>JAZHRO010000030.1:38017500-43017500 GCA_037157565.1 Thalassia testudinum
AACATTTAGATATCACTATTCACATCCCGGGTTTCATTCTTATAATAGGCAGCTCATGTTTTACTAACTAAGAAAGCACCACATCAATAAATTAATGCATTTGCTAGCAATTAAGGTTTAACACGCATCTCAAAAGAAGCAGTGTAGCTCAAGTAATATTCATTCGCTTCTGTCGTAGGGTTTATTTCACATCCTAGGGTTCAACTAAGTTATTCTAAACATGCACTATGCTTGATTAAATCTTAATATTAAAGTAAACCACTTTACTGAGAAACACGGGAGGAATGGGGGCTAGAACCGCATATCATGTTGTCTCTGCGAGCCCCGAACACGCTACAGGCTGGAGACCTATACCAGTGACTAAGTCACATCAGATGAGTTAAAAAAAGGATATAATTGACACTAACACGTAAAGAAACTCGATTGGAAAACAATGATTTTTGGTTTACGTAAATCCGACTTCGTTTGGGCCCTAAACGACCCAAAAATGCACATACTGTATAAAATCATACGTCTGGAACTAGATTCAGACGTCTTAAATGATCTCAGAACCTCACCTGGCTTCCCTGCATTGCTGGCGGACGTCTAGAACCCTTTCACAGTTGTCTTGGGTCTTTCCAGACGTCTGTTTGTGCATTCGAACATCCGATGTGTCTATCAGACGTCTGTGGAGACGTCTGGACGTCCTAAAGCACCTAGAAGAGCGTGCTTGCGCACCTTTCCAAGGCTTGTACATGCATACACACTTGCAGGTTAAAAACCTCGACAGCACAACGTTACGTACGTAACGTACATGCATGCATGCGCGTTCAGGATGCTTACCTTGGCACTCCGGGAGTTTTTAGACGTCCAGCCTCAGCTCTGGACGTCCGCTGCCAGTCCAGACGTCTGATATTGGAAAAATCCAGTATGCATAACTCTTTACGATGCTCGTCTTCCTCGTTGCCTCTACCCGCAATGCGGCTGCAGAAGCTTCAGCCACTGCAGGTCAGGAACCTCTCCACGAGTTCCTCCCCCTCGTATGTGTACTCGCCTCCTCCCGCATGAGGTCCTCCAAGCTCTTGCGACTACGGCTCCTCGTACCGGCAGCAAGGTGCTCCACGCGTGCAAGCTCCCTCAGTCGTGCTCCTCCGACCGCATACTCAAGCTCCCTGAGCTTCCTCCTCTCTCCCACACCCTCGCTCTCCCTCTCTCCCTATCCCCTTCCTCTTCGTGGTGGCGAGGAGACGAGGAGGGCTGGTGGCTCGTCGACAGCAAGGGAAGGAGATGGAGGTGGTGGAAGTGGTGGTGGAGTGGAGATGGAGAGGGTGGTGGGTTAAATAGAAGTGGAGTGAGGTTAAGGTTTTGAAGATGAGGGGAAAGTGTGCTTGAATATGGTGAGGGAGAGGAGAGAGGGAAAAATTATGAACATTCCCTCGCCAAACTCTCTTCTTCCCTAAGAACCCAAACACTCAACTCAAAGAGTCACAATTTTCACGTTTACATCCCTAACTTTCTGGAAAACTTCCAACAGTCCTTGGAAGGGTCATTTTAACATAACAAACTTAAATGAAGTTTCGTTCCCGAAACTTGAGCTAAGTAGGGTGTGGAAAATAACGTAAAAGCGCATAAGTTAAAGAGGACTAAAGTAAATCTGAGGAAACGTACCCTCAAAAAGCTCCGGGTATTGCTCTCGCATTGCTGTCTCAGGCTCTCAAGTAGCCTCCTCGTACTGCTGACTTCATTATAAAACCTTCACCAGCGGTACCTGCTTTCGCCTCAAACTTCGAACGATTCTGTCTAGTATCTATATTGGCCTCTCGGGATAAGTCAGGTCGTCTCCCACCTCGACGCTCTCGTGGCTTAGAACATGGCTGGGATCAACGATGTACTTCCTGAGGGTGGACACATGGAACACGTCGTACACTCCAGAGAGCTGGAGAGGAAGGGCAAGCCGGTAAGCAACGGGTCTTACCCGCTTCAAGACCTTAAAGGGCCCCATAAACCTCGACACATGCTTCCCTCTCACCCCAAAATGCTGCAAGTCCTTCATGGGCGAAACACGAAGGAAAACGTGATTCCCAACCTCGAACTGTACCTCTCTGCGCTTCCTATCCGCATAGCTCTTTTGCCTACTCCTGACAGTACGGAGTTGTCTGTGAATCTGCTCTATCACCTCCTGACTCTGCCAGATTAGCCTGGGACCAACCTCCCACTTAGCCCCCACCTCAACCCAATTCAAGGGTGCAGTACACTTCCTCCCGTACAGAACCTTGTAAGGTGCCATGTCGATGCTCGAATGATAGTTGTTCTTGTATACAAACTCTGTCAGGGGTAAATGCTCCTCCCAGGAGCCCCTCCAGTCTACTACACAAGTGCGTAGGAGGTCCTCGAGCGTCAGTATAGTGCGCTTTGACTACCCGTCGGTCTGGGGGTGGTAGGTGGTACTGAACCTCAGATGGGTCTCCAAAAACCTGCTGAAACTCTACCTAGAATTGGGAAGTGAAACAAGTATCCCTGTCGGATACAATCTCACGAGAAACTCTGTGCAGACGCACCACATCTCTCATGTATCGCTCTGCTAGCTGTGCTGGCCCGAAGGTGACTCGGATCGGAAGGAATCATGCCGTCTTCGTCAACCTGTCTGCTATCACCCAAACTATGTTGTGTCCTCACTGAGTAACCGGTAGATCCACTATCAAGTCCATGGTGATACTCTCCCACTTCCACTCTAGCATAGGAAGTGGTTGTAGCGGCCCTGCAAGCTTTTGGTGCTCGGCCTTCACCTGCTGGCATACCAAGCACTGCTGAACGAACTCACCAACATCCCGCTTCATCCCTCTCCACCAGAAGTTACGTTGCAGATCATGGTACATCTCTGTATTCCCAGGATATATGGTGAACCTAGAACCATGCGCCTCAGTCAGGAGCTCTCTCAATAGCTCCTCGTCTCTAGGAACGCATAAGTGTCCCCTCATACACAGTTTCTCGTCTGAGAAGGAAAGTTCTCCTGGGACCCTTGTCAACACCCTGTGTCGCAGTGTCTGCAAGTACGGATCGGCCATCTACCCTGCAATAATGCGGTCTATTAGCTCTGGTCGTACTTGCCCTGTCACTGTCACTGCCCCGCAGAACCCCTGTAACTCCTGGGGTCGCCAACTGCCCACCTCCTCCATGAGTCTCCAACTTTGTGCCTACAAGCTGGCCAAGTGGACGTTGGCCACCACATTGGTCCTCCCTCGGTGGTAGAAGATGCTGCAATCGTAGTCCTTTAGGAGCTTTAACCAATCTCTCATGTGAAACTCCTTCTAGTCAAACAGGTACCTGAGGCTATTGTGATCTGTGAAGATCTCGAATGTCTCACCATACAGGTAGTAACTTCATGTCTTCAGCGCGAAGACAACTGCTGCCAACTCTAAGTCATGGGTGAGATAGCTATCCTCATGGGGCTTCAGTTGCCGCGAAGCGTAAGCAAAAACGTGACCTCGCTGCATGCGCACACCACCTAACCCTGCAGCGAAGAGTTAATGTAAACCACGAACCCGCCACTACTATCTGGGATGGTAAGCACAGGAGCTGAAGTTAGTCTCTTCTTCAACTCCTGAAAGCATGCCTTGCACTCGTCGGTCCAGGAAAATGACAAGTCGTTCCAGATCATCTAAGTCATAGGACGCGTGATCTGAGAGAACCTTTTGATAAACCGCTGGTAGTAGCCTGCCAGTCTGAGAAAGTCACGTATCTCTGCCATCGTGCATGGCCTCTCTCACCTGAATACGGCATCGACCTTGGTTGGATCCACAGCCAATCTATCTCCTAAAATCACGTGGCCCAAGAAAGTCACCTATCTCAGCCAAAATTCGCAGTTGCTATATTTGTCGTACAGCCTGCATCGTCTCAAAATATCCAGGACCATGCGTAAATGCTGTCCATGCTGTGTCTGATCCTGAGAGTAGACTAAGACGTCGTCGATGAAAACTACCACAAACTGATCTAAGTACGGCCTGAAAACACGATTCATCATGTCCATGAAAGCAGCAGGGGCGTTGGTCACTCCAAACGGCATGACCAGGAACTCGTACTGCCTGTACCAAGTACAGAAAGCTCTCTTGGAGACGTTGATCTCCTTGATCCTCAACCAGTGGTAACCAGACCATAGATCTATCTTAGAGAACACTGTAGCGTCTCTCAACAGTCAAAGAGGACGTCAATATAAGGCAGCGGGTATTTGTTCTTGACGGTAACAAGATTCAGCTATCGGTAATCGACACAAAATCGCAGGGTTCTATCATTTACAAACAACACAGGGGCTCCCCACAGGGATGCACTTGGCCTCACAAAGTAATTCTCTAACAGGTCCTGTAACTGTAACTTGAGCTCTCGCAACTCAAGTGGTGCCATCCTGTATGGTACAATAGAAATGGGGTTAGTCCTCGGTACTAGTGAGATCTCAAACTCAATCTCACGCTAAGACGGTAGTCTTGGCAGTTCCTCTGGGAAGACGTCGGGATACTCGTAAACCACCAGATTACTCTGAAAGTCAGCCACGGGGTTAAGCTTTGCTACCACTCAAGCTAAGAAGCCCTCACACCCTTGGCTCAAAAGCTTCGCTACCCTACCCATGACTTAGAGCTAGCAACTATCGTCTTCGCGTTGAAGACATGGAAGCATTACTTGTACGGTGAGACTTTTGAGATATTCACAGATTATAAGAGCCTCAAGTATTTATTTGATCAGAAGGAGCTTAATATGAGACAGAGACGTTGGTCAGAGCTCCTGAAGGACTATGACTGCAGCATCTCCTACCATCCAGGAAGGCCAACGTGGTGGTTGACGCCTTGAGTTGGAAGGTGCCCGCCCAGTTAGCCAGCTTACAGGTATAGAGTTGGAGACTTATGAAGGAGTTGGGCAATTGGCGACCCAAAGAGTTACAGGAGTATTGTGAGGCAGTGATAGTGACGACAGACGAGACCCGAGTCGATAGATTGCATCATCACAGGACAGATGACAGATCCGTACCTGTAGTCGTTGCGAGACAAAGTACTGTCAGGGGACCCAGAAGACTTCTCTTTTACAGACTAGGTGCTGCGCATGAGGGGACGTTTGTGTGTTCCTAGGGACGAGGAGTTGTTGAGAGAGCTCTTGACTGAGGCACACAGGTCTAGGTTCACCATACATCTCTGGAACACGAAGATGTATCATGATTTGAGACGTGACTTTTAGTAGAGGGGGATGAAGTAGGAAGTAGGTAAGTTCGTGCAGCAGTGTTTAGTGTGTCAGTAGGTGAAGGTCGAGCATCAGAGGTATAAAGGACCGTTGCAGCCACTTCCTGTTCCAGAGTGGAAGTGGGAGAGCATCACCATAGACTTGGTAATGGGATTACCTGCTACCCAACGAGGACACAACGCAGTCTGGGTGATTGTATACAGATTGACAAAGATGACACGTTTCTTGCCGATCCGAGTCACCTGGGACCAGCACAGTTGGCAGAGAGCTATATTCGTGACGTGGTACATCTGCACGGAGTTCCACGTGAGATCATATTCGATCGGGATACCTGTTTTACTTACCAATTTTGGGCGGAGTTTCAGCAGGCCTTGGGGACACAGTTGAGGTTCAGTACGGTGTATCACCCCCAGACGGACGGACAGTCAGAGCGCACGATACCGACACTTGAGGACCTTTTACACGCCTGTGTACTGGATTGGAGGGGTTCTCGGGAGTACTTACCCCTGGCAAAGTTTGCATATAATAACTATCACTCGAGTATCGACATGGAACCCTACGAGCTTTGTACGAACGGAGGTGTACTGTGCCCTTGAGTTGGGTAGAGGTGGGGACCAAGTGGGATGTTGGCCCCAGGCTAATCCAGCAGAGTCAGGAGGTGATATAGCAGATTCACATACGGCTTCGCACTGTCAGGAGCAGATAGAAGAATTATGCCGATTGGAAGCGCAGAGAGGTGCAGTTCGAGGTTGAGATCACGTCTTTCTTCGTGTTTCGCCCATGAAGGGCCTGCAGCATTTTGGGACGAAAGGGAAGCTTGCGCCGAGATTTGCGGGGCCCTTGAAGGTCCTAGAGCAGGTGAGACCCGTTGCTTACAGGCTTGCCCTTCCTCCATAGCTTTTTGGTGTGCACGTGTTCCATGTGTTCAACCTCAGGAAGCACATCGTCGATCCCAATCACTTTCTGAGCTACAAGAGTGTCGAGGTGGGTGACGACCTGACCTACCAGAGCGACCAGTACAGATATTAGACAGAGCCATCCAGAGTTTGAGACGGAAATGGGTACCCATGGTGAAGGTCTTGTGGAGGAGCCAGCGATATGAGGAGCTTACTTGGGAGCCTGAGGCAACGATGCGAGAGCGGTACCCGGAGTTTTTTAAGGGTACGTCATTTTGGACTGGCTTCGATCCTCTTTAAGTTTGTTATGGGTATATTTCCTTTTTCGCACCCTAGCTAGCTCAAGTTTCGGGGACAAAACTCCCTTGAAATTTGTTATGATGTAAAGACCCGTTCTGTCCTGAGCCTTTTAAGACGTCTGGACTGTCGGTCAGGCGGTTAGACCCCTTTCCAGACGTCTGGAAATCGAAATTTTGGTACGAGCCTTCGCGTCTGCACGGGGGCTATGTGCAGACAGTACCTCTCTTCTCTCTCTTCCCTCCTCTCTCCTCCATCCAAACCCTAACGTGCCTTATAAAAGGCCCCCTCTTCCCCACTCCCTTTCTCCCCACTTCACTACAGCACCTCCTTCCCTTCCTCTCCACCCCAGCGAGAGGAGCGAGAGAGTGGCAATGAGGAGAGGCGGTGTGGGGAGAGGAGGTAGAGCTTAGGCTCACGAGCTCATGGAGGCTCGCCGAAGGATGCACGGTTGGAGTGGCGCGTGTGGGAGGAGCGCGTCGGGGGAGACTTCCCCAACACTTGCTGTAGTCGGGGCTGCAGGCGAGGAGGCGAGGCCACGGCTGCGCACGGCGAGGGAGAGCAGCAGATCGCTCTGATTCTGGAATTTTTCCAGAATCAGACGTCTGGGGTGACGTTCAGACAACAGGGCGGATGCCTGGTGACTATACCAGACGTCTGAAAGCAGATCTTCGCAAAGGTACATTCCTTTTGCGGATATGGCCATGCAGGCCACTCTGTAGCTACATTTTGCATGGCTAAATATAGGCGATTCGACTGTCGCATGCAGGGATTGCTTCGGGAAGGCACGGGACACGCCCTCCCACGCGTTTCGAACGTTTGGACAGCTTACCAGACGATCGGAAGCACTCCCAGACGTCCGGAGGAGAGGTCAGATGTCTGGAGCTAGGTCTAGACGGTCGGGAAGAGGTTTTGGACGTCAGAGGTCGACGCAGAACCTGAGGTGAGTTCCTGTTTACTTTTAAGACGTTTGGACCTTGTGCTAGACATCTGATTTAGGTCTGTAGCCCTATTTTTTACCCGTTTATGGTCCGTTTTATACAAACAAGATATCGATATTTTCCTTGTGAGTTCCTCTACTTGTTAGAAAGCCTTTTATAATGTTCTGAATGTGCTATTGTGATTGTTCCTTAGTATAGGACTTCATTCCGTTGTAGGTTCGGGGTTGCAGAGGCACATGAGCATGTCATTCAAGCTCTCAATATTCCTGGGTTGTTTGGTAGAGTGATTTTCCTCTATTTTAATTATAAAACCTGGTTGCATATGTGAATTTGAATAAGTAGAAAACCTAGGATGTGGCATGAATCCTAGAACGAGAAGTACTTGTACAGTTTATATGCGTGATTGAAATTGCAGTCTTAAATGAATGAGTAGAAATGTGAACTGCTTGTTAGTAAACAAGAGTCGCCTGTAAAATATGAAGTGCCTGTGTTAGACAGACAGTTACCTGTGACACTACTTGTATATGTTAAATGATATGAGCTGCATGTCAATAAATCTGATAATGGAAATGTGAATAATGAAACCTGGTATGGAATGGCATGAGAAATACGAGCATGAACTCTACGGGGAATTAGGAGTAGAGCTCCTATGAATAAATGGAATGGATCTGGAAAAGTAGTGAGAAGTGTGCTGGCCCTTGAGTACGTGGTACTAAAGAGAGCGTCTGTCCCCTTTTTAGTGTAAAGCAGAGCTAACTGCACTTGGGTTGGGATCCAGGGTTAGGATTTGCCACTCTAGACCGACTTCTTGGCCCTCGCGTACACTGTATCAAGGAGACCTACTAGTATAGGGAGAGAGCTAACCACCCCACAGGACCCGGGGTTCAGCTAGCCACCCTACACTAACTTGTTAAGCCTACTGAGCAAACCAGGGTAATCAGACGAGTGTGCGCGGACTGTGGAGGGGCAAGACCCCTGTTTGGTTCTAAGAGGCTAGACCCCTGTTATTGAGAGGGCTAGGGCCTATACTGTTCCGTACTGTACTTTAGGCATACCCGTTAGCGGAAATGACGATCACATGCTAGTGTAGGGTAGCTACCCGTGCGCTTATCACGCGTGTCGTAGTCACCGCTACGTCTGTCCGTGACATTGGGGTCTTTGACTAAGTGTAGGATCACCACGGGGGACTCTCCCAACCAAGAGAGTACCACGTGTGCTTTCTACTCTTCGGAAAAGACTGTAATCAAGATCGTTTTCACAAGGAACATTCGAGATCAAGAAAGAGATTTGAAAAATAAATCAATGGGTGAAAAGGAATAACATGTAAAATAAAATAATTAGAATTGATAGTTTACCTGTTAGCTTTTACTGCTTTAATTAGTTGGTTACCACTCTACTCAGCGTTCGCTGACTTTGTTACTCATAACCCATTTTAGGTTCAGGTGTTGAGCAGCCCGAATCATTGGCTGCAAAGGATGCTAGACCTAATAGAGCTCAGTAGCAGTAATTTTCTTATTGTAATACTTTCTATTATTAGTAAGTTCAGACTCTTGTTACCTTTACGTTTCTGCACCTTATTTCCGTCTTACTATTGTGGTGGTGAATTGTACTGTAGCAGCTTTTACTTTCTTTACTGGTGTACTCTTTTTCTGTTAGTTACTTAGTATAGTGAATATGGTTTACTTCCTGCTTTTTGGTTGTTTCTTGTTGGACGACTGAATCTTGCGATTAGTCAAGTCGAGCTGGTCTCGGGTCCTGTAAGGATTCGGGAATTGGGTTGTAATAAAGGCTCATGCTCAGAAGTGTCTGAAGGTGGTAGGGGTGGTGGAGGATCACCCCCTCCCACTCCAGCTCGTGTGGCGCTACGACGGTTCCCTTGTCCCACAAAGGACTCCCCCTCTACACCCTCAAGGAGCGGTGGTTGAGGAGGCTACTGGAACTCCTCTCGTACTATATCCTAAATTAGTTGTACGAGATCCTGGGCTTGGATGCTCGGAAGAAGAGGTGGGTCGATTGGTGTCTCAGGTCCAGCACGTTCGCCCCTTCGACCCTACCCACGGCCACATCCGTGGCCTATCTCGAGAACTCCTCGACGAGACATCTCCTACAATGAGGTACAAGAGAAAGAACAAGAACTATCAATGACGCAGATTACATAGAGAAATATGACTCAGAAGCAAAGATCAAAGCGATACGTTGTGATGGTTATTCTAGTTACATGAACGTAAGTGGTTACTTCTAGACCATTTGGTTCATTTCTTGGGACGACCTTGCTCTGATGCAATTTTTGTTAAGACCTGATCTCAGATCTCTATAGGACTTGAGACCGGCTTACCTCGACTAATCCCAAGACTCAGTCGTCCAACGAAAAATAACCAAAAGTAGAAAATATTCCAAATTCACACATGCAATGTAACTAATCAGAAATAATACAGAGACAGTAAAGGAAACAGAATGAAAAGTCTTATAATATTACATGGCATTACAACTACAATAGCGGAAAGTAATAGAAATGTAACAGAAACAATATACATATATCAATACTCACTACAACAAAAGAAGCTCTGAAATGAACTAAGGCTCAGATCGATAGGACCCAGCTCATTTTGCAGCCGATGGCGCTGGCTGCTCAACTCCTTGACCTGAATATGGTTATAAAATCCGTAGTCAGCAGACGTTGAGTAGAATAGTAGTTAATCCATTTACATGCAATTAACATAAGATAAACAACTAATTAATTATTTATTTTTATTTAGCTCAACTGAGTAGTTCTGATTTGTTTATTCTCTTATTAAATCTGATCATTTCCTAATATTGTCTATTTCTCAAAGGAACGATCTTGATTGCAATCTTTCCGGTGATGTAAGATGTACACGTGGTGCTCTCCTAACCGAGAGAGTTCCCCGTGATAGTCCTACACCCAGTCAACCACTCCGAGATCACAACCACGACGCAGCGGTGACTCTGGCACATGCGATAAACACACGGGTAGCTACCCTACATTGGCACACGATTAGTCGTTTCCGTTAGCTGGTACGCATAAAGGTAAAGCACGGAACAGCACAGAGTCTTGCCTTCTCAGAATAAGAGTCTCCACCCTCAGAACAAAACAGGGGTCTCGCCCCTCCACAATCCACGTACCCTCATCCGATTATCCCGATTTACCCAGTGAGCCTAATAAGAGTCGATTTTGGGTGGCTAGTCCTAACCCCAGGCCCCATGGGGCAGCTAGCTCCCTCCTTATACTAAGTATTTCACCTCAATACCACGTACACGAGGACCAAATAAGAGTCAACGTAAAGTAGCCAAACCCACCTCGGGTCTCAACCCAAGAGGCGATAAGCTCCCCTCTACTCTAAGGGACAGTTGCTCTCCTTGGTACTGTGTACATATGGGCAAGCTCACTTCCCATCTATTTACTAAGTCATTTTCCATATACAGGAGTTCTAATTCCCCATAGGGTTAATACTTGTATTCCTTTCACTCATTTTCTTAACATTCAAATCTCACTATTCACACCTCAAGTTTCATTCTTATAACAGGTAGCTCGTGTTTATTAACTGAGAAAGCATCACATCAATAAATTAATGCACTTGCTAGCAATTAAGGTTTAACATGCATATCAAAGAAAATAGTGTAACTCAAACAATATTCATTCGCTTCTGCCCTAGGGTTCATTTCACATTCTAGGATTCAACTAAGCTATTCTAAACATTCACTTTTCTTGATTAAATCTTAATATTAAAGCAAACCACTCTACCGGGAAATACGGGAGGAATGAAGGCTAGAACCACAAGTCCTGTCGTCTCCGCGGACCCCGAACACGCTACAGGCTAGAGACCTATACCAGTAACTAAATCACATCAGACCAGTTCAAAATAGGATATAATTGACACTAACACGTAGAGAAACTCGAGCGGAAAACAACGGTATTTCGTTTGCGTAAATTCGACTTTGTTCAAGCCCTAAACGGCCCACAAATGCACACTGTCTAAAATCAGACGCCTGGAACTAGATCTAGACATCTTAAATGAGCTCAGAACTTCACCTGGCTTCTCTGCATTGCTGACGGATGTCTGGAACCCTTTCACAGTCATCCTGGGTCTTCCAAATGTCTGTCAGTGCATTCGAACGTCCGATGTGTTTATCAGACGTCTGTGGAAACGTCTGGACGTCTTAAAGTACCTCGAAGAGCATACTTACGCGTCTTTCCAAGGCTTGTACTTGCGTACACACTCACGGGTTAAAAACCTCGACAGCACAACGTTACGTACATAACATACGCGCATGCATGCACGTTCAAGACGCTTACCTTAGCACTCCATGAGTTTTCAGACGTCCAGCCTCAGCTCTGGACATCCGCTGCCGCTCTAGACGTCTAGAAGATTCTCCAGATGTATGATGCTGGAAAAATCCAATATGCAGAACTCTTCGCGATGCTCGTCTTCCTCGCTGCCTTCGCTCGTAGCACCGTAGCAGTAGCTTCAGCCACTGTAGGAGGTAAGGAAACTCTCACCCACGGGTTCCTCCCCCACATATGCATGCTCGCCTCCTCCCATACGAGCTCCTCCGAGCTCCCATGGCTCATCCCCTTTGCAACCCCGACACTCGCGGCTGTACCCACAGCAAGGTGCTCCACACACGCGAGCTCCCCTGCTTGTGTTCCTCCGACCGCACACTCAAGCTCCCCAAGCTTCCTCTCTCCCACGCCATTGCACTTCCTCTCTCTCTCTCTCCCTATCCCCTGCGCTCCGCCCTTCTCCCTCTTTGTGGTTGTGAGGAGACGGGAAGGGTTGGCGATTTGTCAGCAACAAGGGAAGATGGAGGTGGTGGAAGTGGTGGTGGTAGAGTGGGGATGGAGAGGGTGGTGGGTTAAATAGAAGTGGGAGTGGGGTTAGGGTTTTGAAGATGAGGGGGAAGTGTGCGTGTGTGTGTGTGCGTGGGTGAGTGTGGTGAGGGAGAGGAGAGAGGGAAAAATTGTGAATATTTTCCTGCCAAACTTTCTTATTCCCAAAGAACCCAAATACTCAACTTAAAGAGTCATAATTTTTGTGTTTATGTCCTTAACTTTCCAGAAAACTCTCAATGATCCTTGGAAGAGTCATTTCAACTCAAGATTGTTTCAATTTGAGGGTGGTCAGGGTAGCAAGAGCATTTAGAGTGTGAGTGAATACCAAGTTTACTCAAATTATCAGCCACAGGAAGTTTAGCCAGTAGGATTCTCCAAGTGAGAAGAGCTTGTCTAAGGGGAATCTTGAGGTTCCACAGGTCCTTGAGATAAGGTTCAGCCAAGTTATAAGTGAAGAAATTAAGATAAGCCGACGTAACAGTAAAATCACCACTCTGATTTGGAGTCCATATGGGGTTATCTCTGCTATCATCTAAGACGGTCACAACAATCTTGGCAGTAATATGATTTGGAAGATGACCAATCAAGGGGTGGTTAAGGAAGTTATCAATGATGGAATTAATAGGGAATGGACCAGGAGAACAGTCAGGGGGAAGGAAGTCCTTAAGAGCAGAGCTCCCAACCCAAAGATCCATCCAAAAATCAATTTAGCCCTCATGGACATCCCACCAGATCAAAGGCTTCATAAGAAGGTAAGTATCATAGAGAAGTTTAATCCTCGCCGGCAGGAGACTGGAAGTAAGAGGGAATTTGCCATAAAGCTGAACCATAAGAGTTGCATAGGGAGAATGAGTGAAGAGAATATGTTAGACGCGCTTCATTCTAAGAGTAAAAACAAACAGATTAAGATCATGAACCCCAAGACTTCTAGAGGACAACGGTTTGGCAATTTGCTTCCAAGAGACCCAATGGTGGTGTTTATCAAAATCCGAATCCCCCCAAAAGAAGGATGCAAAAATAGATTCCAACTTACGGATAATAGCTTTAGGAACGTCAAGGACAAACAGGATATGGATAGGAATGGAGGTCAATACATGTTTGATGAGCAAGAGTCTATAAGCAAAGGAAAGAAGGTTTGTCTTCCACCTGGCTAACTTGGATTGAATTTTATCAATAACCTGGTAAAAATAAACCAATTTTGCTCTACCAGGGAAAATGGGGCAACCCAAGTATTGAAAAGGGAAGGAACCCAGTTGGATGCTCAACAAGCTATGGATTCGCAAAATTCTACCAGAGGGGAAATGCTTCCCAACAAAAAATTGACTTTTGGTATGACTGATGTGCTGACCAATGAATTCTTGAAAGGTCCAAGGAATTTAGAGAGATTAGTGATGGTTTGGAGATCCCCATTAGAAAGGAGAATATCATCAACATACAATAGCCCAAGAGGGGGAAGGACACCACCTCTAACAGAACAAGGAATGATCTAACCATGGAAGGCTAGCTCTTTAATACCACGGATAAACAGTTCCATGTAGATATCAAAAAGCAACAGAGAAATAGGATCACCCTAGTAAACCTCAAAAAAAGGACCCCAAATACCATCATAAAGAACATAGGAACCGTCATGCTCCACAAAAGACTTAATCAAGTCAACAACCGAGGTGAAGAAACCAAATTTACGTAGAATCTGATAGAGGACCTTCTACTCCACCCTATCATAGGCTTTCTATAGATCCAGTTAGACGATGATATTGGAACCAAAGGCTTTTCGATTAATCCTTTAAGTGAGTTCAAAACCAGTAGCAATATGATAAAAAAGAGACCTCCCTTTGACAAATCCAGCCTATTCAAGGGATTTAGTCTTTGGTAAAATGGAGGAAAGTCTATTGGAAACAATTCTAAAAACAATCTTGTAGAGGACATTACACAAACTGATTGGACGAAATTCAGAGATTTCGTGGACATCAGCTTTCTTGGGAATCAAGGAAATAAAGGTATTATTGAGAGACCGAGGTGCACGATTGTGAATAAAGAAATATGAGATAGCAGAAGTTAATTCATCTTTGATAAGGTCCTAGAATGTAGAATAAAACTCAGCATTGAAACTATTAGGACCCGGAGTTCGGTTGGAAGGCATCTTAGATAATATGTTAAATATCTCCATAGAATCCAAGGGCCGAATAAGATAGGTAGAATCCTCGTCAGAAATCATGGAAGGGATAACCTCAAGCAAAGGGAAGGGTTTCGAGGGGGCCTCAGATTTAAGAAGGTTCTTAAAGAAATCAATGGCGATGGAAGAAGCCTTATCCCAATTCCCACCACCAACAATGTTTGAGAGGGAAACCCGATTCTGCTTAGCAAATCTTTTCCTGATAGTAGAATAGAAAAACTCAGTATTTCTCTCCCCCTCCTTGATGCATTCAATTTTGACTTTTTGAAGTAAAAAGTCATTGAGTTTAACGAGGGCGCCATTGAGTTGGGAGTGGATACCATTAAGCTCAGCAGCAAGGTTGTCATCCCAATGGGATGCAAGCCTAGAATTAACAACATCAAAGCAAGCCTCAAGGTCTTTAACCACCTCTTGGATATCCCCAAAAGTCGATCTATTCCATGTTTTAAGAGACTTCTTCAGATCAGCCAATTTGACATAGAATCTTGAGATATGATCTAAGACCAAGTCGACCTGGGACTCAGTCCACACTTTCTCAACAAGATGTCTATAGGAAGGGTCTCTGAACCACATATTTTGGAAATGGAAGGGGTGAGGACGAAGAGAAGAACGAACAGACGATACAAGGATCATAGGAGCATGGTTCGAATTGGTCCTAGAGGCGTACAAATTGGAGGACAATGTTAAAGCATCCGAGTCAAGGAGAATCTTGTCAAGTTTTTGGTAAATCCGAGAACTGCCATGACGACCGTTGCACCAGGAGAACTGAGAGCCAGCTAAAGGCATTTCCAGTAAAGCCAGACTATGAATAATAGAAAGGAATGGATCTACATGCAATTGGGAGAACAGGATACCTCTGGATTTTTTGGAGGGACGAATAATGCAATTAAAATCACCACCGATGATCCAACGATTCGACAAAAGAGACGAAGTGCTGGAAAGAAAGTCCCAAAGATCCAAACATGCGAAGCCTCACAGGAGGTATAAATAGCAGTAATCTTGATCTTAGAATTACCAGAGGAGCATTGGACCATCAAGGCTTGATTACAAAATGCTAGAAGGTTCACAGTAAGAGAGTTCCTCCATAAGAACCGTATCTTAAGGGCCTCAGGAACAACGATATTATGATGGAATGATATCTTCCTCATAATGGAGTCCATAGATATAGGATCCGCAAAAGGCTCGAGCAAAAAATGAGCTTCAGACTGTGGGTGTGAATAAGGTCTTTAAGGTGAGACAAAGTAGGTGTATTAAGAATACCGCTATAATTCCAAAACAGACAATTCATAGGGTGAGAGTTTTTTGAAGTAATTTAGATCAACTTCGAGTAATCCTCCTCACCTCCTCCAGGACTTGACCCCCACGAGCTCCAACCAACACTAGGGAGTGTGCCTCATATGCCTTATCCTGAAGGAAGAGAGGTTCCGCATCAAAAAAATCCATCAAACGTTGAGACTCAACATCTGAAATAATGTCAATAGATTTAGCATTATTGCTCATACCCTCGTCATACCCCCTCATCTCATAAATGAAAGAGGGATAGGATTTGGAGGAGGAGGAGGGAAAGGTAAAGGGAGATAAATACCCTAGGATAAATCAACCGAATCGTTTGAAGGGCCACATTTAATCATTTGTGTTTGAACTTCATCGTTATCCTCAATAATCTCTCCAAAACAATTTTTATCCGTAGAAAAGCTGCGTTGATCAGTTAAATCATGAAGGACAATCAAATTTTTGTTATTCGTGTTCAGCGTGGAGAAAACTTTCTTTTGGGAACAATTAGGATCGGAGGAAAATTTGTCGAGAATCTTTTGAGATCGAGAAGCTCCAACAGGAGAATGCGACACAGTGGCGAGAAACCGACACATCACAACCAACCATAGTTGGAATCAAAAGCTGAAAGTGGAGTAGGGGCTAAAAAGGAACAATCTCCTTCACCTTTGGAGGGAAGGAAGATCGAGGGTCAGCCCCAACAACCCCCTTGCCCCGAGAAGCCGACGAACGCGAAGCTCGCTTCACACGCCAGAGCAGCTTTGTGCCCTGTCTCCCCTTCTTCTCCGACAAAACAGTACAGGGCAAAGCAGCAAAGGAACAAACTCTTTTTCTTCTTTTTTTAATTTGAAAAGCATTCCAATACAACCTTCTTGCAATCCTCCCCACCTTCTTCATCGAGATGCCAAAACCAAATCAAGGCAAGCGGCCATCGAGGACTCTAGCCAGGTTAGTAAAATATTCCTGGAAGTAAATACATACAACCAATCAAAAACAAAAAAGAACGGGATAGCAGTATCCGTATAGACAACTCCTCCACGTACGTCCACCGTCCCATTCCCATTCCCATTCTCGTAAGATGAGCTAATAGCATAAGATGTGTTTCCCTACGAAGCCATCCTTACCCGTCGGACGCAGGAAAGACGCACGGGACGAGGAGCTCGCGGAGGAGGGAGGAGGGGGAGCAGGAGGGGCAGGGGCGGAAGGAGCCGTCCGAGGGGACGAAGAGGGTCACAGGGCCGAAGAGCTCCAAGTGGAGGGGCGGGGAGAGGGCGGACACCGCCGTCGCGAGCTCCTCGAAGCCGAGGTTCCCGAGGACCGGGGCAAGGGGGGGCCACGTGGGCGGTCGTCGTTGTCATCGTTGCTGCCTGCTGCTGAGGGGGAGCGGAGACGGTCGCGGTGGAAGGGTCGACCGGAGGGAAGGGGGAGACGGTGGTGGAGGTGGCGAGGGAGGCGAGGAGGAGGAAGGGCAGTAAGGAGACCATTGGTGGGCAGTGGACGGATGTGGGGTGGAGTGAAGTGGGGGTGATCATGGGATGTGGGGATGGGGGCTTCACTTCAGCCTCAACAGATGGAACTCTACGTCCACGTACCGATGTGATAATTCGAACCTCTCACGTCCACCGTCCCATCAAATTTTCGGGTGGGAATGCAAGATCCCACGCTGACATCCGGAGACGCCATGATGGCAGTCGAACACGTGGAGAGACACCCCGGATGGGGGTGAGAAAATGGGTAGAAAAAGGAGTGCGTGAAATATTTTTCGTACTGGAGGGGGGCAACTTTACCTTGGGTTTTGACGAGAAATGAGTGGGAATCGATCATGATCGGCTGGACGTGAGTTGCAAGGAGCATTGGAAGGCGGTGGTCCCACTTGGGAATCTGTAGCCTTGCCCAAGGGTTCTCCGCATTAAATAAATTCAGAGAGTAGGAACTCAGGTGCTAGGAAGATGAACTTGGATGTTGGGGCCAACATTATGGGAATAATCCATCAATTCGTTGAATCAAAATCTTTTTTTTGCAACTTGACCTCTTATATAAAAATGTAACTCCATTGCCTTACAGAAAAAAAAAAAAAAAAAAACTCTTTTGACGAGTTAATTTCCCTCCATGCATTGTTTTAAATTTCTATATACTTTTTAAACAATTCATGCTCCAATATTTATTTCTGCACGTAGTAAGACAATTAAAATATATATACATTACATATTAATATCTGCATTAATCTACTGTGTTTATGATTGTACTAATACATTATTTATAATCTAAATATAGTATGTTTAATTACCTAAGAGCAGACTGAAAATACGATTTTTTTTTATAGGGAATATGGGAGTAAATTTTATTCATCTTCTATTTCCTGGAGGCAATTAAAAATAAGCAGGGGGATCGAACCAAACTTGCCTATACATGAAAGGGGGATCACGACTCCTGATATAAAACAAAAGAAAAGAGGAAAACAAACCAAAGCAAAGCAACTAAGTAAAATCAGCAGAGATAGAGAACCCCAGGGGCAGATCCAAAACAACCATAGAGCACCAAAAAGTAGGAACAAGAGCCTGCGAATTAGCTAACGATGTAGGGCATTTGAATTCTGTCCAGCTTAAGAATACCCACGATCCGACAAGGGAGGTTAAGCAATGATCGGAAGTAGCACCATTGACCCTCCCCAAGATCCGTAATTCTTGAGGCAGCGATATTCACCATTGGATGCACAAAGACCATATTGTATCTTCTCAGAGCTGCCATGAAGGGTATAGAAATCCCTTCTAGCTTGCCAAGCAACCTCTAATTTATCAGCCCACCCGTAATATAATAAAGTGGACTCCATCTCAACCTTGAGGGAGCCATATGTAAAATATGATAGCACATGAAAAAGAGTTTTGATGAGGGAAAATTCAAAAGGCATTCTATCAAACTTAGACACAGTAACCAAAACAAAATTCCCTAAATGATCACGAATAATCCATCGTAAATGATTGCAGTTCCCTTCAGCAGAAGCCGCATGCTAACTCGCTTCGATCGGGTTTTAAATATAATTGCGTCATAGTATAGTTGATAGAAGTGCGATCAACATTTAAAATTTATAACTCGAAAAATAGAGTATTCCGAGGTCAAACACAAAGAGCAAGTTAATGTGTGGATACCACTATCCAAAATTGCAAGCTCAGGAACTAGATTATGCTAATTTAACTTTCTATTCAGTCTAGTTTAGAAAAAGTTGATTATACATCTATAAAATTCAATTGAGAAAAATAAACTTCAATGGCTTATCTTTTATTCAAAATGTGATGTCAATGGGTGACGGGTGTCGAGTAACCAATAACATTTTGAGTATGTTTTTACAATATAAGTGCATTTGAAATCAAAGCATAACCTAATCAACAACCTTGCAAATCTTTACTTGAATTGATGCAATTAGGTCCCTACGAGTTTGTAACTAAGTCCTTGCCAGTTTTTTTTCTTGCGGATATGCCCCTAGCATCGTCAAACAGCATGGGCTCTTCTTCTTTATTGAAGCTCCAGTAGGGGGATGAAGACGGATCTTCAGAGGAGCTTGATGGTGGTTGTGAACCCCTGTTGAAGGTTACTGTGTGTTGCTCGTGGTGTCAGAGAGGTTCTCGCGTGGCTCGGGTTGTGGAGGCAAAGGGAGATGGCTGACGGTGGGCTATCGATGATGGCAAGGGAGGCGGCAGACGATGAGGTTAATGAAGCTCCTCGATGCACGAAATCACCATTGAAAGGGTGCAAAATATTCCTCGCATCTTAACGAAGCTTCCTACGAAGCGTAGAAGCTCATGGACGTCGGAGTTGTCGGCCAAAGTCGTGGGTGGCGTCGCCGATGGTGGGTTGTTTGGCGGCGTGTGGATCTCATCTAAACTCGAAGCTAATGAGTTGGGAAGCTTCGTTGGAGGTTGGTGAAGGTGGTGGTGATGATAATTTGGCATGTGGAGGGAATGGTCGATCGAATGGAGTCTGTAACGACCCGGTTCCCGAATCCCTACGAGATACGAGAATCGGACCGACTCGACTGATCCCAAGACCCAGTTGTCCAACGAGAAAGTAACCAAAAGAGCAGTAAAATAAACCACATTCACCATGTATATAACTAGCAGTAACAAAATACAGCATTAAAGAAAAGAAGTACTATAGTATACACCACCACAACAGTAAAGAAGAAAACATGAACCTAAACATGAAGCTTACAATGAAAAGAGTACAGAGGTAACAGAACTACTCACAATAACAGAAAGAAAAGTACAGTGGGTACTAACAAGTAACACTACTGGGCTCTACTAGGCCCAGTGCCCTCTGCAGCCGCCGACTCTGGCTGCTCAACACCTGGTCCTGAAAAGGTAACAAAGGTGACACGTAAGCGAAACGCTGAGTAGAGTGGCAACTAAAAGCTAAGAAACAGTAAGGTGGACAGTAGCTGTTATCTTTTTAATTTCTTTCTTTACATTTTTCCATTTATTCACTCTTGAATTATTTCTCAGATCCTTCTCTTGATCTTGAATGTTCATCGTAGGAACGATCTTGATTGCAGTCTTTTCCGAAAAGTTGAAGTAGCATGTGGTGCTCTTCTATCCGGGAGAGTCCCCCGTGGTGGTCCTACCCTCAGTCAACTACCCCAAGGTCGCTGACAGACGTAACGGTGCCTACGGCAAGCGCGATAAATGCACGGGTAGCTACCCCACACTAGCACGCGGTCAGTCGTTTCCGTTAACGGGTGCGCTAAAAGCATAACACGGAACCAGTATAAGGCAGAGCCCTTTCAGTAACAGGGGTCCAGCCCCTCCACAGTAACCAAACAGGGGTCTTGTCCCTGCACAATCTGCACACCCTCGCCTGACTACCCTGGTTTGCTCAGTGGGCCTAAGTCAGTGTAGGAGGGCTAGCAGAACCTCGGGGCCCGTGGGGTCGCTAGTGCTCTCCCTACATTAGTAGCTCTCCTCGGTACTATGTACACGAGGGCCAAAAGTCGGTACAAAGTGGCAAGACCTAACCCCGGGTCCCTGGGGTGGCTAGCTCCGCTCTACACTAAATAGGAGGACAGTCGCTCTCCTTGGTACTCCGTACTCAAGGGCCAGCTCACTTCCCCAATTCTATTTCATTCACTTTCCAGGAGTTCTACTCCTAATTCCCCGTAGGGTTCATGCTCTTTTAACTCAGCCAATTAAGGTTTCACCGTTCCAGCTTTATATCCATATAACCCATGTTCTCAACAGTACTTATTCATTTATAAACAGGCAGCTGTTAACCAATTTTACAGGCAGTTATCGTTTCCTTTCTACTTTTTCCAAGACTGCAACGTATAGATATTCAATCTAGTTTTTCCAGTCCTAGGGTTCATGCCATACCCTAGGATCTATCATTCAATCTAGTTTTCCAGTCCTGGGATTCATGCAATACTCTAGGATCTATCATTCAATATAGTTTTTCAATCCTAGGGTTCATGCAATTCCCTAGACTCTATTAATTTTTTCGTAATTGCATAATTTTTGATAAATAATTGAAAGGGCTACTCTACCCACAAAACCAGGAGTACTGGGGGCGTGATCGACAATCCCGCGAGCCTCCGCAACCCCCAGAGCCGCAATGGAACGGGATCCTAACACAAGGATCAACACAAGGAGTTACTCAGAACAGTATACAATTACTGTAAACAGGTAGAGGAACTAAATCTGGGAAGAACGAAACTTGAAACGCGGAAAACAGACTCCGAACGGATCCTAAACGGTTAAAAACAACCAGTCTGTCCAAAATCAGACGTCTAGATTTCTTCCAGATGTCTTAAAAGGTAGCTCAAGTCTTACCTTGGTCTGTGCAGTCCTTCAGATGTCCAGAAGCCCGCGAGACCATCTGGACTTAGTTTCCAGACGTCCAATTGTCACCCCGGATGTCTGGAGGCCCTCTCCGTCGTCTGGTGCTCTGCCCAGACGTTTGATCTGTGTGGGATGGCGAGCCCTTGTGTCTTCCCGAACAAGTCCTGCACCCACACACACCCGCTCTCATCACGAAAAGGTGTAGAAGACCTCGGCGAAACGGCTACATGGCCGTACACGCGAAAGAAGGAGAAGAAAAAAAAATAACGTACCTGTTAGACGTCTGGACCTTCCTCCAGACGTCTTCTGTGTCGTCTGGACGTAAGTCCAAACATCTGATTCTGGGAAATTTTTCCAGAATCAGGATCCTTTCGCTCTCTGCCCGCAACACACGGCCGTGACGCGCCGTGTCCGCCTGCTGCCTAAGCTGCAGCAGCTCCTCTGCGGCACCACACGTTCGCTGCTCTCCCGTCGGCCAGCTCTAGCTCCCCCGGCAAGCTCGCACCCTCGCGTCGAGCTCCTTCTTCCTCTCGCAACAGCCCCTTCTCCTCGCACACTCGCAGCAGCTGCTGCTGCCACTCTCGCCCGCTCGTGCTCTCTTGCTGACAGGGAGAAGAAGAAGGCGGTGGAGTGAGGGTGAGGGAGAGTGGAAGCGTATTTGAAGGCAGCTACGGGGAGAGAGAAAGAGAAAGCTGCGTCTACAGGGAGGAAGAGGAAAGAGAAGAAGGAGGGCGGCAGGTTCAGTCTGCGCGTGCATGCTTGCAGACGCGAACCCGTACGCCGAAAGAATTTAATACCAGACATCTGAGATGGCTTCCAGACGTCTGGGCCACTTCCCAGACGTCTTAAACGATGCTTGCTGCCCTGGTCATAACAGAGTCGAAGAAGTTGGCGGCGGCGTCGTGTGTTTGGTGCCACAATGGGTGTGTCGAAACCCCAAATTAGTTGGGGGCTTTTGTTCTTCGTGTTGAGGAGAAGGTCATGGGATGAACAGCAACCGGCGAGGGTGGACGGAGTGGCGAGGGCATGCTATCGGAGTGTGTCGGCAGGGTGGCCGGACTTGAGGAAGATGACGACGTGGAGATATTTGGAGTCTAAACCTATATCTAAAGAACCTAATCTATTCTAGAAGAAGAAAGGAAGATGATCGGATACATAGGAGGAGGAGAGGTGGATGGAAGGTTGCCAGTGCGGTGGCCGACCATGAAGAAGAAGAAGAAGACGGCGAGGGCTTTTGGAGTCGAGGAAGAGGTTGGAGATCCATTTCCTTTGATGGGAAGAACGGCGACGACAGGGGAAGAAAAGCCCTCTACCAATTTCTGCAGTAAAGTAGTGGATCGACGAGGTGAGGAAGCTCCAAGGTTCACGGGTGACCAAGCTCGAAAAAGAAGAAAGAGAGGGAGAGGGAGCTCGATTCGTGGACGACGAGATTTGCAAGACCTCAGTGGAGCTTAATAGTTCCACGGCGTGCAAGGAAAGGGGAGATGGTTAAGGAAATCACCTCGTCGGAGTTGACGGTCGGAGGTTATGGAGGTGCGAGGTTAGAGGAAGTGCTGGCGAGGTCTATTTTGCAAGAAAATCGAAAGTTATGTGGGTGTTTGTAAGGAAATTAAGAATTAAGGGTCAAATTGCAAACTTAGCCAAAATGAAGTTCAAATGAGCCCAAATTTTTATGGTAACCTAATTTGGACATAAGAAATTTAATGGTGACTTCAATTTTGGGTTTTAATGATATTTGCATGGTTAATTTACAATTAGACCTAAGATGTACGAAATACTTGCCTACATTTCTGTTTTAGGTCGAAACGAGTTTCGATTGTCAAATCAACTATGCAAAATCTTACAAAATATTTTAAACTAATTTTTAAATGGTTTATATTACATTTATTTCCATCAAAACTGTTTTAATTAAAGTGAGGCTGGAATTTAGATTTTTAATTAAGAAATGATATTCAGATTGAATGGAAATCCTAAATTATTCAATATCAACCCACTTTTAGGAAATTTAAGTTCAATTGACCTTTTATTAATCATAAATTTACCCTCCAGCTATTCTGCATTTATAATTGTTCGTGAAAATTACAGAATTAACCTATATTTTTATCAATTCCTCTCTCTTCAGCACTGATTGAGTTATACCTTTTTAATATGTTAATTAGGTGAATTCAAACCTTAGAACTTAGCCAAATTAGATTAGATATAGAGGTTGATGGTGATGCCATTAATGCCGCAACATTGATTTTATAACCCATAGCAGGACGAACATAGCTATGAGCAATATTAGCGAGGCGAGTAGAGTGCAACCATTTAGCCATTTGAAGGTTCCTCTAGTTTTTAGAAAGAAAATGAGTAAGGTTTGATAGTTGAAAATTTCATTTCTAATCTTGTTTCTAATCCACCAAACATTAAACCAAACAAAATAAACCAGGCCCTAGTGATATTCACGTTTCTGGACAAAGAAAAAACATTCATAATATGGAAGTATAAGGTGGGGTCGACTTGGGTGAGATAGTTAATGGAAAAAACCCAATCAACCACCTTTTGCACCAATAGACTTTCAGTGAAGAGGTGAATCGATGTTTCAAAGACAAGACACGAGGTACAATAGCTGCACATAGAAGCAAGAGGTATCCCCAGCTTAGCAATATTGTCATCCGTCGGGAGCCTATGTTTGAGGATTCTCCAAGCACAAATAGATATCCGAAGAGGAATCATTAGATTCCAAATATTCCTAGCAACACGGATAATCGTGGAATCCCAGAACATCAAATAATTAGCCCAAGACACTGTAAAATTCCCCGATGAAACTGGGGACCAAATGGGGTTGTCCCTCTGATTGTCCAAGATTATATTGGAAATATCATCACAAATGTTGGACGGGATGACCAAAGCACGAGGAATGTCAGGGAGTATTGTCAACACACTTCTAATCGAGCATATAAATTATGTGTCTATCAAACGTGTCCCCGTACAGATGGGTCAATCCCCTTTTATTGGTAGCAGTTGGTGAAACGTAAGCTCCCTTTCGTTGGCAAGCTTCACGAATGGAGTAAAGATGGTCAATGTGCGTAACCGCCACAATTCACGTTCCAATTAATGTTTTCATGGGCTTTTTCATTTGTAACGTCAATCCTTTGGATGACCACCTACCAAACCTTATGTCGAGCGGTTTAATCCGTCTAATGATGAAGTAATGATTGCGTTACAATAAAAATAATATTTTAAATGTCATTGTTGTAATATAATTATCACAATGTAAATAGATGTGTCATGTTATTTAATTACAATTTTTACTTATTAGCTTATATGTCGTTAATTGGGAAATAGTTATTGATGTACATCACTCTCTATGTCAAAAAATGTTCTTTTATTCCCAAAAATATTAATTTTGTTTACCATATGAATCAATGAATCAAACAATGAATAAATTTGTTAATTATATACAAAAGAATCAATTAATTAGCATTACAATGCCTTAAATAAAGTTACAAATAATGGACATCAAACAACTAAACTATGTTAATTATATACAACTACTCTAAGTAATACCTAAATGTAGGTACAAAAATAGCTACTAATATGTACTATATAAAGTTATATTAATATACTAATATCTTTGGTAACATATTATATATATACAGTAACATATCTATATGTCAGAATAAACCTTAGTAAAATATATACATAACATAAGGAAAAAAAATATGATTACTAACATATATACACATCTACAGTGACGAATGTAATTGTCCCTGAAGCCTTAAGATTTTATTTATGTACATATAAGACTCAAACATTATCTACTATACTTATGTTCTGCTAATATACTTAAAAATATATACTATACATATGTATGTATTATTTACATATATTTTATTTAATATATATATTTACTATTATACTATACTATACATATATGTACATGGATGTCCTTGGCATTAGGGGAACTTTCCCTTCACTCTCCCTCTCCCTCCCCGCTCCTTCCCCCCTTTCCTCTACCTTTTCCTCTGCGTTTCCATTCTCTTTTCTCCTTGGGGGTTTCCGATTGTCCCTCTCCTGGTGAGCCCTTAACTCCTTCCTCGGAGGGGGATTGCTGAGGCCTCTCACCTACGACATCTCCCCTCTCCTGGGAGTTGCTTGGGATGGGTTGGTGTCCCCTCTCCTTCCCTGGGTTTGCTTTTCCCTAGGGTTTGTTTTTTGCTTGCGTGCTTTCTCATTTCGCTTTTGTTTTAGGTCTCTTCACTGCTTTCTTGTAGTTTTACGGGTTTTCTACCTTTTCTTGTGATGTCTTCGTCGCAGTCGTCCCCTTCTTTTTCACCGGTGGATTGGACTCCACCATTGAAGCCTTCTTTCACTTCAGTGGTGGCAGGAGTTGGCCACTTTGAGCCCTCTCCTTTCTTGGAGCTCGTGCTCCAGGTCCATTGTCCTGTGCTTAAGGATGGGGTGCTAGGCACTTCCTTTTCCTCCGATGAGATTTTCGAGCTTAGTCAGGGTTTGTCCTCCTCCCTGGTTGCTCGAGCCTAGGGTCAGAAACCCTCCTTTCAGTAGCTACAGAACCTTCTATCCTAGAAGTTCAAGCTCGCTCCGGGGTTCGACCTTGTGCCTTTAAATCCGGGGTTTGACCTTGTGCCTTTGGATTTTTGCCATTGGTTTATTCGTTGCGAGACTTACTCGGATTTTTGCAAGGTCTTTTTCTCAAGGCTTGGTTGTTGTTGAGGGAGTGTGCTTGTAGTTTATCTGTTGGATTTCTGATTTCTATGCGAATTGCTCTATTTCTATGGCTCCGATGCAGGTTGGTTTCCCTAGTCTCAATCTCCATCTTCTTTATCCAAATGCTTTAATCTCTATTGCTTACCAGTTGGGAACCCCAATCTATGTTGATTAACGCACGATCCACGGTCATAGACTAGGTTAGCCAAGGGTTTGCGTTGAGATCAACTTAGTGGTTATTTGTAATGATTTCGTGGTTATTTTTAATGGTAACAAAATTATTTTGCAGCACGTTATCTTTGAAAAGGTTCCTTTGTTTTTCTTGAAGTGTCTTAAATTGGAACATTTGTTGGCTTCTTGCCCTACTGTCATCTCCCCTGCAGGTGTGAAGGTTTCTCAATGCTCTATTCCCAGATCCCCCTCAGTTGACCCTAAAGTGCAAGATTCTTCTGGGCCTTCGTCCCTCGATAAAAGATGTGAGGGGCCCTTCTGCTTCCCGCCCTAGCTCTCCCAGGGCTGATGTTGCTTCCAAGAACACTTCCTCTTTACCTCGGGATGGGATTTTTGATTTGTGTAATTCGGCTTGTATAACTCCTCTTCCCACTTCTTCTGGGGGGGTTCCTTTCTCTCTTCCTACTGATGATATGCCTCTCTCCCGGAAGAGGAGGAAGAGGCGAAATATCCGTCTACGGCATAGATACAAATAACTCCCCTCTCGGTCTAAAGTGTTGGGGAAGGAAATCATTGTAAAATGATCTTTCTCTCCCACCAAGGTGAATCGATCTATCTCTCTGCTTTGTGATGATGATGCCTTTACTTTGCAATGTTTTAATTCATTTTCTTTGGCCTCAAGACCCAATGGTTTTTCCATGGTTGCTTCTAATAGCCCTGTTTTTAAAAATCTTGTTGCTTCTGTTTTTACATCTCCTCATGATATTTGCAGTTATGCTGATAACTCTTCTGCTGATGTTCAAAAGATGGGTTTTATCTCAGTTAATCACTTGGATAGAAATGCTCTCTCGGTGGGGCTTGATTTTGGGAAAATTTGTGAGACTGTGTTTGGTGATAAAAATCACTATGGCTTTGCTTAGGGCATTTATCTTCCCGTTGCTCCCTCTCCTCCTAATCTGGATTCTTCTTTTATTGAAGAAATCCCAGAGGAGGGAACCATTTCCCTTTTGAGCAATGATGCTAATGGTTTTGAATCCATTTTTTATGTTGAACCTCAAGGTGTTCTGGATCTTTTTGATGTGGGCTCTTTATACCTTAAGGATTTTGCATATGAGGCACACTCTCCCTTGGTGGCTAGAGGAGTCCGTGGCGGTCAATCCTTAGAGGACACAGGAAGAATTACCTGAAGTCGTGCTAGATCCATTTTTAAATCCATCTCTTTATGAAGTGCCTTTTTTGGAATTGCAGGGGCATTCTTAATGCTCCTACTATTCACTACAAGAATATTGGGTACTCTTGACCGTTAAAACTGGTCGCAAATGTTCAAATAACCGTCGAGAACAAGGGTCGAGGAATGTATAATCACAATTGGGTTTTCTCGACCATTCTTGAACAATACGGTTGAGAAAAAGGTGCACCCCACTCGACGTTTGGTCAGTTCTCTCGTGAGCTTTCAACAGTCAGTAATGCTCTTTGCCGACCGTTCAATGTCCACGGTCAGCGAAAGTATTTACCTCGACCGTTATTTAGACAATCGAGTAAAAGCGTATTTCCGACCGTTTATTAATAACAATCGAAAATATTGATATTCTCATCGATTTACGGACGGTCGATAATGTTAACTTTTTGCGACCGTTATTGAGTAACGGTCGAGAAAACTCGTATTGTAGACTGTTTTTAATAATCGAGAATATTAAATATTCGCAACGATTATTTGGTTACGGTCAGGAAAACTCATATTAGTGACCGTTTTTAACAGTCGATAATATTAACAATTCTCGACCATATTTAAATAACGGTCAGGAAAAATAAGGATTTTTTTTTTGAACTATATTTAATTTATGTGAAAGACCTGTAAATAATGCCCAAATCTATTAAGAGTATAAATTAATCACACAACTTAAAAATTTATGTGTTTAAATAAAACAGAAGAAATGAAAATTAAAATTTTATAAATAAAAGTAACATATACAAAGTTCATTACAAACAGTAATATATATAAAAAATATAATTATGTTGTGGCACCAACGCCTCCAACACCGCTACCACCTAAATCGTCGTCAGCCATCTGTTGTGGCTGATCATCCAATCTAACATCCTCCTCATCAAATGAAGTACTATCCTCCTCCTCATCGACAGGTGCATCCTCCTCGTAATCAGAATCCTCCGCTGGGAGATCCGTCGAAGGAGGCATCGGACTCTTCCCCTTCCCCCTACCTCCCTTCCCCTGACTCTAGAAATATCGAGCTACATCTCCAAGCCTCAGAAACTGTTGGCGAGGTGCCTGGGGCTGAGGCTGCTGGTGGGGGGCCTCAGGTCGCTGTGGGGTGGCCTAAGGTTGCTGGGAGGCCTGAGCCTCCTCCCTGCTCCTCATATTAGCCTTTTTCTTAAAAATAATCTACGTAAAAACATCACAAATATTCAGATATTTTTTAAAAAAATTCGGCAGCATTTTCCCTATATATTGATATTTCAAAAATCTAGTATGAAATAAGTATACAAATAATTGAAAATGAACTAAGTATATATAAATGAAATAATCTTCCCTTTCTCCATTTCCCTCCCTTTCCTCCTTCTCCCATTACGTTTCCCCTCCCTTACCCTCCCATTCCTCTTTGTTTTCCTTCTCTTTTTCCCATTCCCTTTCCCCTTCACCTACCCTCCCCTTCTATTTCTCCCTTTCTCCTTAACCTCCCCTCCTCTTTCTCCCTTTCTCCTTAACCTCCCCTTCCTTTTCACCTTCTCTTTCTCCCATTCCCTTTGCCCTTCCCTTACCCTCCCCTTCTCTTTCTCCCTTTCTCCTTAACTTCCCCTTCTCTTTCTCCCTTTCTTCCTTAATTACCCTCCCCTTGCTATTTCCTCTCCTCTTTCTTCTCCTCTTTCCCCTTCCCTTACCCTCCCCTTCTCTTTCTCCCTTTCTCCTTAACCTCCCCTTCTCTTTCTCTCTTTCTTCCTTAATTACCCTCCCCTTCTTATTTCCTCTCCTCTTTCCCCTTCCATTACCCTCCCCTTCTCTTTCTCCCTTTCTACTTAACCTCCCCTTCTCTTTCTCTTTCTTCCTTAATTACCCTCCCCTTCTTATTTCCTCTCCTCTTTCTTCTCCTCTTTCTTCAACATAAAACATTCAAGACACAAAGAAAAAAAGCGTCATTCCACACAATAAATAAATCTAAGTGGCCACATCCAAAAAAAAAAATAAATCTAAGTGGGCACACTCCACATAAAAAATGAACTTAAGTGGGCACACCCCACATCTAACATGATAATAACATTTTATAAAAAAAGTAGTAAGAAACTCACCATAGTGACTAAATGGAAATAGTCGGTGCACAAACAGTAGGAGAATGTGGAGAACCTATATGAGAAGGCAATAAAAAAAAATCAGTTTTGATATACAAATGAACGTAACCTTTAATAAAAGATAAAACAATTTAAAGGCAATTTAAACAAACAAACTAAGAATTTCATAATTTATTTATATTTATGTTTATGAATTAATACTTTTGACAATTTACCTTATATGTCAATGTCAGTTGCATAAGGGGCAAGTTTTTCACTTTGTAGGTTTTGTTGATATACTTCAGATTCAACATCTAGGTGTAGATCTTTTCTTGCATCGTATTGTTAGCATGGTTGAGCTCTAACTAGTATAATCCACCCATTTCTGCTATTATCAGGCACGTAGAATACTTGTGTTACCTGATAAGCTAGTGTGAATAGTTTTAATGATTGGAGGATGCAACGGTTCTTACTTAAGCTCAAGATTCCGTGTTTCTTATCAATTTTGAATCTACTGCCTTCTTTAAAAACATCAAACCAATTACACTTGAATAGAACCACCTTACGGTTAAACCTAAAACTCATTTCCACATTCTCTTCAATTTGACCGTAATACCCATCACAACCAGTGCTTAGGTCACAACTGACAAGAACTCCCACTTGTTGCGTGGCCTTCGCATCATCAATGGATCGTACTCTAAATATGAAACCGTTAATTATGTATCCAGAATGGTAACGTCTGTATGTCAAAGGTGTATCAGCAATTACATCAAAATCCTATACCCACCATGGATCCCCATCTTCTTTCAGTTTATTTACATGATTCTTGAACCAATGAAGGAACTGCAAGTTGTGTGTAAATGTATTAGATGATTCTTTGAATTCATTGTAAAATTCATCCACTTCTGAAATTTGCTTTAGAATGTACAAGTGTGCCAAACGTCCGGCCATTTCCGAGATGGGCTTAACCTCCGTCTGTAGGATCAACCTTCCTCCGATGTTAAATATGGACAGACAATCTTCATCATTACCATTAAATTCTCCTTCATGGTTTCGTTCAAGATGATTAAATCTATCGTCAGTTTCATTCATGTACATGGCACAGAAGTTAATACATTCTCCTACAAGATAGCCTTCAATAATTGACCCTTCTGGTTTAGCCTTATTCAAGACATAATCTTTCAATTTCTTCAAATATCGTTCAATTGGATACATCCATTTGTACTTCACGGGTCCAGCAATTCTTGCTTCATTTGAAAGATGAAGTGTGACATGAACTATAACGTCGAAAAATGTAGGAGAAAAAATCTGCTCCATTTTACAAAGTGTGATCACAATTTGTTTATCCCAATAGTCTATAAATTCGGTATCTAATGTCTTTGAGTAGATAACTTTCAAATATCTTCTCATCTTCGTCAAAGAATCAACTACCGGATTGGGCATCACTCCATGTATCGCTAGTGGGAATAAGATTTGCATGTATACATGAGAATCATGACTTTTTAACCCAGTAATCTTCTTTTGCGCTTCATTTACTCAACGTGAAAGTTACGATAAATACCCATCTGGAACCCGAATGTCTTTAAGAAACGAGAAAATCCTTTGCCTCTACTTTCCGATAAGACTGTATATAGCTTCTGGAAAGTGTGACCCTCCTTCAACGTGAAACTCAGGATGAGTATCCAAAATTTTCATATCATTCCTTGTTTTAACTGTATCCTTCGGGCTATTTGTTAGGTTTAATACATCAAGAATGTTGTCTATTACATTCTTTTCGATGTGCATAACATCTAATTGTGCCGTACTATCAAATCCTTCCAATATGAAAGCTCCATAAAAAATATGCTTTTCTTCCTAAACCTTGAGTGTTGCAAGGAAGCCAAGTAATTCTTGGAAAGATAACCCAAACGTATTTCTCCGAGCTGTTACAATGTCTCCATGATTTCATCCCCGACAGCCTAATAGAATTTATACTGAGTTTATTCTTCGAATTCTTCGATGAATACCGCCATGCTTTACCATCAAATCTATCCTTAAATTGAGACGTTCGCCATCTGTGTTCAATGGGAAAAAACTTGCGGTGCCCTAAGTAACAAAACTTCTTGCTTTCAGGCAATCTCAGGTGACGAGCATCATCCATACAGATTGGACAAGCGAACTTCCCCTTCGTACTCCATCCTGACAAATTCACACAAGCTAGAAAGTCATTATTGTCCACAGTAATGCTGTGTGCAACTGGAAGAATCGTTTCTTGTGTGCATCATATGTTTGAACACCACTGTACCACAACACTTTCAGTTCATCAATCAATGGCTGGAGATAAACATCTATTGCATTTCCTTGTTGCTTGGGTCCTGGAATAAGGAGTGTCAACATCATGAATGAAGATCGCATGCATAGCCATATCGGCCATATGGAAAATGATGGATACATGCTCTTGAATGGATTGAATCCATTACCTACAATACCTAGTCTCACATTCCGTACCTCCTCTACTTATAATGCATGATTCTCATTAAATCTGTTCCACTCATCCGAATCTGTTGGATGACAGATGCATCCATCTTTCGATTTATTATCCTGATGTCACGACATCAATTTTGCTGTTTTACTGGAAATGAATAGACGTTGTAGCCTAAGGATCAGTGGAAAATAACGGAGAACCTTTCCGATTATTTTTTTCTGTCGGTGTTTATTGATTTACCCACCTTATATCTCTCCTCACCACATTCAGGACAGTTGTCAACCCTGAGTACTCATTTCTGTACAGGACATAGTCATTACGACAGGAATTGTTTAACGAGAGAGATCAATGTTTTAAAATCGATGCATCGTAGTATAGTTGAAATCACTCGAAAACAAATAGATTTTATTACTCGAAGTTTTAAGTCCAAGGTCGAACACAGGAAGCAAATTGGGCTTTAAAAATCGAGAGCACAACTTTAAAATTGAATATAATATGCAATTAAAATCAGAGTTATAGTGCAAAAATTCACAATGTCAATGTATATAAAGAGAGCACAAAAAATGGACGTCTGATTTTATGAATCAGATGTCTTAAACTTAGGGTTGCTATAGTGCTTTATTTCTCTTCTTTCTCTCTTCTCTGATCTGTCTCCATTCTTCTCTGGCTGCTTCCTTCCTTCTTCTTTCTTTCTTTCTTTCCTTCTGTTCTCAGTTTGTGCCTTTTCCTTTTGCCTTTAGCTTTGGCTTCTTCTCTTTCTTCTTCTTCTTCTTTCTCTGGCGATGCCTCTTTCTTCTACCTTCAATTCCTTCTCCTTCTTTTTCTTCTTCAGCCCTTCAGCCTTCAACTCTTCCTCTTCAGCCTTGCCTTCTCCTTCCTTAGCTTCTCTGGCTTCTGCCCTCTTCTTCCTTGGCTTCTTCTTCTTCTCCTTTCTTGCGAGAGAGCAAAACCTACCCCTACCCGCCCCCACAATCTCTCTTCCTCTTTCTCTCTTAGACTTGCTCTCCCAGAGCTGCTTCTCGGTAATCGGGTCGGGTACGCGCGCCCGGGACTAGGCCCACCAGCGTGCGGTGGTGGGTGAGGAGTGCAGGTTGGGTATATGGGTCAAGCCAGGTCCACGAGGATCGGGTCAAGAACGAGGCGGTGAGAGGTGAGTGGGACCTCACCTCGTGGTCAGGAGGTGAAGAGCCTTATTCAGTTTTTCACTTTATTCCGTTGTGCCTGCAGCAAGAGGCTTCCTTGATTGCAGCTGCTACTGGGGTCTTCAGTGCCAATTGCTTGGCTGGAGTTATGCGCGAGATGAGTTCGCACAACCTAGGGCCGTCCACCTGGAGCGAAGAGACCTGGAGCGAGCTTGCAAGCTGGCTGCTTGCGTGCTTCAATGGTGGCGGGCCTCCAAACCTGTCAACACGAAAACGGCCTCATGGCCTTATCAGAAAGCTCAGACAGCTTTGCCGAGACATGGCGAACGTAGTGTGGGGGTCGGCGTGGCGTGGGGTGGCCGGTGTGTGCGTGCCTAAGGCACCCTGTGTGAGTGAGAGTGGGTGTGTTCGAGGGGTGTTCTGGGGGCGTGGCGCGGTGAGTGGAGTGAGGGTTTAGGATTAGTGAGGTGTTGCGATGCTTATGGGGTGGTTGACAAGGCAGATGGAGGTGTGGAGCGGCGGGGATGCCTCGCCGGAGGTCTGGCCGAAGATGAAGGTGATGGTGGTTGCGTGCATCGATGTGTGTTTCTAAGAAAGAAATAGAGAAAAATAATTAGAAAGAAGAGAGGACCTAGCTGTGCGTAGATAGATGAAGGGGGAGGCAGAGATGGCAGCCGGCTCGTATTGCCGTCGTTGGAGATGAAACACTCAGTGGGGGAGGACGGCGACGATGAAGGGGCTGCAGAGGCGTCGGCTGGTGCGGCGCAACGTGGACGAAGAGGAGGAAGAGAACCCTGCCACTGGTATTGTGGCTGGGCGAAGAGGGAAAGAGAGGGATGTCGCTGGAGCTTGCTGAGCCACTGGCCGGAGGGGGAAGGGATGAAATAGAGGGATTCTCAGGCCAATTTCAAGCTTGGAGGATGCGGGGTGATCTGGGCGTGCTTTTATAGGCCCTAGAGGAAGGTTTTGTGCCTGGAAGCTTGGCTTCCACACACAGCAACCTCACCGGAGATGAAAATTAGAAGGAGACCTGAATCTCTAATGCATTCGAATGAGAGATTGGGTGCCAAATAGGGCCTCTGATTATGTTCAAACTGGAGGAGATATCTCAGAAAATCTCCCTTTCAATTTTGAAGGGGATTCTTTGAGAAATCAAAGAGATCTTGCCCTCGATTCCTTGCTGGAGTAGGATTCCCTCCGCTATAATGGCGGAGGGACCTAATTGCGAAGAACGAAGACAGGGATAGGGGGTTTCTACAGACATTTTCAAAAGTTAGGGGTAGAAATGTAATTAGACTGGACTTATTTGCAAAATAGGTAAAGATGAATTTCCCTTAGGTTTAAATTTTGGTACAAACCTAATTTGAACCTAAGGAATCTAATGTTGAAGTTGGATTTTAGGTTTGACCACCATTGACCGAGCAATTTATGCACAAATCCAATTTAGGGCAAACATTTGACTAATACCCCAATTTAGGTCAAAATAGGTTCTAAGGGCCAAATTAAAGGTTCTAAACCCTAACGAATATTTTTCCATGATTTTTAGAGGATTTAGGTGAATTTTATCCTAATCAGAACCTTGTTAAATCAAGTGAGTCTGTTTTAGGGTTACAAGAAATAATTTAATTCCTATAATCCACATGAACACTTTTCTGTTTGAACCAACTCACTTTTTATCTTGTTAAGACTATTTGACCTGTGTTTAGCCCATGAGAAATCTCGTTGTTGTACTGCAATGGTAAAATTATAGTTTTACCCCTTATTTCTTGCTTTTCTCTCAGAATGGTTATTCATTGAGTTAGGACCTCCAGTTGGTTATGTAGGAGCTTTTGTTCTCTTTTCTGAGTCAAAATGAGCTAGTTAGGGCTCATGATGGTGTTCCCATCATACCCACTTGCCTAGCTTTTGCAAGTCCCTTAGCAAAATTTTAAAGTTTTAACTTCTATTCTAGACCATGAGTTCCTTGATGTTCACAAATTATGATGAGTGCTCTTTTCTTTTTGATTAGGTTAGAATGCCGACAGTAGGCCTAGAGGTACTCAAGTACCAACCAAGATCCGGACTTGACCAGCTCTAGCTTCAGTCCTCCGCGAAGGTTTTTAAGGCCCACAGAAATTATCCTAAGGTTTGTTGGACTCCGCAGTTAAAGCACTTATGCTTGAAACATATTTTCGCCTTGGTTCAGTTTGCAGTGTGTTTTTTGTAAGAGAGAAACAGATGATTTTCTTTGTTTGGAAAGTTTTCTCTCTCTTTTCTTTTTATTTCTAGCTTCAGATTGGCTTCTCAACACGGTCTGTATCAGATTCCTCATCCCCATCATCAATCCTCGAAGGGTCCCTGGCAATCGATGCTTCATGATAGCACCACCCATGGCAACCCCCAGAACCCTGGCTTTCGAGATTTCGAGATAATCTCGCCCATGGCATTCTGTAGCTAAATCCAGACCCTAGCAATCGACATTTCGTGATAATGCCGCCCATGGCATCTAAACCAGTACATGGTGCTTACGTGCTCCCAGTAGGATATGTAAATATCCTAGGAGACAAGGAGATGATATGTTATTACGCATCTTCGAGGGGAATTTCCCGCCTCTCCACGTCGGGAACTCGTCCAAATCAACTTATGTCGATCGGCCGTTCCTAATCTAGGTGACTTTTCAAAACACATAAATGCTTTTGCGTGATTTTGATAATTATGCCCACTAAACCAGACTATGTGTGGATTGGGGTGCTTAGGTTACCGAGTCTCGCAAACCAAAGGTCAGTTAACGAAGCCAAATACTCCCTAAGCCTTAGACCTAATACTTAAGCTTCGCATTTTTCCCAACCTCTTGAGGATTATCCGGATCTTAGCGGATACTTGAATTTTTAAGCCTAAGAGTCTAGCCCAAGAGGCCTAAGATTAGCGTTCCTACTAATCTCTTTTGTGTCTCATTAGCACTTTTTTGCTTCACTTTCTTTTCCTTAATATGGTCCTGAACTTAGTTAATCCCTTAATTTCTTACTAATGACTATCTCTTCTTTTTTTTCTTTTCGTTTTGTGCTCCTTTTTTGATATTTTTCACTTTTCCCCATTTCTCCTCATGATTTGTGTGGCCTCAAAATTTTCTCTCCCCTCAGAATTTTTTGTTCTTTTTTAAGATTTTTTCATTTTTTGGTGTTTTTGTGATATGTGATTTTTTTTTTGTTGAAACCTTTTCTTGTGAGATGAGTTTTTATGGTGTTTTGCACTTTCATACCCCCCATGCCTACGATTTGCAATGTCCCCATTGTAAATTAGGTGGGTTCGAGTTCAGCTTAGATCATTCATTAGAATAGGTTTTGGGTGGGTGAACGGATCGAGGTGACTGTTGCGAATGATTTCTAAACTCGGGTACGAGTACTTGAGGTGGGGTCGGCTGTTCAAATGGATGAACCTTAAAGTGTAATACAAATCAGCATATGAATGTTAAGAAAGGTTTCAGGTTTTTCAAGAATGACGGGTTGCCTCCTGTTAAGCGCTGTGTTTTACGCCATCGGCTGGGCGCAATGAGCTCAGGGAGAATCGAGGGTAAAAGATAGCTCAACCAAATTTGTATTGGTCAAGTCAATGAACGGTTTGAGTCTCTGACCGTTCACAATGAAAGGTTCGGAATTGTAGCTAAGTGGACTGATCTCAATGGCTCCATTTCCAAAGATTTGTCGGACGAGGTAGGGTCTGATCCATTTTGATCGTAGTTTTCCTAGGAATAGTTTAAGCTTGGCATCAAAGAGTAAGACTTTTTGACCAGGATGGAAGATCTTTTTGGATATGTGCTTGTCGTGAAAGGCCTTAACCCGCTCTTTGTAAATTTGCGAGTTCTCATACGCGTCGTGGCATAATTCATCGATCTTGCTCACTTGAAGCTTTTTGTGGGTTCCTGCCTTAGAAAGATCTACGTTGCAGTTCCGTACTGCCCAATAAGCTTTGTGCTCCAATTCTACTGGGAGGTGATATGCCTTCCCGTACACCAATCTGAAGGGAGACATACCTAATTGGGTTTTGTGGGCGGTCCTATAAGCCCACAAAGCTTTCAAAAGTCAGGATGACCAGTCCTTCCTGTCAGGTCGAACAGTAACCTGGAGGATTTTCTTGATCTCCCGATTTGATAGCTCAGCTAGACCATTAGTTTGGGGGTAGTATGGAGTAGAGATTTGGTGTGACACCCCGTATTTGGTCATCAGTGACCTGAACTGAGCATTAATGAAGTGGGTCCCTCCGTTAGAGATTATAGCACGTGGAATCCCAAACCATGAAAAGATGTTCTGATGAATGAATTTGATAACCACTTTATGATCATTGGTTCGGGTCGGAATGGCTTCAATCCATTTGGACACATAGTCAACAACGAGTAGAATGTACTCGAAGCCATCCGAAATAGGGAAGGATCCCATAAAATCAATTCCCTAAATGTCGAAGATTTCGCATACAAGAATCAACTGCAAGGGCATCATATCACGATGGCTCATGTTGCCTAAGGTCTGGCAACGAGTGCATGCCCTACAGTGATTGTATGCATCTTTGAAAATCGTGGGCCAATAGAAGCCCCTCTGGATGGATTTTAGCTATGGTTTTATGACCTGAAAAATGTCCACCGCATGCCTGGTCATGGCAGAAAGAGAATATGTCTTGAATTTTCGCTTCCGTGACACATCGTCGAATAATCTGATCAGCACTGATGCGGAAAAAATATGAGTCTTCCCAGAAGTAATACTTGGCATCGGAAAGCAATTTATCCTTCTTTGCCTTCGGCCAATCGGACAGGAGCTAATGTGATGCCAGGTAGTTTACTATATCAGCAAACCATGGAAGCCCTGTATTGATAGTCAGGAGGTGCTCATCAGGAAAATGTTCTGTGATGGATCCGAAAGGGTCGATGTTCTTAGAAGGAAGGCAGGACAAGTGATCAACTACCACATTCTGTTTTCCCGCTTTATCACGAATCTTGAGGTCAAACTCTTACAATAGCAAGATCCAATGGATTAATTGAGGTTTCGCATCCTTCTTTGCAAGGAGATGCCTCACAGCTGTGTGATCTGAGTAAATGATAACGTGGGAACCGAGGAGATAAGATCTAAATTTTTCCAAGGCAAATACTACGCTTAGCAGCTCTTTCTCAGTAACTGTGTAGTTACACTTAGCCTCGTCAAGTGCTTTGCTAGCGTAGTAGATGACCATGGGTTTCCCGTCAATTTTCTGCCCAAGTACCGCTTCTATAGCGAAATCAGATGCATCGCACATGATCTCAAAGGGTTGAGACCAATCAGGGGACTATAGGATCGGGGCTTAGGTAACTCGATCATGGAGGATTTCAAATGCTTGAGTGCATTCCTTGGAGATTTTGAAAGGTACATCCTTAGAAAGTAGAGCGGTTAGTGGGTGCACGATCTTCGAGAAATCAGGAATGAATCGATGGTAAAAAGCAAAGTGCCCTAGAAAAGATCGGATGTCCTTGATCGAGCAAGGCATAAGGAGTTTGGAAATCAAGTTCACCTTGGCTCGATTGACCTGGATGACTTTTTCTGAAATGAGATGTCCTAGGACAATTCCTTCAGGCACCATGAAATGGCTCTTTTCCTAGGAAAGAACCAGATTCACGTCAATGCACCGCCTGAGGATTTAGACTAAGTGCAGGAGGCAATCGTCAAATGATTCTCCGAATACTGAAAAGTCATCCATGAATATTCTAGATAATCACCTATCATATCTGAGAATATGGCAAGCATGCACCATTGAAAAGTAGTGGGTACATTGCAGAGACCGAACGGTATCCTTCGGAATGTGTACGTCCGGAAGGGGCAGGTGAAAGTGGTCTTTTCTTGGTCCTCAGAATGGATTGCCACTTGGTTATAACTGGAGTACCCGTCCAAAAAGCAGAAGAACCTATTTTCCTCTAGTTTCTCGAGGATCTGATCAATAAACGGTAGTAGGAAATGATCCTTCTTCTTGGAGGAATTGAGTCTTCTGTAATCAATGCAGACTCTCCACGAGTTCGCCACACGGGTCGGTATGATTTCTCCGATTTCAGTCGTGATTATGGTGAGTCTTGCCTTCTTAGGCACAACCTGGATTGGACTCACCCACCGATTGTCGCAGATTGGGTAGATGATCCCTACATCTAACCACTTGATGATCTCCTTTTTCACAACCTCCTGTAGATTAGGATTCAAACGTCTCTGCATTTCACGGGAAGGTCGTGTGCCCTCTTCGGTGTAGATACGGTGTGTGCAGTAAGAGGGACTGATACCAGTCAAATCATTGAGAGTCCATCCAATAACTTTCCGATGTTGCTGGAGAATAGTAATCAGAAGGGATTCCTGGTCAGGTGTTAGTCTGGAGTTGATAATCACAGGAAACGTCTAATTGGAACACAAAAAGATGTACTCAGATGGTCAGGAAGAGGCTTGAGTTCCAGAACGGGGTTGTCAGCAGCAGCAGGCAGTTCAGGGTGTGTGTCAGGAGTAAGGGGAGTTATGGATGTATCTAAGTAAGATTTGGGCTCCTCTGATTGAGGGTTTTGATTTTCTTGTGGTTAATCGAAAGTAATCAGGTTATCCTCAATATATGGTTCATCAACCATAGCCTTGATTTCACATATCTGTTTTATAACACCACAATTAATCCCTTGTTGGGCTTTAAAGATGTCAATCTTCAGTGTTTGGTTCCCAAATTTCAGTTTAATTTGGCCCTTCTCACAATTTATATTGGCCCTAGCAGTGGCCAGAAAGGGTCTCCTTAATATAATTGGTGTATCCCTTAGGTTTTCTAGAGCATCCATATCTAAGACTACAAAATCCACTGGGAAATAGAAATCCCATACCCTAACAATGACATCCTCGAGTACTTCTTTCGGTGACTTAATAGATCGGTCAGCCAACTGCAATGTCACCTTTGTCAGTTTAAGCTTAGATTCCTCAAGGTGGTCAAGGAAAGATGTAGGTATTAGGTTTACGGAGGCACCTAAATCTAATAAAGCTCTATCAAATTGGGTATCACCAATGGTACATGAAATCAGGGGAGTACCTGGGTCTTTTGCCTTAGGTGGGAGTTTGCTCAAAATTATAGAGCTAGCTTGCGCTGACAGTACGATCGAACTCCCACTTTTGGTTCGCGGCTTACGCTTGGGTGTATATACGTCCTTCAGAAATCGTGCGTAAGCCGGTATGTAGTGGATTGCATCCATCAAGGGGATGTTTATATATACCTATTCAAAGAGCTTGACCAGATCCTCCTTAGGAGCCACGGGCTTGTTTATCCTTTTTCCCTTGGTTAAGGCCTCGGGAAATGGAACCTTGGTTGATTCCTCTAGAATAGGTCCAGGTTCTTGATCTGGGACAAGGATGTCCTGGATAACTATCCTAGGGCTTGGGTTACCACCAGGTTGAAAGTGGCTTTGATAAGGTGGGTCATGTGTAGCTTTGCCACTACGGGTTGTTACAGAATTCAGTCCTGCCTGGTTTTGGTTCGGGGTCGGTAAAATGGGTGGCTGCTGCTGAAATCCCGCATAAGATGTCGAAGCTTCCATCCCATTGGGTGATGGAACGGAAGGAGCCTGATAAATCATGTGGGCTTTACCTGGATTTGGGTTCATAACGTGTCTTTGGTTCGGCATGTTATTTGGATTTGATAGAGGTTGCAAAGGGAGTGTGCCAAGTTGGTAGGAATTAGCCATTTGGGCGAGTTGATTGCGAACCTCTGTGATCTCGTCCTTATGCTATTTTTGCATAGTCGCATTCGTGTTATGAATGTCAGTCAGAGTTTGAAGGATAAGAGTCATTTAATCTGTTTGGGTTGGCCCAGATTGATAGGTGGGGTTGGGCCGAGGCTGAGGCGGCTAATATGGACGAGGAGCTTGTGGATGGGGTTGATATGGTGGTCTTTGATTCTGATTATTTCCCACCCACAGGAAGTTGGGATGATTCCGCCATCCAGGATTATAGGTGTTAGAGAATGGGTCATTCTGGATGGCATTGAGGTCCGCACAGGTTTGAGGAACCTCAAGAAAGTCAAAGTACGAGGGTTCAGAGTTCCCCCAACTAGAGTAGGTCGGATCGGAGTTTCCTCTGGTCCTAGAGTCAGACGGGGGTGGATACAGGTCCATCCCCTGAGAAGATAGGTGATAGATGTTATGCACAGCTTCCCTCCTAAGAGGTGGCTGTGCAAACGGGTTTTGCGCAGAGGTGGCTCGCTGCAGATGTCGAGTTAGCTCATCCACTTTCTTCTCGATGATAGAGACCTTGTCCAACCGACTGGCCATCAATTCCAAGTTGACAGATGCGGCCATGCCCTGCGTCTCATGTGCTCCCCTTGGATTCATCAATGCGTAGGAATTCGTCCAGTCGAATAACCCCATGGAGTCATTATTGATGGAGTTCTCGCACATATTCTCGAGAATCTCCTACACAGTGTCTTCGTGTTGACCCATAATATTTCCTCCGCAGGTTACATTAACGAATAAGAGTATATCTTCACGGAGTCCCTGGTAAAACGACTGGACTTGTTCCCATTTAGGAACTCCGTGATGGGGGCACTTTCGCATGAGATCTAGGAAACGGTCCCATACTTCATGAAGAGGTTCTCCAGATTGCTGGGTGAAGTGTGTGATCTGGTAGCGTAAGGCATTCATCCGACCAACTGGGAAGAACTTTTCCAAGAATTCGGATTGCAGTTCAACCCATGTGTTGATTGGACGTGTCTGAGTCTGGTACTAGTGAGGTGCCTTGTCCATGAGAGAGATGGAAAACATCTTCATAAGAAGAATATCCCGATTTTGAATATCTGGCCCGAAGGTCTGGGCTAGATGTTTGAGTTGTTTGATGTGCTGGAAAGGATCATCGGAATTAAGCCCATGAAACTTGGGAATAGCATGAATGATGTTGGGCTTGAGTTTAGAATCAAGATCTCCAGCCAGGATTTGGACTCGAGGTTCGATCGCCACCGCAGCGGGATTATAGTGATCTCGCATCATAGGACGTTGCGGCAGGCTTACAAAGGCTTGAAATGGATCATTCAGGCACTGGAGTTGGTTCTCAAGATTGTTCTCTTCTTCTACTGGTTGTGCCATGATGATGAAGGAGAATTGGGTTCTGATGAATCAGAGGAGACGTCTATGTGGTGGGGTTGCTGCACAAACACAGACATCGAGGCTTGGCCTCGACGGGAGTGAATTGCTAAAGGAGGTCTTATGGATGGTCTTAAGGACCTCCTACCAAACATGCACTGATGGTTTGGACGAGAGTAGAATGTGCTAGACCCAATCAAAACACCCAAAAATTTAGATGACTATAGAGGTTCAGGGCGGATGATACCCCTTAGAAAAGCCGTCCACCTGAGAAATACTTGGGCAGCCAGAGAGGGAGAGTCCCGCAAAGACCCCTACACGGTAGAGCGTCCCCACGAGTGACAGGGTTTCCCCCACCCGACCTCTCTTGTCACTGAGATTCCAGGTAGACCAGAATGGGGACCTTGACCTCTTAAGTCTACCACTTTTATTTAAGAGCAAAGGTGCTTAGGATTCCACTTGAACTTTAGATGTATTGAGTGCAAAAGTAACCTAATTTCAAGGATGGTTGACCCAACAAGAGGTCAACTTCACCTACTTATCGTTTGAGAAGTTTTAGGTCCTTTCTTTTAGGATTCAAGTGAAATTAAGAGCTTGAATTTTAGGGTTTCTCTTGAATAAGTCTTTTCAAGCAAGGCTTAGGCACACCTCCTTTTGGAATAGTTGATTCTTACTTAGAAAGATGTATCTCTAACACCCTAAATTGGAATCCTTAATTTGGCTCTAATTTTGGTCCAATTTAGTTGCCAAAAATATGGTATCTAGGGCTCAATCAAGAAGGTGGTAGCCATAGTTACCTTAAATGGATGCACAAATCAATATTTGTTGTTGAAATCAAAATCAGGCAACTTTGGTGACTTAGCTAAAGATGAAAAGTAGGTACCCCTAATTAATTTTTATCTTGTTTTTCCTTTTCAGAATGAGGGGATTAAGAGAAAGGGCTAGTCAAAGATTACCTACCCCAGGTGTGCTTGTTGTGCGGCCTTCTTCCTTTGAATCTTCTCCCCTGAAACAATCACAACAAAAGAGATGTATCAAGTTAGTACCAACTCAGAAATTGTGATCAAGATTTCTAAATCGTCCGTTGCTCCCCGACAACGGCATCAAAATGTTTAATGGGAGAGATCAATGTTTTAAATTTGATGCGTCGTAGTATAGTTGAAATCGCTCGAAAACAAATAGATTTTATTACTCGAAGTTTTAAGTCCGAGATCAAACACAGAGAGCAAATTAGGATTTAAAAATCGGGAGCACAACTTTAAAATTGAATATAATATGCAATGAAAATCAGAGTTATAGTTCAAAAATTCAGAATGTTAATGTATATAAAGAGAGCACAAAAAATGGATGTTTGATTTTGTGAATCAGACATCTTAAACATGGGGTTGCTACAGTGCTTTATTTCTCTTCTTTCTCTCTTCTCTGATTTGTCTCTGTTCTTCTCTGGCTACTTCCTTCCTTCTTCTTTCTTTCTTTCTTTCCTTCTGTTCTCAGTCTGTGTCTTTTCCTTCTGCCTTTAGCTTTGGCTTCTTCTCTTTCTTCTTCTTCTTCTTTCTCTGGCAGCGCCTCTTTCTTCTGCCTTCAGTTCCTTCTACTTCTTTTTCTTTTTCAACCCTTCAACCTTCAGCTCTTCCTCTTCAGCCTTCTTTTCTCCTTCCTTAGCTTCTCTGGCTTCCGCCCTCTTCTTCCTTGGATTCTTCTTCTTCTCCTTTCCTGTGAGAGAGCAAAACCTACCCCTACCTGCCCCTGCGATCTCTCTTCCTTTTTCTCTCTTAGGCTCACTCTCCCAGAGCTGCTTCTTGGGTAATCGGGTCGGATATGCGCGCCCGGGACCAGGCCCACCGGCGTGCGGTGGTGGGTGAGGAGTGCAAGTCGTGTATATGGGTCAAGCCAGGTCCGCGGGGATCGGGACACGGATGAGGCGGTGAGAGGTGAGTGGGACCTCACCCCGTGGTCAGGAGGCGAAGAGCCTTATTCACTTTTGCACTTTATTCCGTTGCGCCCGCTCAATAGCTTCCGAGGTGGGACTAAACATCCCACCTTTCTTTGCGAGCATCCGCAGCAAGAGGCTTCCTTGATTGCAGCTGCTACTGGGGTCTTCAGTGCCAATTGCTTGGCTGGAGTTATGCATGAGATGAGTCCACGCAACCTGGGGCCGTCCACCTGGAGCGAAGAGACCTGGAGTGAGCTTACAAGCTAGCTACTTGCATGCTTCAATGGCGGTGGGCCTCCAAACCTGTCAACACAAAAATGGCCTCGCGGCCTCGTCAGAAAGCTTAGACAGCTTTGCCGAGACACGGTGAACGTAGTGAGGGGGTCGGCGTGGCATGGGGTGGCCGGTGTGTGCGTGTCTAGGGCACCCTGTGTGCGTGAGAGTGGGTGTGTTCGGGGGGTGTTTTGGGGGCGTGGCGCGGTGAGTGGAGTGAGGGTTTAGGATCAGTGAGGTGTTGCGATGCTTATGGGGTGGTTAGCGAGGTAGATGGAGGTGTGGAGCGGCAGGGACGCCTCGCCGGAGGTCTGGTCGGAGATGAAGAAGGTGATGGTGGTTGCGTGCATCGATGCGTGTTTTCAAGAAATAAAGAGAGAAAAAGAATTAGAAAGAAGAGAGGACTTAGCTGTGCGTAGATAGATGAAGGGGGAGGCAGAGATGGCGGACGGCTCATATTGCCGTCGCTGGAGGCGAAACACTCAGTGGGGGAGGACGGCGATGGAGAAGGGGCTGCAGAGGCATCAACTGGTGTGGCGCGACGCGACCGAAGAGGAGGAAGTGAACCCTACCACTGCTATTGTGGCTGGGCGAAGAGGGAAAGAGAGGGATGTCGCCGGAGCTTGCTGAGCCATTGGCCGGAGGGGGAAGAGATGAAATAGAGGGATTCTTAGGCCAATTTCAAGCTTGGAGGATGCGGGGTGATCTGCGCATGCTTTTATAGGCCTTGGAGGAAGGTTTTGTGCTTGGAAGCCAAGCTTCCAAGCACGGCAACATCACTAGAGCTGGAAATTAGAAGGAGACTCGAATCTCTCACGCATTCGTAAGAGAGATTGGGTGCCAAATAGGGCCTCTAATTGTGTTCAAACTGGAGGAGATTTCTTAGAGAATCTCCCATTCAATTTTGAAGGGGATTCTTTAAGAAATCAGAGAGATCTTACCTTCGATTCCTCTCCGGAGTAGGATTCCCTCCACTATAATGGTGGAGGGACCTAATTGCAAAGAACGAACACAAAGATAGGTGGTTTCTGCAGAAGTTTTCAAATGTTAGGGGTAAAAATGTAATTGAGCTGGACCTGTTTGCAAATTAGGTCAGGATAAATTTCCGTAAGGAATTCAATGTTGAAGTTGGATTTTAGGTTTGACCATAGTTGATCAGGCAATTTATGCACAAATCCAATTTAGGGCAAACATTTGACTAAGACCCCAATTTAGGTCAAAATAGGTTCTAAGGGCCAAATTAAAGGTTCTAAACCCTAGAGAATTTTTTTCCATGATTTTTAGAGGGTTTAGGTGAATTTTATCCTGACCAGAACCTTGTTAAATCAAGTGGGTCTGTTTTAGGGTTATAAAAAGTTATTTAATTCCTATAATCCACATGAACACTTTTCTGTTTGAACCAACCCACTTTTTATCTTGTTAAGATCATTTGACCTATGTTTAGCCCATGAGAAATCCCATTGTTGTACTGTAATGGTAAAATTGCAGTTTTACCCCTTGTTTCTTACTTTTCTCTCAGAATGGTTATTCGTTGAGTTAGAACCTCCAGTTGGTTATGTAGGAGTTTTTGTTCTCTTTTCTAGGTCAAAATGAGCTAGTTAGGGCTCATGATGGTGTTCCCATCAAGCATCAATCTTCTCGCATTTCAGTCTGAGCCCACGTATCTGCTTCTTCACATCATACCATGACTTAGGATATCCAATAGGATTATTCAACAGATCTTCAATGAATTCCAGAACCTCATATATTAGTTTCGCTATGGCTCTTTTCATCACTTTCATCTGAAATAATTTCAGAAGGAATGACAACTTCGAAATTAATGTTATTCTAGGAGCAATTGGATCCTCTGCTGTCTTGATTGCATCGTACAACTCATTACAATCTCGTAATGCCTCATCATCATCCGCATCCTCATGGTCTGCTGCTCTCATATCATGTAACATTTCATCCAATTCATCTCCTTGATTATCATCACTTCCTTTAAAGGCTTCAATTGTCTCATTCGTAACTTCTCTCATTTGCTCACCATGAGCTGTCAAATTTACGTAATGTTGCCACCAACCGTTACGTATTACATGCTCCAAAACTGTGTCTCGGTCATAGAAAAACCCATTCAAACACTATCTACATGGGCATAAAATCAGCTGAAGGAATTCACCTCGTCTAAATGTCTTCCTATCATCATGAAATTCCCACTCCAGAAATTAAATCACTCCACTCTTGTAGTTGTGGTAATTCGAATTCCTTATAGTGATCCATTACTTATCCATGATAATTATCCTAAATGTAAAAGACAGCCACTCATAAGTTGGACTCAAATAAGGTAAGAATGTGTATTTTTAGATCATTCATAAGTTATACTCGAATAAGGAATGAATGTATATTTTAAGAAGATTTTCACTTGATAGCCCATCCTTGAAGATTTGATCACAACATTACTTCTTACATGCAACCAGTGTTTGAAGAAATTTCGACAGTATTTCCAAGCACTTCTCCAGTATACCCCCAAGACTAACCTTAACAACATCCCCAATAGCCCCCACTAAAGGGCGCTTCGAGAACTGAGCTAAGATTAGTTGGTATACCGGAGAAGAGCGAGAAAATGCAGCCGAAATTTCTCCAAACACTAGCTGCATGTAAGAAGTAACCCTAAGTTATGATCAAATCTTCAAGGACCCCCCTTTGTTCAGAACTTCTCTGAATAAAGGATGATGACACTTATGACATGTTATAAAGACAACGCATTGTGCATGTAAGTGACGTATATACACACTCTATATTATCCGTATAACATGATCATAAGTCTTGACGGGCTAGTATTTTGACAAAATTATATCCCTCCCACAACCTATTGCATACGGGTTAGAATTCCTATTGTTTGTCATACCATGCATCTAAATTTGTGCAAGTGTATGTATCTACAAAGTTGTAATAAAAATTTCATAATCAAACATAAATAACAAACGTTCATTTATAAATCATACTTTACTAACAGTAACTGCCTCCACCCCAACCCTCTCCTCCTCCTCACTTTCTAAACCCCTAATCTTCTTCATATTCCTCTTACTCCCTCGCCATTCTTGTCTTTTCCTCCTGTATAAAATCTTAAACATTAAGTTTGTTAATCGAATCCCTAAACTCATAACCCTAACACTCAAATCTTTAACACCAAACCCTAAAAGTAAACCTTAAATCCTAAGCAAGATTGAAGGCCATAAATCCTAAGCTTGAGACCTTAAACATTCACTTCGTAACCCTAAACCAAAGGCCATAAATCCTAAGTCCTAAACTCTAACCTATAAATAAATCCATCGCATAACCCATGACATTAAACCTCCTTCCACTTGCTTTCACTCGTTTCTCTCCTGCTCCTCTCTTTCCCTCGGGCCCTCCTCTAGTCCCACCTCCCCTTGCCTCCTCCCTCCTCCTTCAATTCTCTCCTCTAGTTCCTCCTCCTCATGATCCTCCTCCCACCTCCTCCTTCCTCCTCACACCCCCTACCTCCTTTATGCCACCTGCCTCTTCCCACCTCCCCCCTCACCACCATTGCCCACCTCTAGTACCCTCCTCCTCGATCTTCCCTCCCTTCCTCCAGCACCACCCATAACCACTACTCCTCATCCTCCTCCTCACATTCACATTCATTGACACATTCAAAACAAACTAATTAAAACATATAATTTGAAAACATTCATTAACACACATTCACTCACACAAAATAATGTAATCAAACTAAATATACATGTGGGCACAATTGCATAAGAATACTAATTAAAACATACAATCAAGACATACTAAATCAAAAAAAATATAGTGAGATGGTGGTGGTGGTGGTGGTAGGGAGGAGGTGGGAGGAAGAGTATGAGTTGGTGGTGGTGCTGTTGGTGGGGGGAGGGGGTGGCGGGTTGTGGAGGTCCTGGTGGTGGTGGTGGTGGCTGCAGGGGAGTGGCTGTGGTGGCAGGGGGTGGTGGTGCTGGTGGTGGCTATAGGGGTAGGAGGTGGTGGTGGCGAGTGGTGGTGGTGTAGGTGGTGGTGGCAGAGGTACTGGTGGTGGCGACAGAGGTGGTGGCGATGGGTGGTGGCTGGTTGTGGTGGTGCTAGTGGTGGGTGAGGGGGAGTAGGCCTCAGGTTGGCGACGAGGGGGAGGGGAAGGAGGAGGCGAGCAGAGGAGGAAGAAGAGGAGCAACTCGGCTACCCGTTGAGGTCGTAAAGGAGGAGCCAAGGAAGAGGAGGAGTCGCAGCAACACTCGAGGAGGGGGAGTAGAGGGGAGGAGGTCTCGCGGAGGGGAGGGGTAGGAGGAGATCGCGAGGTGGAGGAGGCCGCTTCAGATTTGGGACGAAGGGGGAGGGAGTCGGGTCTACGTTAAGGATTTAACTAAACATTCTCAACCGTTCCTAATAAATAGGCGGTAATACTCTTATTACCGACCGTTAATAACGGTCGGCAATAATTCCTGTCTCGACCGTTAAGTTCAAACGGTTGACGATAGACTTTGAAAATTTGCTCGCCCACCTTGGCAGGATATGAAAACATTATCGTCGATCATTAATATGGAAATAGTCGACTATATTATTATTTTCGACCATTTATAATGGTCGAAAATGGTGTCAACCATACGTCTTAACTTTACTTCACTTTCTTGACCGTTATATATTACACAGTTGAGGAATTTTTTATCCTCGACCGTTTATATAGAAATGGTCGAGTAAATTTTTATTCTCAACCATTTATAACAGTTGCGAATGATCTCAACCTCCTCGACCGTTTTCCAAATGGCAAAGTTATTGACCAGACATTTGGCAACTGTTCATATTAAAACAGTCGAGAATAAGATTATTGCCGACCGTTACTTGAATAGTCAAAAATATCTGTCGCGAACAGTCCTTTTTCTACTAGTGATTTTTTGTCTGAAAGACTTGATTGGTCGACACCATTTAAACCTTGTCTTTCCCTTAAGCCTTTTGCTGATCCTACTTCGATAGACTTTATTAACGATTCGATCTCTTTCACCTCCGATCTCGTTGGCCCAAACTCTTCTAAGATTTGGTACTTGTCGAAGGATCCTTTAAATATCCCCTTCCTCTCTTCTACGAATCAGGCTTTTACTGTCAAGTGTTGTGCTAGGGATTCCGCCATTAGGATTACTGTAGTTTATGATTCCTATGACGCTGATGATCGTAGATCTTTATGGGACCACCTTACCTCCTCTGCTTACGATCTTCCCACTCGTTGGGTTGTTGCTGGTGATTTCAATTATATTCTGTCAGCCTTAAAGAAATCGAGTGGGCTTCCCTTTCATGACTCCCAAGTGGCTCCTTTCAAATCTTGTATTGACTCTGCCACCCTGATTGATATGCCTATGGCAGGCTCCCAGCTCTCTTGGTGCAATGGCCATAAGGGTTCCGCTAGAAACTATAAGAGACTTGATCGCGTCCTCTTGAACATTGAAGCTCTCCCATTTTTCTCCTCAGGCTCGTATGTTGCAGGAAGGAACTCTGATCACTTACCCATGGTCCTATGATCCTCTTCCAATCCCCCCTCTAAGCCCTACCCCTTTCGTTTCTAGAACATGTTGTTTAGGGATCCGTCTTTTCGCTCCTTAGTGGTGGATACCTGGAATTCTATTGAGCTTCATCAATTGCCAGACCCTTTTTCTAAGATCTACGTCAAACTTTCCATTCTCAAGAAGGCTCTTATCCAGTGGAATAGATCGACTTTTGGGGATATTCACTTCATTATTAAAAACCTTGAGATTTGCAGAGATGATGTGGATTCTAAATTAGCATCTGTTGAACGTGTACGAACCTACGCTAACGTGTTCGATTTTGGAAAACCTGTCGTTGTAGTTCGAAAGCGAAGAATTCGTGTTCAACAAATAAAATTTATACCGAAATTAAAATTCCGGGTCTAACACAGGGAGGCAGACGTTTGATTTAAAAACTACGCATTTCTTTTTATTTGTTACAGAATAATTAAATTTAGAACCATCTAATTATTTACAATAAATAGAAGAGAGAGAGAGAGTAAGAGAGAAAGAGAATATTACACAGAGAAATCAAAATGAGATGTAGAATAAACAAGGAATTTTTGTATTGAAGAGATTGTTCATTACAACTAGAAAGCATAAAACAATTACTCTAGAAAGCGATAAATTTACTCTAGAAAGCATTAAAAGAATGGAGAGAGAAATGTCCTCCTCGACGATTGCTTGGAGGACGAGTAGCTTAATCTAGAAAGCAGTAAATCTATACTACAAAGCGGTAAAAAGAATAGGGAGAGAGAAATCCTCCTCGACGGTTGCTTGGAGGACGAGCCGGACGGGACGACGCCTGGACGAAGGAGAACGAAGAGGGACAAAGGAGGACGAAGCAGAAGGACGAGAACGAAGCAGCACGCCGTCGTCGTCGCGGGATCCACTTCCGAAGGGGAACGAAAATTGGACTTTATCTCGCGAGAAGCATCCCGGGTGTGGGACAAGCTTCTCTTGAGCCTTGGAGGGGTAGAGAGGAGAAAGAATGGATGAGAATTTCGTATGGAGGGGGTCTCCTTTTATAGTTGCAAGGAGTGGGGGCAAAATAGACATTACATCTTCAAAATAATAAATAAGGGGTCTTTAGTGACGGATAAATCCGTCACTAAAGCCCCGACGTGGCCGTCGCCGCCGTGCCCACGTGCGCCCGCTCGACTGCCCGCGTGCGTAACGCCTACGCACGTCTGCGAAGTCTCAGCCGTCTGATCGCGAGATCGGACGGCTTAAAATCGCGCCTTCACCGCTGCCGCCCGCCCGCCTGTGCGCGCGATCGCGCGTTCACGCGCTCGTCCAATCGCGTGTCGGCGCTATCGGGCGAGCGCGGCCGTTGGATCGTGATCGTGCGGTCGATTGGAGGCGCGCCACCGCTCCAATTTCTGCGGGGCGCGGCTCGAACACGCGTCCCTGCATCTCGTTAGAGCGCTCGACCGCTGCGCTGCGGTCGCGTTTGTGTTGAGCGCTTGACTTCAGCGCGGGCGCGTCGCAGCCGTTGGATCGAGATCCAACAGCGGAGAGGAGACGGGTGCGCGGCCTTCACAAGATGCAAGCGGCTGTTTGGGCGGCTGAGATGGCGCCACGTGGCGTCATCTTGGCCGTCCATCTTCTGGAAGTTGTATATGGTGCCACGGATGTCGGATTGACTCAATTTTTGTGTCGTTGGGCTGCGATCGTCGATCCGAATTCATCCATGTGGTCGGATTTGTCATCTGAAGTGCGGATTTACACCATCCTGACCCTTGATCTTCTAAGGTTCCCCGGTCTCTATCTGATGCTACGGATGCCTGATTAGGGCAATCTTAGAGTCGTTGAACTCCAATCGTCACCCTGATCACATTCATACGGTTGGATCTTTGATCCGAGGCCCCGATAAAATGTTTGCCCTTTCCAAGCACATAAAAGGAGACAATTAACCTCCATTTTATTCAAACTACTCTAAATGCAAGATGATGCATGTTATGCAATATTTATATCATGAAATGCAATCTTATGCTTAAGAACATGCATAAATAGATATTTTAAGTAGTGTAAATGTGTTTACATCAGCATCCCAATGGGATGATAATAATAATCTCTCCATTGAGCTCAACGGCATTCAAATCCAACTTGATGATGCCCAAGCAAAGCTCAATGATTTTCTCTCTCAAAAGGCTAAAATTGAATGGATTAAAAATGGGAAGGGTAATAATAAATTCTTCTATGTTACCATTAAAAGAAGATTCACAAAGAAATCTGGTTCCAATCTCACCTCGTCTATTGCTAATGGCTCTTGGGATGTTGCTGCTAAGTCCTCTATTGATTTTTACAGCAACCTCCTTACTTCGGATCAGGTTTCTGGTTCATCCTCGCTGATAGACATTATCCCCCTCTTGGTGACCTAGCATGATTTGGATTTCCTCTCTGCCTCTCCTCAGGAGGAAATTTACTGCATCCTCTCTCAAATGCCTGCCAATTGTACCTTTGGTCTTGATGGTTTCAATGCGAAATTTTTTAGCAAGTTTTCAGACCTGATTAAGGATGACTTGACCCTTGCTATTTCCTACTTTTTCAACTATTGCAAGGGTCCCAGATCCTTTAACAATACCTTCATCTCCCTTATCCCCAAAAAAGTGAATACCATTGACCTTTCTGATTATCCTCCCATTAGCCTTTGTAACATCATCTACAAAATCTCCTCTGGCGTTCTAGCTAAAAGGTTGGCCTGCCTCCTACCTAAACTCATTTCTCCTAAGCAAGCTGGTTTTGTTAAGGGGCAATCCATTTTTGACCATATTTCTACTACCTGATGTGCATACATCTGAATAGCCAAAAATGTCTATGAATGCATGTTTTTAGTATCATATTAGCATCACGCATTGTAAATATTACATAACATACATCATCATGCATTTAGGTGAAATTGTACAAATTGTATAGTAATTTCTTCTTTCTGGTGGCCAGGGACAGGATAATTTTTAATCGGGACCTCGGATCAAAGATCCAACCATACGGATCTGATCAGGGCGACGATTGGAGTTCAACGACTCCAAGATCACCCCGATCAGACTTCCGTAGCATCAGATATAATCCGAAGAAGGTCAGAGATCAAGGGCCAAGATGGTGTTAATCCGCAGTTCAGATGACAAATCCGACGACATTGATGGGTTTGGATCGAAAATCGTAGCCTAATGGCACAAAAATTGGCTCAATCTGATAACTGTGGCACCTTCTACAAGTCACATAAGATGGACGGTCAAGATGGCACCACGTGGCACCATCTCAGTCGTCCAAATCGACCCAGCTAATACGCGATGACCTGCCACGCACTCTCTCTCTCCTCAACGCAAGTTCAGATCTAGGCCATTGGATCTCGATCCAACATCCATGAGCGTGCGCATCACGGTTGGAAAGTCGACAAAGAGGAGGAGGCAGTGCAGTGGTCGAGCGTCTCTCCGCGAAGCAGAGGCGCAGGTTCGATCCCCGTTGCACCTCAAATCGAAGCGCACGAGCAGGAGCGGCTAAATCAAGCCGTTGGATGGTGAGTGGACGGCGCAGATGCGGGCGACGTGTCGGGATGGATGGGCGAGGAGCGCATACGCGCGTGATGATGTGCTTCTACACGCTCCATCGCACACATGGGTACGCGGCTACACTAAAGTAGAAGTGGGTGAGGAGCACTTTAAGCCGTTCGATCTGAGAATCAAAGAACGTGGATGAGCGTTGGGTGTAAGGAGGAGAGGGGGCGTGTGCACTTCAGCCACGACCGAGCTTTAGTGACGAATAAATCCGTCACTAATGACCCCTAATTTATTGTTTTGAACTTAAAATGTCCTTTTTGCCCCCAACCTCTACACCTATAAAAAGGCCTACGCCTCCTACATTTCATTCATCCCTTCCTTCACCTCTCTCCATCTCCAAAGCTCTAAAAAGCTTGTCCCAAACCCGGGATGCTCCGTTAGAGCTAAAATTAAAGTTTGCTTTCCCCGTTCTGGAATTGGATCCCGCGACGACGACAATGCCCTACCTCGCCCCCGGTTCTTCCTGCTTCATTCTTCGTCTTCCATCTTCGTCCTCCATCTTCGAGGCGTCGCCCCGTTCGACTCGTCCTCCAAGCAATCGTCGAGGAGGATAACATCTCTCTCCCTTCTTTACTACTTTCTAGAATAGAATTTCCTGCTTTCTAGCTATAATCATTTCCTGCTTTCTTGCAAAGTGATTGTTCTCTCTCTTTCTTAGTGTTAATATCAAATTCATTGTGATTATCTCAATTTTAGAACAAAAATACCAAAAAAATATAATTGTGGATTTTAGATTGACGTAGCCTCCCTGTATTCGATTTGGAATTTCTTTATGAATTTCGGTAAATTTATCTATTGATGGATTTCTTCGCAAAGCATACTACGACAACAGGTTTTTCAAAATCCAATCCTTTTTGCGACGATTTCTGCTTCAACATTTTGACGTCGTTGCTGGGGAGGCAATGATTCTCAATTTTCTTTCCTCATTTCGTACACTTTATTATTTTCTAACTTACTTTTATTTCTCTTCTATTGTTTTGCAGGTACTTCAACAGGGAATCTTCAAGCGATAGAAAGGAGTAAATTGCAGTTGAAGACAACTATAAGTGCTCTGAAGTGCTTGGTTCAACCGGGTTTTATTGTTATAACGTTGTAGTATAGCCAGTTATTACCAACATTTCAAATATATAAAATTTTTTACTCGGAAAATAAAAGAGTTCCCGAGGTCGAACTCAGGGAGCAAGTTGTATTCTAGAGATACACATGTTTCTTTTACAAAAAAAAAAATAAAGAAAGAGAGAGGGAAAGAATTTGTTGTTCTCTTTGTTTTCTCCTCGTGATGTTCTTCTTTCTTTCTTTCTTCAGATCTCCTTCTTCTTCTTTGTTCTGCAGAGGTGATGCTCCTCTTTCTTTCTTCAGATCTCCTTCTTCTTCTTCCTTGGTTTCTGTCTTGGCCTCATTTCTTCTTTTTCTGCAATCTCTTCTGTGAAGGTTTCTTCTTCCTTGGCTCTGCTGTACTTCTTCCCTGCAGCCTTTCCTCTTCTTCTGCCTTGCTCAGCCTCTTCTTTAGAGTTTCTTCTTGTTTCTCCTCCCTGCAGCTAAGTGTCAGCTTCTTCTTTTCTTTTTCAGCCAGGGACGTCACCCCTCCTTCTTTCTTCTTTTCCCTTCAGGCCGTCGTCTGATTTCCAAATCAGACGACTTAAACTACCTGTTGCTACAGTCAGCTTCCTTCTTCTTCCGCGGGTCTTCTTCTTCGCCTGTGCCTGCACACTTCAGAGTTTTTCGTCAGAGGCAAAACCTACTCTACCCTCCCCCCCCCCCCCCCCCCCCCCCCCGCGTCTCTCTCTCTCTCTGAAACCACTCTTGGGAAAGCTCTCCCAGAGCTGCCGGGTAACCGGGTTCGGGTCAGGCCCGGGTCCAGGCCCACCGGCGTGCGTGGTGGGCGAGGAGTGCAGGTCAGTCTTAAGTCGGGTCGGGTCGGGTCAGGTCCGCGGGGCGTGAGCGCGGACGAGACCGGGTAACCGGGTGGGTGAAGGGGACCTCACCCCGTGTGCTGAGGCAGTAAGCCTCCAGCACTTTTGCATCTTATATCGCTGCGCCTCTTCAGGCTTTTCCGAGGTGGGACTAAATGTCCCACCTCAATTGCGCGCCCGCAGCGGGGAAATCAGCGGGAGATCGCGGCGTCACGCGAAGCCTTCTGCCTTAGCTGCGAGCCTGGTGTTTTGTCGGAACGCCTCGCAAGGCCTGGGAGTTGAATCTGGGCGTGGTGCTGAGCGTGGCTCGCCTGTAGCTGCAGGCGGAAGCAGTTCCTCCTGCACGGCAATGGCGGCGGAGGTCGGGTGGCCTGTTCACAAGAAAACGGCCTCTCGGCCTAATCAGAAAGTGCCAGGAGCTTCGCCAGGGTGTGGCGAAGCTCGTGTGGGTGGTGGCGAGGCGCGGGGCGGCGTGCAAGGGCTGCCCTAGGTCGGACTGTGGGTCGGAGGATGGGTTTGTTGGGGGAAGCGTTACGGAGGTGTGGAGTGGCAGTGAAGGGGTGGGGGGTGCTCAGTGTGATGAGGCGGAGGTGCGGTGAGGGTCGGCGAGCCGTGTGGGTTGCTGAGGTGATGGGAGCGGCTCGCCGGAGGGTGGCCGGAGACGAAGGGGGTGACGATGGTCAGGGTCGGTCGAGGGCTTAATTGAATAAATTGAAAGCGGGGAAAGAAAGAGGAGAAGAAGGGGAGTAGCTCTAGCTTACTTGCAGGGACGAAGGGGGAGGAACAGGGCGACAGTCGTATCGACTGTCGCCGGAGAAGACGATGCTCAGGGAAAGGGGCGGCGGCGAGCAGAGAGCCGGAGAAGCGCCAGCTGGGTGCGGCGTGGCGCGGGAAGAGCAGGGGAGGAAGTCTCTGCTGCTGGTATTGCGGCAGAGCGGAGAGGTGGAGGGGGAGGAACCGCCGGAGCTGGTGAGCGTCTGCCGGAGAGAGAAGAGAGGAAAGTTGGGGATTTTCTCCGTCAGATCCAAGCTGCCCCGGTCGGTGGAGCAACGGGGGGTATTTATAGGGATCAAACAGGGAGGAAGGCGGAGGGAGACGACGTGTCTCCCTCGCCGGAGGATGGCCGGAAACAAGAACCCATACCGTCCGTGCGTTCGCACGGCCGGTATGGTGGGTTACAACGACCAGGGGGGTGTCCCTGCGACGGCTGACGACGCAGGGCACCCCCGGTTTACTTGCCAGGTCCCTCACCTCACCCTGCGCGGCGCCATGCTCCGCGCAAGGTCGCCGGAGCATGGTGCTGGCAGGTTTTGCAGGGGGGACCTGATCGCAAAGAACGAAGGAGAGTTAGGGGCCAAAATGCGAGGGTTCAAAAGTTGAGGGCCAAAGAGTAAATATATGAGGACCAAAGTGTAAAGTCGGTCAAGGAGGTTTCTTCTTAGGCTCAAGTTTTTATACATGACTAATTAGGACCTAAGGAATCTGATGGTGAATTTCATTTCTCTATTAAACCTTGTTTGACCGGTCAATTTACGTAAAAACCCAAATTAAGTTATTAATTGGGCATGGTTCTCAATGTAGGTCAAAATGGGTTCTGAAGGCCAAATTGAAGATTCTAAACCCTAGAGATTATTTTTCTATGAATTTTAGAGGGTTTATTCTATTTTTACTTTGCCTCGAACCTTGTGAATTGAAGTAGGTTGTTTTAGGGTTACAGATTATCATTTAGTTTCTTGGAATTGCTGTAGCCCTCGCTAGATCATTTCATCCCACTTTTATTCTTATTAAGCTGCTTTGACCTATGTTTGGGCCCTGAATTACCCTGTATGCAGATTATACTGGTAAAATTGCATTTTTACCCCTTATGACTTGTTTTCTTCTTAAACTCAGAATTCTCTGAGTTAAGCCTTTCCTTGAGATATGTAGGAGCTTTTATCCTTTGTATTAGGTCAAAATGAGCTAGTTATGACTCATGATGAGGTTCTCATCATACCCCCATGCCTAGCTTTTGCTAGTCCCTTAGCAAAAACTTAAGGTTTCAACCCTTGTTCTAAACCATGAAATTTTTAATAGTTTTAGATAAGTGCCTTTTTTATTTGAGCATAGATTAGGTTAGAATGCTGACCATAGGCCTAAAAGGTACTCTAGTACCAATCAAGATCCAAATCTGTCTAGCCTTAGCCTCAGCCTTTTAGCAAAGGTTTTTAAGGCCCACAAGAACTAACCTAAGGTTTATTGGACTTCGTGGTTAAAGCACCCGTGCTTGAAATGATTTTAGCCCTGGCTCAGTTTGCAGTGCGTTTTGTAAGAGAGAGATAGAAAGTTTTTCTGTTTGGAGAGTTTTCTCTCTCTTTTTCTTTTTAGTTCTAGCCTAGGATTGGCTTTTCAACACGGTCTGTATCAGATTCCTTGCTCCCATCATCAATCCTCAAGGGTTCCTGGCGATCGATGCTTCGAGATAGCACCGCCCATGGCAACCCCCGGAACCCTGGCTATTGAGATTTCGAGATAATCCCATCCATGGTATTCCGTGGCCGAATCCAGACCCTGGCAATTGACACTTCGAGATAATGCCATCCATGGAATCTGAACCAGCAGAGTGCTTACATGCCCCCAGTAGGATATGTAAATATCCTAAGAGACAAGCACCGAGGAGATGATATTTTGTTACGCATCTTCGAGGGGATTTCCCGCCTCTCCGCGCTGGGAACTCGTCCAAATCAACTTGTGTTGATCGGCCGCTCCTATTCTAGGTGTTCTTTTCAGATTTTTGCGACGCTTCTGCGTGATTCTGATTTTTACGCTTACTGAACCAGGCTGTGTGTGAGATTAGGGTGCTTAGGTTACTGAGTCCCGTAAACCAAAAATTAGTTAACGAGGCCGAATACTCCCTAAGCCTTAGACCTAATACTTCAGCTTTTCATTTTCCTCAACCTCTTGAGGAGTGTCCAGATCTTAATGGGTACTAAGAGTCTATTCAAGAATGCCTAAGGTTTGCATTCTTTACTAATCTTATTGTGCACTTTTCTTGAATGAGGTCTAGAACTTAGGTTAATTCCTTAGTTCCTTACTAATGACTATCACTTTTTCTCATAATTTTGTGCTCCTTTTTCATTTTGTTTCTTTTCTCCTTCGCAAAATTTTCTTCTCTTTTCCTCTTATTCTTTTTCGAAATTTTTTTTTTAATTTTTATGGTGTTTTTGGCATATGTGAATTTTTTTGTTTGAAACCTTTTCTTACAAGTTTTGCACTTTCATACCCCCCCATGCCTAAGATTTGCAATGTCCTCATTGTAACCTAGGGGGTCTTAGTTCATTCCTTAAGACAGAAATTTGGATGAGTGGATGGGTCGGGTTGAATTTTTGCGGACGATTTCAAATCCCAGATGCAAACATCTGAGTTGGGGTCGGCTGTCTACAAGGGTGAACTTCGAGTGCTGAAAGGTGTCAGAACAAGTTTCAGGTTTACAAAGAGAATGACGGGCTGCCTCCCGTTAAGCGCTGAGTTTTACGCCATCGGCTGGGCGCAATAAGCTCAAGGGGAAAGGAGGATATAAGATGCCTCAGCCAAATCAGTAGAAGTTACATCAATGAACGGCTTGAGTCTCTGACCGTTCACGATGAAAGGTTCAGAATCGTGGCTGAGTGGACTGATTTCGATTGCTCCATTTCCAAAAACCTGTCGGACCAAATATGGTCCGACCCACTTAGATCTCAGTTTTCCTGGGAAGAGTTTGAGTCGGGCATCAAAGAGTAGGACCTTTTGACCAGGATGAAAGATCTTTCTCGAGATGTGTTTGTCGTGGAAGGCTTTAACCCGCTCCTTGTAGATTTGCGAGTTCTCGTACGCGTCTATGCGTAATTCATCGATCTCGCTGATTTGGAGTTTTCTGTGGGTCCCAGCCTTGGAAAGATCTAGATTACAGTTCCGTACTGCCCAATAGGCTTTATGCTCCAGTTCTACGGGAAGGTGGCATGCCTTTCCGTACACCAGTCTAAAGGGGGACATGCCCAATTGGGTCTTGTGGGCGGTCCTATAGGCCCACAATGCTTCCGGAAGTCGGGACGACCAGTCCTTCCTGTCAGGTCGAACAGTGACTTGCAGGATTTTCTTGATCTCCCGATTAGACAGCTCAGCTAGACCATTAGTTTGGGGGTGGTAAGGAGTAGAGATTCGGTGAGACACCCCGTATTTGGTCATCAGTGACCTAAACTGAGCATTTGTGAAATGGGTCCCCCCATCAGAGATTATTGCACGAGGAATCCCGAACCTTGAGAAAATGTGTTGATGAATGAATTTGAGAACGATTTTGTGATCACAGGCTCGGGTCGGTATGGCTTCGATCCATTTGGACACGTAGTCCACAGCCAACAGAATGTATTCGAAACCATCCGAAACAGGAAAGGGGCCCATAAAATCAATCCCCCAAACATCAAAGATTTCGCATACTAGAATCGGTTGCATAGGCATCATGTCGCGATGGCTCATGTTGCCCAAAGTCTGGCAACGACTGCATGCCTTGCAATGACTGTATGCGTCTTTGAACAGTGTGGGCCAGTAAAAGCCGCACTGGAGGACTTTTGATGCGGTTTTATGCCCGGCAAAATGGCCACCGCATGCCTGGTCATGGCAGAAAGAGAGGATATTGTTGACTTCCCCTTCCGGGACACATCTCCGGATGATCTGATCGGCACCTATGCGGAAGAGGTACGGGTCTTCCCAAATGTAATACTTGGCATCGTAGCGTAATTTGTCTTTCTTGGCCTTCGGCCAATCGGACGGGGTTTGATGAGATGCCAAGTAATTTACTATATTAGCAAACCATGGAAGGCTAGTACCAATAGTCAGCAGGTGCTCATCGGGAAAATGCTCAGTGATGGGTCCGGAAGGGTCAATTATTTCAGAAGGAAGACGGGACAAGTGATCAGCTACCACGTTTTTCTTTCCCGCTTTGTCGCGAATCTCAAGGTCAAATTCTTGCAACAGCAAGATCCATCGGATTAATCGAGGTTTCGCGTCCCTCTTCGCAAGGAGATGCCTCACAGCTGTGTGATCCGAGTATATGATGACATGGGAACCCAGAAGGTACGATCTGAACTTCTCTAGGGCAAATACTACAGCTAGCAGCTCTTTCTCAGTAACCGTATAGTTACGCTGAGCCTCATCGAGTGTTTTGCTGGCGTAGTAAATGACCACAGGTTTCTTGTCATTTTTCTGCCCCAAAACCGCTCCTACAGCGAAGTCGGATGCATCACACATGATCTCAAAGGGTTGAGACCAATCAGGGGACTGTAGGATCGGGGCTTGGGTGACTCGGTCACGCAGGATTTCAAATGCTTGAGTGCATTCCTTGGAGATTTCGAAGGGAACATCCTTGGAGAGAAGAGTGGTCAGGGGGCGTGCGATTTTTGAAAAATCAGGGATAAATCGTCGATAAAAACCGACATGCCCTAAAAAGGATCGGATGTCCCTGATTGAGCTAGGCATAGGAAGGTGAGAGATCAGATTAACCTTAGCTCGATCCACTTGGATACCTTTCTCCGAAATTGAGTGTCCCAGGACAATTCCCTCAGGCACCATGAAATGGCTCTTTTCCCAGGAAAGAACCAAATTCACATCGATGCACCGCCTGAGTATCTGGACCAAGTGTTGGAGGCAATCGTCGAATGATGCTCCGAAAACTGAAAAGTCATCCATGAAGACTTCCAGATAATCACCTACCATATCTGAGAATATGGCAAGCATGCATCGCTGAAAAGTAGCGGGTGCATTGCAAAGACCGAAAGGCATCCTTCGGAAAGCGTATGTTCCGAAGGGGCAGGTGAACGTGGTCTTTTCTTGGTCCTCAGGATGGATTACCACCTGGTTATAACCGGAGTACCCGTCAAGAAAGCAGAAGAACCTATTTCCCGCTAGTTTTTCGAGAATTTGATCAATGAAGGGTAGTGGGAAATGATCCTTCTTCGTGGAGGAATTGAGTCGACGATAATCTATACAGACTCTCCACAAGTTGGCTAATCGGGTAGGAATGATTTCTCTGGTCTCAGTCGTTATAGTGGTGAGTCCTGCCTTCTTGGGCACGACCTGAATTGGGCTCACCCAACGACTATCGGAGATCGGGTAGATGATCCCGGCATCTAACCACTTGATGATCTCCTTTTTCACGACCTCCTGCAGATTGGGGTTTAAGCGTCTCTGCATTTCACGAGAAGGTCGTGTGCCCTCTTCTGAATAGATATGATGAGTAGAATAAGAGGGACTTATTCCAGTCAAATCATCGAGAGTCCATCCGATGGCTCTGCGATGTTGCTGGAGGACAACAATCAGACGGGATTCCTGTTCAGGACTGAGGTTGGAATTGATAATTACAGGAAGGGTCTGATTAGAACCCAAAAAGACATATTTTAAGTGAGCAGGAAGGGGTTTCAGTTCGAGGATGGGGTTTTCAGCAGCAGCGGGTGGTTCAGTATAGATGTGAGGTTCAAAGGTGGGAGTTACAGGGTTGTTCACATCTGGATTTGACTCCTCTGTTTGCGGGTCAAGATCCTTCTGTGGTTGATGAGGCATACTCGAGTCATTCTGGAGGTGTGATTCATCAACCAAAGTCTTGATGTCACAAATTTGCTTGATGACGCCGCAATTAATTCCTTGTTGGGCCTTAAATATATCAATTTTCAGTGTTTGATCTCCAAACTTAAGCTCTATTTGGCCCTCCTCACAGCTGATGTTGGCTCTAGCAGTAGCCAAGAAAGGTCTCCCTAGAATGATTGGTGTATCCCTAGGGTTCTCAGGTGCATCCATATCTAAGACTATAAAGTCCACTGGAAAATAGAAATCCCGCACTCTCACGATAACATCCTCGAGAATCCCTTTTGGTGACTTTATAGATCGATCTGCTAATTGTAATGTCACCTCGGTTGGTTTTAGCTCAGATTCTTCTAGATGGTCGAGTAAGGATGTGGGTATCAGGTTTATGGATGCACCCAAGTCTAACAAAGCTCTATCAAATTGGGTACCACCTATCTTACAGGAAATCAGGGGAGTTCCAGGATCTTTTGCCTTGGGTGGGAGTCTACTGAGGATTACAGAGCTGGCTTGTTCTGACAGAACAATTGGGCTCCCTCCCTTGGTTCGCGGCTTACGCTGGGGTGTACATATATTCTTTAGAAATCGTGCGTAAGCTGGTACGTGGCGGATTGCATCCATCAAGGGGATGTTTATGTGGACCTGCTCAAAGAGCTTGACCAGGTCCTCCTCAGGGGCCACGGGTTTTGTGGTCTTCTTTCCCTTGGTCAGGGCCTCGGGAAACGGGATCTTGGTTGGTTCTTCTAGGATAGGTCCAGGTCGTGGATCTGGAACAGCGGTACCTTGGATAACTATCCTAGGGTCATGGTTATCAGGCTTGGAGTGGTTTGGATAATGCGGGTCTTGAGTTGTTTTACCACTACGTGTTGTTACAGAATTTAATCCGACCTGATTTTGGTTTGGGTTTGGTAGGAGGGGTGGCTGCTGCTGAAATCCCGCATAAGAAGTTGAGGCTTCCATCTCGTCTGGAGATGGAGCAGTAGGGGCCTGATAAATCCATTGAGCGTGGCCTAAATTTGGATTCATAACGCGCTTCTGGGTTGGCACGTTATTTGGGTTAGGAAGGGGTTGGGAAGGGAGTGTGCCTGGCTGGCGAGAATTTGCCAACTGGGCCAGTTGAGTTTTAACTTCAGTAAGCTCGTCCTTGTGCTGTTTTTGAATAGCCGCATTCGTTTTTTGAATGTCAGCCAGAGTCTGAAGGATTAAGGACATTTGATCTTGATTTGGCCCTGATGGATAAGTAGGGTTGGGCCGAGGCTGAGGCGGCTGGTAGTGACAAGAGGGCTGTGGGCGGGACTGAAAAGGTGGTCTTTGGGTTTGGGAATTTCCCGCCCACTGAAAATTGGGATGGTTTCGCCATCCAGGGTTGTAAGTGTTGGAGAATGGGTCGTTCTGGATGGCGTTGAGGTCCTCGCAGGTCTGAGGAACCTCCTGAGAATCAGGGAAAGGAGGAATGGAGTTCCCCCGGCTGGTGTAGAAAGGATCGGATGATCTTCCAGTCCAAGAATCAGATGGGGGTGGATATGGATCCATCCCAGGGGAAGATCGGTGGAGGATATTTTGCACAGTCTCCTGTGTGGAAGGAGGTTGTGCAAAGGAGTTATGTGTGGAGGTGGCTCGCTGCAAGTGCTGAGTCAGCTCATCCACCTTCTTTTCAATGATTGAGACCTTGTCCAATCGACTGGCCATTAATTCCAGGTCGACTGATGCGGACAGGCCCTGCGTCTCATGTGCTCCCTTAAGATTCGTCGCTGCGCGGGTATTCGTCCTGTCGAATAATCCCATGGAGTCATTGTTGATGGAGTTCTCGCACATGTTTTCGAGAATCTCCCATACGGTGTCTTCATGTTGACCCATGATGTTTCCTCCGCAAGTTGCATTGACGAAAAGGCGGATGTCCTCACGGAGTCCCTGGTAAAAAGATTGGACTTGTTCCCATTTAGGAACTCCGTGATGGGGGCACTTTCTCATGAGATCCTGAAAACGATCCCATGCCTCATGGAGAGGTTCTCCTGATTGTTGAGTGAAGTGTGTAATCTGATGGCGCAAGGCGTTGGTCCGACCCACGGGAAAAAACTTTTTCAAAAATTCGGATTGAAGTTCTTCCCAAGTGTTGATCGGCCGGGTCTGAGTTTGATACCAATGGGCGGCCTTGTCCATAAGAGAAAAGGAGAACATCTTCATGAGAAGAATATCCCGATTTTGCGCATCTGATCCAAAAGTGTGGGCCAGATGCTTTAGCTGTTTGATGTGCTGGAAGGGATCTTCAGAATTAAGCCCATGGAATTTAGGTATAGCATGAATCATGTTGGGCTTTAATTCGGAATCAGGTCCTCCAGTCGGGATTCTGACTCGAGGCTCAATGGCCACCGCAGCAGGATTGTAGTGGTCCCGCATCATAGGACGCTGTGGTGGGTGCACGAAGTTTTGGAAGAGGTCATTGAGTCGCTGGAGCTGGTGTTCCAGATTATTTTCTTCCTCAACTGGCTGAGCCATGATGGGGGAAGAAGAAGAACTTGGTTCTGAATCAGAAGAGAGAATAATGTGAGGGTGTTGCTGCACAAACACGGGCGTCGAGGCTTGGCCTTGACGAGAGCGAATTTCTAATGGAGGTCTTAAGGGTGGTCTTAGGGACCTCCTTCCGTACATGCACTGTTTGGAAGAGGTAAGTTTAGAAGGTGCTGGACCCAATCAAGACACCCAAAAATGTGTTGGGTGACTATAGAGGTGCGGGGCAGATGGACCCCTTGATCAGAAAGATCGTCCACCTGAGAATTACCTGGGCAGCCAGAGAGGGAGAGTCCCGCGAAGACCCCTACACGGTAGAGCGTCCCTACGGGTTACAGGGTTTCCCCCACCCGACCTCTCTTGTCACTGCGGTTCCAGGTAGACCAGAATGGGGATCTTGACCTCTTAAGTCTACCAATTTTAAGATCAGGGTGCTTAAGGTTTCACTTGAACTTTAGTCTTTTTAAGTGCAAAGAGTGACCTAATTTAAGGTTGGTTGACCCAAAGGGGTCAACTTTACCTCTTGTTTTCTTTGAGAGCTTTCAGGTCTTGTCTTTTAGGGTTCAAGTGTTTAAAGAGAGAGCCAATTGTTTAGGATTTTTCTTGTTAATTATTTTCAATCAATGGCTTGGGCACACCTCTTTTGGATTTCCTCAATTCTTGATTAAGGGGTGTGTCTCTACTGAAATCCTAATGTTTAACCTTATGTTGGCTCTACTTGGTCCATTTAACTCTTTGTTGGGCAATTAGGGCTCAAGCAAGAATGTGTTAGCCCTTAAGTACCCTTAATAGTGTGCAGGAGTGATGAGTTGAAAACATGCAACTCTTTATGGTTACTAAGTACGGAAGACAGGTTAGCCCTATATTGCTTGTTCTTTTCTTTTCTTCCTCTTTAGAGTTTAGGGGTTAATAGTGAGAGGAAAAATTTACCTGTCTTCGGAGTGGTTGTCGTGTGGTTGCTTGTCTTCTTGAGTTCCTGTAGCTGCACAAAAGAGAGGAGATTATCAGAAATTAAAAGAAACAGGAATGTTTACCTCTAGAATAGCCGTTGTTCCCCGGCAACGGTGCCAAAATGAAGTGCTTGGTTCAACCGGGTTTTATTGTTATAACGTTGTAGTATAGCCAGTTATTACCAACATTTCAAATATATAAAATTTTTTACTCGGAAAATAAAAGAGTTCCCGAGGTCGAACTCAGGGAGCAAGTTGTATTCTAGAGATACACATGTTTCTTTTACAAAAAAAAAATAAAGAAAGAGAGAGGGAAAGAATTTGTTGTTCTCTTTGTTTTCTCCTCGTGATGTTCTTCTTTCTTTCTTTCTTCAGATCTCCTTCTTCTTCTTTGTTCTGCAGAGGTGATGCTCCTCTTTCTTTCTTCAGATCTCCTTCTTCTTCTTCCTTGGTTTCTGTCTTGGCCTCTCTTCTTCTTTTTCTGCAATCTCTTCTGTGAAGGTTTCTTCTTCCTTGGCTCTGCTGTACTTCTTCTCTGCAGCCTTTCCTCTTCTTCTGCCTTGCTCAGCCTCTTCTTTAGAGTTTCTTCTTGTTTCTCCTCCCTGCGGCTAAGTGTCAGCTTCTTCTTTTCTTTTTCAGCCAGGGACGTCACCCCTCCCTCTTTCTTCTTGTCCCTTCAGGCCGTCGTCTGATTTCCAAATCAGACGACTTAAACTACCTGTTGCTACAGTCAGCTTCCTTCTTCTTCCGTGGGTCTTCTTCTTCGCCTGTGCCTGCACACTTCAGAGTTTTTCGTCAGAGGCAAAACCTACTCTACCCTCCCCCCCCCCCGCGTCTCTCTCTCTCTCTGAAACCACTCTTGGGAAAGCTCTCCCAGAGCTGCCGGGTAACCGGGTTCGGGTCAGGCCCGGGTCCAGGCCCACCGGCGTGCGTGGTGGGCGAGGAGTGCAGGTCAGTCTTAAGTCGGGTCGGGTCGGGTCAGGTCCGCGGGGCGTGAGCGCGGACGAGACCGGGTAACCGGGCGGGTGAAGGGGACCTCACCCCGTGTGCTGAGGCAGTAAGCCTCCAACACTTTTGCATCTTATATCGCTGCGCCTCTTCAGGCTTTTCCGAGGTGGGACTAAATGTCCCACCTCAATTGCGTGCCCGCAGCGGGGAAATTAGCGGGAGATCGCGGCGTCACGCGAAGCCTTCTGCCTTAGCTGCGAGCCTGGTGTTTTGTCGGAACGCCTCGCAAGGCCTGGGAGTTGAATCTGGGCGTGGTGCTGAGCGTGGCGCGCCTGTAGCTGCAGGCGGAAGCAGTTCCTCCTGCACGGCAATGGCGGCGGAGGTCGGGTGGCCTGTTCACAAGAAAACGGCCTCTCGGCCTAATCAGAAAGTGCCAGGAGCTTCGCCAGGGTGCGGCGAAGCTCGTGTGGGTGGTGGCGAGGCGCGGGGCGGCGTGCAAGGGCTGCCCTAGGTCGGACTGTGGGTCGGAGGATGGGTTTGTTGGGGGAAGCGTTACGGAGGTGTGGAGTGGCAGTGAAGGGGTGGGGGGTGCTCAGTGTGATGAGGCGGAGGTGCGGTGAGGGTTGGCGAGCCGTGTGGGTTGCTGAGGTGATGGGAGCGGCTCGCTGGAGGGTGGCCGGAGACGAAGGGGGTGACGATGGTCAGGGTCGGTCGAGGGCTTAATTGAATAAATTGAAAGCGGGGAAAGAAAGAGGAGAAGAAGGGGAGTAGCTCTAGCTTACTTGCAGGGACGAAGGGGGAGGAACATGGCGACAGTCGTATCGACTGTCGCCGGAGAAGACGATGCTCAGGGAAAGGGGCGGCGGCGAGCAGAGAGCCGGAGAAGCGCCAGCTGGGTGCGGCGTGGCGCGGGAAGAGCAGGGGAGGAAGTCTCTGCTGCTGGTATTGCGGCAGAGCAGAGAGGTGGAGGGGGAGGAACCGCCAGAGCTGGTGAGCGTCTGCCGGAGAGAGAAGAGAGGAAAGTTGGGGATTTTCTCCGTCAGATCCAAGCTGCCCCGGTCGGTGGAGCAACGGGGGGTATTTATAGGGATCAAACAGGGAGGAAGGCGGAGGGAGACGACGTGTCTCCCTCGCCGGAGGATGGCCAGAAACAAGAACCCATACCGTCCGTGCGTTCGCACGGCCGGTATGGTGGGTTACAACGACCAGGGGGGTGTCCCTGCGACGGCTGACGACGCAGGGCACCCCCGGTTTACTTGCCAGGTCCCTCACCTCACCCTGCGCGGCGCCATGCTCCGCGCAAGGTCGCCGGAGCATGGTGCTGGCAGGTTTTGCAGGGGGGACCTGATCGCAAAGAACGAAGGAGAGTTAGGGGCCAAAATGCGAGGGTTCAAAAGTTGAGGGCCAAAGAGTAAATATATGAGGACCAAAGTGTAAAGTCGGTCAAGGAGGTTTCTTCTTAGGCTCAAGTTTTTATACATGACTAATTAGGACCTAAGGAATCTGATGGTGAATTTCATTTCTCTATTAAACCTTGTTTGACCAGTCAATTTACGCAAAAACCCAAATTAAGTTATTAATTGGGCATGGTTCTCAATGTAGGTCAAAATGGGTTCTGAAGGCCAAATTGAAGATTCTAAACCCTAGAGATTATTTTTCTATGAATTTTAGAGGGTTTATTCTATTTTTACTTTGCCTCGAACCTTGTGAATTGAAGTGGGTTGTTTTAGGGTTACAGATTATCATTTAGTTTCTTGGAATTGCTGTAGCCCTCGCTAGATCATTTCATCCCACTTTTATTCTTATTAAGCTGCTTTGACCTATGTTTGGGCCCTGAATTACCCTGTATGCAGATTATACTGGTAAAATTGCATTTTTACCCCTTATGACTTGTTTTCTTCTTAAACTTAGAATTCTCTGAGTTAAGCCTTTCCTTGAGATATGTAGGAGCTTTTATCCTTTGTATTAGGTCAAAATGAGCTAGTTATGGCTCATGATGAGGTTCTCATCATGCTCCCCATTCTTCCCCCCTCCAAAGATTTCATTCCACAACCTTACTCAAACCCCAATTAACCTAGGTGTTCGCATAAGCCCTAGGATTAGTTTGGATGCTTTGATTTCTACTTCCACTCATCTCACCTTCGTTAAAAAAAAACAAAACAAAACAAAAAGATACTTCTTGTGGGATAAATCAACATACACACTACATACACCCGCATTCAAGGCACATAACCTAACTTGATTTTTATCTACTCAATCGGGATTTCGACCTATGGAACTGGTACACGCAAATCAACACATAAGAGAGTAGAAATCAGTCTAGGTTAATCATCTTGTGTGCTTAACTCAGTGGTGCGTTTCGGCCAATTGTTTGAGTTGTTTGGGCCACACCACTTCATTTTAAATCAACTCATCAAGTAGCTTCCCCTTAGGGTTTACAATTTAGGTCAATACTAGGCACTCCACTTTACTTTTTGATTTCAAAAGGAAAAGATCTTCACCCGTGTTTGAACATCTGGTTTGCCTCTGAAGCTTGATTGAACTCACCTAATTCTAAACCCTAAAAGCTACTTAAGCAAGATTTGAACCTTAAAATCCATCCATCCAAATAATCTTACTTGAAAACCTTAATTGTGCATGCACTCACACATATTCAATCGATCATTAAGGGCACAACCTATTTTTAAAGGCCCATCACATTCCATAAGCACTACAATCCTAAGCCTAAATAAAATCAAGTAGACGTTAGCCTTAAGGACTGATTCTCTCTTCGGGGCCTAGACTGATATTGTTTACGATTAACCTTCTTGTACTAGTCAATCTGATGTCTAGCTAGGGGAGTAGAATCAAACGATCGCACCTGGGGGGTACACTAGGAACCGTAGGTGCAAACTGAAGGAAGAATCTTCTCCCCAGTCCCACCTAACTAGTCAGATTGACTGGATACAAGCAGAGTAAATGATCTATAATCTTAAGACGGATTTTGAGAGTCTATAGATTCTTAGGCTACCCAACTTAAGGACAGGCTTGTTTTGTTGTGCTGCAAGATCCTTATCCCCAGTCCTTCCAACCACTTTCTAGTTTATGCTTGGAAGGAGGTCATTAAATCTCCGATTGGAAGGACCATTAGATCATTCTAGGAGGCGCAGATTGAAGTTTGGCCAAATTGATCCTATGGCCGATCAACAACCTCCTCTACCTCAGAATCCACAAGAGATGCTTCAAAGGCAACTGGAACAAATGCAGAGAATGTAGGGCACTCAACCCTTAAAGGATTTTTATGATCCTTCAAATTACGGGGAATGACCCAGCATCCAGATTCCTGCTAAAGACGTAGAAATCAAGTCCTAGGTGTTAAGCCTGATCAAACATTTCCATGGGCTTGGTTATAAAGACCCGTTTCAGCATTTGGAGGACTTGACCACTTTGGTCCAAACCACCAAAGCGTGAAATGTGAATGAAAAGCAGATGATCATGAAGCTCTTTCCCCACTCTCTTAGAGATAAAGATGCTCATTGGTACAGGACCATAGGAAGGCCGATCGCAGCATGGAACGATCTGAAATCGGCTTTCTTAAAGAAATTCTTCCCTGTTGGATGTACCAATGCTCTGAGACGGGCGATTACTACCTTCACCCAATGGCCGGGGTAGCAGTTTCATGTTGCCTGGGAGCAATTCTAGAACTTATTGAGGAAGTGTCCACACCACGAGGTGCTGAAATGGAAGCTCATGCAGATCTTCTACCACGGGTTGATTGATCAACTCAGAAATCATGTGGACACTTCTTGCGGAGGCAATTTCCTCAACAAAGATGCAGATAGCGTGCACGATTTGTTTAAGGAAATGAGTAAAAATTCAATCAATCATGTCTCCATGGATACTTTTAACCAGTCCCAACAACCTAGATCGAATGTTAATGAGGTCCACGACTCTCATTCATTCAATATGGAACTAATTTGTAATAAACTAGATAAGGTGGACTTAGTTACCAAAAGGATGGAGTGGATGGTGGAAAACTCTACAAATAATTCTCGATCCACTCAATCCAAGAATTTAGGATTCCATTCTTCACGAGCTCCTTCTGGACGGGAGTTCGTGAATCAACTGGATGAGGCTCAACCTGTGAGCCAGCATTGTTCGGAGCCCCACGAGTTCCCAACTGGAGCCTTTGATCCCAGTTTCTCTGATCCCTCCCTTTCTTTCTCTCCATCCTCACCTTATGAGGATGTCTATGCTGTATAGGAGAATGTTAGGTCCAACCCTTACTCCAATGCTTATAATTTGGGTTGGAGGAACCACCCTAACTTCTCCTGGAAAAACTTGGGGCAGCAGACCCAATTCCTACCCAACAACTATGCTTCGCAAAGACCAATGGGTCAGGGTCATGTTTATACTCAACTGCTCCTAAATCAAGTCAATCAGCTAGCTGGGAATGCCCGTCAACCTGTAGGGTAGGCTAATTTGAACCATCAGATGATAGAGATTCAAGGATCTATGCTCCAGCTCATGTAGCAAATGAAAACCTCACTGGACAACTTGTAAACCAGGTTCATTGCTAATTCCCGTTAACCTGGATCTCTGCCATCTTAACTGATACCCAACCGGTATAATATACAGAATCCGGGCAATCAAGCCCAAGGGTACGGAAATTAGAGGGACCCACATGCACATGCTCAGGTTGTTGAGCAGGGTCCTTCCTCTTCTGCTTCTTCATCAAATCCGAGGTTTCTGGCTAATGAAGCCCTTCCAATCTTTCCTAAACCTCCCCAAGACATAAACCCTTATGCATCTGCTAACTCTATTACCTTGAGGAGTGGAAAGCAAACATAGGACCCACAACTACCCCATTCTGATCTACCAAATCTTGGAGAGCCTGAGGAGAGAAAAGAGAACTCTGAAGAAGAAATAAAGGCTTAGGAACCTGATTTCAAAGATCTGACTTATGTTCCTTTTCCTGAGGCTTTGATTAAACCTAGGAATAACAAGCCTGTTGATAGCAACGAGGAGCTCTTAAATATATTTAAGAATGTCAAAATCAATATCTCGCTCCTCAACGCTATCAAACACATACCAGCTTACGTTAAATTTTTAAAGGATTTATGCACAAAGAAGCGTAAGCCGAGGGAATCTCTTCCGAGGAAGGTGATACTCTCTAAGTAGGCTAGTTCTGTTATCCTGCATCACCTTCCTCCGAAAAAGAGAGATCCAGGTGTCCCTTTGATTTCTTGTGTCATCGAAGATTACACCTTTAATAGGGCACTTTTGGATCTAGGTGCATCCATTAACCTAATTCCGACTTCTCTATATGAGAAGTTCGGATTAGGTGAACTTCGACCGACCTCAGTAACGTTGTAGTTAGCGGACCATTCGGTCACAAATCCGAGAGGTGTTATTGAGGATGTTATTGTCAAGGTTAAGGACTTCTATTTTCCTGTAGATTTTCTTGTTCTTGACATGGATGTACCTGAGAATTTAAGGAACATGCCCATCATTTTGAGGCATCCGTTCCAGGCTACTGCTAAGGCCAATATCAATTGTGAGAGCAGTAGCGTGGAAATCGCCTTTGGAGATCATAAATTGAAATTGGATATTTTTAAGGAGATTAACAAATTTGAGGATTGTGGATTTATAGAGGAACTTGAGGAAGATAACTTGAATATTGAAACATGTATAACAGTTTCTGCAATTGAAAGTTCCTCCTGTTGAGATGGATCTGACCCGCAACCCTCTATGGCAAACCCGCCACATTTTGAACAGATTATTGATTTTGTTCACTTTCAACCTCTCCCTCTTGATGAATCTTCATCAGCATCATCCTTACCTTTCATCCTAAACCCGCCCCAGCTCGAACTGAAACCATTGCTTGGGAATTTGAAATATTAGTTTTTGGGACCTCAAAAGATGCTCCCTGTGATTATCAGTGCTAGATTAACTAAGGAGTAAGAGATTAAACTGATCAAGGTCCTAAAGGAACATAAGGAGGCAATTGGTTGGACCATTCATGACCTTAGGGGGATCGAGCCATCTTACTGCAATCATAGACTATTCATAGAAGATGGATCCCGCCCTTCTCGCCAAATGCAGAGGAGATTAAACCCTAATATACGAGAAATGGTCAAGAAGGAAATAATTAAGTGGCTCAACGCATGAATCATTTATCTGATCTAAGATAGTCCATGGGTAAGTCCTATACAAATTATTCTCAAGAAAGCTAGGATTACCGTTGTGACTAACGAGAAAGGAGCATCTGTCACAACTCGTTCAGCTTCCTCTTGGAGGGTTTGTATTAATTATAAGAAGTTGAACACAGCCACAAAAAATGATCATTTCCCTTTGCCCTTCATTGATCAAATCCTTGAAAGACTAGCCGAGCAAAAGTACTTATGTTTTCTATACGATTACTCAGGATACAATCAAGTCCCTGTCCATCTCGAGGATCAGGAAAAAATGACTTTCACGTGTCCCTACGGAACCTTTGCTTTCCGTAGATTGCCATTCGGCTTATGTAATGCACCTACAACTTTTGAAAAGAGTATACTAACCATATTCTTTGACATGGTGGGAGAGTTTATGGAAGTCTTCATGAACTATTTCTCTATTTTCGGAGAATCGTTTGATTCTTGCCTGGGTAATCTTGAAATGATCCCTAAAAGATGCATTAAAACAAGATTGGTCCTTAGCTGGGAAAAGAGTCATTTCATGACACAAGAAGGCATCATCCTAGGTCATGTAATCTCTAAATGGGGAACTGAAGTTAACAAAGCTAAGGCTGATGCTATATCTAAACTTCATCCTCCCACATCTGTTAAATAAATTTGATCATTCCTTGGTAATGTGGGATTCTATAGGAGGTTCATCAAGGACTTCTCTAAGGTTGCTCGCCCTCTGAGCAACCTTCTCGCCAAAGATACGCCGTTTGATTTTAACGAATCATGCCATAGGGCATTTGATTTTCTTAAAAAGGCAGTCACTTGTGCTCCTGTGTTGCAGCCATCAGTTTGGACAGCCTAATGAGAACCTCATCATGAGCCCTAACTAGCTCATTTTGACCTAAGAAAGATAATAAAAGCTCCTACATAACCTAAAGAAGGATCTAATTCAAGGAATAAGTGTTCTGAGAAGAAAACATGAAATAAAGGATAAAATTGCAATTTTACCATTGTAATACATCAGCGGGATTTCTCATGGGTTAAACATAGGTCAATTGGACTTAATAAGAGGAAAAGTGGGATGGTTCAGTCAGAAAAGGGTTATTATGCAATCTAAGAATTAAATGACATCTTGTAACCTTAAAACAGACTCGTTTAATTCAAAAAGGTTTTTGGTCGGGCATGTTTCGCGTGTTAGAAATCGAGGTTACAAGTAACCTGTCGTCGTAGTTGCAAAACACGTCGATCAGATAAAATTTATACCGAAACTCCAAGGGAGTCCCGGGTCTAACACAGGGAGGCGACGTTTACTTTACGTGAAAACCGCGCTTCGATTCGTTTCTTTTTGGTATTTTAGGGTTTTGTTATTTTTTTATGTTTTTGAAATAAAAGACAAGCAAATGAAGCACAAGATAGAGATGAGAAACAAAAATGGTATATATATCAGTCCAATGTTTATTACAATCTACTATGAAAGCATAAAAAGAGAGGGAGGTGAGAGAAAATCTCCCGAATCGGCTGTTCTGTGAGACGACGGCGCCTGGGGGAAGCTCGGACGAAGGAGGTGAGGAGCAGGACGATGGAGGTGAGATGCAGGAGGACGTCGTGTTGAGGAAAGCTTGGGCATGGCTCCGGAATGGAGGTGAGAAGATGGAAGAGATCTGCTACCGGAGCTTGCTATGTGCTGCATGCGCGCTTGCCATGCGCTGGCGTGCGCGTGTGTGTGCACGCTGCCTTATGCAGGCGCTGCCGCTCCATACGTCCACCCAATTGCGAATTGGAGGGGCTGCAGGGATTCGAACCCGCACCCCCCCTTTGCAAACCAGCGCTCCCACCATTGCGGCAAACCTTCCCTTGTGTCGTGTGGAGCGACTTGGTGTATCCGCTTCCCAGCTGTTGGATCTTGATCCAATGGTTAGGATTGAAGGGCGTGGATGAAGGAGTTGAGCGGTGCTACTAGCTGGTATTGGGCAGCCTGGATGATGCCATGTGGCACCATCTGGGTCGTCCATCTTCTTCTTCTTGTAGAGGGTGCTACGGTGCTTAGATCGAGATGATTCCAGCGATGCTGAACTGCGATCGTCGCTCCGGATCCATCCATATGGTCGGATTTTCCATCCGAAACCTGTATGGATGTCGCACTGCGATCGTCGCTCCGGATCCATCCATATGGTCAGATTTTCCATCCGAAACCTGTATGGATGTCGCATTACCCCCTGGCCATATAAAATGAAGGAATTAATATATAAAATATACAACTATCCTAAATGCCATGTAATGGATGTTATGCAATATTTATAACATGCTATGCAATGCTAAGCCTAGGAACTATAAAAAATAAGCAATTTATCATGAATTTATGTGTGTTCATCATACTCCCATGCTTACTTTTTGCTAGTCCCTAGCAAAATTAACCTAAATGCTATGTATAAAAGTAGAATCAGGGTTCGAGTAATTAGGCAAAATTCATTGATTGCTTTAGAAAATCTCAACCCAAGACCTAATTACAAAAACTCAACAGTGCTTGGGTGCCTGCCAGAATGTAGACCGTCCAAGCCCTCGCCTTATTTGAGAAGGTAATTTTTTTTTCTAATTTTTTTGTACTTTTGGAGTTTGAGAGTTACGGGATAACTTTTTACGGCTACCCGACCTGTCCAAGACTCGAAAAGGACTCTAAGTGCTAAGCATCTTGTGAAAAATAGTGAAAGATTCACTAGACGGCCGTTAAAATGGACTTCGGATTTCTACAACCGTGGTGACCCTGCCTAAAGGTTTATCTTTGCGATCGGTAGCTTTCTCCCTACTTTCTTTTATATGGGGTCAACACAAGAGCGAACCCAGTGTATATCTCCCCGGTTTATTTTACTTCCTCGCTTCTTCCCTAGGTGTTTTGGGAATTATTGTGCTTTTTTTTTTTGTGAGTTGGCTTCTGGACAACCGGCCGATGAGCTGTTACCATCGATAACTTACCAGCCATACTCGTGCAGTGAAGTGTGGTTTTATTTAGTTTTTTTTCTCCTTTCTCTTTTTTTTTTTTAAAGTAGGTGACTTTCCTGATCTAAGATTTACCTAAAGGCAGTACAATGAAAACGATCTTATGGTTGGGCTCTGGATAACTGGCGAATCAGCTGTTACCACCGATAACTTGCCAACCATACCACCCAAGTCGGTCTATTAGCTACCCAATTTTCATAAAAACCGTCGGAGAGTGAGTCAGTGCAAAAAAATGTGTAGATGCTTAGGCTTAAAGTCCCCCCAAATCATAGGGCGGGTTGATAAGTCGCATAGTTATCATCCCAAATTATTTACCGAATTAAAATAAATTTTAATTGGCGAGGACTTGAGACTAAATCCACATTCGAGTGGACACCCGGGCTAATTAAGCCCGAAGACCTGAAGAGTCTTAGTATTCAGGTCTTAAAGAATCAATTCCTAAAGTTTACAGCTCCTAATGCCTAAGTTCTCGTCTCCTAATTCTAATTTTTTTTTCAAATTTTCATTATTTATTTATTTTTTTCTTTTTTCTTTTTTAAACAAGAATCGAATAATAGGAAATCACTGTCACAGTTGACAAAATGGTTATAAAATATGTCCACCCCCCCATGCTTAGCTATGGCAATGTCCTCATTGTGAAAAAAAAATGAAAGCATGCAGGAGAGTAGAAGTGGAAGAATAGCACCTAGTTTCCATGAGACTCAGGTCAGCTTGGAACAGTCTTTACATGTGTAGAGTTTAGTGGCTTCAGCTGGGCGATGATCAGCCCGTGGTGGTTATGGCAAGGTAAGAGCAACCTTGTTCGAGACGGGTTCAGGGAGCACATGGTCAACAAAGTGTTTGAGACGTTGTCCATTGACCTTGAAAATATTACCCGTCTTTGGGTCAGAGATTTCGACGGCCCCATTAGGGAAAATCCGCTCAATAACAAATGGGCCACCCCACTTAGACCTGAATTTACCAGGAAAAAGCTTCAATTGAGAATCGAAAAGCTAGACCTTCTGATTCGGCTCAAATCTCTTATATGAAATCATCTAATCATGGAGAGCTTTGGTCCTTGCCTTATAGATTCTGGCATTTTCATAAGCATCATTTCGAAGCTCCTCCAACTCAGATAGTTGGAGTTTCCTTGTTTTTCCAGCCAACTCAAGGTCCACATTACATTTCTTGATGGCCCAAAATGCCCGGTGTTCAAGTTCTACGAGTAAGTGACACGCCTTCCCAAACACCATACGAAATGGAGACATACTGATAGGCATTTTGTACGTCGTACGGTAAGCCCAAAGAGCATCATCTAGCTTTTGGGTCCAATCCTTCCTATCAGGCCTAACGGTTTTCTGCAAAATGTTCTTGATCTCTCGATTGGAGACCTCGGCCTGTCTGTTCGTCTGAGGGTGGTAAGGTGTGGAAATCCGATGGTTCACCCTGTATTTCCCCAGTAAATTCTGAAACTGGGCATGAGTGAAATGTGTGCCACCATCACTAATAATTGCCCTAGGAACCCTGAATCGACTGAAGATATTTCGCTTCACAAAATTGATGACCACCTTGTGGTCATTGGTCCGGGTGGGAATTGCCTCAATCCACTTGGACACGTAATCAACAGCTACCAGAAAAAACTGGTGTCCAAATGAAGGAGGGAAGGGTCCCATAAAGTCGATGCCCCAAATGTCAAAAATTTTGACGGAAAGAATTGGGTTCAGGGGCATCATATCTCTCTTAGCCATGTTCCCGAGTGTTTGGCATCGGGTGCATGACTTAGAGAATTCCTGGGCATCCTTAAATAATGACGACCAATAGAATCCATATTGCAAAATTTTTGCGGCCGTCTTCTTCCCAAAGAAGTGTCCACCACACGCGGATGTGTGACAAAACTCAAGTATGCTATGGAACTCGACTTCCGGGATGCATCGACGAATAATCTAATTTGCACCAATGCGGTATAGCTCGGGATCATCCCAAAAATAATATTTGGCCTCAGATACAAGTCTATCTCATTGTTGTTTGGTCCAATCCTAGGGGATTTGACCAATGGCCAAATAATTGACAATATCCGCAAACCAGGGGGTTCGGATTCCTGAGACTGTGAGGATAGTTTCATCTGGAAAAGTATCAGAGATCAGAACATCCGGATGATGAGAATCAATTAGGATTCTCAAAAGGTGATTCGCCACTTTTGTATCTCGACTTTATCCCTGATTTCAAGATCGAACTCTTGAAGCAGTAGATCCAGCGAATAAGCCAGGGCTTGGCATCCTTTTTGGCCAAGAGATGTTTCAAGGCTGAATGGTCGGTATAGATGATGACGCAAGAACCTAACAGATAAGCCCTGAATTTTTCTAAAGCGAAAACTACAACTAGTAATTCTTTTTCAGTAACGGTGTAATTCCTCTAGGCCTCGTCCAGAGTTTTGCTAGCGTAGTAAATCACAGAGGGTTTTTTCTTAATCTTTTGACCCAAGACAGCCCCGACGGCCTAATCAGATGCGTCAGCCATAATCTCAAATGGGGCTGTCCAGACCGGTGGTTGCAATACCGGGGCACAGGTGGTGGCCGTTTTCAATAAATCAAATGCCTTACGACATGATTCATCAAACTCGAACGGCGCATCTTTGGCCAAAAGGTTACTCAAGGGCCGAGCAACCTTCGAGAAATCCTTAATGAATCTTCTATAAAAATCCACATGCCCAAGGAAAGAGCAAATTTGTTTTACGGATGTGGGTGGAGGAAGTCTAGAGATAGCATCCACCTTAGCTCTATCAACTTCAATTCCCCAATTAGAAACCACGTGACCCAGGACGGTACCCTCTTGAGTCATAAAGTGGCTCTTTTCCCAGCTAAGGACCAACTGTGTTTTGATGCATCTTTGAAGGATCAATTCCAGGTTAGCCAGGAAAGACTCAAAAGAATCTCCGAAAACGGAGAAATCATCCATGAACACCTCAAGACAGTCTCCCACCATGTCAGAAAAGATCGCCATCATGCACCTTTGAAAAGTCGCAGGTGCATTGCAAAGCCCGAACGACATTCTATGAAATGCAAAGGTTCCGTAGGGACATGTGAAAGTTGTCTTTTCCTGGTCTTCGGGATGGATAGGGACTTGGTTATATCCCGAATAACCGTCCAGGAAGCAAAAATATTTTTGCCCAGCTAACCTTTCGAGGATTTGATCGATGAATAGTAAGGGAAAGTGATCCTTTTTAGTGGCAGTGTTCGGCTTCCTATAGTCAATACAGACTCTCCAACTAGAAGCTGAACGAGTGGTGAAGGTTTCCCCTTTCTCATTAGTCGTAACGGTTATTCCCGCCTTCTTGGGTACAATCTGAGTGGGGCTAACCCACGGACTATCTGAGATTGGGTAAATAATCCTAGCATCGAGCCACTTAATTATCTCCTTCTTGACCACTTCTCGCATATTCGGGTTTAGTCTCCTTTGCATTTCGCGGGAAGGGCGGGATCCATCTTCCATGAAAATACGATAATTACAATAAGATGGCTCGATCCCCCTAAGGTCGTTGATGGTCCAACCAATTGCCTCCTTGTTGTTCTTAAGGACCTTAATCAACCTCAATTCTTGCTCCTTAGTCAAATCAGCACTAATAATCACAGGGAGCGTGTTTTCAGGTCCTAAGAACTTATATTTCATATTTTTGGGAAATGGTTTTAATTCCAGCTGGGGCGGGTTTAAAATAGAAGGGAGGATGCTGATGAATATTTATCAGGACAATCTAGTGGAAGAGGCTGGGAATGAACAAAATCAACAGCCTCTTCAGGATGTGGCAGGTCTACCACGGAGGAGGGTTGTGGGTTGGGTTTGCTAAAGCTAATGGACTCCTTGAGTGCATTGATTGTCATACACGTCTCAAGATCTTGATCCTCGAGTTCCTCAATGAATCCACAATCCTCAAATCCTCTTATCGCCTTAAAAATATCTAGAGTTAATTTCTTATCCCCAAAGGCGATCTCCATACTACCGCTTTCACAGTTTATGTTGGCCTTGGCGGTAGCTAGGAACGGACACCCCAGAATGATGGGCGTGTTCCTCAAATCATTAGGTACATCCATGTTGAGGACGAGGAAATTTATAGGAAAATAGAAATCCTTGACCTTGACAATTACATCCTCAATAAAGCCTCTCGGTGTGGTGACCGATCGGTCCGCTGATTGTAGCGTTACTGAGGTTGGCTTGAGTTCACCTAACCCAAACTTCTCATAATAGAAGTTGGGATTAGGTTGATGGATGCATCTAGGTCCAATAGTGCCCTATCAAAAGTGTATTCCCCAATAATGCATGAGATCAAGGGGGCACCTGGATCTTTCCTCTTTTGAGGAAGGTGATGCAGGATTACAGAACTTGCCTGCTCAAAGAGAATCACCTTCCTCGGAGTGGGTTCTCTCGGCTTACGCTTTTGGGTACACAGTTCTTTCAAGAATTTAGTGTAGCCGAGATGTGTTTAATAGCATTGAGGAGAGGAATATTGATCTCTACGCTCTTGAATAAATTCAAAAGCTCCTCGTTGCTGTCTAGGGTTTTCTTCTTCTTGGTTTTCAATAGGGCCTTAGGGAACGGGATATGGGTGGAATTTTCAATTTCTGGTCCCTGGGCCTTATTGTCTTCTTCAACCTCCTCCTTCTCTTTCTCAAGCTCCCCAGGATTTTGACTTCTAGAAGGTAATTCTCAGTTCTGGTTCTGCTTCCCACTTCTTATGGTGACAGAGTTTGTAGAGGCATAAGGGTTTGGGTCTTGAGGTGGATTAGTGAAGATTGGAGGGCCCTGGTTGGTCATGTGACCAGAAGAGGAAGAAGAGGGACCCTCCTCAACCACCTGAGCATGCGTGTGTGGGTCTCTTTGATTCCCATACCCTTGGGCTCTATTGCCCTGATTTTGCACATTACGCGAGTTTGGTACAGGTTGAGATGGTAGGGATCCGGTTTGTTGGGTGTTTGCAATTATCCCGGATTGCAAGTTATCCAAGGATGTCTTCATTTGTTGCATAAGCTGAAGCATGGACCCTTGCATTTCCACCATCTGCCGGTTCAAATCAGCCTGCCCCACGAATTGTTGGGCATTCCAAGATGGCTGGTTAACCGGTCTCGGGGGAAACTGGGTGTATACTTGATCCTGGCCCATGGGTTTTTGAGATGCATAATTGTTGAGTCGAGATTGGGTCTGTTGCCCCTGATTTTTCCAAGAGAAGTTAGGGTGGTTCTTCCATCCCAAGTTAAAAGTGTTGGAATATGGGTTGGACCTAACATTCTCCTACATTGCATATGCATCCTCATAAAACAAGGATGAAGAGAAGGAAGGATTAAAGAAACTGGGATTAAGGCCCCAGTTTGGAACCCATATGGTTTCGAGAAATCTTGGCTCACAAGTGCTGAATCGAGTTGGTTCATGAATTCTCGCCCCGTGGGAGCTCGTGAGGAATGAAATCCCGAATTCTGGGATTGAGTGGGTAAAGAAGTGTTTCCTGAATTCCCAGACATCCATTCTTCCCTTTTCTTAGCAACCAAGTCCATTTTATCCAGTTTATTACAAATTAATTCCATGTCAAATGAATGAAAATCCTGGATCTCATTAGCACTTGACCTAGGTTGTTGGGACCGGTTGAATGCATAGATGGAGGCATGATTAACTGAGTTCTCGCTCATTTCCTCAAACAGGTCGTATGCGCTATTTGCATCCCTATTGAAGAAATTGCCTCCGCAGGAGGCATCCACATTATTATAGAGTTCCTCAACCAAATCTATGATAGAGAATCTGCACGAGTTGCCATTTTGGCACCTCATAGTGTGGACACTTCCTCAAAAGTTCCTAGAATCGCTCTCAGGTACCATGAAACGGTTCCCTTGGCCGCTGGGCGAAAGTGGTAATCGCCCGTCACAAGGCATTGGTCCTTCCGATAGGAAATAATTTCTTTAAGAAAGCTGACTTAAGAGTAGCCCAAGTTTCAATCGGCCTTCCTATAGTCCTATACTAAAGTGCGGCCTTATCCCTGAGAGAGTGGGGGAAAAGCCTCATGATCATTTGCTCTTCGTCCACATTCCTTGCTCTGGTGGTTTGAACCAATGTGGTCAGATCTTCCAGGTGCTGGAATGGGTCCTCTGAGCCAAGCCCATGAAAATGCTTAATCAAACTTAAGACTTGGGGCTTGATTTCAATGTCTCCGGAGGGAATCATGACACCAGGATGTTCCCCATAGTTCAAAGGATCGTAAAAATCTTTCAAGGACCGAGCACCCTAACCATGCATGCGTTGGAACCAATGCTGCATCTGCTGCAATTCTTCCAACTGCCTATGAATTAGCTCTTGCTGGTTCGGAGGTGGGGGAGGTAGTTGTTGATCAGCCATGGGATTTGCTTGGCTATAGCTCAACCTTTGCCTCCTAGAATGGTCTAAAGGTCCTTCCAATCTAGGGTTCAATGACCTCCCAAGCATACACTGGAAGGAAGTCAGAAGAACGGGGAAAAGAGGGAACCCTGCAGCACAAGAATACAAGCCTGTCCTTAGATGGGGTAGCCTAAGGTCTACTGACTCTCAGAATCCGTCCTAAGATTATAGACGATTTACTCTACTTATGTCCAGGCAATCCAACCAGTTAGAAGGAGGGACTGGGGAGAAGATTCTTCCTTTGGCTTGCACCTCCGGTTCCTAGTGTACCCCCCAGTCGCGATCGTTTGACGCTACTCTCCTAGCTAGACATCAGATTAACTAGTATAAGCAGGTTAATTGTGAATAATCTCAATCTGGATCTCGATAAGCGAATGAATCCTTAGGGCCAACGTCTAATTGATTTTAGTTAGGCTTTGGAAATTGGTGCTCTGGAATGTGATGGGCCCTTAATGGGTTGTGCCCTTAGTGATTTGTTTGAGAACGTGTGAATGTGCACAACCAAGAGGTTTTCAAGTAAGATTATTAATGATGAGATGAGTTTTAAGATTCGAATCTTACTTAGTAGCTTTTAGGATTCAAATATTTGGTGTTTTCAACCAAGTTTTGTGAGGCAAATCAAGTTTGTTATTGAAAGCACGTGTTCAAGTATTTTCCTTTAGAAATCAAGAAAAATATGGAGTGCTTGGCTTGATCTAATTATTAAATCCTATGTGGTAGCTAGAAAATGAACCTCTTTTAGATTAGGTGGTGTAGCCCAAACAATTCACTCAATTGGCTCAAATGCACCGTCGATTAAGGCACACAAAAAGGTGGTTAACCTAATATGATTTCTACTCTTTTATGTGTTGAATTCGTGTACCGAGTCCACAAGTCGAAAGCCCGGTTGAGTAGATGAAAATCAAGTCTGATTATGTGCCTCAAATGTAGGTGTATAAAGTGTGTAGATTGATTCGTCCCACAGAAAATATATTTTTATTTTTATTTTATATAAGATGTGGGTGAGATGGGTGAAGGTGGCAAACAAGACAAACAAAGTCTATCCTAGGGTTTATGTAAACACCTAAGCAGATTCGATCTTGATTATGATTGTGGCGAAATGAACTAGTGAGGGGGGAAAGTGGGGGACACTTACAGAGTACTCTACCCACACTTTACTCCGATCTATCGCACTTGGATCTCCATGCTAGGGTACTTGCAAGACAGTATATCAAAGACAAGTAGGGTTAGTGCTATGTAAATGCAAAGAAACACAATAAACAATAAAGTAAATTCCGTTGCCTCCCTAGCAACGGTGCCAAAATGGTCGGGCGTGTTTCGCGTGTTAGAAATTGAGGTTACAAGTAACCTGTCGTTGTAGTTGCAAAACACGTCGATCAGATAAAATTTATACCGAAACTCCAAGGGAGTCTCGGGTCGAACACAGGGAGGCGACGTTTACTTTACGTGAAAACCACGTTTCGATTCATTTCTTTTTAGTATTTTAGGGTTTTGTTATTTTTTTCTGTTTTTGAAATAAAAGACAAGCAAATGAAGCATAAGATAGAGATGAGGAATGAAAATCGTATATATATCAATCCAATGTTTATTACAATCTACTATGAAAGCATAAAAAGAGAGGGAGGTGAGAGGAAATCTCCCGAATCAGCTGTTCGGTGAGACGACGGCGCCTGGCGGAAGCTCGGATGAAGAAGGTGAGGAGTAGGATGATGGAGGTGAGATGCAGGAGGATGTCGTGTTAAGGAAAGCTTTGGCGTGGCTCCGGAATGGAGGTGAGAAGACGGATGTGATCTGCTACCGGAATAGAGGTGGGAGGACAGCTCCAAGGTGACCTATGAAGAGAGATGGGAAGTTGGAGGAGTATTTGGTGGGGCAGAGATTCAGTACACTAATAGGCACCTTGGGAGCTTGAGAACAAGCTCTAATGGAGCGTTGGTAGGCTTGCTAGAGCTTGGGAGTAGGTGGGAGTAGAGTAGGTAGAGATGGCTTAGAAGGGAGGGGTTGTAGGTCCTTTTATAGTGGAGGAGAAGAGGCTAAAAATGGATTAAAGGACCTTTAGCAACCTCCATACCGTCGCTGGAAACGTTGCTGTAGACAGCTAGCCTCCACCCATGCCATAGCTGCCTTTGCTGGCTTGCGATGAAATAGCGACAACTGTAAGCGTCGCTATAGGTCAGCCCAATTGTCGTTGAAAGCTGGTGCTAACCGCCCTTGCGCCAGCGCCGCGCTGCCCCTCTCATCATGCGTGCTGACCGCACGCTCCCTGCTGTGTGCGTGCTTGCTATGTGCTGGCATGCGAGTGCTCGCGCGCGTTGCCTTGTGCAGGCGCTGCCACTCCATGTGCCCGCCCAATTGTGAATTGGAGGGGCTGCAGGGATTTGAACCCATGCCCCCCCTTTGCAAACCAATGCTCCCACCATTGCGGCTAACCTTCCCTTGTGTTGTGTGGAGCGGCTTGGTGTATCCGCTTCCTAGCCATTGGATCTTGATCTAACGACTAGGATTGAAGGGCGCAAATGAAGAAGGAGTTGAGCAGTGCTGCTAGCCGGTGTTGGGCGGCCTGGATGGCGCCACGTGGCGCCATCTGGGCCGTCCATCTTCTTCTTCTTGTAGAGGGTGCTACGGTGCTTAAATCGAGATGATTCCCGCGATGCCAAACTACGATCGTCGCTCCGGATCCATCCGTACGGTCGAATTTTCAATCCGAAACCCGTATGGATGTCGCATTGCCCCTCTGGCTATATAAAATGAAGGAATTAATATATAAAATATACAACTATTCTAAATGCCATGCAATGGATGTTATGCAATATTTATAACATGATATGCAATGCTAAGCCTAGGAACTATAAAAAATAAGCAATTTATCATGAATTTATGTGTGTTCATGATAAATTAGGATCACGGCAACCTCGCCGGAGATGGAAGGTCAAATGAGACTTAAATCTCTCATGCATTCGCATGAGAGATTGGGTACCAAATCAAGCCTAGAATTGTGTTCAAACTGGAGGAGATTTCTCAGAGAATTTCCCTTTTAATTTTGAAGGGGATTCTCTGAGGAATTAGGGAGATCTTTCCCTTGAAACGTCACCAGAGTAGGATTCCCTCCAGTATAATGGCGGAGGAACCTAATTGCAAAGAACGAAGATAAAGATAGGGGGTTTCTACAGAAGTTTTCAAAAGTTACTGGTAGAAATGTAATTGGGCTAGACCTGTTTGCAAAGTAGGTCAAGGTGAATTCTCATTAAGTCCAAATTTTGGCACAAACCTAATTTGGACCTAAGGAATTCAATGGTGAAGTTGGATTTTGGGTTTGACCATGCTTGACTGGGTAATTTACATAAAAACCCAATTCAGAGCAAACATTTGACTAAGACTCCAATTTATGTCTAAATAGGTTCTAAGGGCCAAATTGAAAGTTCTAAACCTTAGAGGATATTTTTTTATAATTTTTGGAGGGTTTAGGTGAATTTTATTATAACCAGAACCTTGTTAAATTAAGTAGGTCTGTTTTAGGATTACAATAAGTCATTTAATTCTTAGAATTCACATGAACCCTTTTCTGTTTGAATCCACCTACTTCTTATCTTGTTTAGACCATTTGACCCACGTTTATCTCATGAGAAATTCCGTTGTTGCACTGCAATGGTAATATTACAGTTTTACCCCTTATTTTTTGCTTTTCTCTCATAATGGTTATTCATTGTGTTAGGACCTCCAGTTGGCTATGTAGGAGCTTTTGTTCTCTTTTCTGGGTCAAAATGAGCTAGTTAGGGCTCATGATGGTGTTCCCAACACCCTGGGGTCATTGCGAAAAGGAGTGACTTTTATTGTTTTATTTAACTTAAGTAACTTATAAGATTGCCATCTTTTTGCTCCAACTTGTCAAATAGTTACACCTCTCACCCTTGCGACTTTCCCTAACTTTCCTCCTACGGTGAAAACTTTCGTGGTGTCCATACGAGGCTCTGATCAACCGTTTAGAGCTGATCGGAGCCCCCGTCCTACTGGCTCCCCCTCTCCTCCCTTCGGAACCCTCCAGCTACGGCGAGAGCAACATGCACGGAGTGTGGTAGCCAGGCGCAGGCATGGCAACGATAGACATAGTAGCTATTGGTTGGCATGAGCAGGGGGTGACTTCTCTGGTTCAATGCTTCTAGCGTGAGCTGTGGCCTGTCTGGGTGCAAGGCGACGTGCGGCGCTTGGGGTTGCACAGCAGAGTGCATCTGCTCCAACGCGAGCTGCAACTTGTCTAGGGGGTGTGGCGTCGTGCGCGTGGCTTGCGGCAGTTGGGGTTGTGCGGCGAGGTGCATGATAATGTACGGTGGTGAAAGACCTGGTTCTGCGATGGTGTTGTTGCGTGCTGTTGGTTTGTCTTGTTTTATGTGCAGGTCGTGTTGCTCGTTTGTAGATAGCCTGTTCCATTCTTTTTCTTTTTTTATAGTGTAGTTTATTTTGTTGGGGAGTATGTGTGACCCTAGGCCTCTTACGGTCGAATTTTCTGACTTTTGTCAGGGATCGAATTTGATCTTTTAGTCAAACTAATTAATTCACTCATTGACACATTTTCAAGATTCGTCTCGTTGACGTCTTGCCATACTTACAAGAGTAGAGTCACCCTCCTTTGAGGGGTTGACTGGTTCCTAGTATCAGGACACATTTTTCTTTTATTTGTTGTCTTCTTCTGTGCTTTGGCTTTCCCCGATTCTACGGGAAGTAACCTCTCCCTCTTTAAGGGTGTTAAGGTCCCCTGTTTCTTTCCTCTCCTCTAGGGTGCATCCTCTTGTATCATATTCTTCTTTTTAATAAAAATATTTAAAAAAACAACACTTGTCAAACAGTTACGGAGAAAAAGAGAGAGCGAGAAGAGGGTGTGTGGTGTGATGAGAGGGAGAGGGAGGTAGAGAACGTGCCCACATCGTTCGCACGTCTGCTAATATCATTTCTAAATACATGAATGTGATCAGTGCACGTTTCATATATTATATAGATAGATCCGAATAATTCTTATCGTTATTTAACATGATCCATCAATTGAAATATTATTTCTGAAATCCTGAGCTGTTTCTGCCATCTGAACGCAACCGATGTTCAACGACTTGAATATCAGAAGTGAACTCAAACAGATTTAAACAATAGCTGTCACGAGAAAAAAAAAAAAACAAAAGGATGACAGAACGCGCCGTTAGCACAAGAGCACGAATTTGGCTTTGTGAGATGCCACAAAATTCCAACGGGATTAATTAATTAAATCTCCCAACGCCCAAAGGATGCGGCAGATTAGTCTTGTAATCAAATTCGTTTACTTATCCCAATTACCTCCCCGAGTTCTGGTATATATGAAACCAGAAAAACCAAATCACGCAATTCCGAAGGCTAAAAGCTTCACACTCTGCATATATTTTATTTACTCACACCTCTTCTAACTCTATAAATCACCCATTAATCCCCCGAGTGCACTCTCAATAACGAACCAATGGCCTCTGCCATCCTTCTCTCTTTCGTCCTCCTCTCCACTCTCCTCTTCCTCCTCCTCCTCCCCTACGCGGCAGCGTAAAACTGCGGTTGCGAGGAGGGGCTGTCTGTAGCCGCTACGGCTACTGCGGCTCGACCAGGGACTACTGTGGCGAAGGAGGGGCCGCGCGAGCAGAGCGCTCCGACGACGCCCAGCGGGGTGAACGTCGCCAACGTCGTCACCGAGGACTTCTACAATTCGATCATCGGGCAGGTGACGGGGAACTACCCGGGGAAGACATTCTACTAGCGGTCGGTCTTCCTCGACGTACTGTCGGACTACCCGACCTTCGGCACCGTCGGCACCGACGACGACTCCAAGAGGGAGATCGCCGCCTTCTTCGCCCATGTTACACACGAGACCGGGCGTAATTAAGCTGCTTAATATTAATCTCACCTAAAACTTCACCCATGAAATTTGAGTCATCCACGGAAAAGAACCAAGAAAAAAAACAGGGGTTGGGTTTTTGTCTCGCTGAAGACATCTTTCTAATTTTATATAGTGTGATTTATTTAATTGGATGCATCGATCGTTGCAACCATATGCATGGTTTTATCATGTAGACATGTGCTACATCGAGGAGATCAACGGGGAGAGCAAGGACTACTGCGACGAGAACAACACAGAGTACCCGTGCGTGGAAGGGAAGGGGTACTACGGGCGTGGGCCGCTGCAGCTGTCGTGGAACTACAACTACGGGCCGGCGGGGGAGGCCATCGGCTTCGACGGGCTGAGCGCACCGGAAACCGTTGCGGAGGACGCGGCCGTTTCCTTCAAGGCGGCACTTTGGTACTGGATGCGCAACTGCCATGCACACATCACCTCCGGGAGGGGCTTCGGCGCCACCATAAGGGCCATCAATGGCGCGCTCGAGTGCGATGGCGCGAATCCCGACGCCGTCGCCGCCAGGGCGGGCTACTTCCGGGACTACTGCCAGCAGTTTGGTGTGGATCCTGGCAGCAATGTTTCTTGTTGAGTCAACATACGCACATATATATGTATGAACGATCATATGATACGTACGTGCATTAAACTATATTAAGAACGTGTCATTATTTGATGAGGCCACGAGAGTGTATATGCATTTATGGTTTGCTCAGTCATGTGTTATATAATTTTCATCCACGAATGAAAAATTGCACGTGTTGTATAATTCTTCCTTTCATAATGCCATAGATGGTTCCTTCGAAAAAAAAACGCAAGTTTAGACGAGGGAGGATGATAGCTTTGAGTATACATCAAGTAATATATATATATATATATATATATATATATATATATATATATTCCTACGAAGAATCTATAATCTCCTCAATCATTAAATAACTTGAAAGAAATTTCCACCCTACCTTTCTACGAAGATAGAGGATTGATTTCACATATTCAAAAAGTTGAGGAAGAGGGGTGGACCTAATTGGCTAGGCACAAAATCTACCTATTGGTTGTAGATTATTAGGTCTATAGGTTCGGATTCATCCCTTGGAATTTCATTTAGTAATAGAATGGCATTTCAAGATGTAACAAAATGGTATTAGAGGATAATTTTCATTTGGTAGGAGGAAAGAACTATAGAGCTACTCAAGAGGTGGAACACCATTAGGGAGAATACTAGTAGGAAATGTCTATCTAATGTCCATATTTCTCAAACTACATTGAGTGTATATGGTGGGAAGAAAGGGATGACAGGGAAATGATAACCGATGAGAAAGTAAAGAAGAGATGTCATTTCATTTTTTTTTTTCCAAAATACGGGAGTCAATCTTATTCATTCCCCACTCTGTGGAGGCCAAAAAGAAGGGAAACAGGGGGACTAGATCAAAACTTGTTCCATACAAAAAAAGAGGACCATGACTCGTGGCCTACTACAAAAATGCAAAATAGAACCCAAGGCGACACAGCCTAGCCAACAATATAAGGAAATTGGATCTTGTCTAATCTAAACATCCCACAACACAAAGCAGGGAGAGCCCATTCTGAGTTGAAAAGTTGCCAGGAATCCGTAGAAGCAGAGGCAATAGAACGCACCAAGTGGTTGGCCATAGGGTGGATGTATGTAAGCTTTGTGCCTTGAGGACAAGGATTTTTAGCCTCCTTCAGTGAAGGCCAGATGCACCAAACAACTGGGATTTTCTTGTTCCACCAATAATAAAGAAGAGTAGAATTCATTTCAAGGCATATATTATCCATGAGGCCATGCCCAGAATGCAGGAAATGAATGATAGCTTCAATGATATCATACTTAGGTGAGGGGGAGGGGGTCCTACAAGAAGCTGCGGCTTTCAACGCACCATAGCCGTCACAGAGAATCCAAGCAATCAAGTAGGAGCATGATGGTAACTCGACGCGAAGTTGACTTTGAAGCCAGACATCGGATAGATCCAAGAAACAGCAAAAACATTGGGTTTTTGAGATCTCAACGGAGTAGACATGTTAAAATAGCTCCAATTGTGATGAAGAAAGTGGTTCGTGTGAGCTAAATTGAAATTGTTGTGCTTGCTCTTGTTACGCAACCACCAAATGTTATGCCAAATGAAGGTGGTAAGACTCTTGATCCTCTTAGTAGATTTGTTGTTGGAGTTCAAGAATTTGTGGAATAAGGAAACAGGCGAGATGGGATCGATGAGCATATTCCTAAAGGTCCAATTGGACACAGTGAGAGCGAGTTCACTGCGATAGAAAAGGTGGATGCACGTTTCAGAGGAGGGATTGGTAGGACAACTGACACATTGGATGGGAGGTTGATAGCACACTTTTGAATAGCGTCATCAGTAGGGAGTCTACCATGAACAATCCTCCAGGCAGTGAGGCAAAGACAGAGAGGGAGTTTGAGGTTCCAGAGGCTTTGAAAACATGGATGGGATGAGACAACATGATATTGATTTTGTAGGCGGAAGAGACGGAGAAATTGCCATCCGAGGAAGGGGACCAAACAGGAACATCTCTTCCAGTCCGAATGGTGGTTTGGAAGATGTTAGCCCGAATGTCAGGAGGGATATAGTGAAAATGATCGATAGAATCGAGCTAATCCAAAACATCTTTGATTTTGACCCTTGGGGGCTCAATGTCATGCGGAAGGAAGTCCTTGAGAGGGGAGTCGCCGATCCAGATATCCAACCAAAACATAAGGTCCCCTTCCCTAACCTCCCAATGGATATAAGGCTTCATAACATTATAGGCCGTGAGTAAGGATTTGATTCTGCTGAAGTGAGTGTGGGAGGGGTTATGGGAGAGGCCATAGAGGCCTTTCGTAAGAGATGAATAGGGAGAGGACCCAAAAAGGATATTCTAGAGCCTTTTCATCTGGAAGGCTTTGATGACTGTAGAGAGATTCCTGACGCCAAGCTCGCCATTGGCCAAAGGTTTACAAATAGTGGACCAGGCAATCCAATGATGGTGGCATTCCTCGTTAGAGGAATTCCAAAAGAAATTGGCAAACGTGGAATCCAGAGTGGAGATGACCAAGTTGGGGGTGTTAATAACTGAGAGGATGTGGATGGGAATGGAGGATAAAACGTGTTTGATGAGAAGGAGCCTGGCGGTGGACGACAAAAGTTTGGCTTTCCATCCCGATAGTTTAGAGTGGATTTTATCAATGAGACCATGGAAGTAGGCAATCTTGGCTCTACTAGTGAAGATCGGGCACCCCAGGTAGATGAAGGGGAAGGACCCAAGTTGGAAGCCCGTAATGGAGAGGATCCTCGATAGTCTACCTACCAGGAAGTGCTTCCCCACAAAGCAGAAGCTTTTGAGGTAATTAAGTCTTTGGTCGAAATTGGATTCAAAATCATGAATGAAGGCCATAAGGTTAGAAGTTGACCTCAAACTCCCATTGAGGAAAAGAATGATGTCATCGGCATAAAGGAGGGCCATGGGGGTGGGGACACCCCATTTGATGGCAAAAGTATCCAACCAACCCAAATGGACCAACTCCTTGATTCCACAGATAAAAGGTTCCATGAAAAGGTCGAAAAGGAAAGGAGAAAGAGGATCCCCTTGTCTTAGCCCCCAGAAGACCTTGCAGAAAGGAGAGGAGCACCCATCGACTAAGATGGAGGACCCTTCGTGCTCCACGAAACCCTTGATAAGATTGATGACCCTAGTGGAGAACCCAAATTTGCGAAGCATGCCGTAGAGGGCTCCCCACTCCACACGATCATAGGCTTTTTGAAGATCGAGCTGAAAGATGATATTGGAGCCAAACACTTTACGGTTGAGTCTTTAGACTAGCTCAAAAGTAGTCAAAATGTGATCAAATATCAATCTCCCTTTGATGAAACCAGCCTATTTTAGGGAAATGAGCCTAGGAAGCAGCTTGGCCAAATGATTCACAAATATGCTAGAAGCGATCTTGTAGATGACGTTGCAAAGGCTTATGGGGCAAAAATCGATCAAATCAGAGGAATTCGATTTCTTAGGGATGAGGGATATAAAGGTAGCGTTGGAAGATCTGGGAGCTTCCTGGGAGGAATAGGAATGCGATATGGCATTCACCACATCTATTTTAATGATATCCCAGTAGTGACGAAAGAACTCAGCATTGAACTCATTAGGGCCAGGGGTGCTGTTGGCAAGCAAGTCATTAATGGTATTGCAGATCTCAGATTCATTGGGGATACCAGTTAAGTTGGCACAATCTTCACGGGTGATGATCGGAGGTATGACATCAAGAAACCTGTTGATATCACCCATGCCATCGGAGGTAAGGAGAGATTGGAAGAAATTAGTCGCTTTGGAAGTAGCCAAGTCCCACGAACCATTACCAATGGAGGAGGAAAGGGAGTTCCGATTATGCTTAGCAAATCTCTCTTTGATGGTGGCAAAAAAGAAGGCATTATTGTCTTCAACATGGAGCAGGCAACCAATCTTGGCTTTCTGGGCCAGGAAGTCATAGTATTTAGCAAGGGATCCTCTAGTTGGATACGAGTATCCGCAAGCTCAAAAGAGATCTGATCATCCCAATGGGATGTCAGTTTGGCCTCCAGATCATCATGACGACTCTCGAGATCTTTGACAATCGAGTGAATGTCATCGAAATACCACCTATTCCAAGAATGAAGGGCTTTTTTGAGACTGTAGAGCTTGAAGTAGAGGTTGTTGAGGTGATTATGATTAGGATTAAGGGCAGGTGTATCCCAAACATGTCTGACCACATTAAGGAAGGAAGGATCTCTAAGCCACATGTTCTGAAACCTAAAGGGATGAGGTCTAGACACATTGTGAGTAGAAAGAGAAAAAATCATAGGCGAATGATCTGAATTCCGCCTGGAAAGGTTGGATGTGGAGGGTGAAAGGGCTAAGGTAGGTGGAGAAATGAATATCCTATCCAATTTTTCATAAATACACGTACTTCCATGTCTACCATTACACCATGAAAGTTGGTTCCCATCCATAAGAAGTTCCAAAACACCTAAAGAGTCTCTCCACCTCAAGAAGTCGGTGGCTTGGGGTAAGTGAAAAGGGAGGCCACCATTTTTTTCAGACACACGAAGGATACAGTTAAAGTCACCACCTATAAACCAAGGGACAAAAGAATTATCCATGAGATCAGAGAGGTGAAGCCAAAGGTCCCGTCTGGAGTTTGAATCACAGGAGGCATAGACTCCAGATATGTAGCATGTGGCATTAGGAAGCCTGCAGCGGACAGATAACATTTGGGGCATAGCACTAATGACGGAAGTATGGATAGTGTTCTTAGAGAAGCACCAAATGTTAGGAGCACACGGGGAGATATGAGTTTGAGAGAAGCCAATCAAGTCCATGAAAATCGGAGCTAAAGAAGCATCAGCAAAAGGCTCGAAGAGGAATATGATATCAAGATTGTGCACCTGAATCAAATATTGGATATGATTGGAGGTGGCCATGTTAAGCGCCCCTCTACAGTTCCAAAAAAGCCCTTTCATTGATAAGAAGGTCTAGATGGCGATTTACTGCGACTTCTCGTCAACCTACTGCTTCCCCATTCAGAGCCACCCCCACAGACTCCTTTAGACCTATTGGTAGAGTGTGCCACATATGCATCTCCAAGACCATGGAAAAGATGGTTGTCTGGTTGTCAATAGATCTCGATGAGATCGAATCAGAACTGGAGGCTAAGGAATGGCCATCATTGCTCACCAAAAGACCCTCCTCAGACTCAACAATTTCCCAAATTAAAGGGGGGTCAGGATCTGGTGGTGTAGGGGACGGGAATGGGATATAGACTCCCTAGGTGATATGGCCATTTTCAAGAGACAAGCATTTAGCGGAATCCTGATTACGGTTTTGATTTTCAGCAAACAGAACCTTATCAACTTGCTTACTAATATGAAAAAATGCATTGTTGAAGGAGGCAAAGCGGTTCTTGTCAGCAAAGTCATAATCCAAATGCGAACTGATCACATTATGCATGAAAAATCGAGCATTGCAAGAACTGAAATTAGTTTGGGCTTGGGGGGTTATGGAAGACGATCATAAAATCATCGACTGAGAGGCGTCAACTGAAAGAGGTTCACACTCCAAAGCACGGGAATCACTAGCACAACATTTATCAGAGCTGCTCGAAAATGCAAGCGAAGAATCAAGTGATGGCGAGTTACAAACTAGAGGCATATCAACACACGAAGGGCTATCAACAGGAGAAGAGAATACTTGCTGGGGGATCGGGATATCAGAAGAGCAAGTCTTCGTGTACTCCACCCCTAGATCATCGATGTGCAGCAGCATAGAGGGCTTCTTTGATTTTCGTTTCATCCGGATGTTGCGTTTCACTTTGGTCGAAGCTGGAGGACCTCCTGTAGCTCTAGACCCCCCTAGAGAAGAAGGAGAATTTATACAACCATGATCAAACACCCCCCTGCAGTCCTCTAGCATCGAAGCAAGGAGGGGCTCATGGTGCTCAGTAGGACCCGACTCAGAGGAGGTTGGGGCCCTCTCCTTCGCCGGCAGAGCTGACGACTGCCCATGGTCGATGGAGTGCGAAGCTCCAGAAGCGCCAGCGCAACTTGTAGCAGAAGCAAAGGAACAAGAATGCATAGTATGACCAAGTTTCAAATAGAGCGAACAACATAGGAGAATTCATTCAAAAACAACCTTCTGATGAACCATCAAACCCCCACTGGAAATCCGAACAAACGAAGGATGGGACTCGAGAAGGTTCATCTCAACACACACCCACGGATAACCCGGTCTCAAGCCTTGAACCATGCGTGGGTCCACAAACATAGGGGAACCCAGTTGATAAGCAAGGGATAGGAGCACATTCGGATGGTTGAGATGAAGGTTGAGACCGGGGAATCCCACCAAGACAGGCACCGACGTAATCGCTACATCCGTGCGAAACGAAGGAGTCCAACGAATGAATTGAAGCAAGATATTGTTCAAAAATGTGGAGCCAAGAGAGAAAAGCCTAGAAAACTCCAAGTAAGAGGAGCAATTAACAAACCAATGCCTCATATCCAAAGCAGTCAAGGAAAACTCGGAGATCTTCACCTTGCGAAGAAGGAATTCATTAACCGTTTGGAAGGACGGTTTCGATCCCATCGCCCTAATCACCACCGAATGAGTGAAATCCTTAGAAAGGTCCGCAACCTCGTCGATGGAGAGGGAAGTGTAGAGGTGGCCATCCACCCTAGAAGGCAGATGAATCGACACAGAAAGTTCCTCGAATGGAAGGGTTGCCAAGGAGCCACGGTTGTTCACCACAGAAGCATAAGAAGGTCTCCACGACGGAGACGCTCTTGGATCCAAGGTAACCGGATCAAGGGGAGACTCAAAGGAGGACCCCATGATCCAACGACAAGATCCACACGAGGAGAGCAAAACAATACCAAAACCAAAATGACAAAACAAAGTGGAAAAACGCACGGAGCACACTTGAGAAAAACACAATCGCAAACCCTAGCCTCGAGGGACACCTGCTGCTCCTACCCAAGGGGAGGAGCCATGGCGAGGGGCCAACTGACTCCCCTCTGGGGGAGGGGAGGACAAGGGCCTCACCAGAAGAGGAGGGCGAGGGAAACCCTAGGGGAGAGAGGGAGAGCGAGCGCAGGAGAGGACGGGAGCTGTAGAGGGAGAGAAGAAAGACCCCCCGCGAGAGCGCAACGATGGGATGGTGCACCCTAGTAACTTCTACCCTTTGGCCTATGTCATTTCATATTTACCTTTGAGGTAGAGTCACAACTAGTAATATGGCTGGTAGGAAAAGCCAGTCGCAACAAGAACAATGCGACTCCTCGAGTCATATCGAAACAAGCATTTCATTAGAGCTATATATATAAAACAAGTAAGGATATGATTGCAATTTAGATTTCAAGCAAGTGGTTTAACGACTAAGCCAAAGTCACACTCTTCATATAATGGTCCAGGAACTTTATGGAGGAATGTGTTATCTCATGTTGCTTGCATGAAAAGTACCAAAAGTTGGTATGCAAACAAGTTATGTACGTATAGCTTAGGTCGAATAATTTCGGACGTGCGAGAGTTACGTGGAAAGAGAGATTAACGTGCATGCAGATGGGGTGGGATCACGTGGTCGTGCAGGTATCTCGCCAAGCATTCATGCAGCCTGGGAAGACGTGCAGGCTGGGAAGGAGATTTGAGGTCACGTGGGAGGGGGAATCGCGTTCTTGCATGGACTTGGTACTGGAGGGGGCAACTGTACGTTGGGTTTTGACGAGAAGTGAGTGGGAATTGATCATGATCGTCTGGACGTGAGTTGCAGGAAGCATTGGATGGACGTGGTCCCACTTGGGAATCTGTAGCCTTGCTCAAGGGTTCTTGAAATTAAATAAATTAAGAGAGTAGAAACTTAGATGCTTGGAAAATGAACTTAAGATGTTGGGGGTAACATTATGGGAATATCCCTTCAATTCCTTGAATCGACACCCTACTTCCGCACCTTGGCTCCTTACATATATAAAAATGCAACTCTTTTGATGAGTCAATTTCTCCCCATGCATTGCTTTAAGTTCCTATCCATCCCCTAAGTATTTATTCTTGCATGCAATAAGACAATTAAAATATGTACACATTACATGTTAATATTTAAATTAATCTAGCATGCTTATGGTTCTACTAATGCATTATTTATAATCTAAATGCGATATGTATACCTAAGAACTAATTGAAAATGGACTTTTTTTTTTGAGAAAAAATAGGAGCAAATTCTATTCATCCCGTCCTCCCTGGAGGCAATTAAAAGGAGGCATGGGGATCGAGTCAAAACCTACCTATACATGAAAAGTGGATTACGACTCGTGACCTAGTATAAAAGAAAACAGAAAAACAAACCAAAGCAAAGCAACCCAGCAAAATCAGCAGAGATAGAGAACCTCGAGGGTAGATCCAAAACAACCAAAGTGCACCAAAAAGCAGGAGTAGGAGCCTGTGAATTAGCTAACGATGTAGGGCATTTGAATTCTATCCAACTTAAGATTACCCATGATCCGACGAGGGAGGTCAAGCAACGATTGGAAGTAGCACCATTGACCCTCCCCAAGATCCGCAATTCTTGAGGTTGCGATATTCACCATTGGATGCACATAGGATATAGATTATATCTTCTCAGAGCTGCCACGAAGGATATAGAAATCCCTTCTAGCTTGCCAAGCAACTTGTAATTTACCAACCCACTGGTAATATAATAAAGTGGACTCCATCTCAACCTGGAGGGAATCATATGTAAAATGTGATAGCACATGAATAAGAGTTTTGACGAGGGAAATTTCAAAAGGCATTCTATCAAACATAAACACAGTAGCCAAAACAAAATTTCCTAAGTGATCATGAATAATCCATTGCAAATGATTGTAGTTCCCTTCAGCAGAAAGTCGCAACATTGATTTTATAACCCATAGTAGGGCGAACCTAGCTAAGAGAAATATTAGCGGGGCGAGTAGAGTGCAACCATTTAGCCATTTGAAGGTTCCTCCTATTTTTAGAAAGAAAATGATTTAATAGTTGAAAAGATTCATTTCTAATCTTGTTTCTAATCCACCAAACATTAAACCAAACAAAACAAATCAGGCCCCGAGTGATATTCATGTTTCTGGATGAAGAAACAACATTCATAATATGGAAGTATAAGGTGGGGTCGGCTTTGGTGAGATAGTTAATGGAAAAAACCCAATCAGCCACCTTTTGCACCAATAGACTTTTAGTGAAGAGGCAAATCGATGTTTCAGAGATAGGACACAAGGAACAATAGCTACACATAGAAGCAAGAGGTATCCCTAGCTTAGCAATATTGTCGAACGTTGTGAGCCCATGTTTGAGGGTTCTCCAAGCACAAATAGATATCCAAAGAGGAAGCTTTAGATTCCAAATATTCCTGGCAGCAAGGATAATCGTGGAATCTCGAAACATCAAATAATAAGCCGAAGACACTGCGAACTTCCCCGATCAAAAAGAGGACCAAATGGGGTTGTCCCTCTAATTATCCATGATTGTATTGGAAATATCGTCACGAATGTTGGAAGGGATGGCATTGCCAACGCACCTCTAATCGAGCATATAAATTATGTGTCTATCACACGTGTCCCCGTACAGATAGGTTGATCCCCTTTTATCGGTGGTGGTTGATGAAACGTATGCTCCCTTCCATTGGCAAGCTTCACGAATGGAGTAAAGATGGCCAATGTGTGTAATCGCCACAATCCACATTCCAATTAATGTCTTCATGGGCTTTATCATCTATAATGGCAATCCTTTAGATAACCACCTACCAAACCTTATGTCGGGCGGGCTGATTTGTCTAACCATCTCAATAGATAGTTGAATTGCATTAGTCGTCCTTCGGTTGATGGGGGCCGGGTTAATTAGTTCAATTGATTTCTCTGGCTAGAAACAACCAACCTATTAGACCATGTCTGATTACTGATCCAATAATATCTCTTAGGCAGGCTTGACAGGTTACTCGTTTAAGAAAGACTTTCTAAGGTAGGTCATGAGGTCTTGATTGGGCTATTTGCCTTGAAAAACCCTTTTTAATGTTGAGCCTGATTTAGAATTTTCCTTCCTTCATCACTTATAAATAGGGATTAACCCTTGTACAAGTGATCCTTGTGGTTTTTTGTATTTTCCTTTTTTTGGTTCTACACTTACGCTCCAACATCCCCTAGGGATTTTGTAAAGTTTCTGTATTTCACAGTTGATCATAAGATTTGGTTAAATTGAATACTAGACCTACTAGATTCAATGGTAGAACATGGGATTCCATATGTTATTGCTTGGCTCTATTTTGAATTTAATTGAGATTTTGAGCTTAATCTCATTGAGATTAAGCTTAAGGTTCTTCATTATCCAACACACAAGCAAAGCCTTATCTAGCTCCAAAAAATCTATACAAACAACAAAACCTAGAAATTCCAAAATAACTTTTTTTATGTTGTTTCACATGTCTCATTACTCTTCTAACAAGCCTCATTTCTTTGATGGGCCAAAGCCAACTACAGCTATAGGACTTAAGTCTGAACCTAAAACCTACTCATAGGTAGGGAAATCTATGACCACATGAGAGGATGCCAACTCTTGCACGCAAGTAGGGACATTGACCCCTCTTGTAGGCATGTGACACCAACTCCTGCATGTAGGATGAAGCACTAGTATTGTTCAATGTTTTTCATATGCACCATGATCACAGTCCACCCCCTCGCGTGTAGCCATGTCATTTGCCCCAATTCTAGTGCATCCGGTGATTTTTGTAATTCTCCTCCAACTAGTTTGTCCAATTCTTCTCTTTCTTTCTCAAGTCTACACTTGCTTGCTTTATTTCTATCCTTCAATTCTATGGCTTCTTCCATTGAATCAATTATCCAACTTGCACATTTTAGATTTTTAACCAAAAAGATTACATAGCTTTATAATTCCACATGGTTGTGGGCCTTGTGGAAACAATGGGATGCACTATCCTTCTTGTCAAGACATTGATGAGAAATTTCTATAGAGCTCAATAAATAGCAATAATGAGGTCATGGTTATATGCTTTAATCCATAGTAAGAAATTTAGGCTAATGGGAGCAAAGTCAAAGAAAGTTACGTTATTCATGAAAACCTTATGCCTTAGGAGGCAAAACATAATATAGATGACTAAAAACATGCATTTTTGTAAATGATTCTTAACGAAATTAAAAAGCTGGGGGGTGGGGGGGAGGGGGGAGACATGAGATAGATAACTAAAATCGAACATTCAACATTTTAGTATGCACCTTAGGAGTTCCTATAAATACTCATTTTCTTAGGTAAGAGTTAGATACTCATCGTAGAACCCAGTCAATCGTAAACTTGACCACATTACAAATTGTAACTCCTATTTAGAAAAGAAATATCGTAAACTCTGAAACACAGAGGTTTATACCTTAAGATTGATAAATTTTAGGAAGTTGGAAGATTTGGGAGTGAGAGTAAAAGTGGTTGATTAATGGAGGGTAGATGATGATTGAGTTAGTATGTTATTATTAATTTTTATTTTTCTTTTTTATGTTGTGACAGTAGGTTAGTGCATTGGGTTGTCAATTTCAGTGTTTACATTTCCATGAACGTTTGAGTTTATATTACTAGGCCTTCTAAGATCAGCTAGCGACGCTAGCAGATGGATACTTATAATTATTACTTGTCTAAATCTCTGTGTTATTAGTAAGCAATATGTGAGCACCATGCCTATATATTTACATATGCAATATAAATTCTCATAGGGGAACCCACCTTCGAATGTTTAGCACTAACTCGTTGCCTCCTCCACCATCCATTTTGGAAATTTCACGGTCACAGAGGACCGTACACGTCGAAACCTTCCACACGTAAGTGGACTAAAAATCACTACCGTCCACAGCACCTTCCCTGTAAATTGCTCCACTGCTAATTCGTCACCCTCGTCCTCAAGCATCCCTTACAAATCAGGAATCACTAACGCATATATACGTCACTCAGGGCCTCCCCCAAGACGGCATTGCGTGCTATAATCTCGGTAGTAGCCTTAATAATAACCTCATTGGACTCCATTGTAGGAACATCAGTCCAATTATTGGGTTAATATGCGTAAATGATTATATATTTATAGTTGTCAAATTAATTTAGGTTTACATTAAAATTGATCAAATGAGTTTTTAATATAGAATGGGAATAGATATATTATTAAATATATAAAAAAATATGTGTAGAGTCTTGTAGATCATTTATCTTTTTTTATGTGTAAAGATGTAAATGATTAAATACAAATTAATGATAATTAATTTATACTATGGAGGGAGTTATGGTTCCCGGCCCTTAGCACATGAGAGGGGTGTCTCTTCATTTTGCAACCCCTGTCGACAAGTGAGAGAGGAGAGAAAAGGGAGGAGATCAAGTCTCAATCTACTGTAGGTAAATCTTCTTGTTAGATTGGTACTCAAGTTTGGGTCGTGCTAAGGTGTTGGAAGACTTAGTTGCTACTGTTTACAAGATTTTCATAGCTCTCAACATAGGTATGAATGCTAATCTCATAGTTTTGTATAGGTATATGTTCACACAGACATATCTGAATGTATCTTGCACATTTATTGATACTTCATCATAGGATCACTCATGGATTATGTTAGATACTTATATGGTTGTCCACAGAAAATCCAAAAATTGCATCATAACTGCTTCAGGTACCGGTACTGTTCAAGTATACCGATACTGGTAATGCATAGGACTTAAACTATATTCACAAGGTACCGATACTAATCATTAATATCGATACTGAGTGGATACAGGTTTACTTCATGGCATGAAACTGTATGTCACAAGTACCAATACTAATTATCAATACCGATACATGTTGACTACAATTCAAGATCCAAGAATCTAAGGTCTTATCCAGTCTCTACATGTACCATTACTGATATCTAGTATTGATACACTATGTGTACTGGCGAATTGCCCTAGATCTTCAAAGATCTCATTAGTACTCATTGAGTACCAGTATTCAAGATGAATACTAGTACTTTTTAGGATCAGTTTTGTCCTAAATGATTTACCAATACATTTCACGTATCGATACTCATTCATGAGTACCGATCTGTCTTAAGTACTGATAACCCATATAGTTTATCAAGTTTATCGGTACTTAAATATGGGTTGCATGATTGGGAGTCAACAATATCGATACTGGCTACTGGTCGGAGTTGTTTCATTTATACTTAAGTTAATCTTGATCCCATCATGCAATTGTTATTGGGTTAATCACAGATTGAAACCCATCATCCATCGCAGCAGCTCACAATTCTTCAACGGGATCATCAGGAAAGCTCCCGCTGGCTGCGCAGGGACGTGCTTTTGCTCTCGTAGTGCCTTCCTCAATGCCGCGAACTCTTTCTCGGGCTTCAGCGCCACAGGGAGCAACCAAGTCCGAGTTCCCGAGATGGCCACCTTCTTTGCCCACGTCACTGATGAGATAGGAGGTAAGTACACACGTGCAGGTGCTATAATATTATATATTTTAAAATAAATTACTAAGAAAATAAAAATAATAGATGGATGCAACAGGACAAAATGGAAGAACACCTGTACGTCCTTAGGAGAGGGAAAACATAAGCGACCGAGGGAATTCCAAAACTACGACGCTATAATATATATTATTAATTATTACAGTCGCTGTGAGGTGTGATGGATTGCGTCGTACGGTATGTTCATGTGCACATAGTGTCTTCATAGGAGGTGTATCGATCACTGATGTGATTCTATCTCGACTCGACGTTGGAAATTAGTCATGGTTAAGATCACGGAGATATTCCGTGACAAACGAAAAATTCAAGAACCATCGGGAGGTAGGGTCTCCCACCTTCCTCCACTTTTATAATATATATTGTTGAGATACTTACCATCAACATAAAAATAAAAACCTCATAAATTTTATTTATTGAATTAATTAATTAATTAATTATTTTTTGACAAGGAAATAACCTCGTAAGTTTTATTTTTGTACATGAATAAATATTCTATTAAAAAGGGAAGAATATGATATATATATATAAAATGCATCTCATGAGGGAAAGGAGAGAAAGAAAAGCCTAACACTTTTTAAAAGGAGACAATTTACGTCCCGAAGAAACAGAGGAACGCTAAAATACAAAAAATTAACCAGACAATAAACAAAGGAAAAAGAAAAAGAAGCGCTTCAAGATTGAGAACTAGCCAAACTCTAAGAATGAGAGCAACCCCACGTTTGTTAAGACGGCAAAGTGCCAATGAAATAAAATCTCGAAGATTACACTAACGAAAAACCAAATAAATCGGCCACTAACTTGCGTCAAGAATCTCAGTCATGACAAGCTTGGGGTCATATATGGTCCTAACAAAACAAACATAAACTAAAAAACAAGAAAATGAAGGATCAAACCAAATCAACAGCACGAAATCCAGTACAACATTGGACTGCCAAAGAAACCCACAGCATCCGCATCTTGACCATCGCAGCCGAAGCCAACCACTGCAACCCGACTGCAACCGCCATGCGTTGCAACTGGCCGCTCGCCACCGACGCCGCAGCATGCCCGCAGCCGTCGCTGACGACCCCACAGCATGATCTACTTCTAGATGTCACAGCTGCGACCATGCAAATGATCGCTACAACTGCCAACGGCATTGCCACGCACCCCGAGTGCATGAACACTATTGCAGCTGCAAACGTCGGAGCCTCGACCACCACGACCGCTACCGCCTAGCAGCCACCACGAGTTTCAAGAGCCAATGCATGTCGAGTAGGAGCTATGATCGTCAAAGAGGAGAGATACGAGGGGAGGAGGGGATCCAAAGGTGGGGGGAGGGGGGGCCTCTGATCAACCAAGATCAGCTGATCGGAGCCCCAACCTTCTAGGGGGCAACCTCATAGTTGGAGGGAAAAAGGGAGGTGGGGGGGTTGTGGGAGAGCGGAGGGAAAAAGGAATAGAATCAAGCAACTTGGAAATAACCTCATCAGTTAAGACATAGAAGTCAATGATTCAAACTTTTATCCTTATTTTAAGATCCTTGCTCAGGTCAGATTGTTCATGAATTATATTCCTGGGAAAAGTCATGGAAATCCTTGCCTCGTCATTTAAAGTCAGAAGATGCACTACAAGAATATTGAGTATTCTCGACCATTAAAAACGGTCGCCAATGTTTAAATAACCGTTGAGAAAAAGGGTTGAGGAATGTACAGTCGCGATTGGGTTTTCTTAATGGTTGAGAAAAAGGCGCACCCCCACTCGACGTTTGGTTAGTTCTCTCGTAAGTTTTCAACGGTCGATAACACTATTTCTCAACCGTTTAATGTCCATAGTCGGCGAAAGTATTTATCTCGACCGTTATTTAGACAATTGAGTAAGAACGTATTTCTGACCGTTTATTAATAACAATAAAAAATATTGATATTCTCATCGATTTACGAACAGTTGATAATATTAACTTTTCATGACCATTATTGAATAACGGTCGAGAAAACTCGTATTGTAAACCATTTTAAACAGTCAAGAATGTTAAATATTGGTGATGGTTATTTGGTTACGGTCACGAAAACTTATATTAGCGATCGTTTTAACAGTCGATAATATTAACAATTCTCGACCATATTTAAATAACGATCAAGAATAATAAGGAATTTCTTTTTTAACTATATTTAATTTATGTGAAAGACCTGTAAGTAATGCCCAAATCTATTAAGAGTATAAATCAATTACACAACTTAAAAATTTATGCATTTAAATGAAACAAAAGAAATGAAAATTAAAATTTTATAAATAAAAGTAACGTATACAAAGTTCATTACAAACAGTAATATATATAAAAGATACAATTATACTGTGACACCAACGCCTCCAACACCGCTACCACCTAAATCATTATCATCACGATAATCTCTAAACTCATGAAGGGCGGGGTGATCAATTCCTCCCTTCTGAAGTAAAGCAAGGAGCTCCTTCATGGTCTTGTTGGATTCCTTGAACTGCGTCGCGTTCTCCTTAACCAACGTCGTCAGCTCCTCGATTCGCAACATATTCTCCTCGTCTCTGTGGTGTAATGCCGCAATCTCCTTCCTCATGTCCTGCACCTCAGTTGAAGAGGATGATGCTCCCCTTCTCCCATACCACCCCAAGATGATCTCGCTCCTCCCTATGCTACGGACGTACCCGCCATGCTCAGGTGGCATTATTGTCTGGTAGGCCTCCTCTGCTGTTAGTGGTTGTTGAACTATATCAGAGTTTGCATCTTTAGGAAGATGTATTAAGTTAATCATATTATCCTGAATGATATTAAATTACATTAAGTAATTTCATTTAATTAAATAATTACAAAATAAAATAAAAGTATTGTATTTTTTAACTTACGTGTCTCTGTTGGTGTGTGTCGTGAAGTCACTCTCTATTTCCCTCTACACTCATCTTGCTATGAGTGGCCTTATATACTCCTACCCGATCAGCTGGGCACCTTGATGCATGACGGACTACAGTAATTTGAAACAGTTAATTTTAACAAATTAGAAATTTTTGCAAGGTTTAAAAGAAAATATTAATTAAAGATACTTACGTATAAAAATTTCATCCCCTCTATGCTCCTCCTATTCAGGACATGGGTCTTTAGTGGAGCCATAACCCTATTTTCCTTATTTTTCTTGGCCTGCTCCTGAAAATGAAGGTACAATTTATTAACTTAGAAATTATTTAAATAAATGATAATATTTAAAATACTTTTACCGGCGTCGTTGGATCATGCCAATGCTCGCACACTTCCTTCCAAATGTGCGCTGTATCAAAAGAGGCATATTACGCAATGCCTCATCATGATTCCTGTTCTTATAATACTAAAAAATATAATTTTAATGTTAGAAATAATATTTGAATTGTAGTAAAGGAAATAAAGAAATACAGTTAAAATTTATCTTTTACCTTATTCTTCATCTCCAATCTCCAATCTTTATGAATCTTCGCTGCGTACTTGAGGATATATTTGGGGATGTTCGGATCATTGCCCCATTCGAATGTGGCCTACATTAGAAAGAGAACAGAAACTGTTACATAATTTAAACTTATATAAAGCAATTTACAAAAGTTATTAGTTTTTACTAATTACCTCTAACTCTCGAATGAGCTACCTTTTTAGCTCGTTTAGCACCTTCCTCCAATCGAAGTAGGACAGTGGGTTGATCTTCTTCATCAGCGTACCCAGTCTGCTGACGAATGGAGGATAGTCCACTGCTTCCCCTGCTGGTGTGATTCACACTAAAATGTGGGCCCTATGAGGAATTCTCTCTAAGTCCCTATCTCTCTAAGTCTCTGTTCCACGTGGGACCTCTCCCCCTACATGCACCTATAAGATAGAATTATATCATAAAATTAAATAACAAAGAAAAAGAATTGAGAGCATAACATTTACGAAACCTTAAATTCATACCTATACCGCGGGCAAGTGGTGGTGGTGCAGATCATCCTATCTGATAAGGATCTGGGTCAGCTATCTGCTTTGGTTGATCATCCAATCTAACGTTCTCCTCATCCAATGAAGTACTATCCTCCTCCTCATTGGCGGGTGCATCCTCCTTGTAGTCAGAATCCTTCTCTGGGAGATCGGTCGAAGGAGGCATCGGACTCTTTCCCTTCCCCCTACCTCCCATCCCCTAACTCTGGAAATATCGAGCTACATCTCCAGGCCTCAGAAACTGCTGGTGAGGTGCCTAGGGCTGAGGTTGAGGATGTTGGGGATGAGCTTAAGGCTGAGGCTGCTGGCAAGGGGCCTCAGGTCACTATGGGGGGGCCTCAGGCTGCTAGGAGGCTTGAGCCTCCTCCCAACTCCTCCTATTAGCCTTTCTCTTGAAAATAACATGCGTAAAAGCATCACAAATAATCAGATATTTTTTAAAAAAATTCAACAACATTTCCCCCATATATTGTGATATTTCAAAAATCCTTTATGAAATAAGTATACAAATAATTGAAAATGAAATGAGCGTATATAAATGAAATAACCTTCCCTTTCTCCATTTTCCTCCCCTTCCTCTTTCTCCCATTCCGTTTCCCCTTCCCTTACCCTCCCATTCCTCTTTCTTCTCCTTCTCTTTCTCCCCTTCCTCTTCTCCTTCTCCTTCTCCCTTTCTCCCTAACCTCACCTTCCGCTTCTCCTTCTCTTTCACACATTCCCTTTCCCCTTCCCTTACCCTCCCCTTCTCTTTCTCCCTTTCTCCTTAACCTCCCCTCCTCTTTCTCCCTTTCTCCTTAACCTCCCCTTCCTCTTCTCCTTTTCTTTCTCCCATTTCCTTTCCCCTTCCCTTACCCTCCCCTTCTCTTTCTCCCTTTCTTCTTAACTTCCCCTTCTCTTTCTCTCTTTCTTCCTTAATTACCCTCCCCTTCTTATTTCCTCTTCCTCTTTCTTCTCCTCTTTCCCCTTCCCTTACCCTTCCCTTCTCTTTCTCCCTTTCTCCTTAACCTCCCCTTCTCTTTCTCTCTTCCTTAATTACCCTCCTCTTCTTATTTCCTCTCCTCTTTCTTCAACATAAAACATTTAAGATACAAAAAAAAGTATCATTCCACACAAGAAATAAATCTAAGTGGACACACCCCACAAAAAAAATAAATCTAAGTGGACACACACCACACAAAAAATGAACCTAAGTGAGCACACTCCACTCTTAAAATAAACCTAAGTGGGTATACCCCACATCTAACATGATAATAGCATTTTAAAAAAAAAGTAATAAGAAACTCACCATAGTGACGAAATGGAAACAGTCTGTGCACAAACAGTAGGAGAATGCGAAGAACCTATATGAGAAGATAATAAAAAGAAATTCAGTTTTGATATATAAATGAGCATAACCTTTAATAAAAGATAAAATAATTTAAAGGCAATTTAAACAAAACAAACTAAAAATTTCATAATTTATTTATATTTATGGTTATGAATTAATACTTTTGACAATTTACCTTATATGTCAATGTCAGTTGCACAAGGGGTAAGTTTTTCACTTTGTGGGTTTTGTTGATATGCTTCAGATTCAACATCTGGGTGTAGATCTTTTCCTGCATCGTGTTGTTCACGTGGTTGAGCTCTAACTGGTATAATCCACCCATTTCTGCTATTTTAGGCACGTAGAATACTTGTGCTACCTATTAAGCTAGTGTGAATGGTTTTGATGATTAGAGGATGCGACGGTTCTTACTTAAGCTCAAGAATCTGTGTTTCTTATCGATTTTGAATCAAATGCCTTCTTTAAAAACATCAAACCAATCACACTTGAATAAAACCACCTTACGGTCAAACCTGAAACTCATTTCCACAATCTCTTCAATTTGACCGTAATACCCATCACAACCAGTGCTTAGGTAATTACTGACAAAAACTCTCGCCTATTGTGTGTCCTTCGCATCATCAATGGATCGTACTCTGAATCTGAAACCGTTAATTATGTATCCGGAATGGTAACGTCCATATGTCAAAGGTGTATCAGCAATTACATTAAAATCCTATACCAACCATGGATCCACATCTTCTTTCAGTTTATTTACACGATCCTTGAACTAATAAAGGAACTGGGTTTAGGGTTTAGGCATCACTCTACGTATCGCTAGTGGGAATAAGATTTGCATGTATACATGAGAATCATGACTTTTTAACCCAGTAATCTTCTTTTGCGCTTCATTTACGTAACATGAAAGTTGTGATGAATACCCATCTAGAACCCGAATGTCTTTAAGGAACGAAAAAATATTTTGCCTCTACTCTCCGGTAAGACTCTATATAGCTTCTGGAAAGTGAGACTCTTCTTCAACATGCAACTCAGGATGAAAACCCAAAATTTTCATATCATTCCTTGTTTTAATTGTATCCTTCGAGCTGTCTGTTAGGTTTAATACAGCAAGAATGTTGTCTATTACATTCTTTTCGATATGCATAATATCTAAATTGTGTCGCACCATCAGATCCTTCCAATATGGAAGCTCCATAAAAAATATGCTTTTCTTCCTAATCCTTGAGTGTCGCAAGGAAGCCAAGTCATTCTTGAAAAGATGACCCAAACTTATTTATCCGAGTTGTTGCAATGTTTCCATGATTTTCATCCCCGAGAGCCTAATAAAATTTCTACTGAGTTTATTCTTCGGATTCCTCAACGAATACCGACATGCTTTACCATCAAATCTGTCCTTGAATTGTGACATTCGTCATCTGTGTTCAATGGGCAAAAACCTACGGTGCCCTAAGTAACAAAACATCTTACTTTCAGGCAATCTTAGGTGATGAGTATCATTCAAACAGATTAGATAGGCGAACTTCCCCTTCATACTCCATCCTGACAAATTTGCATATGCTGGAAAGTCATTGATTGTCCACAGTAATGTTGCGTGCAACTGGAAGAATTGTTTCTTATGTGCGTCATATGTTTGAACACCACTGTATCACAACACTTTCAGTTCATCAATCAATGGTTAAAGATAAACATCTATTGCATTTCCTAGTTGCTTGGGTCCTAGGATAAGGAGTGTCAACATCATGAATGAAGATCGCATGCATAGCCGTGGGGCTAAGTTGTAGGTTACCATGACCACCGACCATATGGAATATGATGGATACATGCTCTTGAATGGATTGAATCCATCACTTGCAAGACCTAGTCTCACATTTCGTGCCTCCTCTACGAATAATGTGTGATTCTCGTTAAATCTGTTCCACTCATTAGAATCTATTGGATGATAGATGCGTCCATCTTTCGATTTATTATCCTGATGCTACGACATCAGTTTTGCTATTTTACTGGAAATGAATAGGCGTTGTAGCCTAGGAATTAGTGGAAAATAACGGAGAACCTTCTCCGATTGTTTCTTCCCACCGATGTTTGTTGACTTACCCGCCTTATATATCTCCTCACCACATTCAGGACAATTAGTTAACCCTGATACTCATTTCTGTATAGAATGCAGTCATTACGACAGGCATCAATCTTCTCGCATTTCAGTTTGAGCCCACGTATCTGCTTCTTCGCATCATACCATGACTTAGGATATCTAGCAGGATTATTCAACAAATCTCCAATGAATTCCAGAACCTCAGACATTAATTTCACTGTGGCTCTATTCATCATTTTCATCTGAAACAATTTTAGAAAGAATGACAACTTCGACAATGACGTTATTCCAGGAGCAATTTGATCATCTGTTACATTGACTGCATCGTACAACTCATTATAATCTCATAATGCCTTATCATCATCTGCATCCTCATGGTCTGCTGCTCTCATATAATGTAACATTTCATCCAATTTATCTCCTTGATTATCATCACTTCCTTCAAAGGCTTCAATTGTCTCATTCGTAACTTCTCTCATTTGTTCACCATGAGCTATCTAATTTACGTAATGTTGTGACCAACCGTTACGTATTACATGCTCCAAAACTATGTCTCGGTCGTACAAAAATCTATTCAAACACTGTCTACATAGGCATAAAATCAGCTGAAGGAATTCACCTCGTCTAAATGTCTTCCTATCATCATAAAATGCCCACTCCAGAAACAAAATCACTCCACTCTTGTAGTCGTGGTAATTCGAATTCCTCGTATTGATCTATGACTTATCTATGATAATTATCCTAAATGTAAAAGATAACCACTCATAAATTGGACTCGAATAAGGTAAGAATGTATATTTTTAGATCATTCATAAGTTATACTCGAATAAAGAAGAAATGTGCATTTTAAGAAGATTTTCACTTGATAACCCATCCTTGAAGATTTAATCATAACATTACTTCTTACATGCAACCAGTGTTTGAAGAAATTTCGACATCATTTCCCCACACTTCTCTAGTATACCCCAAAGACTAACTTTAACAACATCCCCAATAGCCTCCACTAAAGGGTGCTTCAAGAACAGAGCTAAGATTAGTTGGTATACCGGAGGAGAGAGAGAAAATGCAACCGAAATTTCTCCAAACACTAGATACATGCAAGAAGTAACCCTAAGTTGTGATCAAATCTTCAAGGATCCCCTTTTGTGCAAAACTTCTTTGAACAATGGATGACGACACATATGACATGTTATAATGACAACGCATTGTGCATTTAAGTGAGGTATACACACATTCTGTATTATCCATATAATGTGATCATAAGTCTCGACGGGTTAGTATTTTAATACAATTATATCCCTCCCACAACTTGTTTCCTAGGGGTTAGAATTCTTATCATTTGTCATTACAGTGCATCTAAATTTGTGCAAGTGTATGTATCTATAAAGTTATAATAAAAATTTCATAATAAAACATAAATAACAAATAATTCAAACAATTTGAGAACACAATTCAAACATACAGTCTAGAATTATCGAAAGAAAGCTCCCATTTTCTAATTTAGGTGAAGTTTTATAGCAACAACTACATTAATTTAGAAGTGTGTAAGAACTGGCTTCAGCTCCAATCCAGGCTTTCAAAAATCGAACTTTGGGAGCCTTCACTGTTGCTGTAATCAAGATCGTCAAACCTAAACTAAAACCAAAAAGCCTAAACTTAAACCTTAAATCGAAAACCCTAAATCTAAAATAAACACCCTATAACTTAAATGCAGAACTCAAAACCTAATACCAAAACCTAATAAAAAAATCCTAAATCTAACCTAAAAATAAATAACCATAATTAAACCCTACTCCTAAACACAAAACCCTACACACAAAATGTAAAACCTAATCATCAACCCTACTCCTATACTTGCTACAAATCGTAAGGCGAAAATTTTTGGTAGAGTTTCCATATAATATGGGACTTCTCTCAAATCCTACATACACAATTTATCACAATAGATGTGGGTACACAAATAACAATTACCAACAATTTTACTAAACCATATGTGGGCACACCCCACAATGATAATTACTAACAATTACTAACAATTATCCTACATATGTGGGCACACCCCACAAATAACAATTACTAACAATTTAACTTAACAAAAAATATAAACTAATAACATGTTATTGCATTCATAAATAAAAATCAAACCTAAGTACTTAATAAAAAAAATAACGTAGCTATTTAAGAGGAGGGGGGAAGTGGTAGGGGGTGCTATTGGTGGTGGTGGTGGTTGCAGGGGGTGGTGGCCATGGTGCTGGTGGTGGAGGCAAGGGGTGGTAGTGCTGCTGGCGGGGGGATGGGGTGGCGGGTTGTGGTGGTGTTGGTGGTGGTGGCTGTAGGGCGAGTGGCCATGGTGGCAGGGGTGGTGGTAGGGGGTGGTGTGTTGGTGGCGGCAGGGGGTCTTCATGTTGGTGGCGGGGGGTGGTGGCAGGGAGTGGTGGTGTTGGCAGGGGCAGGAGGTGGTGGCAGCAGAGATAGTGGCGGCGAGTGGTGGTGGTGGTGGTGGCCACAAGGGGTGGTGGTGCTGCGAGTGGTGGCTGGTGGTGGGCGAGGGGGAGGGTCAGGGAAGGTTGGCGACGATGGGGAGGGGAAGGAGGAGGCGGAGGGAGGAGGAAGAAGAGGAGGAGGTCGCGAGGTGGAGGAGGAGCCGCTTTAGATTTAGGATGAATGGGGAGGGAGTCGAGTCTACGCTAAAGATTTAAGTCAACATTCTCGACCGTTCTTAATAAATGGTCGGTGATACTCTTAGTACCAACTATTAATAACGGTTGAGAATAACTCCTTTTCCAATCGTTAAGGTCAAACGGTCGACGATAGACTTTGCAAATTTGCCTGCTCGTGCTCTTGGGTTATAAAAACATTATCGTCAACCGTTAATATGGAAACTGTCGACTATATTATTATTGTCGACCGTTATAAGCGGTCGAGAATGGTGTCAACCAGACGTTTTAATTTTACTTCACTTTCTCGACCATTAAATATTGCACAGTCAAGGATTTCATTTATCCTCGACTGTTTATATAACAGCGGTCGAGTAAATTTTTATTCTCGACCATTTCTAACAGTCGACAATGGTCTCAACCTCCTCGACTGTTTTCCAGATGACAAAGTTAATGACCAGACTTTTGGCAACCATTCCTATTAAAACGATTGAGAATAATATTATTACCGACCATTACTTGAACGGCTGAAAATATCCATCGCGAACAGTGCTTTTTCCACTAGTGATGGTTGGTTTTCCATGGATGGGGCATTTATGATCCATAAATATGACCATTCCTTATCACGGATAAGTAGTTAATTAGACCTTGCCTAACTCTCTCTTATCTAGGGATGTTGCTCAGAAGAATCTTCCGTAGATGACAACTCCATAATGGAAACTAGACAAAATTATAGGTAAACCAGCCAGATTCTTGCTTTTTGCATGACATGATTTTATCTCCAGAAAATAAATCTTTTCAAAATGATAATACTTCCAAAATAATTGTAATACAAAGTACTAGTAGACATCTTGCAAGGAACATAAACCTACCAACACAAGCTCCTTGGTAATTCCTAGGGGGTTATTTCTAGGAGGAACCTGGACAATGATACTTGAGGTAAACTACAAGAATGAAAGTAGCAAATGATGGAATTTAATACCGAATAAAATCAGAATCATATGATTTTTCTATAATTTTCAAGACTAATCTATTCCTCATATCATCAACCATAATGAAAATAAAAAAGAAAATGATGTAGAGATACCTGAATCCATCGTAGCGGAAGCGATGAAGAGATCATGAAGATCCTCTGAAGTCATGGGTTTGCTTCTCCAACGAGAGGTGGTGGCAATGGTACTTCCAAAAGGTTCAGAGAGTGAGAGCAGAAGAGAACTGAATGGGGGCATACCCTTTGGATTCTGTCATGAGTTCTATTTATAATTTTTCTACGATGGGGTGGAGAAAATTGAAAGCCAACTTTGCCCTCACCCGGCCAGGGACCATAAGTACTTAAAGTAAAAATGACAATTCCACCCATCACAGAATTACATTTTTCCCTTAAGGATTCTATGCATTAAATCCCATACCCTAATGAGACGTGAATGATCAATTTACATAATTAGACCACTTTAATGACAATAAATGGTGATGTCTAAATATATGTATACATTTAACGTATAATTTTATAATAATAATATATGTAGGTTCGCATTATGATTCTAACAATCTCCCACTCAAACCACATATATCATCCTTATAATCATAAGTTCATATATACTCATATGAGCTCATTAATACAACATCACAATAAACCACATCTCCAACAATCTTGTCCATACTTAGTTAACATATGACCAAAGTTGGTTTTTACCATTATGAAATCGACTAGACCAAACAATGATTACATACATTAACACAAGTAATGACATAGATTTGATATAGGTACATAGCATGAAAATTGCATGTTAATGTGATCTAGACATGCCTATGTTCAACTAGTCCAGAAAACCTTATCATACAAGAGATCACATGGCAAGAACTAATGAGTTCAAAGAATGAAAACTTTATTATTATGCGTATAATCCAAAATATGTCCATACATGAAATACCAAAATAAAATAAATTTCCACTGAATTGTTGTATTACAGAATAGATACAACACCCATACAAACAACATACTCATGAAAAACCTTTGACATTAACCCTTTAGTGAGCGAATCTACTACCATGGAGTTGGTCCCAATGTGCTCAATGGACACCTATCCACTTTGAACACTTTCCTTTACTGCTAAATACTTGATATCAATGTGCTTCGACCTCGAAGAACTTTTGTTGCGTTGGAGTACATCACTGTCGAATTATTGTCACAGTAAAGTCGAAATGTTTTTTCGACACCATTAATGATCCGTAGTGCTGTGACAAAATTCCTATGCCATACTCCATGATTTGAGGCTTCGAAGCTCGCTATAGTGGAGGTAGTTATCAAGGTTTGCTTTGCACTCCTCCATGAGATAGCCCCTCTAGCCAGTAGAAAAATGTATCCCAAAGTAGATCTTAGATATCCTAACATCCTGCAAAGTCAAAGTCAGAATATCTGAGGATCTTTAAATGATCTGATCTCCTATATGTGAGCATGAAATCCTTTGTTCTTTGTAGGTAGCGCATGACCCGTTTAGCTGCCTTCCAGTGGTCGAGTCCAAGCTTGCTTAAATATTTAACTAACATGCCAAAAATGTATGCTAGGTCTGGTCGCGTGCAAACTTGGGTATACATCAAACTTCCCACTCCGATGCATAGGAAACATTTTCCATCTCTTTAGCTTCAAATTCATTCTTGGGGCATTGGTTAAGAGAGAATTTATCTCTCTTAGTCACTGGAGTATCTCTTAGTTTGCAATTCTCTATGTCAAATCACCTTAGAATGGTATTAGTGTATCTCCTTTGTGATAATCCAAGGATACCCCGAGAATGATCTCATTGTATCTAAATTCCTAATGCAAAAGAGGCGTTACCAATATCTTTCATTTCAAAATTACCAGAGAGAATTGTCTTGATTTCTTGAAGCAAACTATTGTCATTATAGGCAAGGAGGATGTCATCCACACACAAAACGAGGAAAATATATTTTTCCCTACAAAATTTGTGGTATACACAATCATCTACCGTATTTGTCTCAAAACCAAATGAGACAATTATTTGATGAAATTTGTAATATCATTGTCTTAAAGCTTATTTTAGTCCATAAATAACTTTCTTTAATTTGCAAATCATTTTCTTTGTGTATCCTAATGCAAAGTTTTTTTGTTGCACCATGTAAATTGTTTTATTAATGTTTCCATTAAGAAATGCTATCTTTACATCTATTTGATGTAGCTCTAAATCAAAATGAGCTACTAAAGCCATTATGGTTCTAAATGAATCCTTAGATGAAACTGGTGAAAATGTCTTTGTATAGTTTATGCCTTCCTTTTGAGTAAATCCCTTAGCAAAAAGATGAGCCTTATATTTGTCTATATTTCCTTGTGAATTTCGTTTGGTTTTAAATATTCATTTACAACCAATGAGCTTCATATCTTAAAGCAATGGGACAACATCTCAAATCTCGTTGTCACTCATGGATTTCATCTCTTCATTCATGGCATTCATCCAGTCCTAAGAATGGGAACTCCTCATGACATGAGTGACTGAAATGGGATCCGTATCCATTTGGTTTACCTCTAATTCCTGAAGAAATACAACGTAATCACTAGATATTGCACTTCTCCTTTCTCTACTGGATTTCCTAATGGGTGAAAGATCTAGAATGTTTTGAGGTTGTTCGGTTTGATTAATGGGAAGATTATCCACATTACTTTCTTCCCTTGATATTGTTGGAAGAACATTTGGAATAAGAACTTGACCCTATTTAATGATTTTCTTATGAACAGGATCTGGTTCTTCAAATGTAATGTGATAACTATCACCCCCCAAACCAACATCCTCAAAAAAGTGGGCATTCCTGATCTCAGAAAATGAGCGAGTTGTTGGGTTATAAAACTTATAACACTTCGACTTCTCAGAGTATCCTACAAAATAGCAGGTGACCGTCTTAGAGCCTAATTTTTTTTTTTAGTAGGCTTGTATGGCCTAGCCTCAGCTGAACACCTCTAAATATGAAAATGTTTAAGACTGGGTACCTTATTAGTCCACATTTCATATGGGCTTTTAGGCATTGCTTTAGTTTGTACTCGATTAAGAACATATACAATTGTTTTGAGTGCTTCTCCCCATCGAGATTCAGGTAAAGAAGAATGACTAATCATACTCCGTACCATAACATTAAAGTCCTGTTGCGGCATTCAGCAACACCATTCATGGTTGGTGTCTCAAGCATGGCGTACTGAGGCACTATGCTGCACTCATCTAGAAAAGAAGCAAATGGTCTTGGACACTGTTCTCCTGATCCATCATATTTGCCATAGTACTCACCACCATGATCAAATACGATAGCCTTAATCCTTTTCCTAAGTTGTTTTTCACCTCAGCCTTATAGAACTTGAATGCATCCAAAGACTGTGACATTTCGTGGAGAAGAAATAGATAGCCATATCTAGGGTAGTCATCTATGAATGTAATAAAATACTGTTGCCCATTCCAGGAAGGCATAGGGAATGGACCACAGATATTTGTATGTATTAGTTCCAAGACATCTATTGCTCTAGTGGCACCTATACCTCTTTTGTTTGTTCTTTTCCCCTTTAAATAGTCTACACAAACATCCAAATCCGTGTAATCAAGGGAATCAAGAATTTCATTCAGAATAAGCCTATCCATTCTCTGTTTAGAGATATGGCCTAATGCTTATGCCACAGTAAAGTGGAATTCTCCTGAGTTATTTTACGCTTTGTACCACACAAAGTTGCATTGAAAGTTTCTAAATTGGATGAAAAAGTATGCAGCATATATAATTTATCACTAACATATAAAGAACCAGAACCAACTAAATTTGAAATAACAAACAACTGAAATTGTCTTTCTCCAAATAAATAAGAATAACCAAATTTGTCCAATAGATAAACAAAAACTAAATTCCAACTAAATGACAGTATAATGAACGTTTCTTTCAAATCTAATCGGTGACCGGTAGTTAGTGACAACCCGAAATCTGCAATCGCTTCTACCTCTACCTTCTTGTCATCGCCCACATAGATGTATTTTTCACCATCACTTGGCATTCAGTAGCTTAAGCAACCCTGCACAGACACACTGATGTGAATAGTACTTCCCGAATCTATCCACCAAATGTCTGAGGGTACAGAAGCATAATTAACTTCTGGATAAATCAAAGAGTGTAATGTACCTTTCTTTTCACGCCAAGTGTGATACTTGGTACAATCCTTCTTCACGTGTCCTTTGCAAAAGAAGTAGGATGCCTTAGGCTTCTTTTGACTCCCTTTGGAGGAGGATGAATTGGCAGCAGTTGTACCCTTAGCCCGCTTTCTTTTGGGCCCAGAAACCAGATGAGCACTTTCTGGTTTGTCCTATTTTAGCCTTTCTTCCTCTTGCACACAATAAGAAATGAGCTCGTTAAAAGTCCACTTCTCCCTTTGGCAGTTATAGCTGACCTTAAACTGCCCATATTGTGCAGGGAGGGAAATCAAAACTAAATGCACGAGGAGGTCATTTGACAACTCCAACTTAAGTGCCTTTAGTTTCCAGGCTAAATAGGACATTTCCATAATATGCTCCGTAATGTTTCCAGTACCCCTATGCTTAAGTGAGACAAGTTTGCTAAGGAGATTACTTGTCTCAGCTTTCTCAATCTCATCAAGGAATTTCTTAGTATTCAATTCCTCTGAGATAGCACCCCTAAAGTTTTCTGGAATAGCACACTTCATGATCATTAGACACATGCGATTTGATCACTCCGACCTCTCAGAGTTCTTTATTTCGTCAGAAGAACTCTTAAACATAAGATGGGAGGGAAGATCAACCTGAAGTGCATAGTCCAGATCCATGCATCCCAAAACAATAAGGATACTTTCCACCTAGAACTTAAAATTAGATTCACTTAGTTCTGGAATAGAATTTAAGTTGGCAGTTATGGCAATTATAGAGGAGTTAACTGAAAACAAAGGAAATAAATCAATTACATGCTAAGAATAAAACAAACTAAACAATACAATCATTAATATTTAATCTTTAGACAATAAAAATTAATATTGTAAAAGACAGTCTTAAGAATGATAAATAACCGTTGAAAATAGTCATGTAAGTAATTAAGTCAACTTTGGATTAACTTAACTATCCACACGAAACCTAATAATTCAATAGATAATTTATCAATAAATGTGTACATATGAATTCGGTCATGAGATGGTTCACCTTTGGGTTAAGCGCCCCATACAAGAATGCAGCATACATAGTCGCTTTAATGTTTTAAATAAAATGGCACAAGAAGCAACCAACTTTGGCAAGAATTAATAAATGTGACAGAGTACTTAATACATTAAAACCTATTACTAATGTTCGTACCAAAATAATCATGATCAATGTATCCCAATCAACATTCCAATATCGGTACTCATGATGAGTACGAGTACCAACAGCAATGACCAAGTACCGGTACTGGTTCTTTTGTACCGATACTAGAATGATATGTACGAGTACTACATCAGTACTGGACCGATCATGGAACTATATCTAGTATCATACATGTACCGATACTGATGATAAGTACTAATGCCCCATCAATACTAGACTAATCCTAGAACATGACTAGTATCTTACATGTACTGGTACTCTATCAATATTGGTGGTACTCCTGTAGCGTGTCCAGTATCCCACATGTATCGGTACTCATGATGAGTACCAATACTACCTCTATATCGGAATAAATTTGAGCATGACCAGTATCCCTTATGTATCGATATCTGTCATGAGTACCAGTACTCATTCAATATTGGCTATGCTCTTAGGCGTGACCAGTATCCCACATGTACCGGTACTCATGATGAGTACAGGTATTATATCGATATTGGCAATGCTCCAGGAAGCTCCCAATCGGTACCCGTGCCCAGCCATACTGGTACTCATGCTGAGTACCGTTACCAGACCAACCACGGCTTGTCTCCAGGGCGGCAATCTAAAATCAAGATTGATGATTCCGACCGAAAAACTTAATTTGATTATCAAATATGAGATACAAATGAACATAAAAATCGAAAAATAAACATTAGTTTCATTGATTCATCAAGATGGGATTGAATCAATCCAAAAAACCAAACGAAAAGCAATCTCCTAAAACCAAACGGAAAATTATTTTTCTCCAAAATCGAATCATTAAGGCAATGATATAATAAATATAAAGGCTCTAATACCACTTGATGAAATTTAATGCAGAATAAAATCAAAATCATATGATTTTTTTATAATTCACAAGACCAATCTATTCCCCATATCATCAACCATAATAAAAATCGAAAAGAAAATGATGGAGGGATACCTAAATCCATCGTAGCTAAAGCAATGAGGAGATCACAAAGATCATCTGGAGCCGTGGGCTTGCTTTTCCAATGAGAGGCGGTGGCAATGGTATTTCCGGAGGGTTCAGAGAGAGAGAGCGAAAGAGAACTGAATGGGGACATACCCTTTGATTTATGTCATGGGCTCTATTTATAATATTTCTGTGATGGGATGTAGAAAATCGAATACCCACTTCGCCTTCACCCCTCCAGGGACCATAACTGCTTAAAATAAAAATGACAATTCCACCTATCACAGAATTGTATTTTTCCTTTAAGGTTTCTATGCATTAAATCTCATATCTTATGAGATGTGACTGGTCAATTTTTTATAATTAGACCACTTTAATGACCATAAATGTGTGTCTAAATATATGTATATATTTAATGTATAATTTTGTAATAGTAATATATGTAGGGGCGCATTATGATTCTAATAGTAAAATCAAACACATGAATGGAAAGAAATCACCGACATCTAATTGAAGTCAAATAGGGTAGGAATAGGAAATTTATATGTATCAAGCTCCTCCTCTTGTTGCACTTGTAGTAACAAGGCTTCATTCAACTTGTATTACCTGCACATATAGAGAAATCATGTAATTGTATATAAACATATGCAAATTAGTATCAATTAATGTTTATATATGCATGTGTGTTAATTAGATTCTTAGCCCTATTTTCTTACTAATTGAATATATTAAGTTATGAAACTATATTAAAAATAAATAATTATACTCTTCAAATGTAGTTTTATCATACCTCGACATCATCCCAACCTATACACGGGAGACCACAGAGCTTTTGCTATGAGTACCTCACTTTGATGACTAACTCACGACTTATCACCATAGTCAGGAACTTTCCAAGTTTGGATAGCCTCAAGTAACGACCAGCCACTGCATGCACACCTTGAGTTACTACCCAAAAATAGTGAATTCCATGACTTATTTTTCCTTGATTTCCTCCTCTGGAACTCAACTCCTATGAGGTCACCTTAGACCTAAGGACTTACTTAGGTTAGCTAGGGTTCCCTTGAAAACCTTGGGGCCTAAGCGCCATTCTTTAAGCCCTTTTTATAGGGTCATTAATTGTATTGTAGCAAGTCTAGATCATTAGTTACTCTTTTAGGGTCCCAGCTAGCTCCAATTAGAGATTCAAACTTCATTAGCACCCCCTTAGTGGTCATAAGGGTATTTCTATAATTTTACCACTCCCATCAGGGTCTAAATTACTCATTTAGCACCAATTTAGGGTCGAGAATTAGTAGGAGATCCATGCTAGGCATAATAGGATCAACTCATACCCAGAATCCCATCTAGTTCATCAACTAGGCCACATAATGTTATACACTAACATTAGGTATTGCTGGAAATTTTTTCAGCAGCCTGAACTTGGTGATTTTGGGCCTCCAATCTCATGAGACATCCCCTACTCGATCTCTACCTTCTTTAGGGGTTTCCAACTATATAAGGAAAAATACAAAGTATATGAAACCCCTTGTGACAACTGAATGAACTTCCTAATTCAATGCCACATCTATCCCACAGATGAACCAAACTAACACATGTATTTAAATCTCTTACACTCCCAAACATACTAATCACATTGCACATGTTTTTACTTGTTCAAAGAATGGTTAGAAAGCATAAATCCTCATTAAGGCCATTACTAAATCGTCCATCCGGAGAAACCACTAAATAATCCCCACAACATGCTTCCTAAGCATTAAATAAACATTACACTCTACAAGTGATTCCATAAACAGATTTAAGGCTATTTTAAAGCAAGAAGTGATCCTTTTGTTTTTCTTGAGTCCATCCAATGGGACAAAAGGGGATTTCTTCAAGGATAAAGGTCCCTACCATGGGTCTCCTGGTTGGTGCAAGGAGATGGTGGTGATGGAGCCGCAGCCTTCACCATATCACTTTGGTTCCGTACAGACATGTTTTTAATAGTAAAGAAAAGCAAGTGTTGTGTATGATTACTTTTATAACCTCATACTTACACAGACATCGATAAGATGGAGCATTGTGTTAGACTGGCCAGCTCAACTTGAATAGCCGACACATACCGAGCCTAAAATTACTTTGGTCATGGTTGTACCAAGGTATGAGTCCATTAGTTCATTGGTTTCAACCCAAGCCTAGGAAAGTTCAAACACACAAAGAGGTCAACCCATAATTAGGCCTGAGAACTTGATTTGTATTGAGACATAATTAAAAGTCCAACCCAAGTTATATGCAAGAGATTGTGAAATCATTATATAAAGTATAAAATGGTTGACATCATTGAAAGCTGCAATGTGTGTAACATACTTAGTGGTGTAAAGAAATAACAAGAGTTTTTCTTGAACTTTCATTTTTTTATGGACTGCTACTTATTTTTTCTTCTCGTATCTCTACGTAAAAAAGCACATAGGATTTCTTCGATAATTATTGAATTTTGCCTGTCTGAACATTTTTTATTTGAAAAGATTTTTAATAAAAAGGGAAGAACATATGACAAGTGGACTTAAAGAGAGATAGAATAACCTCATCTATGAAAGAGGAAAAATGTACCATAGAAATGGGAGAATACAAAACATAAAAATAAGATGAGAAATAAAATAGAAAAAAAAGAAAACATGTCACAAGACGATCTCTTGAAAGAGGGTGATTTCATGCTCGTAGAAATGACAAGATACCAACGAGATGAATCTCGAAGATCGTACCAACGAGTTAATCGTATAAATCATCCAAAAGTCCAAAAATGACTGGAAACTCGACCGTGAAATACACGGAGTCACATGTGGTCCCCAAATAAAATAAAATATAAATTAAAAATAAGAAAAAAGAAAACCTAACTGCTACCGCAACACAAAAACCAACTTCAACAAAAGCAGATCATCACAGAAAGTTGATTGGAACTCTGACGAGAGGGCTACACAGCAACTGCACACCCGGACAACAAGGTGATAGAACCACCACGCAGCACCCCAATGTTGACGACGAATGGCGACCAATTGCGACCTGACGACCAGAGCGACGGGCCACACCCCCCTTGCATGCACTCCAATATCGACCCGCAAGCATCGCGAAACCCCCACAGAGGCATTCACCGCCAAAGAGGGAGGATGACTGCAGCTGGCGCAACCAAGATCCACAAGTTCCATGTTCACTACATGTCGAGTATGATCATCGATAGAGGTAGAGGATAGGTTTGGGGAGGGGATGGTGAGGTTCGGAAGGAGGGGTCTCCGATCGACCACCCCAAGTTTTTTTGGATCTCTGTTCCGTCGCAAGCAGGGAGAGCGAGAGGACCAAGCGGACTTAACCCGTCTAGTTTTTTCCTCTGAACATGATGTCAAAGTGGAAATCCAATATTCCAGTACTGGAATACACAGATTTACTATTTTTTTTTAAGGCAAGAATGGATGCTAAAGAATATACAAATAATTAGTTTAGGCCTGGGTCTCTCATAGTCCAAAAAGGTCCAGTCTAATGCTCCATCCTAGGCGTAAGTCAAAGCAAGTTTTATATAAAAAGTCTAATGGTTATTATATCGTATCAAAATTTACAAGCAAATATGTGGAAGCTTCTTTTCTACGTCGTGAGACCTTTTTGTTTTCAAAGGTCAAACGGACCATTTTCATTGGTCAAAAAAGAAAGAGAATTTTACAGCAGAGAGACCGTGGAGGATCAAGAGGAATTTTAGATAGTTCTATAAACTGAACGGATATGAAGCGAATATGCTAATATTTGAGTTTGCATCCGTTTTTCATCCCAATTATCTGATGTACAATTTGAGATCCATCGGATGTGAAATCCGAGATCTAAATTCGTATTTGAGGAGATTTATCCGGATTTGGATAAAATCTGAATATGATCTCTTGTGAATCGCAATATGAAATATTAGCATTCAAATAACAATTTGCAACCAAATGTTCATCCTAATTTGTATATATAAGAATCAACTTCCTGATTACAGATGATATTGATTCTATTACATGTGTACAGAGCATATTACCTACAAGTTTTTCTTTTCTTCATTTACGGGTCTTCCCTGGTACCCTATTTATGGGAGTATGATCTATCCGTCTCATGTGCTAATTTACATATTCTTGTTTATTTGGTAGTAGTATTAAGATGAGGTTATTACTTATTTGTATTTTCTTGCATAGGTGTTAAAATGTGTGTTGATAACTTTTGATGTGACTAAACTTGTTTACTTGGAAAGTGTTGTTATGGATGGAAATGATGTTATGACATTATGTTGTTATGGGATTGAAAATGATGTTATGACATTATGTGAATGGTGTATGTCCTGTTCAATGGTTGAGCAAACAACAATAGGAACTCATGTTGGGCAAAATAAAGGTTTTAGAAAGAACTGAGTTTTCTACCTCCAGTATGGCACCCAAAGGAAATCAGTACTTAGTTGCAACTACGGGGCAACCATTCCCCTACCACCCAGTCCCACCTCACTCCCACCCATCTCCCTCCGCCATTGGATCTAGGAACAAAGACGAGGTAGGGTAAAGTAGTGGTAGTATCCTTTGTTTTGTTTTTGTTTTTTTCTCAAAAGGGAGCTTTCATTTATCAGGGTTGAAAATCATACAAAGTGATGCAAAAGACAGAGCAGAAATCATCGAATTCTTCCAGGGGAAGATATTGACGCAAAACATTGACCTAAGTCTAAAAATAAAATAAAAGAAATATCACCAACATGAAATTTAAGTAGCAATTGGAGGTCCAACCATCGCAGCATGCTCGTAGATATGACATAGCTACTAGGAGATTCCTAGTCCTCAGTGTTAACGAGAATTCTAGTAAAGCTGGGCACCGGAAAAAACAATCCAGGGATTTCTCAATCGTAATAAGTCCGAAGTCATGTGTGTTTTCCAAAACAACCCCCTAGGAGGAACATCAACATCCCCTAAGGGGAAAAACACAATGGACAACAACATGACAAACAAACCAAAAATGGTCAAACCAAACATAACCGGACAACTACAAACAACACTCAACCCCTGTGAACGAACAACCTACCCTTTAGATTAAAAGGGAAGTCCTCTGAGCAATGGCCGTCCGCAGCACACCATCAGCGAAGCCCCTGCTGACTGCTGAAAATGCCCCCCGCCGCAGTTGAACCTCGGAAGCACCACCGCACTGCCGTAGGTCATCGGTTATCAAAAGCCCCACGCAACGTCGCTGAACCTGATGTGGTGTGGCTCATCATAGTTAAAATGTTCAAGTTAAGGTAGCAACTAGGCTAAACACTACATAATTAACACAAGAAATGTGCTAAGTGTGAGAATTAACAGAAATGACCTAAAACATCAAATTTGTATTAAAAACGTAAATTTAGGTCACAAATTGAGATATTCCATTTAAAGTGCAATATGGTGATCCAAATTACAAATTGAACACATATTTGGATTCAAAAGATTAAATTGAAAGTGAAATCAACTTTCTAAATGTTCTTATGTGCTTAAATAAAAACCTGGTTGCATTTGGACATCAATAGGATCTTGTATTTAGAGTCCTTCATTTAGGTCCTTTAAGCATTTACATCTATTTACATTTAAAGCCTTCAGGGACTCCTTTGTAAGCTGCAAGGACCTACTTGTTACCTCGTAGGGACCGCATTGTACCCATTCTTCTCACTTATGGGTCTTGTCCTAATGTTTCTACCGCTTCACTTTGATTGGGATTCATTACAAATTCACCAAAACACCTACAGCTGGCATGCATTATTCACCCGCAAGAACTTGAGCCAACTCAGCTGTCATTCTAGTGAGTTCCTATTCCAACGACTGATCCAAATCCAAAGTTAGTGCGCATTTGCGCATGGAATCACCACACACCTCAGATCCCATCTGACAGTGAGATTTTGATTTGAACGCTCGCACGTCCCTCTCTCTCCATCACCGTAGAAGCCCTAATGCTTAATCATACCACTACGATGTTTGGAATCACTCAAGCGCCTACTTAAGCACTACCAGAGTTCATGTGCATGCCATCGGCTCCCTCCTACATTCTCGAGTTGGTCATCTTCGTCCCTTCAGTCACTTCTCCTCATAGCCCATGTTCCACTGCTATGGTAGAAGGAACATCACCTTCCTTCAATCATCCTCGCCGCTAAGGACCACATAGCACCTAAGGGCGACCCAGAGCTTCTCTAGCAGGCTTTCCCCTCCGTTGGAGCTCCTCCCTCTTTTCTTCCTCAGCCGCCGACTAAGGATCCAAAGGTCCCATTCTTTTGTTAGATTAGGATTTTAATTGCTTTCTAGATTAGTTGTAGGTTCTGTTAGTGTAGTGTAGAGTAATTAGATGTAGTTTAGCTACCAACTTATTAGTTGAATGATGTTTAGATTAGAATAGTTAGCCTAGGAGTAATTGCACCCTCTCTAACCTATCCAGATCAGAGAGGTGTTTTCGCCTCATTTCATACGAGTCATACAGCTCCCCTACCACTCTAAACCACTGTTGCATTCTACTGATTTCCCTCGCATTTTAATCATCATTCACCCCTTCATCAAGGCCGAATTCAGATCTGGAAGTTTTAGCTTCTAGATTTGAATTCGTGCCTAAAATTTACCTAGGGGGTCTCCCACACATTCCAGAAATACACAAAGAGCCCCTGATCTGATTTGAGTTGAATCAATTTGAGCATTTACATTGGATTCATTGTTTTTGCTGATTTGAGATTTATTTGATTGAAATCAAGGTTGATTTGATTTGAATGAGCAAGTTGAGTCTTATTATGTTCCATTGAGTTGATTGAGATGGGTTTAAGTGGTTTAGATTGGATTTTAATCATCGAATGTGCTTACATCCAATCCCTCTTTGAGTCACTACTTTCAAATGGAGTTTAAGATCCTAAAGCTACGGATGATCAGTCTTACTGATTTGAGGCTTTAGCATTATTTTGAATCTGATTCTATCATTAAATTAGTTCTGAATGAGTTAACACAGCAAATCAGGGTTTTAGGATTTCTCTGCAGTGTGTTTTGAATGAATGATCTGATTCTACATGATTTCATCTTTATTTTGAGATTTCTAAGAACCTGATTTTCAGATTTTCAAAGTGTAACATTGCTCGTGATTTCAACACATGGATTTTATTTAGAGTTGAACTTTGAAGATGGATAAATTAATAGGACTGACATGAGAGTATCAGTCCAACATTGAGGTAAACTTGAACATCAGATCAGTTCTGTGTGATCTGATTAGATCTACTACAGTAGCTTCTAGCTGTTGAATTTTTGGTTGAGTAGCAGCTGATACAGTAACAACAGTAGCAGCATTTGTGTTTTTAACCCGTCTAAGCAGTAGGTCCAATGTCTAATCTGAAGTGCAGCAGTAGTAGCTGCTAAATTTGAACAGCAACAGTTGTTGTGGACTACCTTGAGTTGGAATCAAAGACTTTTAGCTGGGTTTTTAAGGATTCTTTGTAGCTAACATGTGTTTATGGTTAGAACACTCATGTACAAGCATTCATGTACTTGAATTTAATTTTAACTGCTTGTAATCTTGTTTAAATCCATTGTTAGCTACATGTTTAAGGTTCAAACTATCCAATATGAAATTTGAGTGAAATTCAAGGTATAAATCATGTTTAAAAGCTCATGCATCTTCCATGTGTCATGCTGGATATTTTTGAGTGCCTTAATACCTATTACAACCCTTTAGAATAGACTGTCAAGGCTTAGGTTCTTAGTTCTCAACTCTATTTAAGCTACATTTGGGCGAAATTGAAAAGACATAAAAAATCTAAAAAAATTGTAAAAAAATAAAAGAAACCTATCTTGAGTAAGATCAGGTATTTATCTAAGTGTTTACCAAATTTCAAAGTATTCTAAACTCTCAACTTGGTAGAACATATCAGCTGATGGTTCAATCCACTTGGTAATTTAATAAAGAACCTAAGAAGGAAAACACTAAAAGGAAACCTCTCTCTCTCATTTCACTCTTTCTCTCTCATCCCCTATCTCTACTTTACTTATAAAAACTATAAAAATAAGAAAAACTCCTAAAATACCCAAAAATACCTTATATACTTTATATAAATTAAAGCTAAGCTAAGTATATATATTGTATAATATGTACAAAATGTATATAATTAACTTATATCTGTGTTTTATATATTAAATTAAATATTCAGAATGATTTATCTTATATATAACTATATTGTATAATTATTTATTAATTTATATTAATTAAATGTATCATAACCTAAGTAATTTTGCAAACCTATCTATATGTACACAATTGTACCTAATGTTGTACATATGTATTTAATTATACAATATGAACTGTATAATACCTCTAAGTTAGTTTAATTAAATAATTACAGTAGGTAATTAAGTTATTAGGTTAATTAGGTAATTTATTAACTTAAAATAAAATAAATTAGTAATTTAATCTAATACTAAAGTAAGTTATAATGTACACTTGTATAAGAATATATTAAGTATTTTCAACCTATTTATATTGTATTTATAGTGTACTATAGTATCTATAGATTATTTATATGTAAAACTATCTAAAATGTGTATTTAAATATGAATAAATTAAAATAAAGTTGTTAAAATATATTAAAAATCTATAATAAATAATTTATTATGTACATTAACATTGTATAAAGTCAATTGTACGATTAATTAACCAATTTGTGCTTTCATTAAATAATTATCCTCTAAATTAATGTGTATAAATCCCTAACTTTAACTAATTTAATTATATATCTAAATAATTTATTTCTCTAAATTAACTATGCCATTATATAGCCTTATGTAAGGGCATTTCAAAATATAATTTATTTTAAAATTGGACTTAAATTGGGCCCTCAAATCAAGTGCCAAACCTTCAAAATCTGCGAAATTCTAAACGCAGCAAAGCGCCAATTCGGGTGCTAACAATGTGCCACATCGTGTGGTGCAACAGCAACGAAGCGGTATAAAATACTTTCGTTTGCTATGCGCTTCAGTTGTCACAATGCTCAGGGTAGACATCCCTTTACCTTCTCCCCTTATCCAAGCATGGCATGTATGAATCGGATTTAGAAGCAGTGTTGGGCTGGGGCCCTGCACTGTAGCTAGGCTTGCGTGGGCTTGTTATGGGTCCAAAAAATGGATAAAAATGCACCTAATCTGAACAAGGACTAGCCTAAAGTAGAGGTTTAGTCTCGCCCGAAAGGGTACTATGTATCCCTTGAAATGGGTCGGCCCACCCATTAAATAAATTTTTGATCTAAGTAAAACATAGACATCTATGAGAGAGAGGAGACGTCCTAAATTGATTAAGTGTTGGAGTTGTGAAAAACTAAGTGTTGTGAGTGTTGCTTGTGTGTATGACAATATAAATGTATATGTATAGAGTATACGTATGTAAATAGTATAAGTATATAATATATATGTATATGCATAATAAATTAAATCTATATATATAATATATACGTAAACATAGTTAATATATATATATATATATATATATATATATATATATATATATGTATGTATGTATATGTATGTAATTAGAATAGTATAGTTTGAGCCTTATGTTTTATACATAGTTTTGTTGTTTAAGGCTTTAGTGACAGTTATATACGTCACTGTACATAGGTTTATACATTAGTAAAAGTAATTCTGTTTGAATATTTTACTAAGGCTACAGCAACGCATGTATGTATTACTATATATTTAATATATGTTACTATAACTATTGTTATGTTAATATAACTTAGTATAGTAGATATTATTAACTATTTTTGTACATATACTTAGGTATTACTTATATTAGTTGTATATAATTAAATAGTGTAGTAGTAGCTAGTTTTTGTTGCATGTTTATTGTACATTTGTTTTAGGCATTGTTAGTGGATTCTTTTGTATATAATTAACCAATTCTTTCATTTATTGATTCATTCATTCATTTTGTAAATAAAATTAATATTTTTTGGGATAAAAGAATATTTTTAGACTTAAAGAGTGATGTATATCAATAACTACCTCTCAATGAACGACGTGGAAACAAACCAGTAAAAATTGTAAATAGATAAATTTGATGCTACATCGGTTTGCATTTATGACACACATATTACAAGAAAGACACTTAAAACCCCTTTTTAGTGCAACCAAGTGGCTGTACGTCACAGAACCTCGACGCAGCACCCCTATGTCACCGCTAGTTGTTGGACTCCACAAAACACCCAAGAACTACCTCCTCTTCCCATGCATGTCGTCGCCAACTACAGCAAAGAGACCCAGAAGGGGAGGGAGCAAAACCAGTGGAAAGGGGGGCAGGGGCGAGGGTTGATCGACCTCAACAGGCCGATCAGGGTCCAACTGTAGCATAGGTCCTCACTTCACAAAGAAGAGAAGGGGATTGGGGCCCAAACTTACGGGGGGAAAACTATGGACTTAAGTGGAGATAGTATCCACTTTTCTTTCTTTTGGAGTGATAAAAAAATGTATTATTTAAAACATAGCCTAAAGCTAGCCTAGCATACAAGGGGGTAATTCCAATAAGTCCAAAGGATAATAAGCAAGATAGAACTTGCAATAAAGAAATCAAACCTTGAAGGGGCAATATAAGCAAAATCATTACGTCAGAGACCCAGTAACAAGCATTGACAGTAGCAAATCAAAACGTAGTAATTGCAGGAGAGCCTGTCGTCATTGTTGTTTGCTATACCCTTAGGGGAGCTCACCATCGACCCATCACAAAAGATTGCCAACTGTAATGTGAGAGAGCTTCAACCTCATGTCTTTAGCGAAAGCTAAAGAAACCTTAAGAAAACTAAGGCCTCATCCTTAAAGCCATGATCTCTATCCTTATAGAAGGCACCAAAGAAAGGCCATCAGGGCCTAATGGGAGGCCCTATTAGGCCAACAAGACCAAGGCCATTGGGTTACGGGGAAGCCAAGAGGCCATGGGTAGGGTAAGGGGCCTCAACGAGTCACAACAAAGGGCTGTAAGGAAGCCAGACAGTTTTGTTGGAGGGGACTCCAGGTTGGTGAGGTTAGAGCCATGATGAAGGGCCAAGAAGGCCATGTAATAGGGGGAGTCGCAAGGACTCCCTTGTAGTGGTAGGAGGTTGGGGAGGCTAGCAAGCCCATATGAGAGATTGTGGTGCACAGACAGGAATAAGACCATAGACGATGGCCAGGGATGGGCTGACGGTAGAAGGGGACAATAGAAGCATAATTTAGGGAGATTGAAGGACGGGGGATAAGGGAGACATAGTTTACTAATTAGGAATCTCATTTCTAATGATTGGTGAAGAGAGTTATAGGGTTTCAAATTCCATCTTATCCTCTTATTTCAAGCACCATCCTTAAAGGTCTCTTAATATATCATATATGTATGGTGGGATAGATGACAACCTTCAAAATTTTCAATTCTATCTTAGAGGCAGAGTTATTTTTTTTCAAAATTAAACATTAAATTTTTAAATAAAATAAATTTGAAATTTAGGTGTCTAAACAAAAAAAATTTTGATGTCAATTTCTCCAACCAAACAACCTCTTAATAGCTACATGTGATATGCTCTACACTTCCAAATTATGTTCTAATTGCAATTTACAATTCACATATAGCAAATCTAATAATAATTCCTTGAGTCAAATAATTAGCCTAGCGAAATTTGTCATGATGTTACCTTAAAATTTTTAAAAGAAATGAAAAGATAACTTCTTTGATCAATTTGCAGAATAAATTGATCATATAAAAAAGATGGAAAAAAAAATCAAAATTAGCACATAAAGATTGACATTTGCAATCAAAGATTGATCGATTTGCAGAATAAACTGACCATCAAAGAAAAAAAGCAAAAAAAGTTTAAAATTAACAAATAAAAGTCAATGATCCCAATTTAAAGAAAAGATGGCCATCTTCTTGCTTCAACTTGGAGCGGGAAGAGTGTGTGGTGAGATGAGAGAGAGAGAGAGAGAACATGTCTACTCTATTTACATGTATGCTAATTACATCCCTGATGTTGCGTTTGGCTAGGAAATAACTCAAAGGTTATCCCTCGATCAAATCAAAGGATTACTAGAGGAAGTCAAAGGAATTAATTGGAAAGTCAAAGGATACACCTTATTCCACTCTACCAATCAATGTTAACATCAAACTATGCCACTATATTACATCAACATCAATATACATTAAAACATATGCATTATATCATATCAACCTACTCGCATCTATATCATAATACTAAAAAAGTATCTACCATCATCACATCACATTACCAATTATTTTATCCTACTACTTATTCTTACATAACTAAACACCTCACAACTTATCTCTATGATATTTTATCTCAATATCACATTCATCCTCCTACTAAATATAAATTTATTGAATGTCAACGGTACACATTACTATGCCTATCCTTAACATGATCCATTGAAACGTTATTTTTTAAATCCTGGTTCATTATCTCTATGATATTTAATTTTAATATAACACTTATTCTCTTACCAAATATAAAATAAATGAATGTCAACGATATACATTACTACAACTATCCTTAACATGATCCATTGAAATATCATTTAGAAATCCTGAATTTATTGGTAACTTAGCTGATGAATAAATTTATATTACTTAAGTGATAATGTTAGATTCAAAATTTCAACTAATTTAAAATATAGATTTGTGATCTATTTATCCATTCAACCGGATTAGCATTGCCATCATTTTCCAGGCATGGCTACGCGCAGTTAACGTGACCCATCGAAACATTATTTCTGAAATCGTGATCCGTTTCTGCCATCCGTAGCCAACCGATGTTCAGCGACTTGAATGTTAGGAGGGAACGCAAACAAATCCAAACAATAGCCGCCGCAAGAAAAATGGATGACCGAACGCGCCAATAGTCCAAGCCCACGAATTTGACTTTGTCGAATGCCACAGAGTTCCAACGGGATTAATTAAATCTCCCAACGACGAAAGGAGAGTTAGTCTTGTAATCAAATTCGTTTACTTAACCTCCCCAAGTTCCCGGATAATACAAAAAAAAGAAACTAGATCACAAAACCCCAACGTAAATCATTTCGTGTATATCGATGCGTACATACGACTCACCTTTATTAAAAAAAAAGTCATGTGTTCAAACACCATCATTATATTCGAACGACATCATATAATTTGTAAATATATGTACAAATCAAGATACAAAACGATGTATCGATCTAAAAACTTCACAATCACATATATTTTATTAAATCACACCTCTTCTAACTCTATTAATCACCCGTTAACCCTCAAGTGCACTTCCAATCACGAAGCAATGGCCTCTACCATCCTCCTCTCTTTTGCCCTCCTCTCCACTGTCCTCTCCCCCCTCTCCTACGTCGCAGCGCAAAACTGCGGCTGCGCGGAGGGGCTATGCTGCAGCCGCTACGGCTACTGCGGCTCGACCAGCGACTACTGTGGCGAAGGCTGCCAGGAGGGGCCATGCGAGCGGAGTGCTCCGACGACGCCCAGCGGGGTGAACGTTGCCGACGTCGTCACCAATGACTTCTTCAATTCGATAGTCGGGCAGGCGACGGGGGACTGCCCCGGGAAGACCTTCTACAAGCGATCGGTGTTCCTCGACGTGCTGTCGGACTACTCGACCTTCGGCACCGTCGGCACCGCGGACGACTCCAAGAGGGAGATTGCCGCCTTCTTTGCCCATGTTACACACGAGACCGGACGTAATTAAACTGCTTAATATTAATCTCACCTGAAATTCCACACATAAAATATAAGCCCTTCACGGAAAAGAACTGAAAAAAAAATAGGGGTTGAATTTTTTTTCTCGTTCTAAACATCTTTCTAATTTTACATAGTGTGATTTATTTAATTGGATGCACCGATCGTTGCAACCATATGCATGGTTTTATTATGTAGACATGTGCTACATCGAGGAGATCGACGGGGAGAGCAAGGACTACTGCGACGAGAACAACACAGAGTACCCGTGCGTGGAAGGGAAGGGGTACTACGGGCGTGGGCCGCTGCAGCTGTCGTGGAACTACAACTATGGGCGGGCGGGGCAGGCCATCGGCTTCGACGGGCTGAGCGCACCGGAAACCGTTGCGGAGGACGCGGCCGTTTCCTTCAAGACGGCACTTTGGTACTGGATGCGCAACTGCCATGCAGACATCACCTCCGGGAGGGGCTTCGGCGCCACCATAAGGGCCATCAACGGCGCGCTCGAGTGCGATGGCGCGAACCCCGACGCCATCGCCGCCAGGGTGGGCTACTACCGGGACTACTGCCAGCAGTTTGGTGTGGATCCTGGCAGCAATGTTTCCTGTTGAGTCAACGTATACACATATACATGTATGATCGATCATGTGATACGTACGTGCATTAAACTATAATAAGAACGTATCATTATTTGATCAGGCCGCGAGAGTGTGTTTGCATATATGTTTTTGCTCAGTCATGTACTGTATAATTTTCATCCACCAATGAAATTGCATGTGTTGTATAATTCTTTCTTCCATGATACCATATATGGTTCCTTCAAAAGAAAGCAAGTTTAGATGAGGTAGGATGATAGCTTTGAGTATACTTCAAGCAATATATATATATATATATATATATATATATATATATATATATATATATTCCTCGGAAGAATTGACAATCTCCCCAATCATTAAATAATTTTGAGAGAAATTTCCACCCCACCTTTCTATAGAGAAAGAGGATTGATTTCACATATCTAAGAAGCTAAGGAAGAAGGGTGGACTTAATCTGCTAGGCACAAAATTTACCTATTGATTGTAGATTATTAGGTCTATAGGCTCTTATTCACCCTTGGATTTCATTTAGTAATTAAATGGCATTTTAATGCGTAACAAAATGATATTAAAGAATAATTCCCATCTGCCTAGAAGAAAGAACTATAGAGCTACTCGAGAGGTGAAACACCATTAATGAGAATACTAGTAGGAAATGTCCATCTAATGTCCATATATCTCAAATTACATTGAGTGCATATGGTGGGAAAAAAAGGATGAGAGGGAAATGATAACCAATGAGGAAGTAGAGAAGATATATCATTCTATATTTACCTTTGAGGTGGAGTTACCACTAGTAAGATGGTTAGTAGGAAAAGGACTACCCTTAAGGTGGAGCCAACTTTGCTGCTAAGGAAGGGAGCCTGAGCTAGTCACAACAAGAGCAACGTGACACCTTCACTCGTATCAAAATAAGCATTTCATTAGAACTATGTAAGACAAGTGAGGACATGGTTGCAATTTAGATTTCAAGCAAGTAGTTTAATGACTAAGGCAAAGTCGCACTCTTCATGTAATGGTATAAGAACTTTACGGAGTAATGTGTTATCTCATGTTGCTTCCATGAAAACTATCAAAAGTTGGCATGCAAATAAGGTATCTACATCAAGTTTAGGTCTGACTAATTTGAGGGAGAAATTCCTTAAAGGGGTTTAGGATGTAACATTTCAATTAATACTTGGTAAAATATAATGATGATTTTGGTAAAAGTTGTATTGGTTTAGAAAATAACTAAAGATATTTAATATTGAAAGTTATCCAAAGAGGCATAGTAGTTTAGTGGTTAGGATCTTGGCCTATTAACACAAAAGTTGTGGGTTTAAATCCCCTTTAGTGCTAATTATAGAGGAGATTCAAACTCATAACTGTTGTGTCAATAGTTTAAGATCTTAACTATATCTCTTTAGTTGCCTTTCAACATTGAATGCATTTAGTCATTTCTACGTAAATAAACTTTACTAAAATCATCACTTTTTTTTTTTACCAAGCATTAATGAGTTGTTACAAAAGGCTTAAGAATTACTACCTAATAACCTAGGTTTAAGTAGTTTAGATGGTTGCTCTGGTTCACTAAGTTTATATCAACAAGTTATTAAGGTTACTTTTTCTGAATTAGACTTAGTTCTAAGCATTGGTCACAACAAATGGTATTGGAGCCTAATTTCCTCTAGTAGGAGGAAATATTAATTGTCCCTAGAACGACCAAGAAGTGCACTATACAGTGAAGCTGCTACTACCATTAGGAGTATATATTGGTAAAGCTACATTGAGGATGCCACCTTTTTAAGTATCAAAGATAGTGACAGCTAAAAATAGTGTGACATCATAAATTAAGTTAAGAAACCTAGTAGTGAATTATAAGGAATTAAGAATTATCACTAAACAACTTATACTAATTGAACATTTTTGGTAGTTTCTTTGGCTATATTAGATCTACACCTAACAAGTTTTTAAAATTTGGTTCTTCTCAATTAAGTTTGGGTCTAAGCCTAGATTGTGAAACAATGTTAACACTTCTTTTTCTTCATTATGAAATAGGTTTCTCTAATATGGAATATAAAACTTGTAGAATTAGTATTACATGTCCACGAATTTGGAATCCATGCTAACATCAAAGACAACAATGAATGAATTTATCAACTAGTTTAGGATGTCTTAAACAAAGTTAAAACGTTATACGATTTTAAGAAGCACCATGTTGGCTCCAAGAGATGATGATTAAGTTACATGATCGCCATATATGTTGCTGGTGAATTCATTATTGAGATATCAACTAATTCCAAAAACATTTCATTTGCAATTTTACATTAGGGATGATACGAACCATCAATGCTTTGAGATCTCTAATTTCAAGCAATCCTTCGACACCCTCAAAAACATCATCCTTCATGGTCGGCCTTTCAATGGATCTTGATGCAGCACACACCATTGCCACTTTCAATGAGTTGATCCAAGTCACCTTTTGCAAGCAAATTAAGGCTCCACCCAAGAAACTATATATGCTACCCATGTCCAGCTTAACGTTGGCAGATCTTCCCATCACTAATACCAACAAGACGACGTCGAAGCTACACACGTTGCTCTTCTCATTTAGCCTACTCATATTTGAGTACTTGGGGTCGAGATATCACAGTAGACAAATAGATTGGCTACCTAGTTCTACCTTGAAAGTTGTACATCTGGGAGAGTTTAATTGCTCTTGAGATTCACTAAGTATTTCAGCAATGCACTACACAAAGGGAATTCTCTCTCTCTCTCTCGTTGCACATTGATAATGAGATATTTCAGGTAATAAAACGTAAGTGTTCATTGTAGCCGCAAAAACATGTGTACCAATTAAATTTATAAAAACTTGGGTGAGTTCAAGTTCATTCGTAGGGAGGCCAGATAATGGTAGGATATCACTTTTATTTTGTTTTTGTGATTTTTATCTTTTATAATTTTTTTAACTTTTTTTTCTAAATAAAAAAGAGAGCAATCACAAAGAGAGCTTTACTCCACATGTAAATCCATTACATCAAATCAATAAAAATACATAAAATAAAATTATAAAGAAGAATAAAATGATAAAATAGAAAGAAAGAGAGAGAATATATAATAGAATGATCAAAGAGGGAGAAAGAGAGAGAAGGAGTGTTAGGGAGCTTCTTCTAGATGTGACCTGCGGTGATGTTGCTGGAGTTGAGGAAGATGCTGGAGCTGGAGGAGGACACTAGAGGGGAAGAGGAGGTTGCCGGAGCGAAGGGCGAAGTTGTTAGCGTGGAGGGTGACTACCAGTGTTCGAGTGGTCTTTGCCGATGTCAAGATCTTGGGTGGCATCACTAATTGAGATGGAGGTTAGCTGGAGAGGGAGAGACAATGAGCAGCAAAGGAGAGGAGACTAAGCAAGAGGTCGGCGTAGCTGGTGGTAGTGGCTTTGGGCAGTTGCCACTACAACAATCTAGACCTTTACCATTGGTTGGAAACCGACGGCCCAACCGACGGCAAAGGTGTTTAAGCCAACACTAAAAAGCGACGACATTAATAGTGACATCATTTTGTTTTGTCATCAGTTATAAAGAAAATTCGACGTCAAATTGTTGTTGCTCTAGCGGATGATTGGAGCTTTTACCATCGCATTTTAATTGATGGCATTTGTATTTCCCGTCATTTAGTAAATAAGCGACATGGATTGTATATCAGATTTTCCCGCTTTAACGTACCACTTTTGAATTTTTACTGTCATTTAAATGTAAACACCATTACTTTAAAAACGACAGCGTAAATATTTAGGCCGTCACTTCGTACATAAGAGATGGTGATGGTAACACCATCATAAGACATAACTAGCTTTATTTAGTCATAATCAAGTGACAAATGCTCCTACATAGTTTCCTGAGAGTCATAATTCCTTACATATAGATTTTAAGAGAAAAACATTAAATCAGGGTTAATGCAGTTTTAACATCACATCACGAAAGCAGAGTAACCACAGGGTTTGCCAGGGGTTAATCTAAGGTCGAATGAGCATCAAATTCTAATAGGTGGGTCCACACAGATAGCAACAGAGTTTCACGTGTTTCGAGAACCACAATAGCTCCTAAAACCCTAATTTCAAACCTGCTTAAAATATAGAGGTTTTGGTTAGGATAAAATTCATCTAAAACTTCTAAAATTCATAAAAAAATATTCCTAGAGGTTTGGTACCTTTGATTTGACCATTTGAATCTATTTTGACCTTGAATAGAGCCACAGACAGAAGTTTGCCCTAATTTGGGTTTCTATGCAAATTGCCTAGTCAAACTTGGTCAAAACTGAAATATGACTTCACCATCAATTTTATTGGGTCCAAATTATGCTTGTACCATAATTTGGGCCCAATCAGAGTCCATCTTGACCTAGTTTGCATTTTAGTCCATTCAAACTCTTTCTTTCAAACAAGCCCCTACCTTTTGAGCTCTCTTGCAGTTGAGTCCAACCACCTTCTTCCTTGCAAGCAAGTAGAGGAATAGAACCCAAAGTCATCTAGATCCTAATTGGGATTCCTTCCTCATCTGACCTCCAAATCCCTCCAAATTTGGAGGGTTCGAGGATCAGATCATCCTCTACCATCTACACCTGCTTAATTGACCCAATTATAACCTAAAAAGCTTCATGGCACTTCAAGATTCACGAAAGGGAAGCACTCTGATTCCCAATCAAATATGCGAAATTGATGGGATTCTTGGCCTAAATGTGCTCTATATAAGCTTCTCTTGATCAGGCCTTGCTCCTTAGCTCGATTTTTGGCCTTAAATATTCAGAACTTCCCTCTTAGGACACCTTCCCCGCAGCTCCAGCGACTCCTCTCTCTCAAACTTCTTCACCCACTGCCACATACTATAGGCAGCAGGACCATCTTCAGCTCCTTCCTTCTCTCTTCACCGGCCACAGCAGGAGCTCTCAGACCCCCTAGTCGTCGCCGCTTCTTCCACTGGAGGAATTCCCTTCTCCGGCGTCAGCCAATCAAAGCCGGTGCCATATCTTCCCTTTCCTCCATTAATTTAGGTCCCTTAGCTTCCTCCCTCTCTGTACTTCATTTCCCTCTCTTTAGATCTTAGGTACAACCGCTAATACATCGTATCCCTCTCTATCTTCCTTCGCTCTGGTGACTCTCCAATGAAGCCTTCTGCACGCCACAGACTATCAACCACCATCACGCCACCTCCAAATGCTTCACCATTTCATGCCCACCAAAACCCCTCAAGAAATTGAGGGGATTACCCACTCAAAACCTCTACCAAACTCACCCTCCACCGCACACCTTCCTCGACTTCGACAGGTCACCACATGCCCCCATGCACCACACGGACACCGCCACCACCTTCACCGTCCACCGACAATTCTGCTGGACTATCTGATTGGGGCCTAGCACTCATGTTCATGAGTTTTAGGTCTCGCCGTCGTTGTCATCATCTCCGATGCCGTCCGTCGTCCTCCGGCTATCACACGACCTGCCACCATACTCAATCGCTGCAGCCTCATCTCCTAAAGACAATCCCTAGCTTAAAGACATGCTCAATACTGTTTTGACCGGGGGGCTTGACAAATCAGTATATCCTATAATGGGGTACCAGGTATGGATTGATACTTTCTTTGGTCAATCCATCACCCTCGAGATCTATCCTTGCACCATTCCTTCCCCATTCCTTTTAGAGGATCCTTGTCATCCTCCCCCTACTCCTATAGAGGTTATTATTCCCGTTTATCCTTTAGAACCTCCTCTAGTGACCTGGGATGATTTCATTCCCATCCTGGTTGGGTGAGTATTTGCTATCGAGATTCATCATCAGCTCGCCAACATCCTATGTTACCTATTTTCTAGTCCAACATTGCTTTACTCATTTTTAGGGCCTATTTCTTTGGTTTTGGAACCTGACTTGCAGGTTCTTTGGCTACTTGGTTGCTAACAAAATAACGGCAACCCAATTCTAACCCAGGTAATATCTGTTTACACTACAAAATCAAGGTTTAAAAACTACATTGTAGTATAGTCGAAATCGCTTTGAAAATAAATAAATTTATTACTCGAATTTTAAGTTTGAAGTCGAACACAAGAAGCAATATGGAATTCAAAACTCAAGATAGCAATTTGAATCAGAAATATAAGAGAATGAACAAGAATAATGTCAGATATCAATGTGCAAAAAGAATGGAGTAAAATGGTGGTTTAAATCACCAATTACTCCTCACAAATAACAATTAAATCAAAGCCTCAAATATATGCAATCAAATGAATCAGACGGCTTAAATAGCCTGTGCCACAGTGCTGTTTAGAGACTCAAGGGTCTCTATTCTGCTTCTCCTACCTTGTCTTCTCTTCTTCTTATTCTGCTTCTTCTGTTCTACTTTTCTTCTTCTTCTCTTCTTCTCCTTCTTCTTTTTCTTCTCCTTGTGCAGCTTCCTTCTTCTCTTTTTCTTCTTCTAGCTCTGGTCTTCTTTTCTTCTTCTCATCCTTCTTATTTACAAGCCTTCTTCTGCTCTTCTTTCCTTCTCTGCCTTCTCTTCACGCACAAGCCTCCTTCCTTTCTTCTTTCTTTCTTCACAGTTCTCCTTCATGCAGAGGGGGAAGATCCTTCAAATGGCTAAGTGTCAACTATTACTCCCTATAGCAAAACCCCCTGCCCCCACACGCTATCTCTCTTTCTCTCTCTAGGTCACGCTCTTCCAGAGCCTTGCACAGTACCAGGTAATCAGGTTTCGGGCCTAGAGCGCACCCAGGTCCACGGCTGCTGGTATGATCGCAGCTGAGAAGTGGAACAGGTTAGGTGGGTCGGATCTACGCCAGGCTCGCGAGGGACAGGTCACGGGCGAGGCATAGGTGAGCAAGCGAGCGAGCGGGGACCTCACCCCCAATGTTTGAGGCAAACAGCCTTAGACACTTTTTCACTTTATGCACCTCGGTGCGCTCTTTAGCTGGCGATATGGCACTAAAGATAGTGCCTCTTCTTCACCTACATCTGTGGCTGGACTACATTCCAAATCAAGGCAACTGTTGAGGTTCATGTCCTTAATCAAGGACCTAGGTGTGTCGCGAGATGTGTCCGTGTGACCTGGAGTTTAAGCCTGGAGCGAAGGCACCCTGGAGCAACCTTGGAGCTTGCTAGAAGAAGCTGCTCCAATGGCGGAGGGGACGAGCACCTGAAATCAATAAGAAGGCCTTTCGGCCACGTCAGAAGGCTCAGGAAGGATCGCCGGACTACAGCGAGTGCGACAGTGGTGGTTGTGAGGCATGGTGTGGTCTGTGTGTGCGGGGCAGAGTTGGATTGTGCGCATGAAGGTGGGTGTGTTCGGGGGTGAGTTTAGGTGAGCGATAGGTGGAATTAGGTTAGGGCTTTTGATAGTGGAGTTATGGCGGAGTTGATGGGTTGAGCTGATGGAATTAGGTGAGCTGATGGGTTCGTGGAGTTATGGTGGAGCGAGATTCATGTAATGGTGCGATGGATAGGCATCGCCGGAGCTTCGCCGGAGCGAAAGAAGGTGATGACGTTGAGGGAGGATCAGTGGTTGTGCATGTATTGTGAGAGTGGGAAATGAAAGTATAGTAAGAGAGAGAACGACAGAGGAACTTAGGGACGTGATAGGGAGACGGAGGGCTCCGGTGTTGGTCGACCAAAGCTGGAGGAGGATGGTGTGGTGAGGCGGGAATGTTGACTGAGGGAGAGGCACGACCTCTCATTGGCAGGAGAGGTTCGCGAAGACGAGGGGAAGATTCTTGGCCGTCCAATTTGATGGTCGGACGGCTGAAGGAGGAGAGCAGACAGGGGTCACCCGAGCTAATTCTGAAGGTGCTGGAGATGGAGGAGAGGAGGGTTTCTTCAGCCAAAACTTGCCCAAGAGTACGTCCGTGCCCTGGGATCTCTTTTATAGGCCATAGGATGCCCTTCCAATCTTGGAAAGAAGCTTTCAAGCTTGGAAGGTGGTTGCAACAATGGATACCTGAACCTTTGAAAGGTTCACATGACCTTTTGGGAATGACTTAGAGCCCAAGGAATGACTTCAATGGAAGGAGACTTCCCAAGGAATCCCCGTATCAATTTTAAGAAGGATTGATTGAGAATAGAGCAACAAATCCTCGCTCGAAACTTGACGGTGAAGGTTTCTGATAACACTGCGCAAGGGGGTGATAATTATGTTGAATATGGCCCATCTTAAGAATAAAAAGCATAACATAAGTAGAATGGGAGCATTGCATGTATCATGTACCAAGGTTGCTTATAAAACTGTATTAATGGCCATTTGTGTAAGCATTTGTCAAAGCAGGCCTCAGATGAGCAATCGGACTGAACGGATAGATTCAGAACGACGAACGGAGTCCAACAGACTCAAGATCAGCCAAATCCGACATCCGGAGCTCCTACAATGGGCCCAAGAAGTTCTAACCGTTGATCTGGAGATCAACGACCCATATTACGCCACGTCAGCCCCCAAACCACCGTGCGCCGTGCCTTCATCCATTCGAGATCAAATCTCCGCCGTCGATCTCCGATCGAACGGCCGAGAGTCGCACGCCCGCCCGCGGTCGCCACGACAAAGCGTAGGCATGGCGCAACGGTTAGCGCGCATGCCCGCACGCACGCGACACGGGTTCGAGGTGCGCGGAGTCGAAATCAAAGACGGAGGATGCGCGCGGTGAAATTGGGCCGCCCGATCAGCAGCGAGTGGCCGAGATCTCGCCACGCGGTGCAACCGCAGCTCATGCGCGCCCACGCGCGCGCGAACGATGGGCGATGATGCCCGCACAATCGCGTGCCCGAGGCACGATCCCAGCGTAGCCGAGGAGGATTCTCGGCCATCTGATCATCGATCAGATGGCTCTCGTTCAGCAGCCGTGGATTGCACGAGGAGAAGAAACGAGGCGGGTGGCTGACCAACGGCTGGAGGGCTTCACTGACGCCTTTGGGAGTGGTTTTAGCGACGCTCTAGACGTCGCTAAAGCCCCTTCTTCTTTTAGGAAGCCCTTAATCCTATTTAAACCCCCTCCAACCACTCATTCAAGGCATTCAGTCCCCTTGCAACTACTCCACCCCTCTCTTAGCCAGCTTTAGGCCCTCTTGTAATCGCCGGAGACGATGAGCCACCAACGGAGCCTCCTCCATTGCCGTGGCTGCCTTGTCGCTCTCCACACACTCTCTCTCTCTCCCTCTCTCTCTCTTTTTCTAAGCTTTCCATTACTTTTGTTTGAAGCATGTATTTAATGTTGTAAGCTATGAACTACAAGTGCATGATTAATGAAGTTATTTTCCGTTCAATTTTCATTTTAATTTCCAATCAAGTTGCATGATCAAACAAAGAGCTTTCTAACCCTAAACCCTCTCTCTCTACCTTTCTCTCGCTTTTCAAAATCGCATCTTTCGCAAGCAAAACTCCACACTTTCCGTGACAACAAGTGATAAGCAAAAATCTGACTTCCAAGCCTCCATGAGACCGACACTCGGACTCACCTCCGTTTACTTATTTTAAAACTGGTGTTGCAAGTGCAACTATAACGACACTTCTTAACACACGCACAACGACACGTTAGTTTTTGGCGCCGTTGCCGGGGAGGCAACGGATTTGTTTTATCACCTCCATTCCACATTCATTCTCACATTGTCTAATGCCCTATTTTCCTTTTTACTTGATGGTTGCAGGAATTCGGCGCATGGACGGCAAAGCGACGCATCCCACGACGGTAGCAAGGGAGTAGGCGCTATGAGGACCGATAGTGAGTAATCTTTCTCTCATTGTTTGCTTGCGTGAAAAAAAAAACTAAAAAAAATTGTAAAAATTGAAAAAAATTGGCGTGATGTATGATTGCTTGACCTACATCCTTAACACATCACCCGACAAGAAATGTACACTCTAACATTCTGAATAAATTCTTGGAGTGTTCTTTTCTTTTTCTTGAGTGGTGTTTGCGAAGCCATCGTGAGTTGACCTGGGCCGCACCACTCAACCCTAAAACTAACTCATCTAATAGAAGCTGCATGATCATTAGGATGAGTACACTAGGGTTTTAGAGCCTCTACAGAATAAAAGAAAATCTACCTTCACCGAATTATGTGCAGAACTTGACGTGTCCATGGAAACTTGTTTGAAAACATTAAGACACATCAACCCTAAAAAGTACTAAAGTAAGGATGAAACACTAAAAGACACCACATCATGACAAATCCTTGCTTGAAAATCATGTTTTGCAAGAAGCACATAGCTTGATAGTGGAAAATTAAGAGGTACCACCCCAATCAACGCCTCATCACATAACCCTAAGCACAAGCACTATCCTAGCCCTTTAAAACTGAGTAGGCGTGCCCTTGGCAGGACTGAGTTAAGTCTCAAAAGGTGAGGTTTTGTTCGCTAGGCACTTGGCTTTCGTTCCCTTGGTAGAATCTGGTGACTAGGCTGTGGGGCAGTGTCAAACGACCGCAGTTATGAGGTCTACGGAACCGGAGGCGCAAGCCAAAGGAAGAACCTTCCCTGCAATCCCCTCGTAATCAACCTGGCCAGATTAACCTTAGGAAGGAGAGTCCAGTGCTTACGGACTTAATCAACCTTTGTGAGATTTCTAGGTCTCCTAAGGAATACACCATAAGGACTAAGCTTGTTTGCTTTGTTGAGTACACAACTCTCTCGCATCTGTTCTTCCCGGATCCCTCCATTTCTTCCAAACCATGGATTTCACTGCCTATCCATCTTACCCAAACTACCCCCAACAGGATTTGTACGCTAACCCAAGTAGACCATACCCATAACCTACTTGGGCTAACCAACCACCAAGTTGGGGATACAACCTTGAATATCCCTCTTGTCCCAACTATGACCAAACCGCACCAACCTCTTATTGGAATACACCCAACATAGCCAACCAAGGGTATGATTCAAATCGTGGGGCTCCATATCTCGATTCTCCTCACGATGCCTCCTCATTTAGGTCCTACCCGCTCTACTGTGATAGGACCTACACTTTAGGAGAACACCAAGAACCCTACCCTTCTCAGGATAATAACCAAGAAAGGTCTTCTAAATTCAACAACCTTTCCTACTTGACCTTTGGATTGGAAGGAGTTCTAGACAAATGGAAATCAGAAAATGATCAGAAATCTAGGCAAGCCCAGGATCATCAACCTTTGATTTGGTCCCCTGATGAAGAATCTGACTGGGAGGAGAACTTAGAACCTCAACTATTCTGGAGTAGGACCAAACAGAGAATGGTTCCTCTTGAAGAACTGGACCCTGAACATGATAGAATAGAGGACCCACCCAAGAACCTAAACACCAGTGTGGGTTCTGATCCACAACCTCAACCATACTCTCTTAACCTGGATTTCAAGGAGGAAATCCAAAGGACACCAAATGACACCATGTCAATTCTTGATAACCTCCAGTTAGAACTACACAGACAGAATCAAGAATTGGTTAAAGGGCAACAGGCCATGATGGATTTGTTCCAGCAATTGGGGGAAGAAGGCCAAAGAAAGCTATTGCACACAACGCCATTCATGGAATTCATAAAGCAAGGACCTACCATGATCAATTGGACTACACCCAGTCATCCTGATTTGGTTTAGTCCACCATTGATACCCCTCAGGAGTTGGACAGCTCAGAGGATAATGACAGTAAGGATTCCTCGGAACACAATTTGGGGAGCATTGAGAACAAACATCAGGAGGAAACTGAGAATGTGAGGGGAGAAGCCTTGGAATCCGAATCTAATCGGCCCAAGAGAAGCAATCCGATGGGAGCAGCAGCCAACATCGGAGATGGAGAATGGAGTTACAATTTCAAAGAAATTGATTATGAATCAGTTGGAATCCCCATCACAAATTTGGAGGAGGGCCGAGAGAAAGAATATGATCTAGAGGATGAAATTGACCCTACCTCTAATGCAACCCCAAATAGTGAATCTGATACAAAAGAGGTTGAAGAAAATATTCTTGAGATCAAGGGCTTGGAGGGAATGAGCAATGAAACCATAGTTGCGAAAGAGGTGGATTTGTCTTTGGAGAGAGGCCTCATGCTTGATTGTAGGGCTCATTATGAAACTCTGGACTTTGTTACCTGCCCTACCAGAATAAAGATCCCGCAACCCGAATGCACTGGAATTGATACACTTTTGATGGATTACAATTTTATGGGGACACGAGATGAATATAAAACCTACATCTTTAGTGTCTGGCATGTCATATTTGGGGTGCGTTTGTCCACAGCAACTTGTTTGCATGCCCACAGACTAAGAGAGGATCTGACACGGGCATGCATAATACAGAATTCTCGCCCCTTAGGAACGGGACTCCACCACAACTTTGTTTGCATCTGTGGACCTCTGATTTTGGGTCTAGTTGATTTTGTACAGACCTCCTTGACCCAAGCCATTCCTGTTTGTGCATCGCCCAACTGGAGGCGTTGAACTCAGCACTTCTTGGGAGGCAACTCAGAGGATTTAGACTGATCTAGTAGTTTACGTCACTTAGGTACTATCTTTTTGAACCCTTTTGCATCAATGTATCTGCTAATGAGGACATTGTCCAACTTAAGCATGGGGGGGTGGTAAATTGCATAATCCTGAGCTCAATTAATCAGTCTGAATGAATAAATAAATTTTTTAAAAAAAAATTTGAATTTAGGAAGAAAACTTAGTCATTAGAAACTTATCAATAGTGGGAAATAATACAAAAAGAAGTTAAACACTTAGACTTTTCAGGCCTTCAGGCTTAATCAGCCCTGTGTCTGTTAAAATATGGATTTAGCGGCGAATCCTTGCAACCTTAAGCTATTCTAATCCACCTACTAAATAAGGTAATAAGTATACGACTTATCAACTCACCCTCTAACTCAGAAAAACTTTGAGTCTAAGCATCTGCGCACATTTTTGTACAGACTCACTTCTCGGAGATTTTGACAGAAATTAGGTAGCTAATGAACTCTCTAGGGTGGTATGGCTGGCAAGTTGTCGTAGGTAACAGCCCATTGGCAGGTTGTCCAGAACCCAGCCACAGGCCATTTCTTCTTCATTGCCTCTAGGTACATTTAAGATCAGGGAAGCCACCTACGAAAAAAAAAAGGAAGAAGAAGAAAAGAAAATAAACCACAATTCACCACACAAGTATGACTAGCAAGTGATCGTGGGTAACAGCCCATTGGTCGGTTGTCCAGAGCCCAGCTCAATAATTGCACAAAAAAGACCAAAACACCTAAGGAAGAAGCGGAGAAGTAGTACAAGCCGGGGAGATATACACTGGAAAAATCCTTGTGTTGATCCCAATTAAAACAAACGTAGGGAGAAAGCTACCAATCGAATAAATACACCTTCAGGCAAATTTGTTTCCTTTTCTGGTCGCCTAGAGGCATAAAAACTTGAAGTCTGTCTCAATTACCATTAAGTGAGTCTATCACAACATTCACACCAAGATGCTTAGCACTTAGGGTTTTGACTGAGTTTTGTGTGGGTTGGGTAGCTGTAAAAAGTTACCAACCCACACCGAATTCCGAAAAAATTCTAAAAAAATATATATATACATATGTATAATTATATACATTAAAGCAAGGATTCGGGTGATTCGTATTTTGGCATACACTCGGGTGCTGCTTAGTCTTTGTAGATTAAGATCATCGTATATTTCCTCTTATTGACAAGTAACGAAGTGTCTAAGCAATTACTTCTTAAATTCTGAAAGGAAATAAAGGCTAGAATAAACCTTGCTAGGGACTAGCAAGGAGTAAGCATGGGGGTATGATAACACTGCACAAGGGGGTGATAATTATATTGAATATGGCCCATCTTAAGAATAAAAGGCATAACATAAGTAGAATGGGAGCATTGCATGCATCATGTACCAAGATTGCTTATAAAACTGTATTAATGGCCATTTGTGCAAGCATTTGTCAAAGCAGGCCTCAGATGAGCAATCAGACCGCACAGATGGATTCAGAACGACTAATGGAGTCCAACGGACTCAAGATCGGCAAAATCCGACATCCGGAGCTCCTACAATGGGCCCAAGAAGTTCGGCCGGGCGCGGGTGGAGCGTCATATGGAGATCGGACGGCCGCGCGCACCCGATAGCATCGACGTGCGATTGGACGCGCAATCGGACGTGCAATCAGACACGCGGGCAGGCGCGCAACGCAGCGACGGCGGACGCATCTTAAGCCGTCCGATCTCGCGATCGGACGATTGAAAAGAGATGAACGTGCACAAGCCGTTGAGCGCGTGAGCAGGCGAGGAGGTGCGCACGAGCCGCCCACGACGCCCACGTTGAGGGCTTTAGTGATGAATTTATCCGTCACTAAAGACCCCTCTTTTATTATTTTGAAGTTGTAATGTCCATTTTGCCCCCACTCCTTGCAACTATAAAAGGAGACCCCCTCCATACGAAATTCTCATCCCTTCTTTCTCCTCTCTACCCCTCCAAAGCTCAAGAGAAGCTTGTCCCACACCCGGGATGCTTCTTGCGAGATAAAGTCCAATTTTCGTTCCCCTTCGGAAGTGGATCCCGTGACGATGACGGCGTGCTGCTCCGTTCCCGTTCTTCTGCTTCTTCCTCCTTCGTCCTGCTTCGTTCTCCTTCGTCCAGGCGTCGTCCCGTCCGCCTCGTCCTCCAAGCAATCGTCGAGGAGGATAACTTCTCTCTCCCATTCTTATTTACAGCTTTTCTAGTGCAGAATTTTCCTACTTTATAGTGTAATTGATTTTCCACTTTCTAGTGTAACTTTTATTTAGTTTGATTATATAAACAATTGGAATATTGAATGCATGTTCTCTTTCTCTCTCTCTCCCTCTCTCTTTCTCTCTCTCTCTCTTTCTCTCTCTCTTTCTTTTAGTTTGATAACTCCATTGTAATTATATAGCCTTGCTTATCAAAAAAAAAATCCTAAAAAAATATATAATTGCGATATAGATCAACGTAGCCTCCCTATGTTCGACCTGGAATTCTTTTCGGTATAAATTTTATTTGTTGAACACGAATTTTTCGCTTTCGAACTACAACGATAGGTTTTCCAAAACCAAACACGTAAGCATAGCGATTCGCAAAACCGTTCAACATTTTGGCGCCGTTGCCGGGGAGGCGACTCTCTTTGATTTCTCTTCGCGTTTTGTAACTTACAAATCATTTACTTCACTTTTCTCCTTTCTTATTGTAATTACAGGTACTCTTTTAAGACGAGCAAAAGCGGTAGATTGGAGTAAAGTGCTGTGGAAGGTTTTCTAAGTTATCCCCCATTCTTTCTCCCTCCATAGATTTCATTCGCCACATTGAATCCAAATTCCAATTAACCTAGGTGTTTGCATAAATCCTAGGAATAGTTTGGTTGTTTGGATTTCCACTCACATTCATTCCACCCTCATTCATAAAAAAAAAAAAAATAAAAAAAAAAAAATAAAAAGATAATTTTGTGGGGCAATTTTCAACAAACACACAACGTACACCCACATTTAAAGGCACTTAACCGAATTGATTTGTTTCTACTCAACCGGGTTCTGATCTGTGGAACCGGTACACATAAAGCAACACATAAAAGAGTAGAAATCATTCTAGGTTAACCATCTTTGTGTGCCTAACTCAGTGGTGCATATGTGGCCAGTTGTTTGAGTTGTTTGGGCCGCACCACTTCAATTAAAATCAACTCATCAAGTAGCTGCCAATTAGGTTCAACTCTTAGGGATTTACTAGGCACTCCACATTCTTTTTAAGCTTCAAAGGAAAACAACTTCACCCGTGCTTGTAAAACTTGGTGTGCCAATGAAACTTGTTTGAAAATACCTAAAGTTAAATCCTAAAAGCTACTAAGCAAGATTTGAACCTTAAAATTCACCACATCAAAAACAATCTTGCTTGAAAACCACTGGTTGTGCACGCACACACAAATCAATCAATCATTAAGGGCACAACCCATTTAAAGGGCCCATCACATTCCAAAGCACATTCAAACCTAGCCCTAAATAAAACAGAGTAGACGTTGGCCTTAAGGATTGAACTCGCTCTTCAGAACTCATAACGAGATTATTTTCGATTAGTCTGTTTCTACTATTCAATCTGATGTCTAGCTAGGGGAGCAGAATCAAATGATCGCGGCTGGGGGGTACACTAGGAACCGGAGGCGCAAGCCGAAGGAAGAACCTTCTCCCCAGTCCCTCCTTCTAACTGGTTGGATTGAACAGACAGAAGTAGATCAAATCGTTCCTTTATCTCAAGATGGGTTTTGGGAGTCTGTAGGTCTGTAGGCTAACCCATTTAAGGACAGGTTTGATTGTTTGTATTGCAGGACGCCTTTCTTCCTCCCGTGTCTCATGAATCCTTCCACATATTTCACGCATTCCCGCTCTTTCCCTCCTGTTGTGAATTATCCTCAACATGACGATTATCCCAACTCGTATTGTAATCAACCATCAGTTAGTTGGGATAATTCGGATTGGGGATACAATTCTGGACCCCCGTGTTTAGGGTCTAACCCTGAACACTTTGATTCTGATTTCTATCCTTCTTAGAGCTACATCGATTATAGATCGTCTTCCTTTCATGCACAACCTAATACGATCTACAATCAAGAAGGATACACCGATCCTTACCCATCCTCTGATTTCACTGCCTTTAGGTCATCACCATCTTTTCAACAATCTGAAATGACCTATTATCGGGAAGGGTATAACGAATCTTAATTCGTTAATTCCTCTGCATTGATGTCAAACCTGCCCAACCCTGAACCAACTCATTTGGTTCAGGTTAATCAGGTTCAAGACAAGGCTCTAGCTAACTTGAGGAATATCATTCAATCTTTAGAAATTCAGCCAATACCTTGCATTGAGAGATTGGAGCCCCTGATTGAAATGATTGATGATTTAAACAAGTCTTTGTTGGATTGGCTCCAAGATGTTAAGGATAAGAACCCGGGTGAGTTTCTACTTGGGAACTTAGCGAAATTGAGGATGAGATTGGTGGTTGCTTTGATTCAATCTTGGAATAATTCCCAAGATGAACCCGCTTTAGGAAAGCCAATGACAGAACCCGCTCAGGCACCTGTTGGGGGGGACATGTGTTACTAGGCTGACCAGATTGAATTAAAACAACCAATTAAGGATGATCTGATTTCTTCACTTGAGATCCCTAAGCCGGGTTACGAGGAAACGTATGTCTCCTTGGAACAGAAAGTGACAACTGATATTGGGACATACATTGATACGGATCCTGATGGTGAAGATTCAAGTTGCGAAGTCTCACGCGAGTTTTCTGAACATGATTTTTGTGAGACGATTGGGCCTGAGGAATCTGATAGATCATTTGATAGCCCAATAACTGAGGACACTGATCTTATTAGGGCACACATTACGGATCCAGAATTGCATTTTCCGGAGGAATCAATTCAATGCCCTGATTATCAGTTACACCATGTTGAGCTTATTGATGATTCTAATTCTGAGATAATTAGACCCAAGTCAATTTTGATTCTGCCACATCATTTAGACTTGGAGATTTCAGACGGGGTGATGAATATACAAGAGGTCCTGGAATTTGATAAGCTGAATGAGGAGAATAGGAGTTGGGAAGTTCTGATTTGGGAAGTCAATTTTGGACGAAATAGAAGATTGAGTCGAAGGGTTCCTTTTAAGCTGAAACCATCAAATCAGAACCCTTACGACATTTATTTCGAGGATGTCAAACCCAAGCACACATTCAACGATTATCCTTTTGAGCTTCAATTCTCTGTAACCCAACTTTTTGGTCTTGGGTTGCATCCTCATAAATCGCAGGCCCGACCCCGCTTGCATTCTGATTTTAGGTTTTGGGTAATTTTTATCCAGAACCTAAGATATTCTCGATTATGGGGTGTGGGTCTGCACCACAATCTGGTCCACATCTGTGGACCTCTGTTGACAGGTCAGAGGATTATTCTATTTATTCTAATTCTGATCTGCACTTGTGAATTCTTTATTTCTTTTCTCTGTATAGTGTTCCTAGCTGAAGGCACTAAACTCAGCACATATACAGTTCTTTTTAATTTTTCATCTCGGAGCGAACCTGACATTCACGCAATTCAGGTGCTTTCTTCGCTTTTCCATTCTGTTTTATATCTTTTTAATACAATGAGGACATTGCATTAGATAGGCATGAGGGGGTGGATATTTATCTCTGAATTCATTCGTCAGCTCCGTAGATTTATTTTATTTTGATAAAAAAAAATCAAAATTAGGAAAGAGAATTAAGATTTAAGAAAATTTTCAATCTTAGGAAAAACTACATTAAGATCTAAACACAAAGACCCCTCAGGTCTTTGGACTTAATTAGCCTGTTATCCACTAAAATGTGGATTTGTTTTTGAGTCCTCGCCATCTTAATTCTATTATAATTGGAATAAATGAGTTTGGGTGATAAGTACACGACTTATCAACCCGCCCTCTGATTTGAGGGAATTTTGAGTTTTAAGCATCTACACACTTTCTTTGCATTGACTCATTGTTCGACGATTCTAACGAAAATTGTGTAGCTAATGAACTTTCTAGGGTGATATGGCTGGCAAGTTATTGTGGGTAATAGCCCATAGGTAGGTTGTCCAGAGCCTAGTCACTGGACCTTTCTTAGTTTGCTGCCTTTAGGTAAATCTTAGACTAGGGAAGCCACCTACTTAAAAAAAAAAAAAAAAGGAGAAAAGAACAAAATGAAATAAGCCACACTTCGCCACACGAGTATGGCTGGCAAGTTGTCGGTGGTAATAGCTCATCGACCAGTTGTCCAGAACCTAGCTTAGAAAATGCACTAAAAATTCCCAAAACACTTAGGAAGAAGCGGAGAAGTAGAATAAACCAGGGAGATATACACTGGATTCGCCCTTGTGTTGACCCCGTAAAAAAAATAAAAGTAGGGAGAAAGCTGTCGGTTGTAAAGATACACTTTTAGGTAGAATTCTGGTTAGGTCACCTAGAGGCGTAGAAATCCGAAATCCATTCTAACTGTCGGTCAACGAGTCTATCACAATCACAATAAGATGCTTAAAGCTTAGGGTTCTCATCAAATTTTGGGTGAGTTGAATGGCCGTAGAAAGCCACTCTTAAACTCGAAAATTTGAAAATCAAAAAAATTAGAAAAGAGAAAAAGAGAAAAAGAAATTTTTCTTTTAATAAGGCGAGGGCTTGAGGCGGTCTGCATTTTGGCTGATACCCGGGCACTGTTGTGTCTTTGAAAGTTCAGTTCCTAAGTAGATAATTTCTTAATGATTGAAAAATAACTCAAGTCCAAATAATCCAACCTAATTCTTTTATAAATAGCATATAGTTTTTGCTACGGACTAGCAAAAGATAGGCATGGGGGTATGATGTAAACACATTTACACTACTTAAAATGTCTATTTATGCATGTTCTTAAGCATAGGATTGCATTCCATGATATAAACATTGCATTACATGCATCATCTTGCATTTAGAGTAGTTTGAATAAAATAGATGTTAATTGTCTCCTTTTATGTGCTTGGACAGGGCAAACATTTTATCGGGGCCTTGGATCAAAGATCCAACTGTATGGATGTGATCAGGGTGACGATTGGAGTTCAACGACTCCAAGATCGTCCTAATCAGGCATCCGTAGCATCAGTTAGTGACCCGGGAATCCTAGAAGATCAAGGGCCAGGATGGTGTAAATCTACACTTCATATGATAAATCCAACCGTACGGATGAATTCGGATCGACGATCGCAGCCCAACGACACAAAAATCGAGTCAATCCGACATCCGTGGCACCATCTACAACTTCCAGAAGATGGACGGCCAAGATAGCGCCACGTGGCGCCATCTCAGCCGCACAAACATCCGCTTGCATCTTGTGAAGGCCCCACGCCCGATCGCTCTCCGCCGTTGGATCTTAATCCAACGGCTGTGGGCGCTCGCGCTTAAATGCGTTCGCTCGACCATCCGCGCCCCATAGCGCAGTGGTCGAGCGCGCTATCGCGAGCACCGGGCGCGAGTTCGAGCTGTGGAGAGGGGCTGGAAGGCGCGGCGATTGGGTGCGGGTGGAGCGTCAGATGGAGATCGGACGGCCGCGCGCGCCCGATAGCGTCGATGCGCAATTGGACGCGCAATCAAACGCGCGGGCGGGCACGCAACGCAGCGGGCGCGGACGCATCTTAAGCCGTCCGATCTCGCGATCGGACGGCTGAAAAGCAATGAACGTGCGCAAGCCGTTGAGCGCACGAGCAGGCGAGGAGGTGCGCGCGAGCCGCCCACGACGCCCACGTTGAGGGCTTTAGTGACGGATTTATCCGTCACTAAAGACCCCTCTTTTATTATTTTGAAGTTGTAATGTCCATTTTGCCCCCACTCCTTTCAACTATAAAAGGAGACCCCCTCCATACGAAATTTTCATCCCTTCTTTCTCCTCTCTACCCCTCCAAAGCTCAAGAGAAGCTTGTCCCACACCCGGGATGCTTCTTGCGAGATAAAGTCCAATTTTCGTTCCCCTTCGGAAGTGGATCCCGCGACGACGACGGCATGCTGCTCCGTTCCCGTTCTTCTGCTTCGTCCTCCTTCGTCCTGCTTCGTTCTCCTTCGTCCAGGCGTCGTCCCGTCCGGCTTGTCCTCCAAGCAATCGTCGAGGAGGATAACTTCTCTCTCCCATTCTTATTTACAGCTTTTCTAGTGTAAAATTTTCCTGCTTTATAGTATAATTGATTTTCTGCTTTCTAGTGTAACTTTTATTTAGTTCGATTATATAAACAATTGGAATATTGAATGCATGTTCTCTTTCTCTCTCTCCCTCTCTCTTTCTCTCTCTCTCTCTCTCTCTCTCTTTCTTTTAGTCTGATAACTCCATTGTAATTATATCTCCTTTCTTATCAAAAAAAAATCCTAAAAAAATATATAATTGCGAATATAAATAAACATAGCCTCCCTATGTTCGACCCGGAATTCTTTTCAGTATAAATTTTATTTGTTGAACACGAATTCTTCGCTTTCGAACTACAACGACAGATTTTCCAAAACTAAACACGTAAGCGTAGCAATTCGCAAAACCGTTCAACAGACACCAACTCTTGCACCCAAGAAGGGACATTGGCCCTTGTAGGCATGTGACACCAACTCCTTCACGTAGGTAGAGACACTAACAACCATTCACTGATAGAAAAGACGTGAACTCAACTTTTTTAAGACTCCATGGTATCGTTTAATGTTCTTCATATGCATCATGATCACAGTCCACCCCCTCACTTTTTGTTGAAAGCATTTGCCCTTAGTAGCCATGTCATTTGCCCCAATTCTTCTCTTTCTTTCCCAAGTTTTCACTTGCTTACTTTATTTCTATCCTTCAATTCTATGGCTTATTCCATTGAATCAATCATCCAAATTGCACATTTTAGATTTTTAACGAGAAAACCTACATAGCTTATAATTCCACATTGTTGTGGGCACCCTTGTGGAAACAATGAGATGCACTATCCTTCCTGTAAGGACATTGATGAGAAATTTCTAGAGAGATCAATAAATTGAAGTAGATAGCTTTAATTGACCCCCATTGTACTTTCATGATTGTATGCTTTAATCTGCAGTAAGAAATTTAGGTTAAGGGGATGAAAGTCAAAGAAGGTAATGTTTATTTACGAAAACCTTATGCCTTAGGGGACAAAACACGATATACATGACTAAAATACACGTTTTAGTAAATAATTCTTAACGAAATTAAAAAGCTAGAGGGAGCGGGGCGGGTGGGTGGAACATGAGATAGATGACTAAAATCAAACATTTTAATTACTATGCGGTTTAGGACTTTGCTTAGGTAAGATTTAGATACTCATCATAGAATCCAATCGTAAACTTGACCGCATTGCAAATGGTAACTCCTTAGAAAAGAAATCTCGTTGGCTCCATTATGCAAATGTTTAAAGTTTAGGACCGATAAATTTTAGGAAGTTATAAGATTTGAGGGTGATGGTAAAAGTGATAGATTAATGGTGGATAGATGATGATTAAGTTAATATGTTATTATTAATTTCTGAGAGCTAGCGACACCAGCAGACGGATACCTATAATCATTACTTGTCTAAATCTCCACGTTATTAGTAAGCAATAAGTGAGCACCATGCCTGTAGATTTACATATCCAATATAAATTCTCATAGGGGGGAACCCACCTTCAAATGTTTAGCACTAACTGCCTGCCACCTCAACTTTCCAGTTTGGAAATTTCGTGAAACATCGCACGGCCACGGGTACTGTACACATCAAAATCTTCCACACGTAAGTGGACTAAAAAATCACTACAGTCCGCAGCACCTCCCCTATAAATTGCTCCAGTAGTACCAATTCGTCACCCTCATCCTCAAGCCTTTCCCCTCCAAAGCAGAAATCACTAACACATACATATGTCACTAATGGCCTCCCCCAAGACAGCATTGCTTTCTACATTCTTGGCAGTAGCCTTAACAGTAGCCTCATTGGACTCCATCGCAGCACGCGATCCCGCGAGCATCGTCACCAACCAATTCTTCAACGGGATTATCGGCAAAGCTGCCTCTTGGTGCGCAGGGAAGAGGTTCTACTCTCGTGGTGCCTTCCTCAATGCAGCGAACTCCTTCCCAGGCTTCGGCACCACGGGGAGTGACCAAGTCCGAGTACGCGAGATGGCCGCCTTTTTTGCTCATGTCACTCATGAGACAGGAAGTTAGTATGAAAAAAACAACCTGAGAAGTTTTGGTTTTTTGCTTTTTTTATAATATAACGATATAAGTCGAGGATTGAAACCTTTATTTTAAAAAGAAAAAAAAGAAAAACAGGAGTTAATTTTAAGGATTCAAACCTTTATCCTTATTTTAAGGATCTTACTCAGGTATTGTTCATGAATTATATTTCTGGCAAAAATTGACTTTATAACAAACACTTATGATATAAAGTGAAAAAGTAAAAAAAAAATATACATTACAATATATTTTGCAATATTTAAAGTGAGAGTAATAGTTTCAACTGATGTATTTTAATTTTTCACCAATGAAAATTACTTTTCATAGATAGAAAATCATTTTTCATATGTAAAAAATCATGTTTCAAGTGAAAAATCACTTACCACCAATAAAAAGTTAAAATATACCGATATATTTTCATTTTCAACTGATGCGTTTTAATTTTCGAATGATGTATTTTGATTTTCAACCGATTGAAAATTATTTCCAACTAATATATTTTGATCAAATTAATTTTCAATCATTAGATTTGTTTCTAAATTTAATTAGGAAGAATAGGATTACCAATGTAATCCCCTCTCTATATTATAAAAAGGGATTACTGCATTCTCTTTTCAATGATTTTTATTCTAACAAAAATCTAATTGTTGAATTCTCCAACAAATAGCAACAATCCGTAACATATATTGTTGGGAAGTCTTGTTCTCCTTTTTTCTTTTCCCCCCCCCTGCAGTGCATGCATATACAGCATCATCAATTCAGCCTCTACCCTTGTATCGTGAATTAAGCTTAAATTGCTTGCCAGTTGCCACCATTTGGATCGACGTATATATAAATTGCTGAGGTTAAATTAACTGCCAACATTTGTAGCCTGGTGTGAATCAAACTTAAAAATTATTGCCACCTCCCTGCAGGCATGTGTTACATCGAGGAGATCAACAAACATGTCTATTGCGACACTACTCGGTATCCATGTGCGTCGGGCAAGTCCTACTACGGTCGGGGGCCTCTACAGCTCACTTGGAACTATAACTACATCCTCGCCGGCAGGGCGATCGGGTTCGATGGCCTGAACCATCCCGAGATAGTCGCGACGAACCCCACCATCAGCTTCAAGACTGCAGTGTGGTTCTGGATGACCAACGTCCACTCCCGCTTCGTCTCCGGTGGAGGCTTCGGGAACACCATCAGGGCCATCAACTCCATCGAGTGCAACGGCGGCAACTCTCCCGCCGTCAACAATCGTGTGCGTTACTATCGACAGTACTGCCAGCAGTTGGGAGTAGACCCTGGGGGTAACCTGTACTGCTGATAGAGTTGCATGGCACAGCCATGTGGGAACTCATACTGGTGCTATGTATATGTGTGTGCGCGCGCGTGTGCTCTCATCATATTTACTAAATAAGAGAGATATATAGAATATGGTGTATGGCACCTTTTAGTATGTGTGCTGTTTTACAAGGGGATGATGACAATCTGTTACTGGTAAAGTATTTCACGTGCTTGTTCCCCCATGCATTTAAATAAAACTATTATAGGTATTCCTGGCTTGTATATTTGATGCTTATGGGTTCTAACTGTTGTGTACATCTACCATGCTTTGATGTAATGAGATGATCCCAAAGCATTGGTAAGAGATATTGCTGAAGATGTGAATTACCCTCTAGAAGAGAATATTCTAGGGCTAAACGCATGGAAATCCCTTGCCTCTTCATTCAGAGTAGGAAGACGGTTGGTTTTCCATGGACTGGGGATTCCCCATCCATAAATATGACCATTCCTTCTCATAGATATGTAGTTAGCCTTTGCCTAACTCTCTCTTATCTGGGGTTGCTGCTCAGAAGAATCTTCGTAGATGACAAGTCCAGATTCTTGCTTTTTGCATGACATGATTTTATCTCCAGAAAATAAATCTTTTCAAAATTACAATGCTTCCAAAATAATTGTAATACTGAGTACTAGTAGACATCTAACAAGGAACATAAACCTATCGACACAAGCTCCTCGGTGATTCCCAGGGGGTTCGTTCTAGGAGGAACTTGGACAAGTGATAGTAGAGGTAAATTGCAAGGATGAAAGTAGCAAAATCAAACACAAAAATGCGAAGAAGTCACAGATATCTAATTGAGGTCAAAGAGGGTATGAATAGGAAATTTGTAGGTATCAAGCTCTTCCTCTCGTTGCAGTGTAGTAATAAGGCTTAATTTAACCCTTAAAATATTTTCTTTCCCCTGAAATTAACCTCCTATCCTTCAGATCAAGGATGCCATTGCTCATCCCTCTCAGGTTCAACATCTCCTGTTCATCCCAGATTCTATTCGCAACAAGCTCTTTCAAACCACGATTCATGATTCCAAGGATATCCTACTCTGGTCTGCTTCTCCTAGCGATAGTTTCTCCATGGCCTCTGCTTACAATCTAAAATTCAGATCCGCTCCGATTAATCCGATTTTGCATGGCCGTTGGAAGCTTAATTAAGTTGCCTTTGAGGATGGTCCTGACTGCCTGGAGGATCCTCCGTGACAGATTGTCCACTGAGGATAAAAATAAGAGGTTGGGCATCAACATGGCTTCGAAGTGTTACTGTTGCCCGGTTTCTCCGGACATTGAATCCTTAATCCATCTTATCTGCCACAGTGAGCTCTCAAACATCGTTGCTACTTGGACTTTCCACAAAAATTTTCCTTCCCCTATTGCTTCGGAGAGTCTCTACACCAATTTTTGGGATTCCAATGCTTCCCGTTATAACAAAAGAATCAACGGGTTGACGATTTTCATTTGGTATAATATACGGTGGCTTCGGAATAAGATAAAAAACGATAACTTCAGCTTTTTGAATATCTCTTAATTTTTGGATCACATCTGGAGGATCTTTAGCATGGCTACTTGGTTCAAATCCCAGAACGCTTCCGTGCTTGCTATATCTTGGGTTCGTCCGACTGTTGGCTGGAAAGTCAATTTTGCCACTCATAATGGCTATGGCCACTCTTTTATTGCTTGGGTTGTTTGTGATTATTGAGGTTTTCTTATCAAAGTTGCTGCTTCCAAGTCTCCCCTTATCCCCAAGGAGATTGGTCTTTTAGATGCTCTTCATCACTCCAGAATGCTGGCAATACTCCCCTTCAATTTGAGATGGATTTTACTTTATTATATTATCAATGGATTGGTAAGCTTCCTGTGGCGTGGGGGGTGCGATCGTGATTTGAGCAAGCTAAAGGGTTTCGGTCCGAGGAGCTCATCTTGAACTACATCCATCCCATGGCCAATAGTCTCGCCCTATTGATTGCCTTCTCTGTGTCTGGCCTGGCAATTTTTCCATTCAAAGGACTACCTCTCTCCATGAAGCCGTGACACTATCAGAGTCAACAAATTCCAATTCCCTCATGTCATTGGTTGATGCAAGTTCTCTTTTCCTGTTCGATCTTCCTCCTAGCTGTTGTTGTTTTGTGGTTCTTTTTCTTGTATCCTTTGTTTTAATGTTTGTTGTATTAGGTCACAAGTCGTGATCCTTCACTACTAGAAATATGGCATTTACTGTCAGTTAGTTGTCGTCGTTTTATAAAGCGACGGTGATAAATTTTCTACCGTCGTTTTTTGGATTAACCGACGGTGAATCCGTCTTCAAAATTTGACCACAGCACTTGACGAGGAGAACAGCAGTTGTCGCTCGCGGTGAAATTTAATATGGATAATAACTTTCATTTTCTATAAGAAGCAACGAAGAATCGACTTCACCTGCCAATAGAAATTAATTTGGGTGCACAGTGAAAAATTTGTTTCGACGTTTGTTGTCGCTTTCTAATTAAAGTAACGGCAAAAGTCCATCTATGCCCGCGTGCAGGCCCTCTCCTCCCCCATCACTATTTCATTTTCCAAACCCTCGCTACCCTCCTCGCGCTACAGGAGCTCCTCGTCACCGCCCATCCTCCTCCTCAGGTAACTCCTCCTCGTCTTCCTCCTCCTCCTCCTTGCGCGTCACCGCTCCTCCTTGCTGGTCATCCTCTCCACCTGCCCTTCCTCCTCCTCCTCCCCCTCCCCGACACCCTCCTCCTCCTCCTTCTCCAATGGCCTCCTCCACCTCCTCCCCGTCCCTATCCCCGTGCTCCTCCTCCTTGCCCTCCTCGTGGTCCGGTGGCATCCTCCTCCTCCTCCTCCTCATCTCCTCCTCCCCCTCCCCCTCCATCCATCCCCCCATCCTCCTCCTCAACATCCTCATCTCCACCTCCTCCCTCTCCAGTCGTCCCCCCTCCTCAACCTCCTTATCTCCTCCTGCCTTCCCCCTCCTCCTCCTCCCCGTCCTCATCTCCTCCTCCTCTCCCTCCAGCTAGCCCTTCATCCTCCTCCTCCCCCTCCAGTCATCCCCCCATCCTCCTCAACATCCTCATCTCCTCCTCCTCCCCATCCAGTCGTCCCCCCTCCTCAACCTGCACCTCTCCCTCATGCCTTGCCCATCCTCCTCCTCCTCCCCCTCTCCCTCCTCATCTCCTCCAACCTTCCCATTCCTCCCCTCATCCTTAAGGTTTTTCTTTAACAGTAAGGTTTTTTTTAATACAACAATTGTAGTAATTAGGTTACATTATATTAGGTAACCTAATATAATTAACAATTAAGTTGTTAATTATAATATCCCCATCATCTCCTCATCCTCCCCATTCCCTCATGTAACAATTAGGTTTTTTTAGGGATTTTTACATAAATGCTACTAAAATCTCTTTAAATTACTTAAATGTCATTCAATTTACTATATTTACAGATATGCCATTAAAAAATTAGTACCATTTTTGTATTTAGCACTTTGTTAGTCACAATAATTAGATTTAACGATTTTGGACTAAAATGTAATAAAAATTTATTTTTTAGTCAAACTTTTTTAATCCTCAATTTTTTTTTTTTTAATTTTCACCCTCATTCCCCTCTCCCCTCCTGAGTTCACCTCCCTTCTCACCTCTGACCACCTCCTCTACCCTAACTCTTCAACCTTCGACCACCTCCTCTGCCTCCTCTCTCTAGCCACCACCTCTTGCTCCTAAGGCTTCGAGGACCTTTTCGATGTTGCATTGGGAGAAGGAGGTGGTCGTTAGAAAGAGGGGGCAAAGGAGGTGGTAGAAGGTTGGAAAGTAAGGGTGGAGGAGGTGGTTAGAGGTGAGGAGGAAGGGAAGTGAACTAGCAAGGGGAGGAGGGAGGGAGGGGGTGAAATTTTAAAATATAAAATTTTGAGGACTAAAAAAATTTAACAACTCAAAAATAATCTTTTTAGCACTAAAAAATAAATTTTTATTACATTTCAGTCTAAAATCGTTAAGTTTAATGTTTATGGCTAACGGAGTGGCAAATACAAAAACAATGCTACTTGTTTAATGGTATATCTGTAAATATAGTGAATTGAATGGTATTTAATTAATTTTAAAAGATGTTAATGACATTCACGTAAAAATCTCATTTTTTTAATATCACGAATAATATAACAATTACATTATATATATTAGCATTGTTACATTAAGAATCAATTATAATAATTATAATAACTTTATATAAATTGTAAAGTTTATAATTAGATAGTAATATGTTATTTAATTAATTATGTTTCTAAAATTATAGGTTATTGCTGATGGGCATTCTTAGAGGTTGTACTACTTGGATGTATAATTTTAATATTTTTAATTTATTTAAATGATAAGAACAAAATAATGTGAATTTCTCATGTTGTGATAAATAATATTTTTGTATATCTCCTTTTAGCATTTAATGAAAATAATTTTATTTCTTATTGGATGATTGCTTATGTTTAATGTCAATTTCTTTGCAATTATGAGTATTATTTTAGATACACACACTTGCTAAGGAAGATATATGCACGCGAGGCTAACCATTAGGTATTCTAAACCCTAGGGTAAAGTCCTCCGAGTCAATTGTATCAAATTACTTATCTATCGAGACTTATGATTATGTTATACGGACAATGCAAGAAGTGTATGCATACCTCACATACATGATATGCTGTCATTGTAGCATGCAATAAGACTCGATTGACTTTAGTTCGGTGAAGTAGCGAACTAAAGAAGGTCCTTGAATATTTGATTACAACTTAGGTTTGCTCGTTACATGTAACCTTATACGGTGAAATTTCGATCACTTCTTCTTCCTCTTCTCTAATATACCAACTAATCTTTTCTAGTTTCCTGTGGTACCCTTAATTAAGAGTTAAAGGAAATCTAGATAAGGTTAGTATTGGGAGGTATACTGGAGAAGTGTGGGGAGTTGCTGTCGAAATTTCACCACGCGAAGGTTACATGTAATGAGCAAATCGAAGTTGTGATCAAATCGTTGAGAATGGGCTATAAAGTGCAACTCTTAATCAAAATAGACAACATTCAGTATTTTCCCTTCCTAATAAGTGGTTTGTTTACATTAAATTTTAGGTTATAATGGACAAATCTTGGAATGGATTGTGGGATTCAGATTACACCAGATATAAGGATGGAGTAATTTCATTCCTAAATTAGGCCTTTGATGACATTAGGCAGGGAGACCAACTCGATAATATCTTCTACACATGCAGCAGATTTTTGAATAGTTCGTTGCATGACCATAACACTGTGCTCGAGCACCTGATTTGTAATGGGTGGTGGCAACATTACATTACTTGGGTAGCTCATCGGGAGGAGTTTACCAAGAAAGTCATAAACAATGAAAACACTTTTGACGAAGAGATTGATGAGAAAACTGCTAATAGTGGAGAAGAAATACAAGAAATGTTAAATGAGATAAGAGTAGGAGATGATATAAGTACAGATAAGGAAGAGCCGTTCAGTTGTGATCCATTCTATGATGTTGTTAAGGCAGTTGAGGATCCTATTGCTCCCGATCCTATTAAAGATGTTTTAACTAAAGGTTATGAATAAAGCTAGTGCTAAATTCATGTCAAAAATACTTCAATATATTGCTGAGTGATTAGCCCATATTTGTGGGCTATTTAAGTATATGAATGCCTAGATATTAAGATATCTTTAACATTTGGATGGCATACATTAGGATGTAAATAAATTACTTCATATTTTTAGCTTAATGGCATAATTCATTCATTGCATTCATATCTAAATGTATTTAGAATTAACTTAGAATTACATGCATTTGATTAGTTAACCAATTAAGTGAATTACTTGCATTATTTTAATTGAATATAGAAGTTAAGGGTTTGTGCATAAATAATCATAATATTTTATTATTTTCTTATTCTCTTCTCGACCTCCAGTAATGGCTACACTTCCTCCTCGTGCACCTATTCACGCACAGCTACCAGCATTCATCTGCCATGAAGAGGATATAATCCCGCCTCTTTGATTTCAACTTCACCACCTACTGCTAAAAAGGGAGGAGGAGACGATCATGCTTGAGAGGCCTCCACCCAATTCACCACTATGCAGAGAGTCAACCTCTCAACTACTCCACCACCACTGGACTCAACTGTGGCAGCAAGTCTTCACCACCGAGGGCATGTGGCGTGATAGGCCACACCATCGTCTAGAGCTCGCTTGCATTATTGTGAGTAGTGTGCCTCACCCTCACCACCATCACCAGTAGCCAACACCAGCAACCACCACCATCAACACCACCTTTACCTTCATCTTCCCCTCCATTTAAGACGTTCAGGAAGTTTCCTGGACATCTGAAGACCCTACATCACCACCTCCATCTTCACTTCCCCTTCGTTTCTTCTTCTTCTTTTCCCTCTGTTTTCCTCCACCAAAGACAACCTAAACCCGTTTGCGTGCACCTCCAGCAAGCAGCCACCGCCCTCCTCTCCATGTGCATCTCCACGCTACAACTCCACACGCTGCACCTTCGCCCACGAGCAACAGTGCGGGTTCTCCTCGTGTGTCCACCATGCATGCACTACTGGCCATAGCACATGTGCACAACCCCCACCGTGCACATCAACCACATGCGGCCACCAACCGCACCATCACGCGCTCCCGCCTCCTTCCTCTTGTAGCATCTCTGCCCGCGCACACAGCAGCTCTCCGCACCTTCCTGTTCTCCACATGTGGCCAGGGCCTCTCCCTCCACTGTACAGCAGCAGCCACCTCATTGGAGCACTCCAGCAGCCACACGTGGTGTAGCTCCAACACCTCCAGCAAACCGCGCCATCTTCAGCAGTGACACCTCTAGCGCATAGTGCCTTCCCGTGCTCCACGTGCAACAAGTGGCTCTCTGCACACACAGTAGCAACGCACATAGCCCCCTCATCTCCGTGCCCCCAACAAAGAGCTCCCTCAGCTCTGACACCTCCACGCAGGCCGTCGGAACCCACCTCCACCACCGATCTGTCTGGCCACCGGTGGCCACCATTCGCCATGCCGACGACTCCACCGGGAAGCCCTCGATCCACTCCACCTCCAGTGAGCTTCTCATGGTCGGCCGCTCCTCTACGTGCGCACAGTACTTCCCTAAGTAGATGCTCTGTTTCTTGTTAGATTAATATTTACATTTCTTTGCCATTGCAAACGATGAGTTTTTTAGTTAATAATATTATATTCTAGTGATTTTATGAGAACCCCCTCGTCTTTCATTAGAATGCAAGTTCATTGATTCCATACATTGTTATACTAATTAAAAAGGGGTTTTAGCTTGCTTTCTTTGAAAAATTACATGTGAACATTATTAGTTTCAAATTTTGCGAGTTTTAATAGGCCACTGCCTCCTTGTAGACATGAACCACTCCTTCATGAGTGGTTTATTTAATTTGTTTTGATTCGCATTATTCGCCACTCGATTTCTATACTGCAATGACCTTGATTTACATTTTCAAAAACTAAAATAATGCAGTCAAAAATGGCACCGTTGCCGGGGATGCGACAGGCTTGTTAAACTCACATTTATTTATTTGTTCACACATTATTTTTTTAGGCATATTTAACTTCGATCTTTTTGGTGCGAGGTACACATATCTTCTACATCTTGCCGCACCAGCCTCAGAGATTAGGCGACCCTCAACGTCATCCATTGGCCACACATTAGGAGCATCATAGTTGTTGTGCACACAATTGAGGTGGACCTTGAGCCACAATTCAGAGGAGAACATTTCGAGGGAGCTACATGCATCAACTCCTCCATTCTGAATAGATAGAATAGATAGTATATTAGATTAGCTTAGATTTAGTTTATACTTTACATTTGGTTTGAGACCCTTGTTCTGGGGTACATTTTTAGGGGTTTGTTCCCCGATTTTATTTTAGGCCCGTGTTGGGTAATCTTTTCAAGAGTATGTTCCCTTCTCTTTAGATTTAGGTTTTCTTTTATTTTTTGGATTATTTATCCTTTATTTATTTGTGCATAAGTAGGTAGATGAAAACAAAATCAAAACACGAATTGCCTGATAGAAGCTGCATGCCCTAGGACGACCATTTAGGTGTGAATGAGTAGTATCTAGATTTTATTTTTTACATTGCATGCATTCTTGCATCATTGATTGCTAGAAGAAAGGTACATATCTTCTTACTTTGCATCCATATCTTGATCACGCATTTGCATTGGGACTTAATTCTTAGATCACCTAATTTGTCTTGAAATGATATAACAAGTGGTCACAGTAAATTTTCTAATAAGGACTAAGTAAAGGAGGAACACAGTAAAACTCAAGGAGTTGATTTGAGACATTGTGCTACGGTTCAAAATTCAAACTCAAATCTCTTACGGTGTATGCACACTTGTTTGCTCTTTGCACCAAGTCACACATTTAGACACTCCTAGATTTTCAAGCTACTAGGAAAGAACCCTCCTACCGTTGAATTCTGAAGTGTTCAGAACTCAAGAGCAAAGGTTTTGTAAATCCAAAGAGGGGGATACCCTGTCACGGATTTTTAGAGGTAGTTAAGAAGCACCGCGAAAGCACAGCTTCAAAGGAAGGCTTAGGCCTACTTGCATCCCTCGATCTTCCGTCTTTAGAGTTGCTTTACCATTTGAGCTTTAGGAAAGAGCACCTAAGCTCCAAATAGGTCTTTTTAGGCATTTTGTAGGTCGAAAATAGGCATGTAATTGATTGGGCAACTTGTTTTGTCACCTACAATCTGAATTAAAGTCAAAAGCCTAAACCTGTAAAGACCTAACAAGTCCTTTTGAATTGTGTTTTTAGTGCATGCTTGGTAGGCGATCTCTTAGGAGACAACTTGTGTTTGATCCAGAACCCGAAAGAATCCTAAGAAGAAACCACCCAAGGGAAGAAATGGCTAGTCAAAGGTGTCTTAAGGAATACTTCATTCTGACCAATCACCCTGGCTCTACACTACATAGACCTGGAGGGGACAATCCCTATGAGATCAAAAGCAATACCATATCCTTATTGCCCTCCTTTTATGGTACTGCTAAGGAAGACCCCTACAGGCATATCGAGGAATTCACCAAGGTCTGTTCCACGATGAAGTTGCAGGGCATTACTGATGATGCCTAAATACGGACCCTCTTTCCTTTCTCCCTCAAGGACAAGGCCAGGTATTGGTATCATACCCTTGATGGTATTAACACTTGGGATGCCTTGAAGAAAGAGTTTCTGATGAAGTACTTCCCTATGAGTAAAACTAATCACTTTCGAAGGGAAATTATGAGTTTTGCTCAAAAGGATGGGGAAGTTTTCCATGATGCGTGGGAACGCTTTAGTGACCTTTTGAGACTTTGCTCGCATCACCAGGTGCCCAAGTGGCAACTAGTTGAAAGGTTCTACACCAGACTTAGTGATTCGCACAAGCAGACTGTGGATGGTGCTAATGCAGGAACCTTTCTGTCTAAGACTGAGGATGAAACTTGGAACCTGTTTAATACTTTGAGTGAGAATTCCATCCACCTGAATTCTGCCTACTTGGATAGAAAACCCACTCTCATGCAAAGAAAGTTGGAGGCAAATGAGGTTATGGACAACCAGAATTTAGCCTACCAGATCCAATTGCTAAATCAAAATATGGAAAGGCTTATGTCGATCCCGAGCCAATTCACGTCTAGTACATGCACATCCCAAGCTTCAGAATGCTCCATTTGCCAAGGCAATACGCATGCCACTGTGAATTGCCATTTGGCCTTCCAATTCCCTGAGCTTGTACAGGCAAACCTGAATGCCACTCAAGGGTTTCGTCCCAGACCCTGTAATGACCCTTTTTCCAACACTTATAATGAGGGATGGAGGAATCATCCAAACTTTTCATGGAGACAAGGGAATGTCTCAAATTTAGGGAATTATAAACCACAACCCATTCAAAATAAACAAATGAACCAACCTCAGTCCTTTGCCCAACCTAAGACCTCTAAGATGGATGAATTGAAGGCAATGTTGAAAACTATACAGGAAAGTCAAAGTGCCAGCATCCAATCTCATGACAAGGCTATACATGAAATGAAATCACAGATAGAACACCTTATTGAGGTCGTTAGACAAAAGGAAACTGGGAAGCTTCCCAGTGCTGCTGAGGAGAATCCTAAAGGATAAGGGATTATCTTTAGGGAGCATGCCTAGGTAGTGACTAGCATGAGGAGTGGGAAAGAAATTTCCAAACCTGGTTCTCCTGTAGTCCCACCTTCTGAGAACCCATCCACCCCGACATTCGCCCCCACCAGAGAAGAATTGCCCAACTATCCTCCGCTTGAAATCACCTCACCGGAGAGGTTGCCTCTATTCCACCCCTTACCCGACATGACAACCCTTCCACCCAGAGACCAAGAGTGCCCTTTCTAGCACGCTTATCCACCTCTAGGCAGACTTCTGTTGGCTCATCTGGAGCCAAAGATAAGATGGATGAAATCATGGAGACTTTCAAGCAAGTACAGATTAACCAATCTTTGCTTGAGGCTATCAGGCAGATTCCATCTTATGCTTGCTTTCTAAAGGACCTGTGCACGAAAAAGTGGAAATCTAGGAAATAGGTCCAATCAAAAGTTGTCCTGCTTGATTCTGTTAGCTCAATAGTTTAACATGGCACACCCCCGAAACTTAAGGACCCAGGAGCCCCGTACATCTCGGTGGTCATTGGTGACTTACAAATAGATGAGGCTCTACTTGATCTGGGTGCGGGGGTGAACATCCTTCCGAGCTACGTGTATGAACAACTTGGGGGAGGCAATCTGAAGCCTAGCCTGGTAATCCTCCAATTTGCAGATCGATCACTCAAGACACCTTGGGGAATTCTGAAAGATGTCCTCATGAGAGTGGAGGACTTCTTCCTCATTGACTTTTTAGTTTTGGACACAGACCCTTCCAACAAACCAACCAAGCCTTCCATCATTTTGAGTCACCCCTTGCAACTTCACATGCTTCGATCAATTGCAATACTAGGGCATTAAAAATGGGCTTTGGGAACAAGAAAATATGGCTTAATGTGTTTGATGCTTATAAACAAGATGGGCTTGAGGATTGTTCCCAAGTTGAGGTAATAGATGACCTGATTGAAGAGACAACCCCTGCAATGTTATGTGATGACCCCCTTCAGCATGTCATGCTAAATGAACATTCCCATCTCTTGGAGGAATGTGAAGGGAATATACTAGAATTTGAGAAGTTGCTTGGTGTTTCTACTGAGTCTCTTTCCCCATCATCTCTGCCCAAGGTAGATCTACTACCTGAGATGGGGACATCTATTATGAAAACCTCATCCATACAAACCCCGGACCTTGAGTTGAAACCCCTTCCGGACACTCTTAAGTACGTCTTCCTGGGTGCCAATGATATGCTTCCCGTTATCATTTCGACTGTGCTATCTGAGGTGCAGGAGGGAGCCTTGATTGAATGTTTGTCTAGGCACAAGGAAGCTATTGCTTGGAGCATCACTGATATTAAGGGTATAGACTCTACACTCTGCATGCACCACATTTATACTGATGATTCCATCAAGCCATTTAGGGACATGCAGAGACGTCTTAACCCTAATATGAGGGAGGTGGTTAAAAAGGAAATTCTGAAGTGGTTGGACGCTAGGATCATATATCCCATTGCTGATAGTAAATGGGTAAGTCCTATCCATGTGGTGCCAAAGAAGGCAGGCTTTACTGTGGAGTTTAATGATCAAGGTGAATAAGTTGTGACTAGACCCTCAATAGGATGGAGGGTCTACATTAATTACCGCAAGTTGAACACTACTACCCAGAAAGATCATTTTCACTTACCTTTTATTGACCAAATTCTCGAAATATGGCAAGGTATAAGTACTATTGCTTTCTCGATGGATATTATGGGTACAACCAGGTTGCAGTCTTCCCTGATGACCAGGAGAAGACGACTTTCACGAGTCCTTATGGTACCTTTAAATTCAAGCGTATGCCGTTTGGACTATGTAATGCACCGGCAACCTTCTAGCGATGTATGATGTCCATTTTCTCGGACATGATTGACGAGTGTGTTGAAGTGTTTATGGATGACTTCTCCATTTACGGTTCGTCTTTCGACCAGTGTCTCCTGCACTTGGAGAGTGTGCTGAATCGATGTAAGGAGACTGGTTTAGTTCTTAGCTAGGAGAAAAGCCACTTAATGGTACAGAAAGGCATTGTACTTAGGCATGTTGTGTCTGAGTGGGGTTTGGAAGTAGATAAGGCCAAGGTTGATTCTATTTCCAAACTTCTATTTCCCACTAATGTCAAACAAATTAGATCCTTTCTAGGCCATGCTGGCTTTCATAGGCGCTTTATTAAAAATTTCAGTAAAATTTCTAGGTCACTTTGCAACCTGTTGGCGAAGGAATCTTCCTTCAATTTTGATTCAAAGTGTGCCGAGGCCTTTCACACTCTGAAGGAGGCCTTGATCTCTGCACCTATTCTCCGAACCCCAGATTGGACAATCCCATTTGAGCTGATGTGTGATGCTTTGGATTATGTAGTGGGAGCAGTCCTTGGACAAAGGGTTGAGGGAAGAACACATGTGCTGCACTATGCCAGCAAGACTTTAACTGAACCATAGCAAAACTACATCGTCACTGAAAAGGAATTACTTACTGTAGTTTTGCTCTGGAAAAGTTTAGGTCTTATCTTCTTGGGTCTAAGGTGGTTATTTTCACTAATCATGTGGCAGTGAAACATCTCATTGCCAAGAAAGATTCTAAGCCACGTCTGATTAGGTGAATCCTACTCCTTCAAGAATTTGACTTGGAGATACGCGAAAAGAAATAAGTAGAAAATGTAGTGGTTGACCACCTGTCTCGCCTTCCACTTGATGACTCTCCATCTAGAGACATCTACGAGACATTTTCTGATGAAACCCTTATGGCGATAACACCGACTTCACCTTGGTACAGTAATACCGTCAAGTACTTGGTCACTAGAGAGACTCCTAGCTCTTGGGATGAGCAGAAAAGGAAGAAATTCATTTCTCAAGCTAAATACTTTTATTGGGAAGAGCCTGAATTATTTAAAATTGGATAAAATCAAGTATTGAGATGATGCGTGCCTGAAGAGGAGCAATAAAGTGTGCTGAGTTTTTTCCATGAACTTCATTGTGGAAGACATTTTGGTTCTAAGAAAACACCTTGTAAGGTTCTTCAGTCTGATTTTTGGTGGCCTACGTTATTTAAGGATTCTCATAACTTTGTTAAGGCCTATATTATATGTCAACGGACTGGAACGACTGGGAAGAGGAATGAGATGCCTCAACACCTGATTCAACCTATTGAAATTTTTGAAGTTTGGGGAATAGACTTTATGGGACCCTTCCCTTCGTCCCGAGGTTATGAGTATATCTTAGTGGCAGTTGATTATGTCTCTAAATGGATAGAGGTCATTCCTACGCGAACAAATGACCACTCAATGGTATTGAAATTTGTGAAGGCCAATATCATATCCCGATTCGGCTGCCCTAAGACTATTATTAGTGTTGGGGGACCTCACTTCCGGAATCAAGACTTCAACTGGTTACTCAAGAGTTTAGGGGTCACTCACAAGATTGCTACCCCATACCACCCCCAGACAAGTGTAGAATAGGGAGATAAAGAACATTTTAAAAAAGACTGTTAGGCTTGATAGGAAGGACTAGTCCCAAAAGCTCGATGATGCTTTGTGGGTGTATCGAATGACCTATAAGACCCCTTTAGGTACATCTCCCTTCCAGATAGTGTACAGGAAAGCATGCCATTTACCCGTCGAGCTGGAACATAGGGCACTGTGGGCTATCCGAAGTGTCAACATGGATTTAAAAAAGGTGGGTAAGGCACGACTTCTAGAATTAAGTGAGCTTGAGGAGTTGAGGAATGATGCTTATGACACCTCTCAAGCTTTTAAAGAGAGAACTAAGGTCGTTCATGATAAGTATATCCTTAGAAAGACCTTTGAGCCCAACCAACAAGTCTGGCTTTTCAATTCGAAACTTAAGCTTTTCCCAGGAAAATTGAAATCACGTTGAGATGGGCCATACATAATCACCAAAGTGTTTCCGCATGGGGCTGTGGAGATCAAGAGCCCTTCCTCTTCAGCAACGCCCTTTACCGTAAAACAGCCAATGATTAAAACCATACATTACTTTGGATGGCCATCTGGTTGACGAGGTCACTCTTGAGGAGCCTTAGCTCCTGTCATTCTCCGCCTCAGGTAACATCTTCCCTTAACTGTTTTGCTTCCAATGAGGACATTGTTTGAACCAGGCATGGGGGAATAGGACTTGAGGCATCTGTTTATAGCATGTCTACATTTTGCATTAAAAAAAAAACCATGTTGTTATGCTTAACCGGTTAGGCTCTGCATCTTTAGGCATGAGACCAAGACTTTAGGTTTTCTTAAGCTGACTCTAGGTATCTAATTATAGGAGCTAGGGTTGAACTGCTGACTTTAGAACTTTAGGGTCCATTTGGACTTAAAAACTTAAGTAAGAGTTAAGTTGCGGACCATTTCTCAAGAGGTTGAGGAAGGAAAGCTAGGGATTGAGTTAAAGGCTGGGTAGTACCTGGTTTCTTTTTCTACCTTTTGGTTTATGGGTCCTTGTAACCTAAGCATTCACATTTCACGTACACTTGGTCTTGTGTAAGTAATGATCACCTTAAATTCTTAAAATTAGCTTGTCTTAGTTCTGGCTTAGGAGAAGCTTGAAAACACAATTTGATTGAAAGAGTTCCTACCTCAAGAGAGGTGGAGTATATACTCACCTTGAGGATGCGATGATAACAGGTCACCTCCTCGACGCTTGTCTCTCAGGATGTCCATCCTACTGAGGGCATGTAAGCGCATTGTGCAGTTCAAGTACCATGGGTGACCCTGTCTCGAAGTGTCGATTGCCACATGCCTGAATTCGCTTAAGAAATCCATGGGCAATACTATCTCAAAGTGTCGATTACCAGGAGTTCTTAGGGTTGCTATGGACAGTGCTATCTCGAAGCATTGAAAGCCAGGCACCCTTCAAGGTTCGGTGATAGGGACAATGAATCCGACACAGACTGTGTTGATAGCTGATCCAAGGTTAGACTTAGAGGAATCAAACAAATACATATATATATATTAAAAAAAAATCATCTTACTCCCTTTCTAGGTTGGCAATCATATCAACCTCAAATAAATCAGACCAATGCACATGCACAGATGCTTTAATCTCTGGGACCAATAAACCCTAGGGTAGAGTTAGAAATCAAGGAAGCCTGTGCCTGCAACTTGTCCTTAGCTGACCTAGTCTGTAACTCAACAACTACTTGGGTACCTTATGATCTAGGATTAGATGGTTCAACCTAATTTCTATGAAAAGGTCAATTGAGTTAGCTTGGATAACTTTGAGTGTTAAGTCATGCTTGAATTTGCTAGGGACTAGCAAAAACTAGGCATGGGAGTATTTGATTAGCCCATATTTGTGGGCTATTTAAGTATATGAATGCCTATACATTAAGATATCTTTAACAATTGGATGGCATACATTAGGATGTAAATAAATCACTTCATATTTTTAGCTTAATGGCATAATTCATTCATTGCATTCATATCTAAATGTATTTAGAATTAACATAGAATTGCATGCATTTGATTAGTTAACCAATTAGGTGAATTATATGCATTATTTTAATTTAACATAGAAGCTAAGGGTTTGTGCATAAATAACAATACTATTTTATTATTTTCTTATTCTCTTCTCCACCTCCGGTAATGGCTGTGCTTAATCCTCGTGCATCCATTCACACACAGCTGCCAACATTCATCTACCATGAAGAGGATCTGATCTCGCCTCTTTGAGTTCAAATTCACCACCTGCAACTACAAAGGGAGGAGGAGACGACCGTGCTTGAGAGGCCTCCACACCAATCACCACTGTGCAGAGAGTCGGCCTCTCAACCACTCCACCACCACTGGCCTCAACTGTGGCAGCGAGTCTCCACCACCATGGGCGTGTGGCGTGACAGGCCACACCGTCGTCTGAAGCTTGCTTGCATTATTGTGAGTAGCATGCATCACCCTCACCACCATCACCAGCAGCCAACACCAGCAACCATCACCATCAACACCACCTTCACCTTCATCTTCCCCTCCAGTTAAGACGTCTGGGAAGTTTCCCAGACGTCTGAAGTCCCTACAGCACCACCTCCATCTTCACTTCCCCTTCGTTTCTTCTTCCTTTCCCTCTGTTTCCCCTCCACCAAAAACAACCCAAACCTACTCGCATGCACCTCCAGCAAGTAGTCACCACCCTCCTCTCCATGCGCATCTCCACGTTGCAACTCCATGCGCTGCACCTTCACCCACTAGCAGCAGTGCGGGTTCTCCTCGCTTGTCCACCATGCATGCCCTACCGGCCATAGCCTGTGTGCGCAAGCCCCACCGCACACATCAACCACGCGCGGCCACCAACTACACCACCGCACGCTCCTGCCTCCTTCCTCTTCTCGCATCTCTACCCATGCACACTGCGGCTCTCCACGCTTTTACATTCTCCACGTGCGGCCAGTGCCTCTCCCTTCACCTCACGACAGCAGCCACCTCATCGCAGCGCTCCCACAGCCGTGCCTGGAGCAACTCCAACACCTCCAACAGACTACGCCATCTCTAGAGCACCACCTCCGGCACACCGCGCCTTCTCGTACTCCACGCGCGGCCAGCGGCTCTCCGCGCACACAGCAACAACGCACATAGCCCCCTCATTTCCACACCTCCAACATAGAGCTCCCTCAACTCCAACACCTCCGTGCAAGCCGTCGGAACCCACCTCCACCACCGATTCGTCCGACCACCGGTGACCACCATTCGCAGTGCTAACAACTCCGCCGCGAAGCCCTCGATCCACTCCACCTCCAGTGAGCTTCTCACAGCCAGCCGCTCCTCTACGTGTGTGCAATACTTCCTTAAGTAGATGCTTTGTTTCTTGTTAGATTAATATTTCCATTTCTTTGCCATTGCAAACGATGAGTTTTTTAGTTAATAATATTATATTCTAGTGATTTTATGAGAACCCCCTCATCTTTCACTAGAATGCAAGTTTAGTGATTCCATACATTGTTATATTAATTAAAAAGGGGTTTTAGCTTGCTTTCTTCGAAAAAATACTTGTAAATGTTATTAGTTTCAAATTTTGCGAGTTTTAATAGGCCACTGCCTCCCTATGGACATGACCCACTCCTTTGTGAGTGGTTTATTTAATTTGTTTTGATTCACGCTATTCGCCACTCGGTTTCTATACTACAATGATCTCGATTTACATTTTCGAAAACAAAAATAACATGGTCACTGAGCTATTGAGTAACCCTAATGGTTTTCTAGCTTCATAGTACGAGGCAAGAAACAGATTTGCAAGCTTCGTTTGGACTCTCAGAAGATCGATGCTTGTTACGACACGATCCGGCTCCACATGGAAACCCGGGTCGAATCGCATCCTCTATCCCAAGACCCAATCGTCTAACGAGAAATAACCAAAACTAATATTATCACACATGGATTATAGCTATCGAAAAGTTAAACAACAGAAAAATAAGGAAAAATTCTGTGCATTGGCTCTCATTCCAAGAAAAGACCAACATATTGTCATAGCCATCACAACAAATAAAAGAGCAGGCAACAGAAGAAGTAAACTAACTATTCTGAGACCAAAAACTCACTCCCACAACAATGCAAAGCTACTACAGTAGAAAGAAAGTAGCCACTAAACTAAGGCTAGCTGGGCTCTACTAGGCCTAACTCCCTCTACTGTCAGTAGAACTGGCTACTCACCTCCTCGACCTAAACACAAGTGGTAGATGTGAGCAAAGGCTGAGTAGAGTGGCAAGTGTGCAGTAAGAGAACAACATATTTAAACTAATAAGAAAAGCAATGTAATTACAAGCATTTTGTATGTTTTATTTTTGATTATTAGCTACTAGTTTCTTGATTTCCAGTGTTCTAGAAAAGGGTCCCACTTTCTCTTGATTCACATGTTCCCTAACGGAACAATCTTGTTGTAGTATTCCCGCGATGTAGAATATACACATGGTGCTCTCCTGGCCGAGAGAATGCCTCCACGTTTGTCCTACACCCATTCTACCACCCCAAGGTCATAGTCGCGACATAGCGGTGACTGCGGCATAGCGGTGACTACAGCATGCGTGATAAACACACTGGGGGCTACCCCACACTAGCACATGGTTAGTCATTTCCATTAATGGGTACTCTTCAAGCTGTATAACACAAAACAGCATAGGGGTCGCAGCCCTCATGACGTGCTTTGGACGCGTTTGTTTAAGAATGTCGTTGTAGTTCACGTTCACTGCATCGGTTTTAAATAAAGAAGCGGACATGAGTCCGAGTGTCGAACATAGGGAGGCTTGAAAATCGAGTTTTTCTGTCACTTAGTATCACGGAAATGGCAGGTTTTGCTTGTGAGAAAACACGGGAGAAAAGCGAGTAAGGGAGACAAAGAGAGAGAGAGTAGGGTTAGAGTCCTTTATTCACGGCATGCAACTTAAACATCAAAAGAGAGCGAATAACTGGATAAGAAACATTATCATTTAACATGCACTTGAGTTTTACAATTACAACAATAACTAAATGCTTAAGCACAAGTAAAGTAAAGCTAAGATAAAGAGAGAGAGAGAGAGAGAGAAGACGGTGAGGCGGCCACGGTGGTGGAGGAGGGATCCATCGGCAGCTCGTCGGCTCCAGTGATTACAAAAGAGTGCTAAGGGTGGCTAGGAATGGGGTGGAACACTTGCAAGGGTATTCAATCCTTTACATGGGTAGTTGGAAGGGGTTTATATAGGAAGAAGGGGTCTTTAATTTAAGTATGGGCTTTAGCGACATTTGGAACGTCGCTAAACCGATGCCAAAATAGTTGGTGTAGCCCCCTGCCCGCTGGTCTCACGCGCGCACTGTTCTTCTCCTTCGCGATCCATGTGCGGCTGCTGAAGACCGTCCAATCGAAGATCAGACGGTCAAGATCATGCACGGAGCACACCTTCAAAACGTGCCTGCACAGCCTGCGCCCCATGCATCATCGCGGGCATCTGAGTGCACTCATCTGCAAGCGCCACGTACCGCAATCCCCATCGTTCGCATGCGGATCGACAGTCGAATTTCGTTCGCGCGCGCACCTTTGCCTCAAATTTGTTGTGGTGAGTTTCAACCCTATTTGGGTGTGCACGGGTGAGAGCGTCGACCGCTGCGCTGTTGCTTGCGCATGGTCGCAAAGAGGAGGCAGGTGCACGGCGTGTCGACCATTGGATGGTAATCCAACGGTCAAGATCTAATGCTGGAGCGGCAAAGGCGCACGAGCGCTGCGAATGTGCGGGCGCGGCTGATGCGTTCTCAGTCGTTCGGTCTACGATCGAGCAACTGAGGGCCGCTGGATGGGGTGAGGCGCTTTTGTGCTACGGCGGGGGGGCTCGTCGGATGCTGCCATGTGGCAGCTTTGTGGCCATTGATTATTAGATCAACGGTTAGAACTTCTTGGGCCAATTGCGGGAGCTCCGGATGTCGGATTAGGTCGATTTTGAGTCCGTTGGACTCTGTTCGTCGTTCTGAATCCATCCGTGCGGTCCGATTGCTCATCTGAGGCCTGTTTTGACATGAACTTGTACAAATGTCCATTAACACTGGTTTATAAGCAATCTCAATGTGCGATGCATGTAATGCTCCCATGCCCATTTATGATATGCTATTCATGCATATTATCTTTAAGATAAACCCTGATTGGCAGAATTATTACCATAAAATGTAGCGTTATCACCTCACTAATCTGTGTACCCTCGCCCGACTATCCTGGTTGGCCTCGTGGGCCTATTGGGAGTCGGTGTAGGGAGGCTGTACCTGCACTGGGTCCCTACCCAGGGAGGTAAGCTTACTCCCTACACAAAAGGATGGTCAGCTCTCCTCAGTTTGTGCATACCCGAGGGTTAGCTCATCCTCACACAAAACCAATCATTCGTCCACTTAGGCCCCATCTCCTCCCATCTCTACATGATCCATTTTCATTTTACCATCATCAAAATCCCACATTTCACTTTTAGGAGTAGCTCAAATTTGGCCCACTCATAATATGCAAAGATAAGTAAAATTCTCCTATTTCATAAAATAGAGATTTATTTTTGCAAAATTTATATACCACTTACCCCCCACTCGCCTGCAGACTAGTATACACCGAACTGAAAAACCCTCTTGTGTTCCCAACAGGCACACACCACCTGCACGGGACAGGCTGCCAGCGGGTACCCCAACTAGAGCGGACCACATTTCACTTTTAGGAGTAGCTCAAATTTGGCCCACTCATAATATGCAAAGATAAGTAAAATTCTCCTATTTCATAAAATAGAGATTTATTTTTGCAAAATTTATATACCACTTACCCCCCACTCGCCTGCAGACTAGTATACGCCGAACTGAAAAACCCTCTTGTGTTCCCAACAGGCACACACCACCTGCACGGGACAGGCTGCCAGCGGGTACCCCAACTAGAGCGGACCCTGGGCCCCCTTCGAGCGTCGGCAACATGCGAGGAAATTTTGCATCCTACTAAGGGCTACCTCTTAAGGAGCCGAGGAGTGCCTGGGTACTCCAGTCCCACCAGCGCGAATAGTGGGTCAAGATCGAGTTTGAAGTCGAGAACTAAATTCCCGCACTTCTATTGAAATTTATAGTTTACTAATCACCTGATTTTTTAGGAGATGGTTCCCGAATGACCTCCCCTTCCCTCCCTCAAGAGGCAAGTGGGCGAGCGAGAGCATGCAAGCACCTACCCTCCTCTCCCCATGAGGCCAATAGGGAATTGAAGCACCTATCCCTCTGCACTACCAAGCAATAGCTGTTGGGGCAAGGGTGTCCTCGGTGTGAGGGCAAAAAAGAAATATACTCTCGTAGTCGACATAGCCGGACTACAAGAGTTGAGGCTTATGATTTGGGACAAAAATAGCCCTCGCAGTGTAAAGTACAATTAGCCCTTGGATCCGAGTCTGCCTGCATCTTGCCAGATACATACAAACTCGGCCCGCCCAAGGACTCGATTTTACTGAAGTCAAAGAGGCAGTGGAAAAAGTACAGTAGGGTCACGCCCTTAATAAATGCTGACAATGGCAACCGAAATAAATAACTTGACCAAGCGCACACCTTGACAGGTAGCGTATCTGGTCAGAAGATCTCATAATATCTTCTCCAGGTGTAACAAGACACTTCCTTGTATTATAAATAGAGAAGGGAGACCCTTCGGGGCTCACTCCATGCACCCTTAGGCAACATGATTCGGGGCTCTCCCCGAGAGTGATCCATGTAATGAAATCCGAGAGAGAGAAACTCCGAGAGATTGTAATACCACCATTTCTAGTGGATTTTACGGGAGCCTTGCTCACCCCACAGACGTACACCCCCTTGTGGTGGAACTGGGTCACCAATCTCATGCCTCTTGCTTGTGATTACCTGTTTGTGGCTACGTTACATTTCCAATGTCAAACAAATTCTTTGATGTCCTCCCAGGGCCTTAACAACGGCTCCCAAGGCCCATCAAATGGCGTTGTCTATGGGAAGCATCAACGAAAGTGTAATCTCTCTCCTGAGAATTCGATCGTTGGGAGGAGGATCCCTTCCGACACCTTGCCCCGACCTCCCTGCGCGAGAACACCTGTAGTGGTTGTAACCACTCGCGATCCCACTTGCGGCTCTCCTTCCCTCGAAGGGCTCTAGTCGGGATTCGGCGTCTTCACGCCCCAGTGACCTCGGTCGATTGCCTAAGGTCCCAAAGTGGACCCCGTTCCCCGAGGTGCATCCTAGAGAAGAGAAATGGGGAGCCGAGGCTGGCGACCCCAAGTACATGCCCCTATGCGTAGCACCTACATGCTCAGGAAGGAGAAAATAGAGGTCCCCCGTTTGAAGCGGTTAAGGAGCCAGTCAAGACCTAACACAAAAGAACAGTTGACCCTTGCTCATGCACCATGCCCTTAGGAGACACCCTCGAGTAGAGTCAATGCTCGATCACCCTGAGGGGAGATGTCACCAGGTGCCTCCGACGACACCTACCCAGCACAGGCTCGCCTTCGAAATCGTTGCCTAGCCAGCTGGACAGGCTATCATCTCCCCCAAAGGCCCATTGGGTAGATCCTAGAAGTTCTTCGCCAAGCACCTAAGGACCAGAGACAACCCCAAGAGGTTGTCGGAAGTCAAGCGGTGGAAAACTGAGCCCACTTGGCCTTACCCAGATCAGGTCGAGGCTCAACATTCCAAACAAAGGAGGCCTCGTGAGGTGACAATCCCTCAGTACCCTGAGCCAGACCATTCAACTCGCAAGCATAGGCGCAACTCCCCCCCCATCATGCATCCAGGTGCCCAACAAGAAACCATGGAGCGAGGTAACTCCTTCCGAGGATCAGTCGAAGGACGTCTCGACAATGGCAGCATCGCTGAAGTTAAAAATACCCTCAGATAAGCGCACCCCTGCACCCACCTGCAAAAGAGACTCCCCTTCCACAAGCGAAGGAACTCCTTCCCTAAGACAGCAGCTATCTCCAAAGAGTCGCACCAGGCAAAAGAGTTCCTTGAGGAACACACTCCCTTGGTCGTCCACCAAGCAAATGTGATTGAGTGGAATTGGCCCATCGAAGATCGCCGTTACAGACCCCGCCACTCTGGGAAGGAATCCCTTGGAGAATGCACCCCCTAACCATGAACCAGGCGAGTGTGCTTAAAGGAGGCTAGTCCACGAGCCAAGACTCGTTGCCCTCAGGCCTAATAGAGCGAGAGAATGTAAGGCCTATAAAGCACCTGAGGAACCACCCTAAAAGGGGGCCCCGGTGGTTGCATGTAGCTGACGCAGTCTCCCCGACGTACACAGAGCCATGCTGGTCGATACCCCGCCCAAGCAGGCAGGAGGTGTCACCTAGCTCCTCGTGAGGCGAATTTCGCCATCAAATCTTGGCAATGACGCTCGCATTACCCGAGGCCCTCTCCACCTGTCGCCTAAGAACATCAACATAGAGGTTAAGGTACCTCCCATCAAACTTCTTCTGGGCGAGAAGGATACTGTCAAGACTCCCCGTATAATTCGGCAGAGCATCTAGGTTGCTTCAATGAGCCTCCTCCGTCAGGGAAACCCCGGGCCCTTCGAAAAATACGCTCCCCTGGCTGATGGGAACACCATCATGAGCCACAACTAGCTCATTTTGACCCAATTAAGTCATTAAATGGTCCTACATAACCACCAAAGAGTCACAAGTCATTGCATAATCATTCGAAGAGAAAAATAAGAAACTAGGGTTAAAACTACAATTTTACCAGCTTATCATGAATGCAATGCAACCACAGGTTTTCTCAGGGGTTGAATGAAGGTCAATTGGTCTTAAAAAGATAATAAGTGGGTTAGAATAATCAGAAAAGGGTTTGCACGTGTTTTGAGAATTAAATGACTTTTGAAATCCTAAAAACAAATCCGCTTAATAAACTGAGGTTCGGATCAGAATAAATTCACCTAAACCCTCTAAAATTCATATAAAAATATTCTCTAGGGCTTAGAACCTTTAATTTGACCTTCAGAACCTGTTTTGACCCAAAACAGAATCACAGACAGACATTTACCCTAATTTAGGTTTTTTCATAAATTACCCAATCAAACGTGATCAAAACAAAAAACCAACTTCATCATTAGATTCTTTAGGTCAAAATTAGGTTTGTACCAAAATTTGGACCCAAGATAAGTTTGTCTTGACGTAGTTTGCACATTGGTCCTGTCTAATTACATTTCTACCCTTAACTTTCAAAATGTTTGCAAATAGACCCCTAACTTTGTCATAATTCTCACAAAAAGGTCCCTTCCGCCATTAATCATGTTCCTACTTGCTCCAGCGACCTTAAAATGGAAAGAACTCCCTGATTTCTTGACGAATCCGTTTCAAATTTGAAAGGGAAGTTCATCAAGAAATTCCCTTCCTTTTGAACCCAATCCTAAGCCCTAGAACTTACCCAATCTCTCATGTGAACACATGAGAGATTTGGGTCTCGAGAGATTTCCCAAATCTAGCTACCTTTCCAAGCTTGGGAAGCTTGCTTCCCAAGCTCTAACTGTCCTCCTAAGGTCTATAAAAGCATTTCCTGCTCATACCGAACCCTCAAAGCTTGAATTCGACCAGAGAATCCCTCAAATTCCTCTCTCCTCCTCTGGTCGATTTGCTCTTCAAGCTCCAGTGACTCTCCCTGCCTTCGCTCGTCGTCTGACCATAATACCAGTGGCAGACTCTTCCTCCTTGCCTTCTTCCGCGTCGCGCAGCACCCGTCAGCGCCTCTATCTCATTCATCCTCGCCGTCCGCTTCTCAACAGAGCAACTTCGTCTCCAACGCCTACCACACCTCAACCGACGCCAACTCCGAACCCCTTTATCTACCTCCTTTCCTAAACAACTCTCCGTCTTCCTCTCTTCATTTTCAGACACTCGCCATTCCACATCGACTGCCGACTCGCCCCACTATCTTCCGTCTTCCACCTCACCGATGCACCTCTGGCGAGCTCGTACAGCCGCTACACTCCACCAAATCGGCCACCGTTCATCCCTACACCTCTGCCTCGACCCCAGGACCAAAAGCCCTAACTTAGTTAGGTCGATTGCTCCTCCACAACCTCCATCTAACACCGCACTTTCGCACTTCACCTTCCGTCACCGTCTGGCCACCTCACACACTCTCACACCTCACGAACACTTTCGTTCACTTCCTCGCCTCACGGTGATGCTATTGAGCCTTTTAACTGGGAATTTTAGCCCTTATTTCATGTTTCAAGTAGCAGGCCCTTCGACCGCCATTAACGAAGCTTCAACCGAAGCTTGAAGCTTCCTCCAGCTCCTGCAGGTTCCAAGTGTCGACTCCAGTCTGCGTGGAATCGCTCCAGGAGTCTGAGTGGACCAACGATTGTAGCCTTTGATTGTCATCTTGCGCCAATTAAACAAAGGCATCAGCTACAGGTGCACACGAAGAAGGGGACTGAGGATAGTCCCACATCAGTTGTTGAAGACCACCCGCCATCACATAAATTGTATTTGTGCTATAGGCTGTTTACCTTAGCACGCACAGGGGGTGAGGTCCCTGCACGCCTACCTCACGTGCCTCGTCTGCAACTCTAACCCCGCAGACCTGGTGCACCCGATAACCCGCCTAACCCTAAGAACTCCTCGGCTGTGACCCACGCCCACAGCCCTAGTCCCAGGTATGCTGTAGGTCCAATTACCTGTATGCCTGGTACTGTTGAAGGCTCTGGGAGAGTGCGACCTACGTAGAGAAAGAGAGAGAGAGCTTACGTGGGGAAGGGGGAGGGTTTTGCTACAGAGGAAATTGGCTAACACCTAGCCAATTCAAGAAGTTTCCCCTCCCTGTGTGAAGAGGCTGAAGAAAAGGAGAGGACCCGCAGCAGCAGAGGAAGAAAGAAAGAGAAGAAGAAGAAGAAGCCACAGTAGAGAAGTAGAAGAGAAAGAGAGAGCTATACACTGTAGCTCGAGACAGTTAAGCCGTCTGATTAAACATTCAGTCGTCTAATATTTGATTGCTAGGCTTTATTTGGTTGATATTTGTTGTTATTGTGAGGGATAATTGGTGATTCAAATCACCATTTTATCCCATTCTTTTTGCACTATTGACATTTTCATTTATATATCATTATTGTTTGATTGCTTATATTGTGCTTAAATTGCAAATTTTGAGCTTCAAATTCCATATTGCTCCTTGTGTTCGACCTCGGAATCTTTTCGAGTAATAAAATTTATTTGTTTGAACGTTATTTTGGCTATACTGCAATGCGACATTCTTAAAACACCGATTTAGCGCTACAAACATTGGCCGTGGACCAGGCGGAAGCCTCCACCATGGCGCGTGCGATTGCCCGAGGTCCTTTTTTTCGGCCTCCCAAGCGCATGAGCACGAAGGTCGAGGCAACCTCCTGGAGCAACATCGTCCAAGATGGGACAACAAGCCGAATAATTAAGTTCCAGCGGCAACACCTACAACACTCCAAGACGCTCAGATCGAGCTACGTTTCAAGCCACCCCTTCCAGGTCAGCGCACCCATAGCGTATCCACCAATCCGGTGGGAATGCCTTCCTCTCCTGGTCAAAGTCCTTTGGCAGTCAAGAAAAGAGGAGAGAGGAAGGGAACAACCCTCCTCCGACCAACTTGGACGAAGATGGGTACCTCAACCAAGTTGCCACACTTAAGACGGCCAAGTTGACGGTAGCATGGGGCAGTCTAGCCAACTGACCACCAATGCACACCTGCCGCCAGATCCACCCAATACATGCTTAACCTCCTCGGAGGGTGAGAACAGCACGAGGAGGTGCGGCGAACGGGAACAAACCCCTTAAGGTTGAGTCGAAGCAACCTGGGGAGCTCATGCAAAGAAAGGAAAGGGGAACCAAGTCCATGCAATCCTGTGAGGGACTAACCCGACTAATCTGCCAAGCGATTTCGGGATCATAGCCAGACTCTTCAGTCGTGGCATTCCCTACCTTCTCTTCTTTCCTCATGATGCGACCAAGCTCGTCGAGGTTGGGGGGATCTCAATCCCTCCAAGGGTCTAGGGGCGACAACCCCTTGGAGGGGCCAATGTGCCCAAAATAGCCTCGTAAGGCTATCAGGGACCATGGCATCCCCCTAAGTCCATGCAGTGGCAAAATCACCCCTCGAGGGTGGCTAGCGCTGGATATCCCCTATGTGTAGTATCAGTCACGCAAGGAGCAATCCCATAACCTCCAAACTCAGTGTTTGAGGACTACGCCCTACCACAACGGTAGTAAGAGGCCCGACCTATCATACCAAGGGCAAAGTCTTATCCCTCCCGATGGCCAGCCATCGTTTGCAAAGGGTGATGATCACCCCACGCCCTTGCCCAGCAACTCGCCTTAGGAGAATGGCAGGAACCAGACGACAACTCGGCAAGCCACCTCTTAAGGTCAACGCGAACTCGAACGGACACATACGATGTTCCCAATATGCCACCTCTTAAGGCCGGCAAGCCACCCCTTAAGGTTGGCTCGAACTCAGACGGACGCGTCCGACGTTCCCTATATGTTGCCTCTTAAGGTCGACGCGAACTCAGACGGACGGGTCCGACGTTTCTGATATGCCACCTCTCCAGCTTGGCAAGCCACCTCTTAAGGTTGGTGCGAACTCGAATGGGCACGCCCGACGTTCCCCATATACCACCTCTTAAGGCTAACAAGTCACATCTTAAGGTCGGCGCAAACTCGGACTGGCGTGTCCAACGCTCCTTATATGCCGCCTCTCCAAGTCGGCAAGCCACCTCTTAAGATTGATGCGAACTCGGAGGAATGCGTCCAACGTTCCATATATTGCCGCCTCTTAAGGTTGGCAAGCCACCTCTTAAGGTCAGTACGAACTTGGACGGATGCATCCAACATTCCCTATGCTGCCACCTCGGAAGGCTAGCAAGCCACCTCTTAAGGTCGGCTCAAACTCGGACAAGCTCGCCCGACATTCTATTACACTGCCATCTATTCAGGCTGGCAGGTCATCCTCTAGGATGGTTGGGGCACGAACAAACCTGCCCAACAATCCAGAGAATTGCCGCCTCTTAAGGCCAGCAAAGCAACTCCCGACGAGTGACAGGAATTCAAACAGAGGCACTTATGCCCCATTCATCAGCTGAAAAACAGCGGAACTAGGACCCTCACATCCTGTGTTCCAATAACTACGATGCCAACTCCTCGGGTCGATAAGGGCTCGAACCCATGCGCCTTGAGGTTCCACACACTGCCCGTTGGCAAAGTCTTGGCTGCCCCACCCTCAGAAGCATTCGCTCACTGGAGAGAATGCGGGGGAGAGTTTGGGTCACCTTACGACTATCATACCGGCCGCCAAGCCCGGTAGGATCATGACCCTAGTGCCCCATCTCCCAGGCGACACAACATCGCGTAACGTCAATAACACAAGCTCGGGCCTTTGCGCCCTAAACATCGAATGGTGCGCCTTCAAACTTCTGGTAGAGATAGTCTAGGTACCAGCTCCTTCAAGGCTGGCTCGTTGCCACTTTCCAAGGTCGACTCCCCTTCATTGCCACCCACCAAGGAAGGATCTAGGTGATGGTCACCTTCAAGGGCCGGCCTAAGCAAAAATTCCCCTGCACTAGCCCTGTTCGAGGCACAGCTGGGCGAGCAGGTGCCCGACAGTATCACACCTCACGGCCACGATGACAAAATTGCTCTTCGTCCACATACGATGAGGACGGGCCCAATAGCAAAATGGCCGATTCCAGGAAACGGCCAAGCCACCAACCTCCTTCACGGAATTGGTAGGCCACCCGATGGCCAACTTCTGGACCCTTGCCTCCGCAGTGAGGTCGAGATGGCGGATCGCGACCCAATACCCGAGTAATAGCCAACCCTCACAGGAATACGGCCAAGGTATTCATCCTTGGTCATTCTACTCAACCTTGACGACATCGCCTAGCTCGTCCAGGAAAATAATCTCCAGAGGGAAGTGGCGGTCCCAAATAGGGTACACACACAAGCTCCACCAACAAAGCCTGCCTCAAGGCTCCTTGTCAAGGATAGCCGCCCAGGCTCTCTAGCATCGGGCGCTCCTGCCCAACCCCCACGTGGGAACGTAGCGAGTACCGCCAAAGATGGTCCTATCCTGATAAACGCCAATTTATCATCATTCTTATAACCTAAAACAAACCTAGCTCTTAGGATTTTAATTGCACAAATAGGTTGTTGGGCTGCATTAGGCATCAATTAGGTTAGGCATGCATTTGCATTTTTCATTGTATTTTTTATACGTTTGTTTGAGTGTTAGGGACAAACAGTTTGACAGATCCATAAAACCGTAGCACTCATGAAGGCAACTGGTGAAGAGGAGACTCATTCCAGTTGGGACTCAGCCAATTCCAGTTCATCATAGCTGGATACTAGCTCACTTGAGCTAGGGTTAGCTCCATTTAGCTCATCTTAGCTGAATGGCAACTCAGGGCAGCTCATCTTAACTCACCCTAGCTCAAGTCAGCTCAGACCCTGCTCAACTTAGTTGAGTCTAGCTCACCTCAACTCCATTCAATTCATTGGGAGCTCTAGCTAGCTCAACTAAGTTGACTAGAGTCCACCTCAGCTCAAGATCAGTAACTTCCAACTCCACTCAACTCAAGTCAACTGAAGATGACTTCACACAGCTCAAGCCATCTCAAGTCTAGCTCCCGAAGACTCCACTTAGCTCAACCTAGTTGAGCTAAGCTACCTTAGCTACTCCAGCTAGCTAGGTCCTCCTTGGGAAGATCAGACCCAGCTCCCCTCAGCTTATTTCAGTAGAAGCCAGCTTACTTTAGCTTGGCTTAGCAGCTAGCAAAGAACTAGCAAGCTAAGCCAGCTAAAGTAGCTCCCTTCAGCAACTACCAGCTCCAGATCAGCTCCAAACATTTTTTCCTCAGCTCCTCTTCCCTAGCTCCATCCCATCTCCTCCTCTACTCAACCACTATCTAAGCTTAGCTTAGCTATACCTTAGCTCCTAATGGCCATCCACCACCTACAACCTAACCCTACCTCACCACCTAGCTAGTCCACCAAAAAAGCTAACCACCTACACCTACTCCTACTCTATTTGGCACCAACCATAACCTCCACACCTCTTCACACCACCACCTCCAAAAGCCACCAAAAAGGTGTCACCAAAAACCCTCTCAACCACCTTGATTTTGGCGCCAACCTCTTCCCCCATCCTAACCATCCATTCACCACCAAACACATCCCAACCCTCCATTAAATCGCGCCAACCCATACCCTTCTAGAACCCCCATTTTGGCGCCAACTCAAGAGGCACCAAAGGTGGTATTCACCACCTTTTGAGTTGGCGCCAACTCTTAGTAGCCCTAGGATCCACTAACTACCCTAAAAACCCATCCTAACCATCTATCCCAAAAGCCACCTACAACCCCCATCCTACTCTATAAAAAGACCCATAACCACCACCATTTCCATCATCCTTTGGCTTCATAATTTCCACCATTACTCCACCTTATAGTCGGCCAAGAGAAGAAGGAGAAGAAGAAGATTAAGGGGACACTCTGTCCCCTTGGTGCCTTCCCCTCTTCCCTTCTCTCTTGTGCCCCTATCAGCCCGAGGAGTAGCCAGGCAAGGAAGGCCTTAGGAGGAGGTCTTGAAGGTGGCACATGCCACCCTAGGAGGAGATTGTGGGTGGAGAACATCCACCCTTGGAGGAGCAAGGGCACGCCCTCCCTAGGGCTTGCCAAGGAGGACACCATTTTGGAGGAGCTATTCAAAGAAGGAAAAGAAGGAGAGCTTCTTTTCAAGCCCAAGAGCAGCTGAGCTTGGAGCAAGAAGCCTCTCTCTCTTCTTCACCGCCATAATCAAGAGGATTTGTGTTTTACTTCTTTTGTTATTTTTGTTTTAGAGTAGAAGCATTCCTCTACTTTTCCTTTTGTAAAACAATTCTTCTTCTTAATTAAAGTTGCCTTTCTTTAATTTGTGTTGCATCTTTCGTTGTGGTTTCTAGCACTTTTCACTCTTTCTCTAATTACCCTAGGCCTCCACGTGCCTATGGTGAGTTTAGAGAGAATACTAGCTTGTCACTTTAGTATTAGTATTAGCAATTTAGGTGTAATTGTTTTCCTGCTCTCAATTGCGTATCTTCTCGTTATTTCAAAATACAAAAAAAAATATTTTTAAAAATCGAAAAAGAAAGTTGATTTCCTCTTTGTTAAGCAAGATTATTAAAAGTGCAAACTTGCCTCCTTGGATAACCCTAGATACCCCACTATCTAGGCTTTACAAATTCTAAAAGCGATTACGAAATTGCGTGTTACAATGACACAAAAACCTGCTTTTACAAATCACGCTTTTCTTCGCATCACTTATTGGAGCCGTTGCTAGGGAGGCACAGCTTTGCATTAATTGATTCTCTTGCCTGATAAGTGGATCTCATCCCCTTCTCTTCCTTTCTTTTGTCTGTTCAAGCATTGCGGGAAGAGCGGGATTTTGGAAATGAGAGCTTAAAGTCCCTTTTCTTCCTTAGGATTTCAAGTTGGTTCCTTTTTCCTTGTCACATTAATCTTTAAAAACTATGAAAAAAATATTAAATCTGGCTTTCAGGATCATAAACGTTAAAATTAGGTAGAGTGATGACCTTTAAAATCAATTGTTTGATTGTTTGAATCATTTAATGCCACATTACCTTAGGTGTTGGTGTTCTGATTTTTGGGTCCAGAGTTTTGTCTGGACTTCTAAAATCAATTCCCAACACCACAGGCCTCCTAAAAACTTGAAATTCCACCCAAACATTTCAAATCAAATCAGGAACATCTATTCCAAATTTCAGAGCAATTGGAGTTGTAGAAAATTTTTTAAAAAATCGTGGACCACAAGGGGATCATCTCCTCTAATTTCACTATTTTGCTATTCTCCGCAAATTTTAGGAATTTTTCTACTTGTCCAATTTTTGTAAAATTTAGTTTTCTGGAATCCTTGTAAAATTCTACACATCATATAAAATCACAAAAATTTTTGGTGGCCTGTGGTGGTACTGAAAAGTCCAAAATACCCACGGGATCATTTCTGGACTTTGACACCAGTACAAAAAAAATCTTAAAAAAATATCAAACAAATTCTTAAAATCACAAAAAAATATATTCCGAAATCCTTGTTTGATTTTCCTTCCAGTAGTGATGTTGCTTGCTTTGTTTGAACAACTACTTTAAAAGAAAAAGCCTGAATCAATTCATTGGTAGTAACATTTTTACCTAGGGATAAATTCAATTAGGACTTCGTTTCATTTTTAGAGATCCACATCTAAAAAGGAAATCTACGTTCACCAATACAACTTGATTTCTTTTTGTTTGTAGATCTTAAAACTTGTTTGAAAACTTAAAAAGAAAACCCTAAAAGACATTAAACTAAATCAAATCCTAAAAGTAGAAAACCAAAAATTCTTATGTGACAACTTGATTTTTATTGGAATCACTCTTTCCAATTCTTGCACACACTAAAAAATTGAAATAACAGGACATTACCCCCATCAACGCCCTCCACATTCCCGTGCGTAATTAAACACCCAAGCCTAAATTAAAACAAGTAGTCATTTGACCACTTACGGACTTCACAAAAACATAGGCTTGATATCCAATATCTAAGGGTTATTAAGCACTCCTAATTCCTTTTGAAATATGCGACGACAGACTTAGAGGGAAGTCAAATGACGGGTGCGGGTTTACACAAGCCCCTGATGATTTTCCCAAGAAATGCTTGGGCCTAATACACCTCTTTTAGTCTAGTCAGGTACTCCTAAGGAACTAGGTTCTCTTATTAATTTCTTCTTTATTAGGTTCCCAAGTCTTAGGTTGCATTAAGGAGTCAACTTTAGGACAGATTAGGCTTGATTTTTTGATTTGAACACTTTCTCTCATCTCTCTCTCTCTCTCTCTCTCTCTCTCTCTCTCTCTCCTCCTCCCCTCCCATTCTTTCGTTAAGTGCATGCACGGGTGAAGGTCCTAGAATCCACATCTTGAGCGACCATTTGATTTTTCCCCTCACACCAAAAGATCACTATGTTCTTCTTCTTCCTCTGTTTCTAATATGGAAAGCAATTCAAGAAACTTTGCTTCCACATCCCAACCCGCTACTAACCCACAAGCTGATTTCCACCTCCCTAACCTCCCACATTTAGAGCTACCACAAAACCCTGAAAGGCCAGGTGGCTCTTTCAATCAAAATTCAAATCCCTTTTCTCTTATGGTCGACCAATTGGTTTGACTTCAACAAAACCAACAACAATTGTCTAGGACTGTCACGAACCTAGTCAATCAGAGACCGAATCAGCCACTCGGGGAACCTCTCGTGCCGCTTAAGGATTTTTATGATCCTCCTAATTATGAAGAGAGACTTGGAGTGGTTATACCCCGAGGAGATTTTGAAATTAAACATGTCATTCTAAACCTTATTAAACATTTCCATGGTCTTCCGAGAGAGGACCCCTTTTGCCACCTCAAGGAGCTAACTATCCTTGCTCAAACCACCCGTTCCCGCAATGTGCAGGAAGAGGTATGACTCATGAGACTCTTTCCTCTCTCTTTAAAGGACAAAGCACTTTTCTTAAAAAAAATTTTCCGATAGGTCGTACAAATGCATTACATCGTTCAATAACGACCTTCCAACAAAAATCTGGTGAACTTCTCAATGAGTCTTGGGAGAGATTTCAAGAACTTCTCTGAAGCTGCCCCCACCATGAAATTCCACGATAGCAACTAGTGCAGATCTTCTATCATGGATTAGAAGATCAATTAAAACGATTCGCAGATGCTTCATGTGGGGGTAATTTCCTTAATAAAGATGCCAAAAGTGCCTACCTCCTTTTTGAAGAAATGAGTGAAAACTCATTTAATATGGCTTTCATAAACACACATGAATTCATGATAAAATGCTTATTTATGATAGTTCTTAGGCTTAGCATTGCATATCATGTTATAAATACTACATAACATCCATTACATGGCATTTAGGATAGTTGTATGTTTTGTATATTAATTCCTTTATTTTATATGGCCAAGAGGCAATGCAACATCCTTACGGACTTCTGATGAAAAATCCGACTGTATGGATGGATTCGGAGCGACGATCGCAGTCTAACAACGTAGAAATCACCTTGATCGGAGCATCGCGGCATCCTCTGTAAGCAATGAAGGGTGGATAGTCTAGATGGTGCCACATGGCACCATCTGGAGCGCCCAAAGCCACCCGCCACATCTCCAAAGGTCGCCCACCAAGTGATCTAAGCCATTGGATGAAAATCCAACTGCTGAGAGCTCGCCCTCACCATGCGGCTGCAACTCCTCGCAACGCACATGCGAACTTAGTGCAATGGTGGGAGCGGCGGTTTGCCATGGAGGGTGCGGGTTCGAATCCCCATAGCCCCCCCGATTCTCAATCCAACCAACACATGCGCAGCACCAGCACACACCAACAGCGCGCACACACACGCCAGCGCATGCTAGTGCGCACATCAATGGGGCTGCCGTGCAATCCACGCATGAGGCGGGGCAGCATAGTGCGCATGGGGTGGGCGCGTCTCGGTTGGCGCCAGCCTTCAGTGACAACTTGGCAAACATACAGCGACACTTACAGCTGTCGCTAATTCTTCTCATGCCAACAAAGCCAGCTGTGGGCGTGAGCTGCCTACAGCGACACTTCCAGCGACGGCTTGGAGGTCACTAACGGTCCCATGCCTATTCTAGCCTCTTTTCATCCACTATAAAAGGACCAACACCCCCTCCCTCCCAAGCCATCTCTACCTACTCTACTCCCACCTCTCCCAAGCTCCAACAAGCCAACCAATGCTCTGTTAGAGCTTGCTCTCAAGCTCCCAAGGTGCCTATTAGTGTAGCGAAACTCTGCCCCACCAAATACTCCTCCAACTTCCCATCTCATTCATAGGTCGCCTTGGAGAAGTCCTCCCACCTCTATTCCGGTAGCAGATCATCTCCACCTTCTCACCTCCATTCCAGAGCTGCACTGAAGCTTTCCTCTACCCGACGACCTCCCACTTCTCACCTCCATCGTCCTGCTTTCCAACTCCTTCATCAGAGCTTCCGCCAGGCTTCGTCGTCTCGCCGAACAGCCACTTCAGGAGATTTCTTCTCACCTCCCTCTCTTTTTATGTTTTCTATATTATTGTAATTGACATTCATGAAATATATCAGATTCAATTCTATCTCTCTCTTGTGATTGTTTGTCATCTTATTTCAAAAACAAAAATAATAATAATAACAAAACCATAAAATGCCAAAAAGAAACAAATCGAAGCATGGTTTTCATACAAAGTAAATGTCGCCTCCTTGTGTTCAACCCAGGACTCCCTTAGAGCTTTGGTATAAATTTTATTTGACCATGAGTTTTGCAACTACGACGACAGGTTACTTGTAACACCGATGATATGCATACATATAAATAGCCAAAAATGTCTATTAATGCATGTTATTAGTGTCATATTAGCATCATGCATTGTAAATATTGCATAACATGCATAATCATGCATTTAGGTCAAATTGTATAAATTGTATAGTAATTGTCTCTTTTTATGGTTAGGGATAGGGTGATTTCTAATTGGGGCTTCGAATGGAAGATCCAACCATATGAATCTGATAAGGGCGACGACGGGAGTTCAACGACTCCAAGATCGCCCTTATCGGACATCCGTAGCACAAGATATAATCCGAGGAAGCCTAGAGATCAAGGACCAAGATGGTGCCAAAGTGCACTTCAGATGACAAATCTGACCGCAAATATGGGTTCGAATCGATGATCGCAGCCTAACGGTGTGAAAATCGACTTAATCTGACATCTGTGGCACCTTCTACATGTTACAGAAGATGGACGACCATGATGGTGCCACGTGGCACCATCACAGCCGCCCAAATCGGCCGTAGCACCGTTCCCCATCTTCTGAAGGTACGGCGAGGCAAGATTTGGGTCGTTGGATCTTGATCCAACTACCGTGAGCACACACGCTTAAATTGAAAGCGCGACAAAGAAGAACCGCTAGCGCAGCATTAGAGCACGTTGCGCGAGTGCAGGGCGCACATTTGACTCGTGATCTACGACGCACGCACAATTAATTTTGACTGTGCGATTGGTTGTGGGAATCCCAGATCATCCAATCCGGCGCACGTGTGATCAAACGCACAGCACACACGCCCGATCGCACGTATGGGCGCGCAGTTAAGCACAGATGAAGGCACGGGCGAGGATGACTTTAAGTTGTCCGATCTTGAGATCGGACGGCTGAGATTTCGAGGACGTGGGAGAGCATTAAGCACGTAGCAAGTGAGGAGGTGGGTGCGTGCGCGAGGCTGCGGCGATGTGGGGTCTTTAGTGACGCTTAAATTCGTCACTAAAGACCCCATTATTTAATGTTTTAACTATCTAATGACCAAATTGCCCCTATCCTTGTAACTATAAAAGGAGACCCCTACCCTATGAAATCCTCATCCCTTCCTTCACCTCTCTCCCTCTCCAAAGCTCAAGAAAAGCTTGTCTCACACTCGGGATGCTATTCTAGAGCAAAATCCAATTTTCTCAACCCTGTTTCGGAAGTTGATCCCGCGACGATGACGACGTGCTGTCTCGTTCCCATTTCTTCCTGCTTCGTCCTCCTTCTTCGCTCTCTATCCTCCATCTTCCAGGCGTCGCTCCGTCCGGCTCGTCCTCCAAACATTTGTCGAGGAGGATAACATCTCTCTCCCTTCTTTTTAATCGCTTTCTAGAATAGAATTTCCCACTTTCTAGTTGTAATCATTTCTCACTTTGTAGTTGTAAAAACATTATTACTATATCAAGTGATTGTTCTCTCACTCACTCTTATTGTTTATATCAATTCCATTATAACTATCTCATTTTCAAACAAAAACACAAAAAAAATTTAATCGTAGATTTAAGATTGACGTAGCCTCCCTGTGTTCAACCCAGAATTCTTAAAGTTTCGGTATAAATTTATCTGTTAACGGATTTCTTCGCAAATCAAACTACAACGAGTTTTTCAAATCCAACTTCAATCATGTAGTTTTCTGCATCTCAACATTTTGGTGCCATTGCTGGGGAGGCAAAAATTTCGATTTTCTTTCCGCATTTTCGTGCACTTTATTATTTTCTAACTTGCTTTATTTCTTGTCTATTGTTTTGCAAGTACCTTAACAGGGATTCTTCAAGCAGTAGATTGGAGTAAAGTGCAGTTGAAGACAATTGTAAGTGCTCCCCATTCTTCCCCCTCCATAGATTCCATTTCACAACATTAATTCAAACTCCAACTAACCTAGGTGTTTGCATAAATCTTAAGGTTAGTTTGGCTGCATGGATTTCCACCCACATTCATCTCACCTGCATATAAAAAAAATCAGCAAAAAGATATTTCTTGTGGGGTAAATCAACATACACACTACATACACCCACATTCAAGGCACATAACCTAACTGATTTTTATCTACTCAATCGGATTCTAATATGTGAAACCGGTACACGCAAATCAACATATAAAAGAGTAGAAATCAGTCTAGGTTAATTATTTTGTGTGCCTAACTCAGTGGTGCAATCTTGGCGAATTGTTTGAGTTGTTTAGGCCGCACCACTTAACCTAAAATCAACTCACCAAGTTGCTTCCCCTTAAGGTTTTCAATTTAGGTCAATACCAGGTACTCCACTTTACTTTTTGATTTCAAAAGGAAAGAGATCTTCACCCGTGCTTAAAAATCTAGTTTGCCTCAAAATTTGATTGAATTAACCTAATTCCAAACCTTAAAAACTACTTAAGCAAGATTTGAACCTTAAAATCCACTCATCAAAAATAATCTTGCTTGAAAACCCCAATTGTGCACGCACTCACACATACTCAATTGATCATTAAGGGCACAACCCATCTTAAGGGCCCACCACATTCCATAAGCACTACAATCACAGGCCTAAATAAAATCAAGTAGACGTTGGCCTTAACTACTGATTTGCTCTTCAAGGCCCAGTCTAAGATTGTTTACGATTAACCTGCTTGTACCAATCAATCTGATGTCTAGCTAGGGGAGTAGTGTCAAACGACCACGGCTGGGGGGTACACTAGGAACCGGAGGTGCAAGCCGAAGGAAGGACCTTCTCCCCAGTTCTTTCTTCTAACTGGTTGGATTGATTGGATGCAAGTAGAGTAAATTGTTTATAATCTTAAGGCGGATTCTGAGAGTTTGTAGATCCTTAGGCTACCCCACTTAGGGACAGCCTTGTTTTGTTATGCTGTAGGGTTCTTATCCCCAGTCCTTCCGACCTCTTCCTAGTTTATGCTGGGAAGGAGGTCATTGAATCCCCGATTGGAAGGACAACTAAAGTATTCTAGGAGGCATAGATTGATTTTGGCTAAATTGATCCCATGGTCGATCAACAACCTCCTCTGCCTCAGAATCCACAGGAGGTATTTCAAAGGCAGCTAGAACAAATGTAGAGAATGCAAGAATGGTTCTAGAGAATGCAGAGCGCTCAGCCCTTGAAGGATTTTTATGGTCCTTCAAATTACAGGGAACGTCCCGGCATCCAGATTCCTACCAGAGACGTAGAAATCAAGCCCCAGGTGTTAAGCCTGATCAAACATTTCCATGGGCTTAGCTCTAAAGACACGTTTCAACAGTTGGAGGACTTGACCACTTTAGTCCAGACCACCAAGGCGTGAAATGTGAATGAAGAGTAGATGATCATGAGGCTCTTTCCCCACTCTCTTAGGGATAAAGCCGTTCATTGGTACAGGACCATAGGGAGGCCGATTGCAACATGGAATGATTTGAAATCGACTTTCCTGAAGAAATTCTTCCCTGTCAAACATACCAATGCCCTAAGACGGGCGATTACTACCTTCACCCAATGGCCGAGGGAGTAGTTTCATGTTTCCTGGGAGCGATTCTAGGACTTATTGCGGAGGTGTCCACACCTCAAGGTGCCGAAATGGCAGCTCGTTCAGATCTTTTACCACGGGTTGACTGAGCAACTTAGAAATCACGTGGATGCTTCTTGCGAAGGCAATTTCCTCAACAAAGATGCAGATAGCACGCATGATTTGTTTGAGGAGATGAGTTGGAATTCGATAAATCATGCCTCCATGAATACTTTTAACCGGTCCCAACAACCCCGATCGAATGCTAATGAAGTCCACGACTCTCATTCATTCGATATGGAATTGATTTGTAATAAACTAGATAAGGTGGACTTGGTTACTAAAAGGATGGAGTGGATGGCTGGAAACTCAATAAACAATTCTCGATCCACTCAATCCCAAAATTTGGGATTCCATTCGTCGCAAGCTCCTTCTGGACGGGAGTTCGTGAATCAACTTGATGCGGCTCAACCTGTGAGCCAGCATTCTTCGGAACCCCACGGGTTCCAAACTAGGGCCTTTGATCCCAGTTTTTCTTATCCCTCCCTATCTTTCTCTCCATCCTCACCCTATGAGGATGTCTATGTTGTAGAGGAGAACATTAGGTCCAACCCTTACTCCAATGCTTATAATCCAGGTTGGAGGAACCACCCTAACTTCTCCTAGAAGAACTCAGGGCAGCAGACCCAATTCCGACCCAGCAACTAGGTTCCACAAAGAACAATGGGTCAAGGTCATGTTTACACTCAGCTGCCCTCGAATCAGGTCAATCAACCAGCCTGGAATGCCCGTCAACCCGTAAGGCAGGCTGATTTGAACCGATAGATGGTAGAAATGCAAGGATCTATGCTCCAGCTCATGCAGCAAATGAAAACCTCACTGGACAACTTGCAAATCGAGTTCATTGCTAATTCTCATCAACCCAGATCTCTGCCATCTCAACCCGTACCCAACCCGCCTAATATCCAAAATCTGGGCAATCAAGCCCAAGGGTACAAGAATCAGAGAGACCCACACGCACATGCTCAGGTGGTTGAGCTGGGTGCTTCCTCTTCTGCTTCTTCAAATCAAAGGTTTCTGGCTAATGAAGCCCCTCCAATCTTTCCTAACCCCCCCAAGACCCAAACCCGTATACATCTGCTAATTCTGATACCTTGAGGAGTGGAAAACAAACTCAGGATTCACAACTACACTATTTTGATCTACCAAATCCTGGAGAGCTTGAGGGGAGAAAGGAGAACTTTGATGAAGAAATCAAGGCTTAGAAACCTGATTCCGAAGATCTAACTCATGTTCCTTTTCCTGAGGCCTTGATTAAACCTAGGAAGAAGAAGTTTGCTGATAGTAATGAGGAGATCTTGAATATATTCAAGAATGTCAAGATCAATATCCTGCTCCTTGACGCTATCAAACGCATACCAGCTTACGCTAAATCTTTGAAGGATTTATGCACACAGAAGTATAAGTCGAGGGAATCTATTCCGAGGAAGGTGGTACTCTCCGAGCAAGCTAGTTCTGTTATCCTGCATCACCTTCCTCAGAAAAAGAGAGATCCAAGTGCTCCTTTGATTTCTTGTGCCATCGGAGATTACACTTTTGATAGAGCACTTTTGGAACTAGATGCATCTATTAACCTAATTCTAACTTCTCTTTACGAGAAGTTTGGATTAGGTGAACTTCGACCGACTTCAGTAACGCTGCAGTTAGCGGACCGTTCGGTCACAAATCCGCGAGGCGTTATTAAAGATGTTATTATTAAGGCTAAGGATTTCTATTTTCCTGTAGATTTCCTTGTCCTTGACATAGATGTACCTGAAAATCTAAGGAACATGCCCATCATTATGGGGCATCCGTTCCTGGCTACCGCTAAGGCCAATATCAACTATGACAGCGGTAGCATGGAAATCACCTTTGGGGATCAGAAATTGAAATTGAATATTCTTAAGGCAATTAATAAATTCGAGGATTGTGGATTTACAGAGGAACTTGAGGAAGACAATTTGAACAATGAAACATGTATGGCAGTTTCTACAATCGAAAGTTCCTCCTGTTGTGATGGATCTGACCCGCAACCCTCTGTGGCAAACTCGCCACATTTTGAAGAGGTTATTGATTTTATTCACTTTCAACCTCTTCCTCTTGATGAATCTTCTTCAGCATCATCTTTACCCTCAATCCAAAACCCGCCCTAGCTCGAACTGAGACCATTGCCTAAGAATTTGAAATATCAATTTTTGAGACCTCAAAAGATACTCCCTGTGATTATCAATGCTAGATTAACTATGGAGTAGGAGATTAAACTGATCAAGATCTTAAAGGAACACAAGGAGGCAATTGGTTGGATCATTCATGACCTTAGGGGGATCGACCCATGTTACTGCAATCATAGAATATTCTTGGAAGATGGATCCCGCCCTTCTCGCCAAATGTAGAGGAGATTAAACCCTAATATGAGAGAAGTGGTCAAGAAGGAAATTATCAAGTGGCTTGATGCAGGAATCATTTATCCAATCTATGATAGTCCTTGGGTAAGTCACGTATAAATTGTTCCCAAGAAATCCTGGATTACCGTTGTGACTAACAAGAAAGGAGATTCTGTCACAACTCGTTCAGCTTCCTCTTGGAGGGTTTGTATTGATTATAGGAAGCTGAACACAGCCACGAAAAAGGATCATTTCCCTTTTCCCTTTATCGATCAAATCCTTGAAAGACTAGCTAGGAAGAAATACTTCTATTTCCTGACGGTTACTCGGGATACAATCAAGTCCCTATCCATCCTGAGGATCAGGAGACAATAACTTTCACCTATCCCTATAGAACCTTTGCTTTCCGTAGGATGCCTTTCGACTTATGCAATGCACCCGCGACTTTTCAAAGGTGTATGCTGGCCACTTTCTCAGACATGGTGGGAGAGTTTATGGAAGTCTTCATGGATGATTTCTCTATTTTCAGAGAATCATTTAAATCTTGCCTAGTTAATCTTGAAATGATTCTTAAAAGATGCATCAAAACAAGACTAGTCCTTAGCTGGGAAAAGAGTCATTTCATGACACAAGAAGGCATCGTTTTGGGTCATATAATCTCTGAACGGGGAATCGAAGTTGACAAGCTAAGGTTAATGCTATCTCTAAACTTCCTCCTCCCACATCTATCAAATAAATTCGATCATTTCTGGGTCATGTGGGATTCTATAAGAGGTTCATCAAGGGCTTTTCTAAAGTTGCTCGCCCTCTGAGCAACCTTCTTGCCAAAGATACGCCGTTTGATTTCAACGAATCATGCCATAGGGCATTTGATTTTCTTAAAACGGCAGTCACTTATGCTCCGATGTTACAACCACTGGTTTGGATAGCCCCATTCGAGATCATGACCGACGCTTCTGATTACGCGGTCGAGGCTATTTTGGGTCAAAAGATCGACAGGAAGCTCTCTGTCATCTACTACGCTAGTAAAACTCTGGACGAGGCCCAGAGGAATTACACTGTTACAGAGAAGGAATTACTAGTTGTAGTATTTACTTTAGAGAAATTCAGTGCTTATCTCTTAGGGTCTCACGTCATCATATATACCGACCACTCGGCCTTGAGACATCTCTTAGCCAAAAAGGACGTCAAACCCCAGCTTATTCGATGGATTCTTCTACTTCAAGAATTTGATCTTGAAATCAAGGATAAATCCGGGGCACAGAATGTGGTGGTGAATCATCTTTCGAGACTTCTGAGTGATTCTTCTCATCCAAATATTCCGATTGTTGATACTTTTCTGGATGAGACCATCCTTGCATGATCAAGTGTTCAAACTCCCTGGTTTGCAAACATCGTAAACTATTTGGCCGTTTGTCAAATCCCTTAGGATTGGACCAAGCAACAAAGAGATAGACTCAAATCTGTGGCCAAATATTATTTCTGGGAGGACCCTGAACTGTATCACATCAGCTCTAATCATATTATTCGCCGATGTGTTCCGGAGATTGAATTAAAAAGTATACTCGATTTTTGCCATGCATCTACGTGTGGTGGACATTTCTCCAGGAAAAAGATTGCTGCAAAAATTTTGCAATCGGGATTCTTTTGGTCGTCTTTATTCAAGGATGCCCAGTGTTCGAACGCTCTCGATCGGGTTTTAAAAGATAATACGTTGTAATATAGCCGACAAAGTGTTCAAAACAAATAAAGATTTTTATTACTTGAAAATCGGAGTATCCGAGGTCAAACACAGGGAGCAATTGGAATTTACTACTAATCTCAAATGTAATTGAACACTCTAATTTACTCAAAACTTTAATTCAAATATGAATGCATGCGGTTAAAGAGTAAATAGGACAAAAGAGTAAAATTGGACGTCTGATCACAAGATCAGACGTCTTAAAAGTTTCCCTTCTTTGAAGATTCTTCTTCTTCTGATCTTGCTTTCTTTCTTCTGCAGTCTCTTTTTCTTCTTCATCTTCTGTCCTGGCCTTTCTTCTTCTTTCTCTTCTCTCTTATGCAAAGGCTTCTTCTTCTTCCTTGGTCTCTTCTCTTTTCTGCAAAGGGCTTCTTTCTCTTCTGTCTTCTTCTTCTCAGCAGTCTCTCCTTCTTCCTTTAGATCTCTGCCTCTGCTTCTTTTCTTGCAGTCCTTCTTTCGTCCTTCTCTTCTATACCTTGCTCAACCTCTTCTTCTACTTCTTCTCTTCATCTTCCTCGCAGCTAATTCTCTCTTCTTCAACCAGCCTGCCTGCACAGAGAGCAAAACCTACCCTTTTCCCTCTACCCGCACATCTCTCTCTCTCTCTGCAATTCACTCAAAGGACGCTCTCCCAGAGCCACGGGTAATCGGGTCGGATTTCGAACCCGGGACCAAGCGCACCGGCAGGTGGGTGATGCGCGAGGAGTGCTCAGGTTGGGTCGGGTCGGAGCCCACCAAATCCGCGAGGTGAAACTGCAGACGAGGCAAGCGTGGGATAAGGTGAGGGACCTCACCCCTGTGCGTTCGGAGGCGAAGAGTGTATAGCACAAAAACAACTTATACCGCACCTGCACTTCGTATTTCAACGATGTGGGACTAAAGTCCCGCCTTCTTTCGCTCGCACCCGCAGACGATTCTTCTTCGATTGCCAAGGCTGCGGACGTCGCTGCGCTCCTTGTTGAGCCAGATCACTTCTCACTACTCGCCCGAGTCCGCTACACCTGAAGCCTGGAGCTGCTTTGAAGCTTCTTCAACCGTCGTCAATGGCGGCAGGGGCTTCGATACTGTCACACACAAAATAAGCCTCTCGGCTTAATCAGACCAGCTGGGCACCTTCGCCGTGGCACGGCGAAGGTGGTGAGCCATGCGGCCGGCCGTGGGATGGCCTAGGCGTGCGCGCCTAGGTCAACCTGTGGCCGGCAGTGTGGGTGTGTTCGGGGGACTGTGGTGGAGGCGTAGTGTTACAAACGCGGCTTCAAGACGATTTTTTTAAGACGTCTGGGAGGTGGCCTAGACGTCTGACCAGACGTCTGGAACCCCTTCCAAACGTCTGGGATTCAATTTCTGTGGCGGACGGGGTTGCGTCTGCGCGCATGCGCGCGTAGACCTGCAACCACCACCCTCTTTCCTCTTTTTCCCTCTCTCCTCCTGCAGGGCACAGTTCTCTCTCTCTCTCTCCCCGCGTGGCCTTAAAAGGCCCTCGCCCTCTCCCTCACCCTCATCCCCTTCGTGTCCCTCTTCTTCTCCCAACCGGTGCGAGAGCGAGCGAGCGGCGGCAGCAGCGGCCGCGGCAAGTGTGCTGGAGGAGGTGTTGCGCGAGGGAGGAGACGCTCAACCGTGAGGGCTCGAGCTTGCCGAGGCAGCTAGAGCCGGCCGGCGGGGGAGCAGCGGGCGTGGAGTGTCGCGGAGGGGCAGCTGCAGCTCGAGCAGCAGGCGGACGGGGCGCGGTGCGGCCGTGCGTCGCGGGCAGAGAGCGAGAGGAGCTCTGATTCTGGAAATTTTTCCAGAATCAGACGTCTGGGCTTACGACCAGACGACGGTGAAGATGTCTGGAGGATTGTCCAGACGTCTGACAGGTAAGATATTTCGTCTTCTTCCTTTTTCGCACGTACGGCCATACAGCCGACCGCCGCGCCTTCGTCTGCAACCCGTCGTACTGAGAACGGGTATGGGTGCGTGCAGGTTTTTCTCGGGAGGGCGCGAGACTCGCCATCCAACGCGAATCGAACGTCTGGCCGCAGTGCCAGACGACGGAGAGGACTTCCAGACGTCCAGGTTGACCATCGGACATCTGGGAATCAAGCCAGATGCCCCCGCAGGCTTCTGGATGTCTGAGGGACTACACAGAGCGAAGGTATCATCTAAACCACCTTTTAAGACGTCTGGAAGAGGTTCCAGACGTCTGATTTTACACTATTTCGTCGTTTTCGACCCGTTTAGGGCCCGTTCGGAGTCCGTTTTCCGCGTTTCGAGTTGCGTTCTTCCCAGAATAAAATCCTCTACCCGTTTACAGTAATTATATACTGTTCTGAGAAACTCCTTGTGCTTGATCCTTGTGTTAGGACCCCGTTCCATTGCAGTCTCGGGGGTTGCGGAGGCGCGTGGGATTTCCGACCATGCCCCCAGTACTCCCTTTGTAACTGGTAGAGTGGCTATTAAAATTATTAGCATAATTTGTTACAATTATGGAACAATTAATAGAACCTAGGGCATTGCATGAATCCTAGGAATGAGAAACCAGATTGAATGATAGATCCTAGGGTATTGCATGAATCCTAGGAATGAGAAACTAGATTGAATGATAGATCCTAGGGTACGGCATGAATCCTAGGACTGAAAAACTAGTGATATGTATATAGATATTGCAGTCTTGGAAAAGTGGAAAGGAAATACTAGCTGCCTGTAAATTGATTTAACAGCTGCCTGTTATGAATAAATAAACATGATTGAGAACATGGCTTGTATGAACGTGAAACTGGAATGGTGAAACCTAAATGTGCTGAGTAAAAGAGCTGGAACCCTACAGGGAATTAGGAGTAGAACTCCTGGAAAGAGAATGGAATGGAACTGAGAAAGAAAGACGTGGAAGTGTGTTGTCCCTTGGGTACGTAGTGCCAGGGGAAGCACCTGTTACTTGTTTAGTGCAGAGCGGAGCCAACCGCCCCAGGGACCCGGGGTTAGGTCTGGCCACTTTGTACCGACTTTTGGCCCTCGTGTACACAGTACCGAGAAGAGCTACTAGTGTAGAGCAAGTACTAGCTACCCCACGGGCCCCGGGGTGCTGCTAGCTCACCTACACCGACTTGTTAGGCCCACTGGGCAAACCAGGGTAGTCAGGCGAGGGTGCGCAGACTGTGGAGGGGCAAGACCCCTGTTTGGTTACTGTGGAGGGGCTGGACCCCTGTTACTGAGAGGGCTCTGCCTTATACTGGTTCCGTGCTGTGCTTGGGCACACCCGTTAACGGAAACGACTGACCGCGTGCCAGTGTGGGGTAGCTACCCGTGCATTTATCGCGCGTGCTGTAGTCACCGTTACGTCTGTCAGCAACCTTGGGGTGGTTGACTGAGGGTAGGACCACCACGGGGGACTCTCCCGGCCAGGAGAGCACCACATCCTACTTCTACTTTTCGGAAAAGACTGCAATCAAGATCGTTCCCACGAGGAACATTCGAGATCAAGTGAAGGATCTGAGAAATAAATAAATCATGAAATAATAGAAAGACGTAAATAAAGAAAGTAACAAAATATAACAGCTACTGTACACTCTACTGCCTCTTTAGTTTTAGTTGCCACTCTACTCAGCATTTCGCTGACGTGTTACACTCGTTACTTTTCAGGACCAGCTGTTGAGTAACCAGGGTCAGCGGCTGCAGAGGACGCTGGGCCGAGTAGGGTCCAGTAGAGTTACCGCAGTTCTTTTTGTACCCCTTTTGTTCCATTGTAGTGAGTAGTTCTTGTTACTCTCTGTACTTTTCTTTATTTGTAGTTTCATGTTATGTTATAATTGTTGTTCTACTGTTGTGGTGGTACATACTGTAGTAGTTCCTTTTCTTACTGCTATATTTTGTTACTGCTAGTTATATTCATGATGAATGTGGTTTATTTTACTACTCTTTTGGTTACTTCCTCGTTGGACAACTAGGTCTTGGGATTAGTCGAGCCGGTCCGGTTCTCGTGTCTCTTAGGGACTCGGGAATCGGGTCGTTACACGTAGAGGGATGATGGATGGGCGGAGAGTGTTCCTTCTGGTGAGGCGGAGCTTATGAGACGGTTGGCGAGCCGTGTGGAGGGGCGAAATGGTGGGGGCGGCTCGCCGGAGGTCGGTCGGAGGCGAGGAAGATGGAGGTGCTCAGCGACAGTCGAGGGGCAATTAAATGAAATAAAAGGGGGAAAAGAGAGAGGGGAAGATGGAGAACAATTCTAACCTACTTACAGGGACGAAGGGGACGGAAAGGCAAATAGTTGTACCTGATGTCGCCGGAGAAGAAGCTGCCCAGTGGAGGAAGACGGCGGCGACGACGGGCTGAGGCGGCGTGCGCGGGTATTGCACGACGCGGAGGAGAATCAGGAAGATGTCTCTGCCACTGGTTTTGTGGCAGAGCGAAGAGGAAAGGAAAGGGAGCTCGCCGGAGCTCGCTGGGTACTTGGCCGGAGAAGAAAGAGAAGAATTTGAGGTGGAAGTCCGGCCAAGTCGAGCTGAAATTGGGTGGCCGGGTTTGGAGGTTCTTTTATAGGCACTGGGCCGTGCTTTCAGAGCGTGGAGGGCACGCCAATACCTCTGCCGGCTCGCCGGAGAAGGAAAGAGGGTGGATACCCAAATCCCTCGTGCATTCGCACGAGAGATTGGGTTCACACCAGGGATCAAGATTGGCCTTAGATGGAAGGGAATTCCTCAGAGAATCTCCCTTCCATTTCTGGGAGGGGATCTCTGAGGAATCAGAGAGTATTCCCTCTCTAATCCTCGCCGGAGCAGGATTCTGCCCCAATAGTGGTGGAAGGACCTGATTGCAAAGGTGGCGAGGAAGTTAGGGGGCTCTCTGCGATGATTTCAAAAGATAGAGATCAAATTGTGATTTGGGTATACTAAATTGCAAAGTAGGTCAAGATGACCTCCCCTTAGGTCTAAATTTTGGTATAAACCTAATTTGGACCTAAGGAATCCAATGGTAGAGTTGGATTTTAGGTTTGACCTCGTTTGACTGGACATTTTGCATAAAAACCCAAATTAGGTCAATTGATGAACTAGGACCCTAATCTAGGCCAAACTGGGTTCCAAAGGCCAAATTAAGTGTTCTAAACCCTAGAGGATATTTTTCCATGATTTTTAGAGGGTTTACTTGATTTTTATCCTGACCGGAACCTTGTTGATTGAAGCGGGTCTGTTTTAGGGTTACCAAATGTCATTTAATTCCTAAATTGCACATGAACCCATTTCTGATTGACTCAACCCACTTTTTATCTTATTTAGACCATTTGACATACGTTTTGCCTCTGAGAAATCCCGTCTATGTACTGCAATGGTAAAATTGCAGTTTTAACCTTTATTTCATGTTTTCTTCTCAGAGCACTTATTCCTTCATTTAGGCCTTCTTCTAGGTTATGTAGGAGCTTTTATCTTCTTTATTGGGTCAAAATGAGCTAGTTATGGCTCATGATGAGGCTCTCATCACCCAGGAATTCTCGAGGTCATGTTCCCGATGCCAGGCACTTGGGAGCATAACCAAGAGAGACATGATGCCCCTAAACCCGATTCTTCCCGTCGAAATCTTCGACGTTTGAGGCATCGATTTCATGGGACCCTTCCTCCCTTCATTTGCACATCAATACATTCTTGTCGCTGTTGATTACGTGTCCAAGTGGATTGAGGTCATCCCTACCCGAACCAATGACCACAAGGTGGTCATCGATTTCATCAAGAAGAACATCTTCAGCCGGTTCTGGATTCCAAGGGCCATCATCAGCGATGGTGGTACTCACTTCACTAATGCCCAGTTCCGTAATTTACTGGAAAAATATGGGGTAAATCACAGAATTTTCACACCTTACCATTCCCAGACGAATGGACAGGCCGAGATCTCCAATCACAGAATTTTCACACCTTACTATTCTTCAGAAAATGGTTAGGCCTGATCATAAAGACTGAACTCAAAAGCATGAGGACGCTCTTTGGGCCTACCGTACGGCGTACAAAATGCCTATCGTCATGTCACCATTTCATCTGGTGTGTGGAAAGGTGTGCCATTTACCCGTAAAAATTGAACATAGGGCATTCTGGGCAATCAAGCAGTGCAATCTAGATTTGAGTTTAGCAGGAAAGATTAGGAAACTCCAAATATCTGAGTTGGAGGAGCTTAGAAATGACACATACGAGAATGCTAAGATCTATAAGGCTCGGACCAAAGCTCTTCATGACCAATTGATATCCCACAAGAGCTTTGAGCCGAACCAGAAGGTCTGGCTCTTTGACTCTCGACTTAAGCTCTTTCCCGGCAAACTTAGGTCAAAATGGAACGACCCGTTTATCATCAATCAGATATATTTCCAAACGAGGTTGTTCAGATTTCTGACCCAAAGATTGGTAATTCATTTAAAGTCAACAGTTAGCATCTGAAGCCTTTTATTGACCGTATTGTTCCAAAACCCATCTCAGACACGGTTGCTCTCATCATGTTGTGATTTCTTTATCTGGACTTCGCCTAGCTGATGGCATTAAACTCAACAGTTGTACAGTCTGACTCAAAGCTAACCTGAGCATCATATTCAAGTGATATCTTCTACATTCTACCCTTCCTTTCATGTCTTTTATTTTCAATGAGGACATTGCATCAACTAGGCATGGGGGTGGATTCATTTCTGAATCATTTTGTCAGCTCTGTGGAATTCTTGTAAATTCTACTTGTTTTCTTATATCTATATATATATATATATATATATATATATATATATATAGAATTAGGACGGAATACTTGGGCATTAGGACTTTTCAATCTTAGGAAATATTACAGTAGGATTTGAACACTAAGACCCTTCAGGTCTTTGGACTTAATCAGCCCGGGTATCCACTAAAATGTGGATTTGTTTATCGAGTCCTCGCCATCCTGAATTCCATTTCAATTTTATTAAATAAGTTTGGGTGATAAGTACACGACTTATTAACCCGCCCTCTGATTTGAGGGAATTTTAAGTCAAAGCATCTACACATTATTCATCACTGACTCGTTGTTCGATGGTTTTAACGAAAATTGGGTAGCTAATGAACCTTCTAGGGTGATATGTCTGGCAATTTATCGTGGGTAACAGCCCATAGGTAGGTTGTCCAGAGCCCATCCACTGGACCATTCTTTTCCTGCTGCCTTTAGGTAAATCTTAGACCAAGGAAGCCACCTACTCAAAAAAAAAAAAGAAAAAGAAAGTCCAAAAAGAAAAAAAAAGAAAAAGAAAAGGAAAAGGAGAAAAGAAACAAAGAAAAACAGAAGCCACACTTCACCGCACGAGTATAGCTGCCAAGTTATCGTGGGTAACAACCCATTGGTAGGTTGTCCAGAACCCACCTCAAGAAATGCACGTTTAATTCCTAAAACACTTAGGAAGAAGCGAAGAAGTAGAATAAGCCTGGGAGATATACACTGGATTCACCTTTGTGTTGACCCCATAAAAAGAAAAGCAGGGAGAAAGCTACCGGTCATATAGATACACCTTTAGGCAGAATTCTTCTTAAGGTCACTTAGGGGCATAGAAACCCGAAGTTCGTTCTGATTACCGATCGAGTCTATCACATTCACAAAAAGATGCTTAGAACTCAGGGTTCTCATCAAATCTTGGGTGGGTTGAGTGGCCGTAGAAAGCCGCTCTATAACCCTAAACTCAAAAATCCAAAAAAATTAGAAAAGAAAAAGAAGAAAAAGAGATCCTTCTTTGAATAAGGCGAGAGCTTGAGGCGGTCTGCATTTTGGCAGATACCCGGGAGCTGTTGTGTCTTTGAAAGTTCAGGTTCTAAGTAAAAATTTCTTAATGTTGAAAATGACTTTTGCCCAAGTAATCCAACCCTAATTCTTTTATAAATAGCATGTAGTTTTTGCTAGGGACTAGCAAAAGATAGGCATGGGGGTGTGATGTGCATACATCTAAATAGCCAAAAATATCTATTAATGCATGTTCTTAGTGTCATATTAGCATCATGCATTGTAAATATTGCATAACATGCATAATCATGTATTTAGGTCAAGTTGTATAAATTGTATAGTAATTGTCTCCTTTTATGGTCAAGACAGGGTGATTTTTAATCGAGGCTTCAAAAGAAAGATTCAACTGTACGGATCTGATCAAGGAAACAACGGGAGTTCAAAGACTCCAAGATCGCCCTGATTAAACATCCGTAGCACCAGATATAGTTCGAGGAAACCTAGAGATCAAGGGCCAAGATGGTGCCACACCGCACCTCAGACGACAAATTCGACCGCACAGATGGGTTCGAATCGATGATCACAGCCTAACGGCGTGAAAATCGTCTCAACTCGACATCCGTGGCACCTTCTACACATCACAGAAGATGGACGGCCATGATGGTGCCATGTGGCACCATCACAGCCACCCAAATCGGCCGCAGCACCGCTCCCCATCTTCTGAAGGCACGACGAGGCAAGATCTGGGCCATTGGATCTTGATCCAATGACCATGAGCACGCGCGCTTAAATCGAAAGCACGACAAAGAAGAGCCACTAGCGTAGCGATCGAGCGCGGGGCGCGAGTTCGACTCGCGATCTGCGTCGCATGCGTGATTAATTTCGACCGCGCGATCGACTGTTGGTGGCCCAGATCATCCAATCGAGCGCACGCGCGATCAAATGCACAGCCTACACTCCCAATCACACGTGCGAGTGCGCAGTTAAGCGCAGATGAAGGTGCGGGCGAGGACAACTTTAAGCCGTCCGATCTCAAGATTTCGAGGATGTGGGAGAGCATTAAGAGCGCGGTAGGTGAGGAGGCGGGTGCGTGCGCGAGGTTGCGACGACGTGGGGTCTTTAGTGATGCTTAAATCCATCACTAAAGACCCCCTCATTTAATGTTTTGACTATGTAATGACCAAATTGTCCCCTATCCTTACAATTATCAAAGGAGACCCCTACCCTACGAAATCCTCATCCCTTGCTTCACCTCTCTCCCTCTCCAAAGCTTAAGAAAAGCTTGTCCCACACCCGGGATGTTATTCTAGAGCCAAATCCAATTTTCTCACCCCCATTCCAGAAGTGGATCCCGCGACGACGACGACGTGCTGCCTCATTCCCATTTCTTCATGCTTTGTCCTCCATCCTGCTCCGTCCTCCGTCTTCCAAGCGTCGCTCCATCCGGCTTGTCCTCCAAACATTCGTCGAGGAGGATAACATCTCTCTCCCTTCTTTTTAATCGCTGGATAGAATAGAATTTGCCGCTTTCTAGTTGTAATCATTTCCCGCTTTGTAATTGTAAAAACATTATTATTATATCAAGTGATTGTTCTATCTCACTCCCTCTCTCTTTCTTTCTCTCTTATTGTTTATATTAATTCCATTGTAACTATCTCATTTTCAAATAAAAAACATAAAAAAATATAATCGCGGATTTAAGATCGACGTAGCCTCCCTGTATTCGACCCAAAATTCTTAGAGTTTTGGTATAAATTTATCTGTTGACGAATTTCTTCGCAAATCAAACTATAACGATGGGTTTTTCAAATCCAACTTGAATCGCATAATTTTTCGCATCTCAACACCCGATTTCAAACATGCAAAGCACATGTGATCAGGCTTCAATGGACACTTTTGGTAGAACCAACAACCCAGACTTGAAGTTAATGAATTTGACTCCAAATCTACATCTATTCTAGTCACTCAAGATGATCTATACATGATAGCTCAATGACTGGATCAAATGCAAATCAACCAAAAAAAAAAATGGAAGAAAAGCACACCCAAAAACCAGGTCCTTATCCTAACTGCCCTCACCTTCTCAAAAGAGAAAATCTACACAATATCAATGCTACCCCTGCTGGGTGATTAGCCCATAGTTGTGGGCTATTTAAGTATTTAAGTGCCTACACATTAGATTAATTCTAACATTTATTTAGCATAAATTAGGATGTAAATAGATTAATTCATAGTTTTAGTTTAATTACATAATCCATGCATTGCATTCATAGTTTAAGTGCATTTAGAATTAGCTTAGAATGACATTCATCTAATTAGATAACCAATTAGGTACATTGTTTTCATTAACATAGAAGTTGAGGGTCTGTATATAAATGACCCTAATATTTTAACATTATTTTCTTTATTCTTCTTCTTGCAGGAACGACTGGCTGCCGCTCCAACGCCACCAGCTGCTGCAGTGAAGAACTCATTCAAGGAGGAGCGGATGTGTTGGATCTGGTCGGGCAGCTGATTTCAAATTTGTGCAAAACACTACAAAAGGAGGAGGGAGGCAGCCGAGCTCGGGAGGCCTCCACCACTGACCCACCACTGTGCAGAGAGATTTCCTCTCTTCCATTCCATACTGCCGGCCTTAACCGTGGCGGTGAGTCTCCACCACCGTGGGCGTGTGGTGTGACAGGCCACACCGCCATCCGGAGCTCGCCCGCATTACCGTGAGCACCTTAGCGTGCATCTCCCTAGCCGTTGTCACCAACCACCACCGCCGCAACCACCGTCACTGCAATCACCTTCTCTTTCACTTAAGACGTCCGAGATATTTCCCGGACGTCTGAAGCTACCCGCTCACCTGCGACCACCCGCCTGCGTACCCGTCTGAAGTCCACCCACACCCACAAAACCACATCTGCCCACTCCACCTTCCGCGCACGCCCCCTCCAACCGCACCAGCACCTACTCAGCCTGCAGCGCCCTCTTCCCGCACCTGCAGAAACACCTGCTCACCTCCAGCTGCTCCCGCACCCTCTGCCAAGAGGCTGTGCACCCGCTCACCTCCAACCACGCACCTGCACCAGCTCAGCCTACAGAATTCCAACTGCAACCGCTCCCGCGCCTGCAACCGCAACCGCGCCTGTAGAACTCCAACCGCAACCGCTCCCGCGCCTACAGAACCGCCAGCAGCACCCGCTCTCCACGCGCAATAGCTTGCTCTCTGATTACTCACAAGATCTACTTGACTAGGACCTTTGATTATATGAATCAAAATCTCTTTGACTCCATCACGGAAAATATTTTGGCTCTACAGGAGCAATTTAGAAATCCCTTCAATACTTACAATCAAAATTGGAGGACCAACCCGAATCCCTCCTGGAAAGCCCCAAATCAAGTTCCATTTCCCAAACAAAATCAATTTGGGAATTATGGACAAAATTTATATCAACCTGGGCCATCCTAGGAAGATATCAACACCCAAGTCATGAAGACTCTGCAAGGTATGCAGAATCAAATGAAGGAAGTAACCCACATGATAACCAACTTGCAACACCAAGTTAACATTATTCCTTATCATAGACCTACTGGCAATCTGCCATCCCAACCCATGCCTAATCCTAACAATCAATGGAATCAGTATCAAGGTGGATACTGTAGTCAACTTATCTACCCAGCACCACAGCACCCGCCAGGTCTTAATCAAAGTCAAGCCCCCTGTCCTCCCAGAAACAATCATGCTGCAAATGCAGTAACTTTGAGGAATGGGAAAACCACTCATGATCCTTTGCTTGCTCAAGAAACCCGCATAAAAGAAAAGCAGATCAACTCTTCTCCCTCTTCTTCTAACCCCGTTCAGGAACCCAAAAACGCACAACAGATACACCCAACCCCTTTTCCACAAGCCCTTCACTCATCATAAAATAGAAAAAAGAAATCCAAGCCCATTGATAATGAATTGATGGATCCTTTTGGGCAAGTAGAAATCAATATCCCTCTCCTAGATGCCATAAAATACATTACTTCCTATGTCAAATTTTTGAAAGATTTATGTATCCCAAAAAGGCAACCTAGAAACCTAGGGAAGGTGATCCTTCTAGAGACAGTACGCTTAGTTGTACAGAGCAAACTGCCTCTAAAAAGAAAAGATCCAGGTGCCCCCCTGATTCAAGTTGTCATTAATGACACTTCATTTGATTGTGCCCTCTTGGATCTCGGTGCCTCAATTATCTCATCCCTATTGTTGTTTTTGAGGAATTCAAGATCGGTGATTAAAGTCTGTCAAGGTAACACTTCAACTAGCAGACCGATATACAATTAAACCTAAGGGGATTGTCAAGGATGTATTTGTTCAGGTCAAAAATTATCTATTTGCCATAGACTTTTAGCCTTGAAAATAGAGGTACTGGAAGCTTTGAAGAATGCCCCTATAATTCTTGGAAGACCATTTTTAGCCACCGCCAAAGCCAAAATTGATTATGATTCTGGGAAGATGAAGATCATGTGTGGCGGTGAATCTACTACGCTAAATATTTTTCAAGCTTCTAGGCATTTAGAAGAATCAGGTTTCTTTGATGACTCGGATTCAAAAATTGAAAATTTAGTTGAGGAAACAATGCATATTTCACACCTAAGTTCCTGTTTTGCAATTCACATGATTCTTGAACAATTTGATTTACCTCACCCTCCCACCCTAACCACACCTTCCCCATCTGATTCTCCATCTAACTCTCTCCCTCTCACTTCACCCCTCACTCCAGAAGTAGAAATCATTTCAGAGCCAGGCACTCAATTGGAATTAAAAACCTTGCCTGACTCCCTTAAATATGTTTTCCTTGGTCCAAACCAGACCATGCCCCTAATTATCAATTCTGGACTTTCTGGGGCACAAGAGGAAAAACTTCTCCAGGTCTTGAGCAAAAATAGAAAAGCTATTGGCTGGACCCTTTCTGATCTTAAGGGTATTAATCTGTCCTATTGCACACATCGAATTTATCTTGAGGACAATTCTCACCCTCCCGCCGACCACAAAGGTGCTTGAACCCAAATATATAGCAGGTGGTAAAAAAGGAGATAATAAAGTGGCTTGATGCTGATATCATCTACCTCATTTCTAACAGCTCCTGGGTTAGTCCCACACAAGTAGTTCCTAAAAAGGCTAGACTAACAGTTGTCACTAATGAAAATGGAGAAAATATAGCCACTCGAACCGCTTCTTCTTGGCACGTGTGCATTGATTACAGACAATTGAACACCACCACCAAGAAGGACCATTTCTCGCTCCCTTTTATTGATCAAATCTTGGAGCAGTTAGCCGGACGTGATTACTACTGTTTTCTTAACGGTTATTCTAGCTACAATCAAGTTGCGGTCCATCCTGAGGATCAAGACAAAACCACATTTACTTGCTCCTTCGGAACCTTTGCTTTCCGAAAGTTGCCTTTTAGTCTTTGCAACGCACCTGTGACTTTTCAAAGGTATATGCTTGCAATTTTCTCAGACCTGGTAGGTGAATGTCTAGCAGTCTTTATGGATAACTGCTCTGTATTTGGAGATTCTTTTGATCTTTGCCTCAAAAATCTTGAAAGAACTCTCCAAAAATGCATAGAAGTTAACCCTGTCCTCAGTTGGGGAAAAAGTAATTTCATGATCCAGGAAGGCATTGTCTTAGGCCATGTCATTTCAAAAAAAGGAATCGCGGTAGATCAAGCTAAAATCGATGCTATCTCTAAGCTCCCGCTGCCTACTTCTGTAAAACAAATAAGATCTTTTTCGGGGTATGTAGGCTTTTACCATCGTTTCATTAAAAATTTTTCCCAAATCTCCAAGTCCTTAAGTCATTTACTTACCAAAGACCAACCTTTTGACTTCAATGCTCAATGCCTGGAGAGTTTCATGAGTTGAAGAAAATTGTTACAGAGGCACCCATTTTACAGGGACCTAACTGAAATTGTCCCTTTGAACCAATGACTGATGCCTCTGATTTTGCCGTTGGAGCCATTCTAGGGCAAAGAATTGACAAGAAGCCTATTGTGATCTATTATACCAGCAAAACACTTGATGATGCATAACGAGATTACACAGTTATTAAAAAAGAACTTCTTGCCATTGTCTTTGCCTTAGAAAAATTTGCTCTTATCAGTTGGGGTCACATGTCACAGTTTATACCGACCACTTAGCACTTAAATATCTGCTGAACAAGAAGGATGCGAAACCCCACCTTATCCGTTGGATCCTATTGCTCCAGGAATTTGACCTGGAAATCAAGGATAAGGCGGTCTCGGAGAATGTAGTGGCTGATCATCTCTCTGGTCTTTTGATGAATGACATGTTGACCCCCCTGATAAATTCCCTGATGAAACTATCTTAGCTGCCAATACCCTCCCTTGGTTTGTACCTATTGCAAACTACCTAGCAACAGAACAAATTCCCTCTGATTAGCCAAAAACCAAAAGGGATAAGTTCTTTGCTGACATTAAATATTATTTTTGGGAGGAGCCTAACCTTTTTCGCATTTGTGCTAATTATGTCATTAGACGATGTATTCCTGATTTAGAAATTCATGATATTCTGACACATTGTCACTCAATGGCCCGTGACGGACATTTCTCGAGCAAGAAAACTGCAACTAAGATCCTTAATTCTAGATTCTTTTGGCCCAGCATACACAAAGATGCTCATACCTTTGTTCGGTCCTGTGTACGTTGCCAAAGCATCGGCAACATGACTCTGAAGGATATGATGCCCCTTAATCCCATCTTAGAGGTTGAAATTTTTGATGTATGGGTCATCAACTTCATGGGACCGTTCATCAACTCTTGTGGGCATTTGTACATACTAGTCGCAATCGACTATGTATCTAAATGGATAGAAGCAAGACCCACATGCACCAATGATCATAAAGTGGTTGTCGAATTTATGAAGAAAAACATTCTTTCAAGATTCGGCATTCCCAAGGCCATCATCAGTGATGGAGGATCACATTTGACTTACTCTCAATTCCGTCACCTTCTTTTTAAATATGGGGTTAATCATAAAATTTTCACTCCTTACCACCTCCAAATCAATGGTCAAGTGGAAGTTTCTAACCGAGAGATAAAAAATATCTTACAAAAGACGGTTAGGCCTGATTGTAAAGATTGGTCCAATAAATTAGATGATGCTTTATGGGCCTACCATACCACTTTTAAAACCCTATTAGGCATGTCTCCTTTTTATCTGATTTTTGGAAAGGCATGCCATCTTCCGGTAGAACTCGAACACAAGGCTTTCTGGGCAATAAAATAATTAAATATGTAATTTTCTAAAGCTGGTACCCATAGGAAACTACAATTAACTGAATTGGAAAATTACGTAATTTTTCTTTAAAAAACGTGCTTATTTACAAAGACCGAACAAAGAAGTTTCATGATAAATATATTGTTCGGAAACATTTTGACGTCAATCAACGTGTTTGGCTTTTTAATGCACGATTACGTATTTTTCTTGGAAAATTAAAGTCCAAGTGGATCGGCCCTTTTATTGTCCTCAAAACATATCCCTATGACACTGTTGATCTTCTCGATCCTAAAACAAGCCATACTTTTCAAGCCAACGGCCAGCGTTTAAAGCCCTATATCAATAATTCTCTGAATCTTCCTTCTGACACACTTGATCTAATCGACTTACCCACTAATGATCACTAATGCACTTCATGCTCAGCTGAATGACGTCAAAAATAGTAATGGATGGGAGGTAACCTATCATTTTTTTCCCGTTTTTCTTTTCTTCTTTTCTTTAGAGGTTTTGACTATCCCAATTTTGATCGCCTTCACCAAGGTAATCCCTTTTCCCTTCTAAGCATGAGGGGGCGGTTTTAAAATTTTGACGATCAAATCAGGATTTTCAAAACCCAAAAACATGCAATTTTCTTATTTTATTTTCTTCTTGCATACCGAAAAAAATAAAAATGTTGAAAACTTTTCGAGGAAATTTTGAAATCAGGACTAAGGTTGAACATTCACTTTTGGTACAATGGAATTTAATCTTTAACAAACTAAGGATAAGGATACGGATCTAATTATTAGAATTTCAGGGTCTACCTTTACACTATATCAAATATCCTTCTCTAAAATTTCACCTGAACTCATGATAGTTCAGGTGGCTTGATTCCATTTTGTAATATGGAAAGTATCCGACTCAGTTTCTGATTCAAAAACTTGCATATCATGCAAAATTTCTTGTGTCAAAAATTCACACACAAGCCAACACCTAAAAAACAATTAGAAATTAGAAAAACCCTTTGTTTGGCCTTAATAAAAGTCCAAAATAGATCATTGGTTTGAGTTCCCACCACCGAGAAGGAGGAAAATGCCTGCTTTGAGGATGCGATGACAACATGTTACCGCCTCGACGTTGCTCTATATCTATATTTCATATCTTTAGACAGAGCATTAAGGCGCATTTTTTCAGCTCAAGTGTCTTAAACGATACTCTACCTATAGCGTCAGAGCAAGAGTTTGAGTTTGCTTGGAGTTCCCTAATGATAACATCATTATCAGCCATATCTAGCTTTATATAGTCATAATCAATTGATAAATGCTCCTACATAACCGCTAAAGAGCCCTAATTCATCTCATATTCATTCTGAGAGATAAACATGAAAACTGGGGTAAAACTGCAGTTTTAACAAAATAACCTAAATGCAGAATAATCATGGGATTTCTCAAGGGTTAATTAAATGTTAAATGTTCATAAATGTTTAATAAGTGGGTTGATTCAGACAAAAATGGGTTTTCATGCGTTTCAAGGATTAATGGACATCTGAAACCCTAAAAGCAGACCCGCTTAATTAACTAAGGTTTTGGTCAGGATAAAATTCACCTAAATCGTTTAAAAATCATATAAAATATTCTCTAAGGTTTGGTACCCTTGATTTGATCATCTAAATCCAATTTGACCTAAAATAGAGTCTCAGACAGGTAATTACCCTAATTTGAATTTTTGCTTAAATTACCCACTCAACCTTGGTCAAAACCTAGATCTGACTTTGCCATCAGATTCCTTCGATCCAAATTAGGTTTCTACCAAAATTTGGACCCAATCAGAGATCACCTTGACCTAGTTTATATTTCAGTCTTATCTAACTCTTTTCTCTCACACATATGCCCCTAACTTTTGTGTTCTTTGCAAATACCCCCCTAACTTCTTCATCTTCTTCACATCCAGGTCCCTACCACCATTAGGAGTAGGCTGCACCTCACCAGCGAGATTCAAGCAAGATTTGCTCGCTCATTTCTAAATCAATCAGTCTCAAAATTGAAAGAGAGTTTCCTTGAGGAATTCTCTTCCAATTGAGACCGGCCTTGACTCCTAACTCTTTCCCAATCTTCCATGCGAATGCATAGGAGATGTGGGTTTCCTACATGTGCGTAAGCTCCAAGGTTTCAAGCTTGGTTTCCAAGCCTGAAAGGACCTCCTATGGCCTATAAAAGACCCTCTGAAGCAAACCTTACCGCCTTAGCTTGGTTTGGAGGCCGAACACCCCCTCTTCCCTTCTCTTCGACCTCCTTCTCCGCCAACTCCGGCGAGTGCTCCGACCACCTTCCTCGTCCACCCTCACAGACAATAGCTGGTGGATTCTTCTTCCCCAACTTCGTCCACGTCTCGCAATACCAGCAGACGTCTTCTTCCACATCTTCCTCGCCGCTCCTCTATCACCGGAGGTTTCATCTTCCCCACGTCCGACGTACCACCAGCGTGGGCATTCCCCCCTTTCATCCATTAGTTTAGGGTTAGTTACGTCCTTTTTAATCCTTAGGTTAATTCCCCATACTCAAAACCCAAAAATAGCCCTCGACGCATACGCAAGCCACCTTCGTTCTCCGCTCCAGCCACCTCTCTCACAAGGCCCATCTCACACCACAAGACACTAACCGCCTCGCCAATGGCCCCACAACCTCCTCCATCTCATGCCCATCAAAACCCCCATCTTTATTTCCCATTCCATCCACTCACGCGACCCCCCAAACACACCCATCACCGACCACCTTCTCCATCGCCGACCAACCACCACGCACATCCTCTCGCCACACCACACACACCGCCACGTTTGTCATCCCATGGCGGAGCTGCTGAACTTTTTTGACACAGCCAGAAGGCCTTATTTGTGTTTTCAGGTCACAGGTTGAAGCCGCCAATGCTGAAGGTTCTTCGAAGAGCTTCAGAGCGTGTTCTTGCGACCTTGCTCCCAAGTACTCGCTCCAGGTGATGCGGAATCACCTAAGGATCATCTCCAGGTGGTCAATTAGGAGCTTTAGCTACTCCTCAGACTACAATCAATGCCACCTACTGCTACTGCTGTTCACGCGAGGAGAGGCCTATGGATAGTCCCACATCGTGGGATTAAGAGCGAGTGAAGGCGCATAAGTTGATTTTGTCACATGGCATTATCGCCTCCAAACACGGGGTAAGGTCCCTTCACACTCGCAAACCTGACCCGCTTAACCTAAGCCTTCACTCCTTAGCTGCGATACCACGCCCGCAGCCCTGGACCCTGTTACACGATTCGAATACCCAATAAGCCTGGTTTGAGAGAAAGAGGAGGAGAAAGGAAAGAGAGAGAGAGTGAGGGAGGGGTGGGTTTTTCTCTCTGAAGAACATACCTAGTACAACACTTAGTCGTGAGAGCTTGAAAGAAGAAGAGAGAAGTGCCTTTGCACTGTAGCAACTGAGGGTTTAAGACGTCTGAATCGGAGCCTTGTCGTCTGATATCTCTGATAGTGCATTGTGCACTTGGCTTGCGTGGATTAAACTTGCTTGATACTATTCAAATATTTGCTATTATTGTAATTAGGGTAATTTGTGATTCAAATCACCATTTTACCCTATTCTTTTTGCACTATTGACATTTGCCTTCATTTATATATCATTATTGCTTAGAGTTTTGTTACAAATTGCTTATCTTGTGCTTAAACTGTTATCTTGACATTAATTGCAATACTTGCTCCCAGTGCACAACCTCGGACTTCAAATTCGAGTATAAATTGTATTGGTTTTCGTGTGATTTCGACTTATACTACAACGCATCTTTTAAAACATCAATATCATGCGTTAACATGCCCCTTTACACCGCATTGTGTTTTGGGGTTGTGAGCTCCGGGGGTGTGTCTTGGATGGTACTATCTTGAAGTGACGGTGCCAGAACACCCTCGAGGATTAGTAACGGGAATGATGATCCCAACAAAGGTTAGGCATGCATTTACAATTTTTATTTTATTTTTGATACGTTTGTTTGAGCGTTACAGACAAACAGATTGACAGATCCCTAAAACCCAAGCACTCATGAAGGCAACTGGTGAAGAGGAGGTTCATTCGAACTAGAACTCAGCCAATTCCAGCTCATCATAGCTGGATACCAGCTCACTTGAGCTAGGGATAGTTCCATTCAGCTCCATTCAGCTCATCTTAGCTGAATGGCAGCTCAAGGCAGCTCATCTTAGCTCACCCTAGCTCAAGTCACCTCAGACCCTACTCAACTTAGTTGAGTCTAGCTCACCTCAGCTCCATTTAGTTCACTGGGAGCTCTAGCTAGCTCAACTAAGTTGACTAGAGTCCACCTCAGCTCAGGTTCAGCAACCTCCAGCTCCACTCAACTCAAGTCAGCTGAAGATGACTTCACACAGCTCAGGCCAACTCAAGTCTAGCTCCAAGGGACTCCACCTCCAAAAGCCACCAAAAAGGTGGCACCAAAAACCCTCTCAACCACCTTGATTTTGGCGCCAACCTCTCCCCCCATCCTAACCATCCATTCACCAACAAACACATCCCAACCCTCCATTAAATGGCGCCAACCCATACCCTTCTAGAACCCCCATTTTGGCGCCAACTCAAGAGGCACCAAAGGTGGTATTAACCACCTTTTGAGTTGGCGCCAACTCTTAGTAGTCCTAGGATACACTAACTACCCTAAAAACCCATCCTAACCATCTATCCCAAAAGCCACCTACAACCCCCATCCTACTCTATAAAAAGACCCATAACCACCACCATTTCCATCATCCTTTGGCTTCATAATTTCCACCATTACTCCACCTTATAGTCGGCCAAGAGAAGAAGGAGAAGAAGAAGATTAAGGGGACACTCTGTCCCCTTGGTGCCTTCCCCTCTTCCCTTCTCTCTTGTGCCCCTATCAACCAGAGGAAAAGCCAGGCAAGGAAGGCCTTAGGAGGAGGTCTTGAAGGTGGCACATGCCACCCTAGGAGGAGATTGTGGGTGGAGAACATCCACCCTTAGAGGAGCATGGGTACACCCTTCCTAGGGCTTGCTAAGGAGGACACCATTTTGGAGGAGCTATTCAAAGAAGAAAAAGAAGGAAAGCTTCTTTTCAAGCCTAGGAGTAGCTGAGCTTGGAGCAAGAAGCCTCTCTCTCTTCTTCACCACCATAATCAAGAGGATTTGTGTTTTACTTATTTTGTTATTTTTGTTTTAGAGTAGAAGCATTCCTCTATCTTTCCTTTTGTAAAACAATTCTTCTTCTTAATTAAAGTTGCCATTGTTCAATTTGTGTTGCATCTTTCTTTGTGGTTTCTAGCACTTTTCACTCTCTCTAATTACCCTAGGCCTCCACGTGCCTAGGGTGAGTTTAAAGAGAACACTAGCTTGTCACTTTAGTGTAAGGATTAACAATTTAGGTGTAATTGTTTTCCTGCTCTCAATTGTGTATCTTCCTGTTATTTCAAAATACAAAAAAAAAATTATATTTAAAAACCAAAAAAGGAATGTTGATTTCCTCTTTGTTAAGCAAGATTATTAAAAGTACAAATTTGCCTCCTTAGACGACTCTAGATACCCCATTATCGAGGCCTTACAAATTCTAAAAGTGATTGCAAAATTGCATGTTACAACCACACAAAAACTCGCTTTTACAAATCACGCTTTCTTTCGCATCATATCCCAGCCAAGGGGTTTCCCAAGAGACCCAATTAAGTACCCCCAGGCGGAGGGGCATGTCCCAATAAGAGGAGCCCCAAGTCCCCCCGGTCCTCAACAAAAGGACTGGGGGACAGCATCACCAAGGTAGCCTAAGCCCCTTCGTTCCTGGGCACCAAGGAGAAGGGACCAAGCGACGCGTGCGGAGCTCTAGTACCCACCGAACCTTGCCCTAGCAAATCCCGTTAGCAACTGACTCAGGAAAAATGTGCAATGGACTAGGGCGTCCCACTTGAAAGCTATCAAAGCAAGAAGGGATTCTCCGCCCCCTCCTTCTACCACCTTGCAAGGCAGGGTGTTCGCAGCAACCACCCCTAACCCAACTGCTTTGTAGGGAATAAACACAACACACCAAGTTGCCTCGACACAACCTCTCACCTAAAGAGAGCATGCCGCTCCCACTTACTAAAGGGTCTACATTTTCCTGCCCCATCATGCAAGTGGGATGTGGCTAAGGCACTGATTCCACCTATGGTCAACACGATTACCCCGTGTACCAGGAGAAGACGGGTAGATAAGGTGTCAGGCGAGTAGCTCGACATCGAAAAGTGCAAGAGGATCCACAAGGGTCACCCACCTGCGCCATCACAAGCACAAGCCATATGCGCCCAGCTGCTACCTCGGATAGCCCTCTCCACGGGCATCTCATTCGGTCTAGCCAGTAATCAGCTGGGAGAGAGTAATAGGACAAGCCTCTATGACAAGTCTTTCGAGCAAACAAGGGGGATCAAGCTGAGACTCGTAAAATGTGGTTGACATAACTCGTGTGAGCAACAAAATCCAAGGTAGAAAAATAGTTCCTCACACTTCTCATATGAGCAGTTCTTGATACAAGGAACGAGAAAGTCTCTTCCTTTACAACAAACATCGACTGTTACATTCCCCGGATTATTGTATCCTGCTAAATTACAACTAAAAAGAGACAAGCTAGTATAAAAAAAATGGTGGCACCAAGACTCAGCGACTTTGCCCTCGGTCTTCCAGGCTACTTGCACTCAGTAGAACAAGGTAATAGTGCAGCAGCAAGACCAATAAGCCCTGTAGCTCCTGTCGGGCCCACCCTGAATAACTCTCCGACAAACACTGGTATATCCCTATCAAATGCCACTCGCCAACTTCCCTAGTGTGGAACGGGCTCCTAAGCCTCCAACCCCTCAACAGTAGAGGATTGTCTTACTTCCAAAACATGCACCTCCTTCTGCAAGGGAATAATGACTGAACGAGGAACCCGCTACTAGGTCGGCAGGTGTTGATGGATGGCAACAACCGCTTGAGGGAGTCAGGGCTACCCAGAGGTGCGAAGTACCTCCCAATATATCAGTGAGGTACCCCACCTAATCAACATCACCAGACCTTTAGCTGGCCCTTCCGTGAGAAATCCCTGGACGGACTCAACCGTTTAGACAAGTGTTATGGGTGCCATATGATCGAGGCCCCACATCTACCTGGGCAAATACACTCCCGCAAGTGTAACTTTTGGTAGCAACAACCCATGCTCCACTTCCGTGGAGTGATCAAGGGAGCTGAGCGAAACGGGAAGCGTCATGACTCTGCAAAGGAGCGACCTTCCCCCGGGCCCTAGGAGGCACCCCCACAACCCTGTGTCCAGCTGGTTCTCCACACCAACCTAATAAGAAAGGCATAATTGCATATCTCTCCCAACGAGTGCCCCACTGGAATCACCCTACAGGTGCCTTGAGAAAGCCTACCCTGCCCCTTCTCGACTCCCCACTTGCTTCCTCTTGAACTCCTCAAGAGCAAGAGGATCGCTTCTTTACGCCTCACCAAATGAGTCTCCCCCACATGAGATGAACCCTTGGCCGGGAGAGCTCGCTGTGAGATCCGACATCGCCTAGCGAAAGAAACCCCCAAAAGCCTACAGTAGAAAACAAGGCAAAATGAGCGTACAAAAGGGAGGATAAGCCACTACAGGCAAATCCAAGATTCAGAGCCCTTACCTCAACCTGTGCATTGAGCGGGGGCACGAAGAGGAGCCCATGATGGGAACACCTTCATGAGCCCTAACTAGCTTATTTTTAAAAAGACCCTAAAACCAACTGAGAGTCAAACCTAAACTCCAACTTCACCATTGGATTCCTTAGGTCCAAATTAGGTTTGTACCAAAATTTTGACCTAAGGGAAATTCATCTTGACCTACTTTGCAAATAGGTTCAGCCCAATTACATTTCTACGCCTATCATTCAAAAATCTCTACAGAAACCCCCTTAGCTTCCTTGTCATTCTTTGCAATTAGGTCCCTCCACCAATATAGCGGAGAGAATCCTACTCCGGCAAGATTTCAAAGGCAAGAACTCTCTGATCTCTCAGAGAATCCCCTTCAAAATTGAAAGGGAGATTCTCTGAGAAATCTCAATGTGAACCCATTGATGAGCCCTAATGCCTACCCAATCTCTCATGTGAACGCATGAGAGATTTGGGTCTCTCTAAGTTTCCATCTCTGGCGAGATTGCCATTCTTGGAAGCTTGGCTTCCAGGCACAAACCCAACCTCCAGGACCTATTTAAGAAACCTTAATTCATTCTGCACCTCCTCACCTTGGAATTAGGCCGGTCCACCCCACTTTCTTCTCTCCTCGTCGGCCACAACTTCTCCGCAAGCTTCGGTGGCTCCACTCTCTCTCTCTCTCATTGCCCAACCACAATACTAGTGGTTGGGTTGCCTTCTTCTCATTCACCCGCGTCGGCCACACCAACCCAGACGCTACCCTTATCCCTGTCGTCGCTGCCGCCTCACCTACAGAGAGCTTCGTCTCCGGCAACGGCAACACGAGCCGGCCGCCATTCCTGCCTCCTTCGTCCTTAGATTATGTCAGATAATTTCTCTCTCCCTCTTCCTGTTTAACCTCTTTATTTCTTGAAACTATCCCTCGACGCCACAAATCACCACCACCTTCTCCACCTCCGGCCAGACCTCCGGCGAGGCGTCCCCACCGCTCCACACCTCCATCCGCCTCGCCAACTATCCCATAAGCATCGCAACACCTCACTGATCCTAAACCCTCACTCCGCTCACCGCGTCGCACCCCCAGAACACCCCTCGAACACACCCACTTTCACGCACACAGGGTGCCCTAGGCACGCACGCTCCAGCCACCCCACACCACGCCGACCTCCACACTATGTTCGCCGTGTCTAGGTGAAGCTGTCTGAGCTTTTTGACAAGGCCGCGAAGCCGTTTTCATGTTGATAGGTGTATGCATCTCCACCGCCATTAACGACTGCGAGGAGCTTGCTTGCAAGCCTCCTCCAAGTCTCTCCATTCCAGGTGAATCGGCCCAGGTTGCATGGACTCATCTCGCGCATAACTCCAGCCAAGCAATTAGCACTGAAGACCCTAGTGGCAGCTGCAATCAAGGAAGCCTCCTGCTGTGGGCGCACGCCAGGAAAGGTGGGACATTTAGTCCCACCTCGGAAGTGAGTAAGCTGCTGCAGTGAAATAAATTGAAAAAGTGAAGAAGGCTCTTCGCCTCCTGACCACGGGGTGAGGTCCCTCTCACCTACCACAGCCTCGTCCGTGACCCGATCCCTGTGGACCTGGCTTGACTCGTATACCTGACCTGCACTACTCGCCCACCACCGCACGCCGATGGGTCTGGTCCCGGGCACGCATACTCGACCCGATTACCTGAGAAGCAGCTCTAGGAGAGCAAGCCTAAGAGAGAAAAAGGAGGAGAGATCGTGGAGGCGGGTAGGGGTAGGTTTTGCTCTCTCGTAGGCAAGGAGAAGAAGAAGCCAAGGAAGAAGAAGGCGGAAGCCAGAGAAGCTAAGGAAGGAGAAGGCAAGGCTGAAGAGGAAGAAGCTGAAGGCTGAAGGGCTGAAGAAGAAAGAGAAGGAGAAGGAACTAAGGTAGAAGAAAGAGGCATCGCCAAAGAAAGAAGAAGAAGAAGAAAAGGCACAGGCATGAAGGAAAGATAGAAGAAGGAAAGGAAGCCAGAGGCAAAAGCCAAAGAAGCGAAAGGCAGAAAGAAGGCACAGGCACGAAGAAAAGAAAAGAGGAAGGAAGGAAGCAGCCACAAATTAGAGAAGAGAGAAAGAAGAGAAATAAAGCACTGTAGCAACCCTAAGTTTAAGACGTCTGATTCACAAAATCAGACGTCCATTTTTTTTGTGCTTTCTTTATGCATTAATATTCAGTGACTATATTTACATTTCTGCATTACAACTCTGATTTTCATTGCATATTATATTCAATTTTAAAGTTGTGCTCTTGATTTTTAATCCCCAATTTACTTCCTGTGTTCGACCTCGGACTTAAAATTTTGAGTAATAAAATCTATTTGTTTTCGAGCGATTTCAACTATACTACGATGCATTGATTTTAAAAACATTAATCTCGCCCGTTAAACATTTTGGCACCGTTGCCGGGGAGCAACGGGCGATTTAGAAATCTTGATCACAATTTCTGATTGGGTACTAACTTATAATATCTCTTTTGTTATGATTGTTTCGGGGGAGAAGATTCAAAAGAAGACAGCCGCACAGCAAATACACCCAGGGTAGGTAATCTCTTATTAGCCCTTTCTCTTAGTCCCCTCGTTCTGAAAAGGAAAAACAAGATAAAAATCAATTAGGGCTACCTGTTTTCCATCTTTAGTTAATACACCAAAGTTGCCTGATTTTGATTTCAACAACAAATATTGATTTGTGCATCCATTTAAGGTAACTAGGGCTACCACCTTCTTGATTGAGCCCTAGATACCATATTTTTGGCAACTAAATTAGATCAAAATTAGAGCCAAATTAAGGATTCTAATTTAGGATTTTAGAGACACATCTTTCTAAACAAGAATCAACTATTCCAAAAAGAGGTGTGCCTAAGCCTTGCTGGAAAAGACTTATTCAAAAGAAACCCTAAAATTCAAGCTCTTAATTTCACTTGAATCCTAAAAGAAAGGACCTAAAGCTCTCAAAGGACAAGTAGGTGAAGTTGACCCCCTTGTTGGGTTAGCCAACCTTGAAATTAGGTCACTTTTGCACTCAATACATCTAAAGTTCAAGTGGAATCCTAAGCACCTTTGCTCTTGAATAAAAGTGATAGACTTAAGAGGTCAAGGTCCCCATTCTGGTCTACCTGGAATCTCAGGGACAAGAGAGGTCGGGTGGGGGAAACCCTGTAACCGGTGGGGGCGCTCTACCATGTAGGGGTCTTTGCGGGACTTACCCTCTCTGGCTGCCCAGGTAATTCTCAGGTGGACGACTTTCTGATCCAGGGGTATCATCCGCCCCGAACCTCCATAGTCATCCAAACATCTTTGGGTGACTTAATTGGGTCAAACATCCAGTCCCTCATCCCTTCTCTGTAGAGCACACACATAGATTTTCTTTGGGAATCTCTATTCAAATCAAATCACTTTGATCCAAACTTGACTTCTGATTCTACATCTTGATTCCACCATCAGATCCAAATATGCAACCTGGTTACTTAGGAATAGCATTCAAGAAACCTGAATCGCAAAGATCCATGAGAGATAGAATGATTGAGGATGCCCTTGAATTTTTATGAAATTGAATACAAAACCTCAAAACCAGTAGAAGACGTTCAGGTTAGTGTACCAACAACATCCTTCATCATAAACAGTGCCCAATTGTTATTAACAGAAGCAACAAAAGGATCAAACTGAGACATTCTCATAACAGAGTACATTGAGATAGAAAAATTACATAACTTTGAATACATCCAATGCATGACAAATCCTGTACTTTGGGAGCAACACCAAGATGATCTTGAAAAACGGGAAGAGATGATGAGATTATTGAAACAAGTTATCGATCAGAAATACCCGTACATACCCCAAACAGCTCATGAATCATCTTGGGATAGTATCGAGGACCAAGCTGATTTCCCAAATCCCAGGTTTGAGGCACAAGGTTGTTGTAGATTCCCAACCTAGACGGAAAATAACATGCCTGATCTTGAATTAGGTTGGGAAGTCCCAATTGTAGGAGAACACGATTTTGGGTCAGCCCTAAAAAACCAAAGTCCTAGGTCATCAAGCATAGAATTTCAAAACTCCTGCAATGATGAGATTAAAATCGAACCTCTCGAGGGTGTAAATCCCGTCCCTTATTTTGATAAGGTGACCCTCGAAGGTAACTCTGACCTAGATTCTAGTGATTCAACCCACATCCTCAGCTAGAATCTAGATCTGAAACTTATTGGGAAGATTACAAGGCCCCGTATGACGAAGATCAAAGTTTAAATGAAGAGTATGATTCTTGACCTTTATTTAATGAATATCCCTCTCCAACATCCTCAGAGATATAGATCAATTTCTTGGAAATCACGCCAATCTATGATACAGAAATCGAGGAGTTGGAAGAGTGGGGCTTTGATTGGGTCTTTCCTACAAGCCTAGAACTTGAGCCTAGACCAAATAAGGACACCTCTTTGAGCTCAAAATCTAAGAATAGGCTAGACCCAAGTCAGGTTGCTAAGTCTACATTATGTGAGTTATTCTGTAGTGGAACCTCTGATCTCAAATCTCATTCAGAACTTGATTTTCACAATTTCTCTGACGATTTCAAATCTTACCATGATTTCGGAGAACCTCTGTTTCCTGACTACGATGAGCCATTCTACGACCTCAGCTCACATGATTCATTCTCTGACTCCAACTCTGAGGCCCCTGATCTCAAGATCACTAATTTAAATTCAAATTACAACGAGATGGAATCATTTCTTTTCGATCCTCAGGAATCAAAACTAGAAAATGCCGAGAGTGACTGCAACCCAGAGTTCGAATCTTTTCTTGACTCAGATTTCCCTCATCCTATAAACACTCTTCAAGCATTCACTTTTGAATTTGATAGCCACTATGAGGACTCTCTAAATGAAACCACTTGTAACTCCTTTCTAGAAGAACCCTCATACACAATTCTTATTGAAGCCACCTCCGCATATATAGAACCTATCCAAACCCGTTTTCAACCCTAACCCGCAACCGGACTTAATTTCTATTCTGATTCCCCTCTTACTGAGCCGATTGCAGATGATTCGCCTCCACATCTATATCGGGTTTCGAACATTGATCAGACTGCAAATCATGCTCCATCAATCTCTGATCACTCGTTTAGGGTTTCTGCATTATCCACTGATTACTTTACGGGTCCCTACTCTGATCAGGCTAATTCGACTCAACCAAACCCTTAATTCACACTTCCACATCATTCCGAGCCCCATAGTAAATGGTGGTTTCCACATCTCTTGATCTACACTTATAAAACCACCAGAGTGATTGGGTTTGGGCTGCATCATCAGCCCGTTGATCTGAACAAGCACCTGGTTGGACCAACCAGGCTCTTGATCAAGGTGCTTGTTCTACAAAACTCAACTGATTTAACCACTCCCTCTCCATACCATTTCTCGCTCAATTGAAGGCATTGAATTTAGCGCTTAGTGGGAGGCAACCCGTCATTCCAAAAATTAGAGATCCTTCTGATTATCTGTCTGTACTTCACGTCTATTGCACCCTGAGTTTGGTTTTCTTAGAACAATCAATCCCACCTCTAGTACACATACCAGAGCTTGAAATCGTCCGCAACAGTCATTCCCAACCCATTCGCCCACCCGATAAATCCTGTTCTAAGTCCCTAAACCCAACATTGTTTCACACCTTCCGTTTACAATGAGGACATTGCAAAACTTAGGCATGTGGGGTGGTAAAGTGCAAACATACAGAAATCAAAATTCAGAAGGGTTCTCACAAAAAAATCTCATATGCCAAAAATATCAAAAAAATAGAAAATGGTGTGAAAAAGAACAAAAAAAAATTAAAGGAGAAAAGAAAATTTTGAGGCCATACAAAACTTAAGGAGGAAAAGTGAAAAATGTCAAAAAAGGAGAAAAAAAATAAAAAGAAAAAGAAGAGATAGTCATTAGTAAGAAATTAAGGGATTAACTAAAGTTCTAGACCATATCAAGAAAATGAAAATGAAAGGAAAAAGTGCTAATGAGACACAAAAGAGATTAGTAGGAATGCTGATCTTAGGCCTATTGGGCTAGACTCTTAGGCTTAAAAGTTCAAGTATCCGCTAAGATCTAGATAGTCCTCAAGATATTAGGGAAAATGTGAAGCTTAAGTATTTGGTCTAAGGCTTAGGGAGTATTTGGCCTCGTTAACTAACCATTGGTTTACGAGACTCGGTAACCTAAGCACCCCAATCCACACACAGTCTGGTTCAGTGTGCATAATTACCAAAATCATGCAAAAGCAATTAAGTGTTCTGAAAAGTTCACCTAGATTAGGAATGGCCAATCGACACAAGTTAATTTGGACGAGTTCCCGACGCAGAGAGGCGAGAAAATCCCCTCGAAGATGTGCAATAACATATCGTCTCCTCGATGCTTGTCTCCTAGGATATTTACATAACCTACTGGGGGCACGTAAGCACCCTGTGCTAGTTCAGATACCATGGGCGGCATTATCACGAAATGTCAATTGCCAGGGTCTGGATTTAGCTATAGAACACCATGGGTGGGATTATCTTGAAAGCTAGGGTTCTAGGGGTTGCCATGGGCGGTGCTATCACGAAGAATCGATTACCAGGGACCTTTCGAGGATTGATGATAGGGACGAGGAATCCGATACAGACAGTGTTGAGAAGCCAATCCAAAGCTAGAAGTAAAAAAAAAGAGAGAGAAAACTCTCCACACAAAGAAAATCCTCGGTCTCTCTCTCTTACAAAAAATGCACTGCAAATAGAACAGAGGTCAAAATATGTTACAAGCACGAGTGCTTTAACCGCGGAGTCCAACGAACCTTAGGATAGTTCCTGTGGGCCTTCAAACCTTTGCAGAGGATTGAGGCTAGAACTGGTCAGGTCCGGATCTTGGTTGGTACTTGAGTACCTCTAGGCCTACTGTCTGCATTCTAACCTAATCAAAAAGGAAAAAAAAAAAGCACTCATCATAATTTGTTGTTAAGACCCGTGCTGTTTGAGCCCTTTAAGACATCTAGACTTTGGGTCAGATGTCTGGACACCTTCCCAGACGTCTGGAAATCAAAAATTTTGAGTATGAGCTCGCGTCTGCGCGTGTGCTGCGTGCAGACAGTACACTTCCCTTATTTTCCTTCTTCTTCTCTCTCCCTCCGCCCCGACGAAACCATAAACCCACACCCTTATATAAAGCCCCCTCCTCTCCCTCGTTTCACCCCACTTCCCAGCCACCTTCCTCCTTCCCTCCAGCGAGAGCAGCAGAGCGAGCGAGAACGGCGGAGAGGAGTGGCGTGAGAGGAGAGCAGGAGCAGCGTGAGGAGGAGAGGAGAGCAAGCTTGCGATCTCACGTGGGAGCTCGCCGGTAAGCTCACCGCCGGAGCGGCGCGTGCGCAAGGTGGATTGCATCAAGGAGGTCCTCCCCGACACTGCTGCAGTCAGAGCAGCAGACGAGAGGGAGTCGCGCGGCCACGCACGACGTGAGAGGGTGGAAGCAGGTTCTGGTTCTGGGTTTTTCCTAGAATCAGACGTCTGGAGCGACGTCCAGACAACGTAGCCGACGTCTGGAGGAGGTTCCAGACGACTAAGGAGTAGACTTCGCGAAGGTACGTCTTCTTTGCGGATACGACCATACAGGCTGCTCCGCCAAGGCACTATTGCATGCTTTTTTGAGGATATTTGGTGGATTTCACATAGGAGTGGATTCAAGAAGGTGCGGGACACCCCCTCCTATGCATTTCAGATGTCTAGGTGGACTACCAGATGACGGAAAGCGCTTCCAGACGTCCGAAGAGCTGGTCGGATGTCTGGAACTGGGTCCAGACGGTCCAGCGGAGTTCCTGGATGTCTGAGGATTGACGCAAAGTCTTAGGTACATTACTGGACTCTTTTAAGACATCTAGAAGGTGTTCCAAACATCTGATTTGAGTCAGGAACATTGTTTTTGACCCGTTTAGGGTCCATTTGAGGTCTGATTTCCACAATTAAGATACCGATGTTTCTCTTATGATTTCCCCTACTTGTTGGAATACTTTCTATACTATTCTGAGTATTCTCTTGTGATTGATCCTTGTGATAGGACCTCATTCCGTTGCGAGTTCAGGGCTTGCTAAGGCACGTGGACCTGTCGTTCAAGCCCCCACTAGTCCTGGGTTTACTGGTAGAGTGGCTTCCCTTAATTTAAATACAAACCTGAATGCATGTGTGGAATGAATGACTAGATCCTAGGGTATAGCATGAATCCTAGGACTAGAAATACTAAAATGTCTGTGTTGAATGATTGAATTGCAGTCTTGAATGAGTAGATAGAATGATAACAATTGCAGCTGCCTATGAAATGTAAAGTACTTGTGCTAGAAAACTGTTGCATGTAAATTCCTGTTGTATACGTTGAATGACATAATACGAGCTGCATGTATATAAATTGTGAATGGTAATGTGAATGATCGAAATACGAGCTACCTGTGTATAATCCGTGTACGGAAATGTGAACGATAGAAATACAAGTTGCTTATGTATAACATGAGAATGGAAATAGAAATGATGAAACCTGGTGCGGCATGGCCTGAGGAATATGAGCATGAACCCTACGGGGAATTGGGAGTTGAGCTCCTGGAAATAAATGGAATGGGTATGGAAATGCGACGGGAAATGTGTTACCTTATGAGTACGTGGTACCAAGGGGAGCGCATGTTACCTCTTAGTGTAGAGGGGTGCTTGCCGCCTTCGGGTTGAGACCCGGGGTAGGTTTGGCCACTTTGCACCGAATTTGTGGCCCTTGTGTACACTGTACCGGGGAGAGCTACTAGTGTAGGGAGAGAGCTAGCCACCCCACGAGGCCCGAGATTCAGCTAGCCGCCCTACACCGACTTGTTAGGCCCACTGGGCAAACCAGGGCAGTCAGGCGAAGGCGCGCAGACTATGGAGGGGCGAGACCCCTATTACAAAGAGGGCTAGGCCCTATACTGGTTCTGTGCTGTGCTTTGGGCGCACCCGCTAACGGAAATGACTGATCGCGTGCCAGTGAGGGGTAGCTACCCGTGCGGTTATTGCGCGTGCCGTAGTCACCGTTACGTTTGTCCGTGACCGTGGGGTGGTTGACTGGGTGTAGGATCACCATGGGGGACTCTCCCAACCAGGAGAGCAGCACGTGTGCCTTCTACTCTTCGGAAAAGATTACAATCAAGATCGTTCCCACGAGGAACATTCGAGATCAAGAAAGAAATCTGATAAATAAACCAATGGGTGAAAAGGAATAAATTGTGAAATAATAAAATTAGAAAACAACAGCTACCTGTCCACTTTTACTGCTTTAGTTAGTTGGTTGCCACTCTACTCAGCATTCTCTGATTTCGTATACTCATAACCCCTTTTCAGGTCCAGGTGTTGAGTAGCCAGAGCCTACGGCTGCAGAGGGTGCTAGGCCCAGTAGAGCCCAGTAGTTGTAGCTTCTGTTGTACTCTTTTCTGTTGTAGTGAGTAGTCATTTGCACCTTTGTACTCTTACATTCTGTACTTTATATTTCTTGTACCTATTTACCTTCTACTGTTGTGGTGGTGTGTACTGTAGTAGTTTTACTTCCTTACCGCTATACTTTTGTTACTATTAGTTGCTTAGCATGGTGAATGTGGTTTACCTTCCTACTTTTTTGGTTACTTTCTCGTTGGACGACTGGGTCTTGGGATCAGTCGAGTCGATCCGATCTCGTGTCCTATAGGAATTCGAGAACCGAGTCGTAACATTTGTGAACATCAAGGAACTCATGGTCTAAAACAGAAGTTAAAATCTTAAAATTTTACTAAAGGACTAGCAAAAGCTAGGCATGGGGGTATGATGGGAACACCATCATGAGCCCTAACTAGCTTATTTTGACCCTAAAAAGAGAATAAAAGATCCTACATAACCAACTGGAGGTCTTAACTCAATGAATAACCATTCTAAGAGAAAAGCAAGAAACAAGGGGTAAAACTGTAATTTTACCATTGCAGTACAACAACGGATTTTCTCGTGGGCTAAACACAGGTCAAATAGTCTTAACAACATAAAAAGTGGGTCGGTTAAAACGAAAAAGGGTTCATGTGAATTCTAGGAATTAAATGACTTCTTGTAACCCAAAAACAAACCCACTTGATTTAACAAGGTTCTGATCAGGATAAAATTCACCTAAATCCTCTAAAAATCATGGAAAAATATCCTCTAGGGTTTAGAACCTTCAATTTGGCCCTTGGAACCTATTTTGACTTAAATTGGGGTCTCAGACAAATATTTACCCTAAATTAGGTTTTTGTGTAAATTTTCCAGTCAAACGTGTTCAAACCTAAAATCTAACTTCACCATTGGATTCCTTAGGTCCAAATTAGGTTTGTACCAAAATTTGGACCTAAGGGGAATTCATCTTAACCTACTTTGCAAACATGTCTAGCCCAATTACATTTCTACCCCTATCTTTCAAAAATCTCTGCAGAAACAACCTTAGCTTCCTCGTCGCTCTTTACAATTAGGTCCCTCTGCCATTATAGTGAAGAGAATCCTACTCCGGCAAGGTTTCAAAGGCAAAAACTCTCTGATCTTTCAAAGAATCCAATTCAAAATTGAAAGGAAGATTCTCTGATAAATCTCCTCCAATGTGAACACATTGATGAGCCCTAATTCCTACCCAATCTCTCATGCGACCGCATGAGAGATTTGGGCCTCTCTGAGTTTCCATCTCTGGCGAGATTGCTGTGCTTGGAAGCTTGGCTTCTGAGCACAAACCCAACCTCCGGGACCTATTTAAGAAACCCTAACTCATTCCGCACCTCCTCAGCTTGGAATTGGGTCGGTCCACACCACTTTCTTCTCTCCTCGCCAGACACAACTTCTCCGCAAGCTCTGGTGGCTCCGCTCTCTCTCTCTCGTCACCCAACCACAATACCAGTGGTTGGGTTGCCTTCTTCTAATTCATCCACATCGGCCACACCAGCCCAAACGTTGCCCTTATCCTTGTCGTCGCCACCTCCTCACCTACAAAGAGCTTCGTCTCCGGCGACGGAACCCGATCCAGCCACCATTCTTGCCTCCTTCATCCTTAGATTAGGTCAAATAATTTCTCTCTCCCTCTTCCTGTTTCCCCTCTTTATTTCTTGAAACTATCCCTCGACGCCACAAATCACCACCACCTTCTCCACCTCCAGCCAAACCTCCAGCGAGGTGTCCCCGCCACTCCACACCTCCATCCGCCTCGCCAACTATCCCATAAGCATCGCAACACCTCACTGATCCTAAACCCTCACTTTGCTCAACACATCGCACCCCCAGAATACCCCTTGAACACACCCACTTTCATGCACACAAGGTGCCCTAGGCACGCACGCTCCGGCCACCCCATGCCATGCTGACCCCCACACTATGTTCGTCATGTCTAGGTGAAGCTATTTGAGCTTTCTGACAAGGCCGCGAGGCCGTTTTCATGTTGACAGGTGTAGGCGTCTCCACCGCCATTAACGACCACAAGGAGCTTACTTGCAAGCCTCCTCCAGGTCTCTCCACTCCAGGTGAATTGCCCCAGGTTGCACAGACTCATCTCGCGCATAACTCCAGCCGAGCAATTGGCACTGAAGACCCCAGTGGCAGCTGCAATCAAGGAAGCCTCCTGCTGCGGGCACACGCAAGGAAAGGTGGGACGTTTAGTCCCACCTCGGAAGTGAGTGAGCTGCTGCAGTGAAATAAATTGAAAAAGTAAAGAAGGCTCTTCGCCTCCTGACCACGGGGTGAGGTTCCTCTCACCTACCACAGCCTCGTCCGTGACCCGATCCCTGCGGACCTGGCTTGACCCGTATGCATGACCTGCACTCCTCGCCCACCACCGCATGTCGGTGGGCCTGGTCTCGGGCTCGCGTACCCGACCTGATTACCCGAGAAGCAGCTCTGGGAGAGCGAGCCTAAGAGAGAAAAAGGAGGAGAGATAGTGGGGGCGGGTAGGGGTAGGTTTTGCTCTCTCGCAGGAAAGGAGAAGAAGAAGCCAAGGAAAAAGAGGGTGGAAGCCAGAGAAGCTAAGGAAGGAGAAGGCAAGGCTGAAGAGGAAGAAGCTGAAGGCTGAAGGACTGAAGAAGAAAGAGAAGGAGAAGGAACTGAAGGTAGAAGAAAGTGGCGCCGCCAGAGAAAGAAGAAGAAGAAGAAGAAAGAGAAGAAGAAAAGGCACAGGCACGAAGGAAAGATAGAAGAAGAAAAGGAAGTCAAAGGAAAAGGCCAGAGAAGCTAAAGGCAGGAAGAAGACACATGCATGAAGAGAAGAAAAGAAGAAGGAAGGAAGCGGCCACAGATCAGAGAAGAGAGAAAGAAGAGAAATAAAGTACTGTAGCAATCCTAAGTTTAAGACATCTGATTCACAAAATCAGATGTCCATTTCTTTTGTGCTTTCTTTATACATTGATATTCAGTGACTATATTTACATTTCTGCATTACAACTCTGATTTTCATTGCATATTATGTTCAATTTTAAAGTTGTGCTCTTGATTTTTAATCCCCAATTTGCTCCCTGTGTTCGACCTCAGACTTAAAATTTCGAGTAATAAAATCTATTTGTTTCCGAGCAATTTCAACTATACTACGACGCATTGATTTTAAAAACATTGATCTCACCCGTTAAACAGCCAGGACGATGCCTTCCTGGACCATGAAATGACTTTTTTCCCAACTAAGAACAAGGTTAATCTTTATGCATTTTTTGAGAGTTCTTTCAAGATTTCTAAGACAAAGATCAAAAGAATCTCCAAATACAGAGAAGTCATCCATAAAGACTTCCAGACATTCATCGACCAGGTCTGAAAAAATTGTAAGCATACACCTTTGAAAAGTCGTAGGTGTGTTGCAAAGACCGAAAGGCATTCTTCGGAAAGCAAAGGTTCCAAAGGGGCAAGTGAATATAGTTTTGTCTTGATCCTCAGGATGGATCGCAACTTGATTATAGCCAGAATAACCGTCAAGAAAACAGTAGTAAGCACGTCCAGCTAACCACTCCAAGATTTGATTAATAAAAGGAGTGGAAAATGGTCCTTCTTGGTGGTAATGTTCAATTTTCTGTAATCAATGCACACACGCCAAGAAGAAGTAGTCCGAGTGGCTATATTTTCCCCATGTTCATTAGTGACAATTGTTAGTCCAGCCTTTTTAGAAACTACTTATGTGGGACTAACCCAGGAGCTGTCAAAAATGGGGTAGATGATATCAGCATCAAGTCACTTTATAATGTCCTTTTTTACCACCTCCTGCATATTAGGGTTCAAGCGCCTTTATGGTTGACAGGGAGGGGCGAGAATCATCCTCAAAATAAATTCAATGGGTGCAATAGGATGAATGAATACCCTTAAGATAAGAAAGGGTCCAGCCAATAGCTTTTCTATGTCTGCTCAAGACCTGGAGAAGTTTTTCCTCTTGTGCCCAGAAAGTCCATAATTGATAATTAGGGGCATGGTCTAGTGGACCAAGGAAAACATATTTAAGGGAGTCGGGCAAGGATTTAAATTCCAATTTAGGGCCCAGCTCTGAAATGATTTCTGCTTATGGAGTAAGGGGTGAAGTGAGAGGGAGAGAGTTGGATGAAGAGTTAGATGGAGAAGGTGTAGTGATGAGAACCTCATCATGAGCCATAACTAGCTCATTTTGACCCAATACAAAGGATAAAAGCTCCTACATAACTCAAGGAAAGGCTTAACTCAGAGAATTCTGAGTTTAAGGAGAAAACAAGTCATAAGGGGTAAAAATGCAATTTTACCAGTATAATCTGCATACAGGGTAATTCATGGTCCAAACATAGGTCAAAGCAACTTAATAAGAATAAAAGTGGGATGAGATGATCTAGCAAGGGTTACAGCAATTCCAAGGAACTAAATGATAATCTGTAACCCTAAAACAAACCCACTTCAATTCACGAGGTTCAAGGCAAATCAAAAATGGAATAAACCCTCTAAAATTCATAGAAAAATAATCTCTAGGGTTTAGAACCTTCAATTTGACCTTAGGAACCCATCTTGACCTACATTGAGAACCATACCCAATTAATAACTTAATTTGGGTTTTTGCGTAAATTGACCAGTCAAACAAGGTTTAATCTAGAAATAAAATTCACCATCAGATTCCTTAGGTCCTAATTAGTCATGTATAAAAACTTGAGCCTAAGAAGAAACCTTCTTGACCAACTTTACACTTTGGTCCTCATATATTTACTTTTTGGCCCTCAACTTTTGAACCCTCGCATTTTGGCCCCTAACTCTCCTTCGTTCTTTGCGTTCAGGTCCCCCCTGCAAAACCTGCCAGCACCATGCTCCGGCGACCTTGCGCGGAGCATGGCGCCACGCAGGGTGAGGGGGAGAGCCTGGCAAGTAAACCGGGGGTGCCCTGCGTCGTCAGCCGTCGCAGGGACACCCCCCTGGTCGCTGTAACCCACCATACCGGCCGTGCCAACGCACGGACGGTATGGGTTTCCATCTCCGGCGTCCTCCGGCGAGGGAGACACGTCGTCTCCCTCCGCCTTCCTCCCTGATTCGGTCCCTATAAATACCCCCGTCGCTCCACCGTTCTTCCCAGCTTGGATCTGACGGAGATACCCCCTCAATTCCTCTCTTCCCACTCCGACAGACGCCCTCCTTGCTCCGGCGGCCTCTCCTCCTCCTCCTCGTCACCCTGCCGCACTACCAGCTGCAGGGTTGCCCTCCCTCGCTCTTCCCGCGCCACGCCGCACCCAGCTGGCGCCTCTCCAGCCCTTTCCTCGCCGTCGCCCCTTCCCCTGGGCATCTTCTTCTCTGGCGACAGTCGATACGACTGTCGCCCTGCTCCGGCCCCTTTCGTCTCCGTAGCTAGGTCAGAACTTCTCCCCATCTCCCCCTCTTTTTTTTCCTCACTGTCTTTTATTTGATTAAACCCTCGATCGCTCCTGTCCACCGTCACCCCCTTCGTCTCCGGCCAAACTCCGGCGAGACACCCCCATCACTCCACAGCCCCACACGCCTCGCCGACCCTCACAGAATCTCCGCCTCCTCACCCTGATCAACCTCCGCCCTTCCACGTCCCGCCACTCGCCCTCTGCAGACCCCCCGAACAAACCCACTTCTCCACCCGCAGTTTGACCTAGGGCGACCCTCACGCTCCGCCCCGCCGCCTGCCAGACCCCCCACCACCTTCGCCGTGCCACGGCGAAGGTTCTCCGCGTATCTGATTAGGCCGAGAGGCCGTTCCTCTGTGTACAGGTGTCTCGACCGCCGTCGCCATTGCTGCGTGGAAGGAGCACCTTCAACCTGCAGCTCCAGGTGCGCTTCGCCCAGGCCTGACTCCCAGGCTGCGCGGGGCGCCTCTGCGAAGAGTCCCAGGCTCGCAGCTGGGGCGAAGGCCTCGCATGAAGCCGCGATTGCCCGCTGCTTTCTCCGCTGCGGGCGCTCAATTAGGGTGGGACATTTAGTCCCACCTCGGAAAGCCACTGAGGCGAACGGGCGCTTAAAGGCAAAAAGTGCCTTAAGCTGTTCGCCTCAGTTCACGGGGTGAGGTCCCCTTCACCCGCCGGTTACCCGGCCTCGTCCGCGCTCACGCCTCGCGGACCTGGCTCGACCCGATTAGCCTGACCTGCACTCCTCGCCCACCACCGCACGCCGATGGGCCTGGACCCGGGCGCGACCCGCGTACCCGATTACCCGGATGCTCTGGGAGAGCCTTCCTAAGAGCGAATTCAGAGAAAGAGAGACGCGGGGGTGGGGGAGGGTAGAGTAGGTTTTGCCCTCTGACGTAAACTCTGAAGTGTGCAGGCACAGGTGAAGAAGAAGGACCGTGGAAGAAGAAGAAAGCTAAGGGAGACACTGTAGCAACAAGCGGTTTAAGTCGTCTGATTGGAAAATCAGACGACGTCCTAAAGGGAAAAGAAGAAAGAAGGAGAGACGACGTCCTGACAGGAAAAAGAAAAGAAGAAAGAAGAAGATCTGAAGAACAAAAGAACAAGGAAGAACAGCAGAAGAAGAAGAGGAAAGAACAAGGAAGAACAACAGAAGAAGAAGAGGACCACAAGGAGATAAACACAGAAGAAGAACAGGAAGAACAAAAGCTAAAGAGAGAGAGAGACAAAGAGAAAGAAAGAAGAAAAGAAGAAGAACTCAAACTTTCATCTCTCTCCCTCTCTCTCTCTCTTTATTTTTTGTAATAGAACATGTATATCTCTAGAATACAACTTGCTCCCTGAGTTCGACCTCGGGAACTCTCTTTTATTTTCCGAGTAAAAAATTTATATATTTGAAATGATGGCAATAACTGGCTATACTACAACGCCATAACAATAAAACCCGGTTATCTCTCGAAGCCAACGTTTCATGTAGTTAGGGTGGGAGGGTGAGGTAAATCAGATTGTTCAAGAACCGTGTGAATTGCAAAATAGGAACCTAGGTGTGAAATCTGCATTGTTTCCTCCACTAAAGTTTTAATCTCTGAATATGAGTCATCAAAGAAATCTGGTTCTTGGAAATGCCTAGAAGCTTAAAAAATATCTAGGGTAATAGATTCACTGCAACACATGATCTCCATCTTTCCAGAGTCATAATCAATATTGGCTTTGGCGGTGACTAAGAATGGACTTCCAAGAATTATAAGGGCATTTTTCAAAGCTTCCAGTACCTCTATGTCCAGGACCAAAAAGTCTACGACAAATAGACAATTTTTGACCCGGACTATTACATCTTCGACAATCCCATTGGGTTTAATTGTAGATCGGTTTGCTAGTTTAAGTGTTACCTCGACAGTCTTTAATTCACCGATCCTAAATTCCTCAAAAATGACAGTAGGGATGAGATTAATTGAGGCACCAAGATCCAATAGGTCACGATCAAAGGAAGTGTCATTAATGACAACTTGAATCAGGGGGCGCCAGGATCTTTTCTTTTCAGAGGCAGTTTGCTCTGCACAACTTAGCTTACTATCTATGGAAGGATACCTTTTTGGGGTACACAAATCTTTCAAGAATTTGGCATAGGCAAGAATGTATTTTATGGCATCTAGGAGAAGGATATTGATTTCTACTTGCCCAAAAAGATCCATCAATTCCTTATCAGTGGGCTTGGATTTCTTTATTCTAGTTTGTGAAGAGTGAAGGGCTTGTGGAAAAGGTGCTGGGTGTACCTGTTGTGCATTTCTGGGTTCCTGAACGAGGTTAGAAGAAGAGGGAGAAGAGCTAATCTGCTTTTCTTTTAGGCGGGTTTCTTGAGCAGGCAAGGGATCATGAGTGGTTTTCTTGTTCTTTAGAGTTACTGCATTTGCAGTATGGCTGTTTCTGGGAGGAGGACGAGGGGCCTGATTTTGATTAAAACCCAGCAAGTGCTGTGGTGCTGGGTAGATAGGTTGACTGGGATATCCACATTGATACTGATTCCGTTGATTGTTAGGATTGGGCATGGGTTGGGATGGCAGATTGCCAGTAGGTCTATGATCAGGAGTAACCTTAACTTGATGTTACAAGTTGGTTATCATGCGAGTTACTTCCATCATTTGATTCTGCATACCTTGCAGAATCTTCATGACCTTGGTGTTGATATCTTCTTGGGTTGGCCCAAGTTGATATAAGTTTTTCCCATAATTCCCAAATTGATTTTTTTTTAAAAACGGAACCTGATTTGGGGCTTTCTAGGAGGGATTCGGGTTAGTCCTCCAATTTTGATTGTAAGTATTGGAGGGATTTCTAAATTGCTCCTAGGGATGTTTTCAGTGGTAGAGTCAAGAAGGATTTGATTCATGTAATCAAAAGTCCTAGTCAATAGATCTTGTGAGAAATTAGAAGAAAATTGCTGCCCATTAGAGGTAGCATTGATATTGTGCAGATTTTCTCTTTTGAGAAGGTGAGGAGAGTTAGGATAAGGAGCTTGTTTTTGGGTAAGCTTTTCTTCCATTTCTTTCGGTTGATTTGCATCTGATCCAATCATTGAGCTACCATGTGTAGATCATCTTGAGTGACTGGAATAGATGTGGATTTGGAGTCAATTTCATTGACTCCAAGTCTTAGGTTGCTGGTTCTACCAAAAATGTCCATTGAAGCCATATTAAATGAGTTTTCACTCATTTCTTCAAAAAGGAGATAGTCACTTTCAGCATCTTTATTAAGGAAATTACCCCCACATGAAGCATCCACGAATCTTTTTAATTGATCTTCTAATCCATGACAGAAGATCTGCACTAGCTGCCATCGCGAAATTTCATGGTGGGGGAAACTTCTGAGAAGTTTTTGAAATCTCTCCCAAGACTCATGGAGAGGTTCACCACATTTTTGTTGAAAGGTCGTTATTGATCAGCGTAAAGCATTTGGACCTATCAGAAAGAATTTTTTAAGAAAAGTGCTTTTTAATTGGGGCCAGGTGGTGATAGGATGCCTGACCGTTCTAAACCAGTGTGATGCTTTGTCTTTAAGTGAGAGAGGAAAAGGTCACATGAGCTACACCTCTTCTTACACATTGCGAGAATGGGTAGTTTGAGCGAGAACAGTTAGCTCCTCGAGGTAGCAAAAGGGATCCTCTCTCGGAAGACCATGGAAATGTTTAGTTAGGTTTAGGATGGAAGGTTTAATTTCAAAATCCCCTTGGGGTATAACCACTCTAGGTCTCTCTTCATAATTAGAAGGATCATAAAAATCTTTAAGCGACTATTGAGAGCGGATGACTACGCTATCGGAATTAGATTTAAGAACCCATCATTGTAGTTCGAGTCGCGAAGAAATCCGTTCAACAAATAAAATTTATATCGAAAAATCCGTAAGAAGTTCTAAGTCGAACACAGGGAGGCGGACATTTAATTAAAAATATGCGTTTGTTTTGTTTGTCACGAAATAAAATAACTGGTTGAAAACTAGCTATCTATTTAACAAATAATAAATAGAAGAGAGAGAGAGAATATTACAAATAAAAGCAAAAGGGATGTAGAATAGACATAGATTTCATTATCAGAAGTTGTTCATTACAATACTCATTACGACTAGAAAGTGGAAAATCTATACTAGAAAGTGGTAAATCTACTCTAGAAAGCAGTAAAAAGAATGGAGAGAGAAGTATCCTCATCGACGATCGCTTGGAGAACAAGGGGGACAGGACAATGCCTGGAAGATGGGAAATGGAGCAGGAAGGAGGACGAAGCGGGAGGAATGGGAACGAAGCAGCACGTCGTCATCGCGGGATCCGCTTCTCGAATGCAGAGAGAGGACAACCGCAGGATGCTCCACGAAGGGGACGAAGGTGGAAAAATTAAGATTTCTACTCTAAAGGAGAATCCTAGGTTTGGGACAAGCTCTTAGAGCTTTGGAAGGGGTGAGAGAAGAGAAGAAGGGATGAGAAATTCGTATGGTAGGGGTCTCCTTTTATAGTTGCAAGGAGTGGGAGCATTTTGGACATTGCAACATTAGAAACATTAATTTAGGACTTTCGTGACGGATTTATCCGTCACTAAAGGCCTGAACGTGGCTGATGTGCATGCCCCGCACGCGTGCCCCCTCGCCTTCGCTGTCTCAACGCCTTCACACGACCGCGCGCGCTCAGCTGTCCGATCAAGAGATCGAACGACTTAAAACTGCCCTCGCTAGAGCCGCACGCCCACGTACGATTGGGCATTTGCGCTGCATGTCTGATTGTGCGTGGGTGCTATCGGTTGATCCGCGCCGCTTGATGCGAATTGCACGGCTCCAATTGCGCGCCCGCGCATAGCAGATGCAGGATCTAATGCGCGTTGCGTGCTCGACCACTACGCTGCTGCAGTGGCTTTGTCGTGCGGCCGTTGGATGAGCATCCAACGGTGTGCATTCGTCGAGCGGTTGAAGAAGAGAAGTGGAGGCGAGTCCTCGGGGCCGGTTGGGAGACTGAGATGGCGTCATGTGGTGCCATCTTGGTCGTCCATCTTCTCAGTGTTGTAGATGGTGCCACGGGTGTCGGATTGGACCGATTTTTGCACCGTTAGGCTGCGATCATCAATCCGAACCCATCTGTGCGGTTGGATTTATCATCTAATGTGTGGATTGGTACCATCTTGGCCCTTGATCCTTAGGATTCCTCGATCTCCATCTGGTGCTACGGATGTCTGATCAGGGCGATCTTGGAGTTATTGAACTCCCGTCGTTGCCCTGATTAGATCCATACAGTTGGATCTTCAATCCGAGGCCCTGATTAACAAGTTGCCCTGTCCTTAGCCATAAAAGGAGATAATTAACATACATTTTATACAGACTAACCTAAATGCAAGATGATGCATGTTATGCAATATTTATAGTATGAGATGCAATTCTATGCCTAAGAACAAACATAAATAGACAGTTTATGTAATACAAACGTGTTTACATCAACAGCACGAGAGGTTCCTCGAGTGGCTAACCCGGTCTCTGATTGGCTAGGTTCATGACAATCCTAGCCAATTGTTGTTGACTTTTTTGAAGTCTAACCAATTGGTCGACCATAAGAGAAAAGGGGTTTGAATTGGGATTTAAAGAGACACTTGGCAGCTTAGGGTTTTGTGGTAGCTCCAAATGCAGGAGGTTAGGGATGGCGAAGTAATGGGAACACCATCATCAGCCCTAAATAGCCTAATTTAGTCTAATAAAGTTGATAAAAGCTCCTACATAACCATCAGAGGGTCATATATGCATAATGTTCTATTTTGAGAAGAAGATAAGAAACCAAGGTTATTTCTACAATTTTAACTACATTTCATAAGTACAGAATAACCACGAGGAATTCTAGGGGTTAATTAAATGTCAAATGGTCATTAATGTCTAATAAGAGGGTCCATGCAAACAAAAATGAATTTTCGTGCATTTCGAGAATTAATGGATATCTAAAATCCTAAAAACAGACCTACTTAATTAATTAAAGTTCTGGTCAGGATAAAATTCACCTAAACCTTCTAAAAATCATATAAATATATTCTATAAGGTTTGGTACCTTTGATTTGATCATTTGAACCCATTTTGACCTAAAACAGAATCTCATATAGGAAGTTGCCCTAATTTAGGTTTCTACGTAAATTACCCAGCTAAACTTTGTCAAAACTGAAATTCGCATGAACTTGCATTTGGGTCCCCTAGATTTATCATCATTCGTTGCATTTGGGTCCCTACCGCCATGGCAGGTGTGAACCCAAAGAAGCCAAGCTTCAATCAAGGATTCCTCCATGATTTCTTGGTCAATCTCTTCCAAATTTGAAATAGAGACTCCTGAGAAGATCCTCTTCATTTTGGATCGCATCTCGATCCCTATTCTTGTCCAAAAGTTCATGCGAACTCTTTGAATCCCACAAAACCTACCCCCTGATTTGCGAAGCTTTCAAGCTTGTTTACAAGGTTGAAAGCTCGCCCAATGGCCTATAAAAGACCCCCATCGACTGGCTCACTTCCTTAGCAAGCTTTTGAGCCAAAATCCCTCTTCTTTTCCTACCTCCGGCTCGCTCCAAGCTTGACTTCAGTGACCCTTCTACCTCTGGCCTCTTCTTCAGCAGCCACATACCATAGGTGGTCGGTTCCAACTCCCCTCGTCTTTCTGCACCTCGCCATACCAACGAGGTGCTTCCTAGCCCTCCGTCATCGCTATTCCCTCTCACCGGAGCATTCATCTCCTCCGACACCGAGTCTGATCCCTCTGCTCCTCTTCGTCCAACAACTAGTTCGTTTGACTCCCTAGCATTAGTTCATCACTACCATGCCACCACAACACCGGTTCGACCGCTACTACACCCGATCCATCTCCATCTTCCATCTCACCAGTGTACCTCTGGCAAGGCATTCCCACTGCCACAAACCACAAACAATGCCCGACACCACATCTGCGAGCATCGCCTCACCATACTGAGTAAAAGCCCCAAAAAAATTTGGGGTTTAGCTCTCCCTATCACCTCACCCAACACCTCTCACCTCGCACCACCTTCCTGAGGTTGGCAGACCTCTACGCTCGCTCACTCGACAAACCACGGCCACCGCCACACCCGTCGTGCCCCAACGAATCTTCTAAATGTATTGACAATGCTGATAGGCCATATTTTCTTTTCAGGTACCCACTGTCGCTCCGCCGCCGCCCTCGAGTTCTCCAAGCACGCATTGAGTTCTCAGGCCATATCTGCTCCAGGTCTTGGTCCCATGTGCTACAGCTGACCCTCAGGACCCTTCCCAGGTCCTCAATTGGAACTTGCAACCACTCTTGCTGCCTCAATTGGAGGCATCCTCACAGCATCTGCTCATGCAAAGAAGACAGTGGAGATAGTCCTACATTGGTGGGAGAAGAGCACCCGCACGCCCATAAGAGGAATTTGTGTTCTATCCTTATCGCCTAAGTCACTGGGGGTCGGGTCCCCACTTCACGCGCCTCCTCGCGCCTTCATGCCTCGCCCGTGGTCATGCACGTGGGTCTGGCCCCATTCAAGATCTGATTACCCGCTTAAAGATTAGATTACGTGGGTTTGAGAGAAGAGAAAGAAGAAGAGAGAGGGGAGGTTTTGCTCTTCAAAGGAAATCCCCAACACTTAGTTGCCAGGAGGTTGAAGAGGACCCTTATGCATGAGAAAGAAGAGTTGAAGAAGAAAAGGAAGAGAGGCACTGTAGCAAGCCTCTAACAAGGCATCTGAAGAGCCTTGCCCGATGTCTGATTCTGCTTAATAGTGTTCTTGTGGCTCCTTGCTTACTTATATTCCATGGATTATTTGGTTAATAGTACTGTGCAGTTATTTGGTATAATTGCAAAAGGGTAATTGGTGATTTAAATCACCATTTTACCCCATTCTTTTTGCACATTGCTACTGATTCTCTTATAAATATCATTCTTGCATGGAATTCTCATTATAAATTGCTTATATTTGTGATTTTATTGTGATCTTTGAGATTAATTACAACATTTGCTCCCTGCGTTCGACCTCGGACTTCATCTGAGTTATAAATTTTCTTTGTTTTCGTGCTATTTTGACTTGCTACGACGATTACATCTTTTAAAACACCGATTTCACTCGTCAACATGAAGTCGGCTTGTGGGTCAGCTGACGAGTTAGTGGCGAGTTGGGATTTGGAAGCAGAATTTTTCGAATTATTTTCCATATTAAAGATAGAGGAAGACAAAGAAGAAAACAAAGATCTTTTGGTGCGGGGGGCAAAATCAAATGGTCCCTCAAGATGTGGATTCTGGGACCTTCGCCTGTGCATGCACTTAATGGAAGAATGGGAGGGGAGGAGAAGAGAGATAGATAAAAGAAAGTGTGCAAATCAAACAACCAAGCCTAATCTGTCTTAAGGTTGACTCCTTAATGCAACCTAAGACTTGGGAACCCAATAAAAAAGAAATTAATAAGAGAACCTAGTTCCTTAAAATTACCCGGCTAGACTACAAGAGGTGGATTGGGCCCAAGCATTTCCTGGAAAATCACCAAGGGCTTGTGTAAACCTATACCCGTCGTTTGACTTCCATCTAAGTCTGTCGCCGCGTATTTCAAAAGGAATTAGGAGAGCTTAGTAATTTTTAGATATTGGATATCAAGCCTAAGTTTTTGTGAAGTCCTTAAGTGGTCAAATGACTACTTGTTTTAATTTAGGCTTGGGTGTCTAATTGTACACGGTAATGTAGAGGGCATTAATTGGGGTAATGCCTTGTTATTTCAATTTTTTAATGTGTGCAAAGATTGGAAAAAGTGACTCCAATATCAATCAAGTTGTCACACAAAATTTTTTTTTTCTGCTTTTAACATTTGATTTAGCTTAGTGTCTTTTAGGGTTTTTTTTTAAGTTTTCAAACAAGTTTAAGATCCAAAAACAAAAGGAAATCAAGTTGTATCAGTGAATGTAGATTTCCTTTTAAGATGTGGGTATCTAAAAATGAAAAGAAACCCTAATTGAGTTGATCCTTAAGCAGAAATGTTACTACCGGTGAATTGTTTCAGGCTTTACTTTTTAAGTAATGGTCCAAAAGAAGCAAGAAATACCACTACTGGAAGGCAAATCAAACAAGGATTCCAGGAAATATTTTTTTGTGATTTTTTGAATTTTTTTGATATTATTTAATATTTTCCTTTGTGCTGGTGTCAAAGTCCATAAATGATACCCATGGGTATTTTAGGCTTTTAAGTACCACCACTGGCCACCAAAAATTTTTATGATTTTATATGATGTGTATAATTTCACAAGGATTCCAAAAAGCTAAATTTCACAAAAATTGAATAAGTAGAAAACTTCCTAAAATTCATGGATAGTAGCAAAATAGTGAAATCAGAGGAGATGACCCCCTGTAGTCCACGAATTTTTAAAAATTTTCTACAACTCTAATTGCTCTAAAATATGGAACAGATGTTCCTGATTTGATTTGGAATCTTTGAGTGAAATTTCAAGATTTTAGGAGCCTGTGGTGTCAGAAATTGATTTTAGAAGTCCAGATAGAAGTCTGGACCTGAAAATCAGAACATCAACACTTAAAGTAGAGTGGTGTTAAATGATTTAAACAACCAAACAATTGCTTTTAAAGGTCACCACTCTACCTAATTTTTATGTTTATGATCTTGAAAGCCTGATTTAGTTTTTTTTTGGTAGTTTTTAAGAGAAATTATGTGACAAGTAGCAAGGAACTAACCTAAAATCTGTTGGAAGAAAAGGGACTTTAAGCTCTCGCTTCCAAATTCCCACTTCCTTCCTGTAATGCTCCTGCACACACGAAATGAAAGAAAGGGGATGAGATCCACTTATCAAGCATGAGAATTAACTAAATGCAAAGCCGTGCCTCCCCGACAACGGTGCCAAAAAGTGATGTAGAGAAAAGCATGATTTGTAATGAGGGCTTTTAAATCATTACAACACGCTAATTCGCTATCGCTTTTAAAATTTGTAAACCTAGATAGTGGTGGTATCTAGGGTCGTCCAAGGATGCGGGAATGCACTTTTTAAGAATCTCGCTTGACAAAATAGAAATCAACTTTTTTTCTAGGTTTTTGGATATATGATTCTTTTTTTGTTCCTTTAAATAACGGGCAATTACGCAAATGTACTCGGGAAAACGAACACACCTAATTGGTAATTCTAGTACCTAAGTGACAAAAATGGCCCCTCTCTAAGCTCACCCTAGGTACATGGAGACCTAAGGTAATTAAAGAGAGGGAGTGAAAAGTGCTAGAAACAACAATTAGCAAAGATGCAACAAAAATGAAAAGAAGGCAACTTTAATTAAGGAGAAAATTATTTTACAAAAGGAAAAGTAGAGGAATGCTTCTACTCTAACAAATGAAAATAACAGAAAGCAAAAATCCTCCTGTGATGATGTTGACGAAGAAGAGAGAGAGGTTTCTTGCTCCAAGCTCAGCTGCTCCTGGGCTTGAAAGGTTCTCCTTCCTTGAATAGCTCCTCCAAAATAGTGTCTTCCTTGGCAAGCCCTAGGGATCGTGCCTTTGCTCCTCCAAGGGTGGATGATTTCCACCCACAAAACTCGTCCTAGGGTGGCATGTACCACCCTCAAGACCTCCTCCTAAAGTCTTCCTTGCCTGGCTACTCCTCTGGCTGGTGGTGGCACAAGAAAGAAGGGAAGAGGGGAAGGCACCAAGGGGACAGAGTGTCCCCTTAATCTTCTTCTCCTTCTTCTCTTGTCCATGAGTACGTTGGGATGAAAATGGAGAATTATGAAGCCAAAGGATGAAGGAAATGGTGGTGGTTATAGGTCTTTTTATAGAGTAGAGGAGGTGGAGGTTGGTGTTGACTATGGTTAAGGGAAGAGTGGTGTTATGGATGGCTAGGATATTGAAGTTGGTGGATGGATGGTGGATTAGGGTTGTCATGGAGGTAGAAGGATGCATGAGGTGGTAGTTATGGTGGGTGGAGTAGAGTTGGCGCCAACTCTATGTGGGTTAGAGTTAAGGGGTAGGTTGATGTGTTGTATGGCTAGGATTAGGTTATAGGGTGGTGGTTAGGAGATGGATGGTGGAGGTTAAATGGTTCCATATGAGAAGGTGTAGGGTAGGTGGGTTTATGTCAAGTTGGTGCCACTTTTTATGTGGTTGTGGTTAAGGTGGCGTGGAGGGTAGCTGTAAGGGTAGGATGGTGTTTTAAGTGGTGGTTATAGGATCCTAGGGTGTAGGTTAAGTGGTGCCAACCTAAGGGGTGCTAAAGGAGGTGGTTAAGGTGGTTAAGGGTTGGTGCCAACCCTAAAAGATGCCTTGGTTTGGAGCCAACCAAAGGGGAATCTAGAAGGAGGGTAGGTGTAGGGGTGAGATGAAGGGATTTTTGGAGGGAATATGTGGCACCAAAACAAGAGTGGTTATGGGGGTTTTGGCGCCACCTTTTTGGTGGCTTTTGGAGGTGGTGGTGTGAAGAGGTGTGGAGGTTGTGGTTGGCACCAAAAGGGGAAGGATGTGGAGGTGTTTTAGGTGGAGCTAGTAACCAAGTTGTGGTGGAGCTAGGTTAGGGTTCTAGGTGGTGGATGGCCAGTGGGAGCTAAGGTGTAGCTAAGCTAAGCTAGCCAAGCTAGCTTAGCTAGTAGTTGAGTAGAGGAGGAGGTAGGATGGAGCTAGGGTTTAGGGAGAAGAAGCTAAGGAAGGGATGTCTGGAGCTAAACTGGAGCTGGTAGCTGCTGAAGGGAGTTGCAAGGAGCTACTTTAGCTGGCTCATCTTGATAGTTCTTTGCTAGCTGCTAAGCTAAGCTGAAGGAAGCTGGCTTCTGCTGAAATATGCTAAGATGAGCTGGGTCTGATTTTCCTAGGGAGGACCTAGCCAACTAGAGTAGCTAAGGTAACTTAGCTCAACTAAGTTGAGCTAAGTGGAATCCCCTGGAGTTGGACTTGAGTTGGCCTAAGCTGTATGAAGTCATCTTCAGCTAACTTGAGTTGAGTGGAGCTAAAAGTGGCTGGACCTGAGCTGAGGTAAACTCCTGTCAACTTAGTTGAGCTAGCTAGAACTCCCAGTGAACTGATTGGAGCTAAGGTAAGCTAGGCTCAACTAAGTTGAGTAGGGTATGAGCTAACTTGAGCTAGGGTGAGTTGAGATGAGCTGCCCTGAGCTACCATTCAGCTAAGATAAGCTGAATGGAGCTTAATGGAGCTAACCCTAACTCAAGTGAGCTAGTATCTAGCTATGACGAGCTGGATTTGGCTAAGTCCCAACTGGAATGAGCTTCCTCTTCACCAATTGCCCTCATGAGTGCTAGGGTTTTAGGGATCTGTCTATCTGTTTGTCCCTGACACTCAAACAAATGTATTAAAAATACAACAAAATATACAATGCATGCCTAACCTAATTAATGCCTAAATGCAGCCCAAAAGTCCATTTGCAAAGTCAAAATCCTAAGAGCTAGGTTTGTTTTAGGGCATAAGAATGATAATAAACTGACGTTTATCACTCCATGCCCCACCAAATGAGCAGAACTTTCATAGCTCTCGCACCCAAAATAATAAATCATGTTGAGCCAAAAGACTACTGGCCGATCAACCTTACAAATACCTTACATAAGTTGGTAGCTACACTTGCAGCCTAAAGAATTAAGTCAATCCTAATGATGAATATTGCTCCTGTGACGACCTGAGTCCCACCAAGCAATGAAACCCAGGTTGCCATATGTTAACAACTAGTACAAACACCCGCAAAATCGCAGTCACCCAACACAGCGCCATAAAATATCAATAGCCAACATTCATTCATAATGCATTAAATGAAAGACAAGGGAAAGTGCTGACAAGGTAATAAAATTCACCATAAAAAGAAGAAAGTAAAGAGAGTCTCGTACAATTACCAAAAGACAAGAACTAAAATCTAACAGGGAAAAGAAACTACTACGAGCCACTGGCTCAATACGAATCGTCTCCTCAAGAAGGGTCCGGCTCCACAGAAGTCTACCGACAACAGCTGTTGCACCCGACTGCTAAGCAACACCTGAGTATGAAACCAGAAATATACATCAGTAAAAACTGAGTAGAGTAGACAACGACACCAATGGTAATAGTAACAGAAGTACAGAAAATGGCACTATGGTAAAGTTTCATCCATTTATTTTCTATCCAATTCTGTTTTTAAACCTTGCCTATGTTCTTATAGTTTTTAATCCATAAATCGACGTCTCAGGTATGAGACAATCTCATATAACTTCTTGAAATGTAAGACCAATATAAACTACCTCCTGGCTGAGAAGACTGCTTATACCCATCAAGTCACCGCTCTCCATCACCCTGAGGTCATTGTGGAAAGGGGTGGCAGCTACATTGTATGGCATGAGCACGTACAAGAGCTATGTATGCTGAACCACAGACAGCCAATGGCTCACCCACCGGCCGAGAAGAACCACTCCAAACCTCAAACCATGCATCCCGCTATCACAATTGAACACTAAGCCTAACCAAAGAGTCGTAGGAAGGCCAGCAACTCCCTAAAGTAGCCCCTGAAATCAGTCTGGAAGACCAAAGCTACAGCCAAAATCCGGCGAGTAGCGAGGTTAAAACCTGTTATCCAACTTTCTTATTGCCCGACAAATCATACTAATTATTTAATCAATTTTAGATGACTGTGTCTTTCATGTTCATCAATTCAAACCATCCTTAATAATTTCACATTATTAATTCCAGAATTAACAAATATTCACATTATCCTCCAACTTATCCGTTTACAGGAAATTTTCAAATTATGATGGTGGCTCATACTATTTCCCAATTGATGAACACAACAGAACCTGTTTCACAGAAATCGAAGTACGTTTTACGCATGCGATGACAGGGGTACATATAATCATTAATTCTTAATCTTTCTGATACAATCAAATTATTTTTCATCGGACTGCCCATAAACCATGGAAAATAACAGAGGGGTTCCAAACTCAATGAAAAGGAGCACACATCAACGAAAGTGATACATCCGAAGAATCACACAAGACAAGTCCAAAATTACCCAAAATCCAAACAGAATGGAGAGAAGGGTAGACTACACTACCTAATGTCACTGGAAGGTCACGATGACTTCGAACAGTGTGGATAGACCCTGGGGACAGTTTCCACACCCGCCTCAGAATCGACGCATGCACTGGAGGTAAGACCTTATTTTACACGGACCAAAGATAGGGCCGGAGACTCCTAATCATGTTTCTTAATTTTCAATAAAGAAGCAATACTAAGAAATGGAAATAAATCATACCAACACGTAATACGCGGTGATACGATTCCAACAGTACCTTATTTGTCGAAATCCGAGGTCAGAAAAGCCTCAAACCAAATGAAATAACGCGAGGGGGTTGCTGAGTCAACCGGTTCAACTAGACCAGTCAACTGGTCAACGCGACACGCATCGCGTCCTGATTTGCTAGCCCGCACACTGCTAGGATCGCACCTTGCCTCGCTGAAGTTGTTCAATCGGCCATGCATCAGTGATCCAACGTTTCGTTGCACTCCTATTCAGTGCAAACGCGCGCGCGCTCGAATTCGCCTCGCCACGCGTCGCCTGCTGCACGCTGCCACTGCCGCCACAACTTTTGCGGTGGAAAGCCTGGGTTTTGCAGATTCACAACTGGGTCCCCAAGAAAAGCTTTTAATTTTTGTGAAGAAAATGCTTAAGCTTTTCCTTCTCTCTTCCTCTCTTAATTACAGGCTTAGAGAGACAATGACAACCCAAGGAGCCAAATGGGTTCTTTCATAGGCCCAAAGTTTGTTGGAATAGGTTTACTGGGGTGAAATACCCAAAATACCCCTAGGGTTGGGTCCACCTTACATTTAGGTCATTTTTTACTTATTTTAGCCATACCTTGATCTATACACCTCGAATTCACATGAAACAAGCATCACCGAAAAGCTCGCATCGAGAGGAATCCAACAGTATCATACATGGCACTTTTTTGACAATGTTTGACTAGGGTTTTCGTCGAAATATGCATTTTTGATAATTTAGGGAGGTGGTGACACCAGCACCGAACCACAGCTAGGTTTTCAGGCTCAAATTGACCTGGATCATCCTGAAATGACTCGAATTCTAGATTTTAGGGCATTACAGCTCCTAACCAGTCTGGGTTTTTGTTGAGCAAGCAAATAGCTAAGTCTAACATGGTGCTTACAAGGAAGGTTCTCCACTCAATGAAGGTTCTGAAGTGGAAGAAAGGAGCAATGGCTTTGAAGCTAGACATGGAGAAAGCATTTGACAGGCTTGAGTGGAATTATGTCAATGCATGCCTAGTTCAACTGCCCTTTCCTCCTATATTTCTTTAATTATGTCTCGTAATTTCTTTCAACGTGATAATTAGTGGCAGCACAACCAACATTATTTTTCCTAGCTGTGTTGTAAGATAAGGTTTCCCCCTCTCCCCATACTTATTCATTCTCTGTTTCGAATTTCGTTATTGTTCTCTTTAATCTTCTCTCACAAATAACCACATTTCATGGTTCAAGTTAGCAAGGAGTATGCCCCCTATCACTCATCTAATATTTGTGGATGATACCATTCTCTTTACAGTAGCCACCCATGCAAGAAGCAAGCAATGTGAGGAGCATATTGAAGGAGTATGAGTTAGTTCAAGTTAATGGGTGAATTATGGGAAGTCACGTATCATCTTCAACAAAGTATTACGTGCCCAATGACAAGCAAGACCATATCCAAAGTCTGATGGGGGCCCGAGAAATGACTAATGAAGAGTTTTATTTGGGATGTCCTCTGCTGGATACTATGTCACAAAAGAAGCTGAAAGGTTTGGCGTTATCTAAATGTCAAAAAAAGCTCTCGGGCTAGAAAGGAAGGGCACTATCTCAAGCAGGTAAGGGGGTGTTGTTCCAAACTTCTTTGCCTGCCATCTTAGGCTATTGATGTTTACCAATCTCTTCTTTAAGAATTTATGTGCTGATATTAGGGAAATAGCATGAGATTTTTGGTAGGGGTTCTTAGACAACAAGAGGCATGTATACAAAAACTTAGTCTTTGATTTCCCTTCCAAAACACCATGGAGGATTGAGATTTTGCAACCTGTGTTACATGAATGTTGCCTTTCTCATGAAGGTGGGTTTGGCGGTGATTGACAGAAGAATAAGGCCTATAGGAATCTTATTTGTTAGGTAGATATTTCCCAAACCCTACCTTTTGGGATTATGTTTAAATGGGCGAGAGAGGAGATTTAAATATGCATTCGTTGTAGGAAAGCCTCAATCGCTTGCAAACAAATAAATTTATAACTCAGAATCTGAAGAAGTCTGAGATCGTTCGCAGGGAGCAAATGTAGAATTCACACACTAATCTTAATTGCATATAAATGAGCACAATTAATTGAGTATTCAAATAGATATTCATTGAATAATAACCTATCACATTAGCTATTCAATGAAATCCAATGTATCTAGAGATAAAAAGAATAGAGATAAGCTAAAAAATGGTGATTTAGATCACCAATTAGATCTCTAAGTGAGCAAGCATCTCATAATCAATTCAATTGAATGTTAACTTAATGCTTAAATCATTCAATAGTGCCAGAACTCAAAATCAGACGATAGATGTGTCAATCAGACGCCTTAACAGAAGGCAAGCACACCCCTTCTCTTCTTCTTCCTCTTCAGAGTCTTCTCCTTCACAGCACAAGGAGACTAAGTCCTTCAGTGACTAAGTGTTAGCCACACACACAAGAGAGCAAAACCCCACCCCCCGCTCTCTCTCTCTCTCTCTTTCCTTGCACTTCTTTCTCAGATAGCCAGGTAGATAATCAGGTAATCGTGGATCTGCTTGACCAGGGCTACCGGGCGTGAAGGTAGCTGAGGTGTGAGCGGATAAGGTGAGAGGGACCTCACCCCGTGTTCTTGAGGCAGTATGGCATAAGCAAAGATCCCTTTTATTCTGCAACAGCGCCTTCTAATCCCACGATGTGGGACTATAATCCTACAGGCCTCCTCGTGTAGTTGCAGTGGGGGTCTTGTTCAATTGGAGCAAGCTCGTGGCTGGAGCCGGAGACGATGCCAGTGGAGTACCTGGGAATGAATTCGATGAACGCAGTTGGAGCTTGAAGAACAAGGCCGGAGACGATGGGGGCGGCGGCGGAGTGCGGTCGTACCCTGAAACAATGAATAAGGCCTTACGGCCGCATTAAAACATCTCAGAAGCTTCACCTGGGCTTGGCAAAGGTGACTGTGGTGGTAGCGTGTCATGAGAGGATGCGAGGTGGTCTAGTGAGGTTGGAAATGAAAGCGAGAAGGTAGGTTGCTCGGTGGGTCGCGAGAATGGGTGGACAGCGCATTAAGGATAGGGATTTTGCTCGTGGAGGTATGGCGAAGCTTATGGAGGTGTTGGCTAGGCATTTGGTGGCTTGTGGCATCGAGGAAGCCTCGCTGGAGGTGCGACCAGATGTGGAGATGATGACAGGCGAATGACGGTGTTGGTAGTCTAATCTAGGTTTTGATGAGAGGGAAAGGAAGTAGAGGAAGATAACAACCTAACTAACCTAAGCTAATAGATGAAAGGACGGGGGATGGCACTGATTGTGGTATGGTCGGCGTTGGAGAAGAGAGAACCTCCGGTGGGGGAGAAAAGCAAGGAAGATGGAGGAAGAGGACGCCTGTGAGTATCGCAAGGCACAGAAGAACTTGAGGAAGGAGAACTGACTGACTACTGTCTGTGGCGGCTAGCGAAGACATTAGACAGAGGGAGTCGCCAGAGCTTGTGGAGAGTTCGGCTGGAGAGAGGGGAAGAAGGGGGATTTCCGACCCAAACCAAGCTAAGGAAGATGGCCTTACATCAGGGGTGCTTTTATAGGGCTTAGGGGGGAATTCCAAGCTTAGAAACCAAGCTTGGAAGCTCGGAGCTTTCACGAAATAGGAAACCTTTGTGTTCAAACCATTCGCATTAGGTTTTGGGCAAGAATCAGAGACCAAGATACGGCTCAGATTGTATAGGATTTCTTCAGGAATTCCCCTTATAATTTTGGAAGAGATTGGGAGTGAAATCAGGGAGAACTCGATTGAAGGCCGGCGGAAAGCTTGTGTTCACACGACTGTGGCAACAAGGACCTGAATGTGAATATGACGATAAACATAGGGACCCATTTGCAAGGATTTCAAAAGCTAGGGGCTTGTGTGAGATAGAAAGAGTCTGACTGGATTGAAATGCAAACTAAGTCAAGATGGACTTAGATTGGGCCCAAATTTTGGTAAAAATCTAATTTAGACCTAAATAATTTGATAATGAAGTTGGATTTCAGTTTTGACCAAGTTTGACTGGGTAATTTGCATGGAAACCTAAATTAGGGCAACTTACCGTCTGAGACTCTGTTTTAGGTCAAAATAGGTTCAGATGGTCAAACCAAGGATACCAACCTTATGGAATATTTTTATATAAATTTTAGAATGTTTATATTGAATTTATTCTGACTAGAACCTCTGCTAATTAAGCAGGTCTGAAATTAGGGTTTCGGGTGTTGTTTTGACACTCGAAGTGCGCGAAAACTTGTTTCTATCTGCACGGACCCTCTTATTAGTCATTAATGAACATTTGACCTTAGATTAATCCCTGGGAAAACCCGTGGTTACTCTGCATCTATGATCTTCTGTTAAAACTGTAGAATTAATCATGTTTTAATACACTCTTCTCAGAAAGGATATGTAATGAGTTATGACTCTCCGGTAATTATGTAAGAGCATTTGTCTCTTAATTGTGATTAATTGAAGTTACTTATGACTCATGATGACGTTACCATCAAATTATATCCCAAAAGAGGCAGCATCTCCATTCATGAAAGCCTTATCTAATGTCTAAGATTGATTGTTTAAAAATTATCAACGGCAGAGTGGGCAAGGGGATAAAATCAATTTGTAGCATAAAAAATGGGTTAGGTATTGGTTTGGTAGCCTACATTAATATTAATGAGTTGTAGAAATGGATGTGAAGTCTCTAAAGTGGAAGAATTAATTCTAAAGAGAAAGGAGTAGGATAGAAGCAAGTTAGAAGAGTATTTTGATGAAGAAATTGTTAGGAAAATAATGAATTCCCCTATTATTGAAGGTCAAGAGGATACTCTAATTTGGACAAGGCACAAATTATAAGGGAAAATGTAGATCTTGCACATAGATTTGCAAAATGTGTTTGATGCTTGGCAGTGGCTAAATTTTCCTTGTATCCTTCTAGGTTGCAATGGAAATCTCTCTTAACTCTTTAAAAAAAAAAAAGAGTTAAGAGGATCTTCCATAATTGCCAAGGTACTCATGACTCATCTATTTTAACGGTAGAAGAATGACTTTGTATGTGTAATTTCTCTATGCATGATGAGGAGCAATAAATATACACTGCAACAAACAGAGTTGTGATGGACTCATCTTGAAATCGGTCTACATATATATTGAAACACTAGTACATGTTGAGATAGACTATTATTGATGCATTATATACTTCAAAATTGTCGAGATTACCACGTCTTCTGGCTGCAACACTAGCGGGCAGGGAAGAAAAGAAGAGAAAACTTACTGTTGTTGATACTTATAAACGTATTAATACTTGTTTAAATCTCTATCTTATAAGATGTATAATTTTTAGTAAGAAATACGTAAGCATCATGCCTATATATATTAACATATGCAATAAAAGTTCTCAGAGGAAAGCCATATTCAATTGGAAATTTTGTTTGGTTAGATATCGGAGCTGTTTCAGGATATAATTAAAGTGAGATAAGTTGATGAAGGTGTTTAATTGAAGAGGTTATAATAATTAGGAGTTTGTAATTATTGATATAGTAATATGATGTTAATGGGTGATATTTTAATATTATAATATGATGTGAATATATATATACTATATTGAAGGAAATATATTTTAATTTATATTTAAATTAATATGATATTATAAATATATTTTAATTGATATATTATGCTAAGTGGATATAGTTTAATATATATTGATATTATGTGATATAAAAAATAATAGTAAGCGATATAAAATAAAAAATTATAAAATTTTCTCTGAAAACTTTTATCAAATTCTTATATCACCTTTGAGCCCTTGTACCACCTGCTAAGTCCGCTGCCAAACTCGACCTTCGGGTCACCGAGGCCACATATCAGGATAAGGACATCGACTGCGTGTGGAGACAGACTTGATCTTTCCACGCCAAGTTTTGCGCTAATTTGAACTTTCTTTCCCCTTCGTTTTCCATTTTGGAAAATTCGTGAAACATCACACGTCTACGTGTATTGTACGCATCAAAATCCTCCACACGCAACCGGACATAAAAACAGAAAGAAAAAATCACCACAGTCCGCAACACCTCACCTATAAATTGCTCCACTACCAATTCGTCACCCTCATCCTCAAGCCTCCCCACTCCAAAGCAGAAATCACACACACACATATATATCTCTCATGGCCTCCCCCAAGACAGCATTGCTTACTATAATCTTTGCAGTAACCTTAATAATAGCTTCATTGGACTCCATCGCAGCACGCGATCCCGCGAGCATCGTGACCAACCAATTCTTCAACGGGATCATCAGCAACGCTGCCTCCAGCTGCGCAGGGAAGAGCTTCTACTCTCGCGGTGCCTTCCTCAATGCCGCCAACTCCTTCTCGGGCTTCGGCACCACGGGGAGCGACGAAGTCCGATTACGTGAGATGGCCGCCTTCTTTGCTCACGTCACTCATGAGACAGGAAGTAAGCATGCATGAGTGAGACACTTATCTACCAGTATAAAAAAGTTAAAATATCTTAAAAAAATAGATCATGTGACATAATTTGTAACATGTTTGACGTGATATGTTGACGTAGAGTAATTCTATATTGGTGTGAAGTAATTTTTTTAGTAATTTTATATCAATGTAAAATTATTATAAAATAATTTTTTTAATGATATGAAGTGATTTAGATGATTTTATATTGACAAAAAAATAATATATAATAATTATATATTGATGTAAAATAATTAAAAAATAATTTTATATTAATATAAAATATTTTAGATGATTTTAAATGGATACAAAATAATTCATATTTTACATCGTCTATGTTAACGTGCCTGTAAAAAAAAATAGCCGTGTAGGAAGCTTTCGTTTCGGGGAGACTTGCACTCCTTTGTAGTGTGAATTAAGCTTAGCATGCCAGTTGCCACCATTTGGACCGGCATATATATGTATCGCTGAGGTTAGATTAACTGCCAATATTTGTAGCCTTGTGTGAATCAAACTTAAAAATTATTGCCACCTCCCTGCAGGCATGTGTTACATCGAGGAGATCAACAAACATGTCTACTGCGACACTACTCGGTATCCATGTGCGTCGGGCAAGTCCTACTACGGTCGTGGGCCTCTACAGCTCACTTGGAACTATAACTACATCCTCGCCGGCAGGGCGATCGGGTTCGATGGCCTGAACCATCCCGAGATAGTCGCGACGAACCCCACCACGAGCTTCAAGACTGCGGTGTGGTTCTGGATGACCAACGTCCACTCCGGCTTCGTCTCCGGTGGAGGCTTCGGCAACACCATCAGGGCCATCAACTCCATCGAGTGCAACGGCGGCAACTCCGCCGCCGTCAACAGACGTGTGCGGTACTATCAACAGTACTGCCGGCAGTTTGGAGTAGCCCCTGGGGGTAACCTGTACTGCTGAATGCGCGCGCGTGGTCTCATCATATATAGTTACTAAATAAGGAAGATGTATACAATATGGCACCTTTTAGTATGTATGCTGTTTTTACGTGGGGATTACGGCAGGCAATCTGTTACTCGTAAAGTACTTCACGTGTTTGTTCCCCTCCCCATGCGTATGAATAAAACTACTATGAGTATTCCTGTGGCCCGTATGTTTAATGATTCTGGGTTCTAACCGTTGCATGTCCTGTGCTTTGACGTAATGAGATGATCCTAAAGCATTGGTAAGAGATATTGCTGATGATAGAAAATATGAGACGGAAATGAATATGAGGCGTACGCGTACCGATCACTTTTCTAAAGGGTTTAACTCACTGTATGTGAAATATAAGTAATACAATTTCAGGATACCAAAAAAGCCCTTTGGAATCTCTCATAGGAAGTATATCAACTTGTTTCATGGACATATATTTATATAGAAATATAACCCCACATAATTCCAATTGAAAGGACATAAATGTTGTGCCATTGTCACTTAAACTCACAACTGTTTATAGTTTTTAAATTTAAAATTAGAATTAAAATTAGAACTGTATATGACATCAACGTCCAAGTACCCTTGGCAAGATATATTTAATATAAAGATCCAACTTATTTCATTTTCATTTAGATTTATTTCTATCTAAGAAATAAAGAGAGTTTCGACAAATAAACTCTCCGTACAACTTTTCTCAACCGACGTGAGGCCAATAACATTACAAACTCCAACACATGAATTCTCCTCTAGAAAAGAGTATTCTAGGGCTGAACTCGTGGTAATTCTTGCTCCTTCATTCAAACTAGGAAGGTGGATGATTTTCCATTGACTGGGGATTCCCGGTCCATAAATATAACCATTCCAGATTATAGATAACTCTCTCTTATCTAGGGATGCTGCTTAGAAGAATCTTTTGCATATGACAAGTAGCCCATAATGGAAAATAGACAAAATTGTAGGTAAACCAAACTCTTTCTTTTTGAATGACACGATTTCATATCCAAAAATTAAATCTTTTCGAAATGACAATACTTCCAAAATAATTCCCAAGGGGGTTTCTTCTAGGAGGAACCTGGACGAGTGATACTAGAGGTAAATTGCAAGAATGAAAGTAGCAGATCAACCAGGCACAAAAATGCAAAGAACCTTTTGCAAGTTTCACTTTTCTTTTTTTCTTAATTTGTTTCGAGAAAGTAGGAATATATTAGTTTTATTCATCCCCCACTCCTAGGATGCCAAAATAAGACAAGAGGACTAAACCAAAACCTACCCAAATACAAGGAAAACAAGAAAGTGCCATGACTCATGACTCATGACTTAGTACAAGAGAAGAGAAAACCACAAAAAGAAGCCTACAACTACAAAACTAGCCAGAGCAGACCAGCACAAGAAGAGGCAAAAGACCAAAATCAGCAGATGATGTCCGAAAGTTGAATTTTGTCAAGCCTGATAGTACCACGTCATCTGAAAGTGAGTTGGGATTCAATCTGGAAAATTTGCCAACTCCCAGATGCAAAAAGAGCAATCAATCACAAGAGAATTATGACCAAGGAGAGGATTTAATCTTCAATACATAATTATGTATGAATGGGTTGATTGAAGGGATAGCACATCCATTCTCAAGTTAATTACAAGATAATTAACTCCAATCAAGGGAATTTAATTATTTCCTTTCATCCTAAGGCTTTGAGTTCAAGTCTTATTTATAAATTAACTCTTAGAACTTATAAGACTTGCTTCTAATTGGAACAAGTTATTAAGGTGGTCATCTGTTTACTCTTCATAGTGATCCACGAGCATTTGATTTGATCTAATGATCATATCATGCAATCTGATGTTTATTCCTTGTATAGGATTACTAAAAGGTCACATTAATCCATTTGTATTGAAGCACAATTGCCGATCACATGAAGAATTAAATTAATGAAAAATCACAAGAATTATATTTTCGAAAATCTAGTCAAATGTTATCAGTCCAAATGGCCTACCCCAGTCTAATTTTTAGCATTGTGATTATGTCAAACTCTACATAACCAATTGAGTCTGCCGTAAGATTAGCACTTAACCCTATATTTAGGACTTCTTAACAGGTAATCCTAGATGTAATAAACTTAATATTTATCACAGCATAATCCTTTCTTAATTATTATTTAAAACGAGCCTCCCCATTAGGTTCTTAAATTCCATAAATCAAGTCAGACTATACCAAATGGGAGACCCATTCATTCTAAATCCTTTGATATGATCATGCCTCCAAGCATAGCCACATGATCTAAGCATGACACTTGAGGTTTCTTTTCCATCATCATCTATTACAGTAGAGAAGGTTTGGGATAGAATCATATCCTAAAAAAATCTTATTTCCTCTTTCATTGTAAATAGACCATGAGTTTTGACATGTGGATTCATCTCATCACCACTAACGTATCCTTATTCGTAATGTACTCAAAATCTAAAGATGGTCCTATAGAAGGGACATAGCATTAAGATCCCACCCAATATGAACCTTGTAATCTTATATGCCTCAAACATAGAAGTTTTAATCCCTTTCCATCATTTTATTCATTTAGGAATCACCATTTGGATGAGCCTATATATTATGATGAGAGGGGAAGCAAGAATGGATCTTATAGGGCTCTTATGCATCCTCACTAACAAGAATATTTTGAAGTGAATCATCAACATGAGTGTTTCATGTCTTACATGCACTCTTCTTGGGAGCGATGACGACCAAAGTTGACATGCATTTTGACTAGTTAGAGTGATACATACAAGTTGAATAGACAATATTGATAGACTGCTGGAACTAAACCTAATCAGTTGAGCCTTTTTTTTGCTACTCATAAAGCAATGTTAACAATGAAATCAAGGCCCAAGCAAGATAAAATCAAAGAGTGTTCACCAAGAATTATGCAAACACACATGAGAAATACTTTTTTGGACTCAAAAACCAAGATAAAATCAAATATCATAGATTTGAGTAAAAAATGCAATAAAAAAAGTTTAGGTCTAGGGTTTATTGCTAAGTATTTGTAGATGATGAAAGAAGTGCTCTTGATGCTTTTGATGCTTCTACAATCCTCTTTTCCTTGTTCCTTGATACAGAATATCTTGTATGCCAAGTAACTCAAAACCTAATAAATCATTCCCTCTTAAAAAGAAAAAGAGGACCTTGATATGATCTAGCTTACATTGATACTTGAATAAGAATCACAAAAGTGGATGTTTTTCTATAGCATTGTGTTGACACAAAATGAATAAGATCGAACTTGTTAAGAGGCCAGGGAATGAGATATGTTAGCAGCTTTTGCAATAATATTGTAGGCAGATGCCTCTGAAATAAGCACTTGGGTGTAGCAAGATATCAAGAACAAAAAACTGGCATCGTCTTCTCAATTATGGCCAGTGCCACAGCAAATGAGTGTAGGAAGAACTAGAAATGTTGAATAGGAATTCATCGCAAAAAGATTTGAGTTTTGAAAACTCGTTGTCGTAGTGTAATTTGCGAGAAAATTCAAACAATCAAATAATTTTTACCGAAACTCAAAAGGAGTCCCAGGTCAAATACGAGGAGGCGTACGTTTGATCAAAAATCGTGTTTGAATTATTGTCATGAAGCAGATTACCTTGTCGATTTAAATCTATACTAGCTCTCTACTTAAAGAATAAACAAAAGAAGAGAGAGAAAAAGAATGATACAAATAAAGAGAAAATAGAGAGTGAATAAACAGGAATTTCATAACCACAATTTGATGTTCACTACAACAAATCACTACACTAGAAAGTAGGAAATCTATAATAGAAAGTGATAAAGGAGAACGTGGAGAGAGATTATCCTCCTTGACGGTTGCTTGGAGGACGAGACGCGTTGACGGAGTGCTCGGACAAGGGTGGTAAGATGACAGACGAGGGTGAATGAAGATGGAAGATGGAGGACAGGGTAAGGCGACGTCGTAGCGGGATCTACTTCTTGAACAGCGATGAGAAGACAATCACAGGCGCTCCACGAACAAGGATGAGAAGGTGGAAAAATTCTATTTTGAACTGTAATGGAGCATCTCAGGTTTGAGACAACCTCTTAGAGCTTTGGAGGGGGTGAGAGAAGAGAGGAAGAGATGAGATGAATGTAGGGGTCGTAGGGCCTTTTTATAGGTGTAGAGCTTAGGGGCAAATAGGTCATTTGAGGCTTAGATGATTAAATGCCTCAGCCTTTAGTGACAGATATAATCGCCACTAAAGGCTAAACGAGGGTGTAGCACACGCGCACGCCTGCCTCCTCTTCCTTTGCTTCAACGCTCATCCATGATCAAGCAACCTCAGCCGTCCAATCGCGAGATCGGACAGCTTAAAAAGCTGCTCAACAATTTCTCTTCAGCTATTATGAATGCACATGTGTGTTCGCGCGTCATCACACGCGTGCATGATCCACGCTTCTCTGCACGCCGCGTCGTCACTTCATCTATCGTCCGCGCCGCATCCAACGGGCAAATTCTACCCACGCCCGCTCATTCCTTGATTTGAGGCGCTAAGGCGCCTCAAACGTGCGTCGTTGGCTCTTGGAAGGGCGTTCGCCCACTGAGCTACAACCGTGGATTGTCTCAAAGACGCTCCACGATTCCATTGCTCCTAACAGTTGGATGAGAATCCAACAGTTGAGAGGCATGGGCACAAATGGCTTTAGAAGTCGAGCAAACGGGTGCGAGCAGGTTTGGATGGTTGGGATGGTGCCACATGGCACCATCGTGGCCGTCCATCTTTATATGCTCTTAGGTGGTGGCATGGATGTCAGATTGGATCGATTTCACATCGTTGGGCTGTGATCGTCGATCTGAACCCATCCATGCGGTCAGATTTTTCATCTGAAGTACGAATTTACACCACCTGGCCCCATATCTCAGATCTTTCTTGAACTGCATCTGATGCTACAGAGATCCGATCGGAGCGATCTTGGAGTCGTTAAACTCCGATCGTCACCCTGATTAGATCCGTATGGTTGGATCTTCAATTTGAGGCCTCGATTAAATATCGTCATATTCCCTAACCACAAAAAGAGAGAATTAACCTAAAATTTATACAATCTAACCTAAATGCATGATGATGCATGCTATGCAATATTTATAATGATGAATGCTTCTATGATACTAGAAACATACATAAATAGGAGTTTTAGGTCAATTAGATGTGTGCACATCACACCCCTATGCCTATTTTTTGCTAGTCACTAGCAAAACTATATGTTATTTATAAACAGAATTAGGATCATATTTCTTGGGCATAAGTTATTTTTCAACACTAGAAAATTTCTACTAAGGACCTAAACTACAGAGACACAACAACGCCTGAATCTCTGCCAAAATGCAGGTCGCCTCAAGCCCTCACCTTATTCAAAAGCAAAAGGATCTTTTTCCTTTTCTTCTTTTTTAATTTTTTTTTATTTTTGAGCTTAAGGATTAGAGGCAGCTTTCTACGGCTACTCAACCCACCCAAGACTTGAAAAGAACTCTAAGTACTAAGCATCTTTTTATGTATATGTGATAGACTCACTCATCGATAGTTAGAACAGACTTCAACTTTCTATGCCCCTAGTTGACCTTGAAAAGAATTCTGCCTAAAAGTGTATCTACACGACCGGTAGCTTTCTCCTTACTTTTATTTTTATAAGGTCAATACAAGGGAAAACCCAGTGTATATCTCTGATGGGAATACCATCATGAGCCATAAGTAGCTCAATTTGATCTAATAAAGTCAACAAAAGCTCCTACATATCAATCAGAAGGTCGTTTGGCCAGATTAAATTGTTTTAAGAAGAAAAGATGAAAATAGGGTTATTTCTGTAATTTTACCATCTTATCACAAATACAGAATAACCATGGGTATACCAGGGGTTTATTAAAGGTCATTTAGTCTTTAATGTCTAATAAGTGAATCCATGCAGACAGAAACGAGTTTTCACGCATTTCAAGAATTAATGGACATCTGAAATCCTAAAAATAGATCCGCTTAATTAAATAAGGTTATGGTTAGGATAAAATTCATCTAAACCCTCTAAAAATCATATAAAAATATTCTCTAGGGTTTTGCATCTTTGATTTGACCATATAAACCCATTTTGACCTGAAACAGAGTCTCAGGCAGACTATTGACCTAATTTAGGTTTTTACATAAATTACCTAGTCAAACTAGGTACAAACCAAAATACAACTTCACCATTGGATTCCTTAGATCCAAATTAGGTTTGTATCAAAATTTGGGCCCAATCAGAGATTTTCTTGACCTATTTTGCAATTTGGTCCAGTCTGACTCTTTTCTCTCACATAACCCCTTAACTTTTGAAATTCCTTACAAATACCCCCTATCTTTGTCGTCACTCTATGAAAAAAGGTCCCTCCACCATTTTCGTGGAGGAATCCTACTCTGACAAGCTTCTTTTGGCAACAATTCAATGATTACTTGACGAATCCCTCTCAAAATTGAAAAGGAGATTCGTCAAGTAATCTCCTTCCTATTGAGTCATGTCCAAGTCTCCAATTCTTTCTCAATCTCTCATGCGAATGCATAATAGATGTGGGTGTCCTACTCCGACAAGCTTACCAAGCTTGAAAGCTTGGTTTCCAAGCTTTAAACCTTCCTCTAAGGCCTATTTAAAGACCCCTGAGGACAAACCATCCTCCTTATGCTCGTTTCTAGCCGGAATACCCCTCCTTCCTCCCTCCTCTCCGGCTGAAAGGCTCCATGACGTCCAGCTATTCTCTCCGACCACTCTCATCGCCTACTCGCAATATCAGCTAAGGATTCATCTTCCTCTCGCTCTTCCATGTTGCTCCATGCCAGCGAGCGCCCCAATTCCCTTCATCCTAGCCAACTTACCCTCATCGAAGCACCTTCGTCTCCGGCGTCGGCTACACCAAACCCGGCCTTGCTCCTCTCCCTTGTTGACCACCACTTAGTTTCATCAACTCCCCAGCATCTACTCTTTATCACCGTACCGCCACAACTCAATTTCGACTGCTATCGTACCCGAGCCACCTTCGTCTTCCCCACGGTCGGCATACCTCCGGCGTTATCGCACGTCCGCTTCACTCCACCAAACCACCTCCTACCGATCCCAAAAGCTCTGCCTCATCCATGCAAGAAAAATCCTTCAAGAAATTAAGGGGATTGCTTGCCCTAACCCTCCACTGAACACCTCCACAAACTCCAACCTTCTTCGTCTTCACCACGCTCACACACACACCTGCACAAAGCACCACCGACACCACTACACTCGCCACACTCCAACGATTCCTCTGAACCTGTTTGACGTGGTCGTGAGGCCGTTCTCGCACTTGCAGGTATTCCACCGAAGCTCCACTACCGCCTCAACTTCATCGACTACGCCTTCAGTCCTCCGACCACATCCGCTCCAGATTTCAACCCCAGCTCATGCGGAGTAGTCCCAAGACCCTTCCCAGGTCCTTGGTTGGGGACACCAACATCTGCAACTACCTCAATTGGAGGTGTCTTCACTAGCTGCTACTCACGCGAAGAATGGGGACTTAATAGTCCCATATCGTGGACTGCCAAGCATTCAAAGCCGCATATATTGAATTTGTGAAGAGGGCTTATTGCCCAAGATCACTGGGGGTCGAGTCCCCACTCACCTCCATACGCACCCTCACCTGCTACACCACGCCGACGGGTCTGGACCTCTAACCGTATATCCGATTACCTGGTTAGCCCCAGGTTTGAGAGAAAGAGAAGGAAAGAAAGGGAAAGAGAGAGGAGGGGGGTTTTGCCTCGCTCTCTAACTCTCGACACTTAGCGAAATTCTAAAGAGGCTTTCACCTCTGTTGGTGCTGTGCTCTGCTGTGCCTCTCCCTGAGGCTTGAGAAAGAGAGGCCTTTGCCTCTGTGTTGCTGGTTCTGAGATACTATAGCACTTAAGTTGACGTGGCATTTGGTTGATGGATACTATTGCATTATTTAAGTAAAATTATAATAGGGTAATTTGGTGATTCAAATCACCCTTTTTATACTAATCTTTTTGCCACATTAACCTTTGAATTTATATCTATAACATTTATGCTTGAAATTGCAATTATATTGCTATATTATTGCTTATAATTGTGATCTTGAGATAAATTGCCATATTACTCAATGTGTTCGACCTCGAATTTCAATTCGAGTAATAAATTTTATTTGTTGATGAGTGATTTTGGGTTGTACTACAACGTATCAATCTTAAATACCGATTTCTCCCGTAAACATTTTAGCGCCGTTGCCGGGGAGCAATGCGCAATTTGATCTCTTGATTGCAATATTTGATTTAATACTAACTTGCTCTATCTATTTTGTTGTGATCTGTGCAAGGGAATCCAATCAAGGAGCATTAAACACACACCAAACACTCCAAGGGCAGGTAAACTCCATCCACTTTCTCCTAAGCCCCTGATTTTGAAAAGCTAAGAGAAGAAAAAAAATCAATTAGGGCTAACTTGCATTCCATTCTTAAACTAATCATCACAAGTTGCCTAATTTGATTTGATTTGACTCTTTTTGTAGACACACCCTAACCCTAATTTTTGCACCTACTTAGGGTTTAAGGTATTTAGGGCTATTACCTTCTTGCTTGAGTCCTAGGAACCACATTTGGAATCAATTAATTGGACCAAGCAGAGCCAATTAGGGTTCATCTCTAGGGTTTTAGAGACACACTTGCTTAAAAAAAAAAGGAATCAACCTCTCCAAACAGTGTGTGCCTAAGCCTTGATTGAATCTACCTAATCAAGCAAACCATAAAATCAGGCTCTAAACCTGACTTGAATCCTAAAAGTGGAACCTAATAATCTTAAAGGACAAACAGGTGAAGTTGGCCCACCTTGGGAGGTCAACCAATCTTCAAATTAGGTCACCTTGCACAATGATATCATAAAAGTTCAAGTGAAATCATAAGCACCTTTGCTCCTAACTTAAAATTGGTAGACTTAAGAGGTCAAGTCACCATTCTGGTCTACCTGGATCAACAGTGATAAAGAAGGTCGAGTGGGGGAAACCCAATAACTCGTGGGGGCACTCTACCATATAGGGGTCTTTGCGGGACTCTCCCTTCCTAGCTGTCTAAGTAATTCTCAGGTGGATGACTTTCTGATCTAGGGGTATCATCCGCCCTGAACCTCTATAGACATCCAAAAATCTTTAGGTGTCTTGATTGGGTCCATCGCACCTTCTATTCCTTGTCTACTCTATCGATGCATGTTTGGGAGGAGGTCCTTAAGACCACCCTTGAGGCCTCCATTAGTTTTTCAATCTCGTTGAGGCTAAGCCTCGACCTCCGTGTCTGTGCAGCAACCCAGCCACATCGACATATCTTCTTATTCAGAACCTACTTCCCCCTTATCAGCCATGGATCACCAAGAAGATCAACCTAACTTTGAGCAACAATTCTATGCCCTCTGAGATCAGCTCCATGAGTACATCAACCCACCACCATGTCCTCAAATGTGAGATCACTATAATCCCACGGCGATGGAGATCGAACTCCAAATTCACATCCAAGCGGGAGGACCTGAGGTGGAGCTCAAGCCTAGTATGCTTTACATGACCCTGAAATTTCATGGCTTGAACTCCAAGGATCATTTCCAACACATCAAGAATCAGAAACATCTGGCCTACACTTTCAGGGCAGATATGCACAATTGTGATGGACTGCTCTTAAAGATCTTCTCCTTCTCCCTGGTAGACAAGGTCGCCTATTGGCTTCAAACGTATCCACATGTGATCAACACATGGGATGAACTTCAAGCTGCCTTCTTGCAGAAATTCTATTCCATAGGTGGCAAAAATGCCATGCAACTTCAAATCACGCACTTCTCCCAAGGAGCAAGAGAATCTCTACACGAGGCATGGGATCGCTTTCTGAATCTCATGCGTAAGTGCATCCATCACGGAGTTCCAAAGTGGGAACAAGTCTGATCCTTTTACCATGGGCTCCATGACGATGTCAACCTATTTGTCAATGCAACCTGTGGTAGAAGTATCATGGGCCAGCATGAAAAATGATTTGGGGGATTCTCGAAAACATGTGCGAGAACTCCCTGAATAATGAGTCACTAGGTGCATACAACCAGATGTTCACCACACATTGATAAACAATTAGGGGTACACGAATCCCGAGGTCTTTTCTCATCCATTGACCTAGAGTTGGTAGCTAGTCAATTGGAAAAGGTCTCCATCATCGAAAAAAAGGTGGACAACATCACTTGTCATCTACACAAAACCACCTCTACACCTCAAAGCACATATGCGCACCCGCCCATAGGAAGGGAGGCTATGCACAACATCTACCACTCCTAGGGGATGGATGCATATCCACCCCCATCTGATGATGGCTTCGGAAGCAACTCCGGGCCAACCCACCACAATTGGGGGAACTCTGAACCCCCGTACGCTGATTATCTCGGAGCTCCTCAGACCTGCGAGGATCTCCACGCCATCCAGAACAATCCCTTCTCTAATACCTACAACCCTGGATGGCGTAATCATCCAAACTTTGCGTGGTCGGGAAATAACCCAAATCCAAGACCTCAATTCCAACCCCGACCACAAAACCCACATCCCTATCAACCCACTCAACCAAGGCCCAATTAAAATTTCCAATCTGGACCACCTAAGGAAGATCAAACATCTTTGATTCTCCAGACCTTGGTTGGCATGCAAAAATAACATAAAGAAGAGATCTCTGAGCTACGTAATCAATTGGCCCAACTAGCAAGTGCTCTCCAGTCGGGTGCACTCCCTTCTTAGCCTCTTCCGAATCCAAATAACGTGTCGAACCAGAGGCGAGTTATGAATCCAAATCAGGGCCAAGCCCATTTTGTTTATCAGGCCCCTTCTGCTCCATCCCCTGATGGGATGGGTGCTTCAACATCATATTCTGGGTTTCAGCAGCAAACACCCATCCTTCCCAGCCCAAACCAGAATCATATTCCGTCACCACCCGTAGTGGCAATGCAACACAGGACCCACCTTTTCCTAGCCACAACATGCCTGAGACTGTAGTACCTAAACCTAGATTGGTTATCCAGGACACACCCATCCCTGATAAAGAGCCTGAGCCAATTCTAGAGGAACCATCTAATGTTTCATTTCCCGAGGCCTTGACCAAGGGAAAGAAGAAACCCAAACCCGTGGCTCTCGAGGAGGACCTGGTCAAGCTCTTTGAGCAAGTCCAAATAAACATCTCATTGATGGATGCAATTTGCTACGTACTAGCTTACGCAAGATTCCTAAAAGATGTATGTAGACCAAAACGTAAGTTGCGAACCAAAGGTGGGAGCACGATCGTACTGTCAGAGCAAGACATCTCCATTTTGAGTAAGCTCCCGCCTAAGGCAAAAGATCCCGATACCCCTCTGATCTCCTGTGCAATTGGTGATATTCAATTTGATCATGCATTATTGGATCTAGGAGCCTCCATAAACCTAATACCTACATCCCTACATGACCACCTTAAAGAATCTGAGCTCAAACAAATAGAGGTGACATTACAGTTGGTTGATCGATCTATTAAGTCACCAAAATGAATTCTCGATGATGTCATAGTTAAGGTATGTGAATTCTACTTCCCTGTGGACTTTATAGTTTTAGACATGGATGCTCCTGAGAACTTAAAGAATACACCGATTATTTTAGGGAAACCGTTTCTGGCCACAGCTAGGGCCAATATCAATTGTGAAGAGGGCCAAATTGAGTTAAAATTTGGGAACAAGACACTAAAGATCGACATCTTTAAGGCCCAAAAAGGAATTAATTATGGGGTTATCGAGTAGATCTGCGTTATTGAATCTGTGGTTGAAGAGCCCTTTGTTAAGGAAAACCCACTTATCCCCGATAGTCAACCACAAGAGGATCAAACCCCGCAGTTAAAGGAGCCTAGACTAGACCGAGACACACCTACAGCTCCTACCTTTACTTTTGAAACCCACCATGAACCGCCCACTGCTGCTGATAATCCAATCATGGAATTGAAAACCCTCCCTGACCATCTCAAATATGTCTTCTTTGGATCAAATCAGACATTTCCTGTGATCATCAATTCCTGCCTTACCTCTGATCAGGAAACCCGCTTGATTTCTGTCCTCCAGCAGCATTGGAGAGCCATTAGGTGCACTCTCGATGACTTAACTGGCATCAGCCCCTCATATTGCATGCATCACATCTACACCGAAAAGGGCTCACAGCCATCCTGTGAAATGCAGAGACACCTGAATCCGAACCTGCAGGATGTCGTGAAAAAGGAGATCATCAAGTGGTTAGATGCAGGTATCATATACCCGATCTCCGACAGTTGTTGGGTGAGTCCAATCCAGGTTGTGCCCAAAAAGGCAGGACTCACCGTGATTACGACTAAAATCGGAGAGACTACACCGACCCGTATAGTAAATTCGTGGAGTCTATATTGATTATCAAAGATTAAATGCGTCCACGAAAAAGGATCATTTCCCACTGCCATTTATTGATCAAATACTTGAGAAATTGGCAGAAAATCAGTTCTTTTGCTTCTTAGACGGGTACTCCGGTTATAACCAGGTGGCAATCCATCCTGAGGACCAAGAGAAGACTACCTTCACCTGCCCCATTGGGAATACGCGTTTCATAGGATGCCATTCAGTCTCTGCAATGCACCTACTACTTTTCAGAGGTGCATGCTTGCCATACTCTCAGGTATGCTAGGTGAGTACCTTGAAGTCTTCATGGATGACTTCTCAGTATTTAGGGAATCTTTTGATAATTGCCTCCTGCACTTGGTCGAAATCATCAAGCGTTGCATTGATGTGAATTTGGTTCTTTCCAAGGAAAAGAGCCATTTCATGGTTCCTGAGGGAATTGTCCTAGGACATCTTGTTTCTAAAAAGGGCATCCAGGTTGATCAAGCAAAGGTCAATTTGATTTCCAAGCTACCCATGACTAGCTTGGTCAAGGACATCCACTCTTTTCTGGGACACGTTAATTTTTACTGCCGTTTCATTCCTGATTTCTCGAAAATCACGCGCCCCCTGACTAATCTACTGTCAAAGGATGCCCCCTTTGAAATTACCAAGGAATGCACTCATGCATTTGAGAGACTACGTGATCGAGTTACTCAAGCACCAATCCTGCAATCCCTTAACTGGTCTCTACCCTTCGAGATCATGTGCAATGCATCTGACTATGCAGTAAGTGCGGTGCTTAGGCAAAAAACTGACAGAAACCCCGTGGCCATCTACTACACTAGAAAGACACTTGACGAGGCACAACGTAACTATACAATTATTGAGAAAGAGCTGTTAGCTGTAGTATTTAGCCTTGAAAAATTTTGATCCTATCTTTTGGGTTCCCGTGTTATTATATACTCGAATCACACCGCAGTGAGGCATCTCCTCGCAAAGAAGGATGCGAAACGTCAACTAATCCGCTGGATCTTGCTGTTGCAAGAATTCGACCTCGAGATTTGTGACAAGGCAGGAAAATAGAACGTGGTAGCTGATCACTTATCCCGCCTTCCTTCTAATATCATCGACCCTTCCGAACCAATCATAGAACACTTTCCTGATGAGCACCTCCTGACTATCGGTGCAAGACTTCCCTGGTACGCTGATTTGGTTAACTACTTGGCATCACATCAAATCCCGTCTGATTTGCCGAAGGCCAAGAAGGACAAGTTGCTTTTTGATGCCAAGTACTACATCTGGGAAGACTCGTACCTCTTCCGCATTAGTGCTGATCAGATCATCAAACGATGCGTCCCAGAAGCGAAAATTCAGGACATTCTGTCCTTCTGCCAAGATCAAGCCTGCAGTGGACACTTCTCCAAACACAAAACCACAGCTAAAATCCTCCAGTGTGGCTTTTACTGGTCCATGATCTTCAAGGATGTATACAACTACTGTAAGGCATGCACTCGTTGCTAGACCTTGAGCAACATAAGCCACCGCGATATGATGCCTTTACAGTCGATTCTCGTATGTGAAATCTTTGACATATGGGGGATTGATTTTATGGGACCCTTCCCTAAATTGGACAACTTTGAATACATTCTTCTTGCCATAGACTATGTGTCTAAATGGATTGAAGCTATCCTGACCCGAACCAATGATCACAAGGTGGTAATCAAGTTTATTCATCAACACATCTTTTCTCGATTCGATGTCCCACATGCCATCATCTCTGATGGAAGGACCCATTTCACAAATGCACAGTTCAGATCCCTGATGACCAAGTACAGGGTGTCACACCAAATCTCGACTCCTTATCACCCCCAAACCAATGGATTGCTGAACTATCTAATTAGGAGATCAAGAAAATCCTCCAGGTCACTGTTCGGCCTGATAGGAAAGATTGGTTTGCCCGACTTCCGGAAGCTTTATGGGCTTATAGGATTGCCACAAAACCCAATTAGGTATGTCTCCATTTAGATTAGTGTACGGGAAGGCATGTCACTTCCCTGTCGAGATGGAGCACAAAGCCTATCGCGCAGTACGGAAGTGTAATCTAGATCTACTTAAGGTCGAAACCCACTGTCAGCTTCAAATGAGCAAGATCGAGAAACTACGCAATGACGTGTACGAGAACTCATGAATTTACAAAGAGCGGGTGAAGGGTTTTCATAACAAACACATTTTTAGAAAAACTTTCTATCCGGGTCAGAAGATCCTACTCTTTGATGCCAAGTTAAAACTTTTCCCAAGCAAACACATATCTAAATGGATTGGACCATTCTTGGTGAGAAGAATCTTTGGAAATGGAGCCGTCAAAATCAGTCAACCCAGCCTTAATTCCAAACCTTTCATTGTGAATGGCCAATGACTCAAGCCATTCATTGAACTCACAGGTACGAACTTGGCTGAGGTATCCTGTGATCTCCATTCTCCCTAAGCTTATTGCACTCAACTGATGGCGTTAAACCCAGCGCTTAATGGAAAGCAACCCGTCATCTTTTGAAAACCTGAAACCCTTTTTGACATATCTCTTTGCTGAACTCTTATTGCACTTTAGGGTTCATCCATTAGAACAGCCGACTCCACCTCTGATACACGTACCAGAGCTGGAAATCGTCCGCATCAGTCATCCCGACCTGTCCACCAACCCTTTGAACATGTTCTAATGTATGATCTAAGCTGAACTTGAACCCACCTAATTTACAATGAGGACATTGCAAATCATAGGCATGGGGGGGTATTAAAGTGCAAAACGTCATGAGAATCAATTCACAAAAGGGTTTCATTAAAAAAAATTATATATTCTATTAAAAAAAAAGAGGAGGTTGAGGAAAAAGGAGAGCCATTTTTAAGAAAAATGAGAAAAGGAGGGAAGAAAAATTAAAACAAGAAGAAAGGAGCAAAAAGATAAAGAAAGAAATTGAGTTCCTTCAAAGTAATATGAAACTTACCTAATTTCTAGGTTGGATCGAATGATGAATTAAGACCTAGAAAGTTAAAACTTAAGGGATTAGTGGTGAATACCAACCTTAGGACTTTTGGATCTGATTGGATTTAAACACTCACGTACTGTCACGATCCGGATTAGTACTTAAGAGGTTGGGGAAAATGTAAAGGTTATGTATTAGTTCTAAGGCTTAGGAAGTATTTGACCTCGTTAACTGACCTCTGGCTTGCAGGACTCGGTAACTTAAGCACCCTAAATCACACACAGTCTAGTTCAGTGCACTTTAAATAAGAAAATCATGCCAAAGGGTATTTTAATCTATTCTGAAAATGGTCCTAAGATCTAGATTAGGAGTGGCTCAAAAACACAAGTTGATTTGGATGAGTTCCCGGCACGGAGAGGCGGGAAATTCCCCTCAAAGATGTGCAATAACATATCATCTCCTCGATGCTTGTCTCTTAGGAAATCTAAATATCCTACCGGGGGCATGTAAGCACCTGGTGCTGGTTCAGATGCCATGGGTGGCATTATCACAAAATGTCGATTGCCAGGGTCTAGATTTAGCTACAGAATGACATGGGCGGGATTATCCCGAAATCTCGAAAACCAGGGTTCTGGGGGTTGCCATGGGCGGTGCTATCTCGAAGCATCGATTGCCAAGGACCCTGCAAGGATTGATGGTGGGGACAAGGAATCCAATACAGACCGTGTCTAGGGCCAATCCAAAGATGGATCTAAGGAAAAATATAATGAAAAGAAAAAGAGAGAGAAAGCTCTCCACAAATAAAAATCTCCTTCTATATCTTTCTTACAAAAAATGCACTGGCAAACTGAACCTAGACTAACCATGTTTTAAGCACGGGTGCTTTAACTGCTAGGTCCAACGAACCTTAGGTTAGTTCTTATGGGCCTTAGAACCTTCGCAGTAGACTAAGGCAAAAACTAGTCAGGACTGGATCTGGGCTGGTACTTGAATACCTCTAGGCCTATTGTTGGTAATAAGATCTGATTCCTAGAGATGCAACTTAGTAAGGCATCCTGACGGTTACATCCGACCTAAATAACTAGTTTGATCCATATAGTTTTGCTAAGGGACTAGCAAAAGCTAGGCATGGGATATGATGGAAACACCATCATGAGCCATAACTAGCTCAATTTGATCTAATAAAGTCAACAAAAGCTCCTACATATCAGTTAGAAGGTCGTTTGGGCAGGTTAAATTGTTTTGAAAAGAAAAGATGAAAATAGGGTTATTTCTACAATTTTACCATCTTATCACAAATACAGAATAACCACGGGGTATGCCAAGGGTTTATTAAAGGACATTTAGTCATTAATGTCTAATAAGTGGGTCCATGCAGACAAAAATGGATTTTCACGCATTTCAAGAATTAATAGACATCTGAAACCCTAAAACAGGCCTGCTTAATTAAATGAGGTTATAGTCAGGATAAAATTCATCTAAACCCTCTAAAAATCATAGAAAAATATTCTCTAGGGTTTGACATCTTTGATTTGACCATATAAACCCATTTTGACCCGAAATAGAGTCTCATATAGACTATTGCCCTAATTTGAGTTTTTACATAAATTACCCAGTTAAACTAGGTAAAAACCAAAATCCAACATCATCATTGGATTCCTTAGGTCAAAATTAGTTTTTTATCAAAATTTGGGCCTAATCAGAGATTGTCTTGACTTATTTTGCATTTTGGTCCAGTATGACTCTTTTCTCTCACATAACCCCTGAGCTTTTGAAATTCTTTGCAAATATCCCATATCTTTGTCGTCACTCTTTGCAAAAAGGTCCCTTCGTCATTGTTGTGGAGGAATCCTACTCTGGCAAGCTTCTTTTGGCAAGAATTTAGTGATTACTTGACGAATCCCTCTCAAAATTGAAAGGGAGATTCATCAGGTAATCTCCTTCCTATTAAGCCATGTCCAAGTCTCCAATTCTTTCCCAATCGCTCATGCAAACACATGAGAGATGTGGGTGTCCTACTCCGCCAAGCTTACCAAGCTTGAAAGTTTGGTTTCCAAGCTTTAAACCTCTCTCTAAGGCCTATTTAAAGACCCCTGAGGACAAATCGTCCACCTCACGCTTGTTTTTGGCTGGAATACCCCTCCTTCCTCCCTCCTCTCCAGCCGAAAGGCTCCACAACGTCTGGCGACTCTTTCCGACCACTCTCGTCGTCCGCTCGCAATACCAGCTGATGAGCCCATATTTGTGGGCTATTTAGTTACTTAAGTGCCTAGGAATTAGATTGATATTAGTGTATACATAACATGTATTAAGATATAAATAAGTTAGTTTATATATATTTACTTGTATGCATTACATATATAAATTATTTAGCAGGCATTAGAATAACATGCATTAGTCTTTAGGCTACATTATATGCATTAACATTTTCTTAAGGGTTTGAACATAAATAAACCAATCTTTTTATTATTATTCATTTTCTCTTCTCTGCAGGGAATTTGCCGCTCCAACGCTACCAGCTGCCCGCACTAAAACCTGCATTCAAGGATGAGCAAAGAATGTGGATCTACTCCTGCCTCTCCATTCAAATCCATGCAAACGGCTACAAGAGAGGTGGAGCTGCTGTCATGCTGGAGTAGGCCTCCACCCCAATTCCATCACCGTGTGTGCATCAAGCACATTCCCGCTCCACCACCGTCGGCCTCAACCATGGTAGCAAGCCTCCACCACCGTGGGCGTGTGACGTGATAGGCCACACCGTCGTCCAGAGCTCACTTGCATCATTGTGCTTCTTTACCCCACAACACCATCAACACCACCACTACCTCCACGCACCACCTTCTTCATCTTCATCTTCCCATGTTTCATGTGAAAACCAAACCCAACATTTCCCACACTTTCAGCTGCGCAGCGCTGCGCTCCCTCGCCATTTCCACAGCATCGCCCACAATAGCAAGACCGTGTGCGCCCCTTGCTGCACCTCCATAACACCCGCAGCAGCCCTCCACTTCCAGTCCGTGCACGCCTACCCTCGGCGCGCCTCACCTCCTACTGCACGCACCACGTGCAGAACCACCCTCCAGCTCCATAGAGCGCAGCACCACCCTTCAGCTCCACCACGCACAGTCACCTCCTGCAGCAGCACCATTCCCGCGCCCGCCCCTTTGCGTGCGTCCATACCTCCTCCTACACCTCCCTTGCCACACCTCTGCCTACAGCACGCACCAAGCGCTCCTCTGCGTGCGTCCGCACCTCCACCCGAGTGCCCTCCAGCTGCTCTGCCCACGCGTAGAGCACGCCGCACCACTCGCACGCATCCCCCTGCACTCCTCCTCGCCTCCAGCCGTGCGTTGAGCTGCTACACCAGCAACAGCAGCAACCACCACTGACCACACCTCGCCGCCCTGCCATCGCCTCTGTCCATCTCGAGCAGCAACGCCACCACCATTGGAAGCGGCTCGGTCCACTCAACCTCCGATTGCATTCTCGTTTCCCGACATTCCTTCCTCCACGCAAAAGGTCAAGAGAAACGTTCCCTATTTCTCATTCAATTAAATTTTACATTGCCGTGCCATTGTGGGAAACTTGGATTTATGTTATTATTTTTATAATGTTGGCCATTTTATTAAGTGAGCCTTCCTCTTTGCTTTAATCACTTTGTCAGCATATGTGAACATTATAAGCCCCATTTGAGAGTGATTTGGGTATCAATTTTCTGTGATTTCAATTGTGAACTTTTGTGAAAGGCTTTAGCGAGTTTTAATTAGGCAATTGCTTCCCAGCGGATACGACCCGCTTTGATACTAAAATGATAAATCATCTTAATCATATAATTCGAAAGCGAAAATCGTCTTACCAAATGGCGTCATTGCTGGGGAGGCAACAGGCTTAATTAAATCGCATTCATTCATTTGTTCACATTGATTTAAATTTCAAATCATATTTAACTCTAGATTTTTTTTTATTCTAGTGCGAGTGCAACGATCTGCGACACACATTCTACAACTCGCAATCACACCAACCATCGTGAGAGGCAACCCATGATGTCGCTAGAGGAGAAATTGTTCGAGCCACTTTGCAAGGAACCAAATTGCCAGGAGGGGAAGGACGAGGACGTGACGATTGTCTCCGCACATTTAGTCGCTAATTTGATTAGAGTAGGATTAAGACTTTAGACTTAATTTTTCTTGCACATTTTGTTTGAGAACCTTGTTCTGGGGTACATTTTTAGGGGTTTGTTCCCCGATTTTGTTTTAGGCCCGTGTTGGGTGGATAATTTTCGGGAGCCTGTTTCCTTTTCTTTAGATCCAGGTTTTTATTTTATTTTGTGGTTGTTTATCATTTTCTTTGCTTGTGCATAAGTAGCTAAACAAAAAAAAGAAAAGGAAACGAGCTGCCTACCTTAGGATGACCATTTAGGTGTGAATCAGTAGCCTCTAGATTTATTTTATTTGCATTTGCGTGCATCTTACATTGTTGATTACTAGAGGAAAGGTACATCCTCTTTCTTTGCATTCTGGAGAATGGTGGGTTTGGGATAACTAGGTTTTATTATAGCGTTGTAGTATAGCCAGTTATTGCCATCATTTCAAATATATAATTTTTTTTTACTCGGAAAATAAAAGAGTTCCCGAGGTCGAACTCAGGGAGCAAGTTGTATTCTATGGGTACAAATTCTTATTACAAAAATAAAGAGAGAGAGAGAGGGAGAGAGATGAAAATTTGGCTTCTTCTTCTCTTCTTTCTTCCTCTTTGTTTTCTCTTCTCTTTGGCTTTTGGTTTCTTCTTCTTTGTTTATCTCCTTGTGGTCTTCTTCTTCTGCCTTCTGTTCTTCAGATCTTCTTCTCGTGCTCTTCTGCTTTTGCTGTCAGGACGTCGTCTCTCCTTCTTTCTTCTTTTTCTTTCTGTCTTCTTTATTTGCAGCAGTGGTGATGTTCTTCTTCTTTCTTTTCTGCCTTCAGAGCGTCGCCTGATTTTCCACTCAGACGACTTAAGTCGTCGCTACTACAGTGCCGCTCGGTGCTCTCCTTCCTTCAGTCTTCTTCTTCTTCTCTTCAGCCCTTCCGCAGTCCCTTCACCTGTGCCTGCACACTCAAAGTTCCAATCAGAGACGGCAAAACCTACTCTACCCTCCCCCCCGCGTTTCTCTCTCACAGAAGCCGCTCTTAGGAAAGCTCTCCCAGAGCTGCCGGGTAGTCGGGTACGGGTCGCGCTCGGGTCCAGGCCCACCGGCGTGCGTGGTGGGCGAGGAGTGCCAGACAAGTCGGGTCGGGTCGGCCGGATCTGCGTGATGAGCTCGCGGATGGGCCCGGTGAGACAGTGTGAGAGGGACCTCACCCCGTGTGCTGAGGCGATAAGCCTCCAGCACGTTTTCAATTTGTATCGCTGCGCCGCTCCAGAGCCTTCCGAGGTGGGACTAAATGTCCCACCCCAATTTGGCACCTGCGCGGAGGAACCAGTTGGTAATTGCGGCTTTACGCGAGGTCCTCGCCCCTGCTGCGAACCTGGGATTCTTCGCGAAGACACCCCACGCAACCTGGGAGCCTGATCTGGGTGTAGCGAGGCTGCAGCTGCAGGCGGAGGCAGCTCCTTCTGCACAGCAATGGCGGCGGAGGATGGGTGACCTGTTCACAGCAAAACGGCCTCTCGGCCTAATCAGAAGGTGCCGGGAGCTTCGCCAGAGTGCGGCGAAGCTCGTGCGGGTGGTGGCGAGGCGTGGGGCGGCGTGCAAGGGCTGCCCTAGGTCGGACTGTGGGTTGGGAAGTGGGTGTGTTCGGTGGATTTGCAGAGGTCGGGTGGCGGGAATTGGAAGGGCGGAAATGGATCAGGGTGAGGAGGCGGAGATTATGTGCAGGTCGGCGAGCCGTGTGGGGTGCTGGAGTGATGGGAGCGGGTCGCCGGAGTGTGGCCGGAGGTGGAGAAGGTGAGGGCGATTGGTCGGAATCGAGGGCGACAGTAAGGGTTTAAAGTGAGGAAAAGGAAGAGGGGAGAAAGGTGAGAAGTTATACCTACTTAGCAGGACAAGGAGGGGCCGGAACAGGCGACAGTCGTATCGACTGTCGCCGGAGAAGAAGCTGCCCAGAGGAAGGAGCGACGGCGAGGAGAGGGTTGGAGAGGCGCGCGCTGGGTGCGGCGCGGCGCGGGAAGAGCAGGGGAAGGCAGCCCTGCTGCTGGTAGTGCGGCAGAACGACAAGGAGGAGGAGGGAAAAACCGCCGGAGCTGGAGGGCTTCCTGTCGGAGTGGGAAGAGAGTGAAAAGAGGGTGTTTCTCCGTCAGGACCGAGCTGCCAAGAATGGCGGAGCGACGGGGGTATTTATAGGGGCGGAATCAGAGAGGAGGGCGGAGGGAGACGACGTGTCTCCCTCGCCGGAGGACGCCGGAGGAAGGAGACCCATACTGTCCGTGCATTCGCACGGCCGGTATGGTGGGTTGCTGCGACCAGGGGGGTGTTCCTGCGACGGCTGACGACGCAGGGCACCCCCATTTGACCTGGCAGGCCCTCCCCCTTACCCTGCGCGGCGCCATGCTCCGCGCAAGGTCGCCGGAGTGTGGTGCTGGCAGGTTTTGCAGGGAGGACCTGAATGTAAAGAACGAAGAAGAGTTAGGGGCCAAAATGCGAGGGTTCAAAAGTTGAGGGCCAAAAAGTAAATAGATGAGGACCAAAATGTAAAGTTGGTCAAGAAGGTTTCTTCTTAGGCTCAAGTTTTTATACGTGACTAATTAGGACCTAAGGATTCTGATGGTGAATTTTATTTCTAGATAAAACCTTGTTTGACCGGTCAATTTACGCAAAAACCCAAATTAAGTTGTTAATTGGGCATGGTTCTCAATGTAGGTCAAAATGGGTTCCGAAGGCCAAATTGAATGTTATAAACCCTAGAGATTATTTTTCTATGAATTTTAGAGGGTTTATTCTATTTTTACTTTACCTCGAACCTCGTGAATTGAAGTGGGTTTGTTTTAAGGTTACAGATTATCATTTAGTTCCTTGGAATTGCTGTAGCCCTTATCAGATCATCCCACTTTCCTTCTTATTCGATTTTTTTGACCTATGTTTGGACCCTGAATTACCCTGTATGCAGATTATACTGGTAAAATTGCATTTTTACCCCTTATGACTTGTTTTCTCCTTAAACTCAGAATTCTCTGAGTTAAGCCTTTCCTTGAGTTATGTAGGAGCTTTTATCCTTTGTATTAGGTCAAAATGAGCTAGTTATGGCTCATGATGAGGTTCTCATCATATCCCTATGCCTAGCTTTTGCTAGTCCCTTAGCAAAAACTTAAGGTTTCAACCCTTGTTCTAAACCATGAAGTTCTTAATAGCTTCAGATAAGTGCTTTTTCATTTAAACCTAGATTAGGTTAGAATGCTGAACATAGGCCTAAAAGGTACTCTAGTACCAATCAAGATCCAAATCTGTCTAGCCTTAGCCTCAGTCTTTAGCAAAGGTTTTTAAGGCCCATAAGAACTAATCCTAAGGTTTATTAGACTTTGTGGTTAAAGCACCCGTGCTTGAAATGATTTTAGCCCTGGCTCAGTTCGCAGTGCGTTTTATAAGAGAGAGATAGAAAGTTTTTCTGTTTGGAGAGTTTTCTCTCTCTTTTTCTTTTTAGTTCTAGCCTAGGATTGGCTTTTCAACACGGTCTGTATCAGATTCCTTGCTCCCATCATCAATCCTCAAGGATTCCTGGCAATCGATGCTTCGAGATAGCACCGCCCATGGCAACCCCCGGAACCCTGGCTATTGAGATTTCGAGATAATCCCATCCATGGTGTTCCGTGGCCGAATCTAGACCCTGGCAATTGACACTTCGAGATAATGCCATCCATGGAATCTGAACTAGCAGAGTGCTTACATGCCCCCAGTAGGATATGTAAATGTCCTAAGAGACAAGCACCGAGGAGATGATATTTTGTTACGCATCTTCGAGGGGATTTCCCGCCTCTCTGCGCTGGGAACTCGTCCAAATCAACTTGTGTTGATCGGCCGCTCCTACTCTAGGTGTACTTTTCAGAATTTTGCGACGCTTCTGCGTGATTTTGATTTTTACGCTTACTGAACCAGGCTGTGTGTGAGGTTAGGGTACTTAGGTTACTAAGTCCCGTAAACCAAAAATTAGTTAACGAGGCCAAATACTCCCTAAGTCTTAGACCTAATACTTCAGCTTTTCATTTTCCTCAACCTCTTGAGGAATGTCTAGATCTTAATGGGTACTAAGAGTCTATTCAAGAATGACTAAGGTTTGCGTTCTTACTAATCTCATTATGCACTTTCAGTTATTTTCTTGAATGAGGTCTAGAACTTAGGTTAATTCCTTAGTTCCTTACCAATGACTATTACTTTTTTCTCATATTTTGTGTTCCTTTTTTCCTTTTGTTTCTTTTCTCTTCTCCTTCACAAAATTTCCTTCTCCTCTTTTCCTCTTATTCTTTTTCGAAAAATTTTTTAATTTTTATGGTGTTTTTGGCATATGTGAATTTTTTGTTTGAAACCTTTTCTTACAAGTTTTGCACTTTCATACCCCCCCATGCCTAAGATTTGCAATGTCCTCATTGTAACCTAGGGGGTTTTCATTCAACTTAGTTCATTCCTTAAGACAGAAATTTGGATGAGTGAATGGGTCGGGTTGAATTTTGCGGACGATTTCTAATCCCAGATGCAAGCATCTGAGGTGGGGTCGGCTATCTACAAGGGTGAACCTTAAGTGCAAAAAGGTGTCAGAAAAAGTTTTGGATTTTTTGGAAAATGACGGGTTGCCTCCCGTTAAGCGCTGAGTTTTACGCCATCGGCTGGGCGCAATAAGCTCAAGGGGAATGGAGGATATAAGATGCTTCAGCCAAATCAATAGAAGTCACATCAATGAACGGCTTGAGTCTCTGACCGTTCACGATGAAAGGTTCGGAATTGTGGCTGAGTGGACTAATTTCAATAGCTCCATTTCTAAAAACTTGTTGGACTAAATATGGTCCGACCCACTTGGATCGCAACTTTCCCGGGAAAAGTTTGAGTCGGGCATCAAAGAGTAGGACCTTCTGACCAGGATGAAAGATTTTTCTCGAGATATGCTTGTCGTGGAAGGCTTTAACCCGCTCCTTGTAGATTCGCGAGCTCTCATACGCGTCTAGGCGTAATTCATCGATCTCGCTGATTTTAAGTTTTCTGTAGGTTCCATCCTTCGAAAAATCTAGATTACAGTTCCGTACTACCCAATAGGCTTTATGCTCCAGTTCTACGGGAAGGTGACATGCCTTTCCGTACACCAGTCTAAAGGGAGACATGCCTAATTGGGTTTTGTGGGCGGTCCTATAGGCCCACAATGCTTCCGGAAGTCGGGACGACCAGTCCTTCCTGTCAGGCCGAACAGTGACTTGTAGGATTTTCTTGATCTCCCGATTAGACAGCTCAGCTAGACCATTAGTTTGGGGGTGATAAGGAGTAGAGATTCGGTGAGACACCCCGTATTTGGTCATCAGTGACCTAAACTGAGCATTTGTGAAATGGGTCCCCCCATCAGAGATTATTGCACGAGGAATCCCGAACCTTGAGAAAATGTTTTGATGAATGAATTTGAGAACGATTTTGTGATCACAGGTTCGGGTCGGTATGGCTTCGATCCATTTGGACACGTAGTCCACAACCAACAGAATGTATTCAAAACCATCCGAAACAGGAGAGGGGCCCATAAAATCAATCCCCCAAACATCAAAGATTTTGCATACTAGAATCGGTTGCATAGGCATCATGTCGCGATGGCTCATGTTGCCCAAAGTCTGGCAACGACTGCATGCCTTGCAGTGACCGTACGCGTCTTTGAACAGTGTGGGCCAGTAAAAGCCGCACTGGAGGACTTTTGATGCGGTTTTATGCCCGGCGAAATGGCCACCGCATTCCTGGTCATGGCAGAAAGAGAGGACATTGCTGATTTCCTCTTCCGGGACACATCTCCGGATGATCTGATCAGCACCTATGCGGAAGAGGTATGGGTCTTCCCAAATGTAATACTTGGCATCGGAGCGTAATTTGTCCTTCTTGGCCTTCGGCCAATCGGACGGGATCTGATGAGATGCCAAGTAATTTACTACATTAGCAAACCATGGAAGGCTAGTACCGATAGTCAGCAGGTGCTCATCGGGAAAATGCTCAGTGATGGGTCCGGAAGGGTCAATTATTTCAGAAGGAAGACGGGACAAGTGATCAGCTACCACATTTTGTTTTCCCGCTTTGTCGCGAATCTCAAGGTCAAATTCTTGCAACAGCAAGATCCATCGGATTAATCGAGGTTTCGCATCCTTCTTTGCAAGGAGATGCCTCACCGCTGTGTGATCCAAGTATATGATGACACGGGAACCCAGAAGGTATGATCTGAATTTTTCTAGGGCAAATACTACAGCTAGCAGCTCTTTCTCAGTAACCGTATAGTTACGCTGAGCCTCATCGAGTGTTTTGCTGGCGTAGTAAATGACCACAGGTTTCCCGTCAATTTTCTGCCCCAAAACCGCTCCTACAGCGAAGTCGGATGCATCGCACATGATCTCAAAGGGTTGAGACCAATCAGGGGACTGTAGGATCGGGGCTTGGGTTACTCGGTCACGTAGGATCTCAAATGCTTGAGTGCATTCCTGGGAAATTTCGAAAGGTACATCCTTGGAGAGAAGAGTGGTCAGGGGGCACGCGATTTTTGAAAAATCAGGGATAAATCGTCGATAAAAACCGACATGCCCCAAAAAAGATCGGATGTCCTTGATCGAGCTAGGCATAGGAAGGTGAGAAATCAGATCAACCTTAGCTCGGTCCACTTGGATGCCTTTTTCCGAAATTGAGTGCCCCAGTACAATTTCCTCGGGCACCACGAAATGGCTCTTTTCCCAGGAAAGGACCAAATTCACATCGATGCACCGCCTGAGTATCTGGACCAAGTGTTGGAGGCAATCGTCGAATGATGCTCCGAAAACTGAAAAGTCATCCATGAAGACTTCCAGATAATCACCTACCATATCTGAGAATATGGCAAGCATGCATCACTGAAAAGTAGCGGGTGCATTGCAAAGACCGAAAGGCATCTTTCGGAAAGCGTATGTTCCGAAGGGGCAGGTGAACGTGGTCTTTTCTTGGTCCTCAGGATGGATTGCCACCTGGTTGTAACCGGAGTACCCGTCAAGAAAGCAGAAGAACCTATTTCCCGCAAGTTTTTCGAGAATTTGATCAATGAAAGGTAGTGGGAAATGATCCTTCTTCGTGGAGGAATTGAGTCGGCGGTAATCTATACAGACTCTCCACGAGTTGTCTAATCGGGTAGGAATGATTTCTCCGGTCTCAGTCGTTATAGTGGTGAGTCCTGCCTTCTTGGGTACGACCTGAATTGGGCTCACCCAACGACTATCGGAGATCGGGTAGATGATTCCGGCATCTAACCACTTGATGATCTCCTTTTTCACGACCTCCTGCAGATTGGGATTTAAGCATCTCTGCATTTCACGAGAAGGTCGTGTGCCCTCTTCTGAATAGATATGATGAGTACAATAAGAGGGACTTATTCCAGTCAAATCATCGAGAGTCCACCCGATGGCTCTGCGATGTTGCTGGAGGACAACAATCAGACGGGATTCCTGTTCAGGACTGAGGTTGGAATTGATAATCACAGGAAGGGTCTGATTAGAACCCAAAAAGATGTATTTCAAGTGAGCAGGAAGGGGCTTCAGTTCGAGGATGGGGTTATCAACAGCAGCGGGTGGTTCAGTATAGATGTGAGGTTCAAGGGTGGGAGTTACTGGGTTGTTCATATCTGGATTCGACTCCTCAGTTTGCGGATCAAGATCTTTCTGCAGTTGATGAGGTATAATTAGATCATTCTGGAAGTGTGTTTCATCAACCAAAGTCCTAATGTCACAAATCTATTCGATGACACCGTAATTGATTCCTTGTTGGGCCTTAAATATATCAATTTTCAGTGTTTGATTCCCAAATTTGAGCTCTATTTGGCCCTCCTCACAGCTAATGTTAGCTCTAGCAGTAGCCAAGAAAGGTCTCCCTAAGATGATTGGTGTATCCCTAGGGTTCTCAGGTGCGTCCATATCTAAGACTATGAAGTCTACAGGAAAGTAGAAATCCCGCACTCTCACAATAACATCCTCGAAAATCCCTTTTGGTGACTTTATAGATCGATCTGCTAATTGTAATGTCACCTCAGTTGGTTTCAGCTCAGATTCTTCTAGATGGTTAAGTAAGGATGTGGGTATCAGATTTATGGAAGCACCCAAGTCTAGCAATGCTCTATCAAATTGTGTATCACCTATCTTACAGGAAATCAGGGGAGTACCAGGATCTTTAGCCTTGGGTGGGAGTCTGCTTAGGATTACAGAGCTGGCTTGCTCTGACAGAACAATTGGACTCCCACTCTTGGTTCGCGGCTTACGCTGGGGTGTACACACATTCTTTAAAAATCGTGCATAAGTCGGTACGTGGTGGATTGCATCCATCAAGGGGATGTTTATGTGGACCTGCTCAAAGAGCTTGACCAGGTCCTCCTCAGGTGCCACGGGCTTGGTTCGTCTCTTCCCTTTGGTTAAGGCTTCAGGGAATGGGACCTTGGTTGGTTCTTCTAGGATAGGTCCAGGTTCTTGATCTGGGACAGTGGTATCTTGGATAACTATCCTAGGGTCATGGTTATCAGGCTTGGAGTGGTTCGGATAATGCGGGTCTTGAGTTGTTTTACCACTACGTGTTGTTACAGAATTTAATCCGGCCTGATTTTGGTTTGGGTTTGGTAAGAGGGGTGGCTGCTGCTGAAATCCCGCATAAGAAGTTGAAGCTTCCATCTCATCTGGAGATGGAGTAGTAGGGGCCTGATAAATCCATTATGCGTGGCCTAAATTTGGATTCATAACGCGCTTCTGGGTCGGCACGTTATTCGGGTTAGGAAGAGGTTGGGGAGTGTGCCTGGCTGGCGAGAATTTGCCAACTGGGCCAATTGAGTTCTAACCTCTGTAAGTTCGTCCTTGTGTTGTTTTTGAATAGCCGCATTCGTTCTTTGAATGTCAGCCAGAGTCTGAAGGATTAGGGACATTTGATCCTGATTTGGCCCAGATGGATAAGTAGGGTTGGGCAGAGGCTGAGGCGGCTGGTAATGACGAGAGGGCTGTGGGCGGGACTGAAAAGGTGGTCTTTGGGTTTGGGAATTTCCCGCCCACTGAAAATTGGGATGGTTTCGCCATCCAGGGTTGTAGGTGTTGGAGAATGGGTCGTTCTGGATGGCGTTAAGTCCTCGCAGGTCTGAGGAAACTCTAGAGAATCAGGGAAAGGGGGAATGGAATTCCCCAGGCTGGTGTAGATAGGATCAGATGATCCTCCGATCCGAGAATCAGATGGGGATGGATATGGATCCATCCTAGGGGAAGATCGGTGGAGAATGTTTTGCACAGTTTCCTGTGTGGAAGGAGGTTGTGCAAAGGAGTTACGCGCAGAGGTGGCTCGCTGCAAGTGCTGAGTCAGCTCATCCACCTTCTTCTCAATGATTGAAACCTTGTCCAATCGACTGGCCATTAATTCCAGATCGACTGATGCGGATAGGCCCTGCGTCTCATGTGCTCCCCTAAGATTCGTCACTGCGCGGGTATTCGTCCTATCGAATAATCCCATCGAGTCATTGTTGATGGAGTTCTCGCACATGTTTTCGAGAATCTCCCACACGGTGTCTTCATGTTGACCCATGATATTTCCTCCGCAAGTTGCATTGACGAAAAGGCGGATGTCCTCACGGAGTCCCTGGTAAAAAGATTGGACCTGTTCCCATTTAGGAACTCCGTGATGGGGGCACTTTCTCATGAGATCCTGAAAACGATCCCATGCCTCATGGAGAGGTTCTCCTGATTGTTGAGTGAAGTGTGTAATCTGATGGCGCAAGGCGTTGGTCCGACCAACGGGAAAAAACTTTTTCAAAAACTAGGATTGAAGTTCTTCCCAAGTGTTGATCGGCCGGGTCTGAGTTTGATACCAATGGGCGGCCTTGTCCATAAGAGAAAAGGAGAACATCTTCATGAGAAGAATATCCCGATTTTGCGCATCTGACCCAAAAGTTTGGGCCAGGTGCTTTAGCTGTTTGATGTGCTGGAAGGGATCTTCAGAATTAAGCCCATGGAATTTAGGTATAGCATGAATCATATTGGGCTTCAATTCAGAATCAGGTCCTCCAATCGGGATTCTGACTCGAGGCTCAATGGCCACCGCAGCAGGATTGTAGTGGTCCCACATCATAGGACGCTGTGGTGGGTGCACGAAGTTTTGGAAGAGGTCATTGAGTCGCTGGAGCTGGTGCTCCAGATTGTTTTCTTCCTCAACTGGCTGAGCCATGATAGGGGAAGAAGAAGAACTTGGTTCTGAATCAGAAGAGAGAATAATGTGAGGGGGTTGCTGCACAAACACGGGCGTCGAGGCTTGGCCTTGACGAGAGTGAATTTCTAAAGGAGGTCTTAAGGGTGGTCTTAAGGACCTCCAACCGTACATGCACTGTTGGGAGAGACGAGTTTAGAAGGTGCTGGACCCAATCAAGTCACCCAAAAATGTGTTGGGTGACTATAGAGGTGCGGGGCAGATGGACCCCTAGATCAGAAAGATCGTCCACCTGAGAATTACCTGGGCAGCCAGAGAGGGAGAGTCCCGCAAAGACCCCTACACGGTAGAGCGTCCCCACGGGTTACAGGGTTTCCCCCACCCGACCTCTCTTGTCACTGCGATTCCAGGTAGACCAGAATGGGGATCTTGACCTCTTAAGTCTACCAATTTTAGTTCAAGAGCAAGGTGCTTAGGGTTCCACTTGAACTTTAGTCTTTTAAGTGCAAAGAGTGACCTAATTTGAAGGTTAGTTGACCCAAATGGTCAACTTTACCTGCCAGTTTTGCTTATTAGGTCTTTGTCTTTTTAGGGTTCAAGTGTTTAAAGAGCCAAACTTATTTTAGGGTTTCTTTGGATAGGTATTTTCAATCAATGGTTTAGGCACACTTCTTTTGGATTTTCTCCATTCTTGATTTAAGTAGTGTGTCTCTAAAACCCTAATGTTGGATCCTAGGTTGGCTCTACTTGGTCCAGTTAGCTCTTTGTTGGGTAATTAGGGCTCAAGCAAGAATGTGTTAGCCCTTAAATACCCTTAATAGTGTGCAGGAATAATGGGTTGAAAACATGCAACTTTTTATGGTTACTAAGTATGGAAGACAGGTTAGCCCTATATTGCTTGTTCTTTTCTTTTCTTCCTCTTTTAGAGTTTAGGGGTTAATAGCGAGAGGAAAAAAATTACCTGTCCTCAGAGTGGTTGTCGTGCGGTTGCTTATCTTCTTGATTTCCTGTAGCTGCACAAAAGAGAGGAGATTATCAGAAACTAAAAAGAAACAGGAATGTTTACCTCTAGAATAGCCGTTGCTCCCCGGCAACGGCGCCAATGGAGAATGGTGGATTTGGGATAACTAGGTTTTATTATAGCGTTGTAGTATAGCCAGTTATTGCCATCATTTCAAATATATAATTTTTTTTTACTCGGAAAATAAAAGAGTTCCCGAGGTCGAACTCAGGGAGCAAGTTGTATTCTAGGGCTACAAATTCTTATTACAAAAATAAAGAGAGAGAGAGAGGGAGAGAGATGAAAATTTGGCTTCTTCTTCTCTTCTTTCTTCCTCTTTGTTTTCTCTTCTCTTTGGCTTTTGGCTTCTTCTTCTTTGTTTATCTCCTTGTGGTCTTCTTCTTCTGCCTTCTGTTCTTCAGATCTTCTTCTCGTGCTCTTCTGCTTTTGCTGTCAGGACGTCGTCTCTCCTTCTTTCTTCTTTTTCTTTCTGTCTTCTTTATCTGCAGCAGTGGTGATGTTCTTCTTCTTTCTTTTCTGCCTTCAGAGCGTCGTCTGATTTTCCACTCAGACGACTTAAGTCGCCGCTGCTACAGTGCCGCTCGGTGCTCTCCTTCCTTCAGTCTTCTTCTTCTTCTCTTCAGCCGTTCCGCAGTCCCTTCACCTGTGTCTACACACTCAAAGTTCCAATCAGAGACGGCAAAACCTACTCTACCCTCCCCCCCGCGTTTCTCTCTCACAGAAGCCGCTCTTAGGAAAGCTCTCCCAGAGCTGCCGGGTAGTCGAGTACGGGTCGGGCCCGAGTCCAGGCCCACCGGCGTGCGTGGTGGGCGAGGAGTGCTAGACAAGTCGGGTCGGGTCGGCCGGATCCGCGTGATGAGCTCGCGGATGGGCCCGGTGAGACAGTGTGAGAGGGACCTCACCCCGTGTGCTGAGGCGATAAGCCTCCAGCACGTTTTCAATTTGTATCGCTGCGCCGCTCCAGAGACTTCCGAGGTGGGACTAAATGTCCCACCCCAATTTGGCACCTGCGCGGAGGAACCAGTTGGTAATTGCGGCTTTACGCGAGGTCCTCGCCCCTGCTGCGAACCTGGGAGCCTGATCTGGGCGTAGCGAGGCTGCAGCTGCAGGCGAAGGCAGCTCCTTCTGCACAGCAATGGCGGCGGAGGACGGGTGACCTGTTCACAGCAAAACGGCCTCTCGGCCTAATCAGAAGGTGCTGGGAGCTTCGCTAGAGTGCGGCAAAGCTCGTGCGGGTGGTGGCGAGGCGTGGGGCGGCGTGCAAGGGCTGCCCTAGGTCGGACTGTGGGTTGGGAAGTGGGTGTGTTCGGTGGATTTGCAGAGGTCGGGTGGCGGGAATTGGAAGGGCGGAAATGGATCAGGGTGAGGAGGCGGAGATTATGTGCAGGTCGGCGAGCCGTGTGGGGTGCTGGAGTGATGGGAGCGAGTCGCCGGAGTGTGGCCGGAGGTGGAGAAGGTGAGGGCGATTGGTCGGAATCGAGGGCGACAGTAAGGGTTTAAAGTGAGGAAAAGGAAGAGGGGAGAAAGGTGAGAAGTTATACCTACTTAGCAGGACAAGGAGGGGCCGGAACAGGCGACAGTCGTATCGACTGTCGCCGGAGAAGAAGCTGCCCAGAGGAAGGAGCGACGGCGAGGAGAGGGCTGGAGAGGCGCGCGCTGGGTGCGGCGCGGCGCGGGAAGAGCAGGGGAAGGCAGCCCTGCTGCTGGTAGTGCAGCAGAACGACGAGGAGGAGGAGGGAAAAACCGCCGGAGCTGGAGGGCTTCCTGTCGGAGTGGGAAGAGAGTGAAAAGAGGGTGTTTCTCCGTCAGGACCGAGCTGCCAAGAATGGCGGAGCGACGGGGGTATTTATAGGGGCGGAATCAGAGAGGAGGGCGGAGGGAGACGACGTGTCTCCCTCGCCGGAGGACGCCGGAGGAAGGAGACCCATACTGTCCGTGCGTTCGCACGGCCGGTATGGTGGGTTGCTGCGACCAGGGGGGTGTTCCTGCGACGGCTGACGACGCAGGGCACCCCCATTTGACCTGGCAGGCCCTCCCCCTTACCCTGCGCGGCGCCATGCTCCGCGCAAGGTCGCCGGAGTGTGGTGCTGGCAGGTTTTGCAGGGAGGACTTGAATGTAAAGAACGAAGAAGAGTTTGGGGCCAAAATGCGAGGGTTCAAAAGTTGAGGGCCAAAAAGTAAATAGATGAGGACCAAAATGTAAAGTTGGTCAAGAAGGTTTCTTCTTAGGCTCAAGTTTTTATACGTGACTAATTAGGACCTAAGGATTCTGATGGTGAATTTTATTTCTAGATAAAACCTTGTTTGACCGGTCAATTTACGCAAAAACCTAAATTAAGTTGTTAATTGGGCATGGTTCTCAATGTAGGTCAAAATGGGTTCCGAAGGCCAAATTGAAGGTTATAAACCCTAGAGATTATTTTTCTATGAATTTTAGAGGGTTTATTCTATTTTTACTTTGCCTCGAACCTCGTGAATTGAAGTGGATTTGTTTTAAGGTTACAGATTATCATTTAGTTCCTTGGAATTGCTGTAGCCCTTATCAGATCATCCCACTTTCCTTCTTATTCGGTTTGTTTGACCTATGTTTGGACCCTAAATTACCCTGTATGCAGATTATACTGGTAAAATTGCATTTTTACCCCTTATGACTTGTTTTCTCCTTAAACTCAGAATTCTCTGAGTTAAGCCTTTCCTTGAGTTATGTAGGAGCTTTTATCCTTTGTATTAGGTCAAAATGAGCTAGTTATGGCTCATGATGAGGTTCTCATCACGTTCTATATTGTTCACACATGTGCATTTTGATTTAATTGCAAGACCACCTAATTGAATTGAAAAGATCTAACTAGTGGTCACATACTTTCTTGGAAAAGGACTTTAAGTTAAGGAGGAACACTAAAAATCAAGGACTTGAATTGAGACATTGTGCTGTGGTTCAAAATTCAAAACATAAAATTTTACAGTGTATGCACACTTGTATCTCTTGCACCACGGCACGCATTTAGACACTCCTAGGTCTTGGAACTACTAGGAAAAGAGCCCTCCTACCGTTGGATTCTGAAGTGTTCGGAACTTGAGATCAAAGGTTTTGTAAATCCAAAGAGGGGGATACCCTGTCATGGATTTTTGGAGGTAGTTAAGAAGCACCGCGAAAGCACAACTTCAAAGGAAGTCTTAGGCCTACTTGCATCCCCTGATCTTTCGTCTTTGGAGTTGCTCTACCATTTGAGATTTAGGGAAGAACACCTAAGCTCCAACTAGGTCTTTTTAGGCATTTCGAAGGTTGACAAAAGGCACGTAATTGATTGAGCAACTTGCTTTGTCACCTACAATTTGAGCTAAAGTCAAGAGCCTAAATTTGTAAAGACCGAACAAGTCCTTTTGAATTGTGTTTGTAGTGCATGCTTGGTAGGCGATCTCTTAGGAGACAACTTGTGTTTGATCTTGAACCTGAAAGAATCTTAAGAAGGAACCTCCCAAGGGAAGAAATGGCTGGTCAAAGGAGCCTTAAGGAATATTTCATTCCAACCAATCAAGCTAGCCCTGCACTACGTAGACCTGGAGGGGACAATCCTTATGAGATCAAAAGTAGTACCATATCCTTGCTGCCCTCCTTTTATGGTACTGCTAGGGAAGACCCTTACAGGCATATAGAGGAATTCACCGAGGTCTGTTTCACGGTGAAGCTGCAAGGCGTTACTGATGATGCTCAAATGCAGACCCTCTTTCCTTTCTCCCTAAAGGACAAAGCCAAGTATTGGTATCATACCCTTGATGATATTAACACTTGGGATGCCCTGAAGAAGGAGTTTTTGAAGAAGCACTTCCCCATGATGGGAAACAAATCACTTTAGGAGGGAAATTATGAGTTTTGTTCAAAAGAATGGGGAAGCTTTTCATGATGCGTGGGAGCGCTTTAATGACCTATTGAGACCTTACCCACATCACCAGGTACCTATGTGGCAACTGGTTGAAAGGTTCCACATGAGACTTAATGATTCGCACAGGCAGACTGTGGATGGTACCTGTGTAGGAACCTTTCTATCTAAGACTGAGGATGAAGCTTAGAACCTTTTTGATACTTTGAGTGAGAATTCTATTCACTTGAATTCAGCCTACATGGATAGAAAACCTACTCTCATGCAAAGAAAGTTGGAGGCGAATGAGGCAAGGGACACCCAGAATTTAGCCTATTAGATTCAATTGTTGAATCAAAACATAGAAAGGCTTATGTCAAGCCCGGGCCAATTCGTATCTAACACCTCCACATTCCAAGCTTCTGAATGCTCCATTTGCCAAGGCAGTACACACACCATTGTGGATTGCCACTTGGCCTCCCAATTCCCTGAGCTTGTACAGGCGGATCTGAATGTCGCTCAAGGGTTCCGTCCTAGACCTCGTAATGACCCTTTCTCCAACACTTGTAATGAGGATGGAGAAACCACCCAAACTTTTCATGGAGACAAGGAAATGTCTCAAATTCAGGGAATTATAAACCACAATCCTTTCAAAACCATTAAATGAACCAACCTAAGACCTTTACCCAACCAAAGACCTCTGAGATGGATGAATTGAAGGCAATGTTGAGAACTATGCAAGAAAGTCAAATTGCCATCATCCAATCTCATGACAAGGCTATACATGAAGTGAAATAGCAGATAGGACACCTTGTTGAGGCCGTTAGATAGAGGGAAACTGGGAAGCCTCCCAGTGCTGTTGAGGAGAATCCTAAAGGAAAAGGGATTGTCTTTAGGGAGCATGATCAGGCGGTGACTATTCTGAGGAGTGGGAAAGAAATTTCCAAACCCGATGCTCCTATAGTCTCACCCTCTGAAAAACCATCCACCCCGACTTTCACCCCCACTGGAGAAGACTTGCCCAAATCTCCTTCGCTTGAAATCACCTCACCGGAAGAAGTTGCCCCCGTTCCACCCCTTACTCGACATGACAACCCTTCCACCCAGAGATCGAGAGTGCCCTTTCCAAAGCGTTTATCCACCTCTGGGCAAACTTCTGCTGGCTTATCTGGAGCCAAAGATAAGACGGATGAGATCATGGAAACTTTCAAGCAAGTGCAGATTAACTTGCCTTTGCTTGAAGCTATCAAGCAGATTCCGTCTTATTCCCACTTCTTAAAGGACCTGTACACGAAAAAGCGGCAATCTACGAAATAGGTCCAATCAAAAGTTATCCTGCCTGATTCTGTTAGCTCAATTGTTCAATATGGCACACCCCCGAAACTTAAGGACCCTGGACCCCGAAACTTAAGGACCAAGGAGCTAAGCCGAAGCTTTCCTCAACATGACGTCCTCCTGCATCTCACCTCCATCGTCCCGCTCCTCACCTCCTTCATCCGAGCTTCCGCCAGGCACCGTCGTCTCGCCGAACAACCGATTCAGGAGATTTCCTCTCACCTCCCTCTCTTTTTATGCTTTCATAGTTCATTGTAATCGACATTGAATTGATATATATATCAATTTTGTTCCATTTCTATCTTGTGATTCATTCTGCTTGTCTTTTATTTCAAAAACACAAAAAAAATATCAAAACCCTAAAATACCAAAAAGAAACAAAACGAAGCACGGTTTTCACGTAAAGTAAACGTCGCCTCCCTGTGTTCGACCCGAGACTCCCTTGGAGTTTCGGTATAAATTTTATCTGATAGATGTGTTTTGCAACTATGATGACGGGTTACTTGTAACCCCAATTTCTAACACGCGAAACATGCTCGACCATTTTGGCACCGTTGCCGGGGAGGCAACGAAATTTACTTTATTGTTTATTGTGTTTCTTTGCATTTACATAGCACTAACCCTACTTGTCTTTGATCTACTGTCTTGCAGGTATTCTGGCATGGAGATCCAAGTGCAATAGATCGAAGTAAAGTGCGGGTAGAGTACTTTGTAAATGTCCCCCACATCCCCCCCACTAGTTCATTTCGCCACAATCATAACCAAGGCCTAAACTACTTAGGTGTTTGCATAAACCCTAGGATAGACTTTGTTTGTCTTGTTTGCCACCTTCACCCATCTCACCCACATCTTATAAAAAAAATAATAAAAAGATATTTTCTGTGGGACGAATCAATTTACACACTCTATACACCCACATTTGAGGCACATAATCGGACTTGATTTTCATCTACTCAACCGAGCTTCTGACCTGTGGACCCGGTACATGAATTCAACACATAAAAGAGTAGAAATCATATTAGGTTAACCACCTTTTTTTGTGCCTTAATCGGTGGTGCATTTGAGCCAAATGAGTGAATTGTTTGGGCCGCACCACCTAATCTAAAAGAGATTCATTTTCTAGCTGCCCCATAGGATTTAATAATTAGGTCAAGCCAGGCACTCCATATTTTTCTTAATTTCTAAAGGAAAATACTTGAACACGTTCTTTCAACAACAAACTTGGTTTGCCTCACAAAACTTGGTTGAAAACACCTAATATTTGAATCCTAAAAGCTATTAAGCAAGATTCGAATCCTAAAACTCACCTCATCATTAATAATCTTGCTTGAAAACCTCTTGGTTGTGCACATTCACACGTTCTCAAACAAATCATTAAGGGCACAACCCATTAAGGGCCCATCACATTCCAGAGCACCAATTTCCCAAGCCTAACTAAAATCAATTAGACATTGGCCCTAAGGATTCATTCGCTCGTCAGGATCCAGATTGAAATTATTCATGATTAGCCTACTTATACTAGTCAATCTGATGTCTAGCTAGGGGAGTAGCGTCAAACGACCGCGGCTAGGGGGTACACTAGGAACCGAAGGAGCAAGCCAAAGGAAGAACCTTCTCCCCATCCCTCCTTCTAACTTGTTGGATTGCCTGGACATAAGTAGAGTAAATCATCCATAATCTTAGGACGAATTATGAGAGTCAGTAGATCTTAGTCTACCCCATCTAAGGACAGGCTTGTATTCTTGTGCTGCAGGGTTCCCTCTTTTCCCCGTCCTTTCGACTTCCTTCCAGTGTATGCTTAGGAGGAGGTCATTGAACCCTAGATTGGAAGGACCTTTAGACCATTCTAGGAGGCAGAGGTTGAGCTATAGCCAAGCAAATCCCATGGCTGATCAACAACTACCTCCCCTGCCTCCGAACCAGCAGAAGCTGATTCAGAGGCAGTTGGAAGAATTGCAGCAGACGCAGCAATGGTTCCAATGCATGCATGGTCAGGGCACTCGGCCCTTGAAGGATTTTTACAATCCTTCAAACTATGGGGAACGTTCTGGCGTCATGATTCCCGTCGGAGACATAGAAATCAAGCCCCAAGTCTTAAGTTTGATTAAGCATTTTCATGGGCTTGGCTCGAAGGACCCATTCCATCACCTAGAGGATCTGACCACTTTAGTTCAGACCACCAGAGCAAGGAAAGTAAACGAAGAGCAAATGATCATGAGGCTTTTCCCCCACTCTCTTAGGGATAAGGCCGCACATTGGTACCGGACTACAAGAAGGCCGATTGAAACTTGGGCTACTCTTAAGTCGGCTTTCTTGAAGAAATTCTTCCCTATCGGAAGGACCAATGCCTTGCGACGGGAGATTACCACTTTTGCCCAGCGGCCGGGGGAACCGTTTCATGGTGCCTGGGAGCGATTCCAGGAACTTTTGAGGAAGTGTCCACACCACGAAGTGCCGAAATGGCAACTCGTGTAGATTTTCTATCACGGGTTGGTTGAGCAACTCTATAATCACGTGGACACCTCCTGCGGAGGCAATTTCCTCAATAGGGATGCAGATAGCGCATATGACCTGTTTGAGGAAATGAGTGAGAACTCAATTAATCATGCCTCCATGGATGCATTCAACCGGTCCCAACAACCTAGGTCAAGTGCTAATGAGATCCAGGATTCTCATTCATTTGACATGGAATTAATTTGTAATAAACTGGATAAAATGGACTTGGTTGCTAAGAAAATGGAAGAATGGACATCTGGGAATTCAGGAAACACTTCTTTACCCACTCAATCCCAGAATTAGGATTCCATTCCTCACGAGCTCCCACGGGGCGGGAATTCGTGAACCAACTCGAGTCAGCTCAACCTGTGAGCCAGGATTTCTCGAAACCATATGGGTTCCAAATTGGGGCCTTTGAGCCCAGTTCTCTGATCCTTCCTTCTCTTCATCCTCGTTTTATGAGGATGCATATGCAATGCAGGAGAATGTTAGGTTCAACCCGTATTCCAACACTTTTAACTTGGGATGGAGGAATCACCTTAAATTCTCCTGGAAAAATCAGGGGCAACAGACCCAATCTCGACCCAGCAACTACGCATCTCAAAAACCTATGGGTTAGGGTCAAGTATACACCTAGTTGCCCCCGAGACCGGTTAATCAGCCATCTTGGAATGCCCAACAATCCACGGGGCAAGTTGATTTAAACCGGCAGATGGTAGAAATGCAAGGGTCCATGCTTCAGCTTATGCAACAAATGAAGACATCCTTGGATAACTTGCAATCCGGGTTAATTGCAAACACCCGACAACCCGGATCCCTACCATCTCAACCCGTACCCAACCCGCGTAATGTGAAAAATTAGGGCAATAGAGCCCAAGGGTACGGGAATCAAAGGGACCCACACGCGTATACTCAGGTGGTTGAGCAGGGTCCCTCTTCTTCTTCTTCTTCTAGTTACATGACCAACCAAGGCCCTCCAATCTTCACTAATCCACCTCAAGACCCAAACCCTTATGCCTCTGCAAACTCTATCACCTTGAGAAGTGGGAAGTAGACCCAGAACCTAGAATTACCTTCTAGAAGTCAAAATCCTAGGGACCTTGAGAAAGTGGAGGAGGTTGAAGAAGACAATAAGGCCCAGGGATCGGAAATTGAAAATTCCACCCATATCCCGTTCCCTGAGGCCCTATTGAAAACCAAGAAGAAGAAAACCCTAGACAGCAACGAGGAGCTTTTGAATTTATTCAAGAGCGTAGAGATCAATATTCCACTCCTCAATGCTATTAAGCACATCCCGGCTTATGCTAAATTCTTGAAAGACTATGTACCCAAAAGCGTAAGCCAAGAGAACCCACTCCGAGGAAGGTAATTCTCTCTGAGCAGGCAAGTTCTGTGATCCTGCATTACCTTCCTCAAAAGAGGAAAGATCCAGGTGCCCCCTTGATCTCATGCATTATTGGGGAATACACTTTTGATAGGGCACTATTGGACCTAGGTGCATCATCAACCTAATCCCAACTTCTATTTATGAGAGGTTTGGGTTAGGTGAACTCAGGCCAACCTTAGTAACGCTACAATTAGCCGACAGATCGGTCACCACACCAAGAGGCGTTATTGAGGATGTAATTGTCAAGGTCAAGGATTTCTATTTTCCTGTAGATTTTCTCGTCCTTGACATGGATGTACCTAATGATTTGAGGAACACGCCCATCATTCTGGGGCGTCCGTTCCTAGCTATCGTCAAGGCCAACATAAACTGTGAAAGCGGTAGCATGGAGATCCCCTTTGGAGATAAGAAATTAACTATGGATATTTTTAAGGCGATAAGAGGATATGAGGATTGTGGATTCATTGAGGAACTCAAGGATCAGGATCTTGAGATGTGTATGACAATCAATGCACTCGAGGACTCCATTAGCTTTAGCGAACCCAACCCACAACCCTCCTCCGTGGTAGACCTACCACATCCGAAAGAGGCTGTTGATTTTGTTCATTCCCAGCCTCTTCCACTAGATCATCCTGATGAATCTTCATCAGCATCCTCCCTTCCTTCTATTCTAAACCCACCCCAGCTGGAATTAAAACCATTGCCCAAAAATTTGAAATATGAGTTCTTAGGACCTAAAAACACGCTCCCTATAATTATTAGTGATGATTTGACTAAGGAGAAAGAATTAAGGTTGATTAAGGTCCGTAAGAATAATGAGGAGGCAATTGGTTGGACCATCCACGACCTTAGGGGGATTGAGCCATCTTATTGTAATCATCGTATTTTCAAGGAAGATGGATCCTGCTCTTCTCGCGAAATGCAAAGGAGACTAAACCCGAATATGCGAGAAGTGGTCAAGAAGGAGATAATTAAGTGGCTCGATGCTAGGATTATTTACCCAATCTCAGATAGTCCGTGGATTAGCCCCGTTCAGATTGTACCCAAGAAGGTGGGAATAACCGTTATGACTAATGAGAAAGGGGAAACCCTCACCATTCGTTTAGCTTCTACTTGGAGAGTCTGTATTGACTATAGGAAGCTGAACACAGCCACTAAAAAGGATACTTTCCCTTGCAATTCATTGATCAAATCCTCGAAAGGTTAGCTGAGCAAAAATATTTTTGCTTCCTGGACGGTTATTCAGGATATAACCAAGTCCCTATCCATCCCGAAGACCAGGAAAAGACAACCTTCACATGTCCCTACGGAACCTTTGCATTCCGTAGAATGTCGTTCCGGCTTTGCAACGCGCCTATGACTTTTCAAAGGTGCATGATGGCCATCTTTTCTGACATGGTGAGAGATTGTCTTGAGGTGTTCATGGATGATTTCTCCATTTTCGGAGACTCTTTTGAGTCATGTATGGCTAACCTCGAATTGATCCTTCAGAGATGCATCAAAACACGGCTGGTCCTTAGTTGGGAAAAAAGCCACTTTATGACTCAAGAAGGCATCGTCCTGGGTCACGTGGTCTCTAATCGGGGAATTGAAGTTGATAGAGCTAAGGTGGATGCTATCTCTAGACTTCCTCCACCCACATCCGTAAAACAGATTCGCTCTTTCCTTGGGCATGTGGGTTTTTACAGAAGATTCATTAAGGATTTCTAGAAGGTTGCTCGGCCTTTGAGTAACCTTTTGGCCAAAGACGCGCCGTTCAAGTTTGATGAATCATGTCGTAAGGCATTTGATTTATTGAAAATGGCAGTCACCTGTGCCCTAGTATTGCAACCACCGATCTGAACAACCCCATTTAAGAATATGGCTAACGCATCTGATTATGCCATCGGGGCTATCTTGGGTCAAAAGATTGAGAAAAAGACCTCTATGATTTACTACTCTAGCAAAACTCTGGACGAGGCCTAGAGGAACTACACCATTACTGAAAAAGAATTGCTAGTCGTAGTCTTCGCTTTAGAAAAATTCAGGGCTTATCTGTTAGGTTCTCGTGTCAACATTTATACCGACCACTCAGCCTTGAAACATCTCTTGGCCAAAAAGGATGGCAAACCCCGGCTTATTCGCTAGATTTTGCTGCTTCAAGAGTTTGATCTTGAAATCAGGGATAAAGCCGGGGCACAAAATGTCGTGGCGGATCACCTCTCGAGAACCCTAATTGATTCTCCTCATCCGGATGTTCTGATCTCTGATACTTTTCCGGATGAAACTATCCTCACAGTCTTGGGAATCCGAACCCCCTAGTTTGCAGATATTGCCAATTATTTGGCCATTAGTCAAATCCCCCAGGATTGGACCAAACAACAACAGGATAGACTTGTATCTGAGGCCAAATATTGTTTTTTGGATGATCCCGAGCTATACCGCATTGACGCAAACCAGATTATTCGCCGATGCATCCCGGAAGTCAAGTTCCATAGCATACTTGAGTTCTGTCACACATCTGCGTGTGGTGGACACTTTTCTGGGAAAAAGACGGCAGCAAATATTTTGCAATCTGGATTCTATTGGCCGTCATTATTTAAGGATGCCCAGGAATTTTCTAAGTCATGCACCCGATGCCAAACACTCGGGAACATGGCTAAGAGAGATATGATGCCTCCGAACCCAATTCTTTCCGTCAAAATTTTTGACATTTAGGGCATCGACTTTATGGGACCCTTCCCTCCTTCATTTGGACACCAGTATATTCTGGTCGCTGTTGATTACGTGTCCAAGTGGATTGAGGCAATTCCCACCTGGGCCAATGACCACAAGGTGGTCATCAATTTTGTGAAGAGAAATATCTTCAGTCGGTTCGAGGTTCCTAGGGCAATTACCAGTGATGGTGGCACACATTTCACTCATGCCCAGTTTCAGAATTTACTGGGGAAATACGAGGTGAGCCATCGGATTTCCACACCTTATCACCCTCAGACGAACGAACAGGCCGAGGTCTCCAATCGGGAGATCAAGAACATTTTGCAGAAAATCGTTAGGCCTGATAGGAAGGACTAGACCCACAAGCTGGATGGTGCTCTTTGGGCTTACCGTATGGCATACAAATGCCTATCGATATGTCTCTGTTCCGTCTGGTGTTTAGGAAGGCGTGTCACTTACCCGTAGAACTTGAACATCGGACATTTTGTGTCATCAAGAAATGTAATATGGACCTTGAGTTGGCCAGGAAAACCAGGAAACTTCACCTATCTGAGTTAGAGGAGCTTCGAAATGATGCTTATGAAAATGCCAGAATCTATAAGGCAAGGACCAAAGCTCTCCATGACCAGATGATTTCATGTAAGAGCTTTGAGCTGAACCAGAAGGTCTGGCTTTTCAATTCTCGATTGAAGCTTTGCCTCGGTAAACTTAGGTCTAAGTGGGGCAGCCCGTTCGTTATTAAGCGAATTTTCCCTAACGGGGATGTCGAAATCCTTGACCCAAAGACAGGCAATATTTTCAAGGTCAATGGACAGTGTCTCAAACCCTTTGTTGACCATGTGCTCCCTGAACCCATCGCGGACAAGGTTGCTCTTACCTTGCCAAAACCACTGCGAGCTGATCATCGCCCAGCTAAAGGCACTAAACTCAGCACATGTAAAGACTGTTCCAAGCTAACCAGAGTCTCACGGAAACCAGGTGCTATTCTTCCACTTTTACTCTCCTACATGCTTTCATTTTTCACAATGAGGACATTACAATAGCCAAGCATGGGGGGGTGGACATATTTTATAACTATTTTGTCAACTGTAACAGTGATTTCCTGTTATTTGATTCTTGTTAAAAAAAAAAGAAAAATTTAGAATTAGGAGACGAGAACTTAGGCATTACGAGTTGTAAACTTTAGGAATTGATTCTTTGAGACCTAAATACTTAGACTCTTCAGGTCTTCGGGCTTAATTAGCCCATGTGTCCACTCGAATGTGGATTTAATCTCGAGTCCTAGCCAATTAAATTTTATTTTAATTTCGTAAATAATTTGGGATGATAAGTATGCAACTTATCAACCCACCCTCTGATTTGGGGGGACTTTAAGCCTAAGCATCTATAGACATTTTTTTTGCACTGACTCACTTTCTGGCGGTTTTTACGGAAATTGGTAGCTAATGGACCGACTTGGGTGGTATGGCTGGCAAGTTGTCGATGGTAATAGCTCATCGGTCAGTTGTCCAGAGCCCAGCCACAAGACCATTTTCATTGTACTGCCTTTAGGTAAATCTTAGATCAGGAAAGCCACCTACTTAAAAAAAAAAAAAGAAAAAAAATAGAAAAGAAAGGAGAAAATTTAAAAAAAAAGAAAATAAAATAAATAAAATCACACTTCATCGCACGAGTATGCTGGCAAGTTGTCGATGATAACAGCTCATCGGCTAGTTGTCCAGAACCCAGCTCGCAAAAAAAATGCACAATAATTCCCAAAACACCTAGGGAAGAAGCGGGGAAGTAGAATAAGCCAGGGAGATATACACTGGGTCGCCCTTGTGTTGACCCCATATCAAAGAAAGTAGAGAGAAAGCTACCAATCGTAAAGATAAACCTTTAGGCAAGGTCACCTAGGGTCGTACAAATCCGAAGTCCATTTCAACGTCCGTCTAATGAGTCTTTCACTATTTTTCACAAGATGCTTAGCACTTAGAGTCCTTTTCAAGTCTTGGGTGAGTCGGGTAGCCATAAAAAGTTATCCCGTAACTCTCAAACTCCAAAAGTACAAAAAAATTAGAAAAGAAGAAAAACAAGAAAAAAAAATTTTATCTTCTCTTCTCAAATAAGGCGAGGGCTTGGACGGTCTACATTCTAGCAGGCAACCAGGCACTGTTGAGTTTTTGTAATTAGGTCTTGGGGTTGAGATTTTCTAAAGCAATCAATGAATTTTGCCTAATTACTCGAACCCTGATTCTACTTTTATACATAGCATTTAGGTTAATTTCACTAGGGACTAGCAAAAAAGTAAGCATGGGGGTATGATGAACACACATAAATTCATGATAAATTGCTTATTTATGATAGTTCCTAGGCTTAGCATTGCATATCATGTTATAAATATTGCATAACATCCATTGCATGGCATTTAGGATAGTTGTATGTTTTGTATATTAATTCCTTCATTTTATATGGCCAGGGGGCAATGCGACATCCATATGGGTTTCGAATGGAAAATCCAACCGTACGGATGGATCCGGAGCGACGATCACATTTCGGCATCGTGGGAATCATCTCAATCTGAACACCGTGGCACCCTCTACAAGAAGAAGAAGATGGACAGCCCATATGGCGCCACGTGGCGCCATCCAGGTCACCCAACACCGGCCAGCTGCACCACCCAATTCCTTCTTCATCCGCGCCCTTGAATCCTAACCGTTGGATCAAGATCCAATGGCTGGGAAGCAGTTGCACCAAGCCGCTCCTTACGACACAAGGGAAGGTCTGACGCAACGATTAGAGCGACGGTTTGCAAGGAGGCGCGGGTTCGAATCCCCGCAGCCCCTCCAATTCGCAATTTGGGCGGGCACATGGCAGCAGCAGCGTAGCGCATACAAAGTGCCAGCGCATAGCAAGCGCTCACAAGCAGGGTGCACGCGGTCAGCGCGTGTGATAGGCGGGGCAGCGCAGTGCGGGGGCAAGCGCGGTTGGGGCCAGCTTTCAGCGACAGCTGGGCTGACCTACAGCGACGCTTACAGCCATCACTATTTCTTTGTAAGCCAGCAAAGCCAGTTAAGGGCGTGAGCGGATGTGAGCTGTCTACACAATGTTTCCAACGATGGTCTGGAAGTCGCTAAATGTCCTTTATCCATTTTTAGCCTTTTCTCCTCCACTATAAAAGGACCTACACCCCCTCCCTTCCAAGCCATCTCTACCTACTCTACTCCCACCTACTCCCAAGCTCTAGCAAGCCTACCAACGCTCAATTTGAGCTTGTTCTCAAGTTCCCAAGGCACCTATTAGTTTAGCGAACCTATGCCCCACCAAATACTCCTCCATCTTCCCATCTCCCTTCATAGGTCACCTTGGAGCCATCCTCCCACCTCCATTCCGGTAGCAAATCAACTCTGTCTTCTCAGCTCCATTCCGGAGCTACGCCGAAGCTTTCCTCAATACGATGTCCTCCTGCATCTCACCTCCGTCATCCCACTCCTCACCTCCTTCGTCCGAGCTTCCGCCAGGCACCATTGTCTCGCAGAACAGCCGATTCAGGAGATTTCCTCTCACCTCCCTCTCTTTTTATGCTTTCATAGTTCATTGTAATCGACATTGAATTGATATACATATTATATTTGTTCCATTTCTATCTTGTGATTCATTCTGCTTGTCTTTTATTTCAAAAACACAAAAAAATATCAAAACCCTAAAATACCAAAAAGAAATAAAAGGAAGCATGGTTTTCACGTAAAGTAAACGTCGCCTCCTTGTGTTCGACCCGGAACTCCCTTGGAGTTTCGGTATAAATTTTATTTGATTGACGTGTTTTGCAACTACAATGACGAGTTACTTATAACCTCGATTTCTAACACGCGAAACATGCCCGACCAACCCTCCATCATTTTGGGTTGCCCCTTCCTTGCAACTTCGCATGCTTCAATCAATTGCAATGCTGGGGCATTGAAAATGGGCTTTGGGAACAGGAAAATCTGGCTTCATGTGTTTGATGCTTATAAACAAGCCGGGCTTGAGGATTGTTCTCAAGTTGAGGTGATAGATGACCTGATTGAAGAGACAACCCCTGCAATGTTATGTGATGACCCCCTTCAGCATGTCATGCTAGATGAGCATTCTCATCTCTTGGAGGAATGTGAAGGGGATATACTAGAACTTGAGGAGTTGCTGGGTGTTTTTACTGAGTCTCTTTCCCCATCATCTTTGCCCAAGGTAGATCTACTACCTGAGATGGGGACATCTATTATGAAACCCTCAACCATACAAGCCCCCCCAACCTTAAGTTGAAACCCCTCCCTGACACTCTCAAGTACGTCTTCCTGGGTGCTAATGATACGCTCCCCGTTATCATTTCGGTTGTGCTATTTCAGGCACAGGAGGGAGCCCTGATTGAATGCTTGTCTAGGCACAAGGAAGCTATTTCTTGGAGCATTGCTGACATTAAGGGTATAGACTCTACACTTTGCATGCACCACATTTATACTGATGATTCCATCAAGCCATTTAGGGACATGCAGAGGCGTCTGAACCCTAATATGAGGGAGGTGGTTAAAAAGGAAATCCTAAAGTGGTTGGATGCTGGGATCATATATTCCATTGCAGATAGTAAATGGGTAAGTCCTATTCATGTCGTGCCAAAGAAGGCAGGCTTTACTGTGGAATTTAATGACCAAGGTGAACAAGTTGTGACTAGACCCGCAACTGGATGAAGGGTCTGTATTGATTACCGCAAGCTGAACACTGCTACCCAGAAGGATCACTTTCCCTTGCCTTTTATTGATCAAATTCTCGAGAAATTGGAGAGTAATAAGTACTATTGCTTTCTCTATGGATATTATGGGTACAACCAGGTTGCAATCTTCCCTGATGACCAGAAGAAGACGACGTCCACGAGTCCTTACGGTACCTCTGCATTCAGGCGTATGCCGTTTGGATTATGTAATGCCCCTGCAACCTTCCAGCGGAGTATGATGTCCATTTTTTTTGACATGATTGGCGAGTTTGTTGAAGTGTTTATGGATGACTTCTCCATTTATGGCTCGTCTTTCGACCAGTGTCTCCTGCACCTAGAGAATGTGTTGAAGCGATGTAAGGAGACTGGTTTAGTCCTCAGCTGGGAGAAAAGCCACTTTATGGTACAGAAAGGAATTGTACTTGGGTATGTTGTGTCTAAGCGAGGCTTGGAAGTAGATAAAGCCAAGATTGATTCTATTTCCAAACTCCCATTGCCGACGAATGTCAAACAGATTAGATCTTTTCTGGGCCATGCCGGCTTTTATAGGCGCTTTATTAAAAATTTCAGTAAAATTTCTAGGCGACTTTGTGACCTATTGGCGAAGGAATCTTCCTTCAATTTTGATTCAAAGTGTGCCGAGGCCTTTCAAACTCTGAAGGAGGCCTTGATCTCTATGCCTATTCTCCAAGCTCCTAATTGGACACTCCCATTTGAGCTGATGTGTGATGCTTCGGATTATGCAGTGGGAGCAGTCCTTGGACAAAGGGTTGAAGGAAGACCTCATGTGCTGCATTATGCCAGCCAGACTTTAACTAAACCATAGCAAAACTACACCGTCACTGAAAAGGAATTACTTGCTGTAGTTTTTGCTCTGGAAAAGTTTAGGTCTTATCTTCTTGGGTCTAAGGTGGTTATTTTCACTAATCATGCGACAGTGAAATATCTCATTGCTAAGAAAGATTCTAAGCCACGTCTAATTAGGTGGATCCTACTCCTTCAAGAATTTGACTTGGAAATACGTGAAAAGAAAGGAGTAGAAAATGTTGTGGTTGACCACCTGCCTCGCCTTCCACTTAATGACTTTTCATCTGAAGGCATCCATGAGACATTTCTTGATGAAACCCTTATGGCAGTAACACCAACTTCACCTTAGTATGCTAATACCGTAAATTACTTGGTCACTGGAGAAACTCCAGACTCTTGGGATGAGCAGAAAAGAAAGAAATTCATTTCCCAAGTTAGATATTTTCATTGGGAAGAGCCTGAATTATTTAGAATTGGACAAGACCAAGTATTGAGACGATGTGTACCTGAAGAGGAACAACAAAGTGTGTTAAGTTTTTGCCATGAACTTTATTGTGGAGGGCACTTTGGTGCTAAGAAAACTGCTTTTAAGGTTCAAGAGTCCGATTTTTGGTGGCCTTCGTTATTTAAGGATTCTCATAATTTTGTTAAGGCCTATATTAGATGTCAACAGACTGGAACGATTGGGAAGAGGAATGAGATGCCTCAACACCCTATTCAATCTGTTGAAATTTTTGATGTGTGGGGAATTGACTTTATTGACCCCTTCCCTTCGTCCCATGGTTATAAATATATCTTGGTGGCAGTTGATTATGTCTCTAAATGGATACAGGACATTCCTACGTGCACAAATGACCACTCTGTGGTATTGAAATTTGTGAAGGCCAATATCATATCTTGTTTTGGCTACCCCAAGACCATTATAAGTGATGGGGGACCTCATTTCCGAAACCACCACTACAATCGACTACTCAGGAGTCTAGGAGTGACTCACAAGGTTGCTACCCCTTACCATCCTCAGACGAGCGGCCAGGTTGAAGTGTCGAATAGGGAGATAAAGAATATTTTAGAAAAGACCATTAGACCTGATAGGAAAGACTGGTCCCAAAAGCTCGATAATGCTTTGTGGGCGTATCGAACGGCCTATAAGACCCCTTTGGGTACATCTCCCTTTCGAATTGTGTATGGGAAAGCGTGCCATTTACCCGTTGAGCTGGGACATAGGGCACTTTGGGCTATTCGAAGTGTTAACATGGATTTAGAAAAGGCGGGTAAGGGACGACTTCTGGAATTAAGTGAGCTTGAGGAGCTAAGGAATGATGCTTATGACACCTCTCGAGCTTATAAAGAAAAAACTAAAGTCTTGCATGATAAGTATATCCTTAGAAAGACCTTTGAGCCCAACCAACAAGTCTGGGTTTTCAATTCCAGGCTTAAGCTTCTTCCAGGGAAATTAAAATCTCGTTGGGATGGGCCTTACATAATCACTAAAGTGTTTCCACATGGAGCTATGGAGATTAAAAGCCCTTCCTCTTCAGCAACTCCCTTTATTGTCAACGATCAATGGTTAAAACCATACATTACTTTGGATGGCCATCTGGTTAACAAGGTCACCCTTGAGGAGCCTTAGCTCCTGCCATTCTCTGCCTCAGGTAATATCTTCCTTTAACTATTTTGTTTCCAATGAGTACATTATTTGAACCAGGCATGGGGGAGAGGACCTGAGGCATCTATTTATATCATGTCTACATTTTCCATTCATTCATGCATATTGCACAAAAAAAAAAAATAATTATATTATTGAGCTTAACTGGCTGGGCCCTACATTCTTAAGTAGACCAGAACTTTAGGTTAGACTAAGTTGATTCTAGGTGTCAAACTTTAGAAGCTAAGTGAGATGTTAGCTTTAGACCTTTAAGGTCCTTTATGAACTTAAAAACCTAAGTAGGAGTTAAGTTGCGGATCATTCCTCAAGAGGTTAAGGAAGAAAAGCTAGGGATTGAGTTAAAGGCTAGGTAGTACTTGGAGTCTTGTTCTACCCTTTGGTTTACGGGTCCTTGTAACCTAAGCATCCACATTTCACACACACTTGGTCTTGTGTAAGTAAGTGATCACCCTAATTCATTTCTTTAAGAAAAGTTGGTTCTCTTAGTTTTGACTTAGGAGAAGCTTGAAAACACAATTTGATTGGAAGAGTTCCTACCTCAAGAGAGGTGGAGTATATACTCACCTTGAGGATGCAATGATAACATGTTACCGATAGGATCTGAAATATGGAATATGGTTATGCGCACAAATACTTAAACAAACAAATCAGTAATAACAAGAAAGATTTGCACAAATAATTAAACAACAGAAAATTGGCACAATATGTATAGTGGTTCCCCTCCCTTGGGTACACCACTACCTAAGCCTCCCAGCTTAGGATTTTTAACCCCATTCCCTCAACCCCGAGAGAATCAATTTACTAAACTGAGGTAATTAACGAGTTACCTCAACCCAAGTATAATAACGGGTTTGTTACAACCCAACGAGCAACAAGCTTAAATACAAAAGAAGTACAGGTGTAAGACAAAAAGAATCTTATAACTAGAACCTAAGCCTCTCAACAATAATTAAAAGATGATACCAATTTGAGAGCCTAAAATGAACGTGAATGCCTTAACAATGTGTAAAGAAATCACGTCGATGTGCTTGCAAGTTCGTAGAGAGATTGAGAGCAGCAAACTATTCCTTCTCTTAAATATGTGGTGGAAAAATGTGAAATATAGCTCTAGGAATTTTCCTTGTATTTCTAATATTTCTAGTATGCAAACAAAGAGTCTTAGGGTCATTTTATAGAGTTTAGGACCTCAGGGATTCGTCTACTAGACGTTGGGATATAAAACCCAACATTCACATAGCCTAAATTAATTTTCTAATCATTCAGAATTGAGCCAATGTCTAACTGGTACCGGTACTAAAGTGTGGGTACCGATACTCATTGCTTCCATATTTGGGTTTCAAACTCTTAACACAAATCGTAACCCACTTGTACCAGTACTGATCATGAGTACCAGTACTCATTACCTCTAGTACTGGTACTGATCATGAGTACCGGTACTCGCGGGGTATAGGTTTGTTTCTTTGAAAAAACCCAAACCTGTAACTCACATGTACCGGTACTTGTGGGTTAACAAGTATCTTTTCTAAGTGATTTACTCAATTATATTCTTTGAAAATGATCGCAATATTAATCATAGTTTATCTCTAATTATTTTTATGATCCAAATTATATTCCTCTGTTAAGAGGCAAACATTCTATAAATAAAAAGTCTAAACTAAAAAGCTAAAGGTCGAAGATGATCTTCTTCACTTTGACTCATCCTTGTCATCTTGCCTCCTCCTTGTCATCATCTTCTCTTTCTCATCATCATGCCTCCATCACTTCCTGTTTGCCTTGATTTTCACCTAAATCTGAAAAGAACTCAATTGCAAACATTAATCTATAATAATTTTGTTAACACCAAGACAAGATGTTGAACAAGGTTCCCACAATCTCCCCCTTTTTAGTGTTGACAAAACTATCCTGCAAATAGATAATTAAAAAATTTAACAAAAAAAATTAATTAAATCCTCCCCCTCAAAATATGTTCCCCCTAAAAATATTACTATTTGCCCTTTATCTTTCTCCCCCTTTTTGTCAACCACAAAAAAAATGAAGAAATATCATACCATAAAATTTACCAATAGTAAAATGGATCTTGTAGATACCAAGCATCTCTCGTCCAACATTCATGATCTTCATTCAACCTATAGAAAGGTTGAAGTGTTCCATTATGTGCCTTGAACACCCACTAATTACTTTGATCTACTCCTGCAAAACATATATCTTTTCTAAGTACCCATTTTCTTGTGGGTCCTTTTGAATTAGCATCTTTCAAATCCTGAGATTTATAAACCTCTCTTGTGTTAGATCTATAATTCTTGGGATTTTTAGCCTTTTGGTACATCCATGCATGCCTAGGTGCATGTGATTAATTTTGTGTGTTCTTTTTATTTTTGAACTTTGCTTTTAAATCATGACAAAATTCTATATTTAACCTAGTTGTTGTTTCTAGATTATTTAAAGTTCCCTCAAAATGCTCATAGATATCTTCTACTCTATTATTTTTGCATGCAATTGATTATTTGTCTCTTCTGACATTTCTAATTCTATTTCTAAACATGACTTTTCAAATTCTAATATTTGCTAATTATTCTTTAAAACCTTATTTTCTTTTTTAAATGACTTCGCTTTATGATATAGCTCTTCATATGCTTCTAATAATTCTTCAAATGAAAAATCAGGGTTTGCCTCTTCTTCTGTATCTTCTAAAGTTGCAACAAGATAAAGGTGTGCGACCGCGTCTTCATCCGATTCACTGGAGTCGATGTCCATGTTAGAGTCACTATCATCCCATGTCGCTTTAAATACTTTCTTCTTCTTCTTATTGAGCTCTTTTGTTTCTTTCCTATTGTCCTCCTTCTTGTTTAAGGGGCAATCCTTTCGCAAGTGACCCTTCTTCTTGCACTCTGATGTAAACGTGTTTATATTACATAAAATGTCTATTTATGCATGTTCTTAAGCATAGAATTGCATCATCTTCATTTAGATTAGTTTGAATAAAATGAAGATTAATTGTCTCCTTTTATGGTCAGGGACAGGGCGACTTTTTATTGGGGCCTCGGATCGAAGATCCAACCGTACGAATTTGATCAAGGCGATGAGTGGAGTTCAACGACTCCAAGATCGCCCTAATCGGATATCCGTAGCATCAGATAGAGACCAAGAAACACTGGAAGATCAAGGGTCAAGATGGTGTTGATCTGCACTTCAGACGACAAATCTGACCGCACGGATGGGTTCAGATCAACGATCGCAGCCTAACGACGTGAAAATCAATCCAATCTGACACCTGTGGCACCATCTACATCACTCAAAAGATGGACGGCCAAGATGGCGCCACGTGATGCCATCTTGGCCGCCTAACCGGCCACACGCAACCGCTGAAGCACTTCTGGCCAGCACTTCTCGGCCACTGGATCAAGATCCAATGGCTGCGAGGTGCGTGCACTTGAGTTGTGCGCTCAACACAAATGCGCCCATAGCTCGTTGGTCAAATGCCTTAACGAGGCGAGGAGGCGCGGGATAGAGCCCCGGCACCCCTCAAATTGGACCAGGCGCACAGGCGCGATCAGCCGTGCGATGAAGATCCAACAGCTCCGCGCGGCTAATAGCACCCACACACTATCTGACGCCCCGCGTGACACGGGATCTTACGCGCAAGGCACGTGGTTGAGGTGCGGCGAGGAGCGCTCTCAACCGTCCGATCTCACGATCGGACGACCAAGATCAGATGGACGTGGACGTGCGTTGAGGTGCGGGGAGGTGAGAAGGCACGCGTGTGCCGCCCACGAAGGCCACGTTCAAGCCGTTAGTGACATATTTATCCGACACTAAAGGTCCTAAATTAATGATTTTTAAAATGTAATGATCAAAATGCCCTCACTCCTTACAACTATAAAAGGAGACCCCCTCCATATGAATTTCTCATCCCTTCCTTCTCTTCTCTCCCTCTCCAAAGCTCAAGAAAAGCTTGTCCCACACCCGGGATGCTCCTTAAGAGATAAAGTCAATTTTTCGCCCCCATTTCAGAAGCGGATCCTGCGACGACAATGACGTGCTGCCTCGTTCCCGTTCTTCCTGCCTCAACCTCCTTCTTTCCGCTCCATTCTTCGTCTTCCAAGCGTCGTCTCGTCTGGCTCATCCTCCAAGCGATCGTCAAGGAGGATAACTTCTCTCTCCCATTCCTTTTTCCTACTTTCTAGAGTAGAATTTTCCACCTTTCTAGTTGTAATAGTTTTCCTGCTTTCTAGTGTAATTTCTTGCTTACTTAGTTGTATAAACATTTTGAAGTATCAAGTGGATGTTCTCTCTCTCTCTAATTGTTTATAGTGCTTCATTTCATTGTAATTACTCCACTTTTTAACAAAAACATAAAAAAAATATATAATTGCAAATTTGGATCGACATAGCCTCCCTGAGTTAGACTCGGGATTTCTATTCCGATATAAATTTTATTTGTTGAACCAAGTTCTTCGCTATTCAAAACTACAACGACAGGTTTTCAAAACTAAATTCGATAGCGTAGTACTTCAATGTTTCAACACACTCATAACAAATAATATTAGAAGAAATTTTATTTACTTGTTTACCTTGTTTCTTGAGGAATTTCTAGAATTTCCTAGTAAGCATTTCCATCTCCTCATCTTCGGATTTCGATGTTGTTGAGTCCAAGTCCTCTGTGATTACTCTAAAAGCAATACTTTTCTTCCTGCTTGTTGCCTTCTCCTCACTCTTCTTTATGTTACCCAATTGAACTTCATACGCCATGAGGCTTCCAATCAGATCATCCAAGGGGAGAGTAGATAGATCCTTCGCCTTGGATCACTGTGGTCTTTGGGGACCAATCACTTGTAAGTGATCTCAAGATCTTTCTTACAAGCTGCTCCTCTTTCAGCTTGACTCCTAGATTTTTCATTGGATTTACGATCTCTCCAAACCTCACGTACATATCTTTGATTGACTCTCCTTTCGTCATCCTGAAACACTCATATTCTTCGGTTAAAATAGAAATATGGGTTTCCTTTACCTTGTTTGTACCTTCATAGGATTTCATATGCGGATTCGCATGCCAAAATTCACTTGAACTCTTCCCTTGACAATGCACAATAAGTGCGTTCATCGCCTTTGCGTTGCCCACAATCCTTTCCTTCTGATCCGTTGCCATGCTACTCCTTCTTATGGCTCCGGTTTCGAGTACTTCTCCCAAATGAGAGTCCAAGCCTCCTCATCCATTGCTTTGAGGAAGACTTGCATCCTCCTCTTCCAATACCCAAAGTCCGTCCCATCGAAATAGGAATGATGGGTGGATGACTATCCTTCGGTGCGCCTTGATGTAGATGCCATTACGAGTTGATTTGTTACGCCTTCTCGCAACCTTGCTCTGATACCACCTGATAGGATCTGATATATGGAATACGGCTATGCGCACAAATACTTAAACAAACAAATCAGTAATAATAAGAAAAATTTGCACAAATAATCAAACCACAGAAAATTGGCACAATATGTATAGTGGTTCCCCTCCCTTGGGTACTCCACTACCTAAGCCTCCCAACTTAGGGTCTTTAGCCCGATTCCCTCAACCCCGAGGGAATCAATTTACTAAACCAAGGTAATTAACGGGTTACCTCAACCCAAGTACAATAACGAGTTTGTTACAACCTAACGAGCAACAAGCTCAAATACAAAAGAAGTACTGGTGTAAGATAAAAAGAATCTTACAACTAGAACCTAAGCCTCTCAACAACAATTAAAAGATGATACCAATTTGAGAGCCTAGAATGAACGTGAATGCCCTGACAATGTGTGAAGAAATCATGTCGATGTGCTTGCAAATCCATAGAGAGATTGAGAGCAGCAAACTATTCCTTCTCTTGTTCATATGTGGTGGAAAAATGTGAAATATAGCTCTAGGAATTTTCCTTGTATTTCTAATATTTCTAGTACGCAAACAAAGAGTCCTAGGGTCATTTTATAGAGTTTAGGACCTCAAGGATTCGTCTACTAGACGTTGGGATTTAATTCCCAACATTCAGATAGACTAAATTAATTTTCTAGCCGTTTAGAATTGAGCCAATGGCTAACTGGTACCGGTACTCGTTGCTTCCAGATTTGGGTTTCAAATTCTTAACACAAATCTGCAACCCACTTGTACCGATACTGATCATGAGTACCGGTATTCGCAGGGTACAGGTTTGTTTCTTTGAAAAAACCCACACCTGTAACTCACGTGTACTGGTACTAAACTTTAGTACCGGTATTTGTGGGTTAACAAGTACCTTTTTTAAGTGATTTACTCAATTATGTTCTTTGAAAATGATCGCAATATTAATCATAGTTTATCTCTAATTATTTTTATGATCTAAGTTATATTCCTTTGTTAAGGGGCAAACATTCTATAAATAAAAAGTCTAAACTAAAAAACTAAAGGTCGAAGATGATCTTCTTCACTTCGACTCATCCTTGTCATCTTGCCTCCTCCTTGTCATCATCTTCTCTTTCTCATCATCATGCCTCCATCACTTCCTGTTTTCCTTGATTTTCACCTAAATCTGAAAAGAACTCAATTACAAACATTAATCCATTATAATTTTATTAACACCAAAATAAGATGTTGAACAAGGTTCCAACAGTTACCTTCTCGACACTTGTCTCTTAGGATATCCATCCTACTGGGGACATGTAAGCGCATTGTGTGGTTCAGGTACCATGGGCGGCCCTATCTCAAAGTGCCGATTGCCACAGGCTTGAATTCGCTTAAGAAATCCATGGGTGATACTATCTCGAAGTGTCGATTGCCAGGAGTTCTTGGGGTCGCTATGGGCGGTACTATCTCGAAGCATCAAAAGCCAAGCATCCTTCAAGGTACGATGATTGGGACAATGAATCCGACACAGACTGTGTTGATATTTGATTCAAGGTTAGACTTAGAGGTATCAAACAAAAATATATATATTAAAAAAAATCATTTTTCCTCTCTAGGTTGGCAATCATACCAACCTCAAATAACTCAAACCAATGCACATGCACGGATGCTTTAATCTCGAGGATCAATAAACCCTAGGGTAGAGTTAGAAATCAAGGAAACCTGTGCCTGCAACTCGTCTTTATCCGACCTAGTCTGTAACTTAGCAACTACTTGGGAACCTTAGGTCAAAAGTCTGAACTTAACATGTTTCTAAGGAAAGATCGATTGGGTTGCCTAGTCTACTTGGAGTACTAGGTTATTGCTTAGATTTGCTAGGGACTAGCAAAAACTAAGCATGGGGACATTTGATGAGCCCATATTTGTGGTCTATTTAGTTACTTAAGTGCCTAGGAATTAGATTGATATTAGTGTATACATATCATGTATTAAGATATAAATAAGTTAGTTTATATATAGTTGCTTGTATGCATTACATATATAAATTATTTAGCAGGCATTAGAATAACATGCATTAATCTTTAGGTTACATTATATGCATTAACATTTTATTGAGGGTTGAACATAAATAAACCAATCTTTTTATTATTATTCATTTTCTCTTCTTTGCAGGGAATTTGCTGCTCCAACGCTATCAGCTGCCCGCACTAAAACCTGCATTCAAGGACGAGCGGAGAATGTGGATCTGCTCCCACCTCTCCATTTAAATCTATGCAGATGGCTACAAGAGAGGTGGAGCTGCTGTCATGTTGGAGTAGGCCTCCACCCCAATTCCATCACCGTGCATGCATCAAGCACATTCCCGCTCCACCACCGACGGCCTCAATCGTGGCAGCAAGCCTCCACCACCGTAGGCGTGTGGCGTGACAGGCCACACCGCCGTCCAGAGCTCACTTGCATCACCATGCTTCTTCACCCCACAACACTACCGCTACCTCCACGCACCACCTTCTTCGTCTTCATCTTCCCCTATTTCATGTGAAAACGAAACCCAACATTTCCCACACTTTCAGCCGCGCAGCGCTGCGCTCCCTCGCCATTTCCGCAGCAGCGCCCGCAACAGCAAGACCGTGCACGCCCCTTGCTGCGCCTCCATAACACCTGCAATAGCCCTCCACTTCCAGCCCGCGCGCGCCTCACCTCCTGCCACACGCACCAAGCACAGCACTGCTCTCTAGCTCCATAGCGCGCAGTACCACCCTTCAGCTCCACCACGCACAGTCACCTCCTACAGCAGCGCCATTCCCGCACCCGCCCCTCCGCGTGAGTCCTCACCTCCTCCTGCGCCTCCCTCGCTGCACCTCTGCCTGCAGCACGCACCAAGCATTCCTCTGTGTGCATCCGCACCTCCGCTCGAGCGCCCTCCAACCGCTCCGCCCTCTCGCAGAGCACACCGCACCACGTGCGTGCATCCCCCTGCACTCCTAGTCGCCTCCAGCTGTGAGTTGAGCTGCTACACCAGCAGCAGCAACAACCACCGCTGACCACTCCTCGCTGCCCCGCCGTTGACTCCGTCCATCCCGAGCAGCAATGCCGCCACCATTGGAAGCGACTCGATCCACTCAACCTCCGGTTGCATTCTCATTTCTCGGCATTCCTTCCTCCATGTGCAAGGTCAAGAGAAACGTTTCCCCTATTTCTCATTCAATTAAATTTTACATTGCCACGCCATTGTGCGAAACTTGGATTTATGTTATTATTTTTATAATGTTGGCCATTTTATTAAGTGAGCCTTCCTCTTTTGCTTTAATCACTTTGTCAGCATATGTGAACATTATAAGCCTCATTTGAGAGTGGTTTGGATATCAATTTTCTGTGATTTCAATTGTGAACTTTTGTGAAAGACTTTAGCAAGTTTTAATTAGGCAATTGCTTCAAGTGGATACAACCCGCTCTCCTGTGAGTGGTTTAATTTTTATTTTAATTATTTTGTTAAGCGATTTTCCACCACTTTGATACTAAAATGACAAATCATCTTAATCATATTATTCAAAAGTGAAAACCGTCTTACCACCAGCTGTAGATTCGTCTTCCTCTCCCTCTTCCGTGTCGCGCCATACCAGCGGGCGCCCTAATTCCCTTCGTCCTCGCCGTCTTACCCTCACCAAAGCACCTTCGTCTCCAATGTCGGCTACACCAGACCCGGCGTCGCTCCTCTCCCTCGCCGACCACCACTTAGTTTCATCGACTCCCTAGCATCTACTCGTTACCACCGTACCGCCACAACTCAATTTCGACTGCTACCACACCCGAGCCACCTTCATCTTCCCCGCGGCCAACATACCTCCGGCGTGATCGCACGTTCGCTTTACTCCACCAAACCACCTCCCGCCGATCCCAAAAGCTCTGCCTCATCCGTGCGAGCAAAACCCCTCAAGAAATTGAGGGGATTACTGGCCCTAGCCCTCCACCAAACACCTCCACGAACTCCGACCTTCTCCATCTTCGCCACGCTCACACACACCTACACAGATCACCACTGCACTCACCACACTCCGGTGATTCCTCTGAACCCGTTTGATGTGGTCGTAAGGCCGTTCTCGTGCTTGCAGGTATTCCACCGGAGCTCTGCCACCACCTTGACTTCGCCGACTACGCCTTCAGTCCTCCGACCACATCTGCTCCAGATTTCAACCCTAGCTCACGCGGAGTAGTCCCAGGACCCTTCCTAGGTCTTTGATTGGGGATGCCAGCATCCGCAACTGCCTCAATTGGAGGCATCTTCACTAGCTGCTACTCATGCGAAGAATAGGGACTTAATAGTCCCATATCGTGGACTGCCAAGCATTTAAAGCTGCATATATTGAATTTGTGAAGAGGGCTTATCGCCCAAGATAACTGGGGGTCGAGTCCCCGCTTAACTCCATACGCACCCTCACCCGCTACACCACGCCAGCGGGTCTGGACCTCTGACCGTATATCCGATTACCCGGTTAGCCCTGGGTTTGAGAGAAAGAGAAGAAGGAAAGAAAGGGAAAGAGAGAGGAGGGGGGTTTTTGCCTCGCTCTCTAACTCTCGACACTTAGCGAAATTTTGAAGAGGCTTTCGCCTCTATTGGTGTTGTGCTTTGTTGTGCCTCTCCCTGAGCCTTAAGGAAGAGAGGCCTTTGCCTCTGTGTTGCTAGTTTTGAGATACTATAGCACTTAAGTTGATGTGGCATTTGGTTTATTAATACTATTACATTATTTAAATAGAATTGTGATAGGGTAATTTGGTGATTCAAATCACCATTTTTACCCTAATCTTTTTGCCACATTGACTTTTGAAATTTATATCACATCATTTGTGCTTGAAATTGCTATTATATTGCTATATTCTTGCTTATAATTGTAATCTTAAGATAAATTGCCAAATTGCTCCTTGTGTTCGACCTCGGGCTTCAATTCGAGTAATAAATTGTATTTGTTGGCGAGCGATTTTGGGCTATACTACAACGCATCGATCTTAAACACTGATTTTGCGCATAAACAATCTCCCAGCTTATTCTACTTCTCCACTTCTTCCTAAGTGTTTGGAATTAAACATGCATTTTTGTGAGCTAGGTTCTAGACAACGGGCCAATGAGCTGTTACCACCGATAACCTGCCAGCCATACTCGTGCGATGAAGTGTGGTTTATTTCTTTTTCTTCTTTTCTTCTTTTCTATTTCTTTTTCTTTTCTTTTTAGATATTTTTCTATTTTGTTTCTTTTTTTTTCTAAGTGGCTTCCCTGATCTAAGATTTACCTAAAGGCAACAGGAAGAGAATGGTCGTGTGGCTGAGCTCTGGACAACCGACCAATAGGCTGTTACCCACGATAACTTGCTAGCCATACCACCCTAGAAGGTTCATTAGCTACACAATTTTCATTAAAATCGTCAAAAAGCGAGTTAGTGCAAATAGTGTGTAGATGCTTAGGCTTAAAGTCCCCTCAAATTAGATGAAGGGTTGATAAGTCGTGTACTTATCACCCTAACTTATTTAACCAATTTAAAATGAATTCAAAATGGCGAGGACTCGATAAACAAACCCACATTTTAGTGAACATCCAGGCTGGTTAAGCCCTAAGACCTGAAGGATCTAAGTGGTCAGGTCCTACTGTATTATTTCCTAAAGTTGAAAATTTCTAAAGCCCAAGCTCTCTTTTCCTAAAATTTTTTTTTTCAAAAATAAAGAGAAAATAAAAAGAATCTATGGAGCTAAGAAGATGATTCAGATAATGATATCCACCCCCCCATGCATATCTAATGCAATGTCCTCATTGTATTAAAAAGACATGAAATAGAGTGGAGTAGAGTAGAAAACACCTGAATTTCGTAATTACTCGATCAGCTCTGAGAAGAAAACAGGTTGTATATGTGCTGAATTTAGTGTCTTCAGCTAGGAATACTATATAAAAGAAGAAATCAAGAATTCACAAGTGCAGGTCAGAATAAGGATAAGAAAATCTATTTTTGGACTTGTCAGGAGAAGATGTCCACATATGTGGACGAGATTGTGATGCAGACCCATGTCCCATGGTCGAGTGTATCTAAGGTTCTGAATAAAAATTACCCAGAACCTAAGATCAGTATGCAAGAGGAGTTAGGCCTGCGATTTGTGAGAATGCAACCCAAGTCGAAAAAGTCAGATAATAAGAAAATCAAGATCAAAAAGATATTCAATGAATCTGTGCTTGGGTTGCACATCCTCAGAATTGAAAATGTCATAAGGGTCCTGGTAAAAGGTTAGTGGTTTCAGGTATATAGGAACCCTTAGATTCGGACTTCTGCTTCCCCTAAATTTGGCTTCCCATATCTTCATTTCCAAATTCCTATCCTCTAAAATCAAAATTTCAAATTCCAGGACCTCCTGCATGTTAATCACCCCATCTAAAATTTCCAAGTCCAAGATTTTTGGCTGAATCATAATTAACTTGGATCTAGTGATCGCAAAAATCAAAGCGTCATTATGCTCAATAGCGTGTGATTGAGGAATGGGACTATGAATTGAATCCTTCATGAAATCAAGATCTGAATCCATCATGCTATCCCCAACAGGATCAAATTCCTCAATTATAGGGCCATCAAACGATTTATCATACTCCGCAGGCCCATCTGTCTCACTAAAATTATTTTCCTCAAATTCAGGTAAGACTTCACACAACAATTCTTCACCTTCAGAATCAAAGAATTCTAGATCTGCATTTATATGTCTCAAAATCATTGATCATTTCCTGGTCCATGGAGACATATTTTTCCTTGTACCCTGGCTTAAAGATCTTGGGTGAAGAAATCGATTTATCCACAATTGGTTGCTCTAGAACAACCTGGTCATCCCTGATCTTATAAGACTTATCCCCCCTACAGGTGCCTGAGCGGGTTCTGACATTGGCTCTCTTGAAGGGGGTTCATCCTGGGAATCATCCTAAGATTGAACTAAAGAAATCACAAATCTCATCATCAATTTCGACAACTTCCCAAGTAAAAACTCACCCGGGTCTTTATCCTTAACATCTTGGAGCCAATCCAGCAAATACTTGTTAAGATCGTCAATCATTTCAATCAAAGGCTCTAATCTTTCAGTACAAGGTGTTGATTGAGCTTCTAAAGATTTTATGGTATTTCTTAAGTTAGCTAACACCTTATCTCAGACCTGGTTAACCTGAACCAAATGGTTTGGTTCAAGGTTGGGTGGGTTTGGGTTCAATCCAGCAGAGTCAACAAATTGAGATTCTTGGTACCCTCCATGATAATAGGTCATTTCAGGTTGTTCATAAAGAGGTGATGACCCATATGCAATGTAATCTGAGGAAGGGTAAGGATCAACATATCCTTCTTGATTGTAGATCACATTAAGTTGTCCATATAAGGGCGGTGATCTATAATTAATATAGCTCGAAGAAGGATAAGAATCAAGATCATGGTGTCCAAGGTTAGACCCTGAACACGGAGGTCCGAAACTATATTCCCAATTAGGATTATTCCAACTAGAAAAGGGATGAGAATAAGTCTGGCTGGAATAATAATCATCTTGGGAATAAATAGTGGTAGGAGGGTAGGAGTGGAAATGCGAATAGGATGTGGAAGGATCCATAACAAAATGGGAGGAAGAAAAGTGTCCTGCAGAACAAACAATCAGACATGTCCTTAAGTGGGCAAGCCTAAAGACCTACAGACTCTCAGAGCCCATCTTGAGATAAAGAAACTATTTGATCTACTTCTTTCCAGTTAATCCAACCAGTTAGAAAGAGGGACTGAGGAGAAGGTTCTTCCCTTGGCTTTCACCTCAAGTTCCTTTGATACCCCCCAACTACAGTCGTTTCACTCTGCTCCCTTAGCTAGATATCAAATTGAATGGTAGAAATAGATTAATCAAAAATAATCTCGATCTGGGCTCTAAAGAGCGAGTTCAATCCTTAAGGCTAACATCTACTCTATTTTAATTAGGCTTGGGTTCGAATGTGCTTTGGAATGTGGTGGGCCCTTTATTTGGGTTGTGCCCTTAGTGATTAGTTTCAATGTGTGTGCGTGCACAACCAATACTTTTGAAGCAAGATTATTTTTGGATGCAGTGAATTTTAGGGTTTAAAACTTGCTTAGTAGCTTTTAGGATTCAACTTTAGGTATATCCAATCAAGTTTAGTTGGCACACTAAGTTTTAAAATCACAGGTGAAAATGTCTTCCTTTAAAACTTAAAAGAATGTGGAGTGCCTGATTAATTCCTAAAAGTTGAACCTATGTGGCAGCTACTTGATGAGTTATTTTTAGTTGAAATGGTGCGGCCCAAATAACTCAAACAATTGACCTGATGCCCCACTAAATTAGGCACACAAGTGATTACCTAATCTGATTTCTACTCAATTATGTGTTGATAGGTGTACCGGTTCCAAAGATCGAGTTATTGGTTGAGTAAGAAGAATCAGAAGAGGTTGTGTACCTCTATGGAATTTTTTTAGATTTTTGTTTTTATAAGCGGAGGGTGGGGCGGGTGGAGGTGACAAACAATCAGAACTAACCTTAGGGTTTATGCAAACTCTTAGGCTAATTAGGGTTTGTGTTATTAGGTGATGAAATGAAAACTAGGGGGTGAGGGAGGTTGGGTTACTTACAGACCCTTCAACAATACTTTACTCCAATCTACCGATTTTGCTTGCCTTGAGAGAGTACATGTAATCACAATAAGAAAGGAGAGAAGTGAGGTAAAAGATAAGGCGAGAAAAAGCGAGAAATCAAAGAGCATCGCTTCCCCGGCAACAGTGCTAAAATGTTGAACGGGAATTCGTCGTAAAAAGATTTGAGTTTTAAAAACCCATTGTCGAAGTGTAATTTGCAAGAAAATCTGAAAAATCAAATAATTTTTACCAAAACTCAAAAAGAGTCCCGGGTCGAACATGGGGAGGCATACATTTGATCCAACACCACGTTTGATTTATTGTCACGAAACAGATTAACTGGTCGATTTAAATCTACCCTAGCTCTCTACGTAAAGAATAAACAATAGAAGAAAGAGAAAAAGAATGATACAAATAAAGAGAAAATAGAAAGAGAAAAAATAAGAATTTCATAACCACAATTTGATGTTCATTACAACTAATCACTACACTAGAAAGCAGGAAATCTATACTAGAAAGCGATAAAGGAGAAGGTGGAGAGAGATTATCCTCCTCAACAACTGCTTGGAGGACAAGTCGCGTTGACAGAGCACCCAGACGAGGGTGGTGAGACGACGGACAAGGGAGAATGAAGACGGAGGACGGGGTAGGGCGACGTCATAGCGAGATCTGCTTCCTGAACGATGGTGAGAAGACAACCGTGAGAGCTTCACAAACGAGGATGAGAAGGTGGAAAAATTCTATTTTAAACTTTAATAGAGCATCCCGAGTTTGGGACAAGCTCTTAGAGCTTTAGAGGGGGTGAGAGAAGAGAAGAAGAGATGAGATGAATGTGGGGGTCATGTGGCCTTTTTATAGGTGTAGAGGTTGGGGGCAAATAGGTCATTTGAGGCTTAGAGGATTGAATGCATCAATCTTTACTGACGGATATAAACGTCACTACAGGCTGAACGTGGGTGTAGCACGCACGCACGCCTGCCTCCTCCTCTTCCTTTGCTTCAATGCTCATTCACGATCATGCAACCTCAGCCATCCAATCACAAGATGGGACGGCTTAAAAAGCCGCTCAATGCTTTTTCTTCAGCTGTTATGAGCACGCGCTTGCAATAGCGCATGTGTTCTCACGTCATCACGCGTGTGCACGATCCACGCTTCTCCATGCGCCCTGTTGTCGCTTCATCCACCGTCCGCACCACATCCAACGGGCGAATTTTGCCCGCGCCCGCTCGCTCATTGATTTAAGGTGCTAAGGCACCTCGAACGCATGTCGTTGGCTCTTGGAAGGGTGTTCGCCCACTGAGCTACAATCGTGGATTGTCTCAAAGATGCTCCACGGTTCCATTGCTTGCAACTATTGGATGAGAATCCAACGGTTGAGAGGCGCAGGCGCAGATGGCTTTAGAAGTCTAGCGGAGGGGTGCGGACAGGTTTGGATGGCTGGGATGGTGCCGGACAGGTTTGGATGGTTGGGATGGTGCCATGACCGTCCATCTTTATATGCTCGTAGGTGGTGCCACGGATGTCGGATTGGACTTATTTTCTTGTTGTGTTGCGATCGTCGATCTGAACCCATCCATGTGGTCGGATTTGTCATCTAAAGTACGGATTTACACCACCTGGCCCCTTAATCTCAGATCTTTCTCGGATTGCATCTGTGCTACGAAGATCCGATCGTCGCCTTGATTAGATCCGTACTGTTGGATCTTCAATCTGAGGCCCTGATTAAATATTGCCCTATTCCCTGACCACAAAAAGAGAGAATTAACCTAAAATTTATACAATCTAACCTAAATGCATGATGATGCATGCTATGCAATATTTATAATGATGAACGCTTTTATAATACTAGAAACATGCATAAGTGGGCATTTTAGGTCAAACATGCATAAACATGCATAACAGCCATTCAAAATTTATCTCATCACAAGCATCTTCTATATCTAATTGGTGGAGGTTCTGGTGGAATGTGGCAACATAGTCATTAGAACTTTAAAAGAAGCGTCATGTGTTGGAATAATTGACTTATTCCTATTGTGTTCCTCCTTTATTTATTTCCTTCGTCATGTATTCTTAAAAACATTCCTATTGTTATTAGGACTCTTCTGCAGTCTATAAATAGGAGAGCCCCCTCATACAAATGGCATTATTCCTTGTCTTCTCTAGCATTGCAGTTACCTTAAGAAGAACTGAAGAATAATTTGCGTGGGACAACTAAAAGTTGGAGCTATTATATAATTTATCACCTAGTCAACCTTGAACTTCAATAGAATTATTGGTCCTTTCAAACAAACACTACTTAGTCACATTTGAAACCATGAATCTTCCAATGAGTAGTTGCAATGAAGCTTAGACAAATGTTTTAGCATGTGGGACTCATCATCAAGGACTGGTTGGAATTTTCCAACAAGTGCGATACAATTAAAGTCAATTCAAAACAAATTTCATGCTTTTTACAACACAAAGTGAGATATCAATGAGCAACCGATGCAAGGAATGAGATGAACTACTTTTATTGATGTATGAGGATAAAGCAACAATGGGTCATCGACTAACAAGTGAACCTTCTTGTTGGCTGTGGTTTTCTATGCTTCGCTGGCCCTTGACTAACAAGTAAACTTTCTTGAGAACAAGACACCAAGCAATCTTGAAATCCTTGAATATGGTCCATCCAAGAAAGAGAAGAATTGGACTACTTGAGAGGCCAACAACAGACAAAGCCTCACTTTCTAAATGAAATGCAGCAAGAGAAACTTTAACTCCATATTCAATGGCTTAGCGTGTGAAACGTGTTTCTGCCTTATACATCCAATACACCAAGTTATCCAAACCATTGTAGGAAGGAAAATTAGCCCTGCTTAGACTGCATTCACTAGGCATGGTTGTGTTTGAATTTTCTTGAATCTCTTGGTTGACTCAGTAAGTAAGAGAAACTCTAGATGTAGAGATGTTGATTAACTCCAAGAACTTCTAACATACTATACCAATCAACAGCCACCCAACACCATCCAATTCATCTGGTGTCATGGTGATGGTACATGGAGGCTTGGAAAGGTTTTAGATTTCTTTTGGCAAAGATGTGTGATTGTTGAAGGGGGTACTCAAGACTCCAGGATGTGGAGATGAAATCCAATGAAGAACATGGGATAACAATGGTTAGACAAGAAGATTATATGACAACGGTGATGATGATGAAGATGCTGGTACAGAGAAAAAACTAATCAGAGAGCACATGTGAAGTGATCAACATCATTCATCATACTTCTAAAAAATTACAGGGAACTTCCTTTTGCATGAGAGATATTATAGACTCATACTTTATCCTCATCAAAACAAGCCATCACCAACTAATAACAATCTTAACAAGCTTCTCCAACTCAGATTAAGCTCTTGTAGGGATGTTTACGTCAAATATCCAATATCATATTGGTGAAAGTGTCAAGGACTAACTATAGGAAAATGAAAACCTCAATATTAGTAGAGGAACCAATAGAAAGCAACCTGAAGAAATTCCTCCATGTCTTGAAATGAATTCTAGTAAAATTGAATGGGAAAATTGAATAAACATTTTCTACATCCAAACCCTAAAAGTAAATAATGAATAATGCCAAATGCATGTGAATAGAGGAACTCTAGAATTATAAGTAACAATTGACAGAAGGAAAAGATGTGGTTGGTGACAACTGAACTTCATAGGTACATATGAGGTTCCAATTACCATAAAATGAGGAGTGTTAAAGTTGCATGCCCTCTTCATGCAATGTAAATAAGAAGATTCAAAGCAGGAAAAATTGAACCATTGATACATCAAACCAATTCTTTCATCCTAAAAACAAAACATTGACATTCCTGAATGAAATGGATTGGTATGCACTTCAAGATGTTTTGATAAATGCCAATAACACTCAACTTCAACCATTCATCCTTTGATATCTTCCATGGAGAAGTGTCTAAACTTAATCAACTTCCAATGCTACCATTTAGATGCTCCAATGTGAACACCACCAAAATGATTTTAACCACCTGCAAGATGTGTAATGTGGTAGGATAAAAATATCATTTTTTCCATTAATTGATTTCCCACTTATACAATCTTCTTTTGAAACAATATTTCCGTAAATATTTAATGGCAGTCTAACTCCAAAGTTGTGCGACTTTAGTAACTTCACTTTCCTTTATGAGGAAGGTATGAAAAAGTTGAATTAATAGAACAAATAAACCTAGTTTTGTGGATTTGCATCCCTTATAAAGATAAGATATTAGTTTATATAAGGAATTAGGGAAGCGTAGCATGGTTCTTGAATGTGTGAAACACCCAAGTGTGGAGAGAGGATCACCTAGCTGTCACTATTCACGTTGAATGGTACATGTATTGTGTATGTGAACAATAAATGGGAGAAGAAAACACATTAAAGGAGAGGAGAGCTAGAGTCTTGTTGTTGTAGGAAGAAATAATTTATTGACTCAAGAACAAATGAAGATGATGGTCTCCTTTTAAAGAGTTCACCTCTTCTAAACATAGTAAATGAGATAATCCTATTTCTAAAATAGAAAATAGTAAGCCTATTACTAATTTACTAAAAATAGAAAATAGCTAATCCAATTAACAAATTTCTTCACATCTGGCAACAAACTAACTTGGCATGCAAGCTAATTATTCCTATGGCCTTGTGGCTGACTCCTATATGTCACAATGTGGTGCACTTCAGTGCCAAGTGGACTATCCATGTGGCAATAGGGCCAAGTGGCAGTCCACTTGACACTGTAGTGCACCACATTATGGGGCCAAGTGGCCGTTCACGTGCCATTTTATTCTTCATATGCCCCCTCAAGTCAAGACTGTTGTATGTTGAAGGCTTGCTTGGTATTGATGAGGCTAAAGGCCCTATCACTCTTCATCATCTTCCAAGTCAGTGTAGTTGCTTAGGTCACCTGTAGATGAGCCCGTAGTAGCCATGGTGAAGCCTTTTGCAACCTCTAAAATCGTTGCCTCCTTGGCAACCTCAAAAGTTGTTACGATAGCCACCATGGTTGACTTGTCTTCTCTTAGTAGGTCTCGAAGCTTCTTTAGATCCACCAAGTTGAGAGACTTCCCATGGGGTAGTAGACATCCCATGTGGAGGCCTTTCATATTTCACCCAACATTTGTCTGATGGGTGATTCATTCGATTGCAATGAGGGCAAGGTGGGTAAACCTTACTCATTCCACAACCATGTCCTCTTCCAAATCCACAACTACCCTCGGTAGAGGCTAAAGCAGTAGTCTCTATGACCTCAAGAGTTGTGGTCTTTGCATCAACAACTTCAACCTTCTTGAGGTGATTGTAAATCGTCTTGAGATCAAGGTCTTCGTTGAGGGCGAGAAGCTGATCTTGTGCAAGATGATAACACGAATGTAATCCTAATAGAACTTGCTTGCACACCTTCCATCTTGTGCATAACTCTACTTGCTTGACATAACAAACAAGCTCGTAAATCTAAAGCTCCTCAAATAATGCCTCCATCTTCACGTAATATTTGTCAAGGGTAGACTCCCTTAACTAGTCATCCAAATCCACACATATTTTTGTTGGCAATGTGATCATTGCTTGACTTCTTGGAGTATCTATTCTCCAAGGTCTCCCAAATCTTGAACGTCGAACTTTTGTAAAGCATGTTCACCTTGATAAATGAATCAACTGAATTCATCAGCTAATTCATCACCATGTAGTTTTCCTTCTCCAGCTTCTTCTTGGATGCATCCTTGATCTCAGACGTCTCCTCCAGTAGCATATGTAACTTATCTTGTCCACCTACAAAGATCTTGAACGCCTTACCCATAGGATGTAGTTTAAGGCACCTTGGAGTTTGATAGTGTTGTCTTAAACGAGCACCTTCGCCTCTCCAGTTGTGATCTGTGCTTTGGCTTCCTGCATCCTTGCCTTCGAGAAGCAAGATCTTGTCTCTACTTCTATGCTCTAAGTAAGTTGCTAGATGCGTAAGGGACGATTTCTTCAAGAATCTTCTTCTTGACTCCTTAGGCCTTGCGTAAGGTACCCTTGGTCCTTCAAGGAGTTCTTGAGAGAACTCCCACCTCAGGTGAAGATGACACAAACCATAAGGCCTTGTTAGGATGTGTGAAGTTCATGCACAAGAGAAGGCTCTTATGCGTGGCTCCTCTCCTTTCTCCCCTTGATCTACACATGTGAAGACTAGAGGCCCAGAAGAACTCGCTCGATTACCATGTGAGAAATTGGGGAAGCGTAGCGTGCTTTTTAAATGCGTGAAGCACCCACAGGTGGAGAAAGGATCACCAGGTTGTCACTGTTCACATTGAACAGTACATGTACTATTCACATAAATAGTAATATGGAAAACAAAACATGTTGAAGGAGAGGAGGAGACATGGAGTCTTGTTATTGCCGGAAAAAATGATTTATTAACTCAAGAATAAATGAAGATGGTGGTCTCCTTTTAATGAGATCACCTCTTCTAAACATAATAAGTGAGATAATTCTATTTCTAAATCAGGAAATCAGCAAACCTATTTCTAATTTGCTAAAAACATAAAAGAGCAAATCTAATTAACAAATTTTGTCACATTTGGAAACAAACTAACTTGACATATAAGCCAATTATTCCTATGGCCTTGTGGCCAACTCTTATGCCACGATATGGTGCACTGAAATACCACATGGACTGTCCACATGGCAATGGAGCCAAGTAGTAGTCTACGTGGCATTTTGTTCTCCATACATAGTTTACAAGCAAGGCATGTAGAGGATTTTTATCATGGTGTTTAGAAAAGATAATATAATACAATAAACTTTTCATGGCAAAGCTGAGTAAATTTTTTGTATTTTTGCTCCCAAAGAAAGAAGGTGTGGTGGTTGGAGTCGGAGGCTTTTATCTAGAAGTGGGAGGCCAGTGTTGGTTGAAGCTCTGTTGTTAGTGATCCTAATTTTTTATCTTTAAATGTTCAAGCCACCTAAAAAGATTGTTTCCAAACTTGAGCTCACCAAAACGAGATTTTTTTTGGAAGGATTCGAATCAGGACAGGCGTTTCTTGCAGTTAATTCCTTGGAGGAAAACTTGTAAGCTAAAGAAGAGGGGTGGACTTGGGATTAGATTGTTGAATAAGTTTAATGAGTCACTGCTATTGAAATGGGAGGCTAGATTTTTTATTGTTGATGATGACCTTCTTGACAAATTGTTGAGAGGCTCTTATGGTAATCCTATGGATTGTGGTGTATTGGCGATCCTGAATGGTTTGGTCGTCTTCCTGAATGATTAGACATGGTGTGATGTTCTTCCCATTCCTTTTCCCTGTTATTTGGATTGACACATGATAAGGATGTTGTTGTTTGGGATGTTGCCTCTAGTTCTTGGTCGCCTATTTTACAATGAGGTCTTTTGAGGCCTCGATTGTGAAGCTGCAGAGTCTATTGGAGATGCATGGTTTATCTATTGGTGATGACCTTAAGGATGGCTTTACCTAGAAGGAAGGGAGGTTCTTCATTTCAAAGGCTTTTAAGATAATTTTTGGAGGTGGGTCCTGCTTCATTGGTGTGGGAAGAGTATTCTATGATTTTGAAGAGGCCTTTAGCTTTGAAGGTCAAGATTTTTTTTTAATTAATTAGAAGAGAGAAATTAATTACAAAGGTACTTCAATCAATATGAGATGATGAGCCAGACTTGGCTTGTGTCTTTTGTAAAGTTGCAGCGGAGGGCTTGGATCACCTATTTTTCTGTTACCATGTGTCTGTGGAGGTCTGACGAAGCATAAATATTTGATGAGCTAATGTTACGTCTTACAAGGCATGGCGGGTGTCTTTTCGTACTTTAGTTTATGCAGAAATGGCTGGCTGGGTCAAGGCAATTGCCACCTTGTGGTTGATTTGGCTTCAGCTGAATGCTACAATTTTCCAAAAGAAGCAAGCAAGTATGGGTTGAGAATATTGTAAGTGAGGCTTAGTGATCTTTCCGAGTTGTGGCTTTATTTTCTCAAAGAAAAAATAAAAAATCAAAAGTCCTAGGGTGACCTATTTGGGGTGTTAGAAAATCTAGGTTTTTTTGAAAAGCCAGAAAACCTGGGTTTTGAAATGTGGATATGGTGTTAACATAGCATGCGTTAACGCCATTCTGTTTTCCTTGAACAGAAATACATGTGGTGTCAGCTGCATTACGAGACTGGCGGCAAGAGGCATTGTTGTAGATGGGTTTTCTAGCACCAATCCAAGAAGATTGTTAGCAAAACTGGTGTTGTTTTGTGATAACCATGTTTTGTCACGTTGAGCATGGGTTAAGGTCCCAAGTAAACTTGCCAGGTCAGTTGGCTTTTCCGGCAACCATGTTCATCTCATTCCACCTGTTTTTCACACACACGGTGAAGCCAAACCTAGGCAAGTCATCAAACAAAATTAACAAGAGTATTGCAGAGTAAATTAATAGAGTGATCATACACAACCTAGCCTCCTTGTTAAGGCATATGACAGCAAGTTTAGCTGAAATGGAACTAGTATGGTGTGTACACAGAGAAATAAGAATGGCAAATTGCATGAATTTTTTTATTTCACTAATTCTTCATCTGATTTACAGTGTGAATCTCAATATAAAGGAATAGCTGCATTTTTCTCATTTTAGCACTTTTACATGAATCCTCCATGGAAAAATGTGGATTGCATCTAAAAAAAAAGTTGCATTCCCTATGAGCTATTCACACCATTCTCCTGAACACGGGAAAGCAGCTTCTGCACAGAGCCCGCATCAAACGACGGATTTGTTTCCTTGATTCTGGATATAAATTCTACAGCCTCGTCATACCTCCCTGCTTTACAGTATCCATCAACCACAATATTGTAGCTAATCTCACAAGGACAGCAATTATGTTGCATCATATAGCTTATAACATCAGCTGCCTCTGTAAACTTCCCAATGGCAACATACCCACTGATGAATGTATTATAAGTAAAGATTGAAGGGCGTATTCTTGCATCTATCATATCAGATAGAATCCTCAATCCCTCCGCCATGAGACCCTGCCTGCAGTACGCTTTGATCACTGTGTTGTAAGAAACGGTATCAGGTTTCCTGCTGGACTTCACAAGCTTTTTCAGGATCTCCTCGGCTTCCCAGCATTTTCCAGTCCTGGCACAGACATCCATCATGCTGTTGTAGGTTATGAGATCAGGCACCAATCCATTCTGGTGAATCAAATTGAACATCTCACAGGCACGTTTATATACACCGTTCTTCGAGTACAAAGAAATCATCGCATTGAAAACGACCACATCAGGTTTATACCCTCTTCGCTTCAGCTCCTCAAAAGCCATTTCCATGCCATGCAGCACCCTGCACTTAGAGTTCACGATGACTAGGGTCCTCAAGATCACCCAAGTGGGGAAGATGCGCCCATTGTAAACATCTACTTCAACCACCTCGATGCCTCTAACGTGCCCTACCTTGGCATAGCTCTGAAGAAGCAATGCATACGATATATCGTTAGGTTTGATGCCTTTATTCCTCATGTCCTCCATGAAGGATTCGGCAGCAACCCAATCACCTTTCCTAGCTAGAGCCTCCAAGAGTGCATTGTAAGTGCTAAGGCAAGGGGAGAAACCGGATGTGACCATCTTATTGTAAATCTTCAACGCATGGGCTCCCGACCCACACCGACCGCACGCACCGATAAGAGTGTTAAAGGTGTCTCTATCTGGTTCCAGTCCGCAATTCCTCATCTCTTGCACAACAACGTCCAAGTATTCGCGCATCTTCCTCCTGCCGACAATGGAAAGCAACGTGTTCCACGTGACCCTGTTGGGAATGCAGCCATTCGACTTCATGTTGCTCAAGACTTCCAGCATCTCCGTGGACCTTGACCCTTGGCCGAGGATGCAGAGGATTGAATTGTAAGTGGTCACGTTCGGGATGCAGCCCAAGGCCTTCATCCTGAGGAACAAGTCCATCGCCTTGTCCTCCGATCCGGCCTTCCCATAAGCGTCTATCATGGTGGAGTAAGTGATATCATTGGGTGTGATTCCCCTGGCACCCATTGTCTCGATGACTGCGGAGGCCTCCTCGAGGAGGCCCGCTCTCGCATACACCCCGACAAGCTCATTGTAAGTGATGGAATCCGGGGCACATCCGTGCCCCTCCATCTCCTTCACCACTGCAAGCGCCTTGGGGAGGTCTCCGGCCTTTGCGAATGCGTTCAGCAGCGCGTTGTACGTGGCCACGCCGGGCACGTACCCGCGGGACTTCACGTCCGCGAGGAATCCGGCGGCCTCGTCGAGGAGGCCCTCCCTCGCGCACGCGGATATCACGGTGGTGCACGTGAAGTGGTCGAACTCGAGCCCGTGGCGCTGCATCTCGCCGAGGGTCTCGAGGATCTTGCCCCAGGAGCGGCCGAGCCTGCGGTACACGTCGAGGACGACGTTGTAGGTGACGAGGGTGGGTGTGGGGCCCCTGCGCTTGATCTGGTCGAAGAGGGCGAGGGCCTTGTCGTACTTGCCGGTGCGGCAGAAGGCGTGGAGGAGGACGGTGTAGGAGCGGATGTCGAGGCGGTGGTCGTCGAGGGGCATTTCGTCGAACACCTTGGAGGCGAGCGAGGGCATGGACTCCCTGGCGAGGGCGCCGAGGATGAGGTCGATGGCGGGGGTTTGGAGCTTGGGTTTGGGTGTGAGGGAGGAAGGGGAAGGTGGGGAGGCGAGGAACCATTGGAACAGGCAGAGGGCCTTCTGCAAGTGGCCGATGAGGTCGAGGGCCCTGAGGAGGGCGACGAGGTCGACGGAGAAGACGTCGGATCGGGAGGAGTCGAGGAAGGAGGGGAGGTTGGGGAGGGGAGTGTCGAGGATGGCGTCGAGGAGGGACTTGCACTTGGGGGAGAGGGAGGTGAGCTGACGGGGGAGGGGGTTGGGGATTCGGGTCGGTGGGAGGGAGGCGGTGAGGGTGGAGGAGGGGTCGGCCGGGGTGGACAGTTGGAGGAGGAGGGAGTCGAGGGGGAAGGTTTGGGAAGGGGAAGGAGGGGGAGGCGGGAGAGAGGAGTCGAACCTGAGGGAAGTGGAGGGAGGCTTCCTTGGGGTGGTGGGGGCGACGGTGGCCGGGAGGGTAGGGCGGTAGGTGGAGATGGTAGTTCCTTCCATGGGATGGGACAAGCGGGAGGAACTCACGGAGCGAGACGGGCACAGGGGAGGTACCGGAGATGACGACGATGATGATGTGTTGGTTTTTGAGTTAAGGAGTGTTGTGTGTGTGAAAGTAGGGGAGAGAGGAAGAGAGATGAGGTGATGGAGGCTAATAATCTTGCATGGCTGGTTCCCGCTTCAGCAGCAAGGCAACCCTATCCATCTCCACTGTGTGAGGGAGGGAGTGTGAGAAAGCAGGGAGCCTTTTTGGCCCTTTGCTTTTTTTGATTTTTTTTTTTTTTTTTCGTTTAGGAAAACTTATTCTTCCATCCTTAAAGCACTTTTTGTTTCGCATGATACGAGCATGTATTCCTTATTTAGTGAAGGGAAAAAATCTACAGATAAATTTATTTTAAGGGAGATAAGGATAAATTTATCCTTTCTTTTTGTTAAGACAATATCTCGACTTATCACATATATCTCTCCCAACCATCAAAACCAACACATTCCCCATTATCTCTTAATTTCGTTACCCCTCAAAATTTTTCCCATGAAACAAATAAACACTACCTTGAGTTGAATTAATTATATAGTGTGCTGAGATCTTTTGATGAATTGTGAGATCTGCCTTGTTGCTTTAGAATAACCTTTTAAGTTTATTTTTTGAATCCTCTTTTTTCTCGAACATCCTTTTACATAAACTCCCCCTCCCTAACCGTCATTTTTCCTTCCAAACTCCAAAAAATTTCTCCCAAAGACTTGCTCCATCATTCCCAACAACATCTCTCATCTTACCTACCATTGACAACCTTCTCCAAGGATCGTCCTTGCACACTTCACTAATGTCACTTACATGTAGTTACCAAGTTCGCCTATGACGTTGTCATGGATAGGGTTGTCAAACGGGTCGGGTCAGGTTGGATCCGACTCGTTTAGATCAAATCCATTTATAAATGAGTTGTGTTGAGTCTAACCCATTTATTAAATGGATCTATATATTCTAATCTGAACTCGACCCATTTACACTCATCAAACCCAACCAGACCTGTTTAACCCATTTAAGAATGGGTTAAACAGGTTAAATGGGTGAATGTGAGGGTTAAATGTGTTAAGAGATTTTTTTCTCATTAATCGAGTTTATTAGGTTGAGCAAGTTCGTAGGAGTAAACTGGAACCCAACTCGTTCAATAAACAAGTTTAAACTCGCTTAATATAAGCAGATTCGGGTTGAATTCGAATCTATTAATCAGGTCAAGTTCGAGCCAAACTAGATGAATTTAAATTCTTTTTACGACCTTAGGCGTGAAGCTTGCATGTGAACTCCTCATCTCATTGGCCACTGCCACCCATTTCCCTCCCTCCTCGCGTAGGTAGTGGTGGGGTATCTGTTGTTGTGAATTAGAAGTAAAGATTTATTTTCAAATTTTTTTATAATTATCTCTTGTAACAAACCCTTCAATTTTCGTGGAAATCTCAAAGTGGATGTTATGAATTGAGTCAATATGTGCATCCACGCGAATCTTGATTTTAGTTGTAACCAAAATGATGTAATCACATCTATAAATAAATACAAAGCATCGGCCATCACATTTGAGGAGTTGAATATCTACTTTAACATGGTATCTAGAATCATTTCTTCTCTTAGCCCAACTCTAATCCCTCATCGCTTCTGCCGCTCATGCTTAATATCTACTTTAACATTGTGGTGTGTGTGGGAGTGAGCATGAGAGAGGGATAGAGAGGAGGAAGATGATGGTGGTGAGGTGTGGGGATTGTTCAAGGATTGTATTTTGAGTGTGTGTGAGTGACACACGCGTGTGCGCACATGGTCGTAAAAGAGAAAGAGGGACAAGGGGAGAAGGATGAAGGAGAAAGGAGGAAGCCATGGTGCGGTGGTATGTTGCGGTGCTATGTGTGTGCACATGCATGAGGGAGGGGGATGAGGAAGTGAAGTGTGACAATGATGATCGTCGTAGTCATCATCACATCGTTCCCCCCAACAAAACCAAGCAAAGGCAGCGACCGCTCCCCTCTTCTCCCCTTTGTAGAGAGCCTTCCGCTACAGTGATGGGGCTCCGATCGATCGTTTGGGGCTGATCAGAGCCCCCCTTCCTTCCGGCTCCCCCCCTCTTCCTTCGAGATCCTCCTATCTTCATCGTGGGTGACATGCACGACTGTCGGTAGCATGTAGCGGCCGTGCACGGGAGAGGCGTCGGCGGGCACGGTGCCAACACGGCGACGGTGACGCGACGTCTGCAGTGGGTGCGAGATCGTGTGGCACGTCTGGGGTGTTTGGTGGTTGCTTCCCCTTTCCTCGCACTGGTCGAAACTGTGGTGGCTTGTCCACGACCGTGGCAACGAGATCGGCGACGAGCGATGATGGAGGGTGAGTGCCGACGAGCATGACGGAGTGTGGCGTCGGAGGGTCGATCAGCGGTGGCTTCGTCGTGGCGGTGGATGGGTTGCTGTGTTTGTTGGTGTTTTCTCCTTTGTGCAGGTCGTATGTTATTGCAGTTGTTGTGGTAGCTTATGTGTTGATCTGGATCCTTTCTTTTTCCTTTTTTTTTAGTGTAGTTTGATTTTGCTGGGGATCACGTGTAACCCTAATCGTTATACAACCGAGTCTATTGACATTTGTCAGTGGTCATTTTTGACCTTCTGATCGTTGTAATTTAATCTCTCGTTTAGTGCATTCTTTGAATTTATCTCATTGATGCTTGCTATATGTACAAGCACGAGGTTACCTTCCTTCATAAGGTCGTCCGATTTTCATTACGAGATACTTTTTTTTTCTTTCTTTTATTTCTTATCTGTTGATCATTATATTTTTAATTTCCTCCAATTTTAGGAAGAATAATCTTTCCCTCCTGAAGATGTTCAAAATTTTCTCTTCTCCCTTTCCGCTGAGGTACATCCTATATGTAACTGACGCTTCCCCGTTTTTTATCCATGTAATATATTTGAAAAAAAAATAAAACCAAAAAAAGAAAAACCAAGCAAAGAACCCAAAGCTTCCCTCGAAACCTCAACAACCCCAAACCCACACCCAAAACTCGCCAGATGGCGTCCCAGGCGACCCTCTTCCTCCTCCGCCTCGCCCCACTCCGCCGCCCCTCCTCCTCCCTCCGACGCCGCCCCCCTTCCCTCCTCCGCCCCATCTCCTTGTCCTCCTCCTACCGCCGCAGCGGCCCCCCCGCCGTCCCCGCAACCGACCGCCTCGTCTCGGCCCTCTCCTACGCCCTCCCCTTCTTCAACTCCCTCCATTACGGCCGCTTCCTCTTCGCCCGCTTCCCCCCTCTCGCCTCCGCCTTCTCCCCTCTCCTCCCACTCGCCTCCGCCTACCGCTCCGTCCCCTACGCCTCCTTCGTCGCCTTCTTCGCCCTCTACCTCGGCGTCGTCCGCAACCCCCGCCTCAGCCGCTACATCCGCTTCAACTCCATGCAGGCCGTCGTTCTCGACGTCCTCCTCGCCCTCCCCATCCTCGCCCAGAGGATCCTCGGCGCCCCCTCGGGGGCTCTCGCCTTCCGCGTCGTCGAGATCGCCTACGGCGCCGTCTTCGTCTTCGCCTCCGGCTGCTTCGCCTACGGCGTCGTCTCCTGCATCCTCGGCCGCACCCCGCACCTCCCCGTCGTCGCCTCCGCCGCCGACCGCCAGCTCTGATCCATCGCGAGGTGATGGCTCGGTTCGTTGTTCCCCGGTTTCTTCTCGTAGGTTTTGTCATGGTTGTAGAGGAAGTGGTGGTCTTCGGTTTTTTATCTGATGAGGAGTTGTTTGCAGGAGAAGGGGTGAGGGATGAGGATTAGATGGGAGGAAGGAAGGACCCTTTTTTTTTCTTTGCTTGAGTTAAGGTTACTTTTATTACTCCAAAAAAAAGAGAGAGGGGTGTGATGCCAATTTTGGTACAAATTTAGCGGTTGAAGCATTGCTTTCAAAACAATCAAATCCCCTTTGGTCCTCTCACGTGGGACGAAAATGTGTGGGAAATTATAGCGTGACTGCATCATCTTGGCCCAGATGCAAGTTTGCTCTTTGAAAGTAAGGTATAAATTAGCTCGTGATGATGGACCCTTCCTAATAAAGGTTTAGATAATGTTTACCACGACATCAATATGAGGTTGTCTCGGGATTTCGTGTTATAGCTAGTTCAATTTGATTGGAGTCATGGCAGGAATGGGTGTGTTGCGTGGCTGGTAAGTCTTCTTGACCTAGAAGGAGGTCTATATGGTCTTTCCAGCAGAATTGGAAGATACCTGCAGTTTTGGGAAATCTTAGGTTAGCAGCTAAGAAACTTGCATGACCATGCTCCTACTCATGCATCTCACTCTTGCCGACTAGGCCCCAGAGCATGTCACCTCCTACCTTTGCAACGGACAAATGAGAAACTAGAAGAATGAAAAATGGGTCAGGGATAGTGATTTTATGGGAGGTTTCAAAAACATCTATACCTTGAAAAAGTGAGCTTTCTCGTCATACAAGTAGCTCTCTTTTCAACCCCCTGACCACTCCTGGTGGTGAATCAGAGCTTCTTCCCACTCCCAAAGGTCAAGCTAAGCTTCGCTTTCCTGCCCTCGCCTTAAAAAGCAAGAAAGGGATGCAAGTCATAGGACTTAGAGGACTAAAATGAGTCTTGTTTTGCTCCGTTTCACTCTGCTGCACTTCATAAGAGATGAGCCAACTCGCTCCATGATTCTGCAACTCAAGAAGGTAGATTCCTGGGTTAGGGATGCCTTTTCCTTTCCATCCATTTCTCTCTCCACTCCAGCTATCACCTATGTGTCAAAGACGCAGTAAGCAGGCAAAGGATGGTCAGAGAAGAGGGAGGAGCATGTACACTTCACTGGAAAAGAAAGACAGTTTATTGTAAAAGAAGTACCTTTCAAGGATTTGCCAGTTTTACTTTGGGGGGGGGGGGGGGGGGGGGGCATTTTCAGAAGAGACTCAAACTTACTCTTTTCCTGCCAAATAAACCTACTAAATATGAATGTAAGAAAAGAAAAGAAAAGAATATAGTTACTCTTTCTTCCTCCGTGTTAGTCTCATCTTCTTGTTCCCAGAGAGAATGATGTCTTACTTCATGTCTATCTGAAAGATCCTAATGTTGTGGTGGTCATGACAATGAAATGCTTTTGTTCAGCATTCTGTCATTTGGTCATATGAGTGCAAGGACCAGATCCATTTTTCATATGGCATGAGTTAGCTGTAAAGAGCATGAGATGAAATCTGAGCCGGATCGCTTACTGTGTGACTCCTACTGTGCTGGGATGGCAAGACTTTATTTTTGAGGTGGAAAGTGACATGATATTGGTTAGTGCAATCTAAGGAGGAGTGAACATTGGCAGTTTGAGGGTAGCAAGAAGTGAATAAAATTTTGTGCAGGATGTTTGGAAGGTAAATTGTGTTTTGTTGTTTGCCGTGGTGGACAGCTGATTCAATGTCAATTTTAGAGGATTGGATGTAGTGAGTTTCCTCATAATGGAAAATGAATAGGACTATAGGAGTAAATGGATGAGGCTGGGCAATATGTAAACGAAGGGTGTTGTTGGGTGGCTCCAAGTAGGCACATGGTGTAGGACAGTTTAAATTCATTGACTGGGGAGTGATGTGGAGATAATTTAGTAGAATATCCTCCACAGTGGCCCAGTCAGTGAAAATGAACTTCTACCTTTTTCTTGTCGGTACTGTTCTACTAAGTGCACTTCAGTTGGTGTGTTGTCTACAAGAGGGCAAAGCATGGAGTGCATCATAATATGCTTCACACCAGTTAGATCTTAGTGTTATTGCCATTTCCTTCGACTGTTTTCTTCCATGTGGTTTTACTAGTGAAAGAATGAGTTCTTGATCTTCCAGAAGTAACTTATTTGGCATGTTCATGTAGCAACAATTATTTCTTTGCAACTTTCAAAATAAAAAAGTTTTTTACTCTCAAGGAGGTGAAGGCATTTAGCTGGAATGATATTCAGCCTGATGATTCATGCTCTATGAGGGTGTGCTTTGCTTTCATGCCCTCTTCAGCGCTCTAGTTTCTAGTTATACTAACCCAAATCAATTGCCATTGGGACATCTTGATTCTTTTGAAATCTGATGGAAAAATTCAGACTGTTTGGTTCTACGTGCTTGGACAAAAACACGGTTTTAAAAGCAATGTTGAGGCATGTGCATTCGTTAATCATGTTTTCTAGACCTTTTTTTTTGTCTTCTATAAGTGATGGTTAAAGTGAGATGTGGGTTAATTAAAGTCGAAGACGAGAAGCCTACATGCTGGATGGATATTTACTGCATTGAGCTATCATGAAGCTCAGGAATTTCAGAGTTAGAATGTATTCTGTTTACATTTTCCTCAATCTTTTCTCACATATAGGTCATCATTTTGACTAGTCCTACTCCCATGTTTGGGTGCAGATGAAACCTTGAGGTGATTGAAAACAATGTTCTTGTAAAAATTTTAAGGTAAATTCATTGCCTTGTAACTATTTGTCATCCGTTCTGCCACGTTTGAAGTGCTGGCTTTAACTGATGGTTTCTTTCCTGGCTCTAATTGGAGATGCTGCAAAGATTATGTTGTTTTCTTAGACTCCCTAGTTTGTGTATTCTCTTATTTCCTCGAACATCTTGTTGTGGTTTCTTACCACTCTTCCTCTTTGTAAAGACTAGGGGTTTCTTGATAAATTTCTTATTTTCCTTGCATGGTATCAGTGTCGAAGTTGGGGTCTTAGACTGGAATCCTATATCCACCTAGACCTCATCTTCATTCTTTCTCCATTCATCTTTGTCCTTCTTCCCCATCATACATCGAAGCATGCGACAATATCCGCACTAAGTATGCAATAAATCTTTATAGGAGGCATACATGCTTAGGTGCTAAACCAACCTCCATTCTTGTGGATCTCAACATTTTATTTGCATGATGGAAATTTTGAGCCTATGGATGTTTTACGGTACAAGACGGGGAAATCTTCCTTATGCTACTGTGATGACGTAATGCAACTCTTGCAATAAACAAGGGTGAAGCCTACCAAAATGCATTGAGGTGTAGCAACTAAGATATTTAGGTTCTTGCATTTTGAGGTGTAGCGACTAAGATATTTAGGTTCTCCTGCAGAAGTCTATTTGCATAAGGGGGGAAATCCTTAGATGTGGTTGCATGCGTGTTGTTCAGTTATGTGTCCTCAAGAATAGGAAAACTACTGTGGGATTTTATAGTTATATGATAACAAATTTCATTATTCAAAGGAGCAAGAAACAAACGTTGGTCTACAACTTGAGTATATAGTTAAGAGTATACTAGCATAGTCTGGACCATACCAGAGTCTTTGTGCATATTGTTGATTTTAAATGATCTCAAGTTACTTGTGGATTCTTGTATGAAAATGAGATGCGATAATTGAGGTGTATAGGTTATTGCCAACAATCCTATATTCTGGATGAAACAGGAAGTCGAATGTCACTACCTGCACACATGACGCAAAAGGGCATTACTTCGTATATCACATTCAATAAGGTTCAAGTCTCTGACATGTTCACAGAGACTCTCCTTTGTACTTTGGTTAATGCTGTCCCAAGTTTAGCATGACAATAGACATTTACTCCAGCGTGGGAGTAAGTTTTGGGATTAGCTTATTTTCTAGTTTCCTACTTGGACGGTTTCTTTCTTGAAGTCTTGTCCACTACCCTTTGTCTATCTATAAAGAGGATTAGAAGTTTCTCAAAACTTAGATCTTTGCATTGCAACAACTTTAGATCATTAATACTCACCACCCCTACGCTGCCTATTCAATGAAGCCTTACACCTTCACGAATTTGCCATGACTAAGAGGCATCAGAGCCGAGCATTGATAGAAATGTAGCTCAGTGATATCATGATTGATGGAGGTCTATAGTGGCATGTACTGGATTACTTTCATTCATATGCTGGGAATGATTGAGAAGCAAGTGTGAACATTTTGTATTTAGTCATTATTGATCTCTATCTGGGGCGCTTGGATCTTTGGGGTTGAATTGGTAGAATTTACCGATGGCTTTCTGAGTGTAGATCAAAGGGTGTTGAGGGGCTGGCGTGCTGCTTGTCAACGAATGGGTCGGTTATCATGGCTTTTGTATTCATGGCAATAATTTTGAACTTACATGTTCTTACTATGCTTGATTTAATTTGCTGTCAAATCACCCATATACCTTCTCTAGTGGAGGTTGGCCCTACTTCCCTCAACTGCGAAATATAATGGAGAGGAACCTCAATGGGGGCGAAAAGGCATCAGGGGTGATCAGGATTCATGCTTGGGTTAGGGACGTTGACAACCATGTCCCCAACTTTCTCTAAACCTCAGCGAAATCCACATGGACATGCATTTTTCTGATAACCAAAGGTCCATTCACGTCGTAGGCTGTGTTATTAACTGTAGTTAATTGTTCAGTTGTTACTGATGAGGACTAAAAAGAGAGAACTACTTCACCTGGCTCCTTGGAATATTGCTTCTCCGCGTGCAACTTGCCATCGCCTTGGTCCTTTTACCTTCTTCCTTCAGCTTCAACCTTGGTTTGGTGCCGTATGTATTAGTTAGCATGTGAGTATGAATTTGGGGAGTTGCCTTACGCACGGCTCTTGAGGTAAATTAAACCATTGTAGGGATGGAGCTTCTCAATGGTGTCTGAAAAAGTTATTTGGTAAACCATGTTTTAAGGAAATCATGGACTTTTTTTAATGTGCCCAACGTTCTCTTTTACTACCAATTAAAAGATGATGGAAGCAAATCATGTTTTAAGTTTGTATTCTAACTATAACAATGGGTCGGCTTTGTCGAATTAAATTTTATAGGATCATATCCTAGAAATGATGGTTCCTTTTAGTTGCATCCAATCAATTTGGCGAAAGGAAGCAATATGGGACGTTCCGAAAAAGCGACAGCCAGATATGGTCCCATGCAAACAACCCGGTGGACATTCTTACCATCACCGACAAAACAAATTTTTAACTGGCTTTTCTTCTAATGTGACATGGATCATTGTTGCAAAGTCCGAATTGGCTATCAAATCGGACGAGTCTGGTTTCGGCTTGTAATCATTCGACCAGTGCTTCAAACTAGATGGGTCATGCATGACTTCAACATGATATCACCATTAACGTGGATAGGGAGAAATGGAATTATAACGTCTTCATCCCCATGTGTGCCCCTCATTCGGTGTACGCTAATGAGATGTCATGTCTGAGGTGTCATACCCAGTGTATGGAACTAATTACTCTTACTGCATTGGTGTCGTTTGGTTTGAGAGATAGAGTTTGTCTTTGGATAATATCTAGGATAGGATAAATTTTAGTTGTGCTAGTGTGAGTGGTGAGATAGTGAAAGCAGATGTAATGGGTATTTTATTGAAAGTTAGAGTGAAAGTTAAATATGATAGGTGAGTTAAATATATTTTGTATGAAGATTTGAGTTGATTTCTTTTATAAATCATGTTTAATATATAGCATTATTCATCTTTATCTCTACCGCATCACCTAACCCACCCTTTTACTCCACATTCAAAAGCAGGCTCAGGTTTTGTCATATGACTTTTTAGGATGCCGAAAGGTATGTTAATGACCATCGTCATAATCTGACAGGGTTGCACGTATTGTCTGCAAGGTAACCCACGAATTATCTTTGCTTGAGGGGGTTACTAAAGGATTAGTTGCATTTGTAGTTTGTAATGCAATATTCTCAAGTTTTTCCACTTTCTAACGTAAAAAGATTATAACATATTCATAATCATAACCGTCGCATAAAATCCCCCACCCTTCATCCCACCGTAGAACCAAAACACCTTAACTTATCCCTCCTACTAATTTATCCCATTACAACTTATCTCATTCCCAAACACAGCTTTAGATTTCAATGCATGCCTTATGCTTATATTTGTCATTTTGATCACCATCAGCAAGATCAAGATTCAGTATTCAACAGGTCAGGTCAATATTCCTCTCTTATTTCCTTAAGCAATTACACGCACATGCTTTTCAATGAAAACTTCACCCAACAATCCCTTCAAGGTCGTTGACTTTAACCGTAGAAACATCAGTCAAAAAATACAATAAAATGATGTTTCCGATGGTAGGATTCGAAAGATTTTATCTATCAACTGAAACTCTTCTCTTGGTGCTCTAGGGAGGAGGACCTTCCTCCTCTCCTCTATGTTTTCCTTCTCTCTTTTGGTGTTGTGTTCCCATCACCATCCTCTATGGAATATTGTATGTAAAGATATCAACTAATGGGATGTATGGAATATTGCATGTAACTTATGGGTGGAAAACCCAAGCATTGCATAATGCACAAGTAAGTTTTTTTCCGTTGTTGACATAAGCTTGCCACGTTCCTTTTTCGATCAAGGCTAATGACGATGATTTACATAACCAGTGTTACTCATCAATTGCGCTGTAAGACATTCCTCACTCCTATGAAAAGAAGAGGTTGGATTGCACATTGAATATCCATCATGAGCAATCCATATACAAACCAACAACCAGTAAGCAATTCATAAATCTACAGGTCACCTTTCAAATCATAACTCCCCTTAGAGAGTACAAATATTGAAGGCCTGCAAAGGAAGAAACAGAGAGATCCTGACCGTTGCAATAGCTCATGTCATCTTGTGCTTAACCTGAATATTTTGAACCAAATGATCTCTCATTGCTTAAGCAGAGCATGGGAATTAGACACCAATTCAAAAGATAGAAAAAAAATTCTTGGATGATAAAAATGTGTAGACCACCAATGGTGGTCGTATAAAACTATCTTGGCTATTGTCATTGGAGTACAGCAGACTAAGTTTGTTTCAGAACCAAGTTAATACTCAGAGGTCTAGAAGGCACAACAAGACATCACAATTTGTTACAAGCCAAAAGTATTGTTACATTGTCAACCCCCGTATAAATGGCCAATATTCCTCCCCCTGGCTCAGCTGGAGTCGTCCTCAAATATCTGAGACGTCAATTGTCACCGCTACAATGTTCCTGCAAAATGCTCAATCTTACATGCATGTAGTCCAGCTGATGGCATGGCATGTTCAAACACAGGCAAAAGGAATAATATGAATTACAAAAGAACAAGAAATAAGCCATCGTTGGTTTCAAGGGAACTCAAAAGAATCACAAGTGATCAGAACAAAGAATTACAAGTATTTCCACTCTTTTGTGATTGAAGCCAAGCTAGTAAGCCAAATGACTAGGAGAGTTGTTGAACATGGTGTGCCACATGAATGCTCTTGAGAGGACCATCTCCAGCTCTTGGTCTGACCAATTATGTGTTGGCAGATGTTGAAGGAACATGACCATCTCTTGAAAATCAAGTTTTTGAAGCTTATCAGACCACTGCAACATAATGATATTAACTGTTAGAAGTATATATGGATATGAAACCACTTCTGTTCAATAATTTTTCCTTTAAGAGGAATATCATTAATTCTTGCTGAAATTTTACATGCAGTCTTTTTAAGTAATAAACTTTCCATTCACATAAATGTTTTTTTTTTTTTTTCGAAAAGGAATATGGTTGGATTTTTCATTTAAGTTTCAAAATCACATTGGCTAATTTAACTTGTTTGAGTATTTAACGTCAACTCTCTCATCTCTCTCTTTATACACATACATGCACATGTATGCATATCTACCAAGGCAATGTTAATCCTCCTGTAGGACCACTTATATACTACTTATTTCTACAAGAGTCATTCTCTACTACCTTACGCAAGGCTTGTCCAAAAACAATATACATAACCATACAAATCCCAGGGCCTAAAAAACCAGACGGTGACAGCAATTGACTTAGTGCCAAAATACCAGAGAACAAAATCCTTCAACTGAGAACTTACCGTGAGAAGAAAGCTGGCAAATATATACACAAGAAACTCCGGCAAGGCATCTCCCTCTGCTAGATATGTGTCCCACAGGCGACCAACCAAACGAAAAGGAATCTACAGAAACATAGAATTAAAATGAGACTGAGTCAGATTTTTAGCCTATTTTTTACAAGCTTAATTATATAACCTGCCTTTACAGCATGAAAGAAATAGATAGCATTGAACACTTATAACCTTACCTGCCTCCCCTCATAAATTTATAATTACTTAGCCCCTTAAATTTCATTGTAAATTTGATATGCAAGATCACAGTCTAAGTTCATGTCAAAACACCAACAACCATGGAGTGACTACTTTCAGATTCTACTCCTGGGGACACTCCAAATGGAGAAGTGCATATGTTCCATGAGCTAAGCCATACCTGGACGATGTGTTGGGTCTTGCAAATGCTCCTATTGGGCTATGAAGGGACGAATTTATGTGTTTTCATTAATAGTGCATTTCTTGCATCAATATTTGACAGGTGACCACTGATCATCTTTTAAATTTGAATCTCAATCTACCCCCTACCAAAAATGATTAAATGTTGAAATACTCGTCAAAGTATAAATCCCATTTTCCCTGAATGAGTGATTCTGTTCAGAAGCTAACCACATCTATTCCTCTTTTTCTTCATTTTTTTAAATAGAACAAGATCATCTATTCTGAAAATTTTAATATTTCAAAGCAAACCCCCTTATGATATGCATCAAAGCATTAAAAGGGTGCATAAGAAGCAATCGACTAAGTTTAACCTCCAAATTTTGACAAAGCTTAATTCACAAACTTAGGAAATACAACTGCAAGAGGACACTCCAATGCATTGAAAAATACAGCAGCCAAAAGATGGAGGCCAATGATTGAGCAGGTTGCATCAAGCAAATGCAGCAGGTGCATCTAGTAGGCAACAAATTACTGCATTGTAATGACAAACCACTGTCATTGTGGTGCAGTAGGGCCCTTAATTTTTACAGCCAATTGATGAATAATCGTAGGAGATCTCTTTTGCCCATATCAGACAAACGCGATGGGTTTTGGGGGCAGAGAGAAAAGCTTTAGGCTGGTCCATGTGTTTTGTGATTATTACAAGAAGCTTATACAGTTATAAAATACTGCTGGTTTGGTCACAACTCTAACAGTGAATTAACAGAGGCATTAGGCATATGCATTGCTAACAGTAATATCTTTACAGGAATATAAATAAAAGGATTTTTTTACTTGCATGCCCATGTAATAATTTCCAATTACATCTATACCCTCATAAATCTTCTATTTACTTTTATACCCCCATAAAGTTTTTAACCATAATAGGTTACACCTCCAGGTTAACTGATTGTTAGGAAACCCTCAGTTGAAACAGAATATTCCATTGAGTATAATGGCGTTAATTCTGAAAATTACATCCATGCCTCCATCATGTGTTTTCTTTTTCTTTTTTTCCTCTTCTTTCCTCTTCATCTTCCTCCACCCACCTCCTCCGCCCTCCCTCCTACCCTGACCACCTCCTCCCTTGACCACCACTTGTGCCCCCAACACCCTCCTCTGCCCTCCTCTCATGACCACCTCCTCCTCCCTCTTCCCTCGACCTCCTCCTCCCCTAACCACCACCTACACCCCCACCACTTCCTCTGCTCTCCTCCCCCGACCACCTCTTCCACCTTCCTCCTATGACCAACTCCTCCTCCGCCCTCGACAACCACCACCCCCATTCCCACCATCTCCTCCACCCTCCTTCCCCGACCACTCCACCTCAACAGGAAGGATGGTGAGGGAAAGTAGCAGTGCCAAGGAGAAAAGAGAACGGCACCACCATCATGGAAGCAACTTCTCTCTCTCTCTACATTTTTTTTTATTTTTTTAAAGATAACCATAACATATAGTTACATCTTAATCATGGTTAGTGCATTGCACCATTAAATACTAACAGGACATATGTTATAAACGGCACAAGTATATAAGGGTAAAGAAGTATATCGAGGTTTTATGAGGGCATGGATATAACTGGGAAAGATTTCAGGTGCATGGATATAAAAAAATCCTAAATAAATTGTTTACGGTGATGTTTAGGTTAAAGGCCACTATATATCAGTAACAATGTCAGGAACTAATCATAGGTTACAGGTAAATTCATACCTCACGTATTAGTAGACAATTGAACCAGCGAAAAGCAAACTGAAGAAACTCCAAGCCATGTTCCTCCATGTGTCTTGAAACAGGTTCTACTCACAAAAAACAAGGAACATTAAATAAATATTTGCTTCATTTTAAGTCTAAAGATAAGCACAAATAATGCTTTTGAGCATGATTTTTGCCACGGAACTCCAAAATTGGTTTCACAATTATAGCTGACAGGGAGAAAGCCAAGGTTGGTCAAACTGATCTTCACAGAGGCAGCTGGAGTTCCAATTACCATGGAAGAAGTGCTAGAAGTCACTATGTTTATGCAAGCAAATGGTAGAATTTCAAAGTACAAAGATTATGTACCATCTATACGGCGAACAAGCTCTTTCAGCCTAAAAACAAGACGTTGAATTCCTGGTTGAGCAAATGTGTAATGATCTTGCATTCCTTCAAGCACTTTTGATAAGCACCAGTAACAGTCGGCTTCAACATTTGATATCTTTTCTGGTGGAAGGTCTGAAATCAACCAATTCTCTATGTTTCCACTTAGATGCTCGGATAAGAACACCACCATAAATGGTGTGACAAGGTCATTAATGCCCTGAACATAACCACTTGCTGGGTGACGAATAGCCCTGAGAACAAAAATTCTGAGGTTTTCATAAAAGCAAGAAAGAAATTATCCAGCTATATACCCATAATGTACTTATGAACACCCTATAGCATTTCAACAAAAGAAAAGTAGGACAATTTTTTTCGAAGAAAGAAGATACACCAATCTTGTTACTCTAAAGAACATAGAATGTTAATTTGTCCAAGCCATTGAATGTAATATGGTACATCTATAGACCATCATTTCCCCTTGGGAAGCATCACGAGACATGCAACTTGGTTTTGCATGAAAGCCATTGAATGTAAGCTGGGAGATTTGTTAGCATATATTTTCCATTTCTATTTTTTTGTTGTTGTATGGCTATTGGGTTTGGTTTGCTCCTCAGGGCATTTATGTACTTTCACCCTTTTAATCTGTCTCCATATAAGAAAGTCCTAGGGTTTCTAATTGAATTAAGTCATTTCATCCAATGTGGTATCAGAGCACCAGTCCTAGACGACGGTCTACGTATCCCACCCCTCACGGCCTCCTAAACCCTAACCACCAAACCCTGATCGTCTCTCTCTTCCTTGTGAGCGGCAGTAGCACTCGGTGAAGCTTCAACAGTGCGCTGCAGCACGTGCAGCAGTGCTACGGCGACGTGGGGGGCTGCTGTACCATCGGCGACGCTGCGGCAAGCTTGGGGGTTGTTCTAGCCTCGACAGTGGTGCTACAACATCTAGGGCTGATCACGACAATGCGGGGCTCATTGCAACAAGGCAGCGACGCTCCGACGATGGCCATCAAACCTCGCATTAGCACTGTAGCGATGCTGTGACCTGCTACAGTAGCAGGCGGCGATGCTACGACTTCAAGAAGCATTGGCGGTGCTCTGCAGTAGCTGGTAGCAGTGACGACAACCTTCAAACCGACAACAGCAACCCATGCAACGCCACAGCAGTGGTTTGCTCCAGCAATTGGCAGTGCAGACCGACAGCGTAAGCAGCGCACGGGGTCTTGATCCCTGTGTAGCGATCGTGAGGGGCTTCTTGCCCTGATCTAGAGACTGCAGACCCTGTAGTTGTTGCGAGTGGGAGGCTAGGTCTCTTTGGGGCCACCTTGGGTGTTCTCCTTGCACCCAAGTAAGGCCAACATCTGTCCAAGGAGGCTTCTTGTCAGCGATGCATATCTGAATGATTTCTTCATTAATGAGCTCGTTTCATTGGGTGTAATTGATGAATGCCTTTGAATTAGTCTGTTTCATTGATTGATGAGAAGTTGTTTAGCTCCCTTTGGACATGTTGAACTCACCGCAAGCATGACAAATCAGTCTTGACAGAGACCATCATATCAAACAATGTCATCTGAATAGACGAGGAGGCCCTTCTACATGAGATAGGGGGTGCCGTCATCGACAGGGTAGCAAGCAGTGGGCCACTGGTATCTTCCCTGGTAAGATAAGTCATGTTCAGATTGTGACTAAAGCTACAAAACGAGTCGATGGTGTAAATTCCCTACTAGGAGGGGGTGACGTAATAATTGCGGAAATGAAAATAAAACAATCTCACAAAATATCAATCACACAAGTACACAAGTATTTTTAGGTGGAAACCCAAACCGGGTGAAAACCACCACCTAACCCTCTCGAGTTAGGATTTTTCGATCAACCAAGTTGATCAAAATCCACTAAACGAATCACTTTAAACGAGGGTGATTCAACCTCAAATACAACCACGCTACAAGTGCGAGGGTAGCGTTCTTCAACCCCTTCTCTCCACGAGAAGGATTTTGTCCCACGAAGGAGACGGGAATTCGCAAAGTGAATACCCAACCAAATAACAAAGATAAAATAAAAATCCTATAGAGCCAACAAAATAATTTTGAGCCTAAGCTTCTATAGAAATTAGGATGCTTCCCTTTGAAAGGAGTGCGTCGACGACGCGGATGCGTGAGCCACGCGACGGCGCAACGTGGCTCTCGTGAACGACGGGAGAGCGGGTGCGCAAAGCTTGATGCTCTCTAGAGAATGGAACTAGAGCTTGGAGAGCAAGGGCTTCTCTTGGATACAAAAAAGTGGAACTAAGTTACTTAGGTGTGTCTTGTGTTTCTAGGTGTGTTTGTGTTGCAAAGGCTCCCCTCTATTTATAGAGGCCTTAGGAAGGCTTGGAAAAGCTTCCATAGCCGTTGGGTGCAAAGTCCAAAAGAATCAGGCCGAAATCAGGACAATGATTACACTTGACAGGGTAATCATACGTCTAATTCTGGCATCAGACGTCTGGAAGACCACTTTAAGACGTCTGATTTAAAGGTCAGACGTCTGATTTCGAGCGGGTTCTTTCCTGAGTTGAATCAGATCTAAACAGGGTTCTTGTGCAAATCCATCAGACGACATACAGGACGTCTGGCACTATGTCTGGACGTCTGGAAACCTACTTTTTCGTGGGAATGGATTTGCAACGGCTAGAAAATCTCTGAGAAGAGATTTTCAGGTCAGTCGAGGCAAAACGGTCAATTATCAGACGTCTGGAAGGGCTTAAGGACGTCTGATAAGGCTCTAACGGTCATATCCTTGAGTGTATGTCAAGAGAGCCAACGATCCACTAATTGGACGTCTGGCAAAAACATCAGACGTCTTCTAAGACGTCTGGACTAAGGTCTGGACGTCTAATTTCATCAGACAGAATACTAAGTCCAGCCTAATAGTTATCAGACGTCTAAAACAACAGTCAGACATCTTAAAATACTTTATCAGATGTCTGATTTGGGAATTAGACGTCTGGAAACTCTGTTTGAACCCTATATTGATTTTCTAAGTATTCTACAGAAAACCTAAGTATCCTAGGGTTGTGCGGGTGTTCCTAGGACTACTATTAGGGAACTTTGAGGCTCTTTAACATGAATCTAAGTAACAAAAATAAAGAGCAACAGAAGAAACGAAAAATACAAGAGAAGGAAATCTATCCTATTCTTCATCTCCTTCCTTCTTCAATCTATCGCTCCTCGCGAATCTCCTCTGTTTTCCATCGAGCTCCTCCAATCCGTCCTGGATGCGAGCTCAAACTCCGTCTAATCACGTATCCATTTGCGATTGACCTGAAATGTAGGACTTAAAGTGCAAATGTTAAATGACACATGTTTTGTTATCATCAAAACAAATGATCGTGGTGCTCTAGCACCAACAGATAGGATTGTTAGGAAAGAGAATGAGGTTGTGGTGTCTATCACTTTAGATATTGCAGCTCTTACTTCTTCTGTAGATGATGGATGGTTAATTGATTCCAGGACATTCAGGCATCTTAGTGGAGACTAGGAGTGCTTCCGCATGGTGCGTGATGTTCCTCCTGGCAAGACTGTTCAAGTGGCTGATGGACATCCTTCTCACGTTTAGGACGAGGGGGAGGTTACTATATCCCCTACCTTGAGACTGTCCAATGTTCTATTTGTTCTTGATTTCCCATCAGTTTGTTGTCAGTTAACAGAATTACCAAAGAGCTCAACTGAAAAATAATTTTTGATGATGTGGGGTGTGTTTTCTAGGACAAATTCATAGGGAAAACTATTGGTGGTGGACACGAGGAAGGTGTATACTGCTTAGTTCAGTCTCCATTGGCGGTTGTTGGGTAGGCAATGTGGCTTACAAATCAGGGACAGCACTTCAGTAGCATCGTCAGCTGGGACATCCCTCTCTAGATTGACTGAGACGGGTTACTCCTCACTTATCACATGCTGTTGATCTTTGTAACGCTTACCAACTAGGAAAACATCATCGTTCCAGCTATTCTCCTAGCACTACAATTGCGTCATCTGCATGTTTTGACTTACTCCACATGGACATATGGGGCCCAAGTCGTACTCCAAACAGGTAGATATTCCACTTCTACTTGGTGGTCATTGATGATTTCTCCTGACTATAATGGACCTTTTGCTTCGTAGTAAGTCAGATGCAGGAAAAACGATTAAGATGTTAATTAATCAAATCAAGACTCAATTTTCTACAGTTGTAAAGATTCTTAGAATCGACAATATACTTGAGTTTTGCACCAGGAGACTAGCCCAGTTCTACAGCTTCCTAGGTATCATACATCAGACCTCCTGCCCCTATACATCCCAGCAGAATGACGTGGTAGAAAGGAAACACGGACATCTCTTAGACATGGCCCGAACATTGTTGATACATCACAATGTTCCATCTTCTTACTGGGGAGACACCGTTGTGACTGCTTGCTACATAATCAACAGGATGCCTAATTCGATCCTTCATGAGCAGATTCCGTATCAGATACTATATCCAGATAGAGATTTATTTGTTGTGCCTCAAGTTTTTAGCTACGTTCCATTTGTTCACATTCTTGGTCCTGGCAAGGATAAGCTTGCTCCCCATGCAGTCAAGTGTGTATTTTTGGGTTACAATGCCACCCAGAAAGGCGACAAATGTTATGATCCCATTGGTAGGCGATACTATAGTAGCATGGATGTCACGTTTCATGAAGAAGTACCTTACTTTTCTACGAGGAATCACCGGATGTCTACTTTAGATGCACCTACCCCGATGCCCTTTCCCCCTGTCCAGTTTGAGGATATTCCTATTTCGACTCACCCGCCTCCTGCTTCAGATTTCAGGGAGTCCGTGGATGATTTTGAGAGGCTACATAGCCCGATGCGCACGTACAATAGATCTCACTTAACTCTGCAGAGGCCATCTTCGTCTACGCCACTAGACTCTCCTGTACAGGTGTATGTTGACTCCACTGAGCTGCCTGTTGACGATGGTCCCACAAGTCACTCTAAGGTGCTTGATGCTACTGAGGATCTTCCTATTGCTATTAGGAAGGCTCTACGCTCTTGTGCTCGCTATCACGTTGCAAGTGATCTTCCCAGTGCCCATCTTGGGAAGTCGTTTGTCTAGTTTACTTCTGCCTTGTCAACTGCAAAGATCCCCACTACCTACCAGCAAGCCATGCTTCATCCAAAATGGCCAACTGCCATGGAGGACGAGATGGCTGCACTTCAGGGTCGCGGGACCTGGGAGCTCACTCCACTTCCTGATGGAGCTACTGTTGTTGGCTGTAGATGGGTATTCATAGTGAAATTTAATCTAGATGGGGGCATTGCCAAGTACAAGGCACGTCTAATGGCAAAGGGATTCACTAAAACCTATGGGGTGGATTCTTTGACACATTTTCACCAATTGCTAGACTTCCTACTGTACGGGTGCTGCAGTTCAGTTAGATTGGCCTTTACATCAGCTAGATGTGAAGAATGCCTTCCTCTATGGAAATCTTCAAGAGGAAGTCTATATGCAACAACAACCTGATTTTGAGACTTAGGGGAAGTGTATATGCCGACTACAGAAGGCCATCTATGGCCTTAAGCAAAGTCCCAGAGCCTGGTTCCAAAGATTATCACAGGTTGTCGAGGCAGTTGGGTTCAAGAGGTCGACAGCCGACTTCTCTCTTTTTGTCAGGAGGACTGGACGAGGTACGGTGGTACTTCTTGTACTTGATTGTCACAAGAGATGATGAGCAGAGTGTTGCTGAGATTAAGCGCATCCTAGCAGAGCAGTTTGTCACGAAAGACTTAGGAGCTCTATGGTACTTTCTCGGTATTGAGGTTGCTCGCAGCAAAAATGACGTAATCTTATCCCAGAGGAAATATGCTTTGGACATCTTACAAGAGATTGGCATGCTTGGGGCTAAGGAGGCTAATATTCCTATTGATGTAAACACATTTACACTACTTAAAATGTCTATTTATGCATGTTCTTAAGCATAGGATTGCATTTCATGATATAAATATTGCATTACATGCATCATCTTGCATTTAGAGTAGTTTGAATAAAATGGAGGTTAATTGTCTCCTTTTATGTGCTTGGACAGGGCAAATATTTTATCGGAGCCTCGGATCAAAGATCCAACCGTATGGATATGATCAGGGCGACGATTGGAGTTCAACGACTCCAAGATCGCCCTAATCAGGCATCCGTAGCATCAGATAGAGACCGGGGAACCCTAGAAGATCAAGGGCCAGGATGGTGTAAATCCGCACTTCAGATGGAAAATCCGACCACACGGATGAATTCGGATCGACGATCGCAGCCGAACGACACAAAAATCGAGTCAATCCGACATTCGTGGCACCATCTACAACTTCCAGAAGATGGACGGCCAAGATGGCGCCACGTGGCGCCATCCCAGCCGCCCAATCGGCCGCAGGAGTCTTGTGAAGACCGCGCACCGTCTCCTCTCCGCCGTTGGATCTCGATCCAACGGCTGCGGTCGCTCGCGCTTAAAAGCGTCCCCGCGACCATTTCGCCCGCGTAGCGCAGCGGCGACGCAGCTGCGGGCGAAGCGGAGGTCGGGGGTTCGAGCCGCGGTGAGGGGGTGGAAGGCGCGGGCGAGCGGGTGCGCACGAGCGTCAGATGAAGATCCAACTGCCGCGCGCGCCCGATAGCGCCGAGGCGCAATTGGACGCTCTGGTGAACGCACGATCACACGCGGGCGGTGCGCTACGCAGCGGGCGCGGACGCGTTCTAAGCCGTCCGATCTCGCGATCGGATGGCTGAGACGACGCGGACGTGCGTAGGCGTTACGCGCGCGGGCAGCCGAGCGGGCGCGCGTGGGCGCGGCGGCGACGGCGACGGCGACGTCGGGGCTTTAGCGACGGTTTTATCCGTCACTAAAGACCCCTTATTTATTATTTTGAAGATGTAATGTCTATTTTGCCCCCACTCCTTGCAACTATAAAAGGAGACCCCCTCCATACGAAATTTTCATCCCTTCCTTCTCTCTACCTCTCCAAAGCTCAAGAGAAGCTTGTCCCACACACGGGATGCTTCTCGCGAGATAAAGTCCAAATTTTCGTCCCCCTTCGGAAGTGGATCCCGCGACGACGACGGCGTGCTGCTTCGTTCCCGTTCTTCTGCTTCGTCCTCCTTCGTCCCGCTTCGTTCTCCTTCGTCCAGACGTCGTCCCGTCCGGCTCGTCCTCCAAGCGACCGTCGAGGAGGATTCTCTCTCCCTATTCTTTTTACTGCCTTCTAGTATAGATTTACTGCTTTCTAGAGTAGTCAATTCGTCCTCCGAGCGATCGTCGAGGAGGACATTTCTCCCTCCATTCTTTTAATGCTTTCTAGAGTAATTGTTTTATGTTTTCTAGTTGTAACGAAAGAACTCTTTTATGATAAATTCCTTGTCTATTCTACATCTCATTTTGATTTCCATGTACAGTATTCTTTCTCTCTCTCTTACTCCCTCTCTCTCTTTTATTTGTTGTAGATACTTAGATAGTTTAAATTGAATTTCTTCGTGACAAAATAAAAAGAAACGCGAAGTTTTTAAATCAAACGTTCGCCTCCCTGTGTTCGACCCGGAATTTTAATTTCGGTATAAATTTTATTTGTTGAACACGAATCCTTCGCTTTCGAACTACAACGACGGGTTTTCCAAAACCAAACACGTTAGCGTAGGTTCGTAAATAAGTTCAACATTTTGGCGCCGTTGCCGGGGAGGCAACGCTCTTTGATTTCTCTTCGCATTTTGTAACTTACAAATCATTTACCTCACTTTTTTTTTCCTTTCTTATTGTAATTGCAGGTACTCTTTTGAGACAGGCAAAAGCGGTAGATCGGAGTAAAGTGCTGTGGAAGGTTTTGTAAGTTATCCCCCACCTCCCACCCATTAGATTTCATTTCATCACATAATAATTCAAACATCAATCAACCTAGGTGTTCTTATAAACTCTAAGGTTAGATTGTTTGTTGTTTGACATCCATACTCCCTCCAACCCCCACATTAAAAAAAATAATAATAAAAAAAAATCTCACAGAGGTACACAACCTCATCTGATTTTCTAACTCAACCGGTAAACCAATCTTAGGAGCCGGTACACACATCCAAACACATAATCGAGTAGAAATCAGATTGGGTAATCATTTGTGTGCCTAATTAGGTGGTGCATCAGGCCAGTTGTTTGAGTTGTTTGGGCCGCACCACTTCAAATAAAATCAACTCATCAAGTAGCTGCCAATTAGGTTCAACTCTTAGGGATCTACCAGGCACTCCACATTCTTTTTAAACTTTAAAGGAAAATATCTTCACCTGTGCTTGCAAAACCTGGTGTGCCAATGAAACTTGATTGAAAACACCTAAAGTTGAATCCTAAAAGCTACTAAGCAAGATTTGAACCTTAAAATTCACCACATCAAAAATAATCTTGCTTGAAAACCACTGGTTGTGCACGCACACACAAAGCAATCAATCATTAAGGGCACAACCCATTTAAAGGGCCCATCACATTCCAAAGCACATTCAAACCTAGCCCTAAATAAAACAGAGTAGACGTTGGCCTTAAGGATTGGACTCGCTCTTCAGAACTCAGAACGAGATTATTTTCGATTAATCTGTTTCTACTGTTCAATCTGATGTCTAGCTAGGGGAGCAGAGTCAAACGATCGCGGCTGGGGGGTACACTAGGAACCGGAGGCGCAAGCCGAAGGAAGAACCTTCTCCCCAGTCCCTCCTTCTAACTGGTTGGATTGAACAGGCAGAAGTAGATCAAATCGTTCCTTTATCTCAAGACGGGTTTTGGGAGTCTGTAGGTCTGTAGGCTAACCCATTTAAGGACAGGTTTGATTGTTTGTATTCAGGGCACCTTTCTTTCTCCCGTGTCTCATGAATCCTTCCACATATTTCACGCATTCCCGCTCTTTCCCTCCTGTTGTAAATTATCCTCAACATGACAATTATCCCAACTCGTATTGTAATCGACCATCAGTTAGTTGGGATAATTCGGATTGGGGATATAATTCCGGACCCCCGTGTTTAGGGTCTAACCCTGAACACTTTGATTCTCAATTCTATCCTTCTCAGAGTTGCATCGATTATAGATTGTCCTCCTTTCATGAACAACCTAATGCGATCTACAATCAAGAAGGATACACTGATCCTTACCCATCCTCTGATTTCACTGCCTTTAGGTCATCTCCATCTTTTGAGCAATCTGAAATGACCTATTATCAGGATGGGTATAACGAATCTCAATTCGTTAATTCTTCTGCTTTGACGTCAAACCCACCCAATCCTGAACCAACTCATTTGGTTCAGGTTAATCAGGTTCAAGATAAGGTTCTGGCTAACTTGAGAAATATCATACAATCTTTAGAAGTTCAGCCAATACCTTGCATTGAGAGATTGGAGCCCCTGATTGAAATGATTGATGATTTAAACAAGTCTTTGTTGGATTGGCTCCAGGATGTTAATGATAAGAACCCGGGTGAGTTTCTACTCGGGAAATTAGCGAAATTGAGGATGAGATTCGTGGTTGCTTTGATTCAATCTTGGGATGATTCCCAGGATGAACCCTCTTCAGGAAAGCCAATGACAGAACCTGCTCAGGCACCTGTTGGGGGGAACATGTGTTACGAGGCTGACCAGATTGAATTAAAGCAACCAATTAAGGATGATCTGATTTCTTCACCTGAGATCTCTGAGCCGGGTTACGAGAAAACGTATGTCTCCTGGGAACACAAAGTGACAACTGATTTTGGGACATACATTGATACGGATCCTGATTTCTTTGATGGTGAAGATTCAAGTTGCGAAGTCTCACACGAGTTTTCAGATCACGATTTTTGTGAGATGATTGGGCCTGAGGAATCTGATAGATCATTTGATAGCCCAATAACTGAGGAAACTGATCTTATTAGGGCACACGATACAGATCCAGAATCGCATTTTCTGGAGGAATCAATTCAATGCCCTGATTATCAGTTACACCCTGTTGAGCTTATTGATGATTCTAATTCTGAGATAATTAGACCCAAGTCAATTTTGATTCTGCCACATCATTTAGACTTGGAGATTCCAGACGGGGTGATGAATATACAAGAGGTCCTGGAATTTGATACACTTAATGAGGAGGATAGGAGCGGGGAAGTTCTAATTTGGGAAGTTAATTTTGGAGGAAATGGAAGATTGAGTCGAAGGGTTCCTTTTAAGCTGAAACCATCAAATCAGAACCCTTACGACATTTGTTTCGAGGATGTCAAACTCAAGCACACATTTAACGATTATCCTTTTGAGCTTCAATTCTCTGTAACCCGACATTTTGGCCTTGGGTTGCATCCTCACAAATCGCAGGCCCGACCCCGCTTGCATTCTGATTTTAGGTTTTGGGTAATTTTTATCCAGAACCTAAGATATTCTCGATTATGGGGTGTGGGTCTGCACCACAATCTGGTCCACATCTGTGGACCTCTGCTGACAGGTCAGAGGATTCTTCTGTTCATTCTAATTCTGACCTGCACATGTGAATTCTTCATTTCTTTTCTTTGTATAGTATGCCTAGCTGAAGGCACTAAACTCAGCACATATACAGTTCTTTTTCATTTTCATCTCGGAGCGGACCCGATATCCACGTAATTCAGGTGCTTTCTACGCTTTTCCACTCTGTTTTATGTCTTTTTAATACAATGAGGACATTGCATTAGATAGGCATGGGGGGATGGATATTTATCTTTGAATTCATTCGTCAGCTCCGTAGATTTGTTTTATTTTATATAAAAAAAAAATCAAAATTAAGAAAGAGAATTTGGGTTTAAGAAAATTTTCGATCTTAAGAAATACTATATTATGTTCTGAACACAAAGACCCTTCAGGTCTTTGGACTTAATCAGCCCGTATATCCACTAAAATGTGGATTTGTTTTTCGAGTTCTCGCCAACTTGAATTTTATTTTAATTGGAGTAAATAAGTTTGGGTGATAAGTACACGACTTATCAACCCGCCCTCTGATGTGAGGGAATTTTGAGTCTTAAGCATCTACATACTTTCTTTGCACTGACTCGTTATTTGGCAATTTTAATGGAAATTGGGTAGCTAATGAACCTTCTAGGGTGATATGCCTGGCAAGTTATCGTGGGTAACAGCCCATAGGTAGGTTGTCCAGAGCCCAGTCACTGGACCTTTCTCTTTTTGCTGCCTTTAGGTAAATCTTAGACCAGGGAAGCCACCTACTTAAAAAAAAAAAAAAATCAAAAAGGAGAAAAGAACAAAAAGAAATAAGCCACACTTCGCCGCACGAGTATGGCTGGCAAGTTGTCGGTGGTAACAGCTCATCGACCGGTTGTCCAGAACCCAGCTCAGAAAATGCACTAAAAATTCCCAAAACACTTAGGAAGAAGCGGAGAAGTAGAATAAACCGGGGAGATATACACTGGATTCACCCTTGTGTTGACCCCGTTAAAAAAATAAAAGTAGGGAGAAAGCTACCGGTTATAAAGATACACCTTTAGGTAGAATTCTTTTTGAGGTCACCTATAGGCGTAGAAATCCGAAGTCCGTTTTAATTGCCGGTCAACGAGTCTATCACAATCACAATAAGATGCTTAAAACTTAGGGTTCTCATCAAATCTTGGGTGAGTTGAATGGCCGTAGAAAGCCACTCTTAAACCCTAAAATTTGAAAATCCAAAAAAAAAAAAAAGAGAGTAAAAACAGAAAAAGAAATTTTTCTTTGAATAAGGCGAGGCTTGAGGCGGTCTGCATTTTGGCTGATACCCAGGCACTGTTGTGTCTTTGAAAGTTCAGTTCTTAAGTAGACAATTTCTTAATGATTGAAAATAACTCAGGTCCAAATAATCTAACCTAATTCTTTTATAAATAGCATATAATTTTTTCTAGTGACTAGCAAAAGATAGGCATGGGGGTATGATGTAAACACATTTACACTACTTAAAATGTCTATTTATGCATGTTCTTAAGCATAGGATTGCATTTCATGATATAAATATTGCATTACATGCATCATCTTGCATTTAGAGTAGTTTGAATAAAATGGAGGTTAATTGTCTCCTTTTATGTGCTTGGACAGGGCAAATATTTTATCGGGGCCTCGGATCAAAGATCCAACCGTATGGATATAATCAGGGCGACGATTGGAGATCAACGACTCCAAGATCGCCCTAATCAGGCATCCGTGGCATCAGATAGAGACCGGGGAACCCTAGAAGATCAAGGGCCAGGATGGTGTAAATCCGCACTTCAGATAGAAAATCCGACCACACGGATGAATTCGGATTGACGATCGTAGCCGAACGACACAAAAATCGAGTCAATCCGACATCCGTGGCACCATCTACAACTTCCAGAAGATGGACGGCCAAGATGGCGCCACGTGGCGCCATCCCAGCCGCCCAATCGGCCGCAGGAGTCTTGTGAAGACCGCGCACCGTCTCCTCTCCGCCGTTGGGTCTCGATCCAACGGCTGCGGTCGCTCGCGCTTAAAAGCGTCCCCGCGACCATTTCGCCCGCGTAGCGCAGCGGCGACGCAGCTGCGGGCGAAGCGGAGGTCGCGGGTTCGAGCCGCGGTGAGGGGGTGGAAGGCGCGGGCGAGCGGGCGCGCACGAGCGTCAGATGAAGATCCAACGGCCGCGCGCGCCCGATAGCGCCGACGCGCAATTGGACGCTCTGGTGAACGCACGATCACACGCGGGCGGTGCGCTACGCAGCGGGCGCGGACGCGTTCTAAGCCGTCCGATCTCGCGATCGGACGGCTGAGACGACGCGGACGTGCGTAGGCGTTACGCGCGCGGGCAGCCGAGCGGGCGCGCGTGGGCGCGGCGGCGACGGCGACGTCGGGGCTTTAGCGACGGTTTTATCCGTCACTAAAGACCCCTTATTTATTATTTTGAAGATGTAATGTCCATTTTGCCCCCACTCCTTGCAACTATAAAAGGAGACCCCCTCCATACGAAATTTTCATCCCTTCCTTCTCCTCTCTACCTCTCCAAAGCTCAAGAGAAGCTTGTCCCACACCCGGGATGCTTCTCGCGAGATAAAGTCCAAATTTTCGTCCCCCTTCGGAAGTGGATCCCGCGACGACGACGGCGTGCTGCTTCGTTCCCGTTCTTCTGCTTCGTCCTCCTTCGTCCCGCTTCGTTCTCCTTCGTCCAGGCGTCGTCCCGTCCGGCTCGTCCTCCAAGCGACCGTCGAGGAGGATTCTCTCTCCCTATTCTTTTTACTGCCTTCTAGTATAGATTTACTGCTTTCTAGAGTAGTCAATTCGTCCTCCGAGCGATCGTCGAGGAGGACATTTCTCCCTCCATTCTTTTAATGCTTTCTAGAGTAATTGTTTTATGTTTTCTAGTTGTAACGAAAGAACTCTTTTATGATAAATTCCTTGTCTATTCTACATCTCATTTTGATTTCCATGTACAGTATTCTTTCTCTCTCTCTTACTCCCTCTCTCTCTTTTATTTGTTGTAGATACTTAGATAGTTTAAATTGAATTTCTTCGTGACAAAATAAAAAGAAACGCGAAGTTTTTAAATCAAACGTTCGCCTCCCTGTGTTCGACCCGGAATTTTAATTTCGGTATAAATTTTATTTGTTGAACACGAATACTTCGCTTTCGAACTACAACGACGGGTTTTCCAAAACCAAACACGTTAGCGTAGGTTCGTAAATAAGTTCAACATTTTGGCGCCGTTGCCGGGGAGGCAACGCTCTTTGATTTCTCTTCGCATTTTGTAACTTACAAATCATTTACCTCACTTTTTTTTTCCTTTCTTATTGTAATTGCAGGTACTCTTTTGAGACAGGCAAAAGCGGTAGATCGGAGTAAAGTGCTGTGGAAGGTTTTGTAAGTTATCCCCCACCTCCCACCCATTAGATTTCATTTCATCACATAATAATTCAAACATCAATCAACCTAGGTGTTCTTATAAACTCTAAGGTTAGATTGTTTGTTGTTTGACATCCATACTCCCTCCAACCCCCACATTAAAAAAAATAATAATAAAAAAAAATCTCACAGAGGTACACAACCTCATCTGATTTTCTAACTCAACCGGTAAACCAATCTTAGGAGCCGGTACACACATCCAAACACATAATCGAGTAGAAATCAGATTGGGTAATCATTTGTGTGCCTAATTAGGTGGTGCATCAGGCCAGTTGTTTGAGTTGTTTGGGCCGCACCACTTCAAATAAAATCAACTCATCAAGTAGCTGCCAATTAGGTTCAACTCTTAGGGATCTACCAGGCACTCCACATTCTTTTTAAACTTTAAAGGAAAATATCTTCACCTGTGCTTGCAAAACCTGGTGTGCCAATGAAACTTGATTGAAAACACCTAAAGTTGAATCCTAAAAGCTACTAAGCAAGATTTGAACCTTAAAATTCACCACATCAAAAATAATCTTGCTTGAAAACCACTGGTTGTGCACGCACACACAAAGCAATCAATCATTAAGGGCACAACCCATTTAAAGGGCCCATCACATTCCAAAGCACATTCAAACCTAGCCCTAAATAAAACAGAGTAGACGTTGGCCTTAAGGATTGGACTCGCTCTTCAGAACTCAGAACGAGATTATTTTCGATTAATCTGTTTCTACTGTTCAATCTGATGTCTAGCTAGGGGAGCAGAGTCAAACGATCGCGGCTGGGGGGTACACTAGGAACCGGAGGCGCAAGCCGAAGGAAGAACCTTCTCCCCAGTCCCTCCTTCTAACTGGTTGGATTGAACAGGCAGAAGTAGATCAAATCGTTCCTTTATCTCAAGACGGGTTTTGGGAGTCTGTAGGTCTGTAGGCTAACCCATTTAAGGACAGGTTTGATTGTTTGTATTCAGGGCACCTTTCTTTCTCCCGTGTCTCATGAATCCTTCCACATATTTCACGCATTCCCGCTCTTTCCCTCCTGTTGTAAATTATCCTCAACATGACAATTATCCCAACTCGTATTGTAATCGACCATCAGTTAGTTGGGATAATTCGGATTGGGGATATAATTCCGGACCCCCGTGTTTAGGGTCTAACCCTGAACACTTTGATTCTCAATTCTATCCTTCTCAGAGTTGCATCGATTATAGATTGTCCTCCTTTCATGAACAACCTAATGCGATCTACAATCAAGAAGGATACACTGATCCTTACCCATCCTCTGATTTCACTGCCTTTAGGTCATCTCCATCTTTTGAGCAATCTGAAATGACCTATTATCAGGATGGGTATAACGAATCTCAATTCGTTAATTCTTCTGCTTTGACGTCAAACCCACCCAATCCTGAACCAACTCATTTGGTTCAGGTTAATCAGGTTCAAGATAAGGTTCTGGCTAACTTGAGAAATATCATACAATCTTTAGAAGTTCAGCCAATACCTTGCATTGAGAGATTGGAGCCCCTGATTGAAATGATTGATGATTTAAACAAGTCTTTGTTGGATTGGCTCCAGGATGTTAATGATAAGAACCCGGGTGAGTTTCTACTCGGGAAATTAGCGAAATTGAGGATGAGATTCGTGGTTGCTTTGATTCAATCTTGGGATGATTCCCAGGATGAACCCTCTTCAGGAAAGCCAATGACAGAACCCGCTCAGGCACCTGTTGGGGGGAACATGTGTTACGAGGCTGACCAGATTGAATTAAAGCAACCAATTAAGGATGATCTGATTTCTTCACCTGAGATCCCTGAGCCGGGTTACGAGAAAACGCATGTCTCCTGGGAACACAAAGTGACAACTGATTTTGGGACATACATTGATACGGATCCTGATTTCTTTGATGGTGAAGATTCAAGTTGCGAAGTCTCACACGAGTTTTCAGATCACGATTTTTGTGAGATGATTGGGCCTGAGGAATCTGATAGATCATTTGATAGCCCAATAACTGAGGAAACTGATCTTATTAGGGCACACGATACAGATCCAGAATCGCATTTTCTGGAGGAATCAATTCAATGCCCTGATTATCAGTTACACCCTGTTGAGCTTATTGATGATTCTAATTCTGAGATAATTAGACCCAAGTCAATTTTGATTCTGCCACATCATTTAGACTTGGAGATTCCAGACGGGGTGATGAATATACAAGAGGTCCTGGAATTTGATACACTTAATGAGGAGGATAGGAGCGGGGAAGTTCTAATTTGGGAAGTTAATTTTGGAGGAAATGGAAGATTGAGTCGAAGGGTTCCTTTTAAGCTGAAACCATCAAATCAGAACCCTTACGACATTTGTTTCGAGGATGTCAAACTCAAGCACACATTTAACGATTATCCTTTTGAGCTTCAATTCTCTGTAACCCGACATTTTGGCCTTGGGTTACATCCTCACAAATCGCAGGCCCGACCCCGCTTGCATTCTGATTTTAGGTTTTGGGTAATTTTTATCCAGAACCTAAGATATTCTCGATTATGGGGTGTGGGTCTGCACCACAATCTGGTCCACATCTGTGGACCTCTGCTGACAGGTCAGAGGATTCTTCTGTTCATTCTAATTCTGACCTGCACATGTGAATTCTTCATTTCTTTTCTTTGTATAGTGTGCCTAGCTGAAGGCACTAAACTCAGCACATATACAGTTCTTTTTCATTTTCATCTCGGAGCGGACCCGATATTCACGTAATTCAGGTGCTTTCTACGCTTTTCCACTCTATTTTATGTCTTTTTAATACAATGAGGACATTGCATTAGATAGGCATGGGGGGATGGATATTTATCTTTGAATTCATTCGTCAGCTCCGTAGATTTGTTTTATTTTATATAAAAAAAAAATCAAAATTAAGAAAGAGAATTTGGGTTTAAGAAAATTTTCGATCTTAAGAAATACTATATTATGTTCTGAACACAAAGACCCTTCAGGTCTTTGGACTTAATCAGCCCGTATATCCACTAAAATGTGGATTTGTTTTTCGAGTTCTCGCCAACTTGAATTTTATTTTAATTGGAGTAAATAAGTTTGGGTGATAAGTACACGACTTATCAACCCGCCCTCTGATGTGAGGGAATTTTGAGTCTTAAGCATCTACATACTTTCTTTGCACTGACTCGTTATTTGGCAATTTTAATGGAAATTGGGTAGCTAATGAACCTTCTAGGGTGATATGGCTGGCAAGTTATCGTGGGTAACAGCCCATAGGTAGGTTGTCCAGAGCCCAGTCACTGGACCTCTCTTTTTGCTGCCTTTAGGTAAATCTTAGACCAGGGAAGCCACCTACTTAAAAAAAAAAAAAAATCAAAAAGGAGAAAAGAACAAAAAGAAATAAGCCACACTTCGCCGCACGAGTATGGCTGGCAAGTTGTCGGTGGTAACAGCTCATCGACCGGTTGTCCAGAACCCAGCTCAGAAAATGCACTAAAAATTCCCAAAACACTTAGGAAGAAGCGGAGAAGTAGAATAAACCGGGGAGATATACACTGGATTCACCCTTGTGTTGACCCCGTTAAAAAAATAAAAGTAGGGAGAAAGCTACCGGCTGTAAAGATACACCTTTAGGCAGAATTCTTTTTGAGGTCACCTAGAGGCGTAGAAATCCGAAGTCCGTTTTAATTGCCGGTCAACGAGTCTATCACAATCACAATAAGATGCTTAAAACTTAGGGTTCTCATCAAATCTTGGGTGAGTTGAATGGCCGTAGAAAGTCACTCTTAAACCCTAAAATTTGAAAATCCAAAAAAAAAAAAAGAGAGTAAAAACAGAAAAAGAAAATTTTCTTTGAATAAGGCGAGGCTTGAGGCGGTCTGCATTTTGGCTGATACCCGGGCACTATTGTGTCTTTGAAAGTTCAGTTCTTAAGTAGACAATTTCTTAATGATTGAAAATAACTCAGGTCCAAATAATCTAACCTAATTCTTTCATAAATAGCATATAGTTTTTGCTAGTGACTAGCAAAAGATAGGCATGGGGGTATGATGTAAACACATTTACACTACTTAAAATGTCTATTTATGCATGTTCTTAAGCATAGGATTGCATTTCATGATATAAATATTGCATTACATGCATCATCTTGCATTTAGAGTAGTTTGAATAAAATGGAGGTTAATTGTCTCCTTTTATGTGCTTGGACAGGGCAAATATTTTATCGGGGCCTCGGATCAAAGATCCAACCGTATGGATATAATCAGGGCGACGATTGGAGATCAACGACTCCAAGATCGCCCTAATCAGGCATCCGTGGCATCAGATAGAGACCGGGGAACCCTAGAAGATCAAGGACCAGGATGGTGTAAATCCGCACTTCAGATGGAAAATCCGACCACACGGATGAATTCGGATCGACGATCGCAGCCGAACGACACAAAAATCGAGTCAATCCGACATCCGTGGCACCATCTACAACTTCCAGAAGATGGACGGCCAAGATGGCACCACGTGGCGCCATCCCAGCCGCCCAATCGGCCGCAGGAGTCTTGTGAAGACCGCGCACCGTCTCCTCTCCGCCGTTGGGTCTCGATCCAACGGCTGCGGTCGCTCGCGCTTAAAAGCGTCCCCGCGACCATTTCGCCCGCGTAGCGCAGCGGCGACGCAGCTGCGGGCGAAGCGGAGGTCGCGGGTTCGAGCCGCGGTGAGGGGGTGGAAGGCGCGGGCGAGCGGGCGCGCACGAGCGTCAGATGAAGATCCAACGGCCGCGCGCGCCCGATAGCGCCGACGCGCAATTGGACGCTCTGGTGAACGCACGATCACACGCGGGCGGTGCGCTACGCAGCGGGCGCGGACGCGTTCTAAGCCGTCCGATCTCGCGATCGGACGGCTGAGACGACGCGGACGTGCGTAGGCGTTACGCGCGCGGGCAGCCGAGCGGGCGCGCGTGGGCGCGGCGGCGACGGCGACGTCGGGGCTTTAGCGACGGTTTTATCCGTCACTAAAGACCCCTTATTTATTATTTTGAAGATGTAATGTCCATTTTGCCCCCACTCCTTGCAACTATAAAAGGAGACCCCCTCCATACGAAATTTTCATCCCTTCCTTCTCCTCTCTACCTCTCCAAAGCTCAAGAGAAGCTTGTCCCACACCCGGGATGCTTCTCGCGAGATAAAGTCCAAATTTTCGTCCCCCTTCGGAAGTGGATCCCGCGACGACGACGGCGTGCTGCTTCGTTCCCGTTCTTCTGCTTCGTCCTCCTTCGTCCCGCTTCGTTCTCCTTCGTCCAGGCGTCGTCCCGTCCGGCTCGTCCTCCAAGCGACCGTCGAGGAGGATTCTCTCTCCCTATTCTTTTTACTGCTTTCTAGTATAGATTTACTGCTTTCTAGAGTAGTCAATTCGTCCTCCGAGCGATCGTCGAGGAGGACATTTCTCCCTCCATTCTTTTAATGCTTTCTAGAGTAATTGTTTTATGTTTTCTAGTTGTAACGAAAGAACTCTTTTATGATAAATTCCTTGTCTATTCTACATCTCATTTTGATTTCCATGTACAGTATTCTTTCTCTCTCTCTTACTCCCTCTCTCTCTTTTATTTGTTGTAGATACTTAGATAGTTTAAATTGAATTTCTTCGTGACAAAATAAAAAGAAACGCGAAGTTTTTAAATCAAACGTTCGCCTCCCTGTGTTCGACCTGGAATTTTAATTTCGGTATAAATTTTATTTGTTGAACACGAATCCTTCGCTTTCGAACTACAACGACGGGTTTTCCAAAACCAAACACGTTAGCGTAGGTTCGTAAATAAGTTCAACACCTATGGATCCCAAGATGCCACTATATGATGAGAATGCACAGTTGGTGGACAGCAAGCAGTACAGGCAGCTTGTGGGCAAGCTACTATATCTCACTATTACGAGGCCAGACATCTCCTTTGCAGTAAGGAAACTGAGTTAGTTCATGGCCAAGCCAACACACCAACACTGGGATTCAGCATTGATGGTGCTCAGATACATTAAGAAGGCTCCTAGGAAGGGTCTTCTCTTTTCCAAGGAGTCTTCCATGACCTTGGTTGGATACTCTGATGCAGATTACGCTGGATGTCATGTAGATCGCAAATATACTACTGGGTTCACCTTTCTAGCAGGGAGTTTGATTACATGGCGAAGCAAGTAGAGCACAGTTGCGATAACTAGTGCCGAATCTAAGTACAGGGACATGGCTCAGACCACTGCAAAGATGATGTAGATCAGATCCCTACTTACTGACTTGCAGATACAGTTTGCTAGCTCGATGGATATAAGGTGTGATAATAAAGCAGCTACCTTTATTGCCAACAATCCAGCATTTCATAAAAGGATGAAGCACGTTGAGATTGACTATCACTACACTAAAGACATCATTCAGAAGGAGTTGCTTTATACCACGCCAGTCACATCTGAGGAGTAAATTGTTGACATCTTTACCAAGCCCTTAGCCAGATATCTATTTGATTCGTGTGTATCCAAGCTAAACATGATAGATATCTATGCTCCAGCTTGAGGAGTGTTAGCATATATTTTCTATTTCTATTTTTTGTTGTTATATAGCTATTGGATTTGATTTACTCCTCAGGGACTTTTATGTACTTCCACCCTTTCGGTCTCTCTCTATATAAGAGAGCCCTATAGTTTCTAATTGAATTAAGCCATTTCATCCAATTAAGTCTATAGATCGTCATTTCCATTCCTCAGAAAGCATCACAATATATGCAACTTGATTGTGGATGATAGAATGGAAAATTATCTTACTTATCTCCTTGTGTTATTTTCTTATAGTTTATGGATTCTACTGTGATTGTTTCACTCATCCTCTTAGGATTATGGCTCCTCAATGAAAGCTATCACGTTTCCCTCAACATAACATTGAAGCAAAAACCCTCAAGTAGGACATACTACCTTCTTAATGATATCTTTCAGTTGAGAAGAAAAGAATGTCTTATTCTCAAATGAAAAATCCTAGCATCTCTTTTATATTAGAGAGGTTTGGGCAAATTACAAAGATACCCCAAAAGTAACAAATAATAAAGAGGTCCCTAGGATCAACACTCCCCCTCGAGTTGGGACGTAGATATCTACAAGACCCAACTTATCGCACAAGAAATCAAGACACTTCTTAAGAGCCTTGATAAATATATCAGCTAGCTGAACCTCGAATGAGGCATATAGGGTACTAATCTTGCCACGAAGAACAGCGTCACGAACAAAATAGCAGTCAACCTCGATATGCTTAGTCCTCTCATGAAAAATCAGATTTAAGGTAATATAAGTGGCAGATTTATTATCACAGAGGAGTGGAACGGGTACAGTAATCTGGATACCAAGATCCCGTAAGAAGAAAACAATCCACATAATCTCATAAGTGACTTATGCCATAGCTCTATACTCTGCCTCAACACTTAAACAGGCCACAACACTCTACTTCTTGCTCCTCTAGGAAACTAGATTTCCCCCAAGATAGACTACAAAGCCTGAAGTAGAGCGTCAATCATTGACAAACCTGGCATAATCTGCATCAGACTAAGCAAATATATCTAAGTTACCACCATCTTTGTAATACAGCCCTCTACTTGGTGTCCCCTTAAGGTACCTCAGGATGAGGCAAATCTCACGCCAATGGCTGTAATGTGGAGGCTGCATGTGCTGGCTAGCTCTGCTTACTGTAAAACTGATATCAACCCTCGTGATGGTAAGATAGAGTAAGCAACCCACTGTACTATAGTAAGAAGTAATGTCCTCGTACGATGGATCCTCATCAGAAAAGCATGTAGGGGGTGGCTCTACAAGTATACCAGAGGACTTTAGTACCGAGCAAACTAGTCTCCTGAAGTATCTGAAGTATATGTTGCCTCTGTGACAAGGACAAACTTGACCTCTGTTGTACTACCTCAATCCCCAGGAAGTATCTTAACTCTCCCAAGTCCTTAGTAACAAAGGTAGACTGCAAGGACTTGGTCTAGGCAATCCCATCATCATCATCACCAGTGAGAATCAAATCATCTACATACACAAATAAGATAACCTCGATATGTCCTCTACGCTCAGTCTTCCTGATGAAAACAGAGTGTTCAAAAGTAGAGCGTCGGAACCTAATCATCTCAATCTCTATACTAAGCCTCTCAAACCAGACACGAGGACTCTGCTTCAATCTATATATCGCCTTTCTCAGGCAACAAACATTCTCCCCCTTGATGCTGTAACCTGGTGGTTGTCTCATGTACACCTCCTCAGATAAATTACCATACAACAAGATATTTTTAATATCAACCTGATGTAAAGGCCATTTCCTAATCACTGCAATAGAAATGATAATCCTGACAGACGTAATACAAGCTACAGGAGAAGATGTCTAAAAATAATTTACCCCATATGTCTGAGTAAAGCCTTTAGTAACAAACCTAGCCTTATACCTGTCCACTGTAACGTCAGGCTTATACTTGATAGTGTAGACCCATCTGCAATCCACTATAGTAGCATTATCGGGACAAGGTACTAACTCCCAAGTATGTCATGACTGTAAGGACTGCATCTCCTCGTCCATTGCAGTCTACCACCTAGGATCACGAGAGGCCTAAGCAAAATCCCTACAAATAGCAAAAGCAGTAATAGCTAAAGCAAATTGACGAACACCATCCTTAAGATGAGCAACACTTGTATATTAAGAAAGAGGATGGAGTGTGCATGCTCTACTAGGTCTCCTCAAAGGTAACTGCTCCTCAATGTCTGAGCTACTCTCATTTACCAAATTAGAACAAGGCCTAATGTCTAGCAAAGTGTGTAGCCTCCAGTGGTAAACCTATGTCTCCTCCAGGGCAGCCTGTATAGACGTTCCCTCATCTAAGAAGTAAGGAATCTTCTCAAAGAAGGTAACGTCTATAGTGACAACAAATCTCCTGTGGCTCGAGACATAACACATGTATCCTTTCTGCGTTCTAGAATACCCAAGAAAGATGCATTTGACTACCCTGGGACAGAACCTGTCCTAATTGCCATATGCCTAGACAAAACAAGTATATCCAAACGCCCTCAAGGGTAGAGCAAAGAGCCTATCACAATCTGGATGAATCACCTAGAAAGGAATCTGTCCTCAAAGAAATGACGAAGGTACCCAATTAATCAAGTAAGCTACAGTGAATATGACATCTCCCCAGAATTGCTTAGGAACCTTCATATGGATTATCAGAGTCCTAGCAATGGCCACAAGATGTTGAAGCTTGTGCTCAGCCACACCATTCTACTGGGATGTGTGAGCACATGACGTCTGGTGAATAATATCTTGAGAAGAAAAGAGACTACACATCTCACTGCATAAACTCGAAGGCATTATCACTGCAAAAAACTCGAACCGTACCATCATACTAAGTCAGAACCTCTGCTAAAAATTGCTAAATAACCTGGTGAATCTCTGCATGGGTCTTCATCAAGAAAATCCAAGTGAGGCAACTATGATCATCCACAATCACGGTATAATATCGGTGTCCTCCTGGCGTAGGCACTCTGGATGGCCCCCACACATCACAACGTACTAAGGCAAAGAGAACAGTACTCACTCCGATGTCCCTCTATGGATAAGTACTCCTGTAGTGTTTCCCAAGCTGATAATCCTCGCACTGTAATGTCAGAGAATCTGGCAAACTGGGATACATCTGTCACATCTTCTTGAGCGAGGGGTGCCCAAGTCTCCTATGCCATAGCCATGGGTCAAAAGCTACGGATGCTGCTCCCGCAAATAAAGTAGGTGTGTCAAAGTAATAGAGTCCATGTCGCTCTATACCGCCACCTATAATATCTCATGTTTGTCTATCCTGAAAATAGCAATGGCCCTCGTCAAACACAACATGGCACCTAAGATCCCTACAGATGCAAGTCACAGACAGCAGATTCATCGGGAACTTAAGAACACAGAGAACTCCTATCAGCATCTTCGGGGAGGCACGTACACTCCTTACAGCTATGATGGATGACGTGGCTCCATTGGCCACCCAAACATCCTTGATCCCACACAGAGTCTTAGGATCCATAAGACTTCCACCTTTCCTTTAAGGTGGATAGAAGCCCTAAAGTCAATTATCCACCTTCCTCCTATCTTCTTCATGTCTTCTTGGGTTGCAAGCGCAAACCCTTTCAAGTCTAAAACAGAACTTCTTAGTGCATGACTCCCATCTTCAATGCACGAGAGGACTCATCACGCTTGAGGAAGCAAACTTTGTCACCAATGGTAAGAGAACTCATCACCACACTTAGGAAGCATGATATACCCTTCATCATGCGAGAAATTGCATCACAAATCGCAAACTGGGGTGGTAGACGGCCCGATTGAGCCACCGGCAAACCTTCAACAGGTCTGCCAGCAGCGATGGGAAGGCCAGCGGCTACTGCGCATGGTTAACAGGGCCACCAACCACCCATCGAGTGCTGGCGGTCAGCTGCACACATTCAGCAGCATCGCCAGCCCCTTACTGGGTGATGGCGACGGCCTTGAGGCCATCTGCAGGGGTGGCGACAGCAACGTGAGTTCTGGAAACACTGTCGCTGTCACTGCTCCTGGCCATCTTTCGGATCATTGATTGAATCACCACAATATTGGTGATTCAATCATCTTTAGGCAGAATATTTGGTGGGATATTGGAGCATCGGCTTAGGACCATTGCTCTGATATCATGTTGAGAATAAAAGAATGTCTTATTCTCAAATGGAAAATCCTAGCCTCTCTTTTATATTAGAGAGGTTTGGACAGATTACAAAGATACCCCAAAAGTAATATAAATAATAAAGAGGTCCCTAGGCTCAACACTTTCCATTGCTTTCTCTACCCAATAATACCTCCCTCTTCTTTGCCAAGTAAATAGAGGAAAAACATGTAGTAAATGGACAAAATTGAGAGAGTGGCCCTACTAAGATGTCCACATAAGTTCTCAGCAAAGGAAAAGAAAAGGATGCCTGCATATGTGCAATGTGATGTCAATGCCATCAGTTGCAGCAAAGCTACTAGCATTGGTACTTGGCAGTGGCGTGTAAACTGCTAAGGAGGAACATCAACAGAAAGACTTGCACGGTTGCAAGTCACAACCTGATATGGGCATCAAGCTCAAGTTGCAAAGGTTATGTGCTTGAGCAGCAAGTTATAGCATTTGGGTAGACTTGTGCAGAATAGGTTGGGACAATTTGAAAATGAGACGTCATTGCTGGTATTTCTACTTTTTCCTCGTAGATTTGCAGATCTACTCCTTTTCCAATTGCATTTTAATTTCACGTACTCTCCTTTTTTGAAAGAAAAGTACCCTCCTTTTGGACTCTAGTTTCTCCCTTCCCGTTGCAGACTCCACTCTTTTTCCCCCAATTTCACAGACATAATATAGCAATCACATAATCATGGATGTAGCATCTACCATAACATTATGATCCATTGATATCATCCTAATTGGGAACTCTTCATTGTTTTTAACAGAGGAACATTTCAACATAAAGAAACAACAAGAATCATAATTTTGAAACGAATCAAACGACAACTCTATTTACATACCCCCATAGAAGGCATAAAGTCAAACCTAGGTAGAAAAAATGAGACAATCATTTTATTACATAACCCTAATCCTCAATATATAGAGGATTTGGGTAAAATTTAGAGAGGTCCACCATCAATGAGAAAATAAGAAAAAACAACCAAAATAACATGATTCTCAGCACTCGCCTCAAGTCAAAGCATAAATGCCAATTATGCTCAACTTGATACAACATCTATTAAAGGTCTTAGAAAGTACTTTTAAAGACACTGCAGTTTGATCTTTAGAACTAACATTGGTGGTACATAGGAGCCCCTTCTGAATCAAATCTCTAGTATAATGGCAATCCACTTCGACATGCCCCCTCCTCTAATGAAATATGGGATTATTTGCAATATAAGTAGCAACTCTACTATCACATCTTAGCTCCATAGTTGATGGCACCTTAACATGCAGATCCACAAGGGCAAATCGAATCCACATCATCTCAATAGCAATTTGTGCCATATCACAAAACTCTAATTCAGCCCTAGATCATACTACTGCAGTCTGCTTCTTGTTGTGCCATGTCACTAGATTGCCAACAAGATAAGTACAAAATCAGTGATAGATTTTTTATCGTTAAGGCAACCGACATAATCAGCATTCGTGTATGCAATGATGTCTAATGAGGAGCCCTTAGTAAACAAGAGTTCCCCTACCAAGTGATGACTTAAGATACCTAAGCACCATCATGGGTGCATCCCAATTCAACTTTATTGGCCTATCCATAACCTAGCTAAGTTTCCCCACTACAAAGGAGATATCCAGGCATGTAATAGTCAAGTATAGAAGTTTGCCAACGAGACCCCTAAACTGTTGAGTGTCAAAAAGAGCAACAGTATCATGTTGTAAGGGTTTAGGGTTTAGGGTTTAGGGATTGACTTGCAAAGAGACATGCTTAGATATAGGATGCCTTGTGTAGCTATATGGTGCCTTCCTTAATGTAATAGAAAGATCAAAATCCTCTGTAACAGTTGGGTGGACATCATCTGTTTATACCTGCACTTGTTATGGTACAACACTAAGACTAGTGTTGTCAATAGAAATTGGCTCACGTTTCACCTTAGGGGATATGTGATGTGTTGGCTTAGAAGGTGGAGGACGATAAGCATAAGTAAATCGAAACCAATCATTGGCAGAAAGAACAATAGCACTATCAGAAATGATCACAAGAATATCTTCCAATGCCTTAGGGAGAACAGACATAAGAATAATATCAGCACTGTCAAGAACCATGTTCATGTGCAACCTTGTTATAGAAAAATATGGTATTGACTCGAAAAATGACACATCTACGCTACTATAATGGCGATGTTGGAAAGGATCATAACATTAATACCCCTTCTATGACCTGGAATATCCTAAGAACACACAATTGCTCTAAGAGCCAACTTACCTCGTCCAAAACCATGAATATGAACGAATACCACACATCCAAAAGCTCAAGGATGAATGGAGAATAATTCTCCATCTAAATAGTAGTTGTATCGGAATTCGTTCATTAAGAATCGAGAATGGCATGCGATTAATAAGTTAAGATGTTGTAAGAACTGCATCTCCCCAATATGTTTAAGGCACACTATTGTGGATCAGTAGTATCCTCGCAACATCCAACATATGGCAGTGTCTACACTTAGCCACACCATTCTACTAAGAAGTGCGAGAACAAGTCGTCTAATGTATGATTCCTTGTGACTTGTAGAAGTTACTAAGAAATGTGGTGCAAAACTCCAAAGCATCATCAGAATGAGCAACCTTAGCAGTAGCCCCAAACTATGTCTTTGTCTCTAAGATAAAATTCTGAATAATCATTCCTACATTTAATTTCTACTTCAACAGAAATGCCCAACTCAAGCAAGAATAGTCGTCAACAATCACCGAGTAGTAGCGGTGCCCTAATCTATCAAGAACTCGACTAGGACCCCAGACATCTATGTGAAAGAGCTCAAATAGATACCAAGATCTCAGAGTCTAACTAGTAGGAAACATGCTCTGATGATAATACCCCAACTGACACTTCACACTCGATCTTGGCACCAAGAGAAATTTGAGGAATAGCACAACGAAGCTTAAAAAAGGGAAGATGGCCTAAGCCTCGGTGCCACTAGAAAGCAAAGGTAGATGATGGTGGAACAGTGGCATGAGTAGCATCTGGTGACTGAAGTAATTTGTAGGCCCCTCCATAGCCACTAATTGTCTTCCTAGTCAACACATCCTCGAAGACACATTAGGTTACGTCAAATATAAATCCACAATTAAGCTCCTTAGTTATCCTACTAACTGAGACTAGGTTGTCAAGGAAGTCTGGTACTAATAAGGCATCTATTAGTCTCATGTTCGAGGAAAAATTAACTTCTCCCTGGCCAATAATCAACAAGTGCCTCCCATGATCCCATCAACTACCTGTTCGTCCAGGTGCAACAGAACTAAGTAGGGAAAATCTGCTTTGATTCCCACACAAATGCCGAGATGCTCCAGAGCCTACCAACCAATCAGGATCACATCTAGGGTTCTGAGTAGACAAAACAATTGGGAAATCTGCTGGAGAGTCAATTGTGGAAGTGGCCAGCATCTGAGGTATTCATTGCATACGATTATTATATTTGTCTCTGAGAATCATCCACATCTCCTTTGTGGTTCGATAGTACATAATCTTATCTCCGATTCTTGAGGCAGTACTATTTATGATCCAAATACGGACCATAGCATTCTCTCTCTTCCATGTAGCATATTTTCCTATCTTATTAGTCTCTGATTCCATGAGAATAAGCTCTTTATCATGGCCCTCTACGATCACAAGAAAAATTTGAGACCACCGCAAATAGTTGGTCTTGTCCAATTTGATCATTGGACTAAAGAATGGGTTCTTATAGACATTTGTTTCTGTCAACTCCGATGTGGCATCTAAATAATCCAAAGAGCTAACTTCCACACGAACTAGAGCCCCAAGAAGCAAAAAAATCTCCCAAATCGACTTAAATAATGAAATCAGACCAGATAGACCTAATTTTAGATCAAAACAGAGCCAATGGGATTGTCTCTGACCTGCTAGCAGCCCTTCGGTGAGTCACTAGCGACTGTCGCCAGAGCAAAGTGTTGTCGAGTGATCCCTTCGGTAAGGGAGTTAATCGCTCATGCACCTAGCAGCAACCTCTAGGCGCCACTAGGTGCCTTGCTGCTGCTAGTAGAGGTCGGATGGCCTCTTGCTGCCACTGGCAGTGAGGCTAACCAATGGCAGTAAGGTTGCTGGACGATGTGCGGTGGTCCAGCAACCCCACTGAAGGTCGATGACAAAGGCTGATTGGAAATTATCCTTCGATTAGAGTATATTTTCGAGGGTTTCTTCCATCAAACGACGGTTTTCGAGGGAGAAAACCTAGGGGTTTTTTTTTATTTGGTGGAGAAAAAAAATGGGGGGAGAACAAAGAGGGTAAAAGGCATCGACTTAGGACTACCGCTCTTATACCAAGTTAGAAAAAATGAGACAATCACTTTATTACGTAACCTTAATCCACAATATATAAAGGATTTAGGTAAAATACAGAGAGGGCCACTACCAATAAGAAAATAAGAAAAAACACCCACAATAACATGATTCTCAACAAACCTAAAACGTAGGATGGCATTCAATCTTCTTTTTCTTAATAAATCAGCATGCAATTATTTCAACAAGAAGGGCAGCTAACCAAGTGTAGAGGATACGTTCGAAAATTTTCTGAACTTGTGGTTGTTGGAAAAAGGTCACATCAGGAACTGTCCTTGGGCAATCAACTGAAATCTAGGTACAAAAGGTTAGAATATATAGTTAGAGCTTGATATCACAACATACTGTAAGAAAAAAGTGTTAAAAGTAAGCAATTCCAAGAACTATGATAACCTGGCGAAGCATGTTGATCTCATCTTCTGAACGCTCACCATCAGGAATGTCATAATATTGAGAAACGCATTCAACATATTCAAGTCGTTTTCTTGCTAGGAGTCTCTCCCTTCTATCTGAATTAGGTGATGCATATCCCTGTTGTCAGCTGAGATTTCAACTTATGCAAGCAAAAGAATGCTGAACTATCTATACTGCAACTAGGAAAACATAGAAGAAACGACTACTACTAATACTATTACTACCAAGCCTTTTCTGATATTAAGTGGTGTCCGCTACATGCATTTATCATAATTTCTGAGTATGGACTTCCCATAGGGCCCTGTATCAGAGTTGAATTATGCACCATTTGGACAATGAAAAATAAACCTTGTGAGCTTGGTAATAAACTACTACCGAATTTATTCATGATTTCGGCAATGTTAATAGGGATTTCAAACAATGCAATGATCGGAATGTCCAAAATTTATGACGTGTTAAATCTAACATATCTGGACATCATTAGAATTCTTTGCAAAATATAATATAATCGGATTTTTAAAAATTATTACAATGACATTTTAAAAAAAAAAAAGGAAATGGTAGTTATCCAACCTGATTACCACTCCAAATGTATTATAAAAAAAGGCCTTTTAGCCAACATCAAGTCCAAAGTACAGCCACAAAGACCCCTCACTCACAGTAACTTACTCTACATCCTAATCAAAGCAAAAATAGACTCCACAAAATTTTCCACATAAGGCTTCTACCCCTTGAAGACGACTTCATTCCTTCTTAACCAGACACCCCAGAGGACTACCAATGGCCTGGCCCTCTCCTTCATCTGGAAGATATTCTACCCAGCGTTGTCGCCTCCGCCTCTATATCCGCTCCAAAACTCATCAAAAGAATGACAATTCCACCATCCCACTCCCACACGGCTCCAAATCTGTGATACAAACAGGCAAGAGAAGAAAAGGTGGTCGACATTCTCATCTCCTTCACATAAAGGGCATACCTTAACCTCCCCAAGAGCCCATCTCGCCCTCCACACCCTCGTCATGAGCCTCCGCCTCCTAAGTAGCCAAACAAAGATCTTAACCTTCAAAGGGCAAGCTGCCTTCCAAACCTGTGTGCAATCTCTCACCAGGTCCAAATCACCAGTGGGTCCCCCGCCGGACAATCTCCTATAAGTAGCTCTCACTGAGAAATCTCCTTCATCCCAACTAAACATATCATTCCCTAACACCAGATGGAGGCCTTCCAACTCTTCAAGCAATCTCTGGAAGCTCTGGATTCTCGCATCTGAACGATTCCCTGCAAAAGATGGGCACCACCTACCTCCCTAAACTTCTGTCACAGATGCCTCCCTACCCATGGAAAGAGAGAAAAGTCTTGGAAATCTTCTAGAAAGTGCGCCTTGAGCTATCCAATCATCCTGCCAGAACCTGAAAACCTCCCCCGTCCCCACCACCGGTACAAAATAGTTCTGCACTTTATGAGCCACCACCGACAAACCTCTCAGGAAATGAGAAGCATCTCTTAGCGGGGACAGGAGGAGGTCCCAACGCAAAGAGCCTCCATAAGCGGACCTGAAAACCCTCCCCACCAAATCTCCCCTGTTCTCCAATAAGCCTCCAATCCATTTCGCCAGCAGGCTATCATTGGTTCTCCCCAACTCCCTCACCCCAAGCCCACCTTCCTCAATCGGCTTGCAAACCTCCTCCCACGCCACCAACCTGGCACCAAGCTCATTCGACCCATAGTTGGACCAGAAAAAATTCCTCATAAGACCCAACATTCTCTTGACGACCTTCTGGGGCAGCTTTAGGACAGAGATGAAGTATGAAGGCATCGCAACTAGAACCGCCTTGAACAAAACCAGCCTTCCTCCCCTCTAGCCTCCCCATCAAGGAAGCCTAATCCTACACCAAGATCCTCCCGTCCATCAACGGAAGGCCCAAATACTTAATCGGTAGTTTCTCCTGCTCCGTGCCAAGACACATACCGCACTCCCTCACCTCCGCCTCTGCCTCCGTCAAGTTGAAAGGAACAAAACTCGATTTGGACAGATTAATCTGTAGCCCGAAAGCCTCACCAAACAATAGAAGCAAGATCCGCATCCTCCTAGCTTCCACCTCCTTGCCTTCAATAAAAAATATCGTATCATCCGCATACTGCAGCAGCGGAATGCTCGTCCCATCTCCCAAAGAAAAACCTCTCACCAAGTTCCTCTCACAAGATCTATTCGCCGCCCTCGCTAGCGCATCTACCGCTAGAACAAAAAGCATCGGAGCAAACATACATCCCTGCCTAACCCGTCTTCTCGGCTGGATCCAACCCCCTGCCGGGTTTCCATTGATAAGAATCGAAAAAGACGTCGTAGTGACGCATCTCTTCATCCACTTGATCCACAGGGGTGGAAATCCCCTCTTCACCAAAGAGGCCCAAAGGAAAGACCACTGCACTGAATCATATGCCTTGCTGAAATCAACCTTCCACATGAAAGCCTTCCTCTTGCTCCTCTTCCAGCAAGATAAGATCTCCGAAGCCACCACATACCCCTCTAAGATGTTCCTGCCTGGGACAAAAGCCGTCTGCACCCAATCCACAATCTTCACCAAGGTCCTCAATCTATTCGCCAAGATCTTAGCCACAATCAAGTAAATAGCATTCGAAAGAACTATCGGCCTATACTCCTGAATCTCCTCCGCTCCATCCCTCTTCGGCAATAAGAACAAGTAAAATTTGTTCAATTTGTTGAAACCCAAGTTTCCTTCACTGAACTCCTACAGCACCTGCACCACATCATCCTTCACTACCGGCCAAAACTCCTTATAGAAGAAGGCGAGAAAACCATTCGGACCTGGACAATCGTCGGCATTCAGTCCTCAAACCACCTTATGGATCTCATCCTCCTCAAACGGCCTAATCAAGCTCTCTGCTTCCACATCCCTAATCTGTGGTATTTCGGATCCCAACAACCTCCATCTTCCCCCTGCCTCTTCCCGGTGAACTCCCTGAAGTACCTCGCAGTCGCCCCGCCCACGAACTCCTCCCCATCCACTTTCAGTCTATCAATCCAGTTCTTCCTCTTCCTACCAGATGCCGCCATATGAAAGTACCGAGTGTTAGAGTCGCCCTCCCTGAGCCACTTCTGCCTGCATCTCACCTTCCACTCCACCTCCACCTTCCAGTCCTCTTCCTGCACCACTTGCAAGCACTTTGCTCTACTCTCCCTGTCCACTTTGGAGAGGAGGCCAACATCCTCAACCAAATCCAGCCTCGCAATCTTACTGAGAGCTTCATCTCTCCTCTTCCCAAGCTCCTCTTTGATTTGCTTCCCATAGACCTTGGGGAAGGACCTCATCTCCCGTAGCTTGGCTTCCAACCTAGCAGCCGTCGAGCCTTCCGCGTAAGTAGATCTCCATCTCTCTTCCACCAGCCTCCTAAATCCCTCTTCTAGAAGCCAAGCTCTGTCAAACTTAAAATACTTACCATGCCTCCAACCCTCATTCGTCGCCCAAAGAAAGGGGGTGTGGTCCGAGAACGGCCGCTCCAGAGGTTTGACCTCTGCCATAGGGAAAACCTCCGCCATCGCTGTCAAGACCAAGAACTTGTCAATTCGAGACCGTTGCCCACCAGAGCTCCGCCAAGTGAAGTGGCAGGAAGAGGGTAGCATGTCAACCAGCCCTTACGCAGCAACAAAACCCGCAAAAGCCTCCGAGCCTTGGTCCACTCCCCCACGGCCATCCGATCTATCTTATGTCAATAGAGTGACATTAAAATCACCACCAATCAACTACAAGGTCCCCTAATGTGCCGTTGCAACTTGATCTAATTCATCCCACATAACCTGCCTCCGCATACCATCATTCGGGTCGTAGACTGAAGAGAAGAGCAGGCAAAGACTGTCCCGACGCCTCTACAACTTGACTGTGACCACATGGGATCCGACCGTCGAGTCCAACAAGGAGAAGACATGTCCTTTCCACCCAACAACAACACCACCTACTCTTCCGACCGCATCGAGGGCTATGAACTCCCCAATGCCACCACCCCCCACCTCCCTCCACAACTTCTGATCATAGCTCCCCCATTTCGTCTCCTGGAGAAAAACCACCCCAGGTTCCCACCTCTGAATGTAACCACACAACACTGCCCACCTGAAGGGGTCATTCAACCCCCTCACATTCCACGAGAAGACCTTGGTCATGGAGATGGCCGGGAAACTCCACCTTACATCGTGCGCCTAAAACCCACCTCCTCAGCCACCCGATCAACCTCCCTGTCCTCCAGCTCCACAGGCAGACCCGACTGCCCCCGCCTCACCTGCTCCCCCTCCAAAGGGTCCTCTTCTTCCCCGTCCACCCCTGCTCGCACCACCCTCTCTTCACCCACACCCAACTTCACCCGAACCTCCTCAGCCATCGCCCCCTCTCCAGCCCCATCCCCTCGCTAGCTATCAACACCACCACCAGCCACCGACGCTACCCCAGCACCCCCCACGCTACCATTGCCTCCCACCAAGCCATCTGTCGACCCTCCACCTCGCCCCACTATCGGCAGGGTGCTGATGGCCACCTCCTCCGCCAACACCTCCCCCCGATGTCATTTGCTCCCCACCTCGCTCTCGCCTCCAGCCCTCACGGTCGGAGAAGACTTAGCCCTCCACCTCCAATAGGTCCACCTCGGTTTGTACGAGAGCTGCTGCGCGAGGAGCTTCCTCAACTTCCATTTCTGCAGGCGCAGCACGATCCCATCCACGCCGCCCGTCACTACTCAGTCATCTTGACGAAGCTCGGATCGTGGGCTCACCTCCAGGCCCATCCGATCGCTACCACCGTGTGGAGCCCACCCCGAACCCTTACGGGCGAAGGGGCACGATTCGAAAACCCCCCCGAACTCACCTTTCCCCAAGCCCGGATCCGCCTCACCCGACCCGGATCCGCCAAGAGGGTGCGCTGCTAAAAGCCTCTCCACATCAGCCAGGCACTTTGTCTTCAGCGCCTCGGATCTCTCCAAATCTTTCGCAGCAGATCCCACGCCTTCGACCGCCTCCACCGCCCACTCGTCTGCTACCGAATGCGCCATGGGAACCGCAATGGTCGCGCAATCATCTCTGCGTCCCCTCGCCTTCCCAAAAATGGCCGACCATCGGCTTGCCCGTGAGCTAGCTCCGTCGCCACGCTCCACCACCGCACTACCAGCCACCGCCTCAGCAAAAGACCTAGGTCTCCCGACCTCCGGCGAGACCCGAACCAACCAAGAAGAGCTCCCCCACCTCAAGACCACCTTCTCCGCGATTCGAATCCCCGGCTTCATCTCCACCCAAGCACCGAACCTCAACAGGTCCTCCGCTCTCAGGCCAAGACCATCTCATCTCCAAAGTCTCGCGAACGGAGCAACCACTGCCGCCACCACCTCCACCGTGCAAAGGAAGAGAGGAACCCCCTCAATCGCCACCCTCTACCTCGCACAAACAGGTAGGCACTCCACCACGGCCCCATCCGACCTCACCAGCCACCTCCACCTCACCACTCCTCGGCGACATGGCATCTCCCTGAACACCAATCTCCACAGTAGCACCGGTCTAAGCCCCAAGAGCACAAAGCCTCCGCTCCCGAGAGTCGCAACTCCAAAGGCACCCCTTCCAATCCCCAAAAGCGAGGAGACTGCCCCCCTCAAGTCGCCCAGCCCCACCTCCCCTTCCAGCACCACTACTACTAGGGCCGCCGCCAAACTCCCCTCAAGGGCCCTAATCTCCTCCGACCATGGCGCTTCAACCTCCACGAGAGGCACCCCCTCCGACGAAGGTGGCAACTCCTTGGCGCTCCCCACAGAAGCCCTAGCGGCAAGCTCCTGAAGGTGGCACCTCGCTTGCCTATGCCCAAAACCTCCGCACCGTAGACACCTCAACAGCTCCCTACAACCCTTCGCGAAATGCCCCTTCCCGAGGCACTTGAAGCAGCGAAGCTCCGGCGCCTCTCCCCTCCGCGGCCTCCTCTTCACCACTGTCCAACCAAGCTCCTCCTCGCCCTCGCTCCCTCTCGCGCTCCCCCTCTCGCTCACGCTCATCGCTCTCCTCGGCTCAATTATTTTTCCAAAAGTGAATAATCTTTCTACAATGACATTTTAATATATTATACTTAAGGCCTAAATTGTCTTTAGGTGCAAATGGGTCCAATTCAATCTGCAACCCAACCTTACCCAAACCCTATTGGGCTGGGTTAGGTTAGGTTCAAGGAGCAATTTATCCCGACCCAACCTACAACAATAAATATTCTTTCCTAAAGCATTCCTTAGTGTTCTTTTTCTGAGAAGTGAAAGGCTAACCACTCTGAGGTTGTGACCATTCCATTCATTTCATTCTTTTTGAAGAGGCATTCCAGTCATTTTATTAAAAAAAAAAGATTCAAAAGATTGCCCCTTTACAATAAGTTATCCCAAACTTGTAAAAGGACGGAAGCTTGATAAATAACACCACCCTGATGCTGCCACAAGACCCAAAGAATTGTGAGAGACCTCGCGATGTCCTGCTTTGTCCAGAAACACCTTGTTCCTTGGCTGACTCTCCCAGCCACAAAGCTCTTCCGATGGTAGATTTATGAGGAAGAACCCACCAATAATCTATCCTCAGGTATATTATATCTTAAAATTCCTAATCCCATTCCCGAAATCAGCCTATATCATACCCCACCACCTACCAACCCTGCCCAACAAAAAAAAGCCAGATCCATAGTTCACATATATTATTTACTCAAGTGAAACCCGCTGATGCAAAAATTTCTGAAGTGCGATCTCACTTTCTTATGCCACATTTCTTAGGGGCTGTTTGGTAGGAGAAATTAAAAAAAAAAAAGGAATTGTAAGAGGAATAAAAAGAAAATGGAACTAGGTAACTTTTTGCTTTGGGTGAAAAGTTGGAATTACATTAGATGTTTAGGAGAAAAGAGTATCACATCATGGAATTATAAGAGATAAAAAAGAGGAATAAAATAATTCCACCTCTAAGGTGGAATTGTTTTCTCCTGGAATTAAACACCAAATTGCAGAATATAACAATTCCAGAATTGAAGGCTCCAAACAAGGAATTCGGAGGTCAGTTCCTTGTTCCAAGCAGGCCTTCCCCTCCAGGTATGCCTCTTTATCTTTCAATTTTTTTCCCAAAAGGTAAAAGGAGGATCACCAAAGCCGGTGATCCTCCAAGTTCACTTAAAAGATAATCAATCAATGTACATCATCCCAAAGGACACAAAAGATTGAACAAGTCCCTAAAAGATTGCACTTCAGGAATAACATTCTCAGCGTAGGCACGCTCTCCTCTGAAATTAGCCCGTCTCCTTGCAGACACAAAGACCAGAGAACAGCAAACAGGCAGACCCTTTCCGTTTTGGATCTAAAACTACCACCTCTAAAAGATCTCAAGAAATTTTGCATGGAGGAAGCATCCACCCAACAAATGCCAACACCATCCACACTTTCTTAGCAAGTGGACGTAAAAAAGAAAGTGCTGACCGTCCTCCTAATCTCCATTGCAAAGAGAGCATGCAGCATAGAAGTTCAGTGCAAAGTTCCATCACTAGACTTTTGTCAAAAGCCTCTCCCTTCTCAATAACCACAAAAAAAATTTTAACCTTCAAAGGATCAGACATTTTCCATGCCAATCTACAATCTCTTGCAAAATCTGCATCAAATTCCAACCCACCTATCCTCCCTTAGGAGCCTGTAACCTCTTTCCCAAAATAATCCTCATCCTGCCACTCCCACTCGTCATGATGAGCCCCCACTTGGCTGAAAATCCTCGATGCAGCATCAAGGACTCCTCCACCTGCTGCTCCAATAATACTCCTGAACAGAGCAACGTCCATGCATTCCCATTCCAAAAATTTGCCACTGCTGCTTGTGGCCCCATTTCTAGAGCAAAGTATCTTGGGTAGTGATGCAAAAAAGTCCCATTGGCAGTCTAATCATACAACCAGAACTTGATCCTCTCTCCATTCTCAAGTTTTGGAACAAAAAACTGAATAAATAGAGGTACAACTTGCATCAAACCACCAAAAAGTTGATGCTCTCCGAATCAGATGCAATCTGTCTTCCCTTTCCATCCTCTCACCATAACAACCCTCCAGGAACAAGCAGAGCAAATCTCTCCTATCTCCCATGACCCAAACCACCCACTTCAACAAGATAGCCAGGTTCATGTTCCTTGGATGTAGAAGACCTAATCCACCAACATAGGTAGAATTACATATATATCCCAAGCTACCATGGCCACTCCTATTCTCTACCCCTATGCCCTTCCATAAAAATCTTCGACAATCGCCTATCATTTTAGGGTGTTCTCTAGAAAGGGCCACAGAGGAACTTGGAGCTGGATGGGTTGAGGTGCTCGTATTACTGTGGAGCAAGCGCAACGCTTCATTCAGCCTTTTATTGAGTCAACGGTGAAGGGGCCAATCAAGACCTTGAATGTGAAAGGTGTGCTGAGTCCAGATGGTTTTCTGGTCTTCTTCTGCAAAGAATTCTCAAAAGTGGTTGGATGTGATCTTATCGCTATTCTGGAGGAGTTTCAAACTGAAATTATGGATTTGAATGCTTGAACAAGTCCTTGATCTTTCTTTTCCTTAAGAAAGAAGCAGCTAAGAGGATTGGAAATTACTGCCCTATTTCTCTTTCCCATTCCATGTACCTGATAGCCTCCAAGGTCCTCACGAACAAGTTGCGGGATGTAATGGATGGCATTATAAGCCCAGTTCAGTCGACTTTTATTAGAGGAAGGCATCTATTGTCTAGTGTGGCTATCGCTTACAAGATATTGGCACATTGGAAAAGATCTCAAACCAAAGGCTTCATGTGGAAGGTCAACTTTTCTAAATCTTATGATATGCTAGATTGAGCTTTCTTATGGTCTTCCCTATGTAGGAGGGGTTTCCTGGAGACCTAGATCTCTTGGATGAAGAGGTCCCTAATAATTCCATATTTATTGACATAATTTATGCCTAACTAATGTTAGTTTGAGGGTAAATTAGGTCAAGATGCATTTGTATAGGTTAGATTAATCATTTAATGCATTTTGTAAATAATGCATAATTTTAGAAATTTCTGCAATATTAACCTTAGCTGTATCTGGTGCCTTGATGTTCTTATTTATATGTGTGTAAGTGCCAAGTATCAAGCTGATTGGACCTTGCCAAGAAGAAGATTGGAATCTAAGCTCACTCGAATAGATGGCCACGTCAAGTTGGTGAACCACTTTCCTAACCCAATTAGCCTCAAACCCTAGCCTAATTAAAAGCCCAATTATCCTTGCCTAAGACCCAATTACCTAGCCTAATTCTGCACCTTACGTGGTTAGCCATGAGCCTAATTAATCAACCAATTTGGTTGGCTAACCTAATTGATTTTATAAACCCATTAAAAACTCTTAGACTACCTATTCCTATATCCTAACCCAATAAATCTTATTTGGCCAGCTCTTTTATGTGCCAGTAAATATTATTTTAGATGGTCAAAGTACACCATAATTTATCCACCATTAGATCTAAATCCTATGGTCCTAAATTGCCTACCTAAATCCTTATCTCAAAACCTTAAACTAAATCATATTCCTAATCCTAAGCTTAATCTCGAAATTCGTAACAACCTAACACATCTTTAGTATTTTGACAATAACTTTTTCATTTTAAATCCAAATTAAGTGATTCAAGTTACATTGGAAAACTAATTTTAAGGGTTACAACTTTTCTTTTATGTGCAACTTGAAATTCGGAATAGAAAGAAGCCAAAAATTCAAAATAAATGAGGAAAATCCTATAAGGCTATTGCAACACCCTTCATCCTAACCCTTGATTCCTAGACTCATAATCCTAGCCCTTTATTTACCTTGGATCAACCAATCAAAACCCTTCACCCTCTCTATAAAAGAACCCTAGCACCCCTCTCTCCTATCATCTTTTTAGCCTCCAAAAAAATTCCAACTAGAACTCAAGCCTTCTTCTACTTGCACGCCTCCCCCTGGAGATTGTCCAAGTGTGCCTTCGCATCCGCTTCCTCGCCATCATCTACGCCTTGCCTTAAAGGGCTTTAAATAGATTTATTTCTAATTCTAGTAGAATTCATAGTTTTATTTCTAGTAGTTCTAGTTGTAATTTCTTTTCTTGGAGCAATCTTGTATTACAACTTTGATATTTCAATAAAATTTCTAGTTTCTTTTATTATCTACTTACCTTTAAGTATTTGTATTATTTCTAGTTACTTGTTCTAGTTACTACTTACTTCTGCCTCAGTTCTAGTTGTTCCTTTTCTAGTTCTAGTTACTCTGGTTCGATTTGATTTCGCATTCATCATTCTATTTGTCTATTCCTTAGAACCTAGGAAAGCAATTTAGTCCAATAGCCTCCCTGCAAATGACTCAGACTTCGATTTTGAAAAGTTTGATTTCCATATTCTTGAGTTCGACTTAAACAATTATTAAAAGTATCTACATGCTTTTTCCTACAACGAACATGTATTTATGCGCATCCATATTCACGGTAGATCAGTCCCTCACAGCAACTCTTTCGCAGTGCTTGCGAATGGGAGATCGAAAGGGGGTTGGGTGTGAGGCAAGGCTACCCTTTGGCACCTCTTTTGTTTGTAATTGTAGTTGATTCCTTAGTAACCTACGCATCATCAATTTGTAACAAAGATCTTTTGAGAGGCTTTAGTCCTAGTAGGCAAAGTCTAGTTCCCTTACAATGGTATGAGCAAGGTTTAAAAAGGCGCACCTTGAGGCACGTGAGGCTACACCTCGAGGCGAGGCACCAAGATTTCGCCCCGAGGCGATAAACTCAGGTTGTTAACTAGAGGCATGTGCCTCACTTTGGTCGAAGCGCTCGAGGCACTCGAGGTGTTGAGGCGCATCTGAGGCACCGCCTCAAGTGCAGCAGCATCTTCAGAGAAGGAGGAGCATCGTCGGTGTTGCAGTAGCTGTCGTTAGAGGGTTTTGGCTGATTTCTTCCCTTGGAAAAGATGGGATGGAAAGGGAAGGGCCTTGGAAAAGATGATTCAAGGTGTGTATATGAAACCAATCCTTGTCCACCACCTAAAAATCACAAGTAAATCATGAGTAGACTACTCTTGGTTCAGCTTAGAGTTGCTTAGGCCATTACTTGGAGGTATGCCTAATGGCAAACAAGAAGTTTTTTAGAGGATTAGAGGCAATTGATAAAGGTCAGTCCTACACCTCTTCCCCAATATTTTGATCCTTAAGAAGACCCGAACTGTAAAGGGTTTGGCACAATTGTGAGGACCAGCGTAATGGCTTTAGGTTCGGATATTGATCCAGCCTTAGCTTTAGGTTCAAAGTTAATGACATAAATCATCTACCAACTCCCCGATTCAAGGTGAGTTTTCAATCAAACAATTTGATGATATAAATCATATATAAATAACTTGTGATGATGATAAATCATACCATCTACAATTCATACCATATGATGAAATGGTAAGTTTTCATACTCGTAACTAAGTCATAAGTCATAATCCATACCATCATGTATAAATAAGGTGAGTTTTCATACTCATATGATGAATTGGTGAGTTTATATAAATCATATATAAGGGTAAGTTTATATAAATAGTGTCATCAATTTTTCTTGTTTTTTATGCAAATCCTAAGGCTTACGTCTCGACCGCCTCAAGGCTTACGCCTCGCCTCAATGAAGGCAAATCGCCTCGAACCGCCTCACATTTTTTTAAACCTTGGGTATGAGGATGGCATAGTCTCCTTCATTGAAGGAGCAACGAAATATGCAAAGAATGTTTCACTTTGTTGGAAATCTTTGAGAGCTTCTCTGGCCTGGTTATTAATAGAGATAAGACATCTTTCATTCTGTTTGGAATGACGACAGAGGAGGTTCAACTTTGCAGAGACATTGAAAACTTCGATTGTGGCCATGCCAATTACTTATTTGGGTGTCCCCCTATCTAATTAGCCTTTCAAGACTGTGTTGGAACAATCTAATCTTAAAGTTTGAAGAAAGACTAATAGGTTGGAAATGTAAGGTGCTCTCTAGAGATGGTAGGCTTGTATTATTGAAGTCTATATTTTCGGCTCTTCCTATTTTCCTATTCTTAATGTTCCAAGCTCCATTGAAGATTGATGCCATGAGAAGGCATTTTTTCTGGAAGGTAGTGTCCGAGCAAAGTAGGGGTATTTCCTTGGTGGCTTGGGATGAAGTTTGTAGGCTAGTAGTCGAAGGTGGTTTGGGGGTCCTTGATCTGAGGCTCATAAATCAAGCGCTTCTAACCAAGTGGATCGTCTCCATCATAGATAGGGATTCCAGTCTCTTTGGTGAGGAATTCACAGCTTGTCTTGGTCAGAAGCTCAACTAGCTAGATAGGATGCCTCCTAAAAGAGGTAATTCGCCTTTTTGGAGGGGCATGTTGCATGAGATGTCGATTGTTATTCCTTACTTTTTTTTACTGATGTAGGAGTGGAGACTTCTTATTTTGGTTTGATGATTGGACTAATCTTCGACTATTGGTGTTTGCTTGTCCATGTCTCTACGCCCAGTCTTCTAATCCCATGGCATCGGTGGAAGATTGTTGGGATGGTCATTCTTGGTCGCTTCAATTTCATGCTACATTCATTGTTCTGAATGCCCACGGCATGTCCATGAAATGGCCTTTTTTTCTGACACAGGTCGATATTGACACATGTATTATTGAAATGCAGGAGTGTTAGTAATATTTTGCTAAAGCATCACTTCGGCCATGCTTGCAAAAGCGAGGTGTTTGGCGAAGGCTCTCCTCAAGGCTCCTTCAGCTCGAATGAAAGGGGTACAGCGGAGAAAACTGATGGCGAAGGAGCGAGGTTGAGGCTAACGCAGTGGCAGTCGACGAGGAATCAAGGTTCGAGGTTGCTCCACCTGAGATGGAGCTTCCGCAATCGCACATCGAAGCTCCCTGTGGTAGCAGCGATGGGGCACAGAGGGAGTGAGATTGTGAGGAATGGAGGGTGAGGATCGACATTGAGGGGCCCTATTAAAGCTGCAAATGTGGTTTGTGAAGGCGATGGAGGGGTGCAACATGATCTTGGTGGGCAAACTGTGTGTGTGTCAGATCGAGTCGGAAGAGCGTGAGAAAGTGGCAAATGTGGTAGGATTAAAGAGTGCATCTGGAGGAGGAATCTTGGATTTATCATGACAAAGGCACCCTCATGGAATGTGAGGGGTTCGAATGACCCATCGAGGAAGGTAGCACTCAGAGATTACATCTGCTTCTAAGGGCTGGAAGTGGTGCTATTGCAGGAGACTTAAACTGGATATTGCGACCAATGACCATCAAGCGTGGAAGGAGATTGGAGGCAGCTGGTTGGGTGGCTTTGTTTCTTTGATTGTTGTTGGAAGATCTAGAGGTGACATTGTAGGGTGGAAGGAGGATGCTTTGGAGAAGGAAGACTCTTTCTTAGGTTCTTTTGTTGTGATTTTGCAGTTTATGAGGCACCAGCATGGTTTCAAGATAGCGATATCATTAGTTTATGGGCCAAGTGACAAGGCAGCACAATCGCAACTTTGGGTGAAGTTGAATCAAGTAGCAAACAAAGTCGTTGGTGGCCAATGGCTCATTAGGGAGGAGTTCAACATCACCCTACACCCAAAGGATAGGCCTTGTGATAGGGGGAAGAGATCGCGGATCTAAGGCATTTGGTAAGTTTATTTCTACACATGGCCTTTTTGATGTCCCTTCGAGTTCATGTGCTTTTACTTGGAGGAACTCTGCAGGTCAGATGTCCCGAATTGACAAGTTTTTATCCACCATAGAAGTTGCAGAAGCCTTCCCCATAGCAGGAGTTAAACCTTTGAAGAGGCCTTTCTCATATCATACTCTTCTTCTTTGGTAGACCAATGAAGAGGGATAATTTGAGACGTACTTCAGATTTGACAGATCTTGGCTGCTAGAAAAGGGGGTTTCAAAGTCGAGTAGAGGAACAATGGAGATCGCTCTAGCCAGTTGGCTGAGCAGCAGTGAGATTGGAAGCTAAGTTGCGGGACCTATAAGGAATTTTGAAGGTGTACAGAAAACATATCAAAGAGGAGTGAAATAGAAAGAAAACTAAAGCATTGGCGAAGATTGCGAGGTTACATAGAGAGGTGGATCTAGGAGATCTAAGGATGGCAGGGTGGTACGGGCAGCTTACAGTGCAGGTGGAGGACCACAAGGTTGAGGTAGAGTAGAGATCCAAGTTGAGACAGAAGTGGTTGAAGGAAGGGGATTTTAATAGCAGATACTTCCACATGGCAACTTCTAAGAGGCATAGGAAAAATTGGATTGAGAGGTTGCAGGTTGATGGTAGTGAATTCTTAGACAAGGAGGTTGTTGGTGCTGCGATTGCAAATTATTACATAGATTTCACAAGGAGGACAAGAGGGCGATGGAGATGGTTAGGGACAGAGGCACTAGGTATAACGGGGGAACAGGCTGAGGTGCGGAGAGCAGTGTGGGGATTGAATGCAGATGGTTGTCCTGGCCCTAATGAGTTCCCAATTCATTTTTATAAGGAGTTATGGGCTTTGGTTAAAGATGACACATTGGAGGTCTTGGTTGAATTTGCGGATGGCAGTCAAAGCTTTAACAGACTCAACAGATTATACATGTTCCTTCTTCCTAAGAAAGATGGGGTAGAGGCCATTGGAGATTTCAAACCTATTGCTTTATCTAATGCCATTTATCTCATTGTGGCAAAAGTTCTTGCCAACAGGTTAAGGGAGGTTCTGGATAGCATTGTTTCACAGGTGCAGACGACATTTGTTCAAAGCCGTAATATTCTAGACGGCTTTGTTGCTGCTTTAGAGATCCTCGCTTTCTGGAGGCAGGAAAGGAGGAAGGAAGGCATTTATTTGGAATGTTGATTTCAGTAAAGCTTATGATTCGGTCAAGTGGAATTTTATTTGAGTTTCTTTGTTGAGAAGGGGCTTTCCTGAACTGTAGGTTGCTTGGATGAAACGATGTGTAATGACGACCTTCTCTATCCTCATCAATGGAAATCCAATAGGCGGATGGATTCAGCCCAGGAGAGGGGTTCAATAGGGGTGTCCACTGGCCCCTATGCTTTTTGTTTTGGCAACAAACACCTTGGCAAGGTCTACTGGTAAGGTGTGTGAAAGAAATTTAATTAAAGGCTTTTTGTTAAGGGTTGGTGTTCAGATACTAGTGTGACAATATGTTGATGATACCATTTTTCTTGTAGAAGGATCTAAGAATAAGGCGCAAAGATTGTGTATCTTGTTGGAGATGTTTGGTGAGGCATCAATCTTGCAGATTAATTTCTCCAAGTCTACTTTTGTTCCTTTTCAAATGTTGCAAGAGGAGGCTTGTAGGTCTAGCATGGAGTTGAGGAAGGGGGAGGGATGCCTACCCGTTTCTTATCTTGGTCTTCCCTTTTTTCTAATAAGAAGATCCCAATGCAAGAGTAGGTACCATTGGTTGATAGAATAAAGAGGCGGTTGGCGGGGTAGGCCTTCAAGGTTCTGTCTAGAGGGAGAAGGCCAGTGCTTTTAAAGGCAGTGCTTGCCTCTATACCTTCTTACTTCACATTTGTCCTCAGATTGTCGCAAAAGATAGAAAAGAAGAAATCCAATTTGATGAGAGACTTCTTCTAAATGAATTATGGAATGGCCGGGAGCAGAGCGAGAATGGTAGCTTGGGTAGAGGTTTACAAACCTGTGAGGGAGGAAGGGCTAGGTGTGAGGGGGTGGGGAGAATGAATGACAATCTTCTGGCTAAGTGGATCAACAGGCTTCTAGAGTACAAGGATGATCTTATGGGAAGGCTCATGCAAGCATGTTATGACAACTCTGTGATTTGGGATATCTTGGCATCTCCTTTGAATGGCTCTTCACATTTTGTTAAGGGCTTCCCGTCAGTTTTGCCAAAGGTGCAGTCTTTCTTCTCTCATCTTCTAGGAAGTAGGAACAAGAGATGCCTTTCGCTTTTGAATGGATGACTAGATGGGTCAGGGGCGACTGAGAGATAGATTTCCCAGATTATTTGCTTTAACCGCAAGTAGAGAGGCTAAGGTGGCATTCTGTTGGCAGGAATCCTAGTGCCCTTCCTTTATGGAAAATCTTTTGAACCAGAGGATCAATGAGCTTCAAGTCATGGTGCAGGAGCTGCAGGGCTATATTCTGGATGGTTGTAATGATGCCTTTGTGTAGGAGAAGGGTGACTTCTCTGTTACAAAGGCATATAGGAGGTTGAGTAGAGGTGGACCGATGGTGGATGCGGATTTCTCCAAAGATTGCAGGCTGATTTGGTCTACCTCATGCCTGTTGAAAGTTAAGATCTTTGCACAATTGCTCAAAAGAGGCAAACTTATGATGAAAGTGTGGAGGGCTCGATGGGCCCTAAATGGGGAGAAGGGGTGTCCACTTTGCCTGGGGGCTAATGAGGACATTGACCATTTATTTTTTGGGTGCTCTTTCTGCAATAAAGTATGGAGACATTTCCATTTTGATTGGTTGTCACACTTAAGCTTTGCTGAATTCTAGAGGTCCTTCAGGAACCAACATGGTAGACCAAATGTGTTTAGGACAAAGAAGGAAAAGGCTAAGGTGCTAGTAGTACTCTAGGGCATTTGGCTTAGGAGAAATGCAGTTATTTTCAGGGGGCAAATGCCTTACACTGAAAACTTTCTTTCTTGTATTTCTTATTTGACGAATTTCTAGGCCTCTAGCTTGTAATTTGGCTTTTTTAACCTTTCATTAATATGATTCTCGGGCAATTATCAGCCAAACAACCACCTCTTCTTTTTCAAAAAACAAAAATTAAATTTGTGGTAGATTCATGTTATTAAGATCCATGCTGAAGCATTTACTCAATTAAACAAGAATATTTAAAATCACATAAAAAGAAACTATCCTATATGCCACAACAATGCCCTAGGAGAAATCGGTAATATCATAACCTTTTTCCAGGATCATTAATACCAAAATTGATAATAATAAAATGAAGATTACAAAGATATGATTGGACTTTAATATGCTTTGTACTTGTTGGTGTAATAAGCTCTTTTTTAATCAAAGCAAGAGGTTAACAATCTTTGTTAACCCCTATTAAAAAACAAAGATATGATTGGAATTTGGATATCTTTAATGGGAGGTACGGTTAAATATTAAATAAATACATCATTGTTACTGGCATGATATGCTGCTGCTATTTTCCCCATCTATGCAATCACACACTTCACAGGCTAATGAAGAAGATGTCATACCAGAAGAAGCCTCCATACATTTGGACGTAGATGAGATGGCACGCCATTCCAAGCTAACTCACGCAATTTGTCTAAAAAGAGCCAGTGAAATGAAGTTTATTAGTAATCTCATTGGTGTTGAAGTGTGACAAGAAATAGAGATGCAACTATGCAGTAGCCACATATATACTAGTTAAGACTGTTAAATTAAAATCTTAAACATGTGATTTATTCCTTATGACTGGCAAGTAACAATGATGTGAAGTATATGAACTAACCAATCACTCTTTCAAAAAAGATGAACTAACGAATCACAGGTCAATTTTATCAGACTTTCTCATCAAAAAAATAGAAAGAAAAATTATCATAGACTGATTTGAATTTTTGAGGAGCAGCATAGTGGAAGTTTTCATATGATGCACAAAAATAATACTGAAGTCGTTATTTGCGAAAGGATCTTTATATTCACACTGTTACCAAAAAGTTAATTGTTTTCCTATAAAGATTGCCACAAGAAACGTAGGGCAGGAATTTTGTTGCAGATGAAATAAATAAAGGCAGTGCCAAACAAAAGAAGATATTATAACCATGCCTCGAGCAAATATTACTAGTTCAACCAATTTCTTATTCCTAAAACAGTCAAGTGCCACAGAACCAGTGAAAAATGTGAAGTTGCTCAAAGTTTGAAAATATTATCAAGGTAAATACATTTCAAAAAGATGTTTATTTTACAATATAGCTAAGGCGCATCTCTGCCATTTGCCACAAGACAAGTCCAATATTGCAAGGCCTAAGCCTGGAATAGAACAAATTCAAGGTTCTATATCCTCAAGGGGCTCATTAAGCCTTTAAATAATCAAGCACCAACCCCAATATAGGAACTGAATGGCATCAAACTTTGAGAAAGCTTGAATCTTGTACAGTAATCTATTTACTTTAGGATTTTTTTTTTTTTTTTGGCTGTGGTGCATGCTTAAGCTCTTCCAGGCTTTGTTTCACCATTGTAAGACCAGGATTACTTTGGACTTGGAAGAGGATAACCTGGACAAGCTAGCATATTTGGATTCCAGAACTCACACAAACAGGACTCAGTTCTACACAAAGTATGCTAGTCATGCCACATTAGGTCACAAAGGGCTGGCTAAGACTAAACATGCAGGGGAAATGGAGTCCAAACCAGAAACATTTTCAAAAAAAAATCATTTTTCACTAATATTTTTTGAGAGGTATTTTTCACTAATGTATATCCAATTTAATTCATTGATACTACAATGTTCTAAAACGTGATAGACTGTAAGCACAAAAAGAAAACAGAAGTGATTGAAGAAAGTAACACGAGTGGTACGAAGACAGTTACATGTCATTGTTACTATAAGGTTCGGGATAGGATATGAATATAAGTTATTTCCTATTTCCAATCCATAAGATCCTTTTTGGCAGGAATGAGGCTGCATTCTTATTCTTTATTTTTTCTGTTTCCAGGACAAAAAATATCCAAGATCACAAGATGTGTATGCATTCATATCGGTTAGATTTCCAATGACAACCATGTCATCAACATATACAAGGAAGAGTAACTCTCTGACCAGAGCTCTTCATAAACAATGTGTGGTTCACATTCTCTTACTTGTCCCTCATTTTACATTGCCACCATTAGTCTTTCAAACCAGGCACAAGGTGATTGCTTCAAATCATATAGAGCTTTTTGGAGTTTGCAACACTTCTTGTGTTGTTCATATCTCTAGGTGGTGTCTGCATAATGACTTCTTCCTGCAATCCCTATTCAGTAATGCATTCTTTTCATCAATCTAGTGTAACTTCCACAAATGCTAAACAGAAAGTGCCAGTATAATCCAAACAGAATTCTTATTGCAACTAGTACAAAGGTCTCCAAGTAATCTATCCCATACTTCTCAGTAAATCCCTTTACAACCAAGCTTACTTTATATCTATCTTTTATGTCATCTACTTTACAAATGTTGCACATTCACTTTGAACCTATTAGGTAGGTGTTCTTAAGAACATTTACCATATCCTTGGTGTGATTATTTGTCAGTTCCGTATTTCCTCCTACATATTCCCTCTTGCACATCCTATGAGTTTGACCCTTTGTACCATTCAGCCATGGATGCATGCTTCCCAGGAATCAGACTACTCTTTCTCTATCTATTATAGAGAAAAAAAACTTCCAATTGCAAGAAAATATGTGATATCGGCCTACATCTAACCAGAATTGAACCAAAATCCTACAAGTTTGATCCTCTAGTTTGTACCATTCAGCCATGGATGCACACTTCCCAGGAATCAGACCTCTCTCTCTATCTATTATAGAGAAAAAAAACCTTCCAATTGCAAGAAAATATGTGATGTCGGCATAGATATAGCCGGAAAACCAACATCCTATTGTACCATTCAGCCATGGATGCATGCTTCCTGATAATTGACTCAAGCCTTTAAGTTCACAAGGAACAACCTGCTTTTTTTCTATAATTGTTTAAAGTTCATCAGAAGAAAAGAGTTTCCTACCTACTATCACAGTCTGTTCAGACAATTCTTTTGCATATTTTGCGAGTCTCGTGGAGTCTGTAGCTCTGCCTCCAGAAGTTGACTTTCGCAAATCTGCCGATACATTATCACTTCTTGAAGTAGAGTCCTTATCATTTTTAGTAGTCTCAATACTGCTAGAACTTTTAAACTCATCCTGCAATTTTGAAAATAGATCCAATGTAAAATTTTGATTTAAAAGATATAACTGTATAAGTGCAGGATAAAAATGCCAACATCTAAATGACACATGCAGAAGGAATGCTTTCATAGATGAAAGCACATGAAAAACAAACACATAAAAGCTTGCTAATTGAAGGACTTGTAACATTCAATGGCCATGATTTCTTAAATAATACCTCCAAAGAGATATCTCCGCTGTCAGTGGGCCCAAGCTCACTTTCTGAGTGGCTCCTTCCAAAGTCCTTGGCTTGCCCAGATGAGCCAGATTCGCCAAGAGGATCAGACCTCCTACTCAACAGAACTTTCCCCGGAAAGCTGCGACCTTGCAGTAACCTGTTTAATAGATGAAAAGGAAGAAAGATCAAAAAATGTAAGCATGTAAGCTTTGCCGATTTAGCAATCTAGATACCTTCATTAGTTGTTATAATTTTATTAAATTAGGCTGCCACAGTAGGCGATATAGTGTTCACCAAAACCATTAACAGATGGGGTTAACCTGCTTCTCAGTTCTGACATATTAAGCTATTTGCCCATTAGTTTCAGGCATCTTGACTCTAGAAGCTCTGGATTTCAGTCTGCAGCCACTGCTACAGCTACAAAGAAAGTACAGATACGAGCATAGCTCAATTTCAAATTCACGAGGCTGATAGAAACATGTACAAATTCAGATTTTTGACACAAGTCATCGCAACACTTCTAGGCCTACATCTTGGAGGCTTGGAAATATTTGAGCAAATAACTCTTGATCAAGGTAAAATTACGCTGTGATATTTCAAGTCAATCTCCACCGTATTTCCTTGAAAACACCAACTATCAAGCTGACATGCAGAACAACTAGATAATTAACTATTTCTTCAGACCTTAAATAGAATATACCATAAATATTTCTCAGAAGATTTTAGTGAAACATGAACCTTTTCCCCGTCAACCACCATAATGAGGCTTTTTGCCAGTTTTTCATTTCCAATAAGTGAATAACCTCAATTCAGTTTAAGCACCCTTAAGTCATATCCGAAATACTTATTGTCAGAGCCTAATGAAATGTGCCAAAATTGTCACTTAATACCCTAAAAATGATAGATGAATAAAACCAAAAACAGCACAAAATTGATCATCCCGAGCAGGAACACACCGCAAAAGGAAAGCCCATTTCCCCTCCAAGCCATCACCATCACCATCACCTGCCCAAAACACAGTATCCCAACTGAATTGCCGTGTCTTAAGCTACAAACATTTTCACCATCATCAATCAAACTACAATAACACCTAACCACATGACATCACCCCCCTCAGAAAGATGCAATTCAACCGACGACTACGCGCGTGAATAAACCAACTGCAAAGATCCCATCTTTATTCATCGCCATCAACCACCACCCCGAATCAAGAGAGACCCACGACCCATTCCACCAATCCACGCAGATCGCAACCATTTCCGCACGCCAGATCCAACCCACAGCTAGCATCATCGACCCAGATCTCAGAGCGACTTGGGCAGAGAGGGGAAATTTGCATATACCCTTGGACGCTCCGGAGGGTCTGGTTGAATCGCCATTCGAGATTGAGGCTGCTGCTGCTGCTGCTGCTGCTCGTGTTGATGCTATTGTTGCCGCTGGTGCTACCGGTCTCCTTCTTGCGGGGCTCCTCCTCGGCCTTCATGCCGATTAGAATGGCGTGAGACGATCTGTGGGTTCGCCCGATGGCATGTGATGGCGCCTGGGAGAATTGGGTTCCGGTGGGTTCTGTTGCTGATGTGCAGGCAAATCTATATCTCACCACTACTGAGACCTCCTTTAAGCCATCGGGCCTTCTTCTTCTTGTTCGTCGAGTGACGTTCCCCAATTTGGAGGTTTTAATGGTTGGGTTGGGGGTGCGGCTTTAGGTCTTGGGTTGGGGTTATGACTTACGAGGGTGCCTTGGGATGTGGTATCTTTGTATTTTAGGCCAAGGAATGAGGTTGATGGTGTGAAATACAAATCTATTTATCTATCCATCTATAAAATCGGCGTGGGCTAACTATTGTAGTTATCTTTATTTATTTATTTTTCTTCTATTACATTGTGTGCTCCTTTTGTTTTTTTTTTTTTTTTAAGTTCCCCCTTCCCTTTCCTTGTCATACTCTCTCTCTCTCTCTCTCTCTCTCTCTCTTCCTTATATACTATTTAGCATTTACATCCATTTTAAATTCCTTCTTTATCATCAACCTCTTCATCTCGTTCTCTTTCATTAGAGATCAATATTGAGTATGTTTTTATGACAATAAGAACTAATATATATATAAAATTAAGAGTATAAACTCAATCTACGACAACCATTGGAAATTGAAATGCATCGAGAAATATATTTTGCAACATGTGGTGTATTTTGATTTTCAATCAGTGTTACTTTTTTTCGACCAATCAAAATTCAAGATACATCGGGCAATGCATTTTACAATGCACAATATGTTGGTTTTCCTTTGATCGAAAACCAAAATACACCGATTGAAATCATGTTAGACTTTCATATAATTAACTTTTGTGCTTTCGCAGTGATTGGTTTTTACACCCCCACAGCAACGCATGGGTTAAAAACTAGTAAATAAATTAAAGAGGCGTGGGATGGTTCCTATTTACATTATTGTGGAGGGACTTTTCCAATGGCATTCTTGTGATTATTAAAAAAGTCATGTCTGATGTCATTCCTTGATTCTCCTGTCCACACCTTCCCTCACCACTCTCACTCGGCTTCCCCTCCTAAACCTTCACTCTTCCACCTCTTTTTCTTTGGGGCCCATCAATAAGTTTCTTATCACCAACCGTGGGGAGATCGTGCTTCGGATCATGCACACTGCTCAGAGGCTCAACATCCAAATCGTCGTGATCTACAACAACGTCAATCGAGATGTCCACGCCTGGCTTGCTGACAAGGCCATTCGCAATGACCTACCCCTCCCCGCTCCATCTACCTCAAAGCCTTCGCCATCATCGACGTTGCTGTCCACACCGACGTGCAGGTTGTTTGGTTTAACCAATTTCACCCTTCTCCCTCACATGAACAATATTGTCCTTGTGGCCAACACCACTTGTCTTAATATTCTACTCTGCTCACCCCTTCCCTTTCCCTAACTCACCCTCACTATTGTTTCCTCCACCTAGTCACCGTCACCTCCACCTTCTTCAAGGGCGACAATGACTATGATGGTGATGCTTCCTCAATGATGTGGATGCCTGAGCCATCTCGACCACCTTCGATAAGGCCTTAGTAATGTCCACCAAGCTGTCATCAACCTTAGCCTTCACCATCTTAACATCGAGAAGCTCAATCCATAGGGGAAACTCATGGGATAGGCTCTTCTTGAGCCTATTACTCTTGAGGTTGAGGTGCCTAAGGGAACCCAAAGAAGGGTAGAGGGAATGTACGAGCTTCCTCCTTTGGATGATCAACATTACTACAATAGACATATTGAATGGTGAGAAGACAAAATTTCTTTCAACTAGAATAGGAATATTCAATTGAGTGGAATTCTTATTTGACTTGGATCAACAAACTGTGATGGTATTATTAGTAACAATCCCAAATATACTCCAAGCTTGCTAAGTATTAAGAATAGGCTATTAGAATAGATTATTAGGAATAGACTATAAGAGTAGGTTAACACACTTTAGTTTGAAGGCAATTATATGGAATACATAAATGATAAGAAAAATCTTTTTCTTTAATATGTTTCAAGTAAATCAACATCACCACAACTTCTATGAGCATAAGAAGTCAACTATCGAACATTTCTATAATTTACAATTGACATGCAATAATCGAAGATCCATACTGTTGTTCTAAAGTTTGAGAAAGTTAAATGTGCTCTCTAGAAAAGTCTCTGGGGTATTAGAGAAATTATTCCACGATCCATTTTTTGCTGGTTACTTAAATAATGTATTTAGTTTTTATTACGTGTATGGTAGTAATTCTGGAAGGAGTTTGTTTCTTTCATATCGATAATATATATATATATAGATAATGGATGGATCCTATGAGCATAGTGCTTAAAATAGATCAAAAGAACTTCAAATCTACACCATCCGATGAAAATTCAATGTTCTATTAAAAAATCACAAAAAATAACATGGTGGTTTCACATTAGTTATTAACAAGGAACATTCTTTTTTTCTAATTGGAAAATTTCCATCATTAATGATGCTTTCTAAATATACGAATCAATTAAAGATCTCCATTGAGTGGAGTATACCAAATGCGTAAACAAAATATTAATTTCTTCCACAAAAGGAAATTGCATGTGTTGTTGTAACTACTTAGAACCGATTATAATACAAACTTGTATTACAAGTTGTTACGAACGCGCTTTCAAGACGCCTTTTTAAGACGTCTGGGAGGTGGCCCAGATGTCTGACCAGACGTCTGGGATTTAATTTCTGCGCCACGCACAATTGCGTCTGCGCGACTGCGCGCGCAGACCTGCGAACGCCTCTTTTTCCCTCTCTCCTCCTGCAGGCGCAGACTACGCTCTCTCTCTCCCCGCCCTCTCCCTCACTCCCATCTCCTCCGCTTCCTTCCTCTTCTTCCAGATGGTGCGAGAGTGCGAGCGCGAGCGAGCGGCGGCAGCGGCAGCCGCGGCGAGTTGCGGGAGGAGGTGTTGCGCGAGGGAGGAGACGCCCGACCGTGAGGGCTCGAGCTTGCCGGGGGCAGCTAGAGCCGGCCGGCGGGGGAGCCACGAGCGTGGAGCGTTGCGGGAGGGCTGCTGCAGCTCGAGCAGCGGGCGGAAGAGGCGCGGCGCGGCCGTGCGTCGCGGGCGGAGAGCGAGTCGAGCTCTGATTCTGGAAATTTTTCCAGAATCAAACGTCTGGACTTCCAACCAGACGATGGTGAAGACGTCTGGAGGACTGTCCAGACTTCTAGCAAGTGAGTTATTTTCGTCCTTCTTCCTTTTCTGCAACTATTCGTACTGAGCACGAGGAGTGGGTACGTGCAGGTTCTGAGATTTGCCATCCAACGCGAATCAGACGTCTGACCGCAGTGCCAGATGACGGGAATGACTTCCAGACGTCCGGGGTGACCATCGGACGTCTAGGAACTAGGCCAGACGCCCCCGCAGGCTTCTGGACGTCTGAGAGACTACGCAGAACAAAGGTACCATCTGAACCACATTTTAAGACGCCTGGAAGAGGTTCCAGACGTCTGATTTTTTACCATTTCGTCGTTTTCGACCCGTTTAGGGCCCGTTCGGAGTCCGTTTTCCGCGCTTCGAGTTGCGTTCTTTTCGGAATAAAATCCTCTACCCGTCTATAGTAATTATATACTATTCTGAGAAACTCCTTGTGTTTGATCCTTGTGATAGGACCCCGTTCCATTGCAGTCCCGGGGTTGCGGAGGCGTGCGGGATTTCCGACCACGCCCCCAGTACTTCCGTTGTAGCTGGTAGAGTGGCTTTAAAGTTATTAACATAATTTGTATCAATTATGGAATAATTAATAGAACCTAGGGCATTGCATGAATCCTAGGAATGAGAAACCAGATTGAATGATAGATCCTAGGGTATTGCATGAATCCTAGGGCTGGAAAACTAGATTGAATGATAGATCCTAGGGTACGACATGAATCCTAGGACTGCAATGGACCCCGTTCCATTGCAGTCTTGGAAAATGTGGAAAGGAAATAATAGCTGCCTGTAAATTGGTTTAACAGCTGCATGTTATGAATAAATGAACATGATTGAGAATATGGGTTGTATGAACGTGAAATTGAAAGGGGTGAAACCTGAATGTGCTGAGTTAAAAGAGCTGGAACCCTACGGGGAATTAGGAGTAGAACTCCTGGAAAGTGAATGGAATAGAATTGGGGAAGTGAACTGGCCCTTGAGTATGGGATACCAAGGAGAGCGACTGTCCCCCTGTTTAGTGCAGAGTGGAGCTAGCCACCCCAGGGACCCGGGGTTAGGTCTGGCCACTTTGTACCGACTTGCTGGCCCTCGTGTACGCAATACCGAGGAGAGCTACTAGTGTAGGGAGAGCACTAGCTACCCCACGGGCCCCGGGGTTCTGCTAGCCTCCTACACCGACTTGTTAGGCCCACTGGGCAACCAGGGTAGTCAGGCGAGGGTGCGCGGACTGTGGAGGGGCAAGACCCCTGTTTGGTTACTGTGGAGGGGCTGGACCCCTGTTACTGAGAGGGCCCTGCCCTATACTAGTTCTGTGCTGTGCTTGGGCACACCCGTTAACGGAAACGAATGACCGCGTGCCAGTGCGGGGTAGCTACCCGTGCATTTATCGCACGTGCCGTAGTCACCGTTACGTCTGTCAGCGACCTTGGGATGGTTGACTGAGGGTAGGACCACCACGGGGGACTCTCCCAGCCAGGAGAGCACCACGTGCGACTTCTACTTTTCGGAAAAGAGTGCAATCAAGATCGTTCCCATGAGGAACATTCGAGATCAAGTAAAGGATCTGAGAAATAGATAAATTGTGAAACAATAGAAAGACGTAAATAAAGAAAGAAAGAAAATGAAACAGCTACTGTACACTCTACTGCTTCTTTAGTTTTAGCTGCCACTCTATTCAGCGTTTCGCTGACGTGTTACACTCGTTACTTTTCAGGACCAGGTGTTGAGCAGCCAGGGTTAGCGGCTGCAGAGGACGCTGGGCCGAGTAGGGTCCAGTAGAGTTACCACTATTCTTTTGTGCCCTTTTTGTTCCACTGTAGTGAGTAGTTCTTATTACTCTCTGTACTTTTCCTTACTTGTAGTTTATGTTATGTTATAAATGTTGTTCTACTGTTGTGGTGGTACATGCTGTAGTAGTTCATTTTCTTACTGCTGTATTTTCGTTACTGTTAGTTATATTCATGCTGAATGTGGTTTATTTTACTGCTCTGTTGGTTACTTCCTCGTTGGACGACTAGGCCTTAGGATTAGTCAAGTCGGTCCGGTTCTCGTGTCTCGTAGGGACTCGGGAATCGGCTCGTTACAAGATGGTATCAGAGCAAGGTCGTCCCGAGAAGTGAATCAATTGACTGGAAAGTAACCAATTCACATGTTTATAACTAGAGTAGCCACCACAACATATCTTTTGACATGAGTTCTTAGACGTCTTTCGTTAGATATCGTTCCATATTGACGTGTTTCGTTTTGTTTTGCGTCTCTTTGCAGGAGATGCCTCATCGCGGGATTGGTGAGGCGGGCCGCGGGCGCAGCCGAGGACGAGGTCGGCGAGGTGGGCGTGCCATTGCCGACGCCTCAGTAGGCCAGCCGCTACTCCCGGGTGTCCAGGCCTAGGACCTCGCCCAGCTGATACGGGACGTTGTGCGAGAGGAGCTCCACCTACCGCCCCGAGCGCCTCACCCTGGGGCTGCAGAGGGGGAGTCCTCTATGGGACCACACGACGGATGCGGCACTAGACATGGGGGAGGGGATGGGCCGCCGCTGCCCCCACCTTCCTCCAACACTTCTGTGCACGAGGCACCTTTGCCTGGAGGTGCACCAGCATCCCCACTGCAGCGCCACTCCGAGCTCTTCGGGCAGTTCCGGAAGCTGAAGCCCCCCTCCTTCAAGGGGGATAAGGACCCGACCGAGGCGGAGGACTGGCTCGAGCAGCTGGGGAAGATTTTCGACACCCTTCACCCCCCGGTGGAGTGCCGTGTGGCCTTTGCCACGTACCAGCTGGAGAGTGCGGCACACAGGTGGTGGAGGGCGGTCCGAGGACAGGAGAGGGATGAGCCGACCTGGGACCGGTTCGTCGCCCTCTTATGCGAGCAGTACTTTCCCCAGACGTGGCAGGACCAGAGGAGGCGGGACTTCGACACTCTCCGCCAAGGGACGATGACCGTGAGCGCGTACCGCATGCGTTTCCTAGAGCTGTCCCGCTTTGCAGCGACAGCGGTAGCCACTGAGGAGGAGCGCCTTTAGAGGTTCACCGAGGGGCTCCGGCCTGCGATTCGGGGGTATGTCAAACCCCTGAAGCTACCTATGTTTTCGAGGGTGGTGGAGGCATCCATGACTTACGAGGAGACCAACCCGTCCGCGCGAGATACTGACGGCGGGCGGAAGAGGCCCTTTCAGCCAGACTTTTCACAGGGTCGGCAAGAGAGGAGACACGTGGCATCCGCAGGAGAGCCGTCACGTTTTGCAGGGCCATCCGTAGCCTTTAGGGGCCCTCGACAGGGGCCTGTCGCCAGCATCGGACCCCCGCCCAGCCGACAGCAGGGACCCACTGAGGGCGGGAGTCAGGTTCCCCTCTGTTACCAGTGTGGCCAACCGGGCCACATCAGGAGGGGCTACCCGTCTAGGGCAGGAGGTCAGCAGATACTTCCCGCGCAGAACACTGGAGGGCACGCAAGAGGCCGCGGTTCCCAGGCGCGAGGAGGAGGACTGCAGTCACGAGGAGGGTACCGGCCAGCACCTGCCCGTCCGACGCAGAGTGTGGCTGCTTCGTCCGCACCTAGAGCTGAGGGGCGTATCAACGCCCTGACACACAGGGATGCTAGAGCTTTGGGATCGGTGGTGGCAGGTATGGTTTCAGTTTCTGGCAAACTCGTTTACACACTTTTCGATTCCGACGCTACGCACTCATTTGTCGTAGCCAGTATCGCAGTTAGTTTGGGCCAGGATTACATGCTGTTAGAGAATCCGTTAGTAATCATCGGTCCGAGTGGTCAGCTGTTTGTAGCTGAGGAGGTGTACACGGATTGCGAGGTCAGCGTCGGGGGACATAGCCTGCCAGCTGACCTGATTATGATACAGATGGACTTTGGCGTAATTCTGGGGTGGACTGGCTGTCCGCTTACCACGCCTTGGTAGACTATTTTGAGAGGAAGATTGTCTTCTCCTTGCCGGAGTTGCCTTCTTTCGAGTTTCACGGACAGCCAGTGGACGGAGGCTTCAGGTGCATTTCGGCACTTCGAGCGGCGAGACTTTTGAGCCAGGGGTGTGAGAGCTTCCTAGCTTGTGTGGTGGCAGAGCCCAGCCCTGTGCCAGACTTCCAGAGCATCCCAGTGGTCAGAGAGTACCCTGACGTGTTCTCAGACGAATTACCAGGACTGCCGCCCGAGCGTGAGATCGAGTTTGAGATCTCACTAGTACCAGGGACCAGCCCCATCTCCACCGCACTATACAGGATGGCACCGCTTGAGCTACGAGAGCTCAAGTCTCAGTTGCAGGACCTTTTGGAGAAGGGTTTCATGAGGCCCAGTGTGTCTCCCTGGGGAGCCCTGGTACTGTTTGTGAAGAAGAAGGATGGTACCCTACGCCTTTGTGTGGACTGCCGACAGTTGAATAGGGTCACCATCAAGAACAGATATCCGCTGCCGAGGATCGATGACTTGTTTGGCCAGTTGCGGGGTGCCACGGTGTTCTCCAAGATCGACTTGAGGTCTGGATACCACCAGTTGAGGATCAGGGAGGCAGACGTCTCCAAGACAGCTTTCCACACCCGGTACAGACACTACGAGTTTTTGGTCATGCCGTTTGGGCTGACCAATGCCCCCACTGCTTTCATGGACCTGATGAACCTGGTATTTAGACCGTACTTGGACCAGTTCGTGGTGGTATTCATTGATGATGTACTCATCTATTCTCGAGATCGGACGCAGCACGGACAACACTTGCGGATGGTTCTGGACACACTGAGACGACGTAGGCTGTACGCCAAATACAGCAAGTGCGAGTTCTGGTTGAGGGAGGTGACCTTCCTAGGTCATGTGATCTCTGGAGACGGCTTGGCGGTGGACCCAGCCAAGGTCGAGGCAGTGCTCAGGTGGGAGAGACCGCGTTCAGTCACTGAGATTCGCAGTTTCCTGGGACTGGCAGGCTACTACAGACGATTCATCAGAGGGTTTTCACAGATCGCGCGTCCTATGACACAGTTGACTTGGAAGGACGTGCCCTTCAATTGGACAGATGCCTGTGAGGCATGTTTTCAGGAGCTGAAGGAGAGGTTGACCTCGGCTCCCGAGCTCGCCATCCCTGACAGTAGTGGCGGGTTCGTTGTGTACACGGATGCCTCCTTGCAGGGGTTAGGAGGTGTGCTCATGCAGAGGGGTCACGTTGTCGCTTACGCTTCGCGGCAACTGAAGCCCCATGAGCATACCTACCCTACCCACGACCTGGAGTTGGTAGCTGTCGTCTTCGCGCTGAAGACCTGGAGGCACTACTTGTACGGTGAGACCTTCGAGATTTTCACAGATCACAAGAGCCTCAGATACCTTTTTGATCAGAAGGAGCTCAACATGAGACAGAGACGTTGGTTGGAGCTCCTGAAGGACTACGACTGCAGCATTTCCTACCACCCGGGTAAGGCCAATGTGGTGGCTGACGCCTTGAGCCGAAAGGCGCCCGCACACTTGGTCAGTTGACAGTTACAGAGTTGGAGCCTTTTGGGGGAGGTGGGCAGTTGGCGACCCCTAGAGTTACAGAGTTGGAGCCTGTGGGGCAGTGACTGTGACACGACAGACTAGGCCAGAGCTGATAGACCGCATCATAACAGGATAGATGGCCGATCCATACTTGCAGTCCTTGCACAACAGAGTACTGTCAGGAGACCCAGGGGACTTCTCTTTCACAGACCAGGTGCTGTGCCTAAGGGGACGGTTGTGCATTCCCAGGGACGAGGAGCTGTTGAGAGAGCTCCTGACTGAGGCACACGGTTCCCGGTTCACCATACATCCCGGAAACACGAAGATGTACCACGACTTGAGACGCGAGTTTTGGTGGAGGGGGATGAAGCGGGATGTGGGTGAATTCGTGCAGCAGTGCTTAGTGTGTCAACAGGTGAAAGCCGAGCATCAGAGGCCTGCAGGGCCGCTACAGCCGCTTCCAGTGCCAGAGTGGAAGTGGGAAAGCATCACCATGGACTTGGTGGTGGGTTTACCTGTTACCCAGCGAGGACACGACGCAGTCTGGGTAATTGTGGATAGACTGACGAACACGGCACGATTATTGCCGATCCGAGTCACTTTGGGACTAGCACAGTTGGCAGAGAGGTATATCCGCAATGTGGTACGACTACACGAAGTTCCGCGGGAAATCGTATCCGACCGGGATACCCGCTTTACGTCCCAGTTTTGGGCTGAGTTTCAGCAGGCCCTGGGGACGCGGTTGAGGTTTAGTACAGCTTACCACCCCCAGACGAACGGACAGTCTGAGCGCACGATACAGACACTTGAGGACCTTTTGCGTGCCTGTGTACTGGACTGGAGGGCTCTTGGGAGGAGCACCTGCCCCTGACAGAGTTTGCATACAACAACAGCTATCACTCGAGCATCGGCATGGCTCCCTACGAGGTTCTGTACGGACAGAGGTGTACGGCACCCTTGAGTTGGGTTGAGGTGGGGACCAAGTGGGAGGTTGGCCCCAGGTTGATCTGGCAGAGTCAGGAGGTAGTCGAGCAGATCCACAGGCGACTCCGCACTGCCAGGAGAGGACAGAAGAGCTACGCGGATCGGAGACGCAGAGAGGTGCAGTTCGAGGTTGGGGACCATGTCTTTCTTCCTGTTTCGCCCATGAAGGGCCTGCAGCGGTTTGGGGTGAGAGGGAAGCTCGCGCCGAGGTTCGTGGGGCCCTTTGAGGTCCTGGAGCGGGTTGGACCCGTTGCTTACAGACTTGCCCTCCCTCCTCAGCTTTCTGGCGTACACGACGTGTTCCACGTGTCCAACCTCAGGAAGTACGTAGCCGATCCCAGTCACGTACTGAGTCACGAGAGCGTCGAGGTGGGCGACGACCTGACCAACCCCGAGCGGCCAGTGCAGATTCTTGACCGAGCCGTCCGCAGTTTGAGACAAAAGCAAGTACCCCTAGTGAAGGTTTTGCGGAGGAGCCAACGGTACGAGGAGGCCACCTGGGAGCCTGAGGCGGCAATGCGGGAGCGGTACCCGGAGCTCTTCATGGGTACGTCTTTCGGACAGGCTTCGATCCTCTTTGAGTTTATTATGTTTTTATATGACGTTTGTCTCGCACCCTAGTTAGCTCAAGTTTTGGGGACGAAACTTCCTTTGAGTTTGTTATATTGTTACGAACGCGCTTTCAAGATGCCTTTTTAAGACGTCTGGGAGGTGGCCCAGACGTCTGACCAGATGTCTGGAACCCCTTCCAGACGTCTGGGATTTAATTTCTGTGCCACGCACAATTGCATCTGCGCGCCTGTGCGCGCAGACCTGCGAACGCCTCTTTTTCCCTCTCTCCTCCTACAGGCGCAGACTGCGCACTCTCTCTCCTCGCGCGGCCTTATAAGGCCCTCGCCCTCTCCCTCACTCCCATCTCCTCCGCTTCCTTCCTCTTCTTCCAACCGGTGCGAGAGTGCGAGCGCAAGCGAGCGGCGGCAGCGGCAGCTGTGGCGAGTTGCGGGAGGAGGTGTTGCGCAAGGGAGGAGCGCTCGACCGTGAGGGCTCGAGCTTCCCGGGGGCAGCTAGAGCCGGCCAGCGGGGGAGCCGTGGGCGTGGAGCGTTGCGGGAGGGCTGCTGCAGCTCGAGCAGCGGGCGGAAGAGGCGCGGCGCGGCCGTGCGTCGCGGGCGGAGAGCGAGTCGAGCTCTGATTATGGAAATTTTTCCAGAATCAGACGTCTGGACTTCCAACCAGACGACGGTGAAGACGTCTGAAGGACTGTCCAGACGTCTGGCAAGTGAGTTATTTTCGTCCTTCTTCCTTTTCTGCTACTATTCGTACTGAGCACGAGGAGTGGGTACGTGCAGGTTCTGAGATTCGCTATCCAACGCGAATCAGACGTCTGGCCGGAGTGCCAGACGACGGGAAGGACTTCCATACGTCTGGGGTGACCATCGGATGTCTAGGAACTAGGCCAGACTCCCACGCAGGCTTCTGGACGTCTGAGAGACTACGCAGAACAAATGTACCATCTGACCCACATTTTAAGACGTCTGGAAGAGGTTCCAGACGTCTGATTTTTTACTGTTTCGTCGTTTTCAACCCGTTTAGGGCCCGTTCAGAGTCCGTTTTCCGTGCTTCGAGTTGCGTTCTTTTCGGAATAAAATCCTCTACCCGTCTACAGCAATTATATACTGTTCTGAGAAACTCCTTGTGTTTGATCCTTGTGATAGGATCCCGTTCCATTGCAGTCCCGGGGTTGCGGAGGCGTGCGGGATTTCCGACCACGCCCCCAGTACTTCCGTTGTAGCTGGTAGAGTGGCTTTAAAGTTATTAACATAATTTGTATCAATTATGGAATAATTAATAGAACCTAGGGCATTGCATGAATCCTAGGAATGAGAAACCAGATTGAATGATAGATCCTAGGGTATTGCATGAATCCTAGGGCTGGAAAACTAGATTGAATGATAGATCCTAGGGTACGGCATGAATCCTAGGACTGGAAAACTAGTGATATGATTATAGATATTGCAGTCTTGGAAAATGTGGAAAGGAAATAATAGCTGCCTGTAAATTGGTTTAACAGCTGCCTGTTATGAATAAATGAACATGATTGAGAATATGGGTTGTATGAACGTGAAATTGAAAGGGGTGAAACCTGAATGTGCTGAGTTAAAAGAGCTGGAACCCTACGGGGAATTAGGAGTAGAACTCCTGGAAAGTGAATGGAATAGAATTGGGGAAGTGAACTGGCCCTTGAGTATGAGGTACCAAGGAAAGCGACTGTCCCCCTGTTTAGTGCAGAGTGGAGCTAGCCGCCCCAGGGACCCGGGGTTAGGTCTGGCCACTTTGTACCGACTTGCTGGCCCTCGTGTACGCAGTACCGAGGAGAGCTACTAGTGTAGGGAGAGCACTAGCTACCCCGCGGGTCCCGGGGTTCTGCTAGCTTCCTACACCGACTTGTTAGGCCCACTGGGCAACCATGGTAGTCAGGCGAGGGTGGGCGGACTGTGGAGGGGCAAGACCCCTGTTTGGTTACTGTGGAGGGGTTGGACCCCTGTTACTGAGAGGGCCCTGCCCTATACTAGTTCCGTGCTGTGCTTGGGTGCACCCGTTAATGGAAACGACTGACCGCGTGCCAGTGCGGGGTAGCTACCCGTTCGTTTATCGTGGGTGCCGTAGTCACCGTTACGTCTGTCAGCGACCTTGGGGTGGTTGACTGAAGGTAGGACCACCACGGGGGACTCTCCCGGCCAGGAGAGCACCACGTGCGACTTCTACTTTTCGGAAAAGAGTGTAATCAAGATCGTTCCCACGAGGAACATTCGAGATCAAGTAAAGGATCTGAGAAACAGATAAATTGTGAAACAATAGAAAGACGTAAATAAAGAAAGAAAGAAAATAAAACAGCTACTGTACACTCTACTGCTTCTTTAGTTTTAGCTTCCACTCTACTCAGTGTTTCGCTGACGTGTTACACTCGTTACTTTTCAGGACCAGGTGTTGAGCAACCAGGGTCAGCGGCTGCAGAGGACGCTGGGCCGAGTAGGGTCCAGTAGAGTTACCACTGTTCTTTTGTGCCCTTTTTGTTCCACTGTAGTGAATAGTTCTTGTTACTCTCTGTACTTTTCCTTACTTGTAGTTCATGTTATGTTATAAATGTTGTTCTACTGTTGTGGTGGTACATGCTGTAGCAGTTCCTTTTCTTACTGCTGTATTTTCGTTACTGTTAGTTATATTCATGCTGAATGTGGTTTATTTTACTGCTCTGTTGGTTACTTCCTTGTTGGACGACTAGGTCTTGGGATTAGTCGAGTCGGTCCGGTTCTCGTGTCTCGTAGGGACTCGGGAATCGGGTCGTTACACAAGTACTCCTGATAATAACATTGCTAAAATTTGTATTACAAGTAAAAAATGACATGTATTATGACTATACGTGTAGTTGTAATATAAGTAATAACTCAGAACTGCTTATGATATATAAACTTGTATTACAGGTATTGTTACGACCTGATTCCGAATCCCTACGAGACACGAGAATCAGACCGACTCGACTAAACCCAAGACCTAGTCGTCCAATGAGAAAGTAACCAAAAAAGCAGTAAAATAAATCACATTCACCATATATATAACTAGCAGTAAAAAAATACAGAAGTAAAGAAAAGAACTACTAGAGTATACACCACCACAACAGTAAAAAAATAAACATGTACATAAACATGATGCTTATAATAAAAGAGTACAGGAGTAACAGAAACTACTCACTACAGCAGAAGGAAAAGCACAGTGGGTACTACACAAGTAAAACTACTGGGCTCTACTAGGCCCAGCACCCTCTGCAGCCGCAGTCTCTGGCTGCTCAACACCTGGTCCTGAAAAGGTGACAAAGGTGACACGTCAGCGAAACGCTGAGTAGAGTGGCAACTAAAAGCTAAGAAAACAGTAAGGTGGACAGTAGCTGTTATATTTTTAATTTCTTTCTTTATTTTTCCGTTTACTCGTTATTGAGTTATTCCTCAGATCTTTCCCTTGATCTTGAATGTTCCTCGTGGGAACAATCTTGATTGCAGTCTTTTCCGAAAAGTAGAAGTAACACATGGTGCTCTCCTGGCCGGGAGAGTCCCCCGTGGTGGTCCTACCCTCAGTCAACCACCCCAAGGTCGCTGACAGACGTAACGGTGACTACGGCATGCGCGATAAATGCACGGGTAGCTACCCCGCACTGGCACACGGTCAGTCGTTTCCGTTAACGGGTGCACCCAAAGCACAGCACGGAGCCAGCATAGGGCAGAGCCCTCTCAGTAACAGGGGTCCAGCCCCTCCACAGTAACCAAACAGGGGTCTTGCCCTAGTAATCCGGGGCTGGTTTGAGCTAGTGCTATCGTTATGATTATTCATGGTTTACAATCGTTGCAGTACATGACAAAACAGCTACCAGATTACTACAAAATTTTTTACTCGGAATAAAGTTTTCCCGAGGTCGAACTCAGGGAGCAACTAGAATTATAGAAGTATAAAAGTTCTCAATTAGATTACAAAAATAAGAGAGAGAGAGGGGGAGCTAGAGTTCTCTTGGCTTCTTTTTCTTCTCTCTTCCTCTTCGTTCTGTCCTTTTTCTTCCAGCTGATCTCCTTCTCTTCTTTTTCCTACAAAGTCTTCCCTTCTTCTTCTTCTTCTCTGGCTTCTTCTTCTTCAGCCTTCTTCTACTTCTTTTGTTTTTCTTCTTCTCTACTTCTGCTTCTCTTTTCTTTTTCTTCTTCACTGCTTCCTGCCTTCTTCTTTTCTTCTTCTTCTTCTCTGCTTCCTTCTTTCTTTTCTTCTCTTATAGTTCTGGCCGCTGCCCTTCCATCGTCTGACTTGACGCTCAGACGACTTAACTGTGGGTTTGCTACAGTGCGGCTTCTTCTCTTCTTCTTCAGCTCCTCTATGCGGCTAAGGTTTCGGCCGCTCCTCCTCTCTTCTTCTTCCTTGGCTTGCTTCTTCTTCTTCTTTCTTTCTTCCCTGCTTGCACACACAGTGGTCAGCGCAAAACCTACCCCTACCCTTCCCCGCATCTCTCTCTTTCTCAGAATCTCTCTTAGGACTGCTCTCCCAGAGCCGGGTAATCGGGTTCGGGTAGCACGCCCGGGACCAGGCCCACCAGCGTGCGGTGGTGGGCGAGGAGTGCGTGGGATGGTAGTCGGATCCGGCCCAGACCCGCGGGGCGTGAGCGCGAGCGAGGGCGAGCGAGCGCGTGGCGCGCTACTTGCGGGTGAGAGGGACCTAACCCCTGTGTATCGAAGGCAGTAAGCCAGATACACGTTTTCAATTTAAGTGTGGGTGCTTGGCCTCACACTTATGAGGTTGGACTAAAGTCCCACCTCCAAATCTCGCGCCCGCAGGAGAGGGAACTGCAGCCAATTGGGGCAGCTGTGAGGCTTGCAACCCAATTCACAGACCTGGGTGCCTTCGCAGCAACAGTCCGCGCTACCTAGGACTCGCGCCTGGGTTGGAGAACGCCTGGAGCTGCGAGCGAAGGAGCTGCAGTAACTCAGCAATGGCGGCGAGGGGGCTCTGACCTGAAAATAGAAAGACGGCCTCTCGGCCACATCAGAAAACGGGGGAAGCTTCACCGGAGTGCGGCGAAGGCAGTGCGGGGGTCGGCGAGGCACAAGGGCGCGTGTGGAGCTAGCCCTAGGTCAGACTGTGTGCGGGAAGATGGATTTGTTCGGGGGGTGATTGGGCGGTGATTGGCAGTGAGTGGAGAGGGGGGATCGGTTGAGTGGAGTGAGGGGAAGCTTCTGGGGTAGTCGGCGAGGGGTGAGGAGGTCTGTGGAAGTGGGATGGACTCGCCGGAGAAGGTGATCGGAGACGGAGCAGGTGGAGGTGGAAGTCGCGTGCGGTGGAGTAAAAAGGTAAATTAAGAGAGGGAAAATGTAAGGGAGAGGGAGAGGAAACTCTGTACCTGTTTACTCGACAAAGGGGAAGAGAGCAGCTCCAGGCTCGTGCCTACCTGAGCTGGGGACGAAGATGCCCTAGAGGAGGATATCGGCGACGAGGAGGCAGATAGGGGGCGCCAGCTGGTACGGCCTAGCGCGGACGACAGGGCAGAGTAAACTCTGCTGCAGGTAAGGCAGCAGAGCGACGAGGAGGAGGTGGAGGAGATCGCCGGAGGCTTTGGGCGCTGTGACTGGAGGAGGAAGAGACGAAAGGTGGGGTATTTCTTCGCCAGAGGAAGCTTGAAGGAGTCGGCAGACCTTGCCGCTCCTTATAAAGACCTTGGCGCGGAGAGGGAAATGAGGTGGCGACGTGCCAACCTCGCTAGAGAATGGTCGGAAAGGATACTCATGCCTCTTGTGCGTTCGCACGAGAGGCATGGTTGATGGCAGAGGGCATGGGCGGGTCCCTGCGACACAGGAAGTCGCAGGGAACCCCCCGTTTGTTCTAGAGGACAGCCGCCCTGCCCTGCAGGCGCCATCCTCCGCACAAGGTCGCCGGAGGCATGGCGCTGTGCAGAAGTGGCAGGGAGGACCGTTCTGCAAAGAACGACGAGAAGTTGGGAGACTAAACGTAAGGGTTTCAAAAGATAAGGGTCAAAAGGTAAATAAAGAGGACCAAATTGTAAAGTCAGTCAAGATGGTATTTTCTTAGGCTCAAGTTTTTATACCAGACTAATTTGAACCTAAGGATTTTAATGGTGAACTTTGATTTTAGTTTGGACCATGTTTGACCGATCAATTTGCAGAAAAACCCAAATTAAGTCATTAATTGGGTATGGTTCTCATTTTAGGTCAAAATAGGTTTCAAAGGCCAAATTGAAGGTTCTAAATCCTAGGGAATATTTTTCTATGATTTTTAGAGGGTTTAGTTGATTTTTATCCTGCCTCAAGCCTCGTGAATTGAAGTGGGTTTGTTTTAGAGGTAGAGAATGTCATTTAATTCCTAGAAGTTGCTATAACCCTTTTCCGATTAGATCATCCTACTTCCCACATTGTTAAGCTTGTTTGACCTATGTTTAGACCCTTAATTACCCTGTTTGCATACTGCATTGGTGAAATTACAGTTTTACCCCTGATGATTTATTTTATCCTTTAACTCAGAATTATCTGAGTTAAGCTTCTCTTTGGGTTTTGTAGGAGCTTTTTTACACATATTTGGATTAGATTGTACTAGTTAGGGTTCATGATGAGGTTCTCATCATGCCCCTCCACAGTCTGTGCACCATCGCCTGACTACCCTGGTTTGCCCAGTGGGCCTAACAAGTCGGTGTAGGAGGCTAGCAGAACCTCGGGGCCTGTGGGGTGGCTAGTGCTCTCCCTACACTAGTAGCTCTCCTCGGTACTGTGTACACGAGGGCCAAAAGTCGGTACAAAGTGGCCAGACCTAACCCCTGGATCCCTGGGGCTGCTAGCTCCGCTCTGCACTAAACAGGGGGACAGTCGCTCTCCTTGGTACTCCGTACTCAAAGGCCAGCTCACTTCCCCAATTCTATTCCATTCACTTTCCAGGAGTTCTACTCCTAATTCCCCGTAGGGTTCATGCTCTTTAACTCAGCCAATTTAGGTTTCATCATTTCAGCTTTATATTCATATAGCCCATGTTTTCAACCGTAATTATTCATTCATAAACAGACAGCTGTTAACCAATTACAGGCAGTTATCATTTCCTTTCTACTTTTCCAAGACTGCAATGTATATATATTCAATTTAATTTTCCAGTCCTAGGATTCATGCCATACCCTAGGATCTATCATTCAATCTAGTTTTCCAGTCCTAGGATTCATGCAATACCCTAGGATCTATCGTTCAATCTAGTTTTTCAGTCCTAGGGTTCATGCAACACCCTAGACTCTATTAATTATTTTACAAGTGCATAATTTTTGATAAATAATTAAAAGGGTCACTCTACCAGCAAAATCGGGAGTACTGGGGGCGTAATGAGCAAGCCCGCGCGCCTCCGCAACCCCCAGAGCTGCAACGGAATGGGGTCCTAACACAAGGATCAATTACAAAGAGCTACTCAGAATAGTATACAATTACTGTAAACAGGTATAGGAACAAAATCTGAGAAGAACGAGACTTGAAACGCGGAAAACGGACTCTGAACGGACCCTAAACGGGTCAAAAACGACAAGTCTGCCCAAAATCAGACGTCTGGAACTTCTTCCAGACGTCTTAAATGATAGCTTAGGTCATACCTTGATCTGCGCGGTCCTTCAGACGTCCAGAAGCCCGCTGAATCGTCTAGACTTAGTTTCCAAACGTCCGACTATCACTCCGGACGTCTGGAGACCCTCTCCGTCTTCTGGTGCTGTGCCCAGACGTCCGATCTGTGTGGGATGGCGTGCCCTTGCGCCTTCCCGAACAAGTCCTACACACATACGCGGCCGTCCTCAACACGAAGCGATGCAGAAACCTTCGGTGGAACGGCTGCATGACCGTACACGCGAAAGGAGGAAGGTAAAAGTATCGTACCTTTCAGACGTCTGGACCTTCCTCCAGATGTCTCCTACGTCGTCTAGACGTATGTCCAAACGTCTGATTTTGGGAAATTTTCCCAAAATCAGGACCTCCTCGCCCTCCGCCCGCAGCGCACGGCCGTGCTGCGTCGCGCTTGCCAGTTGTTTGAGCTGCAGCAGCTCCTCCCCAGCACCACACGCTTGTTGAGCACCCGCCGGTCGACTCTGACTGCTTCGGTGAGCTCACACCCTCGCAGTCAAGCTCTCTCTCCCTCTCGCAGCAGCCCCTCCTCCCCACACACTCGCAGCAGCCGCTGCTGCCGCCCTCGCCCGCTCACTCTCTCGCTGACAGGAAGAAGAAGAAGAAGGCGGTGGAGTGAGGGTGAGGAAGAGATAGGGGTGTATTTGAAGGCAGCCGCGGGGAGAGAGAGAGAGAGAAAGGCCTGCGTCTGTAGGGAGGGTGGAAATAGAAGAAGGAGGGCGGCGGTTCAATCTACGTGCGCATGAGCGCAGACGCGAACCTGTACGCCGAAAAAATTAAATTCCAGACGTCTGGGAAGGCTTCCAGATGTCTTAAACGACATTTGATGCCCTGGTTATAACAATATAACAAACTCAAAGGAAGTTTCATCCCTAAAACTTGCGCTAACTAGGGTACGGAAAAGAACGATATATGCATAACAAACTCAAAGTGGACCGAAGCCGGTCCGAAAAGACGTATCCGCGAAAAGCTCTGGGTACCGCTCCTGCATCGCCGCCTCAGGCTCCCAGGTAGCCTCCTCGTACCGCTGGCTCCTCCACAAAACCTTCACCAGGGGTACTTGCTTCCGTCTCAGACTGCAGACGGCTCTGTCGAGAATTTGCACTGGCCGCTCGGGGTAGGTCAGGTCGTCGCTCACCTCGACGCTCTCGTGACTCAGGACGTGACTGGGATCGGCAACGTACTTTTTGAGGTTGGACACGTGGAACACATCGTGCACACCAGAAAGCTGGGGAGGAAGGGCAAGCCTGTAAGCAACGGGTCCAACCCACTCCAGGACCTCAAAAGGCCCCACGAACCTCGGTGCGAGCTTCCCTCTCCGCCCAAACCGTTGCAGGCCCTTCATGGGCGAAACGCGAAGGAAAACGTGGTCCCCAACCTCAAACTACACCTCTCTGGGTTTCCGATCTGCATAGCTCTTCTGTCTGCTCCTAACAGTGCGGAGTCGCCTGTGAATCTGCACGACTACCTCCTGACTCTACCGGATCAGCCTGGGGCCAACCTCCCACTTGGTCCCCACCTCAACCCAACTCAAGGGTGCCGTACATCTCCATCCGTACAGATCCTCGTAGGGTGCCATGCCGATGCTCGAGTGATAGCTGGTATTATATGCAAACTCCGTCAGGGGCAAGTGCTTCTCCCAAGAGCCCCTCCAATCCAGTACACACGCACGCAAAAGGTCCTCAAGTGTCTGTATCGTGCGCTTAGACTGTCTGTCCGTCTGGGGGTGGTATGCTGTACTGAACCTTAACCGCATCCCTAGGGCCTGCTGAAACTCAGCCCAAAACTGGGATGTAAAGCGGGTATCCCGGTCAGATACAATCTCCCGCGGAACTTCGTGTAGACGTACCACGTCGCGGATATACCTCTCTACCAACTGTGCTGGTTCCAAGGTGACTCGGATCGGCAAGAAACATGTCGTCTTCGTCAATCTGTCAACGATTACCCAGACTGCGTCATGTCCTCGCTGGGTAACAGGTAAGCCCACCACCAAGTCCATGGTGATGCTCTCCCACTTCCACTCTAGCACTGGAAGTGGCTGTAGCGGCCCTGCAGGCCTCTGATGCTCGATTCACCTGCTGGCACACTAAACACTGCTACGCGAATTCACCCACATCCCGCTTCATTCCCCTCCACCAAAAGTCACGTCTCAAGTCATGGTACATCTTTGTGTTTCCGGAATGTGTGGTGAATCTGGAACCGTGTGCCTCAGTCAGGAGCTCTCTCAACAGCTCCTCGTCTCTGGGAACGCACAAACGTCCCCTCATGTGTAGCACCTGGTCTGTAAAAGAGAAGTCCCCCGGGTCTCCTGATAGTATTCTGTCACGCAAGGACTACAAGTACGAGTTGGCCATCTGTCCTGTGATGATGCGATCTATCAGCTCTGGCCTCGTCTGTCGCATCACAGTCACTGCCCCACAGTACCCCCGTAACTCTAGGGGTCGCCAACTGCTCATCTCCTCTAAGAGACTCCAACTCTGCACCTGTAAACTGGCCAAGTGTGCGGGCACTTTCCGGCTCAAGGCATCAGCCACCACGTTGGCCTTTCCCGGGTGGTAGGAAATGCTGCAGTCATAGTCCTTCAGGAGCTCCAACCAATGTCTCTGTCTCACGTTGAGCTCCTTCTGATCAAACAGGTATCTGAGACTCTTGTGATCTATGAAAATCTCGAAGGTCTCACCGTACAAGTAGTGTCTCCAGGTCTTTAGCGTGAAGATGACAACTGCCAGCTCCTGGTCGTGGGTAGGGTAGCTATGCTCATGGGGCTTCAGTTGCCGCGAAGCGTAAGCGACAACGTGACCCCTCTGCATGAGCACACCTCCTAACCCCTGCAAAGAGGCGTCCGTGTACACAATGAACCCGCCATTACTGTCTGGGATGGTGAGCACGGGAGCCGAAGTCAGCCTCTCCTTTAGCTCCTGAAAACACGCCTCACAGGCGTCTGTCCAAGTAAAGGGCATGTCCTTCCGGTTCAACTATGTCATAGGATGTGCAATCTGTGAAAAACCCCTGATAAACCGCCTGTAGTAGCCTGCCAGTCCCAAGAAACTGCGAATCTCAGTAACCGTACGCGGTCTCTCCCACCTGAGCACTGCCTCGACCTTGGCTGGGTCCACAGCCAAGCCATCCCCAGAGATCACATGACCTAAGAAGATCACCTCCCTCAACCAGAACTCACACTTGCTGTATTTGGCATACAGCCTACGTCGTCTCAGTGTGTCCAGAACCATCCGCAAGTGCTGTCCGTGCTGCGTCTGATCTCGAGAATAGATGAGCACATCATCAATGAATACCACTACGAACTGGTCCAAGTATGGTCTGAACACCCGATTCATCAAGTCTATGAAGGCAGCGGGGGCATTGGTCAGCACAAACGGCATGACTAGAAACTCGTAGTATCCGTACCGGGTGCGGAAAGCTGTCTTAGAGACGTCTGCCTTCTTGATCCTCAACTAGTGGTATCCAGACCTCAAGTCAATCTTAGAGAATACCGTGGCTCCTCAAAGCTGGTCGAACAAGTCATCGATCCTCGACAGCGAATATCTGTTCTTGATGGTGACCCTATTTAGCTGTCGGTAGTCCACACAAAGGCGTAGGGTACCATCCTTCTTCTTTACAAACAGTACCGGGGCTCCCCAGGGAGACGCGCTGGGCCTCACAAAGCCCCTCTCCAAAAGATCCTGCAACTGAGACTTGAGCTCTCGCAACTCAAGTGGTGCCATCCTGTACGGTGCTGTGGAGATGGGGCTGGTCCCTGGTACCAGTGAGATCTCAAACTCGATCTCACGCTCGGGTGGTAGTCTTGGCAACTCGTCTGGGAACACGTTGGAGTACTCTCTAACCACCGGGATACTCTGGAAGTCTGCCATAGGGCTGGGCTCTGCCACCACACAAGCTAGGAAGCCCTCACACCCGTGGCTCAAAAGTCTCGCCGCCCGAAGTGCAGAAATGCACCTGAAGCCTCCGTCCACTGGCTGCACATGGAACTCGAAAGAAGGCAACTCCGGTATGGAGAAGACGATCTTTCTCTCAAAACAGTCCACCAAGGCGTGGTAAGTGGACAGCCAGTCCATCCCCAGAATTACGCCAAAGTCCTCCTTCTGTATCATAATCAGGTCAGCGGGAAGGCTGTGTCCCCCAACATTGACCTCGCAACCCGTGTATACCTCCTCAGCTACAAACAGTTGACCACTCGGACCTCTGATCACGAACGGATCCTCTAACAGCATACAATTCTGCCCCAAACTAACCGCGAAACTGGCGGCGAAAAACGAGTGCGTAGCATCGGAATCGAAAAGTGTGTAAATGAGTCTACCAGAAACTGAAACCATACCTGCCACCACTGATCCCGAAGCTCTAGCATCCCTGTGTGTCAAGGCGTTGATACGCCCCTCAGCCCTAGGTGCGGACGAAGCAGCCACACTCTACGTCGGACGGGTAGCTGCTGGTCGGTACCCTCGCCGTGACTGCTATCCTCCTCTTCACGCCTGGAAACCGCGGCCTCCTGCTTGCCCTCCAGTGCTCAGCGCGGGAAGCATCTGCTGACCTCTTGCCCTAGACGGGCAGTCCCTCCTGATGTGGCCCGGCTGGCCACACTGGTAGTAGAGGGGAACCCGACTCCCACCCTCAGTAGGTCCCTGCTGTCGGCTGGGAGAGGGTCCGGTGCTAACAACTGGCCCCTGTCGAGGGCCCCCAAAGGCCACTGATGGCCCTACAAAACGTGACGGCTCTCCTGCAGGCGCCACGTGTCTCCTCTCTCGTCGGCCCTGTGAGAAGTCTGGCTGATAGGGCCTCTTCCGCCCGCTGTCAGTATCTCGCGCGGACGGGTTGGTCTCTCCGTATGTCATAGCTGCCTCCGCCACCCTTGGGAACGTAGGCAGCTTCAGGGGTTTGACATACCCCCGAATCGCAAGCCGAAGCCCCTCGGTGAACCTCCAAAGGCGCTCCTCCTCAGTGGTCACTGCTGTTGCTGCGAAGCGAGATAGCTCCAGAAAACGCGTGCAGTATGCGCTCACGGTCATCGTCCCCTCGCAGAGAGTGTGGAACTCCCGCCTCCTCTGGTCCAGCCACGTATGGGGAAAGTACTGCTCGTAGAAGAGGGTGACGAACCGGTCCCAGGTCGGCTCGTCCCTCTCCTGTCCCCTAACTGTTGGTGCTAAAGCACCACGATCATTTATTTTGATGATAACAAAACACGTGTTATTTAACATTTGCAATTTGAGTCCTAGATTTCAGGTCAATTGCAAATGTGGACGTGTTTAGACGGATTCGAGCTCGCATCCAGGACGGATTGGAGGAGCTTGACGGAAAACAGAGGAGGTTCGCGTGGAGCGACAGATTGAAGATAGAAGACAAGAAGAATAGGATAGATTCTTTTTAATCCTTTCATGTACTTTTATCTTTATTTTTTCTTGCTCTTTATTTTCCTTAGAAATTATGTTAAAGAGCCTCAAAGAACCCTAACAGTAGCCCTAGGAACACCGGCACAACCTTAGGATACTTAGGTTTTCTGTAGAATACTTAGAAAACCAATATAGGGTTCAAACGGACTTTCCAGACGTCTAATTCCCAAATCAGACGTCTGATAATGTATTTTAAGACGTCTGACTGTTGTTTCAGACGTCTGATAACTGTTAGGCTGGACATAGTTAGTTCTGTCTGATGAAATCAGACGTCCAGACCTTAGTCCAGACGTCTTAGAAGACGTCTGATGGATTTACCAGACGTCCAATTAGTGGACCGTTGGCTGGCTTAGAAAACACTCAAGATTATGACCGTTAGAGCCTTATCAGACGTCCTTAGGCCTTTCCAGACGTCTGATAAATGACCGTTTTGCCTCGGCTGACCCAAAATCTCTTCTCAGAGATTTTCTAGCCGTTGCAACGTTTGGAAATCAATTCCCACAGTAAAAGTAGGTTTCCAGACGTCCATACATAGTGCCAGACGTCCTATATGTCGTCTGATGGACTTGCGTAAAAACCCAGTTTAGATCTGATCCAAGTCAGGGAGAGACCCACCCAAAATCAGACGTCTGACCTTTGAATCAGACGTCTTATAGTGAACTTCCAGACGTCTGATGCTAGAATTAGACATCTGATAAGCCTGTCAGAACAATGATTGTTCTTGATTTCGGGCTGATTCACTTGGGCTTTGTTCCCAACGGCTATAGAACCTTTCTTAAGCCTTCCAAAGCCTTCCTAAGAGCTCTATAAATAGAGGGGAGCCTTTACACACCAACACACACCTAAGCAACATACTTTCCACTCTTTTGTGTCTCTCTTGCTCTCTAAGCTCAAGTTCTATATCTTGAGAGCTAAATTCAGTTTGCGCACCCGCTCTCCCGCTGTTGTTCACGAGAGCGACGTAGCGCCATCGCGTGGCACACGCACCGCGTCATCGTCGACGCACTCCTTGCAAAGGGGAGTTTCCTATTTCCTATAGAAGCTAGGTTTAATTATTTTGTTGGCTCTATAGGACTATTGTTTATTTTTATCTTTGTCTTTTGGTTGGGTATTCGCTTTGCGAATTCCCGTCTCCTTCGTGGGACAAAATCCTTCCCGTGGAGAGAAGGGGTTGAGGAACGCTACCCTCGTACTTGTAGCGTGGTTGTATTGAGGTTGAATCACCCTCGTTTTAAGTGATTCGGTTTAGTGGATTTTGATCAACTAGGTTGATCGGAAAATCCTAACTCGAGAGGGTTAGGTGGTGGTTTTCACCCGGTTTGGGTTTCCACCTAAAAATTACTTGTGCATATTTTGTGATTGCTTATTTTTGTGAGATTGTTTATATTTTCAATTCCGCATTTTTTTTGTCACGCTGATCTCACCCCTCCTAGTACAAGTAGGGAACTTTCAATTGGTATCAGAGCAGGTTCTTGCGAGATCGGAGTAACACCCGGCAAGAAGATCATGGAGGGAAGCTGTTTAACAAGTAGAATCTCCGAAGGGCAGTCCACCGTCCGACCACCCTATTTCGACGGGAGAGACTTCGGATATTGGAAGTTGAGGATGAAGACGTGGCTCCAAGCCACTGAATTCGAGGTATGTGGATGTTGCGAAACCCCATACGAGATCCCGAAGCGACCCCAAGGAGGCTACTCGCAGCTGCAGATTCGGGAGCTTTCACTCAACGCAAAGGCAATGAATGCCCTGTATTGCGCATTGAGTTCGAAAGAGTTCGATAAAATCCAAGAGTGCACTACCGCCCACGAGATATGGAGGAAGTTAGAAGACACTCATGAGGAGATGAGCTCGGAAGAAGATCTTGGGGAGAAGGAAACCGCGTGCCTTGGTTTCATGGCAATCGGAGAAAGTGACAACGACAGCGACGACAGCGACAATGAGGTAAACTCGGATTTACAAAATGCTTTTAATGAGCTGTATGAGCTTAGTAAATCACTAAAAATAGAAAATAAAAGCATGAAAAAGAATCTTAGTTTTCTTAGAAGTGAAAATGATAGGTTAGAAATAAAACTTAAGGATCTAGAAGCTAGTCCTAAAAATGATAACCTATTTTTAGAAAATCATAAACTCATCAATGAAAATAATAAATTGATTGAAGAAAATGATAGTTTAAAATTAGAAATTTCTGATTTAAAGACTAAGATGAGTATTATAGAAAAAGAAATTGCATGTCTTAGGGAAAATTCTAACAAATTAATCAACAAAGTAGACAAGTTTTATAGCCCTAAGATTGAGAAAGGATCTCCATCAAGGAGACCCGCTAACAAATCCGGATCCAAGCCCACTTGGATACCGAAAAAGGAATTAGAATCTTGTTTTGTAGGGTTCAGGGATAATTACAACATAAAGGACTGGACCTACAAGCTCAAGTATGGTCAACTCGAGTTGGGAGAACCAAGGAGTAGACCAAGGAGGAGAACAAGAAGACCGACGAGACGGCGAACAAACGACGGACCCGCCGCACGTCGACCACCAGATTGGAGACCAGCGCGGATGCCCGGGCCTCCAAGCTACGGATAGGAGCCCCATCCGATGTGGCATCCACCACCACCATTCGGGCCATTTTATTGGCCATGGTAGGTGAGGTAAAACCATTTACCCTATCTTTTTATCATAAGCATTTAGATAGGGGGAGTTAAAAAATGATGAGCTAATTGTCAATTTTTAAGGGGGAGATATAAGGTAGCTAAATTTCCTTTAGTAAGGGGGAGAAAAATAATAGCTATCTCATTGTTACAAAAAGGGGGAGGACATTACCTTTGTTAAAATAAATTCATAGAAGAGCATGTTTTAAGGGGGAGTTATAGGAAATATAAAATCAATTAAACCTTTTTGATAATGTCAAAAAGGGGGAGAATTTTTATGCATTATTTACGGTTTTGTCATCATCAAAAAGGGGGAGATTGTTGGTGCTAAAGCACCACGATCATTTATTTTGATGATAACAAAACACGTGTTATTTAACATTTGCAATTTGAGTCCTAGATTTCAGGTCAATTGCAAATGTGGACGTGTTTAGACGGATTCGAGCCCGCATCCAGGACGGATTGGAGGAGCTTGACGGAAAACAGAGGAGGTTCGCGTGGAGCGACAGATTGAAGATAGAAGACAAGAAGAATAGGATAGATTCTTTTTAATCCTTTCATGTACTTTTATCTTTATTTTTTCTTGCTCTTTATTTTCCTTAGAAATTATGTTAAAGAGCCTCAAAGAACCCTAACAGTAGCCCTAGGAACACCGGCACAACCTTAGGATACTTAGGTTTTCTGTAGAATACTTAGAAAACCAATATAGGGTTCAAATGGACTTTCCAGACGTCTAATTCCCAAATCAGACATCCGATAATGTATTTTAAGACGTCTGACTGTTGTTTCAGACGTCTGATAACTGTTAGGCTGGACATAGTTAGTTCTGTCTGATGAAATCAGACGTCCAGACCTTAGTCCAGACGTCTTAGAAGACGTCTGATGGATTTGCCAGACGTCCAATTAGTGGACCGTTGGCTGGCTTAGAAAGCACTCAAGATTATGACTGTTAGAGCCTTATCAGACGTCCTTAGGCCTTTCCAGACGTCTGATAAATGACCGTTTTGCCTCAGCTGACCCAAAATCTCTTCTCAGAGATTTTCTAGCCGTTGCAACATTTGGAAATCAATTCCCACAGTAAAAGTAGGTTTCCAGACGTCCATACATAGTGCCAGACGTCCTATATGTCGTCTGATGGACTTGCGTAAAAACCCTATTTAGATCTGATCCAAGTCAGGGAGAGACCCGCCCAAAATCAGACGTCTGACCTTTGAATCAAACGTCTTATAGTGAACTTCCAGACGTCTGATGCTAGAATTAGACGTCTGATAAGCCTGTCAGAACAATGATTGTTCCTGATTTCGGGCTGATTCACTTGGGCTTTGTTCCCAACGGCTATAGAACCTTTCTTAAGCCTTCCAAAGCCTTCCTAAGGCCTCTATAAATAGAGGGAAGCCTTTACACACCAACACACACCTAAGCAACATACTTTCCACTCTTTTGTGTCTCTCTTGCTCTCTAAGCTCAAGTTCTATATCTTGAGAGCTAAATTCAGTTTGCGCACCCGCTCTCCCGCTGTTGTTCACGAGAGCGACGTAGCGCCATCGCGTGGCACACGCACCGCGTCATCGTCGACGCACTCCTTGCAAAGGGGAGTTTCCTATTTCCTATAAAAGTTAGGTTTAATTATTTTGTTGGCTCTATAGGACTATTGTTTATTTTTATCTTTGTCTTTTGGTTGGGTATTCGCTTTGCGAATTCCCGTCTCCTTCGTGGGACAAAATCCTTCTCGTGGAGAGAAGGGGTTGAGGAACGCTACCCTCGTACTTGTAGCGTGGTTGTATTGAGGTTGAATCACCATCGTTTTAAGTGATTCGGTTTAGTGGATTTTGATCAACTAGGTTGATCGGAAAATCCTAACTCGAGAGGGTTAGGTGGTGGTTTTCACCCGGTTTGGGTTTCCACCTAAAAATTACTTGTGCACATTTTGTGATTGCTTATTTTTGTGAGATTGTTTATATTTTCAATTCCGCATTTTTTTTGTCACGCTGATCTCACCCCTCCTAGTAGAAGTAGGGAACTTTCACTAACTGCTCTCCACCACCTGTGTGCCGCGTTCTTCAGCTGGTACGTGGCAAAGGCCACACGGCACTCCACCGGGGGGCGAAGGGTGTCAAAAACCTTCTCGATCTGCTCGAGCCAGTCCTCCGCCTCAGTCGGGTCCTCATCCCCCTTGAAGGAGGGGGGCTTCAGCTTCCGGAACTGCCCGAAAAGCTCGAACTGGTGCTGCAGTGGAGATGCTGGTGCACCTCCAGGTAAGGAAGCCTCGTGCACAGAAGTGTCAGAGGAAGGTGGGGCGGTGGCGGCCCATCCCCTTCCCCGCATCCAGCGCCACGTCCATCGCGTGGTCCCACAGAGGACTCCCCCTCCGCAGCCCCAGGGAAAGGCGCTCGTGGTGGCGGGGGGAGCTCCTCTCGCACGATGTCCCATATCAGCTGGGCGAGGTCCTAGGTTTGAATGCCCGGGAGCAGTGGCTGGTCTACTGAAACGTCGACCTCAACGCACCCACCCCTCCGACCTCGTCCTCAGCCGCGCCCGCGACCCGCCTCATTAGTCCCGCGTTGAGGCATCTCCTGTAAGGAACGTGAAAACAAAATGAAAACACGTCAATATGGAACGATATCTAATGAATAAGTCTAAGAGCTTATGTCAAAAGAACATTGTGGTGGCTACTTTAGTTACAAACACGTGAATTTGTTATTTTCCAGTCAGTTGGTTCACTTCTCGGGATGACCTTGCTCTGATACCATCTTGTTACGATCCGATTCCCGAATCCCTACGAGACACGAGAATCAGACCGACTTGACTAAACCCAAGATCCAGTCGTCCAACGAGAAAGTAACCAAAAGAGCAGTAAAATAAACCTCATTCACCATATATATAACTAGCAGTAACAAAATACAATAGTAAAGAAAAAAAACTACTATAGTATACACCACCACAACAGTAAAGAAATAAACATGTACATAAACATGATGCTTACAATAAAAGAGTACAGTGGTAACAGAAACTACTCACTACAACAGAAGGAAAAGTACAGTGGGTACTACACAAGTAAAACTACTGGGCTCTACTAGGCCCAGCACCCTTTGCAGCCGCCGGCTCTGGCTGCTCAACACCTGGTCCTGAAAAGGTGACAAAGGTGACATGTCAGCGAAAAGCTGAGTAGAGTGGAAACTAAAAGCTAAAAAAATAATAAGGTGGACAGTAGCTGTTATATTTTTAATTTCTTTCTTTATTTTTCTGTTTACTCATTATTGAGTTATTCCTCAGATCTTTCTCTTGATCTTGAATGTTCCTCGTGGAAACGATCTTGATTGCAGTCTTTTCCGAAAAGTAGAAGTAACACGTGGTGCTCTCCTGGCCGGGAGAGTCCCCCGTGGTGGTCCTACCCTCAGTCGACCACCCCAAGGTTGCTGACAGACGTAACGGTGACTACGGCACGCGCGATAAATGCATGAGTAGCTACCCCGCACTGGCAAGCGGTCAGTCGCTTCCGTTAACGGGTGCGCCCAAAGCACAACACGGAACCAGTATAGGGCAGAGCCCTCTCAGTAATAGGGGTCCAGCCCCTCCACAGTAACCAAATAGGGGTTTTGCTCCTCCACAGTCCGCGCACCCTCGCCTGACTACCCTGGTTTGTCCAGTGGGCCTAACAAGTCGGTGTAAGAGGCTAGCAGAATCCCGGGGCCCGTGGGGTGGCTAGTGCTCTCTCTACACTAGTAGCTCTCCTTGGTATTGTGTACACGAGGGCCAAAAGTCGATACAAAGTGGCCAGACCTAACCCCCGGGTCCCTGGGGCGGCTAGCTCCGCTCTGCACTAAATAGGGGGACAGTCGCTCTCCTTGGTACTCTGTACTCAAGGGCTAGCTCACTTCCCCAATTCTATTCCATTCACTTTCCAGGAGTTCTACTCCTAATTCCCCGTAGGGTTCATGCTCTTTAACTCAGCCAATTTAGGTTTTATCATTTTAGCTTTATATTCATATAGCCCATGTTTTCAACCGTAATTATTCATTCATAAACAGACAGCTGTTAACCAATTACAGGCAGCTATCGTTTCCTTTCTACTTTTCCAAGACTACAATGTATATATATTTAATCTAGTTTTCCAGTCCTAAGATTCATGTCATACCCTAAGATCTATCATTCAATCTAGTTTTCCAGTCCTAGGATTCATGCAATACCCTAGGATCTATCATTCAATCTAGTTTTTCAGTTCTAAGGATCATGCAACACCCTAGACTCTATTAATTATTTTACAAGTGCATAATTTTTGATAAATAATTAAAAGTGCCACAATACCCGCAAAATCGGGAGTACTGGGGGCGTAATCGGCAAACTCGCGCACCTCCGCAACTCCAGAGTCGCAACGGAATGATGTCCTAACACAAGGATCAATTACAAGGAGCTACTCAGAACAGTATACAATTACTGTAAACAGGTAGAGGAACAAAATCTGAGAAGAACGAGACTTGAAACGCGGAAAACGGACTCCGAACGGATCCTAAACGGGTCAAAAATGACAAGTCTGCCCAAAATCAGACGTCCGGAACTTCTTCCAGACGTCTTAAATGATAGCTCAGGTCATACCTTGATCTGTGCAGTCCTTCAGACGTCCAGAAGTCCGCTGAACCGTCTGGACTTAGTTTCCAGACGTTCGACTGTCACTCCGGACGTCTGGAGACCCTCTCCGTCGTCTGGTGCTGTGCCCAAACATCCGATCTGTGTGGGATGGCGTGCCCTTGCACCTTCCCGAACAAGTCCTGCACACATACGCGGCCGTCCTCAACACGAAGCGATGCAGAAACCTTCGGCGGAATGGCTGCATGGCCGTACACGCGAAAGAAGGAAGGTAAAAATATTGTACCTTTCAGACGTCTGGACCTTCCTCCAGACGTCTCCTGCGTCGTCTGGACGTATGTCCAATTTCTAATTCTGGGAAATTTTCTCAGAATCAGGACCTCCTCGCCCTCCGCCCGCAGCGCACGGCCGTGCAGCACTGCGCTCGCCTGCTGTCTGAGCTGCAGCAGCTCCTCCCCAGCACCACACGCTTGTTGAGCACCCGCCGGTCGGCTCTTGCTGCTCCGGTTAGCTTGCACCCTCGCGGTCAAGCTCTCTCTCCCTCTCGCAGCTGCCCCTCCCCCCCACACACTCGCAGCAGCCGCTGCTGCCGCCCTCCCCCGCTCACTCTATCGCTGACAGGAACAAGAAGAAGAAGAAGGCGGTGGAGTGAGGGTGAGGGAGAGCGAGGGGTGTATTTGAAGGCAACTGCGGGGAGAGAGAGAGAGAGACAAAGGGCTGCGTCTGCAGGGAGGGGGGAAAAAGAAGAAGGAGGGCGGCGGTTCAGTTTGCGCACGCATGCACGCTAATGCGAACCCGTACGGCGAAAAAATTAAATTCCAGACATCTGGGAAGGCTTCCAAACGTCTGACGAGACGTCTGGACCACTTCCCAGATGTCTTAAACGACATTTGATGCCCTGGTTATAACAGGTATTCTTTGTAATGAAAGTGCTAAACTTTCTTTATCAAAAAGTAGGGAAACACAGATAGTGACGCAAAAAGTGATGAAGGGGAATTTGTGGGTCCTGTTCTCGTGCTTCACACGACGTTCTGAACATGGGCCCACTTGATCATTGACATTTAATGTAAAGAAACAAAAGAACGTAAGATTTGTTACGTGATGGGCCCCACTACGTTCAAAAAAATCACCACACCACTTTAATCTAAAATGCACAGGTGATAAATAACTTTGTACTGGTGATAAACTATTTTACACCGATGAAATATTATTCTAGGTGATTTTACACTAGTGATAAATTATTCTAAGGTGTCTTTACACATGTGAAATCACATTTTGTATGGGTGTAAAATTATTACAAGGGTGGTTTCACCTATGCAAAGTGATTTTGTACTTGTACAAAGTGATTTTGACCTATTTGTTTAGGATTTAAGGTTTAGGGTTTAGGTTTATGGAAAGTGATTTCACATATTAGAAATGATTTTTCACTTCAAAAAGTGATTTTTCCACCTTGGGGTTTGGGGTTTAGGGTTTAGTCTTTAGGCACTAAAGACTAAACCCTAAACCCCGAGATGAAAAAATCACCTTTCAAGTGAAAATCACTTGTCATAGGTGAAAAAACACTTGGAATTTAATTTTACACCAGTGCAATCTTACTTTAAATTACTTTGCACTGATGCAATCTTACTTCGCATCAGTGTAAAATTATTTTGAAAGTGAGAAGCGATTTTGCATCAATGCAAAGTGGTTTGTACCCATACAAAAGTGATTTGTTGTTGATTTTATCAGTGGTGGATCCTACCATGTGTCAGTACTTTTTTTACATAAAAATGAGATATATCAAGTGAGTACTATATTCACATGTTATACGTCAATTTTTACATCAACTTTTATATTTTTCAATCCACATCAAATTTCTATTACAAGTGAAATTAATTTATATTACAATTATAAATAATTCAAAAATACTTATAATATAAACTTAAATTAAAAATATTCTTTATAATAAAAATACAAAAATTCATATTACAACTAAATATTAACTTGTATTGCAACCACAAGTTCTAATCTATCTATAATATAAAAAGGTGCGGGCTCCAATAATCCCACACGTCACCCCTGTCACGACATTTTTCCCTTCCCCCTCTCTCTCTTCCTTGCTTTTCTCTCACACGATCACACCCACCCCAAACACCCCTCCTACGTTTCTCCCACTCTCTCTCTCCCCCTCCCACTCACGTGAAATTTCCCATCTCTTTATCACGAGCTGACCACCATCTCCTCCCACGTGTCCAAACCCTCTTCTCCCTTTTCCATATCTCTTCCATTATCACTCACTCTCATCTCCTTGTAGGACAAAAATCAAAAACCTCTCTTCCCACGATTCGAGTAATGTCATCCCATCGTAAAAAAAAAAACCTCTCCTCCCCCTTGTTTGAGTAATTAATTTGATTTCTTAAAAATATATCATTCTTAACATTATAAATTTTACTCATGTTGTCAAAAAAAAAAAAAAACCCTTCTCCCCAAAATCAATTCCACAAAAAAATCTTCACTTTCCTCTGAAAATAAATCCCACGTAAGGTCCATTGTTATATATTTTTACTGTAAAATTAATCAGATCATTGTCAATTGAGGAAACTCATTAGTGAATTTTGCTACATTATTTTGAATTTTTCACAATATCTCATAATTTATATTATTATTAATCATGAAATTTTCTTATCACATTAGAAAATTAAAAATAAAAACCTCTTCTCCCCTAAACTCAGTAACATCCTCCCATCATAAAAAAAAAAAAAACATTCTCCCTTATCCAAGTAATTAATTTGAGTTATTAAAAGTATAACATTATCCTACAAAAAAATATCTTCCTTCAAGACAAATTCAATGAAAAAATCTTCACTTTCCTCTTAAAATAAATTCTATGGAAGGCTCTACCATTATATATTTTTACTTTAAAATCAACTAGATAGTTGTTGAATGAGGAAAATCATGTGTGACTCTTATTACATTTTTTTTGAAATTTTGACAATACCCCCATAATGTAAATAAAAGTTGAATTATCAATTAAATTCCATTAGAGTGAACTTTTTAGATATATATTTAGTCAAATTATATATTATAATTATATATATGAAAGTTCCATGAACTCCCCCAACAAAGTGAGGGTATATCACTAGTATAATTAATAACTTAGAGCTGTTTGTAATATAAACTTTGTTAATTATATTTCAAAGACGATGAATGAATAGATTTGAAATACGACTCGTCATTTGTGTGAAAAGATGCTTTTCATAAATAATGTAATAATTGATTGAATATATTTTAAATATGAAGAGTAATTTTCTAAACTATCATTTAACTTATGCGATGGATTCCATCAATGGAAAACACCATCGAACAGATACAATTGTAGGCTCTTTTTAGATCTTTTGAGCATAGTGTTCAAAATATATATTTTTTTCCTATATGTACATAAGAGTTCTATCCTTTGACCACAGTGCCTAAACATTAATAAATAAGTACTACGTGAGAACCATTAGAAGAAGAACGCACGATCAAAACTAATATCACCTAAAGTAACAAAGGTGATTTTATAATGCATCGATATTAATGGAAATTGTCAAAAAAAATCTACACAAATCTTTGTATAATAAAATATTCCTAAAAAGTATGATGCAGTTACAACTAATCCAAACATACATTCTAAAAATAGATAATGAATTAATTAGTAACATGATGATATGGTTGGTAATACAAAAATGATACATGGTAATTATTAATTACCAAACTTAAATGATATACATTCCACAAACACTAAAAGCATTCGGAGAATTTCTACATACAAATATTCAAATTAATGAAAAAAATATTACAACAACAAAGAACAATCATTGTAATGTGATATAAATATATTTGTAAAGCACAATCATGTGGATTATAATAAATGTTAGATGTTTTGTAACAAAATATAAAAGCATGTTATAACAACGAGCATTGAATTTATATTACACATAATAGTATAATGAAAATAAAAAACATGATTAAATTTGTAATACAAATGTATTATACTAGTTTGTAGCACAAAAAATTAGTACTTAACAAATGACATTTAATACGAATTGTATTATTAATAGATCTTGTATTATAAATATTTATCACAAAAAAAGTGCAAAAACTTGTAATACAGGTGAAAATAGATATGTAGAAACACGATGAACTTGTATTACACTTATTTACTTTAATAAAAATGCAAGAATTTATATTTCAAGTGAAAAATTGAATTGTAATTCATTGAAAATGTTGCAATAGAAATTCATTTTGGTTAAGAAGTCATAATACGATTAAATATTAAGCAGATATGGTTACTTTCCAATAATAATATAAAATTTGACTTTAAAATTTGTTGAGATGGAATTACAATGTAAGTTTAGGACGGTACCACTACAACGGCAGTGCGGCCATGCACGACTTGGCCACACTTCCTCTTTCGATCTTCTTCATCCTCGGCATGGTGGCAATGGCTATGGCGACTCGTAGGCGGTGCACGTCCGATGCGGCAGCGGTTAGTGGTGGACTACGTCGCTAGGTGGAGGTGCTCGCCGGGAGTTCTTGTATTGTGGAGGGCGTGGTATATAGAGAGATCGTGAACCATGGCGGAAGGAGAGAGAAGCGGTCGTCGTTTGCTTTAGGTGCCACGAGAGGGGGCACTTTGCAACCCAATGCCGTAACACAGTGGTTTGCTTGGCGTGCAGTGGCTTGGGCCACAAGATGGCGACGTGCCAGAGGCATGGTGGAGACAGAAGGGCGGATGCAATGGGTGCACGGGCGAGGGATGTCGGTGGTGCGAACCCTGGTTCTAGGTTGCACCGGCAGTAGAGAAGAGAGGGTCACGAGGAGGCAGGGCAGGACCACGTGGAGGAGGAGCCTCCCCAACAACGTAGGGGCCGCCGGAGTAATGAGGGAAGATGACCCCCGCCACCACCGACGTCGCCATCTCTCGACATTTAAGTGCCTATCTCACCGGAGGAGCAAGCAACCGAGTTACTGTTGCATGGAGCACTCGTTGGAGAGATCATGGCGGGCTCTCCATTTGTTGAAGACCTACGCATGATTGTAAGGACCTTTCCTCTCTCTTCTTTTATGTGGAAGTTGTCATGGTTGAACCCATTGAGGTTCTTGTTGTTTGGTCTAGGTGACTGTGATTTGGAAGGGCTGAAGTTTCGCACTACCTGCTTCAATGGTGGATCGATTTTGTGGAGGATGGTGTCTCCGTTTGATGGGGCTCTTGGTGAGCAATCCCCTCAACGTTTATTTTCTAGAGACAGCACGGTGTTGATCAAAGCCATATCCCTCCATCTCCGATCGCATGCATTGGTCTCCTGCATTATGGCGAGCTTCGCTTCTTTGAAAGAAGATGCCATGGTTGGGTTGGGGGATGGTGATGGCAGTGTGGTGCAGGCCAGCGTCTATTTAAAGCACAGAGGGCTTTTCCATGAGTAAGCCGTGCTGAGGTGTGGTGGCTCCTCGTGGCTTCTACGAATCAATGTGCAGATGGTTGATGGCGTGGGTAAGGAGGAACACACAGATGGATAGGGAGTTGGAAGAGGTTGACATGCAATGGAGGAAAGTGGAAGAGCCTGTGGAGTCAGGCTAGAAGAAATGGAAGATAGAGGTCAGTGCAGGACTGAAGATGGTGAGGTATTGGTGGAGGACATGGGCAGTGATGAGAACCGCATCATGAACCCTAACTAGAACAATTTAATCCAAATGAGTGTGAAAAAGCTCCTACAAAACCTAAAGAGAGACTTAACTCAGAGAATTCTGAGTTAAAGAATAAAACAAATCATAAGGGGCAAAAACTGCAATTTCACCATGGCTATGTGCAAACAGAGTAATTAAGGGTCCAAACACAGGTCAAACGAGCTTAATAAGAAGGGAAGTGGGATGATCTGATCTGAAAAGTGTTATAGCAACTTCTAGGAATTAAATGACATTCTGTGACCCTAAAACAAACCCACCTTAATTCACGAGGTTCGAGGTAGGATAAAAATCAACTAAACCTTCTAAAATTCATAGAAAAATATTCCCTAGGGCTTAGAACCTTCAATTTGGCCTTTGCAACCTGTTTTGACCTAAAATGAGAACCATGCCTAATTTATTACTTAATTTGGGTTTTTACGCAAGTTGATCGATCAAACATGGTCCAACCTCAAATCAAATTTTACCATTAAAATCCTTAGGTTCAAATTAATCTGGTATAAAAATTTGGGCTTAAGAAAAGACCATCTTGACCGACATTACAAATTGATCATCTTAATTTACTTTTTGACTCTTGTCTTTTGAAACCCTTACGATTTGCCCCCTATCTTTTCATCGTTCTTTGTAGAGCGGTCCCCCCTACCATTTCTGCGTAGCACCATGCCTCCGGCGACCTTGCGCGGAGGATGGCGCCGCGCAGGGCAGGGCACCCGTCCTCAAGAACAAGAGGGAGGTTCCATGCGTCGTCCTCTGTCGCAGGGACCCTCCCCTGACCTCTGCAACCAACCATGCCTCTCGTGCGAACGCACGAAAGGCATGGGTGTCCATTTCCGGCCACTCTCCGACGAGCCTGGCACGTCGTCTCCTCGATCTCCTCCCCTCGCCAGTGCCTATTTAAAGAGCGATAGGGTCTGCTATCTCCTTCAAGCTTCTTCTAGCGGAGAAACACCCTACATTTCGTTTCTTCCCTCTCCGGTCAGGCAGCTCGAGCTTCCGGTGAACCTTCCTCTTCCTCCTCATCGCTCTGCTGCCCTACCTGCAGTAGAGTCCACTCTACCCCGTCGTCGTACTAGCTGGCGCCCTCAGACCACCTCCTTGTCGCCGATAACCCCCTCCTGGGCATCTTCGTCCTCAGCTCCGGCAGGCACGAGCCGGACGACTCCCTCTCCCCCTTAGTCGATTAAGTAGGTAGGAATCTTCCTCTCTCTCTCCCTTACATTTTCCCCTTCCTGATTTACCCTTGTAATCCACCAACCGCCACTTCCACCTCCATCTGCTCCATCTTCGGTCACCATCTCTGGCGAGGTCACTCCACCTCCACAGACCACCTCACCCCTCGCCGACAAGCTCAGAAGCTCCCCCTCACTCCACTCAACCGTTTCCCCCACTCCACTCACCACCATTCACTGCCCGACCACCCCCCAAACAAACTCACTTCCGCACAAACAGTCTGCCCTAGGTGCACCTCCACAGGCACATCCGCACCTCGCCGACCATCGCACTGCCTTCTCCGCCCTCTGGCGAAGCTCCCTACGTTATCTAATGTGGCCATGAGGCTGTCCTTGTGTTTTTAGGTCAGCGCCTCCTCGCCGCCATTGAAGAGCTGCTGAAGCTCCTTCGCAAGCAGCTCCAGGACGTCTCCAGCCCAGGCGCGCGCTCCAGGCTGCGCGGGTTGGTTCCGCGAGCACGTCCAGGTTTGCGAATGGGGTCGTGAATGCTCGCTGCTGCCCCAATTGGCAGTATCTCCTCGCCTGCGGGCACACGGATTGGAGGTGGGACTTTAGTCCCACCTCGTAAGTGTGTGGCCTCGTGCCCACACTTAAATTGAAAAAGTGTATTGGGCTGTTTACCTTCGATACACAGGGGTCAGGTCCCTCACCCGCACGCAGCGTGCCATGCGCTCACCCACGCTCACGCCCCGGGGGTCTGGGCCGAATCCGACTACTCGACCAAGCACTCCTCACCCACCACCACACGTCGGTGGGCTGGTCCCAGGCATGCAACCTGAACCCGATTACGCGGCTCTGGGAGAGCTTTCCTAAAGAGAGATTCAGAGAGAAAGAGAGACGCGGGGAAGGAGTAGGGGTAGGTTTTGCACTAATCATTGTGTGTGCATGCAGGGAAGAAGGAAAAAGAAGAAGAAACAGGCGAAGGAAGAAGAAGAGAGGAGGAGCGGCCGAAGACTTAGTCACACTGAGCAGCTAAAGAAGAAAGGAAGGAGAGGAGCTGAAGAAGAAGAAAAGGAGCCGCACTGTAGCAAATGCATAGTTAAGTCGTTTGAGCACCGAGTTAGACGACGGAAGGTCAGCAGAAAGAAGAAGAAAGAAGACGTAAAGAAGAAGAAGAAAAGAAGGAAGAAGGACATGGCAGCTGAAAGAGAAAGAAGACAGAAGCTCTGCAGCCACAAGAAAGAAAAGAAGAAAATCAGAGTGGAAGAAAGGGAAAAGAGAAAGAAGAGAAAAGAAGGAGAAAAGAGAAAAGGAAGAGAGAAGAAGAAGCCAACAAAAAGACTTTTGCTCCCTCTCTCTCTCTATCTCTTAATTTTTGTAAACCCTTATATTGTGAATTTATGTTTCTAGAATTATAGTTGCTCCCTGAGTTCGACCTCGGGAAACTTGTCATTCCGAGTAAAAAAAAAAAATTTGTATCAATCTGGTAGCTGTTTTGTCATATACCACAACGACTGTAAATATAACAAATACGAAAGTCGAGACTAGCAGGCAGCGAAAAGGGAGACACTAATACGGGAGGCACCATGGTGGTACACAGGGATTTGGTCAGGCTGACTTCATCTTCTATTGGAGGGGGAGGACAGGTTGTCCCGGCTAAGAACGAGACAGTTTTCACCTTTGTGACTCAGGAGGGGGCACGGTACAATGAAGATTCATCAGAGCATTCTCGTGGGAAGAAAGGTGCCAGTGGGAGGTGCAACCTGCGCATTCTCAGGAGTATTATCAAGAGTCGTCGACCTGCACAACAGCAACATGTGGATATCCAACAGGTGGCATTGGTAATCAGTGTAGTATGTAGAGGGGGCGTCTGGGGGCATCCATTCTTCTCTATGTTAAAAGTACTTACATGGAATGCGCGGGGTCTTCGAGACCGTGCAAGGAGGGGGTCTCTGTTACGAACGTGGCTTCAAGACGTCTTTTAAGACATCTGGAACCCCTTCAAGACGTCTGGGATTTGATTTCTGCGGCACGGTGGATTTCATCTGCGCGCCTGCGCGCGTAGACCTGCAGATGACTCTTTTCCCCTCTCTCCTGCAGGCACAGGCGCTGCCCCCCCCTCTCTCTCTCCCCCGCGGCTTTAAAAAGGGCCCTCACCCTCTCCCTCACTCTCATCTCCTCCGTTTCCTTCTTCTCCTTCTAGCCGGTGCGAGAGTGAGCGAGCGACGACAACGGCAGCCGCGGCGAGTGTGTGGGAGGAGACGCTCGGCCGTGAGGGCTCGAGCCTGCTGGGGCAGCTGGAGCCGGCCGGCAGGGGAGCAGCGGGCGCGGAGTGACGCGGGAGGGCTGCTGCAGCTCGAGCAGCAGGCTGACGAGGCGCGGCGTGGCTGTGCATCGCGGGCGGAGAGCGCGTCGAGCTCTGATTCTGGAAATTTTTCCAGAATCAGACGCCTGGGCTTCCAACCAGACGACGATGAAGACGTCTGGAGGACTGTCCAGACGTCTGGCAAGTAAGTTATTTTTCGTCCTTTGTCCTTTTTTGCGACCGTTGTACTGAGAACGATGAGTGGGTACGTATAGGTTCTGAGATTCGCATCCAACGCGAATCAGACGTCTGGCCGCAGTGCCAGAGGACTAGAAGGACTTCCAGACGTCCGGGGTGACCATCGGACGTCTGGGAACTAGGCCAGACGCCCTCGTAGGCTTCTGGACGTCTGAGAGACTACGCAGAACAAAGGTACCATCTGACCCACTTTTTAAGACGTCTGGAAGAGGTTCCAAACGTCTGATTTTGGACTGTTTCGTCGTTTTCGACCCGTTTAGGGCCCGTTCGGAGTTCGTTTTCCGCGTCTCAAGTTGCATTCTTTTCGGAATAAAATCCTCTACCTGTCTACAATAATTATATACTGTTATGAGAAACTCCTTGTGTTTGATCCTTGTGTTAGGACCCCGTTCCATTGCAGTCTCGGGGGTTGCGGAAGCGCGTGGGATTTCCGACCACACCCCCAGTACTTCCGTTGTAGCTGGTAGAGTGGCTTTAGAATTTATTAACATAATTTGTTATAGTTATGGAACAATTAATAGAACCTAGGACATTGCACGAATCCTAGGAATGAGAAACCAGATTGAATGATAGATCTTAGGGTATTGCATGAATCCTAAGGCTGGAAAACTAGATTGAATGATAGATCCTAGGGTACGGCATGAATCCTAGGACTGGAAAACTAGTGAAATGAATATATATATTGCAGTCTTGGAAACTGTGGAAAGGAAATAATAGCTGCATGTAAATTGATTTTAATAGCTGCCTGTTATGAATAAATGAACATGTTTGAGAATATAGGTTGTATGAATGTGAAACTGAAAGGGTGAAACCTGAATGTGCTGAGTTAAAAGAGCTGGAACCCTACGGGGAGTTAGGAGTAGAACTCCTGGAAAGAGAATGAAATGGAACTGAGAAGGAAAGATGTGGAGGTGCGTTGTCTCTTGGGTACGTAGTGCCAGGGGAAGCACCTGTTACCTGCTTAGTGCAGAGCGGAGCCAGTCGCCCCAGGGACCCGGGGTTAGGTCTGGCCACTTTGTACCGACTTGTTGGCCCTCGTGTACACAGTACCGAGGAGAGCTACTAGTGTAGGGCGAGTACTAGCTACCCCACGGGTCCCGGGGTTCTGCTAGCTCACCTACACCGACTTGTTAGGCCCACTGGGCGAACCAGGGTAGTCAGGCGAGGGTGCACGGACTGTGGAGGGGTTGGACCCCTGTTACTGAGAGGGCTCTGCCCTATACTGGTTCCGTGCTGTGCTTTGGGCGCACCCGTTAATGGAAACGACTGACCACGTGCCAGTGCGGGTTAGCTACCCGTGCGTTTACCGCGCATGCCGTAGTCACCGTTACGTCTGTCAGTGACCTTGGGGTGGTTGACTGAGAGTAGGATCACCACGGGGGACTCTCCCGGCCAGGAGAGGACCACGTGTTACTTCTACTGTTCGGAAAAGACTGCAATCAAGATCGTTCCCACGAGGAACATTCGAGATCAAGTGAAGGATCTGAGAAATAGATAAATTGTGAAACAATAGAAAGACGTAAATAAAGGGAGAAAGAAAATAAAACAGCTACTGTACACTTTACTACTTCTTTAGTTTAGCTGCCACTCTACTCAGCGTTTCGCTGACGTGTTACACTCGTTACTTTTCAGGACCAGGTGTTGAGCTGCAAGGGTCAGCGGCTGCAGAGGACGCTGGGCCGAGTAGAGTCCAGTAGAGTTACCACTGTTCTTTCGTGCCCTTTTTGTTCCACTGTAGTGAGTAGTTTTTGTTACTCTCTGTACTTTTCTTTACTCGTAGTTCTTGTTATGTTATGAATGCTGTTCTACTGTTGTGGTGGTACATGTTGTAGTAGTTCTTTTTCTTACTATTGTATTTTGTTACTGCTAGTTATATTTCATGTTGAATGTGGTTTATTTTACTGCTCTTTTGGTTACTTCCTCGTTGGACGACTAGGTCTTGGGATTAGTCGAGTCGGTCCGGTTCTCGTGTCTCGTAGGGACTTGGGAATTGGGTCGTTACAGTCTCTTGGGAGGTATTTGAAGGAGTGAGGAATTGACTGCACCTTACTGCAGGAGACGCATATTGACAGTGTGGACGAATCCGCTTGGCAACTGTTGGGCGAGAATGGGGAAGCAAAGTTACGCATGGTCAAGGCAGTGGGGTGATTGGGTGGTTTTTGAATCTGGTGGAGGAGACGGATGTTGGAGCTTGTTGATGTGCATGGAGAAAGGTACACGCTCTCTTGCAGGTACCAGGTATTTAGATGATACCACGTTGTGTGTGACGTGTGTTTATGGGTCATGTGCCTCAAGTGATGGGCCAAGATTGTGGAAGGAGCTGGGCAACACGTCCATGTGGACGCAGGGTGGACCGTGGTTTATCAGGGGTGATTTTAATGCCACCCTTTCCATAGATGACGGGTCGGATGGTAGAGTGGATACATCTTCTTTTGGCTTCTAGAACATGGTGTCTGATTTGGAGTTGGTCGACTTGCCAACGTAAGGGGCGATGTACACGTGGTGGAATGGGAGTGGGTTGATGTCGCAGATTGATCATTTTCTCTGCAGTGTTAGGCTTATGGGATTGTTCCAGCTTGCATCTGTTTGTGCTTTGGGAAGACCGTGTGGAATCCCCTACTAGGAGGGGGTGACGTAATAAATTGCGGAATAAAATATACACCAATCTCACAAAATAAACAATCACACAAGGTACACAATTATTTTTAGGTGGAAACCCAAACCGGGTGAAAACCACCACCTAACCCTCTCGAGTTAGGATTTTTGATCAACCAAGTTGATCAAATCCACTAAACGAATCACTTAAACGAGGGTGATTCGACCTCAATTACAACCACACTACAAGTGCGAGGGTAGTGTTCCTCAACCCCTTCTCTTCACGAGAAGGATTTTGTCTCACAAAGGAGACGGGAATTTGCAAAGCGAATACCCAACCAAATAACAAAGTAAAATAACAAATATAGTCCTATAGAGCCAACAAATATTTAAACCTAGCTTCTATAGGAATTAGGAAACTCCCCTTTGCAAGGAGTGCATCGAATCGATGACGTGGGTGAGTAAGCCACGTGACGGCACAACGTCGCTCTCGTGAACTACGGCGGGAGAGAGGGTGCGCAAAGGCTTGATGCTCTCAAGATGTAGAACTTGAGCTTGGAGAGCAAAAACTTTTCTTGGACACAAAGGAGTAGAAACTATGTTGCTTGGGTGTGTCTTGGTGTCTCTAGGTGTGTATTTGTGTGCAAGAGGTTCGTCTCTATTTATAGAGGCCTTAGGAAAGCTTTGGAAGGCTTTGGAAAGATTCCATAGCCGTTGGGAGCAAAGCCCAAGAGAATCAAGCTGAAATCAGAAACAATGATTGCGCTGACAGGGTTATCAGACGTCTGATCCTGGCATTAGACGTCTGGAAGATCACTTTAAGACATCTGGGAACAAAGTCAGACGTCTGATTTTAGGCGGGTTTCTTCCTGACTTGAATCAGATCTAAATAGGGTTCTAGTGCAAGTCCATCAGACAACATACAGGACATCTGGCACTATGTCGGGACGTCTGGAAACCTACTTTTTCGTAGGAATGGATTTCTAAGAGTTGCAATGGCTAGATAATCTCTGAGAAGAGATTTTGGGTCAGCCAAGGCAAAACGGTCATCTATCAGACGTCTGGAAAGTCTTAAGGACATCTGATAAGGCTCTAACGGTCATATCCTTCAGTGTTTGCTAAGCCAGCCAACGGTCCACTAATTGGACGTCTAGCAAAGTCATCAAACGTCTTCTAAGACATCTGGACAGAGGTCTGGACGTCTGATTTCATCAGACAGAGCTAACAAGTCCAGCCTAAATGTTATCAGACGTCTGAATCAACAGTCAGACGTCTTAAAACACATTATCAGACGTCTGATTTTGGAATTAGATGTCTGAAAAAGCTGTTTGAACCCTATATTGGTTTTCTAAGTTTTCTACTGAAAACCTAAGTATCCTAGGGTTGTGCCGGTGTTCCTAGGACTATTGTTAGGGTATTTTGAGGCTCTTTAACATTATGTTTTAAGGAACAAAAAGAGCAAGGAAATAAAGACAAAAGTACATGAAAGAAATAAACAGATTTCTATTCTATTCTTCTTGTCCTTCCATCTTCAATCTATCGCTCCTCGCGAATCTCCTCTGTTCTCTATCAAGCTCCTCCAATCCATCATGGATGTGAGCTCGAACTCCATCTAATCACGTCTCCATTTGCAATTTGCCTGAAATCTAAGATTCCAAGTGCAAATGTTAAATGACACGTGTTTTGTTATCATCAAAACAAACGATCGTGGTGCTCTAGCACCAACAAACCGTTCTCTGACCACACTCCCCTAGTGTGGGAGAGCAGGGAAGGTTTCAGGCCTAACATGTACCTCAAGTTCCAGAGATCATGGCTCCCGGAGGAGGGCTTCGGAGACATGGTCAGATCTTGGTGGCGATCTTAAGTGACTGGAGGTTGGGGATGCAGAGGTTAGCCCACAAGTTGAGGGAGTTGCGTTTTATGCTTTTGGAGTATTGGAAGACCCTTTCCTGGACACATGCCCATAAGAGGCAGATGGCCTTGGAGGGGGTGAATGCACTGGATGATAAAGAGATAGAGGGGTGTTGATGGCAGAGGACATCCAACAATGTAAAGATCTCCTAGGCATTGTTGCTAGAGCGGACTTGCAGAGAGAGGTGGACTAGCATCAGAAGTCTCATCAGCTTTGGCTTAAGGAAGGGGATTCCAATACGAAGTTCTTCCATGTCGTGGCAAGTGCAAGGAGGCAATACAACTTGGTATCGTCCTTGCACTATGGGGAGCCGGTTGTGACTTCGCCAGTTGATGTCTGTGATATTGCCAACTGTTATTTCTATGATGTTACTCATGCGGATCTTGTGAGAGGATGGAGGATGACCATGTCGGATATGCCGAGGGTGAGGATGATGGTCAATAGTTCTACAAGACCTTTATGGAGAAGGAGGTTGTGAGGGCGATGAAAGGGCTGAAGGCCGAAGGGTCCCTAGGACCAGATGGCTTCCTAGTTCTTTTTCACAGAGAGTTTTGGCAGGTGGTTCGGGATGATGTCATGGATGTCATGCAAGAGTTCTAGGCAGGGAACTATGGTATGGAAAAGCTGAACAGGTCAATCCTTTTTCTACTGTCGAAGAATGGGGGGGCGGAGGAGATGTCAGACTTCAGGCCGATTGCTTTATCCAATTCGGTCCACCTCATCATAAGGAAGGTGTTGGCCAACCGCATGAAGGAGGTTCTTTCTGGTATCATGAGCCCAGTGCAAGACGCTTTCTTACAGGGAAGATCCTTGCAGGAGTCCTTTGTGCTGGCATAGGAGATGGTGGCAAAGTGGGTGAGAAGGAAGAAGAGGGCTTTTCTTTGGAAAGTTGACTTTTCCAAAGCCTACAACTCTTTGTCTTAGATGTTTCTATGGGATATTTTGAGGCGACGAGGCTTCCCGGAGGTGTGGGTTGGGTGGATTAACAGATGTATCACTACGTCGTCATTTTCTCACTCATTAATGGACGTTCTACAGGAAAATGGATTCAACCCCAGAAGGGGGTGAAGTAGGGGTGCCCGTTTGCTTTGCTTGTGTTCATTTTTGCTGTTGACATGCTAGCCAGATTTGCGTTCAAAGCCATTGCAAGGGAGCTGCTTCATGGCTACAGTTTGATATCGAACAGAGCACTAGCACCAATCCTCCAATTTGCGGATGACATCATGTTTTTTATCGAGGGCGGGGTCTGGGAGGCGGAGTGTGTGAAGCACCTGGTAGATATTTTTGGTGAGATCATGGGGCTGAAGGCGAATGGAGAGAAGTCATCCTTGGTTTGTTTTGAGTCAGCGTGTGGTATCAAGGAGGACCTGTCCCAGATTCTGAGCACGTTGGTGGTTACCTTGCCCATTCATTATTTGGGTTTGCCTTTGCAGGCCAAACAGATGAGGAAAAAGGATTGTATGTTCTTGTTTGAAAGAATGTCTAAGAAGATGGCTACCTGGAGTAGGAGGTTCTTGTCCAAAGGAGGTAGACTCATCCTCCTTAATTTTATGTTGTCTGCGATTCCGATGTTTTTCCTATCCATGTTCAGGCTTCCTGATTCTATCATAAAGAAATTGGATGTGGTGAGGAAGAGTTATTTCTGGAAGGGGCCGTTACATAGTGGAAGATTTATGTAGCCTATTAAGTGGAAGAAGGTGTGTATGCTTAAAAAGAAGGGGGGTTTGGGTGTTAGAGCTCTTAGGGAGTTTGGAGATTCTTTGCTTCTTAAGTGGGGCGTTGTCATCCTCAGAGGCGATATGGGTCTTTAGCAGGAGACTATTTGGGATTTGTATGGTGGTAGTGGTGGTCCTGATGATGTTCTATCTCCGTAGCAGGCATCCCCCTTTTGGTCCTCTGTGTCGAAGGCTATTCTGACACAGCGAGATCAATTTGCTCTGGTCTTGGGAGATGGCAAGGATTTTTGCTTCTGAAAGGACAATTGGAGTGGTCTTGGTTGTTTTCAAGACATTTTTCCACGAGCCTTTAGTTTAGCGTGTGATAAGGATGCAAAGGTTGCCGATTGCTAGCAGGAAGATCGAGGCACGTGGGATGTTGGCCCTTCAGGAGGACGTTACGAGCTGAGATCCATGGATGAGAACCAGCGTCTCCTTCAGACTTTGGCGTCATTCCAACCAAGGGAGAGGATGGACGTGTTCACGTGGATGCATGGGGTGTACTCTTCGCGAAAAGTATATGAGCAGATGGTGAGTGGCTAGGAAGAGGATGATCATGGTCATTTCTGTGAGGGTATTTAGAAGCTAAAAGTTCACTTAAAGGTGCAGGTCTTCCTCTGGCTGACAAGGTGTGAAGGCCTGATTACTGGAGCACTGAGGAGACGTGTCTTGGGTGTAGATGCCATCCCATGTCCTCTATGTGGGTATGCTGAGGATGACGCAAGGCATTTGTTTAGCAACTGTCTCTTCATTGATGAGGTGTGGTGTAGATGTTGTGGATGCCCTGCCCCGATGTGAGAAACCTTGTGGTGTGACTTTTTTTCTGACTCCAGGCCACATGTGGTCTTGGCTGCTTCTATGTGGATTGTGTAGAAGACGAGGAATGATGCTTTGTTTAATGGGGGGAGGGTGTGGTTGGAGAATGTATGTAATGAGATAGCGTCGTATATTAGGTTGTGACAACCTTTGTAGACGAAATTTGATCGAGTGAATAAAATTTTGAATGTCTACTGATATCGATAGGTGTCCTTTCTTTTGATAAAAAATAATAATGTAATATTTTATTAATTGTATTCCAAATACGATTTATAAATAAAGTCGTAATTAATATTCAAAGATATTTTACAGAAATAGCATCATGGTTGATTAATTATATTCCATATAAAAAGAATGATTTTCTAAATCAACTTTTGACATGTATAATGGTTTTCATCAACGAAAGATATCATGTAACTGTCACAAGGATGGATTTTTTTGTAGATTTATAAGTATAATGTTTAATGGATAATTTTCATATATATATATTCTAATTAGGTAAGTAGATGAATCCTTGATAGTCTTTTAAGTCATTGGACTTCTATTTGATGTTATCGCTGTATCACAATGCTGTAATCTGATCAAACATTTTAGATAAAAGTGAATATATGCTACACTTTGTCCCCATGTTTAAGGTTTTTATTAGTTTTAGCACAAATAATTGGAGTACGTAGTTGGTGAGCAAGAGGTGATATTTGTTTTGGATCAATTGAAAAAGGCAAGAGATGATATTAATTCAATTATTTCAAAAGGAGAAGAGATTCATTGGAGACCGAAATGATGTCAACGAAGTTAAGATCTTCCACCAAGAAGCTACGAGATTGAACTTCACTTCTCCTAGAGCTGCGCACACTAAAAGAAGAGCTCTCAAGAAACTGATAGAAGAGGCTTGCCGTGAAGTTGGTCTCCTATTGTCACATGCATTTTGCATCTTTTGAAAAGGTATTCCAGACATTCCAAAGGCGAGCTTACCAAAATTTCCAAGGATCTCAACGTCCTTTTCTTACTCTCATCACATGTATGCCTCTCTCAACAAAAAAAAAATTAAATTAAATCATAAGATTAACGAGAGATAATAATAAAACTCTTACTGTTACTCGAGAAATTCTAAAGTAGAGATAATTTAAAAATATTAATTTCAAAGTTTGAAATGTTTTTAAAAATATTTAAGAAATTAGTAATTTCTATTAAAAAAATACTTGTTAATCCACAACAGTTGATACTAAAACTTAATACCAGTATATGCAAGTTATAGGTTGAGGTGTTTAAAAAGAACATCGGTACTGAGCTACGATACAAAACCTAGCTATACCCAATGAACATCGGTACTAAAGCTTAGTACTAGTACCGAAAGCAACAAGTAACGATACTAAAACTTAGTATTGGTATTAATGAGTTATAAATTTATATGTTAAGTATTCAAAACCTAAATCTAAAAGTAATGAGTACCGATACTCATGCTTAATATCGGTACCTAATAGGTATTGTCTGTGACTTGATTGTTTAAATACAAAAATTGTAAGTTATTAGTACCAGTATCCATTTGAAATGACCCTTCCTAAGGGTCATTAGAGAATTTCCCGAAAAGGTAGGCATGTGAGTGCAATTATAAATCCCCTTGGTTTTAACTGTGGGTTATGTAAGGAAGAAGAAAACCTAGCAAGGGAAACCTCACAATTTTCCTCTCTCCTTCTTCCACAACCCACCCACGCACACACAACCCAACCTTAACCCTCTCCTTTAAAACCCCCCTCACCCCTCCACCTCCACGTTCACTCCACCACCTTGCACTGGCGGCCTCCCTTCCTCTTCCTCGTCCCCCTTGCAGCCGAGAGTGGGGGACGAGGAGGAGGGAAGCAAGAGGAGTGTTGGTGAGGGAGAGAAAGACAGTGGGTGAGGGAAGGAGCAGGAGGCGTGAGGGAAGGAGTGAGGAGCTCGGGAGAGGGGCAGTGCGCATGCGAGGAGAGGAGCTCGAGAGGGAGGAACCGCGTAGTGGGGAACCTGTGCGAGGAAGGCGCCACTACTTCGGTCACAGCAGCTGGAGCTTGCGAGGAGAAGCTTCGCGAGGCGTTCTACAGAATCATCTTTCCATAGTATCAGACGTCTGTAACTCTCTACAGACGTCTGACGGAGTCGCAGGATGTCCAGAGCTAACACCGTACGTCTGACAGCACGCAGAGTGTGAGGTATGTACCCTACACGAGCCTGCATGCATGTACATCATATATATGTGTTGCGTTTGTAAAACTGCACGTGCATGTGTTGATATGAGGCTTTGGAAAGGCGCGTGGCGTGCCTTTGAAGCATTTTAGGACTTCTGGAGACCATGTCAGATGTCTAACTACTCTTCCAGACAACTGAGAGCAGTGTCAGACGTCTGGCGACCCCCTCAGACGGCTGTACGGGATAGCAGACGATGGATATAGGCATAGCAGAGCAATGTGAGCTACTGCGTTCGTTTAAGACGTCTGCGACTCACCCTAGACGTCTGATTTTGGTTAGTACGTGTGTTTTTGGCCGATTCAGGGCCCAAATGGAGTCGGTTTTATGCAAATGAAGTATCATTGGTTTCCATTAGGATTTCTCTACTTGTCAGTGTCGCACCTATGCTATTTTGAATTCGTTTGACATGATTGGTCAACGGTATAGGTCTCTAGTCCATCGTGTATACAGGACCTGCGGAGACGATGGGATCTACTGTTTGAGCCCCCATTCCACCCGGATACCTGGTAGAGTGGTCTTCATTAACACTATGATTTAAATGATGAAAGTGCATGCTATATTAGAATCATCGGATTGAACCCTAGGATATGAAATGAACCATAGGGTAGAAAGAAATGAATGTACATTACTTGAGCTACACTGTTATACTCTGAAATGCATGTTAAAATCTTTACTATTAGCAATTGAATAGTTAAGTGATGTGGTGCTTGCTTCATTTATTAATCACGAACTGCCTGTTATACGATTAAGAATCGGAATATGAATAGTGATACATGCTGTACATGAAATGAGATGAATACTGATGCACAAACCCTACGGGGAACTAGAAGAGGAATCAAATAATGTGAAATGGAAATCCAGTGTGGGTGGAACATGTTGCCTACGGGCTGGTTGGTTGTACGGCTTTGGGTATGGAAAGTGAGCTGGCCCTCGTGTACGCGATACTGAGGAGAGCTACTATTACTTTAGTGTAAGGGGGAGCTAGCCGCTGAAATGACCCTTTCTTGGGGTCGTTTGGCATTTTCGGAATCTATAGGGGTTTTCCTACAATTTTAAACCCCTTACCTTTTGTTTTAGGGGCTTATGAGGGGGAGAGAGAAATTGCAGGGACATCCCTGCAATTTCCCCACCACCTCTCCTTACCATACGCACACCACTCCCTCCCCCTCACCCCACATGCCTCACCTCTTCCCCCCTGCGGTGACCACTCCTCCCCACTCCACACCATCCCCTCCTCCATGCCGTCCCTCTCACCTCCACTCTCCATATATACCCCCATCCTCCTTCTGTTCCCACACCGACAATTGAGAGGAAGCAGGAGAGGGAAAGCAAGGAGAGCAGGAGGACCTGAGGGGAGAGTGAAGGCCTGAGAGCGGAGGAGCCGAGGCGGTGGTGCTACTACAGACTTCCGCGGCGAGAAATGATTCAAAAATGGTTCTGCAGAATCATTTTTTCGTAGAATCAGACGTCCAGAGTGACCTCAAGACGTCTGGTAGGATGTCTGAGGGTAACTTCAGACGTCTGGTAGAGTATTTTTCTTCAATTATCTTTCTGCCAAATTTCTGATCGTGCACGCGTGTGTGTCAGAGGTTGGGAGGCGCATCGGTGCGAGGACCGAGGTGATTTCTGACGTCCAAGAGAATCTCCAGAAGTCTGAAGGCACCCTCAGACATCTGCATTGAGTTCCAGACGTCTAAGGAAGGCGCCCCGAGCAAGGTATGCCTGTGAGCTCGTTTAAGACGTCTGGGACCTTTCCCAGACGTCTGATTTCAGTCAGAATTGGTGTTTTTGGGCCCGTTCAGGGTCCAAACAGTATCGATTTTCCGCAAATGAAATGTCTTTGGTTTCCGTGCGAGTTTCTCTATGTAATGGTACTTTATCCATGTCATTTTGAACACATTTGACTTGCCAATCCATGTCATAGGTCTCCAGTTTGTCGAGTATATAGGACCTGCAGAGACGTCAGGAGCTACTGTACGAGCCCCCATTCCACTCGGTTACTCTGGTAGAGTGGTTCTTACCTTAATCTTGAAACTAAAAAAGTGCATGCATAAAATTAGTTGAACCTAGGATGTGAGATGAATCCTAGGAAGAAATAAACGTATGCTTTAGAATACATCTATTCGATTGAACCCTAGGTTGTGACATGAACATTAGGGCTAGAGGAAATGCATGTGTAGAGAGATGAATGATTGAATAAATCATGAGTACCTATACTACCTGAAAGGCACCATGTTATGAGTAGAAAAACAAACTCGTATTATGATAAATATGGGAATTGAACTACCTGTTCTGTATGTAACAAATCGGATATGAAATAAGAAAAGTCCATGTACGAATCCTACGGGGAATATAGAACGAGACAAGAATACTGTAGTACGGAGAACAGGATGGTTTTAGAACACGTCGCCATGGGCGGCTATCCAAACTTGGTTTAGAGAGGTGAGCTGGCCTTCACGTACGAAGTACCGAAGAGAGCAACTATCCTTTTTAGAGTAGAGGGGAGCTTGCCGCCTTTGGGTGGTGACCCGGGGTGGGTTTGGCCACTCTACGTTGACTCCTGTTGGCCATCGCGTACGTAGTACCGAGGAGAGCTACTTAGTATAGGGGGAGCTAGCTGCCCTAGGGGGCCCGTGGTTAGGACTGGCCACCCTACACCGACTCTTGTTAGGCCCATTGGGCAAATCGGGATAGTCGGACGATGGTACGCAAACTGTGAGGGGCAAGACCCCTGTTTCTGAGGGGTGAGACCCCTGCTCTGAGAGGGCAAGGCCTTGTGCTGTTCTATGCTGTACGTTTGGGCATATTCGCTAGCGTAAACGAATAACCGTGTGCCAGTGCCAGGTAACTACCCGCATGCTTATCATGTGTGCCGTGTCACCTCTACGTCGCAACTGATGAGAACCTCATCATGAACCCTAACTAGCACAATCTAATCCAAATATGTGTGGAAAAGCTCCTACAAAACCCAAAGAGAGGCTTAACTCAGGGAATTCTGAGTTAAAGAATAAAATAAATCATCAGGGGTAAAACTGCAATTTCACCAATGTAGTATGCAAACAGGGTAATTAAGGGTCCAAACATAGGTTAAACGAGCTTAATAAGAAGGGAAGTGGGATGATCTGATCTGAAAAGAGTTATAGCAACTTCTAGGAATTAAATGACATTCTGTGACCCTAAAACAAACCCACTTTAATTCATGAGGTTCGAGGTAGGATAAAAATCAACTAAACCCTCTAAAATTCATATAAAAATATTCCCTTGGGTTTAGAACCTTCAATTTGGCCTTTGCAACCTATTTTGACCTAAAATGAGAACCATGCCCAATTAATGACTTAATTTAGGTTTTTACGTAAATTGATTGATCAAACATGATCCAACCTAAAATCAAATTTCACCATTAAAATCCTTAGGTTCAAATTAGTCTGGTATAAAAATTTGGACCTAGGAAAAGACTATCTTGACCGACTTTACAAATTGGTCCTCTTAATTTACTTTTTGACCCTTATCTTTTGAAACCCTTACGTTTAGCCTCCTAACTTCTCATCATTCTTTGCAGAACGGTCCTCCCTGCCATTTCCGCGCAGCGCCATACCTCCGGCGACCTTGCACGGAGGATGGCGCCGCGCAGGGCAGGGCGACCGTTCTCTAGAACAGACGGGGGGTTCCCTGCGACGTCCTCTGTCGCAGGGACCCGCCCATGACCTCTGCCATCGACCATGCCTCTCGTGTGAACGCACGAAAGGCATGGATATCCTTTCCGGCCACTTTCTAGCGAGGCAGGCACGTCGCCTTCTCGGTTCCCTCTCCGCGCCAAGGCCTTTATAAGGAGCGATAAGGTCTGCCGACTCCTTCAAGCTTCCTCTGGCAGAGAAATACCCCACATTTCATCTCTTCCCTCTTTGGTCAGAGCGCCCGAGCTTCCAGCTATCTTCTCCTCCTCCTCCTCGTCGCTTTGCTGCCCTACCTGCAGCAGAGTTTACTCTACCCCGTCGTCCGCGCCAGGCCGTACCAGCTGGAGCCCTCAATCCGCCCCCTCGTCGCCGATACCCTCCTCCTGGGCATCTTCTTCCTCAGCTCCAGCAGGCACGAGCCGGACGCTTCCCTCTCCCCCTTCGTCGATTAAATAGGTAAAAATCTTCCTCTCTCTCTCCCTTACATTTCCCCTCTTAATTTACCCTTTTACTCCACCACCCGCCACTTCCACCTCCATCTGCTCCGTCTCCGATCACCTTCTTCGGCGAGTCCATTCCACTTCCACAAACCACCTCTTCCCTCGCCGACCAGCCCAGAGGCTCCCCCTCACTCCACTCAACCGTTCCCCCCTCTCCATTCACTGCCAATCACCACCCAACCACCCCCCGAACAAACCCATCTTCATGCACGCAGTCTGACTTAGGTCCACCTCCACAGGCGCTCTCGCGCCTCGCCGACCATCGCACTGCCTTCGCCGCACTCCAGCGAAGCTTCCCACGTTATTTGCCTTGGCCGAAAGGCCATCACTGTGTTTTTAGGTCAGCACCCCCTCGCCGCCATTGTTGAGCTGCTGCAGCTTCTTCACTCGCAGCTCCAGGCCTTCTCCAGCCCATGCGCAAGTCCCAGGCAACGCGGACTGACTCCGCGAAGGCTCCTACGCTTGTGATTTGGGTTGCGAGCCTCGCAACTGCCCCAATTGGCAACGACTCCTTGCCTGCGGGCGCATAATCTGGAGGTGGGACTTTAGTCCCACCTCGTAAGTGTGCGGCCGCGTACCCACACTTAAATTGAAAAAGTGTATCAGGTTGGTTGCCTTCGATACACAGGGGTCAGGTCCCTCACACGCACGCAGCGCGCCACGCGCTTGCCCGCCCTTGCCCACCCTCTCGCCCTGCGGGTCTGGGCCGGATCCGACTACCTGACCAAGCACTCCTTGCCCACCACCGCATGCCAGTGGGCCTGGTCCCGGGCGTGCTACCCGAACCCGATTACCTGGCTCTAGGAGAGCATTCCTAAGAGAGATTCAGAGAGAAAGAGAGACGTGGGGAAGGGGTAGGGGTAGGTTTTGCACTGATGGGTGTGTATCCGCGCAGGGAAGAAAGAAAGAAGAAGAGAGGAGCGGCTGAAGCCTTAGCCGCACTGAGCAGCTGAAGAAGAAAGGAAGGAGAGGAGCTGAAGAAGAAGAGAAGAAGCCGCACTGTAGCAAACCCATAGTTAAGTCATCTGAGCATCAAGTCAGACGACGGAAGGGCAGCGGCCAAAGTGCAAAGAAGAAGAGAGAAAGAAAAGAAGAAAGAAGAAGATCACCACAGCTGCAGGCTAAAGAAGAAAGAAGAAGGTAGGAAGGAAAGAAGAAGAAAGAAGGTAGAAGCCTCTGCAGCCGCAGGAAAGAAAAGAAAAGAAAAGAAAGAAGAAGAAAGGAAGACTCTGCCGTTGAAAGAAAGAAGAAAGCAGAGAAAGAGAAGAAGAGAAAGATCAGAAGAAAAGAAAGAAGAGGAAGAGTGAAGAAGAAGAAGCCAAGAGAACTTTTGCTCCCTCTCTCTCTCTCTCTTATTATTTTTGTAACATAATTGTGAACATTTATGCTTCTAGAATCATAGTTGCTCCCTGAGTTCGACCTCGAGAAAACTTGTTATTCCGAGTAAAAAAAATTTGTATTAATCTGGTAGCTGTTTTATCATATACTACAACGACCATAATAAACATAAAGACGAAACACGCGACACAGTCGTTACTAGCGACCATGACCTTGGGGTAGTAGACCGGGTGTAGGACTACCACGAGGGACTCTCCTGACCAGGAGAGTGTCACGTGTACATCCTGCATCGTGGGAAAACTATAAGTAAGATCATTCCCTTAGGGAATAGGAAGATTGAGCAATGTCATGGAACCCGATTAGAGTACTCCGATCGGCAACACGTAATAAGATAATTGGAACAAGAAAATAATATTTTTAAGTTGCTTGTTTAAATTACATTACATGTTTTGGCCACCACTCTACTCAGCGTTAACTAACTCCAGATGTTATAACCTTGTATAGGTTAGGGATTCGAGCAGCCAGAGCCACCGGCTGCTGAGGGCGCTGGGCCTAGTCGAGCCTTATTGTAGTTTTCTTTTTGCTAATGTTGTAGTGAGTTCCTGTAATTCATGTTATTTCAGTATATTTCGATCATACTGTACTAGTTCTATTGTGATGGCCTGTAATATCATGGTGATTGACGTTTTCTTGGTTTACTGTCAGTTTTATACTTTGCTGCTTAGTTACATTCTTTTGTGGTTGCGGAATGAATATGTATTTGGTTATTTCTCACTGGAAGACTGGGTCTTGGGGTTCATCGAGGAGACCCATTCTTAAGTTCTATAAGGAGCCGGGAACAGGCCGTGACAGCCACCCCTTGGGTTGGGACTCGGGGTTAGGAATGGCCACCCTACATCAACTCTTGTTAGGTCCACTGGGCAAACTGGGATAGTCAGGCGAGGGTACGTAGACTGTTGAGAGGTGTGGCCCCTATTCTGCTTTATGTGGTACGTTTGGGCGTACTGATAAACGCCAGTTTATCATTATTCTTATGCATTAAAACAAACCTAGCTCTTATGATTATGCTCCGCAAACAGGTTTTTGGGTTGCATTTAGGCATAAATTAGGTTAGGCACGCATTGCATTTTTTATTGTGTTTTTAATGTGTTTTGTGAGTGTTGGGGATAAACAGATTGCCAGATTCCTAGAACCCTAGCACTCATGAAGGCAACAGTTGAAGGAGAAGCTCAAACTAGCTGGAACTCAGCTTGATCCATCTCATTTGGATTAGGGTCAGCTCATCCTAGCTCCATTCAGCTCATCTCAGCTGAATGACAGCTCAAGAGAGCTCATCTTAGCTCACCCTAGCTCAGGTCAGCTCAGATCTAGCTCAACTTAGCTGAGTCTAGCTCATCTCAGCTCCTATTAGTCCATAGGGAGCTCTAGCTAGCTCAACTAAGTTTACTAGAGTTCACCCCAGCTCGGGTCCAGCTACATCCAGCTCCACTCAACTCCAGACTACTGAAGATGACTTCATTCTAGCTTAGGAAGCACAAGTCCAGTTCCCAGGGACTCAACTTAGCTCAACTCAGTTGAGCTAAGCTATCTTAGCTACCTCAACTAGCTTGATCCTCCCCGAGAGCACCAGACCCAACTCACCTCAGCTCATTATGGTAGAAGCCAGCTCACTTTAGCTTGGCATAGCAGCTAGCAAAGAACTAGCAAGCTAAACCAGCTAGAGTAGCTCCATGCCACCCTCTTCAGCAGCTGCCAGCTCCAATTCAAGCTCCAGACTTCTCCTACTCAGCTCCTCTCTTCAAACCTTACCTCACATTACCTACTCCTCTACTCCATAGCTAGCTAAGCTAGCTTAGCTTAGCTTAGCTTAGCTAGCATCCCGCTCCTTGGCCATCCACCACCTTCAACTCAACCCTAGCTAGCTCCATCAACTAAGCTCACCTAAGCTAGCTATCCTACTCCAAGTTGGCGCCACCACCATCACACCCCTAAACCCCATCACCACTACCAAACGCCACCTATTTTCCCTCCAAAATAACCTTCTAGAACCCTTCCCTTTTGGCACCAACTTTCCCTCCAAAATTCCCTTCATCTCCACCATACACCTCTCCTTAAAATCATCTCCACCATCCACCTCACCTACTTTCTAGAAGCCCCATAGTTGGCGCCAAATATAGGTGCCCTTTCACCACCATAACCACCCCATGGCACCCCTTTAGTTGGCGCCAACTAACCCTAGCCCTAGGATCATCTAACCACCCATAACCACCACCAAACTCTATCTTAGCCCCCCACTTATTCACGCCAACTACCCCCCTCTCCACCTCTATATAAACCCACCATATCACCACATAAAAATCATCCTCCATTAGTGTAAATTCTACCTTATACCCACCTAAACCTACGGCCAAGGAAGAAGAAGAAGAAAAGAAGATTAAGGGGGCATCCTACCCGCCCCCTTGGTGCCTTCTTCCACTTTTTCTTCTCCCTCGTGCCACGCCAAGGAGGAGGAGCACCCCACCACTAGGAGGATGGCTAGGCAAGGAGGAGCAAGGGTGGTGCACGCCCACCCTTGAAGGAGAGCATTGAAGGTGGTAGCTTCCACCTTAGAGGAGCATCTCAAGGAAGGAGAAGGAGGAGCCCTTAAGCTTGGAGCAAGGAGCTTCCCCACTTCACCAACAATTCAGGAGGATTTGTGTTTTATTTTATTTGTTGCAATTATCTAGTAGTAGAAGCATTTATCTACTAGGGTTTTCTGTAAAACATTTTCTCATTAATCTACTTGCCTTCTTTGAAATTTCTTTTTAGTTGCATTTTTATTACTGTGGTTCTAACACTCTTCACTCCCTCTCTCTAATTACTCTAGGCCTCCACGTGCCTAGAGTGAGCTTAAGGAGAGAAATTATTTGTCACTTAGGTATTAGCTTAGTGATCGTAGTTGTTATTTACTTTCCCGCCAACAACTTGTGTTTTCCTTCATTATTTCAAAACCAAAAAAAAAAAAATGATATATTGAAAAAGACCAAAAAGAAAGTTGAGATTGATTTTTCAAGCAAGGGATTTGATTTGCAAATAATTTGGCCTCCTTGGACGACCCTAGATACCTCACTATCTAGGTTTATAAATTTAAGAGTTGATCGATTTTGCGCTTTACAACGACATATTTTACAAACTGTGTAAAATCCATATCACCCATTAGTGGAAACGACCGACTGCGTGCCAGTGCGGGGTAGCTACCTGTGCACTTATCACGCATGCGATAGTCACCGCTACATCGCGGCCATGACCACGGGGTGGTAGACCAGGTGTAGGACTACCACGGGATGCTCTCCCGACCAGGAGAGTGCCACGTGCACATCCTACATCGCAGGAAAGATCGTTCCCCTAGGGAACAAGTGGATTTGAGAAATGTTATGGACCCGTATTAGAAATTAAATCAGAAATGCATGGATGTTTAAATGGAAACAAATAATAATACATAACTAGAAATTGAATGGTTAGTTAGCTGCTTGTTTTCTTTATATTTAATTTCTTGTAAATGACTTAACCACCACTCTACTCAGTGTTAGCTAACCACAGATTTACATAACTGTGTTCAGGTCAGAGAGTTGAGCAGTCAGCGCCACCGGCTGTAGAGGGTGCTAGGCCCAGCCGAGCCCAGCCGTAATGTTTTTCTCTTTTCCGTTGCTGAGGCTTTTTGTTAGTAGTGAGTATTTTTAGCATGTAGAACTATTTCTGCTATGTTTATGATATATTTCCCTCTATTTTAGTTGTGATGGTCATGTCTGTAATAGTACTCTTCCGCTTATGGCATATAATACTTTTGGGATTTTCTATTCTATTTTCTATTGCTGTCTATTGTCTATTTCTGCTTTGTTACATTGCATGTGTGGTTGTGAACTGATTTATGCATTTGGTTATTTCTCGTTGGACGACTGGGTCTTGGGATTCAGTTAAAGTAAGCCAATCTCGGATTCTGTAGGGAGCCGGGATCAGGTCGTAACACCATCCTTTAGTACCGATATCAAATAACCGTTAGGTCAGATCTGAACACCAAATTAAGTGAATTTAAGGCTATAAACGTTGGGATTTAAATCCAAACGTCTAGTATTCGAAATCCTATGATCTTAGCTCTATAAATAATCCCTTGGACCTTTTAGTTTATACACAAGAGAAAATCCTAGAGCTAAACTTTCATATCTCCACCATATTTCTCAAATAAGAAGCTTGTCACCTTTACGCTTTCTCCACTCTTACACACTCAAAGGCACGTGCAAAAAGTCGATTTCTTGCAATTACGAATTGCTTTATGCCTTACTTCCTAGGCTCTCGAATTAGTAACTTTATTCCAACTATTGTTAGGAGGCCTAGGTTTATTTATGTTGTAAGATTTTATCTTTCGTACACTAGTGCTTAAATTCTGGTGGCAATGCGAGATTAGCTGAGGGATGAATTAGTTATCATTTCACCTTCAAAATAGGTACATTCTTCCCTATCTTAAATAGCTTCATTTTGCTGTAATTTACTTTATATTGCATGTTTTAGTTTGTAAATTGTTGATGATAACTGTATGTTTCAATCAAAGCAATGGAGGAAAAGACCTTGAGTTAACTTTTGAAATACCAGTCAATCCCCTAATAGAGGATTATTAGGGGTTGGGTTGCGACGCATGTCCTCCAACACATTTCCGACAACTCATTAGCCACCGCCGTTGTTGGCACTTCCCAATGGCCATCATCCATTCTTCTTTTGCATGGAGAGTTTCCAGTTGCTCTCGCCTCCAAAAGAGATTACATGTCCCCACACAAGAGGAGCCCATCCGTCGTAATGCCAAGTGACATCTATATATGTTCACTTATTCAAGGGGGTTAAATCTAGGCAATTGATGGAACACTCTCAAATTTATGTCAGATGGCCCCACATTCGATTTACCAACTGCTATTAATATCAGGTCCCCGTCAAAATGTAATGGATGGGTTAAATTTTTCTTGAAAGGACATCCATGTTCCTTCTACTACTACATTTACGATGAGAATGGAGGAGACTATCCGAGCCTTATAAAAACAACCTCTGCCATAACTCTAGGATTCACCTTCTTCTTTGCAGGAATCTTGAAAAATTGGCATCGTCTCCACTCCTTTGGATCATGCAGGCCTTTGGTTGAGATCTTAGCTTAACTACCCTGCCTGCAATATAACCTTTGAATTTCCCATATCAATTCTATTTCTTGGTCCATTTGACAGGTGGAGTAAAGACCTGAATGGATGACTTGAAGGGGGTTGACATAGTGGTAGAGTACCCCCATTGGAAAATCTCATGCCCACCATATTTACCTTCAAAAAAAAAAAAAAAAGAATTATCGAGAGTATTGTAAATGGATGAACGAGTTTTGGGAATGGATCTGCATTACACCACCTCGGAATAAATATAACATACCCTCATTTTCCCCTTGCGAGTCAAGAATCCCTGGCCTCTAAAACAAGAGATGACTTGGGCTATCGTCTCCGTGGTTTCCTTCCCATCCAGGAGGGTCTCCACATAATTAAGTTCCTATCTTGTGTGATTGTTCTTCCTGTACGTGTGGTTGATTCCTCGATGTTATCAAAGCCTCTCACCGCGAGACGCATGTTGAGGAATCCCATCTTAATTTCCATGTGCGTGTTAAGTCTCCACTTTGCGTTGAGGCTTCTGAGCGTAGGTTTGGGCATTTCTGGTGGTGTCCGTGGAAGTTTCGTGGTGGCTGCGGCTGTGACATTCGCACTTTGGTCCTGTGTTGGATCGAGCAACGGCGCTCGTTGAACCCTAATTTCCCGCTTGTGAATCCACATCCACGCTGGCCGATTCTGCAACGGTGATTTTGGCCACAAACTTTAGCAGTGACCCATCAGGTTTCAGATTTCTCTGGTGGCGATGGCAATTATTTTCTAATCAATGATCTTTTGAATGGTAGCATTTTTCCTTTCGATCGGTGGTGATTCTTTAAGGAATTGGTATGTGTTGTACGAGATCTCATGGAAATCTAAAAAATTGATGGTTAAAAAAAATTTTGACATTTTCGTTGAACGTAAACTATATGGTGGTGGTGTAGTACGGGTCCAGTCGTAAAACTCGTTTCCGGTACCCTCCACGGACCTAAATGAATGAATGGACCGAACACTAATTAAGTAGTTGGGGTTGGGGTTGGGGGGGTGGGGGTTGTGGAGTAATGAATATGCAAGTTAGCCACAATAGATGAAAGTAATAGATGAATTTTGACCGGTAGATAAATGTGACTCAATATGAAATTAGTACTCAATATGCAAATAATATACTGTATAAAGTATGAAAACATGCTCTCTAGAATTTTAACTTGCATTGAACATTCACGTTAATGCACCAACATTTTAGTCAGGCATGTATTACTCAGATTTTTCATTTAGCCAACATAAGTTAACCAAGAGCAAATTAAAAATAAAAGACGAATATAACCTAAGATTAAACTTTCAGGGGGAAAAGGAAGACATGGGAGATACATCATTGCAACCACAACAATTTAGCCTCAATAATTTAACGATAGATGTTATATGCAAACTTTTTTTTTTTTTGGAGCAGGGACGTTAAGGTTAAAATGTAAATTATTGTGGTGCAATTTAAATTACTTAGTACCTGGTTTTAAAATACGCATGCACTGGAATTTCTTTTTAGAAATAAATCTCCTATTTAGCTTAAAGGGTCATGCATAATTTACGGCAAAAGTCCATGGTTGAACCCAAGAACATCTAGAAGAGTTAAATCTTGCTCCCTCTGAAAACCTTACAATATATGTATATACACCCAAACACTATAAGTGTTTAAAAATATCAAAATGTACACAAAGTATCATCCATTAGATGAAGATCCCACGATGAGAATAAATATATACCATCTACATTAATAAGGGTGATTTTACATTACATCATAAATAATGGGAGTTTCTAAAATAGTACAATTTTAATGAATTAAAAAAAAACTCCCTCAAACAAAGATGCAGTACTATCTCAATAACTCAACATTATATAAGTAGATAGTGGACAAAATTTAGTTGATGAAATATGTAAATAAATGTAAACTTCAGGTTAGTAAAGTAAAAAGATTGTAACAAAAAAGAAGATATCTTTTAATAAGAAAAGCATATTGTTGTAACAATTAGACATTGATCTTGTAAATATTGAAATGGATTTTGTAACAAGATAATATGAACGTTATAAATAATGTATCACAATTAAGTTAATACATTATAAAATGTTTAAATTTAAAGATAGATGTAAACATGTATTAAAAAAAATAAAAACAATGAAATAGAATGGTATGTCAAATCATGATACTAATTAAACAGTTCATTGTAGTACAAAAAAATGTTTTCTTGCGTAAGGTGATTTAAATAGAATTTTTTGTAGTATAAGATATGAAAGATGATTCATTACCCAAAAAAGAAAGTAGGTCAATAATGATAAAAGGAAAAATTTGTAATTTAACATAAATATAAAAATTGAATTGTAATACAATAACAAAGTATTCATTAAATATAATGGCATAATGAAGTATGTTTAACATCTATTGTAATATATTAAAGTAACAAATGAATATTGTAACACAAATTTAAGCACCTTCTTAAAAAAAAGATGAGTGACATAATTTATCTTTTAAAAATTTTGTAATAGAAATGATGTCGTGGAAATTTGATGTGATATAATAAAATAATGAGAGGGTTGGGAGTCAAAAATGTTGAAAAGTCCTATTGCAAGAAATGAAATGAAAAATAAAAATAAGAAAAGAAAAGAAAAAACATACATAATTGGTGTTATGAGAATATTATATATATATAATATTCATAAATATGATATTAAATATAAACAGATAATTTCATAAATAATTTGATGATTTCGTTCACATTTTATAAAATCATAAATTAAACACAAAATTAATTTTATCAAAACAAACGTTCAACCGAGGATTAGTGATTTGAATTCAAATGAGTATTTGTGAACACCGTATTCACTTAATACCTTTCTTTTACATACACACACGTGAAATCTACGCATCAATCTTTTGATCCTGACTTGAGTTTTCGATGTGCCTTACTCATAAGTAACCTGCATGTATCATAATCCTTGAGTATATATAATATATATGGAGGGATCCATGAGGGTGCCGGTGGTAATCATTGACTGTAGCAGGAAAAATTAAAGTTGGTGTCCTCATCCTATATTTACCTGGAGGTTCGTCTCACGGAATCGTCGATCCCCGCAGTTTACCAGTAAAGGATTCTGGATCTTAAAAATATATATCTATACGGAAAAAAAAAAAGAAAAAGTAGTGCATTCTATGTTTATACAATGATCTGGAGATAACTTTGGAAATTGATCCTAGACAGCAATGCTAACTTCATTAATAAATTTTCACAGTGACGTATCAGGATCAGGCGAACTATTTCCTCCATCGTATATTTTGGATCGTTTTGGGTGCTGCTGGTCGTAAAAGATTGTTGGACAGCAGGCACAGCAACATCTGAGCAGCACCCACTTGATTCTGTATGCAGGCGATTTAAAAAATAAATGAGTATCTCATTGACAGAATCATCAGACTATTAAATTATCAATAATTTGTGACACAAGGATATTAATGTTAATGTGATATTGAAAATCAAGTCAATGTTATATAATTGAGAAATTATGAAATTCTCTTGAAAAAATTCTTGACTCATTTTTATCTCATCCGCAGGTCCTTATCTCATCTTATAATCCACTGCCAAATATAATCTAAAAAAAACCTTACATAATCAAGAATGAGTTTTCAGGAATAACGAATTCTATACGCCATGTGTAATAATTTAAGACAATTCAATTTAAGTCTGAGAGGTTTCGTTTGGTGCATGAACAACCAACTAATTGTAATCCACCCAATACTGGTATGCAACTTCATGAAACAAAATTATATAATGGCCATTTACAAATGAACACATAAGTTTCCACTATATATGACAAACTTAACTACCTTTATTCTTGTAAAAATCCTATGTTCCAGATGATTTAGAGATCTAACCAAAATTCGGTAAGCTTACATATCTTTGAACGTCCACGACGACACGTCGCCGGTGACTTCCAATTGTTTATCGAGGGAAAATGCCGAATCAGGCCTCCGTGGAACATCGTAACCTAGGAGGGGCGATGCCTCTTGCAAAGAGCACCTTGAACTTGGAGGAGGAGAGTGAGGGGAGGGTGGAAATTGATACAAACTTTCTCCTGGTGCTATGCTGATCGGTAATGGGGTTGAAGGCGTCGAGGGAGACGATGAAGGAGATGTTGAGAATTGGAATAGATGGTCGTCTCTAGGTGTTACACCAAGTGCCAACGTTGGAGATGAAGGGGCAAGAGGAGACGAGGAAGGGGAGCTCATTATTAGAAACTTTAGGTTACATCTTCCTCAAATTCCATCCATGGTCATTCCATTGAGTCAGGGTGTTGAAGGATAAAGTGTGCTGTGGCTTTCAGTCAATGATACCTAACGGTCACTCCCAACGGTTGTTGGTAAGGTGCCTGCTGGCGTACAAGTGCTTGTGCCAAACCTTTGGATGCAAAATTACTTTAAATGCCCTCGTCATTTTTCTACTCCGTTGATTGCTGTGTGAAATGTCCATGAAAAATGAAGGGTTTTCAAAATCCTTGACTTTGGATCTAGTTGAAGGAATCCGCTTAGATACAACTTAACTGATGGTAACCACTGATTTCAGCAAAAAGGATCTCAATTCGAGTCTTAACCCTGCATTATCCATGAGTTGATGTTGCGAGACAGCCAATTCCTCCAATTTACCTGCAATAAAGGCTTCTAGGTTATAGAAGAAAAAAATATCTAGTTGAAGGAACAAACTAGGGATCTATTGTTGGTGTACGTCTAGTGTGTTTGTCATTGTATGTATGTATCGGGAAAAATGAAACTACACATGGAAATGTCATAGGTACAAAACCCATAATAATGTCCATTGTGAACTTACCAATTTCAGAAGTGGTTTCTTACAAAAAAGTTGTTGTGATTGTTAGTACGGGGATATATCTATTTGGCCACGTGGTAATTGGATCCAAGTTAGTTGGACCGCATTCTAGGACGTGGCATGTAACTCAATATGGCTACGGCACACTCCCCTCGCATGACAATAAAATTTATAAGAATGCCACGATTTCATACACCAAAACCCCCCAATTGTTTCCATATAAGTTCCTTTTTAGTTTCTTTAGGGCCTCCAACATGGCAGTCTCGTCGTGCCAACCATTTGACTTAATTTGCATGACAGATTTAAATCTTAATTTATTTACCAAGTAGAGGACGCACATTTGATCTTGATCATTAGTTAATATCTAATGATTTTTTTTTGATGATTTATCAAAATTATCAATTTAAATTATAGATCCTCAACATTTGCCGTTAATTAGATATGTCATGCTCGACCACAATACTCACCATAGGAAGGAAGACCTTTTTAAATATTTATTTCCTACGTGTCTAGATAATTATAATAGTATTTAGACCTTTAACTAAAATTAACATTAAGAAAGACCTATTGTAATATTATCCTTTCAAGGCGTTTAGTCCAAATATCTTGAGAGGACATATGTCGTGATAAATATTAGATCAAATGCCTTGAAACAGAATGTCATGGAAAATCTTACTTAACATTAATTTTGGCTAAACATCTTGATAATATTAAAGTTATTTAGATGTTTAGGATAAGAAACATCTAAAAAGGTTGTGATACTTTACCTCAACTATGTTGAGGAACCTAACAAACCTCATTGCATATTATTCTATCAGATAACTATGTGCTCATTAAAATTCATGTAATTTCTATTTAGAGTTGACTCCCCAAAGACATAACTCTAACAATGGCTTAGATGGTTGATTTCCTCACTTTAAGCCAATGGCTTACGTCTTTGCTACACAGTGTCACTTTCTCTTCATTTAAATGCCACATAAATTATATTAGGACAATGGTAGGGAAATGAATTTTGTAAGGCATTTTACAATATGCATTGTGACAAGGGCATACAGCAACCCACTTTCCATAAATTACAAGCTTGGTGGGTCATACTTCGTTGCTCACCCCTCAGAACAAAACATCACCATTAATTTATTTTTTTTGGAAGAATATCACCAATAATTTTTCATGTAAATCAAATATTATTAATGATTTTTACATGGGAACCAAATATCATCGATGATTTTTTACATCTTAACCAAATATCACCAGTGTTTTTTGGATTTGAATCAAATATCATCAGTAATAAATATCAAAAGTGATTCTTGATAATTTTTAGTTCCAAATCAAATATCACTGATGTTTTTTCGCATCGGAACTAGATATCTCCAGTAATTCTTGAAATATTACTAGTGATTTTTAGTTCTAAATCAAATATCATCGATAATTTTTGCATCTAAACCAAATATCATCGATAATTTTTAAAATATCACTAATGATTTTTAATTTTAAACTAAACATCACATGAAATATTTGAAAATTTTCACTGATAATTTATTTATCTTTGATGGTAGTGGGTGACGAAAACTACATATATATACACTCTAATTATCTCCTTCTAATGTAGTTTTAGAGCTTGATGCATATCAATTAGCATAATAATAGCGCTAAGATTAGTTAGCATTACTGCATATAGAGGATTTAATTAGGGTTAATTTATGCATATTTACATCTATTACATGATCCTCTCAACTATGTAGGTAATTTAGCTCAAATGAAGCCCTAATTTTGAATAAGAAGCCTTGAAGAGCTAAAGTGCCTTGAGAAGAGAGATTCAATGCCTTAGAAAATCCTAATCTTGATCACATTGACCTTAATTAGATATCTACTGGTTAATTAGCTAGAATTCGGTCTAATTCTCTAATTGGGCTCGATCTAAGTTAATTAATATCCAATTAGGTCAAGTGAATCCTAAATTGGCCAACTTAAGCCAACTTCATGCCACATCCATCCCTCTCATTCCCATCCTACCCTCATTCTAACCTTAATTAATCCTCCCTTTAATTAAATCCTCCTAATGTTTCCTTAAACCCAAAAGGGTAAATTCTTCCTTCCTTCCCACTTTGCCCTCATAAATTATTCTTTGTTTTTCAATCTCATGAATAAACACTTCCTCTCCTCCCATCTTTACATTAACATTCAAACCCATTTCTCCATTACCTATTTTTAGTAACTACCCTCAACCCCCCTCCCTCTCTCCCATATCCAACACCAACTTCTCCATCCCATTTCCCCACTCACTCAACCACCCAATCCCTCTCTATCTCATTCACACACAACCACCCCTATTCTATTAACACTCACAACTAAACACTCTCCCATCTTATTCTCTTTGTCCTCCTCACCTTTCTCCTCATTCTCACACACAACCCCCTTCCCATGGCCATCCTCCTCTTCCTCTCCCCCTCTCCACCTCCATAGCCCCATCACCATCACCACCTCCATAACCCTCTCATCCTCCCTAAACTTCACGCCACCCTCTATTTTCCTCTTCTCCATCCTCACTATTCTCTTAGGTTTTGTTTGGATGGGGTAAAATTTCACTATCCACGAATGAAAGGTTTTTGCCGTCGCTTTCTAAAATAAGCGACGGTAAAACTATTTTTACCATCGTTTATATAAGCGAGTCATTTTCTTTTAAACGACGTCAAAACTTAAAAAATGAAGTATTAACGTGGGAAAAAGTAAGGTAAAAATGCCGTCGCTTTTTTTATGAGCTACGAGAAATCAAATTTACGTCGATTGTCAAACGACGACAAAAGATCTAATCTGCCCGCTGGGCGAACGATATTTTAACTTGGATGTTCCTTGTAACTGACGAGAAAAACAAACAGCAATGTTACTTACACCGTCACTTTTTAGCATTGGTTAAAAGGGCTTTGCCATCAGTTTTCAACCGACGACAAAAGTGAAAATTATTGTAGTGTGGGGTAAATTTTATCCCACGTAGATAGGATAACTTGTGGACTCTGTCCACACAACTCAAGGTGAAAGACTTCAGTTGTGACTTCTACTCCTCTAACAACTCTCCCATCTCAATGGGCTTCAGCAGCCCTCTTGGCAGATACGTGCATGGCTGAAGGTCCTCCTCAATGTGCACAGGTGTGTAACTCCTCTGGCGTCGACTTCTAATTCTATTTCAACTTTGAATGCACCCAAACCACCTCCATGTCAACTCAATGGAGATCAACCCTTCATAAGCTTTTCTTTACCTTGCTTTTATGTTTTCCATGTTATATTAGTCATAGTAATCTTAGAAATGTTGTATTAAGACTTTCTTGCATGTTCGATGCCATGTAACTAGCTCTTTTGATCAATTTCTTATTCTAAAAACCAGTGCCTATTTATGAAAACTTCCATCTAAATTAGAATGTGCGTGCTTTTTAGTGACTTTTGTTTTTCCTAGATAGATAACTTTAAGACCGCTCTTTTCGTATATCATATGCTTGATTTCCACATTTATACTGTCTATTATGATTTTTCTAATGTTGCATATTATTCTAGCCATTGGTTATTACCCATGGTTAGTATTCCATTTGTATCTCATTACACGTAGCGTGTAAAATAATGAAACTTTACTCATAGATTTCCCATTGGGATTAATAACGTCACCTTAAATTTAGATGAATTTAGATAAGTATTTAATTTTATAAAATTCCTTAATTAATTCTATTTTAATTTCAACCGTGCAATTTCCTGTTCATCTTAAGACTTAAAATATCTCCTAACCTACAGATTTGCTAAACTTACCATTCTTAAAAGGACTCTTAAGGAGTGGAATAGATCGGCTTCTGGTGATATCTACTCAGTGGAGTCTAATTTGGAGATGAAATATGATAACATTGATAAAAGTCTATCCTCTCATTGGGATAACGACTTAGCTACTGAGCTTATAGAAGTGCAAAATGATCTTGATGAGGTTAGATTAAAACTTTCTGATTTTCTTCATCAAAAAGCCAAAGTTAAATGGATTAAGGAAGGTGAGAGTAATACAAAATTCTTTCATGCTATGATTAAGAGAAGGTTTTCCAAAAATTCTCGTTATGCTTTATCTTCCATTGTTGGTAACGGGTCTTGGCAGGTGGCGTGTGATAAGGCTACATCCTACTTTCGGGATCTTCTTTCCTCTTAGGACTACTCTCCTAACGAGCAATTTCTCAATATTATTCTAGCTACTCTTTCTCCTAGTGATTCCATTTCTCTGACCTCTCTCCCTTCTGAATAAGAGATTTTTCTGACTCTGTCTCAAATGCCTGCAAATCGTTCTCTTGGCCTGGATGGTTTTAATACTAACTTCTTCACCTTCTTTTGGGACATCATCAAAGAGGACCTTGTTGAGGCCATCAAACAGTTCTTCATCTCCCCTGTGGGTCTTCGTGCTTTCAACAATACGTTTATTTCTCTCATTTTCAAAAAGCCTAATGTTGCTGATCTTTTTAACTTTAGACCAATTAGCCTGTGCAATGTTTGTTATAAGATTGCTTCTGGCATTATTGTCTCTGGTCTTTCTCATATTATGCTTTCTATTATCTCCCCTCAATAGGCTGGCTTTATCAAAGGGAGATCTATCCATGATCACATTGCTACTGCCTTTGAACTCACCCAACGTATCAATCATAAAGTTCATGGATCCAATCTTATCTTCCAACTTGATTTTCAAAAAGCTTATGACCGTGTTGAATGGAGGGCCCTCTATGATATCCTGGGCCATTTTGGTTTCTCTAGATAGGCCATTGACTTAATCCGGGCTTGTGTTGAGCACGATGGCTCTTCTATTTTTGTGGATGGGGTATCCTCTTCCTTTTTTAAACCTTCTCGTGGACTCCGTTTCCCCCTTCCTTTCTGATGTTTTTATGGAACCTTTCATTTGTGGGCTTAAGGAGCTTGCTTTCCAGGGTAAAATCTCTCCTTCCAATGCCAAACACGGTATTCAAATTCTGCTAGTCCTTCTTTATGCGGATGATATCATTATTTTTGCCAATAGGAAGTCCAACTCCATCTCTAATTTGGCCAATTTCATCAAGGACTTTGAAAGGACCTTCATCCAAAAGGTAAATGCTTCCAAAAGCTTTTGTTTTGTTGGAAAACACTTCCCCATGGGGATGATCTCCAGGCTTGTTCAGACCATGGGATATCCAATAGGATCCTTCCCTTTCACTTATCTTGGGTGCCCTATTTTTCCTGGTAGAGCTGAAATTCTCTACTTCAATGGTCTTGTGGAGAAAATCCAATCTAAGCTTTCTGCCAAGAAAGCCAATTTACTCTCTACTATGGCGCGCTTGATTCTCATCAAGCATGTCCTCTCCTCTATTCCCATTCATATGCTTTCCATTATGGAGGTTCCGAGGGCTATTCTTCGCAAAGTCGATTCCCTCCTCTCCAATAATTTTTGGGGAACCTTTGGTAATACTTATAATAGACAATGGGTGGCTTGGAAAACGGTTACCAAACCTTCTAATATGGGGGGTTTAGGTATTCCAAACCTCAACCTTCTTATCAAATCCCTTAGAATGAAAAGAGCTTGGAATATTCTCCTTGGGAACACCTTGTGTCACGGCCCGTTCTCGGCTCCCTATAGAACTCGAGAACGGGTCACTTCGACGAACTCCAAGACTCAGTCTTCTAGCGAGAAATAACCGAATATATATTCATTCCACAACCACACAAGTAACGTAACTAAGCAGCAAAAAAAATAAAAGCGAACAGTAAAGCAAGAGAACAGCAATTACCATAAGATTACAGGCCATCATAATAGAATTAGTACAATATGATCGAAATATAACTAAAATAACATGAACTACAAAAACTCACTACAACATTAGCAGAAGGAAACTGCAACGGGGCTCGACTAGGCCCAGCGCCCTCAGCAGCCGGTGGCTCTGGCTGCTCAAATCCCTGACCTGTATAAGGTTATAACATCTAGAGTCAGCTAACACTGAGTAGAGTGGTGGTTACACATGTTATGTTACTTAACAAGCATCTTAAAAATATCATCTTCCTATTCCAGTTATCTTATTATGTGTTGCTGATCTGAGTATTCTAATTTGGTTCCATTGCATTTCTCAATCTTCCTATTCCTTAAGGGAATGATCTTGCTTGTAGTTTTCCCGCGATGGAGAATGTACACGTGGCACTCTCCTGGTTGGGAGAGTCCCCCGTGGTAGTCCTACACCCGGTCTACTACCTCGAGGTCACGGTCGCGACATAGCGGTGACTACGACACACGTGATAAGCGCACGGGTAGCTACCCCGTACTGGCACATGATCAGTCGTTTCCGCTAGCGGGTATGCCTAAAAGTACAACACAGAATAGCATAGGGCCTTACCCTCTTAGAACAGGGGTCACGCACCTCACAGTCCGCGTACCCTCGTTCGACTATCTCGGTTTACCCATTAGGCCTAACAAGAGTCGGTGTAGGGTAGCCAGTCCAAACCTCAGGTTCCCTCGGGTTGCTAGCTCCCCCCTATACTAAGTAGGTCTCCTCGATACTATGTACGCGAGGGCCAAGAGTCGGCGTAGAGTGGCCAAACCCACCCCGTGTCTCCACCAAAGGGGTGGCAAGTTCTCCTTTACTAAAAAGGGATAGTTGCTCTCTTCGGTACTATGTACACGAAGGCCAGCTCACCTCCCTAAAACAAGTACGAACAACCGCCCATGGCGACGTGTTCCAGAACCATCTGGTTCTTCGTACTACAGTATTATTGTCCATTCTACATTCCTCGTAGGGTTCGTACATGAATCTTTTCCTTATTCCATATTTGGTCTGTTACACACAAAACATGCATCTCAGTTTCCACAGTACAAGTTCATTTTCTATTCATAACATAGTTCCTTTCAGGTATTACAGGCAGCTTATGATTTACAAGCATCTTCTCTAGCCTTAGTGTTCATGTCATAACCTAAGGTTTAATCAATTAGATGTATTCTAAAGCATGTGTTTACTTCTTTCTAGGGTTCAATTCACATCCTAGGTTCAACTAATTTTTATGCATGTACTTTATTAATTTCAAGATTAGGGAAAAATCACTTTACCAGGGAAATTGGGTGGAATGGGGGCTCGTACAGTAGCTCCTGATGTCTCCGCAGGTCCCGTATACTCGACGTACGGGTGACCTGTGACAGGGATTGACAGGTCAAATGTATTCGAAAAGACGCGAACAAAGTACCATTACATAGAGAAACTCGCGTGAAAACCAGAGACGTTTCGTTTGCGGAAAACTGACACTGTTTGGGCCCTGAACGACCCCAAAAATACCACCCTGACCAAAATCAGACGTCTGAGAAGAGTCCCAAATGTCTTAAACATACTCAGGGACTGACCTTGCTCAGGTTGCCTTTCCCAGACATCTGGAACTCGATGTAGACATCTAGGAGTGTCTTTAGACGTCTGGAAACACGTCCGGACGTCTGAAACTACCTCGGTCTTCACGCCAGTGTGCTTCCCAACCTCTTACACACACGCATGCACGGTCAGAACTTTTCAGAAGAAAATAAATAAAAAATATGCACTTTCAGACGTCTGGAACTACCTTAGGATGCTTGAAAAGACATCTGGTGTACTTCATAGATGTCTGATTCTACGGAAAAATGATTCCGCAAAACCGTTGGCAAGTTCTTCTTCTCCGCATGTTGCTGCAACTGCAGCAGAACTTGCTACCATAGCAGTGGCAGCCCTCCCCTCCTGTACACGCCCCTCTGGCTCTCTGCTCTCCTTCTCTCGGCTGCGGTGTGCGGAGGATGGAGGAGGGACGAGGGGGTTTAAATGGAGGAGGTATGGAGGAGGGAAAGGTCGAGAGAGGGAGGTGGGGGTGCTGCAGGGGAGGGGGATGGCACGGCGTACGGGGTGAGGGGGAGAGAAAGGGGGCGTGTACGGTGAGGAGAGGTGGTAGGAAAATTGCGGGGACGTCCCTGCAATTTCCCCCTCCCCCTCACAAACCCCTAAAACAAAAGATAAGGGGGTAAAAACTAGAGGAAAATCCCTACGGGTTCTGGAAATTCCAAACAACTCCAGAAAAGGGCCATTTCAGCATAACAAACTTAAAGGAAGTTTCGTCCCCAAAACTTAAGTTGACTAAGGTGCGGAAATAAAATAAAGGTGCATAACAAACTTAAAGAGGATAGAAGTAGGTCAGAATGACGTACCCTCAAAAAGCTCGGGATACTGTGCTCGCATCGCCGCCTCAGGCTCCCAAGTGACCTCTTCGTACCACTGGTTTCTCCACAGGACCTTCACCAGGGGTACTTCCTTTCGTCTCAATCTCCGAACGGCTTGATCTAATATCTGTACATGCCTCTCGGGATAGGTCAAGTCGTCTCCCACCTCGATGCTCTCGTGGCTCAGAACATGGCTAGTGTCGATGATGTATTTCCAGAGGTTGGACACGTGGAACACGTCGTGTACTTCAGAAAGCTGGGGAGGAAGGGCAAGTCGGTAAGCAACGGGTCCTACCTGCTCCAGGACCTCAAAAGGCCCCACCAATCTCAGTGCAAGCTTCCCTCTCACCCCAAACCATTGTAAGCCCTTCATGGGCGAAACACAGAGGAAGACATGATCTCCAACCTTGAATTGTACCTCTCTACGCTTTAGATCAGTGTAGCTCTTCTGTTTGCTCCTGACTGTACGGAGTCATCGATGGATCTACTCAATTACTTCCTGACTTTGGCATATCAACTTGGGACCAACCTCCCACTTGGTCCCCACCTCAACCCAGCTCAAGGGAGCAGTACACCTCCTCCCGTACAGGGCCTCATACGGTGCCATGCTGATGGTTGAGTGATAGCTATTGTTTGCAATTTCCTCTAGGGGCAAATGCTCCTCCCAGGAACCTCTCTAGTCCAATACGCAAGTGCGTAGAAGGTCCTCAAGGGTCTGAATGGTGCGCTCTGACTGTCTGTCGGTCTGGGGGTGATATGCTGTGCTGAACCTCAGACTAGTCGCTAGAGGCTGCTGAAACTCTACCCAAAACTGGGAAGTGAAACGAGTGTCGCTGTTTGAAATAATCTCATGAGGGACCCCATGAAGGAGCACCACGTCTCTAATGTAGCGCTCCGCTAGCTGTGCTAGTCCAAACATGACTCGTATCGACAAGAAACATGCTGTCTTCGTTAATCTGTCCACTATCACCCCGACTGCGTCGTGTCCTCGTTGTGTCATGGGTAATCCTACTACCAGGTCCATAGTGACACTCTCCCACTTCCACTCTGGCATGGGAACTGGCTGTAACAGTCCTACAGGCCTCCGGTGCTCAGCCTTCACCCACTGACATATCAAACATCACTAAACAAAATGACCAACATCCCACTTCACACCCTCTACCAGAATCACGTCATAGGTTGTGTTACATCTTCGTGTTCTCGGTATGTATAGTGAATTTGGATCCGTGTGCCTCAGTCAGGAGCTCTCTCAATAGCTCCTCGTCTTTAGGAATACACAAGCGTCCCCTCATACACAGAACTCTGTCTGTGAACGAGAACTCTACTGGGCTCCCTATCAATACCCGATCTCGTAGTGTCTGTAGGTATGAATCTGTCATCTGCCTAGCTACGATGCGATCTATCAGCTCTGGTCGTGTCTGTCTCACCACTGTCACCACCTCGTAGTACCCCTGGGATTCCTGGGGTCGCCAATTGCTCACCTCCACCATGAGTCTCCAACTCTGTGCTTGTAAACAAGCAAGTGGGTGGGCACCTTCCGGTTCAAGGTGTTATCCACCACATTGGCTTTCCCAAGATGGTAGGAGATGCTGTAGTCGTAGTCTTTCAGGAGCTCCAACCAACGTCTCTATCTCATGTTGAGCTCCTTCTAATCAAATAGGTATCTGAGGCTCTTGTGGTCAGTGAAAATCTCGAACATCTCTTTGTACAAGTAATGCCTCCATGTCTTCAGTGTTAAGACCACTGCAGCCAGCTCCAAGTCATGGGTGGGATAGTTATGCTCATGGGGCTTTAGTTGCTGCAAAGCGTAAGCGATAACGTGACCCTACTGCATGAGCACACCCCCAAATCCCTGCAACGAGGCGTCTGTGTAGATGACGAATCCGCCATTGCTGTCTGGGATGGTGAGTACAGGAGCGATGGTCTGCCTCTCCTTCAGCTCCTGGAAACAAGACTCACACTCGTCTGTCCAGGCGAAGGGCACATCCTTTTGGGTCAACTAAGTCATAGGACATGCGATCTCCAAGAACCCTCAAATAAACCGCCTATAGTAACCAGCTAGCCCTAGGAAACTGCGAATCTCTATCACTGTACGTGACCTCTCCCACCTAAGTACTGCCTCAACCTTGGTTGGATCCACAGCCAGCCCATCTCTTGATATCACATGGCCCAAGATGGAAACCTGCCCCAACTAGAACTCGCACTTGCTGTATTTGGCGTACAGCCTGTGCCATCTCAAAGTGTCCAAGACCATGCGGAGATGCTGTCCATGTTGTGCCTAATCTCGGGAGTAGACGAGTACGTCGTCAATAAAAACCATCATGAATTGATCCAGGTACAGTCGGAAGACGTAGTTCATCAGGTCCATGAAAGCGGTGGGGGTATTGGTCAGTCCAAACGACATCACCAAGAACTCGTAGTGACCAAACCGCATGCGGAAGGCTGTCTTGGAGACGTCGGTCTCCCTGATCCTCAACTGAAGGTAGCCCAACCTCAAATCTACCTTTGAAAATATTGTGGCATCTCTCAACTGATCGAAGAGATCATCGATGCGAGGCAGTGGGTACTTGTTCTTGACGGTGACGCAGTTCAACTGTCTGTAATCAATGCACAGCCGAAGAGTACCGTCCTTCACAAATAGAACGGGGGCTCCCCACGGGGAGGCACTGAGCCTCACGAAGTTCTTCTCTAATAGGTCCTGTAACTGTAACTTGAGCTCTCGCAACTCAAGTGAGGTCATCCGGTACGGTGCAATAGAAATGGGGCCAGTCCCCGGTACTAGTGAGATCTTAAACTCGATCTCACGCTCAGGTGGTAGTCTTGACAGTTCTTCTGGAAAGACGTTGGGGTACTCACAGACTACCAGCATACTCTGTAAATCGACCACGGGGCTAGGCTCTGCCACGACACAAGCGAGGTAGCCCTTGCACCCCCAGCTTAGTAGCTTCGTAACTCGAAGCATGGAAATTCACCTGAATCCTTCGTCTACTGACTGTCCGTGGAACTCGAAGGGAGGCAACTTCGGTATGGAGAAAACGATCTTCCTCCCGAAGCAGTCCACTAGGGCATGGTAAGCAGCTAGCCAGTTCATCCCTAGGATTACACCGAAATCCTCCATCGAGATCATGATTAGGTCAATCGGGAGACCATGTCCCCCTATCGTGACCTTGCAGTCAGTGAAAACCTCCTTAGCAACGAACACCTGTTCACCTGGGTCTCTAATTACGAATGGCTCATCTAAAAGGACACTGCTTGACCCCAAGCTGACAGCAAAATCCGTAGAAACAAACGAGTGCGTGGCACCAGAATCAAAAAGTATGTAAACGAGTCTGCCAGAAATTGTAACCATACCTGCCACTATAGAGCCTGAAACTCTAGCATCTCCGTGAGTCAGGGCGTTAATATGCCCCTCAACCCTCGGTGTAGAAGAAGCAACCATGCTCTGGGCCGGGCAAGAAGCAGCTAGCCGGTACCCTCCTCGTGATTGCTGTCCTCCTCCTTGGGCCTGGTAACAGTGGCTGCCAGGTTAGCCTCCAGTGCTCGGTGCTAGGAGCGTCTGCTGTACTCTGGCCCTGGATGGGTAGTCCCTCTGTATGTGGCCCAGCTGGCCACATTGGTAGCAGAGGGGAACGCAACCTCCTCCCTCAGTCTGCTACCCCTGCTGGAGGCTAGGCGGGGGTCAGCTGCAGTCGGCAGGTCCCTGTTTAGGGCCCCCAAAGGTCCTTTGTGTACCCGCAGAATAGGATGGCTCCCCCGCTGGTGCCGTGTGCCTCCTCTCGCAACAGCCCTATGAGTGCTCCTGCGGGTAGGGCCTCTTCAATCCTCCCTCGTCGACGTCTCGCACAGATGGGTTGGTCCCCTCTTAGGTCATGGCAACCTCAACCACATGGGAGAAGGTAGGCAGCTTCAGGGGCTTTACATACCCCCTAATGGCAGGTCGGAGGTCCTCAGTGAACCTCCATAGTCTCTCCTCCTTGGTAAATGCAGTTGTCGGGGTGAAGCATGACAGCTCCAGGAAACGCATACGGTACGCGCTAACCGTCATCGCCCCCTGACGGAGAGTGTGGAACTCCTACCTCCTCCGATCCTGCTAGGTCTGTGGGAAGTACTGCTCACAGAAGAGCGCCACAAACTGGTCCCACGCCAACTCTCCCTCCTCCTGTCCTTTGACCGCCCTCCACCACCTGTGGGCTACACTCTTCAGCTGATACGTGGCGAAGGCCACGCGGCACTCTGTAGGAGCGTGTCGAAGATCTTCTCCATCTACTCTAGCCAGTCCTCAGCCTCAAACGGGCTCTCCTCCCCCTTGAAGGAAGGGGGCTTCAGCTTCTTGAACTGGCTAAAAATCTCGTGGTGGAGCTACAACGGGGGGACAAGTGCAACTCTAGGCAAAGATGACTCGTGCCCCGAAGTGTCTGAAGAAGGTGGGGGTGGTGGAGGATCACCCCATCCCCCTCCAACTTGTCCAGCGTCGTGGTGGCTCGCTTGCCGCACGGAGGACTCCCCCTCTGCATCCCTAGGAAAAGGTGACTGAGGAGGAGGCTACTAGAGCTCCTCCTATATGAGACCTCGGATCATCTGGGCAAGGTCCGGGACCTGAACGCCCAGAAGGAGGGGTGGAGCGGCCCCGTCCTCGACCCTTGCTCACCCTCCTCTACGACCACACCCACAGCCACGACCACGTCCGCGGCCCGCCTCAAGAGCTCCCTAACGAGGCATCTCCTGCACAGAGATCGAAGAGGAGAAGAAACTGTTGGTGACTGTTTGATTACAAAGGAGAGGCAAGACTCGGAAGAGACAACCAGAATGAAATAATGTGATGGCCATTCTAGCTACATGTACAAGCGTGATTATTTCCGGACCGTTCGATTCATATCTCAGGATGACCTTGCACTGATACCATCTTGTCACGACTCGTTCCCGGCTCCTTACAGAACCCGAGAATGGGTTGCCTCGACAAACCCCAAGACCCAGTTGTCCAGCGAGAAATAACCGAATATACATTCATTCCACAACTACACAAGTAATATAACTAAGCAGCAAAAAAAATAAAAGCGGACAATAAAGCAAGAGAACAGTAATTACCATAAGATTACAGGCCATCATAATAGAACTAGTGCAATATGATCGAAATATAATTGAAATAACATGAACTACAGAAACTCACAACAACACTAGCAGAAGGAAACTACAACGGGGCTTGACTAGGCCCAGCGCTCTCAGCAGCCGGTGGCTCTGGATGCTCGAATCCCTGACCTGTACAAGGTTATAACATCTAGAGTCAGCTAACGATGAGTAGAGTGGTGGTTACACATGTTATGTTACTTAACAAGCATCCTAAAAATATCATCTGAGTATTCTAATCTGGTTCCATTGCATTTCTCAATCTTCCTGTTCCTTAAGGGAACGATCTTGCTTATAGTTTTCTCGCGATGCAGAATGTACACGTGGCACTCTCCTGGTCGAGAGGGTCTCCTGTGGTAAGTCTGGTTACCATTTATTCGTCTCACGCACAAAGTAGCGGGCGTGGTGCCACACCACGTCTCACGCTTTCTGTAACTCAGCATGCCACGATCCAGAAATAGACATGGGTGACACAAAGTAGCATGTGCAACGACAGATGTGGCGTTGCGGTGACATAAAGTAGCGTGCCACAAAGTAGCGCTGCCACAATCCAAAAGTTCCTTTCGGGGTATTCATTGATCTATCAGCCAGCTGGATGGTGACAGGTGTTGGTGTCAACTCTTCGAAACCAAATTGGTGGTACAGGGTTGTTGGAATCAGACTGATAGAAGCACCTAAGTCCAGGAGTGCTCTATCAAATGTCATGTCCCCAATATTTTAGGAAATCAGGGGCGCTCCTGGGTCAATTCGCTTGAGCGGAAGGTTGCTTGATATTATGGAACTTGCTTGTTCGGAGAGCACAACTTTCCTAAGTGCTTGAGGTCTTGGCTTACACTTGGGTGTACGCGCATCCTTTAAAAACTTGGCGTAACCAGGGATGTGCTTGACGGCTTCAAGGAGCGGAATATTAATCTGCACTTGCTTAAAGATCTCCAAAAGCTCCTCAGTTTCCACAACATTCTTATTTTTCTTGATTGTTTCCAAGGCCTCAGGGTAAGGTGTCTGAATGTGGATCGGGTCTATTTCTGGGTCCTTGGTTGGTGCCTCTTTTGAGTCGGGTATTTTAGCGGGTGAAGTCTCGGGGAGAGTTGGCCATTTGGGATCCTGGGTTTTGGTGCTGCTTCTCAGGGTCACTGCATTCGCAGAGGCATTGGGGCCATGGGTTGATCCTTGAGAAGACGAGGACGAAGAAGCACCAAACCCAGGGGGTGTTTGTGGGGCTGGCTGGACCATGTGAGCCTGCCTGGGATTGCCTTGGAGATCAAAAACTGATGTGCGCTCGTGCGTGTGTGTTAAGAAGTGTCGTTATAGTCACACTTGCAACATCAGTTTTAAAGTAAAGAAACGAAGGTGAGTCCGAGTGTCGGTCTCAGGGAGGCGTGAGAATCGGATTTTGCTTATCACTTGTTGTCACGGAAAATGCAGAGTTTTGTTTGTGAAAGGTGCGGTTGAAAAGCGAGAGAGAGATAGAGAGAGAGAGAGGGAGAGATTAGGGTTAGAGTCATTTCTTGCTTGATCATGCAACTTAAACAGGAAATAAAGTAAACAACAGAGCGGGAAGTAACTTCATTAATCATGCAACTTTAGTTTGCAGATTACAACATTAGATACATGCTTAAACATAAGTAAAGGAAAGCTTAAGAGAGAGGAAGAGAGAGAGAGGGTGGGAGAGCGGCGAGGCAGCCACGGCGGTGGAGAAGGCTTCGTCGGTGGCTCGTCGTCTCCGGCGATTACAAGACGGCCTAAAGCAAGCTAAGAGAGGGGTAGAGTAGTTGCAAGGGAAGTGAATGCCTTGAATGAGTGGTTGGAGGGGGTTTAAATAGGGAGAAGGGCTTTCTAAAAGAAGAAGGGGTTTCAGCGACGTCCGGGACGTTGCTCAAACCCTTCCAAAAGTGTCGGTAAAGCCCCCCAGCCCGCCAGTCACACGCCCACGCCGTTCTTCTTCGTGCCCAATCCGTGGCCGCTGCGTGAGAGCTGTCCAATCTGACATCCTCCCTTGGGCGTGCTTGGATCGTGCCTCGGGCACGCATGTGCGCGGGCGTCGTCGCACGCCGTGCACGCGTGCATGGGCGCTCGCTGTCTGAGGGCGCGTCGCGTGGTGCTATCTCGGCCGCCGCTGCTGATCAGGCGGCCCAATTTTGCCGCGCGCCTCTTCATCTTCAATTTTTTGCACCGCGCGGCTCGAACCCGCATCGCGTGCATGCGGTCGTGTGCGCAAACCGTTGCGCCAAGCCCACTACTTTGTCGCGGTGATAACGGCGGGCGCGCGATTCTCAGTCGTCCGATCGAAGATCGACGGTCAAGATTTGATCCCAATTGAAGGAGGAAGCGGCGCGCGGTGAGCGCGGGGCGACGTGGCGCAACGAAGGTAGTTGATCATTAGATCAACGGTCAGAACTTCTTGGGTCCATTGTAGGAGCTCCGGATGTCGGGCCGATCTTGAGTCCGTTGGACTCCGTTCGTTGTTCTGAATCCATCCGTGCGGTCCGATTGTTCATCTGAAGCCTGCTTTGACAAGTGCTTACAAAAATGGCCATTAATACAGTTTTATAAGCAATCTTGGTATATGATGCATGCAATGCTCCTATTCTACTTATGTTGTGCCTTTTATTCTTAAGATGGGCCATATTTAATAGAATTATCACCCCCATATGCAGTATTATCATACCCCCATGCTTACTCCTTGCTAGTCCCTGGCAAGGTTTATTCTAGCCTTTATTTTCTTTCAGAATTTAAGAAGTAATTGCTTAGACACTTCATCACTTGTCAATAGGAGGAAATATACTAAGATCTTAATCTACAAAGACTAAGTAGCGCCCGGGTGTCTGCCAAAATACGAATCGTCCGAATCCTTGCTTTAATGTATATAACTATACATATGTATATGTATATAAATATATATTTCTTTAAATTTTTTTTCGGAATTCAGCGTAGGTTGGTAACTTTTTACGGCTACCCAACCCACCCAAAACTCGATCAAAACCCTAAGTGCTAAGCATCTTGGTGTGAAGATTGTGATAGACTCACTCAATGGTAAGTTAGACAAACTTCGGGTTTCTATGCCCCTAGGTGACCGGAAGAGGAAATATATTTACCTGAAGGTGTATTTGTTCGATTGGTAGCTTTTTCCCTACGTTTATTTTAATTGGGGTCAACACAAGGATTTTTCCAATGTATATCTCTCCGGCTTATACTACTTCCCCGCTTCTTCCTTAAGTGTTTTGGTTCTTTTTGTGCAGTTATTGAGCTGGGCACTGGACAACCGACCAATAGGCTGTTACCCACGATCACTTGCTAGCCATACTCGTGCAACGAAGTGTGGTTTATTTTCTTTTCTTCTCCCATTTTTTTTTTTTCGTAGGTGGCTTCCCTGATCTCAAATGTACCTAGAGGCAATGAGGAAGAAATGGTCCCGTGGCTGGGTTCTGGACAACCTGCCAATGGGTTGTTACCCATGACAACTTGCCAGCCATACCACCATAGAGAGTTCATTAGCTACTTAATTTCTGTCAAAATCTCCGAGGAGTGAGTTTGTGCAAAAATGTGTGCAGATGCTTAGACTCAAAGTTTTTCTGAGTGGGAGGGTTAGTCAATAAGTCGTATACTTATCACCTTATTTAGTAGGTGGATTAGAATAGTTTAAGGTTGCAAGGATTCGAAGCTAAATCCATATTTTAACGGACACAGGGCTGATTAAGCCTGAAGGCCTGAAAAGTCTAAGTATTTAAGTTCTTTTTGTATTATTTCCCATTATTGATAAGTTTCTAATGCCTAAGTTTCTTCCTAAATTCATTTTTTTTATTTTATTTTATTCTGATTGATTAAATGAACTCGGGATTGTGCAATTTACCACCCCCCATGCTTAAGTTGGGCAATGTCCTCATTGGCAAATACATGGATGCATAGGGGTTCAAAAAGATAGTACCTGAGTGACGTAAAATACCGGATCAGTCTCAATCCTCTGGGTTGCCTCCAGGAAGCGTTGAGTTTAACGCCTTCAGCTGGGCGGTGCTTCGTGTCATCCCTCAAAGAGGGTGACACTCTCCTTTGGGGGAACTTGGGTCAGGAAGTGCTTCAATCTTTGACCATTAACTGTAAAAGTGTGCCCAGTGTTAGGATCGGCGATTTCAATCGCCCCATTAGAGTAAGGCTTAACCACTCGAAATGGTCCTGTCCATTTGGACCTGAGTTTCCTCGGGAAGAGTTTTAGGCGAACGTCAAACAGCCAGACTTGCTGGTTAGGCTCAAAGGATTTTTTCTGAATGAGTCGGTTGTGGACGGCTTTCATTTTCTCCTTATACAGTCGACTATTTTCAAAAGCATCCCGACGAATTTCTTCGAGCCTAGATAATTGGAGCATCCTTTGCGCACCGACTAACTGGGAATCCACGTTACATTGCTTGATAGCCTAGTAAGCCCGGTGTTCTAGTTCGACAGGAAGATGGCAGGCTTTTCCAAAGATCAGGTGATAAGGCGACATGCCTATCGGGGTCTTGAAAGCGATCCTGTATGCCCACAGGGCATCATCTAGTCATGTGGACCAGTCTTTCCTGTCATGTGTCATAGTCTTCTGTAAAATGTTCTTGATTTGTCTATTTGAGACCTCGATCTGCCCATTTGTTTGTGGATGATATGGGGTAGCAATGCAGTGGTTCACCCCGTATTTTTTAAGTAGGGCATGGAATTGGGAATGGATAAAATGGCTTCCACCATCACTGATCATGGCCTTGGGTATTCCAAATCGGGAAAAGATGTTCTGCTTAACAAAGTCCATGACAGTCCTGTGATCGCATCGGCGGGTGGCGACGGCTTCAATCCATTTGGAAACATAGTCTACTGAGACTAGGATGTACTCGAAGCCATTGGATGGTAGAAAGGGGCCCATAAAATCGATACCCCAAACGTCGAAGATTTCGACAATCAAAATGGGCTGGAGGGGCATCATATCTTTCTTGGTCATGATCCCCAGCGTTTGGCAGCGTGAGCAAGTCTTGGCAAAGTTGTGTGCATCCTTAAATAGGGACGGCCAGTAAAATCCAGACTGCAGAACCTTTGCAGCTGTTTTCTTTCCATAGAAGTGGCCTCCAGAAGCCTGGTCATGACAGAAGGAAAGCACACTCTGGACTTCATTCTCGGGGATACACCTCCTGATGATCTGGTCAGAACAGAGGCAAAACAGCATGGGATCATCCCAGAAATAGTGCTTGGCCTCAACCAAGAACCTATCCCGTTGCTGTCTGGACCAGCTGTGCGGGGTTTGTCTTACAGCTAGGTAGTTGACGTAGTCAGCATAGCATGGCAGTCTCTTGTCTTGCACAGCCAGAATATGTTCATCGGGGAAGGCGTCATATAGAGGTAGGGAGGGTCCAATGTGGTCTGGATGAAGTCTAGACAAGTGGTCAGCCACCACATTCTTCGATCCGGCCTTGTTGCGGATTTCCAGGTCAAATTCCTGCAACAGCAGGATCCAACTGATGAGCCTGGGCTTTGCATCCTTCTTGGCCAACAGGTGCCGGATGGCTGAATGGTCAGTGTAAATAGTCACGTGGGATCCCAGCAAGTATGATCGGAACTTTTCAAGTCCAAAGACTACAGCGAGCAACTCTTTCTTTGTAACTGTATAATTTCGTTGGGCCTCGTCCAACGTTTTGCTCGCGTAGTAGATCACCACGGGCTTCTTGTCTTGCCTTTGTCCCAGGACAGCGCCTATGTCAAAATCTGATGCATCACACATAATCTCAAAGTCTTGGGACTAGTCCGGGGGCTGAAGTACAGGTGCTGTGGAGACTAAGTCCCGGAGGGTGTGATAAGCCTTGATGCAATCAGAAGACATGTGGAATATGGCGTCGTTGGCTAGAAGGTCGGTCAAGGGTTTGGAAAGCTTGGAAAAGTCTTTAATGAACCTTTGGTAGAAGCCAACATGCCCAGAAATGAGCGAATCTGTTGGACCGAGCCAGGTAGAGGGAGTTTGGAAATCAAATCAACCTTAGCCCGATCTACCTCGATGCCCCTATGCGATACGATGTAACCGAGGACAATTCCTTCTTGAACCATAAAATGGCTCTTTTCCCAACTTAACACCAGATTAACCTCGATACATTGTTTTAGGATTTTCTCCAAGTTGCTCAGACAATGGTCGAATGAATTCCCGAATATAGAGAAATCATCCACAAAGACCTCTAAGTATTCACCCACCATTTCTGAAAAATGGCTAGCATGCAACGCTGGAAGGTCGCAGGTGCGTTGCATAACCCGAACGGCATTCGAAGGAATGCAAACGTGCCGTACGGGCAAGTGAATGTGGTCTTTTCTTGATCCTCCAGAGCAATTGCGACTTGGTTATATCCTGAATATCCATCCAGGAAGCAAAAATACCTCTCCCCTGCCAATCTTTCAAGGATTTGGTCAATGAATGGCAAGGGGAAATGATCCTTCTTAGTGGCTTCTTTGAGCTTCCTATAATCAATACACACCCGTCATACGGTGGTGGTGTGGGTGGGGATGGATTCGCCATGATCATTGGTGACAACGGTGAGCCGAGCTTTCTTTGGAACCACTTGAGTGGAGCTCACCCAGGGGCTATCGGAGATAGGATAGATGATGTCGGCGTCAAGCCATTTGATAATTTTTTTCTAAACAACCTCCCGCATGTTTGAGTTTAAACGTCTCTGCATCTGGCGAGAGGGTGGTGCCCCGTCTTCCAGGTAAATCTTATGGGTGCAATAGGTGGGGATAATTCCTCTTAAGTCAGAAATGGTCCAACCAATGGAGGTCCGATGTTCTGAAAGGGTTGCGGTCAACCTGAGTTCCTGATGTCTGGTCAGGTCCCAGGAAGACATACTTGAGATTCTCGGGCAATGGCTTAAGTTCAGGTGCGGGTGGAACCACAGTTGATGGAAAGGGAAAAGGCGGGAGTTGATCAACATCGATCTCCTTAAATGATGTTGTGTGATGGTAATCAGCCTTGTAGAGGTCCACGGGTAGTGATGGTGACGGGTCAGAACAGTCATTACGGGTTTGGTGGTCTGAGACAGAACTAAGGGTGAGGCATTCCTCGACCAGAGTTTCCACGGGATCGTGTTCCTCAACACAATCGTAATCAAAAGACATTGTCGCCCGGAAGATATCCAATTGCATTTCCCTGTCTCCGAAGGTGATTTCCATACATCCCGTGTCACAATCAATGTTTGCCTTAGCTGTAGCTAAGAAAGGTATGCCTAAGATTTTGGGTGCGTTCTGTAATTTTTCAGGGACTTCCATGTCAAGCACCAAGAAGTCGACCAGGAAATAGAAGTCCTTGACCCGTACAATCACATCCTCGACAACCCCATTCGGGGTTTTCACTGATCTATTAGCCAGCTGGATGGTGACAGGTGTTGGTGTCAACTCTCCGAAACCAAATTGGTGGTACAGGGTTGTTGGAATCAGATTGATAAAAGCACCTAAGTCTAGGAGCGCTCTATCAAATGTCATGTCCCCGATATTGTAGGAAATCAGGGGCGCTTCTGGGTCAGTTCGCTTAAGCGGAAGGTTGCTTGATATTCCGGAACTTGCTTGTTCGGAGAGCACAACCTTCCTAGGTGCTTGAGGTCTTGGCTTATGTTTGAGTGTAGAGGCATCCTTTAAAAACTTGGCGTAAGCCGGGATGTGCTTGACAGCTTCGAGGAGCGGAATGTTAATCTTTACTTGCTTAAAGATCTCCAAAAGCTCCTCAGTTTCCACAACATTCTTCTTTTTCTTGATTGTTTCCAAGGCCTCAGGGTAGGGTGTCTGAATGTGGATCGGGTCTATTTCTAGGTCCTTGGTTGGTGCCTCTTCTGAGTCGGGTATTTCAGCAGGTGAAGTCTCAGGGAGAGTCGGCCATTTGGGGTCCTGGGTTTTGGTGCCGCTTCTCAAGGTCACCGCATTTGCAGAGGCATTGGGGCCATGGGTTGACCTTGAGAAGACGAGGACGAAGAAGCACCAAACCTAGGGGGTATTTGTGGGGCTGGCTGAACCATGTGAGCCTGCCTGAGATTGCCTTGGAACTCTTACGAATTGGGGCCTCTGTTAATTATGTTTCGCGGGTTCGGTTGTGGCTAGAAAGGTAGGGATCCTTGTTGTTTACAGTCCAAGAGTTGTCTTAACTGTCCCTTTACAAAAACCATTTCCTCCTGATGTTTCTGGTTCATGTCAGCCATCATCTTTATTAGGGTATCCATTTGGTTTTGTGGGGGAGGGGCTGCCCTATTCTGATTATATTGGGGTCTAACTGGTGGTCCTTGCTGATAAGGGGCAAGTGTGGCTGCTGGTTTGGCCTGGGCTAGTTTTGGAATTGCGATGGTTTCTAGTTTGTCCAACCAAAGTTGGGGTGTCCATGTCAACCATTCCAGAATTTGCTTGTACCTCATAAATCCCACAACGGGGTTGATTGGATCTGTTGAACTGGGTCATGGAGGCATTGTTGAGCGAATTCTCACTCATAGACTCAAAGAGCTCAAACACGCTCTCCTCGTCCTTATTCAGGAAGGTCCCCCCACATGAGGCATCGATGAAGTTCCGTAGGTTGCTGTCCAGTCCGTGGTAGAAAATTTGGGCCAATTGCCACCTTGGTACTTCGTGGTGTGGGCATTTCCTTAAGTATTCATTGAATCTTTCCCACGCCTCATGGAACTATCCTCATGGAACCTTTCCACCATCCAACGGCTTTGAGTACATCCTAGTCTCAGTAGACTATGCTTCCAAATAGATTGAAGCCGTCGCCACCCGCTGATGCGATCACAGGACTATCATGGACTTTATTAAGCAGAACATCTTTTCCCGATTTGGAATACCCAAGGCCATGATCAGTGATGGTGGAAGCCATTTTATCCATTCCCAATTCCGTGCCCTACTTAGAAAATACGGGGTGAACCACCGCATTGCTACCCCATATCATCCACAAACAAATGAGCAGACCGAGGTCTCAAATAAACAAATCGAGAACATTTTACAGAAGACTATGAGACCTGACAGGAAAGACTGGTCCACACGACTAGATGATGCCTTGTGGGCATATAGGATCGCTTTCAAGACCCCGATAGGCATGTCGCCTTATCGCCTTGTCTTTGGCAAAGCCTGCCATCTTCCTGTCGAACTGGAACACCGGGCTTACTGGGCTGTCAAGCAATGTAACATGGATTCCCAGTTAGCCGGTGCGCAAAGGATGCTCTAATTATCTGAGCTCGAAGAAATTTTTCGGGATTCTTTTGAAAATAGTCGGCTGTATAAGGAGAAAATGAAAGCCATCCACGACCGACTCATTCATAGAAAAACCTTTGAGCCTAACCAGCAAGTCTGGCTGTTTGACGCCCGCCTCAAACTCTTCCTGGGGAAACTCAGGTCCAAATGGACAGGACTATTTCGAGTGGTTAAGCCTTACTCTAATGGGGCGGTTGAAATCGTTGATCCTAACACTGGGCACACTTTTACAGTTAATGGTCAAAGATTGAAGCACTTCCTGGCCCAGGTTCCCCCATAGGACAGTATCACCCTCGTTGAGGGATGACATGAAGCATCGCCCAGTTGGAGGCGTTAAACTCAGCGCTTCCTGGGTGGCAACCCAGATGATTCAGACTGATCCGGTATTTTACGTCACTCAGGTACTATCCTTTTGAACCCCTATGCATTCATGTATTTGCCAATGAGGACATTGTCCAACTTAAGCATGGGGGGGTGGTAAATTGCACAATCCTGAGTTCATTTAATCAGTCTAAATAAAATAAAATTAAAAAAAAAATGAATTTAGGAAGGAACTTAGGCATTAGAAACTTATCAATAATGGAAAATAATACAAAAAGAACTTAAACACTTAGACTTTTCAGGCCATCAGGCTTAATCCGCCCTGGTGTCCGTTAAAATATGGATTTAGCTTCTAATCCTTGCAACCTTAAACTATTCTAATCTACCAACTAAATAAGGTGATAAGTATACGACTTATCAACTCACCCTCTAACTCAGAAAAACTTAGAGTCTAAGCATCTGCACACATTTTTGCACAGACTCACTCCTCGGAGATTTTAACAGAAATTGGGTAGCTAATGAACTCTCTAGGGTGGTATGGCTGACAAGTTGTCGTGAGTAACAGCCCATTGGCAGGTTGTCCAGAACCCAGCCATGGGACCATTTCTTCTTCATTGCCTCTAGGTACATTTGAGATCAGGGAAGCCACCTACGAAAAAAAAAAGGGAGAAGAAAAGAAAATAAACCACACTTCGCCTCACGAGTACAGCTGGCAAGTGATCGTGGGTAACAGCCCATTGGTCGGTTGTCCAGAGCTCAACTCAAGAACTACACAAAAAGAACCAAAACACTTAAGGAAGAAGCGGGAAAGTAGTATAAGCCGGGGAGATATACATTGGAAAAATCCTTGTGTTGACTCCAATTAAAACAAACATAGGGAGAAAGCTACCAATCGAACAAATACACCTTCAGGCAAATATATTTCCTCTTCCAGTCACTTAGGGGCGTAGAAACCCGAAGTCTGTCTAAATTATCGTTGAGTGAGTCTATCACAATCTTCACACCAAGATGCTTAGCACTTAGGGTTTTGATCGAGTTTTGGGTGGGTTGGGTAGCTGCAAAAAGTTACCAACTCATGCTGAATTCCGAAAAAAATTTAAAAAAAATATATATTTATATACATATACATATGTATAGTTATATACATTAAAGCAAGGATTCGGACGATTCGTATTTTGGCAGACACCCGGGCGCTGCTTAGTCTTTGTAGATTAAGATCTTAGTATATTTCCTCCTATTGACAAGTGACGAAGTGTCTAAGCAATTACTTCTTAAATTCTGAAAGAAAATAAAGGATAGAATAAACCTTGCGAGGGACTAGCAAGGAGTAAGCATGGGGGTATGATAATACTGCATATGGAGGTGATAATTCTATTAAATATGGCCCATCTTAAGAATAAAAGGCACAACATAAGTAGAATAGGAGCATTGCATGCATCATATACCAAGATTGCTTATAAAACTGTATTAATGACCATTTGTGTAAGCACTTGTCAAAGCAGGCTTCAGATGAACAATCGGACCGCACGGATGGATTTAGAACAACGAACGGAGTCCAACGGAGTCAAGATCGACCAAATCCGACATCCGGAGCTCCTACAATGGGCCCAAGAAGTTCTGACCGTTGATCTAATGATCAACTGCCCTCGTTGCGCGATGTCGCCCCTCGCTCACCGCGCGCCGCTTCCTCCTTCAGCTGGGATCAAATCTCGACTGTCGATCTTCGATCGGACGACTGAGAATTGCGCGGCCGCCGTTATCGCCGTGACAAAATAGCGGGCGTGGCGCAGCGGTTTGCGCGTGCGCCCACACGCATGCGATGCGAGTTCGAGCCGCGCGGTTCGAGAATTTGAAGACGAAGAGGCGCGCGGCAAAATTGGGCTGCCAGATCAGCAGCGAGTGGCTGAGATAGCGCCACGCGACGCGCCCTCAGACAGCAAGCCCCCACGCGCGCGCACACGTCAGGCGACGATGCCCGTGCGCACGTACGCCCGAGGCGCAATCCAAGCTCGCCCAAGCGAGGATCTCAGCTGTCCGATCTTCGATCGGACAGCTCTCATGCAGCGGCCACGGATCGGGCGCGAAGAAGAATGGTGCGGGCGTGTGACCGATGGGCTGGGGGGCTTCACCAACGCTTTTGGAAGGGTTTGAGCGACGTCTCGGACGTCGCTGAAACCCCTTCTTCTTTTAGAAAGCCCTTCTCCCTATTTAAACCCCCTCCAACCACTCATTCAAGGCATTCACTTCCCTTGCAACTACTCTACCCCTCTCCTAGCTAGCTTTAGGCCCTCTTGTAATCGTCGGAGACGACGAACCGCCGACGGAACCTTCTCCACCACCGTGGTTGCCTCACCGCTCTCCCCCCCTCTCTCTCTCTTCCTCTCTTTTAAGCTTTCCCTTACTTATGGTTAAGCATGTATTTAGTGTTGTAAGCTGTGAACTAAAGCTGCATGATTAATGAAGTTACTTTCCGTTTTGTGTTTACTTTATTTCTTGTTTAAGTTGCATAATCAAGTAAAGAAACGACTCTAACCCTAATCTCTCCCTCTCTCCCTCTCTCTATCTCTCTCTCTCGCTTTTCAACCGCACCTTTCACAGGCAAAACTCTGCAATTTCTGTGACAACAAGTGATAAGCAAAATCCGATTCTCACGCCTCCCTGAGACCGACACTCTTAACTCATCTCCATTTCTTTACTTTAAAACCAGCGTTGCAAGTGCGACTATAACGACACTTCTTAACACACACGCACGAGTGCATGTCAGGTAGTCCTACACCTGGTCTACTACCCCAAGGTCACGGTCGCGATGTAGCGGTGACTACGACACGTGATACGAGCACGGGTAGCTACCCCGCACTGGCACGTGGTCAGTCGTTTCCGCTAGCGAGTACGTCTAAACGTACAACACGGAACAGCACAGGGCCTTGCCCTCTCAGAATAGGGGTCTCGCCCCTCACAATCTGCATACCCTCGTTCGACTATCCCGGTTTATCCATTGAACCTAACAAGAGTCGGTGTAAGGTGACCAATCCTAACCCCGGGCCCCTTGGGACAACTAGCTCCCCCCTACACATAGTACCTCTCCTTGGTACTACGTACGTGAGGGTCAGGAGTTGACGTAAAGTGGCCAAACCCACCTCGGGTTTCCACCTAAGGGGTGGCAAGCACTCCTCTACTAAAAAGGGATATTTGCTATCTTCAGTACTACGTACACGAAGGCTAGATCACCTCCTTATAAACAAGTTCAAACAACCGCCCAGAACCATCCAGTTCTCCGTACTACAGTATTATTGTCCATTCTACATTCCCCGTAGGGTTCGTACATGAATTTTTTCCTTATTCCGTATCTGGCTTGTTACACACAATAGGCATCTCAGTTTCCACAGTACGAGTTCATTTTTCTATTCATAACGTAGTTCATTTCAAGTAATACAGGCAGCTTATGATTTACATGCATCTTCTCTACCCCTAGTGTTCATGTCACAACCTAGGGTTTAATCGATTAGATGTATTCTAAAGCATGCGTTTACTTCTTCCTAGGGTTTAGTTCACATCCTAGTGATGTAAACATGTTTATATCACATAAACTGTCTATTTATGCAAGTTCTTAAGCATAGAATTGCATCACATACTATAAATATTGCATAACATGCATCATCTTGCATTTAGGTTAATCTATATAAAATGTAGGTTAATTGTCTCCTTTTATGGTCAGGGACAGGGCAACTTGTTAATTAGGGCCTCGGATCAAAGATCCAATCGTACGGATCTGATCAGGGCAATGATTGGAGTTCAATGACTCCAAGATCGCCCTGATCAAGCATCCGTAGCACTAGATAGAGACCAAGGAACCCTAAAGATTAAGGACCAAGATGATACCATTCCACACTTCAGACGACAAATCCAACTGCACGGATGGGTCAACACACATCCGACGATCGTAGCCTAACGATGCGAAAATCGATCAAATCCGACATCCGTAATACCATTTGCAACACACAGAAGATGGACAGCCAAGATGGCGGCACGTAGCGCCATCCAGCCGCCCAACTGGCCCCATGGACCCGCTTCCACTTCTCTTCTTCACCCGCTCGACGAATCTCCACCGTTGGATGCCCACCTAACGGCCGCAGAGCCACGTGCACAAATTCATCCGCGCGACAAAGAAGAGTGCTCAGCACAGTGGGCGAGCGCCCCTTCGCGAGCAAAGGGCGTGCGTTCGAGCTGCACCAAGCGCTTCAAATCAGAATGGCATGGGCGCGGGTGCGATTGGGCTGTCAGATGGAGATTGGGCGGCTGAGGGGGGGAGGCGTGGCGCGTGGGAGTCATTGATCGCGTACTTGCGCGATGACGCGCGTTTGCACTCCTCATCAGACGCAGGTACGCGGCAAAGGAGTTTCAAAGGCACTGGCAAGGAGCGTTTTAAGCCGTTTGATCTTGAGATCGGAAGACTGATCGTGTGCGAACGTGCACAAGCATTTGAGGCAACCGAAGGCAAGCGGGCACGCGCGGCATGCGCATGTCAGCCACGTTCAAGCCTTTAGTGATGGATAAATCCGTCACTAAGGGTTCTGAATTAATATTTTTGATGTTGTAATGACCAAAATGCCCCCACTCCTTGCAACTATAAAAGGAGACCCCTATCCTACGAATTTCTCATCCCTTCTTCTCTTCTCTCACCCCTTCCAAAGCTCTAAGAGCTTATCCCACACCCACGATGCTCCTCTATAGTAGAAATCATAATATTTCCACCTTCGTCCCCCTTCGTGGAGCATCCTGCGGTTGTCCTCTCTCTGCATTCGGGAAGCAGATCCCGCGACGACAACGATGTGTCACTTCATTCCCATTCCTCCCGCTTCGTCCTCCTTCTTCCTCCTCCATTCCCAGTCTTCCAGGCATTGTCCTGTTCGGCTCGTCCTCCAAGCGATCGTCGAGGAGGATAACTTCTCTCTCCTTTCTTTTATCGCTTTCTAGAGTAGAATTTTCTGCTTTCTAGTTGTAACAATTTTCCACTTTCTAGTGTAATCATTCCTACTTTCCTAGTTGTAAAACATTACTTAAATACCAAGTGATCATTCTTTCTGTCTCTTTTATTGTTTATATCGGTTCCATTGTGGATATTTAGCCTTTCAAACAAAAATACAAAAAAATATAATTCCGGATTTTGAGATTGACGTAGCCACCCTGTGTTCAACTCGAAACTTCTTTACGGATTTTTCGGTATAAATTTTATTTGTTAAACGGATTTCTTCGCGACTCGAACTACAACGACGAGTTTTCAAATCCAACTGCGAACGCGTAGTTTTCCGCCTTTAACATCTAGGTTCAACTAATTTTTATGCATATGCTTTATTAATTTCAAGATTACGGAAAAACCACTCTACCAGGGAAACCCTGTGGAATGGGGGTTCGTACAGTAGCTCCTGATGTCTCCGCAGATCCTGTATACTCGACGGACGGGCGACCTGTGACAGGGATTGACAGGTCAAAAGTGTTCGAAAAGACACAGACAAAGTACCATTACATAGAGAAACTCGCATGGAAACTAGAGACGTTTCATTTGCGGAAAACTGACACCGTTTGGGCCCTAAACGGCCCCAAAAACACCACCCTGACCAAAATCAGACATCTGGGAAGAGTCCCAGACGTCTTAAACGTACTCAGGGACTGACCTTGGTCGAGGCACCTTTCCCTGACGTCTGGGACTCGATGTAGACGTCTGGGAGTGTCTTCAGTCGTTTGGAAACATGTCCAGATGTCTGAAACTATCTCGGTATTCACACCAGTGCGCTTCCCAACCTCTGAAGCACGCGCATGCATGGTCAGAACTTTGTAGAAAAAAATAAATCGAAAATATGCACTATCAGACGTTTGGAACTACCTTAGGACGTCTGATAAGACGTCTGGCGTACTTTGCAGATGACAGATTATGCGAAAAAATGATTTCGCAGAACCGTTGGCGAGTTCTTCTCCTCATGTTGCTTCAACTGCAGAAGAACTTGCTACCGCAGCAGCGGCAACCCTCCCTTCCCGCACACGCCCCTCTGGCTCTCTGCTCTACTTCTCCTTCTCCTCTCGGCTGCGGTGTGCGGAGGATGGACGAGGGACGAGGGCGGTTTAAATGGAGGAGGAGGTATGTGGGAGGGAAAGATCGAGAGAGGGAGGTGAGGGTGCCGCAGGTGAGGGGGATGGCGCGGCATGCGAGGTGAGGGGGAGAGAAAGGGGGCGTGTACGGTGACAAGAGGTGGTGGGGAAATTAAGGGGTCATCCCTGCAATTTCCCTCTCCCCCTCACAAACCCCCAAAACAAAAGATAAGGGGTAAAAACTGTAGGAAAACCCCTACAGGTTTCGAAAATTCCAAACGACTCCAGAAAAGAGTCATTTCACCTTGTTTAGTAATCTAATGAAAAACCTTTATTCTCCCTCTCTGCATTCGGCTATTCCTCATCGAATCTCTCTTCTTAGGGAAACAGCTGTCCAGCTTCACCCATATGTTCGTTGGGAAGTCCATGAAGGTGAAATTGATCTTTGGATGGACATTTGGATTAAGGATACCCCATTAAAGGATTTCTTACAGATGGATACTAGCCCGGATAAGATCTTTGTTAAGGATATCTCCTCCAATCTGCTGGCTAATACTTTGATATCTATGTTGTCTACTGACATTCAAGCCAAGATCTACCCTCTTAACTCGGATAATCTGAAAGATGTGCCCCATTGGTCCCTCACTCCTTCTGGCATCTTCACAGTTGCCTCAGCCTATACCCTCCACTTCTCTGACATTCCTAAGCTTCCACATTTTGTTGATCTCTAGAATCTCAAACTTCCTTTGACCATTTCTATCACAACTTGGCGCATTATGCTCAAGCGTCTTCCAACCGACGATTTGATCATTAAGCTGGGTATAGCCTTGCCTTCTAAGTGTTCATGCTGTCCCTCAGCTCCTCGTGTTGAAACCTTTAATCATCTTTTTGAAGACAGCAATCTCATTCGTCATATTGCCTCTTGGATGTGTTCTAAGTCCAACTGGACCATCCTTGATAATTTTAACTTTCTCAGTATTATCCTCAGAAAATCTTCTTCCAGCAAAGGGCAAATTTTCAAGGGCTTGGGTATGCTCTCCTTCGGGTTCAAAGCCTACCTTGTCGCCATCCCTTTCGTTAATTCCTATGCTGTTGCTTGGGTGATTAGAGATAATTTGAGGAATTTTATCCATGGTGCTGCTTCTACTTTATATGAAGATACCTTGGAAAAATATCTTCTGGTGACTGCTTTATATCTTCTTTCCTGCCCTAGTTTTTCTCATTCTATGTAGATTGAAACGGACTCTACTATGCTGTACTATTGGTGGAAAGGGAAGATTGCGGTTCCTTGGATGGTGAAGTATTTGTTCAATGCAGTCAAAGCCTTTGAAGATCGCATCCTCTCTTTGGAGTTCTCTCATACGATGGCCAATGTAGTTACTCGTCATATGGCTCTTCTCCATCCCGCTAGCTTGCACATTTTTTGTTCTCGGCAACAGCTCTCGCACTTTATGGCGAGCACTCTCATCCTAGACAAAATTCAGATGCCTTATGTTTACTGAACTTTTTGTTAGTTTTGCCATGATGGGTTAGGATTTTGTTTTGTGATTTTAAATAGGTACTAAGTCACGAGTTGTGATTCATCTCTCTTTTGTTCTTGGTGGATTTTGGCTTAGTCTCCCCACCTTTTGATTGCTCCTTGGGAGTGGGAGTGGGGGATAAATAAAACTTTACTCCTGTATTTGCAAAAAAAGAAAAAAAGTTTTCATGGCTGCAAAACTTAGATCACTCAATTTAGTGTTAATTTAGTCAATTTGGGAATTTTCATAGAATTTTTCCATTGATGTATGATTTTATAAAGAATTTTAATTACCATTTGGCCAATTTTGAATGTTTATTTGATTGGTTAGGTTAGGATTCGAATTCTGAAGTTCATAATTAGAACTACAATCTCTCTTATGCGTAGTGAGTTAGATTAGTAAAAAATGAGTACTGCAATAATTTCCTTAGTAATTTTAGGTTTTAAATGCTATGTATTTCATAATTTTTATTTTAGATGAAAACTCTGAATTCTAGATTTAAGCCCCTTGAATTAATCTTGTGAATTAAACTTATAGTTAGGGTTTATATTGTGTTAATTAAGACTTAGTCAACTTAATTAACCTAAATTAGAAACTTGGTTAAGTCCCTAGCAAAATGACTTAGACTCACACATTTACGTAGTTTGATAAAAAATTTTAAACTTGACACTTAATTGCACTACAACGACAATAGTTTTAGCAATTGTGATTAGGTACATCAGTGGACTCCACCATATGTATTATAAAGGACATGTGATCTTTCTCATGACAATAACAAATATCTCTAGTGATATTTCGAATGCATCGATGTATTTTAGTGGTATGTCACATTTGAATTTATTCCTAAACGTATGAGGGGAACTTGTGACGTTATTCCCACTTTTACATTGCGAAGCAAACATATTTCTTTACATTTTGCTATCATATTATAACCCTTAGTCCCCATGAAAAGGGAAATGAGGCCCTCATTATGAGTAGAGTTCAAATAGAATCCCAAATTTTCAAAATGAACAAACAAAGCCCCCAACAAAGAAAGGCCTCCTTTAACCGATTCACTTTTTTGCTTCTTAAATGCCTTTGACCCTCCTTTCTTACTCATGTGTCTTAAAAGGAACCAACGTTATACCTCAATCTACAAAACAACACCTCAAGTCAACGCTCTCTCATCAAGCCTATCCCTAGTCCTCGAGTATGCATAGGCTATCACACATGATTAAGATAGCTTGAATCTGATGTCTCATCCTAAAAGCTAGCACATGCATTCAAAACTAGAGGGTGATAGATCATGTGGGCAATAAAAATATGGATTGGTCAAAGGAGGCCTTTTCTTAATACAAGACAATGCACACTTTAAGACCCTAGTTGTATGTATTGGAAACTTAGGACCTTACTTGAATCACACCTAATTGATTGGGCCCTTATTTGTTGATAACTTCATATTTGTACATCCAAGTAGTTCTGCTCGAGGGCAACATCAGATTATTTTGAAAGGCCAAAAAGTGAATCTAAAATTTTTTTTTGAGATCAGAAACTCCTTTCATGGATGAAACGAAAATGTTTAGGACGTGGGCTTTAAAGTTAAGGGAGAAGGATAACCTTAACTTTCCTCGGAAAAGGGGAAAGTAACTTATCCTCGTGAGAAGAAAATTAAAAGAAAATACTAACACAAAATAAAATAAGAAAAAAAGAAAGTAGAAAATAAAAAGCCTAAAAATCATTTCCAAGATAATCAACACCATTCAATAAATATGCCCAAAAAAATGAATCTAATTTTAAAAGGCACTTATGTCACTACAAGAAAACTTTAATCAAGTTTGGATATATTATTTTATACATTTTTAAGACATTTGGCCTAAATTTAGTGTGACACATCTTTTAAAGTTTTGGATGAAACGATTCGAAAAGATATATCAAAAAAAAAAAATTTAACATTAATTTTGGTTAAGTGTCTCGATATATAATATTATAATTTTTTAGATATATAGAAAGTAAATGTCCAAAACATTTTTTTTTTCTTATATTATATATTTTAGTTGACATAATGATTGTCGTGTGATAAACTTTATTTATGCTTTTGCTTGACGTCACAAGGATGGTGCCCCCACAATAGATGGGAAACAACAATATGCTCAAGTAGTGCAACAAGCGAACAGTTAGGATGACCTCTTTATATATATAGTATGGTTAAAAAAGAGCTATATATAAGATAGTAACAAACTACCTTTTCTGTCCAACCATGTACTCTTTTGGTTTTTTTTAACACAAAGAATTTCATTAATACAAAAAGAGATAACTGAAATACATGAAGAAATTTCACAGCAACAAGAAATCCTCCAAACTCTTTCCCCACTTTAGAACCCTTCAAACCCTAACCTATTATTACTGCTAAGTGGGCCCTGACCAACCTTCAATTAGCCTGTCTTTCTTATGTCTCTGGCATTTGTGCGATCAAGGTTGTGGGTTCTCGTTAGGGTTGTTGGATCTCCTGTAGGCTCCCTAGCTGATGACATTAGCATCGGTCAATGGCTTTCCTTCCCCTTGTTACCCCTTTTGTTTTCTCTGGTGGTGCTGCTATGGCATGGCTACCCTTGATGGTGATTGTAGCTGCTATTACATCTCGTAGTCGGGTGGTAGCGACGTTTGTGATGCCCTTCAAAGCATGCTCTCCCTCTGTGGTTTCCGACACCCGTACTCTTGGTTGATGTTTGATCGTTGGTGATCCCTTGTCATGCCACTCCCGCTACCATTCTCACCTTCGATTTTGGAGTTTTCGACCACTTTTGTGAATGTGTTGCTTTTTTATTACTTTATATTTCTTGTTTGTTGGGTTTGGCTTAGCAACCCATATCTCATGTTCTTCGTAGATGCACGCCCAAGATATGTGCATTCAAATATCTTTGTTGACATCTCTAAGGTCAAATGCTTGTCCGATGTCCTTGTGACATTGCCGCCACGCAAATCTTCTACGACCTGATTCATCCATGTACGATCAGGCCAGAGATATTTGGATCACAATTACATGCTACCTCCTACTTTTCTTATTTTATCTTTTGAGGTCTATCAATCATGTACTACTAGAAAAATATGGTGAAGTCAGCCTGATCCAAAGGATCTCGTCAACCAAATCGTTGGCACGATGTGGCGACTTGCGATTTGTTAATAACATAAGTAGGAGATGTTTATAGATAAAGATGAGAGAAGAGAAATGCTATTTATCAAAATTAAGTATTTATCAAAATTAAGTAGGGAAACATGGATGTCATGTTTTAGTTATAAATTATATATAATCACTTTGGTCCATTTGGTTAGTGGATTAACGGTGTTTACACTTGATTAAATATTTAACTTGTGGGTCAGGTTAAGTGAGATTTTAGTTTGGGGTAAAATTATTTAAAATTTGCTTTAAAATAATTTTAATATATCAAAATATATAAATAAATAAATTAATTAATTAAACTATTTATTTCATTCATTTTATGTTCATCTATTTATTGTATAAATTTATTTCTTTTGCCGAACGGACCTATAATTCTAATCGAGCAGAGCAAATGGCGTTGAGGGTTAGAATGAGGACAGAAGACCCCTCATGCTCCACAAGAGACTTAAGAAGGAAGATAGCAGAGGTGGAGAAACCAAATTTCTAAAGGATTTGGTAGAGAATGTCCCACTCAACCTTATCATTGGCCTTTTGCAAATCAAGATGAATGATAATGTTAGAGACAAAGACCTTGCAATCAATATGTTGGGTAAGCTCAAAAGCAGTCGCAATGTGGTCAAATATAGATCTTCCTTTGACAAACCCAACTTGCTTAGGGGAAATGAGCTTGGGAAGGAGGGAAGATAGTCTATTAGACACAATGCCAGAGACAATTTTATAGAGGACATTACAAAGGCTAATTGGGTGATATTTGTAGATGTCTTGGACATTGATTTTCTTAGGGATAAGTGAGATGAAAGTGTTGTTAAAAGAATGGGGGCCTGATTATGGATGAAGAAATGGGAGATAGCCTGAACTAACTCGTCCTTAATGAAGTCCTAGAAGTGAGTATAAAACTCAACATTAAATGCATCAGGACCAAGGGTACGATTGGCAGGCATATTAGAAATCATGTTGAAAATTTCAGTAGAGTCAGGGACATGGATAAGAATGTCAACATCGTCCTCAGAAAGAATATGAGAAACAACCTCCAACAATGGAAAGGGACCTTGGGGACATTCAAATGCAAGAAGATTCCTAAAAAATTAGAGGCTTTGGAAGGGGCAATGTCCCAACACCCACCATTGACAACAATAGAAAAAGATGACCTAGTCCTCTTAGCAAATCTCTTCCTAATAGTGGAGTAGAAAAATTTAGTGTTCCTTTCCCCATCTTTAATCCAATCAATATTAGCTTTCTGAAGAAGAAAATTATGAAGCTTGGCGAGTGCATCATCAAGTTGAATTTAGGTATCATTGAGCTCCGTAGCAAGGTCGCCATCTTAGTGGGAAGCGAGTCTAGAATCAATATCCTCACAGCGAGTCTAAAAGTTTTTGACAATATCATGAATATCTCCAAAAGTCGACCTATTCCACGCTTTCAGAAACCTCTTAAGAGTGGACAACTTGGTATAGAATTATTCGCACGACAAGATCGTGTTTTAAAAAGACATTCATTGCAATATAGTTAGAAATCATCGTATAAACAATTTACAATTTTATTACTCAAAATTCAAAATTTCCGAGGTCGAACTCAGGGAGCAAATTGGTATTTTAGAAACAGAAATCACAATTCTCAAAAAAATATGATATTTAACAATATAAATGAGAGTCCATCAGGAAACTAAAAAGAGAGTGGAAAAGGAAATTCTCCTTATGGCTTCTTTCTTCTCTTTCTTCCTTTTCTTTCTCTTCTTGGCCGCACCTTTCCCTTCTTTCTTTCTCTGTCTTTCCTTTCTCAGACGTCTAATTCTGTAAATCAGACGGCTTATCTGGCGATTGCTACAGTGCTCACTCTTCCTTCTTCTTCTTCCTTCTTTTTCTTCTTCTGTTCTTCTGTCTTCCCTTTCTTCTTCTTTGCCTTAAGCTTTGGCTGCATCTTCAGCTTCTTCTTCCTTGGCCTCTGCAGTCTTCTTCTTCTCTCTTCAGCAACTACCTTCTTCTTCTTCTTTCTCTTCTTGAGCTGCGCCTCTGCTACAGTGCTTCGTCTTCACCTTCTTCTGTCTTCAGCTGCTCCTTCCTCTTCCTTCTTCTCTCTTCTTCTCTACAACTACAGTGCCTTCTTCCTTAGCTTAGCTTCTGCCTTCAAGCTTCTGTTGCAGCTTCTTCTTCTGAGCCTTCTCAAGTCCTTCAATAGCTGCCTCTTCCTTCTCGTTTCCCTACACAGCACAGAGAGCAAAACCTATCCCCTACCCTCCCCGCGTATCTCTCTCTCTCTCTATTTCTTTCTTCGCTCTCTCAGAGCCAGCCGGGTAAACGGGTCGGGTTACGTGCGTCCGGGTCCAAGCGACCGGCGTGGGTCACGAGGAGTGTAGGGTAATCGGGTCAGCCAGGTCCGCGTAGGGGTGACCGCGGACGAGGTGGGTGGAGTGGGCGAGGGACCTCACCCCATGTCACTTGAGGCGATGAGATAAAGACACAAAAACAATTTAAAGCACTTGCCTGCGTTGAGAACTTTCGAGGTGGGACTAAAGTCCCACCCGCTTCTGCGCACTCCTGCAGGGAGGAATGGCCTTCCAATTGAGTAGCTGCAGTCTATGAAGGCCCTGATTGCCAGGTGCGTAAGGCTCGTAGAGGGATTCCGCGCACCTGGGATGCGTCTACCTGGAGTGGGTTGTCCTAGAGTGAGCGAGGGAGCTTCTTCACACCTTCGCTAATGGCGGCGGCGGCGCGAACCTAAAATGTACGCACACGGCCTCGCGGCCCTGTTAGACCACAGGAAAACCTTCGTTGTATCACGGTAAAGGTGAGGTGGGGGTTGGCTGGCCGCGGAGCGACCTAGGCGTGCATGCCTAGGTCGCTCTATGGTCGTGTTTATGGGTGTGTTCGATGGGCTTTTAGGGAGGTGTTGGAAGTCGATGAAGGGGTGGATGGTGATCAGTGAGTGATGGCGGAGGTTCTGAGGTAGGTGGCGAGGCGTATGGAGTGGTGGAGTGATGGTTACGCCTCACCGGTGGTTTGCCGGAGATGAGGGAGACGGAGGTGGCCAGTGGCTATCGAGGGGTGTTTTACGAAATTGAATGAGGGAAAATGAAGAGTAGAGAGAGAGAAAGAGTTCTAACCTACTTAAGGGACGAAAGGGGGGCAGGAGGCGGACGGCTCGTTCCTACTGTCACCAAAGACGAAGGCCTTGAGATGGGGATGACACCGATGACGAAGGGGTCGGAGAGGCTCGTGCAGGTACTACGCGATGCGGAGAAGCACTGTGGAGAGGACTCTGCCACTGGTATGGTGGTAGAGTGACGAAATGGAGGAGAGGAGGTCGTCGAAGCTTGCGGACGTCTGACTGGAGATGAGGACGGAGGGGATTTTGGGGCTTTCTTAGGCCAGGACAAGCTTGCTCGATGCGGAGGGATCTGGGCTTGCTTATAAAGGCACAAGCAGAAGGTCAGGTGCAAGGTGGCGGCCAAAAGTCCTCGTCGAAGGCATGGCTAGAGGTGGTACCCATACCTCTCGAGCGTTTGCACGAGAGGTATGGGACGATTCAGGGCATGGGGAGCTACTCATGTAGTAGGGGGTTTCGTAGAGAGCTCTCCTTTCAAATCTGGGCGCAGCTCCCTGGGGAAACGAGGAGAAAATCGCTTCGAAACCTCGTCGGAGGTATGGATCCCTGCTGCAATGGTAGAGGGACCTAAATGAATAAAGTGACGAAAATTTGAGGGGTTTTTGCAAAGGTTTCCAAAAGTTAAGGGTCAGAATGTAATTGGGTGGATCATTTTGCAAAGTAGGTCAAGATGACCTTCCCTTAGGTCCAAATTTTGGTACAAACCTAATTTAGGCCTAAGGAATCCAATGGTGAAGTTGGATTTTAGGTTTGACCATGTTTGACTAGACATTTTGTATAAAAACCTAAATTTGGTCAAATATTGAGCTTGGACCCCAATCTAGGTCAAAACAGGTTCCAAAGGCCAAATTGAAGTTCTAAACCCTAGGGGATATTTTTCCATGAATTTTAGAGGGTTTAGTTGATTTTTATCCTGCCTGGAACCTTATGAATTTAAGTGGATTTGTTTTAGGGTTATAGAATGTTATTTAATTCTTAAATTTCACAATAACCCTCTTCTGACTAAACCATCCCACTTTTTCTCTTATTAAGTTCAATTGACCTATGTCTAGATCCTGAGAAATCCCGTTGATGCACTGCAATGGTAAAATTGTAGTTTTACCTTTTGTTTTATGTATTCTTTTTAGATCAGTAGTCTCTTGAATTAGGCCTTTCTCTTGGTTATGTAGGAGCTTTTGTTCTCTTTCTGAGGTCAAAATAAGCTAGTTAGGGCTCACAATGAGGTTCTCATCAAGAATCTAGAGATCGGATCCAGATCCTGATTAACCTGGGTATCATTCCAAACATTTTGCACCAAATGCTGGAAGGAATGGTCTAAACCACATGTTTTGGAAATAGAAAGGATAAGGGTGAGATACCCGATTTGTAGGTGAAGCAAGAATCATAGGAGTATGGTCTGAGTTTGTCATATTCGCATAAGAACCCGAGAAGAATAAGGCCAAGGCATCCGAACTCAAAAGCACACGGTCAAGCTTCTGATAAATCCTAGAACTATCACATCGGCCATTACACCACAAGAATTGAGATTTAGACAAAGGCATCTCCAAGAGGGTCAGGTGGTGAATACAAGCTAAGAAAGGATCCACATGAGATTGGGAAAAGGGAAGAACTCCAAATTTCTCAGAAGCCCGAAGAACACAATTAAAATTGCCCCTAATAATCCAAGGAGTCAAACTCAAGACTAAAGTTGCAGAAATGTAATCCCAGAGGAGCAAACGTTGATCAGGCTCACAAGAAGCATAAACGGTAGAGATCTTGATCGAGGAAGTAACCAAGGAGCATTGGACAGTCAAAGCCTGGCTAATACAGGTGAGGAGATTGATGGAGATATTGTCTTTCCAAAGGCACCAAATCTTAGGGGCCTCCGGAACCACCAAACAGTAATGAAAGGAGATATCCTTTCAATGGAATCAATAGATAAGGAATCAATGAATGGTTCAAACAGAAAAATGAGACTAAGGCAATGAAAGTGAATCAAGTCTTTCAAACGGTTCACAGTAGGGGCATTAAGAATGCCTCTACAATTCCAAAAAAGACAAGTCATAGAGATAAGGTTTTCTGAAGCGATTTAGAATAACTTCGGGTAATCCTCCCCATTCCCTCCAGATGTTGACCACCATGGACTCCTCTAACCATCGCTGGAGAGTGTGCCTCGTATGTCTTATCCTAGAGAAAAAGGGGTTCCACATCAAAAAAATCCAACAGACCTTGAAACTCAACATCGAAAAGATCATCTAGATTCCTCTCATCATTGCTCAAGATATCCTCCCTCCCTTCAACCTCAGCAATAAGGGGTGGATCAGGGCCAGGAGGAGGAGGAGGAGAGGGCAAGGGAAGGTAAATACCCCAAGTTAACCCACAAGTGTCATTAGAAGGACCACATTTAACCATGTGAATTTTAACATCTTTGTTTTCAGCAAAAGTGTAATCAAACTCTGCTTTATCCCAAGAAGAACGTCGATTGTTCATAAAATCATGCAGGAGAATGGCTTTCCTATTATCAGAATCACCCAATGTGGAAATCGGAGATTTAGAGAAATCGTTATTGATAGTAGTAGGAAAACCCGAGGCAACTTCATCAGGAAAAGATTGAGAGATTTCCATCAGAAAACGAGCAGATTTAGGAAAAAAGTAGGCACATCACACTCAGATACAGTAGAATCAATAGCTGAAATAGGAGAAGGGGCTAAGTAGGAACTTTTCACCAATAGGGGGAGGAGGATCAAGGTTCTGAACCTACGATCTCCTTCCCCATCACGACAGTGGCTCGATGATCACGTTTAGCCCACCGTCAAAGTTGGATACGCCGTCTCCCCTTTTTCTTTGAGCAAGTGTTGAAGTTGGTACCAGGCACCTAAACCCTGTAGATTCCCTACTAGGAGAGGGTGACGTAATAAATTGTGGAAATATAATGTAAAATAATCTCACAAAATTCAATCACACAATGTACACAATTATTTTTAGGTGGAAACCCAAATCGGATGAAAACCACCACCTAACCCTCTCGAGTTAGGATTTTCCGATCAACCAAGTTGATCAAATCCACTAAATGAATCACTTAAACGAGGGTGATTCAACCTCAATTACAACCACGCTACTTTATACGAGGGTAGCGTACCTCAAACCCCTTCTTTTCACGAGAAGGATTTTGTCCCACGAAGGAGACGGGAATTCGCAAAGCGAATACCCAACCAAATAACAAAGATAAATAACAACAATCCTATAGAGCCAACAAAGTAATTTTTAACCTAAGCTTCTATAGGAATTAAGATGCTTTCCTTTGCAAGGAGTGCGTCGAATCGATGACGCGGGTGCATGAGCTACACGACAGTGCAATGTCGCTCTCATGAACTACGGCGGGAGAGCGGGTGCGCAAAGGCTTAATTCTCTCAAGATGAAGAACTTGAGCTTGGAGAGCAAGAGCTTTTCTAGGACACAAAAGAGTAGAAAGTATGTTGCTTGGGTGTGTCTTGGTGTGCAAGAGGTTCTTCTCTATTTATAGAGGCCTTAGAAAGGCTTTGGAAGGCTTTGGAAAGCTTCCATAGCCGTTGGGAGCAAAGCCCAAGAGAATCAGGCCGAAATCAGGAAAAATCATTGCACTGACAGGGTAATCAGATGTCTGATCCTAGCATCAGACATCTGGAAGACCAGTTTAAGACGTCTGGGAACAAAGTCAGACTCTGATTTTAGGTGGATTTCTTCTTGACTTGAATCAGATCTAAACAGTGTTCTAGTGCAAGTCCATCAGACGACATATAGGACGTCTGGCACTACGTCTGGACGTCTGGAAACCTACTTTTCTGCGGAAATGGATTTCCAAGAGAGTGCAAGAACCATGTGGGGCTCCACCGAATCGTGCACTAAGCCTTTAGCAGCCTGCATAGAAGAAAGTGAAGGTTCTAAGAAGGGTTCCTCCGGGAAAGATCTGGAAACCAACTTCGGGGAAGCCTTCGGATCCTCCTTAAATGTAGCCTGCAAAGAAAATTTTGGACGCATAGAAACAACGTGGCCAAGCTTCATACAACTCGGGCAAAACAACAGGATCTTTTCAAAAATCACACGTTGGGCAATCTGAGTAGCCCTATTGAAAATAAACACCAAATCCACGCGAGGGGCTAGAAGATCTATCTCTACACACACCCTGGGACAACCAAGACGAAGGCCCTGGACTGTATAGGGATCCACACAAATGGGGGATCCAAGTTGATAAGCTATGGAGAGCAGGGTGTTAGGGTGGAGACGATGAAGGTTAAGCCCAAGAAACCCAACCCACACCAACATGGTGGAGATAAGAGAATCAGTACGGAACGAAGGCGACCACTGAATGAACTGGCACCGCATGCGATCAATAACAACCATGCTCACAGAGTAGATAGAAGAAAAATCCAAATAAGTATCACAATGAAGGAGCCAATGACGAACATCCAGAGAAATCAAAGAGAAGTTTGATCGAATATTCAAGCGATTGAACTAGAAGTCCTTTAGTCTCTGGGCAAAGGATTTAAGGCCCCATGCACGCACAACAACCGAGGTAAAAAACCCCATCGAAAGATCCGATACCTCATCAGGAGAGGAGGTAGCAAGGACCCCATCATGCATCTTCAGACGACGGACCTTCAGAGCAAGCTCCACAAAGGAGGGTTCCGAGGAACCGGGACCTGCAACCACCGAGGCGAAAGATCGTTTCGGTGGATGAAGATTATCTGAACGAGGAGATTACGAGAATTTGGATGGACCCAGACGAGAGGCCATCACACCCAGACCCAAAAGAGAAGAAAGCAAACCAGCGAAGAACCTCAGTGCAAAAACCACGGCACCAACGGCCACGAAGCACAAGCAAACAACTTGAGAAGAAATGAATCACCAGGCAACGAGCGAGGAGGAACTAGCGAGAAAACAAAAAAAAAACAAAGTCGAGAGGCCTATCAGTCAAAAAAATAAAATAAAAAGAGCCCATCAAACGCTCTTAGTGAGACTCCGGGCGGAGCCATCGTGAAGGCGAGGAGCGCAAAGGCCCCCCCTTCGAGGAGGGAGGACCAAAGGGCCTCACCAGTGGAAGAAGAGCAAGATTCGGACGAAGAAAGGGAGAGAAAAAGAGAAAAAAAGGAGGCAAGGGGGAGATAGGAGAGGGGGGAAAGGACGAGAGTGGAAGGAGGAACATCTCTACACAGAGGCCACTAGATAGAGGTAAAGTCTAAGTTAACACAAAAATTCCAAGGAGGGCTATATGTTCCAGGACTTAGAAAAGGTACTAACAAAATGCTCGTGCTACAATAGCACCAACAAAAGAAGGCACAAAAGAACAAGTTACCCTAGGATTGTGTTCAAAGCCGTGTAATGTTAACAACACTCAAGTAGGCAAACTTTCTAGGTAAACAGATTTTGCACGCGTAAATAATTGGACTCTCCCCCTTACTAGAAAAGTGGGATCCACCACCGGAAGTGAGCTCCTTTTCCTCTCGTGTCCTATCTAATAACTATCATGTTGCCATACCTAAAATTATGTCCAAAGTCTTATCATGTTAACATCGCTCGTTGAGGCATACTACTCCAACGTCGCCCTCATCTCTGCCTCAAAGAAATTAAATGGCCATGCATGTGCAATTAGTCAACCATCTCCTATAAATATACACATTGCCTGCAGCCATGAGCAGGAGCACCACAGTACCCTCATTCTACAACTTCACCACACCATAATTAATTGCTACCACGCATCCCTTAAGTTGACCACCACACCACCAACCCTTTCCTCACTTCCCTAACTCTCTTCTCCCTTCCCCCTCCCATGCAAGATGGCCATGAAGGCCCTTCCCCTTGCAACCCTCTTCTTTCTACTACTCTCCCTCTCCTTCTTCGCAATGTCGGTTGCTTCTCATGAGGAGGAGGGGGAGGAGCATAATCCCGCTGCCTCCGCACAGATCTCTTGCGCACAGAAGCTCGTGGTGAATACGAGCCTCCTCCCCTTCGACACCTCCTCCCTCAAGTGCTACACCGCATGGAGCTCCAAGGACTTCATCCTGATGGTATGGCAACATATCCTTTCTCTCTCCCTCTCTCTTTCTCTCTTGCATGATCAATATTTGCACCAACGAGAATCACGGTACCCTAATTAATTTTCAAGTTATTTACAACAAATATGATATAGGTACTGATATTAATAATTTGCTCCTGGCAGAAATCTTCAATTATTGAAGGTGAAGCCATTAGCAGCTGCATTACTTAAGGCTACAACTGTACTCCTGTCCCCTTGATATTTTAGATCCCTACAATCTAAATTATTGTGATGCAAGAACTACCGCTGGGTACTTTAGAATGTTCGGTGAGAATCGAAGTGCTAACTCCAGGAATCATTCAAAATGGTTTTCCTATTTTGAGGGGAGTATTAATTCTAATCAAAGCAGCATGTCCTACGGTTCATTTGTTTTACTTCAAAGCGACGACAGACCATGTTGGGGCATTACCCAACGCCACTTTTCTGCACCTCACCTATTTCTTCACACTCGTTAAAAAGCTCGCGAGTATGTTACTGTGTTGACACCACCACTTGCGGGTTCTGCTCAAGAGTGCCTCCGAAGTCTACTTCCTTCGATTACTATAAAATTATTGAACTCCAGAGTCCAGGCTGCCAACAACGATTATTTAATTCTGTGCAGGCAGGACCCACTAATTTTCTTTGTATTGTTTCTAATTGGTAGAGTGGTTGGTGTAGAATGTCCAGCAGACTCGCCCATGTTATTTAATCCCCTTCCATTTCAATCTGCAGCACAAAAGCAAGAGAGAGATGTATATATTTTGTCTTTCTTTTCTTTTCTTTGTGTAAAGAATATACTTCATTGAGGAAATGATAAAGATACAACAGGGCGTAGCCACAACAGACGAAGAAAGAGGAAGGAAACATCAAAACACAAGAAAACAACAAAAATAAAATAAACAACAATAAAGGAGAAAAGAAACATCCTTATAACACAATTCGTAGCGGATGCAAAGATCTGCTCGATACTAAAAGATATAACAATGCCATCGAGATGACCTTGACGATTAGTACGATCCATGTTCACAAGTTACAGCCTGACTGTGTAACCGATTATTCCAACCTGAATGTGTGGCAAACAATTGAAGTGTCCTTTGGTTGCATGTAGGCAGGGCTAATATTTTTGGCTATTATTTACCAACCGAAGAAAAGGTCGAGTTACAATTGTTGTTGCCAAAGCAAACATGTAAAAAATACATTTCAAAATATTGCTCTCTCATAACCTAGGTATGTATTACAATTCAACGCGTAACAAACATTTGTGATGTTGGTTAATACAACAGCACGAGGAGAGAGAGGGAAATTTATGGAACTTTCTACTCTCAGCACCTAACAAGAACACGTACATAGCCGTTGGATTCTCATCGAACGGTAGGATGGTGGGCTCTAGTGCCATGGTTGGGTGGACGACCGCCACAGGCAAGGGGATGGCTAGGCAGTATTACCTTGGAGGCAAGCAACCTGAGCTTTGCGTGGTTGATAAGGGCGACCTAAACTTGGTCAAGGGCAAGACCCTAATGTTATCGAGGTCCTCGCGACTATGGCTCGCATTTCAGCTCAATGGCACCAGTGCACCCACGAACAAGCTTGTTTACGCGGTTGGGCCCGAGGGGAGCATACCTGGCTCGGATATGACACTCCCAGTGCATGTTGGGATGGCTAGCACAACCATCAACTACTCAACGGGTATATCTAGAGTTCTCACTCTCTTAAACCTTTTTCTTTTATTATTATTATTATTATTATCTATAAATGTGTGATTATTTTACCTTCTTTGGGGTCTCTAGGAAATTTGCTAGAAATTTTGTTGCATGGTTAATTAGGAGTTGGTTAAAGTTGTTTTTCTTTGGTTATCAGCCTTGCCCCAAGATATCGGGTTAACTGGAGGTGGCATTTAAACAATGGAATTAGTTAAGGGGAATAAATAGAAAAATCGGTAGAAATTAAATAGAAAAAAAAAGGGGAATTGCGAGGTTTTCGCATTTGGGTTGTTATATGTCACTTCCGGAGGTTAAGTGAGAAATGAGGGAATTACTGTGAGTGGAATTAGTTTACTATGAAATTAAAGACCTAATCTGCAATCAATCTAACCAAACGTGGAATGATCAGACTTACTCCGCTAAACAAACACCATCGCGAGGGGTGAACTCTTTCTTGATGTTTATGCAATACAAACGCAGCCATGCCAGTGCTTAACAGAAACTTGAACTTTTTAATAATCAAATTCTTTAGGAATTTTTTATTTTCTTTTTAAATTTGGGTATCATTGTGGGCAGGAGAGAGTGAGGAAGAGGAGGGATCGGATGACTTGAAGACAACCCATGGACTACTGGCTATGATCGGTTGGGGAGTGTTGGTGCCAATTGGTGTGTTGGTGGCTCGCTATGCCAAAGGATGGGACCCTCTCTGGTTCTGCTCCCACCTCCTCATTCAATTTGTGGGGTTTGGTCTTGGGATTGGCGCCGTCGCCACCGGGTTCAAGCTCGAGGGCGACGGTCACCGAGGAGATGATGTACACAAGCACAAGGCCATTGGGATCACCATCCTAGTCCTTGGTGCACTTCAGGTATGTACTTTAGTACATCAACACGTATTCATTGATCTAACGAAAATCATCAAGGTATGATCTTTGATTATATGAATGCATCATAAAAAATTTGTCTATGTGGTTGAGCAAAATGAAAAAATTGTAGTCAACCTAACTTAGTATTTGAAAAGCCTGCATTTGGTTATGATGAATTTGGAATTATTCAGTGGAGACATTTAGCTTTGGGTTTTCATTTTGTTGGTTAGTCTTAGATATAGATTGATTCATTTAAAGAACCTTGCAAAAAAAGTATAATTACACATACCTTTAGCATGGTAGTTCCTTTTCAAAACAAATCATGACTCCAAGAGGGTTGAAAGGAATGCCACTTGCATTCATACACTTAGCTAGGATTTGGAACACGATGTAGATCTAAGGGCTTGGGGACCTATTTACAGGGCTAGTAGTGGCTTGTTTGTCCTGAGATTTGTAACACTTCTTACATTCAAGGCAAGTGTTACCATATTCAGAATCATGCGACTACCATGGTGTTGACATTTATTAACCAATAATGATCATTATTTTTTGTTGCGTCAGACAGTAGTATAATGTATGAACATGACTTGTGTAGGTGATGGCCATCTTGGCAAGACCAGACAAGGCATCCAAGGCGAGGAGGTACTGGAATTGGTATCACCACAACTTCGGTAGGGCTGTCATTGCGCTGGCCATTGCAAACATCTTCTATGGTCTATCCATTGCTGATGAGGAGAAGAAATGGAGAATTGGCTATGGGGTCTTCTTAGGGGTTTGGGCCCTTGTTGCTGTTATCTTGGAGATTGGAATGTGCATGAAGAAGAGATAGAAGTACCAACACTTAAGAAGACGCATTAGATCGGTAGAAATTTAATACTAACTGAAGTTGGTTGTGGAGAGTACATGCGCCAGTTGGGAGTTGCTTGAGTCTAGATTCTGATTCCTGCAAGAAATATATGCTTTCTTTATTCTCTTTCGTTGATGATGTCTACCTTTCCCTGTTCTTTGCCATGTCTTTGTAATTGCTTATGTGTGCTTGCACTTTCTCATGACATTTATATGGATAGATTTCTTGGTAAATGAGTTGGTTTGATTTCTGACGATTGATTGCAGGAGGGGGTGATTTCCTTTAAGAACCGGACTAAAAAAACGAGATGTTTATCCTTATTCATAAAAATTACACGGGTCACCTACCAGGGTAAGGTGGAATGGTGGAAACTCGTGAATTTTGTAAGAGAGATGTAAGTTTGAATTTTTATCCTTATATTACCTAAAGAATTGATATGTAAAGGCTCAAATGAGATTATAACAAGAAAATAAGAAACATGGCTCCTTGAAAAGAACACTTTTTTCTCCCTGAAGCGATTTGTCCATTCCCTCAGGAATGTTAATGGGTTGAGATTTGGTATTTCAAACCTATAAATGGTTAAAAACAACCACTCTATACTCTATTTATGGAGGATCTAAATCTAAACTTCTATGTAATCTGTCGCTCTATTTGATACCGATTATCTATGGGGTCCTTATTTATCCATCTTTTTCTCTTATCAACCATGTTTATTCTCCTATCCGGTGTACCTACCCTATTCATCCAACTCATTGACTTGTGTCATTTACTTACTCCATTTATGTCATAAAAATAATATATTATTCAAAAAAAAGTACTTTCTATATGGATGAAACTTGGAATCAAATGACATTTGATTATTGTCTAAAGTCTTGGCACCGTTGTGAGAACCAGGGCGTGCATGCAAAAACCTTTATTCGGCCATGCAGACAAGATCAAGAGTGACGTATCAAGTGATGGATAATATAGCAACGAAAGTTAATCATACACAAAGGACATAATGATATGCAGTGAAAAATCTTTCATGTAAAAAACATCTAAAGCCAAGCGTACGATTTTTTCCTAATCTATCTACGCTGATCAGCTCAACTTACACAAGACAATTAACATATTGTATTAATTCTTACGAATCCTCGAAGTTGAAGTTTTGGATCACCTTAACTTGATAGACAAACGAGAGCGACCATAAAAGTAATCATTTAAAGATCAAGGACTACATTCAAATCCTACTAAAAAGATTAGAAACTTTTATATAATTTTCCTAAATTATCCGCAATCCTAGGAAACATAGATTTCCAAAAATATCTAATAAGTCCTCACTCATGTAATAAAAGTAAGGATGCAAGTTCAAAAATGTAAATAATGACGTAAAAGTTGACGTACAGCATTGTAAAAATAATCTTCACTTGATATATCTTTTTTTTATGTAAAAAAAATACTCACACGTTGTAGAACCTACCACTGTTAAAGTTAACAATAAACAACTTTTGTACGAATGTAAACCATTTAAATCACCTTTGGAATTATTTTACATCTATATAAAATTACTTTACATTGGTACAAACTTACTTTACACTGGTGCAAAATCACTTTTCACCTTTGAAATAATTTTACACCGATGCAAAATAATATTACACCGATGTAAAATTAAATTTCAAGTATTTCTTCACTTATGGCAAGTAATTTTACATTTGAAAAGTGATTTTTCACCTTATGGTTTAAGGTATAAACACTAAAGACTAAATCCTAAATCATAAGGTGAAAAATCACTTCTCATACGTGAAATCATTTTCCATAAACCTAAACATTAAATCTTAAATCCTAAACCTATAGGTCAAAATTACTTTGCATAAGTGAAACCACTCTTAGAATAATTTTACATCAGATTACACCGGTGCAAAATGAGATTATACCGATGTAAAGATATCTTAAAATAATTTATCACCGATGTAAAGTAATTTTCACCATTGTTAAATTATGTATCACCTATATATTTTAATTCAAAGTAATGTGACAAATTTTTTGAATGTGGTAAGATCCGCTATGCAATAAATTTTATATTCTTTTGATTCTTTATATTAAATATTAATTATCAGGTAGAACTATATTCATAATGTTGTGTGAACCATGAAAACATGATCTACAAAATCCCCACGTCACTGTTTATATTTCCATGCCTTTTGGCTAAAAGCAAACTATGGAAACATATGTAGATATATCTTAAGCTGGCGTTCCTTTTCTACATCTTTTTAGGGGTTTCCCCTTGACCGTTGCCGTGCGAGTTCCTAGTCAAGACTTTTTATTCAAATGGCTTGTTTGATGTGGGGACCGAGGAGAAGTGGGATGACCGACGAGTTCTCAGTATCTCAATAGGTACAAGACATTCGTGGGATGTCTTTCCACCATTTCTGAAACGATGTCGCCCCACCATTTCTGAAACGATGTCGCCTCGCCTTTTAAGGAAATTGTATACAATCCTATTTGGACAGTTTCAAACTTCAGGATCTAGAGAGAGAGTTGATTGAGTAAATAAGAATTACTTGTTAATGACAACTTGGAAGGAAAAGCGTTTTGGCTTTTCTGCGTTAAAAAGGACGTCAAGCTTCAGTTAAGGTCAATGAAGATCAGAGGAAAAAAAAAAATTTCTTAAACCTAATTTGATAAGAGAGATAATCCATTTAAATAGAGGTTAATATTATTTGATGGGAATGATATTTTAACCTAGGTTAAGAAAACTTAACCCAAGATAAGTTATTCTAAAGTTGACGTGAGATAAATTTTCTTTTGTGAATTATCTCATGTATTTTCATATGTTAACCCACAAACTTTATAAATAATCATAGGTTAACTCACCAGGATAACCTTTATGATTTTCAAACAAAAGTGGAGTATAACCCACCTACAAAAAACTTATCCCATAAAATTTATTCCTCCAACTAAACTAACCCTTAAGGCAACCATTGGTTGAGGGATAGCAAGATAAGGGTTAATAGGTGGGATAAGGAAAGACTTATGTGTGTGTTGCATAGGATACGAGACACCACCAAAAATTATGTCCACATGGAATTCTAAACTCACTAACACTCTCTCTTCCCACATATAACTTAAAAAATAATACATAATAATTACAATCTATTACATGGAAACCCACTCTCTCTCTCCTCATATAAAACCATCATATCAATCATTAACACATCTCTCAATCATTATAATCTCACCAATCATTACAAATTCATTAGTTAAATACCTTCTTATATTTATTCCACTCCAATTCTATCATAAAATGACACTATCACCCAACCGGACACAACCTTTAGGATCCATTTGTTTATGAAAATAAAATTTGACCTTCTGCATTTGAATTGAAAAAACCCATAAAAAAGTTACATCAGATTAAGCCTATTGACGTCAGCATAGGGTCATCCTTAAAAACTCTTAAAATAATTGCATTCTGCTCCCTCTTTCCTCCAAATGCGGAGCGCCAACACTTTATTCTCCCTCGTGACTAAAGTCGGACCAAATAGCAAAAAAAAAAATTTCTTACTCCACTTATTTCACATAATACTAATTCCTCATATAATTCCATTAAATCTTATTTCAAAAATCAAGCATGCCCGCAGAGAACCATCACGCATCATTTCAACTACTTGGATTCAGGTCCTGAAATGATCCATATCGAGGCAAAAGATCCATGCAACCAGCCACACCCTGTTTCGGGAAAGACTTATGTTTGTTGAGAAAGTTTTCATAAGCAACCTCATCTCATAAATAACTCAAAGCCCTATTGGGTGACTTTAGACGGCAGCGTTCAACCTGTCCAAAAATGGATGCCTTGTCCTTTTTTTTATTTTTCCCCTGAAAAGATGCCCTATCCATATTGGGCACAAGTACAATTGCCCACCAACACACATTCGGATGGACGAGGGCCCACATCCCTGGCTTCGGCAGAAGATGCACATTCCATCGTAACCTTGCACAAGAGGCATGTGAAGTTAGGAGGCATATCTTTTCCTAATTTACCGGTAAGAGATCCTGGGTTATCCCAAAAAAAAAAACAAATACCATTCAGCTACAAAAATCGCATCAAAAAACATGTATTTTTCTGCAGAAGATTTGGAAGGAGACGAAGTTTTCATCTAGTCATGACTTCCAATGTTGGTGCATACATTCTCGCAGTTCCCATACTTCGAAGATTGCTAAAAGAACATGCATTGGCTTTACTCCTCATATCCAAATTAGGGATAAGTTTCTTCTTGAGATGGATAAAACTAATCCTACATTATCTTTTCCAATTCCTACGGACTAATAAATTAGAATACAATACTAAATGAAACAGAAAACTAACCAAATTATGCATTAATTTCTTTTTAGAGTAGGCAGGACCCGGCTACGGTACTCTCCGAGCGCCCATATTGAAAATATATTCCGGTATGCAGAGTAGCTGATCATGCAATTTCTGTTGAAGACACCCATAATCTCCTGCAGCATTAAACACAAACCATTATAAAGTGGCTAGTTGAAATATTACAGCATGCCAAATGCATATTAGAAGCTCACAAATTTTGCAAGTTTGAAGAAAATGTCATTTAAAAGATAACTATTACAAAATAAACATTAATTTACGTGGAAAACCCTCCACAATAATGAAAAGATCATGGGATGCCCACGTCCTCCAGCCTACTAGTGTCAAGGGTTATATTAATTAAGATCATGAAAGAGGTTGAGTGTGGTTGCTATATATAACACATGAAGTAAACGGATCCACACACAATCTGTTTAATTGCATACATATAAATCAACACTCTCCCACAAGTTTGGCATAAAGGTCAAAAATGTTCAACTTAGCCACATATCTCCTCAAACTAGGAAGACGTTGGCTTCTATAATATCCAGGAATTTTTGCATTGGACCTATAATATCAAGGAATTTTGACACAGTTGTTCCTACAAATATTGATGGATTTGTTATATCTATACGATCAGCCTAATAAACTTGCTTGATTTTCACATATACACCTTTTACAAAGGTCAAGGTTAATTAAAATATTATTTTCACTGAAGTTGAGGTCCAATTAAAATATAAAAAAAATAAAGAAATGGACTTTTTTTGAAAGGAAAAAGAGAGTTAATAAGGGATGACAGCCACCCGGATTCATTGAAAAGAAGAGCTAATAATTCCAAGCATTACAAAGAATACAGTAATGATACACTATACCATCTGTGTAAGACCTCTCCCCCTTGAAAATCACTCCATAACACTCTTGCCACATACTCCAAAGGAAGCTCTCTTAAAGTAATCCCAAATATCAGGCTTATACTGTTACGAAGTCCCAAACTGCCTCCCAAGAGGAGTAATCCAAGGACCAATCCCCCACGCAAAGGCAGCTCCATAGCAAAAATACAGGGAAAGAAGGTGGTCTGTGCTCAAATTTGAGTCAAAAGAAAACATGTTGTATCAATGTTTGGCTATTAGCATCATCAGAAGACCCAAGTCGAGTCTCCTACTCAGAAGCCACATGAAGATATGTACATTCAGCGACCATTGGGCTCTACATATCAATTTGCAATCCTCTCTCAAGATGTCATCTAACCATGGCAAGGCTCCCTCCCTCGTCAAAAAAAGACCATACCTCCAAATCCAGTAATCCCTCCTCTCACCCTAATAACCCAAAGTGCAGAAGAGTAAGGATGGAAGACTTTCACCCCGACATTCGAGATGGAGGGAGGATAGCTCATCCTAGAAACAATCCGTCATGCAAACCATAGGCTCCAAAGCCAATGTCGCTATCCAAGGGAAAAAATGCAACGATCAGAAAAGAACTCCACCGATGCAACCAAAATTCGAATCTCTATTTGCCAATAGAGCCCGAACAATGGGGTTTAGTCTTCCTCAAAAGCTTCGTCAAGCCCTTTCAAATTTGTGATAAACAATTGACAGCACTCCTCCTCTCACTCCTTAGAAAAAAAAATCCTCCTCTTATCCCAATCAATTAAATCTCCGTAAGAATCACACAAAACTCTTTCATGGGGTATTTATTAGATCTAGAACTTTGTTTTTTGGAAAAACTTAAGAAAGAAACCAAGGGATTGGTCTCTTTATATATAGAGAGATCCAATCCTATTCCAACTATAAGGAAACAAATCTCTCTAAATCCTAATCAACTAAATCAAATTCTTAACAACTTTCCAAATACTAAAAATAGAAAATGCAAAACAGGAAACACAAAACTAGTAAGCAAAGTTTCTTCACTTAAAGTGTCATATCTCCAACAAGTCCAGAGAAACCTTCTCCTAATAGCGTCAACCTGGTCAGGCACTTGCTATTATGACCTGAACCTCCACCCTAGGAAAAATCTAGATCGATTTCCTGCAATTACACATGATCTATAATCGTCCAACACATTATAATAAAAAACGTGATTGCACAAGTATAATCACACATCATGCATCTCGGAAAAGAAATAAATATAAAACTGAAATAAAAGTTTAATCATCACAGATCTAAAAATCATAATACATAGCCATCACTGAAGTTTCAACCTAAAGTACCAAACAATCATGTTGTTCCCTTGAGTTTCATGTCTTAAATTATGCCGAGTATCTGATGGTGACCTTTTTTGAAGAAGATGCCTTCAAGATGTAATCCTTGTGGTGGATGAGGAGGTCGAAGCAGTTGCTAGAATTGGCCTCCAAATAATCAGAGGTAGGGCATGCAAACTCAAAAGATTGCTCAAATGCTTATTGAGTTCCTAGAATAGCAATTTCCACCCTAATAGGATGAACATGATGGGAGCCAAGAGGAGTAGAGCAGTCAGGCAGCTCATGGGCCATGGGAATAGTAGAGGTGGAGGCCAAGGAGGTGTTCATGCTGGAGGTCAAGGTCAAGCCAGAGGACGAGGTGGTACAGGGTAGGGGTGGAGATCACCATCTCAGACACCTCTTAAGGAGGATAAGGATGGCTATGGATTATGAGTCTTAGACTTCTGATGTTTAAGCCTTTATTTTAGTTTTATATCTATTTCTTTTCCTATTTGCATGCACGATGTGCGATTATACTCACTGCACACTAATGTGTTTTATGGTTATGTTGGATGACTATGCATCTTGGGCAACTAGGGAAGACTAATCCTGGTCTCTATTAGGGTAGGGACTCAGGTTGTAACAAATGGTATTAAAGCAAAGTCATCCCACTAACCATAAATTGGGTCAAACAAGCCCAACAAGTGGAATTCAAATCAATGAACCATAGCCAACAACTGAAGCTCCAACCAAGAGTCTTGAACAATCATCTTGTTCACGTGAGCTACATTTCTCTAATTATGTCGAAGTATCATATGGTGACCTTTCTTGCAAAAGATGCCTCTAAGACATAATCCTCGTGGTGGACGAGGAGAAAGAACCAGTCATCAGAATAGGGTTGAAAATAATTAGGGGTAGGGTACACAAGTTCAACAAATTGTTCAAATGCCTATCAAGTTCCTAGAGCAACAACTTCCACCCTGCAGGATGGAAATGATGAGAACCAGGAGATGCAAAATAGCCAAGAAGGCGGTTGTGCTGGAGGTCGAGGTCGAGATAGAGGATGTGGTGGTGTCAGAGTAGGAGGTGGTGCAATGCAAGGGGGTAGGGATCCTCCATGAGGATAGTGTTGGCCATGGAATATGGTTCTTAGACCTGTGATGTTCAAACTTTTATGTCAATTTTATATCTATTTCTTTTCCTAGTTGCATGATATGTGATTGTGCTTGTTGTGCAAAGATATGTTTTATAGTCATATGTTGGACAACTATGAATCTTACATAATTGCGCAAAATTAATCTGGATTTCTACTGGGGTAAGAACTCAGGTCGTAGCACTTGCCTAGGTGCCTTGAGGATTGGCATGATGAAATAAATCGACAGGGCAAAGAGGATAAATAAGGGCAACACTAATCTCCTATCTCTAGAAAGTAGCAACAGTGCCATGCCTACAGGTGTTTCCCTAAGTTTTCAAGGATTGACAAAGAAAAGGGAAATCCTCGAAGCCATAATGGTGTTTTGAAGTGAAAAATAGAATGGGAATCAACTTGAATACTAGGATATGGATTGGAAAAAGCATTTATTTATTTATTTTCCTTTTCTATCAAAAGTAGCAACTTTCTTGTTAGAGACTGACTCCAAGGGCATTTGTATAAAGAATGACATGTTTGTAAGCTATACACACAAATACAAAAGCTAAGCTCTTTTTTTGAAAAAAAAAAAAAAAAAAACTAAAACTAAGAGGCATCGACTTAGCATCAATGACTTGGGAGGATATGTATGTCAAAATCTTAATACTCATCAATCAAAAGAAAAATAAAATCTTTTACCAAATAGGAAGGAGGGCTAGCTCTATTCTTTGCCTTATTCCACCCTATCATGGTTGGGTCATTTCGAAACTTGGCTCCAAATAAGCAAGATTATGTTTAATGCCCCCATTCCTACATCTCTTCAATCTTTCAAAATCTCTTTCATGGCCCACATCCTACTAACCTGTCATTTAAGGTGGAACATCAACTCGCCCACTACGTAGCTTCTTACAACTTCTCTTTCCATGTAGAATACATAATGTAGGGCAAAAATGAAGTATCCTAGGTTTAAAAGCAAAATAAGGAAGTACAAGCCTTTTCACTATCATTGTGGAGCTTTCCATTGTTTTCCATCCTAATTTCCTGCCATTCATCAAACAGCAAGCCTGGTAATTGTTAGCCAACTTATTATCAATCAACCAACCTATCCCCCTCTTCAGCCCTTAGCTATTAGCTTGGAGAGCAAGTGCGATAGTAAAACGTGGTCACATCCCATAAGAATGAGAATACAATCCTTGTTGAGGTATGATATCCATAAGAAAACAAGAAACTTACTTGTTGAGGGAAGTCACCATTCTCCATCTGTGAATTAATCAATACCCTAGCTGCACGGTGCAATGGGGTAGGATCTCTTTCAGCCTGCTCCAAAAAATAAAGGCAAAACCTCAAAGGTGTCAAAAAGGGAAGAATCAAAGGGAAATCTCTATTTTTGATATAACTTCAATGATTAAAGTAAAGGGGAAAAGCAAGAATTGTTTACCACAAGTAAACCACCAACTATGATAATAGTGAAGGTAATTTATCCAGTTTCTGTGCAAGGGTGTAGCATGTATTCAGGAGAATGTAAAGTGCTTCAGTCTCTAAATTTGCAAAAGACCAGGTCCATGGATCTTTTTTTTGTTTTACTCACCACCATCGGTCAATCATGGCAAATACTTTTTGATTACTAAAGACCAAAGAATATCTTTAAAAGGATAGTAAAATAAAAAAGATTTAGGTTGTGGACTTTAGTAGTGAAGATAAAGTCAAATGGGGACACCATTCTCAGAGTTGAGGAATCAATGAGTAATGGCAAGTGTCAAATATTTGGTAGATGGAAGTTGTCATTATGGCAATGCAGGTTCAATAGTTCATCATTGTGGAATGCAAGTTCACCAAAAAAATGGATAAACACCATACTCTAGATGAAAAAGTTCACCAAACTCACACAGTCGCACCTCAGACTAGAAGGTCCAAGAAATTCATTTTGAACTTCAGCAGTCAAAACAGTAACAGACACTAACCTGTCCAGCATCAATAAGAGCCAACATTGCCCAACCAGTGTTAACCACATGTGCTCTGTTTCCTTCAAGATTTGTATACACCTATTTGGAGCAAGGCAAAACATCATAAAGTTGTAAAATGGAGAATTCACATTATGTACCTTGCATTCAAATCATAAAAGAAAGATGTTTTTGACTGGCTAATAAAATGTTACTGTTAGCAAATGAATTTCTTTGGGATATCTAGAGGGGCAAACAAGCAGATGCTGGAGTCTGCAACAAAGGATGCTTCCTGCTTTCTTTTGATTCTCTGCAACTAAAGACTTAATGATGGTTATTATTCTACCCTGATATCATATAGAAGGTTGGGATTATTAGTATTTCTGGAGTCCACCAAATCAAATAGATAAATCATCTGACGCCAAGCTATATGATATCATAGATTATTAGTATCAGTGTTCAACCCTCAATTAAGTTTATTGATAGTGTTGGTGGTGGCTTGGAAGCCCAGGCCGGCTTTGATACCATGTTGACTGTTGAGAGGATTGTATGTTGGTTTAGTCTCACATTAGAAGATGTGGACTTTCCATTGTATGTGATGGCCTATTAATAGGTGTGTACTCCTCCCATTTTCCTTTGAAAAGAAATCCAGAGAAATCACACCCATAGGGTGCTTCTCCCGTGGTTTTCTCCCCACTCTGAGTGGGGTTTCCACGTAAATCCAAGCGTTCCATGATTGTATAGACCTAATAACCTAGATATGCTTTGTACGAAGTCCAAGCTACCCCATCTGCTTGGACGAGCATCCCAAGGAAGCTTAGTATAGACCTAATAACTCCTATTTCTCCATTGTGCATAGGCCGCGAAGTAATGGCCACTGCTTTACTAACGAGCAAGCACCCCTTCTTGGTGCTTGCGAGTTCTAGGTAGTCGGTCCGGCGCTTGAAGCACCCTTCACCAGTATCTTTCTTTAAAATAAAAATATGTAGCTAAAGGAGGGAGGGCAGAGCCTGACCGGGAAGGGAGGCACGGGGGGTTTTCCCCCCAGATTCCTTCTTGGAGCTATGAGTTAATATGGAGCCATTAGTTATGTATCTCATGAGTTAAAGGAGCTTTGATTTATGCTTCCACTTATTATATTTTTCAACTTGGCTGAGAGCAGTTCTTTCTTGGGTTTTGTTCTTAAGATTTATCATTCTTGAGATCTATTTGTCTCCATGTTGTCTTCAATCTCGAGAGAGAAGGGGAAATCCAATCTCTCCATGTAAGGAGAAAATCAAGCCATTGACGATGGATGGACGGGCGGTAGCCGCTAGAGCATAACAACGATGTTGCCTCTTGATATTGGAGGCACTGGCAATCAGAAGATGAAGGCGATGGAGAGGCCCATGCGATCGCGGTGGATCTGTGCGACAAAGTGCGAGCCGTGGCTGCGGCAACGCGCGCACGACAAGGAATGTGCAGGCGGTGACAACGCACAGTGATGTGAGTGCAGATGCAGCGAAGCGAATGACAGCAGCAGAGGGAGATCCATGGTGGTGACTGCGCCATTGTCTCCTTAGCACCTCGAGGTGGTGTTGGCTTGTGGCAGTGGCGACGGCGAACGGTAGTGGTTGAAATCTCTCCCTGTCATTGGTTTTCTCCCCTGTGAGATCATGGTGTCAGCGATGAGAAGGCAGACACGGCGGTGCGACCGAAGCGGACGAGGTGACGTGGCAACTACGCAGAAGGAGCACAAGTGCACTGCAGAGGATGTTAGGTTCCTCCGAACCCTACAGTGAAGATCGAGGTTTTTTTAGGAGGGCAGTCGTTTGAAGGTTTGAGTTATATCCTTTGTTAGGTTTTAAAAAATGACATGAAAGAAAAAGGAACGGAAAATGACATGAAAAAGGAGAAGAAAAAAAAGAGAAAAAAATCAAAAAAAAAAAGGAAAAAGAAAGGAAGAAAGAAAAAGAAGAAAAAAGAGTGAAAAATAGAAAAAAAGGAGATAGAAAATTTTTTAAAAAAATCAATGATAAGGTTTATGTTTAAGAGAAGAGATGGAGACGTCTCATCTAATTTTTATTGTTTTATTCTCTTCTCGTTGTTATTGTCTTCTCCCATACTAGTATGGGAGAAAGGGAAAGTGTGAAAGCTTGTTGTAGTCACCCCCATTTGGGAGTCCCTTTTGTTCATGGACTCCACATGAGAAACACAACTCTGGGAGGTCCAGAGTTTTGAGGTTCTCAGAGGAAGGACTCATTTCAGGTTTCTACCTGAGAGATCTAGTTTCATGGACTCCAGAGAGGGAGATCCACCTTTGAAGTCTTCAAAGGAAGACCCAATTTCAGGGATACTAAATGGGGAGCCACCAACACCCAATCTTTAGAGCCAGCTACAGTTCATCCAACAGCTCCAACCTGTGTTCCCGCCTACAAGCCAGAACCAGTCCAGAGTGTTATTCGTTCTACTGTGTAGAGTGAATGTGTTACAAGCTGAGCATTCCATTCTCCAGCTTAAGGAGTGTTGAGAGTATTGTATATTGGTTTAGTGCCACATTTGAAGATGTAGACTTTTCGTTGTGTGATGGCCTATAAATAGGTATGTACTCTCATTTTCCTTTGAGAAGAAATACAGAGAAATCACACTCATAAGGTGCTCTCATGATTTTCTTCCCGCTCCTTATGAGTGGGGTTTTCATGTAAACCCAAGCGTTTCATGATTGTTTATTGCTTTGATTTATGCTTTCGCTTATTATATTTTTCAGCTTTGACTAATGCAATATTTTGTTATTAACCATAGTTCTCATATATATCTACATAAGGTTGCTATGCAGAAATTACAAGAGTGAACCCCAGAAAATATAAATAGCAACTAATTTTCTCTCCTTTTAAGAGAAATGATCCATGATAAGGCTAATATTCCATTGATCCATGAGTATATTTCATCCCTTTTTCAAATAGGACTCAGTCTAGAAAAGTTAGAGGCATGTATTAATTTATTATTCAAGTTTTATTTCAAAAGAAATTTAGTATTTTTGATCTTGATATCATAGAAGTGACTTTGCTAAAGATGAAAGTAAAAGAGGCATATAGTCTATTTTTCCTATCTCTTCTCCATATGGCATGATGTAACAATCCCCGAAAAGAAGTCCACATAAGAAACCCATTAAATTGGGGCATGGGTAACAAAGGTTGAGGATTATTACCTTTCAACTTTGGCTTAGGCATTGTGTTTTGTTCTAGGACCCTATTAAGGCCTAGAATGTACAAGTTGTATGGGCTAGTTTTTCTAGTTACGTTTAGATCGAAATTGTTACAAATGATAACAAAGAAAATTCCACCTTGTAGAAGGCCTACCCAAAAGGGCCCAAAAGGTGAGGCCTCTAGGACCACATGCACAAGTGACTAACTAGCCCAGTAAAGATGTTGCCAACTTAGGCAGCATTTGGCAGGGGGATAGTGTTACACCAGGATAGAATAGGAGTAGAATAAGGATAGAAGGTGTTTGGTTAGTGGGATTGTAATGATTGGTGGAATTATAATGATTGGTGGGATTATTAATGATTGGTATGTTGGTTTTGTGAGAGAGGAGAGAGAGTTAGTGGGTTTTGATGTGATGGATTTTAATTATTAAGTATTAATTTTGAGTTATATGTGGAAAAAGAGAGTATTAGTGGATTTTGATGTGATGGAAAGAGGGAATATAAATGGGAAGAGTGAATTTCTTGGAATTCATACTATTCCTATCCCATCCCACCTCTTGACCATTATCCCAACCTTATATCACAGCCAAACACAGCCTTAAGTGAGACAGTTTGAATGACCAAGAAGAAAAAATACTCCAGGATATGTCATTACTTGAGGACCACCGCCTCTCAACTTGGACCTAAGTCTTTGCGTGGTTCTCAGTGCTATTTAGTGCCAAACCCAACAACTTCTGAAGGGGTAGTTTTTATTTCAAGTAGATTAGGATCTGGACCAAGGTTGTCACATGACTGCAACTTCTTTTTTGTTTGAAAGGGTATCTTTAATATATATATGAAAGACCACGGAGACAGCAACCTAGCTGGCACTGTGGCTATAGTGCTGTCTTAAACTTTTCTTATTTTCTGTGTTGATTGAAAACATGATAGCCCTGCCGCCCAATGGTTTCTGGGAGAAGTGGTGTGGGCGTTGAAGGTTGCAGTTCAATTTCTCAAATTAATGGACACGTAAAAACATTTTTAAAATAATATTTCGTATTTATATTTTTAAATTGAAGGTTCTTATAGGATTTATTTCTATTGTTATGGTGGGTATATTAAACAATACTGAATCGGCCCTATGTCTGTGATTTAGAATTGATGTTGCTAATAAAAAATTAATTTAAAATAATTCTATGACATACAAATTCACATTTATTTCTTTTTCATATTCCATTTATAATATACTGCCCTATGGATTATAAGTTGGCATTTTTCCTCACAGAGTTCTATTGGCAATCTTGGAATTAGCTCAAATGCATATAGCGAAAAAAAAAAAAGTTAAATAAATAAAAATTCATTTAGAAGTTCCTTGTAGTGAGAACTTACAAAATTTTATGAATAAAAAATATTTATAAATATTTTATATATTATAAATCTTACAAGGAAACATCACATAGTTTATTAATCTGCATATACCGAGAGCACACCAGTGTTGTTGGCTATCTCAGATCATTTCCTATTTCATTTTAGCAGGAGGCAACACAATCTCTAAAACGGTTACTCCAGAAACACTGCCACGGTTCTCCCCACATCTTGGCAAGGCACTTTCCACTCAGGAAAACACTGTTTCAAACCTCCCCACTTCTGGAAAAGATGCACTATCCCTCTCAAGCAAAAGAGGCTCCAGCACAACAGGATTTGCCTTCACTTGAATAAAACCAAGATAAATCCTCTCCCACAGAAATGTCCTTGTAAAAGAGTCATGGAGATATCATTTATCCACCAAAATAATTAAAAGAAATGAGACAATCACTTTATTATAAAACCCTAATCTTCAATATCTAAAAGATTTAGGTAAAATTTAGAGAGATCCACTATTAATAAGAAATTTTAAAAAACACATAATAACACGATTCTCAACACTCTCCCTTACGTTGAAGTATAAATATCAATTATGTTCAGCTTGATACAACACCTGTCGAAAGAGGTCTTGGGAAGTGCTTCAGTAAAGACATCTGTAGTTTGGTCTTCAGAACTAACATGGGTGATACATAGGAGCTCATCTAAATCAAATCTCCAGTGCAGTGACAATCCACCTCAACGTGCTTGATCCTCTCATGAAACATGTGATTATTTGCAATATAAGTAGCAGCCATAGTACTACATCTTAGCTCCATAGTTGATGGGCCATCCTCTATTGACTACCAAAGAGAATAATATTGATCGACGAGATACGTGCCACTGGTGAGGTCTCCAAGTAATCAATCCCATAAGTCTAGGTGAAGCCTCTAGCAACTAGTCGAACATTGTATCTGTCAATCGAATCGTCTACCTAATATTTGATGGTATATACCTATCGACAGTCAACAACAATAGCATCCAAGGGGTAGGGCACCAAATCCCAAGTCCCTCTAGACTAAAGTGCCTGCATTCCCTCTTCCATAGTAGCATGCCATCTAGGATCCTGGGAAGCCTGGCTGTAGTCTCTAGAAATAATTGCAGTGGTGATAGCAGAGGCAAATTGTCTAGTCTCCCCTTCCAGGTGGTACGTCCGAGTGTAATAAGACACAAGATGTAGAGTACAAGATCTACTGGGCCTCCTTACGACTATAAGCTTGTCATCACCAGGGTCTAATAGCTCTGGGTCTATTGTCCATGTAGCAAGAGGGGAATATGGAGGGACAGTAGGAGGAGCGGCTACTCTACAATGGTAAACCTAGGTCTTCCTGGGAGCCAACTCTATGCTAGATCTCTTCTCAGAATGGTAAGGTACCTTCTGAAAGAAGGTTACAACCGCAGTTACTATATAACGCCTATGCACAAAGTCATAACATATATAGCCTTTCTGGGTTCATAAGTAGCCCAAAAATATGCACTTCATGGCATGTGTTGAGAACTTATCCTGATTACCCTATGCCTAGACAAAATACGTACTCCCGAATACTCGCAGATGTAAGAAAGGCCTATCACACGTAAGATGCAATACCTAATATGGGATGCACCTGTGAAGCACTGAAGAGGGAATTCCGTTGATCAGGTACGCAGCAGTGAGAATAACATCACCCCAGAATTGTCAAGGTATATGCATGTGGATTATCAATGTACGCGCAATATCAAGAAAATGCCTCAGCTTGCGCTCAGCCATACTATTCTATTGAGATGTGTAAACACAAGACATTTGGTGAATGGTCCCATGGGCACTAAAGAACTCCTACATCTCCCTTTGAACAAATTCCAGAATGTTACCACTCTGGAAAACTTTGACTGTGGCATAATACCGCATTTGTATCTTAGCAAATAATCTCTGGATAATCTGTAGAATCTCTGACTTGGCCTTCATCAGGAAAGCCCAATTAAGATAGCTATAATCGTCCTAAAATATTTCATAATACCGGTGTCCTGCAATCTGCACTCGCACAAGTCCCTAGGCGTTACAGTGAACTAACGCAAAGAGTGTGGTGCTCACACCATCATACCTTAGGGAATAAGTGCTTCTGTAATGCTTCCCCAACCGATAATCCTCGTACTCAAGGTCAAGGGTCATAACTCAAGATACATCTGGAGCATCTTCTTGATCGAGGGATGCCTGAGTCGTCTATGCCAAAGCTAGGGGTCATTTGGCTATGGACATTGCTCCAGCAAATATTGTCGGTATGTCTAGGTAATAGAGTTTCTCTCTCTATCCCCCCACCAATGATCTCATTGGTGCGTCTATCCTGGAAGTTTGTGCCCATCATTAAACACAACCCTACACTAAAGGTTTCTGCAAATCCAACTAACAGACAATAGGCTCATAGGAAACTCCAAGGCATAGTGCACATTTGCAATCCTCATAGTAGGGGAAACCTGAATTTCCCCACCTGCAATAATTGAATCGTTTGCTCCATTGGATACCCGGGCCTCTCATATTCCACGTGTCTTGACAACAATCTGCAACTCATCTACTCTTCCGCTAAGATGAATCGAGGCACCAAAGTCAATGACCCACGATCCAACCCTTCCATTGCTCCTCCTTGATCCATCCAGAATAGAGAAACAAACTCTGATCTAATCTGAATTTTTCTTGTTTCTTAGGCAAAAGGAACTTAAGTTGCATGAAAGAAGACTCATCATGCCAACAAAGGAAAAGCTCTTCACTAGTGGTGAGAGGAGACTCATCACCTTCATCAACTTCAGGGTATCCCATGAGAGAAGACTCATCATGTGGACACCATTGACAGAAAACTATTGGTAGACTCTCCTTCAATCGACAACAAGACAAGAGGCGAATCGGTGGTCCCTACTAGTAGCACTGGCGACGCTACAAGCTATGCAGCACCGATCAGAGGCAGTAGCAGTGGCGCTGCAGGCCATGCAACGAAGTATGGAGGCGGCGGCGGTACGACTAGGTCTCTTTGCGATTGTCGCTACTACCGATGATCTATTCGCCAATCATCTTCATGGATCACCAAGTCGTTAGTGATTGAAGCATCATATTTGGTAGATATTTGGTGGGATACCAAACCACCAATCTAGGATCGCTGCTCTGATACCATGTTGAGAAAATCAACTTAGTGATTTTGTTATTAAGAAAATGAGGCCTTAACCCTCTTTATATAGAGAGAAAGCTTAGGCATACAAGGAAACCACAATAATTTGCATACTAAAAATAACAATGACTAAAATAGAAGAAAATAACTCACTAAAAATAACAAGAACTAAATAGGACACCCACCTAATTACGACTTATCATCTATCTAATTTTATTTCGTAACACCAAGTGTAACTTCAGTGACTGATATAGTGTTTCCAGCTGCACTATTTTGTTTCTAGCAGCTGCTATAATGTTTCCAAGTAGTCACATTGTTTATGGCAACTGGTTAGGTATTTCCAGAGAGTACTACAATGGTTCAAAATCTTCGGAGCAATCTTAAGATGGGAAGCAAAAGACTCCAGCTGTATAGCTCCTTCAGAACAGGTTTCCAATGAGTACAGAGAAATCAGTCTCTACAGGTATTCGGGAGCTAGCCTATCTCCGGTTTAAAGTAATTTGTAAACATAACAGTGAAAAATCCAAAATTTCCAGTCCCTTACATACCTAAGATGATTTATGAGTAAAAATATAGTCAATCTATCAATTCAAAAAATAATAATAAAGCCAATATAAAAAACAACTTAAGGCCCATGTACAAGCTAGTTATACACAAAAAGATTACCTTATCTTGACATGATAGATAGCTCTCTCCCCAACCCCCAGAAGGTAGCTGTTTTGACAACAGAAAGTCACAAGCTTTGCATATAGCAGGGCTGCTTTTATATGTTCGTCCAGCAGCAATAAGGCCTTTTACACCAAACCACATTCCATAGGTGAAACATACAGCCCAAGAACCATACCTGCTTGAGTTTTTTTTTTTGTGAAAAATTAAAGGTCTAGACATTGTAAAAAAAAGGACTGAAAATTGTCTTCTTAAAAAAAGGCCATTTCCTTTTAGAAGATATTTAGGTAAGAGCTCTTTTGTCAACCTCTATTTGATAGCATAACTAAATGCCCATAAAATACAACTAGAAAGGCACGAACCAAGAACCATCATTCCGTTGTATACTTTCAATGAAAGTAGCTGCTTTGGAGATACAATTTTCTATTTCTTCTCTTCGATGCCCGGGATACAATTTCCTGAATGCTGTTAATGCTTGAATTGCTGCAGAAGTACACTCTACATATCTGGATGATTAAAATAAACAGTAAACTAACTGATCATCAAGCAGGAAAATCCGGAATACAAACAGCAATAGCCAAAAACCTTACTGGTAGTCAATAACAATGTCACCAAAAGTTTCAGCAGGATTGATCAGCTGGAAAAGACAAAGTTGGTTCAGTTCCTTTAGCAAGTAAAAGTAAGTAGCTTAGGTAAAAATAACCAAGAAAGTTGAATAATATAAATAAGCAGAAACGTAACAAGATATCAAAATAAAGTAATAACAAACATTTGGATTTACTTGTAAACCTCACTCACGAAGAGCGAAGAAAAAACCACAAGAAAAAACCCCTAATAAGATTGATTTCTCTCTATTCTTCTCAAAGAAATAAGTGAGGGATATATGCCTATTTATAGGCCACCACACAACATTTCACATTACATAATGTGACACTAAATGACCACTTCACCCAATTCTCTCAACAAAGAATCCACGTGATGAACTTAAGAGAATGACTAGGATATTTCCTTCATCCTTTTGGATTAATATAATTGTCTACAAAAGAGAGCCCGAGAATCTATGCTTACAAAAACTTTCCACTTTCTTTCTTTCTTTTTTTCCGGAAGAGGACTAAATGGCTATTTCTGCTATAGTCATCTTTTAGAAGTTTTATTGAGAATATTACGGCCAACCCCAGATCATAACAGAGAAAGATCCGACAAAGCTCAGGAGTGGAAAATTAATTTAATTTTTTTAAAGGATTGATATAAAAATTTTACCCCTAATTATAAAGAGAAATGCCTAACAGAAAGTACAGGAAGACTAATTGCATCCCTTCCGCTTAGACTTCTTTAACAACTGCTGCTGCTACATCTTAGATTTTGCCAACAGATTGAGATGGCCAATTTCTGAAACAGCCTTGTCCTTTGCAATTGCCCACTCCAACTGGACCCTGCCAAGCTATTTTTCAAATGCAAAAGCTCCTGGACCAATTTATTTGCTCCAGCTGTGAGAAAGCTTCCAATAAATAAATTTTGAGCAGAGATTAAAGTCAGAAAAAAAACAAATAATATTATTTTTCAAAGAAAATCCTACACATCTTTATATAAAGAGAAGTGTTGGATAAATTGTAACATAAGTCCAGGAGGAAAAATAAATAAGAAATCAGTCCAAAATATAAAGAAAAAGATAACTAGAGTACTACACCAACGCTCCCCCTTAAGTTGGAGCATACATATTAATGATGCTCAATTTAAAGCAACATATGTCAAATGCGGATCTAAGAAGGAGCTTCGTAAATATATCCGCAATCTGATCTTCAGAAGCGACTGAAGTAGTGTAGATAATCCCACGCCGTATCAGATCTTTGGTGTAATGACAATCAACCTTAACGTGCTTTGTACGTTTATGGAACATTGGGTTGTTTACAATGTAAGTAGTAGCACGATTATCACACCCCATCTCCATCGATCCCTCCACCTGGACATGTAGATCCTGCAACACTGATCTGACACAAACCATTTCTGTAACTATCTGTGCCATAGCACAATACTCTGATTCTGCACTTGACCTAAATATCACATATTGTTTCTTGCTCTTCCAAGTTACAAAATTGCCTATCACATAAATACAAAAACCAATTGTCAACTTTCTGTTTGCCATGCAACTTGTATAGTCAGCATCAGAATAGCCAACAATGCTCATAGATGTGTCCTTCTGAAACAGAATACATCTGCCAAGCGCTTTCTTTACGTATCTAAGCACCTGTATAGCAACATCTCAATGCTACTTGGTTGATTTGTCCATGAACAGACTGAGTTTTCCTACTACAAGGGAGAGATCAGGACGTGTAATAGTAAGATATAGTAGCTTACCAACCAATTGCTTATAAGATCTATTGTCTATAGTCTGTATCATAGAGATATCCTTTGCGATCCATAGGTATCTTAGTAGGCTTAGACCCTAGCATCCCTATCTCCTACAACACATAAAGAGTATACTTGCATTAACAAAGGACGATACAATTTTTACTGCGTGCCACCTTAATGCCTAGGAAATATTTAAGTTCACCCAAATCCTTCATTACCAAGGCTTCAGCCAACTTCTTCACCTTAGCTATCTCAGTAGTGCTATCCCCAGTAAGGATAAGATCATTAACATAGACAAGGAGTGCCACAACTCCTCCTGAGCTCTTCCTGACAAAGAATGAATGATTGGTAGAAGACCTCACAAGCCCCATGGTCTATATCACCTCTAATAGTCTCTAAAACCAAGATCTCGCCCTCTGCTTTAGGTCATAGATGGCCTTCTTTAGTCTACATACACACCCCCTAAGTCTCAAATCCCGAAGGATGTTGCATATAGACCTCCTCCTGAAGATCTCCATATAGAAATGCATTTTTCACATCTAGCTGATGAAGAGACCAATCATAGTAAGCAGTAACTGACAACAGAATACGAACAGTAGGAAGTCGTACTACAGGAGGGAAGGTATCAATGAAATCTACCCCATAGGTTTAGGCAGATCCCTTTGCTACTAATCTCACCTTGCAGTAAGATATAGTGCCATCTGGGTTGTACTTGAGAGCAAAGACCCAACGATATCCCACTATCTTGGTGTGGCTAGGCAGAGTAGTTAGTTCCCACGTCCCTCTGAGCGCAAAAAATTCATCTCATCCTCCATGGCCTGATGCCACTTTGGATCTAGCATGGCTTGCTAATAGGAAGTAGGAATCAGTGCCACAAAGAGCAACAGTGAACATAGTAAAAGATCTCCCAAGATTAGCAATAGACACTGCTCTAGTAGTACAGTAGTGGGCACAATTGCGAGGAGCCTTCCAAACAGCAATTAGAAGGTCAAGATCCTCCTCTACAAACTCAGTAGCAGTAGGATCAACAAAAGAAGTAGAATCATCTGAGGTATTTGCACAATCACTACTAAGACAACTCACGTCAGTATCAACACATACCTGACAAAGGAAGGAGATAGGTGGATGAGGTAGTGGGGGGGTATGTTTTTAACGCCATGAATGCTACCTGTATGTAACAGTTAACCTGTATATATGAGTAAACTCTGCCTCCTGCCTCATAGTGGTATCCTCACTAAGTAATAGGAATCTGCTCCAAAGAAATTGGTGATCCAGGCATAGGAACTGAGTCTCCCTCAAACAACAATTGATGACTATCTGAAAAGAAGTATGGGATAGGCTCATGAAAGGTAACATCTACAGTCACATAATGCTTCATGCCTCGTAGGTCACAACATCTGTATCCATTCTAGGTGCTACTGTATTCTAGAAAGACACACTTCACTGCCTTCGAAGCAAGCTTATCTTTGTCGCATCCTAAAACATAGACAAAGGCTATATAGCCAAAAACAAGAGGTAGCAGTAAACAATTCCTTCTTTGGGTAAAGGAATGAAACATGTTCCTAAATAGCTGAGTTGGGTAATCTATTAATCAAATAACACGTAGTTAACACTGCACCTCCCCAGTAGACCTGAGACACATTATGCTAAATAAGTAACGTTCAAGTCACATCTAACACAACAATATTCCCTCTCAACTACCCCATTCTGCTACGAAGTAGGGGTGCATGATGTCTAGTGAACAATTCCAAGAGATCTGTAAAAATATTCTAACTTGGCTGTACAAAACTCTAAGGCATTGTCAGAACGTACAATCTTCACAATAGTAGAGAACTAAGTATTTATTTGTAAAATAAATGTCTCAATCACAGACCCAACACCTGATTTATTCTTTAGCAAAAGCAACCATGAAATCTTGGAAAAATCATCCACAATAAGCAAATAAAACCGATGACCCAGTCTATCTGACAATCTACTAGGACCCCATACATCCATATGCAATAAATAAAAAATAACAGCAAAACTCTGAGAATTAGACGGAAAATTGGCTCTGTGATGCTTACCTAGCTGACACACATCACATAAGATCTCAATAGTAGGTGAAATGTAAGGGATAACGTGTCGCAACTTGTCTAGTGAAGGGTGGCCAAGACGATGATGTCACTGAAGAGTTGTACCAACACTAAAAGTGACCTCGCCTTGGCACATAGCAGCAAAAATAGTTTGGATCAGGTGATACACACCCCCCTCTTTATGCCCGTTACCAATCGTCCACGTAAGTTTGTCGTGAAAGATACAGCCCAACTCATTAAAAATGGCACAACAATGTAAGTCCTCTATGATTCTGCTAAAGACTAATCGAAAAATCAGGAATATAAAAAACATTAGGTAGTGTCAGTGAAGGAGTTATTGCCACATCTCCTCCGCTATCTACTCTACAATGTTTGCCATTTGCCACATGAACAGATATAACAAGAGGAACAATCTGAACTTGTCTAAAGCATGTTTGATCACCACTAAGATGCCGAGAAGCTCCTGAGTCTACTAACCACAAGGTGTCATCAGAAATACCACTACCAGAGATAGAAGTAGAAGCTATACCTGAGCAGGCCAATGCAACAGCAACAGTCTCTTGGGTTAACTGGGTGAGACGCTGGACAACATCATAGTCAGCATGTGACACCATGTCGCTCGCCCCCGCAGAATAAATGGCTTGGTTGGCCATAGGAGATCTACCATACTTCAACCAACAAGAGGCCTCTAAGTGTCCAACCTTGCCATAGTGCGAGCATATGGTACAGGGTCTGCCAATCATGCCCCAATCACCACGTCCTCTGCCCCTGGTAGATGGAGAGCCACGTCCACTACGTCCTTCAGTAGCCACTAAGGCAAAAGTCTATCCAACATCTGACAGGGATGGCTTAACAACCACCCTACTCACCCTACTATATGCTTCCTCAAGAGATGGAAGCTCAACAAGAGTCAAAATATAGGACCTAGTAGCCTCATAATTTGGTCCAAGTCCATTCAGGAATTGAAGGACTGCTTACTTCATCTTGTGCACCCTCTAAGTGGCACACGTGTAGATAGGACGGCAGGCATTATACTTCTCTAAGAGACCATTCAAAGAAACATGGTACTGAGACAATGACTGACTCTCCTACTTCAAACCACCAATAGCATAATGGATCTCAAATACTTTGCTGGAATTCTTCTCGTGGGAATACGTGTCACGCAAAGAATGCCACATCTCCTTGGTCGTCCTGTAGTACATGATCCCATCTCCAATCTAAGACTCCACAGACTTCATGATCCAAGCACAAACCATAGCATTGTCTTTCTTCAACGTGACATTTTACCCTATCTTCTCTTGTGGCTCCAAATACATCAAAATGTGTTCCTTATCGTGTCCCTCTACAGTCATGAAGAATGTCGGAGACCATCTAGCATAGTTGGTCTCATTTAACTTAGTGATAGGAACAAAGAAGAGAGTTTGGTAACTCTTGATGTTCGTAATGGTAACCGATAACACCTCCGAAGAACTTGAAGATGTCATCATGCCTTAGGACTATCACAACATGCCACAAACACGATTTGAAACCAATATTCAGATCTAGAAAAATCTGAAATCAGAGAAAATGTGATTTCTTGATCATGAAATCTAAAATCGAAAGATCTTAGATAACATCCCAAGAGTCACAAACACTCTTTAGATCAAGACTTAACGCATGTTAGGGTACAAGGAAGGCCCTAACCGCACATCTAAGGGTCAGTACTCCCCCTGCCGACGAGGATAACCCACCACCAACCACCACCACCCGCACCCAATAGTGGGTGGCAATAGTAGGGAGCCCTGCAGGCAGCAATGGCTTGCAGGGGAGGAGCAACGGCGAGTGGCGTTGGGTCTAGGAGGCCGACGGCTACTTGCAGGTGGTGGCTACACCCTGTGGAGGGGCAGCGACGACTCGCCTGAGTGGCGGCAGCTGGTGGTATGGCGGCGGAGATGGTTGTAGGTACCGGCAAGGAGAGGAGATTAGGGTTTTAGGTGGAAGGGTACGAAGGCTTGTGCGGGTGGGATACCGAAGCACCGATCTAGGATCATCTCTCTAATACTGAGTTGAAGAAAATAAGTAATCTTATTTCTCAAAGGAAACCCTACACCTTTTTATATAAAGAGAGGTGTTAGGTAAATTGCAACATAAGTCATGGAAGGAAAACAAAAGAAAATAGTCCAAAATATAAAAAAAAAGATAACTAGAGTGCTACACCAACAATAAACAACTAACTTTGGTGGAATAATAAACAATAATGCCAGTAACAAGTTCACCACCTGAAGATCTTGGTTTACATGGAAAAGCCCTTGTGTAAGAGAAGGGAAAAACCATGGAAGAGAAGCCCTATGCATGTTGGACCTCCTATCATTTCTTCTCTAACAAGAGAGGAGCACAAGAGGTTCTATATAGGCTATCACACATCTCTCAAACCCCACTCACACAAGGAAGGACTAAACTACACATGGATCTTGACATGATCTATTTACCCAACTAACCAAGCATTCATCTCTCTCAACCCTCTTCAAGCTAGAGCATGGAAACCAGCATATGAGCCATCCTCACTCTTACAAGTGCAACCTGATCATGGTTCTCTGGCAAATGACAATAAAGTTGCATCCTTATTCTTGCTTGTAGGCAATTATGTTCACGACAACAAATTAGCTAAGGGCTAGAGGATGGAAAATGAACAACTAAAGTTAAGCTTTAAGGGTTCTCTCATATAGAGACATAAAAAAGAGTTGGTGAAATTCCTATATGGTGCCCTTAATGATGGGCCCCTCTCCTAAAGACGTCAAGAATAGGCCCCTCTCGCACAAAAGCTCAAAGAGCCACGAGCAAGGCCTCTCCTATATAGAAACCTCTACAATAAATTCCTCTCATGTAAGAACATCAAAGAATGAGTCTCTCATATGGGGCATCAACAGGCACATACATAAACATCCTCGTGCTATTCCATTGATGAGGCATAAAACTACCTCGTCGGGAATTTTTAAGATTTTTAATTTGTATTTTCTTTGTTTTAAAGAAATCCAAGTAAATTTTATCATTTAATTGATCATATTGATCTTACAAATTGTGGATGGATAGCCATGCCTTCCCTTTTTAAGAAAAACATATACATGATAACTTTATTGATGATTGATTCTACTACACTTACCTCTACTTGATAAAGAGTAGAGCATTGATTCCATGAATTATAAAAGTATTTTTTGAATATGGAAGAAGACCAATTTCATTCCATGTAAATGTTTTTTTTTTTTTGACAACGCCAAGGAATATCTAAATAGCACTCCAACAAAATCCTTCCTAAAAAAGACTAGTAAATGAGACTGTTAGAATATAAAAGTAAAATAACATAAACATAATATCAAAAGCACGGGAAAGAAAACCACGGGAGAAACATCCCTATGAACATGATCTAATGTTTCTTCTTAAAGATAAATGGGGCATATAAGGGCATTTATATAAGTAACCACACACCTTGCTCTTTCTCACTCCACTATGTGAGACAAACTTGTAATTGGATCTCCCATTATTCAATCACCCAACAACAACACTCTATCTCTCTCAACACTCCCCCTCAAGCTAGAGTATGAAATGCTCAACTTATATAACATAACTCACTCTCACAAGCAGAACATAACTCTCAACTAGTGCAATTGGGTAATAACTCTCCTACAGGTGAATGACGACATCTGCATCCTTGTTCTTGCTTGTAGGTAGGTATTTTGATGACTCACCAGCGTAGGCTAGAGTCTAATAGACAAACTGCTCAAATTGGCTCTGATTGGACTTTCTCCTAGAGACCTCAAATAATGCTGGTGCCTGCCCTATTGAAGATCTCATAAGTGGGTCTCTCCCTTGGAAACCTTAAGACTAGGCCTCTCCCTTAGAGACCTCGAGACTAGCCTCTCCTATACAGGAACTCGAAGTGGACCTCTCCTTTGAAGACCTTGAGGGTGGTCTCTCTCATATGAAAATCTCTCAGTAGTCTTCTCTCACATAAGGATCAAGAATATGTTCCTCTCATATAAGGACCAATAATGAGCTTCTCTCATGCGGGGACCTCAAAGAATGAGTCTCCCTCATATGGGGGTCACAATAGACTCTCCCTCATACTCCCCCTTTCTTTTGTACTCATATGGAAAAATAAACAACATAAAGAACAAAACTAGAGAAGAGTTTCTCCCCCTTTTCTCTTCTACTTCATCTTCTTTTTTAACTTATCATAGTTTTTTCTTTTTTTTCTTTTTCTCCTTTTTAACTTCAATCCTCTCCTTTTTTGTTGAACCGTCCTTTTTTTTGTTTTTTCCTCCGCTTCTTTTTTTTCTCTTAAACTAACGAGTAACTCAACAAGAAACAAGAAAGGAAACACACAGGGCAAAAGAAGGTAAAATGCCATCATCTCTTGATCTTAGGGTTTCGACAAACCCAAAACGCATTGTTACCCTCTCTCTTTGTCCATGACCTGGACTAGGGCGACACCACTAACACCCTCTATGCCACCCACCTCCAATACGACAACTTAAGGTCATAGATCGCCTCCTTGCAGCCATGGTAGTTGTCTGCTACCTCTGGCCCCTTCATGTTCCAGATCAGTCGCACACAACGTGAGATTGGAACCACCACCGAGGACGATGTCACCCCCGACTCCTCTCCTTTCTCGAGGCAAAGCTTGGAAAGTGTAATCTCAATTGAGTCCTCCCTATCGATAGTCATATCACTGACACGAATCCTCCTGATGTCGTCAAGCTCCTTTGTTATCAAATCCCCGAGCTCTACTCTGTAGAGCATAGGATCGATGTCTCTCCCCTAACAGAGCAACGACAGTGAGGGGAAGACACATCAATGTGGCCTTTGTTTGCTACAGCTGCTTCACCTCGTTCTCTTTCTTCCTTGCTTCCTTTTGTTCACGACCTACAGTCTTGAGTCCAAGTCGTTGACTATCTTCTTGCAGCAACATAGCAGGCCCTCATTGTCTCAACATAAGAGAGCCAAGAAGTTCACATTTGAGAAGCTGGCTAATGTGGGGTAAAAAATGCCCTCGGATCCAAAACTCCGCACCCAACCCAGCAAAGGATACAGCTACCCGGACTTGGGGTATACAGGCAGAATCGACACCCCGTCTCGCCTGAGACCAGCTGGGTCCCAGTTCATGCAAGCTCAGTCTACCAAAAGATCTTGCGCAGCAAGGACAGAAGATATGAAATGATGGGCCTAACCACCTACACCCTGACAGCTACCACGTAGCCCGACAAATAGGGGTACCAGAGCCCGTCAATGAGAGCTTATCCCCATGTTATAAATAGAGAGGGAGCCCTCCGAGAGAAGGGGACTCCTCCCCGAGAGGAGCAAGATCATGTAATATTGCTAAATCACCATGAGTTCTAGTACATAGTTGGGAGTCATCCTCCCCCAAGACGTACACCCCTCGCGGTGGAACTAGGTCACTAAACCCCTGTCTCTCTCTGTGTGTGCTTGGTTTTCGCTCTATCTCCCAACGCAATGGATGATCAATGATTAAGTAGCACTTCCTACGCTAATAAATCTTTTGGTAGGCCTTCTGAAGCCTATTAAATGGCACCGTTTGTAGGAAGCGTCAACAAAAGAGCCGCCACTCTGCAAAGCATCCGATCGCTAGGAGCAAGAGCCCCTCCGGCACCCTACTATGGCCCCCATGAGCGAGAGCTTCTACGGTGGTCGTAACCACTCACAATCCTAATCTCGGCCTTCCTTCGGACAAGCCCAGTTGAGGAGCGGCGTCTACACGCCCTGGTGACCTCGACTCGTTGCCCAAGGTCCCCAAGCTGGACCCTCCTTCCCCGGAGGCGCGGCCTGGTCAAGAGGAACCGGGAGCCACGTCCTGCGGTCCCAAATACACACCCATGCGTGTGCCACCTACCTATGAGGGAATAAAGGAATGGAGGTCCCCCATTGGAGGTGCCTGGAACGCCAAGGCCCAGCACGAAAGAACGGCGAGCCCTACCTCATGTATCACTCCCCAAGGAGCAATCCTCGAGGTAAGCTAGCGTTAGGCCATCCCAAAGGAAGTTCCCACCTGACTCCTCCAACAGCACCCACCCGGCGAAGGCCCGCGTGTGGATTGTTCCCTGCTAGCAGGACAACCCCACCCCCCCCCGAGGGTGTAAAGAGCGGGTCCCGGGAGCCTTCGCCAAGAACTCGGGGACCAGGGGTAACCCCAAGAGGCTATCGGGAGTCAAGTAGCCGTGGACCGAGCCCACTCGATCCTACCCGATTTGGCCCGAGACTCGACACCACGATGAAAGAAGCCCCGTGGGGCGGCAAACACACGGCGCCCTAAGTCGATCCATCTGGCTCACAAACGCGAGCGCAATGCCCCTAGCCACACGCCTAAATACCCAATGAGCCGTGAAGCGAGGTGACTCCCCTTGTGGATCACCCGAAGGACGCGATGTCGATGACGACCGCCGCTAAAGGCAGGTATGCCCCCGGATAGGTGGGCCCTGGCTCCTGTCTACGGAAGAGGTTTCATCCACCAGCAAAAAGCAGAAGGTACCGGGAAATGAAGTCCCGCATTTAAGAAGGAACGCACTCCTTTGGCCGCGCACCAAGCGGACGTGCCTGAAGCGGATCGGTCCGCAGAGGATCGCTCCCACGTGGGCCAATAGGGTTCCTCGACACATGCACCCCCTTGACCATAAGTTAGGCGGGCGTGCTCGAAGGGGGACAAGCCTTAGACTAAGGTTCGCTACCCTCAGGCCCCGTGAGGATAAGGAACGGAAGGCCCATAGGGCACCTGCGGGGTCACCCCGGAGAGGGACCCCAATAGCTGCAAATAGCCGTTGCCGCCTTCGCTGCAAGCTAAGAGCCAGGCGGGTCAACGCGTCGTTCAGGTGGATAGGCGATGTCACCCGGGTCCCCCGTCAGATGGGCATCGCCGCCTAAACATTGGCAGTAACGCCAGCACCACTCAAGGTCCTTTCCTCCTATCGCCTGAGCCCATCAGCGCAAGTGTTAAAGGGACCTCGAGTCGACGTCACCCCAAGAAATCAAGCTAACCCTTCCGGGTCGGCTCTCCCTAGGTACCTTCCCTCGACCTTCACCAAGGCGAGGGGGGTACGGCCAAGCCTCCCTACATGTCTCGACGGAGCATTCTAGGCTTGCTTCAGCAAAAGCCTCCCCCGTTAAGGCAGCACAAAGCCCCTCGAAAAGGGTGCTCCCCTGGCTACTAACCAGGCGGGAATCTCTGCCACGATGCTTGCGGGTAACCGAGGACCTCGCCTCCGGCCCCCCAGATGAGTCAACATAAAAGCCGAAGGCAACCTCCGAGAACGACGCCGTCCGAGATTGGTCAACAACCCGCACAACCTCTAATGGTAATGCCTGGAACACTTTAGGACACTCAGGCTAAGCTGCCTTCCCAGCCACCCCTTTTAGGTAGGCGCATAATTAGCGCATCCCCCAATCAGTGGGAGTGCCTTCCTCTCCTCCCGTTGGCCATTCCGGTCGCAACCCTTCGACAGCCAAGAGAAGAGGAGAGAGAGGAAGGGCCTTACCCTCCAATGTTCCAACTCAGATGGGTACAGACACCCTAACCATGTTGTCGTACCTAAAGCGGCCAAGCTGACAGTAGAATCAGGCGGCTCAACCAACTGCCCACCAGTAGGTGCCCGCCGCCAAGGATCTAACGTCACATACCCGACTCCCTTAGAAGGAGTAGCTCCTAATGCGAAGGAGCTGTGACCCGACATAGTTCCCCAGAGTCTAGGCGAGGCGACTAAAGAAGCCCTCTCAAAGAAGAAGGGGAACTAAGTCCGTGCAATCCAGCAACGGGCTAACCCAGCTGATCTGCCAAGCGACTTCAATCATAGCCCGACTCATCAGTCACGGCTTCCCCGGCTTCCTGTTGATGATAACATCATCAGCCATATCTAGCTTTAATTAGTCATAATCAATTGACAAATGCTCCTACATAACCGTCAAAGAGCCATAATTCACTGATTATTCTTTCTGTGAGAAATACATTAAATCAAGGGTAAATCTGCAACTTTAACATCATATCCTAAATGCAGAACAATCACAGGTTTTCCCAGGATTTAATTAAAGGTCAAATGTTTATAAATATCTAATAAGAGGGTCCGTGCAGAAAGAAACGGGTTTTCACGCATTTCAAAAATTAATGGACATCCGAAACACTAATTTCAGACTCGCTTAATTAAATGAGGTTCTGGTCATGATAAAATTCACCAAAACATTCTAAAAATCATAGAAAAATATTTTATAAGGTTCCGTACCTTTGATTTGACCATCAGAACCCATTTTGACCTAAAATAGATTCTCAGCAGGACAGTTGCCCTAATTTGGGTTTCTACGCAAATTACCCAATCAAACTTCGTTAAAACCGAAATTCAACTTCACCATTAGATTCATCGGGCCTAAATTAGGTTTGTACTAAAATTTGGGCCCAATCAGAGATCGTCTTGACCTAGTTTGCATTCCAGTCTAATCTGATTCTATTCTCTCACACTTATGTTCCTAAACTTTCGAAATAATTACAAAATGCCCCCTAACATTGTCGTCGTTCTTTGCAATCGATCCCTCTGCCATTATTGCGGAGGAAGTCCTACTCCAGCGACCTTCAATTAGGGATTTCTCCCTGATTGATTGGCAGATCTCTCCCAAAATAGAAAGGGGGATTCTTCATGTAATTGCCTTCCAATTGAACCGCACATGAAGCTCTGAATCCTACTCAAAGGCTCGTGCGAACCTTTTAAAAGTTCAGGTCTCCTACTTCGCGAAGCTTTGAAACTTCCAAGCTTAGTTTCCAAGCTTGGAAAGCTCCTTGAGGCCAATATAAGGACCCCTGAGGACAAACCATCCTCCTTAGCTTGTTTTTTGTCGGAATACCTCCTTCCCTCCTCTCCCGCTGAATGCTCCACGAGCTCCGGCGACCTTCGACTAACTTCTTCGCCCACCGCCATGTACAATAGGCGGTGGGATCGTCTTCCTCTTACTCCACGCGTCGCAATACCAGCGGCCACCACCTACGCCCCCTTGTCGTTGCCGCTTCTCCCACCAAAGGCCTCATCTTCTCCGAGTCGGGTGTACCTCCGACAAGGGAATTCTCCCCTTCCATCCATTAGGTTTAGGTTAGTTAGGTTCCCTTAGATCCTTAGGTTAATTCTCTCCTTTTTAAACCTTGTTTCGACCCACGTTTCCGCCGTTCATTGTCATCTTTCCCAACTCCGGTCACCTTTCTGGTGAGGTCTTCCACACGCTACACACCTCCAAACACCTCGCCACCACTACCAAAACCTCTGCCGTGCGCCTCCGACCAAAACCCCTCCTATTTCACTCTATTCGCCACCCAAAAACCCCATCGAACAACCCATCTTCACACCTGCTCCGGAGGGCCTAGGTCTGGATCCGATTACCCGATTAGTTGGGTTTGAGAAGAGAAAGAAAGAGGGGGAGGGGGGCTTTTTGCTCTCTGATAGTTGGGCCTGTGTGACACTTAGTCGCTAAAGGCCTTGACTTCCCTTGTGCATGAGAGAAAGAAGAGGAGAAAGCTCTGTGAAGAGAAGAGAGGCCGTGCTGAAGGAAGAAGAGGAAAAGAAGAAAGGCTTGTATGTATACTGTAGCAATGACATTTAAGTCGTCTGATTTGCCAAAGAGACGTTTGATCACTGTAGCATTCAAGCTACTATTGGTTTATTTGATATAATTAATAGTTGGATGCATGTTTAACTTGAGGATATAAGTGGTGATTCAAATCACCATTGTTTTTTATCCTCTTTCCTTTTTGTCCTATTCTTGAGACACATTGGATTTCATTGAAGAGTTAATATGACAGGTTTTCATTCATTGAATATCTTGTATTTCGCTTATTTCTTGTGCTCATATATATATTCATTTCAATTAGCACGTGAATTACAACACTTGCTCCCTGTGTTCGACCTCGGACTTTTCTTTTAGGTTTCGAGTTATAAATTGTATTTGTTGACAAGCTATTTCGGCTGTGCTACAACAAAGCGATTCTAAAACACCGATTTAGCCCATTAACATTTTGGCGCCGTTACCGAGGAGCAACGCGCAATTCACCGCTATTCCTATTTTGTTTGATTCTATTTGAGCACTAACTTGCCCTATTTGTTTCTTGTGATTTTGCGAGGTGTACTACGCAGAGATCTTTCGCGCAAAACAACCACTCCCGAGGCAGGCAATTTCCATTCTTCCTAATCAACCCCCTAATCTTGGAAAGATAAAATGGAAACAAATCAATTAGAAACTACCTACCTTATTTTCTTAGTAAATAATCTTTTAAAAGGCAAGTTTTCCTGATTTGCAAAAAAATTCACATCTGATTGAAGGTTGAGACAATTTTGTTTAGAGATCCTTACCCTAATTCGCTGTACCTACTATGGATTTATGCTTAATTCCTGATCATCTTAGACTACACACTTCTTGTTTGAGTCTAAGGTGTACATTTAAAGATCAAATCGGACTTAGAATAGAACCAATTAAGGTTTCTACATTAAGATTTTGAAGTGTTAGCTCCCATTTTGCCTACATAAAAGGAAACATATCCTCTCACAATTGTGTACCACCCAAGCCCTTGATTGAAAAGAGCTAATCAAGAAGAACCCTAAAATCATGATCTAATTTCACTTGAACCTTATAAGTTGTGGACCTAATAACCTGAGAATCAATTCAGGGTGGTCTTTGGGCCCATTCTGCATCTTTTAGGGCAGGTCAGGTGAAGTTGGCCTGCTTTGTGGGCCAATCAACCTCCAAATTAAGGCACAAATAAAATCAATTTCTAAATTAAGTGAAATCCAAGGCACCAATTAGGCTAAAATTGGTAGACTTAAGGTCTCAATTCGTACATTCTGGTCTACTCGGAACCGCAGTGACAAGGAAGGTCGGGTGGGGAAATCCTATAACCTGTGGGAACGCTCTACCGTATAGGGGTCTTTGCAGGGCTCTCCCTTCCTGGCTGCCTAGGTAATTCTCGGGTGTATGGATTTTTTATTAAGGGGTATATCCGCCTCGAAATAAGCCTTAGTCATCCAAAAATCTTTGGGTGCCTTAATTTGATCCAATTCATATCCAGTCCCTCATCTTTTCTCTAGAGCACATACACAGGAAAGGTCATTAGGTTATTAACCTAAGAGACCTCATTAGATCTTCTACGAGATTTCTAAATCTGACCTGATCAACTCCAATCTGAACCTGAGCTTGATTCTACATCCTGATTCCACCACCTAATTTGAAAATGCAACCTGACATTTTAGGTAAAGTAATTAGAAAACCTGTGCCACAAATGAATATCAAAGACAAGATGATTGAGGATGCTTATAGACACCATGAGGAATATTTTAATAGGAACATTCAGGATAAATTCAAGAAAACAAGCCACATTCTCAACCTTGTTGACATAATATGGACACAAATGAAACACGATTCAACCCGAGGTGATCTCTTAGCAGAACACATTCAATTGGTGAAATTACATAACAAGTGTCTGCAATGTTGGTCAAATCGTGCATTTCTAGAAAAACACCAAGTTCTCATGGAGAATCGAGGAAAATTGCTAAATGTGTTATATAAAAACATTAATCACAAATACCCGTCAGATAATGAGACATCTTGGAGCAATTCTAGTGATCAGCATAATTCCCAAACCTCGGGTTTGATGATCAAGGTTGTTGCAGACTCCCAACCCAAATGGAATTTGATATAAATTACATACAAATTGATACGCCTGATCTTAAGATGGGTTGGAGGACCCAATTGCAGGTGATCACGATTTCAAACCAATCCTAGGAAACCAAGAAGCTGGTCCATCAAGCTTAGATTTCCCAGACACCTGTAATGATGAGCTTAAAACTGAACCTCTCAAGAGTGTAAATCCCCAGCCTTATCTGATTCTCGAGAATGATGCTGACATCCTAATAGAGTCCAACCTAGATTCTAGTGATCCAATCCTTACCCTTAACCTAGAATCTGGATTCGAGCCTATTTGGGACAATCACGAGGCCCAAAGTGATGAGAGTCAAATTTTGAATTTGAATTACAATCCTGGGCCCATATTTGATGGATACACCTCTCCAACCTCCTCAGAGACACTAATTGTCGGAAGTCACGCTGATTTATGATACAGAAATCGAGGAGTTGGAAGAGTTGTGAATCGATTAAGTCTACCCTAGGAACCAAGAACCTGAGCCCATACCTAATAAGGACACCTTTCTGAGCTCAGAATTTGAAATTAGGTTAGATCCAAGTCAGGTTGATAATTCTACACATCTTGATTCAGTCCATGGTGGAACTTCCGATCTGGAATTAGGTTCAGAACATGATCTTGGCAAATTCTCCGATTATTTCGAATCCTACTCTGATTTCGGAGAACCTTTGTTTCCTGACGACTACAAACCAGTTTACGACCTCAGCATCCATGATCAATTATTTGACTCTGACTCTAAGGTCCCTGATCCCAAGATCATTGATTCAAAATCAGGTTTCATTGAGATGGAATCATTCCTTTTTGATCTACAGGAATTAGAAATAAGTGCCGAGAGTCTCTGCAATCTAGAGTTCGAATTTTTTCTTGACTCAGATTTTCATGACCCTATAAGCACTCTCCAAGCATTTACATTTGATTTTGATGGTCTTTATGAGGACTCTCTGGAGGAACCCACTTTGAATCCTTTCTAGAGGAGCCCTCAGCACACACAGTTCTCATTGAAGCCATCTCTTCTGATCCGCATACAAAGCCTTCCAAAACCCATTCTCAACCCTAACCTGCCACCGGAATCAACTTCTACTCTGATTCACCTTTCTCTGATTCAGTTGCATATGATTCTCCTCCATCTGTTGATTGGGTTTCGGACTCTAACCAGATTGATAATCACTTCCCATCCTTTTCTGATCCTATTAGTAGGGTTCATATATCCTCTACAGATTTGTTTTCTTTTAAGGATCCCTACTTTGACCAGGCTGAATCGACTCAGCCAAACCCCAGATTCTCACTTCCACTTACATTTGAGCCTCAAAGCATCTGGTGGGCTCCGTATCTCTTGAGTCACATCTATCAACCAGATTTATTGGGTTTGGTTTGCATCATCAGCCTGTAGATTTGAACAAGCACCTGGTTGGACCAACCAGGCTTTTGATCAAGGTACTTGTTCTACAAAATTCATCCGATTTGACCACTCCTCCTTGACCACCTTCTGCTCGGCTCAAGGCATTGAATTTCGCACTTAACGGGAGGTAACCTGTCATTCCAAAAATTGAGACCGTTTTGATCATCCTTTTGAGCTTCACGTCTACTGCACTTAGAGTTCAGAGTTAGAATAGCCAATCCCACCTTTGGTACACGTACCAGAGCTTGAAATCGTCCGCAATAGTCATCCCGACCTGTTGACCCTGTTCTAACCCAATTGACTTCATACCCTCCGGTTTACAATCAGGACATTGCAAAACTTAGGGGTGGAGGTGTTAAAGTGTAGACATATGGAAATTAAAAGTTTCTGAGGGATTCTCACAAAAAAAATACATAGTAAAAAAAAATCAAAAAAATAAAAAATTGAAAAAGAATAGAAAAATGGAAAGGGGAGGAAAATTTTGAGAGATCATTACATATCATTTTGAGGAAAAGAGGAGGTGATTTAAATGTCAAAAATGAGCCACAATTTGAAACAAAAAGTGTTAATCTTAATAAATGATATTATGAAATCTAATTAAAGTTCTAGACCTAATCAAAAGAAAAAAATTAAGTCCTAAGAAAATAGAAAGACAGAGATTAGTATGAGTGCTAATCTTATGTCTCTTAGGCTTGTTTTAGGACTTAAACATTCACGTGTCCGTTAAGATCTAGATTAACCCTCAAGAGGTTGAGGAAAGTACGAAGCTTATGTATTAGGTCTAAGGCTTAGGGATTATTTGGCCTTATTAGCTGACCTTTGGTTTGCGGGACTCGATAACCTAAGCACCGTAATCCACACACCAGTTTGGTTCAATGCGCTTAATAATGAAAATCACGAAAAATCATTTATTCTGTTCTGAAAGAGCTACCTAGATTAGGAGCTACTTAAAAACACAAGTTGATTTGGACGAATTCTCAGCGCGGAGAGGTGGGCAATTCCCCTCGAAGATGCGTAATAACATATTGTCTCCTCAGTGCTTGTCTCCTAGGATATCTAATATATCCTACCGGGGACATGTAAGCACCTTATGCTGGCTAAGGTGCCATGGGTGGGATTATCCCAAAATGTCGATTGCCAGGGCCTGAATTTAGCCATAGAACGCCATAGGCGGCACTATCTCGAAATGTCGAAAGCTAGGATTCTGGGGGTTGTCATAGGCAGTGCTATCTCGAAGCATCGATTGCTAGGGACTCTGCGAGGATTGATGGTGGAAACAAGGAATCCAATACAGACCGTGTTTAAGGCCAAACCGAGGCTAGAAAAATAATTAAGAAAAAGTGAGAAAGCTCTCCAAAAATGCAAAGAAAATTTTCTATTCCTCTCTTACAAAAACGCACTGCAAACTGAACCTACATTAACCATGTTACAAGCATGGGTGCTTTAACCACTGGGTCCAACGAACCTTTGGATAGTTTTTGTGGACCTTAGAAACCTTCACGACAAACTGAGGCTAGAGCTAGTCAGGTTTGGATCTTGATTGGTACTTGAGTACTTCTAGGACTACTATTAGCATTCTGACCTAATTTCTAAAGAGAAGAATAAATCAGGACTCTGAACTTCGAAGCATGGTCTAGAACTCCAGTTCTTTTCATAAGATTTTGCTAAAGGACTAGCAAAAGTTAGGTATGGGGGGTTGATAATAACGTCATCGTCAGCCATATCTAGCTTAATTAGTCATAATCAATTGACAAATGCTCCTACATAACCACCGAAGAGCCATGATTCACTAATTATCATTTCTGAGATATACATTAAATCAGGGGTAAATCTGTAGTTTTAACGTCATATCCTAAATGCAAAACAATCATGAGATTTCCTAGGGGTTAAGGTTAAATGTTCATAAATATCTAATAAGAGGGTTCGTGCAGAAAGAAACGGATTTTCACTCATTTCAAGAATTAATGGACATCCAAAATCCTAATTTCAGACCCGCATAATTAACTGAGGTTCTGGTTATGATAAATTCACCTAAACCTTCTAAAAATCATAGAAAAATATTCTATAAGGTTTGGTACCTTTGATTTGACCATCAGAACCCATTTTGATCTAAAATAGAGTCTCAGAACGACAGTCGCCCTAATTTAGGTTTCTGTGCAAATTACCCAATCAAATTTAGTTAAAACTGAAATCTGACTTCACCATCAAATTCCTCGAGCCCAAATTAGGTTTGTATCAAAATTTAGACCTAATCAGAGATCGTCTTGACCTAATTTGCATTTAAGTCCAATCTGATTCTATTCTTTCACACTTATGTCCCTAAACTTTCAAAATAATTACAAAATGCCCCTAACTTTGTCATCATTCTTTGCAATCAGGTCCCTCTTCCATTATCGTAGAGGAAGTCCTACTCCGACGACCTTCAATGAGGGATTTCTCCCTGATTGATTGGTGGATCTCTCCCAAAATAGAAAGGGGGATTCTTGATGTAATTGTCTTCCAATTGAGCTGCACATGAAGCTCTAAATCCTACTCAAAGGCTCGTGCAAACCTTTTGAAGGTTTGGGTCTCCTATTTCGCGAAGCTTCCAAGCTTGGTTTCCAAGCTTGGAAAGCTCCGTTGAGGCCTATATAAGGACCCCTAAGGATAAACCGTCCTCCTTAGCTTGTTTTTGGCCGGAATACCTCCTTCCCTCCTCTCCGACCAAAGGCTCCACGAGCTCCGGCAACCTTCGACTAACTTCTTCGCCCACCGCCACGTAGAATAGGCGATGGGATCGTCTTCCTCTTACTCCGCACGTCGCAATACTAGCGGTCACCGCCTACGCCCCCTCGTCGTCACCGCTTCTCCCACCGGAGGCTTCGTCTTCTCCGAGTCCGATGTACCTCCATCAAGGAAATTCTCCCCTTTCATCCATTAGATTTAGGTTAGTTAGATTCCCTTAGATCCTTAGGTAAATTTTCTCCCCTTTAAACCTTGTTTCGACCCACGTTTCTGCCGTTCACCGTCATCGTTCCCATCTCCGGTCACCTCTCCAGCGAGATCTTCCGCACACTATACACCTCCAAACACCTTGCCACCACTACCAAAACCTCTGCCGTGCGCCTCCGACCAAAACCCCTCTCCTATTTCACTCTATTCGCCACCCAAAAGTCCCACCAAACAACCCACCTTCACACCACCTCCGTCTGATCACTTCACACCCTCTCACGACACTATCACCACCACCACCTTCGCTGTACTACGGCGGTGGCTCCTGAGCTTTCTAATTGGGGCTTAGCGCTCATATTTTACTTTACAGGGACAACACCGCCGCTCCGCCGCTGCCCTCAACTTCTCCAACCTCGGCCACCTTGTTTGTGCCGTGTTCTTCCTCAGTACCATGCCTAGGCGACACAAACAACCTCCAGGTGTCTTCCCAAGCACCCAATCGAAGACTTCAGCGCCTGCAGCTGCCCCAATTCAGTAAGAGGATCACCTGCAGCTTCGTGCGAAGAATATGGGGACATTTAGTCCCACATCGGAAAGTGAAGAAGCGCCCACGCGAGATAAATTGAATCGTTGCCTCTACCCGATTGCCCAAGAACACCGGGGGTCGGGTCCCTGCTCACGAGCATACGCACGCCTTGCCCGCCGTTCATGCAGGCAGGTCTAGCCTAGGTCTGGATCCAGTTACCTGATTAGTCGGTTTGAGAAGAGAAAGAAGAGAAAAAGAGAGGAGGGGAGGGGGGGTTTTGCTCTCTAATAGTTGGGCCTATGCGACACTTAGTCACCAAAAGCCTTGGCTTCCCTTGTGCATAAGAGAAAGAAGAAAGGCTCTATGAAGAGAAGAAGAGAGGCCGTGCTGAAGGAAGAAGAGGAAAAGAAGAAAGGCTTGTGCATATACTGTAGCAACGACATTTAAGTCGTCTGATTTGCCAAAAGACGTCTAATCACTATAGCATTCAAGCTACTGTTGGTTTATTTGATATAACTGATAGTTGGATGCATGCTTAACTTAAGGAGGATATAAGTGGTGATTCAAATCACCATTGTTTTTTATCCTCTTTTCTTTTTGTCCTCGTATTCTTGAGATACATTGGATTTCATTGAATAGTTAATGTGCAGGTTTTCATTCATTGAATATCTTGTATTTGGCTTATTTCTTATGCTCATATATATATTCATTTTGATTAGCACGTGAATTACAACACTTGCTCCATGTGTTTGACTTCGGACTCTTCTTTTAGGTTTCAAGTTATAAATTGTATTTGTTGACAAGTTATTTCGACTGTGTTACAACGAAGCAATTCTAAAACACCGATTTAGCCTGTTAACACATGTTCATTCCTCACAATGCCAACCACGCTCGTCGAGGTCAGGGGAAACCCCACTCCCTCCAAGGGTCCAACGGCGATAACCTCCGGAGGAGCTAGCACGCCCAAAAAATAACCCCGTGAGGCTGTCAGGGACTGTGGCGCCCTCCGGAGTCCCTACAAAGGCGACCTCACCCGTAAGGGTGGCTAACACTGGATACCCCTGGCGCACGCGGTGTCCGCCATGTAAGGAGCGACCTTAAGAGCCGCCGGTCTCAACGTTCAAGGCCCCCACCTTACCACAACGGTGATACGAGGCCCGACCCATCCTACTAAGGGCGTATCTCCCGCGAATGATCAGTCGTCGCCTGCGACCGGCAACTTGACTAATACCTTCACTCGACAATTCACCTCGAGGGGGTTGATTAGGGTCAAAATCGACCCACCAAACCACCTCTTAAGGTGGGCCAGAACTCGAATGGACGCGTCCAACGTGCCACATACTACCGCCTCCTAAGACCGGCAAGCCACACCTCTTAAGGAGGAAGAGAGTTCGGACGAACGCGTCTGACGTTCCGTGTATTGCCACCTCTTCAAGTCGGCAGCACACCTCTTAAAGGGGACGAGAACTCGGACGGACGCGTCCGACATTCCATATATTGCTGCCTCTTCAGGCCGGCAGCCCACCTCTTAAGGTGGACGAGAACTCAGATGGACGCACCCAGCGTTTCATGCATTGCCGCCTCTTCAAGCCGACAGCCCACCTCTTAAGGTGGACGAGAACTCGAACGAACGCATACGACGTTCCATGTGTTGCCACCTCTTCAAGCCTGCAGGCCACCTCTTAAGGTGGATAAGAACTCGGACGAACGCGTCCTACGTTCCGTATATTGTCGCATCTTCAGGCTGCCAGGCCACCTCTTAAAGTGGACGAGAATTTGGACGGACGCGTCCGACGTTCCATGCAATGCCGCCTCTTAAGACCGGCAGGCCACCTCTTAATGTGAACAAGAACTTGGACGACCCATCCGACGTTCCATACATTGCCGCCTCTTCAGACCGGCAGGCCACCTTTTAAGGTGGACGAGAACTCGGATGAACGCGTTCGACGTTCCATATATTGCCGCCTCTTCAGGTCAGCAGGCCACATCTTGAGGTGAACGAGAACTCGGACAGATGTATCCGACGTTCGATATATTGCCGCCTTTTCAGGTCGGTAAGCCACCTCCTAAGGTGGATGAGAAATCGGACGGACACGTCCAACGTTCCATGTATTGCAGCCTCTTCAGTCCAGCAAACCACCTCTTAAGGTGGGCCAGGACTCAAATGGATGCGTCCAATGTTCCGCTTATTGCTATCTCTTCAGAACGGTAAGCCACCTTGTAAGGTGGATAGAAACTCAAACTGATGCGTCCATATGTTGTCACCTCTTATGGTCGGCACGAACTTGGGCGGATGCGTCCGACCCCTTTTTCGGCCATCCCTTTGGGACGGCCACCCACCTCATCGGGTTGGCTACGACCCGGGCAGATACGTCCAAAAAGCCAACTTTAGCCACCTCTTACGATCGACGAGAACTTGGGCAAACGTGCCGGACGTTCCTTCCCCTGCCACCTCTCAAAAATGGCAAGCTGCTTCTGAAAGTCAGCCCGAGCTCGAGCGGGTGCACAACCGTCCCTTGAGACCTGTTCAGCCACCTCTTAACGTCGGCATAGACGGGCCCGCACAACGCTCCCTTCTACCATCACCTATCCAGGCTAACAGGCTACCTTTCCAGATCGGCCTGGGCCTGGACAAATCCGCCCCCGCAGTCCTAAAATTGCCGCCTCCCAAAGCTGGCAAAGCTACTCCTGACGACTGACACGAACTCAAGCAGAGGCACTCATGCCCTACTTATCAGTCGCCAAAATGCCATTCCCAGAGAATGGCACGATCAAGGCTCCTACGTCACACTTATAGTGACTGGGACATCAGCTCCCCGGGCCGGTAAGGACTCAGGCCAATGCACCTGAAAGTTCCATACACCGCCCACTGGCAAAGTCTTTGCCACTCTGCGAGTGCGTCGCCGTTGTAGCAAATAGTGAGGGTTTCGGCTGCCTCATCCAATGGTCGCCATGCCAGCCACCGGAGGTTGAATCGGGACCGTAGTGTCCCGTACCCCAGGTAGCATAATGTCACACAACGCCCGTAACACGGGCTTGGACCCCCGCGGTCCAAGTCCCACCCTGCATGCCTCCAGACCCTCACCAACAGGAGTCCGAGCGCCCATTCCTGGATTCATCGCCACCTTCCAAGGTCGGCCCTACTCCACGGCCACCCTCTACGAGAAGCCCCAGGTAACGGCCACCTTCAGGGGCCAACCCACGCGAAAGTCTCCCAACGCTCGCCCTGTTCGAAGGTGCAGCCAAGCGGGCGGGTGCCCGACGATATCACGCCTTGCGGCCACGATGACGATAAGGACGAGCCCAGCAACATAAGGGCAGCATCTAGAAAGCGACCAAGCCACCAACCGCCTTCGCGAAATCGATAAGCCACCCGACGACCAACTACCAGGCCCTCACCTTCGAAGAGAGGCCAAGGAGACGGACCACGGTCTAATACCCGGGTTCGAGCCAACCCTCGCAAGAATTCCGCCAGGCTCGTTTGCCTTGGCCACTCGATTCCATCTTGACGACGCTAATCAGCTCGTCCAAGAAAACGACCGCCCGAGGGAAACAGCGGTCTCAAGCAACGCACGCACCCAAGCCCGACCGGCAACTTTGGCCTCAAGTCTCCCTAGCTAAGGGGGGCTCGGCTCCTAAGAGACCCAACTGAGCATCCCCCATAGGGAAGGGCATGATTCAATAAGAGGAGCCCCAACTACCCCCTGGTCCTTAACAAAAGGACAAGGGACGACACCGGCTCGAGCTCCCCACGACCAAATTTTTGCCACCTCTCAAGGTCGACAACAGCTTGGGCTAATACGCCCCACACCCAAAATCCTGCCACCTCTGAAGGCCGGCACCGACTTGGGCTAATACGCCCTACAACCAAATTTCTACCGCCTCTCAAGGTCGGTAGTGGCTCAGGCTAATACGCCCATGCCCAAAATCCTGCCGCCTCTTAAGGCCGGCACCGGCTCGGGCTCATATGCCCATGCCCAAATTTCCGTCACCTCTCAAAGCCGGCACAAGCTTGGGCTCATACACCTACGTTTTGCCACCTCCTAAGGGCAGCACCGGCTCGGGCTAACACGTCCCACACCTACCTTTTGCCACCTTACAGGGACGGCATCGGCTCGAGCTCATACGCCCCCCACCTAACTTCTACCGCCTCCTAAGGCCGACGCCGGCTCGGGTCATGCACCCCATGCCAAAATTGATACATGTCTCATATAGCCAGCTCGAACCTGGGCTTACACGCCCCACATTCCGCCTCGAAGCATGCCACACCCTAAAAGTCGGCGTAAGCTCGAGCTCACACGCCCTAACAAGGAACCTCTTCCGAGCAACCGGAAGCGGGTGTAGGCCACTTAACTCCCCAAGCATAAATGCTCCCCCTGCTGCAGTATACCCGGACGAACATCTGGGGGCATCACCTACCGCGAAGTTTTGGCCATTCTCACTACTCTCTCAGCAGTTCACACTAACTAGAGGGTGAGGGCATATGATAGGCAAAAAGTGCCATCGGATTCAAAACTCTGCACCCGACCAGGTAAAGGATCCGACTACCCGGACTTGGGGTATACACGAGAAACCGACACCCCGTCCCGCCTGAGACCAGTCGGGTCCTAATTAATGCAAGCCCGATCTGCCAGAAGATCCTACGCAGCAAGAGTACAAGATATGAAATGATGAGCCTAACCACTTGCACCCTGACAGTTACCACGTAGCCTGACAAATAGGGGTACCAAGCCCATCAATGAGAGTTATCCCCATGTAATAAACAGAGAGGGAGCCCTCCGAGAGAAGGGGACTCCTCCCCGAGAGAGGGAGCAAGAATATGTAATATCGCCAAACCACCATGAGTTCTAGTGCATAGTTGAAAGTCTTATCCTCTCCCCAAACGTACACCCCTAGCGGTGGAACTGGGTCACCAAACCCCTGGCTCTCCCTGTGTGTGCTTGGTTTTCGATTTATCTCCCTACACGACAGATGATCAATAACTAAGTAGCGCCTCCTGCGCTAATAAATCATTTGGTAGGACTTCTGAGGCCCATCACTGGCAAAGGCCACCAACCACTTTTCCCTCGAGATGAACAGAGAACTCCAAAAATATGAAGAATCGATAACGATAAAATTCCTAGAATGAGAACAAAATCTCTGACAAATCAACTTACTCCCATACCAAGTTAGAATATAAAAGTGGAATAAAATAATCACAATATCAAAAGCATCATAATCATAAACACTTGGGTTTATGTGAAAACACCTTTCATGAAGAGAGGGGAGAAAACCATGAGAGAATGCGAATGGAGACAACCACAAGAGAATGTGAGGGGAGAAAGCCACAGGAGAAGCACCCTTAGGCCATACATCTATCTATTGTTGTTGAGTTACGTTATATTGTAAGGGGCATTATGTCCTTTTTATTTTTTTGTTAGATTTGTTGTAAATTTTCTCTCATCTCTTTCTATATAAAGTGTAGAGACAGCCTGATAATTAAGAAAAATAATTTTCTTTAACTTGGTATCAGAGTCAAGTTGAGGACTCCACCTCCAAAACCTTAATCCTATACCTTCCAGCCCCACCACTGTCACCACCACCGGCAATAGCACTGGCCAACAGCAGCACCACCGCCACCGCCAACCATCGCCATTGCCAGCAACAACGCCACACCGCTTGAGTAGCACCATTGCCGACGGCAGCGCCACCACCGCCGCCAACTGCAACGACAGGAGCAGCAATAAGGGGGGCTTCCTTGACCCTCTTGCTCTTCTCTGGTGCCCTTTTCTTGCTGTTGGGTCTCTTTCGACAGTAAGGAGACAGCTGTAGACCCTAATTTCCCTTGCAACGAGATCGAGGAAGATCCTTCGCACGTTGGTGATGGATTTCTAGAGAAAGGATCTTCCGGAAAGAAGTTTGGAAATTCTTCTTTGATGGGATAATCAAATCAAATTTTTCTTTACTATTTTGAGATGTGTATTCCCCTTTGATTGTTGACCGCGTGTGAGCGGAGCTTTTTGGGGTGTGTATTCCCCATTTTTTGTCAAATTTCAAATCTGCGTTTGAAGGAGTTTGTGGGTGATTGTCACTATGGCCTAATCATCATCAAAATCCAAAGTTACATCAGAACAGACTGGAGACAGTGTAGTCTACAATAACCCGTTCTTTGCTCCTATTGTGAAGCTCGATGAAACCAACTACCCTCGGTGGTCTCAGAAATTTCTTGTGATTATGGAAAGACATGAGAAGTAGTATGTTCTCATGGAAGCACCACCATAGCAGAAGATAGGTAAATATGCAACCTAGAACAGAGATGATACCATGGTGAAGACCTGGATACTCAACAGTGTTATATCTCACATTGGAGATGAAGTCATGTATTATAAGACGACCAAAGAGATGTGGGATGGCCTGAAGGTCACTTATTCTCATGAACTCAAATCCACCAAGGTCTTCCAGATCCATTATAATCTCTGTCACTTGAAGCAGGAATCCATGAGTCTCTCACAGTACTATTTCACCATGAAAGGACTTTTAGAGAAATACAATGCATGTAGGCCTATGTGTACCTCAGCCATGTGTAGAGAGATCAGAGGGAGTTCTCTGCACATGTTTCTGGCAGGGCTCAATGACACTTATTCCACTACACGCTCATAGATTTTGATACTATCTGATCTCCCTCCTATTGAGGAGATATACAAGAGACTTAACACGTTGCAGATCCAGTCTATGCCAGAAGGTGTTAGTAACACCACCTCTGCAGCTGTGAGTACTCGTGGCGGACGGATAAAAGCCTTCAGAGGCAAAGGCAGGGGACGTGCTGATGGTGGTCGTGACAAGCCTACATGTTCTTCTTGTGGAAGACTTGGCCACATTAAGGCCAAGTGCTGGAACAAACTTGGATAGCCTGCAGTTGCCAACCAAGTTTCTATGACTACACCTCCAGTCATGTCTACTGAGGCAATGACCCTTGCAGAGGTGAACTATGATGCAGTTGTACAGTGTCTAGCCCAGTTGACCCATGATCAATCTTAGTCTTCAAGCACAGCAGCTTATGCATCCGCATCAGGTATCAATAGCTCATGGTTGATTGATTCAGGTGGCTCAGATCATTTGACAGTGAATTCCCAGTGCTTTGGGAACTTGCAGAAGACACCACAGGATCACTTAGTACAGCTTGCATATGGTAGGCATGCCCCCATCTATGGTAAGGGAAGGGTATCAGTTACTCCCTCCATGCATCTCTCTGATGTTTACTATATGCCTAACATGACAATGCAGCTGTTATCTATTAGTACTATTACTAAGCAGTTGAATTATCATGCCATTTTTTATGCGGTTGGATGTACATTTCAGGCCTGCATAACGAGGACAATTGGTGGTGGCCATGAGGAGGGGGGTGTGTACCGGTTGGTTCAAAGTCCTGTTACTGCAGCCTGTTAGACGACTACTACTACAGGGAGTACCTTGTAGTGGCACAGACAACTAGGCCATCCTTCGTTGGACAAGCTACGCTGGATCATCCGTCATCTTTCTCCTACCATGAAGATTCAGCATGATGCCTGTCAGCTGGGGAAGCATTACTGTGCTAGTTTGCCAGCCTCTATCCAGTCCAATAGTTCTGCTTGCTTTGATTTATTGCATTGTGATATCTAGGATCCTAGCCGTGTGGTAGATCGACAAAGTTATTGGTAGTATTTGTTATTTGTGGATGATTTCTCCCATTTGTCGTGAACATTTTTGATACGGAATAAATCAGAGGTTGGTTCCATTATTCAACAATTTGTGATGTTTGTGAAAACTCAGTTTGGTGTATACATTAAGAAGATTAAAACTGATAATGCTTTAGAATTCTATACTAAGAATTTGGCTGACTTGTGTGGGTCACTTGGCATTGTGCATCAGACATCGTGCCCTCACATGTCACAGCAGAATGGGATTGCTGAAAGAAAACACTCATATTCTAGATATAGCTAGAGCCTTGCTTATCCAGAATAGTATTCCATATAGTTACTAGAGAGATGCAGTTCTTATTGCCTGTTATCACATTAACAGGCTTCCTTCCTCTGTGTTTCATGATTAGATCCAATGGAACATTCTATATCCTAATTCAAATTTGTTTCTTGTGCCGCCAAAGACTTTTAGTTGTGTGGCATTTGTACACCTTGGGCCCGGTTGTGACAAATTAGCTCGCAGGGTGGTTAAGTGCATATTTCTTGGTTATTCACGCACTCAGAAAGGATATAGGTGTTTTGATCCTATACACCAAAGGCACTATGTTAGTGTGGATGTGACTTTCCATGAATTTATTCCATACTTTTCCATCTTAGGTCATCAGTTGAAAGAGGTTAAGATGGTTGTGCCAATGCCCGTACCTCTTGTAGCCATGGAGGATTTTTCTCGGAGTAGTGGTGTACCTACTACAAAGCAGATTGTGGGCACATTCAGAATTGTACCACCTGATGAGAAGACCTTTAAAGGTACTACATATCAGCTTCCTATCACTTACAGAGAGAAGACACACCCCCTTCCTCAGTCTCCACTGAACCACCATTATCCTCCCCCACTCAAGTATGTGTTGAGGGCACTGACGATCTTTCTCCCGATGGTGTGCCTTCAGGTTTTCTTCCTATGTCCACAGACGAGGATACCCCCATTGCCAGCGGGAAGGCTCCACGATCTTGTGCACAGTATCATATTGCTGGGAGTGTTATTTCTGTTGATTCTCTGAGTTCAAAGTTTCATGAGTTCACTGCTGCAGTTTCCGGTGTTGAGATTCCTACCTCGTACCAGTAGGCTCTACTACATCCACATTGAAAGGCTGCTATGGAGAAGATGTTTGCTCTTACTGATAGAGGCACCTGGGCACCTAGGAGTTGTCTTCTCTACCGTTTGGCGTGCACCGTGTTAGAGTTAGATGGGTTGTTGCCTTGAAATACAACCCAAATAGATCTATTTCTTAGTATAAAACCCGCATTGTGGCCAAAGAATTCACCCAAACATATGGGATAGATTTCTTTGACACGTTCTCTCCAGTTGTATGGCTCTCCATTATTTGTATACTAATGTATGTTGCAACTCATTATGGATGACATCTACATCAGTTGGATGTCAAAAATGCGTTCTTATATGGAGATTTGCAAAAAGAGATCTATATGTAGCAGCTGCCTAGCTATGAGGTTCAGGGGGTGCATATGCAGGCTTCGTAAGGCCATTTATGATCTTAAACAGAGCCCCTAGGCCTTGTTTCAGCACCTCTTTGAGGTGTTATCTATTATTGGGATGCGACGTCTTCATCTGACCATTCACTATTTGTGAGGAAAACCGGTAGTGGTACAATTGCTCTACTTGTGTATGGCATTTCTCAGGTGGAGTACTTGGCACGCCAGTTTGTCATAAAAGACCTTGGGAAGTTGAAATATTTTTTGGGCATTGAGATTGCCACAAGTAAGCAAGGAATAATTACATCACAGAAAAAGTATGCCCTTGATATTCTTCAGGAAATAGGCATTCTAGGATCCAAGAATGCCAATATTCTTATGGATCCTAAAGTTCATCTCTTTGATGATATAGTGAAGCTGAAGGACAAAAAGGCATATCGACAGCTGGTGAGGAAGCTATTTTATCTGACCATCACTAGGCCAGATATTAGTCTCGCGGTGGGTAAGCTAAGTCAGTTCTTAGACAAATCCACTAATGTTCATTGCCAGGCTGTGATGCAGGTGTTGAAGTACATCAAGGGATGTCCAGGTAGAGCCATTCTATTTCAAAATAAGGCTCATATGTCTATTGTTGCCTACTTAGACGCAGATTATGCAAGAGATGTTAGAGATAGGTGGTCTACCACTGACTTCTGTACTTTTGTAGCCGGGAACTTGGTGACCTAGAGGAGCAAGAAACAAAGTGTAGTTTCACGCACTAATGTCGAGTGTGAGTGCCGGGCCATGGCACATACTACAACTGAGATGATATAGATCAGATCTTTGTTACGAGATCTTCATGTTACTATTAAGGAGCCAATGGAGATGCATTGTGACAACCATGCTATAACATACATGCAAACAATCCCATGTTCCAAAAGAACGAAACATGTGACAATGAATTTTCATTACACCAGTAGTTTGATTCAGCAGGGTCTACTTTGTACTACCTGCCTTGCCTCTTCAGACCAAACTGTTGACATGTTTATCATGCTGCTGCCTCGCCCTCAGTTTGTGAAGTGTAGAAATAAGCTAAGCATGGTGGATATAGATGTTTCAGCTTGAAGGGGAGTGTTGAGTTACGTTAATATTGTAAGGGGTGTTACATCCTTTTTATTTTTTGTTGTGTTTACGTTGTAACTCTTCCCTTACCTCTCTATATAAAGAGGTGTAGGGACGACTTGGTAATTTAAAAAATTCATTTTCTTCAACTGCTGTTGTAAGGATTTTTGCAAAGATGTCAGGTTTGAGGATCAACGGGAGCAAGTATGCATTTCGAATTGGAATGGGATGATTGAACGGGTAGTAAGGACACTATCCTCTTGGAGTGGTAGATTGCTTTCAAGAGGTGGACAACTTGTGCTTCTCAAGTCAGTTTTATCCTCCATACTTCTATTCTACTTTTCAATTTTCAAGCCCTCAAAGAAGATGATATTGAAGTTGGAGGGTATTCGCACGAGATTTTTTCGGAAGGATCCTAACCATGAGGGGAGGTTCCTACAACTGGTGAAATGGGGTGAGATATGTCAAACAAAGAAGAGGGGTGGGTTAGGAGTGTGGTTTCTAGAAGAGTTTAACACAGCCTTGTGACTCAAGTGGGTAGTTCAGAGGGTGGAGATTCTTTGTGAATCAAATTGATTCATGACTCTTATGGATCAAGCTTAAATCTGCAAGAAAGAGAGTGCTGAGGCGTGGTGACTCAAACTTTGAAAGGTCCATTGCCAGTCATGAGGAAGAATGCATATTCTTCTCACTGGTTTTTAGTAGGGGAGATTCCTTTAAATTTTGTAGAGATAATTGGTTTGAAATTGGAGAGTTTGTCAAGCCTTTGTGCATGTCTTTTCCAGCTGGCCAGCAACAAAGATGGTAGGGTAATGGATGTTTGGGATGCTCAGACGGGTTGCTGGAGTCTGATTCTGCCCCAAGGACTTTCAGAGGCTACTCTTGCTAATTTTCAGGGACTTATGGCTCTAATTTCAGACTTGCAACTTGCTGTAAGTGAACCAAATCAGATGGTTTGGACGGATGGTACCTTCTCGGTTGCAAGAGCTTATAGAAAAATTACAACAGATGTAGAACAAATGACTGATATCAGCAGTGATTGTGCTAGTATAGTGAGGTTGAAGGTGCCCCTAAAGATAAAGATTTTTTGGTGGCTCCCTTGGAGAGGGAAAATGGTCACCAACAGTATGACGAAGGTATGGAATCAGAGCATAGATGCTGCCTACCCATTTATTTCTCAAGTATATATTTTATAGGGAGGTCCGGAGGTTAGCAAATTTGCTAATGGTGGATATTTCTTCCATTGAAGATCTCTGGAGGTCTGTTAGAGATAATCTGCATGCGGATACAGCAAAATGGATCAAAGCTGCTGCTGTTTTATGGTGCTTGTGGTTGCAAAGTGATGGTGTCATCTTTCAAAATGAGCAGGCATGTTGTAAGAGAGGTATCTTATCTTTCTAATGTTTGGCTTGATCATCCGTAAGTCTGTTCCACTTATATTAATGAAATTCTTTAAATGATTACTGACTTCCGGTAATCTTCCTTTTCTTTCTCAAACATATATATTTGTTATAGGATATTTTCCCTTTCTCTTTATTTTCTCTATTTGGATTGTTTATGCTTTATTATATTCTTTAAGTCCGCTTATATATTTTACCCACACCTCTCTCTATATAAAGAGGTGTAAGATTTTCAAAGAATAATAGATTACTCATTTCTTCCCCCTTGGTATCAGAGCGACGATCCTGGACCAGAGCTCTCGGTATCCCACCTGAAAAGGCCTCCAACACCTTAAACCACCAAACCCCCCTCTCTCTCTCGTGCGTGCGTTGGTGGCGCCTCCTCACCGCAGCAACGATCGCAGGGCCTAGCAGCACTGATCCAAGGCTCTATGGTGGTCGCAGCAGTGATCTGAATGTGCCGCGGCAACGCAGTGGCGATCGCAAGGCACTGTAGCGCTGATCCGATCGTCTGCAACGATGCTAAAGTGCGGGTGACGATCCTTCAAGCGATCGCCAAGGTGCTGCGACTATTCTAGGGTCGTTGGTGCTTCAGGCGATCGTAGGGGTGGTTGCGACCCTGTTCTAGGATTGCATCCCCCGTAGCTGCAATGAGAGAGACCTAGGTCCCCTTGGGGTCATCTTGGATGCCTTCCCCTACACCCTTGCTAGGCCTATGTCTGTCCAAGGGAGGCCTTCTATTCATTATGCAGATTTGAAAACTTTTGATTCAAATCTTGCTCATCCATGAAGTGATCTGTTCGTTCTGAAAATCACGTTTCAGATTGGATATTTGGTGGTCTTTCTTCCAGATTTGGCAAGATAGCATCCTCATCATCATCCGAAGTCACAACGAATACTTCCACAAAAACGAGGAACATTAAGAACCTATTCTTTGTTCCCATTACAAAGTTAGATGAGACCAACTATGCACGTTGGTTTCAAACGTTCCTTATAATCGTTGAAGGGCATAATAAAAAAACATCCTATTGAAGGTGGAGCCTACCAACAAGACTGGGAAGTATGTCACGTGCAAAAGAGATAACACCATGGTCAGGGCTTAGATTATGAACGTTGTTGCATCACATATTGGAGATGGAATAATGTACTACAAGACCACCAAAGAGATGTGGGATTCTCTTCGTGATACGTATTCTCATGAAAAGAATTCCAGTAAGGTATTTCAAATCACTCATGATATTTTTACTCTCAGGCAGGATGATCTTTCTCTTCCTCAGTATTATACTAAATTGAAAGGCTTTCTTGAGAATTATAATGCTTGCAGACCTATATGTAGTTGTTCTACACAGAGAGAGTATCGCAAGGAGTTTGCGGCTCTCAAGTTTCTTTCAGGTCTTGGTCCAGATTATGAGTCAACTAGGTCCCAAATTCTTACCCCAACAAAACTTCCTACCCTGGAGAAGGCATACAGCAGACTTAGTAGACTGACAGTCAAGTCTACAATTCTAGAGATCACGGGACAGACCTCTGCCTTTGCTATTGCTGGTGGTAAAGGAGGACGTAGAGGTTCTGCTATTCGGGGACATGGTCAAGGTCGGGGGCAGCCCGGCAAACCACGCCCCACTTGCTCCTTTTGTTTACTCTCGATGTAAGAAAGGTCAAGGTTCCTATTTTCAATAAGACTCCTTGTTTCTCTCCAACACTTAGAAAGGGGAGATCAATCACAAAAGTAAGGAGGCTATGCGCTAGTGAGGTCGCTACTTGTAGCTTGTGTTGGGAAAGGGAGGAAGATTGTATTGAGAAAGTGATTTGGGATCAAATGGCGATTCAAGGTACTGTGGTGGACTCCTTTGAGGACTTCTGGATGGCTTTCATTACAGGCATGCAAATGGACTCTTTGTTATAGTGCAAAGCTAAGGAAATTGATCAAGTCATAATCTTATATAAATTACGTACCTAACTATTGCTACTTTCAAGTAATTATTTTGTAAATATAATAAGTTTAGCCATTTCTTTATATTTTTTGAATAATTATATTTTCTTTATTTGTATATCACAAGCAAGGTGGAGAAAGACTCACAAGGTGACCCAAGATTGAAAAGAATATTTCTATGGGTCAATTTAGGTGACTGGAGTAAGAAAAATCAAGAAATAGGTTCATGTGGGCTAAGTAGTGGCATATATATGAGATAAAAGGCCAAAATTTAAAGTTTTGATAGGATTAAGAGTTGTTTTAACCCCAAAACAATCTCTTTATCCCTTGGTTACGAATTTAAAAGATTTTTTGAAGTTTCTAAAGGCTCTTAAGTCTATAAATAGGCCTCATGATTCCCAAGGAAGATCATTCTTCATCTATGCCTTTAGCTTCCACCTTGATCCCCCTCCGGTCCCCCTCCTCCAATTCTCCTCCAAGCAAGTGGTCATTGGTGGCCATTGATGTAACCCTCGACCTTCGCCTCCGCCTCCATCCATCCATCTTCACCGCCACAACATGCCATCCCGCCACTTTATTCATTGCCTTCTTTCTTCTTTTCCGCTTGCTTTTCTTTTTATTTCTAGTGGTAGCATTTTATTCCTAGTTATATTATTGACTCTTGAATAGTTCTTCAATAATAATAATAACAATAAAATAATAATGTTTACTTAGTTGCTTGCTTGATTTTCTTGTGTTTTTTTAGTAGTGATTAATTTATGTCCATGTTTGCATATTCCTATTATGCTTAGATATTCAGGTTTAAATTTTGACCTTTTACATTTATTTCCTTGCATCAAAAAAGTCCAAAAAAATAGGTTACGTTCTCTCATGTTAGGTTAGAATATTCACAAATTTCGTTCAAAAATTCCATACATGAAAAAATTAAAAATCATTTTACATTTCAGTCCCCGTATTGATAAAAGTTGGTCCTGTGATTTCTTTCCAAATTTTTTTCATGTGTTTCAATAAGGTATCTCTAGTAATTTCATTAAATTATTACTACATGTATTTCATTTAGGCCCCTGGATTGTGATTTAATCCCTATTTTAAAACACCAAAAAATTTCTGAAAAATTAAAAATACCAAAATTATGCTAGTATAGGTTAGAAGGAAGTGAATTGAACAATTTTTCTCTCCATGAGACGACTCAAACTACCACATTATTCATGATTTTATCTCTTTAAGAGTTCAAAAATTAAGCGGTCGTAATTTCGTGCTACAACGACACTCTTATCACTTAATGAATTTCACGGTCAACAACTCTATGATGCATTTTGCCATAGAGGAATAGGGTGGTGTCTAGGGGGGAGGGAGGGCTTGAGTGGAGTTGTTTATTTTTAAAGGAAAAAAGGAGGTTAATATGGGTTGTTTAACACCACCCCCCCCCCCCCCCCCCCCCCCACCCAGCACATTCATTAAAAAGGAGGGTTAAAAACTCCCAAGTGTTGCAAAGAGAGGAATGGAAATGTTTTACAGCATCTACATCTATAGAAGTTCTCTCTCCTCTAAAGATAACACCATTATGCTCCACCTAGCTACACCAAAGCAAAGAAATAGCCAAGGTACAGTGAATATGCTCATCTGCCATAGAAAGGGCAAGTGAAGAATAGGTGCTCTATGTCCTCAATCTCAGTGAAAGAATACAGGAGTCATCAGAGTATGGGGATTCTTTGGTTTTGTCTGAGTTGGCAACAAATATGCAATCCGTTCCTTCTATTTTGGTGGTAATACTGAATGTCTCCTTTAAAAAAAAATGATCTACATTTTCCTGTTAAACGTAATAACAGTATAGCCGTATAGCTGCCTTCATAGCTAATAATATTGTAATCAATGAGAATCATGGGCATTGAGGCTGATGTTAATTACATCCAACATATGGTCAAGGTTTAACTTGCCAATATGTTCACAAAGTTGTTGCCTCGTGCACATTTCTTGTTCCAAGCTTAGCACAGTTGATATCTATCCACCGACCTAAAAGGGATGTAAAGAGAGGACCTTCCCATTTGCTAATTTTTTGGTTATCTTATTCCTTATTGTGCAACATATTGTAACTTCTAGGTAGTAAAACTGTTTCAAAATGGTTATAGTTTGTGGTATCGGTTAACGGTGGACTCCTATGGCACTTCTTTGAATATATCTCAGCAGACTGATGGGGCATGGCACATCAAACTTTTGGAGGAGTTTGGTCCCAATCATGAGGATGGCCTCCTCATTTTTCCATCCAGTATTGGGGGATGGTCGTATATTCATATTCTAGGAGAATGATTGGTCGGAAAGCAAGGTCTTTGCCAAGATGATGCCTAGACTTTATGCCATTTTGTTGATAAGTTTCATTTGGTTTCAGAGTTCTGGGATGTGAACAATTCTTTTCTCCCAGATGAAGCTGCGAGCATCGATCTGTAGAACCCATAAAAAAGAGATGGTTGTTGCGCTTAATACTCTTGTGCACCTACGTCACTCAGCTCGCGTGCAACCCCTCCCCACTTATTGTTGGGCTGCTTATTCTGGGTCAGATGGTTACTGGACTTTGTCTAGTCCATAGCACTTTGGAGGTGGATTACCTATAGAGCATGGTTGAATTTAGAGCAGTCTGCACCTTTGCAACAGTTTGGTCAGTAGATCAATTGAGAACTTTCGGAAGATGGTCAAGGGGGATTGCTTCCAAGCCACTGCACATCAAGCGCATGTAGTTAGCCCCCAATGCCTCTGTTCTCCTCTTCTTTAGAGGAATGACATCACTCTTGGATCTACAAAAGAAGGCCTATGGGCTCTCTATTTTATGGTAGAGCATATCTCCACACCAAAGAAAAATGGGTCAACCATTTCGTTCCACTCCATGAAATTTACCCCCTAGACACCAACAATTGGGGGCGGTCTTTCTGACGCAAGGGTCTAGGATTTGCAATTCTTGCTCTCCTTGCTACAGGATTTTAAGCCACAGTCACCTATACAAGACTCTGAGTTGGAATGCAGGAACTTTTTGGATGAAGAAGGCATATAATCTGTTGCACAGGGAGAGGACAGGTGATGTCAATGATTGTTGTGTATAGGGGGTAGGTGGAGGGAGGAGAGGGTGACTGTCAATATTTGACGAAAACAAAGATTCCTTTGAAGGTTAAGCTTTTTCCTTGGTTTCTTCGGAGGGATAGGCTTGTTACCAAGGTGTGTAGAAGTTGATGGGCAGCGGAGGATGATGGAGCTTTTTCTTTGTGGTCAGGAGCAGGAAAATATGGCACACTTATTCTTGTCTTGTGATTTTGCAAAGGAGATTTTTGGGACCAACTGTCGTTTATGGGTGTATTTGTTTCATCTTTGGAGGATCTCTGGGGCTCCTTTAGGAATGGGGTTGAAACAAACATGGTTTTTGGGTCAAGATGCATGTGGCATTATGGTCTGTTTGGGCACAATAGGATTGTTTTTCGGGGGGAAAGAGCCTACATGGAGAATGTTTTGAGGGAAGCATGTTTCCTGTCTGATTTTTGGAGCCATAATTTGTAATCTTTTTGGTTGGTTGATGAATGAAGTGGATGGCTACTGACTCAAGTAGCTGTCCTTTTTATCAAAAAAAATAATGTAATTTCATTTTTTCGAAAAGAAAAAATATTGTAATTTCTTGATCAATAATCTAAGGATTAGGAATTTAAATGAACAAATCCATTCTTGCAAACCATGTTTTATGATAAAAAGGTAGAATAATCTTCAATCCTACCACATGAAAAGAAAAAAAAGATAGAAATGCATCAAAATGAAGCCACTCACCTCCAACCACGAATATGATCGTGTTAATTCATAAGTTGCAAAACCACCATTCTTATTCTGCACGTCAAATATCCAATCATGCAAAAAGTGAGTACATTCTCCATAAGTTTATGAAATCTGTGAAAGTGAAAAGCATACCACTAAAGTTGAAATATTGGAATTAATGGCTTCAAAGTCAGATGTCAAAACTTTTAGATAGCAGTTAAACACTCCAAAGAAACTAGTCAGCGAAAGTAAAACTTAACACTGTGAGAATGAACGAAGAATGTAAGCAGTAGCCTAAAGTAGATAATTTTAAAACAACATACATGGCTCAATTGTCAAATTTAAGAATTTAACTTCTGGAATGAATACAGAATTAATGGGGGAAACTCATGCCTTTGCTCACCATCATGGCAAAGCAAACAGGACAAGAATGAGAAACAATCATAAGAATGCTTGCATTTCTTAAAGAACAAAAGTTTCAACTTCACCAGTTTACGTGAATAAACAATGTTTAATTTGGAAAACCATATAACAAGTTCTTTGCTATAGTTTCCACAGTTTTAGAACCAAGAAAAACTGAGAAATTTCTAAAGGAAATAATCATAATTCAGCATGTTCAAATTCAACAAATAGGGGGTTATAATTTTTAAAGAGATTAAATTCAATAAAAGCAATACCATTAGAGATAATGTGACATTAACAGCATCATGCAACATCTGAGAATCCAACGGTTTTCCAACAATTTCGGGTGAAATACCGGACAGTAACAGAGAACCCTGACAACATACACAAAACACATTAGCAACATACACCAACAATGTAACAGGGCCTCAATGAATGGAAGCCACCTTCAACCCTTCAGCTGTGCAGTCTGAAATGGGCCATCCATGATCTGCAGTTGAGAAAGGCCAGGCACCTTTAGAGATGTGTCGATACCAGACAGATAAATCACCAGGACAGTCAGCATGAACCTACAAATAGGGAATACACATTAGAAGCAACATATCATGCCAAACGTTCAAAGATAACACCTAATAATCCACCTGTGAAGCTTTAATATAATTATGAGCTTTCTTAAGAGTAGGACCATATTCCTCAGAAAGACCAGTTGAAATGATCGCCTGAACAGTGAAAGCTGTGTCCCAGAGTTGACTTCCATTATATCCCTGCAGTTGCACAAGAATTTCTATGAAAGCAGTATCAGCTAAGGCTCCTTATTCCTGCTGCACCATATTTCTACAGAATCCCTAACTGAAGGAGGAACAAATTTTTTCAAAAAATTTGACTGCATAACCTGCATTTTCATGCCATCTTCAGCAACCCACAAATAATCATGAATTCTGGGAAGATGTAGCTTGAATGCCTCTGAGTTTGGATCTTCAACCCAGCAGCAAAGCATATTTAGAACCTGCATGTTATTGTTTAAAATAATTTCATTTCATTTCTATTGAAAGGAATTTAATTTCAAAAGCTCAAGACACCAGATTATACAGAGATAAAGCAAATAATTAATAAATGACAAGGCTCAATAGCAATAGTTATATGGAGTTCTAGGAGGTGATCAAGAGCAATTTTAGGGCAATGATTGATGAATTTGCTACTGGCAACTTTGGCTTTGAAAAAATCAACAAATATTATATGTTTTTGTTGTCTAAGAAATCCAGACCGGAAAGGATTGAAGACTATCACCCTATTGCACTTTCTAATGCAATGTACCTTATTGTGGCCAAGGTCTTGGCAAATAGGCTCCAAGATGTGCTCTTGCTCTTGGGTGGCCCAATTCAAGCATCTTTTATATGCGGTAGGTTCTTACTAGAATCCTTTATCACGGCAGAAGAGATGGAAGCAGCCTGGCAAAGGAGCATATGCTAGGTTTAGAGGAGTAGGAGGTTCCCGGAGCTTTGGATTCCTTGGAAAAAGAGATGTATCATGACAACCTCCTTCTCGGTCTTGGTAAATGGCAAATCGGTAACAGGTTGGGTGCAGCCTTAGGGGGGAGTCATACAAGGATGCCCCCTTGCCCAACTCCTTTTGATCATTGTTGTGGCCCGTGGATACTCTTGCTTTATGGCATTTAAGGCATGTAGTTGGGGGGTTTATTTGGTTTCTCCTTTAGTGGTAAGGGATCCTTAGTGATGCCCATAATGCAATATGCAGATGATACTCTATTTTTCATAAAAGAAGGTAGGCAGGAAGCAGAGCATTTAAGGGCCTTTGTCAGAATTTTCGATGCCATCTCACACTTAGAGGTAAATCATAACAAGTCAGCTTTTCTTCCCTTTCGACATGGCGAACACTGAGAACCTTTCTTGTTCGCAAGTTCTACATACAGCTACAGCGATGCTTCCTTTGGTATATTTGGGGTTGCCCTTGAAAGGGAAGCAATCCACTGTTGGTGACTAGCTGCCCCTTATTGAGAAGCTGGAAAAGAGGATGGCAGGTTAGCATTGCCATGTACTCTCTAGGGGAGGCATCTAGTCTTGTTGAAACTGCGTTGTCTGAAATCCCTGTTTTTCATCTTTCTGCCTTTTGACCTCCTAAGAAGGTTATCAAGAAGATCGATGCAAATAGGAAGAGATTTCTTTGGAAAGGCCCACAACATGATGGGAGGTTTCTTTACTAGGTAAAGTGGGAAGCTATATGCAAACCTATAGAGGAAAGTGGTTTAGGAGTCATCCATCCAACAAATCAATGATAGTTTGCTTGCCAAATAGGTGACGAAAGTGATGCAAAATGATAACTCCTATTAGCATTGTTTACTAAGGGATTCATATGGGACCAAGCTCAATTAAGAGGATAGGAGAACTGCTCCTCGTGGTGCTTCCGCTTTCTAAAGGAGCATATGTGAAGTAATTGTCCGTGTGTGGCACTTTTTTAGCCAATTATGGGTAAAGGTAAGACTTTTAGATTTTGGAAAGATGATTGGACAAGAACGAAAATTTTTGCAGGGCGATACCTCATCCTTTTGCTTTAGCGACAAGCAAACATGACATGCTGGCTAAAATGTGGAGTGGGTCGATGGAGAGATGCTCGGGCTTGGATTCCACACATTGAACAGGCTCTCTTGGAGGCCAGAGTCCATGGTTTGGCAGAGTTTCTTACAATTGTCCGTAAGTTTTGGCCAAAAGAGGGAATGACCAACTCCTTGGCTTAGAGCAAGTGAGTTTTTTCGATTAGAAAGGTTTACAAGCTAATTGACGGTGACTCAATTGATGATGATGCTTACTTGGGAGTTGGGAGTTGATTGTAGCATTATTTGGAAAATAAAGATACCTTTAAAGGTTAAATTTTCCTTTGCCTTCTTAGAGGGAAGAGGTTGGTTATCAATGTAAGGCGAAAACAATCGGTTCCTGATGTAGACACCCTTTGTACACTTTATGCAATGGAAGACGAAGACTGTGATCACCTTTTTGTTCGATGCACTTTTTTCCAAGACTTTTTGGAGGTGTTCTCCATCCCTACCCTAGAGGATCTCACAGTGAAAACCTTTTGGAGAGCTTTCAAATGGGACACGTAGGCCGATCTGATGATACGAATGAAAGTCACTCAGATTGTGGTCCACTTGGCTGCAGAGGAATGGAGTTGTCTTCAATGGTGAGAGAGGCCAGATTGACAATATGATAAGGGAAGTCTTGTCTTCACTTGCCATTTGGATGCAAGTTTTACAGTTTCATGATAGTGTGATTGTACATCTCCTTTTGGTAGTAGTGAAGTGGATGACTACCGACCTTTTTCCCTTTCAAAAAAAAAAAGCAATAGCAAAATTCAATAATTGATAAGGTGAATGAAGTCTGTGCCTTTATACAGGGATTTTCCTAGGGCCTCAATGTTGTTTCAGTATACTTACCAAGCATTTGACCATGATGGGTAAAGATGCTTTGGAAATTTTTGCAGTACTAAACTTAGTTAAGAACAATTAACCAATTGTATGATCCCCTCCAATTCTTTTCTTTTTGTTTTCCTTTGTGGGCTTTCCTACTTAAGGTATCTTATTTCTTTATTTCTATTTTATACTAGCTTACTCCCTATATATAAGGAACACCTCTCATCAACAAAGTGAGCAATTCCATTTTTCTCACATGGTATCACTAATCTAATAGTCAAGATTAAACTCCACGTCACCCATTAATTTGTCCATGTATAGGACCCCAAAAAGGCAACATGTGAGAGAGCCTGTTAAGAAAATAATACCACACCTAAGGATATAGAAATTGAGAAGCGATAAATATGAATGATTGTGCTTCTCCATTCAAGCAATTGGTTTTGAGTTGAATGCCTTCACATGGTATGAGAATTGGCATCCTAATTGTCTTCGACACAAATTCCACTTGGTGATTGTCGATGATTTTCGCAAGGTATCTTGGGCTTTCTTTTGTAGAACAAGGCAGAAATGAGCATTATTGTCAAGGATTTCTTTATAGAAATGAGAAATCAATTCTCTGCTAGCATAAAGACTCTGCACTCGACAATTGCCTTGAGTTCCATACTGTTGTATTACATGCATTCTTCACATCTCTTGGGATTGTACATCAGGCATCCTAACCCTATATTTCCCAACAAAATGAAGTAGTAAAGAGCAAGCATAGATATATGTTAAGAAATAAATAAAAGTAGAATAAGAATTAACATAATATCAAAGCATAGCAATCAAGAATATTTAGGTTTACGTGAAAACCCCACTCACAAAGAGCAGGCCAAAAACCATGGGAGAAGGCCCCTATGGGGTGAGATACTTTTGTATTCTTCTCAAGGATAAATTGAAGGGTTACATAGGCCTTTTATATATGCACCCTCTCACACACACAAACCCACATTATACAATGTGGGACTAAAATAGTCCACAACAACTCTTCACCTCTCAACAATATCTTTTCAATGTACACATGTATTCCACAGACATATTGGCGAGATGATATGCTCACCACATGCTATCTTATCAATCACATGCCATCCACTATGCTGCAAAAGCAAATTCCTCTAAAAGTTGTGTCTAGACCAAAATCTATTCCATGTTACTCATAAGGTGTTTGGTTGCATTGCTTTTTGTCCGCCTATGCGGATCAGGATGGGCTAATGAAGTGTGCTTTCTTAGGACACTCTAGAAAGCAGAAAGGGTATTGGTGTCTTGATCTCATAAGTCGTCATCATCATATGAGTTTTAATGTCACCTTCCTCGATTCTATATTGTTTCCCTTCTACTAGATCATGTATTATCTTGTCAGAATCTCCAAAGGTGTGCACCTGTATATACCACCTATAGCACTGAAATACATTTTAATGATGACTTCTACAAAGCAAGATATCCAGTTTAGAGAGCTTCCAATTACCTATCCCACATGTCACATCTCAGCTCCTACAGATGTAACTTCTGTTGATTTTGAGGTTGATGCTTCAAATGGAGGCCTGATTGTGGAGGTCAAAAAATTGGCAGTAGAGATAGAGATGTTCACATAGAAAAATCTGCCATTTGCTTTCAACTTGCATTTAGCCTTTATGGTCTTGAGCACTTGGACCCTTAATTCGGAAAGTTTTCTCTAGCAATCTCTAGTGTTGCAAGACTTGCCACTCATCTATCAACCATGCTTGACCACAGCTGAAACATGCGATGAAGGAGGAGATGGAGCTCTAGAGATTAGTGAGATATGGAAGCTGTAGAGATTTTTGCACGTGGAGCATGCAGGCTCCTTTAGCATGGGAAAAACAGCCCACGTGGGACTGTTCCACATTGGAACAAGGAGAGGAGAAGCAGCAGCAGCAGCCACCGGCTGCTGTGGGCAGGTGGCCAGTCAGTGGTGGTGATGGTGGCCGGCGGTGATGTTGAGAGAGAGAGAGAGAGAGAGGAGAGGAGTTTGAGATGAATTGGAAATATTATTGCTAACTCAAAGAGAATTACAATAGGAAGTCTCTCTTTTATAAAAAAGAGAACATATTCTCTAAAATAAGAAATTAATCAAATCTTATCTCCAAAATAAGAAAGAACAAATCCCAAACAAATCAAATCCTCTAAACAACTTTCCTAAAACCAAACATAACAAATAAGCAAACTTGCAACTTACGCAAAAGACCAAAATTAGGACTCTAGGAGCCAAAATCGACAACCTTGATGGCCTCCTAAATTGCTACCACGTGGCACTGCCACATGGCCTAGCTAGCTGCCACATGATAGTCCCACGTGGCCTCTCTAATTCCCAACACTCCCCCTCAAGTCAAAATCAGGAGGATGATGACTTGGTCTTCAAACTTGCGAGGCTAGATGCCCCACCACTCTTCTTCTTCGAGCTCTATGCTCTTCACTTTGTTTTTGGAAGAAGCCATGGTGTAGCCTCTTGTAATCTTCAAAGTCGTTACGTTTATGGCAACCTCAGTAGTCGTCACGACGGCCGCCGTGATTATCTTCTCAAAATCGACAGACGTGAGAGAAACTATGTGTGAGATGCTAGTAGCCCCACGCAGTGATCTCTGCACCTTGCTTGGATCTTTAGGTAAGGAACTTTGTGGATCAACCACTAGTCTTTTCGCAACGTAGGAAGTCATTGCTTCTTTTGACAACCTCGAAAGTCGTTGCATGGACTGTGGTGTCCTCTTCTTAGAGCAATTAACTGATGTGCAACCCCATACATAATATTTGACATATTTTCTTCAGGAAAATCTCTTCTTTTGAAGAAGAGTAAAAAATTAAATATAAAGTGTCAATTGAAAAGACATGAGAATTGCAAATCGAATAACTTGATAGATCTCCTCTACTCTTTTCACGACCTCGAGCTCTACCCTCCTTGTTGACAACGTGGCATCAGTGGTCGTGGCAGAGGTATATGTCATCTTCTTCGATCAATGGTCCTTCTATTCCACGTAAGGTGCTGGTGAGGACTTGTCGGAGACGAGGAACCACACGCGTGGCCTAAGAATGCGCACGCCTAGACCGTAGGCTCTAATACAATGTAGAGATTTACACATGTGGAGAGTGGAGGCTCCTTTAGCGTGGGAAAAAATAGCCCACGTGAGATTGTTCCACGTTGGAATAGGGAGAGGAAAAGCAGCAGCAGTAGCCACCAGTTGCTGTATGTAGGTGGTCAGTCGGTGGTGGTGATGGTGGTCAGCAATGATGTTGAGAGAGAGAAAGAGAGAGAGAAGAGAAGAGTTTGAGAGGAATTGGAAATATTATTGCTAACTCAAGGAAAATTACAATAGGAAAGTTCTCTTTTATAGAAGAGAGAACATATCATCTAAAACAAGAAACTAATCAAATCTTATCTCTAAAATAAGAAAGAACAAATTCCAAAACAAATCAAATCTTCTAAACAACTTTCCTAAAACCAAACATAACAAATAAGCAAACTTATAACTTAAGCAAAAGACCAAAACTAGGACTCTAGGACCCAAAACCGGCAGCCCTGACGGCCTCCTAAAGTGCTGCCACGTGGCCTGGCTGGCTGCCACATGCCAGTCCCACGTGGCCTCTCTAATTCCCAACAGAAGCTTATAGATCCTCTTTCTGATGCATCTGTGGTTCAAAGCAAGTGGGTCTTTACAATAAGGTACCTTCCAAAATAACAGAGTTGACAAGAGCCAGGTTGGTGGCCAAAAGTTTCACCCAAATTCACAATATAGACTTTTTTGATGCTCTCTCAGTTTACCAATAGCCTATACTTATCCAGTAAGCAATTGAGCTTGCATAACCTTGACATCAGTCTGATGTAAACTGTCTTCCTATATATATATGCCATAGGCATCAAGTTTGAGATTCAAGTGGAGTATAGCAAGGTGTGTAGGACATGAGGCCATCGTTTTATGACAACTAAACCATGAAAAGAAGAGATAAAATTTGTTAATGCAGTTCAAGAAAGCAGAAGTCTTCTCAATCATCAGAGAGGAGGCTCTAAGATCTTTACATAATATAAGCTTTCTTAAAGCACAAGCAGAGTACGAATTACAATAAGGCCCCACACTAAAATATTTACAATACCCCTTCACATAATATAAATTCTATCACCCCCTGCCAACTGATCACAGATTTGAGAAGTGCTCAGTTTGTTCTTCAGACCATGAAAAACTTTAACTGCTACTGGTTTTGCGAGAATGTCAGCAAGCTACCTGTCAGTGGGAATATGTTGAACGATGAACTCTTCATGAAAAACAGGATATAAGCATGCATTTAATTCTAACTCCCAGATTATTTAGTATAGACTGAATCCATATGATATTGCTGACAGAAGCACCTAGTGCACGTATTCGGCTTCAAAAGTGGATCTAGTGACACTTCTTTGCTTTCTACTCTTCCATGAGACCAAATTACCACCGAGAAATCTGTAATAGCCAGTTACAAATCAACAGTTGTCGGGATCTCCAGCCCAATCTACATTGGAATAGGAAAAAGGACTTGCTTGTCCATGCATCAACTCTATATTCTTAGTGTAATGAAGACCATTTGTACTGCTCTTCAGATACCAAACAATACATTTCACTGCTTAGAGATGATTAATGGTAGGAGAGTGCATAAATCAAGAGACCTGATTCACTATAAAGGTAATATCATGACAAGTAATGGTAAGAAATTGAAGAGCTCCAACCATGCTTCAATATTCAACAGGATTCAATATCTCTTGATTGCCGGCCCTGAACTGTTTACGCTGGGAAGCAATTATACCGTGTAGAGAGTTTACAATTTGAGAAATTATACCGTTGAAGCAAATCGATCATGTATTTGTGTTGTGTCATGATCAATTGAGTGGCCATCCACTCTTTTTGATTGTTGGTCCCAACACTTGTAACATTGTTTTTTTTCTTAATAGTGAAATGAAAGCTTGAGCTGGTTGGTTACCAACCTCCAATCGCCTTCCTTTTCCTTTAAAAAAAAAAATGATCTCTAGATTGATCCACCTCAATTCCTAAAAAGTAATGAGGATCACTCTGATCTTTAATACTGAAGTGGAAGGCCAACTCTTTCTTTACCTTGTTAATAAGTCTGAATGTCCAGTGAAGACAATGTTATCAACAAAGAGTAATGGAAGAACTATGATTCATTTGTTTCTAAAAATGAAGAGGGAATGGTTACCAGGGCATTGCAGGAAGCCGAAATTGAGCATGACCACATAGAAACTAAGCCAAGATTGATAATTGCCTTCAATAAAAGTAACATGTCGAGATAAATAGAACTTCTGCATGGCCATATTGAAACATCTGTGACCTTTTACATGGTCATCATAACCAACAAAGAACATTTGATAGCTTTAAGATCAATCTTATTTTTGAAAAGGAAGGTCAAGCTTATTCTGCGTGCTCATATCCACATGAACATAGACAATACTGTCAAATAGACGAAGCATAGAATAATCAGGTAATGTGGAGTGCAATACTTGGTAAGGGGTCTTCCATTTCAATATCTGAGTGGGTGTGTGATTAATTGAATACGTTGCTATGTGAAATGACCCTTCCCAAGGGTCGTGGGGCCATTTTTGGAAATTTAGGAGGGGTTGTTGTAATTTGTAACCCCCTGGATTTCCAGCTTTGGGGGTTCTGTGGGTAAATGAGACTCTTGCGGGGCATTTCTTGCAAAATGCCCCAGCCCCACCTACACCCACGCACACCCCTAAACCCTAAACCCCCCTCTATTTAAACCCCCTGCCTCGTTTCCAAAGCCACCCACCTCTCCCGTTTCCTCCCTCGACGCCACCAGCAACTCCCCTTTTTCCCCTTCCTCTCTGTGTCCTCCCTACCCGCGCAAGGAGCTCCCGCTGTGGGAGTTTGAGTGTGCAAGGAGCTTGGGTGAGCTAGCAACGGAGCTTGGAGGGAGGGCGTCCGTGCGAAGCTGAGGGAGCATCGTTGCTGTAGCAACTCCTGGTGAGGGGGGGTGTTTTCGTGAAAAGAAAAGGCTCGCGAACGGTTCTACGGAGTCATTTTTTCGCAGAAACAGATGTCTGGGGAGTCTAACAGGTGTCTGGTTGGACGTTCAGAGCTATCACCGAACGTCTAATACCGCACAAAATCTGAGGTAGCGCCTTGTTCGAGACTTATGCACGACTTTCAGTATACTCTCCTCTGCCCAGTAGGCGTAAGGCTGAACGCCTTGGTGTTTGCACTGCGCAAGGCAAGGGTACTTTTCGCGAGGAGGAAGGCCCTTGAATGACCTGGGGAGATTTTTCTCTGCAGATCAAATGTCTGTACCTCTCAACAGACGTCTAACCGAACGTACAAATTCAAACGGTAAGGTCCTGTCCGCCTGTATTTTTTCGTACGCGTTATCTGCGAATGACTGTACGTCACTGTACACATGCAGGGCCGTTGGGAAGAGGCGCAGGCGTAGCTCCCCAGACACTTTAGGACATCTGGAATCTCTCCAGACGACTGATACTCGTTCCAAATGTCTGAGTACACTGCCAAACATCTGGAAGGACCCCTAGATGACCGTGAGGGGTTCCAAACGTTCGTTTTCAGCGTAAAATGCAAGGTGAGCATTCTGGTGTCGTTTGAGACATCTGGAAGTTGCTCCAGACGTCCCATATTAGCCTGTTTGAAATATTTCAGGTATCAGGCGGCCGATCCAGCTAGATCAGCCTGCTTGGACCAGTTCAGGAGAATCGGGAAGTGTGTTTGGGCCAGTTCAGGGCCCAAACAAGGTTGATTTTTCGCAAACAAAGTACCATTGGCTTTCTGTCGGATTTTCCAATGCGATGGAGCTTTGTTCTAAATGTTTTAAGCACATTCCTGTCATGTGAGATGTTAGTAATGTGTGTGTTAACCGTTTGTATTAAATGTGCCGTCTGTTCGTGGTGTGCACAGGATTAGCGAAGGCTGCGAGATCCGCCGTTTGTGCCCCCACATCCCCAGGTTACCCTGGTAGAGTGGTTTTGCTATGCCCTATGAATTACATAATTAAAGAGCATGTTACATTAAAACTATTGATTGAACACTTACGTTATACAATGAACCCGAGGGCTAAGATAGATGAATGTACATTATTTGAATGCTTAATATGTTGTGGCGTTCCCTGAATGTGGTAAATCATGGGCTGTATGTTTATAATTATTGAGCCATGACTTGAACTGAAATACATGTTGTATCCTGTATAACTGATTATTGAGATAATTGCCGGATTGTGAAACATTAAGCTATCTGCTATGTGTTTAATTAATCATGACATGAATAAAGATATATGGATGCTACAGAAATAAGGGAATCTATGCATGAACTCTACAGGGAATTTGAAAGGAAACGGAAACCATGATGTGGAAAATCTGTAGAATGATGGAACATGTTGCCTACGGGCAGTTGTTTGGACTTGGGTAAGGGAAGTGAGCTGACCCTCGTTTACATGATACCGAGGAGAGCATGTCCCTTAGTATGGAAGTAAGCTGGCCCTCGTGTACGTGATACCGAAGAGAGCTACTGTTCCTTTTGTGTAGGGGGGAGCTAACCGTCCCATGGGGCCAAGGGTTAGAATTGGCCCCCCTACACCGACTCCTGTTGAGGCTCACTGGGCAAACCGGGATAATTGGGTGAGGGTATGCAAACTATTGAGGGGCGAGACCCATGTTCTGTTCTGTTCTGTGCTCTACATTTGGGCGTACCCACTAACGGAAACGACTGACCGTGTACCAGTATAGGGTAGCTACCCATGCGCTTATCGCGCGTGCCGTAATCACCGCTACGTCACGACCATGACCTCGGGATGGTAGATTGGGTGTATGACTACCACAGGGTGCCCTCTCAGTCAGGAGAGTGCCACGTGTACATCCTGCATTGCGGGAAAAACTACAATCAAGATCATTCCCTTAGGGAACAAGAAGATTAAGAGACATCGTGGATCCTTGTTAGAAAATCGACTCATGAAATTAGTAGTGAGATTAACTGTACGAATGGATAATTAGATAAATGCATGCATAAAACTACTATTCTTTACTGTCTTTAAAATGCTATAATTGTTTTAAATATACCACTCTACTCACCGTTAACTGAACACCATCTTATATAACCGTGTACAGGTCAGGGAATCGAGCAGCCAGCACCACTGACTGTAGGGAGTGCTAGGCCCAGTCGAGCCCAGCCATGTTCTACTTATTCTTTTCCGTTTCCACTACTTTCTGTTATTAGTGAGTACTTCTATCTTATGTTGAGAACTGTTATCATTATGCATTTTTGCCTTAGTTGTGATGGCTAGTGATTATGTTTTATGCCTATGGCATGGTATCTTTCTGAAATCTAATTTATATTTTCACTGTTGGCTTTATTTAAATTGCTTAGCAATTTGCATGTGTGGTTTCTTGTTTGCTTTCGTACGTTTGGGATAGTCTCTCGTTGGACGACTGAGGCTTGGGGTTAGTCGAGGCGAGCCGTTCCCGGGTTCCCAAAGGGGCCGGATACAGGTCGTAACACTATGTAAAAAGCTTTAAGCCACAAGGATTTCGGAATAGCTTTGTCATGCAGCATAGTAAGAGTGGTTTCACATATAGGTCAATGTTTTCTTTCAATTACCCCATTTTGTCGTAGTATCCTAGGGCACCTACTTTGATGCAATATGCCATTATTATTTTTAAAAAAATCTAAAATCTTGTGACATGTATTCATCCCCTAATGATAACGTCATAATCAGTCATATCTAGCTTTATTTAGTCATAATCAAGGAATAAATGCTCCTACATAACCGCCAGAGAGCACTAATTCACCACAAATCCATTCTGAGAGAATAACAAGAAAACAGAGGTAAAACTACAATTTTAACAGCATACCTCAATTGTAGAACAATCACAGGATTTCTCATGAGTTAATTAAAGGTCAAATGACCTTAAATATCTAACAAGTGGGTCCGTGCAGACAGAAATAGGTTTTCACGTATTTTGAGAATTAAATGACATCTGAAACCCTAAAAACAGACCCGCTTAATCTACTAAGGTTCTAGTCAGGATAATATCCAGATAAACCCTCTAAAAATCATAGAAAAATATCCTCTAGGGTTTGGTACTTTCAATTTGACAATCAGAACCTGTCTTGACCTAAAACAGTGTCTCAGATAGATAGTTGCCCTAATTTGGATTTTTGCATAAATTACCTAGTCAAACTTGGTCAAAACCTAAATCTAACTTCACCATTGGATTCCTTGGGTCCAAATTGGGTTTGTACCAAAATTTGAACCCAATCTGAGATCATCTTGACCTAGTTTGTAATTTGATCCAGTCTGAGTCTTTTCTCTCACACACATGCCCCTAACTTTCAAACAGGCTCCTATCTTTGTCGTTACTCTTTGCAAATAGGTCCCTCCGCCATTATCGTGGAGGAATCCTTCTCCGACGACCTTTGATTGAAGAGAACTCTTTCTCTAATCAACGAATCCCTTCCAAAATTGGAAAGGAGATTCCTTGAGAAGTCTTCTTTCCAATGCACCCAATCTCGATCTCCATAACCTTCCCAATCTCTCATGCGAACGCATGAGAGATTCAGGTATCTTTTGAGTTTCCAACTCCGGTGAGCTTTCCAAGCTCGCAAAGCTTGATTCCCAAGCTAAACCAACTCCCTGGGGCCTATATAAAGATCCCCTTGACTTGTCCATCCTCCCGATGCTCGAATTCGATCGAAAAACCCTCAATTCCTCCCTCCTCTCCAGCCAAATAGCTCCTCGACGTCCGGCAATCTCCGACTCCATCCTTCGCCCTCCCGCAATACCGGTGATGGATTCATCTTCCTCATTTCCTCCGCATCGTGCCATACCAGTCGATGCCTCGCTCTCCGTCGTCCTCGCCGTCTTACCCTCACCGAAGCACCTTCTTCCACGGCGTCGGCCTGTCAATGCTGGTGCCAATCCTACCCCTTTGTCTATTAGATTAGGGTTAGTTTAGTTAATTTAGCATCTTAGGTCAGTTTTACACTCCAAAAACCCAAAACGACCCCTCGACACCGTGAATCACCCTCATCTTCTCCGTCTCCGGCCTAACTTCTAGCGAGGCATCTCTGCCGTTACACCCCTCCATCCGCCTCGCCACCATGCCCTACACCTCCGCCTCGACTTCACAAACAAAAGCCCTAACATTTCCAAGCATATTACCCACTCCATCTCCTCACCAACCGAACCACTGTTCTCCAACCTAATCTACCTTCGCCATGCTCACCCACGACCTCTCACGGCACGTCACCGCCACCCACGTATTCGCTATGGTCCGGCGAAGGTCCTGAAGTATTTTAACTTGGCCGCAAGGCCGTATTCTTATTTTCAGGTGTCCTCGCTAGAGCTCCACCACCTCTGCCATCGTCGCCTTCGTTCTTCAAGCTCCAGGCGTCAAAAGCCCCAGGTCTCACCTCCAGGCAGAGCAGACTAACCCCAGGAAGTCGTCTTGGTCCTCAATTGGAGGTTCCAGCAGCGAGAGCACGCCCAATTGGAGCTTCAGCCATCCGCAGCCGCATGCGACGAGGAGGGCTGGTTTAGTCCCACATCGGTGGGAGAAAGACCAACAGTAGCACATAAATTGATTTTCTCATCTTAGCTATTCGCCTCAAGTAACACCGGGGGTGAGGTCCATGCACACCCCTCATGCCTCGCCCGTGATACCTCCACGTAAGCCTGGATCCAAACCCGATAACTCGCCTAAGCTATACTCACACCTCGGCTGCGACCCACGCCCGTAGCCCTGGTCCCGAGTGCGCTTAACTCGAATACCCGATCTAATTACCTGGAAGAGAAGAGGAGGGGAAGAGAGAAAGAGAGAGCAGGGAAAAGGGGGGTTTTGCTCCTGAAACCTTCCAACATTTAGCCAAAATCTGAGATCTCCTCCCTTATGTGTGAAGAGGCAAGAAAGGCAGAAGAAGAGAAAGTGAAGGGTAAGACAGAAGAAGACTCATTGAACACTGTAACTTCTGAGCACTTAAGCCGTTTGGTTGAAAGTTCTCTCGTCTGATAGTGCACTGTGAACTAAAGCTTGCGTGGATTTAAAGTGGTTGATATTGTGCATTTATTTAGATCATTAAGTAATTATTATATGTGTATCTAAGCTAATAATTGGTGATTCAAATCATCATTATTTTACCTTAGATGTCTTTTTGCCTCATTAAATTCTTTATATATTCATGTTATACATTGAATATTAGTTTTGAGTATTTAGTTGTGCTCATTTATATTATTTATTGATATTAGTATTTGAATTCCTATTTGCTCCCTGTGTTCGACCTCGGACTTAAATTCAAGTAATAAATTTTATTTGTTGATTAAGCGATTTAGAGGATACTACAACAAACACATATTTAAATCTCCTTATTCGCGTCAACAGCCCCCAAACCCCCCACCCCACCCACATTCACTACACAAATACTTTATTTTGCACTCAAAATGGTTTTTGACAAAAGACTTAAATTTGACAAAGACATCAAAAATTTCAGATTTTTTCCTCAAGAAAATAGAACCATGTGTTTCTAGAAAAATAGTCAAGAACGATATAGCATAGTGACTAAGATAAAGAAGCACAAGGATAAGGCCCCCCCAACACCAGTGTGAATAAGCTCAAGTACACGAGATGTAGTATGAGATATAGTAAAAGTAAACTGAGTATGTTTGCCAAACTGACATCCATAACAAACCATTTTATTATTGAAGGGGCCTACAATTTTCTTTTTTAAGAAAGAAAAGAAAAATTAAAATAAAAAGAACGAACTTACAAACGTTGGAGCCACAACTAAGAAATAAAATTTGCTTCCCTTACAACGTTATCCACCCAAGTCCGTTCCATTTGAAGGTGACAGCATTGCGCTTCAACCACAAGGACCATAAAGCAGTAATTGCCTTGATCCAGAGCGTTGTATTGGCATATGCAACTCTTCAGAATGACGTCCACCAGTCACCAAAAGAGGTAATAACCCCCCACCCCGCAAACCTAAATACAGTGCCATACTTCAGCAAAAGACTGGCAAGAAAAAACTAGGTGTTGTAAGTCCTCTTCCGCCGTACTCTTTCAATGAACAATCAACCTGAAGCTCAGAATCTGGTCCCTCCTGCATAGATAACTTCTTGTACATACTCGCCTCAAAGAACCTCCCGTCTCTCCAAGAGAATCTGTCCAGCATTGTAGGATTGGGTGTAATCCCATCCATCATCTCTAACATACTTTGAAATTCTTCCAAGGAGGCCTCTAACAAACCCAGCCGCGAAATAGGGGACAAGGAAGAGGAAGTGCTGTCCCAAACATCAGATATCAAGGCATCCTTGTTGGCCACCAGCCCAAACAAGCCCAGGTAAATAACCGAGAATGCACCATTCCCAGTCCAATCATCTCTCCATAAACGAAAAGACTCACCTCAGCCCAATACCGGATCAAAAAAGGAAGAGCTCAGCCCATACTGAATAGTCATGTCACCAGAACTCCAAAGAGCAGATGCCCAGGCAACAGGGCAACGTCTATGTACAACATCTACAGGGAGCCCCATAGGAGTCCCTCAACAGTCTCTCCTCAAGGCCATTACCCCTAGTGAGAAATCACAAAACCCATTTCATAAGCAGTGACATATTGAACTCCTCTAGAGATCTAATTCCAAGACTCCCCTCTTTTTAGACCTGCAAATCTCCTTCCCGGGGACCAACCGAAGAAAACCGCCATCACAATTGGGACCCTTCCAGAGGAATCATTTACAGGCAACCTCCAACTTAGAAAGTACCTTCTTTGGTAGCTTAAGCATGGAGAGATAGAAAACCAGTCTGGCAGATAGGACTGCCTTGACCAACACAAGTCCCCCCCACCCCCAGACAGCAACCTTCCACTCCACCCATCCAATTGCCTCTTCATCCTCTTCTCTACAGTTTTACAATCTGCAGCCACCACCTTCTACCCTTTTAGCGGTAGGCCCAAACAGACAATAGGCTACCTGACCAACAAGGTGTCAAGGGAAGAGAGATAATCTCTTCCAAATTAAAGGGGATAAAAGTTGACTTTCTCCCATTAATGTGCAGACCCGTAACATCTCCAAAAATCTTAATCAGAGACATCACGTGCTCTGTACAGGGAGGCCCACCAAAATCAATAAATTTCTTAAGGGCATCAAAATTACAATAGCCCAAACAACCATGCCATTGTTCAAAGGTAGCAATAGAGGCTTTATTACTACTAGAGCTATAAAAAATAGGAAAGGAAACAAGAGACTCATTGGAGAATGAAAATTATGAATAATCCAAAGATGTCCAAGTCGATGCCCATTAACAAGATTTTTTACTGGATCCAAGCACCTTCAGAAAAACATGCACCTGAGTAAATAACTTTAAGCATCATTATCATCAAGGAAACAAGAAATTGACATTAGACGAAATTTCATGGTGGGAACATAGAAGACATCAATAAGTCGAACTAAACCATTAAGAGTGAATATAACAGCATCTTTTATGTGAGTGATGGGATGTGTTGCCCCAACTCCTGTGATAGCTATCCATTTTCATGATAAGGTTTTAATGAAACAAATGTACCTTTACTATTGGAGATGTGATTCCCAGCTCCAATGTCCGCTATCCATTCTTCAGTGCCAATATGCCTATCTTCCATGGTAGTAGAAAGGGCATTAACATCATGTTGTGAGCCATCGGTCTTGACAATATGATCCCCTATCAGATGTTGAGATGATCTAGAAGAAAATTTGGGTAGATCACAACAGTTTTGTGTTGTATGATTAACCTGACCATAGAGTTGACATATGACACCTGCTTGGCTCGGGTATCCATGATCATGTCCTCAGTGTGAATACTTCATCCAACCTCCAAAAAAATCATTGTCCACATTCTATTTGCAGGTGGGCATTCTGCTGCCACTCAACCTCACCATACACGGTTAGTATTCAATGCCCCAGTGCCTATGTTACTGTCCTCAAATGATCGCAAGTTTCTGATTTTAAGAACAAGGTTATCATGTTGTACCGGTGAAGGGAGGGTAGGTCATGTAGTAACTGTGATAATGAACATCTTATGATCCTCTAGAAGGCAAGTTCATTACAGTGTATGTTATTGCAATATTCGATGGTTCCTGACTTGCATTGTCTAATTTGTGGCAATTCAAACTTTAATTGAATGATTTTTGTTTCTGCCATCTAACAATATCCACTACTAAGAATATCACACAGGTCCTTAGCAGTCTCCATACATACCACTTAGGCAAGCACTACTAACAAAGTAGAATTGATCCGTCCAGTAAGTTGTTGGTCTAAGGCAAGCCATCCATGATACTCAGGATTGGAAAGGGGATGAACTTCTTGAGAAGAGCTGGAGGCACCCTATGCTTCGGCCCCAACCTAGACCTCTTGTTGGAGAAATTTTGGTGGGGCAAGTGCAGCCCCATCGATATGGACGGTGAGACATTGGCCATGGATAAAAGGAAGAATCAAGCTCTTACAAAGCAAATAGTTTCCACTGCTGAGCAAAACTAAAACAATCTAATTTAACATGTTAGGAAACGAAAGGAAGCTCTGACTTCCTTTATCAGATGCCATATCCAAAGCTAAGAATTACAGGAACAAAGAAATCTGCACCTTTTTATTTTCCTTGTTTTTAATTTCCTTTTTTTATTTTTTTATTTTTTAATAAAGGAAAATAAGGAGGGATGATGTGGAAAGCTCTTACTAAAGAAAGCCCTAGGGATTAACGGTGGCAGAACATGTTCAAAAGAACATGAGCAACACTGGGGGCACTAATCTAAAGCACATGAGCCAGACTAGATCGGAGACCGGAGCATCAGCTGGAGCAACAACAGGGCAGTCGCTGAAGGGTGGTGTCAGATCTAGGACAGGGTTCTTGCCAGACAGGAAACTCAAGAGGTCAAGCTGGCCAGATAGAGGTCAACCTGGTGGGGGAACTAGGTCGAGCAGAGGTTAGACCGATTACAACACTTGACCAGACTTGGTCAGACCTGCTAAGATTCGACCTCAGCCAGAGATCAGTTAAAAGGCACCAGTCTTGGATGGGTTGAATCTGGGTTGAGCTGAGGTTCTGCTGCATCAATGATTCTGCTCCTCCACTCGTGACCTCAACAACATAGATTTTCAATGGATTTGGAGGAAACTTAAAACAAAGAGAGACTGAAACATGAAGCAAAACCAACTAAACAACAGATTGCAGCTCTGATACTATGTAAAACAATTGAATCACAAAAACAAGAGAGAATTTGTTAGCAAAATTTGAGATGACCAAAGCTGCCCTACGTCTGTACTTAGGGTTTGCTTCTCTCTTAATAATAAAAAAGGAGGCCCTAGAATCTTTATTTATAATGCAAGCTTTCTTACAACACAAGTACAAATTACAATAAGACCCACACACTAAAATATTTACAATATCCCATTGGATAATATCAATTCTATCAATGATGGCCTGAAATAAAGTCCACATGTCTAGTTTCAAAGGTTCTTAAAAGTTGTACTTCAGTTTAGATTTCAAAGGTTCGCTCTAGATTATTCTTTATTTGGGAAGGTACACCAAAAAGGTATTGTGGCTCTGATTGTATATGTTGAAGATGTTATTTTTATTGGGGATGATGTTCAAAGGATATGACAAGCAAAAGAGTTCCTCATCGCACATTTCATCACCAGTGATTTGAGACCATTTAAGTATTTTATATTTTCTGGGTGAGTTAGCCAAAGCAAGCAGCAAGTGGCATTTGTGAATATTCTAGACATGTTGTAGGAGTCTAGTATGTTGAGGGAAAAATCAATGCATATACCCATGGATTCGAGCATGCAATTATGTGACAATTCTAAGAATGCAATAGAGTCCAAACACTACAAGAGATTAATAGAAAAGTTATTTTCTTTCAGTGTTACCAGAGGCAAAATATTCTGTTTGCGGTAGGGAAACTTAGAGATTATTTACAAGGAAGCAAAAGAAGCACAAAGGAAAAATTGACAAAGATGCCAATTGATGAAAACGAATAATTTTGAGTGAGAAAAAGGGGATGTCAAAAGAGGGTAAATGCACCAAGATGCATGGTTTAAGGAGAAAGTGGTTGAAAAATTGGAACATAATGGTGAAAACCATAGTGTGGAAGGAATAAACTGTTGTCTTATTAAAAATAGAGTTCCCTGACTTCTTTGTATAGAGAGTCTAAGTTGCAAAAATTACATAGTAGTCCTAAAGAAAATAGGAAATAGAAAACAAGAAATAGAAAGCAAACCAAGACTCTTAGTCTAATTGAAATAAACTTATAACTAACTAAATCTAATAACTCTACAACCCCCCCCCCCCCCCCCCCCCCCCCCAAGTTGGAGCGTGCAAAACAAACTCCCCAATAACGACTTCGTCTGGTTGGAGGAGCAAGTAGGAAGGCAGGTGGTCAGGCAATCAGAAGTAGTTGCCTCAGACTAGTTGAAACTCTTCGCACTAGGAGAAGAAAAAAACTAGAAAGAAGCAAGCAAGCAAAAGACAGCAGGCAAGCAGCAGACAGTAGTCAAGAGGCAGCGATGAAGGGTTGAGCATGACCCTCAATGCCCCCACCAATCGTTAACACCATCTACATCTCCCAAAGTAAATGCATCATCAGAAGTAGAGACAACTAAGGTTAAAGTGACATCAATTGCAACTGCAACAACAACAATAGAGGAGGCCAGATTGCTCCTCAACAGGGTCATCAAACGATCCAGCTCCATGGAGATAAGGGTAACAGGAGACTAAGCACGAGCTATCTCAAACCCTGAAGTCTCCGTTACAGTCAATTAGTTAGCCCAAGTGGGCTTCCCAAATTTCTCCAAGCACTTTTGGATGGGTGATTCGTCCGTTTGCAGTGAATGCAAGGGGAAAAGATCTCGCCACGTCCATAGCTGCAACTGCATCCACCAAATTGACCTCCTCTAACTCCAGAAGCTAAGAGGGCAGAGGTGTCTATAGTCGCAATAAGAGAAGCAAATGGAGGTGTCTTAGCATCAAGCTTCTGGAGATGCCCATAAACAATCTCCAAACTTGGCACCATGTTAGAAGAGAGGATTTGATCATGTGTCGTCTAGTATCATGGTGTGAGACCATCTAGAAAATGGTACATCTGCCATGCCACTCCACTCTCTCTGTAACATGCTTCTCACAGCAAGTCAATTAGTAGACGATGAGCTCCTCGAATAATCCCTCCACCATGGTGAACTCAACCAAGGATAGATCTCCCTAATTGGTACTCTAAATCCTCCTATGGATGTTTGCGCAACGAGAACTACTCATTTGAAGGGAATACTTTTCCATAGTCTCCCAGATCTCCTTTATAGATTCCTTGTAGAGCATGTTAGCTACAATTTTCAGATCTAGGCTATTCACCAGCCAATTCGTGACAAGTTGTCCTCCCACTTTTTGTATTTCGCACCTTCCTTGGAGTCAAGACCCTTCTCGGTCAACGCGTGCAACTTGTCTTGCCCTTCGACAAAGATGTAGAAGGCATGTGACCAAAGCATGTAGCTCGAGAAACCCAACAATTTGATCATGGTCCCTTGAACAAGTATAAAGATTGAAATCTTGGCCTCAAAAGTCATGGTTGATGATTCTGCTTCAACCACCAGAAATAGTAGACACAAGTCACGCAGATTGAGACAAGTGGGATGATGCAGGCACACAAATCGAAGTAAGGGTTGGTCCGAGTTAGTCGCAGTTGTGTAGAGGCTTCTGCAGCAATGATGCAGCATGGTGGAGGTGATGTAGGGCCCTGAGTGATACCCCAGGGTCCGATCAATGAAGAAAGAGAGGAGAGGATTTTGGTGGCTCCCCTTCCTCCCCGTGGTTAGACAAGAGAGAGAATGCAACGAGAAGAGAAAGGAGGGCCAACAACACTCCTAGGTAGGGAGAGAGGGTGGCAGCACACCTCCCTAAATAGAGAGAGAGAGAGAGAGAGAGAGAGAGACCTATATGGAAGGAATAAATTATAGTCTTATTAAAAATGGAGTTCCCTTGCTTCTTTATATAGAGTCAGGTTGCAAAACTTGCATAGCAATTCTAAAGAAAACGGGACATAACAAACAGAAAACTAGGACTCAGCCTAATTGAAACAAACTTATAACTAACTAAATTTAGTAACTCCAACATGTAGGAACTTGAGAAAGAACAAGAAAGAAACATTACCCAAAAGGTGACTCATATTTTCAACTAATTCAATGTTAGCTTCTTGCGCATGCCCCAAAAGTGGCTATTAGAAGAATTGGTTGAAATTACTAATTTCATTATAGAAAACCCTAAGCTCTCTTATATAGAAAGAGACCGAAGGATTAAAAGTACAGAACTGCACCTAAGGAACTAAACACCCATAACCCGTACAATAAAAGCATAAAAAATAACAATATATGCTAGCACTCCCCCTCAAGCTAGGGTATAAATATCTATCATGCTCAGCTTGGATACACATGAATCAAATAAAAATCTAGCTACGAGTTTGGTGAAAATATCTGCAATCTACTCCTCAGATGTGACTGGAGTGGTATATAACAACCCCTTCTGAATAATGTCCCTGGTATAGTGACAATCAACCTCAACATGCTTCGTCCTCTCGTGAAATGCTGGGTTGTTGGCAATGAAGGTGACTACTCTGTTATCACATCGCATCTCCATTGAGCTAGAAAACTATATCTGCAGGTCAATAAGCAAGGATCCAATCCACATCATCTCTGCAGTTGTCTGAGCCATAGCTTTATACTCAAACTCGACATTGGATCTCGCAATTGTGCCTGTTTCTTACTCCATGTGATCAAATTCCCTGCTAAAAATGTGCAGAAACCAATAGTGGATTTGTAATCCACATGACATCCAGCGCAGTCCGCATCAGAGTAGCCAACCAAAGTCATAGAAGACCCCTTGAAGAAGAGACCCTTCCCAGAAGCCTTCTTGACGCATCTGAGCACCATCAATGCTGCATCCCAATGCTGATGTGTCGGTTTGGCCATGAACTGACTTAATCTCCCCGCCGCAAAGGAGATATCTGGCCTCGTAATAGTAAGGTATAACAACTTGCCCAAGAGCTACCTATACTGCCTGCTGTCCACCACCTGTGCAACTTTATCATAAAGTGGCATCTTAGGGTCCATAGGAATATTGGCCTCCTTGGCCCCAACCATACCAACCTCCTGCAAAATGTCCAAAGTATACTTCCTCTGAGATAAGACCACGCCCTTTTTGTTGGAAGCAACCACAATACCAAGAAAGTACCGAAGAGCCCCCAAGTCCTTCATGAAAAACTACTCTACTAGGATGCACTTAACCTTAGCAACACCCTACTCATCATCCCTGCGACAATTAAGTCAGCAACATAAACAAGTACCATGGTACCTCATCCAATCCTCCTGACAAAGAGAGAAAAGCCAGCTGTCAATCTCCTGAATCCAGTTACCTCTCAACCTGTGACAACCTCTAGAACCAAGCTCTGGGACTCTGCTTAAGGCCATAGATGACCTTCCATAGTCAGCATACACACTCCCCCTGATTCTCAGTGGCTGCTGCATGTAGACTTCTTGGAGATCACCATAGAGGAAGGCATTCTTCACATTCAGCGGATGCAAGGGCCAATCTAACTAAACTGCCACTGCAACCACCACCCATACTGTAAGAAGTCTGCCAACCGGTGAGAAAGTATCCAAGAAGTACACCCCATAAGTCTAGGTGAACCCCTTTGCCATTAGGCGTGCTTTGTACCTAGCAACACCACCATCTGGGTTGAACTTTACAGTAAATACCCACCGACAGCAAACAAGTGTAGCACCATCAGGAAGTGGAGTGAGCTCCCAAGTCCCACAGCCTCTAAAAGTGGCCATCTCATCCTCCATGGCTGCCCGCCATTTTGGATTAAACATGGTCTCACAATGAGTAGCTGGAATCTAAATAGTTGCTAATGTCTGAGTGAATCCAGCAAATCAAGGAGCTAAGTTATCAGTAGTAAGTGCCCCAACCGTGTGATAAGTGGTGCAAGTCTGCGGTCGCTTCCAAATAGTTATCAAAAGATCAAGATCATCACCTGCCACATCATATATCCTATCATTGTGACCATCACATGGTAAACATACATCAGTGTCTAAAGGACTCACCTGAGAAGCTAATAATAAAGGCGAGGGTGGGGGTTCCTGATAGGTAATATAAGGGCAGACATATGTTTGGAGTGGCTCAATCAGTCAAGGAAAGGAATGCGTAGCATGAAGTGGTGGTGGTGGTGTAGTAGAGACAGTAATCTCAGGAAAACTCCCAAAGCGAATGGGGGTATATAGCATAAGCGCCATATCACCCTCGGAAGGCATCTCAGTTGCAATCATAGAAAAGAAAGGTATCGCCTCATGAAATGTAACATCCGTAGAAACATAGTACCTAGAAGTAAGCTGATCAAAACATCGATACCCTTTTTGTGTCCGGACATATCCAAGTAAAACACACTTAACTGCTCTCGATGTTAGTTTATCCCGACTCGATCCCAACTAATGGACAAAGGCAACACAACCAAAAGTCCGAGGGATGACGTAAAACAAAGGTTGGTCAGGATACATAACCTGCAAAGAAATCCGTTCATTTAATGCAACATTAGGCATCCTATTGATCAAAAAATATGCAGTAAAAACAGTGTCACCCCAGTAAAGGGAGGGAACTGAATGGTGAATCAACAGAGTACAAACAATATCAAGAATATGGCGATGTTTCCTCTTAGCAACAACATTTTGTTGAGAGGTGTGTGGGCACGTGGTCTCATGAACAATGCCATAACTAGAAAAGAAAGTACGCAAACGAGTAGTACAAAACTCCAAGACATTATCAGATCGAAAATATTTTACAAAACAAAAATGCTAAGTTTTTATTTCTTTAACAAAGTTCTCAATGATTTATCCCACATCGGACTTATTCTACAAAAGAAACATCCAAAAAATGCGAGAAAAATCATCCACTAATAGAAAATAATATCTATTCTCAAGTTGATCACGAGTACAACTGGGACCCCACACATCCATATGAATCAAGTCAAAAGCAGCAACAGAAGAAACAGTAATAGAACTGGGAAAACTAACCCTATGATGCTTGCCCAGCTGATAAACATCACAGGTGAGGGCAGTAGTGAAGGGTATGTGCAACAAAATCCGTCTGAGGTAGTCAATAGGCAGGTGACCAAGGCGACGATGCAACTAAAGGGGAGATCCATTAGAAGTCCCTGGATAGCAGAAGCAGCAACAATGGTCTAGCTCAGATGGTACACCCCCCTTTCTTCACGCCCTCCACCAATCATCTTTCCAATGAGTTGATCCTGCAAGACACAAGAAGACACATCAAAAATGGCTCTGCAATTCAAATCCCTAGTAATACTGCTAACAGACAGTAAGCTCAAGGGAAAATCAGGCACATAAAAGACATGTGCTAGTCTCAAGGTAGGAGATAGAGACATATCTCCCTTGCCAACCAGTGGCGAATGTCTCCCGTCTGCCACCTGCACACTCCTGGCTGGTGTAACAGGTGCAAATTGAGAGAATGCACTCCTATCGCCACATGGTGCATAGATGCACAAAAATCAATCAACCAATCACCAAAGGACAAGCGTGAGGGCATACCAGCTGCAGGTGCCTGTAAGGGGGTAGCAATGGCTGCAGTATCTAAAAATTGAGAGGATAAAGCCTGCGCCAACTGCGCAATCTGTTGTCGCAAGGTCTCAACTTCTGTACTCAAGGAGCTCACATCAGAACTGGTAGGCACTCAATCTGTAATCTCAGCTACCTGATTGGCCATAGGTGGCCTACCATACTTCTGCGAGCATGTAGCCTCAAGATGACCAAGTCGGCACAGTAGGTACACAGGGTCTTAGCATGTGTACCAAACGAGCGTTCGTGTCCACGACCACATGCAGGGAGAGTACCCCTGCCACGTCCAAGGATCGTTGCTAGTGCAAACGTCTGAGTACCAGAGTCAGGAGCAGGAGTACATACTGTAACTCTACTAAGTCTACTATAAGCCTCCTCTTGGGTAGGAAGCTCAGGAGCAGTGAGAATATGATCTCTGGCAGCAATATACTCAGGTCCAAGACTTGCCAGGAAGAAAGAGACAGCCAACTGTCTCCGAAAATCCTTCGAGAAATCATAAGCACACAGTGGCAGATAGGAGTGATGCCTCTCCAGCATTCCCTTCAAGAGGGAGTAGTACTGTAGCAAAGTACGTCCTTCCTTTCGCAAGTAGAAAAGGTCGTAGAAGACCTAAAAGACCTATGCAGAATTCTTGGCATAAGAGTAGGTCTCACGCAAGGACTCCCACAACTTCTTCGTGGTGTCGTAATACATAATCTCATCCCCTATAGGGGAATAACTGTCTGCATAAGCCACACAGAGACCATGGCATTGTCTCTGTCCCAGGTAGCGTTGGCACCAGTCTTGCTCTCAGGCTCCGGATCTGTAAGGATGTGGCTCTTCCCATAACCCCTGACGGTCATGAGAAAAGTCTGAGATCACCGTGGGTAGTTGGTCTCGTCCAACTTGACAATAGGACCAAAAAATGGATTCTTCAGTACCCCGATGTCCAAAAAAGTGCCTGAACTCACCTCGGACTGATCATTTGAAGCCATCCATACAATCTTAAAGCCGTAACCAGACTTCTATATCCAAGAGGTCATCAATCAGGCCTGAAATTCGAAAAATCAGACCGACATCTTCACAAAAATCTCCTTGGACAAGCTTTGGCCTAGCTCGAGTGCAAGGAGACCACCTGAGGAGGCCCCATCGACGCTAACGGAGCCCTAGGCGATGCTGGCGGAGCCCTAGGCGACGTTGGCAACACTGGCGGCGCTAGCAAGGCCTGAGGTAGTGCTGGCAGCGCTGGTGAGGCCTGAGGCGACGCTGGCCGCTCCCTAGGAGTCACTGGCAGTGCTGGGGAAGCTCGAGGCATCGCTACAGCGATGGTAGGAAGGCTGGCGACTCTGGCAGAGGTTAGGAAATGGCCTCCCGAGGCAAATCGACCAGCAGCGATGGCCGATGGGGCTCACCAGCAGCAGCGGTGGCCCGATCAGCAATCAACTACAGCCGACAGAGGCCAGTGGCCGCCGATGGAGGCTCCTCCAGGTGCCTCCAAGAGAGATTAGGGTTTTGGTGGACAAGGTACAGAGGCTTGTGAGGGTGAGATACCGGAGTGCTAATCTAGGATCGCTGCTTTAATACCAAATTGATTGAAATGACTTATTTTATTATAAAAAACCTAAGTTCTCTTATACAGAGAGAGACCGAAAGGTCAAAAGTACAAAACTACCCCTAAGGAACTAAACACTCATAGCCTGTACAAGAAAAGCATAACAAATAACAATATATACTAACAAGAATATGGAAAAACAAGCTACAAAATAAAGGAAAATCTAAAAATGTCTCTAACAAACATTCAAAAGAGTATAATCAATTCTTCTAACTGAACCAAATCAAATCTAGACAAATCAAATCCAAAGTTGGAGATACTCATGAATCTCTAATTTACCTTAAACAGCTACCTACTAAATCAAAATTAAAGCAATAGAAAAGAAATTTTTCAATAAGGTCTTTTGCCTGCATCATGCTAACAAAAAATGGAGATGCATGGTTCACTCAATGGACCAATAGAATTGAAACAACAAATACTGATTACCTTGTTGCTGCTGTTTCATAAGTTAATCACCACCCAAATATTCATTACTAGTAAAATCAAGGAGAAAAGAGCAAGCTAAGGCAGATGCAGACAAGGAATGGAAGGTATTTGTTGGTTGAGGCTTGTCATAAATACAGTACCATAATGTTGAATTTGCTCGAAGTTGAACAGATATGAGAACATGGACCAAAAGTTCATGGAAGTCTGGATCTTGGGATTAACTTTATTTTGAATGTTTAGTTCCTTTTTTTCTTATGGAAAGAAGGGTGATTATTTGAGATTCCCTAGAATCTATACCATCACAGTGCCTTTCGAAATTTTCCCTCATGCCTCATGGATAGGAAAGCACTAGAGACCCTTGAACTTGCTAAGTTCTATAAAACTTTCATAAGCAAGGCAAGAAGCTAGCGAAATCCAAAACATACCTTGTTCACAGGTCCAATGCAGAGATAGCGAGTGTTCTCATCTTCATAGTGAATGTGCTCCATAGCTGTATTGAGAGCCCTTTCTCTCAGCTTGCTACCAGGCCAGTGCAGTAGGATAGGTTCAACAAGTTTATGGAGAGTTACCCAAAGGACATCTTGTACCAGGGGATGTGGATAATAGAGATCTTCCTGCAACAGAAAATTACTATTTAAACTCGACACTGCATATTCCCAAGGAACCTACTTCTATTTACAAAACATAGCCATGAAATAAAAAGGTAAGATTCTATATCATGCTTCTAGTCTCATAATGGTTGGTATCTCAATTTTTACAAAAGAAAGAGCAACAGATCCCATAGACATTCAAACATTTTTCCCAGGATGGAAGCTTGCATTCAGGCCATTGTCCAAGGAAGGAGGATTTTGGAGTAGAAATAAGTTACAACAAAACCATAGAGAGCTAAAAGCCTCACTCAACTTATCACAAACCACAGTTCACAGACAAACACTGTGAAGAACAGGCCTGTCCAAGTGTGAACCATAATAAGGTTCATTCGGACAATGTTTTGAAATAGAGGACAATTCTCTGAAATGTTTCCATCTAGGAGGAGACGAGGGAGACCAAGAGGAGGGCGAGCAAGGTAGGAGAGTGAAGGAGAGAGGGAGAGAATGAAGCAAGAGGGAAGCTGGCTGGAGGAAGAGAGCTGGCTCGTGGTGCTGCTTCAATTGTTTGTCATATGGACACCTCCCTCACTACCGTTGTTCTATGATACTGTGCTGAGCTATTCAGTTCCAGGCCACCACCTTTGTACTTGTCCTACATAAAGGCCTAATTTGCAGTGGTTGCCAAAATCTAGAGACACGTTGGGGAAAGAGGTTCTACTGCTTAGGCAATTGGTGGGAGGTTGGCAAGCCTCAATAGGTTGCCTCCTTATTACAACTGCTGGTTAGTAGCAGCTTTTGATAGCATTAAAGAAAAGAACCATCAAAGATTACTTTCCTATCTCCAAGGCAATGGCGGTAGGCTTTGAGGGGCAGTTATGACACTGTGTGGAGGAGGTTTGGTGGTCTGGTCAAAGCTGATGGCTCCTGATGTGCATGGAATCGAGCAACCCTCCTGTCTCGTTTTGACGTTCCAAGGGATGCCGGAGTCACTACACTTCACCGTGATTAACTTGGTGGCATTCTCCTTTGGTCATCTACACCAATGCTTGATTCTTGGTGGCAAGGTCCTCACTGCAGTTGATGTCACCTCCAAATCAGTTGTCCCTACAACTATGATGGTGCAAGTTCCAGGCAAGGAGGATCGAGAACTTGGTGTAGAGGTTGTGGGGGAGATAGGGAAAGCATTCCATTGTGCTTCTTCATTCACGAAGAGCTCTGGTGGGTGCCGCACTAAGGGCATTTTCAACAGGGCATAGGGAAATGCTTCATCTCTCGCAATCTGTGGCTACATGGAAGCACTAATGGAGGATTAAGGATCATGCTGACAAAGGTAACGAGAAGTCTCTTGGTCCAAATCCAACACAAAGTTATTTTGTGGGAGTTATGACTAGTTAGGATGGGAAAGCGTCAGCCAAGGGCAAGATTGACAATGTTGCAAAGATGGAAAGGAGGATGGTGAGCAAAGAAATAGCAGGATGGCCGTGATTGCTTAAAATAAGTGAGGAGGCTAAAGCACGGTCAACAAGGAGGCACAGTGTGGATTTTCGGCAGGGTGGTGTTTAAAGAGAGGGACGTGGTGCAGGCCTATGCACAAGCTAGTAGAAGGATGGCATAAGCACAAAGGTTTAAAAGGGTGGAGCTAGTGTACAACAAAGAATTGTGCAAGGAGGAGGAAAGAAGGTGGGAGGAGTTTTTCATGGAGGGAAAAGGAGACTTGTAGGAAAGGAGGAAAGGAACAAATGAGATAGGGGAAGAAAAGAAGTGACATGGAGGGGAGGGGAAGTAAGAAAGAAGAGGCATATTTTTTTAATCATCAAAACTTACCAGCCATTCATTGCCTTGAATGATCCCCTTTATACTTTATAGAAGGATAGTACAAAAAAGGGAAAGTAAACAACCCTAACAAAAGCCAATAAAAGGAAAATGTTTTTAAAAAACTTGTTACTGTTGGACGAGCGATCGTCCGGTGGCATCATAGAAGAGTGAAAAGCAATCGTTTAAAACTTTGATTCGAGAAACGATTCAATACTTGGAAAACCAAATAATGGGAATCAAATAAACAACCTAGACTGGAATCTATCCAAATAGCTCTTTTAATAGAAGCTAATTTCCATTATAAGATACATCAACTAAATACTAAAACTACCTTCATGTAGGATGATTTGGTTGAAGATGTTTACATAAAGCAATCACCTGAAGTTGTCGCCAAGCAAAAGACACAAAACGTATGGAAATCGAAGAAAGCCATCTACAGAATCAGGCCAAGTCCAAAGGCATAGTTTGATAAATTTAATAGAGCAGATGAACCTTATGTTTTCGAGAGATCTAGCTCTAATGAAAAGGTCTTTACTATGTAGAGGTGTCCTAGAGTAATTTATATTGTCTATGTTCATGATACACTGCTTGCAAGCAGTGACAAGTCAGGAATAGAAGAGGTAAAAAGCTTCTTCAATCAGGATTTGTTTGTAAGGATTTAGGCATGATGAATTACTTTCTTGGTACTGAAGTTAATCATGTTGACACCGCAAATGGAATTTTCTTGTCTTAAAAGGAAACACTGCATCGATGTTGGTATGGCAAGATGTAATCCTAGCTATAGTCCTATGGAGCAGAATTTATATCTTGACAAAATAAATGCTAGTAGTTTCTTTCATCAAGAAGATATAGAACCTTAGGAAATTTTATATCTTACATTTACTGAACCAAATAAATATGTTTTGCTATGCATCGCTTAGTCATTGTATGGACAAGCCTGCATATAGGTTATATTCAGATGAGGTTTAGCGTGTAAGTTAAAGGGGGTTGACCAAGTTAAGATGACAAGTGGAGAATGGATGGTGGAATTTACAAGCGGTATCATCCTGCATCCTACTTATGATTCAACTACATCAGACAACTATTTACTCCACCTTCCAATGAATAATAACAAAGAAAAAATCCAACATCAGATATGACAAATAAACTACAACCCCTTCTCTACTTAAATTAAATTATTAATCACATCAAACCCACTGCTTGTCCACCACCAAACCCATCACCTCCTATAACAAAACACCTCCCAAAACTTATCTACTCATAAAACCCAACCCCCATCCAACCCTGCCTTAGACTCTAAATATTTTGTTTCACATTTTTCTCTACTTGAAATCTTCTCCTCAAACGTGTAGTGTTTGGAAAAAAAAAAATAGCATTTAAAAATAGAAGGCTATTCAAATGTGGATTATGTTGGTTCACATGTGAATTGCATTTTTTTTGGAAGAGTTAGGCATGCTTGAAATTTACATTCCAACTTCGAGGAAGAGCACCAAGAAACTAGGAATAATTATCATTGTTAATAATTTATTGTTATTCCTTTCACATTTTATTCCTTCTTTTGTGTTTTCCTTACTAGCCTTCTTATGAATGAGAGTGATGAGAGGGAAAGCGTGGGTGGGAGTTAGACATGGGAGGGATCTTGGTCAGTGGCAGAGGGATGTGATTTGCTACAAGTGTTGGGAGCGTGGACATCATGCAGCTAAGTGCTGGGACCCCGTTGTTTGTGTGGTTTGCAAGGGTGTAGGTCACCAAAGGAGGGATTGTTCAAGGAAGAGGGTATCTCCACCTTCTCCTCGACCTCATCCTTCTCCTCCTAGGCCACCTGTAATGGCGATTTCTCTTGGACAAGTGTCTGCTCAATGTGTGGTTGAAGAGGTCTTGAAGAAATCATTGATGGGTACTTTGATTGGGGGTCCTATTTCTTTTTTTCATGTTAAGGAGTATCTTCAAAGGTGTGGGTTGGGCTCGGCTTGGAGGCTGTCTTCCTTCTCACCAAATCATTTTCTTCTTTTCGACTTGGTGGAGGCTGATTTAGAGCGGTTAAAGTTTTTGGAGATGGTGATCAAGGATGGCACAATTCATTGGAGGTTGCCCTCTTTGTATGAAGGTGCCATCGATATTCATCCTCGGACGAGGCCAACCATTGAGTTCTCTATGATTGGTGTTCCTATGAGGTTACGATGTCAAGAGGTGGTGGAGGAATTGTGCACTAGTTTTCTGAAGGTGAATTCGTGTTAGGGGTTGGACATTTCTGAAGGTGATTTGTTCCGCTTAGAGGGTAAATCTTTACCAAGTCAAGCTGTTGTGAGGTTCCAAGGCCGCTCATGGATGCTGCAATTTCAGAAGTCACAGTTGGCACGTGAGTGAGAGGACCTTTGCTGAAGTTCTTCTTGCCGGTCATCAGGCTGATGGCGAAGCTCCAGCAAGGAAGATGAAGCAAATTTAGAAGTTAAAGGGTCATCCAACAATTTCGAATTTTGAAATGGGAGCCAAGAAAATTTCTAATTCGGTTCCTATGATTACGGAGCATTCAAAGGAGGTACAGGCAGGTTGTTCGGTTGTTACTATGATGGGAGGGTCAGCACATGTGAAGGGTCATCCAACCATTTCAATTTTGACATGGAAGCCAAGAAAATTTCCAATTTGGTTCCTATGATTCATGAGCATTCAATGGCACAAGCTGGCTATTCAGTTGTTGTTACATTGGGAGAGTCAGCACACGGGGTCTCTGCATAGGAGAATTACCATCGTGCTAGCATGGCATGTGATTTTATTTTGGGCCTCTCAGTTCCTGGCATTAAATAGTGCACCGATGAGGTGCATGACTTTTGTATGGGCCCCACGGGCAAATCCAATGGCAATAAACAGGGTGCCTCTAGATCCGTAAATGGATCCAAAGTTGGTGAGTACCATTTGGATCTTTTTCGGTTTGGGTTTTGTCTAGACACAATAACCGAAGCCTTTTTTCCTCTCCTAGTCTTGCTAGTCCTTTTTTCTTCTATGCTAAATGCAAGAACAATGGTGCTTCATCTTCTAGGAGTGCTGCTGCCGATGGTGGTGCTGGAACGCAGCAAATCATGGAGCAGTGTGCATGCGACATTGCACCTGGGGAGGGTGGGGGGCAAGATGAGCCCTGCACCAGTCGCTGCTCCTGCCAGATCTCCTGGAAGCGATGCAGTAGTAGTCAGTCCCATCACCTGTGGCTCACAAGCAACTTTCAGGGAGGTGGTTGTAGGCGTGGTGGTCAGGAGCAAGTATGAAAATGTTTCTGCGGGTACTGGGCCTCATCGTGCCAATTGTACTTCCAAGAGAAAAGGGCTTGAAGGTGATGTGCAGCTCCCTATCATGGTCTGCACCTCGTCCAAGTTGACTGCGAACAGAAGGGGAGGTGGTGTTGTTTCATCTAATTAAAAGGGATCATGCGCTGTAGATCTCTTAGCGTAAAGAGTGGCCTTTTGTACCGCTCCTGTTATAAGAGGAAATTTGTCAAGAACAATGCGGCTGAGGAGGGCAGTGAGGATGATGTGGAAGTCAAGGTGGCCAAAGCTTTGAGCCTGAAAAAGATGCCTGCTGCTCGTGGCAATGGGGGTAGGATGGTCTCTCATGATTAAGGTCCTTTCCTGGTAGAGATTTTCGGTGGCGAAAGTGGAGCATGGAGACTCCTATGCGCACGCAACAACAAGGTGTCGTCACGTTAAGTCGTCTGAACGGTCCACCAGATGTCTGATCTGGGCGATCAGACACGTCTGGAGAAGAGGCAGCGACAAGGTCTGCTTGAGGCAGACCAGTCTTCACGGCAGGCACTGGTCTGCTGTGTGCAGACCGGTCTCCTCAGGCTGGACCGGTCCTGTTGTGGACCGGTAGAGAAGCCTCCCGCCTCTTGGATGATTGGCTGCAGCAGTAGGAAGAAGAAGAAAGAAGTAGAGAGAGGAGAGGAGCCTTGTTGTTGATGGAAAATATTCTTCTATTTCTCAAAGAAAATATGGTGGGAAGGCTCTCTATTTATAGAGTACATATCCCAACAACGAAAGAGATGGAATCTTTGTTTGGTAAAGAGATAAAATCTTCTCATTTGAAAAGATTTTACCTCTTAACAAAGCAACTTAATTCCTAAGAAACAAATACTAAAAATAGATAAAGCACCAATTTTGGTGCAACAAATAAGGTCCACAAGGAACTTTTGCCACCAGCCCTGTTGAGCGACGTATAGTTGTTGCTGCTGCTACCACGTGGCAGTGCCCACGTGGCTTCTTCTCCGATTCCCAACACTCCCCCTCAAGTCGGAAGTCGGGACGTAGATGACTTGCTGAAATTGATGCATCGTTCTTCTTCTTAAGGATGATCTTCATGCCTCTTCTTTTACACTCGAGAGTCGAGCTCTTCATCCCGGCATTCCTCGATGTGTTAGGAAGTTCCACGTGTCTCTTTGAGAAGTATGATGCCTTGCTCCTAAGCCGACAAAGACCTTCGGCTTTTCGTCAAGCCAAGGTCACTAAGAGAAAATGTAGAAGTCGATGCATTCTTGGTGCTCTTCTAAAGGCTACACTACACCTCTTCTGATAAATCTCCTTCTCGTACTTCTTCTTCTTGTCATCCTTGAAATCCGATGCCTCCTCAAGGAGAATACTAAGTTTCTCCTATACATCAACGAAGATCTTGAAGGCGCGAGCCCACAAGACATAGTTGGCAGCACCACTCAACTTGATGGTTGTCCCAGAGACAACCACGTTGCTCTCTCCAAGGTCAAGCGTAGCATCTCAGACAATCGTGGTAGATTTTGCCATCTCCTATCCTTCTTCTGCGTAAGTCACCAGATTCGTCGAGGACTTCTTCGGATGCACAAACCACCAACGAATAGTTGGATTTTCTACATGCACAAGAGCCTAGATCATAGGCTCTGATACCATGTAGAGATTTTAGGTGGCGGAAGCGAAGCGTAGAGACTCCTATGCGCACGCAACAAGGTGCCACCGTGTTAAGTCGTCTAGACGATCCACCAGACATCTGATTTGGGTGATTAGACACATCTGGAGAAGAGGCAGCGACAAGGTCTGCTCAAGGCAGACCGGTCTTCACAGCTGGAACTAGTCTGCTATGCGCAGACCATAACAGACCGATCTCCTCAGGCTGGATCGATCCTGCTATGGACTGGTAGAGAAGCCTCCTGCCTCTTAGATGATCAGCTACAGCAGTAGGAAGAAGAAGAAAGAGGTAGAGAGAGGAGAGAAGCCTTGTTGTTGATGGAAAATATTCCTCTATTTCTCAAGGAAAATATGGTGGGAAGGCTCGATTTATAGAGAGTACATATCCCAACAAAGAAAGAGATAGAATCTTTATTTGGTAAAGAGATAAAATCTTTTCTCGTTTGGAAAGATTTTATCTCTTAACAAACCAATGTAATTCCTAAGAAACAAATACTAAAATAGATAAAGCATCAATTTTGGTGCAATAGACAAGGTCCACGAGGACCTTTTGCCGCCAGCCCTATTGGGCAATGGATGGCTATTGTTGCTGCTACTGCTGCCACGTGGTAGTGTCCACGTGACTTCTCAAATTCCCAACACCTGGAATGTGAGAGCCCTTTGTGATCGAGAGTGAAGGTCTGTTTTGAGAAAATATCTGACTGACTAGAGAGTGGACATGGCATTGTTGAAAGAGACAAATTAAAAATTCAGACCGACAACTTACAAATAGTGTTGTCAATGGATCATTATCTGTTTTTTTGTCAATTGATGTGGTGGGGAGATCTAGGGGGCAATGACTCACTAGGAATGAGGACATGTTCCAACTAGATGACTCCCTGGTGGGCACCCATGCTATTACTGGACTCTTCTCTCGCAGGACTGATGGCTTTAGTTTTGTCGTTTCTGTTGTTTATAGACCTTCAAACACTTTTCTGCATGGGTGTTTGTGGGAAGAATTGAGGCAGGTTGCATCTAGGGTTGATGGTGGTCCTTAGCTAGTTAAAGGAGATTTCAATGTTACTTTGTCCTTGGAAGATCGGTCAGATGGGAGGTTGGACACTTCTTCTATGCAATTTCATGAGGTGGCTGATGATTTGGGTCTTATGGATCTTCCGGTGTCAAAGTCACAGTTTACTTGGAGGAATGGGTATGGATAGATGTCACACGTTAATAGGTTCTTCTATAGTGTTTCTCTTGTTGAATCTCTCCATGGCACCTTTGTTTCTACTCTGGTGACACTATTAACATATTCCCCATTTCCATGCTTATATTTATGTTTTGTGGCTTCTTACTATTTTATTTTTCTATGTGGACATGTAGTGTAATTTACCCACACCTCTTCTTTATATAAAGAGGTACAAGGCTTATTGGAATAACATGATTGATCATTCTGTCTTCCTTGGTATCAAAGCGTAGTCCTAGGCCAGGTTCTGATATCCCACCCAAAACCTAGCCCCGAAACCTTCTACCCTAACCCTAGATCTCTCTCTCCTCTCACCGATTGCGACAATAGCCACCGACAGCTATAGCAACCACCAACGATGCTTGTAGCACCACCAACAACGTCGCCAAAGCAAGGCCAGCGGCCACCGACGCCGCCCTTGCAGGGCATTGTTGGGGCTATAGGCCACCACTAGCAGTCTAGGCAAAGGAGAAAGGCAGCCCCAATGCTTGTGCGTGCCCTGTTTGAGTCGCTCTTGGCTCTTGTAGGGATGATCTAATTTCATAGAGATGATTGGGGACTACAACGTGATTTTTTGGGTTATCTTTTGCCCAAAATGCCACTTTTGGTCATTATCTATTTTTCCTGCTGGTTATGATCTGAAAATACTTTCAGATCTCGGAGTTCACATTGTTTCTTTGCCTAGAGGCTCATGATGGGTTCATATTCAGAATCTGAGATTACTTCAAGTACCGCATCAGAGAACGTGACTTATAAGAGTTGTTTTTCGATCCTATAATCAGCCTTGATGAGACCAATTATCCAAAATGGTCTCAAATGTTCCTTATGACGGAGGAGGGATACAATAAGGAACATATTCTCTTAAAGTCAGAGCCTACTTATAAGACAGGGAAAAATGCATCTTGGAAAAAGGATAACGTTATGATACATCCTTGGTTGATGAATAGCATTATTCCTCGCATTAGAGATGAAATTATGTACTACAAGATAGCAAAACAAATGTGGGATAGTCTTACAAACACTTATTCACATAAGAAAAATTCTTCTATGGTCTTCCAGATACATCATGAGTTATTTGAGTTGAAGTAGGAGGGTTGTTTACTCTCTCAATATCATGCAACCTTGAAAGGTCTTCTGGAGGTCTTTTGGAGAAATAATGCATGTCGATCTGTTTGTACTTATTCTATCCAGAAGGATTATCGCAAGGAGTTTGCAATTCATCCATTCCTATCTAGGCTTGGCCCATATTATGTTGCTACCCGTTCACAGATCCTTGCATTGTCTAAGCTTCCTACTCTGGAGAAGGTTTACAGTCATCTGAGTAGGCTTGTTCTGCCTCTACCTTAGACACGAGAGAGTGTGGACATGCTTCAGCTATGGCTACTGTGACTGAATGTGGAAGTAGAGGTGCACCTTCCACACGTGGTCAAGGAAGAGGATGAGGCCTGTCCGGGAGGACCCATACTACTTGTACTTTCTATGGGAAGGTTAGACATATTGAGGCCTTAGTTAGGCCAAGCATGGGAGGCCACCGATCGCCGATCAAGCTTCTGTGACTTATGTTTAGCAGTCTAATATTGTTTCTCATGTTGATTATGATACGATGGTTCAGCGCCTTTCCCAGTTGACTCAAGAGATGACCACTACCAATGAGACTGCTAATTTTGCCTCTTCGTCAAGCACCAACATGTCATGGTTGGTAGATTTTGGTGCTTCACATCATTTATCTGATGAGCAGAGATATTTTAGGAGATTATAGTCGGTGCCACATGGAAGGACAGTACAGGTGGTAGATGGCAAACATGCACCGATCGATGGTCAAGGGGAGGTGTCTATTAACCCCACCATGCAATTGCCTGACGTGTTTTTTTGTCCCTGATTTCTCTATGTAAGATTACAAAGCAATGTCATTGCACAAGTATATTTGATGATATTGGTTGCATATTTCAGGACAAGCTGATGGAGAGGACAATTGGTGGCAGACATGAAGAGGTGGTGTGCATCGTCTTGCCCAGACGCCTATTGCTGCCACATGTCAGGGTGGTTCTAGCTTTCCATCTGGGAGTGCCTTGCAATGACATCGTCGTCTTAATCACCCATCTCTGGACAGGCTCAAATGCATCATCCCACACTTGTCACCGACTACTGAGATACACTGTAATGCATGTCAGCTAGAGAAGCATCACAGATCTTTTCCTACCACTACTGATCCCAGTTCTGCTGTTGTTTTCGAGTTATTGCATTTAAATGTTTAGGACCCTAGTCGAATACCTACCCGAATGGCTCACCGCTACTATGTAGTCATTGTGGACGATTTTTCCTGTTTATCATGGTTGTTTTTGATGAAGCATAGGTCTGATGTAGGACAGATTATTGAGCATTTCTTCTTGGAAATAAAAAATTAGTTTGATGCCTTATTGAAAATTGTTAGATCTAATAATGCTTTAAAATTTTGTACCACAAGATTGCCTGGCTTTTACAGGGCACACGGCAGTGTGCATCAAACCTCCTGTCCACACAACTCACAGCAAAATGGTGTGGCAAAGAAGAAACACAGGCACTTGTTGGATGTGGGTCGTACTTTATTGATACAACATTGTGTTCCGCATTTGTTTTGGGGTGATGTAGTCCTCACTGCATGTTATCTTATTAACAAGATGCCTTCCTTTGGGTTACATAAGTAAACTCCTTGGCACATACTTTATCCTGAGAAGGATTTATTTCAATTACCCCCATGTACAATAAAATGTGTTTTGGTTGAATATTCCTGCGTTCAGAAGAGATATTGTTGCTATAATCCAATGGCAAGAAAGCACTATGTCAATGCTGATGTGACTTTCCATGAGGCAGTGCCTTATTTTTCTTTAGCTGCTCATCAGTTGTCCCCTGAGGTTGAATTTACTTCCATGCCTATTCCACATGTGCCAATGGATGGGATTATGGAGACTGAGTCATCTCTTGTACCTCCTGCATCTTTTAGTGACAGTCACAAATAAAAAGATCCTCCAGTGATATATAAGTTGCTAGTGACTTACAGGAAACACACCCCCCACCCCACTTCTATCCCACCTTTCTTCCAGGTCAGGTATGTGTTGAGCAATCTAACCAGATGTGTGCTAGTAGTGACTGTGCAGGTACAGGTGATATTCCTGAGGATGATCTTCTAATGGCTATTCAGAAGGCACCACGATCTTGTGCACATTATAAAGCAGCAGCGGCAGTGGCTACTGACAAGATAGGGAAATCTTTTGGGTAGCTTTGTCAACTACGGAGTTACCAGCCATATATCAACAGGCCATGCTTGATCCAAAATGATGGAAGGCCATGGAAGATGCGATCGTTGCCTTACAGGACCGGCAGATATGGAAGCTTACTTCTCTTCCACCAAGCATGAAACTTGTTGGTTGTCGCTAGGTCTTTACCTTGAAGTACAACCCAAAGGGGTTTATTTCAAGGTATAAGGCTCATTTGGTAGCAAAGGGATTCACTCAGATATATGAAATAGATTTCTTTAATACCTTTTCTCCAATAGCTCATCTGTCTACGATCAATTTTTTAATTTCCGTTGCTGCTCACAAGGAGTGGAAACTTTAATAGCTTGACATCAAGATGCTTTCCTTTATGGTACCTTAAGGAAGAGGTTACATGCAACAGCCTCCTGAGTTCGAGGTTCAAGGGAAGTGTGTCTGTAAGTTGAAGAAGGCTATCTATGGACTCAAGTAGAGTCGAAGAGCATGGTTTCACAAACTCTCAAAGGTGGTTGAGAAGATGAGCTTGCAAAAATCTTCCTCAGATCATTCGTTGTTTGTCAGGAAGACAGGGTAAGGTGTGGTTATTCTTTTAGTATATGTTGATGATTTGATTATTATAGGGGACGACAAAGTTGAAATTGTAAAAGTCCTATGAAAGATCTAGGCCAACTACACTATTTTCTGCGAATTAGAAAAAAAATAGCTAGAAGGGGATAGTTTTGTCCCAACACAAAGATGCACTTGATGTACTAAAGGAGACAAGCATGCTGAGAACCAAACCTACTAATATACCTATGGATCCCAAGGTACATTTATATGATGAAGAGGAAAGGTGGTTGATAATTACTCAAACAAGCAGTTCGTTAGGAAATTATTATACCTAACTATTACTAAACCTAATATTGCTTTGGCATTTGGTAAATTAAGTCAATTTATGGATAAATCCACCAAATTACATTGGCAAGTAGCTTCGCAAGTTCTTAGGTACTTAAAGAAAACACCTGGCCGTGGATCACTATTTTAGAGGGAAGCACCCTTGAGTGTTGTGGGGGTATTCAGATACTAACTACGCAAGAAGTATAGTAGATAGAAAGTCCACCACATGCTTCTACACTTTTGCTGCTGGTAATCTTGTTACATGGGAGAGTAAGAATCAGGGGGTAGTCTCCAGGTCAAGTGTAGAATCTGAGTATTGGGTTATGGCCCAGACTACAATAAAAATGGTTTGGGTGAAATCCCTATTGAGAGATCTACATGTCCAAATTGATGGTCCTATGGAAATGAGATGCAATAAAAGGGCGGTGACTTACATCGCTAATAATCCAATGTTTCATGAGAAAACAAAACATGTAGAAATGGATTGTCACTACACCAGAGATTCAATATAACAGGGAATATTGCACACTACTTATGTTACCTCAGAGGACCAAACTGCTGATATTTTCACCAAGTCGTTGCCACGTGGAGCTTTTGATGCATCTTGTTCCAAGCTGAGCATGATAGATATCTATGCTCCAGCTTAAGGAAGAGTGTTGACATATTCCCTATTTCCATACTTATATTTCTATTTTGTGGTTTCTTACTATTTTATTTTTTTTATGTGGACATGTAATGTAATTTACCCACACCTCTTTTCTATATAAAAAGATGTATGGCTTATTGGAATAACATGATTGATCATTTTGCCCTATTGAGACCTTTCTCTAACCATACTCCTTTATTATGGGACAGCAATGAGGAGGCTATTTCTACAACATATTTCAAGTTCCAAAGGTCTTAGCTTCTAGAACTTGATTTTAGTGGCTTGATAAGAGAGAAGTGGTGAGGGGTTTCTACTTGTAGCTCCGCAATCCACGGTGGTCAAATGTACCAAGGTTGTTAGGCTGGCGATGATGGAGTTCAAGAAAGAGGTTAGAAGGATGCAAGATAATGTGAGAAGGGAAGCCCTAAAGGCCTTGGCTAAGTTAGATAAGATAGAGGAGTTAGGGGAGCTTGATGCCACGGGATGAAGGGAGAGGGTGGCAATGCAAAATAGGATTATGGAAGAGGATCGCAAGAGAGAGATTGATTGAAGACAGAAATCCAAGCAGTTATGGCTTCGGGAAGGTGATTCCAACACAGTTTTTGCTTTTGTCTACTACTGCCTGGAGGAGGATGAACTTGTTCACTTCGATTCGTGTTGGTGATGAGATCTTCTCTTAGAGACAACATATATGCAGGGTCTTCGTAGATCCATTTCTCAACTTTACCAGAAGGCAGCTGCAAGGTAGATGAAGATCAGGTTCTTCCAAGTTGGGCGAGTTGGATGAGATGGCAAAAATGGATCTCCTTAGGGTTGTTTCTAATAAGGAGGTGTTGCAAGCAATTCATAGTTTGAAGGCGGAAGGTTCACCGGGTCTAGATGGTTTGTCGATCTTGTTCTTCTGGGAGTTTTAGGATGTAGTGGGCGCGGATGTCTTAGCAATAGTGAGGGAGGTCTTTTAGGAGAATTGTAGATTCAAGAGGACAAATCAATTCTTATTTCTACTTCCAAAGAAGTCAGGGGCTGATTCTGTTGGGGATTTCCAGCCTTTCCAACAATCTATTTGATTGTAGCCAAAACTTTTGCGAATCGGCTACGGTCTATGTTGCCTTTGCTGATTTCCCCTATCTAGTCTACTTTCATCCCAAGGAGATCTATTATGGATTCTTATATTCTGGCTAAGGAGATGGTCGCATCCCAGAATCAGTCGGTTGTGCCTACTTTTATGTGAAAGGTGAACTTCTCAAAGGCCTACGACCTGTCTCTTAGGCCTATTTATGAGAGATTTTGAGAAAAAGGGGGTTCCTGGAGGCTTGGGTCAGACTCATGAGACAGTGTATCACAACAACTTTTTCAACACTTGTTAATGGAAGGTCTTCTAGGTCTTGGATGTAGCCACAAAGGGGAGTCAGACAAGGATGTCCCTTCGTGCCTCTACTTTTGAACATTGCTATTGACACCCTTGCTTACTTGGCTTTTAGGGGATGTAGGGAGAGGCTCTTTTCAAGTTTCACATTGGTCGATGATGGTTCCTTGCTCACTCCACCCCTTCAATATGCTGATGACACGGTATTTTTTATTCAGGGTGGTGTGCGCCAGGCTCAGAATGTTGGACAACAGGTTTGTTTGGTGATATCTCAGGCTTGTTGGTCAATGGGCAGGAGTCAGCTTTCATTCGTTTTCTTTTAAATAGGAGTGATGAGGACAACATTTCTGGCATTCTTCATATGTCGATTGTTAGGCTTACAATTACGTATTTGGGTTTACCACTAAAGGGGAAGCATCAGGTGATGTCGAATTAGAGGCCTGTGGAAGAAAGATTGGCCAAGAGATTGAATGGTTGGAGTGGGAGACTCTTATCCAGAGGAGGTAGACTTGTTTTGATTAAGGTGATCTTGTCAACAATTTCCGTTTTCCATCTCTCCCTGTTTAGACTCCCGAAGAAAATCCTGACGAAATTGGAGGTAGCCCGGAAAAGATTTTTCTGGAAAGGGTCAGAGCATCAAGGTCGCTTCTTGCAGCTTGTTCCCTGGAGGGAGATCTGTAGGCTGAGGAAGAAGGGGATTTGGGTGTGAAGCTGCTTGATAAGTTCAAAATTGCACTTCTTATGAAGTGGATGGCGAGATATTTAGTAGAAGGAGATGGCCTTCTAGATAAATTGTTGAGACTCTTGCGAACCCCCTCTTAAGGTTACATATAAACGTTCATGACTGGTTGATCCTTCTGCTTTTTGGGCTTCTGTTGAGCCGCTTGTTGCGCATGGATTGCCTTTTGGATTCTTTAGGTCAAAACTTGGTGGTGGGAGCTCCTTCCAATTTTGGAAGGATGATTAGATGGGCGACAGCAACTTACAATCTTTGTTCCCGCATCTCTTTGGTTTGGCTCGAAACAAGGATGCACTCATTTCGGAGGTGTAGGACGGTACCTCTAGATCCTGGACTCCAGTTCTCCAGCCTGGTATTTCTAATGCCTCCTTAAAGGGGCTTCAAAGTTTGCTTGAGTTGCTTCATGGGATCTCCATTGGTGAGGACCTTCTGGATGGTTTCAGATGGTGGGACAGTGTCTTCTCGGTTGCTAAGGCATATAAAAAGTTGAAGTTAGAGATGGGACTAGCATCTCTAGTTTGGGAGTATTATGTTTTGGTTTGGAAGTTGCCTATTCCTCTAAAGGTTAAAATCTTCTTATGATTATTCAAGAGAGAAAAGCTGGTGGCGAAAGCCTTTAGGGCCAAAAGGGCTATTATGTGTGACTCGGCAATGAAAAACCCGTAACATCTTTTTCTCCAATGCAACTTCTCTATGGAGGTATGGGTGGAATGTAACATTCGAAGGGCTGATGTGTCATCCTTTATAACTTAGTGGGACTCCTTCCACAATTTGGCACATGTGGATACAGCAAGCTGGGTGAAAGCTGTGGCGAAGCTCTAATCGATTTGGTTGTAGCGAAATACTTCCATTTTTAGGAGGGAGAGGACATAGGTTGAAAATGATGTAAAAGAGATCTTTTCATTTTAAGTTGTGGCTAAACAATATGTTTGTCCATTCAAATTTTTTGATTGAATGAATTTTTGGATGATTACCGAACGACGGTAGTCATCCTTTTTCTTCTCAAAAAAAAAAGATCCTATTTCTAATTGGACTCCTCCATGATCTATATATAAAGGTGTACCCTTCAACAATTTTCATTTATTTTTTTCTTCCAACAATTATTTAGAGGGTGAATTAATAAACAAAAGTTATAAAGCATCCATATTCAAACGTATCCTCAATGGAAGAACATGCTTAAGTCGGATAATGGTTGGAGCTTATATAAGCCATATCCGGTTGTCTGGTGAAAGTAGGTTTAGCACCACCGACTTTAGAACTGAGCTTAACGGGTGGGTGCCTCAAGTTGTAACCTTCTCAACCAGTGTCTGAAATAAAACGGGAAGAAGCCCTTGCGTAGAGATTCTTATGCAGTGATATTTCTTCACATAAAAACAAAAATTGATGCAAACATTTTTGGGAAATAAAAGCATTCAAAAGAATGCATAGCTTTTTGTCATAATATGGCATAAATGCATCTAACCTTTGCGCACAAGTTGCGTGAATGATTCCAATCTATCTGATCATACGGGAGAGTGTAAAGTTCCTTCCGCAATGCCAAAATCAGTGGAGTAATCCGTCCAACAAACCTCTTTCCATATAAATATGACATGGGCAGATAAACCATTCTGCAGTGACACCACATCCTTCCTGTGGATAAAAAAGATGCAGCCATAGCATCTCAAATGAGACAAAGCAATATACTTAGCTGGAGGGCATATGACACTACGCCCTTGCTTATTATTGATAAAACTATTTTCATGAAGTTCTAAAAAAATATTGGTGAAAAGAAAATGTTTCATTTCTCATAGCTATTGAAAAAATATACCAAAGCAACAAGTGTCAATCATAAATGAGATGCACCGCATCAAATTAACTACATTTGCGACAAGAACACCTATTTGTTCAGCAATAGAATGTTACCTAATATATTTGTGGAAGAAAGAATAGTGCCTCTCATTAATAGTAGGAATCTTAACACCTTTTATATAGAGAATAGGGTTAGAACAATTACATAAGACACCCAAAAGAAATAGAAAATAGCAAATAGAAATAGAAACCAAACTTGGGCTCTCAATCTAATTAAATAAACTTAACCTAATCATAATAATAGGATTCCTAATTAAATAATCCTACTACTATAAACTCCCCCCCAAGTTAGAGCATATAACGCCCAACTTGTTACAGAAAAATTTGACTCCCCGCTTAATGAGAATATTGTCTAGCTGGAGGAGCAGATAGATAGTCAGGCAAGCAACCATAGTAGAAGTAATTGCCTCACACTAATGGAAACCCTTCGCTCAAGAAGAAAGGAAAAAAAAAAGTGGAAAGAGGCATACAAGTAGAAAATAGCAAGTAGGCAATAGGAGACGATCCCAAGAAGAGGCACTAGAATCACGTAGTTAAGGCCTAGCTGCAAAGAAGCACCCTGGAGGTGAAAAAATCTACGAGGTAGTAGTAGGGCAGGAGAGGATCCCAACCAAGCAAGTAGGCATTAGTAGGGATAGGAGAAAAGAGCCTTGCTCAAATCTTCCACCATTCATCGACTTCATCAGAAAAGCCAATCAGTGGATCAAAAGGTCCAACACCCTAATTAGTCAAGGTAGTAGGGGGAAGGGGTGTGGCAACCCTTATAGTAATAATAGTAGAGGAGGGCTCGCACCTCAATAGAGTCCTTAATTCCCATGAAAACAAATGTCCCACCCTGTAATACAAATCATTCTAATCACAGCAGCAATCCACCTGGATCCCAAGTCATCAAACCAAGCAACCAGAATTCACAACTCCCCAATAGGAACACGTTGGACAAGTCGCTGGGATCACCAAAACTTCATCAATGCCAGAACAGCAATCGAAGGCACCATTGGGCTACAAGGACCATCAACAGTAGTAGCAGCAGCAACAACAGTATCATCAACAACATAGCCATGCATTATGTGCACAGGAAGGGCAGTGCGTGTGAGATGTGCATGAGGCAAAGTCAGTGCATGCATAAGCGCACGCTTAGACAAGCAGCGCATGCATGGTTTTGCACTGGACCAGCAAGGGTGTATGCAAAGTGCGCAAAGAGCAATAGTGCATGGTGATCCACATGGCGATGCGGTATAGGCTACACACGAGAGATGTTGCTGTTGTGCACAGAAGGTTATGTGCACGATGGTGTTGGGCGATGCAAGTAGGTGCACGAGGATCAAGGTTTGCCATACACAATGTGGTGGCATGCAAGTTTGGTTGTGCCAATAGTGTGCCTGATCACGTAGGGAAAGGGAGAGTTTTCTAAACCTACTCTAATATCATATAAAAGAAAATATTGTGCCTCTCATTATTATAACTCTAACCTCCTTTATATAAAGAATAGGGTTAGAATATTTACATCAGAAACCCAAAAGAAATAAAAAATAGCAAACAGGAACAAAAACCAAACTAAGACTCTCAACCTAATCATAATATGACTCATAATTAAATAATCCTAATACTCTTAACAATATTGAAATGATTTACATGGACACCTTCAATTCTTTAAACTTTTTGAAACAAGTAGAAGAGTGGGCATCAGCTTTATTACGGTGAAAGTTGGCGCAAATGTGGAGGCATGGAGGCCTCCTTGGCGTGGAGAAACAGTCCATGCAAGGACTGTTTTCACGTTGAAAACAGTGGGAAAAGAAGGGTAGTCGACAATGGTAAAAAAGATAGAGAGAGGAGAGAAGTTATTGTTGGAAGAATTATTGCATTAACTCAAGGAAAAAACAAGTATAAGAAGGTTCTCTTTTTATAAAGGGAACATATTTTTAAACTAAAAAACAAACCCAATCAAATCAAATCTCCTAAAATTAAAAAGAACAGGTCCTTTAAAAAGCACTTTCCAAAAACCAAATATACCAAACTAAAGGACACCAAACTTGGACCAAAAGCCACACCAAAAAATCCCTTAGGACCGACATCCCTTGGGTGCATCCTAAGCTACCACATGACACTTATTCTTTACACTCCCCATCAAGTCGAAGCCGGGAGGACGATGACGTTCTTCAAAACTTGTTAGGCTAGATGCCTCACCACTCTTCTTCGAGCTCGAAGCTCTCTACTTTGTCTTTGAAAGAAGCCATGGTGTAACCACTTACAACATCTAGAGTTGTTACTGTTGGTACAAGGGCATTAAGATCATTGATTTTGATGATAACAAAATACTTGTTATTTAACATTTGCATTGAGTTTAAGATTTCAGGATAAATGCAAATAGAAGCAAGTGTGAAGGAGCTCAAGTTCGCGTTTATGGTGGATTGGAGGAGCTTGATAGAGAAGAAAAGATGGAACTTCGCGTGGAGCGAAAGCACGAAGAAGAATAGGATAAATATTTTCTTTCTTGTATTTTGTACTTGTACTTTGCTCTTTTATTTCCTTAGATTCTTATTAAAGAGCTCAAAAATACCATACCTTAGTCCTAGGAACACCTTTCCATCCTTACGACACTTAGACAAACTTAAACATAACTTAGAAAACCAAAATCGACATCAGACAACCTGATCAGACGTCCAATATGAACATCAAACGTCTGATCATAGACTTTAAGATATCTAACATTTTGTCCAGACATCCAATGACTTAAGCTGCAAACAAAGATCTGTGACCATAATCTTTAGACGTCCAACCCTTAGTCCAAACATTTTAAAAGACGTCTGATGACCTTGCCAGACGTCCAAAAATAGGACAGTTAGCCTGTCAGGAGAAAATCTTCGAGGATCACCTTTTGATTATTTTAAATGTATTATCAGACATCCGTAGACCTGTCCAAACATCCAAACATTATGTCAGACGTCCGACTTATCGTCTGACCAATATACACTAAAACCCTATTTAGAGATGGTACAATTCTAGGAACCAAACCCGCCCAAATTAGACATCCGATAAGATTACCAGACATTTTATAATAGCACTTCAAACATCCACTGAAATCCTTATTTAAATCCAATAGATTAGGGACTCTGACCCTTTAAATTAGAAGTTCAAAATTGTCGTCAGACGTCTGACCAGAATATTAAACGTCTGATAACTCTGTCAGAGTCATGATGACCCTAATTTCATTGGGATTTTGGCCTGATCTTTTGAGATCTTTTTCCAACGACTACCCAAACTTTCTAAGGCCTTCTAAACCCTTCTTAAGACCTCTATAAATAGAGGAATATCCTTCCTAAGACACACACACCCAGAGATACTACTTCCACCATTATTTGTGTCAAGGAAAGAGAAATCAACAAGAGAAACTATGCCATTGCTCTCCAAACCTTATTCCATATGTCCGAGAGCACCAAAACTCTACTGCACTTCACATCGAATCTCTTCCATCTAAGGGAAGTTTCTCAGCCTATAGAAGCTTAGGTTTAATCGTTACTTTCAGGCTCTATAGGTATTTATTTTCCTTTTATATTTGGTTGGGTATTCACATGGTGAATTCCCGTCTCCTTCGCGAGACAAAATACTCTTCATGGAGAAGAGTGGTTTTAAGGAATGCTACCCTCAGGTTTAAGTAGCGTGGTTGTAAGAGGTTGCACTACCCTTGTTGAAGTAGTATATTAGTGGATTTTGATCTACTCGGTAGATCGGAAAATCCTAAGTTAAGAGACTTAGGTGGTGGTTTTTACCCATGTTGGGTTTCCACCTAAAAATACTTGTCTCATTTGTAGTAAATGTTATGTGTAATTAATTGTGATTTTATTTCTACATAATTTTCATCTCGTACTATTCACCCCCCTCTAGTTCGGAATTTCAGTTACTTCTATGGCAACCTCAAGAGTCGCCATGACAGCTGTCGTTGTCTTCTTCTCTTCTTAAAACATAGCCATGATCTTCTCAAGGTCAACAGGCGTGAAAGAGTTTGCATGTGAGGTGCTAGTAGCTCCACGATAAAACCTCCAAACCTATCCGAACATCTCTCTTATGGACGATTGGAACGCCCACAATACTGACATTGAGGGTAAACGCAACCTGGGCCTCAACCTCATCCCCTTCCACGCCCCTCACCAGCCTCTAGAATCGTAAGTGCAGAGTTATCGCCTTTTGGCGTAATCTAAGCTTCTTGAACTTTCATCTTCTTAAGACAACTAAAGATGGTCTCAAGATCCGTCTTTCCGTCGAATGCAAGAATCTAATCACGAGTGGCCCAATAACAGGAATGTAACCCCGATAAAAACTTGGCATCCTACCAAACCGCACGTGTCTCCCCCTGTTTGTCGCAACAACTAGGCTCGTAGATATCCAACTCATCGAACAAAGCTTCCATCTTTCATAATACTTAGTCAAGGAGAGATCTCCCTGACCAGCTGTCCATATACAAGTATAAAGTTCAATAATACGTGCGTTACAAGATTTTTTGTTATACCTTTTCTCTAAGGGAGTCCAAATCTCATGCGCACTCCTTTTGTAGAGCATGTTCGAGGCAATGGTTGGATCTACGAAGTTCATTAACTAATTCATGACCACGTAGTTCTCTTGCTTCTTTTTCTTGACTCTGTCCTTTTGTTCAAGTGCTTCCTCAAGTAGAACATCGAATTTGTCTTGACCCCCAACAAATATCTTAACTGCTCATGCTCATAAGACATAGTTGGAAGTGCCTTGAAACTTGATGGTTGTTCCTTGAACCACCTTATCTTCTCCCGTTAACAATGCAACTTCGGTGGCAATTGTATTAGTCATCTTCCTCGATCTACAATCCCCCTACTCCGCGTAAGGCACTGGATGTGGTGAGGAGGATTTGTTAAAAAGGAACACCACAGACATGTGGCCTTGAAGAGAGCAAACACAAGAGAACAAAATTCTCTTCTATGCATGACTCTTCTTCCCAAATACGCGCACGCCAAGGAGCCTAGATCATAGGCTCTGATACCATGTGAAAGTTGGCGTGGAGGTCTCCTTGGGGTGGAGAAACAGTCCACGCAGGGACTGTTTTCATGTTGAAAACAATGAGAGAAGAAGGGCGGTTGGCGGTGGTGAAGAAAAGAGAGACAGAGGAGAGGAGTTGTTGGAAGAATTATTGCATTAACTTAAGGAAAAAACAAGTACAAGAAGGCTCTCTTTTTATAGAAAGAGCATATCTTCTAAACCAAGAAACAAACCCAATCAAATCAAATCTTCTAAAATTAGAAAGAACAAATCCTCAAAAAAAATACTTTCCAGAAATCAAATATACCAAACTAAAGGACACCAAACTTGAAACAAAAACCACACCAAAAAATCCATTGGGGCCAGCGCCCCTTGGGTGCATCCTAGGCTGCCACGTGCCACTTATTCTTCACAATTACTAACAATTAAACTTCAACATGCAACTTTTACAACAATGAACCCCACAAACAACTAAACATGGATACATTGATGATTGATCTGCACTTTTTTTTTTTTTGAAAAAGGAAATGGTAGTTATCCAGAGTGATAACTACCCAAATATATAAATTATAGAATCAACAGCCACCGCCAATGCAACAGGCAGACCCCAAGGTTCCCCACTCACAAGGATCCGCACCAAAGATTAAACAAGTAACAAACTCAACAAAATTCTCCATATAAGGTCTCTAGCCCCTGAAGACCACAGCATTCCTACCCAACCAAATGCCCCATAACACTGCCAACGGTCTGGCCCTCTCCTTCTTTGTACGAAAGACGATCCGTCCAACATCACCTCCTCCGCTTCTGAAGCTGTGCCAAAAATCTTCAAAAGATCGACACTCCCACCACCCCGCTCCCACCCGGCCTCATATCTGCACCACAAACGGGCAAGTGAAAAAAAGGTGGTCTATCTCCTCCTCCCCACCTCCATACAAAGGGCAGACCTTACTCTCTCCAGGAGCCCATTTCGCCCTCCAAACCTTGGTCACAAGCCTTCTCCTCCTAAGTAGCAAGACAAAAATCTTGACCTTTAAAGGACATGCGGCATTCCAAATCTGTCTGTAGTCCCTCACCATATCCATCTCAACCATGGGATCTCCAATAGACAATCTCCTGTAGGCAGCCACTACCAAGAACTCACCTTCATCCCAACCAAACATATCCGTACCAGAAGCCAGTTGCAGCCCTTCCAACTCTTCAAGCAGAACCTGAAAATCATGAGTTCTCGCATCTGAAAGGTTTCCTACAAAACACAGGCACCACTCATCTTCCCACACCTCGGCCACAGATGCCTCTTTGTTCTGGGACAAAGCAAACAACCTCTGAAATCTTCTAGCAAGCACATCTTGTCCCGTCCAATCATCCTGCCAAAATCTGAAAATCTCCCCCATTCCCACCACAGGAACAAAACAATTCCGCACCCTAGGAGCCACCATCGACAGGCCTTTCAAAAAATGAGAAGCATCCCTCGGCGGAGATATCAAGAGATTCCACTGCACCAGGCCACCATAAGCCGTCCCGAACACCTTGCCCACCAAATTCTCCCTACATTCCAAGAGGCTTCCTACCCAGGTCCCTCAACCCGACCCCCCTTCTTCCACCGGCCTGTAGACCTCCTCCCACGCAACCAACCTGGCACCCTATCCATTCGTCCCCTAGTTGGACTAAAAGAAATTCCTCATAAGTCTCTCTATCTTCCCGACAACCTGTCGATGCATCTTCAGAACAGAAGTGAAATACGATGGCATTGCTGCCAAAACCGCCTTGAACAAGACCAACCTTCCACCCCTTGACAAAAGCCTGGACGCCCACCCTTGCAATCTCCCCTCCAGTCTCTCCACCAGGGGAGCCCAATCTTTCACCATCCATCAATGGTAAACCCAGATATCTGATCGGAAGCTTCACCTGCTCTGTGCCAAGACCCAAGCTACACCCCCTCGCCTCCGCCTCAGTCAAATTGAATGGGACAAAATCAGATTTAGACAGGTTGATCTGCAGTCCTGAAGCCTCACCAAACAAGAAGATTAGGATCCGCATTCTCCTGGCTTCCACTTCCCCACCTTCAATGAAGAAAACCGTATCATCCGCATACTGTAATAACGGGATACTCGTCCCATCTCTCAAGGAGAAACCCCTCACCAAGTTCCTCTCACACGACCTCTTAGTCGCCCTCGCAAGAGCATCCGCTGCAATCACAAAAAACATCGGGGCCAAAGGACATCCTTGCCTCATCCCCCTCCTCGGCTGAATCCAACTCCCTGCCGGGTTTCCATTGATAAGAACCGAGAAAGATGTCGTGGTGACACATCTCTTCATCTAGTCAATCCACATCGGTGGGAAACCCCTCTTCACTAAGGACGGCCAAAGAAACGACCACTCAACCGAGTCATAAGCCTTGCTGAAATCAACTTTCCACAGAAAGGCCTTCTTATTTCTCTTCCAGGACGAAAGGATCTCCGAGGCCAACACATAACCTTCCAAAATATTTCTGCCAGGAACAAAAGCCGTCTGCACCAGGTCTATAATCCCAGCCAGCGTCCTCCTTAATCTATTCGCCAGCAGCTTCGCCACTATCAGGTAGCTAGCATTCGAGAGGGTTATCAGTCTGTACTCCTGGATCTCCTCAGCACCTTCCTTTTTCGGTAGCAGGAACATGTAGAACTTGTTCAGCCTATTGAAATCCAAATTTCCAACTCTAAACTCTTGCACAACTTGCATCACATCCTCCTTCACCACCGGCCAGAACTCTTTATAGAAGGCAACCGGAAAACCGTCCAGCCCCGGACAACCATCAGCGTTCAGCCCCCAGATTGCCTTGTGGATCTCATCCTCCTCAAACGGACCCGTCAAGAAGCTGGCTTCTGCCTCCCCGATCCACGGTACCTCAGACCCCAACCATCTCCATCTTCCCCCCATCTTCTCCCAGTAAACTCTCTGAAGTGCCTCGCAGCTGCCCCTCCCACTGCCTCTCTTCCCATAAACTCCTCCCCATCCACCACCAACATGTCAATCCAGTTCCTTCTCCTTCCTGATGCAGTAGTATGAAAAAATCGAGTGTTGGAATCGCCTTCCTTCAGCCACTCTGCCTAGACCTCACCTTCCACTCCATCTCCACCTTCCGGTCTTCCTCTTGTATCACCTGTATCTGCCTTGCTCTGCAAACCCTGTCAGCGTCAGAAAGGAGACCAACATCCTCCACCATGTCCAAACGTGCAATCTCACCAAGAGCCTCCTCTCTCTTCTTCCCACATTCCTCCCTAATCTGCTTCATACGGATCTTCAAGAAGGATCTCAAATCCCACAGCTTAGCTTTCAACCTGACAGCCGCCGAACCATCCACATGAACCGACCTCCACCGCTCTTCCACCAGGCCCCTAAACCCCTCTTCCAGGAGCCACGCCCTGTCGAACATAAAATACGTACCATGCCTCCATTCCTCGTTCGACGCCCACAACAAGGGAGTGTGATCCGATAACGACCGCTCCAGGGGTCTAACCTCCACCATCGGGAACAACTCTGCCATCGCCGTTGAGGCAAAAAATTTATCGATCCGGGATCGCTGTCCTCCAGAACTCCACATGAAAAGACAGGACAAAGGTGGCATGTCAACCAGCCCCTACTCCGCAACAAAGCCCGCAAACGCCTCAGAGCCTTGGTCCATTCCTCCACGGCCATCTGGTCTATCCTCTGCCAGCAAAGTGACATTAAAATCGCCACCAATCAACCAAGGTATCCCCTGAAAAGATGTCGCAACCTGACTCAGATCTTCCCACAAAGCCTGCCTCCTCCAACCCTCCGTCGGACCGTAAATCGAAGAAAAGAGCATACACGTATTATCCCGGCGCCTCTAAAGCCTGACAGTGACAACATGGGACCCAACCAACGAGTCCAACAAGGAGAAATCATCATCCTTCCACCCCATAACAATTCCCCCCGCACTTCCAACCACATCCAGGGCCAAGAACCCCCCAAAACCACCTCCCCCTATCTCCCTCCACAGCCTCCCATCACAACTCCCCCACTTCGTCTCCTGGAGAAAGATCACGTCAGGCCCCCATCTCTGAACATACCCCCGCAGAGCCGCCCACCTCGATGGGTCATTCAGACCCCTCAAATTCCACGACAAGACCTTAGTCATGTAAAGCCCCGGGAAACTCATCCTTGCATCAACCGCCTAAACCCCATCTCCACAACCACTTCATCCACCTCTCCCTCCTCCAACAGCACACACCAACCAGGCAAGCTCCCCTCATAGTCGCCCCCCGATCCACCTTGTCCCGCAGTCTCCCCCTCGTCTGCAACCAGTGCCTGTGTCTCCCCCTGCGTCAGGATCTCCCCCACAGGCAGCCCAACCGTTGCGCCAGCCCCTCGCACCTTCACCACTTCCTCCAAAGCCCCAGCATCACCACCAGCTCCCGCCGCCCCTCCTCCACCGCAGGGACCCCCAGAACAGCCTTCGCCCTGTCTTCGCCCCCAGCCAGGTCCGTCGTCGGCACCATGCCTTGTCCTCCGAAAGGCGGAGCGACACCCAGCTCCACCCGCGTCCGACGCTGGTTCTCCCCAACCACGCTCCCAGTCAGAGCCTTCGAAGTGCGCCCCCTTCGGTAGGACCACCGCAGCATGTAGGTGAGCCGTTGTGGGCCTAGCAACCTCGGCTCCCATCGCCACTCACATCCGACCTCACCTACTGCACCGCACCCCACCGCCCGGTCTAATTTATCAAGGGCGTGTCGCGAACCTCCAGCCACAGCTCCCCGTCCGCCAGCTTCAAAGGTCCGAGATCTCGGATCTGCCCGCGAGGAAAGCCCCGAACCGATATCTCCACCTAAGCCATCGTCCCCCGTAATCGGGTCAAGCCCGCTCGACCCGGGTCCGCCACAGTCGCACCCCACTAAACCCGGGGCCACCTCCATGTCACAGTCGTACCTGTAATCAGCGGAGTCTCCCAGCTTCAGCGCTGCAGACCCCTCCATCAACCCCTCCGCAAGACCCGCACCGGCCTCCCTCATCCCCGCCCTTTCACCTACCTCAGATCGCGCCACGGGGATCGTAACCGCCACACGATCCTCGCCGCAGTCCTCGCCACGACCTTCGGGCTTCCCAAAAGCAACCTGCCCCTCCTCCACTCACCCGCCACCTCCGCCTCCAAGCGCCGCCGCCACACCGCCAGCCACCGCCTCAACGACGGACCTAGAGCTCCCGGATCCCCACGAGACGCGAACCATCCAGGAGGAGCTCCCCCATTTAAGTACCATCCTCTCCACAAGTTGCCGCCCCGGCCTCATCTCCACCCACGCTCCGAATCGCGACAGGTCTACTGACCTCAAGCCCATGCCTTTGCAACTCCGGAGCCTCGCAAAAGGGGCAACCACCGCCGCCGCCACCTCCACCGTGCGGAGGAAAAGGGGAACCCCCTCAATCAACACCTTCTATCTCGCGCCAGCCGGCGGTCATTCTGCCAACGTGCCATCCGAACTCACCTGCCAGCGACACCACACCACTCCCCGGCCACACCGCAACACCTTGAAGACCAGCCGTCGCAGCTCCTCCCGACCAAGTCCCAGCAGCACCAAACGCCCACTCCCAAGGGAAGCCACCCCAAAGGATCCCCCGCCATTCCCCAAGAAGGCGGCGACCGCCCTTCTCAGAGCTCCCACATCCACCTCCCCCTCCAGCACCACCGCCACCAGAGTCGACGCCAGCCTCCCTTCCAACGCCCCAATTTCCTCCGACCAAGGCACCTCAACCTCCACGAGAGGCGCCCCTTCCGAGGGGGATGGGGGCATCCCCTCCCTCTTCGAAGAGATCCCGCCACCCGACCGACGGAGCCCGCAACCCGACCTCCGATGCCCCAGACCGCCACAGCGTAAACACCTCACCGGGTCTCTGCAGTCCGCCGCCACATGCCCCCTCCCGAGGCATTTGAAGCACCTCACCGGCTCTGCTCCCCTCCACGACCTCCTCCTCACCACCGTCCAGTCAGAGCCGCCTCTCCCCACCCCACTCGCCAGTCGCCCCGTGAACCCCCACTCACTCTCTCCCGCTCATGGACAAGACCTTTGATATTGCTTTGCATATGAAATGACCTTGATCTACACATATTCCACATTTGCATTTGCATTTTTAAGTACAGCACCATTATGTTGCAGCCACAACATTCAAAGGACAGCTGAAGGGGATGCTCCCTGGTTTGGTGTGAAAGAAAATTGGACTACACCCAAACCCACCAGTTACAAAAGACTCCCAAAAGGACAAATCGGGCATTGAATCAATCCATCCAATCCGACTTCTATACCATATTTCTTTTGTGAAAGGACAAGTTAAAACCAAGAGGTTACAGCCTTCCATCACTTCATTGAAAGAGGAACAAGTTGCATCCTCCCTGAGATGAAGTTGTTTCCTTCAACTCTTGGTCACAATCCTTCCATTTCTAAATAACCATGCAAATATCTTCACCTTTAAAGGTAACTTGACTTTCCAAACAAGCTTTCTATCCATTGCCACAAGTTCATCTGTAAAATATGCATGCAGAAGGTGGTAGATTGCCCTTACTGATTTTGTCTCCGACCCTCCCCCGGACCCCATGCATAAGGGGAGCTTCGTGCACCGGGCTGCCCTTTGTCTAGCTCCCAACTAGACCCCATACCACCACCTAGCCTTAAAATCCGCAAATCTTCTTGCAACTTCAGAAAATCCAAAGCCTCTTATGAGACAAATTAGAAAAGAAATGTGGCATCCAGCATCTTGAATCCCTACTATGTGGCAATTATAGCCCCTATGTCAACATCCAACGAGAATAATATCAGGTGTCAGTGTGAAGGTGCTACTTTTCCAGTCCAAGCATCAAACCCAAAGATGAAGTTGCAGCCATCCCTAAGGCAAGCTGGAAAAAATTTCTTTACACTGGCCATTAATTGCAAGAAGCCTTCAAAAAAGCTAACACATCACTTGCTCGCATCATCCCCCTATCCCAACTCAATGTCCTTCTATAGCAGCCATACAACACATCTGTCACCAGGGACTCCCTTAACTTCATTACCCTCACATCCAGAACTCCCAGACACCCTCAGAAATCAAATTGTGTATGTCCTTCCAGCTAACCATATGTGCTCCTCATGTGTTCTGGCTCACATCCTGAGAGAGAGAGGGAGGAGGAGGAGGAGGAGGAGGAGAAAAGCACTTATTATTAGTTAGTTTCCTAATACCATCCTCCACCTTTCCAAGCAAAGAGAAGATTAACATAAAGAAAACAAGAATAGCTAAGAGGAGCAATCTCAACAACAATAAATGATCACCCCTCAAAATATGTCTCACTGGCCAACCTTCAAGCTGTATATCCAACATCAGGCCCCAATCTACAACCTTAAAAGGGCCATCCATAAGCAGAAGGCCCAGATAAACTGACGCATTTGTCAAATTGAAGTGCCAAGTCTATCAGCATAGCCACTCACTTCCATCTCAGTTATACCACAAGGAACAAAAGAATATCTTTTCCTTGCTCAAATTGAGCGCTGAAAAATCTGCAAAAACCTCTACCATACATGATACATCCACCAGTCGATACAAAGCCCCTAAAAAGCCTAGCCTCACAACAAGCTCAGAAGGAGCAACACAAAAAGGCGCCGGCAGTCAGAACAAACAACAATGGTGTAAGGGGACAACCCTTGATTTCTTTAAATGATTTCCATGGACCCACCTTCTGATTTCTTCACTTCCCATTACCTCCCAATCCTCCACAAGCAATTGCTTAAGTAGATGGTCTCAAAGATGATTATTCGCAAATGCATAAAACAAACATGTAGTGGGATCCCCCTTCTTCGGCACTATCATTACCTTTATTTCAAGTGATTGTCATTGCAAGGAAAAATCTCCTATTGAAATTGTCCAATCTAAACCCCCCCACCCCTATCCTCCTCCTCCCAAGTATCTCTCCTTCCACAAGATTTCTCTATCCAGGGAAATAGATGACTACTTGAGATTTGCAAATATCAAATATATTAACTATGTAAGAATGGTTACAAGTTCCATACCTATTAGGATTAAAAATAATAGGAATAGGAATAAGATAAGGCCATTGTATTGCAAGTATCCCAGTTAGAACAAAGGAACCAAGTGCTTTATTCCATAGCCAAGTTTCTTAATATATAGAGGTGGAAAAATTACATAAGATGTCCTCAAAGAAATAAGAAAATACATCAAGTCAGCAAATAACTAAAAAACCATACCTAAACCATAAGGGCTAACATTCCCCCTCAAGCTGGAGCATAAATGTCAATCATGCTCAACTTAAAACAACAGGTATCAAATGATGCTCGTGGCAACGCCTTCGTGACAATATCTACTATCTAGTCATCTAAGGAGACATGGGTGGTGTAAATGACTTCGTTCTAGATTAAGTCGCGTGTATAGTGGTAGTCGACCTCCACGTGCTTGATCCACTGGTAAAACATGGGATTGTTGGCAATGTAGGTGGCTGCCTTGTTGCCACATCTTATCTCCATAGGTGTGTCAACAGATATATGCAAATCAGCAAGGATTGATCTCACCCACATCATCTCTGAGACAATATGTGCCATGGGCCTGTACTCTGACTCGACGCTAGACTTAGAGACAATAACATGTTTCCTACTCTTCCAAGTCACTAGGTTTCCTACCACATAGGTCTAGAATCTTGTAGCAGGCTTCCAGTCTACCAAACACCCTGCATAATCAGCATCTAAGTACACTACTACACTCATAGAAGCTCCTTTGGTGAATAGAACCCCTCTTCTTTGTACTTTCTTCAAGTACCTCAGCACCATCATTACAGCATCCTAATGCTGCCTAGTGGGTCTATCCATAAACTAACTCAATTTCCTGACTATAAGAGAAATATCTGGTCTAATAATAGTCAAATGTAAAAGCTTGTACACTAGCCCTCTGTACTACCTGTTGTCCACTGCCTCAACCTTCTCATCGTACAAATGAGTCTTGGGATCCATAAGGGTATTGGCTGACTTTGCTCCCAGCATGCTAATCTCCTACAGCAAGTCAAGGGCATACTTCCTCTAGGAAAGTACTACATCCTTCTTACTACGTGCCACCTCAATCCTAAGAAAGTATCTCAGCGGCCCCAAGTCCCTCATAATAAAATTCCAAGCAAGGCATTCCTTGACCTCAGTGATGCCAGTGCCAACATTCCATGTGATAATCAAATCATTAGCGTATACTAAAAGTACCACCACGCCCTTCCATGTATTCCTAACCAATAGAAAATGATCTGATGAGGATCTCTAGAAGCCAATCATCTCAACTACCTCTAAAAGCTTCTGGAACCAAGCTCTTATGCTCTACTTCAAGTCATATATCACCTTTCACAATCTACAAACCCTGGAACACTCCCCCTAAGTCTCATAACGTGGTGGTTGTTGCATATACACCTCTTCTTGTAAAGCACCATAAAGGAATACATTCTTCACATCCAGCTAATGAAGAAGTCAGTCCTTCGAAACAACTATAGAAATAAGAATATGCAATGTCGAGAGTCGAACCACAAAGGAAAAGGTATCAAAGAAGTCTATACCATAGGTTTGCATAAACTCCTTTTCTACAAGACGAGCCTTATGCCTGGCAACTATCCCATTGAGGTTGTACTTGATGGCAAACACCCTTCAGCACCCAACTACTGAAGCTTCCATAAGCAAGTTGACAAGTTCCCATGCCATGGGAGTAAAGGGCAACCATCTTGTCCTCCATGGCCTGGCACTACTTTGGATTAAGCATGGCCTACTGATGACTAGTAGGAATAGTCATGGCAGAAAGAGCATGACATAACTTGTTATAGGCCCCTCCTAAGAACTCAGTGGACACAGCATGTGATATGGGATATTGAGCACAACTTCATAGTGCATTGCAAACAACAATGAGAAGATCAAGATCATCTGGCACATGAGACTCCATCTCAGCACTAGGTACAGCCTCACCATTGTCCTGTGGACCCCCTGCATCATCACTATGCACTATCTCATCAGTATGTAAATCTCTTGTGGTCACCTAAGGTTGAGGTGGAGAAAGCGCAAAAGAGGGTTGTTGGCAATAGGTAAGGGAAGACTGTATGTGACCGAGGGCTCGCGAAATCTCTCAGGCTCAGAGAGTAGTGGATCTAATGGTGATGGCATAGACTCGGTAATCGGAATCGCCTCCAATGGCATAAGAGGAATAGGCATAGGTACCTCGGTAACCTTAGTAGATAGACGTCTCATAGCAGAAGAAAAGTATGGAATGAACTTGTAGAAGGTGACATCCGCACTAACATAGTGGCACCCTCCAACAATATCATAACATCTGTATCCCTTCTCATGACATCTGTATCTCTTCTGTGTCCTTAAATGCTCAAGAAAGATATACTTGACAACATAGAGAGCAAGCTTGTCCCTACTAGGTCCATGAATATGCACAAATGCAACACATCCGAAGACCTGGGGTGACACCCTAAATAGTCACTATTTAGAAATAAGATGGAATAAAGAACTTTCTCGTCAAGAACTATAGAGGGCATTCGATTGATAAGATAACACATTGTCAACACTATATCCCCCTAATATCTCTCTGATTCACTATTCTGAATTAGAAGTGTCCATGCAACATCTAGAATATGCCGATGTTTGTGTTCTACCACACCATTTTGCTGAGATGTACAAGGATAACTTGTCTGATGAATAATGCCATGATCCCGATAAAAGGCACGCAGAAAGGTGGTGCAATTCTCCAAAGCATTGTCCAATCTAATGGCCTTTACATTCACTTCATACTAATTTCAAATCTCTACCAAAAAGGCACGAATCATATCACCATCTACAAACTTAGCCTTCAACAAAAATATCTAAGCAGGACAAGAGAAATCATCTACGATAGCTAAATAGTATCTATGCCCCAGACAATCTAGAGTCCTACTAGGTCCCTAAATATCAATATTAAGACCCCAGTGTTGACTCCTCGAAAAGGTACTCCTATGGTGCTTCCCGAGTTGACACACCTCACACTGAAAAGTAGCAGTTGAAGGAATCTATGGCAACATTCATCGAAGTTTTGGCAATGGAATAAGTTCAAACCGAAGATGCCACAGGTAGCTAGAGGCACCTCCTGACGAGAGAGAAACATGGCCTGCAAAAGACGATTATAGAAGGCAATAAACTCCTTCACGACCAACCCCAATAGTGTGTCCTATGAGAACATCCTCAAACGTAAAGAAACTGCATCAAAGACGACACAATAGTTCAACTCATTTGTGATCCAACTAATTGAAATCTAGAAAATCAAGAGCCAAAAGAGCATTCTCCAACTTCATGTGTAGAGTCAGACGAACCCCCCCCCCCCCCCACCCCCTCCGCGACCCGATATAGGGGAATGTCACCCATCAGCAACCTAAACAGTCTTGCCTAATGGAACAAAACAAATAGTAGAGAATTGCCTCGCATCAGCACAAATGTGTTGAGACGCGCTTAAATCAACAAACCAATATGCTTCCTCTCCAAGGCTAATGCACAACTCCTGCTCAAGACGCACCATGCTGACTAGATACATGAAGCACTCTCATACTCACTCCTAGAAATAGTGTTTGTGTCATATGACCCTTCTGGCACAATGAAGGCACGACACTCAGCAATAGGAAATATTGCTCTTTTAGTTCTAGTCAAAGCAAAGTCTACTCCTTATCATAACCCTCCACGGTCATGAAATATATTTATGGCCATCGGGCGCAACTGGTTCCACCTGGCTTCACCATGGAACCAAAACAAGGTCTCTCGTATACCCCAAACTCAGATACACACTCCAATGTCATCTCAGACAAATTCTTAGATGCCATCTTGCTTCAACCAGACCACGAAAACAATCTTCTCACTGATGAAGGGTAAAATCAAACCATCAAGGCTAACTTAAGATTGAGAAAAGGATCCTCAAGCAGTTATATCGGGAGCACACAGCACTACAGCAGGACACACAACACCACGTGGCCTGCAAGAGGCAAGAGGAGATATTGTCGAGCGGTGCAGCACCTACAGGAAGTGAAAGAAGATGCTGGGCAGAGGTAGGAACCGGCTAGGCGGTGCTCAGGCGATGGTGCAAACCAAAGATGCCATTAGGCGGTGCTAGGCGAAGGTAGGAACCAACTAGGTAGCTCTCAAGTGATGGTGCCGGCCAAAGATGGCACTGGGCAACGCTAGGCAGAGGTACGAACTGACTGGGTGGCACTCAGGCAATGATGCAAGCCAAACAAGGCCTGTTATATTTTTCCATCACCTCTCTCTATATAAAGAGGTGTAAGGCTAGCTTAGTAAAATAAGAACTTTCATTTTCTTCAACTTGGTATCAGAGCAACCTGTGAGCACATTTAGAGTGATACCACTAGATAAGAAGACATTTAAGGGTATCATGTATCAGTTACCTGTCAGCTATAAAGAGAAGATTACACACACCCCTTCCCCTTCAGTTCCTCTTGAGCCACCATCGTCCTCCCTCGATCAGGTATGTGTTGAGACCACTAACAATGCTTCTCCTGTTGATATTTCTCCAGGTCCTGTTTCTGTGACTGTTGATAATGATATTCCTATTGCGATTCCGAAGGCCCCTTGTTCATGTGCCCAGTATCGTGTGGCTAAGAGTGCAATCTCCACTGACTCTCTTAGTGCTAAGTTTCATACCTTTACTACTACTGTTGCTAGTTCTGAGATACCTACTTCATATCAGCAGGCTCATCTAAATCTGCACTGGAAGTTTAACATAGAAGAGAAGATGTCAGCTCTCCGTGATAGAGGCACCTAGAAGCTCACTCTATTACCCTCTGGTGTGCACCTTTTTGGTACTAGATGGGTCTTTGCCTTGAAATACAACCCCGATGGGTCTATTTCTAGGTATAAGGTTCATCTTGTAGCCAAAGGATTCACTCAAACCTATAGGGTGGATTTCTTTGACACCTCCCCGGTTGCTTATCTCTCCACCATCCATATCCTTATTTCTATTGCGGCACACTATGGATGGTCTTTACACCAATTTGACATCAAAAATGTCTTTCTCTATGGTGACCTTTAAGAGGAGATATATATGCAGCAATCTCCTGATTTTAAAATTCATGGAGAGTGTGTTTACAAGCTACGAAAGGCCATCTATGGCCTTAAACAAAGTATCCGAGCCTAGTTTCAGCATCTATCAGAGGCATTGACTATTGTTGGATCACAGAGATCCTCGTCTGATCATTCATTGTTTGTGAGGAAAATCAGTTGTGGTATGGTGGCTCTACTTATTTATGTTGATGATTTTATACTCACAGGAGATGACTTAGCTAGTATTTCTCAGGTGAAAGAGTATTTAACACGGCAGTTTGTTACAAAAGACCTTGAGAAGCTTAGATACTTCCTTGGTATTGAGATTGCTACGAGTAAGCAAGGTATTATTATGTCTCGGAAGAAATATGCTCTAAACATTCTCCAGGTAACAAGCATGCTTTGATCTAAGGGTGCTAATATCCCTATGGATCCAAAGGTCCATTTGTTTGACAACTCAGCAAGATTGAAGGAGAAGAAGGCTTATAGACAACTGGTGGGGAAGCTATTGTATTTGACCATTACTAAACCAGATATTAGCCTTGTAATGGGTAAGCTGAGCCAATTCTTGTACAAACCTTCTAATGACCATTGGCAAGCAATGATGCAGGTGTTGAGATACATCAAAGAGTGAGGCCTTTTGTTCCATAAGAAAGCTCCTATATCTGTTGTTGCTTATTCAGATGCAGATTATGTTGGGGATAAAAGATCTACTACAGGTTTCTGTACCTTTGTAGTAGGGAATCTAGTAACTTGGAGGAACAAGAAGCAAAGTGTGGTGTCACGCTCGAGCACTGAATCAGAGTACCACACCATAGCACACATAGCAACAAAGATGATATGGATACGGTCTTTGTTACGAAACCTTCATGTTATTCTTGAGAAACCTATGGAGATGTATTGTGACAATAGGGTCGCAACTTATATTGCTAACAATCCCATGTTCAATGACAGGACAAAACATGTGGAAGTGGATTGTCATTATAGGGAAAGTTTAATTCAGCAGGGTATGCTCCATACTATTTACCTAGCCTCTTCAGAACAAACTGCAAATATGTTTACTAAGTCTTTATCGCGCCCTATGTTTGAGAAGTGTAGAAATAAGCTAAACATGGCTAATATATATACTTCAGCTTAAGGGAGAGTGTTACGTTATGTTAAAAGTTATTCTGTCATTTGTTTTTATTATTGAACTCTTTTTATATTTTTCCCTTACCTTTCTCTACATAAAGAGGTGTAGAGTTGACTTAGTAAAATAAGAACTTTCATTTTCTTCGACTAATAATGTAGTGCATACTGTAGCAGTACTATGGCAGAGCATACTGCACATACTGTAGCACACACTACAGCAAATAATGTAGTGCATGCTGTAGCAGTACTATAGCAGGCTGCATACTGTAGCAGTACTGTAGCCACATACTATGCAGCATTGTAGCAACGATGTGGTAAGAGTACTGTAGCAGTACTATAGCAACAGTACTGTAGCAGCATTGCATGCTATAGCGTTGCATGCATGAGGAAAGGAAGCACACAAAGAGGGTCGTGCACAAAAGAGAGGGTTGGTGGTCTGGGGAATTCCCTAAAACCGTTTCCGCTCTAATACCATGTTGAAGATTCGAGGAATCAAAAAATATTATTATGAATCTCAAGAAACAAGAAAAAGTCGATCCTTTCATATAAAGCGGGTCAATCCTAATTACAATCCTAATACAATCAAACTAATCTAATCAATCTCTAACTACCTAAAGCATCTCTATGATTTTGAAAAGAAACAAAAGTGGAAAGTACTAAAATAAGGAAGAGATAATTCTAAATACTATTTCCTAATTTTCTCTAACAGTAACAATATCTAACAGTAACAATAAGAAGAATCTATTGAAGCTTTCCAACCCCCTGATTATCACACCAGCCCCACCACCAGTCATAGCTATATAAAAAGAATAGGAAGCAATCAAGGCCCGGTGAACCTTCACCTTAAACCAAATAGCACCACCTTTACACCCTCTTTTGAGGAAAGAGAATTGAGGCTATCACTTATCACGTTGGGAAAAGATTAGACTGAGAGCACCTTGCCTATCCACCTTCAGGATCCATGCGACTAACCCATTGTAAATTGAGAAAATATGATGCCAACTTCAACCCCATCTTTTACTGGCCTTACAACATCATAACATGAATGGCTCAAATCTCATCAAAGGAAAAACATGAACAACTCAATGAAGTTGCACCATCCTGTACTACTAGCACAAATATGAAAGAACACATTGTTAGCATCTCCCTTCCTAGGCACAACATTCTAGAGTCCTTTTTCCACTGAGTTCGAATTTTCTTATCCTCCTTTCAAGAAAAAAAAAACTTATCCACTAAATTGACAACTAATTGATGTTTATGATTCTAAAATCTCTCCTTGCTACCTCTTCCAAAAAAAATCTCCTTGCCAAGCAATGCCCCATGATCACCGATACAGTCCAACCTAGAAATCTCCTTCATATTCTCCACCCTCATCTGATACCTTTCCCCCTTGAGCCTACCCATATACTTAATAAAAAACTTCTTCAAGGCATTTAGTAGTTCGACCAGCACCTTCTCAGCCTAATTAGAGAAAGCGTGGGGTTCAGATGCTAGCAAGGGCTCCTTTCAACCAGCCTAAATGCATGGATCTTGTATCATTGAGACCATCACAAGCTAGACAACTAATAAGGTCATACAAATCTTTACTAGCTATCCCGTCCAATAGCACCAAAAGTACATAACCCCCTTATCCTTTGGGCTTTCATGATAGGAACTTGATCTACAAGACCCCTTCTGTAGTCCTTTTCCTCTTCTCCACAACTTCCCATATGTCACCACTTTTCCTCATTTTTAACAGCCCATCATCCTTGCTGATAGTAGTCTTCAAGTGGATTGAATAGCCCTAGTGACGGGTGTATGCACAGTGTAATATGCATATTGTTAACCTCATCACCAACAAAAGATGCCCTAAACGATGAACAAGGCTTCAAGATTTATTTTATAGCTTCTTGTGCAAAGGGTTTGCTTGTTGAAAGCATGCAACAGCCTATGTTAAAGGGAACTTAATTTAGCCAATACTTTGTTTTGACAATTGTATCTTCATATTTTTCAAAAAAAAAGAGAACAATGCTTTTCAATTTAGGTGACACTGTTTGATTTGGAAGGATGATTGGTCCAGAGATGGTGCTATGTCCGCCAAGTTCCCGCATTTGTTTGGTTTGGTGGTAAATAAGGATGCTTTGGTGTCAGAAATCTGGGATAACCTCTCAAACTCTTGGCGTCCTGTGCTGCAACAATAACCGTTGGAGGCTAGAATGCTTGATTTTCTGAACCTGATGAAGCTGTTGGATGGTGTTAGGCCTGATTTCAACAGTCCAGATTGATTTGTATGGAGTGAAGGGACGTTTTCGGTGGGAAAGGTCTATAAGTTGATGGCTTTGGAACATGGGCCCGAGTCTATTTTTTGGACAGACTGTTCTGTCATCTAGATATTGCCCATTCCTGTTGAGATTAAAATTTTCTTGTGGTTGTTGAGGTGGAGAAAAATGGTCACTAAGTCCTTTAGAAGAAGATGGTCGGAAGATGGGGATGTATGGTGCTCTTTTTGCAATGCTGCTGATGAAGATATGTCTCATTTGTTCTGTTTATGTCATTTCTCTTTGGAGGGAGATGAAAGGGCGACGGTGCACAACGATACAGCTGTCTGGGTCAAGGGTATCACTACCCTGTGGTGTATTTGGTTGCAGCAAAATGATGTGATTTTTAAAGGGGAACAGGTGTGAGTTGAAAATATTGTGAGGGAAGTTAATGTTCTTTCTGAATTCTGGCTTCAAAATCTATAAGTCCATTCCTTTTTAATGAAATTCTCTGGACGATTACCAATCTCCAATAATCTTCCGTTTTCTTTTCAAGAAAAAAAAAATAGAGAGAAAGAGAAAGAAAAAGAAAAGAAAGCTCAGTTACCTGGATGGATGGGAAGAAAATATGGCAACAACCATATTTCAGGCGGTAATGGATTGTTACCCGACCAATCAAAAACTCCAAGCACCTAAATTACAGGAAGAAAACAATTGTCTATTTTAGGAACTCTCAACATTTTACAAATCAAAGTGTAAGATTCTTGTGGATGTTGATTCACACCGAAAGCCACATTTTTCCCCATGATATTATAGCAGTAGCACCACCATGGTCCAGAATCCACTTCCGTCCCTTTTCCATTGCTCCATTACCTCCATCAGCCAATTCACCAAGTAACCTCAACATGACATAGCTTAGCACTGAACCAAACATGGTGCTGTGCCCCTCGATATGCAAACCCCAACCCCCATCCTCATTCTGCATAAATGACAAGAAAAGTTAATGGATTTTCCAAAATACGCCATCTCACAACCAAAATAATCCAAGTTTCACTAGTTTATATGGTGCAAGCTCTAACCCTTACCTGATGGTTGTAAAGATAACGGCGTATTTCACGCTGATGCTCTGCCTCTAGAACTGTGTTCAGCGCTCCGGTGATGTACAGAGTTATAACCTATGCAAAAACCGAACAATCCAGAGACACCACACTCTTGTCAATTAAAAAGGCAAAACAATCCAACACCCAAAAAATAAGCACAACACATTAACATCACCGAATTCCAAATCAACCAAGGTGCTCCCACTACAATGCCAAGCATTCTTCAAAAGCCAGCATTCCAGCAATGTGGGTATAACCCACCATCACGTCACCTCCACATTCAAGGTTCCCTCAAACCACACATTTCCAAGAGGACGAAAAATGGACCTAACAACTCACTGGCTGCACTCTTTGTACCCAAAGCAACAACCGAAAATGCTCAAATCGAAGTCATGACAGCAACTCGCCATCCCAAACACTCAGCAACAGCATCGTACTAAATCTACCATTTGCGATTAATGCATCTTCAACAACCATTTCAAAGGTGAAAGACGAGTTTGGCTCTCCTGCAATCCATGTCCAGTTAGGTACCGAGGTCGAGATGTGGCAACTCATCATCTCAACACTCAGCAGTGCCAGACTATAATTACATGAATCATGATTAACATGTCTTCAACAACCATTTCAGAAGAGAAGAAGAGTTCGCATTTCTTGCAATCCATATCCGGTTGGGACAGCCGGAATCATGGTTTCATTTCGATAATTTTGCATATAAACGAGACCATGTGGCTAAATCTACCATTTGCGATCAATGTGTCCTCAACAACCATTTCAAAGGAGAAGACGAGTTTAGATTCCCACAAATCCCAATCCAATCATGGACCAGAAGTCGCAATGCAGCAATTCACCTTCTCAACGCTCAGCAACAACATCAGATAAAACCCCATGAATCACAATTAGCACGTTGTCCTCGACAACCACTTCGAAAGAGAAGACGAGTCCGCGTTTCCCATGGTCCGGTTGATGATGATCTATATGAGCTTCATTTAGATAGTACTGCATATAGAGGAGGCGGTGGCAAAAGAATCTACAATTAACGATCAATGCGCCTTCAACAACCATTTCAGAAGAGAAGACGCGTTTGCATTTCCCGTGATTCGTATTCAGTTGGGAAAAATCGTGGTTGATGATCTATATAAGCTTCATTTAGACAACGTCCAAATAAAGGAGACCGCAGCGAACCGTATACATATCTCCATTCGAAACGAGTAAAGCGGCGGGAATGAACGAACGAACTATATACCAGGCCGGGGAGGAGGAACATGGGGCCGCCGTAGTCACCGGGCCAGTGGCCGTCGTGTGCCTGGATCGTCGAGTGGAAGTCCAGCGCCCTCCGCAGCGTCGCCGTGACCGCCTCCTCCGTGACCTCCTCGTCGTCCCCCAGCCTCACCTGCGGGAGGATCTTCCCCGGAGGGTTCTCCTTCGCGAACTGCACGCCGTGATCATCATCTAGTATTTATTGGCAGGAGGTTGAGATGATCGGAGGGATGAGAATGAGACACCACCTGAAGGCGCATGAGGAGATCGGAGCTGTGCTTCTGGCGGAATCGGGTGTGGGCGAAGGCCTCGCGGGCGCGCTCGACCTCGGCGCGGTCCTCTTCGGTGCCGGCGGAGGGGTCGAACTCCCAGATCTGCCTCCCGACGTAGTCGTTGTTCGTGCGGAGCCACGGGCCGCGCCCCTCCGCAACCCTCAGTCTCCACATCTCGCAGCAGCAGCAGAAGAAGAACAAGAAGAGGAAGAAGTAGAAGAGTAAGAGGTCTCTTGCCTCCCCCCTCGGCTCCCCTCCGTGTGTCTCTGTGCGGAGAGGCAACGCGGTGAGGAGTGGGAGCGTCAGGTGGTGGTAGGGACGCGTGAGGGCATCGGTGTTATCGAATTTATTGTCTTCGTGGCATGCGCGGGCTATCGCCAACGCAGCATCCGACGTGGCGAACAGACGTTTGCGTGTTCCCCTACGTGGGGCCCACCCGAGGGTCGCGGTTTGGGTGACCGTTTAAGTGGGGCGGGCGGCGACATTGGTGGGGATCGATGGGATCGCACTTTGTCTTTTTTCGTAGTTGTGCATGTGCTTGGATGCGATGCGAACCCGTCGTTGGACTCTCGTTTTAGCAGAACAAAAAAAGCTGAATTTGGTTGAGGAATAATTTTTATTTTGGAATGAGTTTTTGGCGGAAAGTGAGATAAATAATGAGATAGAAATAATAGGTATATTAATATTATATCAGTAGATAATATTTTAATACGATATTTTGTAAGTGGAATTGGTTGATGTAATATATTAATAATTTAGTATTAGAATAGGTTTATTTTAATATATGTAAATGTTATTCTACCAAGTTATCCCTCAACAAACTCTTCTTAAGAGTTAGATCGTAAACAAAAATTTTTTCGAACTCTATTAATTTCACGCACGATATCCTATAAAATCCTCGCTCACCCTATACACAATGCACACACTCCCACACCCTACCCACTATTACCCCTCCAAGGGAGTACCACCCATTTCTCCAACAAGCACCTACTCTCCCTCATCCCTTCCTCCGACAAGCACCACGTGCACCATCATGTAGTCAAGTGAACCACCAAGCTCAAACCATTGCACCACCTTCTTCACTACAAGCATCAACCTACTTACAGCCCAAATCGTTCCCCCAATGACCACCATCGCTTCCTTTAGCAAGCACTACCCCCTGCCACCGACCTCAAACCAACGCACCACCCCCTCCTCTATTCACATCGACCTTCTTCTCAGCCTCCATATTTAGCAGCATACACCATTCTCCATTTTTGACCATTCACCTCAACCTTTTCCTCGTAGCAGTTTGTGCACCGACCTTCTCTGACCACACGTCGAGTGCACAAACCACCCATCTACACATGGACCACCCCTCCAGCTACCCCCACCTCTAGCACGACCACCACCATTTCCACCACTCAAACCTCCATCCAAGACCAACCGTGACAATGACAAGGAACGATATAAGGAATTGCAAGGTAGGTGACGAAGAAGGGGAATAGTCCAAGGGCGGCAACGCTTCGCGCATGAGAAGTAGGGGTGACGTGCCCTCACATGGCACAAACAAAGTAGGTGGAACTTGCTGAATAATACACATATGAAATATGTAAAAACAAATCTATGCATTTCCAACCATTCGCGCAAATTATAAATGTTAGATTAAGAGGCTAATAAAGATATGACAAGATCCAGAATAAAAATATAAAACAACTAACATACCATAAAACCAATAAACAAAACGAAATAAGGTTAGAGATTACAGCCTCTTGTGGAGGGAATTCGCAACCTGGTCGATGCCTCTTGTGAAGGGAATTTCTTGAATCGTGACGCAGAATCTGCCTCAGAACTATTTGAAGGGATAGAGGAAAACTCGATCAACAACATATCCATGTCGCAATTCACGCGGGGCACCATTACAACGCATCAAAACCCGCAGAAGGGCATTCACGAGATTGGGAAACTGTCAAGTTCCAAGGATTTAGATATCATAGCAAAGAAACTGGACAAGGTAGATATCATAGCAAAGCATCTCGATGAGGTCAGAAGCACGATGAAATCTCTTACGCCTCTTCTCGCTACGCAAAATCCCACGCGTTTACCTATTTTGCAAATTCCTGTGGGGAGGGAATTTATGAATAATCTGGATTCGAGAGATCCATCTTCTTTGGGTTTTCTATCTACTCCTGCACCAACCTAAGGAGGGACCTTTGTCCCACAATCTTTCCCACCTCTATCCCTACTTCTTATTTTTTTGCATAAAACACGCCTTATCCTTCTGATTTGAACGCCATTCAAGGATACGCATCGAGATCAAATCCATATTCTAATATCTATAATCCTGGATGGCGTAATCACCCTAATTTCTCTTAGTCGACTATTCACAAAGACCATCATATCTGACTTAGACCAGGCGAAACCTGCCAACGTTGCTATTTCAGCAGCCAAATGCGAGGCCATTTAAAGCGAGTTCGTAGAACTTCGCGGAGCCAAATAGAGACTCGCAGCTCGATCAGATTTTGCGAGCTATAACTAAGAGCCAGCGACAGAATGCTGAAGCTCTTGTTGAGGTACAACGGCAATGTTCAACAGAACTGGCTGATCTAAGGGGCCAAATCACGCAATTAGCTGAGTCTCATCAGCTACAGGCCCTTCCATCCCAGCCAGTTCCAAACCCTAGGAATATCTAGCAGATACCACACTTGGGATTTCAACATCTGAATCAGGGACAAGTCCATTTCCTTAATCAAATACCCCTGAATCAAAATCCGAACCAAAATCCATCTTCTGCTACTCATGATTACAAGTATTAAAATCAGCAGCAATCTTTTTCAACTCAAGGCGACCAGCCTTTACTCTCTAATCTGTCTTTCCAGAATCAAGCATCTTCTTCACCAGCTTCTTCGCATGCGGGTATTAACTCTGTTACAACCCACCGTGGGACTTCCACTAGGGATCCAGTAGATCCACGAAACCTATCCTAAGACCCTAGTACATCTAGAACGGCCCCTGTTTCTATACCTGTAAGAGGTGATGCACCCAATCCCTTAATTCCCACTTATTCACGAGATCAAGGTAATACCTCAGTAGAACAGGAAATCTAAGCCTCATTCCCAGAAGCTTTGAAGAAGACTACAAAACAAAAGCAACCTGTTACATTAGATGATGATTTAGTTAAAATTTTTGAACAGGTACATATTAATATCTCACTCCTAGATGCTATCAAACACATTCCGATTTACGTGAGATTTCTCAAGAAGTTGTATACTCCTAAGCGTAAGCTGAGGAAATGAAGCACTGTGGAGCAAGTGAGCTTTATTATTTCGAGTACGCTTCCTTTAAAAAAGAAAGACTCGGGTTTCCATTTATTTCCTGTATAATTGGGGACCAGTGTTTTAATAGAGCTCTCCTAGATTTAGGAGCATCTATTAATCTCATTCCTTCATCCTTAGTAGACCATTTTCAAATAGAAAATCTTAAGTCTACTAATGTGACTTTACAATTAGTTGATAGATCTATTAAGTCACCTAAGGGAATGTTAGAGGGTATCATTGTAAGAGTTTGGGACTTTTATTTTCCTGTGAATTTCATCGTACTTGATATGGAAGTACCCGAACGCATTAGAGATACCCCAATTATTTTAGAGAGACCCTTTTTGGCCACTGCTAAGGCCAACATAGAGTGTGAGTTTGGAAATATTGAGTTAAAATTTGGGGAGAAGACAATAAAATTAGATATATTTAGAGCTTCTCGAGGATTAGATTGCAAATGGATTGAGGAAATTAGATCTATTTTAGTTTTTGAGGATGACACTAGTTCCTTAGAACTAGAAAACACATATTTTGATATCTTGTACCCTCAAATCGAAAACCCACTATCAGAATCTTACTCGATCCTGAATCTGAATCACATGACTCATTTCAGCCACTTTTTGCAATCGAAAATCCTGCCTCAAATCCTACTGTTGATTTGACTCCTACACTAGAATTGAAGCCATTGCCTAATACTCTTAAATAGGTCTATCTTGAACCTAATCAAACATATCCTGTAATCATCAATTCCGATCTATGTGAATCACAAGAATTAAAATTGATCAAGGTTTTATGAGATCATAAGAAGGCAATCAGATCTCACCAGGATTAGCTCCAATTATTGTACCCATCGCATCTATATAGAAGATGGGGCACGACCTTCAAGAGAAGCTTAAAGACGTTTAAATCCAAATCTGAAGGAGGTCATAAAGAAGGAAATAATCAAGTAGCTAGATGCTGACATTATATATCCTATATCCGATAGCTCTTGGATGAGTCCAATTCAAGTGGTACCTAAAAAGGCAGGACTCACCATAATCAAGACCGAATCTAGAGAAACAATTCCCACACGAATTGCAAATTCATTGCAGGTTTGCATCGATTATCACAAACTCAACACGATTACAAAGAAGTACCACTTTCCCTTGCCATTCATTGATTAGATCCTTGAGAGATTAGCTGGTAATAGGTTCTCCTGCGTCTTAGATGGTTACTCCGGATACAATCAGGTCGCAATTTATCCTGAAGATCAAGAGAAAATGACTTTCACCTGCCCCTTCGGAACCTTTGCTTTCCGAAGAATGCCATTTGGGCTTTGCAACGCACCCGCGACTTTTCAGTGTTGCATGTTAACCATTTTTACTGAAATGGTAGGTGAATGTATGAAACTATTCATAGATGATTTTCAATCTTCGGGGAAACATTTGATATTTGTCTGGATAATTTGTCGAAGATTCTTAAGAGATGTATAGAAGTGAATCTTGTCCTCAGCTGAAAGAAGAGTCATTTTATGGTTCCAAAGGGCATTGTACTTAGCCACCTTGTGTCTAAGCGAGGTATCCAAGTAGATCGAGCCAAGATCAATCAAATCTCAAATCTTCTAATTCCCGACTCGATCAAAGGCATCAAATCTTTTCTAGGGCATGTAGGTTTCTACAAAAGATTTATACTCGACTTTTCGAAAATTGCCCGACCACTCACAAACCTCCTCACAAAGGACACGACTTTTGAGATGAATGAGTAGTGTATATCTGCATTTGAGACATTGAGAGATAGAGTTACATAGGCTCCAATCCTGCAACCACCTAATTGGGATTTACCGTTTGAAATTGTGTGACGCATCAGATTACACAGTTAGAGCTATTTTATGACAGAAAATCGAGAAAAATCTGGTAGTAATTTGCTACGCTAGTAAAACTTTGAATGAGGCACAAAGAAACTACATGATTACAGAAAAGGAATTACTAGCAATAGTATTTGGATTAAAAAAGTTCATATCTTATATACTCGGATCTCGAGTCGTTGTGTACTTTGATCACTCTACTATAAGATACCTTCTATCCAAAGAGGACACGAAACCTAGGTTGATCAGATGGATCTTGCTTTTGCAAGAATTCGACCTAGAAATTCGTGATAAGGCGAGACGACAGAATGTTGTTGTTGACCACCTTTCCCGCCTTCCTTCTGAGTTTATTGAATCATCTCCTCCAATCACTGAGCACTTCCCTAATGAACATCTTTTGGCTATATTGTCAGATCTTCCTTGGTATGCAGACATCGTCAACTATTTGGTTACACATCAATTCTTGCCTGATTGGGATAGGAATCACAAATCACGACTTAGATCAGAAGCCAAATACTATTTCTGGGAAGATCCGTATCTATTTCAACTCTACAACGATCAAATCATTAGGAGTTGTGTTTCCTCTTTCGAGATTGATTCTATTCTTTCCTTTTGTCATGACCAGGCTTGTGGCGATCATTTTTCTAGTCGTAAGACTGCTGCAAAAGTTTTGCAATGTGGGTTTTATTGGCCTACTTTATTTACAAATTCACAGACTTATTGTAAGGCATGTAGTCGCTACTAGTCTCTTAGTAGCATGTCCCGAAAAGACATGATGCCTCTGAACCCGATTATAGTCTATGAGATCTTTAATATCTGGGGGATAGATTTCATGGGTTCGTTTCCATCCTCTTTTGGCTTCGAGTTTATTTTACTCACAGTTGATTATGTATCTCGTTGGATCGAAGCCGTACCAACACGTACAAATGATCACCGAGTTGTCATTCCTTTCATACAGAGTCATATTATCGCTCGCTTTGGGGTACCTCGTGCTATCATTTTTTACAACGGATCCCATTTTAACAATGCACAGTTTAGGAACCTACTTAGAAAATATGGGGTTACACATCATATTTCTACACCTTATCATCCCAAAACCAATGGGCAAACCGAGGTCTCTAATCGGGAGATGAAAAAGATCCTTCAAACGACAATCCGACCCGATAGGGAGGATTGGTCTTCCTGGTTAGACGAGGCTTTGTGGGCTTATAAAACTGCCCACAAAACACCAATAGGCATGTCACCATACAGACTTGTTTATTGGAAACCCTGTCATATTCCCATAGAAATTGAACACAAGGCCTATTGGGCAATTAAAGCCTGTAATTTGGACCTCGCAAAGGCTGGTGATCACCATAGGTTGCAGCTTAGTGAACTTGAGGAATTACGTTATGATTCCTATGAGAGTTCAAAGCTGTATAAGGAAAAACTTAAAGCCTTCCATGATAAACACATTTCCCGCAAATCTTTCGCACCTAGTTAGAAGGTGTTGCTCCTTGATACCCGTCTGAAGCTCTTTCCTGGGAAACTTAGGTCTAAATGGCAAGGTCCATCTATTGTAGCTAGAGTCTTCGACAATGGAGCTGTCGAAATCACCGAACCCAACAAGGATCAACCCTTCAAAGTCAACAGTCAACATTTAAAACCTTTCTTGGAACCACATGTTTTGGGTCTTGTTGGATACTGTTACATGCTCCACTAGGGTATACATCCATCATTCCCCCACTCATTTTGTATATAGCTGTTTCCTGTTTTCCACACTTTTCTCTACACACACTCAAATCTATACCTAAATTGTCACTTATTTTACACTGATTACCTTCACTTAGTCCGATTGACCACTCTGATCTTTGGTCAGAATAAAAATCATCCGCACAGAGATCTTTTATCTCATCTATTCGACTCCTTCCGTCACCCTATACTAAGTGAAATGTAATATCTTTTCCACCCTTCTTATAATGAGAATATTGTAATATTTTGGCTTGAGAGGTGTGAAGTGACATTTTCACTTCATGTGTATTTGTAAATAAAAGTAAAAATATAAAAACAAAAAAATTAAATATCCTAAAAATTTTGAAAAAAATTTGAAAAATTCATAAAAATTTGAAAATTTTATAAAGCATAAAAACAAAAGTATATAAATGTAAAAATTGAAAAATTACAAAATCATAAAAATAATAAAGAGGTTTTGCATTTATAATAAATAAGAAAAAGAAGAAGATAGCAAAAATATATTTATACATAATTATATTAGTAATTAAGAGCTTAATTTTGCCTTTAGGTCAAAAACCAAATATATATATATATGTGTGTGTGTGTGTGTTGTAAATAGTATTTTATAAGAGCATTGAATCATTATTTAGATATTTACTTAAATAATCTTTTCAAAACACACATCTATTTGCAAAATTTTGAACGAGATTTTGTTTGAGTTAGAATCTAAAACCCTAAGGATCTGTTTTTCTGCTCTTTACCCTGAAATAAAGTAACTAAGGTGTATTAAGTTTAAAACTTGAGTTTTGGAATTAAGTTGTAACTTTCTTGGTCAATTAGACTAAGTAAGTCCTTTCACTTTTTGAACATCTATTTTTACCACCAAGTTAAGTAAAAAGTCTAGATATTCAAAGTTAATTAAGTAAAGAGTTGGGTAGAATCTTAGTCTTAAGGTATAGTTAGCTTAATTAACTAAGGACATTCGTTTAGACTTAGCGAGTTGTCTCTTGACAAATCCTACAGGAGGAAACTAAGAGTTTAAAGGATCTGAGAGTGAATGGCTTTGCTGTCCAAACTCTGGTTTGAGAGCTAAGTAACCTAAGCATCCAAAATTCACACATATAAAGTTGTCTTATTGGCATCTGAGACCGCGAAAACACAGAGGTTAAGAGATTGATTCTAAATCCTCTTTAGTCCAAGGATTTCCGCGGGTGACTCTTGAAAGGGTAAAGGTTGTGCCACTCACCTAGAAAAAGGAATTGGAGTATTATGTTACTAAGAAAAATGAGGAGGAGAAAAGAAAAAAAATAAAAAAAGTAAAAGAATAAAACACCCTGCAGTTAAGCACCTCGCTACAAATGGGTGCTTATGCAGTTTACCCACCAAATAAAGTATCTCGGTACAAATGCATGCCACCCTTCCTTCCATCAAATAAAAGAACACCTCGCTACATATGCGCGTTCTATCCAATAGAAAAGACTTGAAAGAAATATGGAGATAAAAATTGGGAATAAAAGACCCAGTGGTCTGATAACACTGCATCTGGGGGTGATAACTCTGTTAAATATGGCCCATCTTAAGAATAAAAGGCACAGATAACACAACATAAGTAGAATGAGAGTATTGCATGCATCATATGTCAAGATTTCTTATAAAACAGTATTAATGGTCATTTGTATGAGCACTTGTCAAAGTAGGCCTCAGATGAGCAATCGGACCGCATGAATGGATTCAGAACGACGAACGAAATCCAAGAGACTCGAAATCAGCCAAATCCGACATCCGGAGCTCCCACAATGGGCCCAAGAAGTTCTGACCGTTGATTTGATGATCAACGGTCCACGGCGCGCCACGTGGCACCCGCTCATGCAACAAGATCGCGCCTTGATGAGAACCTCATCATAAACCGTAAACTAGCACCATCTAACTTAGATTTGCGAGAAAAACCTCCTACATAACTTATAGAAAGGCTTGACTCAGAGAATTCTGAGTTTGTGAAGAAAGCAGGAGCTAAGGGGTAAAAATATAATTTCACCAACACAATCAGTAAACAGGGTAACTCAGGATCCAAACATAGGTCAAACTAACCTAATAAGAAGGAAAGTGGGATGATTTGATCCAACAAGGGCTACAGCAACTCCAAGGAATTAAATGACATCCTGTAACCCTAAAACAAATTCACTTCAATTCACGAGGTTCGAGGCAAATTAAAAATCAACTAAACCCTCTAAAATTCATAGAAAAATAATCTCTAGGGTTTAGAACCTTCAATTTGACCTTGGGAACCCATTTTGACCTACATTGAGAACCATGCTCAATTAATGATTTAATTTGGATTTTTATGTAAATTGACCGGTCAAACAAGGTCTGATCTAGATATAAAATTCACCATTAGAATCCTTAGGTCCTATTTAGTCATGTATAAAAACTTGAGCCTAAGAAGAGACCTTCTTGACCGACTTTGCATTTTGGTCCTCATCTATTACTTTTTGACCCTCAACTTTCGAAACCTTCGCATTTTGGCCCCTAAGTCTTCATCGTTCTTATCATTTAGGTCCTCCCTGCAAAACCCTGCGCAGCGCCATGCTCCGGCGACTTTGCGCGGAGTATGGCGCCGTGCAGGGTGAGGGAGGACCTCTGCCCTTTCAACGAGGTGTTCCTTACGACGTCTACTGTCGCAGGGACACCTCCATGATCTCTGCAGCAGCCCATACCTTCCGTGCGAATGCGCGGAAGGTATGGGTCCCTACTCCGGCCACCCTCCGGCGAGGGAGGCACGTCGCCTCCCTCCGCCCACCTCTCCGCTTTCACCTCTATAAAAGCCGCCTCCACCTGCAGAAGAGGGCAGCTCGGTCCTAACGGAGAAACACCCTCTTTTTCCCTCTCTTCCCACTCCGGTAGAAGCCCACTAGCTCCGGCGGTTCTTCCTCCTCCTCCTCGTCGCTCTGCCGCAATACCAGCAGCAGAGCCGCCTTTGCCCGCTCTTCCTGCGTCGCGACGTACCCAGCGCGCGCCCTCCCGCTCTCTCCTCGCCGCCGCCCTCTCCCTCTGGGCATCTTCTTCTCCGGCGACAGTCGATACGACTACCGCCCTGCTCCGGCCCCCTTCGTCCCTACAACTAGGTCAGAACTTCTCCCCACCTCCCCCTCTTTCTTTTCCTCACTATTTTACATTCAATTATGCCCTCGACCACTCATGTCCACCGTCACCCCCTTCGTCTCCGGCTACCCTCCGGCGAGATGCCCCCATCGCTCCACAGCCCCACACGCCTCGCCGACCCTCATAGAACCTCCGCCTCATCACCCTGAGCAACCTCTGCTCACCCATTACTGCTCCACGCCCCCACCACACTCCCCCGAACAAACCCATTTTTCCGGTCGCTGTCCGACCTAGCCCCACCGCCAGACACCGCCCCACGACCTGCCACACCCCGCACCACCTTCGTCGTGCCACGGTGAAGGTCCCCCGCTAGTTTGATTAGGCCGAAGGGCCGTGTTTCTGTCTAACAGGTTCGCTGCTCCAGCCGCCATTAACAACGACTGAAGCAACTTCGAGGTGAGCTCCAGACCCTGCAGCCCCAGGTTCCCAGGTGCTGCAGGTTGGGGCGAAGTCCGCCAAGGCTTCTGCCTCTTCAGTGGGCACCGACATCGGCTGCAGCCGATCAGAGGGCGAGGTGGAGTCGTCCTGCGGGCGCGCGCGAAGACAGCACAGAAGATAGTCCCACATCGTGGGATTTCGAAACGCCGCCCGCGCATAAATTGGAAAAGTGCCTTAGCCTTTTCGCCTCCTGACCACAGGGTGAGGTCTCTCTCACCCGCTTCACCCGGCCTCGTCCGCGACCACCCCCCGCGGACCTGGCCCGACCCATATACCCGGCTTGCACTCCTCGCCCACCACTGCACACCGGTGGGTCTGGACCCGGGCGCGAACCCGTACCCGAATACCCGGCTCTGGGAGAGCGATCCTACGAGCGAAATCTGAGAGAGAAAGATGCAGGGGAGGGTAGGGTTAGGTTTTTGCTCTGACCAGGCTATGTGAGTGTGCAGGCAGAAGAAGAATGAGAGAAAGAAGACCGCAGAAGAGGAAGGAGAAGAAAAAGAAGGAAGAAGCAGCCAAAGAAGGAAGAAGCAGCCAAAGCCTTGGCTGCTCGAAGCAAAGCAGAAGAAGAAGGACTGTAAAAAGAAGAAGAAGAAAGAAGCAGAAGAGGGAGCACCAAGGAAGCACTGTAGCAGATTCTACTTAAGTCGTCTGATTGAGAAATCAGACGACGCTCTGAGGAAAAAGACAAGAAGAAGGAAAGAAGAACAGGTGCCATAGAAGAAGAAAGAAAAGAAGAAGAACAGAAGAGAAAGAAAGAAAGAAAAGAAGAAGGAAGAAGACAAAAGAGCTGAAGACGATCAAAGCAAAGAGAAGAGAAGAAAAAGAAGAAGAAGAAGAAAGACTGCAAGAGAGAAAGAAGAGAAGAAGAAAAAGCCAAGAGACCAATCTACTTCTCTCTCTCTCTCTCTCATTTTTGTAACAGAAACATTGTACTTCTAGAATTATAAGTTTGCTCCCTGAGTTCGACCTCGGAAAACCTATTCTGAGTAAAAATTGAAAATGATGGCGACAACCGTAGCTTATACTATAACGACTATACTATAATAAATATAAAGCACCACGAGTTGCCTGCCACTCACCTTTCACGCCCGCTTCCACCTTCACTCGGAGAGCAAATCTCAGCCGTCGATCTCCGATTGAACAGCTGAGAACCGCGCTCACGCCCGCGGTCGCCGCAACAAAGCAACGGGCGTAGCACAGCGATTGAACCTCACGCCGGTGCCCACGCGACGCGGGTTCAAGCCGCGCGTGCTGAAATCCGAAGACGACATCGCGCGGGTGAAATCGGGTCGCCCGATCAGCAGCGGGCGGCCAAGATAGCGCCACACGGCGTGTCCTCAAGCGGCGATCAGCCACGCGTGCGCAGTCGCCGGACAACAACGCCCGCGCGCACGCGCACTCAAGGTGCAATCCGAGCGTGCCCGGGCGAAGACCTCAGCCTTCCGATCTTCGATCGGACGGCTCTCATGCCACGCCCACAGATCGAGCACGAGGAAGAACGGCTGCGGGCGAGCGACCGGCAGGCTGGGGGCTTCACCAACGTTTTAAGAATGGTTTTAGCGACGTCCCGGACGTCGCTAAAACCCCTTCTTCATTTGGAAAGCCATTCTCCCTATTTAAACCCCCTCCAACCACTCATTCAAGGATTCACTCCTCTTGCAACTACTCTACCCCTCTCTTAGCTAGCTTTAGGCCCTTTTGTAATCGTCGGAGACGACAAGCCGCGGATGGAGCCTTCTCCACCATCGTGGCTGCCTCGCCGCCCTCCCTCTCTCTCTCTCTTTCTTCCTTTCTTTTAAGCTTTACTTTACTTATGTTTAAGCATGTATCAAATGTTGTAATTTATGAACTAAAAGCTGCATGATTAATGAAGTTGTTTTCCATTCAGTTGCCTACTGTATTTCCTATTCAAGTTGTATGTTAAGAATGAAACTATTCTAACCCTAATCTCTCTCTCTCTCGATTTTCACCCGCGCCTTTTCGCAAGCAAAACTCCGCGATTTTCGTGACAATAAGTGACAAGAAAAATCTAGTTTTCACGCCTCCCTGAGACCGACACTCAGACTCACATCCATTTCTTTACTTTAAAACTGACGTTGCAAGTGCGAAGTATAATGACACTTCTAAACACACATGCACGAGCTCACGTCAGTTTTTGGCGCTGTTGCCTGGGAGGCAACGGATTTGTTTTGTCATTTCCATTTTACATCCATTCTCACATCGCCTAACGCCTTATCTCCTTTTACTTGATGGTTGCAGGAATTCGGCGCTTAGACGGCGAAGCAGCGCAACCCATGACGGTAACAAGGGATTAGGCATGATAAGGACCGGTAGTGAGTAATTCTTCACTCATGACTATTTGCTTGCGTGAAAAACTAAAAAATTATAAAATTGAAAAAAAATTGGCGTCGTGTATGATTACCTGACCCACATCTTTAACACATCACCCAACAAAAAAATGTACACTCGAACATTCTGAATAAATTCTTGGACTGTTCTTTTCTCTTTTTTGAGTGGTGTTTGCGAATCCACCGTGGATTGACTTGGGCCGCACCACTCAACCCTAAAAATGACTCATCTAATAAAAGCTGCATGATCATTAGGATAAGTACATTAGGATTTCAGAGACTCTACACAATAAAAGGAAATCTACTTTCACCAAATTATGTGCAAAACTTGACGTGCCCACTGAAACTTGTCTGAAAACATTAAGACACGTCAACTCTAAAAGACACTAAAGCAAGGATAAAATACTAAAAGACACCACATCTTGAAAAAAAATCCTTGCTTGAAAACCATGCTTTAAGCACACACTCTGAAAGTGGAAAATTAAGAGGCACCACCCCAATCAACGCCCCATCACATAACCCTAGCACAAGCACTATCCAAGCCCTTTTAAAACTGAGTAAACGTGCCCTTGGCAGGATTGAGTTAAGTCTCGAGAGGCGAGGTTTTGTTTGCTGGGTACTTGGCTTTAATTCCCTTGGTAGAATCGGGTGACTAGGCTACGGGGCAGAGTCAAACTACTGCGGTTGTGGGGTCTACGGAACCGGCGGCGCAAGCCAAAGGAAGAACCTTCCTTGCAATCCCCTCGTAATCAACCTAATCAGATTAGCCTTGGGAAGGGGAGTCTAGCGCTTATGGACTTCATCACCCTTTTTGAGATTTCTAGATCTCCTAAGGAAATACACCATAAGGACTAGGCTTGCTTGCTTGATTGAACACACATTTCTCGCATCTGTCGCTCTCCGCATCCCCTCCTGTTCTTCTCTAGTGTATGCACGGGAGACGCTCACTGCATCCCGAGTTGTTTGTTTTGGGACAGGAATCCAGGCAACTTGATTCTGCTAGAAACATGGCTGAACCTAGGGTAGATGAGGTTGAGGACCAACCCCCACCAGACACAATGGCCATTATCCAAGCCTAGATTAATGCAAACCACCAGCTTCAGCAAACAACAGATTCACACCATCATGCAAGCCATACACCGGTTACAGAACCCACAAGGGCAACCACCACCACCTTTCCAAGGCCCACAAGGGCAACCACCACTTGATGTACCACCATTTCAGGATCAACCGAGGCCCCTCCGCGATTTCTACAATCCTTCTGTTATTAGAGTCGAGCCACACCTCAGGATCCCCGAAGGGGGAGATGATTTTGAGCTAAAACCAAATGTCTTAAGTCTGATCCAGAACCACTTCCATGGAAGCTCAAATGAGGACCTCTTCCAGCATCTAGAGGATCTTGATCGAATAGCACGAACTGTGAAACCTAGGAACATTAGCCTTGACATTGTTCTAACTAAGATGTTCCCTTTCTCATTAAGAGACAAGCCTTCTCACTGGCTTAGAATCCTAGGTAGACCCATCACCACTAGGGAAGAACTGAGGCATGCATTTCCAAAGAAATTCTTCCCCATAGGAAAGACCAATGACCTCAGAAGAGCTATTACTACCGTCACACTCCAGGGTGGGGAACAGTTCCATGAGGCGTGGGAAAGATTTAATGAACTCTTGAGGAAATGCCCACACCACGAAGTACCAAGGTGGCAATTGGCCCAGGTTTTCTACCATGGTCTGGATAGCAACCTACGGAACTTCGTGGATGCCTCATGCGAGGGGAACTTCCTAAACAAGGACGAGGAGAGCGCGTTTGAGCTCTTTGAGTCCATGTGCGAGAATTCACTCAACAATGCCTCCATGACCCAGTTTAACAGATCCAGTCAACCCCGTGGTGGGATTTATGAGGTACAAGCAAATTCTGGAATGGTTGACATGGACATCATTGCCAAGAAACTAGATCGAGTGGAATTGGTGGACAAAAAGATTGATGAGCTCGTAAACCAGACCAGGAACCCGTTACAGACCTTCTCCCTAGCAAAGGGAGCACATAATCTTGACCTGGTGATGTAAACACATTTACACTACTTAAAATGTCTATTTATGCGTGTTCTTAAGCATAGGATTTCATTTCATGATATAAATATTGCATAACATGCATCATCTTACATTTAGAGTAGTTTGAATAAAATGGAGGTTAATTGTCTCCTTTTATGTGCTTGGACAGGGAAAATATTTTATCGAGGCCTCGGATCAAAGATCCAACCATATGGATGTGATCAGGGCGACGATTGGAGTTCAACGACTCCAAGATCGCCCTAATCAGGCATCCGTAGCATCAGATAGTGACCAGGGAACCGTAAAAGATCAAGGGCCAGGATTCTGAAGATCTGCACTTCAGATGATAAATCCGACCGCACGGATGAATTCGGATCGACGATCGCAGCCCAACGACACAAAAATCAAGTCAATCCGACATATGTGGCACCATCTACAACTTCCAGAAGATGGACGGCCAAGATGGCGCCACGTGGCGCCATCTCGGCCGCTCAAACGGCCGCACGCATTCTACGAAGGCCCCGCACCCGCTCGCTCTCCGCCGTTGGATCTTGATCCAACGGCTGTGCTCGGCCGCGCTTAAAAGCATCCGCTCGACCATCCGCGCCCCGTAGCACAGCGGTCGAGCGCGCTTACGCGACTGACGGGCGTGGGTTCGAGCCGCAGCAGAGGGCTGGAGGCGCAGGCGATTGGGTGCGGGCGGGCGTTGGATTGCGATCGGACGGCTGCGCGTGCCCAATAGCGTTCATGCGCGATTGAACGCGCGGCGTCACGCGCGATCGCACGCGCCAGGCGGGCGCAGCGAGCGGAGATGCATCTTAAGCCGTCCGATCTCGCAATCGGGCGGCTGACAATCAAAGTGCGTACGATGGCGTTGAGCGTGCGGGCAGCTGAAGCGGCGCGTGTGGGCGCCGAAGCTACGCCCATGTTGGGGGCTTTAGTGACGGATTTATCCATCACTAAAGACCCCTCATTTATTATTTTGAAGTTGTAATGTCCATTTTGCCCCCACTCCTTGCAACTATAAAAGGAGACCCCCTCCATACGAAATTCTCATCCCTTCCTTCTCCTCTCTACCCCTCCAAAGCTCAAGAGAAGCTTGTCCCACACCCGGAATGCTTCTCGCGAGATAAAGTCCAATTTTCGTTCTCCTTCAGAAGTGGATCCCGCGACGACGACAGCGTGCTGCTTCGTTCCCGTTCTTCTGCTTCGTCCTGCTTCGTTTTCCTTCGTCCAGGCGTCGTCCCGTCCGGCTCGTCCTCCAAGCAACCGTCAAGGAGGATTTCTCTCTCCCGATTCTTTTTACTGCTTTCTAATATAGATTTACTGCATTCTAGTGTAGTTTTGTTCGTCCTCCAAGCAATCGTCGAGGAGGACATTTCTCCCTCCATTCTTTTAATACTTTCCAGATTAATTTATCGCTTTCTAGAGTAATTATTTTATGCTTTGTAGTTGTAAGAGTGAAATGAACAATCTCCTTAATGAAAAATTCCTTGTTTATTCTACATCTCATTTTGATTTCTCTGTGTAATATTCCCTTTCTCTCTTACTCTCTCTCTCTCTTCTATTTATTGTAAATAATTAGATAGTTTTAAATTGAATTATTCCGTGACAAATAAAAAGAAACGCGTAGTTTTTAAATCAAACGTCCGCCTCCCTTTGTTCGAACTGGAATTTTCATTTCGGTATAAATTTTATTTGTTGAACACGAATTCTTCGCTTTCGAACTACAATGACAGGTTTTCCAAAACCAAGCACGTTAGCGTAGCCATTCGTAACGTTCAACATTTTGGCGCCGTTGCCAGGGAGGCAACGATTCCCGATCTTTTCTTCGCATTTCTTTCACTTTATTTTGTTTTCTAACTAGCTTTCTCTTGTGTCTATTGTTTTGCAGAGACCTCCATCATGGAATCAACAAGCGGTAGACTGGAGTAAAGTGTAGTTGAAGACAACTGTAAGTGCTCCCCCATTCTTTCCCCCTCCATAGATTTCATTCGCCACATTAAATCTAAATCCCAATTAACCTAGGTGTTTGCATAAATCCTAGGAATAGTTTGGCTGTTTGGATTTACACTCACATTCATTCCACCCTCATTCATAAAAAACAACAAAAAGATAATCTTGTGGGGTAATTTCCAACAAACACACAACACACACCCACATTCAAGGCACTTGATCAACTTGATTTGTTTTCTACTCAACCGAGTTCTGATCTGTGGAACCGGTATACACAAAGCAACACATAACATAGTAGAAATTATTCTAGGTTAACCATTTTTGAGTGCCTAACTTAGTGGTGCATTTGTGGCTAATTGTTTGAGTTGTTTGGGCCACACCACTTTATTTAAAACCAACTCATCAGGTAGCTCCTCCTTAGGATTTTTCAATCTAGGTATATTCTAGGCACTCCACTTTCTTTCTGATTTTAAAGGAAAACAATCTTCACCCGTGTTTTACAACTTGGTTTGCCTAGAAACTTGATTGCAATTCACCTAATTTGAAACCCTAAAAGCTACTTAAGCAAGATTTGAACATTAAAATTCACGCATTATCAATAATCTTGCTTGAAAATCCTGGTTGTGCACGCACTTACACAAATCTCAATCAATCATTAAGGGTACAACCCATTGTAAGGGCCCATCACATTCCATAAGCACCACAATCCTAGGCCTTAATAAAATTGAGTAAACTTTGGCCTTAAGGTTTGATTCGCTCTTCAGGGCCTAGTCTGAGATTGTTTTTGATTAACCTACTTGTACTGATTAATCTGATGTCTAGCTAGGGGAGTAGCGTCAAACGACCGCGGCTGGCGGGTACACTAGGAACCGGAGGCGAAAGAGAAAGGAAGAACCTTCTCCCCAGTCCCTCCTAACTAGTTGGATTAAACAGACGCAAGTAGAGTAAATCATTTGCAGTCTTAAGGCGGGTTTTGGGAGTCAGTAGATCCTTAGGCTACCCCACTTAAGGACAACCTTATTTTGTTGTGCTACAGGGTCCCTATCCCAAGTCCTTCCGACCTTCTCCTAGTTTATGCTGGGAAGACGGTCATTGAATCCCCGATTGGAAGGACCGTTAGAACATTCTAGGAGGCGCAAGTTAGATTTTGGTCACTTTGATCCCATGGCCGAACAACAGCCTCCGCTGCTTGGAAATCCACAGGAAGAATTTCAAAGGCAGCTGGAACAAATGCAGAGAATGCAGGAATGGTTCCAGAGAATGCAGGGCGCTCAGCCCTTGAAGGATTTTTATGATCCTTCAAATTACGGGGAACGTCCCGGCGTCCAAATTCCAGCCCTTGACGTAGAAATCAAGCCCCAGGTGTTAAGCCTGATTAAACATTATCATGGGTTTGACTCCGAAGATCCGTTTCAGCACTTGGAAGATTTGACCACTTTGATCCAGACCACCAAGGCTCGAAACGTTAATGAGGAGCAAATGATCATGAGGCTCTTCCCCCACTCTCTTAGGGATAAAGCCGCGCATTGGTATAGGACAATAGGAAGACCAATTACAACTTGGAATGAGTTGAAATCGGCCTTTCTGAAGAAATTCTTCCCAGTCGGTCGTACCAATGCTTTGAGACGAGCAATCACTACCTTTACCCAACGGCCGGGGGAGCAGTTTCATGTAGCCTGGGAGCGATTCCAGGACTTTTTGCGAAGGTGTCCACACCACGAGGTGCCGAAATGGCAACTCGTGCAGATCTTCTATCATGGGTTGAATGAGCAACTCAGAAACCATGTGGATGCTTCTTGCGGAGGCAATTTCCTCAATAAAGATGCAGATAGTGCAGATGATTTATTTGAGGAAATGAGTGAGAATTCAATTAATCATGCCTCCATGGATACTTTTAACCGGTCCCAGCAACCCAGATCAAATGTCAATGAAGTCCATGACTCTCATTAATTTGATATGGAATTGATCTGTAATAAACTTGATAAGGTTGACTTAGTTGCTAAAAGAATGAAAGAGTGGATGGCTGGCAATTTATTGAACAACTCTCAATCCACTCAATCCCAAATTCAGGATTCCATTCCTCACGAGCTCCTTCTGGATGGGAGTTCGTGAATCAACTCAATGCAACTCAACCTATGAGTCAGCATTTTTCGGAACCCCATGGGTTCCCAACTAGGGCCTTTGATCCCAGCTTTTCTGATCCTTCCCTTTCTTTCTGTCCATTCTCACCGTATGAGGATGTCTGTGCTGTACAAGAGAATGTTAGATCCAACCCCTACTTGAATGCCTATAATCCAGGTTGGAGAAACCACCCTAACTTCTCTTGGAAAAATCCGGCGCAATAGACCCAATTCCGACCCGGCACCTATGCTCCGCAACGACCAATGGGTCAGGGTCAAGTATACACTCAGTAGCCTCCGAATCAGGTCAATCAGCCAGCTTGGAATGCCCGTCAACCCGCAGGGCAGGCTGATTTGAACCATCAAATGGTAGAGATGCAAGGATCTATGCTCCAGCTCATGCAGCAAATGAAAAACTCGCTGGACAACTTCCAATCCGGGCTCATTGCTAACTCTCGTCAACCTGAATCTCTACCATCCCGACCCGTACCCAACCCGCGAAACATTATGAATTCGGGCAATCAAGCCTAAGGGTATGGAAATCAGAGGGACCCGCACGCACATGCTCAGGTGGTTGAGCAGCGTTCCTCGTCTTCTTCTGCAAATCAACAATTCATGGTCAATCAAGCCCCTTCAATCTTTCCAAATCCTCCCCAAGACCCAAATTCTTATGCTTCTGCAAATTTTGTAACTTTAAGGAGTGGTAAGAAGACTCAGGATCCACAACCACACTATTCTGATCTTTTGAATCCTGAAGAATCTGAGGAGAGAGAGGAGAATTCTAGAGGTGAAATCAAGGCTCAGGAACCTGATTCCAAAGATCTGACTCATGTTCCTTTTCCTGAAGCCTTAACCAAAGCAAAGAAGAAGTCTGTTGATAGCAATGAGGAGCTTCTGAATTTATTTAAGAATGTTGAGATGAATATCCCGCTCCTTGATGCTATCAAGCACATATCGGCTTACGCAAGATTTTTAAAGGAATTATGTACACAAAAGCGTAAGTCAAGAGAAACTGTTCCGAGGAAGGTGGTACTCTCCGAGCAGGCTAATTCTGTTATCCTGCACTACCTCCCTCAGGAAAAGAGAGATCCTGGTGCTACTTTGATTTCTTGCGTTATCGGAGATTACACATTTGATAGAGCACTTTTGGATCTCGGTGCATCCATCAACCTAATTCCGACTTCTCTTTATGAGAAGTTTGGGTTAGGTGAACTTCGGCCAACCTCAGTAATGCCACAGTTAGCAGACCGTTCGGTCACAAACCCGCGAGGCGTTATTGAAGATGTTATAGTTAAGGTCAAGGATTTCTATTTTCCTGTAGATTTCCTTATCCTTGACATGGATGTACCGGATAATCTGAGGAACACGCCCATCATTCTGGGGCATCCGTTCCAGGCTACCGCAAAGGCCAACATTAATTGTGAAAGCGGTAGCATGGAAATCGCCTTTGGGGAACAACGAATGAAATTGGATATTTTTAAGGCGATCAACAAATTTGAGGATTGTGGATTTATTGAGGAACTTGATGAGGATAATATTAATATTGAAACTTATTTGACAGTTTCTTCAATTGAAAGTTCCTCTTTGGTTGATGAATTTCACCCGCAACCCTCTGACCTGACATCTTCGGAAGAGGTTACTGATTTTGTTCACTCAAAACCTCTTCCTCTTGTTGAATCTTCAGCATCTACCCTACCATCAATCATCACCCCACCCCAGCTCGAATTGAAACAATTGCCCGAGAATTCAAAATATCAATTTTTAGGACCTCAGAATACGCTCCCTGTGATTATTAGTGCTAAATTGACAAAGGAGCAAGAGATTAAATTGATTAAGGTCCTAAAGGAACTTAAGGAGGCAATTGGTTGGACCATTCATGACCTCAGGGGGATCAAGCCATCTTACTGTAATCATAGAATATTTTTGGAAGATGGATCCCTCCCTTCTCGCCAGATGCAGAGGAGATTGAATCCAAATATGCGAGAAGTGGTCAAAAAGGAAATCATCAAGTGGCTCGATGCATGAATTATTTATGCAATCTCTGACAGTCCCTGGGTAAGTCCCGTTCAGATTGTTCCAAAGAAAGCCGGGATTACTGTTGTGACTAATGAGAAAGGAGAATCTGTCACAACTCGTTCAGCTTCCTCTTGGAGAGTTTGTATTGATTATAAGAAGCTGAACACAGCCACTAAAAATGATCATTTTCCCCTGCCCTTCATTGATCAAATCTTTGAAAAATTAGCCGGGCAGAAGTACTTCTATTTTCTTGATGGCTACTCGGGATACAACCAAGTTCTTATCCATCCCGAGGATCAGGAAAAAACTACTTTCACCTGTCCCTATGGAACCTTTGCTTTCGTAGGATGCCTTTCGGGTTATGCAATGCACCTGCGACTTTTCAAAGGTGTATGCTAGCTATATTCTCCGATATGGTGGGAGAGTTTATGGAAGTCTTCATGGATGATTTCTCTGTTTTCGGAGAATCATTTGACTCTTGTTTGGCTAATTTGGAAATGATTCTTAAGCGATGTATCAAGACACGACGGGTCCTTAGCTGGGAAAAGAGTCATTTCATGACCCAAGAGGGTATCGTTTTGGGTCATGTAATCTCTGAACGGGGAATTGAAGTTGACAAAGCTAAGGTCGATGCTATCGCTAAACTTCCTCCTCCCACATCTGTTAAACAAATCAGATCATTTCTTGGCCATATGGGATTTTATCGAAGATTCATCAAGGATTTCTCGAAGGTTGCTCATCCTTTGAGCAATCTTCTTGCCAAAGAAACGCCGTTTGTTTTTGACGAATCATGCCGATAGGCATTTGATTTTCTGAAAATGGCAGTCACCTGTGCGCTAATTTTTTTTTAGGATGCAACCACCAATTTGGACAGCCTTTTTGAGATCATGACCGACGCTTCTGATTACGCGGTCGAGGCTGTCCTAGGTTAGAAAAATGATCGAAAGCCCTCTGTCATTTACTACGCTAGTAAAACTCTAGATGAAGCCCTGAGGAATTACACTGTTATTGAAAAGGAATTATTAGTTGTAGTATTTGCTTTGGAAAAATTCAGGGCTTATCTCTTAGGGTCTCATGTTATCGTTTATATCGACCACTCGGCCTTGAGACATCTCTGGGCTAAAAAGGATGCTAAACCCCGGCTTATTCGTTGTATTCTTCTTCTTCAAGAATTTGATCTTGAAATCAAGGATAAAACTAGGGTACAAAATGTGGTGGCGGATCATTTGTCGAGACTCCTAGGTGATTCTTCTTGTCTGGACATTCCGATTGCTGACACTTTTCCAGATGAAACCATTCTTACAGTTTTACGTGTCCACACCCCATGGTTTGCTGACATTGTTAACTATTTGGGCGTTGGTCAAATCCCCCAGGATTGGACCAAGCAACAACGTGATAGACTCAAATCTGAGGCCAAATACTACTTTTGGGAGGACCCTGAACTGTATCACATCGGCTCTGATCAGATTATTCGCCGATGCATACCGGAGAATGAATTCAACAGTATACTCGAGTTCTGCCATACATCTGGGTGTGGTGGACATTTCTCCGGGAGAAAGACGGCTGCAAAAATCTTGCAATCTGGCTTCTATTGGCCATCTTTATTCAAGGATGCCTAGGACTTCTCAAGGTCATGTTCTCGATGTTAGTCACTCGGGAACATAACAAAGAGAGACATGATGCCCCTAAACCCTATTCTTCCTGTAGAAATTTTTGATGTTTGGGGCATCGATTTCATGAGACCCCTTATCCCTTCATTTGGACATCAGTACATTCTTGTTGCTGTTGATTATGTGTCCAAATGGATTGAGGCGATTCCCACCCGAACCAATGACCACAAGGTGGTCATTAATTTTGTCAAGAACAATATATTCAGTAGGTTCGGGATTCCGAAGGCTATCATCAGTGATGGTGGCACTCATTTTACTAATACCCAATTCCAGAATTTATTCGCCAAATACGGGGTTAATCATCGTATTTCCACACCTTATCATCCCCAGACGAATGGACAAGCCGAGATCTCCAATCGAGAGATCAAGAACATTCTGCAAAAAACGGTTAGGCCTGATCGCAATGATTGGACCCAAAAGCTTGAGGACGCTCTTTGGGCCTACCGTACGGCGTATAAAACACCCATCGGCATGTCTCCATTCCGTTTGGTGTATGGAAAGGCGTGCCATCTACCCATAGAGATTGAACACAGGGCATTCTGGGCAATCAAACAATGCAATTTAGATCTGAATCTAGCTGGGAAGACCAGGAAACTCCAACTATCAGAGTTGGAGGAGCTTAGAAATGATGCTTATGAGAATGCCAAGATCTACAAGGCTTGGACCAAAGCATTACATGATCAATTGATTTCCCGCAAGAGCTTTGAGCCAAACCAAAAGGTCGGGTTATTCGATTCTAAACTTAAACTCTTTCCTGGCAAACTTAGATCTAAATGAAATGACCCATTCATAATTGATCAGATTTTTTCAAATGGTGCCGTTCAGATTTCTGACCCAAAGACGGGTAACACCTTTAAAGTCAACGGTCAACGTTTGAAGCCTGTTGTTGACCGTAATCTTCCAGAACCCATCTCAAACTCTGTTACTCTAGCCATTTTGTGACTTCTTTGGCTAGACTTCGCTTAGCTGATGGCATTAAACTCAGCAGTTGTACATATGACACAAGGCTGATACGAGCTTCATTTCCAGGTGACATCTTTCATATTCTACCCTTTCTTTCATGTCTCTTTTTCAATGAGGACATTGCATTAGCTAGGCATGGGGGGGTAGATTCATTTTTAAATTAATTGGTCAGCTTTGTGAAATCTATACAAATTATTTTTCTCTTCTTATTTATATATATATATATAAAAATTTAGGAAGGATTAGTTGGACATTAGGACTTTTCAATCCCAAGAAATTTTATATTAGGATCTGAACACAAAGACCCTTCAGGTCTTTAGACTTAATTAGCCTATGTATCCATTAAAATGTGGATTTGTCCTTGAGTCCTCGCCATCTTAATTCTATTATAATTGGAATAAATAAGTTTGTGTGATAAGTACACAACTTATCAACCCACCCTGTGATTTAAGAGAATTTTGAGTCTTAAGCATCTGCACACTTTCTTTACACTGACTCGCTGTTCGGCGATTTTAACGGAAATTGGGTAGCTAGTGAACCTTCTAGGGTGATATGGCTGGCAAGTTATCGAGGGTAACAGCCCAGAGGTAGGTTTTCCAGAGCCCAGTCACTGGACCATTCTCTTTTTGCTGCCTTTAGGTAAATCTTAGACCAGGGAAGCCACCTACTTAAAAAAAAAAAAGAAAGAAAAAAATCAAAAAGAAAAGGAGAAAAGAACGAAAAGAAGTAAGCCACACTTCGCCGCACGAGTATGGCTGGCAAGTTGTCGGAGGTAACAGCTCATCGACCGGTTGTCCAGAACCTAGCTCAGAAAATGCACTAAAAAATCCCAAAACACTTAGGAAGAAGCGGAGAAGTAGAATAAACCAGGGAGATATACACTAGATTCACCCTTATGTTGACCCCGTAAAAAATAAAAGTAGGGAGAAAGCTACTAGTTGTAAAGATACACCTTTAGGCAGAATTCTTTTTGAGGTCACCTGGAGGCGTAGAAATCCGAAGTCCATTTTAATTGCCGGTCAACGAGTCTATCACAATCACAATAAGATGCTTAAAACTTAGGGTTCTTATCAAATCTTGGGTGAGTTGAATGGCTGTAGAAAGCCACTCTTAAACCCAAAAATTTGAAAAAAAAAAATTAGAAGAGAGTAAAAAGAGAAAAAGAAGTTTTTCTTTGAATAAGGCGAGGCTTGAGGTGGTCTGCATTTTGGCTGATACCCTGGTGCTGTTGTATCTTTGAAAGTTCAGTTCCTAAGTAGGCAATTTCTTAATGATTGAAAATAACTCAGGTCCAAATAATCCAACCTAATTCTTTTATAAATAGCATGTAGTTTTTGCTAGGGACTAGCAAAAGATAGGCATGGGGGTATGATGTAAACACATTTACACTACTTAAAATGTCTATTTATGCGTGTTCTTAAGCATAGGATTGCATTTCATGATATAAATATTGCATAACATGCATCATCTTGCATTTAGAGTAATTTGAATAAAATGGAGATTAATTGTCTCCTTTTATGTGCTTGGACAGGGCAAACATTTTACCGGAGCCTCGGATCAAAGATCCAACCGTATGGATGTGATCAGGGCGACGATTGGAGTTCAACGACTCCAAGATCGCCCTAATCAGGCATCCGTAGCATCAGATAGTGACTGGGGAACCCTAGAAGATCAAGGGCCAGGATGGTGAAGATCCGTACTTCAGATGACAAATCCGACCACACGGATGAATTCGGATCGACGATCGCAGCCCAACAACAGAAAAATCAAGTCAATCCGACATCCGTGGCACCATCTACAACTTCCAGAAGATGGACGGCCAAGATGGCATCACGTGGCGTCATCTCGGCCGCCTAAATGGCCGTACGCATTCTACGAAGGCCCCGCACCCGCTCGCTCTCCGCCGTTGGATCTTGATCCAACGGCTGTGGTCGGCCACGCTTAAAAGCATCCGCTCGACCATCCGCGCCCCGTAGCGCAGCAGTCGAGCGCGCTTAAGTGACCGGTGGGCGCGGGTTCGAGCCGCAGCAGAGGGCTGGAGGCGGGGGCGATTGGGCGCGGGCGGGCGTTGGATCGCGATCGGACGGCAGCGCGTGCCCAATAGAGTTCACGCGCGATCGCACGAGCCAGGCGGGCGCAGCGCAGCGGGCGGAGATGCATCCTAAGCCATCCAACCTCGCGATCGGACGACTGAGAATCAAAGTGCATGCGTTGGCGTTGAGCGCGTGGGCAGTTGAAGCGACGCGCGTGGGCGCGGAAGCTACGCCCACGTTAGGGGCTTTGGTGATGCATTTATTCGTCACTAAAGACCCCTCCTTTATTATTTTGAAGTTGTAATGTTCATTTTGCCCCCACTCCTTGCAACTATAAAAGGAGACCCCCTCCATACGAAATTCTCATCCCTTCCTTCTCCTCTCTACCCCTCCAAAGCTCAGGAGAAGCTTGTCCCACACCCGGGATGCTCCACGCAAGATAAAGTCCAAATTTTCGTTCCCCGTCGGAAGTGGATCCCGCGACGACGACGGCGTGCTGCTTCGTTCCCGTTCTTCTGCTTCGTCCTGCTTCGTTCTCCTTCGTCCAGGCGTCGTCCCGTTCGGCTCGTCCTCCAAGCAATCGTAGAGGAGGATAACTTCTCTCTCCCATTTTTATTTACAGCTTTTCTAATGCAGAATTTTCCTACTTTATAGTGTAATTGATTTTCCGCTTTCTAGTGTAACTTTTATTTAGTTTGATTATATAAACAGTGGAAATATTAAATGCATGTTCTCTCTCTCTCTCTTTTAGTCTGATAGCTCCATTGTAATTATATCGCCTTGCTTATCAAAAATCCTAAAAAAATATAATTGCGAATATAGATCAACGTAGCCTCCCTGTGTTCGACCCGGAATTCATTTCGGTATAAATTTTATTTGTTGAACACGAATTCTGCGCTTTCGAACTACAACGACAGGCTTTCCAAAACCGAACACGTCAGCGTAGTGATTCGTTACGTTCAACACCTGGTTTAGCCCTTAAGCCAACTGAACCTGGAACAACCCCTGACCACGCTCCAGGGAGGGACCTTTGCTCCCTCAACCCTTGATTACTCTCTCCCCCCCACCCCCCCCCCCCCCCCCATCGACATCTGCTATCCTTGAAGATGTGCAAGCTGTTCAAGGTTATCCTAAACCTGACCCTTTCTCCAACACTTACAACACTGGCTGGCATAATCACCCCAACTTTGGTGGACAAACCAGAAACCACCGCAATTCCAAAACCAGCCCAGGCCAAATCAGCAGCCAAACTTGCCCCCTATTAGCAAGGACCACCAGTTAGACCCCCATATAATCAAAATAGGGTGGCCCCTCCCCCACAAAACCAAATGGACACCCTGATAAAGATGATGGCTGAAATGAACCAGAAACATCAGGAGGAGATGGCCTTAGTGACGGGACAGTTAAGCCAACTCTTAGACTGTAAATAACAAGGATTCCTACCTTCCCAGCCACAACCGAACCAGCGAAACATAATTAACAGAGGCCCCAATTCGCAAGAGTTCTAAGGCAATCTCGGGCAAGCTCACATGATCCAGCTAACCCCACAAACACCCCCTGGGTTTGGTGCTTCTTTGTCCTCGTCTTCTCAAGGATCAACCCATGGTCCCAATGCCTCTGCGAATGCGGTGAACTTGCGAAGCAGCACCAAAACCCAGGATCCCAAATGGTCGACTCTCCCTGAGACTTCACCTGCTGAAATACCGGCCTCAGAAGGGGCACCAGAAAAACACAAGGACCCAAAAATAGATCCGATCCACATTCAGACACCCTACCCTGAGGCCTTGGAGACAATCAAGAAGAAGAAGAATGTTGTGGAAACTGAGGAACTTTTGGAGATCTTTAAGCAGGTACAGATTAATATTCCGCTCCTCGAAGCCGTTAAACACATCCTGGCTTATGCCAAGCTTTTAAAGGATGCCTATACACCCAAACGTAGGCCAAAACCTCAAGCACCTAGGAAGGTTGTGCTCTCCGAATAAGCAAGTTCCGTAATATCAAGCAACCTTTCGCTCAAGCGAACTGACCCAGGAACACCCCTGATTTCCTGCAATATCGGGGACATGACATTTGATAGAGAGCTCCCCGACTTAGGTGCTTCTATTAATCTGATTCCAGCAACCATATACCACCAATTTGGTTTCGAAAAGTTGACACCCACACCTGTCACCATCCGAATAGCTGATAGATCAGTGAAAACCCTGAAGGGGGTTGTCGAGGACGTAATCGTACGGGTCAAGGACTTCTATTTCCCGGTCAACTTCTTGGTGCTCGCCATGGAAGTCCCTAAAAAATTACAGAACGCACTCATAATCTTAGGCAGACCTTTCTTAGCTACGGTTAAGGCAAACATTGATTGTGACACGGGATGTATGGAAATCACCTTCGGAGACAAGAAAATGCAATTGGATATCTTTCGGGCGATAAAGTCTTTTGATTGCGATTGTGTTAAGGAACATGATCCCGTGGAAACTCTGGTCGAGGAATGCCTCACCCTTAGTTCTGTCTCAGACCACCAAACCTGTGATGACTGTTCTGACCCGTCACTACCCGTGGACCTCTGTAAGGTTGATTACCATCATACAACACCATTTGAGGAGATCGATGTTGATCAAATCCCGCCTTTTCTGTTTCCGTCAACTGTGGTTCCACCCACACCTGAACTTAAGCCACTACCCGAGAATCTCAAGTATGTCTTCCTGGGACCTGACCAGACCTTCCCACTGATTATTAATTCTCATCTAACTAAGGATCAGGAACTCAGGTTGACCGCGACCCTCTTAGAACATCGAGCCGCCATTGGTTGGACCATTTCTGACTTGAGAGGAATTAGCCCCACCTATTGCACCCATAAGATTTACCTGGAAGATGGGGCACGACCCTCCCACTAGATGCAGAGACGTTTAAACCCAAACATGCGGGAGGTCGTTAAGAAAGAAATTATCAAGTGGCTTGACGCCGACATCATCTATCTTATCTCCGATAGCCCTTGGGTGAGCCCCACTCAAGTGGTTCCAAAGAAAGCCAGGCTCACCGTTGTCACCAATGATCATGGCAAATCCATCCCCACCCGCACCACCACCGCATGGCGGATGTGTATTGATTATAGGAAGCTCAATGAAGCCACTGGGAAGGATCATTTCCCCTTGCCATTCATTGACCAAATCCTTGAAAGATTGGCAGGGCAAAAGTATTTTTGCTTCCTGGATGGATATTCAGGATATAACCAAATCGCAATTGCTCCAGAAGATCAAGAAAAGACCACATTCACTTGCCCGTACGGCACGTTTGCATTCCATCGAATGCCGTTCGGGTTATTCAACGCACCTGCTATCTTCCAGCATTGCATGCTAGCCATTTTTTCAGAATGGTGGGCGAATACTTAGAGGTCTTTGTGGATGATTTCTTTGTATTTGGGAATTCATTCGACCATTGTTTGAGCAACTTGGAGAAAATCCTGAAATGATATATCGAGGTTAACCTGGTGTTAAGTTGGGAAAAGAGCCATTTTATGGTTCAAGAAGGAATTATCCTCGGTCACATCATATCACATAGGGGCATCGAGGTAGATCGGGCTAAGGTTGAAATGATTTCCAAACTTCCTCCACCTAGCTCGGTCCGACAGATTCGCTCATTTTTGGGACACGTTAGCTTCTACCAAAGGTTCATTAAAGATTTTTCCAAGCTTTCCAAACCCTTGACCGACCTTCTGGCCAACGACGCCATATTCCACATGTCCTCTGATTGCATCCAGGCTTATCACACCCTCCAGAACTTAGTCTCCACAGCACTTGTACTTCAACCCCCGGATTGATCCCAGAACTTTGAGATTATGTGTGATGCATCAGATTTTGCTATAGGCATTGTCCTAGGACAAAGCCAAGACAAGAAACCCGTGGTGATCTACTACGCGAGCAAGACATGACACCCAAAAATGTGTTGGGTGACTATAGAGGTGCGGGGAAGATAGACCCCTTGATCAGAAAGATCGTCCACCTGAGAATTACCTGGGCAGCGAGAGAGGGTGAGTCCCGCGAAGACCCCTACACGGTAGAGCGTCCCCACGGGTTACAGGGTTTCCCCCACCCGACCTCTCTTGTCACTGCGGTTCCAGGTAGACCAGAATGGGGATCTTGACCTCTTAAGTCTACCAATTTTAGTTTAAGATCAGGGTGCTTAAAGTTACACTTGAACTCTTAGGTATTTTGAGTGAGAAAGTGACCTAATTTTAAGGTTGGTTGACCCAAGGGGTCAACTTTACCTCTTGTTCCTTTGAGAGCTTTTGGGTCCTTTCTTTTTGGGTTCAAGTGTTTAGAGAGCCAATTGTTTAGGGTTTCTCTGAATAAGTATGTTCAATCAATGGTTTAGGCACACCTCTTTCGGATTTTCTCCATTCTTGATTTAAGTAGTGTGTCTCTAAAACCCTAATGTTGAATCTTATGTTGGCTCTACTTGGTCCAGTTAGTTCTTTGTTGGGTAATTAGGGCTCAAGCAAGAATGTGTTAGCCCTTGAATACCCTTAATAGTGTGCAGGAATAATGGGTTGAAAACATGCAATTTTTTATGGTTTACTAAGTAGAGAAGACAGGTTAGACCTATATTGCTTGTTCTTTTCTTTTCTTCCTCTTTAGAATTTAAAGGTTGAGAGGATAGAAAATTACCTGTCCTCGGAGTGGTTGTCGTGAGGTTGCTTCTCTTCTCGATTTTCCTGTATCTGCACAAAAGAGGAGACTACTAGAAATTTAAAAACAGGAATTTAATTACCTCTAGAATAGCCGTTGCTCCCCGGCAACAGCGCCAAAGTGACGGTCGAGGCGTTAACTAGGTTTTGTTATAGAAATAGCGTTGTAGTACAGCTAGTTATTGCCATCATTACATATATAATCTTTTTACTCGGAAATAAAAGAGTTCCCGAGGTCGAACTCAGGGAGCAAGTCGTATTCTAGAAGTACAAATTCTTATTACAAAAATAAAGAGAGAGAGAGATGAAAAATTTGGTGGCTTCTTCTTCTTCTCTTCTTTCTTCCTCTTTGTCTCTTCTTTCTTCTCTTCCTGTTCTTCTTGTCTTCTCTCTTCTGTTCTTCAGATCTTCCTCTCGTGCTCTTCTTCTTCTGTCTTCTGTTCTTCCTTGTTTTCTCTTCTTCTTTCTTTTTCTTCAGATCTTCTTCTTCTTCTTTTTCTTCTTTCTTGTCTTTCCTCTTCTTTGCTGCGGTCCTGCTTCTTTTCTTCTTTTTCCTTGCCTTCAAGACGTCGTCTGATTTTGCAATCAGACAACTTAAACCACTGCTGCTACAGTGTCTCCCTTAGCTTCCATCTTCTTCTTCTTCTTCCGCAGTCCTTCTTCTTCTTCACCTGTGCCTGCACACTTCAAGGTTTTCGTCAGAGGGAAAACCTACTCTACCCTCCCCCCCGCGTCTCTCTCTCTCAGAATTCGCTGTTAGGAAAGCTCTCCCAGAGCAACCGGGTAATCGGGTACGTGAGTCGCGCCCGGGTCCAGGCCCACCGGCGTGCGGTGGTGGGCGAGGAGTGCAGGTCGGGCTAATCGGGTCAGAGCCAGGTCCGCGGGGCGTGAGCGCGGACGAGGCCGGGTAATCGGGCGGGTGAAGGGGACCTCACCCCGTGATCTGAGGCAAAGAGCTTAAGGCACTTTTTGCCTTTAAGCGCCCGCTCGCCTCAGTGGGTTTCCGAGGTGGGACTAAATGTCCCACCCCAATTTGGGCGCCTGTGCGAAGGAAGCAGCGGCAGTCGAGGCTTCGCACGAGGGCTTCGCGCGAGGGCTTCGCCTCAACTGCAGCCTGGTGCTTCGCGAAAAATACCTTGCACAGCCTGGGAGCGTGCCTAGGGCGCGGCGCGCCTGGAGCAGCAGGTCGAAGGAGCTTCCTCACCTCAGCAATGGCGGTGGCGAGTGAAGTTCCTATTTACAGAGAAAGGGCCTCTCGGCCTAATTAGATACGCGGAGGACCTTCACTGTGGCACGACGAAGGTGGTCGGGGGGTCTGCAGGTGGTAGGGCGGAGCCTAAAGGCCACCCTAGGTCAAACTGCAGGTGGCGAGATGGGTTTGGTCGGTGGGTCTGCAGAGGGCGATTGGTGGGAAGTGGAAGGGCGGAGGTTGATCAGGGTGAGGAGGTGGAGGTTCTGTGGTGGTCGGTGAGCCGTGTGGGTTGCTGGAGTGATGGGAGCGGGTCGCCGGAGAGTGGCCGGAGGTGGAGAAGGTGAGGGTGATTGGTCGGAATCGAGGGCGACAGTAAAGGTTTAAAGTGAGGAAAAGGAAGAGGGGAGGAAGAGCAGTTATACCTACTTAGCAGGACGAGGAGGAGCCGGAGCAGGCGACAGTCGTATCGACTGTCGCCGGAGAAGAAGCTGCCCAGGGGAAGGAGCGACGGCGAGGAGAGGGCCGGAGAAGCGCGCGCTGGGTGCGGCGCGGTGCGGGAAGAGCGAGGGAAGGCAACCCTGCTGCTGGTAGTGCGGTAGGGCGACGAGGAGGAGGAGGAGAAGCCGCCGGAGCAAGGGGGCGTCTGTCGGAGTGGGAAGAGAGGAAGTGAGGGGGTATCTCCGTCAGATCCGAGCTGGGAAGAACGGCGGAGCGACGGGGGTATTTATAGGGGCAAAACCAGAGAGGAGGGCGGAGGGAGACGACGTGTCTCCCTCGCCGGAGGACACCGGAGGAAGGATACCCATACCGTCCGTGCGTTCGCACGGCCGGTATGGGTGGTAGCAGCCATCAGGGGGGTGTTCCTGCGACGGCTGACGACGCAGGGCACCCCCATTTGACTTGGCAGGCTCCCTCCCTTACCCTGCACGGCGCCATGCTCCGCGCAAGGTCGCCGGAGCATGGTGCTGCTCAGGTTTTGCAGGAGGGACCTAAACGCAAAGAACGAAGGAGAGTTAGGGGCCAAAATGTGAGGGTTCAAAAGTTGACGGCCAGAAAGTAAATGTATGAGGACCAAAGTGTAAAGTTGGTCAAGAAGGTTTCTTCTTAGGCTCAAGTTTTTATACATGACTAATTAGGACCTAAGGATTCTGATGGTGAATTTTATTTCTAGATTAAACCTTATTTGATCGGTCAATTTACGCAAAAACCTAAATTAAGTTGTTAATTAGGCATGGTTCTCAATGTAGGTCAAAATGGGTTCCTAAGGCCAAATTGGAGGTTCTAAACCCTAGAGATTATTTTTCTATGAATTTTAGAGGGTTTATTCTATTTTTACTTTGCCTCGAACCTCGTGAGTTGAAGCGGGTTTGTTTTAAGGTTACAGATTATCATTTAGTTCCTTGGAATTGCTGTAGCCCTTGTCAGATCATCCCACTTTCCTTCTTATTAGGTTGTTTTGACCTATGTTCGGACCCTGAGTTACCCTGTTTTCAGATTGGATTGGTGAAATGGCATTTTTACCCCTCAGTTTATGTTTTCTTTGCAAACTCAGAATCTCTCTGAGCCAAGCCTTTCTAAGGTTATGTAGGAGCTTTTATTCTCTGTATTAGGTCAAAATGAGCTAGTTATGGCTTATGATGAGGTTCTCATCATACCCCCATGCCTAGCTTTTGCTAGTCCCTTAGCAAAAACTTAAGGTTTCAACCCTTGTTCTAGACCATGAAGTTCTTAATAGCTTCAGATAAGTGCTTGTTCATTTAAACTTAGATTAGGTTAGAATGCTGACCATAGGCTTAAAAGGTACTCTAGTACCAGTCAAGATCCAAATCTGTTTAGCCTCAGCCTCAGTCCTTAGCAAAGGTTTTTAAGGCCCACAAGAACTAACCTAAGGTCTATTGGACTTTGTGGTTAAAGCACCCGTGCTTGAAATGATTTTATCCTTGGTTCAGTTCGCAGTGCGTTTTATAAGAGAGAGATAGAAAGTTTTTCTGTTTGGAGAGTTTTCTCTCTCTTTTTCTTTTTAGTTCTAGCCTAGGATTGGCTTTTCAACACGGTCTATATCAGATTCATTGCTCCCATCATCAATCCTCAAGGGTTCCTAGCGATCGATGCTTCGAGATAGCACCGCCCATGGCAACCCCCAGAACCCTGGCTATTGAGATTTCGAGATAATCCCGTCCATGGTGTTCCGTGGCCGAATTCAGACCCTGGCAGTTGACATTTCGTGATAATGCCATCCATGGAATCTGAACCAGCAGGGTGCTTACATGCCCCCAATAGGATATGTGAATATCCTAAGAGACAAGCACCGAGGAGATGATATTTTGTTACGCATCTTTGAGGGGATTTTCCGCCTCTCCGCGCTGGGAACTCGTCCAAATCAACTTGTGTTGATCGGCCGCTCCTATTCTAGGTGTACTTTTCAGAATTTTTGAGACGCTTCTGCGTGATTTTGATTTTTACGCTTACTGAACCAGGCTGTGTGTGAGGTTAGGGTGCTTAGGTTGCTAAGTCCCGTAAACCAAAAAATAGTTAATGAGGCCAAATACTCCCTAAGCCTTAGACCTAATACTTCAGCTTTTCATTTTCCTCAAACTCTTGAGGAGTGTCCAGATCTTAATAGGTACTAAGAGTTTATTCAAGAATGCCTAAGGTTTGCGTTCTTAGTAATCTCATTATGCACGTTTCAGTTATTTTCTTGAATGAGGTCTAGAACTTAGGTTAATTCCTTAGTTCCTTACTAATGACTATCACTTGTTTCTCATATTTTGTGCTCCTTTTTTCCTTTTGTTTCTTTTTTCCTTCTCCTTCACAAAATTTCCTTTCTCCTCTTATTCTCTTATTCTTTTTTGAAAAATTTTTAATTTTTATGGTGTTTTTGGCATATGTGAATTTTTTTTTTTTTGGAAACCTTTTCTTACACGTTTTGGACTTTTATACCCCCCCATGCCTAAGGTTTGCAATGTCCTCATTGTGATTTTAGGGGTTTTTATTTACTTAGTTCATTCCTTAAGACAGTTGTTTTTGTGAGTGAATGGGTCGGGATGAATTTTGCAGACGATTTCTAATCTCAGATGCAAGCATCTGAGGTGGAGTCGGCTGTCTCGAAGGGTGAACCTTAAGTGCACCAAGGTGTCAGAAAAAAGGTTTTAGATTTTCAGAGGGAATGACGGGCTGCCTCCCGTTAAGTGCTGAGTTTTACGCCATCGGCTGGGCGCAGTAAGCTCACGGAGAATGGAGGATGAGAGATGACTCACCAAATCAGGAGAAGTCACATCAATGAACGGTTTAAGTCTCTGATCGTTCACGATGAAAGGATCGGAATCGTGGCTAAGTGGACTGATTTCAATTGCTCCATTTCCAAAAACCTGTTGGACTAAATATGGTCCGACCCACTTGGATCGCAGTTTTCCCGGGAAAAGTTTAAGTCGGGCATCAAAGAGTAGGACCTTTTGACCAGGATGAAAGATCTTCCTCGAGATATGCTTGTCATGGAAGGCTTTAACCCGCTCCTTGTAGATTCGCGAGTTCTCATACGCGTCTAGGCGTAATTCATCGATCTCGCTGATTTGGAGTTTTCTATGGGTTCCAGCCTTGGAAAGATCTAGATTACAGTTCCGTACTGCCCAATAGGCTTTATGCTCCAGTTCTACGGGAAGGTGACACGCCTTTCCGTACACCAGTCTAAAGGGAGACATGCCTAATTAAGTCTTGTGGGCGGTCCTATAGGCCCATAATGCTTCCGGAAGTCGGGACGACCAGTCCTTCCTGTCAGGCCGAACAGTGACTTGCAGGATTTTCTTGATCTCCCGATTTGACAGCTCAGCTAGACCATTTGTTTGGGGGTGGTAAGGAGTAGAGATTCGGTGGGATACCCCAAATTTGGCCATCAGTGATCTAAACTGAGCATTTGTAAAATGGGTCCCCCCATCAGAGATTATAGCACGGGGAATCCCGAACCTTGAGAAAATGTTTTGATGAATAAACTTAAGAACAATCTTGTGATCAGAGGTTCGGGTTGGTATGGCTTCGATCCATTTGGACACATAGTCCACAGCAAGCAAAATGTACTCGAAACCATCCGAAACAGGAAAGGGGCCCATAAAATCAATCCCCCAAACATCAAAGATTTCGCATACGAGAATTGGCTGCAAAGGCATCATGTCGCGACGGTTCATGTTGCCCAAAGTCTGGCAACGACTGCATGACTTGCAGTGACTGTATGCATCTTTGAAAAGTGTAGGCTAGTAGAAGCCACACTGGAGGACTTTTGATGCGGTTTTATGCCCTGAGAAATGGCCACCGCATGCCTGGTCATGGCAGAAAGAGAGGATATTGCAGACCTCCTCTTCCGGGACACATCTCCGAATAATTTGATCAGCACCTATGCAGAAAAGGTACGGATCTTCCCAAATGTAATACTTGGTATCAGAATGCAATTTGTCTTTCTTGGCCTTCGGCCAATCAGACGGGGTCTGATGAGATGCCAAGTAGTTCACTATATCAGCAAACCATGGAAGTCTAGTACCAACAGTAAGCAGGTACTCATCAGGAAAGTGTTCCGTGATGGGTCCGGAAGGGTCGATGATCTCAGAAGGAAGACGGGACAGATGGTCGGCTACCACATTCTGCCTTCCCGCCTTGTCGCGAATCTCAAGATCGAATTCTTGCAACAGCAAGATCCAACGGATTAGTCGGGGCTTCGCGTCCTTCTTGGCAAGGAGATGCCTTACAGCCGTGTGATCTGAGTAAATGATGACATGGGAACCCAGAAGATACGATTGGAATTTTTCAAGGGTAAATACAACGGCTAGCAGCTCTTTCTCCGTAACCGTATAGTTACGCTGAGCCTCGTCAAGTGTCTTGCTAGCGTAGTATATAACCACGGGTTTCCCGTCAGCTTTCTGCCCCAGGACCGCTCTTACAGCGAAATCAGATGCATCGCACATGATCTCAAAGGGTTGAGACCAATCAGGGGATTGTAGGATAGGTGCCTGGGTGACTCGGTCACGCAGGTTTTCAAAGGCTAGCGTGCATTCCTTGGAGATTTCAAAGGGTACATCCTTAGAGAGAAGAGAAGTCAAGGGGCACACGATTTTCGAGAAATCTGGAATGAAACGGCGGTAAAAACCGACGTGCCCTAAAAAAGAACGGATGTCCCTGATCGAGCCAGGCATAGGAAGGCGAGATATCAGATCCACCTTAGCTCGATCCACCTGGATGCCTTTTTCTGAAATTAGATGTCCCAGGACAATTCCCTCAGGCACCATGAAATGGCGCTTTTCCCAGGAAAGAACCAAGTTCACCTCAATGCATCGCCTGAGTATCTGGACCAAGTGTTGGAGGCAATCATCAAAAGATTCTCCAAAGACTGAAAAGTCATCCATGAAGACTTCAGGAAATCACCTACCATATCTAAGAATATGGCAAGCATGCACCGCTGAAAGGTAGCAGGTGCATTGCAAAGACCGAAAGGCATCCTTCGAAAAGCGTACGTTCCGAAGGGGCAGGTGAACGTGGTCTTTTCTTGGTCCTCCGGATGGATTGCCACCTGGTTATAACCGGAGTACCCGTCAAGAAAGCAGAAGAACCTATTTCCCGCTAGTTTCTCGAGAATTTGATCAATGAAGGGTAGTGGGAAATGATCCATCTTCGTGGAGGAATTGAGTCGGCGGTAATCTATACAGACTCTCCACGCATTGGCTAATCGGGTAGGAATGATTTCTCCAGTTTCAGTCGTTATGGTGGTGAGTCCTGCCTTCTAGGCACAACCTGAATTGGGCTCACCCAATGACTATCGGAGATCGGGTAGATGATCCCGGCATCTAACCACTTGATGATCTCCTTTTTCACGACCTCCTGCAGATTAGGGTTTAAACGTCTCTACATTTCACGAGAAGGTCGTGCGCCCTCTTCTGAATAGATATGATGAGTACAATAAGAGGGGCTTATTCCAGTCAAATCATCGAGAGTCCACCCGATGGCTCTATGATGTTGCTGGAGGACAACAATCAGACGGGATTCCTGTTCGGGATTGAGGTTGGAATTGATAATCACAGGGAGGGTCTGATTGGAACCCAAAAAGATGTATTTCAAGTGAGCAGGAAGAGGCTTTAACTCGAGGATAGGGTTATCAGTAGCAGCGGGTGGTTCAGTATAGATGTGAGGTTCAAGGGTAGGAGTAACTGGGTTGTTTCTATCTGGATTCAACTCCTTCGTTTGCGGGTCAAGATCCTTCTGTGGTTGATGAGGCATAATCGAGTCATTCTGGAGGTGTGATTCATCAACCAAAATCCTAACGTCACAAATCTGTTCGATGACACCGCAATTAATTCCTTGTTAGGCCTTAAATATATCAATTTTTAAGGCTTGATCCCCAAATTTAAGCTCTATTTGGCCCTCCTCATAGCTGATGTTGGCTCTAGCAGTAGCCAAGAAAGGTTTCCCTAGAATGATTGGTGTATCCCTAGGGTTTTTAGGCGCATCCATATCTAAGACTATAAAGTCCACTGGGAAATAGAAATCCCGCACTCTTACGATAACATCCTCGAGAATCCCTTTTGGTGACTTTATAGATCGATCTGCTAATTGTAATGTCACCTCGGTTGGTTTTAGCTCAGATTCTTCTAGATGGTCAAGTAAGGATGTGGGTATCAGGTTTATGGATGCACCTAAGTCTAGCAAAGCTCTATCAAATTGGGTATCACATATCTTGCAGGAAATCAGGGGAGTACCAGGATCTTTTGCCTTGGGTGGGAGTTTACTAAAGATTACAGAGCTGGCTTGCTCTGACAGAACAATTGGGCTCCCACCGTTGGTTCGCGGCTTACGCTGGGGTGTACACACATTCTTTAAAAATCGTGCGTAAGCTGGTACGTGGCGGATTGCATCCATCAAGGGGATGTTTATGTGGACCTGCTCAAAGAGCTTGACCAGGTCCTCCTCAGGTGCCACGGGCTTGGTGGTCTTCTTTCCCTTGGTCAAGGCCTCGGGAAACGGGATCTTGGTTGGTTCTTCTAGGATAGGTCCAGGTTGTGGATCTGGGATAGGGGTGGGGACGTCCTGGATTACTGTCCTAGGCTTGGGATCACTACCAGGCTTGGAGTGGTTCAGATGAGGTGGGTCTTGGGTTTCCTTACCACTACGGGTTGTTACGGAATTAAGTCCTGCCTGGTTTTGGTAGGGATTGGGTAAGATAGCTTGCTGCTGGTAACCTGCAAAGGAAGTGGAGGCCTCTATCCCGTCGGGTGAAGGAACAGAGGGAGCTTGATAAATCATGTGGGCATGGCCCGGGTTTAGGTTCATAACGCGCCGCTGGGTTGGCACGTTATTAGGATTAGGCAGAGGTTGGGAAGGAAGAGTACCTGGCTGGCGAGAGTTTGCCAACTGGGTCAATTGGTTTCGGACCTCTGTAAGTTCGTCCTTATGTTGTTTTTGGATAGCCGCATTCGTTCTTTGAATGTCAGCCAGGGTCTGAAGGATAAGGGACATTTGATCTTGATTCGGCCCAGATGGGTAAGTAGGGTTGGGCCGAGGCTGAGGCGGCTGGTAAGGACGAGGAGGTTGTGGGTGGGGTTGGAAGGATGGTCTTTGGGTTTGGGAATTTCCCGCCCACTGGAAGTTAGGATGGTTTCGCCATCCAGGATTATAGGTGTTGGAGAACTGGTCGTTCTGGATGGCGTTGAGGGCCTCGCAGGTCTGAGGAACCTCCAGAGGGTTAGAGAAAGAGGGAATGAAATTCCTCTGGCAGGTGTAGAAGGAATCGGAAGGACCTCCGGGCAAAGATTCGGATGATGGGTCCATCCTAGGAGAAGATCGATGGAGAATGTTTTGCACAGTTTCCCTTGTGGAAAGAGGCTATGCGAAAGGGTTATGCACAGAGGTGGCTTGCTGCAAATGCTGAGTCAGCTCATCGACCTTCTTTTCGATAATCGAGACCTTGTCCAATCGACTGGCCATTAATTCCAGGTCGACTGATGCGGACGGGCCCTGCATCTCATGTGCTCCCCTAAGATTCGTCGATGCGCGGGTATTCGTCCTGTCGAATAATCCCATGGAGTCATTGTTGATGGAGTTCTCGCACATATTTTCGAGAATCTCCCACACGGTGTCTTCATGTTGACCCATGATATTTCCTCCGCAGGTTGCATTGACGAAAAGACGGATGTCCTCACGGAGTCCCTGGTAAAAAGACTGGACATGTTCCCATTTAGGAACTCCGTGATGGGGGCACTTTCTCATGAGATCCTGGAAACGATCCCATGCCTCATGGAGGGGTTCCCCTGTTTGTTGGGTGAAATGTGTAATCTGATGGCGCAAGGCGTTGGTCCGTCCAACAGGGAAGAACTTTTTCAGGAACTCGGACTGAAGTTCTTCCCAATTATTGATCGGCCGGGTCTGAGTTTGATACCAATGGGCGGCCTTGTCCATAAGAGAAAAGGAGAACATCTTCATGAGAAGAATATCCCGATTTTGTGCGTCTGACCCGAAAGTTTGGGCCAGATGCTTTAGCTGTTTGATGTGCTGGAAGGGATCTTCATAATTAAACCCATGGAATTTAGGTATAGCATGAATCATATTGGGCTTTAATTCAGAATCAGGTCCTCCAGTCGGGATTCTGACTCGAGGCTCGATGGCCACCGCAACAGGATTATAATGGTCCCGCATCATGGGACGTTGCGGTGGGTGCACAAAGTTTTGGAAGAGGTCGTTGAGTTGCTGGAGCTGGTGCTCCAGATTGTTTTCTTCCTCAACTGGCTGAGCCATGATAGAAGAAGAGTTTGATTCGGAATCGGAAGAGAGAATGATGGGGTTAGGTTGCTGTTCAAACACGGGAGTCAAGGCTGGGCCTTCACGAGAGTGAATTCTTAAAGGAGATCTTAAGGGTGGTCTTAAGGATCTCCTACCGTTCATGCACTGTTGGAGTGGAAGAGGTTAGAAAGTGCTGGACCCAATCAAGACACCCAAAAATGTGTTGGGTGACTATAGAGGTGCGGGGCAGATGGACCCCTTGATCAGAAAGATCGTCCACCTGAGAATTACCTGGGCAGCCAGAGAGGGTGAGTCCCGCGAAGACCCCTACACAGTAGAGCGTCCCCACGGGTTACAGGGTTTCCCCCACCCGACCTCTCTTGTCACTGCGGTTCCAGGTAGACCAGAATGGGGATCTTGACCTCTTAAGTCTACCAATTTTAGTTTAAGATCAGGGTGCTTAAAGTTACACTTGAACTCTTAGGTATTTTGAGTGAGAAAGTGACCTAATTTTAAGGTTGGTTGACCCAAGGGGTCAACTTTACCTCTTGTTCCTTTGAGAGCTTTTGGGTCCTTTCTTTTTGGGTTCAAGTGTTTAGAGAGCCAATTGTTTAGGGTTTCTCTGAATAAGTATGTTCAATCAATGGTTTAGACACACTTCTTTTGGATTTTCTCCATTCTTGATTTAAGTAGTGTGTCTCTAAAACCCTAATGTTGAATCTTATGTTGGCTCTACTTGATCCAGTTAGTTCTTTGTTGGGTAATTAGGGCTCAAGCAAGAATGTTTTAGCCCTTGAATACCCTTAATAGTGTGCAGGAATAATGGGTTGAAAACATGCAATTTTTTATGGTTTACTAAGTAGAGAAGACAAGTTAGACCTATATTGCTTGTTCTTTTCTTTTCTTCCTCTTTAGAATTTAAAGGTTGAGAGGATAGAAAATTACCTGTCCTCGGAGTGGTTGTCGTGAGGTTGCATGTCTTCTCGATTTTCCTGTATCTGCACAAAAGAGGAGACTATTAGAAATTTAAAAACAGGAATTTAATTACCTCTAGAATAGCCGTTGCTCCCCGGCAACAGCGCCAAAGTGACGGTCGAGGCGTTAACTAGGTTTTGTTATAGAAATAGCGTTGTAGTACAGCTAGTTATTGCCATCATTACATATATAATCTTTTTACTCGGAAATAAAAGAGTTCCCGAGGTTGAACTCAGGGAGCAAGTCGTATTCTAGAAGTACAAATTCTTATTACAAAAATAAAGAGAGAGAGAGAGAGATGAAAAATTTGGTGGCTTCTTCTTCTTCTCTTCTTTCTTCCTCTTTGTCTCTTCTTTCTTCTCTTCCTGTTCTTCTTGTCTTCTCTCTTCTGTTCTTCAAATCTTCCTCTCGTGCTCTTCTTCTTATGTCTTCTGTTCTTCCTTGTTTTCTCTTCTTTCTTTTTCTTCAGATCTTCTTCTTCCTCTTTTTCTTCTTTCTTGTCTTTCCTCTTCTTTGCCGCAGTCCTGCTTCTTCTTTTTTTCTTTTTCCTTGCCTTCAAGACGTCGTCTGATTTTGCAATCAGACGACTTAAACCGCTGCTGCTACAGTGTCTCCCTTAGCTTTCGTCTTCTTCTTCTTCTTCCGCAGGCCTTCTTCTTCTTCTTCACCTGTGCCTGCACACCTCAAGGTTTTCGTCAGAGGGCAAAACCTACTCTACCCTCACCCCCCGCGTCTCTCTCTCTCTCAGAATTCGCTCTTAGGAAAGCTCTCCCAAAGCAACCGGGTAATCGGGTACGCGGGTCGCGCCCGGGTCCAGGCCCGCCGGCGTGCGGTGGTGGGCGAGGAGTGCAGGTCGGGCTAATCGGGTCGAAGCCAGGTCCGCGGGGCGTGAGCGCGGACGAGGTCGGGTAATCGAGCGGGTGAAGGGGACCTCACCCCGTGATCTGAGGCAAGGAGCTTAAGGCACTTTTTGCCTTTAAGCGCCCGCTCGCCTCAGTGGGTTTCCGAGGTGGGACTAAATGTCCCACCCCAATTCGGGCACCTCTGCGAAGGAAGCAGCGGCGGTCGAGGCTTCGCACGAGGGCTTCGCGCGAGGGCTTCGCCTCAACTGCAGCCTGGCGCTTCGCGAAAAATACCTCGCACAGCCTGGGAGCGTGCCTTGGGCGCGGTGCGCCTGGAGCAGCAGGTCGAAGGAGCTTCCTCACCTCAGCAATGGCGGTGGCGAGTGAAGTTCCTGTTTACAGAGAAAGGGCCTCTCGGCCTAATTAGATACGCGGAGGACCTTCGCCGTGGCATGACGAAGGTGGTCGAGGGGTCTGCAGGTCTCGGGGCGGAGCCTAACGACCGCCCTAGGTCAAACTGCAGGTGGCGAGATGGGTTTGGTCGGTGGGTCTGCAGAGGGCGATTGGTGGGAAGTGGAAGGGCGGAGGTTGATCCGGGTGAGGAGGCAGAGGTTCTGTGGTGGTCGGCGAGCCGTGTGGGTTGCTGGAGTGATGGGAGCGGGTCACCGGAGTGTGGCCGGAGGTGGAGAAGGTGAGGGTGATTGGTCGGAATCGAGGGCGACAGTAAAGGTTTAAAGTGAGGAAAAGGAAGAGGGGAGGAAGAGGAGAAGTTATACCTACTTAGCAGGACGAGGAGGAGCCGGAGCAGGCGACAGTCGTATCGACTGTCGCCGGAGAAGAGGTTGCCCAGGGGAAGGAGCGACGGCGAGGAGAGGGCCGGAGAAGCGCGCGCTGGGTGCGGCGCGGCGCAGGAAGAGCGAGGGAAGGCAACCCTGCTGCTGGTAGTGCGGTAGGGCGATGAGGAGGAGGAGGAGAAGCCGCCGGAGCAAGGGGGCGTCTGTCGGAGTGGGAAGAGAGGAAGTGAGGGGGTATCTCCGTCAGATCCGAGCTGGGAAGAACGGCGGAGCGACGGGGGTATTTATAGGGGCAGAACCAGAGAGGAGGGTGGAGGGAGACGACGTGTCTCCCTCGCCGGAGGACACCGGAGGAAGGATACCCATACCGTCCGTGCGTTCGCACGGCCGGTATGGGTGGTTGCAGCCATCAGGGGGGTGTTCCTGCGACGGCTGACGACGCAGGGCACCCCCATTTGACTTGGCAGGTTCCCTCCCTTACCCTGCGCGGCGCCATTCTCCGCGCAAGGTCGTCGGAGCATGGTGCTGCTTAGGTTTTGCAGGAGGGACCTAAAGGCAAAGAACGAAGGAGAGTTAGGGGGCAAAATGTGAGGGTTCAAAAGTTGAGGGCCAGAAAGTAAATGTATGAGGACCAAAGTGTAAAGTTGGTCAAGAAGGTTTCTTCTTAGGATCAAGTTTTTACACATGACTAATTAGGACCTAAGGATTCTGATGGTGAATTTTATTTCTAGATTAAACCTTGTTTGATCGGTAAATTTACGTAAAAATCCAAATTAAGTTGTTAATTGGGCATGGTTCTCAATGTAGGTCAAAATGGGTTCCTAAGGCCAAATTGAAGGTTCTAAACCTTAGAGATTATTTTTCTATGAATTTTAGAGGGTTTATTCTATTTTTAATTTGCCTCGAACCTCGTGTATTTAAGTGGATTTGTTTTTAGGGTTACAAGATGTCATTTAATTCTTCGGAGTTGCGGTAGCCTTTGTTGAGTCATTTAATCCCACTTTTCTTCTTATTAGGTTGTTTTGACCTATGTTTGGACCCTGAGTTACCCTGTTTTCAGATTGGATTGGTGAAATTGCATTTTTACCCCTCAGTTTATGTTTTCTTTGCAAACTCAGAATCTCTCTGAGCCAAGCCTTTCTGAGGTTATGTAGGAGCTTTTATTCTCTGTATTAGGTCAAAATGAGCTTGTTATGGGTTATGATGAGGTTCTCATCAGCTGTCAAGCAATGTAACATGGATTCCCAGTTAGCCGGTGTGTAGAGGACGCTCCAAATATCTGAGCTCGATGAAATTCGTCGGGACGCCTTTAAGAATAGTTGACTGTATAAGGAGAAAATAAAAGCCGTCCACGATCGACTCATCCATAGAAAAACCTTTGAGCCTAACCAGCAAGTCTGGCTGTTCGATGCTTGCCTAAAACTCTTTCCGGGAAAACTCAGGTCCAAATGGATAGGACCATTTCCGGTGGTTAAGCCTTACTCTAATTGGGTAGTTGAAATCGTTGATCCAAACACTGGGCGCACTTTTACAGTTAATGGTCAAAGATTGAAACACTTCCTAGCCAAGGTTCCCCCAAAGGAGAGTGTCACCCTCATTGAGGGATGACACGAAGCACAGCCCAGCTGGAAGCGTTAAACTCAGCGCTTCCTGGGAGGCAACCCAGAGGATTCAGACTGATCCGGTATTTTACGTCACTTAGGTACTATCTTTTTGAAACCCTGTTGTATCCATGTATTTATCAATGAGGACATTGTGCAACTTAAGCATGGGGGGGTGGTAAATTGCACGATCCTAAGCTCATTTAATCAGTCTGAATAAAATAAAATTAAAAAAAAAATTGAATTTAGGAAGAAACTTAGGCATTAGAAACTTATCAATAGTGGAAAATAATACAAAAAGAACTTGAACACTTAGACTTTTCAGGCCTTCAGGCCTAATCAGCCTTGGTGTCCGTTAAAATATAGATTTAGCTTCGAATTCTTGCAACCTTAAGCTATTCTAATCCACCTACTAAATAAGTTGATAAGTATACGACTTATCAACTCACCCTCTAACTCAGAAGAACTTTGAGTCTAAGCATCTGCACACATTTTTGCACAGACTCACTCCTTGGGGATTTTGACAGAAATTGAGTAGCTAATGAACTCTCTAGGGTGGTATGGCTAGCAAGTTGTCATGAGTAACAGCCCATTGGCAGGTTGTCCATAGCCCAGCCACGGGACCACTTCTTCTTCATTGCCTCTAGGTACATTTGAGATCAGGGTAGCCACCTACAAAAAAAAAAGGAGAAGAAAAGAAAATAAAATAAACCACACTTCACCGAACGAGTATGGCTGGCAAGTGATCGTGGGTAACAACCCATTGGTCGGTTGTCCAGAGCATAGCTCGGTAATTGCACAAAAAGAACCAAAACACTTAAGGAAGAAGCGGGGAAGTAGTACAAGCTAGGGAGATATACACTGGAAAAATCCTTGTGTTGACCCTAATTAAAACAAACGTAGGGAAAAAGCTACTAATCAAACAAATACACCTTCAGGCAAAATACTTCCTCTTCCGGTCACCTAGGGGCGTAGAAATTCGAAGTCTGTCTGAATTACCGTTGAGTGAGTCTATCACAATCTTCACACCAAGATGCTTAGCACTAAGGGTTTTGACCGAGTTTTGGGTGGGTTGGGTAGTCGTAAAAAGTTACCAACCCACTCTGAATTCCAAAAAAGTTCTAAAATATATATATATATATACATATGTATATTTACATACATTAAAGTAAGGATTCAAGCGATTCGTATTTTGGCAGATACCCGGGCTGCTTAGTCTTTGTAGATTAAGATCTCAGTATATTTCCTCCAATTGACAAGTAACGAAGTGTTTAAGCAATTACTTCTTAAATTCTGAATGAAAATAAAGGCTAGAATAAACTTTGCTAGGGACTAGCAAGGAGTAAGCATGGGGATATGATAACTCCGCATCTAGGGGTGATAACTCTGTTAAATAGGACCCATCTTAAGAATAAAAGGCACAGATAACACAACATAAGTAGAATGGGAGCATTGCATCCATCATATGTCAAGATTGCTTATAAAACAGTATTAATGGCTATTTGTATGAGCACTTATCAAAGTAGGCCTCAGATGAGCAATCAGACCACACAGATGGATTCAGAATGACGAATGGAATCCAACAGACTCGAAATCGGCCAAATCTGACATACGGAGCTCCCGCAATGGGCCCAAGAAGTTCTGACCATTGATCTGATGATCAACGGTCCACGACGCACCACGTGGAGCCTGCTGACGCGTCTAGATCGCACCCGCTTCCACCTTCACTCGGAGAGTAGATCTCAGTCGTCGATCTCCGATCGAACGGCTGAGAACCGCGCGCACGCCCGCGGTCGCCGCGACAAAGCAGCGGGTGTAATGTAGTGGTTGAAGCGCACGCCCGCACCCACGTGACGCGGGTTCAAGCCACGTGTGTTGAAATCCAAAGACAACTTTGCGCGCGGGCGAAATTGGGCCGCCTGATCAGCAGCGGGCGGCCGAGATAGCGCCACGCGGCGCGCTCTCAAGCGGCGATCAACCACGCGCGTGCAGACGCCGGACGACAACGCCCGCGTGCACGTGCACTCAAGGTGCGATCCGAGCACGCCGACGTTGCAAGTACAAACTATAACGACACTTCTAAATACACATGCACGAGCTCACGTCATGGTCCACCGGGGAGATATACACAAATACTGTTGACCTCGGGATAGAAAATTGGTGAGGAGAAAGCAACCAAATCTGAGTAAGGCCAAGCCAAAGGATTGAATTGGAATAACCTGCATTGAAAATTGATGTCATAAGATCTGGATTTTTGCAGCTTTGGATGACTTTAGGACAATTCTCTTCACATGCACAGATGCTTTAAAATCATAACTACTGAATCTTTGTATTGGGCAGTGAAAACTAAGAAATCGGGTTTCGAGGACTTGCAGTTGAGGCCTAAAGGAGAAAGACTAACAAAACCTTATGTTACGACCCGATTCTCGGATCCCTACAAGACCCGAGACTGGCTTGCCTCGACTAATCCCAAGATCTAGTCGTCCAACAAGAAATAACCAAAAGTAGGAAAATAAACCACATTCACACATGCAATATAACTAAGCAGAAGAAAAGTACGAAGCAGTAGAGAAAGTAGAACAACTGTCTCAGTACATGCCATCACAACAACAACAGAAAACGTAAAGGAAACAGAAGTAATCAGAACGGTAAACTAAGTGTCCATTACTCACTACAACAGCAGGAAAGCAATAGTGCTGAAAGAGCAACTACAGATGGGCCCAACACCCTCTACAGTCGGAAACTCAAGCTACTCAACTCTTGGTCCTGAACAGTATTACGAAAAGACAGAGTCAGCGAACGTTAAGTAGAGTGGTGTTTATATTATTTAAGTACAAGTACAGTAAAAACAACAACAAATTTATTTCTCATTTCTATTTATCTCATTTATGTGTTTCTGTTTCATCTATGTCTCAAAGTATCCAAGTATTTCTTGATCTTGCATGTTCCTCGTGGGAACGATCTTGATTGCAGTCTTTTCCGTAGAGAAGAAGGTACACGTGGTACTCTCCTGGCCGGGAGAGTCCCCCGTGGTAGTCCTACACCCAGTTAATCACCCCGAGGTCATTGTCAAGACGTAGCGGTGACTACGGCATGTGTGATAAGCACACGGATAGCTACCCCGCACTGACACGCGGTCAGTCATTTCCATTAGCGGGTACACCTAAAGTACAACACGGAACCTTAGAACAGGGGTCTCACCCCTTAGAACCAAAAAGGGGTCAAGCCCCTCCACAGTCCGCGCACCATCGTCTGACTACCTCGGTTTGCCCAGAGGGCCTAACAAAGTCGGTGTAGGGTGGCTAGCTGAACCTCGAGTCCCGTGGGGTGGCTAGCTCCCTCCCTACACCAGTAGCTTGCCTCAATACCATGTACGCGAAAGCTAACAGGAGTCGATATAGAGTGGCCAATCCTAACCCCGGGTCTTAACACGAGGGAGGCTAGCTCCGCACTACACTAAAAGGGGACAGTTGCTCTCCTTGGTACCATGTACACAAGGGCCAGCACACTTCCCATCTACATTCCAGATTCCATTTATCCACAGGAGTTCTACTCCTAATTCCCCGTAGGGTTCATGTTCACCTCATTTATCCAGATCCAGATCTCATGTTTCGTAATTCGTTCCTCATCCATACACAGGCAGCTCGTGTTTCGATAATTTAATTCTCAAAAACATACAACTAGTGGTTTCACAGGCAATTTCTCAATTATATACAGACAGCTCGAATTTTAACATGTATCTCATAATTATATTAAAGGCATTTGCTACCAATTTATCTTAACCATGCATTCAAGTAAACAGTATAGCTCAAACAGGCTCATTCATTTTCTACATTAAGGTTCATTCCATATCCTAGAGTTCAATTCAACTATTCCAAAGAAGTACATTCTTATTTAAATATTAACAATTGAGTTAAACCACTCTACCAGGTATCATGGGAGGAATGGGGACATGTTCTGCAGATCTCGTCGTCTCCGTGGGCCCCGAACAAGCCACTGGTTGGTATCCTGTACTAGCGATCAATGTACATTAGACGAGCTCAAAACAGTAGATGCTCAACACGAATACGTAGAGGAACTCGAGTAGAAAACAACGGTACTTCGTTTACAGAAAGCTGATTCCGTTTGGACCTTAAACAAGCCAAAAATGCGATTTCTGATCAGAATCAGATGTCTGGGACTAATCCCAGAAATATTAAAAGACGTCAAAAACTCACCTTGTGTTTCCTGCAGCTGATCAGACGTCCAAACTTCCTCTGCAACCGTCTGGCGACAGTTCCAGACGTCGGACAAGGTCTCCGGTCATCTGGAAGCACCTCTAGACGTCTGGTGATGTGATCAGACGTTCAAAAGTGCATGGGAAAGCGTACCGCACGCCTTCCTAAAGCCTGCACCTGTATACGGTCGCCCGTAGGCACAATGGTCAGTTAACATCCCCTGCGTTATGATATGCATGGCATAGGAAGATACGTACCTAGCGATATACGTGCTTTCAGACGTCCAGCCTCAGCTCCAGACATCCGGGTGCCACACCAGTCGTCTGGACTTCACTCTAGACGTCTGATACTGGAAAACTTCTAGTATCAGAACCTCCTTGCAGCTCGCTCCGCCTGCACCTCCGCCCACGGTGGCAGCTCCTCGCCAACGTCCTTTCCTCTCCTAGGAGCTCCTCCTTGAGCTCCACGAGCTCCCACGGTGGTCTTCCTCCTCCCCCACTCTCACTCCCACGCACTCTCTCGCTCTCACTCCTCCCCACTCTCCCTTCACCGGCTCCTTTCTCCCTTGCCGCGGCTGTAGCTGTAGGGATGGGAGGGGAACGTGGTTGTCGCAAAGAAGGTGGAGGTGGCGTTGGTTGTGGTGTGAGGAGGAGAGGATAGGAGAAGGGAGGGGGTATAAATAGGAGGGGAAATCAGGTTTGCGGGGTGTGGGTGTGGGGAGAAAGAAACCTTTGCACGTGAAGCACAGTGCAAAAAATCCCACTTTCAGACGTCCGGGCACATGTCCAGACATCTGGATAAACGTCTGACTGAAACTCCAGACGTCTTAAATGGCGAAAAAAAGTAACGGGTCTTTACAACTTAGGTTTAGAGGTCTGTCCTTAGTGCTGTGGGTTGGCAAATTAGGGTTTTACCACTCTGAGTTTGGTTAATAATGAGTGTCTGGCTAATTTGCTAAAACTCAGGTTGATAAAAATCAAATTTCATAAACTTAAGGATTAACGTAAGTCTATTGAGTTTTTGAGTTAAAATTTAATTTCCAACTCGAGTTTTGTTTTCTTAAAACACTTTGAATTTTGAGTTTCTAGGGTTTAGAGTGATTACTGAGAATAAGTGATTTTTGGTATTCTGATTTTTGATAAAATTCCCGTAAAAAAAAAACTGAACTTTTAATGGAGTGTGTTTTGAGAAGGTTATTTGTGTTTTCAAGTCTAAGTAAAGAGATTTCCGCATAATGCTCTGCATATTTATGGTTACTTATTTATATATACATTAAATTTTTAAAAAAATTGAATATCCAAAATTCTGACCTAAGCATTCATCTACTTAGTTTTTATTTATAATGTAATAATTTAAACCATGATGTTTAAATCATCATATTTCTGGTTAATTTTGTTAGGGACTAGTAAAACTTTGACTTGGGGGTATGATGAGAGGCTCATCACGACTTCTAATTACCCCTAATTAACTAGTTTCCCTAGTTAATTAGCTAGGAATATGCATATATAAGGGTTAATTATGTAATAAGGGATAAATCATTAAAAGACCTTAAAATAAGTTTAAAATGCTAAATTATAAGTCAATTAATATTATTAACAATTTAATTGATAAATAGACTCGAAATACCATTAATTAGTTACCTAATTAATATCTTATTCAACTTAAGTGTAACTTAAGTCCTAAGTTCTTAAATAACTTAAGTTAATAAGTAAATAAATATAAATAAATGGGTCGAAAATGTGTAGACAAGGCTTTAATATAATATTTAGTTAATTTATAATTATATATAAAAGGTTGGAAAAGAATTAAATTAAAATTTACTTAAATTGCCTCTATTTACATTTTAGTCCCTATAATTCACTGCATTAGAGTCCTTTCCTTTTCACCTAGGTCCTTAACTTTCCTTACACATAAGTCCCTACGAACACCTTCTTCTTCATTTCTTCTTCAACAATTTGAACAGCTGACGTTTGGCGGTGATGTCACCCTCCGATGACCGCTAATCTGACGCCATTTCACCCTCGCGAAGCTTCTAAAGCTTACGCTCACCACCTCTACTCCATCAACCAGTCCGGATTATTCATAAATCCTAATTAGGTATAGGCGTTAACCTCACTGGCGTCGGAGACAACGCCGGAGGTTAAGTTGCATCTAGATGCAAACCCGTCCGGATTTAAGCCCCTTAGCCATCGCCGAACCCTATAAATACCCTTCGAACCCTGCGATTTAGGCGATTAGCTTCCTACCCTCTCCCCCAACCGCAGCTAACTGATAGGCTATTCTTCCTACTCCGACGACCATTTCCCGTCACCGTCCTATTCCTCCGATCATCTCCACTCGCTTGCAATCTTGCCATCGTTTGCTACGTCCTTTGAGGAAGTGCCGACGTCGGACTCCGCTTCCACGCCACGAAACTGCCCGCTGGAGCTGTTCCTCCCACCTTCTGATTTCATCCTCCGTTAAGAACCTTCGACGGAGACTCCTCAACCTCCTTCATCCAAGTAACAGTAGAATTAGGTTTAGATAAGTGTAGCGTAGCTTAGTTCAGTAGATTAAGTAGTTAATTAGGTTTAAATGTTCAATTTGTTTGCCGTCTTCCTCAACTCTGGCGAGCTCTTTGAGCTCGTCTAGGCCACTCTTTTGCCATTTTTACGTACTGATCACCTTTCTCTCCTTATCATGATTTAATAGCACTGCTTTTCGTTCATTTCTATCAGCTTTATCGCCTAGATCACTTCCACATTCATCCGCGACCTCCGCTGTCTTCGGTGGAGGCCTCCGAGCTTAAAACACACTTGCTGGGGCCCTCCATCACCTCTTCATAATCTAGGGGCCCTGATCCTATACCTAATTAGTATAATTAACTCATAGTAAGTAAACACCTAATTCCATTCCAACTTTCAAGCTCTCTGTCAATGGAGAGCTCAAAAGAGTTACTCCACCGAATTAACCCCCCAGAGAGCATCGCAAGGTTCAGTTGAGCCTTAGCCCTCACTCAATTGAGTGAGACAACTGACTCTGAGTTCGTACAAACATAGAGATTAAGTTTTCTAAATTCCCAGATGAATCCTTAATTCGATCATCAATTGGACAAATTGATGAGCTCCTGAGGTTCCTTGTCACCTCAGGAAGCTCTTGAGATTTCGAATGGTTTGTTTCATAGAGTTTTGAACTCTAGCAAACATTTCTTGGACTCACCGGAGCTCGCTGGAGCTATGGCGAGGTGATTTAGAGCTTTAGCCCAAGTTAAGCTTTAAGGAGCTCTAGACTAGATAGTTAGAACCTAAGGAACAAGATTACGTACATAAAGTCATGTTTTGATATCTGGAGTTCGTAGTCGACATCTGTCTTCTCCAACTCCGGTGGAGTTGGAGAAGCTAACCCGTTAGGTTTTAGGCTCTGGAAATAGGTCTATAAACTCAAGCAGAACCTGTAGGGGTCATATTTGATCTTTGATTACTCGAAAATTCCCTAGATTATTCCACCGAGCACCCTCGCTTTTGAGCTCAGGCGACAATGTCTGAGAGGGCCTTTAGAAGCTTCAAAACGTACTTTTAAGGTCAGGAAATGATTTCTGAGGTGAATTAGAGTCCCTCCAGGTCATTAATTTGTTCTGAGAAGCTATATTATAGAAAGTCAACTTCTGGGGCTTTATAGTCGACCTCAGGTCTGATTTAGGGAATTTTTGGTTAAAATTGAGGTTTGATGGGTTGAATCTGTTGTTAGGATGATTCTGAGGTTGCTAGAATAAATTTTAAGTTGCTCTATTGAGATTTTAAACCAAATCAGGTCTCTGTCCAGTATGGGTTGTTTTCAAACCCAAACTACTTTCAGTGTGTTCTTGGCGAGATTCAATCGCCAATTCTGCCCAAATCAATGCAAAACAATCTGCCGAGATTGTTTAATTCTATTCTGTTAAGACCCGTGTAATTAAAGCCCTTTAAGACGTCTGGTCAGGCGTCTGGACACCTTCCCAGACGTCTGGAAATCAATTTTTGTGTGCGTACGGCCTTGAGTCTACGCGCGCGCCGTGTGTAAACTGAGCGTCGCTACATTTCTTCTCTTTCTCTTCCCCTCGCCGAATGCAGAACCCTTCCCCCCATGCCTACTTATACCCCCCACCTCTCCCTCACGCCACCCCACTCCCATCCACCTTCTCCTTCCTCCAGTGAGTGCAGCGAGTGCAGCCAAGGGTAGCGGCGGAGAGGAGCAGCGAGAGAAGGGAAGAGAGGAGAGTGCGCGAGCCATGAGACAGCTTGCTGGAGAAGCTCACGACCGGTCGGCGTGCGCACGGCGGAGGGGTGTGCCGGGGAGGTTTCCCCCGACGCTGCTGCAGCTAGAGCAGTGGACGAGCGAGCGCGGCGCGGCCGCGCGCAGCACGAAGAAGACAAAGGAGCTTCTGATTCTGGGATTTTTCTCTGAATCAGATGTCTGGATTTACATCCAGACGATGCGGACGACGTCTGGAGGAAGCTCCAGACGACTAAGAGGTACATCTTGCGCCCTATACCTCCCTTTGCGGATACGACCATGCAGGCCGTTCCGCCGAGGCTCTGATGTGTGCCGTGTTAAGAAGATTTGAGTTGTACGTGCAGGATTCCCTTCGGGAAGGCGCGAGGCACGCCCTCCCACGCGGTTTAGACATCTAGGCGAGGCACCAGACGGCGGAGAACGTCTCTAGATGTCCAGAGAGGTAGTCGGACGTCTAGAACTAGGTCCAGACGGTTCAGCAGGATCCTTGGACGTCTAAGGAGTAGCGCGGAGTGAGGTATGATTTTGGACTCCTTTTAAGGCGTCTGGAAAGTGTTCCAGACGTCTGATTTGAGTCATAATTATCGTTTTTGACCCGTTTAGGGTCCGTTTGAGGTCCGATTTCCGCAATTAAGATTCCATTTTTCTTCGTATAAGTTCCTCTAGTCGTTGGAATGCTTGTATCATGTTCTGAGTGGTTTCTTGTGGTTGACCCTTGTGTCAGGACCTCGTTCCGTTACGGAATTGAGGGTTGCGGAGGCACGTGGACTTGCCGATCAAGCCCCTATTACTCTTGGTCTTGCTGGTAGAGTGACTTCCCCTAGTTTAATTACAAACATGAATGCATATCTGGAATGAGTATTAGATCGTAGGGTGTGGCATGAATCCTAGGACTAGAAACACTGGAATGAATGTTAGATCCTAGGGTGTGGCATGAATCTTAAGACTAGAAATATTAGATTGAATGTTAGATCCTAGGATATAGCATGAATCCTAGGACTAGAAACTCTGGAATAATGGTATTGAATGCATGAATTGCAGTCTTAGATGAGTAAATAAAATAATAATAATTTCCTGTAATTGGATAACAGCTGCATGTGAAATGTAAAGTACTGTTGTTAACAACTGTTACATGTATATTCTTGTTGTTGCAATTAAATACGAGCTTCCTGTATATGAAATGGAAAAAGAAATGATGAAACCTAGTATGGCTGAACTGAGAAACATGAGCATGAACCTTACCGGGAATTAGGAGTAGAGCTCCTGGAAATAAATGAAATAGAACTGAAAATGTGAATGGGGAAGTGAGCTGGCCCTTGAGTACAGAGTACCAAGGAGAGCGACTGTCCCCCTGTTTAGTGTAGAGCGGAGCTAGCCGCCCTAGGGTTTGGACTGGCCACTTTGTACCGACTCTGTAGCCGTCGCGTACACAGTACCGGGGAGAGCTACTAGTGTAGGGAGAGAGCTAGCCACCCCACGGGCCCGGGGTTCAGCTAGCTGCCTTACACCAACTTGTTAGGCCTACTTGGCAAACCAGGGTAGTCAGGCGAGGGTGCGCGGATTGTGGAGGGGCGAGACCCCTGTTTGGTTCTTAGGGGCTAGACCCCTATTACTGAGAGGGCTATGCCCTACGTTGGTTCCGTGCTGTGCTTTGGGCACACCCGTTAATGGAAATGACTGATCGCATGCCAGTGCGGGGTAGCTACTCGTGCACTTATCGCACGTGCCGTAGTCACTGTTACGTCTGTCAGTGACCTTGGAGTGGTTGACAGAGTGTAGGACCACCATGGGGGACTCTCCCAGCCAGGAGAGCACCACATGCTACTTCTACTCTTTGGAAAAGACTGCAATCAAGATCGTTCCCACGAGAAACATTCAAGATCAAGAAAAAGACCTGATAAATAAACCAAGTGATGAAAGAAAGAATAATTAGTTAAATAAAGAAAGAAATTGAAAACAACAGTTACCTATCCACCTTTGCTATTTTTAGTTAGCTGATTGTCACTCTACTCAGCGTTCGCTGACGTGTTGTACTCATAACCCTTTTCAGGTCCAGGAGTTGAGCAGCCAGCGCCTACGGCTGCAGAGGGTGCTTAGCCTAGTAGAGCCCAGTAGTTGTACCTTTTTTTGTACCCGTTCCGTTGTAGTGAGTATTTTTGTTACACTTCTGTACTCTTTTATTGTAAACTTTATATTCCTATACCTGTTTGAATTCTCTACGGTTGTGATGGTATGTACTGTAGTAGTTTATTTCTTTACTGCTATACTTTTGTTACTGTTAGTTGCTTGCATGGTGAATGTGGTTTACCTTTACTGCTTTTTGGTTACTTTCTCCTTAGACGACTAGATCTTGGAATCAATTGAGTCGGTCCGATCTCGTGTCCTGTAGGGATTCAGGAACCGGGTCGTAAAAAGATAGTATCAGAGCAAGGTCGTCCCGAGAAGTGAACCAACTAGCTGGAAAATAACCAATTCACGTGCTTGTAACTAGAGTAACCACCATAACGTACATTTTGACATCTGTTGTGAGGTTCTTTTGTTGACTGTCGGTTAGAATTGACGTCTTTCTGTTCTGTGTTCGCGTCTCCTTGTAGGAGATGCCTCGACGAGGGGGCAGCGAGGCAGGCCACGAACGCGACCGAGGACGAGGTTGGAGGGGCGGGCGCGTTGAGCCCAACACCTCAGTGGACCAGCCACTACTTCTGGGCATTCAGGCCCAGGACCTCGTCCAGCTGATACGGTATATCGTACGAGAGGAGCTTCACCCGCCTCCACGAGCGGCTCTCCTTGGAGCTGCGGAGAGGGATTCCTCTGTGGGACCGCAAGACGGACATGGCATTGGACGTGGGGGAGGGGGTGGCCCTCCACCGCCCCCACCTTCCTCCGGCACTTATAAAGCACGAGCCCTCCTTACCTGGAGGCGTACTAGCTTCTCCCCTTCAGCGCCATTACGAGCTTTTCGGACAGTTCCGGAAGCTGTAGCCCCCCTCCTTCAAGGGGGATGAGGACTTGACCGAGGCAAAGGACTGGCTCGAGCAGATCGAGAAGGTGTTTGACACCCTTCGCCCCCTGCGGAGTGCCGCGTGGCCTTTGCCATGTACTAGCTGGAGAGCGTGGCACACAGGTGGTGGAGGGCAGTCAGAGGTCAGGAGAGGGTCGAGCCGACTTGGGACCAGTTTGTCACCCTCTTCTGCGAGCAGTACTTCCCCCAGATGTGGTAGGACCAGAGGAGGCGGGAGTTCCACACTCTCCGCAAGGGAACGATGACCGTGAGCGCATCTCGCACGCCATTTCTAGAGCTGTCTCACTTCGCCGCGACAGCCGTGGCTACCGAGGAGGAACGCCTTCGGAGGTTCACTGAGGGGCTCCGGCCTGCTATTCGGAGGTATGTCAAACCCCTGAAGCTGCGTACGTTCTCGAGGGTGGTGGAGGCAGCCACGACACATGAGGAGACCAACCTGTCCGCGTGTGACACTGACAACGGGCGGAAGAGGCCCTACCAGCCAGAATTCTCACAGGGCCAACGAGAAAGGAGGCACGTGGCACCCGCAGGAGAGCTGTCGCGCTTTGCGAGGCCATCAGTGGCCTTTGGGGGCCCCCAACAGGGGTCAGCTGCCAGCACTGGATCCCCGCCAAACCGTCAGCAGGGACCCACTGAGGGCGGGAGTCGAGTTCCCCTTTGCTACCAGTGTGGCCAGCCGGGCCACATCAGGAGAGACTGCCCGTCTAGGGCTGGAGGTTAGCAGATGGTCCTCGCACCGAGCACTGGAGGACGAGCAAGAGGCCGCTGTTTCCAGGCACGAGGGGGAGGACAGTAGTCGCGGGGAGGGTAATGGCCAGTGGCTACCCGTCCGATGCAGAGTGTGGCTGCTTCGTCTGCACCTAAGGCTAAGGGGCCTATCAACGCCTGACACACAGAGACGCCAGAGCTTCAGGTTCAGTGGTGGCAGGTATGGTTACAGTTTTCGGCAAACTAGTTTACACACTTTTTGATTCTGGCGCCACACACTCATTTGTCGTTGCCAGTTTTGCTGTTAGTTTGGGGTAGAATTGTGTGTTGTTAGAGGATCCGTTTGTGATCAGAGGTCCGAGTGGTCAGCTGTTTGTAGTTGAGGAGGTTTACACAGGGTGTGAGGTCAGTGTTGGGGGACATAGCCTTCCCGCTGATCTGATTGTGATACAGATGGAGGACTTTGGCGTGATTCTGGGGATGGACTGGCTGTCCGCTTACCACACCTTGGTGGACTGTTTTAAGAGGAAGATCGTCTTCTCCATACCGAAGTTTCCTTCCTTCGAGTTTCACGAGCAGCCAGTGGACGGAGGCTTCAGGTGCATTTCTGCACTTCGGGCGACGAGACTTTTGGGCCAGGGGTGTGAGGGCTTCCTGGCTTGTGTGGTGGTGGAGCCCAGCCCTGTGGCAGACTTTAAGAGTATCCCGGTGGTCAGAGAGTACCCCGACGTGTTCTCAGATGAGTTGCCAGGACTACCGCCCGAGCGTGAGATTGAGTTTGAGATCTCACTGGTACCGGGGACCATCCCCATTTCTACAGCACCTTACAGGATGGCACCACTTGAGCTGCGAGAGCTCAAGTCCCAGTTGCAGGACCTTCTGGAGAAGGGCTTTGTGAGGCTCAGTGCGTCTCCGTGGGGAGCCCCGGTATTATTTGTGAAGAAGAAGGATGGTACCCTACTCCTTTATGTGGACTACAGACAACTGAATAAGGTTACCACCAAGAACAGGTATCCACTGCCGAGGATTGATGACTTGTTTGATCAGTTACGAGGTGCCACGGTATTCTCCAAGATAGACTTGAGGTCTGGATACCACCAGTTGAGGATCAAGGAGATAGACATCTCCAAGACAGCTTTCCGCACTCGGTACGGACACTACAAGTTTTTGGTCATGCCGTTTGGGCTGACCAACGCCCCCGCTGCCTTCATGGACTTGATGAACCGGGTGTTCAGACCGTATCTGGATCAGTTCGTGGTGGTATTTATTGATGATGTACTCATCTACTCTCGAGATCAAGCGCAGCACGGACAGCACTTGCAAATGATTTTGGACACATTGAGACGACGTATGCTGTACGCCAAATACAGTAAGTGCGAGTTCTGGTTGAGGGAGGTGACCTTCTTGGGTCATGTGATCTTCGGGGATGGCTTGGCTGTGGACCCAGCCAAGGTTGAGGCAGTGCTCAGGTGGGAGAGACCTCGCACAGTTACAGAAATCCGTAGTTTCTTGGGACTAGCAAGCTACTACAGGTGATTTATCAGGGGTTTCTCGCAGATTGCATGTCCTATGACACAACTGACCCGGAATGACGTGCCCTTTTCTTGGACTGACACTTGTGAGGCATGTTTTCAGGAGCTGAAGGAGAGGCTGACTTTGACTCCCATGCTCACCATCCCAAACAGCAGTGGCGGGTTCGTTGTGTACACGGATGCCTCTTTGCAAGGGTTAGGGGGTGTGCTCATGCAGAGGGGTCACGTTGTCGCTTACGCTTCGCGGCAAATGAAGCCCCATGAGCATAGCTACCCTACCCACGACCTGGAGCTGGCAGCTGTCGTCTTCGCGCTGAAGACTTGGAGGCACTACTTGCACGGTGAGACCTTTGAGATTTTCACAGATCATAAGAGCCTCAGATACTTGTTTGATCAGAAGGAGCTCAACATGAGACAGAGATGTTGGTTAGAGCTTTTGAAGGACTATGACTGCAGCATTTCATACCATCCAGGGAAGGCCAACGTGGTGGCTGACGCCTTGAGTCGGAAGGCGCCCGCCCACTTGGCCAGTTTACAAGTGCAGAGTTGGAACCTCACAGAGGAGATGGGCAGCTGGCGACCCCTAGAGTTGCTGGGGCACTGTGGGGCAGTGACTGTGACCCAACAGACGAGGCCAGAGCTGATAGACCGCATCATCACAGGACAGATAGCCGACCCATACTTGCAGTCGTTGCGTGACAGAGTACTGTCAGGGGACCCTGGGGACTACTCCTTTATAGACGAGGTGCTGCGAATGAGGAGACGTTTGTGCGTTCTCAGGGACGAGGAGTTGTTGAGAGAGCTCCTTACTGAGGCACACAGTTCCAGGTTCACCATACATCCTGGAAACACAAAGATGTATCATGATTTGAGACGTAACTTTTGGTGGAGGGGAATGAAGGGAGATGTAGGTGAATTCGTGCAGCAGTGTTTAGTGTGCCAGCAGGTGAAGGCCGAGCACCAGAGGCCTGCAGGGCCGTTGCAGCCACTTCCAGTGCCAGAGTGGAAGTGGGAGAGCATCACCATGGACTTGGTGGAGGGCTTGCCCGTTATCTAGTGAGGACACGACGCAGTCTGGGTGATCGTAGACCGATTGACGAAGACGACACGTTTCTTGCCGATCCGAGTCACTTTGGGACCAACACAGTTGGTAGAGAGGTATATCCGCGATGTGGTACATTTGCGCGGAGTTCCGTGGGAGATTGTATCCGATCGGGATACCCGCTTTACGTCCCAGTTTTGAGCTGAGTTTCAGCAGGCCTTGGGGACACGGTTGAGATTCAGTACAGCGTACCACCCCAGACGGACAGACAGTCGGAGCGCACGATACAAACGCTTGAGGACCTTTTGCGTGCTTGTGTACTGGACTGGAGGGGCTCTTGGGAGGAGCACTTTCCCCTGGCAGAGTTCGCAAATAATAACAGCTATCACTCGAGCATCGGCATGGCAATCTACGTGGCTCTGTACGGACGGAAGTGTACTGCACCCTTGAGTTGGGTTGAGGTGGGAAACAAGTGGGAGGTTGGCCCCAGGCTGATCCAGCACAGTCAGGAGGTGATCGAGCAGATTCACAGGTGACTCCGCATTGTTAGGAGCAGACAGAAGAACTATGTAGATCGGAAACGCAGAGAGGTGTAGTTTGAGGTTGGGGATCACGTCTTCCTTCGTGTTTCGCCCATGAAGGGCCTGCAGCGATTTGGGGTGAGAGGGAAGTTCGCGCCGAGGTTTGTGGGACCCTTTGAGATCCTGGAGCGAGTTGGACCCGTTGCTTACAGGCTTGCCCTTCCTCCCCAGCTTTCTGGTGTGCACGACATGTTCCACGTGTCCAACCTCAGGAAGTACATCACCAATTCCAGTCACGTTTTGAGCCACGAGAGCGTCGAGGTGGGTGACGACTTGACCTACCCCGAGCAGCCAGTGCAGATACTCGATAGAGCTGTCCGGAGTCTGAGACGGAAGCAGGTTCCCTTGGTGAAGGTCCTGTGGAGGAGCCAGCGGTACGAGGAGGCTACCTGGGAGCCTGAGGCAGCGATGTGAGAGCGGTACATGCAGCTCTTCGAGGGTACGTCTTTTCGGACCGGCTTCGGTCCTCTGAGTTTGTTATGCGTATGTTGTTCTTTTTCCGCACCCTAGTTAGCATAAGTTTTGGGGATGAAACTTCCTTTGAGTTTGTTATGTTGTTAAGACCCGTGCCATTAAATCCTTTTAAGACGTCTAGGACTTGGGCCAGACGTCTGGACACCTTCCCAGACGTCTGGAAATCAATTTTTGTGTGCGTACGACCTCGAGTCTACGCGCGTACCGCGCGCAGTTTGAGCTCCGCCGCATTTCTTCTCTTTCTCTTCCCCTCACTGAATGCAGAACCCTTCCCCCCACGCCTACTTATACCCCCCTCCTCTCCCTCACGCCACCCCACCCCCATCCACCTTCTCCTTCCTCCAGCGAGAGCGAGAGCTGCAAGTGCAGCCGAGGGAAGCTGCGGAAAGGAGGAGCAGCGAGAGAAGGGAAGAGAGGAGAGTGCGCGAGTCGTGAGAGAGGTCGCCGGAGAAGCTCAAGACCGGTCGGCGTGAGCACGACGGAGGGGTGTGCCGGGGAGGTTTCCCCCGACGCTGCTGCAACTAGAGCAGCGGACAAGCGAGCGCGGCGCGGTCGCGCGTAGCACGAAGAAGATGAAGGAGCTTCTGATTTTGGGATTTTTCTCTGAATCAAACGTCTGGATCTACATCCATACGACGCGGACGATGTCTGGAGGAAGCTCCAGACAACTGAGAGGTACGTCCTGCGCCCTATACCTCCCTTTGCAAATATGGCCATGTAGGCCGTTCCGCCGAGGCTCTGATGCGTGCCGTGTTAAGAAGATTTGCGTTGCGCATGCAGGATTCGCTTTGGGAAGGCGCGGGGCACGCCCTCTGTTACGACCCGATTCTCGAATCCCTACGAGACAGGAGAATCGGACCGATTCGACTGATCCCAAGACTCTGTAGTCAAACGAGAAAGTGACCAAAAGAGCAGTAAAATAAACCACATTCACCATGTATATAACTAGTAGTAACAAAATACAGCAGTAAAGAAAAGAACTAATACAGTATACACCACCACAACAGTAAAGAAATAAACAGGTACATAAACATGATGCTCACAATAAAAGACTACAGTGGTAACAGAAAATACTCACTACAACAAAAGGAAAGGTACAGTGGATACTACACAAGTAAAACTACTAGGCTCTACTAGGCCCAGCACCATCTGCAGCCGCCGGCTCTAGCTGCTCAACACCTGGTCCTGAAAAGGTGACAAAGGTGACATGTCAGCGAAATGCTGAATAGAGTGGCAACCAAAAGTTAAGAAAAACAGTAAGGTAGACAGTAGCTGTTATATTTTTAATCTCTTTCTTTATTTTCCGTTTACTCATTATTGAGTTATTCCTCAGATCTTTCTCTTGATCTCGAATCTTCCTCGTGAGAATGATCTTGATTGCAGTCTTTTCCAAAAAGTAGAAGTAACACGTGGTGCTCTCCTGGCCGGGAGAGTCCCCCGTGGTAGTCCTACCCTCAGTAAACCACCCAAAGGTCACTGATAGACGTAATGGTGACTACAGCACGCGCGATAAACGCACGGGTAGCTACCCCGCACTGGCACGCGATCAGTCGTTTCCGTTAACGGGTGCGCCCCAAAGCACAGCACGGAACCAGTATAGGGCAGAGCCCTCTCAGTAACAGGGGTCCAGCCCCTCCACAGTAACCAAACAGGGGTCTTGCCCCTTCACAGTCCGCGCACCCTCGCTTGACTACTTTGGTTTGCCCGGTGGGCCTAACAAGTTGGTGTAGGAAGGCTAGCAGAACCCCAGGACCCGTGGGGTGGCTAGTGCTCTCCCTACACTAGTAGCTCTCCTTGGTACTGTGTACACGAGGGTCAAAAGTCGGTACAAAGTGGCCAGACCTAACCCCAGGTCCGTGGGGCGGCTAGCTCCGCTCTGCACTAAATAGGGGGACGGTCTCTCTCCTTGGTACTCCGTACTCAAGGGCCAGCTCACTTCCCAATTCTATTCCATTCACTTCTTAGGAGCTCTACTCTTAATTCCCCGTAGGGTTCATGCTCATTTTTCTTTAACTCAGCCAATTTAGGTTTCATCATTTCAGTTTTATATTTATATAGCCTATGTTCTCAACAGTAATTATCCATTCATAAACAAGCAACTATTAACCAATTACAGGCAGTTTTCGTTTTCCTTTCTACTTTTCCACGACTGCAATATATATATTCAGTCTAGTTTTCCAGTCCTAGGATTCATGCCATATCCTGGAATCTATCATTCAATCTAGTTTTTCAGTCCTAAGATTCATGCCATACCCTAGGATCTATCATTTATTTCACAAGTGCATAATTTTTGATAAATGATTAAAGGGGCCACTCTACACGTAAAATCGGGAGTACTGGGGGCGTGATCGGCAAGCCTGCGAGCCTCCGCAACCCCCAGAGCCGCAACGGAACGGGATCCTAACACAAGGATCAATTACAAGGAGCAACTCAGAACAGGATATAATTACTGTAAATAGGTAGAGGAACTAAATCTGAGAAGAACAAAACTTGAAACGCTGAAAACGGACTTCGAACGGACCCTAAACGGGTCAAAAACGACAAGTCTACCCAAAATCAGACGTCTGGAACATTTTCCAAACGTCTTAAACGATGGCTCAGGTCATAGCTTGCTCCTATGCGGTCCTTCAGACGTCCAGAATCCCGCTGAATCGTCTGGACTTAGTTTCCAGACGTCCGACTATCACTCCGGATGTCTGGAGACCCTCTCCGTCATCTGGTGATGTGCCCAGACGTCAGATTTGTGTGGGAGGGCGTGCCCTTGCGCCTTCCCGAATGAGACCTGCACACATATGCGACCGTCCTCAACACGGAACAAAGCAGAACCCTTTAGCGAAACGGCTGCATGGCCGTACACGCGAAAGAAGAAGGGAAGGAGAAAATATCGTACCTTTCAGACGTCTGGACCTTCCTCCAGACATCTCCTGTGTTGTCTGGACGTATGTCCAGACATCTGATTCTGGGAAATTTTCCCAGAATCAGGACCTCCTTGCCCTCCGCCTGCTGCGCACGGCCGTGTCGCACCGCGCTCGCCTGCTACCTAAGCTGCAGCAGCTCCTTCCCAACACCACACTCCTGCTGCGCACCCGCCGGCCGGCCCTGGCTGCTCCGGCAAGCTCACACCCTCGCGATCTAGCTCTCTCCCTCTTGCAGCAACCCCTCCTCCCCACGCACTCAAGGCAGCAGCTGCTGCTGCCCTCGCCCGCTCACTCTCTCGCTAACAGGAAGAAGAAGGCGGTGGAGTGAGGGTGAGGGAGAGGGGATATTTGAAGGCTGTCGTGGGGAGAGAGAAAAAGATGGTTGCGCCTGCAGGGAGGAAGGAAAGAGAAGAAAGGAGGGAGGCGGTTCAGTCTGCACGCAAATGCGAACCCGTACGCCGAAAAAATTAAATTCCAGACGTCTGGGAAGGCTTCCAGACGTCTGACCAGACGTCTGGGAGGGCTTCCAGACGTCTGACCAGACGTCTGGGACAACTCCCAGACTTCTTAAACGACGTTTGATGTTGGGGTCATAACACCCTCCCACGCGGTTCAGACGTCTGGGCGAGGCACCAAACGGCGGAGAGCATCTCCACACGTCCGGAGAGGTAGTCGGACGTCTAGAACTAGGTCCAAACGGTTCAGCAGGATCCCTGGACGTCTGAGGAGCAATGCAGAGTGAGGTATGATTCTGAACTCCTTTTAAGACATCTAGAAAGTGTTCCAGACATCTGATTTGAGTCAGGATTATCATTTTTCACCTGTTTAAGGCCCGTTTGAGGTCCGATTTCCGTAATTAAGATTCCATTTTTCTTCGTATAAGTTCCTCTACTTGTTGGAATGCTTGTATCATGTTCTGAGTGGTTTCTTGTGGTTGACCCTTTTGTCAAGACCTCGTTCCGTTACGAAATTGAGGGTTGCGAAGGCACGTGGGCCTGCCGATCAAGCCCCCATTACTCCTGGTCTTGCTGGCAGAGTGGCTTCCCCTAGTTTAATTACAAACATGAATGCATATCTGGAATGAATATTAGATCCTAGGGTGTGACATGAATCCTAGGACTAGAAACATTGGAATGAATGTTAGATCCTAGGGTGTGGCATGAATCTTAAGACAAGAAACACTAGATTGAATGTTAGATCCTAGGATATGCCATGAATCCTAGGACTAAAAACTCTGGAATAATGGTATTGAATGCATGAATTGCAGTCTTAGATGAGTAAATAAAATAATAACAATTGCCTGTAATTGGATAACAGCTGCATGTGAAATATAAAGTACTGTTGTTAACAACTGTTGCATGTATATTCCTATTGTTGCAATTAAATACGAGCTGCCTGTATATGAAATGGAAAAAGAAATGATGAAACATAGTATGGCTAAGCTGAGAAACATGAGCATGAACCCTACGGAGAATTAAGAGTAAAGCTCCTGGAAATAAATGGAATAGAACTGGAAATGTGAATGGGGAAGTGAGCTGGCTCGTGAGTACAGAGTACCAAGGAGAGCGACTATCCACATTGTTTAGTGCAGAGCGGAGCTAGCCGCCCTAGGGTTGGGACTGGCCACTTTGTACCGACTCTGTGGCCCTCGCGTACACAGTACCGAGGAGAGCTACTAGTGTAGGGAGAGAGCTAGCCACCCCACGGGACCCGAGGTTCGGCTAACCGCCTTACACCGACTTGTTAGGCCCACTGGGCAAACCAGGGTAGTCAGGCGAGGGTGCACGGACTGTGAAGGGGCGAGACCCCAGTTTGGTTCTTAGGGCCTAGACCCTATTACTGAGAGGGCTATGTCCTACATTGGTTTCGTGCTGTGCTTTGGGCACACCCGTTAACGAAAACGACTGACCGCGTGCCAGTGCAGGGCAGCTACCCGTGCACTTATCGCGCGTGCTGTAGTCACTATTATGTCTGTCAGCGACGTTGGGGTGGTTGACTGAGTGTAGGACCACCACAGGGGACTCTCCCGGCCAGGAGAGCACCACGTACTACTTCTACTCTTCGGAAAAGACTGCAATCAAGATCGTTCCCACGAGAAACATTCAAGATCAAGGAAAAGACCAGATAAATAAACCAAGTGATGAAAGAAAGAATAATTAGTTAAATAAATATAGAAATTGAAAACAACAGTTACCTATCCACCTTTACTGTTTTTAGTTAGCTGGTTGTCACTCTACTCAGCGTTCGCTGACGTGTTATACTCATAACATTTTTCAGGTCTAGGAGTTGAGCAGCCAGAGCCTACGACTGCAGAGGTTGCTGGGCCTAATAGAGCCCAGTAGTTGTACCTTTTTGTTGTACCCATTCTGTTGTAGTATTTTTGTTACACTTCTGTACTCTTTTATTATAAACTTTATATTTCTGTACCTGTTTGAATTCTCTACTGTTGTGGTGGTATGTACTGTAGTAGTTTATTTCTTTACTGTTGTACCTTTTTTACTGTTAGTTGCTTGCATAGTGAATGTGGTTTACTTTTACTACTTTTTAGTTACTTTCTCGTTGGACGACTGGGTCTTGGGATCAGTCGAGTCAGTTCGGTCTCGTGTCCTGTAGGGATTCGGGAACTGGGTCGTAACATATTCCAGAGGTCTTTCTCTCTTTGTTGAGCCTTTCAAAGCTCAAAATGGAGCTCTGAAGCTCCTAAACGAAGCTCATGAGCTTCTTCCTCTTCCTGAAGCTATATAGGACCTCCTTTCTTCTCCTTTAGATGTGGAATTCCTTCCTGAATTGAGTATGGACCTTCAACAGAAGATCAAAAGCTCTCCTCAGGCATTCGACCTGAAATCTCATTTGCTGCAGGCCATTTAGGCCATGCAAACCTCCCAGCTTCACCCTTCAAATCGAAGGGCCAGACCTAATCTGAACACCAAATTGGCATTATAATCCTGTAGAGTATATCAAGAGCTCTTGATCGAGCTTTTGCTCGATTGATTTGGTGAACGGAGTCAGCCGGAATTGTCGGCCGAAAATCGGCCAGAACCTGGGAAAGTTAGTCCCACATCGTGTAATGACCCGTTACGCTTTTAGCCATTTAAGACGTCTGGAGTTTCAGTCAGACATCTGTCCAGACATCTGGACCCGTTCCCAGATGTTTGAAAGTAGATTATTTCGTACTGTGCTTTGCCCTCTGCCCACTCTGAGCATGGGCAGCACGTAGAGGCCATTCTCCTCTCTCCCTCATTTTCCCCCCAAACCCTAAACCCTACACCTCTCCAATTTATACCCCTCTTTTCTCTTCTCCTCTCCTCACACCACCAACCACCACCACCTTCAGATCTTTTGTACGACAGTGGCGAGGGCGGACGAGAGAGGCAAGAGGGGGGAAAGCGAGGGAGAGCGAGAGGGAGGAATGTGGAGGGTGTGGAAGGTCGGAGCACCTTCGGGTGCTCGGTGGAGCTCGTATGGCTGGTAGCGGGAACATGCGTGCGTGGAGGTCGTCGGTGAGGAGCAGCCCAAGCTCCTGCAACGACTGAAGCTGCCGCTGCGGGCGGAGGCGCGAGCGGAGTGAGCTGTGAGCAAGTTCTGATACTGGAGGTTTGCAGTATCAGACGTCTAGCGTGACATCCAAACAACTGGCGAGGGACCTGGACGTCCGGAGCTAAGGCTGGACGTCTGAGAGCACATATCGCGCGAGGTACGTATGTTCCTGCGCTGATTTCTCCCGTGCAGAAGATCTCAACGCAGGAGGCATTGTCGGCTGACCGCGCTTGCATTTGCGTGCGTAGGTGCAGCTTTGGGAAGGCGTGCGAGACGCTTTTCCATACACTTTTGGACGTCTGATCACATCACCAGATGTCCAGAGTTGCTTCCAGACGACCGAAGACATTGTTCGATGTCTGGAACTGTCTTCAGACGGTCGCAAAGAAGGTCTGGATGTCTGATCAACCGCATGAAACACAATGTGAGTTTTGACGTCTTTTAAGACGTCTGATTTTGATTAGAAACCACATTTTTTGCCTGTTTAAGGCCCAAACGGAATCAGATTTCCGCAAACAAAGTACCATTGTTTTCTACTTGAGTTCCTCTACGTATTCATGTTGAGTACCTTCTGTTTTGAGTTTATCTAATGTACATTGGTCGCTGGTACAGGTTACCAGCTGGTGGCGTGTTTGGGACCTACGGAAACGACGAGATCTGCGACACAGGCCCCCATTCTTCCCGTGATACTCGATAGAGTGGTTTAATTCAGTTATTAATATTTAAATAAGAATGTGCTTGGTTGAAATAGCCGAATGAAACTCTAGGATGTGGAATGAACCCTAGGGTAGAGAAATGAATGATCCTGTTTGTACTGTACGGTTTACTTGCATGCGTGATTAAGATAAATTGCTGGCAAATGCCTGTATTATAGTTACGAGTTGTCTGTTAGAATATGAGCTGCCTGTATTTAACAATTAATTGCCTGTGAAATCACCATTTGTATGTTATTGAGAATTGAACTATGAAAACACGAACTGCCTGTATATGGATGAGAAATGAATTATGAAACATGAGATTTGGATCTGGATAAATGAGGTGAACATGAGCATGAACCCTAAGGGGAATTAGGAGTAGAACTCCTGTGGATAAACGGAATTTAGAATGTAGACGGAAAGTGTGCTGGCCCTTGTGTACGTGGTACCAAAGAGAGCAACTGTCCACTTTTAGTGTAGAGCGGAGCTAGACTCCCTTGGGTTGAGACCCGAGGTTAGGATTGACCACTCTACACCTACTCCTGTTGGCCCTCGTGTACGTTGTACCGAGGCAAGCTACTAGTGTAGGGAGGGAGTTAGCCACCCCACGAGGCCCGGGGTTCAACTAACCACCCTACACCGACTTGTTAGACCCTCTGGGCAAACCAGGGTAGTCAGACGAGAGTGCGCGGATTATGGAGGGGCAAGACCCCTGTTCTGAGAGGGCAAGGCCCTGTACTGTTCCGTGTTGTACGTTGGACGTACCTGCTAGCAGAAACGACTGACCACATGTCAGTGTGGGGTAGCTACCCGTGCGCTTATCACGCGTGCTGTAGTTACCGCTACATCTTGACAGTGACCTCGGGGTGGTTGACTGAGTGTAGGACTACCACGGGGGACTCTCTTGGCCAGGAGAGTACCACGTGTACCTTCTACTCTACGACAAAGACTGCAATCAAGATCGTTCCCACGAGGAACAAACAAGATCAAGAAATATCTAGATACTTTGAGAAATGGATAAAACAGAAACATATAAAATAGATAAATAGAATGAGAATTAAACATGTTGTTTTTACTGTTTTTGTACTTAGATAATATAAACACCACTCTACTCAACATTCGCTGACTCTGTCTTTTCATAACATTGTTCAGGACCAGGAGTTGAGCAGCCCGAGTTTCTGGCTGTAGAGGATGTTGAGCCCAGTCGAGTCTAGCTGTAGTCTTTCTTCAACACTTTCTTTTTTTCTACTGTTGTAGTAAGTAATGGATACTTAGTTACTGTTCTACTACTTCTGTTTCCTATCCGCTTTTCGTTGTTGTTGTTGTCGTCGTTGTTGTTGTTGTGGTATGTACTGAGACAACTGTTCTATTTTCTTTACTTCTTTGTACGTTTTTTCTACTTAGTTATATTGCATGTGTGAATGTGGTTTATTTTCCTACTTTTGATTATTTCTTGTTAGACGACTAGGCATTGGGGTTAGTTGAGGCGAGCTAGTCTCGGGTCCTGTAGGGATTCGGGTCGTAACACATCAGTAGTTCTGGAGGCGCCGCCTTTCTACATTATGATTTTGTGAAGTGAACGCTTTGATCATCAGCGCAGGGCGCGAAATGGAAATGACTTGGGTGCAGGTACGTGCAATGCACGTGCCTGTGCCTGTGAATGTGTGTGTGTTCGTGCGCCTGTGGGTGTGAGCGTAGGCCAGTAAGTGGGCGTGTGGGCCTAGGAGGCTGAATATTGTGCATGAGCTTGAATTGGAAAATAAAACACCTAAGAAAAACTAGGCTTAGACCTAATAGGGTCTGGTCCCACCCTCTAAGGGGTGCTGTGTATCCCCGACTGGTCTGAGCTACCAATAACAAAACCAAAATTTTGCAATTAAAGGTTTAATGGCTAAGTGTGGAACTTATTAAGCACAGTAAAGAAGTTAAGGTTAAGGAAATGAATGAACTCGAGGAAAAGATAAAAGGAAGAGATAATGGATAAAACAAGAGAAGAGGAGTTAAAGGGTTAGAGAGAGAGAGAGCACAGCAAAAGAAGAAAAGGGTTGAAGAATGAATGAAGGAAAGAAGTAGAAAGAGGAAGAATCAGACGTATGCGCCTTCTATTAGACTTCCAAACTTCAATTGTAAGATGTTTGATTTGTAATTCATTGATATATCTTGTTTCCTCTTGTTATTTTGAGATTTAAGTGATAGAATAAAAGCATTGTATTCATTTGTTTAGAAATTTCTTGCCTTATCTTTTGTAAATAGCTACATTTAAAATAATAAACATACTACTTAATTTTAATGCTAAATCATATGTGTAATTGTGTTTCTTTCTAATGGAATGTTGCATGTGCTAATTTGATTTATCTCTTGTGCAATTATTCATACACTTAAAGTATTTTAATCTGATTGATTAAGTAATTAGTCATTTATGCTTAGGAATTAAATGGTGAATCAAGCTATTATTATGCCTCCCAGTGAATGACCTGAACTCAGCTAGTTAAAAAAAAGTTAAAATCTAAAATGTTAGGTTAACTTGACCCTATACTACACTCACGATAATAATTCGACTTAACCTAAGTTATTTTCTCATACAATTAATTAAACTTAAATAACTCAATTAACTGTGTTGAGAATTTTAACCGACCAATCATCTCACATAGAGGTAAATGACCTAGGTTGCTTCCTGACCAATGTGGACTCTAACTAATTTTTTTTGGAATTTTTTGAAGGATTTTTCCTTTTTTTTTTTGAAATTTTGTTCTCTAATCAGGTCAGAAAGGTTGTTCTAACTCTCTTGGAATGTAACACGTGGAACCTAAAGCTACGGTCATCAGAAAAATTGGCCAATTTTATTTTAGATTCTTGATTTAGAGGGATAAAAACTGTAACAAATTTCGTGTGATTTAGATGAGCAAATAATCAGGAAAAGTAGGGAAAGTTGAAAATTTAATGTTCGATTTGGCAGATTGACCCCTTGTTAGTGCATGAATTTTATAAAATAATTAGATAAAGTTAGACCCTAGAATTTGGTGATGTGAAAGCAGACTTAAATGTCAACCCACTGACCAAGTTTGGTGAATTTCATGTGACCGTAGAGAGTAAAATTGATTTTTCAATCAACTCTTGGCTCTGGACCCTATACGAATTTACAACTAAGCTAACCTAATGCATGCAATGACATGCTATGTATAAGATATGCTATATATAAGATCAAAAGCACATAAAAAAATACTTCATTCAAAACCAAGTGCTCAAAAGTTCACAACATACTATTACATGAAATAAATAAAAACAAAGAAAGAAGAAATGTAAAGAGAGAGATAGAGGGATGTTCATGACGATGAGGTGGTGGGCTTCGTGGCAAGAACGGAGAACCTCTGACAATCAATGCAGGAAACTCGAGGAAGAAGAAGAACGAAGAGAGTTACACCTTATGGAAAGCCTAGAGCACCATGGAGGAGTTGATTTCCATGAAGGGAGAAGAGGGTGTAGGAGAGGATCCTATGGTGGAAGAAAGAAGGGAAGGAGAAGCTTGTGGTGATGGTGGCATTGGAAAGGAGAATAAGAAGAACAGCCAAGAAGAGGAGAAGAAGAAGAGAAAGAAGGAGATGAGGAAGAAGAAGAGATGAGAAGAGAGAATAGGATACAAGAGGAGGACGTGACGAGAGGAGGAGAGGAGGACGTGAAGAGAGGAGAAGAGCGAGCGAGAATGTGGACCGGGGGGAGTTTTGTGAGTTGTGTGTGCATGTATTGTGTTGGGGGTGTTTTGTGTCATGAGTTATGCTTTTGGTGGGCAATTAAGGGAGGAGATTGGTGATTGGGTTGTGATTTAATTTAATTCGGATTATGATGGTTTGATTGGGATTGTTTCGGATTGGTGTAGGATTTGATTGGGATTGATTGTTGGCACACATGGAAATGGGTCTAGGATTTGTAAAGATGAGGTGGCATGGTGAGATGGCTTGTGTGATGAGGTGAAGAGTTCAGGTGGCAGATGATGTGGCAAATAGATTTTAGGAGAAGGAAGGACGCATGACATGTGACATGTAGGAAGAGGATGAAGACTAATAGGCTTACGATTTAGATGCGAGGCCTCCCATCATGGTTTGCATTAGTCTTCTACTCCTGAGTTGGTCTCCTGCATAAAAGGTGCTCTTCATTAGTGAATATAACACAATTAAGCTCAAATGTTATTTCTTAACCTCATCATGCATGTCTGCAATTATTATTTAGAATGCACCATGTAGATTGCATTAATGCTTTAAAACTAACATAAGGAAGCATGTTATCCAACTAAATTATATACTCATCAGGCCCCAAGATACCCAACCTTAATTCCTTCCTACGTGAGGAGAACGTGTAGCCTAATAGGGATATTGATGTTGTGGAAGTTAAGAAAAGGAACAAAAAGGTAAAGTTAATGAATTCCACACAAGTCGACAAGATTCTATCCAATGGATCCAACGAATAGTCAATTGTCACTAGAAAAATAGACAAGGGGAGGGAGAAATGGAAGGAGAAAAATACACTCGAGAAATGCAAGTGTTGGAAACAAACAAAAGAAGGGAGATAAATAGAGAGAGAAGGGGAAGGGAACAAAGTGTGGGAAGAATAAGATGGCTAATTCCAAGACAAGACACAAGGAGCACTAAGTGCAAGGAGGCATCTCGAGCACCGAGATGATCGTGGTGTGGAATACTCGAGATTTCTATAACCTCGAGAAATAAAGGGGGACGATGTGCTTCCTTCAAGAGAAAAACGTAAAGGTGGTAGGGTTGTTGAAGATGACATTATTAAGGGAAGCATGGGATGGTTTTGTAAAGTACATTTCGAGTGAGTGGGGCTGTCTATTGAATAGGGACATTGCCAACTATGCAAGAGTGGTGATCTTATGCAAAGAAGAGAAATGGAGGATGAAGTCTTGCTGAAGCTCAAATCAAGCTTTAATAATGATGGTCATAAGAAAAGGTAGATGATGGGAACACCATCATAGGCTCTAACTAGCCACTTTTAGTTAGGTTTGACTAATTAAAGCTCCTACATAATCATCTGGGGGTCGTAATTCCGCACTATCTTGAATTGAAAAAAGAACGGGAAATCATGGTTAATTCTGTAATTTTAATAGCACATCAGAAACACAGATTAACCACGGGGCTACTGAGGGGTTAAACGAAGGTCAAAAGAGCTTAAAAGACCCAAAAGTGGATAACCTTTGATAGAAACGAGGCTTCGCGCATTTCGAGAACCGAAACAACATATAAAATCCTAATTATCAACCCACTTAAATTAAAGAGGTTCTATTCATGATAATATTCATCTAAACCTCCTAAAATTAATAATATTTTAAGAGGTTTGGTACTCTTGGTTTGACCATCTTAACCCATTTTGACTTAGAATAGAGTCTCTAACGGAATTCTACCCTAATTTGGGCTTCTATGCAAATTGCCTAGCCAAACGTGGTTAAAATTGAAATCCAACTTCACAATTAGAATCATTGGGTTCAAATTAGATTGGTACCAAAATTTTGGCCTAATCAAAGTTTATCTTAACTTAATTTGCAATTTTATCCTTTAAAACTCTGTTTCTTACATTTACCCCCTCAGGTTTTGAATTATTTGTAAAAAGCCCCCTAGCTTCTCACCATTGTCTTCACTTTGGTCCCTTCCGCCATTGCCAGTGGGAACACATCTTCAACAAGGATCGAGGGAGGTTTTCTCCCTTAAATCAGATCCAATCACCTCCAAACTTGGAGGGAAGATGCGTAAGATGTTGCCCAATCTGGCAGACCACATCTCGACCTCCAAATCAAGCTCCAGAGCTCGAGCGAACTCAAGATTTCTAGGGATTCTTCTCCCTGAAATTTCAAGCTAATTAAGCCCCTTCCCAAGCTTGGAGCTCGATTCCAGCCCAAAAATCTTCTTCCTCCTCGGTTGCCTCCGATTGTAGCTCCGGCAAGCCCCTCAACCCCCCGTCTTCACCCTCTGTGATGTACGATAGGTAGAGGCATCTTCTTTCTCAGCTTCCTCTGCTTCTCGCCGTACCAAGCAGAGGCCCCTAGACCCCTTCTTCCTCGCCATCCTCATCTTTGGAGGTTTCACCTTCTCCGACGCCAGCAATCACACTGGTACGCCAATTCTCCCTCCTTTCGTCCGCTAGATAGGTCCAATTCTCTATCTCTCTCTCTCTCTCTCTAGACTCCATTCAACTCCTTAGCACCCCAATTCCATCAACAAATCACGGCCTCCCTCTCCATCTTCTCTGCCTCCGGCAGAGGCTCCAACGAGCCCACGCCATCATCACCGTCCACCAAATGCCTCGCCACCACTCCCAAAAGCATCGTTGCGACTTCACCATCAAAAGCCCTTACCTAATTTAGGGCTTTGATCACTCATACACCCCACCAAACAGCACCTCCTTCGGTCATCTTCCCCATCACCGGCAGGCACTCTCCGACCATCACACACCCTCCAACCACCACCATCACATTCACCGTGCTCCGACGATTCTCCTGAGCGCTCTAATTGGGGTGATAAGCCCGTTCTTTGTATTTCAGGTACCACCGCTACCGGTTGTCTTCTCCGATGTCAAGCACCATCACTCGACCATCATGCGACCTGCTGTTGTCCTCAATTGAAGCAGACGAATACCGCAAAGGGCTCCAGGTCTTCCTTGGGCAGCAAAGCCTGAGTAGCAGTCGAATTGACGCGAGCTTCTTCAACAGCTACATGGAGGAGAGAGTGGGAAACATAATCCCACATCGGGGATTTTGAAGCATGCAGCAGATAAAGTGAATTTGTGAAGAGGCCTCATCGCCTCAGTCACACGAGGGTGAGGTCCCCTCGCCCACGTGCTATCCTACGTGCCTCCTCACACCTTAATCGTGACCCACATTCATGCGGGTCTGGTCCCTATACATGATTATCCGACTATCCTATGCCTGGTTCTGGAATAGAGAAGACGAGAAATTGTGAGGAGGAGAGGGGAGAGTTTTGCACTATTGACCTTGGGATTCGTGCCTCTCCTCTCATTACTCAACACTTAGCCATTCTCTGCTTGGATTGAGGTGTTGGCTCTGTGCTTGTTCTGAGGCCTTGATACTTAAGGCATCTGAGCCTTACTTGACGACGTCTGATTAAGGCCCCTGGCTTTGGTACTGCGAAATTATTTGGCTCATGTGACTGACGTGGATTAGTGATTCAAGATATTGTTGGAATATTTGGGTTATTTGAGAATTATGATTTCATGTGCTTAAATATGAGATATAATTGGTGAGCTAAATCACCAATTTTGGGGTTTGATATTCTTTTTATCCCATTGATTTCTTGAGATACAATTGCTCATTATTGAATATCATTTCTTTAAGTTGATTATTCATTGCATATCTTTATTATTGTGCTCATTAATTATAAATTGCGATTAGTATATGAATCCCATATTTGCTCTTTATGAATGATCTCGGACTCAAATTTCTATTTCGAGTACTCTTATAAATTTAATTGTTGTAAAGCGATTTTACCGACTATACTACGACGCATGCATCTATTTCCTCATAATTTGACGAATTCGCCACTCAACAATGGATGTTCCATGCACATCACCTTTGTCTATGCAAGGAACATCCAAGGGAACATAGAGACCTGTGGGAGCTTCTGTAGCTCGTTGCAACTAATATGAAGCTCTCATGACTTGTCCTAGGAGACTTCAATGTTCTACAAAATGCAGGGAGAAATTTGGTGGGAACCAAGAATCATAGGGTAATATGGAAGAATTCATCTACTGTCTGCATCAACTGTGGATTGGCGGACTTCTCAATGGTAGGTTCTCCATTCACATGGTTAAACTAAATAGTGGGAGAGGGACGAACTATGGGAAGCTTGGATAGGGCTGTGGCCAACCCCGCATGGTTCGAGACATTTCCCTTCGTGTAGCTACCTTATGTTCTACTAGAGAGGAGTGATCATGCACTCCTAAGAATATTGATTATTGATCATGTGGGCAACTATTTTATCTTGTACAACCACCAGATGCAAAGGGAAGGATTCATTCAATTCATGCACAACGCCTGGGAACTAAAGGTACAAGGCAATCCTCTCTTCTATTCCACGAAAAAATTAAAAAGGATGAAGGAAAAAATTAAAGTGTGGGTTATGGAAAATTGTGAAAGACTCCAAAAGTTGGCGAAGCTAAAGGAGAGGCTCAACCTAGTAACACTTGGGCTAGTTGTGTTGGTGCTAGAGCACCACGATCATTTGTTTTGATAATAACAAAACACGTGTTATTTAACATTTGCAATTTGAGTCCTAGATTTCAGGTCAATTGCAAATGTGGACGTGTTTAGACGGAGTTCGAGCTCGCATCCAGGACGGATTGGAGGAGCTTGACGGAAAACAGAGGAGGTTCGCGTGGAGCGAAAGATTGAAGATGGAAGACAAGAAGAATAGGATAGATTCTTTTTTATCCTTTCATGTATCTCTTGTCTTTATTTTCTTGCTCTTTTTGATTCCTTAGAAAATTATGTTAAAGAGCCTCAAAGTACCCTAACAGTAGTCCTAGGAACACCGGCACAACCCTAGGATACTTAGGTTTTCTGTAGAATACTTAGAAAACCAATATAGGGTTCAAACAGCACTTCCAGACGTCTAATTCCAAAATCAGACGTCTTATAATGTATTTTAAGACGTCTGACTGTTGTTTCAGACGTCTGATAACTGTTAGGCTAGACATAGTTAGTTCTGTCTGATGAAATCAGACGTCCAGACCTTAGACCAGACGTCTTTGAAGACGTCTGATGAATTTGCCAGACGTCCAATTAGTGGACCGTTGGCTGGCTTGGCAAACAGTCAAGAATATGACCGTTAGAGCCTTATCAGACGTCCTTAGGCCTATCCAGACGTCTGATAAATGACCGTTTTGCCTCGGCTGACCCAAAATCTCTTCTCAGAGATTTTCTAGCCGTTGCAACGTTTGGAAATCAATTCCCACAGTAAAAGTAGGTTTCCAGACGTCCAGACATAGTGTCAGACGTCCTGTATGTCGTCTGATGGACTTGCACAAAAATCCTGTTTAGATCTGATTCAAGTCAGGGAGAAACCCGCATAGAATCAGACGTCTGACCTTGAAATCAGACGTCTTAAAGTGGCCTTCCAGACGTCTGATGACAGAGTTAGACGTCTGATAACCCTGTCAAATGCAATCATTGTCCTGATTTCGGTCTGATTCTCTTGAGCTTTGCACCCAACGGCTATGGAAGCTTTTCCAAGCCTTCCAAAGCCTTCCTAAGGCCTCTATAAATAGAGGGGAGCCTTTACACACAAAACACACACCTAGAGAGACATATACACACTAAGACACACACCTTGCAATACACTTTCAAACCTTTTGTGTCCAAAGAAAAGACTCTCTTGCTCTCCAAGCTCAAGCTCCATTTTCTTGAGAGCATTCAACCGTTGCGCACCCGCTCTCCCGCCGTAGTTAACGAGAGCGACGTAGCGCCATCGCGTGGCACACGCACCGCGTCATCGTCGACGCACTCCTTGCAAAGGGGAGTTTCCTATTTACTATAGAAGCTAGGTTTAATTTTGTTGGCTCTATAGGACTATTGTTTTATTTTATCTTTGTATTTTGGTTGGGTATTCGCTTTGCGAATTCCCGTCTCCTTCGTGGGACAAAATCCTTCTCGTGGAGAGAAGGGGTTGAGGAACGCTACCCTCGTACTTGTAGCGTGGTTGTATTGAGGTTGAATCACCCTCGTTTTAAAGTGATTCATTTAGTGGATTTTGATCAACTTGGTTGATCGGAAAATCCTAACTCGAGAGGGTTAGGTGGTGGTTTTCACCCGGTTTGGGTTTCCACCTAAAAATAATTGAGTATATTGTGTGATTGAAATTGTTGTATTACAATACTATATAATTTCACTATTCACCCCCCCTCTAGTGCAATTTCAAGTTGTTGATCAAGGGAACAAATTACTACAGCAGGACGAAGTTCAGTTGAAAGGGGAAATTGATAATGAAGTCAGGTATCATGGTTGGCAATGGTGATAAAGGCTTCAAATTCTTTTCAATAACAATGTAGGTTAGGAAAAATACAAATGCTCTCACTAGGATCATTACGGAGGATGATTCAGTGGTGGATGCGGCTAATGCAATTGAAGAAGCAGTTATGCAACACAACACTCACTTGTTCATGGACAATCAGGAAGATAAAAATCAAGGAATAGCCATCCCTATACTCGTCAAGGGACGAGTGTCATAGGAGGAGAATGAACAATTGACAAGGCTAGCTTTACTAGAAGAAATCAAAAAGGCATTGTGGTCATAGGGTTGGACATGGCATAAGGGCTAGAGTGGTTCAATGAGAGGTTCTCCGGGAGATGTTGGAATATCATTGCGACGGAAGTATGATGGGTGAGATTAACGCCTTTCTTACACTTATCCGGTTGCATTGGGGCAATTAGGGATCTTAGGGTGATAGCTTGTTGTAACACCTTTATGAGATTATAGCTAGAATTGGCTATGGGTTAGGGGCCCCATCAACTCTCAACCCGTGAAATGGGCGGGCTTACGCTTCAATTTTTTTCTAATGACTCAATCCAACCTGGCCCTACCCTTTAATTGGCCCGACTTTGAATAAGTAAGTTTGAGTCTTTAATTTATAACCCGATTCAACCCGTAATCCATTAAAATTTAAAAAATATACAATATATATATATATGTGTGTGTGTGTTAATTTTGTTATATAACTAACTAATCTTTATTTCAAATCATCACATCTCCTATCCACTTTTCTTTTTTGACTATATCGTGTCATTATACATTAAATATAGCAATCTTTTATCATAACAAATTATATGTGACATTATAAATTATACATTAAATGTTGAATATCTTGTGTCCTTGTAAATTATTGGCATGTTCGCATGATGATAGCGGTGTTTGCCAATCAATGGGTTGGGTGGTAACAACAGCATGATTTTGGTAGTTGGCTGGTTGGGTTCGGTGGTGGTGGCGACGATGGCATCATGGTGGAGCTACACTACCAAGGAACAAGAAGAAAAGAGCTTGTGGAGAGTTTGATACTTGAGAAACAATATTTGATATTTTTAAACTTTTCATTAGATGTAAAATATAACTTGTTGTCTTCATATATCTACGTGCATATTCTATGTTGTTTGTGTCTTTATTGATATTTGTATTTAAAGTATTTTATATTCGATGCCTATCTTAACCCTTGACAATAGGGTTTGAGCCAAGTGTTTAGGCCTATGGGTTGACCTAATTAGGACTCGAACCAAGATTTTCAAAAGTTCGACTCTGTCGACTTAGCTCATGACCCACCCAACCTAACCTACTATTAGGTCTAATTATAACAAAGCTCTACTTACTCATCTAGTTATCTATATACTAAAATAAGGTGCCTTACCCAGCTACACATTACATACATGTCCAACCAATTTCTATCCTACCCAATAAAGACTACTAACCCTTCCCCTCTTTGGTTCTGCCTTTTCCTTTCCGTTCTAATATCTTCCCACCCAATTAACCTCTCCCATTATTTACCCTTGCCCTCTTTTGTCATATGGTATTATCCCCTTTCCTTTCACTATTTTCAAGCATATTCCACCCATGAGTTCCATTCTCCTATTCCCTCTTCAATTTTGATTATGCTTCATTAGTTTTATGTGAATTTTACTTCTTGTTAATACAACTAAAAGAAGGTACCTTTCCTAGTATGCCGACACATCGTACCATCTCCCACTTCACCCTCACCCTGTCACCGTCTCTCTCTCTCTCTTTTCCCCCAATCCATCACCATCTCTATATCTATCTGCACCTATCTCTCTTTAGTTAGAACTCCATGTGGACTCAAACAAGCAAAATAAAGCATTGTTACCAGGCACCACGGACCGCGTAGGATCTCGAATATGAGTAGACAATGTGAAAGTCTCAAGGATAGGGAGATTTTGAAAATCCGGTCCACAATCCAATAAAGGAAAACAAGTTTTTTTTTTTCTTTTTTTCTTTTTTTAAAGAGAGATTTCATTTATTAAGGTTGAAAACCATACAATTAATGCAAATAACAGAACAAGAAAAAATCGACTTCCCTAAGGAGAAGAAATCAAGAATTCGACCTAAGTCTAAAATAAATAAAAAGAAATATCAACATGTAAATCAAGTGGCAATCAAAGGTCCAACCAACACAATAAGCTCATAAATATGACAATGCAACTAGGAGATCCCTAACCATCAGCGCTAATAATATAGGAAAACAAATTATATGATGTCATTCGCCAAGTTATTAAATAAGGACTACTCTCAAAAAAGTGAAGGTAAGAAACAAGGTTAATTTTCATCAATTATATGTACCAAGCAAATCGGTAAAACGTAACAATCCACCATAATTTTCTTCCGTTCATGTACTTTGACTAGAAATTAAAATCAGATGCAACATTAATCCAATAGATTAGAGGTCATTCCAGAAAAATCACTCGTTAATCGTTATCCAATTTGTATGCATTGAAACAGTGGAAGAGGCTCACTACTTGATCAATTCTTTATTCGTTAAAAGGCTTTCTAGGCTCCAAATTAGGCTTTCAAAGTGACTAGTTATGTTACCAGCAATCAAAGTTACAATTAAGAGTAGCTAATTACCTGCAACAGAAGGTTATATAACCTCAAAAAGAAATATTGCTCTGTAAACGCACAGTTGTGATTTTCATAAGTTTTGAGTGATCAAAGAAATGTTATGCAATTTTTCTCTAGCTGGAGCCCCTACCGACCACTTAATTTCTTAATGAACATGGTATCCATATTAAACTCGATAAAACAAGTTATATATTGTAATAGTTGATGATGGTTGCTTCACAACTTTGGCTTAATTCTTTTAATTGATTATATTGACTTCGTTAGATCAAACGTAATCCTATTCAATGTGCTGCCAAGCCATAGGAACACGAAAACTCTTACATATTTGCCAAATAAGTAGATAAATTAATTAACGATACTTACTTTACAAAATTTAATGAATTAAAAAAAGACATGTGTAAGGAAACGTACGGAGCTACGCATTTTACAATACACAAACCCCAACTTATATCTCCACTCACATGCATGTCCACTATTCATTTCAAAACATTATTTCAAGTACCATGGAATACATCATCACTTTAGAAAAAATAATAATAACACACCACGTTAGAATTGAAAAAATCAAGACAAGATGGTTAAAAATCAAAATAAATTAATTAAAAGTAATTTTTTATCAATAACAAATAATTTTAACATGGTAAATGATTTTTTATTAATAAAAAACTAAAATACATCGATAAAAAAAATAAAAATATATTGATTATTTTAACTTTTTACTAATAAAAAATAATTTTCCATCTATAAAAAAAAATGATCTGTCACCTAAAGAGTAATTTTTATCAATAAAATATTATAACACATTGATTGAAATCACCCGAACATAAGTGGGGATGTAAGCAGGTACCTACATGCTAGGAAATACATTACATCCCATGTTTCTTTACTTTTTCACGGAAATCTGACAATAAATTTCATCTCCTTCGTAAAAACGAACACGAATAAGACAACACGTTGCTGCCGAAAAGCGGGGGCAGGAGCTAAGGTGTCACTCTCTATATTCAGGGAGGCAATGCAATACCAATCTTCATGCTTGGAATTTTGGGAGGGGAAGCATACCTTTACAAAGGTCGAGACATCAAAAGAAAAATAAAAGCACAACGTAAAATTCGGGATTAAAATGCAAAATCCACAAACATCGATCCAAATCTCACCAGAACTTTCCTGCAGCATGACATGGTATCCATCATAAGACAAGTCCTCGTTAGAAATAACAAAGCCAGTTTCCAAGCGAATGCAAGTATCCAGTATCCACGACCAGACCAAGCACACAACCAAAGACGTCCACAGCAAACCAGGAATGCCCATGCGGGGAGCAGTAGCTGACACCTGCTCAAAGAAGAACCAGAGCGAGCACAGACCTATTTTCAACAGATGCATTTGTTTCATAAATTTTATAATGTCAGACATATCTTCCAAGAAAAAAAAGCAAAATATTTGTCTAAAAAGGATAATGCATAATCTTGAGACCCAAACATCTTTCTGCAGGTACTAGGATAAACATTAATCTTAGAAAAACAACAAAACAAACATTTAGAGGAAAAGCAGCAAAACTACTGCTGCTCCCAAGCGCAGGAAAATCTTGCAGGCACATTTGAAGGACAGGTTTGCCCATGTGCATTTACCAATCCCATCAATTTATAATTTTCTTTCTATAAACTTAAACTCCATCATTATAGGAGGACAGCACATAAGTCAACCCAGACCATGTTTTTACTCAAACAGCACTCTGCAACATCCTCAAGAGCCCAATGGCTCCAACTCTTAAACTGCATTAAAACCTTTGCAAATCTTGGCTTATGGGAAAGTCAATTACCACCTTTCAACCAGCCAAACAGCACCTGATGTTTTCGTGGCGTCTCCATCGTCATGAGACGTCAGCAGATAGGAATCGTACAGGTTACAGATCGAAGAAAAAGCTCATGTTTACGGCATAATTTCTTTTGCAGTTTGAATCCTTGGATGTAAGAAGCAGGATGGTCACGTGTCTATTTCTGCTATGGGACGATAGCATTTATGTTTGCAAACGACTCCAGTTCCAAGAATTAAAACATAACTTATTTGTGCTTATCTGCCACTTCATTGAGAAAAAAGCATTAACTATAAAGTTGAAAAAATTGTTAAGAAAAATGAGCAGTTGACATGCACCAAGATTGCCTAGCAGTAGCTTTGTAGTAGATAGACAAGGGCGTACAATAGATGCAAAGCAAAAGAAATTCCTTCCTTTCCGTGCATGAGTTTATCACCAAATCAAAAACAAACAGTGAACAAAAAGAGGATGGAAAGAGAGATGACTAGCACCTTCTAGTACATGCTAAATGTAGGCTGGGCCTGCAAGTAGAAGATATTGCTCAAAGTGACAAGAAGCTGGCATTGAGATCAGGACTGTATGGGCTTAATCTTGAAGTGCAGTGATATGAGGGAGAAGACAAAGCACTTCAGATCCTGAAAGCAATAAAAAAAATCCATCTTAGAGTATGGAGCTCCAAAAGTTGAATACATGATGAAACAACCAAAACCGAAGAAGTAAAAAAAATCTAGATATGAGTTTCAAATGCGAAATCATCCTCAAGGATTTGGCATTTCAACCTGGATACACATAGATCTCGCCATAATCTGCTTCCAAACTTTAATTCAAAGGCTTTGATAATTGCAAAATTGGTCTTTATTTTCAATTTTCTTGGCCATCAGAACAAGTGCATGCATTTAAATCTTTTTTCATTAAATGGAATTAGAGCTGAAGTTGGCTTTTAAGCAACTCAGAAACATGCAAATGTTATTTTTTTGAAAGGCAACATGCGGAAATTATTAATTTTGCTATCAAACATAATCAAAGTTTTTTTTCTAAATGAAATAACAAAAGGTAATCAAGTATCAAAACTAAGTACTTGTTTTTTTAGCATGCCTTAGTAAAGGTCAGAACCCACTATCTTCATAGATAAGCCCTGTTACTCAACAACAAATGTTACTGGAACAAAATTTACACCCAGAACCTTCTAAAAAAATTTACACCCAGAAACTGGAATGTCCTGCGAGTTAATCCTAGCATTCTTGAAATGTTTAAGTGCAAAAGTTCATTCCTCATTCTTTATCTTCCTCTAAGGATCAAATGCTATATAAAAATAAATTTTCATGTTCAGCACAAAAAAAATAGTGAGGATTTCCAGATGCACCAAGTCACCGGCCGGCTGTAGGGATAATTGCCAATGTTTTCCAATCTTGAAAGGTACAGCCTCTCAAATTATGCTACCAACATGAAAAAAAAATCAAACCATTTCTATGTCAAATTTCGTTTTGAAATGGACCCTGCCTCCCAGTCCTTTTATCTCAAAGATGATTTCAAAAATGCATCAATAATACTAACGAAGTAGCCTACCAATGCATCAATAATAATAATGAAGCAGAGTTACACAGCAAAGAAAGGACATCGTTGTCAAGGTGCTAAAAGGTTTCTTATAAAAATTATTATTATATATCTAAATGGCGTGCAGTTAATATCATAAGGAAAATTCATCATCCTTTCTCAAATATCTGCCTAAATCTACTTCCTGCCATCTGGTCAAGATATGAAAACTCGTTGAGGTTGGAACTTTAGGAGGAGAGGCAGGCTTCTGTTATTGCTGATGGAAAATGTTGGTTGGTTGCAGATATTTTAAAGCAATCTTGTGCACTGATAATAGACAGTAGGAGGGATAGAAGCATCGAAGCTTTCACCAACACAATGGCAGAGCTGTGTCTTTATGATATTCCAGCTCCAGTTGCCAGATTTACATGGAGAAACTCTTCCAGAGCAAAGTCCAAGCAGAAAAGATTTTTAGAACTCCAATGAGCGTGTGTCACATGTCCTATTTCAAATTTGTTCATTCTTGGTTGTTGGAACTTGTTCATGAAGTCAGGCCACAACAAATGGGAGGAGGTGCAGCCGTCCCATTCAGCCACTCACACATCGGTGGCTAGATCCAGAATGTCAGAGCTTTCTTGATTGGATAAAAGAAAGAGGCTCATGAGAGGAGGGAACAGATAAGGGAAGCCTTGAGGGTTTTTGATTTAGACAGATTGGATGATGACAGGATGCTGTTGGTTGCGGAGGGCAGGAAGAAGGTGCAGGAGATGGATTGGCCGCAATGACCTAGGTAGCTCTAGCTAAAGGAAGGCGATGCGAGCATGAGATGTTTCCATCTAGCAGCTATACAAGGAGGACTAATATGATTAACAGACTCAGAGTTGGGGATGACGTGATCAAGAAGGAAGCGGACAGCTGAGGCTTTCAGAGCAAATCTCCATAATTTTACCAGGAGGAAAAATCCAAGATGTTGGGAGTGGTCAGGTGCATGTTTTATCACCCTCGATGCAACAGCTGTGTACTTCGTTAGGTAGGTTTCTGACTCTTTTCTGCAATTCAAGGCCTAAAGGCCGATGGTTCGCTTAATCAGATGGCTTTTCAGTCCTGTTCTTCAATGAATACTGGGATCTCATCAAGGATGATTGCATGGCTACAGTACAAGAGTTTACCATAAGTAACTTCAATTTTGAGAAGTTCTACGTGTTCTTTCTACCTAAGAAGCCAATGCAGTGAGGGTAAGCGATGATTGCCCCATTCTTTTATCCAATGTCAAACCTTATCGAGGCAAAGGTATTTACAAATAGGTTGCAAGTAGTTTTGCCACATTTGGTTGGGCTAATTCATATCCACTTTTACAGGAGGAAGGTCGTAGCAAGGGTCCATTGTTGAGTTATGTTTTGTAGTAAGGAACATTTTGTTACTTTTATTCTCGTAGTGGGTTTATGGTGTAACTTTTCCCTCTCCTATATATACGTGTAGGGACGGCTTGATAAATTAAAAAAACTCTTTTTCTTTACCTTGGTATCAAAGTACCAGGTTAGGGACACCACCAAATAAACCTTAACCCTACCTTCAAGCCAACCCACTGCTGGACGTCACCGCCACCACCGGCGGCAACACCGATGCCACACCACTCTTGCTGCTGCAGCTGGTCGACGCAACGAAGCCCCACGCTGCAGTAACCATCTTCATTGTGCTGCAGCAACCCTTCTACTGCTGCCTTCTCTCCTTGCCACCGCCTAGGTTGTCGAAGAGGGGGATCTATGTCCTCAAGAACTTCGTAGGAAAGTTCTTGATTATTGTAGGATGAAGTAGTAAATTATGAACCTTCCTATGTGTGGTATACCTTTCTAATCTTCTGATCTATTTGTTTTGGGGTGTATATTCCTCTTTGATGCATGTTTTTGGGGTGTATATTCCCCTTGAGTATGGACCACATGTGAGCGGAGATTTTTGGGGTGCGTATTCCCCATTTGGTGCATTTGTTGGGGGTGTATTCCTCATTTTCTGTCAGTTTTCAGATCTGACTGTGAAGAAGTTCAAGGGTGTGTTATATGTACTCTTTCTGTGGTGCATTGAAATCAAATTGTGGCAGTGTGTTTTTGTTAACATGGCAGCATCCCAGTTAGAGATTGTACTAGGGGCCATCATGGGCGATACTTCTTCAACTACTGACGTGACGTGGTTGAATGACTCAGGTGCCTCCAATCATTTATCCGGTAATCTGCAGTGTTTTGAGCAGATTCAACATGTCTCTCAAGGTTGCACAGTATAGGTGACTGATGGGCGACTTGCTCCTATTAGTGGTCAAGGGGAAGTTAATATTACCCCTTGTATGCAGCTTAATCGTATTTAGTTTGTTTTAGATTTATCTATGAATTTGCTCTCTGTCAGTGAAATCATCAAGCAAATGAATTATCGTGTCATTTTTGATGAACGTGGGTATATTTTTCAGGATCGAATAATAGGGAAGGTTATTGGTAGTGGATATGAAGGAGGTGTTTACCGACTTCAGCGAAGTCCCATGGCTGCAACGTGTCGGATGAATACCATGTTAGGGAGTGCTCTACAGTGGCATAGACGGTTGGGCCATCGTTCTTTGGACAAATTACGCAGGCTTATTCCTCATGTATCCCCAACTGCACAGCTCACCTGTGATGTATGTCATCTTAGGAACATCATAGGTCTTCCTTTCCAGCTGCTACTGGACCACGTTCGTCTTCGTGTGTTCAGTTAGTGCATCTCGATGTTTGGGGTCCTAGTAGGATTTCTGATAGAGCAGGACATCAGTACTATTTGATTGTGGTTGATGATTTTTTCAGATTGTCCTGGCTATTTCTTATGAGGAACAAGTCCGAAGTGGGTTCACTGATTGAGAAGTTGGTATTGTTGATAAAGAATCAATTTGATGTCTGCATCAAGACTCTCAGATCTGATAATGCTTTGGAGTTTTGTACTTGTCGACTGTCAGAGTTCTATAGTTTACATGGCATAATTCATCAGATCTCATGTCCTCACACCTCTCAGCAAAATGGGGTTGCAGAGAGGAAGCATAGACACATCCTTGATATGGCCAGAGCCCTTCTTATCCATAACAGTGTGTCACAAAACTACTTAGGAGATGCAGTTCTCACAACTTGCTACCTTATTAATAGATTGCTTTCCTCAATGATTCACGAGCAAATACCGTGTCAGGTGCTTTATCCAGATGATAAGCTGTTTAATCTTCTACCCAAGACATTTAGGTGCGTGGCTTTTGTACATCTTTTTGGGCCTGGACGAGATAAATTGGCACCTATAGCGGTCAACTGTGTGTTTCTTGGCTATTCTCGTACTTAGAAGGAGTATCGATGTTTTGATCCCCTACACCAGAGACACTACATCAGTACAGATGTCACCTTTCATGAAGCTGTACCCTATTTTTCTGTTGTTACCAGGAAAGTGCAGAATGTGCCAGAGTATGCTCCTGTACCAATTGCTCCTATACCATTTGGTGTATTCATAGATAGTAGTAGCCCTTCTAAGGCTACTGAGCCATTTACCAGCACATTTAGGCCAGTACCAGCAGATTAAAGGACCTTCAAAGGTCACACTTATCAGTTGCCAGTTGTTTATAGGACAAAGCCCCATCCGTCTATTCCACAGACTCCTTTGGTTAACGTTGATAACCTGGAGGCTACGTCTACTCGGGAGGCTCCTTCAGATGCAGTGTCAGCAAGTGTAGAGGTTGAGAGTCCATCACCTGTGGATGTTTCTCCAGGTTATGTTTTCATGAGTACTGATGAGGATATCCCTATTGCTATCAGGAAGGCTCTACGATCTTGTGCACAGTATCATGTTGCTGGGAGTGTTGTTTCTACCGATTCTCTGAGTTTGGAGTTTCATGCATTCACAGCTGCAGTATCCAGTGTTGAGATACTTACCTCGTACCAGCATGCTCTACTACATCCACATTGGAAGGCAACTATGGAGAAGAAGGTGTCTGCACTTATTACCAGAGGTACCTGGGAGCTGTCACCTCTACCGTTTGGCACAGACCTTGTTGGAGCCAGATGGGTCTTTACCTTGAAATACAATCCAGATGGATCTATTTCAATGTATACAGCCTGCCTTGTGATCAAAGGATTCACCTAGACCTATGAGATAGATTTCTTTAATATGTTTTCCCCTGTTGCACGACTCTCCATTGTTTACATACTTATCTTTGTTGCAACTCATTATGGATGACATCTACATCAACTGAATGTCAAAAATACATTCTTGTACGAAGACTTTGAGGAAGAGATATATATGTAGCAACTGCTTGACTTTGAGGTTCAGGGGGAGTGTGTGTGCAGACTTCGTACGGCCATTTATGATCTTAAGCAGAGCCCCCGAGCCTGATTTCAGCTCCTGTCTGAGGCGTTGTCTATTATTGGGATGTAGAGATCCTCATCTGACCATTCACTACTTGTAAGAAAGACCAGTAGTGGTACAGTGGCTCTACTTGTGTATGTAGACACCTTCTCACAGGTAATGATGCAGAGGGTATATCTCAGGTGAAGGAGTACTTGGCACGCCAGTTTGTTATGGAAGATCTTGGGAAGCTGAGATGCTTTTTGGGCATTGAGTTTGCCATAAGTAGGCAAGGGGTAATTATGTCGCAGAGGAAGTATGCCTTTGACATTCTTTAGGAGACAGGCATGTTAGGATTCAAAGATGCTAATATTCCTATGGATCCTAAAATTCACTTTTTTTAAGATGCAGTGAAGCTAAAAGATAAGAAGGCATATCGACAACTGGTGGGGAAGCTATTATATTTGACCATCACAAGACTAGATATTAGCCTTGCCATAGGGAAGCTAAGTCAATTCTTAGATAAGTCCACTGATGTTCATTGGCAGGCTATGATGCAGGTGTTGAGGTACATTAAAGGATGTCCAATTAAAGGCATTCTTTTTCAGAAGAAGGCACCTATGTCTGTTGTTACCTACTCAAATGCAGGTGATGTTGGAGACAGGCGATCTACTACTAACTTCTATACTTTTATAGCTGGGAACTTGGTAACCTAGAGGAGCAAAAAACAATGTTGTTTCACGCTCTAGTGCTGAGTCTAAGTACAAAGCCATGGCACATACTGTAGCTGAGATGATATGGATTAGGTCTCTGTTACGGGATCTTTATGTTACCGTTCAGGAGCCTATGGAGATGCCCTGTGACAACTGGGCTACCACTTACATTGCGAATAATCCTATGTTCCACAAGAGAACAAAGCACGTGGAAGTGGATTGTCATTACCAAGGAGTTTGATTCAACAAGGTCTGTTTCGTACTGCTTGCCTTGCTTCCTCAAACCAGACTGCTAACATGTTTACCAAGCCGCTGTCTCACCCCCAGTTTGAGAAGCGTAGAAACAAGCTAAGCATGATGGATATATATGCTCCAACTTGAGGGAGAATGTTGAGTTATATTTTGTAGTAAGAGGTATTTTTTTACTTTTATTCTCGTAGTGGGTTTATGGTATAACTTTTCCCTCTCGTATATATATGTGTAGAGATGGCTTGATAAATTAAGCAAACTCTTTTTCTTCAACTTCCATTATGGCTAAGGAAATAGTAGTCACGGAGGGAATAAGTGAATAGGAGAGCTTCATTTGGAAGGTTGATTTCTCTAAAACCTATGACTCAATTAGATGGAGTTGAAGAAAAGAATAATTTTTATTATTACCAAGTCATCCCTATACCTCTTCATATAGAGAGAGGTGGGGGAAAATAGCAACATAAGTCTACCAAGGAAAAAATAAAATAGTAAAAACCCCCCTCAATAAGAGACGTAACTCAACACTCCCCCTCAAGTTGGAGCATATATATCCATCATGCTCAGCTTGTTTCTACACTTCTCAAACTAGGAGCGAGACAGTGACTTGGTAAACACATCAGCAGTCTGGTTAGTGGAAGCAAGACATGTAATACGAAATAGACCCTACTGAATCAGGCTTCTGGTATAGCGACAGTCCACCTCCACATGTTCCGTCCTCTCATGAAATATGAGATTGTTAGCAACATATGTTGCAGCCCGGTTGTCACAATGCATTGCTCCTGAATATCAACATAAAGATCTCGTAGCAAAGATCTAATCCATATCATCTCTGTTGCAGTATGAGCCATAACCCTGTATTCGGACTCAGCACTAGAGCGTGAAATAACACTTTATTTCTTACTCCTCCATGTTACTAAATTCCCAGCCACAAATATACAAAAGCCAGTAGTAGACCGCCTGTCTCCAACATCTCCAGCATAATCAGCATCAGAGTAAGCGACTACAGACATAGGAGCCTTCTTTCTCTATAATAGGATGCCTCTCCCTAGACATCCCTTAATGTACCTCAATACCTACATAGCAGCCTGCCAGTGAACATCAATGGACTTGTCTAAGAACTGACTTAGCTTCCCACTGCAAGACTGATATCTAGCCTAATGATGGTTAGATACAGTAACTTCCCAATCAGCTGTCGATAGACCTTCTTGTCCTTTAGTTTCACTGTGTCCACAAATAGATGAACTTTAGGATCCATAGAAATGTTGGTTTCCTTGGATCCCAGCATTCCTGTCTCCTTAAGAATATCAATTACATACTTTCTCTAAGACATCACTATGTCGTGCTTGCTCGTGGAAATCTCAATGCCCAGAAAATATCTCAACTTCCTAAGGTCCATGACGAACTGGCGAGCCAAATAATCATTTACCTGAGTAATGTCATCTGTAGCATTATCTATAAGGATAAGGTCATCAACGTATACCAATAACGCCACAGTGCCAATACTAGTCTTCCTGACAAACAAGGAATGATCAGAAGATCTCTGCATCCCAAAAACATATAGTGCCTCAGATAGGCGCTGAAACCAGGCTCGAGAGCTTTGCTTAAGGCCATAACTAGCCTTACGAAGCTTACACACATACTCCCCTTGAACCTCAAAGGCAGGTGGTTACTACATGTAAATCTCCTCCAAGTCTCCACAGAGAAAGGCATTTTTGACATCCAGCTGGTGTAAATACCATCCATAATGAGCTGCAACCAAGATAAGAATGCGAACAGTAGAGAGACAAGCCACTGGAAAGAAAGTGTCAAAGAAATCCACCCTATAGGTCTAAATGAATCATTTAGCCACAAGGCAAGCCTTATACCAAGTAATAGACTCATCAGGGTTGTATTTCAAGGCAAAGACCCATCTAGCCCCAACCAAGTGCGCATCAGAAGGTAAAGCAGATAGCTCCCAGGTGCCTCTATCAGTAAGCGCAAATATCTCCTCTTCCCTAGTCGCCTTCCATTGTGGATGTAGAAGAGCTTGTTGGTAGGAGGTAGGGATCTCAATACTAGAGACTGCAGCTGTGAATGCATGGAAGTCGGATCCAAGAGAGCCCACAGAAACAACACTACCAATAACACAATACTGTGCACAAGATCGCGAAGCCTTCCTGAAAGTAATGATTTCAATGCCACTGGCATGGCAAGGCACTTTTTGAAAAAGCTCCATGCCGATATGCATCTAATGTTGAAATGCTAGGATTTTGCCGACATGCCAACGGTATGGTCGACATGCCGCCAGATGCCAACCAGTCTGGTGAGGTTTGTGTTGGCTGAGCATGATCTGAGGTGTCTGCTGATGGGTAAGGTCCAGGTAAGGGTCTATAAGTCCAGATAGGCAAGGTCTGGGTAAGGGTTCGCACGTACGCATGCAGGGAAACACCACACACACACACACACACACACACAGAAAATTTGAGTATTTTAACATCATTTTGAGTATTTATGGGATTTTTTGTCAGTATATTGTCGGTAAGCCCTAGGCATTCCCACTGTATGCCCTCGGCATGCCCATCGGCATGGCCATCGAAAAACGGGTATTTCCACGGCATGTCTTCGGCATGCCCACGAAATGCACACTTAAAATTTTATTAGCACAACGTTGAAATCGGCATTTCGAACCTTTCCTAACAGCAATGGGAATATCCTCATCTGTGGGCATAGACAAAGACCCTGAAGACATCGGCAAAAGAATCATCAGTACTCTCAACACATACCTGAGCGGAAAGGACGATGGTGGCTCAGTAAGAACTGAAGATAAGGGGGGGTGTCTTCTCTTTGTAAGTGACTGACAATTGATATGTAGCACCCTTAAATGTTTTCTCAATAGGTGATACAAGTCTGAAAGTGCCCACAATCTGATTTGTAGTAGATACACTACTATTTTGAGAAAAGCCCTCCAAGGCTATAGGAGGTACAGGCATAGGAGCAGCCACATCTACTTCTTTCAACTGATGACCTAAAGTAGAAAAACAAGGGATAGACTCGTGAAAAGTCACATCTGCACTCACATAATGCCTCTGGTGTATGGGATCAAAACACTTGTATCTCTTCTGTGTGCGCGAGTATCCCAGAAATATGCACTTAACCGTCCTTGGTGCCAATTTATCACGACCAAACCCAAGGAAGTGTACAAAGGCCACACAACAAAAGTCTTTGGTGGCACAAGAAATAAGTCGACATCAGGATATAAGATACTCCATGGGATCTACTCATGCAGAACAAAGGAAGGAAGCCTGTTAATAAGATAACAGCGAGTAAGGATCGCATCTCCCCAGTAACTATGTGGAATACTATTTTGGACAAGCAGTGCTCTCGCTATATCCAGAATATGACTGTGCTTCCGCTCAGCAATCTCATTCTGCTGCGACATGTGACGACAAGATGTCTGATACATAATCCCAAGTGATCTATAAAAATCAGATAGTTTCTTTGTACAAACTTCTAGTGCATTATCTGTTCTGATTTTCTTAAAGCACACATCAAACTGATTTTTCACAAGTCTCACAAATTGTTGAATCAAAGAACCAACTTTAGATTTATTTCTCATAAAAAAAATCCATGGTAAGCATGAAAAGTCATCAACAAATAACAGATAATATCTGAAATTATGCCGGTCTACCACACGGCTAGGACCCCAAACATCACAGTGAAGTAACTCAAAACAAGCAGAACTGGTAGGTTGGATAGATGCTAGAAAGCTAACACGGTGATGCTTTCCCAGCTGACAAGCATCACATTGGTAAGGGATGATACGGCGTAGCTTGTCTAGTGACAGATGACCTAATCGTTTGTACCACTGCAAAGCACTCCCCGCAGTAGTCGTCTGACAGGCTACAGCAACTGGACTCTGAACCAGCCGATACATACACCCCTCCTCATGGCCACCACCAATCGTCGTCTCCGTCATGCAGTCCTAAAACGTGCATCCAACAACATCAAAAATAGTACGATAATTCAACTGCTTAGTAATAGAACTAACAGATAACAGTTGCATTGTCATGTCAGGCACATAATATACATCAGTAAGATGCATGGAGGGTGTAACAAATACCCCTCCCTTACCACAGATGGAGGCATACCTACCGTTTGCTAGCTGTACTGAATGATCTTGTGGTGTCTTCTGCAATTCCCCAAAGCACTAGAAATTTCCTGTCAAATGATCAGATGCACCTGAATCAATTAACCATGACCCACTCATACTTGAAGCAGAAGCATAGCCTGCGGTGCTGGAGGACTAAGGCTGCTCATGCATTAACTGTGCTAGCCGCTGCACCAAGGTTCGAAATGTCGATTTCGACGCCGTGCCGATGAAATTGCAAGTGTGCATTTCGTGGGCATGCCAGAGAAATGCCCGTTTTTCGATGGCAGATTTCGATGGCTCGAAAAAATGCCATTTCGAAGGTACGCCGAGGGCATGCCGACAAAAATGGTAGAAGTGGTCAAAATGATATCAGTTTCAAGAAAATCAAATGTTGATTATATAACAATAAGAGTGTTACATCATAATATTCATATACAACATGATCATACAATGTTAAAATTCAATAACGAGATGAAATATTCTTACCATGTTAAGAATACAGAAAATTTAATAATAGAATAATAAAAAGAATTTAAGAATCAAAGAATTTAATAATCAAAGAATCAAAGTGTATAGTTTTAAAGTAAAAGTTAAAACTGTAATGTCCTGATGTATGATGTATCGGAAGTCGGGACTTAGAACTTGAAAGACAGATTTCACCAGAACCAAGAGTGTTTTGCTGGATGCATATCTTTATCATGGGTACTATCACCACTTGATTGATACCATTGTTGACTATTGTGTCGATGAATACTTTGAATGTATTCACCCACTACACCCAAATCAAATAGCCCTCCCGCCTTCCCCGCCCTCCCTCCCCACCCTCTATGTCGGCGAGGCCCACCGACCCTACGACTCCACCACCACCACCTTCCTCCCCATGTCCTCCTCCCCCTCCATCCCTCCTCCCTGCCCCCACCTCCAGCTCTTCCTCTCCTCCTCCCCCAACCCCTTCCGCTCCCTCCACCTTCTCCGCCCCAAACCCCCCGCCCTCAGCCGCGCCGAGCTCTACCTCGACCTCCCCCACCGCTGTCCCCTCTGCCCCCCCTCCTCCTCCCCACCTCGCCTCTACTTCTGCCTTTCCTGCACCGCCCTCTCCTGCCCCCTCCACGACCCCGACCACCTCTACCAGTCCCCTTCCTTCCCTCCCCACGCCCTCGCCCTCGACATCCACCGCGTCGAGCTCTTCTACTTCGCCTGTCGCGACCAGGTCTACGACCCCGACTTCGACTCCGCCATCCTCCTCGCCTCCCAATACCGGACCGCCTCCATCCCCCTTCCCCCTACACCCCCCAAGAGGAGGCGACTGGTCGAGTTCCGCCCCTGGACCCCCAGCCCACTGTGGTGCCCCGACGCCGCCGCTGCCGAGTCAGGCCGCGGGGTCCTGTGGGGCTTCCGGGGGCTCAACAACCTTGGCAGCACCTGCTTCATGAACTCCGTACTGCAGGCGCTGCTCCACACCTCATCCCTGAGGAACTACTTCCTCAACGACCGCCACAACCCCTACGTCTGCAAGCCGTAGCAGAGGAAGAAGGCGGGCGGCGAGGGCGACGACAGGAAGGTCGTGTGCCTCGTGTGCGATCTCGACGTGATCTACTCCGCGGTGTTCTTCGGCAGCCGCACGCCCTACAGCCCTGCCAAGTTCCTGTACAAGTGAGGGGGACGAGGGAGAGTGAGCATTTTGCCGGTGGTGGCACGGCGACATGCCACCGAAACACCTGTCTTTCGACACTGAAACCATATCGACATGGTTATTTCTCAAAATCGGCCTTGCCGACGGCATTTAAATCAATGCGCTACACAACTGCATCATAGTCTGCCTCTGCAAGCGATACTACCTAAATGATCACACCTGGAGATGTAACAGAGGCTTGGTTGGCAACAGTAGGACGTCCAAATTTATTCCAGCACTTGACCTCAACATAGCTAAGTCTACCACAGTAAGTACATGTAGGCTTGCCACGACCACCATCAGTTTGCCCTCTGCCCTTGCCACGAAAGAAGCCACCTCTACCACCATGAGTGCTAACAGTTGCATGAGCCGAAGATGCGTTGGTAACAACCACATCATGAGTAGGCCGAATCTGCATCCTACTCAGCCTCCTGTAAATTTCCTTAATAAGAGGAACCTCGGAGAGAGTCAAAATCTGAGAACAAGCCGTAAAATAGTGATTACTCAACCTTGCAAGAAATATGTGGGCTGCAAACTCCTTCCTGTGATCCCTGCATGTAGAGGAAGTACACATCGGCCTACATGCATTGTATTTCTCCAATAACCCCTTCATAGTAGAGTAGTACTGTGATAGACTCATCTCATCCTGCCTGAGATGACATAAATCATAATGGATATGAAATACTTGAGTTGAATTCAACTCACGTGAATATGCAGTCTTCAAGGCATCCCATATCTCCTTGGCAAAAGTGTAATACATAACTTTATCACCAATTTGAGGAATAACGCTATTTAGGACCCAGGCTCTCACCATAAAATCATCCCGGTTCCACGTTGCATATTTTCATGTTTTCTGCTCCGGTGGTGCTTCCATAAGCACATGTTTCTTCTCATAACCCTCCACAGTGACAAGGAAGGCTTGAGACCAACAAGAGTAATTGGTCTCATCCAACTTAGTAATCGAAGCAAAGAAGGGACAATACACTCTGCTTTCTGTACTCTGTCCTAAAGACACCTCAAAAGCGTCGGATGCAGCCATGGTAGCTCCATACACAGAAACAAATCCAGACAATAGATCTGAAATCCTGGATCAAACACCAAAACACGTGGAACACACCTTTTAGTCCACAAGCACTATTTCCAATACTTCATTAGGAAGTACACACCCCACTAATCATGCAATCAGGGAAATACACACCCCAAATTAGACCACAAAGTCACAAAGATTCATACCATACATAGGAAGGTTCTTGATTCAAAACTCCATCTCCACAACACTCAAGAACCTCCCTACAACGTGTTAGTGACTAGCAGCCTGCTCTCCAATGACCTAGGAGATGATTAGGAGAGAAGGTGGTGGTGGTGTGCTGCTCTGGAGTTGTGTCGAGGGCCTATAGGGCTGCAACGGCGGTCTACCGGAGCTTAGCAGTGCGAGGCGGTGTTGCGGGAGGCAAGGCAACGCTGCAGCAGCACGAGGCAACGCTGTAGGAGGTGAGGCGACACTGTGGGAGGCCGCTCAACCCTCGGCGATGGCTACAAAGCAGTGGCGGTGGCTACAGCAGCCCTAGGTGGCGCTATTGCAGCACACTAGCAGTGGCTACAGCAACGCAAGGAGGCACTGCGGCGATGGGCTGCAGCAGCGGCAGCAATAGGTGATGCTGTTGCGCTGACGGTGGAACACCAGCGCTGCCGCCGGTGGTAGTGATGGCATCCAACGGTGGTGTGGCTTGAAGGTAAGGTTAAGATTTATCTGGTGGTATTCCTAACCTGGTGCTCCGATACAAAGTTGAAGAAAAGAATAATTCTTATTATTACCAAGCCATCCCTACACCTCTTTATATAGAGAAATGCGGGGAAAAATAGCAACATAAGTCCACTAAGGAAAAATAAAATAGTAAATAGTCCCTCAACAAGAGGCGTAACTCAACAGATGGCCTTATCTCTGATAAGCCCTTAGGAGAAGGCAGTTACCAAATACTTGGATTAAGTTGATGACGGGATGTATCACTACCACTTCTTTCTTGATTCTCATGAATGGCAGGTCATCTGGGAGGTGGACACAACCTTCAAAGAGGAGTGAGAAAAGGACGCCCCTAGTTGCCCCTCTGCTATGCAACCTTGCATATAATTCATTGGCTTGGTGCTTATGGCTTTTAAGGCATGTGTTGTTGGCTTGGCCTTATCTTTGGTTTCTTTGTGGCAAAGGATAGGAACTTGGTGACACCTATTTTATGGTATGCTGATAGGCACATTGTTTTTTGTGAAAGGGGAAGATTAAGGTGCAGAACTTGGCATCCATTGCTAGAATCATTGGAACGATTTCAGGCTAGAAGGTCAATCATGGGAAGCCCATTTCCATGCCTTTGGGATGAATGATGAGATTTTGGCATGCTCTCACTTCTTGGAAACTGCCCAAATGAATTTTTTTTTAGAAGCAAGAGGGTGGCTATCCATATGATAACCATCCATATTCATTACTTAAAATAATGGATTACAACATTCAAAGCTACAGAGCGGATTCCCAAAACATCTACTGGAAGGTAATTAGGAAACAACATTTTTGACATACGACGTTTCACCCGTGAACACAACACCATTCCTCACACTCCCCACTGGATCACTAGCACCCTCGCCTTCTCCCTCGTCCCGAACGTGTTGCCAGTGCTTAGGACATTGTTACCCTTCCGAAATGACGACCAAAACCCATCAAGGCTACTGCAATCAATTCAATCAACCCCCATCATCCTCCACACTCGCACAATAAAAGTACACCAAAAGAAAAGGTGTTGAATATCCTCATCTACTCCTGCATAAAACGGGCAACTAATGTCATCTGTCGCAACCCCTTTCACCCTCCAAGCCTTGCTGAGCACTCTCCTCCTTTTCAATAGCCAGATGAAAATACTAACATTCAGCGGGCAATTTGTCGACCAAAGCAACCTACAGTCTCACTAGAGATAGACATTCATCGCCTGAGAGCTTCCACGTAGCCTGTAGAAGACCTTCTTCACTGAGATGTTTCTTGGGCATTGAGGCGGCATGAGGCAAGGAAGGTATTGTTATTTTCCAGCATAAGTATGCAATTGATGTTCTTCAAGAGACAGGAATGTTAGGTGCCAAGTTTGCTAATATTCCTATGGATCCTCAAAGATAGTTATATGGTGCTAACTCCTCTTTAGTTGACAGCAGATCTTGTCGGCAACGTATGGGCATGCTTCTTTATCTCACTATTACCAGACCGGATATTTCCTTAGCTGTGGGAAAATTGAGCCAATTTATGGATAGACTGACAAAGTAGCATTGGGAAGCGGCTATGCAGGTGCTTAGATACTTGAAGAAAGCACCTGGTCGTGATCTACTATTTTCCAGAGGTACTTCCATGCATGTGGTTGGATATTCTAATGCTGATTATACAGGATGCAAGGTTGATAGGAAGCTTGCCACTGAATTTTGTACTTATGTACTTGGCGAAGCAAGAAGCAAAGTGTTGTTTCACACTCTTGTGAGTTTGAATATAGTACTATGGCACAGATAGCTACAAAGATGGTCTAGATGAGGTCTGTTTTGCAGGATTTACATGTCCAAATATAAGCCCACATGGAGATGAGATATGACAATCAGACAGCTGCATATATTGCTAATAATCTAATGTTCCATGAGCGTACAAAGCATGTTGAGGTGGATTGTCACTACACTCGAGATTTGATTTAGTGGGGCATTACCTACACATCTCTAGTTGCTTCTAAAGACCAAACAACAAATATTTTTACTAAACCCTTATCTCGTTCTGCATTTGATATGTGTTGTGACTATGAATGTAAGTTTTGATAAACCCAACCCGAACCCGACTCAATCCAACCCAAAAAGAATGGGTAAAACCTGACTCGAATCCAAAAAACCCGACTAGATATGGGTATGGATCAATACCCAATTACCCAACCCGAGTACCTGAATAAAATTTCCATTTACGTGAGATATATAAGTATCTCTCTAAGTCCCTCATTCCCCCAATTTTAATCTCCTTCATGATTCCCTTTGTGATTTTGATGGTTGGGAGTACTTCTAAAGCTTCCATTAAACATTATTTTCGATGATGGAAATCTTTTATTTGAAATGTACTTGTATCTTGTCTTTCTTTGTATTGTTATTTTTTGTTTTAAGATATTCCCCTTGAAGAGCTCTTTTTGTAATAATTTCAATGGAGATCAATAAAATTGGAGTAGCTCAAGCCCATGTATTTCAAGCTTGTTAAAAATAAATAATTGATGAATCATGCTATAGATTTTTTTCTTATTTAACTCTAATTTAGGTACGATTTGATTTTATCTTACAATTTATAAATGGGTGCCCGATGGGTAAATGGATACCCGATGGGTAGATGGGTATGGGTTTGGATTTTTGTACCTGATGGGTAAATGGGCAGGGTATGGGTATGGATTTAGCCAAACCCGACCCCTTTGCATCCCTAGTTGTAACAAGCTGAGTATGATTAAATCTATACTCCAACTTGAGGGAGAGTGTTGTAGGACTCCTTTTTTGTTATTTTATTTTCTTGTTTAGTCTTGTATTACTATTTACCAACACCTCTTCTTATGTAAAAAAGTACAGAGCTCTTTTAATTTTGTAAGACAAATCATTTTTCCCACTTGAACAGATCACCACCAATCTCCCTCAATAGTCGACCACCAATCGACTCCAAGTGTGTCTCTTGTAACATAGCAAAATCCACTCTCCATTCCCCCAAATAATGTTGCCAAGTGGACCTTCAAGTTGAATCACAGAGCCCCTTAATATTCCTTGATAACACTTTAACCATGAGAAGATGTACCACCCCTTGCACGCCATCGTTCAAACACTTCTTTGCGTTATTGACCTTGGTCACTCTGCTTTCAACTTCCTCATTACCATGGATCACATCAATATTGACAACAAACTGGTGTCTCTACTTCTTAATCCACTTCCTTCTATAAAGAGAGTTGTAGACAAGTTTTTGCCTTTAAAAAAGAGGCTTTTAGCCGGAATAAGCACTAGAAGTCCTCTAACCCTATGTATCTTTGGGTCCTAAGTTCAAGCCCCACAGCAGCCCCACATCAGCAAGAAACCCATCCGCCGACGTCACCATTGCAACAAACTTGACTTCACCTATGTTCACCATGGAGTCCACCCACAGGCGCATCAGGTACTATCATCTGGTGGGCACTACCCATCTTCTCAACACAACTCGACACCACAACGGCACCCATCATTGGATGGGCATCATTCACGTCCCCAAAAGGACCAGATGCCACATGCCCATCATCACGATTAAGGATGGACACCATCATCGCAAGAGCTTCAACCACATCAACTGGCAATGGACCTCCATCTTCGACCAAATGGGTAACCATTTCCCTTACCATTGATTCCACAAGGGAAGAACACAAGGAACCCAAAGGACACTTCATGGGCCTAACAATAGGTTGCAAAGGTGAAGGCCCACCAAGAAGTAAAAGTGGAGGCCCATCAGCATGGTGAGGATCCATACACCTACTTGACTTGGATCTGGAAGTCCCACGAGGAACATTCAAACAGTCAAGTGCCACACCATCGCCAATTGGATCCCCCTCCCCACAAAAGGAGTCAATTGACCATGATTGCCCGCAACTTCCCAAATCAACCCTTCCATTTCGAGAAGGAGCGAGAATCGCGATGTCCCTAGGTTTCCAAACTTGTCACAATCAATGCAAGAATGTCAGCGTCACTACCGTTGTTGAGGAAGAAGCTGTCGGTGCTAAAGAAAACACGTCCAAAATAGGCTTGTACGATCGCCTCTCCTCAACAACCACAAAGCAAAAGTGTGTTATCTTTTTTTTTAGGTTTTATTTAGGTTATGTTTGTCGTTGATGGATTATTTAAAAGTTTAAGAATAATGGAGATACTATATGTTTATCAAAAAAATTTAATGTGCTATTGCTTTTCCTTTTGCATTACTTGTTGGGAGGCTAGAAGCATTAGTAGTGAATCATGACTCTTTCATTTTAGATTTTTAATAATCATATATGTGTGTTTGTGTCGATGGAAATGTTTATTTAGATTTTTTAGGTTATGTTTGTGTGGTAATTTAAGCCTTATATGTATGTGTATAATTTATATTTGTGTGTTGTAAGCTTAATTCTTGTTTTGAGTTTTTTTTATGTGAATGTACCTCCACTTTATTGTACATGTTAAGTTTCCTAATGATTTGGGAACTTGGTTTAATTATTGTCGTCCTTGTGCTATGCACTTTTAACTCATTATGAATTTTGATGAACTTAATTCCTATTTTTCTATATTGTTTGGAAGTTTATCTTTTTATTTAAATATCATCTCTTATTTAATTTTGCTTTTTTAATATTTTGATAGAGCAAAAATGACATGGAAGTATATTTTTTACATTATTTTCCCATTATTAGCACTTAACAAGTATAAATTTATGTCATTTTTCCTTATTTTCCATCTAGAACCTGAGGCTTATGCCTTGATGAAGGCAAATCACCTTCGTACTGCCTCACATTTTTTAAAACATTGATCATAAACAATCCAAAAACCAACTGATGGCGCAAAGGAGTTAGAAGTGCAAAAACAAAGAAGGATGCAGGAAATAGAAGATGCGGATGAGAAAAAGAGGAACCATGCAGAATTGCACATGCTGAGGAAAAATGGATCAGCAAAGATATAGGATTCTTGGAGGTAAAGAAGGTAACTCTACACTGTGAGAGGGAACTCAAATTTTACAGCTCACTCAACTGTAAGCAAACCAATGGTATTGCTCCCTCACCCCTCTACATAAAGGACACAGAAAAAGAAAACACATAAGAAGGTGGGGGTGGGGGGCGGACTCCATCCTCAGTAATCCCTGTATTCGATTGCTTCGGTTTACAATTGGATCCCCAAGCCATTCCAATCTCATCATTTCTAATGTTATCAGACCTTGAGTTTCGCCAACAAGATATAGCAGGCAACATAATTAAAAGAATTCATAGCAAAGGCGAAGAAGAAGCCGATTTATTGGGGAACCTGAACAAGGTAGTAGAAGATGCGGAGGCCCTCGGGGTCCTTGCTGCTCTGGACGTCGACGAGGGACCCGATCTTGGAGGTGGTGAAGGATATGTGCTCGTTCCCCATCACAATCTCCAGCTCCTGCCTCCCCACCCTGTCCGGCTCTGGCCAGTTGTTGTCGTCCTCCTTCATTATCTGATCATTATGATAATGATCCAATTAGCAAAGAATAAACAGTTATTTACAAAAAAACAAAAGAAAGAGAGAAAATACCTAAGTAGGAAAGATGACTGAGACACTGTTTGTTTAGCAGGATTGGTTTTGCAATCCAGGGATTGCAAGGTTTTAGTGTTTGTTTTTTATAGGTGACAATCCCAAGGATTAAAACGAGTAATCCCACATTTGACATAGTTAGAGTGTTTGTTTGCAAGGTTACCACACCTACATGTACTAATAATCTTTAGAGACTCAACCAGTGGATTCTCAGGCTCTATGGGAATACACCTGCGGATTTGCTTTTAAAATTGGAGAACCATACCTCTCATGGGTATACTGGTGTTGCTTGTGTATATCTATGGAAATGGACCGAGCAGAATTCTCTTCCACAGGAAACTTCTAAATGCCCCTTTGCTTGGCATCGCATGTTGCTCTTGTGGCAATTGAAAATGCTGCTGCCAGGGGCCGCCAATTGTTCCCAAATCAAGGACACAAAAAATGAGCCCATATTAAGATGCACAAGAATATGCAGTGATGGTTGACTGGATAAGCGGACAGGTTCAAGCTCGAGCAAAGAACCACGACGCAAATCAAATAGAATTAAGGGATCAAGGGGAGATTGGACCCAACCTAGCCAAGATCACCATAAGCTACTAGGAAAAAAAAATCGGTCAGTGTTTCTGCTGCAATTGGCAGCAATGTAGTTGCTACTACTGTTTCTTGCAAGGACGACGACACGGTTTTTCTTTTTTATTTTGGGGAAAACAGTGGTTGCCTCCGGATAGGATGGCGGTGCCATTGTTGGTTCAATCGACGGTGGTGATGCTGCTGCTGCCGTTTGTGGCAATCATGGTGCAGCTACTTCTTACCCATGAGATCCCCAGACCTTGTCCCCATCAAGATCCCAACCTCACCTCCACGACACCCAAACCCGCTAAACGAACGGTTTACCTAGAGAGAGAGAGAGAGAGAGACGTACCTCGGAGTCAGCGATGATGCGGCGGCACTCGCGGAGGACGGCGGGGGTGACGAAGAGCTCCTTGCGGATGATGGTGTCGTTCTTGTAGTTAGAGTTGTTGGCGTACCGGAGCTTCCCGTCCGGTCGGAACTCGAACTCCAGGAACTCGTGCCCGAACTTCCCCTTGTGCCCTACGTAATACCGCAGGTAGAACTCCTCCTCCCCTCCGTACTCGCCGCCACCTCCTCCTCCTCTGCCCGCCATCGATGGCTGCGTGCTCGACGCTGACGTTGCGCGGTTCAGGAGGCGCTCCGGGTTTAAAAGCCGCGTCGAGGGTCGGACGAAAAGGTGAACCGAGGGTTGGTTAAAGAGGGGGCCGAGAGGTGCTGTTTGGGAGGAAGTGTTCCCAGTCGAAGCATAAATTGTCAAAAAAATAAAAAAGAGATGAAGGGGCTTACCGTTAAACTCTCACATGGGGAGAATAAGTTATCATGTAGCCTGATTTCATAAAAAGATTGCACGTTCACTATTTTTATCCTCAAAATTATTTAAGAAGTTAAGATTAAGGTATAAATATTATATCTCTTTTGAAATATGACTTGCTAAATATCTTGCATAGACATACATTCATAAAATGTTAGTTTTTATATTTTTTTGTTACATTTGGTTGTTAATTTTGAAAAATTATGTTTGTAATTTTGCATATTTTAATGTATTACAATTAGGTTGGAAAAGTCCTACCTCGGTAAAGATAAATTATTTATAAATTTGGTAAAATGTGATCCAATCTAATATATATGTATCATTAATAAATAAGATTGAGAGGAGAATATAAATAAATTATAAGGTAATAAAGTTGATGAATTCTTTCTTTGTTGTTTTGAATAATTATTGAATAAGGGAGGAGAATAAATTTGATCCTATAAGTAGGATGCCTATTGTGATTAGAAGAAGGGGGAAAAGGGGTGAATAGTGCTAATGACGAATTAAAAGATAATTTAAATAATGAACACAATTTGTATAGTTACAACAAAATTTAAATACAAATAGTAATCACAAACCACTTATAAGACTAAATATATAGCAACAAATCCTTAAAGGGACTGAGGATAGCTCCAACTAGATATGCAATTAATTAACCAAAGAGTTATCTAAGGAACTAAGTTTATACTCCCTTTGAAGTGTGTGAAGGTGTAGCACAACAAGGAGAGTGCATTGGAGCTCCAAGTCTAGTGGAGAGGTTGCTCAAGATCTCAAGGTTGTCGAGGAATGTTGAGAAATTGAGTGAAGAGCCTCTCAAAGTGATTTAATGGCTTAATAATAGTGTAGAAATGTGTGTAAAGGTTTCTGGAAGGTTGGAGAGGTTGCCCTTATGTAAAGAGGTCATTTGGAGGCCAAATAACTCGAGGGGCTCGCATTCCAACATTAAAAAATGTCTGCACATGTGCAAAAAATAGTCAAAACATGCTTTTTTGATAAGTCATTTAATGTTAAATGAACTTTATTTAATGTTAGATAAGTTATTTAATGTCAAGTACAAAGCTCATTATTTCGTGATAGCTCCATATTGGCCATTGAGCATCTAATATTAGGTAATTTTTACCTAACATTAAATTTGTTGGAAATAACATATTTTGATTATTTTTCACCTCCTATTACAATACTAAGGTCAATAATTAATAATTAATATATGATTAGGCCCCAATGACCTAATTAAAGGCTGATCGGACTTATATATGCTATGTAAGTGCATCCTTATAAATTTCATGCATGATATCCCTAAATTTAATCCAAAATGATTTAGTATGGGTTTTCATTATAATCTGTAAAGACAAGTTCTATTTTGAGCCCTTTAAGACATCTGGACTGTTGGTCAGACGTCTGGAAATTGAAAATTTGTACGTAGCTTCGTGTCTGGCGTGCCATCCAGACGACGAGTTGGACATCTGGTGACGACACCGGACGTTTGAAAGCAATGTTCCGCGAAGGTATGTTCCTCTTGCGATTACGGCCATGCAGGCCGCACAGCATCTTCGATCTGCATAGCTAAAAGTGGGTGATTCTCCTGTCGAGTGTAGAGATAACTTCGGGAAGGTGCGGGGCACGCCCTTCCACGCATTTCGGACGTCTGGATAGCTTACCATCCAACTTGAAGCACTCCCAGACGACTGAAGGAGAGGTCAGATGTCTGGAGCTGGATCCAGACGGTCAAATAGGGGTTTTGAACATCTGAAGTCGACGCAGGAATCTGAGGTGAGACTCTGGTTACTTTTAAGATGTCTGGATCTTATGCCAGACGTCTGATTTAGGTTTGTAATTCTATTTTTGACCCGTTTAGGGTCCGTTTGAGGTCAGTTTTATGTAAATAAGATATTTGTGGATTCCTTGTGAGTTCCTCTACATGTTAGAAATCATTTTATACTGTTCTGAACATTTCGTTGTGGTATGTCCCATGGTATATTACTTCGATCTGTTGCGTGTTTGGGGCCTGTAGAGGCACGTGAGCCTGCCGTTCAAGCCCCTAGTACTTCCGGGTTTTCTGGTAGAGTGGTTTCCCCTGTTTTAATTATGAAGCATAAATGCATATGTGAAATTGGATAACTAGAAACCTAGGATGTGGCATGAATCCTAGGACAAGAAGTACTTGCACTGTTTGAATGCGTGTTTGAGATTGCAGTCTTAAATGAATGAATAGAAATGTAAACAACTGCCTATTAATAAATAATAGCTGCCTGTGAAATATGAAATTCCTGTGCTAGTTGAACAGTTACCTGTGACATTACTTATTGTATATGTTAAATGATGGAAATACGAGCTGCATGTGTATAATATGAGAATGGAAATGTGAATGATGAAACCTAGTTTGGAACAACATGGTGAATACGAGCATGAACCCTACGGGGAACTAGGAGTAGAGCTCCTATGGATAAATGGAATGGATCTGGAAATGTGAGTGAGAAGTGTGCTGGCCCTTGAGTACGTGGTACCAAGGAGAGCGACTGTCCCCTTTTTAATGTAGAGCAGAGCTAGTCGCCCTTGGGTTGGGACATGGGGTTAAGATTGGCCACTCTACACTGACTTCTTTGGCCCTTGCGTACACTGTACCGGGGAGAGCTACTAATGTAGGGAGAGAGCTAGCCACCCCACGGGGCTCGGGGTTCATCTAGCCACCCTACACCGACTTGTTAGGCCCACTGGACAAACAGGGGTAGTCAGACGAGGGTGCGCAAACTGTGGAGGAGCGAGACCCCTGCTTGGTTATGAGGGGCTAGACCCCTATTACCGAGAGGGCTAGGCCCTATACTGTTCTGTGATGTACTTTGGGCGTACTTGCTAGCGGAAATGACTGATCGCGTGCCAGTGCGAGGTAGCTACCCGTGTATTTATCGTGCGTGCCGTAGTCATCGCTACATCTGTCCGTGACCTTGGGGTGGTTGACTGGGTGTAGGATTACCACGGGAGACTCTCCTAGCCAAGAGAGCACCACGTGTGCCTTCTACTCTTCGGAAAAGACTGCAATTAAGATCGTTCCCACGAGGAACATACGAGATCAAGAAAGAGATATGAAAAGTAAACCAATGGGTGAAAAAGAATGACTTGTAAAACAAACAATTGGAAAGATAAATTTACCTGTTAGCCTTTACTTCTTTTGTTAGTTGGTTACCACTTTACTCAGCATTCGCTGACTCTGTTTTTCCTGTACCCCTTTACAGGTCTAGGAGTTGAGCAGCCCGAGCCGCTGGCTGCAGAGGGTGCTGGGCCTAGTTGAGCCCAGCAGTAGTTTCTTGTTGTTTTACTTCCTTTTGTTAGTGAGTTCAAACTCTTGTTACCATTTACGTTTCTATAATTTGTTTCCGCTTTACTATTGTGGTGGTGATATGTACTGTTAGCAGCTTTTATTTCCTTTACTGCTTGTACTCTTTTACTGTTAGTTACTTAGCATGGTGAATGTGGTTTACTTTCCTACTTTTTGGTTATTTCTTGTTGGACGACTGGGTTTTGGGATTAGTCGAGTTGAGCCGGTCTCGTGTTCTGTAGAAATTCGAGAACTGAGTCGTAACATAATCTATCAACAAGAAAAGTAAAATTACAACTTCAATACCTAAGTTACATTATGACCTAACTCCAAGACCCTTTTTTGAGCTTTTTAAGTTTTGGTCCATTTCCTTAACTTTTCAACTTCAAGTCTTCTGATTTTTAGGCTTTAAGTCTTCAACAGTTGTGGAGTGGGAAGGGAGCGAGGGGTGATGGTTAGGGAGGAGGAGGAGGTGTCGGCTAGGAAGAATGATGGAGGAAAAAGAACAACCTTTGTTGCCTCGAATAAGGAGGTGCAATTTAGGCTTGAGGAGGAAGCAGAAAGAAGAGGGAAAAAAATAGATAAAAAAGTGGATAAAGGAATTGATGTAAGTAATAAGGATATCGAAGTAATTTTGAGCTTTGCATGGTTAACTTTATTGGTCACTAGAAAATATCCCCTCAAATATAATGAAAACTTACCCTCAGGCCTAGTTTGAATGGGGGTATAGAACTTTTTTGTAGAAGAGTTATCTACCATCTATGTTTGGAAGTCAAGAGGGATTATTTTAGTGGGTTAACTTGTGACCGTTTGGAATATAAAGCAATAATATCTTTTATGTGGTAGTTTATTGATGGGATAGAGTGCATGAGAACATTTCTACCCTTGGAGTTGTTGATTTGAAAGATAGTTAGTTGTTAATGATAGTTGGTTTTAATCAAATAATTATAATTTATTATTTACAACAAATATTTTATTTGATGTAGAAATTTTAATTTATTTTAATTATAATTAAAGTCATATTAATTAAAATGAGTTGTCATTATGTTTAACTTGATAGGTAATATCATCTACACAATTATTCATATATCTTTTACCCATAGGGAATATCTTAAAATAAAGTGTTGAGGATTACGATTATATTGCATAAGCATGCAATATATCAATTATAAGTCAATCCTACAATCATAACCTCGACAACAACAATTATTAATTTTCCAATGACCTAAGAGTTGCTGAAGTTTGATTGCTTTGATGGAGTTTTAATGAAATTTGAAATACTTCTTACTTTTTTTTTTGAAAAGTTGAAATACTCGTTACTTTTTTTTTTAAAAAAAGTTGAAATACATGATACTGTTTTGACTTATTTCATTTTCCAAATTCTCATATCAAAATGATATTTGTAAATACAAATATAAGCAAGGTTGCATAAAACTTATCTAAAAGTCCGTATCATAACCTATGCATTACATAGAATCGTAATTAAAAAGGTACCAAAATTTCAACTTTCTCTAAAAAATAAGCTCTAATATCAAAAAGAACTTTTTTCTAAACAAAAGAAACAGAAACAACAATAGCTTGGAAGGATCTCCTTATCCAAAATTGCATGTTGAAATGTTGTTGTCTTTCTAGGAAGAAGGATTCTCTCCTTCAAATCAAAGCATTGCGCTATGATAACCCTATTGCCACCATCAATCTCACCCCCACCACAAACCACATCCATAGATGACTCCAGTTCCATCTCTTGGAATATGACCTTCCTCAATGGCATCTTGGGAATGGTTAGCATCCTCAATGAAAGACTTAGAAAGCACCCAAGCACCTCACAGATGGCAACTTTGGTGGATTAGGAGGACTGGGAGTGTGAGTGGAGTCGATCAAAGGGGGAGATGGGGCAGCGGTGGGGCTTTGACATGCTCACGTGAAGGGTTATTTGAGGGGATAGATTTTTCTAGGTTAACCCATGATGGGAGGGGGGATAACCTGCGGAATTTGTTATCCCACAGGACCCTAAGGCTGTGTTTGGTAGGTGGATAAAGTACTGTATGGATAAGTGAGATAGATGTTTGGTTGGCTATAAAAATAAGTGATGGGATAAAATAATTGGAATTGTGATGTGATGTGGGTGGATGTATTTTTAATATTATGATATAGGTGTGAGTAGGTTGATTTGATACAGTGAAGATTTTTGAATAGGTGTATATGTTGAAGTTGATATATTTTAATATATATTGATGTTGATGCGATAAAATAGGATAGTTTGATATTAATGTTGATTGGTGGAATCAAATAAATTATATCATTTAACTTTCAAATTAATTCCTTTAATATTTCTTTCGTAATTTTTTCATCGAAAAAAAACTCTTGATTTATCTCCCAATCAAACATAACTCAAGAATAACTTATACCCAATTAACTTCCCTTAATCTAAGTTAAGACGTTCTCTCAACCTAATCGAATTAACCCTCAATTTTTTTAGGTTAATCTTGTTTCCAAACTAGACCTCAAGGTGTCACCGTGGATGAAGTGTTTGAGGGATATGGATGTGAGCAAAGATTGTTTAACCATCACGTGCTTCTCGTCACCAAACTCATCATCCCTCTCACCTTTTACGTCTCTCCCCCTCTTCTTCCTGCTTCTCATCCCCCCTCTCATTCCCTCCCTCCAAACATCCGCGCGGGGCATAGTATTAACGCAGCGCTCACTCCCCCCACCCACACCGTCTCTCGCTGTTGTCGAGGAAGGAGAAAAGAGAAGCTCAGACGACAGATGGGTTCCTTACGGTCGAAATCTGCCGTCTGGGAAGCCATCGACCTCTCCGAAAGGTATTTACTTACCAAAACCAACCAACCAACCCTTCTCCTCTCCTCTTTTCTTCTCCCGTAAACCCTAATTTCGTTCCACTCCTCTCACCCGCTCCCCGCAGCTTCCTCGTCTGCGGAATGTTTGAAGACGCCGCCTCACTTTCTTCCTCTGCCCTCGGGCGCCTCCACATCGAAGAAGAAGAAGAAGAAGAAGAAGAAGAAGAAGAAGAAGAAGAAGAAGAAGAAGAAGATGGAGATCGAGAGGAGATCGAAGGGCCTGAACTGCTCGACATGACCGAATCGGCTGCCATGGTCTTCGTTCAGTCGCTGAGAGAGTTGCGGAGGTATAACAGAATTCTCGCTCTCCTGCCTCTGCTGCGTCTAAAAACGCGAGTTCCATGTCGTAGAAATCCGAGGAATGCATCTGCTGAAATCCGAAACGATACTTCTGAACGTCGTCTTCCTCTCGGGAGTTATCGAGTAGGAGTTGTTTTGGATTGCTGCAACGTAATTTGGGTTCTCGTTTTCGCTGTGAGTTACGATTTTCGAGCAATTCGGTTGTAGCAACCGCTGGAATATGGATGATGAACTGCACTATCTATCTTACACTCCAGTCATGATGATGTTTTTCTTGCAGTCTAAATAAAGCCAATTCAGATCATGAAGCCGTTTATCTCGCACTATAGGGAAGTGATCAGAATGGAGGTCCATGATAATCGACTTCTGGGGCAGGTTTTTGGTGTCTAAATTCGATATCAACCGCAAGAGTTGTCAATTGAATGCATTTTGTTTTGGAATTTCGATGCCTATGCTCAACCCACCTTATTTCTTAAAGGATCATTCGCTCCCCAACCACAGATATGCAGCTCGGTTAGTATGTATTAAGGCGTAATTTGATAACAGGGATAGATTCTGTAGGATAACTTTTGCAGCTGGCTTATCCTGCATTTCCATTTGCAATGCTGAAGGGTTATCTTGCTACGTTAACCTGTGACTGTTTAGTATGCAGAGGGATAACCTGATTGGTAATCCTGTGGCTGTGCCATGTGAGATAGGAGGGACAAGCCTATCCGGGTCCTCCCCTGGGATGACTTATCTCTGGTTAAGTCCCTCTAAGTTGAGTTAAGCAGTCCCACAAACCAAACAGGGATAATCCCTATTTTTCCGAGTTATCCCATTAACCAAACGAGGCCAAGTTTGCTAGATAAGCACACCTGTTGTCTCAAGGCCACACCTCTATTCTAAGCTTGACCAATCATTCTCCATTATATTGCCTCAACGTAAGGTGTCTGTCCAATTTCAAAGTGACTCCGGTCTCAGTTTTGTAGTTTGGGGATCTGGTCTACCTTGTTATTGGAAGGTTGAGGCGATTGGAGCCAGATTTGTGAAAGCTTGGGTGGAGGACTTGTATCAGTTAGCCTTGGGTTGAGGTGCAGTTTTTTGAGGATAGGTGGAGATGTGTTGTTGAGTTCGAACTTGTTGCTTAAGTTATGACTGATGGTCAGGTTGTTCTTGGTGTTGTTTCAGCTACAAGAGGAAGAAAATGGGCTTACAGTAGATTGGCTAATTGTAAGAATCTGAACTATGGGTCAATGAGCCTAAATGCAGGCCTAGATGACATAGATGTCATATTTTAGACCTGATCAGGAAATTTTAGTCAAAAGTATACTTTGATAGTTTGTTCCATTTTTGATACAATCACGGTTTCTTGGGACGTGTGATGTTGCAAATTCCCATTTCACAGAATTAGAATCTACTGACAGTTAGAGCTTGGTGACAGATTCAGAAAAGGGCTTTCTTTAGATGATGTACTGTTACTATTTTGGAATTTGCTAGTTATCTGAGTTATGTGCTTGAAGTGCTGTTTAGCTTCTTCCCCCATTGTTTTCTCTTACTTAATTTTCCTTGTTTTTCAGGACAAAGGATATATTCTCTGAGCTTGAAGGGCTTTGTGGTTCAGTAGCCGTGTTACCTTGTCAGATTGTTATGACAGGGTATGGTATAATACTATAATTATGTTTACATGGACTAATAGCTGCATTCAAGGATTTAAGAAGACTTGATAGAAAGGATAAACAGAGAACAATGACTTCTTGCCATATCACGTTGAACAGGGCCTGCATGCAGCTATCCGAGGGATTTGCTTCTAATCTTAAACCAGTCCTTGAGTATTACCTTGGACTTTGGAAAGTCGAGGATGAACAGTCACTTGTTCTTAAAATCCGTGACACAAAACTTCCATCAGAAAGCTGTTATAGGGGTCCTTGCTTAAGCATGAAAGAATATTTGCAGCTTGTTGATATTTATGTTTTTCAACTCCTTGGGTCAACTTTACGTGATGTAGATATAGCTATTGCATGGACTGAGAATGCAGAAATTCCCGAGGAAAGACGCCAGGTAAGGCCCTTGTGTTGTGTTTCTTCACTTTGTTTCTGATATATAATTTAGGTACTTTCTCAAATGCTTCTTATTCTTTATTCTTTTCTTTTTTCGTCTGTTCCTTTATTGTGTATGCACATTTGCATGCTTTTACCACACGATTTAAGATTCGTTCTCAATGAATATAAAAGAATGACATCTCCTTTTCAAACAAAAAATAAAAGAAAAGAGAAAGGCATCTCATGGTATCAACTGTCTGAGTTAGTGTCTTGGTGTATTGGCTATAGCAGTTAAAATTCTTCCACGTATCTTTAAACAGATGAAGCTGACTATCTTTCTCTTGGCATATACCAACACTCATTTTTCTTCAGACCATCATGTTTGTCTATAATTTTTTGACGAAAAACATACATGGTGGCATTGGATTACACTAGACACTTGAAGCTGCTGGTTTTGTGTACATGATGGCGTGTAATTACATTAGACACTTGAATCTGCTGTTTTTTAGTTGTTTGAGTTGATTTTCATATGTTTATAAAGCTTGAAATGCAAGAGGATGTGCTGCCTGGGAAGAATTCAGTTCTAAAATGAAAAGGACATCAGGAATGTCTTCATCGTAGGCTATTTCTTTAGAATAGAGTGGAATGTCCTTTTTTGTTTTTTGTTGGAAAGGTAATGGAATGACACGCATGCACACACGCACACACACACACACTCTCTTCCTTTTTTCTTTTTCTGCCCTTTTTAATAGAATGGGATAGACTTCTGAAAGTATTGGAATGTTGTGCGAGGGCTTCTGCATTTTCAAGACTTTGGATACATTCTTAATGCTGCCTGATGCATTTTGTGTCACTGTTGGTAGGAATAAATTGCTAGTGGGACTGCCACGTGGCAGCCAAAACGGCTCAGGGTCGGCGGCAAAGAGGAACAAAGGTCCTAATTTTGGTTGCTTAGGTTCCAAATTTTGGTATTTTAGTTAAGTGATTTTTAGGAAAGTTGTTTTAGGAATTAGTTGTGAGGATTTATTCTTTTTTGTTTTAGAAGATTTAATTTGATTGAGCTGTTTCCAAGTTTACAGGATATGTTCTCTCTTCTATAAAAGAGAGCATTTCTCTTGTATTTTTCTCTTGAGTAAGTAATGATATTTTCAACTCAAGATACTCCTCTCCTCTGTCTTCTTATCCAACATAGCAGCTGGCCACCACCATCATCGCCAACCACCTTCATCGGCCACCACAAGTAGCCACCGACTGTTGCTCCTCTTCTCCCTGATCTCTACGTGGACAATCCTCTTGTGGTCTGTTTTCCCATGCCCAAGGGAGCCTCCACGCTCCACACATGTGATTCTTGACATGGTGTCAGAACCTATGGTCTAGGCTCTCTTGGTGTGTGTGGGTTTTTAACCGCACGTAAGTGGCTTTCGTCTCCGAAGAGAATCTTCCTTGACAAATCCGATGTCTTACGTGGAGAAGGAAGACAATAGAAGATGACGGAAGCTTTCACAACGGTTGGTGATGCCACGTTGGGTTTGAGAGAAAGTAAGGTGGTTGTCTTCAGGACAATCATCAAGCTACGTGGTACCTCTAACTATGTCTTGTAGGCTTGCATATTCAAGATATTTGTCGAAGGACATGAGAAACTTAGTATTCTCCTTGAGGAGCCACCTGAGTAGAAGGATGACAAGAAAAAGAAGTACGAGAAGGAGAATTACACCATCATGAATTGGCCCATGAATTCGATACTCCTTCATTCCTTCAAACATACTCTACAAGAAGAATGCATACGACATTTGGACGACCCTTAAGAATAGGTATGCCCAAACATCAAGTAATGCTCGTATTACTGATTTGTGCACTTGTACATGGACATCGAGGCAAGGAGATCTTTCCTTGATTAAGTACTACGAGAAAATGGAAGCCTTGTTCGAGGAGTTGGAGATCTTCGAGCCACTATGTTGCGACAAGTAGGGGAAACACAAGTGGTTTGGAAATCCGTTAAATTTTTATTGGGGTTGCATTCTCGTTATTGAGTTGGTCGCGATTAGATCCTCTCCGAGAGGAAGATGGACCTCAAGACCATTTTCGGCCATCTCTTAAAGATGGAAGTACCTGAAGATGAAGTCACGCCCAAGGGCGAGAACTTCGCACTTTCTATTCCAGAAGCAAGTGTGGACGTACCAATCATCCACACGATAGATGCTGAGATAAGTTCGGGAGTTCTCCACGTAGGGTTACTAGCACCTCACGGGTGTACTCCTTGATTCCCGAGGATCTCGAGAAGTTACGGTCATGTTTCAAGAAGACAAGTTAACGGCGGCTATTGTGACAACTATGAAGGTTACCATAGATGCAACGACTTTGGAGGTCGCAAGATGCTACATCGTTGACTCGTCCAAAGATAAGACTGAGAGCACGACTCTTGAAGAAGAGTAGTGGGATGTCTAGTCTCACGAGTTGAAGACCAAGTCTTAGGCCTTTCGACTTTTGACTTGAGGGGGAGTGTTAGGAATAAAGAGCCACGTGGGAGCAGCAGTGGGGCCCTCAGGGCCGGTGGCAAAGAGGACCAATGGTCATAATTTTGGTTGCTTAGGTTCCACGTTTTGGTATTTTTGTTAAATGTTGTTTAGGAAAGTTATTTTGGGAATTAGTTGTGGGGATTTGTTCTTTCTTGTTTTAAAAAATTTGATTTGATTGAGTTGTTTTCAAGTTTAGAGGATATGTTCTCTCTTCTATAAAAGATAATCTTCCTCTTGTATTAATCTCTTGAGTAAGCAATAATATGTCCAACCCAAAATACTCCCCTCCTCTCTCTTCTTCTCCAACATAGCAGTCGGCCACCACCATCATCGCTGACCACCTTCATCGGCCACCACAAGCAGCCGGTGGCTGCTGCTCCTCCTCTCCTTGATCTCCATGTGGATAGTTTCCTTGTGGACTGTTTTGCTAGTTCAAAGAAACCTCCACACTCCATGCACGCGATTCTTGATAGTTACAATAGACTTAAGATGCATTTTATCGGTCACAGTCTTAAGCTTTTTAAGTGTCTTATTTTGCTCACCTTTTCTGTTACCATGGTTCCAGACTCAATGTTTCGTCAGCTGTACACTGTCATTTCATTTGTTTTTCATTTCATGACTTTTACTGCAAGCATTTCTTTTTTTCAATCTAACTTATCATGCGTTTTTAGTTTCTGATCGAGAACCTTTCCTTTTTCAAGGATGTGTTGAGGAAACTACACTCATTACATACGGCCAAAAGTTCCAAGTCTTCTATGCACGAGGAGAAGCATCTTAAGTCGGTTTCAAATCTCTCCGATATGGACAGAACGAAAGAGTCTGTTGAAGTGCATATTTCCAATCGAAACTCTTCAAAATTTGCTATGCTTAGAGCATTGGAGCCATGCTTTTGGTGGTGCCGTATGGTCCACTTGAAATGTGGGAATAGTCAAGTAGTATTTTCATGTGGAAAGGCAGCAGCTTTGGGAGCATTGATCATATTGATATGCTATATCCTTCGAAAAAACTGGTCAACTGCAAAGAGGTGAGAAAGTTTCATGCATTTTCTTAAATGGTCATTACTAAATCAGTGCTTGTTGCCTCGTGTTTCATTAAAATACTAACTTTTTATGCTTAAATTAATGCGTAAACTTGATGCTTTATTCTGCTCTGAATGATCAAAAGACACATGTAGTCCTATAAAGTATCGTGGTCATTTTTAAAACTACAGCAGTTAATTATATTTTCCCTCCCCGTGAGTTTATGATGCATGTGGAGAGGTGGTGGTGGAAGGCTAGAGAAGAGAGTTGTCGATTTATCTTGACAAAGGGCTCTAAAAAAATATTGGATGTAGGTTTGGTAACGTAAAAAATGATGTAAAGTGTTGTAAAAGTGGCCTCTACTTAATGTATTTTTTTTATGTAAAAAAAATATTTACATGTGGTGGGATTTACTATTATTGAAATCAGCAATAAATTTATTTTATATGGGTGTAAATTACTTAAATCACCTTTAGATTCACTTTGCAACGGTGTAAAATGATTTTACATTGATGCAAAACTATTATATCACCTTTGAAATAATTTTATATCGATGCAAAATAAGATGATGTAAAATTAAATTCCAAGTGCTTTTGCACCTATGAAAATTGATTTTTCACCTTAGGATTTAGGGTTTAACCTAAATCCTAAATCTTAAATCCTAAATTCTAAGGTGAAAAATCAATTTTCGAGTGAAAAATCACTTTCCATAGGTGAAATCATTTTCCATAAATCTAAATCTTAAATCTTAAATCCAAAATCTATGGGTCAAAATTACTTTACAATGGTGCAAAACCACTTTGTACTGATATAAAATCACAAGATCACCTTCGGAATAATTTTGCAGATTTGCACCGGTGTAAAATCATTTAGAACAATTTATCACCGATGTAAAGTTATTTATTATTGTATAAACATGATTTATCACTTGTGTATTTGAGTTTAAAGTGATGTGGTGATTCTTTTCAATGAGGTGGATTCACTACATAATAAATCTTACATTCTTTTATTTTTTTATATTAAATATCAATTATTAAGTGGAGATTATGATCACATTATCTTACATCCTAAAAGGCGTCACCTCATGCATTCCCAAATTTTGACAAGGCCTAAGTTAAGAATATTTAAAGTGCATTTGTAGACTACAAGAAAACAAGGTTCTTGTTCCAATTAAGTGAAAGGCTAGATAAGGAAGTTATTAATTTCTTTCTACAAGAAATAATACATTTGCTGCATGATCTTACCTCTTGGAACACGGCTTCAATCAAGAAATTTCACGCGCATTTGTAGGTTTTTCTCACCTAGTTACTTAGATCGTAGTCTAGATTACGCCTTTTGAAAGAAAATGCTAGACCATTATTGAAGTGCACTCTCATCATACGGTAATAGGAAAAGCTACAACAAATTTTGATAAAGGATAATAAACAAAACATGCACCAGTATATAATTATGAAAGCAACTAATCTAGCATTCTAAATCAAGTTCGCGCACATTTTATCTTTTTGAGCTTGGACACACTAAGGGCTTTGGTAAACGTATGGTCCTTGACAAGGTTTAGGAACATATGTGGTTGGTTGGGTCATCGCATAGAAAGTATATGGTATGTGGATGAGTATGTGAATTTGTATTTTTTATTTAAAAAATATAAAATAATTAGTCAACTTATTAAAATTTATTTTCCAACAAATAATATATAAATAATAAATATCAACCACAACTAAAATGAGGCCTAAACTCACACATAAAATTATAACAGTCGATCTTACAACAAAATTAGAACTAAAATGTATTTTTATTTTTAAAAAAAGATCTAAAATATATTCTCTCACAAAATCAGCTATTTAGGTCTTCAGTCTAAGTAGTTGGTGTTGCCTGTTTAGTGGATCGCCTGAGGATACTCGGTGCGGAGAGGGTAGTGTTGATGAGTTTGTAGTTGCATAGTCGACCCACTTAGCCGACTTTTGGACACTGGTCCTTGATGTGTTTTATTATTCCTAGGATGTAGGATATTGAGAAGAAATGTGATTGCTTAGTTATCATGAACCAAGGAAGTTAAAATGTTTATTATCAAAATCAAGATCTGTCGAGTTATCTAACCTCATCGGCAGTGTAGTCCATGGCTCTGGAGCTATGCTTTGCATAGAACTTGGAGACAGCTGCTCACACAAGCAAGTAGGACACACTAAATAGGATATGCTGACACCGGTCATGAAGATTGGGGAAGTGATGGGGAAGAAACTGCGCACATGAGAAAGCAGGGCATGCAGGATGTTAGCTATGGTGACTGTTGTGATGTGGTGGGTAGTATGGTAATGAAACGTATGCAGGATGGTTTAAGGCAATTAGTGCTTTCGAATACAATTTTCATATTGTCATTTTTTGTGGATTCTTTATTTATAATTTTTACTTGATTTTAGGTCCTAAATCTTTGGTAATTAGTTAGGATCCTTTACATGCATATCAGCGGAAGCTATCGATATTATTTATCTGCCATTGGTTTGTAAATATTATTATTAATGCTAATGAAAAGGATGATCCTTTTGCGGAAATATACCTTATGTTAACGTCCATCTAATTTGAGTTAATAGATGTTTGATTTAGACAAAAGTTTCTCTTAACCCTCCCGCTCTGGCCTCCTTCTCTTTCACCCTCCTCTTGACACCACCACCACCACCACTATCAAAGCAATAATAGCACAACATGACCATGACCACCACCACCACCACCACCACCACCAAAGGGTATCCTCTCTTTACATGTAAACACAAATAAACGTTATTCACTATTTTCATTTTGCTAACTTGGGTTAGCTAAGACTCGGCTTAAACTAGCCTTTAGGGTGCCATTTGTTTTGGGGGGGGGGGGGGGTGGATTCATTAGGTCAAGCATTATAACGATATAAGATGCTACATGTCATTAATGTGGAATACCATAGTATTCTCTAACCGCCGCAATCATTTTAAAATTGTTGTTACTAGTAAAGCTTGCGAAAAAAATTTGAAAAAACCCATTTTTTACTTCACATGTTTAAGAAACAAATGGAATCAAGATTTGTTAAAAATAATTACTCATCCATTAAAATTTTAGAAATTGACAATTTTGCAAGTTGAATGGCCCACAAGTCTCTTGTGATCACATAGGTAGTGATTTTGCCTCTTTGCAGCAATTTTCCTTTCTAGTTCCTTAGGTCCTGGGCATCCAAACAATGAGAATGGATTTTCGTTAATCTCCAGTGGTTGCGGTGCTTTGAAGCTTGTTCTTTCTCAATTGGTAGACCATCTACCTTTTATGTGTCAAATGCTCTAGATCTAACAAGTAACTTGCCTTTTGCCTTCAGGATGGCCTCTAGACAACTCAGAAACGTAAAAAGAGTTCTAATAGATGCATGGCAGCTTGCTTTCTCGGTCCAAGTGAATCCCCTGGCAGCAGTCCAACCATTGACTGCTGGTGTTGCCGCTGGAAGCAGGTGATACTTTTGAGTGCTCCCAGCACACTTCATGCTTAGTCCAGCTTGTAAATAAATTCAAAGCAGCTGCAGATGCAGATTCCAAATAAGAATTTCCTGATCTGTTATAAAATTCAGTTTAAATTTTAATTGGGTTGCCATTTATCATTACTATTTTTTTTCATGGTCTTATTTTGCAATTGTGCCGCAGATAGGCCTTTGATCTTGGCATTTGTAATTTTTATGCATTCATTTCCTGCCAGTGTCAAGGTCCAAGAGGTGGTAGGTAAAGACTTAAACCAAATATTGCCTTTTTTTGTGGTGTTCCATGGAAGATCTCCATGACCCAAAGTTTGCCATCTTTATGGATTATATTCGTTTCGACAGCCTCGTTTCTTTGACAAAGGAACATCAGTTCTTTTTGGGTAAATAAAGGTTCAACTTTCTTACAGTAATCGGTACATGTATCCAAATTATTAACAAATTACAAAGTCAAGTGGATACGTTTACCTTGAGTTTCTTCTATAGAAAAGTAATTAAAAATGATTGGAACATGGGAGCGCGGGCCGTAACCATGGATGTGGCAAATTGGTTAAATCATTGCGATAGTTTGGGGTTTGAAGAGATTTGTCGTAACTTAAGAATTCGCAGATTTGGATGTGCCAATAGGATTCGAAAGGGACTTTAGTGGACTCAAGTGTGCCCCCCTTTACCAAGGTGGTTAAAGTATCAAGAACTTGGGGCTTTGGGAGGGTAATTTGGCATTAGGGGTATGGGTAGGGGGGAAAATTAGGATAAGGGACATGAATTGTAAAATTAATAAGATGAGGTCATACGTCACTGGATTATTTAGTAACCTATCTAATGAGGTGTCCGTTGGATCATAGGTCGTTAGATGATCTAGCGATCTTCAACAAATTGTTAGACCATCCAATGACCCTCATCCCTGAGACGGTCATTTGCAGAGGTTGCTGGATCTAGCGACCTATTGAAGGTTGTTAGATCATCTAGCGACTTTCGAGCAGTTGTTGGAGGCTTTAGTTATTGGCAGAGGTCGCTAAATGATCCAGCGAATTTTGACTAATCGTTACCCACGTGTCGCTCCTCTCTCTCACTCGGTTGTATAAACACACTCCCGCCTCTCTTTTCATTACACATTCTCCTCCATTTCCTCGTAAAATTTTTTTTTTCATTCTCTCATGAAAATTTTCCTCCACTCATCTTGTTAAGATTTGAGATCGCGATTATGGTGTAACTTTGAATTGTAATCTCATTGAAATTCTGAAATTAAAATTGCAATCTTGTTGAGGTTCTAAATCTTCTTCTACCCTAACATCTACATTTAGTAGTAAGATAATTTCATTTTTTTTTATAAAAATAATTAGTTATAGATTTTTTGTAATAATTTTTTTTTGGGATTAACTATTTTTTAGTAAATAACATTTTTATATTTTATTGATTATGCAGACATGGCAGACAATATTGTGGCACTTAGGATATATTGGGGTGGTAGAGTTATATCTACTTATTCTGATATTGATTATATTGATAGTTATTTGATGAATATAACAATTAACCGTCGTACTTGATTCGAAAATTTGTTATCTACCATATATAATATTAGTGAATATGTTGAATCATATTATAGCTTAAATTAATATACAAGTGGATAAATGAAGATGGTAGATCATTTCCTTATGATATTGAGAATGACGAATCAACTCAAATGATATTAGATTTATTAGGAAGTATGTACAGTACAATCGACTAATACGTTGTAGTGAATCCATTAGAAAGTCAAGCACTATACCTTCAATATGAAAACATAGGTTCATATTAAAATTATGACTTTAGTAGTGATTCATATTTATTATATTATGGGTTGTTAAGTTCCTCGCAATATATTCCAATGGATGAAGTGAGACATATATCAGAAGAACAGTTATATCTAGTAGAAGAAGCAGTTACTTTAGAACACAGAAATTTTGATTTTAACATTGAGGCTCATTAAAGTAGTTTACATGAAGAAAGTGATGAAAATGAAAATAATGGGCCTGATGATCATGATATATTAACTATTATGAATGTTGTAGCTAGCGAGGAGCCTCATCAAAATATTGTGGAAAATAACGAAGATGTTGATAACGACGAGAGTGACGATGACGATGGTGATAATGGTAACTTAGAAGATAATGACTTAGAAGATAATAACTTAGAAGGGGAATTAATGGATGGAACACCTTATTTATCTAATGATAATAATTGAATAAATCGGATGATAGATCGAGATGAGACGTCATTTTTTCCTCAACAACAAGGAGGAGAAAGAATGAATTGGATGATGAGAAGATGGAAAAGTAAAAAAGATTTACAACAAGACTTAAGGAAGTTGAGTACACAGAAATGTATGCAATACAAGAAAAACTCCTAACTATTGCATGCGTCCTTAATAGTTGCAAATGATGATTGCATGCACCTATAAATAATTCTTTTAATGATTAGACAGTGACTAGATATGATCAGGAGCATAGTTGCACATTAAACACCTTAGGAGATTATAAATAATATAACACAAAGTTCATACTGCACCACATATTGCCACATTTTATGGCAAATCTTACATTATCTCCGAAACAAATCCAAGTTTTAATTGACAACGAAGATAAGGTAAAGATAAGTTATGTCAATGCTTTGTATGCTCGAAAAAAAGTCTTATAACATGTATATGGCAACGTACAGGAATCTTTCTTAGATTTGAAACGATTTATGAGAGAAATGGTTCGGCGAAATCCAGGTACTATTTACCATGTTATGGATGTATCATCATCAACTTCAGTAGGAAAAATGGAATTTCGCTATTTATTTTGGACTTTCGATCCGTCAATTAAGGGATTCCAGTATTGTTGTCCAGTACTTTCAATAGATAGTACACATTTATATGGTTCTCATCTTGAACATTTGTTAATTGCAACTAGAATCGATCCAAACATTCAATTATTTCCATTAGCTTTTTGAGCTGTAGAAAGATGGGAGAATAACAACAGTTGGGTTTGGTTTTTGTTGTATCTCTCTGAAATTATCAATTGGGATGTTATATGCATCATAAGTGATTGTTTTCTTAGATTAAGAAATTTATTTCTTCAATATTTTAGTCTGGAACAGGGTCATTCACTCTCATGACCCGGTTCCCAAATTCCTATAGAACACGAGACCGGCTTGACTCGACTAATCCCAAGTCTCAGTCGTCCAACAAGAAATAACCAAAAAGTAGGAAAGTAAACCACATTCACTATACTAAGTAACTAACAGTAAAAGAGTACAACAGTAAAGGAAGTAAAAGCTGTTAACAGTACATATCACTACCACATTAGTAAAGTGGAAACAAGGTACCGAAACATAATAGTAACAAGAGTCTGAACTTACTAACAAAAAGGAAGTACAACAACAGGAAAACTACTGCTGGGCTCGACTTGGCCCAGCACTCTCTGCAGCCGGTGACTTGGGCTGCTCAACACCTGGACTTGAAAAGGGTTGTGAGTAAACGAAGTTAGTGAACGTTAAGTAGAGTGGTAACCAAATTAACTAAAGCAGTAAAAGCTAATAGGTAATTTATCGTTTTCAATTATTTTATTTTAGAAGGCATTCCTTTTCACCCTTTTTTGGTTTACATTTCAGATCTCTTTCTTAATCTCGCATGTTCCTTGTGGGAACAATCTTGATTGCAATCTTTTCCGAAGAGTAGAAAGCATACGTGGTGCTCTCCTGGCCGGGAGAGTCTCCCGTGGTGATCCTACACCCAGTCAACCACACCGAGGTCATGGACAGACGTAGCGATGACTACGGCACGTACGATAAGCGTACGGGTAGCTACCCCACACTGACACACGGTCAGTCGTTTCCACTAGCGGGTACACCCAAAGTACAACACAGAACAGTATAGGACATAGTTCTCTCAGTAACAGGGGTCTAGCCCCTCAGAACCAAACAGGGGTCTCGCTCCTCCACAGTTTGCGCACCCTCGTCTGACTACCCCGATTTGCCCAGTGGGCCTAACAAGTCGGTGTAGGGTGACTAGCTGAACCTCAGGCCTCGTGGGGTGGGTAGTTCTCTCCCTATACCAGTAGCTCTCCCTGGTATAGTGTACGCGAGGGGGCCAAAGAAGTCCGTGTAGAGTGGCCAATCCTAACCCTAGGTCCCACCTAAGGGCGGTTAGCTCCGCTCTACACTAAACAAGGGATAGTCGCTCTCCTTGGTACCACGTACTCAAGGGCCAGCACACTTCCCACTCACATTTCCAGATCAATTCCATTTATTCACAGGAGCTCTACTCCTAATTCCCCGTAGGGTTCATACTCGTATTCCCTATGTTATTCCATACCAAATTTCTTCATTCACATTTCCATTCTCAGATTTTACACATGCAGCTCATATTTCCACAATTTGCATATACAATAAGAAATGTCACAGGTATCTGTCTAACTAGCACATGCATTTCATGTTTCACAGGCAGCTCTTATTTATTAACAGGTAGTTGTTCATATTTCTATTCATTCATTTAAGACTGCAATATCAAACACGCATACAAACAGTGCAAATACTTCTCGTCCTAAGATTCATGCCACATCCTAGGTTTCTAGTTATCCAGTTTTACATATGCATTCATGTTTTATAATTAAAATAGGGGGAAACCACTCTATCAGATAATCCGGGAGTACTGAGGGCTCGAACGGCAGGCTCATGTGCCTTAGCAAGCTCCGAACCCGCAACCGATCGAAGTCCTATACCAAAGAACATACCATAATGGAACATTCAGAACAGTATATAAGGATTTCTAACGTGTAGAGGAATTCACAAGGAAAACACCGATATCTTGTTTGCGTAAAAAAGACCTCAAACGAACCCTAAACAGGTCAAAAATAGGGCTGCAGACCTAAATCAGACGTCTAGCACAAGGTCCAGACGTCTTAAAAGTAACCAGAGTCTCACCTCAGGTTCCTACGTCGACTTTAGACGTCTAAACCCCTACTTGACCATCTGGATCCGACTCCAGACGTTCGACCTATCCTCCAGTTGTTTGGGCGTGCTTCCGATCATCTGGTAAGCTGTCCAAACGTCCGAAATGCATGGGAGGGCGTGCCCCACGCCTTCTCGAAGCAATCCCTGCACACGTTAGACCATATCTTCTACATTTAGCTACGTAGATCGTAGCGGCGTTGCGGCCTGCATGGTTGTAACCGCAAAAAGATCGTACCTTCGTGAGGCTCTGCTTTCAGACGTCCTGTGTTGTCACCAAACGTCCAACTCGTTGTCTGGATAACACGCCAGACGTTCAATTCTGGGAAAAAACCCAGAACTAGATCGACCTACTGCTCCTCTCGCCGCGCGTAGCCGCGACCTCTCCTCCTCGCCTGCAGCTCCAGTTGCAGCAACGTGTCGGGGACGTCTCCCTTGACGCGCTCCTCCTCCCGCATGCGCCGCTCCGACCATGCGTCCTCCGGCGAGCTCCCACGAGCTCGCAAGCTCAAGCTCTTTCTCCTCTCTTCACGCCACCTCTCCTCCTTGTTGCTCACTCTCGCGCCCTCTCGTTGCAGTGGAGAGGAAGGAAGGAAGGTGGCTGTGGGGAAGGGAGGAAGGGGGGAGTGGCTAGGGTTTTGCGGGGGAGAAAGAAGAGAGAGAAGAGAGGAAAAAGGCAGCTTGCGCGTAGACGCGAAGCGACGCAAATTTTCAATTTCCATACGTCTGGGAAGGGATCCAAACGTCTGACCAACAGTTCAGACATCTTAAAAGGCTCAGAACAGAACAGGTCTTTACATTCACATAGATATTATTTAAGACATATGAAAGTAAACATGCATAAAGAAGGATTTAAAAGTAAGGATTTACAGAGATGCTTTTAAGCATCTGGTTGTGCATTAACAACAAATGATCACAATTGGATATTAGGGGATATCCAATGCATGTGTGATGGAGCATATAGATGGATTATACAACAAAATGATTGTAATCAATCATACTGGCATTATGCTACGATGGGGGAAAGAGATATGACAGTATGACAACAAATGCATCTGAATGTTTCAATAATATTTTGAAAGGTTGTCGAGGATTACCAATTATTGCTTTTGTTACAGCGACTTACTTTCGTTTGAATAAGTACTTTACTGAGCGTTAAGATAGAGGAGAAGTTGTGACAACAATTCTTACTTCGAATTTTGACCGAGTTGTTGATAGAGAAATTTCGAGCTCGCAAAAATTACAAGTTGTTAGATTTGGCAGAACGAAGTTCAAAATTGGAGAGGAACCTTACTCATATGAGATTGAGATTATTTCTACCAATGGAATAAATAACACAATATGTTCTTGTGGTTATATCCAATTAAACATCTTGTTTACAGGCATGTGTTAGCTGCTTGTGCACATATTAGATTTGATCATCTTTCGCTTTGCTTGGAATATTATAAAACAACAAATTATTGATTAGCATATTCAGAATCCTTTAATCCAATCTATGACAAGAGATATTGGGGACGGAGAGATTCTCCGGAGTTACTACATCCAAATATCAGATATGTTAGGGGTAGACCACGTGTTGAAATGATTAGAAATGAAATGGATGAAATTAGTAGTCGTTGTATCCCTTGATGCTCGAAGTGTCGGCAACAAGGACATAACAAAAAATCATGTCCCAATAGAGGTCCTGACTAAGCAACGTACGACACACACAAACTTACATTCACATATCACGTGCAGTACTTTCCATTTCCACGCATTATATCACGTGTGTGTGTGCACGAGCTGAACACACATACATGGTAACCCGCACACATTAAGCCTTCACACACACACACACACCCACACACCCATTCCACATCTTGCAAGTGGCGCATTATTATCATCGATCACGTCTTTAGAGACATCGGTTGAGCTAACCCGTGCTATATCCAAATTTAATAACCACTATATTAGATAAATAACGTAACTTTTTAAACAAAATAAAGTGAAAAGAGTAAAATTTAGAAATAACATATTTTTTCTCTGTCATAACAAAATTACAGGTCTTGCGAATTTTCTCATTTGAAATTAAGAGAAGTTGTGAGAGATATTATCGTAATTACGAAGATTGACCAACATTCAAAAAATCTGAACGTTAGCTGACCGTTAGGAGAGAGATGTTTTCCTCATTTGAACGTTTAGAGGGGTGATTTCCTCTATTTCAGTGGTGGTTGTTTGTTTCCCACTTCATATATGAAGGAATCTCACCTCTACATTTGAAGTATTTTTTTTGCAAATTAGTTTTAGGTGTGAACTTAAGAAATGAAAAATTGATTCTTGTCACTTACAAAAGGATTAAAATGTACATTTGATTATTACAACTCAAGAGAGGAAAAATGATTACAATGAAATTCATTTATATCTTTTAATGTGGTTATTACATTGTTAGCTATTCCTACAAATACAATGAAAGCTCCCTCTCAATATTCAAGCAATCATCAACTAAGTAGCAGCGTCCCACATGCGCATTCAAAGAGTGACATGCTTTTGTAGAGTTCTAGCTGCACTCAGAGTTTCTGGACGACTATGGAGCAAAGGTCGAAAGTTTTACTCTTGTTTACAAAATGCATGCAAATTCTTTAAATGGGAAAATCTGAGGGAGGAGCATGAAGATGAAGATCAGCTAGTGCAAACCATGCAAGAAGAGAACGTCGGGTTAGGAAGAGATTTTGATTATGTACTATATATGGTCCATGACACTAACGTAAGAGTTGTAGAGTTGCAGAAAACTTTACACGAGTTAATGTTGTATGTCAAAGTGGATGTAATGTGTATTATCATAAGCATTGCAATTAAAATGTTTTATCAGTAGGTGTTGTTTTGTTGCATTTAGTGCTTATTAATATGCATTTCACTACAAGAAAAATTACTTTTGCCATAATTACTTTGAAGATCACATTATGGATATCTGATCAGGCTGTCTGATGCCTATTTTGCTTTTCTAATTTATCTAAGAGTTTGTTTAAGTGTCCTAAGATAGTGTATGTGTTCCTAGGACTATTAAGTTTGTATAAGTGTCCTAGTGATAGTTTAATGTCGCCAATAGTGATTTTTGTTGTAGTGTTTAGTTGACTTGTATCTGCAACTTTAGTGGTTATTGCACTGTAATTTGAGTTTGTCTGTTGCTGAAAATGGTTAAATAGAATTTTAGAATTAAAGTTTTTAAGTTTTGTTTGTCTTTGATAATAGTAATATATCGAGATTTTACAATGATAATTTAGCATAATTTCTCTATGTAAGTACGTAGCTTAAGGAATGTACATACAATTATTTCCTCGAAGAAAAGAATAGTTGCTATTAAATTATAAATCATAAAATATAATATTTGAGACATTTAACTAAACATGTCTTATAACCCCTATTATTTACAATTAATGTTATCGAACAACATTACTTACAGCACTACTGAATGCACTAAAACAACCTTTGTTTCGCCTCCCTTCCTCCACGTTCACCCCTACCTTGTGACGAATCTTGTTGTGCAACCCTTCCTCTCTCTCTCTGAAGATCGTTACAATCTAGGTGAATAGACCTACTGCCAACTTTAGATCGGTCACGTATGCTTCTAATGTCAGATTTATAACCCTCATTATCACTTTTAGTGTTGTCACCTTCTTGTTGTTGGATTCGCAGTTCATTCCAAATCTGTGGAGGTCTCGGAGTTTAAGAGGTAGGCATTGAAGGGGGTTGAAATGGTGGTCTAGATGGGCCCGTATCCGATACAGAATACTTTGACAAGTATGGATTTTGCATCGGATCTGTAAAAAGCAAATTTAGAAAACTACCCGGCTGACTCTCAGAAGGATCAAAATTTGGAACTTGCGATGATCCTTCCCCACATGGATTGTAAGCATACGGTGATTGATTAGAGTGCGTCGGGTTGTAAGTATAATCCATCGGAGGAGGTTAGGTAAACAACGTTGAAGGAGACTAGGTAAAGTGTATCGGAGGTTGGGTGTACTGCATTGGAGGTGGACCAACATCCTTCTCGGAAATAGCATCCGTGGATTCATTTCCAACTCCATGGTCTTCAATGCCACGCAACCCATGCTCTTCTATCTTCTTGGTAAGTTGGTCAACTAAGTTCTTCATTTCCTTTTCTCTTACGTTTAACTGTAAATGAGGTGTATTTAACCACCTCGTCATCTGGTCTCTTGTTTTGAAGACAAGACTTACCTAATATTAAGCAAAATAAATGAGTATTATTAAAAAAATTATAAATTATAATTTTAATAATTCATTTAAAATATAATTTTCTTACCAAGTCTCTCTCAATTGGGCTTTGAGGTTCGTACGCGACTATAGGTTGCGGCATCTCTTCCTGCACCCACATTCTGGTCTTCCTCCAATACCAATACAAGTAACATTGTCTAACTTCTTTATGTACCTTGTAAATCATGCTCCTCAACAATTGCTTCCAGCCTCCGAATCCACCGATCAATGTACCCCACATGATATGTTGCCCATGAAGTGATACCCCTGAATCTTCCATCAATATATCTGATTCTATCCATTTGTTCGGGTATATGTTGCTTCAACCTGAACTGTGCCATCATACAATTAGGAACATACATGACTATTATATTATAACAAATCAAGTACATCTTGGATCTCCAAACCATCAAATCTACAAAATAGATGGAATGAATGTACTGTGTCCTCTCATCTGTATAAGGATTCCAAATCACCTATAATACGAATGGAAATATTTTGAATATTATTATTTCATAATAAATTAAGAATTTATGATAAATATGAAATTTAGTTAGATTGATTGTATGTTACCTGATGAGTGCGTTGTGTATCTATTTCATTTCAGTAGTAAATATGATTTGTTGTTCTCACAATATTATTAAATTCCTTACTACCACTCCACCTGAAACATAACTATCATGTTAAGAAAAGAGTAATGAATTTAATAATTATTATTATATTAAATATTTTGAAACTTACCATACGCCTAACGGTGTAATATGTAACAAATGAGGCGAAAATGGCATTTATTTTGGCCTCTCAATATGAAGGTGTCCCAAATCCATAACTATAAATATAATTTAAATATTATAACATAGATTTGAAGAAATTTATAAAGTTTATATAAATTAATGTAAAATTACCTGTAACATCGTAGAAAAAGCGTATACGTTTGTTGTTGAACAACATGTTGCTTCATTTAGTTGGTGGTATGATGAGAACCTCATCATAAATCCTAACTAGCACAATCTAACCCAGATATGTGAGAAAAAGCTCCTACATGACCCAAAGAAAGGCTTAACTCAGAGAATTTTGAGTTTAAGAATAAAACAAATCATAAGAGGTAAAACTGCAATTTCACCAATGCAATTTGCAAACAGGGTAATTAAGGGTCCAAACACAAGTCAAACAAGCTTAACAAGAAGGAAAGTGGGATGATCTGATCTAAAAATGGTTGTAGCAACTTCCAGGAATTAAATGACATTCTATAATCCTAAAACAAACTCACTTCAATTCACGAGGTTCAAGACAGGATAAAAATCAACTAAACCCTCTAAAATTCATAGAAAAATAATCTCTAGGGTTTAGAACATTCAATTTGGCCTTAGAAACCTATTTTGACCTAAAAAGAGAACCATGCTCAATTAATAACTTAATTTGGGTTTTTACGCAAATTGGCTGGTCAAACATGGTCCAACTCAAAATTAAAATTCACCATTAAAATCCTTAGGTTCAAATTGGTCTTGTATAAAAACTTTAGCCTAAGAAGAGACCTCCTTGACTGACTTTACAATTTGGTTCTCTTCATTTACTTTTTGACCCTTATCTTTTGAAACCCTTACATTTAGGCCCCTAAATTTTCATCATTCTTTGCAGAACGGTCCTCCCTGCAACTTTTGCGCAGCGCCATACTCCGGCGACCTTGCGCGGAGCATGGCGCCGCGTAGGGCTGCCGTCCTGCAAAGTAGAAGCTGGGTTCCCTGCGACGTCCTTTGTTGCAAGGACCCGCCCACGTCCTCTGCCGACCACCATGCCTTTCGTGCGAACGCGCGGATGGCATGGGTGTCATCTCCGACCTTACTCTGGCGAGGCTGGCACGACGCCAGCACACCCCTCCCTCTGCGCCAACCCCTTTATAAGGAGCGGCACACCTTGCCGACTCCAATAAGCTTCCTCTGGCGGAGAAATACCCCACCTTTCATCTCTTCCTCCTCCGGTCAGAGCGCCCGAAGCTTCCGGCGATCTTCTCCTCCTCCTCGTCGCTCTGCTGCCCTACCTGCAGCATAGTTTACTCTGCCCTGTCGTCCGCGCTAGGCCGTACCAGCTGGCGCTCTCCGACTGCCTCCTCGTCGTCGATACCCTCCTCCTGGGTACCTTCGTCCCCAACTTCGGCAGGCACGAGCCGGGCGCTGCTCTCTCCCCCTTTGTCGAGTAACTAGGTACAGAGTTTCCCTTCTCTCTCCTTATTAATTTGCCATTTCAACCACCCGACCGCCACTGCCCAACTCCATCTTCCCCATCTCCGGTCACCTTCTCCGGCGAGGCCATCCCACTGCCACATACATCCTCACCCCTCGCCGTCCAGCCCAGAGGCTCCCCCTCACTCCACTCGATCATTCCCCCCTCTCCATTCACTGCCAATCATCGCACAACCACCTCCCGAACAAACCCATCTTCCCACGCACAGTCTGACCTAGGTCTTCCGCCACACATGTTCTCGCACCTCGCCGACCCCCGCATTAGCTTCGCCACACTCCGGCGAAGCTTCCCATGATATCTGACTTGGCCGAGAGGCCGTCTCTGTGTATTCAGGTCAGCAGCCCCTCGTCGCCATTGCTGAGCTGCTGCAGCACCTTCACTCGCAGCTCCAGGGTTCCTCCAGCCAAGGCGCGAGTCCCAGGTGGCGCGGATTGCGTCTGCGAACACACCCAGGCCTGCAATTGGGTTGCAAGCCTTGCGGCTGCCCCAATTGGCAGCAGTTCCCTCGCCTGCGGGCGCGAGATTTGGGAGGTGGGACTTTAGTCCCACCTCAGAAGTGCGTGGCCAAGAGCCCACACTTAAATTAAAAAAGTGTCTAAGGCTGATCGCCTTTGAACACGGGGGTCAGGTCCCTCCCCCGCACGCTGCGCGCCACGGCTCGCTTGCCCTCGCCCGCTCTCGCACCCCGCGGGTCTGGGCAGGATCCGATTACCCAAACTGCGCACTCCTCGCCCACCACGGCAAGCCGGTGGGCCTGGTCCCGGGTGCGAAACCCGCACCCAATTACCCAGCTCTGGTAGAGCGGTCCTAAGAGAGAAATTTGAGAAAGAGAGAGACGCGGGGAAGGGTAGGGGTAGGTTTTGCTCTAACCCTTGTGTGAGCGTGCAGGAATAGAAGGAGAAGAAGGCAGGAAGGAAAAGAAGAAGAAGGGAAGCGGCCGAAGCCTTGGCTGCTCAGGGCAGCTGAAGCAGAAGAAGTGAAGGAGAGAAACAGGAGAAGAAAAGAAGGAAGGCACTGTAGCAAAGCCACAAATAAGTCGTCTGAGCATAACATCAGGCGTCAGAATCACCACAGCTGCAGAAGGCAGAGAAGAGAAAAAGAAGAAAGAAGAAGATCACCTCAGCTGTCGGCCAAAGAAAGGAAGGAAAAGAAGAAAGAAAAGAAGTATAGAAGGAGAAGGCAGGAAGGCAAGAAGAAGAAGAAGAAGAAAAGAAAGAAGGCATAGTCTCAAGCAAGGAAAAGAAGAAAAGAAGACTCTGCAGAAGAAAGAAGAAAGAAAGAAAGAAAAGAAGAGAGAAGAAGAAGCCAAGAGAACTCTAGCCCTCTCTCTCTCCCTCTCTTATTTTTGTAACCTAATAGAGAACTTAATTAGACTTCTAGAATTCTAGTTGCTCCCTAAGTTCGACCTAGGGAAAACCTTGTTCCGAGTAAAAAAATTTGTAATAGTAATCTGGTAGTTGTGTTTTCTTATACTATAACGACTATACTTAAACTACAAAGACGAAACACTGAAACCGGACACCGCTATTTTTGGCGCCGTTGTCGGGGAGCAACGGCTATTCTAGAAGCTATAAAATCTCTATTTATGAGTTTCTAATAATCTCCTCTCTCTTTTGTGTGCAGGTACAGGAAAATCAAGAAGCAGCCGCACAACAACCACTCTAAGGACAGGTAACTTCTATCCTCTCACTATTAACCCCTAAATTCTAAAGAGGAAGAAAAGGAAAAGAATAAACAATATAGGTATAACCTGTCTTTCATACCTAGTAACAATTGCATATTTTCAAAACACTATTCTTGCACACACTATTAAGGGTATTTAAGGGCTAACACCTTCTTGCCTGAGTCCTAATTACCCAACAAGGAGTTAATTGGACCAAGTAGAGACAACATAGGAATTAACACTAGGGTTTTAGAGACACACTCTTTAATCAAGAATTGAGAAATCCCAAAAGAAGTGTGCCTAAGCCATTGATTGAAAATACCTATTCAGAAAAATCCTAAGCAATTGGCTCTCTAAAAACACTTGAACCCTAAAAGACAAGACCTAATAAGCTCTCAAAAGAACTAGCAAGTGAAGTTGACATCTTGGGTTAACCAACCTTCAACTTAGGTCACTCTTTGCACTCAAAAAGCCTAAAGTTCAAGTGAAAATCTAAGCACCCTGATCTTAAACTAAAAGTGGTAGACTTAAGAGGTCAAGATCCCTATTCTGGTCTACCTGGAATCTCAGTGACAATAGAGGTCTGGTGGGGGAAACCCTGTAACCCGTGGGGACGCTCTACCGTGTAGGGGTCTTCACGGGACTCACCCTCTCTGGCTGCCCAGGTAATTCTCAGGTGGTCGATCTTCTGATTAAGGGGTCCATCTGCCCCGCACCTCTATAGTCACCCAACATCTTGGGTGTCTTGATTGGGTCTAGCACCTGCTAAACTCATCTTTTCCAACAGTGTATGTTTGGTAGGAGGTCCTTGAAACCTCCTTTAGAACTCCACTCTCCTCAAGGCTGAGCCTCAGTACCCTTGTTTGAGAAAACAATACCTCACATCGACCACTCCGACTCTGAACCCAACTCACCTTCTTCCTCCATAATGGCTCAGCCAGTTGATGAAGAGAACAATCTGGAGCACCAGCTCCAGCAACTCAATGACCTCTTCAAGAACTTTGTACACCACCACAGCGTCCTATGATGCGGGACCATTATAATCCCGCTGCGGTGGCTATTGAGCTTCGAGTCAGAATCCCGACTGGAGGACCTGATTCTGAATTAAAGCCCAATATGATTCATGCCATACCCAAATTCTATGGGCTTAATTCTGAAGACCCCTTCCAGCACATCAAACAACTAAAGCATTTGGCCCAAACTTTTGGGTTAGATGCATAAAATCGGGACATTCTCCTCATGAAAATGTTCTCCTTCTCCCTTATGGACAAGGCCGCTCATTGGTATCAAACACAGACCCGGCCGATCAACAACTGGGAAGAACTTCAGTCTGAATTTTTGAAGAAGTTCTTTCCCGTTGGTCGGACCAATGCCTTGCGTCATCAGATTACTCACTTTACTCAGCAAACGGGAGAACCTCTCCATGAGGCATGGGATCGCTTTCAGGATCTCATGAGAAAGTGCCCCATCACGGAGTTCCTAAATGGGAACAAGTCCAGTCTTTTTACTAGGGACTCCATGAGGATATCAGGCTTTTCGTCAATGCAACTCGCGGAGGGAATATCATGGGTCAACATGAGGACACCGTGTGGGAGATTCTCGAAAACATGTGCGAGAACTCCATCAATAATGACTCCATGGGACTATTCGACAGGACGAATACTTGCGCATCGACGAACCTTAGAGGAGCACATGAGACGCAGGGCCTGTCCGTATCAGTCGACCTGGAACTGATGGCCTGTCGATTGGACAAGGTCTCCATCATTGAGAAGAAGGTGGACGAGCTGACTCAGCACTTGCAGCGAGCCACCTCTGCGCATAGCTCCTTTGCACAGCCTCCTTCCACACGGGAGACTGTGCAAAACATTCTCCACCGGCCTTCTCCTGGGATGGATCCATATCCACCCCTATCTGATTCTCGGATTGGAGGGTCATCTGATCCTTTCTATACCAGCCAGGGGAATTCCATTCCCCCATTCTCTGATTCTTTGGAGGTTCCTCAGACCTGCGAGGACCTCAACGCCATCCAGAATGATCCATTCTCCAACACCTACAACCCTGGATGGCGAAACCATCCCAACTTCCAGTGGGCGGGAAATTCCCAAACTCTGAGACCACCCTTTCAGCCCCATCCACAACCCCCTCGTCCTTACCAGCCGCCTCAGCCTCGGTTCAACCTGACTTTTTCATTAGGGCCAAACTAGGACCAAATGTCTCTCATCCTTCAGACATTGGCTGACATTCAAAGAACGAATGCGGCTATTCAGAAACAACACAAGGACGAACTTACAGAGGTTCGAAATCAACTAGCCCAGTTGGCAAATTCTCGCCAACCGGGCACACTTCCTTCCCAACCTCTTCCTAACCCGAATAACGTTCCAACCCAGCAGTGCGTTATGAACCCAAACCCAGGCCAAGCACACATGATTTATCAGGCCCCCTCTGTTCCTTCACCTGACGGGATGGAGGCTTCCACTTCTTATGTTGGCTATCAGCAGCAACCCATCTTATCCAACCCTAACTAAAACCAGGCAGGACTGAATTCTGTAACGACCCGTAGTGGTAAGGAGACCCAAGATCCACCCTATCCAAACCACTCCAAGCCTGGTAGTGATCCCAACCCTAGGACAGTAATCCAGAACATTCCTATCCCTGTCCCAGATCAAAGACTTGGACCTATCCAAGAAGAACCAACCAAGGTTCCTTTTCCCGAGGCCTTGACCAAGGGAAAGAAGACAACCAAGCCCGTGGCTCCTGAGGAGGACCTGGTCAAGCTCTTTGAGCAGGTCCAAATAAACATCCCCTTGATGGATGCAATTCGCCACGTACCGGCTTACGCACGATTCTTAAAAAATGTGTGTACACCTCAGCGTAAGCAGCGAACCAAGAGTGGGAGTCCAATTGTACTGTCAGAGCAAGCCAGCTCTGTAATCCTAAGCAGGCTCCCACCTGAGGCAAAAGATCTTGGTACTCCCTTGATTTCCTGCAAAATAGGTGAAACCCAATTTGACAGAGCATTACTAGTTTTGGGTGCTTCCATAAATCTAATACCCACATCCTTATCCACCTAGAAGAATCCGAGCTAAAACCAACTGAGGTGACACTACAATTAGCAGATCGATCTATAAAGTCACCGAAAGGGATTCTCGAAGATGTTATTGTAAGAGTGTGGGATTTCTATTTTCCTGTAGACTTATAGTCTTAGACATGGACGCACCTGAGAACCCTAGGGATATGCCGATCATTCTAGGGAGACCTTTCCTGGCTACTGCTAGAGCGAACATCAGCTGTGAGGAGGGCCAAATAGAGCTCAAATTTGGAAATCAAACCCTAAAAATTGATATATTTAAGGCCTAACAAGGAATCAATTGCGGTGTCATCGAACAGATTTGTGATATGAAGGCTTTAGTTGATGAAACGCATTTTGAGAATGACCTGATTATACCTCATCAACCACAGAAAGATCTTGAACCGCAGTTAGAGTCAAATCCAGATTTAGACTGATCCATAACTCCTACCCTTGAACCTCACATTTACCTGAACCACCCGCTGCTGCTGATAACCCCGTCCTTGAATTGAAACCCCTTCCCGATCATTTGAAATACATCTTTTTGGGTTCTAATCAGACCCTTCCTGTGATTATAAATTCCAAGCTTACTCCTGAACAGGAATCCCGTCTGATTGCTGTTCTCCAGCAACATCGCAGAGCCATTGGATGGACTCTCGATGATTTGTGTAACGACCCGGTTCCCGAGTCCCTACGAGACACGAGAACCGGACCGACTCGACTAATCCCAAGACCCAGTCGTCCAACGAGGAGGTAACCAAAAGACAGTAAAATAAACCACATTCAGCATGAATATAACTAACAGTAAGAAAGTACAGCAGTAAGGAAAGAAACTACTACAGTAGGCACCACCACAACAGTAAAACAACATTTATCATATAACAAAAACTGCAGGTAAAGAAGGTACAGCGGAAACAAAACTACTCACTAGAACAGAAACAAAAGAAGGTACAAAGCTGTGGCAACTCTACTGGACCCTACTCGGCCCAGCGTCCTCTGCAGCCGCCGACCCTGGCTGCTCAACACCTGGTCCTGAAAAAGGTAACGGGTGTAACACGTCAGCAAAACGCTGAGTAGAGTGGCAAACTAACTAAAGGCAACAGTAGAGTGTACAGTAGCTGTTATGTTCTATTACTTTCTTTTATTTACATCTTTCAATTTTCTCACTATTTCATTTACTTCTCAGATCCTTTACTTGATCTCGGATGTCCTCGTGGGACGATCTTGATTGCAGTCTTTTCCAAAAGTAGAAGTAGCACGTGGTGCTCTCCTGGCCGGGAGAGTCCCCCGTGGTGATCCTACCCTCAGTCAACCACCCCAAGGTCACTGACAGACGTAACGGTGACTACGGCACGCGCGATAAACGCACAGGTAGCTAGCCCGTACTGGCACGCGGTCAGTCATTTCCGTTAACGGGTGCGCCCAAAGCACAGCACGGAACCAGGGCAGAGCCCTCTCAGTAACAGGGGTCCAACCCCTCCACAGTAACCAAACCGGGGCCTTGCCCCTCCACAGTCCGCGCACCCTCGCCTGACTACCCTGGTTTGCCCCAGTGGGCCTAACAAGTCGGTGAAGGAGGCTAGCAGAACCCCGGGGCCCGTGGGGTAGCTAGTACTCTCCTAACACTACTAGCTCTCCTCGGTACTACGTACACGAGGGCCAACAAGTCGGTACAGAGCGGCCAAGCCTAACCCCGGGTCCCTGGGGCGGCTGGCCCCACTCTGCACTAAAACAGGTACAGGTACTTCCCTCGGTACTGCGTACCAAAGAGACAGTACAACCTACATCTCAGTTCCATTCCTTTTCTTTCCAGGAGCTCCACTCCTAATTCCCCGTAGGGTTCCAGCCCTTTATCTCAGAACATCATATGTTTCACTTTCCAGATTCACGTTCTCAATTTCCATGATCTCAAACATGTTTCTTTGTTCATAACCGGCAGCTGTTAATTAATTTCACAGGCAGCTTATATATTCCTTTCCATTTTTCCAAGACTGCAGTAATATACATTCCACTAGTTTTTCCATCCTAGGATTCATGCCATATCCTAGGATCTATCATACAATCTAGTTTTCCGGCCCTAGGATTCATGCAACACCTAGGAGCTATCATTCCATACATTTCTCATTCCTAGGATTCATGCAATGCCCTAGGTTCTAGTTATGATTCCATACTTTAACAGATTTTTTTTAATACTTAAAACCACTCTACCAGGTACAACGGGAGTAATGGGGTCGTGGTCGGGAATCCCGCGCGCCTCCGCGACTCTCAAGACGGCAACCGAACGAGGTCCTATCACAAGGATCAACACAAGGAGTGTCTCAAAACAGTGTATAGCTACTGTAGGCGGGTAGAGGAATAAATTCTGAAACGAACGCAACTCGAATCGCGGAAAACGGAGCCCAAACGGGTCGAGAAAGACAATACTGTGCAAAATCAGACGTCTAGAACTCCTTCCAGACGTCTTAAACGGTGGATCAGAGAATTACCTGCTCGGCTTGGTTCCCCGGACGTCCAGAAGTCTGTGGGGACGTCTCTCCTAGATCCCAGACGTCCGATGGTCTCTCCGGACGTCTGGAGGTCACTCCCGTCGTCTGGTACAACTTCCAGACGTCTGATTCGCAAAGGATGACGAATCCGAACACCTGCGCACCGCCAACCCTCCTCCCTCAGTACGGTCAGTCGACAGAAAGAAGGAGAAAGCGGAACTCACCTTTCAGACGTCTGTATGATCTCACAGACGTCGACCTTGTCGTCTGGATATCAGTCCAGAAGTCTGATTCTGGAGATTTTTCCAGAATCAGAACCTCGCTCGGCCTCCGCTCGCGACGCCGCCCGCGTCGCACCTCGCGCGTCCGCTGCTCCGCCCGCAGCAGGTCCCTCTCCGCGACGCTCTGCGCCCCCTGCGCCCTCCGCCGGCCGGCCAAGCCGCTCCCGGCGAGCTCGCCCTCACGGCAGAGCCCCGCCCTCGCACGCCGCAGCTCCTCCGCGCCTACTGCGGCCGCCGCTGCCGCTGCGCCCTCGCGTCCGCTCGCTCTCGCGCACAGGCAGGAGAGAAGGAGGAAGATGGTGGAGACGGGAGGGGAGGCACGCCCCCTCCCCCTTTTAACGCCGCGCGGAGAGGAGGGAGAGACGGCCGCAGTCGCCTGCAGCCGCAGAGAAGATGCGGATCGCAGGTCTGCGCGCACAGGCGCGCAGACGAATATCCCGTGCGAGCATAACTATTCGCCAGACGTCTGTAAACTATCCCGGACGTCTGGTCAGACGTCCGGATGTGATCCCAGACGTCTTTACAGACGTCTGGGCCACCTCCCAGACGTCTTAAAAGACGTCTGGGGCACGCGCTCGTTACAATTTGACTGGAATAAGTCCCTCTTATTGCACACATCATATTTATTCAGAAGAGGGTGCACGACCTTCTCGTGAGATGCAGAGACGTTTAAACCCTAATCTGCAGGAGGTTGTGAAAAAGGAGATCATCAAGTGGCTAGATGTAGGGATCATCTACCCGATCTTCGACAGTCGTTGGGTGAGCCCCATTCAAGTTGTGCCTAAAAAGGCAGGGCTCACCACCATTACGATTGAAACCGGAGAAGTCATACCTACCCGATTAGCCAACTCGAGGAGAGTCTGCATAGATTACCGACGACTCAATTCCTCCACGAAGAATGATCATTTCCCACTACCTTTCATTGATTAGATTCTCGAGAAATTAGCGAGAAATCGATTCTTCTGCTTCCTTGACAGGTACTCCGGTTATAACCAGGTAGCTATTCATCCTGAGGACCAAGAGAAGACCACGTTCACCTGCCCCTTCGGAACATATGCATTCCGAAGGATGCCGTTCGGTCTCTGCAATGCACCCGCAACTTTTCAGCGATGCATGCTTGCCATATTCTCTGATATGGTAGGTGATTATCTGGAAATCTTCATGGATGACTTTTCAATTTTCGGGGCATCATTTGATGATTGCCTCCAGCACTTGGTTCATATACTCAGACGCTGCATCGACGTTAATTTGGTTCTTTCCTGGGAAAAGAGCCATTTTATGGTGCCTGAAGGGATCATCTTAGGACATCTGATTTTTGAGAAGGGCATCCAAGTGGATCGATCCAAGGTTGATCTAATCTCTCGCCTTCCTATGCCTAGCTCGACAAGGGACATCTGTTCTTTTCTGGGGCACGTCGGTTTTTACCGTCGTTTCATTCCTAACTTCTCGAAAATCGCACACCCTCTGACGACTCTTCTCTCTAAGGATGTACCCTTAGAAATCTCCAAGGAGTGCACTCAAGCCTTTGAGAACCTCCGTGACCGAGTCACCCAGGCCCCGATCCTACAATCCCTTGATTGGTCTCAACCCTTTGAGATCATGTGCGTTGCGTCTGATTTCGCTGTAGGAGTGGTTCTGGGGTAGAAAGTTGATGGGAAACCCGTGGTCATCTACTACGCTATAGGAGGGTGCTGGGCCTAGTAGAGCCCAGTAGTTTTACTTGTGTTGTACCTGTTCCTGTAGTAATGAGTATTTTGTTACTCTTTTGTACTCTTTCATTGTAATCTTCATATTTCTGTACCTGTTTAATTTCTCTACTGTTGTGGTGGTGTGTACTGTAGTAGTTATTTTCTTTACTGCTGTACTTTTGTTACTGTTAGTTACTTGCATGGTGGATGTGGTTTATTTTACTGCTTTTTGGTTACTTTCTCGTTGGACGATTGGGGCTTGGGATCAGTCGAGTTATTCCGATTCTCGTGTCCTGTAGGGATTCGGGAATCGGGTCGTAATAGTCTCAGATCCTGTCGGGATTTGGGATCGGGTCGTGACAAGATGGTATCAGAGCAAGGTCGTCCCGAGAAATGAACCAAGTAGCCTGGAAAACATCACATTTGTACATGTAACTAAGATAGCCATCACAACTTTTCTCTTGGTTATTGTGTCCGAGTATCACGTCTCCTCTTTGGTCAAACAAGCACCAATAATCTCGTTCCTCATCGATCTTTAAGTAGGAAATGCCTCTCCATGGAGCTATTGAGTCAGGCCGCGGACGTGGTCGTGGCCGAGGACATGGTCGCAGGGGAGGACGAGCGATGGCCGAAGGTAGAGTCGCTCCACCTCTCCTTCCGGGCATCCAAGCCCCTGACCTCGCTCAACTAATCTGGAGTCTTATCTGGGAGGAACTCCATCAGCCTCCTCCTCAGCCTTCCCTTCCTGGGGATGCGGAGGGGGAATCTTCCGTAGGGCAGGCAAGCCGCCACGGTGCTGGACGAGCTGTAGGGGGAGGGGGTGATCCTCTAACGCTCCCTTCAGACACTTTAGGGCACGAGTCTTCCTTTCCTGGAAGTGCATCCCTTCCTCCGTTGCGGCTACACCGTGAGGTCTTTAGTCAATTCAGGAAGCTGAAGCCCCCTCTTTCAAGGGGGAGGAAAGCCTATCTGAGCCAGAAGATTGGCTGGAACAAATGGAGAAGATCTTCGACACCCTATGTCCTCCTGCAGAATGCCGCGTGGCCTTCGCCACGTATCAGCTGGAGAGTGCAACCCACAGGTGGTGGAAGGCGGTCAAAGGACAGGAGAAGGGAGAACTGACGTGGGACCGGTTTGTGGCGCTCTTTAGTGAGCAGTACTTCCCACAAACATGGCAGGATCAGAGGAGGTGGGAGTTCCACACTCTCTGCCAAGGGGCAATGACAATTAGCGCATACCGCACGCGTTTCCTAGAGCTGTCACGCTTCGCCCCGACAGTCGCATCTACCGAGGAGGAGCACCTGTGGAGATTCACCGAGGGTCTCCTTCCCGCCATCCGGGGGTACGTAAAGCCCCTAAAGCTGCCTACCTTCTCCTGCGTGGTCGAGGCTGCCATGACCTATGAGGAAACCAACCCGTCTGCACGAGATATTGATGGAGGAGGACGGAAGAGGCCCTACCCACAGGAGCACTCACAAGGTCACTGGGAGAGGAGGCACTAGACACCAGCAGGGGAACCGTCCCGTCCTGTGGGTCCACCAGGGACCTATGGGAGTCCCCGACAGGGATCAACCGACTGCAACTGACCCTCGCCCAGTCACCAGCAGGGACAACAGATAGAGGGAAGTCACGTACCCCTCTGCTATCAGTGTGGCCAACTGGGTCACATACGGAGGATTTGTCCATTTAGGACTGGAGCATAGCTGATGCTCCCAGCACCGAGCACTGGAGGCCGATCTGGCGGCCGCAGATTCCAGTCCCGCGGAGGAGGACAGCAATCGCGAGGAAGACACCGATCCGCTGGCTGCTGCCCGACCCAGAGCACGGCATTCTCTTCTGCACCAAGGACTGAAGGGTGTGTTAACGCCTTAACTCACGGAGATGCCAGAGCTTCGGGCTCTGTAGTGGCAAGTATGGTTACTATTTCCGGCAGACTTGTCTATACTCTTTTTGATTCCGGAGCCACTCACTCGTTTGTTTCTACGAGTTTTGCTGTCTGCACGGGAGTGAGCAGTGTGCTTTTAGAGGAGCCCTTCCTGATTAGAGGACCAAGTGGGCAGATATTTGTTGCCGAGGAGGTTCTCGCTGACTGTGAGGTCGTGATAGGGGGATACAGTCTCCTGATAGACCTGATCATAATCACAATGGATGACTTTGGTGTAATCTTAGGGATGAACTGGTTGGCCGCATATCACGCCCTTATAGAATGCTTTGGGAGAAAGATCGTTTTCTCCATACCACTACTGCCTCCCTTCGAATTCTACGGCCAGCCTGTAGACGGAGGATTTAGATGCATCTCCGCACTTCGAGCAGCGAAGCTATTGAGTCAAGGATGCGAGGGTTTCCTTGCTTGCGTTCTAGCAGAGTCCAGCCCCGTGAACAGTATACAGAGTATTTCGGTGGTCTTTGAATACCCCGATGCCTTCCCAGAGGAGCTGCTAGGACTGCCACCTGAGCGCAAGATCGAGTTCGAGATCTCACTGATACCAGGGACAGGCCCCATTTCTTCAGCACCGTAACGAATGGCCCTGCTTGAGTTGCGAGAGCTTAAGACACAGCTACAGGATCTGCTAGAGAAAGGCTTCATGAGGCCCAGTGCCTCTCCGTGGGGAGCCCCCGTCCTGTTCGTAAGAAAGAATGATGGTACTCTTCGGCTGTGCATTGACTACAGACAGCTGAATCAGGTCACCATTAAGAACAAATACCCGTTACCACGTATAGATGACCTCTTCAACCAGCTGAGGGATGCCACGGTATTTTCAAAGATAAATCTGAGGTCAGGATACCATCAGCTGAGGATTAGGGAGACCGACGTCTCCAAGACAGCCTTTCGTATACGGTACGGCCACTATGAGTTCTTGGTCATGCCGTTTGGATTGACCAACGCCCCTGCCGCCTTCATGGACTTGATGAATCGCGTTTTCGGCTGTATCTGGATCAGTTCGTGGTTGTTTTCATTGATGACGTGCTCATTTATTTACGGGACCAGACACAGCATGAGCAACACCTTCACATGGTCTTAGACACCTTGAGGCGGCATGGACTGTATGCCAAATATAGCAAATGCGAATTTTGGTTAAGACAAGTCACCTTCCTGGGCCATGTGATCTCAGAGGACGGTTTAGCTGTGGATCCAGCCAAAGTAGAAGCAGTACTCAGGTGGGAGAGACCACGTTCGGTGATTGAGATACGCAGTTTCCTGGGGCTGGTTGGTTATTACAGACGATTTATCCAAGGGTTCTCGTAGATTGCTTGTCCTCTGACTCAGTTGACTCGGAAGGACGTACCCTTCGCCTAGACCGACGAGTGTGAGTCTTGCTTTCGGAAACTGAAAGAGAGGTTGACTTCATCTCCTGTACTCACCATCCCTAACAGCAGCGACGGATTCGTCATCTACACAGACGCCTTGTTGCAGGGATTGGGGGGTGTACTTATGCAGCGGGGTCATGTTGTCGCATATGCTTCGTGGCAACTGAAGCCCCAAGAGCATAACTATCCCACCCACGACCTATAGCTGGCAGCAATCGTCCTAGCGTTGAAGACTTGGAGGCACTATTTGTACGGAGAAACGTTCGAGATTTTCACTGATTATAAGAGCCTCAGGTATCTGTTTGACCAGAAGGAGCTCAACATGAGGCAGAGACGCTGGTTGGAACTCCTGAAAGACTACGATTGCAACATCTCTTACCACCCGAAAAAAGTCAATGTGGTGGCTGACGCCCTGAGCTGAAAGGTGCCGGCCCACTTGGCTTGCTTACAAGCACGAAGTTGGAAGCTCATGGAGGAGTTGAGCAGCTAGTGACTCCAGGAGACACCGGGGTATTGCGGGACAGTGACAATCGTGAGGCAGACACTACCAGAGCTGGTGGATCGTATCATGGTTAAACAAATGACGGACTCATACCTATGGGCACAGTGGGACCGAGTATTGGCAGGAAACACAGGAGATTTCTCTTTCACTGATGGAGTTCTGCGTATGAAGGGGCGCTTGTGCATTCCTAGAGATGAGGAGCTGTTGAGGGAGCTCCTGACTGAGGCTCATGGATCCAGATTTACCATATATCCCGAAAACACGAAAATGTATCACAACCTACGACGTGATTTTTGGTGGAGAGGCATGAAGCGGGATGTTGGCCTTTTCATCCAGCAGTGTCTGACATGCCAGCAGGTGAAGGCTGAATATCAGAGGCCCGCAGGGCCATTGCAGTCACTTCCCATTCCAGAATGGAAGTGGGAAAGTGTCACTATGGATTTGGTAGCGGGGCTACTTGTGACACAGAGAGGGCACGATGCAGTCTGGGTGGTTGTGGATAGATTAACGAAGACAGCACGGTTTCAGCCAATCTGAGTCACTTATTGACCAGCACAGTTGGCAGAGAGATACATAAGAGACATAGTACGCTTTCACGGGGTTCCTCGTGAAATCATTTCAGACAGGGACACTCATTTCACTTCCTAGTTCTGGACAGAATTTCAGCGAGCCTTGGGGACTTGTTTGAAATTCAGTACAGCCTATCACCCCCAGGCGGACTGACAGTCAGAGCGCACCATTCAGACCCTTGAGGGCCTTCTGCGTGCTTGCGCATTGGACTGGAGAGGCTCTTGGGAGGAGCATTTGCCGCTTGCAGAATTCGCATACAACAACAGTTACCACTCGAGCATCGGCATTGCACCATCTGAAGCTCTGTACGGGAGAAAGTGTACGACCCCTTTGAGTTGGGTAGAGGTGGGAACCAAATGGGAGGTCGGCCCCCGTTTGATACGCCAGAGTCAGGAGGTAATCAAGCAGATCTATCGACGACTGCGTATTGTCCGGAGTAGGCAAAAGGTTACGCCGATCTGAAGCGTAGGGAGGTACAATTTGAGGTTGGAGATCACGCTTTTCTCTGTGTTTCACCAATGAAAGGTTTGCAGCGGTATGGGATGAGAAGGAAGCTTGCACCGAGATATGTGGGACCCTTTGAGGTCTTAGAGCGGGTAGGACCCGTCGCCTACTGGCTTGCCCTTCCTCCCCAGCTTTCTGGAGTGCACAACGTTTTTCACATGTCCAACCTCAGGAAATATATTGCCGACCCCAGCCATGTCCTTAGCCACGAGAGCATCAAAGTGGGAAATGACCTAACCTACCCCGAGAGACCGATACAGATAATAGACCGAGCCATTTGGAGGTTGAGGCGGAAGGAAGTACCCCTGGTGAAAGTTCTATGAAAAGCCAGCGGTACGAGGAGGCAACTTAGGAACCTGAGTCGGTGATGCGAGCGCAGTACCCGGAACTCTTCGAAGGTATGACTCTTCTGACCTAGTTCAGTCCTCTTTAAGTTTGTTATACCTACTACGTTATATTTTTCTCACCCTAGTCAGTTCAAGTTTCGGGGATGAAACTTCCTTTAAGTTTGTTATATTGAAACGACCTACCACCCCTTGGCCATTTAGGACGTTTGGGATGTTCACCAGATGTCTGTCCGAACGTCTAGGATGTTCATCAGACATCTGTCAGGACGTCTGGGATGTCCACCAGACGTTTGGAAATACTTTTAGCGCGCAGCGTACGAGCGCGATGCTTCCTCCCTCACCGCACCTCATCGCGCCTCACCGCGATGCCACTCGCCCATGCTGGCCTCTCCGCTCCCCTCACCTCCTCTCCCTTTATATACCTCTTCCCCCTCCCCTTCGTTGCCATTCCGCAGCCGAGAGCGAGTGAGAGTGGAGTGAAGAGCGAAGGGCCGAGCGAGAGGAAGCGCGAGGGCGAAGGCTGCAGTGGCATTCTGCTGCAGCACCTACAGGCAAGGGGAGCCAGAGTGGTTCTGCGGAAGTCATTTTTCCGCGGAATCAAATGGCCAGAGAGACACCAAGACGTCTCACCAGACGTCCGAAGGTATGGCAAGACGTTTGGTAGAGATCTACTTTCCGTACTTTTCCTCTGTGACAAGTCCTGACAGAGTACGTATGTGTCGGAGGGCGAGAGCGTAGCCGAGGCAATTTCAGACCTCCGGAAGCACTCCCAGACGTCTGACAAAGTCCTTGGACGTCGGATTTGAGTTTCAGACGTCTGACAGCAGAACACCAAGAGAGGTATCCTTGAGAACTGTTTTAAGACGTCTGGGACCTTTCCCAGAAGTCTGATTTCCGTCTGATAGCGTATTTTGGGGCCGTGTAAGGCCCTATTATTATCTCTTTTACGCAAATGAACTGTCTCTATTTTCCATACAAGTTTCTCTGTATAATGATACATTGTTTACATCCTTCTGAACCATTTGGCCCATCAATTCGTGTTTAGGTCTCCAGTCCGTCGGGTGTACGGGACCTGTGGAGACGTCGGGAGCCATTGTACGAGCCCTCATTCCATCCGGTTACCTAGGTAGAGTGGTTACAATCTTAAATCTCAAATTTAATACATGCGAGTAATCCTAGGACTTGAGAGGAACCCTGGGAAGGAATAAACATATATTTGAGAATATATTCTTAAACTCTAGCTCTTGGCATGAAGACTAGGGTCAGGAGAAACTGCATGTGAATGATTGTGTAATCAAGAGCTGCCTATTTTTAGCTAAAATGGACCCTTATTATAATAAAATGGAAATTGAGTTGTTGTCCCGAACATTCCAACCCGAATATGATAAAGAAATTCCTGTACGAACCCTGCGGGGAATGTAAACATGAACACCGTACCCCGAAGAACTAGATGATTCTGGGAATTTGCTGCCTATGGGCAGCTGTTAAGGGAGGTAAGTTGACCTTTGTGTACGTAGTACCGAAGAGAGCAACTATCCCTTGTAGTGTAGAGGGGAGGTTGCCGCACTTGGGTTGGGACCTGGGGTGGGTTTGGCCACTCTACGACGACTCTTACTGGCCCTCGTGTACGTGGTATCGAGGTGAGCTACTTAGTGTAGGGGGGAGCTATCTGCCCAAGGGGGCTCGGGGTTAGGCATGGCCACCCTACATCGACTCTCGTCAGCCGTTGGGCAAACCGGGGTAGTCGGACGAGGGTATGCGGACTGAGGAGGGGCAAGACCCCTGTTCTGTTCTGAGAGGGCAAGGCCCTACATTGTTCCACACTGTAAGTTGAGGCGTACCCGCTAGCGAAAATAACTGACCGCGTGCCAGTGTGGAGTAGCTACCCGCGCGTTTATCACGTGTGTCGTAGTTACCGCTACGCCACGACCGTGACCTCGGGGTAGTAGACCGAGTATAGGACTACCACGGTGGGACTCCCCTGGCAAGGAGAGTGCCACGTGGGCATCCTATATCACGGGAAACTGCAAACAAAATCATTCCTATAGGGAACCGGATGATTTAATTAACAAATCATAATTATAGATCTCTACGCACCCACATGTCTAATATAATTAGAAAATGGAAAGCTTTATGCATGTTAATTCTTAGCCACCACTCTACTTAGCTTTAGCTGACTCAAGTCAAATATATTCTGTATAGGTCAAGGATTTGAGCAGCCCGAGCCACCGGCTGCTGAAGACGCTGGGCCTGGTCGAGCTTAGTTTTAGTTCCACTGCCTGCTAGTGAGTTTTATAGTTTGTATTCTGTTACATATATTCTTTGATGTGATGGCTGTAATATCACTGTTCTTCTTCCACCTGTTGAAACTTTCTTCTTGCTTAGTTACTGTACTTGTGTAATTGTGGTTTGTTGAATGTTACTTGGTTATTTCTTGTTGGACGACTAGATCTTGGGATAAACTAAAGTGAACCAGTCTCAGATCCTGTCGGGATTTGGGACCGGGTCGTGACACTAGCTCCCTTTGTAGTCGGTGATGCTGGCTGCTCAACTCCCTGACATGAATAATGTTATAAAATTCTGTAGTCGGCTAACGCTGAGTAGAGTGTTAACTAAACCATGTACATGCAATTAACTTAAGACAATCAACTAATTTATTATTCAATTTTATTTAGCTCAACCAAGTTGCTCAAATTTGTTTATTCTCTTAAGAACTAGTCATTTCTTGATCTTGACTGTCTCTCAAGGGGACGATCTTGATTGCAGTCTTTCCTGTGATGTAGGATGTACACGTGGTGTTCTCGTGGTTGAGAGAGTCCCCCGTGGTGGTCCTACACCCAATCAACTACGCCGAGGTCATGGTCGCGACGTAGTGATGACTACGGCAAGCGCAATAAGCACGCGGGTAGCTACCCCGCACTGGCACACGGTCAATTGTTTTTGCTAACGGGTACGCCTAAGGGTTCAGTACGGAACAACACAGGGCCTTGCCATCTCAGAACAGGGGTCTCGCCCCTCAGAACAGAGGTCTCACCCCTCAGAACAGAATAGGGGTCTCGCCCCTCCACAATCTACATACCCTCGTCCGACTATCCCGGTTTGCCTAGTGTGCCTAACAAGAGTTGGTGTAGGGTGGCTAGTTCTAACCCTGGATCCCGTGGGGTGGGTTGCTCCCTCCCTACACTAAGTATCTCACCTCGGTATCACGTACACGATGGCCAAACAAAAGTTGGTGTAGAGTGAGTAGTCCTAAACCCGGGTCTTAACCTAAAGGGGCAGCTAGCTCCCCTCTACATTAAAGGGACAGTTGCTCTCCTTGGTACCATGTACATAAGGGCCAACTCACTTCCTGTCTACTTACAAGGTTTGTTCTATATACAGGAGTTTTGCTCCTAGTTCCCTGTAGGGTTCATGATCGTATTTGTTTCATTTCATTTCTTAACATGCATAATTAGTTGTTCATCTTCTGATTCTCATTCATATAACAGACAGCTCGTATTTTTACAACTGAAGGAGCATCACATCAAGTATTTAACGCTTACTAGCAATTAGGGTTTAACATGCAACTCAAGTAAATAGTTTAGCTCAAGCAATATTCATTCGTTTCTGCCCTAGGGTTCCTTTCACATCCTAGGGTTTAAATCAAGTTGTTCTAGCATGCACTTCATTATTTAAATCTTAATGTTAAAGTAAACCACTTTATCCGAAAACATGGGAGGAGTGAGGGTTAGAATCGCAGGTCCTGTCGTATCTGTAGGCCCTGAACACGCTATAAGCTAGAGACCTATACTAGTGACCAAGTTACATCAGACGAGTTCAAAACAGGACATAATCGACACTAACACGTAGAGAAACTCGAGCGGAAAACAACGGACTTCGTTTGTGAAAAGCTGATTCCATTTGGGCTCTAAATGGGCAAAAAATGTGCATACTGTCTAAAATTAGACGTCTGGGACTAGACCCAGATGTCTCAAATGAGTTTAGAACCTTACCTTGCTTCCCCACTGTTTCCTCAGATGTTCGAATCCCTCTGCAACCGTCTGAGGGTGATCCCAGACGTCGGATACTCCCTCCGGTCGTCTGGGGGTGCCGTCAGACATTTGGTACCGTATCCAAACGTCTTAAAGTACCTCGAAGGGCATGCTTGCACGCCTTTTCAAGGCTTTTACCTACACACACGCTCGTAGGTTAAAACCTTCGATAGCGCAACGTTACGTACGTAACATAGGCGCGTGCATGCACGTTTAGGACGCTTACCTCGATACTCTGTGAGTTTTCAGATGTCAAGCTTCAGCTCTGGACGTCCGCTGCCGCTCCAGACGTCTGGCAGATGCTCCAGATGTTTGATACTGGAAAAATCCAATATCCAGAGACTCCTTGGATGACTCGTCTTCCTTGCGGGCCTCTACCTGCTGCGCCGCAACAGCAACCTCAGCAGCTGCAAGAGGTCAAGAACCCTCCTCCGGCGTCCTCCTCTCTCCCATGAGCTCCTTCTCAAGTTCCCGCGGCTGCACTCCAGTCACAGCTCCTCCCTCTCGCACGAGCTCCCTTGAGCGAGCGAGCTCTCTCCTTTCTCATGCCCTCGCTCTTGAGCTCCTCCGAGCTCGTGTTCTTGACTGCGGCTCCCCTCCCATGTCCACACTCCCTCTCTCCCTCGCCCACACTCTCACCCTCTCTCCTCCTCCTCGTCCCGTCCCTCTCCTTCCTCTCCACTCGCTGAGGCAGGGGGGCGAGGAAGTAGATGGTTGCCGGCAGGGGGAAGGAGATGAAGGTGGAGGAAGTGGTGGTGGAGAGAACATGGAGAGGGTGGAGGGGATTTTAAAGAGTGGGTGTAAGGGTTTGGAGGGGAGTGTGTGTATGTGTGTGTGCGGGTGAGTGTGTGTGTGGGTGAGGAGAGAGAGGGAAAAATAGTGCAACACCCCCTTGCATTCCCCTTCTTTCCCATAAATCCTACACACTCAACTTAAAGAGTAAAAAAATTTCGCGTTTACGTCCCTAACTTTCCGGAAAACTCCTAACGGTCCCTGGAAGGGTCATATTATTCTAGTAGATGAAAAGTATGAGTTTCTGAATGCCAGCACTCAACTATAGCATGCATAAGTGCATGATCAAGTTGCAGCATCGGCAAACGTGACGTCGCTCCAAAAACCTGTTAACTTCAATTGCTCTTCCACTAAATTTTTTTTTTTCCTAAAACTTGGTTCATCATTATGGTATGCTCAATAAATCTCACCTACAATAAAAGTTCTTAAAATTAAAAAAAATTCTCAAAAATCGCTTATATAAATGAATAATATTAAATAATAAAATTTATAATACCTACGTAACGTCAAGCCGACCCGAATTGGAGATATGAAGATGGTCTCTCTGGATAAATTCGAAATCACCTATATTCTGTTGTGCCATCTATTATTATATGATAAGAGAAAAAGATGTATATAATAAGAGAAAAAAAATAGTATAAGCATAATTAATAAAATATAAAAGTGTTAATTATTAAAAAAAAGTAAACTTCAAAAAAACTTCTTTATATAATTAAAAATAATGGTTACATTACAATCATTTTTATTATAAAATACAAAATAACAATTTTATTTAGTGTTATTGCACATGATACAAATGATATAATACTACATATTATTGTATTTTATAAATTTATTGTTTCTTAATATCTTATATATTATTATAGGAATCAGAATAAAATAAATTAGTACAAATGTATATAAAATAACTACATATGATATTAATTATTCTTTAAAAAAGTAAAATTACCTTATTGTTAAATGTAGATGTCGGAATGGAGTGAAAGAAAATTCAGAGTTGGGAAGAGAATCTCAGCAAAATCAATTGGTAAAAATAAAAATTTCTTAAGTGAGATCAAAGAGTGTACGATGAAAAGAGGGGAGGGAGATTTTATATAGGCGAGGTGAGGAGGGAGGGATGTAGGGACATGATAATGGTTTTCTATAGATCGTTGAATCATACACCTAACGTTCCATTCCACCTAACAATTAACCAGAGATTGTTATATGATTCGATAACCTTTGATAGGCCCTGATCCAATAATCTCTACCCAACCTTCCAACCTTTGACATCCACCGACTTATAATCTCTTTTTAATAATTTTAGAATTTCAGTTGCCTTTCCCAAACTTCGTTCTCCGCCGTGCCCCTTTTGCCCAAACCCCACCTTGGGATATTTTGAAAGCTCTGCTCGATTGGTTGGCTGCGTCGGAAGTGTACAAGCCTCAAGATAGATACGGTTTGTGGCCCTTGATTCACAGTGATAAATGTTTTAAAAATTTCTTTTAATGAAATTTAATTTATAATTTAACTTTTATTTATATTAAATTTGATAATTAATATTAACATAAATTATGATAATATTGTCAAAATTTTTTATAAAAAAAAAAATGTAACAAGAGTCACATATGATTTTCTTTAATCAATAATCATCTGATTAACTTTAAAGTAAAGAAATATTACAGTTGAGTCTTCCGCTAGATTTGTTTTTGGGAGAAAGTAAATTTTTTTTCATGAAATTTATTTTGGGGCGAAGAGATCTTTTTGAATGATACAGATAAAATTTAAGATAGTAAAAACATAAGAAGTCAAATTAGATACTTGGGACATCCGAGGAGAGGTTTTAATTTTTTTAATGATGGGTTGGATAAGGGGAGGAGATGTTTATTTTTCTTTTAATATAATGGGATGACGTTAATTGGTAATGGGGGAGGAGGGGTTGTTTTCTTCTTGTTTAATAATGGGATGAACAAATTTAATGATTAATAATAATATAAATTATGAGGATATTATTAAAATTTTAAAAAATATTTACCAAAAGTCACCTATAATTTTTCTTGATTGATAATCGTTCGGTTGATGTTAAAGTGAAAATATATAATTGTGAAGTTCTCATGAGGTTTGTTTTCAAGAGAAATTAAATTTTTTTGTGAAATTTATTTTGAGGAAAGAAATTTTTTAATATATTACAGGTAAAATTTATAATAATAAAAGTATCATATTTTTAAGAAATTAAATTAATTACTTAGAATAAGGAAGAAGATGATTTTTGTTCTACGATGGGACGACGTTACTCGAATTAGAGGAAGAAATTCTTTTAGGCAAGAAGATAGATTGGATCAGGGAAGGGAGGTTTTTATGTTTTTCTTAATATAATGAGAGGGAAAAGGATCTGACACGTGGCGTGAATAGCGGGCCCGCACTCTCTTTAGGTAAGAAGATAGACATTACTTGTCAGTTCAAAATAATGATCCGCACGCATGCAAAGGAAATTTTTTATCAAGAAAATAAAAATGGTACAAGGAGGTTGTCTTGTGAGTAACGAAGAAGGACAACCTTGACGGTCATGTCTCTCGTAGGGAAGAAAAGTGGCTTCCTTCGAGAAGAAGGAATTCTGAAACTAGTCGTCAAAAGAAATATAAAAATGGAAAGAAATTATAAAATCAGTATCCTAAATATTATTTTTATTTGAAAAAAAATCTACTTCATGTAATGATTAGGAGAAAGCGTAACATGTGATGAATAATTGGAACGAAGTTGATTAAATATTTAATTGTGGTGAATTTGATTTTAACGTGGTTCTAATCTACAAAATTGACTCAATCAGTTGAATGTAGAGAGTAAATGAAGAATCGACATCACATACAAGTCCTCATTCCAAGTAAATTCACTGGACAACCTCCAATGTAGTCAAACGAAAGGACGTTGACATTAGATGCCATCGTTGCAGCAATGACCATCGCCCACCGAACGTCGTCGATGCAACTATGAATTGCACCCCATGGCCACTGCATCGGGAGCTATGTTGGTGCATCCCTTGCGACGTCGACGAAGATGAGCAGAGTTGGAGGAGGTCAAGTAGCAAAGGAAGCCGTCGCAATGTGAGAAACCCACGTCAAAGGAAAGATGGGGAGGTGGGACGGGGGGTGAAGCAAATGGAGCGAGGGTGAGGAGGGTTTTGGGTTTCGGAGGTGAAGAGGCTTCGGAGCGGAGAGGAGGTTCCGCTGATTGTAGTCCTCAAACTATTTGATGTGAAGTATGGAAGTGCAGAGGCTACGGATGCATCTAAGAATGAATGATCTTTCCTAAACTCATAGCTTCGTAACTCAAATAAAATCAGATTAGACTTAGGTGTGAAAAATATTTTTTAACCGTAGCACTTCGCTATGCCATCTTTCTGATTCATCCAAATCTCTTTCCATGTATAAACATTGTATAGCACCTTCATCCTTACAATTCGATGCAATTTTGTTCCATGTCATCCTTTTCATGTCACCCTGTTGCCGATCCCTTTTGTGGGTACTACGTAGGTTTGGCTGTAATTCTACAACTAAAAAGAAAAGAGCCAACTTGGAGGCAAAGATGAAGAGAATTGTGCTTAGGTACGGTGAAAAGTCAACGGATAAGAAAATAAAATAAATTAGTGTGAGTTGGCTTGTATTTTAGGCGAGCAAGTATCTCCCTATATTACATGTCATTTTAAAAATTTCTAGAAGTAAAGTATTGATATATTTATATTTAGATAAATTTTTTATACTCCATAAATATTTGAAATAAAAATAATTTTAAATATATCAGTATTTTTTGATTTTATACTAGTGATTTTTTTTCTCATGAACTTTTACGTGATTTTTTATTTTAAACTAAAAATCATTGGAAATTTTTAATTTTAAATCATTTTACATATGTGTAATTTGATTTTGAATTAGTAGTAGCTACAGTACCATCATACCTATAGAATCAAACTTCTATTGTAAAAAAAAAATAATAATAATAATCAATACTAATGTACACAATATCGTATAAACGACTATCTATTAGTATAAAAGATAAGCTGATAAGTGATCACAAAAAATATTACATCATTATAAGTGACACACCGCAAAGAATTTTATGGCTTTATATGTAATTGTGACAAATACAAGTATTTGAATTTCTAAAAATAAAGTATGACTTGACATTGAATAAAACGTTTCAAGTGATTAACATAAAGAAAGTTCCATATATATATATATATATATATATATATATATATATATATATATATATATCAAATGAGCCGATCAAATTCAATTAAGAATTTATTACAAATTATAAACTATAAAGAAGATTTTAACCCATAGAGACCTTTAGAGAAAATCTTAATTTTAAGGCCTAACATAAAATTAAGAATCTTGAAATGCGTTAGAAATGAACAAAATAAATCTAATTATTTCATATTTCCATCAAATTTTCTCTACTATCGATTTCTTTTTCTCTTTCTTTCTTTGTTTTTTTCTTCTTTCTTTTGTTTCGGTTGCCACAATGCAAATAGGGATTCTATAATCCAATGAAAATGTGCTGCCCGTGTTTCTGCTTGCAGCAGTGGACAAGGATTTCCAAGACGACGACAACTCGTCAACGAGAAATTACAGCATGTCGGTCAAAAAAAATGACCAACGGATTTGCAAACTGCTTCCTTCTCAAATATGGCAAAGGCATAGGCTTTATTTAGTTCCACCAACACCCTAGCACACCTGACCCTCTCTTTCTTTCCATCCCCTCCTCCCCACCCCCACTCCCTTCCTCGCATTTGAAAGAAGAGGAAGGAAGGGAGAAGGGGTGGAGGAGGACCATCGTCTCTCCTTCATCAAGGGGAGACGTAAGGTTGCTCGTCTTTCTCCTCCTCCTTGTCGTCGTCATCGTCGTCGAGGAAAGGAGATAAGATGAAGGAGGTATGGAGCTCCGACAATGGCCACAACATAGGCCATGGGCAAGCCATGGTTGTGGTGGCGGTAGACAAGGACAAAGGCAGCCAGATCGCCCTCAAGTGGAGCGTAGACAATCTCATCGCTAGAGGTCATGCAGTCGCCCTCCTCCACGTCAAGAAGCCTTCCAATTCTAGTATGTTCCTGTTACCTTCTCACGACCCAACCCAAATAAAATCTGCTACCATACGATCATGCAGCAATTAATGTATCTACTACTATATATGTATATATATATAGGACGTCGATTTTATGTTTGCCGTACCACCACGCGACGAAAATGGACAGTCCAGTAGTAGGCCTGTTTCCTTGTGAGGAAGGTTGTACCCCAAACATTTTTCAAAAAAGAGAAAAACATATATGAGAAAATAGTTAAAATGTATATAGCTGAAATGCGGGGGGGTTTTGAACCTATTTGATTATCGAGTATATATATATTAATATATTTACCATATATACAACATGGGCAGGTGTGCTCTTACTCAGCTGCAAGCAACATGCATGTACCAATCATTCATATTCAAGAATATGCTAACTTGACTTCTACGTTAGTTTTATATAACCAAGAATACTAATTATACAGATAATTTAATAAGTGTATATATATGTATATAGCTTAGATTCGAATTTTTTTTTTTTTGCAAGTCCTTTCCACGAGGGGGAAGAGGACATTCTACTAAGAAAAAAAAGGAATTCGATATAGGAAGGGATCGAAAGAGAAACCTACCCTCACAAGAAAGAGAAAATACATTCCGTACGTCAAAGATTAGATTTGAAAGGTTGATTGTTATACTTAGGATCCAAAGGATTTTGCATGTCCTTGCTATTTGGAGGGGTTTAAATGCAAAAGAACCTAAAATTTTAAGGGGTGGGGGGGAGGGGGGCGTTGTGGGAAATGTTTTAACAACATTATGAAAGATTTAAGTCCTAGATTCTAGAATTATATTAATAGCTGAAACTTTTTAGACCAAACATTTGGAGGGTACCTGCTGAGATAAATATATCTTTAGATTTTGAGCGTCGGTGCTGCCAAGAATCGATTGAAATTTCAATGTTAGATACGGAATTAGTTAATGGTGAATGCTGCAAGATTCATAGAAATCCTCGTTTTGCTATTATGTGTTACTTGTGAGAAGAAGAGTTGATTGAGATAAAAAAATTTCCTATTATTCAATGAGTATACATACGTATTCTTCGTGTTGTCAGAGAAAAAGGACAAACAAAATATGCAGTGAAGGCTTTCAGGTCATTTGGCATCTCAATTGGCTATCGATTTGATAGCTTAAGAGATCTACTAGGATTGTGATGGAGACCGGGAAAAGGCTCAAATTGGTGTTTTTTTAAAAAATTAGGGGTTAGAAAACACAACTTCTCATGCATTCCTACACATATACCCCCTCTCTTTTGACATGGACTTGTCAAGGAGGACGAGGAAGAGATATGGAAGATGAGGTGACATGGAGTGAAGGATGATTTGAGAAGAAAATACTTGCTTGAGAGGTGTCACTTTTAGTAGGAGAGAAGGGGACATTTTCCTTAGAGAGGAGAACGAGGTACAATTAATGGATGGGGAGGCATAAAGAAGATTCAATTATTAAAACTCTACTCGTGATCATAGGATGAAGGAAATGTAATGTTATATATACATATGGTAATGTCTTATGACATTTTAGATTTGATAAAAAAAATGCCTCATAACATTTATCATGTAGAATCAACATTATAACATTGCATTGTATAGGTAGTATATACAATTGCTATAACATAAACATTTTAACGTTGCACCGATCATGCCATAGAGCTCTAGTGCTATGTAGTTGTAGCACAACATCTATGATGTGTGTGTTAAGTGTGAAAGTGGAATGTTTTCGTAGGAATGTATGCAAGATAAGTTTGCTTTCCTTTTTCCCCTTCTCACAAAGAACAAAATGCATTTGGAGTGATTGGAGTTGAAACGATCCACAAGCTATATTTGGGCAAGTTTATTTTGAGGTTAGGAAATTTATTCCAAATTCTCTTATTTGGGTGTAAATGGTGACCATTCAAATTCATCTTGGGACTCCTTTGATTTTTGGATAACTGCCGCTTGAACTATTTAGGTGATATTAAATGCTTTTATACTCCTCGATCTTGTAATACTATAGCTCATGAACTTGTCCACGATTTACTTGACGTACTTTGTGAACATTGTAACAGCTAACCTTTGTCAGATATGCAGTGCGTTAGTTTTAAAAAATAATAAAATAAAATTAGACAAGTTTTCCGTAGTGCTTTTCATTTACATGACTGAGATAAAAAAATCGAAAATAGCGTAATATGCTGTCATGTCCATAATGGAGAGAAAAAAAAAGATAGCATCGTGACTATTACTATTATAATAAAAAAAATGGGAGAGTTTTTCTATCACTTATTTAGAAATATATTCGATTGACGTGTCATTTATGTTGGTGGTGAATTTACATCTTAGTATAAGAGTTATACGTGGTTATAGATATAAAAGATTATATCATTTTTTTAGATTCTAAAAATATAATTATTATTTTTAGTTAAGAGAAAGGAGAGTCACATGATTCAAATTTTGTGGAGAGAGAAGGAAACTCTGTCTCCAGTTGGTACCGTCGGCACTATAATAGATGCTAACGGCATCATCATAGTTGCTGTGAACACTTTAAATGTACTGATATTACACATATGTAATGTAAAAGGGAAAAAAACATATGAAAACATAACTTACAACCAGCAGTAATATGAAAATATATTATAATACCAACAAAGGCTATTTTTAAGGTACATTATTTAGAAGTAGCAATAATCTCAGTAATTGATTAACATGGTGCCATTGGCACCATGATAGGGGGTAACAGTACTATCATAACTGCACTTGAGACTTCAACCACATTATCATAGTACATGCAACAACAATATGATAGGGGTTAACGGCATCACAATATCTCAAACAAAAAAGATAATAATCATATTAACATAAATTTAGATATCAACGCCATCGCATACATTTTTATTTTGGTGCCTTTGGCATATATTTAGTAACTTTTATAATGCTCAAATATCTACTGCAAACACTTATCACTTATCTTGGTGTTGTTGGCACGAATTATATAAACACCTACTGTGGTGCTAACGGTACCACCATAAGTGCTAATGGCATCATCACCAGTTGTGTTGAGATGCCAATAACACCTCAAACAAACAACACCTATTGTACCATCGTTGCACGTACTAGATCAATGTGGTGGAAGTCTCTAGTGCAGCTATGATGATGCCATAAACACCTATTGTTGTGCTGACGGCACCTTGTTGTCAATTAGTCATTATTTTGAAGGCAAATAGGTGCTGACGGCACCACCATAGGTGCTAATGTCATCACCACTAGTCGTGTTGAGATGCCAACAACACCTCAAATAAAAAAGATAAGAATCACATCAACGTAAATTTAGATACCAATGTTACCATGTATATTTTCATGTTGGTGCCATTGACACCTATTTAGTAAGTTTTATAATGCTTAAGTATCTACTGCAAACACTTATCACTTATTTTGGTATTCCTGGCATGAATTATTTACCTTATAGGTGCTAACGGCATCACCACTAGTCGCGTTGAGATACCAACAACACCTCAAATAAAATAGATAAGAATCATATCAACGTAAGTTTAGATATCAATGTCACTACGTACGTTTTTATGTTGGTGCCTTTGGCACATATTCAGTAACTTTTATAGTGTTTAACTATCTACAGCAAACACTTATCTTAGCATTGTTGGCATCAATTACTCATCACTTATCTAGTTGTTGTTAACATCAATTATGTAAACACCTGTTGTGGTACTGATAGCACCACCATTGGTGCTAATGACATCACCACCATTCGTGTTGAGATGCCAACAACAGCTCAAACAAAAAAGATAAGAATCACGTAAACGTAAATTTAGATACCAACGTCATCATGTATATTTTTATGTTGGTGCTCTTGGCACCTATTCAGCAACTTCTATAGTGTTCAAGTATCTACTGTAAATACTTATCACTTATCTTGGAATAATGGTCAGGTAAATGGTTGGTCTATAAATAACGGAGAAAAGTTCTTGATTTTTCTCTTTGTTTCATAGAATCGATGAAATAGATGGAGAGGTCATGAATGGCTATCCATTTTTTTCCTTTTAGCAAAATTCTCTTCTTGGTGGTTATAAGCAACCATCTATAAAAATGTGTCTTTTTATACTTTTACTGCATGTTTATTACTTTTCATACTCTGGTAACAAAGCATCAATTGTAGAAATTTTAACCATACAAGATAGATGGCAAAGTTTATAGATTCTATAGCTATATGTACCTTTATTTTGGCAAATTTGGAGAATGCAAACACTAATTTGATAGCTACACCATTCAGCTATAGAATGGATGGAGAAAATACCCATTTTCTTTTTGTGCCAATACAACGATTCTATTTCTGCAGATGGGATACATAATAGGATCCTATGTATATCATTGTTTAGTGGTTGATGTCCTGCCACTTTTCTTTACAGAGACTACTTGTTGATTTACAGAGACTATAGGTCCTGCATTAGTGCTGTCAACACCTTACACTAGAAATATAACTTATACACCATGATCAGGGTTAAGGATCTCATTGGAGCTGGAGCTAGAGTCAGAGGAGGTAGGGGTCGGAGGAGGAGCTCGATCAAGCTTGAGGTTGGAGTCGAAGTTAGAGGATCCCGTTGGAGCTGAAGTTGGAGGAGGTTGGGGTCGGTCGGAGGAGCTCGGTCGGGGCCGCATGAAAGGGAGCTCGTCGGAGGAGGAGCTCATTGGAGCTCGGTGTCATTTACTGGGGAGCTGCTAGTAGGGTAGCAATGGATGTGGGTGGGTGGCGTGGGAGGGAGGGAGGAGTAGGTAGGATGCTTCTTTTATAGGCAAATTTTGAATTCAAAATTGGTGGACTCCATAAGGGAGGGGGGTAAGGGGAGGGGTTATACATGGAATCTTAGTAGAATTCCACCTAGAATTTGAGTATGTTATGGGATATGTAAAAGAGTATATATAATACTACTCGTAGGATGGTGTCGAAAGTCGAGCATATCTACGGTATTTTCCTATTATCAGGAAAATCGACTGGCATAGGAGCGAAATTGGTGTTGAAATCAAGATATAAATAATTAAATAAAAAAATATATTTTTAATGATTTCATATAAATTAAAAATATTAATCAAGTTAAATATATTTTAGTAAGACTCAGAATAAAATAAAGAATAAATAATACGTAATAGTACAAATAAATAAAATGAAGAAATGTTAGAAATTGCTCCGATCAAAGTGCTCATTAAAAACTTTTCTTAGATAAGGTATCACCCCCATAATATTAGTACGTTAGGGTCTGACAAACTCACAAGATATGACGATCCACCTTCAAGATTTCGAGCACTTCGATCTTAGATGTCTTCAAAAATCATTTCAGGAGAATGAAGCTAAGGCAATTTGGTTGATTAACTAAATTCCCAATTGATCAAACCAATTTCAAAAACCTCTCGTAGATCACTCTCAACTCTTGTGCAAGATCAACAAGCTTGATTGGTGGTTTTTCTATCAATTTTATGTCAAATGAACGCACCAAAAAAGAGAGATAAGAACGAGAGAGAGGGAGAGAGAGTGGAGAGAGCTTTTTTACTTTTATTGTGTGTCAAATAAGAGTCCTCTCGTGACCCTTATATAGAGTCCACAACCCGACATTTATAAAAATATGGCAATTGATAGACAAATTTAGTCACATTGATCGATCAAAGTTGACTTTTTGGTAGACCAAACCAATTGATCGTCCAAATTTAACCCATTGATCGATCAAAATAATTGATCAATCAATTTAACCTTTTGATTGACCATTCAGGCCAAAATCATGTGATTAAAAATCCACAGCGAAAGAGTCTAAATTTCAAGTTTCAAATCGATTCTCATTTGAGTCGAAATCGGTGTCGGTGTCGGGCTGGGGTGGGTGCGCACGCGCGCACATATCCTCAGCCCTACCTTTTACTCTTTACTACATAGGTCATAGGAGGCAGAAGCCTTTTACACTAACCAAGAGGTTTATCAACTTCTAGTATGAGACTAAAAATCTCTACTAAATTTCACTGATTGCAACATAAATTCCCGCATCATTGTATATCAATTGTATCCCGATTGATGCAATTAGGCTCTCAAATCCAATATTTCCTCACAAATTCATCATTGAAATCTAATAATAAATTTCTCGGCTACCACACTCTACTTTCAGTGAAGGTACCTTCCGATTTGAACCCTTACCTTGGTCATCCACCTTCACTACCATAGGAATAATGTGAAACTATTCTTGAACTTTAGACCTTTGATGTAGGGTGTATAGTGGTGACAACAAAATGAAATTCTTGATGATAATCTTTAGGGTTAGTGCTCTTAAGGGCCAAGCACCCTATCCTGTTTCATGAGTGTATTAGGGATAGACTCTTATTCCCTTAACTATGACGCACAACAACACTCACATAGGTGGCGTTCTCCAAGGATGCACTGCTCATTGAACCCATTCAGACCCTTTGCTCTTCCTAAATTTACAACTTAAGGCATTTAGGCTTCCAGAGATTGGACTCAAATGCAATAATATCTAACAATAAGTGCCAACTAGTTCCCCATACAGCTTGTTGTTACCACATTGAACCTACTTTGTGGGATCTTCACGTAGTGAGGTTGGGTTGGTACTGTTGGTAAACTCCTAATGGTCTTCAGTCCCATCCGAAGCCTAGATTTAAGACTAAAGATCTATCAAGTCCTTTAGTAAATGAATCTTCTGTATTATCCTTAGATTCAATAAATTCCATAGCAATCACTTCTTGAGACACCAAATCCCTTACAGATTTGAGTCTGATTTAGATATGTCTACTTATTTTGTGATTAAGCTTTGAACTCTTAATCTTTACTATTGCAGTCATGCTGTCACAATGCAAAGATATTGTAGGAATCGACCTACCTACCATAGGGTTTATGAAAGAAGTTTCTTTAGCCATTCAGTCTCAATTCTAGTGGTGTTCAAAGCGCATAGTTCAGCCTCAAAGGTAGATTAGGCTAAAATGATTTGTTTTGCAGATCTCCAGGAAATTGCACCACCTTCAAGGGTAAATCCTATAACACCATTGCTCCCACAATCCTCAATTTGACTAATCCAACTTATATCATTATATCCTTCCAAAATTGAAAGATATTTATTATAATGCAAACTAAGAGAAATAGTTTCTTTTAAATACCTAAGTATTCGGTTTAAGGCATCTTAATGAATATGGTCAAGACAACTTGTGTATTTGCTTAACTTAGACACAGAGAATGAAATATTTGGCCTAGTATAGTTAACCAGATACATCAAGCTTCCTATGATTTGTGAATATCTAAGTTGTAAAACAAGTGTTTCACTTTTGTTCTTATAGAGATTGATGAATCAAAAGGAGTGCTTACAACCTTTTAATTTTGATAGCCAAATTTCTCAAGAACTTTCTCAACATAATGAGGTTGAGAAATTGCATACCCTCTACTGATTAAATCAGTTGAGGCCCAAGATTACATTTGAAACACCTATATCTTTTATCTCAAACTTATTATTCAAGAATAATTTAGTTTCATTCACAATTCTTATATCTGACCCAAACAGTAATATATCATTTACATATAAGCATAAGACAATACACGTATCACCATTAACCATAGAGTAGACACACTTGTCGGACTCATAACCTACAAAGCCAAAAGACTGGATAGTTTTATCAAACTTTTTATGCCATTGTTTGGGTACTTATTTTAAACCATAAAGAGATTTAAGAAACTTACAAACCTTTTTCTTATTCCCAGGAGCTACAAATCCCTCAGGTTGATCCATATAGATCTCCTCCTCAAGATAGCCATGAGGAAAGGTGGTCCTCCCATCCATTTGGTGGATAGTGAGATTATAAATGGAAGCCAATGCAATAAACATCTGGATAGTAGTAATCCAAGTTATTGGAGAATAGGTATCAAAATAATCGATACCTTCTGTTTACTTAAACCACTTGGCAACAAGTCTAGCTTTGTATTTTCTAATAGATCCATCAGGCCTGAGTTTTCTCTTAAACACTCATTTGCATCCAATAGTAGAACACTCTGGAGGTAAATCAACCAACTCTTAAGTGCCTTTAGAGATAACTGAGTCCATCTCATTCTTAATGGCATATTTTTAATGTTTAGCATCAGAAGAGGCCACAACATCATGATAAGTGGGGGGATCGCCTTTGATTTGGTAAGTAATAAAATCACTTTCTAAATCCTTGGCAATTCTTGGTTGTTTATTTCTTCTATGTTCAAAATCCTCTACTTCATTAGATTCAAAATAGGAAGAGCTAGCCCCGACATTGGACATTTTTTCCACTTGATTAGGAATAGAACAAGATGTGGTGGCTAGATTATTTGAGGTCACATTTTGAGATAATCCAGTTTTCACAAGGAAGACATCCTAAAAAAATGTAGCATTGCGAAACTTAACAATAGTGTGGACATCTATGCCTAAAATCTTAGATTTTATAATAAAAATCTATAGGTATAACTGTTATCAACACAATCCAGAAAGACTGCATCAACTGTCTGAGGTCTAAGCTTTTTACTCTTGTGTTCTGGGACAACCACCTTTACAAGGTAACCCCACACTTTGAGGTATTTTAAACTTGCTTTCCTATTTCTTCAAATCTCAAATTGACTACTTTCCTTATGCTTGAGGGGAACTTTATTTAGAATATGGCATGCTGTATTCAAAGCTTTTCCCCCATGTGTAAGTAGGTAATTCTGAGCTTTGTAGGAAAATGTTGACCATATCAGTTAGGATTCTATTCTTTTGCTCTGCTATCCCATTAGATTGTGGGGAATATGGGGCCGTCATTTTATGAACTATATTAAAAGCTTAGCACTGCTCATCAAAGAAGTTGGTCGTATATTCCCCTTCTCTATCCGACGTTAGTCTCTGAAGAGTTCTCTCAGTTTGTGTTTACTTCTTTCTTGAAGATAAGGAATTTCCTTAATACCTCATCTTTAGACTTAAACAAATATACATAGCAGTATCTATTACTGTCATCTATAAAGGTGATAAAATATTTTTTATTTTCTCTAATCAGCACACCACTAAACTTATAAATATCCGTGTGCACCAAATCTAAAACTTTAGTATCTTTAGTAATAGAGTGAAAATACTTTCTAGTTTGTTTAATCTACATACATATCTCGCATTTCTTAGTTTTATCTATGGTGTGTTCAGGAATCATATTTAATTTTATCATTCTTTTTAAAAAATTGAAATTTACATGACCCAATCTACCATGTCATATATCACAAGATTCAATATTACTGCAAATAGATTGAATTGAATGAAAATTAACATTATTCAAATCATTTCTACATGATACATTCACATGACATCTCACTTTAAATAATAAATTAAAATCTACCAAATATTCATTTCTATAGAATGTTCAATGTCTCAATATAACTTTGTGACATTTAAAGTTTAATTCAAAACCCTCTCTAACTAACAAAGATCTAGAAAGAACATTCTTCTTTACAACAAGAACGTCCAGCACCTTGCGCAGTATCTAGACTCCCTTTGAGGAAAACTTCAAGTCCACGCGTTCGAATACCAACACCTTGGCTGTAGAATCATTCTCTATCTTCACAATCCCGCCACTATAGGCTTGATAGGAAGAAAAGAACGATCTATCAGCACAAATATGTACATTGGCTCCAGTATCCACGAGCTCTTTAGTAGGATCGTGAATAACATAGAGTTCAGGTTTTATTGAGACATACCCATCGTCAAGCTCAACGTTCTCAGTGATCATATTCACCTGAGGATTCTCCTCTGTGGTCTTTTGCTGAGCTTTATTAGAAGGATAATATTTCTTTTAGTGCCCAACCTACTCACAGTGCTAGCATGGTTTGTTCTTGGATTTCTTTTGGATCTTGGGTTTGACTTTCGTTTTGTTTCTATTGTTTTTATTTTTATTCTCCTTACCCTTAGACGTCATGACATTCATTTTAAACTCTACAAGCATTACTGGCTTCTGTTTCCTATGCTCTTCTTCAATGGCAATGACTACCATAAAGTCATTAAAAGAAATCTTTTACTTTATATACTTGAGAGTCATCCGAAATCCTTATAAGATTTAGAAAATTTCTCAATGATGCACATGACTTGAAACTTCTCAGGAAGCTTCATCTCAGCCTCTGCTAAATCATGGAGCAAGAACAAAAATTTGTATGCCTACTCTGATCTTATCCATTTGGAATCTAAGGAATTTTCTGACAGAGTATTTTTCAATATCATGATCCTTAGTATTATACTTCTTGTCCAACTCCTCCCATGGTCCTTTCGTAGTGTATGTAGATGTGTTGTATACATCAAATAACACATTAGACAAAGTTAATAAGATGCAACCGTGACAAATACATTTGCGCTCATTCCACTCATCTAGCACCTTTTGGACTTTAGGAGTGAGTTTTTCCTTATCCATAACTAGGCATTCGATTTCAAATGTTGAGATCAAACCAATGGTGGTCACCCAAAGTTTTATGCGTTGTTGCCAATGTTTGAAATTTTACCCACCAAATTTCTTAAGTATACCGGATAAGTCTACACGTGATTTAAGAGTTATTTCTGACATAACAAATACTTTAGATCTACGTGATACTTTCTCTAAAATTGTTGAAATCAAGGCATATAGGGAATCAATAAATAAAAACATATGTATTTTCAACTATTTCGCATAGATTAAAAATATTAAATCAAGTAAATTAAACATGTTTTGACAAGATCCAGAATAAAATAACGAACAAATAACATGTAATAGCAGAAATGAACAAAACAAAAAAATGTTAGAAATTACTTTGGTTAAAGCGCAGATTAAGGACTTCCCTTAGAGAAGGTATAGCTCTCCACAATACCGATGTGTCGAGATCTAACGAATTCCTCCCAAGATACGATGATCTACCTCTAAGATTTAACGCACTTTGATCTTCGACGTCCTCGAAAATCTTCTCAGGAGAATGAAGTTGATGCACTTTTGTTGATCAACCAAATTCTCGATTGATTTAGCAATGTAATTGTTTGATCAATTAAAAACCTCTTGTAGATCATTCTCAACTCTTATGCTAGTTTGACATACTTGGTTGAAGATTTTTCTACCAATCTTACGTCAAACGAATGCACAAGAAAGAAAGGTAAGAACGAGAGAGGGAGAGAGTGAAAAAAGCTTTTTTGCTCTTGTTGCATGTCAAATGAAAGTCCTCTTATGACATTTTTATACAGCTTATAACTCGACGTTTATGAAAATTTCCATTTTATAAAAATACGACAATTATCGACCAATTTAATCCCATTAATCTATCAAAATTAATTAATTGAACAAACTTAAACTTTTTAATCAACCAAATTAATTAATTGATCAAATTTTAATTCATTGGTCGATCAAAATAATTGATTAATCAATTTTACCTTTTAATCGATCAATCTAAACTAAAATCATGAGATTAAAAATTCATAGTAAAGAAATTCAAGTTCCAAGTTTCAAAAGTCGAAGTCAACCAAGGGCGAGACACATGCGCGTATACGTCATCCCCAACCTCATCTTTTACTCTTTGCTTCATAAATCAGGAAAGGTAAAAACCTTTTACATCCACCACAAATTCTATCTACTTCCAATATGAGATTAAACATTTCTACTAAATCACACTAATTTCAGTATAAATTTTCATGTTACCATGTATCACTTGTATCTTGATTGATGCAATTAGATGCTTAAATTCAACAATTTGTTGCATGCAAAATGTAATTTTTCCAAAGTACCGACGACAAAGGACGATATTTGTTGATGCGGGTGGAGAAAAGATGGTGTTTTTTGATGTATAATTATTCCTGCTGACGTGCTCGAATGTTGCAAACTTACGATATTATCTTTCGTTTTTCCTTTTAACCTTTAATTCAGCAGGATGTATGCATGCATGCGTGGCTTGACCTCCTATAAAATAAAACTTGACCTTTTTTTTTTCTTTTTGAAAACTAATGCATTTCAAAATACATGAAACCAAAAGGAAAACTCACTTCATTTTATTTTATTCTTTTTTTCCCCAAAAAATCGTTTTCTAATTTTTCTTTTAAGTGAAAATATGACCTTGTAAGACTCGTGCTTTGAATAATTGAAAGACAATTTTCACAATGTTCGTTTTCTTGGATGTCTGTATGCATTCAGATTCTAATCAGTTTGTATTTGTAGCAATCCATTTACCTGTACACTTTTAGAATGAGTTTTCTGATGCTTGATGATGATGTGAATGCATGGATCAGACATGGGAATTTCCATTACTTTTGGCACACGTAACCAATAGAAACAGCACATGCAATCTCGTTAGAACTACGGTTAATTGTCACTAACTTGTCATCATCCAGACACTCCAGAGGAGGTGTATGCAAAGGAGCTGTTCCTTCCCTTCAGGTGTTTCTGCACACGAAAAGATGTATGTTTCAGATTGAATGACCCCTTGTCCTCTTCAGTTCTTCATTTGCAATTATTCGAAAGCTGATCAAATAAAAGTTTACAATTGTGGGAATTTTTATTTTCTTGATCTAACTGAGAATATAACCAGTTGCCAATTACAAAATCCTCCTGCAGATACAATGCAGAGACATCATACTGGAGGATACAGATGTAGCTGGGGCTGTTATCGACTACGTCACTGCAAATGCCGTGGAAAAACTGGTTGTTGGTGCACCCACACGCAACAGCTTTATCAGGTTCTCTCTTGAGCTCCCTGCTGTTACTCTGTTGACAATGCAAAAACCCAGCAAAAGAATTAGGAATTTTCAAGTAAATGTAGTTAAAATTATTTAAAATTACTTAAATACCATTAACTTTACTATATTACCGATTATACTATTGAAAACGTCATGTTATTTTCGTATTAGTCACTCCCTTAGTCAGTCATTAATTTTAATGATTTTAAACTAAGATGTAATAAAAATTTAATTTTTAATCCTCTAAATTTATTTTTTTATTTTCACCCCACCCCCCACCCCACTGTACTCCACCTCCCTCCAACCTCCGATCACCTATTCTACCCCCTCTCTATGGTGACCTCGCCATCCACGATGTCGGCATTGTCGATCCCACTGCCACCTCCGGTTGTCACCCTGTAGCCCCGAAGAGGAAGAAGTCAGGATGGAGGATGTCGATGTAGGGGTGGAGGGACCTCCGATAGGAGGTGCTTGCGTAGGAGGTCACGACGAGGAAGAGGAAGAGTACGAGGAGGAAGGATGAGAGAGTCATTGGTGTTGGTTGATGATGACTTTGAGTTAAGGTGGGAAGGGAAGGGTGAAAATAAAAAAGAATTTAAAGAAAAATAAAATAAAATTTGACGATTAAAAAATATTTTTTTATTAAATTTTAGTCAAGAACGATAAATACGAAAATAACATGATGTTTTTAATAACATAGTGAAATGAATGATATTTAAATAATTTAAAAAGATTTTAACAACACTCAAAAGATCCCAAAGAATTATAATTAAGTTTACTTTTCAAAAAAGAAAAAAAAGCTGTTAAATAAGAACGAGTCACCAGAAATTCGGATTCGTTATGAGTGATTGCATTGCTTTTTCCTCCTACCAGATTCAAGACCACAGACACTCCGAGTGTCATAGCTAAAGGAGCACCAGATTTCTGCACGGTGTATGTAATCTCCAAAGGAAAGGTGTCGACGGTGAGAAATGCCACCCGACCGCCACCTGTGGCCATGGTGCGCGCTCAAGTACAAAATCAAGCAAGCATCAAACAGGAATTTCCTGCAAGTGCACCAATGTCACTTAGTTCCTCGCCAGTGCCAAGTAGTGCCAATTCCAAAGGTATGCATATGATATACGTGCCGTAGACGATAGCCAAAGTATCTCGCATACGGAGAAAAGATGCTAGCACATAAAACAAGATATGAAGAGTAATACCAGCTTTTTCCATTGGCAGCTGATGTACCTCTACGACATTCGTATGAAGATTCCATAAAGTATGTCCATCTGGCCCCTGAACTACATTTTGCAGAAGAAATAGAAATCTTTTCCTGTGGCAAGCTTACCGTCACATGCAAATGTTTTTTTTTTCTCTCTGGGACAGGTCTCCATTCACAAGAGGGGGCAGAGCAACAAATGGAAAATCATATGGCGAGATGCCTACACCAGAAACAGACCTATCATTTGTGAGCTCGTCCAGGACAAGCACTGACGGGCTGCTACCTTCATTATATGATGATATGGATGGATATCGGCCTCCACGACTATCCAATTGTTCAGATGGATATGACAGAAGCTTTGAGATGATGCGGACACCACTGAAGACCGTGGAGACGCAATTGCTGGGGAAGGAGTATTCCGCATTCTCTCAAGAAAGTGGAAACTCTTGGTCTTCGCAGGCTATGGTTGGTAACTTAAAATGGAAATCTCCTTGAATCAGTAGATAGAAAATCTCAGCAGAAAAACAGAGATCCGCTGTATAAACTGTCTCCATAAGTCATCTTTGAAAAGAAAAGTGGGTTCGGAGAAGTCCTCAGTTAGTGAATAAGTATGGAACTTCTTTCACCTACATAGAGCTAGGAAATAGAAAACAGGAATAAAATAGGACTCAAGACTATCCTAAATTAGGGCTCTTTATTCCTAATATTCTAACAATATTTAATTTAGGAACTAGTAGAAATTCACAGGAGATCAAAGTACTGACAGGAATGTAGTGTATATTATCACTAGTTTAGAAAAGAAATGAAACGAAATATCTCTACATACAATTGTAAATGAGCTGTCAGTAAATATATTTTCAACTTTCAGGAAAGCAAACTTCCTTTGCCCAGTCTCTCAAGAAGCTAGAACTACATGAAGCTTCTTTGGGACTTCTTATGGTGAAAAGTTCTTTTGCTCAGAAACCATGAAACAATTCCCAAGTCAAATTTAATCAACAAGGACAACTGACATAAACAGAAGCATTAGAAGGAAATTACCAGGGAAGGAAAAATGTATGAAGCAACTTGAAGTCTAAACATAGAATTCCATTTCTCAAAAATGGGTGCACACAGAATTCATTTACAAGTAGAATTTTGATCAGCATGTGACAAAGTGAAATAAGAGTGAAACAATGCTAAAAAAAAAGTCTCAAGCTTTTTCAATGAAACCAAATGCAACAGTGAATTATGGAACTAGACATACAGAATGCACATTTTGAGAAATTGACAAGAACTATTACCCATGTGCTAACTGCCACTGAATTCACCAGGATGATGTGGAAGCAGAGATGAGGAGGCTGAGGCTGGAGCTGAAGCAGACAATGGATATGTACAGCACAGCCTGCAAAGAAGCATTGACAGCAAAACATAAGGTAATGATTGTCCCGCATTCCACCTTGGGAGATCAAATGGCAAACCTACTTATATTAAGTGATTTTGACAAAATCTGTAACTAAATTTCTAGGCCGGTGAGCTTCATCGCTGGAAAGTTGAGGAAGAGCAAAAGCTTCACGAGGCTAGACTAGCAGAAGAGACAGCTCTTGCAATTGTAGAGAAAGAGAAAGCAAAATGCAAGGCAGCAATCGAGGCAGCTGAGGCAGCACAGCGACTTGCAGAGCTGGAAGCGCAGAAAAGGATAAATGCAGAAAAGAAAGCATTTAGAGAAGCAGAGGAGAGGAAGAAAGCAATGGATGCTTTGGTGCATAAAGATATAAGATACAGGAAATACAGCATAGACGAAATAGAGGCGGCCACAGAGTGCTTTTCAGAGAAACGTAAAATTGGTGAGGGTGGATATGGTCCTGTGTACAAAAGCTATCTGGATCACACTCCAGTTGCCATTAAAGTTCTGCGCCCTGATGCAGCTCAAGGGAGATCCCAGTTTCAGCAAGAGGTGTGAACATTTATAGCCTGGCAGCCAAGGATGTAGAAGCTCTAAGCTGCTTTTGACATGAATTCAAATTACTCCAATCACATTTAACAAACATAAAACATCTAATGACGCTGAGGGAAGAGAGATTATGATGCTGCCAGCTCGAGGAGAAGGCTCTTCTTCAGCCATCTACCTTGATTGTGCAGATGCATTATTATCTAACATCTCAAGAGGGATGACAAAGTAACAAATTGAATAGACATTACCTTGTATAACATGATCCATATACAATTTATACGTTTCTAAAATGAACTAGAAATTTCACTTCTATAATATGTGCATACATAAGAGTCTAGCAAGCGATAGCCATTGCAAGGATTAACACCTTTTTGCTAACAAATCTAATTGATAGGTCGAAGTATTGAGTTGCATAAGACATCCGAACATGGTTCTCCTGTTAGGTGCATGTCCAGAATACGGATGCCTGGTTTACGAGTACATGGCTAATGGAAGCTTGGAAGACTGCCTGTTCCGGCGAGGGAACACTCCTGTCCTTCCTTGGCAGCTTAGATTTCGGATTGCGGCTGAGATAGCAACTGGTCTTCTCTTTCTGCACCAGACAAAACCCGAACCTCTGGTTCATCGAGATCTCAAACCTGGCAATATCCTCCTTGATCGTAATCTCGTGAGCAAGATAAGCGATGTTGGTCTTGCACGCCTTGTCCCACCAAGTGTTGCAGATAACGTCACTCAATACCGCATGACCTCAACTGCAGGGACATTCTGCTATATAGACCCTGAGTATCAACAGACGGGAATGCTGAGCACAAAATCTGACATTTATTCTCTTGGCATAATGCTACTGCAAATAATAACTGCGAGGCCTCCCATGGGGTTGACTCACCATGTTGAACATGCCATTGAGAAGGGAACATTCAAGGAGATCCTGGACCCAGCAGTTCAGGATTGGCCAGTTGAGGAGGCATTGACCTTTGCTAAGCTATCACTGCAATGTGCAGAACTAAGGCGCAAGGACAGGCCAGATCTTGGGAAAGTTATACTTCCAGAGTTGAACAAGCTGAGAGCACTAACAGATGATAATATGCATACCGGTATCCTTGGAGGCAGCAGAAATGCCTCACCTGTCCAAAGCTTTGTCTCCATGAGCCAGGTAAAAAAATTAGCTAGAAATTATCATTTTGAGAAGAGTAATGTACCATAGGCCTGTACTTGACTTGATGACAGGCATATGGCTTGGTAAGCAACTAGCCACAAACAAGAGAACAATAAAACTGCATAAATGGATCAGGATGACAGAAATGGTAAAACTTCTCGAATGTACCGATAGAACTAGAAAAGAATTTTTATACAAATGCCACAAAAAACTTTTGATATTACATAATTGATGTCACTCAAATTAAGTTCCACCAAGATGATTTGCTATTTTTGATTATAGCATATTGTTAAATGGTTATTTTCACCTGTAAATTGCATCATAAACCTGAAAACTGCAATTATGATGGCACTTCTATAAAAGTAATCAACTTTATAGTGCATCTGTGTAAAGGCAAAGTATGATGGTTATTATGTAATATCAAAAGTTTCTAATGGCATTTGTGTAAACACCCTAAATTCGAAATCCTCAACTATGCCTTTTCAAAAAAGAAATCCTCAAATGTACCGTTTCAGAAAAAGAAATCCTCAACCTACTGATATAGTTGGTAAATTAATCCTCAGTATTTTCTTCTTATGATTCGAATGATGAAAGATATATTTGTTAAACATCAACTCTAATGGTGGTTGGTTCACATATGGCCATCCAAGTTGGATGCTATCCCATCTGCCTAAATGCTTATCAGCTTCCATAAACTGAGTCATAGGAAGTAAAATGTAGTCTTTTACCAATGCACAACCAAAAGCAAAATGAAGCCAAGCGATTTTATTCATTTTGTAGGAGGCCATGAGTGGTCCACAATATGAATCAGGAAGCTCAAAAAGTCGAAGTGGCATACCATCCGTCCCAGGAAGATCAGCACTCATGTGATTACAAACTGGTTTCATGGATTGCAAGATTGTTGGAGGCTAACATCTATTTTCAGGAAAGTTACTCTGCAAAAGCAAATCAACAATGACCTGTACTAACCAGCAAGTTCTTCCATGGATCTATGTATGAAAGTCAAGACATGACTGGGAAAATAACTCTAATCAGCAAATGCAACGTGGGAAACTATTTCTGTACAAAATAAGAGTCATGGCTGAAGGGCAGTTTCTATTTCCAAGTAGCTGTACATTCTGCAGTCCACAGGCACTAACAGCCCATCTGATATAAAGCAGTTTGTCCAAAGATGGAAGTGGCATCTTTTTAGCTGCTAATTTACACAATAAATTGGTCTATGCTCTTCTGCAATAACATGTACATCCTAAGAACTGCGCCTACTTTTTGGCAGTGAAGTACCATATGCAGCCATAATATGATGTACAAACTCTAGGACTTCAACTTTTATGTTATTCGACAAGAATTTTTTGCTACCATATTGGTGATGGAGATGCAGATTCATGCATCTTCTTATCAAAAAAAAGGAGACAAAAGAAAAAAAAAACAAAACAATTCATGCATCTCATAACATTAGTTGATTTCTGGCTGTTTCAGGGGAAAGAGTTGCTTTCTGACAGCTACAATCAGTCATTAAGGACCATGAAACTGCAGAGGAAAAGCGAAAGAAAATGAAACAGACAGAACATACATTGAATTATCGATAGAATGCTTACTATATTATTTGGAATGGAGCTATTTATTTCTTTTCAAATACAAATAGAGTTACTTCCCGGAAAAAAGTCATGGTACCGTAGGAGGGGTCGCCCTGAAAACCCAAACAGATGACTACCTAAGTTGATCCAGAAGAAAATTCAGATAATCACATGGCATAAAATCCAATTCATCTGAAAAAGTTTAATTTTTGTATAACTAGATATCCCTAGTTAGTCAGTCAAATTAAATCTTTGGATCTTCTTCTCATCTTTAATTTGCTGCGTACATTGCCCTGCAGATTCCCATGCAGTATTTATGCTCTTGAGGAGTTCTCCATGATTTTGAAATGGCTTTATCGTTCTCTCATAAGTTTAAAACTCTGGGTGTTAAAACTTGCATTGAATTACATTCCAAAAAAAAAAGGATTGAATTTGGTCTACCAGTTCTTTTTTTAAAACACCAATGACTGTAACATGAAGAGGACATGGATGGCATTATGGGTTCAAATAACTTGATACGTATTGTTATGGCTACTTCCATGATCTTATTCATTTTCAATTTCGAAAAATAACTATGTATATCCTGTGGACATGCAATGTATCTTATCTCTTGTCATGATCTTAAAAGCTTGGAGCATCAATCACAAACTTATAGATAAACTTAGTTCTTAGCATTCATATTTTAACCACTCAAAAATAGACATTCATGTTAAAATTATAAATATATAAATTTTTGAGAAGGTGTTAAAATTACAATATTCCTTTTCATACACACATTCCCTCTAAAAGAAATACATACACATATTTGGACAGGGCATGTAACATAACCTTATAATTGCTATTATTTCTACACATGTAAATGTAGTTCTTTTTTTGAACAAATGTACATGCTACTTTTTACGAGAGAAAAAAAATGTTAAATATATTTAACTCAAATAAACAAATCATGGCCGATGAAAGGCCACATGCGTGTCCACATCTTCTATGATTGAGAATTTCCAAAGAGCAAATAAAGGAAGATGTAATGAATACATGTACCTAATGCCTAACATGGCACAAAGAGGAATAAAGGCATCAAAAAAATCAATAGAACTCCACAATTGTGGAAATATGATGATCACAGGATTCAGTACCATGCATTTTGAACGTATCTTTTTTTTGGGGTTGGGGGGAGGCTTTTCATTCCAGAGGGAAAGGATGGCTACAAAAAAAGCCATTTTCATTTATGTTATAAGGCCTTATCTCTCCTTAAAAGGATCACATTTTCATTTTTTTCTACATATGTTCATGTCTCTGTCTTCATGAAATGACAGATGGTAAGGTTTTTTTTTTTTTTTTTTTTTGAAAGGAAAAGGATGTGTAAAGTTTAAGGAAATAATAATAATAATAAATGTTAGGTGGGCTCTCCAAGTCACACCTTGGTCACATGGACTGTCCACATGGCATCGAGTTGTCATAAGTGTTCGCCATAACATTTTAGGGTTTCTTGGCTTGCTTGCCAAGTTAATTTTTGAGCCAATTATGGCTAATTTTCTTGATATTATTTTCTGTTTTCCATTTTAGGCAATTACAATTTGTTAGTCTATTTTCCTACTTAATCTCTTAATTTATCTTTTGAGTCAATAATAACATGTTCTATTATTTCTCAAGACTCCTCTCCTCTCTCTCATTGTCCATGCCAGCTTCTCTCCACTCACACAGCCAACTTTCTCTCTCCTCTCTTCCATGTGATTTAGCTCTCGCATGATATCATAGCAGGCTTTCCTGGTTGGCTAAGACTCCACGCGTGGATTGAAGAAGCAGATCTCCATCTCTTCAAGCTCTACATTGATTTCTTCACCTTTTTTTGGTGGCCTTATATACGCCTGGAGAAATTGCGAGATATAGAAGCAACGACACCGACTTAGATTGAGGGGGCACGTGGAACCCTCTAGCATGTTAGGGAACGCTAAGATCAAGTATTTAGCTCTTGGGTGTAAAAAGGAGGCATAGAGACCGCTCTCAACCTTCTAGAAAGAAGCAAATGGTAGATTCGAAGATCCATGCTACTCGAGGAGGCACTTGAGATGAGAGATGCAGCTCAGAAGAAATGGGAGAAGCAGAATTATTTGGTCCAAGTCTTCACCCTCTCTAGCCTTAAATTGAGGGGGTGTGTTAGAGTTTAAGGGAAAAAAACAATTATAAATGTCATGTGGGCCGTTCATGTGGCAACTTGGCCACATGGATTGTCCATGTGGCATCAAGTTGTCATAGGCGTTGGTCACAAGATCTTAGGGTTTCTTGGCTTGCATGGCAAGTTAATTTTTGAGCCAATTATGGCTATTTTTGTTGATGTTACTTTCTGTTTTTTATTTTTAGGCAATTACAATTTAGTACTTTGTTTTCCTTTTTTAGGAAGAATAGTTCCCTTTAAAAGGAGAACAATCTCTTCATTTGTCTTTTGAGTTAATAACAACATTTTCTATTAATTCTCAAGACTCCTCTCCTCTCTCCCATCATCCATGCCAGCTTCTCCTCCTCTCCTATCACGTTGCTAACTTTCTCTCTCCTCTCTTCCACATGATTTAGCTCTCACAGGATGATTGCCTAAGGCAAGTAACAATTGACTTCATTGCAACTTCAAATTAAAAATATACTTATACATGTTAGGTCTAGAAATTGTGAAAGTACATTGCTTCCCTTACAACGTTCTCAAGCCAAATCATTTTCCTCTGAACACTACTTGGTTTCTTTGCAACCACATGGACCACAAAGCAGCAACCAACTTCAACCTATTCGTAGGATCAGCCAAAGACCTACTCTTGAATTTTTTTGAAAAAGGAAAGGGTAGTTATCCAAACTGATAACTACCCAAATGTATTAAAAGAAAAAGCCTTTCAACCTACATCATATCCAAAGAACAGCCACAAAAACCTTTCACTTACAGAGACTCACTCCAAAGCCTAATTAAAGCGAAAATAGACTCTACGAAATTTTCCACATAAGGCCTCTGCTCCCTGAAGACGACCTCATTTTTTCTTAACCAGACACCCTAAAGGACCGCCACCAGCCTAGCCCTCTCCTTCTTCATTCGGAAGACATTCTGCCCAGCGTTGCCGCCTCCGCCTCCATATCCGCTCTAAAACTCATCAAAAGACCGACAATTCCATCATCCCGCTCCCACACGGCTCCAAATCTGTGATACAAATGGGCAAGAGAAGAAAAGGTGGTCGACATCCTCATCATCTCCTTCACACAAAGGGCAAACCTTAATCTCCCCAGGAGCCCATCTCGCCCTCCAAACCCTTGTCATGAGCCTTTGCCTCCTAAGCAGCCAAACAAAAATCTTGACCTTCAAAGGACAAGCCACCTTCCAAATTTGTCTGCAATCTCTCACCAAGTCCAGATCACCAGTGGATCCCCCGCCGGACAATCTCCTATAAGCAGCCCTCACCGAGAAATCTCCTTCATCCCAACTAAACATATCATTTCCCGATGCCGGATGGAGACCTTCCAACTCTTCAAGCACAAAGGGCAGCTAAACTAAACTCTGCAGGTTGTCTCCCTCCCAGCTACGGATTCCCATGTCCTGTGCCAACACCTTGCATCTTCTCCATCAAGGCCAGCACAAAGGGCAGGAAGTGTCATCCCCTGGTAACCACCTCTGTAGCTGAATTTTGTAGCTAATCTCTCTCCTTGAAAGCCAGATAAAGATTTTAATTTTCAGCAGCAACTTTATTCTCCAAAAATTTCTGCAATCAGCACCCAACAGAGGATCACCAGGCGTGACAGTTCCTCAAAGTATTTTGTAGGCCTTCTTGGCAGAGAACTGACCGTGCGTCCAATCTAGTTGATCACTCTGGCCCTGTGTGGGTACAAAAGCCTTTACAACCGTCAAGAGCTCCTGGAGATCTGCCGCCCTTGCATCTGAGAGCAAGCCTGTGAAATTGGGCAACGAAGAACCCCCATCTCTGACGAAAGGACCATCCCAGAACTGAGCTACAGGTTGATGCTTCTTTGCAGCTACAACATGTAACCTGGGAAGCCTGGATACCAGGGTACCCGCACCAGTCCAATCACCCTCCTAAAATCCGAACGTCTCCCCATTCCCCCAAACTGGCTTGAAATAGTAGGAAACTTGGCCCATAACCTTTGGTCAGACCATGCCAAAAACCAGAAGCACCGCGCAGACGGATCTTCCATTCATCCCAATTTAGCGTACTGCCATAACATGTTTGACAACAATTTGACCACCCATTGAACAGGCAAAGAATCTCCAAATTCCTGTAGGTGAAACACCCCGAGGCCCCCTTGATCCACTAGTCTACAGATATCTTCCCAACAAACCAAGTGTACAAACCTTCCTTCATAACTTGAACTTTCCAAAAGAATCTCTCCCAATAGTATCAATTTTCTAAACTATTTTCTTTGGCCGGTTAAAGATGGATAGGCAGAAGCGGGGGATCACAAATAACACGGACCTCAAGAGAACCAAACAGATAGGTGGTGAGGGTTAATATTGACACATCCAAGCAATAACAAAATCCTACTTGAGAGGAATGGGTGTTTTTGTTCTTTTATCTCCCACTGTTTTCTTCACCTTCTTGTGGGACTTTTCTCTCTCTTCTTTGCAAATGCTAGAGTTCGAACATGATTTTCTGAATGGAACATTTTGAGTGCCTTCTTTGGTTAGCACCTGAATGCAATTTAATTTATATTTAAATTTCTTTCTTTCTTTTTCCCTTTCTTACTTCCTTTCTTTTTGAAAAAGTTAGGAGGACTACTCGAGGATAGTGGTCATCTGTGATGCACATTATCTTACAGAGAGATTATAATTAAATATATCGGACGCAAGATCTCTACATCCCTAGGAGGCACGATTGCTGGATAAGTTGTCACACCCAGAAACATGATGCCAATAGACTCTACCAAATAGCTTGAACAAATGTAAACAATCTAGCCACTCTGCTAAAATCTAGAAGAAAATGTCTCCATTTTGAAGTTTCTACACAAGAATCTTGATCAGAAAGATTCTCCCAAGCAGCTGTTAATCCTACCTTGAGAACCTTTCCATATCTCCTAGGCAAAAGAGCACAGGAAAGGAATAGATAATTGCTGTTCTCCAAATTATCATTACAAAAAAGGCATTATCCCATCTCCTAATGCTCTACTAAGTACATAATAAGCTTTCTCAACAAAAAAGCTTCCTGATCTCCATTATCTGACTATCTTGCATCTCTGCCTGGATAGCATATATAATTTCTTCAGTTTGATGCGCAAAAATAACCCACTAATCTAGCTCAATTAAATATGCAATATTTCATTTGTTGTTAAAGTTTTTCTTTTTGAGAGAAAATAGGAAGACTATCCGCATTCAATAGCCATCCAGATTCATTAACAAACCAAGATAAAGGTAATTACAATAAGCACCCATACTCAGTGCAAGAACCACACACCAACAGGACTCACCCACTCCCAGAGTAACAAGCAACATCCAAAACAGGACACCCTACAATGAAGCACCCACTGGAAAAACACCTTCAAACAAAAAGTTGAGAGAAGATGGGCAAGAATAGAAAATGGTATACATCTTGTTTCCTCTTCATCAAAAGGCTCTGGCTGCCAGCTTTCTTCTTAGCAAGCATAATCACAATGAAACAGGACATGCTGTTGTAGCAGGAATATCTGCAGGATTAAGCTTGATGTGTTGTTGTAAGATCATGCTCATCCACAGACAATAAAAAGGTCGTTATGATGTAACTAGGTACCTAACTCGTCATTATGCCCATCTAATGAAATGATTTAATTGGGTTGGATCAATTCATTATCTGGGCTTTCAGGATAAAGATGAACAGTAATGAGTTTGGTACCAAGATTCAAGGGCATGGCTTGATTCCATTCTATTTACATGTTTGATATAACTAATTGTTAACTAAACATGGAAAAGATTTAATCTATAGCATCCATGTCCCTTTAAAAAGAGAGGATTCTATCAATCAAATCTTTCCTTCATTCCCTATTTCTACTTGGGAATCCCAAGGTAATGGATTTGGTTTTTCCAAGCTGAAACAATATGTTGATAACTCTAGTAGAAAAAAATCATTTTTTTCTCACTATTTGGCTTTCATTTCTTTTCCTTTCTTTTTTTTTTTATAAAACAAAAATGGAAGATTTAGTTACAATTACAAATGAGCTTTTGTATCTTCATCCATGGATCCTTGACTGGTACTCAGACTCCATATTCTCCCATCCATCCTAAAAAGTTTTAAAGAAACTTTTTTTGAAAAATCTTAGAGAAACTTAAAGAAACAATATTTGAAATGTGGTCACAGAGGTTCCTGATAATTTATTTTTGATACTTAAATTGAATTCTATTATGAATTGGTCCAATGGTATCATGATTCACACAAATGGACCATCAAGTCCTCCTTTCTTTTTCCCCCTCCCCCTTGCCAGCTTTTCCTCCTCCCTTGTGATCTCTACCACTTCCCTTCGCACCCCTCGCACAACAAACCACCCCCCCAAACACACACCACATGCACAAATAGACACTATTTTTAGCTATTGATATGCAATGAACTTGTGTTACTCAAATAATTTACCTGCACCCGAGAGCTAGTCCTTGGAAGAAAAATAAGAAAGACAATATATCCTTCGAACACTCTGCAGGAAGAAGGTAAATAAGATCTCATATCCCTAAATTTTCTACATCTTCCTAGATCATCAATCACACCATGCTGTGCATCCTCAGCATCTATACATCACTCTTCACACTGTCACAACACCAAAGCAATAAACTTCACACTTGCAAACAATCACAATACCACTTACATGGCATCATACAACTGATTACTTTTTCCTCATCCAAGAAGAGCACCATGCAAAAGTTGACACTCCCATCTTCATACATGTCTATCAGCCTTACTTACCGGCTGTCATGCTGCTTCCAGCAAACACTTCTCACCAATCCTATGGATCATGCAGTGCAACTCCGGCATGGAGATCTTCCTGTTCCTATCCAGGATGTGCACCAAAAACTCAACTAGAAGCTGTGCATTCATGTCTCTGCTATTCCATGAGATAAAGGTCATGATTTCCTACCTCTCCAAAAAAAGGGTTGTGTACTCATCCATGCCTATGAAGCTATCATCATCATTGGTTTACATTTCTGTCATCAATTTTGGACTTCTTTGGGGAAGGCAAAAAAGAAGCCAAGGGCAAGGACAACGTTGAGAAGCTTGGGGTGCAGATTTGCCCATTGCTGCAGGAGCCAATCCACTGGAATACCTTCACCAACTCTTTCATCTTGACATAGTGATGAATTAAAACTCCAAAAATATCATGTACACCACTTTGATGCATTCCCAAGCTCCTTCTGTTGATTCCCTCCTACTCCTCCCCGGTTCCTTGTCTCATTGCTCTCTCCTCCTTTGTCTGCTCCTTCCCTTTTTTTGCCCTGCTTCTCTTCCACCTAGTCCATTCCACATCCCCTTCCTCTGCCCTCTCCTCCTTTCCCATCCCTATCTTCCTTCCATCTCCTGCTTTTGTTTTTTTGTTTTTCAACAGGGTGAAAATTGGAAGGGAAAATGTTTTTGCATTAGAAATAACAGCGATCCTCAATTAAGGATAATTTCTGCAAATTACTTGGAAATTTTGTTAACATTTAGACGATAATTGATTTTATACAATCTTTACAATGCCGAAAACTATTGTGCAACCTGCAAACATCCTTGACCAACCGATTCATTCTACAAGGTAGCAAGTGTACCAACAGAAATAATTACAAGCATCCACCCTAATGTACACGTTTGCAGTAGTACCTGCACACAGCCATTATGTGTAGAGAATGAGTAATCAGTAATTCCAAAAAATCTGATTACTTCTGTAGGTCCTCTTGAGGTAAGCCCTTATCAACTCCGCATACGTCCATCCAGACTTCCCCCTCCTGGATTCCAACACTTGTTCCGCATACATGTGGAAATCTCCCTTCCCGAAGCCCTCGAACACCAACGGATCCGTCGAAACACGTGGACCACCATCCACGTCGCCACCCATCTTGTCCAACGCAAAAGACAGATTCTTCCCCAGTCTCCTCTCCACGTACGCATCCACGACGCAGCCGTACGTCACGAGATCCGGCACGACCCCCTCGTGCTTCATATGCTCGATGCTCAGGTGCAAGTCCCACAACATACGCATCCTCGAGAACGCCAGCATACGCACGTTGAACGTCGTGAGGTCGGGCGAGAATCCCTCCTCCACCATCCCCAGGAACTCCCTCTGGAGGCTCTTCATCTTGAAGTTCGCCGCGTACGAGAGCAAGAGCAGATTCCATAGGAGATTCCCAACGTCTCGCCGCCCGAGTCCGACGTCTCGCAGGAACTCCCCCAACCTATACATCTTCCCTCTTCTCAAATACGTGCGCGCCGCTGCCCTCACGCCTTCCTCCTCGATCATCACCCTCCACTTCTTAAGCCTCTCGTATGCGGCCTCCATCTCGTCTAAGCTCCCAAAGGTGGCATAATGCTTGACGACGCTGTTCGCGGTGGGGCCATCCATTCGGATTCCCCTCGACTTCATCTCCCGCAGGACTTTTTCCATCAGTTGGAGCTCCCCAGCCTCCCCAAGGCGCGAGGTTGCGGATGAGTAGAGCCCACGGCCAAGGCCCAAGTCACGCGAGGCGACTTCGCGGAGGACGCGGACCACCTCCTCGGGTCTCCGCATCTTTGCGTACGCTACCATAAGGGACGTGATCAGCTCCAAATTGGGCCGGAAGGAGCTGTGGATGAGCTCGTCCCAGAGCTCGCCGGCGCACGCGAAGTTGCCGTTTTGGGCGTACCAGAGCATGACGTTGGAGGTGAGGTTGGGGTCTACGACGACGCCCCGGTCTCGCGCGTCGCGGTAGAGCTCCACGGCGGCCTCGGGGGTTCTTCGTTGGGGTGGGGAGATCGTGGGGAAAGCTGCGGCCTTTCGGGTATGGGATCGAGTGGGGCGGATCGAGCGGGTTGGATTGGGGGAGCGTGGGGTTGAGATGGAGGTGGGAGTTGGGATGGCGGTTAGGGTTAGGGTTTCCAGGGGCGCCATTTTGGTGGAGAAGAGGGATTTGGGGACGGGCGGTAGGTCGTTACGGGTTACGGGATTACGGTAGGAGTTTGCGCGGCAATCCACTTGAATGGTCTGCAATAGCTCGTCTAAGAGATTAAAGCCAGTCACGGCTTAAAGTGAGGTTTTGGTACGAATAGTCCATGCATGTTAAAAAGGTATTTTATTTTTTATGTATCACATTTATCATTATCTAATATATCTGTGTTTCATTAATTATATTTATTTTCATTAACTCATATTTATCCATCACATCCATATATTACATATATCTTACTAACTCACTCTTGATATAAATAAAAATAAAACTAGTAATAACATATTAATTTAACTATTATATGCACACCCACAAACTCTCATCTTATTTATCAACTTATCCATTCTTAAGATTTCTTAAATTTTATCAAATCTTAAACTTTAAACCTCTATTGAATGGGACCTAAGACTTTATTTTGGTGGTGGGATTTGGAAATTTTTTTCTCTATCGTGAAATTTTTATTGAGGCTTTTTTAACGACTTTAATATAAAGTTCTATATAATTACTTTCAATTATTTCAATCAAATTACAATAACTTTTACTATTAAATAAATATCCATTATATCTCTACTTTCACTTTTAATATTAAATAAATATTCACTAATATTCTCCACTTGTACTTATACTATTAAATAAATATCTATTAATATCACATCATTACATCAATCATTTTATTCCCTTCTTAACCCTTTTCTTATTCTACCACCTAAACAAATACTTATCTCTATTTATTCCATTTTAACCTATCTCTACGGTACTTACTTTAACCTCCAAATGGGCACTATGATGCCAATCACATCTTTATAAAATATATATAAATATCAATCAACTCTTATGTTAAATGGATCATGATATAGTTAGAATAGCAATGTTAAAAGGGTGGCACACGTTCCGACCTGACCTATTTAGGGTAGGTTGTTTATAAATAGAACAAGTTAAGTTAAATCCATTTAACAAACTAATCTAATAGGTGGACTTGTAACTTCAAACCTTTTAAGTGATCATGTGGATTCAACCCAACCCATTTAGATTTTTGGGTCCTCATTGAGATCATGGATTTAAACAAGTCTAAACGAGTTTTTTCTTTTAAGCAAAAACTTAAACAAATCCAACATGCTTACTTGTCACCTGACTATTTTAATATCCAGGTGGGCCTTGCTGGGTTTGGATCCATTATTCGAGGTTCAGGTTGAGTTAAATGGATCTTTACTCTTTTGAGTGACTTAGTTGAGTGAGTATGTAGTTGTGTTATCTGAGAGAAAGAATGTTATGAAAATGGGAAGACTGCTTGCTTTTGAAGTGAATTAAAAGTAAGGTGGACCCTTGGTTTCCAAGGGCATTCATTTGCATTGAAAGAACAATAGGAAGGCAAATTGTGATAGCAATGGAACATAGAGAACATTAGACGATGGCTCTCTGGAATATGTAATAAAAAAGGTTGATCATACATATATGATCTCAAGTTTTCTATTTGCGGGTTGGTGTTATCGTTCCTAGCTACATATAGGAGTTGTGATCATGACTATGTGAGCATGGTATCGTACTTGAAGTAGGTACAAGGCCCAAATTTGGTTTTGATCAAGCAAAAATAGACTTCATCCCATTAAAGATATGGATACGAGCATTCCTATCCTTGGATATCCACATTCATATTTGTACTTTGACTATGCATGTGGCCATCCATAGTATTTATGAGAATTTTATGCATTGCTAAAGTTTTTTTCATATACTTAATACATTTAGTTATCGATTTATGAGATGTAATTCATTTGAAGGATGCATAATCAAGTGCAAAATCATCTCATCTTCAGCATGTCACTTTTTAAGAAAATTGTCGCATGCTTTTCATAACCATCTCGTCGTGAATGGTTGAGTATTTTGATGATCATCATATTTTTCTTATTTGATTAGTCATGAGTAGTCTTGTTAACGTCTAATTCAAAACCCCCTTCCTTCCCTAAGGGATAGGACTAAATTAGTTCTTATTAAAAAAGCCATTACCTAAAACAAAAGCCCAAATAAATTAAAGACACTATCTGGCCCGAAATTGAGCTTGAAGTCATGGGGCTGCAGTGTATTAATAATTTGGAGCCTTTGACTTAGCCTATGATTTGAAAAGGAAAGCCAAGCTTAACAAGCTCAGATCAGGCTGGATTGACTCAAGCCCAGCACTTCACGCTAGTGTCTACCTCTTAGATAGCCTTTCCCCATCATTGAAATAGTTCAACTTTAATAATGTGTAATTGACAAAACTAACTTGACCACTTGTTGAATTTAGATGCAACGAAGCCAAAACAGCTATCCAACCCAACGTACCAAACGGTAATCCTTAATATCTACAAGTAAGTATACATGGTACTATTTTTGGGGAAAGTCACACACTACCGTACTTCAGATATTTTCTTACACCAAGATGATCTACACTTACAGTGGTGGCAAGCCGAGAAAAAAAAAAAAAAAAAAAAAAAAAAATATATATATATATATATAATGATAATATTTATGCATATGCATATCACATACACATTTTCATAATTTATAGGATGCGAAAATCAATTTTCAAAAAAAAAAGAAAAAAGCATAGATCAAGAGAGTGTCATTGCCCTCAATCCTTAGGCCTATTTAAAGAGGTTAACTTTCATTTACTTGACTATTTAACCTCTCATTTGCTAATCTGGATTAAGTTACTTTAACATGATTTTATCTAACATCGTTTTTAACTTATGTTAGCTAAACCCGTATTAAAATCGTATACCACTCATGTGTCTGACACCTTTCATGTTTTATATATTTAACACCACTACCAAGTAAACGTCACAAGGGTTAATATCACAACTTAACACCAATTTAGATAAATACAATTATGGATGAACACTAGTTTCACATTTCTTAACATCATTTTCCTAACCTCCCAAGTAAACTAACCCTTAAGGCCTAGTTTACTTGAGAGGGTTAACCTTCGTTTACTTAAGGCGGTTAACTTCTGTTTACTTGACTACTTAACCCTCCATTTGCTAACTCGTGTTTAACCACTTTAACGTGGGTTTATCTAACACTAGTTTTAACTAGTGTTAGCTAAATCCACGTTAAAATTGTATACTACTTGTGTCTCTAACACCCCTCATGTTTCATATACCTAACACTATAACCAAGTAGACGCCACAGGAGTTAAAACCATAACTTAACATTAATTCAAGTGAACATAAATTGATATTAACATCACTCTGCAAGTAAACATAATTACAGATTAACACTAATTTCACATTCCTTTACGTCACTTTTTTAACCCCCAAGTAAACTAGCCTTAATAATATTTCTTCTCATCATGTATGCTTATGGGTGTTTCCATTGGCTTGCGGGTGTGCGTGCCAATGGAAGGCATGGAATGACACAGTCCATTCTTTCCACCCTCTAGCTAGGTGAGAATTGACCTGGATATATAAGCAAGTATATATTGAATGAACCAAGTGAGAGGGACTTGGTGGACCACCTTCACCTTGCTACTCTTGGCTAAGTCGGACTCGAAAAGAAAATCGATGGCGACATATTCCTATTAAAATTCTTGGTCCTCATCCTCACCTCTTGGGACCATGCTTTCGCCATCGTTGCATTGCATTGCTTTCGAGTGAAAGGGTTGTCCATGTCGCCTTGTGAAAAAGTTGAAAAAACTAGAACTTTCTTATTCCATTTCTCCTTTTGGATTTCTTTGTCTCCTCCCTTCTTCTTTTTGGATTGTTGCTTCTAAGGTGCTATTTTTTTGCGATGAAAGGGAGGAAGTTAACATCCCTTAGTTAGAGGGTTGTTAGAGAATGAAATGTTTAAAGGAAAGCCATATTGATGAGGAAACCAAGCACCTGCCATCCTTAGCTGCCATATCTTAATAGAGCTAAAACATTGTCCAACTCCCTGTTTGATGCCTATAAGCATCTGAAATAAATAAAACCTCGAAACTTGCATTTGAAAGCATTAAGATTGTGATGGCAATATGTTTGTTCAACTAGACATCCTGGACTCATGTGACACCTTAATTATAGGAAAAATGTGAAGTGTCCCCTTAACTATGTGACAACCTTCTATTTAGTTCACAAACTATTTTGCTGAATATTATGTTCTAGAATGCAGATGCAAATTTGAACAGTGCAAATTTCACATGATGGTGAATAAATTTGAACAGTGTAGATATATTGGTGGCAAGAGGTTTATAAGTTTTTAGGTGCAAACTTTTTATTCTGGGTGCTTCCTTCTGTTCCAGATTGACGATAGAGAATAACCCATTAGGGTCAAAGGAGTGGTTTACATTAGAAAAACTCAGATAACCACCTCATAAATAAAAGGTGCATCTTCTAACTAGCTCGATGCTTTAATTCTGCTATTGCCAGGCGACACATTTAAGGTTAAATAGAAACTTAATTTAGGTGTGTATACAAATTGCATTGAGTTGGGTTGAGATTTAACCTAAACCTAACCCATAATTTATAGGTTGAAATTTTTCCAACTCAATCTAACCTATTAAACTATCGAATTCAACCCAATGGATCATATAAAATCAAGTTAGGTTGAGCGGGGGGCTCCTATGGGGAAGAAGAGGAGAGAGGGGGTGCTTCAGTGGTGGTGGTGGTGGTGGTGGTGGGAAAGAGAGGTGGGGATGTAGGGGTGAGGATACGTTGAGATTAATGAGATGACGGCTTTGTTGAGTCATATATTATTGTTTTATATAATATATATATTTGTAGGAGATGGCAAGACTCAAGATGAGGTTTCGAATTTCAGTTTGTAACTTGGCACCTTATATATATATATATATATATCCACTGAGCACTGTGTTAAAAAAATTAACAAATAAGCCTCTTTTTATCACTGTACGATTTATTATACAATTGATGAAATTGCTTACATTATAAGTCGATGGATTTGCAAAACCACTACAAATGTTACATTTTCATAGAAGGCTTTATTTTATATTTGGAAAGGTTGTTGCATATCTGAGATTTAAATGACAAACCTAGATTTTAGGAATCTTTTGTATTATGCATTTATGCATTAATTTACGTTAGCTTTACATAACGTTGATTTACAGTTTGGTTCTTACCCCAACTCATTCTCTTCGAATGTCACAATATGCAGTCAAATTGTATTTTTTTTCTTGTTTCCTTGTCTTATTATCATAGTGATTTTTATACATCTCTTGACATATATGTTATTTTTGTCACAGGTAGTTGTATTGCACTTTGAATGAATATTATTTAGGATATTACGTTCGATTCAACATCAAACAATGACAACAATGGTCAACTAAGTATGTTATAATCACTATTATTTAGTTTTCACGATTGAATCTGTAATACACATGCTTCGAATAGACAAACATGCATTTTTGTTTGTTAATTTGTAATTGCTATTTCTTATTTCGTATCTTCAACTTATATCTTTTTGATATCCGTAACCAATTTTTTGGTTGTTTTTGATGTATTACTTTTGTTCATACTTAGATATATAACACATATTAATCAATCACACGTCACTCTTTTCTGTTTGCCTTGCTTATGAATGTATTACAAATTAGATGTACCCTGAATGGACGATTGGATATATACGAATGTTAGATTGTAATCCAAACATAAGTTTGTATTAGAATGACAAAAGCTATCAGATGTTAGTACGCTAATTCATTTTTTTGTGTAATACATAATATCATTGAATTTGGAATACTACGTGGAAAGATCGTAAACATCCCACAATGTAATAAATTATAGCATTACAATGGTTGCCTTTATATTGGTTTGTAATACAACCTAATAATGTTATAATGTAATATAAACGCAGCTTGACATTGGTGTGCATTGCAGCACGTCAATTAACTTCAACGATCGTAATATATTTTCTCAATGGCTTGTAATACACTACAGCACGTCAACTCAATTCACCAATCGTAATACTGATCTTGATTAGTTTGCAATATAATGTAATAATGTTACGCTATTGTTCTTGTGTGGTCTGTATTAGAATGACAAAAGCTATTAGATGTTAGAATGCTAATCCATTTTTTTGTGTAATACATAACATCATTGAATTTGTAATACTATGTGGAAAGATCGTAAACATCCCACTATGTAATAAATTATATCTTATAATGGTTGCCTTTATATTGCTTTGTAATACAACGTAATAATGTTATAATGTAATACAAACACAGCATGACGCTGGTGTGTGTTGCAACACATTAACTAACTTCAACAATCGTAATATATTTTCTTAATGGTTTATAATACACTACAACACGTCATTGGCTACTTTTTATAGCATGTTAACTCAATTCACCAATCGTAATACCATTCTTGAATGGTTTGTAATACAACATAATAATGTTATCTTTCCACTCAAGTACACATTTGTAACACATCATCTTATATATTATTATTATATAGCTCATTATCCTCGTCACTACATTTAGATCCTTAGCAGCGTATAATATTGGTTGAAGATTTAGAGGTTGAGTTAACGTTGTCATTGAAGGATGGAGCTATCAAATCTGTACCGATAGTTGGTATGGAGTTCAACTCCGTTTCTTAGGCAAAAATATTTTACGAACAATATGCTATTAGTCGTGGTTTTGGCATCCGTAAGAGTAGTACCAAATTTTCAATAGACAAGATTAGCAAAGAGAAGATTTTATCATAGAAAAAGTTTCTTTGTTGCGTGGAGGGCTTCTCAGAGCGTTCCATTGATATATTAAGAAGCAAGTCAGCATCATTTTCAGATACCTTTCAGGATTCAATATCACCTTCAAAGAATAACATGAAGAAGTTTAGTACTCATAGGACAGGATGCTTGGCTAAGATGACTATCAAGTTGAATTTGTCCATCAACAAGTGGGAAGTTAAAAAATTTGTTGATACACACAACCACCCAATTTCTTCTCTTAGTAAGCGGAGATATCTTAAGCCAATTAGGAAGATAATAGACCATACAAAGGTTATCCTTGACACTATGTCTGATGTTGACATTCCTGTTAACAAACAAGTTGCATTCATTGTGAAGCATGGTGGTGTTGGAGGCCAAGTAGCCAATATTGTAAGGGACATTTACAACTTGAAGAGGGATGAAAGGAAGAAAATATCTGGATTCGATGCTCAAATGCTGATAGACCATTTTGAATATTGCAAGAGATCCACCCCTGGATTTAAGTATTCATATGCAGTTGATGAAGATCAATGTTTGACAAGCTGCATGTGGAAGGACCCGATATCACTAGAGGACTACAAGTTGTTTGGAGATGTATTATCATTTAATACAACTTATAATATGAACAAATACAAGCTTATTTTTGCCACTTTCTGTGGTGTAAACCATCACAAGAAGACCATCATCTTTGCAAATGGTCTTTTAATGTTCAAATCAAAGGAATTGTTTGAGTGGTTGTTTAGCCGTTTCATTAATTCAGTTGGTACACATCCTTTGTCTATTGTCATTGACCAGGATCATAGTTAAGTGACTTGATTTGGAACTACAAAGATCCCAAACATTTTGATGTACGCTGATAGTTCATAATTGATAGGTGGAATTTATCAAATTACAATTGGCTCAAGACAGTATTTGAGTTGAGAAGCAGATGGGCTCCTACATATCTACATGTGTAATCGTTTCTTTGACGGATTGAGGACCACCCAACGTTGCGAGAGTTTGCATTCTTTCTTGAACAATTCAGTGACCAAACAGAATATTCTATATGAATTTATATGAATGTTTCAATAGGCTATAAACAGAATAAGAGAAAATGAAAATTCAATGGATAATGATTGCATTAAAAGGTGCCCTTTGATGGAGACGTCATAGAATGTTGAAAAGCAACTAGTGGATGTTTACACTAAAAGCATTTTTTTTCAAGTTCAGAGGGAGATTACTGAATGACTTTTATTGAATGTTGCTAGCGTATCACTTGATGAACTAGGGAACATTTTTAGAACCTCTTGCATTGGTTCGATTCACGACACTCACGAAGTTAGATATTGCAACATGGTGAATGCATATCGATGTGAGTGCATGTTAATGGACTTTGATGGAATTCCTTGCAAACATATATTTGCAGTTCTAAAATTTATGAATGTATGCACAATAGATGAGTCATATATATTGTCAAGATGGAAAAACAACATTAAAAAGTTTGGTGTGTATCTTATATACAATGTTTCTTTCCACAACAAGGATGCAAAGGATTTACATATACTTTGTTCAAAACTCATTAACGAGTCATTAAAATACAAGGACACATTTTCTAAATCGAAGGATTTAATTATATCTGCTATTTCTGAGATACATGACATGATAAAAATCAAGATCTCCCTTGATGAAGTGTTGGTTGTACGATCATTAAACACATCACCATGTAATTGTATTATGGTCAGGGAACCTAAAATTGCAAAGATAAAGGGTAGTGGCAAGAGTAGAAGACCTAAACTAGCCAGTAGTCGCATGAAGTCAATTTCGGAGCAAAAGCAAACAAAAGGTCGTTAGTGTAAGTTCTGTATGAAGTTTATTGTTAACCACGATTCAAGGAATTGCCCGATCAAAACTTCAAATTCTCAAATGACATTATCTAGGTATGCTTACACCCTATACATTCATTGATTTGTTATATTTGTTTTGTTATATGATTTTTGTGATTTTGATTATTCAACGTTGTAATGGTTTTTCACTTTTGTGTTTTGTTCAGCATAGATGCTGAGATACATGATATAAGCTCTAACAGCGAATGACCCGTCTATTGAAGCTCGTTGCGCTTATGTTCACAATTTTCCCCCATATATATGTTGGGTCATTTGCTTTGTAAACGTTTTCTTATTTTCCTCATTTTTTTCTGATCTAATGTAAGGATACATTGCTCTTTAGTTTATCAGTATGCAATGGTTGTCATTTTCTTAATTATCTATTCATTGCTATCTCTTGCTTGTTCATACAAGATATTGGATTTTTTGCATTCAGTTGTATGACTATCCACTTTGACCAATGGTTGTATTATGCAAACATTAAAATGCAATTACGGGGCAGTGTTGGCCTCCACCACCGACCTCTCCATATCATCTACATCTTCCTCTTCCCATTTTCCTTGCACACCCCCTCTTATACTGTGCAGCAACAAGAGGAGAAGAAATATAGGCTCCATTAAAGCCAACTGCAAGTAGACATTTCTCACCTCCATATTCCCTCTTTACCTTGTCTAATTTTCGAAAATTTTTGGTGTTCCAAATTGAATTTAGGTGAGAAGAGATGGGGCAGAAGCATGGTTGTTGGATAATTACGTCATAACACAAAATAATGTCTTTTATAAGTTGTGATCTCTTAGAAATAAATTTTCTAACACGCACTAAGCTTTAACACATTTGACATAGTAATGCATCATTCTTATTTAGCCAGTAATTTTTTCCATTAGGATGCATGAGAACATTTACACCATCTAAGATTATACTTGTAAAAACATAAGTACAAATTTTCAAAAGGAATGAATCGTATACAATCATAAGTCATCGATAAATTTGTATTTGAATGTAAGCAGTATGGAAATCATCAATAGTTTGTATGGCACAAAAAGTTGTAAATCTATAACACCTATGAAGTTTGTCATATTATTACATACAAAAAACCAAGAAGCGTGTTCTCTATCCACGTAAACCATAGCAATAACAAAAAATTCCAATAGTTTGTTCTACACTAGAAAGATTCAAACATATACCAACTATATCATCATTGCAGCAACTAACTAAAAGACTACTTCACATGTCTCTTGGAGAGGATATTGAAAATAAGAGCATCGTTCTGATCATTTCCACATTCAAGCAATATTGTTGCTATCTATGCTCTGAATCTCCCTATATCTCCATGGTCAAAACATATAGGTTTATTTTCACACATCAACTCCATGTTGATAAGGTACATGCCTCAGTCGATGTTGGTTTTCGGTTGCTGTGGCACATCTGTTACAAATTGAATCCTCCAACCCCTTGTGTTCAATCTCGGTACATTATACGTGAAGAATTTTGTAACGATATTTTTCTGCAGGCAGTAAACACAGAAGTTTTACATTTTGTATGTAATTTGACGATGAGATTAGTCAATGAATATTGAGATAGAGCTCACCCATTGGAATGCCTCTTGTCTGCCTCTCCAATTGTTTGGCAAGGAGTTACACACCCTGAACTGATTGATTTCAAAGCAGGCAACAAGTAATATCCAATGTCTTAGCAAATGAACTGGGAAGAATGCCTGCTTTATTTTTCCACAGGTGCTTGGATGTGCGTTAAATATCTCCGTGAGGTTCTCTTGTTCGTCCGTTGTCAGGATATGGGCCTTGTTTTTTTATCAAACTCTGTGGATGATAGTTAGTAGTGTTTTTTAAACAGTTATCAAGCTTATATTATCAATAGGAAATTATGATTATATATATTATCAATAGGAAATTATGATTATAGTAACATGATGGTCAGGGATGCAAAGAAGTATGGTGCCTCCCCTCTAGATAACATGAAATGTTTGAAAAACAAGTAATCCATGTATGCTTCTATGATCTGCATACAATTTGAGTACAAGATTACCACCATATATGGAGGGTGCCAAATTGAAAATGTGCAATACATTTAATACATGTTCTTATTGGGTTATTACCAAAACAGCGTGTAATACATGTTATCCAATTATATTTATTATGATATTATATCATAAAAACACATTTACAAACATTAATCCCCTTGTCATATCCATTACTTGAAATGTATTACATCTATTCATCGAACAAAAATATATTTTATGAATTAGTTTTGCTTACAGTGTCTTCGACCATGCCTCCATACAGCAGGTTGTGGAGATGCTGCCCTCTGCAGCAGTTGTCCAACGGCATGTGGTAGTTTCTATTCAACCTACATTATATTTTTCTGATAATGAAGGATGTTTTCTATTATAACAAATCAGGTATAAGTATTATCGATGTAGATCACATTACTTGTCTGTTGGATCCCTCAGAAATGCCTAGATAATGCTGTTTTCCTCCTCGCTGACTTGATCACGCCCTTGGTAATCATCATGAGGATCATAGAGGTACTGTATGTATGTTATTCAAATTCCATTTCACAATCAAATCATACATGCAACTTTAACATCTATAATATATCATGACATTTGATTTATTCATTGGAAGTGTAGTTTCTTCGAATCATAGACCGCATCACTATTAACGTCTTGATTCAAAGCTAGATTAACACCTGGAGCTTTAGGTTCATTTTGCTCTTAATCACCTTCTTTTTCTTCATCCTGATTATCATTATCCAAACTATATACGACCGGCTCCTCCTGATTTGGCTTCTTTTTTTTCCTTGATTTTTTCTTAACTCCTTCACACATATTCTCCTCGTCCAAATTCCTTACAACACTTTGAATTTTATCCCCTACTCTTTTACTATTCTTTTATGTTCTCCTCTTTATTCTCTCCACCATTGAACTTGGTGTTCTTTCTCTTTTTTTTCCCACACTTTTGTTTCCCTTCGTCTCGACAATGCTGTTTGTAAACTTACTTCATTAGCAATGGGCTTTTGCTTTTGTCCTGCATTCCCACCACGATTGTTATCTTCAACATTCCCTTCTCCACTTCTTTTCTCACCCACCTCTCTATGTGCTTCTTGTGTCAAACCCAAATCAAATGATGATCTTTCAAAACCTTCTTTGTCCATGACTTTGCCTGCTCCACTCCTTCACCACTTCTTCCATCTTCAGTTGTTCCCTCCCCAACACTTCTAGTAGTTTTCACAAAGTCTTTCTCTTCCAGCAACTTCTGAACCAATTTTTTTGACTCTGTAATCTCATACACAAGCACGCATATCTTTTGCTTGTAGTTCTCTAATTCATCCTTCAAACCCTATTCTCATTAAGGCAAGACTCCTTCCTGCAGATACCATCATCCTCAAAAGCATGACATCTTTCACTTGTTTCATCGATGCGAAGTGGTACTAAGTCAGTTGGCGTATCAATAAGCTGAAAAGGTCTTCTATATAGAAAACCTTTCGTCTCAAAGGTTTCAAGTGAGAAAATGTAGTCATTTGCCCCAACCTTGAACAATTCATTTTTCTCAGCAAACAAACAAGTTTTCATTTGTTTGTATTTTTTATTTTTCATCATAAGTATGTTTGAATTTTATCTATAATTGACAAAACCAATTTAAATAAGTCCTTAAGGCAACTTGCCATATTATCCCCAATGTCACCATGTCCTTAAGCTTGACAACGTTCGCCCCCGTCCACTTTATAATTCTTGGCCGTAAATCACGATTAATGTTTGAATTTTGGAAGCAATGTTTCAACATCCACACCTACACATCAGTGTATATATTTCAAGTCAAATCACAAACTTTTTAAAAAGCACTAGTCATATGTCATTTTGAGTTTTATATTGTATATACACTTACATATAAACAAGCTACGCATCCGTTCACATAGCCCAGTGACTCACAAGACCTATTCTCTTCTTTGCAACTCAGCTTCCTTGCTCATTTTGGCCAGCATGAACTCCGCTACTGTCGAAGACCAATTGAAGTACTTGGTATCCTCAAGAGAATCAATGTAGTTTTAAAAGTATTCGAGAGAATGAATACCTCGAATCAGGAAATAGGAATGTTGTGAACATAAGTGTAATGAGTCCTATTACAAAAATGTACACGGAATGATCATCATTATAATGGTAGTACGCTTGTACAATAGCTTCGCCATGGGAGTGCTTTTTCATTAACTTTAATTTCATAACCACTACTTGATAAACCCAATATTAATCCGATGTCATCATTCGAGAACTCTACAATCCTATCTCCCAGCAAGAATTTTCTTTCACCAGCATGTCTCTCAATCATCCACTTCAGTATCTTTGTGTCTACGTTTATCTTCCCAATCCCTATCAAATGATGAAATGCGATTTTTTCCAGCAGCTCTTTTTGCTTTTCTAAGAGTAGGTGCTTATCTATGAATTCTTTGAAATGTTAGATGTAACATCGATGTGTTACTTTCTCCACATCTACATTTATCTCCAAATATATCACTTATCAATTCAATAAACAATTGCTAATGCATAATCTTAAATAAGCAAAAATTTGTTTACTTACAACCTTTTTTCTTCGAGGTTTGTGTATTAGTCGTTGGCTTTTCTTTAGGAATGTGCTCTCCAGATAATTTTTTTGTGTGCTCCTGATCCCCACATGTTGCTTGATCTTTCCCTTCCCCTTGCTCTTGCTGGTGCTTTATGCCTCATTACCAGATGATCTTCTATTGGTACTTGATGCCCTAGAATGCACCATCCTAACATACCAAGACATATCATTATCAAACAACTTTATTTAACATTCAACATTATTAGCTGAATCACATATTCGTTATTAGAAGTACTTTTTCTTACGTTTTTTGGTATTCAATTTTTTTTATTCATATATTATGTTTGTAATGGTACTTCGCTCGAAATCTTTTACGAATACAAGTTTTATAATTTCTTCCAACTCATAAACTTCTAACAAAACCCTAAAATAATCAACACATGAAACGGCATAGATGTAGTGAAGTAAACATGTTTACACTACTTAAGATGTCTATTTATGCATGTTCTTAAGCATAGGATTGCATTACATACTATAAATATTGCATATCATGCATCATCTTGCATTTAAATTAGTTTGAATAAAATGGAGGTTAATTATCTCCTTTTATGTTCAGGGACAGGGCAAACTTTTTATCGGGGCCTCGGATCGAAGATCCAACTGTACAGATGTGATCAGGGCGACGATTGAAGTCAAACGACTCCAAGATCGCCTTAATCAGACATCTGTAGCAATAGATAGAGATCAAGGAACCCTAGAAGATCAAGGGCCAATATGGTGTGAATCCACACTTCAAACGACAAATCCCACCGCACGGATGGATTCAGATCGCGATCGCAGCCTAACGGTGCGAAAATAGACTCAATCCGACAACCGTGGCACCATCTACATCATCCAGAAGATGGACGGCCAAGATGGTGCCTGATGAGAACCTCATCATGAGCTATAACTAGATCATTTTGACCTAATACAGAGGATAAAAGCTCCTCCATAACTCAAGGAAAGGCTTAACTCAGAAAATTCTGAGTTTAAGAAGAAAACAAGTCATAAGGGGTAAAAATGTAATTTTACCAGCACAATCTGCAAACAGGGTAACTCAGGATCCAAACATAGGTCAAACTAACCTAATAAGAAGGAAAGTGGGATGATCTGATCTGATAAGGGCTACAGCAACTCCAAGGAATTAAATGACAATCTATAACCCTAAAACAAACTCACTTCAATTCATGAGGTTCGAGGCAAAGCAAAAATCTACTAAACCCTCTAAAAATCATAGAAAAATAATCTCTAGGATTTAGAACCTTCAATTTGACTTTAGGAACCCATTTTGACCTACATTGAGAACCATGCCCAATTAATGATTTAATTTAGGTTTTTACGTAAATTGGTCGGTCAAACAAGGTCTGACCTAGAAATAAAATTCACCATTAGAATCCTTAGGCCCCATTTAGTCATGCATAAAAACTTGAGCCTAAGAAGAGACCTTCTTGACCGACTTTGCATTTTGGTCCTCATCCATTACTTTTTGACCCTCAACTTTTGAAACCCTCACATTTTGGCTCCTAGGTCTTCATCGTTTTTGCATTTGGGTCCTCCCTGAAAAACCCTGAGCAGCGCCGCGCAGGGTGAGGGCGACCCCCTGTCAAGACAATGGGGTGTTCCTTGTGACGTCTGCTGTCGCAGGGACACCTCCACGATCTCTGCCTTCACCCACACCTTCCGTGCGAACGCGCGGAAGGTATGGGTTGCAATCCGGTCATCCTCCGGCGAGGGAGGCATGTCGCCTCCCTCCACCCTCCTCTCTGATTCCACCTCTATGAAAGCCGCCCCCGTCCATCGAACTCAGTAGCTCGGTTCTGACGGAGAAACTCCCCCCCTTTCCTCTCTTCCCACTCCGGCAGAGGCCCTCCAGCTCCGGCGGTTCTTCCTCCTCCTCCTCGTCGCTCTACCGTAGTACCAGCAGCAGAGTCGCCTTCGCCCGCTCTTCCCGCGTCGTGCCGTACCCAACGCGCGCTCTCCCGCTCTCTCCTCGCCGCAGCCCCCCTCTCTCTGGGCACCTTCTTCTCCGGCGATAGTCGATACGACTGTCGCCCTACTCCGACCCCCTTCGACTCTACAACTAGGTCAGAACTTCTCCCCACTTCCCCCTCTTTCTTTTCCTCACTATTTTACATTTGATTAAACCCTCGACCGACCTGACCGCCCTCACCTTCTCCATCTCCGGCCACTCTCTGGCGAGTTGCCCCCGTCAATCCACCACTCCACACAACTCGCCACCTACCCCAAAAGCTCTGCCTCACCTCACCCGACACCCCCCGCCCCTCCACTACCACTCCACATCCCCACAACACTCCCCCGAACAAACCCACTTTTCCGATCGCAGTCCGACCTAGGGCCGCCACCAGACACCACCCCACGACCTGCTAGACCCTGCACCACCTTCGCCGTGTCACGGCGAAGGTCCCCCGCTTGTCTGATTAGGCCGAGAGGCCGTTTTACTGTGAACAGGTCACCTGCCCTCCGCCGCCATTGCTGAGCAGGTGGAGCTCCTTCCGCCTGCAGCTGCAGCCTCGCCCTGCCCAGCCTCAACTCTCTAGGCTACACGCTTCGCCTTCCCGCATTCGCCCAGGCTTGCAGCTGGGGCGAGAGCCTCGCGCACAGCGGCAATTGCCTGCAGCTCTCTCAGCTGCAGGCGCCCAATTGGGGTGGGACATTTAGTCCCACCTCGGAAGATTCTGCAGTCGTGCACCCATATAAAGGTAAAAAGTGCTATAGGCTTATCACCTCAGCACACGGGGTGAGGTCCCTCTCAACCGCTCACCCGGCCTCGTCCGCGACCACCCCCCGTGGACCTAGCCCAACCCGTTTACCCGACCTGCACTCCTCGCCCACCACCGCACGCCGGTGGGCCTGGACCCGGGCGCGACCCGTACCCGAATACCCGGCAGCTCTGGGAGAGCTATCCTACGAGCGAAATCTGAGAGAGAGAGACGCGGGGGAGGGTAGAGTAGGTTTTTGCCCTGACCAATCTGTGAGTGTGCAGGCACAGAGGAAGAAGAAGAAGAGAAGGCAGACCGCAGAGGAAGAAGGAGAAAAGAAAGACTGAAGGAAGAAGGAGGAGCACCAAGCAGCACTGTAGCAGCGGTGACTTAAGTTGCCTGATTGGAAAATCAGATGACGCTCTGCAGAGGAAGAAAAGAAGAAGGAAAGAAGAGCAGGCACCGCAAAGAAAAAGAAAGAAAGAAGAAGAAGGAGCTCTGCAACTGAGGCAGAAAGAAGAAGGAAGAAAAGAGAAGCATAAGGAAGACAGAGATGAAAGAAGAGAAGAAAAGAGAAGATAAAGAGAAGACGAGAAGCTCTGAAGAAGAAAAGAAATAGAAGAAGCAGAAGAAGAGGAACTGAAGGCAGAAGATCAAGGAAGAAGATCCGAGAAAAGAAGAAGATGAGCTAAGAGAGAGAAGAGAAGCCACAAGACTCAGATTTGTTTCTCCCTCTCTCTCTCTCTCTTATTTTTGTAATAGAAACATTGTACTTCTAGAATACAACTTGCTCCCTGAGTTCGACCTCGGGAACTCTTTCATTTCCGAGTAACAAATTGTATTAAACTGGTAACCACTTCTCTATGCTATACTACGACGAAATAATAGAACCATAGACGAGAACCTCTAACCAGTGCCATGTGGCACCATCTCGACCACCCAACCGGCCGCCCTCAACCTCTGAAGCCTCTAGTGTCCACGCCTCTCCGCCGTTGGATCAAGATCCAACGGCTAAGAGTGGATCTCAGACGAGCGCCTTCATTCTCTGAAGCTAAAGGAAGAAGCGATCTCGACCGTTGGATCTCAATCCAACGGTCCAGATCGTGTGCTATGAAGATGCATCGCCCACCCATCCACGCGCGTAGCGCAGTGGGCGAGAATGCTTAAGCGAAGGTGGGGCGCGCGTTCGATTCCTCGCGAGCGGCTGCTGGGCACGGACAAGCGGGCTTCGCGACCGCTCAATCGCGATCGAATGGCTGTGGGTGCTCGATAGCGCCCATGCGCTTTGCACGCTCGCGCCTCACGCGAGATCGCAAGCGGGCGTTGCGCTCAGAGGAGGCACTGTGAGGGGCTAGTTAAGCCGTCCGATAGGGAGAACGTGGAGCGCGCGTCTCATGCGCGGGAGGCGAGCGGCCACCCCACTACGCCCACGATGGGGCTTTAGCGACTGTTTTATGCATCACTAAAGACCCCTGACTTAATGTTTTTCAAATTAAAATGACCAAATTACCCTCACTCCTTGCAACTATAAAAGGAGATCCCCTCCACATGAAATTCTCATCCCTTCCTTCTCTTCTCTCCCTCTCCAAAGCTCAAGAGAAGCTTGTCCCACACCCGGGATGCTTCTTAAGAGATAAAGTCAAATTTTCGTCCCCCTTTCGGAAGCGGATCCCGCGACGACGACGATGTGCTACCCCGTTCCCGTTCTTTCCGCTTCGTCCTCCTTTGTCCTACTCCGTTCCCCATCTTCCAGGCGTTGTCTCGTCCGGCTCGTCCTCCAAGCGACCATCGAGGAGGATATCTCTCTCCCCATTCTTTTACTGCTTTCTAGAGTAGATTTAATGCTTTCTAGTGTAATCGTTTTCTGTTTTCTAGTCGTAATGTTTAGTATAACTAACAATCTCTTTGATGATAAATTCCATGTACATTCTACATCTCTTTTTGATTTTTGTTTGTAATATTCTCTCTCTCTCCCCTATTTATTGTAAATAGTTAGATAGTTTTTAATCAATTAATCTACTTTGTGACAAATAAAACAAACACGTGTTTTTAAATCAAACGTTCGCCTCCCTGAGTTCGACCCGGGATTTCTATTCTGGTATAAATTTTATTTGCTGAACACGAGTTCTTCGCTTTCAAACTACAACGACAGGTTTTTCAAACTAAATACGTTAGCATAGCAACCCGTAGCTTCAACATTTTGGCGTCGTTGCCGGGGAGGCGACGCTCTTTGATTTTTTTCACGTTTTATAACTTACGAATCATTTACCTACTTCTCTCCTTTCTTATTGTGATTGCAGGTACTCTTTTGAGACGAGCAAAAGTGGTAGATTGGAGTAAAGTGCTGTTGAAGGTTCTGTAAGTTATCCCTCACCTCCCACCCATTAGTTTTCATTTCACCACGTAATAACACAAACATCAATTAACCTAGGTGTTCTTATAAACTCTAAGGTTAGTTTTGTTTGTTTGTTTGACACCCACACCCGCCTTAACCTCCACATTTAAAAAGAAAAAAGTAAAAAAAATTTCACAGAGGTACACAACCTCATCTTATTTTCAAACTCAACCGGTAAACCGATCTTTGGAGCCGGTACACACATCCAAACACATAATTGAGTAGAAATTAGATTAGGTAATTACTTGTGTGCCTAATTAAGTCTTGCAACAAGCCAATTGTTTGAGTTGATTGGGCTGCACCACTTCAATTAAAATCAACTCATCAAGTAGTTGCCACATAGGTTCAACTTTTAGGGATTTACCAGGCACTCCATATTCTTTTAAGTTTTAAAGGAAAACATCTTCAACTGTGTTTTCAAAACCTGGTGTGTCAACAAAACTTATTTGGAAACACCTAAAGTTGGATCCTAAAAGCTACTAAGCAAGATTTGAACCCTAAAATTCACCGCATCAAAAATAATCTTTCTTAAAGACCACTGGTTGTGCACGCACACACACATCAATCAATCATTAAGGGCACAACCCAAATAAAGGGCCCATCACATTCCAAAGCACATTCAAACCTAACCCTAAATAAAACAAAGTAGACGTTGTCCTTAAGGATTCGACTCGCTCTTCAGAGCCCAAAACAAGATTATTTTTGATTAGTCTGTTTCTATTGTTCAATCTGATGTCTAGCTAAGGGAGCAGAATCAAACGATCGTGGCTGGGGGGTACACTAGGAATTGGAGGCACAAGCCGAAGGAAGAACCTTCTCTCCGGTCCCTCCTTCTAATTGGTTGGATTGAACAGATAGAAGTAGATCAAATTGTTCCTTTATCTCAAGATGGGTTTTGGGAGTCTGTAGGTCTTTAGGCTAGCCCACTTGAGGACATGTTTGATTGCTTGTATTGCAGGGAACCTTTCTTCCTCCCATTTCTCATGAATCCTTCCACATTTTATATGCATTCTCGCTCTTTCCCTCCTGTTTTGAGTTATCCTCAACATGACGATTATACCGACTCGTACTGTAATCAACTATCAGTTGTTGGGATAACTCAGATTGGGGATACAATTCAGGACCTTCGTGTTTAGGGTCTAACCTTGAACACTATGATTGTGATTTCTATCCTTCTCAGAGCCACATCGATTATAGATCGTCACCCTTTCATGGATAACCTAATACCGTCTACAATCAAGAAGGATACACTGATTCTTACCCATCCTCTGATTACATTACCTTTAGGTCATCACCACCTTTTGAACAATCCGAAATGACCTATTATCAGGAAGGGTATAACGAATCTCAATTCGTTAACTCCTCTACACTGATCCCAAACTCGCCTAACCTTGAACCAAGTCATTTGGTTTAGGTTAACCAGGTTCAAGATAAGGTTTTGGCTAACATGAGGAATATCATACAATCTTTAGAAGTTTAGCGAATACCTTCCATTGAAGGATTGGATCCCTTGATTGAAATGATTGATGATTTGAACAAGTATTTGTTGGATTGGCTCCAAGATGTTAAGGATAAGAACCCGGGTGAGTTTCTACTTGGGAAGTTAGCGAAATTGAGGATGAGATTTGTGGTTGCTTTGGTTTAATCGTGGGATGATTCCCAGGATGAACCCCCTTCAAGAGAGCCAATGTCAGAACCTGCTCAGGCACTTGTTGGTGGGACACGTGTTACAAGGCTGACCAGATTGAATTAGAGCAACCAATTAAGGATGGTCTGATTTCTTCACCTGAAATCCTTGAGCCGAGGTACGAGGAAACGTATGTCTCCTTGGACCAGAAAGTGATGGATGATTTTGAGACATACATTAATACAGATTTTGATTTCTTTGATTCTGATGGTGAAGATTCAAGTTGCGAAGTCTCATGCGAATTTACAGAACACGATTTCTGTGAGATGATTGAGCTTGAGGAATCTGAAAGATCATTTGATAGCCCAATAACTGAGGAAACTGATCATATTGGGGCTCACATTACGGATCCAGAATTGCATTTTCTGGAGGATTCAATTTAATGCCCTGATTGTCAGTTACACCCCATTGAGCTTATTGATGATTTTGTTTTTGAGATAACTAGACCCAAGTCAATTCTGATTCAGCCACATCTTTTAGACTTGGAAATTTCAGATGGGGTGATTAATATGCAAGAGGTCCCAAAATTTGACATTCTGAATAAGGAGAACAGAAGCTGGGAAGTTCTGATTTGGGAAGCAAACTTTGGAGGAAATAGAAGACTAAGTCCAAGGGTTCTAATTCATCTGAAACCATCAAACCATGACCCTTACGACATTTGTTCTGAGGATGTCCAACCCAAGCACATATTCATTGATTATCCTTTCGATACTGAATTCTCTGTAACCCGACTCTTTGGTCTTGGGTTGCATCTTTATAAATCGCAGGCCCGACCCCGCTTGCATATTGATTTTAGGTTTTGGGTAATTTTTATCCAGAACCTTAGATATTCTCGATTTATGATGAGAATCTCATCATGAACCCTAACTTGCACAATCTAATCCAAATATGTGTGAAAAAGCTCCTACAAAATCCAAAGAGAGGCTTAACTCAGAGAAATTCTGAGTTAAAGAATAAAATAAATCATCAGGGGTAAAACTGCAATTCCACCAATGTAGTATGCAAATAGGGTAATTAAGGGTCCAAACATAGGTCAAATGAGCTTAATAAGAAGGAAAGTGGGATGATCTGATCTGAAAAGGGTTATAGCAACTTCTAGGAATAAAATGATATTCTGTAACTCTAAAACAAACCCACTTTAATTCATGAGGTTCGAGGTGGGATAAAAATCAACTAAATCCTCTAAAATTCATATAAAAATATTCGCTAGGGTTTAGAACCGTCAATTTGGCCTTTGCAACCTATTTTGACCTAAAATGAGAACCATGCCCAATTAATGACTTAATTTGAATTTTTACATAAATTGACCGGTCAAACATGGTCCAACCTAAAATAAAATTTCACCATTAAAATCCTTAGGTTCAAATTAGTCTGGTATAAAAATTTGGGCCTAAGAAAAGACCATCTTGACCGACTTTATAAATTGGTCCTCTTAATTTACTTTTTGACCCTTATCTTTTGAAACCCTTGCATTTAACCCCCTAACTTCTCATCGTTCTTCGCAGAACGGTCCTCCCTGCCATTTCTGCTTAGCGCCATACCTCCGGCGACCTTGCGCGGAGGATGGCGCCGCACAGGGCAGGGCAGCCGTCCTCTAGAACAGACGGGGGGTTCCCTGCGACGTCCTCTGTCGCAGGGACCTGCCCATGTCCTCTGCCATCAACCATGCCTCTCGTGCGAATGCACTAAAGGCATGGGTATCCTCTCCGACCCTTCTCCGGCGAGGCAGGCACGTCGCCTCCTCGGTCCCCTCTCCGCACCAAGGCCTTTATAAGGAGCGGCAAGCTCTACCGACTACTTCAAGCTTCCTCTGGTGAGAAATACCCCACATTTCATCTCTTCCCCCTCCGGTCAGAGCGCCCGAAGCTTCCGGCGATCTTCTCCTCCTCCTCGTCGCTCTGCTGCCCTACCTGCAGCAGAGTTTACTCTGCCCTGTCGTCCGCGCCAGGCCGTACCAGCTGGCGCCCTCTGACCGCCTCCTTGTCGCCGATACCCACCTCCTGGGCATCTTCGTCCTCAGCTCCGGCAGGCACGAGCCGGGCGCTGCTCTCTCCCCCTTCTTCGAGTAAATAGGTACAAAGTTTCCTCTCTCTCTCTCCCTTGTATTTTCCCTGTTTTAATTTGCCATTTCAACCACCCGACCGCTACTGTCCAACTCCATCTTCCCTATCTCCGGTCGCCTTCTCCGGTGAGGCCATCCCACTTCCACAGACCACCTCACCCCTCACCGACTACCCTAGAAGCTCCCCCTCACTCCACTCAACCCTTTCCCCCACTCCATACACCGCCACTCATAGCCCGACCACTCCCCGAACAGACCCATTTCCGCGCACACATTCTGACCTAGGTCCACCTCCACAGGCGCTCTCGCGCCTCGCCGACCACCGCACTGCCTTCGCCGCACTCCGGCGAAGCTTCCCACGTTTTCTGATGTGGCCGAGAGGCCATCATTGTGCTTTCAGGTCAGAGCCCCCTCGCCACCATTGTTAAGCTGCTATAGCTCCTTCGCTTGTAGCTCCAGGCGTTCTCCAGCCCAGGCAGCGCGGATTGCTTCTGCGAATACGCCCAGGCCTGCAATTGGGTCGCGAGCCTCGCAGCTGCCCCAATTGGCAGCAGCTTCCTCGGCCGCGGGTGCGACATCTGGAGGTGGGACTTTAGTCCCACCTCGTAAGTGTGCGGCTGCGTGCCCATACTTATATTGAAAAAGTGTATCGGGCTGGTTGCCTTCGATACACAGGGGTCAGGTCCCTCTCACCCGCACGCAGCGTGCCACATGCTTGCCCGCCCTCGCCCGCGCTCACGCCCAGCGGGTCTGGGCCGGATCCGACTACCCGACCAAGCACTCCTCTCCCACCACCGCACGCCAGTGGGCCTGGTCCTGGGTGCGCTACCCGAACCCGATTACCCGGCTCTGGGAGAGCATTCCTAAGAGAGATTCTGAGAAAGAGAGCGATGTGGGGAAGGGCTAGGGGTAGGTTTTGCACTGACCACTGTGTGCGTGCAGGAAAGAAAGAAGGAAAGAAGAAGAAGCAAGCTAAGGAAGAAGAAGAGAGGAGGAGTGGCCGAAGCCTTAGCTGCACTGAGCAGCTGAGGAAGAAGGAAGGAAAGCACTGTAGCAAATGCACAGATAAGCCATCTGAGCACTGCATCAGACGTCGGAAGGGCAACAGCCAAAAGAAGAAGAAAAGAGGAAGGAAGGTCAGCGACCAGAGCAGAAAGAAGAGGAAAAGAAAAGAAGCAGAGAAGGCAGGAAGAAAAGAGAAAGAAGAAGAAAGACACAGCCGCAAAGAAGGAAAGAAGAAGAAGAAAGAACAAGACAGGTTGAGGAAGAAAAGGAAGAAGATCACCACAGCCGCAAGGTAAAGAAGAAAAAAGAAGGCAGGAAGAAAAGAAGAAAGAAGAAGAAGAAGAAGAAAGAAGGCAGAAGCCTCTGCAACCACAGAGAAAGAGAAGAAGAGAAACATCAGCTGAAGAAAAGAAAGAAGAGGAAGAGAGAAGAAGAAGAAGCCAAGAGAAGTTTTGATCCCTCTCTCTCTCTCTCTTATTTTTGTAACATAATTGAGAACTTTTATACTTCTAGAATTATGGTTGCTCCCTGAGTTCGACCTCGGGAAAACTTGTATTCTGAGTAAAAATTTTTTGTAGTAATCTGGTAGCTGTTTTGTCATATACTATAACGACTGTAAATAACCATAACGACGAAACACGCGACAAGCCCGCTACCATTCTTGGCGCTGTTGCTGGGGAACAATGGCTATTCTAGAAGCCATAAGATCTCTATTTTTGAGTTTCTACTAATCTCTTCTCTTTTGTGTGCAGGCGCAGGAAATAGGACAACAAGCAGCCGCACAACAACCACTCCAAGGACAGGTAATTTTCTATCCTCTCATTTTAACCCCTACATTCTAAAGAGGAAGAAAAATATAGAACAAGCAATGTAACCCGCCTTCCATACCTAGTAAATCAAAGCTGCATGTTTTCAATTTCAACCCACTATTTCTGCACACACTATTAAGGGTATTTAAGGGCTAACACCTTCTTGCTTGAGCCCTAATTACCCAACAAGGAGCTAACTGGACCAAGTAGAGCCAACATAAGATTCAACATTAGGGTTTTAGAAACACACTTCTTAAGCAAGAATTGAGAAATCTCAAAAGAAGTATGCCCAAGCCATTGTCTGAAAATACCTATTCAAAGAAACCTTAAGCAATTTGGCTCTTAAAAACACTTGAACCCTAAAAGACAAGACCTAATAGGCTCTCAAAGGAACTAATAGGTGAAGTTGACCCCTTGGGTCAACTAACCTTCAACTTAGGTCACTCCTTGCACTCAAAAGGCTAAAGTTCAAGTGAAAACCTAAGCACCTTGATCTTAAACTAAAAGTGGTAGACTTAAGAGGTCAAGATCCCCATTCTGGTCTACCTGGAATCTCAGTGACAAGAGAGGTCTGGTGGGGGAAACCCTGTAACTCGTGGGGATGCTCTACCGTGTAGGGGTATTTGCGAGACTCACCCTCTCTGGCTGCTCAGGTAATTCTCAGGTGGTCGATCTTTTGATTAAGGGGTCCATCTGCCCCGAACCTCTATAGTCACCCAACATTCTGGGTGTCTTGATTGGGTCCAGCACCTGCTAAACTCATCTTCTCCATCAGTGTATGTTTGGTAGGAGGTCCTTGAAACCTCCTTTAGAACTTCACTCTCCTCGAGGCCGAGCCTCAGTGCCCTTGTTTGAGCAAACAACACTTCACATAGACCTTTCCTCCGACTCCGAACCCAACTCACCTTCTTCTTTCACAATGGCTCAGCCTGTTGAGGAAGAGAACAATCTGGAGCACTAGCTCCAGCGACTCAATGACCTCTTCCAAAACTTCATGCACCCACAGCAGCGTCCTATGATGCGGGACCATTATAATCCTGCTGCGGTGGCTATTGAGCCTTGAGTCAGAATCACGACTGGAGGACCTGATTCTGAATTAAAGCTCAATATGATTCGTGCCATACCTAAATTTCATGGGCTTAATTCTGAAGACCCCTTCCAGTACATAAAACAGCTAAAGCATCTGGCCCAGACTTTTGGGTCAAATGCACAAAATCGGGATATTCTCCTCATGAAGATATTCTCCTTCTCCCTTATGGACAAGGCCGCTCATTGGTACCAAACACAGACCTGGCCGATCAACAATTGGGAAGAACTTCAGTCTGAATTCTTGAAGAAGTTCTTTCCCGTTGGTCTGACCAACGCCTTGCGCCATCAGATTACCCACTTCACGCAACAAACGGGAGAACCTCTCCATGAGGCATGGGATCGCTTTCAGGATCTCATGAGAAAGTGCCCCCATCACGGAGTTCCTAAATGGGAACAAGTTCAGTCTTTTTACCAGGGACTCCATGAAGATATTAGACTTTTCGTCAATGCAACTTGCGGAGGAAATATCATGGGTCAGCATGAGGACACCGTGTGGGAGATTCTTGAAAACATGTATGAGAACTCCATCAATAATGACTCCATGGTATTATATGATAGGACGAATACCCGCGCATCGATGAACCTTAGGGGAGCACATGAGACGCAGGGCTTGTCCGCATCAGTTGACCTGGAATTGATGGCAAGTCGATTGGACAAGGTCTCTATCATTGAGAAGAAGGTGGACGAGCTGACTCAGCACTTGCAGCGAGCCACCTCTGCGCATAATTCTTTTGCACAGCCTCCTTCCACACGGGAGACTGTGCAAAACATTCTCCACCGACCTTCTCCTGGGATGGATCCATATCCACCCCCATCTGATTCTCGACCTTTCTATACAAGCCGGGGGAATTCCACTCCCCCATTCTCTGACTCTTTGGAGGTTCCTCAGACCTGCGAGGACCTCAACGCCATCTAGAATAATCCATTTTCCAATACTTACAATCCTGGATGGCGAAACCATCCCAACTTCCAGTGGGTGGGAAATTCCCAAACTCAAAGACCACCCTTTCAGCCCCGTCCACAAACATCTCGTCCTTACCAGCCGCCTCAGCCTTGGCCCAACCCTACTTATCCATCAGGGCCAAACCAAGACCAAATGTCCCTCATCCTTCAAACTTTGGCTGACATTCAAAGAACGAATGCGGCTATTCAGAAACAATACAAGGATGAACTTACAGAGGTTCGAAACCAACTGGCTCAGTTGGCAAATTCTCGCCAACCAGGCACACTTCCTTCTCAACCTCTTCCTAACCTGAATAACGTGCCGACTCAGCGGCACGTTATGAACCCAAACCCGGGCCAAGCACACATGATTTATCAGGCCCCCTCTGTTCCTTCACCTGACGAGATGGAGGCTTCCACTTCTTATGTGAGGTATCAGCAGCAACCCATCCTATCAAACCCTAACCAAAACCAGGCAGGACTAAATGCTGTAACCAGCCGTAGTGGTAAGGAGACCCAAGATCCACCTTATCCAGACCACTCCAAGCCTAGTAGTGATCCAAACCCTAGGACAGTAATCCAGGATATTCCTATCCCTATCCCAGATAAAAGACCTGGACCTATCGTAGAAGAACCAACCAAGGTTCGATTTCTTGAGGCCTTGACCAAGGGAAAGAAGACAACAAAACCCGTGGTTCCTGAGGAGGACCTGGTCAAACTCTTTGAGCAGGTCCAAATAAACATCCCCTTGATGGATGCGATTCGCCACGTACCGGCTTACGCACGATTTTTAAAGAATGTGTGTACACCTCAGCGTAAGCCGCGAACTGACGTGCCTTCGTGCGTGTGTGTTAAGAGGTGTCGTTATAGTTGCACTTGATACGTCGGTTTTAAAAGAAGTAAACGGAGGTGAGTCCGAGTGTCGATCTCAGGGAGGCGTGGAAATCGGATTTTGTTTACCACTTGTTGTCACGAAAAAGGCAGAGTTTTGCTTGCGAAAGAGACGGTTTTGAAAAGCGAGAGATAGAGAGAGTTTAGGGTTAGAAAGCTCTTGGTTTTGATCATGCACTTTAAACAGAAATTAAAATGGCAACTAAATGGAAAATAATTTCATTAAACATGCATTCATAGTTCATGGTTTACAATATTAAATACATGCTTCAACAAAAGTAAATGAAAGCTTAAAAGAGAGAGAGAGAGAGGTAGAGAGAGAGTGGAGAGCGACGAGGCAGCCACGGCGGTGGAGGAGGCTCCATCGGCGGCTCGTCGTCTTCGGCGATTACAAGAGTGCCTAAGACTAGCTAGGAGAGGAGTGGAGTAGTTGCAAGTGGGAGAGGATGCCTTGAGTGGTGGTAGAAGGGGGTTTAAATAGAGTTAAGGGCTTCCTAAAAGAAGAATGTGCTTTAGCGACATCCAGAACGTCGCTAAAACCGCTTCCAGATACGTCGGTGAAGCCCTCCTGCCGCCGGTCAGCCGCCCGCCCCTCTCTCTCTTCAGGCGCGATCCGTGGATGTCGAACGAGAGCCGTCCGATTGAAGATCGGACGGCTGAGATCCTCCCGCGCCTGTGCTAAGATCTCCTGGGTTCCCACGTCATCATCTACACGGATCACACGGCTGTGAGGCATCTCCTTGCCAAGAAGGACGCGAAGCCCCGACTAATCCGATGGATCTTGCTGTTGCAAGAATTTGACCTCGAGATTCGCGACAAGGTGGGAAGACAAAACGTGGTAGCTGACCATTTGTCTCGCCTTCCTTCTGAGATCATCAACCCTTCTGGACCCATCACGGAGCATTTCCCTGATGAGCACCTACTGACTATTGGTACTAGACTTCCATGGTTTGCTAATATAGTAAACTACTTGGCATCTCATCAGATCCCGTCTGATTGGCCAAAGGCCAAGAAAGGCAAATTGCGCTCTGATGCCAAGTACTACATTTGGGAAGATCCGTACCTCTTTCGCATAGGTGCCGACCAAATCATCCGGAGATGTGTCTCGGAAGGTGAAATCAATGATATTCTCTCCTTCTGCCATGACCAGGCATGCGGTGGACATTTCTCTGGCACAAAACCGCATCGAAAATCCTCCAGTGTGGCTTTTATTGGCCCACTCTGTTCAAGGACGTATACAATCACTGCAAGGCATGTAGTCGTTGCCAAACTTTGGGCAACATGAGTCATCGCGACATGATGCCTTTGCAGCCGATTCTCGTATGTGAAATCTTTGATATTTGGGGGATTGATTTTATGGGCCCCTTTCCTATTTCGGATGGCTTCGAGTACATTCTGCTAGCTGTGGATTATGTGTCCAAATGGATCGAAGCCATACTGACCTGAACCTGTGATCATAAAATCGTTCTCAAATTCATTCATCACAATATCTTCTCATGGTTCAGGATTCCTTGTGCTATCATCTCTGACGGGGGGACCCATTTCACGAATGCTCAGTTCAGGTCACTGATGACCAAATATGGGGTGTCACACCGAATCTCCACTCCTTATCACCCCCAGACTAATGGTTTAGCTGAGCTATCAAATCGGGAGATTAAGAAAATCCTGCAGGTCACTGTTCGGCCTGATAGGAAGAACTGGTCGTCCCGACTTCCGGAAGCTTTGTGGGCCTATAGGACCGCCCACAAAACCCAATTAGGCATGTCTCCCTTTAGACTAGTGTACGGGAAGGCGTGTCTGATGTAAACACATTTACACTACTTAAAATGTCTATTTATGCATGTTCTTAAGCATAGGATTGCATTTCATGATATAAATATTGCATTACATGCATGATCTTACATTTAGAGTAGTTTGAATAAAATGGAGGTTAATTGTCTCCTTTTATGTGCTTGGACAGGGCAAATATTTTATCGGGGCCTCGGATCAAAGATCCAACCGTATGGATATGATCAGGGCGACGATTGGAGTTCAACGACTCCAAGATCGCCCTAATCAGGCATCCGTAGCATCAGATAGAGACCGGGGAACCCTAGAAGATCAAGGGCCAGGATGGTGTAAATCCGCACTTCAGATGGAAAATCCGACCACACGGATGAATTCGGATCGACGATCGCAGCCGAACGACACAAAAATCGAGTCAATCCGACATCCGTGGCACCATCTACAACTTCCAGAAGATGGACGGCCAAGATAGCGCCACGTGGCGCCATCCCAGCCGCCCAATCGGCCGCAGGAGTCCTGTGAAGACCGCGCACCGTCTCCTCTCCGCCGTTGGATCTCGATCCAACGGCTGCGGTCGCTCGCGTTTAAAAATGTCCGCGCGACCATTTCGCCCGCGTAGCGCAGCGGCGACGCAGCTGCGGGCGAAGCGGAGGTCGCGGGTTCGAGCCGCGGTGAGGGGGTCGAAGGCGCGGGCGAGCGGGCGCGCACGAGCGTCAGATGAAGATCCAACGGCCGCGCGCGCCCGATAGCGCCGACGCGCAATTGGACGCTCTGGTGGGCGCGCGATCACACGCGGGCGGTGCGCTACGCAGCGGGCGCGGACGCGATCTAAGCCGTCCGATCTCGCGATCGGACGGCTGAGACGACGCGGACGTGCGTATGCGTTACGCGCGCAGGCCAGCCGAGCGAGCGCGCGTAGGCGCGGCGGCGACGGCGACGGCGGGGCTTTAGCGACGGTTTTATCCGTCACTAAAGACCCCTTATTTATTATTTTGAAGATGTAATGTCCATTTTGCCCCCACTCCTTGCAACTATAAATGGAGATCCCCTCCATACGAAATTTTCATCCCTTCCTTCTCCTCTCTACCTCTCCAAAGCTCAAGAGAAGCTTGTCCCACACCCGGGATGCTTCTTGCGAGATAAAGTCTAAATTTTCGTCCCCCTTCGGAAGTGGATCCCGCGACGACGACGGCGTGCTGCTTCGTTCCCGTTCTTCTGCTTCGTCCTCCTTCGTCCTGCTTCGTTCTCCTTCGTCCAGGCGTCGTCCCGTCCGGCTCGTCCTCCAAGCGACCGTCGAGGAGGATTTCTCTCTCCCTATTCTTTTTACTGCTTTCTAGTATAGATTTACTGCTTTCTAGAGTAGTCTATTCGTCCTCCGAGCGATCGTCGAGGAGGACATTTCTCCCTCCATTCTTTTAATGCTTTCTAGAGTAATTGTTTTATGTTTTCTAGTTGTAATGAAAGAACTCTTTTATGATAAATTCCTTGTCTATTCTACATCTCATTTTGATTTCCATGTATAGTATTCCTTCTCTCTCTCTTACTCCCTCTCTCTCTTTTATTTGTTGTAGATACTTAGATAGTTTAAATTGAATTTCTTTGTGACAAAATAAAAAGAAACGCGAAGTTTTTAAATCAAACGTTCGCCTCCCTGTGTTCGACCCGGAATTCTTATTTCGGTATAAATTTTATTTGTTGAACACGAATCCTTCGCTTTCGAACTACAACGACGGGTTTTCCAAAACCAAACACGTTAGCGTAGATTCTCGTTCAACATTTTGGCGCCGTTGCCGGGGAGGCAACGCTCTTTGATTTCTCTTCGCGTTTTGTAACTTACAAATCATTTACCTCACTTTTCTCCTTTCTTATTGTAATTGCAGGTACTCTTTCGAGACAGGCAAAAGCGGTAGATCGGAGTAAAGGGTTGTGGAAGGTTTTGTAAGTTATCCCCCACCTCCCACCCATTAGATTTCATTTCATCACATAATAATTCAAACATCAATCAACCTAGGTGTTCTTATAAACTCTAAGGTTAGATTGTTTGTTGTTTGACATCCATACTCACTCCAACCCCCACATTAAAAAAAAAAAATAAAAATAAAAAAAATCTCACAGAGGTACACAACCTCATCTGATTTTCTAACTCAACCGGTAAACCAATCTTAGGAGCCGGTACACACATCCAAACACATAATCGAGTAGAAATCAGATTGGGTAATCATTTGTGTGCCTAATTAGGTGGTGCATCAGGCCAGTTGTTTGAGTTGTTTGGGCCGCACCACTTCAAATAAAATCAACTCATCAAGTAGCTTCCAATTAGGTTCAACTCTTAGGGATCTACCAGGCACTCCACATTCTTTTTAAACTTTAAAGGAAAATATCTTCACCTGTGCTTGCAAAACCTGGTGTGCCAATGAAACTTGATTGAAAACACCTAAAGTTGAATCCTAAAAGCTACTAAGCAAGATTTGAACCTTAAAATTCATCACATCAAAAACAATCTTGCTTGAAAACCACTGGTTGTGCACGCACACACAAAGCAATCAATCATTAAGGGCACAACCCATTTAAAGGGCCCATCACATTCCAAAGCACATTCAAACCTAGCCCTAAATAAAACAGAGTAGACGTTGGCCTTAAGGATTGGACTCGCTCTTCAGAACTCAGAACGAGATTATTTTCGATTAGTCTGTTTCTACTGTTCAATCTGATGTCTAGCTAGGGGAGCAGAGTGAAACGATCGCGGCTGGGGGGTACACTAGGAACCGGAGGCGCAAGCCGAAGGAAGAACCTTCTCCCCAGTCCCTCCTTCTAACTGGTTGGATTGAACAGACAGAAGTAGATCAAATCGTTCCTTTATCTCAAGACGGGTTTTGAGAGTCTGTAGGTCTGTAGGCTAACCCATTTAAGGACAGGTTTGATTGTTTGTATTGCAGGGCACCTTTCTTCCTCCCGTGTCTCATGAATCCTTCCACATATTTCACGCATTCCCGCTCTTTCCCTCCTGTTGTAAATTATCCTCAACATGACAATTATCCCAACTCGTATTGTAATCGACCATCAGTTAGTTGGGATAATTCGGATTGGGGATACAATTCCGGACCCCCGTGTTTAGGGTCTAACCCTGAACACTTTGATTCTCAATTCTATCCTTCTCAGAGTTGCATCGATTATAGATCGTCCTCCTTTCATGAACAACCTAATGCGATCTACAATCAAGAAGGATACACTGATCCTTACCCATCCTCTGATTTCACTGCCTTTAGGTCATCTCCATCTTTTGAACAATCTGAAATGACCTATTATCAGGATGGGTATAACGAATCTCAATTCGTTAATTCCTCTACATTGATGTCAAACCCGCCCAACCCTGAACCAACTCATTTGGTTCAGGTTACTCAGGTTCAAGATAAGGTTCTGGCTAACTTGAGGAATATCATTCAATCTTTAGAAGTTCAGCCAATACCTTGCATTGAGAGATTGGAGCCCCTGATTGAAATGATTGATGATTTAAACAAGTCTTTGTTGGATTGGCTCCAGGATGTTAAGGATAAGAACCCGGGTGAGTTTCTACTTGGGAAATTAGCGAAATTGAGGATGAGATTCGTGGTTGCTTTGATTCAATCTTGGAATAATTCCCAGGATGAACTCTCTTTAGGAAAGCCAATGACAGAACCCGCTCAGGCACCTGTTGGGGGGGACACGTGTTACGAAGCTGACCAGATTGAATTAAAGCAACCAATTAAGGATGATCTGATTTCTTCACCTGAGATCCCTGAGCCGGGTTACGAGAAAACGTATGTCTCCTGGGAACACAAAGTGACAACTGATTTTGGGACATACATTGATACGGATCCTGATTTCTTTGATGGTGAAGATTCAAGTTGCGAAGTCTCACACGAGTTTTCAAATCACGATTTTTGTGAGACGATTGGGCCTGAGGAATCTGATAGATCATTTGATAGCCCAATAACTGAGGAAACTGATCTTATTAGGGCACACGATACGGATCCAGAATCTCATTTTCTGGAGGAATTAATTCAATGCCCTGATTATCAGTTACACCCTGTTGAGCTTATTGATGATTCTAATTCTGAGATAATTAGACCCAAGTCAATTTTGATTCTGCCACATCATTTACACTTGGAGATTCCAGACGGGGTGATGAATACACAAGATGTCCTGGAATTTGATACACTTAATGAGGAGGATAGGAGCGGGGAAGTTCTAATTTGGGAAGTTAATTTTGGAGGAAATGGAAGATTGAGTCGAAGGGTTCCTTTTAAGCTGAAACCATCAAATCAGAACCCTTACGACATTTGTTTCGAGGATGTCAAACTCAAGCACACATTTAACGATTATCCTTTTGAGCTTCAATTCTCTGTAACCCGACATTTTGGCCTTGGGTTGCATCCTCACAAATCGCAGGCCCGACCCCGCTTGCATTCTGATTTTAGGTTTTGGGTAATTTTTATCCAGAACCTAAGATATTCTCGATTATGGGGTGTGGGTCTGCACCACAATCTGGTCCACATCTGTGGACCTCTGCTGACAGGTCAGAGGATTCTTCTGTTCATTCTAATTCTGACCTGCACATGTGAATTCTTCATTTCTTTTCTTTGTATAGTGTGCCTAGCTGAAGGCACTAAACTCAGCACATATACAGTTCCTTTTCATTTTCATCTCGGAGCGGACCCGATATCCACGTAATTCAGGTGCTTTCTACGCTTTTCCACTCTGTTTTATGTCTTTTTAATACAATGAGGACATTGCATTAGATAGGCATGGGGGGATGGATATTTATCTTTGAATTCATTCGTCAGCTCCGTAGATTTGTTTTATTTAAAAAAAAAAAAAAATCAAAATTAGGAAAGAGAATTTGGGTTTAAGAAAATTTTCGATCTTAAGAAATACTATATTATGTTCTGAACACAAAGACCCCTCAGGTCTTTGGACTTAATTAGCCTGTGTATCTACTAAAATGTGGATTTGTCTTTGAGTTCTCGCCATCTTAATTCTATTATAATTGGAATAAATAAGTTTGGGTGATAAGTACACGACTTGTCAACCCACCCTCTGATTTAAGGGAATTTTGAGTTTTAAGCATCTACACACTTTCTTTGCACTGACTCATTGCTCGGCAATTTTAATGGAAATTGGGTAGCTAATGAACCTTCTAGGGTGATATGGCCGGCAAGTTATCGTGGGTAACAGCTCATAGGTAGGTTGTCCAGAGCCCTGTCACTGACCTTTCTCTTTTTGCTGCCTTTAGGTAAATCTTAGACCAGGGAAGCCACCTACTTAAAAAAAAAAAAAAAAATCAAAAAGGAGAAAAGAACAAAAAGAAATAAGCCACACTTCGCCGCACGAGTATGGCTGGCAAGTTGTCGGTGGTAACAGCTCATCGACCGGTTGTCCAGAACCCAGCTCAGAAAATGCACTAAAAATTCCCAAAACACTTAGGAAGAAGCGGAGAAGTAGAATAAACCGGGGAGATATACACTGGATTCACCCTTGTGTTGACCCCGTTAAAAAAAATAAAAGTAGGGAGAAAGCTACCGGTTGTAAAGATACACCTTTAGGCAGAATTCTTTTTGAGGTCACCTAGAGGCGTAGAAATCCGAAGTCCGTTTTAATTGCCGGTCAACGAGTCTATCACAATCACAATAAGATGCTTAAAACTTAGGATTCTCATCAAATCTTGGGTGAGTTGAATGGCCGTAGAAAGCCACTCTTAAACCCTAAAATTTGAAAATCCAAAAAAAAAAAAAAAAAGAGTAAAAACAGAAAAAGAAAATTTTCTTTGAATAAGGCGAGGCTTGAGGCGGTCTGCATTTTGGCTGATACCCGGGCACTGTTGTGTCTTTGAAAGTTCAGTTCTTAAGTAGACAATTTCTTAATGATTGAAAATAACTCAGGTCCAAACAATCTAACCTAATTCTTTTATAAATAGCATATAGTTTTTGCTAGGGATTAGCAAAAGATAGGCATGGGGGTATGATGTAAACACATTTACACTACTTAAAATGTCTATTTATGCATGTTCTTAAGCATAGGATTGCATTTCATGATATAAATATTGCATTACATGCATCATCTTGCATTTAGAGTAGTTTGAATAAAATGGAGGTTAATTGTCTCCTTTTATGTGCTTGGACAGGGCAAATATTTTATCGGGGCCTCGGATCAAAGATCCAACCGTATGGATATGATCAGGGCGACGATTGGAGTTCAACGACTCCAAGATCGCCCTAATCAGGCATCCGTAGCATCAGATAGAGACCGGGGAACCCTAGAAGATCAAGGGCCAGGATGGTGTAAATCCGCACTTCAGATGGAAAATCCGACCACACGGATGAATTCGGATCGACGATCGCAGCCGAACGACACAAAAATCGAGTCAATCCGACATCCGTGGCACCATCTACAACTTCCAGAAGATGGACGGCCAAGATAGCGCCACGTGGCGCCATCCCAGCCGCCCAATCGGCCGCAGGAGTCCTGTGAAGACCGCGCACCGTCTCCTCTCCGCCGTTGGATCTCGATCCAACGGCTGCGGTCGCTCGCGTTTAAAAACGTCCGCGCGACCATTTCGCCCGCGTAGCGCAGCGGCGACGCAGCTGCGGGCGAAGCGGAGGTCGCGGGTTCGAGCCGCGGTGAGGGGGTCGAAGGCACGGGCGAGCGGGTGCGCACGAGCGTCAGATGAAGATCCAACGGCCGCGCGCGCCCGATAGCGCCGACGCGCAATTGGACGCTCTGGTGGGCGCGCGATCACACGCGGGCGGTGCGCTACGCAGCGGGCGCGGACGCGATCTAAGCCGTCCGATCTCGCGATCGGACGGCTGAGACGACGCGGACGTGCGTATGCGTTACGCGCGCAGGCCAGCCGAGCGGGCGCGCGTGGGCGCGGCGGCGACGGCGACGGCGGGGCTTTAGCGACGGTTTTATCCGTCACTAAAGACCCCTTATTTATTATTTTGAAGATGTAATGTCCATTTTGCCCCCACTCGTTGCAACTATAAAAGGAGACCCCCTCCATACGAAATTTTCATCCCTTCCTTCTCCTCTCTACCTCTCCAAAGCTCAAGAGAAGCTTGTCCCACACCCGGGATGCTTCTTGCGAGATAAAGTCTAAATTTTCGTCCCCCTTCGGAAGTGGATCCCGCGACGACGACGGCGTGCTACTTCGTTCCCGTTCTTCTGCTTCGTCCTCCTTCGTCCTGCTTCGTTCTCCTTCGTCCAGGCGTCGTCCCGTCCGGCTCGTCCTCCAAGCGACTGTCGAGGAGGATTTCTCTCTCCCTATTCTTTTTACTGCTTTCTAGTATAGATTTACTGCTTTCTAGAGTAGTCTATTCGTCCTCCGAGCGATCGTCGAGGAGGACATTTCTCCCTCCATTCTTTTAATGCTTTCTAGAGTAATTATTTTATGTTTTCTAGTTGTAATGAAAGAACTCTTTTATGATAAATTCCTTGTCTATTCTACATCTCATTTTGATTTCCATGTATAGTATTCCTTCTCTCTCTCTTACTCCCTCTCTCTCTTTTATTTGTTGTAGATACTTAGATAGTTTAAATTGAATTTCTTTGTGACAAAATAAAAAGAAACGTGAAGTTTTTAAATCAAACGTTCGCCTCCCTGTGTTCGACCCGGAATTCTTATTTCGGTATAAATTTTATTTGTTGAACACGAATCCTTCGCTTTCGAACTACAACGACGGGTTTTCCAAAACCAAACACGTTAGCGTAGATTCTCGTTCAACAGTGTCACCTTCTCGTCGAACTGGAGCATTAAGCCTATTGGGCAGTACGGAATTGTAATTTAGATATTTCTAAGGCTGGAACCCACAGAAAGTTTCAAATCAGCGAGATCGATGAATTACGCCTTGATGCGTATGAAAACTCGCGAATCTACAAGGAGCGGGTTAAAGCCTTCCATGACAAGCACATATCAAGAAAGATCTTTCATCCTGGTCAGAAGGTCCTACTCTTTGATGCCCGACTCAAACTTTTCCCTGGGAAACTGCGATCCAAGTGGGTTGGACCATACCTTGTCCGACAGGTTTTTGGAAATGAAGCCGTCGAAATCAGTCCGCTCAGCCATGATTCCGAACCTTTCATTGTGAACGATCAGAGACTCAAATCGTTCATTGATGTAACCTCTACTGATTTGGCTAAATCATCATTTATCCTCCATTTTCCCTTAGCATATTGCGCCCAGTTGATGGCGTAAAACTCAGCGCTCAACGGGAGGCAGCCCGTCAATCTCTTTGAAAAAACCTGAAACCTTTTTTGACACCTTTTCGCACTTAAGGTTCACCCTTTAGGACAGCCAACTCCACCTCAGGTGCTTGCATCTGAGATTAGAAATCGTCCGCAACTGTCACCCCAATCCATTCACTCATCAAAACATCTGCCTAATGTATGAACTAAGTTGAATAAAAACCCTCCTAAGTTACAATGAGGACATTGCAAATCTTAGGCATGGGGGGGTATGAAAGTGAAAATCTTGTAAGTAAAGGTTTTAAATAAAAAAAATTCACATACGCCAAAAACACCATAAAAATTAAATTTTTTTTTTAAAAGAAGAATAAAATGAGAGGAGGAAAGAAATTTTGTGAACTCTACAAAGGAGGAAGAGAAAAAGGAACAAAATGAAAAGGAGCACAAAATGAAAAGAGATAGTCATTAGTAAGAAATTAAGGAGTTAACCTAAGTTCTAGACCTCATTCAGGAAAAGAAATGGAAAGTGCACAGTGAGATTAGTAAGAACGCGAACCTTAGGCATTCTTGGATAGACTCTTAGTACCCATTAAGATCTAAACATTCCTCAAGAGGTTGAGAAAAATGAAAAGCTTAAGTATTAGGTCCAAGGCTTAGGGAGTATTTGGCCTCGTTAACTAACTTTTGATTTACGGGACTTAGTAACCTAAGTACCCTAACTTCACACACAGCCTGGTTCAGTAAGCATAAAAATCAAAATCACGCAGAAGCGTTGCAAAAAATTCTGAAAATGACACCTAGAGTAGGAGCGGCCAATCAACACAAGTTGATTTGGACGAGTTTCCAACGTGGAGAGGTGGGAAATTCCCCTCGAAGATGCGTAACAAAATATCATCTCCTCGGTGCTTGTCTTTTAGGATATTTACATATCCTACTGGGGGCATGTAAGCACTCTGTTGGTTCAGATTCCATGGATGGCATTATCACGAAATGTCAATTGCCAGGGTCTGAATTAGGCCACGGAACACCATGGATGGGATTATCTTGAAATCTCAATAGCTAGGGTTCTGGGGGTTACCATGGGCGGTGCTATCTCGAAGCATCGACTGCTAGGAACCCTTGAGGATTGATGATGGGGACAAGGAATCTGATACAGACCGTGTTGGGAAGCCAATCCTAAGCTAGAATTAAAAACAAAAAGAGAGAGAAAACTCTCCAAACATATAAATCTTCTACCTCTCTTTCTTACAAAACGCACTGCAAACTGAGCCAGGGCTAAAATTATCTCAAGCACGGGTGCTTTAACCACAAAGTCCAATAAACCTTAGGTTAGTTCTTGTAGCCCTTAAAAACCTTTGTTAAGGACTGAGGCTGAGGCTAGACAGATCTGGATCTTGGTTGGTACTAGAGTATCTTTTAGGCCTATGGTTGGCATTCTGACCTAATCTAGGTTTCAAAAGAAAAAGCACTTATCTGGAATCATTAAGAACTTCATGGTCTAGAACAAGGGTTGAAACCTTAAAATTTTGTTAAGGGATTAGTAAAAGCTAGGCATGAGGGTATGATGAGAACCTCATCATGAACCCTAACTAGCACAATCTAATCCAAATATGTGTGAAAAAGCTCCTACAAAACCCAAAGAGAGGCTTAACTTAGAGAAATTCTGAGTTAAAGAATAAAATAAATCATCAGGGTTAAAACTGTAATTTCACCAATACAGGATGCAAACAGGGTAATTAAGGGTTCAAACATAGGTCAAACGAGCTTAATAAGAAGGGAAGTGGGATGATCTGATCTGAAAAGGGTTATAGCAACTTCTAGGAATAAAATGACATTCTGTAACCCTAAAACAAACCCACTTTAATTCATGAGGTTTGAGGTGGGATAAAAATAAAATAAAAATTCTAAAATTCATAGAAAAATATTCCCTAGGGTTTAGAACCTTCAATTTGGCCTTTGCAACCTATTTTGAACTAAAATGAGAACCATGTCCAATTAATGACTTAATTTGGGTTTTTGCGTAAATTGATCGATCAAACTTGGTCCAACCTAAAATTAAATTTCACCATTAAAATCCTTAGGTTCAAATTAGTCTGGTATAAAAATTTGGGCCTAAGAAAAGACCATCTTGACCGACTTTACAAATTGGTCCTCTTAATTTACTTTTTGACCCTTATCTTTTGAAACCCTTACGTTTAACCCCCTAACTTCTCATCATTATTTGCAGAACGGTCCGCCCTGCCATTTTTGCACAGCGCCATACCTCTGGTGACCTTGCGCGGAGGATGGCGCCGCGTAGGGCACGGCAGCCGTCCTCTAGAACAGATGGGGGGTTCCCTGCGACGTCCTCTGTCGCAGGGACCTGCCCATGTCCTCTGCCATCAACCATGCCTCTCGTGTGAACGCACGAAAGGCATGGGTATCCTCTCCGGCCCTTCTCCGGCGAGGCAGGCACGTCGCCTCCTTGGTCCCCTCTCCGCGCCAAGGCCTTTATAAGGAGCGGAAAGCTCTGCCAACTCCTTCAAGCTTCCTCTGGAGGAGAAATACCCCACATTTCATCTCTTCCCCCTCCGGTCAGAGCGCTCGAAGCTTCCGGCGATCTTCTCCTCCTCCTCATCGCTCTGCTGCCCTACCTGCAGTAGAGTTTACTCTTCCCTGTCGTCCGCGCTAGGCCGTACCAGCTGGCGCCCTCTGATCGCCTCCTCGTCGCCGATACCCTCCTCCTGAGCATCTTCGTCCTCAGCTCCGGCAGGCACGAGCCGGGCGTTGCTCTCTCCCCCTTCGTCGAGTAAATAGGTACAAAGTTTCCTCTCTCTCTCCCTTGTATTTTCCCCCTTCTAATTTGCCATTTCAACCACCTGACCGCCACTGTCCAACTCCATCTTCCCTATCTCCGGTCGCCTTCTCCGGCGAGGCCATCCCACTTCCACAGACCACCTCACCCCTCGCGGACTACCCCAGAAGCTCCCCCTCACTCCACTCAACCCTTTCCCCCACTCCATACACCGCCACTCACAGCCCGACCACTCCCCGAACAGACCCATTTCCGCGCACACATTCTGACCTAGGTCCACCTCCATAGGTGCTCTCGTGCTTCGCCGACCACCGCACTGCCTTCGATGCACTCCGGCGAAGCTTCCCACGTTTTCTGATGTGGCTGAGAGGCCATCATTGTGCTTTCAGGTCAGAGCCCCCTCGCCGCTATTGTTAAGCTGCTATAGCTCCTTCGCTCGCAGCTCCAGGCGTTCTCCAGCCCAGGCAGCGCGGATTGCTTCTGCGAATACGCCCAGGCCTGCAATTGGGTCGCGAGCCTCGCAGCTGCCCCAATTGGCAGCATCTTCCTCGGTCGCGGGTGCGACATCTGGAGGTGGGACTTTAGTCCCACCTCGTAAGTGTGCGGCTGCATGCCCACACTTATATTGAAAAAGTGTATCGGGCTGGTTGCCTTCGATACACAGGGGTCAGGTCCCTCTCACCCGCACACAGCGTGCCACATGCTCGCCCGCCCTCGCCCGCGCTCACGCCCAGCGGGTCTGGGCCGGATCCGACTACCCGACCAAGCACTCCTCACCCACCACCGCACGCCGGTGGGCCTGGTCCCAGGCGTGCTGCCCGAACCCGATTACCCGGCTCTGGGAGAGCATTCCTAAGAGAGATTCTGAGAAAGAGAGAGACACAGGGAAGGGGTAGGGGTAGGTTTTGCACTGACCACTGTGTGTGCGCAGGAAAGAAAGAAGGAAAGAAGAAGAAGAAGCAAGCTAAGGAAGAAGAAGAGAGGAGGAGCGGCTGAAGCCTTAGCTGCACTGAGTAGTTGAGGAAGAAGGAAGGAAAGCACTGTAGCAAATGCACAGATAAGCCGTCTGAGCACTGCATCAGACGTCGAAAGGGCAACAGCCAAAAGAAGAAGAAAAGAGGAAGGAAGGTCAGCGGCCAGAGTAGAAAGAAGAGGAAAAGAAAAGAAGCAGAAGCAGAAGTAGAGAAGGTAGGAAGAAAAGAGAAAGAAGAAGAAAGACACAGCCGCAAGGAAGGAAAGAAGAAGAAGAAGAAAGAACAAGACAGGCTGAGGAAGAAAAGGAAGAAGATCATCACAGCCGCAAGCTAAAGAAGAAAGAAGAAGGCAGGAAGAAAAGAAGAAAGAAGAAGAAGAAAGAAGGCAGAAGCCTCTGCAGCCACAGAGAAAGAGAAGAAGAGATACATCAGCTGAAGAAAAGAAAGAAGAGGAAGAGAGAAGAAGAAGCCAAGAGAAGTTTTGATCCCTCTGTCTCTCTCTCTCTCTCTTATTTTTGTAACATAATTGAGAACTTTTATACTTCTAGAATTATGGTTGCTCCCTGAGTGCAACCTCGAGAAAACTTGTATTCCGAGTAAAAAATTTTTGTAGTAATCTGGTAGTTGTTTTGTCATATACTATAACGACTGTAAATAGCCATAACGACGAAACACGCGACAAGCCCGCTACCATGGGGTATGGGTCTGCACCATAATCTGGTCCACATTTGTGGACATCTGCTGGCAGGTAAGAGGTTTCTTCTCTTTATTCTGATTCTGATCTGTACCTGTGAATTCTTTATTTCTCTTCTTTGTATAGTGTGCCTAGCTGAAGGCACTAAATTCAGCACATATACAGTTTTTGTTTATCTCGGAGCGGACCAGTCATTCACGCAATTCAGGTGCTTTCTACTCTATTCTACTCTGTTTTATGCCTTTTTAATACAATGAGGACATTGCATTAGATAGGCATGGGGGGGTGGATATTCATCTCTGAATTAATTCGTCAGTTCTGTAGATTTTTTTTATTTTCTTTTATTTATATTAAAAAAAAAATTGGAATTAGGAAAGAGAACTTAGGTTTAAGAAAATTTTCAATCTTAGGAAATACTACATTATGATTTGAACACAAAAACCCTTCAGGTATTCAGACTTAATCAGCCTGTGTATCCATTAAAATGTGGATTTATCTTTCGAGTCCTCACCATCTTAATTCTATTGTAATTGGAGTAAATAAGTTTGGGTGATAAGTACATGACTTATCAACCCGCCCTCTGATTTGAGGGAACTTAAGCCTAAAGCATCTACACACTATCTTGTCACTAACTCGTTAATCAGCTGTTCTAACGGAAATTGGGTAGCTAATAAACCTTCTAGGGTGATATGGCTGGCAAGTTATCATGGGTAACAGCCCATAGGTAGGTTGTCCAGAGCCCAGTCACTGGACCTTTCTCTTTTTGCTGCTTTTAGGTAAATCTTAGACCAGGGAAGCCACCTACTTAAGAAAAGAAAAAGAAAGTCAAAAAGAAAAGAAAAGAAAAAGAAAAGGAGAAAAAATAAAACAAAAGAAATAAGCCATACTTTGCCGCACGAGTATGGTTGACAAGTTGTCAGTGGTAACAGCTCATCGACTGGTTATCCAGAACCCAGCTTAATAAATGCACTAAAAATTCCCAAAACACTTAGGAAGAAGCAAAGAAGTAGAATAAACCGAGGAGATATACACTGGATTCACCCTTGTGTTGACCCCATAAAAATAAAAGTAGGGAGAAAGCTACCGGTTATAAAGATACACCTTTCGGTAGAATTTTCTTTTTAAGGTCACCTAGAGGCGTAGAAATCCGAAGTCTGTTTTTACTGCCGATTAACGAGTCTATCACATTCACAATAAGATACTTATAACTTAGGGTTCTCATCAAATCTCGGGTGAGTTGAATGCCCGTAGAAAGTCACTTTTAAACCCTAAAACTTGAAAATCCAAAAAAAAATAGAAAAGAGGAAAAAGAGAAAAATAAATTTTTCTTTGAATAAGGCGAGGGCTTAAGACGGTCTGCATTTTGGCAAATACCCAAGCACTGTTGTGTCTTTGAAAGTTCAAATCCTAAGTAAATATTTTCTTAATGATTAAAAATAACTCATGCCTAAATAATCCAACCTGATTCTTTTATAAATAGCATGTAGTTTTTGCTAGGGACTAGCAAAAGATAGGCATGGGGGTATGATGTAAACATGTTTACATTACTTAAGATGTCTATTTATGTATGTTCTTAAGCATAGGATTGCATTACATACTATAAATATTGCATAGCACGCATCATCTTACATTTAGATTAGTTTGAATAAAATGGAGGTTAATTGTCTCCTTTTATGTTCAGGGACAGGGCAAACTTTTTATTGGGGCCTCAGATCGAAGATCCACTCGTGTGATCAGGGCGACGCTTGGAGTCCAACGACTCCAAGATAGCCCTAATCAGACATCTGGAGCATCAGATAGAGACCGGGGAACCCTAGAATATCAAGGGCCAAGTTGGTGTGAATTTGCACTTCAAACGAAAAATCCGACCACACAGATGGATTCGGATCGACGATCCCAACCTAACGGCGCGAAAATCGACTCAATCTGATAGCCGTGGCACCATCTACATCATCCAGAAGATGGACAGCCAAGATGGCACCATGTGGCGCCATCTCGACCGCCCAACCGGCTGTCCTGAACCTTTGAAGCCTCTAGCGTCCACACCTCTCCGTCGTTGGATCAAGATCCAATGGCTAAGAGTGGATCTCAGACCAACGCCTTCGTTCTCTGAAGCCAAAGGAAGAAGCAATCTCGACCGTTGGATCTCAATCCAACTGTCCAAATCGTGCGCTACGAAGATGCACCGCCCTCCCATCCATGTGCGTAGCGCAATGGGCGAGAGAGCTTAAGCAAAGGAGGGGCACGCGTTCGATTCCTCGCGAGCGGCTGTTGGGGTGCGGGCAAGCGGGCTTCGCAACAGCTCGATCGCGATCGAGCGACTACAGGCGCTTGATAGTGCCCACACGCTATTGCACGCTCACGCCTCACGTGAGATTGCACGCGGGCGTTGCGCGTAGAGGAGGCGCTGCGAGGGGCGAGTTAAGCCGTCCGATTGTGAGATCGAAAGAACGTGGAGTGCGCGTCTCATTCGCGGGAGGCGAGTGGCCGCCCCACTACGCCTACGTGGGGCTTTAGCGACGCTTTTATCGGTCACTGAAGACCCCTGATTTAATGTTTTTCAAATTAAAATGATCAAATTGCCCTCACTCCTTGCAACTATAAAAGGAGATCCCCTCCACATGAAATTCTCATCCCTTCCTTCTCTTCTCTCCCTCTTCAAAGCTCAAGAGAAGCTTGTCCCACACCTGGGATGCTTCTTAAGAGATAAAGTCAAATTTTCGTCCCCCTTTTGGGAGCGGATCCCGCGATGACGACGACATGCTGCCCCATTCCCGTTCTTCCCGCTTCGTCTTCCTTCGTCTTGCTCCATTCCCCGTCATCCAGGCGTCGTCCCGTCCGGCTCGTCCTCTAAGTGACCGTCGAGGAGGATATCTCTCTCCCTATTCTTTTACTGCTTTCTAAAGTAGATTTAATGCTTTCTAGTGTAATCATTTTCTGCTTTCTAGTCGTAATGTTTAGTGTAACGAACAATCTCTTTGATGATAAATTCTATGTACATTCTACATCTCTTTTTTGTTTTTGTTTGTAATATTCTCTCTCTCTTATTCTCTCTTTCTCTCCCCTATTTATTGTAAATAGTTAGATAGTTTTTAATTAATTAATCTACTTCGTGACAAATAAAACAAACGCGTATTTTTAAATCAAATGTTCGCTTTCCTGAGTTCGATTCGGGATTTCTATTCCAGTATAAATTTTATTTGTTGAACACGAGTTCTTCGCTTTCAAACTACAACGACAGGTTTTTCAAACCAAATACGTTAGCGTAGCAACTCGTAGCTTCAACATGTAGTTATGCATTTTCATTTATCATATTGATTAAAAAAATAAAAAATATGCAAGATTGCTCTTAAGGTAAACTTTTTCTAACCTGAATATGAAAAATATATTGCATTGATCACCTTCCCGCCCCTCTTGAACACCCTGCTTCTATTCCTTTCGCTCGCAACGCTTTCTGACAAATAGGCAAGAGCAAGTATGGACGCTATGTTTTTTCCTTGCGTAAAATAAGCTATTAATTATATGCTTGCCTTTTAAGTTAACTATCACGTTGTTGCAGGCTACGGCACATCTTTTTGCTACCCAATTGCATCCCTCCATTACTTGTATTATAAAGTTAAGAAGATGTATCACAAAATATTGCATGTAACATGTCTTTTTGGTGCAGCTTTATCGGGCAATGAATCACCACGTCATTATATTTAAAATTTTCAAAGAGTTCTTGTATCACCAAATGCATTTTTTTTTCCAGAACTTTGCATTACAACATTTTCGATATTTGATGCAATACTACTAATGCCAAGCTTGCTTATAAAAGGTTATTTTTTTCATTTTTAGTATTACTGAATATAAACATCCAATTTTATTTGTATTTTCATGCATTCAATGTATGGACATGTGGTTGTTTTGACGAGTCATATCTTTTGTTAAAAATGTTATCAGAATGCTGTATTATAATCTTATATCAACATTGAGTATTTTATACTTTCATTTTTACGAACGTGTTCCATTAATGCCAATCTGGTGTCGGATGTAATACAAATATTAAAATCGTTAGCAAAAGTTAAATTCTTATTTATTCGTATTACGGAATATAACGTGTAATTTATTTGTATCATATGAATACAACATGTGCACAATCCATTGTATTGCAAAGACACATATATTATATTACATGTTTTATGATTGTTTGAATACTAAATCTTGTAATATATATTATAATGTTACAATACATATGTTATTCTGTTACAACTTCTATTACTTTACTTACAATACGTATATATCTACTTTACAAACTTATATCTTATAATTACAATGCATATGCAGTTACGTTACAATATTTTTACGATTATAATAAACATGCCACGTTATTTTTAATTTCAAATCAGCGTGTTTTGTGCATCTCATCTATTTGTAGTAAACATAATCGGATTTGTTTTGAAATATTATTTTATTATTTAGAATTATATATTATTTTATATGATAAAAGCCGTCGTATTCATTTAAATGTGAAACAAACATCGTGTAAATAAGTGATATTTATATATAGATATCGTGATATTATGATCTAATGGTTATGATTTAATTTGTGAGTATAATGCTAAGCGGATAAACCTCATATATATATATCTATATTTTTTTATTTTTTATTTTTGTTTTTTGAGTTATAATTTGAATTAGGTTAGTTATATTTCAAATCCAACACAACTTATCTTGTATCCAATGAAAATATTTTTAATCGAATCCAACTCGTTATAACTCCCAACTTAATCTGAATCTAATTCATGTACGCCCTTAATCTAATCCATATATCAGATGGTGATTTGATTTTTGTATAATCCCTTTTAGTTGTTTATTTGACATGTTTCCTAAGGTGGTGAGGGGAGACTGGAATGTCCAGTTGCCCTATTGGGCATTTTTCAGTCTGACAGCTACTGCAAGCGGTCTCGTAAGATGAAGACATCACATTCAAATTGGGTATAATTTCCTCCCACGCTTTCCTTTTTTTTATTCTTGTTATTCTCCATCCACGACTATTATTTTAATTAATTGGCAACAAAGAAGGATGAGGGCATCGACGAAGAAGACTTGACGCAAAGGAATTGAATGCAAAGAAGATGAACATTTTTTGTCACCATCTTGCATATGTCTACAAGCAAAGCAAAGGATCTTCCTACTTGACAACGATCACCAGAAGGAAGCTTCACATACCAACGTAATTCTACTTGGGAAATTAAAAGAACTTCTGGTAGTAATTTCACCACCAGAGTCACCTCCATACTTCTTAGCTCTTTATCTCTTCGTATTCCTATTTTGGGTCAGCTCCTTATTCTTTTCGCGGCAGCATTGTCTTTGTACTTATTTTTTATCCTAATATTTACTTTCTATTTGGATTTGGAGAAAACGCTTTGGTTTCCTCCTTGTGTGCCTCACGTAGAGATCATTAGGCAATTGGAAACTTAGAATATCTATTTTGATTGATTGTAATGGCACGAAGAAGTAAGCTAAGCAACCATATAAAGAAGAACAATAGATTTATATGAAAACCCTCTTTAGAAGAAGGGAAAAAGGGGAAAGACTTATCTGGGAGAAAGGGGGAAGGGAAGAAGCCTTTATTGTTAAAATTCTCTTGATTTCTTTTTGTTTAGGCTAATTCCATGAAACCTAGGCATATGGACTAGTTAAGGATTAATAGAAGAACGATTTGGAATGCTTATAGTTAAATTAGGAGGTTTAGGAAGGTGAAATTAGTTAAATTAGTTGCTAAATGCTAAAAATTGGTTCTTCATATAGACAATTGAATATTCGATTAGGTTAAACAATTAGTTACATAATGAAGATTCCTTAGTGCTAAGTTGACTAGTGATAGACATTTTCCTTTGTGACGATGTCCAATTAATATGAAAATGGCCTGTATCTAGTTGATTGCATGCATTATTGAGTTAGAATGAGTTTTAAGGAAAACTTGCTAGCCAATAGGAAGATTTCATTAAGTTAGAATGAGTTTTGAGATAGCTTTGCGATCTAATACAAAAGTTTCACATGTTATAATCATGTGTGGGCTTACATAAATTATAATAAGATTTACACATTACCTGTTATCATTAAGTTGGCCGTTAAAATGATCCATTAAAGTTGTTAGACCAAACAGTGCACTTCTTATGGTATGGGATAAAATGTGTAGATGCCTTTTGGAAGTTTTGAATTCTTTGATGAGAAGAGTTGCAAATTTCCAAACTTGTCTCTTATAAATAGGCACGTAGTTATGATGACACTCATCATAGGCGAGGGGGTGTGTGTGCAGGCATGCAGTTATGATCCCGAAGGTAGAAAGAGTTCTAGCGCTACCTACCCCCACCATAGAAGCAAAATTGAAGTCATTGGGAGTCCATCGTGTGCATGACTAGGGAGAGACATCGGAGATGCTCATTCATTCTTTGGACGACCAAAACCCTCCTTGAAGGGTAGAGAAGGAAGGTGATACTCCTTTGGACATATTCAAATAGGCCGAAGCCTCTCTTGAAGGATCCAACACGCCCTCTCGAAGGATTCAAAAGCGATGGATTTAGGTAACCCTTTGGTTTGATTAATGATATCGACGAGAATAGTTTTAAAGGATTAGCGTTCGATTTTGCTTCAAGTTTTTCTATCAAGTGATATCAGAGACACTGTTCTTCATTATGTCGTTAATCTTAGTAGATTAAGATGTTTAAGGGATGAATCTAATTCTTTTTCGTTTGGTATAATCATAGTTGCTATGGTTATTTTATTTTGTACCTCATAAATTGGATTTAGATTAAATCCCTCATGTTTATGTTTGATTCAATGAATTCAGTCCTATAATCCATTATCTCATTGAATTGTGGTTTGGAAATACAATAGTTCACATAAAAAGGATTCACACATCCTTAAAAAGTGAATATCACCGGTGATATTCATTTATTGTCTCTAATATTAGTTTGTCATCAGTGATATCTGGTTACTTATCAGCGGCATGATCTTTAGTTATTTTACATCGGTGATATTCATTTTGCGATGATATTCATTTATCACCAATGGTTTTTGATTGTCTATCACCGATGTGATCTTTGGTTATTTTATGTAACGACCCGGTTCATGAGTCCCTACGAGACACGAGAACCGGATCGACTCGACTAATCCCAAGACCTAGTCGTCCAACGAGGAAGTAACCAAAAGAGCAGTACAATAAACCACATTCAGCATGAATATAACTAACAGTAAGGAAGTACAGCAGTAAGGAAAGAAACTACTACAGTAGATACCACCACAACAGTAGAACAACATTTATCATATAACAAGAACTGCAGGTAAAGAAAGTACAGCAGAAACAAAAATTACTCACTAGAACAGAAACAAAAGAGGTACAAAAGACTGTGGTAAACTCTACTGGACCCTACTCGGCCCAGCGTCCTCTGCAGCCGCCGACCCTAGCTGCTCAACACCTGGTCCTGAAAAAGGTAACGAGTATAACACGTCAGCAAAACGCTGAGTAGAGTGGCAAACTAACTAAAGGCAACAGTAGAGTATACAGTAGCTGTTATGTTCTATTACTTCCTTTCACATCTTTCAATTTTCTCACTATTTCATTTATTTCTCAGATCCTTTACTTGATCTCGAATGTCCTCGTGGGAACGATCTTGATTGCAGTCTTTTCCAAAAGTAGAAGTAGCACGTGGTGCTCTCCTGGCCGGGAGAGTCTCCCGTGGTGATCCTACCCTCGGTCAACCACCCCAAGGTCACTGACAGACGTAACGGTGACTACTGCACGCGCGATAAACGCACAGGCAGCTAGCTCGCACTGGCATGCGGTCAGTCATTTCCGTTAACGGGTGCGCCCAAAGCACAGCACGGAACCAGGGCAGAGCCCTCTCAGTAACAGGGGTCCAACCCCTCCACAGTAACCAAACCGGGGCCTTGCCCCTCCACAGTCCGCGCACCCTCGCCTGACTACCCTGGTTTGCCCTAGTGGGCCTAACAAGTCGGTGAAGGAGGCTAGCAGAACCCCGGGGCCCGTGGGGTAGCTAGTACTCTCCTAACACTAGTAGCTCTCCTCGGTACTACGTACACGAGGGCCAACAAGTCGGTACAGAGCGGCCAATCCTAACCCCGGGTCCCTGGGGTGGCTGGCCCCACTCTGCACTAAACAGGTACAGGAACTTCCCTTGGTACTGCGTACCCAAGAGACAGTACAAACTACATCTCAGTTCCATTCCTTTTTCTTTCCAGGAGTTCCACTCCTAATTCCCCGTAGGGTTCCAGCTCTTTATCTCAGAACATCATATGTTTCACTTTCCAGTTTCACGTTCTCACAATCCATGATCTCAATCATGTTTCTTTATTCATAACAGGCAGCTGTTAATTCAATTTACAGGCAGCTTTATATTCCTTTCCATTTTTCCAAGACTGCAGTATTATACATTCCACTAGTTTTTCCATCCTAGGGTTCATGCCACATCCTAGGATCTAGCATACAACTAGTTTTCCAGCCCTAGGATTCATGCATCACCTAGGAGCTATCATTCCATACATTTCTCATTCCTAGGATTCATGCAATGTCCTAGATTCTAGTTATGGTTCCATACTTTAACATATTTTAATAATAAACTTAAGCCACTCTACCAGGTACAACGGGAGTAATGGGGGCGTGATCGGGAATCCCGCGTGCCTCCGCAACTCTCAAGACTGCAACTGAACGAGGTCCTATCACAAGGATCAAACACAAGGAGTGTCTCAAAATAGTGTATAGCTACTGTAGACGGGTAGAGAAATTAATTCTGAAAAGAACGCAACTTGAATCGCGGAAAACGGAGCCCGAACGGGCCCTAAACGGGTCGAAAAAGATGATACTGTGCAATATCAGACGTTTGGAACTTCTTCCAGACGTCTTAAAGAGTGGATCAGAGAATTACCTGTCCAGCGTGGTTTCCCAGACGTCCAGAAGTCTGCGGGGACGTTTGTCCTAGCTCCCAGACGTCTGATGGTCACCCCGGACGTCTGGAGGTCACTCCCGCCGTCTGGTACAACTTCCAGACGTCTGATTCGCAAAGGATGGCGAATCAGCGAACCTGCGCACAGCCAACTGCCTCCCTCAGTACGGTCAGTCGACAGGAAGGAAGAAGAAGGCGGAATACTCACCTTTCAGACGTCTGTATGAGCTACCAGACGTCGTCCTCGCCGTCTGCCTATCAACCCAGACGTCTGATTCTGGAAATTTTTCCAGAATCAGGGCGCTACTCGGCCTCCGCTCGCGACGCCGCCCGCGTCGCACCTCGCGCATCTGCTGCTCAGACCGCAGCAGGTCCCTCTCCGAGTCGCTCCGCGCCCCCTGCGCCCTCCGCCGGTCGGCCAAGCCGCTCCGGCGAGCTCGCCCTCACGGCAGAGCTCCGCTCTCGCACGCCGCACCTCCTCCGCGCTCACTGCGGCCGCCGCTGTCGCCCTGGCGCTCACGCTCATGCTCACGCTCACTGGCTGAAGGAGGAGACGGTGGAGACGGGAGAGGAGGCGTGCCCTTTTAAGGCCGCGCGGAGAGGAGAGAGAAGGATTCGTGGTAGGGGAATCCTGCAGCCGCAGGAGGGAGGAAGGGCGAATATGCGGTCTGCACGCTCAGGCGTGCAGACGACTCGCGTGTGTCGAAAATAACGGATTTCCAGACGTCTGGAAACTATCCCAGATGTCTGGTCAGACGTCTGGACAACCCTCCAGACGTCTTAAAAGATGTCTGCGCCACACGCTCGTTACATTTTATATCAGTGATATTAATTTTACATCAAGTGATCTTTGGTTATTTACATTAATGAATTTATTTATTACCAATGCTATTCATTTTGCACTAGTGATATTTGGTTAATTTATGCCGGTGACATTCATTTTACACCTATGATATTCAATTATTACCAATGCAATTCAATTTAAGGAGGGGGATGTGTGAATTTTGTGTGAACTTTCATAGTAATGCAGTTTTGTTCCATTTTGTTCTTATACTTTCAGATAAGTTAGTACATATAATAATATGCCAAAGTAATGATTGTTTAGTATGTTAGTTTATTTGAAACATCAAAATGACCATATCCATGATATTCATGTGAACGGTGGTTGGCCTAAAGAAAGATGACTATTTGACCAAACATGTATGCATTTGACAATTTGTGATGATTGAAAAGTTTTCATGTGAGCTATAAGTTGATCCAAAAATAAATTTATTGACTTGACAGAATTAATAATCAATATTTAATTATTATTTTAAGAATAATATTTATAAATTGATATTTTTGTCTAAAGACTAAGTATCAATGTTATATTGAGTTTTTTTTTTACGGGATTCATGTGTTGATTGTGAGTATAGTTGTTCTTTATTCAGTTAACTCCTCTACTTTTATAATATCTACTAATATTAGTTCCATTCTTGAATTAAATGGGTTAAGCTTCAAGTTCAAGAAAGAGAGTGTTATGATTGTTATGTGTTGCATGGACTTGGATCTTGCACTTAGAGAGAAACAACCATCTCCTCTTACAAATCACTGTTCTATTGGGAAAAGAAAGAAATTTGAGAGATCGGAATGCTTCACTCGCACATGTCTAATGATTACAAAGTCTGCAATCCTGAAAACCTTCAGGGGTGCTAGTTTAGAGGAGACTAGTGCCAAAAGGTTTGTTGATGAAATAGAAAAGCATTTTACAAAAAATGAAAAGGTTCAAACAAGTAACATTTTTGGGAGGCTTCTCTCAATAAAGTGTAAGGGAACTACGAGCATCAAGAAGCACATCATGAAAATATCTTATCTTACTTCAAAACTAAAGGCACTAAAGTTAGAGTTGTCTAAGGATTTACTTTGCATTTAGTTTTGATCTCTCTTCCTGGACAATTTGAACAATTCAAGATAAGTTACAACTATCAAACAAAGAAGTGGACTTTTAATGAACTCATTTCTCATTATATGTAAGAGGAAGAAAGATAAAACTGAAAGTGCTCATTTGGTAACTGCCTCCAAGAATAATAAAAAGAAAAGAGCAAAGGAAGCTGCTACGAACACTTCATCCAACGGGAATCAAAAGAAACATAAAGAAAATAACTCATATTGTTTCTTTTGCAAGGGTGAAGGTCACATGAAGGAGTGTACCAAATATCATACTTGACATGAAAAGAAAGGTACACCCCTAACTTTGGTTGGTTTTGAGATTAATTTAGCTTTTGTCTAAAGACATTTGGTGGATAGATTATCATACTACCATTTACATTTGGTGGATATTTTTGGATTTTAAAGCCTTCTGATGGTGCGATTCAATTTTGCTCATCTTGTTAGCATTTTTTTCCAAGGCACCGTATGAGATAAGCCCAGTAATCCCATATTTGGGTGGGCCAAATCCCACTTACCAAATGCTACCTAAATTACTGCTCAAATTGTTGCCCACCTATGTTAATTTGTTCTGGAAGTACACTCTTAACATATCCTAAAGGGTGTGGGTCGGACGTGATTTACTTATTTTGATATTGGCTTCTTATTTGATCATGTATCGACTCCCTAATGTAGTTGGTATATGATTCAATTAGTTGTTAACCCTTGAGTTGTTGTAGGAGTGCAAAAGCCATCACTGCGAGGGTGTAAAAGTCAATCATATTGAAGTTTAAATGATTTTCAATCGGTGCATGTTGGTTTTCGATCAATGGAAAATCAACACATCGTGTGTTGCAAAATGTATTGCGTGATGTATCTTAGTTTTCGATTGGTAGAAAAAAAGAAACACCAATTGGAAATTAAAATAGACCGTGTGTTGCAAAATGTATTGTTCGGTGCATTTTTATTTATAAATCGATATCTTAGATTAAGTTTATACTGCTTGATCTTGTATATGTATTATTTTGTATTTTTATAAAAATATATTTAATATTTGTTTCTAATAAAAGAACACAAGATGAGGAAATCGATGTCAAAAATAAAATTTGAAACGGATATACGTGCGAAATAATATATAAGAAATATAAAATAAAAAAATGAAAAAAAAAGGGAGTAGCACGTCAGGAGAGAGAGAGAGAGAGAGAGAGGAACGGATTCTATAAAATTATGGAAGTGTTTCTTCCATTAAAGTAAAACTATCCTGCAAATATACGTGTTTACAGAGTTCATCTTAGTATAAGACTACTATACATTATTATGGGAAATGTATGATTAGGGCGGTGCTATCATGCATCCAATTTTGAAATTACAGGCTTCCTTGAAGAGATTTCAAGATCGTTTTCTTAATAAATCATTTCTATGCAAAAGGCAGCTGCTTTCTTTACAAAATTATATTAATGCATATACGTCTGTATATTAATTATTGTCTATGCATATATAAGGGAAGTAATTAAACATCTACATTTGTTATTGAATAAGAACAAAGTTCACCCTTTGGCTTTCCTGTTAAAAATGGTCTGGAATTTATGTACCAACAAGGATGGAATGTGGCAAGAGCAACTCAAAGAAAAATATTTTCCAAATGGTTCCTTTTGGGAATATATGTCTAAGCCTATGGATTCACCTTTCATGAAGGCATTAGCTCAGGAGAAAGATACTCTGTTTAACAATGTCTGATGGCTTGTTGGGAATGGACAAAGCATTAACATCTGGAGTGACCCTTGGTTGAATGGAGAAGGACAAGAACTTATACCTATAGATTACAATGCTCTACGAATGTCAAAGGTTTCAGAGTTATTGGATCAAAATGCCCAGATATGGAAAGAAGAATTTATCAAATCTAATTTCGATCCTGCAGTGGCTGAGGGAGTGATTAATGCACCTTTGCATGCGGGTGAAGATATGTTAACATGGAAACCTCATCCTAATGGGAAATTTTCAGTTAAATCAGTTTATATGACTTTATTGAGTGAAGAAGGTATAACAGCAGGGTTGACTGATAAAGAGGTTAGCACTTGTAAAAAAATTTGGCCTGCCAAGGATCTTGCGCTAAGAACTAAGACTTTTCTTTGGAAAGTAGTGGTCAATTAATGCATTGCCTTTGAGAGCAAACCCCCAAAAAAGAATGAATATAGAAGACTCATCCTGCCCTCTATGTAGTTTAGAGATTGAGTGGTTGCATGTACTAAAAAATTGCCCCTTTGTGAGAGCGGTATGGTTCTATTGGGGTATCACAGTATTGCCAGATTGTGAAGTTTGGACTGACTTGTTAATGGAACTTGAGGATCTTTTTCAACTGGCAGGTAGGAGGAAAAATCTTCTATATTACATCTTGACTCTTTATGGCAAAATAGATGCAAATTAGTAATGGTTGGTGTTAAGTTTAATCCGATGGTTGTAATTAATGGAGAAAGGAACATAGAAAAATTCTCTCAGTGGGATGGAATAGTAAGCAGCTCATTGGGTTTGGAATTGCAGCAATCACAAGGTTTGCAGAGAACAGAAGAGGAATATGATAGAACCATATTGGTGGATGCGGCTGTAGGAAGTGTCAACTCCTTTGTAGCTGCAGTATCTTTGGATAAAGGAGGAAAGGTCATTGAAGCTTCTTCATATGCTGTGGAGTCTACTGTCAGTTTACATGTAGAAACATGGGCAATTTATCATGGCTTCAAACTAGCCATCCATCTTCAATTGACGGGTGTGGCAATCCTTCCAGATGCTGCAGTTCCAGTCAATTAGATCAAGGCCCGTACTCAACCTTCCTGGAAGATTATGCTTGTCGTGCAGCGTTGCGCCCAAATGCTTGATAGATTTCCAGGTTTCCTCTTGCTGAAAATTCATAGATCTAAGGTTGCAAAAGCCCATAATTTTGCTAGATTCTGTTTTAGACACATGGTGTAAGGTTCTTGGGACTATTCAAATCTACCTTGTACTCTGGAAGGCTAATCAATTAAAGTGTTTTACCCATGTAAAAAAAAAAAAAGAACAAAGTTTACCTTAACTTCATTTGTATTCATTCACTAAAAGAGGAAGATTAACCTTGCATGTGCATATACAATTTTTCCAATAAAAATGTTGAATAGTAAATTATCAAGTCTGGTCCCTTTTGTTTTGTTGGTTCCTATCAAATAATTGTTTTATTCAATAATGCACATATCTTGTGCAGAGCATGTGGTTGTGTAAGAGTTGTCCTGTTCCAAGACACAATGATTGGAAAAGGACGATTACGGGTAGTTAGCCATTAGGTGATAGTATATAGAGGTGCCTTTCGACGGTATATTCCACACCCACGCTCTCCTATATAGGGGAGGGCACGTCAGTGCGCCGACCCATTTCCCACCCAAACCTGGCAACACACGTGATCATGGGAGCGTCGTATAAGGTGGACCCTAGGGTATGGGGAAGTGGGCTGTGCTCCTTTATGCTGTGGGCCATGTTTTTTCCAATGCTTGTGCTGCTTGCTGTGTTTTGTGTTTTGTGTGTTGGGTTTAGTCCACCTTTTTTGTTGTTTGCATGGTTTACTTGTGGAGTTTGTGCTGGCTAATGTGCTTTGTGTGTTGGGCCTAGTCCACCTTGGGTTGGGCTCTTGCGAGGTTCGTGTTGTTTGGTTGCCTTCATCGCTCTGTGGGTTGCGAGGTGTGTGCTGTGGGCTTTGGGTTTTAGACTTTGGTGGGGGATGTGTTCCAGGATATTTCTTCACTTTGTGCTGTGTACTTTCGATTTGGTGTTGAGTGCTGAAGTATTATTTGTTTTTTGTTCCTTGTTACAAATTAGGGTTCGTGTGCTAAGGGTGTTGTCCCCTCGGAAGACATCTTTGTTGTGGGTGCTTTGCAAGGTACATATTGGTTGTGTGTTTTGAGGTGTACGTATGTTCTGTAATGGGGGAGACATTGAAACATTAATTGCTCAACTTTTCTTAGGATGTCCGGTGTGCATGATTATAAGGAATTTGATTGTGAGATTTTTTTCAACTGCAACTACACTACTCGACTTTGTCTTAACAGGAGGGGCCATTCCAACTTGGATGCACATCCATTAACTTGACTCCATTTACGATGTCCACATACTAAGGAAGTAAGATGCAAGGTTGCTGCTGGAATATTTTAAAATGCTTCTACAGAGTAACTTGTGTGTTTATTACATTTGCGAATGTAGAGTGATCCTAAGGGATGTCAGTTCAAAATAAGTGTTTGGTCGAAGGGTGTACTTGATACGTCTCCAATCGTTGAGCAACATTTGAGGATGAGAGACCTCATTTACTTGCAAATCGAGTTGACGAACTGGAGAGGGAGAACAGAGTCATGGAGGTTGAACTGCAGGAACAAAATGATACCATTGCATTGAAGGAAGCTACTATTGAAGATATCAAGGATGAGGGAAGGGATTTTTGATGCAAGATTCAGGAGGCTCTTGACTTCTATTATGATGGAAGCTTCGGTCTACAGTGCTAGATAATGGACAACCATCTATTTTGTGCCATATCAATGTCATATATAATGCGCTTCCTATATGGGAAATGATAATGATGTATTACTATACTTTATTTTCATTCTTGCTATTTGATCGTTCAATTTTCAACACAGTTAATTAAGATTATTAGGCTTAATTAATCATGTAAAGAATGGACTTAGGTTAACTTGAATCGTTAAATCGTTGTTGTTGATTGTAGCATAAGGTCAAGCTAACCTAACATTTTAGATTTTATTTTTTTAACTGGTTGAGTCCAGGTCATTCACTGGGAGGCATAAACTTTAATTATTTCACCATTTTTATTCTAAAGCATAAAATTACTAATTACTTTACTAATTAAGTCTATAATTAAGTCATATGTTAAGCACATGAACAATGCACATAAAATTGAACAATTAAAACTTGCAATTATTTCATTATAAAAGAAGAGTACACGAATGATTTTGCAATGAATAACAAGAAAAGAAATGTTTTACAACAAGTGTTTACAAAATAAGGCATAAAAGAAATTACAATTTAGAATGAATGCCTTATATACATTGAAAAGCTTAAACACCGTTTGGTCAATTAACTCTCGGCCTTCTCTCCTCATCATTTCTTTAATCTTCTCTTTCTTCACATAGCTCACCCTCTCTCCACGTGCATCTCTCTCTCCCTTCACACCTTACATGTTAGCTCTTAGAACTTAACCTCTCTCCCTCTTCTCTTCTCTTAAGTCCTCATTGTGCACAATTCTTCTCCACCCTTAGTCGATTTCCAAGCCCTTAAACCCACGTTTTTTAACACTTAATCAAAAATTGATTAATGGGGGGACTTGGTTCTTTCATGGGATACATAGCACCCATGGTGTGAGACCAGACCACTACTGAAATCAGTTCCTAGTTTTGTCATTGGTGGATTTTAGCCTTTTTGATTTTGCATAGTATTGGGCCATATTTAGGCCCACATCACATGCTCATGCCTACCCGGATCCATGCATGCTCACGTGCATTGTACACGCACATGGACGTGCACGCACGTGCTCAGAAGATCAAATGTTCATTTCATGCGCCCTACGTTAACGACTGATGCGTCTCAGTGCCTTTTCACTTTTATACCAAGGTGGTTGCTCCTACCTTTTCGAGGTGGGACATAAAGAGCGTCTTCTCCTTCAGATGACGTCCATCGACCGTCAACTTCAGATGAAGATTCCGCCAACTCTGTGGACCAAATTAAGCAAACAAAGGCTTGATTGAAAGCTTTTGATATCTAGTTTCTAATTTTGAAGTTAATTTGGACTTTGGATTAGAATTGATCCACAGATTCAAAAGATGGACATGATACTGTGCCATAAGCCTGAAATGTGTTTCAGAGAGTGTTTCTCAGGTTAGATGACTTGAGTTCAACGCAATATCCTTGATTGATGATATGAATGACTTTGGGGTGTCATTCCACGTCCAAGGGAGAAGGAAGAAAGGTCTGAGGAGCTTTAGAAGCTCCAGGAACTTCAAGACTTCAGCTCTTGGTGTATAGAACATGAATTCCACAGTGAAATAGCTCCAAAGATAGATTAAAGTGCATAGCACTTATCTGAATCTATTCAAGAGGTGGAACATGATTGATTTGGGCAAAATTTACGTGTAAATCTAAACAAGAACACTGAGAACAGTGTTGGGTTCCAAATCGAACCCAAACTGAACAGAACTTAGAACCTTACAAAATCTTCAATAATTCTCATCCAATCAGTTCTAAATGATTCACAGTTACGTCAGAAGCTTCAAACAATCAATCAATCATAATTTTAAACCTAAAACCTCAAGATCACATCTCTATTTGACTAATTAAGTTCTAGAGTTGACTTTCAAATAGGAAGCATTTCAAGTCAAACTAACTATCCTAAAGGATTAATTTCCATCTAAAGAATCAATTACACACCTCAAAATTGTGTTTTGAACACTCTGTAAATACTTTTGAGCTCATCGCCGGAACTTAAGGATGGGTTTGTTCGTCAAATAATTCTAAAGCTTCCCAAACCTAAATAAGAGCTTAGATAGGTTTTATGAGGTCTACTCTTGCTTATAGATCCAAGATCCAGGTCATATAACTTCGAAGAACACATTTCCAACTCTACCGGAGTAGAAGATGAAGATCGACAGAGAGAAATCAATATTAAAACACAAGTCTAATAGGTGGAATTTGATTCTTTCCTCAATATAAAACTATTTGGAGCTTCTCGCGAAGTTTTGAAAGCTAAGGTACACATTTTGAATCGTCGGACCTTGTCGGAGTTCCGGTGAATGCTGATTTCAGATGTCAAAGATGAAATCTTCAAGAAACTGATCAAGAATGGGTTGAAAAGGTCCTTGAGGTTACAAATAACCTCAAGAACACAACAATTCATGCAATTGAGGATCTGACACAAGGATTCATCAAGGAATGCTTAACAGATATTGTTGAGTTTGAGTGAACTCAAGAAATGAGTCCTCACTCAATTGATTGAGGGGAAATGGTCAAGGAAGTGAGGCAATGATGATTGTGTGTGTAATTAGGTGGATACACTCTTTCTGAGCCGCCATTGACAACAAGCTCAGAAGGTGGAAGGTGATTTGGGTGCTTATGTCATAAAGTGTAATAGATCTAATTAAAAGTGAGATAGAGGTTAAAAGTGAGATAGAGGCCCTGAAGTGATGAATAGGTGGTAGAGGGCCCTAATTGGGTGTGGATTAAGCTCAGATCCTTCCACCATGGACAGTGGAGAAGATCCGGTGAAGGTAGAGTGAGATTTGGCGTATAGGTGATAAATTTCAGGGAAAGGAAGGTGATTATGGTCGTGGAAGAATGAGGAAGGTGATTAGGTAGTTGAAAACACAAATCGAAGTCCTGTGAGGCCAGATTTGGCCTCACCGGAGACAAAGAAGATGGAGTTGAATCTAAGTTTACATTACACTAATTAACTACCTAACTAGATAAATCTAATCCAGACTAAAAACTAAGCTATTCACGAGTTACCTGGACAAAATGGTGAGGGACTTCACCGTTGGCAGGGCGAAGACAGGAAGAACTTCGATGAGGTCGGAGCAAACTTCGGCGAGGTCAGAAGTGAAGTAGAGAGGGAGATGGGGCGCACAGAAGCTTTGTCACGGCTCCTAAGAAGATGAATAGATGAGAAGCGACAAGCTCTGTAGATTTCCCTACTAGGAGGGGGTGACGTAATAAATTACGGAAATATAGTATAAAACAATCTCACAAAATTCAATCACACAAGGTACACAATTATTTTTAGGTGGAAACCCAAACCAGGTGAAAACCACCACCTAACCCTCTCGAGTTAGGATTTTCCGATCAACCAAGTTGATCAAATCCACTAAACGAATCACTTAAACGAGGGTGATTTAACCTCAATTACAACCACACTACTTTATACGAGGGTAGCGTACCTCAAACCCCTTCTCTTCACGAGAAGGATTTTGTCCCACGAAGGAGACGGGAATTCGCAAAGCGAATACCCAACCAAAGAACAAAGATAAAGTAACAAATATAGTCCTATAGAGCCAACAAAGATTTAAACCTAGCTTCTATAGGAATTAGGAAACTCCCCTTTACAAGGAGTGCGTCGAATCGATGATGCGGGTGCGTGAGCCACGCGACGGTGCAACGTTGCTCTCGTGAACTACGGCGGGAGAGCGGGTGCGCAAAGGCTTGATGCTCTCAAGATGAAGAACTTGAGCTTGGAGAGAAAGAGCTTTTCTTGGACACAAAAGAGTGTTAAAGTGTATTACTAGGTGTGTCTTGTGTATCTAGGTGTGTTTGTGTGTAAGAGGTTCCCCTCTATTTATAGAGGCCTTAGGAAGGCTTTGGAAAGCTTCCATAGTCGTTGGGAGCAAAGCCCAAGAGAATCAGGCCGAAATCATGAATAATGATTGCACTGACAGGGTTATTAGACGTCTTATCTTGGCATCAGACGTCTGGGAACAAAGTCAGACATCTGATTTTAGGCGGGTTTCTTCCTGACTTGAATCAGATCTAAACAGGGTTCTAGTGCAAGTCCATCAGACGACATACAGGACGTCTGGCACTATGTCTGGACATCTGGAAACCAACTTTTTCTGCAGGAATGAATTTCCAAGAGTTGCAACAGCTAGAAAATCTCTGAGAAGAGATTTTGGGTCAGCCGAGGCAAAACGGTCATTTATCAGACGTCTGGAAAGGCTTAAGGATGTCTGATAAGGCTCTAACGGTCTTATTCTTCAGTGTTTGTTAAGCCAGCCAACGGTCCACTAATTGGACGTCTGGCAAAAACATCAGACGTCTGATTTCATCAAACAGAGCTAACTATATCCAGCCTAAATGTTATCAGACGTCTGAATCAACAGTCAGACGTCTTAAAACATATTATCAGACGTCTGATTTTGGAATTAGACATCTGAAAAAGCTGTTTGAACCCTATATTGGTTTTCTAAGTTCTTCACAGAAAACCTAAGTGTCCTAGGGTTGTGCAGGTGTTCCTAAGACTACTATTAAGGTACTTTGAGGCTCTTTAACATGATGTTCTAAGGAACAAAAAGAGCAAGGAAATAAAGACAAAATTACATGAAAGAAATAAACAGAATTCTATCATATTCTTCTTGTCTTTCCATCTTCAATCTATCGTTCCTCGCGAATCTCCTCTGTTCTCCATCAAGCTCCTCCAATCCATCCTGGATGCGAGCTTGAACTCCATCTAATCACGTCTGCATTTGCAATTTGACCTGAAATCTAAGACTCAAAGTGCAAATGTTAAATGACACGTGTTTTGTTATCATCAAAACAAACGATCGCGGTGCTCTAGCACCAACAAGCTCCTTCAGTGGAAGTGCTCTAAGGAAGGGGAAAAAGGTCACTGAAAAGAGGAAATAGCCTATCATTGGGCTTAGTTTGGGGAAGAGGGAAAGGGAGCCGACCCTTGCTATCAGAGGGGTAGCGGGGTATTTATAGGTGGCGGCGATAGTAGAGGGGGGTGTATCTGGACGGTAAATAGGCTAGATTCAACCTAACCACCAGCGTCATCTTCGACGTCGGTGAGCTTAGATGACTAGGTCAATTAGGATTTAGGTGTCATTTGGTCCGTTGGATGAGAAGTTGAAGGTGAGTGTAACAATGGCGGCAGCTGCGGTGGCTAAACGACGCTGGATGAGTGGTGATTAGGGAGTTCAGACACCGGACGCCATGGACTGTCTGAAGCTAAAGAAGAGAGGTTGAAGAAGACTATTTTCACAGGGGCATAAATGCAATAAGAAGGACCTGATTGAAATAAAAGGGACTCAATTGAAATAGAAGTTAAGGACTGAAATGTAAACAGAGAGTTTTAAGGCTTATTTTAATTTATTTTTTTTTCAAATTTTTATATATTATTATAAATTAGGTAAATATTATATTTATGCCTTGAAATTATGTTTTTTTTCCCTTTTTAGCTATATTTATTTAAATAATTAGTTTAATTAAGTTAATTACATACTTAGGTCTTAAAATTAATTAAGTTAATTTAAATACTTATTATCTAGCTAAATGATTATGGATTGAGTCCTAATTATTAATTAAATTATTATTTAGATTAATTGATCTTTTATTTTGTATTTTTAACTTATTTTGCAGGTCCTTGGTATTTTAACCCCTTTATCATAATTAATCCTGTATTTAATGTATTCTTATGTAATTAGCTAGGGAAAAGAGCTAATTAGTGATAATTAGGAGCCATGATGAGTCTCTCGTCACTATTTTGTTGTGTCGTCGCACTGTGATATATATCGATGTATGTGTTGCAATTTATATATATATATGTGCTATTTATATCTCATGTGCATCACTCCTTCACTTCGATTGGAATTTTATTTCGATTCGAACTAAAATCACATTGTGACCATCTATTACCCGTTACATTCAATGCTCCTCCTTTTAGTAACAGGTCCCAAGGCACACTTCTTATCTTCTCGTTGGTAGAAGCCATGCTAGTTCGTACTTTGTGTACATGGTGTCATCTTATAGCAGCAGTAACTACGACTGGATGACCTTAGGGTTTGAAATAGGGGCTTCAAAATCTTTGAGTTCTTCTTCTCAGGGAGTTACGGACTCTCTCTAGGTTGTAGAACCACAGAGAAGCAAGGAAGTAGGATCATTCACCCGCTCCTGCATTCGCAAGGCACTCGCCAGAGGACCTTCTAGGTTCTTTAAGAAGAGGGGCACGATGGATGGGTACGGGAATCAGTATAATCGCCCCTTTAGGTACTCATTCAATGTTCAATGAACACTTTTGTTTCGTAGTCTGATTAATATGTATATGTCGCACGCCTGCAAAATCGTTCATCCTCTTTATAACACATGCCATGTTCATCCTCTTTACTAACATTTTACAAATGTGAATACATATGTCATAGAAATGCTAAACATATGAAGCATTGTACTGTTTCAGTTTCATTCAAAAACGGCTAAAGAACGATTCTAAGATGTACACATGTTAAACATATCATGCACTTATCTATTGCAAATTTTACACATATATTTCATGACAAATATTGAGAATTTGCAACAATGTAAGAAACACGACATCATATGCTGAGACATTCTAGTATGGATCACCAACAGATTCCAACATGTAACTACAACCTCTGAAAACACCTGTACATGTATAATTTACTACTATGTTATAACTGAGAAATTACATCATCCACAGAAGCAGAAGGAGAAGACTCATCTCCCCAGAGATTAAGTACGAAATGCATTATTTACTTTTAATTACAAATTCTCCATCTTGACAGCAATGACATTGTAAAGTAATTTCAGTGATGAAATGAACATTGACAACCTCGATACAGATACAGTTCTTGAGAGCCACACACCAAACAGGTTGTACAGTTCTTGAAGGGTGAGAAATGAGATGTAATTTCTTCACACCCTATTTAACATTACTAGCTAATGTTGTTACTGTGGGGCACATGCAACACAATATGAACAACACCTACAACTCACATCATTTTCACCATATCGAAATTATTGCAACACACCAAGGTTGAAACATAGAACATAACCCGTGGAGTTATTTGAATTTCAATGGCACGATAATAAAATCTTAATGCATAACAAGCTCTGATTGCTTTCTAATCGCAAGAGGAGCCCAAGGTTGAACCCTCAAACTAGAAACGACACATATCAAACTCCATCACAACTAAGATCTACTCCAAGAAGAACTCCATCAAGGACACCCCAAAGATAGCAACTGACACCGAACATGGATGGAAAAAGAAGAGCAAAGGAACTCCAATAAATGTCTAGTTATTTAAATGTGATTCTCTAACTAAACCTCTTCATAAGTGGGAACAATATGAACACAGAGCAGCCACCATCATTTGACTCACGAAGCACAATAAGAGACTTCACAATAGCTTTGCTCACATGCTCCGATCATGTTAGGATAAGATTCAAAGAAACATTTTTTGGTTTCTTCGACGGCTACAAATACTTGATGAAGGATAAGCAAATATGTGCCCAACTGGTTACAGTTTACAATACAAAAAGTGGGGACTTCTTCATAGTAGGCTGTCGGGTTCCATTCACTACTGAGCAGATATCCAAAATTACTGGTTTGCTGTTGCATTGATATGAAATAGACCTAAAGGTAGAGAGCATCGAGAAGCACCCTTTCCGAGTTAAGTACTTGCCATGTGGGAACCCAACTGTGCTCCAAGCAAGGAAGTCACTTCAAGAACTTCAGAGACTCGAAGGGGACGACAACATCGATGACCAAGTGAAGCTACTAGTCTGTCTACTATGTGGAGACTTCGTCCTAGCTCATGGGTCACATTCAATATACCCAAACCTCTTCCATTACATTGAAGAGGTTAATGCACTACGTGAGTATGCATGGGCATCGGCAGTTCATCAAGTATTGGTTGATGGGCTTTCCCATATGGCACACAAGATGTATGTGTCAAGAGATGGAGGAGGCTCTGGATGCCTGAAAAGATTTGCCCCTCTCTTCACTGTAAGGAACTTCCTAAACTGTTAACTACTACCTATTCTACTTTTCATTACCTTGAAATGGACAATATTAAATCACTAATATTAAGTGCTGTAAAATATATCTTCCAGATTTGGACTATGGAGTTTATTGAACTTGATCAACCCATTCGACTGACAGCATCTCAATCTTTGCCAGGTGGAGCTACAAGATACCAGTATCAAGGCTCCTTAAGGAGAAGGAATTGGAACTTGACTATCTCCCCCTAGATTTTTGAGAAGAAATCCTTTCAAAGTATACCCAAGGCAGTCAAACAATCCACCTGCTAGCACCAGTTGGCGACCCACTCCACCACCCAACACTCCACCATCACCTATTGTGAACCGAACAAAGACAGTACAACAGCTACCAAATGTGCTTCATGAGATTGAAAAGTTGAAAAAGGAAATTGAAAACTTGAATGGGTTGCATAGTAGAAGGGTGAGGATAACTTGACATTATCAACCAACTTCACACCTTTGATGAGAAGGTTTGAAGAGCTCCAAGAATGCTATGAAATGTGCAAGAGGGAAATTGAGGGGATAAAATCGCAGGTAACAAACCATACTTTATACTGACATTAACCATTCTACCAATACACCGAAATTTACTTCTCAACGTGCTGCTATAGATCTACCAGAATATTAGCAACAACGAGGAGGAATGCAATAGGAGGAAATGGAACAAGAGAAACTGACCATGCAATCGGTGAGTCTTTCATGACATTAATCACACAATATGCACACAAGGAAATGACAATATTTCTCAATGGGAACAGAGTGATTTGCAAATGCAACAACTCTGTTATGTACAAGGGCAAGGAGCTCCGCCTGCAAGAGCAAAGGTGAAGGTGTGTCATTCTCCATAACTCTTATGAACACAATTTGTTAGGAGCACAAGCAGCACTTCCATTGGGAAGAGAGAGGTTGACGAGCTCATAATCAACGACTCTATGATCCAGGTGAGTATCATCCATCAGAGAAAGTAGTTGAAATATAATACGATCTCTTCCATAACTAACAATTTGGAAACAACATGACAATGATGACACCAAATAGACAACTTGGTTGAAGATATGATCAAAGGTCGGAAGAAAATAGAACGAGAAATCTAAATGGTACAGATGATACAAGGAAACTTACACATTTTCCATTCACTTCATCAGATATTTCTCATCAGCATTTCCATTAATAATATATTCCACTCACAGCCAAACTTCAACCTCTTATTGAACTTTGATGACACACCTCCTCAACACAAAAACATCATAGAGAACACACCAATGGATATAGTCGTATTCCAATTCTACAACAATTCAAACACACACATCATGTTGCTATACAAGCAACATGAAATATGAATATTTTGCAACCAACATTTGTTCTTCTCTAAAATGATGAGGGCAACAATGACAATGACATCAAGCTCTCCTTGGTAAGCCTTACATATAGTAACTTATATATACAACTACAATAGTTAAATTTCACTACATCCCACAAAATCTTTACAGAAAACTGGATGCCTACACCATACTTAGCATAGGCAAAGGAGGAGAACCCAACACACATGCTTGAACAAATATCACTTCAAGTATACAACTCTAATTTCTAAATTATGGGAAATTTTGATATGGAATCGTTGATTTCTGCTTATAATCTATTACAACATTTATATGCACATATCTTTGGAGAGAAATGTCCATTTAACTACTGAGTAGAAAGCTTAATGAACTGGACAGACATGTCAGTCATGGAAATATGTACCTTAACCTATCAGGAAGTTGAAAATAGTTATGAAGTGATGCCCATTACATGTTTTTGCTGCCCATGAATTGTTTCAAATTAATGAAAACATGAGAACTCAATACTTCCTGAGTTTAGGGAACCGTACAGGAGGAGCCAAAGCACATGGCTGGGTCGATGGAAAGGGATATTAAGCTTATCCCAAAGACACGAATGCTAACAGAGAAGATGAAGCTCAGCAAGGGAATTTCGAATGGAACCCACGTTGACATTTGATGGTAACACCATCATTCATTATAACTAGCTTAATTTAGTCAGAATCTAGTGATAAATGCTCTTGAATAAGCATTTGAGGTTCGTAATTCCTTTCTGAACTTAATGTGAGAAGAAGACGGGAAATCCCGTTAATTCTATTGTTTTAACATCTAATCACAATTGCAGATTAATTGAGGGTTAATTGGTGCTTAATCTAAGGTTAAATAAGCTTAATTTTCTAAGAAGTTGGCCTCAACTGATCGAATTAGGGTTTTCTAGAATTTAAGAATTAATTTCTTGAGAAAAGCTTTAATTACAGCCTCACTTAAATTGAAATGGTTCTAGTGGAAATAAATGTAATCTAAATCTCCTAAAAATCATTTAAAAATATTCTATGAGGTTTGGAACATTCACTTTGACCAAAGGAACTCATTGACCAAAAATAGAGACTCAGGTGGGAATCTACTATATTTTGAGCTTCTATGTAATTTACCTAGTCAAACTACATCAAAACCCAAATCCAAGGTCACCACTAGATCCCTTGAGTCTAAATTAGGTTAACCACAAATTTCAAGCCCAATCGGAGTCCATCTTGACCCAGTTTGCATTTTAGCCCATTTGACCCAACTTATTACAAAGGCCCCTTAAGTTTTGATTCAAGGGCATCCTTAATCATTCTATCTCTCATGGATCTTTGTGATTCAGGTTTCTTTAATGGTTTTCCTAAGTAACCAGGCTGCATATTTGAATCAGATGGTGGAATCAAGATGTAGAATTAGAATTCAGATTTTAGAATGAAGTGATTTGATCTGAATAGAGACTCCCAAAGAAAATCTATGTGTGTGTTCTAAATAGAAGGGATGAGGGAATGGATGTGATGTTGACCCAATCAAGGCACCCAAAGATGTTTGGATGACTATGGAAGTTTGGGGCGGATGATACCCCTGGATCAGAAAGTTGTCCACCTGAGAATTACTTAGGTAGCCAGAGAGGGAGAGTCTCGGAAAGACCCATACACAGTAGAGCGCCCCCACGGGTTATAGGGTTTCCCCCCTGTCCTCTCTTGTCACTGAGGGTTCAAGTAGACCAGAATGGATAACTTGACCTCTTAAGTCTATTAGTTTTATGTCCTAGGTTGTGCCTTTGAATTCACTTGAATTAGCAGTTACTTGGACTTGTGACCTAATGTTAACGAGGGCAAGATTGTGGTTTTAAAAGATGTGAGTTGCAGTATAGATGAAACTGCCTTGAAAACAAATAAGAATCTATTACTCGAAAACCTAAGTATCTGAGGTCGAACACAGGGAGCAAATGGAATTTATTTACTAATCTCAATAATTTAATTGAACACTTAGAGTTACTCAAAATCTAATTCAGAGTATAAATGCAAGAGTCTATGAATTGAAATGTAGCAAAAAATTAGAATTGGACGTCTGATTCTATAATCAGACGTCTTAAATGATAGCTCTTATTTCCTTCTCCTTTCTTCTTTTTCTTCTTTCTTTTCTTCTTCTTTCTTTCTTTCTTTCTCTGACTTTCCTTTTTCCTTAACTCTTTTTCTTCTATTCTTCTTTGACTTTGGCAGTTTGCTTCTTCCTTGTCTCTTCTTTGCTCTAGCCTTGCATTTCTTCTTTCTCTTTCTTCTCTTGCACAGTGCCTTTCTCCTTCTTCTTCCTCTGCGGTCTTCTTCCTGGCTTTTGCCTTGTTTTCATTCTTTAGTCTTTAAGTTCTTCTTCCTTCTTTTACTTCTCTTCTTCCTTGATTCTTCTCTCTGTCTTCTTCCTTTTTTGGCTTGCCTCTCCTTCTGCCGCACCTCTGCTACAGTGCTTCTTCCTTAGCTCTCCTCTGCGGCTACAGTGCTTCTTCTTTGGCTTCTTGGCTTCTGCTGCGCCTTCCCCTTGCCTTGACTTGCCTCTACCTCAGCTTCCTTTCTTCCTTCCTTTGCTTCTCTGCGGCCATAGCTTCTGCCTTAGCTTCTTCCTTCCTCTCTTCCCTACACACACAGAAGAGAAAAACCTACCCCTACCCTCCCCCGCATCTCTCTCTCTCTCTATTTCTCTCTTAGGTACGCTCTCCCAGAGCTGGATAATCAGGTCGGGTTTCGCGCGCCTAGGTCCAGGTGCACCGGCGTGGTGTAGTGCGCGGGGAGTGCGAGGGGTAATCGGGTCGATCAGCCAGATCCGCAGGGCAAAGGTCGCGGACGAGGCATGCGTACGTGGGCGTGGGACCTCACCCCGTGTACTGGAGGCGAAGAGATTAAAACACAAATTCAATAAATACTACACACCTGTGCTAAAGACTTTCGAGGTGGGACTAAAGTGTCCCACCCGCTTCTGCGCTCGCGCCCACAGGAGAGAAGTTCACTCAATTGGAGCAGTTGGGAGCCTCGCGAAGTCTGCTCTCAAGCTGTTTACGTTCGCACACTCAACATGTGTCACCTGGAGCCCTTATGCCTGGAGCGCGCGGCCTGGAGCTCTTTGCAAGCTTGTTTGCTTCAGCGTTAATGGCGGAAGGGGGCTCAGACCTGCGCGACACAAAGACGGCCTTGCGGCCTTGTTAAATAATGGGGAAAGCTTCGTTGTGTCACAGTGAAGGTGAGGAGGGGGTTGGCGTGGCGCAGAACGGCCTAGGCGTGCGTGCCTAGGTCGGACTGTGATCGTGCTTATGGGTTTGTCTGGTGGAAGTGCAGGGCGTGTGTGGTGGTCAGTGGATGGGCCAAAGGTGATCAGTGGGTGATGGCGAAGGTGATGAGGTTGGTGGCGAGGCATGTGGAGGTGCGGAGAGGTGGATGTGCTTGGCTGCCGGTGGTCTGCCGGAGATGAGGCAGACAAAGGTGGATAGTGGTGTTGAGGGGTCGAAAGTGGAAATAGACAGAGGGGAAATGAAGAGGGGAGAGAGAGGAGTAATTCTAACATAGCTAAGTGGATGAAAGGGGGAGAGGAGACGGCTGGCCATACCTGCCACCACTGGAGAGGAAGACATCCAGTGGAGGGAGAGCGGCGATGACGACGGGGTTGGGGGCGCACGTGCGGGTATTGTGCGACGTGGAGGAAGGTGGTGAAGGCGGCTCTGCCACTGGTATTATGACAGAGCAACGAGAAAGAGGAGGGCTCGCCGGAGCCTGCTGGACACTTGGCCAGAGGAGAAGGGAAGAAACTGGGGGTGGTACTCTAGCCAAGTCAAGCTGAATTGGTGCGGCCGGAGGTGGTGGACCTTTTATAGGCACTAGCAGGGGTTCTTATGCTTGGAAGACAAGCTTCCAAGCACAAGAGACCTCGCCGGAGATGGAAACTGTTGGAGACCCAAATCTCTCGTGTGTTCGCACGAGAGATTGGGTGCGAATCAGTGATTGGGATCATGCTCAAATGGAAGGGAATTCCTCAGAGAATCTCCCTTCCAAATTTGGGAGGAGATCTCTGAGGAATCAGGGAGTAATCCCCCTCCATTCCTCGTTGGAGTAGGATTCCTCCGCTTTAATGGTGGAGGGACCTTATTGCAAGAGTGGCGAGGAAGTTAGGAGGGTCTGTGCAAGGGTTTTCAAAAGATAGGGGCCAGAATGTAATTGGGTGGACTATTTTGTAAAGTAGGTCAAGATGACCTCCCCTTAGGTCCAAATTTTGGTGCAAACCTAATTTAGACCTAAGGAATCCAATGGTGAAGTTGGATTTTAGGTTTGACCATGTTTGACTGGATATTTTACACAAAAACCTAAATTAGGTCAAATGATGAGCTAAGACCCCAATCTAGGTCAAAATAGGTTCTAAAGGCCAAATTGAAGGTTCTAAATCCTAGAGGATATTTTTCCATGAATTTTAGAGGGTTTAGTTGATTTTTATCTTGACCATAACCTTGTAAAATTAAGCGGGTCTCTTTTAGGATTATAGAATGTCATTTAATTCCTAGACTGCTCATGAACTCATTTCTGACTGAACCAACCCACTTTTCATCTTCTTATGACCATTTGACCAATGTTTTGCCTCTGAGAAATCCCGTTAATGTACTGCAATGGTAAAATTGTAGTTTTAACCTTTATTTCATATTTTCTTCTCAGAACATTAATTCTTTGAATTAGGCCCTTCTCTAGGTTATGTAAGAGCTCTTATTCTCTTTCTTAGGTCAAAATGAGCTAGTTAGGGCTCATGATGAGGTTCTCATCACCTAATTTGGAGGTTGGTTGGCCTACAATGTAGTCCAACTTCACCTGACCTACCCTAAAGATGGCAGAATGATTCTAGGTCAAGACTTAGAAATCACCCTGACTTGACTCTCAGGTTATTAGGTCCAAGTATTTTAAGGTTCTAATGAGTTTAGAATATGATTTTATGATTTTTCCTGATCAGATCTTTTCAATCAAGGGCTTGGGTAGCACACAACTTCGGGTGGGTTTGTTTCCTTTTATGCATGCAGGTATGAACTAGCACTCCAAAACACTAATGTAGAAACCCTAATTTGACTCTATTTCCACTCCTCTTTGATTTTCACAAACGTTCTCCTTGGACTTCAAACAAGAAGTGCATAGTCCGTGGAGGTTTAGAAATTAAGCGTAATCCGTAATAGGCACAGGAATTTTGGGGTAGGATCTTTAAATAGAATCTCTTCAACTCTAATAAGATGTGAAAAAATTTCGCAAATCAGGAAACTAGCCTTTTAAATGATAATTACTATAAAAATAAGGTAAGTGATTCCTAATTTGATTGTTTCCTTTTTATCTTCCCAAGATTAGGAGGTTGATTAGGGAAGAATAGAGAAGTTACTTACCCTGGAGTGGTTGATTTGCACGAGAGATCTCCTCGTGAAATTCCTTGCAAAAGCACAATAAAACAAATAGGGCAAGTTAGTGCTCAAATATAATCAAAATAATGCAGAGACTAGTGATGAATTGCGCGTTGCTCCCCGACAACGGCGCTAAAATGTTGGGAGCACTTGATCGAGTTTTAGAAAAGTCGCATTGTAATATAGTCGAAAAAGCGTTCAAAATAAATACAATTTATTACTCGAGTTTTAAAGTCTGAGGTCGAACACAGGGAGCAAATGGAATTCACGTGCTAAGCTCAATAATGAATGTAATTTGAACACAATACTACTAAAAAATCTAATTAAAAATTTAAAGCATGAGTATATGGATAATAAGAATAAATGTAGCTAAAAATATAATGAACTTATGAAGAATTAGATGTCTGATTATAAAATCAGATGTCTTAAAATTATGTGCTACAGTGTCTTTTCCTTCTTTCTTTCTCTTCTTCTGATTCCTTGCCTTCTCTTTCTTCTACAGTGTCTTCTCTTTCTTCTCTGGCTTCTCCTTCCTTTCTTCTTTGGCTTCTTCCTGCCTTGGCTTCTTCTTCCTTCTTTCTTCTTCTGCCTTCAACCTCTTAGCCTTTCTCTTCCTCTGCCTTCTTCTCTATCTCGACTGCCTTCAGCTTCTTCTTCTTCTACCTTAGCTTCCTATTCGGCCTTGTCTCCTCCTTCCTTAGCTTCCTCTTCGGCCTCCTCCTCCTTCTTCCTTGGCAGAGCAAAACCTACCCCCTACTCGCGCGATCTCTCTTCTCTCCTTTCTCTCTTGTGTTCACTCACCTAGAGCCACTTCTTGGGTAATCAGGTCAGGTACATGCCTGGGACCAGGCCCACCGGCGTGCGGTGGTGGGCGAGGTGTGCTGGGTCAGGTTAGATCACCAGGTCCGCAGGGGGTGATCCGGACGAGGCGTCGAGTCAGGTGAGAGGGGACCTCACCTCGTGAGTAGGAGGCGAAGAGCTTAATGCAGAAAAATAATTTATGCGGGCATGGTACTTCGTCCAGTTCCGAGGTGGGACTATCTCCCCACCTTCCTCGTGCGCGCCTGCATTAGGGAAACTTCGTTTGATTGCAACTGCAGTGATCAAGCTTGGCTTCAATTAAATGCTTGGAAGTGTTCACGAGAGTGCCCCGTGCAGCCTGCGACACAAGCCTGGAGAAGGTTGCAAGCAAGCTCCTTGCTATTCGTCAATGGTGGTGAGCCCTTGGACCTGTAATCACGCAAACGACCTCGCGACCATGTCAGAATGTTTAGGAGGCTTCGCCGAGGCACGGCGAGTGTGCTGTGGTGGTCGGCGTGGTGTGGGACTGCCTGAGTGCGCGTGCCTAGGGCACCCTGTGGCCGTGTGAGTGGGTGTGTTCGGGGGCCCTTTTGGGTGAGTGGCGGAGTGATTGGAGTAGTGGGAGATGATCAGTGGAGTGTTGCAGAGGTTGTAGGGTGGTTGGCGAGATGGATGGAGGTGCGGAGTGACGGGGATGCCTCGCCGAAGGTCTGGTTGGAGGTGAAGGTGATGGTGATTGGTGGCGTCGAGGGGTATTTTCGAGAAATAAAGAGGGGGAATGAGAGTAGGAGAGAGAGAGAAGCTAACTGACCTAACCTAAGGACGAAGGAGATAGGAGAGGTGTCTGGGCTGGTACAGCCGACGCCGGAGACGAAGATCTCCGTAGATGAGGCGACGGCAAAGACAAGGGCAGAGGCAGCGTCAGGGCTGGTATGGCTGACACAGATGAACGAGAGGAAGGCAACCCAACCACTGGTATTGTGGTTAGGTGACGAGAGAGAGAGGACAGAACCGTCGGAGCTTGAAGAGATGTTGTGGCCGGCGAGGAGAGACAAATTGAGGGTGGACCGACCCAATTCCAAGCTTAGGAGATGCAGAATGAGTTGGGGTTTCTTAAATAGGTCCTGGAGGTTGGGTTTGTGCTTGGAAGCTAAGCTTCCAATCACGGCAAGTTTGTCAGAGTTGGAAGCTCAAAAAGACCCAAATCTCTTATGCGTTCGCATGAGAAATTGGGTACAAATTAGCGTTCCTACTAATCTCTTTTGTGTCTCTTTAGCACTTTTTTCCTTTCATTTTCTTTTTGTTGATATGGTCTAGAACTTAGTTAATCCCTTAATTTCTTCCTAATGACTATCTCTTCTTTTTTTCTTTTCATTTTGTGCTCCTTTTTTGACGTTTTTCACTTTTCCCCTTTTCTCCTCACGATTTGGATGGCCTTAAAATTTTCTTTTCTCCTCCATTTTTTTGTTCTTTTTCACAATTTTCTATTTTTTTGGTATTTTTGGCATATGTGATTTTTTGTGAGATCCCTTTTGAATTTTGATTTCTGTATGTTTGCACTTTACCACCCCCCATGCCTAAGTTTTGCAATGTCCTCATTGTAAATGGAGGGTGTAAAACACGTTTGGGTTTTAGGAATTTAGAACAGGATTTATTGGGTGTGCGAACGGGTCTGGAATGATTGTTGCGTACGATTTCAAGCTCTGGCACGTGTACCAGAGGTGGGATCGACTGTTCTAAGACTGAACTCAGGGTGCAGTAAACGTGAAGTTCAGAAGAATACTCAGAAGGATCTCAGGTTTTTGGAATGACGGGTTGCCTCCTGTTAAGTGCTAAATTCAACGCCTTCAGCCAAGCGGGAAATGGTATGGAGAGGGAGTGGGCAAATCAACTGAGTTTTGTAGTATAAGACCTTTATCAAGAGCCTGGTTGGTCCAACCAGGTGCATATTCAGATCAACAAGTTGATGATGCAGTCCAAACCCAATTAATCTGGTGGGTTGATAAATGGAGATCAAGAGATGTGGAACCCACCATATACTATGGAGCTCGGAATGATGTGGAAGTGTGAATTCAGGGTTTGGCTGAGTCGAATCAACCTGGTTAAAGTAGGGATCTGTAAAGTAATCAGTGGATAATGCGAAAACACTACAGGAGTGATTAGAGAATGATGGAGCATGGTTTGTAGTCTGATCAATGTCCAAAATCCGATAGAGATGTGGAGGTGAATCATCTACAATTGACTCAGTAAGAGGGGATTCATAATAGAAATTGAGTCCAGTTGCAGGTCGGGGTTGAAAATGGGTTTGGATAGGTTCTATATATGTAGAGGAGGTGGCATCAATAAGAATTGTGTATGAGGGCTCCTCTAAAAAGGAATTATAGGTGGTTCATTTAGAGAGTCCTTATAGTGGCCATCGAATTCAAAGGTAAATGCCTGAAGAGTGTTTCTAGGATGAAGAAAATCTAAGTCAAGAAAAGATTTGAATTCTGGGCTGTAGTCACTCTCGGCATTTTCTGGTTTTGATTCCTAAGGATCGAAAATAAATGATTCCATCTCACTGGAACCTGAATTTAAATCAGTGATCTCGGGATCAGGGACCTTAGAGTCAGAGTTGGAGAATGAATCATGTGAGCTGAGGTCGTAGATTGGGTCATCGTAGTCAGGAAACAATGGTTCTCCAAAATCATGGTAAGATTCGAAATCGTCAGAGAAATTGCAAGAATCAAGTTCTGAATGAGATTCGAGATCAGAGGTTCCACCATAGAATAAATCACAAGATGTAGATTTAGCAACTTGACTTGGGTCTAGCCTTTTCTTTGATTCTGAGCTCAAAGAGATGTCCTTATTTGGTCTAGGCTCGAGTCCTAGACTTGTAGGAAAGACCCACTCAAAACCCCACTCTTCCAACTCCTCAGTTTTTGTATCGTAGATTGGTGTGACTTCCGAGAAATCAATCTGTATCTCTAAGGATGTTGGAGAGGGATATTCATCAAACAAAGGCCCAGAATCATAATCTTCATTTAAACTTTGATTGTCGTCATATGGGACCTTGTAATCTTCCCAATAAGTTTCAGATCCAGATTCTTGGCTGAGGATGTGGGTTGAATTACTAGAGTCTAGGTCAGGATTACCTTCGAGGGTCACCTTATCAGAATAAGGGGCGGGAATTACACCCTCGAGAGGTTCTGTTCTAATCTCATCATTACAGGAGTCTCGGAATTCTATACTTGGTGACCCAGGATTTTGGTTTTCTAGGGCTGGCTCAAAATCGTGTTTTCCTGCAATTGGGACTTCCCAACCTAATTCAAGATTAGGCATGTTATATTCCATCTGGGTTGGGAATCCAAAACAACCTTATGCCTCAAACCTGGGATTTGGGAAATCTGATTGATCCTCAATATTATTCCAAGATGGTTCATTAACTGTTTGGGGCATGCACAGGTATTTTTGATCGATAACTTGTTTCAACAATCTCATCATCTCTTCCCATTTTTCAAGATCATCTTGGTGTTGTTCCCAAAGTACAGGATTTGTCATGCATTGGAGGTATTCGAAGTTATGTAATTTTTCTATCTCAATGTATCATGTTATGAGAATGTCTCGGGTTGATTCTTTTGTGGCTTTTGTCAATAACAGTTGGGCATAGTTTATGATGAATGTTGTTGTTATTGGTACACTAACCTGAATGTATTCTACTGGTGTTGAGGTTTTATACTCAATCTCATAAAATTCAAGGGCATCCTCAATCATGCTATCTCTCATGGATCTTTATGATTCAGGTTTCTTTAATGGTTTTCCTAAGTAACCAGGCTGCATATTTGAATCAGATGGTGGAATCAAGATGTAGAATTAGAATTCAGATCTTAGAATGAAGTGATTTGATCTGAATAGAGACTCCCAAAGAAAATCTATGTGTGTGTTCTAAATAGAAGGGATGAGGGACTGGATGTGATGTTGACCCAATCAAGGCACCCAAAGATGTTTGGATGACTATGGAGGTTCAGGGCAGATGATAGCCCTGGATCAGAAAGTCGTCCACCTAAGAATTACCTCGGCAGCCAGAGAGGGAGAGTTCTGAAAAGACCCCTACACGGTAGAGCGCTCCCACGGGTTACAGGGTTTCCCTCATCTGACCTCTCTTGTCACTGAGGGTCCAGGTAGACCAAAATGGATAACTTGATCTCTTAAGTCTACCAGTTTTATGTCCTAGTTTGTCCCTTTGATTTCACTTGAATTACTAGTTATTTGGACTTGTAACCTAATTTAGAGGTTGGTTGGCCTACAATGTAGTCCAACTTCACCTGACCTGCCCTAAAGATGGCAGAATGATTCTAGGTCAAGACTTAGAAATCACCCTGATTTGACTGCTAGGTTATTAGGTCCAAGTATTTTAAGGTTTTAGTGAGTTTAGAATCTGATTTTAGGGTTTTTCTTGATTAGATCTTTTCAATCAAGGGCTTGGGTAGCACACAACTGCGGGTGGGTTTGTTTCCTTTTATGCATGCAGGTGTGAACTAGCACTCCAAAACCCTAATGTAGAAACCCTAATTTGGCTCTATTTCCATTCCTCTTTGATTTTCACAAACGTTCTCCTTGGACTTCAAACAAGAAGTGTGTAGTCCACGGAGGTTTAGAAATTAAGCGTAATCCCTAATAGGCACAGGAATTTTGGGGTAGGATCTCTAAATAGAATCGCTTCAACTCCAATAAGATGTGAAAAAATTTCGCAAATTAGGAAACTAGCCTTTTAAATGATAATTACTATAAAAAGAAGGCATGTGATTCCTAATTTGATTGTTTCCTTTTTATCTTCTCAAGATTAGGAGGTTGATTAGGGAAGAATAGAGAAGTTACCTACCCTGGAGTGGTTGATTTGCGCGGGAGATCTCCTCGTGAAATTCCTCGCAAAATCACAATAAAACAAATAGTGCAAGTTAGTGCTCAAATATAATCAAAATAATGCAGAGACTAGTGACGAATTGCACGTTGCTCCTCGACAACGACGCCAAAATGTTGGGAGCACTTGATCAAGTTTTAGAAAAGTTGCATTGTAGTACATTCGTAAAAGCGTTCAAAACAAATATAATTTATTACTCGAATTTTAAAGTTCGAGGTTGAACACAGGGAGCAAATGGAATTCACGCACTAAGCTCAATAATGAATGCAATTTGAACACATAATACTACTAAAAAATCTAATTAAAAATTTAAAGCATGAGTATATGGATAATGAGAATAAATGTAGCTAAAAATATAGTGAACTTATGAAGAATTGGATCTCTGATTATAAAATCAGACATCTTAAAATTATGTGCTACAGTGTCTTTTCCTTCTTCTACTTTCTTTCTCATCTTCTGATTCCTTGCCTTCTCTTTCTTCTACAGTGTCTTCTCTTTCTTCTCTGGCTTCTCCTTCCTTTCTTCTCTTGCTTCTTCCTGGCTTGGCTTCTTCTTCCTTCTTTCTTCTTCTTCTGCTTTCAGCCTCTTAGCCTTTCTCTTCCTCTGCCTTCTTCTCTATCTCGGCTTCCTTCAGCTTCTTCTTCTTCTTCCTTAGCTTCTTCAGCTACTTAGCTTCCTCTTCGGCCTCCTCCTCCTTCTTCCTTGGCAGAGCAAAACCTACCCCCTACCTGTGTGATCCCACTTCTCTCCTTTCTCTCTTGCGATCGCTCTCCCAGAGCCACTTCTCGGGTAATCATGTCGGGTACGTGCCCGGGACCAGGTCCACCGGCGTGCGATGGTGGGCGAGATGTGCAGGGTTGGGTCGGATCACCAGGTCCGCGGGGGGTGGTCGCGGACAAGGTGTCGGGTCCGGTGAGAGGGGACCTCACCTCGTGAGTAGGAGGCGAAGAGCTTAATGTAGAAAAATAATTTATGCGGGCGCGGCGCTTTGTCCAGTTCCGAGGTGGGACTATCTCCCCACCTTCCTCTCACGCGCCTGCGTTAGGGAAACTTTGTTTGATTACAGTTGCAGTGATCGCGCTTGGCTTCAATTAGATGCCTGGAAGTGTTTGCGAGAGTGCCCCGCGCAGCCTAAGACACAAGCTTGGAGAAGGTTGCAAGCAAGCTCCTTGCTATTCTTCAATGGCGGCGAGCCCCTGGACCTGCAATCACGCAAATGACCTTGTGGCCACGTCAGAATGTTCAGGAGGCTTCGCCGAGGCACGGCGAGTGTGTTGCGGTGGTCGATGTGGCGTGGGACTGCCTGAGTGCGCATGCCTAGGGCACCCTGTGGCTGTGTGTTGAACTCTCGAATTGCTACGCTAATGTGTTTGGTTTTGGAAAACTTGTTGTTGTAGCTTGAAAGTGAAGAACTCGTGTTCAACAAATAAAATTATTTCGAAATTGAAATTCCGGGTCGAACACAGGGAGGCGGACGTTTGATTTAAAAACTACGTGTTTATTTTTATTTGTTACAAAGTAATTCAATTTAAAATTATCTAATTATTTACAATAAATAGAAGAAAGAGAGAGAGAGTAAGAGAGAGAGAGAATATTACACATAGAAATCAAAATGAAATGTAGAATAAACAGAGAATTTATCATTAAGGAGATTGTTCATTAGAACTAGAAAGCATAAAACAATTGCACTAGAAAGCGATAAATTTACTCTAGAAAGCATTAAAAGAATGGAGGGAGAAATGTTCTCCTTGACGAATGCTTGGAGGACGAACAGAACTACACTAGAAAGCAGTAAATCTATATTAGAAAGCAGTAAAAAGAATAGGGAGAGAGATATCCTCCTCGACGGTCGCTTGGAGGACGACTAGGACGGGACGACGCCTGGACGAAGGAGGACGAAGCAGGACAAAGGAGGGTGAAGCAGAAGAACGAGAACAGAGCAGCACGTCGTTGTCGTCGCGGGATCCACTTCTGAAGGGGGACGAAAATTTGGACTTTATCTCATAAGAAGCATCCCGGGTGTGGGACAAGCTTCTCTTGAGCTTTGGAGAGGTAGAGAAGAGAAGGAAGGGATGAGAATTTCGTGTGGAGGGGGTCTCCTTTTATAATTGCAAGGAGTGGAGGCAAATTGGTCATTACATTTTTAAAACATTAAATGAGGGGTCTTTAGTGACGGATAAAACCGTCACTAAAGCCCCAACATGGGTGTAGTGGGCGCTCCCCATGCACGCCTCCTTAGTTGCCTACGCTCAACGCCCGCCCACGTTCATTCATCCACAACCGTTCGATCGTGAGATCAGACGGCTTAGGATGTGCCTTTGCCCGCTGCTGCGCACCCGCCCAGCACGTACGATGCCGCGTGACGCCGCGCGTGCAATAGTGCGTGGCCGCTATTGGGAGATCTGAGCCGCCTGATGACGATCCAACTCACGCCCACGCTCGCTCGCCCACGCCCTTCTCCCCTTCGCTGCGGCTTGAACTCGTGGCTTGTGAACACGATAGCACCTTCGACTGCTGCGCTATGGGGCGCGGATGGTCGAGCGGGCGAATTGTGGTGTGGCCGTTCACAGCCGTTGGATCTCGATCCAACGGCGGAGAGGGAGCGGATGCGGAAGCTTCAATGGATGCATGAGGGCGTTTGGGCGGCCGAGATGGCGCCATCTTGGCCGTCCATCTTCTGGATGTTGTAGATGGTGCCACGGATATCGGATTGACTCGATTTTTACGTCGTTAGGCTGCGATCGTTGATCCGAATTCATTCGTACCATCGGATTTGACATGTGAGGTGCGGATTTACACCATCCTGGCCCTTGATCTTCTAGGGTTCCTCGATCACTATCTGATGCTACGGATGCCTGATTAGGGCGATCTTGGAGTCGTTAAACTCCAATCGTCTCCCTGATCACATCCGTACGGTTGGATCTTCGATCCGAAGCCCCGATAAAAAGTTTGCCCTGTCCAAGCACATAATAGGAGACAATTAACCTCCATTTTATTCAAACTACTCTAAATGCAAGATGATGTATGTTATGCAATATTTATAGCATGCAATGAAATCCTATGCTTAAGAACATGCATAAATAGACATCTTAAGTAGTGTAAATGTGTTTACATCACCGTGTGAGTGGGTGTGTTCGGAGGCCCTTTTGGGTGAGTTGTGGAGTGATTGGAGTAGTGGGAGATGATCAGTGGAGTGTTGCGGAGGTTGTAGGGTTGTTGGCGAGACGGATGGAGGTGTGGAGCGACGGGGATGCCTCACCGGAGGTCTGGTTGGAGGTGGAGAAGGTGATGGTGATTGGTGGCGTCGAGGGGTATTTTCGGAAATAAAGAGGGGGAACGAGAGTAGGAGAGAGAGAGAAGCTAACTGACCTAACCTAAGGACGAAGGAGACAGGAGAGGCGTCTGGGCTGGTACGGTTGACGCCAGAGATGAAGATCTTCGTAGATGAGGCAGCGGTGAAGACAAGGGCAGAGGCAGCATCAGGGTTGGTATGGCCGACGCGGATGAACGAGAGGAAGGCAACCCAACCACTGGTATTGTGGTTGGGCGACGAGAGAGAGAGGATGGAACCGTCGGAGCTTGCGGAGATGTTGTGGCCGGCGAGGAGAGACGAATTGAGGGTGGACTGACCCAATTCCAAGCTAAGGAGATGCGGAATGAGTTAGGGTTTCTTAAATAGGTCTTGGAGGTTGGGTTTGTGCTTGGAAGCCAAGATTCCAAGCACGACAAGTTTGCCAGAGTTGGAAGCTCAAAAAGACCCAAATCTCTTATGCATTCGCATGAGAAATTGGGTACAAATTAAGGCTCATCAATGGGTTTAGATTGAAGAGGATTACTCAGAGAATCCCCCATCCAATTTTGGGAGGGATTCTTTGAGCAATCAAGGAGTATCCTCCTTCTAAAGCTTGCCGGAGTAGGATTTCCTCTGCTATAATGGTAGAGGGACCTATTTTCAAGGATGACGACGAAGCTAGGGGGTCAAATGCAAGGGTTTTCGAAAGATAGGGGTAGAAATGTAATCAGGTTGGACTTATTTGCAAATTAGGTCAAGATGGGTTTCCCTTAGGTCAAAATTTTGGTACAAACCTAATTTGGACCTAAGGAATCCAATGGTGAAATTGGATTTTGTGTTTGACCACGTTTGATCGGGCAATTTACTTAAAAACCCAATTTAGGGCAAATATTTGTCTGAGACACCATTTTAGGTCAAAATAGGTTCCAATGGCCAAATTGAAGGTTCTAAACCATAAAGAATATTTTTATATGATTTTTAGAGGATTTAGGTAAATTTTATCCTGACCAAAACCTTGTTAAATCAAGTGGATCTGTTTTAGGGTTATAAGAAGTCATTTAATTCCCAGCATTCACACGAACCCTTTTCTATCTGATTCAACCCACTTATTATCCTGTTAAGACCATTTGACCTGTGTTTAGCTCATGAGAAAACCCATTGTTGCACTGCAATGGTAAAATTACAATTTTACCCCTGTTTCTTGCTTTTTATCTCAGAAAGGTTATTCAGTGAATTCGGACCTCCAGTTGGTTATGTAGGATCTTTTGTTCTCTTTTTTGGGTCAAAATGAGCTAGATAGGGCTTATGATGGTGTTCCCATCACCTGGCAGTGCAACCTGAGTCGTATGCGACCTGGAGCTCGAAGAACATGGTGGCGTTAATGGCAGCGGTGGTGGAGCGTATGAGAACCCTCAAATACATCAACATGACCTCTCAGCCACATTAAACAAGTTCCTAAGCATCGCTAGAGGTTGTGGAGTGTAGTGGTGGTGTTTCGATGGCATGAGAGGGCGTGAATTGGTCGAACGAGGTTGGAGTAGCTGTACGGAAGTGGGTAAGTTCGGTGGGTGGTTTGGGTAGGTGAAAAGGTGAAATAGAAGAGGGCTTTTGGTTGTGGTGGAAGGAAGTGGAACAGAGTGGTTTGGTGGTTTGTGGAGTGCGGGAGGAGTTGTCAGAGCTTTGCTGGAGTAGAGGAAGATATGGTGTGGAAGGCGGAGCGGTGGTTGAATCAATGTGCAAGTAGAGGGGAAATGATGTAGAGGAGGAGAGGAAGAAGTAGAGGGGATTTGAGGAGGGGTAGAGGGACGGAGAGCACCGATCGTGGATTGACCAGAGTCGGAGAAGGAGAAGAGGACAGCAAGGCGGCGACGACGAGTGAGGTAGAGGAACAACCTCTCTTTGGCTGGAAAGGTTCGCAAGGACAAGGGGAGGACGTTGGGTCATCCAATTTGATGGTTGGATAGTCTGAAGAGGGAGAACAAAGGTAGTCACTAGAGAAAAATCCGAAGTTGGATGGAGAAGGAGGAGGAGGGAGTTTCTCAGGCCAAGGCTTGCTAAGGAGGTGATGTTTGCATCGCAGGTCCATTTATAGGCCATGGGGAGGGATTTCAAGCTTGGAAACCAAGCTTGTAACTCCACGTTTTTCACACGAGTAGGACATGCGAACCTTCAAAAGATTTGCATGAGGATTTGGGGTCGAGTTATGATTCGTGGATGGTCTCATTTGGAAGGGAATTCCTCAAAAAATCTCCCTTTCAATTTTGGGAGTGTTTGATTGAGAATCGGGCGACAAATCCTCTCTTGAAACTCGACAGTGAAGGTCAGACCTTTCAAAAATGGTGCGAGTACCTTTTTGCAAAGAATGATGATAAAGTTAGGGACCCATTTGCAATTATTTCAAAAGCTAGGAGCATATGTGTGAGAGAAAAGAGTTAGACAGGACTGAAATGCAAACTAGGTCAAGATGATCTCTGATTGGGCTCAAATTTTGCTACAAACCTAATTTAAACCCAGGGAATCTGATGGTGAAGTTGGATTTAGGTTTTGACCAAGTTTGACTAGGTAAATTGTGTAGAAACCCAAATTAGGGCAACTGTCTGTCTAAGACTCTATTTCAGGTTAAAATGGGCTTTGATGGTCAAATTAAAGATATCAAACCTTATAGAATATTTTATATAATTTATAGAAGGTTTAGGTGAATTTTATCTTGACCAGAACCTCAGTGAATTAAGCGGATCTGTTTTTATGGTTTCAGATGTCATTTAATTCTCGTAATGTGTGAAAACCCGTTTCTGTATGCACGGATCCTCTTGTTAGAATTTAATGCATGTTTGACCTTTAGTAAACCCTTGATAAAATCCATGGTTGTTCTACGTTTATGATATGATGGTAAAACTGCAGTTTTAACCCTGGTTTCCTATTTATCTCTTAGAATGGATATGCAGTGAATTACAGTCTTTTGGCGGTTATGTAGGAGCATTTATTAATGGATTGTGACTAATTAAAGCTAGATATGTCTGATGATGACGTTATCATCACTAGGCCCTTCCACCATTGTCTTCTACCTCGACCAAACATGGAAATGCAGCAGATTTGGAGGGAATCATCTTCAATTGAGGATTTCTCCCTAGAATGTCGTCCAAATCCCTCCAAATTTGGAGGGATTGGTCACAAGATGATTCCCTATAGATTGAAAAAGATCATGGATCCCAATTTGGAGTAGAGAGATCCAATGAGCTCGAGAAATCCATGGGTTGGTTGCGCCAAATCTTGCGAGCAATCTCGCAAATTCCTTACAATTGAGGGCACAAACCTCTTCTATTTAAGCTTGCACATCTTCCCACGTGCATTTTAGTTGAAATTTGGCTAAAAAACCTCCTCCTTCCTCCTCACCGACCATGCTCCAACCCGACTCTAGCAACCTCCTCATCCTCCTTCCACGCATCCAACAACTAAATTAGACCCGCCATCTTCTTCCCCAAGCTCTTTTGACACTAGCCAACAGTAACTAAGCCATTTCTTTCCTTTCCTCATCATCGTTCTACCCCACCGAAGCCATCATCGTCCTCATGTCCAGCTGACCAACGTTGGACATGATTCTTCTCCTTTCGTCCAATTTAGGTAGATAAACTTCTTCCCCTTCTCCTATAGATTAGCTTAGGACCTTTAGTTCTAGGTTTCAACCTCACTCCCTCACCGTTCAACCCCTTCTTCGCGGTCAACGAAGCTCCGACGAGATTCGAACGGCTGCCACACACCTCCAAACACCTCTCCAACCACCCCATAAGCTCCACGAGGACTTCGTGATCAAAAGCCCTCAGGAAATTGAGGCTTTTGATCAACCAAGCTGTTCGTCGGACACCATCCTTTCCCACCACCTCTGCCATGTTCAACTGACCTATCTAGGTCGCTAAACACCAAATCACCACCACCACCACCTTCATCGCATGGTGGCAAAGCTCTTGAGGTATTTAATTGGGGTCAAAATCCTGTATTCCTCCTTGCAGGTGTTCAACATCAAGCTCTCCTTATTCAGTGTCGTTTGATGTCTTCGATGAGAGCACGATGAGGGTATCACCTTTGTTGAGCGAGGAATCCTTTGATGCATCTACCTGGGCCATTGGATTGGTGATACATGGCCAAAAGTACAGAAATCAACGCACCTCCTCGCTGCACTTCATGATGGACATGAAGAAGATGTGGGACTTAGTCCCACATCGTTGAAAGAGGATTTGATTTCTTGGATAAAAGGAAATTGGCTTCCTTATTGAATGCCCATAACCACAGGGGGTTGGGTCCCCTACCTGTCCTCATACACACACACCCACACCCGAGCACACATGGGTGTGCTTGGGTGCAAGTATAGGTTGGGTTTTGCCATAGGATTTGTGCTGCCCTTGGGTAGATTTTGAGCTTGATTTGAGTTGAACTGTAGACGTTTGATTTCTCACTTTAATATGTCTGAGGGCTAAGGTAGACGTCTGATTGGCTTGAAATAAGCCTAAGTGTTGAGGCTATTTGTGCTTAGTTAATACCAAATTTTTTAGCCTCACAACTTGTTCATTTTTTTACTCTTGAGGACTCAAGTTTTTATCTATTTGAGAGTTGTATTCATTGTAAATTATATTTTTCTTTATAACGAATTATTGAGTTCACTTTACATTTATTGATTAGTGATTGAATTGCACATTATTTTCTCCCTGAGATAACCTCGAACTCACATTCGAGATTATAAATTTAAATGTTGATTCGCTTTTGTTGATTATACTATGATGCACATTTTAAGACCCAACGAAAGCATGTTAATAGCATCCAAGCAAGTGGAAATGGACTATTGAAGATAGTGGTGCAGAATGGCAAGTGCAAGGATGACCTACTTTGGCAGCGAGGTATGATCACCATACATAGAGATGACATTTACGAGGTATTGAAAGCCACTGGATTCATGACAAGCTCGATATGAAGCTTAAGTAGCTCAGTAGAGCAATTTTTTCAATCTTGTTAAGTGCAAACAAAAATGAAATCAAAGCTAATTTTGATAACAGATCATTGATGCCCACGACATACTGCTATTTGGAGAGAGCTTTCGAAGTGGAACTTCGATGAATGCTCACCTTCTCCCAACAAGCATATCCATGGCGATTACACAAAATCAATAGAGCATTTTCGCAAAGGAGATCACAGAGCATATATTCAGGTTGGAAACTTGTGACTTGTGCTCTTTGCCCTACAACAATAACAATCATTGGCATTTGGTTGTTATCAATTGGGAATGTGCATCCACAATACACTACAACAGCATGCGCCATGGATCAAGTTTGGCAATCTCCAACAGATTTGCAGAGAAAATGGTAAATATAAACAAGCCCAATTCATATTCCCGTTATAGAAATGACGCAGATGATACATTCATTTCTCAATACTAGTAATAGGCAGCGGGGATCAAGGAACAAATGGTAAAGGTCCGAGGAGCCAATCTGCAAAAGTGGACCATCATCCATGACAACACTGCCCCACAACAAAAATCGGGTAGCAACAAATGCGGTGTACATGTGATGAGGTGGATGGAGCTCCCCATAACAGGCATGGATGTTACTAAGAGCGAGTCGGATAAGCATATACATAACCTGCAGAGTGAATATGTCCTCAGGTTACTTACAAGCAAACATGCCATCGCAACCATCATTTGATTAGAAACTCACAATCCAAGTGAAACGTGAAGAGCAGCCGAACCTGTTTTGCTAAGCATAATCCTTTATTCACTTTGAACTTTTTGTCTCTATGTTGGTGATCTTTTGGTGGAACACAGATCCGTTTTGTGTAATTATCAGACTTGCTTCCCTTTCGGGATTTTAAGTGTATGCTCCGGCCATATGACATGTACCAAGGGGTTGTTTATTATATTCCTAAGGATAAATGGTTTCGATGTTTATTGTGAATTATGGTGTCTTCCATTTCAGTACATCTTTCACTGATGTGCAGCATGCAAATTTTCATATACGATTTTGATGTGATTGGAACCTACGGATGTGATGTGCAACATGCAAATTTCACTTAACAACGGATCCCATGATGTTTGATTGCATGGCCTATATATAACTGTTGCTCCTGTTACACATCGAACACCACATATAATTAACAACACAATAGTACAATGTGTTATCTGCCTATACCCCACCGTATGGTGCTTGCCAATTGAGTATGAAATTCAAACTATGCCTTCCTCTGGAATTCTGTTTGTGTTGTTATACAACGAACAACACAGCAAACACCACAGCACATGGTGTTGTGTGCTTATACTCAAACTGTATACTACTTGCCCATTGGCTCCCACTTGCTAAATATCCATTCTTGTGCAGCAATTACCAGTGAAAGGGTAGGTTCGAAATTTGATTTCCTGCTAACAGAAGATTCAATTCTCGATTCCTTCGATTACAGTATACAGCCTTATTTCGTAGAGCGTAAGATGATTTCGAAGGCACAGGGGCTTATTCCTCACAATGAAACATCGTCATCCAAAACAAAATTAATAAAGGCATCAGAGCGACAACGTCGTAAGTATATATGAACATAATGGGTACAGAATGAGTGTCCCGACAATTACACCCATGACCAATATTCAAAAACCCCAACATCAACGTCGAAAATTTGAATTGTCAACGTGTCGTGCAATGAACAAGTACTAAACAACAATCTACTTGCCTGTAATTACACCCATGGAAGTTAAATTCACATGAAAAGCATAATTAAGTGTATAGCCAGCAATCATTCCATAAAAAGTTTTTGATCCCAGCACAACTGCATTCATTCAACAAGGGGTAGAGTTCAAACATATCTCTTAAACTCACCACATCTCTCTCAACTTATTGGCAAAATGGACATCACCTTACATCTACTTCAACTGACTGACTTTGAGCAAAATAATCCACCAAGGATTTCACCGGTACGTGCACTACACAGCAGGAACATCCTCGTTACTTACATTTTAATTTAATTCTGTTGCTTATTTACCACCCAACCAGTACATCCATCTAGGTTAATTCAAAAATGTTAACGATGATGGCTGTATGTTGAGGTTTCCATCGACTTCACGTGATGAAGTCGTTGCGGTAGAATTGCAATACTGGAAATTGACAGCACTTTCACCGTGCCTCGGAGCATGTCCCTAACAACCATTCAATAGTGCAGCAACGTACATCAACAAATGAAGGATTGATTGATGATCTCGAGCACTTGTTAATTAATGCGTTGTAGTATAATGTCGCAATCTAGACGGATGTCATTTTATTTATATATAATTTTTATTAATTTTATTCTAGTTTGTTCACTGGGAGGCAGTTATTGATATACATCACTCTCTATTATCAAAAAATCATGAATGAAAGAATCAAAGAATGAATTAATCTAAGTCAATTATATACAAGAATGAATAGATTAGTGTTAAGGACAATGCCTTAAACATATAAATAGGTATAAAAGCATTAAAAACTAATCTAAACTAATCTAGGTTGGTTATGTATATTACTATCTAAACAATGGCTTACTATAGGCACAAAAAGACTATCTATACTAACATATACTATATATTATACTAACATATATAACTGTATACACTAACACATCTAAATGTCACTAAAAGTCCTTCAAAACATTTATATACAAAATAAGGTAAAACAATACGTATACTAACTATATACATATATACCATTATACATTTGTACTCTACGCTTAACACAAATAATACAGATACTACACACTACCATACTAACACTTAAGCTCACACACACCTTTAACACTAACACTTAGCTATATTTAGCTTAACTTAACCCATACTTAGTCAAAAATTTGTTAATTGGCGGGTCCAACCCTTCGCGGAATCAACAGCCCACTAGGGGTCGGATCGACTACTATTAATCTTGGGCCCATAGGTTTTATTAGATGTTTTTGCATAGTTTTGGGCCAATACCGGCCCACAAGAATCGACCCGGCCCAGTCGGACGCACGAACTCCCAACCCTCTCTTTTCTCTTGCTATAGATAGTATGGTTTACTAATGCTATGGGATTCGACATCTAATCTTGATATCAAAGGTTTTCAGGTGCAAATCACTTTCTATGGCTATAGAAGCTCGTCCACACATGATGTGGGACTATTAGCAACACCCCAATCAGTGCGTAGTTATGTGATTTTAGGCCAACTTTAGGCCTCAATTTAGGTACTAATTAATTAATTAATTATTTTCAAATTAGATTATATGATTATGTTGCTTATATATGGGCTACTTATTAGTATAATTTATTTACCTCAATTAAATATATAAATATATTTAAAAATTCCTTAAAGTTAGTGAAAAATACATGTTGATTTATTGATTAATTCCTTAATTAAAGTACAAATTAATAAATTAATGGTACAATTGATTTATAAATTAGTTGATTTATATTATTAACTTATTATTACAGATTTTTAATTTATTTTTATTCATTTATTTTGATATATATACATTTAAATATAAGATTTATTTATATATACATATATATATATAGATTTAAATACTATTCTATAGTATAATTGAGTTATAAATATATTGAAAATACTTAAAACTATAATATAGAAGTATACAACATAATTTATTTCATTAGTTGATTAAATTACTAATTTAAATTATATTAACTTAATAATATACCTAATTAACTTATGAAAATAATTATCTACAATATATAGGTAAATAAATAAATATAGGGGTGCATTATTGTACAATATAAGTACTTTAAGTTATATATATAGTTATAATTATAATTCTAAGTATGTACATAGCTATTTATAATTACATATGGATTATGTACATATAATATAAATAAATATATACATAATTATATCATTATAATACATACTTTATAACTTAATATAAATACCTACCTAAGTAAATAGAATAGATATATAAGTTATTTATATACTTAATCTACATATAAGGTACTATTTACACTTAATTTAAGCTTATATACAAGTATAAATACTATATACATAGGTATTTTTAAATCATTTCAGATTTCTATTTTATTTTTATGTTTTATAGAGATAAGGGACGAGAGTAGAAAGTTGAGAAGAAAAGGAAGAAGACTTTTTTTGTATTTTTGTTTTTAGTTCTTTTATTTTTAAATCAGAGAAGACTAGGACTTCTACTAGTATGTTCTCCTAACTACTAGACTCGAAACCTAACCTAAACGCACACACACCTAAAACACAACCTAATCTTACTCAAGACACTTTTATTTTATTTTTTTACAATTATTTTTTATTTTTTTTCTATATCTACAAGTTGGGAAAAATGAGGCTCTATAAAGTTGAGACATGAAACCCAAAGCCTTAAAAATTAGTCAAAGCTACCGAAACAAATGGTTCACACCCTAAACACATCCAAATATCCATTCAGATTAGATTCAAACTCAATTTTATGAATTTAGCATAAAGATAAGCATGGAGATTGATTTAGATAGATATCAGAAACTACATGTGCTGATAGAGATTCCAAAGTGATCTATAATTAATTTCAAAACCATGAGAGTCATTCAAAATTGGTGGAAATAAACTACATCTAGACTTCATTAGAAGCTCAAAAACATGGTTTGTTTATTAAATTGCATCAGATTAAACATTTGGATAGAAAAGATGCTCATCAGTGCTGACAAAGGATTCTCAGAGGTTTAACATGCTTTCTATTCAATTAAAAGCCAATCACAGGTATATGAATGCTTCTTCAGACACTATCTAACATCAGATTAGCCTAGATGATACAGTTGAAACTTTAAAACACTCGTCATAACCAATTCAACTCTTCAGCTCCAGTTTCCAACAGGTCCTAAGCTAGTTACTGTCAAACAAGGCTTCACATCCAATTAAAGTTTGATTTACTCAGTTCAAAGTTTGTTGATCATCTAAAAGCAGGTCTATGCATTCTTCATTCTAGAAACTCAGTTTAGCTCTTATTTGATCTCATATTTAATATAGAATCCTTATAATCAATTCTCTGTTATAACTCCATTCAGACAGTTTAGTACATCTACTGCTAACAAAATCCATCTTTAGTTGACTTGAAATCTTAATTCTTCATTAAAGAACATGTCTATGGTCTCAAGAATCATCATGAATCATATTTAAACATTCACCAAGACCTTAACACACTAATTGAGTATTAGAATTGCAAAGTCACTCTAGACCTGGGCAATGAAGCTAAACATCCCATATATGGAATTAAGCAATTAAAATCCCATCTCAAGTGTCACAAATAGTTAGCAAAAGGTCTGAAACTTCATGAAAAACAAGTCAATGATCGTAACATATTAAAACCTTAGCTTGATCCCATCTTTACGCTATAGACAGCGTGAAAGATGGATTCCAAACCAAGCATTCAAATCCTTTACAAACTGATCCCAAGACCTTCTTTTAAACCTTTCAAACTTCATTCAAATCCCAATGCAAGGATTAAAACCAATGTGAGAGTATCAGATTGTCGCCCTAGGTGGGCTTTTGATGTGGCTTTGCCTCAATGAATTGATCATCTAAACATCTTGCTAATGAGGTGTGGCTTATCATAGCTAAAGTGCTAAAGTTAGGCTAGAAACTAGGTTAAACACTATATTCTTAACATAATAAATGGTTAAGTGTGAGAATTAATGAAAATGACATAAAACACTCAAATTGTGTTAAAAATGCATAATTATGTCAATTTATGAGATATTCTATTCATAAATATAAACCGATGATCCAAATGACAATTGAACATCTTTTTGAGTCCAAAAGTACAAATCAAAGGCAAAATCATGTTCTAATATGTTCAATTAAGCTCCAATAAAAATCTCGTTGCATTTGGACATTACTAGGACCTTGCATTTAGAGTTTTACATATAAATCCTTCATCCAAAACATTTCCTTAAGGATAAAAGTCGTAGGGACCTTCTTGCAAGCCCTTAGGGACCTCCTGGTTACATATTTTACCACTTATGGACTTTTCATGCTATTTCTCTACCCCTTAGATTTAAGCGTCTCTTGTGCATTTTTCACAAAAGACCTAGGCATTCTCTTCTATACATTTACGAAGAGCACAGCCCACCTAGGTCATCATTTCTTTGTGCCTTGAGATCAAAGGTGGATCTTCCACTTTAGCCTTGGCACCTTAGTGTGGAGCATCGTTACCTTCCTCAGATCTCATCTAACAGTGGGAATCATTTGAAAACCTTCCCACGTTCATTTATATCTTATCCCCACCATTCGACCTAATTTTGCTTAACCTCACTCCACAGTGATTAGATCTCACTCTCAACCTTTAAAACCATGGACCCTTGCGCGCGCTATCAACTCCATGGACCCCTGCGCATGCTATCAACTCCCCCTCCTACTTCCTCAAGCTAGTCGATCACTCGCTCCAACTTCCTCTCCTCTTTACTTGACTCCATCAGTGACAGAGGTGGAACTTCGCCTTCCTTGCTTCCTCCACATCGCTAGGGATGACATATGCTTAAGGACATCCCTGAGCTCCTCTAGTGGGCTTTCATCAGCTAGAGATCTCCCTCCTTCGTCGCTATAGTGACTAGTTGCAGCCTAGGTCCCATTCCTCTGATTAGCTAGGTTTTACTGCTTTCTAGGTAGATCTACTATTTTCTAGATTAGATAGGAGTAGTGTTATGTAGTGTAGATCAGATTCTATCATTTGGTAGTTTAGATTAGGAGTAGATTAGATTAGCTCTGATTTCTCTCTCTTTAATCAATTCAGATCAGAGAGTTGATTTTCACACCTTCGTCTCGATTCATACAGCTTTCTCTATGCCTCACGATCATCTTCTACTGATTTCCTCAAAGTTTTAATCTGCAATTCACCCTTCCATTAGAGCCTAATAGGATTTGAAGCTCTTTAGCTTTCATATCTAAATTTGTGCTCAAAATCCATATAGGGCTCTTCTCATTCACTTCATAAATTCACAAGGACCCCCGATCTCGATTTGATTGTATCGATTTGCTCGATTCTTTCAGATTTGGATTTCACGCCCAATCTCGAGATTTGGAGTTAATTATGGTTTAATGGATTTAATCGAGTGATTCGAGTGTTGTTTTGCTTAATTAGATGTATTGCGAGGATTCCAATGTGTTTTGATTTGATTTTTAATTGTAGGTGAGCATATACCCAATTTAAGCCTCATTTTGGTTAGTTTGGGCCAAGGAGAATCAAACATTGATTTAAGGCCTTAAACCATGACCCAATAGTTTATATAGGATTACCCAAGGCTCTAACACTAATCTATAGTGTTTAGAAGCTCATGGTGTTCAGATCACCTAGGTAAATCACAAAACAAAGGCCCCAAAATAGGGCGGCATTGATTTTTGAATCAAAAGAGCTTTAATGTGAAATTTGGGGTTCTTTAGAGGACTTCAGGGTTAAAGTGAAGATTTGGAGTTGTTTTGGAATGAATTTTAATACATATTTTGACCTATCTTTTTTACATTGTCTATAATGTAGAGTGAAGATCATATTAGGGTTGTTAGAGATTTTTAAAGAGTGTGAATTGATTCTATGGTTTTCAGATCTTCAAAATGTTTTACACTGATTTTCAAGTGGTTTTTAGTGGATTTCAGAATGATCATGATTTGATGGAGTTTTTAGCTATGAGATCTGATTTTCTAGATTTGAAAGTAGAGTTTTGGACCTCAGATTCAGATTTGAACGGGGTGATCTAGAGAGTTTTTGTAGTAGCATTATGCTGCTAGGTTTTGGAGCTTACATCAGTAGCAGTATGAGTTGTTGAATTACATTCAGCAGCAACAACATTTGAACTGCTCTTCTCAGCAGCTACAACTATGTTCGGGTTCAAGTGGAGGTTTGAGTGAATTTTGAGTGTTAAATGAGCCATTCATGCTTTGTATTACTAGAACATCATGTAAAGCATTCATGTACAACTTTTTGATTTTAAATCTGATTGAAATGGCTTGTAATTCCTTGTAAACATCCACTGTTAGCAGCATGTGAAAGTCTTTAACTATCCAATTTGTAATATTAATGAAATTCTATGTGAAAATCATGTTTTATATGTCCAACATGTTACATGATGTGTGCTGAATGTTTCTATGGCTGTCAATTGCAATTCTAGCCGTTGGAATCCCTTATGAGGCCTTAGGTTCATGTTTTGAATACCCATTTAGGCCTTCTTTGTGTGAGAATGAAATAACATAAAAAAATATTAAAAAATTGTAAAAAAATAAAACAAAGTTGTCTTTAGTAGGATATAATATTTTTTTAGGTACATGCAAAGTTTCAAAGCATTCTGAACCCTCTAATTCGTAGAACATACCAATAGACAATTCAGTCTACTCTGAAACTGAATAAGTGAAATCAACATGAAAAATACAAAAAGAAATATTTCTTCTCCCTCTCACCTTCTCTCTCTCTTCCCATGCTTCTATAAAATAGAAAAACATCATAAAATATTAAAAAAGTCAAAAAATACCAAAGTATTTATACTTGTAAATATAACTAAAGACTTCTTTAAAAAAAATATATAACTAAAGACTAAGTTAAATGTAAATATTAACTTCTATAAATTAAATGTACATAAATAACTTATATATGTATTATATATATTTAAATAAATATTTATTTTGAGTTATTGTATATATATCCTAATTATATAATTATCTACTAATTTATAGTAGATTATATATACATAAATTAAGATAATTGTAAATAAATATGTAAACTTGTACAATTGTATCTATAACTATACATACATATATAAGTAATTATTATATATTGTACATTTATTTAATTAAGTATTTATTATACATAGTTAAGTTAATAAGTTAATTAGCTATGTTATTAAGTTAAAATAAAATAAATTAGTAATTTAAGTTATTACTGAAGTAAACTATGTTGTATAGTTGTATATAATAATTTTAATTATTTTCAAATTATTTATAATATATTTATACTATATAATAGTATTTATACCTAATTATGTATATATCTGGTTAAAAAAGTGTATATAAATGTATAAAAAATTAAAATAATTGATAAAAAATAAATTAAAAATATGTAATAAATACTTTATTATGTATAATAACTAATTTATAGGTCAATTGAGTCATCAATTAGTTAATTTATGCATTCATTAAGTAATTAAGTCCTAATTCAATGTGTATAACTCACTAACTTTAAGCATTTTTTAAATTTAATTAAATAAGTTATTATTCTAAATTAACTACATAATTATGTAGCCCTACATAAGGGTTTTCTAATTATATAATTTAATTTGAATTCATATGCCAATGAGGCACTCAAATCGAAGCCCAAAGATTGTATTAGACTACGCATTAGCACGCGTAGACGGTGCAGGCAGATAGCGCCACATCAGGCACTGAAGTGGTAAGTGGTCGAATAAAATGTTTTGAGTCCGTTGGCTATGCACGCTGAAATGAGAATACACATATACATATAAGTACTGAGCATATTGGCACGTGCGTGTGCACGCCTTTAGGCATGTGTGTGTGTGCCCTGGCGTGGGTGTGACTTGGAGCCATTGTGGGTCTAATGGGCCTAAAAATGTACATAAATATACCTAATGATCAACCAGAGCTCGGTCTAGTAATGGTCTGATCCGACCCTGTAAGGGGTTGATCTTGCGAACCAAACCGGATTCGCCAACCAATAATTTTGGCCTAACTCACAACAAACCATAGTTAAGTTAACTTGAAAAATTCTAAGTGTTGTGTATATGTAGTGTGTTGTGTGTGTATACAGACTAAGTGTGAGTTGAGTGTATGTGTGTACAAATGTGTGTGTGAGTATGTATATAATTAATATAAGTATAGCATATACGTATAATGGATGTATAAAAGCAGTAAATCTATTCTATGAAAGCATTAAAATCTACTCTAATTGGAAGAATGGGATCTCTAGGACGATGGCCGGTGGTCAGTGGTGATGAATTGTGGAAGAAGGTCTCCAACGATTGAAAAGCTTGCTAGTGGAGCTTTTAGGACATCCCCTAGTGTTATGTGATCCAGCTCGACATGGCAAAAATGAGGGAGGCAAGGTAGCTATTGTCACCAGCCGTGGAGTGAAGAAGAAGTTGGAGGACGAAAGGATCGACCTAAGGAAGCAGGAGGGGAGTCGATAGCCTCGCACAGGCAAGTGTGGAGATTCTTTTATTGGTGTTGGGGAGCTCTGGTCACTGCATCAGTGGGTGAGGTCCAATGTGGATGAAGGGCTGAGATGGAGCCTGAGAAGCGCAAGAAGATTTTGGAATGAACTATAGCCATTGGATGAGATCTAGGTGAGGGCACCAAGGTGTGTGTACCAGGGATCGGAGGTTAAATTAGATGAGGAGAAGAATGGATGGCGAAGATGGTGTGTGTTCTTTGTGGAAGTGCACTTGTAGTTGCAAGTGTTTTGGTGAATTTGCGGTAAAGCCCTAAGGTGCAAAATGGTAAGAAATTATCAAAGGAACCCATACGTGAAGGTTTTCATGACCAAGAGGTCCCTGACAGCTCACAAAAGAGTCCCTGATGAGTTTTATGAATAAGGAATGTAAAGGCTTAAAGCACCTAACTATAAAACATGTATTTCAAGGTCCAAATGACGTCCAAATGCAATGTACTTTTTATGGTATGTTAATTGTGTAGGTTCTTCTGACGGAGGGGGGTGAGATTTGCGTGATAAATAAATAATGTGGAAATAAAAGATATCAATCACACAAAAGAATGCAATCACAAGTACACAATGATTTTTAGGTGGAAATCCAAACCTGGGTAAAACCACCACCTAAACGTCTCGGTTTAGGATTTCCTGATTGACCGAGTCGATCAAATCCACTGACGAACTACTTCAAACAAGGATAGTTCAACCTCTTACAACCATACTACTTTATATGAGAGTAGTGTATCTCAAACCCCTCCTCTTCACGAGGAGTATTTTGTCCCACGAAGGAGATGGGAATTTGCAAAGCGAATACCCAACCAAAAACAAACGAAAAAAACAACAAGCACTGATGATAACATCATCATCAGCCATATCTAGCTTTAATTAGTCATATTCCATTAATAAATGCTCCTACATAACCGCCAAAGGATCATAAATCACTACACATCCATTCTGAGAGTTTAACATGAAACCAGGGTTAAAACTGTAATTTTACCATCATATCATGAATGCAGAACAACCACGGGTTTTCTTAGGGGTTTACTAAAGGTCAAATATGCATTAAAGTCTAATAAAAGGGTCTGTGTAGACAGAAATAGGTTTTCACGCGTTATGAGAATTAAATGACATCTGAAACCCTAAAAATATACCTACTTAATTAACTGAGGTTCTGGTCAGGATAAAATTCTTTAGGGTGAGGAAGATGGTCATAGCGGGAGCCATCTTCCTCTATGCCTCGCCGGTCACAGCGGGCACCATCTTCTATGACCATCTTCCTTTGCGCCTCGCCGATCACAGCGGGCGCCATCTTCCCCTCTCCTCGCCGCCGTTCACCTCATCGGAGAGTTCGTCCCCTTCGGCACCGGCCAATCAAAGCCGATGTAGATCTCCTTCCTCTTCGTAACCATCCACCAAAACTCCTCACCGAACAACCCACCTTCACGTAACCATCTCTGCCTCCATCCGGCTACTTCAAGCCTTTCACGACATGCTACCACCACTATCACCTTTGCCAAGACTAGGCGAAGCTTCTAAGATGTTCTAATGCGGTTGTAAGGCCTTATTTCATGTTCTCAGGTTCTACGTTGGAGCTCTGCCACCTCTGCCATCGCCGCCTTCGTTCTTCAAGCTCCAGGCCACGAAAGCGCTAGGTTTCACCTCCAGGCAGAGCGGAATAGCCCCAGGAAGTCATCACAGTCCTCAATTGGAGGTTTTAGCTACGAGAGCATGCCTAATTGAACGAAGCTTCACTCCTGCATGCACGCGAAGAAAAGCCCCTGGGATTAGTCCCACATAGTGGGAGTTGGAGGCTCTGAAGGCACATAAGTTATTTTTTTTCTCTTGCCCCTTTGCCTTGAGACACCGGGGGTGAGGTCCCCGCTCACCCGTTCACGCTCACTCGACCCGACTTGACCTAACCTATACACTCCTCGGCTACTACCCACGCCGGTAGCCTTGGACTTGAGTGCGTGTGATCCGATTACCCAGCCATCTGAGAGAGAAAGAAGAGAAGCAAGGAAGGAAGAGTGAGAGAGCGTAGGGGAGGGGGGTTTTTGCTCTTTGAAGGAAGTGTCCCTGTGCGACACTTAGCCAAATTTGAAGGGTGTGTGGCCCTTGTGTGTGAAGAGAGAAGAAGGCTTGAGAAGAGAAAAGAAGAAGACTTGTGCATGCTAAAGGAAGGAAGAAGAAGAAGAAAGAAGGAAGAGAAGAGTTGAAGAAGATGAACAGTGCCTTTGCACTGTAGAATCTAAATACTTGGAGTCTGACTATGGCATTATTTGAATTACTATTCAATAATTTGAGTACTATGGTTAAGAATAAATTGAGATGCATCCTTAAATGTGGATCTAAAAGGTGATTTAAATCACCACTTTTTAGGATCATTTTCATTCTTTTTATGTCAAACTCATGTTATACACTGATGATCAATTTTTAGTAATTATTCTCCATTGAATATCATTCTTGGCTTAATTATTATGCTCATTCCTATTTTAATTGAGATTAGTGCATAAATTACAATACTTGCTCCTTATGTTCGACCTCGGACTTATATTCGAGTTATGAATTGTATTTGTTAAAGAGTGATTTAGGAGACTTTACTACAACGAGACACTTTAATCTACTGAATAGCCCGTTCAACAAGCACCTATAGAACTACAAAGTAAATATGATGTTATGCTACTATAGGTAAGAATCTCCCCTTAGTAGGAAGTGTGTAGGTGTGATCTCACCAGAGTATCGATGCTCTTGGATTGGAAGCTTTGAGAGCAAAAGCACTTCTCTTTCTTGATAATTTCTTCCTTATGACACAAAGAGTGTGGAAGTAGTGTTACTTGGTATGTGTTGCAAAGGAAAGGTCCACCTCTATTTATAGAGGTCCTAAGAAGGGTTTAGAAGCCTCTTTTAGCCGTTGGGAATTATCCCAAGGTAAATCAGGCTGAAATCAGGGTCATTTATGATTCTAACAGGGTTATCAAATGTCTGAATCTATTATCAGATGTCTGGGTCATCGTCTAATTTTATGGTCAGATGTTTGAGCTAGAAGGGTGGATCAACTGGATGGTGTTAGATCAGAACAGACGTCTAAAGATGTCTTTTAAGATGTCTGGGAAACTAATCAGATGTCTGATTCTAAACAGGTTTCCTTCCTATTTTTGTCCAAACCTAAATAGGGTTCTAGGTTTTGTTGGTTAGACAACAGGTTGGATGTCTGGTACAAAGTCTAGACGTATGGAAATAGGTTTTACTGTGGAATTGATTTCTCGAGACTAAATAGCTATAATCACTGACAAAAGTGATTTGGGGATGGTTGAGCCTAACGTTTATTTATCAGACGTCTAAGGTTCTCTAAAGACATCTGAAAAAGAATGTAGGTCAAATTAAAGGTTAATCCTCTAAGATTAGGTCTGACAAGCCAACGGTCCTCTAGTTGGACTTCTAGCAATGTCATCAGATGTCTTTTAAAATGTCTGGACTAATGGCTGGTCATCTGAAATTAACAGATAGAAAGCACTAAGTCCAGCCTAAGTGTTTTGGACGTCTGATTTTCAGATTGGACGTTTGATTAGGCTGTCTGATGCCTATTTTGACTTTCTAAGTTCTCTACAAAAATAACTAAGTATCCTAGGGTTGTGTATGTGTTCCTAGGACTACTGTTTGGTAACTTTAAGGCTCTTTAACAATCATCTAGACAAAATAAAGAGCAAAGAATATAAATACAAAAATACAAGACAAGAAAAACATCCATCCTATTCTTCTCCTTTCTTTAAGCTCTTGCTCCAAGTGAAGCTCCTTTTCCTCCATTAAGCTCCTCCAATCCACCATAGATGTGAGCTTGAGCTCCTTCACACTTGTATCTATTTGCAAATATCCTCAAACTCATAAACTCAAATTGCAAATGTTAAATAACAAGTGTTTTGTTATAATCAAAATTAACGATCGTGGTGCCCTTGCACCAACAAATTGAACATATTAGAACATATTGCAATCATTGATTTATACTTTTAAGCTTAAATTGTGTTCAATTGGCATTCAGAACATCCATTTACAAATTTAAATATAGAATCTCTCAAAATTGACCTAATTATGCATTTTTAGCACAAATTGAGTGTTTTAGGCCTTTTTCATTAATTCCCATACTTAACCCATTTATCATGTTAATTTGATAGTATTTAACCTAGTTTCTTGCTTAACTTAGGTATTTTAGCCATGATGACACACACCTCATCAACCACACAACATCACAGATGAAGGGGTCAACAAATAAGGAGAGACTGAAAACACCCATACCTACGAATCCATTCTTCCATGACCTCTCCTGAGAAATGAATTCTCCCAGCTGGATCTCTTCCTCTTCTTTGGAGGCCTCCCAACTCTACGTACATGTTTCAAATTTTTCAAAACTTCGTTTCATGCTTACGATTCAGATGTGCAGCCTCCTGAAAGGAAAAGGTGAAGTTCAATTTAAACATAAACAACATAGAGAAGAAACGAATAGGATCAGCACCAACTTATAGTTATAAATGTGGTAACGTATACCATCATACCATACTGTGGTTGAAGAGGAGAATAGTTCCATGTATGCTTTCTCAACAACCTTAATACATGCATCATGCTTCTTGATAGAAACTGAACCATAATTAGTGAACTTATAAATATGGGAACATATGTCCTTGATGAGACCAACATCAACAATCATAATAAAGCACTATTGTCAGGTTTTTTGTCCATAGTAATGGTGCCAAAAATAATCAAATGGTCTTGCGATAATATGTAATCAATCATAATAAAGCACTATTGTCGGGGTTTTGTCCTCAGCAACGACGCCAAAAATATGGTTGACGACTAACTGTCTGCGATAAAAATGATGTTTTAGGTATCGTTGTTGTAGTATATTTGTCACAATGCAAATTGATATCGCGTCATTTTATTTAATTATAATTTTTACTGGTTACTTTACAGGTCGTTTACTGGGAAGTAGTTATTGATATATATCACTCTCTAAGTCAAAAATGTTCTTTTATTCTAAATATGTTAATTTTATTTACAAAATAAATCAATGAATAAATTAATAAAAGAATTTGTTAATTATATACAAGAGAATCACTTATTTCTACCTACAATGCCTTAAACATATGTATAACTAACAAGCATTAAAAACTAACTAATGCTACACTATGTTAATTGTATACAACTACTCTAAGTAATACCTAATATTGGTACAAAAATAGTTACTCATATGTACTATACTAAGTTATATTAACATACTAATATCTTTAGTAACATATATTCTATATATAGTAACTTATTATTCGTCGTTATAACCTTAGTAAAATATTTACATAACATAAGGCAAACATGACTATCTGTACTAACATATTTACAAGTATACAGTGATGGATACTTTCGTTACTAAAGCTCTAAGGTTATTTATATATATAAGAGCTCAAACAAGTATCTGACATGCTCATATTATACATATGTACACACTATATATGAAATCATATACGTATATATATTTACAATATTTACATACATATACCATAATATACTACACATATACATATGTAGATATGTACACATAGAAGCACAAACACTTAGTCGCATGAGCGATTCTTTAATTCTCTTCTCTCTTCTCTTCTTCACTCAACACTTAGGAAAATTTGGATCTCTCTCTCATAAACATGCACGGTCACTGTTCATAAGCCCAAATATTGGTTTAAATGGGTGGGCCAGCCCATTTTCGTGAGATACACAGCACCTTGAAAGGTAGGACCAAACCACTACTATTGGGCTAGCCCTAGTTTTATTTAGGTGTATTTCATGCATTTTAGGCCCAATAGGCCTAGCAAACCCACACCCGCCTACATGCGCCCACACACGCACTTGCAGGCATGTGCACACCCACACATGCACACACCCGTAGGATGCATGCGAATCACGAATGACTTGTCTGCTCATTGTGTGCCCAGTGCTGACGATTGAGGGGCTCGCTAGTGCCAAACAAATTATACTGCTGTGGCGTGCTTTCCACTTCTGATGTGGGATAATTCTACACAGCCAAATTGGTGCGTGCTGCGCATTGTTATGTTCTGTTCACGAGGATTTAGCCCTTGATTTGAGGGACATAAATTAATATAAACTAAAAATAAATTATATAATTACAAAGCTCTAATATAGGTCTTTATGATTATACAATTAATTTATGCAAATAAGTTATTTAAATATTTATTAAAATTAGTTAAAGTTAAGGTTTTATACACGTTGAATTTAAGTTTAATTTCTTAATTAATATATAAGTTAGTAACTGAATTATTAAATTTACCTTATACAAAGTTAAAGTTAATTTATATGATAAAGTATTTATTATACATTTTAAATTTATTTTTGAAACTTTATTTTGATTTATTTACATTTAAATACTCGTTTAAGTTAGTTATGTACATATTTAATTAATACATACTGTAATATAGTACAAATACAGTACAAATAGGTTAAAAATACTTAATATAGTACTATACAAGTATACATTATAAATTCCATCAGTATTAACTTAAATTACTAATTTATTTTATTTTAAGTTAATAAATTACTTAATTAACTTAATAACTTAATTACCTTCCATAAATACATAATTAAATTAAATTTATGGTACTATATAGTATATTTTACTTAGTTAAATACGTATGTACAGTATTAGGTAAAATTATATACATATACCCATGTTTGTATAATTATTTAAGTTAATATACGTCAAGTTAATATAAATTAATATATAATTATACAATAAAGTTATATATACAAAATAATTCACTTTAAATATTTAATTTAATATATAGAATACATATATAAGTTATTTATACACATTATTTACATATTATACAATATGTACCTATAGCTTAATTTTGAATTACATTTACAAGTATATATACACTAGACAAGGTATTTTCAGAAATTTTATGATTTTTATAGTTTATATATATATAGTAGAGATAGGAGATGATAGAGAAAGGATGAGATGAGAGAGGAAGAGGTACTTTTGGTGTTTTTCAACTTAGGTTCTTTAAGGAATTCCAAAGTAGACTGAACTGTCGGCTAGTATGTTCTACCAAGCTGAGGGTTCAAATTACTTTGAAACTTGGCACATACCTAGAAAAATGCATGATCTTACTCAAAACAGGTTTATTTCTTTTTTATTTTTTTCATGATTTTATTTATTTAGAAACTAACCAAACATGGCTTAAATGAATGTTGACAAGTGGAACCTAAGCCATGAATTTCAATCCTAATGTTCTGGAAATGATGTTGAAGCCTTAAAAACATCCAGCAAATAGTGTACAATATGATTGAACAATAAAACATGCCTTCGAATTTCATATTTCATAAAAATTAAGATTTGGATATTTTATTACTACAAATGCTGTTAACAAAGAATTTTAAGTTGAATTACAAGCCATTCAAATTAGATTTGAGTGCGAATACATGTAGTTCTAACCACACAATACACCAACAGCTCACAAAACTCTCAAATCAACTCAATCTCCTTTCAACTCAGTGACTGTTGCTGCTCAGAGGGGTAGCTGAATTCAACTGCTTAAAGTTGCTGCTACTGCTGTTTGCAATAGACACTGATGTAGCTACTCAATTCAGCTGTTGTTCAACTGCCAACAAATGCGGCAACTTATATAGCTGCTGCCCATGAAACCCAGCAGTTGCTGCTGTTGTTTGCAGCACATGTTATGATGTAAATCAAATCCAATCTTAGATCAGATCTGAAATCTCTAAATACAACAAAAAAACATTTCCATCCTCAGATTCAATTAAAACCACTCAAAATCAATGTAAACTCTTTTGTATCAAAGTCTGAACATCACCCTCTGAATTATAAAATTCAAGGTGTTGTAGCGGAAAACTACGCGATCGAAATTGGATTTTGAAAACCCATCGTTGTAGTTCGATTTGCGAAGCAATCCGTCAATAGATAAATTTACCGAAATTCGTAAAAAAATTTCGAGTCGAACATAGGGAGGCTACATCAATCTTACAACCACGATTTTTTTTTTGGTATTTTTGTTTGAAAGCGAGATAATTACAATGGAATTGATATTAACACTAAGAGAGAGAGAGAATAATCACTTGATATATGTAAAGACTCGTTCTGATTTGAGCCTTTTAAGACGTCTGGATTGTCGGTCAGACGTCTGGCCAGACGTCTGGACCCCTTCCCAGACGTCTGCAAATTGAAAAACCTGGACGCATATTTGCTTTCTGCGTGCAGACAACACGTAGTTCGTTTCTCTCTACTCTCTTCTTCTTTTCCCCCCCTCGCCGAACCCTAACCTCTTGCCTATAAGAGCACCCCCCTTCCTCTCCTCTCCACTCCACCACCACCACCTTACTCCCCACTCCACTGCCGTGAGTGAGGCACACGAGAGAGAGGGAGCAAGAGTGAGGAGGAGGAGCGGGCGTGAGGAGGTGGAGAAGGCCAAGGTCGCGAGCTCGTGGAATCTCGAAGAGTGTTGCATGGCCACCGCGGCGCATGTGGGAGGAGAGCGTCGGGGCGTCGTCCCCAACTTCTTGCAGCAGTCGGAGCTGCAGTAGAGCAGGAGAAGCCGCGGTGGAGCGCGGTCTAATACTGGAGTTTTTCCAGTATCAGACATCCGGAGTGCCTTCCGGACGATGGGATGGATGTCTGGCGACGACACCAGACATCTAAAAGTGAATGTATCGCGAAGGTACGTCTTCCTCACGGTTACGGCCATGCAGGCTGCACCGCAGAGGCGAATTGCTTGGCTAAAAAGAGGTGTGCTACTCTGTCGTGCGCAGGAGCAGCTTTGGGAAGGTGTGCAGCACTCCCTCCCACACTTTTTGGACATCTGGATAGCTTACCAGACTACCAAAGGCATTCCTAGACGACCTAGGGACTAATCGAACGTCTAGAACTGGGTCCAGACAGTCGCGGAGGAGCCCTGGACGTCTGAGGTCATCACAGGAACCTGAGGTGAGACTCTGTTGACATTTAAGACGTCTGGACTTTATCCCAGATATCTGATTTGGGTCTGCAGACATGTTTTTGACCCATTGAGGATCCGATCGGGATCCGTTTTACGCAAACGAAATATCTGTGGTTTCCTTGTGAGTTCCTCTACATATTAGAAACCTTTATATACTATTCTGAACATTCCATTGTGATATGTTCCTTGGTATAGGACTTCGACTTGTTGTGTGTCTGGGGCTTGCAGAGGCACGTGGGCCGGCAGTTCGAGCCCCCAGTACTTTCGAATTGTCTGGTAGAGTGGTTTCCCCCTGTTCTATTCATAAAACATGAATGCAGCCATGAACATTTGATAACTAGAAACCTAGGATGTGACATGAATCCTAGGACGATAAATAGTTGCATTGTTTGTGTGCGTGATTGAGATTGTAGTCATAAATGAATGAGCTGAATTGTTAGCAACTGCTTGTTAATAAATACGAACTGCCTGTTAAAATATGAAGTGCCTAAGATTACTAAACAGTTACCTGTGATACCGCTTGTGCATGTGTTAAATTATGGAAATACGAGCTGCTTGTGTATAATACGGGAATGGAATTGTGAATGATGAAACCTGGTATGGAATAATATGGTGAATATGATCATGAACCCTACGAGGAGTTAGGAGTAGAACTCCTGTGGATGAATGGAAAGGTCCGGAAATGTGGATGGGAAGTGTTCTGGCCCTTGAGTACAAGGTACCAAGGAGAGCGACTATCCCCTTTTTAGCGTAAAGCAGAGCTAGCTGCCCTTGGGTTGGGACCCGAGGTTAGGATTGGCCACATTACACCGACTTCTGTTGGCCCTCGCGTACACTGTACCAGGGAGAGCTACTAGTGTAGGGAGGGATCTAGCCACCCCACGGGGCCCGGGGTTCAGCTAGCCACCCTACACCAACTTGTTAGGCCCACTGGGCAAATCAGGGTAGTCAGACGAGGGTGCGCGGACTGTGGAGGGGCGAGACCCCTGTTTGGTTCTGAGGGGCTAGACCCCTGTTTCTGAGAGGGCCAGTCCTTATATTGTTTCATGCTGTACTTTGGGCGTACCCGCTAGCGGAAATGACTGACTGCGTGCTAGTGCGGGGTAGCACCTGTGCGCTTATCGCACATGCCGTAGTCACCGCTACATCTATCTGTGACCTCGGGGTGGTTGACTGGGTGTAGGACTACCACGGGGGACTCTCTCGGCTAGGAGAGCATCACGTGTACCTTCTATTCTTTGGAAAGGACTGCAGTCAAGATCGTTCCCACAAGGAACATGCGAGATCAAGAAAGAAATCTGAAAGTAAACCAACGAGGTGAAAAGGAATTACTTGTAAAATAAAATAATTGGAAAAGATAAATTTACTTGCTAGCTTTTATTTCTTTAGATAGTCTAGTTACCACTCTACTCGGCGTTTGTTGACTTCGTTTTCTCACAACTCTTTACAGGTCCAAGAGTCGAGCAGCCCGAGTTACCGGCAGCAGAAGGTGCTGGGCCCAGTCGAGCCCAGCAGTAGTTTTTTTACTGTTGTTGTACACTCTTTTCTGCAAGTGGGTTTCAAACTTTATTTACCGGTCCTGTTATTGTACTTTTGTTCTACTTTCCTGTTGTTGTGGTGGTATGTACTGACTAGCAGCTTTTACTTCCTTTACTGCTTGTACGCTTTTACTATTAGTTACATTGCATAGTGAATGTGGTTTATTTTCCTACTTTTCGATTATTTCTTGTTGGACGAATGGGTCTTGGGATTAGTCGAGTCGAGCTGGTCTCGGGTCCTGTAGGGATTCGGGAATTGAGTCGTAACAAGATGGTATCAGAGCAAAGTCGTCTTGAAAAATGAACCAACTAGCTTGAGAATAACCAATTCACGTGCATGTAACTAGGGTAACCACCACAACGTACCGCTTGACATCTGCTCTGAGTTCCTTTCTCTGAAGTCTGTTGGAGTTGACTTCTTTCATTCTGTCTTCCGCGTCTCCTTGCAAGAGATGCCTCGTCGTGAAGTTCTCGAGGTGGGCTGCGGATGCGGCCGTGGATGAGGTCGGAGGGGCGGATGTGCCAGGCCCGAGGTGCCAGTTGACCTGCCACTTCTCCCGGGCATTCAGGCCCAGGACCTCGCTCAGCTGATCAGGGATATAGTACGAGAGGAGCTCCACCCGCCTCCACGGGCGCCTCTCCCTGAGGACGTGGAGGGGGAGTCCTCTGTGGGACTGAGAGACCGACGCAGTGCTAGACGAGCAAGAGGGGGAGGGGATGGTCCTCCACCACCCCCACCGCACTTTGACACTTCTGAGCGCGAGCCTTCCCTGCCTGGAGGCATGCCCGTTCCCCCACTGCACCTGCACCACGAGCTTTTTGGACAGTTCCAGAATCTAAAGCCCCCCTCCTTCAAGGGGGAGGAGGACCCGTCTGAGGCAGAGGACTGGCTGGAGCTGATAAAGAAGGTGTTTGACACCTTTCGCCCCCTTGCAGAGTGCCATGTGGCCTTTGCCACGTACCAGCTGGAGAGTGCGGCACACAGGTGGTGGAGGGCAGTCAGAGACCAGGAGAGGGGAGAGCCGACGTGGGACCAGTTCGTGACCCTCTTCTGTGAGCAGTACTTCCCACAGACTTGGTAGGACCAGAGGAGGCGGGAGTTCTACACTCTCCGCCAAGGGACGTTGACCATTAGCGTGTATCGCACGTGCTTCCTCGAGCTGTCATGTTTTGCTGCGACAACCGTAGCTATGAAGGAGGAGCGCCTGTAGAGGTTCACTAAGGGGCTTCGGCCTGCTATTCGGGGGTATGTCAAGCCCCTAAAGCTGCCCACCTTCTCGAGAGTGGTGGAGGCAGCCATGACGTACGAGGAGACCAACCCGGCCACGCGAGACACCGACAGCGGACGAAAGAGGCCCTACCAGCCAGAGTACTCACAGGGCCGACGAGAGAGGAGGCACACAGCACCTGCGGGAGAGCCGTCTCGTTTTGCAGGGCTGTTAGTGGCCTTTGGGGGCCCCCGACAGGAGCCAACTGCCAGCACTAGACCCCCACCCAGCCGTCAGTGGGACTTACCGAGGGAGGGAGTCGAGTCCCCCTCTGCTACCAGTGTGGCCAACCGGGCCACATCAAGAGGGATTGCTCGTCTAGAGCTGGAGCACAGCAGATGCTCCCCGCACCGAGTGCTGGAGGCCGAGCAGATGGTCGTGGTTCCTAGGTGTGTGGGGGAGGGCAGCAGTCACGGGGAGGGTACCGACCAGCGGCTACTTGCCCGACTCAGAGTGTGGCTGCTTCTTCTGCACCGAGAGCTGAGGGACCTATCAATACCCTGACACACAGAGATGCCAGGGAATCCGGTTCAGTGGTGGCAGGTATGGTTACATTTCCAGCAGATTAGTTTACGTGCTTTTTGATTCCAGCGCCACACACTCTTTTGTTGCTGCGAGTTTTGCTGTCAGTTTGGGACAGGACTACGTGTTGTTAGAGGATTCGTTTGTAATCAGAGGTCCAAGTGGCCAGTTGTTTGTAGCCGAGGAGGTCTACACGGACTGTGAGGTCAGTATTGGGGGACAGCCTCCCCGCTGACTTGATTGTGATACCAATGGAGGATTTTGGCGTGATTCTGGGGATGGATTGGCTGTCCGCTTACCATGCCCTGGTGGACTGTTTCGGGAGGAGGATCGTCTTCTCCATACCGGAGATGTGTTGAAGCTACGAGTTACTACGCTATCGTATTTGGTTTTGAAAAACCTGTCATCATAGTTTGAAAGCGAAGAACTCGTGTTCAACAAATAAAATTTGTACTGGAATAGAAATCCCGGGTTGAACTCAGGGAGGCTACGTCGATCTATATTCGCAATTATATTTTTTTAGGATTTTTGTTGAAAAGCGAAGCGATGTAATTACAATGAAGCAATATTAACAATCAAAATAAACGAGAGAGAGAGAGTAAACATGCACATAATATTTCAAAATGTTTATACAATAAAACCAAAGAAAAATTACACTGGAAAGCGGGAAATTAATTACACTAGAAAGCAGGAAAATTCTACTCTAGAAAGCTGAAAAGAGGAATGGGAGAGAAGTTATCCTCCTCGACGATCGCTTGGAGGACAAGTCGGATAAGGCGGCGCCTGGAAGACGAAGGATAGAGCGGGAAGAAGGAGGTCGAGGCAGGAGGAATGAGAATGGGGCAGCACGTCGTTGTCGTCGCGGGATCCGCTTCTGAAATGAAGGTGAAAATTTGACTTCATCTCTCGAGGAGCATCCCGCGACGATGACGACGTCCTGCCCCATTCTCGTTCCTCCTGCCTCGACCTCCTTCTTTTCGCTCCGTCCTCTGTCTTCCAGGCGGCGTCTCGTCCGGCTCGTCCTCCAAGCGATCGTCGAGGAGGATAACTTCTCTCTCCCATTCCTCTTTTCAGCTTTCTAGAATAGAATTTTCCTGCTTTCTAGTGTAATTGATTTCCCACTTTCTAGTGTAATTTTTCTCTAGTTTTATTGTATAAACATTTTGAAATATTATGTGCATGTTTACTCTCTCTCTCTCTCTTGTTTATTCTGATTGTTAATATTGCTTCATTGTAATTACATCGATTCACTTTTCAACAAAAACCCTAAAAGAAATATAATTGCGAATATAGATTAACGTAGCCTCCCTGAGTTCAACCCAGGATTTCTATTCCGGTACAGATTTTATTTGTTGAACACGAGTTCTTCACTTTCAAACTACGACGACAGGTTTTTCAAAACCAAATACGATAGCGTAGTAACTTGTAGCTTCAACATTTTGGCACCGTTGTTGGGGAGGCAACGATTTTCGATCTTCTTTTCACATTTCACGCACTTTATTGTCTTCTAACTTGCTTTCTCTTGTGTCTATTGTTTTGCAGAAACCTCCATTAGGGAATCATCAAGCGGTAGACCAGAGTAAAGTGCAGTTGAAGACAACTGTAAGTGCTCCCCATTCTTCCCCCCTCCATAGATTTCATTTGTCACATTAAATCCAAATTCCAATTTACCTAGGTGTTTGCATAAATCGTAGGAATAGTTCGGCTGTTTGGATTCTCACTCACATTCATTCCACCCTCGTTTATAAAATAAAAACAAAACAAAAAGATAATCTTGTAGGGTAATTTTCAACAGACACACAACGTACACCCACAGTCAAGGCACTTAACCTAATTGATTTCTTTTTATTCAACCGGGTTCTGATTTGTGGAACCGGTACACACTAAGCAACACATAAAAGAGTAGACGTTAAAGGAAAACAATCTTCACCCGTGTTTGAAAACCTGGTATGCCTCAAACTTGATTGAATTAACCTAATTTTAAACCCCAAAAGCTACTTAAGCAAGATTTGAACATTAAAATCCACACATCACAAATAATCTTGCTTGAAAACCCTGGTTGTGCACGCACTTACACAATTCTCAATCAATCATTAAGGGCACAACCCATTTTAAGGGCCCATCGCATTCCATAAGCACTACAACCCCAGGCTTTAATAAAATTGAGTAGATGTTGGCCTTAAGGACTGATTCGCTCTTCGGGGCCTAGTTTGAGATTGTCTTCGATTAACTTACTTGTACTGATTAATCTGATGTCTACCTAGGGGAGTAGAGTCAAACGACTGCGGTTGGGGGGAATCGGAGGTGAAAGCCGAAGGAAGAACCTTCTCCCCAGTCCCTCCTTCTAACTGGTTGGATTGAGCAGACGCAAGTAGAGTAAATCATTTACAATCTTAAGGTGGGTTTTGGGAGTCTGTAGATCCTAGGCTACCCCACTTAAGGACAACCTTGTTTTGTTGTGCTGCAGGGTCCCTATCCCTAGTCCTTCCGACCTTCTCCTAGTTTATGCTGGGAAGATGATCATTGAATCCCCGATTGGAAGGACCACTAGAGTATTCTAGGAGGCGCAAATTGGATTTTGGTCAAATTGATCCCATGGCCGACCAACAACCTTCTCTGCCTCGGGATCCACAGGAGGAATTTCGAAGGCAACTGGAACAAATGCAGAGAATGCAGGAATGGTTCCAAAGAATGCAAGGCGCTCAGCCCTTGAAGGATTTTTATGATCCTTCAAATTACGAGGAACGTCCCGGCGTCCAGATTCCGGCCGGAGAGGTAGAAATCAAGCCCCGGGTGTTAAGCCTGATTAAACATTATCATGGGCTTGGCTCCGAAGACCCGTTTCAGCACTTGGAAGACTTGACTACTTTGGTCCAGACCACCAAGGCATGAAATGTGAACGAGGAGCAAATGATCATGCGGCTCTTCCCCTACTCTCTTAAGGATAAGGCCGTTCATTGGTACAGGACAATAGGAAGACCAATTGCAACTTAGAATGAGTTGAAATTGGCCTTTCTGAAGAAATTCTTTCCAGTCAGATGTACCAATGCCTTAAGATGGACAATCACTACCTTTACCCAGCGGCCAAGGGAGCAGTTTCATGTGACCTGGGAGAGATTCTAGGACTTATTGCGGAGGTGTCTAGACCACACGGTGTCGAAATGGAAACTCGTGTAGATCTTCTATCACGGGTTGACCGAGCAACTCTGAAATCATGTGGACGCTTCTTACAGAGGCAATTTCCTCAACAAAGATGCAGATAGTGCACACAATTTATTTGAGGAAATGAGCAAGAATTCAATCAATCATGCCACCATGGATACCTTTAATCGGTTCCAGCAGCCCAGATTAAATGTCAATGAAGTCCATGACTCTCATTCATTTGATATGGAATTGATTTGTAACAAACTTGACAAGGTGGACTTAGTTGCTAAGAGATTGGAAGAGTGGATGGCTGGAAATTCGATGAACAACTCTCGATCCACTCAATCCCAAAATTCGGGATTCCATTCTTCATGAGCTCCTTCTGGACGGGAGTTCGTGAATCAACTCGATGCGGCTCAACTTACGAGTCAGCATTTTGTGGAACCTCACAGGTTCCAAACTGGGGCCTTTGATCCTAGTTTTTCTAATCCTTCCCTTTCTTTCTCTCCATCCTTACCCTATGAGGATGTCTATGCTGTACAGGAGAATGTTAGATCCAACCCCTATTCTAATGCTTATAATTCGGGTTGGAGAAACCACCCTAACTTCTCCTGGAAAAACCCGGGGCAACAGACCCAATTCCGACATGCCAACTATGCTCCGCAACGACCAATGGGTCAGGGTCATGTGTATACTCAGTTGCCCCCAAATCAGGTCAATCAGCCAGCTTGGAATGCCCGTCAACCCTTAGGGCAGGCTGATTTGAATCGACAAATGGTAGAGATGCAAGGCTCCATGCTCCAGCTCATGTAGCAAATGAAAACCTCGCTGGACAACTTGCAGACCGGGCTCATTGTTAACTCTCGTCAACCCGGATCTCTACCATCCCAACCCGTACCCAACCCGCGAAATATTCTGAATCTGAGCAACCAAGCCCATGGGTACAGAAATCAGAGAGACTCACATGCACATGCTCAGGTGGTTGAGCAGGGTCCCTCCTCATCTTCTTCTTCTGCAAATCAACAATTCCTGGCTAATCAAGTCCCTCCAATCTTTCCTAACCCTCCCCATGACCCAAACTCTTATGCATCTACAAATTCTATCACCTTGACGAGTGGTAAGCAGACTCAGGATCCACAACCACACTATTCTGATCTATCGAATCCTGAAGAACCTGAGGAGAGAGAGGAGAATTTTGGAGAAGAAATCAAGACTCAGGAACCTGACTCTAAAGATTTGACTCATGTTCCTTTTCCTAAAGCCTTGATCAAATCAAAGAAGAAGAAGTCTGTTGATAGTAATGAGGAGCTTCTAACTATCTTTAAGAATGTTAAGATCAATATCCCACTCCTCGATGATATCAAGCATATACCGGCTTACGCGAGATTTTAAAGGATTTATGTACACAAAAGCGTAAGTCGAGAGAATCTATTCCGAGGAAGGTGGTACTCTCTGAGCAGGGTAGTTCTATTATCCTGCATCACCTCCTTCAGAAAAAGAGAGATCCAGGTGCTCCGTTGATTTCTTGTGTCATCGGAGATTACACGTTTGATAGAGCACTTCTGGATTTGGGTGCATCCATCAACCTAATTCCGACTTCTCTTTATGAGAAGTTTGGATTTGGTGAACTTCGGCCGACTTCAGTAACGCTACAGTTAGCAGACCGTTCGGTCACAAATTCGCGAGGCGTTATTGAAGATGTTATAGTTAAGGTCAAGGATTTCTATTTTCCTGTAGATTTCCTGGTTCTTGACATGGATGTACTAGAAAATCTGAGGAACACTTTCATCATTCTAGGGCATCCGTTCTTGGCTACCATTAAGGCCAACAGTAACTGTGAAAGCGGTAGCATGAAAATCGCCTTTGGGGATCAACAAATGAAATTGGATATTTTTAAGGCGATTAATAAATTTGAGGGTTGTGGATTTATTGAGGAACTTGATGAGGATAATGTAAACATTGAAACTTGTTTAATGGTTTCTTCAATTGAAAGTTCCTCCTTTGATGATGAATTGAACTCGCAACCCTCTATGACAAACCGACCATCTTCTGAAGAGGTTATTGATTTTGTTCACTCATAACCTCTCCCTCTTGTTAAGTCTTCAGCATCTTCCTTATAGTCAATCATCAACCTACCCCAGCTTGAACTGAAACTATTGCCTGAGAATTTGAAATATCAATTTTTAGGACCTTAGAAGACGCTCCCTGTGATTATCAGTGCTAAATTAACAAAGGAGCAAGAGATTAAATTGATCAAGATCCTGAAGGAACACGAGGAGGCAATTGGTTGGACCATTCATGACCTTAGGGGGATCTAGCCATCTTACTGCAATCATAGAATATTCTTGGAAGATGGATCCCACCCTTCTCGCCAGATGCAGAGGAGATTAAATCCAAATATGCAAGAAGTGGTCAAAAAGGAAATCATTAAGTGGCTCGATACAGGAATTATTTATCCAATCTCTGATAGTCCCTTGGTAAGTCCCGTGAAGATTGTTCCGAAGAAAGCCAGGATTAAAGTTGTGACTAACTAGAGAGGAGAATCTGTCACAACTCATTTAGCTTCTTCTTGGAGGGTTTGTATTGATTACAGGAAGCTGAACATGGCCACGAAAAAGGATCATTTTCCCTTGCCTTTCATTGATCAAATCTTGGAAAGACTAGCTAGGCAGAAGTACTTCTGTTTTCTTGATGGCTACTCGGGATACAACCAAGTTCCTATCCATCCCGAGGATCAGGAAAAAACTACTTTCACCTGTCCCTACGGAACCTTTGCTTTTCGTAAGATGCCTTACGGTTTATGCAATGCACCTGCAACTTTTCAAAGGTGTATGTTAACCATATTCTCTAACATGTTGGGAGAGTTTATGGAAGTTTTCATGGACTATTTCTCTATTTTTGGAGAATCGTTTGACTCTTGTTTGGCTAATGTGGAAATGATTCTTAAGCAATGTATCAAAACACGATTGGTCCTTAGCTAGGAAAAGAGTCATTTCTTGACCTAAGAGGGCATCGTCTTAGGTCATGTAATCTCTGAACGGGGATTCGAAGTGGATAAAGCTAAGGTTGATGCTATCGCTAAACTTCCTCCTTCCACATCTGTTAAACAAATCTGATCATTTCTTGGTCATGTGGGATTCTATAGAAGATTCATCAAGGATTTCTCGAAGGTTGCTCATCCCTTGAGCAATCTTCTTGCCAAAGAAACGCCGTTTGTCTTCGACGAATCATGACGTAAGGCATTTGATTTCCTGAAAACGGCAGCCACTTGTGCTCCAGTGTTGCAACCACCGATTTGGATAGCCCCTTTTGAGATCATGACCAACGCTTCTGATTACGCGGTCGGGGCTGTATTGGGTCGGAAAATAGATATAAAGCCCTCTGTCATCTACTACAATAGTAAAACTCTGGATGAAGCCCAGAGGAATTACACTGTTACTGAAAAGGAATTACTAGCCGTAGTGTTCGCTTTGAAAAAATTCAGGGCTTATCTCTTAGGGTCTCATGTTATCATCTATACCGACCACTCGGCCTTGAGACATCTCTTGGCCAAAAAGGATGCCAAACCTCGACTTATTCGTTGGATTCTTCTGCTTTAAGAATTTGATATGGAAATCAAGGATAAAATCGGGGTACAAAATGTGGTGGCAGATCATTTGTTGAGACTCCTAAGTGATTCTTCTCGTCTGGACATCCCAATTGCTGAGACTTTTCCGGACGAAGCTATCCTTACAGTTTCAGGTGTCCAAACCCCATGGTTTACTGACATTGTTAACTATTTGGCCGTTGGTCAAATCCCCCAGGATTGGACCAAGCAACAATGGGATAGACTCAAATCTGAAGCTAAATTCTACTTCTGGGAGGACCCTGAACTGTACCGCATCGGCTCTGATCAGATTATTCGCTGATGTGTTCCGAAGAATGAATTCAACAGTATCCTTGAGTTCTGGCATGCATCTGCGTGTGGTGGACATTTCTCCGGGAAAAAGACGGCTGCAAAAATTTTGCAATCTGGCTTCTATTTGTCGTCTTTATTTAAGGATGCCCAGGATTTTGCAAGGTCATGTTCTCGATGTCAGGCACTCAGGAGCATAACTAAGAGAGATATGATGCCCCTAAACCCAATTCTTCCTATCGAAATATTCAATGTTTGGGGCATCGATTTCATGGGACCCTTTCTCCCTTCATTTGAACATCAGTACATTCTTGTTGCTGTTGATTATGTGTCCAAATGGATTGAGGCGATTCTCACCCAAACCAATGACCACAAGGTGGTCATCGATTTTGTCAAGAAAAATATCTTCAGTAGGTTTGGGATTCCAAGGGCCATCATCAATGACGATGGCACTCATTTTACTAATGCCCAATTTCAGAATTTGTTGGCCAAATACGGGGTTAATCATTGAATTTCCACACCTTACCATCCCCAGACAAATGGACAAGCCGAGATCTCCAATTGGGAGATCAAGAACATTATGCAAAAAAACGGTTAGGCCTGATCGTAAGCATTGGACTCAAAAGCTTGAGGACGCTCTTTGGGCCTACCGTACGACGTATAAAACGCCCATCGGCATGTCTCCATTTCATTTGGTGTATGGAAAGGCGTGCCATCTACCTGTAGAGATTGAACACAGGGCATTCTGGGCGATCAAACAATGCAATTTAGATCTAAATTTAGCTGGGAAGATCAGGAAACTCCAACTATCTAAGTTGGAAGAGCTTAGAAATGATGCATATGAGAATGCCAAGATCTACAAGGCTAGGACCAAAGCTCTACATCATTAATTGATTTCCTGCAAGAGCTTTGAGCTGAACCAGAAGGTCTGGTTATTTGATTCTCGACTTAAGCTTTTTCCTTGCAAACTTAGGTCTAAATGCCATTCATTATTGACCAGATTTTTCCAAATGGAGCCATTCAGATCTCTGACCCAAAGACGAGTAACACATTTAAAGTCAACGGTCAACATCTAAAGCCTTTTATTGACTGTACTCTTGCAGATCCTGTCTCAGACATGGTTGCTCTAGCCATATTATGACTTCTTTGGCTGGACTTCGCCTAGCTGATGATATTAAACTCAGCAGTTGTACATATGACACAAAGCTAACATGAGCTTCATATTCAGGTGACATCTTTCATATTCTACCCTTTCTTTCATGTCCCTTTCTCAATGTGGACATTGCATCAGCTAGGCATGGGGGGGTGGATTCATTTTTGAATCATTTTGTCAGCTTTGTGAAATTCTTGTAAATTGTATTCTCTTCTTATTTATATATTAAAAAAAATTTTTGAATTAGGCTGCTATTTTCACGTCGTTAGGCTGCAATCGTCGATCCGAATCCATCCGTGCCGTTGGATTTATCGTTTAAAGTGAGGATTCACACCATCTCGACCCTTGATCTTCTAGGGTTCCTCGGTCTCTATCTGATGCTACAGATGTCTGATTAGGGTGATCTTGGAGTTGTTGAACTCCAATAGTCACCCTGATCAAATCTGTACAGTTGGATCTTCGATCCGAAGCCCCGATAAAAATTTTCCCTATCCCTGAACATCAAAGGAAACAATTAACCTCCATTTTATTCAAACTAATCTAAATACAAGATGATGCATGCTATGCAATATTTATAGTATGTAATGCAATTCTACGCTTAAGAACATGCATAAATAGACATCTTATGTAATATAAACATGTTTACATCAAGATGCCTTCCTTTGAGTTTAATGGATAGCCGATAGACGGAGGTTTCAGGTGCATATCTGCGCTTCGGGTAGCGAGACTTTTGAGCCAGGGGTGTGAGGGCTTTCTAGCCTATGTGGTGGCGGAGCCCAGCCTCGTGGTGGACTTTTTGAGCATTCCGGTGGTTAGTGAGTACCCCAACGTGTTTCCAGAGGAGTTGCCAAGACTACCACCTGAGCGTCAGATCGAGTTCGGAATCTCACTGGTGCAGCAGACCAGCCCCATTTCTACTGCACCATATCGGATGGCACCACTTCAGCTGCGAGAGCTCAAGTCACAGTTACATGACCTGTTGGAGAAGGGCTTTGTGAGGCTCAGTGCGTTCCCGTGGGGAGTCCCTGTGTTATTTGTGAAGAAGAAGGATGGTACCCTGCAACTTTGTGTGGACTACAGACAGCTGAATAGGGTCACCATCAAGAACAAGTATCCGCTGCCGAGGATTGATGATCTTTTTGACCAGTTGCGAGGTGCCACGGTATTCTTCAAGATAGATCTGAGATCAGGCTACCACCAGTTGAGGATTAGGGAGACCGACGTCTCCAAGATAGCTTTTCGTACCCGGTACGGACACTACGAGTTTTTGGTCATGCCGTTTGGGCTAACCAACGACCCCGCTGCCTTTATGGATTTGATGAATCGGGTTTTCAGACCATATCTGGATTAGTTTGTGGTGGTATTTATTGATGACGTGCTCGTTTACTCGGATGATTCTGGACACTTTGAGACGACGCAGGCTATTTGCCAAGTACAACAAGTGCGAGTTTTGGTTGAGACAGGTGGCTTTCTTAGGCCACGTGATCTTAATGGATGGTTTGGCTGTGGATCCAACTAAGGTTGAGGTCGTACTCAGGTGGAAGAGGTCACGTACAGTGACGGAGATATGCAGTTTCTTGGGACTGGCAGGTTACTATCGATGGTTTATTAGGGGATTCTCGCAGATTGCCCATCCTATGACTCAATTGATCCAGAAAGACGTGCCCTTTGCTTGGACAGACGCTTGTGAGGCATGTTTTCAAGAGTTGAAGGAGAGACTAGAAAGGTTCCCTACTAGGGGGTGACGTAATAATTGCGGAAATAAAAGATAAACAATCTCACAAATAAGCAATCACACAAAGTACACAAAGTATTTTTAGGTGGAAACCCAAATCGGGTGAAAACCACCACCTAACCCTCTCGAGTTAGGATTTTCCGATCAACCTAGTTGATCAAATCCACTAACCGAATCACTTTAAACGAGGGTGATTCAACCTCAATACAACCGCGCTACAAGTACGAGGGTAGCGTTCCTCAACCCCTTCTCTTCACGAGAAGGATTTTGTCTCGCGAAGGAGATAGGAATTCGCAGAGCGAATACCCAACCAAATAACAAAGATAAAATAAACAACAAACCTATAGAGCCAACAAAGTAATAAACCTAAGCTTCTATAGGAATTAAGAAACTCCCCTTTGCAAGGAGTGCGTCGACGATGACGCGGGTGCGTGAGCCACGCAACGGCGCAATGTCGCTCTCGTGAACAACGGCGGGAGAGCGGGTGCGCGAAGGCCTGATGCTCTCAAGGGAATGGAGCTTAAGCTTGGAGAGCAAGATCTTTTCTGGACACAAAAGAGTGTGAAAGTGTGTAGCTAAGTGTATCAAAGTGTGTATATGTGTGTGTATTTGTGTTGCAAAGGCTCCCCTCTATTTATAGAGGCCTTAGGAAGGCTTTGGAAGGCTTAGAAAAGCTTCCATAACCGTTGGGAACAAAGCCCAAGAGAATCAGGCCGAAATCAGGACAATGATTGCGCTTGACAGGGTAATCAGACGTCTAACTCTGTAATCAGACGTCTGGAAGGCCACTTTAAGACGTCTGATTTCATGCGGGTCTCCTCCTGACTTGAATCAGATCTAAATAGGGTTCTTGTTCAAGTCTATAAGACGACATACAGGACGTGTGGAAACTAACTTTTTCTACGGAATGGATTTGCAACGGCTAGAAAATCTCTGAGAAGAGATTTTCGGGTCAGTCGAGGCAAAACGGTCAATTATCAGACGTCTGGACAGTCCTATGGACGTCTGATAAGGCTCTAACGGTCATATTCTGCAGTGCCTGCTAAGCTACCCAACGGTCCACTATCTGGACGTCTGGCAAGTCCATCAGACGTCTTGTAAGACGTCTGGACTAAGGTCTGGACGTCTGATTTCATCAGACAGAACTAACTATGTCCAGCCTAATAGTTATCAGACGTCTGAAACAACAGTCAGACGTCTTAAAATACTTTATCAGACGTCTGATTTGGGAATTAGACGTCTGGAAATGCTGTTTGAGCCCTATATTGGTTTTCTAAGTATTCTACAGAAAACCTAAGGATCCTAGGGTTGTGCGGGTGTTCCTAGGACTACTGTTAGGGTACTTTGAGGCTCTTTAACATGAATTATCTGAGGAAATAAAGAGCAACAAAAGAAACGAAAAATACACCAAGTATAAAAGAAGGAAATCTATCCTATTCTTCATTTCCTTCCATCTTCAATATATCGCTCCTCGCGAATCTCTTTTGTTTTCCGTCAAGCTCCTCTAATCCGTCCTGGATGCGAGCTCGAACTCCGTTTAAGCACGTCTACATTTGCAATTGACCTGAAATCTAGGACTCAAATTGCAAATGTTAAATAACACGTGTTTTGTTATCATCAAAACAAATGATCGTGGTGCTCTAGCACCAACAATCTCTCCCTTTTTGATGATGACAAAACCATAAATAATAATGCAAAGAAAAACCTCCCCCTTTTTGACATTATCAAAAAGGTTTAATTGATTTTACATTTCCTATAACTCCCCCTTAAAACATGCTCTTCTATCAGTTTCTTTTAACAAAGGTAATGCCCTCCCCCCTTTTTTATAACAACAAGATAGCTATTATTTTTCTCCCCCTTTCTAAAGGAAATTTAGCTACCTTATATCTCCCCCTTAAAAATTGACAATTAGCTCATAAAATTTTTTAACTCCCCCTATCTAAATGCTTATGATAAAAAAGATAGGGTAAATGATTTTTACCTCACCTACCATGGCCAATAAAATGGCCCGAATGGTGGTGGATGCCACATCGGATGGGGCTCCCATCCGTAGCTTGGAGGCCCAGGCATTGGCGCCGATCTCCAATCTGGTGGTCGACGTGCGGCGGGTCCGTCGCTTGTTCGCCGTCTCGTCGGTCTTCTTGTTCTCCTCCTTGGTCTACTCCTTGGTTCTCCCAACTTGAGTTGACCAGCTTTGAGTTTGTAGGTCCAGTCCTTTGTGTTGTAATTATCCCTGAACCCTACAAAACAAGATTCTAATTCTTTTTTCGGTATCCAAGTGGGCTTGGATCCGGATCTGTTAGCGGGTATCCTTGATGGAGATCCTTTCTCAACCTTAGGGCTATAAAAATTATCTACTTTATTGATTAATTTGTTGGAGTTTTCCCTAAGACATGCGATTTCTTTTTCTATAATATCCATCTTAGTCTTTAAATCAGAAATTTCTATTTTTAGACTAACATTTTCCTCAATCAATTTATTATTTTCATTGATGAGGTTTTGATTTTCTAATAATAGGTTATCAATTCTAGGACTAGCTTCTATGTCCTTAAGTTATTTTTCTAACCTATCATTTTCATTTTTAAGAAAACTAAGGTGCTTTTTAATACTTTTGTTTTCTATTTTTAGTGATTTACTAACTTCAAAAAGTTCATTAAAAGCTTCTTGTAGATCGAGATTTACCTCGTTGTCGGAGTCGCTTCCGCTTTCGCTATCGCTATTGCTTCCTCTGGCCATGAAACCAAAGCAAGCGGTTTCCTCCTTCTCGTGATCTTCTTCCGAGCTTGTCTCCTCATGAGTGCCTTCCAACCTCCTCCATATCTCATGGGCGGTGGTGCACTCTTGGATTCGTTCGAATTCCTTCGGACTCAATGCGCAATACAAGGCATTCATTGCCTTTGCGTTGAGGTTGAGATTCCGAACCTGATCTTCTGAGTAACCTTTTGCGGGTTTCTTGGGAATAAAAAATGCGGATTCGCACTTTTCCCACACCCGGAAGTCGTAGGCCTGCAACCACATAGTCATACGATTTTTCCAATAAACGAAATCCATACCTGCAAAGTATGGTGGTCGCAAGGTATCGTGTCCTTCGGTGCACACGAATGCTTTTCCCTCCATATCTAGATCCTCGCTGGTTTGTAACGCCGATTTTGCGAGACCTGCTCTGATACCAATTGAAATTTCCGGGCCGTACCAGGAGGGGGTGACGTAATAATTGCGGAAATAAAATAAACAATCTCACAAAAAGCAATCGCACAAAAGGCACAAAGATTTTTAGGTGGAAACCAAAACCGGGTGAAAACCACCACCTAACCCTCTCGAGTTAGGATTTTCCGATCAACCTAGTTGATCAAATCCACTAACCGAATCACTTTAAACGAGGGTGATTCAACCTCAATACAACCGCGCTACAAGTACGAGGGTAGCGTTCCTCAACCCCTTCTCTTCACGAGAAGGATTTTGTCTCGCGAAGGTGACAGGAATTCGCAAAGCGAATACCCAACCAAATAACAAAGATAAAATAAACAACAAACCTATAGAGCCAACAAAGTAATAAACCTAAGCTTCTATAGGAATTAGGAAACTCCCCTTTGCAAGGAGTGCGTCGACGATGACGCGGGTGCGTGAGCCACGCAACGGCGCAATGTCGCTCTCGTGAACGACGGCGGGAGAGCGGGTGCGCGAAGGCTTGATGCTCTCAAGGGAATGGAGCTTAAGCTTGGAGAGAAAGATCTTTTCTGGACACAAAAGAGTGTGAAAGTGTGTAGCTAAGTGTATCGAAGTATGTATATGTGTGTGTATTTGTGTTGCAAAGGCTCCCCTCTATTTATAGAGGCCTTAGGAAGGCTTTGGAAGGCTTAGAAAAGCTTCCATAGCCGTTGGGAACAAAGCCCAAGAGAATCAGGCCGAAATCAGGACAATGATTGCGCTTGACAGGGTAATCAGACGTCTAACTCTGGCATCAGACGTCTGGAAGGCCACTTTAAGACGTCTGATTTCAAGGTCAGACGTCTGATTTCATGCAGGTTTCCTCCTGACTTGAATCAGATCTAAACAAGGTTCTTGTTCAAGTCTATCAGACGACATACAGGACGTCTGGCACTATGTCTGGACGTGTGGAAACCAACTTTTTCTACGGAATGGATTTGCAACGGCTAGAAAATCTCTGAGAAGATTCTTTCGGGTCAGTCGAGGCAAAACGGTCAATTATAAGACGTCTGGACAGTCCTATGGACGTCTGATAAGGCTCTAACGGTCATATTCTGCAGTGCCTGCTAAGCTACCCAACGGTCCACTATCTAGACGTCTGGTAAGTCCATCAGACGTCTTGTAAGACGTCTGGACTAAGGTCTGGACGTCTGATTTCATCAAACAGAACTAACTATGTCCAGCCTAATAGTTATCAGACGTCTGAAACAACAGTCAGACGTCTTAAAATACTTTATCAGACGTCTGATTTGGGAATTAGACGTCTGAAAATGCTGTTTGAGCCCTATATTGGTTTTCTAAGTATTCTACAGAAAACCTAAGGATCCTAGGGTTGTGCGGGTGTTCCTAGGACTACTGTTAGGGTACTTTGAGGCTCTTTAACATGAATTATCTGAGGAAATAAAGAGCAACAAAAGAAACTAAAAATACACCAAGTATAAAAGAAGGAAATCTATCATATTCTTCATTTCCTTCCATCTTCAATATATCGCTCCTCGCGAATCTCTTTTGTTTTCCGTCAAGCTCCTCTAATCCGTCCTGGATGCGAGCTCGAACTCCGTTTAAGCACGTCTACATTTGCAATTGACCTGAAATCTAGGACTCAAATTGCAAATGTTAAATAACACGTGTTTTGTTATCATCAAAACAAATGATCGTGGTGCTCTAGCACCAACAATCTCTCCCTTTTTGATGATGACAAAACCATAAATAATAATGCAAAGAAAAACCTCCCCCTTTTTGACATTATCAAAAAGGTTTAATTGATTTTACATTTCCTATAACTCCCCCTTAAAACATGCTCTTCTATCAGTTTCTTTTAACAAAGGTAATGCCCTCCCCCCTTTTTTATAACAACAAGATAGCTATTATTTTTCTCCCCCTTTCTAAAGGAAATTTAGCTACCTTATATCTCCCCCTTAAAAATTGACAATTAGCTCATAAAATTTTTTAACTCCCCCTATCTAAATGCTTATGATAAAAAAGATAGGGTAAATGATTTTTACCTCACCTACCATGGCCAATAAAATGGCCCGAATGGTGGTGGATGCCACATCGGATGGGGCTCCCATCCGTAGCTTGGAGGCCCGGGCATTGGCGCCGGTCTCCAATCTGGTGGTCGACGTGCGGCGGGTCCGTCGCTTGTTCGCCGTCTCGTCGGTCTTCTTGTTCTCCTCCTTGGTCTACTCCTTGGTTCTCCCAACTTGAGTTGACCAGCTTTGAGTTTGTAGGTCCAGTCCTTTGTGTTGTAATTATCCCTGAACCCTACAAAACAAGATTCTAATTCTTTTTTCGGTATCCAAGTGGGCTTGGATCCGGATCTGTTAGCGGGTCTCCTTGACGGAGATCCTTTCTCAACCTTAGGGCTATAAAAATTATCTACTTTATTGATTAATTTGTTGGAGTTTTCCCTAAGACATGCGATTTCTTTTTCTATAATATCCATCTTAGTCTTTAAATCAGAAATTTCTATTTTTAGACTAACATTTTCCTCAATCAATTTATTATTTTCATTGATGAGGTTTTGATTTTCTAATAATAGGTTATCAATTCTAGGACTAGCTTCTATGTCCTTAAGTTATTTTTCTAACCTATCATTTTCATTTTTAAGAAAACTAAGGTTCTTTTTAATACTTTTGTTTTCTATTTTAAGTAATTTACTAACTTCAAAAAGTTCATTAAAAGCTTCTTGTAGATCGAGATTTACCTCGTTGTCGGAGTCGCTTCCACTTTCGCTATCGCTATTGCTTCCTCTGGCCATGAAACCAAAGCAAGCGGTTTCCTCCTTCTCGTGATCTTCTTCCGAGCTTGTCTCCTCATGAGTGCCTTCCAACCTCCTCCATATCTCATGGGCGGTGGTGCACTCTTGGATTCGTTCGAATTCCTTCGGACTCAATGCGCAATACAAGGCATTCATTGCCTTTGCGTTGAGGTTGAGATTCCGAACCTGATCTTCTGAGTAACCTTTTGCGGGTTTCTTGGGAATAAAAAATGCGGATTCGCACTTTTCCCACACCCGGAAGTCGTAGGCCTGCAACCACATAGTCATACAATTTTTCCAATAAACGAAATCCATACCTGCAAAGTATGGTGGTCGCGAGGTATCGTGTCCTTCGGTGCACACGAATGCTTTTCCCTCCATATCTAGATCCTCGCTGGTTTGTAACGCCGATTTTGCGAGACCTGCTCTGATACCAATTGAAATTTTCGGGCCCTACCAGGAGGGGGTGACGTAATAATTGCGGAAATAAAATAAACAATCTCACAAAAAGCAATCGCACAAAAGGCACAAAGATTTTTAGGTGGAAACCCAAACCGAGTGAAAACCACCACCTAACCCTCTCGAGTTAGGATTTTCCGATCAACCTAGTTGATCAAATCCACTAACCGAATCACTTTAAACGAGGGTGATTCAACCTCAATACAACCGCGCTACAAGTACGAGGGTAGCGTTCCTCAACCCCTTCTCTTCACGAGAAGGATTTTGTCTCGCGAAGGAGACAGGAATTCGCAAAGCGAATACCCAACCAAATAACAAAGATAAAATAAACAACAAACCTATAGAGCCAACAAAGTAATAAACCTAAGCTTCTATAGGAATTAGGAAACTCCCCTTTGCAAGGAGTGCGTCGACGATGACGCGGGTGCGTGAGCCACGCAACGGCGCAATGTCGCTCTCGTGAACGACGGCGGGAGAGCGGGTGCGCGAAGGCTTGATGCTCTCAAGGGAATGGAGCTTAAGCTTGGAGAGCAAGATCTTTTCTGGACACAAAAGAGTGTGAAAGTGTGTAGCTAAGTGTATCGAAGTGTGTATATGTGTGTGTATTTGTGTTGCAAAGGCTCCCCTCTATTTATAGAGGCCTTAGGAAGGCTTTGGAAGGCTTAGAAAAGCTTCCATAGCCGTTGAGAACAAAGCCCAAGAGAATCAGGCCGAAATCAGGACAATGATTGCGCTTGACAGGGTAATCAGACGTCTAACTCTGGCATCAGACATCTGGAAGGCCACTTTAAGACGTCTGATTTCAAGGTCAGACGTCTGATTTCATGCAGGTTTCCTCCTGACTTGAATCAGATCTAAACAGGGTTCTTGTTCAAGTCTATCAGACGACATACAGGACGTCTGGCACTATGTTTGGACGTGTGGAAACCAACTTTTTCTACGGAATGGATTTGCAATGGCTAGAAAATCTCTGAGAAGAGATTTTCGGATCAGTCGAGGCAAAACGGTCAATTATCAAACGTCTGGACAGTCCTATGGACGTCTGATAAGGCTCTAACGGTCATATTCTGTAGTGCCTGCTAAGCTAGCCAACGGTCCACTATCTGGACATCTGGCAAGTCCATCAGACGTCTTCTAAGACGTCTGGACTAAGGTATGGACGTCTGATTTCATCAGACAGAACTAACTATGTCCAGCCTAATAGTTATCAGACGTCTGAAACAACAGTCAGACGTCTTAAAATACTTTATCAGACGTCTGATTTGGGAATTAGACGTCTGGAAATGCTGTTTGAGCCCTATATTGGTTTTCTAAGTATTTTACAGAAAACCTAAGGATCCCAGGGTTGTGCGGGTGTTCCTATGACTACTGTTAGGGTACTTTGTGGCTCTTTAACATGAATTATCTAAGGAAATAAAGAGCAACAAAAGAAACGAAAAATACAACAAGTATAAAAGAAGGAAATCTATCCTATTCTTCATTTCCTTCCATCTTCAATATATCGCTCCTCGCGAATCTCTTTTGTTTTCCGTCAAGCTCCTCTAATCCGTCCTGGATGCGAGCTCGAACTCCGTTTAAGCACGTCTGCATTTGCAATTGACCTGAAATCTAGGACTCAAATTGCAAATGTTAAATAACACGTGTTTTGTTATCATCAAAACAAATGATCGTGGTGCTCTAGCACCAACAAGACTGACTTCAGCTCCTGTGCTTACCATCGCAGATAGCAGTGGCGGTTTTGTGGTCTACACGGACGTTTCGTTGCAGGGGTTAGGGGGTCCGCTCATGCAGCGGGGTCACGTTGTCGCTTACGCTTCGCGGCAACTGAAGCCCCGTGAACATAGCTACCCTACCCATGACTTAGAGCTAGCAGCTGTTGTCTTCGCACTGAAGACATGGAGGCACTACCTTTACAGTGAGACCTTTGAGATTTTCACGGATCATAAGAGCCTCAAGTAATTATTTGATCAGAAGGAGCTTAACATGAGGTAGAGACGTTGGTTAGAGCTCCTGAAGGACTATGACTGCAGCATCTCCTACCATCCGGGGAAGGCCAACGTGGTGGCTGACGCCTTGAGCCGGAAGGTGCCCGCCCACTTAGCCGGTTTACAGGCACAGAGTTGGAGACTTATGGAGGAGTTAGGCAGTTGGCGACCTCGAGAGTCACAAGGGTATTGTGGGGAAGTGACGGTTACACGACAGACGAAACCAGAGCAGATGGATCGCATCATCATAGGATAGATGACAGATTCGTACTTATGATGAGAGCCTCATCATGAGCCATAACTAGCTCATTTTGACCCAATAAAGAAGATAAAAGCTCCTACATAGCCTAAAAGAGGGCTTAATTGGAGAAATAAGTGTTCTGAGAAGAAAACATGAAATAAAGGTTAAAACTGCAATTTTACCATTGTAGTACATAAACAAGATTTCTCAGAGTCAAAACATAGGTCAAATGGTCTAAATAAGATAAAAAGTGGGTTGAGTCAATCAGAAATGGGTTCATGTGCAATCTAGGAATTAAATGACATTTGGTAACTCTAAAACAGACCCGCTTAAATCAACAAGGTTTCGGTTAGGATAAAAATCAAGTAAACCCTCTAAAAATCATGGAAAAATATCCCCTAGGGTTTAGCCTTTGGAACCTAGTTTGACCTAGTTTAGGATCCTAGCTTATCAATTAACCTAATTTAGGTTTTAACGTAAAATGTCTAGTCAAACGTAGTCAAACCTAAAATTCAACTTCACTATTGGATTCCTTAGGTCCAAATTAGGTTTGTAACAAAATTTGGACCTAAGGGGAGGTCATCTTGACCTACTTTGCAATTTAGTACACCCAAATCACATTTTGGTCCCTAACTTTTGAAAGTCATCTCAGAGAGCCCCCTAACTTCCTCACCACCTTTGCAATCAGGTCCTTCCACCATTATTGGGGTAGAATCCTTCTCCGGTGAGGATTAGAGAGGGAATACTCTCTGATTCCTCAGAGATCCCCTCCCAGAAATGGAAGGGAGATTCTCCGAGGAATTCCCTCCCATCTGAGGCCTGCCATGATCTCTGATTTGATCCCAATCTCTCGTGCGAACGCAAGAGGGATTTGGGTATCCACCCACTTTCCTTCTTCGGCGAGCCGTCGGAGACAAAGGCGTGCCCTGCAAGCTCTGAACACACTGCCTAATGCCTATAAAAGAACCCCCAAACCTGGCCGCTCAATTTCAGCTCGACCTGGCTGGGGTTTCACCTCAGATTCGTCTCTTCCTTCCCGGCCAGGGAACCCAGCGAGCTCCGACGAGCTCCCTTTCCTTTCCTCTTCGCTCTGCCACAAAACCAGTGGCAGAGACTTCTTCCTGATTCTCCTCCGCGTCGCGCAATACCCGCACACGCTGCCTCAGACTCGTCGCCGCCGTCCTCCCTCCACTGGGCATCTTCTTCTCCGGCGACAGCAGGTACAGCTGTCCGCCTCTCCGTCCCCTTCGGCCCTACAATTAGGTTAGAACTACTCCCCGTATTCCCCTCTTTCTTTTCCTCACTGTATTTCACTCAATCGACCCCTCGACCATCGCTATCCACTGTCATCTTCCTCACCTCTGGCCAACCTCCGGCGAGTCGCCCCCGTCTCTCCGCAGCCCCACACGCCTCGCCGGCCATTGCAAAAGTTCCGCCTCACCACACTAAACACACTCCGCCCCTCCACTGCCATGCTACACCTCCACAATGCACCCTCGAACTCACCCATCCATTCGGCCACAGGGCGACCTAGGCACGCAAGCCTAGGCCGCCCTGCGGCCTGCCACCTTGCCCTTCACGTTCGCCGTGACAAGGCGAAGGTCCTCCGGTGATCTAATTAAGCCGAGAGGCTTGTTTTGTGTCTGACAGTTTTCAAGCCCCTGCCGCCATTGACGGTGACGCGAAGCAGCTCCAGGCTTCAGGACGGCCAGGATTCAGGTGCAGCTGACTCGGGCAAGCACTGCGAAGCTATCTGACCCAGTGGACAACGCAACGAAGTCCGTAGCTTTGGCAATCGACGAAGAGCGTTCTGCGGGCACGCGCGAGAGCAGGGCGGGACTGATAGTCCCACATCGGCAATCTACGAGGCACAGGTACGGTTTAAATTGATTTTGTGTTATTCTCTCGTCGCCTCCGAAAGCACAGGGGTGAGGTCCCTTACCTTACCCATGCTTGCCTCGTCCGCGGTTTCACCTCGCGGATCTGGCGGGATCCGATTCGACCTTATCTGAGCACACCTTGCGCATCACCCTCACGCCGGTGCGCCTGGTCATGGGTGTGCTACCCGACCCGATTACCCGCGGCTCTGGGAGAGTGTCCTGAGAGTGGTTCACAGAGAGAGAGGGAGAACCGCGCGGGTGTGGGTAGAAGGGTAGGTTTTGCCTTGGCTGTGTTGTGTGCAAGAAAGAAAGAAGAGAGGAAGAAGCCAACACTTGGCCGCTGCAAGGAAAGAAGTTCTACCAAGGAAGCAAGATAGGCAAGGAAGAAGAAGAAGCCTTCGCAGAAGAGAGAAGAGAAGGAAGAAGAGAAGGACTGCAGAGAAAAAGAAGAAGACAGAAGAGAAAGAAGCAAAGTGAAGGCTGCAGAAGAAAAGCAAGGCACTGTAGAGAAAGAAGAAAGGAAGAAGAATCAAAGAAGGGAAAGACATCTTTTAAGACGTCTGATCTCATGATCAGACGTCCAATTCTTTCTTTTTACCATAATTGCTTTTCAAACTCATGCATTTACATTTGAATTAAACTTTTGAGTAAATTAGAGTGTTCAATTTCATTTGAGATTAGTAGTAAATTCCGATTGCTCCCTGTGTTCGACCTCGGCTACTCCGGTTTTCGAGTAATAAAATCTTTATTTGTTGACGGCGCTTGATCACCTATGCTACGACGCAATAACTGTTAAAACACGATAGAGTTTCGCGCATCAACACAGTCGTTGCGAGACAGAGTGCTGTCAGGAGACCTAGGAGACTTCTCTTTTACAGACGAGGTGTTGCGTATAAGGAGACGTTTGTGCGTTCCCAGGGACGAGGAGTTGTTGAGAGAGCTCCTGACAGAGGTGCACGGGTCCAGGTTCACCATACGCACTGGGAACACAAAGATGTATCATGATTTGAGACGTGACTTTTGGTGGAGAGGGATGAAGCGGGATGTGGGTGAGTTCGTGCAGCAGTGTTTAGTGTGCCAGCAGGTGAAGGCCGAGCATCAGAGGCTCGCAGGGCCGTTGCAACCACTTCCTGTGCCAAAGTGGAAGTATGAGAGAATCACCATGGACTTGGTGGTGGGTCTACCCATTACCCAGCGAGGACACGACGCAGTCTGGGTGAGTGGACACGTCTTTCTTCGCATTTGGCCCATGAAGGGCCTGTAGCATTTTGGGGTGAAGGGGAAGCTTGCACTGAGGTTTATGGGGCCCTTTGAGGTCTTGCAGTGGGTAGGACCCGTTGCTTACCAGCTTATCCTTCCTCCCTAGCTTTTTGGTGTGCACGACATGTTCTACATGTCCAACCTCAGGAAGTACGTTGCCGATCCCAGTCACGTTCTGAGCCACGAGAGTGTTGAGGTGGGTGACGACCTAACCTACCGTAAGAGACCAGTGTAGATACTAGATACTGCCATCCAGAGTTTGAGATGGAAGCAGGTACCATTGGTGAAGGTTTTGTGGAGGAGCCAGCGGTATGAGGGGGCTACCTGGGAGCCTGAGGCGGCGATGCGAGAGCGATACCCAGAGCTTTTTGAGGGTATGGCTTTTCGGACTGACTTCAGTCCTCTTTAAGTTTGTTATGCATTTTATATTGCTTTTTCCACACCCTAGCTAGCTCAAGTTTCGAGGATGAAACTTCCTTTAAGTTTGTTATGATGTAAAGACCCATTCTGATTTGAGCCTTTTAAGACGTCTGGATTGTCGGTCAGACGTCTGGACCCCTTCCCAGACGTCTGGAAATTGAAAAACATGTACGCGCATTTGCTTTCTGCACGCAGACAGTGCGCAGTTCGTCTCTCTCTCTCCTCACTTCTTCTTTTCCCCCCCTCGTCAAACCCTAACCCCTTGCCTATAAGAGCACCCCCCCTTCCTCTCCTCTCCACTCCACCACCACCACCTTACTCCCCACTCCACTGCCGTGAGTGAGGCACGCGAGAGAGAGGGAGCAAGAGCGATGAGGAGTAGGCGTGAGGAGGTGGAGAAGGCCAAGGTCACGAGCTCGTGGAATCTCGAAGAGTGTTGCATGGCCACCACGACGCGTGAGGGAGGAGAGCGTCAGGGCGTCGTCCCCAACTTCTTGCAGCAGTTGGAGCTATAGCAGAGCAGGAGAAGCCGCGGTGGAGCGCGGCGAGAGAAGCGGGAGCGCGGTCTGATACTGGAGTTTTTCCAGTATCAAACGTTCGGAGTGGCTTCCGGACGACGGGCTGGACGTCTGGCGACAACACCAGATGTCTGAAAGCGGGTGTATCGCGAAGGTACGTATTCCTCGTGGTTACGGCCATGCGGGCCGCACTGCAGAGGTGAATTGCTTGGCTAAAAAGGCGTGTGCTACTCTGTCGTGCGCAAGAGTAGCTTTGGGAAGGCATGCGACACGCCCTCCCACGCTTTTCGAACATCTAGACAGCTTACCAAACGATCGAAGACTAGTCGGATATCTGGAACTGGGTCCAGACGGTCACGGAGGAGTCCTGGACGTCTGAGGTCATCACAGGAACCTGAGGTGAGACTCAGTTGACATTTAAGATGTCTGGACTTTATCCCAGATGTATGATTTGGGTCTGCAGACATGTTTTTGACCCGTTTAGGATCCGATTGGGATCCGTTTTACGCAAACGAAATATCTGTGGTTTCCTTATGAGTTCATCTACATATTAGAAACCTTTATATACTGTTCTGAACATTCTGTTGTGATATGTTCGTTAGTATAGGACTTTGACCTGTTGCGTGTCTGGGGCTCGCAGAGGCACATGGGCTTGCAGTTCGAGCTCCCAGTACTCCCGAATTGTCTGGTAGAGTGGTTTCCCCCTGTTCTATTCATAAAACATGAATGCAGCCATGAAAATTTGATAACTAGAAACCTAGGATGTGGCATGAATCCTAGGATGAGAAATAGTTGCACTGTTTGTGTGCGTGATTGAGATTGTAGTTATAAATGAATGAGCTGAATTGTTAGCAATTGCCTGTTAATAAATACTAGCTGCCTGAGATAAATAAACAGTTACCTGTGATACCGCTTGTGCATGTGTTAAATTGTGAAAATACGAATTGCATGAGTATAATACAGGAATGGAATTGTGAATGATGAAACCTGGTATAGAATAATATGGTGAATATGAGCATGAACCCTACAGGGAGGTAGGAGTAGAACTCCTGTGGAGGAATGGAAAGGTCTGGAAATGTGGATGGGAAGTGTGCTGGCCCTTGAGTACGAGGTACCAAGGAGAGCGACTGTCCCCTTTTTAGTGTAGAGTGGAGCTAGCCGCCCTTGGGTTGGGACCCGAGGTTAGGATTGACCACTCTACACCAACTTCTGTTGGCCCTCACGTACATGGTACCGGGGAGAGCTACTAGTGTAGGGAGGGAGCTAGCCACTCCATGGGGCTCGGGGTTCAACTAGCCACCCTACACCAATTTGTTAGGGCCACTAGGCAAATCGGGGTAGTCAGACGAGGGTGCGCGGATTGTGGAGGGGTGAGACCTTTATTTGGTTCTAAGGGGCTAGACCCCTATTTTTGAGAAGGCTAGGCCTTATACTATTCCGTGCTGTACTTTGGGCGTACCCGCTAGTGGAAACGACTGACTGCGTGCCAGTGCGAGGTAGCTACCCATGTGCTTATCGCGCATGCCGTAGTCACTGCTACGTCTTTCTGTGACCTCGAGGTGGTTGACTAGCTGTAGGACTACTACGTGGGACTCTCCCGGCCAGGAGAGCACCACGTGTACCTTCTACTCTTCGAAAAAGACTGCAGTCAAGATCATTCCCACGAGGAACATGAGAGATCAAGAAAGAAATCTGAAAGTAAACCAACGAGGTGAAAAGGAATTACTTGTAAAATAAAATAATTGGAAAAGATAAATTTACCTTCTAGCTTTTACTGATTTAGATAGTCTGGTTAGCACTCTACTCAGCGTTCGCTGACTCCGTTTTCTCATAACCCTTTACAGGTCCACAAGTCGAGCAGCCCGAGTTACCGGCTGCAGAAGGTGTTGGGCCCAGTCTAGCAAAGCAGTAGTTTTCTTACTATTGTTGTACACTCTTTTCTGCTAGTGAGTTTCAGACTTTGTTTACTGTTCCTATTACTGTACTTTTGTTCTACTTTCCTGTTGTTGTGGTGGTATGTACTGACTAGCAGCTTTTACTTCCTTTACTGCTTGTACGCTTTTACTGTTAGTTACATTGCATAGTGAATGTGGTTTATTTTCCATCTTTTTGGTTATTTCTTGTTGGACGATCGAGTCTTTGGATTAATTGAGTCGAACCGATCTCGGGACTTGTAGGGATTCGGGAACCAGGTCGTAACAATATATGAATACTATTTTTACTGCTAGAAAGCAGGAAATGATTACAGCTAGAAAGCGGGAAATTCTATTCTAGAAAGCGATAAAAAGAAGGGAGAGAGATGTTATTCTCCTCAACGATTATTTGGAGGACGAGCCGGATGGAGCGACACCTGGCAGACAAAGGATGGGACGGGAAGAAGGAGGACGAAGCAGGAAGAAGCGGGAACGAGGTAGAGCATCATCGTCATCGTCACAGGATCCACTTCCTGAACGAGGGCAAGAAAACTTTGGATTTGGCTCTAAAGGAGCATCTCTAGTGTGGGATATGCTTCTCTAGAGCTTTGGAGAGGGAGAGAGGTGAAAGAAGGAATGAGAATTTCGTAGGGTAGGGGTCTCCTTTTATAGTTGCAAGGATCGAGGGTAATTTGGTCAATACATATTCAAAACATTAAATGAGGGGGTATTTAGTGATGGAATTAAGCGTCACTAAAGACCCGATCGTGGCCTTACGTGTGCACCGGCCCGCACCCTCTCTCCTTCCTCGCACCTCAACGCAACAGCCACGTTCTTGCGCTCTCAACTGTCCGATCAAGAGATCGGATGGCTTAAAGTACTCTAACTCTTCTTCTTCAGCCGTTGAGAATCAACGCTTGCCTCTCCTCAGCCATTGGATTTCGCATCCAACATCTCAAAATGCATCTCGCCCCCCGCGTCTGATTAGGCGTTTGCATCTGCATAGGATCATGCGTGCGTGAACCATGCACGTCCGTTGCACCACGCCGCCTACTCCTCGCCCGCACGATCTACATCAAATGGCTGGAATCAACGTGCCCTACTCCCCAGCTGAATTAATGCACTCGAAGAGGCTTGAACCCGCGACCTCTGCTCACGAGCATAAAGCACGACCAATGTGCCAAGGCCGAGAGTTGGTCACGGGTTTGTCCAAGGGGCACGCACTTGTGGCCATTGGATCTTGATTTGATCTTGCGTTGAGGAGAGAGTGAAAGCGTGGTGAGTCTTCAGACTTCTGTTGGGCTGATTTGGGCAATTGAGATGGCGCCACGTGGTGCCATCTTGGCCATCCATCTTCTGTGTGTTGTCGACGGTGCCATGGATGTCGAATTGGACCGATTTTCGCATCGTTAGGTTGCGATCGTCGATCTGAACCCATCAATGCGGTCGGATTTGTTGTCTAAAGTGCGGGTTGACACCATCTTGGCCCTTGATTTCTGAGCTTCTTCAGACTATATCTAGTGCTACGAATGTCCGATCAGGGCGATCTTGGAATCGTCGAACTCCAGTCATCACCCTAATCAGATCCATACGGTTGGATCCTCCATCCAAGGCCCTGATTAGAAGTCGCCCTGTCCTTGGCCATAAAAGGAGACAATTACTATACAATTTGTACAATTTGACCTAAATGCATGATTATGCGTGTTATGTAATAGTTACAATGCATGACGCTAATATGATACTAAGAACATGCATTAATAGACTTTTTGTGCTATTTAGATGTATGCACATCACACCCTCATGCCTATCTTTTGCTAGTCCCTAACAAAAACTACATGCTACTTATAAAAGAATTAGGATTGGATTACTCAGGTAAAAGTCATTTTCAACATTAAGAAATTTTTACTTAGGTCCTGAACTTTCAAAGACACAACAGTACCCGTGTATCTTCCAAAATGTAGACTACCTCAAGCCCTCACCTTATTCAAAGAAGGATCTCTTTTTCTCTTTTTCTCTTTTTCTTCTTTTCTATTTTTTTTTTGAATTTTTGAGTTTAGGGTTTTGGAGCGGCTTTCTACGACCACTCAACCCACCTAAGACTCGATGAAAACCCTAAGTTTTAAGCATCATTTTGTGAATGTGATAGACTCGTTGATCGGCAATTAGAAAGGACTTCATGTTTGTACGCCCTTAGGTGATGTTAAAAAGAATTCTTCCTAAAGGTTTATCTATATGACCGGTAGCTTTCTCCCTACTTTTATTTTTATGAGGTCAACACAACGGTGAATCTAGTGTATATCTCCTCGGCTTATTCTACTTCTTCGCTTCTTCCTAAGTGTTTAGGAATTAAACGTGCATTTCTTGAGTTGGGATCTGGACAACCTACCAATAGGCTGTTATCCATGATAACTTGCCAGCCATACTCGTGCAGTGAAGTGTAGCTTATTTCTTTTGTTTCCTTTTTTTTTCTTTTCTCCCTTTTTTTTCCTTTTTCTTTTCTTTTTGGATATTTTTTTTCTTTTTCTTTAAGTAGGTGGCTTCCCTGGTCTAAGATTTACCTAAAGGCAGCAGGAAAAGAATGGTCCAGTGGCTGGGCTCTAGACAACCTACATATGGGCTGTTACCCACGATAACTTGCTAGCCATACCACTCTACATATGAGTCAGTGTGAATAGTGTGTAGATGCTTAGACTTAAAGTTCCCTCAAATCATAGAGCGAGTTGATAAGTCATGTACTTATCACCCCAACTTATTTAATCAAATTGAAATAGAATTCAGGATGGTGAGGACTCGATAAACAAATCCACATTTTAGTGGATACCCAGGCTGATTAAGCCCAAAGACCTGAAGGGTCTTAGTGTTCAGATTCTACAGTATTATTTCCTAAGATTGAAAAGTCCTAATGCCCAAGTATTCTCTCCTAATTCAATTTTTCTTTTTTAAAGAAAAACAAGTAGAATTTACAAGAATTCCACAGAGCTGATAAAATGATTCAGAAATGATGCAATGTCCACATTGAGAATAAAAGACATGAAAGGAAGGGTAGAATGTAGAAGATATACCTGAATATGATGCTCAGGTTAGCTCTGAGTCAATCTATACAACTGCTAAGTTTAATGCCATTAGCTAGACGAAGTCTAGCTAAAGAAATTACAATGTGATTAGAGCAACCGTATCTAAGACGGGTTCTGGAACAATACGGTCAATAAAAGGCTTCATACGTTGACCGTTGACTTTAAATGAATTACCCATCTTTGGGTCAGGGATCTGAATGGGTGGTGGATCTGAACGTCTTTGGGTCGCATGGTCTTTGGCGTCATGCGAGTCAGTGAAGCTGCTTATATGAGCTCGTGAGCGATCTGGGCACCGCGGTGGTGGATTTAGATGCTTAAAGCATCTACGGTGGAGATGAGCTTGAGGGCGTGAAGGTCCAAATCAAATCATAGCTGCTAGATCGAATCTGGGATGGGGGGTGAGGCCACACTCAGGTTCATGCGCAAGTTGGATCAGATCTGCCCTTAGATCGAGAGTGCATGGAAGTGACAGCCCAGATTGGTCGTGTTCTTGCGAGCTACAGTGGTCGTTGCACCCGTAGGTCTAAAGGGAAATTTACAAGGAAGCCCTTAAGGGTGAAGGGGTATAAAAATTGCACAAAGACATATTAGTGAGTGAAATGAATTCAAAGCAGTCCTCCAAGCATAGGAAACAAGTCCCTGGCAGCTTGCAATTAGGTCCTTAGATGTTTTATGTGAAGGAATGTGAATGATCTAAGGACCTAAATGTAATCTAATGAATGCAGGGTCCTATTGATGTCCAAAGGCAACCAAATTTTTATTGAAGTACAATTGAACATTTAGGAAATTAATTCAACCTTCGATTTATACCTTTGAACTCAAATATATGTTTAATTTGCAAATGGATCATCATTTTGTATTTGTGGATAAAATATTTCATTTTGTGACCTAATTATGCGTTTTTAACACTGATTTGTTGTTTTATCTAATTTTTGTTATTTCTCACACTTAACCTATTTCTTGTGTTAATTATGTAGTGTTTAGCCTAGTTTCTAGCCTAACTTGTACATTTTAGCTATGATGAAACATACCTAATCAGTCCTTATACCGATCCCCAATGTCTTTCAATGGAAGAGAAGGCTATGAAGTATTAGATGTCACTGTAGGGATTCTAATTTCTTTGCACTAACGCTATAGGATGTACTTGTTAGGGATCTCATCAATCCCATTATCTATGTGCACACAAAGTATATGATGACACAGTACACCATCTATCTGAAAATAGCTATAGGAACAAAAAAAAATCCAATTTACGAACATCACAATGAACATCATACATAAAGTTATCAAGTTTGTTGTACTCGAAAATCTCAGCATCTACAAAACTGGCTTCAGAATTGGGAAGATAACTTCAAACAGAGAAATGCATTAACATTTTCAACTCCTCCTGAAATAACCTGAATATCTTCATTGTACAGACCCCATGTACCTGCTCCACCATTCAAAATCTGAAACTAAAGGTACAAGCCTATACATAGATTGGAAATCTGCCTTCCTCAGCTTCTCTTGCTTCACTTGCACGGCAAGCTCAAATTGTTGTACAAATTGCTTCAATGTCATTTTAGAGTTAACATAACCATCGAAGTACGCATTCATACTTCCACTTCTTTGTGTTGTAGTCATCCCCTCCCAAAACATTTCATTAAAGAAGGCTGGGACCCTGATTGCACAGCAATCATACAACCTAATCTACCTGAATTAAGTTAGATTCTAGCATAACTTAAGAATAATGCATACATAAACATCATAATTTGCATAATAGTTAGTTTAGTAGCCTTGAGATAATATTACCATCTTATGCCCTAAAAGAGAGATGAAATTAATTGCAGATGATCTGAGGCCACAAATGATAGATCAGACCATATAGATCTGATCAGAATGACGATGGGAGTCCAACACTTTCAGAATCGTCTTTATCAGACAACCGTAGCATCACGTACAATCCATACAAGAACGGAGGCCTAGGAGCAAGATGACAGAAGTTCAAGCCTCAAATGTAAAATCCAACCACACAAATGGATCAGGATCAGTGATCGCAGGCCAACGGCAAAAAATTATCTCAATCAGAGGCCTACAACACCTTCTACAAAGCAAGGAAGATGAACGACCACGATGGCGCCACGTGGCACCATCACAGCCATCCCTCATCGCACCCCAATCACTGAAGCATTCTTCCCGTGCCTTGTGGGTCGTTGGATCATCATCCAACAGCCACAAGCGTGCCACGTTGACCGCTCCTCAACCACACCTCATCAAGGAAGATCAAGATCAGCTGTTGGATCTCCATCCAACGGCTGAAAAGCAAACCTGCCTAATTCATAACCGCGACCATCTGCACTTATAGCGCAGCAGATAGCACAGTCCAAGCAAAGTGAGGGGCGTGGGATTGAGCCTCGTTGCACACCAAATCAAGAAGGCGATGCGCTTGGACTCAATTGGACCATTGGATGACGAGCGGAGGGCGTGGATGCGGGCGCGTGGTGCAACGAGGACCCTCCGATGAGAATGTGTGATCTGACGCACGCGCTAACGCCCCAATCCATGCACCCAAACGAAGGAGGTGTGATGCACGAGCTAAGCTGTTCGATTGCGAGATTGGACGACTGAGAACGAAGGCGCGATTTGAATCACGAGGCACACGCGAGGTAGGCACAGTTTGAATGGGAAGAGGCACGGTGGGAATGAGGACCGCACAATGGTGATCTAAAGGCTGCGAGCGTGTCATATGGCACCACCAGAATGAATCCGAGGTGCGATGCGCGAGTTAAGCTGTCCGATTGCGAGATCGGACGGCTGAGAACGAAGGCGCGATCTTAATCGCGAGGTGCACGCGAGGTAGGTGAGGTTTGAACACGAAGAGGCACGGTGGGATCGAGGACCACACGATGGAAATCTGAGGGTTGCGGGCGTGTCACGTGGCACCACCAGAATGAATCCGAGCATATAAGGTGCATATGGGGTTATTTTGAGGCCAGATTAGAGCTGTTGATCTCCCGATCAACGGATCTAATCAATCTTGAGTTGTTGCACGAGTTGGAGGGCTGATTGCTCAGCAATCATAGGTCTTAATTGACCTAGATTAAGCTAAGACTTAGCATAAGTTAGAGTTATTCATGCATGCATAAGCATTATCTGCATGTTTACTGCTTTCCTTTAGCTATGCATGAAATAATGTTATAATGTGCTGATTAAGTGTATTATGTCAATTGCAGGTAATAAGCTGATCAAGAGCTAGATCTGGAGCAGGATCTGAAGCTAGATAAGGAATAACGGGTGTTGCAGTAGAGTTGGAGCAGAAGGCTTAGATTAGATGTAGGAATAATGATGTAAGGGAGTTAAGGTTTGCTATTCTATTAAGTAGGAATAAAGCAGCAAAATGTGAAGAGCTTAGGTCTATCCTAGCCCTAGGACAGCCTAGAGACTTCCCCCAAGCCTTGGCCACCCTTAGATTAGGTCACAGCACCCTTGGAAGCCCTAAAACCCTAGTTCCAACCCTTATCTGGATGTCCAGATAAGTTATAGGATGTCCAGGACCCTTAGCCATCTCCCGCACACCTCAAACCCACTTCTGCAGTGTTATTGGACGTCCAGACACTTTGTCAGACATCTAATTTCTGCAAAATACCAAAAACAGAACCTAGATTTCCCCCTGACTCAGATTGGGCATCCAGAACTGAAGTTTGGACTTCTGATTTTTGAGTATAAGTTGTCTGATTTTATTTTTGGACATCTGGAATTGGTCTCCAGTTCCTATTTTGAGATTCAAGCCTTGATCTTGGATTTCTATCTCCCTAGATCTAATCCCAACCCCATAGGAACCTAAATTAAGGTGTCCTAACCCTAGTACATCACCTCTAGACCTACCTAAGGACCTGATTAGGTCCTCACCAAACCCAATTGACTTAGATCAAAGTCAATTACCTTCACCTAAGTCACTTGGACTCATTGAGTCCAATTGAGCTCAAATCTCAACCCACACAAGTTCAATTGGACTTAGTGAGAGTCCAATTGACCTAAACCCAACCTAATTGAGTTATTTCACTCTCAATTAGGTTTACACTCATTCAATTAAACTTAGGTTAAGTTTAATTGCAATTTCCCCTTAGCAATTAGGGTTTGTAACCCTAATTCAAGGCATACACCTACCTAAACCCCTTAGGACCTAACCTAAACCGCCTAGCCACATAGGGCACGAACACACACACACACACACACCCATTCATGCACTCCCACACATCTAGAGTTCTCTAGAACTCTCTCCAAGTGGTGCCACTCTTGGTTGCCAAATTTAGCAACCAAGAGACATTCAAATTGAGATCCAATTTTTGTGGATCTCAAAAACCACTTGGCCAGCCATTCTTGGACTCTCTCTAGAGAGTTCCACACTTCTCTAGAGAGGCTCCCTTAGGTCTATAAAAAGATCTAAGGGGTGGCCATTTGCACCCATCCACATTCATGGCTCTCACCCACTTCCACTTAGGCTAGCCACTACCATCACCACCACCATCTCCACGAGCTAAGCACCACCATGAAGGACACCATGCCGGGATGCTGGATCACTCCTCTCTCTCTCTCCAAGCGTTGGCCTAAGCTCCATTGCCCGCCCCTCATTCTCCTCTCTACCACTCCAAGGCCATTGGAGACCACCTCCGAATGCCCTTACTTCTAATAGATTAGTAGCTAGCTCTTTACATTTACTGCTTTTAATTTCTACTTAGTAGTGTAGTCCTTATTCTCCCCAAATGATGCATGCAAAATCCCTCCCGTAGATTCTTGTATGCGATCGCTTTCTGATAGCTAGATCTACATTTTTAAGCATTCATGTACAAGCTTTCCTCTACAAGTTCATGTTGCAAACACTCTCCAAATGAATGATGAAAAATATATTTTCTATATATATATATGTCTATGTGTTGAGAATCATCATGAGCTCATTGCAATATCTTTTGTGTAATTAATGTTGCTTATTTTTAATTTCTGATATTTTGCAACAAGCATGTCGTTTCCAAAAAATATAGAAAATCTGACTATAGATGCATTTTCTGTAAACAATCACCACCTCACTAGAATCGTGCGCACAGAAACTCACACTTTCACATTTGTGATCTATTTAACACACACGCACGTAATCAGGGTTCATAATAGAAGTGGTGAAATTTTAATCAAAAGACTGGAAATCGGCGTGCGATTTTAAATAGAGTAGAACGGTAAAAGATCAAATTCAAAAGTAAAACAAACGCCTCCTAGAGATAAACAACCAGGACTCAAAGTCTCGTTATCTTTTATTAAATATCCTTGTTTGATCGTATTGCGTACTATACTACGATGTTTTCCTATCAAAACCGCGTGATACGCTTTCCAACAAGGGCTAAAATGCCCACTTTGCCCCTCGTTAAAACTATAAAAAGAGGCCCAGGGCCCCCCAGTTTAAGGAAACTCCCACCAGATACAACTCTAGCCTCTCTCTCTCTCTGCAACTCCTCTCCGGATTTCATCCCCGACGCTCTGGATCTAAAGTGTTGTCGCACTTCACACAAGAATCCCACAAGCAACGTCGCCCTACATCTGCTTCTGCTCTCTCTCTGTAGCATAGTTATTTCTATTCATAATTGAAAAGTTATTTCCAAATAACAATAAAATTTTGATTATTTGGATATCCGATGCCTATATATATATACATATATAAATATATAAATATTTGTTTAGAACAACTTTCTAAAAGGCTTTCCCATAAAAATTTGTTTGCCTCCCTGCGAACGACTCGGTGCTCACCGAAATCTTTATAAATATTATTTGTTTCATCGTGATTCGCACTACAATAATAGCTATAATCTTTAACGCGTCTCGCAAGCGAACAGACCCACATCTTCCAAGTCTTGTACATATTCCGAAGCCATGAATTTTTCTCCAAATGTCAATCCAAAATGATTCGTGATCACTCACTCTAAAAGATTTCAACAATGTGAGAACGGTGGACAATCCTCTTCAGTTCATCCCTTGTGGTGGAATCACTACTAAATCGATTGGGCAATTTCATCATTATGTACCATAAGGACAATTGAGGGTGACTATTTGGGAACACTATGCCGACAAAATTCTTAATAGCTTATGATTGGTTGATAATGATGCCCGATGGAGGAGCATCGTTTAGGCAAGAAAGCCATGTACGAAATAGCCACACAAAATTTTGTGTGGTCTTCTCACAGACTAAAGCACAACCAAACAACACAGACTGGCCATGGTTGTTCACACCTACAAAAGGTGCAAATGTCATGTCGTACTTGTTTGTCAAGTACATGGTGTCAAATGAAACCACCTCCACAAAAAATTTGTACACAACTCGACTTGTCCAATCCACCCAAAATAAAATTCGCAGGCAACCAGCCTCATACAAATCCATCATGTAGAAGAAACTAGCATTCAAGGATTGCGTTTGACAGAAGTACTTCTGAATTGCTGTCGCATCACGCATCCCATCCTCAACTTTGTAAGTTCATTCCTAGCATCCTCCTGAGTGAAAGGCACATCTCGTAACCACCATGCTTTGACACAAATGAGAACATGGTCTTTGACAACCCAATACCACAACGGTCATTTAGGTCAATTCTCCACTTCTTGGAAGAGCTTAACTTCTTCCTAGTACGTAGGTAACGTGTCAGTGGTTTACCTAACAACTGGTGATTATGATCAAGTTCGAAGCTAACAAGGACATAACTACCATTATACAACTTCACATTGACTTTGTAATGACAATTGGTTTTGCTGGTGTTACTCTTTGAATAGAACCTGTCATGAGGTTTAGAAGGTCCATGGCCGGCCCTTGAGCACCCTAACATTGCTCTAAGAAGAACTTCATTATCATTTTTGTCATACTTTGACTAAACAATAAAGAACGCAAACCCATTCCGATGAGAATACTCTTGACAATGGGAGTAAAAGTATTCAAATGAATTAAATTCCATTCCCAGAGTAATATCAGCACCCAAAATGTCCAAATTTGCAGCTCCAATTTCAAAAGATTCCAACTCTACTGCAAGAGTTAGTTACGACATATTTAAAACATAATCGAGTGTCAAATACAAAATTCAAGTAGACAATACCTGGTACTCACAAACACCTTGCTTTAACATCTATAGCAGAACACGTTCCTTGTTCAATAGCAGGGACAACAGCAAAGTTGAGTAGCTCTAAGTTTCAGTACAATATGTATGCATTACAACCAATTCACAGTGAAAAATGCTTAAACTTACATGTCTGAGCTGGAACATCAACCAGAAATTTAGTATTCTCACATTAAAGCATAGATCTATCATTGCAATCACCGCAGTTAATTGTTGCAACAATATCATCAATATCGGGTTCTAAAATAGAAGAAATTACTGGTAAGACAACTTGACATCATCATACTATCGACGAATACTCAACTATGTTACATACCTTCAAATTCAACCTCGGGGGACATCTGAGAAAATAATTTCTGCAAGTAGTGATCGAATGCAGGAGGTGATGACAACAGATGAGTTCTACATAATGAGGGAACGAACTCGGTAAGAAATGAAATAAAACACATTTGACACATTTGACACATTCCTAGGAAAGACCATACCGAAATCACAAACATATCCCAAGAAACTCTACAGAAGACCTGGGGTGCGATTTAAAAGAAATGAGACCCATGGGGGTACATGGAGAACCACGGGGTCAAGTGAGTACCACATACCGTTCCATGAGGCACGTGCAGAATGAACGCCTTATCTTATTCCGGTGTGTCGGAAGCACACAAACGATGACGTGGAAGCACAAAATCGATGACGTGGAAGATGTGCTTCGAGATGCTTGGGACACAAACCTCATTAGTAATTGTGAGGCGTCGAAAACGTCTTGTAAATTGGCTTGGCTGAATCATTTTCCTTAGCCATTACCCTCATTGTGGTATCATGAATGATATACATGTTGAAAGGAGCATTTTCCCTTTCAGGACTCAATAATCAATATGGGTGAATATATATGGAAACAAATCGCAAAGATAGAAACATTGTTACTAAGTTCCCCTCCTTAACTAGACACTACATTTTAAGGAATGCTTTTGAGTCTTGATGCACCATGATTTGGGAATGCATGCTTTTGCATAAACATTTTAGGAGAATCTTGCTCTCACATGAATTGCTCTTTTATGTAAATTTATAATTAGTAGATCAATAATTAAATTAACAAGTAAAATGTTTGGTGTGAGTGTGGTGGATCTTCATACCTAGTGGTTTTAATTGTTTTATTTTAGACTTTTTATTGGTGGAAATCACTTTCTACTGGTGAAAAATCACTTCTTAAGCGAAAAAATACTTACGAGTGAAAAATCATTTTCTACTAGTGGAAAGGTAAAATATACAAGTGTGTTTTTATTTTCAATTGATGGAAAAAATCGGTGTGTTTTCATTTTCAGCTGTTTTACTTGATTTTTAACTTGTGTATTTTAATTTTCAATGAATGTGTTTTGATTTTGTATTAGTGTATTTTGATTTTTAATCGGTGTATTTAATTTTTAATTGATGTATTTTCCTTTTTTTATTGAGAACCGACATGAGTGGAGGTCAGATGGTGATGAGAACCTCATCATGAACCCTAACTAACACATTTTAACCTAAATAAGTGTACAAAAAGCTCCTACAAAACCTAAGGGAAAGCCTAGATCAGAGAATTGTAAATTTGAGTATAAACAATTCACAAGAGGTAAAACTATAATTTTACCAATACAGTACATAAACGGGATTTTTAAGGGTCTAGACACAGGTCAAGCGGGCTTAATAAGAAAGAAAGTGGGATGATTTGATCTGAAAAGGGTTATAGTGGCATCTAGGAATTAAATGATATTCTACAACCCTAAAACAAATCCACTTCAATTCACAAAGTTTCAGGCAAGATAAAAATCAATTAAACCCTCCAAAATTCATAAAAAAAATATCCTCTAGGGTTTAGAACTTTCAATTTGGCCATTGGAACCTGTCTTGACCTAGATTGAGAACCATACCAACTTTTTGACTTAATTTGGATTTTTGTGCAAATTGACCAATCAAATGTGGTCAAACCTAAAATCAAACTTCACCATTGGATTCCTTAGGTCCAAATTAGGTTTGTACCAAAATTTGGACCTAAGGGAAGTCCATTTTGACCTACTTTACAAATTGGTCCTTAAGAATTACTTTTTGAACCCTTGCACTTAACCCCTCAACATTCCCTTCGTTCTTTTCAAATCGGTTCCTCTACCACCTGTAGCAGCAACCCATGCCTCCGGCTACTTTGCATGGAGGATGGCGCTGTGCAGGGTATGGGGACCGGCCCCAGAAACGAGAGGAGGGTCCCCTATGTTGTCTTCTTCCACATGGACCCCCTCCCATGCCCTGCCAACACCCATACCTCTCGTGCGAACGTGCGAGAGGCATGGGTCTTTTTTTCGTCCATGTCTCCAGTGGCCTGCCCACGCCTCCTCCTCGTGTTTCCCTCCTCGCAAACACCTATTTAAGGAGCGGCAGGGGCTACCATTTCCAACAAGCTTAATTTGGCCAGAGAACTCCCCCAGATTCGTCTCCTCCTCACTCCGGCCAACAGCCCGAAGCTTCTGGTGACTCTTCCTCCCTCTTCTTGTCGCTCTGGCACCGGTATACCATACCAGTGGCAGAGCCAGCTCCGTCATTCTCCTCCGTGCCACGCCATACCAGCTAGCACTCTCCGACCCCTTCTCGTCACCGCCCCCTCCTCTAGCACCTTCATCTCCGGCGACGACAAAGACGTGTTGATCGCCATCTCCTCCCTTTCGTCTACTTAGCTAGGTAAAAACTCTTCCTCTTACTCTCCCCTTTATTTCCCCCTGTTAATTTGTCGTTTCAACCCCTCAACGCCAGTGTCCACCCTCACCATCTCTACCTCCGACCACCAACTCCGGCGAGGCCATTTCCCCACCACAGACCACTCCACCCCTCGCCAACCAGTCCCTAAGCTTCACCACTTCCCACTGACCACCTCTCGCCCTTCCACCGACCACGCCACCCACTGAAACTACCTCCCGAACAAACCCATCCTCACGACCGCAAAGCAACATAGGCACGCATGCCCAAGCCACCCCGCAGCCAGCCAACCCCCGCCTCACCTTTGCCATGATACGATGAAGGTTTTCTGATGTTCTGAAGGAGCCGCGAGGCAGTGTTCGAGTTTTCAGGCTCTGCACGCTAGCCGCCATTGCTCCCGAGCTTGGAGCGAGCTTGCTAGCAGCTCCAGGCCTCTGCAACCCCAGGTGGGAGTTCCAGGCCGCGCGGGAGAGACTCACGCATGATCCCAGGTCCCCAATCGAAGGCGAGAGCTCGCGTATCACTGCAATCGCGAGGCTTGCTGCTGAGGGTGAGGGCGTGAAATTTAGGTGAGACTTTTAGACCCACCTCTTAAATGTTTGAGCACAGCGCTTCAAATAAATTGAAAAGGTGTGTTGGGCTTATCGCCTTCGATACACAGGGGTCAGGTCCCTCGCCTATGCACGCAGTGCGCCACGCACTCACTCACACCTTGTGGGCCTGGGCCAAACCCGATTACCCGACCAAGCACTCCTCGCCCACCACCGCACTCCGGTGGGCCTGGTCCCGGGCACGTACACCCGACCAGTATACCCGCAAATGCTCTGGGAGCGAACCTTTGAGAGAGAAATAGAGAGAGAGACGTGGGGCGGGTAGGGGTTAGGTTTTGCCTAACCTTATAATGTGTAGGGAAGTAGGAGAAGAAGAAAGGAGGAGGAGCGGAGCAGAAGAGAAGAAGAAGAGCCGCAACTGAAGAGAAAGAAGTGGAGAAGCAGCTAAGAGTTGCAACAGAAGGAGCTGAAGAAGAAAGCCAAAGGAAAAGAAAAGAAAAAAAAAAGGAAGGAAGTCTGCCGCACAGAGGAAAGGAAGCTGAAGAAGAAAGCCAAGTAGAGAAGAAGAATAAGTCAAGAGGAGAGGAACTTGCAATGCACTGTAGCAAAGGGACAGATAAGGCATCTGATTCAAAAAATCAGACGTCCGAGAAAGGAAAGGCAGAGAAAGAAGAGAAGGAAGAGAGAAGAGGAGAAGAAAGAAAGAAAGAAAGAAAAGAAAAAAAAAAGAGAGAAAAGGATTTTTGTTCACTCTCTCTCTCTCTTTAATTTTTATAAAGTAGTATATAATAGTTAATTGTGAATTTTTGTGCTTCTGAAATTAAATTTGCTCCCTGAGTTCGACCTCAGAATACTCTAAACTTCGCGTAATAAATTGAAATGAACTGATCATCATTTTTCGTAGCATACTACAATGAATATATCTTTAAACACCGCAAAAGATGCTCGTCAGTTTTTAGCGCCGTTGCCGGGGAGCAACGGGCATTCTAGAAGCTACTAAATCACAATTTCTGATTTACTGCTGACTTAATCTCTTCTCTTTTGATGTGCAGGCATAGGAAAACAAAAACGAACAAGCAGCCACACAAAACCACACCAAGGGACAGGTAATTTTTTATCCTCTCTTTTAAGCCCCTAAAATTCTAAAGAGGAAGAAAAAGAAAAGCAATCTAGGGGTTACTTGTCTTTCATACATAGTAAATCATAAGAGTTGCCTGTTTTTCAATTTCAACACATTCTATCTGTATATCCACTAAAGGTAATTAGGGCTAAAACCTTCTTGCATGAGCCCTAGTTACCTAATCTTGAGGCAACTAACTGAACCAATTAGAGCCAACATAAGATTCTAAGTTAGGGTTTTAGAGACACACCTTCTAATCAAGAATTGAAAATTCCCAACAGAAATGTGCCTAAGCCATTGCTTGAAAAGACCTAATAAAGAAAAACCCTAAGCAATCCGACTCTTAAGTCACTTGAACCTTAAAAGACAGGACCTAATAAGCTCTCACAGGAACCAATAGGTGAAGTTGATCCCTTGGATCAACCAACCTTTAAATTAGGTCACTTTTTGCACACAAAAGGATAAAGTTCAAGTGAAACCCTAAGTACCTTGATCCTAATTAAAAGTAGTAAACTTAAGAGGTCAAGGTCTCAATTCTGATTTACCTGGAATCTCAATGACAAGAGAGTTTGGGTGGGGGAAACCCTCTAACCCATGGGGGCACTCTACCGTGTAGGGATCTTCGCGGGACTCACCCTCTCTGGCTGCCTAGGTAATTCTCAAGTAGACGACCTTCTGATTAAGGGGTATCATCCGCCCCGAACCTCTATAGTCACCCAACATTTTGGGTGTCTTAATTGGGTCCAGCACCTGCTAGCCTCGTCCAATCCATCAGTGCATGTTCGGTAGGAGGTCCTTGAAACCTCCTCTAGAAATTCACTCTCCTCGAGGCCTAGCCTCGGTACCCTTGTTTGTGCAACAACCTCTTCACATAGACCTCTCTTCTGGTTCTGAACCTAATTCCCCTTCTTCTTCCACAATGGCTCAGCTTGTTGAAGAAGAGAATAATCTTGAGCACCAGCTCCAGCGACTTAATGATCTCTTCCAAAACTTCATGAATCCATCGCAGCATCCCATGATGCGGGATCACTATAATCCCGCTGCGGTGGTAATTGAGCCTCGAGTCAGAATCCCGACTGGAGGACCTGATTCCGAATTGAAGCCCAACATGATCCCCACCATACCTAAATTCTATGGGCTTAAGCATCATCAAACAGCTTAAGCATCTGGCCCAGACCTTCGGGTCAGATGCGCAGAATCGGGATATCCTACTTATGAAGATGTTCTCTTTCTCTCTTATGGACAAGGCAGCCCATTGGTATTAGACACAGACTTGCCCGATCAACACTTGGGAGGAACTTTAGTCCGAGTTCTTGAAGAAGTTCTTCCCCATTGGTCGGACCAATGCCTTGCGCCATCAAATTACTCACTTCACGCAACAGACGAGAGAACCTCTTCATAAGGCATGGGATCATTTTTAGGATCTCATGAGAAAGTGCCCCCATCACGGAGTTCCTAAATGGGAACAAGTCCAATCTTTTCACCAGGGACTCCGTGAAGATATTAGACTGTTCGTCAATGCAACTTGCGGAGGGAATATCATGGGTCAACATAAAGACACCGTGTGGGAGATTCTCGAGAATATGTGCGAGAACTCCATCAACAATGACTCCATGGGACTATTCGACCAGACGAATACTCACGCAGCGATGAACCTTAAGGGAGCACATGAGACGAAGGGCCTGTCCACATCAGTCGACCTGGAATTAATGGCCAGTCGATTGGACAAGGTCTCTATTATTGAGAAGAAGGTGGATGAGCTGACTCAGCATTTGCAGTGAGCCACCTCTACGTAGAACTCCTTCGCACAGCCCCCTCCCGCACGGGAAACTGTGCAGCACATTTTCCACCGACCTTCTCCAGGGATGGACTCGTATCCACCCCCATCTGATTTCAGGACTGGAGGGACCTCCGATCCTTTCTATTCTTGTTGGGGGAGCCCTACTCCTCCATTCTCCGACTTTTCTAAGGCTCCTCAAACTTGCGAGGACCTCAACGCCATCCAGAATGACTCATTTTCCAACACCTACAATCCTGGATGGTGAAACCATCCCAATTTCCGGTGGGCGGGAAATTCTCAGAATCCGAGACCACCTTTTCAGCCCCGTCCACAAGCCCCTCGTCCTTATCAGCCGCCCCAGCCTCGGTCCAACCCCACCTATCCATTCGGGCCCAACCAAGATCAAATGTCCCTTATCCTCCAGACTTTGGCTGACATTCAGAGAATGAATGCGGCTATCCAAAAGCAACATAAGGACGAAATCACAGAGGTCCGCAACCAACTTGCCCAGTTGGCAAATTCTCGCCAACCAAGCACACTTCCTTCTCAGCCTCTTCCTAACCCGAATAGCATGCCAACCCAGCGGTGTGTTATGAACCCAAACCCGGGCCAAGCACACTTAATCTATCAGGCCCCTTCTATTCCTACACTTGACAGGACGGAAGCTTCAACCTCCTATGTGGGTTACCAACAGCAGCAGCCCATCCTACCAACCTCTAACCAGAACCAGGCAGGAATAAATTCTGTAACAACCCGTAGTGGTGAGGCAACACAAGATCCACCTTATCCTGACCACTCCAAGCGTGGTAGTGACCCAAACCCTAGGACAGTCATCCAGGATGTTCCTATCCCTGTCCCAGATCAAAAACCTGGACCTATCCTACAGGAACCAACCAAGGTTCCATTTCCTGAGGCCTTGACCAAGGGAAAGCGGACAACTAAACCCGTGGCTCCTGAGGAGGACCTGATCAAGCTCTTTGAGCAGGTCCAATTAAACATCCCCTTGATGGATGCGATCCATCACGTACCGGATTACGCACGATTCTTGAAGAACGTGTGTACACCGTAACGTAAGCCGAGAACCAAGAATGAGAGTCCAATTGTACTGTCAGAGCAAGCCAGCTCTGTAATCCTGAGTAGACTCCACCCAAGGCAAAAGACCCAGGCACTCCCCTGATTTCATGTAAGATCGGTGAAACCCAGTTTGATAGAGCATTATTGGACCTAAGTGCCTCCATAAACTTGATACCCACATCCCTACTTAACCATCTAGAAGAATCTGAGCTAAAATCGATCGAGGTGACATTATAGTTAGCAGATCGATCTATCAAGTCACCTAAGGGAATTCTTGAGGATGTTATTGTTAGGGTGCGGGATTTCTACTTCCCTGTAGATGCCATAGTTTTAGATATGGATGCACTTGAAAACCTAAGGGATACACCAATCATTCTAAGGAGACCTTTTATGTCCACTGCAAGGGCCAATATAAGTTGTGAAGAGGGCCAAATAGAACTGAAATTTGGGAACCAGACTCTCAAAATTGATATCTTTAAGGACCAACAAGGGATCAATTGCGGTGCCATTGAACAAATCTGTGATATTAGAGCTGTGGTTGATGAACTACAACTTGAGGACAACATGATCATTCCTCATCAACCACAAGAGGATCTTGAACCGCAATTAGAGGAGTCAGACCTTGATCTAGATAGACCTATAACTCCGACCATTGAACCCCACACTCACTCTGAACCTCCCGCTGCTGTTGATAACCCCATTCTTGAACTCAAACGCCTTCCCGATCACTTAAAATACGTCTTTTTTGGTTCTAATCAGACATTTCCTATGATTATAAACTCCAAACTCACACCTGATTAGGAATCCCGTCTGATTACTGCTCTCCAGCAACATCGCAGAGCCATTGGTTGGACTCTCGATGACTTGACTGGAATAAGTCCCTCTTATTGCACACACCATATCTATTCTGAAGAGGGCGCATGACCTTCACGTGAGATGCAGAGACGTTTGAATCCCAATCTGCAGGAGGTCGTGAAGAAGGAGATCATTAAGTGGTTAGATGCAGGGATCATCTACCCGATCTCCGACAGTCGTTGGGTGAGCCCCATCCAGGTTGTGCCTAAGAAGGCAGGGCACACCACCATCACGACTGAAATCGGAGAGGTCATACCTACCCGTATAGCCAACTCATGGAGAGTCTGCATAGATTACCAAAGACTCAATTCCTCCACGAAGAAGGACCATTTCCCACTACTATTTATTGATCAGATTCTCAAGAAGTTAGCGGGAAATAGATTCTTCTGCTTTCTTGACGGGTACTTCGGTTACAACCAAGTGGAGATTCATCTAGAGGACCAAGAGAAGACCACATTCACCTGCCCCTTCGGGACGTACGCTTTTCGAAGGATGCCTTTCGATCTCTGAAATGCACCCGCGACTTTTCAACGGTGCATGCTTGCCATATTCTCTGATATGGTAGGTGATTATCTGGAAGTCTTCATGGATGACTTCTCAGTTTTTGGGAATCATTTGACGATTGCCTCCAGCACTTGGTTCATATACTCAGGCGTTTCATTGACGTAAGTTTGGTTCTTTCCTGGGAAAAGAGCCACTTTATGGTGCCTGAGGGGATCGTCCTAGGACACTTAATTTCTGAGAGAGGCATCCAGGTGGATTGAGCCAAGGTTAATCTGATTTCTAGACTTCCTATGCCTAGCTCGATCAAGGACATCCGATCTTTTCTGGGGTACGTCAGTTTTTACCGTCGTTTCATCCCTGATTTCTCGAAAATCGTGCCCCCCCTGACTACTCTTCTCTCCAAGGATGTACCCTTTGAGATTTCCAAGGAATGCACTCAAGCTTTTGAGAACCTTCGTGACTGAGTCACCCAAGCCCCGATCCTACAGTCCCCTGATTGGTCTCAACATTTTGAGATCATGTCTGATGCATCTGACTTTGCTGCAGGAGCAGTTCTAGGACAAAAGATTGACAGGAAACCCGTGGTCATCTACTACGCTAGCAAGACACTTGACGAGGCTCAGCGTAACTACACGGTTACAGAGAAAGAGCTACTAGCGGTAGTATTTGCCCTAGAAAAATACAGATATTATCTCCTGGGCTCCCACGTCATAATCTACTTGGATCACACAGTTGCGAGGCATGTCCTTGCAAAGAAGGATGCGAAGCCTCGATTAATTCGATGGATCTTGCTGTTGCAAGAGTTCGACCTCGAGATTCGCGACAAGGAGGGAAGACAGAACATGGTAGCTGACCACTTGTCTCACCTTCATTTTGAGATCGTCGACCCTTCTGGGCCCATCACGGAGCATTTTCCTAATGAGCACCTCTTGACGATTAGTACTAGGATTCCTTGGTTTGCTGATATAGTAAACTACTTGGCATCACACCAGATCCTGTCTGATTGGCCAAAGGCCAAGAAAGACAAATTGCACTCCGATGCCAAGTACTACATTTGGGAAGACCCGTACCTATTTGGCATAGGTGCTGATCTCATCATCCGGCGACGTGTCCCGGAGGGCGAAATCAATGACATTCTCTCCTTTTGCCATAACCAGGCATGCGGTGGCCACCTTTCTGGACACAAAATCGCATCAAAAATCCTCCAGTGTGGCATTTACTGGCCCACTATCTTCAGGAACGCATACAGTCACTGTAAGATATGTAGTTGTTGCCAAACTTTGGGCAACATGGGCCATCGCGATATGATGCCTCTACAGCCGATTCTCGTATGCGAGATTTTTAATATATGGGGGATTGATTTTATGGGCCCCTTCCCTATTTCGGATGGTTTCAAGCACATTTTACTCACTGTGGACTACGTGTCCAAATGGATCGAAGCCATTCCGACCCGAACCTGTGATCACAAGATCGTCATCAAATTCATTCATCAGAATATCTTCTCATGGTTCGGGATTCCTCATGCGATCATCTGTGATGGAGGGACCTATTTTACCAATGCTCAGTTCAGGTCACTGATGACCAAATACGAGGTGTCTCACCAAATCTTTACTCCTTACCACCCCCAGACTAATGGTATAGCTGAGCTATCAAATCGGGAGATCAAGAAAATCTTGTAGGTTACTGTTCAACCTGACAGGAAGGACTAGTCATCCCGACTTCCGGAAGCCTTGTGGGCCTATAGGACCGCCCACAAGACCTAATTAGGTATCTCTCCTTTTAGACTGGTGTACGGGAAGCCGTGTCACCTTCCCTTCGAACTGGAGCACAAAGCCTATTGGGCAGTATGGAGCTACAACTTAGATCTTTCTAAGGCTGGAATCCACAAAAAACTTCAGATAAGCGAGATTGATGAATTATGCCTTGATGTGTATGAGAACTCGCAAATCTAAAAAGAGCGGGTTAAAGCCTTTCATGACAAGCACATATCTAGAAAGATCTTCCACCCTGGTCAGAAGGTCCTACTCTTCGATGCCCGACTCAAACTCTTCCCTGGGAAACTACGATCCAAGTGGGTTAGACCATATTTTGTCCAACAAATCTTTGGAAATGGAGCAGTTGAGATCAGTCCACTCAGCCATGATTCTGAACCTTTCGTCATGAACGGTCAGAGACTCAAACCGTTCATTGACGTAACCATTACAGATTTGGCTGAGTCATCATTTATCCTCCATTCTCCCTGAACTTGTTACGCCCAGTCGATGGCGTAAAACTCAGCTCTTAACGAGAGGCAGCCCATCATTCTTTTTGAAAAACCCAAAACATTTTCTGACATTTCTTTGCACTTTAGGTTCATCCTTTAGGACAGCCAACTTCACCTCAGGTACTCTTACCTGATATTAGAAATCGTCCTCAACAGTCACCTCGACCTATCCACTCACCAAATACCTATCCTAATGTATGAACCAAGCTAAATAGAAACCCACCTAATGTACAATGAGGACATTGCAAATCTTAGGCATGGGGGTTATGAAAGTGCAATGAAATGACACAACAAGAAAAGGCTTCAACAAAAAAATCCGCATATACGAGAAAAAAAAAAGAGCGGAACACTAAAAAGGAGCACAAAATGAAAGAGAAAAGGGATAATCATTAGTAAGAAATTATGGAATTAACAAAGTTCTAGACCACATTAAGGAAAAGTAAAGGGAAAGTGCACAACAAGATTAATAAGAATGCAAACCATAGGCATTCTTGGATAGACTCTTAGTACCCATTAAGATCTAGATATTCCTCAAGAGGTTGAGGAAAATGAAAAGCTTAAGCATTAGGTCCAAGGCTTAGGGAGTATTCGGCCCTGTTAACTAACTTTTGGTTTACAGGACTCAATAACCTAAGCACCTAAATTCACACACAGTCTGGTTTAGCGAGCATAAATATCAAAATCACACAGAAGCGTTTCAAATATTCTAAAAATATTACCTAGATTAGGAGCGGCCAATCAACACAAGTTGATTTGGACGAGTTCCTGGAGCGGAGAGGTGGGAAATTTCCCTCGAAGATGCATAACAACATATCATCTCCTCGGTGCTTGTCTCTTAGGATATTTACATATCCTACTAGGGGCATGTAAGCACCCTGCAGGTTCAGATTCCATGGATGGCATTATCATGAAGTGTCAATTGCAGGGTCTGAATTCGACCACGGAACACCATGGATGGGATTATCTCGAATCTCGAAAGCCAGGGTTCTAGGGGTTACCATGGGCGGTGCTATCTCGAAGCATCGACTGCCAGGGACCTTTGAGGATTGATGATGGGGACAAGGAATCCGATACAGACCGTGTTGTGAAGCCAATCCTAAGCTAGAATTAAAAGGAAAAGAGAGAGAAAACTCTCCAAACAAATAAACCCTCTGTCTCCCTCTTACAAAATGCACTGCAAACTGAACCAAGGCTAAAAATATCTCAAGCACGGGTGCTTTAACCACGGAGTCCAATAAACTTTAGGCTAGTTCCTGTAGGCCTTAAAAGCCTTTACTAAAGACTGAGGCTAAAGCTAGATAGATCTGGATCTTGGTTGGTACTAGAGTACCTTTTAGGTCTACGATTGGCATTCTAACCTAATCAAGGATACAAGAGGAAAAACACTTATCACAATTTGATGAAAGAAATTCATGGTCTAGAACAGAGGTTAAAACCTTAAATTTTTGTTAAGGGACTAGCAAAAGCTAGGCGTGGGGGTATGATGAGAACCTCATCATGAACCCTAACTAGCACATTTTGACCTAAATAAGTGTACAAAAAGCTCCTACAAAACCTAAGGGAAAGCCTAGATCAGAGAATTGTAAATTTGAGTATAAACAATTTACAAGGGGTAAAACTGTAATTTTACCAATACAGTGCATAAACGGGATTTCTAAGGATCTAGACACAGGTCAAGCGGACTTAATAAGAAAGAAAGTGGGATGATTTGATCTGAAAAGGGTTATAGCGGCATCTAGGAATTAAATGACATTCTACAACGTTTAAACAAATCCACTTCAATTCATGAAGTTCCAGGAAAGATAAAAATCAATTAAACCCTCTAAAATTCATAAAAAAATATCCTCTAGGGTTTAGAACTTTCAATTTGGCCAGTGGAACCTATCTTGACCTAGATTGAGAACCATACCTACTTTTTGACCTAATCTGGATTTTTGTGCAAATTGATTAGTCAAACATGGTCAAACCAAAAATCAAACTTCACCATTGGATTCCTTAGGTCCAAATTAGGTTTATACCAAAATTTGGATCTCAGGGAAGGCCATTTTGACCTACTTTACAAATTGATCATCAAGAATTACTTTTTGACCCCTAACTTTTTGAACCCTTGCACTTAACCCCTCAACTTTCCCTTCGTTCTTTTCAAACCGGTCCCTCTGCCACCCGCAGCAGCAACCCATGCCTCCGGCTACTTTGCATAGAGGATGGCGCCGCACAAGGTATGGGGACCGGCCCCAGAAACGAGAGGAGGGTTCCCTGTGTTGTCTTCTTTCGCATGGACCCCCTCCCATGCCATGCCAACACCCATACCTCTCATGCGAATGCACGAGAGGCATGGGTCTCTTTTCCGGCCATGTCTCCGGTGGCCTGCCCACGCCTCCTCCTCGTGTTTCCCTCCTCGCCAACACTTATTTAAGGAGCGGCAGGGGCTGCCGTTTCCGGCAAGCTTAATTTGGCCAGAGAACTCCCCCAGATTCGTCTCCTCCTTACTCCGGCCAACAGCCCGAAGCTTCCAGCGACTCTTCCTCCCTCTTCTCGTCGCTCTGCCACCATACCAGTGGCAGAGCCAGCTCCGGCATTCTCCTCCGTGCCACGCCATACCAACTGGCACTCTCCGACCCCTTCTTCTTATCGCCGCCCCCTCCTCTGGCACCTTCATCTCCGGCGATGGCAAAGACGCATCAATCACCATCTCCTCCCTTTCGTCCGCTTAGCTAGGTAAAAACTCTTCCTCTTACTCTCCCCTTTATTTCCCCCCTGTTAATTTGTTGTTTCGACCCCTCAACTCCAGTGTCCACCCTCACCATCTCTACCTCCGACCATCAACTCCAGCAAGGCCATTTCCCCACCACAGACCACTCCACCCCTCGCCAACCGGTCCCTCAGCTTCACCACTTCCCACTGACCACCTCTCTCCCTTCCACCGACCACGCCACCCACTGAAACTACCTCTCGAACAAACCCATCCTCACGACCGCAGAGCGACCTAGGCACGCATGCCCAGGCCGCCCTGCGGCCAGCCAGCCCCCACCTCACCTTCGCCGTGATACGACGAAGGTTTTCTGATGTTCTGACAGAGCCGCAAGGCAGTGTTCGTGCTTTTAGGTTCTACATGCTAGCCGCCATTACTGCCGAGCTTGGAGCGAGTTTGCTAGTAGCTCCAGGCCTCTGCAACCCCAGGTGGGAATTTCAGGCCACGCGGGAGAGACTCACGCACGATCCCAAGTCCCCAATCGAAGGCGAGAGCTCACGTATCACTGTAATCGCCAGGCTTCCTGCTGTGGGTGTGGGCACGAAATTTAGGTGGGACTTTTAGTCCCACCTCATAAACGTCTGAGCGCGGTGCTTCAAATAAATTGAAAAAGTGTATTGGGCTTATCGCCTTTGATACACAGGGGTCAGGTCCCTCGCCTATGCACGCAGCGTGCCACGCACTCACGCCCGCCCTCGCCTGCGCTCACGTCCAACGGGCCTGGGCCGAACCCGATTACCCGACCAAGCACTCCTCGCCCCCCACCGCACGCCAATGGGCCTGGTCCCGGGCACATACACCCGACCCGTATACCCACAAATGCTCTGGGAGCGAACCTTTGAGAGAGAAATAGAGAGAGAGACGTGGGGCGGGTAGGGGTTAGGTTTTTCCTAACCTTGTAATGTGTAGGGAAGCAGGAGAAGAAGAAAGGAGGAGGAGCGGTGCAGAAGAGAAGAAGAGCCGCAACTGAAGAGAAAGAAGAGAAGGAGAAGCAGCTAAGAGATGCAACAGAAGAAGGAGCTGAAGAAGAAAGCCAAAGGAAACGAAAAGAAAAAAAAAAGAAGGAAGGAAGCCTGCCACACAAAGGAAAGGAAGCTGAAGAAGAAAGCCAAGCAGAGAAGAAGAAGAAGTCAAATGGAGAAGAACCTGCAAGGCACTGTAGCAAAGGGGCAGATAAGGCGTCTGATTCAAAGAATCAGACGTCTGAGAAAGGAAAGGCAGAGAAAGAAGAGAAGGAAGAGAGAAGAGGAGAAGAAAGAAAGAAAGAAAGAAAAGAAAAAAAAAGAGAGAAAAGGATTTTTGTTCACTCTCTCTCTCTTTAATTTTTGTAAAGTAGTATACTATAGTTAATTGTGAATTTTTGTGCTTCTGGAATTAAGTTTGCTCCCTGATTTTGACCTCAGAATACTCTAAATTTCGAGTAATAAATTGAAATGAACTGATCATCATTTTTCGTAACATACTACAACGAATATATCTTTAAACACAGTGAAAGATTCTCGTCAGATGGAAATATCATCATGCGCCATAACTAGCTCAGTTTGATTTGATTAAGTCAATAAAAGCTCCTACATATCCATTAGAAGATCTTAAGGGCACAAAACATTGATTTCAGAAGAAGACAAGAATACAGGGTTATTTCTGTAAATTTACCATTCTATCACAAAAATAGAATAACTGTGGGTTTTCTCAGAGGTTGAACAAAGGTCAAATCGTCTTAAGAGTCTAACAAGTGGGTTAGAACAGACAGAAAAGAGTTTTCGCGCGTTTCAGGAATTGAATGACATCTGAAACCCTAAAAATAGACCTGCTTAATTAACTGAGGTTCTGGTCAGGATAAAATTCACCTAAACCCTCTAAAAATCATAGAAAAATATTCTTTAAGGTTTGGTACATTCAATTTGACCATTAGATCTTGTCTTGACCCAAAACAGAGTCTCAGACAGACATTTGCCCTAATTTAGGTAATTATGCAAACTACCCAGTCAAACTAGGTCAAAACCAAAATCCAACTTCACCATTAGATTCCTTAGGTCCAAATTAGGTTTGTACCAAAATTTGGGCTCAATTTGAGATTGTTTTGACCTAGTTTGCAATTTGATCTTGTCTGACTCTTTTATCTCACACACATGCCCCCAACTTTAGAATATTTTACAAATAGGTCCCCAACTTTATCGTATCATTCTTCAAATAGGTCCCTGCTGCCATGAAATCCTAATCTTACAACTTCAGCGAGCTTGATTTGGCATTTTCTCCTTGATTCCTTGACGAATCCCTCTCAGATTTGAAAGAGAAGTTCGTCAAGGAATTTCCTTTCTTTTGAGCTAGATTCGAAGCTCTGAAATTGGCCCAAATCTTAATGCGAATCTTTGAAAGATTCAGGTCCCCATCTCTGGTGACCTGCTTCCTAAGCTCAAATCGTCCTCCAGTGGCCTATAAAGAAGCCTTAATGCATACCATCCATCCCACACTCGAATTCGACCGGAATAACCCCCAATTCTTCTCTCCTCCTCCGGCCGAAGTGCACCTCGACGTTCGGCGACCTCCTCTGTCTCCATTCCTCATCCGTTCGCAATACCGACGACGGATTTATCTCCCTCATCTTCCTCCGCGTTAAGCAATACTAGCCGAGGCCTCTATCTCCTTCGTCCTCGCCGTCTAACCCCCACTAGAGCTACCTTCTTCCCCGGCGTCGACCATACCGCAACCGACGTTGCCTCTGCTCCCCATCGTCTGCCAACTACCTAGATAAGTCCCCTAACTCCTCTACTTCATTTTCACCCCAACCACACTCAGTTTCGACTATGCTACCGCCCGTTCACTGTCATCCCTTCCGTGTCCGGCCACTCCTCCGACGAGGCACATCTCACTCCACACATCACTAAACTCCTCGCCGTTCATCCCTACATCTCCGCCTCGACCCAAGGGGCAAAAGCCCTCTATCTATTTCACCGATTCACCACCCAAACATGCCCCCGAACAACCCATCATCGCACCTCCATTGCCAACTCCATCTAGCCTCCACAACGCTCCTCGCCTCACGCTACACCCACCACCACGTTTGCCATGCTACAGCGAAGCCTGCTGAACCACCTGATGAGGCCGCAAGGCCGTATTCTTCTTTGCAGGTGTCCTCGTCGGAGCTCCGCCACTTTTTCCGTTGCTACCCTTGTTCTTCGAGCTCCAGGCGTTGCAAGCCCCAGGCAACATCCCCAAGCAACACTGGGTGGCTTCAGGTCTCATTCCAAGGCCTTGATTGGAAGCCATACCCTCAGCAGCTGTCTTGATTGGAAGGCAATCCAGCCGCAGCCGTGCAAAGAGGAAGGTGGGACATTTAGTCCCACCTCAGAAATCTGTGAGGTTGCAGCAACACATAAATTGAAAAAGTGAAACAGGCTTATCGCCTCAAGTCACTTGGGGGGTGAGGTCCCTCGCCAACCCTTCACACGTGCCTCGCCCATGACACGCATCATGCGGGCCTGGTCCGATCGACCTGCCTAACCTGCGCACACCTTGGCTATGACCCACGCCTGCAACCCTGGTCCCGAGTGCGCTTAGATTCAAATCCGATAACCCATTACTGTGGAAGGCTCTGGGAGAGTAGAACCCAGAGAGAGAAAGAGAGACAAAGCACATGGGTAAGGGGAGGGTTTTGCTCTGAGGAGATTTCGACACTTAGCCACAATCAGAGCCCCTCTGTGTGTGAAGAAGAGAAGAAGAAGCGAAAGAAAAGAAAAGCCAAGGCAAAGTAGAAGAGAAGAGGAAAAAGGGCAGAGAAGAACAGTGCTTCCCTAGCACTGTAGCACTTGCTGTTTAAGTCGACTGATTGGCCTGACCATCGACTGATATTACTGTTACATTGATATTACTGTTGCATTATTTGAGATACTTGAGCTTATTGTGCTTAGGATAATTTGGTGATTTAAATCACCATTTTACCCTAATCTTTTTGCTTCATTGACATTTGCTTTATCATATATATCATTCTTGCTTGGATTTATTGTTATACATTGATAGAATTATAATCTTGACAGTTAATTGTTACTTGCTCCCTATGTTCGACCTCAGATTTTTTTCGAGCGTAAATCTTATTTGTTTTCAAGTACCTATACTACGATGCAGCTTTTAAAACCTCGATTTCTCTCGCAAACAAGGTCGCACATTACAAAATACGTTGCAACACATGTTTCCTTACTTGCATTCAATAATTAATAGAGTTTATTACTTTCATCTCATTTTCTTTGAAGAAAAGTAAACAAAACGAAGAAAACATTTTTTTCTTTGATCAAAAGTTTTTTCATCATTTTTCACGTGCATGCATTTTCCCTCACTTTACAGGATTGATCACTTTCCTCCAAACTACTTACTCTATTACAAAAGGTGGGATTTGGAGGGAAAATCACCAATTTATTTTCCCTATTACAATGGGAAACTTGATTTCCATCTATTTTCCATTATATGTATAAATACAATAAAGTTGGCCAAAGGAAATTTAAATTTCCCTTGATTTTATTTCCTTCACTTCCCCTTCGAACTCCAAATCAAATCACATTTCTTCCATTTTCAATGCACAAACTCTCCCTAATGAAAGGTCATCTTTGAGATTCATGCAATCCACTAAATCTACGGTGATCCACGATTTGTGATAGATGTGCTTTATTAGCTCAAGTATATTTGGAGATTTATTAGGAATGCTTTGTTGGGAAAAAAAAACAAGCTTACATTCTTTTGCCACGTAGCAACCTTCCAAAGGCTTATGGAAACAACCTTAATTATAAGTCGACTAACCCTCAATAGTGATAGCCACTCTCTCTCTCTCTCTTCCACCCCCTTTCCCCCCCGCCCCCTCCACCCCCCAATAGAGGGTTGGTGAGTGATAAGTTCACTTTAGTGTACCATAATTATATTTAAAAGCTTTCAATATATACATTTAAGCGGATTTCGAGCATGCATTACATTGGGAAACTAATTAAACTCGTACTTTGTTGTTCTTGCACTTTTATTGATGTAGTTCATTTGCATATATTCTTTACTTAATGTATATTTGCATACTAATTATTATTTACGCATATATATTTTACTTGCATGAATATTTGAGGATCAAAATTGAAATGTCATCTTAACTTTAATGGCAAGGAAATCAGCATTGATTTGCTTCGAAGTTTACTTTCTTATTTTGACTCTTGTTCATCAGGAAACCCACTTAAAAAGAGTTTCTCAACTTTGTGGGAGAATTTCCTTTTCCTTGATCATCAAATTCCACTGCTATGCTCTCTGGTGGAGAACTCCGAAAAAAAATAAAAAAAAAAGACAGAGAGAGGCACGCATGCAGAGGTAAGAGGGTACCCCCACCCCCCACGCTCGTCTTCCTATCCCTCAACCCAACAGAGAACTCCACCACCTTTGTTCCCGAGGGGAAGCAGGACCCCCTTCGGTCTTCTTCCTCTATCCACCCAACAGAGGGACCACCGCTACCACGCCCACAGAGGCCGACGCTGGTCCTCTTCCTCCCGTAGAACAGAGCACCTCCTCTGCCCCTCCCCGCGGAGTTCCTCAACCTCTCTCCCGCTCGGCCACGACCGTACCTCCTCTCGGCCAGAGCACCTTCATCGCGCCCGACAACAAGAAAGGCCACCACCACCGTGCTCCGTCACCGTGCTACCACCACTGTGCTCCATCCGCGCCGACAGCAGCACCCGCTGCCACCCACAGTGCCGACCTCCTTCGTTCTCTCCTCACCACCGCGTCCACAGCTCCACCGCAAGCCACCACCTTCACGGTGCCCCTGTCCTCGTCCCTACGGTAGGGAAGTGGATCCCTTTCCCTCTACCGCGAGCAGCCACCGCGACCGTGTGTTCCCGCCACCACCGTGGCTCTTCCTCGACGTCAACACCATACTCCACCAACTGCGTTCACTACCGTGCCACGATTCCGTCTTCAACAACGACCGCGATTTCCTTCGGCCACGTGGTGGTAGCACGTGGCTCTTGACTGCACTTCCTCAACCTTCGTTGCACCACGTTCGCGACTGCCTATTCTCACCCTCGTTTTCTGTGATTATCGATTTTTGTAGTTCACTTATTTTTATTGGATTATTAGATTCAATATTATATCTCAAATCTATATGTTTATTCGGCTTTCTATGGAGATAATATTTTTTTGTACGTGATTTATTTTGATTGATGTGTGTTTAAATTACTTACATATTTGATGTACATTTAATTATTTGATCATATATTGATTTGAGTATTTTTTTGTCAAGATTATATTACATGACTTAATTTTATTGATTATTATTTTTAAAGTGAAAACACTTCGATTAAATGGTGTCATTATCAAGGAGACAACAGACACAATAGATTTATTTGGTTATGTTTCTAATATATTTTGTGATACAATTGTCTTGACTCACTTATATTTTTCTGTGCGAGGAATCGACGAGTTGAGATGACAGGCGCATTAAAGCCTTAGTGTGGACCTTTAGCCGCGCCCACGAGAAGACGTGAGGAGAAGGAAGGAGACTTGGATCCCACAGCCAAAGGGGATTCTCCTTCGTCATTTACTCGATTAGTAGATTAGATCTTAGGTTTAGACTCTAGACTACTATAGTTTCATTTCTCGATTTTCTCGCCCTTGTAGCATCAAGGTTGATTTTTGAGGGTGTGTCACCTTTTTTTTAGGCCCTTGTTCTCGGGTATTTTGGAGCTTGTTCCCACTTCTTTAGCGATTAGGATTGTTATCATATGTTGTGTGGTTTGACGATGCATGTGGTTAGTTTAGTCTAGTATAGTTGCTTGCTTGCTTGCCTTATATATCTAAAAATAAAAACTCTCGAACTACCTGCCTAGAAGTTGCATACCCTTAGGTGCATGCATTTTAAAGGTGATTGGGCAACACATTAGATCTACTTTACTTGAAATGCATACATTACTTTCACGGAGATTGCAGGAGTCAGGTACATTCTCTCATCTTTGCATCCAGCTCCTATCCACGCATTGCATCTAGGCTAAATTCCAAGACCACTAAATTGAAAGAAGCTATTAACTAAGTGGTCATCTTCTAAGAAATTGGGACTGCTAATGAGATTGGGCCTTAAAAGCAAAAATCACACTTGATTTGATTAAATGACTTGTGTGCGATTCTTTTCAAAGCAAATTGATTTACGGTGTGATGCACATGAGCACCACTTAAGCACTTCACGAAGGGACACCAAAGACTTCTTTCTATCTCATCCCCTTGCACCACAAAGAGAGTTAGCCAACCATCAACAAATCTGTCTCATCACGTAACCCCAAGGAGTTCATGGTGAGCAGTCTCAATTTGAAGCTAAATCTCTTTGCAAGTAGGTCTTAAGGCCCTAATGAAGGTCAGCGTAGGATGCGTAATTGATTATGTAACTTGTTTGGCCACCAAGAGATAACGTAACTGACTTCTTTTCTTCTCCAAAGAGTTTGTCAGGAATCTCAAGTCACATTCACCCTCTTATACCACTAAAGTGGGAATGGACGGGCCTGAACTTGACTCTATTTGACAACTTTGAGGAGTAAGTTGGAGGTTGGCTTAAAGACCTAATTAATCTTTAAATAAGAGGAGAGTCTCATTCTTTGTGTTTGATTGGGGGTGTGTTTTTCAAATGGATTACAACTGTGTCACTTCTTACCCTCACCCCTAAACACCTCATTCCGGTCCCATGACCTGCACTTATCCATCCTCTGATGGATATCCTGATGAACAATGGGATCCTTTCTACTCCTACTATAGGAGCATTGGTCTGGTAAATCCTCAATCCTGTGATTACGAGCAGAACTTAGGAGTGGGATACACATTCTCTGATATGCCGCACACTTTAGACAAACCCAACCCAACCCACCCTCCCTATATGATTTTAATTCCAATAGTTGGACAGAAACTCTTAGGTATTATAACTTTGAGCTTGCCTTTCCTCTAGAAAAGAATGATAGCCTCTCCACATTCAAGTTTGAAATGCAAAAACAATAAATGAAAATGATGGAAACTTTGGGAGAGTTTTTGAGGACAAGTAACCAATTAAAGGAAGAAATTAGTCACCTGATTTACTCTCTTGAGGTTGATTCTAACCCCTCCACTCTAGATGCATCTCCCTTCAGAGAGCCATGCCATAAGATGGAAGGAGACATTAGGGACTCAATTATGAAGTATAGCTACCCTCTTGAGGATAATTATGAAGTATAGTATCCCTCCATACTCGATAATCCTTCTTTGAGAAGTCCTTGCATTAAGGGGGAGAGGGGCTACATGGATACACTGGAAATTGAAAGGAGTAACCACTCAATGAATTGTGATGTAGAATGGTGGCAACCAGAAGAGGAGGATCCCTTAGACTTTCGACTTGAGCTTTGTTGGAGCTAATCAAAGGGGAAGATGGTCCCATTAGATGAACTCGACCCGAATGATAGTATCTTTGTTACAATTAATGAAAAGGGTCGTAGTCAAATAGTCAACTCAGCTGCCATTCTTGATTGTGAGGTGAAATCTATGCCCCATCCTAGGAATTCTAAGTCTACACTATACCCCTCTGAGGACCTTGCACCTCAATTAGATTTTCCTAAGGATTGTGATTCTGAAATTAATAAATCTCATGACTCTTGGGTGTCTAAGAGAATCATATTGGGAGTCAATAATAAAAATGTTAACCCTTCGCTTAGGGAACCAACACACGCCATACAACAATATGAGAATTTACATGTACCCAACAAAAGTGCCCCTAATGAGATTGATACTGAATTAGATGACTTGGATCAATTTTGGTCTCAGGGACATAAAGATTTGATTTTTTATGGAGGAGAAGGAAACATTTGAAGTACTTGATTCTGGCATTAAGGATTTTCTAAAGTCTCAAGGGCAAGAAGGAAGAAGAAACATAGAGGAGGATGACAATGAGTTTGAGGGGCCCAGACTTAGAGTATGGAGTGAGCACTCCAGGGGAGAATATGTTTTGTTTGAGGACTTACCCCCTTAGGATCTTACTGACTTAGCCAAATCTGGATTCCTACCTACTTTTGATTACGCGGATCATCCTCTCAAAATTTGGAAAGAAATGGAAATAATTGATACTCATGAGAAGTAAATCTATACACCCTAAGGGCAATATCTTAGCAGCAAACAAAAACTCGAGGATGTCATTGTTGAGGAAAGTCACACGCCTATTGCTTCCAACCTACCTTCACATGATAGTGAAATGGGGGCCACCCTTGATCCGTCCAATTTGGAAGGTGAATACTTGGCCTCATTCCAAGATGAGCACCCCAATGATAGGAATGATGAACTTCAATTATTTATTAAGGCTGCTAAGGATGAAATTCATGAATTGTAATGGTTGTTGGGAATGAATGCTGAATCTCTCAAGCCTTCTTTGACCCTCTTCACCACCCTGCAACTTAGAGACTTAAACTCCTTAAGAACCAGCTTCCTGAAGTCTCTTCTCACATTTCTGCTTTACAAGGGGATAACCAGACCAATACGTCCTATAGTGGAGTGGCGAGTATGGATTAACACTTATCTAGGTTAGTCCATCATCCTTAGGGTGTTACCCTTAGCTACCTGTCTTTCCTACCTGCCTCTGCTTAAGGATCCTTCGCCTCCTCTCACTACACTCCCTAAGGTCATGACCCAGGTATATTATGTGAGACCTCTAAAGGTGGCTCAAGAATATCCCGTTCTAACTTATGTTTGGCGAGCATTTGGCATCACTCTTCAACACTAGCTTGCCAACATCTTGAGTTACCTATTCGCTAGGCCAGGTTTATTACGTATCTTTTTTGAGTCTCTCTCTACTTTTCTAGACCCCGACTTGTAGGAATTGCTTGTCTGGCTCGTTAAAAGGAAGCCCAACTCTCCTTCAGGTACTATCTACCCTTTTACATGTAATGAGGACATTGCACATTTTAGGCATTGGGGGGGGTTAATCGTAATACTTGGGGATATGAATTACATACTTGGGGAGTTCATGGATATTTCCAAAAAAAAAAAGCAGAGAAGAAGAAGAGAGAGAGAGAAAAGAAAGAAAGACAGAGAGTAAGGAAGCAAAATTGTCATTAGTCTTAGCATTTGATTATGGAAGAGTCTACCTAAGTTTTAGGCTGGAATGAATGATTAATTAAGACCTGAAGTGCCAAACTTTGGGAGATAAGTGAGATTTACTAACTTTTAGGCCTCTAAGGCCTGCTTAGCTCAAAATTTTGAGCATTCGTTAAGATATGGATTATTCTTCAAGTGATTGAGGAAGTTGAGAAGCTGATGTATTAAGTCTAAGGCTTAGGGAGTATCTGACCTCTTTGTCTGCCCTTTGGTTTGCCGATCTTAGTAACTTAAGCATTCACATCTCACACATTGGTCTAGTTCAATACGCTTAATGAAGAATAATTTCAAAAATTCCTCCATCTAAAAAATTGGTTTTCTCAAAAATTTGACTTAAAGGCTCGAAAACACAATTTGATTAGAAGAGTTCCCGCTGCATGACAGGAGTAAATACTGTCCTTGAGGACGTGTTATAACATGTCATCTCCTCCACACTTGCCTCTTAGGATATTTTAATACCCTATCGGGGGAATGTAAGCGCATTGTGCTGTTTAGGTGCCATGGGCAACAATATCCCGAAATTTCAATTACCAGGGCTTAGATTAGCTAAAGAATGCCATGGGTAGCACTATCACGAAGTATCGATTGCCAAGGTTCTAGGGGTTGTCATGGGCGGTGCCATCCCAAAGCATTGAATGCCAATGACCCTTCGAGGATCGATGATGCGAACAAGGAATCTGACACAAACCATGTTGAGAGTTGATCCGAGGTTAGATTTAGAGGATTCACAAAAATTACAAAAAGAGAAATCTCAAAGATATCTCCATCTCTGTTCTGGAGAATGCGCTGGCAAGTTGAACCTGGACCTTTTGCACGAATGCACGGTGCTTTAATCTTTGGGGTTAACAAATCCTTAGGCAAGCTATGGGGCCTCAAAAACCTTTATCAAAGACCCAAAGCTAAAGCTGATTAGGTCTGTATCATGATCGGTACTTGAGTACCTTAAGGTTTAGAGAAAGTATTTCAAACTAGTTTCTAGAGGTAACGCACGACAAGGCATCTTGACAACAATTTCTCGTTTAGAGATCTGGTGATTCTCTGTACGATTTTGCTCGGGACTAACAAAACTTAGGCATAGGAGTATTTGATAAGTTCACTTTAGTAGACTATAATTATGCCTAAGAACTTTCAATATATAGATTTAAGCAGATTTCGAGCATGCATTACCTTAGGAAACTAATTACTCTCATAATTTGTTGTTCTTGCATTTTTATTGATGTACTTCATTTGCATATATTCTTTACTTAATGCATATATGCGTACTAATTATTATTGAAGCATATATGTTTTCCTTGCAGGAATATTTGAGGATCAAAATTCGAATGTCATCTTGACTTTAATGGAAAGGGAATCAACATTGATTTTCTTTGATGCTTGCTTCCTTATTTTGGCTCTTGTTCATTTGGCAAGCTCACTTAAAAGAGAATGGTGGCACTCTCTTTCTCAATTTGGGGGAGGATTTCCTTTTCCTTAATCACCAAATTCCGCTGCCACCCTCTCTTGTGGAGAACTCCAAAAAAAGGCATGCATGCAGAGGTAAAAGGGGACCCCCTTCCCCCTGCACTCGTCTTCCTCTCCCTCAGCCCAACAAAGGAAGCCACCACCGTTGATAAGCAAGATTCGTTACGAAAAGTTTGAGTTTGGAAAACTTAAGTCGTAGAATTCACAAAAAAATCTGCTACCAAATAAATTTTATAACCGAAACTCTGGTGAGTCCCAAGTCGAACACAGGGAGGCGAATGTTTAATTAGAAATAGCATTTGAAATTCTTTTCATAAAGAAGATTAGCTGGTTGAATTTAATCTTCGCGAGCTAAATTACTTAAAGAATAAACAATAGAAGACAAAGAGAGAATATACAAAGAAAGAGAAAAATAGAGAGAGAATGAACAAATATTGTATTTAAATATTCTAGAGTCTATTACAACTACTTTAAAAAAAAAACTGAACTAGAAAGCAGTAAAAAGATAGGGGTGAGAAAATCCTCCTCGATGACTACTTAGAGGACGAGTCGTGTTGACGGAGCCCCCGGAAGAGGGTGATGAGATGCTGGACGAAGGAAAACGAGGCTGGAGGACGGAAGATGAAGTAGGGCGGCGTCGCAACGGGATCCGCTTCCCAAATAGCGGTGAGAGGACAACCACGAGCTCTCCACGAACAGGAGTGACAAGATGGAAAAATTACCTTTAACACTCTAGTGGAGCATCTTGGGTATGGGATTAGCTCTTTAGAGCCTTAGAGAGGGTGAGAGGAGAAGAGAAGGGATGAGAAAATATGTCGTAGGGGTAGGTTATTTATATGTGTAGTCGTGGGATAATTTGGTCATTTTAAGGCTTACAAATTAATGTTGAGGTATTTAGTGACGAATGCATCTGTCACTATAGCTGAGCGTTGCTGAAGAGTACATGCAACGTCAGCTGCGCAATGGAGATCGAAGCGCTCTCGTTGAGCCACGTCGACACCCTCTCTTCTTCTGTCGTTGAGCCATGCACACCAAGTGTCGCGCATGCATGGACTCATCAAGGTCGTCCAATGGAGATCGGATGGCTTAGATATGCGTTCGCCATCGCTTTAGAACGCATGCAAGGAGTGTCAAATTGGGCGTCATCGAGCGCGTGCATGATCCACGCATCTCTCCGCGCCATGTTGCTCACTTCTCGGTCGCTCAATGAAGATCATGCGGCTAAATTTTTGCACTCGCGCCAGCGCTGAGATTTGAAGGCGATCGGGGACTCGAACTTGCGCCCAAGTGTTTCACACAAGGCGCTCAACCAATGTGCCAAGCTCCTATTTGTGTCGCGTTCTTGAATTTCCCGTCCACGCGCTTCAATCGTTGGATGATGATCCAATGGCGGAGATCCAACGTTGTGTGGCCCTTTAGAAATGTGAAGGCTAGCTGCGGGCAGCTCAAACAGTCTGGATGGTGCCACATGGCACCATCTGAGCCATTCATCTTCTTTTGTTCATAGGAGGTGCCACAGACGTCTGATTGGATCAATTTTCATGCCATTAGGCTGCGATCGCGCTCACCATGCCCCTTAACATCAGATCTTCCTCGAACTGCATCTGATGCTAGGAAGTCCAATCGGGATGATCTCGGAGGTTTTGGACTCCAATCATCGCCGTGATCAAATATGTATGGTTGGATCTTCAATCTGAGACCCAGATAAATATCACCCTGTCTCCTAACAATAAAAAGGGAAAATTAACTTATAATTTGTACAATCTATTCTAAATGCAGAATGATGCATGTTATGTAATATTTATAATGCTGAATACAATTATATGCTTAAGAACACGCATAAATAGACAATTTATGTGAAATAGATGTGTCTACATCAACCTTCGTTCCCGAGGGGAAGCCGGACCCCCCTTTGGTCTTCCTCCCTCCACCCAACAGAGGGACCACCGCTACCACACCCACAAAGGCTGGCACTAGTTCTCTTCCTCCCGCTGAACAGAGCACCTCCGCCCCTCTTTGCGGAGCTCCTCAACCTCTCTCCCGCTCAACCACGATAGCAGCCACCTCGATCGCGCTCACCATGATCGCACCTTCTCTCGGCCAGAGCAACTTCACTGTGCCCGACAACAACAAAGGCTACCACCATCATGCTACCACTGTTCTCCATCCGCACTGACAGCAGCACTCGTTGCCACTCACAACACCGACCTCCTTCGTTCTCTCCTCACCACTGCGTCTACAGTGCCACTGTGAGCCAGCACCTTCACAACGCCCCTATCCTCATCGCTACAACAAGGAAGTGGATCCCTTTCCCTCTACTGCGAGCAGCCACCATGACTATGTGTTCCTACCACCACTGTGACTCTTCCTCAACATCAACATCGTGCTCCACCATCTGTGTTCACTATCGTGCCACTATTTCGTCTTCAACAACAACCGTAATTTCCTTCGGCCACGTAGTGACAACACTTGACTCTTGACCACGCTTCCTCGACCTTCATTACACCATGTACGTGAATGCATATTCTTACTGTGGTTTACTGTGTTTACTTTGATTTTTGTAGTTCATTTAGTTTTCTTGGATTATTAGAATCACTATTATATCTCAAACCTATATGCGTACTTGCCTCCCTGTGGAGACGACATAAGTTTATTCATGGTTATTTAATCCACTACATATTTGAGTTGATTATATTTTTGACATGAGCAAATTTGGTGATTATTGGATTTGATATTTACGATTTGTGATTCAATTGACTCATGCATATTAAGTTTGACATTTACTTTGATTGGGATTTTTCCACCATGAGTTATACTGCGATGACACTTCACCATGATTATTATTATCATTATTATTACTTATTTGCAAAGCGAAAAATTCCCCTAATCAGTGAGTGTCTGAGCCCAAGGTTTGACTTAATTATCTACATCCAAAGTGACATCTTGACCCTTGTAATCTAGGGAAGCACCAAGAGATTCTTTGGATCCTTTAGAAGATGGATTGGACAATTTTCCAAATGAGTATTGATTTCCCTACTCCCGTTAAACTCCCATACAACACTCATTAAATATGGGTTATTCATTTTGCACAAAGGGATAAAACAAGGGAGTGGCAATGCATGGGACTTATTTTGGGTTTGGAGAGGGGGTGGGAGAGGAGGGGAAGTATGGTAACAAATGGGGAGTGTCAGAGGAAGGGGGCTGGGACTGCGGCACTTCTTCAACATTGAGTTGGCTATTGCATGTAGCAGAGCATGCAGAATTATATATTATGCCTAACCATGGTGGCTTGTGAGTCAACTAGATGGGATCAACCTACAATCTCACTGAGCCAAATTCGCATGCGACCAGAGGTGGCTTCACTACAAGAAAAACTGCTTTTGGCGATGGTTAAAAATCGTTGCCAAAAGTAACAAAATCGTCTCAAGTTGGCATCACGGAAGGTTGCAAAGCGAATAGTATTTCACGATGGTTATTAATACTAATCACTCTAATAGTACTAACCCTATCTGTCGTGATTAGCTTCTGTTTGCGATGACTTATAATCGTCATTAAAAAACTTTCGCGACTATTTTTAAATAACTGTCGCAAATTTATTATTAGCGACGGTTCTTTGATAGCCGTCTCTAAATATAATTTTGCCACTGTTGCATAAACAATGCCAAAAATAGGCTGTGAGTAGGGGGTCATTTTGCTGACTTTTCGCGACAATTGTAAAACTGTTGCCAAAGGACATTGGCAACGATTATTAGGATAACCATCGCCAAATATAATTTTTTTAATTGATTAGATTTTGCCAATGATAATCAAAGGTAACATTTAAATTAACTTACATAACATCCAATAACACATATATAACATTCAATAAAATAAATATAATAGAAAATAAACATTACATTACTACAAATTAACTTAGAGAATGTTTACAAAAGAGTAACATTACATAAATAAAAATAAGAAATATAAAGAAAAGATGCGAGCTAAACTCCCGCACTAATACCATGACCAGCACCTCCTGTGCCAAAATCGTCGTTTGGCCCACGACGTACAGGATAATGGAAGCTGCTGTGATCAGGTCCACCTCCACCTTGAAATATGGCTATCATCTCCGCCCACTACGCCTGCTACTATGCCATCTGCTCCTTGAAATCCAATCTATGCTAGCAGATCTCCTTTCTAGCAACTCGTAGCTCTCTGTCACATCATTCAGCTATGTCTGAGTTTGCTGTACCTACGACCTCAACTGCACCACCTCAGCAAAAGACGCATCAGACGATCCCTTCCGTCCATACCAAGTGGTGAGCATCTGGCTCCGACCTCCACTGCGAACAAATCCACCATGTTCCGGAGGCATGACTATTCGGAAAGGCTCCTCAGGTGTCATAGGAGGCTGTTGGGTCGCAGAGTTCTCACTTGTAGCGAAGGTGGGTGGACCATGTCATACAGTTCTCCCTAATTACATTTTTATCTAAGTAAAATGTTTGACTAAAGTGAAAGTTAAATTTAAATAATTAAAAAAAAAAACTTACATGCTTGGGTTGGTAGGTCTCGTGAATCCATGTGCACCTACCGTCCGTAACCTTGCTATGAGTGAACTCATAGACTTCAAGACGATCCAATTGAGCATCATCATATGTACTCACCTAAAATTAAGTAAATATAAAAGATAGTTAATAATTTAAAGTTACATGTTAATTAGAAATATAAATAAATAGGAAATGTACTTACATATCTTGTCTTGAGCTTATCAATACTCATCCGACCCAAGACATGAGTCTGCGGCGGAGCTTTGGCCCAGTTGGCTTTGTTCTTCTTCACCTGATCCTGTAGAAAATACATATATATATTTCTATTAGTAAGCAAATTAATAATAATTAAATTTTAATGCATAACAATTATTTAACTACCTCCGCCTTAGGCTTCCTTCAATGCTGACAACAATCCTTCCATACCTCTGGTAGTATGGAAGGAGGTACATTCCTCATGGCCTCCTCATATAACCTATTTGCAAAATACTAGATAACAAAAAAAATAAATTATATAATTAAAATGTATTTATCAAAAAAATTTAAAAAAATTTTTGTTGCCATTTTTTTCATATGAAGTCTCCAATCTCGATGACGCCTCGATGCATGGCTGAGGATATACTTGAAGGCCTCTGGATTGTCCCCCAATCGAAGATCGCCTATAAATTAAACATTTATATACATCAAATCACATTAAAAGAAATATATATAAACCTCAATATATATTAATTACCTCTAACTAACGAATGATCTCTCTCTTGCGCTCCTTTAGGACAATCCACCAACCAAAACACGAGAGGGGGATGATGCTCTTCACAACCTTAGAGAGCCTGCAGCTAAATGGAGGGTAGTCAGGATCTTCCCAACCAGGGGTGATCTTCACCTTCACCCTTGTGCCCTCTGGTATAGCCTCCAAGTCCCTATTTCTCGTCGGGTCTCTTCCTTTCTTCTTCACTGAAATTAATAACAATAGTATTATGAATGCAGAATGAATACAAAATTTAAGAACTTTTAAAATATAGAAAATAACAATTTACCTACTGGTAGTACTGGGCCCTGCCTGATCAAGGTCTATGTTAGCCTCAGGGTGGCCGACCTCAGCATCCCTCTCGTCCTCCCCCTCGTCCCCCTCCTCATCCCCCTCTTCATCCTCGTCGTCATGGGAGTCCTGTATGTCGTCCTTGTCCCCCTCATCCTAGTCAAGGTCGTGACTGTCAACATCATCCTCAAGCTCGGATAATGTCACAAACTCAAGGATGATTGGCTTCTTCTCCTTCCCAATAAAAAGGGACAGTGTAAGTGCATCAGGAGGGATGTATGTGTGTGTACAGGGGGGATTGAAATTGGGAGTGGGTACTAAATATGTATCAGTGGTAAGAGTGTAGGGGTCCTGGGGGGGAGTAGGCTGGGTAGGGAAGCTCTGGGTGCAAGAAGGCCATGTACAGGGAGGCTGTGTTGTAGGTGGCAAGCAGTGTGGAAGGAGGTTGTGTGGTACGGGGGTCCTGGGTATTAGGGGTGGTGTTAGGACTCCTCTGACGAAAAGCTTACCTCTTTAGTTTCACCATCGGCACAATACAAAGAAATAATTAATGACAAAAAAACACATAAATATATAATTCATATGAAAAACATGCATATAATTGAAAGCAATCATTAATCTTACCCTGAAACAATACTAGCCGTGTAGAAGGAAAAAGTTAACAAAACTATGTCAACAACCTATAATAAGAGTAAACAAATTATTATATCAGTATAAGAATGATTTATGAGGAAATTTATACTATAAAAAAAATATTTGTAAATTATACCTTATATATCAATATTTGTTACACTTGGATCAAAATCTGGTTGTTGAAGTTCTTGATATACTTTAGATTCTAATTCGGGTTCCCCTTCCTTTTGAGAATCTTAATAACTACGTGGCATTGTTCTAATGGGAATTATCCATCCACTTTTGCTATTATTAGTCACATAGAAGACTTGAGAGACTTGACAGGCTAAAGTGAACGATTTAGTGTTCTGAATAATTCAACAGTTATTATTCAGACTTATATACTTGTGCTTCTTATCAACCTTAAACCCAACGCCTTCCTTGAAAACATCAATCCATTTACACTTGAAGATGATAAGTCTGTGATCATATCTGAAGCTAATCTCAAGAATTTCCTCAATCTATCCATAATAATCATCACACCCGCTGGCTAATTCGCAAGGAACAACAACGCTAGCTTGCTGTGTAGCCTTTACATCATCAACAGATTTGATTCTGTATCTGAAGCCATTTATGATGTGCTAAGAATGGTAATGTTCATAACTCAACAAACAATCAGATATTATGTCAATCTTCCACCCATCACGAGTCATTGTTTTCTTTCGTTTTAGTAACACGCTACTTAAACCACTCAGAAAAGAGTACATCGCGTGCATCTGGATGTAACGATTGTTTAAATTTATCATAGAAAGGGTCGACTTCAGGAATTTGCTTTAATACATACAAGTGTGCCAATTGCCGATTTACTTCTGAAATCTCAATAAATTCTGTGTGCAGAATCGACCTTCTTGGAATTTCAGAAATAAAAAGACAATCTTCGTCATGTTCATTATATCCCCCGTCATAATTTCTCTTGAAATGATCGAATTCGTGGTCTGCTCACCCAGATGCATGCTACAGAAGTTCTTAGATTCCCCAACTATATATCCCTTGACAATTGACCCTTCCGGCTTAGCTTTATTTAACACGTAATCCTTTAGTTTTTTCAAATACCTCTCTATAGAATACATCCATTTGTATTGATTTAGCCCTGTGATCATTACTTCATTTGCGAAATGTATTGTTAAATGCACCATTATGTCAAAAAATGCTAGGGGAAAAATCTGTTCCATTTACACAATGTGATGACAACTTGTTTGTCCCAGTAGCGTAGCTTTTTAACATCTAAAGTATTTGAACAGATAACTTTGAAATATCGATTCATGTCTGTAAAAACATTTACAATGGGATCATGTAAGACTCCATGTATGGCCAATGGAGAAAACACTTGAATATAAACATGCGAGTCATGACTTTTTAACCTACTATTTTTTTTAGATTAATTAACACAGCAGGACAACTGTGATGAGTAGCCATTCGGCACCCGTATCTCCTTAAAAAATGAGAATATTTTCTAACTCTTTACATGCTTTAAGCTATTTATAGCATCTAGGAATTCAACATTGCCATCATCCTTCTCGGTTGTATGTAACTCTTGATGAATATCCAAAATCTCCATATCTTTTCTTATTTTTATTGCGTCTTTTGAACTATCTATTAAATTTAAAGCATCCAACATATTGTCGATGACATTTTTCTGTATGTATATCACATCCAGGTTGCGCTGAACTATCAGATCTTTCCAATGTGGGAGTTACATGAAGAAAATATTTTTTTTCTTAAAGCCTGAATGCTTTAATGCAACAAAGTCTTTTTTAAAAAGACATCCAATCTTATGTTTCCAAGTTCTTGCAATTTCTATATTATTGTTACTTCTGACAACATAACAGAATATGTGCTTAGCTTATTTCTTGGATTCCTAGAGGAATATCGACAAGATTTACCGTCAAATCTGTCTTTGAGCTATGTTGTTTGCCATCTGTGGTCAATTGGAAGGAATCTGCGGTGACTCAAGTAACATAACTTGCTGCTTTCGGGCAATCGAAGATAATGTGTATCATCTATACAAATTAGACATGCCAATTTTCCTTTTGTAGTCCATCCAGACGATTTGCATATGTTGGAAAGTCATTGATAGTCCACAGCAATGCAGCACGCATCATAAATAATTCTTACTTTCCTGTGTCATATGTTTGAATGTCGTTATCCCACAATAACTTCAATTTATCCATCAATGGTTGCAAGTATAGCATTTCCTGGTTGCTTTAGACCTAGGATCAACAATGTCAGCATCATAAACGACAATTACATTCACAACCAAGGAGGTAGGTTGTAAGTTACCATCACCACTGGCCATATTGAATATGACGGATACATAATCTTAAATGAATTAAATCTGTCACTTGTATGACCCAATCTTACGTTATGTGATTCCTGCGCGAATGATACATTTCTGTTATCAAATTTTATCCACTCATCAGAATCTACGAGGTGACAAATGCGACCATCTCGTGATTTGTTCTGTTCATGTCATTCCATCAATTCGCAGTCTTACTTGATATAAATAGGCGTTGAAGCCTAGGAATCAATGGAAAGTATCGTAGGATCTTCTCTGCCTGTTTCTTGCCATGTTGATTCCCAGATTTTCCAACCTTATATCTTAACACACCACACTCCAGACAAGTATCAAGACCAGCATATTCACGTCTAAATAATACGCGATCGTTCAGACAAGCATCATTTGTTTCGCAATTCAAGTCTAGTACCCTAATCTGTTTCTTCACATCATACCATGACTCCAGATAACCTTTAGACTTAGATAAGAGATATCCGATAAATTCAAGTACCTCGGACATTAATTTAGATGTATCTCTATTGATAACCGTCATCCAAAATAATTTCAATAGAAATGTCAACCTTGATATAGAGCTCAATCCAGGAGCAATCGGTTCATCAACTGCCTTAATAGCATCATAAAAGTTGTTATAACTTCGTAACATGTCATTATCGTCTACAATGTTATCTACTACTTTAAGTTCATCCAACATCTCCTCGATCCCATCACCTTCAATATTATGGGTAGGCTCCTCATCAAAATTCATTGAATTAGTTTCATAAGTTTCTACGATGAATTTCTGTGAACAATCCACTTGGTGTAATGTTACCACCAATCATTACAGATTACGTGCTTTAACACAGTGTTACGACCATATACTTCTCCATTTAAGCACCTTTGACAAGGATAGAAAATCAACTGTAGAAGTTCCCCTCGTCTGAATGATTTCCTATCATCATGAAAAGCCTAATCCAAGAACTCCCTCACCCCATTCTTATACCGAATGTAATCTGAATTTCTCAAACTAATCCAAGACTTGTCCATAATGACCTAAATAATTATTAACAAATATAAAGGTCTCAAGTTAATATCATATTATATCTATAAACATTTACAAGAAAAAAAGCTACTCATACATGTACCTAAATTACCCACTAATTATGAATTAACATTGACATGTGATACATATGTTTGTATTTTGATTATAATTTTCACTTAATAGCTCATCCTTGAAGATTTGATCACAACGTTACTTGTTACATGTAACCAGTGTCTGGAGAAATTTCAGCAACATCTCCTCACACTTCTCCAATATACCCCCAACACTAACTATAACTGCATTCTCAATAATTCCCATTTAAGGGTGCTTTGGGAACGTAGATAAGATCAGTTGGTATATCGGAGAAGAGCGAAAAAAAACTATCGAAATTCTTCCAAATATCGGTTCTATGTAACAAGTAACCCTAAGTTGTGATCAAATCTTCAAGGATCCCCCTTTGTTTAGAACTTCTCTGAACAAAGGATGATGACTCTTATGGCATGCTATAAATACAACACTTCGTGCATGTAAGTGAGGTATACATACACTCTATATTATCCGTATGACAAGATCATAAGTGTCGACGGGCAAGTATTTTGACACTATTATCCCCTCCCAAAATCTATAACCTACGGGTTAATATACTTATTGTTTGGCCTCAAGTGTATTTAGATTTGTGCAAGTGTGTTTATTTATAAATTCAAAAAACACACAATTAATCATATAAACATTTACAAATTAAGTTGATACATCTCATTCATTCACAAATGAAAACAACAGAACATTCATAATTATGTGGATACACCCCACATATATTCATTCACAAAAATAACATAATTTCACATAATTAGGTGGGTACACCCCCCACAATCAGCATATACATGCACATAATTAAATGGGTACACCTATTTACAGAACGAGATCAATGTTTTGAAATCAATGCATCATAGTATAGTTGAAATCGCTCGAAAACAAATAGATTTTATTACTCGAAGTTTTAAGTCCGAGGTCGAACACAGAGAGCAAATTGGGGTTTAAAAATCAAGAGCACAACTTTTGAGAAATTGAATATAATATGCAATGAAAATTGGAGTTGTAATGCAAAAATGTAAGCACAAGAGAATAAAGAAGTCAATGTATGAAGACAAGCACAAAAAATGGACGTCTGATTTGCGAATCAGACGTCTTAAACTTATGGGTGCTACAGTTCTTTTATTTCTCTTTTTCTCTTCTCTAATCTCTGTCTCTGGCTGCTTCGTTCCTTCTTCTTTCTTTCTTTTCTTCTGCTTTCGTGCCTGTGCCTTTTCCTTTTGCCTTTGGCTTCTTTGGCCTTTTCCTTTGGTTTCTTCTCTTTCTTCTTCTTCTTTCTCTGGTAGCTCCTCTTTCTTCTACCTTGAGCTTCTTCCTCTTCAATCCTTGCCTTCTCCTTCCTAAGCCTTCTTCTTCCTTGGCTTCTTCTTCTTCTCCTTTCCTGCGAGAGCAAAACCAACCCCTACCCGTATGCACTCTCTCTTCCTCTTTCTCTCTTAGGCTTGCTCTCCCAGAGCCGCTTTCTCGAGTAATCAGGTCGGGTATGCGCCCGGGACCAGGCCCACCGGCATGCGGTGGTGGGCGAGGAGTGCAGGTTGGGTATACGGGTTAAGCCAGGCCCACGGGGATCAGGTCACGGACGAGGCGGTGAGAAGGTGAGTGGGACCTCACCCCGTGGTCAGGAGGCGAAGATCCTTATGCAGTTATTCAATTTATTCCACTGTAGCGCGCCAGCAGCTTCCGAGGTGGGACTATCCTCCTACCTCCCTTCGCATGTGTCTGCAGCAGGAGTCTTCCATTGATTGTAGCGGCTACTTCGATCTTCAGTGCCAATAGCTTGGCTAGAGCCGTGCACGAGAGGACTCCGCACACCCTAGGACTCTAAGCCTGGAGTGAGGAGACTTGGAGCGAGCTTGCAAGCTAGCAGCTTGCTTGCGTTAATGGCGGTGGACCTCCAAACCTGTCAACCACAAAAACGGCCTCGCGGACTCGTTAGAAAGCTTCGCCGAGACACGGCAAACGTAGTGCAGGGGTCGACGTGGAGTGGTGTGGCCGGAATGTGCGTGCCTAGCGCACCCTGTGTGCGTGAGAGTGGGTGTGTTCGGGGGGTGTTCTGGGGGCGTGGCGCAGTGAGCGGCGTGAGGGTTTATGATCAGTGGAGTGTTGCGGTGCTTATGGGGTGGTTGGCGAGGCGGATAGAGGTGTGGAGCAGTGGGGACGCCTCGTCAGAGGTCTGGCCGGAGATGAAGAAGGTGATGGTGGTTGCATGTGTTGAGGGGCGTTTTCAAGAAATAAGGAGAGGAAAAATGATTAGAAAGGAGAGAGGACTTAGCTGGATGTAGAGAGATGAATGGGGATGCAGAGATGGCGGCCGGCTCGTATTGCCATCGTCGGAGACGAAACACTCAGTGGTGGGAGGACGGCGACGATGAAGGGGCTGCAGAGGCATCGGCGGGTATGGCGCGACGCGGATGAACAGGAGGAAGAGAACCCTGCCACTGGTATTGTGGCTGGGCAACGAGAGAAAGAGAGGGAGGTCTCCGGAGCTTGCTGAGCCACTGGCCGGAGGGGGAAGAGATGAAATTGAGGGATTCTCTGGCCAATTTTAAGCTTAGGAGGTGAGGAATGAATTAGGGTTTCTTAAATAGGTCCTGGAGGTTGGGTTTGTGCTTGGAAGCCAAGCTTCCAAGCACGACAATCTCGTTGGAGATGGAAACTCAGAGAGACCCAAATCTCTCATGCGTTTGCACGAGAGATTGGGTAGGAATTAGGGCTCATCAATGGATGCACATTGGAGGAGATTTCTCAGATAATCTCTCTTTCAATTTTGAAGGGGATTCTCTGAGAGATCAGAGAGTTCTTGCCTTTGAAACCTCGCCGAAGTAGGATTCTCTCCGCTATAATGGTGGAGGGACCTAATTACAAAGAATGACGAGGAAGCTAGGGGGTTTCTGTAGAGGTTTTCAAAAGATAGGGGTAGAAATGTAATTGAGTTGGACCTGTTTGCAAAGTAGGTCAAGATGAGTTTCCCTTAGGTCCAAATTTTGGCACAAACCTAATTTGGACCTAAAGAATCCAGTGGTGAAGTTGAATTTTGGGTTTGACCACGTTTGACTAGGCAATTTACGCAGTAACCCAATTTAGGTTAAATATTTAACTAAGATCCCATTTTAGGTCAAAATAGGTTCCAAGGGCCAAATTGAAGGTTCTAAACCCTAAAGAATATTTTTTCATGATTTTTAGAGGGTTTAGGTGAATTTTATCCTGAGCATAACCTTGTTAAATCAAGCGGGTCTGTTTTAGGGTTACAAGAAGTCATTTAATTCCCAGAATTCACATGAACCCTTTTCTGTTTGGACCAACCCACTTTTTATCTTGTTAAGACCATTTGACCTATGTTTATCCCATGAGAAAACCTGTTGTTGTACAGTAATGGTAAAATTACAGTTTTACCCCTTGTTCTTGCTTTTATCTCAGAATGATTATTCAATGAATGAGGACCTCAAGTTGGTTATGTAGGAGCTTTTGTTCTCTTCTTTAGGTCAAAATGAGCTAGTTATGACTCATGATGGTTTTCCGATAAACACCCAACAATCATTCAGATTCACAGCATAATTAATCTCAAAATTTTACATTCATACCTCGATAAAACATGAGAATCGAAGATGGCGTATCCGACGACGGGTTAACTTAAATTAAATGTTACAAATCAAACATAATTAATATTAAATTTTAATAAATATACATCTTTAAAAAAAAATTAAAAAAAGAATGGAAATGGTTTAGGGGGAGGAGGCGGATGAGGTAGGGTGGCTTGGGGAGGAGGAGGAGGGGTGGGGGCGATGGAGGAGGGGAGGACGCAAGGGCAGGGGGGCGGCGTGGTTAGGTGTGAGGGGCAGCGCGACTAGGTGCGAGGGGCGATGGCAAGGGGCAGGCAGGGAGCAGCACAGGACGACCCAGGGGGTGGCGTAGGCGAGCGACACGTGGGAGGGGGGTCATGGAGGGGGTAGCGCCGTGGGGAGGAGGGGGGTGGCTCACCGGAGGGAGGAAGAATCGACAACGGGCTGAGGCGAGGCAGGGGAAAGTTAAAGCTCATGCGAGGAAGGAGAAGTGGTTTCGGGGGAGGGGGAAGGGGTGCAGGGCTGGACTTATATTCACCATTGGCGACAGTTGATCCAATCAACCGTCGTCAATGTGGGTAATGCAACTTTTCCCAGCTCATGCGGGAATAGATATTTTCTAGCTGCGGCTCACATTTGCGACGGTTGACCGGATTAATCGTCGCGAAATGTGAGTAACACAACTTTTCCTGCCTTACGCGGGGATACATATTTTTTAGCTACCACTCACATTCGCAACATTTCATCCGGTCAATCGTCGCGAATATGCATTGGAGACGATTGTCCGATTAACTGTCGCAAATGTGAGAACGGCAACTTTTCCCGCCCCACACGGGAGTAGATATTTTCGCGCGGGGGCATACATTTGCAACAGTTGATCTAACAACCGTTGCAAATTGTGAGTTAGCTTTCCCTCGCAGATGCTTTGACAATTAGAGACGGTTTATAAACTGTTGCAAATGGTAATTTGAGGTGGTTTATTTAAATGTTGCAAGATTTGTACCGAAACACACTCCCAACTCAAGGATTACGACATTCGAACACATAACCATCGCAAATGTGGAACTATTAGAGATGATTTTGCGACCATCGCAAATTTAATGTTGTCAATAGTGATTTTTCTTGTAGTGCTTGCAAGCATTGAAGCATACCCTAAGGCACCTCAAGTACATCAAAGAGATGTTCTGGCATAGCTTCAATGAAGTTTGGTGCTGGCCAAGTAGAGAGGAAGTGGTGTAAGATTTGATTAGACAGAAGCAACCAAGACTCAAGGAGTACGACATCATTTGGGCTAATGGGCATGTACCTAAAAGGGCACGCTATGCATTGCTTCCGCTTAAGGGGCAATTGCTTACGAAGGATTGCCTAATCAAATGGGGTACACATGCTGATCCAATGTGCTTACTATGCAACGGGGGAGAGGAAAGCATAAACCACGTGCTATTTGACTGCCCATTCTCAAAGGAGGTTTGGACTAAGGTCCTCTCTAGGCTGAATCTTTAGCAATATATAGGGGATTATAGCTAGAGGGTGCTCAATTATGTCATGAAGTTGGGAACTGACAATTCCACCCTAGGGAAAGCTCTTACCTGTACTATTTGGAGCATATGGAAGGAGAGATAGAAAGATCCACACCAACGAATGTGCAACAACTAAGGGTATTATTTCTTATGTTCTATTTGCCTTAATGGCCAATTTATGTGAGTGTCGAGTTGGTGGCCTTTATTTTCCTATGTATCATCCATGGTTGTATTTCTTCTACTTAGAGATGCCCCACACACTACAACAGTGGGTGCGGTTTGCGACAGCTGTGAATCATTGACAATTCCTGATTAACCACCGCCACTGACTATCGTTGTAGCTCGCATTGCTGTTTTATTTTAGCAACAGTTACATTTCGTTATCGTCTCCATCTCATCGCGTGCAGGCATGAAGGAAACTAGGATCTGGCGACGGTTTTCAAACCATTCCTAAATTCATTTACCGACAATTATCTATTAGCCTGTCACCAATGGTCTTGGTAGGAGACCAAAATACGTGCCAAAAAATTACGTACTTTGTGCAACGGCTTTCTGTAAAACTACCTTCTATACATAATAGCGATGGTTTTTAAAACCATCTCCAAGTGAATATAATTGTCATCGAATGACATGTACTACCTCACGCCAAAAATAATGGGGCAGTTAAGGGACGTATCGCGACAGTTTCAAAACCATCACCAATTATGATTAACAACAGTTTAAATAATAATCGTTGTTGTTAATGTTTAATTTTTTTTAAAATAAATTATTTTTTTAGTACGAGAATTAATAACACACAGTAAATAAAAGAGGTTCAAAACATAATAAGTTGTTCAAAATATTCAATTAGAAGAAATTATATAATCAAAATAATTTCCATATATATAAAGGATGTTCAAATATTACAACACAATGGAAGAGAATATAAAAACATAAACGCTATGCTGGGGTACTGATGTGCATACATCTAAGTATCCTAAAATGTCTATTTATGTATGTTCTTAGTGTCTTAGAAGCATCAAGTATTGTAAATATTGCATACATGCATCATCATGCATTTAGCTTAGATTATATAAATTTTAGGTTAATTTTCTCTTTTTGTAGTTAGGGAATAGCTCAACATCTATTGGAGCCTTAGATTTGAGATCCAACCATACGGATCTGATTAGGGCGACGATCGAAGTTCAACGACTCCAAGATCACTTCGATCTGACCTCCTTAATATCAGATACAGTCTAAGAAAAATCAGAGGTCAAGGGGCCAGGTGGTGTTAAATCAGCACCTCAGATGACAAATCCAACCACATGGATGGGTTCGGATCGACAATCGCAGGCTAACAACGCAAAAATCAATCTAATCCGACATCCATAGCACCATCTACAAGTCTGAGAAGATAAATGGCCAGGATAGTGCCACGTGGAACCATCCCAGCCACCCAACATCGGCCCAAGTCTTTCACTCCACCTCTTCACATGATGGCCAACGCATCTCAGCCTTTGGATCATCGATCCAACGGCTGAGAATGCATCACGTCGTGCCCCAAGCCGCGCTGCATCTTTTGAAGGTGGGGGCTCGATTGATCTCGATCGTTGGATCGCCATCCAACGGTCCAGGGAAAATGGCCCTTAAAACAAGAACTCGACAAAGGGTCAAGTGCAGCACAACGATCGTGCACCTCACGCATGACACGTGACACGCACTCGAATCGCATCGAAGAGGCGGAATTGTCGAAGGCGTGCCCAATCGAAATTGCACCGCACAATCGACATCAAACGAGCGTGTTGTGGCCGCGTGGCGCTTCCTCGTGCACTGGATGAAGGCGTGCACTTCACGTGCGATCTGACAAGCGAATGCATTCCCAATCTGACGTGGGTGCGCGTTACGCTGGGAATCAAGAGGCACGTTTAAGCCGTCCGATCTCTCGATCAGACGATTGAGGATGTGTGATCGTGGGTGTATGCTTCAACACCTGAAGCTGAAGAGGCAAGGGTGCGCGCACATGTTTAGGGATGTGGGGCCTTTAGCGATGGTTATATCCGTCACTAAAGACCCTTACGTTAATGTTTTAAAGTTTAAAATGACCTATTTGCCCCTATTCCTCACCTATAAAAGGCCCTACCCCCTCCACATTTTCATCATCTCTTCCTCTCTTCTCTCACCCCCTCCAAAGCTCTACGACCTTGTCCCAAACCTGGGATGCTCCATTAGAGTTAAAAATATAATTTTTCCACCTTCTCACCCTGTTCGTGGAGTATCCCGCGATTGTCCTCTCACCACCGTTCGGGAAGAAGATCCCGTTGTGACATCGCCCTGTTCCGTCCTCCATCCTTCGTCCAGCGTCTCACCACCTTCATCCAGGTGCTCTATCAACGTGGCTCGTCCTCCAAGTAGCCGTCGAGGAGGATAACTTCTCTCCCCCTTCTCTTTTTACTGCTTTTTAGATTAGATTTCCTGCTTTCTAGTGTAGCACATAGATGTAACAAACATAATTACGTGGTTATGAAGTATTTATCTATTCTCTCTATATTTTCTCTTTATTTGTATTATTCTTTTTCTATCTCCTATTATTTATTCTTTAAGTAGAATAGCTAAGGTAGATTTAATTCAACTAGCTACTCTACTTCGTGACAACAAATATAAACGTGATTTTTGATCAAACATACACCTCCCCGTGTTCAACCCGGGACTCACCAGAGTTTCCATTAAATTATCTGTTGGACAGATTTTTACGCGACTACAACGACAGGGTTTTCAAAACTCAAATTTTCAACGTACAAATCACGTTCAACAGGCACCTATGCCACTAGCCCCAGAACCACCCCCATCATCGTCGTCGCCACGCTTCAGAATGTGGAATGATGAATGATCAGGTCCAGATCCTCGAAGATAAGATAAGACCTCCTCCCACTATTTGCCGTGCCGCTCTAATAACTCCTCTTGGCACTCCATCCTCTGAGTAGTAGCCTGCAGCTGTGAGGTGACCATGTCCAACCTTTTTGCCCCTCCACATCTCGACTCTGTATGGTTCAATTTCTGTGCGTAGACTGTCGACATGGGCAAATGAGGAGGATCCTTTCCTACCATAGCAAGAGGTGATCGTCGCCCTCCTCCCACCGCTACAGATGAAGCTTCCATGCTCTAAAGGCATCATGGTCCTAAAGACCTCCTCTAGCGTCAAAGGAGTCAACGGAACGGTCTCGGAGTTCTCGTCCACGACCTTTGGAGGATGGATCAAATCCATCATATGATCCTGTAAATATATATTTGTAATTAATTTTTATATATAATGAAATTAATGTAACTTATAATTACTTACACGTGTGTCTCCTAGTATGTCTGATGTATCTATGCACGTGGGTCATCGAGTGTTTCTTTACTATGAGTCAGCTCATAGACTCCCACTCGATCTAGCTCAACACCCTCGTTCGCCTCTTGGTATGTTTCTTTTCTATGAGTGACAAGCTATTGCAACGTGCCAGCCTTAGTATCTGGCTGTTGGAAGGGCTGCTCTACCTCCTCAACCTCGCACTCGCCTCCCCCCCCGTCTGAAAAACTCCTCCAACTAGGTCTCATGTTGAGGATTCGCCTCAACATAATAGGTATGTGGGTCAGGTGGTGGGGAAGTAAAGGCCAACACATTACCCCTACTATGAAAGTAACGACCCTAAGATAAGATAGAATATGTGGAGCTATGTACTGGATATACTAGAAGGGAGTCTGGATATACTGGGAGAGTAGTTGGCTTATAAATATAGGTGGAGGGTGGGTATTGGGAGGGGACTGCGACTCCTCTCTAACCTCTTATGTAGGTGGATGTTGAACGCTACGAACCTACGTTAACGTGTTCAGTTTTGGAAAACCTGTCGTTGTAGTTCAAAAGCGAAGAATTCGTGTTCAACAAATAAAATTTATACCGAAAAGAATTCCGGGTCGAACACAGGGAGGCTACGTTGATCTATATTCGCAATTATATTTTTTTAAGATTTTTGATAAACAAGGCAAAATAATTACAATGGAACTATCAAACTAAAAGAGAGAGAGAGAGAGAGAAAGAGAACATGCATTCAATATTTCAACTATTTATACAAACAAAATAAAAGTTACACTAGAAAGCGGGAAATCAATTACACTATAAAGTAGGAAAATTCTACACTAGAAAAGCTGTAAATAAGAATGAGAGAGAGAAGTTACCCTCCTCGACGGTCTCTTGGAGGACAAGCCGGACGGGACGACGCCTGGATGAAGGAGGACAAAGCGGGACGAAGGAGGACGAAGCAGAAGAACGGGAACGGAGCAGCACGCCGTCGTCGTCGCGGGAGCCACTTCCGAAGGGGGTCGAAAATTTGGACTTTATCTCGCGAGAAGCATCCCGGATGTGGGACAAGCTTCTCTTGAGCTTTGGAGAGGTAGAGAGATGGAAGGGATGAAAATTTCGTATGGAGGGGGTCTCCTTTTATAGTTGCAAGGAGTGGGGGCAAAATGGACATTACAACTTCAAAACAATAAATGAGGGGTCTTTAGTGATGGATAAAACCGTCGCTAAAGCCCCCAACGTGGGCGTAGCATCCGCGCCGACACGCGCCCGCGCATAACGCTTGCGCACGTTCGTCGATTGATGTGTCTACGCCCGGCCATTGTGCGCCCACCTGGCGCGTGCGATCGCGCGTTCACGCCGCGCGTCCAATCGCGCGTTGGCACTATCGGGCGCGCGGGGCCGTCCGATCTCCATCTGAAGCTCCACGCGCCTCAATTGATCGTGCCTTCCAGCCCCTCGCCGCGGCTCGAACCCACGCCCGGCGCTCGCGAAAGCGCGCTCGACCGCTACGCTATGGGGCGCGGATGGTCGAGCGGACGCTTTTAAGCGCGAGCGACCACAGCCGTTGGATTAAGATCCGACAGTGGAGAGCGATCAGGCGCGGGGCCTTCACAAAATGCAAGCGGCCATTTGGGCGGCTGAGATGGCACCACGTGGCGCCATCTTGGCCGTCCATCTTCTGGAAGTTGTAGATGGTGCCACGGATGTCGGATTGACTCGATTTTTGTGTCGTTGGGCTGCGATCGTCGATCCGAATTCATCCGTGCGGTCGGATTTGTCATCTGAAGTGTATATTTACACCATCCTGGCCCTTGATCTTCTAGGGTTCCCCGATCACTATCTGATGCTACGGATGTCTGATTAGGGCGATCTTAGAGTCGTTGAACTCTAATCGTCGCCCTGATCACATCCATATGGTTGGATCTTTGATCCGAGGCCTCGAAAAATGTTTGCCCTGTCCAAGCACATAAAAGGAGACAATTAACCTCCATTTTATTCAAACTACTCTAAATGCAAGATGATGCATGTTATGCAATATTTATATCATGAAATGCAATCCTATGCTTAAGAACATGCATAAATAGACATTTTAAGTAGTGTAAATGTGTTTACATCAGTGGATGTCTTCCCCTGTCAGCTAGCTTCTTCTGTGGCCTCATCTGCACATGAATTAAAAAATAATAATTAAACATATTACAAAATTTATATGATAAATAAGAAAATTTTAAATAATAAATTTTTTAAAAAGTAAATAAAAGATGTTAACTTCATTAGAAAGTAAAAGTTGTTGTACCTTAAACATCGGTATCTATTACACCGAGACCTATAACTGGTTCTTCTGGAAAATCTTGATATGCTTCAGATAGAAAAGAATGTTCATTATCCTTTTCTCCATCAAAGAAATCATGAGGCATGATTTTTATGAGTATGATACACCCATTCCTGCTATTATCGAGTACATAGAAAACTTGTGAAACTTGACAGGCTAGTGTGAACGATTCAGCTATTTAAAGAATTCAACGATTCTTGTTTAAACTGATAAAACCATGTTTGTTATCTTTTTTGCAACCAATCTCTTCCTTGAAAATATCAACCCAATCACACTGAAATAAAACCATCCAGTGGTTGTATATGAAATTCATGTCAACAATCTCCATGATTTGGCCATAATAACCATCACAACATGTTCCAATATCACAACTCACAAGAACTCCAACCTATTGTGATACCTTTGCATCATCAATTACTATATTCTGAATATGAATCCATTAATTATGTACCCAGAATGATAATGTCTATAACTCAACGGAGTTTCACATATTAAATCAAAGTCATCCAACCAACGTGGGTCATTATTGTCTTTCATTTGATATACAAGCTGCTTAAACCAATCAAGGAATTGCAGCTCCTGGATAGAATGAGGTGAAGAATGTTTAAATTCATTGAAAAATGGATCAAAATCGGGAATTTGTTTCAAGATATACAAGCGAGCTAACTGCCGATCCTTTAAATCGATCATTTTGTATTCTGTACAAAAGATAGACCTTCCTCTTGTATCAAAAATTAATAAAGAATCATCATTAATTTGTTGTATCCCCCATCAAAATTCCTCTCCAATTGATTGAATCTATTGTCAATATTGTCCATGTACATAACACAGAAATTTATGCATTCTTCTAATAGGTAACCCTCAACAATTGACCCCTCAGAGATTGCTTTATTTAAGACGTAATCTTTGAGCTTCTTCAGAAATCACTCAACTGGATACATTCATCTATACTATATAGGACCACCAACTCTTGCTTCATTTACAAGATTTAGCGTTAAACGCACCATGACGTCAAAGAAAGCCTAGGAGAAATTTTGTTCCATTTTGCAGTGTAATGATAATTTGATCATTCTAATAGTCTAACATTTCACAGTTTAAAGTTTTAGAGCAGACTTTAAAAAATCGACTCATCTTTGTGAATGGATCGACCACTGGATCTGGCAACACTCCACGAATAGCTAGCAGCAACAAAATTTGCATGTAAACATGTGAATCATGGCTTTTGAATCCACTGATTTTCTTCTGAACTTCATTCACACGCCACAAGAGCTGTGAAGAATACCCGTTTGGGACCCGAATTCCTTTCAAAAAGAAGAATACCCTTTGTCCTTGATTTAGATTATACATTGATGGTGACATTTCCTCCCCATCGATGACATGTAGCTCAGGACGGATTCCAAATTTCCTCATGTCATTTCTCGATCTTAACATGTCTTTTAGATTATTTGTTAAGTTCACCACACCTAAGATGTTATCCATGACATTTTTCTCAAATGCATCACATCAACGTTGCGATGTATTGTGAGATTTTTCCAATACAAAAGCTCCATAAAGAAGATACTCTTCTTCTTAAGACCAGAGTCCTTTAAAGCTGTCTCTTTCTTGAATGGACGACCGAGTCGTACTTTGGAAAGCTTTTGTAATTTCGCAAAAACTCGTACCCTGACAGCCGAATATCATTTGTGCTCAACTTCTTTCTCGGATTTCTGCTCAAAAATCAACAAGCTTTACAGTCAAATCTATCCTTAAACTGTGAACTCCGCCATCTGTATTCAATGGAAAGAAATCTACAGTGCTCTAAAAAGGAAAATTTCTTACTTTCAGGAGATGCAAATGATGTGTATCATCCATACATATTGGCCAGGCAAACTTCCCTTTTGTACTCCATCCAAAAAGGTTCACATACTCTAGGAAGTCATTTATGGTCCAGAACAAAGCCGCATACATTTAAAAGAATTCTTTCTTATTTGCATCAAATGTTTGAACATCGTCGTGCCACAGTTGTTTCAATTCATCTACTAATGGTTATAAGTAGACGTCAATTGCATTTTCTGGTTACTTGGGACCTGAGATTAAAAGGGTCTACATCATAAATGAGGATCACATGCAGAGCCAGGAGATAAATTCTAAGTAACCATCACGACTTGCCAAATAGAGTATGACGGGTACATGTTCTTAAAGGAATTAAATCCGTTGCTTGCATGACCCAATCTAATATTACGTGAATCATCTGCAAAAGATAAATGTCTGTTGTCAAAATTTTTCCACTCCTTTGAATCAGTTGGATGGCGAATAAGGCCGTCTTATGGCTTGTTTTTCTGATGCCACCTCATCCATGTAGTTCTGCTAGAAATAAATAGCCGTTGCAAACTTGGAATCAACGAAAAATAATGAAGAATTTTTTTGGCTTGTTCTCCCTCCTTTATATCTTTCCTTGCCACATTCCAGGTAGGAAGTTAAGTTAGCATACTCATCTCTATTTAACACGCAGTCATTCAGACATGTGTGAATCTTCTCACAATTTATACGAAGTACTCGTATTTGTTTTTCTACTTCACACCACGAATCTGGCATGCCATTGGGATCATTTAACAACTCCCGTATAAACTGAAGCACCTCAGACATCAATTTCATTGTACCTCTATTCAAAACTTTCATCTAAAATAATCTCAACAGAAAAAATAACCTTGTCATGGAACTGATTCTAGGTGCGATAGGCTCCTCAACTGCCTTCATTGCATCAAAAAACTGATTACAGCTATTGAATGCTACCTCATCATTTGCAATATCAAGATCAGCCTCTCTCATCTCATTGATTTGATTATCATCGTCTTCATCATCATCGGACTCATCCACTTCCATTGGATTCTGCGTGTCATCTTGTGTTGGTTCCTCTCCATGTGTAGTCTACTTCGTGTAATGCTGCCACCAACCATTGCAGATCACATGCTCTATAACTATTTTCTTATCCTAGACAAATCCATTGAAACACTTCCTACACAGACATAATATTTTCTCAAAAAATTCTCCACATCTATATTGTTTCCTATCTTCATGGAAGGCCCAATCCAGGAATGAGATCACTCCACTCTTAAATTAAGTGTAATCCAAATTCCTTAGACTAATCCAAGACTTGTCCACGATAACCTAAAATTTTTAGTAAACCACCCGTAAGTTAGGAGAAAGTATATGAAAAATATTTATATTTTGAATAAGGTTTTCACTTGATAACCCATCAATGAAGATTTGATCACAACGTTACTTGTTATTTTCAACTAGTGTATGGAGAAATTTCGACAGCATCTCCCTGCACTTCTCCAGTATACCCCCTAAGACAACCTTAACTACATTCCCAATAGCCCGCACTAAATAATATAAAGGATTTTGATCATAAATTAATTATTTAACTATTAACTCTATAAAACCTAAGTCATAACTACTAAACCCTAATTAAATCATAAATGTTAAACCTTCAAACCCTAAACTGCAACCTGAAACCATAAAATCGAAATCGAAACTTGTTACGACCCGATTCCCGAATCCCTACAGGACATGAGACCGGACCGACTTGACTGATCCCAAGACCCAGTCGTCCAACGAGAAAGTAACCAAAAGCAGGAAAGTAAACCACATTCACTATACTAAGCAACTAACAGTAACAAAAGTACAGCAATAAAGAAGTAAAACTACTACAATACACACCACCACAACAGTAGAAAAGTAAACGAGTACAGGAATATAATGTGCAGAACGAAAGAGTACAGAATATAAAGGTACAAGAAGCTACTCACTACTACAAACGAGTACAAAAAGAGCTACAACTACTGGACTCTACTAGGCCCAGCACCCTCTGCAGCCATAGGCTTTGGCTATTCAACACCTGGACCTGAAAAGGGTTATGAGTACACGAAATCAGCGAACGCTGAGTAGAGTGGCAACCAACTGACTAAAGCAGTAAAAGTGGACAGGTAGTTGTTGTTTTTCAATTACTCTCTTTAGCTAATTATTCTTTTTCATCACTTGGTTTATTTATCATGTCCCTTTCTTGATCTCGAATGTTCCTCATGGGAACGATCTTGATTGCAGTCTTTTCCGAAGAGTAGAAGGCACATGTGGTGCTCTCCTGGCCGGGAGAGTCCCCCGTGGTGATCCTACACCCAGTAAACCACCCCAAGGTCACAGACAGACGTAACGGTGACTACGGCACACGCGATAAGTGCACGGGTAGCTACCCCGCACTGGCACGCAGTCAGTCGTTTCCAGTAGCGGGTGCACCCAAAGCACAGTACGGAACCAGTATAGGGCCTAACCCTCTCAGTAACAAGGGTCTAGCCCCTAAGAACCAAACAGGGGTCCCGCCCCTCCACAGTCCGCTCACCCTCACCTGACTACCCTGGTCTGCCCAGTGGGCCTAACAAGTCGGTGTAGGGAGGCTAGCTGAACCCCGGGCCCCGTGGGGTGGCTAGCTCTCTCCCTACACTAGTAGCTCTCCCCGGTACTGTGTACGCAAGGGCCAAGAAGTCAGTACAGAGTGACCAATCCTAACCTCAGATCCCAACCCAAGGGCGGCTAGCTCCGCTCTACACTAAATAGGGGGACAGTCGCTCTCCTTGGTACTCCGTACTCAAGGGCCAGCTCACTTCCCTACTCACATTCCCATTTCCATTCCATTTATTTCCAAGAGCTCTACTCCTAATTCCCTATAGGGTTCAAGCTCATTTTCCTCATGTCATTCCATACCAGGTTTCATCATCTCTATTTCCATTCACAGGTTATACACATGCAACTTGTAATTCTATTGTTCACATTTCCATATTCAGGTTATTCACAGGTAGCTCGTGTTTCCAACATTCACCTTTTCATTTGCAAATTATATACATGCAGCTCATATTATGTCATTTCACATGTGCGACAGGAAAGTTACATACACAGTTATTTAGCACAAGCACTACATATTTCGCAGGCAACTGTTATTCATTTACAGGCAATTGTTATCATTCTATCTACTCATTCAAGACTGCAATCCATTCATTCCATACAAACATTCCAGAATTTCTAGTCCTAGGATTCATGCCATACCCTAGGATCTAATCATTCATTCCACATATGCATTCAGGTTTGTATTTAAATTAGGGGAAGCCACTCTACCAGTAAACCCAGGAGTAGTGGGGGCTTCAATGGCAGGCTCACGTGCCTCGGCAAGCCTCGAACCCGCAACAGAAATAAGATCTATCACAAGGATCAATCACAAGAGAATACTCAGAACAGTATAGAAAGTATTCCAACAAGTAGAGGAATTCATACGAGAAACATTGGTATCTTAATTGCGGAAAACGAACCCTAAACGGGTCAAAAATAGTGTTCCTGACTCAAATCAGACGTCTGGAACAACTTCCAGACGTCTTAAAAGTGTCTAGTGCCATACCTCAAGTCCTGCACCACTCCTCAGACGTCCAGGAACTCCGCTGGACCATCTGGACCCAGTTCCAGACGTCCGACCACCTCTCCGGACGTCTGGAAGCGCTTCCCGTCGTCTGGTGCCTCACCCAGACATCTGAAATGCGTGGGAGGGCGTGTCACGTGCCTTCCTGAAGCAACTCCTGCGCGAATCAACCAAATCTCCCCAAAAAGGCATGCAACAGTGCCTTGGCGGAGCAGCCTGCATGGTCATATCCGCAAAGAAGACGTACCTTTGCAAAGTCTACTTCTCAGTCATCTGGAACCTCCTCCAGACGTCAGACGTCTGATTCCTGGAAAAACCAGAACCAAAACCCGCTTTCGCCCTCTCACGCCGCGCGTGGCTGCACCGCGACCTCTTGCCTACTGCTCCAGCTGCAGCAATGTCGGGGAGGACCTCCCCGACACACTTCTCCACCTTTCGCACGCGTCGCTGCGGCCGTGAGCTCACCGGTGAGCTCCCACGAGAGCTCGCAAGCTAAACTCCTCTCCCTCTCGCGCTGCTCCTCCTCTCCTTCTCACGGCACTCCCGCGCTCTCATCACTCTGCTGCTCTCGCTGGAGGGGAGGAGGAAGGTGGTTGGGAAGTGGGCTGGAACGAGGGAGAGGAGGGGGCTTTATATAAGGGTGTGGGTTTAGGGTTTCGTCGGGGGCGGATGGAGAGAGAAGAAAACGAGGGGAGTGTACTATCTGCGTGCAGCACGCGCACAGACGTGAGCTCGTACTCAAAATTTTCGATTTCCAAACGTCTGGGAAGGTGTCCAGACATCTAACCAGACGTCTAACCCACAGTCCAGACGTCTTAAAGGACACAAACAGCACGAGTCTTAACATCATAATGAACTCAAAGGAAGTTTCGCCCCCAAAACTAGAGCTAGCTAAGGTGCGGAAAAAGAACAACATACGCATAACAAACTCAAAGAGGACCGAAGCTGGTCCGAAAAGACGTACCCTCAAAAAGCTCCGGGTACCGCTCTAGCATCGCTGCCTCAGGCTCCCAGGTAATCTCTTCATACCTCTGGCTCCTCCACAAGACCTTCACCAGGGGTACCTGCTTCCGTCTCAAACTCCGCACGGCTCTGTCTAGTATCTGCACTAGTCGCTCGAGGAAGGTCAGGTCGTCACCCACCTTGACACTCTCGTGGCTCAAAACGTGACTGGGATCAGCGACGTACTTCCTGAGGTTGGACACGTGGAACGCGTCGTGAACACCAGAAAGCTGGGGAGGAAGGGCAAGCCTGTAAGCAACGGGTCTAACCTGCTCCAAGACCTCAAAGGGCCCCACAAATCTCGACGCGAGCTTCCCTTTCACCTCAAAACGCTGCAAGCCCTTCATGGGCGAAACGCGAAGGAAGACATGATCCCCAACCTCAAACTACACCTCTCTGCGCTTCCGATCGGCATAGCTCTTCTGCCTGCTCCTGACAATTCGGAGCTATCTGTGAATCTGCTAAATCACCTCTTGACTCTGCTGGATCAGCCTGGGGCTAACCTCCCACTTGGTCCCCACCTCAACCCAACTCAAGGGTGCAGTACACCTCCATCCGTACAGAGCCTCGTAGGGTGCCATGCTGATGCGCGCGTGATAGCTATTATTATATTCAAACTCTGCCTGGGGCAAGTGCTCCTCCCAAGAGCCCCTCCAATCCAGTACGCAGGCACGGAAAAGGTCCTCAAGCGTCTGTATCGTGCACTCTGACTGTCCGTCCATCTGGGGGTGGTATGCCGTACTGAACCTCAACCGTGTCCCCAAAGCCTACTGAAACTCAACCCAAAACTGGGATGTAAAACGGGTATCCTGGTCGGATACAATCTCCCGCAGAAATCCGTGCAGACGTTCCACGTCACGGATATACCTCTCTGCCAATTGTGCTGGTCCCAAAGTGACTCGGATCGGTAAGAAACGTGTCGTCTTTGTCAATCTGTCTACAATCACCCAGACTGCGTCGTGTCCTCACTAGGTAATGGGCAAGTCGACCACTAAGTCTATGGTGATACTCTCCCATTTCCACTCTAGCATTGAAAGTGGCTGCAACGGCCCTGCAAGCCTCTGATGCTCAGCCTTCACCTACTGGCACACCAAACACTGCTATACGAACTCACCTACATCCCGCTTCATTCCCCTCCACCAAAAGTCACGTCTCAGATCATGATACATCTTTGTGTTCCCGGGATGTATGGTGAACCTGGAACCGTGTGCCTTAGCCAGGAGCTCTCTCAACAACTCCTCATCCCTCGGAACACACAAACGTCCCCTCATGCGCAGCACCTCGTCAGTAAAGGAGAAGTCTCCAGGGTCCCCTGACAGTACTCTATCATGCAACGACTGCAGGTACGGGTCTGCCATCTGTACAGTGATGATGCGGTCTATCAGCTCTAGCCTCATCTGTCGTGTCACAGTCACTGCCCCACAGTGCCCCAGTAACTCTAGGGGTCGCCAACTGCCCATCTCCTCCATAAGTCTCCAACTCTGTGCCTATAAACTGGCAAAGTGGGCAGGCGCCTTCCGGCTCAAGGTGTCAGCCGCCACGTTGGCCTTCCCCGGATGGTAGGAGATGCTGCAGTCATAATCCTTCAGGAGCTCTAACTAACGTCTCTGTCTCATGTTAAGCTCCTTCTTATCAAACAAATACCTGAGACTCTTATGGTCCGTCAATATCTCAAAAGTCTCACCGTACAGGTAATGCCTCCAAGTCTTCAGCACGAAGACGACAGCTGCCAGCTCTAGGTCGTGGGTAGGGTAGTTATGCTCATGGGGCTTCAATTGCCGTGAAGCGTATGCGACAATGTGACCCCGCTGCATGAGCACACCCCCTAACCCCTACAAAGAGGCGTCCGTGTACACAACGAACCTGCCACTACTGTTTGGAATGGTAAGCACAGGAGCTGAAGTCAGCCTCTCCTTCAACTCCTGAAAACACACCTCACAGGCGTCTATTCAAGAAAAGGGCACGTCCTTTTGAGTCAACTGTGTCATAGGACGTGCAATCTGCGAGAAACCCCTGATAAACCGCTGGTAGTAGCCTGCCAGTCTCAAGAAACTGCAGATCTTTGTCACTGTACGTGATCTCTCCCACATAAGCACTGCCTCAACCTTGGCTGGGTCCACAGCCAAGCCATTCCCTGAAATCACATGACCTAAGAAGGTCACCTCCCTCAACTAGAACTAGCACTTGCTGTATTTGGCATACAACCTACGTCGCCTCAATGTGTCCAAAACCATCTGCAAGTGCTGATCATGCTGCGCCTGATCTCGGGAGTAGATGGGCACACCATCAATAAATACTACCACAAACTGATCCAGATACGGTCTGAACACCCGGTTCATCAAATCCATGAAAGCAGTGGGGGCGTTGGTTAGCCCAAATGGCATAACCAAAAACTCGTAGTGTCCGTACCAGGTGCAAAAAGCTATCTTAAAGACGCCGGTCTCCTTAATCCTCAACTGGTGGTAGCCAGACCTTAAGTCTATCTTGGAGAAAATCGTGGCACCTCGCAACTAGTCAAACAAGTCGTCAATCCTCAGCAGGGGATACCTGTTCTTGATGGTAACCCTATTCAACTGTTTGTACTCTACACAAAGGCATAGGGTACAATCCTTCTTCTTCACAAATAATACTGGGGCTCCCACGGAGATGCACTGGGCCTCACAAAGCCCTTCTCCAGAATGTCCTACAACTGGGACTTGAGCTCTCGTAGCTCAAGTGGTGCCATCCTTTAAGGTACTGTAGAAATGGGGTTGGTCCCTGGTACCAGTGAGATCTCAAAATCGATCTCACGTTCAGGCGGTAGTCCTGGTAGCTCCTCTGGAAACACATCGGGGTACTCTCTGACTACTGGGATACTCTGAAAGTCTGCCACGGGGCTGGGCTCTACCACCACACAAGCCAGAAAGCCCTCACACCCCTGGCCCAAAAGTCTTGCCGCCCGAAGTGCAGAAATGCACCTGAAGCCTCCGTCCACTGGCTGTTCATGAAACTCAAAAGAAGGCATCTCTGGTATGGAAAAGACGATATTCCTCTCAAAACAGTCCACCAAAGCGTGGTAGGCGGACAACCAGTCCATCCCCAGAATCACGCCAAAGTCCTCCATCGATATCACAATCAGATCAACGGGGAGGCTGTGTCCCCCAACACTGACCTCGCAGCCTGTGTAAACCTCCTCAATTACAAACAGCTGACCACCCGGACCTCTGATCACAAACGGATCCTCTAACAACACACAATCCTGTCCCAAACTGACAGCAAAACTAGCAACAACAAACGAGTGCGTGGTGCCTGAATCAAAAAGTGTGTAAACTAGTCTGCCGGAAACTGTAACCATACCTGCCACCACTGAACCTGAAGCTCTAGCGTCTCTGTGTGTCAGGGTTTTGATATGCCCCTCAGCTCTCGGTACGGACGAAGTAGCCACACTCTGCGTAGGACGGGTAGCCGCTAGCCGGTACCATCCCCGCAACTGCTGACCTCCCCCACGCATCTTGGAACCATGGCCTCCTGTTTGTCCTCTGAAACGGTGGGCAACAACTATGACTAGTTTTTGCTATAGCGTTGTAGTATAGCTAGTTATTGCCATCATTTCAAATATATATATTTTTTACTCGGGAATAACAATTCTCCCGAGGTCAAACTCAGGGAGCAAGTCGTATTCTAGAGATATACATGTTCTATTACGAAAATAAAGAGAGAGAAAGAGAGAGAGAGAGAGAGATGAAAGTTTGGCTTCTTCTTCTTCTCTTCTTGCTTCCTCTGTCTTCTCTCCTCTTTGGCTTTTGTTCTTCCTGTTCTTCTTCTTATCTTGCTTCTTGCTTCTCTTCTTCTTCTGCTTTCTGTTTCTTCACTTGGCTGCTCCTCCTCTCTTCTTTTCTTCTTCTTCTTTGTCTTCACCTGTCTTCAGGACGTCGTCTGATTTTCCAATCAGATGACTTAACCCGCGGATGCTACAGTGTCGCTTCAATTCTTCTTCTTCCGCAGTCCTTCTTCTTCACCTGTGCCTGCACGCTCAAGAGTTCAGCATCAGAGGGCAAAAACCTAATCTACCCTCCCCCCCCGCGTCTCTCTCTCTCAGTATTCACTCTTTGGAAGGCTCTCCCAGAGCAACCGGGTAATCGGGTACGAGTCGCACCCGGGTCCAGGCCCACCGGCGTGCGATGGTGGGCGAGGAGTACCAGTTAAGTCGGGTCGGGTCGGCCGGATCCGCGTGATTAGCTCGCGGATGGGCCGGGTGAAGCGGTGTGAGAGGGACCTCACCCCGTGTGCTGAGGCGATAAGCCTACAGCACTTTTTCAACTTATATCGGCGCGCCTCTTCGAAGCCTTCCGAGGTTGGACTAAATGTCCCACCCCAATGTAAGCCTGCGCAGAGGAAGCAGCGGTAGCCGAACTTCGCGCGAGGGCTTCGGGCGAGGGCTTCGCCCGAACTGCAGCCTGACACTTCGCGAAGCTACCACGCGAAGCCTGGGAGTCTGACCTGAGCGTGATGTGCCTGGAGCAGCAGGTCGAAGGAGCTTCGCTGCTCAGCAATGGCGATGGCGGGCGCAACACCTGTTCACAGAAGCATGGCCTCTCGTCCTAATCAGATATGTGGAGAACCTTCGCCGTGGCACGGCGAAGGTGGTCGGAGGGTCTGCAGTGGGTGTGGTGGAGCAAAAGGGTCGCCCTAGGTCAAACTGCGGGCGGAGAAGTGGGTGTGTTCGGTGGATCTGCAGAGGGCGTTTGGTGGGAAGTGGAGGGGCGGAAGAGGATCAGGGTGAGGAGGCGGAGGTTATGCACAGGTCGGCGAGCCGTGTGGGGTGCTGGAGCGATGGGAGCGGTTCGCCGGAGTTTGGCCGGTGGTGGAGAAGGTGAGGGTGATCGGTGGAAAATCGGTGGCGACAGTAAGGGCTTTCAGTATGGAAAAGAAAGAGGGGAGGAAGAGGAGAAGTTTTACATATTAAGTTGGACGAGGAGGGGTTGGCGCAGGCGACAGCCGTATCAACTGTCGCCGGAGAAGAAATTGCCCAGAGGAAGGGGCGGCAGCGAGGAGAGGGCCAGAGAGGCGCCAGCTGGGTGTGGCGTGACGCGGAAAGATCGAGGGAAGGTAACCCTGCTGCTGGTAGTGCGGCAGGGCGACGAGGAGGAGGAGGAGAGGCCGCCGGAGCAAGGGGGCGTCTGTCGGAGTGGGAAGGGAGGAATTGAGGGGGTGTCTCCGTCAGATCCGAGCTGGGAAGAACGACGGAGCGACGGGGGTATTTATAGGGGCAGAATCAGAGAGGAGGGCGGAGGGAGACGACGTGTCTCCCTCGCCGGAGGAAGGAGACCCATACCGTCCGTGCGTTCGCACGGGCGGTATGGGCGATCGCAGCACTCAGGGGGGTGTCCCTGCGGTGGCTGACGACGTAGGGTACCCCCATTGACTTGCCAGGGCCCCTCCCTCACCCTGCGCGGCGCCATGCTCCGCGCAAGGTCGCCGGAGCATGGCGCTACTCAGGTTTTGCAGGAGGGACCTAAATGCAAAGAACGAAGGAGAGTTAGGGGCCAAAATGTGAGGGTTCAAAAGTTGAGGGCCAAAAAGTAAATATATGAGGACCAAAGTGTAAAGTTGGTCAAGAAGGTTTCTTCTTAGGCCCAAGTTTTTATACATGACTAATTAGGACCTAAGGATTCTGATGGTGAATTTTATTTCTAGATTAAACCTTGTTTGACCGATCAATTTACACAAAAACCCAAATTAAGTTGTTAATTGGGCATGGTTCTTAATGTAGGTCAAAATGGGTTCCTAAGGCCAAATTGAAAGTCCTAAACCCTATAGATTATTTTTCTATGAATTTTAGAGGATTTAGTTGATTTTTACCTTGCCTCAAACCACGTGAATTGAAGTGGATTTGTTTTTAGGGTTATAGGATGTCATTTAATTCCTTGGAGTTGCTGTAGCCCTTATTGAGTCATCTCATCCCACTTTTCTTCTTATTAGGTTATTTTGACCTATGTTTGGACCCTGAGTTACCCTATTTTCAGATCGGATTGGTGAAATTGCATTTTTACCCCTTAGTTTCTATTTTCTTTGCAAACTCAGAATCTCTCTGAGCCAAGCCTTTCTAGAGTTATGTAGGAGTTTTTTCTTGCATATCATGGTTAAATGGTGCTAGTTTAGGGTTTGTGACAAGGTTCTCATCACACCCCCATGCCTAACTTTTGCTAGTCCCTTAGCAAAAACTTAAGGCTTTAACCTTTGTTCTACACCATGATATTCTTCACAACTTCAGGTAAGTGCCTTTTCTTTTGAACCTAGATTAGGTTAGAATGCTGACCATAGGCTTAAAAGGTACTCTAGTACCAATCAAGATCCAGATCTGTCTAGCCTCAGCCTCAGTCCTTAGCAAAGGTTTTTAAGACCCACAAGAACTAACCTAAGGTTTATTGGACTTTGTAGTTAAAGCACCCCGTGCTTGAAACGATTTTTGCCCTGGTTCAGTTCGCAGTGCGTTTTGCAAGAGAGAGATAGAAATTTTTTCTGTTTGGAGAGTTTTCTCTCTCTTTTTCTTTTTAGTTCTAGCCTAGGATTGGCTTTTTCAACACGATCTGTATCAGATTCATTGCTCCCATCATCAATCCTCAAGGGTTCCTGGCGATCGATGCTTCGAGATAGCACCGCCCATGGCAACCCCTAGAACCCTGGCTATTGAGATTTCGAGATAATCCCATCCATGGTGTTCCGTGGCCGAGTTTAGACTCTGGCAATTGACACTTCGTGATAATGCCATCCATGGAATCTGAACCAGCAGGGTGCTTACATGCCCCCAGTAGGATATGTGAATATCCTAAGAGACAAGCACCGAGGAGATGATATTTTGTTACGCATCTTTGAGGGGATTTCCCGCCTCTCCGCGCTGGGAACTCGTCCAAATCAACTTGTGTTGATCGGCCGTTCCTATTCTAGGTGTATTTTCATAATTTTTGCGACGCTCCTGCGTGATTTTGAATTTTTTATGCTTACTGAACCAGGCAGTGTGTGGGGTTGGGGTGCTTAGGTTACTGAGTCCCGTAAACCAGAAGTTAGTTAGCGAGGCCAAATACTCCCTAAGCCTTGGACCTAGTACTTAAGCTTTTCATTTTCCTCAACCTCTTGAGGATTATCTAGATCTTAATGGGTACTAAGAGTCTATCAAGAATGCCTAAGGTTTGTGTTCTTACTAATCTTATTGTGCACTTTTCAAAAAAATTTTTTTTATGAATGAGGTCTAGAACTTAGGTCAATTCCTTAGTTCCTTACTAATGACTATCACTTTTTCTTTCATATTTGTGCTCCTTTTATCCTTTTGTTTCTTTTCTCCTCCCACATCCCAAAATTTCCTTTCTCCTCTTATTCTCTTATTTTTCAAAAAATTTTTAATTTTTATGGTGTTTTTGGCATATGTGAATTTTTTGTTCGAAACCTTTTCTTACACGTTTTGCACTTTCATACCCCTCCATGCCTAAGGTTTGCAATGTCCTCATTGTGATTTTTTGGGGTTTTTATTTACTTAGTTCATTCCTTAAGACAGTTGTTTTTGTGAGTGAATGGGTCGGGATGAATTTTGCGGACGATTTCTAATTTCAGATGCAAGCATCTGAGGTGGAGTCGACTGTCTTGAAGGGTGAGCCTTAAGTGCACAATGGTGTCAGAAAAAGGTTTTAGCTTTTCAAGAAATGACGGGCTGCCTCCCGTTAAGCGTTGAGTTTTACGCCATCGGCCGGGCGTAGTAAGCTCAAGGGGAATGGAGGATGAGGGATGATTCAGCCGAATCAGTAGAAGTCACATCAATGAACGGTTTGAGTCTCTGACCGTTCACGATGAAAGGTTCGGAATCATGGCTGAGTGGACTGATTTCAATTGCTCCATTTCCAAAAACCTGTCGGACTAAATACGGTCCGACCCACTTGGACCTCAGTTTCCCCGGGAAAAGTTTGAGTCGGGCATCAAAGAGTAGGACCTTTTGACCAGGATGAAAGATCTTTCTCGAGATGTGCTTGTCGTGGAAGGCTTTAACCCGCTCCTTATAGATTCGCGAGTTCTCGTACGCGTCTAGGCGTAATTCATCGATCTCGCTGATTTGGAGTTTTCTGTGGGTTCCAACCTTGGAAAGATCTAGATTACAATTCCGTACTGCCCAATAGGCTTTATGCTCCAGTTCTACGGGAAGGTGACATGCCTTTCCGTACACCCGTCTAAAGGGAGACATGCCCAATTGGGTCTTGTGGGCGGTCCTATAGGCCCACAATACTTCCGGAAGTCAGGACGACCAGTCCTTCCTGTTAGGTCGAACAGTGACTTGCAGGATTTTCTTGATCTCACAGTTTGACAACTCAGCTAGACCATTTGTTTGGGGGTGGTAAGGAGTAGAGAGTCGGTGAGACACCCCAAATTTGGCCATCAGTGACCTAAACTGAGCATTTGTAAAATGGGTCCCCCCATCACAGATTATAGCACGGGGAATCCCGAACCTTGAGAAAATGTTTTGATGTATGAACTTAAGAACAATCTTGTGATTGCAGGTTCGGGTCGGTATGGCTTCGATCCATTTGGACACGTAGTCCACCGCAAGCAGAATGTACTAGAAACCATCCGAAACAGGAAAGGGGCCCATAAAATCAATCCCCCATACATCGAAGATTTCGCATATGAGAATCGGCTGCAAAGGCATCATGTCGCGATGGTTCATGTTGCCCAAAGTCTGGCAACGACTGCATGCCTTGCAGTGATTGTATGCATCCTTGAAAAGTGTAGGCCAGTAGAAGCCACACTGGAGGACTTTGGATGCGGTTTTATGCCCTGAGAAATGGCCACCGCATGCCTGGTCATGGCAGAAAGATAGGATATTGCTGATTTCCTCTTCCGGGATGCATCTCCGAATAATTTGATCGGCACCTATGCGGAAAAGGTACGGGTCTTCCCAAATGTAATACTTGGAATCAGAACGCAATTTGTCTTTCTTGGCCTTCGGCCAATCAGACGGTGCCTGATGAGATGCCAAGTAGTTTACTATATCAGCAAACCATGGAAGTTTAGTACCAACAGAAAGCAGGTGCTCATCAGGAAAATGTTCCGTGATGGGTCCGGAAGGGTCGATGATCTCAGAAGGAAGACGGGACAGATGGTCGGCTACCACATTATGCCTTCCTGCCTTGTCGCGAATCTCAAGATCGAATTCTTGCAACAGCAAGATCCAACGGATTAGTCGGGGCTTCGCGTCCTTCTTGGCAAGGAGATGCCTTACAGCCGTGTGATCCGAGTAAATGATGACATGGGAACCTAGAAGATACGATCGGAATTTTTCAAGGGCAAATACTACGGCTAACAGCTCTTTTTCCGTAACTGTATAGTTACGCTGAGCCTTGTCAAGTGTCTTGCTAGCGTAATAGATGACCACGGGTTTCCCGTCAGCTTTCTGCCCCAGGACCGCTCCTACAGCGAAATCAGATGCATCGCACATGATCTCAAAGGGTTGAGACCAATCAGGGGATTGTAGGATAGGTGCCTGGGTGACTCGGTCACGTAGGTTTTCAAGGGCTAGTGTGCATTCCTTGGAGATTTCAAAGGGTACATCCTTAGAGAGAAGAGAAGTCAAGGGGCGCGTGATTTTCGAGAAATCTGGAATGAAACGGTGGTAAAAACCAACGTGCCCTAAAAAGGAATGGATGTCCCTGATCGAGCTAGGTACAGGAAGGCGAGAAATCAGATCAACCTTAGCTCGATCCACCTGGATGCCTTTTTCTGAAATTAGATGTCCCAGGACAATTCCCTCAGGCACCATGAAATGGCTCTTTTCCCAGGAAAGAACCAAGTTCACCTCAATGCATCGCCTGAGTATCTGGACCAAGTGTTGGAGGCAATCATCAAAAGATTCTCCAAAAACTGAAAAGTCATCCATGAAGACTTCCAGGAAATCACCTACCATATCTGAGAATATGGCAAGCATGCACCGCTGAAAGGTAGCAGGTGCATTGCAAAGACCGAGAGGCATCCTTCGGAAAGCGTACATTCCGAAGGGGCAGGTGAATGTGGTCTTTTCTTGGTCCTCAGGATGGATTGCCACCTGGTTATAACCGGAGTACCCGTCAAGAAAGCAGAAGAACCTATTTTCCGCTAGTTTCTCGAGAATTTGATCAATGAAGGGTAGTGGGAAATGATCCTTCTTCGTGGAGGAATTGAGTCGGCGGTAATCTATACAGACTCTCCACGCATTGGCTAATCGGGTAGGAATGATTTCTCCGGTTTCAGTCGTTATGGTGGTGAGTCCTGCCTTTTTAGGCACAACCTGAATTGGGCTCACCCAACGACTATCGGAGATCGGGTAGATGATCCCGACATCTAACCACTTGATGATCTCCTTTTTCACGACCTCCTGCAGATTAGGGTTTAAACGTCTCTGCATTTCACGAGAAGGTCGTGCGCCCTCTTCTGAATAGATATGATGAGTACAATAAGAGGGGCTTATTCCAGTCAAATCATCGAGAGTCCACCCGATGGCTCTGCGATGTTGCTGGAGGACAGCAATCAGACGGGATTCCTGTTCGGGATTGAGGTTGGAATTGATAATCACAGGGAGGGTCTGATTGGAACCCAAAAAGATGTATTTCAAGTGAGCAGGAAGAGGTTTTAACTCGAGGGTAGGATTATCAGCAACAGCCGGTGGTTCAGTATAGATGAGAGGTTCAAGGGTAGGAGTTACTGGGTTGTTTCTATCTGGATTCAACTCCTCCATTTGCGGGTCAAGATCCTTCTGTGGTTGATGAGGCATAATCGAGTCATTCTGGAGGTGTGATTCATCAACCAAAATCCTAACGTCACAAATCTGTTCGATGACACCGCAATTAATTCCTTGTTGGGCCTTAAATATATCAATTTTTAAGGTTTGATCCCCAAATTTAAGCTCTATTTGGCCCTCCTCACAGCTGATGTTGGCTCTAGCAGTAGCCAAGAAAGGTCTCCCTAGAATGATTGGTGTATCCCTAGGGTTTTTAGGTGCATCCATATCTAAGACTATAAAGTCCACTGGGAAATAGAAATCCCGCACTCTTACGATAACATCCTCGAGGATCCCTTTTGGTGACTTTATAGATCGATCTGCTAATTGTAATGTCACCTCGGTTGGTTTTAGCTCAGATTCTTCTAGATGGTCAAGTAAGGATGTGGGTATCAGGTTTATGGATGCACCCAAGTCTAACAGAGCTCTATCAAATTGGGTATCACCTATCTTGCAGGAAATCAGGGGAGTACCAGGATCTTTTGCCTTGGGTGGGAGTTTACTGAGGATTACAGAGCTGGCTTGCTCTGATAAAACAATTGGGCTCCCACCCTTGCTTCGCGGCTTACGCTGGGGTGTACACACATTCTTTAAAAATCGTGCGTAAGCTGGTACGTGGCGGATTGCATCCATCAAAGGGATGTTTATGTCGACCTGCTCAAAGAGTTTGACCAGGTCCTCCTCAGGAGCCACGGGTTTGGTAGTCTTCTTTCCCTTGGTCAAGGCCTCGAGAAACTGGATCTTGGGTGGTTCTTCTAGGATAGGTCCAGGTTGTGGATCTGGGATAGGGGTGGGGACGTCCTGGATTACTGTCCTAGGCTTGGGATCACTACCGGGCTTAGAGTGGTTCGGATGAGGTGGGTCATGGGTTTCCTTACCACTACGGGTTGTTACGGAATTAAGTCCTGCCTGGTTTTGGTTGGGATTGGGCAAGATAGCTTGCTGTTGGTAACCTTCAAAGGAAGTGGAGGCCTCTATCCCGTCGGGTGAAGGAACAGAGGGGGCCTGATAAATCATATGGGCATGGCCCGGGTTTGGGTTCATAACGCGCCGCTGGGTTGGCACGTTATTAGGATTAGGCAGAGGTTGGGAAGGAAGAGTACCTGGCTGGCGAGAGTTTTCCAACTGGGTCAATTGGTTTCGGACCTCTGTAAGTTCGTCCTTATGTTGTTTTTGGATAGCCACATTCGTTCTTTGAATGCCAACCAGGGTCTGAAGGATAAGGGACATTTGATCTTGATTTGGCCCAGATGGGTAAGTAGGGTTGGGCCGAGGCTGAGGCGGCTGGTAAGGACGAGGAGGTTGTGGGCGGGGTTGGAAGGATGGTCTTTGGGTTTGGGAATTTCCCGCCCACTGAAAGTTAGGATGGTTTCGCCATCCAGGATTATAGGTGTTGGAGAACGGGTCGTTCTGGATGGCGTTGAGGTCCTCGCAAGTCTGAGGAACCTCCAGAGGGTTAGAGAAAGAGGGAATGGAATTCCCCTGGCAGGTGTAGAAGGAATCGGAAGGACCTCCGGGCAAAGATTCGGATGATGGGTCCATCCTAGGAGAAGATTGATGGAGAATGTTTTGCACAGTTTCCCTTGTGGAAGGAGGCTGTGCGAAAGGGTTTTGCGCAGAGGTGGCTTGCTGCAGATGCTGAGTCAGCTCATCCACCTTCTTTTCGATAATCGAGACCTTGTCCAATCGACTGGCCATTAATTCCAGGTCGACTGATGCGGACAGGCCCTGCGTCTCATGTGCTCCCCTAAGATTCGTCGATGCGTGGGTATTCGTCCTGTCGATTAATCCCATGGAGTCATTGTTGATGGAGTTCTCGCACATGTTTTTGAGAATCTCCCACACGGTGTCTTCATGTTGACCCATGATATTTCCTCCGCAGGTTGCATTGACGAAAAGATGGATGTCCTCACGGAGTCCCTGGTAAAAAGATTGGACCTGTTCCCATTTAGGAACTCCGTGATGGGGGCACTTTATCATGAGATCCTGAAAATGATCCCATGCCTCATGGAGAGGTTCCCCTGTTTGTTGGGTGAAATGTGTAATCTGATGGCGCAAGGCGTTGGTCTGTCCAACAGGGAAGAACTTTTTCAGGAACTCGGACTGAAGTTCTTCCCAATTGTTGATCGGCCGGGTCTGAGTTTGATACCAATGGGCGGCCTTGTCCATAAGAGAAAAGGAGAACATCTTCATGAGAATAATATCTCGATTTTCTGCATCTGACCCAAAAGTTTGGGCCAGATGCTTCAGCTGTTTGATGTGCTGGAAGGGATCTTCAGAATTAAGCCCATGGAATTTAGGTATAGCTTGAATCATATTGGGCTTTAATTCAGAGTCAGGTCCCCCAGTCGAGATTCTGACTCGAGGCTCGATGGCCACCGCAGCAGGATTATAATGGTCCCGCATCATGGGACGCTGCGGTGGGTGCACAAAGTTTTGGAAGAGGTGGTTGAGTCGCTGGAGTTGGTGCTCCAGATTGTTTTCTTCCTCAACTGGCTGAGCCATGATAGAAGAAGAGTTTGATTCGGAATCGAAAGAGAGAATGATGGGGTTAGGTTGCTGCTCAAACACGGGAGTCAAGGCTGGGCTTTGACGAGAGTGAAATTTTAAAGGAGATCTTAAGGGTGGTCTTAAGGATCTCCTGTCGTTCATGCACTGTTGGAGTGGAAGAGGTTAGAAGGTGCCGGACCCAATCGAGACACCCAAAAATGTGTTGGGACACTATAGAGGTGCGGGGCAGATGGACCCCTTGATCAGAAAGATCGTCCACCTGAGAATTACCTGGGCAGCCAGAGAGGGTGAGTCCCGCGAAGACCCCTACACGGTAGAGCGTCCTCACGGGTTACAGGGTTTCCCCCACCCGACCTCTCTTGTCACTGCGGTTCCAGGTAGACTAGAATGGGGATCTTGACTTCTTAAGTCTACCAATTTTAGTTTAAGATCAGGGTGCTTAAAGTTACACTTGAACTCTTAGGTATTTTGAGTGAGAAAGTGACCTAATTTTAAGGTTGGTTGACCCAAGGGGTCAACTTTACCTCTTGTTCCTTTGAGAGCTTTTGGGTCCTTTCTTTTTGGGTTCAAGTGTTTAGAGAGCCAATTGTTTAGGGTTTCTCTGAATAAGTGTGTTCAATCAATGGTTTAGGCACACTTCTTTTGGATTTTCTCCATTCTTGATTTAAGTAGTGTGTCTCTAAAACCCTAATGTTGAATCTTATGTTGGCTCTACTTGGTCCAGTTAGTTCTTTGGTGGGTAATTAGGGCTCAAGCAAGAATGTGTTAGCCCCTAAATACCCTTAATAGTATGCAGAAATAATGAGTTGAAAACATGCAACTTCTTATGGTTTACTAAGTATAGAAGACAGGTTAGCCCTATATTGCTTGTTCTTTTCTTTTCTTCCTCTTTAGAGTTTAGGGGTTAATAGCGAGAGGAAAAAAAATTACCTGTCCTCGGAGTGGTTGTCGTGCGGTTGCTTGTCTTCTTGATTTCCTGTAGCTGCACAAAAGAGAGGAGATTATTAGAACTAAAAAGAAACAGAAATGTCTACTTCTAGAATAGCCGTTGCTCCCCGGCAACGACGCCAAAAAATGAAACGGTGGGTGACAACTATGACTAATTTTTGCTATAGCGTTGTAGTATAGCTAGTTATTGCCATCATTTCAAATATATATATTTTTTACTCGGGAATAACAACTCTCCCGAGGTCGAACTCAGGGAGCAAGTCGTATTCTAGAGATATACATGTTCTCTTACAAAAATAAAGAGAGAGAAAGAGAGAGAGAGAGAGAGAGAGATGAAAGTTTGGCTTCTTCTTCTCTTCTTGCTTCCTCTGTCTTCTCTCCTCTTTGGCTTTTGTTCTTCCTGTTCTTCGTCTTCTTCTTTTCTTGCTTCTTGCTTCTCTTCTTCTGCTTTTTGTTTCTTCACTTGGCTGCTCCTCCTCTCTTCTTTTCTTCTTCTTTGTCTTCACCTGTCTTCAAGACGTCGTCTGATTTTCCAATCAGACGACTTAACCCGCGGATGCTACAGTGTCGCTTCAGTTCTTCTTCTTCCGCAGTCCTTCTTCTTCTTCACCTGTGCCTGCACACTCAAGAGTTCAGCATCAGAGGGAAAAAACCTACTCTACCCTCCCCCCCCCCGCGTCTCTCTCTCTCAGTATTCACTCTTTGGAAGGCTCTCCCAGAGCAACCGGGTAATCTGGTACGAGTCGCGCCCGGGTCCAGGCCCACCGGCGTGCGGTGGTGGGCAAGGAGTGCCAGTCAAGTCGGGTCGGGTCGGCCGGATCAGCGTGATTAGCTCGCGGACGGGCCAGGTGAAGCGGTGTGAGAGGGACCTCACCCCGTGTGCTGAGGCGATAAGCCTACAGCACTTTTTCAACTTATATCGGCGCGCCTCTTCGAAGCCTTCCGAGGTGGGACTAAATGTCCCACCCCAATGTGAGCGCCTGCGCAGAGGAAGCAGCGGCAGCCGAACTTCGCGCGAGGGCTTCGGGCGAGGGCTTCGCCCGAACTGCAGCCTAACACTTCGCGAAGCTACCCCACGAAGCCTGGGAGTCTGACCTGGGCGTGATGTGCCTGGAGCAGCAGGTCGAAGGAGCTTCGCTGCTCAGCAATGGCGATGGCGGGCGCAACACCTGTTCACAGAAGCACGGCCTCTCATCCTAATCAGATATGCGGAGAACCTTCGCCGTGGCACGGAGAAGGTGGTCGGAGGGTCTGCAGCGGGTGTGGTGGAGCAAAAGGGTCGCCCTAGGTCAAACTGCGGGCGGAGAAGTGGGTGTGTTCGGTGGATCTGCAGAGGGCGTTTGGTGGGAAGTGGAGGGGCGGAAGAGGATCAGGGTGAGGAGGCGGAGGTTATGCACAGGTCGGCGAGCCGTGTGGGGTGCTGGAGCGATGGGAGCGGTTCGCCGGAGTTTGGCCGGTGGTGGAGAAGGTGAGGGTGATCGGTGGGAAATCGGTGGCGACAGTAAGGGCTTTCAGTATGGAAAAGAAAGAGGGGAGGAAGAGGAGAAGTTTTACCTATTAAGCTGGACGAGGAGGGGTTGGCGCAGGCGACAGCCGTATCGACTGTTGCCGGAGAAGAAATTGCCCAGAGGAAGGGGCGGCGGCGAGGAGAGGGCCGGAGAGCCGCCAGCTGGGTGTGGTGTGACGCGGAAAGATCGAGGGAAGGTAACCCTGCTGCTGGTAGTGCGACAGGGCGACGAGGAGGAGGAGGAGAGGCCGCCGGAGCAAGGGGGCGTCTGTCGGAGTGGGAAGGGAGGAATTGAGGGGGTGTCTCTGTCAGATCCGAGCTGGGAAGAACGGCGGAGCGACGGGGGTATTTATAGGGGCAGAATCAGAGAGGAGGGCGGAGGGAGACGATGTGTCTCCCTCGCCGGAGGACGCCGGAGGAAGGAGACCCATACCGTCCGTGCGTTCGCACGTGCAGTATGGGCAGTCGCAGCACTCTGGGGGGTGTCCCTGCGGTGGCTGACGACGCAGGGTACCCCCCATTGACTTGCCAGGGCCCCTCCCTCACCCTGCGCGGCGCCATGCTCCGCGCAAGGTCGCCGGAGCATGGCGCTGCTCAGGTTTTGCAGGAGGGACCTAAATGCAAAGAACGAAGGAGAGTTAGGGGCCAAAGTGTGAGGGTTCAAAAGTTGAGGGCCAAAACATAAATATATGAGGACCAAAGTGTAAAGTTGGTCAAGAAGGTTTCTTCTTAGGCCCAAGTTTTTATACATGACTAATTAGGACCTAAGGATTCTGATGGTGAATTTTATTTCTAGATTAAACCTTCTTTGACCGATCAATTTATGCAAAAATCCAAATTAAGTTGTTAATTGGGCATGGTTCTTAATGTAGGTCAAAATGGGTTCCTAAGGCCAAATTGAAAGTCCTAAATCCTATAGATTATTTTTCTATGAATTTTAGAGGGTTTAGTTGATTTTTACCTTGCCTCGAACCACGTGAATTGAAGTGGATTTATTTTTAGGGTTACAGGATGTCATTTAATTCCTTGGAGTTGCTGTAGCCCTTATTGAGTCATCTCATCCCACTTTTCTTCTTATTAGGTTGTTTTGACTTATGTTTGGACCCTGAGTTACCCTATTTTCAGATTGGATTGGTGAAATTGCATTTTTACCCCTTAGTTTCTATTTTCTTTGCAAACTCAGAATCTCTCTGAGCCAAGCCTTTTTAGAGTTATGTAGGAGCTTTTTCTTGCATATCAGGGTTAAATGGTGCTAGTTTAGGGTTTGTGACGAGGCTCCCCGCAACTGCTGACCTCCCCCACGCGTCTTGGAACCACGGCCTCCTGTTCGTCCTCCAACGCTCAGTGCGGGGAGCATCTGCTGACCTCCAACCCTAGATGGGCAGTCCCTCCTAATGTGGCCTGGCTGACCACACTGGTAGCAAAGGGGAACTCGACTCCCGCCCTCAGTAGGCCCCTGCTGACAGCTGGGTGGGGGTCCAGTGTTGACAGCTGGAGCCTGTCGGGGGCCCCCAAAGGCCACTGATTGCCCCACAAAGCGTGACAGCTCTCCTGCGGGCCCCGCGTGCCTCCTTTCTCACCGAACCTGTGAGTAGTCTGGCTGGTAGGGCCTCTTCCGTCTGCTGTCAGTGTCACATACGGCCGGGTTGGTCTCCTCATATGTCATAGCTGCCTCCACCACTCTAGAGAACGTAGGCAGCTTCAGGGGTTTGACATACCCCCGAATAGTAGGTCAGAGCCCCTTGGTGAACCTCCACAGGCGCTCCTCCTCAGTAGCTACAGCTGTCGCGGCGAAATGAGACAGCTCCAGAAAACGTGTGCGATACGCGCTCACAGACATCGTCCCCTGGCGAAGAGTGTGAAACTCCCACCTCCTTTGATCCCGCCACGTTTGGGGAAAGTACTGCTCGCAGAAGAGGGTGACAAACTGGTCCCATGTCGGCTCGGCCCTCTCCTGACCTATGACCGCCCTCCACCACCTGTGTGCCACGCTCTCCACCTGGTATGTAGCAAAGGCCACGCGGCACTCCACAGGGAGGCGAAGGGTGTCAAACACCTTCTCGATCTACTTGAGCCAGTCCTCTGCCTCGGTCGGGTCCTCATCCCCCTTGAAGGAGGGGGGCTTCAGCTTCCGGAACTGTCCGAAAAGCTCGTAATGGCACTGAAGTGGGGAAACTGGTACGCCTCCAGGTAGGGAGGGCTCATGCTTGGAAGTGTCAGAGGACGGTGGGGGCGGTGGAGGACCACACCTTCCCCCATGTCCAGTGTTGTGTCTGTCTCACGGTCCCACAAAAGACTCCCCCTCCACAGCCCCAGGGAGAGGCGCCCGTGGAGGCGGGTGGAGCTCCTCTCGTACGATCTCCCGTATCAGCTGGGCAAGGTCCTAGGCCAGAATGCTTGGAAGTAGTGGCTGGTCCACTGAGACGTCGGGCTCAGTACATCCGCCCCTCCGACCTAGCCCTCGGCCGCATCCGCGGCCCGCCTCAATGACTCCACGTCGAGGCATCTCCTGCAAGAAAGTAACCAAAAAGTAACCAAAAAGCCTCAATGACACAAGACCGGACCGACTCGACTGATCCCAAGATCCAGTCGTCCAATGAGAAAGTAACCAAAAAGCAGGAAAGTAAACCACATTCACTATGCTAAGCAACTAACAGTAACAAAAGTACAGCAGTAAAGAAGTAAAACTACTACAGTACACACCACCACAACAGTAGAAAAGTAAACGGGTACAGGAATATAATGTGCAGAACGAAAGAGTACAGAATATAAAGGTACAAGAAGCTACTCACTACTACAAACGAGTACAAAAAGAGCTACAACTACTGGACTCTACTAGGCCCAGCACCCTCTACAGCCGTAGGCTTTGGCTATTCAACACCTGGACCTGAAAAGGGTTATGAGTACACGAAATCAGCGAACGCTGAGTAGAGTGGCAACCAACTAACCAAAGCAGTAAAAGTAGACAGGTAGCTGTTGTTTTTCAATTACTCTCTTTAGCTAATTATTCTTTTTCATCACTTGGCTTATTTATCAGGTCTCTTTCTTGATCTCGAATGTTCCTCATGGGAATGATCTTGATTACAGTCTTTTCCGAAGAGTAGAAGGCACACGTGGTGCTCTCCTGGTCGGGAGAGTCCCCCGTGGTGAACCTACACCCAGTCAACCACCCCAAGGTCACGGACAGACGTAACGGTGACTACGGCACGCACAATAAGCGCACAGGTAGCTACCCTGCACTGGCACGCGGTCAATCATTTCCGTTAGCGGGTGCACCCAAAGCACAGCACAGAACCAGTATAGGGCCTAGCCCTCTCAGTAACAAGGGTCTAGCCCCTAAGAACCAAACAGAGGTCTCACCCCTCCATTGTCTGCGCACCCTCGCTTGACTACCCTGGTTTGCCCAATGGGCCTAACAAGTCGATGTAGGGCGGCTAGCTGAACCCCGGGCCTCGTGGGGTGGCTAGCTCTCTCCCTACACTAGTAGCCCTCCCCGGTACTGTGTACGCAAGGGCCAAGAAGTCGGTACAAAGTGGCCAATCCTAACCCCGTGTCCCAACCCAAGGGCGGCTAGCTCCACTCTGCACTAAACAGGGGGACAGTCACTCTCCTTGGTACTCCGTACTCAAGGGCCAGCTCACTTCCCCACTCACATTCCCAGTTCTATTCCATTTATTTCCAGGAGCTCTACTCCTAATTCCCCATAGGGTTCAAGCTCATTTTCCTCATGTCATTCCATACCAGGTGTCATCATCTCTATTTCCATTCCCAGGTTATACACATGCAACTTGTAATTCTATTGTTCACATTTCCATATTCAGGTTATTCACAGGTAGCTCGTGTTTCCAACATTCACCTTTCCATTTCCAAATTACACACATGCAGCTCATATTATGTCATTTCACATGTGCGACAGGAAAGTTACACAGTTATTTAGCAGGAAACTGTTATTCATTTACAGGCAATTGTTATTATTCTATCTACTCATTCAAGACTACAATCCATTCATTCAATACAAACATTACAGTATTTCTAGTCCTAGGATTCATGCCATACCCTAGGATCTAATCATTCATTCCACACATGCATTCAAGTTTGTATTTAAATTAGGGGAAGCCACTCTACCAGTAAACCCAGGAGTAGTGGAGGCTTGAACGACAGGCTCACGTGCCTTGGCAAGCCCCAAACCCGCAATAGAAACAAGACCTGTCACAAGGATCAATCACAAGAGAATACTCAGAACAGTATAGAAAGTATTCCAACAAGTAGGGGAATTCATACGGGAAACATCAGTATCTTAATTGCAGAAAACAGACCTCAAACGGACCCTAAACGGGTCAAAAACAGTGTTCCTGACTCAAATCAGACGTCTGAAACAACTTCCAGACGTCTTAAAAGTGTCCAGTGCCATACCTCAAGTCCTACGCCACTCCTCAGACGTCCAGGAACTCCGCTGGACCATCTAGACACAGTTCCAGATGACCGACCACCTCTCTGGATGTCTGGAAGCGCTTCCCGTCGTCTGGTGCCTCGCCCAGACATCTGAAATGCATGGGAGGGCGTGTCCCGCACCTTCCCGAAGAAACTCTTGCGCGAATCAACCAAATCTCCTCAAAAAGGCATGCAACAGTGCCTCAGTAGAGCGGCCTGCATGGCCATATCCGCAAAGAAGACGTACCTTCGCGAAGTCTACTTCTCAGTCGTCTGGAACCTCCTCCAAACGCCAGCTACGTCGTCTGTACGTCGCTCCAGACGTATGATTCTGGGAAAAACCCAGAACCAAAACTCGCTTCCACCCTCTCGTGACGCGCATGGCCACTCCACGCCCTCGTGCCTACTACTCTGGCTGCAGCAGTGTCAAGGAGGACCTCCCCAACACACTCCTCCACCTTGCACATGTGCCGCTCTGGCCGTGAGCTCACCAGCGAGCTCCCACGCGAGCTCGCAAGCTAAACTCCTCTCCCTCTCACACTTCTCCTCCTCTCCTTCTCGCACGACTCCCATGCTCTCACCGCTCTGCTACTCTCACTGGAGGGGAGGAGGAAGGTGGCTGGGAAGTGGGCTAGAACAAGGGAGAGGAGCGGGCTTTATATAAGGGTGTGGGTTTAGGGTTTCATCGGGGGTAGAAGGAGAGAGAAGAAGAAAACGAGGGGAGTGTACTATCTGCGCGCAGCACGCGTGCAGACGTTAGCTCGTACTCAAAATTTTTGATTTCTAGACATCTGGGAAGGTGTCCAGACGTCTGACCCACAGTCCAGACGTCTTAAAGGGTTTAAACAACACAGGACTTAACAAAATCCTAACCCTAACCCTATATCCTAAACTCTAAAACCTAACCTTAACCCAACATCCTAAATCTTAAATCAAAAAACCTAAACTCAATACCGTAAAGTCTTAACTTAAAACCTATCACCCTAAATCTAAAATCGAAAACCCTTAATTCTAAAATCAAAATCTTAAAACCTAAATTCTTAAATCCTAAACCCAAACCCCTAAACTCTAAACTCAAAACCCTAAAATCAACACCCTAAATCGAACTCTCTAAATCCTAAACCCAAAACACATACCCTAACACCTGAAACTCAAAACCCAGAACCCATAAATCTAAAGTCTAAAACCTAAATCAAACACCTTAAACCCTAAACTTAACATCGTAAACTCTAAACTTAAACCCAAACTTCTAAACCCTAAACCTAGACACTAAACTCAAAGCCAAAAATTTTGGCAGATTTTCCTATATAATATATATGTTTCAATTCCTGCATATAAAATAGAACAAGTCATAATATATGTGGGCACACCCCACATTTCACATGCATTATTCACAAATATTCACATCACAAATTCACAAGAATTTACATCAAATATTCACAAATAATTCATATTATAAATCACAACATTTCACATGAATCAATATTACATTCACAAATATAATTATTTCACAAATAACATTAACACAATTTTATTCAAAGAACCAATTAAACGGTAGGGAAAATAAATTACAAATTATATTACAATTAAACAAGAAATTTAATTCAAAAAAAAAAGCGATGGGGGGGGGGGGGGGGGGGGGAGGGCGGCAGCAGGTGGCTGAGGGGGATGGGGGGGTGGTAGGGCCCAGCTTAGAGAAGGGGGGCGGTAGGTGGTGGAGGGGGAGGGGAGGCAGTAGTTGGAGAAGGGGAATGGGGGGTGGTGCGGCAAGGGGCGGAGAAGGAGGGGAGCGGAGCGGTAAGGGCCGAAGGGGGAGGGGAGGACCGACGAGGGGAAATTGCTACCTTGCTGCAGGCCGAGGAGGAGGAGCAGTCGCACGACGGGGTAAGGAGGAGCAGTTGTGCGCAATGGTGAGGACAGGAGAGGTGAAAAGAAGAAACGCCATCGGCCATGCCAAAAATACCTCTAGATTTGGCGACAGTTTCCAAAATAACCGTCACCAAATGACATTAAGGGATGCGCTTAACGACAGTTTTATTTATAATGTCTCTAATTTAATTTATAATACCATTTTCGTTGTCATCAAAGTTTAGAGGGGCGTGCTTTTTCATTGGACATCGGTGACGGTTTCCAAAAGAACCGTCGCTATTTGGTAAATATTTCACCTACGCGCACAAAACGCCCACACTCCCAACTAACCATTAGCGATGGTTACTTATATAACCGTCTCTAAATCTTACCCTGGGAATCGTAATGTTAAGTTTGGTGGGGGGAGGGAGGAGGCTTTAGGCGACGGTTAGTTATACAACCATTCCTAAATATTACAATTAGCGACGGTTATGTAACTGTCGCCTGTGAACCATCACAATTGCACATTCTACAGTAGTGACACATGTCTTGTAACTTCACACCATACTGTTAATATTGAGTAATACTACCCCTTTTACTCAAACAAATGGGGAGTGGAGTCTCCCAAGAGTTTCTCTTTTTAGATTATTTCACACTTCCAAAGACTATTCAACCTTTTTTGACTTTTGAGAGGCCTTGTCTCTTCCTTAAAGCACTCCAACATTTCCTTAGGACTCCAACCAAATGAAGATTGATGCAAACATTCTAGAACCATACAATCCTTCCTTAGGTGGTTTTGGCCTCCAAGAGGATGGCCTGGAATCTGACCAAAGACATTTGACCCCTCCATGGATGATTTTGTGAATCTGACAAGCCTTGCAAGAGATGTGCATTTTCGAGCATTGGTCAAATCTTCTAGTTAAGTTCGACCCAATTTTAGGCATAATTGGGGCCTAGAGAATCTTATGTCTTCATTTCTTCCGGATCTCTACATATATAAATGTCCTTGTAAACTTTTTCATTGCACATATGCCATCTCTGTTAAAGTATTAAGTAGATAATCTTTATATAAATACTCCTTTAGAATAAACTCCATCAACAATATCTTATTATAATAGCCCTCCTCATCTTTTCAAAAAAAAATAATAATAATATCCTATTTTAATGGAAAAGGTCAAAACACAAATATTTGCCCTCCTTTATATCCTAGTATTTAAATTGATGTAGCTATTTCCCTATAGCCCTTATCCATTCATTTTCCATGGGTTTAAACACTTGTGAAGATTAGACTTCAAAGAAGAAATTTTCCTTTTTCTTTATTGTTTTCCCAAAGTCTTAATTGTATCTTACCTTTGACAAGGACTCTAGAACATAAATTTACCCAAATGTTCACCCAAAATAAACTCCTATATATGATTAATTTGTAGCTTCATGCTTAGTAAGGGTTTACGTCGAACATTGGACAACTGCATATGATTGTGTAAATATGAAAATATATATAGAGACAACTATGTGACATTGAATGCTTATAGGAACATTTTTTGGAAAATAATTTTTTTTCCCAACCTTTGGTCTCCCTCCTGAGAAAATGGGGGCATTGGTAACCATGCATGCATTGCTTCTACTTCTAGATGACTTGCCTAAAAGGGAAAGGTCCATGGTGGGTTGCATTATAGGAAAAAAAATCTATAGCAAATAAATGTCACCAAAATTCATTATTGATGATAAAAAATGTTGCTGTAAATAATCCTAAAGTCTAGTTTAGATGGGTGGATAGATTTTATAAGATAACCTTTTTGTAGATGGATAATCCTATATTTTTATTTAAAAGTCATAAAAATTATCCTGAATCGATTAACTGGGGCTTGTTTGGAATGCAAGGGGTAATTTGAAGGATTATCCTTGTGTGTAAGTTTGTTATTTAGTAGTTTGTTGATGGGATAGAATGTCGGATAACTTGTCTTTCTATATAGTTGTTTTTTTTTAAAGTTAGTTAATTGCTATGTGATAAGATAACTATAATTTATTATATTCAATAAATATTTTTTATGATGTCAAAGTTTTATTTGTTTTAATTGTAATTAAAATTATATTAATTAAAATAAGTTATTATTATGTATAATTTGATGGGTAATATTTTATTAAATGCATACTATTAACATGCTGAAGGGGATATAAGCTGCAACTTTCAATAACATCATTTAATAGGGAAGAAAGAGGCAGGTGCATTTAACAAGTACGATGTGGAAATCTTTTGAGATCCTTTTTCTCATTTTTCACGAGCGTTGAAGATGTGAAATACCAGTGAGATGGCATGGCATTATTTTAGGAAAAATGTCTGATGTACGAAATTTTTTATATCAAATCTCACGTAAAGAATACATGTCAACTGTCCCTCCCTTTAACAAGAATGGATCCCGTAGTTGGAAGTTGAATTAGTCAAAACTCTACCTCTTTCCCTAACATCCAACGACTACTATCTCTTAGTGTTAGATCTTGCGTGAAAAAATTTGTGTGGACAGTAGATTTTTCTTTTTAGAGCAAGCACAATTTTTTTATTGGGCATGATTTGAGATATCATGCGGGAGATGTCGAAAACTTACATTATTTTATTTCGGTGAATATATTACATATATTCATCTAATTATGAATTAGATGGCATTGGGAGAGATCGGAACGAGGGAGAGAACGCTCCATGCGGTGTTTACCGCGAGGTCTGAATGGGGGTAGAAATGATTTTTTACTCTGACAACCGATAGACGAGAATGATGCACCAAAGGATAGAGTTCTGATGATTAATCTCTAAAAATACATGGGATAATCCTTCAAAGTTTTTATACTACGTAAATCTAAAAATAATTTATCAGATTAAGTATCTTTAATTCAGCTTAGAATATCTTATCTATCTGATAAAGTTAACCTTTATTTTCATAGGTTAAGCTAATGGTCAATCTAGGCCTAAGTTTTTTAGGTCTGTGTCCGACATCAACCAGTAAGCATCGTCTCGGGTGCCTTTAAAATTTTGCAAAATTCACCCTTTTTAACATGTTACAGACACGTCATTTATAAGGATGCCACATATTTGGTAGTTGAAGTGAAATGGGCATTGGTGATCACCAAGGGCTCGATAGAGTGGTAAAGTTTTCCATTAACATGTCCATAATATTTTTAAAAAATAGGCATCCCTATTTTGGCTGCTTTGCAACATATTACTTTAAATCCATTGTCAAAATTGATCGTATGTATATAATGTACTATTTTTATTAATTTCTATGGAATCTTTGTATTTATATAAAATTTGAAGTAAATAATTTTGTAGATCATTAGCATAAATCTTTTCATTTTTCTTAAATGCTAATGTTGTCCTCATAATAGCCTAGTAGCGGGAAAAAATAAGCCTCAAAATTGAAATTTTTCACTAGATAATAAGAAATCATGTATAATTAAGACAAAAAAAATAAAAAGAATCATTCCAATATGAAATTTTATGAATTGGATTTCATTGGATTAAACCTTGAAAGAATTGTATTAGATTGCAAAAATCTCAATATAAAAAGACTGATTCAATTTATTAAAATTCGATCCGATTGTATCTTTGTGCAACCCTAGTTATACCTTTAGAAGACCTACTTGTCACCATTGCCGTAGTTGAGTTCCTCATAGCATAATTGACCATGGCGGTAAGTGATTAATACAAATGCAAATTGGAGAGTAAGAGAAGCTTAGGACAATAGCTCTAGGATGGCAGTAGTGGGACAATGGTATTGAGATTAGGTCCACAATCTCATATTTGGCTTGTAATTTTGGACTTTGAGAAATATTATTTAGATTGTGATCGAATCCCAAGATTTCTCTATTCCATTTCCTTCTCGAAATGAATTCCTCCCTTTTTCCACTTGGAGCAAAAAAGTAAGAAGGCAAGTCTACTTTTGCCTTGCGGTTTCTCACTTGTATCCTCAAACATTTTATCTTGCTCAGAGTTCTTACTTACATCTTTGTCGACAATAATTCTCTTTTGAGAAACTTGTGCATAACATTTTCCTAATTCTCGTCCACCCTCATGTTTCTTGCACCTCTGAAATGAACTTCATAGCATATAAAAAAGGGAGAAAAGTGTGGAAGAGGGGGATAAATAGCCATTTCATTGGGTGCATAATTGGCCAAAGTGTAAAACCTAAGAATTGTCCTAATTAAGTTATTAAAGGAACTAAATAAAAGATAGAAGATAACGTTTAGAAATATCCAAAAAAAACAACCGTAAAGTATAATACTTTATTTTCGTTAATACCAATTAATTATAGTGGACAAAGTCGTCAAAATTACGACGATAAAATTCCCTCGTTAATTTCTTATGCATCCATCCACAAGGCAAACTCCAGTTAATTAATTTTGTTGCTAGAGTAGTTGAGGCATCACCAAAAGTTTTGACATGTTGATGCCTCCTTATTTGGATTTATATATGATTACGATGCCTTCTATCAATGATAGGGAGGGAATTTGTTGACCAATGAATAATGACTCTTGCACATGGTAGGGACCAAAATTAACACTAAGCTATCATGTATAAATGAGTGTCTGATAAAGTGAAGGACAAGAGATTGAACATGTCTAATTGCCCAGTTGTAATTACAAAAGGTGACTTAAAGATTGTTGAAAGAGAAACAGATCGTAGATCCATTGAAGAACAAGAATTGTTGGATGAATCTAAAAGATGAACCGCGGAGAAATATCTAGGAACCAATCATATAAAATATCCTAAAACGTGCGTTGCTGCCTCTCAACTCTTGAATTCAAAGAAAATCGCAAAAGTTTCATATTTGGTTCTATGTCCCATAATTTTACAGTTGTAAGTGTTAGAAAATATGTACAGCTTTCTACAAATTTTCTTGAGTTGCATCCATATTAAGGTTCTTCTTTCGAGATTATTGAAAGAACCATTGGGCACATAAATCCTTAAGTTGACCCTTGAACAATAGTTCACTAACTATTATTTTTTTTTGTCCACTTGATTATGGAAACCCCAACCGTAATCCACTTGCTATTATACCATTTTGCGAAGGCGTTAGTTTGTCGAGACTACAATTGTTTGTGCATGAAAATAAGGTTTAAGCTTTTTTGCAATCTTAAGTTAATCAAACTAAGTTTCTCGAAAGTATTATAAAGGCCTTGCTCACGAAATTTACTTGTTACTAAATAAAATGTTCTTATTTGATTTGCTAACCACATTTGCCAAAGCAGCCAAGAAGAAGTACAATACTTCATCATGTTTAGCTGGTGAGGATAAAATATTGGAGGGGATTGCAATAGTTTAATTGTATGTATGGGGGTTGGACACTCTCAAGTGTCCAATACTTGGTATCAGAATTCCTGCTCTTCTCAATGTAAGTGAAAAGGGGATGACATTTGTCAAAAGAATGAGAATACAAAATCCAAATGACAATTATCCATTAAGGATCTCTATAGAATTTGTCCATAGGGCCATCGAATCAATGAGTGGGTTGGTTTCAAGGACTCTATTAGATAGAATTTAGCTAAGATATTATTCAAGAAGAAACAACAAAAATATATTTTCCAATATTCAATTTGAGCTTGTGTCAACGACTTCCTTGAGGTTCACAAGATGATTTTGGAAGTTTTTGCCCTCCATAAGTGTACCATCACGATACATCATAAAAGGGTTTTCAACTAATTTTGCAAAGATGAAGTCACTTCAAATAGTACCAATGTTCCTTTGTATAGAATAGATATTCGAAACAAATAGTTTGTCTAGATTAAAGTATCAAAAAGCAATGATAATACAAATTATAATCAAGTGGATAAACTAACTTACAAGAGGTAACTTGGTTTATGGCAAGTCCTTGTATCCCTTTGTCAACTTGGATTGGATATAAGAGATATGCACCAAGCTATCTCCTATGATCTTCTCTTACTTTATTTGGAATTAGGACATTTAATATTATTTTTATTTATAATTGATATTAAACTTTTTTAAATTTCACAAAATTACCTTGATGTTGAAATTTGTGTCCTTGATGAGCTATCCGAATAATGTAAAGAGTAACACTAATTTGATCATTTCATAATTGGATCCCTTAGTACGAATATGGTGATATATTTAACAAAATTGAATAAATTTGATGTGTATTAATTTGGAGATCTAAATGATTTAAAAAATACGATAGCACATTAAGAAACTATCATATGAGATTCGAACATTTATTTTCGATTTAAATTGGGATGATGATGGGTCGATGACTGGTTCGCACTAGAAAAGAGTTTTAAAATGTCATTATTATAGTATGTGTCACAAATACAAACCGTAGTTACGTCAATTTTATTTATATACTTAATTTTTACTGGTTTATTCTAGATCATTCACTGGAATGTAGTTATTGATATACATCATTCTCTAAGTCTAAAAATATTCTTTAATTCCAAAATATTGATTTTATTTATAAAAAAATGAATGAACGAATCAATGAATAAAAGAATTTGGTTAATTATGTATAAAAGAATGGATTAAAAATACATTACAATGCTTGAGAACAAATGTACACAAACAAGCATTGAAAATTATGTACAACTACTCTATCTTAAGTATTTACCATTAATATAGTTGATACTTAAGTATAGATACAAAAATAGTTAATAATACTCACTATACTAAGTTATTATAACATATTAATATCTACAGTAACATAAATTGTATATACAGTAACATATATAAGTGTTGCTAAATCTATATACATAACCTAAGATAAAAACTATTGTCTATACTAACACATAATCCTATGTACAATGACATATATAAACATCAGTGTAGCCTTAGTAACATATTTATACTACCTAAGGCAAAAACTACTTATACTAACATACATTTATATATACAGTGACAGATGTGTTCGTCACTAAAGCCTTTAGTGTTATATATATACATATAAGAGCTCAAATAAGCCTACTCTATATACACTATTATTTACAGTATACATTATTACATTATTTATATACATATACATTATATATTATACTTATATATGTGTGTGTGTGTGTCTATATTCACAGACAACACACACCTCACAGACAACTCACGCATATAACACACACAACACACTAAGGCACAGGCACAAGGAGGCTCAACACTTAGTCACAAACACAATGAGAGGGGGTGGTTCAACACTTAGCTACGGGTGGGACCAGACCTCTACTAGGACCACCCTAGTTGATTATTAGATGTCTTGGATCAGATTTAATGCTCTTTTGGGCCCACATTGGCCCACGAACAGTGCACGACCCCGACCCATGCACCGCACCCTAATATCTCATGTCAAATCATGCTCGTATCGAAAGGAGATGACTAATGTGTGTATTAGTGCCCGACACCTGACAACCAGTGGGTTGAGGTCACAAAATCTAAATAAGGCAGTACGGGGGCTTGCAAGTTAACGATATGGCACTATCTAAAGCGCCCTTCAGGCGCTACTGCCTGCACAGGGCTACACTAGTTTGCAATCTTTAGCCCGAGAATTGAGGGTCATAATTTATTATAAATTAAAATTAAATTATAGGGTTATAAAGCCCTTACATAGGGCTACATAATTATGTAGTTAGTTTACAAAAATAAGTTAGTTTAATATATAATTAAATTAACTAAAGTCTACAGTTCTTACAAGTTAAATTAGAGTTTAATTTGCTAATTACAGTATAAATTAGTTAATTAATTGTCAAATTGACTTAGTACAGTATTAATATACATGATAAATTATTTATTCCATATTTTTATGATATTTATAAGCTTTATTTTAATTTATTTAGATTTAAATACATGTTTTAATTAGTTATACATATAAATAAGCTATAAATACTATAACACAGTATAAATATAGTTTAAGTAGGTTGAAAATACTTATTATAATATAGTACAAGTAGACACTATAAATTATCTCAGTATTAACTTAATTTACTATTTTATGTTATTTTAACTTAATAAATTAATTATTTACTGTATATATATAATTAAATTCCATTACAAGTATATTATTCTACATAATACATATATAAATACATATGTACAGTATGATCTACAGATATGTACATTTAAATAGGTTTATAGATTTACTTAGTTATTATAGAATTAAGTTATATAAATTAACATAAAATAATACAATAAAGCTATATATACATTATATTACTCTAAATACTTAATTTAATACATAAAATACATATATAAGTTATTTATACATATTTTATACATATTATATAATATTTACATATAGCTTAGGTTTAAGTTACTATAAACAAGTATATACATAGTATACATAGTATTTTTAGGGGTTTTTAGAGCTTTTCCATTTTTTATAGGTTTTATAAATTTAGTAGAGATAAGGGAAGAGAGAGAGAAAGAGATGAGATAGAAGATATGTTTTCTGGTGTTTTTGAAGTTGATGTCTTTTATTAAGTTTCAAGGTAAACTGAACTGTCGGCTGGTATGTTCTTCCAAGTTGGGGGTTCAGAATACCTTGAAACTTGCCATACACCTAAAAATATATCTAATCTTGACCAAAACATATTTATTTTATTTTTTCTAATTTTTTAAGATTTTTATTTATTTACAAAGTTCAACCAGTAAGGCCTTCAAAGGGTTTTCAAAAGAACCTAAGGCCCTAATACCAAGTGGAGTGGCTGGAAGTTTAGTTTAAACACATCAAAACACTCAGCACACTACATGAAACATATATGAGCCATTAAACTCAATTTTTGCATCCATTTCATTAAAATTGTCATTTGGACAGTTAAGCACATGAGACAAGTAGCTGACAAAAGAATTTAAACAAGATACAAGTGATTCAAGCTAAATTTCAGTTAATTGAATGTGCGGGAATGCTTGTAGAATATACACATAGCACTACACAATAGGTCAGCTCCATACAACTCCAAAACCTAGCCCAAAATCACTTTGTTCAGTCCAATCACTATAGCCAAATAGTGGCTGCAATTCAACAGCAACAGCTGCTATTGCTACTGCCAAGCTTAGCTGCTGCTGCTACTACCAAGCTCAACAGTTGATCTGAAGCTGCTATCTCAGTAGGAATCAAATCAAGGAACCAACTACCAGGCATCTTAAACTCAAGTGGCCACTACTGCTATTTTAGCAGCTGTCCAACCAAAAGGTCAGCAGCTGGAAATACCCAGCAACAACTCATATCAGAACAAGTAAACCTCACTCCTAAAGGACCTAAACAATTAATTAATCATTCTCTTGTGTCATAGACAACACAAGGAGAGTAAATTAATTAGTTATTCATATCCTAAAGGTGCATCAATTTTCTCTGAAAATCAGCCCAAATCAGACCTAAGAAGGTCTGATCTGAGGCACACTAAATCCACAAAAACATATCTAGCAGATCTACCCAATATCCTTTTAAATTCAAAATTGAAAATTTGAAAATCCATTGATGAACACAATTTCCCTGATTGGATTTGTATGTATCAAAAACCCATGTTGCCCTAATTTGGGTTGTTTAGTGTGATTTGATATCTGAATAATCATGTGATCCGGTTAAACACCATTGATTGGTGTTCAAGATGATCTAGTGATTAATTCATAATCAATTAGGTCCTCGTTTGACCTCAAATCAATTTTACTGATTATCCTTGGGTAAACTCTCCAAATAACACTTAAATTAAGTGCATGCTCATCCACATATTAAAAATCAAATCCAAAACCTTGGATTAATTGTTGGTGCTAGAGCACCACGATCATTGGTTTTGATGATAACAAAACACGTGTCATTTAACATTTGCACTTGAAGTCTTAGATTTCAGGAAAATTGCAAATGGAGACGTGATTAGACGGAGTTCGAGCTCGCATCCAGGACGGATTGGAGGAGCTTGATGGAGAACAGAAGAGATTCGTGAGGAGCAATAGATTGAAGATGGAAGGACAAGAATAGGATAGAATTCTGTTTAATTCTTTCATGTACTTTTGTCTTTATTTCCTTGCTCTTTTTGTTCCTTAGAATATCATGTTAAAGAGCCTCAAAGTACCCTAACAGTAGTCCTAGGAACACCCGCACAACCCTAGAACACTTAGGTTTTCTATGGAGAACTTAGAAAACCAATATAGGGTTCAAACAGCTTTTCCAGACGTCTAATTCCAAAATCAAACGTCTGATAATATGTTTTAAGACGTCTAACTATTGATTCAGATGTCTAATAACATTTAGGCTGGACTTGTTAATTATGTCTAATGAAATCAGACATCCAGACCATAGTCCAGACGTCTTAGAAGACGTCTGATGGACTTGCCAGACGTCTGGCTCACCAACCAAAGAAGGATATGACCATTAAAGCCTTATCAGACATCCTTAAGCCTTTTCAAACGTCTTATAAATGACGGTTTTGTCTCGACTGACCCGAAAATCTCTGAGCCGTTGCAATCAATTCCCGCATAAAAAGTAGGTTTCCAGATGTCCTGTGTGTCGTCTGATGAACTTACATTAGATCCATGTTTAGATCTTATTCAAGTCAGGAAGAAACCCGCCTAAAATCAGACGTCTAACGTTGTTCCCAGACGTCTTAAAATGATCTTCCAGACGTCTGATGCCAGGATCAGACGTCTGATAACCCTGTCAGTACAATCATTATTCCTGATTTCGGCCTGATTCTCTTGGACTTTGCTCCCAACAGCTATGGAAGCTTTCCTAAGCCTTCCAAAGCCTTCCTAAGGCCTCTATAAATAGAGAGGAACCTCTTACACACCAAGACACACCTAGATACACAAGACACACCTAGTAATACACTTTCACACTCTTTTGTGTCCAAGAAAAGCTCTTGCTCTTCAAGCTCAAGTTCTACATCTTGAGAGCATAAGCCTTTGCGCACCCGCTCTCTCGCCGTAGTTCACGAGAGCGACGTTGCGCCGTCACATGGCTCACACACCCGCGTCATCGATTCAACGCACTCCTTGCAAAGGGGAGTTTCCTAATTCCTAGAGAAGCTAGGTTTAAATCTTTATTGGCTCTATAGGACTATATTTGTTATTTTACTTTGTTATTTGGTTGGGTATTCGCTTTGAGAATTCTCGTCTCCTTCGTGGGACAAAAATCATTCTCATGAAGAGAAGGGGTTGAGGAACGCTACCCTCGCACTTGTAGCATGGTTGTAATTGAGGTTGAATCACCCTCATTTAAAGTGATTCGTTTAGTGGATTTGATCAACTTGGTTGATCGGAAAATCCTAACTCGAGAGGGTTAGGTGGTGGTTTTCACCCGGTTTGGGTTTCCACCTAAAAATAATTGTATACATTGTGTGATTGATTTTTGTGAGATTGCTTTATATTATTTCCGCGATTTATTACGTCACCCCCTCCTAGTAGGGCAATTCTACATTAATTGCATGACACTTAATTAAGAAATTAAAAACCTCAAGAAGCTCGATTGAATCCGATAAAACCAAATGATCACCAAGTCATAAGATTGGCATTAAAAGCAACTTGAAAGATAATCAAGTAATTTGAGACAATCAAATCAGATCGAGGGTCTTTGTGGATTTATTGAATGAGTGGGAGACCCCCTAAGTGAGTTTTTAGGTGCAAATTCAGATCTAGAAACCAAGTCTTCATATCTAAATTCGACCTTGATTGATGGGTGGATGATGGGTAAAATTCAAGGGAAAATCAGAAGTGAATCATGAAGCGAAGAGAAAGCTGTATGCATCGAAATGGCGGTGGAAAACACCTCTCTGATCTGAATTGATCAGAGAGGGCGGAGTGGATCTACACTAATCTACTCCTAACTAAACTAAACCATCATCAGAATTTTGATTTCTAACATCTAATCTACTCCTAAATTACTCTAACTAACACTACAATTAATCTAAAAAGCAGGAAATCCTAATCTAACAAGAGGAATGGGGTTTCCTAGATCCAAAGTCGGCGGCTAAGGAGGAAGAATGGGGGAGATCTCTAGTGAGTGAAGAGCCCTCTAGTGGAGCTCCAGGGTTTTCCTCAGGCGTACGTCATCCCTAGCGATGAGGAGGAATGGGAGATGAAAAACCATACCTCTATCACAGATGTGGCAAATGAAGAGATTAGGAGAGCTAGAGAGGGAGGAAAGGATCACCTCAAGAAAGTAAGAGGGGAGGTGATCTACATGCACGCAAGCTCGGGGAAGGACTTAAGTAGCCAAGTCAGTGAATGTGAGCACCACAGTGGTGCGATTAGGCACCTAGGTCTAGGGCAACTGTGATGAAAAGAAGAGCACGTGCGAAATTCCAATCTAAAGTGCAGCCATTGGATGGGATCTAGGCAAGAGGTGACTACACACGTTGAAGTGCGCAAAGCTTCGAATGGATCTGGGCCACAAGATCGTGGGAGCAAAGGATGGACGGCTGTGATAGGGGAAGTTCTTCACGACTACAGTGCCTCGCGGCAGCAGGTCTTTTGAAAGAATTGTGGAGAAGCCCTTATGGGAGAAATGTAACGACCCGGTTCCCGAGTCCCTACGAGACACGAGAACCGGACCGACTCGACTAATCCCAAGACCCAGTCGTCCAACGAGGAAGTAACCAAAAGACAGTAAAATAAACCACATTCAGCATGAATATAACTAACAGTAAGAAAGTACAGCAGTAAGAAAAGAAACTACTACAGTAGGTACCACCACAACAGTAAAGCAACATTTATCATATAACAAAAACTGCAGGTAAAGAAGGTACAAAGCTGTGGTAACTCTACTGGACCCTACTCGGCCCAGCGTCCTCTGCAGCCGCCGACCCTGGCTGCTCAACACCTGGTCCTGAAAAAGGTAACGAGTGTAACACGTCAGCAAAACGCTGAGTAGAGTGGCAAACTAACTAAAGGCAACAGTAGAGTGTACAGTAGCTGTTATGTTCTATTACTTCCTTTATTTACATCTTTCAATTTTTCTCACTATTTCATTTACTTCTCAGATCCTTTACTTGATCTCGAATGTCCTCGTGGGACGATCTTGATTGCAGTCTTTTCCAACAGTAGAAGTAGCACGTGGTGCTCTCCTGGCCGGGAGAGTCCCCCGTGGTGATCCTACCCTCAGTCAACCACCCCAAGGTCACTGACAGACGTAACGGTGACTACGGCACGCGCGATAAACGCACAGGTAGCTAGCCCGCACTGGCACGCGGTCAGTCGTTTCCGTTAACGGGTGCGCCCAAAGCACAGCACGGAACCAGGGCAGAGCCCTCTCAGTAACAGGGGTCCAACCCCTCCACAGTAACCAAACCGGGGCCTTGCCCCTCCACAGTCCGCGCACCCTCGCCTGACTACCCTGGTTTGCCCTAGTGGGCCTAACAAGTCGGTGAAGGAGGCTAGCAGAACCCCGGGGCCCGTGGGGTAGCTAGTACTCTCCTAACACTACTAGCTCTCCTCGGTACTACGTACACGAGGGCCAACAAGTCGGTACAGAGCGGCCAATCCTAACCCCGGGTCCCTGGGGCGGCTGGCCCCACTCTGCACTAAAACAGGTACAGGTACTTCCCTTGGTACTGCGTACCCAAGAGACAGTACAAACTACATCTCAGTTCCATTCCTTTTCTTTCCAGGAGTTCCACTCCTAATTCCCCGTAGGGTTCCAGCTCTTTATCTCAGAACATCATATGTTTCACTTTCCAGATTCTCGTTCTCACATTCCATGATCTCAACATGATTCTTTATGCATAACAGGCAGCTGTTAATTAAATTTACAGGCAGCTTTATATATTCCTTTCCATTTTTCCAAGACTGCAGTAATGTACATTCCACTAGTTTTTCCATCCTAGGATTCATGCCATATCCTAGGATCTATCATACAATCTAGTTTTCCGGCCCTAGGATTCATGCAACACCTAGGAGCTATCATTCCATATATTTCTCATTCCTAGGATTCATGCAATGCCCTAGGTTCTAGTTATGGTTCCATACTTTAACAGATTTTATTAATACTTAAAACCACTCTACCAGGTACAACGGGAGTAATGGGGGCGTGGTCGGGAATCCCGCGCGCCTCCGCGACTCTCAAGACGGCAACCGAACGAGGTCCTATCACAAGGATCAAACACAAGGAGTGTCTCAAAACAGTGTATAGCTACTGTAGGCGGGTAGAGGAATAAATTCTGAAACGAACGCAACTCGAATCGCGGAAAACGGAGCCCAAACGGGCCCTAAACGGGTCGAGAAAGACAATACTGTGCAAAATCAGACGTCTGGAACTCCTTCCAGACGTCTTAAACGGTGGATCAGAGAATTACCTGTTCGGCTTGGTTCCCCGGACGTCCAGAAGTCTGTGGGGACGTCTCTCCTAGATCCCAGACGTCCGATGGTCACTACGGACGTCTGGAGGTCACTCCCGCCGTCTGGTACAACTTCCAGACGTCTGATTCGCAAAGGATGACGAATCAGAACACCTGCGCACAGCCAACCCCCCTCCCTCAGTACGGTCAGTCGAAAAAAGAAGAAGAAAGCGGAAACTCACCTTTCAGACGTCTGTATGATCTCACAGACGTCGACCTTGCCGTCTGGATATCAGTCCAGACGTCTGATTCTGGAGATTTTTCCAGAATCAGAACCTTGCTCGGCCTCCGCTCGCGACGCCGCCCGCGTCGCACCTCGCGCGTCCGCTGCTCCGCCCGCAGCAGGTCCCTCTCCGTGACGCTCTGCGCCCCCTGCGCCCTCCGCCGGCCGGCCAAGCCGCTCCCGGCGAGCTCGCCCTCACGGCAGAGCCCCGCCCTCGCACGCCGCAGCTCCTCCGCGCCTACTGCGGCTGCCGCTGCCGCTGCGCCCTCGCGTCCGCTCGCTCTCGCGCACAGGCAGGAGAGAAGGAGGAAGATGGTGGAGACGGGAGGGGAGGCGCGCCCCCTCCCCCTTTTAACGCCGCGCGGAGAGGAGGGAGAGACGGTCGCAGTCGCCTGCAGCCGCAGAGAAGATGCAGGATCGCAGGTCTGCGCGCACAGGCGCGCAGACGAATATCCCGTGCGAGCATAACTGTTCGCCAGACGTCTGTAAACTATCCCGGACGTCTGGTCAGACGTCTGGATGTGATCCCAGACGTCTTTACAGACGTCTGGGCCACCTCCCAGACGTCTTAAAAGACGTCTGGGGCACGCGCTTATTACAAGAAAGGGTAGAGTTTTTGCAGCGAGGCCCATAAGTGGCAAGAAAGGTATCTGAGATGACCCTAAGTGTTACGAAGAGGTCCCTACTAGCTATCAAATCAGTTCCTGGAGGTTTTTAAATGAATGTTATGTATATGACCTAAGGACCTAAGTGAAAAACTATTAATGCAATGTCATAATGATATCCAATTGCAATCAAGTTTTTATTTAAACTTAATTGAACATTAAGGAAGTTAATTTTACTTTTGATTTGAACTTTTGGACTCAAATGTCTGTTCAATTTGCAATTGGATCATCATTTTATAATAATGAATATAATACCTCATTTAATGACCTAATTTAGCATTTTTAACACAGATTTGATGTTTTCGGTCTTTTTCATTATTTCCCACACTTAACCCTTTTCATGTGTTAATTCAGTAGTATTTAACTTAGTTTCTAGCTTAACTTGGGTATTTTAACTATGATGAGCCATACATCATCATACAACCTTCTCGAGAGATGGTCGCTTGATTAATGTTCTTGAATAGGGATTCCAAACTGTTACATGGGTTAGGTCAAGGAGTTGACCTGATGAAATAGGAAATAGGTGAAAGTCCACCTCTAATATTGTCATGGAGAAGGTGTATCCTTAGACCTAAGATAGATACATACCTCTAATCACAAGCACATGTATTTAGAAAACAAATAGTAGACACACTTACCGTGGTGTTGATATTGGAAGCTAATACATGTGGAAGGGAATAAGAGGCACATAATCTCTTAAAGGAATCGCACAAGTCTGCTTCATAGGTTGATGAGTTGCGACTCATCATAGCTAAAAAGCCTAAGTTAAGCCAGAAACTATGTTAAATAATATCAAATTAACACATAAAAAGGGTTAAGTATGGGAATCAAAGAAAAATACCTAGAACATTAATTCTGTGTTAAAATTGCATAATTAGGTCATAAAATGAGATATTCTTGAGAAAAAGGTCAAATGGTGATCCAAGTGTAAATTGAACACACAAACAAGTTTAAAAGTTCAAATCAAAAGTTAATTAACTTCTTAAATGTTCAATTAAGCTTATATAAAAACTTGAAGGCATTTAGACATCATTAAGGCCTTGATATCGAAGATTTACATTTAGGTCCTTCATGCACCACACTTCCTACATTAGAAAACTTCCTAGGACCTATTTGTAACCCACAAGGACCACTTTGTGAGCCCTTAAGGACCACTCCGTAACCATTCTCTGTCACTTATGGGTCTATCTGCAATTGTTCTACCCCTTCGCTGCGGGGTGTGCCCTGCAATTTCACCAACACAAGCCTGCAACTCACGTGCACTGTTCACGCGATGAACTAAGACCATTGTAGCCGTCCATTCCCTTGATCGCTTGATATGTGGCTCGATTTGAATCGAACCTTTGCGCGATTCGATGCATATGGTCACCTTTTCACCCAGATCTCATCCTACGGACAGATTTTGACTTGATAGCCCTCACACTCTCTCCTCTCATCCTCGCCGCCGGTGCCCTCGTCGCCTAACCTCCTTCACACGGTGCCTTGATTCACTCTGCTAGCTACTTAAACACCTCAGCGGTTGCGCGTGTAAACAATCGCTCCCTCCTACATTCTTAGCGATCGTTCTTCCACTCCAGCCACCCCTTCCCACCAATCCCTAGGTTTCACAGTTATCGGCTGTGAATTCTCCAACTTCTCTCCGACTCTCCTCATCGCTAAGGATGACGTATGCCTGAGGACGACCTAGAAGCTTCACTAGAAGGCTTTTCCCTCCGCTGGAGCACCATCCCCCTCCATTCTTCCTCCTTAGCCGTTGGCTAAGGACCCACAGGTCCCATTCTTCCTGTTAGAATAGTTTTCATGCTTTGTAGTTTAGTTATAGTAGTAGTTAGGTAGATTAGCAACAGAATTAGAGTTAGAAGTAATGTTGATCTACTGCGTGTGTTAGTTTAGCATTAGAAGTAGATTTAGATTAGCTTCAACCCCTCACCTCCTCTGATCATTTCAGATTAGAGGGGACGATTTCACACAATCATTGATCATGATTTTCTCCCTCTACATGTTTTTCATATCATTTCTGATTTCCTAGATTTTACCTCGCAATTCACCCATTCATTAGATCTAATTTCATATCTGAATGGTGTCCAACTTCAGATCTGAAATTAGCGTCAAGGGCCACATTAGGGCTTCTCATTCATCCCACTTTTGTCACAAAAGCCCCTGATCTAGGTTTTAAATAGAATCAGTTTGCCGGATTTTCTTGGATTTCAGATTGCAAGGGTTTTTAGTCATTTGGGCTGTGAATGCTTTGATCGAGCAAACTGAGATATTTTTGATGTGATTCACTGTTTGGCTGGGAATCTGAGGTGATTCTAAAGACAGACTTCACCTCAGATGAGCCATAATCTGATCTGATATTTTTGAGAATTTCAATCCTTGAATGCATGATAGAGCTAAGGAAAATCACTTTGGTGATTTGAGGCTCTACCTTGTGTTCATGTGTTGTTTGTAAAGTGCAAGTTTTGATTCTTACCCTAAGGAGTTCTCAATATTTCTTACGACTACAGAGCTCTAGAATTTAAGTTTGTGTATTAAATTGACTGATTTAACTCTTTTTACATGTTGTCTATAGCATTAACTCTTCTTCTAATCTGATTTGACGAAATGTTACTGATAAGAGATTTTGATTTGTATTTCTGAGTGGTTCTTTATGTGAATTTCAACCCTTGTCAGATTTATTCTTTAAGTGATTTCTCTTTTGTGTTCATAAATCCCAGAATTATAGCAAATTGCTGCAGTTGTAGCTACATTCCCACCAAATCTAGTTAAGTATCCCCTTAACTAGTTCACTTATACCCTTGATAAGGTTCTATTGAATCTGATATGGGTTATAAGTGACTGAATTAGGAATTACTTAGCTGGATTTAGGTTTTGTTCTTCCCTGCTACAGATTGTCTTCTCTGATGTCTGAATTCCCTGCAGCAAGGATCTGTGTCATGTTTAAGACGTCTAGTGCAGCTCCTTCGGCTGCTGTTAGTTGCTGCAGCTGCTTGAAGCTGTTGCTGCATCTGCTTGAAGTTGCTACTGCAACTATTACTCCTGCTTGTGGATGAAATTCTGTAAGATAGAAGGCTTACTTTTTAGTGTTTAAATCAGTTGACATGTTGTTAATGTTGTATCTTATGTATACAAGCCTTCATGTACTTGTACTTGATTTAAATTTAACTTGGAATGGCTTGTTTCATGATTAATTCTCTTTGTCAGCTAATTGATGTGCTATCTGTCCAAACTGAAAAATCAAAGTGAAATTTACTAAAAAGCATGATTATACGAGTGAATATCCTTTTGTATGGTGTCTAGGGCTTAACTGAGGCAATTCACTGCCTATTCTCCTCATAGATTAGAATTTAGGGTCTTAGGTTCCTTTTAAAACACTAAGAAGACCCTAAAATGTGCCAACTTTTTAATTAAATAAAAACACTCTAAAAAATTCAAAAGAAAAAAAAATAAATAAAGATGTAGTGAGTAGGATTAACTATTTCTCTACACATATGTTAAGTTTCAAGGCATTCTGAACCCTCGGCTTGATAGAGCATAACAGCCGACGATTCAGTCTACCTTAAAACTTAATAAAAGACACTAACCTATAAAATACCAAAAATGCATTCTATCTCTCATCTCTTTCTTTATCTCGCATCCTCTACCTCTATAAAATATATAAAACCCATAAAAAACTGAAAAAAAACTCAAAAATACCTAAAAATCCTTTATATACTATGTATATAATTGTAAATATAAGGTATATCGGAAGCTTATTTATCTATAGAGTAAATTATATATATATATATATATATATATATATATATATATATATATATATATATATATATATATATATATATATAACTTATGTATATAATGTAGTACATAAACTAAGTATTTAAGTTAGATTATACTGTATAAATCTTAATTATATAACTATCTATTGATTAAACTAACTTATATGTACTAATAAGTTATATAAATTAATAAACTCTAAAAATAAGCTTATTTAGTTCTGATACTGTAAATACATATTTATATATATATTATGAAGATATTTAACCCTGTACCATAATTTAATTATATATGTAGAATAAATAAGAAATTTATTAAGTTACTAGTTAAGTTATTAAATTAAATTAAAATAAATTAATAATTTAAGTTAAAACTAAGTTAACTTATACTATATATTTAAACTAATATATTTTAAGTGATTTAAGCTAATTTAAGTATACTCATATTGTATTCTACTATTTAAACTTTATTTATATGTAAAACAGTCCAAAATCTGCTATTTAAATGTAAATAAAGTAGAAATAAAACTTGTAAAATATAATAAAAATCTGTATTAAATACTTTAATATATATACTAACTCTATATAAGGTCAATTAGACCATATATTAACTAATTAATACGTAATTAAGGAATAAAACCTAAAATTAGTTATGTATAAACTATATACTTTACCGAATTAATTTATATAATAAATATAATTAAATTTATAAATTAACTGTACAATTGTATGGTACTATGTAAATACTTTATTGTCATATAATTTAATTTTATTTTATAATAAAATATGACCCTCGAATTGAGGGCCAAAATTTCAAAATCAGCACAGTTGCGCTGAATTTCAGCGTTGGGTAGCGCTAAAGATAGTGCCACATCATGTGGCACGAAGCATGCTGAGGCACTTAAATTGAATTTGTGTATCCCCCTCTTCAGTCGTCACGGGCGCCGAGCACCCGAAACACATTACCTATTCATTTGACCCAAGCATATGTTTGGCATTGAGTGTGATGTTGTGAATGGTGTGTGGTGTGTGGCTCGGACCCATGCACTATGCAAAGGGCTTGATTAGGCCTAAATCTGAGCATTAAACAGAGATTAAATCGGCTTAATTAAGAAATTAGGATGGCACCTAGTAGAGGTCTGGTCACACCCGATCCTCGGGTGTTGTGTATCCCTCGAACAGTGCTGCCTGCCATTAAACAGAGATTAGTGAAGGTCGTAATGAGTTAAGAAAGAAAGAAGAGATGAGAGAAGAGGGAAGAACACAAGAGAATGGCTAAGTAATGAAAGCCATAGAAGAGAGAACAAAAGAAGAAGAGAAACTACCTGTATATGTGTATACAGTGTATATATATATATATGGATGTATACTGTAAATAATAAATATATATATTAAGTATATGTAGTATAAATATTGTTTGAGCTATATATGTATAGAAATAACTTTATAGCTTTACCGATAGAATTATCCGTCACTGTAAATAGAATAAGTGTCACTATAGATCCTAGTTTTTATCTTAAGTTATGTATATACTTTTTCCTAAGGTTTAGCGACGTTTTTATCTGTCGCTGTACATAATATATATGTTACTGTATATGTTAGTATATTAAGTTAAATTAGTATAGTATATATATATATATATATGTAAGTATTAGTATTATAAGTTAAAAATAGATAGTATATAATACTTAATCATAGTGTTTGATGCTTGTTTGTATATACCTATTTGCAAGCACTTTAGTTCATTTTATTGTACATAATTGAGTTATTATGTCATTCATTGATCATTCCTTCATTCAAAATTGTACATAAATTGATCTTTTTGGGATTAAAGAATAATCTTAGACTTATGGAGTGATGTATATCAATAACTGTCTTCCAGTGAACGACCTGGAATAAACTAGTAAAAATTATGTAAATAAATAAAATTGACGCGATAACGATTTGTATTTGTGACATATTACAACAACAATGATTTTTTATACAAACCGTGGTCGATCGTTCCATACGTGTATGTATCAAAGTGAAGGAATGAACTCTAAGTATATTGGAAAAGATCAATTTTACATGTGGGTGAGAAGTCCTGATCAGACTCAAGCATAAAAGAAAACTGCATTTTGAGAAAAGAGCTGGTTTTTGTTCCCATCCCAATGATGCAAAGAGATATTAGAAATGATATAACCCATGGAGGGATAATAGCTATCTAATAGGATTAGACCTCAAGGTTAATATTATCCTATAGTGTGAAGGATTTATAGGTATTTAAAATACTTAAAGAAGGTGTAGTACCATAAATCACATATCTTAAATGCTTCATTATTAATATAATGAAACCGATATTGATTTCAATGGTTTCTTACTTGTAAAGAAATCAAGCATTATTTAAGAATTTAAATAGTACTTGATTTAACATTTAATTTAACCTAAAATGTTGGGTGTTAATCCAAAAGGGTTTGGATAGAAATTAAATGTATTTTGAGTACTAATGCCTAATTAGCTAAATTATTAGAAGGGCCAACTGATCGACCTTAGAGGTTGCTATTGAACTTTCAAAAGCCACTAAAAAATTTATATGAAACAAGAAACACAGAAAATGCATGAAAATAGGAAAATATCTAGGCAACCACCAGACATAAAAGTTGGTGGCCCAGTTCCACCAATATGATATCTGTCTAGGGAGGAGATCTAACCCTCAAGAGTACACTATGTATTAATGGTTACAAGAGGTTCCCCCCTTAAACATTGTACATGCAAGCCCTTCTATAGGGTGCCAAAAGGGTATAAAAATTATATGCAATTACTCCTTTTTGGGAAGTGTAATAGTTGGACTTGCTCCTCAAAGATCCTTATTTGATGTTGCTTCATCTTCCTAGGTAGACTAGCCAACTCAGGCAACTTGGAACTCAGGCAGCCTAGCCAACTTCAGGGATGTTGGCCAACTTAGGCGGCCTGGAATTTAGGTAGACTAGCCAACTTCGGGTAGACTGGCTAACTCAGGCAAGTTATCCGACTCAGGCGGCCTAGCCAATTCAAGAAAACAGGCCAATCTAGGCAGACTGCTCAAGCAAACTACTTTATTCTAGCAACTTGGGCTACTTACATGTCACTCAATGTGGTTGGTCTCTTTTTAGCCTCTTGAGCTTTGGCTTGCCATAGTGGGCCTCTTGTGCCCATTTTACGAGGGTTAATTCCTTCCATTATCAGTTGCCCGGACTCTTATGGTTTTGTTGTGTTGATTACGAGAGTATTTTATTCTTCTTCCTCTTCTCTCTCTCTCTTCTTTTTTTTTTTTTGGCAGTAATTAAGCTCATTTTTCTCTCGATCGAGTACTTCTGGTAGTGTGACCACTTGAGCTCTTGGTCAGGCTAGGTTTTCTTGTAAAAGAAGAGGTTAGGGAACTCATGTATGAAATCAAGAAAACTCGACTTTGATATGTGCGCTTCTTGTTTAACTCGAGCTCAATCCTCTCTCTGCATTTAGGGATACTAGAGCACCTGGGTTCTCCCCAAGGCCTCTGTAAGAGGTAACCCACAATAGTGCACCAATGTTCCCTCAATTTTCTTGCTCCCTTGGGAGGCTAAGGGTTTGCACTTGTAGGGGGACCCTCTGGCAACCTACTCTCACGGGTGGCTCATGGTGTTAGGAACAAAGGGGGGTTTTCAGTCTTAATGCATATTAGTTCTCAAGCGAGTAGGTACTTGAGTCGGGTTGTGAGTTTTATAAGATAGGTAGGTGCAAAATTCCATTTTGTGGAATGTATGTTTGGGCTCCAAATGGTTAGAATATCAACATGTGACAGAGCTGCTTGAATGCTCCAAAATGAGTGGACTTTATTCGTACCGTGGAAATAAATAAGGGAAAGCAAGACTTATCTTTTTGTAGGGATGAGTTTTCTCAAAGCACCCAATGGGACATGCTTGGATATCACACCACACGGGCACCTCTTGTGTGCGCTCGACAATTCACCTCGCAACCTTTAGTGGGTGCATGACACTTGCTTGGCTAAGTGCTCGGTCGAGCGATGCTTGGGCAGTTTAACCGATCGCTTTGCTCATGGTGGGTGCCCAATGCTCATTCGACCAAATCTTAGGGACGAGGATGGTCGACGTGCTCAAGTTGCCTGTGTGGTGGTTTGGCAGGGATTGTATCCTTCACCTAGAAAAGCTTGCCTTTTTATTGCCTTTCCTGTAGATAACGCCATTTGATGGAGCTTTGAGGTTGTCTTCAAGGCCCCGAAGGCCACCAAAAAATTTATATAATACGAGAAACGTATTCGAGACATGAAAATAAATATTCAAGCATCCATCGGACATAAAAAATTGGTGACCTAGTTCCATCAATATGGTGTACGTTTGAGGATAGGATTTAACCCTCAAGAGTGCACTATGTATCAATAGTTACAAGAGGTTCCCCCCTTAAACAATGTAAATGGGAGCCCTTTTATAGGGTACAAAAATGGTATAATAATTATATGCAATTACTTCTTTTTGGAGAAGTGTAACGATCCGACTCACTCCTCAAGGACCCTTCTTTTGTATCTCTTCATCTTCTTAGGCAGACTGACCAACTCAGGCAACCTGGCATTTAGGCGAACTGGCCAATTCATGCAAACAAGTCAATCCAAGCGAATGATTCAAGCAAGTTGGCTTAAGGAAACTAGTTTATTTTGCAAGTGTTAATTCCCTTCCTCATCACCAATGTGTAGTTATTCAAATAGAAGTTAATCCCAATTATTGGGTGTGTTCCAACGGTCCCCAATGTATTAGGATAAGGTGAATTCCTATAAATATCTCCCAAAGGCAATGCTTGAGAGCCCTAATCAATCATTAAGGTAGTGTTTCATAAGTAGGTTAGATGAGTTAACTTGTGTTTGTTCACCACTTAACCTACCTCCCATTTGCGTTGAGTTAAAAGAAGTTAACGTGCGTAGACAGCTTATTCCACCTATTCAGTCTAACTTGCCTAAACACCCAAAACCCACCTATTCCACCACCTCTTCCCTATTTCTCTACTTATTCCACAAACATATTCCCCTTACCAAACACCACCTAATTGTTCAAAGAATCCTCCTCCTACATAAGAGAGAGATTAAGGAAAGAGGTGTTAGTCATCCCCTCTCCAAATCCTCTCATTTTGGACATCCAGGAAGCCCATCAAACTTCCAATCAGGCCTTTGGGCATCTGGAGACTATGTTGGACATCGAGTTTATGCATCAACTAGACATCCAACATCTATGTTGTTTGTCCAATACATATTGGATCCCGCGGTACTGATTCTTGTCTTTACGTATTCTAGAGAAAAAGGGTGATCATCGTCGTAGTGATTTGTGAAGAAGTTCATGAAGCACTCGCATTGATCATTCTCAACAGGAAAAGCCTCACCTACTGTAACGACCCGGTTCCCGAGTCCCTACGAGACACAAGAACCGGACCGACTCGACTAATCCCAAGACCCAGTCGTCCAACGAGGAAGTAACCAAAAGACAGTAAAATAAACCACATTCAGCATGAATATAATTAACAGTAAGAAAGTACAGCAGTAAGGAAAGAAACTACTACAGTAGGCACCACCACAACAGTAAAACAACATTTATCCTATAACAAGAACTGCAGGTAAAGAAGGTACAGCGGAAACAAAAACTACTCACTAGAACAGAAACAAAAGGGGTACAAAAGCTGTGGTCACTCTACTGGACCCTACTCGGCCCAGCGTCCTCTGCAGCCGCCGACCCTGGCTGCTCAACACCTGGTCCTGAAAAAGGTAACGAGTGTAACACGTCAGCAAAACGCTGAGTAGAGTGGCAAACTAACTAGAGGCAACAGTAGAGTGTACAGTAGCTGTTATGTTCTATTACTTCCTTTATTCACATCTTTCAATTTTTCTCACTATTTCATTTATTTCTCAGATCCTTTACTTGATCTCGAATGTCCTTGTGGGAACGATCTTGATTGCAGTCTTTTCCAAAAGTAGAAGTAGCACGTGGTGCTCTCCTGGCCGGGAGAGTCCCCCGTGGTGATCCTACCCTCAGTCAACCACCCCAAGGTCACTGACAGACGTAACGGTGACTACGGCACGCGCGATAAACGCACAGGTAGCTAGCCCGCACTGGCACGCGGTCAGTCGTTTCCGTTAACGGGTGCGCCCAAAGCACAGCACGGAACCAGGGCAGAGCCCTCTCAGTAACAGGGGTCCAACCCCTCCACAGTAACCAAACCGGGGCCTTGCCCCTCCACAGTCCGCGCACCCTCGCCTGACTACCCTGGTTTGCCCTAGTGGGCCTAACAAGTCGGTGAAGGAGGCTAGCAGAACCCCGGGGCCCGTGGGGTAGCTAGTACTCTCCTAACACTACTAGCTCTCCTCGGTACTACGTACACGAGGGCCAACAAGTCGGTACAGAGAGGCCAATCCTAACCCCGGGTCCCTGGGGCGGCTGGCCCCACTCTGCACTAAACAGGTACAGGTACTTCCCTTGGTACTGCGTACCCAAGAGACAGTACAAACTACATCTCAGTTCCATTCCTTTTTCTTTCCAGGAGTTCCACTCCTAATTCCCCGTAGGGTTCCAGCTCTTTATCTCAGAACATCATATGTTTCACTTTCCAGATTCACGTTCTCAAAATCCATGATCTCAAACATGTTTCTTTATTCATAACAGGCAGCTGTTAATTAAATTCACAGGCAGCTTTATATATTCCTTTCCATTTTCCAAGACTGCAGTAATATACATTCCACTAGTTTTTCCACCTTAGGATTCATGCCATATCCTAGGATCTATCATACAATCTAGTTTTCCGGCCCTAGGATTCATGCAACACCTAGGAGCTATCATTCCATATATTTCTCATTCCTAGGATTCATGCAATGCCCTAGGTTCTAGTTATGGTTCCATACTTTAACAGATTTTATTAATACTTAAAGCCACTCTACCAGGTACAACGGGAGTAATGGGGGCGTGATCGGGAATCCCGCGCGCCTCCGCGACTCTCAAGACTGCAACTAAACGAGATCCTGTCACAAGGATCAAACACAAGGAGTGTCTCAAAACAGTGTATAGCTACCGTAGATGAGTAGAGGAATTAATTCTGAAACGAATGCAACTCGAATCGCGGAAAACGGAGCCCAAACGGGCCCTAAACGGGTCGAGAAAGACAATACTGTGCAAAATCAGACATCTGGAACTCCTTCCAGACGTCTTAAACGGTGGATCAGAGAATTACCTGTTCGGCTTGGTTCCCCGGACGTCCAGAAGTCTGCGGGGACGTCTGCCTAGATCCCAGACGTCCGATGGTCCCTCAGGACGTCTGGAGGTCACTCCCGCCGTCTGGTACAACTTCCAGACGTCTGATTCGCAAAGGATGACGAATCAGCGAACCTGCGCACAGCCAACTGTTGAACGCGACGATCTACGCTAACGTGTTTGGTTTTTGGAAAAACCCGTCGTTGTAGTTCGAAAGCGAAGGATTCGTGTTCAACAAATAAAATTTATACCGAAATAAGAATTCCGGGTCGAACACAGGGAGGCGAACGTTTGATTTAAAAACTCCGCGTTTCTTTTTATTTTGTCACAAAGAAATTCAATTTAAACTATCTAAGTATCTACAACAAATAAAAGAGAGAGAGGGAGTAAGAGAGAGCGAAGGAATACTATACATGGAAATCAAAATGAGATGTAGAATAGACAAGAAATTAATCATAAAAGAGTTCATTCGTTACAACTAGAAAATATAAAACAATTACTCTAGAAAGCATTAAAAGAATGGAGGGAGAAATGTCGTCCTCGACGATCGCTCGGAGGACGAATAGACTACTCTAGAAAGCAGTAAATCTATACTAGAAAGCAGTAAAAAGAATAGGGAGAGAGAATCCTCCTCGACGGTCGCTTGGAGGACGAGCCGGACGGGACGACGCCTGGACGAAGGAGAACGAAGCGGGACGAAGGAGGACGAAGCAGAAGAACGGGAACGAAGCAGCACGTCGTCGTCGTCGCGGGATCCACTTCCGAAGGGGGACGAAAATTTGGACTTTATCTCGCGAGAAGCATCCCGGGTGTGGGACAAGCTTCTCTTGAGCTTTGGAGAGGTAGAGAGGAGAAGGAAGGGATGAAAATTTCGTATGGAGGGGGTCTCCTTTTATAGTTGCAAGGAGTGGGGGCAAAATGGACATTACATCTTCAAAATAATAAATAAGGGGTCTTTAGTGACGGATAAAACCGTCGCTAAAGCCCCGCCGTCGCCGTCGCCGCCGCGCCACGCGCGCCCGCTCGGCTGGCCTGCGCGCGTAACGCAGACGCACGTCCGCGTCGTCTCAGCCGTCCGATCGCGAGATCGGACGGCTTAGATCGCGCCCGCGCCCGCTGCGTAGCGCGCCGCCCGCGTGCGATCGCGCGCCCACCAGGGCGTCCAATTGCGCGTCGGCGCTATCGGGCGCGCGCGGCCGTTGGATCTTCATCCGACGCTCGTGCGCGCCCGCTCGCCCGCGCCTTCGCCCCCCTCTCCGCGGCTCGAACCCGCGACCTCCGCTTCGCCCGCAGCTGCGTAGCCGCTGCGCTACGCGGCGAAATGGTCGCGCGGACGTTTTTAAACGCGCGCGACCGCAGCCGTTGGATCGAGATCCAACGGCGGAGAGGAGACGTTGCGTGGTCTTCACAGGACTCCTGCGGCCGATTGGGCGGCTGGGATGGCGCCACGTGGCGCTATCTTGGCCGTCCATCTTCTGGAAGTTGTAGATGGTGCCACGGATGTCGGATTGACTTGATTTTTGTGTCGTTCGGCTGCGATCGTCGATCCGAATTCATCCGTGTGGTCGGATTTTCCATCTGAAGTGCGGATTTACACCATCCTGGCCCTTGATCTTCTAGGGTTCCTCGGTCTCTATCTGATGCTACGGATGCCTGATTAGGGCGATCTTGGAGTCGTTGAACTCCAATCGTCGCCCTGATCATATCCATACGGTTGAATCTTTGATCCGAGGCCCCGATAAAATATTTGCCCTGTCCAAGCACATAAAAGGAGACAATTAACCTCCATTTTATTCAAACTACTCTAAATGCAAGATGATGCATGTAATGCAATATTTATATCATGAAATGCAATCCTATGCTTAAGAACATGCATAAATAGACATTTTAAGTAGTGTAAATGTGTTTACATCATACCCCCATGCCTATCTTTTGCTAGTCCCTAGCAAAAACTATATGCTATTTATAAAAGAATTAGGTTAGATTATTTGGACCTGAGTTATTTTCAATCATTAAGAAATTGTCTACTTAAGAACTGAACTTTCAAAGACACAACAGTGCCCGGGTATCAGCCAAAATGCAGACCGCCTCAAGCCTCGCCTTATTCAAAGAAAAATTTCTTTTTCTGTTTTTATTTTTTTTTTTTTTTTTTTTTTTTTTAGATTTTCAAATTTTAGGGTTTAAGAGTGGCTTTCTACGGCCATTCAACTCACCCAAGATTTGATGAGAACCCTAAGTTTTAAGCATCTTATTGTGATTGTGATAGACTCGTTGACCGGCAATTAAAACGGACTTCGGATTTCTACGCCTCTAGGTGACCTCAAAAAGAATTCTGCCTAAAGGTGTATCTTTACAACCGGTAGCTTTCTCCCTACTTTTATTTTTTAACGGGGTCAACACAAGGGTGAATCCAGTGTATATCTCCCCGGTTTATTCTACTTCTCCGCTTCTTCCTAAGTGTTTTGGGAATTTTTAGTGCATTTTCTGAGCTGGGTTCTGGACAACCGGTCGATGAGCTGTTACCACCGACAACTTGCCAGCCATACTCGTGCGGCGAAGTGTGGCTTATTTCTTTTTGTTCTTTTCTCCTTTTTGATTTTTTTTTTTTTTTTTTTTTTTTTTTTTTTTTAAGTAGGTGGCTTCCCTGGTCTAAGATTTACCTAAAGGCAGCAAAAAGAGAAAGGTCCAGTGACTGGGCTCTGGACAACCTACCTATGGGCTGTTACCCACGATAACTTGCCAGCCATATCACCCAAGTAGGTTCATTAGCTACCCAATTTCCGTTAAAATCGCCAAACAACGAGTCAGTGCAAAGAAAGTGTGTAGATGCTTAAGACTCAAAATTCCCTCACATCAGAGGGCGGGTTGATAAGTCGTGTACTTATCACCCAAACTTATTTACTCCAATTAAAATAAAATTCAAGTTGGCGAGAACTCGAAAAACAAATCCACATTTTAGTGGATACATAGGCTGATTAAGTCCAAAGACCTGAAGGGTCTTTGTGTTCAGAACATAATATAGTATTTCTTAAGATCGAAAATTTTCTGAAACCCAAATTCTCTTTCCTAATTTTGATTTTTTTTTTTTTTTTTTTTTTTAAATAAAACAAATCTACGGAGCTGACAAATGAATTCAAAGATAAATATCCACCCCCCCATGCCTATCTAATGCAATGTCCTCATTGTATTAAAAAGACATAAAACAGAGTGGAAAAGCGTAGAAAGCACCTGAATTGCGTGGATATCGGGTCCGCTCCGAGATGAAAATGAAAAAGAACTGTATATGTGCTGAGTTTAGTGCCTTCAGCTAGGCACACTATACAAAGAAAAGAAATGAAGAATTCACATGTGCAGGTCAGAATTAGAATAAACAGAAGAATCCTCTGACCTGTCAGCAGAGGTCCACAGATGTGGACCAGATTGTGGTGCAGACCCACACCCCATAATCGAGAATACCTTAGGTTCTGGATAAAAATTACCCAAAACCTAAAATCAGAATGCAAGCGGGGTCGGGCCTGCGATTTGTGAGGATGCAACCCAAGGCCAAAATGTCGGGTTACAGAGAATTGAAGCTCAAAAGGATAATCGTTAAATGTGTGCTTGAGTTTGACATCCTCAAAACAAATGTCGTAAGGGTTCTGATTTGATGGTTTCAGTTTAAAAGGAACCCTTCGACTCAATCTTCCATTTCCTCCAAAACTGACTTCCCAAATCAGAATTTCCCAGCTCCTATCCTCCTCATTCGGCATATCAAATTCCATGACCTCTTGTATATTCATCACCCCGTCTGAAATCTCCAAGTCTAGATGATGTGGCAAAATCAAAATTGACTTGGGTCTAATTATCTCAGAATTAAAATCATCAATAAGCTCAACAGGGTGTAACTGATAATCAGGGCATTGAATTAATTCCTCCAGAAAATGCGATTCTGGATCTGTATCGTGTGCCCTAATAAGATCAGTTTCCTCAGTTATTGGGCTATCAAATGATCTATCAGATTCCTCAGGCCCAATTGTCTCACAAAAATCGTGATTTGAAAACTCGTGTGAGACTTCGCAACTTGAATCTTCACCATCAAAGAAATCAGGATCCGTATCAATGTATGTCCCAAAATCAGTTGTCACTTTGTGTTCCCAGGAGACATACGTTTTCTCGTAACCCGACTCAGGGATCTCAGGTGAAGAAATCAGATCATCCTTAATTGGTTGCTTTAATTCAATCTGGTCAGCTTCGTAACACGTGTCCCCCCCAACAGGTGCCTGAGCGGGTTCTGTCATTGGCTTTCCTGAAGAGAGTTCATCCTGGGAATTATTCCAAGATTGAATCAAAGCAACCACGAATCTCATCCTCAATTTCGCTAATTTCCCAAGTAGAAACTCACCCGGGTTCTTATCCTTAACATCCTGGAGCCAATCCAACAAAGACTTGTTTAAATCATCAATCATTTCAATCAGGGGCTCCAATCTCTCAATGCAAGGTATTGGCTGAACTTCTAAAGATTGAATGATATTCCTCAAGTTAGCCAGAACCTTATCTTGAACCTGATTAACCTGAACCAAATGAGTTGGTTCAGGGTTGGGCGGGTTTGACATCAATGTAGAGGAATTAACGAATTGAGATTCGTTATACCCATCCTGATAATAGGTCATTTCAGATTGTTCAAAAGATGGAGATGACCTAAAGGCAGTGAAATCAGAGGATGGGTAAGGATCAGTGTATCCTTCTTGATTGTAGATCGCATTAGGTTGTTCATGAAAGAAGGACGATCTATAATCGATGCAACTCTGAGAAGGATAGCATTGAGAATCAAAGTGTTCAGGGTTAGACCCTAAACACGGGGGTCCGGAATTGTATCCCCAATCCGAATTATCCCAACTAACTGATGGTCGATTACAATACGAGTTGGGATAATCGTCATGTTGAGGATAATTTATAACAGGAGGGAAAGAGTGGGAATGCGTGAAATATGTGGAAGGATTCATGAGACACGGGAGGAAGAAAGGTGCCCTGCAATACAAACAATCAAACCTTTCCTTAAATGGGTTAGCCTACAGACCTACAGACTCTCAAAACCCGTCTTGAGATAAAGGAACGATTTGATCTACTTCTGTCTGTTCAATCCAACCAGTTAGAAGGAGGGACTGGGGAGAAGGTTCTTCCTTCGGCTTGCGCCTCCGGTTCCTAGTGTACCCCCCAGCCGCGATCGTTTGACTCTGCTCCCCTAGCTAGACATCAGATTGAACAGTAGAAACAGACTAATCGAAAATAATCTCGTTCTGAGTTCTGAAGAGCGAGTCCAATCCTTAAGGCCAACGTCTACTCTGTTTTATTTAGGGCTAGGTTTGAATGTGCTTTGGAATGTGATGGGCCCTTTAAATGGGTTGTGCCCTTAATGATTGATTGCTTTGTGTGTGCGTGCACAACCAGTGGTTTTCAAGCAAGATTATTTTTGATGTGGTGAATTTTAAGGTTCAAATCTTGCTTAGTAGCTTTTAGGATTCAACTTTAGGTGTTTTCAATCAAGTTTCATTGGCACACCAGATTTTGCAAGCACAGGTGAAGATATTTTCCTTTAAAGTTTAAAAAGAATGTGGAGTGCCTGGTAGATCCCTAAGAGTTGAACCTAATTGGCAGCTACTTGATGAGTTGATTTTATTTGAAGTGGTGCGGCCCAAACAACTCAAACAACTGGCCTGATGCACCACCTAATTAGGCACACAAATGATTACCCAATCTGATTTCTACTCAATTATGTGTTTGGATGTGTGTACCGGCTCCTAAGATTGGTTTACCGGTTGAGTTAGAAAATCAGATGAGGTTGTGTACCTCTGTGAGATTTTTTTTTTTTTTTTTTTTTTTTTTCTTTTTTTAATGTGGGGGTTGGAGTGAGTATGGATGTTAAACAAACAATCTAACCTTAGAGTTTATAAGAACACCTAGGTTGATTGATGTTTGAATTATTATGTGATGAAATGAAATCTAATGGGTGGGAGGTGGGGGGTAACTTACAAAACCTTCCACAGCACTTTACTCCGATCTACCGCTTTTGCCTGTCTCAAAAGAGTACCTGCAATTACAATAAGAAAGGAGAAAAGTGAGGTAAATGATTTGTAAGTTACTAAACGCGAAGAGAAATCAAAGAGCGTTGCCTCCCCGGCAACGGCGCCAAAATGTTGAACGCGACGATCTACGCTAACGTGTTTGGTTTTTGGAAAAACCCGTCGTTGTAGTTCGAAAGCGAAGGATTCGTGTTCAACAAATAAAATTTATACCGAAATAAGAATTCCGGGTCGAACACAGGGAGGCGAACGTTTGATTTAAAAACTCCGCGTTTCTTTTTATTTTGTCACAAAGAAATTCAATTTAAACTATCTAAGTATCTACAACAAATAAAAGAGAGAGAGGGAGTAAGAGAGAGCGAAGGAATACTATACATGGAAATCAAAATGAGATGTAGAATAGACAAGAAATTAATCATAAAAGAGTTCATTCGTTACAACTAGAAAATATAAAACAATTACTCTAGAAAGCATTAAAAGAATGGAGGGAGAAATGTCCTCCTCGACGATCGCTCGGAGGACGAATAGACTACTCTAGAAAGCAGTAAATCTATACTAGAAAGCAGTAAAAAGAATAGGGAGAGAGAATCCTCCTCGACGGTCGCTTGGAGGACGAGCCGGACGGGACGACGCCTGGACGAAGGAGAACGAAGCGGGACGAAGGAGGACGAAGCAGAAGAACGGGAACGAAGCAGCACGTCGTCGTCGTCGCGGGATCCACTTCCGAAGGGGGACGAAAATTTGGACTTTATCTCGCGAGAAGCATCCCGGGTGTGGGACAAGCTTCTCTTGAGCTTTGGAGAGGTAGAGAGGAGAAGGAAGGGATGAAAATTTCGTATGGAGGGGGTCTCCTTTTATAGTTGCAAGGAGTGGGGGCAAAATGGACATTACATCTTCAAAATAATAAATAAGGGGTCTTTAGTGACGGATAAAACCGTCGCTAAAGCCCCGCCGTCGCCGTCGCCGCCGCGCCACGCGCGCCCGCTCGGCTGGCCTGCGCGCGTAACGCAGACGCACGTCCGCGTCGTCTCAGCCGTCCGATCGCGAGATCGGACGGCTTAGATCGCGCCCGCGCCCGCTGCGTAGCGCGCCGCCCGCGTGCGATCGCGCGCCCACCAGGGCGTCCAATTGCGCGTCGGCGCTATCGGGCGCGCGCGGCCGTTGGATCTTCATCCGACGCTCGTGCGCGCCCGCTCGCCCGCGCCTTCGCCCCCCTCTCCGCGGCTCGAACCCGCGACCTCCGCTTCGCCCGCAGCTGCGTAGCCGCTGCGCTACGCGGCGAAATGGTCGCGCGGACGTTTTTAAACGCGCGCGACCGCAGCCGTTGGATCGAGATCCAACGGCGGAGAGGAGACGTTGCGTGGTCTTCACAGGACTCCTGCGGCCGATTGGGCGGCTGGGATGGCGCCACGTGGCGCTATCTTGGCCGTCCATCTTCTGGAAGTTGTAGATGGTGCCACGGATGTCGGATTGACTTGATTTTTGTGTCGTTCGGCTGCGATCGTCGATCCGAATTCATCCGTGTGGTCGGATTTTCCATCTGAAGTGCGGATTTACACCATCCTGGCCCTTGATCTTCTAGGGTTCCTCGGTCTCTATCTGATGCTACGGATGCCTGATTAGGGCGATCTTGGAGTCGTTGAACTCCAATCGTCGCCCTGATCATATCCATACGGTTGAATCTTTGATCCGAGGCCCCGATAAAATATTTGCCCTGTCCAAGCACATAAAAGGAGACAATTAACCTCCATTTTATTCAAACTACTCTAAATGCAAGATGATGCATGTAATGCAATATTTATATCATGAAATGCAATCCTATGCTTAAGAACATGCATAAATAGACATTTTAAGTAGTGTAAATGTGTTTACATCACCAACCCCCCTCCCTCAGTACGGTCAGTCGACAAGAAGGAAGAAGAAAGCGGAAACTCACCTTTCAGACGTCTGTATGATCTTACAGACGTCGACCTTGCCGTCTGGATATCAATCCAGACGTCTGATTCTGGAAATTTTTCCAGAATCAGAACCCTGCTCGGCCTCCGCTCGCGACGCCGCCCGCGTCGCACCTCGCGCGTCTACTGCTCAGCCCGCAGCAGGTCCCTCTCCGCGTCGCTCCGCGCCCCCTGCGCCCTCCGCCGGCCGGCCAAGCCGCTCCGGCGAGCTCGCCCTCACGGCAGAGCCCCGCCCTCGCACGCCGCACCTCCTCTGCGCTCACTGCGGCTGCCGCTGCCGCTGCGCCCTCGCGTCCGCTCGCTCTCGCGCACAGGCAGGAGAAGAAGGAAGAAGATGGTGGAGATGGGAGGGGAGGCGCACCCTTTTAAGGCCGCGCGAGGAGGAGAGAGAAGGCGGTCGCAGCTGCCTGCAGCCGCAGAGAAAGAGGGGAGAATCGCAGGTCTGCGCGCACAGGCGCGCAGACGAATCTCCCGTGCGAACATAACTGTTCTCCAGACGTCTGTAAACTATCCCGGACGTCTGGTCAGACGTCTGGATGTGATCCCAGACGTCTGGTCCGACGTCTGGGCCACCTCCCAGACGTCTTAAAAGGCGTCTGGGGCACGCGCTCATTACACCTACCTATCAAGAAGAAGGCTCTCAAGCTATGCTGAAACTTATTGTAAGAGGCACAACATGTAGGGTGCTGCGCTACACCACCTGTGAAGATATAACCTCTATCTCATGCAACCTTAGAATGGGAGGAAATTAATTCTTCTCATGTGATTCCAATACATTAAGGCATTTAGTTTCTTGATCAATCGATTTTTCGAGCATCAAATTGATTTCCATCTCAAGTTTTAAATGCTCATTTTCTTATGCTTTGGTGATGCCTTGGGTATATTATTCGTCCAACAATCTATAGTGTAAGGTACATTAGACCAAGAAGTATAGCTAGAAATTGGTTGGCATTTAGACCTAAGTGCTTTATTTTTTATTAGTTCAACTAACAACTTAGGATAGAGGTTACTAAGTTCTAATTGCAAACACCCATTTATGGTCCTTAGTTCTTTATCCTTTATCTTGTAAATTATTTATCTCAATTTGACATATTGAATGGATTAATGAGAAGAAGATCTACAATCCAATAATTTATCCTATGCCTTGTGTCCTATCCCAAGTTGCTATCATGACATGCCATTCTATGGCCTACAACTACCTTATCCACCTAACTCATTGTTGCATGTAACCCTCTGGGCTACATCCTTTAGGAAGAGTTTGCAAACAAATATGTGTCAGTCAACTTGTTACACAACCTAGCTAGTGTGATAAGTTCAAACAACTAAAAATTATTAAATTATAGTTGGGATTGCCACATGTCAAGGCCTTTTCCAAGCTCTACACATCCTCTTTAACTTGTTTTTTTGCTTAAGCTCACGAATTCATTGCTTGCATACACTACATGCTCTACTTTGTTAACAGCTTTCAATAGGTCTTCACTCAATTTTCTCTCAAAATCCTTCCATCTAGGGGTCTTTCCCTTTTATTGAAACCTAGGATCTTTTACATGTCATAGGATTTGATAGAATTGGTTAAATCAACGGCTAATCTTTTCTAGATGATAAGTGTTATTCTCCGCAATAGGCATTGGGTTATTTTGACTTACACCTGAAACTACTTTTTCTAGCATTAATTTAGATTAGTGTTGGGTGACCCATCAACAATATATAAAGCCCCTCTCCACGTTCCCCCCAATGTACTTAACACCGCATGTTAATACCTATTCAAGTAAATAGAAATACGTATTATCCCCTCTACAAAGTAAACAGGAACATGCATTTACACTTTCAAAACCTAGATTTTCTAACAACCCTAGTAAACTAACTCTTCCATGTTTGAGTTTAATATTTTAATTGAAATATTTTTTCTTTTTATTTTCTTTTTTCCACTTAATTTCTATTAATATATCTTTGATTTCATTCCACATTTAGTTCTTGTAAGACAAAGGATATCACAACACAACTATATCACATGACATCCAATTTAACTCCCATCACACACACACACACACTTATATAAGTCAAAGTTGACAAAAAGATGGGTTAATCCTCTTCTAGGAATGACGTAGAAAGATTGTATGTCCTTAGATAATCATCCCCGAAGAAGCTATCTAATGTCACAGCATCTTCATTTCTTTATGGTTAACGTCACATTCTTATCTTTTTTTTCTTTCATTCCTTTTTGGATCCTGTTCCATACATTGTTACCGTTAACTTTCGCCATTTTACTTTTAGATAGCCTCGTTATGGATCATCACATATATTTGTCCAAAAGTGTATCCTTGATGTCATTTTTTTCTATTTTTATTTTTTTTTCCTTTTGAAGGCCTTTTTCTATTTTTTTTTATGTTGAGAGTAAATTTTCACACATTCTTCAAATGTTATTTCTGGACGCTTTCTATCAAAAGAAAGTGTGTGAAGGATTTTCCTTCGCAGCCCACATCTTTTTCTCTTAGTTTCTTTTATTCTATGCAATTCGAAGTTTACAGATCGAAATCACTTGTCCATACGTGGTTCGTTTGTAAGGGTATTCATATAAAATAAAATAAAATAAAAAGAGAGAGAAAAAGGATAGAAAAACGTGAGAAAGGGATTGCAGAGCCAAGTGGAGTGGAGGGGGACGGAATCAAGCAAGTAATGTGCTTTCCTCCTTTTAATGAAAAGGTAAAGGGAGGTGCTAAGGCCCCTATAATTATTGGGTGGGAGTGCCAAAGCACAAAGTAACGTAACTAAGCATAAAAGCAACCTTAATCAAATCCCGATAAAAAAAACATGGAGTACGACATGTAATTAGACATGTTAATTGCCGCTGCTTCCAAAAGCATTGGCAGCTTAGCTTAAAACAAAGAGTCGGAGGAACCAACCGAGGAAAAAAACGAAAGAGAAAAGAAAAGGATAAAAGTCATGAGAAGATGCCTGATTTTTTTAGCTTTGTCAAAAGCTAATAGGCATATATGCTAATTGAAAGCAATTCCCAATAAAACGAAAAATGCATGTCGCTGACCGATATTTTGGCTTGTCGCTTGCTACAATTTTTTCACTCAAAATAAAAAATAAACAAACATATTATAAGAGTATATAATTTAATTTAATCGATGTATTTTGATATTTTATCGATAGAAATTATTTTTTATAAATAAAAATTTAATTTAAAAAGTAAAAATTCATTTTTCATAGTTGTATTTCTCATTTTTATTTTATGTATTTTAATTTTCAATTGGTATAAAATAATTTTAAGTTGATATTATTAAGTGACAAAATATATTGGTGTGTTTTAGTTTCCAATCAATTTATTTAATTTTTTACTTATATATTTTGATTTTCAATCGATTTATTTTTAATTAATTAATTTTTATTTTAATTTATAATATTAATTTTCAATCCATATATTTTAATTTTAGAAAATAAAATAAATACACAAGTGAGAGATATATATTATAAAATATGTTACAATGAATCAAACTTTGATTTAATTTGTTTTTGCATGTCTGCATTATGAGGGTTTGGGAAGAGGTTTCCCTGATTGCAATTGTATCCGTACGTGTAGCATATTTGGAAGGAAAAACAATGTTAGGGTGGTATTTTGTAAGAAAAATAGGTTGGAGGAATGAGTATTGGTATACCAAAGAAGTGAATGAAATAGTGAAATAAGTAAAATTTGATATTTAGTAGTTTAGGTAAGTTAAATTTATTCTACAGAGAAAATGAACTAAGTTAATTACCTTGAGTTAAGTTCCTTTAACCCAATGCAAACGAATGATGGGTTGAATGCTAAATAAATACAAGTTAAGTACCTTAACCCACCTACCACACATGGCCTGTAAAATCCCAAAGTCAATCCATGTGTTGGTGACTTCAATGACCTATTATGTTTTAGTCATTTAAGACGTCTGGAATTTCAGTCAAACGTCTGTCCAGACGTCTTGATCCATTCCCGGACGTCTGAAAATGGATTATTTCGTACTGCACTTTGCACTCTACGCGCGGGCGACGCGTAGAGGCCGTTCTCCTCTCTCTCCCTCATTTCCCCCCGAACCCTAAACACTACACCCTCCTATTTATACCCCTCTTTCCCTCCTCTCCTCACACCACCAGCCACCACCACCTCCAACACTCCTATGCGGTAGCAGCGAGGGTTGAGAGAGAGGCACGAGAGGGGGGCGAGCGAGGGAGAGCGAGAGGAGGAAGGAGGAGAGCATGGAAGGTCGAAGGACCTTCGGGAGCTCGGCGGAGCTCACACGGCCGGCAACAAGTGCGTGCGCGCGTGGAGGATGTCGGCAAGGAGCTGTCCAAGCTCCTGCAGCAGCTGGAGCTGCAGGCGCAAGCGGAGCGAGTTGCGAGCAGGTTCTGATACTAGGAGTTTTCTAGTATCAGACGTCTGGTGTAACATCCAGACAACTGGCAAGAGACCTAGACATCCGGAGCTAAGGCCAGATGTCTGAGAGCACGTATCGTGCGAGGTACGTACGTTCCTGCTCTAATTTCACCCATGCAGAAGATCTCAGTGCAGGAGGCATTGTCGGCTGATCGCATCTACGCTTGCACGCGTAGGTGCAGCTTTGGGAAGGTGCGCAAGACACTTTTCCACGCACTTTTGGACGTCTGATCACATCACCAGATGTCCAGAGGTGCTTCCAGACGACCGGAGACATTGTCCGACGTCTGGAACTGTCTTCAGACGGTCGTAGAGAAGGTCTGGACGTCTGATCAACCGCAAGAGATACAAGGTGAGTTTTGACGTCTTTTAAGACGTTTGAGATTAGACCCAGACATCTGATTTTGATCAAAAATCGTGTTTTTATCCTGTTTGAAGCCCAAACGAAATCGGATTTCCGCAAACGAAGTACCGTTATTTTCTGCTCGAGTTCCTCTACGTATTCGTATTGAGTACCAACTGTTTTGAGCTTGTCTAATGTAAATTGGTCGCTGGTGCAGGTTACCAACCGGTGGCGTGTTCGGAGCCCGAGGAGACGACGAGATCTGCGGCACAGGCCCCCATTCCTCCAGTAATACCCGGTAGAGTGGTTTAATTCAGTTATTAATATTTAAATAAGAATGTACTTGGTTGAAATAGCCGAATGGGACTCTAGGATGTGGAATGAACCCTAGGGTAGAGAAAATGGATGAGCCTATTTGAACTGTACTATTTGCTTAAATGCATGGTTAAGATAAATTGCTAGCAAATGCTTGTATTAGAATTACGAGTTGCATGTTAGAATACGAGCTGCCTGTATTAAATTGAGAAATTTCCTACGAAACCACCAATTTCATGTTATTGAAAATTGAACTATGAAAACACGAGCTGTCTATATATGGACGAGGAATGAATTATGAAATATGAGATATGGGTCTAAATAAACGAGGTGAACATGAGCATGAACCCTACGGGGAATTAGGAGTAGAACTCCTATGGATAAACGGAAATTTGGAATGTAGACGAGAAGTGTACTGGCCCTTGAGTACGTGGTACCTAGGAGAGCAACTATCCCCTTTTAGTATAGAGCAGAGCTAGCCTCCCTTGGGTTGAGACCCGGGGTTAGGATTGGCCACTCTACACCGACTCCTGTTGGCCCTCGCGTACGTGATACCAAGGTGAGCTACTAGTGTAGGGAGGGAGCTAGTCACCCCACGGGGCCCGGGGTTCAGCTAGCCACCCTACACCAACTTTGTTAGGCCCTCTGGGTAAACTGAGGTAGTCAGACGAGAGTGCGCAGACTGTGGAGGGGCGAGACCCCTGTCTGGTTCTGAGGGGCGAGACCCCTGTTCTAAGAGGGCAACGCCTTATACTGTTCCGTACTATACTTTGGACGTACCTGCTAGCGGAAATGACTAACCACGTGTCAGTGCGGGGTACCTACCCGTGCACTTATCACGCATGCCGTAGTCACCGCTACGTCTTAACAATAACCTTAGGGTAGTTGACTGAGTGTAGGACTACTACGGGGACTCTCCCGGCCAAGAGAGCATCACGTGTACCTTCTACTCTACGGAAAAGACTGCAATCAAGATCGTTCCCACGATGAACATGCAAGATCAAGAAATATCTGGATATTTTGAGAAATAGATGAAATAGAAACATATAAATGAGATAAATAAAAATAATAATTAAATCTATTATTTTTACTGTTTTTGTATTTAGATAATATAAATACCACTCTACTTAGCATTCGTTGACTTTATCTTTTCATAACACTGTTCAGAATCAGGAGTTGAGGAGCCCGAGTTTCCAGCTGCAGAGTGTGTTGGACCCAGTTGAGTCCAACCATAGTCTTTCTTCAGCACTTTCTTTTTCTCTACTGTTGTAGTAAGTAATGGATACTTAGTTTACTATTCTATTACTTCTGTTTCCTTTCCGCTTTCTATTGTTATCGTTGTTGTTGTTATGGTGATATGTACTAAGACAGTTGTTCTACTTCCTTTACTACTTTGTACCTTTCTCCTGTTTAGTCATATTGCATGTGTGTGGATGTGGTTTATTTTCTAACTTTTGATTACTTCTTATTAGATGACTAGATTTTAAAATTAGTCGAAACAAATCGACCTTGGATCCTTTAGGATCCGAAAATCAAATCATAACAGTGACATGTTTTTAAAAGTGTTGATCTTTGTGCTCCATGAATACTTATTTATCTGATACTTTATACTAACAATATCTAATTTCATTATTTTCACATACCTCTATGTGAAATGATGCTATATACATCGAGGTGATGTTCGATATGCAAATTTAGTGAGTTAACTCGTATTTATTCGTCTCTTAATTTACATTTCATTTATGTTAAATTAAGAGAAATTAATCTGATATAAATTTATTTTATCCTGAAAAAAATTATGTTAACAGCTCGTTTGGAGGTGATGTCAGTGGGAGGATACCTCCTTCGTAAAAATTTTGAAAAATTTTATATTTTTTAATATTAAATAAATTCCTAATATCTATTACTTTATTCTATCATTTAACTCTTCCGTTATTACATCTCTCAAATAAATATTTATTTTTATTTATTTTATTCTTATAACATTTTATCTTACGTCCAATTGGATCCCAGGGAGAGAGAGGGGACACCATTTATTGCTGATGTGACTGTGGTGTGATTGCGTGAGCGGTGTTCGATTTCTTTCGTGAGTTGTGGGATTTGCGTGGAAGGGGGTATTATCCTTTCAAACTCTCTTCCTAAAGCGGGAAAGATGCCGAACTTATCGTAATTAGAAGACGTAACAATTATGGAGCTATACAAAAAAATCCTTCCACCAGAGTTGAAGAGAACCACTGACCACCCCCTTCTTTCTCCTCCATTCACTAATTTGCATCCATATGGGTTATTTTATTCTCCTCACTTGCCTCCATTTTTTTTTATTCTTGATGATGTTTAATCGATGGGTAGAATTTTAAGGTACATAGAAAGAAAAATAACTCTCACACACTCGCTTTCCTGAAGAATACAGGGTGGGACACGAACGAAAGATCTCCATCAACGATGGTGACAGTTCCCACAACGGGCACTTGGCTCCCATTTTTCTTAGGTGAAAGCTTAACAAATTGGCAAGAGGATTAGGAAATTAGTGCGGAAAAACGTAGAATTGATGTTAATTTTTATATGTATTTGTTTATAGGGTGTTGTTAATATTATTTTTTTTATTTATTTAAATTGATGTTAATATTAATTCTTAGAAAATATAATTTATATTTAAAAATTATGAAGTTAATATCTATTTTACTGATATTCTTTAAAATTGACGTCCTTAAAGTAGATGTTAATTTTTAAAGTAAATAGAAGTTAAATCATCGAAAAAAAAAAGGTTAACCTATAAGTAAACTAATTCTGGTAGAGTTCTCAAGTCATTTATTTTATTTGGGGGGGTGTGTGTGGGGGTGGTGGGTAGTTGGGGGAAGTTGAGGAGCAAATTAACTAAGGAGGGATGCAAGAAAGTCGGTTCGTGCCAAAAATCATAGGAATGTATACAAGAAGTTTGGAACACCGACTTGAATTTTTCCTTCGTCAGACGAGCATGAGGAGTATATCTTGGCATAGCGAAAGACGAGAGTCCACCAGTAAATAACGAAATAAGTTCATGCTGACTAGCAATTTGGAAACTTAAGAAAAAGAACCCTAACAAAAACCCCTAATTTGCCCACCAGTACCTGGAAGAAAAAATCCGACCACGGTAGCTGGTCTTTAGCATCCATTTGTCTAGTTCAAGGGACCCTAACCTCTTATTGCGGACCACGTCCAGGTCACTGCGCCGTAACCCGATTGCTTTCGCTTTTAATGGTAAAAAAAAAAATGTTAAAGTAATGTATTTTGTAACCTAAATAGGTAGGAAAAATTTTAAAAAAAAATTAAATAAAGATTACATCACAGACACACACACACACATATATATATATATATATACATATTCTTTATCTAAAAAAATAACATTCAGTTGGATCCACCGCCACTACTAAATAAAAAATAAAATTATTTTATGTTAGTACAAAATTATCATCGATTTATTTTAATTTAAAATAAAAAAATCATTTGCACCCATCAACTTATAAAGTGAGGGTAATTTTTGTAAGTAATTAAAGTAGGCCTATCAAGTAACAGAAATTATTTCTTAAAATTTTTTATATTAAATATTAATTTTACAGTAAAGACTATGTATTGTACATTACAAGATATATAATATTATATATTTTTCTGCATTTTAACCTAACTAATTATTAGTGGATAATCAGCGTAATTATGATCATGGTTCATGTTGCAACGTCAACAGGAAGCCTCCCATTCCCAGCCATCGGCATAATTCGTTAGCAACAACAAAGTTAATACGAACTCCAACTACAGACCCGAGAAAACTGGATCAAACGGAACAAATTGCAATTACCTCAAACTCAGATCGAAAAAAAAGAGAAACGAACCTAACGGTTAACCTCCATTTCTCTCCCTCGCTACCCCTCTCACGGCAGCCAAATAATCCGTACCCTCTCGTTAAACCAAGGGCATCAAGGCCTAGTTTTGCATAGGCTTCAAGTTTAAAATTTGATAGAATTTAGGATACAAGAGGTAGATGCAGAAGAATTAGTGACTATATATATAATTGATAAAAAAATAAATATGATAGATGAAATTTAAAATCTTTAAGGCGTTAAAACATGATTTAATCCCATGTCAAATACGGCGTGAAAGCTCTTTAAAGCGAATATGTCCACATGGGAGGTAACAGGGAATGCACCATGTGTAAAAATTTATTTCAATCAAAGGTGAAAGGTGACACCCCGAATATTTGCATTATTTTACTCCAAAAAGAGCAAAACGACAAACCACCTTTGAATTTACTTGCAACGTAACCCCCCCCCGCTTCCAATCAATTCCTTATATTCTCTTCAATCCCAACCCATCCCTTCACAGAGTAAGAGGAGAAGAGAACTCCTCCCCCCCCCCCCCCCCCCCCCTCTCTCTCTCTGAAACACGTGTGAGAATTCCAATTCCAATATATATAACACAGCAAGAAGAAGAAGAAGAAGGAGGAGAAGGAGAAGGAGAAGAAGGAGAAGATCCAATTTTGCGAAATCGATATCCATGAAGGCGGCCATGATCACCCAGCAGGCGAGGACCCAATTCCGCGAGGTGCCCATCAAGCTCCCGCTCTTCTTCTCGTGCGCGAAGTCGCCGAGGAGCTTCGCGTCCACCGCGGTGGTCGGCCTCGGGATCGTTGCCGCGATGGGCAATTCACCGGAGCCGTCCAAGGCCCTGACGTCCGCCGCGGTCCCCACCCGCTCCGACCCCATCCCGATCTCCCCCGCCGCCTCGAGGTGGGAGGCGGTGCAACCAGAGGAAGGGGCGGAGGCGGAGGAGGAGGAGGAGCTCTCGGAGAGCTACACGTGCGTCATATCGCACGTGGGGAAAGGGTACGTCAGGAAGAGGGTGTACTGCACGGATGGTACCGCGGATTTCACGGATACGAACATGGATATGGGTATGGATATGGATATGAATTTGGACGGGATGTTGCTGCGTAGCGGCAGTGGGGAGAAGGCGGGTTTGTTTTACCAGTCGTCCCCCGCGACGCCCGTGGCGGCCGCGGGGTTCGACTTCCTCGAGTTTTGCTGCTGTTGCAGGAAGAGCCTCGAAGGGATTGATATCTTCATGTATAGGTAATCCTCCAAACCTTCTCGCTTGATGACTGTTGCCATGTAATTAATTAACTAATTAATTAATTAATCATTTGCAACATGTTTATGTGTTCGTTATTGCTTTCCTTAGTGGTCTACGTTTTGGGGGGATGTGATACATATAACTCCAAGAATAAGAGAGGTTCGAGAGTGGCCCAAGTTAATTAAAAGCTCTGGGAAATTCCAATTTTGGAAGTGGCAGTCATGAATTATGACGTGGGTTGATTAATAACACAAAAAATTTGTTTTAATATTAGGTTTCATTGATCTTTTTGTCTTGTTTTTCTTTTGGGATGTTAGAGTACTGGTTGATGATTCTATATCTTCCGTTGCCGATAATTGGGTTTGGTGTACATCCAAACAATTTCCAAGATGTGGGAAAATCTAGTGGAAATTATATCCTTTGATAAAATTATTTACATATGGAGTGATATGCGCTTCTTGCAAAGACCTCTATGATTCGCTGTTTGGTGCAACTAATTTGTTCATCGTGAGTTGGGAACTTTGGTTTGTGATAGTTATGCGCCCATACCCATATACTTAATTTATGAACTGAAAGTGTCAAGGAAATACTTCTTCATAGTCTTCGCTCCCCAATCTGTTCTTACCACTGCAACTCACACCGTCTGCTGCTTTTATCTGTCAGTTTTCAATTGGAATTATTCTCCGGTCGATTTTTTTTTATATATTTTTCGTAAATTATTTGTAGCTATGATGCCCTTCTTTGAAATATTTGAGGTCTTTCTCGTTTTAGTTTAAAGACAGATCAGAATGGGAAAAAGGAAACAGGAAAGAAAAATATCACTTTGGTAAATGAGCTGCCAATAATACTGATATATGTTAAACTGTCCCACATCAAAGGATGTCAAACAAAGGAAACTGTCCCAGTTGGTTTCTGGTTATACAAATATCCGATAATTCTTCTTGTTTCAACGCAATCAGCTTCCTTGAAGAAGAACTACCATGATGATTTTTAATGAGAAAATATCCTGACACTTGTTTGTAATCTCTGAATCTATCCAATTTTAGATCCTTGCCCCCCTCCTCTTCCTTCCCCTTTTCTTCTTCTTCCAAAGCTCCCCTCCACCTTACCTCTGGATTTCCCACGATAATTAGACTAGGATACTACTAATGATTTAATAGTTTCAGTATAGGGAATTAGAACAATATGCAAGATGGTCACACCTTTTGTTTGCATTTGATACTGTAATCTTGACAAAGCTGACCTTTCTATACACAAATCTCTATTTGAAGAAAGCCAACCCAACCAAGTGGGCAAATTGCTGCCCAATTGGATCACAATCCACAAGCTCAGCAACCAATCATGCCCTGTTTTCTTTACTTCACTCGTAGAAGAAAGGTTTCTATTTCTTCGAGAAAGGGAAAGGATTTGCTTTGATCCCAAGTCTACCCTGTTTCTGCAAATTGTCCATTTCTCTAGCATCACTTGTCTCGCAAACCAGATATTTTATGCCATGTTGACTTACATATGATTCATTCTTTAACAACTACATCAATAATTTCGGACTGCCAAATTCTTTTATTATGATGGGCAGGAAGGATTTCAGCTTAGTTAACTTGGGATTTCTCTTACAATAAATTCTATTCCCTGCCCTGCCTATGCAAACTGCCCATTTTTCGAGTATCAGTTGTGTGACAAACTAGAGACTTTACGTCTTGCTGACTTGCATATAATCCATTCTTTTAAGAACTAAATCAACAATTTTGGATTGCAAAAACCAACAGGTCAACGTGGAATTGTGTACTTTTTCCTTAGTTGTGATGGGCAAGAGGGATTTCAGCTCAATTAACTTGGATTTCTCTTCCAATAAATTCTATTTCGTGGGGAACCGGATATCACTTGCTGCTTCCAGGAAGGGATGACTGAAAGCTATCTTGTTGCTTGCAGGGGAGAGAAAGCCTTCTGCAGTGCCGATTGCCGGTACCACCAGATCATGGCAGATGAATGCCGCGAAAAATTTGGGTCTAAATCGCTCAAGCCTTTCGATTGCTCCGCCTCCTCTTGCTCGGCTCCTATGCTCTTGGCAGCTGGAGTAGCAGCAGCTTAATTTTATAATATAGGACATCCCAAGAGTTTAATTTTGAAATACAGAGAAATAATAACAACAACCAAAAAGGAAAAAAAAAAATGATACCTATGGGAAATATAGCGGTATCGTCGGCATATATTAATCGAGTGAAGGGCATGCTCTAAGGTACTTAGGTTATATTTATCTTGATGTGCATAAGGCCCTTGACAAGAGTGATTTGAGAGTGAATGGTGTGAATCATGTAACAGATTGATCATATTATGGAACTGTTGGATTTGGCTAAATAAGCACCCCTTTTTGCCTTTAAGTTTATTATGAGGGATGGTTTTCACATCTGAAATTTATTCTAGGTTCCATGCTATTTCATACAGATAATTGCAACAGATCAGGAAAAATCGCAACTTATGCCAGCAAGACCATTTAAAAAATAAATTACGAAGATTTAGGGTTGTCCCTGTTGGATCAGGGCAGATGAACATCCTATGCTCACTTTAAAGGCTTGTGAAAAAATTTAGAAATATAGACAAAGATTTCTTTTTGAGTAATGCAAAGGTGAAGAAAAGGAGCCTACCAAATTATTTAGGAGTTTTCGATGTTAGAAGCACATGGAGCTAACTAACAAAGTTCTTATCATTAAAATGGGCTGGCTCCTTATTGATAGCTCCAATTATGTTGAGGACCATCACAGATTATAAATTTCCCAACCATGATGAAAATGGCATTAGTAGTAATATTTTCAGGGACATGCAGGGGAAGATTTGATAAAAGAGATTGACCATCATAATAGGTGAAAAGTGCAAAGAGACAAGCTTTCAAAACACCTATTTGAAGTAAAAAAGGAATTCATTCACCTCAGAGGAAAAAATGATCCCCAATTAGAATCTCAAGAAAGCATTTCCTCCATCAAAATACCACCTAAAAGATCATGTCTTTAAACCCTATCATTATTCTTCTACATGAGCAAAATCAAAAGGAAGTCCACTTTCGAAGATCGCCCTTTGAGAACCGGCTCATGAAGTTGCCATAAGAGGTAACAACCCTAAAGAGGAGGTAACAACCCTAAAGAGGATAGGGCAAGCCTTAATTGAAAATGAATTATATTGCTGATTATGCTGTAAGAACATTTGTGTACACATTCTAATTGACCCTTTTGAGGAATATGTGCTTTTAGAATATCTATTATACGAAGTCGAATCCTGAAGTTGGTCCTATACGTAAGCAATAGCATAATGATGTTGAGCTGTATTAGTTAGACATAGAATATGTGTTCATGGGTCAAAACCACAGGAAGAGTTTAAATAAAAGTTCCCTCTCCTTAACTGTACCAAATAATTAACTAATGGAATCAAGCTTTATGAACACAGACTCCACCACCCTTTAAAAAGCAAATCCAAATTAACTTAAACTTAGATGTAGGGACAGTTTCATTGACCACCAATGTCTAAGTAGCAAAAGTTTGGAACTTTTCAATTACTTCGCATGAAAATTGGACCTTCATCAAATTTAGAATGATTGTTGGATCTTTGTGAATGGAGGGTTTCAATTTAGCTATTTGTCTTCTTGGTTTGGGAGATTGGAGTAAAAGCAAAATGTCCAAGTTCTTTTAGTAGATTGTTGTACTATACCTTCTTACTTTGATCCAATGTTAGAAGACTGACAACACTATTAAAAGCAATTCCTCTATCCGACATTGAGGGATTGCATTCTCCTTTCCATCCTTAAAGAAAATGGACATAGAGTTGATGGTTTCAGCAGTTCCAAAGAAGGCGTTGACAGGGAACCTCCATCCATTGGCAGATGAACTTGTCGGACAACATGAGGCAAGATATTTTCCTTGTCGATGGCATCATGAAAAGGAAAACTATAAGTGTATAAAAACTAAGTAAACTCAAACCCAATAAATGAAAGAAACTTTATTTGTACAACAATGAGTTTCAGATTGTATTGAATTGGTTACACCAATTTAATTTGTTGCTTTCTTCCATTAAACAATGGCCGTTTCCCTTTGAAGAATGGAATTAATTCTCTTTTCAGCGAGGCAGTGTTTGGTAGGCAGGTTAAGGGGGTTAAGTGCACTTAGCCACTGTTTGACTCCACTTAACCCACCTACCACTTGCGTCGGGTTAAGGAGGACTTAATTCAGGGTAAAGTTACTTCACCCCCTCTTTGAAATAACTTTAAAGGATAACCCACTTATTCCACCATTCCATTCTACTCCTTTCATATTCCTTTTCTTATTCCACAAATTTATTCACCTTACCAAATACCACCTTAGCATCCAGCCACACTTAATTCTGGGCAATCATTTCTGGCGCTAACGCTTCTTTGTTCTTCAAGCTTTGTTGCTGCATATCTACTCCGCGTTTGGTGACTTGCTTCTTTCCTTCCCCAGTGTCAAAGCTGGATCGCTAATAGGGGGTTCTCCCTTTTGTTCCCAGAGAACTATTCCTCCACATTACCCTCTGTTGTCACTGATCTCCAGTCAACTGGAATCATTACCTGCTCCTCAATGTATTTCGGTCATGCAAGGGGTCAACATGCACATACCCAAGGACTCTTCAGGTGATGATACCTTACCATGTGGGTGCCACACAAAAGAAGCCCTTTCTTCGGTCAAGGATCCTTAGCACCATCTTCTCACTTTGTATGGCCAACATGAATCAAGTCCTTAAGATTTCACAATCACAACCTTAGCCAGATCTGAAACTCACATTTACACAGAACCACCAACCCACCACTCCCCGCCAATATTAAAGTTCTTCCTTTGTTAGATTGTCACCAAGGCCATCCCAACTTTTATCTTTTTTGAAAGGGTGTGAAATTAATCAATGCTATTTACATGGTCAAAATCCAAAGACTATCATGCATCTTTTCTCCCTTGACCATTTTGCCTAAGTCACTGGACAATCGATTGAGATGGGATTATCGTTCAATCAAATCCCACAGATTTGGCATTCCATATTGATTTCAGCTCAGCACATTTCTCATATTCTCCTCCATGGCTTCATTCTCATGGTCATTCTTCATGATAGGTGTCAACTTGCCTTTGAGATGTTACTGCTAATGCTCACAGTTTATGCAGTTCTATGGATCCTCCATCTTCTGTGATATGCGAACCAATTCCACCGGGCATCACAGATTATGACATCTACTGGTGTGAGCCCGCTCGCACTTTGCGAGAGCAACCATCTCAATACATTACATGCCATTCTAGAAGTTATTAGAAGTAAAACATTCATGCATATCAATATTTAGATAAAATTTTTTATGTTTCCACTTTTTCATAAATATTTGAAACAAAAATAACTTTAACTGCACGGGTGATGTTTTGTTTTGCATGGGTGATTTTTCTTTGAATGGGCTTTTTGGTGATTTTTTTCTTTTTTTGAATCAAAACGCACGTTTGATTTTTTAATTTAAATCGTTTTGCACCTATGCAAATTGATTGTGAACTATTTTGTACCGATACAAAATCAAATCACACATGTGCCAAGTGGTTTGGAACCAAATTGTATACTCAAAATCGAATTGCACATATGCAAAATGCCAAATTGTAATTTGGTTCTGAATTATTTCACTGATACAAAACTAAATTGCATAGGTGCAATTTGGTTTAGAATCATTTTACACCCATGCAAAATCAAATTGCATAGGTGAAAAATAGTTCAAAATCCAATTGCACATGTGCAAAAGGTGAGGAGAAGGGAGGGACTGAGGGGTAGTGGGAGGCGATTGATCAAGTGTGAAGAGAACTCTTGAGAGATGAAAAAATTGGAAAATCAACTATACCAAAATTAAAACTTTGTTGTGTAAAAAACTAAATGATCAGTGACTAACACTGATGCGTACAATACCATATCAATAATTATTTATTAGTATAAAGGGTTGGGTGATCTTTTCTTAGCTAAAAGGGACCTTTTGATCCATTGATTTTCGTTGGCGCATCATATTTCATGGAAGATGCTCATGGTGTCGTAGCTTGTATTGGAAAAGAATTTGCATAAATACTTGAAGATTTTATGAAAACATTCCCATCCCCGCATTGTAGGAATTAATCCATAAATGACTCACATTTAACTTAAGATAGACCTAAACATTAATCAACAACTGAACTTTATATTGAATGGGTACCTATATAGGTGTATCAATATTGGTATCCCATATGAATTCAAATTATTCCAATTTTATTAATCTCTAATGAAATTATTACAAAAAAAACTCTTCAAAGAAAAAGCATCAAAAACAAAAAATAGAAAATATAAAGAAAGGTAAAATATAAGTATATTTAAATCAAAAAACCTCTCAATAAAATAATTAATACCAGTATCCCATATGAATTCAAGTTATTCCAATTTTATTAATCTTAAAAAAAATCTCTTCAAAGAAAAAGTATCAAAAACAAAAAAATATAAAATATAAAGAAAGGTAAAATGCAAGTACAATTAAATCAAAAAGACCTCTTAATAAAATAAATGTTAAAACTTCAAAAATACTCCCAATTTTTAAAATCATTGAAAGAATTATAAGAAAAGTTAAAATAAGAAAAATAAGAAACTTACGTCGAAATTTATATATCTCTAATAAATAAATTTTATTTGAATGCTCGAATCAGATTATTGGAGTGGAAATCCATATCTATATCTAAACCTAAATTCAATTGAACTTTTTAAATAAAATTCGTACCCAAATGCAATCGAATTCAAGTTAATTTTTACCTATTCTTTTTTAATTCCAGTTAGGTCCAATTTGAATCAAATTTACCGAAACTATCATACCTATTGCGCTGAAGTGAACATCGAAACCAAACATACCATCCACAACGAATGTTAATAATGCCTCAACCACGTCGTCAAGAATCATGAAGGAATATCCCCTAACGCTGCACTGATGCCGTGGAACAGAGTTTGTGAGAGAATCCAATGTAGTAGATTGTTCATTGTACAATAACAAGTTGCCACCGTCAATTATGTAATAGCATGTAAATACGCCAATGCTACTTCATTTTCTGGCTCCTTTTTCTTATAAGTGTATATCAGTCGGGTTTAATCCAAACCCAACTAATCCAATTGAATTAGGTTAAGACTTTTCCAATCTAATAAAAAATAAATTAAGTTAAATTTAAAATTTAATTAATCCATCCCAACCGAAATATATATATATATAAAAGAAAGTCAAACTTAAATCTTCCCAAACCCAACCCACAACCCAATAAATAAACACACACACATATATATATATAAGTGAGACACACTTAAATCTTCACCCCCTCGCCCCCCATCCCATTACAACCAATCAATCACCAAAACCCATACACGTCCCAAATTCCCCCACGTTATCCTACCCCCACCTCTCTCATATCCCAAATTTAAAATTCCTCCATCTCAATCCCAAATTACATCTACAATATGATTCCTCCGTCTCTATCCCAAATTACATCTACAATATGATTCTTTTTTTTATTTTTATTAAATTTAAGATGTTTTGTTATTGAATACGAAAGACTTAAAATATACATAGAAGATAAACATAAATTTAGAATTTTTTGATTAATTCAACCCTCATTCAACCCAACCCACTCCAATCTGATTTTTATGAGTTAAGTTAAATTAGATTCGATAATGTAACGGATTGGATTGAAAAAATCTTAACTTAAAAATCATCGGTTATATTTGGATTAAGCTCTAACCCTACCTGTGTACACCTCTACTTTTTCTCAATAATGGCAAACAAATTTTCAACAGTGAGCAGAGATACATCTATTCTACTTACTTTAAAATTAAAAAAAAAAAAAAAGTCATTTCTGGCTTTCTTTTAACAGTGATAAAATAAATTTCGCAAGTTCCAAAATCCTACGTTTATTTGCATAAATTCAACCTGGAAGTTGACAAGGCAGGAATTGATCTCGATGACTATAAAGTTACCATGCTGCCAACTCAAATGGGCACAACACAATCACCTTAACATAAGCAAAGACGCATCCACAAAGCAAGAACAAGTAGGGGAAGAGCAAACAGAAAAGCCCGAAAAAAGATTCTCATTTACTCAGTAACCTCACCAATCTAATTTGGGAACCAACATTAGAACTTTCCGCCAGAACAAAAAAATACACAAGCGAAAAAGTGAGCAAATTCATGTAGGACTATGGAACGGCAGCTTTCAGAGGGAGAAGGCAATGTGGAGAAGGTGGTGATATAGGAACCATAATATCAAAGGTTACATTTTTTTCAGATTAGCTTAAAGCCAAAGTGAAAAAGACAAGATAAAAAAAAGGAAGAAAACAGCAACTCCTTACCATGAGGACTGCTTCAATGGTAGTACATCATCTGTTGGGATGTATTCATGGGGTATGCATCATACATGCCCTGTGAACCAGAGGATCCGAGGCCTGCAGAAGGCTGAGCTCCCATACCCTGTTGCGCAGCAAGAGAACCCGCAGCAACTGCTTGGCTCAAGGCCAGCTGGCGCTGATAGGCCATGAGCTCGGCAGGGGAGTAGCCCTGGTGGTTTAGTCCCGGTTGTGGCAGTAGCTGGAAAGGGGGGCCAGGTGGTGGAAGGGGATTGGAGACTGTTCCAGGTGGTGTCGGCTTGGTACCCCATGAACACTGGAAGAAAACATAATTTGATGTGAGGGACTCATTTGATCCCTACAAAACTGCAATTGATGAATTGTAAATAGTAGAACCTTCATTGATTTGCCACAAACAATTCTGCCATTTGCCAATTGGATTGCCAAAGCAGCTTCATCATGCGTGTGATACCTCACAAAGCCAAATCCCTTATCTCTTTGTATGCGAACCTCCTCGATGACACCAGCACCAAGATTGTGGAATTGCCGATGAAGTTCAGCTTGCATAACCTTAAGCAAACAAATAGAGACGCAACTATTCACACACCAGAACATTAGAATGAACACTAAGAAACAAAAAGGTCAACGTATATGAACAGATTGGTGATTCCTCGGACGTTCCTAGGTGATAATTGGGTAAAGGACTTCAAAATATCATATATTCATTGAAATCGATAGCACCAGAAACAAACATTTTAGACACGCCTGATGACAGAATGTGCAAAAAAGCTGGACATGGCAACTACAATATGCCTCTATGCAGGAGGAACGGTTTAAAGCATCCAATAGTTCAACCTAGAATTTAAAATACCATCTCTGCATATTTTTTTAAGTTTACCTCGTGAGCCAAGTTTCCTACATAAACAGTTGTGTACGCAGGATTATTCTCAGGAGCATCCTCATTTTGTTTGTTATCCTGACCACCATCTGCAGATCGAATTAGAACAAAGTTACTGCAACAGATTCTCTTGGCTATAAAACAAATAGACTTTTTTTTTTGGAACAAACAGATGGCCAATGTTATAAATATGATCTACTGTTGGCATGCCCCCAAGAATGCATAAAGCAGCTCCTCACGTGAGCAAACAGTTCTCTCTCTCTCAACAAAACCTCAGAAATCAGAATCCTGAGCAACCTTGTGGAGGAACACAGGGTCCAGAAATGAAACACCAAATGAAGCAATGGCATCATTTGATACGATAAATGGCAGTAATGTCAATTTTGTGGAAATTAGATTGGACCCATGACCAATATTCTAAGTTTATTACTCTACCACCCCTTGGTAATTTGATGGCCCATATTACAAAGAGAAGATTTTTTTTTTTTGGGAAAAGAAAAAGGACAAATACCGGAGGTTGGTATTCATCCAAATCTATTAACTAAAAAATATTACATACACTACATCCATGAATCGGACAAGGCCAACGCCCCATTAACAACATTCTCAACCCACACTCTACTCTAAAAACACGAGCATTATGTTGAAGTCAAATAAATCACACCACTGCTACCACCGCCCCTCAAGCATGAGTATTTGTCGAGAACCCATTTGTGAAGGAACTCCAAAATTGACGCTAGGACCAAACGCCTTACTGAAATCCTCTAGTAGAATCCTAACCTTCCTTTCCTCCACAATAGATTCCTCAGTGAACAATATCATATCATCTGCATGTTGCAAGATGAGGACAACAAACCTTTGATGTCACAAGCATCACATATGGTGCAATGATTGAAATGCTGTCGGCATACCCCCGACATGCTAGCGAAATAAGGGTTTTTCATGAAATGCCATATCAACACGACATACTTATCGAAATGTAGGGATGCCTCCAACATGCCAGTGGCATGTCACTGAAATTGTTGGCATGCTGACGATATGTCAGTTTGCGTTATTGCTTGCAGCTAGGTCACGCGCACATGACGCATGGCGCACACCATTGCTACTAATGGCTGCTAGCTAGCTACTGTTGCGCTGCACTCCTGCTAGTATTGCACGAGTTATATATCCCATATCGCCAACTTGAAAGATACTGATCATCCATATCATGTGGGGGCTTCTCAAAACAAGATTTTGATCTTCTAGAGTCTATACATTTTTTCACATTGTAACATTTTACCCATTTTAAGTCATTTGTAGTAATTTCCTCAAAATTTCTTAATATTAATAATATATCACCAATATATCCTCTTTTGAATTAGCATTAGCACTTTTCTTCTTGTAGTATTTAATTTTAAAAATAGTTATCCATTTAAATAGAAAGTATAAGATAGGGTTTAAGGCTTAAATAAAAATGTTTATCCATTTAAACAGTTATTCTTAAAATTTCAATCATTTTGACCAATTCTGTTATTTTTGTCGGCATGTGTCGACATGCCTTTGGCATGCTCTTAACATGCCTCCGAAATAGACTTATTTTGAGGCATCGAAAGTATCGAAATCTGATGTCGAAATATGGGCATTTCCACGACATGTCCTCGACGTGCCAGTGAAATACGCACTTAAAAATTTATTGAAACAATGTCGAAATCGACATTTCGAATCTTGATAGGGCATAACATAGGTGCCAGAGGACAACCCTATCTAACCCCCCTCCTAGGTCTAATCCAGCCTCCCTTAGGCCTTTCATTAATCATAACAGCACAGAAAGTCGCCTTAACACAAATCTTCATCCAATTAATCAAGGCTTATGGGAATCCTCTCACACTGGATTGCACCCTTTTTGTTGGCTCAACGTAGTAGATGTTTTTTTTTCGAAAGGTGAAAGGGTGGTTATCCGATTGATAACCACCCAATGGATATATTAATCAAAGGCCAAAAAACACGACCTAATTACATGGTACTTGCCCAAAAATTAGACGACGACAAGATACAAGTGATAAAATTCTTCGGGTAAGGATGCTTCCCTTTGAAAATTGTCGCATTCCTTCCTAACCAAATGCTCCAAAGCACCGCTAGAGATTTTGCCTTCTCTTTCTTCAACCTAAAAATGTTTTGGCCACCGTTTCGATTTTCATTCCTGAAGGACCTCTAGAAATCACCATGATTGAAGTGTGCTATCCACTCCAAATTGACATGTCTCCAGACTCGTGTAGAGAGTAGGCACCCAAAAAATAAATGGTCAACATCCTCGTCTGCCACCTAACAAAGCGAGCAAACTGCCTCTGCCCCAAGCATCCACCTAGCTCTCTAAACTCTTGTCAGCAGCCTTCCTTCCCAAGCACCAAGCTGTTGAATGACAATACTAGAGACCCAAGTGGGCATGAATATTGGTGCATACCTTATTTAGATAGTTTTTCAGCTTCTAGAATTTTCTTAGAATTTTTGGATTTTTGTGCAATTACTTGTGTGAAATATTGCATTTCTGCCCCTATATTACATATTAGCCCCTAGTTTTTGGTTTAGTGTCTATTTCCCATTCAAAAGTCCCAAAAAATATCAGAAAAAATTCCAAAAATCTCAAAAAGAAATCAGTTAGGCCAGTAATTAGTAATTTTGACTTCCTAAGAACAACTTGGACTCCAGCTATACCTATTTCTATTTGTTCCAAAAGTTTGGAATTTTGCAAACGGACGTAAACTCGAGTATAATGACGCTTCTTATCAACTCGCAATTTTCATGACCACCTACCATAGTCCATGACCAGCAAGCCTACCCAGTGGCACAAGAATTGATTAGAGTATAAGCGTTCAACTTCTCAAGGCAGATTTCAGAGACAAGTAATACTGACATAGAGACATAGAGACCTACTGCATTATGCGCCAGGTGTACAATCTCATGATCAACCTATAAGATTTGACTTAGATTCTTGTCATTTGTCACAGCAATTGTCCCACATCTCCTGTGGGGTCTTGTTTTATTTTTTTTGAAATGGATCCTTCGGGATCTTGTTAGACATAATCACTGTTATAATTCTCTAAATGGCACTATTTATCTACCATTCATGCCTACACTATACCACTATCCTTACTCCATTTTTCGCCCTTGCCAACCATCCTTGTAGGCTCTGACTAAATGAGACGTTCCCTATCGTGCTCCTCTAGAACTATCACAAACAACTATGACCAAACGTATAAGTGGATATCATCTAACTTAATCCTTGAACTGAAAGGGAATTCTTATACTCGGCAAACTAATTACTCCAGAGGAATGACACCACATCCTAAGTCCAACCAATGGCCTACCATGAATAAATAAAGGCAAGAAGACATCTTTTGCAATAAATCAAATAGAAATTCAAGAAATCCCCACAAGCATAAGAACTACCACAAGAGAAACACTACAAGCATGAAGCTCCCTTTACCCTTAGCACAGGTGTTGGAGCTTAGAGACTTGCCATACAAATACTTTGCCACTAAGAGCATGCAAGTGATAAGAGAGACTCACTGAGAACCTCCTTAAGTATCGCAACAGACATCATAATGCAGTTTCACCCTACGCATATCTTATGAGCATGCCTACAGAGCGCAACGCAAACCACCTTGCTTGAGTGGAAGCCCTTCCAAGCATGCAAGCAACTAAATTTGCAAGTCATGTAGGACTCAGAGTCCTAACTTTAAGCCGCTGGAGCACAAGCAAGTGCTGCACCAAGATGCAACAATACCTGAGGTATGACCTCTAGGTCATTGGTCATGCACATTCAAGTCCTCTTCTCTAATATTGATCTAAGAAATAATCAAGCCAGAGAAGAAGATAGAGATGCTTGTCCAATGGAACAGAGACAAGGGGTGAGATTAAGAAAGGTACAGAACTTTGGTCTAGGATGGCCATTCTAATACCTCGTGGAGAGAAACAACTCATCTGCTCACATATTTACATATAAGAGGCTAGTAGGAAAATTGTGCGTAGCCTTAATGAAGTAGGAAACAAGAAAATACAGAAATGGAAGAGACAAGACACCAGTCTCAATACTATCACATTATTAAGACCTGAAATACAATTCCTTGCCTGCATTACTGGAGTTCCCATTTGTCAAAATGACAGCATTTTGGTTGTCAGCATTTTGCTTATCTTCATTTGCACCCTTTGCTGCCCAGTTGCACCTTATTTGCCTACTTCCAAGCCATTTACCTGAAGATTGAGATGTTATGACAAAAATACATTACAACAAATTGGGCAGCTTGAGATGAAAACATGACAATAAAAGTATTTGCAATTCTACCGGTAAACAAACTATTTCATTATCTAAATCTACCAAAAAAAAAAAAGGTACTTAATATCAAAAAGAAAAAGAAAACCAAGTGGAATAAAAATCATAAGTTGAAATATGCAATATCCACCACAAAAATATGATGCTACAAGGATCGACTGATATAGAATTTCTGAAGGAATATATGCATTCTGAAAATGGAGTCCCTCTATATCATGATATTTTTGAGGATGATCCACATCAAACAGTAGCAGCAACTGATAATTAAATGCAACTGGTTGTCCATAACAGAAGCTAAAAGGACATAAGTGTTAGTTGGAAAGTCACATATTCCGATCTCCATTGGCCCTGACATAGGGTTCCAAGTATCAAGTAACTTAGCATTGACATTTTTTTTTTGAAAGGTACCTTAACATTGACGTTTTCAAAGAAAAGAATGTAAATGAGCACATGCCTCAAGACAGAAGGTTGAAACTCCAGAGAACAGAGTTGTCTAGAATATACTAGCACTAAATAATTTAGTCAGCATTCTTAAATTAGATAGCTACAAGCTCCTAATAATCAATGGGGTACCTACACAAATCACCAGAATGCAAATACTATATCAAAGGATAGGACCTCCGGTGATGACTGATGATACAGATATTAAAGAACCTGTCCACTGTTGATGATACTCAAATTCTTCCACCACCATCACACTCATCTGGAGGGGATTCTCCTTGTCTTTTGCCAAGCAGAAAAGTACTCATTCTTGCAAACAATATCCTTTATGTCTATCTCTTATCTTCATTCCAATCTAGGTTTCAATTCAAGTTCCCAAAACCTTACTTAAGGCATTACAACGCCCTTCCTAGAAGAGAGCTATGCAAGAGGAAATGTCAACTTTATTATCTTGAGGTACCCAGGACTCGGTGAAACCTCCACCAGCTTTTGATATCGTTGGTTGCTGCTAGGTATTTAATGTGAAACATCAGCATGATGGGACTATTGATTGATTTAAAGCTCCACTTACTGCAAAAGATTATCCAAAAAAATGTGGAATGGATCATCGTTGAACTTTTTATCCTCTTGTAAACCTCAAGTTGTATGGATTTCTATCACCACGGTTGCTAAATCTTATTGATGCATTTTTTGCAAAGAATGGTACAAACAAAGGTTACTCTAGAACAGCACGCCTCCTAGATTTTATTAGAAGTTTAAGACAAGTATGCTACATATCAAATACAATGTTTACCACACTCCACCATGAAAGACTTGGCACGCCACACTATACTTTCCACATAGGACCTTCCACGTCAAAAATCTCAGTGTTCCTTTCCAACCAAATTGACCAAAAGACTGTTCTCTCTTTCTTGGACCCGTATTTGAAAGAATCTGCAACAACTGTGCCAGTCATGAAAGAAATCCAAAAATCCTCAAAGGAGCTTGCAAAGACCCAACAAATCCCAACTTAGTCAACACCCATGCAGCCAGAGAGCATCTAAAAAGAAATTATCAACATCCTCATCCTACCCTTCATAGGAGCACGTAATGCACAATTAAGGGTCCCAACTTCTCACCTTTGTAACAATCCTCTTCCTTCTCTAATTCCCAAGTAAAATAACAGGCCACTAAAAGATTCTTTGCCCTCCAAACAAGCCTGCAATCCTGCAGAGAAACTTCGTCTCTTCGGTTAGAATAAAAAATGTTTTTCTCAATGGTGATCTTTTTTAAGATGTTCTAACTCCCAAAATTTCATCACTAAGAGACTCAAAAGCGTATAAGTCGAAGAAAGCTATTTAAAACTGTGAAGAATGAAGAAGCCATGTGGCACTGCCACATGACACAGTGGACCACGTGGCACAGTCCACGTGGCAGCCCAGTCGATTAAGGAGGGGCACCGGCCCTAGTTGCCTTCTTGGGAGTTAAGTCTAGTTTGCTTTGGATCCAAGTTTGGTCAAATTAGTATGTTAGTTGTAGGGATAATTACAGTTGTTAATAGGAGTTTTACTTGGTATTTTTAATCCATTATTTGAGTCCTTATTTTTCTATTTTCTATATTTAGTAATAAAAATAATCTCTCTATATATAAAGAGACCTTGTGTTATTTTTTATTGAGTTTAATGCAACATTATTTCCACAATCTCTCAACTCCTCTCTCTCTCTCTCAGTTCATGCACCACCAACATCCACATGTGAACCTCCACGCCAAAGAGCCTCCACAACATTGCACGAATCTCCACATGACATCAGAGCCTTCGATCCAAACTCTTTAGCGTGCGTGAATTGAGATCCCTGAGAGGAGTTCACGCATGACGAGAACTCTTCTCTCTTGTGCGTGAGGTCTCTGCATCAACAAGGCCACGCACTGTGTGGCCTTCTCCTCCGGCGTAGGAATTCGCTCCACGAATTCCTTGGAAGACCTTGGCACCTTACACGAGACCCAAGGGATCATGTGGGGGATTCTCGATGAATCCTCTTCCTATCATATCCAGCACCTTATGCGGAGTAGGAGAAGGATCATAGATCGAAGGAGACGATTGACACCAAGACCCCTGGAGTTCGAGGCATATTCATTTGACATAGGAAATTCTCTCATGAAGTCCTTAAAGGACCACGGTGCATTACACAAGGCCTAAGGAGAAGAGGAGAGGACCCGACGAGTTATCTCTCTCATGTATCCAACATCTTATGTGAAGCGTAGAAGTAGAGAGACTCGTTTCTCGAAGACGAAGATGGCAGAGCTCGAGGCCCAGAAAAGGGAAGAGATCTATCAAGTTATAATGCGGTTGGTGATCTTCATACCTTTCCAATTGACACTTTATATCCAATTTTTTACTCTCCTTCAAAAGAGGAGATTTTTCCGAAGAAAATGCATCAAATACCATGCATGGGATCACTCATCTTTCTATCACCTCAAGAAAATCGGACACTACCTCAAGGTAAAAAGGAAACACCTCTAGTCATCACAACGACTTTTGAGGTTGCTAAAAGGAGCAACAACTTTTCACGTTGCAAAAGAACTAGTAGTTGATCAAGCAAGTTCATTTATTAGAGATCCAAGGAAGATGCAAGTCGTGGGATATCTAGCCTCACATAGTTGAAGAGCAAGTCACTGTCTTCATGGCCTCAACTTGAGGGCGATATGAAGAACGAAGAAGCCCATGGCATGGTGGGCCAATAGGTCAAGGAGGGGCACTGGTCCTAATTGGTTTCTTCGGAGTCAAGTCTAGTTTGCTTTGGATCCAAGTTTGGTCAAATTTAGAATGTTAGTTGTAGGGATAATTAAAATTGTTAGTAGGAGATTTACTTACAATTTTTAGTCCATTAATTGGGTCCTCATTTTTCTATTTTCTATATTTAGTAATAGAAGTAATATTTCTATATATATAGAGATCTTACGTTATTTTTTATTAAGTTTAATGCAACATTATTTCCACAGTCTCTCTCTCTCTCTCTCTCTCTCTCTCTCTCTCTCTCTCTCTCACAGTTCATGCACCACCAACATCCACACATGGGCCTTCCATGTGTGAACCTCCACGTCAAAGAGCCTCCATGACGTTGCACGAAACTCCACACAAACTTTAAGCAGAGCCATGCAACTTTTTTCAACAACAGCAGCATTAAAATGAGCAACATTTCTATCAATTCTGTATGGATTGCTCTTTCCTTTGTTGCTAACACTGGTTGGCATGTTCACATATCAGGTATCAAAAATGATTTTCCCCATGGTGATCTTTCTGAAGGGTTCACATGTGGCACCCCTAGACTCTAACTAGTTGCAAAAGCTTATTCATAAACACATCCTGTTGTATACCTCAATTTCTGCATGTTTGCGCCCTCCATTGCTGCTAACTCTAGGTAACATATTCATTAGTTTGAATTAAATATGTTTTGCTCCATGGTAATCTTGGGTTCATATGTACCAGCCTCCAGACTTCATCACTAGGAGTCTCAAAAGCATACAAAATGAGGAAAGCTAGTTGTGACCTTAAGTCAAGAGCAAGCAACCGTTCTACCTATTCTATATGGATCGCCCTCTCCATTTCTGCGAACTTAAATTGGCATTAGATATCAAAAATGCTTTTCTCCATGATTATCTTCTTGAAAAAAATCATATGTAGCAACCCCAAGAGCTCAACTTGTTGCAAAAGGTTATACATAAACATATAGTGTAGATTATTTTGGGACTCACACTTCAATTCCATATAGATTGCTCTGTCCATTGACGCAAACTCTAATTACATGTTCATCACTTGGATATCAAAAATGCCTTTCTCCATGGTAATTTCATCACTAGGAGACTAAAAGGCATGCAAGTTGAGAAAAGCTATTAGTGACCTTGAACAAAGTCCAGAGGCCTAGTTTGAGAAATCCTATAAAGCAATTGAATCCTATGGGTTTCAGAATTCTGCCTCCAGTCATAGCATCTTCACCATGGAAAGAGCCTCAGGTATAGTTTTTTATAGTGTGCTGATGGCATACTTCTCACAGGAACTGATGCTCTTAGCATCAAGAAGACAAAGCAACTTGTAAAGTCTCAATTTGTCACGAAAGATCTTGGTAGGACAAACTATTTTCCAGACATCAAGACCAGTCATACTTCTTATGTTATCTTCTTGTCTTAGAGGTGTATGTTGTTTCTATGTTGTAAAAGTTGTGGTGTTTGGATATATGCCTGTTTACATACCTAGTGAGCCAAATCAGTGTTTTGATAAGACTAATGCTGAAAGATATTCAGTCCACAACAATAATATAGAGACTTGGTCAGAAGCTCATGTATCTTGCTAAAACCCACCATGATAGTAAATTTATAGTTAGACAAGTTAGCCAGTTTATGCATATGATTGCTCATGGACATTGGGATGCACTGGTCCATATTCTTAGAAACAATATAATCTCCTCAAATAAAGGATGTTCTGCTCAAAAACACCAGGCATATCAAAGTGGATGCAGATTATGTTGGCTCTCATGAGTCTCATGCTCTTACTAGCTATTACACCTATGTTGGTGGCAATCCTTCTTCTTAGCACTTTAGCAGTAAGAAGCAAAATGTGATTCTGTGGTCCCCTTTGAACCAGAATAGAGATCAATTGCAAACATTCCATGTGCTTGAAGGGTTTGGCATCTATACTGATCTACCAATCTGCTTATGCTCATGCCTTGGAACTATAAGGCTAAGGCTATTACTTCTTATTGGCAAACAACTCTCCCTTTCATGAGTATACAAAACACACGGAGGTTGATTTCCATTTTATCCATGATGTTCTCCGATGCCAAATTAGCACATGCATCGTTACCGCTTGCCAACTTGCATATTTTTACCAGGCACTACCACGAAGTACACCATTTAACATTACATCCAAGTTGCATGTGATTGATACAAATCATCCAGCTTGAATGGGTCTTAAGAGTGTTAGGATTCCTTACTTTGTGACTGTGTTTACTTTTACTTATTCCACTCTTAGGGTCTCTTCAGAATTCCACCTTTGGATCCTAAGTAATTAATCATTTCTTTATTTACCTACACCTAACAATCACCATTATTACATTTTTTTTCTGAAAAGACAATCAACATTATTACATTGGGTTCAAGGGTTGGTGAAAGCAGGTGGTAACCGAGGATTTAAACCTAAAGATCTGTCTCACGTCCTCATGTCAATAGATCAGAAAAGAAATGCCACTTAATGCATAACAAGTAACACTGAGAAAATTAGATGCATTGAGAAAGTGGTTAATTGAAGCTAATCTATTTGGCAATAAAATGGTAAAGTCATTGAAGTGTGCACTGCTACACAATTCATCAAATGTCAACATTTTAGAAAAGAGAAATAAAGCCGCAGATGCCCATGCCTTCACTTAGACAATTACACGCTTAGAAAAAGTAATTCATGAAGCTAAATCCTTTTGGTGATAAAAGGTAGAGTCATTAGAACGTGCACTTCCATACAATTAATTGAATATTAATAGTTTAGAAAAAACAAAAACAGAAAGTAAAGGTGCAGATGCTTACCATTCAAGTCATTAATAGCACTTTGGGCATCCTGCCAAAATTAACAAAAAAAAAAAAAAGGATAACTTAACAGAGTCACATTTAAGCTTAAAAACTCCAACCATAACTTTGAGGCTTCTTTTTGCCAATAACAAAGCTTAACTCCCATAGTATTCTAGTAACTCAACAACTAGTGTATAAACAGGAGATTCAGTAATTATGGATGAGAATCATGGCCTTCTTGCCACTGAAAATACTTTTACAAATGAATTCCAATCAACACAGACAACACCAGGGTAAATGGGCTGGTCACTTTCTCATGATTCACTCTGCTCTAACAAGTGTAGCTAAAACCTTTGCCTCCAATCTTATGCAAATAGACATATTTTATTTGGTTGAACTTTTCTGTAAGTGTAGTTTTTTTTCTATGGTCCACAACATTTTTCAACCATGAAGGACTATCTATCTCATGAAAAAAAAAAAATGGAGTATCTACTCTAACCAGTCCCAAATATCAGTTTCAAGGACAAAACCGTCTAGACATGCAAATCATAAAGTAGGACTAGGAATGGCAAATTAAAATGTATCAAATAATTTTCTAAAATCCACCTGTCAGACTAACATCATCTAAAATATTAAAACTGCACATCCAGAATGCTAACTTGATTGCTCCAAATAAGATGGACATCTTTAGAAGTCGGTCCTAAGTCAAACCGATAGATGCTCAACTGGCTAGACTCCTCTATAGGACTAGCAGATTTCTCAACCAGAATCCAAAAAGTCTTAATGAAATAGAAGATTACAACTTCAATGTTGATGGCATATCAGCATTTATACTTATCAAGTATCTAGGTAAACAAATGCACCTGCTGGTTTCTGAAGGAAACAAAGCCAAAGCCTCGTGAGCGCCCAGTTTTATTATCCCACATTACACGTGCATCGCTGCAAGGAAAACCACACAAAAAATTGCTTCAAAAAAGTTTTTTCTTTGAAGGGTGCTTCAAGAAAATTGACATTACAGAATGCACATATATATAAACTTAAAGCTTAAATGCTAAGTTAAGAATTAGCGGTTTAAATAAGAGCAAAGAGAATGGACTTACGAACAACTAGCATACACCGAAAAGCATGCATACAGACTTGCATCGGTCACTTCTGGGCTTAAGTCGCCCACAAAGATATTAAAGTGCCCTGAGTATGAATATGGCTTTAGGGAAAATAGTGTAGGGGCAGAAATGCAATATTCCACACAAACAATACAAAAGCGGGTAAAATTCTGCTGTAAGCAGTATAGGGTTTTTTTTCTTTTGAAAGGGTAAGCAATATAGGAGAAAACATCTAAAAAGGCAAAAAATGGGAAAAAAAATGAAAAATATTTAGTGACCTGAAGTATCCTCCCGCTGCCCACTAGCATATGCCCAGTTAACTTTGATTGATTGACCATAACTGGAGAAAATTCATAGCAGGTTTGAGCAAAAGAAAAGGGAAGAGGTAGCAAATTGGAAATTTTGAAATAAGATGCTTACAGTTGGCGCCCATGCAATGCTACAATTGCAAAAGCAGCTGACCTTCTATCATGGAAATCAACAAAGCCAAAGGAGGACTGAGAAAACAATGAATCAGCTCCACAAGTTAACTCAAAAATAGGGGGAAAAACTGTGTTCAGTGGCCTAATAGGGAGACAAAATATGTAAATATGTAATACTAGTTAAGACCTAATGATATTCTTGTAGATGTTTGAAAAGTGATGAGAGAAGGTATAACTTAACTCGCAAAATTATTTAACGCTATTTAGCAAGCAAGAGAATGCCTGACGGATGGAGGAAAAGTTTTGTGATACCTTTATAAAAAAACAAAAGAGATACACAAAACTATTCCAACTATAGAAGTATCAAATGGATGAGTTATATGATGAAGCTTTTGGACAGAATACTTCAAACAAGGTCAAGGCAAATCTCCATAATAACTTAGAATCAATTTGGATTTTTTCCAAGATGGTCAGCTATTAAGGCAATAGATCTTTTGAGCAATGTGATGGAGATCTATGGAGCCAAGAAGAAGCATTTATATGTGGTTTTTATTGATTTGGAGAAAGTATCAACTCTATTCCAAGGGATACCTTGTGAAGAATTTTGGAAATTTGATAGGTACCAGTTCTATATATCAACCTTAAAGGATATGTACAATAGAGTTACAACTTTTGTAAAGACTAAAGCTAGATTGACGAACTACTTTAATATCAACACAGACCTGCATCAAAAATCAACTTTAAGCCATTATCTCTTTACCTTGATCACGTATGACTTGACAAAACATATTCAAGTGGAAGTGCTATAGTGTATGCTTTTTGCAAATGATATTTTGTTGGTTGATGAGATAAAAGGTGGAGTAAATAGAAAATCCAAGCTTTAGGAAGAAGCCTCTGAAGCAAAAGGCTTGTGTCTATGCAGGACAAAGGCTGAGCATATGAAATGCAAATTTTGTGGTAGAGGGTACAAGGGAATTGATATGAAAATTGGAGCAAAATGCATTACAAGGAAAGATGCCTCTAAAGACTTGAGATCCATTCTTTCAACAAGATAGTGAAATTAATGGAGACATTACACATAGAATTAATGTATAGTGATTGAAATGAAGAACATCTAGTATTCTATCTAATCAAAGGGTCCCATTGAAAGTTAAAGGAAAGTATTATACAGCAGCAGCAGTAAGACCTGCCATGTGGTATGGTTCTATGTGTTAGGTAGTCAATTATAGGCATGTGCAAAAGATGACAATAGCAAAAATGAAGATGTTAAGGTGAATGTGTGACCAAACAAGGAAGGACCGTATTTCTAACGAGATTATCAAAGAAAATGTTGAGGAGACACTAATAAAAGATAAAATGAGAGAGACACGTCTAAAGTAATTCAAACATTTGCATAGAAGGAAAATCAATACCCCAATCAGAAGATGTAAGTTGGATGTTGAACCCTCTAGGTGGAAGTAAGGAAGGCCAAAGAAATGTTAAAAGAAAACTATTAATCAAGATCTCTATTACTTTTAATTAAGCCTAAAAATAACTCAAAATAGATCTAAGTGAAGGCAAAAAATACATGTAGCCAACCTCGCTAAGCGTAAAAAAAGGCTTTTTTGTTGTTGATGATGTTTTTGTTATTATACTAGCTAATGTGCCCAAGACGCTCAGTTAAGCACATTGGACCGACCACCAACAAGAAGCAAGACAAGGAATGCCCTAGTGCTTGGCCAAGACTCAAACAAGTTGTATTCTATCAAGCACTACCTAGGAACTTAGATCCAGGCACCACAACGAAGCATTTGTTCCAAATATGCTTTCTTTTTTGCTTTTAAAACATTTTTTAGGTTTTTAAAAATGTTTTTTTACCTAATCATTGAGCTCCCTCTCTCTTTGATTTATGCACACCAAGTTACGACATTGGTAGCCAGGTGTGGAGGTGGAGCCTTTGGCATTGGTAAAGACATGCCTATGGCTACATCAATAGCAATGAGAAGTGGAGTTAGCAAATGGAAAGAAAATGTAATTTCATGTATTCATAAGGATGGGTACAGAGGAGAGAAGGGTAACTTAAAAGGAGTCTAATCAAAGTCCAAACACAAGTATGGGATGAACCAATACGCCCAGTTCACACCCCATGCCTTACAATACCACATCCTAAACATGCCCTTAGCTTCCACAACCTCTCTCTAGTTTTCCAAGGCTCCATTAATCTTGTAGTACATCAAAACCATGACATCTAGAAAAAGCTGCATATTATCGTGGGATATGCTACATTTAATTTCTAGCACATCCATGTACAAAGCAATGAGAAGTAACTTAAAGATGATCTCTTGGTTATCCTTCCATCATGCCTCCAAAGAAATTAAAGCTATAGCATTCATATCCTTTATAGGACGGTTATGTGCAAAACTATGTCACAAAAAAAGGATAACATGCAAAAACACAAATCTCTTCCTCAAACCAAACTACATCCCTTCGAATAGTATCAAAACCTTATTTATGAGCCATATCGGATGTTTCTTTCAGGCTCTAAAGATTTTACATTATTGCCTCAATCTAATTCTATCAAGCAAGAAGCCATCATATTCTTTCCCATTTAGACTTGTTTCAGACTCATTTTAGTTATACATCAAAGGGGCACTCCTCCTACTGCTCTCACGGAATTGAAAGCAAAGGACAGGCCCCGAGAGAAACGAATCAAATGCCTTATCTTCTAGTAAACAAAGAGTAAGTGGTCCACCAAGACCTCAATTGGAAACAAAGTTTTTCTTTCTGAGCGGGAATCATAACCGAGTCATTCTGAACGAGTCACTCTTATCTTCCATAGGGCATCACTGTAGTGCTTGTTCTTGCATTTTCTTGCTCTTCCAAACGATATCAAATAATTTTTTGACTTCGTAATATCTTTCTCCTAGCATTTCCTCAACCAACAGACTGTTCATCAAAGTTCCACATTCTTACATTCCTTTTGGAGCCTCTTTTACTTTTGGTGCATCTAGAGCTTGCATATTTCTGTTAAGCTACTAGATTGACTACCTGAGACAAGGAAATATCAAGTTATCCAAATTCAGTATTCTCAAAAATAATTTCTCCATGGTGTCCCAAATGTATTCTCTAGCCACAACTACCTTCTCTCCTCCATTATCACTATGCCTACCCATATAAAGTAATTTGTTCTTCATACCCTTTTTTGGGGGAATCTCCATTTCATTATTTCATTAGTTTCAACTCACCCACTCTTGCATCAAGATTCTTGCATAGGTCATCCCAAACTTTCAATTTTGCATGACAGTCTTTGTTTTTCTTACAATTTATAAAGCTCCCAATAGTTCCATCTCATATCAAAGCTTGTACAACTCCTAAAGTTTCTCTTATACCTATTCACATCACCACCAGTCTTATTTTCTATCCAGATCCAGGTGCTCCTCATTCTAGAGAGGCTTCACCTCTTTGGTCACCCATATAATGCAGGTTGCCACGATGTCTTGAATATTACTGCCACTTCCCATTATCTTGTCAAAGCATCTTCTCCATAAAATGTTCTTTATCATTTTTGGGCCCATAATACAATAAATTCTCCTTTTACAATTTCTTTGGACGGGCGTCTATGAATGATAAATGATGTCTGGCAGTTAGTGCCACTCAGTATGACCTCATAGATCTGCAGTAGATCTCTTTTCCTACAATAGAAGCCATCAATCTATGGTAGGGTCATCTATCAAGACTAAGAAGGTTCAGGCTCAAGCTCAAGCAAGCTTGCTTGTTCTCGGGCTCAATTAGGCTCAAACCATTGTTGAGCTTGTTATCAAGTATAGTCCTTAAGGACCTTAAGCTCGTTAAGCTAACATCCGGGCTCCATAACTCACAATATGTACAAAGATTATAGACTTAGGAATGATCTTTGGGAATAATTTGTTGAAAATTTGTACTTTTTATCAGATACCACACACACACACATAATTTTATATCCTTATTGTGCTGAAGCACTTAAGAAGCTAAGACAGGCTCAGCTCATTAGTAAATTGAGCCAAAGCTCAACTCAAGCTTATCAAGCCAAGGCCAAGTCAAGCCTACCAAGCCTGAGTTCTTTTGATATCCCTATATCCTTGCAAAATCATTCTTTTAGTGACTAAATGTTCCTATTCTTAGTTTTACATAACAAGATCATAATCTGTTGCAAATTCAACAAAATCCTTTCATTTCATTTCTCTCCCCCGAAACCAAAGTTCCCATGGCACTTGTATATCTAATATCTTAAAGCATTACAAGCAATCTCTTTTAACCGTTTTTCCTATGACCAATTTAATAGCAATATTCCAATAGACATACCTCTTTGTCACACTCATCTAAATGGTCTTTATTGTGGTAATTCCGACATCATTAGTGTTTTACCACAATTTACAACTGGCCTTCTCAATCTCTGAGGATTTTTCTCCAACTCCTTCTGTCTATGGATAGGCATGAGACATGGATCTTTCCTTGACCATGCATCCACCAACTCAAAGAGGTTGCTAGTCCCTAGCCACCCAAGCATAAAGATTGATAGTTAGCAATCACAACGCCATATTATAAGTATCAAAGATGACTACTTGGAAATAGTAGTCAGCCAAGTACAAAGTACCTGGCATTAAAATAACTCTTAAACAGTGAAACACAGCCTTATCTATATAAGGTTTCAAGTTTCTACAGGTAAGCCCATTTTTCTCCAACTAGCCCAAGGATGGAATAAGACCTTTGCATGCTATGCTCTACCTTTGATCTGAACTGGATCGTTCCCTGATTCATGCTCCCTCCCCAGAAGGAAGACCAAAAATGGGACTCATCACAAAAGTCAATCAAATCCACCTAGCACCCAATCCAAATCTTCAATTGTCGATCTGCAAAAGATGCTTGAAAGGTCCTCATTTGGTTCCCCTCCAGAATGAACATCTTGAGGTACAATCCCCCTCAAAAACAAAGAGAAAAAAAAATGCGGATTTTCATGGAGCACCTGGTAACCCAGATCAATCTACAATGACACAATCCCCTTTAGAGTGAGGTCCTTCACTCCAAGCATAACATACAATGTTCCATGTGCCATCCAGCTGGGGAAAGTAGAATTGGGATGCATCAACTATAGATGAAACCCTTCTAGTTTAAAGGGTGATCATGAATCATAGATGGAAATGGCATAATGGAAAGCTTTCCTATTGGATTTTTTTTGGAAAGAAAAAAGGATGAATTCATGAGATTAGTGATATTGTGATAGTCTGCTTCATTAAAGAAACATGGTACAAGGTTAGAGATACATCAGTGCACTCCATAGGGACAACATCCTGAACATATCCCTACACACGTTTTCAACAAAGTAATTTTCACTCTGAAATAACACCCCACTCCTCTGCAGCCAAAGCCCCCAAAGTATAGCGAATAGCACGGCCCTCTCCTTCCTTGATCTGAACACGCCTTGACACATTGACATCCAGAAAGCTTACAGCAAATCTGCATTAACCTATCACGGTTGTAACACACTCCATACCTGCAAAGCAAACCACCACCCGAAGAAGAGTTTCCTCCTCATCATTACAGAGCTGAAAAGTCGGCTCTTCCATCAGGACCATTGGACAATCATTTCCTACGGATATTGCTCAAGCTTTGCAGCAATGCCCTGGATTGGGACAGTTGGACAACCATTGTGTTACTTCTAGCAGAGTCCCAATGTTTCGGAAGGGCTAATTAAAGATCTTCATATGATTAGAGGAATTTTTTATTTCAAGGATCGGCATTAGATTTGGTTCCCAATTTTGGAGGGATGTTTGGAGTCCTCTTGAGATCCATTTGTCAACAAGACGATGAAATTGATGGAGATTTTTTTTTTTTTGAGAGAAAAGAGGAAGATTAAATGCCTCACCACGAGGACTGGGGTCTAGCAAGCAGCAGTGGAGGCATCAGAGGTGTGCCATGGAGATGCCTCACCACAGCAACAGGTCGGGGGCTTCTCCTCGATAGCTAGCAGCCATGCAGAGGTCCCTCTGACTGGGTGAAGGCCTGGATTGGTGAACGGCAGTCGGGGAGGCACTTTTCGCTACAAACGAAGATGAAGATATCGAGGAACAACCCGAGGTCAAAGAGTGGTGGTGGATGGCCATGGCAAATCACCACAATCCTTGACAGCAGCGGCTCTAGATCAAAATGAAGTGCATCGGACAGCAGAAGGATGTGGCTTCCGACCGATGATGAGGGAGACCTCTACTTGTCCTAGATGAATGGAGTTGTTACATGAAACGTGCCAGGTCTCAACGACCCATCAAGAAGGGCATCACTAGGGCACTACATTTGCATGTGGAAAGCGGACGTTATGTTGCTACAGGAAACAAAATTGTCCAGCTGCGATGCTAGGACTTGGAAGGAGATGGGGGGCTCATGGATGGAGGGATTTTGGTCTATTGGAGCGGTTGGCCGCTCAGGAGGACAGATATTGGGATGGCGGGAAGATATTTTCTCCTTGGATGACTACTTTACTGGAGAGCATGTCATCTCTACGAGACTGGTTCAGAGATTGGGAGGTGTCAGTGTGACGATCACGAGAGTGTACAGACCATTAGATGCACAGGTGAGTGGGTTGATGCGGGAGGAACTCACATCAGTGGCTGAACTACCATGGATGTCCATGGCTGCTTGGAGGAGATTTCAACATCACATTACAGATGAAAGACAGACCTAGAGGGCGGGGGTGGCAAGATCCTAGATCTGATACTTTTGTGGAGTTTGTTGCTACGCATGGCCTCATAAATATGATCCCGACGTCTGTGCGTACACATGACGGAACAACTGTGGTCAGATGTCCAGGAGTGATAGATTTCTCTCCAATGTAGAGATGGCAGAGGCATTCCCCTTGGCAGAGGTGACTCCTTTAGGGAGGCCCTTCTCAGATCATACATCCCTTATGTAGCGTCCTAACGAGGAAGTGCACTGTGGCACTTACTTTAAGTTTGACAGATCCTAGTTGTTAGAGGAGTTCCGAAGTATAGTGGAGGAGAGATGGAGCTCTTTTAAGGTAGAGGGATCAGCTACATTTCGCTTAGCAAAGAAGTTGACCATGATGTGGGGTCACCTGAAGTCATATAGGAAAGAAATCAGGGCAGCAAGGAGGGGCAGAAAGGAAGAGGCATTGGCGGAGATCACTAGAATCGACGGACACGAGGACCAGGCCCCTATCTTGATTGAAGATAGGGAGATCAGGACGAAGATAACACGAGTGGTGCAAGAGGAGGACAGGAAAGCAGAGGTGGAGTGGAGAACGAGATCGAGGTAGAAGTAGATGAAGGAGGGCGACTCTAATACTAGATTCCAAGGTTCAAAATGCCGATTTCGACATCGTACCGATGAAATTCTAAGTGTGCATTTCGTGGGCATACCCCGTGGAAATGCCCGTTTTTCGATGGCCATGCCAATGAGCATGCCGAGGGCACGCCTTGGAAATGCTGACAAAAAATCACATAAATACTAAAAATGATGTCAAAAAATATGTATTGTGTGTGTGTTCATTCAAACCTAAACTCTCCCGCTTCCCTTTTCAAACTAGTGCCTTCCAACTTTCAGCGCCCTTCCAGCGACAGCAAGATCGTCGGCACTGGCAGCATGTTGCCCATATCGTTAGCATGCTATCGGAATGGTCGGCACCCCTATAAATCGAAACCTACGCTATGTCGACATGGCCTCTTTCCAAAAATGGCCTTGTCGGTGGCATTTAAAACGCTACTAGATTCTTCTACCAAGTGGCATCTGCCAGGAGGAGGAGAAACTAATAAAGAAGCTGTTGATTCACGAGGGGGGACTTTCTCAGGAAGGGAGAAGGTTGGTCGAGCTGCGGCAAATTACTTCAGAGAATTCACAGGCAGGCGCAGTAGGGGTTGCTAGCGGTGGAGGGGAGAGGATGTGCAATGTATCACTAAGGACCAAGCAGAGGGCCTCACGGCAAGTTTCTCGCAAGACGAGGTGAGGCGAGCGATTTAGGGTTTGAATGCAGAGGGATACCCTATCCCAGATGATTTCCTTTTCTTTAGGGAACTCTATACCCTGGTGCGGACGGAGGTGGTGTAGATGATGGGAGAGTTTGCGACTAGGAATAAAGGATTCGACAAGTTGAATAGATATTACATGTTTTTGTTGCCTAAGGAAGGTGCAGAGGCGGCCCAAAACTTCCGTCCGATTGCGCTCTCGAATGCCATCTACCTTATTGTTGCCAAGTTCTTGGCGAACAGGCTGAGTGACCTTCTTGGAGACTTGATCTCCCTTTTTCAGACGACTTTCGTTCTAGGGAGAGGAATCCTGAACGGTTTTGTCGTCACTATAGAGGCTCTGGCCACTTGGAAGAGAGAGAAGAAATAAGTTTTTCTGTAGAAGATGGACTTCAGCAAAGCTTATGACTCAGTGCAGTGGGATTTCTTGTGGGCTTCATTGCTGAGGAGGGACTTTCCCACAATAGATCGATTGGATGAAGAGATGTGCGACGACAACATCCTTCTCAGTTCTGATCAATGGGAATCCAGCGAGAGGTTGGGTGCAGCCTAGGAGGGGGGTTAAACAGTGATGTCCTCTTGCACCAATGTTGTTTGTGCTTGCGACAGATGCTTTGGCGAGGGCAGCTCACAGGGCCTGTGATAGGGGTCTGATTAGAGGCTTTCCGGTTAGGGAAGATAGGGAGACAGCGAACCTACAGTATGCTGATGATACCTTGTTTCTAGTTAAAGAAGTAGGTCTGGAGGCTAGGAGGATGAGAATCATTTTAGAGCCTTTTTGGTGCGACATCTGGGCTGCAGGGATCAAACAGGGATATCCTCTTGCACCTATACTGTTTGCGCTTACGACAGATGCTTTGGCGAGGACAGCTCACAAGGCTTGTGGTAGGGGTCTGATTAGAGGCTTTCCAATTAGGGAAGACAGAGAGGCAGCAAACCTACAGTATGCTGATGATACCTTATTTCTGGTTGAAGGAGCGGGACTAGAGGCTAGGAGGATGAGAATTATTTTGGAGATTTTTGGCACGGCATCTGGGCTGCAGATCAACTACTAGAAGTCAACGTTTATCCCAATGAACATGGTAGTTGAGGTGGAGACGGTGGGTGATGCACTAGGGACAGATGTGGACACCTTGCCACTAGTGTATCTAGGCCTTCCATTGTCAAATCGACGTCTTAGGATGCAGGATTGGCCCCCTTTGATAGAGAAGATGGAAAAAAGATTGGCACGGTGGTCATCTAAATTGTTGTCTATAAGAAGGAGATTAACTCTGGTGAAGGCTATTCTGGCACCCATACTGTCATATTTCCTCTCAGTTTTGGGATGTTGCGATAAGTTGAGAAGAAAATCACCGGGGTAATGAAGGATTTTTTTTAGTCTAATGTGGGGACAGGGAAGGGGGCGAGACTGTTGGCTTGGGAGGAGGTCTGTAGGCCAGTGTAGGAGAGGGGCCTGAGGGTTCAGGATGTGGGCATGGTGAATGTCAACCTCCTTACGAAGTGGATTGCCTGATTGGTGGGCTGTAAACGAGGTTGTTTGGTGACGTCATGCGGAGCTGCTATGGGCCCTTCCTTTCTTAGGGGCCCTTGGAGTCCCCTTCTCCCAAGGCCTCTTTCTTTCTCAGGGGATTGGCGACGATGTCAGGGAAGGTGCAAGCTTTCTTTTCCCCTACACTAAGAGAGGGAGATGTCTTCCAGTTCTGGCAGCATGACTGGTAGGAGGTTAGCTCAACTCTCAGTGACAGATATCCCCGCCTCTTTGGGGGAGTAGTGGACCCTTCAACCTCTGTGAGAGATTGCTAGACCAGGGCCTAGTGCCTAATTTTTCAAGGGGGCCTCTCCAACCAAAGGTGTAAAGATCTTCAGCGGTTATTACATGAACTAGAAGGATGGGAGCCAGAGGAGGGTGGTGACTCATGCTCATGGGAAGAGGGAGATTTCTCTGTGGTGAAGGTCTTCCACAGATTGGGTAACAGTGTGATCAACCCGGACGTCGATCTCTTAAGAGACTGCAAATTGCTCTAGGCGACGGAGTGCCCGCTGAAGGTGAAGATCTTCACCTGGTTGATGAGGAGAGGGAGGATTATGAGGAAGAGGTGGAGAGCGAGATGGGCCCAGACGGATGACTTGAGTTGTCTCCTTCGTGCAGGAGCGGAGGAAGACATCCAGCATCTATTTTTCCAGTGTCCGTTTGTAATGCAAGGGTGGCGGAGGATGGGGATCGACTTGATCGCCCATCGGGACATGGCTAGCTTCTGGTGTTCATTCCATAGGGGTAACGCCCAGGATGGAGGAATCTCTTTTAGATCCAAGAAAGAGAGGGCAAAGGTCCTAGCAATCTTGTGGGGTATTTGGCTAAGAAGAAATGGGGTGATCTTTAGGGGGGAAAGACCCTATGTTGAAAATTTCGTCTCTTCCATTTCTTCCCAGGTAGAGTTCTGGGGATCTATTTTGTAACTTTTGATGTAATTCATTTTTGTGGAATGAAATGAATGTGGATAGTTATCACTTGGATAACTACCCTTTGGCTTTTCAACAAAAAAAAGGGGAAGACTACCTGAGCATGGTAATCATTCTGTAAGTATACTAAATCAAAACGGGAACGGGCTTACAAGTTTTAGAGCCAAAATTCAGAAAAATAGCTAGCCTCTCACAACATTCTCCACCAAACATCTCTCATTATTGAAAACTTTACCATTTCTCTGCAACCAAATAGCCCAAAGAAAACCAAAGACTTTGCACCAGCCTACCATATCTAGACGAAGGTGGCCCCTGAACGTCATCCAAAAAGACTCAAAGTCGATATAATTCGTTGTGTAGGCCACACAATATCCTAAACTTCAATAGAGAAACTACATTCAAAGAACAAATGATGAATATCCTCTTCTGACTGACCACATAACGGACAGGTGGTATCTTTAGTAGCGCACCACTTAATTCGATAAACTTTGGTTGCCAACCTCTTCCTCCTAAAAAGTCAAAGAAATAGCTTGACTTTAAGAGGTATCTTGCAACCCCAAATCAGCTTGGAGTCCCTCTCAACATGTGTAAGCTTATCCCCATTCGAAATCAGGAGATTGTATGCATTCTTCGCGGAAAATTTGCCATGTTTGCACTGCATCTTATCGGGTTCAGCAGAAGGTGAAACATCCTCCAACACAGACAGCAGCTGCTGAAAATCAGAAAAAGTAGCGTCCGAGAGGCCCTCGGGAAGTCTGATGTCCCAAACATTGTGTTTGTTGTCCCACATCTCTACCACTAGCGACTCCTTATGCAGAATATGCTGAAATAACCTCTGGTATAGATCTGAAAATTTGCCAATTTCAGGCCAATCATCAAGCCAGAATTTGAAAGAATGCCCATCACCCAGAGTCGAACTGAAGGGCGCAAAGAGTACCAAAAGGCGGAAGATCCATTGGTTGATGCAGCCCACTGATTAAGATCCATGTCACCTCCATATAAGTCTTTCAAGGTAGACGTGAGCATGTCCTGATCGTTGGAGAACAATTTAACCACCCATTTCAGCAAGAGAGCTTTGTTGATATAATCTAACTTACCCACACCAAGGCCTCCTTTTTTTGGCTTGTAGATATCATTCCAAGGAACCAATTGCGTAAATCTCCCCTCCCAATCTGCTCCCTTCCAAGAAAATTTTTTCCTTATCAAATCAATGTTCCCTAGGATTTTTTTAGTTGGTGCAAAAATCGACATGAAGAACACCAGGATAGACAAAAGAACCAATTTAAGAAATACCAAACGTCCTCCTCTAGACAAAAGCCTACCACTCCAAGAAGACAACTTCTTAGATAGTCTTTCAACAAAAGGCCTCCAGTCGGACGAATTCAATTTTTTCCCCTTTAACAGCAAAGCAAGATTTTTGATCGGAAGCCTAACTACCAGAGTTTCGAGGATACCAACCAGCTCATTTTCCTCCCTACTGTACATGCCCAAGGGGACCAACATAGACTTGCTTCGATTGATTTTGAGGCCTGAAACTTCAGCAAAAATTCTCACCACCGAGGAGACATGAGAAGCCTCTTCCCCCACCCACTGCAAGATGGGAGTAATGATCTTACCATCATTCTTAGCGGTGTATCCCCTAAATAAGCTACCATCACAAGCTTTGAATGCCATGTTTGCAAGTATGTCTACCACAATGTTGAATAACATCGGTGCTAATGAACAGCTTTGCCAAACTCCCCTCTGCAACTGAGAACAAGACCCATTTGCCCTTCCATTAACCAACACAGAAAAAGAATATGTAGTAACACATCTCTTCATCATCATTATCCATCGATCAGGAAAACCCATTCTCTTCAAAACATCCCACAAATAATTCCAAGAAATTGAATCATAGGCCTTAGAAAAGTCTACGTTCCACACAAAGGCCTTAGACTTATGCCTCTTCCAAGACACCAAGAATTCTACTGCCAACACGTAGGAGTCCTGTAGCGACTTCCCTTTCACAAAGGCAAATTGGACAGGTGAGATGATGTCAAGGAGCACATGACGTAGGCAGTTTGCAAGAATTTTTGGCACAAAAAGATAAATGGAGTTCAATAGTGCAATAAGCCTAAAATCTCCCACCTCCTCGAGGGCATGTTTCTTTAGTAGAAGGAATAAATAGAATTTATTAAACCTTTCAATGCCACCATTACCATCAAATAACTCCCTAATCATGGCCAGTACATCTTGTCCAACCACCTCCCACAACTCCTTGTAAAAAATAATTTACAGGCCATCCGAACCAGGAGAACCTTCCGCCTTCATACCACGCAAGGCAGCCAAGACCTCTTCTTTCTCCACATCCTTCGTAAGGCCGAACTTTGCCTCATCACTAATTTGGTCCAACTGCAGATTAGCCAATCGCCAGTCACCACATGGCTCTCTTAGTAAACTCCTAAAAATAATCTTTGAAAGCATTACAGATCTGATCTCTCTTCCTGAAGACATCATCACCCACCTTCAAGTTATTAATCATATTTCTCCTTCTTCTGACACTAGCTAACAAGTGAAAGAATCTAGTATTTGTGTCACCTTCTCTGAGCCATAACTGTCTCGACTTCTGCCTCCAATCCATCTCTAATTTGTGATCTTCTTCAAACACAACAGATTGAAATTTCTGTCTCTCCTGGCATTCCTCCTCAGAAAGTGTCACAGCTTCCTCCTTCATATCGAGGTCATTAAGTCCTTGGAGTGCTACCTTTCTTTTATCCCAGCTACCTCTGAGACCACACTTAAAATTCATCATGGCTATCCTTACCGTCGAAATTTTGGCCGCCAATGTACGAGTTGCTGAAGTAGAAAACGAGGTTGTAACCCATTTGTCTCGAACCAACTCCTTGAAACTAGGTTCTCTAAGCCATGATTTATGAAACTTAAAATATGTAGAGAAGGAACCTTCCTCATTACTCCTCCATAACAAGGGAGTATGATCAGAAAACAGCCTGTCACAAGTAACCACATCTACCATCTGGAACGATTCAGCCATGGATATATTACAGACAAATCTATCAATACAAGACATCATGCCCCTACCATTCCTCCAAGTAAAGCGCAAGCCCGAAGGGGGGAGATCAACCAACTCTAAATCATGCACCACTTGCTGAAACTAAGTAGTAGCCACATCATATCTACCATTAGGTATGTCCTCTGCGTATAGCGTCACATTAAAATCTCCGCAAATCAGCCAAGGCATCCCCTCAACAAAGGTCACAACCTACTGCACCTCCTCCCAGAAAAGCATCCTTGGCCTATCCTCACAAGGAGCATAAACATTTGAGATGGCAAAGGACATGCCATCACTTTTTCTAGTGAAAATCCCCGTCATTACTCTGGTAGATATGTTCGAAACGATGAGCTCAAACATATCCTCATGCCACATCATCAGTAATCCCCCCAATCTTCCCACAACCTCCACCTCCATAATATTGGAATACACATCACCACACAATTGTGACTTCAACTAAGGAGTTAGGAGCTCTAAATGTGATTCCTGAAAGCACGCCACCTCCACCTTCCAATCAGTCAGATATCACCACAAAAAAGCCCTCCTTTTATCATCCCGGAGGCCCCGAACATTCCATGATAGGACCCTAACCATTAATTACAAGTTTGGAACTCCCATTGTGAACTAGTCTGGCCCCCACAGTCCTTGTAACCCAATCATCAACCTCTTGCACCGATTCAATACCACTGGCCTTCTTTTCCATTTTCTTCCTCTTGTAACAAGACTCAATATCAGCCTATGTCTATGCGAAATGGTGCTCAAATGCCCAAATGACCTACTAGTTGATGGTTTTCTTGAAGACTTAGTCTTTACTACAGATTTTGTAGAGGAGACGCTCTTGTTGTTGACATCTGAAGCCGCATCCTCTACAGACTAAACTCTCTTCCGTACATGGCTTGAATCATGCATCATGCATGCCTTAATTACCCTGAAAATAGAGCCAAATGCCACCGGCAGCGGTTCTTCCTACAACAGATTAGACACTACAGCAGGCCCCAGAAACAAAGAACTCGCATCCACCGGTTCGCGAAGTGCACGAGCCAAGAAAGTAGACTCACCATGACCAGACCCGATGTTAGGTCCGGTATCCACCTGCTGGAAGCTGGGCTTATGCACAATATTCATCATAGCAGCATCTCCACACTCGTCGTTGACATCTAATGTTGCATTCTCTACAAACTAAACTCCCCTCCACACATGATTTGAAACATGCATCATGCATGGCTCAATCGCCCTGCTGAAAATAGAGCCAAATGCCACCAACAACGATTCTTCCTGCAATAAGTTAAACACCACAGCAAGCCTTGGAAACACAGCAGAACTAGCAATCATTGGTTCGTGATGTGCACAAGCAAGTAGGCTCACCATGACCGGACACGATGTTGGGTTCGGCATCCACCTACTGGAAGTGGCGCTCATGCACAAAATCCATCGCAGCAGCATCGTTAGGCATTGCTCCCTTACCAACAAACCTCACATATTGGAAAATATACTCCCAACAGGCAAAGGAGATGCGATGTGGTCCTGCGAAAAAAATCCCACGTGGCCAACAGGACCCTTATCCACCTCACAATGGAGAATATTAAACGATTTGTCAATAGGCTGAAAAAACTTATCACATCCGGATCCGTAAACGGATCCGCATGCCACCTATCATGGGCAAAAAAGATACGCATCTTCAGCCAAAACGTCAATTTTTGGCAAGTCCATGTCATTAGCTATATTTGGCAAACCAGCTACAGCGTGAGTCATGGTATTGTCTAGCGCATGGTCCTTCCCCAAAATAGCAAGGTCATCAACTCCTTCCCGATTTAAAAGATCTCCAAATGCAGCACGATCTAGAGTGCCAACTATCACATGTGGATTCGAAATTCAAATCCTCTCCAGCGGTCTCCACTCCCAGTGCATAGAATTAATACAGGGTGGCTGAAATAGATGGAAGCATATGGTGTTCTTTGTGATAAGAGGATTCATTTAAGAGTTACAGAAAAGTACTATCAAACTACTGTAAGACCTACCATGCTGTATGGTTTTGAATGTTGGGTAATCAATAATAGGCATATGCAAAAAATTTCTAAGGCAGAAATAAAGATGTTAAGATGGATATATGATTATACAAGGAGGGACCGTATTTCAAATAAGATTATTCGATAAAAGGCTGGGGTGACACTGATAGAGGATAAAACGACAGAGATGCATCTAAGGTGATTTGAACATTTGCAAAGAAGACCACTAAATGCCCCAGTTAGGAGATACGAGAAATTGGGGATTAAACCTGCTAAGAGGGGACGAAGAAGACAAAAAAAGTGTTGGAAGGAATCGATTAAGTATAAACTCAATTGCTTCAATTTAAGTCTATAATGGCTCGAAATAGATATCAGTGGAGACAAAAAAATCCATATAACCAACCTCACTTAGTGTCGAAGATGGCTTGGTTGGTTGGTTGGTTGGTTGGCTTGGAGTCCCTTTGAATTAATACAGGGTGGTTGAAATGAAGGGAAATATCTAGTGTTCTTTGTGATAAGAAGGTTCTTTTAAAAGTTAAAAGAAAGTATTGTCGAACTGTTGTAAGACCTACCATGCTGTGTGATTTTGAATGTTAGGCCATCAACTATAGGCATGTGTAAAAAATTTCTGTGGTAGAAATAAAGATGTTAAGATGGATATGTGGTTATACAAGAAAGAACCATATTTCAAATAAGATTGTTCGATAAAATTTTGGGGTAACACTCATAGAAGATAAAACGAGAGAGATGTATCTAAGGTGATTTGGACATTTACAAAGAAGGCCACTAAATGCTCCAGTTAGGAGATGAGAGGAATTGGAGACTGAACCCTTTAAGAGGAGGCAGAGAAGACAAAAAAAATATTGGAAGAAAACTATTAAGTATGAACTCAATTGTTTCAATTTAAGTCTAAAATGGTTCAAAATATATCTAAGTGAAGGAAAAAAAAAACCCATATAGCAGACCTCACTTAGTGTCGAAGAAGGCTTGGTTGGTTGGTTGGCTTGGAGTCCCTTTGGGCCACCTATAAATACCTTTCCCCTTCTTCATTAGCTCAATTTCAAGATGCTACTCTTCAAGAATGTGGGAGTGGCAATGTGGAGGACAGTGGCAGAAACTGGACAACTCTTATCAGCAATTTTGGGTGCACATGTGGTGGAGATTCTAATGGTAGCTGGCACCGCAACGTAGTTTGGATGTTGGCTGGGAGTAGGAAGAAGGGGAGTTTATGGTTAGAAAGGCATGTGGAGTTTTGAGACTCCCTTGCTGAATCAAGAGGATCTTATGCAGGATTGTAGATTATTGTGAGTGGCAAAAGGCCTGTTGAACATTCACAGCAAGGAAGCAACAGTGGCATCGAGATGCATTTACAGCTTGTCCCTTTTTGTGAAGTTAAGAGGAAGACTTTGATCACCTCTTTTTCTCTTGCTCTCTAACGATGGGGGTGTGCATTGAGGTGGGTATCTCCTAGATAAACTTATTTTCCCTTGATGATTTCTGGAGGTCTTTCAGAAATTGTTGTCTTTTTCTTGTGTCAGTGCAATATAGATCAAAGAGGGATCATACAGTACCCCTCGCAGTTCAAACAGAGAGAAATGGGATGGTTTTTTATTTTGTGAGACCTTACATAGAAATCACGGTGTTTCTTGAGTGGGGTTGTGCACTTTCTTGACTTGGAATGGGAGCCTTCTTTAAGATAATAAAGCAAGAGGACTATTAATCTTGAGCATCTTTCTTTTTACCTCAAAAAAAAGATAGAATAAAAATCAATGTTCTATATGCATCACAAAATAGAAAAGTTTCCAGAATCGCCTAAATCACGAGAAGAAAAGATATGGCTTTCAATTTTCTGGACTAGCTTCCTTATCCCATACATCCCACCATCAAGCTTTGAAAGCCCTTCCTTTTGGGTCAATGTGAGAGTCAAAGTAGCAAAGCTGGCCTCCTTGTTTAAATGCTTTTTTCCAAGTTTTGCACTAGACCTAGATAGTTTTGTAGCAACCATTGTCAACTTCTTACAGCATCTGAAGACTGCAGCAACTTGCCAGAAGCAGACTTGCCAAGTTGATTAATAAATAAGTAGTAAACCATCCAGTTAAGTTTCATTCTACTGATGACTACCCAATGCAGTCTTAAAGTTGGAAAAAATAGCACGAATCTAATATACATGCTTGGTTTCTAGTGCCTGCCAATGACTAGACCCTTTCTACCTCTCCCCACCCCCGCAAAAAAAAGAAAACAAAACAAAAAAATCTAAAATAACAATCATTGCGATCTGGGAGGGAGTACCATGAAAACAGTTAGCTTTGTATCAAATCATCACCTAAGGAGTCTACCAGTAAGAAGCTCATGCAATAGATAGGTTGAACCTTCACACATTTATATTCTAGAACAGGTCAGTATTACAGTGCAAATCCAATGTGGATAACTTGGAACTTTGTATTGAAAAAGTTAAGGGCCAAATCAGTGAAAAATATCTGGCGAGCCATTCTGTTTGATTTTATATCCATCCAACTTTAAAAAATTATTCTTGCACCCTTTGCATTACAAGCCGGTGGTCTGGATAAATCCTATTATACTAAAGGTGTAGCCAATCTTCTCCAAAATCCTCTTTCACTTTCATTTTTTAAAAAACTTAATGAAGGTTTCATATTCCAAACCAACACATAGAACAAATAAAAAATCTACCAAACACAAATATAGCCTTGTTATTCAAATTTAATGTGTAGAATACATGTGGGAAAGAAATCATTATGCATCCTTCTGGTTCAACCATGCATACTTAAAAGTGTACTTGCTTAGAAGCATTATTTTCCAATTGATTAAATTCAAATAAGTAATCAGTGGCAACCAAAAAAATGGCATAAATAAAAAAAAAATCACAATAAGCAAAATGGTGTAAAAAAATTGCACTAAGGAAACCTTTTCTTTTCTAATGAGTTTGCATCCTTCAAGTGGACCAATACTCGAGAAAACTTCAGCTAGAAGGCTTTCTGTGACACTGGGATGAATGTTGCCAACATACCTAATTAAGAAAGAGTGACAAACAACAGAGTTGATATTCTAGGAGTTCACATCCACTGAAATTTAAATCCTAAAGTTAAACCACAGAAAAAGCACATCTACTCTTGCATTCTGACAAATAGAATATGCCACATAAAATGTCACCCCTGTATGCAAAATTATAGGACATTGGACATTGACCACAGCATGAAGTCGAAAATACCCATTACCCATATGAAAACAACTCCCTGGATGAATAAAGACGAGGAAAAACAAAAGAAAAAGAAAAAGTAAAGCAAAGTAGAGGAAAGAAATTGCTGCAAAGGACTCACACACTGCGGCATGAAGATGAATCAAACCCTGGGGGAAGATTTCCACTTGGAATAGGCTCCATCTGCAAAATGTAAAAGTAAAAAAAGGAAAGAAAATGAAAAGGGAGAAAACCCCCCAACCTCTCCCAACAACCCTAGGAAATCGGTATGTCACAGACAAACCCCTCGAAGAAACAAAAATCAAATGCCCACCCTGCCACACTCTACAACTTAATAGTACTACAAAAAGCTAATGGAAGAAACAAGCGAATATAAATGTAGCGACCCCACATACTGAGCTACATGCCATTTCCTCACCATAATCACAGTATGGTAGTTTTTGGGATGGTATAGGTTCTCAGATGTGCCTAAACACAAATAGAAGGAAAGGTGCAACTCGCATCTCTCAAAAGTCAACCTTCATTCACATTATCGTAGTGAAAATAAAATAAAAGAAGAACCATACACAAATCTAGTAGCCGTCAAACAATCTCAAAAGCAACAAGTAAACAACACAAGCGCATGGTTTGAACTAAAAGCGTGCTCTCTTTTGATTTGAACTGTGCATTGATAAAGTCAGGGCCAACTTCAGAATAGAACAAATTCTCAACCATACCCGAGATACATAATTACAACGAAAGTGCAACTCGCAACTCGACAACTTCAAAAATCAAATTTTGCTCTCACCTTATGGTAAAGAGAAACAAAGGATGGCATACAATAAACGCATCAAGTGTACAGTTTGAACTAAGTGTGTGTTCTCCGAACGACTAATCTACATGAAAAGGAGCTATTTAAATTATTATTACACGTAGGAAGCAACAATGCGACTCTGGAAACATCAAAAGGGGGTCCTTTTTTGCGGCATTACTCAACAGATGGGCACGAAAATGGAGACCGAAAATTTCAATGTGTCACCCAAGATCACCGAAAATTTCAATGTGTCACCCAAGATCACCGAAAACTTCAAGGTATCATCCAAGATCGAAACTTTACGATAGAACAAGGATCCGGAACGGGAGAAAACACCGGTCGTTGAGCAATGTGGCGGGGAGCGAGAGGCGAAACCTGCGACATGGCGGCGGCTGCGAGGACCCCCGAGTGGTAGAGCTGCTGCTGCTGTAGCATCGCTTGCTGCATTAGCGTCTGGTGCTGCTGTTGTTGCTGCTGCTTGTACCTCGATTGCATGACACACACACCCTCCCCCTCTCGAGACGAAACCCTAGAGAACGGGCCGATCGGACGGGTTCCCGGAGGAATCCAAGCGGGGACGGGTCGAACGGGGGTCAGATCTGACGGGGAGGGATCGGAAAGGAGCTATCTTGACGGGATTGGAGGAGGTGAGGGTAGGGGCGGGGGAACGGGTGCGGATCGCGGTCGGTGTCGCGCTCTTTCTTCTGCGTTACGAGTTACATGGAAGAGAAGGCGGGTGGTGCCGGGAGCTATTTTTGGGGAGGGATTGAGATTATGGTTAAGTGCTTTTCCTTCTTTTGTGCTTATCTCATTAAATGATTTTTTTTTAAGGATGATTAAGTAATTATTTTTCCTCTAATCGAGATCGTTTGGAGGGAGAGAGGAGAGGAAGGTCTTGAGCCTGAGAATGTTTTCTTTAGAAAAATGTTGTGTCTAGGTGATCTTTACGTAAGTTATATGCAAGTATAATAATATATTCAACTATAAGTAATATTTTAAATTAAAAATTTATGAATTAAAATTATTTTATATGAACATATTATACATCAAATCTGACACTCGTAACATTTATATCCATTAAGATTAAATTTTGTAATACTTAAGTCATCAAAAATAAGCCTCCTTCGATGACGTTGTTAGGAGTGTAGATTGACTTCAAATTCGATGCATAACATATTCATATATGGTGATCTCTATTACGAACGCGGTTTCAAGACGTCTTTTTAAGACGTCTGGACCTCCCAGACGTCTGAGATTTAATTTCTGCGGCACGCAGGATTGCATTTGCGCACCTGTGCAGACCTGCGCACCTCCCCTCTTTTTCCCTCTCTCCTCCTGCAGGCGCAAGCTGCGCTCCCTCTCTTTCTCCCAGCGCGGCCTTAAAAGGCCCTCGCCCTCTCCCTCACTCTCATCTCCTCCGCTTCCTTCTTCTTCTAGCCGGTGTGAGAGCGCGAGCGCGAGTGAGCAACGGCAGTGGCAGCCGCTGCGAGTTGCGGGAGGAGGTGTTGTGCGAGGGAGGAGAAGCTCGACCGTGAGGGCTCGAGCTTGCCGGGGCAACTAGAGCTGGCTGGCGGGGGAGCTGCGGGCGTGGAGTGACGCGGGAGGGCTGATGCAGCTCGAGCAGCAGGCGGACGAGGCACGGCGCGGCCGTACGTCGCGGGCGGAGAGCGAGTCGAGCTCTGATTCTGGAAATTTTTTTCCAGAATCAGAAGTCTGGACTTCCAACCAGACGTCTGGCAAGTAAGTTATTTTTGTCATTCTTCCTTTTCTGCCACGTCGTCGTACTGATAGCGAGGAGTGGATACGTGCAGGTTCTGAGACTCGCCATCCAACGCGAATCGGACGTCTGGCCGTAGTGCCAGACGACGGAGAGGAGTTACAGACGTCCGGATTGACCATCGGACGTCTGGGAACTAAGTCAGACACCCCCGCAAGCTTCTGGACATCTGAGAGACTACGCAGAACAAAGGTACCATCTGACCCACATTTTAAGACGTATGGAAGAGGTTCCAGAGGTCTGATTTTGGACTGTTTCGTCGTTTTCGACCTGTTTAGGGCCCGTTCGGGGTCCGTTTTCCGCGTTTCGAGTTGCGTTCTTTTCGGAATAAAATCCTCTACCCTTCTACAGTAATTATATACTGTTATGAGAAACTCCTTGTGTTTGATCCTTGTGATAGGACCCCGTTCCATTGCAGTCCCGGGGGTTGCGGAGGCGCGCGGGATTTCCGACCACGCCCCCAGTACTCCCGTTGTAGCTGGTAGAGTGGCTTTAAAAATTATTAACATAATTTGTTACAATTATGGAACAATTAATAGAACCTAGGGCATTGCCTGAATCATAGGAATGAGAAACCAGATTGAATGATAGATCATAGGGTATTGCATGAATCCTAGGGCTGGAAAACTAGATTGAATGATAGATCCTAGGGTACGGCATGAATCCTAGGACTGAAAAACTAGTGATATGAATATAGATATTGCAGTCTTGGAAAATGTGGAAAGGAAATAATAGCTGCCTGTAAATTGATTTAACAGCTGCCTGTTATGAATAAATGAACATGATTGAGAATATGGGTTGTATGAACGTGAAACTGAAAGGGGTGAAACCTGAATCTGCTGAGTTAAAAGAGCTGGAACCCTACGGGGAATTAGGAGTAGAACTCCTGGAAAGAGAATGAAATGGAACTGAGAAGGAAAGACATGGAGGTGTGTTGTCTCTTGGGTACGTAGTGCCAGGGGAAGCACCTGTTACCTGTTTAGTGCAGAGCGGAGCCAGCCGCCCTAGGGACCCGGGGTTAGGTCTGGCCACTTTGTACCGACTTTTGGCCCTTGTGTACACAGTACCGAGGAGAGTTACTAGTGTAGAGCGAGTACTAGCTACCCCACGGGCCCTGGGGTGCTGCTAGCTCACCTACACCGACTTGTTAGGCCCGCTGGGCAAACCAGGGTAGTCAGGCGAGGGTGCGCAGACTGTGGAGGGGCAAGGCTCCTGTTTGGTTACTGTGGAGGGGCTGGACCCCTGTTACTGAGAGGGCTCTGCCCTATACTGGTTCTGTGTTGTGCTTTGGGCACACCCGTTAACGGAAACGACTGACCGCGTGCCAGTGCGGGGTAGCTACCCGTGTGTTTATCGCGCGTGCCGTAGTCACCGTTACGTCTATCAGCAACCTTAGGGTGGTTGACTGAGAGTAGGATCACCACGGGGGACTCTCCCGGCTAGGAGAGCACCACGTGTTACTTCTACTTTTCGGAAAAGACTGCAATCAAGATCGTTCCCACGAGGAACATTCGAGATCAAGTGAAGGATCTGAGAATTAGATAAATTGTGAAACAATAGAAAGACGTAAATAAAGGAAGAAAGAAAATAAAACAGCTACTGTACACTTTACTGTTTCTTTAGTTTTAGTTGCCACTCTACTCAGCGTTTCGCTGACGTGTTACACTCGTTACTTTTCAGGACCAGGTGTTGAGCAGCCAGGGTCAGCAGCTGCAGAGGCGCTGGGCCGAGTAGGGTCCAGTAGAGTTACCACTGTTCTTTTGTGCCCTTTTTGTTCCACTGTAGTGAGTAGTTCTTGTTACTCTCTGTACTTTTCTTTACTTGTAGTTCATGTTATGTTATAAATGTTGTTCTACTGTTGTGGTGGTATATACTGTAGTGGTTCCTTTTCTTACTACTGTATTTTGTTACTGCTAGTTATATTCATGCTGAATGTGGTTTATTTTACTGCTCTTTTGGTTACTTCCTCGTTGGACGACTAGGTCTTGAGATTAGTCGAGTCGGTTCGGTTCTCGTGTCTCGTAGGGACTCGAGAATCGGGTCGTTACAATCTCAATCTCCAAATTTTTAATCTTAAACATTACTTGCAGTGGGAGAAATTATCGTACTTATACGTAACTTACGTGGAGGTGACATATATGCTCCCAGCCCCCTAAGAAAAGGGAGTGTACAGGTGATGTATGTATAGGACTTGATTTACCATAAAAGTCCAAAAAGTGAACGTAAAGAAAAGGATACTAGATATAACGCATAGTGGTGCAAATTTTGTGTTCAGAGCAAGATAATCAATGTATGAGAGAGGTCTGTCGATCTAACTAGAATATTAGACTCGAAGTCCTCCATAAAATTATGTAAAGAAATGTATGGAGGAGAAGGTAAATATCTAAATTGCACCGTGGTAATCGAGAGTAAGGAGATTTGAATTGCTTTAGATTATGTGTCAGGTAAAAGTAATTCTTATTCCATCCACCAAGTTCTGTCACAGTTGTCAATTTTACTTTTCATGAGAGATGTGATTACCTCAAAAGCACCCATTCCTTCACTTTTAAATTATTCATTATATTATCCACAAATTATCAACCTATTTCTAATCAAGTCTTAGTGATGTAAACATGTTTATATCACATAAACCATCTATTTATATATATTCTTAGGCATAAAGTTGGATCATACACTATAAATATTACATAACATGAATCATTATGCATTTAGATTAGGTTGTATGAATTTTATGTTATTTTTTCCTTTTTGTGGTCAGAAAATAGGGCAATATCATATCAGAGCCTCAGATTGAAGATCCAACCATACGAATCTGATCAGGGCGACAATCGGAGTTCAATGACTCCAAGATCGCCTCGATTGGACTTTTATAGCATCAGATGTAGTCCGAGAAAGATCAGAGGTCAAGGGGCTAGCTGGTGTAAATACGTACTTCAAATGACAAATCCGACCGTATGGATGGGTTCAGATCGACAATCGCAGGCCAACGGTGCGAAAATCGATCCAATCTGACATCTGTGGCACCATCTACAAGACAAAGAAGATGGACGGCCAAGATGCCACCATATGGCACCATCTCAACCGCCTAAACCGACCAAGGTTCGTCCGTCGCCTCTCTCTCCTCAATCGTGAGATCAGACCTAGGCCATTGGATCTTGATCCAACGACCATGGAGCACGGGCGCAGGGGTGGTCTTCGCATCAATCCATGCACATAGCGTAGTGGAGATGACCCCTGCAGGAGAAGCGGTGCGCGTTCAAACAGCGCATCACCTCTATCAAGAAGCTTGCATAGGGCGCGGCTCAATTGGGTCGTCAGATCTTGATCGGGCGACGACGAAGGCGTCGACGTGGCTCACGGAGATGTTGTGGTGTGCACACACGCGATTGCACGTGCAGATACAGGCGCACGAACGCACGAAGAAAAGAGGCGTGTGGATCTTAAGCCGTCCAATCTCGCAATCGAATAGTCGAGAATGCTTGGACGTGCATAAGGTGTTGGAGCAGAGGAAGGACAGGAGGCGCATGAGAGGGTGAACCTACGCCCACGTTCAGGTCTTTAGTGACGAATAAATCCGTCACTAAAGACCTATGCATTAAATTTTAAGGGATGAAATGACCTTTTTACCCTTCCAATCTTCACCTATAAAAAGCCCTACGCCCCCCACATATCATTCATCCCTTCCTCTCTTCTCTCACCCCTTCCAAAGCTCTAAGAGCTTGTCTCAAATCTGGGATTCTCCATTAGAGCTTGAATTAGAATTTTTCCACCTTCTCATCCTCGTTCGTGGAGCGCCTGCGATTGTCTTCTCACCGCCGTTCGGGAAGCAAATTCCGCTGCAACGTTTCCCTGCCCCATCCTCCGTCATCCGTCGTCGTTCTCCTTCATCCAACATCTCATCACCTTCATCCGGGCGGTACGTCAACACAGCTTGTCCTCCAAGCAGCCGTCGAGGAGGATAACCTCTCTCCACCTTCTCTTTTATCGCTTTCTAGTGTAGATTTCCCGCTTGGTAGTGTAGTGATTAGTTGTAATGAACATCACGTAGTGGTTATGAAATATCTATTCATTCTCTCTCTATTTTCTCTTTATTTGTATCATTCATTCTTTCTTCTATTAATTATTCTTCAAGTAGATAGCTAGCGTAGATTCAATTCAACTAGCTAATCTGTTTCGTGACAACAATTCAAATGCGATTTTTGATCAAACATCCGCCTCCCTGTGTTCGACCCAGAATTCTTTTTGAGTTTCACTAAATTTATTTGTTGACGGATTTTCTCGCAAATTATGTTACAACGACTAATTTTCCAAACTCAATCTTTTTGCGACGATTCTTCGCCTCAACACTTAGACTAAGGTTTTAACATACTAAAGACAAGGGCGAAAAGGAAAATGAAAAATTGATGGAAAAGAGGTGTGAAAAATGAATTAAAACTAGCTTAGAAGAATTGTATGGCCGACTATGGGCTTCGTATATCTAACTATGTGTAAAGCAGCAACCTCTAACTCAAGATAAGGCTTAAGGCGACAACTTCTAATTAAAGATAAGTTTCTCACAAGTAGTTATGGACTCTTATAGCTAGCTATGACAGTATTGTCACCTAGAGAACCAATGGGATTTCACGTGGGAATCGAATGGGAATCAACCTCATTTACATCATAATTTGGAGGCTAATAAGGAGCTAAGAGACCATCGTAGAAAGCCTTATACGTATTCCTATATATAGACCAAATCGATGAGATTTTATATGCAAATTCAATGGATTTTTTTTTATAGAGGACTACAGAAAGCCATAGCCCTCTATGACTAGTGGTTTAAGCATAGATCATTAAAGATACATAAGGGTGATGAACAATTGAAAGGAAGCATTACAGAGGATGATGAGAGATATGCATGAAGTTCCATAACTCAATGGATAGAAATCAAGGTAAGGAACAGTGGCCTCCCAGAGTTTACTTCATTTGAAACGTAAGTTTGAAGTTTGGAAGCTTTGATTTTGAACAAAGTTGACCATTGCACTAGAGTTCCTAAAGTTCAAACAAGCCTGGGAAGAAAGAAGATCTTTACAAACCTCAGATTAGTTGGAAAAGTTTATTTTCCCTAGATGAACAAACTTCCCAATTTTTTTGCCTATTTATCAATTTTTTATTTAACTTTTATGTTTGAACAAGTATTTGAATCTTTTGATCTATTGTAAACTAGAGTTTAGGGCTTATAGGTGTTGAGGAATGATTTGGAGCAAATATCAAGTTGTTTAAGTTCAATCGAAGGGTAAAAACCCTCTTTATATGAGAGGTTATAGCTAGTAATTCAGGGTAGACTAGGAAAAGTGCAAACTTTATCATCTCCAACCTTATAAGGCCATAATTGGCTATGTAGTGTATAAAATGAAATAAATCTAAAACTAACTTAGGATGTTTATAACTTATGAAATATTATTGAAATAAGACCTAGTTAGCTATAAATTATAACCTAATTGGATAAATAGCACAAATCCAAAGGTGGAGATTCTAAAAAGGTAAACATGAGCAATGTGGTAGAAACCCTAAGTGCATCAAGAGGTACACATTTAGTGGGCTATGCAAGTGTTTGCAGCCAGATATAATGATAATATGGTTATGGTTGTGAAAACTAACCAATGAGGTCAAGATTCTTAGTCTCTCCTTGAGAAGAGATTAACTTAGAACTTGCAGAGACCACGCCTGAGTGTATGATCCCTACTAACAATGAATGTGATGAGATGAGAGATCCAAATCTATGTATAATCACATATGTATGGAAACAATGCCCTTCTTGGCTAAGTAAATGAGTTTATTTCAATTTCCTTTATTGTTTCCTTATTGACCAAATATTTATGCTTTGCTTTTACCCCCAAAGTTTGAGTGGACTTTGCAAAGAGTGATCATGTAGTTTCCAACATTAGCTTTAGCTCTTCACATGTTGGTTAGTTTTATTCTTCGCTTTTTGTTTATGTTATTTATATATTTACATTATTATTAGTTAATAATAAAACCTAGATCAGAAGGGATGGTAAATTTTCATTAAGGTTAAATTTTGCAACTTTGGTAGAAGGACATTGATGAGAACCTCATCATGAGCCATAACTAGCTCATTTTGATCTAATACAGATAATAAAAGCTCCTACATAACCTTAGAAAGGCTTGGCTCAGAGAGATTCTGAGTTTGCAAAGAAAACATAAACTAAGGGGTAAAAATGCAATTTCACCAATCCGATTTGAAAATAGGGTAACTCAGGGTCCAAACATAGGTCAAAATAACCTAATAAGAAGAAAAATGGGATGAGATGACTCAATAAGGGCTACAGTAACTCCAAGGAATTAAATGACAGCCTGTAACCCTAAAAACAAACCCACTTCAATTCACGTGGTTTGAGGCAAGGTAAAAATCAACTAAACCCTCTAAAATTCATAGAAAAATAATCTATAGGGTTTAGGACTTTCAATTTGGCCTTAGGAACCCATTTTGACCTACATTGAGAACCATGCCCAATTAACAACTTAATTTGGATTTTTGCATAAATTGACCGGTCAAACAAGGTTTAATCTAGAAATAAAATTCACCATCAAAATCCTTAGGTCCTAATTAGTCATGTATAAAAACTTGGGCCTAAGAAGAAACCTTCTTGATCAACTTTACACTTTGATCCTCATATATTTACTTTTTGGCCCTCAACTTTTGAACCCTCACATTTTGGCCCCTAACTCTCCTTCGTTCTTTGCGTTTAGGTCCCTCCTGCAAAACCTAAGCAGCGCCATGCTCCGGCGACCTTGCGCGAAGCATGGCGCCGCGCAGGGTGAGGGAGGGGCCCTGGCAAGTCAATGGGGGGTACCCTGCGTCGTCAGCCACCGCAAGGACACCCCCCTGAGTGCTGCGACCGTCCATACCGCCCGTGCGAATGCACGAACGGTATGGGTCTCCTTCCTCCGGCGTCCTCCGGCGAGGGAGACACGTCGTCTCCCTCTGTCCTCCTCTCTGATTCTGCCCCTATAAATACCCCCGTCGCTCCGCCGTTCTTCCTAGCTCGGATCTGACGGAGACACCCCCTCAATTCCTCCCTTCCCACTCCGACAGACGCCCCCTTGCTCCGGCGGTCTCTCCTCCTCCTCCTCGTCGCCCTGCCGCACTACCAGCAGCAGGGTTACCTTCCCTCGATCTTCCCGCGCCGCACCCAGCGGGCGCCTCTCCGGCCCTCTCCTCACCGCCGCCCCTTCCTCTGGGCAATTTCTTCTCCGGCGACAGTCGATACAACTGTCGCCTGCGCCAACCCCTCTTCGTCCAGCTTAGTAGGTAAACTTCTCCTCTTCCTCCCCTCTTTCTTTTCCATACTGAAAGCCCTTACTGTCGCCACCGATTTCCCACCGATCACCCTCACCTTCTCCACCTCCGGCCAAACTCCGGCGAACCGCTCCCATCGCTCTAGCACCCCACACGGCTCGCCGACCTGTGCATAACCTCCGCCTCCTCACCCTGATCCTCTTCCGCCCCTCCACTTCCCTCCAAACATCCTCTGTAGATCCACCGAACACACCCACTTCTCCGCCTGCAGTTTGACCTAGGGCGACCCTTTTTGCTCCACCACGCCCACTGCAGACCCTCCAACCACCTTCGCCGTGCCACGGCGAAGGTTCTCCGCATATCTAATTAGGCCGAGAGGCCGTGCTTCTGTGAACAGGTGTTGCGCCCGCCATCGCCATTGCTGAGCAGCGAAGCTCCTTCGACCTGCTGCTCCAGGCAACACCACGCCCAGGTCAGACTCCCAGGCTTCGTGGGGTAGCTTCGCGAAGTGTCAGGCTGCAGTTCGGGCGAAGCCCTCGCCCGAAGCCCTCGCGCGAAGTTCGGCTGCCGCTGCTTCTTTTGCGCAGGCGCTCACATTGGGGTGGGACATTTAGTCCCACCTCGGAAGGCTTCGAAGAGAAGCGCCGATATAAGTTGAAAAAGTGCTGTAGGCTTATTGCCTCAGCACACGGGGTGAGGTCCCTCTCACACCGCTTCACCCGGCCCGTCCGTGAGCTCTTCACGCGGATCCGGCCGACCCGACCCGACTTGACTGGCACTCCTCGCCCACCACCGCACGCCGGTGGGCCTGGACCCGGGCGCGACTCATACCCGATTACCCGGTTGCTCTGAGAGAGCCTTCCGAAGAGTGAATACTGAGAGAGAGAGACGTGCGGGGGGGGGGTAGAGTAGGTTTTGCCCTCTGACTCTGAACTCTTGAGCGTGCAGGCACAGGTGAAGAAGAAGGAAGCTAAGGGAGACACTGTAGCAACAAGCGGTTTAAGTCGTCTGATTTTCCAATCAGACGACATCCTGAAGGCAAAGAAGAAGAAGGAAGGCGAGGCAGAGGAAAGAGAGGAACACAGAGAGGCCAAGTGAAGACTCTGCAGAGATCAGAAGACAAAGAAGAAGAAGAGCACGGGTAGAAGAAGAAAAGAAGAGAGAAGGAGCAGTCAAGTGAAGAAACAGAAAGCAGAAGAAGAGAAGCAAGAAGCAAGAAGAAAAGAAGAAGAAGAGCACGGGAGGAAGATCTGAAGCAAGAAAAGAAGAAACAAAGAAAATAAAAAGAAGAAAAAGACAGGATCGTCCAACCAAGAAATAGAGGAAGAACATGAAGAACAAAAGACAAAGAGGAAGAAAGAAGAGAAGAAGAAGAAGCCAAACTTTCATCTCTCTCTCTCTTTACTTTTGTAATAAGAATTTGTACCCCTAGAATACGACTTGCTCCCTGAGTTCGACCTCGGGAGAACTTTATTTTCCGAGTAACAAGTATTAGTAAACGATGGCAATAACTATCTGTACTACAACGACTTAACAAAAGCTAGTTGTCGCCGCCGTTTGCCAGACATGGTTATGTTTCTTAATCATGTAATGTGATTAACAAGTTCTTCTTCTTTTTAATTATAACGACAAAAGATTTTAAAAGATATAAAGCTTATAGAACATAATATAGATCTGTGAGTAATTATATCTAATCATTTTGTATTACCATAACACTTAAAGGACCATGACATAAAACTTGAAAAAAGTTATCATTTAATAGAAACTTAGTTGCTAACTTGAATTGAGTTGTAAATAAATGGAAAATCCCCCAATCTGGTTGACTAAATTGATGTTAATCGACTATTTGAAGCTTGATCCCTGAACTAGCATCCTACAACATAGTTAGTCGGCTAGGCAAGTAACTAACTAGTCGATTATCATGTTGCAAGATGTTGGCTAACTATTTCATAATTTTTTATACCACTAACTACATGATTTATGCTTATGATTTGTTAAACTCCATCTAGACTTTCTTTGCCATTTGTTGTATTTAATTAGCAACTTAATTATACATAGTAGTGCACAATCACATAAGAACATGCTTATACACAACTTTTCTATACTAGTTCGCTTAAAAGAAGATAATGCCAGTTGTTTGGATCATTCCAGAAGTTAGTCAATTAAGAGGATGAATGCGATCTTATAATTAAAGAAGTGGAGTTTGAGTGAGAGTATGGCAATTTAATGAGAAATCTTTATTTTTTTTTTTATGAAATAGAGTATGTATTATCAATGAGGAAGAGGCTATTATAGTGCAAATGGTGGGCCAATCAATCTCCTTAAACACTTAAGGGGGCCTTGGTATAAGAAGTTGCTATACTAATAGTCTTTGCCCTTATAACAAAGTATGATTGGAAGATGGTGTTGGAATTGTGTGCCACTTGCATGCCAACCGGAGTGGAAGTTACTTAATGTGACGACCTGAGTCCCGCCAAGGGACGAAACCCAGGTCACCGTATGCTAACAATTAGCACAACTCGCCTACAAAACCGCAATCACCCAACACATAATCATAAAATATAATATAACCAATAAACAATTCATATTGCATAAATTAAATGAACATAAATTGAATACTAATCAGAAGATTTACCGTATAACAAAAGCCCAATGAGATATACAACAGAAATCACCTTGCGAACTGCCAAGTATACCTGAGTACAAAACCTAAAACATGTTAGTAAAAACGGAGTAGAGTAGAAACTGTTGGTGCTAGAGCACCACGATCATTTGTTTTGATGATAACAAAACACGTGTCATTTAATATTTGCGCTTTGAGTCCTAGATTTCAGGTCAATCGCAAATGGATACGTGATTAGACGGAGTTCGAGCTCGCATCCAGGACGGATTGGACGAGCTTAATGGAGAACAGAAGAGATTCGCGAGGAGCGATATATTAAAGATGGAAGGAAATGAAGAATAGGATAGATTTCCTTCTTTTGTACTTGTTGTATTTTTCGTTTCTTTTGTTGCTCTTTATTTCCTTAGATATTTCATGTTAAAGAGCCTCAAAGTACCCTAACAGTAGTCCTAGGAACACCTGCACAACCCTAGGATACTTAGGTTTTCTGTAGAACACTTAGAAAACCAATATAGGGTTCAAACAGCACCTCCAGACGTCTAATTCCCAAATCAGACGTCTGATAAAGTGTTTTAAGACGTCTGACTGTTGATTCAGACGTCTGATAACTATTAGGCTGGACTTTGTATTCTGTTTGATGAAATCAGACGTCCAGGCCTTAGACCAGACGTCTTATGAGACGTTTGATGACTTTGCCAGACGTCCAATTAGTGGACCGTTGGCTGGCTTAGCAAACACTCAAGATTACGATCGTTAGAGCCTTATCAGACGTCCATAGGACTGTCCAGACGTCTGATAATTGACCGTTTTGCCTCGGCTGACCCAAAATCTCTTCTCAGAGATTTTCTAGCCGTTGCAACGTTTGGAAAATCCATTCCCACAGTAAAAGTAGGTTTCCAGACGTCCAGACATAGTGCCAGACGTCCTGTATGTCGTCTGATGGACTTGCACAAAAATCCTGTTTAGATCTTATTCAAGTCAGGAAGAGACCCGCCCAAAATCAGACGTCTGACCTTGAAATCAGACGTCTTAAAGTGAAGTTCCAGATGTCTGATGCCAGAATTAGACGTCTGATAAGCCTGTCAGAACAATGATTGTTCCTGATTTCGGGCTGATTCTCTTGGACTTTGTTTCCAACGGCTATAGAACATTTCCTAAGCCTTCCAAAGCCTTCCTAAGGCCTCTATAAATAGAGGGGAACCTTTGCAACACAAATATACACCTAGAAACACCAAGACACACCTTGCAATATGCTTTCAAACCTTTTTGTGTCTCTCTTGCTCTCTAAGCTCAAGTTCTACATCTTGAGAGCATCAAGCTGTTGCGCACCCGCTCTCCCGTCGTAGTCCACGAGAGCGAAGTTGCACCGTTGCGTGGCTCACGCACCGCGTCATCAACTCGACGCACTCCTTGCAAAGAAGAGTTTCCTAATTCCTATAGAAGCTTAGGTTTATTACTTTGTTGGCTCTATAGGTTTGTTGTTTATTTTATCTTTGTTATTTGGTTGGGTATTCGCTTTGCGAATTCCCGTCTCCTTCGCGAGACAAAATCCTTCTCGTAAAGAGAAGGGGTTGAGGAACGCTACCCTCGTACTTGTAGCGTGGTTGTACTGAGGTTGAATCACCCTCGTTTTAAAGTGATTCGGTTAGTGGATTTGATCAACTAGGTTGATCGGAAAATCCTAACTCGAGAGGGTTAGGTGGTGGTTTTCACCCGGTTTGGGTTTCCACCTAAAAATCTGTGTATTTGTGTGATTGTCTATTCTGTGATATTGTTTATATTTATTTCCGCATTTTATTACGTCACCCCTCCTGATAGGGAAAATCTACAGAAACAACAGTAGAGTGCAATAGTAACCAAAAATAAGAGAAAAATAGGTACTATAACTTTAATTAATTCATTTATTAGACATCTCATTATCCGGTTTCGTTTCATATATTGGAAGCCTAATTTATTATAGTCCACAATCTGTCAATCGATATCTTAAGGTACGAGACGATTTCATGTAACTTCCTGCGGCACAAGACTAGTATAAGTCACCCTCCTAGCCATGAAGACGACTTATACCCATCAAGGCACCACTATGTCACCCTAGGGTCATTCCGGAAAAGGGTAGCGGCTATATCGTATGGCATGAACATGTGCTAGTTACACACACTGAATCATAGACAGCTAATGACTCACCCTCTGGCCGAGAAAGAACCAAACCTCGAGCCACACATCCCGCTATCCCAGTTGGGCGCTAAGCCTAACGAAAGAGTCGTAGGGAGGTCAGCAACTCCCTAAACCAGTTCAGAACCAGTTTAGTAGACCAAAGCTACAACCAAATCTGGTGAGTAGCGGGCTGAAACTAGTTATCTAATTCATTTAATTTCTGACAAATCTGTCATGCTAATTATTTAATCATTTTCATATAACTGTATCATTTATTGGTATCCAATCAACCATACCAACAACTACACTTTTAAATTCCAAAATTTCTAGATATTCACGTTATCCTCCAACTTATACGTTTACAAGTAGTTTTCACTTCGCCTGGTGGTTCAAATTAAATTACTAATTAACAATTACAATAATATCAATTTATGAACAACAGAGTTCATTTGACACAAGCGAGGATAAGACAACATCGAATATACCGAGTACTTCATAATTCCTTTATTTCATGAGAATTGTCCAATCAGTTGCAATTAATCCCTTTGGATGCGGCAGTCAACTATATTAGATTGATTTTTCACATTCCAAGTCATCAATCCGATTCACAGCATTGAGATTTAACACTTAAGTACCTAAACAGTAAGAAACACAAAGACATGTTCCGATCTCAGCAAGAGACGAGAACACATGCTAAACTGTGCAATACACGGAGAAAGTCACAATGTAGATAACCACATAGAAAAAGGAAGAAACTACTCTACTCAATGTCGTTGGGGGGTCATGACGACTTTGCAAAAAAAGGTCGGAGAATCCTGAAATCGCACGTGTCTCTCAATTCTACTCCTTGGAAAACGGAGCAGAAACTACCTAATATAACCATACATATGTGTCTGGCACACTCGAAAACCCCAAGATTGACTCCTGGATCACCTGATTTCGATCTCAGAGGCCCTCGATCTACGCAAAACAATCTTGACTGTCAAATGTTTAGTAACTTAACTCCCTTCATAGGGACCAAAGTGCAATAATGAAAACTCTTTTATGTTTAACCTATAATTTTTATACCCCTTTAACTTTCCTTCTCTTCCCTTGCGCATCTTCTTCCTACGTTCTTCTCCGCTACTCGTCTGCATGCACCCATGCACACGAGCATCCAAGCCCTCCTTTCGCCAACCTCGCCTCTACTCTGACACCGACCATGTTCACCGGCATAGCCGGTGGCCCACTAATCGCCGGAGGCCCTCCTTTGGTCTCCTCCTCCCTCGCCTTCAATTCTTCCCTTCCCACATTGTTCACGTGCAAACACGCGGGCCATGCACGACCACTCCTCTCGTCGACGCTCCATCACGGGTGATCGCCCCTCGTCTCCCTAGCGTCACGCCAATCTCCACTGACCTCCCGTGGCCTTCCTCCTTTGATCCTCTCTCTTCCTTGCTCGTCGTCGTTCTTCTTCCCCTACATGTTGGGTGCACAACCCAACATGTCTACGTTCCTTCTCCTCTCGTCATTGTTTGTCCTCTCCCTATCCTCATCGTCGTCGAACTTGAGCACGAGGGAGGACCCACTGCTCCTAGCCCCGCTGGCCTCCCTCTCTTCCTTTCTTCTTCTCACATCCCCACATTAGAATAAAGGGAAGAGGAAACACGTGAACGAAAACTCACCACGTTGCCGCGACCGCCGTCGCTCACCGATAGTTTCATCGGCACCATTCATCACTGAGGAAGGAGGGAACAACAAGGTAGAGGAAGAGAGGAGGAAGGTGAAGGAGTCTCCTTCCTTGTCCTCTCTCTCTCTCTCTCTCTCTCTCTCTCTCTCTCTCTCTCTCTCTCTCTCTGTCGTGTTGGAAACCCGAGGGAAGGGTTGGTCTTATAAAGAAATTGAGAGGAGGGAGAGGCGATGGGGGTTTAGGATTAGGAAAGTATATATATTATTATTACTTAAAAATATGAGCAATCTCTTAGTTGACTCAAATGAACTTTGATTCCCGTGAAACACGTACCATTGGAGTATCACAAGATAAGAAATCCGACCAAATTTATAGATTTCCAAACGGAGGACATTTGCAAAATGCAATCCTAAGGCAGATCGCTCGTGAGTTTCCTCACATTTTACACATGTTTTGCACATTCAAGGTTCGATTGCTATACAGAACATACCGTAGAAATCCTCGTGACACCAAAAGTTAACAGTACTTTCGAAGCATCGATCCGAGGCTCATTTCACAAAAATGAAAAACAAGCGGGTTTTCCACTCTGATTATATGTTTTTAACTTGGTGTAAGCTCTAATTGACATACGGAAAGAGTCGATGGGTTTGTCATAACCTACTTAAGTCTGAAATGACTCGTGAATCCGGGTTCAGGCCTTGACACTTGATTAGTGATTTAGATCTGAATATCGCATGGACACATTGATGTGGTTAGTACCATCCCTCTATACAAGTGGGAAAATGTATTCTAACCATATTGATATACTGATGATCGGTATTGAAGATCTAAATGGTTTAGATCGAGGATTTTAATAAGTCATAAAAAACCATCATGATATCCAGCTGATTATCTCTAGTCTGAGAAGAGATGACAATCTTCTAGATAGTAGCCTGGAGTATGCCCTGATGTACACCCTTTGCATAAGAATGGAAATTCGAGGCTATCACGCAGGTTGAGTCAACGGGTTGATTTGATGAGGTGGAGATGCGGGAGGTTCTTTTCTTATCATTGTCATGGAAAAGGCATATCCTTAAACCTGAGACATATATGTGTCTATGTACTTGATTATATACATTTGGTGGGCTAATAATCAATGCACCCACTACGATGTTGAGGCTAAAAAGCTGGTGCATATATGAGAGAATAGGAGACACGTGATCTTTTAAAAGGATCACATAAATTTACTAGTGTAGGTGTACAGGCATAGTGGATCGAAAGACATAGGCTCACTTCATATAAATTGGGATGTATACGAAATTCTATGCATGGTTGTATGGCTCCTAATTTAACCCATATATGAAAGAGAAGAGGCTAATTCTTTTGGAAATGAGCTAGTCTTCATTCTCGTCCAGGTGATACAGGGAGAATATGAACATTTGTAACTCTTGGTAGAAAAGACAGTGAATTTAGGAATTAAACTTTAAGATTACATAAGTTTTCCAGTGCCAATGTGAAGGATTTATGGATTTTCTGAATATTAAAGGGAGGCATAGTGCCGTAAATCACAAATCCTAAACACTTTATTATTGGTGTGATGAAATTAATAATTTTAATGGATTCCTACTTGTAGAGGAATTAAATATTACTTTAAGAATTAAATGGTATTTAATTTGACATTTAATTGAACTAAAAATGTTTGCTCTTGATGTAACAAGTTTTGGATAAAAATTAAGTGTAATTTGGATACTATAATCCAATTGGGTAATTTAATGAAAGGATCAATTTATAAAGAATCAAGTAGGAATAGTTCTTAATCATTGGATTTGATCCAATGGGCCTCGCCATATTAGGATTAGGGTGATTCCCTATATATATCTTCCAAAGGCAAGGCTTGAAACCTTAACCAAATTGTTATGTGCATAATTAGTCCCACCTGTGTCGTGAGAGAGGAGAAGAAGAATAAAGAGAGTCATCACCCTCATCTTTTTCTCCTTCAAGTGTAGACATCCAGGCACATAATCAAACTTTTAGAGACCCCATCAAAAGTCTAGCCATCTCCTTATATATCCTCAAGAAGTGAAAGCCTTCTCATCTTGGACATTAAGCATCATTATCAGGCATCCAAAAGGTGTTTTGGATGTCTAATGAGTTTACTAGACATCCAAAAAATGTTGGTTGTGAAATTGGTGACTAGAGATGCAAATGAGTCGAGTTCGGTCAGGTTTAGCTAAAACTATATCCATACCCATTTATAAAATTCATACTCATACCCTACTCATTTACCCATCGGATATAAAAATTCAAATCTATACCCATACCCATCTACCCATCGGGTATTCATTTACATATCGGGTACCCATTTATAAATTAATCTTAAAATCAATTCATGCCTAAATTAGAATTAAATAAAAAAAAAATCTATAACACAATTCATCAATTATTTATTTTTAACAAACCTAACACATGGGAGCTCAAGCTACTCAAATTTTAGTGATATTCATTGAAATTATTACAAAAACGAACTTCAAGGGGAATATAATAAAAATAAAAAAAATAAAGAAAAGTAAAATATAAGTACATTTCAAATAAAAGATCTTCATCCTAAAATTAAATGTTTAATGGAAGAGTCAGAAGCACTCCGAACCTTCAAAATCATGGATGGAATCACGAGAGCGATTAAAGTTGGAGGAATGAGAGACTTAGGGTGGAATTTCTATATCTTGGGTAAATGAAGATTTTATTTGGGTACTCGAATCGGGTAATCGAGTATAGATCCATACCTAGTCGGATTTTTTAGATAAAACCCATACCCGAATCATATTGGGTTCAGGTCGGATTTTATCCATTCTTTTCAAGTTAGATTTACTAAAACTTGCATCTCTATTGCTAACTCGTTACCGATTTAATTTCTATAGGAGGGGAGGGTCACCTCTAGGATTTGTAAAGGGTTCGTACTGTGCATGACTTTGGGTGTTCTCAGTGTCATGCTTATTAAGAAGAAAGGAGGCTGATTGCATTGGGACTTATAGACATAACTGTTGGTGCTAGAGCACCACGATCATTTGTTTTGATGATAACAAAACACGTGTTATTTAACATTTGCAATTTGAGTCCTAGATTTCAGGTCAATTGCAAATGTGGACGTGTTTAGACGGAGTTCGAGCTCGCATCCAGGACGGATTGGAGGAGCTTGACGGAAAACAGAGGAGGTTCGCGTGGAGCGACAGATTGAAGATAGAAGACAAGAAGAATATGATAGATTCTTTTTAATCCTTTCTTGTATCTCTTGTCTTTATTTTCTTGCTCTTTTTTTTTCCTTAGAAAATTATGTTAAAGAGCCTCAAAGAACCCTAACAGTAGTCCTAGGAACACCGGCACAACCCTAGGATACTTAGGTTTTCTGTAGAATACTTAGAAAACCAATATAGGGTTCAAACAGCACTTCCAGACGTCTAATTCCCAAATCAGACGTCTGATAAAGTATTTTAAGACGTCTGACTGTTGTTTCAGACGTCTGACATCTGTTAGGCTGGGATAGCTAGTTCTGTCTGATGAAATCAGACGTCCAGACATTATACCAGACGTCTTAGGAGACGTCTGATGGACTTTCCAGACGTCCAGATAGTGGACCGTTGGCTAGCTTAGCAGGCGCTCAAGATTATGACCGTTAGAGCCTTATCAGACGTCCTTAGGCCTTTCCAGACGTCTGATAAATGACCGTTTTGCCTCGGCTAACCCAAAATCTCTTCTCAGAGATTTTCTAGCCGTTGCAACGTTTGGAAAATCCATTCCCACAGTAAAAGTTTGTTTCCAGACGTCCGGGCATAGTGCCAGACGTCCTGTATGTCGTCTGATCAACTTGAACAAAAATCCTGTTTAGATCTGATTCAAGTCAGGAGGAAACCCGCATAGAATCAGACGTCTGACCTTGGAATCAGACGTCTTAAAGTGGCCTTCCAGACGTCTGATGAAAGAGTTAGACGTCTGATAACCCTGTCAAATGTAATCATTGTCCTGATTTCGGCCTGATTCTCTTGGACTTTGTTCCCAACGGCTATAGAACCTTTCCTAAGCCTTCCTAAGGCCTCTATAAATAGAGGGGAGCCTTTACACACCTAGAGACACTAAGAAAGACACCAAGAGACACCTTGTAATACACTCTCACACTCTTGTGTCCAAGAAGCTCTTGCTCTCTAAGCTCAAGTTCTACATCTTGAGAGCATCAAACCTTCGCGCACCCGCTCTCCCGCCGTTGTTCACGAGAGCGACATTGCGCCGTTGCGTGGCACACGCACCGCGTCATCAACTCGACGCACTCCTTGCAAAGGGGAGTTTCCTAATTCCTATAGAAGCTAAGTTTATAATTACTTTGTTGGCTCTATAGGACTTGTTGTTTATTTTATCTGTCTTTTGGTTGGGTATTCGCTTTGCGAATTCCCGTCTCCTTCGTGGGACAAAATCCTTCTCGTGGAGAGAAGGGGTTGAGGAACGCTACCCTCGTACTTGTAGCGTGGTTGTACTGAGGTTGAATCACCCTCGTTTTAAAGTGATTCGGTTAGTGGATTTGATCAACTAGGTTGATCGGAAAATCCTAACTCGAGAGGGTTAGGTGGTGGTTTTCACCCGGTTTGGGTTTCCACCTAAAAATCTTTGTGTATTTTGTGATTGGTTTTCTTTGGTGAGATTGCTTTATATTTCAATTCCGCATTTTATTACGTCACCCCTCCTCGTAGGGCCAAACTTTCAATTGGTATCAGAGCAGGTTTTGCTGTTTCGGCGTAACAACCAGGCAAGAAGATCATGGAGGGAAGCATAGCCGCAATCAGAATCTCCGAAGGGCAGTCCACCGTCCGACCACCCTATTTCGACGGGAGGGACTTCGGATATTGGAAGTTGAGGATGAAGACGTGGCTCCAAGCCACTGAATTCGAGGTATGGGGATGTTGCGAAACCCCATACGAGATCCCGAAGCGACCCCAAGGAGGCTACTCGCAGCTGCAGATTCGGGAGCTTTCACTCAACGCAAAGGCAATGAATGCCCTGTATTGCGCATTGAGTCCGAAAGAGTTCGATAAAATCCAAGAGTGCACTACCGCCCACGAGATATGGAGGAAGTTAGAAGACACTCATGAAGGGATGAGCTCGGAGGAAGAAGAAGAAAAAGAAGAAACCGCTTGCTTTGGTTTCATGGCCAGAGGAAGCAACAGCGGCAGCGAAAGCGGGAGCGACGACTCCGACAACGAGGTAAATTCCGATTTACAAGAAGCTTTTAATGAACTATTTGAGATTAGTAAATCACTAAAAATAGAAAACAAAAGCATGAAGAAGAACCTTAGTTTTCTTAAAAATGAAAATGATAGGTTAGAAAAACAACTTAAGGACATGGAAGCTAGTTCTAAAAATGATAACCTATTATTAGAAAATCAAGACCTCATCAATGAAAATAATAAATTGATTGAGGAAAATGATAGTCTAAAGTTAGAAATCTCTAATTTAAAGACTAAGATGAGTATTATAGAAAAAGAAATTGCATGTCTTAGGGAAAACTCCAACAAATTAATCAATAAAGTAGATAATTTTTATAGCCCTAAGGTTGAGAAAGGATCTCCATCAAGGAGACCCGCTAACAGATCCGGATCCAAGCTCACTTGGATACCGAAGAAAAAATTAGAATCTTGTTTTGTAGGGTTCAGGGATAATTACAACACAAAGGACTGAACCTACAAACTCAAGGCTGGTCAACTCAAGTTGGGAGAACCAAGGAGTAGACCAAGGAGGAGAACAAGAAGATCGACGAGACGGCGAACAAACGACGGACCCGTCGCACGTCGACCACCAGATTAGAGACCGGCGCCGATGCCCGGGCCTCCAAGCTACGGATGGGAGCCCCATCCGATATGGCATCCACCACCACCATTCGGGCCATTTTATTGGCCATGGTAGGTGAGGTAAAACCATTTACCCTATCTTTTTATCATAATCATTTAGATAAGGGGAGTTAAAAAATGATGAGCTAATTGTCAATTTTTAAGGGGGAGATATAAGGTAGCTAATTTTCCTTTAGTAAGGGGGAGAAAAATAATAGCTATCTTGTTGTTACAAAAAGGGAGAGAATATCACCTTTGTTAAAATAAATTCATAGAAGAGCATGTTTTAAGGGGGAGTTATAGGAAATGTAAAACCAATCAAACCTTTTTGATAATGTCAAAAAGGGGGAGGATTTTTATGCATTATTATTTACGATTTTGTCATCATCAAAAAGGGGGAGATTGTTGGTGCTAGAGCACCACGATCATTTGTTTTGATGATAACAAAACACGTGTTGTTTAACATTTGCAATTTGAGTCCTAGATTTCAGTTCAATTGCAAATGTGGACGTGTTTAGACAGAGTTCGAGCTCGCATCCAGGACGGATTGGAGGAGCTTGACGGAAAACAGAGGAGGTTCGCGTGGAGCGATAGATTGAAGATAGAAGACAAGAAGAATATGATAGATTCTTTTTAATCCTTTCTTGTATCTCTTGTCTTTATTTTCTTGCTCTTTTTATTTTCCTTAGAAAATTATGTTAAAGAGCCTCAAAGAACCCTAACAGTAGTCCTAGGAACACCGGCACAGCCCTAGGATACTTAGGTTTTCTGTAGAATACTTAGAAAACCAATATAGGGTTCAAACAGCACTTCCAGACGTCTAATTCCCAAATCAGACGTCTGATAAAGTATTTTAAGACGTCTGACTGTTGTTTCAGACGTCTGATATCTGTTAGGCTGGGATAGCTAGTTCTGTCTGATGAAATCAGACGTCCAGACATTATACTAGACGTCTTAGGAGACGTCTGATGGACTTTCCAGACGTCTAGATAGTGGACCGTTGGCTAGCTTAGCAGGCGCTCAAGATTATGACTGTTAGAGCCTTATCAGACGTCCTTAGGCCTTTCCAGACGTCTGATAAATGACCGTTTTGCCTCGGCTAACCCAAAATCACTTCTCAGAGATTTTCTAGCCGTTGCAACGTTTGGAAAATCCATTCCCACAGTAAAAGTTTGTTTCCAGACGTCCGGGCATAGTGCTAGACATCCTGTATGTCGTCTGATCAACTTGAACAAAAACCCTGTTTAGATCTGATTCAAGTCAGGAGGAAACCCGCATAGAATCAGACGTCTGACCTTGGAATCAGACGTCTGATGCAAGAGTTAGACGTCTGATAACCCTGTCAAATGTAATCATTGTCCTGATTTCGGCCTGATTCTCTTGGACTTTGTTCCCAACGGCTATAGAACATTTCCTAAGCCTTCCTAAGGCCTCTATAAATAGAGGGGAGCCTTTACACACCTAGAGACACTAAGAAAGACACCAAGAGACACCTTGTAATACACTCTCACACTCTTGTGTCCAAGAAGCTCTTGCTCTCTAAGCTCAAGTTCTACATCTTGAGAGAATCAAACCTTCGCGCACCAGCTCTCCCGCCGTTGTTCACGAGAGCGACATTGCGCCGTTGCGTGGCACACGCACTGCGTCATCAACTCGACGCACTTCTTGCAAAGGGGAGTTTCCTAATTCCTATAGAAGCTAGGTTTATAATTACTTTGTTGGCTCTATAGGACTTGTTGTTTATTTTATCTTTGTCTTTTTGTTGGGTATTCGCTTTGCGAATTCCCATCTCCTTCGTGGGACAAAATCCTTCTCGTGGAGAGAAGGGGTTGAGGAACGCTACCCTCGTACTTGTAGCGTGGTTGTACTGAGGTTGAATCACCATCGTTTTAAAGTGATTCGGTTAGTGGATTTGATCAACTAGGTTGATCGGAAAATCCTAACTCGAGAGGGTTAGGTGATGGTTTTCACCCGGTTTGGATTTCCACATAAAAATACTTTGTGTAGTTGTGTGGTTGTCTTTTTGTGAGATTGCTTTATATTTATTTCCGCATTTTTTACGTCACACTGATCTCACCCCCTCCGAGTAAGAAACTTTCAATAACATGTGGGTATTATGCTAGATTATCCTAGGGTTATAATCTCAATACTCGTAAGAATCCTAAAATGAGAAGAAACCGATTCTTCCCATATAATTCTTATTTCTATTATTATTTGATTTTTATTGTTAGATTTTTTATATACAAAATCGATTTCACGAATCAAAATTTTAAACACCTATTTTTTACACTTCTACGACAACTCGAACGAACCGTTCGTTCAACCGTTCGTTCAACATATGATATAGTATAAAGCTTATAATTAAGTTATATTTCCGCAACTTTAATCGTTGAAATTAAAGTTGCATTTGCGTGCTTTACATGACATTGGCTTCCTATAGGTAGTTATTGTAAAATTGGATAAAGATTTAGTCTAACACCTGGAGGGACAATTGGTCCTAAATCAACGTACTCCTATTCTTCCTAAGAATAATATATTTTCTAATGACATTTGCCAAAAAGATTGTAGAAGTTCAACTTCTTGTAAAGAGAAGAAAGATTCAATGGTATAGGCTTCTCACAAATAAAGTAAATTCTATGTGAAATTATCCTATCAATTTATCTTTAATGAATTTGATAGGATAAACATGTTAAATAACAAACGATAACCTTGATCAAGAAAATCCAATGTTAAATCGAATGTTATGATTGGCCTTTTGGAAATAAGTTTTTTTTATACTAGATATTCTCCCTACAGGCCCTAGGTAATTATTTCTTTAAAATATTTCTTAGGAATTACCAGCATTATTATTTTTGCGGTCAGGACATAGAAAGTTCTGTATATCTATTTTATGGGTGACAGGAGTTACTCTATTTATATATGGCCGGAAAGCCAACCATAACATTGCACGTTTCCTGAAGGTGATTGTATATACTTCTTAAAGCAACCATTTGGCTTATTTTGTATTTTTTGTATTATGGCAATAGGCAGATGCACGCTTATATTTGAAGGCAGATCTTCTTTAAATCCAGAGGATAGTATATTACACAAATACCTTAATTTTTATTTGAAGTCAACCCAATTCAGTTGGGTGGGTTATCATGATATTTTTAATCATCCAATGTGTAAAGGATTATTTTAAATCCTCATTTTAATAAATCACTAATATCTTAAAATATAAATGTATGTTAATATAAAAGTTTACGTAAATGTTTACATTCTTTCCTTTGAATTAAATTACATCAATAATATCTAAGCATGAATATGTGATATTTTAATCTAAATCACATAATTGAAATATTCAAATATAATCTATGATATTTCGTTTCAAATCAAATATCACAAATAATATTTGAATGTTTTAATTTTAAATCAAATATCACTGATTATATCTGATAAATATCATTGATGTAATACAACTAATATCATTAGCAACATTTGATTTTTAAGAAATATGCGAACTTTTATGTAAACTATTACAATTCTAAACCGTAATCCTACTTTAAATATCAAGTTTTTAATGATGTAGTTATCTTATCAAACAAAGTTATAGATGGTTGCAATTTTCTACGCTAGTCATGATGGTGTTATATGGCTCATGATTTGAAATTTTGATTCTATATTCACGTGCTTTGTAACAGCATTTGCTATATATAGAACCTTAAGAAAATGATGGATGGCTCGACAGCAATTTTGATGGAGACTTGTCAAGGCCATCAATAATATTAAAAACAATGTGGGATGGAAAATCAACAACATTATTGATTTGCTAATTGCATAATTCTGTTCCGCATTTTACCTTATATTAGTTATACTATATTTCAAGTGATCTCACTGTAGCTTTTTATAGTATTGCCCACAAAGCTAAACCTATTGAGCGTGTATGTTTTGGTGGTAAGAAGATACATCCCAGATGTTCATATATTTGTTATATTGAAATTGATCTTTTCAATAAATTTCAATTTATCAAAGAAAAAGATGTGCTTATCTACATTCTTTCCTGCATGTTGATTCATTGAAACCAAGCATGTTCATACAACCCATAGTCTTAATTTGAAGCCTTCAACGAGACAAAGGAGCATGGTTTGGATGTGATCTTAGCCATTTAGGCCTTCTTGATGAATAAAATAGCATGTGTGAACATTTCTTTTTTGTTACCATTGAGTTATATAACTAAATTACAAAAGTTAGATTAAGAAAGCAAAAAATCAAATTGGTGTGTAAATTGTCAAAAGTTCCAGTGCATTCTCAAGAAATACACAACACTCTCAAAATTAAGGACCCTCTCTTTCTTATTCTTGACTTTTAGCTTTATAATATCCTTACTCTGCCTTGCAATGTTGAAAATGTATTGGATGTAAAATGATTCAAAACCTATGTTCTTATTGCCTATTTTATATTCCTATGTCAATAAATAAAGCCTTAGATCTTACTAAGAAGCCTTGGACTTGCATGACAAAACTTGAATCACTATCTTTTAAGTAGATGCATAATTATTCAAATATTTGGATCATCTAAGTAATTGAAACCATGCATACAATGTATTTGGTTCGTCTTCTTTGCAAATATCTTTTTCTTTGCATTTGGAAAGGGGAAAATTTTGTTTCCTTAATAAAAAAAGCTGAATTTCCAATAGTAAAGTCTCAAACTCTTCTTTTTAGTAATGATTGATGAGCGCTCTCTGATAGAAAGTAATGCAAAAAGCAAAAAGTCAATCACATAAGGAACATGAGCGATTTATTAACCCGATTCCACCTTGTTGGGTGAACCTATGGGGAGGAGGCCTAATCCTCTACAACTCACTACTAGGGGTTTAAATCAAGTAAAAGTGGGTTGAATAACTTGTACTATGTCTAGGACCCATAGTTATGATGTATAATGGACCCTCAATCATTTATGATTTCGATTAAGAATGCAATTATGTAATTATCAAAGAACTTTGTAATTGCCCTACTTTCGTGACATGCTTTTCATTCCATTTCCTTTTAGGATTTCCACCACATGAGCTTTGCTAATCTAGTTTATTGCGAAAATCTTGGATTATCTTGCCATGAGGATTGCATTTGTTGTAAATGCCGAGATGCCCTCTGGCAGATCATGTTTAGGCAGTTAGTTCACCACATGTATGTGCTGGATGCTCGTGGCCAAGTCCTCTATCAGGCATCCGCTTGGGATCTTACCAAATCATTTTTAACTAGCATTGGAGGATCCACAAATAGCTTTATCGGGTTGAATCCTGAGGGAAGACACTACTTGGACTTCCAGCTAGATCCTTAGTTGGATCTTGGTCTAGGTCACCCAGTTTGAATTGTTGGGGAGCCTCATGGGCTTAGGCCTGCCGTAATGGGCTTTATGGGCTTCTTAGGCTTATCTTGTTAGCCAATTCTTTCCTTATTAGTGAATAAGAGGATTCTTGGCAAGTAGACGATCAGGATCTAGCGTCGAACAACACTTTATTCACTTGGGCAATCCATTACCCCTGAAGTTAATTCAAGAAAAAGAAAGGAATAGCCTTTCCAATCTACGTTTTAAGCTGCTTGAGCAAATAGCCTTCCTATTGAAGGTATCTACCTTTTGAGGTTCTATTGTTCTATCATTTTTGTGTGATTCACGTAGCAACGAATCGTTGAAGGATGGTGATCTAGGCCTAGGTTATTGAGTCAACCATCTTTGATTGACTCAACTTTCTCTCGTTTAGATATGTCACCTTGGTCGAATCCAATGGTTATTCTTGATGGACTAATCCCTCCCTTACTGATGGTTCTCAATCTCTTCAAGTTGCTACGATCTTTTTTCCTTCTTTATTCCTTGTTACGTGACATATGATGCATGGGAGCCATTAGATGCAAGATTGAAGTCGTTGGCTAAGCCAACCACCTTGGTTCGGCCTTGGTCTCACGGCCAAACCATGCATCTTGACCTAGATAGGCAGTTCTGCTAAAGATGTGTTAGCATAGGATCGTTATGGAGGACCTCTATCCATAATTGAATGGTTCTGGTTGGAGATGACTAGCTTTGGCTTATCAATAGTGATGAAGCTCACCTAGGCCACAAGGTTGAGATTGGGTTGGGGCACATTATTGTTGGAAGGAAGCTTAGAAATCTGAGATGCTCAAATTTTGCCTCCATCACTATGGCGCCCATTCTCTTTGTTGTTGCTTCTCTCGGGGACATGCAAAGAACTGAGGTTAATGTGATTAAACCTTTTCCATTTGTTGGTAGTTTTACTCGTCATATGCAATTTGCTAACTTCACCTGGGTGGCGCATGTTGCCATCTTTGCATGGAGCTTTATTAGAGAAACCAATTAGATATGATGCTTTCTTCTTTTACTATTTTGGTTCTCAATTTTTGTTTCTCTGGGAAACTTTTTGTGAGCACCCTTTATACACGTGCAAAGGCCGTGCACTTTCTCCTAATGCTCGGCCTTTTTTTGTTTCCTTGGTGGGACGTGAGTTTCTTCTTATGGGAGGTATGAGTTTCCCTATGGGGTTTGTTCATTTTCTGGGATAAAATTTTGTGGGTGATGAAATTAAGGAATAAATTAATTTTGATGTTAAGAAGGTATGAGTTAAATTATAGGATAAATAAAAATATTTGGAAGATATACAGGTGGAGTAGATGTCTCACAAGAAAAGGGATAAATTTATCTTAATTTTTCCTTAAAATAAATTTATCCTGTATTTTAAACTTCCTCTCAAGATAAAGTCCGTCAATTATGAAACAAATCATCATATCACACACATTTTGCGGCCATTCCCTACGTAATTGGTTTTCTTCCAATTTAATGGAATGTCATCCTTTTTTAATAAATGTAATTTAACAAAGGCATGCATAAATTCCAAGTTTCCAACCATACACAGAAAGATAGATATGGTGTGAACTCCCAAACGGCGTGCTACGTAAATACAAAAGATAGATATTTTTTCTTTTACGCAAAGGTTAAGTCAACAGTTTTTTCAAAGTTATTTTACAAATCTTCGATCTTAACCTTTAGATGAACGCATATGCTTTTTCAGACAGCAAACAGCGCATGTGCTGTTCGAGTTGTGTACTCTCTCTTGATGAGGGCAGAGATTTGAAAAGGAGTTTGGAAAAAAGCGCAAAACCTTCATCTTCATTTCTTAATATCAAAATGTAACTCTTTTCAAAAAATATCAAAATGTAACAATTTCCATGACGTCATCAAGAGCAGCTGACACGCCAACTCGAATGTCCATTTATTGCTTCCTATGACAACAAATCAAAAAGCAAAAGTAGAGTAAAGGAAAACACCCCGGGTACTTCGTCATGCCAAAGCCCTTTCCTAAGAAAAGTGCAAATGGCACATTGGGTCCCAACCGAAGAATTTATTTATCTCTGTCGTTAGCTGCGTATCAAGCGTTGGCGACATGTCGAAGCCTCTCCCAAGAAAAGTGCAATTTGCACGTTTGGGTCCCAACCTAAGAATTTGTCTTTGTCGTCGGTTGCGTATCAAGCGTTGGCGATGGGCTTAAAGACGACGGTGGAGTACTTGGCGAGGTGAAGGCTAAATTGGCCCCCTTTCTCTGCGACGTCGATCTTGTCCTCTCCTGGAGGTGGCAACATCTCAAAGTTGGACACCAATTTCCCAATGACCATCCCAAGCAGCGGCAATGCCAATATGATCCCCGGGCAGCTCCTCCTACCAACCCCAAATGGCAGGTACCTGCACCCAAAACGTACGTTATAATTAATTAATTAATTAATTAATTAGCACATATCTATCCGTATATCTATCTATACTAAACTTATTACCATACCTTGTTTGCAAATGGAGGACTAATTAAGGTAAACATTCTTGACGTGTGTGTGTGTGTGTGTGTAACAAACAGACATGCATGTAATTGGATATATGTATGTATTACCTGAAGTCGACCTTGCCGGCGGCGACGGCGTCGGTGGCGGCCTCCTCGTCGAAGAACCTCTCGGGGCGGAACTCTTGGGGGTCTCGCCACCACTCGGGGTTGTTGGCGAGCCACCAGGCGTTGACGACGACCTTGGATTCCTTGGGGATGGTGTAACCGCCGAGGGTCGCCTCCTCGAGGTTCATGTGGGGCACGAGCAGAGGTATGGGCGTGTGCAGCCTGAGCGTCTCCTTCACCACGGCCTGCAGGTACGGCAGCCTCGCCAGGTCCTCCTCCTTGAGTGAATGCTCCTCCCCCAACACCTCCCTCATCTCCTCCCTGATCTTCTCCTGCACCCTCCCGTGGTTCACCACCTCCGCGATCGCCCACTCCATCGACCACAGCGTCGTCTCGATCGCCGCCACGTTGATGTTCTCCACGATGTAGAGCACGTTCTCGTGGCTTATCTCCCCGTTCCTCTCCGCCTCTATGATGTAGTCCATGGCGCAGCTTAGTTTTTCGTCCTTCTTCTTCTTCTTTTTGGTGGTGGTGGTCGACGACTGGTCCTCCTTGTCCTGGTCGGCGGCTAACACCCTCCTCCTGTGCTCCACGAAGTGGGTGTTGAAGAAGTCGAGGCGCCTCCTCTGGAGGTCGCGGCAGCGGTCGAGGTAGCCCTTGAGGAAGGGGCGGAGGAAGGGGATGAAGTCGCCGTAGTTGTACTCGAAGCTCTGGGCGAGGCGGCTGCGTTCGGAGTTGAAGACGGTGGCCTCCTTGAACAGGGGGTCGTCCACGGACTCGAACCTCGCGTCGAACATCATGCGGAACATGACGTTGTAGAGCATGAGCTGGAGGCGGCGGCGGACGACGAGGCCCTCGGGAGGGGAGGAGCGGAGGTCGGCCATGACGAGGTCCATCTCGTGGGCCCACATGTCGCGGTACTGGTGGACGACCTTGTTGGTGAAGAAGGGGAGGGTCATGATGCGGCGCATCTTCCTCCAGTGGTCTCCGTAGACGGTGAACACCATGTCCTGCCCGTTGCCCGTGAAGATGTCGAAGACGACGTTGCGTGGGCGTGAGCCGAACTCCACGCCCTGCGTGTGGAGGACCTCGGAGGCGAGCTTCGGGTCCGAGACCACCACGAGGTTGCGGAGTCCGAGGCGGAGGAGGAAGACCGGCCCGAATTTGGAGGAGAGAGAGACGAGGAACCGGTGGTTGAGGTCGTTGCCGACCTGCAGCCAGTTCCCGAATATCGGGAGGGCCAGGGGCCCCGGCGGAAGCCTCGCCCGTCGACGGCGGGCGAGAAATATGAGAGGGAGGAGGAGGAGGACAAGAGCAACAGCAATGGATCCGACGAGAGCCATCGATCTTCTTCCCACCCAATTAATCAACTCTAACTATATGGGATTTAATTAACTGATTTGGTAATGCGTACGTATGTATATAAATATACACACACCACCGATATTTGAAGCGAAGTGCTTCTGCTGCTGCTGCTGCTTGTGAATTGGGGGTGTGTTGTTGTTGCTTGGATGGATGTTTGTGTATGTATATAGGTGAGGGAGGGGAAGGGAGGAGAGGGAGTGAGAATTATATGGAGTACGATGATTGGTAGTGTACATGGTGGCGCTGTTTAGAATCGGAGATGGGAAAAGGGTAGGTGAGGTCGGCGGGGGAAGGGGATGGGAAGGTGGTAGGTGTGGGTGGAGAGGCCGATGGTTTTTTTTGGCGGGAAACTGCGGGCTGGAGAGGAACTTGGTAGGTTCAAAGTTGCGGTCGTTAGTCGTGGTTGCCTCTTTTCCACCGGTCAAGTCGATGCTCGCGGGCGGTTTTTTCTTAATTCTTAATAAATTAACATGCGTTCAAACTAGTTTTGCGAGAAAAGTCGATTTTAATTCATTGCCTAATCTATGTTAGCATAGTATTTGTATAATTACGGGTTATTTAATTTTATAATTATGACATTGTAAACATATTAGCCAGGGATGTTTACAACCTCCTCCTGGACAGGGGTTATACATAATAAAATAGAGTAGAAGAAGAGACTTCATGTAAATTACGGGAAAAGGTTAAAGGGAATATCCTTTTAATTTAGTTAAGGGGTCCTAGAAGTTGCCATGCAATATAAAAGAAGAGTATTGTGTATTTATTCGAAATCCTTATTGGTTGATAAAAAAATTTAAGAAGGGGGTTATGGCAAGCACATAACTAAAACATGAATGAAATAATCATTGGGATGTTCAGAAGAAAAGTGATTGTTCATCCACAGGTAAAATAAAGATAACATAATCAATTTGGATAAAATATAGTTTAAAAATGACATAAGGTTACAATGTCATTCATTTTATTCTTTAATATTTAACTAATTTATTTTGTGGTATGTGCAAATTATATATAGTGATACCAATGAGATTTCTCTGGAAATAGAAAATTAAAGGTGACTTATTTCATTTGTTTTATATTTTAGTAGTTAGATAATTATTCTTAACGTGTAAGGTATTGGGCTGACCGTTGATGCAATTCTCTCGAAAGTAGTACAATACCAATGTGGTGGTTTTCTCGTGAAATCATGATCCTCACATCATCATTTTTCAATATTTAAGGAATGTATTTTTGACATAGATATAAACTATTGGGGGTCCTCCATGCAAGTTTCCCTAAAAGCATGCTTACAGGTGCTTTGCCCTCGTCAAGTTTAGAACACGTGGCTTACATGTTAAATGGGGTACCCAACCTCATCTCCAGGCTTAATTTCAACATATCCTTCTTAATTTGGGTGGAGGGAGTCGTGGACGTCTTCGTAAACATTTGATATTACAAATAGAAAAGGCAAAAGTGCTTCCATGAATATCTGTAAAGATTTGGTAACCTATAGGCATTTATGGAAGCTATAATTTCTCTGGGAGGACAAGTGCTTTGAGAAGTCAATCTTCGCCGTGTGAAAATTTGCACCAATCACTGTGTAGTTGTTGTTGGCCGCGTGAAAAATGAGAATAAGGAAAGGAAAGAGGTATCTGAGAAGTTTAAGTGATTTTGTCCTTTCTTTTCTTTTCTTTTCTATCTTAAACTATATCTTTAAATGTTTTAAATATTTTAATTGTACCAGTTCGAAATAATGAAACCCGGATCCAGTGGAAAATCTTGCTCGGTTAGATTTTATGATGATTTCGAAAATGATGATATCATGATTAATTGAATATAATTAAAATCAAATCACGGTATTTTCGATTTAATATACGGTTTGATTTTGAAAACACCGGTAACAATAATCTGTGGGTAAGTAGCCGGTAATCATGCCAACTTTAATTGGGCCCACGTCACGCACCCAAATAAGATGGAACCCAATCAGCTCTTCTCCAGGTCTCACCAACCCAATTGCATCACGGGCCACGTCTTCACCGACCAACTTCGATATTCTCTGACTAATCATCGTATTGGACTCCAAAGTCTTGGTCAGGATAGATGCATGATATTCGTGGTGGACCACTTCGGGAGAGTCACTTTTGTTGTCTATGATTTAGATTATCGTCAAGTGAACATGGACTTTCTTCGAAATGGAGGTAATTGGATAAAGGATACAAAGTACATGTACGTATATGTTCGTCAAACATGCTTATTCAATGAATCCCATTCGTCAACGAAAACTTTTTATAGTCAACGGGCCGTCTATGTGGCTGCATGACAATGAAATATCGCACAGGCACTATATTTATTAAGAGTTATTATATATATATATATATATATATATATATATATATATATATATATATATATTGGATATTACATCTATATTTTTATAGTCTTGGTAATTATACAAATATCTTCTCAATCTTCCCTTCGTTAACACAAATACCCCTCCGTTAATTTGTCGTTTGGTTAAACTATAACGACTGTTATGCTAGAGATATTTTTATTAACGGAGGGAAGATTAAGGGGTATTTATATAATATCCAAAGTTTATAAGGGATATGTATGTAAAAACCTCTTTTATTTTTTGTGGATGCTTCATCTTCTCTTTCTTCTTCTTCTCAAAGGAACCCTAGTTTTTGGGTTCTGATTCTTTGAAGATCCTCTGTGGTGCCCCGATCCAACCAAAGAGGACGAGATTCTCCTGCTCCTCCCAGGTCAGGTCGCCGAAGTCGAGTGATGACATGTCCATGTCTGGTGAGGACTCCCCTTCAGAGCCCAACTCGGCCCTCAACGAAGAGTTACCCAACTCGGAGCTCTCCCCCGAGGTCTCCCCTCCTCCCATTCTACTGCCGAGGTTCACGCTGATGGTGCGTAGCTTGGCGTCCACAGAGGAGGCGAGGGCATTCGTCAAAGTCAAGCCATGGTGGTCCAGGAAGTTGAACTTGGCGCCGTTGCCGCGAAGCATCGAGGAGGCCTGGTCGTAAGCGAGCACAGCCTCCTCGATGGTGTCGAAAGTGCTGAGCCAGAGGCAGGTGTGGTTCCTGCAGCAACCATAGTGGTGGGTGAAAGCTGTCATCTTGGTTGTCGAGGAGGAAGGCGTTAGAGGAGCCACCGAGGACCCTCAACCTGAGGAGGTAGAGGCCGATGTGCGTACCTGGGGATTTGGCTTTGCTGGGTGAGAAGAAGGATAGGGGAGGTGCACGAAAGACCAAAGGCTACATGAGATGCAAATAAGCTATGCTGAGCCTCGACACCATCTTCCCTTTTCCTCTCGCTCCTCTCCTCTCCTTGTGTAAGCATTTCTGTGGCTCTCCTTCTCCGAAAACGATGTAGAGGAGAGGAGATCACAGGGGTTAGTCCCAAAGGAGGGTACCCATGGAGTTGTGAGGTGGAGAAAGGATCGAAGTGGTTGTGGTGATGTGGGAGAGGAAGAGAGAGAGGAAGGTTGCAAGAAAGAGGAGAAGAAGCAACGGTGAAGCACTTAAGGGTTTTTGCTGAATGGTGGTGAGAGAGATGTGCAGAGCTCTGATATATACGCAGGGCAAGAGGGGTAGGGGAGGGTGTGCGCATGCTATTACCCCTCTTGCCCAGCGTATAAATCCTTGACATAATTGATTTAACCAAATGACATATTAACGAAGGTATATTTTTGTTAACAAAGAAAAAATTTTAAAAATATTTATGTAATTATCAAGATAATCAAGAAATAGACGTTATATATAAAATTTATTGAAACACATATGTAAAAACCCTTATTTATTATATGATATGGATCCATCACGTTTACGCTTGGAAGGAGATTTGTGCCACGGAGTCAATTCACACATGCACTTTCCCCGACAGAGTCCAAATTCGGCAACCATTTAATTTTTTCACATAATTGATGATGCCACATCAGAGATTTAGAAAATTAAGGTGGGGTGAGTTTATGAAGGTTGATGATCGATATTTCATCATGTCATGCTGTTGATTAGGTCTCATTTACCCAAAATCGTATAAATCATTGAGATCAATTTTTATTTATTAGACTTAATTTTAGGCACTGTGATAAAAGAGGTCAGCCCCAAAGTCACGAATTAGTTGGAGGTATGCAAAGAAAGTGTGTCATATATTTAAATTAGGAAATTGGGACCGTGTTTTACAGCGTGAGTAACATTATTGTCGGTGAAAAATAAATAAATAAATAAATAAATATATATATATAATTTAATTTATAAAATTATCTAATGTAATATAATCGATATAATATATATTGAAAAAATTTAAAAATATTATTAGTTAAAAATTACCTAATTAAAGAAAAAAAAAAGTAACAAATAATATCGTGATAGAGAAGAGGGGAGGTGAATTGGGAAGAGAGGTGGAGAGTGGGAGGAACATTAATGTTGTCTCGTGAATGTGTGAGAGAGAGGAATGTAGAGAGGACGAAGGTGAGACTAAGTGAGTTAGGAAAAGTTAGGGGAATAAAATGAGGGATTAACATGCGGTCATTTGAGTTTTCTTCGGATAATAATTAGTGAAAAAGTAAATAAATATATTTTGTAATGTGTTTTGTGATGTATAAAGTGAGAGTGTTGATTTTAATCGATATATTTTAATTTTTTATTAGTGAAAATTACTTTTTATAGATGAAAAAATATTTTTTAAATAAAAATCACTTTTTATATGTGAAAATTACATTTCAAATGAGAAATCATTTACCATCAATAGAAATACAAAACACATCGATATATATTTATTTTCGATCGATACGTTTCGATTTTCAACATATATATTTTCATTTTTAACTAGTTCAAAATTATTTACAACTGATATATTTTGATCTTCTTGATTTTTAACTGATGAATTTTAATTTTGACTGATTGATTTTCATTTTTAATCGATTGATTGTTATTTTCAATCGATTAATTCTAATCATACATTGCAATACGTATTTTCATATTCATACTCTAATAATTCTATGTTAAAACTAATTATAAGTAATTTTTAATGAATATCTATTGTATATATAAGTAATATTTAATTTATTAATAAAATAAAAATAAATAATTTAATCCAAAACAATCCTGCCCTGAAGAGCGTCCAACGGTGGCGAAACATTGCTTCGGGGAGTTGGAGGTCCCAACTTGAGCCTCCCTGATGTTAAAACAAAAAAAAATCATGTCTACGCAACTAACAATCGGTAATAAATAAAATTAAATACTTGATTAAAAAATAAATCAGAGACCACCTGACATAAAATTTTGATTTTGGACGGTTAAGTAACTTGCTTGCAAATGTTTTAAGACGGCCGATAAAAGTAACCGGAGAACTTAAAATCGACGATTGTGGGGAAGGGAAACCCTTGATATCTTGCAATCTATTCTATGGCATTCACTCAATTCAATATTTCAATAAAACTAGGAGATTGGCCAATAGCTTATGTGACATGGGCAGATGAGTGGAGAGCCAAGTCAAGGGGGAAAGACTTTTCCCCTCCTCTCAAGCGACTCCCCCCCGCCCCCTCCCTCTCGAGAAAAAACCCTAGTCGCCACCTTGGGGCCCTAATCGATCACTTGGCTGATTGGGGCATATCCCCCCACCTCTGACTCCTCCTCTCATCTTTTAGGACATGCTTCATCGATGGTGGAGCCGCTCGTCGTCGTTGCTAGCGGTCGTCGTTCTTCCCTTATGTTCGCGGCTTACCGATCGAGGTCACTATTCACCTCTCGTAGCTCGCTCACTGCTCGTGGTCGTTCATGGAGGTCGCGATCGGGGCGAGCAGTCGTGTGGTCATTGCGTTGAGTCGGTGCGTGGTCGTGGATTATTGATCGGTGCACTTTAGGGCTCGACGGTGGGTTGGTAGTCTTCTTGGCGGTTGATTGCCGGTGTTGGGCTTGAGGCACATGCCGTGGAGGGCGACGGTCAGGCACAATCGACGGCTTGTGCAGTGGTTGTGTGGGAAGATTTTTTCTGCTAGTGTTGTATAGCCTTTCTTTTTGCTTTTTTTTTAGTGTAATTTGTTTTGATTTGGAGATCAAGTGGGACTCTGTATTTTTCACAGTCAAGTTTTTCTGACGCATTTAGGATTTAATTTATTCAAACTCGTTAGCATGATTTTTGAGATTTTTATCTTCTCGTATCAATAGCGAGGTTACCCTTTTTCCGGAAGTTCTCCGATTTCGAACCTTGGGATATATATATTTTTTATTTTTCTTTTATTTCTTATCTTATTTTTTATCTTTACATTCCTTAGTTTTTGCAAAATATATTTTTTCCTTCGTAATTGAGAATTCTCCATTCACCTTAAGGGTGCATCTTTTCGAGAGGATACTTCCCCTTTAATAAAATATTTTATTTTTATATTAAAAAAAGTCAACAGAGAAAGAGAAGGGGAGATGTTTAAAAGGGATTGACAAATGACATACTAAAATCTCACTTTGAGCATATTTGTACAGGTGCTTTAACGTAAAGGTATTAGCAAAAGAATTAGTTAGCTTGAAAATCAAAGGAATACCGACGAGGACATCGAAAAGTGAGCTGCAATCGTAAAAGTTCTGGCCGATAACTTGAATTTACGTAGTTATGTGATTTTTATGTTGGTCGAGTTGAAATCTAATAAGTTATCAAGGTGTAAATATAATTACTTTAATTTTTGTTTCAAAATTAATAATAAAATACAATTAAAAAAGTATTGTAAGTAAAAACACACTATTAGGAGGCTGGATGGTAATTACTTATCATATCCCAATATTTATTCCTCAATTTCTTTTATTAAACACATAATTATCATCAACATTCAAAAATTTAAATCATGATCATGTAATAATTTATGATTAAACGATTTATTTTAATAGGAAGGATTACTTGTTATAAAGGAAATATAAGGAAACATCAACTCAAGTATCCTTTATTTAATATTTCATTAATATTTCATTGATACTTGGGTGGGTCTCAAAACCTATGCACACGAGAAAAGGAAGTGGGCTAAAAGTTTAACAAGAAAACAACTACATAAAGGTGACTAATGTATGTGTACATTCATTTGGCTCTTGATTCCATCACAATTTACACTTATGACTTACATATATTCTTCTTGCCATCCTCAAACCATTTTGTCATATTATTACCTTTCCCTAGTCCTATTAGGCCAATCTTGCCAATTGAATTATTCCATTGTACACACACGCTACTAACAATTTATATGGATACATTTCCTAATTAATTTCTCTTTAGCTTAGTGTACCACTAGGATTTTATTACCGGATGGATCCTTATTAATTCTACACTTTTGGTATCCATCATAACATCATTAATTATTCCATAGAGCTTTAGATCGATCCGATCATCCCTAATTTATCCATACTCTTTACTCATGCTAATGCACATTGACTAGCCATCCCAATCATGCAGTATAATACTGTTATGCTCTATAAGATTCATTTCTAACCATCCCAAACCTATTGGGAAATTCATATGCGATGGTGACAGGTTCTAATTAGATAACTTTCTAGGTGTGATCACGAAATACCAACTTTTTTCTCTAAGTAACCCTTCTAGGCTACCTACCATTTTCTCTCTTCCGAGCAGTTGTTAACCATTCTAAACTCGAGACTAAAGGATAAACATATATATACAAGTCATTGACTCGTGGTTGATCTTCCAAATCATTTCTCTAGTCTTTCGATATTAACATATGCCATGTTAGGAAGTCTATTAAGAAGAGGTTCACTAGGGATAATGGAGTCTTGCTGCTTCCTTGATAGTTCCTGTAAAGCTTCAAAATCTGAGTCCCTAAGTCATTTCGGACTCGAGCACATCCAATCGAACCCATCAAGGCCCGTCGGCTACGGGTTGGGTCAGAACGTCTCGAAAAACATGAAAATTCATGTGTTTCAATCAACCTTGATCAAAACCTATCTGAAATAGGTCATATTTAGTGTCGTTGAATTCACCTCGTTATAAGCTTTTCAACAATTCTTATTTTGCAGAAATCCGAAGTCCATAGCTTGATTTACGCGAAAAATACCAAAAGCGGGCAAAAGGTGTAAATACACCAACAGTAGGGGTATTTTTGTCAACATTCAGGTAAACCTAAATCTAAACCTAAATTGGGTTAGAGAGACCTATAAAAGGCCTAAATTGGGGTCTTGGAAATCACTAATATCTTGTTGGCAATTCTCCTTTCAAGAAAAAGAGCAGGAGAGAAGAAAGAAGGAAAAAGAAGAAAGAGAGAGAGAGAGAGAGTCTTCCAGCACGAAGAGTGAAAAGAGAGGCTGAGAGGGTTCTCACAAATTCCTGCATCATCGAGCATTGTACGGTGATAGAGGGGTTTAACACACTACAAAAAATGTGACGTATGGTGACGGGTGAACTATAATAACATTTTAAATATGCCACTATTGATCTACATTGAAATGTCACTAATTTACCCTTTTCCCATTTTTCTTTTTTTTTTCCCTCCTCCTCCCTCTCTTGATTTTTCACTCCTAAACCTAAACCCACACAAACCCTCCTCCAAACCTGCGTTGTCATGCAGTACAACCCCCCACCCTATCAACCCCTCGCCTGCGGCTCCCTTGCGATTGCCTCCACCATCGTGCGCCATCGCCTCCCCATCCTCCACTGACCTTCTTCTCTCCACTTGGTTAGTTGTGGTGGTGCAAGGGTGGCTGTGATCTGGTGGTGCTGTCTTGGTTGAGGCTACGGTTGCAGTGGGGGTGTTCGATGAAATGGCTATATGGGAGGGTTAAAGTCGTGGTAGTGTAGGTGAAGTGTTCGATGAAACATCACCAAAACAAAGTTTATCAATGAGGTGGTCAATAGAGGAAACCATCTTAGTAGCTACATTTTGCAAGTTATATTACTAGAAAAAAGCATCAGGGTGTTGTGGTTGCAGGGCAATTCTATGTGGTGCCTGAGGTGTTTTAAACCACGGATGTGGAAGCAAAGCTTTTGCTTGTTGATGGGAGGACAATTAAGGTCTTGGGACATAGAGAAGCTATAGAGGGAACTAGGAGAGTTCTTAGTAAGTAACAGACTAAGAGGAGATGTAAGTTGTTCTTAGCATCTATCTTGTGGACTTTGTAGCGCTCTATCAAATTGTGGTTTTTAAGCTTTCTCCCTAAGTGAATATTGTCATATACCTTGATTCATTGGAGTTTGTGAAAGTTTTTTGTTTGATGTGGCACTTGGATCGATTAATTTAATTTAGTGCATTTTGTATATACGAGGATGTGAAAGATGATTAATTAGTTAATTTGTAGTTTGTAATGAATATGGTTTTATTCTTTCCAAGAAGAATAATTAATTAACATGGTTTTATAAGAATCTGAAGTTGGTAGGATGTCTATTTTTTCTTCCTTATGGAGGGAGGGTTGGAGTAATCATCGCCTAGAAGTTTACGAAATTTCAATCTATCAGCTTGTAGTTCAATTAATAGATGTTCGTTTGTTTGTTTGTTTCTTTCTTTTTTTTGATTTTTCATTCTAGAAATGGGTCATTAGTGGAGATGGCGTTGGCCATCCGTTGGTGAATTCTAAAGCTAGTTGGGTCATGTGATGTTTATATAGATATAAATTACAACTGTGTGGTGAGCTATGGGTAGAGATGGAGTGCTTTAGAGATTGATTATGAAAATCAATCAATTGCGTAAGGTTGAATGTAGAATGAGATGTATAGCTTATTATAATTTTTGGGACAAAGTAGAATGTATAGGAAATATATTCTGAAACTAGAGTAGTAAAGTGCTACTAATATTATGATAGAGAAGATAAAGTATTCCGTGAACAAAGAATCAGAGGATCTAGAGTTGTTGTTAGAAGGTTTCGAAGCAACTTCAGGAGATTTTCTTCAGCTATTGCAGGGCAAGTTCTGCTAGAAGGAGCAGGGTTTGCTTGAGAAAGACTAGGGCAAGATCCATAGATTGGAGGAATTAGCAGATTTTTTAGTCATGGAGATGAGTGCTCCATTTCTAGGAATAGCTATGGAACTTGCCTAGTGGAAGTAACCAATGTCATAAGCTTCTTTTGGTTGGAGCAGCATTGCTTTAGAACATCTATGATTAACTCATCCTTTATAGTCGGCAAAATCACAATGGAATCTATAAAAAAAATAATCAACGGAAGATTGTACAAGAATATTAAAGTGGTCAGCTATAGAAATGATACTGCCAACTTGAATGTGAAGGAGTGGATTGAAAGGAATGCCCACCCATCAAAGTACTAGAAAAGGTTTATTACATTGTAAGCAGCAAACCCTATTACATACTATTATTTAGCTCTTGCCTTGTAATGTCTAATTAAACCTGGGTAGATTTTGCACTGCAAATTGTTCAGGAATGTAGACACACCTCACAGTCATTTTGGTTTATTTCTTGCACCATCTCACTCAAGACCTCCGTAATTCTCCAGATAGATTCTATGTCAAATACACTGCCAAAGAAAAGAATTTGACAAAAAATAAAAAGGAATAATAAGTGCATACAGACTTGTAGGCATAAAGAAAAATATGATATTTACATCCATCAAGGATGCTTGCAACCTTATTTATACCTCAAGTTTCCCATTTCTGATGTCATTGCTTCATCAAGTCTCATGGAAGAGTTGCTTGGCATTCCATATCCTATAGGAGGTCTAGACCCTGGATGGGTAACTGGAGGAGTGAAGATGGAAGCAGCATTGGGCAAACGCTGAGGAAACTGAATGCCAAATCTCTACAAATTTTAATATAATAATAAGGTCCAATTATGTGAACTGTATGTTATTATTCCATAAATCTTTCATGATTTTGGATTGAGATGGCAATGCAATGTAAATAAGAAGGAGAATGTAGTAACCATTGGCAAAACTATTAAGTGCACTCAAGCAATGTTGGTGAAAAGGCTTCCAGCAATTGAGAAGGGCTTTTTTGAATTCTATTTTTGAGTTGCAACTGAAGGTCTAGTTGACCTCTATGAGTGTACTATATTCCATATATTTTAGTATCATGGAATGATGATATTTTCTTGATAGATGGTTGTTCCTTCTATTTCCAAAAAGTGCTCTGCCATGTGCTATGTTGAATTGTGCAACTAGATGCATATTCTGAAGTTGAAACTTGATTTTCTCTTTAATGGATGATTCTTTAGGTGAATGGATTGATATGTTAAAGATGTCGTAGCCTAGCACCATTGGTTGGTTTAGGTATTATTTTTCTGCGAACATGTTGAGGGTCATGATTTCTAGGTTTAGCAATGTTACCTTATTAACTACAAAAATAGACATGTAAAGATTTTTACCCAGTCATGTATTTTTGTCCAGTCTCTAGAAATGAATTTTAAGTGTATATTGGTCATTTAATATAGATGGTCTTCTTCATTTTAGACTAAAAGCCCGAGTTTGTATGTTTGTATTTAATATAGTGTCTATTGGTCTTTTTTCTGTACATATCTGTTGGTATAAGTTTGCCACATTTTTTAAACTTGCAGTTTGTTAGTAATCTGACATAAATTGAGATGAAGGATAAGGGAAGAGAAGAGGAAACAAAGAGGTACCGGTAAGAAACAAGAAGAAAATGGTGGCAACAAAGAAGAGGAATAATGGCAGAACTAAGAAGGGGGAACATTGTTAAATAATGAAATATGTAGTTTGAGAAATGTAGCAAAAGTAAAAAAAATACAACCCCTTTCACCTCTTTTTTTTTTTTCAAAAGGTGATATTCCATCTTAGTTGTTGAAATCTCTTTCACATGGCTTTGCCTTCTAGGTGAGTGAGGAGATTGCTAGGAAATTATAATGAAAAGATAGCTTATGGGAAATTATAAGAAAGTTATGATGGCAAAGGAGTAACGGGTTTGTCGGAAGGTGGGTGTGGAAAAGATAAGTTCTTCGACTGGAGTTTTGCTTGTTACTACTAAATGGTTTTGCTTACTCAATCACGTTATAGTCTGATGCTTTCCCTTGATGGGTAATTGGCCACTTTCCTAGGATTAGCAGGTAGGAAATCGGGGTAAGAAGTAGGTGAAAAAAAAAGATGATGATGATAATAATGATAATAATACTAATGGAGAATGGTGAAGATGTTTGGAGTACTCTATGGTTGGAAGTATCCATGGATTTGCTTCTTATCATATTTTTTTCTGCATTTGCTCAGGTCTGTCTGATGGTTTCCTTCATGAATGTCACGACCCGCTCCCAGCTCCCTACAGAACCCGAGAATAGCTCACCTCAACGAACCCCAAGACCCAGTCATCCAACGAGAAACAACCAAATGTATACTCATTTCACAACCACACGTGCAATGCAACTAAGCAGAAAGTACGTAAGACACAATAAAGGAAACAGAACAGTATATCTCAAGGATATAACATGGCACAAGCGGAAAAGTATTGTTACGAACATAACCATCACAACAGAAACTGGTAGAAATATAACCGAACATAACATAACAGTCTACAGGCTACTCACTACTAACAAAATTCTACAGCAAAAAAGAAAAAAGGACTACAGCTGGGCTTGACTGGCTCAGCAGCAGGTGGCGCTGGCTACTCATATCCCTGACCTGAACATGGTTATAGAAATTCGTGGCCAACTAATGCAGAGTAGAGTGGTGGTTAAGTCATTTACATGCAACTAAACATAATTAAATAAGCAACTAGCTAATTATACATTGCCGATTATTCATTATCATTCGTTTTCGTTTATCTCATTTATGCGTTTCTAAGTCGAGTATTCTAATCAGGATCCATAACATTTCTAAATCTTCTTATTCCCTAAGGGAATGATCTCAATTAAGATCTCACTTGTAGTTTTCCCCCGATGTAGAATGTACACGTGATACTCTCCTGGCCGAAAGAGTCCCCCGTGGTAGTCATACACTCGATCTACCACCCCGAGGTCACGGTCGCAGCGTAGCGGTGACTACAGCATGCGCAATAAGCGCACGAGTAAAGACCCTGCACTGGCACGCAGTCAGTCGTTTCCGCTAGCGGGTATGCCCAAAAGTACAGCACAAAATAGCACAGGGCCCTGCCCTCTCAGAACAAGGGTCTCTCTTCTCAGAACAGAATAGGGGTCTCGCCCCTCCACGTCCACATACCCTCGTCCGACTATCCCGATTCGTCCAGTGGGCCTAACAAGAGTCGATGTAGGTTGGCTAGTCCTAACCCTAGGCCCCATGGGGCGGCTAGCTCCCTCCATAGACTAAGTAGCTCACCTCGGTACCACGTACGCGAGGGCCAAACAGGAGTCGGTGAAGAGTGACTAGTCCTAACCTCGAGTCTCAACCCAAGGGACGGCTAGCTCCCCTCTACATTGAAGGGACAGTGGCTCCCTTGGTATCGCGTACGCAAGACAGTCGCTCTCCTCGGTACCGCGTACACAAGGGCCAGCTCACTTTCCACACTAAAGGGGCAATTGCTCTCCTCGGTATACGAGAGCCAGCGCACTTCCCTTAACCAAGTCTGAACAATCACCCGTAGGCAACATGTTCCAAAACTATCAGGTTTTCCGTACTATAGTATTCTTGGTTTCTTTCTAAATTCCCTATAGGGTTCGTACATGGACTTTCTTATTTCCATATCTGGTTCGTTACATGTAGAATAGGCAACTCAAATTCCACCATCGATTACTCGGTATAGGTATGTATTTCCATTCATGACGTGGTTCATTACAGGTAGTATAGGCAGCTCGTGATTTATTTCTTTTCAGGAAGCACCACGGTAACTCAATCATTCATTAACTACACATGCATTTCTTCCAACCCTAGTGTTTATTTCACAACCTAGAGTTCAATCGAATATATTCTAAAGTAGCATGCATTTGTCTCTTTTTAGTCTTAGGGTTCATCTCACAACCTGGGGTTCAAATAATTTTACACATACAATTTAATTATTAACTCAGGGATTAAGGTGAAAACCACTCTACCAGGGTAACTGGGTGGAATGGGGGCTCGTATGGTAGCTCCCGACGTCTCCGCAGGTCCCGTGTACACTACGGACTGGACACCTATCACAATGACCAACATGTCAAAATGAGCTCAAAAACTGCATAGACACTATACCATTATGTAGAGAATCTCGAACGAAAACCAACGATATTTCGTTTGCGGGAAACCGACTCCGTTTGGGCCCTGAATTGGCCCAAAATCACCAACTCTGACCAAAATCAAACGTCTGGGAAGAGTCCCAAACGTCTTAAACGAACTCAGTGACTCTCCTTGCTCTCTACGTCTTTTTTAGATGCCTGGAACTCCTTGCAGATGTCTGAGGGGGTCTCCAGATGCCTGGCAACACTCCCGAACGTCTAGAACCACCTCGATCCTCGCACCAGCGTGCCTTTCCAACCCCGGACACATGCATGCAAGGTCAGAACTCGACAAGGAATAATGATTGAAAATTATTCGCTATCAGACGTTTGGGATTACCTTCGGACGTCTGGCCAAACATCTGACGGTCTCTCCAGGCATCTAATTCTGCGAAAAAATAATTCCCCAGAACCGTTTGCGAGCTCTCTCTCCCGTGCGTTTTGCTGCAACACAGCGACCCCTGCAATAGCAGCTTCTCCTGCCACTTCCCCCTACTCTCCCGCACGCACTCCTATCCTTCGTGCTCCTCCGATCCTCCTCTCTCCCTCTCCTCTCACTTGGCTGCAGTGTGATATGCGAATGGAGGAGGGGGGGTTTTTATGGAGTTCAGGGCATGGGGGAGGGAATGGCATGAAGTATGGGGGGGAATGGGGAGGAACGGGGGAGATGGCGTGAGGTACGGTGGAGGGGTGAGGTGCTCATGGGGTAGGGGTGTGGGGGTGGGAAAATTGTGGGGACACCCTCACAAGTTCTCTTTTTCCCTTGCATACCCACAACAAAAGCCTAGGGGGTTAAAATTGCACAAAAACCCCTAAAAATTTCAGAAATGCCAAATGACCCTTGGGAAGGGTCATTTCAACATAACAAACCTAAAGGAAGTTTCGCCCCCGAAACCTGAGCTAACTAGGGTACGGAAAATTAAATGTAATTGTGCATAACAAATTTAAAGAGGATCAAAGTAGGCCAGAAGTGACGCACCCTCGAAAAGTTTCGGGTACTGTTCTCGCAGCTCAAAACATGGTTGGGATCGACGATGTATCTCCTGAGGTTGGATACATGAAACACGTCGTACACTCTCGAGAGCTGGGGAGAAAGGGCAAGCCGATACGCAACGAGTCCTACCCGCTCCAAGACCCCAAAGGGCCCCACAAACCTCGACACGAGCTTCCCTTTCACCCCAAAATGTTGTAAGCCCTTCATGGGTGAAACACAGAGGAAGACGTGATCCCCAACCTTAAACTGTATCTCTCTATGCTTCAGGTCCGCGTAGCTCTTCTGCCTGCTCCTGACAGTACAGAGTTGCCTGTGGATCCGCACGATCATCTCCTAACTCTGACGGATCAACCTGGGACCAACTTCCCACTTGGTCCCCACCTCAATCCAACTCAGGGGTGCTGTACACCTCTCGTACAGAGCCTCATAAGGTGCCATGACAATGCTCAAGTGGTAGCTGTTGTTGTATGCAAACTCTACCAAGGGCAATTGTTCCTCCCAAGGCTAGGAAGTGAAACGGGAGACTCTGTCTGAAATGATCTCATGAGGGACTCCATGAAGGCACCCTACGTCTCTAAGGTAGTGTTTTGCCAATTACGCTGGTCCAAAAGTGACTCGGATAGGCAAAAATCGTGCCGTCTTCGTCAATCTGTCAACTATCACCCAGACTGTGTTGTGTCCTCGTTGTGTCACAGGTAAGCCCACTACCAGGTCCATAGTGACACTCTCCCACTTCTATTCCGGTACGGGAAGTGGCTGTATTGGCCCTACAGGCCTCTAGTGCTCGACCTTCAACTGTTGGCATACCAGGCATTGCTGAACAAAACTACCAACATCCTGCTTCATCCCCCCTCCACCAGAAATCACGTCGTAGGTCGTGATACATCTTTGTGTTCCCTGGATGTATGGTGAATCTGGACCCTTGTGCCTTAGGCAGAAGCTCTCTCAACAGCTCATCGTCTCTAGGAACGCACAAGCGTCCCCTCATACACACGACCCCGTCAGTGAAAGAGAACTCTCCCGGGTTCCCTGTCAATACCTGGTCTCGTAGTGTCTGCAGGTATGGATCCGTCATCTGTCTAGTAACGACACAATCTATTAGCTCTGGTCGTGCCTGCCTCGCCACTTTCACTGCCCCGCAATACCCTGTGACTCCTGGGGTCGCCAACTGCTCACCTCCTCCACGAGTCTCCAACTCTGTGCCCGTAGACTAGCTAAGTGGACGGGCACCTTTCGGCTCAAAGTGTCTACCACCACATTGGCCTTCCCTAGATGGTTGGAGATGCTGCAGTCGTAGTCCTTCAGGAGCTCTAACCAGCGTCTCTGTCCCATGTTGAGCTCCTTCTGATCAAACAAGTATCTGAGGCTCTTATGATCAGTACGGATCTCGAACATCTCTCCATACAAGTAGTTTCTCCATGTCTTCAGTGCGAAGACAACAGCTGCCAGCTCTAAGTCATGGGTGGGGTAGTTGTACTCATGGGGCATCAGTTACCGCGAAGCGTAAGAGACAACGTGGCCTCGCTGCATGAGCACACCACCCAATCCCTGCAATGAGGCGTCAGTGTAGACCACGAATCCACCACTGCTGTCTGGGATGGTGAGTACTAGAGCTGAAGTCAGCCTCTCCTTCAGCTCCTGAAAGCAAGACTTACACTCGTCTCTCCAAGCGAAGGGCACGTCTTTCCAGGTCAACTGAGTCATAGGACATGCGATCTGCGAGAAACCTCAGATAAACCACATGTAGTAGCCTGCCAGCCTCAGGAAACTACTTATCTCTATCACTGTATGCGACCTCTCCCACTTGAGTACGGCCTCAACCTTGGTTGGGTCCATAGCCAATCCGTCTCCCAAGATCACATGGCTCAAGAAGGTAACTTGTCTCAACCAGAACTCGTACTTGTCGTACTTGGCTTATAGCCTATGCCGTCTAAAGGTGTCCATCACCACGTGAAGATGCTGTCCATGCAGTGCCTGATCCCAAGAGTAGACAAGTACGTCATCGATGAATACCACCACGAACTGGTACAAGTACGGTCAAAAGACGTGGTTCATCAAATCCATGAAAGCATCGGGGGCGTTGGTCAACCTAAACGACATGACCAAGAACTCGTAGTGACCATACCGCATACAGAAAGCTATCTTGGAGATGTCGGTTTCCCTAATCCTCGGCTAATGGTAGCCTGACCTCAGATTTATCTTGGAGAACATCGTGGGGTCTCTTAGCTGGTCGATGAGGTCATCAATACGAGGCAACGGGTACTTGTTCTTGACGGTGACCTGGTTCAACTATCTGTAGTCGACGCAAAGTCGAATGTTATCGTCCTTCTTTTTCACGAACAGGATAGGGGCTCCCCACGAGGACACATTGAGCCTCACAAAGCCCTTCTCCAATAGGTCCTGTAGCTGAGACTTGAGCTCTCGCAGCTCAAGTGGGGCCATCCAGTATGGTGCAGTAGAGATGGGATCGTCCCCGATACTAGTGACATCTCGAACTCGATCTCATGCTCAGGTGGTAGTCCTGGCAGCTCCTCTGGAAATACATCGGGGTACTTGTAGACCACCGGGACACTCTGTAAGTCAACCACGGGGCTAGGCCCTGCTATGACACACGCTAGGAAGCCCTCACACCCCTAGCTGAATAGCTTCGTTGCCTGAAGTGCGAAGATGCACAAGAATCCCCCGTCTACTGGCTAGCCGTGGAACTCAAAGGGAGGTAACTCTGGAATGGAGAAGACAATCTTCCTCCCGAAATAATCCACTAGGGCATGATAAATATCCAGCCAAGCATCGAGGAGACAAGCACCGAGGAGATGGTATGTTATTACGCATCTTCGAGGGAAATTTTTCGCCTCTCCGCGCCGAGAACTCTTCCAAATCAACTTGTGTTGATTAGCCGTTCCTAATCTAGGTAGCTTTTTCAGAACAAAATTAACGCTTTTGCGTGATTTTGATAATTAAGTGCACTGAATCAAACTATGTGTGGATTAGGGTGCTTAGGTTTCCGAGTCCCGCAAACCAAAAGTCAGTTAACGAGGCCAAATAATCTCTAAGCCTTAGACCTAATATTTAAGTTTCGCATTTTCCTCAACCTCTTGAGGACTATCCAGATCTTAACAAATACTTGAATTTTTAAGCCTAAAAACCGGCTCAAGAGGACTAAGATCAGCGTTCATACTAATCTCTTTTGTCTCTTAGCACTTTTTGTCTTTTATTTCTTTCTTTTGATTTGGTCTAGAACTAAGTATATTCCTCAATCTTTTACTAATGACTAACTCTTTTTGTTTCAAATTGATTGTTGACATTGAAATCACTTCCTCTCTTTTCCTCTTCTCAAGAATGATTTGCATTTAATTCTTTCAAAATTTCCTCCCCTTTCTCCATTTTTTTTTATTCTTTTTCAATTTTATATTTTTTTATTTTTTTAAAATATGTATATTTTTTTTTGTAAGAACCCTTCAGAACTGTGAATTTTTATGTGTTTGCACTTTAACACCCCTCCATGCCTAAGTTTTGCAATGTCCTCATTGTAAACGGAGGGTATGAAACAATTTTGGGTTCAGGATTTAGAACAGGATTATCGGGTGGGTGAATGGGTCGGGATGACTTTTGTGGACGATTTTTGGCTCTAGTGCAAGTACCAGAGGGGGAGTCAACTGTTCTAAAACTGAACTCAAAGTGCAATAGACGTGAAGTATAGAAAAGATACTCAAAAGGGTCTCGGGTTTTTTTGGAATGACGGGTTGCCTCTCGTTAAGCGATAAATTTAATGCCTTCAGCCGAGAGGAAAATGATATGGAGGAGGAGTGGTCAAATCAGATTAGTGTTATAGAACAGCACCTTGATCAATAGCCTGGTTGGTCCAACCAGATGCTTGTTCAGATCAGCAAGCTAATGACGCAACCCAAACCCAATCAATCTGGCGGGTTGATAGATGTGAATCAGTAGATGCGATGCCCACTAGATACTGTGGAGCTCAAAAGGATGTGAAAATTATAGGTAGGGTTTGGCTGAGTCGAATCAGCCTGATCAGAGTAGGGATCCTCAAAAGAGAATGAATCAGTGGAGTATGTGAGATCCCTACGAGGGTAATCAGGGAAGGATGGGGCATGATTTGTAATCTGATCGATGTCTGAAACCCGATTGAAATGTGGAGGAGAATCATGTGCAACCGGCTCATTGAGAGGAGAATCAGAGTAGAAATTGAGTCCGGTTGCGGGTCGAGGTTGAAAACGGGTTTGAGAAGGTTATGTATGTGTAGAAGAGGTGGTTTCTTTCAAATCATTGACCTCATTGTCAGAATCAAAGGACGGGTTGTTATTGGTAAGGTCATAGATTGGCTCGTAATCATCAGGAAACAACAGTTCTCCGATATCAAAGTAAGATTCAAAATCGTCAGAGAACTTGCAAGAATCATGTTCTGAATCTGATTCGGGATCAGAGGTTCCACCACAGAGTAAATCGAGATGTGGACAATCAGCAACCTAACTTAAATCTAACCTAGTTTTAGATTCCGAGCTCGAAAAGATGACTTTATTAGGTTTGGGCTTGAGTTCTTGGCTTGTAGGGAAGACCCAATCAAAATCCAACTCTTCCAACTCCTCAGTTACTGTATCGTAGATTGGCATGACTTCCGAAAAATCAATCTGTATCTTTAAGGAGGTTGGAGATGTGCATTCATCAAATAAAGGCCCAGAATCATAATCCAAATTCAAAATCTAATTTCCATCACACGAGGCCTTATAATCCTCCTAATAAGGCTCAGATCCAGAGTATAGGTTAAGGGTGTGGGTTGGATCATTAGAATTTAGATTGGGCTCTACAAAGATGTCAGAATTGCGATGGGGTCAGAGGTGTATCAGTGGTTGAAATGAGGTTTTGAAGGTGTCTAAATGATCGCGAGAGAGGGAGAGAGAGTTTAGGGAACATAGGGAGATGTTGAGAGGTGGAGACGGCCGGTTGTGGTGGATCGACGTTGGAGAAGGAGGATAAGACGACGGGACGGCGATGATGAAGTAGGCGGAGATACGCCATCCCTTTGGCTGGGGAGGGTCGCGACGAAGAGAGGAGTTGAGAGAGCCGACCATTTTGGTCGTTGGATGGCCGGAGGAGGAGGATCGAAGAAGGGCCACCAGAGCAAGGGTTTTGGTGGCCGGAGGAGGAGAATCAGAGGTGGTTGACTCACCAAAACTTGCTGAGGGGATGCGCAAGTCCATGGAGGTCTTTTTATAGGTCTCTAGATGGAGTTCCAAGCTTAGAAACAAGCTTAGAAACTCTGAGCTCCTCGCCGGCATACAATACCCAATCAATCAAACCGTTTGCATGAGGATTCTAGAGAAATTTGGAAGGCAATTAGTTGACAAGTTTCCCTTTCAATTTTGAGAGGGATTTGTCAAGAAATCACAAAGATCTTGCCATCTTAAGGTTGCCGGAGTTTATAGGATTAGGATTTCATGGCGGCTGGGACTTGTTTGTGAAAATGATGATAAAGATAGGAACCTAAATGCAAAGGATTCAAAAGTTAGGAACATATGTGTGAGATAAAAGAATCAGACATGATCAAATTGCAAACTAGGTTAAGATAATCTCAGATTAGGTCCAAATTTTGGTACAAACCTAATTTGAACCTAAGAAATTCAATGGTGAAGTTGAATTTTATTTTTTTCCTAGTTTGACTGGGTAATTTATGTAAAACCCAAATTAGGGCAAAAGTCTATCTAAGACTCTATTTTGGGTGAAGACGTTCTGATGGTCAAATTGAAAGTACCAAACCCTAGAGAATATTTTTCTATGAATTTTAGAGGGTTTAGGTAAATTTTATCTTAACTAGAACCAAAGTTAATTAAACAGGTCTGTTTTTAGGCTTTTAAAAGTCATTTAATTCCTGAAATGCACGAAAACTCATTTCTGTCTGTATTAATCCCCTTGTTACACTCTTAAGACCATTTGACACTTAGTTAACCCCTGAGAAAACCTGTGATTGTTTTGTATTCAAGATATGATGCTAAAATTACAGTTTTAACTCTGGTTTCTTGTGTTTTTCTCTGAAAGGATTTGCAATGAATTATGGCCTTCTGATGGTTATGTAGGAGCATTTAATGACTTAATCAGATCAAACTGAGCTAGTTATGGCTCATGATGGTATTCTCAGAAAAAATTCCAGGAATTTTAAGAAGAATGGGAGAATTGTTGAATAAGTTATATAGAACAATTGATAAAAAATACCCGTTAGAAACTAACAAAACATCTTGGAGTGAGACTAGTGATCAACACAGTTTCCCAAATCCCGGGTTCAATGAGGATAATTGTGGATCCCCAGCCCAAATGAATTCAGATTCAAATTTTATAGCAATTGACATTCCTGATCTTGAGACGAGTTGGGAGAATCCGATTGCAGGTGATCACGATTTCGAGCCAACCCTACCGTGCCCTCATGTTCCAGACACCTGTGATACCAAGATTGAATCAGAACCTCTTGAGGGTGTAAATTCCGTCCCTTATTCTAATAAGGTGACTCTCGAGAGCAATTCTGACATCCCTGTAGAGCCCAATCTAGATTCTAATGATCCAACCCACACCCTTAACCTATAATCTGGATCTGAGCCTTATTAGGAGGATTACAAGGCTCCAAGTGATGGAAATCAGATTTTGAATCTGGATTATTATTCTTGGCCTTTATTTGATGAATGCACCTCTCCAACCTCCTTAAAGATACAGATTGATTTTTCGGAAGTCATGCCAATTTACGATACAGAAACTGAGGAGTTGGAAGAGTTGGATTTTGATTGGGTCTTCCCTACAAGCCAAGAACTCAAGCCCAAACCTAATAAGGTCATCTTTTCGAGCTCGGAATCTAAAACTAGGTTAGATTTAAGTCAGGTTATTGATTGTCCACATCTCGATTTACTCTGTGGTGGAACCTCTGATCCCGAATCAGATTCAGAACATGATTCTCGCAAGTTCTCTGACGATTTTGAATCTTACTCTGATATCGGGGAACTGTTGTTTCCTGATGATTACGAGCCAATCTATGACCTCAGCAACTACAACCCATCCTTTGATTTTGACACTGAGCTCAATGATTTGAAAGAAACCACCTCTTCTACACATACATAACCTTCTCAAACCTGTTTTCAACCTCGACCCGCAACCGGACTCAATTTCTACTCTGATTCTCCTCTCAATGAGCCGGTTGCACATGATTCTCCTCCACATTTCAATCGGGTTTCAGACATCGATCAGATTAAAAATCATGCCCCATCCTCCTCTGATTACCCTCATAGGGATCTCACATACTCCACTGATTCATTCTCTTTTGAGGATCCCTACTCTGATCAGGCTGATTCGACTCAGCCAAACCCTACCTATACATTTTCACATCCTTTTGAGCTCCACAGTATTTGGTCGGTACCTCATCTACTGATTCACATCTATCAACCCGCCAGATTGATTGGGTTTGGGTTGCATCATCAACCTGCTGATCTGAACAAGCATCTAGTTGGACCAACCAGGCTATTGATCAAAGTGCTGTTCTACAACACTAATCTGATTTGACCACTCCTCCTCCATACCATTTTCCGCTCGGCTGAAGGCATTAAATTTATCGCTTAACGAGAGGTAACCCGTCATTCCAAAAAAACCCAAGACCCTTCTGAGTATCCTTTCTGTACTTCACGTCTATTGCACTTTGAGTTCAGCTTTAGAGCAGTTGACTCTACCTTGGGTACTTGTACTAGAGCGAGAAATCGTCCACAACAGTCATCCTGACCCATTCACCCACCCGATAATCCTGTTCTAAATCCTGAACCCAAAACTGTTTCATACCCTCCGTTTACAATGAGGACATTGCAAAACTTAGGCATGGGGGGGTGTTAAAGTGCAAACACATAAGAATTCACAGTTCTGAAGGGTTCTTACAAAAAAAATATATACATATTCCAAAAAACCAAAAAAATTGAAAATTGATAAAGAACAAAAAAAATTGGAGAAAGGGTAGGAAATTTTGAAAGAGTTAAATGCAAATCATTCTTGAGAAGAGGAAAAGAGAGGAAGTGATTTTAATGTCAACAATCAATTTGAAACAAAAAGAGTTAGTCATTAGTAAGAGATTGAGGAATATACTTAGTTCTAGACCAAATCAAAATAAAGAAATAAAAGACAAAAAGTGCTAAGAGACAAAAGTGATTAGTATGAACGCTGATCTTAGTCCTCTTGGGCCTGATTTTAGGCTTAAAAATTCAAGTATTCGTTAAGATCTAGGTAGTCCTCAAGAGGTTGAGGAAAATGCGAAGCTTAAGTATTAGGTCTAAGGCTTAGGGATTATTCGACCTCATTAACTAACCTCTAGTTTGCTGGACTCGGTAACCTAAGCACCCTAATCCACACACAGTCTTATTCAGTGCGCTTAATTATCAAAATCATGCAAAAGCGTTAATTTTGTTCTGAAAAGGCTACCTAGATTAGGAACGTCTAATCAACACAAGTTGACTTGGAAGAGTTTTCAGCGCGGAGAGGCGAGAAATTCCCCTCGAAGATGTGCAATAACATACCGTCTCCTCGGTGCTTGTCTCGTCGGTGCTTGGCTGGCTATTTATCATGCCCTAGTGGACTATTTTGAGAGGAAGATCGTCTTCTCCAATCCAAAGTTGCCTCCCTTTGAGTTCCACGGCCAGCTAGTAGACGGGGGATTCTGGTGCATCTCCGCACTTCAGGCAGCGAAGCTATTGAGCTAGGGGTGTGAGGGCTTCCTAGCATGTGTCATAACGGGGCCTAGCCCCATGGCCGACTTACAGAGTGTCCTGGTGGTCTGCGAGTACCTGGATGTCTTTCTAGAGGAGCTGCCAGGACTACCACCTGAGCGTGAGATCAAGTTCGAGATGTCACTGGTATTGGGGACCGGTCCCTGGCAGTGCAACCGAAGCTAGGTCTTTTGTTTGTTATAGTAATGTCGTTGTGGTATAGATAAAATGGCTACGGTTTGTCATCATTGCCACTATTACAATTTTACTCAGAAATATTTTTCTTTCGAGGTCGAACACAGGGAGCTACTAGAATTCTAGAAGCACAATGCTTTTATTACAAAAATAAGAGAGAGAGAGAAAGGTAGATTTTATTTCTTGGCTTTTTATTCTTCTCTTCTTTCTCTCTTTGCTTGTCTTCTTCTTCTCTTCTTTATCTTCTTTATCTTCTTTTCTTTTCTTCTTCTTCTCTTCTTTATCTTCTTTATCTTCTTTTCTTTTCTTCTTCTTCCTTCTTCCATCTTCTTTCTGCTTTCAGCTGCGGCACCTTTTCTTTTCTTTTTCTTCTTCTTTGCTTTGTCTGCAGAGCTTCATCCGTCATCTGATTTCTCAATCAGATAAATTAAGTGGTGTCTGCTACAGTGCTTCCTTTGTGCTTTGATGAGAACCTCATCATGAGCCATAACTAGCTCATTTTGACCCAATACAAAGGATAAAAGCTCCTACATATCTCAAGGAAAGGCTTAACTCAGAGAATTCTGAGTTTGAGAAGAAAACCAGTCATAAGGGGTAAAAGTGCAATTTTACCAGTATAATCTGCATACAGGGTAATTCAGGGCCCAAACACAGGTCAAAACAGCTTAATAAGAATAAAAGTGGGATGAGATGATCTAGCAAGGGCTACAGCACTTCCAAGGAACCAAATGATAACCTGTAACCCTAAAACAACCCACTTCAATTCACAAGGTTCGAGGCAAAGTAAAAATAGAATAAACCCTCTAAAATTCATAGAAAAATAATCTCTAGGGTTTAGAACCTTCAATTTGGCCTTTAGAACCCATTTTGACCTACATTGAGAACCATGCCCAATTAATAACTTAATTTGGGTCTTTACGTAAATTGACCGGTCAAACAAGGTTTTATATGGAAATGAAATTTACCATCAGATTCCTTAGGTTCTAATTAGTCATGTATAAAAACTTGAGCCTAAGAAGAAACCTCCTTGACCGACTTTACACTTTGGTCCTCATATATTTACTCTTTGGCCCTCAACTTTTGAACCCTCGCATTTAGGCCCCTAACTCTCCTTCGTTCTTTGCAAACAGGTCCCTCCTGCAAAACCCTGCCAGCACCATGCTCCGGCGACCTTGCGCGGAGCATGGCGCCGCGCAGGGTGAGGTGGAGGACCTGGCATGTGTACCGGGGGTGCCCTGCGTCGTCAGCCGTCGCAGGAGCACCCCCATGGTCATTGTAGCCCCCCATACCGGCCGTGCGAACGCACGGACGGTATGGGTTCGTATTCCGACCATTCTCCGGCGAGGGAGACACGTCGTCTCCCTCCGCCTTCCTCCCTGCTTCAACCCTATAAATACCCCCCGCCGCTCCACCGACCAAAGGAGCTCGGATCTGACGGAGAAAACCCCCAACTTTCCTCTCTTCTCACTCCGGCAGACGCCCACCAGCTCCGGCGGTTCTCCTTCCTCCTCCTCTTCGCTCTGCCGCAATACCAGCAGCAGAGACCTCTTCCCCTGCTCTTCCCGCGTCGCGCAATACCGGCGCGCGCTGCCTCTGCCCCGTCGTCACCGCCGTCCTTCCCCCACTGGGCATCGTCTTCTCCGGCGACAGTCGATACGACTGTCGCCCTGTTCCTCCCCCTTCGTCCCTGCAGTTAAGTTAGAACTACTCCCCTTCTCCTCCTCTTTCTTTCCCCGCTTTCAATTTAGTCAATTAAACCCTCGACCGCTCCTGTTCACCCTCATCCTCTCCGCCTCCGACCACCCTCCGGCGAGCCGCTCCCATCACCTCAGCGACCCACACGGCTCGCCGACCACCGCAGAACCTCCGCCTCCTCACCCTGATCCTCTTCCGCCCCTCCACTTCCCACCAAACACCCTCTGCAGACCCACCGAACACACCCACTCCCTCGCTCACAGTTTGACCTAGGACGACCTGATAGCTCCATCTCGCCCCCTGCAGACCCCCTGACCACCTTCGCCGTGCCACGGCGAAGGTCCTCCGCCTGTCTGATTTGGCCGAGAGGCCGTTCTATTGATTTCAGGTTCCAGGCCTTGACCGCCATTGGCGAGGAAGCTCGAAGCTTGCTTGAGGTTGCTCCAAGCCTAGATATCCCAGGTTGAAGAGCCACGGCCAGCGCGAAAGAGTCTTGCGCACACACCCTGGCCCTCAATTGGAGTTGCGCGCCTCAACAGCTGTTGCAATTGGAAGCACCATCCCTGCTGCAGGCGTGAGAGAAAAGGGGTGCGCGGATAGTCCCACCTCGGGAGTTTCTGAAGCCACACACCCACATAAATTGCAAAAGTGCCACCATCTGTTTGCCTCAGTTACCACGGGGTGAGGTCCCTCTCACCCGACCCGACCCGACTCGGCCTCGTCCGTGACCACGCTCCGCGGACCTGGCCCGACCCGATTAGACTGACCTGCACTCCTCGCCCACCACGCACGCCGGTGGGCCTGGACCCGGGCCTGACCCGAACCCGATTACCCGGTAGCGCTCTGGGAGAGCTTCCGAAGAGTGATTTCAGAGAGAGAGATACGCGGGGGAGGGGGGTAGAGTAGGTTTTTGCCTCTTGACGAAAAAAAAACTCTGAAGTGTGCAGGCCAAAGAAGAAGAAGAAGGAGCTGCTGCACTGTAGCGAAGGCATCGTTAAGTCGTCTCAGCACCGGGGCAGACGACGGAAGGTCAGCAGCCAGAGCAGGAAAGAAGACAGGCTGAAGAAGAAGGGAGAGCAACGGCCATCGCGAAAGAAGAAAAAGAGAGGTCAAGGCAGGTGAAGACAAAGAAGAAGAAGGAATGAAGAGAAGCAAGAAGCAAGAAAAGAAGAAGACGATCTGAAGAAAAAGAAAGAAAAGAAACAAGGAAGAACAGAAGAAGAAGAGCACGAGGGGAAGATCTGAAGAAAGCAGAAGAAGAAGAAGAAGAAGAAGAAGAAGAAGAACAGGAAGAACCAAAGACAAAGAGGAAGAAAGAAGAAAAGAAGAAGAAGCCAAATTTTCATCTCTCTCTCTCTCTTTATTTTTGTAATAGAACTTGTATATCTCTAGAATACAACTTGCTCCCTGAGTTCGACCTCGGGAACTCTTTTATTTTTTCCGAGTAAAAAAATTTTATATGAAACGTTGGTAACAACCAGCTTTACTACAACGATATAACTGAACGCCGACGCTTTCATCATTTTGGCGCCGTTGCCGGGGAGCAACGGCTATTCTAGAGGTAAACATTCCTGTTTCTTTTAAGTTCTGATAATCTCCTCTCTTTTGTGCAGCTATAGGAACTCAAGAAGACAAGCAACCACACAACCACACCGAAGACAGGTAAAATCTTTTCTCTCACTATTAACCCCTACACTCTAAAGAGGAAGAAAAGAAAAGAACAAGCAATATAGGGCTAACCTGTCTTCCATATTTAGTAACCATAAAAGTTGCATGTTTTCAACTCATTATTTCTGCACACTATTAAGGGTATTTAAGGGCTAACACATTCTTGCTTGAGCCCTAATTACCCAACAAAGAATTAACTGGACCAAGTAGAGCCAACCTAGGATTCAACATTAGGGTTTTAGAGACACACTACTTAACTCAAGAATGGAGAAAATCCAAAAGAGGTGTGCCCAAACCATTGATTGAAAATAATTAACAAGAAAAATCCTAAACAATTGGCTCTCTCTAAACACTTGAACCCTAAAAGATAGGACCCAAAAAGCTCTCAAAGAAAACAAGAGGTAAAGTTGACCCCTTTGGGTTAACCAACCTTAAATTAGGTCACTCTTTGCACTTAAAAGACTAAAGTTCAAGTGAAAACCTTAAGCACCCTGATCTTAAAATTGGTAGACTTAAGAGGTCAAGATCCCCATTCTGGTCTACCTGGAACCGCAGTGACAAGAGAGGTCGGGTGGGGGAAACCCTGTAACCCGTGGGGACGCTCTACCGTGTAGGGGTCTTCGCGGGACTCTCCCTCTCTGGCTGCCCAGGTAATTCTCAGGTGGACGATCTTTCTGATCAAGGGGTCCATCTGCCCCGAACCTCTATAGTCACCCAACAATTTTTGGGTGTCTTGATTGGGTCCAGCACCTGCTTATCTCATCCAGCCCTTCAGTATTTTTCAGGAGGTCCTTGAAACCTCCTATAGAAATTCACTCTCCCCGAGGCTAAGCCTCGGCTCCTTTGTTTTTGCAGAAATCATTCACATAACCCCTCTTTCCTCTGATTCTGAACAAAATCCCCTTCTTCCATCTTGATTCAAACTTTGATTCCACCACCTGATCCAATTATGCAGCCTAATTACCTAGCAAGACTACCATTCAAGAAACCTGAATATCGGAGATCTATGAAAGATAAAATGATCGAGGATGCCATAAAATTCTATGAAAAAGAAGAAAAAACCTCAACACCAAGAGGAGATGTTCAGGTTGATGTCCCAACAACCACATCCTTCATCATAAACTGTGCCCAAATTCTATTGACTGGAATTTCAAAAGGATCAACCCGAGATATGCTCATGACAGGATACATTGAGATGGAAAAATTACACCAATCTGAATACCTTCAATGCTTGACAAATCCTGTACTTTGGGAACAACACCAAGATGCCCTTATAAAACGGGTAGAAATGATGAAATCAGTAGAACAAATTATCAACCGGAAATACCCGTATATACCAGAAACAGAGGATGAACCATCTTGGAACAGTATCAAGGAACCATTCAGTTTCCCAGATCCTGGGATTGAGGCACAAAGTGGTTGTAAAATCCCAACCCAGGTAGAAGATAGCATTAAAATAGGTTGGGAAGTTGCAGGAGAAAACAATGCTGAGCCAACCCTAGGCCATAAATCACCAAGCTTAGAACTCCAAGACTCCTGCAATAACAAGATTAGAATTGAACCTCTGGAGGGTATAAATTCCACCCCTTGTTTTAATAAGGTGACCCTCGAAGGTTATTCGGAATTAGGTTCTAATAATTCTACCCACATCCTAAGCCTAGAACCTAGATCTGAAACTTATTGGGAAGATTATGAGGCCCTTTATGAGAAAGATCAAATTTTTACAGAATATGATTCCGGGCCTCTATTTAATGAATATCCCTCTCCAACATCCTCAGGAAATCTGATCGATTTTTCAGAAAACATGCCAATTTATGATACAGAAACTGAGGAGTTGGATGAGCAAGGTTTTAATGGGGTCTATCCTACCAGCTTAGAGCTTGAACAGAACATCTTTTTGAACCCAGAATTGACATATAGGCTAGAACCCAGTCAGGCTGCTGATTCCACATCTGATGATTTTTGTTGTGGTGGAATTCATGATCATTTTCACCAACTCTCCGACAATTTCAGATCTGACTATAATTGCGGAGAGATTCCCCTTCCTGAACACTCCAGGCCTATCTACGACCTCAGTTCACATGACTCTGACTCTGAGGTCCTGATTCCCGAGATCACTGATAACACAGAATCATTCCTTTTCGATCCTCAGGAACCAAGAACAGAAAATGCCAAGAGTGATTGCAACCAAGAATCCAAATTTTTTCTCGAATCCGATTTCTTTCATCCTACAAACACTCTTCCGGCATTTGATAGATACCCAGAGGACTCTCTACAGAAAATCACCTATCATCTGTTTCTAGAAGAGCCCTCATACACAATGGCCACCTCCTCCGCACACACAGAACGGATCAAAACCTCTCCCAAACCCCGACCCGCAACCGGACTCAATTTCTATGCTGATTCACCTCTCACCGAGCCGATTGCATTTCCACATCGGGTTTCGAACATTGATCAGACTACATACCATGCTCTATCATTCTCTGATCACCCCTGTAGGGTTCCTGCATCAACCACTGATTATCCTACGGGTCCCTACTCTGACCAGGCTGATTCGGCACAGCCAAACCCTGCGTTTACACTTCCACATCCATCTGAGCCTCATAGTTTATGGTGGGTTCCACACTTTTTTATCCACATCTATCAACCCACCAGATTGATTGGGTTTGGGCTGCATCATCAGCCTGTTGATCTGAACAAGCACCTGGTTGGACCAACCAGGCTCTTAATCAAGGTGCTTGTCTTACAAAACTCTGCTGAGTTGACCATCCCCTCTCCATCGCATTTCCCGCTTGGCTGAAGGCATCAAATTTAGCGCTCAACGGGAGGCAGCCCGTCATTCTCTTTGAAAACCTGAAACTTGTTCTGACAGCTTTTTGCACTTGAAGTTCACACTTTAGGACAGCCGACTCCACCTCAAGTGCTTACATCTGAGATTAGAAATCGTCCGCAACAGTCACCCCGACCCATTCACTCATCAAAACAGCTATCCTAATGTATGAACTTTGTTGAATAAAAACCCCTAGGTTACAATGAGGACATTGCAAATCTTAGGCATGGGGGGGTATGAAAGTGCAAAAACTCGTAAGAAAAGGTTTCAAACAAAAAATTCACATATGCCAAAAATACCATAAAAATTAAAAAATTTTCGAAAAAGAATAAGAGGAAAAGAGGAGAAGAAAATTTTGTGAAGGAGAGAAGAAACAAAATGAAAAAGGAGCACAAAATTATAAGAAAAGTTGATAGTCATTAGTAAGGAACTAAGGAATTAACCTAAGTTCTAGACCTCATTCAAGAAAATAACTGAAAAGTGCACAATGAGATTAGTAAGAATGCAAACCTTAGGCATTCTTGAATAGACTCTTAGTACCCATTAAGATCTGGACACTCCTCAAGAGGTTGAGGAAAATGAAAAGCTGAAGTATTAGGTCTAAGGCTTAGGGAGTATTCGGCCTCGTTAACTAATTTTTGGTTTACGGGACTCAGTAACCTAAGCACCCTAATCTCACACACAGCCTGGTTCAGTAAGCGTAAAAATCAGAATCACGCAGAAGCGTCGCAAAAATCTGAAAAGAACACCTAGAATAGGAATGGCCGATTAACACAAGTTGATTTGGACGAGTTCCCAGCGCGGAGAGGCGGGAAATCCCCTCGAAGATGCGTAACAAAATATCATCTCCTCGGTGCTTGTCTCTTAGGATATTTACATATCCTACGGGGGGCATGTAAGCACTCTGCTGGTTCAGATTCCATGGATGGCATTATCTCGAAGTGTCAATTGCCAGGGTCTGGATTCGGCCACGGAATACCATGGATGGGATTATCTCGAAATCTCAATAGCCAGGGTTCCGGGGGTTGCCATGGGCGGTGCTATCTCGAAGCATCGATCGCCAGGAACCCTTGAGGATTGATGATGGGAGCAAGGAATCTGATACAGACCGTGTTGAAAAGCCAATCCTAGGCTAGAACTAAAAAGAAAGAGAGAGAAAACTCTCCAAACAGAAAAACTTTCTATCTCTCTCTTACAAAACGCACTGCGAACTGGGCCAGGGCTAAAATCATTTCAAGCACGGGTGCTTTAACCACGAAGTCCAATAAACCTTAGGTTAGTTCTTGCGGGCCTTCAAAACCTTTGCTAAAAGACTGAGGCTAAGGCTAGACAGATTTGGATCTTGATTGGTACTAGAGTATCTTTTAGGCCTATGGTCAGCATTCTAACCTAATCTATGCTCAAATAAAAAGGCACTTATCTAAAACCATTGAAAACTTCATGGTCTAGAACAAGGGTTGAAACCTTAAGTTTTTTTTGCTAAGGGACTAGCAAAAGCTAGGCATGGGGGTATGATGAGAACCTCATCATGAGCCATAACTAGCTCATTTTGACCCAATACAAAGGATAAAAGCTCCTACATATCTCAAGGAAAGGCTTAACTCAGAGAATTCTGAGTTTGAGAAGAAAACCAGTCATAAGGGGTAAAAGTGCAATTTTACCAGTATAATCTGCATACAGGGTAATTCAGGGCCCAAACACAGGTCAAAACAGCTTAATAAGAATAAAAGTGGGATGAGATGATCTAGCAAGGGCTACAGCACTTCCAAGGAACCAAATGATAACCTGTAACCCTAAAACAACCCACTTCAATTCACAAGGTTCGAGGCAAAGTAAAAATAGAATAAACCCTCTAAAATTCATAGAAAAATAATCTCTAGGGTTTAGAACCTTCAATTTGGCCTTTAGAACCCATTTTGACCTACATTGAGAACCATGCCCAATTAATAACTTAATTTGGGTCTTTACGCAAATTGACCGGTCAAACAAGGTTTAATATGGAAATGAAATTTACCATCAGATTCCTTAGGTTCTAATTAGTCATGTATAAAAACTTGAGCCTAAGAAGAAACCTCCTTGACCGACTTTACACTTTGGTCCTCATATATTTACTCTTTGGCCCTCAACTTTTGAACCCTCGCATTTAGGCCCCTAACTCTCCTTCGTTCTTTGCAAACAGGTCCCTCCTGCAAAACCCTGCCAGCACCATGCTCCGGCGACCTTGCGCGGAGCATGGCGCCGCGCAGGGTGAGGTGGAGGACCTGGCATGTGTACCGGGGGTGCCCTGCGTCGTCAGCCGTCGCAGGAGCACCCCCATGGTCATTGTAGCCCCCCATACCGGCCGTGCGAACGCACGGACGGTATGGGTTCGTATTCCGACCATTCTCCGGCGAGGGAGACACGTCGTCTCCCTCCGCCTTCCTCCCTGCTTCAACCCTATAAATACCCCCCGCCGCTCCACCGACCAAAGGAGCTCGGATCTGACGGAGAAAACCCCCAACTTTCCTCTCTTCTCACTCCGGCAGACGCCCACCAGCTCCGGCGGTTCTCCTTCCTCCTCCTCTTCGCTCTGCCGCAATACCAGCAGCAGAGACCTCTTCCCCTGCTCTTCCCGCGTCGCGCAATACCGGCGCGCGCTGCCTCTGCCCCGTCGTCACCGCCGTCCTTCCCCCACTGGGCATCGTCTTCTCCGGCGACAGTCGATACGACTGTCGCCCTGTTCCTCCCCCTTCGTCCCTGCAGTTAAGTTAGAACTACTCCCCTTCTCCTCCTCTTTCTTTCCCCGCTTTCAATTTAGTCAATTAAACCCTCGACCGCTCCTGTTCACCCTCATCCTCTCCGCCTCCGACCACCCTCCGGCGAGCCGCTCCCATCACCTCAGCGACCCACACGGCTCGCCGACCACCGCAGAACCTCCGCCTCCTCACCCTGATCCTCTTCCGCCCCTCCACTTCCCACCAAACACCCTCTGCAGACCCACCGAACACACCCACTCCCTCGCTCACAGTTTGACCTAGGACGACCTGATAGCTCCATCTCGCCCCCTGCAGACCCCCTGACCACCTTCGCCGTGCCACGGCGAAGGTCCTCCGCCTGTCTGATTTGGCCGAGAGGCCGTTCTATTGATTTCAGGTTCCAGGCCTTGACCGCCATTGGCGAGGAAGCTCGAAGCTTGCTTGAGGTTGCTCCAAGCCTAGATATCCCAGGTTGAAGAGCCACGGCCAGCGCGAAAGAGTCTTGCGCACACACCCTGGCCCTCAATTGGAGTTGCGCGCCTCAACAGCTGTTGCAATTGGAAGCACCATCCCTGCTGCAGGCGTGAGAGAAAAGGGGTGCGCGGATAGTCCCACCTCGGGAGTTTCTGAAGCCACACACCCACATAAATTGCAAAAGTGCCACCATCTGTTTGCCTCAGTTACCACGGGGTGAGGTCCCTCTCACCCGACCCGACCCGACTCGGCCTCGTCCGTGACCACGCTCCGCGGACCTGGCCCGACCCGATTAGACTGACCTGCACTCCTCGCCCACCACGCACGCCGGTGGGCCTGGACCCGGGCCTGACCCGAACCCGATTACCCGGTAGCGCTCTGGGAGAGCTTCCGAAGAGTGATTTCAGAGAGAGAGATACGCGGGGGAGGGGGGTAGAGTAGGTTTTTGCCTCTTGACGAAAAAAAAACTCTGAAGTGTGCAGGCCAAAGAAGAAGAAGAAGGAGCTGCTGCACTGTAGCGAAGGCATCGTTAAGTCGTCTCAGCACCGGGGCAGACGACGGAAGGTCAGCAGCCAGAGCAGGAAAGAAGACAGGCTGAAGAAGAAGGGAGAGCAACGGCCATCGCGAAAGAAGAAAAAGAGAGGTCAAGGCAGGTGAAGACAAAGAAGAAGAAGGAATGAAGAGAAGCAAGAAGCAAGAAAAGAAGAAGACGATCTGAAGAAAAAGAAAGAAAAGAAACAAGGAAGAACAGAAGAAGAAGAGCACGAGGGGAAGATCTGAAGAAAGCAGAAGAAGAAGAAGAAGAAGAAGAAGAAGAAGAACAGGAAGAACCAAAGACAAAGAGGAAGAAAGAAGAAAAGAAGAAGAAGCCAAATTTTCATCTCTCTCTCTCTCTCTTTATTTTTGTAATAGAACTTGTATATCTCTAGAATACAACTTGCTCCCTGAGTTCGACCTCGGGAACTCTTTTATTTTTTCCGAGTAAAAAAATTTTATATGAAACGTTGGTAACAACCAGCTTTACTACAACGATATAACTGAACGCCGACGCTTTCATCATGCTTCTTCTTCTTCCTTCTTCTTCCTTCTTCTTTCTTCTTCTTGCACCCTGTCCCTACATAAAGAGCAAAACCTACCCTGTCCCTCTACCCGCACATCTCTCTCTCTGTGTAAACCACTAACAGGACGCTCTCCCAGAGCCATGGGTAATCGGGTCGGGTTTCGTGCCCGTGACCAGGAGCATCGGTGTGTGGGTGATGCGCAAGGTGTGCTCAGATTGGGTCGGGTCGGATCCGCCGGATCCGCGTGATGAGCTTGCGGATCGGGCGGGTGAGTGGGTGCGGTACCTCACCCCAGTGCTTTCGGAGGCGACCAGTAGAAAGCACAAAATCAATTTATACTACTGCGGGTTTAGTAAACTCACGATGTGGGACTATCTTCAGCACTCTTCTCGCGCGCGCCAGCAGCAGACCGCAGCTTCGCTTCCTCAGCTGCAGGCTCTATTCGCGTCGACTGCTGGGTTAGCTGCCTTCGCACTATCCTCCCGACCTCGCAGCACCTGGAGGCCTGGGGTTCTGAAGCTTGGAGCGTGCGTGGAGCTGCTTCAATGCAGCATCAATGGCGGCCGGGCGTCGAAACTACCAGACACGAAAAGGGCCTCTCGGCCTAATCAGATCAGCGGGGGACCTTCGCTGTGGCACGGCGAAGGTAGTACGAGGTGCAGCAAGTCGTGGGTTGGCCTAGGCGTGCGTGCCTAGTCGTCCTGTGACCGGAAGTGTGGGTGTGTTCGGGGGAGCGATGAGTGGGTGTAGAGCGGCAGTGGGTGGGCGAAGGTTGTTCAGCGTGATGAGGCGGAGGTTATGCGAGGGTCGGCGAGGCATGTGGGGCGGCGGAGCGATGGGAGCGTCTCGCCAGAGGGTGGACGGAGACGAAGAAGGTGACGGTGGACAGGAGCGGTCGAGGGTTTAATCAAATGAAAGACAGTGAGGAAAAGAAAGAGGGGGAGATGGGGAGTAGTTCTGACCTAGTTACAGGGACGAAAGGGCCGGAGTAGGGCGGCAGTCGTATCGACTGTCGCCGGAGAAGAAGATACCCAGAGGGAGAGGGCGGCGGCAAGGAAGAGAGCGGGAGGGCGCGAGCTGGGTACGACGGGACACGGGAAGAGCGGGCGAAGGTGGCTCTGCTGCTGGTATTGCAGCAAAGCGACGAGACGGAGGAGGAGGAGCCGCCGGAGCTGGTGGGTTTCTGCCGGAGTGGGAAGAGAGGAAAAATGGTGGTTTTTCTTCGTCAGGACCGAGCTGCCCCCGTCGGCTTGCGACGGCGGTCCTTATAAAGGCGACGGCGGAGGGGTGGGCGCAGGGAGGCGACGCGCCTCCCTCGCCGGAGAATGGTCGGAGTTGCAACCCATACCTTCCTTGCGTTCGCACGGAAGGTGTGGGCGATGGCAGAGGTCATGGTGGTGTCCCTGCGACAGCAGACGTCGTAGGGAACACCCGATTCAACTGGCAGAGGGCCTCCCTCACCCTGCGCGGCGCCATGCTCCGCCATGCTCCCGCCATGCACCGCGCGAAGTCGTCGGAGCATGGTACTGCTCAGAGATTTGCAAGGGGGACCTAAGTGCAAAGAACAACGAAGAACCTGGGGGCCAAAATGCGAGGGTTTCGAAAGTTGAGAGTCAAAAAGTAATAGATGAGGACCAAAATGCAAAGTCGGTCAAGAAGGTCTCTTCTGAGGCTCAAGCTTTTATGCATGACTAAATGGGACCTAAGGATTATAATGGTGAATTTTATTTCTAGGTCAGACCTTGTTTGACTGGCCAATTTACGTAAAAACCTAAATTAAATCATTAATTGGGCATGGTTCTTAATGTAGGTCAAAATGGGTTCCCAAGGCCAAATTGAAGGTTCTAAACCCTAGAGATTATTTTTATATGAATTTTAGAGGATTTAGTCAATTTTTACTTTGCCTCGAACCTCGTTAATTGAGGTGGGTTTGTTTTAAGGTTACAGAATGTCATTTAATTCTGTGGAGTTGCTGTAGCCCTTGTTGGATCAAATCATCCCACTTTCCTTCTTATTAGGTTAGTTTGACCTATGTTTGGATCCTGAGTTACCCTATTTACTAATTGTGTTGGTGAAATTGCATTTTTACCCCTTATGACATGTTTTCTTTACAAACTCAGAATTCTCTGAGTCAAGCCTTTCTATGAGTTATGTAGGAGCTTTTTCTCGCATATCTAGGTTAGATTGTGCTGGTTAGGGTTCATGATGAGGTTCTCATCATACCCCCATGCCTAGCTTTTGCTAGTCCCTTAGTAAAAACTTAAGGTTTAACCTTTGTTCTAGACCATGATGTTTTTAATAACTTCAGATAAGTGCTTTTTCATTTGAACTTAGATTAGGTTAGAATGCTGACCATAGGCCTAAAAGGTACTCTAGTACCAATCAAGATCCAGATCTGTCTAGCCTCAGCCTCAGTCTTTGGCAAAGGTTTTTAAGGCCCACAAGAACTAACCTAAGGTCTATTGGACTTTGTGGTTAAAGCACCCGTGCTTGAAATGATTTTAGCCCTGGATCAGTTCGCAGTGCGTTTTGTAAGAGAGAGAGATAGAAAATTTTTTTGTTTGGAGAGTTTTCTCTCTCCTTTTCTTTTTAATTCTAGCTTAGGATTGGCTTTTCAACACGGTCTGTATCAGATTCCTTGCTCCCATCATCAATCCTCAAGGGTTCCTAGCAATCAATGCTTCAGGATAGCACCGCCCATGGCAACCCCCGAAACCCTGGCTATTGAGATTTCGAGATAATCCCATCCATGGTGTTCCATGGCTGAATCCAGACCCTGGCAATTGACACTTCGTGATAATGCCATCCATGGAATCTGAACCAGCAGAGTGCTTACATGCCCCCAGTAGGATATGTAAATATCCTAAGAGACAAGCACCGAGGAGATGATATTTTGTTACGCATCTTCGAGGGGATTTCCCGCCTCTCCGCGCTGGGAACTCGTCCAAATCAACTTGTGTTGATCGGCCGCTCCTACTCTAGGTGTACTTTTCAGAATTTTGTGACGCTTCTGCGTGATTTTGATTTTTTGCTTACAGAACCAGGCTGTGTGTGAGGTTAGGGTACTTAGGTTACTGAGTCCCGTAAACCAAAAGTTAGTTAATGAGGCCAAATACTCCCTAAGCCTTGGACCTAATACTTAAGCTTTTCATTTTCCTTAACCTCTTGAGGAATGTCTAGATCTTAATGGGTACTAAGAGTCTATCCAAGAATGCTTAAAGTTTACGTTCTTACTAATCTCATCATGCGCTTTTCATTTCTTTTCTTGAATAAGGTCTAGAACTTAGGTCAATTCCTTAATTTCTTACTTATGACTATCACTCTTTTCTTTCATTTTTGCGCTCCTTTTTCATTTTGTTTCTTTTCCTTCTCCCACAAAATTTCCTTTCTCCTCTTTTTTTTTTTCGAAAAAATTTTAATTTTTATGGTGGTTTTGGCATATATGAATTTTTTGTTTAAAACCTTTTCTTACAAGTTTTGCACTTTTATACCCCTCATGCCTAAGGTTTGCAATGTCCTCATTGTGACTTAGGGGGTTTTTTATTTATTTAGTTCATTCCTTAAGACAGATGTTTTGATGAGTGAATAGGTCGGGATGATTGTTGCGGACAATTTCTAATCTCAGATGCAAGCATCTGAGGTGGAGTCGGCTGTCTATAAAGGCGAACCTTAAGTGCACAAAGGTGTGAAAAAGGTTTTAGATTTTCAAGAAAATGACGGGCTGCCTCCCGTTAAGCGCTGAGTTTCACGCCATCGGCTGGGCGCAATAAGCTCAAGGGGAATGGAGGATATAAGATGATTCAGCCAAATCAGTAGAAGTTATATCAATGAACGGTTTGAGTCTCTGACCGTTCACAATGAAAGGTTCGGAATCGTGGCTGAGCGGACTGATTTCGATGGCTCCATTTCCAAAAACCTGTCGGACTAAATATGGTTCGACCCACTTGGATCGCAACTTTCCAGGGAAAAGCTTGAGTCGGGCATCAAAGAGTAGGACCTTCTGATCAGGATGAAAGATCTTTCTCGAGATATGCTTGTCATGGAAGGCTTTAACCCGCTCCTTGTAGATTTGCGAGTTCTCATACGTGTCTAGGCATAATTCATCGATCTCGCTGATTTGAAGTTTTCTGTGGGTTCCAGCCTTCGAAAGATCTAGATTACAGTTCCGTACTGCCCAATAGGCTTTATGCTCTAGTTCTACGGGAATGTGACACGCCTTCCCATATACCAGTCTAAAGGGAGACATGCCTAATTGGGTTTTGTGGGCGATCCTATAGGCCCACAATGCTTCCGGAAGTCGGGACGACCAATCCTTCCTGTCAGGCCGAACAGTGACCTGCAAGATTTTCTTGATTTCCCGATTTGACAGCTCAACTAGACCATTAGTTTGGGGGTGGTAAGGAGTAGAGATTCGGTGAGACACCCCGTATTTGGTCATCAGTGATCTAAACTGAGCGTTTGTGAAATGGGTCCCCCCATCAGAGATTATAGCACGAGGAATCCCGAACCTTGAGAAAATGTTTTGATGAATGAATTTTAGAACGATTTTGTGATCACAGGTTCGGGTCAGTATGGCTTCGATCCATTTGGACACGTAGTCCATAGCAAGCAGAATGTATTCGAAACCATCCGAAGCAGGAAAGGGGCCCATAAAATCAATCCCCCAAACATCAAAGATTTCGCATAAGAGAATCGGCTGCAAAGGCATCATGTCGCGACAGCTCATGTTGCCCAAAGTCTGGCAACGACTACATGCCTTACAGTGTCTGTATGCGTCTTTGAACAGCGTAGGCCAGTAAAAGCCGCACTGGAGGACTTTTGATGCGATTTTATGCCCAGAGAAATGGCCACCGCATGCCTGGTCATGGCAAAAAGAGAGGATATTGTTGATTTCCTCCTCCGGGACACATCTCCGGATGACTTGATAAGCACCTATGCGAAAAAGGTACGGGTATTCCCAGATGTAATACTTGGCATCAGAACGCAATTTGTCTTTCTTGGCCTTCGGCCAATCAGACGGGATCTGATGAGATGCCAAGTAGTTTACTATATCAGTAAACCATGGAAGTCTAGTACCGATAGTCAGCAGGTGTTCATCAGGAAAATGTTCCGTGATGGGTCCGAAAGGGTTGACAATCTTAGAAGGAAGACGGGACAGATGGTCGGCTACCACATTCTGCTTTCCCACCTTGTCATGAATCTCAAGATCGAATTCTTGCAACAGCAAGATCCAACGAATTAGTCGAGGCTTCGCGTCCTTCTTGGCAAGGAGATGCCTTACAGCCGTGTGATCCGAGTAGATGATGACATGGGAACCCAGGAGATACGATCGAAATTTTTCAAGGGCAAATATTACGGCTAGCAGCTCTTTCTCCGTAACCGTAAAGTTACGCTGAGAGTCGTCAAGTGTCTTGCTAGCGTAGTAGATGACCACGGGTTTTCCGTTAGCTTTCTGTCCCAGGACTGCTCTTACAGCGAAATCAGACGCATCGCACATGATCTCAAAGGGTTGAGACCAGTCAGGGGATTGTAGGATAGGTGCCAGGGTGACTCGGTCACGAAGGTTTTCAAAGGCTAGTGCGCATTCCTTGGAGATTTCAAAGGGTACATCCTTAGAGAGAAGAGAAGTCAAGGGGCGTGTGATTTTCGAGAAATCAGGAATGAAACGACGGTAAAAATCGACGTGCCCCAGAAAAGAACGGATGTCCTTGATCGAGCTAGGCATAGGAAGGCGAGAGATCAGATCAACCTTAGCTCGATCCACCTGGATGCCCTTTTCCGAAATTAAATGTCCCAGGACAATTCCCTTAGGCACCATGAAATGGCTCTTTTCCCAGGAAAGAACCAAATTCACATCGATGCACCGCCTGAGTATCTGGACCAAGTGTTGGAGGCAATCGTCAAATGATGCTCCAAAAACTGAAAAATCATCCATGAAGACTTCCAGATTGTCACCTACCATATCTGAGAATATGGCAAGCATGCATCGCTGAAAAGTAGCGGGTGCATTGCAAAGACCGAAAGGCATCCTTCGAAAAGCATATGTTCCGAAGGGGCAGGTGAACGTGGTCTTTTCTTGGTCCTCAAGGTGGATTTCCACCTGGTTGTAATCGGAGTACCCGTCAAGAAAGCAGAAGAACCTATTTCCCACTAGTTTTTCAAGAATCTGATCAATGAAAGGTAGTGGGAAATGATCCTTCTTCGTGGAGGAATTGAGTCGGCGGTAATCAATACAGACTCTCCACGAGTTGGCTAATCGGGTAGGAAGGACTTCTCCGATTTCGGTCGTTATAGTGGTGAGTCCTGCCTTTTTAGGTACGACCTGAATTGGGCTCACCCAACAACTATCGGAGATCGGGTAGATGATCCCGGCATCTAACCACTTGATGATCTCCTTTTTCACGACCTCCTGCAGATTGGGGTTCAAACATCTCTGCATTTCACGAGAAGGTCATGCGCCCTCTTCTGAATAGATAAGATGAGTGCAATACGAGGGACTTATTCCAGTCAAATCATTGAGAGTCCACCCGATGGCTCTGCGATGTTGCTGGAGGACAGCAATCAAGCGGGATTCCTGTTCGGGATTGAGGTTGGAATTGATAATCACAGGAAGGGTCTGATTAGAACCCAAAAAGATGTATTTCAAGTGAGCAGGAAGGGGCTTTAGTTCGAGGATGGGGTTATCAGCAGCGGCGGGTGGTTCAGAATAGACGTGAGGTTCAAGGGTAGGAGCTACTGGGTTGTCCAAATCTGGATTCGACTCCTCTATTTGCGGGTCAAGATCTTTCTACGGTTGATGAGGTATAATCAGGTCATTCTGGAAGTGTGTTTCATCAACCAAAGCCCTAATGTCACAAATTTGTTCGATGATACCGCAATTGATTCCTTGTTGGGCCTTAAATATATCGATTTTTAAGGTTTGATTCCCAAATTTGAGCTCTATTTGGCCGTCCTCACAGCTAATGTTGGCTCTAGTAGTAGCCAAGAAAGGTCTCCATAAAATGATTGGTGTATCCCTAGGGTTCTCAGGTGCGTCCATGTCTAAGACTATAAAGTCTATAGGAAAGTAGAAATCCCGTACCCTTACAATAACATCCTCGAGAATTCCTTTTGGTGACTTTATAGATCGATCTGCAAATTGTAATGTCACCTCAGTGGGTTTTGGCTCAGATTCTTCTAGATGGTCAAGTAAGGATGTGGGTATCAGATTTATGGAAGCACCCTAGTCTAGCAAGGCTCTATCAAATTGGGTATCACCTATCTTGCAGGAAATCAGGGGAGTACCAAGATCTTTAGCCTTGGGTGGGAGTCTGCTTAGGATTACAGAGCTGGCTTGGACTCCCACTCTTGGTTCGCGGCTTACGCTGGGGTGTACACACATTCTTTAAGAATCGTGCGTAAGCCGGTACGTGGCAGATTGCATCCATCAAGGGGATGTTTATGTGGACCTGCTCAAAGAGCTTGACCAGGTCCTCCTCAGGTGCCATGGGCTTGATAGTCTTCTTTCCCTTGGTCAAGGCCTCGGGAAAAAGAACCTTGGTTGGTTCTTCTAGGATAGGTCCAGGTTTTTGATCTGGGACAGGGATAGGAACGTCCTGGATTACCGTCCTAGGCTTGGGATCACTACCAGGCTTGGAATGGTTTGGATAAGGTGGATCTTGGGTTTCTTTACCACTACGGGTTGTCACGGAATTAAGTCCTGCCTGGTTTTGATTGGGATTGGGTAAGATGGGTTGCTGCTGGTAGTCCGTAAAAGAAGTGGAAGCCTCCGTCCCGTCGGGTGAAGGAACAGAGGAGGCCTGATAAATCATATGGGCTTGGCCCGAGTTTGGGTTCATAACGCGCTGTTGGGTTGGCACGTTATTCGGGTTAGGAAGAGGTTGGGAAGGAAGAGTGCCCGGTTGGCGAGAATTTGTCAATTGGGCCAGTTGATTTCGGACCTCTGTAAGCTCGTCCTTGTGTTGTTTTTGGATAGCCGCATTCGTTCTTTGAATGTCAGCCAAAGTCTGAAGGATAAGGGATATTTGATCCTGATTTGGCCCTGATGGATAAGTGGGGTTGGGCCGAGGCTGAGGCGGCTGGTAAGGACGAGAGGGTTGTAGGCGGGGCTGAAAGGGTGGTCTTTGGGTTTGGGAATTTCCCGCCCACTGAAAGTTGGGATGGTTTCACCATCCTAGGTTATAGGTATGGGAGAATGGGTCATTCTGGATGGCGTTGAGGTCCTCGCAGGTCTGAGGAACCTCCAGAGAGTCAGAGAAAGGGGGAATGGAATTCCCTGGGCTGGTGCAGAAAGGATCGGATGGACTTCCGGTCCGAGAATCAGATGATGGATATGGATCCATCCTAGGAGAAGATCGATGAAGAATGTTTTGCACAGTCTCCCTTGTGGAAGGAGGCTGTGCAAAGGGGCTATGCGCAGAGGTGGCTCGCTGCAGGTGCTGAGTCAGCTCATCCACCTTCTTTTCAATGATTGAGACCTTGTCCAATTGACTAGCCATTAATTCTAGGTCGACTGATGCGGACAGGCCCTGCGTCTCATGTGCTCCCCTAAGATTCGTCGATGCACGGGTATTCGTCCTGTTGAATAATCCCATGGAGTCATTGTTGATGGAGTTCTCGCACATGTTTTCGAGAATCTCCCACACGGTGTCCTCATGTTGACCCATGATATTCCCTCCGCAGGTTGCATTGACGAAAAGACGGATGTCCTCACGGAGTCCCTGGTAAAAAGATTGGACCTATTCCCATTTAGGAACTTCGTGATGGGGGCACTTTCTCATGAGATCCTGAAAGCGATCCCATGCCTCATGGAGAGGTTCTCCTGTTTGCTGAGTGAAGTGAGTGATCTGATGGCGCAAGGCATCGGTCCGATCAACGGGAAAGAACTTTTTCAAAAATTCGGACTGAAGTTCTTCCCAAGTGTTGATCGGTCGGATCTGAGTTTGATACCAATGAGCGGCCTTGTCCATAAGAGAAAAAGAGAACATTTTCATGAGAAGAATATCCTGATTTTGCGCATCTGACCCAAAAGTTTGGGCCAAATGCTTTAGCTGTTTGATGTGCTGGAAGGGATCTTCGGAATTAAGCCCATGGAATTTAGGTATAGCATGAATCATATTGGGCTTCAATTTGGAATCAGGTCCTCCAGTCGGGATTCTGACTCGAGGCTCAATGGTCACTGCAGTAGGATTATAATAGTCCCGCATCATAGGATGCTGCGGTGGGTGCACAAAGTTTTGGAAGAGGTTATTGAGTCGCTAGAGCTGGTGCTCCAGATTGTTTTCTTCCTCAACTGGCTGAGCCATGATGGGGGAAGAAGAAGAGCTTGGTTCAGAATCAGATGAGAGAATGATGGGGTAGGGTTGCTGTGCAAACACGGGCGTCGAGGCTTGGCCTTGACGAGAGTGAATTCCTAAAGGAGATCTTAAGGGTGGTCTTAAGGATCTCCTAACGTTCATGCACTGTTGGAATAGATGAGTTTAGAAGGTGCTGGACCCAATCAAGACACCCAAAAATTGTTGGGTGACTACAGAGGTGCGGGGCAGATGGAACCCTTGATAAAAAAGATCGTCCACCTGAGAATTACCTGGGCAGCTAGAGAGGGTGAGTCCCACGAAGACCCCTACACGGTAAAGCGTCCCACGGGTTACAGGGTTTCCCCCACCCGACCTCTCTTGTCACTGTGGTTCCAGATAGACCATAATGGGGATCTTGACCTCTTAAGTCTACCTCTTTTACTTTAGGATCAAGGTACTTAAGGTTTCATTTGAACTCTTAGGTATTTTTGTGAACAAGGTGACCTAATTTGAAGGTTGGTTGACCCTAGGGGTCAACTTTACCTAGTGATTCCTTTGAGAATTTATTAGGTCTTGTTTTTTTTAGGGTTCAAGTGTTTAGAGAGCCAATTGTTTATGGTTTCTCTGAATAGGTATTTTCACCCAATGGCTTAGGCACACCTCTCTTTAAGATCTTTTCTTTGTTAAAAGAAGGTGTGTCTCTAAAAACCCTAGATTTTCAATCCTTGGATTGGCTCTAGTTGATCCATTTTAGTTGCCTTAAAATTTTAGTATCTAGGGCTCAATCAAGAAGGTTTTAGCCCTAGTTACCTTAGTTGGATGGACAGTTAAGCATGTGTTGAAATGAAATTAGGCAACTCTGATGAATTACTATGTATGATGTAGGTAGCCCTAAGTCGATTTTTCTTTTTGTTCCTTTTCAGATTTTAAGGGAGTTAAGAAAAGGGCTAATGACGATTACCTGTTTGGTGGAGTGTTTGTTGTGCGGCTGCTCTTCTCATTTTTACCTGCACACAAGAGAGAAAAAGATTAGCAATCTCTTAAAAGAAATTCAAAGCTTCTAGAATAGCCGTTGCTCCCCGGCAATGGCGCCAAAAATAATGGCAGTGCGACCGAAGCTAGGTATTTTGTTTGTTATAGTAATGTCGTTGTGGTATAGATAAACTAGTTACGGTTTGTCGTCATTGCCACTATTACAATTTTACTCAGAAATATTTTTCTTCCGAGGTCAAACTCAGGAAGCTACTAGAATTCCAGAAGTACAATGCTTTTATTACAAAAATAAGAGAGAGAGAGAGGTAGATTTTATTTCTTGGCTTTTTCTTATTCTCTTCTTTATCTTCTTTGCTTGTCTTCTTTTTCTCTTCTTTATCTTCTTTATCTTCTTTTCTTCTTCTTCTTTCTTCCTTCTTCTTTCTGCTTTCAGTTGCGGCACTTTTTCTTTTCTTTTTCTTCTTCTTTGCTTTGTCTGCAGAGCTTCATCCGTCGTCTGATTTCTCAATCAGACGGCTTAAGTGATGTCTGCTACAGTGCTTCCTTTGTGCTTCTTCTTCTTCTTTCTTCTTCTTGCACCCTGTCCCTGCACAAAGAGAAAAACCTACCCTGTCCCTCTACCCGCACGTCTCTCTCTCTGTAAACCACTCACAGGACGCTCTCCCAGAGCCGCGGGTAATCGGGTCGGGTTTCATGCCCGTGACCAGGAGCACCGGTGTGCGGGTGATGCGCGAGGTGTGCTCAAATTGGGTCGGGTCGGATCCGCCGGATCCGCGTGATGAGCTCACAGATCGGGCGGGTGAGTGGGTGCGGACCTCACCCCAGTGCTTTCGGAGGCGACCAGTAGAAAGCACAAAATCAATTTATACTTCTGAGGGGTTTAGTAAACTCACTATGTGGGACTATCTTCAGCGCTCTTCTCGCGCGCGCCCGTAGCAGACCGCAGCTTCGCTTCCTCAGCTGCAAGCTCTATTTGCGTCGATTGCTGGGTTAGCTGCCTTCGCACTATGCTCCCGACCTCGCAACACCTGGAGCCCTGGAGTTCTGACGCCTGGAGTGTGCGTGGAGTTGCTTCAATGCAGCATCAATGGCGGCCGGGCGTCGAAACTGCTAGACACGAAAAGGGCCTCTCGGCCTAATCAGATCAGCGGGGGACCTTCGCCGTGGCACAGGGAAGGTGGTGCGAGGTGCAGCAGTTCGTGGGGTGGCCTAGGCGTGCGTGCCTAGGTCGTCCTGTGACCGGAAGTGTGGGTGTGTTCGGGGGAGCAATGAGTGGGTGTAGAGCGGCAGTGGGTGGGAGGAGGTTGTTCAGCGTGATGAGGCGGAGGTTATGCGAGGGTCGGCGAGGAGTGTGGGGTGGCAGAGCGATGGGAGCATCTTTCCGGAGGGTGGCCGGAGACGAAGAAGGTGACGGTGGACAGGACCGGTCGAGGGTTTAATCGAATGAAAGACAGTAAGGAAAAGAAAGAGGGGGAGATGGGGAGTAGTTCTGACCTAGTTACAGGGACGAAAGGGCCGAAGCAGGGCGGTAGTCGTATCGACTATCGCCGGAAAAGAAGATACCCAGAGGGAGAGGGCGGCGGCGAGGAAGATAGCGGGAGGGTGCGCGCTGGGTACAGCGCGATGCGGGAAGAGCGGGCGAAGGTGGCTCTGTTGCTGGTATTGCAGCAGAGCGACAAGACGGAGGAGGAGGATCCGCCGGAGCTGGTGGGTTTCTGCCGAAGTGGGAAGAGAGGAAAAATAGGGGTTTTTCTTCATCAGGATTGAGCTGCCCCTGTCGGCTGGCGACAGCGGTTCTTATAAAGGCAAAGGCGGAGGGGTGGGTGCATAGAATGGTCGGAGTTGCAACCCATACCTTCCGCGCATTCGCACGGAAGGTGTGGGCGATGGCAGAAGTCATAGTGGTGTCCCTGCGACAGCAGACGTCGCAGGGAACACCCGGTTCAACTAGCAGAGGGCCTCCCTCACCCTGCGCAGCGCCATGCTCCGCGCGAAGTCGCCGGAGCTAGGCACTGCTCAGAGATTTGCAGGGGGACCTAAGTGCAAAGAACGACAAAGAACCTAGGGGCCAAAATGCGAGGGTTTCTAAAGTTGAGGGTAAAAAAGTAATAGATGAGGACAAAAATGCAAAGTTGGTCAAGAAGGTCTCTTCAGAGGCTCGAGTTTTTATGCATGACTAAATGGGACCTAAGGATTCTAATGGTGAATTTTATTTCTAGGTCAGACCTTGTTTGACTAGCCAATTTACGTATAAACCCAAATTAAGTCATTAATTGGGCATGATTCTTAATGTAGGTCAAAATGGGTTCTCAAGGCCAAATTGAAGGTTCTAAACCCTATTGATGAGAATCTCATCATGAGCCATAACTAGCTAATTTTGACCTAATACAGAAAATAAAAGCTCCTACATAACCTTAGAAAGGCTTGGCTCAGAGAGATTCTGAGTTTGCAAAGAAAACATAAACTGAGGGGTAAAAATGCAATTTCACCAATCCAATCCGAAAAAAGGGTAACTCATGGTGCAAACATAGGTCAAAACAACCTAATAAGAAGAAAAGTGGGATGAAATAACTCAACAAGGGCTACAGCAACTCCGAAGAACTAAATGATAATCTGTAACCCTAAAACAAACCCACTTCAATTCATGAGGTTCAAGGTAAAGCAAAAATAGAATAAACCCTCTAAAATTCATAGAAAAATAATCTCTAGGGTTTAGAACCTTCAATTTGGCCTTAGGAACCCATCTTGACCTACATTGAGAATCATGCTTAATTAACAACTTAATTTGGGTTTTTGTATAAATTGACCAGTCAAACAAGGTTTAATCTAGAAATAAAATTCACCATCAGATTCCTTAGGTCCTAATTAGTCATGTATAAAAACTTGAGCCTAAGAAGAAACCTTCTTGACCAACTTTACACTTTGGTCCTTATATATTTACTTTTTAGTCCTCAACTTTTGAACCCTCACATTTTGGCCCCCAACTCTCCTTCGTTCTTAGCGTTCAGGTCCCTCCTGCAAAACCTGACCAGCACCATGCCCCGGTGACCTTGCGCGGAGCATGGCGCCGCGCAGGGTGAGGGAGGGAGCCTGCCAAGTCAAATGGGGGTGCCCTGCGTCGTCAGCCATCGCAGGAACACCCCCCTGATGGCTGCAACCACCCATACCGGCCGTGCGAACGCACGGACGGTATGGGTATCCTTCCTCCGGCGTCCTCCAGCGAGGGAGACACGTCGTCTCCCTTCGCCCTCCTCTCTGGTTTTGCCCCTATAAATACCCCCGTCGTTCCGCCGTTCTTCCAAGCTCGGATCTGACGGAGATACCCCCTCACTTCCTCTCTTCCCACTCCGACAGACGCCCCCTTGCTCCGGCGGCTTCTCCTCCTCCTCCTCGTCGCCCTACCGCACTACCAGCAGCAAGGTTGCCTTCCCTCGCTCTTCCCGCGCCGCGTCGCACCCAGCGCACGCTTCTCTGGCCCTCTCCTCGCCGTCGCTCCTTCCCCTGGGCAACTTCTTCTCCGGCGACAGTCGATACGACTGTCGCCTGCTCCGGTCCCTCCTCGTCCTGCTAAGTAGGTATAACTTCTCCTCTTCCTTTTCCTCACTTTAAACCTTTACTGTCGCCCTCGATTCCGACCAATCACCCTCACCTTCTCCACCTCCGGCCACACTCCGGCGACCCGCTCCCATCACTCCAGCAACCCACACAGCTCGCCGACCACCACAGAACCTCCGCCTCCTCACCCTGATCAACCTCTGCCCTTCACTTCCCACCAATCGCCCTCTGCAGACCCACCGACCAAACCCATCTCGCCACCTGCAGTTTGACCTAGGGCGGCCCTTAGGCTCCGCCCCGACCACCTTCGCCGTGCCACGGCGAAGGTCCTTCGCGTATCTAATTAGGCCGAGAGGCCCTTTCTCTGTAAACAGGAACTTCACTCGCCGCCGCCATTGCTGAGGTGAAGAAGCTCCTTCGACCTGCTGCTCCAGGTGCGCCGCGCCCAGGGCACGCTCCCAGGCTGTGCAAGGTATTTTCGCGAAGCGCCCGGCTGCAGTTGAGGAGAAGCCCTTGCGCGAAGCCCTCGTGCGAAGCCTCGACCGCCGCCGCTTCCTTCTCACAGGCGCCCAAATTGGGGTGGGACATTTAGTCCCACCTCGGAAACCCACTGAGGCGAGCGGGTGCTTAAAGGCAAAAGGTGCCTCAAGCTCTTCGCCTCAGTTCACGGGGTGAGGTCCCCTTCACTCGCCCGACTACCCGGCCTCGTCTGCGCTCACGCCCCGCGGACCTGGCCCGACCCGACTAAGCCCGACCTGCACTCCTCGCCCACCACTGCACGCCGGTGGGCCTGGACCTGGGCGCGACCCGCGTACCCGATTACCCGGTTGCTCTGGGAGAGCTTTCCTAAGAGCGAATTTTGAGAGAGAGACACAGGGGGGGGGGGGGGGTAGAGTAGGTTTTGCCCTCTGACGAAAACCTTGAAGTGTGCAGGCACAGGTGAAGAAGAAGAAGAAGGACTGCGGAAGAAGAAGAAGAAGACGGAAGCTAAGGGAGACACTGTAGCAGCAGCGGTTTAAGTCGTCTGATTGCAAAATCAGACGACGTCCTGAAGGCCAAGTGGAGAAGCAAAAATCAGAAGAAGAGAAGGATAGGGTCGTCCAACCAAAAAGAGGAGAAGACAGAGGAAGAAAGAAGAGAAGAAGAAGAAAAGCACGAGAGGAAGATCTGAAGAACAGAAGAAGAAGAAGAAAAGAAAACAAGGAAGAACATAAGGCAGAAGACCACGACAAAGAAGAAGAAACCAAGAGCCAAAGAGGAGAAGACAGAGGAAGAAAGAAGAGAAGAAGAAGAAGCCAAATTTTTCATCTCTCTCTCTCTCTTTATTTTTGTAATAAAGAATTTGTACTTCTAGAATACGACTTGCTCCCTGAGTTCGACCTCAGGAACTCTTTTATTTCCGAGTAAAAAAATTATATATGTAATGATGGCAATAACTAGCTGTACTACAACGTTATTTCTATAACAAAACCTAGTTATCGCGTGACCGCTATCACTTTGGCGCCGTTGCCGGGGAGTAACGGCTATTCTAGAAGCTTTGAATTTCTTTTTAACAATTGCTAATCTTTTTCTCTCTCTGATGTGCAGGTAAAGGAAGAAAGATAGACGCAGCCGCTCCAAGGACAGGTAACCTCCTATTAAAACCCTAAAAATTCAAAGAGGAAAAACAAGGAGAAAAACAAAGAAAAACTAGGAGTAACCTGTCTTTCATAGTAATAGCTGCATGTTCTCAGAACCACTATTCCTGCACACAATTTTAAAAGGGTAATTAAGGGCTAACACATCCTTGCTTGAGCCCTAATTACCCAAACAAGGAGTTAAATGGACCAAGTAGAGCCAACATAAGATTCAACATTAGGGTTTTAGAGACACACTACTTAAATCAGGAATGGAGAAAATCCAAAAGAAGTGTGCCTAAACCATTGATTGAACATACTTATTCAGAGAAACCCTAAACAATTGTCTCTCTAAACACTTGAACCCAAAAAGAAAGGACCCAAAAGCTCTCAAAAGAACAAGAGGTAAAGTCGACCACTTGGGTCAACTAACCTTCGACTTAGGTCACTCTTTGCACTCAAAAAAGCCTAAGAAGTTCAAGTGAAACCTAAGCACCTTGCTCTTGAATTAAAAGTGGTAGACTTAAGAGGTCAAGATCCCCATTCTGGTGTACCTGGAACCACAGTGACAAGAGAGGTCGGGTGGGGGAAACCCTGTAACCCGTGGGGACGCTCTACCGTGTAAGGGTCTTCGCGGGACTCACCCTCTCTGGCTGCCCAGGTAATTCTCAGGTGGACGATCTTTCTGATCAAGGGGTCCATCTGCCCCGCACCTCTATAGTCACCCAACACATTTTTGGGTGTCTCGATTGGGTCCAGCACCTTCTAACCTCTTCCACTCCAACAGTGCATGAACGGTAGGAGATCCTTAAGACCACCCTTAAGATCTCCTTTAAAATTTCACTCTCGTCAAGGCCCAGCCTTGACTCCCGTGTTTAAGCAGCAACCTAACCCCATCATTCTCTCTTCCGATTCCGAATCAAACTCTTCTTCTATCATGGCTCAGCCAGTTGAGGAAGAAAACAATCTGGAGCACTAGCTCCAGCGACTCAACGACCTCTTCCAAAACTTTGTGCACCCACCGCAGCGTCCCATGATGCGGGACCATTATAATCCTGCTGCGGTGGCCATTGATCCTCGAGTCAAAATCCCGACTGGAGGACCTGATTCTGAATTAAAGCCCAATATGATTCATGCTATACCTAAATTCCATGGGCTTAATTCTGAAGATCCCTTCCAGCACATCAAACAGCTGAAGCATCTGGCCCAAACTTTTGGGTCAGACGCGCAAAATCGGGATATTCTTCTCATGAAGATGTTCTCCTTTTCTCTTATGGACAAGGCCGTTCATTGGTATCAAACTCAGACCCGGCCGATCAACAATTGGGAAGAACTTTAGTCCGAGTTCCTGAAAAAGTTCTTCCCTGTTGGTCGGACCAACGCCTTGCGCCATCAGATTACACACTTCACTCAGCAAACAGGGGAACCTCTCCATGAGGCATGGGATCATTTTCAGGATCTCATGAGAAAGTGCCCCCATCACGGAGTTCCTAAATGGGAACAGGTCCAATCTTTTTACCAGGGACTCCGTGAGGACATCCGTCTTTTCGTCAATGCAACCTGCGGAGGAAATATCATGGGTCAACATGAAGACACCGTGTGGGAGATTCTCGAAAACATGTGCGAGAACTCCATCAACAATGACTCCATGGGATTATTCGACAGGACGAATACCCGCGCATCGACGAATCTTAGGGGAGCACATGAGACGTAGGGCCTGTCCGCATCAGTCGACCTGGAATTAATGGCAAGTCGATTGGACAAGGTCTCGATTATCGAAAAGAAGGTGGATGAGTTGACTCAGCATCTGCAGCGAGCCACCTCTGCGCATAACCCTTTCGCACAGCCTCCTTCCACAAGGGAAACTGTGCAAAACATTCTCCATCGATCTTCTCCTAGGATGGACCCATCATCCGAATCTTTGCCCGGAGGTCCTTCCAATTCCTTCTACACCTGCTAGGGGAATTCCATTCCCTCTTTCTCTAACCCTCTGGAGGTTCCTCAGACTTGCGAGGACCTCAACGCCATCCAGAACGACCCGTTCTCCAACACCTATAATCCTGGATGGCGAAACCATCCTAACTTTCAGTGGACGGGAAATTCCCAAACCCAAAGACCATCCTTCCAACCCCGCCCACAACCTCCTCGTCCTTACCAGCCGCCTCAGCCTCGGCCCAACCCTACTTACCCATCTGGGCCAAATCAAGATCAAATGTCCCTTATCCTTCAGACCCTGGCTGACATTCAAAGAACGAATGCGGCTATCCAAAAACAACATAAGGACGAACTTACAGAGGTCCGAAACCAATTGACCCAGTTGGCAAACTCTCGCCAGCCAGGTACTCTTCCTTTCCAACCTCTGCCTAATCCTAATAACGTGCCAACCCAGCGACGCGTTATGAACCCAAACCCGGGCCATGCCCATATGATTTATCAGGCCCCCTCTGTTCCTTCACCCGACGGGATAGAGGCCTCCACTTCCTTTGCAGGTTACCAGCAGCAAGCTATCTTACCCAATCCTAACCAAAAACAGGCAGGACTTAATTCCGTAACAACCCGTAGTGGTAAGGAAACCCAAGACCCACCTCATCCGAACCACTCCAAGCCTGGTAGTGATCCCAAGCCTAGGACAGTAATCCAGGACATCCCCACCTCTATCCCAAATCCACAACCTGGACCTATCCTAGAAGAACCAACCAAGATCCCGTTTCCCGAGGCCTTGACCAAGGCAAAGAAGACCACCAAGCCCGTGGCACCTGAGGAGGACCTGGTCAAGCTCTTTGAGCAGGTCCACATAAGCATCCCTTTGATGGATGCAATCCGCCACGTACCAGCTTACGCACGATTTTTAAAGAATGTGTGTACACCCCAACGTAAGCCGCGAACCAAGGGTGGGAGCCCAATTGTTCTGTCAGAGCAAGCAAGCTCTGTAATCCTCAGTAAACTCCCACCCAAGGCAAAAGATCCTGGTACTCCCCTGATTTCCTGCAAGATAGGTGATACCCAATTTGATAGAGCTTTGCTAGACTTAGGTGCATCCATAAACCTGATACCCACATCCTTACTTGACCATCTAGAAGAATCTGAGCTAAAACCAACCGAGGTGACATTACAATTAGCAGATCGATCTATAAAGTCACCAAAAGGGATTCTCGAGGATGTTATCGTAAGAGTGCGGGATTTCTATTTCCCACTGGACTTTATAGTCTTAGATATGGACGCGCCTAAAAACCCTAGGGATACACCAATCATTCTAGGGAGACCTTTCTTGGCTACTGCTAGAGCCAACATCAACTGTGAGGAGGGCCAAATAGAGCTTAAATTTGGGGATCAAATCTTAAAAATTGATATATTTAAGGCCCAACAAGGAATTAATTGCGGTGTCATCGAACAGATTTGTGACGTTAGGATTTTGGTTGATGAATCACACCTCCAGAATGACTCGATTATGCCTCATCAACCACAAAAGGATCTTGACCCGCAAACAGAGGAGTTGAATCCAGATAGAAACAACCCAGTAACTCCTACCCTTGAACCTCACATCTACACTGAACCACCCGCTGCTACTGATAACCCTATCCTCGAGTTAAAGCCTCTCCCTGCTCACTTGAAATACATCTTTTTGGGTTCCAATCAGACCCTCCCTGTGATTATCAATTCCAACCTCAATCCCGAACAGGAATCCCGTCTGATTGCTGTCCTCCAGCAACATCGCAGAGCCATCGGGTGGACTCTCGATGATTTGACTGGAATAAGCCCCTCTTATTGTACTCATCATATCTATTCAGAAGAGGGCGCACGACCTTCTCGTGAAATGCAGAGACGTTTAAACCCTAATCTGCAGGAGGTCATGAAAAAGGAGATCATCAAGTGGTTAGATGCCGGAATCATCTACCCGATCTCCGATAGTCGTTGGGTGAGCCCAATTCAGGTTGTGCCTAAGAAGGCAGGACTCACCACCATAACGACTGAAATCGGAGAAATCATTCCTACCCGATTAGCCAATGCGTGGAGAGTCTGTATAGATTACCGCCGACTCAATTCCTCCACGAAGAAGGATCATTTCCCACTATCCTTCATTAATCAAATTCTCGAGAAACTAGCGGGAAATAGGTTCTTCTGCTTTCTTGACGGGTACTCCGGTTATAACCAGGTGGCAATCCATCCTGAGGACCAAGAAAAGACCACGTTCACGTGCCCCTTTCGAACGTACGCTTTCCGAAGGATGCCTTTCGGTCTTTGCAATGCACCTGCTACCTTTCAGCGGTGCATGCTTGCCATATTCTCAGATATGGTAGGTGATTTCCTGGAAGTCTTCATGGATGACTTTTCAGTGTTTGGAGAATCTTTTGATGATTGCCTCCAACACTTGGTCCAGATACTCAGGCGATGCATTGAGGTGAACTTGGTTCTTTCCTGGGAAAAGAGCCATTTCATGGTGCCTGAGGGAATTGTCCTAGGACATCTAATTTTAGAAAAAGGCATCCAGGTGGATCGAGCTAAGGTGGATCTGATATCTCGCCTTCCTATGCCTGGCTCGATCAGGGACATCCGTTCTTTTTTAGGGCACGTCGGTTTTTACCGCCGTTTCATTCCAGATTTCTCGAAAATCACGCGCCTCTTGACTTCTCTTCTCTCTAAGGATGTACCCTTTGAAATCTCCAAGGAATGCACACTAGCCTTTGGAAACTTGTGTGACCGAGTCACCCAGGAACCTATCCTACAATCCCTTGATTGGTCTCAACCCTTTGAGAGCATGTGCGATGCATCTGATTTCGCTGTAGGAGCGGTCCTGGGGCAGAAAGCTGACGGGAAACCCGTGGTTATATACTACGCTAGCAAGACACTTGACGAGGCTCAGCATAACTATACGATTATGGAGAAAGAGCTGCTAGCCGTAGTATTTGCCCTTGAAAAATTTCGATCGTATCTTCTGGGTTCCCATGTCATCATTTACTCGGATCACACGGCTGTAAGGCATCTCCTTGACAAGAAGGACGCGAAGCCCCGACTAATCCGTTGGATCTTGCTGTTGCAAGAATTCGATCTTGAGATTCGCAACAAGGCGGGAAGGCAGAATGTGGTAGCCGACCATCTGTCCCGTCTTCCTTCTGAGATCATCGACCCTTCCGGACCCATCACGGAACACTTTCCTGATGAGCACCTGCTTACTGTTGGTACTAGACTTCCATGGTTTGCTGATATAGTGAACTACTTGGCATCTCATCAGACCCCGTCTGACTGGCCGAAGGCCAAGAAAGACAAATTGCGTTCTGATACCAAGTATTACATTTGGGAAGATCCGTACCTTTTCCGCATAGGTGCTGATCAAATTATTCCGAGATGTGTCCCGGAAGAGGAGGTCTGCAATATCCTCTCTTTCTACCACGACCAGGCATGCGGTGGCCATTTCTCAGGCCATAAAACCGCATCCAAAGTCCTCCAGTGTGGCTTCTACTGGCCTACACTTTTCAAGGACGCATACAGTCACTGCAAGGCATGCAGTCGTTGCCAGACTTTGGGTAACATGAACCGTCGCGACATGACGCCTTTGCAGCCAATTCTCGTATGCGAAATCTTTGATGTTTGGGGGATTGATTTTATGGGCCCCTTTCCTGTTTCGGATGGTTTCGAGTACATTTTTCTTGCTGTGGACTACGTGTCCAAATGGATCGAAGCCATACCAACCCGAACCTCTGATCACAAGATTGTTCTTAAGTTTATTCATCAAAACATTTTCTCAAGGTTCGGGATTCCCCGTGCTATAATCTCTGATGGGGGGACCCATTTTACAAATGCTCAGTTTAGATCACTGATGGCCAAATTTGGGGTATCCCACCGAATCTCTACTCCTTACCACCCCCAAACAAATGGTCTAGCTGAGCTGTCAAATCGGGAGATCAAGAAAATCCTGCAAGTCACTGTTCGGCCTGACAGGAAGGACTGGTCGTCCCGACTTCTGGAAGCATTGTGGGCCTATAGGATCGCCCACAAGACCCAATTAGGCATGTCTCCCTTTAGACTGGTGTACGGAAAGGCGTGTCACCTTCCCGTAGAACTGGAGCATAAAGCCTATTGGGCAGTACGGAACTGTAATCTAGATCTTTCCAAGGCTGGAACCCACAGAAAACTCCAAATCAGCGAGATAGATGAATTACGCTTAGACGCGTATGAGAACTCACGAATCTACAAGGAGCGGGTTAAAGCCTTCCATGACAAGCATATCTCGAGAAAGATCTTTCATCCTGGTCAAAAGGTCCTACTCTTTGATGTCCGACTTAAACTCTTCCCGGGAAAACTGCAATCCAAGTGGGTCGGACCATATTTAGTCCGACAGGTTTTTGGAAATGGAGCAATCGAAATCAGTCCACTTAGCCACAATTCCGAACCTTTCATCGTGAACGGTCAGAGACTCAAGCCGTTCATTGATGTGACCTCTACTGATTTGGCTGAATCATCTCTCATCCTCCATTCCCCTTGAGCTTATTGCGCCCAGCCAATGGCGTAAAACTCAGCGCTTAACGGGAGGCAGCTCGTCATTCCCTCTGAAAATCTAAAACCTTTTTTCTGACACCTTGGTGCACTTAAGGTTCACCCTTCAAGACAACCGACTCCACCTCAGATGCTTACATCTGAGATTAGAAATCGTCCGCAAAATTCATCCCGACCCATTCACTCACAAAAACAACTGTCTTAAGGAATGAACTAAGTAAATAAAAACCCCTAAAATCACAATGAGGACATTGCAAACCTTAGGCATGGGGGGGTATAAAAGTGCAAAACTTGTAAGAAAAGGTTTTAAAAAAAAAAATTCACATATGCCAAAAACACCATAAAAATTAAAAATTTTTAAAATAAAAAAGAAGAATAAGAGGAGAAAGGAAATTCTGTGGAGAAGGAAAAGAAACAGAATGAAAAGGAGCACAAAAAGATGAAAGAAAAGTGTAATAGTCATTAGTAAGAAGCTAAGGAATTAACCTAAGCTCTAGACCATTTTTCAAGAAAAGAAATGAAAAGTGCATGGTAAGATTAGTAAGAACGCAAACCTTAGGCATTCTTAATAGACTCTTAGTACCCATTAAGATCTAGACAATCCTCAAGAGGTTGAGGAAAATGAAAACTTAAGTACTAGGTCCAAGGCTTAGGGAGTATTTGACCTCGCTAACTAACTTCTGGTTTACGGGACTCAGTAACCTAAGCACCCCAACCTCACACACTGCCTGGTTCAGTAAGCATAAAAAAATTCAAAATCACGCAGAAGCGTCGCAAAAATTCTGAAAATACACCTAGAATAGGAGCGGCCGATCAACACAAGTTGATTTGGACGAGTTCCCAGCGCGGAGAGGCGGGAAATCCCCTCAAAGATGCGTAACAAAATATCATCTCCTCGGTGCTTGTCTCTTAGGATATTCACATATCCTACTGGGGGCATGTAAGCACCCTGCTGGTTCAGATTCCATGGATGGCATTATCACGAAATGTCAACTGCCAGGGTCTGAATTCGACCACGGAACACCGTGGATGGGATTATCTCGAAATCTCAATAGCCAGGGTTCTGGGGGTTTCCATGGGCGGTGCTATCCCGAAGCATCGATCGCCAGGAACCCTTGAGGATTGATGATGGGAGCAATGAATCTGATACAGACCGTGTTGAAAAGCCAATCCTAGGCTAGAACTAAAAAGAAAAGAGAGAGAAAAATTCTCCAAACAAAAATACTTTCTACTTCTCTCTCTCTTGCAAAACGCACTGCGAATTGAACCAGGGCAAAAATCATTTCAAGCACGGGGTGCTTTAACCACAAAGTCCAATAAACCTTAGGTTAGTTCTTGTGGGTCTTAAAAACCTCTGCTAAAGACTGAGGCTGAGGCTAGACAGATTTGGATCTTGATTGGTACTAGAGTACCTTTTAAGCCTATGGTCAGCACTCTAACCTAATCTAAGTTTAAATGAAAAAGCACTTATCTTAAGTTGTTGAAAAAGTCTTGGTCTAGAACAAAGGTTAAAATCTTAGGTTTTTGCTAAGGGACTAGCAAAAGCTAGGCATGGGGGTATGATGAGAACCTCATCATGAGCCAGAACTAGCTAATTTTGACCTAATACAGAGAATAAAAGCTCCTACATAACCTTAGAAAGGCTTGGCTCAGAGAGACTCTGAGTTTGCAAAGAAAACATAAACTGAGGGGTAAAAATGCAATTTCACCAATCCAATCTGAAAACAGGGTAACTCAGGGTCCAAACATAGGTCAAAACAACCTAATAAGAAGAAAAGTGGGATGAAATAACTCAATAAGGGCTACAGCAACTCCAAAGAACTAAATGATAATCTGTAACCCTAAAACAAACCCACTTCAATTCACGATGTTTGAGGCAAAGTAAAAATAGAATAAACCCTCTAAAATTCATATAAAAATAATCTCTAGGGTTTAGAACCTTCAATTTGGCCTTAGGAACCCATCTTGACCTACATTGAGAACCATGCCCAATTAACAACTTAATTTGGATTTTTGCATAAATTGACCAGTCAAAAAAGGTTTAATCTAGAAATAAAATTTACCATCAGATTCCTTAGGTCCTAATTAGTCATGTATAAAAACTTGAGCCTAAGAAGAAACCTTCTTGACCAACTTTACACTTTGGTCCTCATATATTTACTTTTTAGTCCTCAACTTTTGAACCCTCACATTTTAGCCCCTAACTATCCTTCGTTCTTTGCGTTTAGGTCCCTCCTGCAAAACCTGACCAGCACCATGCTCCGGCGACCTTGCGCGGAGCATGGCGCCACGCAGGGTGAGGGTGGGAGCCTGCCAAGTCAAATGGGGGTGCCCTACGTCGTCAGCCATCGTAGGAACACCCCCTGATGGCTGCAACCACCCATACCGGCCGTGCGAACGCACGGATGGTATGGGTATCCTTCCTTCGGCGTCCTCCAGCGAGGGAGACACGTCGTCTCCCTCCGCCCTCCTCTCTAGTTCTGCCCCTATAAATACCCCCGTCGCTTCGCCGTTCTTCCGAGCTCGGATCTGACGGAGATACCCCCTCACTTCCTCTCTTCTCACTCCGACAGACGCCCCCTTGCTCCGGCGGCTTCTCCTCCTCCTCCTCGTCCCCCTACCGCACTACCAGCAGCAGGGTTGCCTTCCCTCGCTCTTCCCGCGCCGCGCCGCACCCAGCGCGCGCTTCTCCGACCCTCTCCTCGCCATCGCTCCTTCCCCTGGGCAGCTTCTTCTCCGGCGACAGTCGATACGACTGTCGCCTGCTCCGGTCCCTCCTCGTCCTGCTAAGTAGGTATAACTTCTCCTCTTCCTCCCCTCTTCCTTTTCCTCACTTTAAACCTTTACTGTCGCCCTCGATTCCGACCAATTACCCTCACCTTCTCCACCTCCGGCCACACTCTGGCGACCCGCTCCCATCACTCCAGCAACCCACACGGCTCGCCGACCACCACAGAACCTCCGCCTCCTCACCCTGATCAACCTCCACCCTTCCACTTCCCACCAATCGCCCTCTGCAGACCCACCGACCAAACCCATCTCGCCACCTGCAGTTTGACCTAGGGCGGCCCTTAGGCTTCGCCCCGCCACCTGCAGACCCCCCGACCACATTCGCCGTGCCACGGCGAAGGTCCTCCGCGTATCTAATTAGGCCGAGAGGCCCTTTCTCTGTAAACAGGAACTTCACTCGCCGCCGCCATTGCTGAGGTGAAGAAGCTCCTTCGACCTGCTGCTCCAGGCGCGCCGCGCCCAGGGCACGTTCCCAGGCTGTGCGAGGTATTTTCGCGAAGCGCCAGGCTGCAGTTGAGGCGAAGCCCTCGCGCGAAGCCCTCGTGCGAAGCCTCGACCGCCGCTGCTTCCTTCTCACAGGCGCCCAAATTGGGGTGGGACATTTAGTCCCACCTCGGAAACCCACTGAGGCGAGCGGGTGCTTAAAGGCAAAAGGTGCCTTAAGCTCTTCGCCTCAGTTCACGGGGTGAGGTCCCCTTCACCCGCCCGACTACCCGGCCTCCTCCGCGCTCACGCCCCGCAGACCTAGCTCGACCTGCACTCCTCGCCCACCACCGCACGCCGGTGGGCCTGGACCCGGGCGCGGCCCGCGTACCCGATTACCCTGTTGCTCTGGAAGAGCTTTCCTAAGAGTGAATTCTGAGAGAGAGACGCGGGGGGGGGGGTAGAGTAGGTTTTGCCCTCTGACGAAAACCTTGAAGTGTGCAGGCACAGGTGAAGAAGAAGAAGGACTGCGGAAGAAGAAGACGGAAGCTAAGGGAGACACTGTAGCAGCAGCGGTTTAAGTCGTCTGATTGCAAAATCAGACGACGTCCTGAAGGCCAAGTGGAGAAGCAAAAATCAGAAGAAGAGAAGGACAGGATCGTCCAACCAGAAAGAGGAGAAGACAGAGGAAGAAAGAAGAGAAGAAGAAGAAAAGCACGAGAGGAAGATCTGAAGAACCGAAGAAGAAGAAAAGAAAACAAGGAAGAACAGAAGGCAGAAGACCACGACAAAGAAGAAGAAACCAAGAGCCAAAGAGGAGAAGACAGAGGAAGAAAGAAGAGAAGAAGAAGAAGCCAAATTTTTCATCTCTCTCTCTCTCTTTATTTTTGTAATAAAGAATTTGTACTTCTAGAATACGACTTGCTCCCTGAGTTCGACCTCGGGAACTCTTTTATTTCCGAGTAAAAAAATTATATATGTAATGATGGCAATAACTAGCTGTACTACAACGTTATTTCTATAACAAAACCTAGTTATCGCGTGACCACCATCACCTATAGATCATTTTTATATGAATTTTAGAGGGTTTATTCAATTTTTACTTTGCCTCGAACCTCGTGAATTGAAGTGGATTTGTTTTAGGGTTACAGAGTGTCATTTAATTCCGTGGAGTTGCTGTAGCCCTTGTTGGATCAAATCATCCCACTTTCCTTCTTATTAGGTTAGTTTGACCTATATTTGGACCCTGAGTTACCCTGTTTACTGATTGTGTTGGTGAAATTACATTTTTACCCCTTATGACCTGTTTTCTTTATAAACTCAGAATTCTCTGAGTCAAGCCTTTCTATGAGTTATGTAGGAGCTTTTTCTCGCATATCTAGGTTAGATTGTGCTAGTTAGGGTTCATGATGAGGTTCTCATCAGTCCCATCACTACTGCACCGTACTAGATGGCCCCACTTGAGCTGCAAGAGCTCAAGTCTCAGCTACATTACCTATTGGAGAAGGGCTTTGTGAGGCCCAGTGCGTCCCCGTGGGAAGCCCCTGTCCTGTTCCTGAAAAAGAAGGATGGTACCCTTCGACTTTGCGTCGACTACAGATAGCTGAACCAGGTCACCGTCAATAACAAGCACCCGTTGTCTCGTATTGATGACCTCGTCGACCAGCTGAGAGACCCCATGATGTTCTCTAAGATAAATCTGAGGTCAGGCTAATATTAGTCGAGGATTAGGGAGACCGATGTCTCCAAGATAGCTTTCTGTATGCGGTATGGTCACTACGAGTTCTTGGTCATGTCGTTTGGGCTAACTAACGCCCACGTTGCTTTCATGGATTTGATGAACCGCGTCTTCTGACCGTACTTGGATCAGTTCGTGGTGGTATTCATCGATGACGTACTTGTCTACTCTTGGGATCAGGCACTGCACGAACAACATCTTCACATGGTGATGGACACCTTTAGACGGCACAGGCTATAAGCCAAGTACGGCAAGTGTGAGTTCTGGTTAAGACAGGTTACCTTCTTGAGCCATGTGATCTTGGGAGACGGGTTGGCTATGGACCTAGCCAAGGTTAAGGCCGTACTCAGGTGGGAGAGGCCGCATACAATGATAGAGATAAGCAGTTTCCTGGGGCTGGCAGGCTACTACAGGTGGTTTATTCGAGGTTTCTCGCAGATCGCACTCCTATGACTCAGTTGACCCGGAAAGACGTGCCCTTCGCCTGGACAGACGAGTGTGAGTCTTACTTTCATGAGCTGAAGGAGAGGCTGACTTCAGCTCCTGTACTCACCATCCCAGACAGCAGTGGTGGATTCATGGTCTACACTGACGCCTCGTTGCAAGGATTTGGTGGTGTGCTCATGCAGTGAGGCCACGTTGTCGCTTACGCTTCGTAGTAACTAAAGCCCCATGAGTACAACTACCCCACTCATGACTTGGAGTTAGTAGTTGTTGTCTTCACGCTAAAGACATGGAGAAACTACTTGTACGGAGAGATGTTCGAGATCTGTACTGATCATAAGAGCCTCAGATACTTGTTTGATCAGAAGGAGATCAACATGAGATAGAGGCGCTGATTAGAGCTCCTGAAGGACTACGACTGCAGCATCTCTAACCATCTAGGGAAGGCCAATGTGGTGGTAGACGCTTTGAGCTGGAAGGTGCCCGTCCACTTAGCTAGTCTATAGGCACAGAGTTGGAGACTCATGGAGGAGGTGAGAAGTTGGCGACCCTAGGAGTCACAGGGTATTGCGGGACAGTGAAAGTGGCGAGGCAGGCATGACCAGAGCTAATACATTGTGTCGTTACTAGACAGATGACGGATCCATACTTGCAGACACTACGAGACCAGGTATTGACAGGGAACCCAGGAGAGTTCTCTTTCACTGATGGGGTCCTGTGTATGAGGGGACGCTTGTGCGTTCCCAAAGAGGATGAGCTGTTGAGAGAGCTTCTGCCTAAGGCACAAGGGTCCAGATTCACCATACATCCAGGGAACACAAAAATGTATCACGACCTACGACGTGATTTCTGGTGGAGGGGGGATGAAGTGGGATGTTGGTAGTTTTGTTCAGCAATGCCTGGTATGCCAACAGTTGAAGGTCGAGCACTAGAGGCCTGTAGGGCCACTACAGCCACTTCCCGTACCGAAATAGAAGTGGGAGAGTGTCACTATGGACCTAGTAGTGGGCTTACCTGTGACACAACGAGGACACGACACAGTCTGGGTGATAGTGGACAGATTGACGAAGACGGCACGGTTTTTGTCGATCCGAGTCACTTTTGGACCAGCATAATTGGCAAAACACTACATCAGAGATGTAGGGTGACTTCATGGAGTCCCTCATGAGATCATTTCAGACAGAGTCACCCGTTTCACTTCCTAGTCCTGGGAGGAACAATTGCCCTTGGCAGAATTTGCATACAACAACAGCTACCACTCGAGCATTGGCATGGCACCATATGAGGCTCTGTACGAGAGATGTATGGCACCCCTGAGTTGGATTGAGGTGGGGACCAAGTGGGAAGTTGGTCCCAGGTTGATCCATCAGAGTCAGGAGGTGATTGTGCGGATCCATAGGCGACTCCGTACCGTCAGGAGCAGGCAGAAGAGATACGCAAACCTGAAGCATAGAGAGGTACAGTTTAAGGTTGGGGATCACGTCTTTATGTTTTGCCCATGAAGGGCTTACAACATTTTGGAGTGAAAGGGAAGCTCATGCCAAGGTTTGTGAGGCCCTTTGGGGTCTTGGAGCGGGTGGGACCCGTTGAGTACCGGTTTGCCCTTTCTCCCCAGCTCTCGGGAGTGTATGACGTGTTTCATGTATCCAACCTCAGGAGATACATCGTCGATCCCAACCATGTTTTTAGCTGCGAGAACAATACCCGGAACTTTTCGAGAGTGTGGCACTTCTGGCCTACTTTGATACTCTTTAAATTTGTTATGCACAATTACGTTTAATTTTCCATACCCTAGTTAATTCAAGTTTCGGGGACGAAAGTTCCTTTAAGTTTGTTATGTTGAAATGACCCTTCCCAAGGGTCATTTGGCGTTTCCAGAATTTTTAGGGGTTTTTGTGCAATTTTAACCCCCCTAGGTTTTTGTTGTGGATATGCGAGGGAAAAAGAGAACTTGCGGGGGTGTCCCCGCAATTTTCCCATCCCCACACCCCTACCCCACGAGCACCTCACCCCTCCACCGCACCTCACGCCATCTCCCTTGTTCCTCCCCATTCCCCCCATACTTCATGCCATTCCCTCCCCTACGCCCTGAACTCCGTAAAAACCCCCCTCCTCCATTCGCATATCACACTGCAGCCAAGCGAGAGAAGGAAAGGGAGAGCGGAGGATCGGAGGAGCACGAAGGATAGGAGTGCGTGCGGGAGAGTAGGGGGAAGCGGCAGGAGAAGTTGCTGCTGCGGGGGTCGCTGCTGTTGCAGCAAAACGCAGGGGAGAGAGAGCTTGCAAACGGTTCTGCGGAATTATTTTTTCGCATAATCAGACACCTAGAGAGACCGTCAGATGTCTGGTTGGATGTCCGGAGGTAATCCCAAACATTTGATAGCGCATAATTTTCAATCATTATTCCTTATTGAGTTTTAACCTTGCATGCATGTGTCAGGGGTTGGAAAGGCACGTTGGTGCGAGGATCGAGGTGGTTCCAGACGTTCGGGAGTGTTGCCAGACGTCTAAAGACCCCCTCAGATGTCTGCAAGGAGTTCCAGGCATCTAAAAAAGACACAGAGAGCAAGGTGAGTCACTGAGTTCGTTTAAGACGTTTGGGACTCTTCCCAAACGTTTGATTTTGGTTAGAGTTGGTGATTTTGGGCTAATTTGGGGCCCAAATGGAGTCGATTTCGTGCAAACGAAATATCATTGGTTTCCGTTCAAGATTCTCTACATAATGGTATAGTGTCTATGCAGTTTTTGAGCTCATTTTGACATGTTGGTCAATGTGATAAGTCTCCAGTCTGTAGTGTACACGGGACCTGCGGAGACGTCGGGAGCTACCATACGAGCCCCCATTCCACCTAATTACCCTGGTAGAGTGGTTTTCACCTTAATCCTAGAGTTAATAATTAAATTACATGCATAAATTTATTTGAACCCTAGGTTGTGAGATGAACTCTAAGACTAAAAAGCGACAAATGCATGATACTTTAGAATATATTCGATTGAACTCTAGGTTGTGAAATGAACACTAGGGCTAGAAGAAATGCATGTGTAGTTAATGAATGATTAAGTTACCGTGATGCTTCCTGAAAAGAAATAAATCATGAGCTACCTGTACTACCTGTAATGAACCATGTCATGAATGGAAATACATACCTGTACCGAGTAATCGATGGTAGAATTTGAGTTGCCTATTCTACATGTAACGAACCAGATATGGAAATAAGAAAGTCCATATACGAACCCTACAGGGAATTTAGAAAGAAACCAAGAATACAGTAGTACGGAAAACCTGATAGTTTTGAATATGTTGCCTACGGGCGACTGTTCGGACTTGGTTAAGGGAAGTGCGTTGGCCCTCATATACCGAGAAGAGCAACTGCCCCTTTAGTGTGGAAAGTGAGCTGGCCTTTGTGTACGCGATACCGAGGAGAGTGATTGTCTTACGTACGCGATACCAAGGGAGCCACTGTCCCTTTAGTGTAGAGGGGAGCTAGCCGCCCCTTGGGTTGAGACTCAGGGTTAGGACTAGTCACTCTTCACCGACTCCTGTTTGGCCTTTGCGTACGTGATACCGAGGTGAGCTACTTAGTCTATGGAGGGAGCTAGTCGCCCCATGGGGCCTGGGGTTGGGACTAGCCAACCAACACCGACTCTTGTTAGGCCCACTGGACAAATCGAGAGAGTCGGACGAGGGTATGCAAACTGTGGAGGGGAGAGACCCCTGTTCTGAGAGGGCAAGGCCCTATGCTATTCTGTGCTGTACTTTTGGACATACCCTCTAGCGGAAACGACTAACCGCGTGCCAGTGCGAGGTAGTTACCCGTGCGCCTATTGCGCATGCCGTAGTCACCGCTACATCGCGACCATGACCTCGAGGTGGTAGACCGAGTGTAGGACTACCACGGGGGATTCTCTCGGCCAAGAGAGTATCACATGTACATCCTGCATCGGGGGAAAACAACAAGTGAGATCTTAATTGAGATCGTTCCCTCAGGGAACAAGAAGATTTAGCAATGTTATGGATCCTGATTAGAGTACTCGACTCAGAAACGCATAAATGAGATAAATGAAAACGATTGATAGTGAATAACCGGCAATGTATAATTAGCTAGTTGATTGTTTAATTATGTTTAGTTGCATGTAAATTACTTAACCACCACTCTACTCTGCATTAGTTGACCACGAATTTCTATAACCATGTTCAGGTCAGGGATATGAGCAGCCAGCGCCACCGACTGCTGAGCCAGTCGAGCCCAGCCGTAGTCCTTTCTTTTTTGCTACAGAGTTTTGTTAGTAGTGAGTAGCCTGTAGAATGTTCTATTATGTTCGATTATATTTCTACCAGTTTCTGTTGTGATAGTTATGTTCGTAACTATACTTTTCCGCTTGTGCCATGTTATATCCTTGAGATATACTGTTCTATTTCCTTTACTGTGTCTTACGTACTTTCTGTTTAGTTACATTGCACGTGTGGTTGTGAAATGAGTATATATTTGGTTGTTTCTCGTTAGACGACTGGGTCTTGGGATTCGTCGAGGTGAGCCATTCTCGGGTTCTGTAGGGAGCTGGGAGCGGGTTGTAACATTCATGAAGGAAACCATCAGACAGACCTGAGCAAATGCGGAGAAAAATATGATAAGAAGCAAATCCATGGATACTTCCAACCATAGAGTACTCCAAACATCTTCACCATTCTCCATTAGTATTATTATCATTATCATCATCATCATCATCATCTTTTTTTTCACCTCCTACTTCTTACCCCCATTTCCTACTTGCTAATCCTAGGAAAGTGGCCAATTACCCATCAAGGGAAAGCATCAGACTATAACCTGATTGAGTAAGCAAAACCATTTAGCAGTAACAAGAAAAACTCTAGTCGAAGAACTTATCCTTTCCACACCCACCTTCCCACAAACCTGTTACTCCTTTGCCATCGTAACTTTCTTATAATTTCCCATAAGCTATCTTTTCATTATAATTTCCTAGCAATCTCCTCACTCACCTAGAAGGCAAAGCCATGTGAAAGAGATTTCAACAACTAAGATGGAATATCAACTTTTGCAAGAAAAAAAAAAAGGTGAAAGGGGTTGTATTTTTTTTACTTTTACTACATTTCTCAAACTACATATTTCATTATTTAACAATGTTCCCCCTTCTTCCTCTCCTTTGTTGCCTCCATTTCTTCTTATTTCTTACCTCTACCTCTTTGTTTCCTCTTCTCTTCCCTTATCCTTCATCTCAATTTATGTCAGATTACTAACAAACTGCAAGTTTAAAAAATGTGGCAAACTTATACCAACAGTATATATACAAAAAAGACCAATAGACACTATATTAAATGAAGCTGTCTGTTTTTCAATTTCCACTACAAACATACAAACTCGGGCTTTTAGTCTAAAATGAAGAAGACCATCTATATTAAATGACCAATAGACACTTAAAATTCATTTCTAGAGACTGGACAAAAATACATGACTAGGTAAAAATCTTTTCATGTCTATTTTTGTAGATAACAAGGTAACATTGCTAAACCTAGAAATCATGACCCTCAACATGTTCGCAGAAAAATAATACCTAAACCAACCAATGGTGCCAGGCTACGACATCTTTAACATATCAATCCATTCACCTAAAGAATCATCCATTAAAGAGAAAATCAAGTTTCAACTTCTAAATATGCATCTAGTTGCACAGTTCTACATAGCACATGGCAGAGCACTTTTTGGAAACAGAAGGAACAACCATCTATCATGAAAAAATCATCATTCCATGATACTGAAATATATGGAATATAGTACACTCATAGAGGTCAACTAGACCTTCAGTTGCAAATCAAAAATAGAATTCAAAAAGGCCCTTCTCAATTGCTGGAAGCCTTTTCACCAGCATTGCTTGAGCGAACTGAATAGTTTTGCCAGTGGTTACTACATTCTCTTTCTTATGTACATTGCAATGCCATCTCAATCCAAAATCGTGAAAGATTTATGGAATAATAACATACAGTTCACATAATTGGAGCTTATTATTATATTAAAATTTGCAGAGATTTGGCATTCAGTTTCCTCAATGTTCGCCCAATGCTGCTTCCGTCTTCACTCCTCCAATTACCCATCCAGGTCTAGACCTCCTGTAGGATATGGAATGCCAAGCAACTCTTCCATGAGACTTGATGAAGCAATGACATCAGAAATGGGAAACTTGAGGTATAAATAAGGTTGCAAGCATCCTTGATGGATGTAAGTATCATATTTTTCTTTATGCCTACAAGTATGTATGCACTTATTATTCCTTTTTATTTTTTGTCAAATTCTTTTCTTTGGCAGTGTATTTGACATAGAATCTATCCGGAGAATTATGGAGGTCTTGAGTGAGATGCTGCAAGAAATAAACCCAAATGGCTGTGAGGTGTGTCTACATTCTTGAACAATTTGCAGTGCAAAATCTACCTAGCTTTAATTAGACAGTACAAGGCAAGAGCTAAATAATAGTATGTAATAGGGTTTGCTGCTTACAATGTAATAGACCTTTTCTAATACTTTGATGGGTGGGCATTCCTTTCGATCCACTCCTTCACATTCAAGTTGGCAGTATCATTTCTATAGCTGACCACTTTAATATTCTTGTACCATCTTCCGTTGATTATTTTTTTTATAGGTTCCATTGTGATTTTGCCAGCTATAAAGGATGAGTTAATCATAGATGTTCTAAAGCAATGCCGCTCCAACCAAAAGAAGCTTATGACTTTGGTTACTTCCACTAGGCAAGTTCCATAGCTATTCCTTGAAATGGAGCACTCATCTCCATGACCAAAAAATCTGCTAATTCCTCCAATCTATAGATCTTGCCCTAGGCTTACTCAAGCAAACCCTGCTCCTGCTAGCAGAACTTGCCCTGCAATAGCTGAAGAAAATCTCCTGAAGTTGCTTCGAAACTTTCTAACACCAACTCTGGATCCTCTGATTCTTTGTTCAGGGAATACTTTATCTTCTCCTCTATCATAATATTAGTATCACTTTACTTCTCTAGTTTCAGAATATATTTCCTATACATTCTACTTTGTCCCAAAAATTATACTAAGCTATACATCTCATTCTACATTCAATCTTATGCAATTGATTGATTTTCATAATCAATCTCTAAAGCACTCCATCTCTACCCATAGCTCACCACACAGTTGTAATTTATATCTATATAAATATCACATGACCCAACTAGTTTTATAATTCACCAACGGATGGCCAACGCCATCTCCACTAATGACCCATATCTGGAATGAAAAACCAAAAAAAAGAAAGAAAGAAAGAAACAAACAAACATCTATTAATTGAACTACAAGCTGATAAATTGAAATTTCGTAAAGTTTAGGCGATGATTACTCCAACCCTCCCTCCACAAGGAAGAAAAAATAGACATCCTACCAATTTTAGATTCTTATAAAACCATGTTAATTAATTAATTCTTTTTGGAAAGAATAAAACCATATTCATTACAAACTACAAATTAACGTAATTAATCATCTTTCACATCTCATAAATACAAAATGCACTAAATTAAATTAATTGATCCTAGTCCCACATCAAACAAAAAACTTTCGCAAACTCCAATGAATCAAGGTATATGACAATATTCACTCAGGGAGAAAGCTTAAAAACCACAATTTGATAGAGAGCTACAAAGTCCACAAGATAGATGTTAAGAACAACTTACATCTCCTCTTAGTCTGTTACCTACCAAGAGATCTCCTAGTTCCCTCTATAGATTCTCTATGTTCCAAGACCTTAATTGTCCTCCCATCAACAAGCAAAAGCTTTGCTTCCACATCTGTGGTCTAAAACACCTCAGGCACCACATAGAATTGCCCTGCAACCACAACACCCTGATGCTTTTTCCTAGTAATATAACTTGCAAAATGCAGCTACGAAGATGGTTTCCTCTATTGACCACCTCATCGATAAACATTGTTTTGGTGACATTTCATCGAACACTTCACCTACACTACCATGACTTTAACCCTCCCACATGGCCATTTCGTCGAACACCCCCACTGCAACCACAGCCTCAACCAAGACAGCACCACCAGATCACAGCCACCCTTGCACCACCACAACTAACCAAGTGGAGAGAAGAAGGGCAGTGGAGGATGGGGAGGCGATGGCGCACAATGGTGGAGGCAATCGCAATCGCAAGGGAGCCGCAGGCAAGGGTTGATAGGGTGGGGGGTTGTACTGCATGACAACGCAGGTTTGGAGGAGGGTTTGTGTGGGTTTAGGTTTAGGAGTGAAAAATCAAGAGAGGGAGGAGGGAAAAGAAAAAGAAAAATGGGAAAAGGGTAAATTAGTGACATTTCAATGTAGATCAATAGTAGCATATTTAAAATGTTATTATAGTTCACCCGTCACCATACCTCACATTTTTTGTAGTGTGTTAAACCCCTCTATCACCGTACAATGCTCGATGATGCAGGATTTTGCGAGAACACTCTCAGCCTCTCTTTTCACTCTTCGTGCTGGAAGACTCTCTCTCTCTCTCTCTCTCTCTCTCTCTCTCTCTCTCTTCTTTTTCCTTCTTTCTTCTCTCCTTGCTCTTTTTCTTGAAAGGAGAATTGCCAACAAGATATTAGTGATTTCCAAGACCCTAATTTAGGCCTTTTATAGGTCTCTCTAACCCAATTTAGGTTTAGATTTAGGTTTACCTGAATGTTGACAAAAATACCCCTACTGTTGGTGTATTTACACCTCTTGCCCACTTTTGGTATTTTTCACGTAAACCAAGCTATGGACTTCGGATTTCTGCAAAATAAGAATTGTTGAAAAGCTTACAATGAGGTGAATTCAACGACAATAAATATGACCTATTTCAGATAGGTTTTGGTCAAGGTTGATTGAAACACATGAGTTTTCATGTTTTTCGAGACGTTCTGACCCAACCCGTAGCCGACGAGCCTTGATGGGTTCAATTCGATGTGCTCGAGTCTGAAATGACTTAGGGACCCAGATTTTGAAGCTTTACAGGGACTATCAAGGAAGCAGCAAGACTCCATTGTCCCTAGTGAACCTCTTCTTAATAGACTTCCTGACATGGCATATGTTAATATCGGAAGACTAGAGAAATGATTTGGAAGATCAACCACGAGTTAATGACTTGTATATATATATGTTTATCCTCTAGTTTCAAGTTTAGAATTGTTAACAACTACTTAGAAGAGGGAAAATGGTAGGTAGCCTAGAAGGGTTACTTAGAGAAAAACTACTGGGCTCTACTAGGCTCAGCACCCTCTACTACCGCAGGCTCTGGCTGCTCGACACCTGGTCCTGAAAAGGTGACAAAGGTGACACGTCAGCGAAACGCTGAGTAGAGTGGCAACCAACTAGTTAAGAAAACAGTAAGGTGGACAAGTAGCTGTTATTTTTAATTTCTTTCTTTATTTCTATTTACTCATTCTTTAATTATTCCTCAGAGCCTTCTCTTGATCTCGAATGTTCCTCGTGGGAACGATCTTGATTGCAGTCTTTTCCGAAAAGTAGAAGTAGCACGTGGTGCTCTCCTAGCCGGGAGAGTCCCCCGTGATGGTCCTACCCTCAATCAACCACCCCAAGGTCACTGACAGATGTAATGGTGACTACAACACACGCGATAAACGTAGGGTAGCTACCCCGCACTAGCACGCGATCAGTCGTTTCCGTTAACGGGTGCGCCCCAAAGCACAGCACGGAACCAGCATAGGGCAGAGCCCTCTCAGTAACAGGGGCCTAGCCCCTCCACAGTAACCAAACAGGGGTCTTTCCCCTCCACAGTCCGCGCACCCTCGCCTGACTACCCTGGTTTGTCCAGTGGGCCTAACAAGTCGATGTAGGAAGGCTAGTAGAACCCCGGGACCCGTGGGGTGGCTAGTGCTCTCCCTACACTAGTAGCTCTCCCTGGTACTGTGTACGTAAGGCCCAAAAGTCGGTACAAAGTGGCCAGACCTAACCCCAGGTCCCTGGGGCGGCTAGCTCCACTCTGCACTAAATAGGGGAGGACAGTCACTCTCCCTGGTACTCCGTACTCAAGGGCTAACTCACTTCCCCAATTCCATTCCATTCACCTTTTAGGAGCTCTACTCCTAATTCCCCGTAGGGTTCATGCTCATATTTCTCTAGCCAGGCCATTTTATGTTCATCGTTCCAGTTTTTATTCTCATATAGCCCTTGTTTCCAATAATTAATATACATTCATATACAAGCAGCTGTTATCCAATTACAGGCAATTAATATTGTTCTATCTACTTTTCCAAGACTGCAATTCGTGTATTCATGACATTCATTTCAGTGTTTCTGTTCCTAAGATTCATGCCACACCTTAGGATCTATCATTCAATCTAGTTTTCCAGTCCTAGGATTCATGCCATACCCTAAGATCTATCATTCAATCTAGTTTTCAAGTCCTAGGATTCATGCCATATCCTAGATCTATTATTTATCTCACAAGTGCGTCAATGTTGATAAATAATCAAGGAAAGCCACTCTACCCGCAAAATCGGGAGTACCGGGGGCGTAATCGGCAGGTCTACGTGCCTCCGCAACCCCTAGATCCGCAACAGAACGAGGTCTTATCACAAGTATCAAACACAAGGAACTACTCAGAATATGATACAAGTACTTTAAACAAGTAGAGGAACTAATTATGAGAAGAACGAAATTTTAAACGCGGAAAACGGACTTCGAACGGATCCTAAACGAGTCAAAAACGACAACCCTACCCTAAATCAGACGTCTGGAACACCTTCCAGACGTCTTAAACGATGATTCATATCATACCTTGCTTCTGTGTGGTTCTTCAGACGTCCAGGATCCCGATGAACCGTCTGGACTTAGTTCCACACGTCCGACTGTCACTTCGGACAACTGGAGACCCTTTCTGCCGTCTGGTGCAGTGCCCAGACGTCCGATCAATGTGGGAGGGCGTGCCCTTGCACCTTCCCGAATGAAACCTGCACGCGTACGCAATCGATCTCAACACGGCAAAAAGGTAGAATCTTCGGCGAAACGGCCTGCATGGCCGCATCCGCAGAAAGGAAGAAGTTGAGGAAAATAGTACCTTTCAAACGTCTGGATCTCACTCCAGACGTCTCCTGCGCCGTCTAGACGTAGGTCCAGACATCTGATTTTGGGAAAATTCCCACAATCAAGACCTCCTCGCACTCCGCCTACTGCGCACAGCTGTGCCGCACCGCGCTCTCCTGTTGCCTGAACTGCACCAGCACCAGGGCAACCTCCCCAGCACCGCGCTCCCGCTGCACGCCCGCCGGCTGGCCCTGGCTGCTTCGGCGAGCTCGCCCTTTCTTCCTCACGTGCTTTGCCTCTTCTCCCTCTCGCTACACCTCCTCCTCCCCGCGCGCACCCGGCAGCAACTGCTGCCCTCGCTCTCTCACTCTCACGCTAACAGGAAGAAGGAGACGGTGAAGTGGTGGTGAGGGAGAGGGAAGGGAGGAAGAGGGTATTTGAAGGTGTGGAAAGGTGTTCGCAGGACAGAAGAGAGAGAAGAAAAGAGGGCAGTGGGTTCAGTCTGCGCGCGCATGCACGCAGACTCGCAACCGTACGCCGTAAAAATTAATTTCCAGACATCTGAGAAGGCGTCCAGACGTCTTATCAGACGTCTGGACCTACTCCCAGACGTCTTAAAAGACGTTTGATGCCGTGGTCTTAACAATAACTTATTAGATTTCAACGCGACGAACATAAAAATCACATAACTATGTAAATTCGAGTTATCGGGCAGAACTTTTATAATTGCAGCTCACTTTTCGATGTCCTCGTCGTTATTCCTTTGATTTTCAAGCTAGCTAATTCTTTTACTAATACCTTTAAGTTAAAGCACCTGTACTAATATGCTCAAAGTGAGATTTTAGTATGCCACGTGTCAATCCCTCCTAACATCTCCCCTTCTCTTTCTCTATTGACTTTTTTTTCTTATATAAAAATAAAATATTTTATTAAAGGGAAAGTATCCGATAGAAAAGATGCACTCTTAACAGGAAGTGAGAGACGAAGAATTCTCAATTACGAAGGAAGAAATATGTTTTGTAGAAACGAAGGAATGTAAAGATAAAAAATAAGATAAGAAATAAAAGAACAAGAAAAAAATATATATATTCCAAGACTCAAAATCGGACGATCTCCCGAAAGAGGGTAACCTTACTCTCATAGATACGACAAGATAAAAATCTCAAAAATCGTGCTAACGAGTTTGAATAAATTAGATCCTGACACGCGTCAGAAAAACTCGACCGTGAAAAATACGGAGTCCCACTTGATCTCCAAAAGAGAACAAACTACATTAAAAAAAAGCAAAAAGAAAGGCTATACAACACTAGCAGAAAAAATCTTCCCACACAACCACTGCACAAGCCGTCGACCGTGCCTGACCACCGCCCTCCACGGCATGTGCCTCAAGCCCAACATCGGCAATCGGCCACCAAGAAGTCTACCAACCCAACGTCGAGCCCTAAAGCACACCGATCGACGATCCACGACCACGCACCGACTCAACGCAATGACCACACGACTACTCGCCCCGATCGTGACCTCCATGAACGACCACGAGCAGTGAGCGAGCTACAGGAGGTGAATAGTGACCTCGATCGGTAAGTTGCGAACATGAGGGAAGAACGGCGACCGCTAGCAACAACAACGAGCAACTCCACCATCGATGAAGCATGTCCTAAAAGAGGAGAGGAGGAGTCGGAGGTGGGAGGATAGGCCCCAATCAGCCAAGTGATCGATTAGGGTCCCAAGGTGGCGACTAGGGTTTTTTTCTCAAGAGGGAGGGGGTCGGGGGAGTCGCTTGAGAGGAGGAGAAAAGTCTTTCCCCCTTGACTTGGCTCTCCACTCATCTGCGCATATCACATAAGCTATTGGCCAGTCTCCTAGTTTTATTGAAATATTGAATTGAGTGAATGCCATAGAATAGATTGCAAGATATCTAGGGTTTCCCTTCCCCTCAATCATCGATTTTAAGTTCTCCGGTTACTTTTATCGACCATCTTAAAATATTTACAAGCAAGTTACTTAACCGTCCAAAATCAAAATTGTATGTCAGGTGGTCTCTGATTTATTTTTTAATCAAATATTTAATTTTATTTATTACCAATTGTTAGTTGCGTACACATGATTTTTTTTGTTTTAACATCAGGGAGGCTCAAGTTGGGACCTCCAACTACCCGAAGCAATGTTTGGCCACCGTTGGACGCTCTTCAGGGTATGATTGTTTTGGATTAAAATATTTATTTTTAATTTATTAATAAATTAAATATTACTTATATATAAAATAGATATTAATTAAAATTTACTTATAATTAGTTTTAACAAAGAATTATTAGAGTATGAATATGTAAATACGTATTGTAATGTATGGTTAGAATTAACCGATTAAAAATGATAATCAAAGGACTGAAAATGAAAATCAACCAATTAAAATTAAAATTCATCAATTTAAAATCAAGAATATTAAAATATATCAGTTGAAAATAATTTTAAACTTGTTGAAAATCAAAATATATTTGTTGAAAATTAAAACGTACCAATTGAAAATAAATATATATCGATGTATTTTGTATTTCTATCGATAGTAAATGATTTATTACTTGGAATGTAATTTTTTACATATAAAAAGTGATTTTTTATTTAAAAAATATTTTTTATTCATAAAAAATGATTTTAACTGATAAAAAACTAAAATATATCGATTGAAACTACCACTTTCACTTTATACATTACAAAATATATTTATTTACTTTTTCACTAATTATTATTCAAAGAAAATTCAGATCACCACATGTTAATCCCTCATTTTGTTCCCCTAACTTTTCCTACCTCACTTAGTCTCTCCTTCGTCCTCTCTACATTCCTCTCTCTCTCACACATTCACGAGACAACATTAATGTTCCTCCCACTCTCCACCTCTCTTCCCAATTCACCTTCCCTTTTCTCCATCACGATATTATTTGTTACTTTTTCTTTTTTTTCCTTTAATTAGGTAATTTTTAACTAATAATATTTTTTAATTTTTTCAATATATATTATATTGATTATATTAAATTAGATAATTTAATATATATACTTTTTATTTTTTTTATTTTTTTTCAACCGATAATAATGTTACTCACGTTGTAAAACACGATCCCAATTTCCTAATTTAAATATATGACACACTTTCTTTGCATACCTCCAACTAATTCGTGACTTTGGGGCTGACCTCTTTTATTACAGGTGCCTAAAATTAAGTCTAATAAATAAAAATTGATCTCAATGATTTATACGATTTTGGGTAAATGAGACCTAATCAACAGCATGACATGATGAAATATCGATCCTCAGCCTTCATAAACCCACCCCACCTTAATTTTCTAAATCTCTGATGTGGCATCATCAATTATGTGAAAAAATTAGATGGTTGCTGAATTTGGACTCTGTCGGGGAAAGTGCATGTGTGAATTGACTCTGTGGCACAGATCCCCTTCCAAGCGTAAATGTGATGGATCCATATCATATAATAAATAAGGGTTTTTACATATGTGTTTCAATAAATTTTATATATAACGTCTATTTCTTGATTATCTTGATAATTACATAAATATTTTTAAAATTTTTTCTTTGTTAACAAAAATATACCTTCGTTAATATGTCATTTGGTTAAATCAATTATGTCAAGGATTTATACGCTGGGCAAGAGGGGTAATAGCATGCGCACACCCTCCCCTACCCCTCTTGCCTTGCGTATATATCAGAGCTCTGCACATCTCTCTCACCACCGTTCAACAGAAACCCTTAAGTGCGTCACCGTTGCTTCTTCTCCTCTTTCTCGCAACCTTCCTCTCTCTCTCTTCCTCTCCAACATCACCACAACCACTTCGATCCTTTCTCCACCTCACAACTCCATGGGTACCCTCCTTTGGGACTAACCCCTGTGATCTCCTCTCCTCTCCATCGTTTTTGGAGAAGGAGAGCCACAGAAGTGCTTACACGAGGAGAGGAGAGGAGCGAGAGGAAAAGGGGAGATGGTGTCGAGGCTCAGCATAGCTTATTTGCATCTCACGTAGCCTCTAGTCTTCTGTGCACCTCCCCTATCCTTCTTCTCACCTAGCAGAGCCAAATCCCCAGGTACGCACATCAGCCTCTACCTCCTCAGGTTGAGGATCCCCGGTGGCTCCTCTAACGCCTTCCTCCTCGACAGAGATGGCCGGAGATTGACACCCATGCCTTTCGTGCGTTCGCACTAGAGGCATGGCCGGTTGCAGAGGTCAGGGGAGGGTCCCTACGACAGAGGACGACGTAGGAAACCCCCCGCTTGTTCCTAAGGACGGGCGCCCTGCCCTACGCAGCGCCATCCTCCACGCAAGGTTGCCGGAGGTATGGTGCTGCGCAGAAATGACAGGGGGGACCATTCTGCAAAGAACGACGAGAAGATATGGGGCTAATCGCAAGGGTTTCAAAAGATAAGGGTCAAAAAGTAAATTAAGAGAACCAATTTGTAAAGTGGGTCAAGATGGTCTTTTCTTAGGCCCAAATTTTTATACCAGAATAATTTGAACCTAAGGATTTTAATGGTAAAATTTGATTTTAGGTTGGACCATGTTTGACCAATCAATTTGCGTAAAAACCCAAATTAAGTCATAAATTGGGCATGGTTCTCATTTTAGGTCAAAATAGATTACAAAGGCCAAATTGAAGGTTCTAAACCCTAGGGAATATTTTTCCATGAATTTTATAGGGTTTAGTTAATTTTTATCCTACCCCGAGCCTTGTGAATTAAAGTGGGTTTGTTTTAGGGTTACATAATGTCATTTAATTCCTAGAAGTTGCTATAACCCTTTTCAGATCAGATCATCCCACTTACCTCCTTATTAAGCTCGTTTGACCTATGTTTGGATCCTTAATTACCCTGTTTGCACACTGCATTGGTGAAATTACAGTTTTACCTCTTATGATTTGTCTTATTCTTTAACTCAGAATTCTCTGAGTTAAGCCTCTCTTTAGGTTTTGTAGGAGCTTTTTCACACTCATTTGGATTAAATTATGCTAGTTAGGGTTCATGATGAGGTTCTCATCGTACCCCCATGCCTAGCTTTTGCTAGTCCCTTAGCAAAATTTTATGGTTTCAACCCTTGTTCTAGACCATGAAGTTCTTAATGATTTCAGATAAGTGCTTTTTTCTTTTGTAACCTTGATTAGGTCAGAATGCCATCCACAGGCCTAAAAGGTACTCTAGTACCAACCAAGATCCAGATCTGTCTAGCCTTAGCCTCAGTCCTTAGCAAAGGTTTTTAAAACCTACAAGAACTAACTTAAGGCTTATTGGACTTTGTGGTTAAAGCACCCGTGCTTGAGATAATTTTAGCCCTGGTTCAGTTCGCAATACTTTTTGTAAGAAAGAGAGGTAGAAGATTTATATGTTTAGAGAGTTTTCTCTCTCTTTTTCTTTTTAATTATAGCTTAGGATTGGCTTCTCAACACGGTCTGTATCAGATTCCTTGTCCCCATCATCAATCCTCAAAGGTTCCTGGCAGTTGATGCTTTGATATAGCACCGCCCATGGTAACCCCCAGAACCCTGGCTTTTGAGATTTAGAGATAATCCCATCCATGGTGTTCCATAGCCGAATTCAGACCCTGGCAATTGACACTTCGTGATAATGCCATCCATGGAATCTAAACCAGCAGAGTGCTCACGTGCCCCCAATAGGATATGTAAATATCCTAAGAGACAAGCACCGAGGAAATGATATTTTGTTACGCATCTTTGAGGGGAATTTCCCACCTCTCTACGCTGGGAACTCGTCTAAATCAACTTGTGTTGATCGGCCGCTCCTACTCAAGGTGTCATTTTCAGAATTTTTGCAACGCTTCTGCGTGATTTTGATTTTTATGCTTACTGAACTAAGCTGTGTGTAAAGTTAGGGTGCTTAGGTTACTGAGTCCCGTAAACCAAAAGTTAGTTAATGAGGCCAAATACTCCCTGTTACGAACGGGCGCTCCAGATGAATTTTAAGACGTCTGGGAGGTGGCCCAGACGTCGTACCAGACGTCTGGAATCACTTACAAACGTCGGACCAGACGTCTGGAAATCGGTTATTTTGGCACGCTACTGTTCGTATGCGCGCCTGAGCGCGCAAACCTGCGTTTTCTCTCTCTCTCCCTCTTTTTCCCTCTCTCCTGCGGCCGCAGATGCCTCTGCCGCGTTCTCTCTCTCCTCCTCGCGCGACCTTAAAAGGGCCACGCCTCTCCCTCACTCCCGTCACCTCCGCCTCCTTCCTCTTCTCCTTCAGCCAGTGCACGAGAGCGAGCGCGAGGGTGCAGCGGCAGCGACAGTCGCGGTGAGCGTTGGAGGAGGTGCTGCGCGTGGGAGAGGAGCTCGGCCGTGAGGGCGAGCTCGCCGGGGCTGCTAGGGCCGGCCGGCGGGGGGCGCAGCGGGCGCGGAGCGACGCGGGAAGACTGCTGCGGCTCGAGCAGCAGGCGGAGCACTCGCAGCGCGGCCGGGCGTCGCGAGCGGAGGGCGAGTGGCGCCCTGGTTCTGGAAAATTTTCTAGAATCAGACGTCTGTGCTTCTAGCCAGACGACGGGAACGACGTCTGGAAGACTGTCCAGACGTCTGAAAGGTGAGTTTTTCCCTCTTCTTCCTTCCCTTCAATTGACCGTACTAAGAGAGAGAGAGGAAATGGGTACGCGCAGGGTCGGAGATTCGCATCCAACACGAATCAGACGTCTGGCTATAGTGCCAGATGGCGGGAACGACTTCCAGACGTCCTGGGTGACCATCGAACGTCTGGGAACTAGGCCAGACGCCCCCGCAGGCTTCTGGACGTCTGAGAGCCCACGCAGAGCGAGGTAATTCCCTGATCCACTTTTTAAGACGTCTGGAAGAAGTTCCAGACGTCTGATTTTGCACTGTTTCGTCGTTTCGGGCCCGTTCGGGCTCCGTTTTCCGCGTTTCGAGTTGCGTTCTTTTCGGAATTACATCCTCTACCTGTCTACAGTAGCTGTATACTGTTTTGAGAAGTTTCTTGTGTTTGATCCTTGTGATAGGACCCCGTTCCGTTGCAGTCTCGGGGGTTGGGAGGCACGCGGGATTCCCGACCACGCCCCCAGTTCGCCTGTTGTAACCGGTAGAGTGGCTTTAAGTATAATCTGTTAAATTATGAAATCATAAATAGAACCTAGGACATTACATGAATCCTAGGAATGAGAAATAGATTGAATGGTAGATTCCTAGGGTGTTGCATGAATCCTAGGGCTGGAAAACTAGATTGTATGATAGATCCTAGGATATGGCATGAATCCTAGGACAGGAAAACTAGTGGAATGTATTGAATACTGCAGTCTTGGAAAATGTGGAAAGGAAATAATAGCTGCCTGTGAATTGAATTAACAGCTGCCTGTTATGAATAAATGAACATGATTAAGAATATGGGATGTATGAACGTGAAACTGGAATGGTGAAACTGGAATGTTCTGAGTTAAAGATGCTGGAACCCTACGGGGAATTAGGAGTAGAACTCCTGGAAAGTGAATGGAATAGAATTGGGGAAGTGAGCTGGCCCTTGAGTACGGAGTACCAAGGAGAGCGACTGTCCCCCCTGTTTAGTGCAGAGTGGAGCCAGCCGCCCCAGGGACCCGGGGTTAGGACTGGCCACTCTGTACCGACTTGCTGGCCCTCATGTACGTAGTACCGAGGAGAGCTACTAGTGTAGGGAGGTACTAGCTACCCCACGGGCCCCGGGGTTCTGCTAGCTTCCCACACTGACTTGTTAGGCCCACTGGGGCAAACCAGGGTAGTCAGGCGAGGGTGCGCAGACTGTGGAGGGGCAAGGCCCCCGTTTGGTTACTGTGGAGGGGTTGGACCCCTGTTACTGAGAGGGCTCTGCCCTGTACTGGTTCCGTGCTATGCTTTGGGCGCACCCGTTAACGGAAACGACTGACCGCGTGCCACTGCGGGTTAGCTACCCGTGCGTTTACCGTGCGTGCTGTAGTCACCGTTACATCTGTCAGTGACCTTGGGGTGGTTGACTGAGAGTAGGATCACCACGGGGGACTCTCCCGGCCAGGAGAGCACCACGTGCTACTTCTACTGTTCGGAAAAGACTGCAATCAAGATCATTCCCACGAGGAACATTCGAGATCAAGTGAAGGATCTGAGAAATAGATAAATTGTGAATCAATAGAAAGACGTAAATAAAGGAAGAGAGAAAATTAAACAGCTACTGTGCACTTTACTGTTTCTTTAGTTTAGCTGCCACTCTACTCAGCGTTTTGCTGACGTGTTACACTCGTTACCTTTCAGGACCAGGTGTTGAGCAGCAAGGGTCAGCGACTGCAGAGGACGCTGGGCCGAGTAGGGTCCAGTAGAGTTACCACTGTTCTCTTGTACCTCTTTTTGTTCCGTTATAGTGAGTAGTTCTTGTTTCCGCTGTACTTTTCTTTACCTGCAGTTCATATTATGTTATGAATGTTGTTCTACTGTTGTGGTGGTATATACTGTAGTGGTTTCTTTCCTTACTGCTGTATTTCCTTACTGTTAGTTATATTCATGCTGAATGTGGTTTATTTTACTGCTCTTTTGGTTACTTCCTCGTTGGACGACTAGGTCTTGGGATTAGTCGAGTCGGTTCGGTTCTCGTGTCTCGTAGGGACTTGGGAATCAGGTCGTTACACTCCCTATGCCTTGGACCTAATACTTAAGCTTTTCATTTTCCTCAACCTCTTGAGGAATGTCTAGATCTTAATGGGTACTAAGAGTCTATCCAAGAATGCCTAGGGTTTGCATTCTTACTAATCTCACTGTGCACTTTCCATTTTTTTCCTGAATGAGGTCTAGAACTTAGGTTGACTCCTTAATTTCTTACTAATGATTATCACTTTTCTTTCATTTTGTGCTCCTTCTTTTCATTTTGTTCCGTTTTCTCCTTCTCTTTTGTAGAGTCCACAAAATTTCTTTCCTCCTCTCATTTTATTATTCTTTTTATAAAAAAAAATTTAATTTTTATGGTGTTTTTGGCATATGTGATTTTTTTTTTGTTTGAAACATTTTCTTGTGAATTTTGCACTTTCATACCCCCCATGCCTAAGATTTGCAATGTCCTCATTGTAACTTAGGAGGGTTTTTATTCAACTTAGTTCATACATTAGGACAGATGTTTTGATGAGTGAATGGGTCGGGGTGATAGTTGTGGACGATTTCTAATCTCAGATGCAAGCACCTGAGGTGGAGTTGGCTGTCCTAAAGGGTGAATCTTAAGTGCGAAGAGGTGTCAGAAAAGGTTTCAGGTTTTTTTTTTTTTTCAAAAAGAATGACGGGCTGCCTCCCGTTGACTGCTGAGTTTTACGCCATCGGCTGGGCGTAATATGCTCAGGGAAATGGAGGATAAATGATGATTCAGCCAAATCTGTAGAGGTTACATCAATGAACGGTTTGAGTCGCTGACCGATCACAATGAAAGGTTCAGAATCATGGCTGAGCGGGCTGATTTCGACGGCTCCATTTCCAAAAACCTGTCGGACAAGGTATGGTCCGACCCACTTGGATCGCAGTTTCCCAGGGAAGAGTTTGAGTCGGGCATCAAAGAGTAGGACCTTCTGACCAGGATGAAAGATCTTTCTAGATATGTGCTTGTCATGGAAGACTTTAACCCGCTCTTTGTAGATTCACGAGTTCTCGTACGCATCAAGACGTAATTCATCGATCTCGCTGATCTGAAGCTTTCTGTGGGTTCCAGCCTTAGAAAGATCTAAATTACAGCTCCGTACTGCCCAATAGGCTTTGTGCTCCAGTTCGACGGGAAGGTGACATGCCTTCCCGTACACCAGTCTAAAAGGGGACATGCCTAATTGGATTTTGTGGGCCATCCTATAAGCCCACAAAGCTTCCGGAAGTCGGGACGATCAGTCCTTTCTATCAGGTCAACAGTGACCTGCAGGATTTTCTTGATCTCCCGATTTGATAGCTCAACTAGACCATTAGTCTGGGGGTGATAAGGAGTGGAGATTCGGTGAGACACCCCGTATTTGGTCATCAGTGACCTGAACTGAGCATTCGTAAAATGGGTCCCCCCGTCAGAGATGATAGCACGAGGAATCCCGAGCCGTGAGAAGATATTGTGATGAATGAATTTGAGAACGATTTTATGATCACAGGTTCGGGTCGGTATGGCTTCGATCCATTTGGACACGTAGTCCACAGCCAGCAGAATGTACTCGAAGCCATCTGAAACAGGAAAAGGGCCCATAAAATCAATCCCCCAAATATCGAAGATTTCGCATACGAGAATCGGCTGCAAAGGCATCATGTCGAGATCGCTCATGTTACCTAAAGTTTGGCAACGACTGCATGCCTTGCAGTGATTGTATGCGTCCTTGAACAGAGTGGGCCAATAAAAGTCCCACTGGAGGATTTTCGATGCAGTTATGTGCCCAGAGAAGTGGCCACCACATGCCTGGTCATGGCAGAAGGAGAGAATATCATTGATTTCACCTTCCGGAACACATCGCCGGATGATTTGGTCAGCATCTATGCGAAAGAGGTACGGATCTTCCCAAATGTAGTACTTGGCATCATAACGCAATTTGTCTTTCTTGGCCTTCTGCTAATCAAACGGGATCTGATGAGATGACAAGTAGTTTACTATATTAGCAAACCATGGAAGTCTAGTACCAATAGTCAGTAGGTGCTTATCAGGGAAATGCTCCGTGATGGGTCCAGAAGGGTTGATGATCTCAGAAGGAAGGCGAGACAAATGGTCAGCTACCACGTTTTGTCTTCCCGCCTTGTCACGAATCTCGAGGTCGAATTCTTGCAACAGCAAGATCCATCGAATTAGTTGGGGCTTCGCGTCCTTCTTGGCAAGGAGATGCCTTATAGCCGTGTGATCCGAGTAGATGATGACGTGGGAACCCAGGAGATAAGATTGAAATTTTTCAAGGGTAAATACTACGGCTAGCAGCTCTTTCTCCGTAACTATATAGTTACGCTGAGCCTCGTCAAGTGTCTTGCTAGCGTAGTAGATGACCACAGGTTTCCCGTCAATTTTCTGCCCCAGAACCGCTCCTACGGCGAAATCAGATGCATCGCACATGATCTCAAAGGGTTGAGACCAATCAGGGGATTGTAGGATTGGGGCCTGGGTGACTCGATCACGGAGGTTTTCAAAGGCTTGAGTGCATTCCTTGGAGATCTCAAAGGGTACATCCTTAGAAAGAAGAGTAGTAAGGGGACGCGCGATTTTCGAAAAATCAGGAATGAAACGACGGTAAAAACCATATTTCATTATTTAACAATGTTCCCCCTTCTTAGTTCTGCCATTATTCCTCTCCTTTGTTGCCACCATTTTCTTCTTGTTTCTTACCTCTACCTCTTTGTTTCCTCTTCTCTTCCCTTATCCTTCATCTCAATTTATGTCAGATTACTAACAAACTGCAAGTTTAAAAAATGTGGCAAACTTATACCAACAGATATGTATAGAAAAAAGACCAATAGACACTATATTAAATGAAGCTGTCTGTTTTTCAAATTCCATTACAAACATACAAACTCGGGCTTTTAGTCTAAAATGAAGAAGACCATCTATATTAAATGACCAATAGACACTTAAAATTCATTTCTAGAGACTGGACAAAAATACATGACTAGGTAAAAATCTTTACATTGTCTATTTTTGTAGATAACAAGGTAACATTGCTAAACCTAGAAATCATGACCCTCAACATGTTCGCAGAAAAATAATACCTAAACCAACCAATGGTGCCAGGCTACGACATCTTTAACATATCAATCCATTCACCTAAAGAATCATCCATTAAAGAGAAAATCAAGTTTCAACTTCTAAATATGCATCTAGTTGCACAATTCTACATAGCACATGGCAGAGCACTTTTTGGAAACAGAAGGAACAACCACCTATCAAGAAAAAATCATCATTCCATGATACTGAAATATATGGAATATAGTACACTCATAGAGGTCAACTAGACCTTCAGTTGCAGCTCAAAAATAGAATTCAAAAAGGCCCTTCTCAATTGCTGGAAGCCTTTTCACCAGCATTGTTTGAGTGCACTAAATAGTTTTTCCGGTGGTTACTACACACTCTTTCTTATTTACATTGCATTGCCATCTCAATCCAAAATCGTGAAAGATTTATGGAATAATAACATACAGTTCACATAATTGGAGCTTATTATTATATTAAAATTTGTAGAGATTTGGCATTCAATTTCCTTAGCGTTCGCCTAATGCTGCTCCCATCTTCACTCCTCCAGTTACCCATCCAGGGTCTAGACCTCCTGTAGGATATGGAATGCCAAGCAACTCTTCCATGAGACTTGATGAAGCAATGACATCAGAAATGGGAAACTTGAGGTATAAATAAGGTTGCAAGCATCCTTGATGGATGTAAATATCATATTTTTCTTTATGCCTACAAGTATGTATGCACTTATTATTCCTTTTTATTTTTTGTCAAATTCTTTTCTTTGGCAGTGTATTTGACATAGAATCTATCCGGAGAATTATGGAGGTCTTGAGTGAGATGCTGCAAGAAATAAACCCAAATGACTGTGAGGTGTGTTTACATTCTTGAACAATTTGCAGTGCAAAATCTACCCAGGTTTAATTAGACATTACAGGGCAAGAGCTAAATAATAGTATGTAATAGGGTTTGCTACTTACAATGTAATAGACCTTTTCTAGTACTTTAATGGGTGGGCATTCCTTTCGATCCACTCCTTCACATTCAAGTTGGCAGTATCATTTCTATAGCTGACCACTTTAATATTCTTGTACTAACTTCTGTTGATTATTTTTTTTATAGGTTCCATTGTGATTTTGCCGACTATAAAGGATGAGTTAATCATAGATGTTCTAAAGCAATGTCGCTCCAACCAAAACAAGCTTATGACTTTGGTTACTTCCACTAGGCAAGTTCCATAGCTATTCCTAGAAATGGAGCACTCATCTCCACGACCAAACAATCTGCTAATTCCTCCAATCTATAGATCTTGCCCTAGGCTTTCTCAAGCAAACCCTGCTCCTGCTAGTAGAACTTGCCCTGCAATAGCTGAAGAAAATCTCCTGAAGTTGCTTCGAAACCTTCTAATAGCAACTCTGGATCCTCTGATTCTTTGTTCAGGGAATACTTTATCTTCTCCTCTATCATAATATTAGTATCACTTTACTTCTCTAGTTTCAGAATATATTTCCTATACATTCTACTTTGTCCCAAAAATTATGCTAAGCTATACATCTCATTCTACATTCAACCTTATGCAATTGATTGATTTTCATAATCAATCTCTAAAGCACTCCATCTCTACCCATAGCTCACCACACAGTTGTAATTTATATCTATATAAACATCACATGACCCAACTAGCTTTATAATTCACCAACGGATGGCCAACGCCATCTCCACTAATGACCCATATCTGGAATGAGAAACCAAAAAAAAGAAACAAACAAACAAACATCTATTAATTGAACTACAAGCTGATAGATTGAAATTTTGTAAACTTCCAGGCGATGATTACTCCAACCCTCCCTCCATAAGGAAGAAAAAATAGACATCCTACCAACCTCAGATTCTTATAAAACCATGTTAATTAATTAATTCTTTTTGGAAAGAATAAAACCATATTCATTGCAAACTACAAATTAACGTAATTAATCATCTTTCACATCCTCATAAATACAAAATGAACTAAATTAAATTAATCGATCCTAGCGCCACATCAAACAAAAAACTTTTGCAAACTCCAATGAATCAAGGTATATGACAATATTCACTTAGGGAGAAAGCTTAAAAACCACAATTTGATAGAGCGCTACAAAGTCCATAAGATAGATGTTAAGAACAACTTACATCTCCTCTTAGTCTGTTACCTACCAAGAGCTCTCCTAGTTCCCTCTATAGCTTCTCTATGTTCCAAGACCTTAATTGTCCTCCCATCAACAAGCAAAAGCTTTGCTTCCACATCCGTGGTCTAAAACACCTCAGGCACCACATAGAATTGCCCTACAACCACAACACCCTGATGCTTTTTCCTAGTAATATAACCTGCAAAATGCAGCTACTAAGATGGTTTCCTCTATTGACCACCTCATTGATAAACTTTGTTTTGGTGACATTTCATTGAACACTTCACCTACACTACCACGACTTTAACCCTCCCATATAGCCATTTCGTCGAACACCCCCACTGCAACCGCAGCCTCAACCAAGACAGCACCACCAGATCACAGCCACCCTTGCACCACCACAACTAGCCAAGTGGAGAGAAGAAGAGCAGTGGAGGATGGGGAGGCGATGGCGCACAATGGTGGAGGCAATCGCAATCGCAAGGGAGCTGCAAGCGAGGGGTTGATAGGGTGGGGGGTTGTACTGCATGACAACGCAGAATTGGAGGAGGGTTTGTGTGGGTTTAGGTTTAGGAGTGAAAAATCAAGAGAAGGAGGAGAAGGGAAAAGAAAAAAGAAAAATGGGAAAAGGGTAAATTAGTGGCATTTCAATGTAGATCAATAGTGGCATATTTAAAATGTTATTATAGTTCACCCGTCACCATACGTCACATTTTTTGTAGTGTGTTAAACCCCTCTATCATCATACAATGCTCGATGACGCAGGATTTTGCGAGAACCCTCTCAGCCTCTCTTTTCACTCTTCGTGCTGGAAGACTCTCTCTCTCTCTCTTTCTTCTTTTTCCATCTTTCTTCTCTCTTGCTCTTTTTCTTGAAAGGAGAATTGCCAACAAGATATTAGTGATTTCCAAGACCCTAATTTAGGCCTTTTATAGGTCTCTCTAACCCAATTTAGGTTTAGATTTAGGTTTACCTAAATGTTGACAAAAATACCCCTACTATTGGTGTATTTACACCTCTTGCCCGCTTTTGGTATTTTTCGCGTAAATCAAGCTATGGACTTCGGATTTCTGCAAAATAAGAATTGTTGAAAAGCTTATAACGAGGTGAATTCAACGACACTAAATATGACCTATTTCAGATAGGTTTTGATCAAGGTTGATTGAAACACATGAATTTTCATGTTTTTCGAGACGTTCTGACCCAACCCGTAGCCGACGGCCTTGATGGGTTCGATTCGATGTGCTCGAGTCCGAAATGACTTAGGGACCCAAATTTTGAAGGTTTACAGGAACTATCAAGGAAGCAGCAAGACTCCATTGTCCCTAGTGAACCTCTTCTTAATAGACTTCCTAACATGGCATATGTTAATATCGAAAGACTAGAGAAATGATTTGGAAGATCAACCACGAGTCAATGACTTGTATATATATGTTTACCCTTTAATCTCGAGTTTAGAATGGTTAACAACTGCTCGGAAGAGAGAAAATGGTAGGTAGCCTAGAAGGGTTACTTAGAGAAAAAAGTTGGTATTTCGTGATCACACCTAGAAAGTTATCTAATTAGAACCTGTCACCATCGCATATGAATTTCCCAATAGGTTTGGGATGGTTAGAAATGAATCTTATAGAGCATAACAGTATTATACTGCATGATTGGGATGGCTAGTCAATGTGCATTAGCATGAGTAAAGAGTATGGATAAATTAGGGATGATCGAATACGATCTGAAGCTCTATGGAATAATTAATGATGTTATGATGGATACCAAAAGTGTAGAATTAATAAGGATCCATCCGGTAATAAAATCCTAGTGGTACACTAAGCTAAAGAGAAATTAATTAGGAAATGTATCCATATAAATTGTTAGTAGTGTGTGTGTACAATGGAATAATTCAATTGGCAAGATTGGCCTAATAGGACTAGGGAAAGGTAATAATATGACAAAATGGTTTGAGGATGGCAAGAAGAATATATGTAAGTCATAAGTGTAAATTGTGATGGAATCAAGAGCCAAATGAATGTACACATACATTAGTCACCTTTATGTAGTTGTTTTCTTGTTAAACTTTTAGCCCACTTCCTTTTCTCGTGTGCATAGGTTTTGAGACCCACCCAAGTATCAATGAAATATTAAATAAAGGATACTTGAGTTGATGTTTCCTTATATTTCCTTTATAACAAGTAATCCTTCCTATTAAAATAAATCGTTTAATCATAAATTATTACATGATCATGATTTAAATTTTTGAATGTTGATGATAATTATGTGTTTAATAAAAGAAATTGAGGAATAAATATTGGGATATGATAAGTAATTACCATCCAGCCTCCTAATAGTGTGTTTTTACTTACACTACTTTTTTAATTGTATTTTATTATTAATTTTGAAACAAATATTAAAGTAATTATATTTACACCTTCATAACTTATTAGATTTCAACTCGACGAACATAAAAATCACATAACTACGTAAATTCGAGTTATCGGGCAGAACTTTTACGATTTCAACTCACTTTTCGATGTCCTCGTCGATATTCCTTTGATTTTCAAGCTAGCTAATTCTTTTGCCAATACCTTTAAGTTAAAGCACCTATACAAATATGCTCAAAGTGAGATTTTAGTATGTCATTTGTCAATCCCTTTTAAACATCTCCCCTTCTCTTTCTCTATTGACTTTTTTTTTATATAAAAGTAAAATATTTTATTAAAGGGGAAGTATCCTGTCGAAAAGATGCACCCTTAAGGGGAATGGAGAATTCTCAATTACGAAGGAAAAAATATATTTTGCAAAAACTAAGGAATGTAAAGATAAAAAATAAGATAAGAAATAAAAAAAAAATATAAAAAATATATATCCCAGGGTTCGAAATCGGAGAACTTCCCGAAAAAGGGCAACCTCACTCTATTGATACGAGAAGATAAAAATCTCAAAAATCGTGCTAACGAGTTTAAATAAATTAAATCCTGAATGCATTAGAAAAACTCGACTGTGAAAAATATGGAGTCCCACTTGATCTCCAAATCAAAACAAACTACATTAAAAAAAAGCAAAAAGAAAGGCTATACAACACTAGCAGAAAAAATCTTCCCACACAACCACTGCACAAGCCGTCGACCGTGCCTGACCGTCGCCCTCCACGGCATGTGCCTCAAGCCCAACACCGGCAATCAACCGCCAAGAAGACTACCAACCCACCGTCGAGCCCTAAAGTGCACTGATCAATAATCCACGACCACGCACCGACTCAACGCAATGACCACACGACTGCTCGCCCCGATCACGACCTCCATGAACGACCACGAGCAGTGAGCGAGCTACGAGAGGTGAATAGTGACCTCGATCGGTAAGCCGCGAACATGAGGGAAGAACGACGACCGCTAGCAACGACGACGAGTGGCTCCACCATCGATGAAGCATGTCCTAAAAGATGAGAGGAGGAGTCAGAGGTGGGGGGATAGGCCCCAATCAGCCAAGTTATCGATTAGGGCCCCAAGGTGGCAACTAGGGTTTTTTCTCGAGAGGGAGGGGGCGGGGGGAGTCGCTTGAGAGGAGGGGAAAAGTCTTTCCCCCTTGACTTGGCTCTCCACTCATCTGCCCATGTCACATAAGCTATTGGCCAATCTCCTAGTTTTATTGAAATATTGAATTGAGTGAATGCCATAGAATAGAATGCAAGATATCAAGGGTTTCCCTTCCCCACAATCGTCGATTTTAAGTTCTCCGGTTACTTTTATCGGCCGTCTTAAAACATTTGCAAGCAAGTTACTTAACCGTCCAAAATCACAATTTTATGTCAGGTGGTCTCTGATTTATTTTTTAATCAAATATTTAATTTTATTTATTACCGATTGTTAGTTGCGTAGACATGATTTTTTTTTGTTTTAACATCAGGGAGGCTCAAGTTGGGACCTCCAACTCCCCGAAGCAATGTTTCGCCACCGTTGGACGCTCTTCAGGGCATGATTGTTTTGGATTAAATTATTTATTTTTATTTTATTAATAAATTAAATATTACTTATATATACAATAGATATTCATTAAAAATTACTTATAATTAGTTTTAACATAGAATTATTAGAGTATGAATATGGAAATATGTATTGCAATGTATGATTAGAATTAATCGATTGAAAATAACAATCAATCCACTGAAAATGAAAATCAATCAGTTAAAATTAAAATTCATCAGTTAAAAATTAATAAGATCAAAATATATCAGTTGGAAATAATTTTGAACTGGTTAAAAATGAAAATATATATGTTGAAAATTAGAACGTATCGATTGAAAATAAATATATATCAATGTGTTTTGTATTTCTATTGATGGTAAATGATTTCTCATTTGAAATGTAATTTTCACATATAAAAAGTGATTTTTTATTTAAAAAGTATTTTTTCATCTATAAAAAGTAATTTTTACTAATAAAAAATTAAAATATATCGATTAAAATCACCACTCTCTCTTTATACATCACAAAATACATTACAAAATATATTTATTTACTTTTTCACTAATTATTATTGGAATAAAACTCAAATGACCGCATGTTAATCCCTCATTTTATTTCCCTAACTTTTCCTAACTCACTCAGTCTCACCTTCGTCCTCTCTACATTCCTCTCTCTCTCACACATTCACGAGACAACATTAATGTTCCTCCCACTCTCCACCTCTCTTCCCAATTCACCTCCCCTCTTCTCTATCACGATATTATTTGTTACTTTTTTTTTTCTTTAATTAGGTAATTTTTAACTAATAATATTTTTAAAATTTTTTCAATATATATTATATCGATTATATTACATTAGATAATTTTATAAATTAAATTATATATATATATATATTTATTTATTTATTTTTCACCGACAATAATGTTACTCATGCTGTAAAACACGGTCCCAATTTCCTAATTTAAATATATGACACACTTTCTTTGCATACCTCCAACTAATTCGTGACTTGGGGCTGACCTCTTTTATCACAGTGCCTAAAATTAAGTCTAATAAATAAAAATTGATCTCAATGATTTATACGATTTTGGGTAAATGAGACCTAATCAACAGCATGACATGATGAAATATCGATCCTCAGCCTTCATAAACTCGCCCCACCTTAATTTTCTAAATCTCTGATGTGGCATCATCAATTATGTGAAAAAATTAGATGGTTGCCGAATTTGGACTTTGTCGGGGAAAGTGCATGTGTGAATTGACTCCGTGGCACAGATCCCCTTCCAAGCGTAAACGTGATGGATCCATATCATATAATAAATAAGGGTTTTTACATATGTGTTTCAATAAATTTTATATATAACGTCTATTTCTTGATTATCTTGATAATTACATAAATATGTTTAAAATTTTTTCTTTGTTAACAAAAATATACCTTCGTTAATATGTCATTTGGTTAAATCAATTATGTCAAGGATTTATACGCTGGGCAAGAGGGGTAATAGCATGCGCACACCCTCCCCTACCCCTCTTGCCCTGCATATATATCAGAGCTCTGCACATCTCTCTCACCACCATTCAACAAAAACCCTTAAGTGCTTCACCGTTGCTTCTTCTCCTCTTTCTCGCAACCTTCCTCTCTCTCTCTTCCTCTCCCACATCACCACAACCACTTCGATCCTTTCTCCACCTCACAACTCCATGGGTACCCTCCTTTGGGACTAACCCCTGTGATCTCCTCTCCTCTACATCGTTTTCGGAGAAGGAGAGCCACAGAAATGCTTACACAAGGAGAGGAGAGGAGCGAGAGGAAAAGGGAAGATGGTGTCGAGGCTCAGCATAGCTTATTTGCATCTCATGTAGCCTTTGGTCTTTCGTGCACCTCCCCTATCCTTCTTCTCACCCAGCAAAGCCAAATCCCCAGGTACGCACGTCGGCCTCTACCTCCTCAGGTTGAGGGTCCTCGGTGGCTCCTCTAACGCCTTCCTCCTCGACAACCAAGATGACAGCTTTCACCCACCACTATGGTTGCTGCAGGAACCACACCTGCCTCTGGCTCAGCACTTTCGACACCATCGAGGAGGCTGTGCTCGCTTACGACCAGGCCTCCTCGATGCTTCGCGGCAACGGCGCCAAGTTCAACTTCCTGGACCACCATGGCTTGACTTTGACGAATGCCCTCGCCTCCTCTGTGGACGCCAAGCTACGCACCATCAGCGTGAACCTCGGCAGTAGAATGGGAGGAGGGGAGACCTCGGGGGAGAGCTCCGAGTTGGGTAACTCTTCGTTGAGGGCCGAGTTGGGCTCTGAAGGGGAGTCCTCACCAGACATGGACATGTCATCACTCGACTTCGGCGACCTGACCTGGGAGGAGCAGGAGAATCTCGTCCTCTTTGGTTGGATCGGGGCACCACAGAGGATCTTCAAAGAATCAGAACCCAAAAACTAGGGTTCCTTTGAGAAGAAGAAGAAAGAGAAGATGAAGCATCCACAAAAAATAAAAGAGGTTTTTACATACATATCCCTTATAAACTTTGGATATTATATAAATACCCCTTAATCTTCCCTCCGTTAATAAAAATATCTCTAGCATAACAGTCGTTATAGTTTAACCAAACGACAAATTAACGGAGGGGTATTTGTGTTAACGAAGGGAAGATTGAGAAGATATTTGTATAATTACCAAGACTATAAAAATATAGATGTAATATCCAATATATATATATATATATATATATATATATATATATATATATAATAACTCTTAATAAATATAGTGCCTGTGCGATATTTCATTGTCATGCAGCCACATAGACGGCCCGTTGACTATAAAAAGTTTTCGTTGACGAATGGGATTCATTGAATAAGCATGTTTGACGAACATATACGTACATGTACTTTGTATCCTTTATCCAATTACCTCCATTTCGAAGAAAGTCCATGTTCACTTGACGATAATCTAAATCATAGACAACAAAAGTGACTCTCCCGAAGTGGTCCACCACGAATATCATGCATCTATCCTGACCAAGACTTTGGAGTCCAATACGATGATTAGTCAGAGAATATCGAAGTTGGTCGGTGAAGACGTGGCCCGTGATGCAATTGGGTTGGTGAGACCTGGAGAAGAGCTGATTGGGTTCCATCTTATTTGGGTGCGTGACGTGGGCCCAATTAAAGTTGGCATGATTACCGGCTACTTACCCACAGATTATTGTTACCGGTGTTTTCAAAATCAAACCGTATATTAAATCGAAAATACCGTGATTTGATTTTAATTATATTCAATTAATCATGATATCATCATTTTCGAAATCATCATAAAATCTAACCGAGCAAGATTTTCCACTGGATCCGGGTTTCATTATTTCGAACTGGTACAATTAAAATATTTAAAACATTTAAAGATATAGTTTAAGATAGAAAAGAAAAGAAAAGAAAGGACAAAATCACTTAAACTTCTCAGATACCTCTTTCCTTTCCTTATTCTCATTTTTCACGCGGCCAACAACAACTACACAGTGATTGGTGCAAATTTTCACACGGCGAAGATTGACTTCTCAAAGCACTTGTCCTCCCAGAGAAATTATAGCTTCCATAAATGCCTATAGGTTACCAAATCTTTACAGATATTCATGGAAGCACTTTTGCCTTTTCTATTTGTAATATCAAATGTTTACGAAGACGTCCACGACTCCCTCCACCCAAATTAAGAAGGATATGTTGAAATTAAGCCTGGAGATGAGGTTGGGTACCCCATTTAACATGTAAGCCACGTGTTCTAAACTTGACGAGGGCAAAGCACCTGTAAGCATGCTTTTAGGGAAACTTGCATGGAGGACCCCCAATAGTTTATATCTATGTCAAAAATACATTCCTTAAATATTGAAAAATGATGATGTGAGGATCATGATTTCACGAGAAAACCACCACATTGGTATTGTACTACTTTCGAGAGAATTGCATCAACGGTCAGCCCAATACCTTACACGTTAAGAATAATTATCTAACTACTAAAATATAAAACAAATGAAATAAGTCACCTTTAATTTTCTATTTCCAGAGAAATCTCATTGGTATCACTATATATAATTTGCACATACCACAAAATAAATTAGTTAAATATTAAAGAATAAAATGAATGACATTGTAACCTTATGTCATTTTTAAACTATATTTTATCCAAATTGATTATGTTATCTTTATTTTACCTGTGGATGAACAATCACTTTTCTTCTGAACATCCCAATGATTATTTCATTCATGTTTTAGTTATGTGCTTGCCATAACCCCCTTCTTAAATTTTTTTATCAACCAATAAGGATTTCGAATAAATACACAATACTCTTCTTTTATATTGCATGGCAACTTCTAGGACCCCTTAACTAAATTAAAAGGATATTCCCTTTAACCTTTTCCCGTAATTTACATGAAGTCTCTTCTTCTACTCTATTTTATTATGTATAACCCCTGTCCAGGAGGAGGTTGTAAACATCCCTGGCTAATATGTTTACAATGTCATAATTATAAAATTAAATAACCCGTAATTATACAAATACTATGCTAACATAGATTAGGCAATGAATTAAAATCGACTTTTCTCGCAAAACTAGTTTGAACGCATGTTAATTTATTAAGAATTAAGAAAAAACCGCCCGCGAGCATCGACTTGACCGGTGGAAAAGAGGCAACCACGACTAACGACCGCAACTTTGAACCTACCAAGTTCCTCTCCAGCCCGCAGTTTCCCGCCAAAAAAAACCATCGGCCTCTCCACCCACACCTACCACCTTCCCATCCCCTTCCCCCGCCGACCTCACCTACCCTTTTCCCATCTCCGATTCTAAACAGCGCCACCATGTACACTACCAATCATCGTACTCCATATAATTCTCACTCCCTCTCCTCCCTTCCCCTCCCTCACCTATATACATACACAAACATCCATCCAAGCAACAACAACACACCCCCAATTCACAAGCAGCAGCAGCAGCAGAAGCACTTCGCTTCAAATATCGGTGGTGTGTGTATATTTATATACATACGTACGCATTACCAAATCAGTTAATTAAATCCCATATAGTTAGAGTTGATTAATTGGGTGGGAAGAAGATCGATGGCTCTCGTCGGATCCATTGCTGTTGCTCTTGTCCTCCTCCTCCTCCCTCTCATATTTCTCGCCCGCCGTCGACGGGCGAGGCTTCCGCCGGGGCCCCTGGCCCTCCCGATATTCGGGAACTGGCTGCAGGTCGGCAACGACCTCAACCACCGGTTCCTCGTCTCTCTCTCCTCCAAATTCGGGCCGGTCTTCCTCCTCCGCCTCGGACTCCGCAACCTCGTGGTGGTCTCGGACCCGAAGCTCGCCTCCGAGGTCCTCCACACGCAGGGCGTGGAGTTCGGCTCACGCCCACGCAACGTCGTCTTCGACATCTTCACGGGCAACGGGCAGGACATGGTGTTCACCGTCTACGGAGACCACTGGAGGAAGATGCGCCGCATCATGACCCTCCCCTTCTTCACCAACAAGGTCGTCCACCAGTACCGCGACATGTGGGCCCACGAGATGGACCTCGTCATGGCCGACCTCCGCTCCTCCCCTCCCGAGGGCCTCGTCGTCCGCCGCCGCCTCCAGCTCATGCTCTACAACGTCATGTTCCGCATGATGTTCGACGCGAGGTTCGAGTCCGTGGACGACCCCCTGTTCAAGGAGGCCACCGTCTTCAACTCCGAACGCAGCCGCCTCGCCCAGAGCTTCGAGTACAACTACGGCGACTTCATCCCCTTCCTCCGCCCCTTCCTCAAGGGCTACCTCGACCGCTGCCGCGACCTCCAGAGGAGGCGCCTCGACTTCTTCAACACCCACTTCGTGGAGCACAGGAGGAGGGTGTTAGCCGCCGACCAGGACAAGGAGGACCAGTCGTCGACCACCACCACCAAAAAGAAGAAGAAGAAGGACGAAAAACTAAGCTGCGCCATGGACTACATCATAGAGGCGGAGAGGAACGGGGAGATAAGCCACGAGAACGTGCTCTACATCGTGGAGAACATCAACGTGGCGGCGATCGAGACGACGCTGTGGTCGATGGAGTGGGCGATCGCGGAGGTGGTGAACCACGGGAGGGTGCAGGAGAAGATCAGGGAGGAGATGAGGGAGGTGTTGGGGGAGGAGCATTCACTCAAGGAGGAGGACCTGGCGAGGCTGCCGTACCTGCAGGCCGTGGTGAAGGAGACGCTCAGGCTGCACACGCCCATACCTCTGCTCGTGCCCCACATGAACCTCGAGGAGGCGACCCTCGGCGGTTACACCATCCCCAAGGAATCCAAGGTCGTCGTCAACGCCTGGTGGCTCGCCAACAACCCCGAGTGGTGGCGAGACCCCCAAGAGTTCCGCCCCGAGAGGTTCTTCGACGAGGAGGCCGCCACCGACGCCGTCGCCGCCGGCAAGGTCGACTTCAGGTAATACATACATATATCCAATTACATGCATGTCTGTTTGTTACACACACACACACACACACGTCAAGAATGTTTACCTTAATTAGTCCTCCATTTGCAAACAAGGTATGGTAATAAGTTTAGTATAGATAGATATACGGATAGATATGTGCTAATTAATTAATTAATTAATTAATTATAACGTACGTTTTGGGTGCAGGTACCTGCCATTTGGGGTTGGTAGGAGGAGCTGCCCGGGGATCATATTGGCATTGCCGCTGCTTGGGATGGTCATTGGGAAATTGGTGTCCAACTTTGAGATGTTGCCACCTCCAGGAGAGGACAAGATCGACGTCGCAGAGAAAGGGGGCCAATTTAGCCTTCACCTCGCCAAGTACTCCACCGTCGTCTTTAAGCCCATCGCCAACGCTTGATACGCAACCGACGACAAAGACAAATTCTTAGGTTGGGACCCAAACGTGCAAATTGCACTTTTCTTGGGAGAGGCTTCGACATGTCGCCAACGCTTGATACGCAGCTAACGACAGAGATAAATAAATTCTTCGGTTGGGACCCAATGTGCCATTTGCACTTTTCTTGGAGGACTTTGCTTTCTTTTGCCTTTTCATTTGTTATCGCGTGAGGAAATAAATGGAAGTTTGAGTCGTTGTGACTTGGATGAAAAGAAATATCCGACATAGTTGCTCTTGCAGAAGGAGTAGTAAGAGCCTTCTTTGTATTCACGTAGAATTTAATCGGAATTCATAGCTGCGCTTCTTAATATAGTACGGAAGAGCATCGCAATAAAGTTTTCTTTAACCTAAATGTTTGTGATTCAAGTTTCATCGGTCAAGTCTGGAAACACTATGTTTGTTCATTTATTTATTTTAAATTTTGTTGAGTTGTGTTGATATGGGCGCCATCTCCCAGCCAAATAAATGAATATTATAGGAACCGGCTCTTTGGTAATCTGAATTCTTAAGGATGCGGATATTGTATATCTCCTCACAATCTGTAGGAAAAGAATAGGTATAAGTCAAATCTTTTTCTTCGTGATATGAGGTTTAAATTAGTGGACAGATAGTCTAATAGCAACCTGACACGTTAGTTCGATGTTAGTACTCCTTCAGATCATCCCAGAAGCTGGCTTCTACAAATATTCTCTCTGTAACCTGATCCATATATTTCACAGTCGTAATCCACTACGTAGACCTTTTAACTACTTCATTCTATTGAAAACATGGTCATAGTAAACAAAATGCAACTACACGATGTCTACGAGTAAGACCATGCACATCCATCTCTGCGTACATAAATCATAATGGCTTATCTGAGATAGCTTAGCTAGTGAGACATCGAAACCTCCTTAGCGGGAGATGTAGATTCGAATACTCAGATATTACCTTAAAAAATAGGAGGAAATGAACACCTCACTTCTTCCCTTAAGATGGGGGATATTATCATTTTTTTTTGTTAGACATAGATCATAATTAAGCTACTCCACTCAAGTCCAAGTTTCTAATTTAACCATTCAAATTTTCTTACAATGAATTTTCTACTATTAAAACATGGAAAACATGATTTTTGAAAGGCATCGGGGGCACAGATTTGCCCACTCCACGCGGAAGATATCTTGTAGGGCATCGAGTTGTCTCCAGATATGGTTGCAGGTTAAATTCAAGGCTGGATACCCTTTAGAAAGTTTTAAGCCTAAAGGAGGTATTTCGTTTGAGCAATGGAATAAATAATGCATTACATATAAGTGATGTTTACGTTCATACCACCGAAAGTACATTCTTATTTATATTTATACTTCTGTATACTTCATTATTATATCTATATTCTTACAAACTTCTATGCCGTGACAACTATACCTCAGGTTAAATCTCCATTAGATTTGAGAAATTATTCTTTAACGGTCATTGAAAATAACAACACAAAATTAGAACATTACATCAATATTTCTATCCACTTTTTTTTTCATCCTCTTCCTCCTCTCTTCTCCGGCTTGGATTGCACTTCTTCAGTCACCACCCCCTCTCTCCAGCTGTAGCCCCTCCCTAGCCACTGCCATCCCCCTCCTTTCTCCCCCTCTTTCCCTTCTAGGAGAAAGGAGGAGAATTTGGGTGTAACTAGAAAAATTTCAAGAGACAAATAAAAATCTCAATTTTTGTTACCCCGGAGACAGGGAGAGTATTTCCATTCAAAGTGCATAATGTATGACGTACAAATAGAGAAAAAAGTTTGTTATCTTATGGCTATCATATTGTCCGAGCCTAAATTATATTTCCATACAATTGGAGATGGAAACAAGAAAAAGAATATGAGGAAAAAATTAGGAAACAAGCTATACATGCAGAAGGAAAGATGGTAAATTTTCATCTTAACGTTATACAAATGAGAATAATGACAGGCACCTTAACTACAAAACTGCTGCCACAGGTACTTGCCACTTGCCCTTGCTCAGGTTCATCCTGGAATATGGATCCAAAAGGAGTAAACTTCTTCCAGGGGATGAGCCCGGTTGGCGACTGCAAGCATCATGCACTTTGCAGCCCTCCCAGTGTTGGCTTTCCTCTTCTTTTCCTTACGCAGATTAACAGCTTCCGAAGTTACAAGTACAATGAGTTAGCAAACATTATACCTCGGCGGAGGCTCTGGCTACTAGCTTCAAACTTCTTTTCTAGATTGACCTCTCCGACGGCATGAGCAGCATCTTGCAACTGCAGAGAAGTCAGGATAAGTGATATACACACAGGAAAAAAAGTGTGAATTACCATTAATCTATGCACCTGGACAAGAGAATAATATGGAGGGGAAAATGTCAACACTATATGAGACATATGGAGGGAACATTTTTCATGACGTAATAAATGCAACTCAACATCATGGTGATGAGCATAATGACCAAAGGTGGAAGCAGTATGATGATCATTGAAGTGGTCAAACTATCAAAAAAGTTCCTGTTTGCCATGAGTGAATGAAGTGACTACAGAATTACGCATTCGCCTAGCACAGTTTGACCATAATCTCCCATTGATTTCATCTTGCTTCCTTTGGTGATCTCCTATGCATGTTAGCAGCTACTACTCTCACTTTGGCCAAGTATTATGTTTGCACTTCCCTGTTGATCCCCACCACCCCCCCACTTCAGTGATACCGGGTGAGATCCTTGTAGCTTTAGTGCTTGACCCCAGACAATGCATTGAGATACATATAAGAGGGTACCAGGGAAAGGGGTTGAATAATCAGGTTGCTTATTTCACGATAAATATAAACAAAATTAATTAAGTGTCGATCAATTTCCATTTGATTAACAACAATGTTAAATATGGCAAGATTCCTCTGAACTAGTCATCATAACCAGTAACATGATATCTGATTTCACCATAGGACATCAACACATTTAAATAACTGGATTGAGATAGTTCAGTATCTCTACATCCACATTAGCAAACCCGAAACCGAAAGAGCACCTTTCCTTGATTAAGCAGGATCACCAACATCAATTTCTTGCTTCAATTCCAACAGGTCAAGGATCCTGCAGATATGTCACCATGATTGATAAAGATCACAGGCCATGAAAAACCCAAATAAGGTCATGTCCACTAACCTTCCTCCAATGCTTTTCTTGACCCATCTTTTTAGGCTCACTATCCATCTTTATCACACCTTTGACAGGGACATCGGGCCTTCTTTCAGATTAACCACATCTCTTTTGTTATCACATCATAGAAGCAATTTCTTTGACAAATAATGGTTCTTGGTTACCTCATCATTGAACCTCCAAAACCCCCAACCATGGGGGAAGTCCTTAACAAGATTCCCTTGCTTGCTCAGATCACTTTCATGAGAGTGTTGTGCAGCACCTTTCCATATGGAAAGACACCCCGACAAGCTCTTTGGTCAAGCATGGAACTAGCCTTTCTAAAAATTAAATCTTCCTAGTCTTGCTTCTAGTGAAGCAAGATGTTTGTAGATATTCTGGTATGCTAACAAGACTTCACAAAAGATGTTTGTGTTAAGTACTCTGACGAGACATCTGACCATATAATTGAGCGTATATTTGTGCATGACTGATCCCATCTATTTTACATGATTAATAACACAGACCAGATCTGACAAGTATAATGGATCAGTATTTTGAAGCGATTTTAAACTGAAGACTAAACATAACTATATCTGAATGTCACTACAGTTAATACATTATTGTGATCATATTTTTAGTCTCAGAAGAGATGTCAACCTTCTAGCTAGAAGAGACTGTCACTTGATTGAATTCCAAATGAATACTGTACCAACAGGTATGGAGATTTCAGAATTTTTTTGAAAAAAGGGTGGTTATCCACTTGATAACCACCCAAATTCACTCATCACCAAAAAAATGGTTACATAATGAGTTAATTACATGGAGGACTCTCAAAATACCACCTAGGAAGAAATGGAAGAAACAAAATTCTCAACATAGAGATTTTGTCCCCTTAAAAATTACCCAATTTCTCCCCAACCAAATACCCCAAAGAACCGCCAACACCTTGACTTTCTCCTTATATTTGAAAATATTATGCCTCCCTTGCTTCCCACCTCTTCCGAAATTGTCATACGAACTTAAATCAAATGGCTAATCAGTGGACTTGAGACCGCAAAATCCCTCTAAGTGTCCTTCAGAAAAGAGGCACTAGTTCTTATACATAAAATAGCAATCTATGTACATATGTAACAGCCTATCAGGTACATTTGGCAACCCATTGTTAAAGTTTTATAGTATCTGAGACTAATATGTAGAGAAGTTGGTTTATATAAGACAGCAAGATGTAGATATCCTCTCAACAGATGTTGACTCAACTCCAACCGTTGGAGCAGAATTTATGCTCCATTGAAGTGCCAATACCACCTATTGCCGTTTCAATAGGTAAATCAAAATTGAAATTGTAGAAGTTGGTGCATGCAGGAAAGTGTAGGGGCTGATTGGCGTGGGAAAAACAGACCAATGTGAGACTGTTTCCACGTTAAAAACAGGGAGGAGTTTCCCTGATATTGCTGCTGCAGTTTGGCGTGGAGTTTGAGGGAGAAAGAGCCACCACACGTGGAAAAGAAAGAAGTAGAGAGGAGAGGAGTCTTCTTGAGTTGTTGGAAATATTTAATTGACTCAAATTAGAAAGGTTGGGAAGGCTCTCTATTTATAGAGAGAACATATCCTTACAAATAGAAACAAAAAATTCTATCCCTATTGAAAAAATATCTTATCTCTTAACAAAACAAATCCTAAACATATTTCCTAAAAACAACTTTACTAAAAAATAGCCTTAGTAATTAAGCAAAGAGTCCAACCTTGGTCCCTTGGACCACCAAAACCGTTGGCCCCTGTGGGCCCTGAGATGCTGCCACGTGGCCTGCTGGCTGCCAGGTGGCAATGCCACGTGGTTGGCTTTTATTCCCAACACACTCCCTCAAGCCGAAGGCCGGGAGGACGATGGCTTGCCGAACTTGATATTGCTACATCGTTCTTCTTTTGAATAGTTGAGGATGATCTTCGTGCCTTTTCTTCTACGCTAAAGAGTTGAACCTTCATGTCAGCATTCACCGATGCGTTAGAGGATTCCACGTGCCTCCTTGAAAAGTATGACGCCTTGCTCGTGAGCCGGAAAGGACTCTTGGCTTTTCTTCGAGCCAAGGTCACCAAGAGAAAGTAGAGAAGTCGATGCAGTCGTGGTGCTTTTCTAGAGGCTACACTATGCCTCTTCTTCTTGAGTCGGAGTCGAAGCAATCGTCGTGGTGCTTGTTTTCCGCTCATTTGATCTTTTTGGTACTCTTTGTTTTGATAAAACCTCTTCTTTTGAAGAGTAAAAAATCGAATACTAAGGTACCATATGACTAGAAATATCTTATGATAAATCTCCTCTTTTCTGGGCCTCGAACTTCACCTTTGTTTCTCTTGAGCTCAACGTGGCGTTGGTGACCACAGTGTTGGCTTTCATCATCTTTTACAATCTTCTTTCTTCGCGTAAGGCACAAGATTTGTCGAGGAAGATTTTCTTGAATGCGAGAACCACACGTATCCACATGCACAGAAAGCCTAGACCAAAGGTTCTGATACCATGTCAAGATTTGACAAAATATTGGAGTGTGGAGACCTTGAGTGGGTAGGAAAAATAGCCCACGTGGGGGACTATGCACGTTTGAGGCTTGGAGGCATGGAGGAGCACCACTGTGTGGGCTGGTGGTCGGCTGGATGGTGGCCAACGATGGCCTTGGTGGTCGCCACTTGGAGAGAGAGAAGAGAGAGAGGAGAGGAGCCTTTGAGTTGTTGAAAATATTCGATTGACTCTAATTAGAAAGGTTGGGAAGGTTCTCTATTTATAGAGAGAACATATCCCTACAAATAGAAAGAAAAGATTCCATCATTATTGAGAAAAGATCTTATCTCATTAGGAAATATCTTCTCTTAAAACAAATCCCAAATATATTTCCTAAAAATAACTTTACTAGAAATAGCCTAACTTAGCAATTAAGCAAAGACTCCAACTTTGGTCCCTTAGACCACCAAAACAGTTGGCCCCTGTGGGTGGCACGTGGCTGGCATTTATTCCCACCAGAAATAAAGTGAATGAAGTTATAAAAGTTATTTGGTATGTCTTCCATCCAATGCGTAATGGCATATATTAGTTCTAGAATGAATGACGATAAGATAAGATCCTAAACCTTTGACTAGTCACACATCTCCTTATGTGTAAGAAATAGAGGTAAACAACATCTCAGGATGACCAATGCCTTAACAATGTAACGACCATCACTCTTGCTAAGGCTATTTATAAAGTATGGGGCTTATCAAAGTACATGTTCAATTAGAGAATGGAGAATTGATTAATGGAATGAATGAGCTTTAAGAAAAGATCTTAACACTTGATCGAGTGTGATCTTGATCATAGATAGACTAAAGGAGTACATGCAAGATCTTCCTATGACACAGCATAGCATCTAGCACTGCAACAATTGAGAAAAATATATAATTTATAATGCTTGTGAAAGCATAGAAGGAAATTTGGTAATTGCTACAAAAGAGTCCAACCCTGATTGGAACTCCACCTGAAAATTATAAATAGGAGTGCAAATTCTTGGAAAGGCCAATTTATCACAGCCGTCTCTCTCTCTTGAAGGAGACACCATCCTCTCAACACGTGCTTGTGCCCTAGTGAGAATGTTGGAGTTCCATTGCAAGAAAGTTCTAGAACTGAAACCGCAGAACATTATTGAATCTGGAGTTACACATTGTGCTAAAGATTTCCAGTAGATGCATACCCATAATTGTTTGCCTCATGAACGTATATGGTGAATGTTTGCACAGTATGACAGCTCTGCTGTTGTATATGGATGAAAATTTTTCCATAGTTTCATCTCCATCATTCTTATATATTAATGAAAAATTAACCCACTTCATGCTCCGGTAAATGAACAAAGGGATATCTCCCTGTTAGGGATGCAACCAGATATGGATTATCCTATTCCTATTACCACATCCATTTTCGAGAGGATGCAGATCTCAACTTCATATCCATATGAAGCGACAAGGAAATGTGAATGATTGCTTGAATCCATGCTTAAAGATCGAGCAAATTTTATGCTGGCTGTCAATTACCTAACCCAACCCTCCACATGAAGATCAGATACAAATATAGCTTTTCCATCCTTAGAAATACATGTCGATCATCCAATACAGATTATACACATGTTTATAAATACATCCTAACCCAACCCTCCACATGAAGATCAGATACAAATATAGCTTTTCCATCCTTAGAAATACATGTTGATCATCCAATACAGATTATACACATGTTTATAAATACATCCATAATTCATCTTTAGTAACGTAATTCGTATGTGTATTTTACCTCTTTTGCAAACCATAAGTTTTAATAACAAGGAGGATGCGAATAATATCCATATCTATATTTGTATCCAACAAGTATTGCTGTCAAGGTGCTCTCTTAGGCACGCCTAGGTGCCAGGTTGAGGCGAGGCGAGGTCCTAATGCCTCAACAAGGCTTGCCTCGCCTGATTTTCCTGGGTGCTGCCTAGGCGAGCACCTAGGCCAAGGCGCTAGGTGCCCCGGGTGAGCACTTGAATCAAGTTTGCTGGTTTTTCATATTTTTAAATACTTTGAAGGATTTCAATTTTTTTTCACCTAATTATTGAATACTCTCTCTTAGCTAAACACATACTTATGCGTATGTATGTGCACACACACACACACACACATATATATATATATGCATACAAATATACATATATTTTGTATGTTTGTGTATATATGTATGTACATGTCAACCTATATATACGAATATATATGTACCTACACACACATGTGCATAAGTATAGAATATAAATATAAAAGCCTACAAATATAATGTGTACATTTACATTTGGGTATATGTAATGTGTGAAACTATATACACTTATGATATGTATCAATGTGCATATGTATGTGCATTGCGCTTGTTTGTCTAATCACTTATATATCTTGTATATTATATAATATGCAATCATAACATACCATATTTTGGCTACTATATATATATATATATATATATATATATATATATATATATATATATATATATATATATATTAGTGCCTCATTTTTCTCGGGCAAGTGCCTTTGGCATTTTGGACCCCCCTCGCCTTTTAGTGCCTCTTGCCTTTGACAGCCTTGCCAACAAGCCCCCTTCTTGCCCCAAAAACTTGCATACATCCATCGGAACATTGTCATGTTGCATAGTCTTCCCAAGTTTCATAAACGTTTAAAGCCTCCCATTACTTTCTGTCAATCCTTTAAAGTTTTAGCAATTAAGCACTTGAGTTTACTACCTCCCTCAAGTCAAGATCTCATAATAGAATTCAAGGAAGCAAGAGAAGAAGCATCCTTAATCTAAAAGGACCTGCCCAACTATCCAACTAGAAGCTTAAAGCAACACTCTCCATCCTGCTCTTCTTTCCAAGCTACTGAATCTATTATGCTCTTGAAATCTTAGCTCTTCAAATCCGATTGTTTCCCCTTAGAAGTCCTAAGTTTTCTGCCTAGTTTTGATATCTTCACTTGTCACAAAAATCTATGTTCTTTGCTTCGTTAATTTAGCTAGTTTGGAGTTATTTCCTACTACTTCAAATCAAGCTTACTGTACACATGCATCCGAGCATTTTCCATCATTGATCACCTTCCATGTTTTTCTTATGATATGCTAAGCTTCCATAGATTTTGTCTTAAAAAGGGCTTCTAGATTTGCTCTTTTTGCCAGAGTGTTCCGCTGGACTTCTTCACTCCATCAGAAAGCTTTCTTTGTCCTAGCCTACTTTAGATACAGGTACCACTCTTCAGTAACCCTTCGTAACCACAATATCACAATTTGTAAACATGAGTCCCAAGATGAGGGCTCACTGTGACACATATAGCTAGATCCGGTCCTGTCTCATACTATGACATCCAAAAAATCACTATAGTAATGGTGAGGACACATTGTCATCCAAACCACTCAAGAATGAAATCCTTTAATTATTCTTTATCTCCTTGGCCTTTATTGAACAGCAAGATGACCACCAAAACTTCCATCTCACTTAGCATATTAGCACCTCAACCTCCCATCAGGCTAACACACATTACAGGCTTTTGGAAATATCAAATAACAATCAGAAACTAAGTTTAAAAAGAAAAAAACTAATTTATTCCACAACTATGACAGCCAAAATCTTTCCCACTTAAGATACAAGATAGTTGATTTTCTTTCAGATTGAAATAGCCAGTGAACATTATTACCCTAAAGCTAGTTGGTGGTAATATGATTTAAAGTCCAAGTTTGCATTCTCATCTATACTTCCATCATCTTTTCAAGCAACTTGGTGTATACTTCCTTGTAACTTCCTCTTTATAATTTTGCAAGACCTCATTGGGACTTCCTGCATAGTTGATATTCTTTCAGATTGCAATAGCCAGTGAACATTTTTTTAAAGCTAGTTGGTGCTAATATGATTTAAAGTCCAAGTCTGCATTTTCATCTATACTTCCATCATGTTTTCAAGCAACTTGTTGTATACTTGTAACTTCCTCTTTGTTAGTTTCCAAGACCTCCTTGGGAGTTCCTGCATTCTAAGGTTCTACCACTTGAAATCCTAGATGTCCTTATATATGATTTCTTTTTCTCCACTTTTTTTATGAGACGAAAAAAGATGATTACTCAAGCCTGGTAATCATCCATGTGTACAAAAACAGGTATACAAAAGCTTGGTATATCATATATGGTGCTTTCAATCGAGACAAAGTTGTTGAAATCTCCTTGCATGCTAGGAGAAGTATTATTAGAAGAAGAAGAAGGTTGGTTGCGACTCTAGGATCAAGTCATAGCCAGTTTTGGGAAGAACAGAGGAAGAGAATCTGGAGAAGAACTGGAATATGAGAGAAAAGAGCAGAGAGGAAGGAAACAAGTCTGGAAAAGGGGTTCGGCATTCCACATGACCCCAAGGCATTCAATCTTATTGCTTTTATATGAGGGTGTTACAAGTATTCAGTTACAACTAACATGGCTGCCCTCAACTGCTATTTGTTACAAATCCTCCCCTCTTAAGGAACCTCATCCTCAAGGTTGAAATTAGGATACTTTTGACAGAAAATGTTGTAACAAATCCACGTAGCCTCTTCGACTGGCTGGCTGGCCCAATGAATCAATAGCTGAGTGACTGTCACATTGTCTCTCTTTATCATCCTCCTTCCCAATAATCGATGGGGTTTTGGATCTTCTTCCGCAGAAAATGAGTGTGTACCTGATTGGTGCCATGATGCTTTTTCAATTGAGATATATGAAAGGTATTGTGCATTTTTGAATCTACACGAAGCTGTAAGAGATATGCAACAAGCTCTTGCAATAATCTGATAACGTCCAAAATATCTTGCAGCAAGTTTGTGATTGAATCTTCAGACCAACGAATTTTGACAATAAGGCTGAAGCTTCAAGTATACCCACTCACCTACTTGAAATGTTCGCTCAGTGCGATGTTTATCAGCTTGAATTTTCATACGTTGCTGTGCCTTGTAAAGATGGCTTTTTAATTCCCGCATAATCTGGTCACAGTTGCGAAGTGAAATGGCAACCTCAGGATTGGAAGTACCTGCAATATATGTCGGTAGCGCAGGTGGGGTACGGCCATAAACAATCTCAAAGGGTGTCATACCGGCTGAAGAATGTATACTAGTACTATAAGAATACTCAGCCCAAGAAAGCCAATTAACCCACGAATGATGTCATTGGTTGCAAAAGCATCGCAAATAAGTTTCCAGGCACTTATTTAAAGCCTTAGACTGACCATCTGATTGTGGGAGATATGATGAGCTCATCTTTAACTTGGTACCATATGCAGTAAATAACTCCTGCCAAAATGTACTTAAAAATATTGTATCCCTATCGGAGACGATGGAAGAAGGAATTCCATGTAAACAGACAATTTCTCTAATGAACACCGTAGCCACATCTTGAGCGGAGTATGGGTGTGCAAGTGGAACGAAGTGGCCATATTTTGAAAGTATGTCGACGATGACAAAAATTACTGACTTATGGTTAGACAAAGGGAGGCCTTTAATAAAATCCATTGCAATGTCTTGCCAAATTTAGGATGGAATTGGCAAAGGCTGAAGTAGGCCTGCAGGAGCTTGAGTTTGCATTTTACACCATTGGCAAGTATCACATTAGCCAATGTAGGCACGAACATCAGAGTTCATTCCCTTCCAAATAAAACTTCGTTTAAGGCGATCCAATGTTCTGTGAAAGCCAGCGTGTCCTTCTGGAGTGTCATGCGCAAGGTGAAGTGCTCTAGCAATAAAAGGACAAGATTGGGCCAACAAAATATGATTGTTATGCCAAAGGATCCCATCACAAAGAGGATATACATTTCTGTCCAACTGACCATCATTCCATTTTTGTAGCAAATTATGTAGAGTAGGCTCTGTAGCATAAGCTTTTTGAATTTCTTCAAACCATTCTGAAATTGGCATGGAAATTGCATGAAGTGACGCATATTCTCCCATTCTAGAAAGCACGTCTGCTTCCTGATTATGACACCCCTCCTTGTATTCCAACTGAAGGTCCAAATCCATGAGGCGAATTAGACATTTGTGTTGAGCAGGTGTGGACGCCTTCTGCTGTAATAAGTAATGCAAGCTCTGGTGGTCCATTAGGATTACAAACTTCCTACCCAGAATATAATGACGCCATCTATCAATTGCAAACAAGATAGCATGAAGTCCTTTTTCATATGTGGACCATGCTTGTTGTCTTATAGAAAAAGCTTTACTCAAGTAGGCTATTGGCTGGCTCTGTTGAGACAAAACTGCACCCATTCCTAAACCACTTGCATCACATTCAATGACAAATGGAAGAGAAAAATCCGGAAGAGCAAGCACCGGTCCTATTGTCAAGACAATTTTTAAAGCCTCAAATGCCTGAGAAGTTGCTTCATTCCAATGGAAAGAATTCTTTTTTAACAGATCAGTTAGTGGCTTTGAAATAATACCAAAGTGACGAATAAATTTGCGATAATACCCTGCAAGGCCTAAAAACCCTCGTAGAGCTTTTACTATCAAAGGTATTGGCCAATTTTTAATGACTGAAATTTTATTTGATTCCATTGCAACCCCTTGCTGGCTGATCACATGGCCCAAATAAGTAACAAAACATATTGCAAAGTTGCATTTAGAATGCTTAAGGTAGAGCTTATTGGCTTGTAATATCTGAAAGACAGCTGCCAAATGTTGGAGATGCATCTGAAAGGTTTGGCTATAAACCAAAATATCATCAAAGAATACCAAATCAAATTGGTGAAGTATTGGCTTGAACAAGGAATTCATAAGCTGTTGGAAAGTAGAAGGTGCATTTGTAAGACCAAACGGCATTACTAAAAATTCATAATGCCCCTCATGTGTTCTGAAGGCTATTTTGTGAACATCCAGGTCATGCACCCTTATCTGATGATATCCCAACCGTAGGTCCAATTTGGTCAAATAGGTAGAGCCCGCTAACTCATTTAGTAGATCATCAACCAATGGAATGGGAAATTTATCTTTGATGGTGATAGCATTTAAGCCTATGTAATCAATACACATTCGCCAAGATCCATCTGATTTATTTACCAAAAGAACTGGGATCGCTAATGAGCTGGAGCTAGGCCTAATCAAGCCTTCTTTTAATCCATCCTGGACCTACTGCTCAATCACTTGCTTCTGTAACAGGGAGTGACAGTAAGGAGCACGTGACACTGTTGCTAACTCATCTAGCAAAGGTATTTTGTGATCACAAGACCGTTTTGGTGGTAACCCATGAGGCAACTGAAATAGGTCTTGGTATTCATGAAGCACTTCAGATAACTCTTGTGGATAAGAATCATGCATCCTCTCACTAGATTCTTGCAAATGGGATGAATTGACTTGAATCATAAAGGCCATTTTAGCTACAGGTAAGTCTCTGGACATAGTGGCCGACTCCACCAAACATAGTTGTTTTGGCTTAAGCCCGTGCAAGGAGTGCTTCTGAACACTAATGGAAAATTCCATTGTAAGCTCCTGAAAGTTCCATTCAATTGTACCCAATTTCTTCAACCAATCAGTGCCTAATACCACATCACATCCTCCCAATGGTAGCACATAGAAATCCACAGCCATATGCAAATTATGTAATCTGATTTTTATTCCTGTACATCGACCTGTACTAACCACATGGTGACCATCTGCAACCATAACTTGAAATTTAGATGGATTAGATATTTTCAATCCCATCTTAGAGACCATTTTAGGGTCAAGGAAATTGTCTGAACTCCTTGAATCAATCAATACTACAGTAGGAATTCCTTGTATTTTTCCCTCCACACGCATTGTAGAATTCCCATCTGTGCCATTGATAGCATGTGATGAAATCTCTGGACAAGAATCAACGTCACCCACCGCTAATTGTTCATCATCAACGTAACCACCCAACTGATCATCAGGAACAAGGAGAATTGTAAAAAATGTTTTGCATTTATGTTCCTTAGACCACTTATCACCACACTGAAAGCATAGCCCTTTTTTAAACTCTCTCTTCATATTGGCCTAGGGTTAATCTTTTAATAATTGGTTTTGGCTTCGGCAAAGGTAACAAGGACTTATCAGGTGTTGGTAACAAACCTTTGGAAGTATAAGAATTAAAAGGTTTCCGTTTTGTCAGTAGTTTAGCCTCTTGCAATCTGGCCAATTCCATTGCCGCAAGAAGATTTGTAGGCCTAAAAGAGCACACCTCAAACGCCAAATCTTCTCTTAGACCACTAACAAATGTGCCCATCAAATGTTCATCAGGGACCCCTCTGACTTTGTTGGATAATCACTCAAACTCCCTGACATAATCAACCAATAACCCATCCTGTTTTAGCTTACTCAATGCCCCATTTGGATCCTCCAGAAAATCAGGATTGAATCAAACATTCAAAGCAGTAACAAAGGAATTCCAATCCGCAAATTTCTTATTATTTGTATATCACCAAAACCACTGTAAAGCTTCCCCATTCAAATGAAAAGATGCCAATGGTAAACACTGGGTATAAGGAACATTGTAAAATACAAAATATTGCTTGACCTTGTACCTCCATGCCATTGGATCATAAGACCCATCAAAAGAGGGAAAATCTAATCTCTTGCCTTTAATCTGAAGCATGAATCCAGAATCTGCATTCTCTGGATTGCTGTGAGAACTGGATTCAGCAATCTGCGAAAGCTGCTGCTTGAATTCTCCACGCAACTCATCCATCGCACGCTGCACTGTATCTGAAAGAAGCTGCTTCATGGCCTCAATTTCGTCAGGCGAAATGACCAAAGAAGGGCCTGAGGTGGGCTCAGACACCAATTTGTTAGGAGAAGTATTATTAGAAGAAGAAGAAGAAGGTTGGTTGTGACTCCGGGATCGAGTCACAGCCAGTTTTGGGAAGAACAGAGGAAGAGAATCTGGAGAAGAACTGGAATAAGAGAGAAAAGAGCAGAGAGGAAGGAAACAAGTCTGGAAAAGGGGTTCGGCATTCCACACGACCCCAAGGCATTCAATCTTATTGCTTTTATATGAGGGTGTTACAAGTATTCAGTTACAACTAACATGGCTGCCCTCAACTGCTATTTGTTACATTGCAACAATGTCTATGTAACATGTAGAACCTCAACACAGCTGCATTTTTCTTCAGTAATATAATGGCCACTGACCAAACCCTCAAAATCCTGGATCCAATGGTAACAGGAACTATAGAACATCTGTTATGCCAAAAAGAAGGGTGGTTCCAATCAATCAAAAAGGTAAGAAAGCATCCCCAGAAAACTGGCATTCAGAGAAGTGATAGTGAACATCCCTGGCATAGTGACCATGGGAGCATGGTACATAGCTTTCACTGTCTGCGAAGAAGCCACATGAAAATATTAGTCCTTACAGGAACTTCAAAAATGAGCTGACAATCCCACCCTAAACTTGCCTCCAACGGAAACTCTCCTCTGAACATGCCATAGGCCCTTGCCAAAAAAGCCTCCAGATAACCATTCCCAAGAATCACTCAAAGGATGCGGTCTGGCAATTAGATCCAATGTAAGACATCCCTGAATTGGCACGTTGTAAGTGCACAGAAGGGTGTTAAAAAGGCAAGAGCCAACAATGTGAATTGATGGCCCGATCAGAGACACTGTAGCAAAGGAACCTTTGCCTGAGATGGAAGACTTGGAAGCATGTCATCATAACTGCTTCTATGAGACCAATCTCACAAAAAATGGAAATCATCCCCCATGGGTGAGGACTCTCATCGCTGGGACCACGATGACGTGGTGCCCCCAGGGGTGGCGATGGCTTCGAACTTGGAGCCACACCCACACGGACACACGCTTTTGCGGGGCTCGGAGATTCATGCCCTCTCGGGAGTTAATGTTGCGAGGGCGGCGTTGCCATGCACCTTCGTGGGGGAACCGAGGGTTTTCCCAGTGCCTTGCTCTCTCGTATTTACGAGGCCCCTCTTTATGAGGGTCCCCCCACTTTCGAAGACCATCTCCCTTTAAATAGGCTCCTCCCTTGTTGGCATGAGTTGCATGACCTGATTCTCCCCTTCTAATCTCACGTTGCACCCCACGACGTAGCCTGGTGGAGCCCAAGTTTCGCGCCCAAGGTGAGGTGCAGACTAAAGTGCAAGGGTGCTCCTCGTGATCTGGTCACTTGGGAACCCCTCTCGACCCATCCCTCTGGTGGGGTCATCCGATATATCGACCGTTCATCCTACCGTAGGAAGAAAGCAAGGACTGGCCCTCCTTGTGACGTGATCGATGCAACAACGTGGGTTGTCACCAAGATCGAAGCTGATAGTGCCGCTGAAACTAGTAGTGCTATTACAGAGGTTGGCGAGGCCTTTGTTGTGGTTGATGCGGAGGTTGACGGGGTTTTTGCTGTGATCGACTTTAGGTTGGTCGCCAGGGAGGCATCCACGGCTATCCCATGTTAAGGATCCTTACGTGGAATGTGTGGGGCCTTAACAACCCCACAAGGAAGGTGGCAATGGGGGGTTACCTTCAACGGTGGAGGATCGACATTATTCTAATCTAAGAGACCAAGCTCTCCTGTTGCGAATGCAAGACATAGGGGGAGATTGGTGGTTCCTGTCTGGATGGATTTACCAAGCTTGACATTGTGGGCCGAGTAGGAGGTCAACTGCTTAGCTAGTGGGTAGACACCGTGTCGCTAGAGAACTCCTTCGTGGGGGAGCACATCATCTCCACGAAGTTCCTCCAATGGAGAGATGGGGCCTCGCTTGTTGTGACGGCGGGACCATCTTTGGGAGGAGCTCGCCTCTGGTAGGACAGTCGCTCATGGTAGCCCTTGGCTGGTAGGAGGAGACTTCAACACCACCTTATAGATTAAGGACAGGTCATATGACAGTGAACATCAAGACCCAAGCTCTGAGCATTTCGCTGCACTTGTGTCAACCTTCAGCTTGGTTGACCTCTACCTCCTGCACCTATACGTGGAGGAATGGTAGCGGTCAGCTGTTGCATATCGATAGATTCCTCTCCAACACCGAGCTCATGGAGGTCTACCTGTTGGCGGCTATCATGCCAATGGAAAGGCCTTTCTCTTATCACACCCCCTCATTTGGCAAACCAATGAGAACCAGAAGGTGGGTACTTTAAATTCGAGAGATCTTGGTTGATGGAGGTTGGATTCAAGGAGATGGTTGAGAACAAATGTTGATCCTTGGAGGTGGAAGGGGCGGTGACTAGCCGCTTGGCCGCGAAGCTCGTCGCCCTGAAGAATTTCCTTAGAGAATATCGAAGATCGCTCAGGCAGAGGAGGGAGCAGAGGAAAACAAAGGCGCTAATTGAGATCTCAAGACTTGAAAAACTGGAGGATAAGGGCCTGATCTCGAAGGTCGACAGGGCTCTTAGGGCCACAAAGATGAAGGTGGTCCAAAAGGAGGTAGGAAAGCAGAAGTGGACTAGAAAACTAGATCTCAGCAGAAATGGCTTAAGGTGGGTGACTACAACACCAAATTCTTCCATCAAGTGACCTCGGCCAGGCGTAGGACCAACTGGATCGACAACCTGTTGGTGGAAGGAACAAAATACCATGGGAGGGAGAACGTTGGGCGAGCGACTTCTAGCTACTATAGAAGCTTCTCTGGTAGGCGGGGTGTTAGTGCTTGGTGATGGACGAGGGAAGATGCTAGGTGTATTTCAGGGCTACAGTCGAAGGCCCTTGTATGGGGGCGTCTTGGAAGACGAAATCAAGACGATGGTCTGGGGCCTCAACATAGATAGATGCCTAAGGCCAAACAATTTCCTTGTCCTCTTCTATAAAGAATTCTGGCCCTTGGTGAAAGACGACATGATGCAAATGGTGGCCGAATTTGAAACGGGAAACGCCGGGTTCGACAAGTTGAACAGATCTTTCCTCTTCTTGCTCCTTAAAAATGAAGGGGCTGAGGCAATTGAAGACTTTCGACCTATTGCGCTCTCCAATGCTGCATACCTTATTGTTGCCAAGGCCTTAGCAAATAGGTTGAAAGGGCTCCTCCCTGACCTCATCCCTCAAACACAAACGGCTTTTGTCCCTAGTAAGGGAATTCTGGACGATTTTGTCATTGCCGCAGAAGCCTTGGCTAGCTGCAAGAGGCTGAAGACCAGGGCCTTCCTCTGGAAGGTGGACTTCACCAAGGCTTTTGACACATTGCAATGGTCCTTGCAGTCCTCCCTGACCAAGAGACGCTTCCTGAGCAGATGGATAGATTGGATGAAGCACTACATTACCACGTCCTCCTTCTCTGTGCTGGTTAATGGCAACCTCGTTGGGGGTTGGGTGCAGCCACGGAGGGGGGTTAGACAGGGCTACCCACTGGCCCCCATGCTCTTCGTCTTGGCAGTGGACGCGCTAGCCAGGGTCGTAACGAGATCCTCTGCGCATGGGTTGTTTGGAGGTTTCCAGGCAGGAGATGATTGTGAAGTTCCGATCCTCTAATATGTTGATGATACGCTACTACTTGTTGAGGGTGCCGCCTTGGAAGCATGGAAGGTTCGCCTAGTCATGCGTATGTTTGGGGAGGCATCAAGACTGCAAATCAACTATGCGAAGTCAGCTTTCATCCCCTTTAATCTCTCCTCGTAGGAACAACAAGCATGTGGGACCGCCGTTCGTACGGAGGTAGGAGGACTACCTCTTCCCTACCTGGGGCTACCCCTAACTGATAGGCGGCTCAGGATGCAGGATTGGCTTTCCCTCTTCCAACGGATGGAGGGGAGATTAGTGGGATGGGCATCTAGATTGCTCTCTAGGGGAGGTAGGTTGACGCTTCTTAAGGCGACTCTCTCCTCTATGCCGACCTACCTCCTCTCAACCTTAAGGCCCTAGGCAGGTTGAGAAGAAGATCATTGACCTTATGTGCGACTTCCTTTAGACCAGCTTTGGCAGTGTTGGCCGTGGTACAAATTTGGTTGCCTGGAAAGATGTTTGCAAGCCCCTTCAGGAGGGGGGCCTTGAGGTCAGGAGCGTGGAGGGTGCTAATATTAGCCTTCTGGCTAAATGGATCTCCAGATTGGTGGGAGGAGGGGTAAGCCACTTGGGGGAGGTCATGCAAGGGTGCTACAACATCTTCCTTTGTTGGGCGAGATGCTCTTTTCTCCTACAGTCAGGGCCTCTCCCTTCATGAAAGGGTTGGCAACGATGGCGCCAAAGATTAAAGGATGGTTCACCCCTACGCTCGGGAATGCAACAACTTTAGATTTTGGGCGTACGACCGATAGGGGGATGGCTCTTGTAGTAGTAGGTTCCTGCGATTATTCTCCATGGCGACCGACAAAGGGCATCTGTCAAGAGTTGCTGGGGCGACGCGTGGTGCCCAACTTTCTAGGGGACCCTCTTAGACGAGCGATGTAGGGATCTACAAGAGTTGCTATGGGCTCTAGATGGTTGGGAATCGGAAAACGACAGAGACGCATTGGGCTAGGACGATGGTGTTTTCACTGTGAAGCAAGCCTACCGCAGGCTAACATCCTCCACTTGCTCGATGGACGTTGATTTCTTGAGAGAGTACAAGCTTCTTTGGTTGGTGGATTGCCGTTACAAATCTGTTTCTTTGCTTGGCTCCTAAGACAAGATAGAGTCCTCATGAAGGAGAGGAGAGTGCGATGGGTGCCTTCTGAAGACACCTCTTGCCCACTTTGTGGATAAGCGGAGGAGAGCGGTGGCCACCTTTTATTCTGTTGCTCATTCGCCGCAACAGTATGGCAAGACCTGGTACCCAGCTGGGTTGTCCCAACCTCCTCAAATGCGTTTTGGGCATCCTTCCACCGTGGATCGACGCAAGTGGGACTTAGCACCTTTTTATCCAGGAAGATGAGGGCCAAACTGTTGACTATCCTTTGGGGTATTTGGCTGGAGAGGAATAGGGTGGTCTTTAGAGGGAACACCCCCTATGTTGAAAATGCTATGTTCTAGGATGCTGCCTCCTAATGTAACTTCAATGTAACAACCCTTGTTTTAATGTTATAATACATTTGGATGAGTACCTTAAAGATACTTTCACCCTTTTTTCCGCCTCAAAAAAAAATTCTAAAGAAAAAGAGAACTATTGTGACCATCAATGCCCCACCTTCAACACCCCCACCCCAACTTCCGGACAAGAAAAGCTCCCCTTATTGAGCTCTTGGGACCAATTGAGATAACATTCATAACATGCCACAACGATCTTATCAAATGAATCTCACAATTTGTCCATGATTTTTACCACACACTAGGTAAGCAAGGAATGGCTCACAGTCATGCAATCAAGAATCCATACAGACTCCTCTCTTTCGAGGGCTTGAATTGTTTCCCAGTGAACCAGAGTGATTTCACCAAATGGGATCCAACAACCTAACCACTTTAGTCAGCATCCAGAAGATTGATACATGAAATGGGCAGTACAGAAGACATACTTAGGAGAACTAGCCTTCCCAGCCTTGGACAATGACCTGGCACTCCAACCATGCCATGGCTTCTCCATCTTCTCAATCAACAGTATCCAGTCAGGAAACTTGCTGCAGAAGCTAACAAAGGAAGTCCTAAACAAATGGCTGGCCACACTGCCAGTGAAGTTTTCCTTGTCCACACAAATGAGATGAAATGAACAAATATTCACTTCAATAAACCAAGAAGCTCTCGCCAACACCCCCACACCTCCCCCCCAAAAAAAAGAGAGAAAAAAGACCATCACCACAAAAAAAAGGTTTAATTTGAATGTGCTAACAACGGAACCAGTGATCTCTATTCCAAAAACCAGTGCTAAAGCCACTAAATAAACTCCTGCACAAGCGCTATTTGCCAAGACAATTAGAGCATCTACCACCGCAAAAATCATTAGAGCAACTACAGCTAAAAAAAAGCGAGGCCAAAAAGCAAACCCGATGACCTTCTATCTGAGGTGCAAGTTGCACTGAAGCCACTCTGTCTATGCCATTCTTTCAAATGCACACTTATTACCAATAAATGATGCTGAATAATTAATTTTCTCCATCTTATAACTTGCAGTCCTCTCAACCAAGCAAAGCAATCAATCTAAATTCTCACTAAACTATTATTAGGAGGATCAAATGTTCATCTATTTCCTTCATTACTACTAGGAGCCCTATTGTCGAGTACTATCAGATTCAAAATAAGACGAGGTTCTAGTTATGGAAATAAAGCAATCGCACAATGATAAGCATGAATTGGTAATCCAATTCCACCCTCAACAGAAATGTATGTCTGCGACGGGGATCTAACCCTCAAAATATCCACTATGTATGGAATAGAAAGGAAAGAATGGTGAGTATAAGTATCTCTTAGGGCTCGGAATACATCGGCAGCCATTATCCTTTTATAGATGCAGCTCATCTGAGATTTCTGGTAACCACAATTTGTTAGTGATATCTTCGAGATTATCTTTCCATAACCATCTCAATATTTCCAACACGTAATCGGTTTGTTCCTTAGATTTCGCAATCGCTGGATTTGACCATGTCATTTGTGTTCGACAAGGATAATGGTGGCAAGGCATTGTCTGCCTTATCATCTGATAAAACCTTCTTGTCTGGCTTCCTTACTAGTATCTTGGCTGATCCTTTTGTAAATTCATTGGAATCTATAACAGTTTTATTAGACAGGCAGCTTAAGTTGTTTAGTCAAATGACCATCTAGCCTTTCTTGCTAGGTCCTTTTGTCGGGCAACAGATCCACTTGCCTTGAGTGGGTAGTTGAGCTTTCCAGATCCCTCTATCGGGCAACAGATTTGCTTGCCTTGAATGGGCAATCGAGATTGTCGAATCCCACTGTTAGCCAACAAATTCGCCTGCCTCGAGTAGGAAGTCGAGATTGTTGGATCCCTCTATCGGGCAACATATCTGCTTGTCTCGAATGGGCAGTCAGCATTTATTATTTAAAGTAAATCTTGATCTCATTATTGGGCTTGTAATCCGTAGGCCTCTATGAGCCTCTTTTTGGTTGGGGTTAGAAGAGAACTTTTACCCCATTATTAGTTGCCCCTACTCTCTTAATTATGTTATACTAAGAGGATATAGACATTTTATCTTTTGTGTTGCCCACAGCAACAAGCCTTGAATACCTTTTAGGTGGGTGGTTGCTTAATTAGGGGATAAAAACACTTATGGGGCTTACTGTTACTCTCAAGGGCATACGGAAGCACATCCATGCCTTTCTATTAGCGGCCTGCCTCTGCCTACCTGGGTTTTCAATTCCCTTCTTTGGGCAGCTTTTTATTTGGCCAGATTTCGGTGGGTGGTGGCCAACCACCACCTCGTAGTTTCTGCCCATCATGGCGATGTGTGGATGATGTGAGCATCATCATTACGAAAGCATCCCTCAAAGATACAGGGTGATGCATCGATCCCTCATTTGTTGGGAGATGGATCGTCATATATCAGCATTTAATGTCGACGTGACGTGGTATTGGGAGTTGTTCCATGCCCTTCGCCTACCCCATCTCATGCTGTAAATAGGGGGTTTGGAGGTAGTAAGTGCATTTTTACCACAATTGAGAGTAAAATGCTCCTTGTCTGGTGCCGATAACTAACTAATCTTCTTTCACTTTCAACTGGACTACCTGGGAAAAAGCACGTAGAGATATGTCGGGCTTTGTAGGAAAGGGTGAGTTTACCTTTTTCTCCAGTGGTTTGTTAGTGAATACTCTTGCATTGTATACTTTTAGTTTGGATTTCCGTAGTTGGTTCCTAAAGTTTTATGATTTAGGTCATGTGAATTTTAAGGTCCCAAATAAAGATCTTCACCATGGTTTTAAAAAATGCACCTCGAGGCACTTGAGCTGTACGCCTTGAGGCGAGGTGCAAGGATTTTGCCTTGAGGCGGTGCCTCAGGCCATTGCAGCGAGGCGAGTGCCTCTACTTGTCGAAGCAATGATGAGGCGGTGAGGCACTGAGGCTATATTGTGGCAACGCCTCGTTTGCAAACACTTTAATCTAGTCATGTGCAAGTCACATGACCATTTTAATGACCTAATATTTAGTATAGCCCCAATCTAGATACCCCTCTAGCCCCACAAAGCCCTAGCCCATCGAGAAACCTGAAACCCCATCGCCGATCTTGGAGCTCATCACTGGCGCCAAACCCTGTTGGAGCTCATCATCGGCGCACCTGCTCATCGCCAAGCCCTGTTGGAGCTCATCGCTAGCTCCATCGCTAGACGCTGTTGGAGCTCATTGCCAGCTCCATCGACACCTGCTTATTGCCGCTGGCACTTGCGATTCGTATCACCAATCCCTGTTGAAGCTCATCGTTGGCGCACTTGCTCATCGCCAAGCTCTATTGGTCCTCACTACCACCTGCGATTCACCACCTCAGTCCCTCTCTCGCATTTTATTTTGGTTTTATCTTCTCTATCTTGATTTTATCTTCTCACTATCATTGCCACCTATTCATCACTTGGTTTTATCTTGATTTTTTTCACGTTAGTAGTCTTTATCTTGGTTTTATCTTTTTTTTTTCATTATTAGTGCTTGTCATTTTTTCTTATTTTCCATCCAAAACTTGAGGCTTACGCCTCAACCACCTCGTGGCTTACATCTTGCCTCAATGAAGGCAAACTGCCTCAGACCGCCTCGCATTTTTTAAAACCTTGATCTTCACATATACTCCCTTAGGTCTGCCAATTCATTTACATAGGTAAATATACATGGGTTAAAAATCCCTTTTAACCCATTTATTGTTTCTTTACTGTCATACTACCATTTGGCCTCGCCCCAACTAAGTTCACACTTTCTCTCTAAGTTTGAACTATTGGCCGATGTTAAATGCGTTTGTAGTACCTTTCTTCCACCTGGATGTACGTCCTTTGCATGAGGTTGTTCTGCTTGATTTTTGGGCTAATGCCCCTAAAAGTTAGGAAGGGTTAAACCTACCTTTGGGACGTACACTCTTTACAGTAGTGGACCGACCCAACAATTTGAAGGGCTAGGACCATCATTTTTTCATGGTGCGTAATGGGGAGTTATTGGTTGTGCTAAACTGTTGGTATGGGCCACCTCCCAAGGATCTGCTGCCTACTCGAGATGAGCTAGACCTGTCTACCTAGGCAGATGCAGAGAAGTTTGATTTTAGGAAATTTTGACCTTAAGCGGAAGGATGTTTGGAAGGTGCTATCATGGGTGGCTGACTCTTACCCAATGGCATGCAAATAGGGGGTGGATAGTATTTTTCCTTCATGTCTACTAATTCTAACTTCTTTTTGTTTGCCGCATCCTTCTATTCATTCTCGAAGCCAAATCCCCCTTAAAGGCAGGGTTACAACAAAAGCTCTTTTTGTGTTGGTGGCCAGTCGGATGGGCAGAGAGGAGAGCCTACATGAAGCCCCAGCAACCTCCTATCAAACTAGTCATGAAGCCCATAGGGGAATGCTATCCACCTCCGATAGACCTAGAAAGGGAAAGGATGTAGGCGGAAGGAGTGTTTTTCTAGACACCGATCCTTCCACCACCTCCTTCACAAACGTGGAGATCCTGAGCAAAACCAAGGTGGCTCAAGAAAAGGTTCGCACCCTTTTCATTCCAAGGGATGTGTGAATCGAACAAACTACTAAAGTCTCACCGGACTCGTTCCAGTAAGCTAAATTAACGACAGAGCAATCAGTGTTGTCACTGCTAAGTTCAACAATGGATTAGGCACGCTTGCCTCATGCCTTGCCCAACACGTGGAAAATCTACCACCTCTAACTTCATGTGGTAAGCCTCTAAACTTGAGAATCCAACTTTGTGTTTATCATAGTTTTCTAATTTTTTTGAATTCTTGACTTTTGTAGGTAGACACTATCGGACAAGACATTCTTTACGAGAGTTATGTCTCCTAGCATACGATTCTGGGACCGTTTGATCGATCTTGATGCTTTGCTATAGAGCAGGCAGCAAGTTAAGCAGAGGTGCTTTGGCGAACAGTCATGACCTATCTTGCCAAGTTGATGACGCCCTCCCTTGCTAGAAGAAGGAAGAGGTGAAGGCGATCGCTACGCAGGAGCAACTTGTTGCCACCAATGCCACCATCAACAGCCTTTCCTCGCAACTTGCAAGTGCTCAAAGGACAGAGGTAATGGCCTGATTGTTGCTTTCTATTATGCAAAAGGTGACAGAACAAGACAACCAAGGCATGCTGAAAGTTCGCTCTTCTTTCAAGGGTCATCTTAAGAAGATAGAAGCCCTTGAGAAACATTTGGCTGCTACGTCGTTGGATGCCTCTCGGGTGAAGGAGCAATTGGAGGTGTTCAAGGCTGGGAAGTAGTCTACCTTCGAAAGCTACAAAGTGATCCTTCATGTAGAACATAACTGGCTCCATTTTGTCATCAACGAAGGAGCGAAGGCACGAGTAGCTATTTAAGAGGTAGAGAGGATTACCTGCCTTAAGAATGATTTGGATGCAATTGCCAAGTATGCAGAGGAATCTAACAAGGTTCACACCCTCAACGAAGAGAAATGGCAAGAGAAGAGGTCGGAGGTCGTGCTTAAGTTTTTTGCTGAGGACCCATCTATGGCCGATAATCAATAGTAGCTAACTGTCGAGATCGACAAGTATTCATTGCCAGCTACCCAATCCATCCTAGGAGGTGGCCACACCACTCTAAACGAGTTCCTCAGTTGGTCATTTGAGACGTTCAACCTCGAATATGACCGACAAAAATAGAAGCTCATCGAGGATCAAGAACCTATCTCCCTAACCCGAGATGATCATGACCTTAACTTGCCTGAACATAAAGAAGGATCCGAGGAAGTGTAGCCGAGTGAAGGTGTGAGGGTGCCTAAGTTGCTCCTTCACAAAGGAAGGCTCGACTGAAAAGGGGGAAGAAGTCTCTGGGGCCCCCACCTCGACAAGAAGGCCAGGGGGTAGCTCCAACCATGAAGGAGAAAAAGCTTGATGCCCTCATCTCCATCTTGCCAGACTCTGAGTAATCCATCTTCCTCCTTTGCTTTTATTTAGATTTTGTAAACAAGTAGGATATGTCCTCCTAACCTTACGTTATGACTACTTTTTATTAATGGGAAAATTCCTTACTTTAGGTAAATTTTACCAATTTGCTTGTATAAAAGTGAGCTGTAGAAAATGATCCATAGGCAAAATATGGCCTCAAATTAATTGCATGCCAACTCTTGAGGATTTAGCATGCCCCCCAACGTTTGTAATTTGTCTGATCCAGCTTGATTGGAGCTGATGAACTTTTAGGGACCCTCCCAAGTACAGGCCAACTTGCTACCTAATCTAGCATATTGAAAGCTTTGGCTCAGCACAATACTAAGTCTCTTCGAAGTGCTGCCGCTTGACTCTTTGATTATAATGCTAGGCCACCTCTTTGTACTTCTTAGAGAAAGTTAAGGCATCTTCTCTAACATCATCGATCGAACCCGGAGCTATTTTCATTTGTTTCTCATTAAGTGTTGGGTCATAGAATTGTACCCTATAATATGTATTACCACTTCTAGAGGGATTCTTGCTTTGGCTCCATACACTAAATTGAATAGGGTGTAGCTAATTCAGGTGTTTGTCCTGTTTTGTACCCCTATAATTTGTAGGGTAGCACTTTTGCCCACTTTCCTTTAGCGACATCAAGTTTTCTTTTAAGGGCTAATATAATGATTTGGTTGATCACCTCAACTTGGGCATTGGCCCACAAGTAGGCAACCGATGTGAACTTTAGGTGGATATCCCAATTTACACAGAAATCCTAGAACTTCTTTGAGACAAATTAGGTTCCATTGTTGACTACTATGACCTAAGGCACCCCATACCAACAGTTGATTTCTTTAAGCATAAAGCTAATGACTCACTATGTTTGGGCTTACTATGCCCTCTACCTCCACTCACTTGGAAAAGTAACCTACACCAACTATGGCAAACTTCTTTTGGGTTGGTGCCAAAGGGAAAGTACCTATGAAGTCCATTCCTCACCTAGCGAATAGAATGGGGGAGTAAATAGGGGTCATCTCTTCAAGCGGGAGTCGGGAAATATTTGCAAAGTGCTGGCATTTATCGCACTTTTCAGAAACCTTTTGTCCCATTGAGTAATTTGTGGTCAGAAGTAACCATACTGCAAAAGTTTGGCTACCATTGCTTCATGTCCCTCATGGTTTCCACGCATCCCTTCATGGATGTCTTCCAAGGCCTGATTCGCCTCAGGTTTATTGAGACGTCTTAACAAGGGGGTGGTGTACCTCTTTTATAAAGGACTCCATCGAGCAACACATATTGCTTGGCCTTCAGGTGGAATGACTTGTGGTTAGCAACCCCTGGTGGGACCTCCTTGTCAAGTATTTTACAATGGGTGAAATCCATGAATTGTCGAGTTTAAGTTGCATGGCTATTGGTGGGTTTATTAACCGTAGGGAAATATTAACATCTTCCCCTTTAGTCATGGTTGATGCCAACTTGGCTAAGGTGCCTACTAGGGGGTTATCTACTCTAGGGACTCAGCTGATCTTCAGCTTTTCGAATTCTGACATGGCCAACAGGGCCTCTTTTGTATATAAGGCCATACTGGGGTCTTTTGCTTGGAAATCCCCTTCACTTGGTTGACAACCAATTGAGAGTCGATGAAAACTTCAAGGCTCCTGGCCCCCATTATCCTTCCCAAGTGCAGTCCTGCCAAAAGGGCCTCGTATTCTACAACGTTATTTGTCGTTGGGAAGCTCAACTTAATGGAGTATTTGTGGATATAGTCGTCAGGGGCTGATAGGGCGGCACCCACTCCTCCATTTGTTGTGGAGGAGCCGCCTACGTACAGCCTCCACGGACTAACACCTGAATGGTCTACCTAAGCGAATTCTGTCAAAAAGTCTACCAATAGTTGACCTTTAATAGTCAAGCAGGATTGATATTTAATATCGAATTCCACCAACTCTAGGCCTAATGCATCTGTCAATTCAACCTTGTTGGCTTGTACAACATTCTTTGAAGGGGTCAATTAGTGAGGACGATGATAGTACGAGCTTAAAAATATGGGCGTAACTTTCTAACAGTCGTGACAAGGGCTAACCCCAATCTTTCGATAGGAGGGAACTTAACTACTGACAAAGTAAACCACTCACTAGATGCATCCTTCCTCACATATTAAAGTCACGCTGACGACTAAGCTTGAAGTGACAAGATAAATATATATATGAGCTCACCTGATTGTAGAGTAGACAAGATAAGAGGATTTTGAAAATACGCCTTAATCGAGTCTAAAGCTTCCGCATTATAATCTTTTCCTTAATATACTTGAAAGGGGTACATTTGTCGAACGACCTGGAGAAGACTTTTCCCAAGACTGCTATTTGTCTTGCTAGGAATTGTACTACCTTGAGGTTGGTAGGTAGTGTTAACTTCATTACTGCCTTAATTTTGTTAGGATTGGCTTCAATGCCCTAGTTGAACACTAAGAACCCTAAAATTTTTTGAAAGAAAAGCCAAAGGTGCACTTATTTGGGTTTAATTTCAACCGTCTTTTTTGTAAGATACAAACCTTGGTCAAATTTTGGAGGTGCTCTTGTAAACTACCCCCTTTGAGTAACATATCATCGATGTATACTTCAAATGCCTTTCCTATTATCTTTGAAAAAAATAAGGTTTACAAGGCGTTGATAAGTGGCATTGACTTTTAAGCCAAAAGACCACGCGATATTGGAAGAGCCCTTTATCCGTTATAAAGGATGTGTGGGGCTTATTTGCTGATAGCCATTATATGCATCAATCAAAGACATGGAACTGCCCGGAGCAATAGTTGACCAAAGCGTCAATTTTCGAGAGTAGGAACTCATCTTTTGGGCATGCATTGTTCAAGTTGGTAAAATCAACGCACATCTGCCATTTGCCATTGGCCTTTTTGACCATTACCACGTTAGAGAGCCATTCAGGATATAAGATTTCTCTATAAATTTTGCCTCCAATAGTTTCTCCACTTCGGTGTGGCCGCCTGCCATTGCTTAGCTGATTTAGGACAGCACACCTGCTTCACTGGTCAAGAATCTAGTTGAATATTCAGGTGGTGCTGCACAATAGCTGAATCCATCCCGTTGAGTCGTTAGCAAACTAAGTGAAGATATTTGCATTTTCTTCAAGGAGTTCAAGGATGCCTCATACTTCATTGGAGTCCAGGCCTACCCCAATTTGTGCTAGTCTGTCCGCCTATCCACAATAGAGTTGAACCGTCACTGTAGACAAAGTTGGGTGCAAACCCATGGGTGGGGCCTAGTCCTGGGAGTCATCTCCCTGAATAGTATTTACCTTGGCTCTCTTCTTTCTCCACTTCTATGGCTTTAGGGGAATTCTTTTCATGCTTCACTCAAGCTCCAGGCAATGCAACTCCCATATGGTCACCTGAACTTCATGGACTATTCCAATTCATGATGGGGAGCAAAACAGGACCAGCTAAAAGTATGAGGATGGGATGACACCAAAACCATGGGTGGTTGGTTGTCCGATTATCCTGTCAAGTTGCAATCAGGTTGGCCACTGTAAACGTGGCTATCGGTCATATTCAGTTAATATATTGGTTATCGTCTCTAATGGTGACCGATAGATTTATTTCCCCCTTCGACATTATCTTGTGATTCCCAAACCCGACTACCAGGTATGCTAAAAGGGTTAGATCCTTCTCAAAGCTAAGCTTGAGGAGGGTCTTTAAGAATAATACATCCACCGTGCTTCCCTCGTCGATGAGGCGCAGCTGATTATTCCCTGCTATATGGAGGGTAATCATTAGGGGGTCTAAATGAGCCCCTAATTTTGGTAGGAGCTATAAGAGCATAGCTATTGCTTTCTCCATCTTTTGGTGGGGATCACCTCCGGTTGAGTAGGGCAGTAGTGATTGGCATTTACGCCAAATATCACCTCGACTACCCCTCCTGGGGGATATCATGTTCGTTAGCTTGATGTAGATCCAAGCTTATCCCTTGGACTACATGCCTTCTTGCAAGGAAGGCTAAGGCCTATTTGTGGTAGTCCTTTGTCAGGAGATTTCTATTGAAACCTTGCTCCTCAAGGATTTGGGTGATGTCCTCATGCACCACTTTTTTTACCAAGACCATATTATTTCTCCTCAACTATTGTAGCTTGTCCCTATGATATTCCTCAAGGTCCTTTATAGGTTTTTTGCCCTTATCAAGGTCGCATTGTGTTTCATAAAGTAGGTTCAGTTGTCGTGTTGGATGTGGTATTCGATTTGATCCCTCAAATCCCAACAATCTTCTGTAGCATGGCTTTTCACTTTGTGATAGCAGCAATAAGGCCCAGTATTTGATTTACGCTTGAAGGAAGGGGGCGGTGGTAGGAGATCCTAGTTGGAGGCCATGACTTCGGCCAAGATATTTGTTTGATTTACTGTGAGGGGGTGTACTTTTGGTATCCTTCTCTCCTGGGCTACTTAAGCCCATTATCATGGTAAGGATTCTGTCAGTCCCCTGTTCTTAGCTTGACGCCCTTTCCTTTTATTGAAGTGGACACCACCAATAAAAGGTATCATTTTCTTGACAAGGTATTTCTCTTGACAAGGTATCATTTTCTTCTTCAAGGTTATCGACGAGGTAGCCTTGGGAGCATAAAGAATCATCCTACTCCACGAATATTGTGGCTCGATCCCATAGTTTTGCCATATTTCTAGGTGGAAAATTGTCCATGTCGTACCAAAAGTATTTGGTTAGGAGACCCGACTTGAAATACTATACGGCTATGGCGTCAGGAAGCCTCTTGCACTTAAAGTACTAGGCCTCAAAATGGTTGAGATAAGAGCGGAAGGATTCCCCTTTCCTCTACTGGATCTCTAACAACCATTCGGGGTTATCACTAACCCTCTGTTGGCCAACAAAGTACTGGCAAAACTTGTCGATTGGTTCTTGAAAGTAAGATATCTAGTCTTGTGGGAGCTCACTGAACCATTCCTGAGCCATCTCAACTTGATACGACGGCAATATCAGATAGAGTATCCCATCTGGGTAGCCATGGACCAACATCATCTACCGGTAATTATTGATAAAATTGTTAGGGTATGTGATACCGTCATACTGTGAGAGCATAGGGTGCTTAAACTTCTTCAGGGGTGTTCATCACTTCCCCACTGAATGAGTAAGTGGTAATGTATGCACGAGAGCAGATCCTTCTCATTGCCTAGATTACTTGACAAACAATCCCAAGAAAAGACCCTCCCACATTGAATTGAAAGGCCTAGGAGTCAGATTTTCCGTTCGAGTTGTGTAGGATTCAAAGGTAAGGGCAAGGCTTGTGAAGCCCCACCTCTATTCCTGATTTCTCGCTTGAGCTCCTTTCTGTGCTCTCTGAGGTAGGCATTCTTCAACCATACGACGCCACTGCGCCTGCTAATCCAACCTATCCTGAGGAGGGAGCGGGTTCTGTTGGAGAACGTCCTCCTTATGCTTTTACATTGTGGAGGTAACCCATAATCTCCCGCTCTGCCTTAAGATTGGAGAGTTGGTCGAGATACTCTTGCTCCTTTTGGGCCTGTTGAAAGGGATCCATGGGAGGCTCCTCCACTTAAACAACCTTCTTTTTTCGGTTGTCACCAACCTCTACTTTCTTGTAATGGTTGCCTTCCTTCACCTAACGTCAGCGATGATGAGATTAAGTGAGCTAGACTCTTCGTTAGGCACTTGGTCAATGTTTACCTTGGAGCCATGATGTGTTGTAGGAGCCATGGAGCACGACGGAGATAAGCGAAAATATATTCAGAGATGTTAAAGATTTTTCACAGGAAATTTCTCACAGACAAATGCTAATTGATCGGAGCCCTCCTGTAGAGTCCTATTGGGTTCAAAATAAGACAAGGATCCGATCAAGAAAATAAAGTAGCTGGACAATGATGCACAAAAATTGGTAATCTAGTTCCACCCTTTACACGGGTGTACGTCTAAGGAAGGGATCTAGGCCTCAAAGTATCCACTAGGTATGCATGGAATAGAGAGAACAAAATGGTAAGTACAAGTGATTTTTCGCTTAGGGCTCGTGTACCCAAGACATGGGTAACCCATTGCCTTTTTATAGAAGCAATCCATTAGAGATTTTCGATAACCACAATTTATTAGGGATATCTTCGAGATTATCCTTCTATAACCATCTGGAGATTTCCGACGCATGATATCTTCAAGATTATCCTTCCATAACTGTCTCGAGATTTTTAGTGTCTGATCAATTTGTTGCTTAGATTTCGCAACGACTAGAAAATGGTGGCGAGGCATCGTCTAGCTTATCATCTAGCAAAGCCCTCTCGTCTGGCTTCCTTACCAATATTCCGACTGATCCTTTCGTAAATTCATTGGGATCTATGGCAGCTTTATCAAGCGAACATCTTGAGTTGTTTAGTTGGATGGCCATCTGGCATCTCCTGCTAGGTCCCTTTGTCGTGCAACGGATCTACCTACCTCATATGGGTAGTCGGGATTGCCGGATCCCTCTATTGGGCAACGGATTTGCCTACCTCAAATGGGTAATCGAGATTGCCAAATCCCTCTATCGAGCAACAGATCCGCCTACCTCAAATGGGCAGCCAGTATTTATTTTTTTCCTTAGATCATAATCTCATTCTTGAACTTGTAATCTATAGGCTACCATGAGTCTCTTTTTGGTTGGACTTAGAGAACTTTTCCTCCCACATCAATTACTTTCACCAAAACCTATCCAACAGAGGCTTCTATGATCCAAAGAATCGTTTGCCACATGTCCATTTCTGGCTCCATTCAAGCATATAATTTTCTTTGTGGTTGAAGTACCTTACCGAGCCACTCAAGAACTCTATCCAAATCCATGGTTTAAGATCAAAATAAATGTTACACTAGCTGTTCACTACTGAATGCAACCCTTCATTGTAAGTTGGAACCTGCTATGGAAAGGCAAAATCCTCAATGTAGATGTAGTTCCTACATATACGCCATTAACTAATGCAAGAACTTTAACTTACCTTCATAATTTCCCATGGTACTTGACTGGATACCTTATGAAGATATTTAAAAACATTGCATAAAAAATTCCGGGAGAACATGGGGTGAAAAGGGAACAATTACCTGGTTTAGAAACTCGTCGAGCCTTCGGGCAAGTCTTATGATACTTCCCTCAAAAATATCTGTCATTTCAATGATCTCTGCAAACTTTGCACCCTGATGTTGTGACCATAACACGATTAGTCAAAGACAGTTTTTAGAAAAAATTACGAAAATTCCAAACAGAAGCAACATGCATTTGAAAGGTCAGGTAATGGAACTACTCAACCTTAGACAGAAGATTGTGTATATTGATAATCAAATCTTGCTTGCTAGAAGTTGTAATTACAAGTTTGTTTCAGAGCCATGATAAATACAAATACATGATACATTGCATGGAAACACAATTGAAGAAGGAAAGGAAGTAATCACAAAAATCCCGATTTATTGTTTTAACCAAATTTAAGTTAACAAACAAGGTTCTAAAAGCAAAGAATAAAAGCACCATACATGTAAACCATAAGGCCCTTGTCCATCTAGCATGACTTAATTTTTAAAAAGGGAATTGTGCACAGGCCGAACCTTTGACCAACAGTAAATAACATCCATAAGATATGGTTTCACAGCTGCCTCAACATATTCATCCACATTAATCTCGATCTTGCATTCACGTTGTATCTGTAGATGAAAGCAAGCATCTCAATGATATTGTGGAGTGGTCAGAGTGGCCCAAAAGCAGTTGAAAAGAAGGAAAAGGAAACAAGGGAGACATCATAATGCAGCAATGCATCTTAATTTGGAATTCTGAAACCTCAAAGAAATTCAGGAACTTCCAAAAAACCTCAGCTATTCGTTTTGCACTGTCCTGAAGTTGTTGAAGAGGTTTTGCAAGTTCTTTTCTTAAATTTATCTGCTCATTCGATTTGTCTACCGGAATAAAACAGCTACCAAGAGCAGCAATCTGGTGGGGATCAAGATCATTAAAAGTACCTAAATAATATCACCTGTTAGATTTGGTGTTTCATACAATTAATAATATGAAAAACAAGCTGCTTTGACAAATACTGGAACAGTAATCACCATTAAACATAAGTTCAGTGATAAGAAGTTCATCCCCCGTATCTATCAAACAAGCAGCTCGTCCCTTTATTTGTACAACACCATCAGCATCGATATGACCAAGCTTCTTCAGAACCCGTGAACGATTTTTCAGCTCATCACGGAATTTTTGCAGCTGCTCAAGCATCAAAACATTTAGGCCATACAAAAATGGAGCCCGAAATAAATATAAACACCCAAGGTAAAATTAAGCTCCCAAGATCCACCATAAATAGAAAATGTCAAAAAAATTTGGCACCAATGGGAGCTCAAATATAAATGTGACATGTAAGCAAGGCAACTACCCATAATAGTCCTAGCATAAGCCTGAAAATCGGAATTACCTGTGACTCTCGCATCTTAGACCTAAGTTGCTGTATTTCATGATCCACCACTGCCTTTCTTTGAAGTGATTTAAACTGATGATCATTTTTGCCTGACTGAAATTTGCAGGATTCCAAACAAAAGATAATTTACAGTCACATAATGACATACTTAAAAGAACTAAAAGTGATATATTGTGAACTAGTGAAATTGATTTTATATCATACAATTGCATATAGCTCAAGTAAACAACATGCAAATGGTTAACAAAGTAGACCTTATGTAGTGGATGAGAAAATATTTTTTTTTCAAGCTCTTCAACTTGGTTAACCAAGTTTACAAGTTCTGGATCTTCAATTCCCATATCCTGCCAAAGAATCTAGTCATCAGAATCAAAAAAAGAGGAAGAAGATAAAGATAATGATATGAAAAGGCATTTAAGATAATTATCATCCTCAGAAAGGTGACTCATCAAACTGCATTGGGTGAATATTACACAATCACAGTTAAAATATTTTCTTGGTGGAACTCTGAGGATAAGAGGAACATAAGAGAAAAGCTTCATACGGACAAAAGAAAACTGATAACAATATGAAAACGCCTTTAATCACAAGAAGATAACTACAGTCTGTATGAAGGTGATTCATCAAATATCATGGTGATATTACACATCCATGGTCTGATATCTTTGGTTGGAACTCTGAGGATAACAGGAAAATATGGTGAGAAACTTCCTAGGCTTAAAAGAAAACAGATAAAATCCTTGATTGAAGGCATTTGAGATTTTCTATCCCACTACACAGTCAAAGCTAACTGTCTTTTTCTTTTTTTGAATGAGTGGAGCAGTATAAAGATTGGCAGAGCTCTGCTACAATGGAGCATGTCTCCGAGCTAAGAGTGTCTCAAATACAATTAGATAATATGGCCTTTCAAAAATCAACTAGCATCCATACAAACACATCCCTGTTGCACTTGTGATGACTGATCAGAAAAGCTTTAATAGATGCATATAAAAAGCAGTCTCATGCTTTCCCATTTTATGAAATCACAGGTGACATTCAGACAGGTAAACAGATTTGAGTTTATTCGCTGCCGAGTAGAAATTATTCCAAAATGATCTAACATTTTCATTAGGTTTCACTTTGTTATTTATTTGACATGGTAGCAGACAAAACCCTACTGATGATTCTCTTGATACTCAGCCCATCAAACCTTTTTGTCTCCTCAGTCGCACACAACCATCTGCTTGCCACCAAACATCCATCACTAACCAAAATATGGCACCATTCACCAGCTAGGGGTGCTGCCATCATCACTCCAGCATGGCCAACCATATATTTATTAACTAAATATATAATATTATAACTTTTTTTATCATGGGCTATTTGGAATTCTGTTTTCCATTTGGCCCTCCATATAATTTGCCCAGTCTCTCTTCTATAAAAGAGAGGTTAGGGTTTCATTAGTGAATTAGAAAACATTATTTCCCTTTCATAATTGGCTAAGCATAAATGACATATATGCTGGAAGTTAAGGGGTGTTACAGTAGAATATTATTTTAACTATATGCTTAGACATCTCTATTATTTCTTCCTAGGATCTCTATATAAAGCAACAAAGGTTTCATCACTAATAAGACAATTCTTTTTCCCCAGGAAAAAACATAAAACACCAAATATATAGAAAGAAGTAGCAAGATTTTGAAGGAACCTTCACAGGATTCAGCTTTGGAAGTCCACGAGGAAATTTTTCCATCAGCTGTTGTATAGCAAGGAGAATACTTTGTCTTGCTTCTATCGGCCGAAGGTCAGTAGGGATTGAGAGTCTGATGCTGCTAAGAGATGAAAGTAGTGGCAATGGAACTGGAACCTAGTTAGAGCAGATCAGGTTAAATAATAATAACGGCATAAAGAACAAGCAACCCGGGAAGAGGCAAGAAATACAATTTTGATGTAATCATCTACTTACAACATGCATTTCACCCTTTTCATCCGGATCGGGAGGACCCATCTTTGATCGCGAACCATTCTCACCAAAGCCAGTGCAGCAGTGTAACAACGTGTCCACGATGTAATTACTACTAGAGCATGAAGAGGGAAGGGCAGGTGTACTACCTAATGAAGCAGGAGCCTTCCTGACCACATTAAGCACCACACCCCAACCCCAATCTACTACACCGTCTTGAACCTTAACCTGCACATTTGACTCACTAATAAGAATCTTAAAAGTGCTTCAACATCAAGGAAAAAACACCAAACTAAATGTTTCTTGTACATTCAAAAGAGATAATGGCCATTAGTCCCAGCCAAAAAAAAGGATAGTCGTCACAGTTACAAAGATCACAGTTGGCCGTCAAACATTATGTGACGTAAATGCAGACTAATTAGGTGGCACTTCGATCATTGAGACAAGCAGATAATTTATGGAACTGAGTACAGGAATCAGGAATTCTGTATAATGGAAAGAAAAGAGAACAAAAATAGTGCTATACTATTTATACAATCCACAGCAATGTAGCATGACAAGCGCTTTCATAATCACAGTAAATCTAGAGCAAGGTACCATCACATACCAGCCTACCAGGAACAAGAAATTGAAGAATCCTTTCAGGCCTGGAGATCTCAGACATGATTCTTTTTTCCAGTTCGGCTACATTAAGCCCCAAATTGTGATATTCTGAAAGTTTTGCCTGACCATAAACAATTGCCCACTGAGAAAAATGCCACTATCAAAAAAATAACTAACTACTAACTAACTGATACCTCCTCAGAAGAATCAAGCAAAGCAGATTCCTTCTCCAATTTTGAAATCTTTTCTCCTAAATCTGGTAATGCCTATACAGGAAACTGATTATAATTACATGCATTATGTTTCATAACAGAATGCATAAAAATTAAGTTAGACATTCCAGATGCAAACCTTTTCATACTGAAACTGATGAAAAGAATTTTTTATGACGTGCTCTGCAGTATGTTGGCCCTCGGTGCGACTTAGAAGATTCAGAATTGTATAGTAGCTCAGCCTAAAAGTACTAACCATAGGAGCAGGTTTACCCAAGACCATATCCTTGAGTGTCTCCATCTCCATCTAAAAGCAAAAAAAATATGTCCAACTATGTACAGTCGTAATTACATTCCCATAACAACAAAACAATGATAAATTACAGCATCAAAGGATATGAGATCATGATAAATAATAAGTAATGAATTAAATACTTCAAGAACTAGATATTCTTTGCAATCTTAAATAATGAACTAATCTTCATAAGGCCTGCTCGACCTTCTTTCATTTTAGACGCCACAGAGCAGGCAACATTGCATAGAGTCCATATGATGATGATATGAGCAACAGGGGCATAGACTGATATAATTATTTAGCTGCACTTACTTTTCAATATCTCCTTTTTCATTTTTTCTATTTAGACATATTCTTATCCCATTTATGTTTAAATAAGACAATAAAGATACGCAGCTTGATTGTCAGCAGATTACTTGAATGGGTGGAAATTTCAACATGCAAAAGTGCAAAACATTCAAAAGAAAATTGCACTGACTGGTGTAAGTGTCTAACTACAAACTGTATTTAAGATGTGTGAAACAACAACTAAGCCTTCCTACATGGATTTTTTCCCTCCACACATCTATTTTGAGCCATTTCTGGACAATTAAAGCAAGTGAGGTTATACTTAATAGTTTTCTTTCAACACTTCTTTGGTCTTCCCCATCCCATCTTAGAGGATTCAACTCTCAACTCCTCACATCTCCTAACTGGGGCATTTAGTGCTCTTCTCTGCAAATATCCAAATCACCTTAGACGTATCTCTCTCATTTTATTCTCAATCGGTGCCACCCTAATCTTTTCTTAAATAATCTTATTTAAAATACGATCCTTCCACATATGACCATACATCCATCTTAACATGTTCATTTCTACAATAAACATCTTTTGCACATGCCTGTAGTTGACGGCTCAACATTTAGAACCATACAACATGGTAGGTGTTACAGTTGCTCGATAGTACTTTCTTTTAACTTTCAAAGGAACCCTCTTATCACATAGAACACAAGATGCTCTCATCCATTTCAACCATCATGCATTACTTCTATGTGTAACATCTCCATTAATTTCACCATCTTGTTAAAAAATAGATCTCAAGAATTTAAAACATCCTTCACTGGAATGCACTTTTATCAAATTTTTATATCTATCGCTTCATTGTTTCCTCTACCACTAAGTCTTTGTTTCCCTCTACCACTAAAATTACATTCCATATACTCAGTCTTTGTCCTACTTGCAACCCTTTAGCTTACAAGACTTGTCTAGAAAGCTCAAATTTTTTATTCACGCCATCTCTTATTTCATCAACCAACACAATGTCATTAGTTAAAAGTATACACCATGGCACCTCGATTTAAATATGCTTCGTCAACTTATCCATGATCACGATAAAGAAGTAAGGACTTAAAGTTGATTCTTGATGTAGACCAATGGTGATATTAAAGTAGTTCGTTAATCCATCTTTAGTCCTTACACAAGCCACAGCTCTATAGTACATATCCTTTATGAAGTTGATATATAAAATTGGTACATGTCTTTTCTTCAAAATTTTCCACAAGATATTTCTTAAGACAGAGTCATAGGCCTTTTTCAAATGAATAAAGGCTATATGTAAATCCTTCTTGGCTATGTAGATCTCCATCATACATTTTAGGAGGTGTGTTGCCTCAATAATAGATCAGCTTGGCATAAATCCAAACTGATTTTCAATTACTATGGAGATTTGCCATAGCCATTTTTCAAATATTCTCTCCAAAAGCTTCATTGTATGAGTCATCAATTTGATACTTTTATGGTTGAAACAATGATGTATATCTCCTTGTTCCGCTACAAAGGTATCACAAAACTTTCATTCATTCCTCTAACATTCTCTTGCCTCTCCAAATAGCATTAAATAATTTTATAAGTCAAGTTATACCATCTTTTCCTATCACTCTCTAAACATCCATAGGAATATCATTAGGCCCAATAATCCTCCCAATTTCCATCATCTTTAAAGTATCAACTACTTTCTTTTGTATCATCTAATAGTTTTCCCAATTCATGTAATCTTTCGAATTGGCTAACTCCTCTAATATGATATCATCCTTTTGATTTACATTAAAAAGTTTGTAAAAATAATTTTTCCATCTTATCTTTATATCCTTCCTAGCTGCAAGCACCATTCCTTCTTTGTCCTTAATGCACCTTACATGTGTAAAGTTCTTTATTTTCCACTCTCTTAGCTAGCTTGAAAATATTTTTTTCACCTTTTCTAGAATCAAGTTTTTAACTATAAGCTTCTCTTATACTTTTTCACTTTACCACCAAACCTCCTTTTGTCTTAGAACTATTTCTTTAGATACACCTCACACCTCCTTTGCCACCTTTCTAATATAGAATGCTATCAGCACTTCCATCAAGATTCCAAGTCCCTTGTTGCATCATCTACTATTTGAATCTCTCTTACTCTTTCTTAAGATTTCATCATTTAATTCTCATATTATTGAACACCAATTTTCAAGAGATGATATCGAGCAGTTAAACTCTCCCTTGGAATAATCTTGCAATCTTTACATCTTAATCGATTTCTTCTCACAACAAGGTAATTAATCTATGGTCTTGTTAAACCACTTTTGTAAGTGATCAAATGCTCTTCTCATTCTTTAAAGAAGGTATTTGCTATGAAAAGATTATAAGCCATTGCAAAATCACGAAAAGTTTTTCCTTCATTTCTATCACCAAAATTATAATTTTCATGCACTCTTGCCTACTTTAAAGCATTTTCTGCCACATGTCCATTTAAATCTCTACCTAAGAAAATTATTTCTCCGTGGGATTCTTTTAATTATCATATCAAGCTCCTCCCAGAATTCTTTTTTTATTCTTTCCTCCAAACCAACTTGAGGTGCATAAATTGAAATGGCATTCAAGATCTCATCTTCTAAGACTAATTTTATCAAAATAATTCAATTGCCCATGCTCTTAACCTCAACCACGTTCTCCTTCAAATCCTTACGAATAAAAATACCAACTCCATTTCTACCTTCCTACCTTCCTGAGTACCACAATTTAAAGCATGCACTCTCAATTTCATTTGCTTTTTCTCTTACCCATTTAGTCTCTCAAAAGCAAAGAATTTAAATCTTTTTCCTTATCATTATATTCACAATCTCCATGAGCTTGCCGATTAAAGTGCCAATACTTCAACTACCAAATATCAATTTCTTTTGTAGCACACTTCGATGGTGAAGTGGCGAAACTAGCTTCTTTACTTGTATGCATTCCTCATGCCAGAACTCTTGCTCATTTTGGGCTACATCTAGGTGGCGATGTAGCAGAACTAGCTTCTTTATTCACATATGCTCTTTATGCGAGAACTCTTACTCATTTTTCACTACACCTAAGAGTCAATGCAGGACGTCACGTGGAGAATGCCCCAATGAATTGAGTGTTTGCTTGAATCCATGTTAAAAGATCTAACAAGTTTTACATTGGCCGTCGACTACCTAAAGTAACCCTCCTCCTTTACCTGAGCTTGGGACTAGCAATTGAAAGGTGAAAAAACTTTAACAAGATCAAAGTTTCAAGATTTATGAAAGGAAACAATAAATTTGGCTCATCCAGTTCCAGGTGCAATCATCCAATGACTTAAAAAAATGAAATCTGGTAGAGGGTAGAACAATAGGGGCGTAAATGATACCTAATATTGTATGAAAAGTAACCTAAGCAATTACCAAGGGGGCCCATTCAGGAGATGGATGAACGTTGCAATAAGAAAAGATTCCATGGAAGCTCCAAATTTTGTGTTTAGATAAGCGAAGCTCCAAATTTTGTGTTTAGATAAGCGAGTATTGCTCCTTCATGGATAAGCTGTCACATCATGAAATGAATTTGGATTTGTATTTAGTTTAATATAATAAAGGTGACTTAGGTCACATCTGATGCTTGAGAAATACACTTCATGTCAAATCATTTTTTTAAAGTGTGGAATAACTTTATTTCAAGTGGGAGGGGGTGAAGAGGAATAAGTTATTCCTGGAATAAGTGATTTATTTGTGAGAATATGCTAAGTCAAACACACTACGTCACATCATGGAAGATAAAAACACCAACTTGGAATAACCCTTCACCTGGAAATGCCAAGCTAAATGTAGCATAAACTGGGAAATGCCATTATCCAAGCGTCCCTAAGAGAACAAGATTACAATCCAAAAATTTTGAACAAACAGATGAACCTAGGGCTTAGCAACTATCTACATTAAAAGACATAGATAGTTAAAGAAGTGCTTCAAAAAGGTAGAATACAACTAGCAATATAGGACGAGGCAGTCGAGTCTACAATCTACTCAGTCTAAACTATAGTTAATGCATGGGTTATCTGTCAACAATAATCTACTTTAGCAAATGCATTAGTAATGTCATAAATAGATGTGGTGTGAGATACCCCAATCAACATTGTTGGTGGCCAATCGTATTCCACACAGATGGCCACTTGCTCCTAATCCGTAGCCCTCCATAATAGTCTGATTAGCCTGATAAGAGGGATTTTTGGGATGTCAACAGGGCTACCATGACTTCCTTTGGGAGAATTTTTTCGTTTATTTTGGGTTAGGGATTTTACATTTACTCATTGTGTGAAAATTGAGATCATGCTTATCTCCTCGTGACAAATTTTTGGATGGCTATCTTAAGCTAACCATCTAATGAGGAATAAAAACTACCCTCGAATCCAAAACTTCGTGCATAACCCAACAAAGGATCCAGCTACCCAGTTACAGGGTAAGCAGGCAGGTCTGGTATTTCTTGACCAGCCTGAGACCAACCGGACTCGAGCCTGGTTCCGTCCAACCTGTTGAAAGATTCGGTGCAATCAAGGCCAAAATCATGATAAAACAGAAGTGACCACCTACAACCTGACAGTAGACAAGCGATCTGATAGAAAATGTATCAGAAATTACTAAGCTAAGAATCTTTCAATGCTATAAATAGTGAGGACAGACCCCCGAGCAATAGGATCGAGAGAGGGAGAAGTCCTGCAATCTCACTAATACTAGTGTAGAGTTGGGAGTATCATCCTCCCCTCAGATGTACACCCCTTGCAATGGAACTGAGTCACCAACTCCTTTCGCCTCTTTTAAGATTGCTTATGATTTGTTGGGTCGAACCCTCTGATTACGTAGGAGGTTCGACCACATCCCCTCGTGATGAAATATTTTGCGGATATATAACGTTCCCCACATCTATAAATCTTTTGAGGACCCTCGATGGCCTTGACAACGGCCACCGAGGCTCATCAAATGGCTCCGTCTCTGGGAATGCTAACAAAAGTGCCATGCTCTTCCAAGCATCCGGTGGCTGGGAGGTGACGCCTCTCCAACACCTTGTCTCAACCCTCTCGATAAGAAAAACCTCTGCGATGGCCTTAACCACTCGCGATTCCACTCGCAGCCCTTCCCCCCTGGGGGGGCTCCAGTCAGAGTTCGATGTCCCCATATTCCAACGGCACCCTCGACGTGCTGATCCTAGTGAGGGATGCAAGTTCGACCCCGCCTGCTATCCGAGGCCTCGAAGTGGGACTCCCTCCACGAGATGTGGGCTAGGGCGGGGGAGTATGAAGCTAAGGCCGACGATCTCGACTATACGCCCATGCGCATACCTCCTGCCTACTCAGGAAGGAGGTGGAGGCGGCCTCTCGTCGAAATGGTTCGAGCACCCAGTCATGGCCCCGCATGAAGGGATGGCGGACCCCCAACAATCTCATTAGGGGCTACCGTCGGGTAATGTTGGTGCATAGCTACTCTGACAGAATACTCCACTTAGCACTCTCGTTGTGCCTGTCCGGCCTAGCACGTCAATGGTCCATCAACTTGCTGACCGGGCAGATTACCGGATCCTGGCGGGCAAGTCCTAGGAGCACTCTGCCGAGTGGCACAAGATTAGAGACAACCTTAAGAAGCCTGTTGGAAGTTGGACAGGCGGAAGGCTGAGTCCTTCCGATCCTACCTGGGTCAGTTCAAGGCTCAGTACTTTAAGAGCGAGAGGCCCCGTGAGGTGACGACCGTCTGACACTTCAAGACTGGCCGTTTGACTTGAAGGCTCTGGGATGATGTCAACGGTTGCGTGCCAAAGCACCCAATGGAGCTCTAGACAAAGCCGTAAGGCTTACGAAGCAAAGTAACTCCTTTCACCCTAGCAATCGGTTGGCCACGAGTCACAACAATGCCAACCCCGTGGAAGATAAGTGGGGTTCCTAGCAAGCATACCCCAACGCCCATCCGCGGAAGTGGTCACCTCCACGAGTGAAGGATCGCCTTCCTCAAAACAGCAACTAGCCCACCGAGGGTCGCAACAATGGACCTCGCTAAACAAGGCTGAATTCTTTTGAGAAATGCACTCCCCTGGCCATGAACCAAGCAGATGCGCTTAAGGGGGACTGGTCCACAAGCAAGGATCTGCCGCCCCCAAGGCCCACAAAAAAGATAACTGACTCTGGCCCTCGCTGTAAGACTGGAGCCACAGATTGCCGGGATCTGCGAGACCAAACCAAGTCCCAGATTCGACGCGAGAACTTGGCTCGCCTTATCAGGCGGAACTACAACAAAAAAGGGGTAGGAAGCCTGAGGAGGGCCCGGAGGACCACCCTAAGGAAAACTCAGCAACTTCGGGTAGCCAATATGATCTTCCTCTCGAATTGAGAGCCAAACTGGTCGACACCCCGCTCGATTAAGCCGGTGGTGTTGCCCTGGCTCCCCTTTTGGCAGAACACTGCCATTAAATCCCGGTAGCAACAATTGCGTCACCCAAGGTCCTCACCTCCTATCGCCTAAACATCTCAGCATGGAGGCTAAGGCAATTTTTGGGGTTGACACTGCCCTAGGCTGGTGAGACGCTCCTTTCGGGACAGCTCTCCCAAAGCACCTTCCCTCAATCTTCAAAGGGCTAAGAAGGGTACAATCAAGCAAGCAGCGTCCCAGTTAATCACCTCCTCGTCTGATCCAGCGGAATGCCTAGGCTTACTTCGGTAACACTCCTCCTGACGGGGTAGCTCTAAACCAAGCCCTGTGAAGAATACACTCCCTTAGCCATGAATCAGGCAGACGTGTTTATGAAGGACTAACCCCGTTGCCTCCGAAATCTATAAAAATAACGGCTAGCTCTGGACCCCACAACAAGTGCCATAGGGTTCACAGATACCATTAAAAAATATATATATCAAGGTCTGCATGACCAGACCTGGTGTGGAAGCCCGCACTGCCTCAACAGGTGTAGGGACCAAGGTCGAAGGCCCAAATGAGTATCATAGGGAGGAGCGCTAGCAACTCTGAGGAGTTAAGACGACCTTTGGCCCAGGGCCAAGGCCAGACAAGTTGGCAACCTGCATAATTAACTTCAAGCAGCAATGCCTGCATTACTCCGAGACGCTTATCTCTCGACACGATGGTCGAGCTAGCCTTCGGAAGTCAACAAGCCGCTTCTTCTAGATTGTCACGTCCATAATGCCTTCCCCACTCCTTGGTAGGGGATCAAAGGAACATCATCAAGAAAGCTGAATCCAGACTGTTCGCCCCTCTCAAAAGAACACACGGACCTACTTCTAACAACGCCCCTGCTGGCAAGTCGGATACAGCCCAAAGATAACATCTCTCCCTCCATCGGCCATCTCAGTCGCGGGCCTTCTGCAATCACGGAGAAATGTCGAAGGGAAAGATTGCAATGAGGACGGGCACCTCAACCAGGTAACCACATCTACAGGGGCTAGGTTGACAGTAGCACTGGGTAGCCTCGTCGGCCAACCACCAATCCACACCCCCGCCAAATCCTTTCTGTGCACTCCTGATATCCTTAAGAGGTAAAAATAATGCACAAGAGTCGGGCGGTCGAGCGTAAAACTCCTAAGGATCCAACCGAAGCGACCTAGGGAGCCCAAACAAGGGGGAAGAAAAGGAAAACAAGTCTAGGGAATTCAACAAGGGCAGAACGCAGCTGATTTGCTAATGACTTAAAGGTTGCAGCCAGTCTCTTTGGCCATGACTGTACTTTTTTTCCCCCACGACACTACTTAGCTCGTCGAGGTCGAGGCCTGAGGAAGCCTTGAAAGGCCTGTGGATTACCACTCCCTGCTCAGGACAGAGTGAACACACGCCTAAAAGCTACTGCATAGAGTCGACATGAACTAAGGCATCCCCCCCCTCGATGTTCTTGCAACGACAAAGCCACCTCTTAAGGATGACGGGCGTTGAATACCCGCTGCGCACGTTCCCCCGCCGCAGAGAGGGCAACCCTATTAATGCTAGCAACAACATCAGAGGCCCTCGCCTCATCCTGACGACAATCAATAACGAGTCTTGTCACAGACAAACTTGTTCCCCATAGTGACTAACCATCATTCGCGTAGGGTAGCGCTTACGCCACAACATCACCCGGGTAGCCACCTCTTAAGGTTGACAGAAACTAAGGCGAATGTGCCCCATGCCCCCTTGTATTGCTGCTTCTTAAGGCCAGTAAGTCACCTCTCAAGGCTAGCAGGAACTCAAGTGAACGCACCTCACATTCCCTTGGATTGCCACCTCTTAAGGTCGGCAAGCCACCTCTCAAGCTTGGCGGGAACTCAGGTGGACGCACTTCACATTCCCTGTATTGTTGCCTCTTAAGGCTGGCAAACCACCTCTTAAGGCTAGTAGGAACTTAGGCGGACGTGCCTCACGTTCCCTTGTGTTGCCGCCTCTTAAGGTCGACAAGCCACCTCTCAAGGTTGGTGGGAACTTAGGCGGACGCACCTCACGTTCCCTTGTATTATCGCCTCTTAAGGTCGACAAGCCACCTCTCAAGGTTGGCAGGAACTTAGGTGGATGCACTCCACGTTCCCTTACATTGCACCACCTCTTAAAGCTGGCAAGCCACCTCTCAAGATTGGCAGGAACTCAAGCGGACACGCCTTATGCTCTCCTGTATTGCCGCCTCAAGCCACCTCTCACGGTTGACAAGAACGCAGGCGGACACGCATCACGTTTACTTGCATTACTACCTCTTAAGACCGACAAGCAACCCCTTAAGGCTTATATGAATTCAGGCGGATGCATTGCGTGATTCCTCATAATGATGTCCAATAAGACCAACAACTAATGCTAAGGCAAAAAAATGAGGTCGCCCATGCCCCAGGCACCAATAAATATAATACCGCCTCCTCAGGCTGATAGGAACCTGGGCCCCTACACCGTAAGTTCCATTTGGGTATAAAGCTGCCTCTTAAGGATGGAAGGGACCAGGGTTCCCACATCCACCTTCTGACGGACGTAATGCTGCCTTCTAGGGTCGGCAGGAACTTGGGCCCCCATGCCCTAAGTTCCATACACATTGATGCCACCTCCTAAGACTAGCTGTAAACAAAGGCGAACGTGCCTCATGCCGCCTCTTAAGAACGATAGAGAAAGCACACACCCTTTTTTGTACAGAGTCGCCTTTTCAGAAGACGATAATGCTAAAGGAGCCATGACCGCTTATACTTGCAATTCCCCTGCTTAGACAAAAAAACTGAGTACCGCCCATTGGCGGAATTTTAACCACTTCATTCTCAGCGACGTATGCTAACTCGAAAGGATGGCGAAAACCCAAGCCCCCACGTCCAACGATGTAGCACCTTGCCCCAAGGCTGAAAGGAACTCGGGCTCCTGCGCCCCCAAGTTCCGCCTGATATGACGACGATACACACTCAGACCTCTAGCAATGAAAATCTGGGCGCTTGCACTTAGCTCTCACTGCCACCTCCTAAGGTTGGCCCTCGTTCGTTGCCATCTCCCAAGATCAGCCCTCGTTCGTTGCCACCTCTTAAAGTCAACCCTCTGAGGGGTCCTCTTGCGCTTTCCTTGTTCCCTAGAAAGATACCAGGGGTACAACCAAGCAGAACGATGCACGGCGATATTACATCCTGCAGCCATATCAGCAAAACTGTTCCCTATCCACATATGATAGGGATGTCCCTAGCAACGGAATAGTCGCATTTAAAACGATCAAAATCCAACCTACCCCCCAACAACTTCTCTCCACCCACAATTACTCAACGCTATCCTGACGACGCCATCTAGCTTGTCCAGGCAAAGGTCTTGCCTATTCAGGCGGACATAACTCAGCCAAGCAACAATAACAAGCTAAGGCTGAAGTAAGAGAGCTTCCTTAAGAGGGAGGTAGCAGCTCTGAAAGAGGCACGTGCATAGACTTCACCAACAACTGAACAAAGCCTACCTTAGAGCTCCCTTACAAAGGATAAGGCGTTGAAGAACTACAATGGGCAATTCCGCCCAACCCACAAAGGACCCGCAGTGAGTACTGCCAAAATCAACCTTGTTCTAGCTAACAGATTTCCTATGAAATCTGAGAAAAGAGCTTTCATACGAAGGGGTGTGCCCAAGTCTTCATACGAAGAGCTCCAAAGGCCCTTAGTCTCCAATAGAGAGACGGGTAGACATCGGCAAAATCCAAGCAACCATAGCCCCTCAACTCTCGGGCACAAAGGGAAAGGGTCCGGGCAGCATCGGCAAGCTTGAGTACCCTCCTCACTTCCCCCTAAAAACCATACGTTGGCAGCCCATCGGCAACAACCGACTCCCGAGCTAGCTATTCCGAAGTGTGCAATGGACCAGGGCATTTCGCTTAAAAGTTGGCTAGCCACATAGGCGTCTCCCCCCCTCCCCCTAATGATACCTCGAAAGGAAAGCATTTCGAATGAAGGCACGCAAGGCAATCGCTCCCAGCCCGACCATTCTAGGAAGGACAGTTCTAAGATCCCAGTTAGAACACCAGTATAAAAACTGTGCGCAAAAGAACTAAGTACCGTTAAGCCCAACAGCACTTTCCGTCTAGAAAGTTGGTACCACTTCGGCATTCTCCCGTCAACCTCGCCTCCAAAGGGGGACCACATCGATAATGCCTACCCCTCTCTACAAGCGGGTTGTGGCCAAAATACTGATTCCCCTTGCAGCCGACACAGTTATATGATGTGTCAAGCGAAGACGGTCGGACAAGGTACCAGGTGAACAGTCAAGCTACGGAATGTACAAGAAGACTCCCATAGGTCACATGCTTGTTTCTAGCTAGGCATACAGCATGGGCACCCAGCCACTACTATGGGTAGCCCTCCCCACGGGCACTCCCTTAGGCCTAGCTAGCAAACAACCGGGATAAATAAAATAAAAGAACAAGCCTCTATGCCAAGTAATTTAAGCGAAAAATTAAAACGCCCCATGAAAAGGATCGAGCAAAAACTCATAAAAGCAGTCTACACGACTCTTGCGAGTGATAAATCTCAGGTGGCAAACCAATCCCTCATACTTGGCATACAAGCAATCTGTCACAATAGGACAACCAATGCAAAAAGTAAAAGCTTTTTTCTTTTATAAGAAGTATCGTCTATTACATTCCCCGGGACCATCATCTCCAACTGACTTACAACAAGAAAGGGGCAAATTAATATTGAAAATACAAGGACAATGGCAACACTGTTCATCAGGACTCGACGGCTCCACCCCCAATCTTCGAGGGTGCCCGCCCTAAGAAACGAGGGTGATCGAGCAGTATCAGGACTAGCGACTTCTGCAGCTTCTGGCGGACTCGGCCTAGATGGCTCCTCGTCAAAAACCAATCCATCCCAGTCAAGCGCCCCCTGCTAAGTCCTCAGTGAACCCCTGGGTATCGATGAGGCCAACTCTCGTGCTCCCTACCCCTTCACAGCAAAGGATTGTCCCACTTCCAAGACATGTACCTCCTTTTGCAAAGGAAGAATGACTGAACGAGAAGCTCACTGGCGCTTCGGCAAGTCTTGACGAGCCAGGACGGTCACCTCGTGTGCCCCAACAAGACTTCCTTTTACCTCCTCGCCCACGAGAGCGAACCGCCCCTAACCCCGGTGAGTCTCGTTTAATCCCTAGGGCAGTCGAAGCAGCTCGAAGGTGCTGGAGTACCCTCCTATCTATAAAAAAAGGTACCCGACCTAGTCAACGCCACCTCGCTGGATATGAGGCCTCCAGCAGGCCCTTTCACGAAGGATCCCCAGATAAACTCAACTATCTAGGCAAGCATTGCAGGCCCCATTTGACGAAAAGCATCTACCCCTGCCGGCACCCTCGAGCTCTACCTCACATTTGGCCGAGCAAATACACTCCCACACGAGGAGCCATCGGTAACAGCAGCTCCCGCTCCACCCTATTGGAGTCACCAAGGGAGCCAAGCAGGGTAGCAGAAGCGTTGAGCCAACGCAACAAAGCAGCCTCCACCCAAACTTCGAGCGACACGTCTGTGACCCGATGTCCATCGGGTATTCCAAGTGGACCCAAAAGCTCCCCTTGTGGACGTCCCGCCAAGCTCCCCCTGCGGACACTTTGAGGGAACCCCTCCGCCTCCTCTTTGCTGCTAGCCTCCTTTCTCTTGAACTCTCCGAATGCAAAAGACCTTACCTTGACCCATGCTTCTCCCCCACACAAGATAAGTCCCATACCGAGAGAAGCCACTGCGGCGTCTAAAATCATCCGGTAGGAAAAACCGTCAAGAGTCTGCGGTAAGAAACAAAACACAATGAGCAGGAAAGAAAGGAGGAAAGCAGCGCTAAAAGTACTCTTCGCCACGAAAAATGGGCAAACCTCAAACCCACCAACGCCGCAATAGGTGTATCAACTATAAAAAATACTAAAGGCCCTCATCTCAGCCCATGCGTTGAGCAAGGGCACACCAAGAGGGGCTTACCCCTGTCTGAAGAATCACACATAATCACTCTTTGGCCACTCCATTGAACGCGGAGGTTCGACGGCGAAATTGTTTCAAAAGAGCAAACGAAACGAATGTTCCTTAACACAACTAACAAGTCCTTCGAATACGATAAAGAGGGTGGAGGGTCATAAACAAAGACGCACCCCGGACCCCTATTTATAACACCCCCCCCCCCCCATTTTTTTTAGGGCGGTGTCGTCGTTCCACCTCCCTCGCAGGTCGCAGGTTTCCAAGGAACAAAATCCCCCAGGATACGGTGCGCATTCCATAGCAGCATGCCCACATTAACAAAATCATCGGTCAAGGCTTCGCACGTTACAACACCTTGCGCATATGGACCAACGCTACAGAAGCATCGATTGCCTCACTAAATAGGCACGACATTTGAGGCCATGACCTCTTATGTCAACAACAATTAATACCCATCTTGACGAACTACACGACAAACAATTTCCAATATGCCGCCTCCTAAGGCTGGCACGAACTAGGACTCATACACCCCACGTTCAAATTTGACAAAGTGCCACCTCTTAAGATTGGCATGAATTAGGGATCATACACCCTACGTTCAGATTTGACAAAGTGTCGCCTCTTAAGGCCAGCACGAATTAGGGCTCATACACCCCACCTTCATATTTGACAAATTGTCGCCACTTAAGATCGGCATGAACTAGGGCTCATACTCCCCACGTTGATATTTGACAGTGCTGCTTCCTAAGGTCGACACGAACTATGGCTCATAGCCCCACGTTCAGATTTGACAGTGTCAGCTCCTAAGGCCAACATGAACTAGGGCCCATACGCCCCACGTTCAGGTTTGACAAAGTGTTGCCTCCTAAGGCCGACACGAACTAGGGCTCATACACCCCACGTTCACATTTGACAAAGTACCGCCTCCTAAGGCCGGCACGAACTAGGGCCCATATACCCCACGTTAAGATTTGACAAAATGCTGCCTCCTAAGGTCGGCACGAACTAAGGCTCATACGCCCCACATTCTAATTCGACAAAGTGCTGCTTCCTAAGGCCAACACGAACTCGGGTTATGCACAAAAAAAAAAGATAAAAACAGTGCCAGACCCCCTACCATACACAAACACAGACCTCTTACAAACAGCAGGAAACAAGGGCAAACCACCCAACTCCTCCATAACAAAGGGTCGCTTCATCTCAGTCGACAGTACATTTGGGGGTATCATCTATCATGAAGTTTTAAGTACTCTAACTACTCTCTCAGCAACTTACGCTAGCTAGAGAGTGGAGGCATATGATGAGGGGTAAAAATTACCCTTGGAACAGAGAATCCAGCTACCTAATTACAGGGTAAGCAGGTGAGCTCAGTACAACCCGACTTGCCTGCGACCAGCTGGACCTAAGCTTGGTTCCGTCCAACCTGCTGAAAGATTCGGTGCAGTCAAGCCAATATCACGATAAGACAAAAGTGACTACCTACAACCTGACAGCAAACAAGCAGTCTGACAGAAAATGTACCAGAAATTACTAGGCTAAGAATCTTTTCATGCTATAAGACAGACCCCCGAGCAACAAGGCCGAGAGAGGGAGCAGTTCTATAATCTCACTAATACTAGTGCAGAGTTGGGAATATCATCCTCTCCCAGACGTGCACCCCTTGCGATGGAACTAGGTAACCAAGTCCTTTCGCCTTTTTTGCGATTGCTTATAATTTGTTGGGTCAAACCCTCTGATTGCGTAGGAGGTTCAACCACATTCCCCCGTGATGAAATATTTTGCAGATACATAACGTTCCTCACATCTATAAATCTTTTGAGGACCCTTAATGGCCCTGACGGTAGCCACCGAGGCTCATCACCATCCTATTCCCTTAATATACATATAGTAAAATGTTAACAGATAGGCCATTTATCTCTCTACCAAGAAACAAATGTACTCATTTCAAACATGTGGGATGGTACTTCCAGATCCTGGTCTCCAATTCTCCAGCTTGGTCTTTCTGACGCCTCCTTGGAGGAACTTCAGGGTTTGCTTGAGTTGCTTCATGGGATCTCCATTGGGGAGGACACTTTGGATGATTTCAAATGGAAGAGCGGGGTCTTCTCGGTGGCTAAGGCATATGGGTGTTTGATGGCAGAGATGGGGACGGGATCTTTAGTCTTGATGGCAGAGATGGTTGCCTATTCCCTTAGGCTTTGTTTGGCTGGGGGATAACTGAAGGGTTATCCCCTTGTCAAAGGATTACCAAAGGAAGTCAAAAGAATTAATGCTAATGTCAAAAGATACAACATATTTCACTCCATCAATCAACATCAACATCAAACTATCACACTACATCACATCAACATTAATATATATATTAAAATATATCTACTTCAACATAATATACTTATTAAAATACATTCACTATATCACATCAACCAACTCACACCTATATCATAATATTAAAAAATCATCCACAAACATCACATCACACTATCAAATATTTTATTCCACCACTTATTCTTATATCCCAACCAAACACCTCTCTTCACTTATCCCTACAGTACTTTATCTCGGTATAACTTTTATCTCGAATAACCCTTATCCCCCTGCCAAAGGCAACCTTAAAGGTTAAAATCTTCTTATGGTTGTTCAAGAGAGAGAAGTTGGTAACGAAAGCCTTCAAGGCCAGATAGGCTAATGATAATAATTTAAATTATATTTTATGTGGTTTGGCAATGGAAGACCTAGAACATCTTTTCTAGTGCAGCTCCCTGTGGAGGTCTAGGCAGAATGTGACATTCGGAGAGTTGATATGCCACCCATTGCAGCTTGGTGGGACTACTTCCACAATCAGGTACATGCGGATACGGCAGGCTGGGTGAAAGCTTTGGTGGCACTACGGTTGATTTGGTTGCAGTGGAATGCTTCCTTTCTTTGGGAAGGAGAGGGTGTGGGTTGAAAACGTTCTAAGAGAGGTGTCTCGTTCTGTGTTATGGCTAAACAAACTGTAACTCTGTTGCAATTTTTTTAATTCAATGAATCTTTGGATGGTTACCGAGTGCCACTAATCGTCCTTTTTTTCCTCAAAACAAAATTGATGAATAAAATCACAAAAAGGGTTGAAAACCAGTTGCCATGTGATAAAGCATACAACATAATTTCCCATATCAATCATGATCAAAATGATGACTCAAAGCTCTGATAATAAACTTTAGAACACAATAAGTATCCGACGATGAATCATTGAAATATCAGAACTACAATGACATACTAGCTAAGGTTGACCTGCTCATTGATCATTATGATGCAAATTCCTCTTTCATCTTTACCACGACGACCAGCTCTCCCACTCATCTAAGGAAAACAACAAATTATATTACAGGAAAAGATAACAACATGATTCCCCCTAAAATGTGCCTATTAACCCCTTATTTACCTCCATATTTTTTTACTTCTCAATAAGAATTTACCTGTATATACTCTCCCGATGCAATATAGCGATGACTGTCACCATCCCACTTCTTAACAGATGTGAAAACAACAGTTTTTGCAGGCATGTTTAATCCCATAGCAAACTGAAGCACAAAAAAGTAAAAACAATATCATTTCTCCGAGGCTAAAAGGAAAGACAATTCATTGAAAGGATTTAGTCTAAAACAAATATATCTAATTTCAAGTATCTCATCCAGTTGGGTTCAAGAAAATGGAGAAATGGTTGGACTAGGAAAAGAGAATGCAGCCATTCTTACAGTTTCAGTGGCAAAAAGAGCTTTGACAAGGCCTTCCTGAAAAAGAAGTTCTACCAGCTCCTTGATTAGTGGTAGCAAGCCAGAATGGTGAACAGCAATGCCACGTTTAAGAAGAGGCAGCATCAGCTGAATGGCAGGTAGCATTCTGTCATCCTCATTCAAGCACAGTATTGCATTCTGGAAAACCTGCTCCACAACATCCTTCTCCTCATCTGTGTTAAAGTCAAGCTTGGACATAGACATTGCATGCTGCTCACACTCTCTTCTACTGAAGCTAAAAACAATAACTGGTTGAAAGTTTCGCTCCATAATCATCTGTCATTTTAAAAAAATCCCAAAGTAATCAGTACATAGAACCAGTAATTTGATTATGTAGAACTAGTATTTGTTTAATAATGACTCTTGGAATAAACCCAGGCTAGCTCAAGCAACAAATTCAAAGTACAGGAACAGCAAAAGACAAAATACAACTTTTTTTAGGAAACCTTGGTATGTTGTTTGACTTGATGGTAATTATTTTATTTGGCAAGTGATGCGAGATGAAGGCATAATTTGGCTTACAAAACTATTTAATGTTATTTAGCAAGACAAGAGAATGCCAAATGAATGGAGAAAAAGTATTGTGATACCTTAATGCAAGAACAAAGTAGAACTGCAAAAATGGAGGTATCAAATTAATGCTTCATACAATGAAGCTTTTAGGCAAGTAAGCAACAAAAGATTAAGGTAAATTTCCAGACTAACTAAGAACCAGAAGAATTTTAAAGAGGGATAGGTGTATCAGCCTTATAAATATGTATGATGGAGTTGCAATGTGCATGAGGACACGGCTAGATTGGGAAGTTATGATATCACCATCATTCTACATCAAGGATCAACTTTAAACCCTTATCACTCTACTTTGGTCATGGATGAGATGAAGAAGCACATTCAAGATAAGGTGTTATGATATATGCTTTTTGATGATGACATTATACTAGTTGATGAGACAAAGCATGGATTAAACAAAAATGTTGAGCTTTGGAGAAAAGCCCCCAAAGCTAAAGGTTTACATGAGTACGATAAAGGCTAAATGGTAGATGGGTCAGTGAAGGGAGTGATGTGAAAATTAAAGTAGGTTGTATTTCTAGGAAAAATGTCTTTAAATATTAGAGATTCCATTTTTCACAAGATGGAGAAATTAATTAACGTGTTACACATAGAAAAAGAAAGCAAAAGTTGCTATTCTCGTATATATGGTGAGCAAAGAAACATGAACAAACAACCTAAATAGTAAAAATGAGGTTGTGAGAGAGCAATACAAACCTCATGCTGCAAGGCAAAGAGATTTAATGCTATAACCTAGATGGTGCCAATAGCTAAGAAAGCATCACCAATCTATGCTCTGATTCTTATGTTGCATGTGGAACCGTGTAAATCGACTAAAACGAGATAGAGTCTTTGCTTCCAACAAGATGGTGAAATACTCCTAGGTGACACCAATAGTGAAGTAGTGTTTTAAAAAGGTGAAAAGAAAATGCCCATTGAGAAGGGAATGAAATCTATCTCACATGATTGTTCAAGCAGTGGGCAGATAATGTGATTTTTAACCATGTGATTGTTTCAGAATGAGTCGATGAATCATAGGCAATGGCTTGGTCGAGGATCAGAGATAGGAAGTTAGTTTACATGGGGCAAGCGATTCTATGAGGGTTCTCATGCTGATAAAAAATCAATACTGACAAAGGTTCCACTTCAACAAACTTCCTCTCTGTAATAAGTTCCATCCAACTCTAACAGAGGATCTCTATCATCCACTCTTTCCATTACGACTAAGCCCAGGGCATGATTAAACCCACAAACCACACATCTTTTTTCCTGTGGGAGGAAACTTTTAGAAGTGGGTACATCATAGGACCTCAACCCACCTACTTGATCTTGTATGGATATGCAGGACAGAGTGCTACTAGGTCTATATAGGGAGTGTGTTTTTGTCTGTTAGAAAAGATTCCTTGTCGAGTCGAGGGTGTGGATACACTCTGAGAATTCAAGAAAGGGCTACAAGGGAGAGATCAAAAGGAAACTCTGACCAAGAATGGACGTAAACTTGGGAGACCTTAAGGGTAGATATAACCGTCTAGGTCATTACGAAAAAAAGATGTCTTGTCTTCCAAATGGAAGATTCCTTCATCGTTGTTGGGGAGCTCATCAGCAAACATTAGAAAAGGAAGGTAGATGGCTACCAAGATGAGATTGGTACCAAGATATGACTCATACATGGAGTCAAATCAGTGAGTTGTAGTTGCAAGCTAACTTGTTCCACTATGAAAAGCTTCACTTTGCAGGATCGGGTTCTTAGTCTTTACTTCCACTTTGCTACATGGAATTCCATACCTTGTCACTATGTCAAGTTGTTTGGGCCTTCATGTCACACCTTACTCCTTTCCTTTCAATTATTATATTGATTCATTGACCTTGCTTGCCTACTTCCAAGATAAGACAAGTCAAAGGTGTAGAAGGACGACTTTTCAAACAAAAAGGTGTAGAAGGACTAATTCACAACTACCAATGTTTCATCATGAACTACTCCAACCTCTTATGGTCCTCTTTGCTTGACACCTCTACCCTCTAGTGAGTGGGATAAAGGCAACAACAATAATTGATTACTTTTTATCATTCATACAGGTTGTTCAAAAAGAGATTATGGAGTTGTGGGCAACGTCTCTTTCTGTGAACCTTCATGACCTTCAACGCCAATAGATTCTTGCTCACTATATACGAAATCAATGATTGAAGTTCAAATCTGCGACAAATTGGGATCTGACTTTAACCATGAATTTATTGTAGATTGGTTGAAATGGAAGGAAATATCTACTGTTCTTTGTGACAAGGAGATACCCTTGAAAGTTGAAGTAAAGTATGATGAGACAACCAGAAGACTTACCATGTTGTATAGAGTTATCAATTGAATGCATGTGTACAAGAGGACCGATGTAGAAACAAAGATGTTAAGGTGGATTTATGACCATACAAGAAAGAAATGAATTCTCGATGAGATTATTAAGAAAAAGGTTAGAAACTTGAAATGGCACCAATAGAAGATAAAATGAATGACCGATGCATTTTAAAGTAGTTTAGACATGTGTAAAGAGAACTATTTAAAAGTGATTTAAATGTCGGCGGCATGTCGATGGAATGGCAATTTTTAAAGATATGTCAAGTCGACATGCTCAAGTTATCAAAATGCAGGTGTTTTACCGGCATGCTGGCAAAATCATCGGCATGCTGGCAGCATGCTATTGTTGCTACTCCTATTGCAACAGCTACTGCACAGGTTATGTATTGACATACTATATATGAAGTAAAAGATAGGATTTAGGATTTAAATGGAAATATTTATCCATTGAAATTGTTATTCTTAAAGTTCTACTCATTTTGACTACTTCTATCATTTTTATCGAAAATATTTTGTACAACCTGCCAGTTGGAAAATATAATTCGTTATTTACCGATGTGGAAGCTTAATTCATTATATACAGCAAAGTCGTATTCCAAAAACATGACTTTGCTATTACTATCAAAGTTGTGTTCCGCGAACATGACTTTACTCTTTATGACCAAAGTCGTATTCCTGGAACACGACTTTGGTACTAATAGCAAAGTCATGTTTCCATAACACAACTTTGCTCTTCATAGCAAAGTCGCGTGTTTAAAACATGACTTTTACAACAATAAACTTTAAACCCACGCGGGCCTTCCTCCCGCCACCCCCGACTCATCACTTGTTGCTGCTGCTCTAGTGGAACTCTTCCACGACCGTCGCGTCGCTTGTCCATTGACGTCGCGCCGCCGGTGGTTGCCGCTCTTGCCACAATCGGTCGACTTCAGCTACTGGTCGCCCCTCAGAGTGGCTTTAGCTCTCGTCACCGTTGACTTCAACCATTGTCGCCCTCGACCTTAGCCCTCTTGCTCGTTGGTTTGGTGCGTTCTTCCTTGCCCCTTTTTGAAAATCATTTCCCCTTGGTCAGATTTAGATAGGTTTTTTTATGGTCATAGATTAGGTTTTCCACTTATTTAAGTTTATGAAGATGAAATCAAATCCTGTTGGAAGTGCATACCTTAATAGAAATTTATTTTGTTTAATTTTCAGTAATTACATAGTGTATATTTATTTACAAACAATGATTAAAGTTGCACCCGAAGGAATCAATTGTGAATGTTTTGTTAATACTGTAATTGATTAAACTAGAGTGACCAATAATGTTTTATTCATTTTTGTAATTGGTTTGGTGACCTGATTTGAGAAGAGGAAATATAATTGGTCTTAAAAATAATATTTCAGATTAGGTAAAATGGCACTAAGTATTTTATGCTTGTTGTATGCACATGGGAATATCATTGGTGAGGAAGATGGAGTTGGATACAATAGGTCATTTTGCAAGAATATGAGAGTATTTACAGATGAGAGAGACTTCGAGAAGTTTAAGGAGAAGATAATGAAGAGATTAGAGATTGATTCTTTTACAAGACATTGAGATAATACATAAATTCCCAATGATTGTTAGAAGTGAGGAATATAGTCGAACTACTTATACTCCATTACCAATTACAGAAGACGATGATGTTGATTCTGTTTTTGGAACCGTGAATGCCATGGGTATGGAGTATTTCCCCAAACATTTTATTAAGATCCATGAAGTGTGATGTATCCCTCATCAGAGTATTCCAATTTCCCAGCCTCTAGTGAGTACTCCAAATATTCAACCACCAGTGAGTACTCCAGTTGTCCAGGTTGCAGGGAGTACTCCAATTGTCCAGGCTAACGTGCATACTCCAATTGGCTAGGTTGCAGTGCCTAGTCCTGTTGTCCAAGTTGTAGTGTGTACTCCAGTTATTCGGCCTACAATGAGCACTCCTATTGTCCAGTATCTAATGACTACACCTATTGTCCATCATTCAGTGAGATCTCCAATTATACAGGTATCTGATGTGAAACATCAACGATGTGATTGTATTGAATCTATTGGAGATGTTGGTCATGATTTTGGAAATGATCATGGTGGATTCAATGATACACCATCAGATGACAATGATAATAGCCATAACAATGAACCTAATGATTTCTCACATGACCCTGCCTCACATACAATGAATGGATGTGGTAGCAGCAGTGCGTATTACGTTATGGATGACAATTTCTAGTTGACTTTGGATATATCGGTTGCAAGGAAAGTGTTAGTAATATATAAGTCTTGGTGGACAATTTTATGTTGGAAAGGCATTCATTACTAAAGATGATTTGATATTTACAATTAAAGATTTTCACATCATGCATAAATACAACTTCTATATTCGTGAATCAGATAGGAAAGTGTGGGTTGTTGAATGCTTTTTGAAGGAAAAAGGTTATAAATGGAAACTTCGTGGACACTTACGAAAATTTGATGGTAAATTTGTTGTTGGTGTTGATGGCCCGCACACACGTCATAACCCTTTTACGGGTTTAGACCACCCTCAATTGGATTGTAATTTCATGCCACGCTTTCTCGTGCAATATATGCAAGAGTCAGCAACTATTAAGGTCAGGGAGTTAAAGAGCTTCATTGATGGGGAGTTTAAGTGTAAGGTCAACAAAAGAAATGTTTGGGATGTCAAAAGAAAAGCAAGTGAGATTACTTATGGTGATTGAGATAAATCTTATAATGACATGATACACTTCATGCAATTAAAGAAACAAATAGTGCAACGGAGATTGACTTTGAATGGGATATGAGACCCACAAGAGACAGGAGAAGGGTTTTTAAGAAAGCTTTTTGGGCATTCAGACCATGTATTGAAACATTTCCCCAATGTAGGCCACTTATTAGTATTGATGGCAAACACTTATATGGCAAGTACAAGCACAAGTTGCTAATTGCTAATAGTATGGATGGAGCTAATCACATTACCCCACTAGCATTTGCTTTAGTAGACGAAGAAAGGTAAGAAACATGGACGTGATTTCTAAGTCATGTCAAGTACTTTGTTATTCGAGAGAGGCATGGACCAATATGCATAATTTTAGATAGACATGCAGGCATAAAGGCAGCAATGAGAAATCCAGATGTAGGTATACTTCCTCCTTATGTCCACTGGCGATTTTGTTCGCGTTACATTTCAAGTAATTTCAATAACATGCACAAGAACATGGCGATGAAGAAACTTGTGCAAAGAACTTCCCTTGAGGCATGTCCGCTGAAGTTTAATTCATGTATGTAAAAGCTTAAAGAATTAAAAGAAGATGCTCCTACATGATTTGAGAGGCATTCAATCCCGCCTGAAATGTGCACACTTGCTTTTGATGGTGGATATAAGGGTACATGACAACCAACATATGTGAAAGCTATAATGCGATCTTAAAAGATGAAAGATTTTTGCCAATTGCAGCATTAGTAACAAAAATATTTCATAATTGTATGCCTTCTGAGATCGTCGAGGTAGTGCATAGATCTAAAATTTAAACTACTTAAGCAAACAATAAGTTGCAAAAGTGGAAACGGCTGCATATGACCATATTGCACACTTATATCACTGCAATTCGGAGTTACAATATGAAGTTGTTACTGGAGAACGACCAACAGCTTACGACATTAAAGGAGAGAGAACTAGATCGGTCAACATAACAACAAATACATGTACCTGTGGGAAATGGCAATTATGGAGGATTCTATGCTTACATGCATTAGCAGCACTTGCACACATGAACTTGAATTTAGATGAATTCATGACACATTGGTATGTTTGGGAGCAACAACTTCAGTGTTATGGAGGAAGATTTTATCCCATTTCTAATAAACAATCATGGACTTGGATGCCAATTGAATTCTCGAAAGTCATTCCGAATGCAAAGCGCAAGCGAATAAAGGGCTGCCCTACATCAACTCGTCTATATACGCCTTATATGAAATGAATTTTCAAGACTCATCACAACCAAATAATTGCAACAAGTGTTGTGGCGCAAGACATATAAGGCGTAATTGCCCTCCCCAAGCCACTTCCGCCTCCTTAAGAAATGTGCCTCCATCCAATGACATAGATGTGCCAAATTTGAGTCATCCATCATCCAATACAGCAAGTGATTCAAGACGTGCCAAGCGACCTAGAGATAACAATGCAAGAAATAATTTAAAGAAATGTGGACTATTTGGTGGTCTTGGACATAATAGAAGATATTTTCATAATGTTGGCATGTTGTTTTTCTTGTATCTACTCCTTTACTTGAAACCTATAATGTTGTTTTATCATGGTACCTCCTACTTATATGTAGGTCCTCTTAGAGAAGCTACATTTGTTGTTGAACATGGTTTCTTTAATCTTAGCCTATGTTATCAGTGCATGCGGTAAGTAATAAATAATCTCACTAATTAAGAAATTTAGTTGTTTGAATAATCATTCTGTATGGTGATTATATCTATTTTGGTGCAGCCAATATACTTGCTGATCGTTAGTAAATAGCCCAAGTTTCCATAGTTGTAGCCCTTAGGACATGTAACATAAGATTGTTAGAGTATGTGCCCCTAATTCTTATTAAAAGAACTTGGTCAACCGATGTTGCATTTTTTTTCTCTTTATGAACACATAACTATAATGATGGGTTAGAGTCTTGCTCCTATAAGATTGTGTCATAACACAAGTCAATCACTATCAATTAAACCTCCTTCATAGAATCTCCAATCATAGAGGTGGGGTTATCCAATAAGCTTCTAATTATCTTATGATGTGCATGAAACATTCATGCTAAAGTTTTCATTTGTGTGCTTTTATTTACACGAGTCAACATGGGTTATCAATATTTTTATAATTTTATTTACATAAGATTTGTATGTTTTTATAAATTTGAATGTTATTGATGACCTATTGTGCACTTGCAGATGGATCCGGGACCCATTAACCATGAGCTACTATACTTGCAGTGGGAACACCATTCACACACTGTGGGAAGGGCATGTAAGCATTAATTGATTTGCAAATATTTATTTACCGTACACATTTAATTCTCTCAATCATTAACATTGGTATACTTGTGGCAAGGTTCAGCATGACTAAAATGTAAGAGAAGAAAAGCTAAGTTGCGTCATAACCAACCAGACGATCGTATTGTCACGTGCATACAGAAAGCTGGTTAGGATGTCTACAACTACCATTTATATCGTTGGATTGGCATCTCATCATCGCATTGGTGGAGTGTTGGCGACCCGAGATGCATACATTTTCATCATGGAGAGATGGCCATTACTCTCCAAGATGTAACACTGATCTTGGGCCTACCCATTGACGGCTTACCAGTGACAGGTATTCCGTTATACAACATAATTCCAGGATGCGTTAATTACATTATCTGTAACAAGAAATGTGATTTTTTTTTTCAGGCGTAACGAAAGTAGACTTATTGTATAACACATGCCAGGAGCTACTTGGAGTTAGACCTCCCAACCTGAAGGGGGCCTGCGTGAGCCTGACATGACATGCGCAAACATTTCATGACTTGCCAAAGGGGACACCGAATGATGTCCAGCAATACGCTAGAGCATACATTCTGCAGATGATGGGAAGGGTGTCATTCCTGGGCAAGTCTGGCTGTTTAGTTTCATTGATATTCTTGCCACTGCTAAGGGACTTTGGGGTTACGACTCGATATAGTTGGGGATCTGCGTGCTTCACTTATCTATACCGACATCTTTGTTTAGCCGCAAGCAGTATCATAGGACAGATCGGGGGATCCTTGATATTGCTGCAGATATGGACATGGAAGCAATTTCCACACATCACTCCCATTATACACCACCCACCCGATTGGCATGGTAGACCCATCGCTTGTCGGTGGGGGGATACATTCAATGTAACAGAGCATCCCTCGCATCTTTTACGTCCTTACTGCGATTCATTTGACTTACAATTAGCAGATCAAGTACACGATTTTGAATTTATTTTTTAATAAAATTCAATTACTCAATCTACTTATAAGCGTTAACAAATTATTTTTTCTTGTAGGTTGTATGGAAGTCATACACTGAAGCAACACTAACAAAAGTACCAACATCGTGTCTTCTTGGTTGAGAGTTTTGGCATGCTACAGTCTCCCTTATTATGTTCCACATAGTGGAGCATTGTTTTATAGCTTGTGTCACACATCAATTTGGAGGACGACAGAGAGTACCAAATAAATGTGACACGGATTCCCAGCTTCATGGGATAGATCTTGGAGGGAAAAACGACACCGATTGGGTGGAGCACCATGCTTCTCATATAGAAGCATGGGACGCATGCCACTAGCAAGGAGTACAGATTGACCCTACAGGTGATGAGCAACAAAGCGTGACACTAGACTATGCTACGTGGTACCACGATGTTACTCGCAGATGCATAAGTCGTCACGGAGAAGTTCTGTGGAGCGAGGTATATTATTCATAATTATTTAAATTTAAAGCAGTTATTAATTGATTGATTTCACATATACATTCAATTTTCAGCTGGCTAAGTGGGATAAAGCTGTCAAGCTATTAGAAGAAGAAAGGCCTAATCTCGATGAGCTACGGAGACTTATTGATGACCCATGGAAAGACTTACAAGATGAAATAGGTCGACATTTTGTTGAGGTTGAGCCTCCTAGATATGGTGCTAATGACGACGAGACTATCCATCCTCCCATGGGACATCCACATCAAGGACGAGGTCGACGTTTGGGGCGAGGACGAGGACGAGGACGATGGAGAGGTCATGGAGATCTGCTGATAGATATGGAGGATGACCTGTACGGAGAAGACCAACATAGAGAGTTGCAGGCAATGGATGGCCAACAGGAGTAGCTACCGATGGATGAACACGATCAGCCAGAGATAGAGCACGACCACTCGATGTTGGAGGTGCAGAAGGAGCAGCACCATGAGCAGCAACAGGAGCAGCACCAGGAGCACCATAGAGGATCGTCATCGAGTGCTATGGGTGATATTGACTTCCACACTCCATCCATTACCATGACTGATGCGCCACTTGTCACCCCACCTGCACCTATGAAGATCCATGCAAAATATTATCAGTTGGGAGAGAGTCTTACCACGATACATCACATATTACACATATACCATTATGACCCCCTCTTTCAGACAAGCTCACTTATTGACGAGATTGACTTACAATCTTGCATTGACCATATATCAGCTGTAGAGCCTACCATGACTTACAAGAGAAAAAGAAAGGACTAGTTTTTAATTGTTTTCCTTTTGTACGTATTTGAGTCTAGACATGTATCGTCAATGTACTATTTTCTGATGTATGGATATCAGTCTCCGCATATTTTGTATTATATTGTTAACTTTGGTTTGTATTAGAATGACTTCTTGTGTTTTCTCATTAAATGAATGGGTATTCTATACTTCTACATACTTCTTTTGATGTTGTTTAGTTTGGAATCTTTATGGATTATGTTAATATCATTGATTGAACTACTTTCGGATCATAAATTATTTCTATGTATTACATGTATCTACATTGTAAATGTTTTTTTACATCACAAATAGCATCATTAGCAGTAGCACAAGCAACTACAGGTGTTAAGAGAAAAGTCGTGTTCTGGAAACACGACTTTGCTATTAGTACCAAAGTCAAGTTTCAAGAGCACGACTTTGGTCTGCACCAGCAGCAACACTAGCAACTGCAGGTGTTAAGAGCAAAGTCATGTTCTAGAAACACGACTTTGCTATTATTACCAAAGGAACACGACTTTGGCCATAAACAGTAAAGTCGTGTTCGTGGAACACGACTTTAATAGTAATAGAAAAGTTGTGTTTTCATAATACGACTTTGCCGTATATAACAAATTAAGTTTTCACACTGGTAAATAACGAGTTATATTTTCCAACAACAGGTCGAACAAAAATGTTTCCATTTTTGTCAACATGCCAACGAAATGTGCATTTAGAAATTTATCGAAACGGCGTCGAAATCAACATTTGTAACCTCACCACTTAATGCGTTAGTTAGGAGATGCGAGAAGTTAGATCATGAACCTCCTTGGAGTTGGGTTAGTCCAAAGAAGTGTTTTAAAAAAATCCTCATGGATGACCTTGATTTCCTCGATTTAAGCCTAGAAATGACTCAAGATAGATCTTAGTGGAGGCAAAGAATCTATGTAGCCAATCCACTTAGTGCAAGAAAAGGCTTTATTGTTGTCAATATTGTTGTTAAAGAGACTAGACGATAAATAAAGACGACCCAAAATAGAGATTTTACCAGTCTGGCACTTGTTTACAACGTCTTGGATAGTTTTTGATATATGAAAAAGAACGACATATTTGTAATGGAATATAACATGACATCCTATAGTGAACCAGGAGGAAAACGGTATGCAGTGGCATGACCTATCTTTTTTTATGAACTAAGAAAGCAGGAAATGAAAGCATAAACCAGAAAAATTGACCATGAAGAGAAAGTACCCAACAAAGTACAATGAACTTCGTGTCTGAATTGCAAAGATGAAGGGGGCCATTTCTGTAATAGCAAACGATGGCACCCTTTGTGATACATAATTTCCCTAGATTGAATAAATTCCATGAAATAGAAACATTGCCACATCCAGAATGCTCAAGTTCACCGACAATGACTAGATATAAGCATGTTTTACCAAAATAGAAAACTACACAACTGCCAGGTTTATAGTCTCACATAAAACTGCCAGTAAAGTACATGATCAAAGAATAACAGGTCACCTTCACAATCTTATATATGTCGGAGTTCTGCGAGGCAACCGCCCCCTTTGAGATCTTCCCCCCAGACTTGGCACTTCCTCCTCTGCTCCGGCCTGTATCCCCTGGCCTCCTCTGCTTTGTGAACGTCTCCTGCAGCTTCGCAAAGTTCCCTTCCTTGAACTGCTCGTTCTCATCAACAACAAGGAACAGTCCCACGCCCCCCATCGGGAACACATAGTGCTGCAGCGGTGTTGGCCGGAAGTCCGTGTACACCACGTGGCAGGGCTGCCCGTGCAGCCGGCACACCCACTCCGCAAACTCCGTTGCGTTCGACATCGTGGCCGACAGGAACACCATCTTGATCGCCGGCGGGAGGAAGATGATGCTCTCCTCCCACACCACCCCCCTCTCCCTGTCCTTCATGTAGTGTATCTCGTCAAAGATCACCCATGCCACCTCCTTTAGCACCTCCGATCCCCTGTAGCCACATATAAATCAGAGTGGACACATGACCCCACTCGTTTACACACAAGTCCTAAAATCCCCATATTTTGTTTAACCAACATAATCTACTTTTCCCTTGCTAAATTTTGGAGATACTTTAACATTCTATGCACATTGGTACTATAACAATTGTAAATTGCATGTGCAAGATCAATGTCGATATTATTGTGCCTATCCTAAGAAAGAGATATCTTCTGGGCAAGCAGGGGCAGTCGATCTTGGTCCCTACCCCGGACCTTTTAATTTCTTTAAAAATTAAAAACCACAACCTTTAGTTTTAGACTTTAGTCAATTGTCTCATGTTTCACTCCCTGTAACCATCAGGTTTCAGTTGATAGATGCAAGATCAGCATCTAAAATGTTATGCCTAAAGATATTTTATGGCTCTGCCGAGGGAAGGACAGACAGAGGCAGTCACTCCTTCTGACCTTTTTTTTTTTTAGGAAAATACTTAAGAAACAAGTTTGTACATCATTTTATGCACAACTTATTTGTCACGTAACATTGCCCGGACACATGATGCCACGTCATATTCCATGGCCTATCTCCTACATCAAGAGATTACATCAGCTACGACATATGTGTCGTGTCGACATAAGATGACATATTCCATATCATATTATATTCTACCTTATTTACACAGCTGTGTATCTACAACACTGTTCTTTTTTTATCTTTCTTCAAAAGTTACATATTACAACATTTAATTTTAGCAAATTATCTTATGTGACAACTTTCGTTGTAAATTCCTGCTTGCGCCCCTGCACCCTACCTGTAGAGCATACCGCGGAGGATCTCGGTGGTCATGACGAGGCAGGAGGCGTTGGGGGAGAGGGTGACGTCGCCGGTCATGAGGCCGACGTCGGAGAACTCGTGGGAGAGCTCGCGGAACTTCTGGTTGCTGAGGGCCTTGAGCGGGGAGGTGTAGATGACGCGCTGGCGGTCGCGCAAGGACATGGCGATGGCGTACTCGGCGACGACGGTCTTGCCGGCGGAGGTGTGGGCGGAGACGAGGACGGACTCGCGGCGCTCAAGGCAGGCGAGGGAGACGCGCTGGAAGGGGTCGAGAGGGAAGGGGTAGGACTTGGCCGTGGGCCACTCGTAGACCGGGCTCGAGAGGGTGCCGTGGACCGGCCCGTCCTTGGGGGAGGCGTAGCCGCTGGGAACCGCCACCTCGTGCACGCACGACCGGGAGGACGTTAAGGCCGTGGTGGCGGCGGCGGGCTTAATGCTCTTCTGCTGCTGTTGGTGCTTCGAGGATTGGTCGCTGTCGGGCTTCCGCTTGGAGGGAGGAAGGGGTGTGGATTCCATGGGAGGAGGAATCGGGTGGTTCGATTGGGGGAGGTGTGGAGGAGAGAGCGATCTGTTGGCGGCGGAGAGTGGTGGAGGGGACGATTTAGGGTTTTCGGGTACTGTAGGTGTTGGGTTGGAGGAGGTGTTGATGTCATGTGATGAAGGAGCTGCAGAAGAATGGATGTGGTCTCGGCCGGAGCGTGCGAGGAAGGTGCTCAAGGGCTTTTCCCTTCCGCTTAAACCATCGTCGTGGAGGTTGGACCGGAGGAGAGTGCACGCAAGAGTGCTGCTGGACCAGGTGGAATAAGATACGAAGGTAATTAATTTAGATATTAACAACAGAGTAGCATGTCTCCTTACATGTTGAGGGAGCTCCTACCATGCATTCAAAGTCTCCTAAGTTGTGTCCGCGTGGGGTCGCTCAACTCGTAAGATATCGAAAAAATAAAGGGAAGCGTGCATCTCACTTCTCCCTTTTAACATAAGGGTTATCTTCTAAGTATTCTAAGTTATTGGAGCATGATGTTTGTGTCATTAAGAGTATCATGTGGTGGGGGCGGGGGGGGGGGGCGAACCACCATGTCTCCTCCTCCTCCTTGTTCTTCTCATGCTTAATGTGGCGAGGTGGATGAGAACCCCTAATCGGAGTACTACATGGCAAGGTAGGGGAGGACGGCTACGTCTCCTCCTCTCCCTTCTTGTGCCTTATATGGCGAGCGAGGGGGAAATCACTACTTGTTTTATGCAACTTAGTGAAGAGGCAAATAGCCATATAGCTCATTTACTCGGATTTGAATTAGATATATGTTTCTTCAGCTAACCCTCGAAGGATTATGCTTGGGTTAGATTTGAGATAGAGGTGTTGTTAATATAAATTTACTTAACAAATAACCTTTACACAAAATAACACTATCTTTCCTTACATTATTTATAAAAAAAAAGGGAAATTAGTTATTATGTTATTCGTATAATAATTTTAACTTATTGCAAGATTTTTGTGTTTAGTGGTATTGATTGCTGGCTTAACTAATTTATTGATATATTCTCCATCATCCTTTGTACTTTTTGCGCTTAATTGGACCATTTGATTCATTATCCCTTACTTGACCTTCCAATCAAGAATGGGAAAATTGGAATAGACTTACAAAGCTGCAATCTATAATTGTTGCCTAGAAAGTTTCAACCATTAGATCCTCCATAGAATCGATCATCTACTTACATTTCTTGCTTTATTTTCTTTTCTAATAACTAAGGTGGCATTATGCTTTTTGATGAGAACCTTATCATGAGCCATAAGTAGTTCATTTTGACCTAATACAGAAGATAAAAACTCCTACATAACTCAAGGAAAGGCTTAACTCAGAGAATTTTGAGTTTAAGAAGAAAACAAGTCATAAGGGGTAAAAATGTAATTTTACCAGCACAATCTGCAAACAGGGTAACTCAGGATCCAAACATAGGTCAAACTAACCTAATAAGAAGGAAAGTGGGATAATCTGATCTGATAAAGGCTACAGCAACTCCAAGGAATTAAATAACAATCTGTAACCCTAAAACAAACCCACTCCAATTCACGAGGTTTGAGGCAAAGAAAAAAATTGAATAAACCCTCTAAAATTCATAGAAAAATAATATCTAGGGTTTAGAACCTCCAATTTGACCTTAGGAATCCATTTTGACCTACATTGAGAACCATGCCCAATTAATAACTTAATTTGGGTTTTTTGCGTAAATTGATCGGTCAAACAAGGTTTGATCTAGAAATAAAATTCACCATCAGAATCCTTAGGACCTAATTAGCCATGTATAAAAACTTGAGCCTAAGAAGAGACCTTCTTGACCAACTTTACATTTTGGTCCTCATCTATTACTTTTTGGCCCTCAACTTTTGAAATCCTCGCATTTTAGCCCCTAACTCTTCTTCATTCTTTGCATTTGGGTCCTCCCTGTAAAACCCTGAGCAGCGCCATGCTTCGGCGACTTTGCGCGGAGCATGGCGCCGCGCAGGGTGAGGGAGACCCTTTGCCAAGTCAACCAGGGGTTCCCTGTGATGTCTGCCATCGCAGGGACACCTCCACGCTCTCTGCCATCACCCACACCTTCCGTGTGAACGCACGGAAGGTATGGGTGGCAGTCCGGCCATCCTCCGGCGAGGGAGGCACATCGCCTCCCTCCGTCCTCCTCTCTGATTCCACCTCTATAAAAACCGCCCCCGTCCACCGAACTCAACAGCTCGATTCTGACGGAGAAAACCCCTCCTCTTCCCTCTCTTCCCACTCCGGCAGAAGCCCCCTGCTCCGGCGGTTCTTCCTCCTCCTCCTCATCGCTCTGCCGCACTACCAGCAGCAGAGCTGCCTTCACCCGCTCTTCCCACGTCGCGCCGTACCCAGCGCGCGCTCTCCCAATCTCTCCTCGCCGCCGCCCCTTCTCTCTGGGCACCTTCTTCTCCGGCGACAGTCGATATGACTGTCGCCCTGCTCTGGTCCCCCTCGTCCCTCCAAGTAGGTACAGTTCTTCCCTTTCATCCCCTCTTTCTTTTCCCTATTTTAATTTGCTCAACCACCCTTTAACCACGCCTAATCACCCTCACCTTCTCCATCTCCGGCCACCCTCCGGCGAGACGTTCCCATCGCTCCGCAACCCCATATGCCTCGCCGACCCTCACAGAACCTCCACCTCACCACACTAAGCAACCTCCGCTCACCCATTATCGCTCCACCGCCCCACCACACTCCACCGAACAAACCCATTTTTCCGGTCGCAGTCCGACCTAGGGCCGCCGCCAGACACCGCCCCATAACCTGCTACCCCCCGCATTACCTTCGTCGTGCCACGGCGAAGGTCACCCTGTAGTCTGATTAGGCCGAGAGGCCCTGTTTGTGTTTGGCAGGTCTGCAGCCCCGGCCGCCATTGGCGATAAGGCGAGGAGCTTCCAAGCAAGCTCCAGGCCCTGCAGCAACAGGATCCCAGCTGAGGCGAAGCGGGGGGACTTGAGCGAAGGCAAGGAGCAGATTTGCGAAGAGAAACAAGCGCGTTGCTGCTGAAGCCAGGTCGCGCCTTCCTGCAGGCGCGTGCAAGCGAGGGACAAAATTTAGTCCCACATCGTGGGATTTCAAAGTGCCGCACCGGTTTAAATTGTTTTTGTGAAATAAGCTTATCGCCTCAGTACACGGGGTGAGGTCCCTCTCACCCGCTCACCCGGCCTCGTCCGCGATCACCCCCCGCGGACCTGGCCCGACCCGTTTACCGAACCTGCACTCCTCGCCCACCGCACTCCGATGGGCCTGGACCCGGGCACGACCCGTACCCGAATACCCGGCAGCTCTGGGAGAGCTATCCTACGAGCGGAATCTAAGAGAGAGAGACGCAGGAGAGGGTAGAGTAGGTTTTTTCCCTGACCAATCTGTGAGTGTGCAGGCATAGAGGAAGAAGAAGAAGAGAGGGCAGACTGCAGAGGAAGAAGGAGAAGAGAAAGAAGAAAGGAGCAGCCAGAGCTGTGGCTGCTTGAAGAAAAGCGAGGCAGAGAAGAAGAAGGTCGACGAAGAAAGACTGAAGGAAGAAGAAGGAGGAGCACCAAGCAGCACTGTAGCAGCGGCGACTTAAGTCGTCTGATTGGAAAATCAGACGACGCTCTGCAGAGGAAGAGAAGAAGGAGGAAAGAAGAGCAGGCACCGCACAGAGGAAGAAGAAAAAGAGAAGCTGAAGAAGAAGACGAGAAGCGCAAGGAAGACAGAGCTGAAAGAAGAAGAGAAGAAATAGAAGAAGCTCTGAAGAAAGAAGAAAAGAGAAGATCAAGGAAGAAGATCCGAGAAAGAAGAGAAGAAGACAAGCAAAGAGAGAAAGAAGAGAAGAAGAAAAAGCCAACAAAATAAATCTCTCTCTCTCTTTTCACTTTTGTAATAGAAACTTTGTACTTCTAGAATACAATTTACTCCCTGAGTTCGACCTGGGAAAACTTTTATTTTTCGAGTAACAAATTATATTAAACTGGTAACTGCTTCTCTATACTATACTACAACGAGATATTAAAATCATAGAGGATTGGCACCGAACCACTTTTCCAAGTTATATATAAACTTTAACTTTTTGGTTTTTTGCACTTATTTTTGGATTTTCATTTCATTACCTCTTATTTTGCTTGGCAATGTGTGCTACGTTGGGTAAATGAGTGTATTTATAGTTTGGTAACAATTGATCTTATTAATTGTAAGATTGGCACCTCGAGCTCTTAGGGTTGAACTCATGGCTTTAAACTGTTGAATTAACTAAGGGCACAACTTTATGTCTTAGTTTCTTCTTCACTTGATTTGGTACTATTGTGACTTATCCAACTCCAAAGTTTTTTCACATGACTTTTGTCTAGGAAATGCTTGTTTAGATTAGAAACATGGAATCCATTAATATGGATTCAACTAATTGAAGTATCAAGGCTAGCTAATCTATAGGCTACTAGACCAATCCTTTTAAGAATTTTAATTAGTCTTATATAACAAAGTTTCAAGTTGCCCTATACACTAAAACTTTGTATTTCTCTTATATGTGTAACTTTAAGGAAGACAAGATGAACAACTTGGACTATTAAATCTTTCCATCTTTTGTCTAAATAGATCTTGTATCTTGTAGCTTGCAACTTTATGTTGAGATAAATTTCTATATCCTTAAACTAATTGAATTGTCGTGAGATAGCCACTGTTCACTTTACTGTTGCGTTATTTCATACATCAAAGTTCCACAGTGCATTCAATTGATATTGTTCCTTTGCCAACTTCATAGTTTCATCACTCATGAATAGTACTGATAAGTACCTTCCTTCATTGATGAGTACCTTCCTTCTCCAATTCTCTCACTCCATGTCCTCCCTTCCTTCATTTCTCCCTATGCATATCCACCACTCCGATAGCGACCAATCGAGATCTCTCCCTCGATTTGTCCTTAGCTCTCCCCTTAATTCTCCTCATCTGTACCCTCTCTCTAAGTGGTTGATTGAATGAGCTCTACCCCCTCCTCGGCACCAAGATGTGGATTACATAGGAGAGAATGGTATGTGGAGGAGCACATAGACCTCAACACCCTCATGTCTTCTTTCATGCCATCAATCCTTGACCTTAGGGGCTCCCTCAACATTACCTTTTGTTACGACCCGATTCCCGAATCCCTACGAGACACAAGAATCGGACCGACTTGACTGATCCCAAGACCGAGTCGTCCAACGAAAAAGTAACCAAAAGAGCAGTAAAATAACCTACATTCACCATGTATATAACTAACAGTAACAAAATACAGCAGTAAAGAAAGAACTACTACAGTATACACCACCACAACAGTAAAGAAATAAACAGGTACATAAACATGATGCTTATAATAAAAGAATACAGTGGTAACAGAAACTGCTCACTACAACAGAAGGAAAGGCACAGTGGGTACTACACAAGTAAAAACTACTGGACTCTACTAGGCCCAGCACCCTCTGCAGCCGCCGGCTCTGGCTGCTCAACACTTGGTCCTAAAAAGGTGACAAAGGTGACACATCAATGAAACGCTGAGTAGAGTGAACCAAAAGCTAAGAAAACAGTAAGGTGGACAGTAGCTGTTATATTTTTAATCTCTTTCTTTATTTTTCGTTTACTCGTTATTGAGTTATTCCTTAGATCTTTCTCTTGATCTCGAATGTTCCTCGTGGGAACAATCTTGATTGCAATCTTTTCCGAAAAGTAGAAGTAACACGTGGTGCTCTCCTGGCCGGGAGAGTCCCCCGTGGTGGTCCTACCCTCAGTCAACCACCCCAAAGTCACTGACAGATGTAACGGTGACTACGGCATGCGCGACAAACGCACGGGTGGCTACCCCGCACTGGCACGCGATCAGTCGTTTCTGTTAACGGGTGAGCCCTAAAGCACAGCACGGAACCAGTATAGGGCAGAGCCCTCTCAGTAACAAGGGTCCAGCCCCTTCACAGTAACCAAACAAGGGTCTTGCCCCTCCACAGTCCGCGCACCCTCGCCTGACTACCCTGGTTTACCCAGTGGGCTTAACAAGTCGATGTAGAAGGACTAGCAGAACCCCGGGGCCCGTGGGGTGGCTAGTGCTCTCCCTACACTAGTAGCTCTCCTCGGTATTGTGTACACGAGGGCCAAAAGTCGGTACAAAGTGGCCAGACCTAACCCCGGGTCCCTAGGGCGGCTAGCTCCACTCTGCACTAAACCGGGGGATAGTCGCTCTCCTTGGTACTCCATACTCAAGGGCCAGCTCACTTCCCCAATTCTATTCCATTCACTTCTCAGGAGTTCTACTCCTAATTCCCCGTATGATTCATGCTCATTTTTCTTTAACTCAGCCAATTTAGGTTTCATCATTTCAGCTTTAATTTTCATATAGCCCATGTTCTCAACAGTAATTATCCATTCATAAACATGCAACTGTTAACCAATTACATGAAGTTATCGTTTTCCTTTCTACTTTTCCAAGACTGCAATATATATATTCAATCTAGTTTTCCAGTCCTAGGATTCATGCCATATCCTAGGATCTATCATTCAATCTAGTTTTTCAGTCTTAGGATTCATGCAATACCCTAGGATCTATCATTCAATCTAGTTTTTCAGTCCTAGGATTCATGAAATACCATAGATTCTATTAATTATTTCACAAATACATAATTTTTGATAAATAATTAAAGGAGCCACTCTACCCGCAAAATCGGGAGTACTGGGGGCGTGATCGACAAGCTCGCGCCCTCCGCAACCCCCAAAGCCGCAACGAAACGGGGTCCTAACACAATGATCAATTACAAGGAGCTACTCAGAACATGATACAAATATTGTAAACAAGTAAAGGAACTAAATCTGAGAAGAACAAAACTTGAAACGCGGAAAACATACTTCGAACGGACCCTAAACGGGTCAAAAACGACAAGTCTGCCCAAAATCAGACATCTTAAACGATGACTCAGGTCATACCTTGATCCTGCGCTGTCCTTCAGACGTCCGGAATCCCGCTGAACCGTTTGGAATTAGTTTCCAGATGTTCGACTGTCACTCTAGACGTCTGGAGACCCTCTCCGTCGTCTGGTGCTGTGCCCAGACGCCCGATCTGTGTGGGAGGACGTGCCCTTGTGCCTTCCCGAACGAGACCTGCACGTACACGCGATCGTCCTCAACATGAAATGAGGCAGAACTCCTTGGCGGGATGACTGCATGGCCGTACATGTGAAAATAGGAAGGATGGAAAAATATCGTACCTTTCAGACGTCTGGACCTTCCTCCATACGTCTCCTGCATCGTCTGGACGTATGTCCAGACGTCTGATTCTGGGAAATTTTCCCAGAATTAGGACCTCCTTGCCCTCTGCTTGTAGCACACGGCCGTGTCGTGCAGCGCTCTCTTGCTGCTTAAGCTGCAGCAGCTCCTTCCCAACACCATGCTTCCGCTGCGCACCCGTCGGTCGGCCCTGGTTGCTCCGGCGAGCTCGCACCCTCACGATCTAGCTCTCTCCCTCTCGCAACAACCCCTCCTCCCCACACACTCACAGCAGCAGTTGCTACTGCCCTCACCCGCTCACTCTCTCGTTGACAGGAAGAAGAAGAAGAAGAGGGCGGTGGAGTGAGGGTGAGGGAGAGGAGAGGGGGGTATTTGAAGGCTGCCGTGGGGAGAGAGAGAGAAAGAGGTGGCTGCGCCTGCAGGGAGGAAGGAAAGAGAAGGAGGGTGGCGGTTCAGTCTGCACGCGCATGCGCACAGACGCAAACCCGTACGCCGAAAAAATTAAATTCCAGACGTCTAGGAAGGCTTCCAAACATCTGACCAGACGTCTGGACCAATTCCCAGATGTCTTAAACGACGTTTGATGCAAGGGTCATAACACCTTTCATTAGCCATCCCCCAAGGCCATTCATGGGTATGCTCTCGTCTTTGAACTTCAAGTCTAGACAATTAGGATTGAGTCTTGTATTGATGTTATAAATAAAGTGCTAGATTCACTAAGCTCCACAGATTAACTGAGAGTGGGAGCGAAAGTGAGTCAATAGTCCAACTCCATGCTTCTTCGTAACTAAAGTGTTTTCCCTTGATGATCACCAAAGGTGATCGAGTAGTTGTTGGAGTTATGTGCCCTGAGCGAGCCAACCTAAGTCAAATTACCCGATCAATAATTCAAATCTAAATGTCAAATCACATGAACACACTAATATGATTAGATAGGCCTCTTAATATAATTAGGATAATGTACTATAACCATGTTGGATATACTGATGACAGGTATCGAAGATCTAAATACTTTAGATCTCGGATTTCGATAAGTCATTAATAGCCATCATGATATCCACTTGTTGTTTCTACTATAAGAATAGATGGTAATCTTCTCAAGAGACTATTGCCTGGTTAATGCCTTTAATGCATATCTTCTACATAGAAATGGTGATTCAAGGTTGTTATGTAGGTTAAGTCAAGGAGTGGACTTGACAAGATGGAGATGTGGAAATCTTTCTCTTATTACTGTCATGAAGAAGGTGTATCCTTTGACTTAAGACAAATATGTGTTTCTATGTTTGAATACACGCATTTAGTGGATTGATAGTTGATGCACCACTTTGGTGTTGAAAGTTGAAACCTGGTGTGCATATGAGGGCATAGGAGAAATATGATCTCTCAAAAATATCACACAGGTCTGCTATCATAAATGTACGCAACAAATAGGAAGACTTAGGCTTGCTTTGAGTATATTGGGAAGTACAAAATGTCATACATGGTTGTAAGGGTACTGATCAAACCCATACATGAAAAAGAAGACAATTTTTCGTAAAAAAAATCGATCTTCGTTCTCGTCCTAATAATACAAGAACATAAAAGTATGCAACCATGAATATGCTGGACAGTGAATCTAGGATTTAATCTTAGAAGTTACCTATGTCTTCTAGTGTGAAAGCTTCATGAGTATTTGGAAAACTTGAGTGAGGCGTAATGTTATAATTTCACAAATCTTAAACTCTTCATTATTGGTGTAATGAAACCAATAATGATTTCGATGGGTTCCTATTTGAAGGATAAATCAAATGTTATTTAAAGAGTTAAATATCTCTTGATTTTATAATTAATTGCACCTAAGGTATGATGTTCCTGGACTTGAGAAAATAGGCCATACATCATTACGTTTATAGTATTAGACAACACCTTTGTAAATAACATGTTTAGAACAAAAATAGATGTTTCAGATCTAAAAGTAAACATTTGAAATGAGATATGTAGGTGCTTGAGACACACATAAGACACCTGAAAAACTTAAGAAACTTTAACAATAGAGTGAAATAAGATCAGATGTCTTGGACCCAAGAATAGACATCTGAATGGAATATTTCAGATGTCTGGAAACCAAACTGGATGCCTGCAAAACTTACAAATTGGTTTTATCAAGGTTCTAAGGATGTAGAAAGATTAGATAGGTTCTAAGGTATATGGTATGGATGTTTTCAAGAGATATAAAGGCTCTTTTACATTCTATCAAAGAAAATAAAAGATACGTAAAACTAAATCTAAATCTAAAGCCCTTTTCTTCAAGTCCTTAAGCTTTCCTCCTTTATGCTTTGCCTCCTCCATCCTTTCATGTAGCTTGAGCTTGAGATTCCATCACGCTTCATTCATTCTTAAGCCCGAAATATTGATCTCCAAATACAATGTTAAACATAATTTGTTTTGTTATCATCAAAATCAATAATCGTATTTTATCACCAATAATCATCTGTTAACAAATGTTAGAGAATAACATCTACTGTAATATACAATTAACTCATGTTAACAGAGTAGTAGTTATCCTTTATATATTACAGGTAGCTTATTATATACCCTCCTTTTTAACATGTGGTGATAAACTTATAAATTAACAACAGCTATTATTCCAATTAATTGTTCACTTTCCACTCATTTCGCATGAATGTAGGTCTCTTTATTCACACATTATACATCAATCATTGAAAGGACTCCAGTGCCACTACACAACATCAAGATATGAATAAGTTGAAATCACACATCTCAATTGACCTATAATTATATTGAAGAAACCTCACATATGTGAGGTTTAGATTGATTATCAACTTGATACCATCAGTGGCCATTCGTTCCATGGCAAGCCTTAGATTTTGTGACATGGTTGAGTCATGTCTTCTGTGACATTTTTTTTGTAACATTTGTATATAAAAATAAAAAGTCACATTTGCTAAAACTCTTTGAAGATTGGCAACAATAAAGGATACCAAATAAAACCCACAATTACATGTGTATAAGAAGAGAGAAACTCACATTTGTGAAGAATACAACACATATTTACAATGTCCTAAAAACCACTAATACGCGAAACATGTATTGAGAAAAAAGAAAACTCACATTTGCTAAAACTCTTATAAAAATCATAACCATGAAGAAATAATGCACACCTACAAGCACACAAATTAAAATCCAAAATGACAGTTGTTAAGAAAGAGAAAACCTCACATTTGCTATTATTGTTGTAATAATCACCAAATACATTATATAGCATGTGTCAAGAAAAATAAAAACTCACATCTACTAACATTATTAAGAATCACATGTGAAAAAATAAAACACACAAGCACACTAACTAAAACCCAAAATTCACATTTGTTAAGTAATTGGAAATTTACATTAAAGATTCTTAATAATGACGTGAAAAGCACAACACACACCTACAATATCTTAAAACCATTGAATAGGTGAACTGACATGTATAAAGAAAGAAACAACTGACATATACCAAAACTCTTATAGAAATCAAAACTATGAGAACACAATGTCCACTTACAAGCATGATGTGAACACATTTATTTATAGAAAAATACCTATTTATGCACGTTACTAGGTTAGTTAGATGTAGATAGCACAGAAAATATTGCATAATAGCATCATCATGCATTTAGAGTAGATTATATAATTTGTATATTAATTTCCCTATTTTAATATCTAGGGAAATGCCAACATAAATCGAAGCCTCGGATGATGAATCTGATCGAACAAATGGACTCAGAGTAACTATCCCAGTTCAATAATGCGAGAATCGTCTCAATTGGAGCTCTGTATCACCCAATACGAAGCAAAGAGGATGGATGGCCACGATGGTGCCACGTGGCACCATCCTAGCCGCCCACGTCGCCTGTCACCCTCTCCTCTCAAAAGCAGCATGCAATCTAAGATGTCAGATCTTCATCCAACAGCTATGAGCACTCAACCACCGCATTAAAACCTCAATAAGCCAACAGCGTGGCGCAATGGTCCCACACGCTCCTTGTAACACATGAGGCATAGATTCGAACCACCGAGTGCCTCTAACTCTCAGCACACTAAGGGCGCACTAAATTGGGTTGTTTGATCAGAGATGAGCAGTCGCGGTGAGGCCACCGGCTGGACGGATGATGAGTGTGATCGACGTGCGATCGTACGCACCCCTTCAATGCAATCTCAGCGTGCAAATGCACCGATCAATATCCTCTGATGCATGATTTCTAATGCGATCTCATCTCACCAGTAGAGCGCGCGAAGTGCGAAGAAGGATAGAGCACATGAGGAATCACACCCGTTCATCAAGGATCAACGCCTGGTGATGTGCCATGTGGCACGCGGGGAGCGCAATTGAAGGCAGATTTGAGTCGTTTGATCGCAATCGGACAGCTCCCACTTACCGTCCTCTCACCACCCTTCTTACTTCTTTCTCTCCCATTCTAGAGCTCAAGAATCTTTCTTGAGTGAGTCCCAAACCCCGATATGCTCCACTAGAGTAATTAAAATAATTTTTCCACCTTCTCAACCCTCATTCGTGGAGTACCCACCAACCGTCCTCTCAGCACCCTTCCAGGAAGCGGATCCTGCTATGGCGTCGCCTTGCCTCGTCCCCAGTTAGTCCAAGCTCTATTCTTCTTCCTCCACCTCCGTTGTCATTCTTCCAGGCACAGTTTAAGTAGCTTGTCCTCTAAGCAGCCGTTGAGGAGGATAACTTCTCTCTCCTCTTTCTCTTTGCTGCTTTTTAGTGTAGTTTTTATCTTCTGCAATTAGTGTAATTAACATTAGCTTAGTTTGATAAAATATTTTTTCTCTCACTCTATCCTCCTCTCTCCCTCTCTCTCTTTTTCTCTCTCCCTTATTCTGCAAGTAGAGTAGAGTAGATTAGATAATTCTCCACCTAATATTCCGTCTATCTAAAAATACCAAAAAATTATAAAATCAAAAAATCTCTAAAAAATAAATAAATATAAATGTAGATTTCTCGTGTAATCAAACGTTGCCTCCTTGTGTTCGACCCGGGACTCACCTCAGTTTCAGTTAATTTTTTTTATAAATGAATTTTCGCGACTATGACAACCTGGTTTTCTAAACTCCAATTTTTCTCACGTAAAATCTTGTTAATCAAAGCACATAAACTTAGACATAAAAAGTCATATAATAAAGAAGAGGAAAACTTACACCTGGTAGGACCATTATAATAATTACTTGTATGAAAAACACAAGGTACGTTTACAATTGTCTCAAAATGAAGATAAAATGCAATATGACATGTGTTAAGCAAAATAGAAATCACATTTTCTAGAACTCTTATAAAAACCACATTTAAGAAAAAATAGCGTAGGTGCACTAGAGTGGGGGTAAATAGTGTAGGAAATAAAAAATGATACAAATAAAAGCAATCTCACAATTCAACCACCACAAATGCATAGGTATTTTTAGCTAAAAACCCAACGGGTAAAAACTACCACCTCAACCTTCATAACTTAAGATTTCCCGATCTATTGAGTAGATCAAATCCACTAATGTATCACTTAAATGAGGATGATACAACCTCAAATTACAATCCACATTACTTTAATCGAGGGTAGTGAACCTCAAACCCTCTTCTTTGTGAAGAGTATTTTGTCTTACGAAGGTGACGAGAATTCACCACGTGAATACTCAACCAAAAATAACATGAAAAATACAACCTATAAAGTCACAAAATATAATGTTGATCTAAGCTACTATAGGCAAAGAGACTTCCCTATTTGTGGAAGTGAGTAGGCGTCAAGGCACAATGGGTTGTTACTCTTATAAGTGTAGTATGAAGCATGGAGAGCGTGAACACTTTCTTCGTTTGATCTCTTCACAAAATGAGCCTAAAATGGTGGAAAGTATTATCTCTTGTTGTGTCTAGCCAAGGAGAGGTTCCCTTCTATTTATAGTGGTCTTAAGATGGTTCAAGAAGGCTTGGGAGAGGGCTTCTGGTCGTTGGAGGCATATCCTAGGAGATTGGGTCGAAATCCAAATCAAATCAGGCCATACTTAGTCCTGAGAGAAGAATTAGATGTCCGATAAATTGATTAAATGTCTGATCAGACGTCTAATAAAAGAATGAGACGTCTAATTCTGTAAGGCGTTCTCCCTAGAATGGGATCGGATCCAAACATGGATCCAGTGTCTTGTGGTCAGACGTCTTACTGGACATCTAGATAAGCTGTTAGATGTTTAATGACAAAGATTATCTCAAGAGTTGATTCCCAAGAAGCTAACAGTTAGATTAAGTCTAAAAAATTATAATTAGGGTCAAATTTAATAACGGCAGTCAATTATAGGATGTCTAGGACTATCTTTGGACGTCTTGAAGAGGTTCTGGACATCTGATACAAGGTGTGGACGTCTGAAAGCAAATGTCACAGACTAGGTTTCGGAAGCCTGGTTATTGGACGTCTGATCGAATGTCTGGACATCTTAAAATGAGATTTTGGACGTCTGATTATACGTCTGGACGTATGATAAGGTTTATTGGAAGTTTGATAAAATGTCTGGAAGTCTAATAAGGCAGATTGTTTGTTGTTTTGTCTTTCTAACTTGATTCTAAGATATTCCTAAGTATCCTAAGGTTAAGTAAGTGTGTCTAGGACTTAGGTTATTATATTTTGGGCTCTTTAACATATTTTTAAGGAGATAAAAGAACAAAAAATACAAGTACATAAAAATGAAATGAATATCCTATTCTTCTTCTTCTTCAAGCTTTAGCTCCAAGTCAAGTCCCCAATCCATTCCCCTTAGTGCTTTTACTCCTAAGTCAAGCTCCTCCATTCCTTCATGGATTTGAACTTGAACTCCTACACATTTGCTACCATTTGCATATAATCTGAAACTTTGAACTCAAATGCAAATGTTAAATTACAAGTGTTTTGTTATTATCAAAATCAATAATCGTGGTGCATTTACACCAACAATCTCCCCTTTTTTGATGATGACAAAATCATAAATAATATTTCAAAAGAATCTCTCCCCTTTTGACATTATCAAAAAGGTTTAATCACTTATCCTATAACGCCCCCTTAAAACATGCTCTTTTAACAATATGGTAACTCCCCTCTTTTTGGCTTAATAATACAAGAGATGTGCTTTTCAAAAATCTATTATTTCCTTTTTAACATAATTTAGGAAAATTTTGGAAATAAGCTCATTTTCCCTAATGACAGGCACTTCTATGTCAAATTCAAAGTTTGTAAGAGTTATAAGTGTTCACTCCCCTTTTTAAAGGAAATATAGCTTCATAAGTTTTAAAGAACTCCCCCTAAATGCATGTGTAACGACCCGGTTCCCGAGTCCCTACGAGACACGAGAACCGGACCGACTCGACTAATCCCAAGACCCAGTCGTCCAACGAGGAAGTAACCAAAAGACAGTAAAATAAACCACATTCAGCATGAATATAACTAACAGTAAGAAAGTACAGCAGTAAGGAAAGAAACAACTACAGTAGGCACCACCACAACAGTAAAACAACATTTATCATATAACAAAAACTGCAGGTAAAGAAGGTACAGCGGAAACAAAACTACTCACTAGAACAGAAACAAAAAGGGGTACAAAGCTGGGGTAACTCTACTGGACCCTACTCGGCCCAGCGTCCTCTGCAGCCGCCGACCCTGGCTGCTCAACACCTGGTCCTGAAAAAGGTAACGAGTGTAACACGTCAGCAAAACGCTGAGTAGAGTGGCAAACTAACTAAAGGCAACAGTAGAGTGTACAGCAGCTGTTATGTTCTATTACTTCCTTTATTCACATCTTTCAATTTTTCTCACTATTTCATTTATTTCTCAGATCCTTTACTTGATCTCGAATGTCCTCATGGGACGATCTTGATTGCAGTCTTTTCCAAAAGTAGAAGTAGCACGTGGTGCTCTCCTGGCCGGGAGAGTCCCCCGTGGTGATCCTACCCTCAGTCAACCACCCCAAGGTCACTGACAGACGTAACGGTGACTACGGCACGCGCGATAAACGCATAGGTAGCTAGCCTGCACTGGCACGCGGTCAGTCGTTTCCGTTAACGGGTGCGCCCAAAGCACAGCACGGAACCAGGGCAGAGCCCTCTCAGTAACAGGGGTCCAACCCCTCCACAGTAACCAAACCGGGGCCTTGCCCCTCCACAGTCCGCGCACCCTCGCCTGACTACCCTGGTTTGCCCTAGTGGGCCTAACAAGTTGGTGAAGGAGGCTAGCAGAACCCCGGGGCCCGTGGGGTAGCTAGTACTCTCCTAACACTACTAGCTCTCCTCGGTACTACGTACACGAGGGCCAACAAGTCGGTACAGAGCGGCCAATCCTAACCCCGGGTCCCTGGGGCGGCTGGCCCCACTCTGCACTAAACAGGTATAGGTACTTCCCTTGGTACTGCGTACCCAAGAGACAGTACAAACTACATCTCAGTTCCATTCCTTTTTCTTTCCAGGAGTTCCACTCCTAACTCCCCGTAGGGTTCCAGCTCTTTATTTCAGAGCATCATATGTTTCACTTTCCAGATTCACGTTCTCAAATTCCATGATCTCAAACATGTTTCTTTATTCATAACAGGCAGCTGTTAATTTAAATTTACAGGCAGCTTTATATATTCCTTTCCATTTTTCCAAGACTGCAGTAATATACATTCCACTAGTTTTTCCATCCTAGGATTCATGCCATATCCTAGGATCTACCATACAATCTAGTTTTCCGGCCCTAGGATTCATGCAACACCTAGGAGCTATCATTCCATATATTTCTCATTCCTAGGATTCATGCAAAGCCCTAGGTTCTAGTTATGGTTCCATACTTTAACAGATTTTATTAATACTTAAAGCCACTCTACCAGGTACAACGGGAGTAATGGGGGCGTGATCGGGAATCCCGCGCGCCTCCGCGACTCTCAAGACTGCAACTGAACGGGATCCTGTCACAAGGATCAAACACAAGGAGTGTCTCAAAACAGTGTATAGCTACTGTAGGCGGGTAGAGGAATAAATTCTGAAACGAACGCAACTCGAATCGCGGAAAACGGAGCCCAAACGGGCCCTAAACGGGTCGAGAAAGACGATACTGTGCAAAATCAGACGTCTGGAACTCCCTCCAGACGTCTTAAACGGTGGATCAGAGAATTACCTGCTCAGCGTGGTTTCCCAGACATCCAGAAGTCTGCAGGGACGTCTTTCCTAGATCCCAGACGTCCGATGGTCACTCCGGACGTCTGGAGGTCACTCCCGCCGTCTGGTACAACTTCCAGACGTCTGATTCGCAAAGGACGACGAATCAGACAACCTGCGTACAGCCAACCCCCTCCCTCAGTACGGTCAGTCGACAAAAAGGAAGAAGAAAGCGGAAACTCACCTTTCAGACGTCTGTATGATCTCACAGACGTCGACCTTGCCGTCTGGATATCAATCCAGACGTCTGATTCTGGAAATTTTTCCAGAATCAGAGCCCTCCTCGGCCTCCGCTCGCGACGCCGCCCGCGTCGCACCTCGCGCGTACGCTGCTCCGCCCGCAGCAGGTCCCTCTCCGCGACGCTCTGCGCCCCCTGCGCCCTCCGCCGGCCGGCCAAGCCGGTCCTGGCGAGCTCGCCCTCACGGCAGAGCCCCGCCCTCGCACGCCGCAGCTCCTCCGCGCTTACTGCGGCTGCCGCTGCCGCTGCGCCCTCGCGTCCGCTCGCTCTCGCGCACAGGCAGGAGAAGAAGGAGGAAGATGGTGGAGACGGGAGGGGAGGCGCGCCCCCCCCTTTTAACGTCGCGCGGAGAGGAGAGAGAAGGCGGTCGCAGCCGCCTGCAGCCGCAGAGGAAGAGGGCAGAACGCAGGTCTGCGCGCACAGGCGCGCAGACGAATATCCCGTGCGAGCATAACTGTTCGCCAGACGTCTGTAAACTATCCCGGACGTCTGGTCAGACGTCTGGATGTGATCCCAGACGTCTTTACAGACGTCTGGGCCACCTCCCAGACGTCTTAAAGGACGTCTGGGGCACGCGCTCGTTACAATATAACAAACTCAAAGGAAGTTTCATCCCCGAAACTTGCGCCAACTAGGGTGCGGGAAGAAGGTGTCCAAATAACCATAACAAACTCAAAGAGGACCGAAGCCGGTCCGAAAAGGCGTACCCGCGAAAAGCTCCGGGTACCGCTCCCGCATTGCCGCCTCAGGCTCCCAGGTAGCCTCCTCGTACCGCTGGCTCCTCCACAAAACCTTTACCAGGGGTACTTGCTTTCGTCTCAACCTGCGGACGGCTCGGTCTAGGATCTGCACTGGCCGCTCGGGGTAGGTCAGGTCGTCGCTCACCTCGACGCTCTCGTGACTCAGTACGTGGCTGGGATCGGCTACGTACTTCCTGAGGTTGGACACGTGGAACACGTCGTGCACACCAAAAAGCTGCGGGGGAAGGGCAAGTCTGTAAGCAATGGGTCCAACCCGCTCCAGGACCTCGAAGGGCCCCACGAACCTCGGCGCGAGCTTCCCTCTCACCCTAAACCGCTGTAAGCCCTTCATGGGCGAAACACGAAGAAAGACGTGGTCCCCAACCTCGAACTGCACCTCTCTGCGTCTGCGATCTGCGTAGCTCTTCTGTCTGCTCCTGACAGTGCGGAGTCGTCTGTGGATCTGCTCAACTACCTCCTGACTCTGCCGGATCAACCTGGGGCCAACCTCCCGCTTGGTCCCCACCTCAACCCAACTCAAGGGTGCCGTGCATTTCCGTCCGTACAGAGCCTCGTAGGGAGCCATGCCGATGCTCGAGTGATAACTGTTGTTGTATGCAAACTCTGCCAGGGGCAGGTGCTCCTCCCAAGAGCCCCTCCAGTCTAGTACACAGGCACGCAAAAGGTCCTCAAGTGTCTGTATCGTGCGTTCCGACTGTCCGTCCGTCTGGGGGTGGTAAGCCGTGCTAAACCTCAACCTCGTCCCCAAAACTGGGACGTAAAGCGGGTATCCCGGTCGGATACGATCTCCCGCGGAACTCCGTGTAGTCGCACCACATCACGGATATACCTCTCTGCCAACTGTGCTGGTCCCAAAGTGACTCGGATCGGCAAGAATCGTGCCGTCTTCGTCAATCTATCCACTATTACCCAGACTGCGTCGTGCCCTCGCTGGGTAACAGGTAAGCCCACCACCAAGTCCATGGTGATGCTCTCCCACTTCCACTCTGGCACTGGAAGCGGCATCAGCGGCCCTGCAGGCCTCTGATGCTCGGCTTTCACCTGCTGGCACACTAAGCACTGCTGCACGAACTCACCCACATCCCGCTTCATCCCTCTCCACCAGAACTCGCGTCTCAAGTCATGGTACATTTTCGTGTTTCCGGGATGTATGGTGAATCTGGAACCGTGTGCCTCAGTCAGGAGCTCTCTCAACAGCTCCTCGTCTCTGGGGACGCACAGCCGTCCCCTCAAGCGTAACACCTGGTCTGTGAAAGAGAAGTCCCCTGGGTCCCCTGACAGTACTCTGTCGCGCAAAGACTGCAAGTACGGATCGGCCATCTGTCCCGTGATGATGCGGTCTATCAACTCTGGTCTGGTCTGCCGTGTCACCGTCACTGCCCCACAGTACCCTCGTAACTCTAGAGGTCGCCAACTGCCCACCTCCTCCAAAAGGCTCCAACTATGTAACTGTAGACTGGCCAAGCGTGCGGGCGCCTTACGACTCAAGGCGTCAGCCACCACATTGGCCTTTCCCGGGTGGTAGGAGATGCTGCAGTCGTAGTCCTTCAGGAGCTCCAACCAACGTCTCTGTCTCATGTTGAGCTCCTTCTGGTCAAAAAGATATCTGAGGCTCTTGTGATCTGTAAAAATCTCGAAGGTCTCACCGTACAAGTAGTGCCTCCATATCTTCAGCGCGAAGACAACAGCTGCCAACTCTAGATCGTGGGTAGGGTAGGTATGCTCATGGGGCTTCAGTTGCCGCGAGGCGTAAGCGACCACGTGACCCCTCTGCATGAGCACACCTCCTAACCCCTGCAAGAAAGCGTCCGTGTACACAACGAACCCGCCACTACTGTCAGGGATGGTGAGCACGGGAGCCGAGGTCAACCTCTCCTTCAGCTCCAGAAAACACGCCTCACAGGTGTCTGTCCAAGCGAAAGGCACATCCTTCCGAGTCAACTGTGTCATAGGACGTGCAATATGCGAAAACCCTCTGATGAACCATCTGTAGTAACCTGCCAGTCCCAGGAAACTGCGAATCTCAGTGACTGAACGCGGTCTCTCCCACCTGAGCACTGCCTCGACCTTGGCGGGATCCACCGCCAGGCCGTCTCCAGAGATCACATGACCCAAAAAGGTCACCTCCCTCAACCAGAACTCGCACTTGCTGTATTTGGCGTACAGCCTGCGTCGTCTCAGAGTGTCCAGAACCATCCGCAAGTGCTGTCCGTGCTGCGTCCGATCTCTAGAATAGATGAGTACATCATCTATGAAAACCACCACAAACTGGTCCAAGTACGGTCTGAACACCCGGTTCATCAGGTCCATGAAAGCAGCGGGGGCATTGGTCAGCCCAAACGGCATGACCAAAAACTCGTAGTGTCCGTAGCGGGTGCGGAAAGCTGTCTTGGAGACGTCGGTCTCCCTGATCCTCAACTGGTGGTATCCAGACCTCAAGTCGATCTTGGAAAACACCGTGGCACCCCGCAACTGGTTAAACAAATCGTCAATCCTCGGCAGCGGATATCTGTTCTTGATGGTGACCCTATTCAGCTGTCGGTAGTCCACACAAAGGCGTAGGGTCCCATCCTTCTTCTTCACAAACAGTACCGGGGCTCCCCAGGGAGACGCACTGGGCCTCACGAAACCTTTCTCCAAAAGGTCCTGCAACTGAGACTTGAGCTCTCGCAACTCAAGCGGTGCCATCCTGTATGGCGCGGTGGAGATGGGGCTGGTCCCTGGTACTAGTGAGATCTCAAACTCGATCTCACGCTCGGGCGGTAGTCCTGGTAACTCGTCTGGAAACACGTCGGGGTACTCTCTGACCACCGGGATGCTCTGGAAGTCTGCCACGGGGCTGTGCTCTGCCACCACACAAGCTAAGAAGCCCTCACACCCCTGGCTCAAAAGTCTCGCCGCCCGAAGTGCCGAAATGCACCTGAAGCCTCCGTCCACTGGCTGCCCGTGAAACTCGAAGGAAGGCAACTCCGGAATGGAGAAGACAATCTTCCTCTCGAAGCAGTCTACCAAGGCGTGGTAAGCGGACAGCCAATCCATCCCCAGGATCACCCCAAAGTCCTCCATCTGTATCATAATCAGGTCAGCTGGCAGGTTGTGTCCCCCGATGCTGACCCCGCAACCCGTGTACACCTCCTCAGCTACAAACAGCTGACCACTCGGACCTCTGATTACGAACGGGTTCTCTAACAATGTATAATCCTGGTCCAAACTAACTGCGAAACTGTCTGCGACAAACGAGTGCGTAGCGCCGGAATCGAAAAGCGTGTAAACGAGTCTGCCAGAAACTGAAACCATACCTGCTACCACGGATCCCGAAGCTCTGGCGTCCCTGTGTGTTAGGGCGTTGATACGCCCCTCAGCTCTAGGTGCGGACGAAGCAGCCACACTCTGCGTCGGACGGGTAGGTGCTGGCCGGTACCCTCCTCGCGACTGCAGTCCTCCTCCTCGCGCCTGGAAACCGCGGCCTCCTACGCGCCCTCCAGTGCTCTGCGCGGGAAGTATCTGCTGACCTCCTGCCCTAGATGGGCAGTCCCTCCTGACGTGGCCCGGCTGGCCACACTGGTAGCAGAGGGGAGCCCGACTCCCGCCCTCAGTGAGTCCCTGCTGTCGGCTCGGCGGGGGTCCGGTGCTGGCGACTGGCCCCTGTCGAGGGCCCCCAAAGGCCACTGATGGCCCTGCACAACGTGACGGCTCTCCTGCGGACGCCACGTGTCTCCGTTCTCGCCGGCCTTGTGAGAAGTCTGGCTGAAAGGGCCTCTTCCGCCCGCCGTCGGTCTCTCGCGCGGACGGGTTGGTCTCCTCGTAAGTCATAGCTGCCTCTACCACCCTCGAAAACGTCGGCAGCTTCAGGGGTTTGACATACCCCCGGATCGCAGGCCGGAGCCCCTCGGTGAACCTCCAAAGGCGCTCCTCCTCAGTGGCCACCGCTGTCGCTGCAAAGCGGGACAGCTCCAAGAAACGCGTGCGGTACGCGCTCACGGTCATCGTCCCTTGGCGGAGAGTGTGGAACTCCCGCCTCCTCTGGTCCTGCCACGTCTGGGGGAAGTACTGCTCGCAGAAGAGGGTGACGAACTGGTCCCACGTTGGCTCGTCCCTCTCCTGTCCCCGGACCGCCCTCCACCACCGGTGTGCCGCACTCTCCAGCTGGTACGTGGCAAAGGCCACGCGGCACTCCACCGGGGGGCGAAGGGTGTCGAAGATCTTCTCCAACTGCTCAAGCCAGTCCTCTGCCTCGGTCGAGTCCTCATCCCCCTTGAAGGAGGGGGGCTTCAGCTTCCGGAACTGTCCGAAAAGCTCGAAGTGGTGCTGTAGGGGAGGTGCTGGCGCACCTCCAGGCGAAGGTGCCTCGTGTACAGAAGTGTCGGAGGAAGGTGGGGGCGGCAGGGGCCCATCCCCTCCCTCGTGTCCAGCGCCGCGTCCGTCGCGTGGTCCCACAAAGGACTCCCCCTCTACAACCCCAGGAGGAGGTGCTCGGGGCGGTGGGTGGAGCTCCTCTCGTACAATATCCCGTATCAGTCTGGCGAGGTCCTGGGCCTGGATGCCAGGGAGTGGTGGTTGGTCCACCGAGACGTCAACGACAGCACGTCCACCTCGCCGACCTCGCCCTCGGCCGTGCCCGCGGCCAGTCTCGCCAGTCCCACGACGAGGCATCTCCTGCAAGGAGACACGAAACAAAACGGAAGCGTCAAAACAGACGGTACCTAACAACACTTCTAAGAGCTCATATCAAGAGATATGTTGTGGTGGCTACTCTAGCTATAAACATGTGAATTGGTTATTTTCCAGTCAGTTGATTCACTTCTCGGGACGACCTTGCTCTGATACCATCTTGTAACGACCCGGTTCCCGAGTCCCTACGAGACACGAGAACCGGACCGACTCGACTAATCCCAAGACCCAGTCGTCCAACGAGGAAGTAACCAAAAGACAGTAAAATAAACCACATTCAGCATGAATATAACTAACAGTAAGAAAGTACAGCAGTAAGGAAAGAAACAACTACAGTAGGCACCACCACAACAGTAAAACAACATTTATCATATAACAAAAACTGCAGGTAAAGAAGGTACAGCGGAAACAAAACTACTCACTAGAACAGAAACAAAAAGGGGTACAAAGCTGGGGTAACTCTACTGGACCCTACTCGGCCCAGCGTCCTCTGCAGCCGCCGACCCTGGCTGCTCAACACCTGGTCCTGAAAAAGGTAACGAGTGTAACACGTCAGCAAAACGCTGAGTAGAGTGGCAAACTAACTAAAGGCAACAGTAGAGTGTACAGCAGCTGTTATGTTCTATTACTTCCTTTATTCACATCTTTCAATTTTTCTCACTATTTCATTTATTTCTCAGATCCTTTACTTGATCTCGAATGTCCTCATGGGACGATCTTGATTGCAGTCTTTTCCAAAAGTAGAAGTAGCACGTGGTGCTCTCCTGGCCGGGAGAGTCCCCCGTGGTGATCCTACCCTCAGTCAACCACCCCAAGGTCACTGACAGACGTAACGGTGACTACGGCACGCGCGATAAACGCACAGGTAGCTAGCCCGCACTGGCACGCGGTCAGTCGTTTCCGTTAACGGGTGCGCCCAAAGCACAGCACGGAACCAGGGCAGAGCCCTCTCAGTAACAGGGGTCCAACCCCTCCACAGTAACCAAACCGGGGCCTTGCCCCTCCACAGTCCGCGCACCCTCCCCTGACTACCCTGGTTTGCCCTAGTGGGCCTAACAAGTCGGTGAAGGAGGCTAGCAGAACCCCGGGGCCCGTGGGGTAGCTAGTACTCTCCTAACACTACTAGCTCTCCTCGGTACTACGTACACGAGGGCCAACAAGTCGGTACAGAGCGGCCAATCCTAACCCCGGGTCCCTGGGGCGGCTGGCCCCACTCTGCACTAAACAGGTACAGGTACTTCCCTTGGTACTGCGTACCCAAGAGACAGTACAAACTACATCTCAGTTCCATTCCTTTTTCTTTCTAGGAGTTGCACTCCTAACTCCCCGTAGGGTTCCAGCTCTTTATTTCAGAGCATCATATGTTTCACTTTCCAGATTCACGTTCTCAAATTCCATGATCTCAAACATGTTTCTTTATTCATAACAGGCAGCTGTTAATTTAAATTTACAGGCAGCTTTATATATTCCTTTCCATTTTTCCAAGACTGCAGTAATATACATTCCACTAGTTTTTCCATCCTAGGATTCATGCCATATCCTAGGATCTACCATACAATCTAGTTTTCCGGCCCTAGGATTCATGCAACACCTAGGAGCTATCATTCCATATATTTCTCATTCCTAGGATTCATGCAAAGCCCTAGGTTCTAGTTATGGTTCCATACTTTAACAGATTTTATTAATACTTAAAGCCACTCTACCAGGTACAACGGGAGTAATGGGGGCGTGATCGGGAATCCCGCGCGCCTCCGCGACTCTCAAGACTGCAACTGAACGGGATCCTGTCACAAGGATCAAACACAAGGAGTGTCTCAAAACAGTGTATAGCTACTGTATGCGGGTAGAGGAATAAATTCTGAAACGAACGCAACTCGAATCGCGGAAAACGGAGCCCAAACGGGCCCTAAACGGGTCGAGAAAGACGATATTGTGCAAAATCAGACGTCTGGAACTCCCTCCAGACGTCTTAAACGGTGGATCAGAGAATTACCTGCTCAGCGTGGTTTCCCAGACGTCCAGAAGTCTGCAGGGACGTCTTTCCTAGATCCCAGACGTCCGATGGTCACTCCGGACGTCTGGAGGTCACTCCCGCCGTCTGGTACAACTTTCAGACGTCTGATTCGCAAAGGACGACGAATCAGACAACCTGCGTACAGCCAACCCCCCTCCCTCAGTACGGTCAGTCGACAAAAAGGAAGAAGAAAGCGGAAACTCACCTTTCAGACGTCTGTATGATCTCACAGACGTCGACCTTGCCGTCTGGATATCAATCCAGACGTCTGATTCTGGAAATTTTTCCAGAATCAGAGCCCTCCTCGGCCTCCGCTCGCGACGCCGCCCGCGTCGCACCTCGCGCGTACGCTGCTCCGCCCGCAGCAGGTCCCTCTCCGCGACGCTCTGCGCCCCCTGCGCCCTCCGCCGGCCGGCCAAGCCGCTCCTGGCGAGCTCGCCCTCACGGCAGAGCCCCGCCCTCGCATGCCGCAGCTCCTCCGCGCTTATTGCGGCTGCCGCTGCCGCTGCGCCCTCGCGTCCGCTCGCTCTCGTGCACAGGCAGGAGAAGAAGGAGGAAGATGGTGGAGACGGGAGGGGAGGCGCGCCCCCCCCCCCTTTTAACGCCGCGCGGAGAGGAGAGAGAAGGCGGTCGCAGCCGCCTGTAGCCGCAGAGGAAGAGGGCAGAACGCAGGTCTGCGCGCACAGGCGCGCAGACGAATATCCCGTGCGAGCATAACTGTTCGCCAGACGTCTGTAAACTATCCCGGACGTCTGATCAGACGTCTGGATGTGATCCCAGACGTCTTTACAGACGTCTGGGCCACCTCCCAGACGTCTTAAAGGACGTCTGGGGCACGAGCTCGTTACAACATGCATTTCTATATCAATTTGACTCAATTAAGGTTTAAATGTGATCTCTCCCTTTCTAATGAAATTATATCATATAGAAGATTAAATACTCCCCCTATTTTGATGCTAATTAGATCATCAAAATCAAATGATAACTTTACTTCCATTGGTATGTGTTCCATCCCCTATACTCGCTTGGTTATCCAAGTATCTTTATTCCTCCTTTATGAACTCCATAAAGATAGTATCTTGGATCAATTGGAGTGTCTTGGTGACCTACAAAATAAGAATTTACCAAATATTTTGGTACCCACATCTTTTTGGCTCCACCATGGTTAGCCCTTCTTGACTAAGGTTGAGGTCCACTTGGATTTCAACCTTTTGGCCTTTATTCATAAAATCTATTCTTGGTGTGTCCATTTTCAAACTTTCCATTAGCCTTAATCTTTCCTTTAGTGAATTTAGCTAGCCCATTTAGCAATTTATCTAAATTTTCTTTAAGGCAAGCAAAATCTTTTTCGATGAAACTCATCTTACTTTTTAGAATTGAAGTTTCAAATTTTAGTAAGCTATTTTCTTCAATCAATTTAGTGTTGCTTAAAATTAGGTCATTATTTTCTAACACAAGAGCATTTTTTCATATTTAATAGAATTAAAAGAGGCATTCAAATCTAGATCTTTAACAAGAAGATTTTCTGTTTTAGATTTTAAGGTGCTGGAGCTCTCTTTTAAATTCTTATTTTCTGACTTTAATGTTCTATTAAGATTGTACAATTCTTCTAGGGTTTGCAATTTATCAAGAGTAAAAGAATTTACCTCTTTTTCTTTGTCATTTTCCTCTTTGCTTTCGTCCATGATTGCCATGAAGCCCATGTAAGCAATTTCATTCTTTGTTTGCTTCTTTGCTTTTCCTCTTCTTACTCTTCCAAAGTTGAGTCGTCTTAAGTAGCTTGGAAGGCCTTCTTCTTGTACTTCTTTTCCTTCTTTTCCTTTCTTAGGAGAGGGCATTCAAATTGAAGATTCCCTTACTTTTTGAAATGACAGCAATGGATTGGGCTTTCCTTCCTTTCCTTTTTCTCCTTCTTTGATTCCCTGAAAAACTTAGAGAATTTTTTAGCTAAAAATCGAATTTCTTCTTCATCAGAACTTCCCTCGCTATCCGATGTAACTCTGAAGGCAAGTGTCTTCCTCGACTTCGATGTTTCCTTCTTATTCCTTTAGTCCATCTTGTTCTCATAAGCCATGAGGTTGCCTAAGAGGTCATCCATGTTGAGCTCTTCTACTTGTTGAGCTTCTCCAATGGCAGTGACCTGTTGTTCCCACTTGGGTCCAAGGGAATGAAGTATCTTAGATTGAAGTTCTCCTTGAATGAAGGTCTACCCAAAAGCTATAAGATTGTTCACAATTAATGTGAACTTAGTGTACATTTCATTCAAGTTTTCATTAGTTTTCATAGAGAAAGATTCAAATTCTTGAGAAAGTAAATTAATTTTAGATGATTTTATCTTAGATGTACCTTCATGTGTTACCTCTAGAGTGTACCAAATCTAATAGGCAGTGGAACATTGCAAAATCAAGTTGAACTCATCTGGACTTAGTGCACAATACAATGCATTCATTGATTTGCTCTTGCATTACCCTCTTGCGGGTTTCTTCGGGATGTCGTAGGGAGTCGCATCTCTCTCAAATCATATAGTCGTTCGCTTGTAACTACATATGCATACGTAACTTCCAATATAGATAGTTCTTACCATCGAAGTATGGAGGTCGCATGATGGACTATCCCTTAGACTGTCTCATCGCAATGACACTCCCCTCCCCTCCCCTCCATGTTCTCGCCAGTTTGTTACGTGGAAATCACGAGTCCTCTCTCTGATACCAATTGTAGGTGCACTAGAGGGGGGTAAATAGTGCGGGAAATAAAAAATGGCACAAATAAAAGCAATCCCACAATTCAACCACCACAAATGCATAAGTATTTTTAGGTAAAAACCCAAAAGGTAAAAACCACCACCTCAGTATTCCCAACTTAGGATTTCCTGATCTATCAAGTAGATTAAATTTACTAACGTATCACTTAAGCGAGGATGATACAACATTAAATTACAATCCATACTACTTTAATTGTGGGTAGTGTACCTCAAACCCTCTTCTTCACGAAGAGTATTTTATCTCACGAAGGAGATAGGAATTCAATACGTGAATACTCAACCAAAAATAAAATGAAAAATACAACCTATAGAGCTACAAAATACAATGTTGATCTAAGCTCCTATAGGCAAAGAGACTTCCCTATTTATGGAAGTGAGTAGGCGTCAAGGCACAGTAGGTTGTTGCTCTTGCAAGTGCAGTATGAAGCTTGGAGAGCTTGGACACTTTCTTCTTTTGATCTCTTCACAAAATGAGCTCCAAATGGTGTAAAGTATTATCTCTTGTTGTGTCTAGCTAAAGAGAGGTTCCCTTCTATTTATAGAGGTCATAGGAAGGTTCAAGAAGGCTTGGGAGAGGGCTTGTTACGACCCGATCCCGGCTCCTTACAGAACACGAGATCGACTCGCCTCGACTAGATCCCAAGACCCAGTCATCTAATGAGGAATAACCAAAAGCAAAAAATATTTCATAACTACACATGCAATGTAACTAAGTAGAAAATAAATAAGAGACAGTAAAGGAAACAAAATGAAATGTCTCACAATATTGCATGCCATCACAATTACAACAGTAGAAAGTAAGGTGGAAATGTAACTGAAATAGTCATACATATATTAACTACTCACTACTACAACAAAAGAACGTGCTAGAACAGAAAAGCGACAACAGCTATGGCTCGACTCGACTGGGCCCAGCTCCCTCTACAGCTGGTGGTGCTGGCTGCTCAACTCCCTTACCTGAACAAGGTTACAAAATCTGTGGTCAACGAATGCTGAGTAGAGTGGTGGTTAAGCCATTTATATGTAATTAACATAAAACATGCAACTAATTTATTAATCATTTCCATTTATCTAAACTAGGTGTTTCTGGTTGGTTTATTTTACTAAGAATCCATACATTTCTTGATCTTTCATGTTCCTCAAGGGAATGATCTTTATTGCAGTTTTTTTCCGTAATGTAGGATGTACACGTGGTGCTCTCCTAGTTGGGAGAGTCCCCCATGGTAGTCCTACACCCGGTCTACCACCTGACGTGCTAAAGGCGTGTTTGTTTAAAAGGATCGTTATAGTTCGCGCTCGCAACGTCGGTTTTAAAAGAAGAAACGGACGTGAGTCCAAGTGTTAATCACAGGGAGGCGTGAAAATCGAATTTTCTTTGTCACTTAATGTCATGGAGATAACAGGTTTTTGCTTGCGAGAAGACGTGGGAGAAAAACGAGTGAGAGGGAGAAAGAGAGCGAGAGAGAGAGAGTAGGGTTAAAATCTTTTAAATCATAGCAATCACTCAAATCATGATGGAGAACAACATCAATACTATATTAAACATGCAATTCGAGTTTTACAAATACAACGATGGCTAAATGCTTAAACAAAAGGAAGGTAAAGCTAGAGTAAAGAGAGAGAAAGAGAGAGTGGGGGGATGGCGAGGCGGCTACGGTGGTGGAAGGAGGCTCCGTCGGCGGCTTGTCGACTCCGTTGACTATAAGAGATGCTAAAGGAGGCTAGGAGGGTGTTACAACACTTGCTAAGTGAATTGAATGCTTTACATGGGTGGTTGGGAGGGGTATATATAGGAAGAAGAGGTTTCTATTTTAAGTATGGGCTTTAGCGACGTCCAGGACGTCGCTAAACCCATGCTAAAAGCATCGGTGAATCCCCCTACCCAACGGTCTCGCGTGTGCGCTGTTCGTCTTCACGCGCGATCCGTGCACGCGCGCTGTGGGCCATCCGATCGAAGATCGGATGGCTGAGATCTCTCGGAGGGGTGCGCTTGCGGATTGTTGCTGGGGCGCGCGTTGCTGTTGCGTCATCATACATATTCGTCATCTGCGTCTGAGGGAGCACCGTGCGGCGCGATCGTCACCCCCCGCAAGTGGATCTACGGCCTTAATCGGTCGCACCCACGTGATCATCAATTTAGGCAGCGCGCGGGGTTTCGAACACCCGCCGCTGCCTTTGCAAGAGGGGCGCAACCCGCTGTGCTGTGCAGCCGAATGGTCACGACGAGGAGGCGAGGCGTATGGGCGTGGAGCGTGGCGGGGCCGTCCGATTGAAGATCGACGGCCGAGATTCATTCTACGGTGGAGGCGGTGGAGTTATGCTGCGGTTGAGGAGCGCGGGATGCGCGCTTCTCAGCCGTCCGATCCTTAGAGTTGCGCTGTGCGGTGCGGTTGGTTGAGGGGCGCGACGATGTTGACATGTGGCGACCTGATGACCGTTGATCATCAGATCAACGGTCAGAACTTCTTGGGCCAATTGTGGGAGCTCCGGATGTTGGATTTGGCTGATTTCGAGTCCTTTGTACTTCGTTCGTCGCTCTGAATCCATCCGTGTGGTTCAATCGCTCATCTGAGGCTTGTTTTGACATGCACTTGCACAAATGACCATTAATAATACACTACAAGAAATCTCAATGTGTGATGCATGCAATGCTCCTATTCCTGTTTATGATGTGTCATCTGTGCATTTTACCTTTAAGACCGATCACTTTTGGTAGAATTCACATTGTAAAATGTAGTGTTATCATCCCCCACGCTTACACCTTGCTAGTCCCTAGCAAGGTTTATTCTAGCCGTTATTTTTAGTCGGAATCCAAGAAGTAATTACTTAGACATTTTGTTACTTGTCAATAGGAGGAAATATACTAAGATCTTGATCTACAGAGACTAAACAACGCTCAGGTGTCTGCCAAAATATGAATCACCTGAATCCTTGCTTCAAGGCATGTACATATGTATATTTTTTCTTTTTCATCTTTTCTCATTTTTGGATCTTTGGAGTTAAGAGTGTGTTGGTAACTTTTTACGGCTACCCAATCCACCCAAAACTCCGAAAAGACTCTAAGTGCTAAGCATCTTGGTGTGAAGATCGTGATAGACTCACTCAATGGTAATTTAGACAGGCTTCGGGTTTCTACGACCCTAGGTGACCGGGAAAGGAAGTGTTTTTCCTGAAGGTGTATTTGTTCTCTCGGTAGCTTTCTTCCTACGTTTGTTCTACTTGGGGTTAACACAAGGATTTTTCCAGTGTATATCTCCCCGGCTTGCTCTACTTCCCCGTTTCTTCCTTAAGTGTTTTGGGTCTTTTTGTGCATTTTAATGAGCTAGGTTCTGGACAACCGACCAATGGCCTGTTACCCACGATCACTTGCCAGCCATACTCGTGCAGTGAAGTGTGGCTTATTTTTTTTTTTTTTTAAGTAGGTGGCTTCCTTGATCTCAAATTTACTTAGAGGCAATAAAAAGAAGGTGGTCCTGTGGCTGGGTTCTAGACAACCTGCCAATGGGCTATTACCCACAACAACTTGTCAACCATACCACCCTAGAAGGTTCATTAGCTACCAAATTTCCATCAGAATCTCCGAGGAGTGAGTCTGTGCAAAAATGTGTGTAGATGCTTAGACTAAAAGTCCTTCTGACTTAAAGGGCGAGTTGATAAGTTGTATACTTATCACCTTTTTAATTAGTGGATTAGAATTGATTACGGTTGCAAGGATTTGAAACTAAATCCATATTTTAACGGATACCATGACTGATTAAGCCTGAAGGCCTGAAAAGTCTAAGTGTTCAGGTTCCTTTCGTATTATTTCCCACTTTTGACAAATTTCTAGTGCCTAAGTTTTTCTTCCTAAATTCAAAATTTATTTTATTTTATTCTATTCTATTCAGACTGATTAAATGAACTCAGAATCATGAAATTTATCACCCCCCATGCTTAAGTTGTACAATGTCCTCATTGACAAATACATGGATGTAACAGGGGTAAAAAAGATATTACCTGAGTGAAGTAAATACCAGATCGGTCTGAATCTTCTGGGTTGCCTCCTAGGAAGTGCTGCGTTTAATGCCCCCAGCTGGGCAATGCTTCGTGTCATCCTTCATTGAGGGTGACAACCTCTTTTGGGGGAACCTGGGCGAGGAGGTGTTTCAATCTCTGGCCATTGACTGTGAAAGTGTGCCCAGTATTTGGATCAGCGATTTCAACTGCCCCATTAGAGTAGGGCTTGACTACCCTAAATGGTCCTGTTCACTTCGACCTGAGCTTCCCTAGAAAGAATTTTAGACAGGCATCAAAAAGCCAAACTTGCTGATTAGGCTCGAAGGTTTTTCTATGGATGAGTCGGTCGTGGACGGCTTTCATTTTCTCCTTGTATAGCTGACTATTCTCAAAAGCGTCCCGAAGAATTGCCTCGAGCTCGGAGAGTTGGAGCGTCCTCTGCGCACCGGCTAACTGGGAATCCATGTTACACTGCTTAACGGCCCAGTAAGCTCGGTGTTCCAACTCGATAGGAAGGTGGCAAGCTTTGCCAAAGATCAGATGATAAGGCGATATTCCTATTGGGGTCTTGAAAGCGATTTGATATGCCCACAGGGCATCATCCAGTCGTGCGGACCAATCCTTCTTGTCAGGTCTCACAGTCTTTTATAGAATATTCTTGATCTGCCTGTTTGAGACCTCGGTCTGCTTATTTGTTTGCAGATGATACGGGATGGCAATGCAGTGGTTAACCCTATATTTTATGAGTAGGGCATGGAATTGGGTGTGGATAAAATGACTTCCACCATCACTAATCATGGCCTTTGGTATTCCAAACCGGGAAAAGATATTCTGCTTAACAAAGTCCATGACAGCCTTATGATCGCATCAATGGGTGGCGACGGCTTCAATCCATTTGGAGACATAGTCTACAGAGACTAAGATGTACTCAAAGCCATTGGATGGTGGGAAGGGGCCCATGAAATCAATACCCCAAACGTCGAAGATCTCGACAATCAAAATGGGTTGGAGGGGCATCATGTCTTTTCTGGTCATGATCCACAGAGTCTGGCAGCGAGAGCAAGTTTTAGTGAAATTGTGTGCATCCTTAAATAAGGAAGGCCAGTAAAATCTGGATCACAAAACCTTTGCAGCCGTTTTCTTTCCTGAGAAGTGGCCACCACAAGCTTAGTCGTGAGAAAAAGATAGCACACTCTGAACTTTGCCTTCAAGGATACACCTCTTGATGATCTGGTCGGCACAGAGGCGAAACAGCATGGGATCATCCCAGAAATAGTGCTTGGCCTCGGCCAAGAACTTGTCTCGTTGCTGTCTAGACCAGCTGTGCGGGGTCTGTCCTACAACCAAGTAGTTGACATAGTCAGCATACTAAGGTAGTTTCCTATCTTGCACAGCCATAATGTGCTCATCAGGAAAGGTGTCGGATAAAGGTTGGGAGGGCCCAATGTGGTCTGGGTGGAGTCTGGATAGGTGGTCATCCACCACATTCTTTGATCCGGCTTTGTCGTAGATTTCCAGATCAAATTCCTGCAAAAGCAGGATCCATCTGATGAGCCTAGGCTTCGCATCCTTTTTAGCCAATAGATGCCAAATGGTTGAATGGTCCATATAGATGGTTACGTGGGATCCCAGAAGGTAAGATCGGAACTTTTCAAGTCCAAAAACTACAGTGAGTAGTTCTTTTTCTGTGACCATATAATTTCATTGGGCCTCGTCCAACGTCTTGCTCGCGTAGTAGATCACCACGGGTTTCTTGTCTTGTCTTTATCCTAGGACGACGCCTATGGCAAAATCTGATGCATCATACATGAACTCAAAATCCCTAGGACCAATCCGGGGGCTGAAGTACAGGTGCTGTGGAGACTAAGTCCCTGAGGGTGTGGTAAGCCTGGATGCAATCAGAGGTCATGTGGAATAGGGCGTCATTGGCCAGAAGGTTGGTCAAGGGTTTAGAAAGCTTGGAGAAGTCTTTGATGAACCTTCGGTAGAAGCCAACGTGTCCAAGGAACAAACGGATTTGCCGGACGGATTTCCAGGATCGAGCTAGGTGGCGAAAGCTTGGAAATCAAATCAACTTTAGCTCGGTCCACCTCAACGCCCCTCTGTGATGCGATGTGACCTAGGACGATTCCTTCTTGAACCATGAAATGACTCTTTTCCCAACTTAACACCAAATTAACCTCGATACATAGTTTCAGGATTTTCTCCAAGTTTCTCAAATAGTGGTCTAATGAGTTCCCAAATACAGAGAAATCATCCCTAAAGACCTCCAGGTAGTCACCCACCATTTCTGAAAAAATGGCTAGTATGCAACGTTGAAAGGTAGCGGGTGCATTGCATAACCCGAACGGCATACGATGGAATGCAAACGTGCCGTATGGGCAAGTGAATGTGGTCTTCTCTTGATCTTCAGGAGCAATTGCGACTTCGTTATATCCTGAATATCCATCCAGGAAGCAAAAATACTTTTGCCCTGCCAATCTTTCAAGAATCTGGTCAATGAGTGGTAGGGGGGAATGATCTTTCTTGGTTGCTTCATTGAGTTTCCTGTAATCAATACACACCCGCCATGTGATGGTGGTGCCGGTGGGGATGGCTTTGTCACACTCATTGGTGACAACAGTGAGTCCGGCTTTCTTCGGAACCACTTGAGTGGGGCTCACCCAGGGGCTATCGGAGATGAGATAGATGATGTCGACGTCAAGCCATTTGATAATTTCCCTCTTAACGACCTCCCGTATATTTGGGTTTAACCGTCTTTGCATTTGATAGGAGGGTCGTGCCCCATCTTCTAGGTAGATCTTGTGGGTACAGTAGGTGGCGCTAATTCCTCTTAAATCTGAAATAGTCCAGCCAATGGTAGCCCTATGTTATGATAGGGTCGCTGTCAATCTAAGTTCCTGATACTTAGTTAGGTTGGGATTGATAATTACAGGGAAGGTCTGGTTAGGGCCCAAGAAGACATACTTGAGATTCTCGAGTAGCGGCTTCAGTTCAGGTGTGAGCGGAACAATGTTTTATGGAAAGGGGAAAGGTGGGAGTTGATCAACATCAATTTCCTCGAATGGTGTTGGTTGATGGTAATCAGCCCTACAGAGGTCCATGGGCATAGATGGTGATGGGTCAGAACAGTTGTTACAGGATTGGTAGTCCGAGATAGAACTAAGGGTGAGGAATTCCTTGACCAAAGGTTCCACGGGATCATGTTCCTCGATATAGTCGCAATCAAAAGACTTGGTCGACAGGAAGATATCCAACTACATTTTTTTGTCTTCGAAGGCGATTTCCATGCATCCCGTGTCACAATCGATGTTCGCCTTAGCCGTAGCTAAGAAGGGTCTACCTAGGATGATGGGTGTGTTCTATAGTTATTCAGGGACTTCCATGTCGAGCACCAAGAAGTCGACCGGAAAATAGAAGTCCTTGACTCGCACAATTACATCCTCAACAACCCCCTTTGAGGTTTTTACAGATCTATCAGCCAACTGGATGGTAACAAGTGTGGGCGTCAACTCTCCGAATCCAAATTGGTGGTACAGGGTTGTCGGAATCAGATTGATGGAAGCACCTAAGTCCAGGAGCACTCTATCAAATGTCATGTCCTTGATATTGCAGGATATCAGGGGTGCTCCTGGGTTAGTTCGCTTGAGCGGAAGGTTGCTTGATATTACGGAACTTGCTTACTCTAAGAGCACAACGTTCCTAGGTGCTTGAGATCTTAGCTAACATTTTGGTGATCCTTTAGGAACTTGGCGTAAGGCGGGATGTGCTTGACAGCTTCGAGGAGAGGAATATTAATCTGAACCTGCTTAAAGATCTCCAAAAGCTCCTTAGTCTCCATAACACTTTTCTTTTTCTTGATTGTCTCCAAGGCCTCAGGATATGGTGTCTGAATGTGGGTAGGGTCTATTTTTGGGTCCTTGGGTTTTTCCTGTGCCTCTTCTGAGTCGGGTATTTCAGAGGGTGAAGTCACGAGAAGAGTCGGCCATTTGGGATCTTGGGTTTTGGTGCCGCTTCTCAAGGCTACCGCATTTGTAGAGGCATTGGGACCATAGGATGATCCTTGAGAAGACGAGGATGAAGAAGCACCAAACCCAGGGGGTGTTTGTGGGGCTGGCTGGACCATGTGGGCCTACCCGGGATTGCCTTGGAACCCTTGAGAATTGGTGCCTCTGTTAATTATGTTTCGCGAGTTCGGTTGTGGTTGGGAAGGCAGGGATCCTTGTTGTATACAGTCCAACAGCTGGCTTAACTGTCCCTTCACTAAAGCCATTTCCTGCTGATGTTTTTGGTTTATTTCAGCCATCATTTTTATCGGGGTGTCCATTTGGTTTTGTGGGGGAGGGGCTGCACTATTTGGATTATATGGGGGGTCTAACTGGTGGTCCTTGCTGATTGGGGGGCAGGTTTGGTTGTTGGTTTAGCCTGTGCTGGTTCTGAAATTGAGGCTATTTCTGGTTTGTCCAAGCAAGGTTTAGGTGATTACGCCAGCCGATGTTGTAAGTGTTGGAGAAAGGGTCAGGTTTGGAATAACCTTGGATAGCCTGTACATCTTCAAATATAGCAGATGTCGAGGGGGAGGGAAAAGGGTAATCAAGGGTTGAGGGAGCAAAGGTCCCTCCCTGGAACGTGGTTAGGGGTTGTTCCAGGGTCATTTGGCTTAGTGGTTGGACCAGGTCAACATTATGAGCTCCCTTTGCTAGGGGGAAGGTCTGTAATGGGTTCTTGGTCTGGTTCAGTAGTTCATTTATCTTTTTATCTACCAATTCCACTCGATCCAATTTCTTAGCAATGATATCCATGTCAACCATCCCAGAATTTGCTTGTACCTCATAGATCCCACCACGGGGTTGACTGGATCGGCTAAACTGGGTCATGGAGGCATTGTTGAGTGAATTCTCGCTCATAGACTCAAAGAGCTCAAACGTGCTCTCCTCGTCTTTTTTTAAGAAGCTCCCCTCGCATGAGGCATCGACGAATTTTCGAAGGTTGTTCAGACCGTGGTAGAAGATCTGGGCCAATTGCCAAGTTGGTACTTCGTGGTGTGGGCATTTCCTCAATAGTTTATTAAATCTTTCCCACGCCTCATGGTACTATTCCCCGCCCTGGAGTATAAAGGTAGTAATGGCTCTTCTGAGGGCATTGGTTTTTCCTATGGGGAAGAATTTCTTTAAGAATGCATGCCTCAGTTATTCCCAGGTGGTGATGGGTCTACCTAGGGTTCTAAGCCAGTGAGATGCTTTGTCTCTCAGCGAGAAGGGGAACATCTTAATCAAAACAATGTCAAGGCTAATGTTCTTAGGTTTCACAGTCCGGACGATCTGGTCAAGATCCTCTAGGTGCTGGAAGGGATCCTCATTTGAGCTTCCATGGAAGTGGCTCTGAATCAGACTCTGGACATTTGGTTTCAACTCAAAATCATTTCCCCCTTCGGGGATCCTAAGGTGTGGCTCGATTCGAATAGCGGAAGGATTGTAGAAGTTGCGAAGGGGCCTAGGTTGGTCCTGGAATGGTGGTGGATCAAGTGGCGGTTGTCCTTGTGGGCCTTGGAAAGGTGGTGGTGGTTGCCTTTGTGGGTTCTACAACCGATTTATGGCTTGCATGATAGTGTGGATTTGTTGCTGCTAAAGCCGGTGGTTTGCGTTGATTTGGGCCTGCATGATGGCCATTGTGTCTGGTGGGGGTTTGTCCTCAACCTCATCTACTCTAGGTTTGGCCATGTTTCTAGCAAAGTTAGGTCTCCTGGATTCCTGTCCCAAAGCAAACAACTCGGGATGAAGTGATAGTCTCCCGTGCATACACTAGAGAAGAACAGGAGGGGATGCGGAGAGCAATAGATGCGAGAAGTGTGTGTGCACAATCAAGCAAACAAGCGTAGTCCTTATAGTGTATTCCTTAGGGGACTTAGAAATCTCCAGAGGGGTGATCAAGTCCGTAAGCACTGGACTTCCCTTCCCAAAGCTAATCTGGCCAGGTTGATTACGAGGGGATTGTAGGTAGGTTCTTCCTTTGGCTTGCACTGCCGGTTCCATAAACCCACAACCACGGTCGTTTGACACTTCCCCGCAACCTAGTCACCAGATTCTACTAAGGGAATGAAAGCCAAGTACCCAGCGAACAAAACCACACCTCTTGAGACTTAACCCAGTCTTGCCTAGGGCACGTCTACTCTGTTTTAGTGGGGTTCGGACCGTGCTTGTGCTTGGGTTATGTGATGAGGCATTGATTGGGGTGGTGCCTCTTAGTTTTCCAATTCCAATGTGTGTGCTCCTATCAAAACATGGTTTTCAAGCAATTTATTTAAGATGTGGTATCTTTTAATGTTTGTCCTTACTTTTGTGTTCTTTTTTTAGGGTTGACGTGTCTTAATGTTTTTAGACGAGTTTCAAGTGGGCACGCCAAGTTTTGCACACAATTGATGAGAGTAGATTTCCTTTGATGTGAAAAGGCTCTAAAACCCTAAAGTGCTCATCCTAGTGTTCATGCAACTTCTATAAGATGAGTTGATTTTAGGGTTGAGTGGTGCGGCCCATGTCAATTCACGATGGCTTCGCAAACACCACTCAAAAAGAAAGAACACTCCAAAAAGGCTAGGTCATTAAGAATGTTAGATTGTATATTTTTTTGTTGGGTGATGTGTTGAGGATGTGGATCAGGCAATCATGCACCACGCCATTTTTTTTCGATTTTACAATTTTTTTAGATTTTTTTTAGGCAAGAAAACAACCACGGGTAAAGAATTACTCACAATCGATCCTTTTTGCGCTTACTCCATCTCTACCGTCATGAGTTGCACTGCTTCGCCGTCCAAGCGTCGAGTTCCTGCAACCATCAAGTAAAAGGAGAAATTGCATTAGATGTTGTGAGCATGGATATAAAATGGAAGTGACAAAATAAATCCGTTGCCTCCCCGGCAATGGCGCCAAAAACTGACGTGCTAAAGACGTGTTTGTTTAAAAGGATCATTATAGTTTGCACTTGCAATGGCTATTTTAAAAGAAGAAACAGACATGAGTCCGAGTGTCGATCACAGGGAGGCGTGAAAACCATATTTTCTGTCACTTAATGTCACGGAGATAACGGGTTTTTGCTTGCGAGAAGACGTAGGAGAAAAACGAGTGAGAGGGAGAAAGAGAGAGAGAGTAGGGTTAGAATCTTTTAAATCATAGCAATCACTCAAATCACGATGGAGAACAACATCAATACTATATTAAACATGCAATTTGAGTTTTACAAATACAACGATAGCTAAATGCTTAAACAAAAGGAAGGTAAAGCTAGAGTAAAGAGAGAGAAAGAGAGAGAGAGGGGGATGGCGAGGTGGCCACGGCAGTGGAAGGAGGCTCCGTTGGCAACTCATCGACTCCGTTGACTATAAGAGATGCTAAAGGAGGCTAGGAGGGTGTTACAACACTTGGTAAGTGAATTGAATGCATTACATGGGTGGTTGGGAGGGGTATATATAGGAAGAATAGGTTTCTATTTTAAGTATGGGCTTTAGCGATGTCCGGGACGTCGCTAAACCCATGCTAAAAGCATCGGTGAATCCCCCTGTCCAACAGTCTCGCGTGAGCGCTGTTCTTCTTCACGTGCGATCCGTGCATGCACGTTGTGGGCCGTCCGATCGAAGATCGGATGGCTGAGATCTCGCGGAGGGGCGTGCTCGCGAATTGCTGTTGGGGTGCGCGCTGTTGCCGCGTCATCAAGCGCGTTCGTCATCTGTGTTTGAGGGAGCGCCGCGTGGCATGATTGTCGCCCTCGGCGCGTGGATCTACGGCCTTAATTGGCCGCGCCCGTGTGAGCATCTATTTAGGCAGCGCTGGGGTTTCGAACGCCCGCCGCTGCCTTTGCAAGAGGGGTGCGACTCGCTGTGTTGTGTGGCCGAATGGTCGCGACGAGGAGGCGAGGCGTGTGGGCGTGGAGCGTGGCAGGGCCGTCTGATTGAAGATCGACGGTCGAGATTCATCCTGCGGTGGAGGCGGTGGTGTTATGCTGCGGTTGAGGAGAGTGGGACGCGTGCTTCTCAGTCGTCCGATCCTTAGAGTTGCGCTACGTGGTGCGGTTGGTTGAGGGGCGTGGCGATGCTAACACATGGCGGCCTTATGACTGTTGATCATCAAATCAACGGTCAGAACTTCTTGGGCCAATTGTGGGAGCTCCGGATGTCGGATTTGGCTGCTTTCGAGTCCATTGGACTCCGTTCATCGCTCTGAATCGATTCGTGTGGTCCGATCGCTCATCTGAGGCCTGTTTTGACATGTAGTTGCACAAATGGCCATTTGTAATGCATTATAAGCAATCTTAATGTGCGATGCATGCAATGCTCCTATTCCTATTTATGATGTGTCGTCTGTGCATTTTACCCTTAAGACCGACCCCTTTTGGTAGAATTAACATTGTAAAATGTAGTGTTATCACCACTCTAAGGTAATGGTCGCGACGTAGCGGTGACTACGGCACGCGCGATAAACGCACGGGTAGTTACCCCGCATGGCACGCGGTCAGTCATTTCTGCTAGCTAGTACGCCCAAACGTATAGTGTAGAACAAAACGAGGCCTTGCCCTCTCAAAAACAATGGTCTTGCCCCTTAGAGCAGGGGTCTCGCCCCTCAACAATCTGCGTACCCTCGCCCGACTATCCCCATTTGCCCAATGGGCCTAACAAGAGTTGGTGTAGGATGGTTAGTCCTAACCCCGGGTCCCGTGAGGCGACTAGCTCCCTCCCCACACTAGTATCTCATCTCGATATCACGTACACGAGGGCCAAACAAGAGTCGGTTTCGAGTGACTAGTCCTAACCCTGGGTCTCAACGCAAGGGGCGGCTAGCTCCCCTTTACACTAAAGGGATAGTTGCTCTCCTTGGTACTATGTACACAAGGGCCAGCACACTTCTCATCTACTTACAAGATTCTTTCCGTATACAGGAGTTCTTCTCCTAGTTCTTCGTAGGGTTCATGCTCGTATTTATTTCATTTCATTTCTCAACATACATATCTCTTTGTTCACCCTCTGATTCTCATTCCATAACAGGCAGCTCGTGTTTTTACAACTGAAGAAGTATCACATCATGTATCTATATAATTTCTAGCAATTAGCGTTTAACAAGTATCTCAAAGTAAACAGTGTAGTTCAAGCAATGTTCATTCGCTTCTACCCTAGCGTTCATTTCACATCCTAGGGTTCAATCAAGTTATTCTAAACATACACTTTACTTATTTAAATCTTAATATGAAGGTAAACCACTCTACCGGGATACACGGGAGGAATGGGGGCCTGAATCACAGATCCGGTTGTCTCTGCAGTCCTCGAACACGCTACAGGCTGGAAACCTATACTTGTGACTAAATCACGTCAGACAAGTTCAAAATAGTGTACAAGTGTCTCTAACATGTAGAGAAACTCGAGCGAAAAACAACAGTATTCCGTTTGTGTAAATCTCACTCCGTCAGGGCCCCAAACGGGCCAAAAATGTGCATACTGACCAAAATCAGATGTCTAGGACTAGGCCCATACGTCTCAAATGACGTAAAAATCTCACCTTGTGTTCCTGTGTTGCTGGCGGACGTCTGGAACCCCTCACCGTTGTCCTGGGGTCTTTCCAGGCGTCTGTGAGTGCATCCAGACTTCTAATTCGACGTTTGCAGAGTCGTCTAGACATCCTAAAGCACCTCGAAGAGCGTACTTATGTGCCTTTCCAAGGCTTGTCCTTGCGTACGCAAATGCAGTTCAAAAACTGCGATAGAAAATGTTTACGTACTTCACGTACGCATGTGCATGAGCGTACAGAACTTATACCTCTACACCCTGCATATTTTTAGACGTCCGGCTTCAGCTCCGGACGTCCTGTTGCTGCTCCATATGTCTGGTAGATGCTCCATACGTTTAATACTGTAAAATCCGGTATGCAGAACTCCTTTGTGGCGTTTGTCTCCTCGCAACCTCCAGCCGCAGAGTCCGTAGCAGCTGCTTCAGCAACTGCAGGAGGTTGTGTAACCTCCTCTTGCGGCCTCGTCTCCTCCCGCACGAGCTCCTCCAAGCTCCCGCGGCTCTCACGGCTCCTCCAACCATGGCTCCTCCCCTCGCAACTTCGAGCGCTCGCTGCTGCACCCGCAGCAAGGGCGCTCCTTGCACGTGAGCTCTCTTGCTCGAGCTCCTCCAGTCTCGCACTCTCAAGCTCCCCCGAGCTCTCTCCTTCTCCCCCACACCCTCCCTCTCTCCTCCGTGTCCTGTCCCTCTCCTTCCTCTCCACTCGCTTTGGCAAGGGGGGCAGGGGAAGAAGATGGTCGCCGGTATGGGGAAGGAGATGGAGGTGGTGGTGGCAATGGAGAGGGTGGCGTGGGGTTTAAATAGAAAAGGGTTAGGGTTTTCTTTTCTTTTTTGTGAGGAGAGGGAAGTGTGCATGTGTGTGTGCGTGGGTAAGTGTGGTGTAGGAGGAGAGAGTGGGAGAAAATTGCGGAAACTCCCCTACAAACCCCACAAACTAAACCTAGGGGGTTTAAAATTTTTGTTCACGCCCTAACTTTCCGGAAAAACTCTGAACGGTCCTTAGAAAGGGTCATTTCAGGGCTTCTAGCTGTTGGAAGCATTGATGGGAACACCATCATAGGCACTAACTAGCCGCTTTTAGTCCGGATTGAAAGATAAATACTCCTATACAACCATTTAAGTAACTCCACAACATATTGATTTGAGAAGAGAATAGGAAACTAGGGCTAATTCTGTAATTTTAGCAACATATCATGAACATAGAATAACCATGAGGTTTGTCCAGGGTAAACTGAAGGTCAATTGAGCATGACAGATTAATAAGTGGATCTATGTAGATAGAAACGGGGTTTCACGCATTTTGAGAACCAAAACAACACCCAAAACCCTTAATTTTAAATCCGCTTAAATTACAGAGGTTCCGGTCAAGATAAATGGATTGAAAGATAAATGCTCCTACATAACCATCTGAGGAACTCCACAACATTCTGATTTAAGAGAACAGGAAACTAGGGCTAATTCTGTAATTTGAATAGTATATCATGAACATAGAATAACTACGGGGTTTGTCAGAGGTAAACTAAAGGTCAATTGAGCATGACAGACTAATAAGTGGATCCATGCAGACAGAAACGGGGTTTCAAGTATTTTGAGAACCAGAACAACACCCAAAATCCTAATTTCAGACCCGTTGTTGAACGTCGGAAGACTGCGCTATCGGAGTTGGTTTTGAAAACCTGTTGTTGTAGTTCGAATAGTGAAGAATTCGGGTTCAACAAATAAAATTTATACGGGAAAAAAAATCCCGAGTCGAACTCAGGGAGGCTACGTCAATCAAAATTTGCAATTATATACATATATTGTGTTTTCCTTTAAAGAGTGGAGTAATTACAATGAAATGAAATAACTATAGATAATAAGAGAAAGTGAGAGAGAGAAAACATCCACTTGAAGTTGCAAAATGTTTATACAATTAAGAAAGTGAGAAAAGATTACACTAGAAAGCAGGAAAAATTCTACTCCAGAAAGTAGGAAAAAGGAATGGGAGAGAGAAGTTATCCTCCTCGACGATTGCTTGGAGGATGAGTCGGACGAGACAACGTCTGGAAGACGAAGAACGGAGCGGGAAGGAGGTCGAAGTAAGAGGAACGGGAACGAGGCAGCACGTCGTCGTCGTCGCGGTATCCGCTTCTGAAATGCAGGTGGAAAATTGATTTTATCTCTTGAGGAGCATCCTGGGTGTGGGACAAGCTTCTCTTATGCTTTGGAGAGGGAGAGAAGAGAAGGAAGAGATGAGAAATTTGTATGGAGGGGGTCTCCTTTTGTAGTTGCGAGGAGTGGGGGCATTTTGAACATTTTAATTTGAAAAACATTAATATGGGACCTTTAGTGACGGACTTAAACGTCACTAAAGGTCTGTCGTGGCCGACGTGCGCATGCGCTGCGTGCGCCCGCTCCTCTTCCTTGCCTTAAATGCTTATGCACGTACACGCGATGTCAGCCGTCCGATCTCTTAAACACTTCTCGCCCACGCTGCGCGCCTGCGTGCGATCACGCGTCAGCGCCGCACGTTTGATCGTGCTTGGGTGCTATCGCTCTCTCAGCGTCGCATGATCTTCTTCACACGCCTCACTCGCTCATGCGCCTGCTCTTTCGCTCTTCAATTTAAGGTGCTACGGGCTCGAACACGCAACCGGTCACTCACATAGCGCGCTCGACCGCTGCTCTATGTGGGGCTTTATGTCGCGAAGAGGATTTGTGCGTGCGGGCCTGCAGCCGTTGGATGAGCGTCCAACTGTGGAGAAGCGTCGATCAGATGAAGAGGAAAGGCAGAGGCGGGTCCTTGGGGCCGGTTGGGTGGCTGAGATGGCACCACGTGGCACCATCTTGGCCATCCATCTTCTGAGTATTGTAGATGGTGCCACGGGTGTCGGATTGGACTGATTTTCACGCCGTTAGGGTGCGATCGTCGATCCAAATCCATCCGTGTGGTCGGATTTGTCATCTGAAGTGCGGATTAACACCATCTTGGCTCTTGAACTTTAGGGTTCCTCAGTCTCTATCTGGTGCTACGAATGTCCGATTAGGACGATCTTAGAGTCGTTGAACTCCAATCGTTGCCCTGATCAGATCCATACGGTTGGATCTTCGATCCAAGGCCCCGATAAAAAGTCACCCTGTCCCTGATCATAAAAAGGAGACAGTTACTGTACAATTTATACAACTTGATCGAAATGCGTAATTATGCATGTTATGCACTATTTACATTGTATGATGCTAATGTGACACTAAGAACATGCATTAATAGACATTTTAGGTTAACCAGATGTATGCAGATCGCACCCCCATGCCTATCTTTTGCTAGTCCTTAGCAAAAACTATATGCTATTTATAAAAGAATTGGTTGGATTACTTAGGCATAAGTTATTTTCAACATTAAGAAATTTTTTTCTTAGTATCTGAACTTTCAAAGACACAACAATGCCCAAGTATCTGACAAAATACAGACCACCTCAAGCCCTCGCCTTATTCAAAGAAAAATTTCTTTTTCTCTTTTTCTTCTTTTCTAATTTTTTTAGATTTTTCAGTTTAGGGTTAAAGAGTGGCTTTGGCTTTCTACGGCCACTCAACCCACCCAAGATTTGATGAGAACCCTAAGTTCTAAGCATCTTATTATGAATGTGATAGACTCGTTGATCGGCAATTAGAATGGACTTCGGGTTTCTACTCCTCTAGGTGACCTTAAAAAGCGAGTTTTGCCTAAAGGTGTATCTTTATGACTGGTAGCTTTCTCCCTACTTTTATTTTTATGGGGTTAACACAAGGATGAATCTAGTGTATATCTCCTCAATTTATTCTACTTCTCCGCTTCTTCTTAAGTGTTTTGGGAATTTTTAGTGCATTTCTTGAGCTGGGTTCTAGACAACCTGTCGATGAGTTGTTACCACCGACAACTTGCCAGCCATACTCATACGGCGAAGTGTGGCTTATTTCTTTTGTTTTCTTTCTTTTCTCCTTTTCTTTTTCTTTTCTTTTTGACTTTCTTTTTCTCTTTTTTTTTTTAAGTAGGTGGCTTCCCTGGTCTAAGATTTACCTAAAGGCAGTAAGAAGAGAATGGTCCAGTGATTAGGCTCTGGATAACCTACCTTTGGGCTATTACCTACGATAACTTGCCAGCCATATCACCCTAGAAGATTCATTAGCTACCTAATTTCCGTTAAAATCGCCGGTCAACTAGTCAGTGAAAAGATAGTGTGTAGATGCTTTAGACTTAAAGTTCCCTCAAATCAGAGGGCGGGTTGATAAGTTGTGTACTTATCACCTAAACTTATTTAATCAAATTAAAATAGAATTCAGGATGGCGAGGACTCAAAAAATAAATCCAAATTTTAGTGGATACCCGGGCTGATTAAGCCCAAAGACCTTAAGGATCATTGCGTTCAGATCCTAATGTAATATTTCCTAAGATTAAAAAGTCCTAATGTCCAAGTATTCTTTCCTAATTCGATATATATTTTTTTAATTTATATATATATAAATAAAAAGAAAACAAAACGAATTTACAGAGCTGACGAAGTAATTCAGAGAAGAATATCCACCCCCATGCCTATCTAATGCAGTGTCTTCATTATATTAAAAAGATATGAAACAGAGTGGAGTAGAATAGAAAGCACCTAAATTGGGTGAATAATTGGTCCGCTCCAAGATAAACAGAAACTATATACATGCTGAATTTAGTGCCTTCAGCTAGGCATACTATACAAAGAAGAGAAACAAAGAATTCAGAAGTGCAGGTCAGAATCAGAATAAAAAGATTCATTATAGGACCTGCCAGCAGATGTGGACCAGATTGTGGCTTAGACCCATACCCCATATCGAGAATATGTAAGGTTCTAAATAAAAATTACCCAGAACCTAAAATCAGTATGCAAGCGGGGTTGGGCTTACGATTTATGAGGATGCAACCCAGAACCAAAAAGTCGGGTTATAGAGAATTAGATATCAAAAGGATAATCAATGAATGTGTGCTTGGGTTGGACATCCTCAGAACAAATGTCGTAAGGGTTCTGGTTTGATGATTTCAGATTAATTGGAACCCTTAGACACGGTCTTCTACTTCCTCCGGAGTTTGCTTCCCAAATCAGAATTTCCCAGCTCCTATCCTCCTTCAGAATGTCAAATTCTGGGACCTCTTGCATATTAATTACCCCGTCTGAAATTTCCAAGTCTAGAAGATGTGGTTTAATCAGAATTGGCTTAGGTCTAATTATCTCAAAAACAGAATCGTCAGTAAGTTTAATGGGGTGTAACTCACAATCAGGGGATTTGATTGAATCCTTCAGAAAATACAATTCTGAATCCGTCATGTCAGCCCCAATAAGGTCAGTTTCCTCAGTTATTGGGCCAACAAATGATCTATCGGATTCCTCAGGTCCAATCGTCTCATAGAAATCGTGTTCTGTAAACTTACGTAAGACTTCACAAATTGAATCTTCACCCTCAGAATCAAAGAAATCAAAATTTGTAGTAATGTATGTCCCAAAATCATCCATCACTTTCTGATCCATGGAGACATACATTTCCTCGTACCTCGACTCGGGGATCTCAAGTGAAGAAATCAGATCATCCTTAATTGGTTGCTCTAATTCATTCTAGTTAGCCTCATAACACGTGTCCCCCCAAACAGGTGCCTGAGCAGGTTCTGACATTGGTTCTCCTGAGGGAGCTTCATCTTGGGAGTCATCCCATGATTGAACTAAAGCAACCACACATTTCATTCTCAATTTTGCTAACTTCTCGAGCCAATACAACAAATAATTGTTCTGATCATCATTCATTTCAATCAGGAGCTCCAATTCTTCATTGCAAGGTATTGGTTGAGCTTCTAAAGATTGTATAGTATACCTCAAGTTAGCCAAAACCTTATCTTGAACCTGGTTAACCTGAACCAAATGACTTGGTTCAGGGTTGGGCGGGTTTGAGATCAATGCAAAGGAGTTAATGAATTGAGATTCATGATACCCTTCTTGATAATAGGTCATTTCGGATTGTGTAAAAGGTGGTGATGACCTAAGGGCAGTGTATTCAGGGAATGGGTAAGGATCAGTGTATCCTCCTTGATTATAGATCGTATTAGGTTGTCCATGAAAGGGTGGTGATATATAATCAATGTGGCTCTGAGAAGGATAGAAATCACAATCATAGTGTTCAGGGTTAGACCCTAAACACGGAGGTCCGGAACTGTATCCCCAACCCGAGTTGTCCCGCCTAACCGATGGTTGGTTACAATACGAGTCGAGATAATCATCATGTTGAGGATAACTCATAACAGGAGAGAAAGAGCAGGAATGCGTATAAAATGTGGAAGGATTCATGATAGACGGGAGGAAGAAAGGCACACTGCATTATAAACAATCAAACCTATCCTTAAGTGGGCTAGCCTAAAGACCTACAGACTCCCAGAACCTGTCTTGAGATAAAGAAACGATTTGATTTACTTCTGTCCGTTCAATCCAATCAGTTAGAGGGAGGGACTGGGGAGAAGGTTCTTCCCCCAGCCATGATTGTTTGATTTTGCTCCCTTAGCTAGACATCAGATTGAACAGTAGAAACAGACTAATCGAAAATAATCTCATTCTGCTTAGTAGCGTGATTATTTTTTATGCGGTGAATTTTAGTGTTCAAATCTTGCTTAGTAGCTTTTAGAATTCAACTTTAGGTATTTTCAAATAAGTTTTGTTGGCACACCATGTTTTGAAAGCATAGGTGAAGATGTTTTCCTTGGAAGCTTAAAGAATGTGGAGTGCCTGGTAAATCCCTAAGAGTTGATCCTATGTGACAGCTATTTGATGAATTGATTTTAATTGAAGTGGTGTGGCCCAATCAACTCAAACAATCGGCCTGTTGCACCACTAGGTTAGGCACACAGAAATGATTAACCTAGAATGATTTCTACTCTTTTAAGTATTGATTTGTGTGTACCGGTTCCACAGATTAGAATCCTGTTGAGTAGAAGAAAATCAATTAGGTTAAGTGCCTAGAATGTGGGTGTATGTTGTGTGTATATTGAATTACCCCCACAAAATTATATTTTTATTTTTTTTTATATATGCGAGGGTGAAATGTGAGTGTGAGTGGAAATCCAAACAACCAAACTAATCATAGGATTCATGCAAACACCTAGGGTAATTAGAATTTGAATTAAATGTGATGAAATAAAATCTATGGAGGGGGGAAGAATGGGGAGCACTTACAGTTGTCTTCAACTGCACTTTACTCTGATCTACCACTTGACGATTCCCTGATAGAGGTCTCTACAAAACAACAGACACGAGAGAAGCAAGTTAGAAGATAGTAAAGTGTGGGAAATGCGAAAGGAAGATTGGAAAATCGTTGCCTCCCTGGCAACGGTGCCAAAATATTAAATGTCAGAAGACTACGCTATCGAAGTTGGTTTTGAAAACCTATCGTTGTAGTTCGAATAGTGAAGAATTTAGGTTCAACAAATAAAATTTATACCCGAAAAGAAATCCCGGGTCGAACTTAGGGAGGCTACGTCGATCAAAATTCTCAATTATATATATATATTTGTGTTTTTGTTTAAAGAACAGAGTAATTACAATGAAATGAAATAACTATAGACAATAAGAGAGAGAGAGAGAAAGAGAGAAAACATCCACTTGAAGTTGCAAAATGTTTATACAACTAAGAATTGGAGAAAAGATTACACTAGAAAGTTGGAAAAATTCTACCCTAGAAAGTAGGAAAAAGAAATGGGAGAGAGAAGTTATCCTCCTCGAGGATCGCTTGGAGGACGGGCTGGATGACACAATGCCTCGAAGACGAGGAATGGAGCGGGAAGAAGGAGGTCGAAGCAAGAGGAACGGGAACGAGGTAGCATGTCGGCGTCGTCGCGAGATCTGCTTCCGAAATGGGGGCGAAAAATTGATTTTATCTCTTGAGGAGCATCCCAGGTGTGGGACAAGCTTCTCTTGAGCTTTGGAGAGGGAGAGAAGAGAAGGAAGGGATGATAAATTTGTATGGAGGGGGTCTCCTTTTATAGTTGCAAGGAGTGGGGGCATTTTGGACATTTTAATTTGAAAAACATTAATATGGGACCTTTAGTCAAGGACTTAAACGTCACTAAAGGTCCGTCGTGGCCGACATGTGCTCGCGCCGCACGCACCCACTCCTCTTCCTTGCCTTAAACGCTTACGCACATACATGCGATATCAGTCATCCGATCAAGAGATCGGACGGCTTAAACCATCCTCGCCCGTGCCGCGCGCCCGCGTGCGATCACGCGTCATTGCCACGCGTTTGATCGCACGTGGGCGCTATCGCTCACTCAGTGCCGCACGGCACAACCCCACTCACTCACGCGCCCGCTCTTCCGCTCTTCAATTTGTGGTGCTGCAGGCTCGAACGCGCGATCGGTCGCTCACATAGCGTGCTCGACCGCTGTGTTGTGTGGGGCTTTGTGTCGCGAAGAGGATTTGTTCACACGGGCTTGCAGCCGTTGGATGAGCATCCAACAACGGAGAAGCATCAATCAGATGAAGAGGAAAGACAGAGGCGTGTCCTTAGGGCTGGTTGGGCAGCTGATGGGCACCACATGGCTCCATCTTGGCCGTTCATCTTCTGAGTATTGTAGATGGTGCCACGGGTGTCGGATTGGACTGATTTTCACACTGTTAGGCTGCGATTGTCGATCTGAATCGATCCGTGCGGTCAGATTTGTCGTCTAAAGTGCAGATTAACACCATCTTAGCCCTTGATATTTAGGGTTCCTCGGTCTTTATCTGGTGCTACGGATGTCCGATTAGGACGATCTTAGAGTCGTTGAACTCCAATCATCACCTTGATCAGATCCGTACGGTTGGATCTTCAATCCGAGGCCTCGATAAAAGTCGCCCTGTTCCTGACCATAGAAAGAAGATAATTACTGTACAATTTATACAACTTGATATAAATGCATGATTATGCATATTATGCACTATTTACAATGTATGATGCTAATGTGACACTAAGAACATGCATTAATAGACATTTTAGTTTAATCAGATGTATGCACATCACCTGCTTAAATTACAGAGGTTTCGGTAAGGATAAAATTCATCTAAATCTCCTAAAATTTATAGAAAAATATTCCTTGAGGTTTGATATCCTTGATTTGACCACCTGAACCAATTTTGACCTTAAATAGAGTCATAGACATATTACTACCATAATTTGGCTTTCTATGCAAATTGTTCAGTCAAGATTGGTCAAAACTGAATTTCGACTTCACCATCAGATTCCTTGGGTCCAAATTAGATTTTTTTTCAAAATTTGGACCTAATAAGAGTCCATCTCAACCTAGTTTGCATTTTAGTCCATTTAAACTCATTCCTCTCAATTAAGACCCTAACTTTTGAAATATTTACATTTAGCCCCTAACTTCTCATCATTTTCTTCAAAATGGTTCCTACTGCCATTAGTGTGAACGAAGTTCCTCTACAGAGATTCAAGCGAGGTTTTCTCACTCGATACTCGACCAAATCTCTCCAAATTTGGAAGGAAGAATCTTAAGAAGATCTTCAGTCGTGTGAACCACATATTGGACCTTGATTTGCATTGAGAAGGCCGCGAACGCTAGAAATTTCAGGGATTTTCTTCCCTGAGACTTTGACCTCGACGAGCTTCTTCCCATGCTTGAAGCTTGTCCTAAGACCTTTAAAAGGTCCTCCCTCGCAAGGGCTTGCTCTTTAGTGAGTTTTTGATTGAGAAATCCCCTCTTCTTCCTTCTCCAGTCACCCACAACCTTGGCTCCAGTGAACCTCTTCGCCCTCCTCTTCTGGCTGTCCAACCATAAAAATTGGATGACCCTCTACCATTCTCCTTCTCTTTCGCATCTCTCCGGCCAAAGAGGGACTACTCTCTGCGTCTTCCTCGTCACTGCCACCTCATCAGACTCCATTGCCTTCTTCGACGCTAATGAGAACCTCATCATGAACCCTAATTGGTACATTTTAACCAAATAAAGTAAACAAAAGCTCCTACATACCCTAAGGGAAGGCCTAATTCAAGGAATTGTTAATCTGAGAATAAAACACGACATAAGGGGTAAAACTGTAATTTTACCATTGCAGTGCATCAACGGGAATTCTAAGGGTCTATACATAGGTCAAGTAAACCTAATAAGAGAAAAAGTGGGGTGATTTGGTCTGAAAAGGGTTATGGCGACATCCAGGAATTAAATGACATTCTACAACCCTAAAACAAACCCACTTTAATTCATGAAGTTTCAGGCAAAATAAAAATCAACTAAACCCTCTAAAATTCATGGAAAAATATCCCTTAGGATTTAGAACCTTCAATTTGGCCTTTGGAACCTGATTTGACCTAGATTGAGGTCCATACCTAATTTTTGACCTAATTTGGATTTTTATGCAAAATATCCAATCAAACGAGGTCAAACCTAAAATAAAACTTTATCATTGGATTCCTTAGGTCCAAATTAGGTTTGTACCAAAATTTGGACCTAAAGGAAGGCCATTTTAACCTACTTTACAAATTGGTTCTCAATAATTACTTTCCGACTCTTAACTTTTTGAATCCCTACGAAAACCCCGTTAGCTTTCTTGTCACTTTCTTCATTCAGGTCCCTCTGCCATTGCAGCAGGGACCCATACCGCCGGTGACGTTGCGAGGCGATTTTCTCCTTGCTTACCTGGGGAGCTGCTCCCAAATTTGAAAGGGGAGCCCTCTACGAACCCCCTACCGCATGAGCAGCTCCCCATACCCTGAATCGCCCCACACATCTCGTGCGAACGCTCGAGAGGTATGAGTATCCCCTCCGACTATGCCTCCGGCATCGACTTCTAGCCGCCTCCGTGCGAAGAACCTCCTGCCCGTGCCTATTTAAGAAAGCCTAGATCATTCCGCACCTCCCAAGCTTGATTTGGCCGCAGACTCCCCCCAGAATTCATCTCCCCTCTCTCCGACCAAGTAGCCCGCAAGCTCCGATGATTTTTCCTCCTCCCTCTCATCGCTTTGCTGCCATACCACCGGCAGGGTTCACTTCGCCTCGTTCTTTCGTGTTGCGCCGCACCAGCGCACGCCTTCCTGTCCTCCTCCTCATTGCCGTTATCTCCCCCTCAGGGCTGTCTTCTCCGATGACGGCACAAATGCGCCGTTCGTCTCCTCCGCCTCCCCTTCGCTCCAAGTACCCCAGATAAGCTCCTCTTCTCCTACTTTCTATTTCCCCTCTGTCAATTCAATCTTTCGACTCTCCGACTCCATTGTCCACCATCGCCATCTCCACCTTCGGTGAGGCGTCCCCGCCGCCCCACACCTCCATCCTCCTCGCCAACCGATCCTTGAGCATCACCACCACCCGCTGATCACCCTACGACCGTCCACTGGCTACGCCAACCCCTGTTGCCTTCCCCCAACCTAACCCATCTTCACGGCCACAGAGCGACCTAGGCACGCACGCCTAGGCCACCCCACGGCCAGACACCCCACTTAGGCATCTTCGCCGTGCTCTGGCGAATTTCGCCGAGCGTTTTGATAGGGCTGCAAGGCCATATTACTGATTTCAGGTCTCGAGCTTCCGTCGCCATTGATGCCGAGCTTGGAGCGAGTTCGCATGCAGCTCCAAGCCCTTCCTACTCCAGGGGAAGCACCTAGGTTGCACGGAAGACCTGCGCTCGCAACTGCAGGTCTTCGGTTGGCAGTGAAGGCCTCGACTGGAGTGGCAATTGCTTACGCTTGCTGCTGCGGGTGCGCGAGAAAGGGTGGGACGTTTAGTCCCACCTCGGAAAGTTCTGAGGCGCAGCGCCTGCATAAGTTGAATTCTTGCAAGTAGCTTCTCGCCTCCGAATCACGGGGTGAGGTCCCTCTCACCCGAACCAAAATGGCCTCGTCCGCGACCCACGCCTTCGCGGACCTGGCCTGACCCGACTACCCGTGCACACCTCGCCCACCACCACACGGCGGTGGGCCTGGTCCCGGGTGCGTACACCCGACTCGTATACCCGAGAAGGCTTTGGAGAGCGAATCGAAGAGAGAAATGGAGAGAGAGAGAAACATGGGAAGGGTAGGGGTAGGTTTTGCTTAACCGGGTGCCTGTGCAGGGAAGCTAAAGAAGGAGAAGGAGGAAGAAGAGAAAGCGGCGAAGGACTTAGCTGCACAGAGGAGTAGAAGCTGAAGAAGAAGAAGAGATGCGGTTGAAGAAAAGAAAGAAGAAGAAGCCAAGGAAGAGCTGCAACAGAAGAGGAAGCAAAAGCAGAAAGAGGCCAAGGAAGAAGAAGCTGCAGACGCAGCTGAAGCCTAAGGCAAAGGAGAAGACAGAAGAGGCCTTGCACAGCAGAGAAGAAAAAGAGAAAGAGAAGCAGCAGAGAAGAAGAAAAGAAGAAGAAGATCCGACAGAAGAAGCACTGTAGCAAGTGGAGTTTAAGTCATCTGACCCTGGAGTCAGATGTTTGAAGAGAGAAAGAAAGAGGTAGAAGAAGAAGAATAAAGAGAGAAGAAAAGAAGAACAAATTTTCCTTTCTTTTATTGTTTTTGTAAAACAGTATATATCTATATTGTAAATTGTGATTTCGTACGCTTCTAAATTCAAGTGTTGCTCTCTGAGTTCGACCTCGGAAATTTTCTATTTTCGAGTAATAAAAATAAAAATACATAACTCTACTCGAGCCACCAACAGGCGCCAGCCAGCCAAAGCCAGTGCCTTCGATCCCCTGCTCTTCCTCTTCCTCCCCTCTAAACTCCTCTCCTACTCCTCCACTTCATTTCTACCCACTTAAACTGCACTTTCTATTACTGCTCCACTCGCACACACTCTTTCTTCCTTTTCGTCGGCGAAGCTACGGCAACATTGCGCGTCCTCCACAGACCATCAATTCACCTTCTACCACCTTCATTAGCTTCGCAACGACTCACCCTCCGAAAGCCCTAAAGAAATTTAGGGTTTTACGCTATCCAACACTCCATGGAACATACCCTCCTCCAGTCACCTTCTCCGTCACCATTAGCACTCCACAGGCGCTCACACGCTACACGACTGCCACCACTGCCCTCGCCGCTTCACGGCGAAGCTTCTAAATTGTTTTGACGAGGCCGTCAAGCTCTGTTCTTGGTTTCAGGTGCTTCGTCGGACAACCGTCGCCGCCACCTCCTTCTCCGACTTTGTCCACCGTCTCCCAACCGCATTCTTCAGTGCTTCCATGCCAAGGTGACGCCAAGCATCTCCAAGGGTCATCCCAGGGCTTCAATTGGGACGTGAAGCCCACAACAGCTGCATTGATTTGGCGAAGACATCGACTTGCTGCTACACGAAGAAGAGAAGTGTGGGATTAGTCCCACATCGTAGAGTGCAGAGCTCTCCATGACATACAAAAGGAAAAAGTGCTTACGGTTTATCGCCTCAGCACGCACGAGGGTGAGGTCCTTGCTCATGCATGCGCATATGTACGCCCTCACCCACAGTCACACCACGCAGGTTTGGGCTGATCTGATTACCTGGCTACCCTGGTCTGGTTTGTTTTGAGCTGGGAAGAGAGGAAAGAGAATCTGAGAGGGAGGAAGGGAATTTTTTCTACCTTGGGATTTGAGTCCTCTCCTCTCTCTATACTTAGTGAGATTTCTGAAGAGGCCCTTGAGCTTTTGTTTGGTTACTGTTGTGCTTCTTCTAAGGCTCTTGAGAGAGAGAGAGCCTTAAGCCTCTTAAGATAAGGTGTCTGAAGCCTTTGGTTAACATCTGACCCCCGCTGGTGCTTGATTCTGTTGGTTACTGTTGAAACATTTAAGTGCCTGACGTGGATCATTGATTGTGGTTTGCTATTCAAATATTTGAGTAAATTAAGAGCTTAACATTGAGGGTTAATTTGGTGATTCAATTCACCATTTTAATTCTATCTTTTTGCACTATTCTTCTGGTTCTTATTGAAATATCACTTTAAGCATCTTATTGATTTCAATTGCATATTCTTTTGATAAATTGTGATTAGTGAATTAAATTGCACAATTGCTCCCTGCGAACGACCTTGGACTCACATTCGATTCTAAGGTTTATAAATTTAAGTGTTTTGCATTCTCATTGACTATACTACATGTGCATTTTCTTAAATATCGACGATTTCATGTAAACAAGCATATCCCAAGAGATTGGATCAAAATCCAAATCAAATTAGTCCATAATTAGTTTTCATAGTAGAATTTGACATTTAATAAATTGATTAAACGTATGATCAGATGTCTAATTATGTAAAGTGATCTTCCTATAATGGGATTAGATCTAAATAGGAGTCTAGTGTCTTGTGGTTAGACATCTTATTGGACGTCTAGACAAGATGTTCGATGTCTAATGATAAAGATTGACTCAAGAGTTGATTCTCACGAAGCTAATGATTGGATTTGGTCTGAAAAATTATAATTAGGGTCAAATTTAATCACACCGGTTAATTATAGGATGTCTAGGACTATCTTTGGATGCCTGACACAAGGTATGGGCGTTTGAAAGTAAATGTCATAGACTAGGTTCTCGAATTTTTGTTATTGGATGTTTGATCGAATGTCTGGTTATCTTAAAATGAGTTTTTGGACATCTAATAATACATCTGGATGTCTGATAAGCCCCATTAGAAGCCTAATAAGATGTCTGGAAGTCTAATAAAGCAGACTGTTTGCTATTTTGGCTTTCTAACTTAATTATGAGATATGCCTAAGTGTCCTAAGGTTAAGTGGTGTGTCTAGGACTCAGGTTATTATATTTTGAGCTCTTTAACATATTTCTAAGGAGATAAAAGAACAAAAAATACAAGTACACAAAAAAGAAATGACTATCCTATTCTTCTTCTTCCTCAATCTTTGGCTCCAAGCCAAGTCCCCAATCCATGCCCCTTGATGTTTTTGCTCCTAAGTCAAGCTCCTCCATTCCTCCATGGACTTGAGCTTGAATTCTAACACACTTGCTATCATTTGCATATAATCTGAAACTTTGAACTTAAATGCAAATGTTAAATTACAAGTATTTTGTTATCGTCAAAATCATTGATCGTGGTGCATTTGCACCAACAAATAGAGCATGCATGCAAACAATCAAAAAATGGCATCTATCTACAAAGGGAAATACCCACATCTGCTATTATTATAAAAATCACAACCATGGAAAAACATAATACACGGCTATAATAATATCAAATAACAAATATACATATGTATGCTCGTTATCACCTGTGATCCTATGCTAAAGTGGTATAATATGTATATGTTATGGACTCTTTTAGATTTGCACTTGAGAAATCCATATAATAATTTATCATATCAAGTATAACTCTATTCCTACCGATTATCAAAATAAAGAGAGAATTATGTTGAAGAGAGTTATCATTTTTCAATACTTGATGTAGGCTATTTTGTTCTCTATTACTTGTCACCTAATATTTATGTAAATGTGCTTGTCACTCCTTACGTTGTAAGGATGGATCTTTTGTACCTTGACTTTCGACCTAACCAACTGTTGCCCATTCTCACCTGTCTTATAAGCAGTAGCCTGGGAGGTTGACCTATTTTACAGGGGCCTAGGAGTAACCAGTTGACCTATGGTTGTTGTGAACTCACTTTGTACTCCAACAATAAATACTACATTCCCTAATTTTTGACCCCTTGAGGTCCCTTCCCTATTGTTGGATTTCAATTGTCCTAGCATAAATAAAACATTCACTAGTGCTAGCATGAGCTACAAACCAAGTATGCACACTTATAAGTGAAATTGCACTAGAGGGGGGTGAATAGTGAATTTATGAAATATTGTAAGACAAAAATACAATCACAAAAAAAGGCACAAGATTTTTAGGTGGAAATCCAAAACAGGTGAAAACCACCACCTAAGCCAATCCGTTGACTTAAGATTTTCAATCACAAAGTGATCAATCCACTAACCACACTACTTAAATGAAGGTAGTGTACCTTAATTACAAATCCCACCTTCGATCCCTAAATGGAGGTTTCTCCCTTCACAATGAAGAGACGGGGACCCAACAGGCCGAATACTCAAATTACAAAAGTAAGAATGAAACAAGACCTGTAGAACACCCTAAAATATTAATGACTTCCTTATCTATTAAGCATAAAAGAACTCCCTGAGAATTTGCAGAATGAAGTGCACCGGGAGTGCGGGTTTGCCCTTTAATCAGAGTGTTGGCACAGCACAAGGGCAAAAGGAAGCAAAGAGTAGTGAGCAAGTGATTTTCCAAGGCAATTGAATCTCAAGAGGTGTGTGTTGCCTAAGAGGGATTGTAGTATATTTATATGCAAGTTTGGAACCTTCAAGAATGCTTAGAGAGGTCTCTTAGCTGTTGGAGGCAAGTCCCAAGATATTGAGAGGAAATCTAACACAAATCAAAGCAATCATGAATCTGACAGCAATATCTGACGTCTGATTTTAGGATCAGACATCTTGTAAGACGTCTGATTACAATTATGTACGTTTGATACTATTAGCTAGGCTTACTGTTTTCATTAGATCGAAACAGGGACGTCTGATAAAAATATTGGACGTTTAATTATAAGTGGATTCTCTCCTGTTTTGACAAGATCCAAACAGGGTTCTAGATTTTAAGGAATAGACGTTAGTATGGGCGTCTGTAGAATTTCCTAGACATCTGGAAACATAAAAAGGACTTGTCTTGGAAATCTAAGAGTAGATCTTTAGTTCCTAATAAGATTTGCACAGAAATAAATGAGCAACGGTCTATTGATAGACGTCTGGAGACATGTCCAGACGTCTGAAAATGTATTTGCCCGTTATTAATAGAAAGAAAATGGGTACTTGAGTCTAACGGTTGGTTTAAGGATGTCCAGGCAAACTATTAGACGTCTGGATGAGGCTATGGACGTCTGATAGAAGGTTGCTTCGACTGATGCGTAAGAAGTTAGAATGCAAAGGCAATGCTATAGGTAATTAGACGTCTAAAACACTGATCAGATGTCTTAAAGTTGAAAATCAGACGTCTTACAATTGTTATGGACATTTGATTTGTGTCTTAGTGTTAGATTTTTGTTTCTAATTTATCTCAAGTGTAGAGAGCCTAAGTTAGCTATTTATATGTTATGTTTTGGGGCTCATTATAACATCTCTAGATTCAAATAAAATAAAGATTACAACATTTCAAAGTTTACATAAAAGCCTATGACCTATGACAATACTTATGCTACTTTATTCTTCACGCTTTTAATCCTCCGACTTGGAAAACTCTATAAAACCTGCAATTGTGTTATTACAGAGAAAAATATGCTACACTTATGCTTTATCTCTTTTTCTTTGTAAAATCATCAAAATATTATTTATGAGGGGTTGAACTAACAATCTCCCCCTTTTTGATGATTTTCAAAATACATTTGTAGGTTCTCATTTTCTCCCCCTGAAAGTTGTACTTAGTAATCTATACCAATTTTGAAAAGATTTTTTGCAACTTTTCATGTCATTTTCTAAGTTCTTCCCTAAGTTCTTCTCCCCCTTTTTGAATATCATCATGAAGGGTTTTGAAAGGGATTGATACTTAAATTACAAGTGTTATATAATGACATTTATAAAGCGGAGATCATTAATAAAATCTGCATGCTGAAGTATAATAAAAATAGCAGAGCATTAAAGTAAACTAATTAGGAAAGGAATGTATTTGCCTTAAGCACAAACTAGCTATTGTTCCCAAAGAAATATATAAGTATGGGGTCAAGGCCCCTTAATACAAGCCAACATGGAAAGACAGAAAGAAAGAAAAACAAAAGAACTAAACTAGTCCTCTTGATCATGGTGACGGCGGTGGCGAACGGGTCCTTAACCCATCTGCAGATTGCGAACGTCGGAACGAAGTTCGTCGATGTCGCGGCACATACTTCCCATATAAGTGTACATCTCACCAATTCGTCACCACAAGAGAGAGATGCCTGAGAAGAGGGAATCCGTGGCGGGATCCCATGTCTCGTCAAAGCTTGAGCAAGGAGCTTCTATTTGAATTGGACGTTCTTCATGGAGATCTGGAAAGGGTGGAAGGGGTTCTTCTTCAGCAGGCTCTTCGGCTGGCTCAAGATGCTCTCTAAGAATATGCATCTTGGCAGCTGTGGCCTGGTTGTAGGGCTCAATCTTTTTATCAACCCCCTGGTCATTGATGGAAATCTGATGACTTGCAAAAATTTTAGATAAAATGGACCAAAATGGTAGAGACGCCCCATGGTCCTCATTCATAACACGAACAATGAGGTGGCAGTAGTTGAAAGGAATGTGACGTACGGCGGCAAAAAGGAGCACCTTGTGTTGGCGTGAGATATAATCAAAACCTCCCGATTTATTAAGAGGGTCCCACCCAAAAATGCGAGAGAGTAATCGGGAAGGTGGTTTGAGGTTCTTGCATGGTAGGGTACTAAGATTTTCGACGTATTTTTCAAGTAGGATTAATTCTTAATTGATGACTTCTGTGTCATATTGCCTCAGAATGTCATTGAAGTCATTTCCCTCATTAGGGATGGCAAGAAGGGTGAAAATAGAATCAGAGGTGATATGGATTTCACGCCCAAATAAACGGGTATGTAACTCAAGTTCATCGTTGCTGTAGTCTTCAACGTTGTTGGCATAGAAAAGTCGGACAAGATCAGGAAACACGCCAATAGTTCCAACGCCAGAATGGAACTGTCAGTCAAAATAGTGGAAGAGAGGAAGGGTTTCTGTAAAGACCTGTTCTGTTCTGAGCCTTTAAAGATGTCTGGACTGTCAATCAGACGTCTGGAAATTGAAAATTTTGTATGCAGGGTCGGGTCTGCGCGCTGGCTGTGCGCAGATAGCCTTCCTCTCTTCTCTCTCTTCTTTTCTCCTCCACCGAACCCTAGCCGCTCCCTATATAAGACCCCTCTTCCCCTTGCTCTCTTCTCCACTCCACCACCACCACCACCTTCCTTCTTCCTCACCACTGCAGCGAGAGGGACGAGTGAGAGAGAGGGAGCGAGAGCAAGGAGCGAGGAGTGGCGTGAAGAGAGGAGGATGATAACAGTACAACTTAGGGTAATAATTCTATCAATTGGGGTTTATCTTAAGGGTAATGCGCACAAATAACACATCATAAATGGAAATTAGAGAATGACATGCATCAGACATTGAGATTGCTTATTAAACAGTATTAATGGCCATTTCTATATGTTCATGACAAAACAGGCCTCAGATGAGCAATCGGGCCGCACGGATGGATTCAGAGCGACAAACGAAGTCCGATGGACTCGAAATAGGCCAAATCCAACATCCGGAGCTCCCACAAATGACCTAAGAAGTTCTGACCAGTGATCTGATGATCAACGATCGTGAGGTGGCCACGTGGCAGCATTAGGAGCACCCCCCACCCGTCGCACATCGTAGCCCCATCGTAAAGATCTAACCGTAGCCGTCCAATCTCCATCGAACGGCTGACGAATGGCGAATGAGTGTGACCATCTGCGCTCGCAGCGCAACGGTCACGCCCCTATCCCTGCATGAAGCGATCGCAGGTTTGAATCGCCCGCCGCCCTGATCAGCTGATTTCACTCGCACGCTCAAATTCAGCCACCCGATCGCCATCGAGTGGCCTCGATAGTGTTACGCAGCGCGTCCTTAAGCGTCGATCATCCACACGTGCGCCTACGCTGGTCGACGACACCTGCGCTCACGCGTGCTCGAGGTACGATCCAAGCGTGCCCTTCGCGAAGATCTTAGCCATTCGATCTTCGATCGGACAACCTACAACGCGTGCACATGGATCGTGCGTGAATAGGAGGAACAGTGTGCGTGAGAGACCGCTGGGCAGGGTGCTTCACCGACGTTTTGGGAAGGGTTTTAGCGACGTCCCGGACGTCGCTAAAACTGGGACATCGCTAAAACCCCTTCTTCATTTGGAAAGACCTTCTCCTTATTTAAACCCCTTCCAACCACCCATGGAAGGCATTGAATTCATCTTGCAAGTGTTGTAACACCCTCCTAGCCCCCTTTAGCCCCTCTTGTAGTCAACGGAGTCGACGAGCTGTCGACGGAGCCTCCCTCCACCGCTGTGGCCGCATCGCCATCTCGCCTCTCTCTCTTTATTTCCTTTTAATCTTGCTTTATTTCCTTTTTATTCAAGCATTTAGCTACTATTGTATTTGTAAAACTTGAATTGCATGTTTAATATAGTGTTGATGTTACTTTGAGCAATGGCTGTGATTTAAAGGACTCTAACCCTACTCTCTCTTTCTCTCTCTTTTTCTCTCTCTCACTCATTTTTCTACTACGTCTTCTTGCAAGCAAAAATTCGTTATCTCCGTGACATAAAGTGACAAAGAAAATATGATTTTTACGCCTCCCTGTGATTAACCTTCGGACTGATGTCCGTTTCTTCTTTTAAAACCGACGCTGCGAGCACGAACTATAACGATCCTTTTAAACAAACACGTCTCTCGCGCGTCAGAGGAGGAGCTTGAGCTCGCGAGTTCGTGGGAGCTTGCTAGAGGACGCACGGCCAGAGCGGCACGTGCGAGAGGAGTGCGTCAGGGGAGCCGTCCTCGACACCCTGTTGTAGCCGGAGCTCAGACGAGGAGCCGTGACTGCGCGCGGCGAGAGGAGCGGGAGCTCGCTCTGGTTCTGGGTTTTTCCCAGAATCAGACGTCTGGCGTGCCGTCTAGACGACGAGTTGGACGTCTGGTGACAACACCGGACGTCTGAAAGCATGGTTTCGTGAAGATACGTTCTTTTTGCGGTTACGGCCATGCAGGCTGCACCGCAGAGCCAATCTGTGTGGCTAAAAGTGGGAGATTTGGTCTGTTGCGCGTAGGGACAGCTTTGGGAAGGCACGGGGCATGGCCTCCCTTGCGTTTCGGACGTCTGGACAACTTACCAGATGACTGGAAGCACTCCCAGACGACTGGAGGGGAGGTCGGACGTTTGGAGCTGAGTCTAGTTGGTCAAGTAGTGGTTCTGGACATCTGAAGTCGACTCATGAACTTGAGGTGAGACCCTGGTGACTTTTAAGACATCTAGACCTTGTGCTAGATGTCTGATTTGGGCCTGAAGTTCTGTTTTTGACCGTTTAGAGTTTGTTTGGGGTCCGTTTTATGCAAATGAGATATCTGTGATTTCCTTGTGAGTTCCTCTACATGATAGAAATCCTTATGTACTATTTTGAACATTCCGTTGTGTTACGTTCCTTGGTATAGGACTTCGATCTGTTGTGTGTTCGGGGCTTGCTGAGGCACGTGAGCCTGCCGTTCGAGCCCCCAATACTCCCGGATTGTCTAGTAGAGTGATTTCTTCCTGTTTTAATTATAAAACATGAATGTATATGTGGAATTAGATAACTAGAAACCTAGGATGTGGCATGAATCCTAGGACGAGAAATACTTGCACTGTTTGTATGCGTGTTTGAGATTGCAGTCATAAATGAATGAGTAGAATTGTAAACAATTACCTGTTAATAAATATGAGCTGCCTGTTGGAATATGAAATGCTTGTGCTAGTTAAACAGTTACCTGTGATATCACTTGTCGCATATGTTAATTATAGAAATACGAGCTGCATGTGTATAATACGAGAATGGAAATGTGAATAATGAAACCTAGTATGGAACAGCATGGTGAATATGAGCATGAACCCTACAAGGAATTAGGAGTAAAGCTCCTGTGGATCAATGGAATGGATCTGGAAATGTGAGTGGGAAGTGTGCTGGCCCTTGAGTACGTGGTACCAAGGAGAGCGAATGTCCCCTGTTTAGTGTAGAGCAGAGCTAGCCGCCCTTGGGTGGGGACCCGGGGTTCGGATTGGCCACTCTACACCGACTTTTGTTGGCCCTCGCGTACACTGTACCGGGGAGAGCTACTAGTGTAGGGAGAGAGCTAGCCACCCCACGGGGCCTGGGGTTCAGCTAGCCACCCTGCACCGACTTGTTAGGCCCACTGGGCAAATCGGGGTAGTCAGACGAGGGTGCGCGGACTGTGGAGGGGCGAGACCTCTGTTTGGTTCTGAGGGGCTAGACCCCTGTTATTGAGAGGGCTAGGCCCTATACTATTCCGTGCTGTACTTTGGGCGTACCCGCTAGCAGAAATGACTGACCGTGTGCCAGTGTAGGGTAGCTACCCGTGTGCTTATCGCACGTGCCGTAGTCACACTACATCTGTCCGTGACCTCGGGGTGGTTGACTGGGTGTAGGATCACCACGGTGGACTCTCTCGGCCAGGAGAGCATCACGTGTGCCTTCTACTCTTCGGAAAAGACCGCGATCAAGATCGTTCCCACGAGGAACATACGAGATCAAGAAAGAGATCTGAAAGTAAACCAATGGGTGAAAAGAAATGACTTAAAATAAAATAATTGGAAAGGATAAATTTACCTGTTAGCTTTTACTGCTTTAGTTAGTTTGGTTACCACTCTACTCAGCGTTCACTGACTCCGTTTACTCATAACCCTTTTCAGGTCCAGGAGTTGAGCAGCCTGAGTTACCGGCTGCAGTGGGCACCGGGCCTAGTCAAGCCCAGCAGTAGTTCTTACTATTGTTGTACTTCCTTTTGTTAGTGAGTTCAGACTTTGTTACTATTACTGTTATGTACTTTTGTTCTAATTTACTGTTGTGGTGGTGATATGTACTGTTGGTAGCCTTTACTTCCTTTATTGCTTGTACTGTTTTACTATTAGTTACTTTGCATAGTGAGTGTGGTTTACTTTCCTTCTTTTTGGTTATTTCTTGTTGGACAACTGGATTATGGGATTAGTAGAGTCGAGCCGATCTCGGGTTTTGTAAGGATTCGGGAACCGGGTCGTAACAGTTTCAAAATGTTCCTGAAGGTTTAGACGGGCAAAGTCATTCCATACAATGAATCAAGGGCACTTGACTTTGACATTTGTGAAGCGACGAAATCGTTGTCTTACGATATCACCACGCAGTTGGTCAGCCAAATAGGCGAAAGAGGAGGTGGAAGTGCCCTCGGCTTGCTTCCGACCGGGAGGCATTTTGGGTGGGTTGGGTGCTTGGGTTTTGGAGAGAGGGGTTTGGTGTTTTAAGATAGAACACCTACAAAAACAATCCCACACCAGTCATTCAACCAATAAGGCAATATAGTGCCATACATGCACATAACATTGATACCAGAAAACAACGAAAAAAAAAATTGTGTGGCTGTATGCCTTGAGGCAATACAACCTGTCGTAATGTTATCGCAATATACCTTTGAACTCAATCCACTAAGTTGGCTTGAATCACTTGAGGTAATACCCTTGCCATTAACAACCAAAAAGATATACATTCATGCTACATAAAAAACAAGTTCCAAGCTATAGGTTTTGTTCAAGGGTTTTAGCTCCTAGGGCAAAAATAAGCACGATGGAAAGCCGTGGAGATGCCCTAAGGGTTTAAGAGGTTATACCCACAGGGAAGGGTCTCCAAACGCACAGGGGAGGAGTGGGGGCATGCGCGCAGGAGAGCAGCTGCATCGCCAGTCGTCGAGGAGGCAGAGCGGTCGTCTGACGGCGGGAAGAGCAGCACCAACTTGCAGCCGTCGCTCGTTAGGCGAGAGAGAGTTCTTAGGGATTTTGAGCATGGGGGAAGTGGGACCTCAACGAGTGGGATTTTATATCCCAAGGGGTTGATCAAGTCTCCCCCTGAAGTTGGGGAAAATTTCATTGCAAAACCATCCAAAGAACAAACGTGAAGCGGCAGATTTTGGCTAGATCAAACGTCTGAAGATGTCGTCAGACGTCGGGATTGGCCCTTTGGGATTTTAACCCTTTTGATGGTGTCGTCTGTTTTTATTACCAAACGACTAATTGAAAATTTAGATGTCTGATTTCTGCAGACATACCTCCCTAGAAAATGGTTTATTCTCCAGGTTGTCGTTCGATTTCTTTATTAGATGTCTTAACTGACGTTTAAAGCTAAAATTAGACGTCTGATCTCTGCAGTCAGTCCTTCCTGGATCTCACCCCAAAGTTATAGGTTGTCGTCTAATTTCTTTATCAGATGACTTACAAGACGTCTGACTAAATCATCAGACGTCTGAATCCTGACATCCTAATACAAATTCTGATGCAAAAATAGACATCTGTCAACACACCTAGACGACTGTCCAGACATCAGTGAATGATAACGGACGTCTTGAATAGCACTTTTATTAGCTCTTCTCAGATATAAAATTGACGTCTATTCCACATCTTCAAACATCGAATTTTTAAGTAGAAGACGTCTGTCTTATTAATCAGACGTCGGATATTGCATAGAGTGTGCATTTTGATGTTCGAACTGTGCTTGAAGGTTCTTAACTTGGTAAAGTCAAGGGTCCTTCTATGTTCATTACAAACAAAATTCTACTAAGTCAATAAATTCTTCAAATATCACTTAGCTTACATATGCCTAGTTTCCTACGTATGTAATTAAAACGATCATAATTCAAAGGTTTAGTGAAAATATCAACCAATTGCAATTCAATACAAATAAATTCAACCTTGATTTCTCCCTTAAGTACATTATCCCTCAAAAAATGATGTCGAACATCAATATGCTTTGTACGGGAGTGATTTACAGGATTTTTCGATAGGTTGATTGGCTCTGCGTTTGTTTGTATAGTTATTATAGTCGTTGTGGTATATAACAAAACAGTTACCAATTTAATACAATTTATTATTCGGAATGACAAGTTTCCCGAGGTCAAACTCAGGGAGCAACTATAATTCTAGAAGCCTATAAATTCTCAATATAAGGTTTTACAAAAATTAAGAGAGAGAGAAAGAATTGGCATTTTCTTCTCTTTCTGTCTTCTTTTTCTTTCTTCTTCTTCTCTGCTTCTGTGGTTCCTCTTTCTCTTTCTCCTTTCTTCGTCTCTGATTTTCTTCTCTTCTTCTTCCTTGCGGCTGCAGAGGCTTCTGCCTTCTCTCTGATTTCCTTCAGCTGCTAAGTCTTCCTCCTTTCTTCATCTCTGGTTTTCTTCTTTCTTCTTTTCTTCTTCTTCTTCTTTTCTTCTGCTCTGGCCGTTCCTCTTCTTTCTTTCTTTCTCTCCTGTCTTCTTCTTTTTCTTCTCTGCGTCTTCTTTCTTCTTCTTCAGCAGCTGCAGTTTTTCTTTGCTCTGGCTGTTGACCCTCCCACGTCTGACTCAACGCTCAAATGGCTTAACTGTGCGTTTGCTATAGTGCGGCTCCTCTTTTCTTCCTTCGGCTCCTTTCCTTCCTTTCTTCTTCACCTGCCTCTTCCTTCTATCCTGCGCACACATACACAGATCAGTGCAAAAGCTACCCCTACCCCTTCCCCGCGTCTCTCTCGCTCTGGATCTCTCTTTGGAAAGCTCTCCTAGAGCCGGGTAATCGGGTCGGGTTGCGTGCCCGGGTCCAAGTGCACCGGCGTGGGTGGTGCGCGAGGATTGCACAGGTAGGATAGTCGGGTCGGGTCACCAGGTCGGCGTGGGCAGTGCCGCGGACGAGGCACGTGAATAGGTGAGGGACCTCACCCCTGTGTAACTGGAGGCAAACGACTAATGTCACTTTTTCAATTTAAGTGTGGGCACGAGGCCACACACTTACGAGGTGGGACTAAAGTCCCACCTCTGCTCCACGCGTCCGCAGGCGAGAAGCAGCTGTCGATTTGGGCAGCAGCGAAGGTTTCACGCTCCCAATCGAGAACCTGGGCGCCTTCACTGGCTTGCCCTGCGTCACTTGGAGCTCACACCTAGAGAGGAGGAGACCTGGAGCTGCCTGCGAAGAAGCTCCAACAGCTCGACAATGGTGGCGAGGAGGTTGAACCCTGAAATCATGAAGACGACCTGTCGGCCATGTTAGACAACACAGGGAGCTTCGCCGGAGTGTGGTGAAGGCAGTGTGAGGGTCGGCGAGGCGCAAGAGCACTTGTGTCCGTGTGCCTAGGGCAGACTGTGTGTGTGGAAGTGGGTGTGTTCGGGGGGTGGTCGAGAGGTGAAGGGCGGTGAATGGAGTGGGGGAAACGCTTGAGTGGAGTGAGGGGGAGCTTCTGGGCTTGTCGGAGAGGGGTGAAATGGCCTGTGGAGGTGGAGCGACCTCGCCGGAGATGGCGACCGGAGGTGAAGCAGATGGGGGTGGTAGTGGCAGTCGAGGGGTCTGAAATGCTAATTGAATAAGGGAGAAGTGAGAGGAGGGTAAGGGGAAGGTTCCTACCTACTTAGTCGACGAAGAGGGAGAGGAAGACGTCCGGCTCGTGCCTGCCAGAGCTGGGGACGAAGGTGCCCAGAGGAGGAGTAACGGCGACGAGGAGGGGATCCGTAAATGCCAACTGGTGCGGCCTGGCGTGGGAAGACAGGGCAGAGTGGGCTCTGCTGCAGGTATGGCAGCAGAGCGACAAGGAGGAGGAAGAAAGATTGCTGGAAGCTTGGGCTGTCTGACCGGAGAGGGGAGAGACGAAATCGAGGGTTTTTCTCAGCCAAAACTAGCTTGCCTTGGTCGGACGCCCCTGCTGCTCCTTATAAAGGCGTTGGCGAGGAGAGCGGCTTGAGGGAAAGATGTGCAGCACACGCCGGAGATGGCCAGAGAAGGAGACCCATTCTTGTCGTGCGTTCGCACGAGAGGCATGGCTGGTTGTAGGGGTCATGGGAGGGTCCCTGCGACAGAGGACGACGCACGGAACCTCCCGCTCGTTCCTGAGAACGGGCGCTATGTCTTGCGCGGCGCCAACCTCCGCGCAAGGTTGCCGGAGGTATGACGCTGCTCAGAAATGGCAGGGAGGACCATTCTGCAAAGAACAACGAGAAAGATAGGGGGTCATTTGCAAGGGTTTCAAAAGATAAGGGTCAAAAAGTAATTCAAGAGGACCAATTTGTAAAGTCGGTCAAGATGGTCTTTTCCTAAGCCCAAATTTTTATACCAGCCTAATTTGAACCTAAGGATTTTAATGGTGAAATTTGATTTTAGGTTGGACCATGTTTGACAGATCAATTTGCGCAAAAACCCAAATTAAGTCATAAATTGGGCATGGTTCTCATTTTAGGTCAAAATAGGTTGCAAAGGCCAAATTGAAGGTTATAAACCCTAGGGAATATTTTTCCATGAATTTTAGAGGATTTAGTTGATTTTTATCCTGCCTCAAACCTCGTGAATTAAAGTGGGTTTGTTTTAGGATTACAAAATGTCATTTAATTCCTAGAAGTTGTTATAACCCTTTTCAGATCAGATCATCCCACTTCCCTCCTTATTAAGCTCATTTGACCTTCGTTTAGACCCTTAATTACCCTGTTTGCGCACTGCATTGGTGAAATTGCAGTTTTACCTTTTATGATTTGTCTTATTCTTTAACTCAGAATTCTCTGAGTTAAGCCTCTCTTTAGGTTTTGTAGGAGCTTCTTCACACTTATTTAGATTAAATTGTGCCAGTTAGGGTTTATGATGAGGCTCTCATCATTGATAGCACTAGTATTAACACATAATATTTTTATTTTATTAAATATCAAGTTAAAATCCTTCAAAGTATTTTTCATCCATAGCACTTGGGAACATGCTAGAGTGTTGGCTATGTATTCAGCCTCCGTGGTTGATAGGGCAACACTAGATTGTTTCTTTGAGAACCAAGAGACTAGTGATTCACCCAAGAATTAGCATGCCCACTAGTACTCTTCCTATTGGTGCGGCTACCTACGTAATCCGCATCGATATATGTGGCTAAGTTGAATTGTGGACTCCTAGGGTAGAATAAGCCATAATCATATGTGTCAACTAAATATCTAAATATTCATTTTACAGCATTTAAGTGTGATTGTTTAGGGTTTGATTGAAACCTAACACACAAGCAGGTACTAAATAAAATGTCAGGTCTACTTGAAGTTAAATACAGTAAAGATGTAATCATGCTACGATAGAACTTTTGATCTATGGGTGTACCTGATTCGTCCAGGTTTAGGAAAGTTGTGACACTCATAGGAGTGTTCTTCCCTTTACTTTTCGCCATTTCAAATCTTTTTAGCATCTCCTTTGCGTATTTTGATTGACACACAAAGGTCCCGAATTCGAGTTGAGTGATATGTAAACCCAAGAAAAACTTGAGTTCACCCATCAAACTCATTTCGAATTCTTCCTGCATAATCTTTGAGATCTTTCTACACATAGATTCATTAATAGCACTAAAGATAATATCTTCTACATATATTTGAATTAATAAAATGTCTTTTCCTTTTCTTTTAGTGAATAATGTGGAATCAGCTTCTCCTATATAAAATTTTGCATTTAACAAATAGTTTTTGAGCCTATCATACCAAGCTCTAGGAGCTTGCTTTAGACCATATAGTACCTTGTTTAATTTATAAACAAAATGAGGCTTATCATGAGACTCAAAACAAGGGGGTTGTTTTACAAAAACTACCTCCTTAATGAATCCGTTAAGAACTGCGCTCTTAATGTCCATTTGAAAGAGTTTAAAGCCAAGGAAGGTGGCATAAGTAAGAAGCATGCGAATTGATTCAAATCGAGCTACGAGAGCGTAGGTCTCATCAAAATCAATTTCTTCTTCTTGGTTGTACCCTTGTGCTACCAAACGAGCCTTGTTTCGAATGACTATACCGGATTCATTCAACTTGTTCCGGAATACCCATTTCGTTCCTATTACCGTTTTCCCTTTAGGCTTAGGTACAAGAACCCAAATTTCATTCCTTTAGAATTGGTTGAGTTCCTCCTGCATGGCCATTATCCAAGGTTCTTCGGAGCATGCTTCCTCAACACTCTTGGGTTCAACTTGAGATACAAAGGCGGAGAGACCAAAAGAGCAACTAAAACGAGATCAGGTTTTAATGCCATCAAAAACACTTCCAATGACTTGACTTTCGGGATGATCCCTTTGATATATCCAATCTTTTGGAAGATTATGGACATTGGAGTTTGGAATGTTAGACACATCAATTGAAGAATCATCTTCATCTTCCATATTGACTCGGTCAATAGAGGAAGAGTGAGGAGATTCATTGAAGGAAATATGAAGGGTTTCCTCCACTATTAATGTGGTCTTGTTAAAGACTTGATATGCCTTACCACGTGAAGAATAACCAATAAAGATGGCTTCTTCACCTTTGACATCAAATTTATCTAAATTAAAGTGGGTATTCAAAACAAAGCACCGACATCCAAAAACTTTAAAATAGCTGATTTTAGGTATTTTCCCAGAATATAATTCAAAACAAGTTTTTTGCAATCCGAATCGAATTAAGGTGCGATTTAACACGTAACAAGTCGTGTTAACCGCTTCGACCTAAAAGTACTTCGATTACCCCGAGTCTATGAGCAATGTTCGAGCACACTCTTGAAGAGTACGGTTCTTCCTCTCAACCACCCCATTTTGTTGAGGTGTTCGGGGAAAAGAAAACTCATGAGCAATACCATGCTCTTGACAAAAATCATCGAACAAGGAATTTTCAAACTCGCCTTCATGATCACTACGAATACGAGTGATTTATAGCCTTTTTCAGTTTGAACCTTCCTACAAAAAACAAAAAAGATGGAAAATACTCCTTCTTTGGATCTCAAGGAGACCCATGAAAACCTTGAAAAATCGTCTACAATCACAAGGCAATATTTGCATCCACTAAAGCTCTCATATTTTGTTAGTCCAAACAGATCCAGGTGAAGTAGTTCTAATGGTCTTGATGTGGATATAACTTCTTTGTTTTTAAAACTATGTTTCATAATTTTACCTAATTTACATAAATCACAGATAAGTCATTTAAAAATTTTCCTTTAGGAAGACCTCGGACTAGTTCATGTTTGGCTAGTTTTTGAACTAGCTTCATATGAAAATGTCCTAGTCTTCTATGCCATATGCTTAACTCATTTTTGGCTACAAGATCTTCATATGTGCTATTTTTATCAAATTCTACGATATAAATGTCTTTAAATCTAGTTCCCTTACGAAGGGTTTCATTGGTTGATGCATTCATAATTTCAAATGTTTTTGAAGTAAATACCACCTTAAATCTCTTATCACAAATTTGACAAACACTTAAAAGATTATGTTTTAGTCCTTTAACTAGAGAGACATTTGAGATGGGAGAGAGAGGGTTACCTATTTTACCAAGGCCAATAATATGGTCCTTGTAGTTGTTGCCAAATGTAACCATTCCTCTATCCGTAGGTTGGAGGTCCAAAAATAGGTGCTTATCTCCCGTCATGTGTTTGGAACACCCAGAGTCCATCACCCATCGGCCTCCTTGATGGCGGTGGTCTCCTTGTCTTCTTTTTTGTATACCCCTTTGCTCCTACAAAAGATCTCCGTTGGTGACTTAGTGTTTCTATAGGTCTTTCTAATTTGAGTCGTCCATCTTTCATTTTGTAAATCCAATTTTTGACATTATAATGTCCTTTGATCCCTATAAAACAAAGTGAAAGTTGTCGTTTTGGTATCCATTGTAATGTGGATCCGTATTTGTTAGTGGTCTCCTTTAGAGGAGGATCCTTTTTCGGCTCACTTTGACTAGGTTCATAAAATCCTAGTCCAAATTTACTTGAGGAAGGTTTTTGGTGGGCAATGAGCTTGTCTAAGTTATCTTTCCCCTTTGTAAATTTGGCTAAGCCCTTAAGAAGTTGATTTGATTTTTCTTTAAGGTGATTTATCTCTATTTTGATTATATCTAGTTTATCTTTTAGTCCTCTAATCTCCGCTCTAAGTAAGCTATTCTCATCCTTTTTAAAGGAGTTTAATTTTTCAAGCACTTAGATTTTGTCGAGTAATTCTTCTCTATCTAGAAATTTTTGTTCACTCATTGCCATATACAAATCATTTATTAATGACTCTTTTTCAATCATTAGGTTTCTTATTTGAATATTCAAGGCAGTGGTTTCTTTAGTAAGAATTAGATTCTTCTCTTCAAGTTTTCTTCTTTTATTGCTTTGCTTTTGGTCTTTGTTTTCTTAAGATCTAGATATAGTGAATCAAAAGCATCTTGTAATTCATCTAGAGAATTGGAGTTTACCTCAAGCCCCTCAGATTCAGAAGTATCTTTCATTGCCATTAGTCCCAAGCATGTTGTTTCTTCATTTGTTTCCTCCTCCTCTTCTTCTTCGGAGGTGGAGTCATCCCAAGTTGCTTGGAACGCCTTCTTCTTGAGTCCCTTAGACTTGGAGAACTTCTTGTAGTTGGAAGGCTTCTTGTATTTCTTCTCATCATCCCTTTTAAGTAAGGGATAATCCTTCCTTATGTGACATCTCTTCTTACAATTAAAGCAAACTAAAGGTTTTGCCTCCCTTTTCTTTCCCTTGATCTCTTTTCTATTTCTGAGAAACTTTTTAAACTTTTTACTTAATAAAACGAATTCTTCGTCATCGGTACTTACCTCATCGTTCGACCTAGCTTTGAAGGCTAAAGTCTTCTTCTCTGGCTCCGATCTGATAGATTTCTTCTTTTGCTCCATTTTTTATTCATAAGCCATAAGATTCCCAAGAAGATTTTCCATGTCTAAATCCTCTACTTGGTTGGCTTCTTCTATTGCTGTGACTGTTTGCTCCCACTCAGGTTCAAGGGAGCGAAGGAGCTTCCCTTGAAGCTCCCCCTTTATAAATATCTTTCCTAGAGACTTGAGGTTATTCACGATTAACGTGAAGCGGGTGTACATGTCCCCAAGTCTCTAATTTTCCTTCATAGAAAAGGCTTCGAATTCTTGCGATAACAGTTAATCTTAGAGGATTTAACTCTAGACATACCTTTGTGAGTTACCTCTAAGGTTCTCCATATCTCGTGGGCGATTGTGCAATGGCTAATGTGGTTGAATTCCTCCAAGCTGAGTGCGCAATAGAGTGAGTTCATTGCGTTAGCATTCAGTCCAAGGTGATGAATTTGCTCCATTGTGTATCCCGTTTCTGGTTTCTCAGGAATGACGTATGCAGATTCGCATTTCTAGCAAATGGAGAAATCGTTGGCTTAAAGACATATCTTCATTCTCAGCTTCCAATAAGTGTAGTTTGTCCATTCGAAGAGTGGTGGTCGGGTGGTGGATTGCCCCTCAGATTTGCCAGTGGAAATGACTCTCCCCTCCATGTGATCTTTCCGCGGATGTTACCCTTAAAAGCGAAAAACCTACTCTGATACCAAATGATTGCACTAGAGGGGGATGAATAGTGAATTTATAAAATATTGTAAGATAAAATACAATCACAAAAAGAGGCATAAGATTTTTAGGTGGAAATCCAAAACGGGTAAAAACCACCACCTATGCCAATCCCTTGACTTAGGATTTTCGATCACAAAGTGATTGATCCACTAACCACACTACTTAATGAGGGTAGTGTACCTCAATTACAAATCCCACCTCCGATCTCTAAATGGAGGTTTCTCCCTTCACAATGAAGAGACGGGGACCCGACAGGCCGGATACTCAAATTACAAAACTAAGAATGAAACAACACCTATAGAACACCCTAAAATATTAATGACTTCCTTATCTATTAACCATAAAAGAGCTCCCTAAGAATTTGTAGAATGAAGTGCACCGAGAGTGTGGGTTTGCCCTTTAATTAGAGTGTTGGCACAACACAAGGGCAAAGGAAGCAAAGAGTAGTGAGCAAGTGATTTTCTAAGGAAATTGAATCTTAAGAGGTATGTGTTGCCTAAGAGGGATTGTAGTCTATTTATAGGCAACTTTGGAACCTTCAAGAATGCTTGAGAGAGGTCTCCTAGCCATTGGAGGCAAGTCCCAAGAGATTGAGACGAAATCCAACACAAATCAAAGCAATCATGAATCTGACAGTAATATCAGACGTCTGATTTTGGGATCAGACGTCTTGTAAGACGTCTGATTACAATTATGGACGTTTGATACTATTAGCCAGGCTTACTGTTTTCATTGGATCGAAATAGGGACGTTTGATATATTCATATAAGATATCTGATAAAAATATTGGACGTCTAATTATAAGTAAATTCATTCCTATTTTGACCAGATCCAAACAGGGTTCTAGATTTTAAGGAACAGACGTCAGTATGGACGTCTGTAGGATTTCCTAGACATCTGGAAACATGAAAAGGACTTGTTTTGGAAATCTAAGAGTAGATCTTTGGTTCCTAATAAGATTTGCACATAAATAAATGAACAACGGTCCATTGATAGACGTCTGGAGACATGTTCAGACGTCTGAAATTGTATTTGCTCGTTATTAATAGAAAGAAAATGGGTACTTGAGTCTGACAGTTGGTTTAAGGATGTCCAGGAAAACTATTAGACATCTGGATGAGGCTATGGAAATCTGATAGAAGGTTGCTTCGACTGATGCGTAAGAAGTCAGAATGCAAAGGCAATGCTATAGGTAATTAGACGTCTGAAACACTGATCAGATGTCTTAAAGTTGAAAATAAGATGTCTGACAGTTGTTATGGATGTCTGATTTGTGTCTTAGTGTTAGGTTTTTGTTTCTAATTTATCTCAAGTGTAGAGAGCCTAAGTTAGCTATTTATAAGTTATGCTTTGGAGCTCTTTACAACATCTCTAGACTCATATAAAATAAAGATTACAACCTTTGAAAGTTTACATAAAAGCCTATGACATATGACAATACTTATGCTACTCTAGTCTTCACGCTTTTAATCCTCCAACTTGGAAAACTTCATGAAACCTGCAATTGTATTATTACAGAGAAAAATATGCTACGCTTATGTTTTATCTTTTTTTCTTTACTTTGTAAAATCATCAAAATATTATTTATGAGGGTTGAACTAACAACAAGCACTCAAACCAAAACCTAAAATAACATTTATTAAGAAAAAGAAAATCCCACATCTACTGTGACTCGTACAATAATCACATCTGCAAAAAACACAATGCACATTTATAGTCATCTTAGAACTTATCTGATATGCAATATGACTTGTCAGGAAAAATAAAAGCTCACATCTGCTACAAGTCAGATGAGAGTCACATATTTGACAAAAAACATGCTTTAGTACTTAGCAAATATTATGTGAAAGTGCTTGTCAGTCCTTATATGATAATGATATATCTTTATCACTTGCTAACTTATAACACTCATGTTAGTGCTAGGCACTAATTAACTTAACTTTGATGTTAACAAAATAAGCTATTAATGTTTAACAAGTTTATTTAATTAGATGTAGAGTTTAGAAATAAGGGTGATGCAAAGAAAATACAAGAGATGATGATGATGATGAAAGATTACTACTCAAATCAAGCTTCAACGAGCTTCAAGGATTTATTCGAAGAAGCCAAAGAGTTATTTTTAAGTTTTCTATAACATATAAAAAGAGCTACTAGTACTTTACTCGCTTATTGCATCACTTAAGATTTACTTATTAAAAATAGTTAAAAAAAGTTTCGAAGTTTGTTTAAAATAGAAATTAATTGTTACGACCCGGTTCCCGAATCCCTACAGGATCTGAGATCGGCTCGATTCGACTAATCCCAAGACCCAGTCGTCCAACAAGAAATAACCGAAAAGTAGGAAAATAAACCACATTCACTATGCAATGTAACTAACAGTAAAGGTGTACAAGCAGTAAAGGAAAGTAAAAGCTACTAGTCAGTACATACCACGACAACAACAGGAAAATAGAACAGAAATACAGTAACAGGAGCAGTAAACAAAAGTCTGAAACTCACTAGCAGAAAAGAGAGCACAACAACGGTAAGAAAACTACTGCTGGGCTCGACTGGGCCCAGCACCCCTTGCAGCCGGTAACTCGGGCTGCTTATCTCCTGGACCTGTAAAGGGTTATGAGAAAATGGAGTCAGCGAACGCTGAGTAGAGTGGTAACCAGACTATCTAAAGCAGTAAAAACTAGCAGGTAAATTTATCTTTTTATTTTACAAGTAATTTCCTTTCACCCCATTGGTTTACTTTCAGATTTCTTTCTTGATCTCGCATGTTCCTCGTGGGAATGATCTTGATTGCAATCTTTTCTGAAGAGTAGAAGGTACATGTGGTGCTTTCCTGGTCGGGAGAGTCCCCTGTGGTAGTCCTACACCCAGTCAACCACCTTGAGGTCACAGATAAACGTAGCGGTGACTACAGCACGCGCGATAAGCGCATGGGTAGCTACCCCGTACTAGCACGCGGTCAGTCATTTCTGCTAGTGGGTACGCCCAAACTACAGCATGGAACAGTATAGGGCCTAGCCCTCTTAGAAATAGGGGTCTAACTCCTTAGAACCAAATAGGGGTCTCGCCCCTCCATAGTCTGCGCATCCTCGTCTGACTACCCCAGTTTGCCCAGAGGGCCTAACAAGTCGGTGTAGGGTGGCTAGCTGAACCCCAGGCCCCGTGAGGTGGCTAGCTCCCTCCCTACACTAGTAGCTCTCCTCGGTACTGCGTACGTGAGGGCCAACAGAAGTCGATGTAGAGTGGCCAATCCTAACCCCGGGTCCCAACCTAAGGGCGACTAGCTCCACTCTACACTAAAAGGGGACAGTCGCTTTCCTTGATGCCACGTACTCAAGGGCCAGCACACTTCCCGTCCACATTCCATATTTTTCCATCTATCCACAGGAGCTCTACTCCTAACTCCCTGTAGGGTTCATGCTCATGTCCACCGTATTATTCCAATCCAGGTTTCATCATTCCCAATTCGATTTTCATTTATATACATGCAGCTTGTATTTCCACAATTTAACTCATGCAATAAGTGATATCACAGGTAATTGTTTAGCTATCTCAGGCAGCTCATATTTTATCAGGTAGCTTGTATTTATTAACATGCAGTTGCTAACAGTTTAGCTCATTCATTCATAAATACAATTGTAATCACACATACAAGCAGTGCAACTATTTCTCGTCCTAGGGTTCATGCCATTTCCTAGGTTTCCAGTTATCTAATTATCATAGATGCATTCATATTTTATAAATAGAATAGGGGTGGACCATTCTACCAAACAATCCGGGAGTACCAGGGGCTCGAACTGCAGGCCCACGTGCCTCTGCAAGCCCTAGACACGCAACAGATCGAAGTCCTATACCAAGGAACACACCACAATGGAAGATTCAGAATAATGTATAAAGGTTTCTAATATGTAGAGGAATTCACAAGGAAACCACAGATACTTTGTTTGCGTAAAACGGATCCCGATCGAACCCTAAACGGGTCAAAAACGTGTCTGCAGACCCAAATCAGACGTCTGCAATCAAGTCCAGATGTCTTAAAAGTCATAAAGTCTCATCTCAAATTCCTATGATGATCTCAGACGTCCAGGACTCCACCGCGACCGTTTGGAAGCAGTTCCAGCCTGACCAGTCCTCCGGTCGTCTGGGGATGCCTTCGGTCGTCTGGTAAGCTGTTTAAACATCCGAAAAGCATGGAAGGGCGTGCCACACACCTTCCAAAAGCTATTTCTGCACACGACAGAGCAACTCGCCACTTTTTAGCCAAGCAAATCACACCTACAGTGCAGCCTACATGGCCGTATCCGCGAGGAAGACGTATCTTCATGATACACCCGCTTTCAGACGTCTGGTGTCATCGCCAGACGTCCAGCCAGTCGTCCGGAAGGCCCTACCAGCCAGTCGGCAACCATCAAGTTGCACTTGATAAAGAAACGCTTGTTAAAATTCGTGAGATAAAAATGAATTTGAATCGCATCGGCTTTATTTTCTAACAAAACAAAGTAGTAAAATACCACCTCTTTTTTTTAAATAGTAACCTAACACATGTGCATGCCGTGGCAATTTCAAATTTTCAATGTACAAATGTGATGGCAAAAGTGTCATTGTTTAATTTAACAACGTCAAATCAATGGTGTCAAACCAAATTTACCTTCCCAATCCGTTTCTATAATGGACGTAGATACAAAATGTAAAAATTGACGTATTTTGTAATGTGTTGACGTGGTATACCACTATAAAATCATTAAGAACGATCATTTTGTATCAATGCAAATATTAGTAGAAATTACACTGTTGTCGACGATTCACAGTCGACAATTTATTGAACCATCGGCAATATTATTATCCTCAATCGTTATATAAGTAACAGTGAAAAATATTCATTTCATTAACTACCTCCATTCAATTCAAAGAGTGGGTTAGTGAGACTAGCGTCGTCGATTAACAACTGTTGATTTAGTTATAAATGTCGAGGGTTTTTGAGTAACGATCGAGTAAAGTCGAATTTGCTAATCGTCGAAGCGAAAAAGTTAAATATTTGAGTTGCTTATTCGACAATTTCATTAAAATCATCAATGAACATCGACCTAAATCTCTCGTGTGGCCCTAACTCGCTCCACCTTCCTCCCAAATTAATTCTGCTCCCTCATGACATCGATCGATTCTCCTCCCTCACATTCTCTCACTCTCCTCCTCGCCCGACATTGATCTGTCCTCGTGACTCCTCTTCATTCGAATGTCCTCCTCCTCCCCCTTCCTCCACCCCTCGCCGCCACCGTGTATCCTCCTCTGGCCCCTCGTCGCGTCCCCCCTCCCTCTCCCTTGTGTGTGACCTCCTCCTCCCACCACCATTGCCGCAAACCACCACCACCACCTCCTCTTGCCCCCATCACCAACACCTCTTGCCACCACCACCAACACCTCATGCCACCACCACCACCTCCTAATGCCACAACCACCACCACTGCCGCCACCTAACCCATCCCCCTTGTCTCCCTCCCCAATGTTCCCCCTTAGTTTAGATTAATTTAATTTTTCCAATATACTACTTTGGTTAGAAATATAATTATGAATGCAATTAAAATATTTGCTTCAATATTTAGTTAAATTATTAGTGTTTAGTTAAATTTAGTTTAAAATATTCAATGTTTAAATTATTATCGTTAACGTGAATAGTTAAATTATTATTTAATGTTAGGCATGAATGTTTGATTCACTATTAGGTTTTGAGTTGTCGATTAATGAGAAGGTATCTCCCCCTTCTAAAGTTCCAGCGAAGACCCACGTCTAGGGTAGAAAGATCATAGACGGGATGAAACCCCAATATGTTAGTATTTCTAATATTTTCATTTTTTTACAACCTTATAAGATGCATAATTTGTTTTAAATAAGTCTTCTAAATTGCAGTCCTATATGCATCAAGGTGCCTAGCTTGATCGGGTGGGTGTATATGAGGTCACTCATAGCAAACTGAGTCATGAGGGAAATAGAGTGGCTTCATGACACATATTAGTAGAGATACGCAAGTTAAATTACAAAAAAATTATATTGAATTTCTTAATTAAATTTATATGATATTACTTAACGTAATTTAATTTCTTCAGGATAACATGGTCAACTTAATGCGTCATGCTGAAGACACCAACTCTGATACAATTCAGCAACCGATGTCAGTAAAGGAAGCATTCCGGACTATCATGCCACCCGAGCATTGTGTATTTATGCGTAGTGCAGGGAGAAGTGAGACCATCTCCAACTAGTATGGGAGAAAGGGGGCATCGTCATCTTCAATTGAGGTAGTGGAGATGAGGAAGGGGATTGTGGCATTATATTGTCGAGACGATGAGGAATTGACTATCCAAGTCAAGGAGTTTGCTATGCAATTCAAGGAATCGGCTGTGTAGTTGCAACAGTTGACTCAAACTATTCAGAAGCTCCTGAAGATACTTAAGCAAGAAGGTCTGAATCACTCCTCTTTTAGTAGTTTAGAGATCGTCACGACGACGACGACGATTTAGGTCGTGCTGGAGGCGTTGGTGCCCTAGTTTGATTCCTGTATTTTGATACATTAATATTTGTACATCAATTTTGTACACATTATTATTTATATGAAATTTTGATTTTGAATCTCACACTACAAAAAAAGAGCCCTACATTAACGGCCTATTTACACTGACAACAAACGTATGACACTGTAGGTTACTTATACGTTGCTAATATTTAGTCTTACCCCAACGGTTACCATTCAAAGAAAAAAATAAAAAATTAAGCGCAATGTGTCTTTTGGCATCTTCCAGCCCTTAACTGTTACGACCTAGTTCTCGAATCCCTACAGGATACGAGACCTGATCGACACGACTGATCCCAAGACCCAATCGTCCAACGAGGAAGTAACCAAAAAGCAGTAAAAATAAACCACATTCACCATGCAAGCAACTAACAGTAACAAAAGTACAGCAGTAAAGAAGTAAACTACTACAATACACACCACCACAATAGTAGAGAATTTAAACAGGTACAAGAATATAAAGTTTACAATAAAAGAGTACATAAGTGTAACAAAGTTACTCACTACAATAAGAAACGGGTACAACAAAAGGTACAACTACTGGGCTCTACTGGACCCAGCACCCTCTGCAGCCGTAGGCTCTAGCTGCTCAACACTTGGACCTGAAAAAGGTTATGAGTACACGAAATCAGCGAGCGCTGAGTAGAGTGGCAACCAGCTAACTAAAAATAGTAAAGGTGGACAGGTAGCTGTTATTTCAATTTCTTTCTTTATTTAACTAATTATCCTTTCTTCCATCACTTGGTTTATTTATCAGGTCCTTTTCTTGATCTCAAATGTTCCTCGTGGGAACGATCTTGATTGCAGTCTTTTCCGAAGAGTAGAAGTAGAACGTGGTGCTCTCTTAGCCGAGAGAGTCTCCCGTGGTGGCCCTACACTTAGTCAACCACCCCAAGGTCGCTGACAGACGTAACGATGACTACGGCACGCACGATAAGCGCACGGGTAGCTACCCCACACTGGCACGCGATCAGTCGTTTCCATTAACAGGTGCACCCTAAGCACAGCACGAAACCAGTATAGGGCATAGCCCTCTCAGTAACAAGGGTCTAGCCCCTAAGAACCAAACAGGGGTCTCGCTCCTCCACAGTTCGCGCACCCTTGCTTGACTACCCTGGTTTGCCCAGTGGGCCTAACAAGTCGGTGTAGGATGGCTAGCTGAACCCCGGGCCTCGTGGGGTGGCTAGCTCCCTCCCTACACTAGTAGCTCTCCTCGGTACTATGTACGCGAGGGCTAAAAAGTCGGTACAAAGTGGCCAGTCCTAACCCCGGGTCCCAACCCTAGGGCGGCTAGCTCGGCTCTGCACTAAACATGGGGACAGTTGCTCTCTTTGGTACTCCGTACTCAAGGGCTAGCTCACTTCCCCATTCACATTTCCAGTTCCATTCCATTTATTTCCAGGAGCTCTATTCCTAATTCCCCATAGGGTTCATGCTCATGTTTCTCAGGACAGGCCATACCAGGTTTCATCATTTCAGGTTTATTTGTAGATATCTCGTGTTTCCAACATTCAATCTTTTATTTCAAATTCATATACAGGCAGCTCGTGTTTAATTACAAACAACAAGAATTACATGCAACAGTTGCTAACAACAATACTTTACGTTTCACAGGTAGCTGTTATCCAATTATAGGCAATTGTTCTTTATTCTATTTACTCATCCAAGACTGCAATTCATGCATTCCATACAATTATTCCAGTGTTTCTAGCCCTAGGATTCATGCCATACCTTACGATCTACATTCAATCCAGTGTTTCTAGTCCTAGGATTCATGCCATACCCTAGGATCTAATATTCATTCCAGATATGCATTCATGTTTGTAATTCACTAGGGGAAGCCACTCTACCCGCAAAACCAGGAGTAATGGGGGTTTGATCAGCAGGTCCACGTGCCTCCGCAACCCCCAAATCCGTAACGGAACGAGGTCCTAGCACAAGGATCAACCACAAGAAATCACTCAGAACATGATAAAAGCATTCCAACAAGTAGAGGAACTTATACGAAGAAGAACAGAATCATAATCGCGGAAATCGGATCTCAAACGGACCCTAAATGGGTCAAAAACGACAATCCTAACTCGTATCAGACGTCTGGAACACCTTCCAGACATCTTCAAAGAAGTCCAGAACCATACCTTACTCTGCACCGCTCCTCAGATGTCCAGGGATCCTGCTAAACCGTCTAGACCTAGTTCCAGATGTCTGACCACCTCTCCGGACGTCTAGAGATGCTCCCTGCTGTCTGGTGCCTTGCCTAGACGTCTGAACTGCATGGGAGGGCATGTCTCACGCCTTCCCGAAGTGAATCCTGCACGCGCAACATAAATCTCCTCAATACGGCACGTATCAGTGCCTCGACGGAACGGCTTGCATGGCCGTATCCGCAAAGGGAGGCATAGGGTGCAGGATTTACCTCTCAGTCGTTTGGAGCCTCCTCCAAACGTCGTTTACGTCGTTTGGATGTAGATCCAGACGTCTGATACTGGGAAAATCCCAAAACCAGAGTTGCCTTCGTCTTCTTCGTGCTGTACGCGGCCGCACCGCGTTCGCTCGTCCGCTGCTCTAGTTGCAGTAGCGTCGGGGAGGACCTCCCCGACACACCTCTCTGCCTTGCGCATGCTCGACTGGCCGTGAGCTTCTTTTGCGAGCTCCCTTGCGAGCTCGCGCGCTCTCCTCTCCTCTCCTTCTCACGCTGCTCCTCTCCGCCGCTCCACTCGCTGCACTCGCCGCTCTCGCTCTCGCTGGAGGAAGGAGAAGGTGGCTGGGAGTGGGGTGGTGAACGAGGGAGAGAAGGGTTTAAGTAGGCGCGGGGTAGGGTTCTGTCGGTGACAGGGGAGAGAAGAAGGCTGCTGCGCACAGTCTGCGCGCGGCACGCGCGCAAACTCGAGGACATACGCACACAAAAATTGATTTCCAGACGTTTGGGAAGATGTTCAGACGTCTGATCCAACTTCCAAACATCTTAGAGGACTTTAATAGCACGGGTCTTAACATTAACCCTTGGGCTTCAACACATAACTCTCTCCATAAGCAGCAACTCTTCAAGTCGGCACCTACTCTCGACACTTCTCCGCACCTAAGGAGATGCCACTCTCCTATTTGCCTCCACCATCATGTGCCCTCCCCTCTGAACTCGTCACCACCATCCACTGATTGCTAACCCTTGCCATCTACCGATCTCCAACCTTCCTCAATGCACAGCTCCTCCCAACCCCTTGTGACTTCAACATCCTGACCTCTCGATCACACTTGCGATGCCACCTCTTTTCGATGCCTTTGCATCACTGCCAATTAGATATATATCTCATTCTCCCCAAGTTAGGTCAGTCTCATTCTCGATCTCTCACATTCTTGGAGATTGCTAAAGGAGATGATGGGATCTCTAATCTTAGATCTGTACTCAAAATTTCTCTTTTAGGGTTTTGGATCTCAAATTTGATTCATAGGCAGCAATCTCAGATCCGTGCTCTCGCTTACTCCTCTCATTGGATTCATTGGTCTATCTCTCTTTCTATGTGTATGTGTATGTGTGTTCGCACACGCATGTTGATCTCTTTCAATCGCTCACAAGGGCTAGGATTAAGGTTTAGGGTTTGGAGGTGGATTTGGTTCATAGTTTGGGTTCGAGGATTTTGGTGATGGTTTGGGTTCAAGAATTTGGATCAGAGTGGGTTTCATTGTTAGAGAGGTGTTTGATGAAACGTGTAAGTGAGATTTTGTTGGTTGTGGTAAGCGGATTTTTTTTTAAGGTCTAGGTGATATCCTCCCAAATCAACATAATTATATTGCTATGGACATCCTTGATAAGATGGCAACATTGTATGAAAAAGTAAACACTTCCATTAGTTCAAACTTTGCTTATGGGACAATGTTATTGATGGAAAAGGGATGAGAATCTTTTTAAATCTAGCTCAATCGATTTGCATTCTTAAATCTAGCTCGATCTTCCTTTTTCTTTTACCATATGAACATAAAAATTGATATGAACTAGCAAATGAGCTCGTTGGTGAGATCGTGGAAGTGGCAGGAGATAGAGTTTGAACTAGAGGGCAACCACGTTGGATGTGGCCTTCATTATGTTGGTTAGGTCCGGTAGCAGCACGCTGCCCTCAAGGTGTTCGACAAAATATCAGAGAGGTATGTGGTATTGTGAAATACAGTATCGACCTCCCCACAAGGCCCTTGCCCATTGCCGTTAACATGTAGGTATACATATATATTCCATATTTGCAGATGCCAAATTGCTTACTTCCTTTAACATGATCTCTATTCTAAATACGTGAATATTTTTCCCTTACGGAATGGTTTGTATGGATTGTTTCATTTCTAGCATATTCTCTTGGTTTCTTTATCAGGAAAAAGGTAGACATGTGCTGAAGAAGCCAAGAGGTTAGGTCGTCCTAAAACTGCTGCAGAAGAAACCTCACAAATGCCAAGCACAGAAGGTATCACTTGTTTGCCTATAAAAGGCTATGGAAATTCTATACAAACATTATTAGAAACATGTTACAAGCGGAAGGTATCACTCTTCTTAGATTAGTGCTATGGAAATTCTATACAAACATGCAAGGACAACTCCCATTCATCCAAAGTGGAACTGTGGAGATTGTGGTTGGTTTATGCTTTTAGGGGCCATTTGTCACTTTGGAATAAGGTCAATAGATTAGTGTGACGAATAAAGATTTGCTCCACGTTACATAATTCTTTTTTTTTTTGTGATGATGAGGGTCACATCATAGAACAAGCTTAAAATAGTATTTAGGTTAAGTAAACCGAAGTAATTATGATAGAGGTAAGTACACTTTAAAACACATCACAAATAATATATGAAGACAAATCATGGCATAAATTAGCTTAACAACTTTCTTGAAAAAGTTGTCTAAATATCTGTGGACCTCTGCCAGCATATCGTAGCAAGCAAAGTCCTCAAAAGGAGTAACATCTGTATGGAAAAAGCTGTGAAGTACTTTCCCTACATAACGATCCAAAAAATAGGTACAACAAGCAGATACCCTATAGGTTCTTTTCCAAAAAATAAAATTAAATTAAATTAAACAAAAGCTGGCTTCTCTTAACAGTTTCCCCCAAATATGACTTCTAAGCCCAACATGTCTTGAGGCACTCCATAATGTCAATCAGTGGGTACATAGCTTGCACAACAAAAACATTCTACTAGGAATTTGGCTACATAAACGAGGCCATTTGAAGGATTGTTTATGAGTATCCATCAACAATTTTTTGCATGGGTGCAAAAGGGAAGGACAAGAGCCAGTGCAGAAGCATTGTCTCTAAGACAAATGTAGGATGGTATCATGCATACACCGACAAAAAGGAACATGGGTGCATAAACATGGCGGAGGCAACTTAGATTTTTTGTTTATGAAGTAAGATGGAAACAATAACCTCACATTGTCTTCGGATGGAAGATAAAAGGCCCATTTATATCAACAATAAATTTAAAAATAATATATAAATCATTCATGTATCTGCAACAACAGTAAGCATTATCCAAAATATTGAACACTGAAGCAACATTAGAATGAAATGAATCATTACCTGCAGCATTGGAGGTCTTATAGGAATCCTTTCGATGGTATCTACTTATGGATTGTCGACTATTATCAGAGCTAACTCTCCATGTTAATGAGACAACAAAAATCAACTTCTTTTATTTATTTTATTTATTTCTTTTCAATACAATTTATTTTATTTTTTATTAAAAGTTACTACAAATTATTGACTTTATGTAGTAACTATTATGCATTTTTTGATGATTCTTTTTCTTGTCTTTTCTTTTTTAGATAAATGGAAAGGAAAAGAAACTATAAAGTGGTTGATACAAGAAAAAGAAAACAACCTTCAATTGCAAGTGAGCAATCAACCTCAGTTTCATCATCAAGTGCCCCAATATAAGATGTCTCAGAGCTAGGTCAATTTTTTTTTTAAACATTTGGAGAGTGTTTAGAATCTTCTTCTTGAATTTTTTTAGGGAACAATATATAAGATACTAACCTTCTCTTTTATCTATTTCTTTATTGTCATAGGGGTATCTTCATCTCAATTAATGAAGATGAGATGAAGATGGCATGAAGATGGAGGTTCAAGTTGGTGTTGCTGGCATTACTGTTGGAGAAGCTGCTAAGTTAGCAAATTTTATCGGATTTACGGTATGAAGATCAAATTTGGCTCCCATAGGATATTCCTGTTGAAAAGACCTGGGACCTCAATATAAGACGACAATATGAGAGGCCATTCAAGTTTAAGAGCTAGTTATAATTCATCTTTTTTGTTAACTTCTTGGTTATTGAAAATATTTACAACAATATCATATGTTTTGTAGGAGAAGATTGAATTTTAGCCATGTTGTAATGAAAAGATAAGGAAATATGTCATGTGTAGTGCTGCTACAAAATGGAGGGCATGGAAGAATGAAATTAAGAGTAAAATATTTGATAAAAAATAGCCTCAAGAAGAGATGTGGGACAGTTGAAGATGCTCGGATTGACAAAAGACAATTTCTTACACTTGCTCATATTTGGCTTAGTGACAAGCATCAGGTATTGTCTTAATGCAAATGAATTACATTTTTCTCAATGTTTTTATGACAAATCCATCACTTACTTTTTATTTGCATGCCCTTGTACCTTTAGAAAATATGTGAGCAAAATAGGAGAAATCGGCTAAAACTTGAGGACCCCCATTGCACCGGAACAAAGACGTTTGCTAGGATTATCCATGAAAAGGTAATATATTTTTATTTAGTATTAATCTATTGACATTGGAATAATTCGTTAATAGTTAGCTCTTGATACAAATATTAGACACAAGAAGATGGACTGATTCCTACAAGAGCTGACATTTATATGACTAGTTGAAACACAAAGATGAAACTGCAATGAATGAGAAGGCGAAGGATCTAATGGTCTATTTTAGATACTTCCATTGATTTACTAAGGATGGTATATTTTTGTTGTTGCATATTTTCCTTTGAACATGCAACATCATGAATAACATACCCATTGTGATGACCATGGCCACCTTTTGGCTGGAATTTCAAGTTGTTGAAATCTTTGCGGGGACAGATTTCAGCAGAAAAACCAGCATCTATGATGCAACACCCTATTCTATCTATAGATTCTAGATCCATGGAAACAAGGAAAAAAGGTTTGTCCATACAGAGGACAAACCTTTTAAGAAAGTTACACAATGTCTTCATAGTTCATATAGAGGACTAAGAAATCAAAGGCCAAAGAAATTAATGATAAATCACATAATTTATCACACATAAATTAAACAAAGCAATGTTGACAGTAAATTATGTTGTCAACATTTTGTACAGTTTCGGTACGTGATATAGCTGTCCATGTCAAATGGCATTTTGCGGAATTGTTGAACGTATCTAGAGAACTGGCTAGAGTAGAACACTGTGCTCTAGCTATATTTGACACCATTGGAGAGGTCTGCTAGTTCACTGTCACCATCCAGTGCTCTGAGTACTTGATGGGCCTGAGTACTTGATGGGACAAAGTTTAAATTTTGGCATAGTTATATTGAATCTTGATCTTTCAATCAATAGGCTTAGGCTTTCTTTCATAGAATGGTATGGTTAGCTTATTAAGAATGATGACCATGGCCAGAGTACCTAACATAATTTTAGCTCAATCATGCAGTTGACAATTAATTAATCAAATTTGTATCAGTGTGTGCTTGTTGAACAACAGCTGATGGGATGGTGTTAGAATGCATTTCTTTAAGAACAGTAGCTATCATGCTCGTATTCCACATCCTGTTATCTTGAGTGCTCCCTCTATATATTGTGGATTTCAAATTTATCTTGATTTTGAAAGTCAAACTTCTGATGAGTGAATATATGGGTAGGAATTGGTTGTAGGGATCGGAAAAAAGTGATAGAAAATGAAAGAAGGGATGGTGGTGGAATAAGTTGCTTTGGCTTTGGCAAGTATAAAAAATCATGAAACAACATTATTTTGCCATTTTGGTGCATGCCATTGGTCCTGTCGGACTTTGGAATTGAACCAGAAACGCTAATGATGAAAAATGATGAGCTTCACACAATTAGTAATCTTGTTAATATGAAAACTATTGGGCACCTTGATCTCCCCATAAGCTACTACTCTGTCATGAATATAGTCAACTATCAATCAGTAATCTTGTTAATATGATATGGCCATAATTTGCTACGAATTGTGCACCCATGTTTTGACTGCTGTGCAATCAGGTGACATCCTCAAGATTGTGCATTAATGGGGCCATTAACAGAACCAGATGCATTTTGATTCCGGTCATCTTGGTTGCTAAGGTCTAAAGCCTTGGTCAGGAACATCATAATCTTGTTCTTGTTCTGCACATCATGTTAGACATTGTTGCAAGGCATTGCATAACTCTAGGATGCTCACTTAATGATTCACCCATTTTTATACTAGTAACAATAAATCTGCAGTATGCAGTCAAACACATGGAGGTTTCATTTGTGTGTAATGTAATAAATCAAGCTTGTAATAAATGCTAGCAAAGTTTCACAAATTGAGAATCATCAACCAAGTCTCAGAATGAAATAATTCAAGTTTGTTCCTGTAGACACATCCCAGTGTGGCTTTTATAGAAAAATACACAAATTTTAGAATAAAAGAAACTATAAAATATTTTTAAGCTTGAGTTTTTTCTTGTTACAATCATTAGGACCTCATGAAGAAGTATCAGAGTGAAGCTAGTTGTTCAACTTCTGTGGGAGTTTCTTCTTGGCAGCGGGATGCTTACTCGAAGGTGAAGGAAGAAAGATAGAGTTCATTGTTCAGGAGCAGTTGCTCCTTACAAAAGCTTTATGACCACAACATCCCCTCAATCTAATATTCATGAAACTTTGAATGGACTTTTTGGGATTATTTCGAGGATGATCCAGATGTTGAAAGAACAATTTTCCAATGCCAACATGGATGATATTATGCAACATGCAAGGCAATTGGCTATGCAGGTATGAATTGATATATTTATTTGACATGGATGATATTTACGAATTTTAATCTCATTTGAATGTTTGTTTTGTACATATAGGTAGAGGTAGGACAAGAAGAGGTATTCCATTATTTTATTTGTATAAAAGACATGAACATTTTGTTATGTAATTATATAATTTGACTATGTTTGGTAATTATCTATTACTTCATAGGTTTCTCATGCTAGAAATGTACCTAGCAACTTCCGTGGAGGAAAAGGGTCTTCATAATCTATCTACAAACTATAAGGTATATGATTCAAGTTACATATACCATTCGTGTTTTGTAGCTTTCTTGAGTGTTTAATTGATTGTATTCACATTTACAAAATAAACCTCCAAATAGCTTTCTTAAGGTAAAGGGGAGTGGTGGAAGTGGAGAGTAGCGTGGAGATGAGGAGTAGAGGTGAGGGGCAAGTAGTGTGGAGATGATATTTACAAGTCTATATGTTGGATTTTAATCCAACACGTAAACCACAACAATGGTCGATCAGGTTGATCGACCTTCACGCTTGGTGGCAATGTAATCTTTTGGTTCGGTCATCTTTGGTTCTATCGTAAAATATTTTATAGGTTTTTGATCTTTCACGCCATTGGAGTCCATCCTTACAGTAGCTATCCCTGTTATCTTATATTTACAAATTTATTCTCTAAACATTTATGTGTTGATATTGAAAGGATAGCAATGAATTTTTGGTATGATTTTCACCACCATAAAAGTCACTTGTATACTACGTCTTGGACCTCAATTTCTCTTCCAAAGCATATGGGAGGTTTGCTGTTTAAAGAGTACTCGTATCTTACTAATTTAGCTTTCCTCGTGATTGCATTTGTCCTAAAGTTGAGAAGCCGCTTGTTGCTCTTCCTGACAGAGTACTATACTCCTTGAGAATGTGATGGAGTACTACTTCTTTTTTCTAAGTCCTAAACCTGCTTGCTTCTCTTGCAGACCTATATGTAAATGATGCATTTGGAACAACACACCGGCTCATACTTCTACTAAGGGTGTTACAAAGTTATTGAAGCCATCGGTTGACGGTTTACTCTCGCAAAAGGTTATAGTCTAGATGCTAATTTGTCTATATCATTGATTTCATACCCTCATTAACCTCTAAAAGATTCAAGATCAAAATCTCGTCAACATTTATTAATATCCTTGTAAAAAGTTTCTAAAGATGAGTTGCAAATCCAGGAGAATTGCTAACTTTTTTTCAGTTTGGATTTCCATTTGTGGTAGAAGCTAATCAAATTATTTTCTTATTTTAGTTTGGGGAGGATCTCCTCCTCACGCAATTTTGATGGTGAAATTTTATAAGATGGTCAATATAGGTTGTTCTATGTTTCCAAGTGAATAGAGCTTGTATTTTGAAATAGGCATGCGAAATACTTTTGTTGACCCCGATAAATATTCATGTAAAAGGTGCCTTCCTTGCCACATTGGCATGTAGAGGTCATGGGATTTACCCCTCTCAAATTTTAATCTAATTTTTGATTTGTTAATTCTCCTTTTTGTATATATAATTTTTGGAATAACAAGATTCTTGTACCTTCTTTTCTCACAATCCAATTTATTTGTATGTGAACATGGTGGACACAGAATAAAAGAAAAAAGAATAGTAAGTAATATATTTTTTCTTCCTTTGTCATCCAAAAAGATGGAGAAGGGTTATGATGATTAAAGATTCCTAACTGATATATATTTTTTCCTTTGAAAAGTGGCTTGATTTGGAGATACTTCTGCTTCGTATTTTTTTTATGGTTTAGCTAATCTTAACTAGTTGTTAACTTTGTTTCTTTAATTTTCGTAAAAGTGCAAGGGATTTGGTTATAATTGTCTATGGATTATCTTTTTATTTCTAATCATACCTTTATTGTTGCCTTATTTTCTATTGAAGGGCTTCATCTACTATTTGCTAGTAGACTAGGTTACTCATCTTTTTTTATCTTAATGAATTTATTTGTGTATAGGTAAATTATAATATCATCTTTTCTTTTTAGGAGCTCTAATATCATGTTTAATGATTTACAATTATGCATCACTTCAAGTTGATTAAGAACCTTTGCGAGTTACTCAAGTTTCATAGTTGAAGTACTTGACAACTAACAAACTACTAGAACAATTAAATACTTGTGTATAGAGAGAGCGATTGATGGATAATTGTGGCTCATGCCACTTATATTACTTGTAGATTGATGATTTTCTTTTAGAATCATATGGAAAAATTGTTCCATTGGATGTACATGTATGGTTTTATGGATAATTCAATTTGTTATTTCAAAAGAGTTATATCTTGTATATTTTTCTTTAATCTTGGATGAAGGTAAACATTGTTGTTGATGATAAGATTAAATGCTAAATCTATTAAGATATTACTTTGATATCTATATCAACAGATTTAGTGACGGATAGTCTTATTGGTATTATGTTAAAAAGATAGTTAGAGTTATTACTTGTAGTAGTGGTTTTAGCAACATTTTTTTACCCTATAGCGATGGATAAAAATGTTGTTTCTGCCATCACAAAAAATGGCTAGCTTCTAGGATGTGATTGTTATTGTAGGTCTAAGTACAACACGGACGGTAAAAGCCGTCGGTGTTGCCTACAACGATGCCTCTTAAGAGAACACCTTTAATGACTGTCGAAATAGTTCTTTAGATCTATAGCGATAGTCATTATGACCTATACCGACGGTTACTGACCGTCAGTGTAGGTGCAAAATGTTGTTATCATTGTTTTCATTTTGAATGAATGTCTTCCTTTTGGTTGTGTGATTCTTCTCGCGGGACTTCAAATTATTTAGAAGTATTCCATATAGCTAAAACTTTTAATTAAGAAAAAGACTATTTTGTCGATTATAGAACCGATGTCAATATCCTACCGTTAATGTTGTCATTATATGAGAATAATAGCATTCTCGTTGATTTTGTCGAAATGGCTGAGAATAATAATTTTCTCAACCGTTATATAACTGACGAGGATGCGTACATTCTCGTCAGTTGTAGATAAATCGACGAGAAAAGTCTTTCTCCACTGTTTGAAAATAATAAGAAAACATCCACATGTCGGATGAGGGGTCGCTTTTGTTCCGTCGGTAACGTTGTAAACCCATCGACAAAATGAAACCACGACATAATATTCTTCGATCATATTTTTCGACGGTGTAATCATCATTGCTGACGGTTTTTAATCATCGATAATGATGATCATACAAAATCACTTTACATTCATTTTACATTGACGTAAAATTACTTTGCATTTGTGTGCTACGTGAGCATGTTATGAAACATGTCACATGATATATTTTTGTATACTTTGACAGCTAAAATTGCATCTGCTCTCATGCTCCATATTGTGCACACCATGTGTATACTGCTTGGTCGGAATGCCAACTCCTACGCCATGTCAGCAGGTGTGAACATTTTGGTGAGAAAGCTTGTGTCTAATATTTTTTACTTATGATCCTATATATGAATGTCAATAATTTAATACAAAACTTGCACAACCTGAGTAATTGTGCAAATGATGCAAATACGCCCCGACCTAATAACCTAAAAACAAAAAAAGGAAAAACAAGGAAGGAAACCCAAAGTGGGGAGGGCCCAACAAGTAATTTTTTTGTTTCCTTTGGATGCCTCAGAGCAGATCCCTTCAAGGAAATTAAGGGGTAGTGCATTCAAATGCAAGCATCAGAGATACACCGATATACCAATATTATATCATGGGGTCAAAAAATCCCCCCAAAATGAGATACGCAGTACACCTCCCAAGGAGGAAGATTACAGAGCCAATATGAGAGCCAATATGAGAAACAAAGGCACAAAAGAAAAAAAAAAAAAGAAGATAAAATAATACAAAGAAGATGGCAAATTAATTCCTACGTCAATCGCAACCCCTGCGAAAGGGCCATCTCCAACAACAGTATCTATCCCATATGTACACATGCATGGGATCGACGTTAATTTAATAGCATCAGGAGGGTTCCTTGTTCTCCGTGATGGAGAAGGTGACGTACTCCTCCAGGAAACACGGCCACGGCGACGACCTCGTGGAGGCGACGAAGAGGTAGACGAGGTCACCGTCCTCGTCGACGTCGCAGTCGGCGAGCCTCGCCTCGTCCCCGCGCAGCAGCCTCCACGTCTTGGCTGCCATGAGCACCAACCTGTCGTCGTCGATGGCCTCCAGCTCCACTATCCTCCTCTTGAGGTCCCCAACCGTCGCCCCTTCCTCCACCTCCACGCTGTGGAATCTCCCCATCATGTTCTCCACCCCCACCTTCATGTTTCCTCAGATCTCCCTCCCTCCCCCTCCCTCTCTCTCTGGCATACATGTTATTATAGGCACATACTTTGTATGGAAAGCCCGAGACGGACGTTACCATCGGCTCCAGAGAGATTTGCTTCCATAACGGTAACGCCCCACGAATCGTCCCGGTGGATTTAAAACTTTTCCGTGCAATGGTGCAATTCGTCCTTGTTTCATTCCTCTGCATACATTTACAAATTAAGGACCGGATACATGATCCGATTGAGATTCCATCTAAATCCTATCTGTGACTTGCTGGTTATAATTTTTTTAATCCAACCAAATCTCTAAAATCAAGTCGGATTAGGTCAAGTTAAATGGATTATTAACGAATGAAAACTTATGTTTATCTTTTATATGGTTCCTTAGACTTTCATTTTTAATAACAAAAAATTTAAAATTTATAAATAATTTATATATTTTATAGTGAAAAAATGAATAAAATAGGTAAAAATAAAAAAAATTAAATATAAAATAAAGACATAATATAAAAGTAATAAGAAAAGATAAAGACTTACTTGATAATAAAATTTAATAAAAATCAAATCATACATAAGTGCATTCCTCATCATCATCCAAAATGTTGAACTTAAAAGGAAAATCAGGTGGGGGGTGAGACCGGTTGTGGTGGCTAGTTATGGGATGGTTATCAAGGCGTCGCAAGGGGGAAGAGTGTTGGTAGTGCTGATGGAGAGGGGTCATCTAGTGGTGGTGGCCGGTGGGGGGAGGGTCATTAGGGTTAAGGGGTTGTCGATGCAAATACATATTAATGATTGATTTTGATGATAACAAAATATTTGTGTTAACAATTGCATTGTTAAATGTCTCGAACACGAAAAACCCCCTCCCTTATAAGTCACCACCGCCCTCGATGTTTCACTCGGATGCGATCATCGATCCCCCACGTGATCGAGCACCACGATCCTCCTTCCACATCACCCCAAAATCTCCTACAAGTGAACAAGACGAAGGCTCAAGGTCCTTCCTCTCAAAATCTTTTTCTTGGTGCTTGAGGAAACTTTTAAAGTACCCGTGTAAGACCTTTGAAAAATTATGACATTAATGTATATTAGATCACCTTTTTAAATGATGACACCAAATTCCAAATTTTCAAGGTGAATTGAAAAACTTGGGTACAACCTTTGAAATGACCCGTTGCCTTTTTGAGTTGTTTAAGACATCTGGATGAGTTGTCAGACGTTTGGATGAAGGGTCGGACATTTGAAAGTAGAAGAATTGTACCTTCTTTCTTTTCCGCGCGCACGCTGCACACGCACTCACCTCTCTCCTCACCCCAAACCCTAACCCTCTCCTATTTAACCCCCACCCCCACGCCACTCCATCCATCTCCACCAGACACCACCTCCATCCTTCACCTTCCTCCCTTCCTTCCAGCGCGGCGAGAGGAGAGGAAGAAGAGAGAGACGAGATGAGGGGGAGGAGGAGAGGGGAGTGGGAGCGTGGGAGGAGCTCACGAGGGAGTCACGAGAGCTCGGAGGAGATTATGCGGGAGGAATCGAGGGCGTGGGCAAGGAGGAGGATCTTGTGAGCAGGAGCCTTGGCCTCCTGCAGCCGCTGGAGGCACTACTACAGCTTCTGCGGGCGAGCTCACGAAGGAGGCAGCTCGCGGGAAAAGTTCTGCATACTGGATATTTTTCAGTATCAGACGTCTGGAGCATCTCCTAGACGTCTGGAGTAGCAGAAGGACATCCGGACATGAAGTCGGACGTCTGAAAGCACTCTCAGTGCTAAGGTACGTGCTTTTGTGCAGTATACGGCCATGCAGGCCTCACCGCAAGGATTTTGTCCAGCCTTGTTTAGCTCTGTGCATGTGTACACAGGAGTAAAGCATTGGAAAGATGAGGGGTGCGCCCTTCGAGGTACTTTTGGATGTCTGGACACATTGCCCAACGTCTGACTGTACCTCCAGACGACTGGTAGGAGGGTCCGACGTCTAGAACTCACCTTAGACGATCGTGGAAGGGTCCGGACGTTCAAGGTAGCTACAGGAAACCCAGGGTGAGTATTGATGTCTTTTAAGACGTCTGGGACTAGACCTAAACATCTAATTTTGGACAGTGTAAGTGTTTTTGGCCCGTTTAGGGCTCAAACGGAATCGGATTTTCGTAAATAAAGTACCATTGTTTTTCGCTTGAGTTTCTCTACAAGTTAGTGTTACTTGTATACGATTTTGGACTTGTTTGATGAGGATGGTCAATTGTATAGGTCTCCAGCCAATCGGGTACGCTGGAGCAGCGGAGGCGACGGGATCTGCGATCCGAGCCCCCATTCCTCTTGTATTTGCCGGTAGAGTGGTTTATCTTAATATTATGATTTAAGTAAATGAACTGCATGCTTAGAATAACTTGAATGAACCCTAGGACAGAAATAGATGAGTATGATTTGAGTTATACTGTATACTTAAGAAACATGTAGGACCTTAGGATGAGAATGAACCCTAGGGCAGAAACAGATGAGTATAGTTTGAGCTATACTGTATACTTGAGAAACATGTAGAACCCTATGATGAGAATGAACCCTAGGGTAGGAACAAATGAGTATGGTTGAGCTACACTGTTTACTTGAAATGCCTGTAAAACTTTAAATGCTAGTAATTATGGAAGCTTGGAATATGAAACGAAAGGAATACTGATGAGAGGCTCATCATGACTTTTAATTACCCCTAATTAACTAGTTTCCTTAGTTAGTTAGCTAGGAATATGTATATAAAAGGGTTAATTATAGAATAAGGGATAAATCTTTAAAAGACCTTAAAATAAGTTAAAAATGCTAAATTATTAGCCAAATAATATTATTAATAATTTAATTAATAAATGGACTTGAAATATCATTAATTATTTACCTAATTAATGTGTTAATTAACTTAAGCATAATTTATACCTAAATATGTAATAACTTAAGTAACTTTACTTAATTAAATAAATTAAGCTAAAAAGCTAAAAAATGTAAATCCAAGGCTTATACATAATATTTTTCTAATTTATAATTGTATATAAAAAGTTGAAAAAGTTTTAAATTAAAATAAGCCTTGAAAACCTTAGTTTACATTTTAGTCCTTAGGTTTTATTTCAATCGAGTCCTTTTCCTTCATTTAGGCCCTTAACTTTCCTTGCATTCAGGTCCCTATATACATCTTCTCCTTCATTTCTTCTTCAGCCATTTCGACGGCTGATAGCAGGAGGTGCTGTCACCTGCCGATTACCATTCATCTGATGTCCATCCACCCTCTTGCGCTCACGCTACCTTTCCATCCATCGATCTGGATGAAGCTGCAATCCTAATTAGGGTTCGAAGATAACCTCATCGACGTCAGAGAAGACGCCGGTGGTTACCTCGCACCTAGACACTACACCGTCCAAATTCATCCTCCTCAGCCGCCGCAACCAATAAATACCCCTCCACCTCTCCGATTTCAAGAGGTTAGCTCCCTGCCCTCTTCCCCTCCTGAGCTAACAGATAGGCTATTCACACCAAATTCGGAGACCTTCTCTCGCTTCCACTGTCTTCCTCCGATCATTTCCACTCGCCTCTGATTTCCACCGTCATCCGCGAGTCTTCTGACGAAGTGCTGATGATGGACTTCACCTCTGCTTCTCGCCAGCACCCGCTAGACTTCTTCCTTTGCCCCTCTAATTTCCTCCTCCGTTAGGGACCATCGACGGAGACTTCTCAACCCTTCGTCCAGGTAATATTAGGGCAGGTAAGATAGAGTAATTAGAGTAGTTAATTAGGTAGTTTAGTTAGGTTTAATGATTGTTTTTTCCGTCGTCTTCTTCAGCTTCGGCGAGCTCTTTGAGCTTGACTGGAGCATCTTTTTGTCTTTTTGAATCACTAATCACCTTCTATAATCTTTCACGATCATTTTTGGCATATTGATTTCTTAATTTTATCACCTTAAACGCCTAATCCACCTCCACCTTCACCAGTTGCTTCCGATGTCCATGGAGGAGGTCACCGAGGGCAATTCACATGCACTAGGGCCCTCCATCACCTAGTCATCATCTAAAAAAGGGCCCCGATCTTTACATTAATTTGATTAAAAATTACCTACATCTAAAACGCCTAAATTTCACAACTTCTTGAGCTCGCTGTCAATGGCGGCTTAGGAGTTTCTCCATCTAATTAATCATCTGTACACCATCACCACACCCCACTGACTTATTCTCTCTACTCAATTGAGTGAGAGAACTTGACTTAAGTTCCAGCGAACTCAGATCACACTTTTTATAAATTCATTGCCTATCTTTTATTTTAATCATCAATTGAGTGAATTAATGAGCTTTTGAGGTTCCTCATGACCTTAGGAGACTTTTCAGATCTTTAATGGCTTATTTTAATAACTTTTACACATTGTCAGCCATTGTCTGGACTCACTGGAGCGCCGGCGAGCTCCAACAAGTCAAAAACAATCTTTAGCCCATAGAACTTCCTGAGAAGCTCCAGATTGTTTAATTGAGGTTTAATGATCATGATACAATGTTTATTTTGAGGTCTTAAGGTTTGGAGCTCCACATAGGCCTCTGTCTTCTCCAACTCCGACGGAGTTGGAGATGACTGTTGGTTAGGGTTTAGTTTAGTGTAAGAGGTCTAGAAGCATCAGGAAGGTGCTCTGAGGTCAGTCCTATGAATCAATTACTTAGAAAATTGTAGTTTGTTCTGTCGAACAAACTCATTTAGGATGTCAGGCGATAGACCAGAAACCCTAGAATTCCTAGTTGAAATCTCTTCATGAGACCTTGAATCAGTTCCTGAGGTGGAATAGAGTTGATTTGAGGCATTAATTTCATTTGAGTGAGCCTAATGAAGAAAGTCAAATTCTGAGGCTTAATTGTCAACCTTAGGTCTGATTTGTTGATTGAGACATCAATTAGGGGAATTGATGAATAAACATGATTCCTAGGATGTTTTAAAATGATTTAGATTTGATTTGGATAAGTTTAATTTAGGATTTCATTAGAATTTAATTTCTTTTTAGTTTGGGTTCATTTGAACCCAATACTGATTTTAGTGCATTTCTGGCGAGATTCAGATGAAAATGTCACCCAGCTGGAGTCTAAACAACCTTCAAAGGTTGTTTGATTGGGTGCTACTGACTCTTAGCTGTCTGTCGAGCTAATCAGAGCTAAAATTGGAGCTCTGAAGCTCCTGGAAGAAGCTTTTGAGCTTCTTCTTCTTCCTGAAGCCTCTTAGCACTCCTAGACTTCACCATTAGGTGCGGAATCATCTACTGAGATTATTCAGGACCTCATTTGAGGTCAAAAGCATCACTGTAGGTCAACAGGCCTGAGGTTGCATCTCTGCAGGCCAGATTGGCCATGACAACCTTCAACTCCCACCCTTCAAATTGAAGGGTAAGATTTGTTCTGGGCATCAAATTGATGCTAAATCCTTGTAGAGCACCTATAGAGCTTTCCAACGAGCCCTTGTTTGGTCAATTTGGAGCTCTGAGCCGGCCGGAATCGACAACTAAAGTCTGGTCTAGAGGGGACTAACATCGTCCCACATCGGCAGAATTAGAGTGCACGCCTTAGTATAATAGGTTTTTGTGCATGGGCTTTACCAGTCGTCAGCGCTGGGTGCACAATGAGCATATGTGTGTGTGTGGGTGCGTGCGGTAAGCGTGACTGGGTGTGTGTGTGCTTGTGGGTGTGAGCGTGGGCCCGTGAGCGGGCGTGTGTGTGGGCCTGGGAGGCCAGAGACTGTGCATGACGATCTGAACCAAAAATAAATCACCTAATACAAACTAGGCTCGGACCCAATAGGGTCTGGTCCCTCCCTGAGAGGGGTGCTGTGTATCCCCAACTGGTCCGAGCTGCCAATTAGAAAATCAAATTTTTGGTTCAAGTGTGGTTAACCTGCACAGTTAAAGAGTTGAAAGAGAGAGGAAAAGAGGAGGGTTAAGAGAGTTAACAGAGAAGAAGAGCTCGAAGAAGAGATGACAGAAAGATAAAGGAAAAGTGTAAGAGAAAGAGAGAGAGATGGCAAAATAGATAGAAGAAGAGAAGAAGAAGAACCAAGGCTGAAGATTAAAGAAGAAGAAAAAATGGAATTAAAAGAAATTTAAACTTTTGATTTTGTATTTTTATTTCAATAACATTTCTTTTTTAGTTTAATTGATGTAATAAGGTATTTGTATTCATTTGAATCTCTTTTTCTTGCCTTAATCTTTTGTAAATAAGTTGAAATTAGTGTAATAAACATGTTTACTTGCTTTTTAATAACAAATCACATGTGTATATTTGTTTTTCCTTATGGAATTTTGCATGCTTTTAAGTAAATATTCTTTATGCAAGATTCATATTCTTAAAGTAATCTAATTATAATTCTAATTGATTAAGTAATTAGTAATTTTTGTTTAGGATTTAATGGTGAATTAAGATAAATTATGCCTCCCAGTGAACGACCTGGACTCAACCAGTTAAAAAAAATTAAAATATAAAATGTTAGGTTAGCTTGACTCTATACTACACAATCGATATTAAATCAAGTTAACCTAAGTTACTTTCTCTTGCACTTGATTAAGCCTAAATAACTTAATTAACTGTGTTGAGAATTTAAACTCATCATTTTAACCATAAGGAAAAACATATTTACACATGTGATTTGTTATTAAAAAGCAGGTAAACATGTTTATTACACTAATTTCAACTTATTTACAAAAGATTAAGGCAAATACCAGCATGTACCTTACGGGGAATTAGGAGGAAAACTCCTGTAGACGGGAAATGAGCTGGCCCTTGTGTACGCGGTACCAAGGAGAGCCAATGTCCCTTTAATGTAGAGAGGTATTAGCCACCTATTGGGTTGAGCCCTAGGGTCAGGCCTAAACACTCTACACCGACCCTATTTTGCCCTCGTGTACGTGGTACCGAGGTGAGCTACTTAGTATAGGGAGGGAGCTAGCCGCCACAGGGGGCCTGGGGTTAGGACTAGCCACCCTACACTAACTCTTGTTAGGCCCACTGGGCAAATCGGGATAGTTGGACAAGGGTACGTGGACTGTGGAGGGGCGAGACTCCTGTTCTGTTATGTTCTGAGAGGGCAAGGTCCTGTACTATTCCGTGCTGTATCTTTAGGCATACCCACTAGTGGAAACTACTGATCGTGTGCCAGTGTGGGATAGCTACCCGTGCGTTTATCACGCGTGCTGGTGGTCTGCGAGTACCCCGACATTTTCCCAAAGGAGTTGCCAGGACTACTGCTTAAGCATGAGATCGAGTTTGAGATCTCGCTAGTACTAGGGACCAACCCCATTTCTACTGCATCGTACAGGATGGCGCCACTGTAGCTGCGAGAGCTCAAGTCACAGTTACAGGACCTATTGGAGAAGGGCTTTGTGAGGCCGAGTGTGTCCCCATGGGGAGCCCCTGTGTTGTTTGTGAAGAAGAAAGACGGTACCTTACGACTTTGTGTCGACTATCGACAGTTGAATCGGGTCACCGTCAGGAATAAGTACCCACTGCCTTGTATCGACGACCTCTTTGACCAGTTGAGAGATGCCACAGTGTTCTCTAAGATAGACCTGAGGTCAGGTTACCACCAGTTGAGGATCAAGGAGACCGATGTCTCCAAGATAGCTTTCCGTACTTGGTACGAGCACTATGTGTTCTTGGTCATGCTGTTCAGGTTGACCAACCCCCTTGCTGCTTTCGTGGACTTGATGAATCGTGTTTTCAGACCGTACTTAGACCATTTTGTGGTGGTGTTCATCGACGACGTCCTAGTCTACTCACGGGATCAGGCGCAGCATGGACAACATTTATGTATGGTCCTGGATACCTTGAGTTGACGCAGGTTGTATGGTAAGTACAGCAAGTGCGAGTTTTGGCTGAGACAAGTGACTTTCTTGGGCCATGTGATTTCGGGAGATGAATTGGCTGTGGATCTGGCCAAGGTTGAGGCCGTGCTCAGGTGGGAGAGACCACGATAATGGCAGAGGTACGCAGTTTTCTGGAATGGCAGGCTACTATCGATAGTTTATTAGAGGGTTCTCTCAGATAGCACGTCCTATGACTCAGCTAACCCGGAAGAACATGCCCTTTTCCTGGAAACGACGAGTGCGAGGCGTGTCTTTAGGAATTGAAGGAGAGACTGGCTTCAGCTCCTGTACTTACCATTCTAGATAGTAGTGGCAGGTTCATGGTTTACACCGACGCATCATTGCAGGGTTTGGGTGGTGTGCTCATGCAGAGGAGTCACATTGTCTCTTACGCTTCGTGGCAACTGAAGCCCTATGAGCATAATTACCCTACCCATGACTTAGAGTTGGCCGCAATTGTCTTCGCACTGAAGACATGAAGGCACTGCCTGTATGGTGAGATATTCGAGATTTTCACTGATCACAAGAGACTTAAGTACCAATTTGACCAGAAAGAGCTCAACCTAAGACAGAGGCGTTGGTTAGAGCTCCTGAAGGATTACGACTGCAGCATCTCCTACCACCCACTTGGCCAGCTTGCAGGCACAGAGTTGGAGAACTCATGGAGGAGGTGGGTAGTTGGCGACCCTGGGAGTCACGAGGGTATTGCGGGGCAGTGACAGTGACGCAACAGGCACGACCAGAGCTGATAGCCCGCATCATTGTAGGACATATGGCCGATACGTACTTACAGACACTGTGAGACAGGGTGTTGATCGGGGACCCAGGAGACTTTTCCTTCTTAGAAGAGATACTGCGCATGAGGGGATGCTTATGTGTTCCTAGAGACGAGGAGCTGTTGAGAGAGCTCTTGACCGAGGTGCACGGGTCCCGGTTCACCATACATCCCGGAAACACAAAGATGTACCATGATTTGCGATGCGACTTTTGGTGGAGAGGGATGAAGTGGGATGTTGTTGAATTTGTCCAGCAGTACTTAGTATGCCAGCAGGTGAAAGCCGAGCATCAGAGGCCTGCAAAGTCGTTATAGTTACCTTTTGTGCCAGAGTGGAAGTGGGAGAGCATCACCAAGGACTTAGTGGTGGGTCTACCAGTTACCCTTCGGGGACACAACGCAGTTTGGGTGATAGTAGACTAGTTGATGAAGACGGCACGATTCCTGCCGATGCGAATCACTTTTGGGCCAACACAGCTAGTAGAGAGATACGTCAGAGATGTGGTGCATCTGTACGGAGTCCCTCGCGAGATCGTATCCGACAGGGATACTCGTTTCACTTCCCAGTTCTAGGCAGAGTTTCAGCAGGCATTAGGGACCCGTCTGAGGTTCAGTATCACCTACCAACCCCAGACCGACGGGCAGTCATAGCGCACCATACAGACTCTCGAGGACCTCCTACACTCTTATGTACTAGATTGAAGAGGCTCCTGGGAGGACCATTTGCCCCTGGAAGAGTTTGCGTATAATAACAGCTATCATTCGAGCATCGGCACGGCACCTTACGAGGCTCTGTACGGACGAAGGTGTACCGCACCCTTGAGTTGGGTCGAGGTGGGGACCAAGTGGGAGGTTGGCCCTAGGCTGATCCGGCAGAGTCAGGAGGTGATAGAGCAGATTCACAGGTGACTCCACATTGTCAGGAGCAGACAGAAGAGCTACGCTGATAGGAAGCGCAGGGAGGTACAGTTAGAGGTTGGGGATCATGTCTTTCTCCGTGTTTCACCCATGAAGGGCTTAGCATTGTGTGGTGAAAGGGAAGCTTGCGTCGAGGTTTGTGGGACCCTTTGAGGTTTTGGAGCGGGTTGGACCCGTTGCTTATTGGTTTGCCTTTCCTCCCCAGCTCTTTGGAGTGCATGACGTATTCCATGTGTCCAACCTCATGAAGTACATTGCCGATCCCAGTCACGTTCTGAGCCATGAGAGCGTCGAGGTGGGAGATGACCTGACCTACCCCGAGAGGCCAGTATAGAAATTAGACAGAGCCATTCGGAGTCTGAGACGGAAGTAGGTATCATTGGTAGAAGTCCTATGGAGAAGCCAGCGATATGAGGAGGCCACTTGGGAGCTTGAGGTTGTGTTGCGAGAACAGTGCCCGGAGCTTTTTAAGGGTACGTCTCTTCAGATCTACTTTGATCCCCTTTAAGTTTGTTATGCACTTTTACGCTACTTTTTCTGCACCCTACTTGGCTCAAGTTTCGGAGATGAAACTTTCTTTAAGTTTGTTATGTTGAAATGACCCGCTGCCCTTTTAGGTTGTTTAAGATGTCTGGATTAGCCATCAGACGTCTGTCCAGACGTTTGGACAGAGGGTCGGACATCTGAAAGTAAAAGAATCATACCTTGTTTTCCTTTCCATGCGCACGCTACACGCGCACACTCCCCCTCCTTCCTCTCCCAAACCCTAACCCTCTCCTATTTAAACCCCACTTTCCCCCCAATGCCACTCTCTCCATCTCCACCAACCACCACCTTCATCCTTCCCTCCTGCCGGCCGCCACCTTCCTTTCAGCCACCAGCGCGGCGTGTGGCAAGGAAGAAGAGAGAGAGACCAGACGCGAAGGAGAGGGGGGCTCGTGAAGGAGCTACGAGAGCATGGGAGGAGCTCGAGGGGAGGAGCTCGTGCACGAGGAGCTCGCGAAGGTGGGCTTTGCGGCCTCCTGAAGCTGCTGGCGTAGCAACTGCGGGCGGTGTGATGGCGACTCGAATAGGCTTGATTAATATGGTGATATTGTCGTTGAAATTAGTATAATGAGTTAACCTAAATTGAGTCTACACTAGTTTCACAAAAATTTTTAACCTGGCTTACTTGATTTTATCTTTGGTCACTTTTAGGCCCAGGGTCGATCTCAGGGAGGCGGGAATTTGAAGATCAAGGAGTTTCTACGCCTTTCCTAAAATGCATATCTTCCTTGCGTTTATTATGTTTTTGGTTTTTTTTTCTATTTTAAAGCTTTTTATTGGTGATGATGTTGTCCTTGAGGTACACCCTCAAAAATAAAGTCCTTGGCCTTGAGCCAAATAGTTCTTGGCTTGTAGCCAACTAGGGGTACCCAAAAATCGATCTTGTTATTAGCAAGATCAAGTACCTGCAAGACAAGAATTATCTTTTCTCTTTTACTCTTTTTTTTTTATCTTTTTAATAGCAAGAAATAAAAGATAAATGAAAATAGGGTAGGTTGCTAGGAACACTTAGCGTAATATACATATGTATAGATATATAGTAGATACAGAATATATATATGTGTATATATGTAGCGTTATATATTATGTATATAAGGGTGGAGGTGGAAGTGGAGATGGAATGTAGCACAGAATCAAGTTGGTCCACATCTAGTAAGCCGCAACCAACAAGACTAAATGCTGCATGAAGTGTGGAATGGATGTGTGGGAGTGAGAGTGGAGGCGCTTGCTTTATGCGGATATCGGGGAATATCAGCAACTGGTGCGGATATTCTCGTGATATGATGCGTGGTGGAGGGATGAGTGCACGGGAGTATGGGTGGTGTTTGTGAAGTGTATAAATGGATATGGGTTGGTGGATGCATATGTAAATATATATATATGTATGTATATATATATGTATATATACGTAAGGATAAGAGTATGTGAGTGGATATATATATATATATGTGTGTGTGTGTGTGTGTGTGAGTGTACCAGTGTGTGTGTGAGTGTACGAGTGTGTGTGTATACGCTGGAGGAGGAGGGGAGTGCAGTAGATAAGTCATCTGCCGCGCTGCCCCGACGTCTGATGCGCAAGGGTGCGCGGGCGCAGGAGAGAGAGCACGCGCGTGTGGTCCGAGTCAAGCGTAGTGCTCTACTGCGTGAGTGTGCGGGTGAGCGAGGTGTAGCGCACTGTGCAATGCAGCGCACAACGCTGCGAGCAGGTGAGGTGCGGTGACCGGCTGGCGTAGGTTGCGGGTGAGGAGAGAGAGTGCCACGCCACCGGCTAAGTGAGAAACGAGCTGATGGCTACAGTGTCGCATAGAGAGGCGTGAACAGTGCGCAACAGTGCGCGTGAGGAGCGGTGACCGGGTGGAGGCGGTTTTGCATGTGCGGGCATGCTGTGGAGAGCTTGCACACGTGGAAAAAGGGTGAGTGCGATCTGCAGGCGAGCAGGCGATGACTGGCAGAGTCTGCAGGCAGGTGTGTAGTGAGCTGGAGTGTCTGAGCTTGAGAGCTTGAAGCTCTGGCTAATGGCGGAGGAGACAAAAGGCAGTGAAGTAAAAGGCGAAGCCACCACGCCCACCTGCTCACGAAAGAGCTGGGAGGTGGTGGTCTGAGACCACTGTGGCTTTTCTCCTACGCACGATGTGCCTCTTCTCAACTTGAGAAGAGGTACCGTGTATGGAGAGGGAGAGGGGAGGAGGTTTGGCCTGAAGGTAAGGTTAATCTCTAGGTCATGTGTTATTACCCTGGCATCAAACGCCGTTTAAGATGTCTGGGAAGTGGTCCAGATGTCTGGACAGACGTTTGGAAGCCTTCCTAGAAGTCTGGAATTAAATTTTTTCGGCGTACGGGTTCGCGTCTGCATGCATGCGCGCACAGACTGAACCGCCGCCTTCCTTCTTCTCTTTCCTTCCTCCCTGAAGACGCAGCCCTTTTTCTCTTTCTCTCTCCCCGCGGCTGCCTTCAAATACCCCTCTCCTCTCCCTCACCCTCACTCCACTGCCTTCTTCTTCTTCTTCTTCCTGTCAGCGAGAGAGTGAGCGGGCGAGGGCAGCCGCATCGGCTGCTGTGAGTGCGTGGGGAGGAGGGGCTGCTGCGAGAGGGAGAGAGAGCTTGATCGCAAGGTTGCGAGCTCGTCGGAGCAGCCAGGGCCGACCGGCAGGTGCGCAGCAGGCGCGTGGTGCTGGGGAGCTGTAGGCGTGTGGTGCTGGGGAGGAGTTGCTGCAGCTTAGGCAGCAGGCATGCGCGGCGCGGCACGGCCGTGCGCTGCGGGCGGAGGGTGAGGAGGTCTTGATTCTGGGAAAATTTCCCAGAATCAGACGTTTGGACATACGTCCAGACGACGCAAGAGACGTCTAGAGGGAGGTCCAGGCGTCTGAAAGGTACGATATTTTTACCTTCCTTCTTCTTTCGCGTGTACGGCCGTGCAGTCGTTCCGCCGAGGGCTTCTGCATCATTCGTGTTGAGGATGGCCGCATATGTATGCAGGACTGGTTCGGGAAGGTGCAAGGGCACGCCCTCCCACACAGATCGGAAGTCTGGGCACAGCACCAGACGACGGAGAGGGTCTCCAGACGTCCGGAGTGACAGTCGGACGTCTGGAAACTAAGTCCAGACGGTTCAGCGGGTTTCTGGACGTCTGAAGGATCGCGCAAGATCAAGGTATGACCTGAGCCATCTTTTAAGACGCCTAGAAGATGTTCCAGACATCTGATTTTGGGCAGACTTGTCATTTTTGACCCGTTTAGGATCCGTTCGGAGTCCGTTTTCCGCATTTCAAGTTTCGTTCTTCTCAGATTTAGTTCCTATACCTGTTTACAGTAATTGTATACTGTTCTGAGTAGCTCCTTGTAATTGATCCTTGTGTTAGGACCCTGTTCCGTTGCGGCTCTGGGGGTTGCGGAGGCGTGCAGGCTTGCTGATCACGCCCCCAGTACTCCCGATTTTGCGGGTAGAGTGGCCCTTTTAATTATTTATCAAATATTATGCACTTGTGACAATTAATAGAGTCTAGGGTGTTGCATGAATCCTAGGACTGAAAAACTAGATTGAATGATAGAACTTAGGATATGTCATGAATCCTAGGACTGGAAAATTAGATTGAATAAATATACATTGCAGTCTTGGAAAAGTAGAAAGGAAACGATAACTGCCTGTAATTGGTTAACAGCTGCGTGTTTATGAATGGATAATTACTGTTGAGAATATGGGCTATATGAATATAAAGCTGAAATGATGAAACCTAAATTTGCTGAGTTAAAAGAGCATGAAACCTACAGGGAATTAGGAGTAGAACTCCTGGAAAGAAATGGGATGGAACTGGAAAAGTGAAGGGGAAAGTTTGTTGTCTCTTCGGTACGTAGTACCAAGGGAAGCACATGTTACCTCTTAGTGTAGAGGGGAGCTTGCTGTAGTGACCGTTACATCTGGGCACAGCACCGTTACCTCTTAGTGAGGGGAGCTTGTCACCCTCAGGTCGAGACCGGGGTGGGTTTGGCCACTTTGCATCGACTTTCTAGCCCTCGCGTACATCGTACTGGGGAGAGTTGCTAGTGTAGGGGGAGAGCTAGCCACCCCACGGGGACCGGGGTTCCGCTAGCCTTCCTACACCGACTTGTTAGGCCCACTGGGCAAATTAGGGTAGTCAGGCGAGAGTGCGCGGACTGTGGAGGGGCTGGACCCCTGTTACCAAGAGGGCTCTGCCCTATACTGGTTCCGTGCTGTGCTTTGGGGCGCACCCGTTAACGGAAACGACTGACCGCGTGCCAATGCGGGGTAGCTACCGGTGCGTTTATCACGCGTGCCGTAGTCACCGTTACGTTTGTCAGTGACCTTGGGGTGGTTGATTGAGGGTAGGACCACCACGGGGGACTCTCCCAGCCAGGAGAGCACCATGTGTTACTTTTACTTTTCGGAAAAGACTACAATCAAGATCGTTCCCACGAGGAACATTCAAGATCAAGAGAAAAATCTGAGAAATAATTCAATAAGAAATAAATGGAAAAATAAAGGAAGAGATTAAAAATATAACAGCTACTGTCCACCTTACTGTTTTCTTAACTTTTGGTTGCCACTCTACTCAGCGTTTCGCTAACGTGTCACCTTTTCAGGACCAGGTGTTGAGCAGCTAGAGTCGGTGGTTGCAGAGGGTGCTGGGCCTAGCAGAGCCCAGTAGTTTTACTTGTGTAGTACCCACTGTACTTTTCTTTCTATTGTAGTAAGTAATTTCTGTTACCATTGTACTCTTTTATTGTAAGCATCATGTTTATGCACCTGTTTATTTCTTTACTGTTGTGGTGGTATATACTGTAGTATTTCTTTTCTTACTGTTGTATTTTGTTACTGCTAGTTATATACATGGTGAATGTGGTTTATTTTACTACTCTTTTGGTTGCTTTCTCGTTGGACGACTGGGTCTTGGGATCTGTCGAGTCGGTCCGATTCTCGTGTCTCGTAGGGATTCGGGAATCAGGTCGTAACATCATGCCCGTAGCAAGGGAGAGAGCAAGAGGTTTCAAAGAGGAGAAGGCATGCCACAGCCATGCTGCTGGCAGGAAGAGAGGTGTACACACCTTGCCATGCTATTGGCAGGAGGAGAGGCGCAGAGAGGTGCGCATGCCCTGTAGCCACACAAGAAAAAGAAAATACAAAAATAAAAAAAAAAGAAAAATTGGTGAAATTGCAATGCCACACTTGAGGAAGATGTTAACTAATAGATGTCCAATTATTCTCACTCTCCTCTCCTCTTTATAAATGCATGCAGGTGTCTATTTGCAAATGCAATTACAGCTACATAAGATGCAATGGCAGTGCTAGGAAATAACACAAGATAGCATATTTACTTGTGTATTTTTGCTGTGCAAACATACCCCCATGCCTATCTTTTACTAGTCCCTAGCAAAACATTTTGTATTGTGTTTAGAAATGATCTTAAGCTGAAGATTTTTTTCTGATGCGTCAAGGATGTGTTTATCCGTTGGATATTATGAGAACCAATTGCAGAGAAGACTATCAGTACTTTAAGTCTTACATAATATAGACCATCTCTCGACTAACCTGGACTCTTGGTATTTAAACCCTAAGTACGATTTCCCGGACTCAGAGGGTTTTGCTGTACTCGAGAGCTCAAGAGATTATGGTTTGTGCATAGTGAAGGATCAAGACTGACCAGATGAACATTAAGGCTCAAGCCTAGGGTTTCACGAATTTTTAAGTGCAGGTTGGTTCCAATTTCAGCTCATGTATTCGGATTGACCTTCAAAAAGATGATGGAAAACTCAACCCCACTTTTATTGCTTTTGTGGCTCAAGAAATATATGGTATAAACAGGGTATTTGTAACGTATCCTGAAAAACTTTTTGGGGTGAAGAATTTACAAACATTTGAAAATATACTGACTTATTTGCAAGATTTTTTTTTTTGAAACAAGTGTCGGTATATCTCTTACAACTTTATTTGGAGGAGCACACATTTTTGGTGGGAGAGTACTTTTTCAGTGGAAAGAGTTTCTCCTAAACACAAGACTAAAGTCTGGGATAAAAAGTCTACCTGCGCGCACAGGTAAGGACTCCACCTTCCCTAATGAACACTAGGGTTGGATCTTATGTTCACCTGGTCTTTCTTGATATGTGTAGTGTGAACCAAGATTACTTAGGCTCTCAAGTAGAAGCAAACCAACGACTCATGTACTGGTGACTCAGGTACAAGAATACGTCCTTAGTTAGGAGAGATTCCGATCTATCTTATCAATGCTCAACTGAATTAAAACAAGCCTGAGCGAATCAAGCTTCTGTGGCCTGGAAAGTCTTCAAAACAGCAGTTGAATATCCATAAACACTTATTGTATTTTTGTTTCAACCTTCAGATCATTACTAAATACCTTTTTTTTTTTTTTGAAATAGGCTATGTACATATTTATTGATGGATATGTATAATGGAAGCTGCATGATACCATATACCCAGATCCTATGGATGCCTATCCACCCCCCCATGCTAAATGATGTTATGTCCTCATATGCATGCAGGGTAAAGCAAGATCCAAGGATCAGGGAACGAGAGCTGAAGTGCAAAGTATATAGCTGGGAGGTAGGGTGGGTGGATGGTGGGTGGTGAAGTGAAAAGTGAAGAAGTGAAGTGAATGGAATTATGTAAGTGATAGTGGGAGAGTGTTGCTGGGGTGCCTCCCAACGAGCGCTAAATTTAACGTCACCAGCTGGACTCAGAGTTAGGCACGAAGTTAGTTGCCTCCCGCAGGGTAACAGATTCACCAACGGGGGCAAGTTCATGAGTAAGATAGGGTTTTAACCGCTGCCCATTGATCGTAAATTTATGCCCAGATTTGGGATCTTCAATTTCAACGACCCTGTTGGGAAATGGTCTCGAGACTAAGTAGGGACCAGTCCATTTGGACTTTAATTTCCCTAGAAAGAATTTGAGCTGGGCATTGTAAAGCCAAACTTGTTGAGATGGCTCAAATTCCTTCCGCCGAATTCGGCTGTCGTGAAAGGCCTTAGTGCGTTGTTTGAAAGTTAAGGCAGAATCATAGGATTCACGACGGAGTTCTTCTAGCTCAAGGAGTTGGAGTTTCCTTTCTCGACCACACAGGTTTGGGTCGAGGTTACATTGGCGAACAGCCTAATAAGCGTGGTGCTCCAACTCAACGGGCAAATGACAAGGCTTCTCGTAAACAATTATGTAAGAGACATACCAAGGGGAGCCTTGGAGGCGGTCCAATACGCCTAAAGTGAGTCAATCAGCTTGTCGGACCAATCCTTACGGTCAGGCCGAACTGTTTTCTGGAGAATTTGCTTGATTTGCTGGTTCGACACCTCAGCCTGGCCGTTCGTCTAAGGATGATACGGAGATGCGATACGATGGTGGACTCCATATTTCCTCAAAAGTGCCCGAAAAGATGCATGTGTAAAATGACTTCCTACATCAGAGATAATGGCTCGAGGGATCCCAAAACGTGCAAAAATGTGGTCTTTGACAAATCGAGTAGATATGACATGGTCAGCATGGCGCGTAGGAATAGCCTCGATAGATTTTGAAACATAATCAACAGCAACGAGGATGTACTCAAAGCCATTGGAAGGAGGAAAGGGACCCATGAAATCGATTCCCCAAATGTCAAAGATTTCAGCAGCTAGGATGGGTTGCAAGGGCATCATGTCACGACGTGACCTTGACCCTAATGACTGGCACCTAGTGCAATGTTTAGTATAATTGTGTGCATCTGATGAAGGGAGGGCCAAAAGAAACCGCACTGCAATACCTTGGCTAGAGCTTTCCTCCCAGAATAATGGCCTCGACAGGCCTGATCGTGACAGAAGGATAGCACACTGGGGAATTCCCTGTCAGGAATACAGCGACGGATGATCTGGTCAGCACCTATTCGAAAAAGTAGTGGATTATCCCAGAAATAATACTTTGCTTCTGCAATGAGACGCTCGCGCTGGTTTTTAGGCCAGCCACGTGGAAGGGAGCCAGAAGCAAGGTAATTGGCAATGTCGGCATACCAAGGTCCACTTGCCACATTAATTGCCAGCAGGTGCTCATCGAGAAAAACCTCATTAATTGGCAGGGTGAGTCCAATGTGGTCAGGGTCCAGTCTCAAGAGATGATTAGCAACCACATTCTGGGCTCCGGCCTTGTCATGGATCTCAAGGTCAAATTCTTGGAGTAGAAGGATCCAACGAATCAACCAAGGCTTAGCATCCTTCTTGTGCATGAGATGATGAATGGCCGCATGGTCAGTGAATATAGTAACATGCGAGCCTAGAAGGTAAGAGCGGAATTTTTCCAGCCCAAAGACGACTGACGTGCCGTAGTGCGTGTGTTAAGAGGTGTTGTTATAGTTGCACTTGATACGTCGATTTTAAAAGAAATAAACGGAGGTGAGTCCGAGTGTCGGTCTTAGGGAGGCGTGGAAATCGGATTTTGTTTACCACTTGTTGTCACAAAAAAGGCGGAATTTTGCTTGCGAAAGAGACGGTTTTGAAAAGCGAGAGATAGAGAGAGTTTAGGGTTAGAAAGCTCTTGGTTTTGATCATGCACTTTAAGCAGAAATTAAAATGGCGACTAAATGGAAAATAATTTCATTAAACATGCATTCATAGTTCATGGTTTACAACATTAAATACATGCTTCAACTAAAGTAAATGAAAGCTTAAAAGAGAGAGAGAGAGAGAGGTAGAGAGAGAGTGGAGAGCGACGAGGCAGGCGGTGGAGGAGGCTCCGTCGGCGGCTCGTCGTCTCCGGTGATTACAAGAGTGCCTAAAGCTAGCTAGGAGAGGAGTGGAGTAGTTGCAAGTGGGAGAGGATGCCTTGAATGGTGGTAGAAGGGGGTTTAAATAGAGTTAAGGGCTTCCTAAAAGAAGAATGTGCTTTAGCGACATCTAGAACGTCGCTAAAACCGCTTCCAGATATGTCGGTGAAGCCCTCCTGCCGCCGGTCAGCTGCCCGCCCCGCTCTCTCTCCATGCGCGATCCGTGGACGTTGAACGAGAGTCGTCCGATCGAAGATCGGACGGTTGAGATCCTCCTGCGCCCGCGTTGAGATCGCGCCTTGGGAGCGCGTGCACGCGCGCGTGGGCGCTCGGGAGCTGTCATCGCGCCGCATGGCTCGATCCTGGCTGCCCGCTACTGATCGGGCGGCCTAATTTTGTCGCGCCCTTCGCTCGCAATTGATTTCTGCTCCGCGCGATTCAAACGCGCGTCGCTGCGATGCGGGCGTGCGCGCTAGCCGTTGCGCCACGCCCGCGCTTTGTCGCGGCGACTGCGGGCGAGTGCGTGGATCTCGGCCGTTCGATCGAAGATCAACGGCCGAGATTCGTCCTTGGCTGGCTTGAGGGCGTGCAAGCAGTGGGGGCGGGGCGACGTGGCGCTTTCTGGGCCGTTGATCTCCAGATCAACGGTCAGAATTTCTTGGGCCCATTGTGGGAGCTCCGGATGTCGGATTTGGCCGATCTTGAGTCCGTTGGACTCCGTTCGTCGTTCTGAATCCATCCGTGCAGTTTGGCCGATTGCTCATCTGGGGCATGCTTTGACACATGCTTTACACAAATGGCCATTAATGCAGTTTATAAGCAATCTTGGTACTTGATGCATGCAATGCTCCTATTCTACTTTATGTTGTGCCTTTTATTCTAAAGATGGTCCATATTCAACCTAATTACTACCCCCTTGCGTGGTGTTATCAACGACCGTCAGTAGTTCTTTCTCAGTGGTTGTATAATTATGCTGGGTCTCGTCTAACGTCTTACTGGCATAGTACACCATGAAGGGGTGTCTATCGCATCTTTGTCCCAGGATGGCTCCGACTGCAAGGTTGGAAGTGTCACACATGAGTTCAAAGTCGAGGGACCAGTTAGGTGGTTGGAGAACAGGGGCCTTGGTGACAGCATCACGCAACTGCGTGAATGCTCGTATGCAGTCGGGGCCCATATTAAAGGGTACATCGGTCGATAGGAGATGAGTTAAAGGTCTAGAAATCTTGGAGAAGTTTTTGATGAATCTCCTATAGAAATCGATGTGTCCTAAGAAAGATTGGATTTGCTTGATAGAGCCAGGCACAGGTAAATCAGTAATTACATCAGGCTTAGCTTTGTCAGCCTCAATACCCCTATCGGAGATGATATGCCCGAGAACAATTCCCTCGTGTACCATAAAATGACTTTTCTCCCAAGAAAGCACGAGGTTCACATCAATACATCTCCGAAGAATACGGGTCAGGTTGGCAAGACAATCATCAAATGAAGGTCTGAAGACCGAAAAGTCATTCATGGAGACCTCAAGAAAGTCACCCACCATGTCATGGAATATCACCAGCATACATCTCTGGAAAGTTGCTGGCGCGTTACAAAGTCCGAATGGCATCCTTCTAAATGCGAAGGTGCCGAAGGGGCAGGTAAAGGTGATTTTCTTTTGGTCCTGGGGGTTAATTTCCACCTGGTTATATCCAGAGAATCCATCCAGGAAACAGAAAAATTTATTTCCCGCTAACCGCTCCTGGATTTGGTCAATAAAAGGTAGCAGAAAGTGATCTTTCTTTGTTGCAGCATTCGGTTTCCTATAGTCTACACACACACTCCAAGATGTAGGAGTGCGTGTAGGGATGGATTCGCCCCTGTCATTGACACGGATGGTGAGTCCCGCCTTTTTGGGCATGACATGAATCGGGCTCACCGAGGGGCTATCGCTGATCGGGTAGATTATACCGGCATCAAGCCACTTAATGATTTCCTTTTTAACGACCTCCCGCATATTAGGGTTGAGACGTCACTGCATCTCGCGGGAAGGTCGAGCTTCCTCCTCCGTATATATACGGTGGGTGCAGTAGGAGGGGCTAATGCCAGTTAAGGGCTAATGCCAGTTAAGTCAGATAAGGACCATTCGATGGCTGCCTTGTGTTCCATAAGGACCTTTGTTAGTTTGCACTCTTGCTCCCTGGTCAATTTTGAACTAATAATTACGGGGAGTGTTTCATTTGGTCCCAAGAAAACATATTTAAGCATGTTAGGCAGCTCTTTCAGTTCGGGAGTGGATGGCAAAGATCTAGCATTTCTTGGGATAAGAGTGTCCCAAGCGGATTAGAAGGAAGAAGGGCAGGAGGAAGAAATTGGCCCTCAGATTGGCCAAGAAGGGGGGCATCTTGAATTGATGGATCCAAAAAGGGATAGCCCCAGTGATCAGGATGTGGGCTCAAGGTCCTAGTGTGGAGTTGTATGTTCGCCTAATTTGGCAAGAAAGAAAGGGCAATCCAGTCTTCAAGGGGGTGGACCGGCGGTGAGTAGCCCGAATATGACTTAGACCATGAGGTATGGGAAGCGGAGAAAACCTCGTCAGAAGTCTAGTCAGGAGAAGGTATGGGTAAGGGGAGGGATGGGGGAACGTCACAATATGTGTTAGTCAGGCGATGGTCTGTGTTCAGGGGCAATCCACAGCAGTCATAATAGGTCATTATTAGTCCGATACACGCACTAACGGCCATGTCCTCGTTAGACGTGTCATCCTTGATGTAATCGCAATCAAAATTCTTGGCTGCCTTGAAGATGTTTAACTTGAGCTTCTCAGAGCCAACGGCAATCTCAATGCAGCCCGACTCATAGTCGATATGGGCGCGGGATGTAGCCAAGAAAGGTCGACCAAGGGTGATCGGACAATCAGAAAGTGAGCTAGGAACTTCCATATCCAAAATAAGAAAATCAACAGTAAAACAGAGACTGTTAACCCTAACCACCACGACTTTCACCACACCCTTCCGTATTTTGACAGAACGATCTGTCAATTGCAACGTGACAGGGGTGGGTTTCAGATTTCCTAAGGCAAATTTCTCGAGCATGATGGTTGGTATAAGATTGATGGAAGATCCTAGATAAAGCAAAGCACGGATAAAATTACAGCCTTGGATGCTACATGAAATAAGTGGTATGCCCGGATCTTTCTGCTGCGGTGGTAGATTTGATAGTATAGCACAACTCGCATGAGGCGAGAGGACCACCGGATTCTTTGTTTTCTTTGACTGTCGCCTAGGTGTAGTGTAGTTGTTGACGTGGTCTCGATCGTGTTTTACCAGTTAATTATGTCGTAGTATAGGTGATCAAGCGTTGTCAACAAATAAAAGTTTTATTACTCGAAAGCCTAAGTATCCGAGGTCGAACACATGGAGCAATTGGAATTTATTACTACTCTCAAGAATGTAATTGAACACTTAATTACCCAAAACTTAATTCAAAATATATAAATGCATGAGTTTGAAAATTAATTGTGGTAAAAAGAAGAATTTGGACGTCTGATCATGGGATCAGACGTCTTAAAAGATGTTTCCCTTGTCCTTCTTCTGATTTTCTTCCTTTCTTCTTCTTTATGCTTCTTTCTTTTGTGCAGTGCCTTGCTTCTTTCTTCCTATTTTCTTCTATCTTCTTTTCTCTGCAATTTCTTTCTCTCTGTAGGTCTTCTTCTTCTTCCTTGGCTCTGCTTCCTTTGATTCCTTCTCTTCTTCTTCTGCTTGTCTTTACCTTTCTCTATTTCTTCTTTCTTCTTCAGTTCCTCTTCTCTTTTTCCTTCACCCCTGCCTTGCCTTTCTCTTTTTCCTCTGCGATGGCTTCCTTCCTTCTACTTCTCCTTAGCGGCTAAGTGTCAACTTCTTTTCTCCTGTTTGCCTTCCCTGCATAAACCACAGAGGAGCAAAACCTATCCCTCTACCCACACCCGTGACGCTCTCTCTCTGTATATAACTCTTCAGCACGCTCTCCCAGAGCTGGGTAAACGGGTCGGATCGCGTGCTCGGGTCCAGGCGCACCGACGTGAGGGTGGTGCGCGAGGAGTGCTCAGGGTAGTGTTGGGTCGGGTTGCCAGATCCTTGTAGTGAACTCACGGACGAGGCAGTGAGAATAGGTAAGGGACCTCACCCCATGTGTGTTCGAAGGCAACGAGCGCATATCACAAAAACAATATAACTCACTCCAGCGCTTTGTGACTTAACGAGGTTGGACTATTGTTCCACCTCTATTTCGCGCGTGCCCGCAGGAGTCCGTGCCTTCAATTCCCACAACTACTGGCTCTGTGGCGTCACTCGCTGGGTCAGATATCTTTGCAAGACCTGCCCAAGTTTGCTGCACCTGGAATCCTGCAGTCCAGCGACCTGGAGCAAGCAAGAAACTTCCTCGAGTTGCCGCCAATGGCGGCCGGAGCTTGAAATCTGTCTGACACAAAAAGAGCCTCGTGGCCTAATCAGATCATCGAGAGACCTTCGCCGTGACAGCTAGGTGGCAGGCCGCGGGGCGGCCTAGGCATGCGTGCCTAGATCGCCCTGTGGCCGGATGGAAGGGTGTGATTGGGGGACTGTGGGGCGGTGTAGTGGGACTATGGACGGGCGGAGGTTATTCAGTGAGGTGAGGCGGAGGTTATGCAATGGTCGGCGAGGCGTGTGGGGCTACGGAGCACTGGGGGCGTCCGCCGGAGGGTGGCCGGAGATGAAGAAGATGGTGGTGAACAGCGGCGGTCGAGGGGCGTTTGGTGAAATAAAATGAGGGAAATGAAAGAGGGGATAGAGAAGAATAGTTTTAACCTAACTAAAGGGACGAAGGGGGCGAGAAGGTTGCCGGCAGTACCTGCTGTCACCGGAGAAGAAAGTGTCCAGTGGAGGAAGACGGCGGCGACGACGGGGCTTGGGTAGCTCACGTGGGTGTTGCGCGACGCAGAGGAGGATGAGGAGGATGGCCCTGCCATTGGTTTTGTGGCAGAGCGACGAGGAGGAGGAGGGGGGATTGCCGGAGCTCGCTGGACCCCTTGGCCGGAGAAGAAGAAGATGAATTTGAGGTGGAATCTCGGTCAAGTCGAGCTGAGGAGGTGCGGCCGGAGTTGGGGGTTAATTTATAGGTGCTGGCCGAGCTTCTGATGCGTGGAGGGAAAGCCTTCTGCCTTCGACGTCTCGCTGGAGATGGAAGGTAGTTAGATATCCAAATCTCTCGTGTGTTCGCACGAGAGATTGGACAGGAATCAGAGATTATGATCGGGCTCAGTTGGAAGGGGATTCCTCAAAGAATCTCCCTTCCAATTCTGGGAGGAGATCTCTGAGGGATCAGAGAATATCCCCCCTGCCTTCCTCGCCGGAGAAGGATTCTTCCCGAATAATGGCGGAGGGACTTGATTGTAAGATTGGCGAGGAAGCTAGGGGGGTTTATGCAATGATTTTCAAAAGACAGGGACCAAAATGTGATTGGGTGTTCTAAATTGCAAAGTAGGTCAGGATGACCTCCCCTTAGGTCCAAATTTTGGTAAAAACCTAATTTGGACCTAAGGAATCCAATGGCAAGGTTGAATTTTAGGTTTGACCACGTTTGACTAGACATTTTACGTAAAAATCCAAATTAGGTCAATTGATGAGCTAGGACCCTAATCTAGGTCAACCTAGGCTCCAAAGGCCAAATTGAATGTTCTAAACCCTAGGGGATATTTTTCCATAATTTTTAGAGGGTTTACTTGATTTTTAACCTGACAGAAACCTTACTCAATTAAGCGGATCTGTTTTAGGGTTACAAGATGTCATTTAATTTCTGGATTGCACATGAACCCATTTCTGATTGAATCAATCCACTTTTTATCTTATTTAGACCATTTGACCTATGTTTTGTCTCTGAGAAATCCCGTTTATGTACTACAATAGTAAAATTACAGTTTTAACCTTCATTTTTTATTTTCTTCTCAGAACACTTATTCCTTCAATCAAGCCCTCTTTTAAGTTATGTAGGAGCTTTTATTCCCTTTATTAGGTCAAAATGAGCTAGTTATGGCTCATGATGAGGCTCTCATCATACCCCCATGCCTAGTTTTTGCTAGTCCCTTAGCAAAATTTCAAGGTTTTAACTTCTATTCTAGACCCTGAGTGTCTGTCATCAATTATGATAAGTACTTCTCTTTTTCTTTTGTGATTAGGTCAGAATGTCGACAATAGACCTAGAGGTACTCAAGTATCAACCAAAATCCGGACCTGACCCACTTTAGCCTTAGTCCTCCGCAAAGGCTTTTAAGGCCCACAAAAGCTAACCTAGGGTTTGTTGGACTCTGCGGTTAAAGCACCCGTGCTTGAGACATTTTTAGCCTAAGTTTAGTTTGCAGTGCGTTTTTGTAAGAGAGAGACAAGATTTATTTGTTTGGAGAGTTTTCTCTCTCTTTTCTTTTTATTTCTAGCTTTGGATTGGCTTCTTAACACGGTCTGTATCGGATTCCTCGCCCCCATCATCAATCCTCAAGGGTCCCTGGCAATCGATGCTTCATGATAGCACCGCCCATGGCAACCCCCAAAACCTTGGCTTTCGAGATAATCCCGCCCATGGCATTCGGTGGCCAAATTCAGACCATGGCAATCGACATTTCGTGATAATGCTGCCCATGACATTTGAACCAGCAGAGTGCTTACATGCCCCCAGTAGGATATTTAAATATCCTAAGACAAGCACCGAGGAGATGATATGTTTTTACGCATCTTCGAGGGGAATTTCCCGCCTCTCCGTGCTGGGAACTCGTCCAAATCAACTTGTGTTGATCGGCCGCTCCTAATCTAGGTGACTTTTTCAGAACATTAAAAGCTTTTGCGTAATTTTGATATTTATGCGTACTGAACCAGACTGTGTGTGAATTGGGGTGCTTAGGTTATCGAATCCTGCAAATCGAAGGCCAGTTAACGAGGCCGAATGCTTCCTAAGCCTTAGACCTAATACTTAAGCTTCGCATTTTCCCCAACCTCTTGAGGATTATCCAGATCTTAGCGGATACGTGAATTTTTAAGCTAAAGAATCTAGCCCAAGAGGCCTAAGATCAGCGTTCTTGCTAATCTCTTGTTATGTCTCTTTAGCACTTTTCTTGATCTGGTCTAAAACTTCAGTTAATTCCTTAATCTTTTACTGATGACTATCTCTTTTTCTTTTTCATTTTGTGCTCCTTTTTGTCATTTTTGCTCTTTTTCTCCTTTCTTATGATTATGTGGCTCACAAAATTTCCTCCCTGTAATTTTTCATCATTTTTTAATTTTTTTTTGTGTTTTTGACTTATGTGAATTTTTTGTGAGATTCCTTCTGACTTTTTCTTGGTTCTGTATGTATGCACTTTATCACCCCCCCATGCCTAAGTTTTCAATGTCCTCATTGTAAACGGAGGGTGTGAAATAGTGTTGAGGTCAGGGACTTAGAATAGGGTACATCAGGTGGGTGAACGGGTCAGAAATGACTGATGCGGACGATTTCAAGCTCTGGTACGTGTACTCGAGGTGGGATCAACTATCTAAAGCTGAACTCAAGGTGCAATGGACGTGGAGTACAGATGGATAATCAGACGGGTCTCTGTTTTTGGAATGACGGGTGCAATGTACGTGGCCCAATGGTCTCTGTAGCAGCGGGATTTTGATAAGAGCTAAGGGACCTAGGCTTCTCCCGATCGGGAGGGTTTTGCATTTCCTCCAAGGTTTCCCTAATGGCTTCAACCTGCTCATTATACAATTCCATTTGGGCTTGGAGGCGGGTTATGGGGTCTATGGCTTCACCACCACCTGGTGGGAGTTGAAGGGGGTGGTTTCCTCTCTCGAGATTTGGTGGTGGGCGTGCAGCCATGTTTGTGGAGGAGGATGACGATTCAGTTTCTATCCTTCTAGAATTATCAAACAATTCAAACAATTCAAGGTTTTATGACCTCCTCCCAAACATGCACTATCGCAGGAAGAATTGGGGGGATAAGAAGGGAAAAGGGGATGAGAGAAACAATGCCGTACGGGTACACTTGATGACAAATCAAAGCAATCAGTTTCCTAATCTCTACAATGTGCCCTTAGACCTAAAGATCTAAGTTACCTACTATTACTACCTACAGAACCAAATGAGAGCACCGCGGAATCACTGGGCCAGATTGAAAGGCCATTTGCCCCAGTCTTAAACACCAGATAGCATGCAGAAACCCTCACCAGTACATAGGCGTTACACGTAGGTAGTTAGAACTCCAATCCTTAATGGGGTCAAGTTGCTACCAGTTTTAATTTAGAAGCTTAGGATCAAGTGCTCCAGGAATGTGAAGGGCGTTGTATACGGGTAATACCTAAGTGCGTTGATTTTTTAAGAGTGTGTAAATCAAGCATGCAATGGGAAAATCTCCCCAAATTGGAGTTTTAGATGTGAACGACTTTTAGAATTTCAGCCTTAAATAGTATGGATTTTAAGATTCCACTGAATTACCAATTCAACCAATCTCCGAATTTTGAGAAAACACAAGTTCTTTTATGCCCAACAAACCCTTATTCAATGTGAATTAGTTAATGCATGTTGAAAATGCAATGGGCTTCCCTAGATGTAAATTTCTATGATGTGAAAGGGAGCCAAAGCACTTCAAATCAAGTGCTCCCAATCACCAAAATGATATACCACACAAGGCTCAACCACCAAATGATGTAAAGAAAATTAAAATGTTGGGGTTAAAATATTCGGGATCAAATCTAAGGCAATTGAAAAGTCGTGGTGGGGTTGGAATCAACTCAATTCCAAGTCTCCCTACCAAAAAATGTGATCCCGAAATGTGAATAAATGAGGCAAGAAAGGATGGCAATCAATCAATTTTATCTTGCCTCAAATAACACTTCACACAACGAAAGATCCAAGAATCAAGATTCTTGGATTTTTGCTATGCGAAGTTTGCGGGAAATCAAGGGGCGGTGGAGGTGATAGCAAACAATCAACAAGTGGTTTTAATCCACTCACCCCAAGAAATTCCCAAGAAGTGTTTTTAGTTTTTTTTATAGCTGACAAGATAACCTAAGTTACTAAGAGGGAGACACCTACCTCCTCAGCAACGTGGACGAAGCTCCAATGCAGTGCCGGCGACTTCACATTCTCTCACCCACTTTGGATTTGCCCATGTCTCCGACCTCCTCTACTTGTCTCCTCCTTGCAACTGGTATACCTGCACACAAGCAAACAAAACACCCGTGAAGAGAAGGGTGTGAGAAGAGAAAATCAAAGGAATGAGAGTAGAAACTTACCCCAATTTGTGCTTCCCCGGCAACAGCGCCAGAAAAACTTGATGGCAACTCAAATAGGTTTGATTAATATGGTGATGTTGTCGTTGAAATCAGTATAATGAGTTAACCTAAATCGAGTCTACACTAGTGTTGAACGTGCGAGTTACTACGCTAATGTATTTGGTTTTGAAGAAAACCTGTCATCGTAGTATGAAAGCAAAGAACTCATGTTCAACAAATAAAATTTATACCGGAATGAAAATCCTAGGTCGAACTCAGGGAGGCTACGTCGATCTATATTCGCAATTATATTTTTTTTAGAATTTTTCTTGAAAAGTAAGGCGATGTAATTACAATGAAGCCATAATAACAATCAGACTAAACGAGAGAGAGAGAGAGAGAGAGAGAGAGAGAAAACATGCATTCAATAATTCAAAATGTTTATACAATAAAACCAAAGAAGAATTATACTAGAAAGCGGGAAATCAGCTACACTAGAAAGCACGAAAATTCTACACTAGAAAGCTGTAAAGAAGAATGAGAGAGAGAAGTTATCCTTCTCAATGATCACTTGGAGGACGAGTCGAACGAGATGCCGCCTGGACGAAGGAGGATGGAGTGGGAAGAAGGAGATCGAGGCTAGAGGTACGAGAATGGAGCAGCTTGTCGCCGTCGTCGCGGGATCCGCTTCTGAAATGAGAGCGAAAATTTGACTTTATCTTGCGAGGAGCATCCCGGGTGTGGGACAAGCTTCTCTTGAGCTTTGGAGAGGTAGAGAAGAGAAGAGAAGGGTTGGGAATTTTGTGTGGAGGGGGTCTCCTTTTATAGTTGCAAGGAATGAGGGCAAATTGGTTTTATAAATCTCAAAATATTAAATAAGGGGTCTTTAGTGACAAATAAAACCATCGCTAAAGCCCCATTGTGGGCATAGTGGGGCGCCGCCTGCGTGGCAGCTCGCCTGCTTGCGTGTAACGTGCGCTCCACGTCCAGCTGATCTCAGCCGTCCGATCGTGAGATCGGACTATTTATCTCGCGTCTCCACCCACTCCTCAGCGCGCACCCGCTCGCGTGCGATCCTGCGTCACGTGCGGGCGTGCGATAGAGCATGGAACGGGTTGAGCGCCCGTAGCCGCCCGATCGCGATCGAGCGGTCGTGGAGCCCGCTCACCCGCGCCTCAAATGTCGCTCGCGCAGGCTCGAACGCACGCCGCCCGCTCGCAATAAGGCCTCCAATTGCTGTGCTACGGAGGCTCTTGTGTCGCGGAGATGAATTCAGGCATGCGCATCCACAGCCATTGGATGCGCATCCAACGGCGGAGAAGTGACAAAGAAGAGATGTTGCGACGAGTGCAGCAGCCGATTGGGTGGCTAAGATGGCTCCACGTGATGCCTTCTTGGCCGTCCATCTTCTGGATGATGTAGATGGTGCCACAGTTGTCGGATTGTGTTGATTTTCGTATAGTTTGGCTGCGATCGTGGATCTGAATCCATCTGTGCGGTCAGATTTGTCATTTGAAGTGCAGATTCACACCATCTTAGCCCTTGATCTTCTAGGGTTCCCTGGTCTCTATTTGATGCTACAGATGCCTGATTAGAGCGATCTTGGAGTCGTTGAACTCCAATCGTCACCCTGATCACATCTGTACGGTTGGATCTTCGATCTGAGGCCCCGATAAAAAGTTTACTTTGTCCATGAACATAAAAGGAGACAATTAACCTCCATTTTATTCAAACTAATCTAAATGCAAGATGATGCATGTTATGCAATATTTATAGTATGCAATGCAATCCTATGCTTAAGAACATGTATAAATAGACATCTTAAGTAGTGTAAACATGTTTACATCAACTAGTTTCACAAAAATTTTTAACATGGCCTACTTGATTTTATCTTGATCGCTTTTAGGCCCAGGGTCAATCTAAGGGAGGCGGGAATTTGAAGATCGAGTTTCTACGCCTTTTCTAAAACGCATCTCTTCCTTGCGTTTATTATGTTTTTGGTTTTTTTTCTATTTTTAAGCTTTTTGTTGGTGATAGTGTTGTCCTTGAGGTGCACCCTCAAAAATGAAGTCCTTGGCCTTGAGCCGAATAGTTCTTGGCTTGTAGCCAACTAGGGGTTCCTAAAAATCAATCTTGTTATTTGCAAGATCAAGTATCTGCAAGACAAGAATTATCTTTTCTCATTTACTCTTTTTTTTTATCTTTTTAATAGCACGGAATAAAAGATAAATGAAAACAGGGTAGGTTGCTAGGAACACTTAGCTTAATATATATATGTATAGATATATAGTAGATACAAAATATATATGTGTGTATATAGTTATATATTATGTATATAGGGTGGAGGTGGAAGTGGAGATGGAATGTAGCACAGTGTCAAGTTGGTCCACGTCTAGTAAGATGCAACCAACAAGACTAAATGCTGCGTGAAGTGTGGAATGGATGTGTGGGAGTGAGAGTGGAGGCGCTTGCTTTGCGCGGATATCGGGGAATATCAACAACTGGTGCGGATATTCCCGCGATATGATGCACAGTGGAGGGATGAGTGCACGGGAGTATGGGTGGTGTTTGTGAAGAGTATAGATGGATATGGGTTGGTGGATGTATATGTAAATATATATATATATATATATCTATAACTATATATGTATATATATATAGTTGTATATGTGTATAGATAAGTATATATATATATTCGTGTGTATATATATATGTATATATATTTTTGTATATATACGTAAGGATAAGAGTATGTGAGTGGATATATATATGTGTGTGTGTGTGTGTGTGTGAGTGTATGAGTGTGTGTGTGTGTACAAGTGTGTGTGTGTGTATACGTTGGAGGAGGAGGGGAGTACAGCAGATAAGTCGTCTACCGCGCTGCCCCGATGTCTGTTGCGTAAGGGTGCATGGGCGCAGGAGAAGGAGCGCGCGCACGTGGGCTGAGTCAAGCGCAGTGCTCTGCTGCGTGAGCGGGCGTGGGTGGCCCGTGCGAGCGAGGTGCAGCGCGCTGCGTAGTGCAGCGCACAGCACTGCGGGCGGGTGAGGCACGGTGACCGGCTGGCACGGGTTGCGAGCGAGGAGAGAGAGCACTGCGCCACCGGCTAAGTGAGAAATGAGCCGGTGGCTACAGTGTCTCGCAGAGAGGCGTGAACAGTGCACTATAGTGCGCGCGAGGAGCGGTGACCCGGTGGAGGCAGTTTTCCGTGCGCAAGCGCGTTGTGGAGCGTTTGCGCGTGCGAAAAAAGGGTGAGCGCGATCTGCAGGCGAGCGCGTGGTGTTCGGCGGAGTCGGTAGGCAGGCGTGCAGTGAGCTGGAGCGTCTAAGCTTTAGAGCTTGAAGCTCTGGGTAATGGCGGCGGAGACAAAAGGCAGTGAAGCAAAAGGAGAAGCCACCAAGCCCATCTGTTCACGAAAGAGCTGGGCGGTGGTGGTCTAAGACAACTGTGGGTTTTCTCCTGCGCACGATGTGCCTTTTCTCAGTTTGAGAAGAGGTACTGTGTATGGAGAGGGAAAGGGGAGGAGGTTTGGCTTGAAGGTGAGGTTAATCTCTAGGTCATGCCCGCAGCAAGGGAGAGAGCAAGGGGTTTTAAAGAGAAGGCATGCCACAGCCAAGCTGCTGGTAGGAAGAGAGGTGCGTACAACCTGCCATGCTGTTGGCAGGAGGAGAGGCACAGAGAGGCGCGCATGCCCTACAGCCACACGAGAAAAAGAAAATACAAAAATTTAAAAAAAAAATGGTGAAATTGCAATGCCACACTTAAGGAAGATGTTAATTAATAGATGGCCAATTATTCTCACTCTCCTCCCCCTCTTTATAAATGCATGCATGTGTCTATTTACAAATGCAATTACGGCTACATAAGATGCAATGGCAGTGCTAGGAAATAACACAAGATAGCATATTTAGTGGTGTATTTTTGCTGTGCAAACACGGTGCGGAGGGGGTCGCTTGAAGGAGAAGGCTTGAGAGAGTTCTGTGTATTGGATATTTTCCAGTATCAGACGTCTGGAGCATCTCCCAGACTTTTGGAGTAGTAGAAGGACGTTCGGAGCCGAAGCCGGACGTCTAAAAGCACGCTCAATGTCAAGGTATGTGCTTCTGTGCAATTTATGGCCATGCGGGCCTCATCGCAGAGATTTGTCCAGCCATATTTAGGTCTGCACATGAGTACGCAGGGGGCAAGGCGTTGGAAAGGCGCAGGGTGTGCCCTTCGAGTCGCTTTTGGACATCTGGACACGTCGCTAGACGTTTGACTGTACCTCCAGACGACCAGAAGAGAGTTTGATGTCTGGAACTCACCTCAGATGATCGCGGAAGGGTCCAGATGTCCGAGGTAGCTGATGAGAACCTCATCATGAGCCATAACTAGCTCATTTTGACCTAATACAAAGAATAAAAGCTCCTACATATCTCAAGGAAAGGCTTAACTCAGAGAATTCTGAGTTTAAGAAGAAAACAAGTCATAAGGGGTAAAAATGCAATTTTACCAGTATAATCTGCATACAGGGTAATTCAGGGCCCAAACATAGGTCAAAGCAACTTAACAAGAATAAAAGTGGGATGAGATGATCTAGCAAGGGCTACAGCAATTCCAAGAAACTAAATGATAATCTGTAACCCTAAAACAACCCACTTCAATTCACGAGGTTCGAGGTAAAGTAAAAATAGAATAAATCCTCTAAAATTCATAGAAAAATAATCTCTAGGGTTTAGAACCTTCAATTTGGCCTTCAGAACCCATTTTGACCTACATTGAGAACCATGCCCAATTAATAACTTAATTTGGGTTTTTGCATAAATTGACCGGTCAAACAAGGTTTAATATAGAAATGAAATTCACCATCAGATTCCTTAGGTCCTAATTAATCATGTATAAAAACTTGAGCCTAAGGAGAAACCTCCTTGACCGACTTTACACTTTGGTCCTCATATATTTACTTTTTGGCCCTCAACTTTTGAACCGTCGGATTTTGGCCCCTAACTCTACTTCGTTCTTTGCATTCAGGTCCCCCCTGCAAAACCTGCCAGCACCATGCTCTGGCGACCTTGCGCGGAGCATGGCGCCGCGCAGGGTGAGGGGGAAAGCCTGGCAAGTAAACCGGGGGTGCCCTGCGTCGTCAGCCGTCGCAGGGACACCCCCCTGGTCGCTGTAGCCCACCATACCGGCCGTGCGAACGCACGGACGGTATGGGTTTTCGTCTCCGGCCATCCTCCGGCGAGGGAGACACGTCGTCTCCCTCCGCCTTCCTCCCTGTTTTGATCCCTATAAATACAACCCGTTGCTCCACCGACCGGGGCAGCTCGGATCTGACGGAGAAAACCCCCAACTTTCCTCTCTTCTCTCTCCGGCAGACGCTCACCAGCTCCGCCGGTTCCTCCCCCTCCTCCTCTTCGCTCTGCCGCAATACCAGCAGCAGAGACTTCCTCCCCTGCTCTTCCCGCGCCACGCCGCACCCAGCTGGCGCCTCTCCGGCTCTCTGCTCGCCGCCGCCCCTTTCCCTGAGCATCTTCTTCTCCGGCGACAGTCGATACGACTGTCGCCCTGCCCCCCCCCCCCCTCGTCCCTGCAAGTAAGCTAGAACTACTTCCCTTCTTCTCCTCTTTCTTTCCCCGCTTTCAATTTGTTCAATTAAGCCCTCGACCGACCCTGACCATCGTCACCCCCTTCGTCTCCGGCCACCCTCCGGCGAGATGCTCCCATCGCTCCACAGCCTCACACACCTCGCCGACCCTCACCGAACCTCCGCCTCATCACACTGAGCACCCCCCACCCCTCCATTGCCACTCCACACCTCCGTAATGCTCCCCCGAACAAACCCATTCCTCCGGTTGCAGTCCAACCTAGGGCTGCCGCCAGACACCACCTTGCGGCTTGCCACGCAGCTCCACACCTTCGCCGTGCCACGGCGAAGGTTCCCCAGTGGTTTGATCAGGCCGAGAGGCCATATTCGTGTCCGACAGGTTTTGAGGTTCGACCGCCATTAACGCACATTGAAGCAGCTTCTCCCGCGCTCCAGGCTTGAGGACTCCAGGTCTCCAGCTGCTGCGGATTACGGGGAGTCTTGCGAAGGCAGCCAGCCAGCAATCGACGCAAATCGAAGCCGCAGCTGCAGAAGCTAGGCCGCGGTCTCCCAGCAGGCGCACGCGAGGAGAGGCCTCCGTTTAGTCCCACATCGGTAAGCCTCACAACCTTTTCACTGTTTAAATTGATTTTGTGCATTAGCCTTACTGCCTCAGCACACGGGGTGAGGTCCCCTTCACCCGTCCGGTTACCCGGTCTCGTCCGCGCTCACGCCCCGCGGACCTGACCCGACCCGACTTGAGACTGACTTGCACTCCTCGCCCACCACGCACGCCGGTGGGCCTGAACCCGGACCTGACCCGTACCCGACTACCCGGCAGCTCTGGGAGAGCTTTCCCAAGAGTGGTTTCATAGAGAGAGAGACGCGGGGGGGAGAGGGTAGAGTAGGTTTTGTCCTCTGACGTAAGCTCTAAAGTGTGCAGGCACAGGTGAAGAAGAAGGACCGCGGAAGAAGAAGGAAGCTGAGGGGGACACTGTAGCAACAGGCAGTTTAAGTCGTCTGATTTGGAAATCAGACGACGTCCTGAAGGGAAAAGAAGAAAGAAGGAGGGGCGACGTCCTGACTGGAAAAAGAAAAGAAGAAAGAAGGAGATCTGAAGAACAACAGAAGAAGGCGAGGCAGAGGAGAACACAAAAGAACAAGGGAAGAACTGAAAGAAGAAAAACAAAGAAGAAAGAAGAAGATCTGAAGAAAGACAGAAGAAAAAGGAAGAGCAGGAATAGCTGGAAGAAGAAGAAGAGCATCACCACTGCAGAAGAAGAACATCACCTCTGCAGACAAAGAAGAAGAAGATCTGAGACGAGGAGAAACAAAGAGAAAAGAAGACAACAAATTCTTTCTCTCTCTTTCTTTATTTTTGTAAAAGAAACATGTATATCTCTAGAATACAACTTGCTCCCTGAGTTCAACCTCGGGAACTCTTTTATTTTCCGAGTAAAAAATTTTATATTTGAAATGTTGGTAATAACTGGCTATACTACAACGCTATAACAATAAAACCCGGTTGTCAACACAAACGAGGGGTGCATCCACCATTTTTTGGCGCCGTTGCCGGGGAGCAACGGCTATTCTAGAGGTAAACATTCCTGTTTCTTTTTAATTTCTGATAATCTCCTCTCTTTTGTGCAGAAAACTACAGGAAATCAAGAAGACAAGCAACCGCACAACAACCACTCCGAGGACAGGTAAATTTTTCCTCTCGCTATTAACCCCTAAACTCTAAAGAGGAAAAAAAGAAAAGAACAAGCAATATAGGGCTAACCTGTCTTCCATACTTAGTAACCATAAAAGTTGCATGTTTTCAACTCATTATTCCTGCACACTATTAAGGGTATTTAAGGGCTAACACATTCTTGCTTGAGCCCTAATTACCCAACAGAGAACTAACTGGACCAAGTAGAGCCAACATAAGATTCAACATTAGGGTTTTAGAGACACACTACTTAAATCAAGAATGGAGAAAATCCAAAAGAAATGTGCCTAAACCATTGATTGAAAATACCTATTCAAAGGAAAACCTAAAACAATTGGCTCTCTAAACACTTGAACCCTAAAAGACAAGACCTAAAAGCTCTCAAAGAAAACAAGAGGTAAAGTTGACCCCTTGGGTCAGCCAACCTTAAATTAGGTCACTCTTTGCACTTAAAAGATTAAAGTTCAAGTGAAAACCTTAAGCACCCTGATCTTAAAATTGGTAGACTTAAGAGGTCAAGATCCCCATTCTGGTCTACCTGGAACCGCAGTGACAAGAGAGGTCGGGTGGGGGAAACCCCGTAACCCGTGGGGACGCTCTACTGTGTAGGGGTCTTCGCGGGACTCTCCCTCTCTGGCTGCCCAGGTAATTCTCAGGTGGACGATCTTTCTGATCAAGGGGTCCATCTGCCCCGCACCTCTATAGTCACCCAACACATTTTTGGGTGACTTGATTGGGTCCAGCACCTTCTAAACTTACCTCTTCCAACAGTGCATGTACGGAAGGAGGTCCCTAAGACCACCCTTAAGACCTCCTTTAGAAATTCGCTCTCGTCAAGGCCAAGCCTCGATGCCTGTGTTTGTGCAGAAACACCCTCACATTATTCTCTCTTCTGATTCAGAACCAAGTTCTTCTTCTTCCCCCATCATGGCTCAGCCAGTTGAGGAAGAAAATAATCTGGAACACCAGCTCCAGCGACTCAATGACCTCTTCCAAAACTTCGTGCACCCACCACAGCGTCCTATGATGCGGGACCACTACAATCCTGCTGCGGTGGCCATTGAGCCTCGAGTCAGAATCCCGACTGGAGGACCTGATTCCGAATTAAAGCCCAACATGAGTCATGCTATACCTAAATTCCATGGGCTTAATTCTGAAGATCCCTTCCAGCACATCAAACAGCTAAAGCATCTGGCCCACACTTTTGGATCAGATGCGCAAAATCGGGATATTCTTCTCATGAAGATGTTCTCCTTTTCTCTTATGGACAAGGCCGCCCATTGGTATCAAACTCAGACCCGGCCGATCAACACTTGGGAAGAACTTCAATCCGAGTTTTTGAAAAAGTTTTTTCCCGTTGGTCGGACCAACGCCTTGCGCCATCAGATTACACACTTCACTCAACAATCAGGAGAACCTCTTCATGAGGCATGGGATCGTTTTCAGGATCTCATGAGGAAGTGCCCCCATCACGGAGTTCCTAAATGGGAACAAGTCCAATCTTTTTACCAGGGACTCCGTGAGGACATCCGCCTTTTCGTCAATGCAACTTGCGGAGGAAACATCATGGGTCAACATGAAGACACCGTTTGGGAGATTCTCGAAAACATGTGCGAGAACTCCATCAACAATGACTCCATGGGATTATTCGACAGGACGAATACCCGCGCAGCGACGAATCTTAAGGGAGCACATGAGACGCAGGGCCTGTCCGCATCAGTCGACCTGGAATTAATGGCCAGTCGATTGGACAAGGTCTCAATCATTGAAAAGAAGGTGGATGAGCTGACTCAGCACTTGCAGCGAGCCACCTCCGCGCGTAACTCCTTTGCACAACCTCCTTCCACACAGGAGACTGTGCAAAACATCCTCCACCGATCTTCCCCTGGGATGGATCCATATCCATCCCCATCTGATTCTTGGATCGGAGGATCATCCGATCCTTTCTACACCAACCGGGGGAACTCCATTCCCCCTTTCCCTGATTCTCAGGAGGTTCCTCAGACCTGCGAGGACCTCAACGCCATCCAAAACGACCCATTCTCCAACACTTACAATCCTGGATGGCGAAACCATCCCAATTTTCAGTGGGCGGGAAATTCCCAAACCCAAAGACCACCTTTTCAGTCCTGCCCACAGCCCTCTCGTCACTACCAGCCACCTCAGCCTCGGCCCAACCCTACTTATCCATCAGGGCCAAATCAGGATCAAATGTCCCTAATCCTTCAGACTCTGGCTGACATTCAAAAAATGAATGCGGCTATTCAAAAACAGCACAAGGACGAGCTTATAGAAGTTAAAACTCAACTGGCCCAGTTGGCAAATTCTCGCCAACCAGGCACACTCCCTTCCCAACCTCTTCCTAACCCAAATAACGTGCCAACCCAGAAGCGCGTTATGAATCCAAATTTAGGCCACGCCCAATGGATTTATCAGGCTCCTACTGCTCCATCTCCAGACGAGATGGAAGCCTCAACTTCTTATGCGGGATTTCAGCAGCAGCCACCCCTCCTACCAAACCCAAACCAAAATCAGGCCGGATTAAATTCTGTAACAACACGTAGTGGTAAAACAACTCAAGACCCGCATTATCCAAACCACTCCAAGCCTGATAACCATGACCCTAGGATAGTTATCCAAGGTACCGCTGTTCCAGATCCACAACCTGGACCTATCCTAGAAGAACCAACCAAGATCCCGTTTCCCGAGGCCCTGACCAAGGGAAAGAAGACCACCAAACCCGTGGCCCCTGAGGAGGACCTGGTCAAGCTCTTTGAGCAGGTCCACATAAACATCCCCTTGATGGATGCAATCCGCCACGTACCAGCTTACGCACGATTTCTTAAGAATATATGTACACCCCAGCGTAAGCCGCGAACCAAGGGAGGGAGCCCAATTGTTCTGTCAGAGCAAGCCAGCTCTGTAATCCTTAGTAGACTCCCACCCAAGGCAAAAGATCCTGGAACTCCCCTGATTTCCTGTAAGATAGGTGGTACCCAATTTGATAGAGCATTGTTAGACTTGGGTGCATCCATAAACCTGATACCCACATCCTTACTTGACCATCTAGAAGAATCTGAGCTGAAACCAACCGAGGTGACATTACAATTAGCAGATCGATCTATAAAGTCACCAAAAGGGATTCTCGAGGATGTTATCGTGAGAGTGCGGGATTTCTATTTTCCAGTGGACTTTATAGTCTTAGATATGGATGCACCTGAGAACCCTAGGGATACACCAATCATTCTAGGGAGACCTTTCTTGGCTACTGCTAGAGCCAACATCAGCTGTGAGGAGGGCCAAATAGAGCTTAAGTTTGGAGATCAAACACTAAAAATTGATATATTTAAGGCCCAACAAGGAATTAATTGCGGCGTCATCGAACAAATTTGTGACATCAAGACTTTGGTTGATGAATCACACCTCCAGAATGACTCGATTATGCCTCATCAACCACAGAAGGATCTTGACCCGCAAACAGAGGAGTCGAATCCAGATACGAGCAATCCAGTAACTCCCACCCTTGAACCTCACATCTATACTGAACCACCCGCTGCTGCTGAAAACCCTATCCTCGAACTGAAACCCCTTCCTGCTCACTTGAAATACGTCTTTTTGGGTTCTAATCAGACCCTTCCTGTGATTATCAATTCCAACCTCAGTCCTGAACAGGAATCCCGTATGATTATTGTCCTCCAGCAACATCGCAGAGCCATCGGATGGACTCTCGATGATTTGACTGGAATAAGTCCCTCTTATTGTACTCATCATATCTATTCAGAAGAGGGCACACGACCTTCTCGTGAAATGCAGAGACGCTTAAACCCCAATCTGCAGGAGGTCGTGAAAAAGGAGATCATCAAATGGTTAGATGCCGGAATCATCTACCCGATCTCCGATAGTCGTTGGGTGAGCCCAATTCAGGTCGTGCCCAAGAAGGCAGGACTCACCACTATAACGACTGAGACCGGAGAAATCATTCCTACCCGATTAGCCAACTCGTGGAGAGTCTGTATAGATTACCGTCGACTCAATTCCTCCACGAAGAAGGATCATTTCCCACTACCCTTCATTGATCAAATTCTCGAAAAACTAGCGGGAAGTAGGTTCTTCTGCTTTCTTGACGGGTACTCCGGTTATAACCAGGTGGCAATCCATCCTGAGGAACAAGAAAAGACCACGTTCACCTGCCCCTTCGGAACATACGCTTTCCGAAGGATGCCTTTCGGTCTTTGCAATGCACCCGCTACTTTTCAGCGATGCATGCTTGCCATATTCTCAGATATGGTAGGTGATTATCTGGAAGTCTTCATGGATGACTTTTCAGTTTTCGGAGCATCATTCGACGATTGCCTCCAACACTTGGTCCAGATACTCAGGCGGTGCATCGATGTGAATTTGGTTCTTTCCTGGGAAAAGAGCCATTTCATGGTGCCTGAGGGAATTGTCCTGGGACACTCAATTTCGGAGAAAGGTATCCAAGTGGATCAAGCTAAGGTTAATCTAATTTCTCACCTTCCTATGCCTAGCTCGATCAGGGACATCCGATCCTTTTTAGGGCATGTCAATTTTTACCGACGATTTATCCCTGATTTTTCAAAAATCGCACGTCCCCTGACCACTCTTCTCTCCAAGGATGTTCCCTTCGAAATTTCCAAGGAATGCACTCAAGCATTTGAAATCCTGCGTGACCGAGTCACCCAAGCCCCGATCCTACAGTCCCCTGATTGGTCTCAACCCTTTGAGATCATGTGTGATGCATCCGACTTCGCTGTAGGAGCGGTTTTGGGACAGAAAATTGACAAGAAACCTGTGGTCATTTACTACGCCAGCAAAACACTCGATGAGGCTCAGCGTAACTATACGGTTACTGAGAAAGAGCTGCTAGCTGTAGTATTTGCCCTAGAAAAGTTCAGATCGTACCTTCTGGGTTCCCGTGTCATCATATACTCGGATCACACAGCTGTGAGGCATCTCCTTGCAAAGAAGGACGCGAAACCTCGATTAATCCGATGGATCTTGCTGTTGCAAGAATTTGACCTTGAGATTCGCGACAAAGCGGGAAGTAAAACGTGGTAGCTGATCACTTGTCCCGTCTTCCTTCTGAAATAATTGACCCTTCCGGACCCATCACTGAGCATTTTCCCGATGAGCACCTGCTGACTATTGGTACTAGCCTTCCATGGTTTGCTAATATAGTAAATTACTTGGCATCTCATCAGACCCCGTCCGATTGGCCGAAGGCCAGGAAAGACAAATTACGCTCCGATGCCAAGTATTACATTTGGGAAGACCCGTACCTCTTCCGCATAGGTGCCGATCAGATCATCCGGAGATGTGTCCCGGAAGGGGAATTCAACAATATCCTCTCTTTCTGCCATGACCAGGCATGCGGTGGCCATTTTGCCGGGCATAAAACCGCATCAAAAGTCCTCCAGTGCGGCTTTTACTGGCCCACACTGTTCAAAGACGTATACAATCACTGCAAGGCATGCAGTCGCTGCCAGACTTTGGGCAACATGAGTGATAAGCGTGGGTTTGACCGGGTTGTGTTATATCGTTGTAGTAAAGCCGGTTGTTACCAACGTTTTCATATAAAATTTTTTACTCGGAAAAATAACAGAGTTCCCGAGGTCGAACTCAGGGAGCAAGTTGTATTCTAGAGATATACAAGTTCTATTACAAAAATAAAGAGAGAGAGAGAGAGATGAAAATTTGGCTTCTTCTTCTTTTCTTCTTTCTTCCTCTTTGTCTTTGGTTCTTCCTGTTCTTTGTTCTTCTTCTTCTTCTTCTTCTTCTTCTTCTGCTTTCTTCTTCTGCTTTCTTCAGATCTTCCTCTTTGTCTTTGGTTCTTCCTGTTCTTCTTCTTCTTCTTCTTCTTCTTTTTCTTCTGCTTTCTTCAGATTTTCCCCTCGTGCTCTTCTTCTGTTCTTCCTTGTTGTCTTTGGTTCTTCCTGTTCTTCTTCTTCTTCTTCTTCTTTGGCCTGCACACTTCAGAGTTTATTCGTCAAGGCAAAAACCTACTCTACCCCCCTCCCCCGCGTATCTCTCTCTCTGAAATCACTCTTCGGAAGCTCTCCTAGAGCGCTACCGGGTAATCGGGTTCGGGTCAGGCCCGGGTCCAGGCCCACCGGCGTGCGTGGTGGGCGAGGAGTGCAGGTCAGTCTAATCGGGTCGGGCCAGGTCCGCGGAGCGTGGTCACGGACGAGGCCGAGTCGGGTCGGGTCGGGTGAGAGGGACCTCACCCCGTGGTAACTGAGGCAAACAGCATAAGGCAGTTTTTGCCTTTATGCATCCGTGTGCCTTCGAGAGATTCCGAGGTGGGACTAAATGTCCCACCCCAATTCTCTCACGACTGCAGCAGGGATGGTGCTCCCAATTGCATCGGCTGTTGAGGCGCACAGCTCCAATTGAGGGCCAGGGTGTGTGCGCGAGACTCTTTCGCGCTGGCCGTGGCTTTTCAACCTGGGATATCTCGGCTTGAAGCAACCTCTAGCAGGCTTCGAGCTTCCTCGCCAATGGCGGTCAAGGCCTGGAACCTGAAATCAATAGCACGGCCTCTCGGCCAAATCAGACAGGCGGGGGACCTTCGCCGTGGCACGGCGAAGGTGGTCAGGGGGTCTGCAGGGGCGAGATGGGGCTGTCTGGTCGTCCTAGGTCAAACTGTGAGCGAGGGAGTGGGTGTGTTCGGTGGGTCTGCAGAGGGTGTTTGGTGGGAAGTGGAGGGGCGGAAGAGGATCAGGGTGAGGAGGCGGAGGTTCTGCGGTGGTCGGCGAGCCGTGTGGGTCGCTGAGGTGATGGGAGCGGCTCGCCGGAGGGTGGTCGGAGGCGGAGAGGATGAGGGTGAACAGGGTCGGTAGAGGGCTTAATTGACTAAATCGAAAGCGGGAAAAGAAAGAGGAGGAGAAGGGGAGTAAGTCTAACTTAACTGCAGGGACGAAGGGGGAGGAACAGGGCGACAGTCGTATCGACTGTCGCCGGAGAAGACGATGCTCAGGGAGAGGGGCGGCGGCGAGCAGAAGGCTGGAGAGGCGCCAGTTGGGTGCGGCGTGGCGCGGGAAGAGCAGGGGAGGAGGTCTCTGCTGCTGGTAGTGCGGCAGAGCGAAGAGGTGGAGGGGGAGGAAGTCGCCGGAGCTGGTGAGCGTCTGCCGGAGAAAGAAGAGAAGAAAGCTGGGGGTTTTCTCCGTCAGGTCCAGGCTGCCTTCGTCGGTGGAGCGGCGGGGGGTATTTATAGGGTTGAAGCAGGGAGGAAGGCGGAGGGAGACGACGTGTCTCCCTCGCCGGAGAATGGTCGGAATACGAACCCATACCGTCCGTGCGTTCGCACGGCCGGTATGGGGGGCTACAGTGACCATGGGGGTGCTCCTGCGACGGCTGACGACGCAGGGCACCCCCGGTACACTTGCCAGGTCCCCCACCTCACCCTACGCGGCGCCATGCTCCGCGCAAGGTCGCCGGAGCATGGTGCTGGCAGGGTTTTGCAGGAGGGACCTGTTTGCAAAGAACGAAGGAGAGTTAGGGGCCAAAATGCGAGGGTTCAAAAGTTGAGGGCCAAAGAGTAAATATATGAGGACCAAAGTGTGAAGTCGGTCAAGGAGGTTTCTTCTCAGGCTCAAGTTTTTATACATGACTAATTAGGACCTAAGGAATCTGATGGTGAATTTTATTTTCATATTAAACCTTGTTTGACCGGTCAATTTGCGCAAAAACCCAAATTAAGTTATTAATTGGGCATGGTTCTCAATGTAGGTCAAAATGGGTTCTAAAGGCCAAATTGATGGTTCTAAACCCCAGAGATTATTTTTCTATGAATTTTAGAGGGTTTATTCTATTTTTACTTTGCCTCGAACCTTGTGAATTGAAGTGGGTTGTTTTAGGGTTACAGATTATCATTTGGTTCCTTGGAAGTGCTGTAGCCCTTGCTAGATCATCTCATCCCACTTTTATTCTTATTAAGCTGTTTTGACCTATGTTTGGGCCCTGAATTACCCTGTATGCAGATTATACTGGTAAAATTGCACTTTTACCCCTTATGACTTGTTTTCTTCTCAAACTCAGAATTCTCTGAGTTAAGCTTTTCCTTGAGATATGTAGGAGCTTTTATCCTTTGTATTGGGTCAAAATGAGCTAGTTATGGCTCATGATGAGGTTCTCATCATACCCCCATGCCTAGCTTTTGCTAGTCCCTTAGCAAAAAAAAACTTAAGGTTTCAACCCTTGTTCTAGACCATGAAGTTTTCAATGGTTTTAGATAAGTGCCTTTTTATTTGAGCATAGATTAGGTTAGAATGCTGACCATAGGCCTAAAAGATACTCTAGTACCAATCAAGATCCAAATCTGTCTAGCCTTAGCCTCAGTCTTTTAGCAAAGGTTTTTAAGGCCCACAAGAACTAACCTAAGGTTTATTGGACTTCGTGGTTAAAGCACCCGTGCTTGAAATGATTTTAGCCCTGGCTCAGTTCGCAGTGCGTTTTGTAAGAGAGAGATAGAAAGTTTTTTCTGTTTGGAGAGTTTTCTCTCTCTTTTTCTTTTTAGTTCTAGTCTAGGATTGGCTTTTCAACACGGTCTGTACCAGATTCCTTGCTCCCATCATCAATCCTCAAGGGTTCCTGGCGATCGATGCTTCGAGATAGCACCGCCCATGGCAACCCCCGGAACCCTGGCTATTGAGATTTCGAGATAATCCCATCCATGGTATTCCGTGGCCGAATCCAGACCCTGGCAATTGACACTTCGAGATAATGCCATCCATGGAATCTGAACCAGCAGAGTGCTTACATGCCCCCCGTAGGATATGTAAATATCCTAAGAGACAAGCACCGAGGAGATGATATTTTGTTACGCATCTTCGAGGGGATTTCCCGCCTCTCCGCGCTGGGAACTCGTCCAAATCAACTTGTGTTGATCGGCCATTCCTATTCTAGGTGTTCTTTTCAGATTTTTGCGACGCTTCTGCGTGATTCTGATTTTTACGCTTACTGAACCAGGCTGTGTGTGAGATTAGGGTGCTTAGGTTACTGAGTCCCGTAAACCAAAAATTAGTTAACGAGGCCGAATACTCCCTAAGCCTTAGACCTAATACTTCAGCTTTTCATTTTCCTCAACCTCTTGAGGAGTGTCCAGATCTTAATGGGTACTAAGAGTCTATTCAAGAATGCCTAAGGTTTGCATTCTTACTAATCTCATTGTGCACTTTTCAGTTATTTTCTTGAATGAGGTCTAGAACTTAGGTTAATTCCTTAGTTTCTTACTAATGACTATCACTCTTTTCTTATAATTTTGTGCTCCTTTTTCATTTTGTTTCTTCTCTCCTTCACAAAATTTTCTTCTCCTCTTTTCCTCTTATTCTTTTTCGAAAAATTTTTTAATTTTTTATGGTATTTTTGGCATATGTGAATTTTTTTGTTTGAAACCTTTTCTTACAAGTTTTTGCACTTTCCTACCCCCCCATGCCTAAGATTTGCAATGTCCTCATTGTAACCTAGGGGGTCTTAGTTCAGGGTGAACTTCGAGTGCTGAAAGGTGTCAGAACAAGTTTCAGGTTTTCAAAGAGAATGACGGGCTGCCTCCCGTTAAGCGCTGAGTTTTACGCCATCGGCTGGGCGCAATAAGCTCAAGGGGAAAGGAGGATATGAGATGCCTCAGCCAAATCAGTAGAAGTTACATCAATGAACGGCTTGAGTCTTTGACCATTCACGATGAAAGGTTCAGAATCGTGGCTGAGTGGACTGATTTCGATTGCTCCATTTCCAAAAACCTGTCGGACCAAATATGGTCCGACCCACTTAGATCTCAGTTTTCCTGGGAAGAGTTTGAGTCGGGCATCAAAGAGTAGGACCTTTTGACCAGGATGAAAGATCTTTCTCGAGATGTGTTTGTCGTGGAAGGCTTTAACCCGCTCCTTGTAGATTTGCGAGTTCTCGTACGCGTCTGTGCGTAATTCATCGATCTCGCTGATTTGGAGTTTTCTGTGGGTCCCAGCCTTGGAAAGATCTAGATTACAGTTCCGTACTGCCCAATAGGCTTTATGCTCCAGTTCGACGGGAAGGTGGCATGCCTTTCCGTACACCAATCTAAAGGGAGACATGCCCAATTGGGTCTTGTGGGCGGTCCTATAGGCCCACAATGCTTCCGGAAGTCGGGACGACCAGTCCTTCCTGTCAGGTCGAACAGTGACCTGTAGGATTTTCTTGATCTCCCGATTCGACAGCTCAGCTAGACCATTAGTTTGGGGGTGGTAAGGAGTAGAGATTCGGTGAGACACCCCGTATTTGGTCATCAGTGACCTAAACTGAGCATTTGTGAAATGGGTCCCCCCATCAGAGATTATTGCACGAGGAATCCCGAACCTTGAGAAAATGTGTTGATGAATGAATTTGAGAACGATTTTGTGATCACAGGTTCGGGTCGGTATGGCTTCGATCCATTTGGACACGTAGTCCACAGCCAACAGAATGTATTCAAAACCATCCGAAACAGGAAAGGGGCCCATAAAATCAATCCCCCAAACATCAAAGATTTCGCATACTAGAATCGGTTGCATAGGCATCATGTCGCGATGGCTCATGTTGCCCAAAGTCTGGCAACGACTGCATGCCTTGCAATGACTGTATGCGTCTTTGAACAGTGTGGGCCAGTAAAAGCCGCACTGGAGGACTTTTGATGCGGTTTTATGCCCGGCAAAATGGCCACCGCATGCCTGGTCATGGCAGAAAGAGAGGATATTGTTGACTTCCCCTTCCGGGATACATCTCCGGATGATCTGATCGGCACCTATGCGGAAGAGGTACGGGTCTTCCCACATGTAATACTTGGCATCGGAGCGTAATTTGTCTTTCTTGGCCTTCGGCCAATCGGACGGGGTCTGATGAGATGCCAAGTAATTTACAATATTAGCAAACCATGGAAGGCTAGTACCAATAGTCAGCAGGTGCTCATCGGGAAAATGCTCAGTGATGGGTCCGGACGGGTCTATCATTTCAGAAGGAAGACGGGACAAGTGATCAGCTACCACGTTTTGTTTTCCCGCTTTATCGCGAATCTCGAGGTCAAATTCTTGCAACAGCAAGATCCATCGGATCAATCGAGGTTTCGCGTCCTTCTTTGCAAGGAGATGCCTCACAGCCGTGTGATCCGAGTATATGATGACATGGGAACCCAGGAGGTATGATCTGAATTTCTCTAAGGCAAATACTACAGCTAGCAGCTCTTTCTCAGTAACTGTATAGTTACGCTGAGCCTCATCGAGTGTTTTGCTGGCGTAGTAAATGACCACAGGTTTCTTGTCATTTTTCTGCCCCAAAACCGCTCCTACAGCGAAGTCGGATGCATCACACATGATCTCAAAGGGTTGAGACCAATCAGGGGACTGTAGGATCGGGGCTTGGGTGACTCGGTCACGCAGGATTTCAAATGCTTGAGTGCATTCCTTGGAGATTTCGAAGGGAACATCCTTGGAGAGAAGAGTGGTCAGGGGGCGTGCGATTTTTGAAAAATCAGGGATAAATCGTCGATAAAAACCGACATGCCCTAAAAAGGATCGGATGTCCCTGATCGAGCTAGGCATGGGAAGGCGAGAAATCAGATTAACCTTAGCTCGATCCACTTGGATACCTTTCTCCGAAATTGAGTGTCCCAGGACAATTCCCTCAGGCACCATGAAATGGCTCTTTTCCCAGGAAAGAACCAAATTCACGTCGATGCACCGCCTGAGTATCTGGACCAAGTGCTGGAGGCAATCGTCGAATGATGCTCCGAAAACTGAAAAGTCATCCATGAAGACTTCCAGATAATCACCTACCATATCTGAGAATATGGCAAGCATGCATCGCTGAAAAGTAGCGGGTGCATTGCAAAGACCAAAAGGCATCCTTCGGAAAGCGTATGTTCCGAAGGGGCAGGTGAATGTGGTCTTTTCTTGGTCCTCAGGATGGATTGCCACCTGGTTATAACCGGAGTACCCGTCAAGAAAGCAGAAGAACCTATTTCCCGCTAGTTTTTCGAGAATTTGATCAATGAAGGGTAGTGGGAAATGATCCTTCTTCGTGGAGGAATTGAGTCGACGGTAATCTATACAGACTCTCCACGAGTTGGCTAATCGGGTAGGAATGATTTCTCCGGTCTCAGTCGTTATAGTGGTGAGTCCTGCCTTTTTAGGCACGACCTGAATCGGGCTCACCCAACGACTATCGGAGATCGGGTAGATGATCCCGGCATCTAACCACTTGATGATCTCCTTTTTCACGACCTCCTGCAGATTGGGGTTTAAGCGTCTCTGCATTTCACGAGAAGGTCGTGTGCCCTCTTCTGAATAGATATGATGAGTACAATAAGAGGGACTTATTCCAGTCAAATCATCGAGGGTCCATCCGATGGCTCTGCGATGTTGCTGGAGGACAACAATCAGACGGTATTCCTGTTCAGGATTGAGGTTGGAATTGATGATCACAGGAAGGGTCTGATTAGAACCCAAAAAGATGTATTTCAAATGAGCAGGAAGGGGTTTCAGTTCAAGGATGGGGTTTTCAGCAGCAGCGGGTGGTTCAGTATAGATGTGAGGTTCAAGGGTGGGAGTTACTGGGTTGTTCACATCCGGAATGGACTCCTCTATTTGCGGGTCAAGATCATTCTGTGGTTGATGAGGAATACTCAAGTCATTCTGGAGGTGTGATTCATCAACCAAAGTCTTGATGTCACAAATTTGTTCGATGACGCCGCAATTAATTCCTTGTTGGGCCTTAAATATATCAATTTTCAGTGTTTGATCTCCAAACTTAAGCTCTATTTGGCCCTCCTCACAACTGATGTTGGCTCTAGCAGTAGCCAAGAAAGGTCTCCCTAGAATGATTGGTGTATCCCTAGGGTTCTCAGGTGCATCCATGTCTAAGACTATAAAGTCCACTGGAAAATAGAAATCCCGTACTCTTACGATAACATCCTCGAGAATCCCTTTTGGTGACTTTATAGATCGATCTGCTAATTGTAATGTCACCTCAGTTGGTTTCAGCTCAGATTCTTCCAGATGGTCAAGTAAGGATGTGGGTATCAGATTTATAGATGCACCTAAGTCTAATAATGCTCTGTCCAATTGGGTACCACCTATCTTACAGGAGATCAGGGGAGTTCCAGGATCTTTTGCCTTGGGTGGGAGTCTACTAAGGATTACAGAGCTGGCTTGCTCTGACAGAACAATTGGGCTCCCTCCCTTGGTTCGCGGCTTACGCTGGGGTGTACATATATTCTTTAGAAATCGTGCGTAAGCTGGTACGTGGCGGATTGCATCCATCAAGGGGATGTTTATGTGGACCTGCTCAAAGAGCTTGACCAGGTCCTCCTCAGGGGCCACGGGTTTGGTGGTCTTCTTTCCCTTGGTCAGGGCTTCGGGAAACGGGATCTTGGTTGGTTCCTCTAGGATAGGTCCTGGTTGTGGGTCTGGAACAGCGGTACCTTGGATAACTATCCTAGGGTCATGATTATCAGGCTGGGCGTGGTTTGGATAATGCTGGTCCTGAGTTGTCTTACCACTACGTGTTGTTACAGAATTTAATCCGGCCTGATTTTGGTTTGGATTTGGTAGGAGGGGTGGCTGCTGCTGAAATCCCGTACGAGAAGTAGAGGCTTCCATCTCGTCTGGAGATGGAGCAGGGGGGGCCTGATAAATCCATTGAGCTTGGCCTAAATTTGGATTCATAACGCGCTTCTGGGTTGGCACGTTATTTGGGTTAGGAAGGGGTTGGGAAGGGAGTGTGCCTGGCTGGCGAGAATTTGCCAACTGGGCCAGCTGAGTTTTAACTTCAGTAAGCTCGTCCTTGTGCTGTTTTTGAATGGCCGCATTCGATCTTTGAATGTCAGCCAGAGTCTGAAGGATTAAGGACATTTGATCTTGATTTGGCCCTGATGGATAAGTAGGGTTGGGCCGAGGCTGAGGCGGCTGGTAGTGATGAGAGGGCTGTGGGCGGGAATGAAAAGGTGGTCTTTGGGTTTGAGAATTTCCCGCCCACTGAAAATTTGGATGGTTTCGCCATCCAGGGTTGTAAGTGTTGGAGAATGGGTCGTTCTAGATGGCGTTGAGGTCCTCGCAGGTCTGAGGAACCTCCTGAGAATCAGGGAAAGGGGGAATGGAGTTCCCCCGGCTGGTGAAGAAAGGATCGGATGATCTTCCAGTCCAAGAATCAGATGGGGATGGATATGGATCCATCCCAGGGGAGGATCGGTGTAGGATGTTTTGCACAGTCTCCTGTGTGGAAGGAGGTTGTGCAAAGGAGTTACGTGCAGAGGTGGCTCGCTGCAAGTGCTGAGTCAGCTCATCCACCTTCTTTTCAATGATTGAGACCTTGTCCAATCGACTGGCCATTAATTCCAGGTCGACTGATGCGGACAGGCCCTGCGTCTCATGTGCTCCCTTAAGATTCGTCGCTGCGCGGGTATTCGTCCTGTCGAATAATCCCATGGAGTCATTGTTGATGGAGTTCTCGCACATGTTTTCGAGAATCTCCCATACGGTGTCTTCATGTTGACCCATGATGTTTCCTCCGCAGGTTGCATTGACGAAAAGGCGGATGTCCTCACGGAGTCCCTGGTAAAAAGATTGGACTTGTTCCCATTTAGGAACTCCGTGATGGGGGCACTTCCTCATGAGATCCTGAAAACGATCCCATGCCTCATGGAGAGGTTCTCCTGATTGTTGAGTGAAGTGTGTAATCTGATGGCGCAAGGCGTTGGTCCGACCAACGGGAAAGAACTTTTTCAAAAACTCGGATTGAAGTTCTTCCCAAGTGTTGATCGGCCGGGTCTGAGTTTGATACCAATGGGCGGCCTTGTCCATAAGAGAAAAGGAGAACATCTTCATGAGAAGAATATCCCGATTTTGCGCATCTGATCCAAAAGTGTGGGCCAGATGCTTAAGCTGTTTGATGTGCTGGAAGGGATCTTCAGAATTAAGCCCATGGAATTTAGGTATAGCGTGAATCATGTTGGGCTTTAGTTCGGAATCAGGTCCTCCAATCGGGATTCTAACTCGAGGCTCAATTGCCACCGCAGCAGGATTGTAGTGGTCCCGCATCATAGGACGCTGTGGTGGGTGCACGAAGTTTTGGAAGAGGTCATTGAGTCGCTGGAGCTGGTGTTCCAGATTATTTTCTTCCTCAACTGGCTGAGCCATGATGGGGGAAGAAGAAGAGCTTGGTTCTGAATCAGAAGAGAGAATAATGTGAGGGTGTTGCTGCACAAACACGGGCGTCGAGGCTTGGCCTTGACGAGAGTAAATTTCTAAAGGAGGTCTTAAGGGTGGTCTTAGAGACCTCCTTCCGTACATGCACAGTTGGGAGAGGTAAGTTTAGAAGGTGATGGACCCAATCAAGACACCCAAAAATGTGTTGGGTGACTATAGAGGTGCGGGGCAGATGGACCCCTTGATCAGAAAGATCGTCCACCTGAGAATTACCTGGGCAGCCAGAGAGGGAGAGTCCCGCGAAGACCCCTACACGGTAGAGCGTCCCCACGGGTTACAGGGTTTCCCCCACCCGACCTCTCTTGTCACTGCGGTTCCAGGTAGACCAGAATGGGGATCTTGACCTCTTAAGTCTACCAATTTTAAGATCAGGGTGCTTAAGGTTTCACTTGAACTTTAGTCTTTTTAAGTGCAAAGAGTGACCTAATTTAAGGTTGGTTAACCCAAGGGGTCAACTTTACCTATTGTTTTCTTTAAGAGCTTTTAGGTCCTGTCTTTTAGGGTTCAAGTGTTTAGAGAGAGCCAATTGTTTAGGATTTTTCTTGTATAGGTATTTTCAGACAAGGGCTTGGGCACACTTCATTTGGTTTTCTCAATTCTTGAGTTAAGTAGTGTGTCTCTAAATCCCTAGTGTTGGATCCTAGGTTGGCTCTACTTGGTCCAGTTAATTCTTTGTTGGGTAATTAGGGCTCAAGCAAGAATGTGTTAGCCCTTAAATACCCTTGATAGTGTGCAGAAATAATGAGTTGAAAACATGCAACTTTTATGGTTACTAAATATGGAAGACAGGTTAGCCCTATATTGCTTGTTCTTTTCTTTTCTTTCTCTTTAGAGTGTAGGGGTTAATAGTGAGAGAAAAGATTTACCTGTCTTCGGAGTGGTTGTCGTGTGGTTGCTTGTCTTCTTGAGTTCCTGTAGCTGCACAAAAGAGAGGAGATTATCAGAAATTAAAAGATACAGGAATGTTTACCTCTAGAATTAGCCGTTGCTCCCCGGCAGCGGCGCTGCCAGACTTTGGGCAACATGAGTGATAAGCGTGGGTTTGACCGGGTTGTGTTATATCGTTGTAGTAAAGCCGGTTGTTACCAACGTTTTCATATAAAATTTTTTACTCGGAAAAATAACAGAGTTCCCGAGGTCGAACTCAGGGAGCAAGTTGTATTCTAGAGATATACAAGTTCTATTACAAAAATAAAGAGAGAGAGAGAGAGATGAAAATTTGGCTTCTTCTTCTTTTCTTCTTTCTTCCTCTTTGTCTTTGGTTCTTCCTGTTCTTTGTTCTTCTTCTTCTTCTTCTTCTGCTTTCTTCTTCTGCTTTCTTCAGATCTTCCTCTTTGTCTTTGGTTCTTCCTGTTCTTCTTCTTCTTCTTCTTCTTCTTTTTCTTCTGCTTTCTTCAGATTTTCCCCTCGTGCTCTTCTTCTGTTCTTCCTTGTTGTCTTTGGTTCTTCCTGTTCTTCTTCTTCTTCTTCTTCTTTGGCCTGCACACTTCAGAGTTTATTCGTCAAGGCAAAAACCTACTCTACCCCCCTCCCCCGCGTATCTCTCTCTCTGAAATCACTCTTCGGAAGCTCTCCCAGAGCGCTACCGGGTAATCGGGTTCGGGTCAGGCCCGGGTCCAGGCCCACCGGCGTGCGTGGTGGGCGAGGAGTGCAGGTCAGTCTAATCGGGTCGGGCCAGGTCCGCGGAGCGTGGTCACGGACGAGGCCGAGTCGGGTCGGGTCGGGTGAGAGGGACCTCACCCCGTGGTAACTGAGGCAAACAGCATAAGGCAGTTTTTGCCTTTATGCATCCGTGTGCCTTCGAGAGATTCCGAGGTGGGACTAAATGTCCCACCCCAATTCTCTCACGACTGCAGCAGGGATGGTGCTCCCAATTGCATCGGCTGTTGAGGCGCACAGCTCCAATTGAGGGCCAGGGTGTGTGCGCGAGACTCTTTCGCGCTGGCCGTGGCTTTTCAACCTGGGATATCTCGGCTTGAAGCAACCTCGAGCAGGCTTCGAGCTTCCTCGCCAATGGCGGTCAAGGCCTGGAACCTGAAATCAATAGCACGGCCTCTCGGCCAAATCAGACAGGCGGGGGACCTTCGCCGTGGCACGGCGAAGGTGGTCAGGGGGTCTGCAGGGGGCGAGATGGGGCTGTCTGGTCGTCCTAGGTCAAACTGTGAGCGAGGGAGTGGGTGTGTTCGGTGGGTCTGCAGAGGGTGTTTGGTGGGAAGTGGAGGGGCGGAAGAGGATCAGGGTGAGGAGGCGGAGGTTCTGCGGTGGTCGGCGAGCCGTGTGGGTCGCTGAGGTGATGGGAGCGGCTCGCCGGAGGGTGGTCGGAGGCGGAGAGGATGAGGGTGAACAGGGTCGGTAGAGGGCTTAATTGACTAAATCGAAAGCGGGAAAAGAAAGAGGAGGAGAAGGGGAGTAAGTCTAACTTAACTGCAGGGACGAAGGGGGAGGAACAGGGCGACAGTCGTATCGACTGTCGCCGGAGAAGACGATGCTCAGGGAGAGGGGCGGCGGCGAGCAGAAGGCTGGAGAGGCGCCAGTTGGGTGCGGCGTGGCGCGGGAAGAGCAGGGGAGGAGGTCTCTGCTGCTGGTAGTGCGGCAGAGCGAAGAGGTGGAGGGGGAGGAAGTCGCCGGAGCTGGTGAGCGTCTGCCGGAGAAAGAAGAGAAGAAAGCTGGGGGTTTTCTCCGTCAGGTCCAGGCTGCCTTCGTCGGTGGAGCGGCGGGGGGTATTTATAGGGTTGAAGCAGGGAGGAAGGCGGAGGGAGACGACGTGTCTCCCTCGCCGGAGAATGGTCGGAATACGAACCCATACCGTCCGTGCGTTCGCACGGCCGGTATGGGGGGCTACAGTGACCATGGGGGTGCTCCTGCGACGGCTGACGACGCAGGGCACCCCCGGTACACTTGCCAGGTCCCCCACCTCACCCTGCGCGGCGCCATGCTCCGCGCAAGGTCGCCGGAGCATGGTGCTGGCAGGGTTTTGCAGGAGGGACCTGTTTGCAAAGAACGAAGGAGAGTTAGGGGCCAAAATGCGAGGGTTCAAAAGTTGAGGGCCAAAGAGTAAATATATGAGGACCAAAGTGTGAAGTCGGTCAAGGAGGTTTCTTCTTAGGCTCAAGTTTTTATACATGACTAATTAGGACCTAAGGAATCTGATGGTGAATTTTATTTTCATATTAAACCTTGTTTGACCGGTCAATTTGCGCAAAAACCCAAATTAAGTTATTAATTGGGCATGGTTCTCAATGTAGGTCAAAATGGGTTCTAAAGGCCAAATTGATGGTTCTAAACCCCAGAGATTATTTTTCTATGAATTTTAGAGGGTTTATTCTATTTTTACTTTGCCTCGAACCTTGTGAATTGAAGTGGGTTGTTTTAGGGTTACAGATTATCATTTGGTTCCTTGGAAGTGCTGTAGCCCTTGCTAGATCATCTCATCCCACTTTTATTCTTATTAAGCTGTTTTGACCTATGTTTGGGCCCTGAATTACCCTGTATGCAGATTATACTGGTAAAATTGCACTTTTACCCCTTATGACTTGTTTTCTTCTCAAACTCAGAATTCTCTGAGTTAAGCTTTTCCTTGAGATATGTAGGAGCTTTTATCCTTTGTATTGGGTCAAAATGAGCTAGTTATGGCTCATGATGAGGTTCTCATCAATGAGCCATCGCGACATGATGCCTATGCAACCGATTCTAGTATGCGAAATCTTTGATGTTTGGGGGATTGATTTTATGGGCCCCTTTCCTGTTTCGGATGGTTTCGAATACATTCTGTTGGCTGTGGACTACGTGTCCAAATGGATCGAAGCCATACCGACCCGAACCTGTGATCACAAAATCGTTCTCAAATTCATTCATCAACACATTTTCTCAAGGTTCGGGATTCCTCGTGCAATAATCTCTGATGGGGGGACCCATTTCACAAATGCTCAGTTTAGGTCACTGATGACCAAATACGGGGTGTCTCACCGAATCTCTACTCCTTACCACCCCCAAACTAATGGTCTAGCTGAGCTGTCCAATCGGGAGATCAAGAAAATCCTGCAAGTCACTGTTCGACCTGACAGGAAGGACTGGTCGTCCCGACTTCCGGAAGCACTGTGGGCCTATAGGACTGCCCACAAAACCCAATTGGGTATGATGAGAACCTCATCATGAGCCATAACTAACTCATTGTGACCTAATACAAAGAATAAAAGCTCCTACATATCTCAAGGAAAGGCTTAACTCAGAGAATTCTGAGTTTAAGAAGAAAACAAGTCATAAGGGGTAAAAATGCAATTTTACCAGTATAATATGCATACAGGGTAATTCAGGGCCCAAACATAGGTCAAAGAAACTTAACAAGAATAAAAGTGGGATGAGATGATCTAGCAAGGGCTACAGCAATTCCAAGGAACTAAATGATAATCTGTAACCCTAAAACAACCCACTTCAATTCACGAGGTTCGAGGTAAAGTAAAAATAGAATAAATCCTCTAAAATTCATAGAAAAATAATCTCTAGGGTTTAGAACCTTCAATTTGGCCTTCAGAACCCATTTTGACCTACATTGAGAACCATGCCCAATTAATAACTTAATTTGGGTTTTTGCATAAATTGACCGGTCAAACAAGGTTTAATATAGAAATGAAATTCACCATCAGATTCCTTAGGTCCTAATTAATCATGTATAAAAACTTGAGCCTAAGAAGAAACCTCCTTGACCGACTTTACACTTTGGTCCTCATATATTTACTTTTTGGCCCTCAACTTTTGAACCGTCGGATTTTGGCCCCTAACTCTCCTTCGTTCTTTGCATTCAGGTCCCCCCTGCAAAACCTGCCAGCACCATGCTCCGGCGACCTTGCGCGGAGCATGGCGCCGCGCAGGGTGAGGGGGAAAGCCTGGCAAGTAAACCGGGGGTGCCCTGCGTCGTCAGTCGTCGCAGGGACACCCCCCTTGTCGCTGTAGCCCACCATACCGGCCGTGCGAACGCACAGACGGTATGGGTTTTCGTCTCCGGCCATCCTCCGGCGAGGGAGACACGTCGTCTCCCTCCGCCTTCCTCCCTGTTTTGATCCCTATAAATACCCCCCGTTGCTCCACCGACCGGGCAGCTCGGATCTGATGGAGAAAACCCCCAACTTTCCTCTCTTCTCTCTCCGGCAGACGCTCACCAGCTCCGGCGATTCCTCCCCCTCCTCCTCTTCGCTCTGCCGCAATACCAGCAGCAGAGACTTCCTCCCCTGCTCTTCCCGCGCCACGCCGCACCCAGCTGGCGCCTCTCCGGCTCTCTGCTCGCCGCCGCCCCTTTCCCTGAGCATCTTCTTCTCTGGCGACAGTCGATACGACTGTCGCCCTGCCCCCCCCCCCTTCGTCCCTGCAAGTAAGCTAGAACTACTTCCCTTCTTCTCCTCTTTCTTTCCCCGCTTTCAATTTGTTCAATTAAGCCCTCGACCGACCCTGACCATCGTCACCCTCTTCGTCTCCGGCCACCCTCCGGCGAGATGCTCCCATCGCTCCACAGCCTCACACACCTCGCCGACCCTCACCGAACCTCCGCCTCATCACACTGAGCACCCCCCACCCCTCCACTGCCACTCCACACCTCCGTAACGCTCCCCCGAACAAACCCATTCCTCCGGTTGCAGTCCAACCTAGGGCTGCCGCCAGACACCACCTTGCGGCTTGCCACGCAGCTCCACACCTTCGCCGTGCCACGGCGAAGGTTCCCCAGTGGTTTAATCAGGCCGAGAGGCCATATTCGTGTCCGACAGGTTTTGAGGTTCGACCGCCATTAACGCACATTGAAGCAGCTTCTCCCGCGCTCCAGGCTTGAGGACTCCAGGTCTCCAGCTGCTGCGGATTACGGGGAGTCTTGCGAAGGCAGCCAGCCAGCAACCGACGCAAATCGAAGCCGCAGCTGCAGAAGCTAGGCCGCGGTCTCCCAACAGGCGCACGCGAGGAGAGGCCTCCGTTTAGTCCCACATCGGTAAGCCTCACAACCTTTTCACTGTTTAAATTGATTTTGTGCATTAGCCTTACTACCTCAGCACACGGGGTGAGGTCCCCTTCACCCGCCCGGTTACCCGGTCTCGTCCGCGCTCACGCCCCGCGGACCTGACCCGACCCGACTTGAGACTGACCTGCACTCCTCGCCCACCACGCACGCCGGTGGGCCTGGACCCGGACCTGACCCGTACCCGACTACCCGGCAGCTCTGGGAGAGCTTTCCCAAGAGTGGTTTCAGAGAGAGAGAGACGCGGGGGGGAGAGGGTAGAGTAGGTTTTGTCCTCTGACGTAAGCTCTAAAGTGTGCAGGCACAGGTGAAGAAGAAGGACCGCGGAAGAAGAATGAAGCTGAGGGGGACACTGTAGCAACAGGCAGTTTAAGTCGTCTGATTTGGAAATCAGACGACGTCCTGAAGGGAAAAGAAGAAAGAAGGAGGGGCGACGTCCTGACTGGAAAAAGAAAAGAAGAAAGAAGGAGATCTGAAGAACAACAGAAGAAGGCGAGGCAGAGGAGAACACAAAAGAACAAGGGAAGAACTGAAAGAAGAAAAACAAAGAAGAAAGAAGAAGATCTGAAGAAAGACAGAAGAAAAAGGAAGAGCAGGAACAGCTGGAAGAAGAAGAAGAGCATCACCACTGCAGAAGAAGAACATCACCTCTGCAGACAAAGAAGAAGAAGATCTGAAATGAGGAGAAACAAAGAGAAAAGAAGACAACAAATTCTTTCTCTCTCTTTCTTTATTTTTGTAAAAGAACCATGTATATCTCTAGAATACAACTTGCTCCCTGAGTTCGACCTCGGGAACTCTTTTATTTTCCGAGTAAAAAATTTTATATTTGAAATGTTGGTAATAACTGGCTATACTACAACGCTATAACAATAAAACCCGGTTGTCAACACAAACGAGGGGTGCATCCACCAGTAGCCGTAGGAAACCCAGGGTGAGTATTGGCATCTTTTAAGATGTCTGGGACTAAACCTAGACGTCTAATTTTGGATATTATGAGTGTTTTTGGCTCATTTAGGGCCAAACGGAATCGGATTTCCGCAAACGAACTACCATTATTTTTCGCTTAAATTTCTCTACGAGTTAGTGTCATTTGTATATGATTTTGGACTTGTTTGATGCAGTTGATTAATTGTGTAGGTCTCCAGCCAATTGAGTACGCGGGAGTCGTGGAGGCGACGGGATCTGCGATCCGAGCCCCCATTCCTCCCGTGTCTGTCGGTACAGTGATTTATATTAATATTATGATTTAAATAAATGAACTGCATGTTTAAAATAACTTAAATGAACCCTAGGACGAAAATGAACCTTAGGGCAGGAATATATGAGTATGGTTTGAATTATACTGTATACTTGAGATACATGTAGAACCCTAGGATGAGAATGAACCCTAGGGTAGAAACAAATGAGTATGGTTGAGCTACACTATTTTCTTGAGGTGCGTGTACAATTTTAAATGCTAGTAAATGTATTGGTTATTTAATATGATGCCTTGTCAGTTAGAAACCATTAGCTACCTATTTTAGGAATGGAAACGGAAATGTAAATAGAGAGATCTGAAAATTTGGAATATGAAACAAAAGGAATACCAGCATGAACCCTACGGGAAATTAGGAGGACAACTCCTGTAGACGGGATGTGAGCTGGCCTTTGTGTATGCAGTACCAAGGAGAACTACTATCCCTTTAGTGTAGAGGGGTATTAGCCGCCCATTGGGTTGAGCCCCGGGGTCAGGCCTAGACACTCTACACCGACTCTATTTGACCCTCGTGTACATGGTACCGAGGTGAGCTACTTAGTGTAGGGAGGGAGCTAGCCGCCCCAGGGGGCCTGGGTTAGGAGTAGCCGCCCTACACCGACTCTAGTTAGGCCCATTGGGTAAACCGGGATAGTCGGACAAGGGTACGCAGACTGTGGAGGGGTGAGACCTCTATTCTGAGAGGGCAAGGCCCTGTGCTGTTCTGTGTTGTACCTTTAGGTGTACCCACTAATGGAAATGACTGACCACGTGCCAATGCGGGATAGCTACCTGCGTGCTTATCACACGTGTCGTAGTCACCACTACGTCACGACCGTGACCTCGGGGTGATTGATTGGGTGTAGGACTACCACAGGGGACTCTCCCGGCCAGGAGAGCACCACGTGTACCTCCTACATCATGGAAAAGACTGCAATCAAGATCGTTCCCATGAGGAACAGGCCAGATCAAGAAATGATTTAAGTGAATAATGAACAACAAATTAGAAGTACTTAGTTGGATTAAATGAAAATTGATAGTTACTTAATTGCATTAATTAATTATTTATCTTAATTACATGTAAATGGCTAAGTTACCACTCTACTCAGCGTTTGCTAACTCTGAAAATTTTTATAACCTTGTTCAGGTCAGGGAGTTGAGCAACTAGCACCAACGGCTACAGAGGAAGCCCTTAGCTGCATTTCTTACTGTTTCCTTAGCTTCTGTTGTAGTAGTGAGTATTTTTGTTCTATTAAATATTGTTTCAGTTACTTTTCCGCTGTACTTTTCTCTGTCGTAGTTGTGAAGGCCTGTTATATTGATAGACTTTTCGCTCTGTTTCTTTTACTGTCTCTTATTTTCTTTCTACTTAGTTATATTGCATGTGTGGATGTGAATTATTTCCTGCTTTTGGTTATTTCTCGTTGAGCGACTAGGTCCTGGGATTAGCCGAGGTAGGCCAATCTCGGGTTCTGTAGGGATCTGGGATCAAGTCGTAACACCGACTCTGGTCATCAGAAGGCACAACTCCTGCCATTTGATACTACCCCTTCCAAGAAGGGGGGAGTGCGCTCTTCCGAATAGCAATCGAAAGATCCACGTCATTAAAGGCAGACTCTGGTTGAGATGATACGGCTCCCTCATCACCAGATATGGCCTCAGAAGCGGCTAGTATAGCACCTGTAGAATCATCACCAGATACACATTGGTCAGTGGTCTCAACACATAATTGTTGTGGGGAGGATGATGGTTCTGAAAGGGGGGGCATGCTATCTATATGTGACTGGTTTCTGAAAAGCCAATGGTGGATCTCTGAACCGGGTAATATCAGTAACTGTAGTATCTGGTGACACTATCTGAGTCGTAGGAAAATCCCCAAACTGAACTGAAGGAATGGGCATGGGAGACCTCTTTGCTTCAAGTGCCAATTGTCTCCCAGTGGCTGAAAAATATAGAACTGCCACATGAAAAGTGACATCAGCACTGACAAAATGCCTCTTTTGTAGAGGGTCAAAGCATCTGTATCCTTTCTGAGTGTGATTGTAGCCTAGAAAGACACACTTAACTGCTTTGGAGGCTAGTTTATCTCTACCTAGCCTAGTTATATGGACGAAGGTTACACAGCCAGAAATCCGGGGTGGTAACTAGAACAATTCCCGATCAGGGTATAATATTTGCCATGGTACCTGCTCAAAAATAATAGAACTAGGCATTCTGTTAATCAAGTAACATACATTCAACACCACATCTCCCCAAGGCACATTATTGTGTATCAAAGGGTCCTCACCACATCTAAAATGTGCCTATGTTTCTGCTCAGCAACCCCATTTTGCTGCGATGTATGGGGACATGTGGTTTGATGCACCACTCAATGAGATCTGTAAAAATTCTTTATATGAGTAATACAAAACTCTAATGCATTGTCAATGCGTACAATCTTGACAATGGAAGCAAACTGATTCTTTATGTTAATAATAAAGTTCTTAATTACAAACCCAACATTTGACTTTTTTTTTAACAAAAATAACCAAGATAATATGGAGTAATCATCCACTATCACCAAATAATATCTATGTCCAATAAATCTGGAATATGACTGGGACCCCACACATTTAAATGCAGCAAATCAAATAGATACTCATAAACAGTGGAGCTAGTAGAGTAAGTAAATCTGTGGTGCTTCCTAATCTGACAAGAATCATAGTGAATCTTGGTGCCTGGCGAAATATGAGGTATGATACGACGTAGCTTGTCAAGTGAAGGATGACCAAGGCGATTGCGCCATTGTAAGGCACTCCCAGCAGCGAAGCACACATCTCCCTGGCATTGTGCAGCAACCAGCGTCTGAGACAGGTGATACATACCCCCTCTTCATGTTCATCACCAATCATCCTCCCCGTGAGTTTATCCTAAAACACACAACCAACATCATCAAAAATCACCCTGCAATTGAGATCTTTTGTAATCTGGCTAATAAATAACAAACTCATCTGGAAATTAGGATCAAATAGAACATTCGGCAATCTCCCTTGACCATCAACTCTAACGTGCTTGCCATGTGCCACCTGAATAGTCCTACTAGGACGTACAGATTGAAGGTGCTGAATGCCACTATACTCACCACTCAAGTGCTAGGATGCACTCGAATCTACCAACTAGTTAGACCTGTCGGACACAACAAAAAGTCTCTATACCTGAGGAGACATGTAGGTGCATAAGCAATTAGGCACCACATTAGCCTTTAATGATGGTTTTGATGATAACAGGCTTATCAAGTGGTTAAGATTAAACTTGGATCTTATGCATAGATATTGCAAGATTAATTTTTAGGTTGAAGCTCTCTTGATGAAATACGAAGCCAAGAAGGAGGAGATCAAAGTTAAATCTCTTTGTAATTTTAAGAATTGAGTTGTAATTTTATATTCTTTAAAATATAAGGAAAGCCCCAATTAGATTAGCATCAATTTACATTATTAGAGCACCACTTGCATAAGTCTAATTTGGTCAAAAATATGATAAAACATATCCTTAGGTGTTAGCAAATTATCCTAGAACCCCATAGGATCAACAAGACTGATTTCGACAATTGGAAGACTTTTTATAGTCCAGTTTGAAAGATCCAAGGAATAACGAACTTTGCATTAAACTAAGCATCTAACGTTAGGTAGTTGACCTAACGTTAGACAAGATATACCTAACGTTAGGTAGGTGTTCACGGACGTTTCGTGCGGATTTAAAGGCGTATTACGTTGCAGTAGAACCGACAAAACGTTTAAACAAATAATTTTATTACTCGAACAACTAGAGTATCCGAGGTCGAACACAGGGAGCAAACTCAGTACTTTGTAAAACCCAAGAATACAACTGTTAAATGCAAATATAATTGATTCAAAGAGTTTTTAAGAAAGATGTAAAAAAATAGAATTAGACGTCTGATTTATGTATCAGACGTCTTAAATGTGATCTTTCTTTCTCTTTTTCTTCTTCTGCTTTGCCTTTCGGATCTCTTTGCAATCTTCCCTTGTCCTTCTTCTTCTTCTCCTGCGAAGACTTCTAACCTTTCTGTTTTCCTCCTTCTCCTGCGAAGACTTCTTTCTTCGTTGCCTTCTTCTTCTTCTTTGTCTTGCTTCTCCTTCTTTGTCTTGCTTTCTTCTTCTTCTTTGTCTTGCTTCTCCTTTCTTCTGCAGCGGCCACGTCCTTCTCCTGCAATCAGCCTGCCTGCACAGGGAACAAAACCTAACCCTTCTCCCTCTACCCGCGCGTGTCTCTCTCTCAAGCAATTCACTCTAACCGCTCTACCAGAGCCACAGTCTCAATCGGGTCGGATCGTACCCGGGACCAGGCGCACCTGCAGGTGTGTGATGCGCGACGAGTGCGTAGGTCTAGGTCGGGTCGGATCCGCCAGGTCCGCGTGGTCAGGCCGCGGACGAGGCGGGTGGGGTCAGTGAGGGACCTCACCCCTGTGCTTTCGAGGCAGTAAACGTATATCACAAAAACTCTTTATACCATACCTGTGCCTTGAGATTCCACGATGTGGGACTAAACGTTCCGCCCTTCCTTTGCGTGCGCCCGCAGACTCTCGTGTGCAATTGCCCACGCTGAAGGCCCTGCTGGTGCTCCTTGCTGAACTCAGTCACCTCGCAACACTTGCGAGAGTCTGCTGCACCTGCCGCCTGGGAAGCCTGACGCCTGCTGCTGCTCCAAGCTTCCTGCTGCTTCGGCTGTTAATGGCGGCCGGGGCGTTCACCTGAGCTTCCACAGAACGGCCTATTGGCCCAATTAGAATAGCTGGAAACCTTCGCCGTAGCACGGCGAAGGCGGTGGGTGATGCTGCAGGTTGCCGGTCGGCCTAGGCGTGCCCGCCTAGGTCAACCTGTGGCCGGAGATGGTGGGTTGTTCGGGGGGTGGTTATGGAGGTCTGGAGTGGCAGTTGTGGGGTGGAGCGAGTTCCTGGTGGTGAGGCGGAGCTCACGAGGTGGTTGGCGAGCCGTGTGGAGTGGTGGAGTGGTGTGGGCGGCTCGTCGGAGTTCGGTCGGTGATGTGGAAGATGAGGGTGGTCAGCGTCGGTCGAGGGGTAATCAGATGAGATAACAGGGGGAAAAGAGAGAGGATAGGATGGAGAGGAGTTCTAACCTAATTGTAAGGACGAAAGGGGACAGAAGGCGGACAGCAGTACTTGCTGTCGCCGGAGAAGATGACGCCCAGTGGGGGAGAACGGCGGCGACGACGGGGCTGAGGCGGCGTGCGCTGGTACTGCGCGACGCGGAGGGAGGTCAGGAAGCTAACTCTGCCACTGGTTTTGTGGCAGAGCGAAGAGGGAGGGGAGGGGGGCTCGCCGGAGCTAGCTGGGGCATTTGGCCGAGCAGGAGGAGAGGAATTGAAGGGGGAAACTCGGCCAAATCAAGCTCAGCCCCTTCGGCCGGAGTTGTGGGTTCTTATATAGGCGCTGGACTTGGTGTGCAGGGCGTGAAGGGCACGTAATTGCCTGAGGTTGATCGCCGGAGATGGAAAGGAGTTAGGATACCCAAATCTCTCGTGCGTTCGCACGAGAGATTGGGTTCACACCAACGATTGTAATTGACTTTATAAGGAAGGGAATTCCTCAGAGAATCCTCCTTCCATTTCTGGGAGGGAATCTCTGAGGGATTAGAGAGAAATCCCTCTCCGAACCTCGCCGGAGCTCGGTTCTGCCCTAGCAATGGCGGCAGGATCGGTTTGCAAAGGAGGCGAAGAACCTAGGGGGTTCTCTGCAACGGTATTCAAAAGATAGGGACCAATTTGTGATTTGGGTGTACTAAATTGCAAAGTAGGTCAAGATGACCCCTCCTTAGGTCCAAATTTTGGTACAAACCTAATTTGGACCTAAGGAATCCAATGGAGAAGTTAGATTTCAGGTTTGACCTCGTTTGACTGGATATTTTGCGTAAAAACCCAAATTAGGTTAATTGAAGAGCTAGGACCCTAATCTAGGTCAAACTAGGTTCCAAAGGCCAAATTAAGTGTTCTAAACCCTAGAGTATGTTTTTCCATGATTTGTAGAGGGTTTACTTGCTTTTTGTTCTGACCGAAACCTTGTTAATTTAAGCGGGTCTGTTTTAGGGTTACCAAGTTCTTAGATTGCACATGAACCCATTTCTGATTGACTCAACCCACTTTTTATCTCATTTAGACCATTTGACCTATGTTTTGCCTCTAAGAAATCCTGTTTATCTACTGCAATGGTAAAATTGCAGTTTTAACCTTTATTTCATGTTTTCTTCTCAGAGCACTTGTTCCTTCAGTTAGGCCTTCTTCTAGGTTATGTAGGAGCTTTTATCTTCTTTATTGGGTCAAAATGAGCTAGTTATGGCTCATGATGAGGCTCTCATAAGTAGGATTTTTTAGGTTGACTTAAGAGATTCCAAGAGATAGCGAACTTTGAACCTAACTGAGTACCTAACTTTAGATAGTTCACCTAATGTTATATAACTTTTAACTAACGTTAGGTAAAATACTTTTTGACCAAACTCAGTAGCCATTGGCAAATCAAATTGGGAAACATTTTAGCCGTTGAATAGGGGCCTTATGCGCATCTAAAGTAGTCTAAACACCCCTCTATATATCTAAGATGGTTTCCCACTCTTAGAAGGTTAGAGAACACTCAAAACTCACTCTAAAGCTCATTCAAGTCTACATTCATCTAAAGCTTACACTTAGTGTTCATTGGAGGTGATTTGAGCTCTTCTTCTTGAAGACCACCTTCCTTGGAGCTCAACCACCTCAACTCCCTGTGGTGTCACCTTCATACATTCACTAAGGGAGTTCACTCTAGTCTCCTAGATAGCTATATCATACAATTGATTACATATCTTTTTGGGGCTATCCGTAGGAGCTAAATTCTGTTTTAATTCAGTTTTATTTTTTCATCTACTTGTAATTTGAGAGCACAGGTTGTGGGTTCCTCTTCTCTTGAGTAAGAGGGGGTTTGCTCTTGATTGGAATATCAAGGGGGTTTGTAAAAGGGTTTGGTACCCCATAACTACCTATTAGTTTTTCGAGTTCGACTCGGGGTAAAATCCTAGATTGGAAAATCTAGATAGTGGTTTTTACCTGGATTTGGGTTTCCACTATACATGCTTGTGTTGTGATTGAAGTTACATTTGTGGATTGCTTGAGTATATCTTAAATTTGCATTAATTTCAATTAGCAATCTATTTACCACCTTTAGCACTAATCACCCTCCGTCTAGTGCTTTCAAGCAATAACAGTAGTATTTGAAGATTATGGAGTCTCTTGAGTAAACTGAGCAAGCCTTTGGACCACAGCATCATACTCAGCACGTGACACTATATCAGACTCTGTCTCAGAAGAAGCAACAACCTGATTGGCATTAAGAGGTCTCCCATGCGTAGACCAACAGATAGCCTCCGAGTGACCAATCCTACCACAGAAGGTGCACATGGGTCGTGGTTTGCCTGTCTATCCTCTACCACGACCACACCCATGGGTAGAAGAACCACCTCTCATGCCTCGACATCCACCAACAGCTAGTGCAGAAGTCTATCTAGTAATCTCAAGAGTAGGAACCGCAATAGTAATCCGGCTCAGTCTTTTGTGCATCTCCTCAAGTGTTGGAAGCTTAGACAGTGTCAAGATCCGAGATCATGCATCATCATATTCTAGACCTAGTCCAAAAAGAAAGTGAAGTACCGCCATCTCCTTGCGATGCTTCAGATGAGACCACAAGTGCACATTGGTTTAAAAGCATTGTATTTCTCCAGAAGCCCCTTCAGAGCAAAGTAATACTGTGTCAAGGTCTGTCCCTCCTATTTGAGAGAGATCATATGATTGTAAATATGATAGACTTTCCCAGAGTTCTTCTCATGGGAATACGTGTCATGAAGCATATCCCACATCTCCTTCGTAGTTCTGTAATACATGATGCCGTCTCCAATCTGTGGTGACACGGCATTCATGATCTAGGCCCTCACTAGGGCATTGTCTTTCTTCCATGAGATTTACTTCCCAATCTTATTCTAAGGCTCTGGCTCTAGTATCAGATGGTCCTTGTCGTGACCCTCAATGATCATCAGAAAGTTTTGAGGCTAACGAGCATAGTTAGTCTCATCTAACTTTATGATTGGGACAAAGAACAGATTCTTGTAATTTCCACTCTCCTAACATGTCTTCGATGTAACTTCAGAGGAAGGAGAAGAAGCCATGATGCCTCAAGTACTAAGAAGTCACCAGGATCAGATCTGAAATCCAATTTTCAGATCTGTTGTACCAACATAAATCACGATGACAAGTGATTCAGAAAGGTTTGAGACCAGCGAGCATAGTTGGTCTCATCTAACTTTACGATCAGGATAAAGAATGGATTCTCGTAATTTCCTCTCTCCTAACTTGTCTCCGATGTAACTTTAGAGGAAGGAGAAGAAGCCATGACGCCTCAAGTACCAAGTAGTCACTGGGATCAGATTTGAAATCCAATTTTCAGATCCATTGTACCAACATAGATCACGATGGCAAGTGATTTAGCCTGAAAACCAAGTCATCTAGTGCTTGGGAATCAAGTTAGACGTGCATAGCAGCCCTCCAACAACTGGTAGGTGGTTACTAGGGTTTGAAGGCACCCCTAATAACCCCTAAAAGGAGAGCTGCTCCCTCTCTCTTCGCTGGACTGGAGCAAGAAGCTCCACTGGTGGCCCTACTACCAATCAATGATCGATTAGCCACTGCTACAGGTGATCCTGCCTTGGTTACAGCCCAGTGCCACCGCTTATCGTAGCCCTAGCATGGCTGCAGCACCGCCACAGACTGCTGCGAAGGCTACAACACCGCCACTTATCGCTTGTTGGAGCCCCCTTCGCCAGTTGGTGGTGTTGGTGCTAGAGCACCACGATCGTTTGTCTTGATGATAACAAAACACGTGTCATTTAACATTTGCACTTGGAATATTAGATTTCAGGTCAATTGCAAATGGAGACGTGATTAGATGGAGTTCGAGCTCGCATCCAGGACGGATTGGAGAAGCTTGATGGAGAATAGAGGAGATTCACGATAAGCGATAGACTGAAGATGGAAGAACAAGAAGAATAGGATAGAATTCTGTTTATTTCTTTCATATACTTTTGTCTTTATTTCCTTGCTCTTTTTGTTCTTTAGAACATCATGTTAAAGAGCCTCAAAGTACCCTAACAGTAGTCCTAGGAATACCTGCACAACCCTAGGATACTTAGGTTTTCTATAGAGAGCTTAGAAAACCAATATAGGGTTCAAACAACCTTTTCAGACGTCTAATCCTAAAATCAGACGTCTGATAATAAGTTTTAAGACGTCTGACTGTTGACTCAGACGTCCGATAACATTTACGCTGGACCTATTTAGTTCTGTCTGATGAAATCAGATGTCCAAACCTTAGTCCAGACGTCTGATGATTTTGGCAGATGTCCAATTAGTGGACCATTGGCTAGTTTAACAAACACTATAGGATATGACCGTTAGAGCCTTATCAGAAGTTTGTAAGCGTTTTCAGATGTCTGATACATGACCGTTTTGTCTCGGCTGACTCGAAAATCTCTTCTCAGAGATTTTCTAGCCATTGCACTCTCTTGGAAATCCATTCCCACAGAAAAGTAGGTTTCCAGACGTCCAGACATAGTGCCAGACATCCTGTATGTCGTCTGATGGACTTGCAATAGAACCCTGTTTAGATCTGATTCAAGTCAGGAAGAAACCCGCCTAAAATCAGACGTCTGACTTTGATCCAGACGTCTTAAACTGATCTTCCAGACGTCTGATGCCAGGATCAGACGTCTAATAACCCTGTCAATGCAATGATTGTTCCTGATTTCGACCTGATTCTCTTGGTCTTTGCACCCAACGGCTATGGAAGCTTTCCAAAGCCTTCCTAAGGCTTCTATAAATAGAGGGGAGCCTTTGCCACTCAATACACACCTAGACACACCAAGAACAAGCATTTCCACTCTTTTGTATCCAATAGAAGCCCTTGCTCTCCAAGCTCAAGTTCTTCATCTATAGAGCATCAAGCCTTTGCGCACTCGCTCTCCCGTCGTAGTTCACGAAAGCGACGTTGCGCCATCGTGTGGCTCACGCACCCGCGTCATCGATTCGACGCACTTCCATCAAAGGGGAGTTTCCTAATTCCTATAGAAGCTAGGTTTAAATCTTTGTTGGCTTTATAGGATTGTTGTTATTTATCTTTGTTACTTTGGGTATTTGCTTTGCGAATTTTCGTCTCCTTCGTAAGACAAAATCCTTCTCGTGAAGAGACGGGGTTTAAGGTACGCTACCCTCGTATAAAGTAGCGTGGTTGTAATTGAGGTTAAATCATCCTCGTTTAAGTGATTCGTTTAGTGGATTTGATCAACTTGGTTGATCGAAAAATCCTAACTCGAGAGGGTAAGGTGGTGGTTTTCACCCGGTTTGGGTTTCTACCTAAAAATAATTGTGTACATTGTGTGATTGAATTTTTTGTGAGTTGTTTATATTCTATTCCGCAATTTATTACGTCACCCCCTCCTAGTAGGGAATCCACAATTGGTATCAGAGCAGGTTTTACGTTATCAGCGTTACACACCGGCGAAGATCCTATGGAGGGGAGCATGTCCGCGAGCAGGATTTTCAAGGGGCAGTCCAATGTCCGACAACCCTATTTCGACGGGAACAACTATAGCTACTGGAAGCTACGGATGAAGACATGGCTTGAAGCCACCGACTTTACAATATGGGACCGTTGCGAGACCCCCTTCGACATCCCAGAAAGACCCGCTGCAGGCTACTCACAGCAGCAGATTCGAGAACTCTCACTCAACGCGAAAGCTATGAATGCGTTGTACTGCGCGCTCAGCCCGGAGGAGTTCAATAGAATCTCGCAATGCGCCACTGCATACGAGATTTGGCACACACTCAAGGTAACACATGAAGGTACCTCTAAGGTAAAAACTTCTAAACTCAATTTACTTTCACAAGAGTTTGAGTCTTTTTCCATGAAATCTAACGAAACTTTAAGTGAGATAAACACTAGGTTCACTCTTATAGTAAACAATTTGAAAGCTTTAGGGAAGACTTTCATCAAGGGGGAGCTTCAAGGGAAGCTTCTTCGTTCCCTCGGACCGGAGTGGGATCAGAAAGTCACCGCCATCGAGGAGGCAAACAAAGTGGAGGAGCTCAACATGGAAGATCTCCTAGGCAATCTAATGGCCTACGAGACAAAGTTGAAGAAGAAGAAGAAGGATACACCGGAGCCAAACCGAACAAGACTCTCGCCTTCAAAGCTGCGTCGGATAGCGAGGTAAATTCCAACGACGAAGACTTTAAAATTTTACTTAAAAAGTTTTCCAAGTTGTGTAGGGAATCAAAGAAGAAGGAGAGCCCGAGACGTTGCTACCACTACAACGAAAAAGGGCATCTGCGACCAGAATGCCCTCTTTTCAAAAAGGAGAAGAAGAAGGAAAAGGAGAAGAAATCTTACAATAAGGCGTTCCAAGCCACTTGGGACGATTCGAGCTCGGAGGAAGAAGAAGAAGAAAATTCTATAGAAGAAGAAACCGCTTGCTTTGGTTTCATGGTTAGAGGAAGTGATAGCGACAGCGAAAGCGGAAGCGACTCAGACAATGAGGTAAATTCCAATTTACAAGATGCATTTAATGAGCTTTTTGAAGTTAGTAAAGCACTTAAGATAGAAAATAAAAACATTAAAGAGAACCTTAGTTTTCTTAAAAATGAAAATGATGGGTTAGAAAAATAACTCAAGGATGTAGAAACTAGTCCTAAGGATAATAACCTATTATTAGAAAATAAAAATTTAATCAATGAAAATACTAAATTGATTGAAGAAAATGATAGTTTAAAGTTAGAAATTTCTGATTTAAAGACTAAGATGCATATTATAGAAAAAGAAATTGCATGTCTTAGGGAAAACTTTAACAAATTAATCAACGAAGTAGATAATTTTTATAGCCCTAAGGTTGAGAAAGGATCTCCATCAAGTAGACTCGCTAATAGATCCGGATCCAAGCTTACTTGGATACCGAAGAAAGAATTAGAATCTTGTTTTGTAGGTTTCAGGGATAACTACAACACAAAGGACTGCACGTACAAGCTCAAGGCTGGTCAACTCGAGTTGGGAGAACTAAGGAGTAGACCAAGGAGGAGAACAAGAAGACCGACGAGACGGCGAACAAATGATGGACCCGCCGCATGTCGACCACCAGACTGGAGACCAGCGCCGATGCCCAGGCCTCCAAGCTACGGATGGGAGCTACATATGATGTGGCATCCACCACCACCATTTGGGCCATTTTATTGGCCATGGTAGGTGAGGTAAAAATTCTTGACCCTAGCTTTGTTTATCATTAGCATTTAGATAGGGCGAGTTAAAAATTATGAGTTAATTGTCAATTATTAAGGGAGAGATGTAAGTTAGCTAAATTTCCTTTAGTAAGGGGGAGAAAAATAATAGCTATCTTGTTGTTACAAAAAGGGGGAGGACATTACTTTTGTTAAAAGAAATTCATAGAAGAGCATGTTTTAAGGGGGAGTTATAGGAAATTTAAAATCAATCAAACCTTTTTGATAATGTCAAAAAGGGGGAGGATTTTTTTTGCATTATTTATGGTTTTGTCATCATAAAAAAGGGGAGGATTGTTAGTGCTAGAGCACCTCGATTATTTGTTTTGATGATAACAAAACACGTGTCATTTAACATTTGCACTTGGAGTCTTAGATTTCAGATCAATAGCAAATGGAGACGTGATTAGACGAAGTTCGAGCTCGCATCTAGGATGGATTGGAGAAGTTTGATGGAGAACAGAGGAGATTCACGAGGAGCGATAGATTGAAGATGGAAGGACAAGAAGAATATGATAGAATTCTGTTTATTTCTTTCATATACTTTTGTCTTTATTTCCTTGCTCTTTTTGTTCTTTAGAACATCATGTTAAAGAGCCTCAAAGTACCCTAACAGTAGTTCTAGGAACACCTGCACAACCCTAGGATACTTAGGTTTTCTGTACAGAGCTTAGAAAACCAATATAGGGTTCAAACAGCCTTTTCAGACGTCTAATCCTAAAATCAAACGTCTGAGTTTTAAGATGTCTGACTGTTGACTCAGACGTCTGATAACATTTAGGCTGGACCTATTTAGTTCTGTCTGATGAAATCAGATGTCCAGACCTTAGTCCAGACGTCTTAGAAGACGTCTGATGATTTTGCCAGACGTCTAATTAGTGGATCGTTGACTAGTTTAACAAACACTATAGGATATGACCGTTAGAGCCTTATCAGACGTCCGTAAGCGTTTCCAGACGTCTAATACATGACCGTTTTGTCTTGGCTGACTCGAAAATCTCTTCTCAGAGATTTTCTAACTGTTGCACTCTCTTGGAAATCCATTCTCGCAAAAAGGTAGGTTTCCAGACGTCCAAACATAGTGCCAGACGTCTTGTATGTCATCTGATGGACTTGCACTAGAACCCTGTTTAGATCTGATTCAAGTCAGGAAGAAACCCGCCTAAAATCAGACGTCTGACTTTGATCCAGATGTCTTAAACTGATCTTCCAGACGTCTGATGCCAGGATCAGACGTCTGATAACCCTGTCAATGCAATGATTGTTCCTGATTTCGGCCTGATTCTCTGGGGCTTCCAAAGCCTTCCTAAGGCCTCTATAAATAGAGGGGAACCTTTGCCACTCAATACATACCTAGACACACCAAGAACAATCATTTCCACTCTTTTGTGTCCAAGAGAAGCCCTTGCTCTCCAAGCTCAAGTTCATCTATAGAGCATCAAGCCTTTGCGCACCCGCTCTCCCGTCGTAGTTCACGAAAGCGACGTTGCACCGTCATGTGGCTCACGCACCCGCGTCATCGATTCGACGCACTTCCATCAACGAGGAGTTTCCAAAAAAAAATTCCTATAGAAGCTAGGTTTAAATCTTTGTTGGCTCTATAGGATTGTTATTATTTATCTTTGTTACTTTGGGTATTTGCTTTGCGAATTCCCGTCTCCTTCGTGAGACAAAATCCTTCTCATGAAGAGAAGGGGTTTGAGGTACGCTACCCTCATATAAAGTAGCGTGGTTGTAATTGAGGTTGAATCACTCTCGTTTAAGTGATTCGTTTAGTGGATTTGATCAACTTGGTTGATCAGAAAATCCTAACTCGAGAGGGTTAGGTGATGATTTTCACCCGATTTGGGTTTCCACCTAAAAATAATTGTGTACATTGTGTGATTGAATGTTTTGTGAGATTGTTTATATTCTATTCCGCAATTTATTACATCACTCCCTCCTAGTAGGGAATCCACAGGTGGGTCACCAGTGAGGATGGGAAGCAGTGGACGACGTAAAGAGAGGCAAGGGTTTTTGGTGGTGGTGTTAGGCAGCTTGTTTCGGTGGGATACCTGTGCACTGACCTAGGATCGCTGCTTTGATACCAAGTAAGAGAAAATGAGGAATCTTATTCACCATAGAAACCCTACACCACTTTATATAAAAAGATGTGTTGGGAAAATTACATAAAAGAACTAGACAGAAAAGAAACTAACAAATAGTCCCTACTCAACATAAAAATAAAGTAACTAGGAAAGCTCAATAGTATATATTGTTGTTTCATTCTCTAACAATCACAATCATGTGTTTTGTGATTCTACTTTGATCATGTATCTTCGGTCTAAGAAGAAAATTACCTTGGAAGTGAAGTGTTGAATGATATTAAATGATCAACCTGGTATTCGTTTGTCTAAGTCGGTTACTTCATTTTCTATTAAAGACAATGGTTTTGAGAATTTAACCTTCATGACTTAAGGTGTGAGGAATGCACTATGTAGATCAAAGAATTTGAGCCTTGGTGTTGGCAATGCAAAGGCTGTTCAAGGTTATTCCTTCATGATGTAATTGAAGAACAATAACTTCTTCTATTCCATTGATTTTGATGATGATGATTGCATTCATAACATTTTTTTGTTTGATTTATAGGTTTTTTGGAGATGTAGTGTCATTTAACACAATATACTTAACTAAATGCTATAATATATCTTTTTCTTTATTTGTTGGTGTAAACAATCATAACTAAACATTTTTACTTGATTGTACTCTATTGGAGGTGAGAGTAGAGAATTTTATGTGTTTATTTCTCACTTTCCTATTGTGTATGTGGGGGATTCATCCAAATGTATCATTACATATCAATGCCAAGTCATAATTAATGCTGTATCATCTATGTTTCCTAATATTTGTCATCGTCTCTGTATTTGATGCATCAAAGATAAGCTTTCTCATAAGTTTTCTAGGATCACACTACAAAGGAAGCTTTTAAGCAAGTTGTTCACAATTTGAGGTCAAAAGAAGATTTTGAGGAGAGGTGGGCTATAATGGTTAAAGATAGTCATTTGGAGGATAATAGATGGCTTTGTAATTAATCTGTACGAGATTCAACATATGTGGATCCCTTGCCTTTGTAATGACATGTCTTGAGTTCATATTCTTGTATTTAGAGAACCGAGGGGATGAATGCACTTTTAGATGGATATCTTAATTTGAAAATCACTTTGAAGCTATTTTTAAGACAATATGAGCTTACTCTTCAAGTGCAACAACAGAAGACTTGTAAAGTCGATTTTAATTCTTGGTTCAGGTCTCTTGTTTTAAGTTTCCTATGGAGGCTTAAGTGAGGGATCCTACATTGTCACCAAGTTTTTTCAATTTCAAAAAGTGTCCTAGAATGCCATCTATTGTAAAAAAGATGTTTTTTGAGGAAGGAAATGTAAGTATTCCATAGTTGTTAAAGATCAATTTGATTCACCTAACTCTTTACTCTTTTCCCTCATCTTTAAGAAGTCTTCAAGAACAATATCATGTGTATACTTCTTGTTTGAAATTGAATGGATCCTCTATAGGTATTACATTTTTGTTTTGATGGACTTTGATATATGTGAGCTTCCATCTCATTACATCATTGATCGTTGGAGAAAAGATATGGAATTTCCTTCTGTAATGAGAAGTTTTGAGGCTTTCCTTTTTCTTGATAATCCTATGGATAGATATGAGGACAAATGCTTAAAGATTCTTAAATTTACTGATATTGGTGCAATCTCTTTATCCAATCATGAGATATGCTTGAGGGTGACTAATGATGCATTCAAGAAATTATTCTCGTTGATGAGATTTTTCTTCTTTTGTTTCATTGTTTATGTTTTTTATTGTAGTTTGGGTGCCCATACTATCGATGACTTATTCTCTCTTGAAAAGAGGGACAAAAACTCTCCTTGAAGGTTGTCTAGAAAAGAGGTTGTAATATCACTTTTTTATTAGTAGCTTCCCATTTTTAATGAGAACAAATCTTAGATTGAGAGATCTAGGTAAATATTTTTTCATGTAAGGGTTTCCTCTTTAAATTTTTGTATAATTGATTTATTTTTTTTATACAATCCACCCCCACTATTGTGCTAACATCAAGTTTTGTGGTTGCTCTTGATGAATAGTGGTATGTTTTGGTTTGTGTATGGTGATAATGCTTTGAGCACTTGGTAGCCTTGTGATTGTTGAGTGCTATTTTAATATGAAGCTTTGATTTGTTTAAGAAGAATGACCTTAGAGAAAGTTGATTTACCGATGAAAGGGAGAAACCCAAGGGAAGTTCAAAAACTCATCGATTGGCTCAATTGTGAAGTTTGACAAAATCAACCACACACTTGGATCGTAGTCAATGTAACTAGAGGTCACAATGGGGAGCACAAACTCATTGTTGGAGCTAAGTGAGGTCAAGAACTACGTATTGTGAGAGAAAGGCAACGCCACGATTAAAGCATAAATCATAAATACCATCATCCTACGGGACACAACAAAGATCATATACTACAATATTACAAAGAAAACGTTAGATGCCCTTCACTAGACATGCTCACAAGAGGCAAGTAGAGAGGTGGGTGAGAAGGGAGGTGAAGACTTGGGTACAAACTGAAATGGAGGCAGCTAAAGATGAACGATAGAGGAGGAGATGCAACAAAATTCTTCCCTATCCAACGAGATGTGGAAAGGAAAGGTGATTTGGGGGGAGGTGGGGGGGGGGGGGGGAGGGTGTAAGATGTGGTAAGGAAAGGTGATTTGGGAGGGAGAAAGGAAATGAAGACGAAAGTTTTAAGATTTTGAATCAATCACCGCTGCCATTTTGAAAATTATTTAAAGTAATATTAGGAATTTAATGACAAAAAGATAATTTACGATGCTTGTAGTATATTTATGTAAAAATCCCCTGGTTAAATGTCCCTGACTGTTGCATCCTCTCTGAAACACAACCGAATTTCCTACATGAATGCAATCTTCCCTTTGTTTTCCTCCAAAACAAACATATTTCCAAAAGAAAACATTTCAAACCATAGAACTTTCTAGCAAAATAAATGAGAATTTACAGACCCAAGAGGAGCTCAATGGCTTACTCGGGTGCTATTTGCCACCCAAGTGAACAACCAAATCAGAGATAATACAAGGTTACATGAATAGCAATCTCAACTCCTCGCGTCGTTAGTGCTGAGTTCATTTCTATCACATTTTCCCATCAGTTCTTCAATAATGTTGACTATATACGAAACAGTGCCTACTAAAACTAGACACATTAGTTTCGCTAGTTTCGAGAGCTAAAGAAGCATTACCCACAGGGCCCAGTTGGAGAGGGATTCATGGTTTGTTGCTGCTGAGCTTCTTCAGCTTGACGAAACATGAACTGGAGCTCTCCTACTGATGCAATCGTTACTTCTGGACGACGGCCATCTCAGTCCTTTCGCCTTAACGAACCACCAGCTTTCCCTGCTAATGCTACATGCCTACCTGGCAACAAGCATATGTTCACGGTGGGAAGAAATGGCAACAAGCATATGTTCACGGTGAACCAATTATCCCTACAAAAACCGCCTTGTCGCTTGCCAATTACTCAAAGCGTTCATAGGAACCGGCAGAGGGGTTTCCAGAGATCTGGTCACACTGGCCACGCCATGCGTTGCCGCCGTCTGAACTGCTGCTGTTCTGATTTGGGAGGACATTGTTCCCAAACTCGCCTTCCAAGCTCATCTGCTGCACTTCTTGAGGGGAGAGTATCCTGATGCATTTCACGCAGCTCACAAACTCCCTGCAGGCGTCAGGAAGAAACCCATAAGATTAATCCAACCAAAACTAAAAAGACATTTTGCAAAAAGAACTAAAGAAAACAAAAATCGACATTCACTAGTTTGTCAGCTCAAAAGCCCACTAATTCTGTTCTCCTAATAGTCCCCTCATTGCCTTCATTTTGATTACCACAAAATTTTTAATGTTAAGCTAGCGATTTCCAATTCGACATGGAGGACTTTTGATGCAGTTTTCATATAACACAGAGAGCATATAATATATTCAGCACAAACAACAAAATTAAAAATTAATAAGCTTTCCATGTCGGCAACTTACTCCCAGGGGTCATCTCCCACAAGCAGAACATCATTCTCATGGTCCACGTAAACAAATTTCCACCCAATCTTATGTCGGTCTTCGAGTTGACCCTCGATGCTGAACATCCTCGCAAGATCCCACTTGAGCTCATCATAACCGGAATAACGGGATATGTCTATTGATCTCCCGACAGCCCCACGCTTATAGACCTTATATCACAACAGGAGGAAATTATTAGCCCCTTGGCTAATTCAGAAATTGAATGTGCAATTTCAAAAACTTTCATTTAGTTATCCACAAAACAAACCTTTGTATACGTCCGCAATCTCTGCACTTGAGAAGGCGGTGCCCATTTATTCAAGAATCCATTCTCATTGATATTCGAATCTATCGAGTTGAACGGCGGGTCTCCAAAGGACTGGGAAACAATGGAAGATGATATCTCCTGCTGAGCTTCTTTCGAAGCGATGGCAACCATGTTGGCCGAGGAGAGATTGTTTTGAAAATCCTTCATAGGACTGATGTTCTTATCTATCAGGACATCAGTCGTCAAGGGAAGCTCCAGTGGGCCATCAATGTTCACCCCAAAAAGGACATTATTTCTAGGATCAACAGCCTGAACTTCCCCATCCAAAGGATTGTCTCTGAACAGCACGGATTCTTGATTAAAGGTCAACAAAGGGAAGCTCGGTTGAAATTTTCCAGAGTCCTGGGAGATGCAGGCGGAAGTTGCCGAAGAAGACGAATCCATGAAACCCGTCTGCATAGCTGCATGGCCTGTATACGGTTGCTGAGCAGCTGCTTCGACTCCCGTTCCCACATTCTGTGCCTTGGGAATGACGACTGAGTGTTTCACCCGGTCTCCTGGTTTCATCGACTCCTTGGGTGTCTTCAGACTGGTAGCCAGCACATCGAGATTGCTTGGATTCAAAACAGAATTAGTTACATCGTCTGCTTTCACAGGGCCGTTTTGCTGTGCTTTGATTTCAACCAGCTGCTGCGGAAGAGCGTCACTAACTTTCGCCAACGGTGGCACAGAACACGAAGGGAGAACATTGGCATCTAGCAACTGTGCTGCTATGCCTTGCAACGGACTACTGGACATGGGTTGCAGATTGACAGGTGGCGGGAGAACCACACTATGCAACTCCGACGATGGCAACTGCTGCATCTGAGGTTTCTGCTGCATCTGGATTTGCTGTGACAATGGCTGGGAGAATTGAAGCTCCGCAGCAGCAGTGACCGCAGCACCCGTGGAAAATTGCATGGGTAGAGTATGCTGTTGCGAGAGAAGTTGAGCATTTGGAAAATTCTGTGGAGTAGAAATGATCGCCTTTGGTTGCTCCTGGACTGGCTGAGATTGAGGATGCTGCGGAATTGCTTGTTGCAGGAGGGCCTGTTGCTGCAGCTGTAGCTTCTGAAGCAGTTGCAGCTGAATCTGCTGCTCAGAGAGTTGGGTTTGCTGGTTCACCTGCTGCGAGCTCTGGACGGAAGCTCGATTCTGATGCTGTTGCTGCTGCTGCTGCTGCTGTTGTTGCAGTTGCTGCTGCAGCAGGATCTGTTGCTGCTGTTGCGGAAGCGGTAGCTGCATCTGGTTCGAGAGGACGCTAATTTGTGAAGGTTGTGGGGAGCTATGGATCAAAGGTTGTTGCTGTTGTGGCTGCTGCTGCTGAGATTGTTGCTGATGGGTTTGATTTTGAACAAGTGCGGGAGGTTGTATGAGATTACTCTGGTTTTGGCTCAAGGGCATCGATTGGGTGACGGCACCCATCTGCTTCTGGGGCATGTTGATGTCTTGAAGCTGCTGCTGTGGTTGCTTCGTGATGGTGCTGAGATGATTTGATGGGGCTTGTAATTTTGAGAGCTGATCAATTTGTGGATTCTGTTGAGGTGGTTTCGGAGTGTTGAACTGTACACTGTTTTGCTGCATGATCTGCGCCTGCAAGTTCAACTGTCTGGATAGGTCTGTAACACCGAGATTCTGGAGTACCGGTCCGGTAAGGGAGCGAAGATAGTCTGGTTGGGAACTCGAGCTGCCAAAGGACAGATTCTGCTGCATGCTCATCCACTGAGCTAAGCTAAGGCCGGGCATTATTGCATTCTGAGTCTGGGAATCCTTGATGCACACCTCCTCGCCTAGCCATGGCATGGCCCTCTTGATAAGGTTTTCCACATTGGATTCGTCATCTGGAACACAATTTTTTAGACAGTTTTAGTGCATTATCATGGTTACAATCCAATGGATGGCAGCCAATTTGTTTGCATTTCAAGATCTTGCATGTGCAAAAAAATGATGGCCTCAAAAACACTTTAGTTCGGATGTTATATTCCAACTAATTGCTACCGATGCCTTGAAAATTTTCTGTGCGATGGATTCGGGAATTTTTTGAGATATGAATTCGGTCTTCATTACAATTATCGGTAACACCTTAAAAAGTAATAGCAATTTGAGGTTCAGAATTAGATGGACAAAAAATCATTGAAGGATCCAATGCTTCTGTCCACTGGCATATTTATGCAGACAAACTACATTAGCAAATTCTCATGTATCCGATCAGAATTAGCAAATTAAATGGTGACAGTGGAGGCTAAAGCATGTACCTGGCACTCCAGGTTGTCTGGGACGCTTCGACCTGAAAAAGGGAGGGGGGCAGATGAAGAAAGGGGCAACCACAGGTTCAATCTCCCAGATAGAAACACGATTGCGCCTCTCACCAGCAGCAGATTCATCCCAACCAACCTATTAATAGACATCATGGCACTTTACATGAGTCCAATAACTCTCATAGCGTGTGGTACGAATTAAGATAGCTTTAGAAAATCCACCTGCAGGTTGCGCCACTGAGAATTTTTCCATCTAACTTGATCTAAATCGCTAATGCCCGTGATAGTGCCCATATACCTGCAAGGTCTCATACATAAAAAAATTACTCATTCTTATAAAGCAGATATCTCATGATCAGGGGGCTGGATAGAGAAATTAACTGCGTGCAGAAAAGGGGAAATCATGTGAATCCATTTTGCACCAAATGAAAAGGAAAAAAAAAAATGGAGAACAAGGATAAGACTTCAGCAATGAGATTGTGTGCAAAAATACCTTCTGGTTCCTGAATCCTCTGTTTCGAACATCATGCGAAACCGCATTCCTAGAGATAGCTGGTTACTGTAGATAGCTTTGTTATACTTTGTAAGAGGAATTACAAACTCCGATGGACTGGCCCTGCAATAAAATCAATATGTCAAAGCAAACATCTCCGGAAAGGGCAAGAAGACTCCAAAACCAAAATAACTACCACCTGAGGTCACACAAGATTCAGAACTTTAATAGGGCAAACAAGAGGTCTTAACCTAGGATTGTAAAATACAGTAAAAGGGCCATTGTTCGCTGCCGCGTGCGCCGCAGCAGCAAGGACACCGATATGCATGCTATCGCTCGATAGAACCGATGACGGCATGTTGGTGGGCTGCCTGTTCGCCCGCCTTATCCCCAGTAACAGTTGCGATTTCGCATTCCTACTCATGAAAACATGAAACAAGTAAGCAAACCATTGGCACTCCCTGCATTCATTGAGATAAAATGCACTAGCAAAATCACAATAACAAACTTGGAAGATATCACAAAAAACGAAATGAGAAGGGAAAAAAAAGCGTGACAAAAAACTATGCATCCATGTCAAGGGGCTACTCCCTTTGGCCAAATATAAACAATTACTGCTAATCCAGTAAATAGCCACTTTTAAGACTATGGCCAAATCTTGCAGTTGTCATCCACTGTGCACAAAATGGACGAGATTGCAAATAATTGGTGCAGCCAAAAATTTTAAATACCTAATAAACAGGACTGAATCCCCTGCGAAGAGCCTTTTCCCGCTGACGAAGAGGCTCCATCCTGTGGTGAGCAGATGCCTCTTTGGCTGACCTGAACACCAGAAACAGCAACTACATGATATATGATTCCCCCCTTAACAGACCTTTTCCAAAAAGATACCTCAGTTGCTAAAATTCTTCCAGATCAGATCAATTCCACCCTACCGCGATAAATATGCCGGAAAGTCCAGAGGTTATCGTGCAGATCCCGTGCCTGCAGCTCCTGAGCAGGCGGCTGCAACGAGAAGTCCTTCAAACAGGAAACCACAGCACAGCAACTCAACCAACCAACCAATAAAACAGGAGAGAGCACACACACAGAGCATTCACAACAAAGAATCCAACAACAACAACAATAAAGACTCCACTAGCACTAATTGCGGTCCGCTACAAAGATATATCTATTTCGAACCGTTTCTGGGCTTAAATTGAACTAATTCCTTACAAGGGGAGGGAAGATCTTCTCGGCCGCGCGGCGGGGCACCGAGAACCCACCGTGAGTACTCGTGTCGCTCGCGGTCAGCGTCTTGCAGAAGAACTCCGGCTGCGGCCTCGCCGACCTCCCGGCGAGCTCCGTCGCCAGCAGCGCGTCCTTGTTGTACTGCACAAATCAGGAAAATTAAAAAAAATAATAAACAAACCTTTTCTCACTAAGAAACACAATTCGACACCATAAATTCTCGCTCCCTTCGTTTCAGCAGCACAACCGCAAGCTGCAGTGGCTACAAAAGGGCAGTTTTAGCCGCGCGAAAAAAATAAAACGCACGGTTTCAGACGGTTAAACAAACGTCCATTTGAACGGGGAAACAAAACCAGAAGAGGGAGACACAATTCGACACCATAAATTCTCGCTCCATTCGTTTTCAGCAGCACAACCGCAAGCTGCAGTGGCTACAAAACGGCAGTTTTGGCCGCGAGAGGGAAAAAAAAAAAAAAAAAACCGCACGGTTTTAGACGCTTAAACGTCCCTCCGTTTGAACGGGCAAACGAAACCAGAAGAGGGAGATTCCCGAGACTCACGGTGCTGACGGGCTGCAGCGTCATCTGCGCGTAGACCTCGTCCGTCTCGGCGTCCGCCTACAGAAGACCATGAATGTAACTAACCGTACGTAGAGGCTGCCGTACGTCTGGGGAATTTCGCGGGAACGTGTACGTACGTGGAGGGTGACGTTGTGGAGGCGGCAGACGAGCTTGGAGGGGAGGTTGGGGTAGTTGGGGAGGGGGGAGTCGGCGTCCCGGTGCATGGAGGCGGCGATCTGCTCGAGGTGGCCCTGCGGGAAGTACACTACGAGGGTGCCCGCGTGGGGGAGGGAGACGAGTGGCCCCGCGCACGCGTGCCACAGCTCCGCGTTTATGCTCCTCTGCTTCTCCCCTGCGACCACCGTGAGTGAGAGGGGGTGAGGAGGAGGTCGTCCTAACTGGGTGTTTTTAAGGAGTTGGGTTGTTCGAACCCTCGGCGGAGTTGGTCGGCGAGGCGGCGGCGGTGGGCGGAGGCTTCATGGGGGAGGTCATGGTGGTGGTGCTTCCCGAGACTAGCAGGGGCCCATGGAGGGAGAGGGGGGTGTTGGTCCCGACAAGGGGGAGACCGGGGAAGGAGGAGGGGGAACGGGGTGTTTCGGAGCTGTCGCGTCGATGGAGTGGGGACTGGGAAAGGTGTTCGGTGTGTTGTACAGCGTGAGCTTAGCTTTAGTTTTAGCTTAGCTGCAGCTGTGTGTGGGGACTGTTGATGGCTACTGATGAGGGAGTCTGTAGTGTTACTGTTGCTACGCTCACCACCACCGGAGGTGGCAGCAGTCAGTTGTGGTGGTTTTGCGTCTAAGACCCTGTAACTTTTTATCTCACGCATGGGTGGGAAGTTAGGGAGGTGGGAATGGTGCCTTTTTAGTTATAGACACCATTTAGTTTGTGGAATTGCTTTCATAGCCTTATCATTGGCAGTGTGGTTAGTTTCAGGATTGCTCAATTCTACCATTTCCCTGTGGAATAGCTTCTTTCATCGTTTATTTCCAAACAATGAAAGCATGCCAATCCCACTGCTTTAACTTGTTCTACCACTCAACAGAACTTATCACATTTTTTCGGTCCTCCCTTACGTAATGCTACCTCGGTGTTCAAGGCGTAATTTGTGTTCCAGGTTGATTTTAAGATCGTTTTATTGAGTGGAAAGGAGCTATTTAATTTGATGGTAGAATAAGTAGTATGTTAGGTGTTATAGTCGAATTGACCCATCGTCTCCTATAATTTCGATTTGAGATCTTTTCTTCTCTGCGTGTTTGCATCTCTCTTTGTGTTTACCTCAGCCCCAACTCCCTCTTTTGCAATGTTGCATATCACCTTGAGATATTCGTTAATCTAAACTACCGTTCCCAACACGTACCATTAGCTCTGATTAGAAATATTGACTTCCGATGTATTTACTCACATGTCACGTTTAATCTATTACCCATATCACAAGCCTACGAAACAAACTCTGCACATAAATTTGATACCCAAGCTTTTCAAATGCGTGAATGCCATCTTCAAGTTTGCATTCTACGGGGTTGTTTGCGTAGGGAAATAATAATAATAATAATAATAATAATAATAATAATAATAAGAAAATAAAATTACTAGAGGAATTGAGTATTTTTTACTTTAGGTAAAATGTTCGTATTAAATTAGATATTTTAGAGAGATGGGTGTCATATTATGAAATTACAAGAGATTAAAAAAATAATAATAATTTCACATCTAAAGTGTAATTATTTTCTTCCATAACTAAGCACCCAATTTTAAAATAAAATAATTTTAAAATTAAGAGAGTCAAATAGGGAATTAAGATCTTAATTCCCATAAACTAACAATCCTTAAGGCAATATTTGTTTACAGGGATTGGGTCATTGTGTTGCATTTGGATCCTTTGATCTTAGGCTATAACAAATCTAAGATAAAGCCCTCAATCTCCAAGTGATCTAATTCTAGGGGAAGGGGTGGGATGGACGTAGTCCGAGATTATTTGAAAGAACACCTCCACCTATTCTTCTAAACATCACATGATTTGATATATATTTTCTCTAAATATAAAAATTTTACAATATGAGATTTATCTTACAATCTCATCATTTACAAAATTAATCATTCAAAATCAATTCATTAAAATAAATGGTCCCTAATGTAGTGATACTAGTAAAAATTGCATGATGGATTGATCAGAATTGAGAAGCACATGATCTTACAAAGATTATTTGGGTGCATTCAAATAAAAATTCACACAAGGCTCTTTTTTTTTTTTTTTTTTATGAATGATGATAGGTATACATAATTTTGTACATAAAATTATACTCACTAAAAATGATATTGTCCAACTAAATATGTCTCCCCTTTTAATAGAGACAAATATCTTACGTGTACACTTTTTATATATAATTCTGTATCTAGGAAGTGTTTTCCTTTATTTACTGACAAGCTACAAACTTCATCATCACTTCTAAAAGATCATGGACTCAATTTGTGACAATGTTGGAATTATCATGAAAGCTTAAGGGTCTTTACTTGGATTTGTCAACTTCGTCAACAAATATTTAAAACCCAAGAAATTCGGTGGACGCGGACGGTGATGGGAAACGGATGCAAATAAGAAGCAACACAAATGTCTTTTGACATTTCCATTCATGCAACCATTTATGCAACCCTCACACAAACAGTATGAAGCGTGAACAGAACGAAGCCGCCAACGTGGCGGTTCCCAAGTTAAGTGGCTATTTTCCGTTTTCCAACCCGTCTTTTTAGCAGTAAATGATGATGAAGTTCATTTCCATTTTTAGCCCCCACCCCTTGTTGGAAACGGGAAAGTGGAGGACGGATCACGTTCGCCAGTGGCGGAATAACGATACGATGCAAACGAAGCGTGAGGACGGGCCTTCGTGGTTAGGAGGCGTAAATTACTCCCCTTCCGGAGGGCAATCGATTACACGGGCGACGGGTGGATCGATCCGAAGGCTCGAGCATGGCTCATGTGTACGGACGGGGCCGTGTTGCAAGCGGGGAGAGGTACCCGGAAGTATGTGGAGTGGGCCCCACGCTACAAAGCTTCCATCATGCAGCAAAGGAGCATGGAAGGGTGTTGGAAAGAGCCCTTTTTAGTCTAGTGGGAAACGCAAGCTTTGCTTGCTCGGCTCACTTGATCGGTTTTGGGAAGCCATGAAACTTTGGGCATAAGAGTTTGTCACATGCATCTTGTTTTGGCTTGGCCTTTAATTTAGGTGTACTTACCTACTAGTCCTCCAAAATACGAGGACTGTTCAATCGCCCTAAAGAGAGTGGATAACATCATATTGTTACCAAGAGAAGACGAGCGCTTGGTCTGACATTTGAAAGAGGCTTTTGTTTTCTTTGTCACCTGAAGATTTTAACCTCTCATGGTTTGGGACGATTCCTCTTTCCAATTGCCAAAAGTAATCTCCCACCATAGGTATTTTGTATTATGAATGATTTATCATGTTTGTGCTCTTTTACCAGAAAAGTCACGTCCAAAATAACTGACTCAACAAGTTTAAGACTAAGGAGTGATTTTGTGATAACAAGACTAGGGTTACATCGCTATTGCTTTAGTCAATAAATTGAGTACTCATTCTCATGCTACTATACCTCCACTGTTCTAGATGACCTGGCTAGTTTGCTTGACACAAGCATCTAGTCAGGTCCTCCGATGGCAAAACTTGCCAGAGTCACAAATTTAGTGGACCTAATATCCAAGCAAGGTGCCACATCCATCATCCAAGATGACAAAGCTCAGGAGATGTTAACTCAGAAAGGCAAAAGGATACGGAGGCAAAGTGAGATCTCGCAAAGTGGGGGACACTTGTGCTCCTCAAAAAATAAATAATTACGTTCAATAATTAAAACTTTAAACCTTCTATTAAAAGTATTCATTATATATAGAAAACAAATAATTAATCGTATTATACAAAAAAAAAAAATTAGTTCACATTTAAAAGTTATATCCTCTCCTCATATTTACATTAGATAAACAAAATTGAATTACCAACCTTCTATCTCTCAAGCAATTAACTAATAAATTTTCGAATAGGGATCAATAGAGTTTGGCCCGAACAAGTGGCTACTCCATAGGATCCATTGATCAATGCGTCGTATGGTGACTGTTGCATGGGATTTTAATAGTATCAAGCAATATTTTAATTTTACACTTATTAGTCTAAAGTTTCATGGTGCATGGGTTCATCTCGCTGATCTCAAATCTAAAGGAGAAATGGACGGGCTCAATCACAATCAAAAACCACGTGACACAACACGAGAGGAAGAACTTGCTATATGTACATTCCGGAGACGTTACAAGCTTACATCTTGTGGATGCAATTGATGACTATATCAAGATTTTATGGCCCACTTGTGGAAATCCAAAGAAACATTATCCTCGAAAAAATTGAGCGAATTTGGGGGTACGAGTGGATCATCGCAATCTTGGTGTCCAATTCATGCCGTTGCAATCCATAAGGGCCAATTTACACAGGGGATTCATGAGAATATAATCTCTCGTAGCTTTTATTTTTGGAATAAGCTAACTTTGATTTATTAAGAGGTTAACTTATTCCTCAACTTATCACTTAATTTTATTCGTGTCTTCATGTCTACCGTCACGTTAAAGGATAACTTACTTTCCTAACTTTTGTGCATTAAATATAAATATGAGTTAAGTAAATAAAAATAAAATTTATTTCTTATTAGAAAGAAGTTGATTCATGTTAATTATTTCCTATAATAAATTTTCTCTAGAAGAATATTTTAATAAAATTGATCAATAACAAAATAGAGAAAATATAAAAAAAAAATATTTTGTGTATATAGAAGTAACATTCGTCTCTTATTAAAAGAAAAGATCATGTAATTTACTGGAGTCATACTTTCTATAAATAAATATATAACTTTGTATGTATCTATCCTCGTTCAGAAGAAAAGGAGAGAAAGCGAAGAAAACGCAAGCAGAAATAAGCTTTAGAGCGATGAGCAATTCCGAGCAACCGCAAGCACCAAAATCCAATTTCCCCAGAAACCACAACCAAGAACGAACCCAGTCACGGCACATGGGACCGGGGGAACCTTCCCGCGGGGTGGGGGCCACCCGACTCCCCATGGAATCCGTGGGGAAATTATAACCCCAACCCCACTTGCGATACGTAATTGGCGAAAAGGGCCCTACCCGGAGCACGAGGTCGGGCCACGCGCCGTGCTCCCCGGGGTGGAGCCCCACGGGCCCCACGGGGAACTACATTTCAGCTTCAGCCTTTGTCGCTTTGGGAATTCGTGCGCGGCCTCACGCCGCTACGGACGCGCCTTCCGCCCGTACCGGGGGAATCCGGGTGCATGCGCCGCCCACGGCGACGTGGACGGATGGGCGGTCCCGATTGATCGCGGGTGCCTCGCGGTCGTCCCACGCCTGCGGATCTGTGATGATGTTACGTCCCATGCTCCGCACGGATTGCGTGCAAGGGGCTTTTACGTTGGATCTCAGGTAAGGACCACAATTACGACCCACCCCCCCGGACAGATTCCTTTGACCCTCATTTTAAGCATTTTTCGAAATTTCCCACCTCAGAGAAAGCGAAAAACCCCCTGCATGCTTTGTTTTTTTTAAACAAGAAAGGTAATTTTATTACTTAAAAAGTTAAACAGATCACAGACCAAATAGCGTGGGCAAAAAAAATAAATCAAACGTAACCAATCAAATCAATCAAATTGTAACGTATTTGCCGTATGTCCGACCTTTTTTTTGTTTTGCTGTATGCTCTGGGAATTCCTTTCCCTTCAGACTCGTCAAACGACACCACAAATCAGCATTTTGGTATGAAAAATTTTCCCCCACCCACTCCAAGGCAGATTCAACGGCCAGGACAATGGAATGAGAGGCTGCAAGCCCCACCAACCGCCTCCAAATTGCAGCATTAAAATTGCAATGAAAGAATTAGCGGTTGCACGATTCTTTTTCTTCTTCACAAAGAAGGTGCCATGCAAGTCCTTCAACCTTGAATTCTCTCCCACGTAGAGAGATGATTCTAGGAAGCAAATAGTGTACAAGCCGATGATTTTGGGAGGGGGGGGGGGGGGGGGGGGGGCATCAATAGACCATATAAATCTTAGGATCGGTTGGGTGGGAGCTTCATGCTATCCTTATCAAGTTCCAAATAGATGATACCTGTCCATTCTTTAAGGGTTGTTTGCTTGCTGGGATAGGGTGGCCTGTCCTCCATTTGGCACTCTCAAACTCGACATTGAAACAACTCGACTTTTAGCTCATAAATCCGAGTTGGTTTCATCCCGTGGGGAGAGGTGTGATGAAGTAATCACACAGTTTCATCCAACCTTGGATTGAACCTTCTTTACATTATCCCACCAATAAATATTCTAACTAGTCAAATAAAGAATTAATTTCTCCAATACCTTTATAAAAACTCAAACGAATCCAACTCCTATCCTAGTATATATCCATAGTAAGTTCTACCCGCGTGCATGCGCACACGGCTATTACTAACTATTATATATACTAATACGCAATTAACTCGTTCCATTTCGACTTGATCCAAAAGTACAAATAAATACAAAACCATCACACTCCCAAGATTACCTCACAATCCTACGTATACAATTTATAATTCCTCAAAAATAATCCTTACAAACAAACTGTATCTTAAGATATAGGATTGATGGATTAATCCTATGTTTGACAATGATTATCTAGATATTGAAATAACTCAAATTTTAACCCATAAACCTAAGTTAATTTCATCCCTCAAAAGAAGGTGAAATGGAACACTCCGTTGATTTCATCGCACGTGGGGTATTAACTCCTCCACATTATCCCACCAACGACTACTCCAATTAATCAAATGAGAAATTAATTCCTTCGATCCTTTAACCTGAACCAAAAATATAAATAAGTAAAAAATAATCACAATCCCAAAATTAATTACCTCAACATCTCACCTATATAATTTACTATCCTTCAAAATTAATTTCTCTAAATAAATCGTAACTAAAACCCTCGACACGTGTAAAAATAACTTTAATCGATAATCTCAAAATATTTGACAGTAATCTTCTGAAACATCTTCAGACATCTCTTAGTACTTCTCACTGACGAGCAAAGGGTAATGGTTTCCCGTAACACATCTAACGTCCCATCTCACGCGGAGCATCTCCTTCGTCCATTCACATATGCACGCAAAATAAGAGTGTGGGACCACCTATGCCTGCCAAACGAACTGAGTCACCCACTTAAGCCTGCCGAACAGGTTGGGTTTTCCACCGAGTCCTGTCAAACGGGTCGCGTTAAACACGATTTATTTAGATCAAAATTAATTATAATTATGTTTGATTGGATCTAATCTATTTATTTAATAAATTTATTAATCTAAATTTAAATTTGATCTAATTATAATAGTTAGATTTGACCCTACTCGTTTAACCTATTTAATTAAATAGATTAAATGAATTTGAGTAGATTTAAATAGATTTTAAATGGTTAAAAGTAAAATGAGTAAATGAATTAAATATATTTTAAATAAATTAAATAGGTGAAATTAGACAAATGAGTTGAATTTCATAAAATTAACTAAATGAATTAAATATATAAATGGGTTAAATGAGTAAATTAGGTAAATAGGTGATGAGAACCTCATCATGAGCCATAACTAGCTCATTTTGACCCAATACAAAGGATAAAAGCTCCTACATAACTCAAGGAAAGGCTTAACTCAGAGAATTCTAAGTTTAAGGAGAAAACAAGTCATAAGGGGTAAAAATGTAATTTTACCAGTATAATCTGCATACAGGGTAATTCAGGATCCAAACATAGGTCAAAGCAACTTAATAAGAATAAAAGTGGGATGAGATGATCTAGCAAGGGCTACAGCAATTCCAAGGAACTAAATGATAATCTGTAACCCTAAAACAAACCCACTTCAATTCACGAGGTTCAAGGCAAAGAAAAAATGGAATAAACCCTCTAAAATTCATAGAAAAATAATCTCTAGGGTTTAGAACCTTCAATTTGACCTTAGGAACCCATCTTGACCTACATTGAGAACCATACCCAATTAATAACTTAATTTGGGTTTTTACGTAAATTGACCAGTCAAACAAGGTTTAATCTAGAAATAAAATTCACCATCACATTCCTTAGGTCCTAATTAGTCATGTATAAAAACTTGAGCCTAAGAAGAAACCTTCTTGACCAACTTTACACTTTGGTCCTCATATATTTACTTTTTGGCCCTCAACTTTTGAACCCTCGCATTTTGGCCCCTAACGCTCCTTCGTTCTTTGCGTTCAGGTCCCCCCTGCAAAACCTGCCAGCACCATGCTCCGGCGACCTTGCGCGGAGCATGGCGCCGCGCAGGGTGAGGGGGAGAGTCTGGCAAGTAAACCGGAGGTGCCCTCTGCTCGCCGCCGCCCCTTCCCCCGGGCATCTTCTTCTCCGGCGACAGTCGATACGACTGTCGCCCGCTCCGACGCCTCCTCGTCCTGCTAAGTAGGTAGAACTCCTCCTCTTCCTCCCCTCTTCCTTTTCCTCACTTTAAACATCTACTGTCGCCCTCGATTCCGACCACTCACCCTCACCTTCTCCGCCTCCGGCCATCCTCCGGCGAGCCGCTCCCATCACTCCAGCAACCCACACGGCTCGCCGACCACCGCAGAACCTCCGCCTCCTCACCCTGATCAACCTCCGCCCTTCCACCTCCCCCACATCACCCTCTGCAACTCCACCGAACAAACCCATCTTCCGACCCACAGTCCGACCTAGGGCAGCCCTTAAGCTCCGCCCCGCCGCCTGCACACCCCCCGACCACCTTCGCCGTGCCACGGCGAAGGTCCTCCGCATTTCTGATTGGGCCGAGAGGCCGTTTTTCTGTGGGCAGGTACCTGCGCTCGTCGCCGCCATTGTTGAAGCGAAGCAGCTTCTTCACCTGCTGCCCCAGGTGCAAAGCGCCCAAGTCACCCTCCCAGGCTGTGCGGGGGCACTTCGGCAAAGCGTTAGGCTGCAGTTGAAGCGAAGCTCTCACGCGAAGCCCCCGCGCTTCGCCTCGACTGCCGCTGCTTCCTCCGCGCAGGCACCCAAATTGGGGTGGGACATTTAGTCCCACCTCGTAACCTTTCAGAGGAGAGCGCCTGCATAAAAGCAAAAAGTGTCTTATGCTCGTTGCCTCCTGAGCACGGGGTGAGGTCCCTCTCACTCACTCGCTCGCTCGACCCGGTCTCGTCCGCGCTCACGCCTCGCGGACCTGGCCCGACCCGACTTAGACTGACCTGCACTCCTCGCCCACCACGCACGCCGGTGGGCCTGGACCCGGGCGCGACCCGTATCCGGCTACCCGGCAGCTCTGGGAGAGCTATCCTATGAGCGGATTCTGTGAGAGAGAGAGACGCGGGGGGGACGGTAGAGATAGGTTTTGCCCCTCTCTGATCAAGCTGTGTAAGTGTGCAGGCACAGGTGAAGAAGAACCGTGGAAGAAGACGAAGGCTGAAGGAAGGAGGATCACCGAGCGGCACTGTAGCAGCGGCGGTTTAAGTCGTCTGATTGGAAAATCAGACGACGTCCTGAAGGCAAGGAAGGAGAAGGAAGGCGAGGCAGAGGAGAACGCAGAGAGGCCAAGACAAGAACTGAAAGAAGAAAAAGAGCACGAGAAGAAGATCTGAAGAAAGGAAAAGAAGAAAGAAAGAAGAAGAAGAAGAACAGGACCGCTCTGCAGAAAAGAAGAAAGAAAGAAGAAGAAGAAGAACAGGACCGCTCTGCAGAAGAAAGAAGAAGAACAAAAAGAAGAGAGCAGAAGATCTGAGAAGGAAGAAGAGGAGAAGCAAAGAGAAAAGAAGAAAAGCCAACAAATTCTCTCTCTCTCTCTTTCTTTATTTTTGTAAAAGAAACTTGTACCCCTAGAATACAACTTGCTCCCTGAGTTCGACATCGGGAACTCTTTATTTCCGAGTAACAAATTGTATTAAACTGGTAATCACCTCCCTCTATACTATACTACGACGAAATAATAAAACTATAGAGGAAGGTAGCCCCCAACCAATAGGTTAAATGAGGAAAACAAAGGACTCAAGTAAAGGAATTTCTTATCGAGTTAAGCAGGTATTTGATCATAAACTTGAATCCAACCTATAACCCGTTAACAATAAATGAGTTTAGGTTAATTGGATTTAAACTCATTTATTATTAATAGATTTGGGTCGAATTCAAATCCATTCATCTGGCTAGATTTGGATTGAGTTAAGCGAGTTTGATTTTATTTATTGACTTGAACCCACTTAGAGACGGAACCGCTGTTGGGATAAGGGGAGGGTTATAGCATTCGACATTGATTTTCGTCCTCAATTATCATTAACTCAAGAGTAAATTCTCACTTTATTTGCAGCTTATTTTGCTACCAAAATCGTATCCTCTCCTGCTCGATTTGGTATTGAGATGCCGTTTGGTTGAGGGTTGGTGTCTATTTCTGGGGAAGGGACTAGTTGTAGAAGTAGTAGTATAAGTGGTGGATTAATCGATAATGAATGTGATAGATGGATTGATAAATATATTGTTAAATTATATATTAATGTGATTTAAATGCATAGAGAGATGTAATTTAGTTGTTTTATATTTAATATTAAGATATTTTTATATATTATTTTGTTAAGAAGTAAAATAAATATAGTTAGTTGTGATAAATAAGTTAATATATTATAGGTAGAATATTGAGTCAATATTTTTTATAAATGATACTTGCATCATAAAATTATTTATACGCTATTTATTTAAGGGATGTTTAGTTCGTGGATTAAGTGGATTTACATAAGGTTAAGTATTTAATCCATTACTTAACATATTTTTTATTTATATAGGGTTAAGTGAATTTAATTTGAGGTAAAATTATTCTACCTTCTATGTGTAATAACTTTAATTTGTCAAAATGTTCAAACAGATTAACTCACTTGTTCTACTATTTATTTAACTCATTTCCTATTTCTTTAAGGCTGGTCTGGATGAAGGGATATGTTTTATGGAATTACTTTTTTGTAAATAGGTTATCCTCCATTTTTGTTTGGAAGTCATAAAGATTATCCCGATGAGTTAAGTTGTATCTATTTGAAAAATTTTTGGATTAACCTACAAAAATACATGAGAAAACCCAAAAAAATCACTTATCCTACGTCAATCCTTTTATAACTTATTCCAAGTTAAATCTTTTTAATCTGAATTAAAATATACTTTCCATTAAACAAAATTAATCATTATTTTAATAAATTATCTCCCTTTCTAAATTAAATCTTAAACTTATTCCGTTGCCAAACCTAACTTTACACTCTCCTCGTCACTTTCCGTGGGTTTGTCCGTCAACCAAATGGCGCCTCGAATAGCTTCGATTTTTTTTGCAGGCAGTTTCTACCGATTTTGTCGCTGAAATGTGCAAGGCGGTGCAAGTGGAAGTTAGGAAGCTTTCAATGCAAGATGGTAAGGGCCTCGGTTTTGACAAAAAAAGGTGCCTTGCTTTTGATTTGAAAGGCACGGTGTTTTTTTTCTTCTTGTCCTTTTTTAAGAAGGATAAATATGTCGAGCATTAGCTTTATTCTCATGATCTCTGGATATCAACTAAGAAGCTTTATTACTCTACCAATCTCGTGATGGCTCAAGGCATGATCTTGGACATGACAATCGACGGTTGTAAAAGGATTTGTTAAGCCCACCATTGATCAACCGTGCCGATCGGTTGAGTTTGATCTCTAGGTAGTTTCAAGAGTGCAACAATGGTTATTAAGGAGAGGTGGATCTATCGTTGGGAATAAAATGGCCATGGCTGAAGGTCTACTTCAACTTATCACTGACCAGCACCAAATATCTATGAGATTTTTATATATGTGTCTAGATTCTTCCGTAATTACATCTATATTCTCACAAAATACATATTTACTTTCGTAAATCACAAAGTTCTTAATAGGGTCATTAAAGGGTGGAAGAAAAGATTGAAAATTTTATCACTACTCTTATCCTTATTTTTTTTTACCGTCTTCTCTCTTCTTCCTCGTCAAGCTCCCATTGCTCCTCCTCGCCAGAGGCCATGACAGCTGCAACAAGTACGGTGATGCGAGCTTCGCGGAGTGGCAAGGCATGGCGACATGGGTGAGGACAAGTGAAGTAGCGCTTGGCAAGGAGGGCAGAAGAGCGGGAAGGGTGGTGGTCGGATTAGAAGTTAACGGGGGGGAAGAGGAGGACACAGGAGGCGGTGCCAATGGCAGACCTCCGACCCCTCTTCCTTGAAGCCACCACCCACAGAACCACCACACCACCCCCCTCCCTTTCCCCCCGCCACACACACACACACACATTCTCCTCCTCCCATGGCAGGCCTCCCTGCACCTTCTCCTTCCACGAAACCCACCTTGATCGACACCCTGGGGCTCCAGATCCATGGCTGATCCACAAATCAACGACAACCCACCCCCACTCAGACGTCGTTGCAACTGGAAGGCCTGGCGTCAACGTTCTTCCAATCTCGGTTGAAGACCCCGACCTCCTCCTTTTTATCTTTTTTTTTTTTTTTTTTTACTTTTTTTCTAGGCAATAACCATGATATATTGGTAATATTAACCATAGTCAAATTTTCCATTACATAGTTGTCAGTGCAATGGAGTTAGAATGAATGGTACGACGGAAGGGTACATGTGATAGACGATGCAAGTTTACAGGATATAAAAGTATATATGCATTTTATGGTGGTATAGATTTATGTATTTAGGAAAGATTCGAGGAATATAAATATAAAAATTCCAATACCTGTTCAAGGCTTATTTATTTGATTTAAATGAATTTAGATGACTTTACAGAATTTGACTTGATAAATAATTATTTAGATGAGTCTCACCATAATGTGACATTTAATTCAATTTAATCTCGTTACCTTTTTACGACGTAGCTAGAGATTAATAAATAATAGAACATTTGCGACTGTTAACATTTATCACAAAAACCTTTACGACGATTAATGATCATTACAAATCTACAACAGTAATTTTCGATCTTAAATCTATGGAACCATTTGCACAACAAATTTGGCGTCAAAGCACGTACCATTTAAAAATGATCCTAAACATCTCAGCCGAGACAAAAACTCTACGTTTATTGGCACAGGGGACTTCACTGACCTTTACAAAGGGCCTGTCACAGTATTACACCATAGCTAAAGACATTTAATGACAACAATAAATCACCTCAAATAGAACGCTATCTACTTTAGGATCTTCAACTATACCATAACAACAATCCTAATATCCAATCTAATTTTTCTGGTATCACCATTTACACACCTATAATACTAATAGCATTCGACATGATATTTACGCATGTAAGTTAAAAAAATATACATCCATAAATTTAACTCAACATATTCAAGTTATTACAAGAAATAAGGTATTGAAAACATAAAATAAGTAAAGATATATATCAGATCAATAATATATTATTGTTACTGCTATTAATACAAAAAAAAATTCTTTACTTTCATCCTTGAACTCTTTCTCATGAGCGTCAACCCTACTAGCTCTATTTTCTACAACTATCTAGATCTTCAAACCTCCCCTTTTTTAATCTAAATCAACGTCCTTCCCTACCTTGAAGGCTTTTTCAATACGCATTAGCATGGTGCGGCATCATACTTTGGAGGTAGGTTAAACATGTGGACCCATAAGCATACATAATCCAGAGCATAATCGTATGATTTCATTAATCCCCTATGCCTGGCTTTCAACGTTGATAGGTCACCATCAAAATGTCAGGAACTTTTATTTAGCATTGCCCTAACATCAGCTTCATTTCCAAAGTTCGCCATCCATCTCCTGTCTACAACTTCAGCAATGAACGGTGGTTGCGAGAAGGACCACACCTTGGTGAGGACTTCAATCGTTGCTCGACTTCTAACTTTTTTATCTGAGATGATAGTGAAGTAAATATATCTATTCCATTTTCTAGGATCTTTTAGATTTAATTTGGTAAGAGGGATAATCCATCAAAATAAAGATTAATTTTATTTGGTAGGAAGAATATTTTGATCCGAATTAAGAGGACTTAATTCGAGATAAATTATTCTAGGATTAATGTGGGATAAATTTTTTTTATAGGTTATCTCATGTGTTTTCACAGGTTAACTTAGAAATTTTCTAAGTAATCACAGATTAACCCACCAGGGTAATATTTATAACTTCTAAATAAAAATGAAGGATAACCTAATTGTAAGAAAATTATCCCATAAAATTTATCCCTCCAACCAAACTAACCCTTAGTTCTTGATCCGCAACCTCCTCTACCTGTCACAATAACTTCCTTGCTCCTTCAGTAATTTCTAACCCAGCATTCTCCATCCTTCCCAGAAACAGAAGCAAAAAAATGATCGTATATCAGTGGGCCACTCCACCATATGCAAAAGAGAAAGCAATGGAAGAAAACAACGACACGTACGAGAAAAACAACAGAGAGAAACATCGATAACGTAAAAGACTATCCGTTAAACAAAGATGTAAGAAAGATGACGACGAGAGACTGTAGGTCGCCACCATAGCTGGTGGGGGGATGGAAGCGCCTTCGAGAAGGTGAACTCATCAGATGCAAAAGATCTTTTCAGTTGAAACGAAAATCTCCACGCAAAAGGCATGACAAGATTTTATCTGTTTTGGAATATAATATATGACTCCATGGATGCATATCCTTTTGACAACTTGCTTCTATTTTTATACACATCCGTCCAACTTACAGCTATTACCTTTGATTGGCTCTTATCCTACGGCACATGTGCTCCAATATATATATATATATACATATCGGCGTTCACATGTTGCCAGTTGGCGGTTGCCGTCCCCTCTAACAGCATAGTTGGTGGAGGAAGCTTCCTTAAACCCATTTCTCAAAATCACAATCTAATGCTCACTCTGTTTCGCCTGCAAATGCAAGTAAATTTGGGAAAGGCCACCCAATATGGTTGGCCACTATGTTCCGCAGGTCAGCCAGTATTAATTACATGTAAATCGATGGGAAATTTTTTTTCCATTTTTTTTATTAAGAAGATAGATGTGATGGATACGGAAGATAAATGTGATGGATACAATTAAGATGCTTTATCATTAAACCAATACTTCCCTCAAAGAAGTTAAAAACTTTTTGCACTTCTCTTTGCCCCCCATCAAGTTGGATAATTGTAACGAAATCTGTACCTATTAGAAGAAACTTGGAAGAAAACGATCGTCTACCCGATTGATTGGGGAGGTGAATAACATTGGAAAGTGTCCCAAATAATAGGGTATACTGATAGCAAACAAGTTGCCGATTGATGACCACATTATGGAATATTTCCATCTCCATTTAATCTATGTAACAGTGCAACCCACATGGGCATTGCGGCTTTCACACTTCTATTCTCCCACTTATGCATATCCACAACAATCAGTGCATGGAGGCATCTTTGCTGTCTCCATCATGTTTCCTTTTTCATGCCCAAAAGAGAATGCTTATCAAATAGACGGTTTGGAGGGATGGAAGAGAAATACAAAAATACAGAAACAAAGCTTCTGCATGCATGCCCAAAAAGGAAATTGGTAAAGAGCCACCCAAGGTAGAAATTGATAGACACCTTAGCTAGTTGCCAGTGAGGTTTCATTTCGTTAAACTTTTGACGTGGGTTTCATCCACAAATGCCACACCTCGATTTCAACTATTGATTTCTGGCTGAAAGCCAAAGTCTTAAAGATGCTTAAATAGTGGCGTGCCACACCATTCACCATTCTTTTTGTTCCTCTCTCTTGGATTCAGAAGTCTCTTGCAGATGAGTCAGAAAATTTGAAGGTAAATTTTGCAACAGCTAACTTTGGCACAAGAGCGTTGAATGTATAATTGACTTTAGCCAAAGGATTTCCAAAAAAAAAAAAAGACATCTAGGAAGGCAACTTAAAATGTCCAGGTCCAATCCTAGGGTTTTTTTAATCTTGATTCGCATTCTTCCTCACATTCTCTATATATAGTTCGTAAAGACTCCACTTGGTGCATCTATTCTCTCGAGTAGGTGTTGGCATTCTTCTTTATCGTAAGCTAAACATAGCTGAGATGAACCATTTGAGCATGTCATGGCTAGCTTTATAGTATCATGAAGATGCATCTTAAATCATGGCATAAACCATGCCTAGATGCTTGAAGACCACTTTTTTTTTTGAAAAGGTCTATGAGGATATTAATGATATTGGACATAGGTAAAGTGAGAACATACACTTCTAGATGATCAAAGAATGAAAAGTAATAGAAGTACAATGTGGCCCTAATTTAGGATTAGAAAAAGTTGTTTTAAAGTTGTGAATAGTTAAAAACATTGTAATTGCTCCTACTAGCTAGTATTGGAAGTGATAATAAAAGTAGGAATGTTGTCACTAGAATGGACCACACAAAAAGGGATAATCTATACATAATCATTCTAGGTCCACGCAAGTTGAAGATGGTTGTCATTAAATTGGTCGAACCCACCAGAAATGAAAGTTTGACTTGTGGATCGATGAAAGGAGCCTAGGCTCAGGTGCCAAAGGCTAAAAGATTGAGTTTAGGTGAATTCCATGAAAATAAGCTTGTTTGTGTAGCAATTTTCTTCTTGTTGAGAATTTTGTCGTTAGCTATATATATGTTTCCATTCATGTTTAAGCTTGGGAAAATAGATTGTTTAGTGAAGGTAAGCCTATTTGCAAAAGCAATAAGAAAGTTAGGGACCGACGTATTTCTTACAAGCATTGAACTAACTTCCATAAAATTGCTTAGACTTAGACTTCAATACAAGGTCAATTAAGCTATCCTTATTTATAATCCATTGAATGAATCTAGATCAACCAAAGCAGGTTGGCCTTTTATTCTAGATTATAGAATTCCTCTATTTGATTGAGGTGAGCTTCTAGTATTGAGTGATACGTTAAGATTAACAGCATTGCGAATGCAAACAAACCTCATATGCAAACAAGAGATCATCCTCCATCTTGGTTGGTGAAATATGTTTGGGAATGGGAGATAATATTTGGAGTAGTGTATGAAGTATTTATCCAATTTTCCCCACATGATCAAGCTCGTTAAACCTTACTCGCAATGTGGCATTTTTGTGCATTGCTGGCAGGAGGTGATCATCTTCTTAGTTATCTTGTTATTCCTCTTCTCTCTACCTTACAACTCTCCAATTCCTTCTATTTTTGGTTGGAGGTTTCACTTCTTAATTCGTGTACTGCATCATCATTCAGTAAATAAGGATGTTGCCTTAAATGGTATAAAATGCCTCATCATCGAAACTTTTTCTATCGTCGTCATCATAGCTACCCCTTTTACATTTTGTATTTGTGTAGACGCACCAATGTATTCCTGTTTCTCATCGAAAAAATACTAATCATGGATAAGTCAAAATCTCTTTTTAAGCTAGTCCTTGCCGTTAAAGCTAACCTTCGGCAACTAAATAATTACTATGATAAGACTAAAAGAGACATAGGTAATCGGAAAACGTACGCTACGATATATTTTGTAATGAATGACTCAACAAAGAAAATAAAATATATTAATTATAAATCAAAATATATTAATATATTTTTATTGTTAACCAGTGTATTTTAATTTTTAATTAATAAAAAATTAAAATACATCAATTGAAAATTAAAATAGACAATTATTTTTCACCCATGAGATTTAAGTCGAGGGAACCTAAATCTTAAACTCTAAATATTAAATCTTAAATCCTAAATCTAAAGATAAAAATTTAATTTTCAAGGAAAAAATCATTTTTCATGGTAGAGAATCATTTTGTATAGGTAAAAAATAGGTTAAAAATCAAAATATATTAGTGTGTTTTGTTAATTAAGTAAGGGTTATGCATTGTTAAATTGGGTTACAACATGTATTTTCTTACTCTCATCTATTTGTTTAATATTAAAAGTTAAAGTATAGAACGTTAATAAATATTTATTTAATATTAAAAGTAAAAGTAAATGTCAAAGTAATTTGATGAGATATTTTATTTAAAAACTCTAACAAAAATCTTAAAAGGAATATCTCCCCCGCTAACTCCCCTCCAAATGGAACCTTAGGGCCCACTTGGCAACGGGATCAATGGAGTTTTTTGTCAACCCATGGTATTTGTTCAAATTTTTACATCATTTCAACACAAGCTCTTACATAATTAATTCTAATAAAATCACAATAACATTTACTCTTACTTTTACTATTAAAAAATACACACTACATCCTCTACTCTCATTTTTAATATTAAACAAATGCCACTAATATTTTCCACTCCTATTTATACTATTAAACAGATATTCACTAACATCACATCATTACACAAATCATTTTAATCGTTTACTCAACATTCTCCTTATGCCATCATCCAAATAAATACTCATCCCTACTTATTACATTTTTAACCTAATTCTATAATATTTTTTCAAACCCTCCAAATGAAACCTTGGAGTCATGCGGTGACAACAGATTATACCGGGTGGATACAAGTGTACGCAAAATAAATAGCTGTGCCTTTTCCCTTCTTTATTCGAAATATAACACAGATCGCGTTCGATTCCACATGATGAATTTGGGAATTAGAAAATCGGGACAAGATAGAGGTCCAGTAACATGACAATACTGTTGTGCGAGACTTCAAGCAATGCCTTGGCAAGTTCTGCACCAGGGTTTTTGCTACTGGCTGAATTAACTATTAATTACCTGCAGAGAAGCAACCAAAAGAAAGAAAGATCGGGCAAATCGCCAGGGGGACGCGCCGGGATTTGATCCATAAAAGATGGCAACTTGTGTGTGCACCCCCACACATCCACGGAACCACAGGTTGTGGTGCCATCTGCGTCACGTATGTGGTGAATGTCACTGTTGCTACGTACGAGTCGAGATGGGACTTCTTAGCATAAGGGTCTTGGGGTGGGGTAAATATTAGGATAGAGGGATAGGAATTAAAAAATTAATAAAATAAGGTAATAGGTAGTTGAACGAAGCAGTTAACAGCTTATCCCTGACCCTACACACTCAAAGGCTCATCGAGTGGAGGTCGTCAGATCCTTTGATAGGTCCTGATCATCTAGTGATCTTTGACCAATCATTGCACCCTCGCAACCATTAGATAAAAGTCGTTGCATGATCTAGCAACCTATCAAATGTCGCTCGATCATCCAGCAACTTCTGACTAATCGTTACGTACACACGAACGTTAGGTGCAGGTCGCTGGATGATCCAGTGACCTTTCAAAGGTCGCTGGATTATTCACCAACCTCTACCTAACCGCTATACCCGCACCATGCCCCCTCCTCAGCTCACCTATATAAACGTCATCCTCCTCTTTTCTCATCACATATCATTCTTCATTCTCTTTTAAAAAATTTTCCTTTTCATTCATTTATCTTGTTTAGATTCCCTCCTCATCTTTGAATCTTCTTTCACTTCCCACTCCGACATCTACATTTAGCAGTAAGGTAATTTTATTTTTTTAAAGAATAGTTAGTATCATGTGTAGTTATTTTTTATATACACTTATACTAATTTATTTTATTTTGATTCCTATAATAATGTATAAGATATTAAGAATTAATAAATTTATAAAATGTAATAACATGTAATATAATAATGTCAAATAAAATTATTATTTTTTATTCGATAATAGTAATGATTGCAATTTAGTACTTATGTTTGTAAATATATGAGAATTTATTATTTTTTATTCGATTGTCATGTAACTCATGTTTTTACATTGAAATATATAATTTTTATAATGATAATGACATTATTTAGTAATTATTAAATGATGGTTATTGTCAATATATTTATTTTCTAGTAAGAAATAAATGTAAATTATGAAAAATTTTTATGATATAAATTTTTTTTGAGGTTACCTTTTTTTGTTTAGTACATAATATTTTTATATTTTATTGATTATGTATATATTAATTTTTTTCTCTCTCATTATGTAATAATAGATGGTACAACAGAATATAAGTGATTACGAACTTATCCAGAGAGATCGTCCCCATATCTTTGATCCGGATCCACGTGATATTGCACAGGTATTGTAAATTTTATTATTTGATATTTTTCATTTATGTAAGTGATTTTTGAAATTTTTTTTGTAATTATAACAACTTTTATTTTAAGTGAGATTTATTGAACATGCCATAATGATGAATCAAGTATTGGGAAAAAGAAACAATTTAGCGGAACAACAGTTGGAGTTTGCGGGTTTTGGATCAACCTCACGTTTGTCAAGGTCGCAACTCGATCATGCACTTATGCATGCTATGATTGAGCATTGGCATCCAGAAACTCACACTTTCCATCTACTGAAAGGAGAAGCTTCCATGACATTAAAAGATGTTGCGATTTTGATGGGTTTTCACATCCATTATCCACCAGTGATAGGTGTTGTACAACGCAGAGATTGGAGGGAAAAAGTGTGTAGAATTACTTGAAGAAGACCCAGATGAGAATCCACGTAAAAAGAACTTAACCTGTAAAGGGTTAAGTATGACATGGTTGAAGTCTAAATTGGTAGATGACCTCGAGTTAGTAAAGACAGAAGATTATGCAATTAGATATGCTCCAGATATCATTTTGATTTACTTGGGAACTAGTATCCTTCCGGATTCGACCAAAATTAGGGTCCCAATTAAGTATTATGAATAAAGCACATAATATTCTCGAGTAATGTTTTTATGCATACTTGACAAATATTTTTATATATATGCAGGTAGTTATTATTATTAGAAGATCAATTGGAGTATGCGGGTAACTAGCTTGGGGAGCTGCTTCACTTACTTAGTTGTATCACCAATTAAATGAAACAGTACAATATTCAACAACAAACGTATATACTTTTTTTACGATGTTACAGGTAATTTTTACATTAATTTGTATAAACTTTATAAATTTCTACAAATATACGTTATAATATTTAAATTGTATTTGTAGTTATGGATTTGGGAACACCTTCATATTGAGAGGCTAAAGGAAATGTCATTTCCTCCTCATTTGATACATATTGCATCGTTAGGTGTATGGTAGGTTCAAAATATTCAATATAATAATAATTATTATTAAATTCATTACTCTTTTCTTAACATGATAAAGTTATGATGTAGGTGGAGTGATAGTAAATAATTTAATAAGAACGTGAGAACAACGAATCATATTTACTATCGAAATGAGTTAAATACACAACACACTCATTAGGTAGTATACAATTACTCTAACTAAATTTCATATTTATAATAAATTCTTGATTTATTATGTAATAACAATATTCAAAATGTTTTCGTTCGTATTATAGGTGATTTAGAATCCGTACACAGATGTGAGGACACAATATATTCATCCCATCTGCTTAGCAGATTCAGTGGTTTGGAGACCAAAGATGTGCTTGATTTGTTATAATAGAATAGTCATGCACATTCCTGATTATGCGATGACACAATTCAAGTTGAAGCAACACATACTCGAATAGATGGATAGAATAAAATATGTTGGTAGAAGAGTAAGGGGTATCTTGTCATGGGCGTCATATCATCAGGGGTACATTGAACGGTGGACTCGGAGGTTGGAAACAGTTGTTGAAGAGGATGATTTATAAGGCACACATAGAGAAGTTAAAGAACGTTACTTGCGATGGTATTGGAGGAAGATAAGAATGTGGGTGCAAGAACACATACTGCAACTTATAGTTGCATACGAATCTCGAGGCCTAATTGAGAGGCTTGGTAAGAAAATCATATTTTAAATGAATTACTAAAATTTTAATTTATATTTTTAATATGATAATAATCATTTATTTTACTTAGTATTAAATAAATCTTGTCTTCAATGTAAAAGAACAAATGACGAGGTGGTTAAATACACCTCATTTGCATTCAAACGTAAGAGAAAAGGAAATGTAGGACTTACTTGACTAACTTACCAAGAAGATAAAAGAGCATGAATTGCGTAATATTGAAGACCATGAAGTTGCGAATGAATCCACAGATGCTGTTTCTAAGGAGGATGTCGACTCACCTCAAATGCAGTACACCCAACCTCCAGTACACTTTACCCAGTCTCCTCCGCTGTTGTTTACCTAGCCTCCTCCAATGGATTACACTGAGCAACCAATGAATTATACTTACAACTCAACGCAGTCTACTCAACCATCGTATGCTTATAATCCATTTGGAGAAGGATCTTAGCAAGTTCCAAATTTTGATGCTTTTGAGAGTTAATCGGGTAGTTTGGTAGATTTGCTTTTTTCAGATCCAATACAAAATCCATACTTCTCAAGGTATTCTGTATTGGGTTTGGGCCCATCTAGACCACCATTTCAATCTCCTCCGATGCCTACCTATCAACATGCGAGACCTCCACATATTTGGAATGAACCGTGAATGTAATAATAAGAAGGCGATGATACTAAAAGTAATAATGAGGGTTATGCACTCGACGTTAGAAGAGTACGTGGTCAATCCAATGTTGGTAGCAGGTCTATTCACCTATATATATATTGTGACAATCTTTAGAGAGAAAGAGAAAGGGTTGTACAATAAGAATTGTCATGAGGTAGGGATGAACACGAAGGAAGAGAAGGTAGGCGATAGAGTTGAATTTTTAGTGTATTTAGTAATACTATAAGTAATGTCATTCGACGACATTAATTGTAAATAATATGAGTTGTAAGACATGTTGAGTTAAATATCTCAAATATTGTATTTAATACTTTATAATTTATTACCAATTACTCTTTTCGCTTTAAAACAATTGCATGTACATTTCTCAAGTTATGTTCTTACGTAGACAAATTATTCTGATTGCTCGTATAGTCAATATGCTAAATTATCATTGTAAAATCCCGAGATATTATTATTTTTAAAGACAAACAAATGTAAAAAGCTTTAATTCTATAATTCTATTTAACCTTTAATTCATATGAATATAAGGATTTGTCAACAAATAATAAATAAAAAGTATTTAAAATTTCAAATTAATAATTTCTTTTCCATATAAATAAATTTTATATCTATATACATACATATAAATACATACCTTTGAAATTGCACTAGAGGGGAAGTGAATAGTAAATTTTTAAAATAATTGTAAGATAAAATTCAATCACAGGAATGGAGGCATAAGATTTTTTGGTTGAAACTCAAATCGAGTGAAAATCACCACCTAAGTCAATCCCTTGACTTAGGGTTTACGATTACAAAGGGAGCAATCTACTAATCACACTACTTCAACGAGGGAAGTGTACCTGAATTACAAATCCCACCACCGATCCCTAAACGGAGGTTTCTCCCTTCATAATGAAGAGACGGAGATCTGACAGGCCAAATACCCAACAACATCTCTATGCTCAATTAAAAAGAAAATTATAACATTTTGTGTACAATAAAAAGCCCTAAACCTATTGTTATTCGCTCTGAATCGTGTTTCAAAATCGTCACATTGTAATATAGTTCGAATCAGTGTGAAAAAATGAGTAAAATTTATAACTCGAATATCAGAAATGAAGTCCGAGGTCGAACATAGGGAGCAAATAACAAAATGATTCTCAAGATTGCAATTCAACACAAATATATAACCAATAGAATTCTAGGCAAATATGAATGAAAGTGAATGTCAGATAATGCAAAAAGAATATGGTAAAATGATGATTTGAATCACCAATTACCCCTCACAATCATATCAAATAACTCAATAGTACTAAGCAATTAAATTCCATGTAATATAAGTGCACAGTGCACTTCAGACATTTGCACAACCAATCAGATGGCTGAACCCGCTCACTGCTACAATGCCCTTTTGCTTCTTCTTCAATTGCTTTTCTGCTTTGCTTTCCTTCTTCTTCTTCTGTGGCTGTGCCTTCTCTCTTCTTCTCTTCTGGCTTCTCTTCTTCCTTCTTCTCATGCACAAGGGGGAAGGGCTCCTTAAACGGCTAAGTGTCAACCACTGAATCACAGAGTGAAACTCCCCCTTTTCCCCTATGCCCTTTCTCTCCTTCTCTCTCTGGGATCCGCCATCCTAAGGCCTTGGGTTATCGGGTATTTGGGTAAAGCACACCCGAGACCAGGCTCACCGGCAGTGGGTGGTGAGCGAGGTGTGAATAGGGCTTAGGCAGGTAATCAGATGCACTAGACCCGTGGAGCAGTGTCACGGGCGAGGCACGTGAGGGGTGCAGGGACCTCACCCCCTGTGTGTTACTTGAGACGATAAGGGTATGTGACAAAGTCAATTTATGCGCCTCTATGCATCTGTCAGCGCCCGATGTGGGACTATCCCACCATCTCCCTTCTCGCGTGAAGCTGCAGCTGCCGCTTCTTGCAATTGAAATCAAAGGCCCAATCAAAGGACCAAATTGGTTCTTGGGTCGTGATCCTGGAGACTCTTCGCTGCACTTGGGAATTCACCTGGGGCCTGCAGGTGCTGGAGCAAGCTTCAAGCTTCGCTAGAAGCTACAACAATGGCGGCGAAGAACCTGCCACCTGAAAGTTAGAATACGGCCTCTCGGCCTTGTTAAATAGGCTAAGGAGCTTCACAGGGATGTAGCGAGGGTGTGGGTGGCGGTGGCGAGCTGCGAAGGTGGTCGTACGTGGCTGGCGAAGGCGAAGATGAAGGTCTAGAGGTAGGTTGTTCGGTGTAGCGGCTGGGGGTGTAATAGGGCAAAATAGGATGGGGGTTTTGAAGAGGGTGGTGTGGCGAAGGTCGTGATGTGGTCGGCGAGGCGTTTGGAGTAGTGGAATGAGTAGGGAGCGTCGCCGGAGGTCTGGTCGGAGCGGAGGAGGGTGAAGGTGGTCGGTGTGATACGACGGTCGTAATGAATTGTGGTTGGTGTGTAAATGAAGTAGAGGAGTTAGGGAACTTATCTAGGTGATTGGTGGACGAAGAGGGGCAGAGGCGACGCTAGTTGTGGTATGGTCGGCATCAGAGACAAAGGTGGCTCCGATGGGTGAAGAACAGCGACGATGAAGGAGATAGAAGCGCCCGCTGGTATGTCACGACACGGAGGAGGGTGAGGGAGGAAAATCCGTTGCCGATATTGCGAACGGATGAGGAATGAAGTCGGGATGAATCACCAGAGCTCGAGGAGCCTTTTGGCCAGAAGAGAAAGGAGGAATATGGGGAGTTTTCGGCCGAACTTGAGCATGAGAAGTTCGACCTAATTTGGGGGTCCTTTTATAGACCTCTGGAGGGAGTTTTGGGCTTGGGAAGCAAGCTTCCCAAGCTTGGAATGTTCGCCAGAGATAAGAATTCTAAGATACCCTAATCTCTCATGTGTTCGCATGAGAGATTGAGAAAGTTTTAGAGCTTAGGAATTGGCTAAAAAAGAAGGGAATTCCTTGACAATCTTCCCTTTCAAATATGAGAGGGAATCGTTAAGGAATCAAGGAGAACATGTCATTTTAAGGCTGCCGAAGTTTGTAGGATTAGGATTCATGGCGGCAGGTACCTCTTTTTGAAAACGATGACAAAGATGGGGGGCTATCTGCACGATTTTTGAAAGTTAAGGGCATGTGTGTGAGATAAAAGAATGAGACAAGACCAAATTGCAAACTAGGTCAAGACAATCTCAGCTTGGGCCCAAATTTTTGCATAAACCTAATTTGGACCCAAGGAATCCAATGGTGAAGTTAGATTTGGGTTGTGCCCTCATTTAACTAGGTAATTTATGCAAAAATTTAATTTAGGGCAAATGTCAGTCTGAGACTCTATTTTGGGTTAAGATCGGATCCAATGGTCAAATTGACGGTATCAAATCCTAGAGAATATTTTTATATGAATTTTAGAGGGTTTAGGTGAATTTTATTCTGACCAGAACCTCAGTTAATTAAGTAGGTCTGTTTTCAAGGTTTCAGATGTCATTTAATTATCAAAACACGCAAAAACCTTTTTTGTCTGTTCTAACCCACTTGTTAGACTTTTAAGACCATTTGACCTTTATCTAACCCTTGAGAAAACCCGTGGTTGTTCTGCATTCAAGATATGATAGAAAAATTACAATTTTAACCTTGGTTTCTTATATTTCCCTCAGAATGGATTTGCAGTAAATTAGGACTCTCTGATAGTTATGTAGGAGCATTTATTCCTTGATAATAACTAAATTGAGCTAGTTATGGCTCATGATTGTGTTCCCATCACCTATGACAAAATGCATCTTCACGTTGCTTATCATCTATCTTGGAAAATCCGTGGAACCTGCAATTTTGTTATGAGAGAGAGAAAATATGCTATTTCCATGTTTTATTCTTTTGACTTTATTTTGTTAAAAAACTTACCTTATTTATCTAATATAATAAGGAGAAATAAAGTGGTTATTGAATTTAGATGTAACGTGGGTTAGCTCAACCGTCATTTACAAAGACGTGATCGACGCTAATAATATGCTGTGTGGGAGATATGGAATGGATGTGTGAGAGTGTGAGTGTGAAGGCTTAATGTGCACATATTACCACGTATGTGTGTGCAACTCGTGCACGCACACACGTGATATGATGCCTGGAAATGGAAAGTACTGCACGTGGTTTGTGAATGTAAGTCTGTGTGTGTAGTAGGTCATTTAGTTGACACCTCTATTGGGATATGATTTTCTGTTGTGTCCTTGCTGCCGACACTTTGAGCATCGAGGGATACGGCGACTATTCATTTTATTTCTAATCCTTTCAACAAGTGGTCTACCCCCAGCATATCTAATATCTGGAGGGAGGAACTCCGGAGATTCTCTTTGTCCCCAATATCTCTTGTCACGGATTAGATTAAAGGATTCTGCATACGCTAATCGATAATTTGTTGTTTTATAATACTCTGAGCAAAGCGAAAGATGATCAAATTTAATATGTGCACAAGCAGTTAACACATGCTTGTAAATAAGATGCTTTAATTGAATATGACAACAAGAACATATTGCTTTATTATTCCACTGGTAGAAGTAATCTCAACCTCATATGAGTAAGGTTCCTCTCTAATTTTAAACTTCGTTTTATCAAATCTATCAACTTGTAATCTTCACGTGCTTAAAATTTTCCTATTCACAACTCGGTCAAAATTTGGAGTAAGAATTGTTGTCATGACTTCTCCGCTATCGTAACGCTCTGTAAAGTACTTGTTCAAACGAAAGTAAGTCGCTGTAACAAGAGCAATAATTGGTAATCCTTGACAACATTTCAAAACAATATTGAAACATTCATATGCGTTTGTTATCATACTGCCATATCTCTTTCCCCATCAGAGCATAATGCCCAGTATGATCGATTACAATCGTTTTATTGTATAATCCAACTACATGCTCCATCACATATGTAATGGATATTCCCTAATATCCGATTGTGATTATATGTTGTTAATGCACAACCTGATGTGTAAAAGTCTTTGTAAATCCTTGCTTCTAAATCCTTCTCGATGTATGCTTACTTTCATATGTCTCAAACAATGTCTATGTAAATGATCTCATTCCGAGTAAAACTATTGAGGAACTAAATTTCTTAATCCAGGAAAACAATCACTTATGATGTATATATCATCCCGATTGACGATTTCAAAGAGATACATCAAAAACCAAGCCCAACTGTTGTTATTGAAATGACCTTTCCCAAGGGCTGTTTGGCATTTCTAAAATTTTTAGGGGTTTTTATGCAATTTTAACCCCCTTAGGCTTTTATTGTGCATATACGAGGGAAAAGGAGAACTTGCAGGGGTGCCCCCACAATTTTCCCACACCATTCCTACCCCACGCTCGCATATTGTTCACAACTCGTCGCTAGGGTTTTAAATTCTAGACGTTGTAGTATATTAAGAGAAGCTGCTACCAGTTTACAATTTATTACTCGAAATTAAAAGTTTCCCGAGGTCGAACTCAGGGAGAAAACTATGATTCCAGAAGCATATAAATTCACAATATATAGAGTTTTACAAAAATTAAGACAAAGGAGAGAGAGAAAGAGAGAGCAAAAATTCTCTTCTTGGCTTTTTCTTCTCTCTTCTTCTCTCCAGCCAGCTCTCTTCTTTAGCTTATCTTCTTCTTTCTTCTTCTTTTCTTTGCTGTGAAGGCTTCCTTTTCTTTCTTTCCTTTCTTCAGCTGCTAAGTCCTTCTTCTTCTTCCTTCTTCTTCTCTTCTTTGATTTTCTTCTGCATCTTCTTCTTCTTTTTTGCAGAGGTTCCCTCCTTCTCTTTTCTCTTTCTTTTTCTCTGGCCTGTCCTCTTCTCTTCTCTACTGCTTCACTCCTTTCTTTCCGACGTCTGATTCAGAAATCAGACGCCTTAACTGCGCTGTTGCTATAGTGCCGCTCTTCCTCTTTTCTTCAGCTTCTTTCCTTCCTTCCTTCTCCTTTCTTCTTCTCTGCAGCTAAGTCTCAGCCGCTGCTCTTCCTCCTCTTCTTTCTTTCTTCCTTGCTTCTTCTCTTCAGCGGTGCCTTCCTTCTTCCTCCCTTACCTGTTCTCTGCACACACACACACACAAGCTCAGCGCAAAACCTACTCTACCCTCTCCCTGCGTCTCTCTCTCTCTCTGAATCTCTCTTGGGTATGCTCTCCCATAGTCGGGTTATCAGGTCGGGTCGTGTAATCGGGTCCAGGCGCACCGGCGTGGGTGGTGCGCGAGGAGTGCACAAGAGGGTGTCGGTCGGGTCGCGCCTGATCCGTGTGATGAGCTCACGAACGAGGGCGGTGAATAGGTGAGGGACCTCACCCCATGTGTATTTGGAGGAGACCAGCTAATGTCACTTTTTCAATTTATGTGTGGGCGTGCTCCCACACACTTCCGAGGTGGGACTAAAGTCCCACCTCTGCTCCGCGCGCCCGCAGGGGAGAAGGCGCTGGCAATTGGGGCAGCAGCGAAGGCTCGTGACCCCAATTGGAGGCCTGGGCACACTCGCGGAAGTACCTCGTGTTTCCTGGAGCCTTCACCTGGTGCTGAAAGGGCCTGGAGTTGCCCGCCAAGTAGCTCCTGTGATGAGAACCTCATCGTAAACCCTAATTAGCACAATCTAACCCTGATATGTGAGAAAAAGCTCGTACATGACCCAAAGAAAGGCTTAACTCAGAGAATTCTGAGTTTAAGAATAAAACAAATCATAAGAGGTAAAACTGCAACTTCACCAACGTAGTTTGCAAATAGGGTAATTAAGGATCCAAACACAGGTCAAATAAGCTTAACAAGAAAGAAAGTGGGATAATCTGATCTAAATAAGGGTTATTGCAACTTCCAGGAATTAAATGACATTCTGTAACCCTAAAACAAACTCACTTCAATTCATGAGGTTCGAGGTAGGATAAAAATCAACTAAACCCTTTAAAATTCATAAAAAAATGTTCTCTAGGATTTAAAACCTTCAATTTGGCCTTAGAAATCTATTTTGACCTAAAAAGAGAACCGTGCCCAATTAATAACTTAATTTGGGTTTTTGTGCAAATTGGCAGGTCAAACATGGTCCAACCTAGAATTAAAATTCACCATTAAAATCCTTTGGTTCAAATTGGTCTTGTATAAAAACTAGAGCCTAAGAAGAAACCTCCTTGACCGACTTTACAATTTGGTCCTCGTCATTTACTTTTTGACCCTTATCTTTTGGAACCCTTGCATTTAGGCTCCCAAATTTTCATCATTCTTTGCAGAACGGTCCTCCCTGCAAACTCTGCGCAGCACCATGCTCCGGCGACCTTGCGCGGAGCATGGCGCCGCGTAGAGAAGGGTTACTGCCCTGCAAAGCAGAAGCGGGGTTCCCTGCGACGTCCTCTGTCGCAGGGACCCGCCCATGCCCTCTGTTGACCACCATACCTTCCGTGCGAATGCATGGAAGGTATGGGTACCATCTCCAGCCTCACTCCGGTGAGGCTGGCATGTCGCCAGCCCGCTCCTCCCTCTACGCCAACCCTTTATAAGGACCGGCACCCCCTGCCGGCTCCTTCAAGCTCTTCTTTGACGGAGAACCCCCCCCCTTTCATCCCTTCCTCCGTCAGAAGGCCCGAAGCTTCCGACGACTTCCTCCTCTTCCTCCTCGCCGCTCTGTTGCCCTACCTGCAGTAGGGTTTACCTTGCTCCATTGTCCGTGCTGGGCTGTACCCGTCGGCACCCTCTGCCTGCTTCCTCGTCGCTGCACTCCTCCTCCAGGGCTCCTTCTTCCCCAGCTCCGGCAGATACGAGCCAGCTGCTCTGCCCTCCCCCTTCGTCTAATACTTAGGTAAATAGCTTCCTCTCCCCCTCCCTTACATTTTCCCTCTCTTAATTTACCTTTTTACTCTACTTCACGCAACTTCCACCTCCACCTGCTCCATCTCTGACCACCTTCTCCGGCGAGTCTATTCCACCTCCACAGACCTCCTCACCCCTCGCCGACTACCCCAGAAGCTTCCCCTCACTCCACTCAACCGAACCCCTCTCCCCATTCACTGCCAACCACCGCCTGACCACCCCCCGAACAAACCCATCTTCTCGCACACAGTCCGACCTAGGGCTACCTCCACACGCGCCCCTGCGGCTAGCCAACCCCCGCCTCACCTTCGCCGTGATACGGCGAAGGTTTTCTGATGTTCTGATAGAGCCGCGAGGCAGTTTTTGTGCTTTCAGGTTCAGAGCCAGCTCTGCCATTACTGCCGAGCTTGGAGCAAGCTTGCTCGCAGCTCCAGGCCTCCACAGCCCCAGGTGGGAATCCCAGGCCGCGCGGAAAGAACTCACGCACGGTCCCAGGTCCCCAATCGAAGGTGCGACGTCACGTATCACGGCAATCGTGAGTATTCCTACTACAAGCGTTCGTGAAATTTAGGTGGGACATTTAGTCCCACCTCGGAAGTCCTGAAAGCGCCGCAGCCAAATAAATGGAAAAAGTGTATTAGGCTTTTCACCTTTGAACACAGGGGTCAGGTCCCTCTCACGCACGCTGCGCGCCACGCGTTCGCTCGCCCTTGCCCGCGCTCAGGCCACGCGGGTCTGGGCAGGATCCGATTACCCAAACCGCGCACTCCTCACCCACCACCGCACGCCGGTGGGCCTGGTCCCGGGCGTGATACCCGCACCCGATTACTCGGCTCTGGGAGAGTGGTCCTAAGAGAGAAATCTGAGAAAGAGAGAGACATGGGGAAGGGTAGGGGTAGGTTTTGCTCTAACTCTTGTGTGAGTGTGCAGGAACAGAAGGAGAAGAAGGAAGGGAGGAAAAGAAGAAGGGGAGCGGCCGAAGCCTCAGCCGCTCAGGACAGCCGAAGAAGAAGAAATGAAGGAGAGAAACAGAAGAAGAAAAGAAGAAGGCACTGTAGCAAACCTACAGTTAAGTCGTCTGACCACTGCATCAGACGACGGAAGGGCAGTGGCCAGAACAGAAAGAAGAGAAAAGAAGAGGAGCTGTAAGGGAAGAAAAGAAAGAAGGAAGCAGAGAAGAAAAAGAAGGAAGCAGAGAAGAAAAAGAAGAAAGAAGACTAAAGCTGCAAGCAAGGAAAGAAAGAGAAGAACAGAAGAAAAGAAGCAGAAAGAAGAAGAAGGCTGAAGAAGAAGAAGAAGTCAGAGAAGAAGAAGTAGATTACCACAGCCGCAGAAGAAGAAAAGAAAAGAAAGAAGAAGAAAGGAAGACTCTGCAGGAAAAAGAAGAGGAGATTAGCTGAAAGAAAAAGAAGGACAAAAAGAAAAGGAGAGAAGAAGAAGACAAGAGAAACTCTAGCCCTCTCTCTCTCTCTCTTATTTTTGTAACCTAATTGAGAATTTTTATATCTCTAGAATTCTAGTTGCTCCCTGAGTTCGACCTCGGGAAAATTTGTTCCGAGTAAAAATGTGTAGTAATTTGGTAGCTGTTTTGTACTGCAACGATTATAAACCATAATAACATAAACCTGATCGCTGCCGGATAGAGCTACCATCCTGCTGTCCGTCAATGGAGGTGAGGAGGCCGAGACCTGAAAGCACGAAAACGGCCTCCTGGCCACGTCAAACAACTTAGGAAGCTTTGTCGGAGTTCGGCGAAGGTGGTGCGGGGGTCGGCGTGGTGGGAAAGTGGCTGTGGCCGTGTGCCTAGGGCACACTACAGAGGTGCAGGTTGGTGTGTTCGAGGGGTGGTCTGAAGGTGAAGGGCGGTGAATGGAGTAGGGGAAACGCTTGAGTGGAGTGAGGGGGAGCTTCTGGGCTTGTCGGCGAGGGGTGAAATGGCCTGTGGAGGTGGAGGGACCTTGATGAGAGCCTCATCATGAGCCATAACTAGCTCATTTTGACCCAATAAAGAAGATAAAAGCTCCTACATAACCTAGAAGAAGGCCTAAATAAAGGAATAAGTGCTCTGAGAAGAAAACATGAACTAAAGGGTAAAACTGCAATTTTACCATTGCAGTACATAAACTGGATTTCTCAGAGGCAAAACATAGGTCAAATGGTCTAAATGAGATAAAAAGTGGGTTGAGTCAATCAGAAATGGGTTTATGTGCAATCTAGGAATTAAATGACATTTGGTAATCCTAAAACAGACCCACTTAAATTAACAAGGTTCCGGTCAGGATAAAAATCAAGTAAACCCTCTAAAAATCATGGAAAAATATCCTCTAGGGTTTAGAACACTTAATTTGGCCTTTGGAACCCAGTTTGACCTAGATTAGGGTCCTAGCACATTAATTGACCTCATTTGGGTTTTTACGCAAAATGTCTAGTCAAAAGAGGTCAAACCTGAAATCCAACTTCACCATTGGATTCCTTGGGTCCAAATTATGTTTATACCAAAATTTTGACCTAAGGGGAGGTCCTCTTGACCTACTTTACAATTTAGTACACCCAAATCACAACTTAGTCCTTATCTTTTGAAAATCATTGCAGAGAGCCCCCTAAGTTCCTCGCCACCTTTGCAATCAGGTCCTGCCACCATTGTTAGGGCAGAACCAATCTCCGGCGAGGTTTAGAGAGGGATTCCTCTCTAATCCCTCAGAGATTTCTTCCCAGAAATGGAAGAGAGATTCTCTGAGGAATTCCCTTCCTTCTAAAGCCAATCACAATCTCTGGTGTAAACCCAATCTCTCGTGTGAACGCATGAGAGATTTGGGTATCCACCCTCTTTCCATCTCCGGTGAGCCGGCGGAGGTGATTGCGCGATCTCCACGCGCTAGAAGGTTCGGCCAACACTTATAAAAGGATCCCCAGACCCGACCGCAGATCCTTAGCTTGGTATTGACGGAGATTCCCCCAAACTTTTCTCTCTCCCATCTCCGGCCAAGAGATCCGCAAGCTCCGGCGACCTCCTCCCCTCCTTCTCGTCGCTCTGTTGCCATACCTGCAGCAGAGTCAACTCCGCCTCTTTCTCCCGCGTCGCGCAGTACCAGGCGCGCGTTCTCCTGACCTCGCCCTTGCCGCCGCTTCCTCCCTCAGGGTGCTTCTTCCCCGACGACGGCAGTTACGCGCCGTCCACTCTGCTGCCTCCCTTCCTTCCAGACCACTCCAGATACCTTCTCCATCTTCCCCTCTCTCTTTTCCCCCTGTTATTTTAGTTAATCGCCCCCCGACAGTGCCTGACCACCTCCATCTTCCTCGCCTCCGACCAACCTCCGGCGAGCCGCATCCACCACTTCGCCCCTCCACATGGCTCGCCGACCAACTCAGAGGCTCCGCCTCACCACCTGGAGCAACTTCCGCCCATCCATCATCCTTCTACACCTCAACCACAGTCCCCCGAACAACCCCACACTTTCGGCCACAGGTTGACCTAGGCACGCATGCCTAGGCCATCCTGCGGCCTGCAACACCGTGCACCATCTTCGCCGTGCCACGGCGAAGGTGCCCAGCTAGTCTGATTAGGCCAATAGGCCGTGCTCGTGTTTGACAGGTTTCAGCTCCTGCCGCCACTGACGGTCGAAGCAGCTCCAGGCGCAGCAGCTCCAGGCTACAGGTGCAGCAGACTCGCGCGGGTGTTGTGAAGCGAGCAGGGCCAGCAAGGCGCGCTGCGAAGCTCCCAGCCTTGGCAATTGCACGAAGGACGCTCTGCAGGCGCGCGTGAAATTGGGGCGGACCAGATAGTCCCACATTGGCGAAACGCAACGCGTAGGTATGATTTAAAGTGTTTTTGTGTTATCTGCTTATTGCCTCTGAACACACAGGGGTGAGGTCCCTCACCCGACCCACGCCTGCCTCATCCGCGGTTTCACCTCGCGGATCTGGCGGGATTCGACCCAACCCTATCCTGAGCACTCCTCGCGCATCACCCACCTGCCGGTGCGCCTGGTTCCGGGTGCGAAATCCGACCCGATTACCTGTGTTGCTCTGGGAGAGCATCCTTGAGCGAATTGCGGAGAAAGAGAGAGACGTTTGGGTAGAGGGAAGGGGGGTAGGTTTTGCATTGGCTGTGGTGTGCGCAGGGAAAAGGAAGAGAGGAAGAAGCAAACACTTAGCCGCTGCAGCAAGGGAAAATAAGAGAAGGAAGAGGCGAAGGAAAGCAAAAAGAACTGAAGAAATAGAAGAGCAGGAGCATAAGAAGGAACTCTGAAGAAAGGAAGCTGAGCAAGGCAGAGATCTGAGAGAAGGAAGGACTGCAGAAAAGACAAAAAGAAAGAAGAAGGCAGAAGGGAAACAAAGGCAGGAAGAAGAAGTCTTCGCAGAGGAGAGAAGAGAAGAGAAAGAAGTTCAAAGAAGAAGAAGATCTATGGATCAGAAGAAAAGAAGAAGAAGAGCCAACGAAAAAGAAGAGAGAAAGAAGACTCTACTTTTAAGACGTCTAATAAAGAAATCAGACGTCCAATTTTGTTCTCTTTTAGCAATACTTTTTATAACTCTCTCTTTGAATCAATTATGTTCATTTAAAAGTTGTATTATTTGATTTTGAAAGTACTGAGATTGCTCCCTGTGTTCGACCTCGGAGACTCTAGTTTTTTCGAGTAATAAAATTCTCTATATTTGTTTGAACGTTTTGTTGGCTATATTACAACGTGTTATCTTTTAAAACCCCACAAAAGCGTGCGAACAAACCTCGCCGGAGATGGTGGCCGAAGGTGGAGCAGATGGAGGTGGTAGTGGCAGTCGAGGGGTCTAAAGTGCCAATTTAAGAGGGGAAAAGTGAGAGGAGAATAAGGGGAAGGTTCCTACGTTCTTAGTCGACGAAGAGGGAGAGGAAGATGCCCCAGCTCGTGCCTGCCGGAGCTGGGGACGAAGGTGCCCAGAAGAGGAGTAACGGCGATGAGGAGATCTGGAGAAGCCAGCTGGTGCGGCCTGGTGTCGGAAGACGGGGCAGAGTGAGCTCTGCTGCAGGTGTGGCAGCAGAGCGACGAGGAGGAGGAAAGATCGCTGGAAGCTTGGGCTGTCTGACCGGAGTGAGAGGAGATGAAGGAGGGGGGTCTTCTTTGGCCAAAGCTAGCTTGAAGGAGATGGCAACCACTGTCGCTCCTTATAAAGGTGTTGGCGAGGAGAGGGTTTCGAGGGAGCAACGTGGGGTGCTCGCCGGAGATGGTCGGAGATGGAGACCCATGCTTGTCGTGAGTTCGCACGAGAGGCATGGGCAGCCACCGATCACAGGGGAGGGTCCCTACGACAGAGGACGACGCAGGGAACCCCCCGTTCGTTCCTGAGAGCGGTTGCCATACCCTGCGTGGCGCCATCCTCCGCACAAGGTTGGCGGAGCTATGGTGCCTGCGCAAGGTGGCAGGGAGGACCGTTCTGCAAAGAAAGAAGGGGAAGATAGGAGCTAAAGGTAAGATTTTGAAAAGATAAGGGTAAAAAAGTAATTCAAGAGGATCAATTTGTAAAGTCGGTCAAGATAGTTTTCTATTAAGCCCAAATTTTTGTACCAACCTAATTTGAACTTAAGGAATTCAATGGTGTAATTTGATTTTAGGTTTGACCTCATTTGACTAGTTAATTTGCGTAAAAACCCAAATTAGGTTAAAATTTGGGCATGATTCTCAATTTAGGTCAAAATAGGTTGCAAAGGTCAAATTGAAGGTTTTAAACCCTAGGAAGTATTTTTCCATGAATTTTAGAGGGTTTAGTTGATTTTTACTCTGCCTAGAACCTCGTAAATTAAAGTGAATTTATTTTTAAGGTTTTAGAATGTCATTTAATTCCTAAAAGTTGCTATAACCCTTTTCAGATTAGATCATCTCACTTCCTTCCTTATTAAGCTCATTTGACCTGTGTTTAGACCCTTAAACACCCTGATTGTATACTGCATTGGTAAAATTGCAGTTTTACCCCTCATGACTTGTTTTATTCTTCAATTCAGAATTCTCTGAGTTAGGCTTTTCTTTAGGTTTTGTAAGAGGTTTTTCACACTTATTTAGATCAAATTGTGCCAGTTAGGGTTTATGATGAGTCTCTCATCATGCCCCCATGCCTAGCTTTTTCTAGTCCATTAGCAAAATTTTAAGGTTTCAACCTTTGTTCTCGACCATGAATTTCTTATCAAGTTTAGATAAGTACTTTTTCTCTTGTATCCTTGATTAGGTCAGAATGCCAATCATAGGCCTAAAAGGTACTCTGGTACCAACCAAGATTCAGATCTGTCTAGCGTTGGCCTCAGTCCTTAGCAAAGGTTTTTAAGGCCTATAGGAACTAACCTAAGGTTTATTGGACTTCGTGGTTAAAGCACCCGCGTTTGAGATATTTTTAGCCTTGGTTCAGCTTGCAATGCGTTTTGTAGGAGAGAGAGGTAGAAGATTTATTTGTTTGCAGAGTTTTCTCTCTCTTTTTCTTTTTAATTCTAGCTTAGGATTGGCTTCTCAACACGGTTTGTATCGGATTCCTTGTCCCCATCATCAATCCTCAAGGTTTCCTGGCAGTCGATGCTTCAGGATAGCACTGCCCATGGTAACCCCCAGAATCCTGGCTTTCGAGTTTTCGAGATAATCCCGTCCATGGTGTTTCGTGGTCGAATCGGACCCTAGCAATTGACACTTTGTGATAATGCCATCCATGGAATCTGAACCAACAGAGTGCTTACATGCCCCCAGTAGGATATGTAAATATCCTAAGGGACAAGCACCGAGGAGATGATATTTTGTTACGCATCTTCGAGGGAAATTTCCCACCTCTCCGCGCTGGGAACTCGTCTAAATCAACTTGTGTTGATTGGCCTCTCCTACTCTAGGTGACATTTTCAGAATTTTTGAAACGCTCCTGCGTGATTTTGATACTTTATGATTACTGAACCAGACTGTGTGTGAAATTTGGGTGCTTAGGTTACTGAGTCCCGTAAACCAAAAGTTAGTTAACGAGGCCAAATACTCCTTAAGCTTTGGACTTAATACTTAAGCTTTTCATTCTCCTCAACCTCTTGAGGAATATCTAGATCTTAATGGGTACTAAGAGTCTATCCAAGAATGCCTAAGGTTTGCGTTCTTACTAATCTTACTATGCACTTTTCTTTTCCTGAATGTGGTCTAAAACTTAGGTTAATTCCTTAATTTCTTACTAATGACTATTTCTTTTCTTTCATTTTGTGCTCCTTTTTTCATTTTGTTCTTTTTCCCCTCCTCCTTTGTAAAGTCCACAAAAATTTCTTTCCTCCTCTCATTTTATTATTCTTTTTCAATTTTTTTTTTTTGGTTTAAAACCTTTTCTTACGAGTTTTGCACTTTCATACCCCCCCATGCCTAAGATTTGCAATGTCCTCATTGTAACTTAGGAGGGTTTTTATTTAGCTTAGTTCATATATTAGGACAGATATTTTGGTGAGTGAATGGGTCGGGGTGACTGTTGCGAACGATTTCTAATTTCAGATGCAAGCACCTGAGGTGGAGTCGGTTGTCCTAAAGGATGAACCTTAAGTGCGAAGAGGTGTCAGAAAAGGTTTCGGATTTTTCCAAAAAGAATGACGGGCTGCCTCCCGTTGAGCGCTGAGTTTTACGCCATCGGCTGGGCACAAAATGCTTAGGGAGAATGGAGGGTAAATGATGACTCAGCCAAATCTGTAGAGGTTACATCGATGAACGGTTTGAGTCTCTGACCGTTCACGATGAAAGGTTCGGAATCGTGGCTGAGCGGATTGATTTCGACGGCTCCATTTCCAAAAACCTGTCGGACAAAATATGGTCCGACCCACTTGGATCGCAGTTTCCCAGGGAAGAGTTTGAGTCGGGTATCGAAGAGTAGGACCTTTTGACCAAGATGAAAGATCTTTCTAGATATGTGCTTGTCATGGAAGGCTTTAATCCACTCTTTGTAGATTCACGAGTTCTCGTATGCATCAAGGCGTAATTCATCAATCTCGCTTATCTGAAGCTTTCTGTGGGTTCCAGCCTTAGAAAGATCTAAATTACAGCTCCGTACTGCCCAATAGGTTTTGTGCTCCAGTTCGAAGGGAAGGTGACACGCCTTCCCATACACCAGTCTAAAAGGAGACATGACTAATTAGGTTTTGTGGATGGTCCTATAAGCCCATAAAGCTTCTGGAAGTTGGGACGACCAGTCCTTCCTGTCAGGTCGAACAGTGACCTGTAGGATTTTCTTGATCTCCTGATTTGATAGCTCAGCTAGATCATTAGTTTAGGGGTGGTAAGGAGTAGAGATCCGGTGAGACACCCCGTATTTGGTCATCAGTGACCTGAACTGAGCATTGCTGAAATGGGTCCCTCCGTCAAAGATGATTGCACGAGGAATCCCGAACCGTGAGAAGATATTGTGATGAATGAATTTGATAACGATTTTATGATCATAGGTTCGAGTCGGAATGGCTTTGATCCATTTGGACACGTAGTCCACAGCAAGCAGAATGTACTCGAAGCCATCCAAAGCAAGAAAGGGGCCCATAAAATCAATCCCCCAAATATCAAAGATTTTGCATACAAGAATTGGCTGCAAAGGCATCATGTCGCGATGGCTCATGTTGCCCAAAGTTTGGCAACGACTGCATGCCTTGCAGAGATTGTATGCACCCTTGAATAATGTGGGCCAATAAAAGCCACATTGGAGGATTTTTGTTGCGGTTTTGTGCTCAGAAAAGTGGCCACCGCATGCCTGGTCATGGCAGAAGGAGAGAATATCATTGATTTCGCCCTTTGGGACACATCTTCTGATAATTTGGTAAGCACTTATGCGGAAAAGGTACGAGTCTTCCCTAATGTAGTACTTGGCATCAGAGCGCAACTTGTCTTTCTTGGCCTTCGGCCAATCAGATGAAATCTGATGAGATGCCTAGTAGTTTACTATATCAGCAAACCATGGAAGCTTAGTACAATGTCAATAAGTGCTCATCCGAAAAATGCTCCGTGATGGGTCCAGAGGGGTTGATGATCTCAGAAGGAAGGCGAGACAAGTGGTTAGCTACCATGTTCTGTCTTCCCGCCTTGTCGCGAATCTCGAGGTCGAATTCTTGCAACAACAGGATCCATCAGATTAATCGAGGCTTCGCGTCCTTCTTGGCAAGGAGATGCCTCACAGCTGTATGATCCGAGTAGATGATGACGTTGGAACTCAGGAGATAGGATCAAAATTTTTCGAGGGTAAATACTACGGCTAGTAGCTCTTTCTCCGTAACTGTATAGTTACGCTGAGCCTCGTCAAGCGTCTTGTTAGTGTAGTAGATGACCACGGGTTTCCCGTCAACTTTCTACCCCAGAATCGCTCCTACAACGAAATCAGATGCATCACACATGATCTCAAAAGGTTGAGACTAATCAGGGGATTGTAGGATCGGGGCCTGGGTGACTTGGTCACGAAGGTTTTCAAAAGCTTGAGTTCATTCCTTGGAAATCTCAAAGGGCACATCATTGGAGAGAAGAGTAGTCAGGGGGCGCGTGATTTTTGAGAAATCAGGGGTGAAACTACGATAAAAATCGACGTGCCCCAGAAAAGAATGGATGTCCCTAATCGAGCTAGGCATAGGAAGTCGAGAAATTAGATCAACCTTGGCTCGATCCACTTGGATGCCTTTCTCAGAAATTAGATGACCTAGGACGATCCCCTCAGGCACCATAAAGTGGCTCTTTTCCCAGGAAGGAACCAGATTTACGTCAATGCAACGCCTGAGTATATGAACCAAGTGCTGGAGGCAGTCGTCAAATGATGCCCCGAAAACTGAGAAGTCATCCGTGAAGACTTACAGATAATCACCTACCATATCAGAGAATATGGCAAGCATGCACCGTTGAAATGTCGCGGGTGCATTGCAGAGATCGAAAGGAATCCTTCGGAACGCGTACGTCCTGATGGGGCAGGTGAACGTAGTCTTCTCTTGGTCCTCAGGATGAATTACTACTTGGTTATAATCGGAGTACCCGTCAAGAAAGTAGAAGAATCTATTTCCCGCTAACTTCTCAAGAATCTGATCAATGAATCGGAGTGGGAAATGATCCTTCTTCGTGGAGGAATTGAGTCTTCGGTAATCTATGCGGACTCTCCATGAATTGGCTATTCAGGTAGGCATGACCTCTCCGATTTCAGTCGTAATTGTGGTGAGCCCTGCCTTTTTAGGCACAACCTGGATTGGGCTCACCCAACATCTGTCAGAGATCGACTAGATGATCCCTGCATCTAACCACTTAATGATCTCCTTTTTCACGACCTCCTACAGATTGGGATTCAAACATCTCTGCATCTCACGGAAAGGTCGTGCGCCCTCTTCAGAATAGATACGATGTGTGCAATAAGAGGGACTTATTCCAGTCAAGTCATCGAGAGTCCAACCAATGGCTCTGCGATGTTGCTGGAGAACAGCAATCAGACGGGATTCCTGATCAGGAGGGAGCTTGGAATTTGTGATCACAGGAAATGTCTGATTAGAACCCAAAAAGACATACTTCAAATGATCGGGAAGGGGTTTGAGTTCAAGAATGGGGTTATCAGCAACAGCGGGTGGTTCAGGGTGAGTATGAGGTTCAAGGATAGGAGTTATGGCTTTGTCTGAATCAGGGTCTGACTCCTCTAATTGCGGTTCAAGATCTTCTTGTGGTTGATGAGGTATAATCAGGTTATTCTCAAATTGTGTTTCATCAACCAACGCTCTAATATCACAGATTTGTTCAATGACATCGCAATTGATCCCTTGTTGGGCCTTAAAGATATCAATTTTGAGAGTCTGATTCCCAAATTTCAGTTCTATTTGACTCTCTTCACAACTAATGTTGGCCCTTTCAATGGCTAGAAAAGGTCTCCCTAGAATGATCGGTGTATCCTTTGGATTTTCAGGTACGTCCATGTCTAAGACTATGAAGTCCACAGGGAAGTAAAAATCCCGCATCCTTACAATAACATCCTCAAGAATCCCTTTAGGTGACTTTATGGATCGATCTACTAACTGTAGTGTCACCTCAGTCGGTTTTAGCTCAGATTCTTCTAGGTGGTTGAGTAGGGATGTGGGTATCAAGTTTATGGAAGCACCCAAGTCTAATAATGCTCTGTTGAACTAGGTTTCACCTAACTTACATGAAATCAGGGGAGTGCTTGGGTCTTTTTCCTTGGGTGGGAGTCTGCTCAGGATTACAGAGCTGGCTTGCTCTGACAGTACAATTGGACTCCCCCTCTTGATTCGCGGCTTACGCTGAGGTGTACACACATTCTTCAAGAATCGTGTGTAAGCCAGTACGTGGCGAATCGCATCCATCAAGGGGATGTTTATTTGGACCTTCTCAAAGAGCTTGACCAGGTCCTCCTCAGGAGCCACGGATTTTGTTGTCTTCTTTCCCTTGGTCAAGGCCTCGGGAAATGGAACCTTGGTTGGTTCCTCTAGAATAGGTTCAGGTCTTTGGTCTAGGACAGGGATAGGAACATCCTGGATTACTGTCCTAGGGTTTGGGTCACTACCAGGCTTGGAGTGGTCTGGATAAGGTGGATCTTGGGTCTCCTTACCACTACGGGTGGTTACAGAATTCAGCCCTGCCTGGTTCTGGTTAGGGTTTGGTAGGATGGGTTGCTGCTGCTGGTAACTTGCATAGGAAGTTGAAGCCTCCATCCCATCAGGTGAAGGAATAGAGGGGGCCTGATAAACCATGTGTGCTTGACCCGGGTTTGGGTTCATAACGCGTCGCTGGGTCGGCACGCTATTAGGGTTAGGATGAGGCTGAGAAGGAAGTGTGCCTGGTTGGCGAGAATTCGCCAACTGGGCCAGTTGGTTTCGAACCTCTGTGATTTCGTCCTTGTGTTGTTTTTGAATAGCCTCATTCGTTCTCTGAATGTCAGCCAAAGTCTGAAGGATGAGGGACATTTGGTCTTGGTTTGGCCCGGATGGATAAGTAGGGTTGGGTCGAGGCTGAGGCAGCTGGTAAGGATGAGGTGCTTGTGGACGGGGCTAAAAAGATGGTCTTGTATTCTGAGAATTCCCTGCCCACTAGAAGTTGGGATGGTTTCTCCATCCAGGATTATAGGTATTGGAAAATGGGTCATTCTGGATGGCGTTGAGGTCCTCGCAGGTTTGAGGAGCCTCAGAAAAGTCAGAGAATGTGGGAGTGGAATTCCCCCGGCTAGTATAGAAAGGGTCGGAGGTTCCTCCGATCCGAGAGTAAGATGGCGGTGGATACGGGTCCACCCCAGGAGAAGGTCGGTGGAAAATGTTTTGCACAGTCTCCCGTGTGGAAGGAGGCTGTGCAAAGGAATTATGCGTAGAGGTGGCTCGCTGCAAGTGCTGACTCAGCTCATCCACCTTCTTCTCAATAATAGAGAACCTGTCCAATCGACTGGCCATCAATTCCAGGTCGACTGATGCGGACAGGCCCTACGTCTCGTGTGCTCCCCTAAGGTTCGTCGATGCGCGGGTATTCGTCCTGTCGAATAGTCCCATGGAGTCATTATTGATGGAGTTCTCGCACATATTCTCGAGAATCTCCCACACGGTGTCCTTATGCTGACCCATGATATTCCCTACGCAAGTTGCATTGACGAATAGTCTAATATCCTCACGGAGTCCCTAGTAAAAAGACTGGACTTGTTCCCATCTAGGAACTCCGTGATGGGGGCACTTTCTCATGAGATCCTGAAAACGATCCCATGCCTCATGAAGAGGTTCTCCCGTCTGTTGCATGAAGTGAATAATCTGATGGCGGAAGGCATTGGTCCAACCAACGGGGAAGAACTTCTTCAGGAACTCAGACTGAAGTTCCTCCCAATTGTTGATCAGCCGGGTCTGTGTTTGGTACCAATTGGCGGCCTTGTCCATAAGGGAGAAAGAGAACATCTTCATAAGGAGAATATCCCGATTTTGCGCATCTGACCCGAAAGTCTGGGCTAGATGCTTAAGCTGTTTAATGTGCTGGAAGGGGTCTTCAGAATTAAGCCCATGGAATTTAGGTATGGCATGAATCATGTTGGGCTTCAGTTCAGAATCAGGTCTTCCAGTCAGGATTATGACTCGAGGCTCAATAGCCACCGCAGCGGGATTATAATGATCTCGCATCATGGGACGCTGTGGTGGGTGCATGAAGTTCTGGAAGAGGTTATTGAGTCGCTGGAGCTGGTGCTCCGGATTGTTTTCTTCCTCAACTGGCTGAGCTATTGTGGAAGAAGAAGGTGAGTTGGGTTCGGAATCGGAGGAGAGGTCTAGGTGAAGTGTCGGTTGCACAAACAAGGGCACTGAGGCTCGGCCTCGAGGAGAGTGAATTTCTAAAGGAGGTTTCAAGGACCTCCTACCAAACATACACTGATGGAGAGGATGAGTTTAGCAGGTGTTGGACCCAATCAAGACACCCAAAATGTTGGGTGACTATAGAGGTTCGGGGCGGATGGACCCCTTGATCAGAAGGTCGTCCACCTGAGAATTACTTGGGCAGCTAGAGAGGGTGAGTCCCGCAAAGACCCCTACACGGTAGAGGGTCCCCTCGGGTTACAGGGTTTCCCCCACCCGTCCTCTCTTGTCACTGAGATTTCAGGAAGACCAGAATGGGGGCCTTGACCTCTTAAGTCTACCACTTTTAGTTAGGATCAAGGTGCTTAGGATTTTCACTTGAACTTTAACCTTTTGAGTGCAAAAAGTGACCTAAGTTAAAGGTTGGTTGATCCAAGGGATCAACTTCACCTATTAGTTCCTTTGGGAGCTTATTAGATCTTGTCTTTTAGGGTTCCAGTGACTTAAGAGCCAAATTTCTTAGGGTTTCTCTTGATAGATGTTTTCAAGCAATGGCTTAGGCACACTTCTTTTGGGAATTTTCCATTCTTGCTTAGAAAAGTGTATCTCTAAAATCCTTGCTTTGAATCTTATATTGGCTCTAATTGGTCCAGTTAGTTGCCTCTAGATTGGGTGACTAGGGCTCAAGCAGGAAGGTTTTAGCCCTAACTACCTTTAATGGATGTACAGATAAAGTATGTTGAAATTTGAAAACAGGCAACTTTGGTGTTTTACTACGCATGGAAGACAGGTTACTCTTAAATTGCTTTTTGTCTTTTTCTTCCTCTTTAGAATTTAGGGGTTTAAACTAGAGGATAGAAAATTACTTGTCCTTGGTGTGGTTGTTGTGCGGCTGCTTATTTTCTTCTTGATTTCCTGTGCCTGCACAACAAAAGAGAAGAGATTAGTCAATAGAAAATCAAAAATTGTGAATCAATAGCTTCTAGAATGGCCGTTGCTCCCCGGCAACGGTGCCAAAAACTGTTCACAACTCGTCGCTAGGGTTTTAAATTCTAGATGTTGTAGTATATCACGAGAAGCTGCTACCAGTTTACATTTTATTACTTGGAATTAAAAGTTTCCTGAGGTCGAACTCAGGGAGCTAACTATGATTCCAGAAGCATATGAAGTCACAATATATAGAGTTTTACAAAAATTAAGACAAAGGAGAGAGAGAAAGAGCGAGAGCAAAAATTCTCTTCTTGGCTTTTTCTTCTTCTCTCTTCTTCTCTTCAGCCAGCTCTCTTCTTCAGCTTGTCTTCTTCTTGCTTCTTCTTCTTTTCTTTGCTGCGAAGGCTTCCTTTTCTTTCTTTCCTTTCTTCAGCTGCTAAGTCCTTCTTCTTCTTCTTCTCTTCTCTGATTTTCTTCTGCGTCTTCTTCTTCTTTTCTGCAGAGGTTCCCTCCTTCTCTTTTCTCTTTCTTTTTCTCTGGCTTGTCCTCTGCTCTTCTCTTCTGCTTCACTCCTTCCTTTCTTTTCGACGTCTGATTCAGAAATCAGACGCCTTAACTGCGCTGTTGCTACAGTGCTGCTCTTCCTCTTTTCTTCAGCTCCTTTCCTTCCTTCTCCTTTCTTCTTCTCTGCGGCTAAGTCTCAGCCGCTGCTCTTCCTCTTCTTCTTTCTTTCTTCCTTGCTTCTTCTCTTCAGCGGCGCCTTGCTTCTTCCTCCCTCACCTGTTCTCTGCACACACACACACACAAGCTCAGTGCAAAAGCTACTCTACCCTCTCCCCGTGTCTCTCTCTCTCTGAATCTCTCTTGGGTACGCTCTCCTAGAGCCGGGTTATCGGGTTGGGTCGCGTGCCTGGGTCTAGGTGCACCGGCGTGGGTGGTGCACGAGGAGTGCACAGGAGGGTGTTGGGTCGGGTCGCGCTTGATCCGTGTGATGAGCTCACGGACAAGGGCGGTGAATAGGTGAGGGACCTCTCCCCGTGTGTATTCGGAGGAGACCAGCTAATGTCACTTTTTCAATTTATGTGTGGGCGTGCGCCCACACACTTCCGAGGTGGGACTAAAGTCCCACCTCTACTCCACGCGTCCGCAGGCGAGAAGGCACTGGCAATTGGGGCAGCAGCGAAGGCTCACGACCCCAATTGGAGGCTTGGGCACACTCGCGGAAGTACCCCGTGTTTCCTGGAGCCTTCACCTGGTGCTGAAAGGGCCTGGAGCTACTCGCCAAGCAGCTCCTGCTGTCCGTTAATGGTGGCGAGGAGACCGAGACCTGAAACCACGAAAATGGCCTCCCGGCCACGTCAGATAGCTCAGGAAGCTTCGTCGGAGTTCGGCGAAGGTGGTGCGGGGGTCATCGTGGCAGGAAAGTGGCTGTGGCTGTGTGCCTAGGGCACACTGCAGAGGTGCAGGTGGGTGTGTTCGAGGGGTGGTCTGAAGGTGAAGGGTGGTGAATGCAGTAGGGGAAACGCTTGAGTGGAGTGAGGGGGAGCTTCTGGGCTTGTCGGTGAGGGGTGAAATGGCCTATGGAGGTGGAGCGACCTCGCCGGAGATGGTGGCCGGAGGTGGAGCAGATGGAGGTGGTAGTGGCAGTCGAGGGGTCTAAAGTGCCAATTTAAGCGGGGAAAAGTGAGAGGAGAGTAAGGGGGAGGTTCCTACCTACTTAGTCGACAAAGAGGGAGAGGAAGACGCCTGTCTCATGCTTGCCGGAGCTGGGGATGAAGGTGCCCAGAAGAGGAGTAACGGCGACGAGGAGGAGATCTGGAGACGCCAACTGGTGCGGCCTGGCATGGGAAGATGCGGTAGAGTGAGCTCTGCTGCAGGAATGGCAGTAGAGCGACGAGGAGGAGGAAAGATCGTCGGTAGCTTGGACTGTCTGACCAGAGTGAGAGGAGACGAAGGAAGGGGGTTTTCTTTGGCCAAAGCTAGCTTGAAGGAGACGGCAGCCCCTGCCGCTCCTTATAAAGGTGTTGGTGAGGAGACGGTTTCGAGGGAGCGATGTGGGGTGCTCACCGGAGATGGTCGGAGATGGAGACCCATGCGTTTCGTGCGTTCGCATGAGAGGCATGGGCAGCCGCCGGTCGGGGAGGGTCCCTGCGACAGAGGACGACGTAGGGAACCCCCCGTTCATTCCTGAGAGTGGTTGCCATACCCTGCGCGGTGCCATCCTCCGCGCAAGTTCACCGGAGGTATGGTGCCTGCGCAAGGTGGCAGGGAGGATCGTTCTGCAAAGAACGAAGGGGAAGATAGGGGGCTAAATGTAAGATTTTGAAAAGATAAGGGTCAAAAAGTAATTCAAGAGGATCAACTTGTAAAGTTGGTCAAGATGGTCTTCTCTTAGGCCCAAATTTTTGTACCATCCTAATATGAACCTAAGGAATTAAATGGTGTAATTTTATTTTAGGTTTGACCACGTTTGACCGATCAATTTGCACAAAAACTCAAATTAGGTTAAAATTTGGGCATGGTTCTCAATTTAGGTCAAAATAGGTTGCAAAAGCCAAATTGAACGTTCTAAACCCTAGGGAGTATTTTTCCATGAATTTTAGAGGGTTTAGTTGATTTTTAATCTTCCTAGAACCTCGTGAATTAAAGTAAATTTATTTTTAGGGTTACAAAATGTCATTTAATTCCTAAAAGTTGCTATAACTCTTTTCAGATCAGATCATCCCACTTCCTTCCTTATTAAGCTCATTTGACCTGTGTTTAGATCCTTAAACACCCTGATTGTGTACTGCATTGGTAAAATTACAGTTTTACCCCTCATGACTTGTTTTATTCTTCAATTCAGAATTCTCTGAGTTAGGCTTTTCTTTAGGTTTTGTAGGAGCTTTTTCACACTTATTTAGATCAAATTATGCCAGTTAGGGTTTATGATGAGGCTCTCATCACATATCCCCCCACCGTACCTCACCCCCTCACCTCCACACCCACGACGACACCCCCCATTCCCTCCACCTCCACCTTACCTCTCCCTATACCTCCCATCTCCATATAACTGCCTCGCTCCTCCTCCATCCATTCCACACCGCAACCGTGAGGAGAAGGAGAGCGGCGAGCAGGAGGAGAAGAAAGAGAAGAGCAGAGGAGACTTGAGGCCTGGGAGCAGAGGGCTCGCGAGGGAAATGGGGAGGTGCTGCAGTTACTGCAGCTTCTATGGGAGAGAGAGCTCGCAAACGATTCTGTGGAGTCATTTTTCCGCAGAATTAGACGTCTGTAGAGATCATCAGACGTCTGTCCAGACGTCCAGAGGTAATACCAGACGTCTGATAATGCGTAGTTTTCATTTATTTCTCCTCCTGACAAGTCTAACCGTACGTACGTATGTCAGGGGTTGGGGAGGCTTATCGGTCGGGGACCGAGGCGATTTCAGACGTCCGGGAGTGTCTCTAAACGTCTGAAGACACCCTCAGACGTCTGCATGGAGTTCCAGACATCCGAAAAAGGCACATCGAGCAAGGTGAGTCTCTAAGTTCATTTAAGATGTCTGGGACTGCTACGACTCGGTTCCCGAATCCCTACAGGATACGAGATCGGACTGACTTGACTGATCTCAAGACTCAGTCGTCCAACGAGAAAGTAACCGAAAAGTACGAAAGTAAACCACATTCACCATGCTAAGCAACTAACAGTAACAAAAGTACAGTAGTACAGTAGTAAAGAAGTAAAACTACTACAGTACATACCACCACAACAGTAGAAAAGTAAACGGGTATAGGAATATAATGTGCAGAACGAAAGAGAACAAAATATAAAGGTACAAGAAGCTACTCACTACTACAAACGAGTACCAAAAAGAGCTACAACTACTGGGCTCTACTGGGCCCAGTACCCTCTGCAGCCGTAGGCTCTGGCTGCTCAACACCTGGACCTGAAAAGGATTATGAGTACACGAAGTCAGCGAACGCTTAGTAGAGTGGCAACCAACTAACTAAATAGTAAAGGTGGACAGGTAGCTGTTGTTTTTCGATTACTTTCTTTAACTACTTATTCTTTTTCACCATTTAGTTTATTTATCAGGTCTCTTTCTTGATCTCGAATGTTCCTCATGGGAACAATCTTGATTGTAGTTTTTTCCAAAGAGTAGAAGGCACATGTGGTGCTTTCCTGGCGGGAGAGTCCCCTGTGGCGATCCTACACCCAGTCAACCACCCCAAGGTCACGGACAGACGTAACGGTGACTACGGCACACGCGATAAGCGCACAGGTAGCTACCCCGCACTGGCACGCTGTCAGTTGTTTCCGTTAGTGGGTGTGCCCAAAGCACAGCATGGAACCAGTATAGGACATAGCCCTCTCAGTAACAGGAGTCTAGCCCTTAAGAACCAAACATGGGTCTCGCCCCTGGACAGTTTGCGCACCCTCGCTTGACTACCCTGGTTTGCCCAATGGGCCTAACAAGCCGGTGTAGGGCAGCTAGCTGAACCCCGGGTCCCATGGGGTGGCTAGCTCTCTCCCTACACTAGTAGCTCTCCCTGGTACAGTGTACACGAGGGCCACAGAGTTTGTGCAAAGTGGCCAATCCCACCTCGGGTCTCGACCTGAAGGCGGCAAGCTCCCCTCTACACTAAGAGGTAACATGTGCTCCCCTTGGTACCACGTACTCAAGGGCCAGCACACTTCCCAGCACATTCCCAGATCCATTCCATTTATTTCCAGGAGCTCATCTCCTAATTCCCCGTAGGGTTCATGCTCATATTCCTCAGGCCATTCCATACCAAGTTTCATCATTTCTATTTCCATTCTCAGGTTATACACATGCAATTTGTAACTCTATTTCATATTCAGTTTATTCAAAGATAGCTCGTGTTTCCAACATTGACCTTTCCATTTTCAATTTATATACATGCAGCTCATAGCATGTCATTTAACGTAAACAACAGGAATTCACATGCAACAGTTTACAAATACAAGTACTTTACATTTCATAGGCAGCTATTATTTATTTACAGGCAATTGTTATTACTCTATCTACTCATTCAAGACTGCAATTCAATCATCCATTATAGACATTTTAAATGTTTCTTGTCCTAGGATTCATGCCATATCCTAGGTCCTAATCATTCATTCCACATATGCATTTTAGTTTTAATTAAATTAAGGGGAAGCCACTCTACCAGTAAACCCAGAAGTAGTGGGGGCTTGAAAGGCAGGCTCACGTGCCTCAGCAAGCCCCGAACCCACAACGGAAACAAGTCCTATCACAAGGATCAATCACAAGAGAATACTCAGAACAGTATAGAAGGTATTCCAACAAGTAGGAGAAATCATACGGGAAACATCGGTATCTTAATTGCAGAAATCAGACCTCGAACGGACCTTAAACAGGTCAAAATAGTGTTCCTGACTCAAATCAGACGTCTGGAACACCTTCTAGACGTCTTAAAAGAGTCCAGAGCCATACCTCAAGTCCTACGCTACTCCTCAGACGTCCAGAAACTCCGCTGGACCGTCTGGACCCAGTTCCAGACGTCCGACCACCTCTCCAGACGTTTGGAATCGCTTCCTGTCATCTGGTGCCTCGCCCAGACATCCGAAGTGCGTGGGAGGGCGTTTCCCACGGCATCCCGAAGCAACTCTTGCGCGAATCAACTGAATCTCCATCAAAAAGGTAAGAAACAGTGTCTCGGCAGAGCGGCCTGCATGGCCGTATCTGCAAAGAAGACGTACCTTCGTGAAACCTACTTCTCAGTCATTTGGAAGCTCCTCCAGACGTCGGCTATGTCGTCTAGACGTCGCTCCAGACGTCTGATTCTGGGAAAAACCTAGAACCAGATCCTGCTTTCGCCCTCTCGCGCTGCGTTCTCTCTCCTGCTGCTCCGGCTACAGTAGTGCCAGGGAGGACCTCCCTGACGCACTCCTTCGCCTTGCGCACGCGCCGACCGGCCATGAGCTCACCGACGAGCTCCCATGCGAGATTGCAAGCTTGCTCTCCTCTCCTCCTTACGCCGCTCCTCCTCTCTTCTTACGTCGCTCCTTCTCTCCGCCGTTCTCGCTGGAGGGTAAGAGGAAGGTGGCTGGGAAGTGGGGTGAAACGAGGGAGAGGAGGGGGGCTTATTTAAGGGTGTGGGGTTAGGGTTTTCATCAGGCGGAGGGAGAGAGAAGGAGAAACGAGGGAAGTGTACTGTCTGCGCGTAGCATGCACGCAGATGCGAGCTCGTGCTCAAAATTTTTTATTTCTAGACGTCTGACCCAAGTTCCAGACATCTTAAAAGGCTCAGACAGCACGGGTCTTAACAGGGACTCTTCCCAGACGTCTGATTTTGGTTAAGGTTGATGTTTTTGGGGCTGTTTAAGGCCCAAACAGAATCGAATTTCGCAAATGAAATGTTGTTGGTTTCCGTTCGAGTTTCTCTACGTAATGATATAGAGTCCATGTAGTTTTGAGCTCATTTGAATTGTCGATCCATGTTGTAGGTCTCCAATTCGTAGAGTATACGGGACCAGCGAAGATGTCGAGAGCTACAGACGAGCCCCCATTCCACCCGATTAACTTGGTAGAGTGATTTTCTCTAATCCCAGAATAAATAATTAAATTACATGCTTTAGAATTATTCGATTGAACCCTAGGTTGTGAGATGAACTCTAGGGTTGAAAGAGATGAATGCATGCTACTTTAGAAATATTCGATTGAACCTTAAGTTGTGAAATGAAGACTAAGGCTGAAAGAAATGAATATGAATGATTAAATTATTGTGATGCTTCCTGAAAGTAGTAAATCATGCGCTGCCTATACTACATTTAATGAACCATGGCATGAATGAAAATACCTGCAGTGTACTGAATAATCGATTGTGAAATCTTGAGCTTCCTATTATGCATTTAATGAATCAGACGTTGATATGATAAAGTCTATGTACGAACCCTATGGGGAATTTAAAAACAAACAAAGAATACTGTAGTACGGAAAACCTGATGGTTTTGGAACATATTGCCTACGGGCGGCGGTTTGAACTTGGTAAGGGAAGTGAGTTGGCCCTCGTGTACATGGTACCGAGGAGAGCAACAATCCCTTTAAAGTGGAGGGAAGCTAGCTGTCCCTTGGGTTGAGACCTGGGGTTAGGATTGGCCACTCTATGATGACTCCTCTTTAGCCCTCGCGTACGTGGTACTAGGGAGAGCTACTTAGTGTATGGGGGAGCTTGCCACCCCATGGGGCTCAAGGTTTGGTTTGGCCACCCTACATCGAGTCTTGTTAGGATTGCTGGGCAAATAGGGATAGTCGGACAAGGGCGTGCGAATTGTCTCTGTTCTGAGGGGCGAGACCCCTGCTCTGAGAGGGCAAGGTCTTGTGCTGTTCCGTGCTGTACGTTTAGGCGTATGTTAACAACACTGAATCAATGATTAAGAGTGTTGCATTGTAGTACAGTCGAAATAGCATTCAAAACAAATATAATTTTATTACTCGAATATATTCCGAGGTCGAACACAGGGAGCAAATGGAATTCATACACTAATCCCAACAATAAATGCAAATTGAACACATAATACTACTCAAAATCTAATTAGGAATGTAGAGCATAAGTATATGAAGAGCAAAAATAATTGTAGACAAAATAATAGTTACTCAAATTGACTAAAGAAGGAAAGAAATAGGAATTCAGATGTCTGATTTTACAAACAGATGCCTTAAATGATTTTTCTACAGTATCCTTCTTTTCTTCCTTCTTCTGATTCTGTCTTTGTTCTTCTTCTTCCTTCATCCTTCTCTTCTTCCTTTCCTTAGCTTTTCTCTGCCTTTCTTCTTCTTCTTCTTCTTCTTCCTTCTTCTCTGTCTTCTCCTTCCTTCTTTCTCTGCCTTAGGCTTTCTTCTTCCTTGCTTTGCCTTAAGCCCTGCGGTGCTCCTCTCCTTTCTTTGCCTTTTCTTTTCTGCCTAACCTTCTCTTCTTCCTTCTTCTCTTTCTCTGCCGTCTGCCTTCTCTTCTTCTTCTTCCTTCTGCCTTAGTTTCCTTCTTCCTCTTTGCTTTGCCTTAAGCCCTGCGGTGCTCCTCTCCTTCTTCTTCTTCCTTCAATCCTGTTGTGCCCTTTGAATTCGACTAAGTGTTGAACCAAACTCTCCAGGTCAAAACCCCCTACCCCTGCGTAGCTCTCCTCTCTCTTTCTCTCTTTTCTATTTCAGAATCGCTCTCCTAGAGCCTCAACCGGTCGGGTAGTCAGACCTAACGCAGACCTGGGTCTAGCCTTACCGGCGTGTGTGGTGAGCGAGGAGTGAAGGGTAATCGGGTAGCTGGGTTCGACCAGGTCCGTGGGTTACGTCGCAGACGAGTCCGGTGAGAGGGGGGAGGAGGACCTCACCCTCAGTGTTGGAGGCGAAGAGCCTACAATACTTTTTCCCTTAGCGCACGAGGGTGGCTTTCCACTTCCGAGGTGGGAGTAAATGTCCCACCTTCCTTTGTGTGCCGCAGCAATAGATGAGGCTTCCAATTGGCGAGGTTGCTGAGGCTGAAGCCTTGGCTTGATGGCGTGGAAACGCGCGGGCTTCGATTGCACACAACCTGGGGCTATCCCCTGGAGTAGAGTGAGGCCTGGAGCGTGGCAAGCGAGCTTCAAGCTCGCTCGCTAATGGCGGATGGGCGACGAACCTGAAAACATAAGAGCTGCCTCGCGGCCATGTCAAATCGCTTAGCGAGGGTCACCAGAGCATGGCGGGTGTGATGGGAGTGGTTTCGTGGCGTGTGAGTGGTTGTGGTGGCTGGACAGTGAAGGGAATGGACGATGAAGGTGGGACTGTTCGGGGAGGTAGTTGGATGGTCGATGGAGTGATTAGATTGAGGGGAAATGATCAGGGAGTCGCGGCGGGGGTTGTAGGGTGGTCGGTGAGGTGGATGATGGTGCGGAGCGATGGGAGCACCTTGCCGGACGAGTCACCGGAGGTGAATAAGGTGACGGTGATCAGTGGCGTCGGTGGATGGTTTAGGGAAATAGAGAGAGGGAAAGAGGGTGTGGAGGATAGGGAACTTACGAAACCTAATCTAAGGGATGAAAGGGGACAGAATCCCACACCGGTATTGTTACGAACGAGGCATCAGACGGGTTTTTAAGACGTCTGGAACCATTCCCAGACGTCTGGTAATAAATTTTTGCGGCGTACGGGGTTGCATCTGCGCGCCTGCGCACGCAGACTGCACCTGCCGCTCTCGTTCCTCCTTTTCTTCTCTCTCCTCCTGCAGGCGCGCAGCTCTCTTCTCTCTCTCCCTGTGTGGCCTTATAAGGCCCCCTAGCCCTCTCCCTCACCCTCATCTTCTCCGCCTTCCTCTTCTCCTTCTCCCTACCAGTGCGAGAGCGTGAGCGAGAGAGGGAACGACGGCAGCAGCAACCGCGGCGAGAGTGCGGGAAGGAGGGTTGCGAGCGGAAGGGGGAAGCTCGATCGCGAGGGTTCGAGCTTGCCGGGGCAGCTAGAGCCGGCCGGCGGGGGAGCGGCGGGCGTGGGGTGTCGCGGAGGGGCTGCTGCAGCTCGGGCAGCAGGCGGACAGGGCTCGTGCGTCGCGGGCGGAGAGCGAGTCGGGCTCTGGTTCTGGAAAATTTTCCAGAACCAGACGTCTGGGCTTACGACCAGACGACTGTGAAGACGTCTGGAGGACTGTCCAGACGTCTGACAGGTAAGATATTTCTATCTTCTTCCTTCTTCGCGCGTACGGCCATGCAGCCGTCCGCCGCGACTTCGTCGTGCTGAGAGCAGGAGTGTGGGTGCGCAGGTTCTGCTCGGGAGGACGCCAGGGCTTGCCATCCCACGTGAATCAGACGTCTAGCCGCAGTACCAGACGACGGAGAGGTCCTCCAGACATCCGGGGTGATAATCAGATGTCTGGAAACTGACTTCAGACGATCCAGCGAGCTTCTGGACGTCTGAAGAACTACACAGAAGAAGGTATGGCATGATCGACATTTTAAGACGTCTGGAAGAAGTTCCAGACGTCTGATTTTGGACAGACTCGTCGTTTTTGACCCGTTTAGGGTTCGTTCGGAGTCCGTTTTCCACGTTTCGAGTTGCGTTCTTTCCAGAATAAATTCCTCTACCCGTTTACTGTAATTGTATACCGTTCTGAGAAACTCCTTGTGATTGATTCTTGTGTTAGGATCCCGTTCCGTTGCAGTCTTGGGGGTTGCGGAGGCATGCGGGATTGTTGACCATGCCCCCAGTACTCCCAGTTTCGTTGGTAGAGTGGCTTTTAGATTATTTACCATAAATTGTTACAATTATGGAACAATTAATAGAGTCTAGGGCATTGCATGAACCCTAGGACTGAGAAACTAGATTGAATGATAGATCCTAGGGTATTGCATGAATCCTAGGACTGAGAAACTAGATTGAATGATAGATCCTAGGGTGTGGCATGAATCCTAGGACTAGAAAACTAGTGGAATATATAAATATTGCAGTCTTGGAACAGTGGAAAGGAAATAATAGCTGCCTGTAAATCGATTAACAGCTGCTTGTTATGAATGAATAAATATGATTGAGAACGTGGGTTGTATGAACATAAAACTGGAACGGTGAAACCTAAATGGCCAAACGAAAAGAACATGAACCCTACGGGGAATCAGGAGTAGAACTCCTGGAAAGAGAATAGAATGGAACTGACAAAGTGGAACAGGGAAGTGTGCTGTCCCTTAGGTACGTGGTACCAAAGAGAGCACACCTTACCTCTTAGTGTAGAGGGGAGCTTGCCGCCTTCAGGTTGAGACCAGGGTGGGTTTGGCCACTGTACATCGACTTGCTGGCCCTCGCGTATGCCGTATCGAGGAGAGCTACTAGTGTAGGGAGAGAACTAGCTACCCCACGGGTCCCGGGATTCTGCTAGCCTCCTACACTGACTTGTTAGGCTCACTGGGCAAACCAGGGTAGTCAGGCGAGGGTACGCGAACTGTGGAGGGGTTGGACCCCTGTTATTGAGAGGGCTCTGCCCTATACCGGTTCCGTGCTGTCTTTTGAGCGCACCCATTAACGGAAACGATTGACCGCGTGCCAGTGCAGGGTAGCTACCCGTGCTCTTATCGCGCGTGCCGTAGTCACCGTTACGTCTGTCAGTGACCTTGGGGTGGTTGACTGAGGATAGGACCACCACGGGGGACTCTCCCGACTAGGAGAGCACCATGTGTTACTTCTACTTTTCGGAAAAGACTGCAATCAAGATCGTTCCCACGAGGAACATTCGAGATCAAGTGAAGGATCTGAGAAATAAATAAATCGTGAAATAATAGAAAGACGTAAATAAGGAATGTAAAAATATAACAGCTACTGTACACTCTACTGCTTCTTTAGCTTTTAGTTGCCACTCTACTCAGCGTTTCGCTTACGTGTTACACTCGTTACTTTTCAGGACCAGGTGTTAAGCAGCCAGGCTCAGCGGCTGCAAAGGACGCTGGGCCTAGTAGGGTCCAGTAGAGTTACCCGCAGTTCTTTTTGTACTTTTCTTCCACTGTGGTGAGTAGTTTCCTTATTACTCCTTGTACTTCTTTATTGTAAGTTTCATGTTATGTACATATTGTTGTTCTACTGTTGTGGTGGTGTATACTGTAGTAGTTCCTTCTCTTACTGCTGTATTTTGTTACTGCTAGTTATATTCATGTTGAATGTGGTTTATTTTACTGCACTTTTGGTTACTTCCTCATTGGACGACTAGGTCTTGGGATTAGTCAAGTCGGTCCGATTCTCGTGACTCGTAGGGACTCGGGAATCGAGTCGTTACAGGTATGGTTGTTGGACATGGGGAAGACGAAGACCTCCGTAGATGAGGTGGCGGCGAAGATAGGGCAGAGGCGACGTCGGCCGATATTGCGCGACATGGAGGATGGAGAGGAAGACAACCCGACCACTAGTATTGTGGTTGGGCAACGAGAGAGCGAGGGAGAAGCCGCTGGAGCTTACGTAGGGTTGGGGCTAGAGGGGAGAGAAGAATGGAGGGAATCCAGCCCAAATTCAAGCTGAGGAGACTCAGTTGGATCTGGGGAGTCTTTAAATAGGTCTCTGAGGAGGGTCTTGTGCTTGGAGGCCAAGCTTCCTAGCATGGCATACTCACCGGAGATGGAAACTTCAAAAGACCCAAATCTCTCATGCATTCGCATGAGAGATTGGGAAACAATCAGGGCTCATCAATGGGTTCATATTGTAGGGAGTTTCTCAAAGAACCTCCCTTCCAATTTTGGAAGGGATTCTCTGAGCAATCAAGGAGAACTCTCCTTTCAAAGCTCGCTGGAGTAGGATTCCTCTGCTATAATGATGGAGGGACCTATTTGTGAAGACAATGAGAAAGTTAGGAGGCTGATTCCAATGGTTTTTGAAAGTTAGGGGTAGAAATGTAATCAAACAGGACCTTTTTGCAAAGTAGGTCAAGATCAATTCCCTTTAAGTCCAAATTTTGGTACAAACCTAATTTGGACCTAAGGAATCCAATGATGAAGTTAGATTTTGGGTTTGATCACGTTTGACTAGGAAATTTATGCAAAAACTCAAATTAGGGCAAATATCTATCTGAGACCTCATTCTAGGTCAAGATGGGTTCCAATGGCTAAATTGAAGGTACTAAGCCCTAGAAGATATTTTTATTTGATTTTTAGAGGATTTAGGTGAATTTTATCCTGACCAGAACATTGGCTAATCAAGTAGGTTTGTTTTAGGATTTCAGGAAGTTATTTAATTCACAGGACACACACAAACCTTTTTCTGTCAACTCCAACCCACTTGTTATCTTATTAAGACCATTTGACCTTCGTTTAGCCCTTAAGAAAACCCATGGTTATACTACATTGGTAAAATTACAGTTTTAACCCTAGTTTCTTGTTTCACTCTCAGAATGGTTCTACAGTGAATTATGACCTTTAGTTGATCATGTAGGAGCATTTATTCTCTTTATTCGGTCAAAATAAGTTAGTTATGGCTCATTATGGTGTTCTCATCCTATCCCCATGCCTAACTTTTGCTAGTCCTTTAGTGAAATTTTAAGGTTTTAACTTTAATTCTAGACCATGAAATCCTTTGATGTTCAAAAACTATGATGCGTGCTTTCTTCTGTAGATCAGGTTAGAATGCTGATAGTGGGCCTAGAGGTACTCAAGTACCAACCAAGATCTGAACCTGACCAGCTTTAGCCTCAGTCTGCTGCGAAGGTTTTTAAGGCCCACAGGAATTATCCTAAGGTTCGTTGAATTCTGCGATTAAAGCACCCGTGCTTGTAACATATTTTAACCTCAGTGCAGTTTGCGGTACGTTTTTGTAAAAGAGAGACAGAGGGATTTTCTTTTTGGAGAGTTTTCTCTCTATTTTCTTTTTATTTCTAGCTTCGGATTAGCTTCACAACACGGTTTGTATCGGATTCCTAGTCCCCATCATCAATCCTCGAAGGGTCCTTAGCAATCGATGCTTCGAGATAACACCGCCCATGGCAACCCCCAGAACCCTGGCTTTCGAGATTTTGAGATAATCTCGCCCATGGCATTCTGTAGCTAAATCCAGACCCTGGCAATCGACATTTCGGGATAATGCCGCCCATGGTATTTGTACCAGCACAGGGTGCTTACATGCCCCTGATAGGATATATAAATATCCTAGGAGACAAGCACCGAGGAGGTGATTTGTTATTGCGCATCTGCTAGGGGAATTTCCTACCTCTCTACATTGGGAACTTGTCCAAATCAACTTGTGTTGATCAGCCGCTCCTAATCTAGGCGACTTTTTCAGAACGATTTAAACGCATTTACGTGATTTTGATACTTAAGCGCACTGAACTAGACTGTGTGTGGATTGTGGTGCTTAGGTTACCGAGTACCGTAAACCAGAGGTCAGTTAACAAGGTCGAATACTCCCTAAACCTTAGACCTAATACTTAAGCTTCGCACTTTCCCCAACCTCTTGAGGAGTATCCAGATCTTAGCGGATACTTGAATTTTTAAGCCTATGATTATAGTCCAAGAGGCCTAAAATCAACGTTCCTACTAATATCTTCTGTGTTTCATTAGAACTTTTTGTCTTTCATTTTCTTTTTCATAATATGGTTTAGAACTAAGTTAATTCATTAATCCTCTACTAATGACTATCTCTTTTTCTTTTCTTTTCAAGTTGTGCTCCTTTTTGACATTTTTAACTCTTACCCTTTTTCTCCTCAAAAAGGATGTGCCATCAAAATTTTCTCTCTCATTTTTTGTTCCTTTTCACAATTTTTTTATTTTTTTGGCATTTTTGGGATATGTGATTTTTTTTTGTGAGAACCCTTCCGAACTTTGATTTTTGTATGTTTGCACTTTACCACCCCCCCATGCCTAAGTTTTGCAATGTCCTCATTGTAAATGGAAGGTGTGAAACAGTTTTGGGTTCAGGAATTTAGAACAGGATTATCGGGTGGGTGAACGGGCCGGGAATGACTATTGCGGGCGATTTCAAGCTCTGGCACGTGTACCAGAGGTGGGATCAACTGTTCTAAAACTAAACTCAAGGTGCAATAGATGTGAAGTACAGACAGATAATCAGAAGGATATTGGGCTTTTGGAATGATGGGTTGCCTCCCGTTAAGTGCTAAATTCAACACTTTCAGCTGAGCGGGAAATGGCATGGAGATGGAGTGGTCAAATCAGTTGAGTTTTGTAGAACAAGCACCTTGATCAAAAGCCTGGTTGGTCCAACCAGGTGCTTGTTCAGAATAACTAGATAAGAAATAACTTCATTTGACATGCAATTTTGGTTTTAGAATTAGAACACTAGATAAATGCTTAAAAACAAGTAAAGTAAAGCTTAAGATAAAGAGGGAAAGGGAGAGAGAAGATGGCGAGGTGGCCACGGCGGTGGAGAGGGGCTCTGTCAGCGGCTCGTCGGCTCCGGTGATTACAAAGAGAGCTAATGGTAGCTAGGAGTAAGGTAGAGCACTTGCAAGTGAATTCAATGCCCTTCCATGGGTGGTTGGATGGAGTTTATATAGGCAAAAGGGTTTTTTAATTTAAGTATGGGCTTTAGCGACATCCGGGACGTCGCTAAACCCATACTAAATCCATCGGTGCAGCCCCCTTCGCCCGTTGGTCGCCAGTGTGCCCTGTGCTTCTTCTATAGCGATCCGCGTGTGCGCGTTGTAAGCCGTCTGATCTTTGAGATCTCGCGAAGGGCACGCTCACGGATTGCTGCTGAGGCACACGCGTCTGCCGGGTCATCACGCGCGTGAGCTTCCGTGCGCATCCGTTGCGTCATGCGGTTCGATCGTCGCCGTTCACTGCTGATCGAGCGACTCAATTTCTCGCAGCGTGCCTTCGCCTTCCAATTTCTGCGCAGCGCGGTTCGATCCCGCGCTGGATGCGTGGGCGTGAGGCGGTCGACCGCTACGTTGTCGCAGAGAGAGTGGGCAAGCTGGTGGCTCTCAGCCGTTCGATAGAAGATCGACGGCTGAGAGTCATCCTCTAGGTGAAGGCAACGCGGGCGGTGGTGAGGATGCGACGAGCGAGCGCCACGTGGCGTGTTGTGGGCCGTTGATCCTCAGATCAACGGTCAGAACTTCTTGGGCCCATTGTAGGAGCTCCGGATGTTGGATTTGGCTGATTTCAAGTTTGTTGGACTTTGTTCGTCGCTCTGAATCCATCTGTGTGATCCGATTGCTCATCTGAGGCCTGTTTTGACATGTTCTTGTACATATGGCCGTTACTAATGCATTGTAAGCAATCTTGATGTGCAATGCAAGCGATGCTCCTCTTCCTATTTATGATGTGTTGTCTGTGCATTTTGCTCTTAAAATAAACCCCAATTGACAGAATTATCATTGTAAATTGCAGTGTTATCATACCCCCATGCTTACACCTTGCTAGTCCCTAGCAAGGTTTATTCTAGCCTTTATTTCCGGTCAGAATTTAAGAAGTAATTACTTGGACATTTCGTCACTTGTCAATAGGGGGAAACATGCTAAGATCCTGATCTACAAAGACTAAGCAGCGCCGGGGTGTCTGCCAAAATATGAATCGCTCGAATCCTTGCTTAAAGGTATGTGTGTATATATATATTTTATCTTCTCTCATTTTTTAGATTTTTGGAGTTAAGAGTGTGTTGGTAACTTTTTACAGCTACCCAACCCACCCAAAACTCGGAAAAAAAAACTCTAAGTGCTAAGCATCTTGGTGTGAAGATCGTGATAGACTCACTCAACGGTAATTTAGACAGACTTCGGGTTTCTACGCCCCTAGTTGACCGGAAGAGGAAGTGTTTTTCCTGAAGGTGTATTTTTTCGATCGGTAGCTTTCTCCCTACGTTTGTTTTACTTGGGGTCAACACAAGGATTTTTCCAGTGTATATCTCCCTGGCTTATTCTACTTCCCCGCTTCTTCCTTAAGTGTTTTGGTACTTTTTTTGTGCATTTACTAAGCTGGGCTCTGTACAACCAACCAATGGGCTGTTACCCACGATCACTTGCCAGCCATACTCGTGCGGTGAAGTGTGGTTCATTTTGTTCTCTTCTTTTCTTCTTCTTCTCTCTATTTTGTTTATTTTTTATTTGGTAGGTAGTTTCCCTGATCTCAAATTTACCTAGAGGCAATAAAGAGGAGGTGGTCCCGTGGCTGGGCTCTGGACAACTTGCCATGGGCTATTACCTACGACAACTTGCTAGCCATACCACCCTAGAGAGTTCATTAGTTACCCAATTTCTGTCAGAATTTTCGAGGAATGAGTCTGTGCAAAAATGTGTGCAGATGCTTAGACTAAAAGTTCTTCTGAGTTAGAGGGTGAGTTGATAAGTTGTATACTTATCACCTTATTTAGTTAGTGGATTAGAGTAGATTAAGGTTGCAAGGATTTGAAGCTAAATCCATATTTTAACAGACACCTGGGCTAATTAAGCCTGAAGGCCTGAAAAGTCTAAGTGTTCAAGTTCTTTCCGTATTATTTCCCACTATTGACAAATTTTTAATGCCTAAGTTTTTCTTCATAAATTCAATTTTTTTTATTCTATTCAGACTGATTAAATGAGCTCAGAATCATGCAATTTACCACCCCTTAATGCTTAAGTTGGACATTGTCCTCATTGACAAATACATGGATGCAACAAAGGTTTGAAAAGATATTACTTGAGTGAAGTAGAATACCTGATCAGTTTGAGTCTTCTGGGTTGCCTCCCAGGAAGCGTTGAGTTTAACGCCTCCAGCTAGGCGGTGCTTCGTGTCATCTCTCAATGAGGGTGATAATCTCCTTTGGGGGAGCCTGGGCTAGGAAGTGTTTCAATCTCTGGCGAATGACTGTGAAAGTGTGCCCAGTGATGTAAATACATTTACACTACTTAAGATGTCTATTTATGCATGTTCTTAAGCATAGGATTGCATTGCATGCTATAAATATTGCATAACATCCATCATCTTGCATTTAGAGTAGTTTGAATAAAATGGAGTCTAATTGTCTCCTTTTATGTGCTTGGACAGGGAAAACTTTTTATCGGGGCCTCGGATCGAAGATCCAACCGTACGGATGTGATCGGGGTGACGATTGGAGTTCAATGACTCCAAGATCGCCCTAATCAGGCATCCGTAGCATCAGATAGTGACCGGGGAACCCTAGAAGATCAAGGGCCAGGATGGTATAAATCTGCACTTCAAATAACAAATCCGACCGCATGGATGAATTCGGATCGATGATCGCAACCTAATGAGGCAAAAATCGAGTCAATCCGACATCCGTGGCACCATCTACAACATCAAGAAGATGGACGGCCAAGATTGCACCACGTGGCGCCATCTCGACCGCCCAAATGCCCGCATGCAACCATTGAAGCCTCCGCATCCACCCTCTCTCCGCCGTTGGATCTCGATCCAATGGCTGTGGACGGTTGTGCCTAAAAACTTCCGCTCGACCATCCGTGCCCCGTAGTGCAGCGGTCGAAGGTGCTATCGCGAGCAGCGGACGCAGGTTCGAGCCGCAGGGAAGGGGCGAAGGGCGCGGGAGAGCGGGCGCGCGTTGGATCGTGATCGAGCGGCTCAGATCTTGCAACAGCGTCCACGCGCTATTTCTCCCGATGTGGGAACGCTCCATTGCACGCGCTGGGGCAGGCGCGCAGCAAGCGGGGAAGGCGCAATCACAGCCGTCCGATCTCGCGATCGGACGGCTGTGGATGGTTGAACGTACGGTGGGTGTTGAGAGTGAGTAGCCAAGGAGGCGTGCGTGGGGAGCGGCCACTACGCCCACGTTGGGGCTTTAGCGACGGTTCTATCCATCATTAAAGACCCCTCATTTAATGTTTTAAAGATGTAATGACCAATTTTCCCCCACTCCTTGCAACTATAAAAGGAGACCCCCTCCACACGAAATTCTCATCCCTTCCTTCTCTTCTCTACCTCTCCAAAGCTCAAGAGAAGCTTGTCCCACACCCGGGATGCTCCTCGAGAGATAAAGTCTAAATTTTTGTCCCCCTTCGGAAGTGGATCCCGCGACGACGGCGTGCTGCTCCGTTCCCGTTCTTCTGCTTCGTCCTCCTTTGTCCTGCTCCGTCCTCCTTCGTCCAGCGTCGTCCTGTCCGGCTCGTCCTCCAAGCAATCGTCGAGGAGGATAACTTCTCTCTCCCATTCTTCTTTACAGCTTTTCTATTGTAGAATTTTCCTGCTTTCTAGTGTAGCTGATTTCCCTCTTTCTAGTGTAACTTTTATTTGGTTTGATTTTATAAACATTTTGAAATATTGAATGCATGTTCTCTTTCTCTCTCTCTCTCTCTCTTCTTTTTAGTCTGATAGCTTCATTATAATTATATCACCTCACTTTTCAAAAATTCTAAATAAAAAATATAATTGCAAATATAGATCGACGTAGCCTCCCTGTGTTCGACCCGGAATTCAAATTTCGGTATAAATTTTATTTGTTGAATACGAATTCTTCGCTTTCAAGCTACAACGACAAGGTTTTGAAACAAAACACATTAGCGTAGCAATTCATAAGTTTAACATTTTGGCGGCGTTGCCGGGGAGGCGACGATCTTTGATTTCTCTTCGCGTTTTGTAACTTACAAATCATTTACCTCACTTTTCTCCTTTCTTATTGTAATTGCAGGTACTCTTTCGAGACAGGCCAAAGTGGTAGATCGGAGAAAAGTGTTGTAGAAGGTTCTGTGAGTTATCCCCCACCTCTCACCCATTAGATTTCATTCCACAACATAATAATTCAAATATCAATCAACTTAGGTGTTCTTATAAACTCTAAGGTTAGATTGTTTGTTGTTTGACACCCATACTCACTCCAACCCCTACATTAAAAAAGAAAATTAAAAAAATCTCACAGAGGTACACAACCTCATCTGATTTTCAAACTCAACTGGTAAACCGATCTTTGGAGTCGGTACACACATTCAAACACATAATTGAGTTGAAATCAGCTTAGGTAATCATTTATGTGCCTAATTAAGTGGTGCAACGGGCCAATTGTTTGAGTTGATTGGGCTGCACCACTTCAAATAAAATCAACTCATCAAGTAGCTACCAATTAGGTTCAACTCTTAAGGATTTACCAGGCACTCCACATTCTTTTTAAGCTTCAAAGGAAAACATTTTCACCCGTGCTTTCAAAACCTGGTGTGCCAATGAAACTTGTTTGAAAATGCCTAAAGTTGAATCCTAAAAGCTACTAAGCAAGATTTGAAACTTAAAATTCACCACATAAAAAATAATCTTGCTTGAAAACCATTGGTTGTGCACGCACACACAAATCAATCAATCATTAAGGGCACAACCCATTTAAAGGGCCCATCACATTCCAAAGCACATTCAAACTTAGCCCTAAATAAAATAGAATAGACGTTGGCCTTAAGGATTGGACTCGCTCTTCAGAACTCAGAACGAGATTATTTTTGATTAGTCTGTTTCTACTGTTCAATCTGATGTCTAGCTAGGGGAGCAGAATCAAACGATCGCGGCTGGGGGGTACACTAGGAACCGAAGGTGCAAGCCGAAGGAAGAACCTTCTCCCCAGTCCCTCTTTCTCTAGTTGGATTGAACAGACAGAAGTCAATCAAATCGCTCCTTTATCTCAAGACGGTTTTGGGAGTCTGTAGGTCTATAAGACTAACCCACTTAAGGACAGGTTTGATTGTTTATATTGCAGGGCGCCTTTTTTCCTCTCGCTTATCATGAATCCTTCCACATATTACACGCATTATCGCCTTTCCCTCCTGTTGTTAATTATCCTCAACATGACGATTATCTCGACTCGTACTATAATAAACCATCAGTTAGTTGGGATAACTCAGATTGGGGATATAGTTCCGGACATCCGTGTTTAGGGTCTAACCCTGAACGCTTTGATTCTGATTTCTATCCTTCTCAGAGCTACATCGATTATAGATCGTCTTCCTTTCATGAACAACCTAATACGATCTACAATCAAGAAGGATATACCGATCCTTACCCATCCTCTGATTTCACTACCTTTAGGTCATCACCATCTTTTGAACAATCTGAAATGACCTATTATCAGGAAGGGTATAATGAATCTCAATTCGTTAATTCCTCTGCATTGATACCAACCTGCCCAATCCTAAACCAACTCATTCGGTTCAGGTTAACCAGGTTCAAGATAAAGTTCTGGCTAACTTAAGGAATATCATACTATCTTTAGAAGTTCAGCCAATACCTTGCATTGAGAGATTGGAGCTTCTGATTGAAATGATTGATGATTTGAACAAGTCGTTGTTGGATTGGCTCCAGGATGTTAAGGATAAGAATCCGGGTGAGTTCCTACTTGGGAAATTGGCAAAATTGAGGATGAGATTCGTAGTTGCTTTGATTCAATCATGGGATGATTCCCAGGATGAACTCCCTTCAAGAAAGCCAATGACAGAACCCGCTCAGGAACCTGTTGAGGGGACACGTGTTTCAAGGCTGACCAGATTGAATTAAAGAAACCAATTAAGGAAGATCTGATTTCTTCACCTGAGATCCCTGAGCTGGGGTACGAGGAAACGTATGTCTCCTTGGAACAAAAAGTGATAGATGATTTTGGGACATACATTGATAAGGATCTTGATTTCTTTGATGGTAAAGATTCAAGTTGCGAAGTCTCACGCGAGTTTTCTGAACACGATTTTTGTGAGACGATTGGACCTGAGGAATCTAATTGATCATTTGATAGCCTAATAATTGAGGAAACTGATCTTATTAGGGCACACATTACAGATCTAGAATCGCATTTTCTGGAAGATTCAATTCAATGCCTTGATTGTCAGTTACACCCCGTTGAGCTTATTGATGATTCTATTTCTGAGATAATTAGACCCAAGTCAATTTTGATTCAGCCATATCATTTAGACTTGGAGATTTCAAATGGGGTGATTAACATGCAAGAGGTCCTGGAATTTGACATGCTGAATGAGGCGGATAGGAGCTGGGAAGTTCTGATTTGGGAAGCTAGTTCCGGAGGAAGTACAAGACTGTGTCGAAGGGTGCCCATTAAGCTGAAACCATCAAATCAGAACCCTTACGACACTTGTTTTGAGGATGTCAAACCCACGCACACATTCAACGATTATTCTTTTGAGCTTCAATTCTCTGTAACCCGACTTTTTGGTCTTGGGTTGCATCCTCATAAATTGCAGGCCCGACCCCGCTTGCATACTGATTTTAGGTTTTGGGTAATTTTTATCCAGAACCTAAGATATTCTCGATTATGGGGTATGGGTCTGCACCACAATCTGGTCCACATCTGTGGACCTCTGCTGATAAGTCAGAAGATTCTTTTGTTTATTCTAATTCTGATCTGCAACTGTAAATTCGTTATTTCTCTTCTTTGTATAGTGTGCATAGCTGAAGGCACTGAACTCAGCACATATACAGTTCTTTTTAATTTTCATCTCGGAGCGGACCTGACATTCACGCAATTCAGATGCTTTCTACGCTATTCCACTCTATTTTATGTCTTTTTAATACAATGAGGACATTGCATTAGATAGGCATGGGAGGGTGGATATTCATCTCTGAATTTATTCGTCAGCTCCGTAGATTTGTTTTATTTTATTTTATTAAAAAAAAATTGGAATTAGGAAAGAGAACTTGGGTTTAAGAAAATTTTCAATCTTAGGAAATACTACATTATGATTTGAACACAAAGACCCTTCAGGTCTTTGGACTTAATCAGCCCGTGTATCCACTAAAATGTGGATTTGTCTTTCGAGTTCTCGCCATCTTAATTCTATCGTAATTGGAGTAAATAAGTTTGGTGATAAGTATACGACTTATCAACCCGCCCTTTGATTTGAGGAAATTTTGAGTCTTAAGCATCTACACACTATCTTGTCACTGACTCGTTGTTCGACGATTTTAACGGAAATTGGGTAGCTAATGAACCTTCTAGGGTGATATGGCTGGCAGGTTATCGTTGGTAACAGCCCATAGGTAGGTTGTCCAGAGCCCAGTCACTGGATCTTTCTCTTTTTACTGCCTTTAAGTAAATCTTAGACCAGGGAAGCCACCTACTTAAAAAAAGAAAAAAAATCAAAAAAAAAGGAGAAAAGAAAAAAAAAAAAAGCCATACTTCGCCGCACGAGTATGGCTGGCAAGTTGTCGGTGGTAATAGCTCATCGACCGGTTGTCCATAACCCAGCTCAGTAAATTTATTGAAAATTCCCAAAATACTTAGGAAGAAAAGAAGAAGTGGAATAAACCGGGGAGATATACACTGGATTCACCCTTGTGTTGACCCCGTAAAAAAATAAAAGTAGGGAGAAAGCTACCGATTGTAAAGATACACTTTTAGGCAGAATTCTTTTTGAGGTCACCTAGAGGTGTAGAAATTTGAAGTCTGTTTTAATTGCTGGTCAATAAGTCTATCACATTCACAATAAGATGTTTAAAACTTAGGATTCTCATCAAATCTTGGGTGAGTTGAATGGCTGTAGAAAGCCACTCTTAAACCCTAAAATTTGAAAGTCCAAAAAAAATTAGAAAAGAGGAAAAAGAGAAAAAGAAAATTTTCTTTGAATAAGGCGAGGGCTTGAGGCGGTCTGCATTTTGGCAGATACTCGGGCACTGTTGTGTCTTTGAAAGTTCAAATCCTAAGTAGACAATTTCTTAATGATTGAAAATAACTCATGCCCAAATAATCCAACCTAATTCTTTTATAAATAACATATAATTTTTGCTAGAGACTAGCAAAGATAGGCATGGGGGTATGATGTAAACATATTTACACTACTTAAGATGTCTATTTATGCATGTTCTTATGCATACGATTGCATTGCATGCTATAAATATTGCATAACATGCATCATCTTGCATTTAGAGTAGTTTGAATAAAATGGAGGTTAATTGTCTCCTTTATGTGCTTGGACAAGGTAAACTTTTTATCGGGGCCTCGGATCGAAGATCCAACCGTACGGATGTGATCAGGGCGACGATTGGAGTTCAACGACTCCAAGATCGCCCTAATCAGGCATTCGTAGCATTAGATAGTGATCGGGGAACCCTAAAAGATCAAGGGCCAGGGTGGTGTAAATCCACACTTCAAATGACAAATACGACCACACGGATGAATTCAGATCGACGATCGTAGCCTAATGACGCAAAAATCGAGTCAATCTGACATCCGTGGCACCATCTACAACATCCAGAAGATGGACGGCCAAGATGGTGCCACGTGGTGCCATCTCGACCGCCCAAACGCCCGCATGCAACCATTGAAGCCTCCGCATCTGCTCTCTCTCCGTCGTTGGATCTCGATCCAACGGCTGTGGATGGATGCGCCTAAAAACGTCCGCTTGACCATCCGTGCTCCGTAGCGCAGCGGTCGAAGGTGCTATTGTGAGCAGCGGACGCAGGTTCGAGCCGCAGCGAAGGGGCGAAGGGCGCAGGCGAGCGGGTACGGGCGTGCGTTGGATCGTGATCGGGCCGCTCAAATCTTCCAATAGTGGCCACGTGCTATTTCCCGTGAGGCGGGAACGCGTCATCGCACGCGCTGGGGCAGGCGCGCAGCGAGCGGGGAAGGAGCAATCACAGCCGTCCGATCTCGCGATCGGATGGCTATGGATGGCTGAACGTGCGGCGGGCATTGAGAGTGAGCAGCCGAGGAGGCACGCGTGGGGAGAGGCCACTACACCCACGTTGGGGCTTTAGCGTCGATTTTATCCGTCACTAAAGACCCCTCGTTTAATGTTTTAAAGATGTAATGACCAATTTGCCCCCACTCCTTGCAACTATAAAAGGAGACCCCCTCCACACGAAATTCTCATCCCTTCCTTCTCTTCTCTACCTCTCCAAAGCTCAAGAGAAGCTTGTGCCACACCCGGGATGCTCCTCGCGAGATAAAGTCTAAATTTTCGTCCCCCTTCGGAAGTGGATCCCACAACGATGACGGCGTGCTGCTCTGTTCCCGTTCTTCTGCTTCGTCCTCCTTTGTCCTACTCCATCCTGCTTCGTCCAGGCATCGTCTCGTCCGGCTCGTCCCCCAAGCAATCGTCGAGGAGGATAACTTCTCTCTCCCATTCTTCTTTACAGCTTTTCTAGTATAGAATTTTCCTGCTTTCTATTATAGCTGATTTCCCGCTTTCTAGTGTAATTTTTATTTGGTTTGATTGTATAAACATTTTGAAATATTGAATGCATGTGCTCTTTCTCTCTCTCTCTCTCTTCCTTTTATTCTGATAGCTTCGTTGTAATTATATCACCTCGCTTTTCAAAAATTCTAAAAAAAAAAATATTGCGAATATAGATCGACGTAGCCTCCCTGTGTTCGACCCGGAATTCAAATTTCAGTGTAAATTTTATTTGTTGAACACGAATTCTTCGCTTTCAAGCTACAACGACAAGGTTTTGAAACCAAACACGTTAGCGTAGCAATTCGTAAGTTCAACACCCAGTATTCGGATCAGAGATTTTAACCGCCCCATTGGAGTGGTGCTTGACCACCCTAAATGGTCCTATCCACTTGGACCTGAGCTTCCCTGGAAAGAGTTTTAGGCGGGCATCGAAAAGCCAAACTTGCTGGTTAGGCTTAAAGGTCTTTCTATGGATGAGTCGGTCGTGGATGGCTTTCATTTTCTCCTTATACATCCGACTGCTCTCAAAGGTGTCCCGACGAATTTCTTCGAGCTCAGAGAGTTGGAGCATCCTCTGCGCACTGGCTAACTGGGAATCCATGTTACATTGCTTGACAACCCAGTAAGCCTGGTGTTCCAACTCGATAGGAAGATGGCAGGCTTTGCCAAAGACCAGGCGATAAGGCGACATGCCTATCGGGGTCTTGAAAGCGGTCCTGTATGCCCACAGGGCATTATCCAGTCATGTGGACCAGTCTTTCCTGTCAGGTCTCACAGTTTTCTGTAGAATGTTCTTGATTTGTCTATTTGAGACCTCGGTCTGCCCATTTGTTTGCGGATAATACGGGGTAGCGATGCGGTGGTTAACCCCGTATTTTCTAAGTAGGGCACGGAATTGGGTGTGAATAAAATGACTTCCACCATCATTGATCATGGCCTTTGGTATTCCAAACCGGGAAAAGATGTTCTGCTTAACAAAGCCCATGACAGTCTTATGGTCGCATCGGCGGTTGGCGACAGCTTCAATCCATTTAGAGACATAGTCTACCGAGACTAGGATGTACTCAAAGCCATTGGATGGTGGAAAGGGGCCCATCTCAATACCTCAAATGTTGAAGATCTCAACAATCAAATTGGGCTGAAGGGGCATCATATTTTTTTTGGTCATGGTCCCCAACGTTTGGCAGCAAGAGCAAGTCTTGGCAAGGTTGTGTGCATCCTTAAATAAGGAAGGCCAGTAAAATCCGAACTACAAGACCTTGGCAGCCGTTTTCTTTCTTGAGAAGTGGCCACCACAAGCTTGGTCATGACAAAAAGATAGCACACTCTGAACTTCGTCCTCAGGGATACACCGCCTGATGATGTGGTCGGCACAGAGGCGAAACAGCATGGGATTATCCAAGAAATAATGCTTGGCCTCGACCAAGAACTTGTCCCGTTGCTGTCTGGACCAACTGTGCGAGGTCTGTCCTACAACCAGGTAGTTGACATAGTCAACATACCAAGGCAGTTTCTTGTCTTGCACAGCCAAAATGTGTTCATCGAGAAAGGGGTTGGATAAAGGCAGGGAGGGTCCAATGTGGTCTGGGTGAAGTCTGGATAGGTGGTCATCCACCACATTCTTTGATCCGGCCTTGTCGTGGATTTCCAGGTCAAATTCCTGAAAGAGCGGGATCCATCTGATGAGCCTGGGTTTCGCGTCCTTTTTAGCCAACAGGTGCCGGATGGCTGAATGGTCAGTATAGATGGTCACATGGGATCCCAGCAGGTAAGATCGGAACTTCTCAAGTCTGAAAACTATAGCGAGCAATTCTTTCTCTGTGATCGTATAATTTCGTTGGGCCTCATCCAACGTCTTGCTCACGTAGTAGATCACCACGGGTTTCTTGTCTTGTCTTTGTCCTAGGACAATGCCTATGGCAAAATCTAATGCATCACACATGATCTCAAAGTCCTGGGACCAATTCGGGGGCTGAAGTACAGGTGCTGTGGAAACTAAGTCCCGGAGGGTGTGGTAAGCCTTGATGCAATCAGAGGTCATGTGGAATAAGGCGTCGTTGGCCAGAAGGTTGGTTAAGGGTTTGGAAAGCTTGGAGAAGTCTTTGGTGAACCTTCGGTAGAAGCCAACATGTCCCAGGAATGAACAGATCTGCTGGACCGAGATAGGCTGAGGAAGTTTGGAAATCAAATTAACTTTAGCCTGATCCACCTCAATGCCCCTATGTGATACGATGTGACTGAGGATGATTCCTTCTTGAACCATAAAATGGCTCTTTTCCCAACTTAACACCAAATTAACCTCTATACATCATTTCAGGATCTTCTCCAAGTTGCTCAAACTGTGATCGAATGAATTCCCAAATACAGAGAAATCATCCATAAAGACCTCCAGGTATTCACCCACCATTTCTGAAAAAATGGCTAGCATGTAACGCTGAAAGGTAGCAGGTGCATTGCATAACCCGAACGGCATACGTCGAAATGCAAATGTGTCATACGGGCAAGTGAATGTGGTCTTCTGTTGATCTTCAGGAGCAATTGTGACTTGGTTATATCTTGAATATCCATCCAGGAAGCAGAAATACTTTTGCCCTGCCAATCTTTCAAGGATCTGGTCAATGAATGGCAAGGGGAAATGATCTTTCTTGGTTGCTTCATTGAGTTTTCTATAATCAATACATACTCGCCATGCGGTAGTGGTGCGGGTGGGGATGAATTTGCCACGTTCATTGGTGACAACGGTGAGCCCAGCTTTCTTCGGAACCACTTGAGTGGGGCTCACCCAGGGGCTATCAGAGATGGGATAGATGATGTCGGCGTCAAGCCACTTGGTAATTTCTTTCTTAACGACCTCCCGCATATTTGGGTTTAACCGTCTCTCAATGGTCGTGCCCCGTCTTCCAGGTAAATCTTATGAGTGCAATAGGCAGGGCTAATTCCTCTTAAGTCTGAAATGGTCCATCCAATGGCTGCCCGATGTTCTGAAAGGGTCGCGGTCAACTTGAGTTCCTGATCCTTGGTTAGATGAGAGTTCATAATCATAGGGAAGGTCTGGTCAGGTCCCAGGAAGACATACTTGAGATTCTCAGGTAGCGGCTTTAGTTCGGGTGCAGGTGGAATAATAGTCGAAGGAAAAGGGAAAGGCGGGAGTTGATCAACATCAATCTCCTCAAATGGTGTTGTTTGATGGTAATCAGCCCTACAGAGGTCCATGGGCAGAGATGGTGACGGGTCAGGACAGTCGTTACAGGATTGGTGGTCCGAGACAGAACTAAGGGTGAAGCATTCCTCGACCAAAGGTTCCACGGGATCAAGTTCCTCGATACAGTCGAAATCAAAAGACCTGGTCACCTGGAAGATATCCAACTGCATTTTTTGTCGCCGAAGATGATTTCCATACATCCCATGTCACAATCGATGTTTGCCTTAGCTATAGCTAAGAAAGATCTGCCTAAGATTATGGGTGCATTCTGTAGTTTTTCAGGGACTTCCATGTCGAGCACCAAGAAGTCGACCGAAAAATCGAAGTCCTTGAACTGCACAATCACGTCCTCAACAACCCCCTTCGAGGTCTTCACAGATCTATCAGCCAACTGGATGGTGATATGTGTGGGCGTTAACTCTCCGAAACCAAATTGGTGGTACAGGGTCATTGGAATCAGATTGATGGAAGCACCTAAGTCCAGGAGTGCTCTATCAAATGTCATGTCCCCGATATTGCAGGATATCAGGGGTGCTCCTGGGTCAGTTCGCTTGAGCGGAAGGTTGCTTGATATTACAGAACTTACTTGCTCGGGGAGCACAACCTTCCTAGGTGCTTGAGGTCTTGGCTTACGTTTGGGTGTACAAGCATCCTTTAGAAACTTCGCATAAGTCGGGATGTGCTTGATAGCTTCAAGGAGCGGAATATTAATGTGAACCTGCTTAAAGATCTCCAAAAGCTCCTCAATTTCCACAACACTTTTCTTCCTCTTAATTGTCTCCAAGGCCTCGGGGTATGGTGTCTGAACATGGATAGGATCTATTTCTGGGTCCTTGGGTTTTTCCAGTGCCTCTTCTGAGATAGGTGTTTCAGAAGGTGCAGTCTCGGGAAGAGTCAGCCATTTGGGATCCTGGGTTTTGGTGTCGCTTCTCAAGGTTACTACATTTACAGAGGCATTAGGACCATGGGTTGATCCTTGAGAAGATGAGGACGAAGAAGCACCAAACCCAAGGGGTGTTTGTGGGGCTGGCTGGACCATGTGAGCCTGCCCGGGATTACCCTGGAACCCTTGCGAATTGGGGCCTCTGTTAATCATGTTTCGCGGGTTCAGTTGCGGCTGGGAAGGCAGGGATCCATATTGTTTACAGTCCAATAGCTGGCTTAACTGTCCCTTTACTAAAGCCATTTCCTCCTGATGTTTTTTGTTCATCTCAGCCATCATTTTTATCAGGGTGTCCATTTGGTTTTGCAGGGGAGGGGCCACCCTATTCAGATTATATGGGAGTCTAACTGGTGGTCCTTGCTGATAGGGGGATAAGTTTGGCAGTTGGTTTGGCATGGGCTGGTTCTGGAATTGAGGTGGTTTCTGGTTTGTCCAACCAAAGTTGGGGTGATTACGCCCTCCGGTGTTGTAAGTGTTGAAGAAAGGGTCAGGTTTAGCTTAACCTTGGACAGCCTGTACATCTTCAAGGATAGCAGATGTCGAGGGGGAGGGAAGAGAGTAATCAAGGGTTGAGGGAGTAAAGGTCCCTCCCTGGAACATGGTCAGGGGTTGTTCCAGGTTCAGTTGGCTTAAGGACTGGACTAGGTCAACATTGTGCGCTCCCTTTGCTAGGGAGAAGGTCTGTAATGGGTTCCTGGTCTGGTTCAGTAGCTCATCTACCTTTTTATCCACCAATTCCACTCAATCTAACTTCTTGGCAATAATATCCATGTCAACCATTCCAGAATTCGCTTGTACCTCATAAATCCCACCACGGGGTTGACTGGATCGGCTAAACTGGGTCATAAAGGAATTGTTGAGTGAATTTTCGCTCATAGACTCAAAGAGCTCAAACGTGCTCTCCTCGTCTTTGTTTAGGAAGTTCCTCCCGCATGAGGCATCGACGAAGTTCCTTAGGTTGCTGTTCAGACCGTGGTAGAAGATCTAGGCCAATTGCCACCTTAGTACTTCGTGGTGTGGGCATTTCCTCAATAGTTCATTAAATCTTTCCCATGCCTCATGGAACTGTTCCCTACCTTGGATTGTAAAGGTAGTAATGGCTCTTTTAAGGGCATTGGTCTTTCCTATGGGGAAGAATTTATTTAAGAATGCATGCCTCAGTTCTTCCCAGGTGGTGATGGGTCTACTTAGGGTTCTAAGCCAGTGAGATGCCTTGTCTCTCAGTAAGAAGGGGAACATCTTAATCAAAACAATGTCAAGGCTAATGTTCCTAGGTTTCACAGTTAGGGCTATCTGGTCAAGATCCTCTAGGTGCTGGAAGAGATCTTCATTTGAGCTTCCATGGAAGTGGCTCTGAATAAGACTCAGGACATTTGGTTTTAGCTCAAAATCATCACCCCCTTCAGGGATCCTAAGGTGTGGCTTGACTCAAATAGCGGAAGGATTGTGAAGTTGCGGAGAGGCCTAGGTTGGTCCTGGAATAGTGGTAGATCAAGTGGCGGTTGCCATTGTGGGCCTTGGAAAGGTGGTGGTGGTTGCCTTTGTGGGTTCTGCAACCGGTATATGGCTTGCATGATAGTGTGGATCTGTTGCTGTTGAAGCTGGTGGTTTGCGTTAATCTGGGCTTGGATGATGGCCATTGTGTCTGGTGGGGGTTGGTCCTCAACTCATTTACCCTAGGTTTAGCCATGTCTCTAGCAGAATCAGGTCGCCTGGATTCCCATCCCAAAACAAACAACTTGGGATGCAGTGATCGTCTCCCGTGCATACACTAGAGAAGAATAGGAGGGGATGTGGAGAGCGACAGATGCGAGAAGTGTGTGTACAACCACGCAAACAAGCCTAGTCCTTATGGTATATTCCTTAGGGGACCTAGAAATCTCCAAAAGGGTCATCAAGTCCGTAAGCACTGGACTCCCCATCCCAAAGCTAATCTAGCCAGGTTGATTACCAGGGGATTGTAGGGAAGGTTCTTCCTTTGGCTTGCGCTGCCAGTTCCATAGACCCCACAACCGCGGTCGTTTGACACTTCCCCGCAACCTAGTCACCAGATTCTACCAAGGGAATGAAAGCTAAGTGCCCAGCAAACAAAACCACGCCTCTCGAGACTTAACCCAGTCCTGCCTAGGGCACGTCTACTTTGTTTTAAAAGGGCTATGATAGTACTTGTGCCAGGGTTATGTAATGAAGCATTGATTGGGGTAGTGCCTCTTGGTTTTCCAATTCCAGTGTGTGTGCTCTTATCAAAACATGATTTTCAAGTAAGGATTTTTGAGATGTGGTGTCTTTTAATGTTACATCCTTACTTTTATGTCTTTTAAGATTGACGTGTCTTAATGTTTTTAGATAAGTTTTAGGTGGGCACGTCAAGTTTTGCACACAATTGGTGAAAGTAGATTTCCTTTGATGTGAAGAGGCTCTAAAACCCTAATGTACTCATCCTAGTGATCATGCAGCTTCTATTGGATGAGTCGATTTTAGAGGTGAGTGGTGCGGCCCAGGTCAAGTCATGGTGGCTTCGCAAACACCACTAAAAAAGAAAGATAAACACTCCAAAAAGATTAGGTTTTAAGAATGTTAGAGTATATTTGTATATATATATATGTATATATTTTTTTTTGTTGGGTGATGAGTGAAGGATGTGGATCAGGCAATCATACACCACGCTGAAAGAGCCGACTTTCCCCTTTGCGTTGTAGTATTTAAGTGGTGGAAAAATCGACTAATAAAAAAAAAATGAAAATAACCACTCACAGAAGAGCGGGTCGTGTCCACAGGGAGGCAATTATGTAATAAATTATTAATTATTTTATATTATTTCATATAGTGCGAAATCCCTATTCAAATCAGACATAAAATGTGAAGGAAAGTAGATTCGCAATAACTTAAAAAGATAAGGGTATATGTGCAGTTTTCCCTCACTGAAATCTTCAATAATTTTATTATGATTTTATGCAATTTTCACATGACGTGTACTAGAGAAAATTAGTGCTCAGGTTAAGCCCAAAATCAATCTTGAAATAGGTTAATATCATTAATGTGCAATTATCAGAGAATATGAGTGTGCATGCGCAATTTTGCCACAATATAATAATAATAAATAAAAATCAACAATGGCAATGAATGTAATTTTTAATTGTGGAGGAAACAGAGCATTTGCTCTCTCTCCTCCTCACGAGAGAGAGAGAGCATTTGTTCTCTCTCCTCCTCACGAGAGAGAGAGAGAGCACCGGCAGTCGTTGGAGAGGCTAGGGAGGTTAGCGAGGATGAGGGCTCTCCGGTGGAGGCTGCAGCATCGACATAGGTGGCCGGTGGTGGCCGACCAGCGGAGGAGAAGACGCCGGCGGAGGCTGCCTGTTGTAGCTGCTTGCTGCAGATGGCACGGGGTGAAGGCGGGCGCTGGAAGGTGGGCATGCGTCTCCGGAGAGGGCGCGCCTGCGGGGAGGCACTGGCGGCCTTGCGGGGTGAAGGCTGGCGCGGGTGAGGCGGTGAGCGCGCAGGTGTGCGCCTGCGGCTGAAAGCGGGCAGTGGAGACGCTGCACCGCGGTGCAGGCTGAAGGGAGGTAGCACCTGTGGGTGTTGGAAGGAGCGGGCGCGCGGTGAGATTTGAAGGTTGAGGCGTGCGCGGGCGAGAGGGTGCGCGGCTGCAGGGGGATGGAAGGCGCTGGCGGGTCTACAGTGCTGCGCTAGGGCGCGCGCACGCCTGCGGGTAGAGGTACGGGTCAGCAGTGTAGATGGCAGCGAGCACCTGCGGGAGCTGGAGAAGGGAGTGCTTGCAGGCACTTGCAGGCAGTGCGGTGCGGCTGCAGGCGATGGTGAAGGTGCACAGCGCCTTTAGGCGCTGCTGGAGGAAGGTGCTGTCAGGGAGAGGCGCGCCTGCAGTCGTGCGGGAGTTTGGTGGTGTGGGCGGTGCATTGCAGGAGTGGGAAAGAGGAGGGGCTGCAGATGAGTGGTGTGCACTTGCGGGTGGGCTGGAGAGGTTGGAGCGCAAGCCTGCAGGCGCGGCTGGAGGATGCTTGGCGTGCGCACCTGCTATGGTGAGGGCATGCGGGCGAGAGGCACTTGGTGCTGAAGATGGGCTCCTAGTGGTGGAGGGAGCATGGGCATGGTGCATGCGGTGGAGTTTGTCCCCGCAAGGGGGATGATGGCCCTCTCTAGTGCACCCCGCCTCCTCTCTTTTAACTCCTCTCTCTCCCCGCGTGCGCCAATCAAGGGATTTTCAAATCCCTTTTCTATTTTTGGCAGGCGGAAATTGGAGGGGAGAGTAACGACTGGCCGGAGGAAAGGGAAAAGATCCCGCCGGTTGTTGCTGAAATTTGCTCCCCAACCCTTGCTCTTTCTAAATATAATACCTGCACATAAAAACAACAAAATCATTACATATTAAGTTATAGAATGTTATAAACTTAACTCATGATGCGTACAAATATTCTACAACTTAATTGCAATTATTAACACACCTAAACGGTACGATTAAAGATACTTAGACTTAATATTAGTCCATTAAAATGGACTCATCACATGCCAAATTTTTTTTCGATTTTACAAAATTTTTTAAAGATTTTTTCTTTTAGGCAAGCAAACAACCACGGGTGAAGAGTTACTAACAATCGGTCCTTGCTGCGCTTACTCCATCTCTACCGTCACGAGCTACACTGCTTCACCATCCAAGCGCCGAGTTCTTGCAACCATCAAGTAGAGGTAGAAAATGCGTTAGATGATGTGAGCATGGATGTAAGATGAAAGTGGCAAAATAAATCCGTAGCCTCCCCGGCAACGGCGCCAAAAACTGGCGTGCGAAAGACGCTTATGTTTAAAAGGGTTGTTATAGCTTACACTTGCAACGCCGGTTTTACATGAAGAAATGGACATGAGTCCGAGTGTCGATCTCAAGGAGGTGCGAAAATAAGATTTTTCTTATCACTTAATGTCATGGAAATGACGGGTTTTTGCTTGCGAGAAGACGTGGGTGAAAAGCGAGTGAGAGAGAGAGAGAAAGAGAGAGAGAATAGGGTTAGAATCTTTCATTCACAACATGCAACTTAAACATCAAAGCAGGCAAGTAACTAGATAAGAAATAACTTCATTTGACATGCAACTTTGGTTTTAGAATTAGAACACTAGATAAATGCTTAAACACAAGTAAAGTAAAGCTTAAGATAAAGAGGGAAAGGGAGAGAGAAGACGGGGAGGCGGCCATGGCGGTGGAGAGGGGCTCCGTCGGCGGCTCCGGTGATTACAAAGAGAGCTAATGGTGGCTAGGAGTGAGGTAGAGCACTTGCAAGTGAATTCAATGCCCTTCCATGGGTGGTTGGATGGAGTTTATATAGGCAAAAGGGTTTTCTAATTTAAGTATGGGCTTTAGCGATGTCCGAGACGTCGCTAAACCCATACCAAATCTGTCGGAGTAGCCCCCTTTGCTCGTCGGTCGCCAGCGCATCCTGTGGTTCTTCTGTGTCGATTCGCGTGCACGCGTTGTGAGTCGTCTGATCAAAGATTGGACGGTTGAGATCTCGCGAAGGGCGCGCTCGCGGATTGCGACTGAGGTGCACGCGTCTGCCGGGTCATCTCACGCGTGAGCGTCCGCGCTCATCCGTCACACCATGCGGTTCAATCGTCGCCGTTCGCTGCTGATCGAGTGGCTCAATTTCCCGCAGTGTGCCTTCGCCTTCCAATTTCCACGCAGTGCTATTCGATCCCGAGCCGGATGCGCAGGCGTGAGGCGGTCGACTGCTGCGCTGTCGCAGCGGATTGCCGCGGAGAGAGCAGGTGCGCGGGTGGCTCTCAGCCGTTCGATCAAAGATCGACGGCTGAGAGTCATCCTCCGAGTGAAGGCAAACGCGGGCGGTGTTGAGGATGCGACGAGCGGGTGCCACGTGGCATGCTGTGGGCCGTTGATCCTCAGATCAACGGTCAGAACTTCTTGGGCCCATTGCAGGAGCTCCGGATGTCGGATTTGGCCGATTTCAAGTCCGTTGGACTCCGTTCGTCGCTCTGAATCCATCCGTGTGGTTCGATTGCTCATCTAAGGTCTGTTTTGACATGTTCTTGTACATATGGTCATTAATAATGCATTATAAGCAATCTTGATGTGCAATGCATGCGATGCTCCTATTCCTATTTATAATGTGTTGTCTATACATTTTTCTCTTAAAATAAACCCCAATTGATAGAATTATCATTGTAAATTGTAGTGTTATCAGCAAATCATCTGCAATCGGCTTAGTAAAAAGGGAATCAGAATAGAAATGTAGTCCAGCTGCGGGTCGGGGTTGAAAATTGGTTTGAATAGGTTCTGTATATGTGGAAGAAGTGGCACCAATAAGAATTGTGTATGAGGGCTCTTCTAGTAAGGGTTCAAAGGTGGGTTCATTTAGAGAGTCCTCATAGTAGCCAGTAAATTCAAAGGTAAATGCCTGAAGAGTGTTTATAGGACGAAGAAAATCAGAGTCAAGAAAAGATTTGAATTCTGGGTTGGACTTACTCTCGGCACTTTCTGATTCCTGAGTATCAAAAATAAATGATTCCATCTCAATGGAACCTGAATTTAAATCAATGATCTCGTGATTAGGGACCTCAGAGTCAAAGTCGAAGAATGAATCATGTGAGCTGAGGTCGTAGATTGGCTCGCAGTTGTCAGGAAACAAGGGTTCTCCGAAATAATGGTAAGATTCAAAATCGTCGGAGAAATTGCGAGAATCATGTTCTGAATTTGATTCAAGATTAGAGGTTCCACTATAGAATAAATCAAAAGATGTAGACTCAGCAACTTGACTTGGGTTTAGCCTATTTGTAGATTCTGAGCTTAAAAAAGTGTCCTTATAGGGTCTGGGCTCGGGTGTTTGGCTTGTAGGGAAGACCCAATCAAAACCCTACTCTTCCAACTCCTTGGTTTTTGTATCGTAGATTGGCGTGACTTTTGAAAAATCAATTTGTATTTCTGAGGATGTTGGAGAGGTCCATTCATCAAATAAAGGCCTAGAATCATAATCCCAATTCAAACTTTGATTGTCGTCATACGAGGCCTTGTAATCATCCCAATCAGATTCAGATCCAGATTCTAGGCTAAGGATGTGGGTTGAATTACTAGAATCTAGGTCAAAATTGCCTTTGAGGATCACCTTATCAGAATAAGGGGTGGAATTTACACCCTTGAGAGGTTCTGATTCAATCTCATTATTACAGGAGTCTAGGAATTCTGTGCTTGGTGAACCAGGGTGTTGGTTTTCTAGTGTTGGCTCAAAATCGTGTTCTCTTGCAATTGGGACCTCCCAACCTAATTCAAGATCAGGCATGTTATATTCCATCTAGGTTGGGGATTCGCAACAACCTTGTGTCTCAAACCTGGGATTTGGGAAATCATGTTGATCCTTAATATCATTCCAAGATGGTTCATTAACTGTTTGTGGCATGTACGGGTATTTGTGATTGATAATTTGTTTCAACAATTTCATCATCTCTTCTCGTTTTTCAAGATCATCTTGGTGTTTTTCCCAAAGTGCTAGATTTGTTAGGCATTGGAGATATTCAAAGTTATGCAATTTTTCTGTCTCGATGTATCCTGTTATGAGAATATCCCAGGTTTATCCCTTTGTTGCTTCTGTTAATAATAGTTGGGCACAATTTATGATAAAGGTTGTTGTTGTCGGTACACTAACCTGAATGTCTTCTACTGGTTTTGAGGTTTTCTAATCAATGTCATAAAATTTAAGGGCATCCTCAACCATTCTGTCTCTCATGGATCTTTGAGAGTCAGGTTTCTTCAATGGTTTTCCTAAGTAACCAGGCTGCATTTTTGAATCAGATGGTGGAATTAAGATGTAGAATCAAAATTCAAGTTTGGATCAAAATTGATTAGATCTGAAAGAGATTCCAAGAAAATATGTGTGTGTGCTCTAAATAGAGGGGATGAGGGACTGGATGTGATATTGACTCAATCAAGGCACCCAAAGAGTTTTGGATGACTATAGAGGTTTGGGGCGGATGATACCCTTGGATCAGAAAGTCGTCCACCTGAGAATTACCTGGGCAGCCAGGAAGGGAGAGTCCTGCAAAGACCCCTACATGGTAGAGCACCCCCACGGGTTACAGGGTTTCCCCCACCTGACCTTCCTTGTCACTGAGGGTCCAGGTAGATCAGAATGGATAACTTGACCTCATAAGTCTACCAGTTTTATATCCTAATTTGTCCCTTTGTTTTCACTTAAATTAGCAATTGATTTGTCTTGTGACCTAATTTGAAAGTTGGTTGGCCTACAATGTAGTCCAACTTTACCTGACCAGCCCTAAAGATGGCAGAATGACTCCAAGTCAAGACCTAGAAATCACCCTGATTTAACTCCCAGGTTATTAGGTCCAAGGATTTTAGGGTTCAAGTGAGTTTAGAGCCTGATTTTAGGATTTTTCTTGATTAGCTCTTTCCACTCAAGGGCTTGGGTAGCACACAAATGCGAGTGGTTTTGCTTCCTTTTATGAAGGCAAGTGGGAACTAGCACTCCACAATCCTAATGTAGAAACCCTAATTGGCTTTATTTCCAAGTCCACTTTGATCTTCAAAAAATATTCTCCTTGGACTTCAAACAAGAAGTGCTTAGTCCAAGAAAATTATAAATTAAGCATAGTCCCTAATAGGCACAGGAAATTTGGGTTAGGATCTCTAAACAAAATAGCTTCAACGTCAATGAGATTTAAAAGAAAATTTCGCAAATAAGGAAACTTGCTTTTTAAATGATAATTACCATGAAAAATAAGGCTGGTGATTCCTAATTGATTGTTTCCTTTTTGTCTTCCCAAGATTAGGAGGTTGATTAGGGAAGAATAGAGAAGTTACCTACCCTAGAGTGGTTGATTTGCACTGAGGATCTCCTTGTGAAGTACCTCGCAAAATCACAATCAAGTAAATAGGGCATGTTAGTGCTTAAATATAATCAAATAATACAGAGAATAGTGGTGAATTGTGCGTTGCTCTCCGACAACAATGCCAAAATGTTAAGAGCGTTGAATCGGTGTTTAAGAGTGTTGCGTTGTAATACAGCCGAAATAGCGTTCAAACAAATATAATTTTATTCATCAAATATATTCCGAGGTCGAAAACAGGAAGCAAATGGAATTCACACACTAATCCCAATAATAAATGAAAATTGAACACATAATACTACTCAAAATCTAATTAGGAATGTAGAGCATGAGTATATGAAGAGTAAAAATAATTGTAGACAAAATAATAGTTACTCAAATTGACTAAAGAAGGAAAGAAATAGGAATTCAGTCGTCTGATTTTACAATCATACGCCTTAAATGATTTTGCTACAGTATCCTTCTTTTCTTCCTTCTTCTGATTCTGTCTTTCTTCTTCTTCTTCCTTCAGCCTTCTCTTCTTCCTTTCCTTAGCTTTTCTCTGCCTTTCTTCTTGTTCTTCTTCTTCCTTCTTCTCTGTCTTCTCCTTCCTTCTTTCTCTGCCTTAGGCTTTCTTCTTCTTTGCTTTGCCTTAAGCCCTGCGATGCTCCTCTCCTTTCTTTGCCTTTTCTTTTCTGCCTGACCGTTTCTTCTTCCTTCTTCTCTTTCTCTATCATTTGCCTTCTCTTCTTCTTCTTCCTTCTGCCTTAGCTTCCTTCCTCTTCTTTGCTTTGCCTTAAGCCCTGCGGTGCTCCTCTCCTTCTTCTTCTTCTTTCTTCAGCCCTGCTGTGCCCTCTAAATTCGACTAAGTGTCGAACCAAATTCTCCAAGGCAAAACCCCCCCTACCCCTGTGCAGCTCTCATCTCTCTCTCTCTCTTTTCTATTTCAGGACCGCTCTCCCAGAGCCCCAACCGGTCAGGTAATCGGACCTAACGCAGACCCGGGTCCAGGCTCACCGGCGTGTGGGGTGAGCGAGGAGTGGAGGGTAATTGAGTAGTCGGGTTCGGCCAAGTCCGCAGGTTATGTCACGGACGAGTCCGGTGAGAGGGGGGAGGAGGACCTCACCCTCAGTGTTGGAGGCGAAGAGGATACAACACTTTTTCCCTTTATGCGCACGAGGGCGGCTTTCCACTTTCAAGGTGGGACTAAATGTCCCACTGGTGGGATGGATCGACCGCGGCTAGTCGTTGTTTGTTTTAATGCTTATTACAGTAATGTCGTTGTGGTATAAAATAAGACAGCTACGGTTGTCGTTACCATTAACATTTTACTCGGAAATAGTTTCCTGAGGTCGAACTCAGGGAGCTACTAGAATTCTAGAAGTACAATGTTTCTTTATTACAAAAATAAGAGAGAGAGAGAGAGGGAGAAATAGATTTCTATCTTTTGGCTTTTTCTTCTTCTCTTCTTTCTCTCTTTGCTTGTCTTCTTCTTCTCTTCTTTCTCTTTATGGGTCTTCTTCCTTGTCTTTGATTGCCTTCAGTTCCTCTTCTTTTTCTGCTTGTCTTCTCTTTCTTTTCTTCTTCAGTTCTTCTTCTTTCTCTTGCCTTTATCTTCTTTCTTCCTTCTTCTCTTTTCTTTCTCTTCAACTGCGGAGCCTTTTCTTTTCTTCTTCTTCTTCTTTGCTTTATCTCTTTTGAGGCTTCATCCATCATCTGATATCGCAATCAGACGACTTAAACGGCGGTCTGCTACAGAGCTGCCCCTCTCTTTTCTTCCTTCGTTGCTTCTTCTTCTTCCCGCTTCTTCTTCCTTGGTCTTCTGCCTTGCTCAGCTGCAAGGCTTCTTCAGAGCTTCTTCTTCCGCTCCTCTTCTTCTTCCTGCAGCCAAGTGGTGAGCCTTCTTCCTTCGCGCCCTGTTCCTGCACAAGGCAAAACCTAACCCTTCCCTCTACTCGCACGTCTCTCTCTCTCTCTGTAAACCACTCATAGGAAGCTCTCCCAGAGCCGGGTTATCGGGTCGGGTAGCATACCCGTGACCAGGCGCACCGGTGTGGGTGGTGCGCGAGGAGTGCCGGGTAAACGGGTCGGCCAGGTCCGCGTGGCGTGGGTTGCGGACGAGGCAGTCGAGTGGGCGAGGGGACCTCACCCCGTGTTCTGATCTGCTTAAGTAGAAACACAAAATCAATTTAAACGGGTGCGGCGCTTCGAAATCTCACGATGTGGGACTAAACTTCGTCCCTTCTCGCGCGCACCTACAGGAAGAATGTGCCCTTGTCTCAGCAGCTGCGTCCTCGCTTCTCTTCGCAAACCAGCTGCCTGCCTTCGCCCAAGTTCCTCCAATTCGCCTCAGCTAGAGTCCTGCTGCTTCAGGGATTGGAGCTCGCTTGGAAGCTCCTCGCCTTGTCGCCAATGGCGGCCGGGGCTGAAGGTCTGCTGAACACAAACAGGGCCTCTCAGCCTAATCAGACCACAGGGGGACCTTCGCCGTGGCACGGTGGTTTCGCGTTCGCAACTGCGGCCAGTCTTTGTTTGTTTTAATGCTTATTACAGAAGTTTCGTTGTGGTATATAATGAGACAGCTACGGTTGTCGTTACCATTACAATTTTACTCGGAAATAGTTTCCCGAGGTCGAACTCAGGGAGCTACTGGAATTCTAGAAGTACAATGTTTCTATATTACAAAAATAAGAGAGAGGGAGAGGGAGAAATAGATTTGTGTCTTGTGGCTTTTTCTTCTTCTCTTCTTTCTCTCTTTGCTTATCTTCTTCTTCTCTTCTTTCTCGGGTCTTCTTCCTTGGTCTTCTGGTGGCCTTCAGTTCTTCTGTATTTCCTTTCTTCTTCAGTTCTTCTTCTTCTTCTTTTCTTTATCTTCTTTCTTCCTTCTTTTCTTTTCTTTCACTTCAGCTGCGGAACCTTTTCTTTTCTTTTTCTTCTTCTCTGCTTTGTCTCCCTGAAGCTTCATCCGTCGTTTGATATCTCAGTCAGACAACTTAAATGGTGGTCTGCTACAGTGCTTCCCCTCTTTTCTTCCTTTGCTGCTTCTCCTTCTTCTCCTCTTCTTCTTCTTCCTGCTTCTTCTTCTTTGGCCTTCTGCCTTGCTCAGCTACAAGGCTTCTTCTTCTTCCTGCGGCCAAGTGTGAACCTTCTTCCCTCGCACCCTGTCCCTGCACAAACCACAGCAAAACCTAACCCTTCCCTCTACCCGCACGTCTCTCTCTCTCTTTGTAAACCAATCATAGGAAGCTCTCCCAGAGCCGGGTTATCGGGTCGGGTATGCTTAACCGGGACCAGGCATACCGGCGTGTACGGTACGCGAGGAGTGCGCAGGTGGTGTCGGGTCGGGTCCGCCGGATCCGCGTGGTGAACTTGCGGACCGGGCGGGTGAGTGGGGTGCGGGACCTCACCCCAGGTGTCTCGGAGGCAACCAGCAGAAAACACGAAATCAATTTAAACCAGTGCGGGGTTTCGAGAACTTACGATGTGGGACTATTCTGCTCGCCCTTCTCGCGCGCGCCCGTAGGAAGACCTCCTCGCTCTCTACTCAACTGCAGCCACTATTGGTGCCAATTGCTGAAGCAGAAGTCCTCGCAGACTTTGCCCCAACCTGCAGCACCTGGAATCCTGAAGCCCTGATGCCTGGAACTCGCCTGGAAGCTGCTTCAGTTGTCGTCAATGGCAGCTGGGGCTCCGACCCTGTCAAACAGAAACGCGGTCTCTCGGCCTAATCAAACTACATGCAGACCTTCGCCGTGGCACGATGAAGGTGGTGGAATGTGCAGCAGGTCGCAGGACAGCCTAGGCGTGCATGCCTAGGTCGACCTGTGACCGGAGAAGTGGGTGTGGAGTGGCAGTGAAGGGGCGGAAGTGGTTCAGCGTGATGAGGTGGAGGTTTTGGGTCGGTCGGCGAGTCGTGTGGAGTGGTGGAATGATGGGAGCGACTCGCCGGAGGTTGGCCGGAGGAGTGGAAGACGAAGGTGGTCAGGCGTTGTCGAGGGGCGGTTTGAATGAAATAATGTGGGGAAGAGAGGGGAACATGGGGAGTAATTAAAACCTACTTGCAGGGACGAAGGGGGGCCGGAGAGGCTGGCAGTCGTAGCGACTGTCGCTGGAGAAGAAATATCCAGAGGAAGAGAGCGGCGGCGAGGAAGAGGGCAGGGAAGCGCCGGTGGGTACAACACGACGCGGGGAGATCAGGCGAAGGTGGCTCTGCTGCTGGTATTGCAGTAGAGCGATGAAAAGGAGGAGGAAGAGCCGCCGGAGCTGGTGGGTTCCTGTCGGAGTGGGGAGAGAGGAAGGGTTGAGGGATTCTCCGTCAAGACCGAGCTGCCAGAATCGGCTAGCGACGCTGGCTTTTATAAAGGCGGTGGCGGAGGGGTGGGCACAGGGAGGCAACGTGCCTCCCTTGTCAGAGAGTGGCCGGAAGTGTGACTCATGCCTTCCGCGCGTTCTCACGGAAGGTGTGGGCGAGGACAGAAGGCATGGCGGTGTCTCACCGGGTTCAATCTGCAGGACGCCTCCCTCACCCTGCGCGGTGCCATGCTCCGCGCAAAGTCGCCGGAGCATGGCGCTGCGCAAAGTCTTGCAGGAGGGACCTGAATGCAAAGAACGACGAAGAAACTAGGGGCCAAAATGCAAGGGTTTCGAAAGTTGAGGGTCAAAAAGTAATAGCTGAGGACCAAATTGCAAAGTCGGTCAAGAAGGTTTTTTCTTAGGCTCAAGTTTTTATGCATGACTAAATGGGACCTAAGGATTCTAATGGTGAATTTTATTTCTAGGTCAGACCTTGTTTGACTGACCAATTTACGTAAAAACCTAAATTAAATCATTAATTGGGCATGGTTCTCAATGTTGGTCAAAATGGGTTTCCATGGCCAAATTGAATGTTCTAAACCCTAGAGATTATTTTTCTATAAATTTTAGAGGGTTTAGTCGATTTTTACCCTGCCTCGAACCTCGTGAATTGAAGTTGGTTTGTTTTTAGGGTTACGGAATGTCATTTAATTCCTTTGAGTTGCTGTAGCCCTTATTGAATCAGATCATCCCACTTTCCTTCTTATTAGGTTAGTTTGACCTATGTTTGGACCTTGAGTTACCCTGTTTGCAGATAGTGTTGGTGAAATTGCATTTTTACCCCTTATGACTTGTTTTCTTGTTAAACCCAGAATGCTCTGAGTCAAGCCTTTCTTTGAGTTATGTAGGAGCTTTTTCTTGCATATCTAGGTTAGATTGTGCTAGTTAGGGTTCATGATGAGGTTCTCATCACACGGTGAAGGTAGTGCGGGTGCGGCAGGTCACGGGGTAGCGTAGAGCGGCAACCCTAGGTCGGACTGCAACCGGAAAAATGGGTTTGATCGGGGGAGCATTTTGGAGGTGTGGAGTGGCAGTGGAGGGGTGGGGGGTGTTGGCTGAGGTGAGGCGGAGCTTTTGGGACGGTTGGGGAGCCGGATGGGGTTGTGGGATGACGGGGACGACTCGTCGGAGAGTGGCCGGAGATGGGGAAGATGAGGGCGGTCTGGCGTGGTCGTAGGGTAATCGAGCCAAATAAGTTGGGGAAAAGAAAGAGGGGAGGAAGGGAAATAACTGTTACTTACCTATAGGGACGAAGGGGGCTGGAGAAGGGCAGCAGTCGTATCGACTGTCGTCGGAGAAGAAACACCCAGAAGGAGAGAGCGGCGACGAGGAAGAGAGCAGGAGGGCGCACTCTGGGTACGGCGCAACGCGGGAGGATCAGACGAAGGTGGCTCTGCTACTGGTATTGCAGTAGAGCGACGAGACAGAGGAGGAGGAGCCGCCGAAGCTAGTGGGTTCCTGTCGGAGTGGGGAGAGAGGAAGGGTTGGGGTTTTCTCCGTCAAGACCAAGCTGCCAGAACCGGCTGGCGACGTTGGTCTTTATAAAGGCGGTGGCGGAGGGGTGGACGCAGGGAGGTGGCGTGCCTCCCTCGCTGGAGAGTGGCCGGAGGTGTGACCCATACCTTCCGCGCGTTCGCACGGAAGGTGTGGGCGTTGTCAGGTGCAAGGCGGTGTCCCTGCGACAGCAGACGTCGCAGGGAACACCGGGTTCAATTTGCAGGACACCTCCCTCACCCTACGCGGCGCCATGCTCCGCGCAAAGTCGCCGGAGCATGGTGCTGCGCAGAGACTTGCAGGAGGGACCTAAATGCAAAGAACGACGAGGAAACTAGGGGCCAAAATGCAAGGGTGTCGAAAGTTGAGGGTCAAAAAGTAATAGATGAGGACCAAATTGCAAAGTCAGTCAAGAAGGTCTCTTCTGAGGCTCAAGTTTTTATGCATGACTAAATTGGACCTAAGGATTTTAATGGTGAATTTTGTTTCTAAGTCATACCTTGTTTGACCAGCCAATTTACGTAAAAACTCAAATTAAATCATTAATTGGGCATGGTTCTCAATGTAGGTCAAAATGGGTTTCTAAGGCCAAATTGGAGGTTCTAAACCCTAGAGATTATTTTTCTATGAATTTTAGAGGGCTTAGTCGATTTTTACCCTGCCTCGAGCCTCGTGAATTGAAGTGGGTTTATTTTAGGGTTATAGAATGTCATTTTAATTCCTTGGAGTTGCTGTAGCCATTGTTGGATCAGATCATCCCACTTTCCTTCTTATTAGGTTAGTTTAACCTATGTTTGGACCCTGAGTTACCCTATTTCCAGATTGTGTTGGTGAAATTGCATTTTTACCCCTTATGACTTATTTTCTTCTTAAACTCAGAATTCTCTGAGTCAAGCTTTTCTTTGAGTTATGTAGGAGCTTTTTCTTGCATATCTAGGTTAGATTGCGCTAGTTAGGGTTCATGATGAGGTTCTCATCACCCACCTTACTTTTCACGCTGCTGCAGCAGATGAGGCTCCCAATTGGCGAGGCTGCTGAGGTTGAAGCCTTGGCTTGATGGCGTGGATACGTGCGGGCTTCGATTGCGCACAGCCTGGGGCTATCCCCTGGTGCAAAGCGAGGCCTAGAGCGTAGCAAGCGAGCTTCAAGCTTGCTCGCTAATGGTGGATGGGGGACGAACATGAAAACATAAGAATGGCCTCTTGGCCACGTCAAATCACTAAGGGAGCATCACTGGAGCATGGCGGGTGTGATGGGAGTGGTTTCGTGGCATGTGGGTGGTTGTGGTGGCCAGACGGTGAAGGGAATGGACGGTGAAGGTGGGTCTGTTCGGGGAGGTAGTTGGATGGTCGATGGAGTGATTAGATTGAGGGGAAATGATCAGGGAGTCGCGGCGGAGGTTGTAGGGTGGTCAGCGATGTGGATGAAGGTGTGGAGCGATGAGAGCACCTCGTCGGAGGAGTCGCGAGAGGTGGAGAAGGTGACAGTGGTCAGTGGTGTCGGTGGACGGTTTAAGGAAATGAAGAGAGGGAAAGAGAGTATGGAGGATAGGGAACTTAAGAAACCTAATTTAAGGGACGAAAGGAGACGGAATCCCATGTCGGTATGGTTGCCGGACGTCGGGAAGACGAAGACCTCCGTCGATGAGGTGGTGGCAAAGACAGGGCAGAGGCGATGTCTGCCGGTATTGCGCGATGAGGAGGATGGCAAGGAAGACAACCCGACCATTGGTATTGTGGTTGGGCAACGAGAGAGCGAGGGAGAAGCCGCCGGAGCTTGCGGAGGGTTGTGGCCGGAGGGGAGAGAAGAATGGAGGGAATCCTGCCCAAATTCAAGCTGAGGAGACTCGGTTGGATCTGGGGAGTCTTTAAATAGGTCTTTGAGGAGGGTTTTGTGCTTGGAAGCCAATCTTCCAAGCAAGGCAAGCTCGCCGGAGATGGAAACTTCAAAAGACCCAAATCTCTCATGCGTTTGCATGAGAGATTGGGAAACAATTAGGGTTCATCAACGGGTTCATATTGTAGGGAATTTCTCAGAGAACCTCCCTTCCAATTTTGGAAGGGATTCTCTGAGAAATCAAGGAGAACTCTCCTTTCAAAGCTCATCGGAGTAGGATTCCTCTGCTATAATGGTGGAGGGACCTATTTGTGAAGATGATGAGAAAGCTAGGGGGCAGATTGCAATGATTTTTGAAAGTTAGGGGAAGAAATGTAATCAGACAAGATCATTTTGCAAAGTAGGTCAAGATGAATTCCCCTTAGGTCCAAATTTTGGTAAAAACCTAATTTGGACCTAAGGAATCCAATGGTGAAGTTGGATTTTGGGTTTGATCACGTTTGACTAGGAAATTTATGCAAAAATCCAAATTAGGGCAAATATCTATCTGAGATCCCATTCTAGGTCAAGATGAGTTCCAATGGCTAAATTGAAGGTACTAAACCCTAGAGGATATTTTTCTATGATTTTTAAAGGGTTTACGTGAATTTTATCCTAACCAGAACCTTGGCTAATCAAGTGTGTCTGTTTTAGGATTTCAGGAAGTTATTTAATTCATAGGACACACACAAACCCTTTTCTATCAAATCTAACCCACTTGTTACCTTATTAAGATCATTTGACCTTTGTTTAGCCATTGAGAAAATCCGTGGTTGTACTGCACTGGTAGAATTGTAATTTTAACCCTAGTTTCTTGTTTCACTCTCAGAATTGTTGTACAGTGAATTATGACATTCAGTTGGTTATGTAAGAGCATTTATTCTCTTCATCGGGTCAAAATGAGATAGTTATGGCTCATGATGGTATTCTCATCAATGTACCTGCTAGTAGGAACGACTGACCGCGTGTCAGTGTGGGGTAGTTACCCGTGCGCTTATCGCGCGTGCCGTAGTCACCGCTACGTCGCGACCATGACCTTAGGGTAGGAGAATGCACCCCCGACCAGGAGAATGCACCGTGTACTTCCTGCATTTCAGGAAAACTACGAGCAAGATCATTCCTTAGGAAACAAGAAGATTGAGCAATATCATGGAACCTGATTAGCGTACTCGACTCAGAAACTCATAAATCAGAGAATTGGAAATAGATGAAAATAAATAATCGACAATTGAATGTTTAGCTAATTACTATTTTAATTATGTTACACGTAAATAATTTAACCACCACTCTACTCAGCATTAGTTAACCCCGGATTTTGTAACCATGTTCAGGTCAGGGATTCGAGAAGCCAGAGCCACCAGCTCTTAAGGGTGCTGGGCCCAGTCGAGCCCAACCATAGTTTCCTTTCTTTTGTTTCACTGTAGAGAGTTTTTTTGTAGTGAGTACCTATAGCGTGTGGTTATATTCAGTTATATTTCTATCTGTTCCCTTTTGTGATGGCTATATTTATATCAGTACTTTTCCGCTGTATCCTATAAATCTAGTGGTTTGCTGTTCTCTTTCTTTTACTGTCAGTTATATATTTCATTCTGCTTAGTTACATTACTCGTGTCGTTGTGGAATGAGTATGCATTTGGTTATTTCTCGTTGGATGACAGGGTCTTGGGGCTTATTGAGGTGAGTCATTTTCAGGTTCTGTAAGGAGCTGAGAATAGGAGAATGGCTCATGACAGTTATTCTCCCCTCTTTCCATAGCTACGAAAGCTGATGAAAATAATTGACCATTTGGATCGATTGTAGTTGCAATTAACAAATGTTTAAGATAAGAACCATATAAATGTGTACCATCGATTGAAAGTACTGGACGACAATACTCAAATCTCTTAATTGATGGACTGAAAGCCCAAAATAAATGGCAAAATTCCATTTTTCCTAGTGTAGTTGATGATGGTACATCCATAACATGGTAAACAGTTTCCAGATTTTTCTGAACCATTTCTCTTATAAATCATTTCAAATCTTTGAAAGATTTCTTTGCGTTGCCATATACATGTTTCAAGGCTTTTTTACGAGCATACCAAGCCTTGACATAACTTATATTTACCTTATCTTCATTGTCAATTAAAATTTGGATTTATTTCGAAGATAAGGTAAGATTTGCTATAAAATGTAGTAATATGCGGTAGAGTATAAACTTTGTGTTACATTATTTATGATCTCCTAAGGTGTTCGCCGTGCAACTATATTCTTGATCGTATCTAGTCACTGTCCAATCATTAAAAGACTTGTCTATAGATATATACAATCGGCACTTGCAGCTATTAATGATGCACGTAACATTAGGAGTTTTTTCTTCGATGTAATTTTCTTACATTTCACACCTTTCTGTACACTCCACTACCTCAAGTCTTGTTGTAAATTGTTGATAGAGTGAAATCGAGGTTAATAAATGTTGCGTCATAGTATAGGTCGAAATCGCTTGAAAACAAATAAAATTTATACTCGAATGAAAGTCTTAGGTCGAACACAGGGAGCAAATAGGAATTCACACACTAATCTCAAATAATATGTAACTGAGTATAAGAATTTAAACCAAATAATGATATTCAATAAATACTAATATGTCACATTAGATATTCAATGAATTCTCATGTATCTTGAGGCAATAAAAAAAAAGTAGAGAAGCTAAAACAATGGTCATTTAAATCACCAGTTATTCTCCAAGCATATATATCAAGCATTCAATCAATTTAAATATCTCAACAAAAATTTTAAAGTATCAAGCCTCAAATCAATCATCGGGTCTGATAACTAAACGACTTAACCATCAGATGCTACACTGCTTCTCGAGCACTTTTCTTCTTCTCCTTCCTTTTCTCCTCTTCTCTGCTTCTTCTTTTCTCCTTTCTTCTTCTTTTGCTTTCCTTCTTCAACTGTTCTCTTCATCCTCTTCTTTGTCTATTGCTCCTTCTTCTTTCCTTCTTCTACAACTATGCCTTCTCTCTTCTTCTCTTCTGGCTTCCTCTCTTGCTTTCTCTTCATACACAAGGGGCGACCATCTCAGAATTGGCTAAGTGTCGCACAGGGCAAAACCCTCCCCTGCCCCGCGCTCTCTTCCTCTCTCTGGAATCCACCCTCCCGGGGCCACAAGTCAGGGTAGTTGGTAAACTAGCAGAGCGTACCTGGGACCAGGCTCATTGACGTGGGTGTTGAGTGAGGAGTGCTTAGGTTAGGAAGGTTATCGGATAGGCTAGACCCGTGTGTAAGGTGTCGCAGGTGAGGCGCGTGAGGGGCGTGTGCAAGGACCTCACCCCCTGTGCTTGCTGAGGTGATAAGGCATAGAGAGAAAAATAATTTATGCCTCTGTGTCTCTTCACTTGTTTCCGAGGTGGGACTAAAGTCCCACCCTTTCTTCTTACACGATGCAGCAACCGTGTTCTTCTAATTCCAGTCAAAGAGCCGATCAATGGTCTGAATTGGCTCCTTGGATGTGCTCCTGGATGGGTTCCACTGAGCCTGGAGCAAACACTTGGGCTTCAACTGTAAGAACAAGGCCTGGAGCTCGGTTGAAGAAGCTTCGTTAATGGTGTGAAGACCTGGTACCTGAAATCCAAGATACGACCTTTTGGCCTTATTAAAATAGCTTAGGAAACATCGTCGGACATTGTGGAGTGCAACGGTGGTGTTGGTGTGCTGTGAGTGCGTGTGAGGTGGTTTAACGACCTCGAGAAGGGTGGCTGGAGGTGCGTGAGTTGGGTGGAGGGTTTGGAGGGGCAATCGACTGGGAAATGTTAGGGCTTTTGTTCGTGAAGTCAAGGCGGAGGTGTAGGGTGTGGTGGCGAGGCGAATGGAGGGGTGTAGCGGCGGATACGCCTCGTCAGAGATGGAGGAGATGAGGGTGAACGGCAGCAGCGGAGGTCGAATTTGGAGAATAAGAAAAATATAAAAACGTTGGGATGGAGAGGAAACTAGAGAACCTAATCTAACAGTCGAAGGAGGTAGAAAACCCATGTCGGTGTGATGGTCGGATGTGGGGAAGATGAATCCTCCGTGAGGGTGACGGCAGCGAAGAAAGGGGTCAGGGCACCTCTGATGTGATCGTCGAGAGGCGGAGGAAGTTGGGGAGAAAGAAGACACTCCCAATTTGGCCAGTGGGAGGCCGTGGGATGACGGGGGAGGATGCTCGCTGGAGCTAGGTTGGAGGAGGATGGAGGTAGGGTTAGGAAGAGGGTTTTTGGCCAAATCCTAGATGAAGAGCACGACCATGCATTGGGCATGCTTAAATAGGGCTTAGGAGGGAGTTCCAAGCTTGGAAACAATCTTGGGAACCTTGGAGCTTATGCACAAATAGGATACCCATTCCTTTAAAGCATTCGCACAAGCTTTTGGAAAGGAGTTGGGATCCAAGGTTGGTCCCAATGGAAAGAGGATTTCCTAAGGAATCTCCAGTTTAATTTTGGGAAGGTTTCATCAATCAATCAAGGAAATCTCTCCAAATGAAGCTCACCAGAGTAGGATTCTTGAGCGATAATGGTGGAGGGACCTTTTTGTGAAGAAGACAAAGAAACTAGGGGGCTATTTGTAAAAATTCAAAAGTTAAGGATCTGAATGAGATAAAAGGAGTCTGACTAGATCAAATACAAACTTGGTCAAGATGATCTCAAATTGGGCCCAAATTTTGATATAAACCTAATTTGGACTCAAGGAATTCAATGATGAAGTTAGATTTAGGTTTTAACTTCATTTGACTAGGTAATTTATGTAAAAACCTAAATTAGGGCAAATGTCAGTTTAAGACTTTGTTTTGGGTCAAGATTGATTCTAATTGTTAAATTGAAGGTACCAAACCCTAGAGAATATTTTTCTATGACTTTTAGAGGGTTAAGTTAAATTTTATCATGATCAGAATCTTAGTTAATTAAGCAAGTCTATTTTTAGGGTTTCAGGCATCATTTAATTCTCAAAACATGTGAAAACACGCTATTTGACCCTTAATTAACCCCTGAGAAATTCCACGGTTATTCTGCATTCAACATATGATTGTAAATTGCAATTTTAACCCTATTTTCTTGTATTTCTCTCATAATGGATTTGCAGTGACTTAGGACTCTTTGGCGGTTATGTAGGAGTATCTATTCCTTGATAATAACTAAATTGAGCTAGTTATGGCTCATGATAATGTTCCCATCATAAATCTTCTTTAGTTTTACATCTTCTCATCATTCAATTCATTCTTTTTAATGCTTCTTGTTGTTGAGGAAAAAATGACATCTCATCTTGATCTATCATCCGATTTATCCAATCATTATCATTAGGCATATAAGGTGCTCCATCCATTGCTTCCCCTTCTAAGTTATCATTATCACCATCGTCGTTATCAATATCTTTGTTGTTTTCTATAAAATTTTCATGAGGTTCCTTGTTAGCTATGACATTCATAATGGTTGATACACCATGATCATTAGGCCCATTATTCTCATTTTTATCACTTATTTACGAACCTACGCTAACGTGTTTGGTTTTGGAAAACCCGTCGTTGTAGTTCGAAAGCGAAGGATTTGTGTTCAACAAATAAAAATTATACCGAAATAAGAATTCCGGGTCGAACACAGGGAGGCGAACGTTTGATTTAAAAACTCCGCGTTTCTTTTTATTTTGTCACAAAGAAATTCAATTTAAACTATCTAAGTATCTACAACAAATAAAAGAGAGAGAGGGAGTAAGAGAGAGAGAAGGAATACTATACATGGAAATCAAAATGAGATGTAGAATAGACAAGGAATTTATCATAAAAGAGTTCTTTCATTACAACTAGAAAACATAAAACAATTACTCTAGAAAGCATTAAAAGAATGGAGGGAGAAATGTCCTCCTCGACGATCGCTCGGAGGACGAATAGACTACTCTAGAAAGCAGTAAATCTATACTAGAAAGCAGTAAAAAGAATAGGGAGAGAGAAATCCTCCTCGACGGTCGCTTGGAGGACGAGCCGGACGGGACGACGCCTGGACGAAGGAGAACGAAGCGGGACGAAGGAGGACGAAGCAGAAGAACGGGAACGAAGCAGCACGCCGTCGTCGTCGCGGGATCCACTTCCGAAGGGGGACGAAAATTTGGACTTTATCTCGCGAGAAGCATCCCGGGTGTGGGACAAGCTTCTCTTGAGCTTTGGAGAGGTAGAGAGGAGAAGGAAGGGATGATAATTTCGTATGGAGGGGATCTCCTTTTATAGTTGCAAGGAGTGGGGGCAAAATGGATATTACATTTTCAAAATAATAAATAAGGGGTCTTTAGTGACGGATAAAACCGTCGCTAAAGCCCCGCCGTCGCCGTCGCCGCCGCGCCCACGCGTGCCCACTCGGCTGGCCTGCGCGCGTAACGCATACGCACGTCCGCGTCGTCTCAGCCGTCCGATCGCGAGATCGGACGGCTTAGATCGCGTCCGCGCCCGCTGCGTAGCGCGCCCGCCCGCGTGCGATCGAGCGTCCACCAGAGCGTCCAATTGCGCGTCGGCGCTATCGGGCGCGCGCGGCCGTTGGATCTTCATCCGACTCTCGTGCGCGCCCGCTCGCCCGCGCCTTCCACCCCCTCACCGCGGCTCGAACCCGCGACCTCCGCTTCGCCCGCGGCTGCGTCGCCGCTGCGCTACGCGGGCGAAATGGTCGCGCGGACGTTTTTAAACGCGAGCGACCGCAGCCGTTGGATCGAGATCCAACGGCGGAGAGGAGACGGTGCGCGGTCTTCACCAGACGCATGCGGCCGATTGGGCGGCTGAGATGGCGCCACGTGGCGCCATCTTAGCCGTCCATCTTCTGGAAGTTGTAGATGGTGCCACGGATGTCGGATTGACTCGATTTTTGTGTCGTTGTGCTGCGATCGTCGATCCGAATTCATCCGTGTGGTCGGATTTGCCATCTGAAGTGCGGATTTACACCATCCTGGCCCTTGATCTTCTAGGGTTCCCCGGTCTCTATCTGATGCTACGGATGCCTGATTAGGGCGATCTTGGAGTCGTTGAACTCCAATCGTCGCCCTGATCATATCCATACGGTTGGATCTTTGATCCGAGGCCCCGATAAAATATTTGCCCTGTCCAAGCACATAAAAGGAGACAATTAACCTCCATTTTATTCAAACTACTCTAAATGCAAGATGATGCATGTAATGCAATATTTATATCATGAAATGCAATCCTATGCTTAAGAACATGCATAAATAGACATTTTAAGTAGTGTAAATGTGTTTACATCATACCCCCATGCCTATCTTTTGCTAGTCCCTAGCAAAAACTATATGCTATTTATAAAAGAATTAGGTTAGATTATTTGGACCTGAGTTATTTTCAATCATTAAGAAATTGTCTACTTAAGAACTGAACTTTCAAAGACACAACAGTGCCCGGGTATCAGCCAAAATGCAGACCGCCTCAAGCCTCGCCTTATTCAAAGAAAAATTTCTTTTTCTGTTTTTACCCTCTTTTTTTTTTTTTTTTTTTTTTTTTGAATTTTCAAATTTTAGGGTTTAAGAGTGGCTTTCTACGGCCATTCAACTCACCCAAGATTTGATGAGAACCCTAAGTTTCAAGCATCTTATTGTGATTGTGATAGACTCGTTGACCGGCAATTAAAACGGACTTCGGATTTCTACGCCTCTAGGTGACCTCAAAAAGAATTCTGCCTAAAGGTGTATCTTTACAATCGGTAGCTTTCTCCCTACTTTTATATATATATATATATATATTTTTTAACGGGGTCAACACAAGGGTGAATCCAGTGTATATCTCCCCGGTTTATTCTACTTCTCCACTTCTTCCTAAGTGTTTTGGGAATTTTTAGTGCATTTTCTGAGCTGGGTTCTGGACAACCGGTCGATGAGCTGTTACCACCGACAACTTGCCAGCCATACTCGTGCGGCGAAGTGTGGCTTATTTCTTTTTGTTCTTTTCTCCTTTTTGATTTTTTTTTTTTTTTAAGTAGGTGGCTTCCCTGGTCTAGGATTTACCTAAAGGCAGCAAAAAGAGAAAGGTCCAGTGACTAGGCTCTGGACAACCTACCTATGGGCTGTTACCCACGATAACTTGCCAGCCATATCACCCTAGAAGGTTCATTAGCTACCCAATTTCCGTTAAAATCGTCAAACAACGAGTCAGTGCAAAGAAAGTGTGTAGATGCTTAAAACTCAAAATTCCCTTAAATCAGAGGGCGGGTTGACAAGTCGTGTACTTATCACCCAAACTTATTTATTCCAATTATAATAAAATTCAGGTTGGCGAGAACTCGAAAAACAAATCCACATTTTAGTGGATACATAGGCTGATTAAGTCCAAAGACATGAAGGGTCTTTGTGTTCAAACCATAATATAGTATTTCTTAAGATCGAAAATTTTCTTAAACCCAAATTCTCTTTCCTAATTTCGATTTTTTTTTTTAATAATAAAACAAATCTACGGAGCTGACGAATGAATTCAAAGATAAATATCCACCCCCCCATGCCTATCTAATGCAATGTCCTCATTGTATTAAAAAGACATAAAACAGAGTGGAAAAGCGTAGAAAGCACCTGAATTGCGTGGATATCGGGTCCGCTCCGAGATGAAAATGAAAAAGAACTGTATATGTGCTGAGTTTAGTGCCTTCAGCTAGGCACACTATACAAAGAAAAGAAATGAAGAATTCACATGTGCAGGTCAGAATTAGAATGAACAGAAGAATCCTCTGACCTGTCAGCAGAGGTCCACAGATGTGGACCAGATTGTGGAGCAGACCCACACCCCATAATCGAGAATATCTTAGGTTCTGGATAAAAATTACCCAAAACCTAAAATCAGAATGCAAGCGGGGTCGGGCCTGCGATTTGTGAGGATGCAACCCAAGGCCAAAATGTCGGGTTACAGAGAATTGAAGCTCAAAAGGATAATCGTTAAATGTGTGCTTGAGTTTGACATCCTCGAAACAAATGTCGTAAGGGTTCTGATTTGATGGTTTCAGCTTAAAAGGAACCCTTCGACTCAATCTTCCATTTCCTCCAAAATTAACTTCCCAAATTAGAACTTCCCCGCTCCTATCCTCCTCATTAAGTGTATCAAATTCCAGGACATCTTGTATATTCATCACCCCGTCTGAAATCTCCAAGTGTAAATGATGTGGCAGAATCAAAATTGACTTGGGTCTAATTATCTCAGAATTAAAATCATCAATAAGCTCAACAGGGTGTAACTGATAATCAGGGCATTGAATTGATTCCTCCAGAAAATGCGATTCTGGATCTGTATCGTGTGCCCTAATAAGATCAGTTTCCTCAGTTATTGGGCTATCAAATGATCTATCAGATTCCTCAGGCCCAATCGTCTCACAAAAATCGTGATTTGAAAACTCGTGTGAGACTTCGCAACTTGAATCTTCACCATCAAAGAAATCAGGATCCGTATCAATGTATGTCCCAAAATCAGTTGTCACTTTGTGTTCCCAGGAGACATACGTTTTCTCGTAACCCGGCTCAGGGATCTCAGGTGAAGAAATCAGATCATCCTTAATTGGTTGCTTTAATTCAATCTGGTCAGCTTCGTAACATGTGTCCCCCCCAACAGGTGCCTGAGCGGGTTCTGTCATTGGCTTTCCTGAAGAGAGTTCATCCTGGGAATTATTCCAAGATTGAATCAAAGCAACCACGAATCTCATCCTCAATTTCGCTAATTTCCCAAGTAGAAACTCACCTGGGTTCTTATCCTTAACATCCTGGAGCCAATCCAACAAAGACTTGTTTAAATCATCAATCATTTCAATCAGGGGCTCCAATCTCTCAATGCAAGGTATTGGCTGAACTTCTAAAGATTGAATGATATTCCTCAAGTTAGCCAGAACCTTATCTTGAACCTGATTAACCTGAACCAAATGAGTTGGTTCAGGGTTGGGCGGGTTTGACATCAATGTAGAGGAATTAACGAATTGAGATTCGTTATACCCATCCTGATAATAGGTCATTTCAGATTGTTCAAAAGATGGAGATGACCTAAAGGCAGTGAAATCAGAGGATGGGTAAGGATCAGTGTATCCTTCTTGATTGTAGATCGCATTAGGTTGTTCATGAAAGGAGGTCGATCTATAATCGATGCAACTCTGAGAAGGATAGAATTGAGAATCAAAGTGTTCAGGGTTAGACCCTAAACACGGGGGTCCGGAATTGTATCCCCAATCCGAATTATCCCAACTAACTGATGGTCGATTACAATACGAGTTGGGATAATCGTCATGTTGAGGATAATTTACAACAGGAGGGAAAGAGCGGGAATGCGTGAAATATGTGGAAGGATTCATGAGACACTGGAGGAAGAAAGGTGCCCTGCAATACAACAATCAAACCTGTCCTTAAATGGGTTAGCCTACAGACCTACAGACTCCCAAAACCCGTCTTGAGATAAAGGAACGATTTGATCTACTTCTGTCTATTCAATCCAACCAGTTAGAAGGAGGGACTGGGGAGAAGGTTCTTCCTTCGGCTTGCGCCTCCGGTTCCTAGTGTACCCCCCAGCCGCGATCGTTTGACTCTGCTCCCCTAGCTAGACATCAGATTGAACAGTAGAAACAGACTAATCGAAAATAATCTCGTTCTGAGTTCTGAAGAGCGAGTCCAATCCTTAAGGCCAACGTCTACTCTGTTTTATTTAGGGCTAGGTTTGAATGTGCTTTGGAATGTGATGGGCCCTTTAAATGGGTTGTGCCCTTAATGATTGATTGCTTTGTGTGTGCGTGCACAACCAGTGGTTTTCAAGCAAGATTATTTTTGATGTGATGAATTTTAAGGTTCAAATCTTGCTTAGTAGCTTTTAGGATTCAACTTTAGGTGTTTTCAATCAAGTTTCATTGGCACACCAGGTTTTGCAAGCACAGGTGAAGATATTTTCCTTTAAAGTTTAAAAAGAATGTGGAGTGCCTGGTAGATCCCTAAGAGTTGAACCTAATTGGCAGCTACTTGATGAGTTGATTTTATTTGAAGTGGTGCGGCCCAAACAACTCAAACAACTGGCCTGATGCACCACCTAATTAGGCACACAAATGATTACCCAATCTGATTTCTACTCGATTATGTGTTTGGATGTGTGTACCGGCTCCTAAGATTGGTTTACCGGTTGAGTTAGAAAATCAGATGAGGTTGTGTACCTCTGTGAGATTTTTTATATTATTATTTCTTTTTAATGTGGGGGTTGGAGTGAGTATGGATGTCAAACAACAAACAATCTAACCTTAGAGTTTATAAGAACACCTAGGTTGATTGATGTTTGAATTATTATGTGATGAAATGAAATCTAATGGGTGGGAGGTGGGGGATAACTTACAAAACCTTCCACAGCACTTTACTCCGATCTACCGCTTTTGTCTGTCTCGAAAGAGTACCTGCAATTACAATAAGAAAGGAGAAAAGTGAGGTAAATGATTTGTAAGTTACAAAACGCGAAGAGAAATCAAAGAGCGTTGCCTCCCCGGCAGCGGCGCCAAAATGTTGAACGTTTATTTTACGAACCTACGCTAACGTGTTTGGTTTTGGAAAACCCGTCGTTGTAGTTCGAAAGCGAAGGATTCGTGTTCAACAAATAAAATTTATACCGAAATAAGAATTCCGGGTCGAACACAGGGAGGCGAACGTTTGATTTAAAAACTCCGCGTTTCTTTTTATTTTGTCACAAAGAAATTCAATTTAAACTATCTAAGTATCTACAACAAATAAAAGAGAGAGAGGGAGTAAGAGAGAGAGAAGGAATACTATACATGGAAATCAAAATGAGATGTAGAATAGACAAGGAATTTATCATAAAAGAGTTCTTTCATTACAACTAGAAAACATAAAACAATTACTCTAGAAAGCATTAAAAGAATGGAGGGAGAAATGTCCTCCTCGACGATCGCTCGGAGGACGAATAGACTACTCTAGAAAGCAGTAAATCTATACTAGAAAGCAGTAAAAAGAATAGGGAGAGAGAAATCCTCCTCGACGGTCGCTTGGAGGACGAGCCGGACGGGACGACGCCTGGACGAAGGAGAACGAAGCGGGACGAAGGAGGACGAAGCAGAAGAACGGGAACGAAGCAGCACGCCGTCGTCGTCGCGGGATCCACTTCCGAAGGGGGACGAAAATTTGGACTTTATCTCGCGAGAAGCATCCCGGGTGTGGGACAAGCTTCTCTTGAGCTTTGGAGAGGTAGAGAGGAGAAGGAAGGGATGATAATTTCGTATGGAGGGGATCTCCTTTTATAGTTGCAAGGAGTGGGGGCAAAATGGATATTACATTTTCAAAATAATAAATAAGGGGTCTTTAGTGACGGATAAAACCGTCGCTAAAGCCCCGCCGTCGCCGTCGCCGCCGCGCCCACGCGCGCCCGCTCGGCTGGCCTGCGCGCGTAACGCATACGCACGTCCGCGTCGTCTCAGCCGTCCGATCGCGAGATCGGACGGCTTAGATCGCGTCCGCGCCCGCTGCGTAGCGCGCCCGCCCGCGTGCGATCGAGCGTCCACCAGAGCGTCCAATTGCGCGTCGGCGCTATCGGGCGCGCGCGGCCGTTGGATCTTCATCCGACGCTCGTGCGCGCCCGCTCGCCCGCGCCTTCCACCCCCTCACCGCGGCTCGAACCCGCGACCTCCGCTTCGCCCGCGGCTGCGTCGCCGCTGCGCTACGCGGGCGAAATGGTCGCGCGGACGTTTTTAAACGCGAGCGACCGCAGCCGTTGGATCGATTTCCAACGGCGGAGAGGAGACGGTGCGCGGTCTTCACCAGACGCATGCGGCCGATTGGGCGGCTGAGATGGCGCCACGTGGCGCCATCTTAGCCGTCCATCTTCTGGAAGTTGTAGATGGTGCCACGGATGTCGGATTGACTCGATTTTTGTGTCGTTGGGCTGCGATCGTCGATCCGAATTCATCCGTGTGGTCGGATTTGCCATCTGAAGTGCGGATTTACACCATCCTGGCCCTTGATCTTCTAGGGTTCCCCGGTCTCTATCTAATGCTACGGATGCCTGATTAGGGCGATCTTGGAGTCGTTGAACTCCAATCGTCGCCCTGATCATATCCATACGGTTGGATCTTTGATCCGAGGCCCCGATAAAATATTTGCCCTGTCCAAGCACATAAAAGGAGACAATTAACCTCCATTTTATTCAAACTACTCTAAATGCAAGATGATGCATGTAATGCAATATTTATATCATGAAATGCAATCCTATGCTTAAGAACATGCATAAATAGACATTTTAAGTAGTGTAAATGTGTTTACATCAGTTCCCCTTCTAAGTTATCATTATCACCATCGTCGTTATCAATATCTTTGTTGTTTTCTATAAAATTTTCATGAGGTTCCTTGTTAGCTATGACATTCATAATGGTTGATACACCATGATCATTAGGCCCATTATTCTCATTTTTATCACTTTTTTCATTTAAATTACTTTGATGAGCCTCAATATTAGGATCAATATTTCTATGTTCTAAAGCAACTGCTTCTTCTACTAGATGTAATTGTTCTCCTGATATATGTCTCGCTTCATTCATTGGAATATGTTGCGAGAAACTTAACATCCCATAATATATTAAATACGAGTCAATATTAAAGTCATAATTTGAACATGAGGCTATGTTTTCCTATTGAGAGTATAGTGGTTGACTTCCTAATAACTCCACTACAGCACATAAGTCGATTGTATTCTACATACTTCCTAATAACTCTAACATCATTTGAGTTGGTTCATCATTCTCAATATCATAAGGAAATGATCTACCAACTTCGCTTATCCACTTGCACTTTAACTGAAACTTATAATATGATTTAGAATATCCACTAACATTATATACAGTAGATAACAAATTTTCGAATGAAATACGATAGTTAATTGATGTATTTATCGAATAACCATCGATATAATCAATACCATAATAATTAAATACTATTTACCACCCCAATAAATCCTAAGTATCACAATATTGTCTACCATGTCTACATAATCAATAAAATATAAAAGTGTTATTACTAAAAAAAAGCTAACATCAAAAAAGACTTTTTATTTTTAGAAAATAATTACAACTAATTATTCTTTTAGAAAAATCAAATTAACTTCTTGTTAAATGTAGATGTTGAAGTGGAAGAAAATTCAAAACCTCAACAAGATTGCAATCTTAAATTCAGAATTTCAATGAAATTGCAATGCAGAATTTCAATGTAATCATGATCTAAAATCTCAACAAGATGAATGAAGAGGTGAACTTTTAAGAGGAAATGGAGGAGGATGTGTGATGCGAATAGGGGAGGGGGTGAGTTTATATAGACGAGTCGAGGAGGGGGGAGGAGCGAGGTGGGACAACGGTCGATCAGAGGTCGCTAGATCTAGCGACCTTTCGAAGGTCGTTGGATCATCTGACAACTCCACTCTACGAGCTGTTAGGTGACGGGGATCAGGGATAGGTCGCTGGATGGAGTAGCAACCTTTCTAAGTTGCTCCTTCATCCAGCAATCTATTACCCCCTTTTATTATTTTTCCAATTCCTAACCCCTATCCTAATATTTACCTCACCCCCATGACCCTTATGCTAAAAAGCCCATCAAGAGCCATTACAAGCTGCCAAGTACCATTGTGTTGGGGGTTAGTCGCCACACCCCTTCAATTGTGGGTATACCTCTAAGGTTTGAGTCACATCTTGATCGCGATGCTCACGGTAAATGACTCGTAAATCTATCTTTTCAAATAAATTGGGATTAAAATTAAAAATTTATCATTCCCACTAAGATAACATGAGCTTACTCACCACCAAAGATCGAGTCATACCCTAGGATATCGATCACATAATTGTTTCGTTGGATATCCTGATATTATAAGGAGGGTCTTAAGGAGTCACCGGAGATATATTACAGGATAACAAAAAAGATGTATTTCGAATTTTATTTGCGTCGAAGATCTTTAACCTCTTTTATCAAGTTTGGCTGATTTTTCATATAATTTTGGTTATTAAAAATTTAACATTGTTGATAAAAGGATATAATTGTTGAATTAAATTAAAATTTTATATACTTCTTAGTTATATTAGGATAGTGAAATTTGTAAATTTTAGTTGCAATACATGATTCCTAGACGAGAACTCCAACTCAAGGGTAACCACATTTACCATGTATGTGTGTGTTGGGGTTATTGGCCATGTCATGGTGGTCCAATTAAGTTATTATATGGGTAGTGTATTTAGTCTCACCCCACCCATGTATCTCAAAGTTTTAAGAGGCAAGAGGGATTTATTTATATGAATCCATGTACGTCTTCTTTGGGAGGTTGTTCGATTTGTATTTGAAGATGCTTTGTTTTTTTTTCTTTTATTTTTTATCTGTTGATTTTTTGTGTTTTTGCTTCCCTCTATTTCTACGGAGATTAACCTTCCCCTCTTGAGGATGTTCAAGATTCTCTCTTCTCCCTCTCCTTTGGGGTGCATTTTCTGTATCGAATACTTCCCTTTTTCTTTTCAATGAAATATATTTCAAAAAAAATAATCCATGTAACCCTTCTTGGGAAAAAAAAAAAAGGATGTTGGCCTGATGAGGACTCTTTCGTGATTTTTTTCCTTCTCGATTTTCATGTGAATCCTAACTTTCAATATTATACTTTTGATACTTAATAGTTCTATTTATCATATTTTCTTATGAAGGCATGGAGTTGGATGGCTCATGTGAAGATATGGCTTTTAATGGTTGTATAGAGATCGCCATGGGGTTTCACAACAATCATTTTATATAAAAAAATTAATTCTCAATTACAAAATTACTTTCTTGGTGAATCATTATTTTTTATTAATATAAAGTTAAAATATTTTTATTTTTGATTGATTTATTTTTATTTTTAATTAATAAAAAATATTTTAAAATTATTTGAATATTTTAATTTTCAATTAATATATTTTAATTTTTAATCAGTTTATTTTGATTTTTTTACCTATGATGTGGTAAATTATTTTTTTGAAATATGGTGGATCCAACATCTACACCTTCGGAGTAAAATAGTATTTTTTGACCTTTTTTATTGGTTGAGGACGTGATCCCTACAATTTTTTTAAAGTAAATCAAGGTGAGTGACGATTACACATTGCATAATATATTACAACTCGTATTTTGTAGCTTATGTCCTTTTACAAAATAGATTGTGACGGAATAAAGTCTATATTCACGAAGAAGATCTCATATTATTATAGGTTAGTAAAATGTGATGACCTAAGTTAACCTTCATGTCTAGCTACAAAGTGAATTATGAAAAAATGAATGCAAAATTTCTAAGATGAGATGATCAAGCTGATGGGATCAGGGATACAACCTCTTACACATAGGTGGGAGACACCAACTGCAACTTGGTCCTTTCCTATATTTTTTAAAGTCGTTCGACATTTTTGATAATGCATCGTGATCATCATTTACCTCCTCAATTTTTGCTGAAAAAGCCACGTGTTTAGCTCAAATTTGAGCATATTATGCAACTAGTAAAATTCTCCTCTCACTTGATACTAGTGGGATTTGAATCCTAAACTTTCCCTTTGGGAGTGGGGAAGTGCTCACTGATCATGTGTTTATAGCCGCTATGTATTCTTAAGTTAACATGTAATTTGCTGACGCAGTCAATAATCTACATGAAATAGAATCTCAAAATACAACGAATCATAGATGCAAGTGCACTACGAATAAACAGGCTCATACATCAGGGTATGTAGGTGAAGAATATGATCTACTCGATTTAAGGTTCTTCCCTAAGGATTGACCATAGATTTACTCCCCTAGTAAAAATTAGCCTGACTTAAGGTATAACTTAGGAATTAACTTTACAATACTACTTATTTTTAAAAAATATTCATCAGGCATACTTGTCAGGATATATCATTAACATATATTTCAAGGGCATCACAATATATACTTCCCCAGCTAGTTTACCCTTTTTTTTTTTTTGATGTAGCGGTGGCTTTTTGCAAAGTGTCGTAACTATTTGTGATCTTGATAGTGAACTATATATTCTTGAATTGACGATTATCTTTATTTTAAAAAGCATGAATGTACTCAGGATGATGCAAAAACATTCTCAAGTGTATTCATCGGTGAAGAGAAGAGCCGTACTACAGGTTAATTATTTATGTTAATCATATCGGTTGCATGATTAGTATGCGTGCATTATTCAACATAACCTCCCTTATTTAATTTGAACTTCAACTGCGAAATAATGCAACGCACATGGTCACGTGGGAGCACTAATATTCCCTCGTCAAGCACCACATGCGTTTCACCAACATTGCCACAGTTGTCATTTCTTTTTCTCCCTTTTGAGTTGCATGAGACCTCATGATGCAGACATTTCTTTCATTTATTCCTCTCAAGATATTACTTCCTAGGAAAAATCCTGAAACCTCTAACAAGATTATCCATCTAAAAGCAATTCATGATGGCCAAAAAATAATATAAATACTAGTAGAAGTGAAGAAATATATTATATAGTTACCAAAGTACCAAATTCAGAATGACTCAAATGCTAAGCCTTCCATCCATCCCCATCTTATAATGACCATAATCATATAGTGATCGTCAATTGTAGCTTCTGAATGGAGATCTTATAATGACCAAAATCATATTATTACGACTCGGTTCCCGAATCTCTACAGGACACGAGACTGGACCGACTCGACTAATTCTAAGATCCAGTCGTCCAACGAGAAAGTAACCAAAAAGTAGTAAAATAAACTACATTCACCATACTAGCAACTAACAGTAATAAAAGTACAGCAGTAAAGAAGTAACCTACTACAGTACACACCACCACAACAGTAAGAAAGTAACGGGTACAGGAATATAATGTGCATAACAAAAGAGTACAGAATATAAAAGTACAAGAAGTTACTCGCTACTACAAACGAGTACAAAAAACTACAACTACTAGACTCTACTGGGCCCAGCACTTTCTGTAGTCGTATGCTCTGGCTGCTCAACACCTAAACTTGAAAAAAGTTATGAGTACAAAACATCAACGAAGGCTGAGTAGAGTGACAACCAACTACTAAATCAGTAAAGGTGGACAGGTAGCTGTTGTTTTTCAATTTCTTTCTTTCTTTAACTAATTATTATTTCCTTCACCACTTGATTTAGTTATCAGGTCTCTTTCTTGATCTCAAATGTTCCTCGTGAAAACGATCTTGATTGCAGTCTTTTCCGAAGAGTAGAAGTAGCACGTGGTGCTCTCCTGGTCGGGAGAGTCCTCCGTGGTGGTCCTACACCCAGTCAACCACCCCAAGGTCACGGACAGATGTAACGGTGACTACGGCACGTGCGATAAACGTACAGGTAGCTACCCCGCATTGGCACGCGGTCAGTCGTTTCCGTTAGTGGGTGCGCCCAAAGCACAGCACAGAACCAGTATAGGGCATAGCTCTCTCAGTAACAGGGGTCTAGCCCCTATGAACCAAATAGGGGTCTCGCCCCTCCACGGTCCGCGCACCCTCTCCTGACTACCCTTGTTTGCCCAGTGGGCCTAACAAGTTGGTGTAGGGCGGCTAGTTGAACCCCGGGCCCCGTGGGGTGGCTAGCTCTCCCCGGGACAGTGTACACGAGGGCCACAGAGTCGGTGCAAAGTGGCCAAACTCACCCTGAGTCTCCACCTGAAGGCAGCAAGCTCCCCTCTACACTAAGAGGTAACATGTGCTCCCCTTGGTACCACGTGCTCAAGGGCCAGCACACTTCCCAGCACATTCCCAGATCCATTCCATTTATTTCTAGAAACTCATCTCCTAATTCCCTGTAGGGTTCATGCTCATATTTCTCAGGCCATTCTATACCAGGTTTCATCATTTCTATTTCCATTTTCAGGTTATACACATGTAATTTGTAACTCTATTCCATATCCAGTTTACTCACAGATAGCTCGTGTTTCCAACATTCACCTTTCTATTTTCGATTTATATACATGCAACTCATAGTATGTCATTTAACGTAAACAACAAGAATTCATATTCAACAGTTTGTTAACACAAGTACTTTACATTTCATAGGCAGCTGTTATTTATTTACAGGCAATTGTTATCATTATATCTACACATTCAAGACTTCAATTCAATCATCCATTACAAACATTTCAAATGTTTCTCGTCCTAGGATTCATACCATATCATAGGTTCTAATCATTCGTTCCACATAAGCATTTTAATTTCAATTAAATTAAGGGGAAGCCACTCTACCAGTAAACCTAGGAGTAATGGGGGCTTAAACGGCAGGCTCACGTGCCTCAGCAAGCCCCGAACCCACAACGGAAATAAGTCATATCACAAGGATCAATCAAAAAAGAATACTCAGAACAGTATAGAAGTATTCCAACAAGTAGAGGAAATCATACGGGAAACATCGATATCATAATTGCGGAAATCGGACCTCAAACGGAACCTAAACGGGTCAAAAACAGTGATCCTGACTCAAATCAGACGTCTGGAACACTTTCCAGATGTCTTAAAAGAGTCCAGAACCATACCTCAGTTCTGCGCTACTCCTCAGACGTCCAGGAACTCCGCTGAATCGTCTGGACCCAGTTCTAGACATCCGACCACCTCTTCGGATGTCTGGAAGCTCTTCCCGTCGTCCGGTGCCTCACCCAGACGTCTGAAATGCGTGGGAAGACGTGTCCCGCACCTTTCCGAAGTGAATCCTGCACGCATCAACGAAAATCTTCTCAGTAAGGCACGAAACAGTGCCTCGGCAGAACGGTTTGCATGGACGTATCCGCAAAGAAGATGTACATTCGCGAAGCTTACATCTCAGTCGTCTGGAACCTCCTCCAGACGTCGTCTACGTCATCTGGACGTCGATCCAGACGTCTGATTCTGGGAAAAACCCAGAACCAGAACCTGCCTTCGCCTTCTTGCACCGCACGTGGCTGCGCCGCGCCCGCTCTCCTACTGCTCAGGCTGTAGCAGTGTCGGGGAGGACCTCCCCGACGCACTCCTCTGCCTTGCACACGCACCAACCGACCATGAGCTCGCAAGCCTTCTCTCCCCTCCTTCTCACGCTGCTCCTCCTCTCCTCTCACGACGCTCCTCTTCGCCGCTCTCGCTCGGCTGCACTCGCTGGAGGGTAGAGGAAGGAAGTGGCTGGAAGTGGGTGAAATGGGGGAGAGGAGGGGGGCTTATATAAGGTGTGGGGTTAGGGTTTTTGTCGGGGGTGGAAGGAGAGAGAAGAAGAAGAAAAAGAAGGGGGTGCTGTCTACGCGCAGGAATGTGTCCAGACGTCTGATTCAAGTTCCAGACGTCTTAAAGGGCTCAAATAGTACGGGTCTTAACACATATAGTGATCGTCAATTATAGCTTCATAATTCTTATTACGAAGAGTGGGGATAGTGGTCAACCCCTAGAGAGTTGGCACAGTACCACTCAAGTGTGAGCACTTGAAGATAACAATAGAGATGCATAGCTTCTTAGTGCTTGTTGAGTTCTATTGGCGGTTTGTTAAGCAGTTCTCACAAGTAACACTCTCCTTGAGGAGGCTGACTTAAAAGGAGCTTCCATGTAAGTGGACTAATGATTATGAGTAGAGCACCTAGTTGTTTTATAGAGAGAAGCTTACCACAATTCCCATTCTCGCCATCCTCTTGCAACTCGTATATTAATGCATTATACTAGGGCTTGGGATATGTAATGATGCAATCAAAGTAGCTAGGTTGTTTCTTATGCATTAACATAGCAAATGGAGCATGACTAGCACTACCCTACCCATGAGTTAGTGTTTACAACAATGGTATTTGCGCTCACGGGTTGGAGGCACTACCTATATATGTTACAACATTTGAGATTTGCATAGATCATAAGGGCATCAAGTGCTCGTTGACCAAAAGGATCTAAATATATGGTAGAGATGTTGGTGGAGTACCTGAATGATTATAACTGTTGGATCTTGAATCACCATGGGAAGGAAAATATGGTGGGAAGCGCTTGCATTGTAAACCATTACAATGCTAGCTAGTTGTCAAGCCAAACATTAGTTAATGGAGATCATAAGAGGCCTTGATTTTCGCAAGTGCTTTGACGGTCTTTAGAGGAGTGTCTTTTAAATGGATTAAATGTATCATTATTGCACAAATGGATGACCCTAAGTTACATGAGCATAGAAATGGATTTCTAGTAGAGGATTTAAAAGGTTTCACTTTTAATGATGGAGTGTTTAGCCTACATTGTAGATTGTGTTCTACATAAAATAGTGTTGTAGGGGTTAATGAGAAAGGCACATAGCATGAGGGTTATTATCCATGCAAGGAGCATGAAAATGTATAGAGAATTAAGACATATTTGGTGGGAAATCTATTATTATCCATGCATGGAGTGTTCTTGGTATGTTGTTACTTAGTGTGCCAATAGGTTAAGACAAAATGCTACAAGGAGGTTGTGGCCCCTCCCCTTTCCTAAGTGAAAATGGGAGTGTGTCCATAAATTTTGTGGTTGGTTTGTTGAAGACACCTAGGCATGAAGCTATTCAGGTCATGATGAATAGACTCATGAAGATAAATTAATTTTTATTTGTTAGGATGAGCCTATTAGATGACATAGTGGGCCACTCCTTGCATTTGAGAAAAAGTGAAGTTGCATGGAGTCCATATAGAGATCATTTGGGTAGAGAGTCATAGTTGAGCTCTTGATTTGGAGGGGTTTGTAGGAGGCCCTAGGTACATAATTACATTTTAGAACCACTTATCAACCCCTATCAAGTGGGTAGTTGGAGCATATTATTCAAACATAGAAGACTTGTTCGATCCCTACATTCACAAGTGGGAAGGCAATTGGGAATTCACATATAATGATAGCAACCGCACTAGAATTGATATGGCTCCATTTAAGGTGTTGTATGAGCACAAGTGCTTTTAACTCTCTTGTTGGATGGAACTTGAGATGTTGGGTTAGAGATAACCTGACAAAGAACCAAGGCCATTGAGCAAATCCATAAGAAGTTAGTGGTTGCACATTAAAGATAGTGGAACTTAGAGATTTCCTATGAAAGGGTTTAGAGATGTCAAGTGAAAGGTAAGTTGGTCCCTAGATATGCTGGTCCCTTTATGACTAGACAAAGGATTGGGACACCACCTTCCATGATGCCCTAATCCTCAAGCATCGCATATTTGCCACATGTCCATAAGGCAAGGTAGCGAGGCTCCTTAAACGGGCCTCGAAAAACAATTCCAAGGTTTGAGTCGTAGTTTGGGCAATAAGGAATGGACAACCTTATGAGCACAAGAAAAGTCACAAACCAATTGACCCATAATGAGACCATCTTATGACTCGTGCAACCAGCCCATAAGATGTTACACTCACAATTCATGTATGACCGGGCATGAGAGTGGCTGTAACCACCTGTATGCGTTAGGTAGAAACCTTCCTTTTTTGAGCTAATCACCTTTAGTTTTTGTTATAATTCTTGTAAAAGATTTGGTTGCGATCCTTGCAATGACCCATTAAGGAAGATTTGAAGGCAACAACCTCGAGGGGAAAGACTTGAAAGAATCGTGTTCCTCAAGAAATTCGAGATAGAGATCCTCCTGCAAATCTTGGATGGAATCCGCTGTTAACTAATGAGAAAGAATCCCATTGGAGTTAGGATTCGTGTAGACTGTGAAGGGGAGATGAGGTCAAGTGACAAGGATTCATCAAAGTATCTCCACAGGTTATTTTCTTGAGCACTTTGCCGTATTGAGGGCTTGTGAGGATACATTATTGTACTTAATTTCTATTGTGAATTTAAGGGTTAAATTCCCTCTTTAGACATATACCCAACATGGTGGAACCTAATAACTGATTTCTTAGTATGTTATTCATATCGTTGCCTTACGGTCCAATTACATTTAATTCATGATCGTGCCTTGCCTCTAATCGATCTCTAGAGGCATTCAAGAGTTTAGGACCAATCACTACCATTCAGCCTAAAGGAGTCTAAATATGTTTCATGCATTCAATCGATCAAAGTATGTCCCCATTTAAAGCATGTAAACAAATATAAGGGTTTGCAGCTTAATTTTCATCCCAATTTTCAAGAGCAACCAATAGTTATCTTGTATTGAATTGTGATCAAGAAGCTAAGTAAAAAAGAGATCCCTATCGTCAAGGTCTTATAGGAAAGTCAAAGGTACAAGGAGCCCATACAAGAGCAAGAGGCTTTTTCGATTTTTCCTTAGATCCTTAGTTTGTTTGAAATGGCCCTTAGTCTTGCCCCCAAAGTTTCCATTAAATATTAATCCTTATCCCTTCCAATCTAGGCTATATTATCATTTATCAGCAAACATCATGTCGTGTTTTGTGCATTTCTTATATGTCTTAGTTGTTGTGATAATAAACTTGGATAGGATGAAATTTTGGAATGTAAATATTGATCCCTTTGTTTTATGTGACAACCATGGCCAGTATATGTTCTTTGCAATTTTCAGATGTAAATATGTGGCAGGTTTAACTAGTTGTAATTATGGTGATAGGTCATGCTATCTTGAGGATTATCTTTATTTGTGGGATTTCCCCACCTACCAGAATGTTTATATGTATCTTGCATGTAAGGTAAATGTTATAGTAAACTACTTAACATGTATTCATCTACACAGGAAACAACAGATTATGGGTATTAGGGTATTATTGATACCCACTTATTAACCATAATCATGTTTAAAACGAGGGTTAACAAGGCAAGACGATACAAAATCTAATCGTGAGATCGAAAGAAATGTAAATGAATTTGTATTTTCCTCGTCACAGTATATATGGTCACCATTATTAGTGGACCAAATAAGTAGGGTTTGGAATAAGTGCTCTTGACGACATTGATGGCATGTTTTAGTGCACATAGATTTTGGGCCCCTCTCCTCCAACAAGACATTGACATCGAATAAAGACTCCATTGTTTAAGCTCAAATTAACGGCTAGGGATCTTTGTCTTTTGGAGACAAGACCTAATGTGTGAAACTGTTCTCCCCACTACAAGATGCCTATTTGCTATCTATTTTGTTGCCTCATTGGGCTACATTTGGGCTAGCTGTTATATATCTATTGTCTCTGCCAAAATAAGATTACCAACTATGTTGGGGCCTCCATAAAGTATATTCGGTTTTGCAATTATGTGGAGTGTACCAAGAAAAATTCTATCAATGAAATGAGGGAAATGGTAGTTTGAACTTTTAGATCATTGAAACAATGACCATCGTTAGCTCTTATAGTGTCATACATTATCTAAATGACATTTCTTCCCATGGGTTTGGTATTGAGAAACGAATTCAATCATAAAGTTTGGTTTTGAGATTTAGGTTTCTTTGTCTTAACTTATAAGGAAGTAATCCTAGAAAGTAGTAAATGATACTTCTAAGTTCTAAAACTCGAGATTTGTTTTCAAATAAGGATTTTTGTAAAATAATTTGGGAAAGGGACAATTTGGAGGATCAAGAATTGTGACTATAGAAATATTTGTTTATAGAATTAATTTTTGTTCTCAAATTTGGAATTTCATGTCATGCGTACCTATATATGAAAGTGAATTAAAGAAAAGTAGGCTATTCTTTAAATCAAATTCTTTCTTAATCGCTTCTAACTGTGGCTATACCAATGGATGTAACTTTTGGTTTCCCACGGAGTTGTCATTTGGTGTCCTTTGGAAAAGCTGTAAAAGACTCATCCATACATGCACAAGTGACTTCCTACTTGCATTGACGTCAATGTTGATGTTAGTTGTAGCTCCCCAATATTTAACATAAATTGCAAATAGAAGCAATATAATATTTTAAACGCCTCTTTAGTTGATTTTGTTTGCATTAATCCCATCTTTCCAAATTTTCTTGAATACCTAGGTGGGATTTAAGAGGAATGAGAAAAGTTGCTCAATAAAAGATACTCACAATAAAGTAGGTAGTATTTTTGCAAAATGGATTTATTTAGTTAATTATCTCTTGCTTATTTCAACTTTTTCTTTGATAACCTATCCAAATAAAGATTCCTCAATATTACTATTTATCATAAGCACTTACTTATAACTCTATTAACTTCAAGTTATTTGTTAAGCATGTAGAATCTTAACCCTTTAGAGAGGTGCTTGCCTTAAGCCTCAAAACATCCATTTAACCCTTCTTTGTCTTCTTAATCAAGGTAACCTCTTGGATTTGATTTACTCTAAACTCCACGAACCTTTCTCTATAGCGCAAGATTCATACCAAAGTTAATGGCATTGATGGTACGCCAAGAGAGTATATTTACCATAAAATAATTATTTGAGCTAACCTTACCTTGAGTTCTCTTGCTAAATATGGATTTTCTCACCAAGTTAAGAGAGTGTCTTCATTGATGAGATTGGCGATTGGCCCTAATAGCTAGTCTCAAAACCCATTGATGCATAGACCAATGAACTTACTAATCATAGATCTTCGTTGTGATAGACAAGTCAAATGGGTAGCTAAAGCCCTTGTTGGCCGCACATAGACAATTTGCCTCATATCATTAGCATCAACTTATCGTGCCATTAGGCATCCTACTATTGCTAATAAATTGTTCAAGCCTATAACTGTTATCAATAGCTTATCTATTCCACTTAAATTCATGGCCATAAATGAACCCTAAGTTACAATGATTTCGTGAACAGCTGCACTCTTCATGCAAAGAGACTTGGGTGTTTGAAGTTGACTTAACATACCACAATATAGAGCCTTAAGCAACTAATAATTCTAAGAATGTAGTTAAGGTTTTTGTTGCTTAGCTACCCTAGAGGTTGTTGACTCAATTGGAGAAATTAGCTCAATTTTTACCAAGTATCTAGGTCTTAACTCATGCATAGACCTTGAGGTAATTGTTTGGTTTGGCATTTAGTCGAGTCTTGTTCATGCAGCCATTAATTGACTAACGTTTAATGGAACTTCATTTATTTCTCTAGGATTTGTGATCCACCTACCCTAGTTTATCATATAGACCTTAAAACAACTATTATATATATAAACTAATAACCCAACTTAAGCTTTAATTATAGTTTAATTCATTCATGATTAGAGTTATTATGATACCTCCTTGATTCAATTTATTTATATATATGTTGCAATATGGGTGTTAATCAATTAATCTCACTAGACATTCAACCAATTAGCTTAAGGTAGAATTGAATCACTATTTTTTAGCCTTATTTATGATTTTTCATCTCGAATCATCTTGCCATTTCAATACTTGATGGGTTTATAGGTAATGCAACAAAAGTTTAATTTGGATAATTCATAGGTTGAATTTCCTAAAGTCATCAACAATTCATCAATTATGTAGGTTTTGCAAGGTTTCTATTATAGCCCCTAATATGTGGATTCGAAGTTTGCTCTCTTCAATCCTTGGCATGATTCAACGTATAACCCATCCAAACTTTCCCATAAGCTTTATAAGTTTCCATTAGCATTTGATAGATGAAAACACCAATAATTTGAGGCAATACGAGGTTTGGTTTGTAGCCTCAACAACAATGAAGACAAGTTCCTTATAAAACCCCCACAAATAGTCTCACATTGTAAACTCATGAAAGTGAGTGGTGGGATATGAGGATTAAAAATTACTACTTGTCAACCTGAGCTTAAGCCTTTTGAGTGGTGAAATGACCCTTTCCTAGGATCGTGTGACATTTTTGGATTTTTAGGGGTATTGGTGCAATTTTAAGCCCCTTGGGTTTTGGCTGAGGGAATTACAAGGGAGAAAGAGAACTTGCGGGTGGCGGGAGGGGGGGGAACCCGCAATTTTCCCCACACCTTACCCCACTGTACCCCACCCTATTCCCCTAACCCACCATACACCATCCCCCTCATCCCTCACTCCACCCCATCCGTCACCCCATGACGACACCCTCCCCATTCCCTCCACCTCCACTTTGCCTCTTCCCATACCTCCCACCTCCATATAAACCCCCCCTCCTCCTCCATTCGTTCCCACACCATCGCCGAGAGGGAGTAGGAGAAGGAGAGAGTGGAGAGCAAAGGATACCGGAGGACCGAGAGTAGAGGGCTCGTGAGGGAGACAGGGAGGTGTTATAGTCGCTGTAGTTTCTGCAGCGAGAAGAAGCTCGCAAACGATTCTGCGGAATCATTTTTCCGTAGGATTAGACGTCTGGTCAGACGTCCGGAGATAATACCAGACATCTGATAGCGCTCAATTTTCCCTTATTTCTCTTCTTGACAAGTCTGACCATGCGTACGTATGTCAAGGGTTGGGGAGGCGTGTTGGTGCCAAGACCGAGGAGGTTTCAGACATCTGGGAGTGTCTCCAGATGACTGAAGACACCCTCATACGTCTGCACGGAGTTTCAGATGTCTGAAAAAGGCATCCTGAGCAAGGTGAGTCTTTGAGTTCGTTTAAGACATCTGGGACTCTTCCCAGACGTCTGATTTTGGTCAGGGTTGGTGTTTTTGGGCATGTTCAGGGCCCAAACAGAGTTGGATTTCTGCAAACAAAACGTCGTTGGATTCCATTCAAGTTTCTCTATGTAATGATATAATATCTATGCATTTTTGAGCTTGTTTGACCTGCCGGTCCATGTTATAAGTCTCCAGTCCGTAGAGTATACGGGACCTGCGGAGACGTCGGGAGTTACCGTATGAGCCTCCATTACACTCGATTACCCTTGTAGAGTGGCTTTCACCTTAATCCTGAAGTTAATAATTAAATTGCATGCGTAGAATTATTTGAACCCTAGGTTGTGAGATAAACCCTAGGGCTAAAAAGAGACAAATGTATGCTACTTTAGAATATATTCGATTGAACCCTAGGTTGTGAAATGAACACTAGGGCTGGAAGAAATGAATGTGTAGTTAATAAATGATTGACTTACCGTGATGCTTCCTAAAAAGAAATAAATCATTAGCTTCCTATATTATCTGTAATGAACCATGTCATGAATGGAAATACATACCTGTACTGAGTAACCGATGGTGAAATTTAAGTTCCCTATTCTACATGTAATGAACCAAATATGGAAATAAGAAAGTTCATGTACGAACCCTACGGGGAATTTAGAAAGAAACCAAGAATACTGTAGTACGGAAAACCTGATGGTTTTGGAACATGTTGCCTACGGGCGACTGTTCAGACCTGGTTAAGGGAAGTGAGTTGGCCTTTGTGTATGTGGTACCGAGGAGAGAAACTATCCCTTTTGAGTAGAGGGGAGCTAGCACACCTTTGGGTTGAGATCTAGGGTTAAGATTGGCCACTCTACGTCGACTCTTATTTGGCTCTTGCGTACGTGGTACTGGGGTGAGCTACGTAGTGTAGGGGGAACTAGTCGCCCCATGGGACCTGGGGTTAGGACTGGCCACCATACATTGACTCTTGTTAGGCCCGCTGGGCAAATCGTGATAGTCGGATGAGGGTATGCAGACTGTGGAGGGACGAGACTCCTATTTTGTTTTGAGGGCGAGTCCCTGTGTTGTTACATGCTGTGCGTTTGGGCGTACCCGCTAGCGGAAACGACTGATCGTGTGTCAATGCCAGGTAACTACCCGTGTGCTTATCGCGCGTGCCGTAGTCACCGCTGCGTTGCGACCGTGATCTCGGGGTAGTAGACCTGGCATGGGACTACCACGGGGGACTCTCCTAGCCTGGAGAGTGTCACGTGTACATCTTGCATCACGGGAAAGCTGCAAGCGAGATCATTCCCTTAGGGAACAAGAAGATTGAGCAATGTTATGGAACCTAATTAGAGTACTCGACTCAAAAACACATAAACCAGATAATTGGAAATAGATGACAATAAATAACCGACAATTATATGTTTAGCTGGTTATTGTGTAATTATGTTGTATGTGAATGACTTAACCATCACTCTACTCAGCGTTAGCTGACCCCAGATTTTGTAACCATGTTCAGGTCAGGGATTCGAGTAGCCAGAGTCACTCGTTGCTGAGGGCACTAGGCCCAATCGAGCCCAGCCATAATTTCCTTTCTTTTGTTTCGCTGCAGAGAGTTTTGTTGTAGTGAGTACCCATAGCTTGTGGTTATATTTCTACCAATTCCCTGTTGTGATGGCTATATTTGTAACCGTACATTTCCGCTGTATCATGTAATAATCTTGTGGTTTGCTGTTTTCTTTCTTTTACTGTCAGTTATATATTTTTCTACTTGGTTACATTACTCGTGTGGTTGTGGAATGAGTATGCATTTGGTTGTTTCTCGTTGGACGACTAGGTCTTGGGGATCGTCGAGGTGAGCTGGTCTCAGGTTCTGTAGGGAGTCAGGATCGGGTCGTGACAGGTGGTTGCTTTAGTCCATTGGGCATGTGCCCAAGAAGTTGCTAAGCCTAATTTTTCTCAATTAGACTTGCAGGTCTAGGCTTGAGTCATTACATTCCTTATGACTTCCTCTTATATCACGAATATGATCAATCGTGTTATCTTTATAAAGTTTGTAAACCCTCTATGTAAATAGAATCTATATTGGTTCATGCATACTATCAGTTTTGAGGTAAATATTTCATTAGGAATCCATTTGAACCCATAAGTACATTTCCTAGATACAATCCTTAAAGTTATCATTGACAAGCTCTTCACATGTTCCAAAAGCTATGTGAGAAAATAAAAGAGCTATTAGCCAAGTTCACAAATCATACATCTCAAATTTGAAGGAATTTAGCTAATAAGACGAAAACATGGATATATTTACAAGGAATTCTTGAACAAATGACAAGAAGCAAGGTAGATCTTCTCACTTCTATATATTCTATGAGAATCAGAGCTTCTTTCAACCCTGGACATTCCTCCCAGCATTTCTTAGTTCTAGTTGCATATAATCAACCTTACCAACATGAATTCCCAATCCCAAGTAACTCCATGAAGACAATCTAACAATAATTTGCCACGATCTCACTTTCATCTCTTCATCTCCTCATTCCCATGCTTCCCTTTCATACTAAAGATGAATTGTTTTCTTATAAGCACATTGTTGAACGCAAGTGAATGAAATAGGTGGTTGCTCAAATATCATTCAATGCTTACTACTGCTCGACTACTCAATAGAGTTGGTCGACTTTAGCTTCAATCAGCCTTTTGTTTTCTCTTCACTCTCACTAACTTATGAATACTTTACCAAGTAGGGATATACCAACCTTTTATAATACATCCTTTGCCATATATGGCTCAAATTAAAAATTGATTAAATTATTATTTAGTCATTTCCCATTTCTTTTTGTTGCTTTTAAATTTCATGACATTAAATTCCTTATATCTCAGTCCTTGAGAAGTACAAGTATTACATCCCCATCCTCTCATTCTTCTTTATTGTCTGTTTCTTTAGAAGTATCTTTAATCTACTGTCCAAAAAAAAAAAAAACAAAAACACAAAAGAAGAAGTATCCCTATTCGACTCCTTTACCTTCTTTGTATCTTTACCCCCATTTGTCCTTTCTTTTGCAATCCATCTTTGACATGAGTAAGGATTTAAGGTAGCAATAGACATCTGTATAATGATTACAGATGGATCTACTAGTGGATACATAATTAATGTAATGCCCTGAGAGATCAGAGTGTGGGAGTTTGATGATTCCACCTTTTTTTTATTTTTTAGCCACAATCACTTCTCTTGTTTATTGGCAGGAGAAAGGGTCAATGAGAAACAAAAGCAAGGTTGGGAATAAAGGGTTAGGGAAGGACCAAAGGTTCCCTGAGAAAGGAAAGAGACCTGTTCTCTTCGGCGATTGATTTCAGGAAGGCAGACCAGAGGCCCATGGGCTTTTTGAAGTGGGCCTTACTTGGTCGGATTCCGAGGTTATGGAGTAAAAATATTTATCTTGTAATATAGGAATTTTAATATATGTGAAAGTTCCAAGATTTGGGTTTGATCTCTGGAGTTAGGTTCGCCTTTCTAAATTCTATGCCATGGAGGAGTCAAAGTTGTACCCATCTAATTAGATTTATTCCATCTTAGATTTGAGGAATGGGATCATACATCAAATCGAAAAATAGCCTTGGTTTAGGTTCAATGTGGTTTGACTGGTGGAAACCACATTGATTTATGTGAACTGATTGGTAGAAACAATAATGACATTAGGATGACATCAATCATTTATGTGAATTGGAAAAAAAAATTGTGTGCTTATTTTTAATTGTTAGATCAATTAGTTGAATTTTTTAATCAAAGAAAATTGAAACATAAAAGTTGCCTACTCAATATATAAGCATAAAAAAATAATATAAAACATTTAAAATTACATTACAACAAAAATATCCAATCTTAAAGTTAGGTCTATTCGGGCCATGTTAGCATTCTTTAAAAATCGGCAAATCATTTGAATCAACTAGTACAGGATTTGTTATAGTTCAACTGATCGAACCAATCCGATATTGCTTCAAATTAGAAACATAGGTGCCTATAAATGATGTCCATCTCTAATCACATTCAAGTTCTTTACTTGTGATTACCAAACCAAGCTTAATTTAAGGAAAGTCTATGGTAAATGGAAAGTAACTTCTCTAGAGGAAGAATTACTTTTGGAGGAGCGGGGAAGGTGGAAAGGTAAATGTGACATTTACAAAGCTTGGGATAACTTTAGAGAACTTCACTATAAATTTGCCAAATAAATGTTTTCATGCCTTTAAACAAACTCCAAAGCATATATGTGGATCCTACCCCAATCTTTGACCCCATTGAAACCCTTGGTGGGGAGTGAAAGCGAGTGGTGGGAACAGAGGTACGGTAGGCGTATAATGGGTGGGAGATTCACACGGCATTCCGAACTCTTTTCCATGCATGGTACATTCAGGTAAATTTTATCCCAATTTGATTAAAAAGAATGATAAAATTTAATCTAGATCTAAATTTTGGTGTCAATCTTATCTAAAAATTTTGATTGGATTTGAATATAGATATAAATATATATTCAATTATTCGATTTGAGTATTCGAATAAAATCCTCGTTAACCTGAGATCTATAAATCTTATCTTAAGTTTCTCATTTTTTCAACCTTAATTTCTTTCGTGATTCTTTCTATAGTTTTCAAGCTTCGGAGTATTTTTAAAATTTTCATTGAACATTTATTTTAAAGGTAGGAATCTTTTTTTCTTTAAAAATATTTTTATATTTTATCTTTCTATGTAATTTTTTTTATTTTTGATGTATTTCCTTTAAAGGTCTCTTTTTTTTAATAATTTCAATGAAAATCAATAAAATTGGAGTAACCTGAATCCTTATATTTGAAACTTGTTAAAAATAAAAAATAATAAATCATGTTATATATATTTTTTTTCTTACCTTTAATTTGATCATGATTTGATTGTAAAATAAATATATAAATAAATATCTAATGAGTAAATAATTATCTGATGGATAGATGGATATGTATATAAATTTAAATTTTTATATCTAATGATTGAATAGAATATGAATATGAATTTTATAAATAAATATAAATATAAATATAGGATTAATCAAATTTAACCTGAAGTCAATCCACTTGCACAAAGATATAAATAAGGGGTGTGGGATGGCGATGGAAACGGCCGTAGAGTTATCGTAATTCTACGATGAGTGGAAGGGTGATGTAAGAATTTTCGTCAAAGTTTGGAATCTGCTTGATTTTTCTAGCTGATGTTAAGTTTGGGCTGTAAAGTGTTCCTGGGAGTTGGTTTGAGAAGAAAGTCAAGGTCAAAAATAGGACTTTCAATGCGTTTTCCTATGGAATAAGGCAAACGATAAGCGTGTGGTCTTCTACTACTAAATGCAATGCATACACATGTTATTGTATTTTGACATGTACTGTTGCGTGCAAATGCTGAAGGGAGTGCGCTTGTGATTTGAACCGCAAAAGGACCTCACAATTTTCTTAAAAAATTGCATATTCTACCTCCGAAGATTTTCACCAGGGAAAACCGAATTACGTCGCAGTCAAAATCGTTAATAATTTTGCTTCGAGCATGAGAACCAAGATTAATGTGCAGTTAGGGTAAACCCGAACGTGGAAACTTAGTTGGAAAAACATTAAGTATATATTCACCCGCTTACATATATATGTGCATATATGCACATTCATATCTTGGGCGACGCTTGCTCGAGGGATGATCTTATCTCGGGAAAAACTTTGGTGGGATGAGTTAGTACGTGTGTTTGGTTGAGAGGATGTGAATAAAAATAATTAAATATATTGATGTGACATTGGTGATAATAATTTAATATAATAATATGTGAGTGGAATAAGTGGATGGGATGTAATAAATTTTATATTAAAAGAGATATATTTTAATATATATTTGTAATCGTTTGACAGTGAGATGGATTAAAATTAAATATATTTTAATAGATGTTAATATTGATAAAGGAAAATGAGATAAATATTATTTTATCTATTAAAGTGATCATTACATGAGATGTTTCCGTCAAAAGCAATATCAAAATTCCTCCAAGCAAACGACCTTAGCAAATTTCTCAAAGAAGAAACCTACACCCACATGGAAATTAAGGTTAGGGGTTTGGGTTACCTCGGGAGAGGATTGGAGTGGTAGGTGTTCGGTGGAAAGATTTATAATGATTTAAGGTTGGTAATAATTGATACGATGGTATTATATTAATGGGTGATATTTTAATATTATAATATGATGTAAGTAGATATATTATATTAGAGTTGATAGATTTTAATATATATTGAAGTTGGTATGAATCGATATATTATGAGGTTAATGGATTTTGATATTAATGAGATATAAAAAATGACGTTGATAGGATATGGATGAAAAATTATGAAATTTCCTTAAAAAAACCCATAATCCATTTTCATTCCATCCATAAATTCCTATCACATCCCATGATTCGCTGCGAAACACAGCCTGAATGACTTCCAACAAGAGCGAAACAAATGTTCAAACCCCATCCAGAGAGACGGTCGGCGGAATCTAAACCTCATCACATATCACCCACTGAGCCTCGACGTCGTGTATTATCAGGTAGAGTAGCGTGGATCAAACCCACCAATCCACTTTTTTATTTTTGGGCCCTAGTGAAATTAAGGCCCAAGCTCAACACAAAGTCCATGAATTGGAGCCCAAGGTTTGCGATAAGTTGGGCCTCTCATTCCTACACGTAATCCATTTGTTTAGCCAGTTTAGGCTATTTTATAGTTATATAAACATGAATGTCATTTAATTACTAAAGTAATGGAGAGAACGACGTGCTCTGTATTTTAGACATTTTAATACTTATTTTCCTAATATTGGAATTATTTATGACTTAAAGTTAAAAATGATACGGTGCATATCTATTAGTTGCGGAGTTATGGATGTTGAATTCAAGGAATCTCTCGACATGGTTGCTCGTATAATGCATCATCATTTATACATTTAGATTCTCCAAACAATGTTAAATACTATAAATTAAGTACCGATCACTCTCAACGGAAAGGGTCCAACCTTTGCTTCTACCCGGGATATAGCATACTGGCTGGTGAGTTCATCAAGTGAATCGCACCAAATTCACTTAGATTTTTAGTCAATTCAATAAGAAAATTTAAATTTATATTTATTACGTTCGCAATAGATGGGATAAAATTTATCCCATTGCGTCCCATTGGCACTAACATCTGCTACCGTCCACTTATGTCGATACATGACAAAAAAAAAAAAAAAAAAAAAGTACAGTCATTTTAATATAGTATATCTCATTACATCATATTTGCCTATCTTACTCTCGTATCATAATATTTAAACATTACTAAATTAATATCAAACCAATGTACCACTCATTTGTGTTTTATTACTTATCTTACTAGCTAACCGAACACCCTGTCCAACTTATTTCGCCAAAATTTAAAACAAGACAAAAGTTATTCCTCCTTCGCACTCATATCAGCTAAATAGTTAATGCTTCCTTCTAAATTACTTTTGTTCGGTGCAGCGAACCAAAAATATAAGGTAAAAATAGAAATATAAACACATGATGCAACGGTGGTCGTTCACGTCTAGTGACTATTACAGATGAGAAAATTTCTGCTTTTCCCTTTTCTCCCTCTAATCGGTATTATAGAGTTTGTAAGCTTTGTTCTCATTTAGAGACACAATACAAAATTTATATACTCACAAGAAATCTTATTTCTAATAGTATTTCAAACTCATATTCTTATTGGAACTCAAGACTTCTAATTACTTGAAAATCAAGTAAAATAAAAAATTTAAAATAAGAAATACTCCTAATCCTAATGATTTAACCCTTGACTTGAATTCTATATGTGTCAGTTCTCATTAAATCTTATATTGATCCATCTTCATTTGTAGATTATCTCCTACAAAGTCACACCCACCTCTAGATGCTACACCCACCTAGGGTGTGCGTATAGCTTAGCATCACCACACTGGCTAACGTGGCATCATCCATTACTCATGACTAGAGAATAAGGCATTTTTCTCATCTAGAAGGGATTTCACTCAATTCTTTCACGCTCTTGCAATAAAGATGCGACGATATGTCGTTCTCTTCTTATACTACTTGTCTGGGGAATAACTGGAACTCTATCATTTGTCATGACTCTCCTCTAGAGCTTGTACACCTCGTTTGGCATTCTTCTTCCACACATCAACACACATACTCTACTTACTCCGAGAACTCCACATTAATGAGAGATCCGATGCCCCTAACTCTAAAGTTTCCAAAGAAATCAAATTCTTCTTAGCAATAGGTACATGTAACAAGTACATTGTAACGTATGTGTGGGGGTGAATGCCTCTCATCGCTCGCATAACTTGGAAGACTACCTTGGGAAGGGAGCCACCTATGCTCAAAGTTAGCATCGGGGCACCAGAAAGCTCGTTTGAGTCGCAGGGAGGTAGAGGAGGAGGAGGTGGAGCTGGTAGGGCTTCTCCTTCGGGGCAATCCAGTTGACACGTTAAGTACTCGAGTTGCTCGTGAAGGTGAGCGTTCTCCTCTTCGACGACTCAACGTCAGTGCACCTGCTTTCCAACCTGGCTTGAGGTGAGAGGTGAATCTTGGAGTGGTTGTGTCTTAGACTTCTTTTATTGATGTACTTCACAAAGCTAGCTCATGACTAGTTTTTGTTCCACCCAGAAGGTGTTTAGTTAGGTGAGAAATTCTTATTCCTTCGCCCGATCCTCCTCTAGCAAGATGACATGTGGTCGCTCGACCTCATAGGGCACATCTTTTAAATTTCTCACCTCCACTTTATCAGTGGTGATCGGCGGGAGCAACACTAGACTCCTTAGGTCCAAGGTTCTTACGGTTTGCTCTTGATGAATTGCAAGTAGTGGGGGCCATCTCAACTTGTCGAGTAAAAGAGAAAGTAAAACTAACCTTTAAGCTAAGATTTCTCATAGATGGCACCAATTGATCGAACCTTTTTTAGTTAGATTTTATTGGGCTCAAACAAGGGAAAAAGGTTGATTGCAAAAATAGTAATGCATACCACAAAAGAATATAAAAAGTTGATAATCCAGTTTCACCTAAAAGACATACATATGGGGAGAGTACTGTGACTCATTGATTTCATTCTTATTAGGGTGTTTATAAGAAAGAATTTTCAAAAAAGAGTGTCTCCTCTTGATGGGGATTACTACTTATTTAAAATATCAAACTCATAATGCTCGAAACTTCATGTCCACAAATCCGTGAATTGCGAGTGTTATAGGTTGAAGTTCGATCATTGATCACTAACTGTTATATACTCATAGGCCACGTCAACCAAATTTTATAATAAATGTCGCTCAATCGATTACTAAGACTTCAACCATCTAAGGTGACTGCCTAAGAGTGCCAGTCGACTATTTTTGGCAAATTAGGTGTGCCATAGTTTGGTGGATAGTTATAGGTAGGTCAAAGACACATTTAAGGTGCTTTTGCTATTTAAGCCCGATAGACTTAGTAGATTTAATCGAATATTTTGTCTCCCTCGTCATATTAATATATTAATTTATAGATGTTTGGATGTGATGAATATATTTATATTTCCAAATATCTAATTTTTACAATATACAGTAAAATCAATGGAAAAATAAAATAATCTAAATGATAGGTTAACTGCATGCTGCATGTTCTACCTAATAAATTAATTAAGTTAAATTAAGATTCTATCATGTTCTGAAAGTGCTAAGAAGATTTGAACTAACAAATAATTTAGTTGATTTTTTTTTTTTCAGAAATGAAATAAAAAGTGAAAAGTTAAAAATCTAATTTCACACTTCCACCTATTCGGGACTAATATTAAACTAGAATGTTTCTTTTAAAAAATAAAGAGAGGTGGAGTCCTGTATCTGACGCCTCAAGTAAAAGATCTCGGCTTCATTCTTACCTCCTGGAATAATATGACCCCATGGCAAACATTACATATTTGTCTCTTTTTGTTTTTTTTTTTTAGGAAAATATTTTCATTAAAAGAGGAAGAAACCACTACAAGTGGACGTAAAGAAAGAAAAGAAAATTCTCTTCCACAAAGGGGGAAATGTCTTGCAAGAATGGAGAAACACAAAATATAAAAAAATCAGGCATAAAATAAAGGAAAATGAAAAATAAATGTACCACAAGAATGGAAATCAGATGACCTCTCGAAGGAGGATCATCTTACACTCGTAAAATAGTAAGATGACAGTAAGATAAATCTCAAAAATCGTACCTATAAATTAATTATATAAATCGATCGAAAGATCAAAAAATTATAAAAAACTTGATAAAAAAATCCAAAGTCACATATGAATTTCAACAAAATAATAAACTAAGAAAAAAAAAGAAATCCTCCTTCAACACACAAGTACAAAAATTTTGAAGTAAATCACCAGGAATAATCAGTAGGTAGACATTTAAAGAAGAATCTTTTGTGGGCCAGCCACTGTCTTGAATAACAGGGAAAACATACCTCCCATCTCAAAAAGTGGACCCAAAAAGTATTTCCTCTCTTCCCCTTCAAAATGAAACTTTGCTATTTGCTTCCGAGGAGGGCCCCATCCATGCATTGATGAATTTTCATACCTAGCCAAACTTTAGGTATCTTCTGCTCTTGATGGGGGTGTTTGGTAGGTTAAGTAGATTTAATCTTAATTGGATTAAGGAAAATTTAATTAGAGGTAAAATTATTTTACTTTTTTTAATGAAATAATTTTAATTTATCAAATCTTCTTAATTGATTTAATTCACTTATTATACTATTCCACTCCACTCATTCTATATTTCTTTATTTATTTCACAAATTCATTTTCTTTAGCTAATACCCCCCATCGAACAATGCCCAGCTTATCCCATTAAGCTTTAAATGAAGTTGCCTCTAACGTCCATATCACTTCTATACAAGTCGTGATCACAAACCCACCTCAAACTTACATGTCTTCTCTCATTGTCTTTTTGAATCCATCCAAATTTCGTCATGGTTGCAAAAAAAAACACCACTTAACCACTGCAATCCTCTTCCTCGTGTCTACTTGACTTTTCGGATTGACCTCTTGGGTGCCTCAATTAAAACTTTGGACCTCATTGACCTCCAATTCCAAGCCCTTGCACACCCTGTCATGTCCTTTGCTTAGTACTTTATATAAATTGATTTGAATACACGGCAACAACTCGATTGGAATACAATTGATTTGAAACACGATCCGATTACGTACTAAGATATTTAAAACCATGTGCGTAAATTTATTAAGTCCTTGTAAGAACAATGCATTGAACGATCATATATAAAAACTATAGATATAACTCTACTTATAAAGACACATATCTATCAATGCCTGAAATGCCAGTAAAATAAACGTGTTCAGGCATAACTATTCAAATGTATCCCCGCGAGGACAAGGCCAACAAAAGAATGTTATTTTGACTATTTCTAGATTCTTATCATCCTCAACAGGAATCCTTCTTGGCAGCATGCTCTTTGCAGGTATGAAAAGCTTAAATGGTTAGGAAGTTCACAAACAAAGCTTCCACGTGCAACATATAATTACCGTTCCTGCAAAAACTTACCCACATATTTCCAGTTTCTGACGCTAAAACCAACCACGTATGGCCCTACTATGGCCCTACTTTGGTGCGTTGTGGGCTTTTGGGACGGAATGGCTTACCCACAGGCAGATGACCTCTGTTTTCGAGGATTATCTCTATTTGTTTTACTAATCCGTGATATTTCAACTTACGTTGAGATAGGGGTTAGTTTAATATGTAAGTTAAACTCTATTTTATCTCTCCTCTCCTATACCCTTACAAATGTAATTTTTTTCAATATCTATCCATTTTAATATAAATAAAAAAAATCAACTTACTTACCTACCATTTCAAAGACAAACGCATCTTTTTTAAGCTTATCTTTCGTCATAATCTCTATATCTAAGTAAACACACTCTTTTAAAATCACATTTAACCTTCATTCCTAATCCCTATCTATTAAATACAAATAACTATTAACCTTCATTTTCAAATAAACACAAACATAAATTATTACAAAGGAAGATAACATCTATTTTCAGCCTATGTTGAGGCAGGGATTAAGGTAACCTGCAAATTAACTTCTATTTTATCTCCTCTCTTGTACCCATACAAATACAATTTTTTCCAATATTTCCCTTTATTGTAACATAAACAAAAAAAAACATGAACGTAACTATTTAACATCACAAATGCAAACATATCTCTTTCAATCTTATCTTCCATTGTAACCTCTACATTATCACACGGGAACATCTATTCCTAAACGCTGCTTAATAAATACAAATAAGAATTAACTTCCAACAGAAATTATCCTCAATGGTAAAAAAGTTAACCCAAATAAACTAACCCTTGCCGTATACTGACTAATCACAACCCCCTTTGCATCCTACAGATAAAATCCAGCGAGAGATTTCTTTTTAACATTGGAAAAGAAAACGCCTAACAATATGGAAACACCCCCTAACCCACGACATCCTTTCCGCAAATGGGGAAACATTAATCTCTTTTCTTCCCTTTCTAAGGCGACGTTTGTGGCAGCTGGGAAAAAATGTAATTGAGGAGAAATCACGTTTGGGTCTTTTTCTAAAATTAAGCAATTCCTGAGAAGAGGAGAAATTATTTTCCGTCTGAAATTGACGGTCTCTTGAGACATAAATTATGGCCAAAATAATGAACTTCATTCATGAAATCAAACGAACCCAACCAGAGGATCTAAAGAAGACTCACGTCCAGATCCAACTCCGGAGTTAACCAAACCCAACCACATTTAAAAGCGACGCAATTGGATTCTCAGAGCCTCTCCCATCATCCCCACCCATCCGATCACGATCCAACGGTGAGAACCACATTGTCAGACCCCCCACATCACCTCTGCCATATATTCTCAAGCTCGAAGGATCTCTCCAACTTCTAACAAAAAAAACAAATGACATTCTCTTCTTCCTTTATACAGAAAAACAAATCTTACTGCTATGAAAATATAATATTCTTTTCCTATGAAAATAAATCTCATAATTAAATGATGAGATTCCGACAGAGACCTAAGTTCAAATTCCCATCCTTCGCTATCTGAAAGATCGGTGAATCGCATACGGCTAATTTCTCTATAATTTTCCCGAGTTCGATTCTGGATCATAGGAAGAAAAAAAACAAAATCTCATTGCCCACAGAAGAAAAAACAAAAAAATAAAAATAAAAATAAAAATCATTAATGATCCCAGACAACATCCAATGCAAATCAATCTACACACCGCCACATGTCAAAAAAATCAAACCAAAACTCAAACCAAAAACTAGACATTTAATTTAAAAAAAAAAAAAAAAACACAGTCAGTTCCTTTCTTCCCTCCCCCCATAGATTAGCGGATGGATGAGCACATAAAAAACAGCTTCCCTACATCTCAATCCCACGTCACACCCAAACGGACTCACCCTAGCAAAACCCCAAACCTAAAAAGAAAAAAATAAAGTTCAAAAAAAAAAAAAACAGAGAGAGAGAGAGAGAGAGAGAGTTAGTTGGAAAGGAAGGAAAAGGGAGCAACAACGACGAAAAAAAATGGCATCCCCTTTTCCTTTGCCCTCGTCGTCCTCCGTCTAAGCCCTCTGGAGGAGAGGCGACGCGGCGCTGTACGCGGAGGACGAGGACGGGGGGTCCTCCCTCACCCTCTTGCAGTGGTCCAGGGAGAGGTTGCCGTAGAGGGGCTCGTTGCGGCGGAGGAGGTCGAGGAGGGAGGCGAAGGAGTCCGGGTCGCAGGGGAGGGCGAGGGCCCCCTGCGACTGGAACCCGAACTCGTCCTCGGCCCGGTCCAAGAGCGACCCGAACACCGGCAGGTTCAGGTACCGGGTCGGGATCACGAACCGGCGCCTCTCGGCCCCCACGTAGACCGCCAGGTGCCCCGGGGGAGGGGTGGTGGACGCGGGGCGGCGGAGGAGGCTGAGGGCGCGCCACCGCCGCATGACCTGTTTGAGCTTCACGATCTGGCGGATCCGCTCCACCTTCCTCTTCGCCGACGTCTCCATTTTTTTTTTTTGTGTCGGTGTTCTGATGTCTTCTTCTGACGCCGCCGCTGCTGATAGTGATTGTTAGGGCTTTGTCTTTGGAGGAAGAAGGGGGAGGTGGAAAGCAGGGAAGGGAAGGGACGGCGGAGGAAGGGGAGCGTTGCGGGGGTGTTTGGGTTTGCGGTTAGTGGGTATTTACGAGGTTGCCATTTGAAGGGATCTGTTGTCTGTTTCCCTTTTCGTTATTTCTTTTATTTTCCTCTCCTTTTTTGGATGTTATGTGTATGTCCCTGAAAATATTGCTTATTGCACATATAACTCAGAGTTTTTAGATTTTGCACATGTATGCGCACAAAATCGCTTGATATTAAGACATGTGCACCCCATTTGGTATAAGGTTAGGAATCGGTGATGCCCGACCAAATCTAGAGTAGGAATGGAGTTAAATGGAAAGGTAACTGTATTCAAAGGTCAGATGGAGACCTAAGAAAGAAACATTTTTCCAGAGTATTGGTACGTACATCAATTTGTATATACCTTTCCTTATATAGATACCTATTGATGTTGGAGGTGTGTATAAATCGATATACACATCCGTTCCCATCTAAGAAGCTTGGTGTAAAGGGAAAAATCTTGATACTAAGGTTTAATTGGTTGAACTCGACGTAAATTTGAGATTTGAGGTGGTAAAAGTAAGTGGGGGGTTCTTCTCCTTTTCTTTATTTTTTTTTTTTATTTTCCTTTTTTCTCCCATTCGTAATAAAGCTTTTATGTGGCTGTACCTAAGAACATTGCATATTGTATATGTGACCGAGACTATTTTGGTTTTTTGGTTTTGTACACATGGAAGCAATAGGGATTTTCTACGAATGTACTCCTTTGTAGGTATCAAAGTACGGGATAGATGATGCATGAGCTAATCTTGAGTAGGAATGGGATTATATAGAAGGGTAGATTGTGTTTATAGGTTGGATCCAGTGTAGATTTCGGAAACATGTTGAAGAATGTGAAGTCTTGATGTTGAGGTTCGATGTCTGCATTTGGTCAAAATCGAATTGGATTGGAGATTTGAAATGATTGAAACATGAATGACATCAATTAGAACGTTGCGGTGTAACTTTTCAGCTTCTTTTCCCATTAGGTACGGCAATTCCTAGTGTCGGGTTCTATACGAGGGGGATTTATGAAGAGAACATAAATCTTGTAGGGTTGCTTGTGAAAGATGGAAAAGCAAGGGGTTATGTATAACGTTAGAAGATTTTATAGGTCTATACGAAGAAATTCCCTTTTTATGGGTAGAAAATAGGGAGGCTATAAGAGGGAGAACAAAACAAAAAAACTTGGTTGACCTGGTTGCAGGATGATCGATATCTTTATTCCTTTTCCTTTTTGAGATTTGATACGACGGAGATATTTTTTGTGCAGCGACTTTTTTTCCTTTTCTCTTTTTTGTCACCCACGAGTGACGATCGAGGGACCCACGTTCGTAATTTCGCCTGTACCAACGCATCGAAAGCATCTCTTGCGAAAACAAAAAAAACAAAAAAAGACAAAACTCGTCGAAACCATCGAATCATTTCAATTTGGAGTGGTTTCCGAGGTTTAATGGGGCTTCTCGGGATGTCATTTTGGTGGGGAATATATATATATATATATATATATATATATATATATATATATATATATATATGGAATCTGAGGTTGTGTTGGGCTGGAGGCAGAGATGAGAATTGGTTTGGGGGTATTTGCGGGTTAGGTTTGATCCGGTACAAGTTTATTTAATAAATGTGTTAAAAAAATAGTTTAAAGTTTGATTTAAAATAATTGATCCTTAAAAATAGTTTAAGATTTGATTTAACAGGTTTATTTAAAAATAATTTAAGGTTTGATTAAAAAAAATAAAAGTAATGGATTTGGGTTGATCCATTTGTTAATGATCTAATCGTTCACATCATTTATATTTGTAAAATTATATGTAGGTAGAGTTTCGGATAGAGGTGTCAAACGGGTTGGGTAAGGTTGGATTTGACTTATTTAATTAAAATTGTTAATAGTTGAGTTGGGTTGTGTTACGATCCGGTTCCTGAATTCCTTCAGGATTCGAAACCGATTCGACTCGACTAATCTCAAGACCCAGTCGTCCAATAAGAAATAACTAAAAAGTAGGAAAATAAATCACATTCACTATGTAAGGTAACTAACAGTAAAAGCATACAAACAGTAAAGGAAGTAAAAGCTACTAAATAGTACATACCACAACAATAGGAAAGTAGAGCAAAAATACAGTAACAGGAACAGTAAACAAAGTCTGAAACTCACTAACAGAAAGGAAGTACAACAACGTAAGAACTACTGCTGGGCTCGACTGGGCCCAACATCCTCTGCAGCTGGTAACTCAGGCTGCTCAACTTTTGGACCTGTAAAGGGTTATGAGAAAACGGAGTCAGCGAACGCTGAGTAGAGTGGTAACCAAACTATCTAAAGTAGTAAAAGCTAACATGTAAATTTATCTTTTCCAATTATTTTATTTCACAACTCATTCCTTTTTACCCATTGGCTTACTTTCAGATTTCTTTCTTGATCTTGCATGTTCCTCGTGGGAACGATCTTGATTGTAATCTTTTTTGAAGAGTAGAAGGCACACGTAATGCTCTCCTTGCTGGGAGAGTCCCCCATGATAATCCTACACCCAGTCAACCACCCCGAGGTCACAGACAAATGTAGCGGTGACTACGGCACGTGCGAAAACGCACAGGTAGCTACCCCGCATTGGCACGCGGTCAGTCGTTTCTGCTAGCGGGTACTCCCAAGTACAACACGGGACAGTATATGGCCTAGCACTCTCAGAAATAGGGGTCTAGCCCCTTAGAACCAAGCAGGGGTCTCGCCCCTCCACAGTTCGCGCACCCTCGTCTGACTACCCCAGTTTGCCTAGTGGGCCTAACAAGTTGGTGTAGGGTGGCCAGCTGAACCCTGGGCCCTGTGGGGTGGCTAACTCCCTCCCTACACTAGTAGCTCTCCCGGGTATAGTGTACGCGAGGGCCAACAGAGTCGATGTAGAGTTGCCAATCCTAACCGCAGGTCCCAACCCAAGAGTGGCAAGCTCCGCTCTACACTAAGAAGGAGACAGTCGCTCTCCTTCGTACCACGTACTCAAGGGACAGCACACTTCCTACTCACATTTCCAGACCTTTTCATTCATCTACAGGAGCTCTACTCCTAACTCCCCGTAGGGTTCATGCTCAAATTCACCATATTATTCCATAGCAGGTTTCATCATTCACAATTCTATTTGTGTTCTACACATGCAGCTCATATTTCCATAATTTAACTCATGCACAAGCGATATTATAGGTAACTGTTTAACTATCTCAAGCATTTCATATTCCAACAGGCAGCTCGTATTCATTAACAGGCAATTGTTTACAATTCAACTCATTCATTTATGACTGCAATCTCAATCACGCATACAAACAGTGTAATTATTTCTCGTCCTAGGATTCATGCTACATCCTAGGTTTCTAGTTATCTAATTATCATGACTGCATTCATGTTTCATAAAAAGAACAGGGGGAAACCACTCTACCAGACAATCCGTGAGTATAGGGGGCTCGAATTGTAGACTCATGTGCCTGTGTGAGCCCCGAACACGCAACAGATCGAAGTCTTATACTAAGGAACATAACACAACGGAATGTTTAGAACAGTATCAAATGGTTTCTAATATGTAAAGGAACTCACAAGGAAACCACAGATATCTCGTTTGCGTAAAATGGACCCTGATTGGATCCTAAACATGTTAAAAACAAGTCAGTAGACTCAAATCAGATGTCTAGAACCAAGTCTAGACATCTTAAAAGTCACCAGAGTCTCACCTTACGTCCCTGTGTCGACCTCAAACGTCCAGGACTCCTGCTTGACCGTCTGGACTCAGCTCCAGACGTCCGACCAATCGTCCAGTCATTTGGGAATGGTTTCGGTCGTCTGGTAAGCTGTCCAGACGTCCGAAAGACGTGGGAGGGCATGCCGCGTGCCTTCCCAAAACTGCTCCTGCGCACGACAGAGCAACACAACCCTTTTTAGCCCAACAAAACGTCTCTGCGGTGCAGCTTGCTTGGTTGTAACAGTGAGAAGGACGTACTTGTGCGAAAACCCGCTTTCAGACGTCTGGTGTCCTCACAAGACACGAGACCGACTAGACTCGACTGATCCCAAGACCTAGTCGTCCAACAAGAAATAACCAAAAGGTAGAAAAGTAAACCACATTCACTATGCTAAGCAACTAATAGTAAAAGAGTATAGTAGTAAAGAAAGGAAAAGCTGCTACAGTACATATCACCACCACAACAGTAAAACAGTATTAATGTACAGAAATGTAAAGGTAAAGAAAAGTAAAGGTACAAAACGTAAAAGTACGAGTGTATGAACTCACTACAGCAAAAAGGTACTACAACAGAGGACTAAAGCTACTAGGCTCTACTAGGCCCAACACCCTTTGCAGCCGGACCTGGACCTGAAAAGGGGTTATGAGTACACAAAGTCAGCGAACGCTGAGTAGAGTGGAAACGAACTAACTAAAGCAATAAAAGTGTACAGGTAGCTGTTTATTCCAATTACTTTATTTTACAAGTTATTCTTTTTCACCCATTGGTTTATTTATCAGATCTCTTTTTTTATCTCGAATGTTCCTCGTAGGAATAATCTTGATTGCAATCTTTCCCGAAGAGTAGAAGTCGCACATGGTGCTCTCCTGGCTGGGAGAGTCCCCCGTGGTGGTCCTACACCCAGTTAACCACCCCAAGGTCACGAACAGATATAACAGTGACTACGGCACACGCGATAAGCGCACGGGTAGCTTCCCCACACTGGCACGCGGTTAGTCATTTCCGCTAACAGGTGCGCCCAAGTACAGCACTGAACAGTATAGGGCTTAGCCCTCTTAGTAATAGGGGTCTAGCCCCTAAGAACCAAACAGTCCATGCACCCTCACCTGACTACCCTGGTTTGCCCAATGGGCCTAACAAGTCGGTGTAGGGTGGCTAGCTGAACCCCAGGCCCCGTGGGGTGGCTAGCTCCCTCCCTACACTAGTAGCTCTCCCCGGTATAATGTACGCAAGGGCCACAAAGTCGGTGCAGAGTGGCCAAATCCACCCTGGGTCTCAACCTGAAGGGTGGCAAGCTCCCTTCTACACTAAGAGGGAACATGCGCTCCCCTTGGTACCACGTACTCAAGGGCTAGCACACTTTCCATCACATTTCCAGATCCATTCATTTATTTCCAGGAGCTCTACTCCTAATTTCCCCGTAGGGTTCATGCTCATATTCCTCATGCCATTCCGTATCAGGTTTCATCATTTACATTTCTATTCTCAGGTTATACGCATGCAGCTGGTATTTCTAACATTCACCTTTCCATTCTTAGGTTATACACATGCAGCTCGTATTTCTATCATTTAACGTATACAACGGGTAATGTCATATGAAACTGTTTAACTAGCACAGGTATTTCATATTTCACAGGCAACTCTTGTTCATTAACCGGCAGTTGATAACATTTCTATATACTCATTCAAGACTGCAATTCAATCACGCATACAGATATTTCAAGTACTTCTCGTCTTAGGGTTCATGCCATATCCTAGGTTCTAATCATTCATCCCACACATGCATTAAGGCTTATAATTAAAAATAGGGGAAGCCACTCTACCAGACAACCCAGGAGTATTGGGGGCTTGAACGGCAGGCTCATGTGCCTTAGCAAGCCCCGAACCTGAAATGGAACAAAGTCCTATAACAAGGAACAATCACAATAAAACATTCAGAACAGTATAGAAAGTCTTTTAACAAGTAGAGGAACTCACAAGGAAAACATCGATATCTTATTTGCGTAAAACGAACCTCAAACGGACCCTAAAAGGGTAAAAAACAGAGTTATTGACTCAAATCAGACGTCTGGCACAATGTCAAGACGTCTTAAAAGTAACTAGAATCGCACCTCAGGCTCTGCGTCGACCTCAAACATCCAGGACTTCTTCTGGACCATATGGACCCAGCTCCAAACGTCCGATCACCTGTCCGGACGTCTGGGAGTGCTTCCAGCCGTCTGGTGAGCTGCCCAGACGTCTGAAACGCATGGGAGGGCGTGTCACGTGCCTTCCAAAAGCAACCCCTGCACGTGACAGCAAAAACCTCCACATTAAGCCACGCAAAACGTAGCTGCGGAGCAGCTTACATGGCCGTATCTGCAAAAGGAAACGCACCTTCGCGAAGATCTATCTTCAGGCGTCTGGAGTCGCCTCCAGACGTCCACTACGTCGTCTGGACGTCACTCCAGGTGTCTGATTTTGAGAAAAACCCAGAACCAGGACCTGCTTCTGCTCGCTCTTGCCGTGCGAAGCCGCGGTTCGCCTCCTCGCCTGCAGCTCCGGCTGTAGTAGTGTCGGGGAAGACTCCCCCGATGCTCTCCTCCTCCTGTACGTGCCGCTTCGGCTGTATGCCCTCCAGTGAGCTCCCACGAGCTCGCGAGCTTGGCTCCTCCTCCTCTCCTCATGCCGTTCCTCCTCGTCGCCGCTCTTGCGCTCCCTCCCTCGTGCTAGCTCCTCTCGCTGGGGTGGAGAGGAAGAGAAGATGGTGGCTGGTGGAGTGGGGGGAACGAGAGGGGAAGAGGGGCCTTTTTATAAGGCACGTTAGGGTTTGTATGAGGAGGGAAGAGAAGAAGGGAAGGAAAAAGAGAGTACTGTCTGCATGTCACCCGCGCGCAGATGCGAAAGCTTGCACAAAAATTTAATTTCCAGACGTCTAAGAAGGGGTCCAGACATCTGACCAGACGACTGACCGGCAGTCTAGACGTCTAACCAGATATCTGACCGACAGTTCAGACGTCTTAAAGGCTCAGGACAGAACGAGTCTTAATAAAGGCACTCCAGACGTCTGATACTGGAAAAACTCCAGTACCAGAACGAGCTCCCACTCCTCTCATTGCGCTCCACTGCGGCTTCTCCCTCTCTGCTACAGCTCCAGTCGCTGCAGGAAGTCGGGGACGACGGCCCGGTGCTCTCCTCCTCTCGCACGGGCCGCGGTGGCCGTGCACACTCCGGTGAGCCTCCACGAGCTCGCAAGTTCGACCTCCTCCTTTTGTTCACGCCACTCCTCCTCCTCGCTCTTGCTCCCTCTCTCTCGCTCGTCTCTCTCACGGCAGTGGAGAGGAAGAAGGTGGTGGTGGTGGAGTGGAGACGAGAGGAAGGGGGAGAGGGCTCTTATATAGGCAGTGGGTTAGGGTTCGACGAGGGGGAGAAAAAGAAGAAGAGAGAGAAGGAAAAGGGAGTTTGCATGCTGGCTGCATGCAGAACCAACTTCGCGCACAGATTTTTCAATTTCTAGACGTATGGGAAGGGGTCAAGACGTCTGATTGACAGTCCAGACGTCTTAAAAGGCTCAAAACAGAATGGGTCTTTACAAGTTGAGTTAAACCCGTTGGTAAACAGGTCCAACGTCCCTCAACAGGGTAAAATCGGACCCAACCCGTTTAACCCATTTAATTAAATGGGTTAAATAGGTTTGGTGGGTTGGTTGCGTTTAAATGGGTAAAATAGGTTTTGCAAGTTTGATGGTTTAAATGGGTTTGGCTGGTTTGCCAGGTTTAAATGAGTTAAATGGGTGAATGGGTTGTTAAATGGGTTACTTGGGTAGGTTAAATGGCTAAACGGGTGTAATGGATTATGGATAGATTTAATCTATTTAAATGGATTTAACCCATTTAAACCATAAACATACTTATATATGGATAAGTAAATATTTAGAAAATTAATGAATGATTATCTAACCATCAATACATATATAAGTACTAAGTATGGAGCAGCATCCTATTTTTCAGAAACAATTTAAAGATACATGTCTTGCACATACATAAACTCAATACATCCTTCCTAAGTTCCTACACATATAAGTCAACAATAAATTATGCCTACACATTACATCCTGCAAATGAGAATATTTTGTGACATACACCACTAACAAGTTGAAATAAGAATTAAATTCACTAACAAGCTGCAAATGAAAATCCTGCCACTGCAAATATGACAAAAGTGAAAACTCTACACATACAACCTGGAATCACCAGGAAGAAAAACATCATGCATACTGCATGCACATACATGAACACAATGCATCCTACCTACACAGCTACACATTCATGCATGCCTACATACCATCTACATAAACGGAAATAAATGTAGGCATTCATGCAGCCAGGAATCACCTAGAAGAAAAAATTATCTAATGGTTTACCATCTACATAAATGAAAATAAAGAGTATTTTTGAATTGTCTAATAACCCAAAGCACCCACTCACCCTCATATGCACATCCAAACTATCCCTGGCCACACAAGTGCAGCAACAACGAACCCACCAAAATGTGCTGAACAAACATGGGTATCCAAATATCTATTTCATCAATGCATATCCACATGCAATAAGATAATAATAGACATTTTCAAGATAAAATTCCAAAAAATATATACGATGTGTTAATAAATTAAAAAATATATGTAATTAAATATTCAAAATTATACCTCAAATAATCAAAAATTTTAAGAACTGTCCCCAACAGATGGCTCAGTTGGTAAGGCCTTTATACCACTATTGGGGGAACGAGGTCGCCAGTTCGAGTCTTACCAACATTGAATTTATTCCGAGGCCTTGGTGTTGAGGCATTTGTGATCTCTCGAGGACTATCTCACAAAAGGGAACCTCATCAGCAAAAAAACAAATTTTCAAGAACTATCCTCTTCAAGATGGGTAACAACCATCTTATTTTCATTGTACTTCTCTTTTCCAAGTACAATTTCAACTTGAACTAAAGAAAAAATATCATATCAATTACTTGATTAAGATAGCTGGAATGGAAAACTAAAAAATAAAAAGTTAAATACTTGAGTCTTACCTTTCAAATTAAAAAGCCAATCATGTGAACAAATTAAAGCCTTAAGGATTTATGGCTTCAAAGAACTGTGGAATTTATTAAGAACTCTACCACCAACACTAAATGTGGATTATGAAGCGATGGTAGATAAAGGAATGGCTAAGACGTCCCTTGCCATTGTAGCAAGTTGAGAATACCATGAGTTGGATTCTTTCCAAAAATGAGGGATGTCTATGCTCTTCTTCCTATCAATTAGTTCATCCTCCAAATATAATTCCAATTGAGATTTGGAAGAAACATGACAAGTATTTTCATTGTTGAACTCCTATACAATAAGACACGTAGTTTGAAAATATGTAATACAGTAATTTATACTAATTTGAAGGTTGTGATTAAATAAGATACGAATGTAAAGATTATCACAAAAAAAATTTTATCTTCTGCGATTGCCATTACATCGGGAGTAGCTTGATAAAGTTTACTATCCCGTGATGAAGTTGTGATGATTATGTTTGTGGTGTTATTTGACATGTATTCATTGAATAAAGCAAATAGTTCATCCTTAACTTCTTTAAATTCAATGTTAGGACCACAGATCTTCTTATAAGAGAATTATACGAACCACAATTTATACCTGAGATCTAAAATGATGGCAATCGCAAGAATGAAGTTATGAGTAGTCTAATACTTCTTAAATTTTTCAAACATTAGAAAAGCCATGCTTTGTAAAACATTATCTCTAGAATTGATTGCTTCCACCAACTTAATCTGGATAAAAAAGACAGGAGGGAAGTATAAATTTGTTGTAACATATTTTGCACTTGAACATTAAATACACCAAATATTAATTTTATTTAATTAAAAATCATTTCCTTTAATTTGAAGGGTGTAACACTAAGTAGAGAAAGAATGCTAGATACCTGAAAAGTCACAAGTTACATTATAATATGCAACCAACAACTTGTTTATCCTTTCAATCAAATCTCATTCTCCTTCAGAAAGGCATGGAATATATGATGAATCTATAAGCTTCAAATGAGAGAAAGCTCTTTTATAATGAAGTGCACTTTAAAGCATCAAGTAGGTGGAGTTCCATCTTGTCGGAACATCTTACCTTAACCCTTTTTTCCCATTAAAAGATGCTTGTTTCACATATTTCATAAACCATTGCTTCCTTGTAATCCTTTCACATACTTCACACTTTCTCTAACCTTATTAACAGGCTCATGAATGCTTGAAACCCTTCTTTAACATTCAAATTTAGTATGTGAACATAACATCTATTATGGAAAAACCTCCCACTTCTCACTAGCAAATCATTCAAAGAAAGGTGATCCCTCGTACATCGTGCAAATGCATCATTGGAAGATGCATTATCCAATGTAAAAAAAAAAACTTTTTTCTCTAGTTTCCATTCATTTATTATCTCCAATATCTTCTCAAGACCTTCTTTTATAACTTCCAATCACTATCAACATAATGCGTCGTGAGACATATGTAACCATCAATATTTATTGATGTCCATAAATTAGTGGTAAAGCTAATTCTTCCAGAAATGCAAGATAAGAATGATTTGAGAGACTTTTTTTCCCTTAGATATATATCCATGACATCCGATCTAGCAGTATTGCGTGATATGACTCATGTCTCCACACGCATAATTGAAGATCTCTTTTATACCATTGTACTCCACACAAAAGAATGGAAGATCACGCTTAATGATAGTTGTAATGACCCGTCACACTTTTAGCCTTTTAAGACGTCTGGAGTCTCAGCCAGGCGTCTGTTCAGACGTCTGGACCCTTTCCCGAACGTTTGAAAATGAAATTTTTGTACGCACACTACGCTCTGCACGTGGGCGGCGCACAGGACCCTCTTCTCCTCTCTCCCTTCCTTTTCTTCCCCAAACCCTAACCCCCCACGCCTTCTATATAAGCCCCCCCCCTATCTCCTCTCCACTCCACACACCAGCCACCATCATCACCACCAGCCATCCTATCCACGTGGGCGAGTGAGGGAGAGCGAGAAGGAGGAAGGGGGAGAGCGTGGGAGGAGGAGGAGGCCGAGGTTTGAGGAGCTTCGGTGGAAGCTCGGTGGAGCTCGCACAGCCGCCGTGGCCGTGTGCGGGAGGACGAGAGAGCTCTGGGAGGAGGAGGAGAGGCCCGGGCGTGCGATAGAGTGTGGGCGCTATTGCGCACGCGCGACCACTCGATCGTGATCAAGTAGTCAATCGCACCCGCTCGCCCGCGCCCGCTCGCAGCATCATAAGGACTCGAACCCGTGACTGAAGGCGACCAAGCGCCTTATCCACTGCGCTGTGCACGTGGATGGGCGAGCAACTGATCTTCTGAACACGTGATCAGGACCGTTGGATCAAGATCCAACAGTCAAGGCGGCTTCTTCAGGTGCATCTCAGAGGATGGGCATGCTGGTTGAGCACAATCTCAACCGTTGGATCTTGATCCAACGGTGGAGATTTGTGGGTGCTAGCATCTTCAGAAGTTGAGGGTGGTCGGTTGGGCGGCTGAGATGGTGCCACGTGGTGCTATCTTGGCCGTCCATCTTCTGGATGATGTAGATGGTGCCACGGTTGTCGGATTGAGTCGATTTTCGCGTCGTTAGGCTGCGATCGTTGATCCAAATCCATTCTTGCGGTCGGATTTGTCATTTGAAGTGCGGATTCACACCATCTTGGCCTTTGATCTTCTAGGATTCCCCGATCTCTATCTAATGCTGCAAATGTCTGATTAAGGCGATCTTGGAGTCGTTGAACTCCAATCATCACCCTGATCACATCTGTGCAGTTGGATCTTCGATCCGAGGCCTCGATAAAAAGTTTGCCATGTCCATGAACACAAAAGGAGACAATTAACCTCCATTTTATTGAAACTAATCTAAATGTAAGATGATGCATGTTATGCAATATTTATAGTATGCAATGCAATCCTATGCTTAAGAACATGCATAAATAGACATCTTAAGTAGTGTAAACATGTTTACATCAGAAGCTTACGTGAACTTAAGGTTTTTCTACTTTGAAATCCCTTCCTCTTGGAAGAATATTTCCTAAACTGAGCACGCTCGAGCTCTCTAAATGCTCCTAGAGGTTCGACCATCTTCCTTGGTCCGATTTGGCCCTAAAACCTTCTTCCTTTCTTCCTCCGGCCAACTCCGACCGCGAATCTGGCAAGCCTCCTCAACCTTCTTACTCCGGCCATTAGACGGACAAATCAAGCAGCCTTCCTTCTTCCTTACCTTCCTCCGCTCCTTGCTAGCCACAGCCGGAGATCCTTCCCCTATCGTCGTCACTGTCTTACTTCAATGGAGATTTCACCTTCTTCGATGCCGGCCAATCAGAGTCGATGCCAATTTCTCCCCCGTTCATCCTATGGCTAGGACCAACGTCTTCCTCTCCCTCTCTAGATTAGGTTCAACTCTTTTCTCTCTTGTTTCGATCACCAACATGCCCTTAACGCCATCGTCTTCCCCACGTCTGGTCGCACTTCAATGAGGCCTTCCGCACTCCACACCGCACCAAACTCCACACGACCACCCCAAAAACCTTTGTCGTGCTTCCACCAACAAAACCCCTCAAGAAATTGAGGGGGTTACACCCTCCAAAACTCCACCAACCTGAAGGTTCCCTACTAGGAGGGGTGACGTAAAAATATGCGGAAATAAAATATATAAAGCAATATCACAAAAATAAATCAATCGCACAATGTACATAGGTATTTTTAGGTGGAAACCCAAACCGGGTGAAAACCACCACCATACCCTCTCGAGTTAGGATTTTCCGATCAACCTAGTTGATCAAATCCACTAACCGAATCACTTTGAAACGAGGGTGATTCAACCTCAATACAACCACGCTACAAGTACGAGGGTAGCGTTCCTCAACCCCTTCTCTCCACGAGAAGGATTTTGTCCCACGAAGGAGACGGGAATTCGCAAAGCGAATACCCAGCCAAAATACAAAGATAAAATAAAACAACAGTCCTATAGAGCCAACAAAATTAAACCTAGCTTCTATAGGAAATAGGAAACTCCCCTTTGCAAGGAGTGCGTCGATGATGACGCGGTGCGTGTGCCACGCAACGGCGCTACGTCGCTCTCGTTATCAACAGCGGGAGAGCGGGCGCGCGAAGGCTTGATGCTCTCAAGAGAATGAAACTAGAGCTTGGAGAGCAAGGGCCTCAATTGGACACAAAAGAGTGGAACTAAGTTGCTTAGGTGTGTCTCTTATTTCTCTTAGTGTGTATTTGTGTTACAAAGGTTCCCCTCTATTTATAGAGGCCTTAGGAAGGTTTTGGAAGGCTTGGAAAAGCTTCCATAGCCGTTGGGTGCAAAGCCCAAGAGAATCAGGCCGAAATCAGGATAATGATTGCATTTGACAGGGTTATCAGACGTCTAACTCTGGCATCAGACGTCTGGAAGGCCACTTTAAGACGCCTGATTCCAAGGTCAGATGTCTGATTCTATGCGGGTTTCTCCCTGACTTGAATCAGATCTAAACAGGGTTTTTGTGCAAGTCCATCAGACGACATACAGGACGTCTGGTACTATGTCTGGACGTCTGGAAACCTACTTTTACTGTGGGAATTGATTTCCAAACGTTGCAACGGCTAGAAAATCTCTGAGAAGAGATTTTGGGTCAGCCGAGGCAAAACGGTCATTTATCAGACGTCTGGTAAGTCCTATGGACGTCTGATTGGGCTCTAACGGTCATAATCTTGAGTGTTTTCTAAGCCAGCCAACGGTCCACTAACTGGACGTCTGGCAAGGTCATCAGACGTCTCGTAAGACGTCTGGTCTAAGGTCTGGACGTCTGATTTCATCAGACAGAACTAACTATGTCCAGCCTAACAGTTATCAGACGTCTGAAACAACAGTCAGACGTCTTAAAATTCTTTATCAGACGTCTGATTCGTGAATTAGACGTCTGGAAATTCTGTTTTAACCCTATATTGGTTTTCTAAGTGTTCTACAGAAAACCTAAGTATCCTAGGGTTGTGTAGGTGTTCCTAGGACTACTGTTAGGGTTCTTTAAGGCTCTTTAACATAATGTCTAAGGAAAATAAAGAGCAAGAAAATAAATACAAGAGATACATGAAAGGATAAAAAAGAATCTATCCTATTCTTCTTGTCTTCCATCTCCAATCTTTCGCTCCACGCAAACCTCCTTTGTTTTCCGTCAAGCTCCTCCAATCCGTCCTGGATGCGAGCTCGAACTCCGTCTAAACACGTCCTCATTTGCAATTGACCTGAAATCTAAGACTCAAATTACAAATGTTAAATAACACGTGTTTTGTTATCATCAAAACAAATGATCGTGGTGCTCTAGCACCAACAATCTCCCCCTTTTTGATGATGACAAAACCGTAAATAATAATGCATAAAAAATCCTCCCCCTTTTTGACATTATTAAAAAGGTTTAATTGATTTTACATTTCCTATAACTCCCCCTTAAAACATGCTCTTCTATGAATTTATTTTAACAAAGGTGATATTCTCCCCCTTTTTGTAACAATGAGATAGCTATTATTTTTCTCCCCCTTTCTAAAGGAAATTTAGCTACCTTATATCTCCCCCTTAAAAATTGACAATTAGCTCATTAATTTTTGGCTCCCCCTATCTAAATGCTACTGATAAAAAGATAGGGTAAAGGGTTTTACCTCACCTACCATGGCCAATAAAATGGCCCGAATGGTGGTGGTGGATGCCACATCGGATGGGGCTCCCATCCGTAGCTTGGAGGCCCGGGCATCGGCGCCGGTCTCCAATCTGGTGGTCGACGTGCGGCGGGTCCATCGTTTGTCCGCCGTCTCGTCGGTCTTCTTGTTCTCCTCCTTGGTCTACTCATTGGTTCTCCCAACTTAAGTTGACCAGCCTTGAGCTTGTAGGTCCAGTCCTTTATGTTGTAGTCATTCCTGAACCCTACAAAACAAGATTCTAATTCTTTTTTCGGTATCCAAGTGGGCTTGGATCCGGATTTGTTAGAGGGTCTCCTTGATGGAGATCCTTTCTCAACCTTAGGGCTATAAAACTTGTCTACTTTGTTGATTAATTTGTTAGAATTTTCCCTAAGACATGCAATTTCTTTTTCTATAATGTTCATTTTAGTCTTTAAATCTGAAATTTCTAATTTTAGACTAACATTTTCCTCAATCAATTTATTATTTTCATTGATGAGGTTATGATTATCTAATAATAGGTTATCATCCTTAGGACTAGCTTCTATGTCCTTAAGTTGTTTTTCTAACCTATCATTTTCATTTTTAAGAAAACTAAGGTTCTTCTTCATGCTTTTGTTTTCTATTTTTAGTGATTTACTAATCTCGAATAATTCATTAAAAGCTTCTTGTAAATCAAAATTTACCTCGTCGTCGGAGTCGCTTCCGCTTTCACTGTCGCTATTGGTTCCTCTAGCCATGAAACCAAAGCAAGTGGTTTCTTCTTCTTTTTCTTCTTCTTCTTCCTCCGAGCTGGAATCCTCATGAGTGCCTCCCAACCTCCTCCATATCTCGTGGGCGGTGGTGCACTCTTGGATTTTCTCGAACTCTTCCGGACTCAACGCGCAATACAGGGCATTCATTGCCTTTGCGTTGAGTGAGAGCTCTAGAATCTGCACCTTCGGGTAGCCTCCTTGGGGTCGCTTCGGGATCTCGTATGGGGTTTCGCAACATCCCCATAGAGCGAAGCCCGTGGCTTGAAGCCACGTCTTCATCCTCAACTTCCAATATCCGAAGTCCCTCCCGTCGAAATAGGGTGGTCGGACGGTGGATTGCCCTTCGGAGATTCTGACTGCGGCTATGCTTCCCTCCATGATCTAGATCCTCGCCGGTTTGTAACGCCGATTTCGCGAGACCTGCTCTGATACCAATTGAAGGTTCCCTACTAGGAGGGGTGACGTAAAAATATGCGGAAATAAAATATATAAAGCAATATCACAAAAATAAATCAATCGCACAATGTACACAGGTATTTTTAGGTGGAAACCCAAACCGGGTGAAAACCACCACCTAACCCTCTCGAGTTAGGATTTTCCGATCAACCTAGTTGATCAAATCCACTAACCGAATCACTTTGAAACGAGGGTGATTCAACCTCAATACAACCACGCTACAAGTACGAGGGTAGCGTTCCTCAACCCCTTCTCTCCACGAGAAGGATTTTGTCCCACGAAGGAGACAGGAATTCGCAAAGCGAATACCCAGCCAAAATACAAAGATAAAATAAAACAACAGTCCTATAGAGCCAACAAAATTAAACCTAGCTTCTATAGGAAATAGGAAACTCCCCTTTGCAAGGAGTGCGTCGATGATGACGCGGTGCGTGTGCCACGCGACGGCGCTACGTCGCTCTCGTTATCAACAGCGGGAGAGCGGGCGCGCGAAGGCTTGATGCTCTCAAGAGAATGAAACTAGAGCTTGGAGAGCAAGGGCCTCAATTGGACACAAAAGAGTGGAACTAAGTTGCTTAGGTGTGTCTCTTGTTTCTCTTAGTGTGTATTTGTGTTACAAAGGTTCCCCTCTATTTATAGAGGCCTTAGGAAGGTTTTGGAAGGCTTGGAAAAGCTTCCATAGCCGTTGGGTGCAAAGCCCAAGAGAATCAGGCCGAAATCAGGACAATGATTGCATTTGACAGGGTTATCAGACGTCTAACTCTGGCATCAGACGTCTGGAAGGCCACTTTAAGACGTCTGATTCCAAGGTCAGACGTCTGATTCTATGCGGGTTTCTCCCTGACTTGAATCAGATCTAAACAGGGTTTTTGTGCAAGTCCATCAGACGACATACAGGACGTCTGGTACTATGTCTGGACGTCTGGAAACCTACTTTTACTGTGGGAATTGATTCCAAACGTTGCAACGGCTAGAAAATCTCTGAGAAGAGATTTTGGGTCAGCCGAGGCAAAACGGTCATTTATCAGACGTCTGGTAAGTCCTATGGACGTCTGATAGGGCTCTAACGGTCATAATCTTGAGTGTTTTCTAAGCCAGCCAACGGTCCACTAACTGGACGTCTGGCAAGGTCATCAGACGTCTCGTAAGACGTCTGGTCTAAGGTCTGGACGTCTGATTTCATCAGACAGAACTAACTATGTCCAGCCTAACAGTTATCAGACGTCTGAAACAACAGTCAGACGTCTTAAAATTCTTTATCAGACGTCTGATTCGTGAATTAGACGTCTGGAAATTCTGTTTTAACCCTATATTGGTTTTCTAAGTGTTCTACAGAAAACCTAAGTATCCTAGGGTTGTGTAGGTGTTCCTAGGACTACTGTTAGGGTTCTTTAAGGCTCTTTAACATAATGTCTAAGGAAAATAAAGAGCAAGAAAATAAATACAAGAGATACATGAAAGGATAAAAAAGAATCTATCCTATTCTTCTTGTCTTCCATCTCCAATCTTTCGCTCCACGCAAACCTCCTTTGTTTTCCGTCAAGCTCCTCCAATCCGTCCTGGATGCGAGCTCGAACTCCGTCTAAACACGTCCTCATTTGCAATTGACCTGAAATCTAAGACTCAAATTACAAATGTTAAATAACACGTGTTTTGTTATCATCAAAACAAATGATCGTGGTGCTCTAGCACCAACAATCTCCCCCTTTTTGATGATGACAAAACCGTAAATAATAATGCATAAAAAATCCTCCCCCTTTTTGACATTATTAAAAAGGTTTAATTGATTTTACATTTCCTATAACTCCCCCTTAAAACATGCTCTTCTATGAATTTATTTTAACAAAGGTGATATTCTCCCCCTTTTTGTAACAATGAGATAGCTATTATTTTTCTCCCCCTTTCTAAAGGAAATTTAGCTACCTTATATCTCCCCCTTAAAAATTGACAATTAGCTCATTAATTTTTGGCTCCCCCTATCTAAATGCTACTGATAAAAAGATAGGGTAAAGGGTTTTACCTCACCTACCATGGCCAATAAAATGGCCCGAATGGTGGTGGTGGATGCCACATCGGATGGGGCTCCCATCCGTAGCTTGGAGGCCCGGGCATCGGCGCCGGTCTCCAATCTGGTGGTCGACGTGCGGCGGGTCCATCGTTTGTCCGCCGTCTCGTCGGTCTTCTTGTTCTCCTCCTTGGTCTACTCATTGGTTCTCCCAACTTAAGTTGACCAGCCTTGAGCTTGTAGGTCCAGTCCTTTATGTTGTAGTCATTCCTGAACCCTACAAAACAAGATTCTAATTCTTTTTTCGGTATCCAAGTGGGCTTGGATCCGGATTTGTTAGAGGGTCTCCTTGATGGAGATCCTTTCTCAACCTTAGGGCTATAAAACTTGTCTACTTTGTTGATTAATTTGTTAGAATTTTCCCTAAGACATGCAATTTCTTTTTCTATAATGTTCATTTTAGTCTTTAAATCTGAAATTTCTAATTTTAGACTAACATTTTCCTCAATCAATTTATTATTTTCATTGATGAGGTTATGATTATCTAATAATAGGTTATCATCCTTAGGACTAGCTTCTATGTCCTTAAGTTGTTTTTCTAACCTATCATTTTCATTTTTAAGAAAACTAAGGTTCTTCTTCATGCTTTTGTTTTCTATTTTTAGTGATTTACTAATCTCGAATAATTCATTAAAAGCTTCTTGTAAATCAAAATTTACCTCGTCGTCGGAGTCGCTTCCGCTTTCACTGTCGCTATTGGTTCCTCTAGCCATGAAACCAAAGCAAGTGGTTTCTTCTTCTTTTTCTTCTTCTTCTTCCTCCGAGCTGGAATCCTCATGAGTGCCTCCCAACCTCCTCCATATCTCGTGGGCGGTGGTGCACTCTTGGATTTTCTCGAACTCTTCCGGACTCAACGCGCAATACAGGGCATTCATTGCCTTTGCGTTGAGTGAGAGCTCTAGAATCTGCACCTTCGGGTAGCCTCCTTGGGGTCGCTTCGGGATCTCGTATGGGGTTTCGCAACATCCCCATAGAGCGAAGCCCGTGGCTTGAAGCCACGTCTTCATCCTCAACTTCCAATATCCGAAGTCCCTCCCGTCGAAATAGGGTGGTCGGACGGTGGATTGCCCTTCGGAGATTCTGACTGCGGCTATGCTTCCCTCCATGATCTAGATCCTCGCCGGTTTGTAACGCCGATTTCGCGAGACCTGCTCTGATACCAATTGAAGGTTCCCTACTAGGAGGGGTGACGTAAAAATATGCGGAAATAAAATATATAAAGCAATATCACAAAAATAAATCAATCGCACAATGTACACAGGTATTTTTAGGTGGAAACCCAAACCGGGTGAAAACCACCACCTAACCCTCTCGAGTTAGGATTTTCCGATCAACCTAGTTGATCAAATCCACTAACCGAATCACTTTGAAACGAGGGTGATTCAACCTCAATACAACCACGCTACAAGTACGAGGGTAGCGTTCCTCAACCCCTTCTCTCCACGAGAAGGATTTTGTCCCACGAAGGAGACAGGAATTCGCAAAGCGAATACCCAGCCAAAATACAAAGATAAAATAAAACAACAGTCCTATAGAGCCAACAAAATTAAACCTAGCTTCTATAGGAAATAGGAAACTCCCCTTTGCAAGGAGTGCGTCGATGATGACGCGGTGCGTGTGCCACGCGACGGCGCTACGTCGCTCTCGTTATCAACAGCGGGAGAGCGGGCGCGCGAAGGCTTGATGCTCTCAAGAGAATGAAACTAGAGCTTGGAGAGCAAGGGCCTCAATTGGACACAAAAGAGTGGAACTAAGTTGCTTAGGTGTGTCTCTTGTTTCTCTTAGTGTGTATTTGTGTTACAAAGGTTCCCCTCTATTTATAGAGGCCTTAGGAAGGTTTTGGAAGGCTTGGAAAAGCTTCCATAGCCGTTGGGTGCAAAGCCCAAGAGAATCAGGCCGAAATCAGGACAATGATTGCATTTGACAGGGTTATCAGACGTCTAACTCTGGCATCAGACGTCTGGAAGGCCACTTTAAGACGTCTGATTCCAAGGTCAGACGTCTGATTCTATGCGGGTTTCTCCCTGACTTGAATCAGATCTAAACAGGGTTTTTGTGCAAGTCCATCAGACGACATACAGGACGTCTGGTACTATGTCTGTACGTCTGGAAACCTACTTTTACTGTGGGAATTGATTCCAAACGTTGCAACGGCTAGAAAATCTCTGAGAAGAGATTTTGGGTCAGCCGAGGCAAAACGGTCATTTATCAGACGTCTGGTAAGTCCTATGGACGTCTGATAGGGCTCTAACGGTCATAATCTTGAGTGTTTTCTAAGCCAGCCAACGGTCCACTAACTGGACGTCTGGCAAGGTCATCAGACGTCTCGTAAGACGTCTGGTCTAAGGTCTGGACGTCTGATTTCATCAGACAGAACTAACTATGTCGAGCCTAACAGTTATCAGACGTCTGAAACAACAGTCAGACGTCTTAAAATTCTTTATCAGACGTCTGATTCGTGAATTAGACGTCTGGAAATTATGTTTTAACCCTATATTGGTTTTCTAAGTGTTCTACAGAAAACCTAAGTATCCTAGGGTTGTGCAGGTGTTCCTAGGACTACTGTTAGGGTTCTTTGAGGCTCTTTAACATAATGTCTAAGGAAAATAAAGAGCAAGAAAATAAATACAAGAGATACATGAAAGGATAAAAAAGAATCTATCCTATTCTTCTTGTCTTCCATCTCCAATCTTTCGCTCCACGCGAACCTCCTTTGTTTTCCGTCAAGCTCCTCCAATCCGTCCTGGATGCGAGCTCGAACTCCGTCTAAACACGTCCTCATTTGCAATTGACCTGAAATCTAGGACTCAAATTGCAAATGTTAAATAACACGTGTTTTGTTATCATCAAAACAAATGATCGTGGTGCTCTAGCACCAACACAACCTTCATCTCCTCCTCACACCTTCCTCGACTCTACCAGACCTCCACACACCGTCTCACTCCAAATTGCCACCACCATCACCTTCGCCATCATTAGGCGAAGCTTATGAGCTAATCTATTTGGGTTGAGAGGCCGTATGCATGTTTTCAGGTCTCCACCATTCGCTCATCATCGCTGCCATTATCTCCAGTGCCGTCCGTCGTCCACCGGCTATCACACGACCTGCCACCACACTCAATCGCTGCGGCCTCATTTCCTGAAGATGTCTAGGCCTCCAATTAGCCAAGACAGCAGCCGCAACACCTTCAATTAGAGCGATCTTAGCTACTGCTGTGTGTGAGAAAAAGAGGGTGGGACATGGTCCCACCTCGAAAGTGAAAGAATCGCTTGAGTAGTATAAGTTGAATTAGTGTATGTTGCTATTCGCCTAAGAACACCGGAGGGTCGAGTCCCCCACTCACATACGCACTCCTCACCCGTGCACACGACACACAGGCCTGGTCCAAACTCGGTACTGTTCATGACCCGTTAACCCACTTGTATACTTGATCAACCTTGGGTCCGAGAGACAAGGAAGAGGATTTGTGAGAGGAGGGGAGAGGGATTTTGCTTCGCAGATAAAGGCCTCGAGATGCATGCTGAAGACAGAGAGGCTTACACTTAGCCTCTGAGAAGGTTGGACCTGTGCTTGTGAAGGCCTGAGGAAGAGAAGGCCTTGAGAGGTCGTTGCCCTTGTGTGCCTATTGTTGGTTCTATGCCTCTTCTGATAAGGTTCCTGATATCTTGTTCTGACGTCTAAGGCATTCTACTGGTTACTATTGGAACATTTAAGTACCTATGTTGATTAATTGAAAATACTGTTGAGTAGGAAGAATAATTTGAATGCTTGGGATATGTTCTTAATTAGGAAGAATAATTGGTGATTTAAATCACCCTTGTTTTGTCTTTCTAATTCTTTTTATCCCCTGATCTTTTGAGTTACAATCATTGCATATATTTTATTGTGCTTAATTTTCTGTGCTCATTTATTTTGAATTGAGATTAGTGTGTTAATTCCATTTGCTCCCTACGAACAACATCAGACTCCAAATAGATTATGAGTTTTATAAATTTAAATATTTATTGTGTGATTTAGGAGTGTACTGCAATGAACGCATCCTTAAATCTCCTATTTTGCCTACAAACATTTTGGCACTGTCGCCAGGGAGCAACGTGCAATTCACCATTAGTCTTATCTTTCTTGATTGATTTGAGCACTAACTTGCCCTATTTGTTTTGCTTGTGATTTTGCGATGTACATCACGAAGAGATCTTCCGCGCAATCAACCACTCTAGGGGTAGGTAAACTCTCTCTCCTTCCCTAATCAACCTCCTAATCTTGGGAAAGCGAAAAGAAAATAAAGTCAATTAGGATTCCCCTGCCTTATTTTCTTAGTAATTACCATTCAAAGGAAAAGTTTCCTAATTTGCAAATTCGATTTGATATCTGATTTAAGATGAGACGATTCGATTAGAATTTCTAGCCTTGATTTCCTATCCCTACTAGGGATTTACGCTTAAATTGAAAACATCTTGGACTACTCACCTTCTTGTCTGAGTCCAAGCTGTCACCTTTGAGATTAAAACGGACTTGAAATAGAATCAATTAGGGTTCCACATTAGGGTTTTGAAGTGCTAGTACACACTTGCATGCATTAAAGGAAATTGACATTCCCGCATTTGTGCGCCACCCAAGATCTATTCGAGCAAACCCTAAAATCAGGATCTAAATTCACTTGAATCCTAAAACTTTTGATTTAATGACCTGAGAGTAAACTTAGGGTGATTTTTGGGTCTTGATCCAAATTTCATCCTCCATCCTTAGGGTAGGTCAAGTGAAGTTGGTCTACTTTGTGGGTCAATCAACCTCCAAATTAGGTTACAAATTGAATCAACTTCTAATCAAGTGAAATCCAAGGCACAAACTAGGACTAAAATTGGTAGACTTAAGGTCTCAATTCGCACATTCCGGTTGACTTGGAACCACAGTGACAAGGAAGGTCGGGTGGGGAAACCCTGTAACCCGTGGGGATGCTCTACCGTGTACGGGTCTTTGCGAGGCTCTCCTTTCTTGGCTTCCCAAGTACTTCTTGGGTGTATGGATTTCTGATTCAGAGATATCATTCGCCTTGAAACAGCCTTAGTCATCTAAAAATATTTGAGTGCCTTGATTGGTCAAATTCATATCCAGTTCCTCATTTATTCTTTAGAGCACATACATAGGAAAGGTCCCTAGGTTTTTAACCTAGAGGCCTCCATTAGAGTTGATCTTCTGGGGGATTTCTGATCTAATTTAATCAATTCAATTTGAACCTGAATTTGATTCTACATCTTGTACCACCACCTGATTTGAAAATACAACCCGATAATTTACGAAGAATATTTAGGAAACTTGAATCCCAAATGAGCATGAAAGAAAAGATGATCGAGGCTGCTCTTAGACATCATGATGAGTATTACAAAACCTCTGATCCATCTAGGCACATTCAAGTTAATGTTTCAAAAATAATAACTCACATTATGAATTGTGTTGCAATGATATTGACATGAATGATACATGGTTCAACCCGGGATGATCTCTTATTAGAATATATTGAATTGGGGAAATTACATAGCAATGAGTATCTACAATGTTAGTCAAATCTCCCTCTGATGGAAAAACACCAAGGTCTCATGGAAAAATGTGGAAAATTGCTAAATGTGGAAAGTTTTTAAATATGGTGTATGAAGCCATCAATCAAAAATACCCATATATCTCCTCAGAAACTGATGAGACATCTTGGAACAACATTGAGGATCAACATGATTTCCCAGAACTCGGATTTGAAAGTAGAGGTTGTTGTGGACCCTCAACCCAAATGGAATCAGATTCAAACTTTGTGCAGATTGACATGCCTAATCTTGATATGGGTTGGGAGGATGCAATTGCAGGTGTTCTCGATTCTGAACCAGCCTTAGAGAGCCATGAAGCCGATCCATCATGCCTTGATTTGCTAAACACCTATAGAAAGCCTGAGTCAGAACCTCTCGAGGATATAATTCCCAAACCTTATCCTATTAAGGTAATCATCAAGAATAATTTTGACATCCCAATAGATCCAAGTCCAGATTTCAGTGACCCAAATCCTACCTTTAACCTTGAATCTAGATTTGAGCTTATCTGGGGTGATCATGAGGCCCAATGTGATGAGCATCAGATTTTGGATTTGGAGTATGATTCCGAGCCTATATTTGACGATTACACCTCTCCAAACTCTTCAAAAATACAAATTGATTTTTTGAAAGTCACACCGATTTACGATACAGAAATAAAGGAGTTGGAAGAATTAGGATTTGATTGGGTCTACCCTAGGAGCCAAGAACCTGAGCCTATGCCTAATTAGGACACCTCTTTGAGCTTAGAATTTGAGATAAGGTTAGATCCAAGTTAGGTTGTTGATTCTGCGCATCATGATTTATCCTGTGGTGGAGATCCCGATCTGGAATCAGGTTTAGAAATTGATTTTCACAGATTCTCCGATGATTTCGAATCCTACTTTGATTTCGGAGAACCTTTGTTTCCCGATGATTAGGAGCCAATCTATGACCTCAGCATCTATGACCCGTTCTTTGATTTTGACTCTGAGGTCCTTGATCCCAAGATCATTGATTCAAAATCATGTTCCATTGAGTTGGAACCATTCTTTTATGATTTGCACGAATCAGAAACAGTAAGTGCCGAGAGTGTCCACAATCTAGAGTTCGAATCTTTCGCTGACTCAGAATTCCCTGATCCTATAAGCATTCTCCAGGCATTTACATTTGATTTGAATGAACATAAAGAAGACTCTCTAGAGGAACCTATCTTTGAATCATTTCTAGAAGCGCCCTCTCCACACCCAGATTTTGAAGTAGCCACACCTTCCGATCCACATACAGAGCCTTCCAAAATTCGATCCCAACCTCGACTCGCCACTGAAATCAACTTCTACTCTGATTTACATCTCTCTGATCCAATTGCATATGATTTGCCTCCATGTTTTGATCAGGTATCATACATTGATCAGACCGTCAATCACTTCTTATCCTTTTTTTGTCCTATCCGTAGGGTTCCTACATCCTCTATAGATCCATTTTCTTTTGAGGACCTACCTTGATCAGGCTGAATTGATTCAATCAAACCTTAGATTTTCATCTCTTTGAGCTTCAAAGTATCTGGCGGGCTCCACATTTACTTATACACATCCATCAACCCACCAGATTGATTGGGTTTGGACTGCATCATTAGCTTATTAATTTGAACAAGCACCTGGTTGGATCAACCAGGCTACTTATTAAGGTGCTTATTCTGCAAAACTCCTCTGATTTGACCACCCCTTCTCCTTGACCAACTTCTTCTTGGCTGAAGGCATTAAATTTAGCACTTAACGGGAGGCAACCCGTCATTCCAAAAACTCAAGACCCTTTTGATTATCCTTTTGATATACACTCCTACCACACTTTTGAGTTCAACTTGAGAACAACCGACTCCATATTTCGTACTTGTATTAAAGCTTGAAATCGTCCGCAACAGTCATCTTGACCCGTTCACCAACCCTTTGACCTTGTTTTAACTTTGAACCAAACTGAATTTGTACCCTCCTAGTTTACAATGAGGACATTGCAAAACTTAGGCATGGGGATTAATTGGTGATTCAAATCACCATTTTTAGAGCTTTATTATTCTTTTTACCCCATTGCTTTTTGAGATACAATTTGGTCTATTATTGAATATATTCTGATTATTTATTTTCATTGCATATCTTTAGCATTGTGCTCATTGATTAGTGTTGCGATTAGTATTGTGAATTCCATATTTGTTCCCTGCGAACGACCTCGGACTTATATTTTATTTTCGAGCACTTATAAATTTAAATGCTGTATCGACTTTTGTCACTATACTACGACGCAATCATTTCTTAAACACAACGATTTTTGACGTAGCAACAACCACTTTAAGAACTGCTAGACTTGCTAAGTGTTTGATCCATGAATTGGTGTAGTTCTTGAGCTTGTTTCAAGTATCAATGAGGTTTCTTAGATGGTCTAATTTTAGACAAGTATTTTAAAAGCATGTATTGATTTTATCTTGCCTTGAAATGGATTGAAGAGCATGTAATCTTTGTTAGAATTTCTCTGCCAACAATTATGACGATTGCTAACTGTTAGACTGAGTTTTGATGTAAATTCCAATGCTAAATCATCTTCATGCGTTTGATTTTTATGAAATTCAATTTCTTGAAGTTTAACCTGTTTGAATCTTGATTTCAAAAATTTTTATAGAATTTTTAGGGCTTAGATTCATTTTCTAACCTTTAATTGGCCCACTTTCATGCTTTAATACAATAATTAGGCTGTTAATTAGATAATTAGTGTAAATAAATAAATAAAAAGTGCAGTGAGTAGGATTAGAGTTTATTAAACATGATTAGACCCTTAGATCCATGTTTCCATGTGTTTAGATTAGAGAAAATGCCAGCAAAAGCTTGGACATTCTCCTAGGTTAGAAATAAAAGAAAAAGAAAATAAAAAATAAATTAATACTATGGAGTCGTACAAGGATTGGCCATATTTCAGTTTCCTATTACAAGGACCAGATTTCTCAAAGGGAAAAGTGTAGCCCTAATGCTTTCCATATGATCTTAGTCCAAGATAACAGTCTGCAAATAATCAACTATTGTTATCCGATGCCCTTCTTAAGCTTGAAACAATGTATAGCTGGCTCTAGAAGTTCTAGGTAGACAATGCTTAATTTACTCAAGCATTAACAATAGTGCAGGAGTCTTTTATACTTGTTGTGACCTTTGGATGTGAAGGTCATTTTGGACGGTGTAGTCACAGTTGTGTTGGAGATAAAGATAGTGCTCATTGAGACCATTGTCAATCACAAGAAAGAACTTTTAGCGCCTAAAATATGATCGATGACTTTCGATTTATACTAAAAACGGTGTTTAATGTGTCGTTGTTGTAGTATATGTGTCATAAATGCAAATCGATGTCGCGTCAATTTTATTTATTTACAATTTTTTGATTTATTTCCAGGTCATTCACTGGGAGTCAGGCAGTTATTGATATACATCACTCTCTAAGTCAAAAAATATTATTCTATTCCAAAAAATGTTAATTTTTATTTACAACATGAATGAATGAATTAATAAATGAAAGAATTGGTTAATTATTTACAGAAGAATCAATTAATATGTGTTACAATGCTTGAAACATATGTACACAAACAGGCATAAAAAATTAACTACTACTACTCTATGTTAGTTATATACAACTAATACAAATAATACCTAAGTATAGGTACAAAAATAACTACTAATATCTACTATAATAATTATATTAACATACTAATATCTATAGTAACATATATTATATTTACAATGACATATATAAGCATTGCTGCAGCCTTAGTAAAATATATACATAAAATAAAACAAAATAGTTATCTGACATATATATGATTTACAGTGACATATATATATTACTAAAACCTTAACAACATATTTACATAACCTAAGGTAAAAATTATTACTTACACTAACGTATATACATATATATAGTAGCATTTATAATTGTCACTAAAGCCTTTTTATTATTTATAAACATATAACAGAGCTTAAACATACTATACTATTATTATATACTACTATATACATATATATTACAGTATATGTTATTTATTTACATACTTGTACTTATTTATATACATTATTTATATACATAAATACTTTATACGTATACGATATATATATACAATGCATATGCACACACATAACACAGCCATCGGACCAACACTTCGCCATATTTGCTTCTCTTCCTTCTCTTACTTAGTTGCTCCTCACTCTTCTTTCTCCTTCTCAACACTTCGTCGAATTTTAGGGCTCTTAACATACACAAGCACTGTAAAGCAACCTAAAAATCAGGTTTATAATGGGCGAGCCAGCTATTTTGAGAGATCACAGCGCCACAATGGCCGGACTAGACCTCTACTTTGGCCAGCCCTAGTTCATTAATTGTGCATTAATATCTGATTTCAGTCCCAATATTGGGCCCACACAAGCCCAACTACAGTTTATGCCCCTCGGCCCACCATTGCTCAAATATTTTTAATCATATGATCATTTAGTATCGGAGGAGAGGAATGGGTATGGTGTGTGTGGGTGCCCGGCACCTATGACGACTGAACAGCATGGGATGTAATTCAATTTATACCGCTCAAAGCGGCCTGCCACTATCGATGTGGCGCTATTGGAGCACCCATTAGGCGCTGCGCAGCACAGAAATGTGTTTGAGGGCCATAAATTAACATAAATTAAGAATAAATCATATAATTACAGAGCCTTTATATAGGGCTAGCTAATTGTATAATTAGTTTAGAAAAATAAATTATTTATATATATAATAAAATTAGCTAAAGTTGACTGTTTATATATGTTAATTTAGAGGTTAATTACTTAATTAAAGTATAAATGAGTTAATTAATTGTATAATTAACTATATACAGTATTAATGTACATAATAAATTATTTATTACACATTTTTATTATATTTTAAAATTTTTATTTAATTTATTTACATTTAATTACATGTTTAAGTTAGTTTTATATATAAATAATCTATAAATACAATATAAATAAATTGAAAATAGTTAATATAATATAATATAAGTATACATTATAAATTATCTCAGTATTAACTTAAATTACTAATTTATTTTATTTTAAATTAATAAATTACCTAATTAACTTAATAACTTAATTATTTACTGTAAATACTTAATTAAGTTAAATTACAGGTATTGGATAGTATATAATATATATATAAATACATATGTACAGTATTAGGTATAATTATGTACATTGAAATAGGTTTATATAATTACTTAGTTTAGTATACGTTTAGTTCATATAAATTAATATCTAATAATATAATAAGGTTATATATATGATAAGTCATTTTAAATATTTAATTTAATATATAGAATACATATATAAGTTATTTATACTTATTATGTACATATTATATAATATATACATTTAGCTTAGGTTTAAATTATATATACAAGTATATATATAATATACAAGGTATTTTTAGGGTTTTTCTGACTTATGATTTTTCTAGGTATAATAGAGATAGGGGATGATAGAGAAAGAATGAGATGAGAGAGAGAGAGAGAAATTCTTTTTGGTATTTTTTAGCTTTGATTTTTTATTAAATTCCAAGATAGACTGAACCGTCGGTTGTAGTCGGGGATTTAAAATTCCCTAAAACTTGGTGAATACCTAAAAATATTCCTAATCCTACTCAAGACACCTTTATTTTATTTTTTTGTAATTTTTTATGATTTTTATTTATATACAAAACAACCTCTTTTTAGGCCTTGAAGAGTGTTTCACTAGGAACCTAAGGCACTAAATCCAGTTTGAGTGGCAGGAAAAGGGATATAAGCATTCACACACGTCCAACACTCAGCATACAACACAAAAGATCAATAAAATGATTTTTAACATTGAATTTCATTAAATTCACATCTTGGACAGTTAAAACACTTAGAATGCTGACAAAAGAATTCAAAAATCATTCCAAGCAATCTAAAGTTAAAATTGAACTACAAAGGTACATGAAAGCTTGGTCTATGCTATTCTACAGTTGTACACAAGGTTAGCTTCATTCCAATCCATAGTCCACTTCAAAATTCGATCAAACAGTGGCTGAACAGACCCAGCAATTGTTGCTGCTATGATGTTGCTGTTGCTATTTGTAGCAAAACTATAGGATGATCAGACCTACAAGGTCTGATTTAAAGTCTCTGGAATCACAACCAATTTAACAATCTCCTTTAATGATCATATCTGTCTCAGAAAATCCCAGCAATAGCTACTGCTGCTACTGCAATGCTATGCAAAGTTGCAAACTTTATGCTCAAATAAAACTCCATCGATAAAAATCACTCACATTTCACATGGGCTTCAGGCACATCTCAACTGTTATAAAACCTTTAGAGAAGATCTGGAATTCATTTAAATCAAATCACAACTTCCAAATCCTTAAAAACTCTAGTCTGATCATTACCTTACGTTATAGACAATGTAAAGGTAATAAATCAAAATAGGTAAAAAATTCACTAGCAATATGAATCAGATTCTCCATAACAGTTCTTAAAACTCATTCTAACCCTGGAAATCAGATTGAACTCATTTTTTTCCTTAAGATCAACATGTTGCCCAAATTGGGCTTTTGATTTAGTTTTGATTACTGATCAGATCAGTCGATCTTCTTGAATGCCATTGATCGGTGAACAAGGTGATCTAGTGATTATCTCAGAATCATTTGGGTCCTCATTTGACCTCAAATCAGAATCACTAATTCCCCTTTCTCAAACTATCCAAAACAAGGTTTAAATTGAGTGCATGCTCATCCACAAATTAAAAACCAAATCCAACACCTTAGATTCATTACATTATAATCAATTTAGCAATTAAAACCTTGAATCGCTTGATTCAACTCGAATAAACACAAATTGACCCAAATCGTGACAAAGGGTGTGAAACACAAATTTGAAAGAATCGAGCAAATCAAGTCAATTAAAACAAGATAGGGGGTCCTTGTGAACAGATGGAGTGAATGAGAGGACCCCCATATGCGTTTGAGCGTGAGTTGAATCTAGAAATTAGTGAACTTTGTGACTTAACAAGCAAGAAAATTAGTAGAATGTGGATAATGAGGCGTAGAGAAAGATCAATGAATCGAGATGAAAATGAGAAACATTCCTCTTTGATCTGAATTGATCAGAGAGATTGGGTCGTTTCTACGCTATTCTACTCCTAAGCTAAACTAAACCATTCATCAATCCATGGATTCAACTATCTGATCTACTCCTAAGTAATCTACTATACTCTAATTACTAATCTAAGCTACGCTAGAAAGCTGGAAATCCTATCTAACAGGAGGAATTGGGTTACTTGGATCCAAATCTGGTGGCTAGGAAGGAAGAAAGGAGGGAGGTCTCCAGCGAGTGAAGATCCCAGAAGAGGAGCTCCAGGGTCGTCCTCAGGCGTACGTCATCCTTAGCAGTGAGGAGGAATTGTGGATGAAAAACCACGCCCCTGTCATGGTCGCGGCGAGTGAAGGGGTTAGAAGCGCTGGAAAGAGAGGAAAGGATTGGCTCAAGGAAGTGGAGGGGAGTCAATAGCTTGTGTAGGACTCAGAGGAGCTGCTTAAGTAGGCTTACCATTTGATCTGGGCACCGTGGAGGTGGGATTAGGTTCCTAGGGCACCAACGGTGGATAGGAAGTCGAGGGAAGCGTGAGAATGTTAAACCAAATCATGGCTGTTGGATTGGATCCAGGGGGATGGTGACTACACGCGTGAAGTCGCGCGAAGGTTCGATTAGGTTTGGTTGTTGATCAAGGGATGCATCGGAGCAATGGCCTTGATCTCGTGAGTTCATGCGAGTGAACAGTGACTCCATGCCATCAGGTATGATGGAGAATTTGCGAAGATGCCCTCTAATGGTGAAATGGTATAACATTTACATAGAAGCTCATTAGTGGCTAGAAAGGGCTCGATGCAGTCCCTAGGTCTTACAAGAAGGTCCCAGGCGGCTTTCAATGAGGTCTTTGAGAAGTTTAGTGTGAATGATATGTTAAAGCTTAAAGGACCTAAGTGTAATGTCAATAATGTGAGGTCCTAATAATGTTCAAATGCAGCCAAATTTTTATTGAAGCATAATTGAACATTTAAGAAGTTAATTCTCTTTTAATTTGATCTTTTGAACCTAAATGTGTGTTCAATTTGCAATTTGGATTATCATATTATACTTTGAATAGAATATCTCAATTTATGACCTAATTTTACCTTTTTAGCACAAATTTGTTGTTTTAGGTCGTTTCTGTTATTTCCCACATTTAACCCATATCATGTGTTAGTTATAAAGTGTTTAACCTAGTTTCTAATTTAACTTAGACATTTTATTTATGATGAGCTACACCGTATCAGATAGAGATCATGCATACTAATTGTGTAATTAATTCACACCATTGACAAACAAATTTTTTATTCTTCATTCCTTTCAACATATTCCGTGCTAATCCAAACAAGGAATAAAAATATCCAAACATTGCCTTGGAGAAGGTGAAGAAAAATTCTCTTGAAGAAAAAAATCACAACCATTTCATACTTATCATGTGAGACAAAATCCATCATTATTTCACATGGTTTGGAGGTAAAGTAACATAGAAAACACTCAAGCAAATCCAATTTCAATTACTTATAGATCGTACCTTATGTAATTACTAAAAACTTTAAGTCAGTATATAGTGGAAAATGAAATAATAACTTCACTTATTTCTTACCAACATATGGAAATTTAACCACTTGGACTAATTAATCAACCAACAATGCTTCGAGTCTAAGAAACTACACAAAGTTACGGGTGGGCAGATCAAAAGTATTATTTAATAAAAAAAATTATTTTCAATTTTGTTGTTTACTTTATTTATTCTGACAAGGGCTAGGACTCTTGCATCTTTGCAACATATAACATTTTGTGATACATTAGTTTCAAAATCTTGCCTCCGTCATTTTCTCAAAAAAATCTTGCCTCATCTATACCTCCAAGAAGAAATGTCTAATTAAGAATATGCATCTTTGTCAAGCCTCAGAACAAGAACTTATGACCCTGTTTAATAGAGGATTAAAGTTTAAGACTAGGTAAAATTTAAGAGAACTTAATGAAGGATAAGTGGATGGGTAAAAAGAGGGTTAGTGGATGTGATAGGCCAAGGGATTTTAATGGCACACTATCGGTTGACGATAGGCCAAGGGAAAGAAGGGACACCAATTTTAATGGCTTATGTGGAGTTAAGGTGCATCTATTTCTTGTTTTGTCTTGTATACAGGACTGTGTAGTTAATAACTTATAGGGAAATCAAAAATTAATTTATTTTGAAATCGCTAGATTGGATGCTAATATCTTAATAAACCCTTCCTTATGGGTGGATAAAAGTATCAAAAGTGACGCTTAATTAAGTATAATGTCACTATCTTTACTGATGTTAATAATTAATATAATCAAAATAATAAAAATAACATAAACTTCACTTATATTAATATCTTTTTAATTAAACATCAACAACAACAATAACAACCAAGTCTTTTTCTACACTAAGTAGGGCCGACTATATGGATTCTTTGCCTCCACACAGATCGATTTTCAGCTATTTCAAGACTTAAATTAAAGTAATTGAGATGATATTTAATAGTTTTCTTCCAACACTTGTTTGGTCTTCCTCACCCCCTCTTAGCGCGTTCAGCCTCCAACTTCTTGCATCTCCTAACTGGAGCATCTAGTGACCTTCTTTGTAAATGTCCAAATCATTTTAGACGTGACTCTCTCATTTTATCCTCTATCGGTGCCACTCTAACCTTTTTTCTAATAATCTCATTTGAAATACGGTCCTTTCTTGTATGACCACACATCCATCTTAACATCTTCATTTCTGCCACAGACATCTTCTATACATGCCTATAGTTTATAGTCCAGCATTCAGAACCGTACAACATAGTTGGTCTTACCACAGCTCGATAGTATTTTCCTTTGACTTTTAAAGGAACCCTCTTATCACAGAGAACACCAGATGCACCCCTTCATTTCAACCACCTTGCATTAATTCTATGTGTAACATCATCAATTCCACCATTATGTTGGAAAATAGATCCCAAGTACTTAAAAACATCTTTCATTGGAATGCACTCTTCTCCAATTTTTACATCAATCCCTTCATTATTCTCTCTACTATTAATTAAACATCATTTTAAAAAAATTAAATGCAAACATTGAGAGAAAAGCATCACCAAACATTCCCTCCATCGTTTACCTTTTTGTCCCGACGACCGCCATTCATATGAAAATTGAACACACGTCAATAAATAATAAAGCAAACAACAGATGCTTGCGTTTGAAGGTTTGAACTTTCAAGAAACCCATTAACTCTAGCTAGCTATCAATGAGCCTTCTTTGACTATCAAGTTCTCGCAATTTTATCCCTAAAAGTCCAGATAAGGGAACTTGTTATGATAGCTCATCTAAAACCACTTGAGAGCAGTGGAGGATGGGCTGCATAGCAACTCTAATAAGTTATTTCAAGTAGAAGATGGGAATGGGGAATGTTGCTTTTGGTGGAATCTTATGGAGTCAATTTATATGTTGATGTCCCTTGGGATCTCCAAAGTGGATGATCTCCACGAATAGGAACCAGAATGTGAAGGCACAAGTGAATAATAACCCCACTAGAAAGAGAATGTAAAGAAGTTTGATACCTTGTGGGATCATTTATAGCAAGAGGTACTCCAACAAGTTTCAATCTAATAACTTCTGTGGTCTGAGGCAACTTCTTGGGTGCCATAATCTGCAGGAGGATGTGCAGCAGAGGCACATGAGAGAGAGAGAGAGAAGGAGAAAGCAAGGGCTATTTGAGAATGACAAGGAGGAACTACCCAAAGGAGAAATATGTCGCTGGAGGGTGCCAGTTTGATGAAATGGATGATGAGCAATGCCATCAGGGAGGGTAAAGGTAGTAATAGGGCTACACATGGGTGGTTTTACCCATCCCATCCTACTATCTTAACTTGACCAAACCTCACCTATGAAAACATCTCAGTTAGTTGAATTTGATCAGACTAGTATTCATTTTCCTATTTAGTCTAAAGAAAATATTAAGTTCGTGAATACACCTACAAAACTATAACAAATATAATGAGACAAATGAAAACTAAAAGAATACCAAACCAAAAAAAAAAAATGAAGAGCTCAAATATTATAAAAAAGATAAGAAAAATAAGTGTCCAACAAAAAGTGATGTACGAGGACCCCTCTACTCAAAAAGGGATAGTTGCTCTCTTCAGTACTACGTACACGAAGGCCAACTCACCACCCTAAACCAAGTTTGAGCAGTTGCCCGTGGTGACGTGTTCTAGAATCATCTGGTTCTCCGTACTACAGTATTCTTGTTTCTTTCTACATTCCCCGTAGGGTTCATACATTAACTTTCCATATTTCCATAGCTGGTTTGTTACAGGCAGCTCTAATTCCACCATCTAGTATTCAGTACAAGCATGCATTTCCATTTTTGACAACTTATAGGTAGTACAGGCAACTCATGGTTTATTTCAAGAAGCATCACGGTAATCCCAACATTTACATGCATTTCTCTCGGCCCTAGTGTTCATGCCACAACCTAGGGTTCACTAATCTAGAGTAACATACATTCATTTCTTTCAGCCCTAGGGTTCATCTCACAACCTAGGGTTTCTACTCATTCCACTTAGTTCATAAATCAAGGATTAAGGAAGAACCACTCTACCAGGATAACTGGGTGGAATGGGGTTCGTACAGTAGCTCCCGACATCTCCGTAGGTCCCGTATACTACGGACTGGAGACCTATGACATGGATTGGCAGGTCAAATGTGTTCAAAATGACATGGATAAAGTATCATTACATAGAGAAACTCGCACGAAAACCAAAGACATTTCGATTGTGGAAACCGACACCGTTTGGGCCCTGAACGGGCCCAAAACACCAACTCTGACCAAAATTAGACGTCTTAAACATACTTAGGGACTAACCTTGCTTGGGGTGATTTCCCAGACATCTGGGACTAGGTACAGACATCTAAAGGCATCTTTAGACGTCTGGAAACACATCCAGGCATTTGAAACTGCCTCTATTCTCTCACCAGGGTGCTTCCCAACCTCTAACACACGTGCATGCACGGTTAGGACTTTGGCAGGAAAAAAAATAATAAATAAAAAATATGCGCTATCAGACGTTTGGAAATACCTCAGGACATCTGACAAGATGTCTGACGCGCTCTGCAGAAGTCTGATTATGCGGAAAAATGATTTCGCAGAACCGTTGGTGAGCTCTTCTTGCGACGCCTTCCTCTCTGCGTGTTGCTGCAACTGCAGCAGAACTTGCTACAGCAGCAGCAACTCTCCTCCTCTCTCGCACACGCTCCTCTCCTCAGTGCTCCTTTGGCTCCCTGCTCTCCTTCTCCTTCTCCTCTCGGCTATGATGTGGGGAGGATGGAGGAGAAACGAGGGGGTTAAATGGAGGAGGAGGTATGGGGGAGGAAACGGTGGAGAGAGGGAGGTGAAGGCGTCGTAGGGGGATGGTGCGGCGTGCGGAGTGAGGGGGGAGGAGAGGGGTGTGTACGGGGGGAAGTGGTGGTAGGGAAATTACGGGGACATCCCTGCAATTTCCCTCTCCCCCTCACAAACCCCTAAAACAAAAGATAAGGCATTTAAAACTACAGGAAAACTCTTACGGATTCTGGAAATGCCAAACGACCCTACGAAAGGGTCATTTCAATAAATGTGATTTTTGATGCACGGAAGGATTATGAGAGAAGGAACTGTTAAAACAGCTAGACTGTGAGTTGATAAGCAATGATTAGAGTGCTAGTGTCCAAGCCAAAGTCTTTCCTCTTTTTGGAAAATAGGAGCAATGGCTACTCTGCAAGTAACTATCTAGAAAACTATGGTTGCCTTTGGTCTCAAAACCTAACGTCAACCTCATTCTAGCTGCCTCCAACTCGCTTATTATATACTCCGAGATCCAAAAATATATGAATGATTGTGTGTGAAGAATTTCGAATAAAAGTCTGATACAAATTGATGTAGCAAGGGCCCAAAAGAATGCTGATTAGTGGACCAATTAGGAAAATGCTAACTAATGCAAAAGGAGAGGGGAATGACAAATTACTAACTCCACCTACTAAAGGGAGGGCTTGATGGAGGTTAGAATCTGCTGGAGATGAGAAGAGGAAGATTGAGTGGATAAATGCTAAATCCATGGATAGATTGTGGAAGGGATGAAATGATAGCTGAATTATCCTAAAGTATTTTCTAGACTATAGTGTATACATCACATAGTAAAGACTTAAGAAATATCTTAGAAAAATGCAGATAAAGGGATTGCTACCTTCTTTTTAAAGGTACTTCTAATTTCAACTTATAGCTAGTAACTTATCGATTTCGTCCCGAGTTCTTCAAGAATCAAGCCACCGAATAAATTGAACCCCTATAAAATTTTCACAACTTGTGCTTCTCATCCAACTGCACTAATTGTGTTGTGTGCTCTTAACATACACTACAGGGATGAATGCTTTTCGCGATGGTTAAAAAATGTCGCCTATTCTGTCAAAACCGTTGTATTATGTTGTCGCGAAAGTGTGTGCCACGTGTATACACGATGGTTTTGATTTCAAACCGTCGTCTTTTACACGACGGTTCTAGAAATCGTTGTGTATCTTTATAAACGACAGTTATATTACAAACCATCGTTAAGAACCGTTAAACGACGATTTTGATGACCATCGTGTATGGTACACGTAAACCATAGACAACGGTTTAACAACCATCGTTCACTGGTACTAAATGATGGTTTGTAATATAACCGTCATGTATATATAAACAATGGTTGTAAACATATCCGTCGTGTATATATGTGTATTTTTTTCACTAATATAATGTAGGTATTCTAGAATCTTATAACTCCTTAAACATATGCAACATACAACATACACAATATAAAAATTTCATTAACATACAATATGCAACATCAAACATACAACAAATATATATATAGACCTAATGAAAAGAGTATGTCATAATGTCAAAATATACATATAACTAAGCAAAATACAAAACCTAACTAACGAAAAGATAAGTAATCTAAACCTATGCCTTAGCCCCTACCCCTTGTCCTACTCCACCACCACTAAGGTTGTCGTCATCTCTGCGAGGCCGGTAATGATAGGAAGTGTGATCCCGACCACTACCCCGTAATAATGACATCATCTCTCTCATCTCCACTTTTTGTTGCTCCATCTCCTTCCTATGCTCCTCAATGAATTTCTTGGCATCTTGCCAAGCTTGAGTCTGTTGGTGGAACTATGAGGTGACATCATGGAGTTGTGTAGTGACATCATGGAGCTGTGTTTGCATCTGCTGGACGACAGCTACTGTCACTGACTCCTTTCCCCATACCATCTGGAGATTGTATAACTCCTCCGCCCACTTCAAACGAAGCCTCCATGCTCCAGAGGCACGACACTCCTAAAAGCCTCCTTAGGTGTCATAGGAGGGTGCTGCTAAATGCCAGAAGCAACGTCTAGAGGGGAATTGATTAAGTTCATCATTTCTTCGTACAAATTACAATAATTTAATGTCATATTAAAGTAAGTATAAAAATTAAAGTAGTTGATAAATAAATGTTACTTACATACTTTGTCTAGTATGTCTCATGTATCCATGTTCGCCCGCCGTTGGTGGTAGCCTTGCTATGAGTAACCTCATACACACCAACCATATCGAGCGTGGCACCATCGTGTGAACGTGCCTATAAATATATTTTAAATTACGGGTAATAGTTATAATTAAAACTCTAATTAAAAATAAAAAAGTGACATAATTATAAGGAATTATTTACATATTTTGCCTTAACACTATTTATACTAGTTCGACCCAAACAATGGGTCTGTGGTGGAGCTTTGGCCCTATTGACCTTGTCCTCTTCGCCTGATCCTGTACATATAACATATTGTAATGGGAAATAATTAAATCATTCTCCAAATGCCCTTAAAAGTATTTGTAATTTTTCTGTCTCAGGCTTATTCCAATGCTCGCAGCATTCTTTCCACACATCTGCTGTTATTGTAGGAGGCATGTTCCTCACTGCCTCCTCATTAGATGACATTGTATTAAAAAACTAAATTATACAAATAAATTGTCAACAGAAATTAATTATGTAAATAATAAAAAATGAGAAATATTACAAATTTCATCTCTCTTCGTTGTCATCCTCCAATGACGATGTCATCTCGCGTCATGATTGAGAATGTACTTGGTGGCATTCGGATCGTCACCCCAATCAAAAATCGCATGTAATATTACAAAACCGTAAAAATGAATTAATTAATATTATTAAAGTAAACTTATATATATATCAATATATAATTATTTACCTCCATATTACAAATACGTTGCCTCTTGATCTCCCTAGAGACCTTCTTCCAGTTAAAACAATAAAGGAGGATGGGCTCCTTTACTATCCTAGACAGTCTGCTATGAAAGGAGGATAGTATGGATCTTTTCTAGCTTCATTGATATGCACTTTGATTCTCATCCCTTTTGGAAGTGCATCTAGATGTGCATTTCTCATCAAACCCCTTCCTTTTTTTATTACTTGATAAGAAAAACATAATTAAAAATTAAAACATTTGAAGTAAATTTTAATAAGATGTTTGGAGAAATTTTGGTAGCATCTCCTCACATTTCTCGAGTATACCCCCAAGACTAACGTTAACTACATTCCCAATAACTCCCATTAAAGGGTGCAATAGGAATATAGATAAGATTAGTTGGTATACCGGAGAAGAGAGAAAAGATGCTTCCGAAATTCCTCCAAACATCGGTTCCATATAACAAGTAATCCTAAGTTGTGATCAAATTTTCAAGGACCTCATTTTGTTTAGAACTTCTCTAAACAAAAGACGGCAACTCTTATGGCATGCTATAAAGACAAAGCTTCGTGAATGTAAGTGAGGTATAGAAACATTCTGCATTGTTTATATAACATGATCATAAGTGTCGACGGACAAGTATTTTGACACGATTGACTCCTTCCAAAACCTATAACCTAAAAGTTAGAATACCTAGTGTTTGGTCTCAAGTGCATCTGGCTTTGTGCAAGTTTATATATCTATAATTAATGCATTAAAATGATAACATTAAATAGACATAAAGTGGGTACATAATAGAATCAAATTCAATTTGTTAAATCAATCAAACATGCATAATAGAATCAAATAAACATTTAAAAGAAAGTGGGTACACCCCACAATCAATCAAACACATTCAATTTACTAAATCAAGTGGGTACACCCCACAATCATAAAAAAAATTCACATTTTAAACCTAAGTCGCCGCACCTCACATTCTAAACATAATTAAGTGGGCATACCCCACATTCATTAACAAATAAATTAAGACAACTTAATTTCATATCTCAACAAAGCGCGTGAATCATAGAGAAGGTGTCCGACGACGCGAGATTCCTAAATCAAATTACAAATATTTATAAGTAGAAAACTATAACAAATTAAAAAAATTAACCAAATTTTCCATTTAATTAATAAAAAAAAAGTTTGGGGATTGGGGGGATAGCAATGGGAGGAGGAGGGGTGGCTAATGGGGGGATGGGGGGCTGCGGATGGGATGAGGAGGAAGGGTTGCAAATGGGCATGAGGAGGAGGGGTGGCAGCTGATGGGAGGAGGAGGGGATACACATAAGAGGAGGAGGAGGAGGACGAGAGGGGGTTGGGGCTGCGGATGGGAGGAGGAGGAGGAGGGGCGGCGGCGCATGGGAGGAGGATGGGGGCTACGGATGGGAGGAGGTGGGGTAGTGGTGCATGGGAGGACTAGGAGGAGGAGGGGCACGCATGGTGATGAGGAGGAGGGGTAAGCATGGTGATGAGGAGGAGGAGCGTGCAGCGAGGAGGGGGTTGTGCGTGGCGAGGAGGTGGCGCAACGAGGAGTTCGAGGAGGAGGAGGAGTGCCTTATGAGGAGGAGGAGAGGTTGACGGAGGAGGAGGAGGTGGAGAGGTTGACAGAGAGGATGAGTGAATAAGGCACAAGGGATCGGGTGCTGGTTGTGGGGTACAAGCACTTTACACGTCATTTTTTTATTATTATTTGAAACTTCTTTACACGACAGTTTTTATCAAAACCATCGCGTAAAGTTAGGTTCGGTGTGAAGAAATGGTGCTCGACCAAAATTCGGAATAAATATATACAACCGTTTTTGTGAAGCTGTCGTATATATTGAACTATGCATTTTAAACGACGGTTACAAGATAAAATCATCATCTATAATATGACAGTTTTCATAAAAACCATCGTATATCATAGGTACTCATTTTACACGACAGTTTTAATATAAACCGTCATATTAGATCTGTCGCCAATACCCTGTTTTCTAGTAGTGATAACTCTATTGGTAAAGTTTAGATACATGCCTTTTACATGATTATGGAATGCTTATCTTGAGCTAGGATGATTGTGAAAGGCATGTATTTATCATGCTTGCTCTTATAAACAAGTTATGTTGTAACTATTTCTTATTTGCTCCTTAACTAGGGGACACTTTTTAATTGTATGTGATTCATTTTTAATGTGAGGCATGCCCACTTATATTTGTTTTATTATTTTGCTGTATAGGTTTATAAAAAACCATAAATTTTAAGAGAAAACTTTGTCAAAATTTTTAAAATTTTTTAATGTTCAAATTAGTTATTATTTAGATACACACTTACTAAAAAAAATAAATGCACGTGTAACGAGCGCGTGCCCCAGACGCCTTTTAAGACGTCTGGGAGGTGGCCCAGATGTCGGACAAGACGTCTGGGATCACATCCAGACGTCTGACCAGACGTCCGGGATAGTTTACAGACGTCTGGAGAACAGTTATGTTCGCACGGGAGATTCGTCTGCGCGCCTGTGCGCGCAAACCTGCGATTCTGCCCTCTTTCTCTGCGGCTGCAGGCGGCTGCGACCGCCTTCTCTCTCCTCCTCGCGCGGCCTTAAAAGGGCGCGCCTCCCCTCCCGTCTCCACCATCTTCTTCCTTCTTCTCCTGCCTGTGCGCGAGAGCGAGCGGACGCGAGGGCGCAGCGGCAGCGGCAGCCGCAGTGAGCGCGGAGGAGGTGCGGCGTGCGAGGGCGGGGCTCTGCCGTGAGGGCGAGCTCGCCGGAGCGGCTTGGCCGGCCGGCGGAGGGCGCAGGGGGCGCGGAGCGACGCGGAGAGGGACCTGCTGCGGGCTGAGCAGCAGACGCGCGAGGTGCGACGCGGGCGGCGTCGCGAGCGGAGGCCGAGCAGGGTCCTGATTCTGGAAAAATTTCCAGAATCAGATGTCTGGATTGATAGCCAGACGGCAAGGTCGACGTCTGTAAGATCATACAGACGTCTGAAAGGTGAGTTTCCGCTTTCTTCTTCCTTCTTGTCGACTGACCGTACTGAGGGAGGGGGGTTGGCTGTGCGCAGGTTCGCTGATTCGCCATCCCTTGCGAATCTGACATCTGGAAGTTGTACCAGACGGCGGGAGTGACCTCGAGACGTCCGGAGGGACCATCGGACGTCTGGGATCTAGGCAGACGTCCCCACAGACTTCTGGACGTCCGGGGAACCAAGCCGAACAAGTAATTCTCTGATCCACCGTTTAAGACGTCTGGAAGGAGTTCCAGACGTCTGATTTTGCACAGTATTGTCTTTCTCGACCCGTTTAGGGCCCGTTTGGGCTCCGTTTTCCGCGATTCGAGTTGCATTCGTTTCAGAATTAATTCCTCTACCCGCCTACAGTAGCTATACACTGTTTTGAGACACTCCTTGTGTTTGATCCTTGTGACAGGATCTCGTTCAGTTGCAGTCTTGAGAGTCGCAGAGGCACGCGGGATTCCCGATCACGCCCCCACTACTCCCGTTGTACCTGGTAGAGTGGCTTTAAGTATTAATAAAATCTGTTAAAGTATGGAACCATAACTAGAACCTAGGGCATTGCATGAATCCTAGGAATGAGAAATATATGGAATGATAGCTCCTAGGTGTTGCATGAATCCTAGGGCCGAAAAACTAGATTGTATGATAGATCCTAGGATATGGCATGAATCCTAGGATGGAAAAACTAGTGGAATGTATATTACTGCAGTCTTGGAAAAATGGAAAGGAATATATAAAGCTGCCTGTAAATTTAATTAACAGCTGCCTGTTATGAATAAAAAACATGTTTGAGATCATGGAATTTGAGAACGTGAATCTGGAAAGTGAAACATATGATGTTCTGAGATAAAGAGCTGGAACCCTACGGGGAATTAGGAGTGGAACTCCTGGAAAGAAAAGGAATGGAACTGAGATGTAGTTTGTACTGTCTCTTGGGTACGCAGTACCAAGGGAAGTACCTGTACCTGTTTTAGTGCAGAGTGGGGCCAGCCGCCCCAGGGACCCGGGGTTAGGATTGGCCGCTATGTACCGACTTGTTGGCCCTCGTGTACGTAGTACTGAGGAGAGCTAGTAGTGTTAGGAGAGTACTAGCTACCCCACGAGCCCCGGGGTTCTGCTAGCCTCCTTCACCGACTTGTTAGGCCCACTAGGGCAAACCAGGGTAGTCAGGCGAGGGTGCGCGGATTGTGGAGGGGCAAGGCCTCGGTTTGGTTACTGTGGAGGGGTTGGACCCCTGTTACCGAGAGGGCTCTGCCCTGGTTCCGTGCTGTGCTTTGGGCACACCCGTTAACGGAAACGACTGACCGCGTGCCAGTGCGGGCTAGCTACCTGTGCGTTTATCGCGCGTGCCGTAGTCACCGTTACGTCTGTCAGTGACCTTGGGGTGGTTGACTGAGGGTAGGATCACCACGGGGGACTCTCCCGGCCAGGAGAGCACCACGTGCTACTTCTACTTTTGGAAAAGACTGCAATCAAGATCGTTCCCACGAGGACATTCGAGATCAAGTAAAGGATCTGAGAAATAATGAGATAGTGAGAAAAATTGAAAGATGTGAATAAAGGAAGTAATAAAACATAACAGCTACTGTACACTCTACTGTTGCCTTTAGTTAGTTTGCCACTCTACTCAGCGTTTTGCTGACGTGTTACACTCGTTACCTTTTTCAGGACCAGGTGTTGAGCAGCCAGGGTCGGCGGCTGCAGAGGACGCTGGGCCGAGTAGGGTCCAGTAGAGTTACCACAGCTTTTGTACCCCTTTTTGTTTCTGTTCTAGTGAGTAGTTTTTGTTTCCGCTATACCTTCTTTACCTGCAGTTTTTGTTATATGATAAATGTTGTTTTACTGTTGTGGTGGTACCTACTGTAGTAGTTTCTTTTCTTACTGCTGTACTTTCTTACTGTTAGTTATACTCATGCTGAATGTGGTTTATTTTACTGTCTTTTGGTTACTTCCTCGTTGGACGACTGGGTCTTGGGATTAGTCGAGTCGGTCCGGTTCTCGTGTCTCGTAGGGACTCGGGAACCGGGTCGTTACAGCACGCGAGGTCAAACATTAGATATTTTGATCCCTAAAGTAAAAGTCCTCTAAGTCAAATTGTATCAAATTACTCATCCGTTGAGCCTTATGATCATGTGATTGTCAAAATTTTCTTGCTAAAAAAAATAAATGCACGCGAGGTTAAACATTAGGTATTTTGATCCCTAAGGTAAAAGTCCTCCAAGTCAAATTGTATCAAATTACTCATCCGTTGAGTCTTATGATCATGTGATACTGACAATACAGTCGTGTATGTATGCATCACTTATATGCAAAAAGCGTTGTCTTTGTAGCATGCCATAAGTCTTGATCGACTTTAGTTCAGTGAAGTACCAAACTAAAGAAAGTCTTTGAGGATTTGATCACAACTTAGGTTTATTTGTTACTTGGTCGGTGACAGTTACCTAAAATGATACTTAAACATCATATTAGGATAAATAAGGTAATGTTTAAACATCATTAAAAGGGATATAACATGACATTTAATTATCCTCAAAAGGTACGTAAGGTAACGTTTAAACGTCAATATAAAATATATAAGAGGACATTTCAGCATTATTAAAAGTTACATAAGTGGACATTTGAGCGTCGATGAAAGTTACCTACAATGATGCTTAAATGTCATAATATGATAACTAAGCTGACGTTTTAATGTCACTAAAAAGGATATAACATGACATTTAAATGTCTTCAAATGCTACCTAAGGTAACACTTAAACGTCACTATAGAATATGTAAAAAGATGTTTAAACGTTATTAAAAATTACATAAGATTACGTTTAAACGTCGGTGAAAGTTACCTAAAATGATGCTTAAACGACATAGTAAGATAAATAAGGTAATGTTTTAACGTCATTAAAAGGGATATAACATGACATTTAGATGTCTTCAAAAGGTACATAAGATAACATTTAAACGTCAATATAAAATACATAAGAGGACGTTTAGATGTTGTTAAAAGTTACATAAGGTAACGTTTAAGCATTGATGCAAGTTACCAAAAATGACACCTAAACGTCATAATATGATAGTTAAGGTGTTACGACCCGATTCTTGAATCCCTATGAGACATGAGAATCGGACCGACTCGACTGATCCCAAGACCTAGTCATCCAACGAGAAAGTAACCAAAAGAGCAGTAAAATAAACCACATTCACCATATATATAACTAGCAGTAACAAAATACAGTAGTAAAGAAAAGAACTACTACAGTACATACCACCACAACAGTAGAGAAATAAATAGGTACATAAACATGATGCTTATAATAAAAGAGTACTGTGGTAACAGAAAAATACTCATTACACAAAAGAAATGGTATAGTACGTACTACATAAGTAAGACTACTGGGCTCTACTAGGCCAGCTCCCTCAACAGCTGCCGGCTCTGGCTGCTCAACACCTGGTCCTGAAAAGGTGACAAAGGTGACACGTCAGCGAAACACTGAGTAGAGTGGCAACCAAAAGCTAAGAAAAACAGTAAGGTGGACAGTAGTTGTTATTTTTAATCTCTTTCTTTATTTTTCCATTTACTCATTCTTGAATTATTCCTCAGATCTTTCTCTTGATCTTGAATGTTCCTCGTGAGAACGATCTTGATTGCAGTCTTTTCCGAAAAGTGGAAGTAGCACGTGGTGCTCTCCTGGCCGGGAGAGTCCCCCGTGGTGGTCCTACCCTCAGTCAACCACCCCAAGGTCACTGACAGACGTAACGGTAACTGCGGCACGTGCGATAAATGCATGGGTAGCTACCCCGCACTGGTAAGTCGTTTCCGTTAACGGGTGAGCCCCAAAGCACAGCACGGAACCAGTATTGGGCAGAGCCCTCTCAGCAACGGGGGTCCAGCCCCTCCACAGTAACCAAACAGGGGTCTTGCCCCTTCACAGTCCGCGCACTCTCGCCTGACTACCCTGGTTTGCCTAGTGGACCTAACAAGTCGGTGTAGGAAGGCTAGCAGAACCCTAGGGCCCGTGGGGTGGCTAGTGCTCGTCCTACACTAGTAACTCTCCCCGATACTATGTACGCGAGGGCCAAAAGTTGATACAAAGTGGCTAGACCTAACCCCGGGTCCCTGGGGCGACTAGCTCTGCTCTGCACTAAACAGGGGGACAGTCGCTCTCCTTAGTACTCCGTACTCAAGGGCCAGCTCACTTCCCCAATTCTATTCCATTCACCTCTCAGGAGCTCTACTCCTAATTCCCCGTAGGGTTCATGCTCATATTTCTTTCACTAAGCTAATTTAGGTTTCATCATTTCAGCTTTATCTTCATATAGCCCATGTTCTCAACAGTTAATAGCCATTCATAACAAGCAACTGTTATCCAATTACAGGCAATTGTCATTTTTCTTTCTACTTTCCCAAGACTGCAATTTATATATTCACGACATTCGTTTTGGTGTTCCTGTTCCTAGGATTCATGCACACCCTAGGATCTATCATTCAATCTAGTTTTCCAGTCCTAGGATTCATGCAATACCCTAGGATCTATCATTCAATCTAGTTTTCCAGTCCTAGGATTCATGCCATACCTTAGGATCTATCGTTCAATCTAGTTTTCCAATCCTAGGGTTCATGTCACACCTTAGAATCTATTAATTATCTCATAAATGCATAAATGTTGGTAAATAATTAAAGGGAGCCACTCTACCCGCAAATCGGGATTACTGGGGGTGTGATCGGCAAGCCCACGTGCCTCCGTAACCCCCAGAGCCGCAACGGAACGAGATCCTAACATAAGGATCAAACACAAGGAACTACTCATAACAGGATACAAATATTGTAAACAGGTAGAGGAACTAATTCTGAGAAGAACGAAACTTGAAATGCGGAAAATGGACTTCGAATAGATCCTAAACGGGTTAAAAATGATAAGTCTGCCCAAAATTAGACGTCTGGAACATCTTCCAGACGTCTTAAATGATGGATCAGGTCATACCTTGCTCCTGCGTGGTCCTTCAAACGTCCATAATCCCGCTGAACCGCCTGGACTTAGTTTCCAGACGTCCGACTGTCACTCCGGACATCTGGAGACCCTCTCCGTTGTCTGATACTGTGCCCAAACATCTGATCTGTGTGGGAGGGTGTGCCCTTGCGCCTTCCCGAACGAGACCTGCACGCATACGCGACCGTCCTTCAACACGAAGACGAGGCAGAACCCTTCGGCGGAACGGCTGCATGGCCGTACATGCGAAAGAAGAAGGGAAGGAAAATATCGTACCTTTCAGACACTTGGGCCTTCCTCCAGACGTCTCCCGCGTCGTCTGGACGTAGGTCCAGATGTCTGATTATGGAAAATTTTCCCAAAATCAGGACCTCCTCGCCCTCCGCCTACTACGCAAGGCCGTGCCGCACCGTGCTCGCCTGCTGCCTGAGCTGCAGTAGCACCTCCCCAGTGCCACGCTCCCGCTGCACGCCCACCGGCCGGCCCTGGCTGCTTCGGCGAGCTCACACCCTCGCGCTCTAGCCCTTCTCCCTCTCACTGTAACTCCTCCTCCCCACGCACCCACGGCAGTAGCTGCTGCCCTCGCCCTCTCACTCTGGCGCTAACAGGAAGAAGGAGAAGACGGGGGTGTGATGGTGAGGGAGAGGAGAGGGGGTGTATTTGAAGGCGCCGTGGGGAGAGAGAGAGGAGGAAAGCTGCGCCTACAGGACGGAAAGGAAAGAGAAAGAAGAAAGGAGGGTCGCATTTCAGACACAAAATCGTACGTTGAAAAAATTAATTTCCAGACGTTTGGGAAGGCTTCCAGACGTGTGACCAAACGTCTAGGCCAACTCCCAGACATTTTAAAAGACGTTTGATGCCGGGGTCATAACATAAGGTAATGTTTTAACGTCACTAAAAGAGATATAACATGACGTTAAATGTCTTCAAAAGTTACATAAGGTAGCATTTAAACGTCAATATAGAATACATAAGAAGATACTTAAATGTTATTAAAAGTTATATAAAATGACGTTTAAACGTCTTAAAAAGCAATTTAAAGTAACATTTAAACATCACAGTGGGATATATAAGGAGACGTTTAAACGTCGCTAAAGATTTTGTAGAAACTTAAGGAAAAGTTAAAGCGGCGTTTAAACATCTTCAAAATTTCTTAATGTGACGTTTAAATGTTATCTTACGTGAGATATGGTGACGTTTAAACGTTTCCATAGTTATTCTTTGCATAGGTTCGTTAAAAGATAGCCAAGATGATTTTTGCATAGGTTCAGTTATGTGGTAAGACTTTTAAGAGACATTTAAACAACAACTTAGATTTTATAGACGACGTTTATTTAATGTTAACAAAATTCTTTTAGGTGACGTTTGATTTTCAACGTTAATATAGACCTATGACAACGCATCTAAGGAGACATTTATTGTGACATTTTTTTAACGTCTACAAAAACTTATGGCAACGTTTATTTCACTTATGGTGTTAAATAAACATCACCTTAAATCTTTTTGTTGTAGTGTGGGGTTACCTTACCTGTAAGGAGTTCTGTGCGACAGAATCAGACCACGAGGGGTGGCATAGGAATTGGGTTCGGAGTACTGAGGGGGGGACTGGCGATGGGGGAGATTGGGGTAGGGATCAAATCGAGTAACCGGTGTAAGGCGTGGGAATCGATTGAGCTTCGGCTTCGTTGTTGCGGCGCACTAGAGATGCCTTCATGACTTCGTCAATGGTGGTGGAGGAGGGTGCGATGGAATTAAACCGTGAAGGGTGGATTGGGAATTGGGTTCAGTGTGTTGAAGGGGGGACAGCCCGGACTGGCGATGGGGTAGATTGGGGTGCGGATCAGACTGAGTAAGTAGTGCAAGGCTTAGGAATCGATCAGGCTCTGACTTTGTCATTGCGGCATGCTAGTGATGCCTTCGTTACGTCGTCGATGGTGATGGAGGAGTGTAGGGTTTTTCTCTCCTTTTAGCGCCACTGGGAGATAGGGGAGTGAGAGTCCGTATGGGGATGTGTTCAGTTCAGATTCCGAATGGGGGGAGTCTTTGGAGATAGGAAGTCCAAAGTGCCCCCTAAGCCCCAGCGCTAGGGGTCTTTGGTCCACTTAATTGGGTTGAACGGGTAGAATGGGACCATGGGTTTAGAATTGAACCTTACCTGTTTATTAAATGGGTTAAACATGTTTGAACTCGTTTATAAACGGTTCAGGTTAGGTTCGGGTCCAATATTCGAGTCGATTTCAGGTCGGTTAAGCGGGTTGAAATTTTGCTGACAGGTCTAGTTTTGCAGTAATAATAATTTTAAAAGTATAAAAAATAAGATTTTGTACAAGTAAGAAAAAATGACTTGTAAAAGATAATTATCTTTATCAATTATGTAAATGATGGAGTTATTATATTTGCCTTTTATGTATTTTAAAAGATCTTTAAGTCCTCGTAGGTGCTAATCCAACCAAAATGATCAAACTATATGCATTACAAATATTTGACTTGAATATTCAACACATATATATCATATGATAGGCCAACCAAATGTAATCAAGTACAGGTAAATTACAATAAAAAATAAAAGTACTAATCTTGTGTGTTTATATTTAGTTCAAATTTGGATGTTCACGCTTTTTCTATGACAAGAAGTAAATTGTTCATATCTAGTTCTAACAAAATTGTAGGATTGCATTGGAAAACTTACAATTGCAGGGAGCACGAGGGTTAAGATTTTGTTAGTTAAAAAATAGCAAGAGTCATCAATGTTTATCTAGTGTTTAATGTATGATGCATATATGATATATATTTTGATAAATAGTATGAATATATATGCATATATGATATATATTAATATAATTAGGCTAACGGGCTAAGCCTTAAGGTGACCCCATAAAAGGGCCAATGGGCCAAGCTGGGTTTGAGGTACCACGGCCCAAGGCTTTACCCATTTAATAAATGGGTCATATTTATACCCAAGCCTGACCCAAGTTAATTTTCGGCTGAGGCTTAGGCTTGGGTGGGCCCAATCATTTGGGTCAATGATGAGAGCCTCATCATGAACCCTAACTAGCACATTTTGACTTGAATAAGTATACAAAAGCTCCTACAAAACCTAAGGGAAAGCCTAAATCAAAGAACTATAAATTTGAGTATAAAGCAACTCACAAGGGGTAAAACTATAATTTTACCAATGTAGTACACAAACGAGGTGTCTAAGGATCTAAACACAGGTCAAATGGGCTTAATAAGAAAGAAAGTGGGATGATTTGATCTGAAAAGGGTTATAGTAACTTCTAGGAATTAAATGACATTCTGTAACCCTAAAACAAATCTGATTTAATTCACGAAGTTCCAGGCAAGATAAAAATCAATAAAACCCTCTAAAATTCATGAAAAAACATTCCTTAGGGTTTGGAACCTTCAATTTGACCATTGGAACCTATCTTGACCTAGATTGAGAACCATACCCAATTTTTGACCTAATTAGGGTTTTTGTGCAAATTGACTGGTCAAACATGGTCAAACCTAAAATCAAACCTTATCATTGATTCCTTAGGTCCAAATTAGGTTTGTACCAAAATTTGAACCTTAGGGAAGGCCATTTTGACCTACTTTACAAATTGGTCCTCAAGAATTACTTTTTGAACCTTAACTTTTTGAACCCTTGCATTTTGCCCCTCAGCTTTCCCTTCGTTCTTTACAGGCCGGTCCCTCTGCCTCCTGCAGTGGCTACCCATGCCTCCGGCAACTTTGCGCAGAGGATGGCGCCGCACAGGATATGGGGATCGGCCCTAGAAACGAGAGGGGGGTCCCCTGCGTTATCCTCTTTCACATGAACCCCTCCCATGCCCTGCCGATGCCCATACCTCTCGTGCGAATGCACGAGAGGCATGGGTCTCTTCTCCGGCCTTTCTCCGATGAGCTGCCCACGCTTCCTCCTCGAGATCTCCTCGCCAACATCTATTTAAGAAGCGACTGGAGCTACTGGTTGGGGCAAGCCTATTTTGGCCGAAGAAAACCCTCAAATTTCGTATCCTCCTCCTCCGACCATTTGCCCGCAGGCTCCGACGACCCTCCTCCTCCTCTCTCGTCGCCTTGCCACCATACCAGTGGCAGGGTTACCTCCGCCGTCGCTCGTCGCGCCTTGCCATATTAGCAGGTGCCCTCCAGTCTCTCTTCCTCGTCGCCATCATCTTTCCCACAGGGCATCGTCTCCAGTGACGGCAGGATTGAGCCGTCCGCCTCCTGCCCCACCTTTGTCTGCTTAGCTTGGTAAAAACTCTTCCTCTTTCTCCCCTCTTTATTTCCCCCTTATCAATTATTATTTTCAACCCCTCGACAGTTGCCAACCACCACCATATCCACTCCTCCGGAAGACCACCGGCGAGGTGACCCTGCCACTCCATGCCACCATCCGCCTCGCCAAACCCCTCAGAAGCTCCACCATCACTCCCTGATCATTTTCCCCTTTTCCATTGACCACCACACTCTCCACACACTGTCCCCGAACACACCCACCTGCACCTCTACAGTGTGCCCTAGGCACACGCCCATAGACGTTCCCACGCCTCACCGACCACCTCTGCACATTCGCCACACCTTGGCGAAGCCCCCCAAGGCATCTGACAGGGCCGCAAGGCCATGTTCGTGTTTTCAGGGTCAGAGCGTCTTCCGCCATTAGCGCAGGAGCGGAAGCTTGCTTGAAGCAAGCATGCTGAAGCTCCAGGTCTGCCTAGCCCAGGTGCAACAGTCTCAGGTGTGCGGAATACTCTCGCGCACGCACTCAGACCCTCAATTGGAGTCGAAGGCCTTAGCTGCAACCATAATTGCTTGAGCCTTGCTCCTGCAGGCGCACGAAGAAGCAGGTGGGACTTTAGTCCCACCTCGGAAGTGAAGGTGCGCCTGCACCTACATAAAAGGAAAAAGTGACTTAGGCTTATCGCCTCAAGTCACACAGGGGTGAGGTCCCTCGCCCTCACTCACCCGGTCTCGTCCGTGGCATTGCCCACGCAGGCCTGGCTCGCGACCCGAATACCCTGCCTGTGCACACCTCGCGCACCACCCACACCGATGCGCCGGGTCCTGGGCGCATCACTTGTAACGACCCGATTCCCGAGTCCCTACGAGACACGAGAACCGGACCGACTCGACTAATCCCAAGACCTGGTCGTCCAACGAGGAAGTAACCAAAAGAGCAGTAAAATAAACCACATTCAGCATGAATATAATTAACAGTAAGAAAATACAGCAGTAAGGAAAGAAACCACTACAGTATATACCACCACAACAGTAGAACAAAATTCATAACATAATATGAAACTGCAGGTAAAGAAAAGTACAACGATAACAAGAACTACTCACTACAGTGGAACCAAAAAGAGGTACAAGAGAATAGTGGTAACTCTACTGGACCCTACTCGGCCCAGCGTCCTCTGCAGCCGCTGACCCTGGCTGCTCAACACCTGGTCCTGAAAGGTAACAAGTGTAACACGTCAGCAAAACGCTGAGTAGAGTGGCAACTAAAACAAAAGAAACAGTAGAGTGTACAGTAGCTGTTATGTTCTGTTACTTTCTTTAATTACGTCTTTCTATTTTCCCACAATTTATCTATTTCTCAGATCCTTCACTTGATCTCGAATGTTCCTCGTGGGAACGATCTTGATTGCAGTCTTTTCTGAACAGTAAAAGTAGCATGTGGTGCTCTCCTGGCCGGGAGAGTCCCCAGTGGTGATCCTACTCTCAGTCAACCACCCCAAGGTCACGGACAGGCGTAACGGTGACTCATGCACGTGCGATAAGCGCACAGGTAGCTAACCCGCACTGGCACGCGGTCAGTCGTTTCCGTTGACGGGTGCACCCAAAGCACAGCACGGAACCAGTACAGGGCAGAGCCCTCTCAGTAACAGGGGTCCAACCCCTCCACAGTAACCAAAAAGGGGCCTTGCCCCTCCACAGTCCGCGCACCCTCGCCTAACTACCCTGGTTTGCCCAGTGGGCCTAACAAGTCGGTGTAGGAGGCTAGCAGAATCCCGGGACCCGTGGGGTAGCTAGTACCTCCCTACACTAGTAGCTCTCCTCGGTACTACGTACACGAGGGCCAGCAAGTCGGTACAAAGTGGCCAGTCCTAACCCCGGGTCCCTGGGGTGGCTGGCTCCGCTCTGCACTAAACAGGTACAGGTACTTCCCTTGGTACTACGTACCCAAGAGACAGCACACTACCACGTCTTTCTTTCTCAGTTCCATTACTTTCTCTTTCCAGGAGTTCCACTCCTAATTCCCCGTAGAGTTCCAGCTCTTTTAACTCAGAACATCCAGGTTTTACTTTCCAGTTTCACGTTCTTACAACCCATATTCCCAGACATGCTCATTTATTCATAACAGGCAGTTGTTAAACCAATTTACAGGTAGCTATTATTTCCTTTCCACAATTTCCAAGACTGCAGTTATTCATATATTCCACTAGTTCTTCCCATCCTAGGATTCATGCCATACCCTAGGATCTATCATACAATCTAGTTTTCCAGCCCTATGATTCATGCAACACCCTAGGATCTACCATTCATTCTAGTTTCTCATTCCTAGGATTCATGCAATGTCCTACGTTTTATTTATGGTTCATAATTAACAGATTATACTAATAAACTTAAAAGCCACTCTACCGGTTACAACAGGAGTACTGGGGGCGTGGTCGGGAATCCCGCGTGCCTCCGCAACCCCTGAGACTACAACGGAACGGGATCCTATTACAATGATCAAATGCAAGGAGTTTCTCAAAACAGTATACAACTACTGTAGACGGGTAGAGGATGTAATTCCGAAAAGTACGCAACTAGAAACGCGGAAAACGGACTCCGAACGGGCCCTAAACGGGTCGAAAACGATGAAACAGTGCAAAATCAGACGTCTAGAACCTCTTCCAGACGTCTTAAAAAGTGGATCAGAGGTTACCTTTGCTCTGCGTGGTCTCTCAAACATCCAGAAGCCTGCGGGGGCGTCTGGCCTAGTTCCCAGACGTCCGATGGTCACCCAGGACGTCTGGAAGTTGCTCCCATCGTCTGGAACTGCAGCCAGACGTCTGATTCGCGTTGGATGCGAATCAGAACCTGCGCGTACCCATCTCTCTCTCTCAGTACGGTCAGTCGAAGAAAACGAAGAAGACGGAAATAACTCACCTTTCAGACGTCTGGACAGTCTTCCAGACGTCGTTCTCGTCGTCTGGCTAGAAGCCCAGACGTCTGATTCTGGAAAAGTTTCCAGAACCAGGGCGCAACTCGCCCTCCGCTCGCGACGCCCAGCCGCGCTGCGTCTCGTCCGCCTGTTGCTCAAACTGCAGCAGTCCCCCCCGCGTCGTTCCGCGCCCGCTGTGCCCCCCGCTGGCCGGCCCTAGCAGCCCCGGCGAGCTCGCCCTCACGATCGAGCGCCTCTTCCACGCGTAGCACCTCCTCCCACGCTCACCGCGGCTGTCGCTGCCGCCGCTCACTCGCGCTCGCTCTCGCACACTGGCTGGAAGGAGAAGAGGAAGGGGGCGAAGGTGACGGGAGTGAGGGAGAGGGCGTGGCCTTTTAAGGCTGCACGAGGAGGAGAGAGAGAGAGCGAACAGGGTGGGTCTGCGGTCGCAAGAGAGAGGGAAAAAGAGGGAGAGAGAGCGTACGCAGGTCTGCGGGCTCAGGCGTGCAAACGAAACACGCGTGCCAAAAATAACCGATTCCCAGACATCTGGAAGTGGTTCCAGACGTCTGGTCAGACGTCTGGGCCACCTCCTAGACGTCTTAAAAGACGTCTAAAGTGCGCGTTCGTAACATCACCCGACCTGAATACCCGATTAAGGCTCTGGGGGAGCGAACCTTAGAGTGAATTTGAGAAAGAGAGATGCGGGGAGGGTAGGGGTTAGGTTTTGCCTAACCGGACGCCTGTGCAAGGAATAGGAGGGGAAGCAAAGGAAGAGGAGCAGCGAGGACTTAGCCGCAAAGCACCCGCAGTAGCGAAGAAGAAAGAAGGTGGAGGAGATGCAGCAACTCAAGAAGAAAAGAAGAAGCCAAGGAGGAGCTACAGCAGAAGGAGCTGAAGAAGAGGAAAGAGCCAAAGAAAAAGAGAAAAGAAAAGGAGGGAGCCTACCGTACAGAGGAAAGCCAAGAATAAAGGCAAAAGAAGAGAGGGCGTGAACTGTAGCAAACACCACTTAAGGCGTCTAATTCCTAGAATCAGACGTCTGAAGACAGAGAGAGCAAAGAAGAAAGAAGAGAAGGAAAAGAGAAGAAGAGAAGAAAGAAAGAAAAGAAGAAAATAATTTTTTTTGTTCATTCTCTCTCTTAAATTTTTGTAAAATATTATATCATAGTAAATTGTGAATTTGTATGCTTCTAGAATCAAAGTGTGCTCCTTGAGTTCGACCTCGGGATATTTTAAATTCCAAGTAATAAATTGAAATAAACTGGTAATTGCTTTTCGCAACATACTGCAACGAACATAACTTTAAAACACAGCGAAACGCGAATGCACCACTCAAGTCGACTCAGCCCAATGCTCACCCAATTTCACGTGCTCAATTTTGACGTTGTATGTGATGCACGTCAAAATTGAAGCTCTTTCCGACGAAGTGTTACTTACTGCAAGCCCCCCCCTTTCAAGTAAGGGGGGAGTGTCATTTTGGCTTCAAAAATGATCTTTGATTACTTTTTTTTCTTAGGTAAATCTAGATCAGGATTGAAGTTAGATAAGTTGAAAAAGGTATTTGTTTGATGGGTTTGTAATGATAGGAAATTTATAATAATTGGTATGGTGACGTGATATTATCATGTTAGTGGATATGACTTTAATATATATTAATATTGATGTGATATTATGAATATATTTTTTATGTTGATGTAAGCATATTTTAATATATATCGATGTTAATGTAATATATGAGATGGTAATGATTGATATAGATAGATAAAATGTGAAATCTTTTGAAGAGAATTTAAAACTCACCCTTAATCTTCCTCTAAATCCTTATCTCACCTCCAAAGCTGATGCCAAACACAGCCTAAAGGATAATATGCATACACACATGCTAATTCCATTCTCCAAGTGTGATTTAGAATGACATGGAATGGTTGGATCTTTAGAAGATAGACATCCTAAGTAGGATTATCGAGTGAGTCCATAAATTGGACCAGACTCAATTTGGATTTAGGCTCGACATTACCACTCCAATTTGATTCACTCTAGATAGGACTCGATTGAGTAGATTTGGACTCGCAATGGGCCACGTGTGCTTAACTGAGCACGTGAATATATCAAGTCATTTGCAATCTTAGGCCCATAATTTTCATGCTTTCACTTGATAACCTCGATAGATTGGTGAAATTTACAATGTGGATCATAATGTACATAAGGAAGTTCATCATCAACTTGCATGAACATCATAATTGTAATGAGGGAGAAAAGCTGTACAGGAAAAATAGGATAAAACACAATCACCGTATACATATCAGCAGAGAATCACCAAATTCATCTTAGATAAACTTGTGAAAGTTACAAAAATATGAAATTTGAGTTTGACAATAGTGAGAATTCAGATGACAAAGCAAAAGCGAAAATCTACAAGATGCACGCTTCCCTTTTTTTTTTTTATTGGAGAGAGATATGAAAGGTGTTGTATTGCTTTAATTTGCAAAATAGAAAATGAGAGATGGGAATTTTAGGAATGTAGGTTTCAGTAAACTTGACCTGAATAACTTAAATTGACTTGAACTTGATCAGGTTTGTGTATGAGTTTTATCTAAAAAATCTGATCAGATTTGGGTTTGGATATGGGTATGTATCTATACCCGGTTACTCAATCCGAGTACTCGAATAAAATCTTTATTTACCTGAAACATATAAGTTTCATCCTACGTTCCTTATTCTCTCAACCCTAATCTTCCTCATGATTTTCTCCATGATTCTAAAGGTTGAGAGTGTTTTTAAAACTTACATTGGATATTTATTTTTGGGATACGGATATTTTGTTTGAAATGTACATATATTTTGTCTTCGTTGATTTTTTTTATTTTTGATACATTTTTCTTGAAAGTTTTTTTTTATAATAATTTCATTAGAGATCAATAAAGTAAGGGTACCCTCAACTCTTAAGTTTCGAACTTTTTAAAAATAAATAATTAATAAATTGTATTATAAATTTTTTACAACTTTAACTTTAATTTAGCTACAATTTAATTATAATATTAATTTATAAATAGATATTGGATGGATAGATAGATATTTGATCAAAGATGGATATGAATTTAAATTTTTATATCTGATAGGTAAATAGATAAAATATAAATACCAATTTTATAAATAAATATAAATATAAGTTTAGTCAAAAATTCAACCTAAATCTCACCCGTTTGCATTCCTGGGGAGCACCCATGGTAAGTCATTGCATGAAACAACGCAAAAGATAAACAGGACCAGAAACATTGTGCTTGTGCACTACAATTCTCCGTAAGCAACACGTACATACAATTCTCCGTAAGCAACACGTACACCTTGATTTTTTTATCTGAAAATTAAGATGATTTATTATAACCTCCAAGAGTACAAGGGAAGTGAGGCCAACACCAGAACCTAGCGACATTGAAAGTAATGCAATACCGAGCAAGATTGTGCACTACCCCTGCATCCTCCCTAGGGACCTTGAAAAGCTTACTAGCTCGGACGGTGGCGAGCAGAGATTGACATCGAAAAATTACATGCTTAGACCGCCATGCAAGCTGCAGGATTAATTTATTTCGGGTATTAATTTTTACTTTGAAGTGTTAACTTTTGTTTACTCCAAGGATTAATTTTGAAGATCTTAACATCTGTTTTGAGAGACTAATACTTATTTTAATAACATCAGTTTTAAAGAGTGTTAGTAAAATAGATATTAACTTCGTAACTCACTCACACCTAAGTTCTACTCTACAGAAACTGGTGTTAACATCAATTCAGGTAAATATCATAAGAGTTAACACTACATGTTAACACTAATTTAAGTAAAAAGAAACTGACATTAATATCACCCTGCAGGTAAACAAAAATGAAGATTAACACTAATTTCGCATTTTTTAACATCGCTTTTCTAACCTACGAAGTAAACTTGCCCTTAAAGGATATGAGAAATCGGCCCCTTTGCATTATGAGAATGTAGCCATTGACCATTCGCAAATTCAACATAAGATTAAGGCCTTGAGGGTTAGTTTACTTGGAGGGTTAAGAAAGTGATGTTAAGAAATGTGAAATTGGTGTTAACTCTTAATTGTGTTTATTTGTAGAGTGATGTTAACATCAATTTGTGTTTACTTGAATTGGTGTTAAGTTGGAGTGTTAACCCTTGTGGTGTTTTCTTGTTAGTAGTGTTAAAAATTTAAATGAAAAATCGTGAGAGACAACAAAATCGTCGGACTTAAACACGGATTTGCCTAACACCAGTAGCAACTTGTGTTAGACAAATCAGTGTTAAGAGTTCTTAACCCATGTTAACCAAAAGGAAATTAACCTTTCAAGTAAATAAGGATTAACCTCTCAAAAAAAGAGTTAACCCCTCTAATAAACTAATCCTGAGAGATCGCGAACATTTCAGCAAGCTTAGGGACCATCAACCAGAAAAGGCATCGCTTCCCAAGCCACCGTCTCACCAGATTCATTAAGAAGTATAGCCGCAACACAAGATAAATCGTGACAAGTTGCAGCATCAACAACAATTCAGGCAAAAATAGTGACAGGCTAGCTCTATGGCTTAGAGAGAAAGGACCCAATCGAAATAATGTCTAAGGGCAATGCGCACATCTGGTCAAAATGTGCTCTATGATCATATCTTGGAGTCATTTTCCTTGTATTCAAAATGCCAAAAATTTCCAAGCTATCATCAAGAGACTCATAATCCCAAAGGAGGTTGAAGCATGATTATCGGATCTTCTCTAAGGTTGTATTTGGTAGTAGAATAAGAGTTATTCCAAGAAAAAGTGGTATAAGGATGAGTATAGTAGGATATTTGTTTGAGTGATATAATAAGTAGTGAAATAAAATGATTAATATGATGATGTAATGTTAATAGATAATTTCTTAATGTTACGATATGGTGTGAGTGGATCGATGTAATATAATAAATATTTTTAATAAGTATATTATGTTGAAGTAAATATATTGTAATATGAGAAACAAACATTAACCACGATAAAATTAAAGCTCATTTTCACACCCCCCTCCCTATCCCTAACAAGGGGCCCCGCCATTAGGTGGGGGTCCACACCCCTATTTTGACTTATTTTCTAGATCCAACGAATGGAGGAGCGACTTCAAAAAGGGCATCGGAAGTGCCTTGTACAAACTATTCTCTTTTCATATATATTAGTGTTGACGTGATATAATAAAATAATTTAATTTTAATGTTAATTAATATAACGAGATTGGTTGTGTTATTTGATTTTAGGTTTTTTTTCCTTTGATATTCTTTTGATACTTGTTTGGCTGAGAGATGACTTATCAGCCAAATGGAGCCTAAGATAGAGACCAGGAAAGTGCACCCTCCCTTCCCCAAAGTCAATGATACAACATACCGTAGACCATAGATTAAAGGAATTATAGGTGATCACCCAGAAGGGAGAGGACCATAGCCTTCAACCATGAAGCAACCTGCGAACCCGATCCATGATCGCGACAATAAAAGTCCTACATAGGAGAGCTAATGACACCCTCAAGAATCGATAGTCGCAGTTTTGGATGCTTATCAACTCCTGTCAAATGCATCATTTATAACAGGGCGAAAATACTTCATATATCTAATAATTATATGTATAGATATCGTAACATTGGGTAATGGAAGAATGGCTTGTGAGCATTCATGTGCCTACTCTTTCTGTTTGTCTGCCGCATGAGAAAGGTAATCATATGTGCAAGCCACCATCTAACCAAGGGTCTAGGGGCTTTGAAAAAAGGACAGGAGCGGGAATTAACAGGTGTGGTACCCCTAGTATAAAAATAAGATAATCATAGTTTTGTGAATGAAGGGAAGTAATGGATGATAAAATAAGACATGATATAGGTCCTCGTACATTTACAAAAGGTATTTTACATCACTTAGAAGACTTTGAATGGAGAGAAAAAATTATTATTAAACACCTCCAATGTTGAGAATTAATAGAAAGAAAATAATGTAAATTTGAGCAAATATTAAGCCTAGCTAGTTCGTAATAACTGTGATTTTTAAGTGAATTCAATATATTATCTCTGTCTCACAAACATAACCATTGCCTCATGTGAAATGTTAAAATAGCAAAGAAGAGGATAAAGAGACTTAAGCATTCAATTTTAACCGAGCATCTTCACTGTACAACATTGATTTTCAACCACTCAGATGGAAGGCCTCCTCAACTAGTCAACTATAGGTACAAGGATCATTCAAGGAAGTGAGAAAAAAAAATTAATGGAGTTGGAAAGGAGAAAATTGAGAAAATAGAATTCTTCCCTAAATGGCTAGCTACTCCTTACATAGGGGGCAAAAATTAGTATAAGCTAACGCAAGATCTACAATTCATCATTCTCCATATTTATTATAAGTAAAGGATCTTTGCTAGAATTCAAGTGCACCCCTTTAATCCAATAAAAGCATGACATAATTAACGAGGGAAATTTTTGTGAGTCTCTTTGAATATACTAAATATTCAACAAATATAATTATATTTAGTATATACTAAATATAATTGCATTACAACTTCATCCTTGTTAAGTAAGAGACTAATAATATAAATAAGCATCAATACATATGGTTATTTTTCAATAATAATGTAATGGTCAATTGTATGTATTGCAAATATGATTCATGGATAAAGTTAAAATACAACTTAACGTTTATATAAAAAGATTCTGCTTAGAAATAATGTAATAATTTATTGAGATAAGTTTTTAAATCAACTTTCGACATCATCTAACAAACACAAATGTAAACTTTCATTAGGCCTTTATAATACAGTGGTCCAAAAATACTTTTCCGTACACACACACATAGATATGAGAGGATAATGGCACCTCAACTTCTAAAGTTTTATTTGGCTATTAGATATTCACTACTAGAAAACTGGGTTTTCACGACGCATTTTTCGCAACGATTTTTGTTAAAACCGTCTTCTTTATCGAATAGCCCTCAGCGGACAAGCAGGATATATACACAAACGGTTTTCAAATTGTCTTATTGCTGATTTACACGATTAACACGATGGTTTTACTTAAAATGGTCGTGTATACTAGCCCTCAAAACTCCTCGTTATTTGTGGAGGGTCCCGCAATGACGTACATGACGGTTTTCTAAAAAACTGTCATGTATATCATTCACACAAATTTCCATAGGCGTGAAAATTCACTCCCTAACGCGACATTAAACGATGGTTTGCTGTAAAACCGCCGTTAAATGTGACATATTAGTTGCAGCTACGCCCGATCCCTAGAATCCTCCCCTTTCATTCCTCTTCGTCTTGGATCCCCGACCCTTTCACCCTCGGTGCTGTCCATCGGCCACTTCGCCCCCTCATTCTCGATAAGCCCCCATCATACTCCTCCTCCTCCTCCCACGGCCATTCCCCACCTCGTGCTCCTCCTCCTTCCATGGCCGCTACTCATCCTCCACATCGATCCCCACGACATCGCCCACCTCCTCCACACATAGCCACTACCCCGTCCTCCTCCTCGACCACCATCTGGCCACCTCCTCCCTCATCTGCCCCTCCTCTTCCCACTTCCTCCTCACCCCCCCCCACCCCCCCCCCCCCCCCCATCTGCCCCTCCTCCTCCCCCTGCCTCCCCCCATCCGCTCCTCCTCTTGTCCTTGCCTCCCCATTTAGCCCATACCCTCAGAAGCAATAACCCTCCCACTCTCATCCCATTATTTATTTTTTTAAATTAGTTTTTATTACAAATTACTAATTATCGTATTTGATTTGTGATATTTGATTTTGGTTACGGTCGTGGTTGGACGCGTGCACATCAATTCACGTGTTTCGCAAGGTATGAATAAGCTCATCTTTGTATTAATTATATTATTATATATGAATGCATGAATATGGAGTATACCCACTTTAGTTTCAATGTTTATGCTTGACGATAATGTAGGGTGTGCCCACTTTTAATTTCAGTTTATATTCATATTTTGAATGTGAAGTGTACCTACTTTAATTTCAATTTGTATGCATGATTAGAATGTGGGGTATACCCACTTTAATTTTACTTAATATGCATGATTAGAATGAGGGGTGTACCCACTTTACTTTCAATTTGTGTGCATGTTTAAAATGTAGGGTGTACCCACTTAATTTGTGAATTCTTATACTCTGCCGAAAATTGTAATTTGTGTGTCGAAATGTGATTGCATTTGGACATCATTGGGATTATGCATTAATCAAATTACACATAAGCCCTTCATACTTCACATTTCATTCACCTAAAAAGTCTCAAGGACTTTTCTGCAAGTTGTCAGGGACTTATAAGCGAGACCTGATGTTGAAGCGATCTTTCAAGGGTTTACGTTATCATCGTCGTAGTTCAAATCCTCAATCGATCGAATAACAAATAGAATTTGTAACTCGAATATACGTTTGAGGTGGAACGCAGAGAGCAAATAGGAATTCACACACTAATCTTTAATTAGAGTCAATGAGCACAATTAATTAAGCATTAAAAATAGATATTCAATGAATAATAACCTGTCACATTATTTATTCAAGGTATCTAGAAATTGCATGGAGTAAAAAGAGGAGAATAAAAAATAATGGTGATTTAGATCACCACCAATCCTCTTAATTAATCATGTATGCAATTATTCAATCAGAATTCAATTGTAAACTATTGTACTTAAATTATTCAACAGTAATTCAAATAATTCCACAGTCAAACGCCAAGTACTTAGATGCTACAGTGCAAAGGCACTGTTCATCTTCTTCTCTTGCTTCTTCTTTCAGAGCTTTCCTTCTCTCTTTCTTTCTTCTTCTTCCTTCCTTCTTCTTTCACAGCACGCACAGGCCTTCTCGTTCCTTCTCCTTAGTTTCCTTTTCCTTCCTCTGCAGCACAAGGGAAACAACCTCTTCTACGGCTAAGTGTCACATAGGGACACTTCTTCAGAGAGCAAAAACCCCCTCTCTCTCCTCACAATTCCTCCTCTATTTATCTCTCAGAACCGGGCATACATTTGGGTAAACAAATCCATGTATTCGGGTATTTGGATCCAGGTGACCAGGGCTACCGGGCGTGGAGGTAGCCGAGGTGTGCGTGCATGTGAGAGGGACCCGACCCCCATTGTTACGACCCGATCCCAGATCCCTACTGGACCCGAGACCAACTCGCCTCGACTGATCCCAAGACCCAGTCGTCCAACAAGAATTAACCAAAAGCAGAAAATATTCCACAACCACGCATGCAATGTAACTAGGCAGAAAAAAATAAGTAGACAGTAAAATAAATAAAATGAAATGTCTCACAATATTACATTTCATTACAACTACAACAGCGGAAAGTAGAACAGAAACGTAACAGAAACAGTCATACATATATCAAATACTCACTACAACAAAAGAAGCTCTGAAACAAAAAGGAAACACAGCTAAGAATGGGCTCGACTGGGCCTAGCTCCCTCTGCAACCGATGTTGTTCAACTCCCTGGCCTGAACAATGTTGTAAAATCCATAGTCAGCTAACGCTGAATAGAGTTGTGGTTAAGCCATTTCTATGAAATTAACATAACACAAGCAACTAATTAATTATTCAATTTCATTTTGCTCAACTAAGTAGTTCTGATTTGTTTATTCTCTTAAGAATCTGGTCATTTCTTGATCTTGACTGTCCCTCAAGGGGACGATCTTGATTGCAGTCTTTCCCGTGATGTAGGATGTACACGTGGTGCTCTCCTAGCTAGGAGAGTCCCCCGTGGTAGTCCTATATCTAGTCAACCACCCTGAGGTCACGGTCGCAACATAGTGGTGACTACAGCACGCACGAGAAGTGCACGGGTAGCTACCCTGCACTTGCACGAGGTCAGTCGTTTCCGCTAGCGGGTACGCCTAAAGGTACAGTACGGAACAACACAGGGCCTTGCCCTCTCAGAACAGGGGTCTCGCCCCTGCAAAGTCCCCGTATCCTCGTCCGACTATCCCAGTTTGCCTAGTGGGCCTAATAAGAGTCGGTGTAGGGTGGCTAGTCCTGACCCTGGGCCCAGTGGGGCGGCTAACTCCCTCCCTACACTAAGTAACTCACCTTAGTACCACATACGTGACACCAAGTCGGAGTCGAAGTAGAGTGGCCAAACCCACCCCATGTCTCTAAAGCGATCGACCACGATTCATATAAAAAATTGTAGTTGTTGTAGTATATGTCACAAATATAAATTGTTATTGCGTCAATTTTATATAATTACATAATTTTTACTTGTTTATTCGAAGTCGTTCACTAGGATGTACAAAATTATTCTTTAATTCAAAAAAAAAATCAATTTTATGTACCATTATAAATGAATGAATTAATGAATGAAAGGATTAAACTAACTTATGTATTGAAATGCTTGCAAACACAAATATACAAATAAGCATCAAACACTATTCATATATAGTATATACTATCTATTTATAACTTATAATACTAATACTTACATATATATACGATAATAAGTAATAATATATACTATACTAACTTAACTTAGTATATTAACATATATAGTAACATATATAATATGTACAGCGACAGATATAAATGTCACTAAACCCTAGCAAAACTATGTATAGAATCTAAGATAAAAACTAGGGTCTATAGTGACACTTATTCTATCTATAGTGACGGATAATTCTATCAGTAAAGCTATTATGTTATTTATAACATATATAGCTCAAACTTTACCTATACTACGTATATTTAATATACAGATACTTATTATTTACAGTATACTTAGATATATATATATATACGTATACACTATACAGATATACATATACACTTAACTCTTCTTTCTCTTTTTCTTTATCTTCTTCGTTCAGGCTTAACTCTTTCTCTTCTTCTCTATTCTCTGTTCTTCTAACACTTAGTTTCTTTTTCTTCTCTTCTTAACTTAGTCGGTCTCTCTTCTTAATTAATCTCCTTATTAGGCCTTACTTAGTTTAAAAATTAGGCTTATTAGTTGGCGGGCAGCCTTTTCGAGGGATACATAGCACTCTCGCGGGTGGGACCTGACCTCTACTAGGAGACACCCTAATTCGTTAATTAGGCCTCTTAATTGTGTTTTATGCCCAGTAATGGGCTTAATCAAGCCCTTGCACAGTGCATGGCTCCCAGCCACACACCGCACACTGTTCACACATCTCAATGCCAAAGCCATATACCATACATACTCAGGGGAAAAGAGGGGATAAGGTTTGCTTGCACCCAGCACATGTGGACTGAATAGCAAAGAGAACAAAAACAATTTAAGCACCTCAGAGCGATTTGCCATGCACGATGTGGCACTATCTTTAGCGCCACTCAACGCTGGAATTCCAGCACAGCTATTCTAATTTCAGGTTTTTTGGCCCTCGATTTGAGGGCCATAATTTATTATAAAGTAAAAATAAATTATATGATATTAAAGTATTTACATAATACTACGTAATTGTACAATTAATTTACAAAATTAATCATGTTTATTATATAAATAAATTAGCTAAAGTTTGTAAATAATTCAACTTGATTTTAGAGTTTATTTCTTAATTAATGTATAAATTAGTTAATGTATGGTCTAATTGACCATTTACAGTGTTAATGTACATATTAAAGTATTTAATAAGGATTTTTATTATACTTTACATGATTTATTTTGGTTTTATTTACATTTAAATAGCTTATTTCTGGCTATCTTACATATAAATTAGGTTTAAATAGTACAATACATTATAAATAGTTAAATTAGCTTAACTTACGTAAAATACATTAATGTAAATGTATCATATAAATTAGTTCAGTTTTAACTTAATTTACTAATTTATTTTGATTTAACTTAATAACTTAGGTAATAACTTAATAAATTCAGTATTTATTATATATACATAATTAAATTATGATACATGGTTTCTAATATACATAATAAATATATAGATATATATACATAGTATAAATAGTGATTACATTTATATACAGAGCTTTATAAATTTATTTAAGTTATAGTACTTATAAGTTAGTATAAATAATAACTAGTTATATAATTAAGTTATATACAGTTTAACTAATCTTAAATATATAATTTACATTATATAATAAATATATAAGTTATATATATCTATTATGTACATATCTTACATTATATGCATATATACTTACTATATAGCTTATATTTATATGTATGTACATAATATACAAGGTATTTTTGGGAATTTTTGGAGTTTTTCTACCTTTTATGATTTTTATATATTTTGTGGAGGTAGATGATGAGAAAGAAAGAGAGAGCTGAGATGAATAGATTATTTTTGGTGTTTTTGTGTCAAGAGATTTTTATTGAATTTTATGCTAAACTAAATCGTCAGCTGGTCTGTTCTACCAAACCGAGGGTTCAAAATACCATGAAACTTAGTGTTTACATAAAAATATACCTAATTTTCACTAAGATAGGTTTATTTTATTTTTTTCGATTTTCTATAGTATTTTTTATTTATTTACAAGTTGAGCATAATCTAGGCCTAAGAAAGGTTGTTGATGTGAACCTAAGGCCTAGAAAGTAATTCTAAGTGTTGAACATGCAGTTAAAACATTCAGATATAAGCATTAAGACATAAAGAATATGTTCATACACTCAAACATGGTTTTCAATGAGTTTTGACATTAATTTTCATCATTTGGATGGTTAGGCATAATTTTAGCAGACAAAAGAGATTTAAAAAAAATGACAAGCACTTCATATACAGTTATAAAATCTACAACAGTACAGGAATGCTTATACACAGTCTACACAACATTACATACATGTCAGCTTATTCTAACTAGTTAAACCTAAGCCTACAGTCCCTCTAATCAGCTGCAGCAACAGCAAGCAGTAGCAACATCGGCAACAGCTGCAACAAACAATAGCTATTGCAGTGGTTTGAATACTGCATGCTGGAATTCAGCACTGTAGTAGCAACAAATTCAGACCATCTGAATTAATTCCAGACGTCTTAAAAGGTAATTCCAGGACTACTGTGTGCTTCTTTTCTTCAATTTCAGTTTGAAAACACCCAAGATCAGACTTGATGAAGTCTGATCTGGGATGTTTTCATGTCTACTCAGGGTATAATTCTTATCTCAAATCTCTTTAAAATCAGGGAAGAAGATTTAAAATCAAGTGTTTATAAGTATAAATTTTTGAAACCCTTTCAAACCTCCTTCCAAAAATCAGTTTAAATCCCCATCACACCTCCAATATAAAGTTAGGAAAGTAGATGTATGGAGGGTAAAATGTCACCCCAATTGGGCTTTTACTTTGGGTCTTATGATGATCTTCTCCACTTAATCTCCTTGAACACCATTGATGGGTGTTCAAGGTAATTTTGTGGATTGATCAAGACCCGTTGGGTCCTTGTTTTATCTCAAATCAGGGAGACTGATTCTCCTTGATAGAACTCTCCAACAAAAAGCTTGATTCAGGTGTATGCTCATCCACATATAAAAATTCAAATCCAAAACTCAGAAATCCTTAGAATCCTTGCAAAACACCTCATCAAACTCTTAAAATTCTCAAAAAGCTCAATCAAAATCTATGAAACCTCAGATTGATTTCAAATCAATGATTTGAACATTAAAAATCTTTTTGAAACAAGATCGAGCAATTCAAGTTGGTGATTAAGATCAGGGGGACTTTGTGGATTTGCGAAATGAGTGTGACCCCCCAAATTGCTTTATGGTGCTAATTTCAGATATGAGAACCAAGATCCTCAGATCTAAAATTAGAACTGATGGCTGGGTGATCAGTGAAATTAAATTAAGGGAAAAAGAACGTGATAAAATGGAATGCAAGGGGAGAGTCATGATCAAGTGAATGTGGGTGGATTCTTCTCCTCGGATCTGAATTGATCAGAGGAGGTGCGGGATCTACTCTATCTACTCCTAAACTACACTAACAATTGTCACACAGATCTCTAATTACTCCTACTCCTAGAAAGTAAGTAAACTACACTAGGGAAGCAGTAAATCTATCTAAATGGAGGAAGATGTCTAAGGTCACCCGCCGGTTGGCTGATGACGATGAATGGGGAGAGGAGACCAACAGTTGGCGAAGATGTCTCAGGTTCACCACCCGGTCAGCTGGTGGCGATTGAAGGGAGGAAGCAAGCCTGCCCTGTCACAACAGGCTGACGAACTTAGGTCGAGAAGAGCTGCAAGTGTGGACAAAGGGATCAGCTCAAAGGGAGGGAGTCATAGCGCACACGCAATGTTAGGACTCGTGCTATTCGAGCCTTTTAAGACGTCTGGAATTTGGGTCAGACGTCTGGAAATCGAAAATTTTGAGTACGAGCTCGCATCTGCGTGCGTGCTACACGCAGACAGTACACTTCCCTCGTTCTCTTCTTCTTCTCTCTCCTTCCGCCCGACGAAAACCCTAAACCCACACCCTTATATAAGCCCCCTCCTCTCCCTCATTCCACCCCCACTTCCCAGCCACTTTCTTCCTTCCTCTAGCAAGAGCAGTAGAGCGAGAGCGGCATGAGAGGAGAGGAGCAGCGTGAGAAGGAGAGGAGAACAAGCTTGCGAGCTCGTGTGGGAGCTCGCCGGTGAGCTCACAGCCGGAGCGGCACGTGCGCAAGGTAGAGGAGTGCATCGGGGAGGTCCTCCCTAACACTACTGCAGCTGGAGCTGCAGGTGAGACGGCACGGTGCGAGAGGGCGGAAGTAGGTTCTGGTTCTGGGATTTTACCAGAATCAAATGTTTGGAACGACGTCCAGATGACATAGATGACGTCTGGAGGAGGTTCCAGACGATTGAGAGGTAGGCTTCGTGAAGGTACCTCTTCTTTGCGGATACGGCCATGCAGGCCGCTTCGCCGAGGCACTGTTTCATGACTTTTTGATGGAGATTCGGTTGATTTGCACAGGAGTTGCTTCAGGAAGGCGCGGGACACGCCCTTCCACGCATTTCAGACATCTGGGTGAGGCACCAGACGACGGAAAGCATTTCTAGATATCTGGAGAGGTGGTCGGACGTCTGAAGCTGGGTCCAAACGGTCCAGCGGAGTTCCTGGACGTTTGAGGAGTAGCGCAGGACCTGAGGTATGGCACTGGTCACTTTTAAGACATCTGGAAGTTGTTCCAGACGTCTGATTTGAGTCAGAATCACTGTTTTTGACCGGTTTAGGGTCCGTTTGAGGTTTGATTTCCACAATTAAGATACCATTGTTTCCCGTATGAATTCCTCTACTTGTTGGACTATTTTCTATATTGTTCTGAGTGTTCTCTTGTGATTGATTCTTGTGATAGGACTTGTTTCCATTGCGGGTTCGGGGCTTGCTGAGGCACGTGAGCCTGCCGTTCAAGTCCCCATTACTCTTGGGTTTACTGGTATAGTGGCTTCCCCTTACTTTAATTAAAAACCTAAATGCATGTGTGGAATGGATGATTAGAACCTAAGATATGGCATGAATCCTAGGCGAGAAACACTTAAAATGTCTGTAATGGATGATTAGAACCTGGGATATGGCATGAATCCTAAGGCGAGAAACACTTGAAATGTTTGTAATGGATGATTGAATTGCAGTCTTGAATGAGTAGATAGAATAATGACAATTGCCTGTAAACAAATAACAGCTGCCTGTAAAATATAAAGTACTTGTGCTAGTAAACTATTGCATGTAAATTCCTGTTGTATACGTTAAATGAGATAATACGATCTGTGTTGAACTAGAATCTACGCTAACATGTTCGGTTTTGGAAAACCCGTCGTTGTAGTTCGAAAGCGAAGGATTCGTGTTCAACAAATAAAATTTATACCGAAATCAAAATTCCGGGTCGAACACAGGGAGGCGAACGTTTGATTTAAAAACTTCGCGTTTCTTTTTATTTTGTCACGAAGAAATTTAATTTAAACTATCTAAGTATCTATAACGAATAAAAGAGAGAGAGGGAGTAAGAGAGAGAGAAAGAATACTACACATGGAAATTAAAATGAGATGTAGAATAGACAAGGAATTAATCATAAAAGAGTTCATTCGTTACAACTAGAAAATATAAAACAATTACTCTAGAAAGCATTACAAGAATGGAGGGAGAAATGTCCTCCTCGACGATCGCTCGGAGGACGAATAGACTACTCTAGAAAGCAGTAAATCTATACTAGAAAGCAGTAAAAAGAATAGGGAGAGAGAATCCTCCTCAACGGTCGCTTGGAGGACGAGCCGGACGGGACGACGCCTGGACGAAGGAGAACGAAGCGGGACGAAGGAGGACGAAGCAGAACAACGGGAACGAAGCAGCACGCCGTCGTCGTCGCGGGATCCACTTCCGAAGGGGGACGAAAATTTGGACTTTATCTCGCGAGAAGCATCCCGGGTGTGGGACAAGCTTCTCTTGAGCTTTGGAGAGGTAGAGAGGAGAAGGAAGGGATGAAAATTTCGTATGGAGGGGGTCTCCTCTTATAGTTGCAAGGAGTGGGGGCAAAATGGACATTACATCTTCAAAATAATAAATAAGGGGTCTTTAGTGACGGATAAAACCGTCGCTAAAGCCCCGCCGTCGCCGTCGCCGCCGCGCCCACGCGCGCCCGCTCGGCTGGCCTGCGCGCGTAACGCATACGCACGTCCGCGTCGTCTCAGCCGTCCGATCGCGAGATCGGACGGCTTAGATCGCGTCCGCGCCCGCTGCGTAGCGCGCCCGCCCGCGTGCGATCGAGCGTCCACCAGAGCGTCCAATTGCGCGTCGGCGCTATCGGGCGCGCGCGGCCGTTGGAACTTCATCCGACGCTCGTGCGCGCCCGCTCGCCCGCGCCTTCGACCCCCTCACCGCGGCTCGAACCCGCGACCTCCGCTTCGCCCGCAGCTGCGTCGCCGCTGCGCTACGCGGGCGAAATGGTCGCGCGGACGTTTTTAAACGCGAGCGACCGCAGCCGTTGGATCGAGATCCAACGGCGGAGAGGAGACGGTGCGCGGTCTTCACAGGACTCCTGCGGCCGATTGGGCGGCTGGGATGGCGCCACGTGGCGCTATCTTGGCCGTCCATCTTCTGGAAGTTGTAGATGGTGCCACGGATGTCGGATTGACTCGATTTTTGTGTCGTTCGGCTGCGATCGTTGATCCGAATTCATCCGTGTGGTCGGATTTTCCATCTGAAGTGCGGATTTACACCATCCTGGTCCTTGATCTTCTAGGGTTCCCCGGTCTCTATCTGATGCTACGGATGCCTGATTAGGGCGATCTTGGAGTCGTTGAACTCCAATCGTCGCCCTGATCATATCCATACGGTTGGATCTTTGATCCGAGGCCCCGATAAAATATTTGCCCTGTCCAAGCACATAAAAGGAGACAATTAACCTCCATTTTATTCAAACTACTCTAAATGCAAGATGATGCATGTAATGCAAAATTTATATCATGAAATGCAATCCTATGCTTAAGAACATGCATAAATAGACATTTTAAGTAGTGTAAATGTGTTTACATCATACCCCCATGCCTATCTTTTGCTAGTCCCTAGCAAAAACTATATGCTATTTATAAAAGAATTAGGTTAGATTATTTGGACCTGAGTTATTTTCAATCATTAAGAAATTGTCTACTTAAGAACTGAACTTTCAAAGACACAACAGTGCCCGGGTATCAGCCAAAATGCAGACCGCCTCAAGCCTCGCCTTATTCAAAGAAAAATTTCTTTCTCTGTTTTTACTCTCTTTTTTTTTTTTTTTTTTTTTTGGATTTTCAAATTTTAGGGTTTAAGAGTGGCTTTCTACGGCCATTCAACTCACCCAAGATTTGATGAGAACCCTAAGTTTTAAGCATCTTATTGTGATTGTGATAGACTCGTTGACCGGCAATTAAAACGGACTTCTGATTTCTACGCCTCTAGGTGACCTCAAAAAGAATTCTGCCTAAAGGTGTATCTTTACAACCGGTAGCTTTCTCCCTACTTTTATTTTTTTTAACGGGGTCAACACAAGGGTGAATCCAGTGTATATCTCCCCGGTTTATTCTACTTCTCCGCTTCTTCCTAAGTGTTTTGGGAATTTTTAGTGCATTTTCTGAGCTGGGTTCTGGACAACCGGTCGATGAGCTGTTACCACCGACAACTTGCCAGCCATACTCGTGCGGCGAGGTGTGGCTTATTTCTTTTTGTTATTTTCTCTTTTTTTGATTTTTTTTTTTTTTTTTTTTAAGTAGGTGGCTTCCCTGGTCTAAGATTTACCTAAAGGCAGCAAAAAGAGAAAGGTCAGTGACTGGGCTCTGGACAACCTACCTATGGGCTGTTACCCACGATAACTTGCCAGCCATATCACCCTAGAAGGTTCATTAGCTACCCAATTTCCGTTAAAATCGCCAAACAACGAGTCTGTGCAAAGAAAGTGTGTAGATGCTTAAGACTCAAAATTCCCTCACATCAGAGGGCGGGTTGATAAGTCGTGTACTAATCACCCAAACTTATTTACTCCAATTAAAATAAAATTCAAGTTGGCGAGAACTCGAAAAACAAATCCACATTTTAGTGGATATACGGGCTGATTAAGTCCAAAGACCTGAAGGGTCTTTGTGTTCAGAACATAATATAGTATTTCTTAAGATCGAAAATTTTCTTAAACCCAAATTCTCTTTCCTAATTTTGATTTTTTTTTTTTTTTTTAAAAATAAAACAAATCTACGAAGCTGACGAATGAATTTCAAAGATAAATATCCATCCCCCCATGCCTATCTAATGCAATGTCCTCATTGTATTAAAAAGACATAAAACAGAGTGGAAAAGCGTAGAAAGCACCTGAATTGCGTGGATATCGGGTCCGCTCCGAGATGAAAATGAAAAAGAACTGTATATGTGCTGAGTTTAGTGCCTTCAGCTAGGCACACTATACAAAGAAAAGAAATGAAGAATTCACATGTGCAGGTCAGAATTAGAATAAACAGAAGAATCCTCTGACCTATCAGTAGAGGTCCACAGATGTGGACCAGATTGTGGTGCAGACCCACACCCCATAATCGAGAATACCTTAGGTTCTGGATAAAAATTACCCAAAACCTAAAATCAGAATGCAAGCGGGGTCGGGCCTGCGATTTGTAAGGATGCAACCCAAGGCCAAAATGTCGGGTTACAGAGAATTGAAGCTCAAAAGGATAATCGTTAAATGTGTGCTTGAGTTTGACATCCTCGAAACAAATGTCGTAAGGGTTCTGATTTGATGGTTTCAGTTTAAAAGGAACCCTTCGACTCAATCTTCCATTTCCTCCAAAATTTACTTCCCAAATCAGAATTTCCCAGCTCCTATCCTCCTCATTCGGCATATCAAATTCCATGACCTCTTGTATATTCATCACCCCGTCTGAAATCTCCAAGTCTAGATGATGTGGCAAAATCAAAATTGACTTGGGTCTAATTATCTCAGAATTAGAATCATCAATAAGCTCAACAGGGTGTAACTGATAATCAGGGCATTGAATTAATTCCTCCAGAAAATGCGATTCTGGATCCGTATCGTGTGCCCTAATAAGATCAGTTTCCTCAGTTATTGGGCTATCAAATGATCTATCAGATTCCTCAGGCCCAATCGTCTCACAAAAATCGTGATCTGAAAACTCGTGTGAGACTTCGCAACTTGAATCTTCACCATCAGGATCCGTATCAATGTATGTCCCAAAATCATTTGTCACTTTGCGTTCCAAGGAGACATACGTTTCCTCGTAACCCGGCTCAGGGATTTCAGGTGAAGAAATCAAATCATCCTTAATTGGTTGTTTTAATTCAATCTGGTCAGCTTCGTAACACGTGTCCCCCCCAACAGGTGCCTGAGCGGGTTCTGTCATTGGCTTTCCTGAAGAGAGTTCATCCTGGGAATTATTCCAAGTTGAATCAAAGCAACCACGAATCTCATCCTCAATTTCGCTAATTTCCCAAGTAGAAACTCACCCGGGTTCTTATCCTTAACATCCTGGAGCCAATCCAACAAAGACTTGTTTAAATCATCAATCATTTCAATCAGGGGCTCCAATCTCTCAATGCAAGGTATTGGCTGAACTTCTAAAGATTGAATGATATTCCTCAAGTTAGCCAGAACCTTATCTTGAACCTGATTAACCTGAACCAAATGAGTAAGTTCAGGGTTGGGCGGGTTTGACATCAATGTAGAGGAATTAACGAATTGAGATTCGTTATACCCATCCTGATAATAGGTCATTTCAGATTGTTCAAAAGATGGAGATGACCTAAAGGCAGTGAAATCAGAGGATGGGTAAGGATCAGTGTATCCTTCTTGATTGTAGATCGCATTAGGTTGTTCATGAAAGGAGGACGATCTATAATCGATGCAACTCTGAGAAGGATAGAATTGAGAATCAAAGTGTTCAGGGTTAGACCCTAAACACGGGGGTCCGGAATTGTATCCCCAATCCGAATTATCCCAACTAACTGATGGTCGATTACAATACGAGTTGGGATAATCGTCATGTTGAGGATAATTTACAACAGGAGGGAAAGAGCGGGAATGCGTGAAATATGTGGAAGGATTCATGAGACACTGGAGGAAGAAAGGTGCCCTGCAATACAAACAATCAAACCTGTCCTTAAATGGGTTAGCCTACAGACCTACAGACTCCCAAAACCCGTCTTGAGATAAAGGAACGATTTGATCTACTTCTGTCTGTTCAATCCAACCAGTTAGAAGGAGGGACTGGGGAGAAGGTTCTTCCTTCGGCTTGCGCCTCCGGTTCCTAGTGTACCCCCCAGCCGCGATCGTTTGACTCTGCTCCCCTAGCTAGACATCAGATTGAACAGTAGAAACAGACTAATCGAAAATAATCTCGTTCTGAGTTCTGAAGAGCGAGTCCAATCCTTAAGGCCAATGTCTACTCTGTTTTATTTAGGGCTAGGTTTGAATGTGCTTTGGAATGTGATGGGCCCTTTAAATGGGTTGTGCCCTTAATGATTGATTGCTTTGTGTGTGCGTGCACAACCAGTGGTTTTCAAGCAAGATTATTTTTGATGTGATGAATTTTAAGGTTCAAATCTTGCTTAGTAGCTTTTAGGATTCAACTTTAGGTGTTTTCAATCAAGTTTCATTGGCACACCAGGTTTTGCAAGCACAGGTGAAGATATTTTCCTTTAAAGTTTAAAAAGAATGTGGAGTGCCTGGTAGATCCCTAAGAGTTGAACCTAATTGGCAGCTACTTGATGAGTTGATTTTATTTGAAGTGGTGCGGCCCAAACAACTCAAACAACTGGCCTGATGCACCACCTAATTAGGCACACAAATGATTACCCAATCTGATTTCTACTCGATTATGTGTTTGGATGTGTGTACCGGCTCCTAAGATTGGTTTACCGGTTGAGTTAGAAAATCAGATGAGGTTGTGTACCTCTGTGAGATTTTTTTTTTTTTTTATTATTATTATTTTTTTTAATGTGGGGGTTGGAGTGAGTATGGATGTCAAACAACAAACAATCTAACCTTAGAGTTTATAAGAACACCTAGGTTGATTGATGTTTGAATTATTATGTGATGAAATGAAATCTAATGGGTGGGAGGTGGGGGGGATAACTTACAAAACCTTCCACAGCACTTTACTCCGATCTACCGCTTTTGCCTGTCTCAAAAGAGTACCTGCAATTACAATAAGAAAGGAAAAAAAAAAGTGAGGTAAATGATTTGTAAGTTACAAAATGCGAAGAGAAATCAAAGAGCGCTGCCTCCCCGGCAACGGCGCCAAAATGTTGAACTAGAATCTACGCTAACATGTTCGGTTTTGGAAAACCCGTTGTTGTAGTTCGAAAGCGAAGGATTCGTGTTCAACAAATAAAATTTATACCGAAATCAAAATTCCGGGTCGAACACAGGGAGGCGAACGTTTGATTTAAAAACTTCGCGTTTCTTTTTATTTTGTCACGAAGAAATTTAATTTAAACTATCTAAGTATCTATAACGAATAAAAGAGAGAGAGGGAGTAAGAGAGAGAGAAAGAATACTACACATGGAAATTAAAATGAGATGTAGAATAGACAAGGAATTAATCATAAAAGAGTTCATTCGTTACAACTAGAAAATATAAAACAATTACTCTAGAAAGCATTAAAAGAATGGAGGGAGAAATGTCCTCCTCGACGATCGCTCGGAGGACGAATAGACTACTCTAGAAAGCAGTAAATCTATACTAGAAAGCAGTAAAAAGAATAGGGAGAGAGAATCCTCCTCAACGGTCGCTTGGAGGACGAGCCGGACGGGACGACGCCTGGATGAAGGAGAACGAAGCGGGACGAAGGAGGACGAAGCAGAAGAACGGGAAAGAAGCAGCACGCCGTCGTCTTCGCGGGATCCACTTCCGAAGGGGGACGAAAATTTGGACTTTATCTCGCGAGAAGCATCCCGGGTGTGGGACAAGCTTCTCTTGAGCTTTGGAGAGGTAGAGAGGAGAAGGAAGGGATGAAAATTTCGTATGGAGGGGGTCTCCTTTTATAGTTGCAAGGAGTGGGGGCAAAATGGACATTACATCTTCAAAATAATAAATAAGGGGTCTTTAGTGACGGATAAAACCGTCGCTAAAGCCCCGCTGTCGCCGTCGCCGCCGCGCCCACGCGCGCCCGCTCGGCTGGCCTGCGCGCGTAACGCATACGCACGTCCGCGTCGTCTCAGCCGTCCGATCGCGAGATCGGACGGCTTAGATCGCGTCCGCGCCCGCTGCGTAGCGCGCTGAAGTGGTTGGTTCAACCGGGTTTTATTGTTATAACGTTGTAGTATAGCCAGTTATTACCAACATTTCAAATATATAAATTTTTTACTCAGAAAATAAAAGAGTTCCCGAGGTCGAACTCAGGGAGCAAGTTGTATTCTAGAGATATACATGTTTCTTTTACAAAATAAAGAAAGAGAGAGGGAAAGAATTTGTTGTTCTCTTTGTTTTCTCCTCGTGATGTTCTTCTTTCTTTCTTTCTTCAGATCTCCTTCTTCTTCTTCATTGGTTTCTGTCTTGGCCTCTCTTCTTCTTTTTCTGCAGTCTCTTCTGTGAAGGTTTCTTCTTCCTTGGCTCTGCTGTACTTCTTCTCTGCAACCTTTCCTCTTCTTCTGCCTTGCTCAGCCTCTTCTTTAGAGTTTCTTCTTGTTTCTCCTCCCTGCGGCTAAGTGTCAGCTTCTTCTTTTCTTTTTCAGCCAGGGACGTCACCCCTCCTTCTTTCTTCTTTTCCTTTCAGGCCGTCGTCTGATTTCCAAATCAGACGACTTAAACTACCTGTTGCTACAGTCAGCTTCCTTCTTCTTCCGCGGGTCTTCTTCTTCGCCTGTGCCTGCACACTCCAGAGTTTTTCGTCAGAGGCAAAACCTACTCTACCCTCCCCCCTCGCGTCTCTCTCTCTCTGAAACCACTCTTGGGAAAGCTCTCCCAGAGCTGCCGGGTAACCGGGTACGGGTCGTGCCCGGGTCCAGGCCCACCGGCGTGAGTGGTGGGCGAGGAGTGCAGGTCAGTCTAAGTCGGGTCAGGTCGGGTCAGGTCCGCGGGGCGTGAGCGCGGACGAGACCGGGTAACCGGGCGGGTGAAGGGGACCTCACCCCGTGTGCTGAGGCAGTAAGGCTAGTGCACAAAATCAATTTAAACAGTGGAAAGTGTGTGAGGCTTACCGATGTGGGACTAAACGCAGACCTTTCCTCGCGTGCGCCTGCTGGGAGACCGCGGCCTGGCTTCTGCAGCTGCGGCTTTGATTTGCGTAGGTTGCTGGCTGGCTGCCTTCGCAAGACTCCCCGTAATCCGCAGCAGCTGGAGACCTGGAGTCCTCAAGCCTGGAGCGCGGGAGAAGCTGCTTCAATGTGCGTTAATGGCGGTCGAACCTCAAAACCTGTCGGACACGAATATGGCCTCTCGGCCTGATCAAACCACTGGGGAACCTTCGCCATGGCACGGCGAAGGTGAGGAGCTGCGCGGCAGGCCGCAAGGTGGTGTCTGGCGGCAGCCCTAGGTTGGACTGCAACCGGAGGAATGGGTTTGTTCGGGGGAGTGTTACGGAGGTGTGGAGTGGCAGTGGAGGGGTGGGGGGTGCTCAGTGTGATGAGGCGGAGGTTCGGTGAGGGTCGGCGAGGTGTGTGAGGCTGTGGAGCGATGGGAACATCTCGCCGGGGGGTGGCCGGAGTCGAAGGGGGTGACGATGGTCAGGGTCGGTCGAGGGCGTAATTGAACAAATTGGAACCGGGGAAAGAAAGAGGAGAAGAAGGGAAATAGTTCTAACTTACTTGCAGGGACGAAGGGGGAGGAACAGGGCGACAGTCGTATCGACTGTCGCCGGAGAAGACGATGCTCAAGGAAAGGGGCGGCGGCGAGTGGAGAGCCAGAGAGGCGCCAGCTGGGTGCGGCGTGGCGCGGGAAGAGCAGGGGAGGAAGTCTCTGCTGCTGGTATTGCGGCAGAGCGAAGAGGAGAAGGGGGAGGAACCGCCGGAGCTGGTGAGCGTCTGCCGGAGAGAGAAGAGAGGAAAGTTGGGGATTTTCTCCGTCAGATCCAAGCTGCCCCAGTCGGTGGAGCAACGGGGGGTATTTATAGGGATCAAACAGGGAGGAAGGCGGAGGGAGACGACGTGTCTCCCTCGCCGGAGGATGGCCGGAAACAAGAACCCATACCGTCCGTGCGTTCACACGGCCGGTATGGTGGGTTATATCGACCAGGGGGGTGTCCCTGCGACGGCTGACGACGCAGGGCACCCCCGGTTTACTTGCCAGGTCCCCCACCTCACCCTGCGCGGCGCCATGCTCCGCGCAAGGTCGCCGGAGCATGGTGCTGGCAGGTTTTGCAGGGGGGGACCTGATCGCAAATAACGAAGGAGAGTTAGGGTCCAAAATGCGAGGGTTCAAAAGTTGAGGGCCAAAGAGTAAATATATGAGGACCAAAGTGTAAAGTCGGTCAAGGAGGTTTCTTCTTAGGCTCAAGTTTTTATACATGACTAATTAGGACCTAAGGAATCTGATGGTGAATTTCATTTCTATATTAAACCTTGTTTGACCGGTCAATTTACGCAAAAACCTAAATTAAGTTATTAATTGGGCATGGTTCTCAATGTAGGTCAAAATGGGTTCTGAAGGCCAAATTGAAGGTTCTAAACCCTAGAGATTATTTTTCTATGAATTTTAGAGGGTTTATTCTATTTTTACTTTGCCTCGAACCTTGTGAATTGAAGTGGGTTGTTTTAGGGTTACAGATTATCATTTAGTTTCTTGGAATTGCTGTAGCCCTCGCTAGATCATTTCATCCCATTTTTATTCTTATTAAGCTGCTTTGACCTATGTTTGGGCCTTGAATTACCCTGTATGCAGATTATACTGGTAAAATTGCATTTTTACCCCTTATGACTTGTTTTCTTCTTAAACTCAGAATTCTCTGAGTTAAGCCTTTCCTTGAGATATGTAGGAGCTTTTATCCTTTGTATTAGGTCAAAATGAGCTAGTTATGGCTCATGATGAGGTTCTCATCATACCCCCATGCCTAGCTTTTGCTAGTCCCTTAGCAAAAACTTAAGGTTTCAACCCTTGTTCTAGACCATGAAATTTTTAATAGTTTTAGATAAGTGCCTTTTTTATTTGAGCATAGATTAGGTTAGAATGCTGACCATAGGCCTAAAAGGTACTCTAGTACCAATCAAGATCCAAATCTGTCTAGCCTTAGCCTCAGTCTTTTAGCAAAGGTTTTTAAGGACCACAAGAACTAACCTAAGGTTTATTGGACTTCGTGGTTAAAGCACCCGTGCTTGAAATGATTTTAGCCCTGGCTCAGTTCGCAGTGCGTTTTGTAAGAGAGAGATAGAAAGTTTTTCTGTTTGGAGAGTTTTCTCTCTCTTTTTCTTTTTAGTTCTAGCCTAGGATTGGCTTTTCAACACGGTCTGTATCAGATTCCTTGCTCCCATCATCAATCCTCAAGGGTTCCTGGCGATCGATGCTTCGAGATAGCACCGCCCATGGCAACCCCCGGAACCCTGGCTATTGAGATTTCGAGATAATCCCATCCATGGTATTCCGTGGCCGAATCCAGACCCTGGCAATTGACACTTCGAGATAATGCCATCCATGGAATCTGAACCAGCAGAGTGCTTACATGCCCCCAGTAGGATATGTAAATATCCTAAGAGACAAGCACCGAGGAGATGATATTCTGTTACGCATCTTCGAGGGGATTTCCCGCCTCTCCGCACTGGGAACTCGTCCAAATCAACTTGTGTTGATCGGCCGCTCCTATTCTAGGTGTTCTTTTCAGATTTTTGCGACGCTTCTGCGTGATTCTGATTTTTACGCTTACTGAACCAGGCTGTGTGTGAGATTAGGGTGCTTAGGTTACTGAGTCCCGTAAACCAAAAATTAGTTAACGAGGCCGAATACTCCCTAAGCCTTAGACCTAATACTTCAGCTTTTCATTTTCCTCAACCTCTTGAGGAGTGTCCAGATCTTAATGGGTACTAAGAGTCTATTCAAGAATGCCTAAGGTTTGCATTCTTTACTAATCTTATTGTGCACTTTTCTTGAATGAGGTCTAGAACTTAGGTTAATTCCTTAGTTCCTTACTAATGACTATTACTTTTTCTCATAATTTTGTGCTCCTTTTTCATTTTGTTTCTTTTCTCCTTCGCAAAATTTTCTTCTCTTTTCCTCTTATTCTTTTTCGAAAATTTTTTTTTTTAATTTTTATGGTGTTTTTGGCATATGTGAATTTTTTTTTTTTTTTTTTTGAAACCTTTTCTTACAAGTTTTGCACTTTCATACCCCCCCATGCCTAAGATTTGCAATGTCCTCATTGTAACCTAGGGGGTCTTAGTTCATTCCTTAAGACAGAAATTTGGATGAGTGGATGGGTCGGGTTGAATTTTTGCGGACGATTTCAAATCCCAGATGCAAACATCTGAGTTGGGGTCGGCTGTCTACAAGGGTGAACTTCGAGTGCTGAAAGGTGTCAGAACAAGTTTCAGGTTTACAAAGAGAATGACGGGCTGCCTCCCGTTAAGCGCTGAGTTTTACGCCATCGGCTGGGCGCAATAAGCTCAAGGGGAAAGGAGGATATAAGATGCCTCAGCCAAATCAGTAGAAGTTACATCAATGAACGGCTTGAGTCTCTGACCGTTCACGATGAAAGGTTCAGAATCGTGGCTGAGTGGACTGATTTCGATTGCTCCATTTCCAAAATCCTGTCGGACCAAATATGGTCCGACCCACTTAGATCTCAGTTTTCCTGGGAAGAGTTTGAGTCGGGCATCAAAGAGTAGGACCTTTTGACCAGGATGAAAGATCTTTCTCGAGATGTGTTTATAGTGGAAGGCTTTAACCCACTCCTTGTAGATTTGCGAGTTCTCGTACGCGTCTAGGCGTAATTCATAGATCTCGCTGATTTGGAGTTTTCTGTGGGTCCCAGCCTTGGAAAGATCTAGATTACAGTTCCGTACTGCCCAATAGGCTTTATGCTCCAGTTCTACGGGAAGGTGGCATGCCTTTCCGTACACTAGTCTAAAGGGAGACATGCCCAATTGGGTCTTGTGGGCGGTCCTATAGGCCCACAATGCTTCCGGAAGTCGGGACGACCAGTCCTTCCTGTCAGGTCGAACAGTGACTTGCAGGATTTTCTTGATCTCCCGATTAGACAGCTCAGCTAGACCATTAGTTTGGGGGTGATAAGGAGTAGAGATTCGGTGAGACACCCCGTATTTGGTCATCAGTGACCTAAACTGAGCATTTGTGAAATGGGTCCCCCCATCAGAGATTATTGCACGAGGAATCCCGAACCTTGAGAAAATGTGTTGATGAATGAATTTGAGAACGATTTTGTGATCACAGGTTCGGGTCGGTATGGCTTCGATCCATTTGGACACATAGTCCACAGCCAACAGAATGTATTCGAAACCATCCGAAACAGGAAAGGGGCCCATAAAATCAATCCCCCAAACATCAAAGATTTCGCATACTAGAATCGGTTGCATAGGCATCATGTCGCGATGGCTCATGTTGCCCAAAGTCTGGCAACGACTGCATGCCTTGCAATGACTGTATGTGTCTTTGAACAGTGTGGGCCAGTAAAAGCCGCACTGGAGGACTTTTGATGCGATTTTATGTCCGGCAAAATGGCCACCGCATGCCTGGTCATGGCAGAAAGAGAGGATATTGTTGACTTCCCCTTCCGGGACACATCTCCGGATGATCTGATCGGCACCTATGCGGAAGAGGTACGGGTCTTCCCAAATGTAATGCTTGGCATCGGAGCGTAATTTGTCTTTCTTGGCCTTCGGCCAATCGGACGGGATCTGATGGGATGCCAAGTAATTTACTATATTATCAAACCATGGAAGGCTAGTACCAATAGTCAGCAGGTGCTCATCGGGAAAATGCTCAGTGATGGGTCCGGAAGGGTCAATTATTTCAGAAGGCAGACGGGACAAGTGATCAGCTACCACGTTTTGCTTTCCCGCTTTGTCGCGAATCTCAAGGTCAAATTCTTGCAACAGCAAGATCCATCGGATTAATCGAGGTTTCGCGTCCTTCTTCGCAAGGAGATGCCTCACAGCTGTGTGATCCGAGTATATGATGACATGGGAACCCAGAAGGTACGATCTGAACTTCTCTAGGGCAAATACTACAGCTAGCAGCTCTTTCTCAGTAACCGTATAGTTACGTTGAGCCTCATCGAGTGTTTTGCTGGCGTAGTAAATGACCACAGGTTTCTTGTCATTTTTCTGCCCCAAAATCGCTCCTACAGCGAAGTCGGATGCATCACACATGATCTCAAAGGGTTGAGACCAATCAGGGGACTGTAGGATCGGGGCTTCGGTGACTCGGTCACGCAGGATTTCAAATGCTTGAGTGCATTCCTTGGAGATTTCGAAGGGAACATCCTTGGAGAGAAGAGTGGTCAGGGGGCGTGCGATTTTTGAAAAATCAGGGATAAATCGTCGATAAAAACCGACATGCCCTAAAAAGGATCGGATGTCCCTGATTGAGCTAGGCATAGGAAGGTGAGAGATCAGATTAACCTTAGCTCGATCCACTTGGATACCTTTCTCCGAAATTGAGTGTCCCAGGACAATTCCCTCAGGCACCATGAAATGGCTCTTTTCCCAGGAAAGAACCAAATTCACATCGATGCACCGCCTGAGTATCTGGACCAAGTGTTGGAGGCAATCGTCGAATGATGCTCCGAAAACTGAAAATTCATCCATGAAGACTTCCAGATAATCACCTACCATATCTGAGAATATGGCAAGCATGCATCGCTGAAAAGTAGCGGGTGCATTGCAAAGACCGAAAGGCATCCTTCGGAAAGCGTATGTTCCGAAGGGGCAGGTGAACGTGGTCTTTTCTTGGTCCTCAGGATGGATTGCCACCTGGTTATAACCGGAGTACCCGTCAAGAAAGTAGAAGAACCTATTTCCCGCTAGTTTTTCGAGAATTTGATCAATGAAGGGTAGTGGGAAATGATCCTTCTTCGTGGAGGAATTGAGTCGACGGTAATCTATACAGACTCTCCACGAGTTGGCTAATCGGGTAGGAATGATTTCTCCGGTCTCAGTCGTTATAGTGGTGAGTCCTGCCTTCTTGGGCACGACCTGAATTGGGCTCACCCAACGACTATCGGAGATCGGGTAGATGATTCCGGCATCTAACCATTTGATGATCTCCTTTTCACGACCTCCTGCAGATTGGGGTTTAAGCGTCTCTGCATTTCACGAGAAGGTCGTGTGCCCTCTTCTGAATAGATATGATGAGTACAATAAGAGGGACTTATTCCAGTCAGATCATCGAGAGTCCATCCGATGGCTCTGCGATGTTGCTGGAGGACAATAATCAGACGGGATTCCTGTTCAGGACTGAGGTTGGAATTGATAATCACAGGAAAGGTCTGATTAGGACCCAAAAATACGTATTTCAAGTGAGCGGGAAGGGGTTTCAGTTCGAGGATGGGGTTTTCAGCAGCAGCGGGTGGTTCAGTATAGATGTGAGGTTCAAGGGTGGGAGTTACTGGGTTGTTCATATCTGGATTCAACTCCTCTGTTTGCGGGTCAAGATCCTTCTGTGGTTGATGAGGCATAATCGAGTCATTCTGGAGGTGTGATTCATCAACCAAAGTCTTGATGTCACAAATTTGTTCGATGACGCCGCAATTAATTCCTTGTTGGGCCTTAAATATATCAATTCTCAATGTTTGATCTCCAAACTTAAGCTCTATTTGGCCCTCCTCACAGCTGATGTTGGCTCTAGCAGTAGCCAAGAAAGGTCTCCCTAGAATGATTGGTGTATCCCTAGGGTTCTCAGGTGCATCCATATCTAAGACTATAAAGTCCACTGGAAAATAGAAATCCCGCACTCTCACGATAACATCTTCGAGAATCCCTTTTGGTGACTTTATAGATCGATCTGCTAATTGTAATGTCACCTCGGTTGGTTTCAGCTCAGATTCTTCTAGATGGTCAAGTAAGGATGTGGGTATCAGGTTTATGGATGCACCCAAGTCTAACAATGCTCTATCAAATTGGGTACCACCTATCTTACAGGAAATCAGGGGAGTTCCAGGATCTTTTGCCTTGGGTGGGAGTCTACTAAGGATTACAGAGCTGGCTTGCTCTGACAGAACAATTGGGCTCCCTCCCTTGGTTCGCGGCTTACGCTGGGGTGTACATATATTTTTTAGAAATCGTGCGTAAGCTGGTACGTGGCGGATTGCATCCATCAAGGGGATGTTTATGTGGACCTGCTCAAAGAGCTTGACCAGGTCCTCCTCAGGGGCCACGGGTTTGGTGGTCTTCTTTCCCTTGGTCAGGGCCTCGGGAAACGGGATCTTGGTTGGTTCTTCTAGGATAGGTCCAGGTTGTGGATCTGGAACAGCGGTACCTTGGATAACTATCCTAGGGTCATGGTTATCCGGCTGGGAGTGGTTTGGATAATGTGGGTCTTGAGTTGTCTTACCACTACGTGTTGTTACAGAATTTAATCCGGCCTGATTTTGGTTTGGGTTTGGTAGGAGGGGTGGCTGTTGCTGAAATCCCGCATAAGAAGTTGAGGCTTCCATCTCGTCTGGAGATGGAGCAGTAGGAGCCTGATAAATCCATTGGGCGTGGCCTAAATTTGGATTCATAACGCGCTTCTGGGTTGGCACGTTATTTGCGTTAGGAAGAGGTTGGGAAGGGAGCGTGCCTGGTTGGCGAGAATTTGCCAACTGGGCCAGTTGAGTTTTAACTTCTGTAAGCTCGTCCTTATGCTGTTTCTGAATAGCCGCATTCATTTTTTGAATGTCAGCCAGAGTCTGAAGGATTAAGGACATTTGATCTTGATTTGGCCCTGATGGATAAGTAGGGTTGGGCCGAGGCTGAGGCGGCTGGTAGTGACGAGAGGGCTGTGGGCGGGACTGAAAAGGTGGTCTTTGGGTTTGGGAATTTCCCGCCCACTGAAAATTGGGGTGGTTTCGCCATCCAGGGTTGTAAGTGTTGGAGAATGGGTCGTTCTGAATGGCGTTGAGGTCCTCGCAGGTCTGAGGAACCTCCTGAGAATCAGGGAAAGGAGGAATGGAGTTCCCCCGGCTGGTGTAGAAAGGATCGGATGATCTTCCAGTCCAAGAATCAGATGGGGATGGATATGGATCCATCCCAGGGGAAGATCGGTGGAGGATGTTTTGCACAGTCTCCTGTGTGGAAGGAGGTTGTGCAAAGGAGTTACGCGCAGAGGTGGCTCGCTGCAAGTGCTGAGTCAGCTCATCCACCTTCTTTTCAATGATTGAGACCTTGTCCAATCGACTGGCCATTAATTCCAGGTCGACTGATGCGGACAGGCCCTGCGTCTCATGTGCTCCCTTAAGATTCGTCGCTGCGCGGGTATTCGTCCTGTCGAATAATCCCATGGAGTCATTGTTGATGGAGTTCTCGCACATGTTTTCGAGAATCTCCCATACGGTGTCTTCATGTTGACCCATGATGTTTCCTCCGCAAGTTGCATTGACGAAAAGGCGGATGTCCTCACGGAGTCCCTGGTAAAAAGATTGGACTTGTTCCCATTTAGGAACTCCGTGATGGGGGCACTTCCTCATGAGATCCTGAAAACGATCCCATGCCTCATGAAGAGGTTCTCCTGATTGTTGAGTGAAGTGTGTAATCTGATGGCGCAAGGCGTTGGTCCGACCAACGGGAAAGAACTTTTTCAAAAACTCGGATTGAAGTTCTTCCCAAGTGTTGATCGGCCGGGTCTGAGTTTGATACCAATGGGCAGCCTTGTCCATAAGAGAAAAGGAGAACATCTTCATGAGAAGAATATCCCGATTTTGCGCATCTGATCCAAAAGTGTGGGCCAGATGCTTTAGCTGTTTGATGTGCTGGAAGGGATCTTCAGAATTAAGCCCATCGAATTTAGGTATAGCATGAATCATGTTGGGCTTTAGTTCGAAATCAGGTCCTCCAGTCGGGATTCTGACTCGAGGCTCAATGGCCACCGCAGCAGGATTGTAGTGGTCCCGCATCATAGGACGCTGTGGTGGGTGCACGAAGTTTTGGAAGAGGTCATTGAGTCGCTGGAGCTGGTGTTACAGATTATTTTCTTCCTCAACTGGCTGAGCCATGATGGGGGAAGAAGAAGAACTTGGTTCTGAATCAGAAGAGAGAATAATGTGAGGGTGTTGCTGCACAAACACGGGCGTCGAGGCTTGGCCTTGACGAGAGCGAATTTCTAAAGGAGGTCTTAAGGGTGGTCTTAGAGACCTCCTTCCGTACATGCACAGTTGGAAGAGGTAAGTTTAGAAGGTGCTGGACCCAATCAAGGCACCCAAAAATGTGTTGGGTGACTATAGAGGTACGGGGCAGATGGACCCCTTGATCAGAAAGATCATCCACCTGAGAATTACCTGGGCAGCCAGAGAGGGAGAGTCCCGCGAAGACCCCTACACGGTAGAGCGTCCCCACGGGTTACAGGGTTTCCCCCACCCGACCTCTCTTGTCACTGCGGGTCCAGGTAGACCAGAATGGGGATCTTGACCTCTTAAGTCTACCAATTTTAGCTTAATGATCAGGGTGCTTAAAGTTACACTTGAACTCTTAGGTATTTTGAGTGAGAAAGTAACCTAATTTTAAGGTTGGTTGACCCAAGGAGTCAACTTTACCTCTTGTTCTTTTGAGAGCTTTTTGGGTCCTTTCTTTTAGGGTTCAAGTGTTTAGAGAGCCAATTGTTTTAGGTTTCCCTTGAATAGGTATTTTCAGACAAGGGCTTGGGCACACTTCATTTGGTTTTCTCAATTCTTGCTTACGGAGTGTGTCTCTAAATCCCTAGTGTTGGATCCTAGGTTGGCTCTACTTGGTCTAGTTAATTCTTTGTTGGGTAATTAGGGCTCAAGCAAGAATGTGTTAGCCCTTAAATACCCTTAATAGTGTGCAGGAATATTGAGTTGAAAACATGCAACTTTTATGGTTACTAAGTATGGAAGACAGGTTAGCCCTATATTGCTTGTTCTTTTCTTTCTTTTGGGTTTTAGGGGTTAATAGCGAGAGGAAAGAAATTTACCTGTCCTCGGAGTGGTTGTTGTGCGGTTGCTTGTCTTCTTGATTTCCTGTAGTTTTCTGCACAAAAGAGAGGAGATTATCAGAAATTAAAAAGAAACAGGAATGTTTACCTCTAGAATAGCCGTTGCTCCCCGGCAACGGCGCCAAAATGAAGTGGTGGGTTCAACCGGGTTTTATTGTTATAACATTGTAGTATAGCCAGTTATTACCAACATTTCAAATATATAAATTTTTTACTCGGAAAATAAAAGAGTTCCCGAGGTCGAACTCAGGGAGCAAGTTGTATTCTAGAGATATACATGTTTCTTTTACAAAATAAAGAAAGAGAGAGGGAAAGAATTTGTTGTTCTCTTTGTTTTCTCCTCGTGATGTTCTTCTTTCTTTCTTTCTTCAGATCTCCTTCTTCTTCTTCATTGGTTTCTGTCTTGGCCTCTCTTCTTCTTTTTCTGCAGTCTCTTCTGTGAAGGTTTCTTCTTCCTTGGCTCTGCTGTACTTCTTCTCTGCAGCCTTTCCTCTTCTTCTGCCTTGCTCAGCCTCTTCTTTAGAGTTTCTTCTTGTTTCTCCTCCCTGCGGCTAAGTGTCAGCTTCTTCTTTTCTTTTTCAGCCAGGGACGTCACCCCTCCTTCTTTCTTCTTTTCCTTTCAGGCCGTCGTCTGATTTCCAAATCAGACGACTTAAACTACCTGTTGCTACAGTCAGCTTCCTTCTTCTTCCGCGGGTCTTCTTCTTCTCCTGTGCCTGCACACTCCAGAGTTTTTCGTCAGAGGCAAAACCTACTCTACCCTCCCCCCCCCGCGTCTCTCTCTCTCTGAAACCACTCTTGGGAAAGCTCTCCCAGAGCTGCCGGGTAATCGGGTACGGGTCGTGCCCGGGTCCAGGCCCACCGGCGTGAGTGGTGGGTGAGGAGTGCAGGTCAGTCTAAGTCGGGTCGGGTCGGGTCAGGTCTGCGGGGCGTGAGCGCGGACGAGACCGGGTAACCGGGCGGGTGAAGGGGACCTCACCCCGTGTGCTGAGGCAGTAAGGCTAGTGCACAAAATCAATTTAAACAGTGGAAAGTGTGTGAGGCTTACCGATGTGGGACTAAACGCAGACCTTTCCTCGCGTGCGCCTGCTGGGAGACCGCGGCCTGGCTTCTGCAGCTGCGGCTTTGATTTGCGTAGGTTGCTGGCTGGCTGCCTTCGCAAGACTCCCCGTAATCCGCAGCAGCTAGAGACCTGGAGTCCTCAAGCCTGGAGCGCGGGAGAAGCTGCTTCAATGTGCGTTAATGGCGGTCGAACCTCAAAACCTGTCGGACACGAATATGGCCTCTCGGCCTGATCAAACCACTGGGGAACCTTCGCCGTGGCACGGCGAAGGTGAGGAGCTGCGCGGCAGGCCGCAAGGTGGTGTCTGGCGGCAGCCCTAGGTTGGACTGCAACCGGAGGAATGGGTTTGTTCGGGGGAGTGTTACGGAGGTGTGGAGTGGCAGTGGAGGGGTGGGGGGTGCTCATTGTGATGAGGCGGAGGTTCGGTGAGGGTCGGCGAGGTGTGTGAGGCTGTGGAGCGATGGGAACATCTCGCCGGGGGGTGGCCGGAGTCGAAGGGGGTGACGATGGTCAGGGTCGGTCGAGGGCGTAATTGAACAAATTGGAACCGGGGAAAGAAAGAGGAGAAGAAGGGAAATAGTTCTAACTTACTTGCAGGGACGAAGGGGGAGGAACAGGGCGACAGTCGTATCGACTGTCGCCGGAGAAGACGATGCTCAGGGAAAGGGGCGGCGGCGAGTGGAGAGCCGGAGAGGCGCCAGCTGGGTGCGGCGTGGCGCGGGAAGAGCAGGGGAGGAAGTCTCTGCTGCTGGTATTGCGGCAGAGCGAAGAGGAGAAGGGGGAGGAACCGCCGGAGCTGGTGAGCGTCTGCCGGAGAGAGAAGAGAGGAAAGTTGGGGATTTTCTCCGTCAGATCCAAGCTGCCCCGGTCGGTGGAGCAACGGGGGGTATTTATAGGGATCAAACAGGGAGGAAGGCGGAGGGAGACGACGTGTCTCCCTCGCCGGAGGATGGCCGGAAACAAGAACCCATACCGTCCGTGCGTTCGCACGGCCGGTATGGTGGGTTATATCGACCAGGGGGGTGTCCCTGCGACGGCTGACGACGCAGGGCACCCCCGGTTTACTTGGCAGGTCCCCCACCTCACCCTGCGCGGCGCCATGCTCCGCGCAAGGTCGCCGGAGCATGGTGCTGGCAGGTTTTGCAGGGGGACCTGATCGCAAAGAACGAAGGAGAGTTAGGGGCCAAAATGCGAGGGTTCAAAAGTTGAGGGCCAAAGAGTAAATATATGAGGACCAAAGTGTAAAGTCGGTCAAGGAGGTTTCTTCTTAGGCTCAAGTTTTTATACATGACTAATTAGGACCTAAGGAATCTGATGGTGAATTTCATTTCTATATTAAACCTTATTTGACCGGTCAATTTACGCAAAAACCCAAATTAAGTTATTAATTGGGCATGGTTCTCAATGTAGGTCAAAATGGGTTCTGAAGGCCAAATTGAAGGTTCTAAACCCTAGAGATTATTTTTCTATGAATTTTAGAGGGTTTATTCTATTTTTACTTTACCTCAAACCTTGTGAATTGAAGTGGGTTGTTTTAGGGTTACAGATTATCATTTAGTTTCTTGGAATTGCTGTAGCCCTCGCTAGATCATTTCATCCCACTTTTATTCTTATTAAGCTGCTTTGACCTATGTTTGGGTCCTGAATTACCCTGTATGCAGATTATACTGGTAAAATTGCATTTTTACCCCTTATGACTTATTTTCTTCTTAAACTCAGAATTCTCTGAGTTAAGCCTTTCCTTGAGATATGTAGGAGCTTTTATCCTTTGTATTAGGTCAAAATGAGCTAGTTATGGCTCATGATGAGGTTCTCATCACGCGCCCGCCCGCGTGCGATCGAGCGTCCACCAGAGCATCCAATTGCACGTCGGCGCTATCGGGCGCGCGCGGCCGTTGGATCTTCATCCGACGCTCATGCGCGCCCGCTCGCCCGCGCCTTTGACCCCCTCACCGCGGCTCGAACCCGCGACCTTCGCTTCGCCCGCAGCTGCGTCGCCGCTGCGCTACGCGGGCGAAATGGTCGCGCGGACGTTTTTAAACGCGAGCGACCGCAGCCGTTGGATCGAGATCCAACGGCGGAGAGGAGACGGTGCGCGGTCTTCACAGGACTCCTGCGGCCGATTGGGCGGCTGGGATGGCGCCACGTGGCGCTATCTTGGCCGTCCATCTTCTGGAAGTTGTAGATGGTGCCACGGATGTCGGATTGACTCGATTTTTGTGTCGTTCGGCTGCGATCGTCGATCCGAATTCATCCGTGTGGTCGGATTTTCCATCTGAAGTGCGGATTTACACCATCCTGGCCCTTGATCTTCTAGGGTTCCCCGGTCTCTATCTGATGCTACGGATGCCTGATTAGGGCGATCTTGGAGTCGTTGAACTCCAATCGTCGTCCTGATCATATCCATACGGTTGGATCTTTGATCCGAGGCCCCGATAAAATATTTTCCCTGTCCAAGCACATAAAAGGAGACAATTAACCTCCATTTTATTCAAACTACTCTAAATGCAAGATGATGCATGTAATGCAATATTTATATCATGAAATGCAATCCTATGCTTAAGAACATGCATAAATAGACATTTTAAGTAGTGTAAATGTGTTTACATCAATCTGCATGTATATAAATTGAGAATGGTAATGATGGAAATACGAGCTACCTGTGTATAACGCATGTACGGAAATGTGAACGATAGGAATACAAGTTGCATATGTATAACATGAGAGTGGAAATAGAAATGATAAAACTTGGTATGGCACGGACTGAGGAATGTGAGCATGAACCCCACGGGGGAATAGGAGTTGAGCTCCTGGAAATATATGGAATGGATATGGAAATGCGACGGGAAATGTGCTACCTCCTGAGTACATGGCATCAAGGGGAGCGCATGTTATCTCATAGTGTAGAGGGATGCTTGCTGCCTTTGGGTTAAGACCCGGGGTGGGTTTGGCCACTTTGCACCGACTCTGTGGCCCTCGTGTACACAGTACCGGGGAGAGCTACTAGTGTAGGGAGAGAGCTAGCCACCCCACAGGGCTCGAGGTTCAGCTAGCCGCCCTACACCGACTTGTTAGGCCCACTGGGCAAACCAGGGTAGTCAAGTGAGGGTGCACGGACTGTGGAGGGGCAAGACCCCTGTTTGGTTACTGAGAGGGGCTAGACCCCTGTTACTGAGAGGGCTAGGCCCTATACTGGTTCCGTGCTGTGCTTTGGGCGCACCCGCTAACGGAAACGACTGACCACGTGCCAGTGTGAGTTAGCTACCCGTGTGCTTATCGCATGTGCCGTATTCACCGTTACGTCTGTCCGTGACCTTGGGGTGGTTGACCGGGTATAGGATCACCACGGGGGACTCTCCCGGCCAGGAGAGCACCACGTGTGCCTTCTACTCTCCGGAAAAGACTGCAATCAAGATCGACACGAGGAACATTCGAGATCAAAAAAAGAGACCTGATAAATAAACTAAATGTTGAAAAAGAATAAGTAGTTAAAGAAAGTAATTGAAAAACAACAGCTACCTGTCCACCTTTACTGTTTAGTTAGTTGGTTGCCACTCTACTCAGCGTTCACTGACTTCGTGTATTCATAACCCTTTTCAGGTCCAGGTGTTGAGCAGCCAGAGCCTATGGCTGTAGAGGGTGCTAGGCACAGTAGAGCCCAACAGTCGTAGCCTCGTTGTGCTTCTTTTAGTTGTAGTGAGTAGACTCTTGTACCCTTATATTCTGTACTCTTTTATTCTGCACTTTATATTCTTGTACCTGGTTATTTTCTACTGTTGTGGTGGTGTGTACTATAGTAGTTTACTTCTTTACTGCTGTACTTTTGTTACTATTAGTTGCTTAGCATAGTAAATGTGATTTAAGTTCCTTCTTTTTAGTTACTTTCTCGTTGGACGACTGGGTCTTGGGATCAGTCGAGTCGGTCCGGTCTCGTGTCCTATAGGGATTCAGGAATCGGGTCGTAACACGCGATCAGTGGAGGTGCTTAAGTAGAGTAAGAGAGTGAATCAGGTCACCTCGCGGTGGAATTAGTCTATTAGGGTGTGGGTAGTCTTGATTTGAGGAGAGAGCAAGGGCAAGCTTCAAATCAAATTGTGGTCGCTAGATGGGATCTAGGGAAAGGGGTGAAGCTATGCGTCGATTCAAGCGAAGCTTCCAATGAAAACGAGCCATCAGATCATGGGAACAAAGATTGGATTGCTGGGATTTTTGGAGTTCTTCGCGGTGAACAATGGCGCGAGGAGCATCAGGTGGTGCTGGGTCTTTTAGTAAAATTACGCTAGAAGCCCCTACGCAAAGGGGTACAAAAACTGCAGAGAGGCCCATTAGTGGTAAGGGAAGCTATCAAAGCAGTCCTTAGAATGTTACAAATATGTCCCTACGGGTATCAAATGGGTCCTTGGAAGTTTTTTGGTGAACAAAATATGATGTATGAAGGACCTAGATGAGAACCCTTAATTGGAAGGCCCTAGTGATGTCTAAATGCACTCAAGTTTTTATTGAAGCTCAATTGAACATTTGAGGTTAATTTTGCTTTTGATTTGGAATTTTGAGCTCATTTATGTGTTCAATTTGTACTTGGATCACCATTTAACCTTCTTTAATAGAATATCTCGTTTAATGACCTAATTTTGCATTTTTAACACAAAATTGATGTTTTAGGTCTTTTTCTCTACTTCCCACACTTATCCCTTTTTATGTGTTAATTTGATAGTGTTTAACCTAGTTTCTAGCTTAACTTAGGCGATTTAGCTATAATAAGTAGCAACTCATCATACCCCCATGCTTAGGTTTTGCTAGTCCCTTAGCAAACAACTCATTAAAGTACATAGCAATTTAGGTATCAGCAAGGTAAGTGTGATGAGATATCTTTACTTCTTTCTTTTTTCACAAAGTTAAGTGTTTAAAAATGATCTTTAAGCTGAAAGATATTCTGATAAACTAACTATGTTTATGTTTGGACATTGTGAGAACCTTTTGCTTAGGAAGACTAACCAGAACTCAAGACTTATATGACATAGACCATCTCTCGACTAACAAGGACTCTTGATATTTAAACCTTTCAGTAAAATTCCAGGACTCAGGGGATTTTACAGAGACTCAGAATGCTAAGAGGTTATGGTTGTGCTTAATGATGGGTCAGGACTAACCAAGTGAATTTTAAAACTCAATCCCGGGGTTTCACTTCTTTTTAAGTACAAGTTGGTCCTAGCTTCAGCTCATATTTTCGGATTGACTCTCAGGAAATGAGGAATACTCAAGCCCAACTTTTATTATGTTTGTGGCTCAAAGAATATTTGGTGGAACAGGGTATTTGAAATGAACCCTAAAAATATTTTTTTGGTGGAATTTTTGTATTTATAGAACTTGGAGAACATACTTGACTTATTTTAAAGAACTCTTTTTTTTTTTTAATTCGTCAGTATGTCTCCAACAACTTTAATTAGTAGAGCGCACCTTATTTGGCACAGGTAAGGACTCCACCTTCCCTGATGAACACTGGGGTTGAATTTCAAATTCACAAGGTCTTTCCCAACACTGTGTCATGTAAACCAAAGCTACTTAGACTCCTAAATCAAAGCAAACCAATGAATCCTGTTCTGGTGACTCAGGTACAAGAATACATCCTAAAGTTAGGAGATATTGTGGTCTATCTTGTCAAAGCTCAAAGTGTATTAAGCTAAAGCCTAAGCGGATCAGGCTACAGTGGCCCAGAAAGTCAAACCATCAAAGGTTGAATGCCCATAAACACTTATTCTAGTTTTATTTTTAGTTAGAAGATCATAGTTAAACACTTATAATTCTTTTTAAAACCTGTTCTAGACCAAAACTTATTCTAATATACGTTCTAAGCTGAATTCGAACCCATCTAATTTACAATGAGGACATTACAAATTGTAGACATGGGGGGTATTAAAGTGCAAAATGCTGTGATAATCACTTCACAAGAAAGGGTTCATCAACAAAAAAATTACATATTTCAAAAACCAAAAAAATAAAAAACTGAAAAAGAGAAAAAAAATGGATAAGGGAGGAAATTTTGAAAGATCAATTTGCATATCATTTTTGAAGAGAAAAATGGGAGGTGATAAGAATGTTAAAAAGGAGTACAATTTGAAAAGAAAAAAAAGAGAGATAATCATTAGTAAAAGATTAAGGAATCGACTTAGTTCTACACCAAATCAAAAAGAAAGAAAATGAAAGATAAAAAAGTACTAAGGGACAAAAAGAGATTGGTATGAACGCTGATCTTAGGCCTCTTGGGCTGTGATTTTAGGCTTAAAAATTCAAGTATCCGTTAAGATCTGGATAGTACTTAAGAAGTTAGGGAAAATATGAAGCTTAAGTATTAGGTCTAAGGCTTAGGGACTATTCGGCCTCATTAACTAACCTCTGGTTTACGAGACACGATAACCTAAACACCTCAATCCACACACAGTCGGGTTCAGTGCGCTTAATTATCAAAATCATGCAAATGCATTAAATCTATTCTGAAAAATTCAACCAGATTAGGAGCAGTTGATCAACACAAGTTGATTTGGAAGAGTTCCCGATGCGGAGAGATGGGAAATTCCTCTCGAAGATGCACAATAACATACCGGTGCTTGTAAGCTCCTTGTACTGGTTCAGATACCGTGGGCGGCATTATCATGAAATGTCAATTGCGAGGGTCTGGATTTAGCTACAAAATGCCATGGGAGGGATTATCTTGAAATCTCGAAAGCCAGGGTTTTGGGGGTTGCCATAGGCGGTGCTATCTCAAAGCATCAATTGCTAGGGACCCTACAAGGATTGATGGTAGGAGCTATGAATCCGATACAGACCGTGTTGTAAAGCCAATCCAAAGCTAGAAATAAAGAATGAAAAGAGAGAGAAAACTCTCCAAAAATAAAAAAAATTCTTCTGTCTCTCTCTTCCAAAAATGCACTGCAAACTGAACCTGGGCTAAAACATGTTACAAGCACGGGTGCTTTAACCGTGGAGTTCAACGAACCTTAGGTTTGTTCCTGTGGGCCTTAAAAACCTTCGCGGTGGACTGAGGCTATGATGTAAACACATTTACACTACTTAAGATGTCTATTTATGCATGTTCTTAAGCATAGGATTGCATTTCATGATATAAATATTGCATAACATGCATCATCTTCCATTTAGTGTAGTTTGAATAAAATGGAGCTTAATTGTCTCCTTTTATGTGCTTCGACAGGGCAAACATTTTATCGAGGCCTCGAATCGAAGATCCAACCGTATGGATGTGATTAGGGCGATGATTGGAGTTTAACGACTCCAAGATCGCCCTAATCAGACATTCGTAGCATCAGATAGTGACTGGGGAACCCTAGAAGATCAAGGACCAGGATGGTGTAAATCCGTTCTTCAAATGACAAATCCAACCACACGGATGAATTCGGATCGACGATTGCAGCCCAACGACGCAAAAATCAAGTCAATCCGACATCCGTGGCACCATCTACAACTTCCAGAAGATGGACGGCCAATATGGTGCCACGTGGCGCCATCCCGGCCGCCCAAACGGTCGCATGCAATCTCTGAAGGCCCCACACCCGCTCGCTCTCTGCCGTTGGATCTCAATCCAACAGCTGTGGTCAACCGCGCCTAAAAGCGCTGGCTCGACCATCCGTGCCTCGTAGCGCAGCGGTTGAGCGCGCTTACGCGAGCTACGGGCGCGGGTTCGAGCCGCAGCGAAGGGGAGGAAGGCGCGGGCGTGTGGGCGATGGCGGGCGTCGAATCTTGATCGGACGACCGTCTGCGCTCAATCAAGATCACACGCGATTGAACGCGCGGCGTCACGCAGCATCACACGTGCCAGGCGGGCGCGCGACAGCGGGCAATCACGCGTCTTAAGCCGTCCGATCTCGCGATCGGACGGCTGAGAATCAAAGAACGTGCATGGGCGTTGAGGAAGCGGGTAGCTGAGGAGGCGCGCGTGGGAGCGGGAGCTACTCCCACATTGGGGGGTTTAGTGACGGATTTATCCGTCACTAAAGACCCCTCATTTATTATTTTAAAGATGTAATGACCATTTTGCCCCCACTCCTTACAACTATAAAAGGAGACCCCCTCCATACAAAATTCTCATCCCTTCCTTCTTTTCTCTACCTCTCCAAAGCTCAAGAGAAGCTTGTCCCACACTCGGGATGCTTCTCGAGAGATAAAGTCCAAATTTTCGTCCCCCTTCGGAAGTGGATCCCGCGACGACGACGGCATGCTACTCCATTCCCGTTCTTCTGCTTCGTCCTCCTTCGTCCTGCTCCGTCCTCCTTCGTTCAGGCGTCGTTCCGTCCGGCTCGTCCTCCAAGCGACCGTCGAGGAGGATTTCTCTCTCCCTATTCTTTTTACTGCTTTCTAGTATAGTTTTGCTCGTCCTCCAAGCAATCGTCGAGGAGGACATTTCTCCCTCCGTTCTTTTAACGCTTTCTAGAGTAAATTTATCACTTTCTAGTGTAATTATTTTATGCTTTCTAGTTGTAATGAACAATCTTCTTAATGATAAATTCTTTCTTTATTCTACATCTCATTTTGATTTCTATGTGTAATATTCTCTCTCTCTTACCCTCTCTCTCTCTCTTCTATTTATTGTAAATAATTAGATAGTTTTAAATTGAATTACTTCGTGACAAATAAAAAGAAACGCGTAGTTTTTAAATCAAACGTCCGCCTCCATGTGTTCGACCCGGAATTTCAATTTCGGTATAAATTTTATTTGTTGAACACAAATTCTTCGCTTTCAAACTACAACGACAGGTTCTCCAAAACCAAACACGTTAGCGTAGTGATTCGTGTGTTCAACACTCTCTTCCAAAAATGCACTGCAAACTGAACCTGGGCTAAAACATGTTACAAGCACGGGTGCTTTAACCGCGGAGTTCAACGAACCATAGGTTAGTTCCTATGGGCCTTAAAACCTTCGCGGTGGACTGAGGCTAGAGATGGTTAGGTTCGGATCTTAGTTGGTACCTGAGTACCTCTAGTCCTACTATCGGCATTCTAACCTAATCAACAAAAGAAAGCACACATCAGAGTTCTGAGCATAAAACGGCATATGGCCTAGCGTTTAAGTTAACTCCATGAGATTTTGCTAAGAGACTAGCAAAAGCTAGGCATGGGGGTATGATGGGAACACCATCATGAGCCATAAATACCTTAATTTAATCTGATTAAGTCATTAAATGCTCCTACGTAACTGCCAGAGAACCCTAAGTCACTGCATAATCATTATGAGGGAAAGATAAGAAACCAGGGCTAAAACTGTAATTTTACCATCATATCATGAATGCAGAATAACTACAGATTTTCTCAGGGGTTAATTAAGAGTCAAATGGTCGTAAAAGGCTAACAAGTGGGTTAGAACAGACAGAAAGGGTTTTTGCGTGTTTTGAGAATTAAATGACTTCTGAAATCCTAAAAATAGATCCGCTTAATTAACTGAAGTTCTGTTTAGTATAAAATTCATCTAAATCCTTTAAAAATCATGGAAAAATATTTTCTATGGTTTGGTATTTTCAATTTGACCATTAGAACTTATCTTGACCCAAAACAGAGTCTAAGATAGTCAATTGCCCTAATTTGGGCTTCTGCTCAATTTTTCTAGTAAAACATGGTCAAAACCAAAATCTGACTTTGCCATCAAATACCTTGGGTCTAAATTAGGTTTGTACCAAAATTTGGACCCAATCTAAGATCATCTTGACCTAGTTTGTAATTTAGTCCTGAATGACCTTTTGTTTCACAACCATGCCCTTAACTTTCAAAATTCCTTACAAGTAGCCCCCCCAAATTCTTCATCATCTTCGCAAAAAGGTCCCTGGTGCCATTAAAGGCAACCCTGAGCTTCACCATTGAGATCGAGCGAGAATTTCTCGCTTGATTCTCAATCAATCAGTCCCAAAATAGATACTCAGATTCTTGACGAAGTTGCCTTCCATTTGAGCCACATCTTGGGTTGCAAGTCTTCACCAAAGTGCCCTGCGAATCAATTGAAGTTTGGGTTTCTATCTCCAGCGAAGCTTTCCAAGCTTGAGAGCTTGATTCTCAGGCTCCGTTCGCATTCTGATGTCCTATAAAAGAACCCTTGGGGCACAATGGACTTTCGACACTCGAATTTGACCGGAATAACCCCTAATTCTTCTCTCCTCCTCCAACCGAAGTGCTCCTCGATGTTTGGCAACCTCCTCTGTCTCCATTCCTCGTCCGTTCACAATACCAACGATGGATTTATCCTTCCTTCTCTCCTCCGCGTCGCGAAGTACCAGCCGGTGCCTTTGTCTTCTTCATCCTCGCCATCCAACCCCTACTAGAGCCAACTTCGTCTTTGGTGCCGACCATACCGCAACCGGCGCCATCTCCACTCCCTATTGTGCTACCCTTCTTAATCAACTCAGCTTCTCCTCATCACATCAGCATCTCCAACATTTCATTTCGACCCCGCTAATGCCCTTCACGACTCCGACTTCCATCTCGCTGGCATACCTTCAACGAGCGCTAGGAGCCATCACAAACCACCTACACCGCCGCTTCCACGCTCCACACCTCTGCCTCGACTTCAGATGCAAAAGCCCAAACTTTGTTAGGACGTTTGCCTCTCCAAACTCCCCGCCGAACAAACCCACATCCGGCCACCCTCCGCGAGGTTGACAGGCCTCTTCACACACGCTCACATCACGCCATCACCACCGTTGAACTCGCCATGCTTCAACTATCGTTCCTAAGCTTTCTGACGCGGTCGAAAGGCCTTAGTGTTGTTTTTAGGTGCCAAGCGTCTTTGCAATTAACACAACTTCTCTGCGAAGCTCCTAGCCGTGTTCTTGAGGTCTCTACTCCATGATGCAGCTCTAGGTCGACATAGAAGTCATCCAGGATTACACCCAAGTCTCCAATTGGGTGAAACACCATCGACAGTTGTTGCAATTAGATGAGGAACCATCTGTAGACACTCGCGCTAAACTCTCGATGGGATAGTCCCACATCGGAAAGCGTCGACCTTCTCAAGCAGCATAAATAGAATTTGTGTTTGGGCCTTGTTGCCTCAGACACAAGGAGTGAGGTCCCTTACACCCCTCACTCCGCCTCGCCCATGACACTGGTCACACGAGCCTGGTTCGATTACCCACCTAACCTATACACTCCTCGCTCACCACCCACTACCAGTGAGCCTAGACCCGGGTTCTCTCTAGATCCGATTACCCATATACCCGGTACTGTGGAAGGCTTTAGGAGAGCTTAACCCAGAGAGAGACAGAGAGAGTGCACGGGGGTTTAGGGGGTTTTGCTCTCTGGAGAATTGGCTAACACTTAGCCAAAATTTGAGACCCCTTCCCCTCTGCGTGAAGAAGAGAAGCAGAGAAGAAAAAGAAGGTAAGCAGAGAACGGAAGGAAAAGAAGAAGAGTCGTAGAAGAAGAGAGACAAGCACAGAGAAAGAGAAGAAGAAGTGAATCAGAAGAGAGATCACTGTTCATCAATCGTTTAAGACGTTTGATCATTCAATCAGACAGCTGATTTGAGTTTATTTCTACATAGTTATTGAGTTCCACTTGCTATTATTGTAGGGAGTAATTGGTGATTCAAATCACCATTTTACTCCATACTTTTTGCAGTTTGACACTTGATATTATTGCCACATTATTCTGAATCAATTTCTAATCATAATTTCTTATCTTTATTGTTTAAAATTGCAATCTTGAGAATCTAATTCCTACTTGCTCCCAGCGAACGACCTTGGACTTTTCGAGTATAAATTTTATCTGTTTTTCGTGAGATTTCACTATACTGTAACACAATGATTTGAAACCTGATTTCAAGCGACTAACAATAGTCCCTGTTCCATTGCTACAGCAGTGTGAATTCCACCTCCTGCAACCTCTCCTTGCCGTTAAGGACTTCGTAGCAGCCTAAGGCGACTCTAGAGAGCTTTCACTCCACTGGAGATCCTCCCCCATTCATCGTTGCAGCCACCAGCTGCAAATCTTCTTCAAAGGTCCCATTCTTCTATTATATTGCATTTTTTATGCTTTCTAGATTAATTGTATGCTCTGTTAGTGTAGTTTAGATCATTAGATGTAGTTTAGATGCCAAATTTTGGAATGGATTAGTTTAGACTAGAGTAATTTAGTTTAGGCGTGATTTCGCCCTCTCTGATCAATCCAGATCAGAGAGCTGTTTACGCCCTTTCATTCTGGTCATATAGCTCCCTCATCACTTCGCATCACTGTCATATTCCTCCCTCAACGATTTAAATCATATTTCACCCCTCCATGAGAGTTGAATTCAAATCTGGAAGCTTTCTAGCTTTTAGATTTAAATTCACGCTCAAATGCATTTAAGGGTTATTTCACTCATTCCATTTGCTCACAATGACCTTAGTTTGGTTGTTAATAAGCTGATTCATAGATTGCTTCAAATTTGTTTAGATTTGACACTAATCAGAGTTTTGGATTGAATTATGAATGAGTCGATGGTCTGATCTAAGTTTTTCTCTTCATGCTGTCTATGTCATAAGATGAGTATTAGATTAGGATTATTTTGTATTTTGTGAGCTTTGCTTTCAATTTGGGTATACTGAGATTTATCTTATGAGATTTGTAAAGGGTAGAAGAGTAAGTTTTCATGTATTAAAGCCTTGAGATGAATTTACATCTTACACTGTCCATAGTGTAAGATGGAGATCGAATCAAGCTTTTAATATTTTTGGGAGATAAATTTGAGTTTTCCTTGGCTTTCAAGATGTTGGAAAGGAGTTTGAAATGATTTCTCATAGAATTGAATCAATTATTTCATATTTGGAATGTTATTCTCCAATTCCTGATTTATGCTAAATTTTGAATCCCAAGGGCATTTGATGAAGGTTTTAATGCACTAATTTGATATTTAAAATGAGCTCAAAGTATGATCAATTTTTATATGGATTTGCAAACGTGTGTTTTTAACTCAAATCTCCCAATTCAGTGAATTAAAGTACTGCAAAGCAGCTACATTCAATAGATTTCAACCTTATTTTTTAGTAAAGAAATGATGTGAAATGGTATTGACCATGTAGCAAATGGTTTCTTAACTTAGCAGAAGCTCAGCAGCTTGAATAGATGTTGAATTCTGAGCAGCAGTAGCTGCTGAAAGCTGTCAGCAAGCATCTGAGGTGAACGTGAAGGTATGTCAGTAGCCATCAAGGCCTTATTTTAGAGTTAAATTGTAAATAAATAAAAATGATAAAAAAATCACAAAATAAAATAAAATAAACCTATCTTGAGTAAGATCAGGTATTTTTCTAGGTATAGGTCAAGTTTCAAAGTATTCTGAACCTCCAACTTGGTAGAACATGCCAGTTGACGGTTTAGTATACTTTGGAATTTAATAAAAGAGCCAAAGTTGAAAAACACCAAGAACAATTATTTCTCTCTCATCTCCCTTTCTCTCTCATCCCCTACCTCCATTATACTTATCAAAACTAAAAAAAAAAATCATAAAATGTCCAAAAACACTCAAAAATACCTTATACATTGTATTATACTTGTAAATATAATTTAAAACTAAGTTAAATGTATATATTGTAAAATATGTAAATAATGTACATAAATAGCTTATATATGTATTCTATATATTAAATTAAATATTTAGAATGAGTTATTATATATATAACTTTATTGTATAATTATATAATAAGTTATATTAACTTAAATGTATATTATCTTAAGTAATTATAAAAACCTATGTATATGTATATAATTATATGTAATACTGTACATACGTATTTAAGTAATTATTATATACTATACCATACCTGTAAATTAATTTAATTATGTATTTATAATAGATAATTAAGTTATTAAGTTAATTAGGTAAATTATTAACTTAAAATAGAATAAATTAGTAATTTAAGTTAATACTAAAGTAATTTATCATGTATGCTTGTATAGTATTATTTTAAGTAGTTTCAACCTATTTATACTGTATTTATAGTGTATTACAGTATTTATAACTAAAATATGTATATAACTAACTTAAGCGTGTATTTAAATGTAAATAAACTAAAATAAAGTCTTTAAAATAAATTAAAAATGCATAATAAGTAGTTTATTATATAAATTAACTCTGTATAAAGTCAATTTTATAATTAAGTTACCAATTTGTACTTTTATTAGTAAATTAAACCCTAATTTAATCTATACAAACCCTAAACTTTAACTAATTTTAATATATATATAAATAACTTAATTTTGTAAATAAATTATATTATAATGTAGCCTACATAAGGGCTTTCCAAAAATATAATTTAATTTTAAATTGGATAAATATTCGACTCTTAAATCGAGAGCCGAATCTATGAAAACAAAACCTAAGGCTGCACGGTGCAGTGTCAATTTGGCATTGAAATTACTTTTGGTGCAGTGACAATGTAGTCATCAACGCTCGATGCACCTCCTCATGATTAACCCATTCCTCTCTGATTCGTTACTGAGCATATGATTGAACGTGTGAACGGTGTTGAGCCGGGGGCCCTACACCGTAGTTGGGCCCATGGTGGGCCTGTCATTGACCTGAAATCGGATAAAAAGATACAATAATTGAACTAGGACTGGTCTCTAGTAATGGACTGGTCTCACCTCTATGAGGTGCTGTGTATCCCACGAAAAGGGCCGACCCGCCCATTTAAAACCCAATTTTTACGTTAATGAACAGTGATATGAATGTTTAAGAGGAGAGAGTTTCCTAAATCGGCAAAGTGTTGTAAGAAAAGAAGAGTGAAGAGAGTAGAGAAGGAAAGAAAGACCCTAAAAGTTCTAAGCATTAAGAAGTTGAGTGAGACTTAGTGTCTAGCTTGTGTGTGTTGTGTGCGTGTATATGTATATATGTATAAGTATATGTACATGTATAATATAGTATGATAGTATATGTATATAAATAATATAAATAAAATATATAAATAGTGTATACGTATATAGATGATATCTGTATATATATATATAAGTAAAGTAGAGTAGAAATTGTTTGAGTCTTAAATGTATGTAAATAAAATCTTAAACCTTTAATGACAAATATATCCGTCACTGTATATATGTTAGTATAAGTAGTCCTTTTTGCTTTATGTTGTGTATATTCTACTAAGACTATAGAGACAAATAAATATGTTACTGTATGTATAGAACATGTTACTAAAGACATTAGTATGTTAATATAACTTAGTGTAATATATATTAATAGCTATTTTTGTACCTATATTTAAGTATTACTTAGAATAGTTGTATATAATTAACATATTGTAGTATTAATTAATTTTTAATGCCTGTATAGTTGTACATGTGTTTAAGGCATTGTAGTGTTTGTTTATTGATTCTTTTTGTATGTAATTAACCAATTCATTCATTAATTGATTTATTGATTCATTTTGTAAATAAAATTAACATTTTTGGAATAAAAGAATATTTTTGGACATAGAGAGTGATGTATATCAATAATTATTTTCCAGTGAATGACCTGGAAACTACCAGTAAAAATTATAATTAAATAAAATGACTTGACATTTGTTTGCATTATGACGAATATACTACAACAACGACACTTAAAACATCATTTTTATTGTAGACTGATAGTCGACCATCACTTATAGGTTTTGGGAGGGGATAATCATGTCAAAATACTTGCTCATCAACACTTATGATCATGTTATACGGACAATGCAGAGTGTGTGTATATCTCACTTACATGCAAGAAACTTTATCTTTATAGCATGCTAAAAGAGTCATCCTTAGTTCAGAGAAGTTCTGAACTTAGGGGGGTCCTTGAAGATTTGATCATAACTTAGGATTACTTGTTACATGAAACTGATGTTTAGAGGAATTTCAGTAATATCTTTTCGCTCTTCTCCGGTATACCAACTGATCTTATCTGCATTTCTAAAGCACCCTTAAATGAGAGTTATTGGGAATGTAGCTAAGGTTAGTCTTGAGGGGTATATGGGAGAAGTGTGAGGAGATGCTACCGAAATTTCTCCAGACACTAGTTACATGTAACAAGTAACGTTGTGATTAAATCTTCAAGGATGAGCTATTAACTGAAAACCCTAATCAAAATACGAATACTATTATAAAATCATATTATAATTATTGCGTGGTTTTATTTCTTTTTTGTAGATTATCATGGATAAGCCATAGATTAGTTTGAGAAACTTGGATTACTCCCGATACAAGAATGGAGTGACAAAGTTCCTTGATTTGGCATTTCATGATGATAGGAAGTCATTCAGACAAAGAGACAAGTTCGACAGGATCTTTTGCCCATGTAGGATGTGCTTGAATAGCTATTCACATGATAGAAACATTGTATACGAGCACACGATTTGTAACGGTTGGTGGCAGCATTATACTAAGTGGATTGCTCATGGAGAGGAACTTACAGAGGAAGTCAAACGATCTTCGATAAATTTTGGTGAGACAGCTCTGGATATTGAAGGCGATGACATCGATGAAATACTTAGAGAAATAAGAGTAGGAGTTGAAAATCCAGCTAGTGGGGAAACTTCTAATAAGTTTTATGATGCTATTAGGGTAGCGGATGAACCTATTATTCCCAATATCACGTCCATTTCTAGGTTGTCACTTCTTTTGAAGTTATTTTGGATGAAGGTTATGAATAGAGCAACCTCTGAATTGATGTCTGAGGTGCTTGAATTCACTAGAGAGTTTTTAAATGGTCCGAAAGATTATCCAAGGACATGGTTTGAAGCAAAAAAATAGACTCGTGTACATGGTTTAAATTGCAAGAAAATTGACGCTTGGCCAAATGATTGTGTGTTATACAGAAATGAATATGCAGAGTTGACTAGTTATCCACAGGGTGGTGTTGAGAGAATTAAAGTAGGAAATTCACTAAATACAAGGGCCAAAAAACAACCAAAGAAGGTTCTATGTTACTTTCCATTGATTCCTAGGCTTCAACGCCTTTTTATTTCAAGTAGAACTGCAAATTTGATGACATGGCATCAGGATAACGTGTCACGAGATGGTCACATTCGTGATCTCGTAGATTCAGAAGAGTGAAAAGTGTTTAACAACACTCATTTAGCATTGGCAGAGGATGCAAGAAATGTCATATTGAAACTTGCAGGCGATGATTTTAATCCTTTCAAGAACATGTACCCATCCTATTCAATTTGGCCAGTCGTGATGGTAACTTACAACTTACCTGCGTGGCTTTGTATGAGACCGACGTTTATGATGTTGACCCTCCTCATCTCAGGTCCAAAGTAGCTAGGAAATGCAATTGACGTTTATCTTCAACCATTGATAGATAAACTGAAATTGTTGTGGTATAACGACACTCATATATATGATACACACAAAAAGGAATTCTTTAATATGCATATTGCATTATTGTGGACCATTAATGACTTCCCTGCATATACAAATTCATCAGGATGGAGTACAAAGGGAAATTTTCATGTCCAGTGTGTATGGATGACACTTATCATCTTCGACTACCTAAAAGCAATAAGTTCTGTTATTTGGGACACCGTAGATTCCTACCTATTGAGCATATATATCGAACTGCGATGTTTAAGGACAAGTTCTATGGTAAAACTTGTTGGTATTCTTTCAAGAATCCAATGACTAATTTAAGTACAATTTCAATAAGGTTGTCAGGTTTTCAAGTAATGGAGAAATTACAATAACTTGGCAACATATGATTAGGTCGTCTATTTAAGAAAGATCAAATAGCTTTAAAACATATGGGTTTTCAAAAGAATAACATTTTCTTTATGGAACTCTCGTATTTGAGAGATCTAATCATTGGATATAATCTTGATATGATGTATATTGAGAAAAATGTTATGAGTGATAGAGTAAAAACGAGAAAAGAGATGATAACTTTAGGCATTTGTCTAGAGTCACACGTTATTGAAAAAGAAGACGGCAGTTATGACTTTTCGGAAGCCATTTACAACCTAAATAATGATTAATGAGAGAAAATTTTTACCTTCTTGAAAGAAGTACAGGTGCCAGATGGCTATTTTTCACAAATTTCTTGATGTGTAAATGAGGCTCAAAAGAAAATTAGTGGGTTAAAGAGTCGTAACAGTCACGTTTACATGTAAGTCTTATTTCCACTAGCTATTTGTAAAGTGCTATCTAATCTAGTTGTGGATTCATTTACATGGATAAGCCAATATTACAATGCTATTTGTTTAAAAACTGTATATTCTGATTTATTAGAGTACTGGGATAAGTAAATAGACGTCACATTATATAGAATGGAATAGATATTTCCTCCATCCTTCTTTAATGTCATGGTTCATTTAACTCTGCATCTTGCAAATGAAGCGAAAGTTGCTAGGCCTGTGCAATACAGATGGATGTATCTAGTTGAACGCTTTTTAAAGAAACTTAAAGGTTATGTGTTAAAGAAGGCTAAGACTAAAGGATCTATTTTTTAAGGATATCTTGCAGAAGAATTCATTAACTTCAGTGCCATGTATATGGATGAGACATACAATCAATTTAATCGATTACAGAGAAATTATGATAAAGGGTACAATGAGAATGATGGACATTGTCTTTCCATATTTGATATTCTAGGAAGGTCTATCCTCCATACAGAATAAAAATCAATCTCTGAAATTAATCGGCTTCTAGCTCACTTGTACATTCTTAAGCAGATTCCAAAAGTTGATGCATTTCATAATGAATTTAAGAAGTGTTCACATCCAAAAACATGCGAGGTCGACTTTCTCGAGTGATTTAAACAACATGCTATTTAAATGAAAGAAGAGAACGACCCACGGTAGGTGGAGGACTTTGACATAATATTTGATCAACCATTGAGTTATACCATTTAGGTTATATTGTAAGCGAATTCAGACTCAGGACAAAATCCATAGATGATACAAAGGCCACACAACTTGCCAGTGTTGTTGTGAGTTGCGATTTGAGCACTAGTTGTAATGGCTACTACGAACATATCAAAAAAATTGTTGAGATAAGCTTCAGATACAATCATGGATTTGTCCTTTTCAAGTTCAATTGGTTTGATGTGTTTAAAGAATGCACTGGCCTCAAACTTTACAAGATGCACGATTTTTTATGTTTGAATAAGAATCGTCGAATTCTTCATTCTTCAGAACCGTCTACATTAGCATGTCAAGTATCTCAAGTCTTTTATGTCCCTAACAACGGTAGAAATGGATTGATTATACCCATCCGGACAATTCCACGTGAATATATTGACACATAAAAAAATGTCAAACATAAAGTAAAAGCAGATGCTTATCAGGAACACTTACAAGAAGTTGGTGCAGGTGTAATGGAGATTGATATATAAGGTATAGTTATCTTCTATATGATTTCCTTTTTCTACCAATTTGCGTGCCTACGCTTTTGCCAGGGTTTTATATATATCTTTTTTTTAAGGGAGTAGAGTAATTCTAATGGAGGAATCCATGTTGCCAGGCATATCGCTGTGAGGCAATTTGGGAAAATATCAGAAATGATCATCATCCGCTTTCTGCTCTTCATGAGTAATCCTGATAATGACGTTGCTTTTCTTTCGAGGTTGGATGATTAATTATACCTTTATGAATTCCAAATATTGCTCTTTCATGTACAAGTTAGAAACATTATGGTAGAGGATATTACATAAGAAACCACTAATAGAACTTTTTTCTAATCTAAAAATTATAGAGATAGCAGTATATAATGAAGGATCTTAAAGAAAATAGCATCACCATTATAGAACTTAATCACCCTTATGTAACCATTAGGGTATAAATACTTTAAAGTCCAAACAAATTCAACACAAGCATAACTACATACTTATTTGATAACATGGCAAATGGTTAACTTCTAACACTTTAGCATACAACAAGTTTTGGTATTGAGCTATCATAGAACATTCAGATTCTAGATGGAATTGCAAAGTACTATTATAGAATATTTAGATTTTAGTGACATTTTTTGTATAAGTAAGATATTTGTGATTAAATTCAATAATACAAAATGTATGGTAATTGTTTATGTTTTACTGTAAAATGTGTGATTTCCTACCATGTAGAATGTGTAATTTTCTTTATACAGGATTTTGGAAAATATTCATAATATGGGGGAAACTGTCAATTTTTTTTCAGATTTTTTTATTTTTATTTATTTCTTTCTTAATATTTATACAAATACTATTTTTTTTTAATATATATGCAGATGAAAGTCAAGAAATTTGCTAATAGGGGTGAGACCCAGTCGGTAGGGATGAGACCCAACCTCCTTCCACACAGCCACCCTGCACCTAGACTCCCGAAGTCCCTAAGTACATCCCTGTACGTACTCCCCACATACACCCAATTGTCATGATACCTAATCTCGCATTTACGAGACATCATGAATATGTTGGGCATGGTGATCTTGTTCGACAGTACTAGAACAAGGGCAAGAGGGTGGTTACCAATATAGTGCGAGAGCTAGAGCCAGAGGTTGACACCCACCATCCTGACGACGACGACGAGGATGAGGATGAGGGAGACAATGGCGGCAAGGATGAGGATGAGGAGGAGGGTGAGGACGATGCTAAGGTACAAAAGCCACCTCAGTAGGGTTGCCAGACTGAGGCATGGACAAATTCTGGTAAGAATTGTCAGTAATATCTTATTAAAATTTACATGTAATGTTTTAATTTTTAATTATCTTTTTCTTATCAAGTAAGAAAAAAAAAGAAAGGAGTCCGACAAGAAATGCACATCTAGATGCACTTCCAGAGGGAATGAAAAGTAAAGTGCATATCAACGAAATTGAAGAACATCCGGACTATCCTCCTTTCACCAACTGACTGCCTGGGAAGGTAAAGGAGCTCATCCCCCTTTGTTATTTTAACTGGAGGAGGGTCTCTAAGGAGATCAAGAGGTAGCTTATTCATAATATTGAGGTAATTAATTATATATTAATGTATATATATATATAAGTTTACTTTAATAATATTTAATTCGTTTATATGATTTTGTAATATTACAAGCGATTTTTGATTGGGTGACGATCCAAATATCACCAAGTATATCTTCAATCATGACGTGAGACGACGTTTTGATTAGAGGATAACAAGGAAGAGAATGGTGAAATGTGTAATATTTTTCATGTTTTATTATTTACTTAATTAATTTCTTTTGACAATTTATTTGTATAATTTAGTTTTATAATAAAATGTCAGTCTAATGATGAGGCATTGAGAAACATGCCTCCTACGATAGTAGCAGATGTGTGGAAAGAATGCTGTGAGGATTGGAATAAGCCTTAGACGGAGATAATTATAAATACCTTTAAGGGTATTTGGAGATAAATGATTTAATTATTTTTTCATTATAATATATTATACATACAGGATCAGGCAAAGAGGAACAAGGCCAATAAGGTCAAAGCTCCACGATAGACCCACTATTTGGGTTGAACTAATATAGAAAGTAATTCCTATAATTATGTAACTTCTATATTTTTAATTAAAGTTTTAATTATTACTATTACATGGAATTTGAAATATATTTACAGGCACATTAACATGATGATGCTACGCTCGATCGGGTTGGTGTGTATGAGGTTACTCATAGCAAGGCCACCACCGACGACGAGCGAACATGGGTACATAAGGCATACCAGACAAAGTATATAAGTAACATTTATTTATCAACTATTTTAAATTTTATACTTACTTTAATATGACATTACATTATTGTAATTTGGGAGAAATGATGAACTTAATTAATCCCTCTCTAGACGCCACTTCTGGCACGTAGCAGCACCCTCCTATGACAGCTATGGAGCCTTTTAGGAGCATCATGCCTTCGAAGCACAGAGACTTCGTTTGTAGTGGGGGGAGGAGTCCAATGATCTCCAGCTAGTATGGGCAGAAGGAGTCAGCGTCAGTAGCCATCATCCAGCAAATGCAGATACAACTCCATGATGTTACCACACAACTCCATGATATCATCTCACAATTCCAGTAGCAAACTCAAGCTGGGCAAGATGCCAAGAGATTCATGGAGGGGCAGTGGAAGGAAATGGAGCAGCAGAGAGAGAAGATGAGAGAGATGATGGCATTTCTATGAGGCAGCGGTCAGAATCACACTTCCTATCACTACTTGCATTGCAGAGACGATGACGACGACCTCCGTGGTGGTGGAGCAGGATAGGAGGTAGGAGCTGAGGCATAGGTTTAGATTACTTCTCTTTTCCTTAGTTAGGTTTTGTATTTTGCTTAGTTATATGTCTATTTTAATGTTATGACATACTCTTTTCATTAAGTTTATATATATATTTATTGTATGTTGTGTATGTTGTATATATATGTTGTTAAAGGTGTTATAAGATTCTATAATACTTACATTATATATATTCAAAAAAAAATTCATATATATACACAACGGTCATAGAAAACCGTTGTGTATACATATAAACGATGGTTAAACTGTTGTTTATTGTTCACGTGGGAAATCCCACCTACGAATTAATGTCATACACAACGGTTAGTGAACCCATCGTTTATTGTTACCAAACAACGGTTTTGTTTAAAACCGTTGTTTACAAAGATACGTGAAAGTTAGCGAAACCGTCGTGTATTGTTCGCGGGGCATGTAACTAAGAGCATGGAAGACGATTGAAAACTCGCCGTTAATTGTTACCAAACGACGGTTAAAATAGAACCGTCGTGTATAACTAATGTGACACATACTTTCGTGACGATAGTATATAACAATTTTCCTTGATTATGAGATGATTTTGAAACATCGCGAAAAATAGTCATTTCTATAGTGAGCGATAATGCTTGGGATGCACGTATAGGAGATATCTCCTTCGATGATCATCTTATGTTAAGTGGAACGTATCCAATTTGGTGAAGTATTACAACACCCTCATCCACTCCATCCCAAATCCTAGCATCCAATTATTTTAGTTGCAAAAGTTATCACATCTCAACACAAAATCATAAACTATAGAGTCTATATTCATAGAATTGGAGAAGTTTTGTAAAGCATATGTGTATCCTTTCAGACCTTTGTCCTATGATGAGTCCGATGACTACTTGAATAGAATATAGGTAATTAAAGTGCAGTAGCTTAACAAGAAAGCAACTAAGCAAAAGTCCACAAATGCCAACATCTGAACTTCCATCATTTATTCTGTCTTCACAACCAGGAAGCACTAAAATAGTTACTATTAGCTTACGTAGTATTAACCAAAGGGATAGATTTTAGGGCTGTAGGCACTCTCAGAATATCATTCAAGTCCGTTAGAATTGAAAGGTGTTGCATATATGTATTGTGTGTGATGTTTAATTACAACTTAATTACTTATTTTAAATTTCATAATTTATGATTGTTATCCAAGTAATCTCACTATTTCCCACTTCCATTGTGATAGATGTCACACCTAGATTGAATTTCCACATGGATGAGATGCATCCGAATGCCACCTTCCAAACCATGTGCAGTCAGTCCTTCCTTTTTAATTACCTAAGTGGGTAAGATTTAAAAGGATCATTACTGATGTGGAATAAAAAGGATTTATTAGGTGATGTCGTAAGGATAAGACGAATATATAATATCTCATGTTAGAATAAAATATCATCTTAAATTTTTATACACAATATATTAATATATTTATCACATTTGTCTTCTACTTACTTGACTATTTAATAAAATAATAATAAAAGAGTAACCTAATATTAAATATAAAATAATAAATTACACCTCTCTATTTTATATTTAAATTATATTAAAATAAAATTTAAAATACATCAATTTACTCTCGTTATCCAGCTACTTACACCAACATCATTAAAACTCAACCCATGTCAAATTTTATACAATAACCCAACCTTCTCCTACGCTAAATAGAGTTGACCGTGTAAATTTTCTGTCTCTCTCATTTTAAATTTTATCAAGGAGCAAACTTTAATCCTCATCCAAAGGTAACCCAAGTACTGTGATGAACTTCGTTTTCGTTTTTCCTCGCAAAAATCCGCATACTAAACGAAGAAATAGAAAAGAGAAAGTGACCCAAAAAAAGGTCACAAAAAAAAAAAAAAAAAAAAAGAAGGAAAACTGAGGGGAAGAAACAAATGTAAACAAGGGCAGAGTTGTAGATATAACCTACAACAGGGGACAATTGTAAAGTGATCCGATTAGGGAAGCAGAGGGGTCGGGCCCATTTACCGGTAAAGGTCAACAATCGGGTCCGACAATTCATTGGCGGGTGGCGACGACGTGGGATGTCGGTGTCAGAAAAAAGGACACAAAATAAAAGCCATGCAGCGTTCTCCAACACAAACGCTTCATTCAAACTTTTGAAAGGGAGAAATCTAACAGGAGAAATTATTATTAGGATGCGGGTACGAGAGTTAATGTATTTTATAATACGGTGACGCGATACATACATATAAAATTACGAAATTTTAATTTATTTCTACGTAAAATTATAAAAAATTATTTTACATCAATATAAAATTATCAAAACTTATTTTATATTAAAGTAAAATCACTCCATTAAAAATTTTATATCAATATAAAATTATTAATGTAAAATCATTGTGCATTACCTTAACATATTTTTTAAGATACGCTTTTGTACGTTCTGACTTATAATTGATTATTAATTATTAATTATAGGCCCTCGACGGGTCAGGCACATGCGGCCCTCTAGGTGTACGTACTGGTCCGTGCACGGCACATGCGTCCGTGATACTTTCACCACTACCCAAACAAGTGCATGCTGCTGACTCCCCATCTGACAGCACAGTAATCAATCAACCCGACACCCTAACATTAAATTCGTGCACTTCCCGAGTTCGTTTAAATTAGTTTCCAATCCCGTGTATTATTCTTTTCTTTTCTTTTAAGTTTTAACCAACCATCCAACCGACTCTCCATGCAACAGACCCAGCTGGCCACTTTTTGTTTCTTTTTTTTTTTTAAAAGTAAAAAAATAAACCCCTTCCCGTACCAACAAACAAAAAAACGAAGGGCAGCATATGTCCATGTAGATACCGACTCTTCCCCCCGTTGGGGTGTACCATTCGGCCCAACTTGACCTCAATTTAAAAAGGATTATTTTATGTTTTAGACCGTAGGTCAGGTTGGAGATCTAACCTTTTCTGGAAAAAACCGCTGGTGGCAAGTCAAAATTGGAGTCAAATCTTAGGCCGCATCTCCCCTATTCAAGAGGGGGCCCACGGCTCCACATTTTTTTGGTAGTATCTACGGATCCAACGGAGCATCGCAACATCGTGCGTGCATTACCATGCGCCTAACTACTTTTGCAAATTAAGCTTTGGATCAGAATCAAGACCCATGTTATCAAATCTAGGAGTTGAGTTGAGTCAAGTCTAATTTTAATTTTTAAGTTGGATTTTCATCGTAGGCCAAGAAAGATTCATTAAAACTTGTGTAAAGTAGATATCTGCCTATTTATGTATAAAGAAGCAGTTGGCATATTGGTAAAATCGAAATCTACCCATCCACACTTTTGATGCTTCTTTACCCACTACAATTTAGGTATAGAATCGAAGGAACCTTTTTCATCCCACTACAATTTGTGAAAGAATCACATAAATATTCGAAGACAACAGTAGTAAATACATCCACTACATAAAAATTATGCCGGATTCCATTGCATACAGGATGGTATTTTTGCAAAATTTGGTAAACCATAAAAGATTTAGAACTTCATCTCGAGGCTAAAATCAAACAAGAGGTGGAATATTAGAGGAGGGTGTAATTGATAAAGAGACGAACCATAAGAATCATATTCTCACTTTTCTTTAGTGAGTATCTAGCATTAGGTTTCATTAATTGTATAATAGATTTAATCTCATAATACTTTCGCATAAGCATGAGTGATCTAATGAAATAAAGAATTGAATGAGAACCAACACCTAAAGTTAATATAATAGTTAAGCTTACGTGAAGGGTAATGTTTCCTTATGTAGGCAGGGGTGAACCCCTGCTAACACCTTCACCCATATTTAAAGAGAAATCACCTTCTTTGTAGCATATTTTCCTTAATTAAAGGAAAAATTTTGAATATAGATGGGATATTTCTATACAATACAACGGTATAGTAACCTACTTACCCACATGTTTCGTCACGTGCTTACTCTTAAAATTAAATATCATTACTATTTTTTTAATAAATCATTGACAATATTTAATTATATACCAAATGCCATCAGTAATATTTTAATCTACAACTAAATATCATTGCTAAATTAAATATCATCAATGATATATTAGAAAAGCATTATTAAATCTTTTTAGAGGTGCATGTCAAAACACATAAGGGTAATAAATTAAATATCATCCTTCTCGAAAAGTGGGCTTAAATAAAACTCTTCAACATCTAATCAAAGGAGGAGCTACTCTCCCTTGATTTCTAATTTCTTTTGATTGGCGTCCAATATATTTGGAATTTACGTTTCTTAGTTGAGATTAATTTTTGAATTATATTATTAAGGATTTCTTTGGGTTTTTGTTGTTGTCAACTTTTTCACTAGGACCTAGTTTAGTAAGGGTAATAACCCATAAAAATTAGGGTTAACCTTGTTTAATGAGAAGCATATTTTGACCTAAGTTAAGATGACTTAACTCGATATAAGCTATTTTGGTGTTGATGTGGAATAAGTTATTTTTGTAGGTTATTCCATGTATTTTTGTAGGTTAACTTAGAAAGTTTTCAAACAACCATAGGTTAACCCATCAGGAAAATCTTTATGACCTCTAAACAAAAATGCATGATAACCCATCAACAAAAAAAATATCCTATGAAATCTATCGTCCATCCAAACTAGCCCTAAGGCATTGTTTGATATATGAAATTAACACTAATTTTACTCTTAATTTTACGTTTGGTGATGAGGTGTGGTTCATCATACTTAAAATGTCTAACTTAAGCTACAAACTAGGTTAAGCACTACCAAACAACATGATAAAAGTGTTAAGTGTGGAAAATAAGGAAAATACCTAAAACAACAAATTGAGGTTAAAAAATGCAAAATTATGTCAATTAATGAGATATTCTATTCGCAAGTGTAGTTTGATGATTCAATTGCATATTGAACACATCTTTGGGTTCAAAAGTTTAAATTGAAGGTGAAATCATGTTATTAAATGTTCAATTAAGCTCCAATAACAATTTAATTGCATTATGACCATGCATTAATGATTTTACACTTAGATCCTTATTCCTTCACATTCTATTCACCTAAAAGCATGTAAAGGCCTTGCTGTAAGCTTTCAGGGACCTGTTGGTTAGTATTCTTCTCACTTATGGGCTTTTGCATAATTCTTCTACTGCTTCATCCCATTTGGACCTCCATGCAATTTACCCGTACACCTAATACTGTTCACCTACAGCAACCACGAAGAACATAGCCCATCTAGGCTGTCGTTCCTTCGATACACCGATCTAACGGTGGATGACGATCCATCCTTCGCACGCCTTTGCGCAGAGGATCATTACCTCACTCAGATTTGACCCAACAGCACTCTTTTGACTTGGAACTTCCCGCTCTTCTCCGAGCTCATCCCCACCGTACACCCTAATCTAGCTTAATCACACCCCACAGTGCTCAGATCCACTACCTTAGCTACTTAAGCACATCTCCGAGCTCGCACGCAAAGGATCAGCTCCCTATCTACCTCTCTCGAGCTGGTCTTCACTCCTCTCCAGTTTCCTCTCCTCACACTACCCCAATTCCATCACCATGGCAGTGGAAATCCATCTCTCCGACTCTCCTTGCCGCTATTGATTACATAACACTTGAGGGAGACATCGAGCTCCACTAAAGGGCTTTTAGATTGCTAGAGATCCGCCCCCCTTCCTCGTTGCAGCCACTAGCTGCAAATCTTCTTCAATGTATCATTCTTTTGTTAAACTAGGTTTTAATGCCTTCTAGGATAGTTGCAGTGATTGTTAATGTGGTGTAGATTAGAAAGGTTTAGTTTAGATGTTAAATTTTGTGATGGATTAGTTTATATTAGAGTAGTTTAGTTTAAGAACGATCTCGCCCACTTCAATCAATCCAGATCAGAGAGGTGTTTTCACTCCATTCGCACTACTATTCATATAGCTCCCTCACTACTCAGTATCACTATCACTTCTTCACTCAACATTTTTTATTCACAAATCACCTCACTCACTGAAGCATTAACCAAATCTAATGCACCATAGCATTCAGATCTGATTGGTCACCAAATCCATTGAAGGGTGATTCCATTCATGCCCTTAGATCACAATCACCCTCCCTTGAGCTGAATTGAGCTTAATTTGATCGTTGGAACCTAGTTTGATTTAATGAGATGATTGATGAATTATTTTGAGAAATCTAGTTTTTAATGGTTTCAATCGATCAAATTGAGTTTATATTTTTGTAAGTGTTCTGATTTCAATAGGTGTGAACATTTTTATTGGAATTTGAATAAGCATTGTGTTCACACCCAATTCTTAGAGATGCTACTATTTTTGGGTAGTTTAGACCTATGAAATTCAGTTGCACCGATTTGAGACTTAAATCATGACCTAATGAGATTATTAGATTTGCATTGGATACCTGAACACTAATAACTCTACATTCAATGATAATAATTCCATCAACTGGGGTTAATTTTGAGGATATATGCGCACTAATAATATGTCATGATAGGCATAGGAGCACTACATGTATTGCTAATTAAGATTGCTCATAAATAAATGTTTAATGGCCATATGTACAAGTGCATGATGAAACATGCCTCAGATGAGCAATCAGACCGCACGGATGGATTCAGATTGACGGATCGAGTCCAACGGACTTGACATCACTCAAATCTAACATCCGGAGCTCCCTCAACTAGCCCAAGAAGTTCTGGCCATTAATCTGAGGATCAACGGCCCACAGGCAGCCACATGGCAACATCCAACACACCCTCACCCGTAGCGTGCCGCCGGCTTCATCAGGCTCAGCAACTTGAAGCAATCAGATCCACCGATCGGACAGCTGAGAATCCACAACCCTCGCTCGCACGAACTCCTCAACAGTGCAGCCTCGCGACCTCAGCTTCAGATCCTGACCGTTGGATTTCCATCCAACGGTTGACGCCTCCTCGCACCCGACCTCGCTTTCGCGCAAAGCAATGCACGCAGCGCGTTGGTCCATGCCTCACCCATGAGCGAGGAAAGTAGGTCCGAGCAGCGGCGGGATCCAATTGGCAGCAGGAGCGCACGCGGACAAAATTCGACCGCTGATGTAGAAGCCGACGGTACGGATCGCGCCACGCGGCACAGCAAATGCACGTGGATGTGAGTAGGCGAGATGATGCGCGATCCTCAGCGCGTGCGCCCACGTAACTCTAGACCATTCAATCTATGATTGGACGGCTCACAGCGCGATCACGCGGATCGTAGGAGAAGAAGCACGCACGCCTACAATGGACCAGCGGGAGGAGCTTCACCAACGTTTCTGGCGTGGGTTTAGAGACGTCCCGGATGTCACTGAATCTCTTACTTAGTTTGGAAACCCCTTTTTCCCTATATAAACCCCTTCAACTACCCTATTGCGAGGCAATGAATACACACACACCTTCCACCATACTCCTAGCTCCTTCCTAGCTTCACCAAGCATACATACTTCACACTTACCAGAGTTGTCAAGCCACTGACAGAGCCCTCTTCCACCACTATGGCCGCCTTGCCTTCTCGTCTCTCTCTCTTTACCCTAGTTTCATATTGCTTTTGTTTAAGATTTTAGTTATTGTTGTATTTGCAAACAAACTCAAGTTACATGCTAAATGCTAATGTTGATGTTGTTTCTTACATAGCTCTCACTTTGTGCAAATGAATGTCGTGATTTGAAGGAAATTTCTAACCCTACTCTCTCTCTCTCTATCTCTCTATCTCTCTTTCTCATTTCCTCACAAGCAAACCAAACTTCATGTGACAACTAAAAGCAACAAAGTAATCCAACTTTACGCCCCCTTGTGTTCGACACTTAAACTCTCCAAATCCACATTCTAGATTAAAATCGACATCGTGAACACATGCTATAACGACACAATTAAACAACTGCCTCCCGCGTCACGTCAAATACCAATCAACAGTGTTCAAGTATCCTAGATGATTAAATCATCTTGGCAAGCTCAAATTAAAAAATTTTAGATGGATGACTTTTGATCTGAATTTAAACATATTTTATCTGCTGATCGATGATTTGATTAAGATTTGACAAGTTTTAATGAAAGTCTGTAAGTTATTTTGAGAGAGTTTAGATATTCCTATTGATCTTCTTATATTAAGTATTCCATGGTTTTGTGGAAGAGTCAATTAGGTCTTATTGGGTTTTGATTTGAGATCGGGTTTTGAGATGAATTTCAGACCTCTTGATCGTTGTCTGTGGTGATTTCAACATGAAGATCTTTTGGGTTTCAAGTATCGATTTGGGCAGTAAAGGTTACAGTAGCACAAGCTGCTGAAATTGAGCCATAAAGCTACAGATCAGTTTCTGATTGAGCTGATTCAGCAACTTAATGGGAGAATTTGCTAATTGGTAGTTTTGATAGCTAATAGCTACTAAAATAGTTGCAGTGGTTGAATAATTGATTTAATTGGTAGCAGCGGCTGTTAATATTTGTTAGTAGTAGTTAGTTGAAGGGATTTCCAAGGAGTGTTGAAGTTGTTTTGGAGGATTAAATGAGTTGTTCATACTTTGTACTGGCAGAGCTTAGTAAAAAAAAGCATTCCCCTACATGGGATGTATTCAAATCTAAGTTGAATGACTTGCAAACTCATGTTTTAGTTCATTATCAGCAAAATCATCATGTAACCTCTCTAAATTGATTTTTAATGAGATCTGATGTTGGAAACCATGTTCTGATGTTCAAATATGTTGCATATTGATTACTGGATGTTCCTAAATAATTACATCTAAATTTTAAACCTTAAATCTAATTTGAATGGCTTAGAACTTCACGGTTAAATCACTTTCAACAGCATGCATCATGCATAAACTGTCCAACCTATAAATTGTGTTAAATTAAATGTTAAAATCATGTTAAATGATTCAAACATATTTTATGTGATGTGTTGAAGATGTTTAGATGCTTACAAATTAGTTCCAGCCCTTAGAAATCATTTTAGGTCTTAGGTTCAACGGACTTCATCCTTTTAAGGCCTCTGTTGGGCAAAATTGAGAAAACATAAAAAATCATTAAAATATTGTAAGAAAGTAAAACAAAGATGTCTTGAGTAGGATTAGGTATTTTTCTTGGCATATGTCATATTTCAAAGTATTCTGAACCCCTAGTTTAGTAGAATATACCAACCAACGGTTCGATCTACTTTAGAATTTAATAAAAGAACCAAACTAAAAATACCAAAGAGAGCTCTTCTCTTTCTCATCCCACTCTTCCAGTCTCATCTCCTATCTCTATTATAAATATAAAAACCATAAAAATCAGAAAATGCTGAAAAATATACAAAAATACCATGCACAGTGTATTTATACCTGTAAATAGAATTTACTATTAAACTATATGTAGATATTGTAAGATATGTAAATAATGTATATAAATAACTTATAATTGTATTCTATATATTAAATTAAATAATTATGATGAATTACTGTATATATAACTTTATTGTATAAATATATAATAATTATATTAACTTAAATGCATATAACCCTAAGTAATTATAAAACCCTTTGTATATGTGTATAATCATAATTAACACTGTATGTACATATTTAAGTCATTAATATATACTGTAACATACCTGTATATTTATTTAATTATGTAATTATTGTAGGTAATTAGGTTAGTAAGTTAATTAAGTAAGTTATTAACTTAAAATAAAATAAATTAGTAAATTAAGTTAATACTGAAGTAATTTATCATACTATACAATAATAACACTGTATAGTATTATTTTAAGTATGTTTGATCTATTTATACTATATTTGTATCATATTACTGTATTTATAACTTAAATATGTACATATCTATTTAAAATGTGTATTTAAATGTCTATAAATTAAAATAAATGCTTTAAAATAAAATAAAAATGTATAACAAATACCTTATTATATTAATTAACTAATTATAAAGTCAATTGCATTATTAATTTATCAATTTGTGCTTTAATTAAGAAATTAAACATTAATTTAATGTGTAAAAATTCCTAACTTTAACTAATTTTTTTATATAATTCTATAACTTAAAATAACTAATTAATTATATAATTATGTAGTCTTATGTAAGAGCTTCCAAAAATGTAAATTAATTAAAATTTGGATTTAATTATAACCCTCAAATCGAGGGCTAAAATTGACCAATCAACATGCCACTGAGCACTACACAACACCCAATGTGGCCGTGCACTTAGTCCTACATCATGGGTGCGCGGTCGCTCAACACCATATAAAATAAATTCGCATCGACGACTGCTCAGTCGTCAACATTCGGCACACATATACCCCTTACCACTCCCGAGCATATATTGGAACATTGATGTGGGCAGAGAGTTCGGTATGTACCGTAATGGGACTGCTATTGGACCTGAAATAAATCAAAATGAAATGCACATTAAACGAACTAGGGTTGGCTGGTAGTGATATGATCCCACCCTTATAGGGTGTTGTATATCCCATGAAAGACAAATCTACTAATTAAAAACTTAATTTTTGTGTAAGTAAATAGTAACTTTGCATTGTTGTGAGAGAGATACTTGAAAAAATGGGTAAGTGTTGAAGAGGGAGTGAAGGGTGTGTGTGAGCCAAAAAATGGCCAAAGTGATGAGGGTCATGAGTGGTTTTAAGTGAGTGTGTGTACAATGATGTGTATATATGTACAATAAGTATATATATAGAGTATATGTACATGTGTAAATATGTATACTATAATGTAATAATAAATGTAAATATATAATAGATAATATATATATATATGCCTGTTTGAGCCTTATATATATATATATATAAATAAATCCAAAGGCTTTAGTGATGAATATATCTGTCACTATAGATATGTATAACTGCTAGTAAGCATAGTATTTCGACCTTATATCGTGTACATATTTTACTGAGGCTATAGCGACATACATTTATGTTATTGTATATATAGTATATGTTACTACAGATATTACTATGTGTTAATATAATTTAATATAGTATATATTAGTAGTTATTTTTGTACCTATATTTAGGTATTATTTAGAGTAGTTGTATATAACTAACATAGTGTAGTATTAAATAGTTTTTAATACCTGTTTAGTTGTAAATTTGCTTAAGGCATTATAGTGCTTAGTAATTATTTCTTTTGTATATAATTAATCAATTCATTCATTAATTAATTCATTTATTCATTTTATAAATAAAATTGACATTTTTGGAGTAAAAGAATATTTTGGAATATAGAGAGCAATGTATATCAATAAATGCCTTCCAGTAAATGGCCTGTAATAAATCAGTAAAACTTATGTAAATAAATAAAATGACGTCACATCTGCTTGCATTATGAGAAATATACTACAACAATGACATTTAAAATATTATTTTTATTACAACATGATTGTTTACAATCATTTGGCACCTCTAATTCTAGAATCGTGAGATTCCAAAAATAGGGGTGTAATCTAGGTTTAACTAAATCCACTCCCCCTATGGAATTATTTAATTTCACCTATTCTTTCTTTTCAACTAATTTTCTCCTTGTTCCAATAACTTATTCTACCAAACAAATACTTTAAGAGTAAAACTCTCAAATTATTTTAATAAGAAAACAAATTCAATCAAACACTCCAACGAAATAAAATCTCTTAATTCCTTCATTCCTCCTACTGTTAATTTTTATTTCTCCTAATAATTTTTCATAGTAAACACTACCTAAAAAAGCCCATCTTTTACTTCTATCGGTTCATGATTAGCATATGTCTTATAACATTATTATCGTGATTTACTTGTACAATTTAGTTTCTGAAAGTTTGTACTTAAAACTATGTTTCGGGATAGAAAAAATGAATACATTTTTATTACGAGACTTTGAAAAAATAAAGTACATGCAATTTTTACGAGGTTTTTGTACATGTGGCCTATGAATAGGATTTATCAATAAAAAAAGATAAATGACATGCACACTTACTTTGTGCACTTGTGCTATAGTTCTTGTCACGAGTCTCTACTAGAGTCAGGAAATTTAACCTAAATCATCTTTTATTTCATCCAATTTAGACTATATTGTCAACAAATAATAGCATAAATTTATAAATAGTAAAAATCATAGTGTAGAAACTAAAACTTACGAACCAAAAAAAAAGCTAGAAATAACACCATAAGCTTTGTGTCATTGCCTTAAGGCTCCATTCAAACAAAAGCGAAACAAAGGAAAAAAAAATAAATCAGGGCATGAGTAATCACTTGATAAAATCGGAATGAAAATAAGAACTAACTTAATAATTTGATTTATTTAATCTATTACTCATTTATTACTAATTCCACACTAACAATTTCTCCTTGTTATTCTCTATTCATTTTTTCAAAATTTTAACTCCATGAATTATCATTTATTCTACGTATTTCTTGCTTGATTTGTTCACTATCAAGGCTAGATCGGGGCAATGGGTTGCACCCACCGGCATAGCCTGCTCGACCTGCCAATAGGTCGAACTTGGGCTTAGACATCTATGAGTTGGTCCCACCTAGCCCGATCCGTTAAATGACTCGTTGATTTAATGAGCAAGGCTGAGTTTAGTGTATAAAGATCCACACAGAAAAGTGCCCTCTCTATCGAAGATCCTCAATGCTAAGTGGTCCAAACCCCCACACAAAAAATCTCTCCTCCAACCATCCCACTCCTCGGCAATGTAATTGTTGCTCTTGATGATGTTTGTGTGTTTTTATTTTGTCAAAAAATAGAAAAATATAGATAGTGACGAAAATTATGACATAAGAAAATTATGGTTGTTATTCTTGTAATTCACATATCATTGTGATCGCTGATTGATTTGATAATTAATATTTAATATAAAAAAATAAAAGAATATAAAATTTATTATATGGTGAGTTTTATTATATTTAAAAAAATTATCATATTACTTTATCTTAAAATGTATAAGTAATACATAACTTTGCATCGGTAATAAATTATTTTAAGATATCTTTACATTAGTGAAATTTCATTTTGCATTGGTGTAAAATTATTCCAAGGGTGATTTCACCTGTCTAAAGTGATTTTGCATCCGTTTAAAGTGATTTTGACCTATAGATTTAGAATTTAGGGTTTTGGGTTTAGGTTTATGTAAATTGACTTTACGTATAAAATATGATTTTTCCACCTGAAAGGTGATTTTTCTACGTTAGGGTTTAGGATTTAGTCTTTAGTGAACCCTAAACCATAAGGTGAAAAATCACATTTCAAGTGTAAAATCACTTTTTATAAGTGAAGAAACACTTGGAATTTAATTTTACACTAATGCAAAGTAAGATTACACCGGTGTAAATTATTTTAAAGGTGAAAAGTGATTTTGCACTGTTGTAAAGAGAGATTGCATCGATGTAAAGTGGTTCCGAGGATGATTTGAGTGATTTACATCCATACAAAAGTGATTTGTTGCTAATTTAAATAGTGATAGATTCCACTATATATCAGTATTTTTTTACATAAAAAAAAGATATATCAAATAATGATCACATTCACACTGTGATAATTAAGTGATTTGTTGTACGTCAATATTTACATCAACCTCTATATTTTCCGACCAACCTCTTTTTATTTTATTAAAATTTAGATAATTAAGAAATGTTTAAATCTAAATACAATCTTTGATTGTACGGTCTACCAATACACTTAATCACAATGCATGAAAATTATATAAATTATCGATAAACAACAAATTCAATAAAATCTATTTTGGGATATTCTAGATCAAAGTTTATCAACAAATTAAAACACCATGAGCCGGCCTGTGGGTCAACCCAGCTCAGGCCTAAACACGTGGTTTCAAATGCTTGGGCCGGCCCAACCTGACTCATGAACAGATGCCTTCTGCCAAGAATCTTTTCAGTGTTCCATTTCCGTACATTTTAAATAATAATAATAATATATTACTTCGCCCGATGTCATTTGCTAGAAATGTGAGGATATAATCACCTGCAAGTCTTCCTTCTCCTCCTGATCACAGGCATATGCTTTCCAGAAGGATCACAGATAAATGGTACAATAATCAACAGTATCGTTTTTTTCTCAGTCAAGGCCCAGAGTGCTAACAGTTTGATTAATCCATTCAATTATATCTTTGTTACAAGTGATACCATACATCAGTCCTCCTCTGTGCTAACCAAGAGAGTAAAGGCAGACACTGGCTATTATCCTAAGGGTATTTACATCGTGAGATTTCTCACATTTTTACGTGATATCTCATATTTGTGAGCTTATAGTTTACATTAAATTTAAGTTTTCTCAAACTTCGGTACGAGTGAGGATAAGTAATTCTGTATTCTAATCCCTTGCGATCGTCTCCCTATATTTTGTACATTTTTCATATTTACCCTCCCCTTCCTTCTTACACTAAAAAAAAAAAAAAGAAAAAATCCACTAATCACGAATCCAAAGGTAATTTATCCCTCATTTCGCAGTGAATACTCCAATTTTCCGTTCTTATCTTGCTCTCATCTTATCTCATATTCACGCAAGTACACTCACAGAATTATCACAACTTAAATGTAAACACCAACATAAGATTCCCATTATTTAAAAATTTTTATCCCGTACAATATATCCCATAAAGTAAATTAGCTTTAAAAGTAAGACTTATTATTGGAGTTACTCAGATGCACTGCTTTAAATGGTAGCCCATGAGCCTTAGACGACGTCGAGCGTTGGGCCAGGCCCATTTAATTAAACAAGCTTACGAACCAGCCCAAGGTCCATAACTTACGTTGTACACATTTTGTTTAAAAAACTACAACTTTTGTAGGGGTGTCAATGGTAAAACAAATGGAGACATGACCCCAATTCAATCAATATGAATAAAATTTGAATGCATATGCATCAAATAACATGATATCATGCAAATTTGTATTCATATACTCTCAAAATTAGTAAGCCCAATATAATTTAACGCCAAGTCAGCAAAATACGTTAGTAAACAACAGTCTGAGGCTTTCATTTGACCGGACGAGAAGAGAGCAGATCTGGAGAATAAGCCCCTGTATTACGAGGCTTTACCAATTTGATATCCGATCGAGTTATGAAATATTTGACTTCTTATTCACCAGGGAAGAAGGTTGACATGCAAAAAAATCCTTATCTAGTCTTTTGAACGTGTTGCCAACTTCCTAGATCGTGGACTCAAAACCGAGAATATTCACAATATGTCGTTTAGATGAGGATTACACTGATATATTTCAATTATATGGGTAGTGAAGCAGCAATAGATTGGCAAGGGAGGAGTTGATCGAGGACAAAGGGTTAGGATCGACAACCGGATTGGATATTAAAATGGAATGGGTGTCGTCTTAATCAAATCGGGGTTATTTTCATAAAGGATTGGGGGGGGGGGGGAAATGATCAAAAACTTAACCCGTTGAATCTGTATTCATGTGAGCATGTAGATCATATCGATACAAACGCGAATCAAGCAAATTTTGGATATTTTTACCCATTTATATGCTTTTCACACTGGCTCAGATCCTTGCTATTCTGAGTGATAACTTTTTTTATAAAAAATGGAAGTTCTTTTTTACGTTCATATGTACGAACACCACCTATTTTTCAATCCACACACAATCATTGATACAAATAAACAACCGTTGAACAAGGACTGCCATGTGGAGTTATTTTTGCCGAGGCACAGTCACACTAACATCGATGCCTCCGTCTCTTCCATGGGTGTATTGAGGGTAAGTTCAACCCGAACCTCACTTTATTAGATTGGATTGTGAGTTAGATTAGGTTAAGTTATGTTGATATTTTCTTAATTTAATAAAAAATAAATTAAGTTGGATTTAAGATTTAATAAATCTAACCTAATTGGTAACTCGATATATATATATATATATATATATGAGATTATCCATTCAAATTTTAAAAGAAAAAAAAACCTACTTCACAAGAAAAAAATCTCACCCCATTCCAAATTTCAAAGAAAAAAGTTATATTGTTCAAACTCGAAAGGGAGGAAAAAACCCATGCAAGGTAACACATGCCCCTCCCTCAGTTTTTCTATCCCTATGGGCTCTCCATTGTGTATTGTGTTCTCTTTTTAGTTTTCCTCTCCCTCTCGCAAGCCTTAAATCGAGTTCTCTCTCTCGTCGTCGCCACTAGCCTCTCCATTGCAGACTCGCAGCTCCCTTCTCGTCGTCGTTGCTCGAGGTCAGCATCTTCCTCCCTCCTCTCTTCTTCCTCTACGTCAACGACAACCACCACCTACCTTCAATGCCATTTTATTTTTTCTTGTTACTGTCATATAACTATCAAAGTTTTTTTTTTATGTATTTTATTTGCATTTTTAGAAGATAGAAGTTATTTATGAGTTTAAAATATTTTATTATTAAGCATGAAAGATATAGAAATATATAGAAGGTAAACATAAGTTTTGATTCTTTTGACTAGCTAACAACCCATTTAACCAAACCCAACCTGACCTGATTTTTATGGGTTATATTGGGTTCGGCAATGTAACGAATTAGATTGTGTTGAAAAAATCACAACCTGAAATCATGAGTTGGGTTTGGATTGAATTTCAACCTGACTCAACCCGACCCATATACACCTCTAATCTCTTCACTCTTTCCCATTTCCTTGTGCTCTCTCTCTCTGCAAAACAACTACCCGATTATCACTATCCCTTCTCCTCCCCCACAATTCCCCTCACCTCTTTCAAAGGCCAATAGCTTGGGTCTCTTTGTCTTCTTCCATCCAAATAGTTCCCCACTGTAGTTTTTTTTTTCTTCTTTCTTCTTTTTCCAATATTGTTAGTGACGACAAGTTTGGTTGAAGACAGGGAAGAGGTTCTCAAAAACAATGGGGAGCCCGTTCTACATGTCATTATAGGTGTTGATGACCAAACGTGTTTGAGAAGGTCCTGGAGGCTCTCTCGGGAGTGGAGGTTAAGTGGAGGACAATGACACTGTAGGAGAGATCGAGATGTTAGGAGGCTTCTTCTGTGATGTGGCATGGTGTGTGACGTCTTTTCCTGTTGATGTATTTTCTTCATCCTCCATTTTGGGGAAGGAGTCATATTTTTTCTCCCTTCCTTTCTTTTTCCATTTTTAGACGATGTCCTCATAGATGGGAGTTGTATAGAGCAAAGAGTAGAGAAAACCAAGGGTATGAGAAGGTCCTGATGTCGCCATGTGGAGTTAGAAGAAACAACAGAATATCAGGGGCTATTCTGGACTCAAATCATCAAGAACAAATACATGGTCATCAAATCAGAAATCAAATATGATAACCAAGGGCACGTCAAGTCACATTAGAAATTACACACAACTCGAGGCATAAGAGGAGCCACAAAGGAGTGTAGAAAGCTCCCTCCAAAGGCCACCATAGGCACCAACAGTAAAGCAAAGCCCCGACTGTGCTACTAGGTGCTACAATAGGTGCTATCATAGCCTTGACATGCCCGGTGCCTCTTGCAGCAGTGTTGGGGGTGGCGGTGATGCCAGTAGCGTTGATGACCTTCGTCGACACTTCTAGTGGTGCAATTGGAGGTGCTATCAGTCATGTCAGTTAGATTTGGAGCAAAAAAGAGAGAAAACAAGAGAACATGCAAAGATCTTAGGACTCACCCTACTTTGATAATTTGTCGGAAAGGAAAGTGATGTTATTACTATTCCAAAAACTCTTAACCTTTTTATATAGAGAGAAGCTAATGGATGAAGTATAGAGAAGACTCTCAAGAAAACAACAAATATTAGAGAACACTCCAAACATGATACAATCTAACAAATGCAATATCATTCATTTTATAGTTTTCTATCACAAGTACCATAGTGTGCTTGCTAAAGAATTCTCTTCATCTTCATTTTCATTAGATGAAAGTATGCTTAGGTCTAGTGTGGGATGACGGAAGTAATTTCGTGGGATATGAAAATTTAGAAAAGTTATCATGCATTTATATTTAGAAGTCAAAAGAATTATCCTACTAAGTTAACTTATGACTACTTGGTTATCCTATTTGTATGGTGAGATAATCACAATGTACTTTACTTTTGTGGGATAAGATAGCGAGGAGGATAAGTTATATCGGGATAACCCCTTGTAACCTGATTTAATCTAGACTAACAATCAAATTGGGTTATCCCCATTTTGAAGGGATAACCCACTAAACAAACTAAACTTTAAAGAATCCAAGGTCCATATCAAACTCTAAACCTCCTTCACTTGCTTTAATCTAAAACACAATCCTTCTCTCCTTGACTAAAACTAATACTTCCCAGAAAGGTACATGCGTGATTTTTTCCCCTACCATGTAGTCCATCCCTCAAAGTTGGCAAAAGGAAAATAACACATGAATACATGTATGGGCACATGAGTTTCCTTACCTTCCACCTTTCTTTAGGTTTCTCCATTTTATAAAATAAAATCAAACAGAAGATGTGGCACATCCAGTGGACCTCTTAGAACAACTAATCTACTCGTATGTGCTTTAGCCTTCACATAAACATGATCAAAATGGAATGGTAATTAACCGTACCTAAGCAACCCAAAACAAGCTACAAAGCAAATACTAGTGTGTGCTAAGCTTCAGAGCGGTGCCCTTCGGCTACATCAATTAATGCTCAAATCTCAAACAACAACATCGAGACTCGGCGTAATGGTAATTCCATTTCTTACCACTCACGTAGTTTCACCAAAATGGAATTACTGCCATCATGGCATTACCGAAGGTTCATCCTTGCTTTATCTAAGCATTTCGCATATAAGATCTATACCTTTCCCTTCCTCAACCCCCTCCACACACACCCAAAAAAAAAAAAAAAAAAAAAAAAAAAAGCCAAAAAAGCACCAAAATAAGTAAAAAATAAAAAAAGAGTTCCCCGAGGAGATTCTAGGTCAAACAAAGAATAAACTAAATCCTCACATATCTGAAAGAAATTTGAAAGGCAAAAAAAAGAAGCTTCAAGAACCCAGCTTCTCCAAACTCACAATTAGGTGAGACCCATTACATTAATGATCTTCCTCCCAATCTTCTCCATGACCAAATACAACAAGGTGAATTTGCAAAAGAAGAGAGAGAGAGAGAGAGAGAGAGAGAGAGAGAGAGAGAGTAGCGACGAATACAGGAAGGTTAGAAAAGGATCAACTCATTCCCACACTCATCTGCACATAGGCTTCTGCTGCTGAAACTGGCGAGAAGAAGAAACCCCATGGTTATCGGTCTCCAAAGAGCAATACCCAAACCCTTCCTTCTTCTTCCTCTTTGCCATCGCGATCTTCTTCTCCTTCCTCTTCCTCCCCTTCTCCTCCTCCGCCGCCCTCGTCATCACCCCCTCGAGCACCTCCACGTCGCACGGGAGGTGGAGGACCCCGGCGTTCTCGAACCCGAATTCCTCCTCCGCCTCCCTCAGCAGCTCCACGAACCTGTCGTGGCTGAGGTACTCCATGGGCACGGCGAACCTCCTGCGCTCCTCGCCCGCGGTGATTGCCACGAAGCCCTTCGGGACAGGGGACGCTTCGGCGTCGGTTCGAGGGGATGTGTCGGTGAAGGAGAGAGTCCTCTTGAGGAAGCCCATGCTGCCGATCTTCTTGGTTGCCTGGTGGGTGTCGGTGTTGGTGGTGGTGGTGGCGGTCTTGGGTGCAACGGCGAGCTTCTTCCACTTCTTGATCATCTGCTGGAGGCGGACGATGTCGGTGATCTTGCTGCTGCTTGGTCTCTTGCTGCAGTACGCGTTTGTGGTAGCCATTTGCGTCAACTACTTTTGGTGGTTTACTTGATCTCCTCTCAACCTCTACTCTTCTGATTGGTGTGGGAGTGGTGGTGGTGGTGGTGGTGGTTTGTTGAACCTTAGATACCTATTTAAAAGAGTTAGTTTGGATATTATATTGGAATTCATGTGGTCTCCCTCTCTCTCTCTCTCTCTCTCTGTTACGTGTAATTGATGTGTCTGTTTTTCTGTCGCGATCTGCCGCTTTAAATCAATATCAACTAAAATAAAAAAAATGTAGTTTTTGTAATATATCCATATTTATTTTTCAAACAAAAAGGGATTTCGAATTTCTCACTAGCATCTGGAGTTCCTCCGTGATTAAAGTTATGGTCACTCTCCTGATGTCGAGTTAGAGTGGTTGGACACACACCCATAACACATCCACCTGCAACAACGTTATGCGTGTCTGGGCTAATTGTGGGGATTTGATCCCACGTACCTCACACAGAGAGTGCTTTACGGGGAATGGACGTACCAGCTGTGCTACCCTATTAACCCATGTAATATATCCATATTGAAGTTATAAAAATAAATGGTTGGCAATATAAAAATTATATATTAAAATTATTAATTAACAAACTTAAATGTTATACATTTTAAAAAAAATTTAAAAAGATTCCGAGAATTCAAAGGTTCAAGATAGTATATCTTAAACTAAAAAAAATATATTGTAAACACAAAAAGTCATCGTGGGTTACAATAAACGTTACATATTTTGTAACAAAATAATAAGTATATTGTGACAGCCAGCATCGAAGTTTCATTACATATAAAAGTACAATAAAAATAATAAATATGACTAAATTTGTAATATAAATATGTTTTATTTGTAGTATAGACAAATATTTAGTGATTTAGTATTTAATGTTAATAGTATTTTATATGAATTGTATTATTAATTAATCTTGTATTACGACTATAACGTTGTATTGCAAAATAATTTGAGACCAATATGATTGTGTATGTCGTAATATAAATTTATATGAAATTTTATTAATTTTAATTATGACAGGAGTGATCGTTTTTTCCAATGGTTCAAAATCATCTCGTAAATATTTAAAATCATTATATAATGTCATCGCAAAAGGGTGTATCATGTTAGTATATATATGACAGTTGCTACAACCGTTGTATACTTGATGCGTACGAAGGTTTCGTGGCAAACCATCGTGTAGTACGCTTAACGGCGAGTAGGTAACCATCGTTGATTCTATTAATTTGTCCGTATTTATTCCACCATTAACATTACACGACGATATTTTTACCATTGTTTATGTGACTAAACGATAGTTTCCAAACCAATCGTCATGTAAAGGACCATCTAAGGAGGCCTAGTACATTTTGAATAAGATTGGATTTGATGTTGTGTGGCAGTTAGGTGATATAGACGATGATTTAATAACTGTCGTTTCATTACAATAAACAATAGTTTATAATTAAAATTGTTGCGTATAGAGATTTATTTTTTTTTTAATGATACAAATATAAGTATTATAGATGTGTTAATCTATATTACCAATACGCTAATCGAAAGGAGTTGACATATCATAATATATAACAAAAGAAAATAGTTTCATACTAATTAAAAGAGTTGTATCATGCATAATGTCAAAATATACATTAACTAATATAAATATGTGAACCTAACTAAGTGAAATACATATGAATTTAGCTAAGTAAATACAAAAGTAATGTAAAACTATGTCATAGCTCCTACCCCATGTCCTACTCCATCACCATCGAAGTCGTCATCGCCTTTGCAAGGTAGGTGGTGATAAGTGTGATCCCGATTGCTGACACGTAGAAACGCTATCATCTCCCGCATCTCTGCTCTCTGCTGCTCCATCGCCTGCCTCTGTTGCTCCATGAACTACTTGGCATCTTGCCAAGCTTGAGTTTGCTGCTCGAGCTGTAAGGTGACATTGTGGAGCTATTACTGCATTTGCTGATTTTCCTGCTACAACGTATGAACCTATGTCTGCACCTACTTAACGACGACTGTAGATGACAACCCCTTCCGCTCATACCAGCTGGAGATCGTCTGACTCCTCCCCCTACTACGATTAAAGCGTCCATGCTCCGGAGGCATGACACTCCTAAAAGCCTCCTCAAGTGTAATAGGAGGTTGTTGCTGAGTCTCAGATGAGGCATCTGGAGTAGGGGGATTGATTAAGTTTATCATTTCTATCTACAAATTATAAATTATATTACGCTTAGCAATTTAATGTCATATAAAAATAAGTATAAAATTTAAATGAATTGATAATTAAATGTTACTTACAGGCTTTGTCTGGTATGTCTCATGTATCTATGATCGCCCACCGTCGGTGGTGATCTTGATATGAGCAATGTCATAGACACCAACTCGATAGAGAGTTGCACTATCATGTGAATGTGCCTGTAAATATATTTTAAATTGTAAGTAATACTAATAACTAAAACTTTAATTAAAAATATAGAAGTGAAATAATAAGGAATTACCTACATATTTTACCTTAACTCTATTTATACTCGTTTGACCCAAACAGTGGGTCTGTGGTGGAGGTTTAACTCTATTGGCCTTGTTCTTCTTTACCTGATCCTGTACGTATAACATATTGTAATGAGAAAATAATTAAATTATTTATTACAAAACACCCTTAGAAGTATTTATATTTTCCTCTGTCTCAAGCTTATTCCAATGCTCACAACAATCTTTCCATACATCTGCTGATACTATAGGAGGCACGTTCTTCAATCCCTCATGTGATGACATTTTATTATAAAAATATACAAATAAAATGCCAAAATAAATTCATTAAGTAAATAATATAAAAATTGATAATACTACATATTTCACCTGTCTCTTCGTTGTCATCCTCAAATCACGATGTCATCTAGCGACATGATTAAGAATATACTTGATGACATTCGGATCGTCATCCCAATAAAAAATCGTCTGTATTAAAAAATGATATAAATGAATTAAATATGATCGAATTGAACTTATGTATATATATATACATATATACATATACATATATATATGTTAAGAATTATTTACCTCCATATTACGAAAAAGTTGTTGATGAGGTGTAGGTCATCATGGCTAAAATATCCAAGTTAAGCTAAAAACTAGGTTAAACATTACATATTTAACACAAGAAAAGGCTTAAGTGTGGAAATTAACAGAAATGACCTAAAACAGCAAATTAAGGTTAAAAATACATAATTAGGTCAATTAATGAGATATTCTATTCACAAATGCAAGATGATGATCCAATTGCAAATTAAACACGTATCTGAGTTCAAAAGTTTAAATCAAGAGTGAAATCATATTCTTAAATGTTCAATTAAGTTCCAATAAAACCTTCATGGCAATTGGACATCATTAAGACCTTGCATTATTGACATTACACATAGTCCTCCACTCCCTTACATTTTATGCAAACAAAACCTTCCAGGGACTTGTTTGAAAGCTGCCAGGGACCTTCTTGTAAACTCCAAGGGCTGCTCCGCATTAATTTTCACCACTTATGGACTTCTACACACTTTTTCCACCATTTTGCCCATTTGGCCTTTTATGCAATTGTCCCAAAAACACCTGTCACTGTTGCTTAGCTGCGGGTGCACTATTCACCACAAAGAACATACGCCATCGTGGCCGTCGATTCCTTGCACCCATGATCTTGCAGTTAATCCTCATCCAAATTTCGCATGCGCTCGCACATAACATTACCTCCCATTCCAAATCCCATCTAACAACGCATCTTTGATTTGAAACTTCCCATGCCCCTTTTGTGCCCATCCCATCGTTAAAGCCCCAATCACTTAATCACACCACTACAATGATCACAATCACTCACGCACCTACTTAAGCACCTACATGGGCTCGCAGGCAAAGGATCAACTCCGTCCTACATCCTCGAGTTGGTCACTCTCACATACTCTGGTCTCTCCTCCTCATCAAACCCCTACTCCATTGCTATGGTAATGGAGCTCATCTTCTCCGACTCTTCCTCGCCACTAAAGACATCATAACACCTGAGGGCGACCCAGAATCTCACTAGTGGATTTTCACCTTCGTCGAAGTCCTCTCCCTCTGTTACTCCTCTCCATCTATCGGGTGAAGATCCTCAGGTCCCTTTCTTCCCTTTAGATTAGGTTTTCCTATTTTCTAGAGTAGTTTTAAGTAGCGATTAGTTTAGTGTAGATCAGTAGATGTAGTCTAGATGCTCAATTTTGTGATGGATTAATCTAGATTAGAATAGTTTAGCTTAGTAACGATCTCTTCCTCTCTGATCAATCTAGATCAAAGAGGCGTTTTCAACTCATCCTCACTGATCATACAACTCCCTCACCAATCTGCATCACTGTCACTTTCTCCCATCGATGATTTTAATCCGCAATTCACTCCATCCATTAGAACCACTATGGATCTAAAGCTCTGTAGCTTCTAGATCCACAATGCATTTAATCTCATTTGAGGGTGATCTCATTCGCTTCATTAGATCATAATCACTCTCTTTGTGATTTGAATTGAACAAATTTGGTCAATTGAGCTTGACTTGAGTGTTGAAGCTAATTAGAGAAATTCTTGAACAATTGAGTTTTAATCGAGTGTAATTGACCAAATTGAGTTTTTATACTTGAAATTGATTTGATTGTGATGGGCTTAAGCTATTTTGGATTTTATTTTACTCGCTTAATGTGCTGATGCCTAAATTTCAACTTGATTCACAATTTTTGTGTGTTGCCTCAGGTAGCAGGAGCTCAGATTTTGATGCATGGTTTTGAAGCTTCTGTTGTGACCTAAATGGATCCGAAGCATCGCTTTGGATACCTAATTAAACACCAATCAATTGTGTGTAGGTATCCCAGATGAGCAACTCAACTTGGCGAGCTAATGGGAATGCCATCATAGGCCTTAACTAGTCCATTTTAGTCTAGAATAAAAGATAAAAGCTCCCACAAATTCATCTGAGGGTTAGATCTCCACCATAGTGTGTTTTAGGAAGAAAATAAGAAATCAGGGTTAATTCTATAATTTTAACAACATATCATGAACACAGAATAACCAAGGGGCTGGCTAAAGGTGAATTAAAGGTCAAAAGTGTTGGTGCTAGAGCACTATGATCATTTATTTTGATGATAACAGAACACGTGTCTTTTAACATTTGCTTTTGAGTCCTAGTTTTCAATTCAAATTACAAAGGGAGATAGGTGTTTAGACGGAGTTCGAGCTCGCATCCATGGCGGATTGGAGGAGCTTGACAGAGGCGAAGGAGCTTCGCGAGGAGCGAAAGCTTGAAGATGGAAGGACAAGAAGAATATGATACAATTCTTTTTATCTTGTTCTATGTACTTTTGTCCTTTTATTCTTGCTCTTTTATTTCTTAGAATATCTGTTAAAGAGCCTCAAAGTACCCTAACAGTAGTCCTAGGAACACTTGCACAAACCTTATGATACTTAGGGTTTCTGTAGAGAACTTAGAAAATCAAAATAAGGTTCAGATAGCCTTATCAGATGTCCAATCTAGAAATCAGACGTCTGATAGTGACTTTTAACACGTCTGACTGTTTGATCAGACGTCCAAAACATCTAGACTAGACTTAATAGGTTATGCCTGTTAGAATCCGTTGTCCAGACCTTAGTCCAGACATCTTATGCCTTTGCCAGACGTCCAATTAGTGAAATGTTGGCTGCCCATGTTCACGTTGAGGAACTGACCATTAGCCTTATATCAGACGTCTGTAGAGGACCCCAGACGTCTGATATGTGGCCGTTTTGCCTCGACTGACCCAAAATCTCCTTTGAGAGATTTTCTAGCCGTTACCTTTCTTGGGAATCCATTTCCGCAAAACAAATAGGTTTTCAGACGTCCAAACCTAGTGCCAGACGTCCTATATGTTGTCTAATGGCCATACACTAGAACCCTGTTTAGGTCTGATTCAAGTCAGGAAGGAAACCCGCTTAGAATCAGACGTCTGACTTAGTTCCCAAACGTCTTAAACAGGTTTTTCAGAAGTCTGATGCCTAGACTAGACGTCTGATAACCCTATCAGAGTCATGATCGATCTTGATTCCGACTTGATTTGCTTTGGATTTGCACCCAACGACTATGGAAGCCTTCCAAGGCCTTCCAAAGCCTTCCTAGGCCCTCTATAAATAGAGGAGAACCCTTACCTTGTAGAAACACACCTTGCAAGAATATTTCCACTCATTTTGTGTCAAATTGAAGTAGAAGAAAGTTCTAGCTCTCTAAGCCTAGTTCTACATCCAAAGAGCTTCATCTGAGTTGTGCACCCACTCTCCCTCCACGTTTACGAGAGAGTCATTATGCCAAAGAGTGGTTCACGCACCTGCGTCGTCACGCCGATGCACTTCCACCAAAGGGAAGTTTCCTAACTCATATAGAAGCTTGGTTTTAATATTTGTGGCTTTATAGGATTGTTCTACTTTTATTGTTCTTTGGTTTGAGTATTTGCTTTGTGAATTCTCCTCTCCATCGAGGGACAAAATCCTCCTTGTGAAGAGGAGGGTTTGAGGAACGTTACCCTCGTACTTGTAGTGTGGTTGTAATTAAGGTTGAACTACTCTCGTTTAAATAGTTTGTATAGTGGATTTGATCGATTAGATCGATCAGGAAATCCTAACTCGAGAGGGTTAGGTGGTGGTTTTCACCCGATTTGGGTTCCGCCTAAAAATTACTTGTGTCTTGTGTGATTGCTTATTTTGTGAGATTGTTATCTTTTTATTCCGCATTTTTTTTCGTCGCGCACATCTAATCCCCTACAAGTAGGGAATTTCAAAAATAACATTAAAGTCAAATAAGTTGGTTCATGCAGACAGAAACATGTTTTCACACATTTTGAGAATTAACAGTAACTCAAAACCCTAATTCTAGACCTGCTTAAATAACAGAGGTTTTGGTCAGGATAAATTCCATCTAAATCTTCTAAAAATCATATAAAAATATTCTATAAGGTTTTATACCCTTGATTTGACCTTTGGAACGCATTTTGACTTAAAATAGAGTATTAGACAAAAAGTTACCCTAATTTGGGTTTCTGTGCAATTTTCCCAGTCAAACTTGGTCAAAACTAAAATCCAACTTCACCACTAGATTTATTAGGTCTAAATTAGGTTTGTACCAAAATTTGGGCCCAATTAGAGTCCATGTCGCCTAGTTTGCATTTTGGTTCAATTTGACTCTTTCTCTCTCATTCGTGCCCCTAACTTTCAAAATCTTTACAAAAAGCCCCCTAACTTCTCTTCATTTGATTCAAATGGGTCCCTACCGCCATGGCAGGTGTGAACCCAAAGGAGCCGAGCTTCAATCAGGGATACCTCCCTGATTTCTCCACCAATCCCTTCCAAAGTTGGAAGGGATGATCTTTAAGTCATCCCTAATCATCTAAACCTAATTCTAGACCCCAAATCCCCCCAAGAAGCTCATGTGAATCCTTATATTTGTAGGGGTCTTCTCCCTGATTTCTCGAGCTTTTCAAGCTTGTTTCCAAGCTTAAGAGCAATCCCAAGCTCTATAAAAGCCCCTAGGTCATCTAACCATGCTCCTTAGCAAGTTTTGGTCAGTGAAAACCTTCTCTCTTCCCTCTTCGGCCATCTCTGCAGCTTACTCCGGTGACCCCTCTCAGTCCTCCTCTTTCGGCCGTCCAACCATCAAATTGGACGACCCTCTACCTTCCTTCGTCGACCCTACTCCTCGTCAGCCATAGCAAGGGCGTTCTTCCCCCTCGTCATCGCCGCATCAACTCACCGAACTTCGTCATCTTTTTTGGCTCTGGCTCGCCAATGCTAGCACTTTCCGACCACCCCCTTCACTCCTAAGGTGCTCTATCTCTTCCTCTCTCCCTCTACTTCCTTTCTCGTTACTCACAACACCATTGCACCCACGATATCACCGGCTACACCACCGTCGTCCTCCACTCCGATAACACTCTAGAGAAGCACTCCCGACGCCACACACCTTCAAACAACCCCGCGCCTCCTCCACAAGCTCCGTCACACCACCCTCATCAAAAGCCCCCTCCTAATTTGGGCTCTCACCCACAAAAACATCCCACTGACCACCGTCACCTCCTCACCCTCGTCTCAAGGTCATCAGACCTCCTCATGCTATCGTACTGCACGCTGCACCCACCACTGCACTTGCTGCTTCACGATGAAACTTCTAAACTTGTTTAACTTGGACGCAAGGCCGAGTTCGTACTTTCAGGTACTTCACCGGACCTCCGTCGTTGCCTCGACCCTTACGACCTTGTCTGCAATGCTCCAATTGCGAGACCTCTAGGCAACTTCCCCAGGCGTTGCGGATTTCCTTCAGAAGCGTCTCCAGGTTCCCAATTGGAGCCTTCATCCGTAGCTGCAGCCCCAATTGAAGCCCTCATCTTCCAGTTGCATGCGACGAAGGACTGTGGGACCGATAGTCCCACATTGTAAAGATTGAAGCGGTTTGTACAGGATAACTTGATTTCCTTCCCCTCACCCCTTGCTCAAGTCATGGGGGTCGGGTCCTCAGCACCTTCACCCTCTTACCCACCTACCCCACTACTCGCCTGCGACCACGCCCGCAGACCTGCACCCTCTTCACGCCTAGTTACCCGCCTGTTAACCCCGAGTTTCTGAGAGAAAGAAGAGAAGGAAAGAAAGAGAGAGAGGGGGGAGTTTTTGCCCTCTTGTGCACTTTGTCTACACTTAGCGTATTCTAAGAGGCCTTTGCCTCTGTGCTGCTATGTTGTGGTTGCCGATCTCCCTTGAGGCATGAAGGAAGGAAGAGAAGAAGATGCCTTTGCCATTGTTCTAAGAGGCTTGGTTCTACTGGTTCTGAAGCTACTGTTGATTCATTTAAGTTGGTTAACGTGGAATATTGGTTGATAATTATTGTTGATATAATTGAGCTCAACATTCAAAGGGTTAATTGGTGATTCAAATCACCACTTTAACCCATTCTTTTTGCACTAGGATACTTAATTTCATCTATACATCATTTTGAATTGTTATGAATCAAGTTTTGATTATAATTGCTTATATTTATTGTGATCGGTGAGATTAAATTGCTATCACTTGCTCCCTGTGCTCGACCTCGGATTCTTTCTGAATCTGAGTTATAAATTTAAATGATTTGAGCACATTTGTCCCATACTATGAGGCATTTACTTAACAAACAATGAATTCTCTTAAACACGAGCTCACATCAAAACACCCAGATGAGTGACATTGGTCCTTGATTTCAGAGGATTTTAATCTGATATCTGAGGTTTGAAAGAGATTTAGAAGGTTTTAATAGGAAATCTGAGTTGAATTGCAAGTGGAATTAAAGGTTAGTTTGGCCATTCCTCTTGTGTTGTCTATGACAAAGAGGAATGACCAAACTACAGTTTTAGGGTGTGTAATTCTTGGTTGGTTTTAATTTAGTGTCAAATCTTTAGAGGAAATGATGATTTTCAGTGATTTTCATCCGATTTGAGCAGCTGCTAATTGCTGCTCTAATTTATCAATCTGAATGACTGAACTGTGGATTTGAATCTCAAGGCTTCGAGAAATTTGAAGGTGAAAGACTTTACAGGGATTTGATAGGATTCGATCTAGATTCTCAGACCTGAAGATGGTCTTTTGGAATAGATTTCAAACCTGAACCAGGTCTGATTCAGTTGGTAGAGTAGCATTGTAGCAATTTTGCTGTAGTTCAGCAGAAGATCAGCCTCTGTTGGCTGGATCTTTTATTGGTTTTGAGGATTTTAAAGAAGCTAATATGTGTACATAGTTAGAACATCTTGGGACAAGCATTCATGTATAAATGATGACTCTTAATCTGATGAGAATTGCTTGTAATTGATTTTTAATCTTCTTTGCCAGTAGCATGAAATGTATTTGATTGTCCAATTAGACATTTAATGAAAATCAAAGATGAAAATCATGTTTAAATGTTTCATTTTCTTCCATATGCTATGTTGAATATCTGTAAGTTCTTAAACTGGCTGCTAAGACCTTGAAACTCTCATAGAGGCCTTAGGTTCATGTGTTTTAACTCATTTTAGGCCTCTTTTGGATGAACTTTGAAAAACATAAAAAATTATAAAAAAATTGTAAATAAATAAAATAAACCTATCTTGTGTATGATCAGGTACTTTTCTAGGTGTTAGCCAAGTTTCAAAGTATTTTGAACCCACAACTTAGTAGAACATACCTGTCGATGGTTTAGTATACTTTGGAATTTAATAAAAGAAACCTAGTTCAAAACACCACAAAGAAACTATTCCCTCTTCATCTCACTCTTCCTCTCTCATCCCCTTCCTCTAGTATATATATAAAACCTATAACAATCAGAAAATACCCAAAAATACACTATATAGTATATTTATACTTGTAAATATAATTTAATACTAAGCTAAATGTATATATTGTAAAATATATAAGTAATGTACATAAATAACATATGAATGTATTCTATATATTAAATTAAGTATTTTAGATGATTTATTATATATATAACTTTATTGTATAAATATATATTAATTTATATTAACTTAAATGTATATAATACTAAGTAATTATAAATACCTATTTATATACCTATAACCATAATTAATGCTGTACATACGTATTTAAATAAGTATTATATACTATACCAATACTTTTAAATTAATTTAATTAAGTAGATTAAGTTATTAAGTTAATTAAGTAGATTATTAACTTAAAATAAAATAAATTAGTAAATTAAGTTATTAATGAAGTAATTTATACTGTACCTGTACATATAGTAATTTTAAGTATATTTGACCTATTTATCTTGTATTTGTACTATATTACAGTATTTATAACTAAATTATGTATATACCTAACTTAAACGTCTATTTAAATGTAAATAAATTAAAATAAAGTCTCTAAAATAAATTAAAGATGTATAATAAATATTTTATTATATAGATCAATTCTGTACAAAGTCAATTTCATGATTAATTAACCAATTTGTCTTTTAATTAAGAAATTAAACTTAAAGTCCTAACTTTAACTAATTTTAATATATATATAAATAACTTATTTTCCTAAATTAATTATACAATTATGCAGACCTATATTAGGGCTTTGTAAATATATAATTTATTTATAATTTGGATTTAATTATGGCCCTCAATTCGAGGACCAAAATCATGGAAATCGCATATGTGCATAGCATAGCTCAGCACTCAAATTGCACCCAACGATAGCACCACATTGTGTCTCACAAACCACTTGAAGGCCTACAAATTATTTTTTGTGACCAAGCGCTTCACTCGTTTGCACTCGACATACCAATACCAATTCCTCTCCTCTCTCTCTCTCTAATCTAAGCATATGAATGAAATGAGCATATTGTGAACAGTGATGGATCGGGGGCCATTTAATGTAGTGGGCCTATATTAGGCCTAATCGAATTAGATAAAATGCACACTAATGAAATTAGAACTGAGTCTAGTAGTGGTTTAGTCCTACCCTCTTGGGTGCTGTGTATCTCATGAAAAGCCTAGTTTGTCCACTAATAAACCTAATTTTTGGGTTAATGAATAGTGAAGAAGAGAAGAAAGGAGAGAGCATCCAAGAAAAAAACTAAATGTGGAAAGAAAGAAAGAAGAGAGGAGAGTGAGTTGCAAATCTGTGCTAAGTGCTGAGAGTGAGTGTGGGCGGCTAAGTATTAAGTGTTAGTGTGAGTGCGTCTATGTATATATATATATAAGTGTGTGTATATGTATACGTATATGTAAAGTATAATATAATAGATATGTATATATATAATAAATAATATATCTATAATAATTGTATACGAATATATATATGTGTATATATATATAAGTAGTATATAAGTAGATATGTATATAAATAAAATATATATAGAGTATTGTTTGAGCTTTATGTGTATATAAATAAAATCGAAAGGCTTTGGTGACAAATGTATCCGTCACTATAGATATATATATGTTAGTAAAACATAATGTTTTGCCTTATGTTATGTACATATTTTACTAAGACTATAGTGACACATAATTATGTTACTTAAGATATTAGTATGTTAATATAACTTAATATAGTACATATTAGTAACTATTTTTGTACCTATACTTAGGAATTATTTAGGATAGTAGTATATAACTAACTTAGTGTAATATTAATTAGTTTTTAATGCTTGCTAATTGTAAATTTGTTTAAGGCATTGTAGAAAGAATTAATCGATTCTTTTGTATATAATTAACCAATCAATTCATTGTTTGATTCATTGATTCATTTTGTAAATAAAATTGACATTTTTGGACATAGAAAGTGATGTATATCAATAACTGCTTCCCTGTGAATGACCTAGAATAAACCAGTAAAAATTAAGTAAATAAATAAAATGACACGACATTTGTTTGTATTGTGACAAATATACTACAACAACGACACTTAAGACATTATTTTAATTTCAACATGAATGTCGACGATCAATTGTCTCTTCACCTCTTTTGGGACCCTCCTCCAGTCAAAACAAGAAAGGGGGGCGAGCTCCTTTACCATCCTAGACAGTCTATTAGTAAAAGGAAGACAGTCCAGATCTTTTCCAAATTCATTGATATGCACTTTGATCATCATCCCCTCTAGAAGTGCATCTAGATTTGCATTTCTTATCGGACCCCTTCCCTTTTTTTTCCCTGATAAGAAAAATATAAAAAAAATTAAAACATTACAAACAAATTTCAATAATTAAATGTTGAATATAAATAAGATATTACCCATAATTCTTACCAGAACTGGTCCCTGCTTCAGCCTGAGGGTCCTATTGAGGTGTTTGCTATACCATAGCATCATTGTCCTCGCCCTCCCCCTCGCCATTGCTGTTGCCCTCCTCCTCGTCCTCGTCGTTGTCGTCGCCGTCAAGGTAGTGGGTGGCAACCTTTGGCTCTGGCTCTCACACTACAAGGGTGACCACCTTCATACCCTTGTCCTAGTACTATTGGGCAAGATCACCTAACTGGAGATATTTACGAGAGCTCATAAATGTGGGATTAGGCACCACAACAATGAGGTATGCGCAAGGAGTACTGAAAGGGATGTACTCCGGGACCTTGGGAGGCTGGGTGCAAGGTGGCTTCTATGTCTAGGGAGGCTGGGTGGGGGGCGCTAGGTGCGGGGGGGCTTGGTGCAGGGTAGATGTATGGAAGGAGGTTGGGTGCAGGATGGCTATGTGGAAGGAGGCTAGGTGGAAAGTGACTGGAAGGTCTCATCCCTACTTGTTGAGGCCTAGTCAGCCTTATTACCCTTAAAAGCAAATTTTTTGTATTTCATTTGCATATGCATAAAAAAATTGATTAGTACTTGTATAAATATGAAAAAATAAATAAACATAATATAAAGCAGGAAAAAATTCGATAAAGTTTTCCTTACATTTTAGATATTTTCCAAAATCTTGTATAAAAAAAACCACACATCCCACATCTTATGAAACATAAATAATCAAAAGTATACAGTAGGCACATCTCACATATGTAATGTAGATAATTATAAGTAAAAAACTAGAGTACTTAAATATATAAAGTTAAATATATCCTTCTAGTGGAAGGGGTTATGAGTTAATATCATGGCATTATGTGGAAAATCAAAGATTTCACTAGGAATCATCACCTCTACTTGGCTCCTACTTATACAAATCAGTTATGTGCCTTTTCTCTAACCAAGAAGCTATCTATGTTTTAAATACAAAATTGAATTGCAAGTAACATGATGAAAACGTAGATTCTACCATTGCTAGAATTTGATGCTCAAAACCCATACTTCAATCGCTATTTTCCTTCAATTCCAAGTCATTTCCAATTACAAAAGGATGTATAAAAAATGCAACGAATGAAAAGCTAATAAAAATTATTAATGAAGGTTAATCCGAGAGAAATGAGGCATTGCCTATTAAACTAGTTAGCTAGATGTTTCGTCTGGTCAATCATTTAGATTTTAAAGTCTAGTTAACTAACTAGTGATATTGATATAACAATGTAAGTTTACTTCTAACATTGGATAAATTGATATTTATGTATTGAGGTCATCCCTTTAGTACTATCTCGTGGTGATAAATTGATAATTATGTTGCTCTAATTGAAGTGTGATCTACTACTTCAAAATCCATTTCATCTAAATAACATGTTGCTTTGGTGCATAATAATAAAAAAGGAAATGGTATAAAGGATAATTATATCTTATATATCAATATCCATTGCACCTAGACCAACTTCGCAGAAGTGTTTTTGATAAGCATCTGCTTGATCTATTTCAGTTTGATATCTTTTTACTCGTCATAATATTTACGTGGAATTGTCCGGATGGATATAATCCATCCATTTCTATTGTTGTCAAGGACGTAAAAGACTTGAGATACTTGACACACTAATGTGAACGGTTCCAAAAAATGAAGAATTCAAAGATTCTTATTCAAACTTATAAAACCATGCTTCTTGTCAAGTTTGAAGCCAATGCCTTCTTTGAACACATTGAATCAATCACACTTGAAATGACAACTCTACAATCATATCTAAAGCTCATCTCAACAATTTCTTCGATTTGTTCATAGTAGCCATCACAACTAGTACTCAAATCGCAACTGACAACAACATCAACATCCTACGTGGCCTTCGCATCATCTATGGATTTTGCTTTGAACTTGAATTCGTTTATAATGTAACCTGAATGATAATGTCCATAATTCAAGGGTGGATCGGATATTATATCAAAGTCCTTCACCCATCGTAGTTCGTTCTCTTCTTTTATTTGAATAACACGTTATTTAAACCACTAGAAGAAGTCAACCCCGTGTGTTGCTAGATGTGAACACTCCTTAAATTAATTATAAAATGGATCAACTTCTAGAATAGATTTTGCTCTGAACCTGAATCCGTTTATAATGTAACCTGAATGATAATGTCCATAATTCAAGGGTTGATCGGATATTATATCAAAGTCCTCCACCCATCGTGGGTCGTTCTCTTCTTTCATTTGAATAACACGTTGTTTAAACCACTCGAAGAAGTCAACCCCATGTGTTGCTAGATGTGAGCACTCCTTAAATTAATTATAAAATGGATTAACTTCTAGAATCTGCTTAAGAATGTACAAGTGAGCTAGACACCGATAAATTTCAAAGATTGATTTGTATTCTGTGTAGAAGATAGAACTTCTTAGAATATCAAATATGGAAAGACAATCTTCATCATTCTCATTATACCCTCCATCATAATTTCTCTATAATCGATTAAATCGATTATCTGTCTCATCCATATACATGGCACAAAAGTTAATGGACTCTTCTACAAGATATCATTCAACAATAGATCCTTTAGACTTAGCCTTATCTAACACATACTCTTTTAGTTTCTTCAGAAACCGTTTAACCAGATACATCCATCTGTATTGCACAGGCCCAGCAATTTTCGCTACATTCGCAAGATACAAAGTTAAATGAACCATGACATCGAAGAAGGCTAGAGGAAATATCTGCTCCATTTTATATAATGTGACGACTATTTGTTTATCCCTGTACTCTAATATATCGAAATCTAATGTCATCAAACAAATAACTTTGAAATATCGGCCCATCTCTGTAAATGAATCCACAACTGGATCAGGTTGCACTCCATGAATAGCTAATGGGAACAGGACTTGCATGTAAACATAAGAGTTTTGAATCTTTAACCCACTAATTTTCTTTTAAGCCTCGTTTACACATCGAGAAAGTTGTAAAGAATAGCCATCTGAAACCTGTACTTCCTTCAAGAAGGTGAAAATTTTTTCTCGCTGATCATTATTTAGGCTATAAATGACTTCCAGAAAGTCACAACTACCACCTTCCTTTTCAATAACATGTAACTCTGGACGAATGCCTAAGGTTATCATGTTTTTCCTCATCTTCACTATATCATTTGGACTATCAGTTAAGTTGAACACATCCAAAATGTTGTCCATAACATTTTTCTCAATATGCATCACATCAAGATTATGTCGGATTGTCAGCTCTTTCTAATACGAGAGTTCCATAAAGAAAATTCTCTTCTTTTGAAAACACAAATGTTTCAAAGCTATTCGATCTTTCTTGAATAGACAACCTAATCATTTGTTGCCAAGTTGTAATTTCTTTATTACTTGAAAACTTGACAACCTTATTAAATTTCTATTCAGCTTATTCCTCGGATTCCTAAAATAACACCTACAAGTTTTACTATCGAACTTGTCCTTAAATACTACAATTCGCCATCTATGCACAACAGGCAGAAATATACGATGTTCGAAATAGCAGAACTTGTTACTTTTAGGTAGTCGAAGATGATGAGTGTCATCCAAACATACTGAACAAGCAGACTTCCCTTTTGCACTCCATCCCAACAAATTTGCATATGTAGGGAAGTCATTAATGGTCCACAAGAACATAACATGCATTTTAAGGAATTCTTTTCTATATGCATCACATGTTTGAATGTCATTATACCACAATAGTTTTAGTTCATTTATCAATGGTTGAATATAAATGTCTTGCAATTCTTGGCTGCTTTGGACCTAGGATGAGGAGAGTGAACATCATAAATGATGATCGCATATAAAGCCACAGAGATAAGTTGTAAGTTACCATCACGACTAGCCAAATTAAATAGAACGAGTACATGTTTTTAAAAGGATTAAACCCATTTCTTGCAAGACCCAATCTGACATTTCTTGCATCCTCGGCAAATGCTATACGAGTGTTGTCAAACATTTTCTACATTTTTGAATCTACGGGATGACGAATGCAACCATCTTGTGACTTGTTATCCTGATGCCATGCAATCAAATTCCTAATTCTACTTGAAATTAAAAAGCGTTAAAAGCTAGGAATCAATGGAAAGTAACGTAGAATCTTCTTATGCTCTTTTTTGGCAATTGTATTTAGTGACTTTCCCACTTTATATCTGTCCACATTACACTGTGGACAACTACTCAATGCTACATATTCATTGTTGTTTAACGCACAATCATTTGAACACGCGTCAATTTTCTCGCAATTTAAACCAAGGACACAAATCTGTTTCTTTACTTCATACCATGTATGCGGATAACCTTTCGAATTTTTTAAAAGCTCTCCAATGAATTCAAACACCTCAAACATCAATTTAGAGATCATTCTATTCATAACCTTCATCTAAAATAACTTTAAAAGAAATGGCAATCTCGAAATGGTCGTGATACCGAGAGTAAGAAGTTCATCCACGCCCCTAATAGCATCATAGAACTGATTAAAATTTTCCCCACTAGCCGGATCTTCAACTCTTACTCTCATTTAATTTGATCAAGAATTTCATCGATGTCATTGGCTTCAATATCCACAGCAGACTCATTAAAATCTATTGGAGATAGTCTGACTTCCTCTGTAAGATCCTCTACATGTGCAATCCACTTAGTATGATCTGCCACCAACCTTTGCAAATCGTGTGCTCGAATACAGTATTCGTATCATGTGAATATCCATTCAAGCACCTCCTACATGGGTAAAAAAGCCTGTCGAACTTGTCTCCTCATTTGAATAACTTCCTATCGTCATGAAATGCCCACTCAAAGAACTTTCTCTCTCCATTCTTGTATCGGGAGTAATCTAACTTCCTCAAACTAATCCAAGACTTGTCCATGATAATCTACAAAAATAAAATAAAACCACACAATAATTATAATTTGATTTTAACGGTGTTTGTATTTTGATTAGGGTTTTCACTTAATAGCTTATCCTTGAAGATTTGATAACAAAGTTACTTGTTACATGCAACTAGTGTATGGAGAAATTTCATTAGGATCTCCCTGCATTTCTCTAGTATTTCTTCCAAGACTAACCTTAACTGCATTTCGAATAACACCCAATTAAGGGCACTTTAGGAACCTAGTTAAGATCAGTTGGTATGCTAAAGAAGAGCAGGAAGATGATACCAAAATTTCTCTACACACTAGTTACATGCAACAAATAACCTTAAGTTGTGATCAAATCTTCAAAGACCCTCTTTAGCTCGATACTTCACCGAACTAAAGACGATCGAAACTGATGGTACGCTATAAAGACAACATGTCGTGCATGTAAGTGAAGTATGCACACACTTTGCATTGTCCATATACCATGATCATAAGTTTCGCCAGGTGTTTGCAAGCGAAAGTCATCATATTTAAGAAATGATTATGTCATAGTATAGTGATGAAAATCGCAATAACATTTAAAATTTATAAGTACTCGAAAATAAGAAATGAGTTTCAAGGTTGTTCGCAAAGGAACAAATATGGAATTCACATCACTAGTCAAAAGTATACACAATGAGCGCTATAATAAGATTTTGAATGAATAAAAATTACTCAAAAATATATTCAATGATAGCATTTGTATCTCAGGAAATAATGGAATAAAAGAATATCAAAACCCTAAAAATGGTGATTTGAATCACCAAGTTAATTCACCATTAAGCACATATCCCAAAGTATTCAATTTCTCAACAGTATCTTTAACCACTTACCACGTCAGCTCAGGCACTTAAATGTGTTGGTGCTAGAGCACCGCGATCGTTTATTTTAATGATAACAAAACACGTGTCATTTAACATTTGCACTTGAAGTCTTAGATTTCAAGTCAATTACAAATGAAGACGTGGTTAGACGAAGTTCGAGCTCGCATCCATGGCTGATTGGAGGAGCTTGATGGAGAATAAAGGAGCTTCGGGAGGAGCGATGGCTTGAAGAAGGAAGGAGATGAAGAATAGGATAGATTTCCTTTCTTTATAATCTATGTATTCTTGTTTCTTTTGTTGCTCTTTATTTTGTTACTTAGATTTATGTTAAAGAGCCTCAAAGTACCCTAACACTAGTCCTACGAACACCTGCACTACCCTAGGATACTTAGGTTTTCTGTAGAGAACTTAGAAAACCAAAATAGAGTTCAAACAGCCTTTTCAGACGTCTAATCTGAAAATCAGACATCTGATAAATACTTTTAAGATGTCTGAATGTTGACTCAGATGTCCGACTATATTTAGGCTGGACTTAGTTAGTTTTGTCTGATGAAATCAGACGTCCAGACCTTAGTCCAGACGTCTTAGAAGATGTATGATGATTTTGCCAGACGTCCAATTAGTGTACCGTTAGCTGTCTTAGCAAATAATGAAGGATGTGTCCGTTAACCCGTATCAGACATCCGTAGAAGACCCCAGACGTCTGATACATGACCGTTTTGCCTCAACTAACCCAAAATCTCTTCTCAGAGATTTTATAGCTGTTGCACTCTCTTGGGAATCTATTTCCGCAGAAAAGTAGGTTTCTAGACGTCCAGACATCATTCTAGATATCCTGTGTGTCATCTGATGGACTTCCACTAGAACCCTGTTTAGATCTGATTCAAGTCAGGAAGGAAATCCGCCTAAAATCAGACGTCTGACTTTGTTCTGAGATGTCTTAAACTGGTTTTCCAGACATCCGATATCAGGATCAGACATCTGATAACCCTGTCAATGTAATGATTATTCCTGATTTTGGCCTGATTTTCTAGGACCTTGCACCCAACGGCTATAGAAGCCTTCTAAGGCCTTCCAAAGCCTTCCTAGGGCCTCTATAAATAGAGGGGAACCTTTGCCACTCAAAGACACACCTATACACACCAAGTACAAGCATTTCCACATCTTTGTGTCAAATTGATCTATAGAAGAAGCTCTAGCTCTACAAACACTCATTTCACCTAAGAGCTTCGTCCTGCTGTGCACCCGCTCTCCCGCCGTAGTTCACGAGAGCGTCGTTGTGCCATTGCGTGGTTCACGCACCCGTGTCACCAATTCGACGCACTTCCACCAAAGGGAAGCATCCTTACTCCTATAGAAGTTTAGTTTTAGAATATCTTTGTTGGCTCCATAGGACTATTTGTAATTTACTTTGTTGTTTGGTTGGGTATTCGCTTTGCGAATTCTCGTCTCCTTCGTGAGACAAAATCCTTCTCGTGAAGAGAAGGGATTTGAGGTACGCTACTCTTGTATAAAGTAGCATGGTTGTAATTGAGGTTGTACTACCCTCGTTTAAGTAGTACATTAGTGATTTTGATCAACTTGGTTGATCGGAAAATCCTAACTCGAGAGGGTTAGGTGGTGGTTTTCACCCAATTTGGGTTTCCACCTAAAAATAATTGTGTACACTGTGTAATTGTCTAATTTTGTGAGATTGTTCTATATTTTAATTTTACATTTTTACGTCACGCTGATCTCACCCCCTCCAAGTAGGGATTTACAAAATGTTTCCACAGTATCAGAACCAGCCAAGTCAGACATCCGCAAGGCGCTACAGATGCCTTTAGTGTCTCAGCACAAAGCACAAGGGTGCAAGCACAGAGAATCAAAGCCAACTCAGTAAACCTCTCAAAATCTCACTAAGTGTTAAGCATATAGGCACAAATTTTGAGGCATGAATAATGCAAAATCACCCCCTACCCTCCTCAGATTCTCTTCCTAATCGAATCTCTAGTTGGGTAATTGGATCGAGTACAAGGAATCAAGCTCACTGGTGTGGATAGTGAGCGAGGTGTGAGAGAGGGCATAAGAGAGCATGTGGGCAACGTGACCTCGCCCCTGTGTTCGAGGCAAACAGCCTTCAGTACATTTGCATTTTATATGCTGTGCTGGACTTGTTCGTTCACAATGTGGGACTAATGCTCCCATTCCCTCTTTTTCGTAGCTGCATGAGAATCATGCATCAATTGGGCATGCTACTACTCTGTTTCTCGATCGCAAGTCCAAACACCTTCATAAGGATGTTCCGCAGCTGTTGGTGGTAGGAGCAAGGTCAGAGATGGTCGGACGGTGGCATACAGTGGCGGTGATTCGATGGCTACGACTGAGGTCCAACGACAACCTAAAAATAAGAATACAAGCTAATAGCCCAAATTAAAGCTCTCAATAGGGTCTTCAGAAAACGACGAGTGTGTTGGTGGCATTTCCAAGGTGTATTGTGGTGTGTGGAGGGTGGACGATGACAGAGATGACCTGCGGGAGGTGAGTCGTTCGGTGGGGCGAGTACGAGGGAAAAGCTCTCAATTTTGTTGGGGACTTTTGCTTTGTAGGTAGTGGCGAAGGTGGTGGTGGTGGCGGTTTGTTGTTTGGTGAAGTGTAGTGGCTGTACGACTTCACTGGAGATACAACCAGCGTTGGAGAAGATGATGAGAGAGAGTGGCAGTCAATGGTCGAAATAGGTGGGGAAGAAGCTAGCAAGGATCAGGGGAGCAAGAGGAAGTGATTGAATCTAAATTAGGGACGAAAGGGGGAGGAGTTGGTGCCAGCTATGATTGGTCAGTGTTGAGGATGAAGGTGCCTCCAATGGTGTGAGCGGCGAGGAAGAAGGGTCAATGCAATTCCTGCTTTGACCGACGAGGTGCGAATGAAGTTGGGGAAGACGTTCCCTTTGCCTATCGTACTTGGCAGAGGGCAACGAAGGAGGATTGAGGTGCTCGCCGAAGTCGCGGAGGAGGTGGCCTGAGAAGAAGAGGAAGAGGTGAATTTGTGGCCAAACCGAACTAGATGGAGTGTTGGAACTTCGTGGAGTCCTTACAGAGCTCGAACGTGCTCAATTTGGAATGTTTTGAGCCATGGGAGTCAGTTTATGAATCAAAAGAGAACCTAAAACTTTCTTGAATCACATGGTCTCTCTAGTCCCAATCAAGTTCTCGAATCTTGCTTAAATGGTTCTCCAACGTCTGAACACCAATCCCACCAAATTTTGTAGGATTTGGTGCTTATTTGATGAGGTTTCAAGTTGGTCAAAGGTCGATGCTTACTTGGTTGACTCATTAATGGTGACAGGGACCCAGATGTGAAGAAGATGAGAAACTAGGCGCAATTCTACAAGAAACTTTGAAAGTTAGGGTCTGGTTGTAAGAAATAGAGATTTTAGGATCTGAATTGAAAACTAGGTCAAGATGGACTCTGATTGGGCCCAAATTTTGATTTTAAACTAATTTAGACCCAAGGAATCTAATGGTGAACTTGGATTTGAGTTTTGACCATGTTTGACTAGATAAATTGCATAAAATCCCAAATCAAGGTAAATTCCCGTCTCGAACTCTGTTCTAGGTCAAAATGGGTTCAGATGGTCAAACCAAAAGTACCCAACCTCTTAGAATATTTTTCTATGAATTTTAAGAGGTTTATATGAATTTTATCCTGACCAGAACCTCTTCAATTCAAGTAGGGTTGATAATTAGGGTTTTGTGTATTATTTTGGTTCTCGAAATGCATGAAATCCCACTTCTGTCAGTGTTGACCTACTTTTTGGACTTTCAATCTTATTTGACCTTTAATTAACCCTTGAGTGATCCTGTGGTTAATCTGTGTTTGTGATGTACTGTTAAAATTACATAATTAACCCTATTTTTTATTTTCTTCTAAAAAAGGATCAAAGTGAAATTATGGTCCTCAAGTGATCATTCAGGAGCATTTATCTCTTGATTCCAACTAATTCAAGCTAGTTATGACAAATGATGGCGTTACCATCAACGAACAACTACTTTGACACGATTATCCCCTCCCAAAACCTGTAACTTAAGAGTTAGAATACATATTGTTTGGCCTCAAGTGCATCTAGACTTGTGCAAGTGTGTATATCTATAAATTCATTAAAACTTTTGACAAAGTTTTTCTTGCAATATAAATATCTTCTAAAAACAAACACACATAATTAATTATATAAGCATTCACAAATTAAGTGGGTACACCTCACATTCTAAACCTAGCTAAATAGGTACACCCCACATTCATTCACAAATTAAAATAACATAACTGTACATAATTAAGTGGATACACCCCACATCATCACATACATGCAAAAATAAAATTACATGCATATTCATACCTGAACGAAATGCTTAATTGGAGAGAAGGTGTTTGACGATGTGAGATACCTAAATCAAATTACAAAAATTTATAAGTAAAACTATCAAAAATTACAAAAATATAATCACATTTCAAATTTCATGAAACAAAAAAATTTTTGTGGAGGGGATGGCCGTGGGAGGAGGAGGGGGTGGCTGAGGGGAGTAGGAGGAGATGGGGTAGTGGGGAAGGAGGAGGAGGGGGTGGCTGCGGTGAGGAGGAGGAAGGAGGGGGCAGTGGGGAATGAGGAGGAGGGGGCAACTACGGCAAGGAGGAGGCATCTGCGGGGAGGAGGTTGGGCCATGTGGCAAGGGGCGGCAACACAAAGGAGGAGTGGGTAGCAACGAGGAGGCAATGCCTCGCGGTAGGGGGCGACGATGCAGTTGGGGATGATGGGGTGGCTACATGGAGGAGGAGAAAGGGGCGACAGCGTGGCTGGGATGAGGAGGAGGAGGAGGGGATGGATAGGGCCTTACCGATCGATGAGGGCTGTCAAGGAGAAGGATAGCGGCGACAGAGGGCTAAGATCGATGGAGGAGAGGAGACTAAGGGCAATGGAGAGAAGGGTCGGGCGCAGCACAATCTGTATTAGGACTTTACATTACATGACGATTTTTGTAAAAATCGTTATTTAAGGTCAGGTAGGGCGCAAAATAATGATGCCTGGCCAAAATTTGCAATTAATATATACAACGATTTTTGTAAATACCTTCATATGAATAACTTAACATTGATTCCTACCACCATCGTATAAACCCAAGATCGAGGCACCTCTTCACTTACTAACGACGGTTTTATACATTTATTTTAGGAGACAGTTTTAATGACAACTGTCGTCTAGACTAATAGAACGACGATGTTGAGACCATCATATATGTCAAAGATCCAAAGTCGATGAAGGTCAGGTGGGTAGTCAAAGTAGATGACGGTTTCTTGTCATAGATGACCGTCGTATATATAATGTCCCAAATACACTTTTTTCTAGTAGTGAATACAAAAGATGTTAGCTAGCTTATCTAGTAATACAACTTATAGACGTGATTGCTTAGTTAGTGTATTGTAATTAAAAACCATCTTAAATTATAATATAACAAAATGCAATATGATTTTGCTATACAAAATGTAAATCAATCCAGTAATTTTGGAATGCTTTGCAAATGTCATGTGATGTAATACAAAATCAACTTAAGAAGTAAAATAAAAGGTGATGTGATTTAATTATGTAATACAAAAATTAATCAGTTCACGAAGGAATATGGATTTACAAAAAAATGTGTTAGATATTTTTCTAATACAAAAGAAGACAGAACAAAACAATGTACCTTCAGAACATGTAAGATTTTGAACACAAAGAAATGTTGAATGAGAAAGATGAGGTTAGAAATGGAAATGGTATGACACTGTAACGAACAACAAAAGATGTTGGGATGAATATTCCACAATTGTATTATCCATAAATAACATAATAAATTTGATTAGATAATTTCTTAAATAATGGCTGATTTTCTAAACCACCTTTTGATAAGTGTAATATTGGTTTTCATCAACGGCAAAACATCGTTCAACAGACACAATTATGAGCTTTTTTGAGGGTTTATGAGTCAAAGGGGATGCTAGCATCGAGGGAGGCACGGGCAATGGCATGACAGAGGAGGAGCTTGACATGGTTGATGAGGGCAGTGGTGGTCTCGAGCTCAGCGGTGGGCTGGAGTAGGAGGGAAAGGTGGGGGAGGAGGAGGAGCAGAGGGGTGGTGGTCGAGGTCAACGGAGAGTGTGTTGGAGAAGTTATCGTCGTGGATTGAGGTATTTTATGGGGTATATAATAGAATATGTATATCATTACTCTATTCTAATTTTCATGTCTGTAGATTTTTTTTATTATTTTAAGAGTTAGGATCCTGTATGATGCCTTAGCTAAAAGCACCATAGAGTGCGATGCATGCATTCATTTCACTTGAATGAAATATGCAACTGGCTTGGAAATGAATGTCATGCATAGGATTTTTAAAGGATGAAGTGTGTATGTTGAATGGAAGAATAACTCTTTAAATAGAGGATGAGACCCCTTCCAATGGTCAAAGAAAGTGAACTTTAGCAAAGAAGTCCCTTTTTATACAGTTTAGTGATTCTTTGTTAACGTTGAAATACCCCTCACATATTCTCTCTGTTAACATAAATGCCTCTTAATTAACTGTCGTTATGTTTTAAACTAATTGCTATTAACTAAGGGATATTTATGTTAACAAAAAAAAGATGTAATGGATTTCTCTATAATAATAAAAAAGATAGAGGCATATATGTAATATTTAAAGATTACAGGCACATATATATAAAAATATATTTTATAATGATACAACATTACCTTGAAAGTCGATCGATGATGAGGTGTGGCTCATCATAGCTAAAATGCCTAACTTAAGTTAGAAACTAAGGTAAACACTATATTATTAACATAATAAATGGGTTAAGTGTGGGAATTAATGAAAATGACCTAAAACAACAAATTTGAGTTAAAAATGCGTAATTAGGTCAATTTATGAGATATTCTATACATAAACACAGATTGATGCATTAAATGTCAGTTGAACACTTATTTAAGCTTAAAAGTACAAATCACCTATGGAAGTATTTTCTAAAATGTTCAATTAAGCTCCAATAAGAATTTCATAGCATTTGGACATCAATAGGGCCTTACATTCATGATATTACACTTAGGTCCTCATATCATCATATTTCTTTATATATAAAAGTTGCAAGGACTCATTTCAAAACCGTAGGGGCTTCTTTAGGAGACTCTGAGGATCGCTCTGCATTGATTTTAGCCACTTATGGGCTTCTTCTACAATTCTTCCACCGCTTCATTATAAGGAGCTAGGTGCAAAAGCACCAAAAGACCTGCGTCTCATTCTTCTTCTCACACACTATTCACGAGCAAGAACTTGCAAGGCAGTGGCCGTTCATCCAATGCTCCTCTCATCCAGCGGTGGATTCTCTTCCAATCTTCGCACGCCTTTGCGAGCAGCACCATAGCCTCTTCCAGTTCCCATCTGATGGTGGGCATTTGGTTTAGAGCTTCCCGCCTTCCCATTTAACTCATCCCACCGTCCATGCCCTAAATGCCTAATTCTACCTTAGTGGTGCCAAGATCACTCTAACAGCTACTTAAGCACATCCTCTAAGCACACGTGACGCTATCAACCCCCTCCTAAACTTCTCGAGCTGATCCTTCTTCCTCTTCAGCTTCTTCTTGCCATTTCACTAAACTCCATTGGTGATAGAGATGGAGTTCTTCTTCCTCAATTCCTCCACGTCGCTAAGGATGACGTAATCCTGAGGACGTCCTAGGAGCTCCTCTAGTAGTCTCTTCACTCGCTGGAGATCCTCCCTCCGTTCTTCCCCTTCAGTCGCCGACTGTTGATCCATAGGTCCCACTCTTCCTATTAGATTAGGTTTTACTACTTTCTAGGTAGATTTACTGCTTTCTAGATTAGTTAGGAGTGGAATTAGTTAGCGAATTCACCCATGGTTAGTCTAGGTTAGGAGTAGAATAGACTAGATCCAACCTTTCCCTCTTCGATCAATTCAAATCGAAGAGGTGTTTCACACAAACATCTCGATTCATACAGCTTCCTCGTCTCCTCACGATTCACATTCTACTGATTTCCTTGGGTTTAAATCCATAATTCACCCTACTCGCCCAAGCTTGTCTAGATCTAGAATTCTTGGAATTGGTAATCTAGATAGCGCTCACAATCACCTGAAGGTCTTCCCACTCACTCCATATGATCACGAAGACCCCCGATCTCGTTTTGATTGACTTGATTCACTCAATTTTTTCATATTTAGATTTCACGCCCAATCTCGTGATTTAGAGTCAAGTCGGATTTAAATGGATTTAATCGAGCGATTAGAGGTTTTAATCACTTAATTGGGTGTATTACGAGGACTCATATGTGTTTTAATTCGAATTTGATTTTTAGATGAGCATATGCCTAATTTGAGCCTTATTTTGGGTAGTTTGGCCAAGGATAATCAATAGAACTGATTTAAGGCTAAACAAGGACCCAAATGATTTCCTTAGGATCACTAAGTTACCTTGAACACCATTGGTTGGTGTGCAAGGTAATTAGGTGATCAGATCACTAGATGATTCTAAAAGTAAAAGCCCAAAATATGGCAACATGGTTTTTAATCTCAATGATATTTAATCTGAGATTTGATTCATATCAGAGATTTTAAAAGATTACAATGGAGACATGGAGTTATTTGAAATGATTTTTAATACCCAATTTGACCTATCTTCTCTACATTGTCTATAATGTAGAGTGAAGATCATCTGGGAGACTTTAGGGATTTTTAAAGAATGAGAAGTGATTTTATGGATTTCAGATCTTCAGAAATAGTTTTCAGATCTCAAATTGGTTTCCAACGAATTTTGGATGAATTGTTTGACTTAGATCAGACCTTCTCAGGTCTAATCTAAGCTTATTTCCAGATGCTACAATAGCAATTTAGCAAGAAGCAGCAGCAGATGAGCTGCTTGATTTCAACAGCAACAACGGTAGTTGTTGATTGTCAGTATCAACAATTGCTGCTGTAAGTTGATAGCAGAAAAGAAGCAGCAATTAGCTGCCAAATTGGACAACATCAGCAGTAGTAGATACTGATTAATTTGAGCAGTAGTTGCTGTTTTAATTGACAACAAAAGGTCTAAAGGAAGGGATTTTATTACGACCCGATCCCAGATTCCTATAGGTCCGGAGATCAGCTCACCTCGACTAATCCTAAGACCCAGTCGTCCAACGAGAAATAACCAAAAGCAGAAAATATAATACAACCATACATGCAATGTAACTAAGCAGAAATGGAAAATAGAACGAGAAGTCTCGAAAATATTACATGCCACAAGAATAAGAGTATTTCAACATACATAGCCATCACAATTACAACTTAGGAAATATAACATGAACAGAAATAGCTAAGACATCTAAAGTACTCACTACTACAAAAGGGCTCTGGAGCAGAAAAGAGGAAAAACACTACGGCTGGGCTCGGCTGGGCCCAGCACCCTCGGCAGCCAGTAGCGCTGGCTGCTCAACTCTTTGACCTGAACATGGTTATACAATTCGTAGTCAGCTAACGCTGAGTAGAGTGGTGGTTAATTCATCTAAATGCAATTTAACTTAAGGAAACAAGCAAATAACTATTCATTCATTTCCATTTATCTCAACTAGGTGTTTCTGTTTCGGTTATTCTAATAAGGATCCACAACATTTCTTAATCCTCTTGTTCCCTAAGGGAACGATCTTGGTTGTAGTTTATTTCGTGATGTACGATGTACACGTAGTACTCTCCTGGCAGGGAGAGCCCCTGTGGTAGTCCTACACCCGGTCACCACCCCGAGGTCACGGTCGCGACGTAGCGATGACTACGGCACACGCGATAAGCACAGGGTAGCTACCTCACACTGGCACGCGATCAGTCATTTCTACTAGCGAGTATGCCCAAACGTACAACATAGAACAGAACAGAGATCTCGCCCCTCAACAGTCTGTGCACCCTCGCCCGACTATCCCGATTTGCCTAGAGAGCCTAACAAGAGTCGATGTAGGGTGGCCAGTCCTAACATCGGGCCCCAAGGGGCGGCTGGCTCCCCCTACACTAAGTAGCTCATCTCGGTACTACGTACGCGAGGCCAAACAGGAGTCGACCTAGAGTGGCCAAACCCACCCCGGGTCTCAACCCAAGGGGTGGTAAACTCCCCTCTACTCTAAAGGGATAGCTGCTCTCCTTAGTACCATGTACATGAGGGCCAGCTCACTTCCCTTAACCAAGTCCAAACAGTCGCCCGTAGGTAACGTGTTCCAAAACCATCAAGTTTTCCATACTACAGTATTCTTGGTTTCTTCCTAAATTCCCCGTAGGGTTCGTACATAGACTTTCGTATTTCCATATCTGATTCATAACAGGAAGCTCAAGATTCCACAGTCGATTATTCAGTACCGGCATGTATTACAAGTAGTACAGGAAGCTCATGATTTATCACGGTAACTCATTCATTTATTTGCTACACAAGCATTTCTTCCAGCCCTAGTGTTCATCTCACAACCTAGGATTCAATCAAATATTTCTAAAGCATTCAATTTAATTATTAATTATGGGATTAGAGAGAGAACCACTCTATCGGGATACACGGGTGGAATGGGGGCTCAAATCGCAGATCCCGTCGTCTCCGTGGGCCCCATGTACTCAACTAGCTGGAGACCTATACAATTGACCAACCACATCAGACGAGTTCAAAACTGTATACAAGTGACACTAACACGTAGAGAAACTCAAACGGAAACTAATGGTACTTCGTTTGCGCAAAACCGACTCCATTTGGGCTCTAACGGGCCAAAAACATGCATACTATCTAAAATCAGACGTCTAGGACTAGATCCAGATGTCTTAAACAATCTCAAAACCTCACCTTGCTTCCCTGCAGCTTCCTCAGATGTCTGAACCCCTCTGTAACCATCTAAGAGAGATCCTAAACATATGACACCCTCCGGTTGTCTGGAAGTGCCATCAGATGTCTGGCACTGTCTCCAAACGTCCTAGAACACCTCGAAGGGCATGTCATGCGCCTTTCCCACGCCCCGTACCTGCTCATGCGCACACGTTTAAAAACATGACATGTAAAAGGTTAAGTACATGCGTGCAAGCGCGTACAAAGGATATACCTCGGCACTCTGCGTGCTGTCAGATGTCCAGCACCAACTCTGGACATCCTGAGGCTCCTCCAAATGTCTGGATGGAGTTACAAACGTCTGATACTGCGGAAAATGGTTCCATAGTACCCTCCTGCAAGCTTTCTCCTCGTGCTCTCCTTCGCCCACGAAGGCCACAACAGCACCTCCCACGGCTGCAAGGGGTCGCGCCTCCTCTCCCGAGCTCCTCCTTGCACCGCTGGCTCTTCCCCTCACCCTCTCTCCCGAGCTACTCTGAGCTCCTTGCTCCTTCCCTCGTGCCTCCAGCCCCTTCATCCATGCTCTCTCTCTCCCTCTCTCCCATGCTCCGCCCCTCTCCTTCTTCCCTACGCGTGGCTGCAAGGGGAACGGGGGAGGAGAGCTTGTAGGTGGTGAGGTGGTGGAGAAGTGGAGAGGTGAGGAAGATGGTGAAGGTGGAGAGGAAATGGAGAGGGTGGAGGGGGTTTTAAAGAGAGGAGGGTAAGAGTTTGTGAGAGGTGTGTGTGTGGGTGGGTGTGGGTGTGTTGTGTGGGAAGAGAAAGAGAGAAAAATTGTGAGATTTCCCCCCGCAAAATATTTTCTTCCCGCAAGACCCACACACCTAAACCCAGAGGGTTTAAAATTGCACTTACACCCCTACTTTTCCAAAAAACTATGAATAACCGTTGGAAAGGGTCATTTCAACATAACAAACTTAAAGGAAGTTTCATCCCCGAAACTTAAGCTAACTAGGATATAGAAATAAATGTAAAAGCGCATCATTTAAAGAGGATCAAAGTAGGTCAGAAGTGACGTACCCTCAAAAAGCTCCGGGTACTATTCTCGCATTGCCACCTCTGGCTCCCAAGTCACCTCCTCATACCACCGGCTTCTCCATAGGACCTTCACCAGTGGTACCTCTTTCCATCTCAAACTCCGAGCGACTCTATCTAGTATCTGCACTGGCCTCTCAGGATAGGTCAAGTATCTCCCACCTCAATTCTCTTGTGGCTTAGAACGTGGCTGGGATCGACGATGTATTTCTTGAGGTTGGACACATGGAACACGTCGTGCACTCCAGAGAGCTGGGGAGGAAGGGCAAGCTGGCAAGCAACGGGTCCAACCCGCTCCAAGACCTCAAAGGGTCCCACTAACCTCTGCGCAAGCTTCCCTTTCACCCCAAAATGCTGCAAACCCTTCATGGGGGAAACACGGAGAAAGATGTAATCCCCAACCTCGAATTGCACCTCTCTGCACTTCCTATCAGCATAACTCTACCTACTCCTGACAGTAAAGAGTCGTCTATGAATCTACTCTATCACCTCCTAACTCTGACGGATCAGCCTAGGGCCAACCTCAAACTTGGTCCCCACCTCGACCTAACTCAAGGGTGTAGTACACTTCCTCCCGTACAGAGCCTCGTAAGGTGCCATGCCGATGTTCGAATGGTTGCTGTTATTGTATGCAAACTCTGCCAGGGGCAAATGCTCCTCCCAGAAGCCTCTCAAGTCTAGTACACAAGCGCGTAGGAGGTCCTCTAGTGTCTGTATGGTGCGCTCCGACTGCCCTGTTGGTCTAGGGGTGGTAGGCGGTACTGAACCTCAGACGGGTCCCCATGGCTTGCTAAAACTCTACCTAGAACTGGGAAGTGAAACGAGTATCCCTGTCGGATACGATCTCGCGAGGGACTCCGGAAGGCGCACCACATCTCTGATGTACCGCTCTACTAGCTGTGCTGGCCCAAAAGTGACTCAGATCGGCAAGAACCGCACTGTCTTTGTCAACCTGTCTACTATCACCAAAACTGCATCGTGTCCTCACTGGGTAACCGTAGCCGCACTACCAGGTCCGTGGTGATACTCTCCCACTTCCCCTCTGGCACAGGAAGTGACTGTAGCGGCCCTACAGACCTCTGGTGCTCGGCCTTCACATGCTGTCATACTAAGCACTGCTGGATGAACTCACCAACATCCTACTTCATTCCCTTCCACCAGAAGTCATGCCACAGATCGTGCTACATCTTTGTGTTCCCAGGATGTATGGTGAACTTGGACCTGTGTGCCTCAGTCAGGATCTCTCTCAACAAATCCTCATCTCTAGGAATGCACAGATGTCCCCTCAGAGAAAGTAAAATCTCCAAAGTCCCCTGTCAACACTCTATCCCGCAGTGTCTGCAAATATGGATAGGCCATCTACCCGGTAATGATACGATCTATCAGCCCTGGTTGTGCCTGTCGCGTCACTGTCACTGCCTCGCAGTACCCTCGTGACACCTGAGGTCGCCAACTGCCCACCTCCTCCATAAGTCTCCAACACTGTGCCTGTAAGCTGGCCAAGTGGGCGGGCACCTTTCGGCTCAAGGCGTCGGCCACCACATTGGCCTTCCCCAGGTGGTAGAAGATGCTATAGTCGTAGTCCTTCAAGAGTTCTAACCAACGTCTCTGTCTGATGTTGAGCTCCTTCTAATCGAATAGGTACCTGAGGCTCTTATGATCCGTGAAGATCTCAAATGTCTCACCATACAGGTAGTGCCTCCATGTCTTCAACACGAAGACAACTGCTGGCAGCTCCAAGTCATGGGTGGGGTAGTTATACTCATGGGGCTTTAGTTGCCACGAAGTGTAAGCGACAACGTGGCTCCATTGCATGAGCACACCACCCAACCCCTGCAATGAGGCATTAGTGTAAACCACGAACCTGCCACTACTGTCTAGGATGGTTAGTACAGGAGATGAAGTCAGTCTCTCCTTCAACTCCTGAAAGCACGACTTACACTCGATAGTCCAGGTGAATGGCACGTCCTTCTAGGTCAGCTGGGTTATAGGACGCGCGATTTGAGAGAATCCCCTAATAAAGCACCAGTAGTAGCTTTCCAGTCCCAGAAAGCTATGTATCTCTATCACTGGGCATGACCTCTCCCACCTAAGTACGACCTCGACCTTGGCTAGATCCATAGCCAATCCGTCTCCTGAAATCACGTGGCCCAAGAAGGTCACCTGTCTCAACTAGAACTCGCATTTGCTGTACTTGGCATACAGCTTGCGTCGTCTCAATATATCTAGGACCATATGTAGATGCTATCCATGTTGTGCATGATCCCAAGAGTAGAGCAATACGTCGTCGATGAATACCACCACAAACTGATACAAGTATGGCCTGAAAACACAGTTCACTAGATCCATGAAATCAACGGGGGCGTTGGTCAGCTTAAACAGCATGACCAAGAACTCGTAGTGTCCGTACCGAGTATGACGGGTTGTCTTGGAGACGTCGATCTCCTTGATCCTCAGCTGATGGTAACCTAACCTCAAGTCTATCTTGGAGAACACCATGGTGTCTCTCAACTGGTAGAAGAGGTCATCGATACGAGGCAGCAGATACTTGTTCTTTATGGTGACCCGATTCAGCTGCCTGTAGTCGACATAAAGTCGTAGGGTACCGTCCTTTTTCTTCACGAACAACACAGGGGCTCCCAACGGGGATGCACTGGGTCTCACAAAGCCCTTTTCCAACAAATCCTATAACTGAGACTTGAAATCTTGCAGCTCAAGCGAGGCCATCCTGGGGCTGGTCCACGATACTTGTGAGATCTCAAACTCGATCTCACGCTCGGGTGGTAGTCCTGACAGCTCCTCTAGGAAGATGTCGGAGTACTCGCAAACCACCGGAATACCTTGTAACTCAGCCATAGGGCTAGGCTCTCCTATGACACAAACTACGAAGCCCTTACACCCCTAGCTCAGAAGCTTCGCTGCCTGAAGCACGGAGATGCACCTGAAGCCTCCATCTACTGGCTGGCCGTGAAACTCAAAGGGAGGAAACTCTGGTATGGAGAAGACAATCTTCCTCCCAAAATAGTCCACTAGGGCATGATAGGCAGACAGCCAGTCCGTCCCTAGGATCACACCAAAGTTCTCCATCGGAATCACGATCAGGTCAGTGGGAAGACTGTGTCCTCCTATAGCGACCTCGCAGCCTATGAAGACCTCCTCTGCAACAAACAACTATCCACCTGGGCCTCTAATTAGAAACGGAACCACTAATAGTACACTACTCAGGCTCAAACTGTTAGCAAAACTCGTGGCGACAAAAGAATGTGTGACACCAGAATCGAAAAGTACGTAAACAAGTTTGCCGGAAATTGGAACCATACCTGTCACCATGGAGCCTGAAGCTTTGGCGTCTCTGTGAGTCAGGGCGTTGACACGCCCCTTAGCCCTAGGTGTAGAAGAAGTGGCCACTCTCTAGGTCTGGCGAGCAGTAGCTAGCCGATACCCTCCTCGTGACTGCTATCCTCTTCCTCGTGCCTGGTAACCATGACCGTCAGATCGGCCTCCAGTGCTCGGTGTTGGGAGCATCTACTTTGCTCCGACCTTAGATGGGTAGTTCTTCCTTATGTGGCTCGGCTGGCCACACTGGTAACAAAGAGGGGCACGACATCCTCCCTTGGTTGGTCCCTGCTGGTGACTGGGCAGGGGTTCGGTGCTGTCAGCTGGCCCTATCTGGGGCTCCCAAAGGCCACTAGTGGCCCCACAGAGCGAGACGACTCTCCTGCGAGCACCGTGTGCCTCCTCCCCCGACGTCCCTGTGAGTACTCTGGCTGGTAGGGCCTCTTCCATCCTCCGTCGGTGTCTTGCGCGGCCTGGTTAATCTCCTCATAATTCATGGCTGCCTCGACCAGGCGAGAGAAAGTAGATAGCTTCAGGGGCTTCACATACCCCTGGATAGCAGGTCGAAGGCCCTCAATAAACCTCCACAGGCGCTCCTCCTCTGTAAACGCAGCTGTCAGGGTGAAGTGTGATAGCTCCAGGAAACGCGTATGGTACACGCTAATTGTCATCGCCCCCTTGCAGAGAGTGTGGAACTCCTGCCACCTCTGGTCCTGCCAGGTCTGTGGGAAGTACTACTCGCAAAAATGTGTTATGAACTGGTCCCACGATGGCTCTTTCTCCTCCTATCCCCTGACTTCCCTCATCCACTGGTGGGCTGCACTCTCTAATTGGTATGTGGCAAAGGCCATGTGGTACTCTGCACGAGGGCAGAGTGTGTCAAAAACCTTTTCTATCTACTCCAGCCAATCCTCTGCCTCAAACGGGCACCCATCCCCTTTGAAGGAGGGGGGCTTTAGCTTCCATAACTGGCTAAATAGCTCGTGGTGGAGCTGCAACGAGAGAACAGGCATGCCTCCAGGCAAGGAGGGCTCGTGCTCAGAAGTGTCTGACGATGATGGGGGTGGTGTAGGATCACCCCCTCCCCCTCTAGCTCGTCTGGTGCTACGGTGACTCCCCTGTCCCACAGAGGACTCTCCCTCCACGTCCTCAGGGAGGGGTGGCCGAGGGGGAGGCTGCTGGAGCTCCTCCTATACTATGTCCCGAATCAGCTGGGTGAGGTCTTAGGCCTGGATGCCCGAAGGAGGGGTAGGTCGACTGGTGCCTCAGGTCTGACACGTCCGCCCCTACGACCACGCCCACGGCCACATCTGCAGCCCGCCTCGAGAACTCGACGAGGGAACTCCTACAAGTAGATACATGAGAAAGAACATGAATTGTCAATGATACTAGGTTACATAACGAAATTAGACTCGGAAGCGAAGATTAAGGCAATACGTTATGATGGTTATCCTAGTTACATGTACATGAGTGGCTACTTTCAGATCATTTGGTCCATTTCTTAGGACGACCTTGCTCTGATGCCATCTTTGTTACGACCCGATCCAAGATCCCTACAGGACCCGAGATCGGCTCTCATCGGCTAATTCCAAGACTCAGTCGTCCAACAAGAAATAACCAAAAGTAGAAAATATACTACAACCACACATGCAATGTAACTAAGCAGAAATAATAAAAGGCAGAAATGGAAAACAAAACAAGAAGTCTCAAAACTATTACTACCACAAGCGGAAGGGTAGTTCAACATACATAGCCATCACAATTACAACAGAGGAAAATATAACATGAACAGAAATAGCTAATATATACTAAAGTACTCATTACTACAAAAGGGCTCTGGAATAGAAAAGAGGAAAAATAGTACGACTGGGCTCGGCTCGGCCCAACACTCTCAACAGCTGGTGGCACTGGCTGCTCAACTCCCTGACCTAAACATGGTTATACAATCCGTAGTTAGCTAACGCTGAGTAGAGTGATGGTTAATCCATTTATATGCAATTTAACTTAACGAAACAAGTAAGTAACTAGTCATTCATTTCCATTTATCTCAACTAAGTGTTTCTGTTTCGGTTATTCTAATAAGGATCCACAACATTTCTTAATCCTCTTGTTCTCTAAGGGAAAGATCTTGCTTGTAGTTTATTCCATGATGTAGGATGTACACGTGGTACTCTCTTGGCCAGGAGAGCCCCCGTGGTAGTTCTACACCCGGTCTACCACCCCGAGGTCACAGTCACGACGTAGCGGTGACTATGGCACGTGCGATAAGCGCACGGGTAGCTACCACACACTGGCACGCGATCAGTCGTTTCCGCTAGCGGGTACGCCTAAATGTACAGCACAGAACAAAACAGGGGTCTCACCCCTCAGAACAGGGGTCTTGCTCCTCAACAGTCTGCACACCCTCGCATGACTATCCCGATTTGCCCAGAGGGCCTAACAAGAGTTGGTGTAGGGTGGCTAGTCCTAACCCCAGGCCCATGGAGCGGTTGGCTCCCCCCTACAATAAGTAGCTCACCTCGGTACCACATACGCGAGGGCCAAACAGGAGTCGACGTAGAGTGGCCAAACCCACCCTGGGTCTCAACCCAAGAGGCGGCAAGCTCCCCTCTACTCTAAAGGGATAGTTGCTCTCCTCGGTACCACGTACACAAGGGCCGGCTCACTTCCCTTAACCAAGTCTGAACAGTCTCCTGTAGGCAATGTGTTCCAAAACCATCAAGGTTTTCGTACTACAGTGTAACGACCCGGTTCCCGAGTCCCTACGAGACACGAGAACCGGACCGACTCGACTAATCCCAAGACCCAGTCGTCCAACGAGGAAGTAACCAAAAGACAGTAAAATAAACCACATTCAGCATGAATATAACTAACAGTAAAAAGTACAGCAGTAAGGAAAGAAACTACTACAGTAGGTACCACCACAACAGTAAAACAACATTTATCATATAACAAAAACTGCAGGTAAAGAAGGTACAGCGGAAACAAAACTACTCACTAGAACAGAAACAAAAGAAGGTACAAAGCTATGGCAACTCTACTGGACCCTACTCGGCCCAGCGTCCTCTGCAGCCGCCGACCCTGGCTGCTCAACACCTGGTCCTGAAAAAGGTAACGAGTGTAACACGTCAGCAAAACGCTGAGTAGAGTGGCAAACTAACTAAAGGCAACAGTAGAGTGTACAGTAGCTGTTATGTTCTATTACTTCCTTTATTTACAACTTTCAATTTTTCTCACTATTTCATTTACTTCTCAGATCCTTTACTTGATCTCGAATGTCCTCGTGGGACGATCTTGATTGCAGTCTTTTCCAACAGTAGAAGTAGCACGTGGTGCTCTCCTGGCCGGGAGAGTCCCCCGTGGTGATCCTACCCTCAGTCAACCACCCCAAGGTCACTGACAGACGTAACGGTGACTACGGCACGTGCGATAAACGCACAGGTAGCTAGCCCGTACTGGCACGCGGTCAGTCGTTTCCATTAACGGGTGCGCCCAAAGCACAGCACGGAACCAGGGCAGAGCCCTCTCAGTAACAGGGGTCCAACCCCTCCACAGTAACCAAACCGGGGCCTTGCCCCTCCACAGTCCGCGCACCCTCGCCTGACTACCCTGGTTTGCCCTAGTGGGCCTAACAAGTCGGTGAAGGAGGCTAGCAGAACCCCGGGGCCCGTGGGGTAGCTAGTACTCTCCTAACACTACTAGCTCTCCTCGGTACTACGTACACGAGGGCCAACAAGTCGGTACAGAGCGGCCAAGCCTAACCCCGGGTCCCTGGGGCGGCTGGCCCCACTCTGCACTAAAACAGGTACAGGTACTTCCCTTGGTACTGCGTACCCAAGAGACAGTACAACTATATCTCAGTTCCATTCCTTTTCTTTCCAGGAGTTCCACTCCTAATTCCCCGTAGGGTTCCAGCTCTTTATCTCAGAACATCATAGGTTTCACTTTCCAGATTCACGTTCTCACATTCCATGATCTCAACATGTTTCCTTGTTCATAACAGGCAGCTGTTAATTAATTTCACAGGCAGCTTATATATTCCTTTCCATTTTTCCAAGACTGCAGTAATATACATTCCACTAGTTTTTCCATCCTAGGATTCATGCCATATCCTAGGATCTATCATACAATCTAGTTTTCCGGCCCTAGGATTCATGCAACACCTAGGAGCTATCATTCCATACATTTCTCATTCCTAGGGTTCATGCAATGCCCTAGGTTCTAGTTATGGTTCCATACTTTAACAGATTTTATTAATGCTTAAAACCACTCTACCAGGTACAACGGAAGTAATGGGGGCGTGGTCGGGAATCCCGCGTGCCTCCGCGACTCTCAAGACGGCAATCGAACGAGGTCCTATCACAAGGATCAAACACAAGGAGTGTCTCAAAACAGTGTATAGCTACTGTAGGCGGGTAGAGGAATAAATTCTGAATCGAACGCAACTCGAATCGCGGAAAACGGAGCCCAAACGGGCCCTAAACGGGTCGAGAAAGACAATACTGTGCAAAATCAGGCGTCTGGAACTCCTTCCAGACGTCTTAAACGGTGGATCAGAGAATTACCTGTTCGGCTTGGTTCCCCGGACGTCCAGAAGTCTGTGGCGACGTCTCTCCTAGATCCCAGACGTCCGATGGTCTCTCCGGACGTCTGGAGGTCACTCCCGCCGTCTGGTACAACTTCCAGACGTCGGATTCGCAAAGGATGACGAATCCGAACACCTGCGCACAGCCAACCCTCCTCCCTCAGTACGGTCAGTCGACAACAAAAGAAGGAGAAAGCGGAACTCACCTTTCAGACGTCTGTATGATCACACAGACGTCGACCTTGCCGTCTGGATATCAGTCCAGACGTCTGATTCTGGAGATTTTTCCAGAATCAGGACCTCGCTCGGCCTCCGCTCGCGACGCCGCCCGCGTCGCACCTCGCGCGTCCGCTGCTCCGCCCGCAGCAGGTCCCTCTTCGCGACGCTCTGCGCCCCATGCGCCCTCCGCCGGCCGGCCAAGCCGCTCCCGGCGAGCTTGCCCTCACGGCAGAGCCCTGCCCTCGCACGCCGCAGCTCCTCCGCGCCTTCTGCTGCGCCGCTGCCGCTGCGCCCTTGCGTCCGCTCGCTCCTCCCGCAGCAGGAGAGGAGGAAGATGGTGGAGACGGGAGGGGAGGCGCGCCCCCTCCCCCTTTTAACGCCGCGCGGAGAGGAGAGAGACGGCCGCAGTCGCCTGCAGCCGCAAAGAAGATGCGGATCGCAGGTCTGCGCGCACAGGCGCGCAGACGAATATCCCGTGCGAGTATAACTGTTCGTCAGACGTCTGTAAACTATCCCGGACGTCTGGTCAGACGTCTGGATGTGATCCCAGACGTCTGGGCCACCTCCCAGACGTCTTAAAAGACGTCTGGGGCACGAGCTCGTTACAATATAACAAACTCAAAGGAAGTTTCGTCCCCGAAACTTGCGCCAACTAGGGTGCGGAAAAAGGATGTCCAAATAACCATAACAAACTCAAAGAGGACCGAAGCCGGTCCGAAAAGACGTACCCGCGAAAAGCTCTGGGTACCGCTCCCGCATTGCCGCCTCAGGCTCCCAGGTAGCCTCCTCGTACCGCTGGCTCCTCCACAAAACCTTTACCAGGGGTACTTGCTTTCGTCTCAACCTGCGAACGGCTCGGTCTAGGATCTGCACTGGCCGCTCGGGGTAGGTCAGGTCGTCGCTCACCTCGACGCTCTCGTGACTCAGTACGTGGCTGAGATCGGCTACGTACTTCCTGAGGTTGGACACGTGGAACACGTCGTGCACACCAGAAAGCTGCGGGGGAAGGGCAAGTCTGTAAGCAACGGGTCCAACCCGCTCCAGGACCTCGAAGGGCCCCACGAACCTCGGCGCGAGCTTCCCTCTCACCCCAAACCGCTGTAAGCCCTTCATGGGTGAAACACGAAGAAAGACGTGGTCCCCAACCTCGAACTGCACCTCTCTGCGTCTGCGATCTGCGTAGCTCTTTTGTCTGCTCCTGACAGTGCGGAGTCGTCTGTGGATCTGTTCAACTACCTCCTGACTCTGCCGGATCAACCTGGGGCCAACCTCCCACTTGGTCCCCACCTCAACCCAACTCAAGGCTGCCGTGCATTTCCGTCCGTACAGAGCCTCGTAGGGAGCCATGCCGATGCTCGAGTGATAACTGTTGTTGTATGCAAACTCTGCCAGGGGCAGGTGTTCCTCCCAAGAGCCCCTCCAGTCTAGTACACAGGCACGCAAAAGATCCTCAAGTGTCTGTATCGTGCGTTCCGACTGTCCGTCCGTCTGGGGGTGGTAAGCCGTGCTAAACCTCAACCTCGTCCCCAAAGCCTGCTGAAACTCAGCCCAAAACTGGGACGTAAAGCGGGTATCCCGGTCGGATACGATCTCCCGCGGAACTCCGTGTAGTCGCACCACATCACGGATATACCTCTCTGCCAACTGTGCTGGTCCCAAAGTGACTCGGATCGGCAAGAATCGTGCCGTCTTCGTCAACCTATCCACTATTACCCAGACCGCGTCGTGTCCTCGCTGGGTAACAGGTAAACCCACCACCAAGTCCATGGTGATGCTCTCCCACTTCCACTCTGGCACTGGAAGCGGCTGAAGCGGCCCTGCAGGCCTCTGATGCTCGGCTTTCACCTGCTGGCACACTAAGCACTGCTGCACGAACTCACCCACATCCCGCTTCATCCCTCTCCACCAGAACTCGCGTCTCAAGTCATGGTACATTTTCGTGTTTCCGGGATGTATGGTGAATCTGGAACCGTGTGCCTCAGTCAGGAGCTCTCTCAACAGCTCCTCGTCTCTGGGGACGCACAGCCGTCCCCTCAAGCGTAACACCTGGTCTGTGAAAGAGAAGTCCCCTGGGTCCCCTGACAGTACTCTGTCGCGCAAAGACTGCAAGTACGGATCGGCCATCTGTCCCGTGATGATGCGGTCTATCAACTCTGGTCTGGTCTGCCGTGTCACCGTCACTGCCCCACAGTATCCTCGTAACTCTAGAGGTCGCCAACTGCCCACCTCCTCCAAAAGGCTCCAACTCTGTAACTGTAGACTGGCCAAGCGTGCGGGCGCCTTACGGCTCAAGGCGTCAGCCACCACATTGGCCTTTCCCGGGTGGTAGGAGATGCTGCAGTCATAGTCCTTCAGGAGCTCCAACCAACGTCTCTGTCTCATGTTGAGCTCCTTCTGGTCAAAAAGATATCTGAGGCTCTTGTGATCTGTAAAAATCTCGAAGGTCTCACCGTACAAGTAGTGCCTCCATGTCTTCAGCACGAAGACAACAGCTGCCAACTCTAGGTCATGGGTAGGGTAGGTATGCTCATGGGGCTTCAGTTGCCGCGAAGCGTAAGCGACCACGTGACCCCTCTGCATGAGCACACCTCCTAACCCCTGCAAGGAAGCGTCCGTGTACACGACGAACCCGCCACTACTGTCAGGAATGGTGAGCACGGGAGCCGAGGTCAACCTCTCCTTCAGCTCCAGAAAACACGCCTCACAGGCGTCTGTCCAAGTGAAAGGCACATCCTTCCGAGTCAACTGTGTCATAGGACGTGCAATCTGCGAAAACCCTCTGATGAACCGTCTGTAGTAACCTGCCAGTCCCAGGAAACTGCGAATCTCAGTGACTGAACGCGGTCTCTCCCACCTGAGCACTGCCTCGACCTTGGCGGGATCCACCGCCAGGCCGTCTCCAGAGATCACATGACCCAAAAAGGTCACCTCCCTCAACCAGAACTCGCACTTGCTGTATTTGGCGTACAGCCTGCGTCGTCTCAGAGTGTCCAGAACCATCCGCAAGTGCTGTCCGTGCTGCGTCCGATCTCTAGAATAGATGAGTACATCATCTATGAAAACCACCACAAACTGGTCCAAGTACGGTCTGAACACCCGGTTCATCAGGTCCATGAAAGCAGCGGGGGCATTGGTCAGCCCAAACGGCATGACCAAAAACTCGTAGTGTCCGTACCGGGTGCGGAAAGCTGTCTTGGAGACGTCGGTCTCCCTGATCCTCAACTGGTGGTATCCAGACCTCAAGTCGATCTTGGAAAACACCGTGGCACCCCGCAACTGGTCAAACAAATCGTCAATCCTCGGCAGCGGATATCGGTTCTTGATGGTGACCCAATTCAGCTGTCTGTAGTCCACACAAAGGCGTAGGGTCCCATCCTTCTTCTTCACAAACAGTACCGGGGCTCCCCAGGGAGACGCACTGGGCCTCACGAAACCTTTCTCCAAAAGGTCCTGCAACTGAGACTTGAGCTCTCGCAGCTCAAGCGGTGCCATCCTGTATGGCGCGGTGGAGATGGGGTTGGTCCCTGGTACTAGTGAGATCTCAAACTCGATCTCACGCTCGGGCGGTAGTCCTGGTAACTCGTCTGGAAACACGTCGGGGTACTCTCTGACCACCGGGATGCTCTGGAAGTCTGCCACGGGGCTGTGCTCTGCCACCACACAAGCTAAGAAGCCCTCACACCCCTGGCTCAAAAGTCTCGCCGCCCGAAGTGCCGAAATGCACCTGAAACCTCCGTCCACTGGCTGCCCGTGAAACTCGAAGGAAGGCAACTCCGGAATGGAGAAGACAATCTTCCTCTCAAAGCAGTCTACCAATGCGTGGTAAGCGGACAGCCAATCCATCCCCAGGATCACCCCAAAGTCCTCCATCTGTATCATAATCAGGTCAGCTGGCAGGCTGTGTCCCCCGATGCTGACCCCGCAACCCGTGTACACCTCCTCAGCTACAAACAGCTGACCACTCGGACCTCTGATCACGAACGGGTTCTCTAACAATGTATAATCCTGGTCCAAACTAACTGCGAAACTGTCTGCGACAAACGAGTGCGTAGCGCCGGAATCGAAAAGCGTGTAAACGAGTCTGCCAGAAACTGAAACCATACCTGCTACCACGGATCCCGAAGCTCTGGCGTCCCTGTGTGTTAGGGCGTTGATACGCCCCTCAGCTCTAGGTGCGGACGAAGCAGCCACACTCTGCGTCGGACGGGTAGGTGCTGGCCGGTACCCTCCTCGCGACTGCGGTCCTCCTCCTCGCGCCTGGAAACCGCGGCCTCCTGCGCGCCCTCCAGTGCTCTGCGCGGGAAGTATCTGCTGACCTCCTGCCCTAGATGGGCAGTCCCTCCTGACGTGGCCCGGCTGGCCACACTGGTAGCAGAGGGGAACCCGACTCCCGCCCTCAGTGAGTCCCTGCTGTCGGCTAGGCGGGGGTCCGGTGCTGGCGACTGGCCCCTGTCGAGGGCCCCCAAAGGCCAGTGATGGCCCTGCACAACGTGACGGCTCTCCTGCGGACGCCACGTGTCTCCGTTCTCGCCGGCCCTGTGAGAAGTCTGGCTGAAAGGGCCTCTTCCGCCCGCCGTCGGTCTCTCGCGCGGACGGGTTGGTCTCCTCGAAAGTCATGGCTGCCTCTACCACCCTCGAAAACGTCGGCAGCTTCAGGGGTTTGACATACCCCCGGATCGCAGGCCGGAGCCCCTCGGTGAACCTCCAAAGGCGCTCCTCCTCAGTGGCTACCGCTGTCGCTGCAAAGCGGGACAGCTCCAAGAAACGCGTGCGGTACGCGCTCACGGTCATCGTCCCTTGGCGGAGAGTGTGGAACTCCCGCCTCCTCTGGTCCTGCCACGTCTGGGGAAAGTACTGCTCGCAGAAGAGGGTGACGAACTGGTCCCACGTCAGCTCGTCCCTCTCCTGTCCCCGGACCGCCCTCCACCACCGGTGTGCCGCACTCTCCAGCTGGTACGTGGCAAAGGCCACGCGGCACTCCACCGGGGGGCGAAGGGTGTCGAAGATCTTCTCCAGCTGCTCAAGCCAGTCCTCTGCCTCGGTCGGGTCCTCATCCCCCTTGAAGGAGGGGGGCTTCAGCTTCCGGAACTGTCCGAAAAGCTCGAAGTGGTGCTGTAGGGGAGGTGCTGGTGCACCTCCAGGCGAAGGTGCCTCGTGTACAGAAGTGTCGGAGGAAGGTGGGGGCGGCAGGGGCCCATCCCCTCCCTCGTGTCCGGCGCCGCGTCCGTCGCGTGGTCCCACAGAGGACTCCCCCTCTGCAACCCCAGGAGGAGGTGCTCGGGGCAGTGGGTGGAGCTCCTCTCGTACAATATCCCGTATCAGTCTGGCGAGGTCCTGGGCCTGGATGCCAGGGAGTGGTGGCTGGTCCACCGAGACGTCAACGACAGCACGTCCACCTCGCCGACCTCGCCCTCGGCCGCGCCCGCGGCCAGTCTCGCTAGTCCCACGACGAGGCATCTCCTGCAAGGAGACGCGAAACAAAACGGAAACGTCAAAACAGACGGTACCTAACAACACTTCTAAGAGCTCATGTCAAGAGATATGTTGTGGTGGCTACTCTAGCTATAAACATGTGAATTGGTTATTTTCCAGTCAGTTGATTCACTTCTCGGGACGACCTTGCTCTGATACCATCTTGTAACGACCCGGTTCCCGAGTCCCTACGAGACACGAGAACCGGACCGACTCGACTAATCCCAAGACCCAGTCGTCCAACGAGGAAGTAACCAAAAGACAGTAAAATAAACCACATTCAGCATGAATATAACTAACAGTAAAAAGTACAGCAGTAAGGAAAGAAACTACTACAGTAGGTACCACCACAACAGTAAAACAACATTTATCATATAACAAAAACTGCAGGTAAAGAAGGTACAGCGGAAACAAAACTACTCACTAGAACAGAAACAAAAGAAGGTACAAAGCTATGGCAACTCTACTGGACCCTACTCGGCCCAGCGTCCTCTGCAGCCGCCGACCCTAGCTGCTCAACACCTGGTCCTGAAAAAGGTAACGAGTGTAACACGTCAGCAAAACGCTGAGTAGAGTGGCAAACTAACTAAAGGCAACAGTAGAGTGTACAGTAGCTGTTATGTTCTATTACTTCCTTTATTTACAACTTTCAATTTTTCTCACTATTTCATTTACTTCTCAGATCCTTTACTTGATCTCGAATGTCCTCGTGGGACGATCTTGATTGCAGTCTTTTCCAACAGTAGAAGTAGCACGTGGTGCTCTCCTGGCCGGGAGAGTCCCCCGTGGTGATCCTACCCTCAGTCAACCACCCCAAGGTCACTGACAGACGTAACGGTGACTACGGCACGCGCGATAAACGCACAGGTAGCTAGCCCGTACTGGCACGCGGTCAGTCGTTTCCGTTAACGGGTGCGCCCAAAGCACAGCACGGAACCAGGGCAGAGCCCTCTCAGTAACAGGGGTCCAACCCCTCCACAGTAACCAAACCGGGGCCTTGCCCCTCCACAGTCCGCGCACCCTCGCCTGACTACCCTGGTTTGCCCTAGTGGGCCTAACAAGTCGGTGAAGGAGGCTAGCAGAACCCCGGGGCCCGTGGGGTAGCTAGTACTCTCCTAACACTACTAGCTCTCCTCGGTACTACGTACACGAGGGCCAACAAGTCGGTACAGAGCGGCCAAGCCTAACCCCGGGTCCCTGGGGCGGCTGGCCCCACTCTGCACTAAAACAGGTACAGGTACTTCCCTTGGTACTGCGTACCCAAGAGACAGTACAACTATATCTCAGTTCCATTCCTTTTCTTTCCAGGAGTTCCACTCCTAATTCCCCGTAGGGTTCCAGCTCTTTATCTCAGAACATCATAGGTTTCACTTTCCAGATTCACGTTCTCACATTCCATGATCTCAACATGTTTCCTTGTTCATAACAGGCAGCTGTTAATTAATTTCACAGGCAGCTTATATATTCCTTTCCATTTTTCCAAGACTGCAGTAATATACATTCCACTAGTTTTTCCATCCTAGGATTCATGCCATATCCTAGGATCTATCATACAATCTAGTTTTCCGGCCCTAGGATTCATGCAACACCTAGGAGCTATCATTCCATACATTTCTCATTCCTAGGGTTCATGCAATGCCCTAGGTTCTAGTTATGGTTCCATACTTTAACAGATTTTATTAATGCTTAAAACCACTCTACCAGGTACAACGGAAGTAATGGGGGCGTGGTCGGGAATCCCGCGTGCCTCCGCGACTCTCAAGACGGCAATCGAACGAGGTCCTATCACAAGGATCAAACACAAGGAGTGTCTCAAAACAGTGTATAGCTACTGTAGGCGGGTAGAGGAATAAATTCTGAATCGAACGCAACTCGAATCGCGGAAAACGGAGCCCAAACGGGCCCTAAACGGGTCGAGAAAGACAATACTGTGCAAAATCAGGCGTCTGGAACTCCTTCCAGACGTCTTAAACGGTGGATCAGAGAATTACCTGTTCGGCTTGGTTCCCCGGACGTCCAGAAGTCTGTGGCGACGTCTCTCCTAGATCCCAGACGTCCGATGGTCTCTCCGGACGTCTGGAGGTCACTCCCGCCGTCTGGTACAACTTCCAGACGTCGGATTCGCAAAGGATGACGAATCCGAACACCTGCGCACAGCCAACCCTCCTCCCTCAGTACGGTCAGTCGACAACAAAAGAAGGAGAAAGCGGAACTCACCTTTCAGACGTCTGTATGATCACACAGACGTCGACCTTGCCGTCTGGATATCAGTCCAGACGTCTGATTCTGGAGATTTTTCCAGAATCAGGACCTCGCTCGGCCTCCGCTCGCGACGCCGCCCGCGTCGCACCTCGCGCGTCCGCTGCTCCGCCCGCAGCAGGTCCCTCTTCGCGACGCTCTGCGCCCCATGCGCCCTCCGCCGGCCGGCCAAGCCGCTCCCGGCGAGCTTGCCCTCACGGCAGAGCCCTGCCCTCGCACGCCGCAGCTCCTCCGCGCCTTCTGCTGCGCCGCTGCCGCTGCGTCCGCTCGCTCCGCCCGCAGCAGGAGAGGAGGAAGATGGTGGAGACGGGAGGGGAGGCGCGCCCCCTCCCCCTTTTAACGCCGCGCGGAGAGGAGAGAGACGGCCGCAGTCGCCTGCAGCCGCAGAGAAGATGCGGATCGCAGGTCTGCGCGCACAGGCGCGCAGACGAATATCCCGTGCGAGTATAACTGTTCGTCAGACGTCTGTAAACTATCCCGGACGTCTGGTCAGACGTCTGGATGTGATCCCAGACGTCTTTACAGACGTCTGGGCCACCTCCCAGACGTCTTAAAAGACGTCTGGGGCACGAGCTCGTTACATACAGTATTCTTGGTTTCTTCCTAAATTCCTCGTAGGGTTCGTACATAGACTTTCTTATTTCCATATATGATGCATAATAGGAAGCTCAAGATTCCACAATCGACTATTTAGTACCATCATGTATTACAGGTAGTACAGGCGGCTCATGATTTATCATGGTAACTCATTCATTTATTTGCTACACATGCATTTCTTCCAGCCCTAGTGTTCATATCACAACCTAGGGTTCAATCAGATATTTCTAAAGCATGCAATTTAATTATTAATTCTGGAATTAGAGACAGAACCACTCTACCAAGATACACGGGTGGAATGGGGGTTCAGATTGCAGATCCCGTCGTCTCCTCGAGTCCCGTGTACTCAACTGGCTGAAGACCTATATAATTGACCAACCACATCAGATGAGTTCAAAACTATATACAAGTGGCACTAACACATAGAGAAACTCAAATGGAAACTAGCGGTACTTCGTTTACGCAAAATCAACTCCGTTTGGGCCCTAAACGAGCCAAAAAAGTGCATACTATCTAAAATCAGACATCTAGGACTAGACCCAGACGTCTTAAATGATCTCAGAACCTCACCTTGCTTCCCTGCAGCTTCCTCAGACGTTCGAACCCCTCCGCAACCATTTGAGGGAGATCCCAGACATCTGACACTCCCTCTGGTCGTCTGGGAGTGTCGTCAGATGCCTGGCACTATCTCCAAACATCCTAGAACACCTCGAAGGGCATGCCACGCACCTTTCCCACGCCTCGTACCTGCGCATGTGAGATTGTTTAAAAACACGACACGTAAAAGGTTAAATACGTTCATGCAGGTGCGTACAAAGGATATACCTCGGCACTCTACGTGCTGTCAGACATCCAGCACCAGCTCCGGATGTCTTGAGGCTCCTCCAGACGTCTGATACTACGGAAAATGATTCCACAGTACCATCCTGCGAGCTTTCTCCCCGTGCTCTCCTCCGCCCGCAAAGGCCACAACAACACCTCCTCTCCTAAGCTCCTCTGCTGCAAGGGGTCACGCCTCCTCTCCCGAGCTCCTCCTTACACCACCGGCCCCTCCACTCACCCTCTCTCCCGAGCTACTCCGAGCTCCTCGCTCCTTCCCTCGCACCTCCAACTCCTTCACCCACGCTCTCGCTCTCCCTCTCTCTCGTGCTCCGCCCCTCTCCTTCTTCCCCACTTGCAGCTTCAAGGGGAACAGGGGAGGAGAGCTCGTTGGCGGTGACGTGGTGGAGAAGTGGAGAGGTGAGGAAGCTGGTGAAGGTGGAGAGGAAATGGAGAGGGTGGAGGGGGTTTTAAATAGAGGAGGGTAAGGGTTTGTGAGAGGTGTGTGAGTGGGTGGGTGTGTTGTGTGGGAAGAGAGAGAGAGAAAAATTGTGAGATTTCCCCCCACGAAATTTTTTCTTCCTGCAAGACTCACATACCTAAACCCAAGGGGTTTAAAATTACACTTACACCCCTACTTTTCCAGAAAACTACGAACAACCCTTGGGAATGGTCATTTCAGATTTAGAATGGTTGTTGAGATCAATTTTGAGGAATGCACATAGCTGACATGTTTTGTATGGTTGGGACTTTAGAAAAAGCATTCATGTACAAGTTTAGACTTCATTCTTATCTAAATTTAGCTTGTAATTTGTGTTCCAAATTCATTGTCAGCATGTTTAACTACCTTAAGTGCCCAATCTAAAATTTTAATTAAATTCACAGCGAAAATCATGTTTAAATGATCCATCATCTTCCATGTGATGTGTTGAGTGTATGTGAGCACTTTTTCTGATTTTCTAGCCCTTAAAACACATTTAGAGGTCTTTGGTTCATTGTTGCATCTTCATTCAAGGCTTAATGTGGATGAGATTGGAAATATAGAAAAATATATACAAAAATATAAATAAATAAATAAATAAATATTTCTTGAGTAGGATTAGATATTTTTTCAAATGTTTGCAAAGTTTCAAAGTATTCTGAACTCCCGAATGGGTAGAACATACCAATCGATGATTTGATCTACTATGAAACTCAATAAAAGAATCACATTAAAAAATACAAAAAGAAACTGCTCTTCCATCTTCTCACCTTCTCTCTCTTCTCCTATCTCCATTAAATACATAAATACCATAAAAACTCAAAAATACCCAAAAATGCATAAGAATACCTTGTATATAATATTTATACTTGTAAATAGGAAGTAATTAATAAGCTATATGTAAATAATGTAATATATGTAAATACTGTAGATAAATAACTTATAAATGTATTATATATTTAAATAAGTATTTAGGTTGAGTTATTACAAATATAACTTTATTATATAATTATATCGTAATTTATATTAGATTAAATGTATTTATACTAGGGTAATTATAAATAAATAAGTAAACTTGTATAATTGTATTTATTACTATACATATGTATTTAAGTATTTACTAAATACCTAATTATACCTGTACATTGATTTATTTATGTATTTATTGTAAGTAATTAAGTTATTAAGTTAATTAAGTAAATTATTAAGTTAAAATAAAATAAATTAGTAATTTAACTTATTTCTGAGGTAATTTATATTGTATACTTGTATATATTAATTTTAAATATTTTAAACCTAGTTATGATATATTTATACTGTATAATAATATTTATAACTAAATATATGTATATCTAGCAAAAGCTTGTAAATATATGTAAATAAATTAAAAATATTTAATAAATACCTTATTATATAAATTAACTATTTATAAAGTCAATTGGGTCGTTAATTTATTAATTTACACTTTAATTAACAAATTAAACTCTCAATTAACATATACACAGCAGCATCTTTAAGCAATTTTCAAATATAACCAATTAAGTTATTATACTAAATTAAGTACATAATTAAATAACCCTATGTAAGGGCTTTCTATTGGTATAATTTATTTTAAATTTGAATTTAATTTAGGCACTAAAATCGAGGGCCAAAGATGGCCCCAAATCACGCAACCGTGCACTTAATTGGGCGCAAAGATAACACCACATGGCGGTGGGCAAGCAGCCGCACGTGCATATTAGTCTCAGTGCTCACGACCTATTCGATCGTCAGTGCTGAGTGCACATACATGGGCATACTTACTATTCCCCGATTTGTGTGCCTAATTGCACCTACAAGCATGTGTATGTGTGTGCGTGTGCCAATGCCTACGGATGCTTATGTGCATGTGTGTGAGCGCATGAGCGCATGGGTGGTTGGGAGCCGTGGGCCTAGTGAGCCTAAAAATGCATTAAAATACACTAATAATAAACTAGAGCCTGGGTCTAGTAGTGGTCAGATCCCACCTCTAAGGATGCTGTGTAACCCATGGAAAGCTTCGGGCCCAGCCATTAATAAAATTTTATATTAAGTTACACTTAAGAGATAAGCCTAAGAAAACTTGTAAGTGTTGAGTGTTGAGAGCCTTAGTGTGATGTGTGTCTTAAAGCTGTGTGTGTATAGTATTAGTATAATATGTATATGTATATAAGTATACATGTAAATAATATATATGTATGGAGTATACATGTAAATAATATATATATATATGTATGTATGCATGCATGTATAGTATATATATGTGTGTGTAAGTAGAATATAGGATAATAGAGTAGTATACGTATAAGTCTTATTTTATATATATATGTTTGTAAGGCTTTAGTGACATATATATCCGTCACTGTAGCTATATATATTTGCTAGTAAATATAATTCTTTTGCCTTATATTTTGGTATATATGTTTTATAAGGCTATAGTAACACTTATATATGTCAATGTATATATAATATATGTTACTAAAGTTATTAGTACATGTTAGTATATTTAATATAATACATATTAATAGTTATTTTTGTATCTATACTTAAGTGTTATTTAGGATAGTTGTATATAATTAACATAGAATAGTTTTACTTAGTTTTTAATACTTGTTTAGTTGTAAATATGTTGAAGACATTGTAGTAAGCATTAATTGATTCTTTTATACATAAATTAACTTATTTATTCATTCTTTGATTCATTGATTCATTTTGTATATATAATTGACATTTTTGGAATAAAAGAGTATTTTTTTTTAACATAAAAAGTGATGTATATCAATAACTATCTCTCCGTGAATGACCTGGAATAAATCAGTAAAAATTACATAAATAAATAAGATAACACGATATTTATTTGTATTGTGACATCGTACTAGAATGACATAATTAAAATCACATTTTTAACATATAGATGATTTTTGTAGATCAATCAACCTGTTCCCACTGAGCAAATTTTCTAGTTTAAAATTTTGTTGCTAAATCACTCCTTCAGATCAATGGTACCAAATAATACCATTACATCAAAACTTGAAACTAACATAATTTGTGGTCAACAAGGATTATGAAATTTACGTAAACATTTGTGGATTTCATTCACATGGTTGATAGAAAGTCCCATCACCGCATAAGGCGTTTCTTGCGGTGAAATAACCATAATAATAATAATAATAATGATGATGATGATGATGATGGTAAGTAAGAGATGCAACTGGAGAATATTTTTATCTCGTATCTCCACCTAAATAGGTTTACTGGAATATTGTAATTAACAAAACAATTGTAGTCCAGATTCTACAATAGATACCACTGAACCTGAAGCAATGATTGGTATAATAATTTGACCAAGGAGAGTTATATAGCCAGCTAGTTCTTTGATTAATTGAACTAATAATTCGTTGAAACCTTCAACATATCGTTTTTATTTCACCAAACTGAAAAGTAACTTCTATTTATTTCTACCACAACTTCGATCTCATCTGTTCAAATCAAAAGCCGTAACCTTTGATTCCTCTGAATCATGCCCTTTTCGATCCCTGACCAAAAGTGAGTCTTGAGCAAATGTCAACTACTACATACACCTTTTTCCTCTGGTTAATTTGATAATGTCATGTATTTTTGCTACACTCCAAGTGCTTGTGAATGGCATTCCCTCTGACATCATACTTTCGTCTCGTGGTATTCGACAGGGGTGTCCCCTTTTTCACTATAAATTCATCCTTTGTTCTGAATATCTATTTAGAAACTTGGATATTGCTCTTCGCAGCAATGCTATATAACTTTATGAATTACATGGAAATGCCAGTCCTATCATACACCTGATGCTCGCCAATAATATTATTTTATTTGCAAAAGCTACTCCTAGGGAGGCACTGGAATTGCGGGAGATATTTAGAGAATACGAATGATGTTCTGGGGAAAAGGTAAGTTATGGAAAATATAGAATATTTTTCAACTATGGTATGCATCAGGAAGAACGAGAATCATTGATGCGGGGCCCATGACTAGGGATGAACTCTATCTTGGGTGTCCAATTTTTGGATGCTTCAAACCATACAAAATTAAAAAAATTGATCATCACTTAATATGCCAAAAAGCTAGCTGGTTGGAAGGCAAGGGCATCATCGCAGGTAGGTAAGAGAGTTCTCCTTCAATCTTCACTTAGTTCCATCCCCAATTAATTATCGCAGGTAGGAAAGGTTGTTATCATAGCCATTTGGGTTTCTTTTGGGACAGAGGATGGTTAATTCTAACGATTCTTGGTGGGGATTTGCATACACTACGGACAATTTTTTTTTATTCGGTCGAATATCCAAAAAATCTAATTTTTTATTTGATGCATCAGATACAATGTGATAATGAATGGGGATACTCCTAATCCATTTGTTGTCATTGAGGGGCCTTTCAAGATGACTAACTCCTATCTCTTATAAGATGTTGTGGATGCTAGAAGTTACGACCAATCGGCGTTCTCAGGATTCTTTCGAACAACCTGATTATTGTATTTACCCTCGAAATCATTCTCGAATCTCTAAATCAATGGTAGTGATTGTTTTGGTTGAAGTTTCAAGTCATTTTGTCTATAGCTCTACCTACATTTTGGATACTACATGTAGTGAGGAAGTTGAAATAAGGGCGATCTTTCGTTGCCTTAATTCGGTCATAGGCTATTCTATTCAACGCCATCAATCCAGTAAGTCAATTAATCCTTACCCTTCATCAGCCTTCCTGGAAAATTAGATGTGTCATTCAATATTATTCATCAATGGTAGAAGCTCATGATGGTTATACTTTTGCAAAAGTTGATAAGGTTGTTGTCCAACCAACTCATATTCTAGCTCAATACTATCTTCAATGTAACTTATAAGGGTGTTGGGACTATCTTGACTTTCCTTGTCATGTTGATGGTTGCTAAAGAAGTATATTTTACCTACAATAATAATAATAATAATAATATCATAATGACTTGACATATACGTATGTATATGTATAAACAAACATGGCACAGCTGACTATTGTGCATATCACCTCAAGAAACCAATTGCACTCTTTCAGTCAACGCAACACTTCTAGAAGTACCTATATATTTGCAAGGATGCAAATATAAAAATGCAAAAGCTGTCACATTTTACATTGTAAGAAAGTGGAAGCAAACCAAAAATGTAAATTCAGAAATGACGATCACATCACGTGTCTCCATTTATACAAAAAAATAACACAAGTACTATCATGTCATGTGATGGGGTCTACTACCACTCAAAAAAACTATCACAACTAGTTCTAAATAAAAATTGCATAGGTGTGCACCAGTGCAAAATCAAAATTTACGAGTGCAATGGTTTTGTACTGATGAAAACCATCAAAATCATCTTAAGAATCGTTTTAACCTTCATAACTATTTTACACTGGTGTAAAATTATCAAAACTCATCTTCAAAATCATTTTATATCGGTGTAAAATCACTAAAATCAATTTCAAAAATATCTTACATCGATGTAAAATTACAAAAAATACTTCAAAATGATCTTTACACTAATACATTTTAATTTAAATACAGAAATATACCCCCATAACTTACAAAATTATAATAATTTTTTTAAATAAGGTAAAATCTACGGCATAACAAAATTTACATTATTTTTTAAATTTCTTTATATTAAAAAGTAGCAATAAGGTAAGGGTTACGTCCACCACATTCGTGCATCACAAAACGCATCATCGTTTGAATTTTAATCTGTACTGATCGTGGAAAAAATTCCACTTGCCACTAAATGTTAATAATGCCTCTTTTTTTTTTTTTTGGTTGATCTGTAAACCTTGGCCACTATCTGTAAATATCTTGCAGAGCGCATTGGTATCTATCTTCTCAGCGAGTTTGGTTATTTATAGTGCAGGTTGATCTATATATAATTTTGTTTTACAGGAAATAGTGACGTCTGCATGGGATAACGTGCAAAGGACACAGGTAGACGAGGGTTCCATGTGGGAGGTGCACCGATCACTCCCTCCAAATTATTTCTTCGTGATACTCTTAAGTCCGGCATTAAAAATTTCTTAGCTTGATACGGTCCTTTGATTTAGGATCTAATTGGTTCTTTATGAACTTTTTTTAACGCAAACTTAATCTATATAAGATGGTTGGTACTTCTCGTCGCCTATTGACAAATGTATGCCTTCCGGCGCTAGACTTACGGGTGTACTGCATGATAGAATTAATATAGTAGAATATAAAATACAAGATCAAATAATATAAAGGCAAGCTTCCTCTACCAGCCGCTGACAAGGAATCCAAAGTTTCAGAGCAATTTGAATTATCCCCCATCCGTCCATCTAAAGTCTCGATAAGAACAATATCAAAAGTAGCTCATCTTAAGTAGAGTGAAATATATTAGGTTTTATCTTGTAAGATTTTATCTCAGATGTGATCCATATGACAAAGTGGACTAAGTGACTCACAATTGATTCAACTTATGATTAGATAATTTGCCTAATCACAATAGATTAATCCACATTAATGATCAGTGGGCTGAAGAGGTGGGTATAATTAATGATCAAAGTCTTTTGCCACATACACCAAAGAAAAGGCTTTCTTCTCACCGTCAAAGAGGACGTAAGGAGAAGGGCAAGGGATCATGAAGAGTTTGTTTCATGTTGGGAAGGTTCATTGCAAGATCAATCATAAAGGTTAGCGATCTATGGATTGTAGGCTCTCTAATTCCTTGATAACTGTAGTTGGTAACCTTAGGTTATAACGATTCATTTTTCAATAATTGATTCACATGAAAACATAACAAGGGAAGCAATTCATGGTTTCTATATTTAAATCATGTGTGTTTACTATTATCTCGCTTGGATCTAACTAACTAAAAATCCCTCATCTTTGAGAGTAAATAGTTTTACAAAAAAAATTTCAAATATACATCAACAGAACTAAATCCATCAAATTGCATCTCAGAGTAGATATCACCCTCTCATTCTAACCCAAATTTAATATGATTTTTAATCTTTTGATTTTTATTACATGAGGGAAATTATATAATTTTAAAGAGCTCTTCAACTTGTTGTTGGTGGGGTTGGCTAAGAAATGGATCAAACGTTAAATTACAAACACAGATTTTCTTCTTTACTGGAAGTATTTCGTAAGTTGAAATAAGTTGATAGGTAGATCAGATTACGTTCGTACGTAGGAATAGTTGTAGCCATCCGACGACAAGTCAGCTTCCAATAACAAGGTTACGGTACATAAACCCCTAATCATAAGTGCAAATTTTACATATTTCTTCTTAGATCGATTAAATATTAGTCAATGATTGATGTTGCTAAAAGATACTTGTGTATTCCTCCGAAGATGCTCGTTGTAAAATTAAAATAAGGAATTAACATCTTATCAGCCCATGTGCCCTCGAGCATTAGTTTAAACTGACGTTCTAATTATTTGGACTCTCATTGTAATAAAATAACTACATTAATACCTGGATAGAACCAGACCTTGTGACGGCCAATGCCCAAATAAAAGACCACGGAGATCATGGACAAAAGCTTGGAGTGGGACAATCTACAAAGAAAGTTCGATCGAGAACAACAATAGAAATAACAATGAAGCCTTTTAGGGGTTAAGTGAATTGACCACATGTATTCTTTTTTATACCTTCATTCAAATATATTCTCTGTCAACTGGAGGGTTAAATCCTAAAGGCCAAGCTCATGGTAATCCCACAAATCTTTGGTTGGCTTGAGATGTAATCCAAAGTCCCAAATGCTTAACCCAATCCTAACTCGATATCAACTAAGTTTGACTAACTAGCCCATAGGTTAGTATCTATGTTGTATACCTTCACTAATGTAACCAACATTTTCTTTATTAGAGTTGCATCTGTATTCCATAAATGCAATCGTATTACATATAAGGAAAGTTGGGACACATTACATTGCTTCTCAGTTGGGACAAGTTGGAGTAAACAAACTCAGCTTGCATCCATAAGCATAATTGGGGGAGGTGGAATCTTTTTAGGGCTTATGTAGCTCTAGTCCAGGCAAGGTCAAGCCTAATGGAGTGAAAAAAACAAAATCCAAACCTGGCATATGGATGATCAGGTTGAAACTCAAGCTAGATCGGCTTAGCATAATTACTTATTTTCCGTCAAAGACTAGTCAATGGGCAGGTACCAAGTCAGATCTTCTCAATCCTAGGTGAAAGAGAGATATTCGCTTAACAAGATGATAGCAATAAACTGATTTGTCATATTTTATGTGCTAGAAAATCTCTTAATTAAAGATTAAATAATTAAATCTAATCACGAAGGATTAGGTCATATCCACAGGGAGGCACGAATTTAACTCACTATCAGTATACATCCATGTTCATATTGCAATTTCATCCAATTAGAGAGAGAGAAAGAGAATGCACGTAAAGAAATGAAAAGTGAGAGTGCAAGAAATATATAGGAAGAGATCCTGAGAGCAAATTCAGCAACATATATATGTAAATTCCCTATTTGGAGGGGGTGAGATCAACGTGACGTATAAAATGTGGAAATAAAATATAACAATCTTACATAATAGACAATCACACAATGTACACAATGATTTTTAGGTGGAAACCCAACCCGAGTGAAAACTATCACCTAACCCTCTCGAGTTAAGATTTTTCGATCAACCAAGTTGATCAAATCCACTAACGTATTACTTAAACGAGGATAGTACAACCTCAATTACAACTACGCTACAAGTGCAAGGGTAGCGTACCTCAAACCCCTTCTCTTCACGAGAAGGATTTTGTCTCACAAAGGAGATAGGAATTCGTAAAGCAAATACCCAACACAAGCAAAGTAAAATACAATAATAGTCCTATAGAGTCAACAAAGAAATTCTTAACCTAAGCTTCTATAGGAGTTAGGATGCTTCCCTTTGCAAGAAGTGCATCGACGACGCGGATGCGTGAACTACGCGGTAGCGCTTCGTCGCTCTCATAATCGCGGAGGGAGAGCGGGTGCGCAACAGGAATCAAGCTCTCTAAGTGTAGAACTAAGCTTGGAGAGCAAGAGCTTTCTTCTATACAATCTTCTTCTTCTTTTAAACACCAGAGAGTGGAAAGTATGTAGCTTGGGTGTGTCTTGGTGTATGTTTAAGTGGCAAAGGTTCTCTATTTATAGAAGCCCTAGGAAGGCTTTGGAAGGCCTTGGAAGGCTTCCATAGCTGTTGGGTGCAAGGTCCAAGAAAATCATGCCAAAATCAGGATTAATCATTACACTGACAGGGTTATTAAACATCTGAAAAACCAGTTTAAGACGTCTGGGAACAAAGTCAGACGTCTTAATTTAAGCGGGTTTCCTTCCTGACTTTAATCAGATCTAAACAGGGTTCTAGTGAATTGTCATCAGACGACATACAGGACGTCTAGAATGATGTCTGGACGTCTGGAAACCTACTTTTCTACGAAAATGGATTCCCAAGGGAGTACAATGGCTATAAAATCCTTAAGAAAAGATTTTGAGTCAGCCGAGGCAAAATGGTCATGTATCAGACGTTTGGTGTCCTCTACAGATGTATGATACGAGGCTAACGATCATTTCCTTCAGTGTTTGCTAAGGAAGCCAACGGTCCACTAATTGGACATCTGGCAAAATCATCAGACATCTGGACTAAGGTTTGGACGTCAGATTTCATCAGACAAAACTAACTAAGTCCGGCCTAAATATAATCGGACGTCTGAGTCAACAGTCAGACATCTTAAAAGTATTTATCAGACGTCTGATTTTCATATTAAACGTCTGAAAATGCTGTTTGAATCCTAGTTTGGTTTCCTAAGTTCTTTACATAAAACCTAAGTATCCTAGAGTTGTGCAAGTGTTCCTAGGACTACTGTTAGGGTTCTTTAAGGCTCTTTAACATGATATTCTAAGAAACAAAAAAAGCAAGGAAATAAAGGCAAAAGTACATAGAAAGAGATAAACAAAAACTCTATCCTATTCTTCTTGTCCTTCCATCTTCAAGCTATCGCTCCACGCGAAGCTCCTCTGTTCTCCATCAAGCTCCTCCAATCCATCTTGGATGCAAGCTCGAACTCCGTCTAACCACATCTCCATTTGCAATTAACTTGAAATCTAAGACTTCAAATGCAAATGTTAAATGACACGTGTTTTGTTATCATCAAAATAAACGATCGCGGTGCTCTAGCACCAACAATATATATATATCTAAGTCTTCAATCACCACCTCAACCTCTCATTGCAACTAGTAACCCCATCCTTTTGAAAAATAGGGGAGACGATTGTGCGCGAGCATGGCCACGTGTGGGTCCACAACCAGCGAATCTACGAACAGTGGAGGCACATTAGAGAAGCAGCTTCTTGGTGGTGTCGTCGGCATGAGCTGGGCGACCTTAGGTCGACAGTTGGAGTAGAGAATGTCGACAGTGATGGTTCGCAGGCGACCATGTACGAATGATGGCTGGAGGATGTGGACGTCAAGGAAGGTGCAGTGGAGCGTGAGCGTCAACTTGGTGGTGTTGAGGAAGAAGGTCGAAGGTGCTGCTGTGGTGAGGTGGCGTGGGGTTGAAGTTTGGGTTCTTTAGAGGTTGAAGAAGATGGAGAAAACGAAGAAGATGAACTCATTATACCCCCATGCATAAGTTTTGCTAGTCCCTTAGCAAACAACTCATTAAAGTGTAAAGCATTTTAAGTATCAGCAAAGTAAGTGTGATGAGATATCTATTTTTCTTCTTTTCTTTTCTCAAATTGTTAAGTGTTTAAAAATGATCTTTAAGCTGAAAGATTTTCTCTTGATAAGCCAACTATGTTTATGTCTGGACATTGTGAGAACTTGTCGCTTAGAAAGACTGACCAGAACTTAAGACATGGACCATCTCTCGACCAACAAAGACTCTTAAATGCGATTTCCACAACTTATGGGGTTTTACAAGACTCAGAAGCTAAGTGGTTATAGCTGTGCTTAGTGATAGGTCAGGACTAACCAGGTGAATTTCAAAACTCAATCCTGGGGTTTTATGTCTTTTTAAGTCTATGTTGGTCCTAACTTCAGCTCATGTTTTCGGATCGACTCTCAAAAACGAGGAAGATTCAAACCCAACTCTTATTACGTTGTAGCTTAAAGAATATTTAGTGAAAACAAGGTATTTGTATTGCACCCTGAAAATATATTTATTTTTCTTATTATTTTTTTTCTTTTTGGTGGAAAACTATTTACAGGATTTGGAGAACATACTTGACTTATTCGAAAGAACTTCTTTCTGACTTTTTTTTTCTTTTTCTTTTTTTTTTCACAAATAACTGTCGATATGTCTCCGACAACTTTATTTGGTAGAGTACACTTTATTTGGTAGGTGAGTTCTTTAGTGGAAAGAGCTTCTCCTAGACACAAGGCTAAAGACTAGGACAAAGAGTCTATCTGCACGCATAGGTAAGGACTCCACCTTCCATAATGAACATTAAGGTTGAATTTCAAATTCACAAGGTCTTTCCCAACACTGTGTAGTGTGAACCAAGGTTACTTAGACTCTTAAGCCAAAGCAAAACAGTGAATCCTGTACTGGTGACTCAAGTATAAGAATACGTCCTAAGTTAGGAGAGATCATAGTCTATCTTGTCAAAGCTTAAAGTGTATTAAGCTAAAGCCTGAGCGAATCAAGCTACAGTGGCCTAGAAAGTCTAACTAGCAAAGGTTGAATAGACACTTATTCTATTTTTGCTCTAAGCTATAAGATCATAATTAAACACTTATTTTATTTTCAATACTTTTTCTCTCGTCAGAATTTTTCAGTCTTTGGAGTTCCCCCTCAACAATAAAGTTCAGGTCTCTTATTGTATTTTTGAAATTTTTGTTTTTGTCATTTTTTTGTATTTTTGACTTTGTAATTCTTTTCAAAATTTTCAAAATTATTTAATTTGTTTTGGTATTTTTGATAATAGTATACTATATATACTACAGGTGTGTCTACAATTGCATTTCAATAAATGATTCATCATTTTCAGCCCCATGCTTAAATGATGCAATGTTTTCATTGTATGAATAGGGTGGATGCAAATACATACTCTGCTTTTCACTATCTTAGATTGGGTAACTGAAGGAAGTTGGAATGAGGAGATAAAAATCTCTGTGTGGACAATTTTAAGTCTAATACAAGATCAAGGTGGAAAGTCGGGCAAAGAAGTGAAATGCATGCAATATGTGACAATGAATGTATGCTAAAAATGCAAAGGTAGACACCTAATGCAAGAAAATGAGAAAGGTCAAAAATAGCTATATACAAAGGGTTGGTTGCTAAGTTTTATGCCTTCAACTAGGCGTAAATCCCGTAGAAGTTGTTAAGAATGTAGGAGCCAAAAAGATGGGTTGAGAATTGGCAAGTCAATGAAGTTCAATGAAAGAATTTAGATCATGGTAAATAGAATGGAAGTTTTGTCGATCTCAAAGGTGAAGAATAGCTTCATAGTCAATTAGAATCAGAATCAGATACTTGGTACAAGGCCCAAGTAGAGAGTGGGTATCAAATCAGAGATACTTGGCTCAAGGTCCAAGTAAAGAAATGGAATATCTCAGAATAATCAACAGTTTCCACCTCTTCAATCAATGAATGCAAAGTCAAGATGAAGAAGATGAATTTGGGTTGGGAAGAAGAGGTTGTTGTTGATCTGAGTAATGTGTAGAACGATCAGGATTGTGCAAGGCTTGCGATATAACATGTGCTTGGCTTTGGGGAGGATTAGGTTTGGGTTGGACATACCTCTGGGCAGGTATGTTCTTAGGATTGGGTTCTACTTGAGATGGGAGTGAATGTGGTTGACTGGATTTTGTCAAGTGTGATAGGTGGGTTCTCATCTCAACTAGAGCTGCATTCTGTCTCTACTACATGGCAATGTATTACTGTTGCATGTCAATGAGAGCTTTCATGATATTCCCCAACTAATCATCTTATGTAGGCCGAGGTTGAGAGTATTGGGCGGGCCTGGGCTAGGGTTGCTGGTAGGCACGTGGTGAATACTCGTGAGGTTGTGGAGGTGGTACTCGGATCGAGTTGTGAATTGGTGGTGCAGAAGATTGTTGAAAGGTGGATCTTTGTGAATTTCCTAACCACGAAAAAGTTGGATGATTCCGCCATCCAAGGTTATAGGTTTGTGAATATGGGCCATTGTGAATGGCGTGGAGCTCATCCGAAGCTCCAGAATGTGCAGGGAATGCAATGTAACGAGGAACAAAGGTTCCTCCAACCAGTGAAGGATAGGAAAAAGTATAATCCGATAATACAGGTTGTGTCATAGATAGATTATTCACAGTTTTCTTCCCTGTGAGAAACTAAGAAGTGTGAGGTGCAGGTGACTGAGAAAAAGAAGATAATGAAGGTTTAGATAAGAATTTCCATACTTCATCTATTTTCTTCTCTATTAAGCCAACCTTATCCAACTAACTAGCCACTATCTCTAAATCTCTATTGCTGGATTGAGCTTCGTGTACCCCCATGTGTGAGTGTGAATGAGAGGACTTTCTATTAAAATATTCATCGAAGTATTATTAATAGAATTTTCGACCATGCCTTCGAAGAGCTCAAAGGGTGAGTCCTCGTCCCGACACAAAAAATTGCCTCCACAAGCGGCATCAACAAAATTTCTTGTGTCATTATCGAGCCCATGATAGAAGATTTAGACTTGTTGCCAGTGTGGAACACCATGGTGGGGACATTTTCCAAGTAGCTCGTGGAATCTCTTCCAAGCCTCATACATTTGTTCTCCTGAATTTTGGGTGAAGGTAGTGATGGCACGCCTTAAAGCGTTTGTGCAGCCTACAGTGTAAAGACCTGTTCTGTCCTGGGCCCTTTAAGACGTCTGGACTGTCGGTCAGACGTTTGATCAAACGTCTGGACCCCTTCCCAGATGTCTGGAAATTGAAAATTTGGTACGTGACTTCGCGTCTGCACGCGGGCTGCGCGCAGATAGTACTACTCTTCTCTCTCTTTCCCTCTTCTCTCCTCCATCCAAACCCAAGCGCACCCTTATAAAACCCCTCTCCTCTTCCTCTCTTCCCCACTTCACCACAAGCCACATTCCCTCCTCCCTCTCCACTGCAGCGAGAGGGGCGAGCACTAGAGAGAGCGCGAGAGCGAGCGACGAGGAGAGGCGACGTGAGGAGATGAGGAAGAGCTTGAGCTCACGAGCTTGTGGGAGCTCGCCGGAGGACTCACGGCCGGAGCAGTGCGTGCGGGAAGAGGAGCGCGTCGGGGGAGACATCCCCGACACTTGCTGCAGCCGGAGTTGTAGGCAAGGAAGCGAGGCCGCGGCTACGCGCGGCGAGGAGGAGCAAGAGGTAGTTTTGGTTCTGGGATTTTCCCAGAATCAGACGTCTGCCTTGCCGTCCAAACAACGGGTTGGACGTCTGGTGACAACACCGGACATCTGAAAGCAGTGTTCCGCGAAGGTATGTTCCTCTTGCAGATACGGCCATGTAGGCCGCACCGCAACTTCGATCTACATGGCTAAAAGTGGATGATTTGCCTGTCACGTGCAAAGATAGCTTCGGGAAGGCACGGGGCATGCCCTCCCATGCATTTCGGATGTTTGGACAGCTTACCAGACAACTGGAAGCACTCCCAGACGTCGAGAGGAGAGGTCGAACGTTTGGAGTTGGGTCCAGACAGTCAAGAAGAGGTTCTAGATGTCTGAGGTCAATGCAAAACCTGAGGTGAGACTTTGGTTACTTTTAAGACGTCTAGACCTTGTGCCAAACGTCTGATTTAGGTCCGCAGTCCTATTTTTGACCCATTTAGGGTTCGTTTGAGGTCCGCTTTTCGGAAACAAGATATCGGTATTTTCCTTGTGAGTTCTTCTACTTGTTAGAAGGCCTTTTATACTGTTCTGAATGTTCCATTGTGGTATGTTCCTTGGTATAGGACTTCGATCAATTGTGGGTTTGGGACTTGCTAAGGCATGTGAGCCTGCCATTCGAGCCTCCAATACTCCCAGGTCGTCTGGTAGAGTGGTTCTCCCCTATTTTAATTATAAGATATGATTGCATATGTGAAATTGGATAACTAGAAACCTAGGATGTGGCATGAATCCTAGGACAAGAAGAACTTGCACTGTTTGTATGCATGTCTGAAATTACAGTCTTAAATGAATGAATAGAAATGTAAACAACTGCCTGTTAATAAACAAGAGATGCCTGTGAAATATGAAATGTCTGTGCTAGTTAAACAGTTACTTGTGACATTACTTATTGTATATGTTAAATGATGAAAATACAAGCTGCATGTGTATAATCTGAGAATGTAAATGTAAATGATGAAACCTAGTATGAAATGACATAGGGAATACGAGCATGAACCCTACGGGGAATTAGGAGTAGAGCTCCTGTGAATAAATGGAATGGATTTGGAAATGTGAGTGGGAAGTGTTCTAGCCCTTGAGTACGTGGTACCAAGGAGAGCAACTGTCCCCTGTTTAGTGTAGAGCGGAGCTAGCCGCCCTTGGGTTGGGACCCAGGGTTAGGATTGGCAACTCTACACCGACTTCTTTGGCCCTCGCGTATACTATACCAGGGAGAGCTACTAGTGTAGGGAGAGAGCTAGCCACCCCACGGGACCCGGGGTTCAACTAGCCACCCTACACCGACTTGTCAAGCCCACTGGGCAAACTGGGGTAATCAGACAAGGGTGCACAGACTGTGGAGGGGCGAGACCCCTGTTACTAAGAGGACTAGGCCCTATACTATTCCGTGCTGTACTTTGGGCGTACCCGCTAGCGAAAACGACTGACTGCGTGCCAGTGCGGAGTAGCTACCCATACGCTTATCGCGCGTGCCGTAATCACCGCTACGTCTGTTCGTGACCTCGGGGTGGTTGAATGGGTGTAGGATCACCACGAGGGACTCTCCCAGCCATGAGAGCACCATGTGTGCCTTCTACTCTTCGGAAAAGACTGCAATCAAGATCGTTCCCACAAGGAACATTCGAGATCAAGAAAGAGATCTGAGAAATAAACTAATGGGTGAAAAGGAATAACTTGTAAAATAAAGTAATTGGAAAAGATAAATTACCTGTTAGCTTTTACTGCTTTAGTTAGTTGGTTACCACTCTACTCAACGTTCGCTGACTCTGTTTACTCATAACCCTTTTCAGGTCCAGGTGTTGAGCAGTCCGAGTCACTGGCTGTAGAGGGTGCTGGGCCCAGTCAAGCCCAGCAGTAGTCTTCCTATTGTTGTACTTTCTTTTGTTAGTGAGTTCAGACTCTTGTTACCGTTTACGTTTTTGTACTTTGTTTCTGCTTTACTGTTGTGGTGGTGATATGTACTATTAGTATCTTTTATTTCCTTTATTACTTGTATTCTTTTACTGTCAGTTACTTAACATAGTGAATGTGGTTTACTTTCTTGCTTTTTGGTTATTTCTTGTTGGGCGATTGGGTCTTGGGATTAGTTGAGTCGAGCCGATCTCGGGTCTTATAGGGATTCAGGAACCGAGTCGTAACATATAGAAAAGTACTTCTTAAGGAACTCATGTTTCAAAGAAGCCCAAGTTTCTATTGGTGTAGCCCATGCTAATGCTCTGAACAAGAAGGTTGCCTTATCTTTTAATTGAAATGAGAACATTTTCATCAAAAGCATGTGCTAATCATGACCTTGCGAACCCAAAGTTTGAGCAAGGTTTTTCAGCTCCTCTAAATGTTGAAAAGGGTCCTCAGAAGCAAGACCATGGAAGTGAGGAATAAGTGCTAAAATATTTGGCTTCAGTTCAGCAGCATAGGTTATGCAACTGTGAGATTATAGTAATCCCGTAGTTGACGGCTACGAGGTTGAGGTTGTGCCTGAGGATTTCTAGGTTGAGGTTAGGGGTTTGCTAATAGATTAATAGCTTGTGCAAGCTATTGCACCTGTTGGGTAAGGGTATTCATTTGAAGTTGTGTTTCAAACAAGTGTTACAAATGAGGCATAGGACCTCTCTCAAGTGGTGGTTGATTAGGAAAGTTAGGGTATGGAGGAGTTTGAAACCTATGGTTAGGTGGTGATGGTGGAGGATGATGTGTAGAGAAATGTGGAGGAAGTTCTTCGAAATCCTCAAATTGTGCAGAATCATTGTCACCCTCAGGATGGATGGAGTGGTGAATGGGAGTTTGAGGCCTAGGAGGTAAAGAATTTAATGTGGAAGGCATAGAAGTGGAAACTTGGGCATCAGTATCCCAAGGAAGTACTAACTCAGGGTTTTGGGATCTCTTATCTTCCATTGAATCAGTTTCTGAAAAATGAGTTTTTGAAACAATCACAACTCAAAAGGAAAGGATCAATCTCAATTTCAATAAAACCAAAAATCCCAATAAATCTCAACAATCAAAAGACCAATCAATTTAAGCAAGCGAGATAAATCAAAATTTTCCTAAAGTCTACTATGCAAAAATAGTAGTACGCAAATAAATGTTTCAAAACAACTGTACGTATCCTAAAGATAACCTAACAGAGTGCAAACCTCTAAAATCCACCCGAAATTTGGATAAGACTGGTGTGCGAATCCAGACCTTGTGGTTGCTCAAGGAGATGATATAGAAACCCATGTATTTGTGACTTAATGCGATCGTGTAGTGTGTACACGATAGCAATCAACAGATAGCGATGAAAGCTCAATCAGGGTTTCAAATAATTTTTAATGTCTCCTTTTTAATTTGATTTGAGTAATTAGAAGTGTATTTTATGCAGCTCGTCTCGTTTTTAGTTTCTTTTTCAAACAAGAGATGGTCTTTTTAATTTTAAGTCAAATGCAAGGATGGCAGGAGCTCAGAAATGATAGAAAATGCGTACCTAACTCCAATAATTCTATAGTTGATGCAATTTGACTTGTAATGAAAATCTAGCAGGAAGAATGCAATCCTAAGTATGGATGCCTAGAGTATGCTGCTGCTAAATAAGGGATGAGATATTTTTTTATATTTTTAATTTTATAATTTTTTCGAATTTTTGAAATGCAACAAAAAAAAATAAAAGAAAAAGAAATCGATATGGAAAAACCACGTCAATGAGAAATGAGGAGAGAGATATAAAGCCTAGAAAGTCCAAGTTCTTACAAATATGTGTGAGAACAGGTTCTCACAACTTATGCCTAACAAATATAATCCTATGAATAAACCTAGGCCTAACTATCAACTAATCTAATCTAAGAAAAATGGGAAATGCAACTCCATCTGGATAAACTCCTCCGGGAAGTCGAGTCTGAAGCGCAGTGAACCCGCCAGGAAGAAGACTCCACCTAGAAGAAGTCACTACTCCTACTCCTCAAGTGCTGCAAAAGCAACAAATGATTAGTAAGACAATTATATACAAAACAAATCAAAGAATATAATGAATAAAAGAATCTATATACAACATAGAATATGAATGAAAGAGTGATTATTTACAAACAAATCAAAAATATTTACAGTAAAAGAACAAAAGAACAATTTTGGAGTATAGAGAGTTGCCTTTCCGACAACGGTGCCAAAAAAATAATTCGACTTTCTACGACATTTATCAAACAATCACAATAAAGTGTTGTCAGGTTTTTATCCCCGGCAACGACGTCAAAAAATATGATTGTCAACGATCGGTTCGCACTAAAAAGGAATTTTAAAATATTGTTGTTGTAGTATATGTCACAGATATAAACCGATGTTGCATCAATTTTATTTATATATTTAATTTTTATTGGTTTATTCCAGGTCGTTCACTAGAAGGCAGTTATTGATATACATCACTCTCTAAGTCTAAAAATATTCTTTAATTCCAAAAATATTGATTTTATTTACAGAAATGAATGAAAGAATAAATGAATAAAAGAATTTGGTTAATTATGTACAAAAAAATGAATTAAAATATATTACAATGCTTGAAAACAAATGTACAGAAACAATCATAAAAAATTATCTATAACTACACTATGTTAATTATTTACAACTAATATAGTTAATACCTAAGTATAGGTACAAAAATAGTTAATAATACTTACTATACTAACTCATTGTAACATACTAACACCTATAGTAACATATATTATATATACAGTAACATATATAAGTGTCACTGAAATCTTAGTAAACTATATACATAACCTAAGGTAAAAACTATTATCTATACTAACATATATTTACATTAACAGTGACAAATAAATCTGTTATTAAAGCTCTAGTTGTTATTTATATACATGTAAGAACTCAAACATACTATACTCTAATTATATTACACATATATACTCTATTATTACAGTATACTTATTTATTTACATTACATTATTTATATACTATATACTTTACATATATATACATAAATGCACATTGACATCCAACACACAACTCACACACACAACACACAGGCACAGAGGGAAGTTCTTCATTACTTAGTCGATTTCTACTCGCTCTCCTCTTCTCTTCAACCAGTTCACTTCTTCCTCTTCTCCTTTCTTAGCACCTAACCGATTTAGCTCAACTCAACCCAAAAATTGGATTTAATGGGCGGGTGGCTTTTTTGAGGGAAACACAGCACCCATTTCTGGGTGGGACCAGCCCTCTACTAGGGCCACCCTAGTTTAGTTATTAGGTGTATTTTATCCGATTCAATGCTCGTTAATGGACCTACATAAACCCACGTACAGTGCACAGCCCCTTGCTCAATGCCCCGCACACTCATATGTATCGCATATGCCATATCATGTTCAAGAGAGTAGGGATAGGTGTATGTGGGCACCCGACGCCTGACGACTAAGAGGCACAGATGAGAAAATCAAAATAAAGTGCTGCACCCGCTTGGCAACACACGATGTGGTGCTAGCTTTAGCGCCCAAATTCTCTGTGGCAGTGCATTGGGACAGTTCTGATGTGCAGATTTTGACCCTCGATTTGAGGGTCATGATTTAATCTAAATTAAAATTAAATTATAGGGTTGTAAAGCCTCTACATAGGGATACATAATTATGTAATTTACTTACAAAAATAAGTTATTTTATTATATAATTAAATTAGCTAAAGTCTACAGTTTATACACATTAAATTAGAATTTAGCTTTTTAGTAGTATAATTGACTTGATACAGTATTAATATACATGATAAATTATTTATTCCATATTTTTATGATATTTTAGAAGCTTTATTTTAGTTTATATACAATTAAATGCATGTTTTAGATGGTTTATCATGTAAATAAATTATAAATACTATAATATAGTATAAATATGGTTTAAATTAGTTGAAAGTACTTAATATAATATACTACAAGTATACACTATAAATTATCTCAATATTAACTTAAATTGCTAATTTATTTTATTTTAAGTTAATAAATTACCTGTTTAACTAAATAACCTAATCATTTACTTTATATATATAATTAAATTACATTATAGGTATTATATAGTACATAATATATATATATAAATACATATGTATAGTACTAGGTACAGATATGTACATTTAAATAGGTTTGTATAATTACTTAGTTATTATGCATTTAAGTTATATAAATTAATATCTAATAACACAATAAAGTTATATATACATTAAATTATTATAAATACTTAATTTACTATATAGAATACATATATAAGTTATTTATATACATAATATACATACTATGTAATATTTACTTATAACTTAGATTATATATATATATACAAGTATACATGATATTTTTGAGAGTTTTTAGGTATTTTCTAATTTTTATGGGTTTTATATATATAGTAGAGATAGGGGATGAGAGAGAAAGAAAGAGATGATAGAGAGAGAGAGAGTTGTTTTTTGTGTTTTTGAAGTTTAGTTCTTTTATTAAATTCCACGGTATACTTAACCGTCGGCTGGTATGTTCTACCAAACTGGGGTTTCAGAATACCTTGAAACTTGGCACACACCTAAAAATATACCTAATGTTAACCAAGATACATTTATTTTATTTTTTTGAAATTTTTTTATGATTTTTATTTATATACAAAGTTGATACATGTAAGGCCTTGTAGAGTGTTTAAGAGGGAAACCTAAGACCGTAAAGTGAGGTTTAGTAGCTGGAAAGGTGATTTAGGCACCTCAAAACATCCAACACACTATATGAAACATGTATGGACAGTTAAGCATGATTTCCACTTTGGATTTCATTAAAATTCTCATCATTAGACAGTTACTACATGCAAATAGCTGACAAAAGATAAAATACTGAATTACAAGCACTTCTAATTGAATTTCAACCAATTAAAAACACATGAATGCTTGTTACAATATGTTCTAACACTACATAATAGGTCAACTCACTACAACACTCAAAACCCAGCTCAAAATCCCAATTCAGACCCCTTTTCCAACCAAAACAGTGGCTGAACTGCACACAACAGCAGCTGCAATTCAGCAGCAATAGCTACTTCTGCTTCTGCCAAAATTAGATGCTGAAATCCTTGATTAGATGTCTTAAAACCAAGTGCATATTTTGCAACAGCCAACATCTACTTCTGCTGCTATTTCAGCAGCAATAGCTCCTTCTCTAATCACTGAAATCAGCCCAAATCTGACCTAAGAAGGTCTGGTCTAAGGCACATGAATGCACAAAAACACTTCTGGTAGATCAAATCTACCCAAAATCCTTTTAAAATCATTTATGAAGATTTGAAAATCCATTTATGCCCAATTTAAAATCACAATTTATAGAACTCTGATTTGATTTTCACTTCACATTATAGATAGTGTGAACATGAAAATCAAATCAAGACTTCAAATCCTTGTGAAAACAGTTCCAAATCTTCATTAAGATCCTTTAAATTTCAGTCAAACCTCTATTATCAGAATGGAATCAATTTTGCATTGAAAAGCAAATGTCACCTAGATAGGGCTTTTACTTTTGATCCATCGGGGTGATCTAATCACCTATCGTTTCTAAACACTAACAATTAGTGTTTAGTGACTCAAGGTGAACCTAAATAACCAAATGGGTCATTGGTAAGGTCTCATCTCAGTGAATCTGAATTCCTTGACCATTGCTACCCAATACAATACTCTCATTGGGCATATGCTCCTTTGAGAAAAAATCTATATCAAAACATATTCAAATTCATCGTAATATACCCAATTGAGCAAATCTGAACTCAAATCACTCGATTAAATTCATTTAAAACCAATTTGACTCCGAATCACGAGATCAACCATGAAAACCAAATTTGAGATATTCAAGCAATTCAAGACGCGCAATAAAACTAGATCAGGGGGTCTTTGTGGATTTATAGAGTGAATGGGAGACCCCCCAAGTGGGTTTTTAGGTGCAAATTCAAATCTAGAAGCCAAGGCTTCAGATCTAAATTTGACCTTGATGGATGAGTGGATGATGAATAAAATTGCGAGGGAAAATCAGAAGCGAATTGTGAAGCATAGAGAAAGTTGTATGCATCAAAATGGAAGTGGAAAAACACCTCTCTGATCCGAATTGATCAGAGAGGGTTAGGGGTGTACGCAGGTCGGGTTGGGTCGAGTTAAGACTCAACCCAAACCCAACCCATAGTTTTCGGGTTGGGATTTTTCCAACCCAACCCAACCCGTTACACTATCGAACCCAACCCAACCCATAAAAATTGAGTCAGGTTGGGTCAGGTTGAGCGAGTTGTTGACTAATCAAAGGACTCAAAACTTATGTTTATTTTCTGCATATTTTCTATATCTTTTATACTTAATAACAAAACATTTTAAACTTATGAATAACTTATATCTTCTAAAAAAGTGAATAAAATAGGTAAAAAAACTTGATAGTTGTATAATAGTAAATGTCTCTTTCTTGTAATAAAGTAAACACATATTACAAGACAATTATCTTATCCATGTAATTTTTTTCATAGATGTAGGCATTTAAAATAAAGAATTAGACGAGAATCAAAGTAATTTTTTACTAGTATGGGAAAAATTTAAGATGTATGTATGGATGTCTTTTAATTCTATCTAAACAAAGAATTAGATGAGAACCTAAATAATGATGTCTAATTTAAGTATCAAAATTTGAATGCCTACGTCGAAGTTTCAAATAATTTAGGCTAAGTTAAGGGAAAACAGAGGGAGAGAAGAATGGCCGAGAAAGGGCGTGGTGGCTATTGGCTATAGTGAAGGTGGATGGCCAGTGAGGGGGCGGTCGGTTGTGTGGTGATGGTGGTGGTAGCAACTCTAGTGATAGACTGGGCGGAGGGTAAGGTAAAGAGGATGATGGATAGCCAGTGAGGGGTGGTGGGCTATGTGGTGGTGGTGGATCGATGGTAGTGGGCCAGCGGCTCTGGTAGTAGGCTCAAGCTGGGCAGAGGGAAGGCAGGGACAATGATGGATGGCCGGTGAGGGGGTGGTGGGCTGTGTGGTGGTGGTGACGGTGGCAGTGGCAGTGGCTCTAGTGAAGGGAGGTGGTGTCTATCACTGATGTAGAGGAGGAAGAGAGGAGGGAGGAAGATGCTAACCTCGAGTGGTAATGATAAGAACAATGGCGCCAACGGGAAGGGAGCTGCGAGTGAGGTTGGTGGCGACGACGAGAGAGGAGACTTGATTTAGGGCTTGCGAGTAGGAGGGAAACTGAAAAAAAGTGCACGATGAAGAGCACACAGGGAGCAGGAAAAGTAAAATTGAGGGAGTTGTTACGTTATTTGCGTGGGTTTTTTTTGTCTCCTTTCAAGTTTAAACAAGGTAGCTTTTTTCCTTTAAAATTTTAATTGATACTCTCGCGCGCACGTGTGTGTGAATATGTGTATCGGGTTAAATCGAGTTGCGGGTTGGGTTGGGTTTATTAGACTTCAAACCCAACCCAACCCATTTTCTATTGGGTTGGGAAAATCTCAACCCAACCCAACACAATATAAGTCACAACCCAACCCAACCCAACCCAATTGAATTGGGTTCGGGTGGGGTTCAGGTTCCGTGTATACCCCTAGAGAGGGTGGAGTGGATCTAAGCTAATCTATTCCTACTCTACACTAAACCATCATCAAAGTTGATTTCTAATATACTCCTACTGATCTAAATTACACTAATTACTAATCTAAGCTACTCTAGAAAGTAGGAAGTCCTAATCTAACAAGAGGAATGGGGTTGCCTGGATCCAAAGCTGGTGGCTAAGGAGGAAGAATGGGGGAGATCTCCAGTGAATGAAGAGCCCACAAGATTAGCTTTAGGGTCGTCCTCAGGCGTACGTCATCCCTAGCGGCGAGGAGGAATGGGAGGTGAAAAACCACACCTCTGTCACAAGTGTGGCTAGTGAAGAGGTTAGGAAAGCTGGAGAGGACGAAGGGATCGCCTCAAGAAAGTAGGACACGAGGTCGATCTGTGTGCGTGCAAGCTCAAGGAGCTCCTTAACCGAGCCACTGGATCAGAGCACCACAAAGGTGAGATTAAGCACCTAGGGCACGACAATGAGGATGAGCTTGCGCAGGCGCGCGAGGTCTAATCCAAAAGTCAGCCATTGGATGTGATCTGACACAGGTGGTGAACACACGCGTCGGAGCACGCGAAGGTTCGAATTGGTTTCGGCCATCAGATCAAGAGAATAAAGGATGAACGGCCCAGATTTCAAGTGTTCTTCCCGTGAACAATGGAAGCACGACTGCAGCAGGTGTATTGGTGGTTTTGCACTGAGGTCCTTATGGGAGAAGGGGTAGAAGATTTGCATGGAAGCCCAAAACTGGCGAGAAAAGCCAATCAAAGCAATCCCTAAGATTTGCAAAGAGGCTCCTACGATTTACAAAATGGCCCCTGGAGGTTTTAATGTGAATAGAATGTATCTGAATAAAGGACCTAAATATAAAACTACTAATGTAACGCCCTAATGATGTTCAAATGCAACCAAGTTTTTATTGAAGCTTAATTGAACATTAAGGAAGTTAATTTTACTTTTGATTTGAACTTTTGGACTCAAATGTTTGTTTAATTTGCAATTGAATCATCATTTTACATTAATGAATAGAATATCTCATTTAATGACCTAATTTCACGTTTTTAACACAAAATTGATGTTTTAAGTCTTTTTCACTATTTCCCACACTTAACCCATTTCATATTTTAATTTATTAGTGTTTAACCTAATTTCTAACTTAACTTGAGCATTTTAGCTATGATGAGCTGCACCTCATCAATGGCATAGATAGAATGGTGGCGATGAAGTTCACAATGGAGGGCCCAGTGCAGGGAGAACAGGCATGCATGCATTGTCACTACGTGTGCGAGAGAAGATGAAGCGAGGTCGGAGAACACGGTAGTCCATAGTGCAAGCTCTGGCCACGGTGTTGGCTCTGTTTCACGGTGGAGGAGATGGCCCCCGAAGGGGAAAAGGAAGAGATCCCTCTCCACTGGTGGTTTCTTCTCCTTTTAAAGGCATCTGCAGTTGCGACTCTCGTTCTATTTTCTCTTCCCCCCATATGTCTTAGCCAACAATTTTGACGACGAGGCGATGCCGACAGGCTTGGAGGGAGTTGTTCCAAGAAGGAGGGTGACGGTGCATGCATTTGCAGGGAAAGAAAAGATAAAGAAAAAGAAAAGTGGGTTATTTACAAAAATAATCTAAAATAATGCATGAATGCCACTATAATACGTATTATCTTCTATTACATATGAACGCAGCGTATGAAATATGTATGCAAACACTTTTATAAACTAATCTATTTACAAATTAAAGTATACTATGTAATAGACATTACTCTAATATCTAAACATTTATGTATTTAATTAGTCTACAAATATAGTCTCATCATCGAAAATTTTCAAGCATCTCGATCGCCATAGGAGTGTTGGCATGTGGCTATGCAATGGTGTTTAAATGTTTTGCTTCCACCACCACCAAGTAGGTAGGGTGCATTACACTAGTGTTTAAATGGTGATTTCAATACTAGGTAGTGTGCAACACCAAGTGAGGTGTTTTTTAATAGGGGATCCCTTGGAAATTTGTGAAAGGGAGCCAAGTTTCCAAGAATTTTATCAACCAAGGAAAGTTTAGACGGTAACATAGGAGTTGCATATTCAACTTGGACTAACCCCACTAGGTAGGTGTCAGAACCAATTTGGACTATCAATTTCAAAGCCGCGAGCCCAATTCGACTAGTTATCTATATCGTTGGACTTCACTTTAGTGTCTCGAACCACTCGTTCAGTCTACAAGTTTGTTGGACGGACCATGAAGCTTAGCCCATTCATTAAGCTTTCGGCTATGAAGCCCACACTCATGGATGCCTAACCCCGTCCACAAACACACGAAACCATTTGCGTTCATGTGCAAAACTTAGGCCATCAACCCCTTCTTTATATTGGGCTGAAGTGGATAGATGCATGAGACGAAAAAAACCTCTACAATTAGGATAGATGTTAGACAGTGTTTTTTCTTCTTCTTTTTTTTTCAACAAGATTTTTCATGGAAATACAAAAATTGCAAGGACGTCAGATCCTGAAGGTGAAGAGAAGAGGATAATCGACCCCGTATAAGAACGAAGGAAAACAAATATCCCGTCACGAGAAGCAGATAACTCCCGACATAGGAAGCAAAACAAGAAAAAGAAAATTGATGGTGTATTTTTCTATTGTTTATAGAAGATGAAATGGGGCTAAATCCATCTTGAGTGTAAAAATTTGATGCCGAATCTGAACCCTATATTTAGCAAAACGTAGGCCACTTGTTACCTGACTAAAATCTTGATTTCTACTCAAACTCGGTTCAGAGTAGGTCGAATATACCAAGAAGCCCGTTGGTTACTCTAATCAATTCCGAGGCATCAAACAGTAGACCCCAAAACATGGTTACTTCACCTTAAGGTTGTCGATGGAAGGCTTCTGGAATTTTCTAAAGCTGGAATTACCATGATATAATATCCCCATCTGACTGGGGAAGAAAGATCCTCAATTAAGTCCAATAAGTATAACACGCTAAAACTATGAAGGTGCCTTCAATGGACCACGCAAGCAGCCCATAAAGGCCTCTAGCTGAACCGAAGCCCGACTACAAGATCAAATGGAAAACCTATTAAATTATAGCAGGTTAGACTCGTCATAGACTTCGAGCCGACCCAATCGACATGGTCAAGTGATTACCCTACCTGGCTGAGCATGCAGACAAACCTCCTAAATGGCATGCATTATGAATCTCAATCGATGTGATTTATGTGATATATAATGGCCTTAAACCAATGCCCACGATCTAAAAATATGGGAGCCACGAAGCTTATGAACATTGTAAATAGCATTCTTAAATAAGTTAGAGTGCTCCCAAAAGTGAGAGCACTCTAGCTTTTTTTTGTTTCACTTTTGGGGGCGTGCAAATAAAGAGTTTTCCGGATAAACCAAAATATTATAGTGAAATTTCAAGAGTTACTGTATTCTCCATGGACATACGCCTCAGGTGGGATGGAATTATCAATCTCTTGTGCACAATGATTTATTTGAGGTCAGCCTTTTTACTTGTTTGAGCCTATTAAAAGCATTCAAAGAAAAAGGACCCGATCACTATCCATCTTTTTTTTTAGATATACATTAATACTTAGAGGGGGAAATATTTTTGAAAACAATTCCAGACAAACGTCCCATTTACCTATAATAATGTAGACTTGATTATGATTTTCCTACCTTGCATGACCTAATTTATTTCACTTATTTATTAACAAGAGGTAAAAAGTATCTTCGGACTCAAAATTTCGTATAAAACCCAAAAAAAGATTTAGCTACTCGAATACTGAGTAAACAAGCAGATCCAGTTCTGCCCGACCCACCTACACTCAAGCGGATTCAGATCCACCTTTATCTAGGCGGATCTGAACAAGCCCGACCTGCAAGAGGACCCAGTTTGACCGAAGTTAGAGAGGCGATGGTAACGCCCACTATGCCTATGTCGACGGTAATTGTGGAGTTACCAATGCTATTAATAGTCAGACCATGGACGTGCCGGAGAATCCGCGAGGACCATTGAAAATGATCAATCATACTATAAATAGTGAAGGGAAGCCCTCGAGGTGACTCTTCATGCAATCTGTGAGAGAGAGAAACTAAGAGAGATTATACTACCGCTACTTCAAGTGAATATTTGGGAGCACTGCCCTCTCCCCAAACGTACACCCCCTGTCTTTCTTGTGATTGCTTGCTCATAATTTGTTGAGTTGAATCCTCCGATTACTTAGGAGATCCGATCAATTAGTGTTGTCTATGGGAAACGATTATCATTTGATAACGTTTTCTTACCTAGAATCTCTTTAATGACCCCTACAACTCGCAACTCCTCTCGCGTTAATCTTGAAAAGGCACCAATGTAGGCAGAGTCAAGTGTCTCGATGTCCAAGAGGCATCCCCAACTTGTTGGGCCAAGCAAGGAGGAGTCAGATCAACCTAGAATGTTACTGGAGGTCCTCGAGCGAGACCCCCTCCTCGAGATGCAAGCGAGGGAGGAGCAGTACGACGCTAGGCTGGCGGCTCTGAGGGCTGAAGAGCATTCAGTCACTAAAAAACTCCAAGAGATCTGGTAGATTAAGGAGTTTAGCAAAATTCAACCGAAGGAGCCCCACAATTTGAGCCCTGAAGACGAGCAACTAAATTGGCATCGTACAGTGGAAGAGGAGAATGCCCGCCTATGTGAACAACTCAAGAAACTAAAACGAAAGCTTAGTAGCCATAAAGGTGAAGTTCCTCCCAGTCGCATAGAGCTCCCCACCCGCCTTTGTTGGGGAAGCAGGAAGGAACTCAACCCTTGGCAATCAATGGTGGAGGCTCGATTCCTAAGATCGTCTGCCAGGTCACCCAGGTAATGCGGAGTATACACCCACAAGCTTACATTACCACCTACCCTTTCACTGAGGAGGTAATGACGACCCCTCTGCCGAAAAAATTCAAACATCCACTCTTAGCTCAGTATGACAGGACGGCAAACCCCAATAGTTTCGTTGGGAGTTACCGTCAAATGATGCTGGTGCATGGCTCCCCTGACGAAGTAGTCTACCAGGTATTCTCTTCATAGCTGTCCAGTATGGCCCATGAATGGTTCAATGAACTACTGGTCGAACAGATAACCTACTTAGAAGAACTAGCGAATAAATTATGTCAGTACTTTGCAAGATAGAAAATGGTTAGAGACAACCTTGAAAGGCTGTCAGAATCTGATAGCACAAGAGTGAATCTTTCCGGTCTTACCTAGATCGATTCAAGGCCCAGTACTTCAAGTGCAAGAGGCCTCATGATGCCATTGTCATCCAATACTTCAAGTCAAGTCTCCTAACCTAGAGATTTTAATATGACATCGATGACTTCTAACCTAGAGATATGGTGGAGTTGTGAGATAGAGCTACGAGGTTTGAAGAATAGGACGATTCGTTCCACTCCCGTAGTTGGTTGGCGAAAGGATATAGAGACGACCTCGATCCCATCAAAGAGAAACTGACAAGGTAAAGGTCAAGGAGGAGCTGTTGGACTTTAGGACCATCTCGATCAGGTGGGTACCTCGATTAGATAATCCCTTGGCGAACGCATTGACCCGCCTGTCTTCAGCAATTCCTCTTGAGCAGGAGAAGGATATTTGTCTCCAAACTTTGAAGGAGCCAACAGTGCTTGCTCCCAAGATATATGTTCACGATAGAGTAATCCTCATCATGGATGACGCCTATCATCACTTACCTGAACACTGGAGAGCTGCCTCCAAGGGAACCACGACCCAAGGTGTTCCGCCTGAAAGCCTCTAGGTACTCCTTGATAGATGGACAATTGTACAAGTGGGGATTCTCCACCCCCTTGTTGTGCTGCCTTACAAAAGAGGAGGCATCTCAGGCTCTCTAAGAAGCCCATCATGGCACTTGTGAGAACTATGAAGGGTATAAGGTTCACTTGGCTCGGCTATTCCAGGTGGGGTACTTTCTGGCCCCAGATGAAACAGCAATGTAAAGAATTTATGCGCAAGTGTGACAAGTGCCAGTAGTTTTCTACCCTGCACCACTTACCACCTGAAAAGTTAGTGCCTATCATGTCACCCATTCCCTTTGCATAGTGGGGCATGGACTTCATAAGCCCTTTCCCGCCAACCCCAGCTCAGAAAAGGGTCATACTTGTGGCAGTGGACTACTTTTTTAAGTGGGTCAAGGCTGAAGCCATGGCTAGCCTGACAACCGATAGAGTTGTCTCCTTGGTCCAAAAAAACAACATAGCTCGATATAGGATACCTCAACACATTGTCATAGATATTGGCATCCAGTTCACTTGCAAAATATTTGAAGAATTTTGCAACAGCTAAGGTATCTGCCTATGTTTCACATCTGTGGCTCATCCCCAAGCACACGGATATATGGAGGTAACCAATCGTACTATCATCTCAATGCTAAAGCACCAACTAGATTCAGCCAAAGGGAGATGGGCAGACGAGTTGCCGGATGCACTATGAGGCTATAAGACTTGCCAAAGGACTTCCACAAGTCACACATCATTTAGCCTGGTGTACAGTATGGAAGCCCAGCTACCTATAGAGACGGTCCTCCCGACTTATCGGACATAACTCTATGATCCCACCTCCAATGACAACCAAGTCCGCCTTGCCTTGGACCTTGTGGATGAGCTAAGGGAGGAATCATCTGAAGCAACAATGAAGTATAAAGAAGTCATTGTGACTGCCTACAACAGGTGGGTGCACAAGTAGTTCTTCGAAGGAGACTTGGTCTTACGTAAGAGTGAGGTCTTCATGCCAAGTCATTTGAGTGGAAAGCTAGACGCCCATGGGAGGGCCCATAGAAAAGTTTTAAGAACAGTCCAGGTGACTTTTACGAATTACAAACCCTAGGCGTCTAAGTACCATAAAATGAGATTTCTCCCAGGAAAGTACCAAATTCACATTTATGCATCTTTGCAGGACCTTAGTCAGGTGGTCTAAGCGTGCATCAAATGTGCTTCCGAAGATCGAGAAATCATCCATGAAGACTTCTAAGCAATCACCTACCAAATCGGAGAAGATTGCAAACATACACCGCTGAAATGTAGCAGGTGCATTACACAATCCAAATGGCATCCTACGGAATACAAAGGTTCCATGGGAGCAGGTGAACGTTGTTTTTTCCTAATTATCGAGGTGAATTTCCATTTGATTATATCCTAAATAGCCATCCAAAAAGCAGAAAAATATATTCCCTACCAATCTTTCTAATATCTGATCAATGAATGGTAATGGGAAATGATCTTTCTCCATGGCTTGGTTGAGTTTTCAGTAGTCAATACATACTCGCCATGAACTAGCAATTCATATAGGGATGACTTCTCCAGAATCAATGGTTATGACGGTAAGTCTGACCTTCTTAGGCACAACCTGAACAGGACTTACCCACTAGCTATCAGAAATGGGGAAGATAATTCCGTTGTCTAACCACTTAATCATTTCATTTTTAACCACCTCCTGAAGTGTAGGGTTCAATCTACACTGTGGCTGTCTAGAAGGTCTAGATCCTTCTTCAGTGAAAGGACTAATGCTAGTCAAGTCAGAGAGGTTCCATCCTATAGCCTGTCTATGTGCTCTCAGGGCAGATAGGAGTCATGATTCTTGATCAGATGATAGGAAGGAGTTGACAATCACAGGAAAAGTCTGATCAGGTCCTAAGAAAACATATTTCAAAGAATCAGGAAGAGGTTTAAGCTCAACAGGTATAGGATCAGGTGAAGGAGCAGGTGTGGAGATTTCAGAAGATCCTAGAGACACTAAAGGAATAGTAGGCAAGTCCTCAGTCTCTAAAGTTGGTGTCTCAGTGAGAGTCAGGTCAGAATCCAAAGAGTGCTGAGGTTCTAAATTCAATGAGTCAATTAACATATCCTCAATCAACCGATACAAGGAATCCAAGGAACATATTTCCTCAATTAAACTACAGGACGATCCTCTTTGGGCCTGAAAAATATCAATCTTTATCTTTGGATCTCCAAATCTCAATTCTATTAGGCCCTCCTCACAATTAATGTTTGCCTTGGTCGTAGCCAAGAAAGGTCTTCCTAGAATGATAAGTGTGTTATGGATGTCCTCAGGTACTTTCATGTCAAGGATTATAAAGTCTACAGGAAAGTAAAAATCCTTGAGGTGTCTTAACTGATCTATTAGCCAATTGCAAGGACACCTCAGCTGGCTTCAGATTACCAACCTCGAAATGTGTCAGTAGGGTGGTTGGGATAAGATTGATGTACGCACCTTGGTCAAGTAATGCTCTATTAAATGTAGTGTTTCCTATCATGTAGGATAGGAGAGGGGTTCCTGGGTCTTTCATATTAGTAGGGAGGGTACTGGATATGATGGAACTAGCTTGTTTCGAGAGGATGATTGGACTACTCCCTTTTTGAATCCTTGATTTACACTTAAGTGTACATAGGTCTTTTAAAAACTTCGCGTAAAGTGATATGTGGCGAATCGCATCCAACAAGGGGATGTTTATGTGAACTTGCTCAAAGAGCTTAAGCAAATCCTCCTCAGGTGCCACACAGGTTTTCTTTTCAACTTTCCCCTTCTTCTTTAAAGCCTCTGGAAATGGTACAGAAGTGGTGATAAGAGGGTCAATCCTAGGTAGAGAAGAAGCAAGAAAAAGTAAATCAGATGGAGGAGTGGAGGTAGAAGGTTCAGGAAAAGGTGTAGAAGCAAGAACAGGTGGATCTACAGTGCTTCTACCACTCCAAGTGACTATGGCATTAAGTTCACCCCTAGATGTAGATGGTAGCTCATAATTTGGTAACAGAGGTGGTTGGTTTTGTGGATAGGAAGAATTTGGATCAGTGTAGAATTCAGTGTTGTGCAAGGGTTGTGAGATGGCATGTGCTTGACCTTGCACTGCAGGTATAGGCTAAACATACCTCTGGGCAGGTATGTTCCTAGAGTTGGGTTGTGCTTAAGATGGGAGTGAATGTGGTTGACGGGATTCCGTCAAGTGCGATAGCTGGGCTCTCATCTCAGCTAGTGACGCGTCCTGTCTCTGCTGCATAGCAATATTCTGTTGTTGCATATCAGCAAGAGCTTTCATGATAGACCCCAATTGGTCATCTCGTGTAGGCCCAGGTTGAGAGTATTGGGCGGGCCTTGGTTGGGGTTGCTGGTAGGCATGCGGTGGATATCCGTGTGATTGTGGAAGTGGTGCTCGAATCGGGTTGTGCTGTGGCTGTGCAGAAGGTTGTTGATATGGAAGTCTTTGTGAATTTCCCGACCACGAGAAATTTGGATGATTACGCCATCCAAGATTATAGGTTTGTGCAAATGGGTCATTGTGAATGGCGTGGAGCTCCTCCAAAGCTCCAAAAGGTGTAGGGAGGTCAGTGTAAGGAGGAACAAAGGTTCCTCCAACTGATGAAGGATATGAAAATAATAGTCCGGTAGTGCAAGTTGTGTCATAGAAAGGTTATTCACAGTTTCCCTCCCTGTGGGAAACTGAGAAGTGTGTGGTGCAGGTGACTGAGAAGAAGGAGATGATGAAGGTTTAGAGACAAATTTCCATACTTCATCTACTTTCTTCTCGATTAAGCCCACCTTATCCAGCTGACTGGCCACTATCTCTAAATCTCTGCTGCTGGATTGGGCTTCGTGTACCCCTGAATGTGAGTGGAAATGTGAGAACTTTCTATTAAACACGCTCATCGAAGCATTGTTAATAGAGTTTTCAGCCATGGCTTCGAAGAGCTTAAAGGCTGAGTCCTCGTCCCGACACAGGAAGTTGCCTCCATAGGCGGCATCAACAAAATTCCATGTGTCATCATGGAGCCCATGATAGAAGATTTGGACCTGTTGCTAGCATGGGACACCATGGTGGGGACACTTTCTAAGAAGCTCGTGGAATCTCTCCCAAGCCTCGTGCATCTATTCTCTTGAATTCTAGGTGAATGTAGTGATAACACGCCTTAAAGCGTTAGTGCGACCTACAGGAAAATACTTCTTTAGGAACTCATGTTCCAAAGAAGCCCATGTGTCTATAGGTGTAGTCCGTGCAAGTGTTCTGAACCAAAAGGCGGCTTTAACCTTTAATGAAAAGGAGAACATTTTCATGAAAAGCGTGTGTTGATCATGGCCTTGTAGACCCAAGGTTTGGGCAAGATTTTTCAGCTCCTCTAAATGCTGAAAAGGGTTCTCAGAAGCAAGTCCATGGAAGTGAGGTATAAGTGCTATGATGTTTGACTTCAGTTCAGCAGCACGACCCCCATCGGGATAACGTACCACAGGCATAGGTTGGGCAACTACAGGATTATGGTAATCCCGTAGTTGGCGTCTACAAGGTTGAGGTGGTGCCTGAAGGTTTCTAGGTTGAGGTTGTGGTTGGGGGTTAGCTAGAAGATTAACAGCTTGTGTAAGCTATTGCACCTGTTGGGTAAGAGTGTTCATTTGCAGTTGTGTTTCAAACAGGTGTTGAAGATGAGGCATAGGTCCTCTCTTCGGTGGTAGATTAGGGAAATTAGGATATGGTGAAGGTTGGAACCTATGGGTTGGTAGTGGTGGTGGTGGAGGATGTGCAATAAGATGTGAAGGAAGTTCTTCGAAATCCTCAAATTGTGCAGAATCATGACCATCATCATGATGTGTGGAGAAGTGGATAGGAGTTTGAGGTTCGGGAGGTACAGGATTGGATGTGGAAGGCATAAAGGTGGAAGCAGAAACTTGGGCATCGCACCTAAGGGAGGTACTAACTCAAGGTTCTGGGATCTCCTACCTTCCATTGAGTTGGTTTTCTTGAAAGTGAATTTCAAAAAAAATCAGTCACAACTAAATGGAAGAGATAAATCAAGCTCAATCTCACAAAAATCAGAAATCCCAAATCAATCTCAAAAACAGACCAATCAACAAGTGAGAAGAATCGATTTTTTTCCTAGAGGCTGCTATGCAAAATATAATAGTACGTAGGCAAATGTTTCAAAAAATTGTACGCGTCCTAAAGATAGACCTAGCGAAGTGCAGACCTCTAAAATCCACTAGGAGTCTGGATAAAACTGGCGTGCGAATCCAGATCCTATGGGTGCTGAAGGAGATGAGGTAGAAACCCGTGTAAGTAGATCTTATGTGATCGTGCTGTGTGCACGATAGCAATCAACACAATGGTGGTGAAAAACTCAGTCAGGGTTTCAATCAATTTTTATGTCTCCTTTTGATTTGATTCAAATGGTTAAAATGTGTATTCTATGCTATTCGTCTCACTTTTTGATCCTTTCAATCAAAGATGGTCTTTTTATATTTAAGTCAAATGCAAAGATGGCAGGAGTTTGAGAAAGGTAAGAGAATGCGTATCTAACTCCAGCAATTCTATAGTTATGCAATTAACTTTGAATTAAAATCTAGCAGGAATTATGCAACCTAAAGATGGATGCCTAATGATATGCTGCTGCTAGATAAAGATGAGATATTTTTGGATTTTTGATTTTATATTTTTTTTTTTTTTGGATTTTTGAAATAATGCAATAAACAAGAACAAAAGAAATAAATCGATATGAAAAACCACGAACGGAAAAACCACGTCGATGAGAGATGAGTTAGAGAGATAAAAGAAACAGTCCACAATTATTACAGAATGGTGTGTGAGAACAGGCTCTCACAACTTTATGCCTAACAAACGGTCCTAAGTAATGTACCTAAATCTAAACTAAGCTATACTACACTACTACTAATACTACAGCTCCTCCGAGGGAAAACTTCGCCAGGACGTCGGGTCAAAAGCGCAGCGGATCTGCCAGGAAGACGACCTCTGCCTGGAAGATGACACTACCTTTTCCTACTCCTCAAGTGCTGTGGAAACAGCCATTGATTAGTAAAAGAATCAAAGAATGTATATACAAAAAGAATTAATCAATAAAAGAATAGTTATGTACAATCAATGAATATGAACAAATTTACAAATGAAGAATTAAGGAATAATTTTGGCATATAGAGAGTTGCCTCCCTAGCAACGGCGCCAAAAATATGGAACGATCGACCACGATTTGTATAAAAAATCATCGTTGTTGTAGTACATGTCACAAATACAAATCGTTATCGCGTCAATTTTATTTATTTACATAATTTTTACTGGTTTATTCTAGGTCGTTCACTGGGAGGCAGTTATTGATATACATCACTCTCTAAATCCAACATTATTCTTTAATCCCAAAAAGATCAATTTATGTACAATTTTGAAAGAAGGAATGATCAATGAATGACATAATAACTAATTATGTATAATAAAATGAACTAAAATACCTGCAAACAAGTATATACAAACAAGCATCAAACACTATGATCAAGTATTATATATTATCTATTTTTAACTTATAATACTAATACTTACATATATATACGATAATAAGTAATAATATATACAATACTAACTTAACTTAATATACTAACATATACAGTAACATATATATTATGTACAGCGACAGATAAAAACGTCGCTAAACCTTAGGAAAAAGTATATACATAACCTAAGATAAAAACTAGGGTCTATAGTGACACTTATTCTATCTACAGTGACGGATAAATCTGTCGATAAAGCAATAAAGTTATTTATATACATATATAGCTCAAACAATATTTATACTATGTATACTTAATATATATATACTTATTATTTACGGTATACATACATATATATATATATACTATATACACATATACAGGCAGTTCTCTTCTTTTGTTCTCTCTTCTTAGTCGTTCTTAGCTTCACTCTCTCTTCTACGACTAACACATAACCTCTTCACCCCTTCTTAGTAATTAAGACTAGGTTACTGTTCATTTAACCAAAAAAAAGTTAGGTTTTTAATTAGCGGGCAACCTTTTCGAGGGATACACAGCACTTTTCACGGGTAGGACCAAACCTCTACTAAGACCACCCTGATTCATTAATTAATCTCTTAATCACGGTTTATTCTCAATATTAGGCCCACATAGGCTCTCGCACAGCGCATGGCTCCCAGCCACACACCGTACACCAATTTCATCACAAACCAAGGCCATAGTCACATGCTCATATCAGATGGGGGTGAAAGGCTTATGAGGGCGCCCGGCCCCTGACGACTGAAGAGGGGGATACACAAATTCAATTTATAGCGATGCACCACTTCTCCAGCCACCGATGTGGCGCTATTCCAGCGCCTTCTCAGCCGTTGCTGCCTGCGCAGGATCGCGTTGAATTGCTACTTTTGGCCCTCGATTTGAGGGCCATAATTTATTATAAATTAAAAATAAATTACAGGGTTTTACAGTATTTACATAGGGCTACATGATTATACAATTTATTTACAAAATTAATTATGTTTGCTGTATAAATAAATTAGCAAAAGTTTGTGAATTATACATCCTAATTTACAGGTATATTTCTTAATTAACATATAAATTAGTTAATTAATGAGCTAATTGACACTGTACAATATTAATATACATATTAAAGTATTTAATAAACATTTTTATTGTATTTTACAACATTTATTTGGATTTCTTTACATTTAATTAGGTGAATTCAGGCTAATATATATATAAATTATGTATAAATAGGATAATACATTATAAATATGGTTAAATTAGCTTAATTTACTTAAAGTACAATACTTCAAATGTACAATATAAGTTAGTTCAATTATAACTTAACTTACTAATTTATCTTAATTTAACTTAATAACTTAGCTAGTAACTTAATAAATAGTTATTTATTATATATACATAATTAAATTATACTACAGGGTCCATAATATACATAATATATATATAAACATATATCCACAGTATAATTAGTAATTACATTTATATACAGGGTTTTATAAATTTACTTATGTTATAGTACTTATAAGTTAGTATAAATAATAAATAGTAATATAACTAAGTTATATACAGTTTATATGATCTTAAATATTTAATTTACATTATATAATAAATATATATGTTATATATATCTATTATGTACATATCTTACATTATATACAAATATATAGCTTAGTATAAGTTATATATACAAGTATATACATACTATACATAGTATTTTTGAGTATTCTTGGGGTTTTTTATGGGTTCTATATTTTATAGAGATAGGGGATGAGAGAGAAAGAAAGAGATGAGAGATAGAATGTATTTTTGGTATTTTTATAGCTTAGTGTCTTTTATTAAGTTTTAAGGTAGATTACACCGTCGGCTGGTATGTTCTACCAAGTCAAGGGATCAGAATGCCTTGAAACTTGACATATGTGTAGAGAAATAGTTGATCCTACTCACTACATCTTTATTTATTTTTTTTGGATTTTTTAAAGTATTTTTATTTAATTACAAAGTTGGCACATTTTAGGATCTTCTTAGTGTTTTAAAAGGAACCTAAGACCCTAAATTCTAATTTATGAGGAGAATAGGCAGTGAACTGCCTCAGTTAAGCCCTAGACACCATACAAAAGGATATTCACTCATATAATCATGCTTTTTAATAAATTTTACTTTGATTTTTCAGTTTGGACAGATAGCACATCAATTAGCTGGCAAAGAAAGAATTAATCAAGAAACAAGCCATTCCAAGTTAAATTTAAATCAAGTACAAGTACATGAAGGCTTGTATACATAAGATATAGCATTAACAATATGTCAACTAATTTAAACACTAAAAACTAAGACTTCTATCCAACAGAATTTCATCAACAAGTAGGAGCAACAGCTGCAGTAGCAGCTTCAAGCAGCTGCAGCAACTGATAGCAGTTGAAGGAGCTACTCCAGACGTCTTAAACATGACACAGAACCTTGCTGTAGGGAATTCAGACATCAGAGAAGACAATCTGCAGCAGGTCAGAAATTCCAAATAAGTAAATTATCTCCTGATACTATCATCTATATCTCAAATCAGACTTGAGGAAGTCTGATTAGAGATACAAACTAACTTGATCAGGAAATATTTTTCTTACTTGAATAAAAATGTAGCTGCATCATGCAGCAATTTGCTATGACTAGCTAGGATTCACAAACACATAAATCTCTAAAACCAAATCTGACAAGAGCTAAAATGATGGCATAAAAATCATTCTCAGGTGTTTCTTTTTTTTTTTTAAATCCAAATCCCTTGTCAGTGTTTTCACTTCAAATCAAATCAAAAGCTTACTGATCTAACACTTTTTAATGCTATAGACACTTGTAGAAAATGTTGGATTCAGCTCAATAAATTCAGCTTGAATCCATTATGCTAAAATCCTTAAGGGATATTAAGAATCCCATAGATTAGAAATCAAAATCTTAGAAACAAGTCCACATAAAAATCCTTGATAGAGCCTCCAATCAACATGGTTGATTCTCCTTGGCTCTACCAAGTCCATGCAAGCCTCGGTTCATACTCAATTCAGACCTAGCTCATTTGAGGAAGAATGTAATATCAAGACATCTCAAACTCACAACCAAGGTCTGAATTAAACTCAAGTCCAATATTATTCTCTAATTCCAAAACGATAAGTTTTATATACAATAAAGAATGAATGAATCAATAATGAATGAATTAATGGTTTAATTATGTACAAAAAGAATCAATGAAAATGAATGCAAAAACCTAATTACAATCAAGCATCAAACACTACATAAATATACTCTATACTATCTACTTATAAGTTATATTACTAATACTTACATGAATACGCAATACTAACTAATAATACATACCATACTTACTTAACTTAATATACTAACGTATACAGTAACATATATAATATCTACGGCAACAGATACAAACGTCACTAGACCCCAGAAAAACTATATACAAACTCTAAAGCAGAAACTAGGGTCTATAACGACACTTATTTTACCTTTCGTGATATTTTATTCTGTCAGTAAAGATACGTAGTTATTTATATACATATATATAGCTATACTGCTTATACGTATGCTTATTATTTACATTATACTTATTTATTTATATACACATATATGCTATCCATTATACATATACATTTCTTCTTCATTCTTTTACTTCATAAGTTTCTCTGTATTCTTCTTCTTCTCTGTATGTTCACTCTCTTTGTTCTCTTCTTTCTATGTTTAGTGAGTCATTAGGGCCTTTTAACTTAGCAAAAATTTATTTAATTGGTGGGCACACCGTTCGAGGGATACACAACACCCGAGGAGAGTGGGACCAAACATCTACTAGGTATGCCCTAGTTTCTTAATTAGGTCGATTAATCACATTTTCAGCTCATTAGTGGGCTTAATCAAGCCCCCGTATAATATTGGGCCCCCAGCCCACACCGCATTCTCATCACAACTCATGCTCAAAATGCTAAGGTAATGTGCTCATGTATGTTGGGTTGTTTCAGGCTCTCGACGCCCGTGACGATTGAATGGTAGATGAACTTTTTCAATTTATAGCGCTACAAGCGCTTCTCATCTTCCGATATGGCACTATCTGGGCGCCTGTTCTGCGCAGCAATTCAGGTGCGGCTGTATTAGATTAAGGATTTTGGCCCTCAATTCGAGGGCCATAATTTATTATAAAATAAAAATAAATTATGGAATAATAAAGTATTTACATAGTACTACTTAATTGTGCAATTAATTTAGAGTTTTAATTATATTTACTGTATAAAAAAATTAGCTAAAGTATATAGTATATACATACTTAATTTTAGATTTTATTCCTTAATTACGTATAAATTAGTCATTATATGGTCAAATTGACCTTATACCGAATTAGTAAATATGTTGAAGTATTTAATAGATATTTTTATTACATTTTACAAGCTTTATTTCTATTTTATTTACATTTAAATAACACATTTTTAGACGATTTTATTTGTGAATTGAGTTTAAATAATATATACATTATAAATATTCTTAAATTAGCTTAAATTATTTAAAATACATTAGTATAAATATACAGTATCAGTTAACTTAGTTTTAACTTAATCTACTAATTTATTTTAATTTAACCTAATAACTTAACTATTAACTTAATAAATTAATTATTTATTCTAGATATATAATTAAATTAAGGTACAGGGTTTAATATGTTTATAATATACATATAAATATGTATATATAGTATTATAACTTAATACGGTTATTTATAGAAGGTATTAATTTACATAGCTATTTAGTACATATAAATTAGTTTACTTAATAAGTAGTTATATAATTTAGTTATATACAGTACAATCTGACTTAAATACTTAATTTATATACTACAATGTATACATAAGTTATTTTTATTATAAATATGTATAATTTAGATTATAGATACATAGGTTTACAAAATAGCTTATATATACACTTATACACATATCATACAAAGGATTTTAGGTATTTTTGAGCTTTTTCAGCTTTTTATGGATTTTATATCTTTTATGGAAGTAGGAGAAGAGAGGGAAAGAAATAGTTGAGGAGAAGGAGATGTTTTTTGGTGTTTTTAAGTTTAGTTTCTTTTATTAAATTCCATGATATACAGAACCGTCGGCTGGTATGTTCTACCAAGCCGGGGGTTCCGATTACCATGAAACTTGGTGTACACTTAAGGAAATACCTAATCTTCAATCAGCCAGGTTTATTTTATTTTTTTAGATTTTTTTAATAGTTTTTTTATTGAATTCCAAACTTCACACATTCTAAGCCTTTTAAGGATTTTCTAAGGTGTGTTAAGGGCTTAGAATGGAACCTAAGGTGTCTAAAAGGCAATGGACTGCCTCAACAGACTCAGTGTAATGTAAAGCAAAGATATAAACATCTAAGCACACAATTCTACATGGATTTCAATTAATCATACTATAAGGACAGTTAGGCATTAACAGCTAGCTAACAGAAGATTAAAATCAAGATTACAAGCATTCTAGATGATCATAAAATTTGTTGAGTTTACATGAATGCTTGTATACAATTTAAACACAACATTCAGCTCAATTCAGCTATCTATAGAGCTAAAACTAAGCTACTATCCTTGGATCTCTCAGATCAGAAGCTACTGCAGCAACAGCAGCAACAATAGCATAATCAGCAGCAAGATAATTGCTAGAAACACCAACAGCAGCAGAAGCTACTGAGCTCCAACCACTGCAACAATCCTAGTTCCTCTTCAGATATCTTAACTGCTGCTGCAGTTAATCCATCTAGAAGAAAGCTAAGTCTGCAGCAGGGAAGAACCTCAATTCCAACTACCTAATAGCTTGAAATAGCCAATCAAATTCCAGATCAAACTCAAGACAACCTGATCAAGAATTTAAAGTGACTATTTCAGAAATTATTTAGCTGGGATTGATGGAAATGTAGCTGCAATTGCAGCAATTTACTATGACTCTGGGATTTACAAATACAAACAGAAATCACTAAAATACCATCTGACAAGGGTTTCAATTCTCATAAAAATCACTGAGGAATACAACTCAAACTCAAGATCCCTTGTCGATAAAATCTCATCAAATCAAAGCTGAAAGAGATCTGATCTAGCTCTTTCTAATGCTATAGACAGCACGTAGAAGGAGTTAAATTACTTAACTTAAAATATAAACTTAAATCCTAGATCTCTGAAACCTCAAGGAGTATTGAGAACTCCTTAGGTTGAAAATCATAATTGCTCTTCAAAATCAACTAAAAGATGCAAGGTAGAGTCTCATGTTGGTGCTAGAGCACCACGATCATTTGTTTTGATGATAACAAAACACGTGTTATTTAACATTTGCAATTTGAGTCCTAGATTTCAGGTCAATTGCAAATGAAGACGTGTTTAGACGGAACTCGAGCTCGCATCCAGGACGGATTGGAGGAGCTTGACGGAAAATAGAGGAGGTTCGCGTGGAGCGAAAGATTGGAGATGGAAGACAAGAACAATAGGATAGATTCTTTTTTATCCTTTCATGTATCTCTTGTATTTATTTTCTTGCTCTTTATTTTCCTTAGACATTATGTTAAAGAGCCTCAAAGAACCCTAACAGTAGTCCTAGGAACACCTGCACAACCCTAGGATACGTAGGTTTTCTGTAGAACACTTAGAAAACCAATATAGGGTTAAAACTGACTTTCCAGACGTCTAATTCACGAATCAGACGTCTGATAAAGGATTTTAAGACGTCTGACTGTTGTTTCAGACGTCTGATAACTGTTAGGCTGGACATAGTTAGTTTCTGTCTGATGAATTCAGACGTCCAGACCTTATACCAGACGTCTTAGGAGACGTCTGATGACTTTGCCAGACGTCCAGTTAGTGGACCGTTGGCTGGCTTAGAAGACACTCAAGAATATGACCGTTAGAGCCTTATCAGACGTCCATAGGACTTCACAGACGTCTGATAAATGACCGTTTTGCCTCGGCTGACCCAAAATCTCTTCTCAGAGATTTTCTAGCCGTTGCAACGTTTGGAAATCAATTCCCACGGCAAAAGTAGGTTTCCAGACGTCCAGACTTAGTGCCAGACGTCCTCTATGTCGTCTGATGGACTTGTACAAAAACCCTGTTTAGATCTGATTCAAGTCAGGGAGAAACCCGCATAGAATCAGACGTCTGACCTTGGAATCAGACGTCTTAAAGTGGCCTTCCAGACGTCTGATGGCAGAGTTAGACGTCTGATAACCCTGTGAAGTGTAATCATTGTCCTGATTTCGGCCTGATTCTCTTGGGCTTTGCACCCAACGGCTATGGAAGCTTTTCCAAGCCTTCCAAAGCCTTCCTAAGGCCTCTATAAATAGAGGGGAACCTTTGTAACACCTAGACACACAAGATACACACTAAGAGAAACAAGAGACACACCTAAGCAACTTAGTTCCACTCTTTTGTGTCCAATTGAGGCCCTTGCTCTCCAAGCTCTAGTTTCATTCTCTTGAGAGCATCAAGCCTTCGCGCGCCCGCTCTCCCGCTGTTGATAACGAGAGCGACGTAGCGCCGTCGCGTGGCACACGCACCGCGTCATCATCGACGCACTCCTTGCAAAGGGGAGTTTCCTATTTCCTATAGAAGCTAGGTTTAATTTTGTTGGCTCTATAGGACTGTTGTTTATTCTATCTTTGTATTTTGGTTGGGTATTCGCTTTGCGAATTCCCGTCTCCTTCGTGGGACAAAATCCTTCTCGTGGAGAGAAGGGGTTGAGGAACGCTACCCTCGTACTTGTAGCGTGGTTGTACTGAGGTTGAATCACCCTCGTTTAAAGTGATTCGTTTAGTGGATTTTGATCAACTTGGTTGATCAGAAAATCCTAACTCGAGAGGGTTAGGTGGTGGTTTTTACCCGGTTTGGGTTTCCACCTAAAAATCTTTGTGTACATTGTGAGATTGCTTTTTATATTTTCAATTCCGCAATTTTTTTACGTCACCCCTCCTAGAAGGGAACCTTCATCTCAAACCAACAAAGTTGATTTTCATGGGCTCGACAATGCATTAAAGACATTCAAATCCTTACAAAAACTCAAATCAGATTATGGCTCATCTGAGGTGAATTCTGACTTCAGAATCACCTCAGATTCCCAGCCAAACAGTGAATCAAATCAACAATAACTCAATTTGCTAGATCAAAGCATTCAAAGCTCACATGAATCTAAATCCTTGAAATCTGAATTTATACAAAATTTGGCAAACCGGTTCCATTTTAAGCTCAAATCAAAGGCTTTTGTGACAAAAATGAGATGAATGGGAAGCCCCTAATGTGATTTTCAACGCTAATTTCAGATCTGAGGTTAGAAACAAATCAAATCTGAAATTAGATCTAATGAGTGGGTGGATTGCGAGAAACAAATCGCAAGAATCAGAAGCGATATGGAAAACATGTCGAGGGGGGGAAAATGATCAGTGACAACTATGTGAAAACATCCCCTCTGATCTGGAATGATCAGAGGAGGTGAGGGGGGGTATTTACTCTAATTCTACTCCTAATGCTAAACTAACATGCATAACAGATCATCGGTATTTCTAATTCTAATTCTACTCTAATCTACCTAACTAAAGCTACGGCTAAACTACAAAATAGTAAAACTATTCTAAAAGGAAGAATGGGACCTGTGGGTCTCCACCCGGCGGATGGAGAGGAAGAAGGGAGGAGGAGCTCCATCGAACGAAAAGCTTGCTAATGGAGCTTCTGGGTCGTCCTCAGGCGTACGTCATCCTTAGTGGTAAGGAGGAAAGGGAGGTGAAAATCCACATCTCTATCACAGATGCGGCGTTTGAAAGGGTTAGGGGAGTTGGAGAGGATGAAAGGACCACTCTCAAGGAAGTAGGAGAGGAGGCGATCCTTTGCGCGCGCGACCACTGAAGTGCTTAAGTAACGATTGCAGTGATTCCAGGCACCGTGAGAGTGAGATACTCGACGAGAGCACCGGTGGCAAGGATGGAAGGAGAGAAGCGCGCGGGCTTCCAAGTTGAAATCAGACTGTAGGATGGGATCTGGGGGTTGGGGTGAGCACACGTGCCACTTCGCGCGAAGGTTCCAATCAAATCGAGCCGCAGATCAAGATCAATGAGAGAACAGACGGTCGAGGATGTGCGTGTTCTTCGCGTGAACAGTGCACGTGCGGGAAGCAGCAGGCGTCGGTTCTATTGGGTAAATTGCTGGGTCGGCCCTTCTGTGAAGGGGTAGAAACTTTACACAAGAGCCCGTAAGTGGTAGAAAACAGTTACAGAGTGGTTCTTCTGGGCTTTCAAAGAAGTCCCTGCGAGTTACAAATAGGTCTGGGAAAGTTTTCTAATGAAGGAAATGTGATGCATATATGACCTAAATGTAAATCTTCAATTCCAAGGCCTTAATGTTGTCCAAATGCCTTCAAGTTTTTATATGTGCTTAATTGAACTTTTAAGAAGTTAAGTATACTTTTGATTTGAACTTTTAAACTTGTTTATGTGTTCAATTAACACTTTGATCACCATTTGAACTTTTTCTCAAGAATATCTCAATTTATGACCTAATTATGCAATCTTAACACAGAATTAATGTTTTAGGTATTTTTCTTTGATTCCCGCCCTTAACACTTTTTATGTGTTAATTTGGTATTGTTTAACCCAGTTTCTAGCTTAACTTTAGCTTTTTTAGCTATGATGAGTAGCCACTCATCAATCAGCACTACTTCTAACTCTAATTATATTGCTAATCTACCTAACTACTGCTACAGCTAAACTACAAAGCATGAAAATTATTCTAACATGAAGAATGGGACCTGTGGGTCCTTAGCCTGTGGCTAAGGAGAAAGAATGGAGGGGGATGGTGCTCTAGCAAAGGGAAAAGCCTTCTAGTGAAGCTTCTGAGTCATCCTCAGGCATACATCATCCTTAGCGACGAAGAGAGTCGGAGAGAAGTCGAAGAATTCACAACCGATATCTGTGAAACATGGGGATTGGTGGGGAGGGGTGGACAGAGTGGAAGAACGATCGCTAAGAATGTAGGAGGGAGCGATACCCGTGTGCGCAGCTGTGGAGCTCCTTAAGTAGGAAGATTAGTGGATTAGAGCACTGCGCGGGTGAAATTAGAAGCAAAGGGCAAGCGCAGCGAGAATTAGAGGAGAGAATGCGCAGCTGCCAAGTCAAAAAGCGGCCGTTGGATGAGATCTGGGTGAAAAGGTGACCATACACGCTGAATCGCGCGAAGGTTCAATTCAAATTGAGTCGTAGATCAAGCGATCAAGGAAATGGACGGCCACGATGACCTTAGTTCATCGTGTGAACAGTGCACGGGAGTTGCAGGCTTGTGTTGGTGAAATTGCAGGGCACGCCCCTCAGCAAAGGGGTAGAATAATTGCAAACAGGCCCATAAGTGACAGAGAATGGTTACAAAGTGGTCCTTAAGGCTTACAAAGAGGTCCTTGTGGGTTAAAAATAGGTCCTAGGAAGTTTTCTAATGAAGGAAATGTGATTCTTGAAGGACCTAAATGTAAATCTTTGATATCAAGGCCTTAATGATGTCCAAATGCCTTCAAGTTTTTATATAAGCTTAATTGAACATTTAAGAAGTTAATTATACTTTTGATTTAAACTTTTAAACTTGTTTGTGTGTTCAATTTATACTTGGATCACCATTTGACCTTTTTCTCAAGAATATCTCATTTTATGACCTAATTATGCAATTTTAACACAGAATTAATGTTTTAGGTATTTTTCTTTGATTTTCACATTTAACCCTTTTTATATGTTAATTTGACATTGTTTAACCTAGTTTCTAGCTTAACTTAGGTTTTTTAGCTTTGATGAGTCGCAACTCATCAGTAGGTGGGCTATTAAGTGTGCTCCACCCCCTATTTATAACTCCCCTCCAAGGTGATTCTCCTGGTTCTCCCCTTATAGGGGTGGATTTCGAAACAACGAAATCCCTCAAACTGCGATGTGGATTTCAAAAAATCTCACCCAAATTGAAGTGACCTTCGGTTATCATTTAGGGCATTTAATGCCCCTATGCACGTATCAGTTGCTGCAGTAACAGCGATCACATCGCTGACAAGTGCAATATTTGAGGTCATGATTCCTCATTATGATGGCAATTAATGCCAATCTTGTCACACTACAAAAAAAAACTTAATTCTCACAGTGATTGGCCACCACTTGCGGAAGGTGACGCTTACGTCACATTATTACTAGGGATGCAACCACTTAAGGCCGACAAGAACTTAGGTGATGATATGCCTATGTTCACAACATTATATGTTGAACTCTTAAGGCCAACAAGAACTTAGGTGGACACGCCTACATTCAATTTATTACAACGCTGCCTCTTCAGGTCGGCAAGAATTCAGGCAGAAACGCCTACAATCCCTCTACATAATACTGACCTCTTAAGGCCAATCCAAAGTTAAGCGAAACACCCATACGTTTCCCATAATTATTATTTGTTGACCACTTAAGGCCATCGGGAACCCAAGCGGTACACACCCACGTCCACGCATATCTCAATTGTCATACATTACATGACTAAAGGCACCTTACTCGCCTAGAGATCACAACTCTGTCTTCCTAACAAATGTTTACCCCTCTTGAAATACAGACGGGAAATCATTTGAGGGTATCATGTACTGCGGAGTTTTAAGTACTTTAACTACTCTCTCAATAGCATTCATTAGCTAGAGAGTGGGGCCATATGACGAGAAACAAAAAGCGCCCTCAGACTCAAGCTTTGCATGAAGCCCAAAAAAGGATTCAACTACCCGGATACTAAGTAAACAGGCGATCCGGCTTTGCCCGGCCCGCCTATGCTCAAGCGGATCCAGATCACCTTCATCTAAGCGGATCTGGACAAGCCCCACCCGCAAGAGGACCTGGTTTGATCGAAGTTAGAGAGGTGGTGGTAACATCCACTATGCCTACGTCGACAGTAACAATGGCATTACCAATGCTATTAATAGCCAGACCACGGACATGCCAGAGAATCTGCGAGGACCATTGAAAAAGATTTTACTATAAATAATGAAGGGAGGCCCATGAGGTGGCTCTTCACACAATCTGAGAGAGAGAGAAACTAAGAGAGATTGTACTACCACTACTTCTAGTGGATATTTGGAAACACTACCCTCCTCCTAGATGTACATCCCTTGCGATAGAATTAGGTCACCAATTCTCCTATCTTTCTTGTGATTGCTTGCTTGTAATTTGTTAAGTCGGATCCTTCGATTACTTAAGAGATCTAATCACTTCCCTATTTCATATCAAACGACCCATTTCCCCTTCACATTTCTCTCTTTAATTAGAATTTTTTAGCTAGTTAGATATGTATTTTGAAGGTGTCCTAAAACCTTTCGTGGAAAAAATTTCACTCTTAACCTTGATCACTTAATTCTTTTTGATTTAAATTCAATACTTCTCATTTCCATTTGATCCTTCACCACTCTTATGCTATCTTCTTGGCTCTCTTATCATTTTTCGTGTTAATGAATTATCTCTCTTTTAACATCCATGCTTAGACACTTCGTTACTAAGTGAACTCACATTTAAATACAGCGAGTTTCATACATTCCACTGGAAACAACTCCAGATCTCTCCTATTGGAAAAAGTGAACCATACGAGGCCCTTAAGGGAACCTTCTCTAGCACTAGATTTGTGCCCTCCTCCTAACCTTCATTGACCTTCTATTCCTTGTGGGAGCCCCCATTTTTTTTTCTTTTATGACAAGGAATCCTCTTGCAAGGCAAACCTCGAAGAGCCCTGACTTGCTTACTCAGATGTGCAACCCCAGTGCAACATCAGAAGCAATAAGCAACAATAGTTGCTGCCAGCCCCCCACGATAGTATTCGAGTATGGCAAGCTGGGATTCAATCTTGCACCCCTTCAAGGGACCAACTTATGAGAAGCGGAGACACCAAATGTGCTATCAAAGAGTGCTCTATTCTCCTCATCCCCTCCCTTTCTTGGCCCTGCAAGGGCTACTGCCTCAGGGATATGGACCTCAGTCTCCCTTTTCTCCTATGCCTCATGTTCATCTCTAGCCAAATCACAAATCATCTCCCTTATATAATCTAATTGGTGGCATGACAATGCACCTTGGAGGTGGTGGGGAACTATTTTTGGAGGTCAAGGAGTAGCCTAATGATGGGGTTTTGGACCTGTACACCATAATTGTGAATCAAGGTGTTTGCAGTGATGCTTGAGTATGTAATCATCTCAATGATGCTTGAGATGAAAAGAGGCAAAGTTCCAATAGAGATGGTTTCTTTTCATCTCTTATTTCTTTCTCCTATTTGAGTTTTATCAATCACCCTATGACATTTATGTAAGAGTAATGATACAGAAACAAAATGTACATAATATTCTATGTAAAACATGACATGACATGTAATATATCATGTTATGTTGACGTGACGCTAATATATCGTAATCTATTTCTATAGGGAGAGGACATGTAATATAATATGTCATGTATGCAGAAAATTACATGTGCTTTGGTGTATTGTAAATTTTTTTTTATGTAACTTTTATACAAAAGTTTTAGTAATATTTACGTAAAACCTCCCTTTATATGCTGGTAGAATAACTTCAAAGGGAATCTCACGTAACGATATATGTTCCGACCTTGACCCCCTTTTTGTGAAAGGGATTGATTGGTGCGGAAAATCGTGTAGCATCTTTAAATTATTTCTTGGTAGTAGTACAGTGAACCTCATCACATTATTGGCGAAGGGTCCAATCTGGTCACGCCTTTTGAACTGCTGTAATGTGACGCTAACCACATTTTACTTCAACTTGGTTTAGAAAACTCCCTAAAAAAAGGACTACCATGTGGTTAGAATATCCAAAACACAAAAAAAGAAACAAAAATTCTCCCTGGGCAGACGAGTCCAAGAGCTTTTGAGACGGGGAGGTCAGGGACCACGAGGACACCCCGTTTTTTTTTTTATTTCAAATGAAGTTCCTTTCATTAAAAGGAATTAGAAATCATACAAGTGATGTAAGAAAAGAAAAAAGGTAACAAAATTTCAACCTAAGTCTAAAATAAATAGAAAAGAAATATTACTAACATGGACTTCAAATAGTGATCGGGAAATGAGTCACCGTGACGTACTCAAGATACGACTGTGTAATTAGGAAAATTTTTAGACATCAGCACAAATGGGAAATCCAACCAAAGTTGACACCGATACATCGCCCGACAAATCCCGATCGTAAAAAGCACGGATTCTCGCATGTCCCCCCAAAATAGCGTCAACCTCCAACAACAAGAAAAACTAAACAAACTAACAACGAAGAAAAATAAAAACATACAACAAAATGGTCGAACCAACCTATGAACCAACCTCGACAATCAGGGCTCGACCCAAGCATCAACCCAAACCCCCAGGGACCAAAAGGGCCATCCTCGCGCCAACCAACCACCACACACGGTCAATCACCACGCTGCCAACGACCCACCACCTCACAGACGTCGATCTGCAACAATAGATGTTCGATTAGGCGCATGGGGGCGGTAGCGCAAGTTTTGGTGACGGATCTGCAGCTCGATAGACGCTGCGAGCCCCCTCCGTGCCTACGTAGCCGCAACCGAGGACATCACCTTGCCTCTCCGCTGCTCGCCGTCGAGACTCCGTTGCTTCTACCCGACACCGCGCACACCACGAGCAGCCACGAAGCTTGACAGGATCGAGGAGGAGCTCATCGTCCGCTGCTCGCCCTGCTCGAAGGAGGAAGTGTCCGTCACTGCAAAAGATGGCTTGCATGTCAAGCTTGGAGCTGAAGGAGTGCTCCTGAGGGTGGGAGAAAACTACGGAGTGAGTTGGGAGGGCCCCGATCAACCTCCGATGGCCGATCAAGGCCCTTACGACCACTACTTGGCTTTCACAGGAGAGGGGGTGCGGGGAAGAAATGAAGAAACGTCTAAAATTTTTACTTCTTTACAATTTGGCAAGAAAATGAGTCTACCTTTTTGTTAGTATCTTCGTGGAGTGGTGTGTTTTGGAAAAATTAGGCTTTTCAAATGCAACCCAACAATAGGATCTTTTGAAATAGACTCACTTTGTTTAAATGTGGGTAAATTTTATCTAATTTAGATAGGATAATTTGTAGGATAGAAAATATTTATCCTACATGTAAATCTTATGCAGTTTAATTTAATCGCTCATGCATGGGATCATTGCTTGCTTAATTCTTATAGACTAAATAACTTACAAAAAATATAATCTCATCATTATTTATTATATTATTTATCTTACTCATAACGGATGAGCTATTCCACCTATTTACCTCACAAACAATGAAATCAGGTTCAAAGCATCACGAAGAGGTTAACTCAATGACAAAAAAATCACATGGGCATTTAAAAGGACATGAGATCAACAAAAAAAAAAAAAAAAAGCTCAAGATACACTATTACAATAGATTCAATATGCCTTGAATGGTCTTTAATAGCCGATGATTAAATAGCTCAAAACAAGAAATATATGGATTCAAATGATAGGTTGTGGAAAGCCATGTAAATAAATGACTTTAAAAGGATGAGGGACATACGAGAACAACAAGAAGTCCTACCCCCAACCATGCCTACTCGAGCATATTATTTTTTTTCTTTGAGGTACCGACACATCAATCGATGATATGAAGATATTTTGGTTAATATTAAAGATAATTTACACCCATCCTTGTGTCGAAATTATTGGCATCCGAATCTACATCTATTGTTCTTAAAAATGGAGAAAAAGTAAATAAATATATTTTAAAATATATTTTATAATATATGAATAAGAGTGATAATTTTAATTAATGTATTTTAATTTTCTACTTATGAAAATCATTTTTAATAAATAAAAAATTAAATTTTAATTAAAAAATTACTTTTTATAGGTGAAAAATTATATTTTAAGTGAAAAATTATTTTTCATCAATAAAAAGGTAAAATATATATATTTTTTAATTTTTCACCAATTGAAAATCATTTTCAATCGATATATTTTAATTTAATTAATTTTTAATCGATTGGTTTTTTATCGTACGATATAAAAGTATATTACAATATATATTTTCATATTTGAATCCTTAAAAATACATGGTAAAAGATGCTTTTTTATTTACTCCCAATCACATTGTCCAAATTAAAATTTTGGATACTTTCTACTACACAATAAGAAGTACCATAAGATCTTTTGGTAGCAAATTAATACAATGATATTGTAAAAATGTGCCCAAGAAAATGTGTGTATATTTGGCAAAGATATGTTGCCTTTGTAATAAGGATGTAGATTGGGAAACGTAAAAGATGATGTAAAAATTGATGCATGGCAGTGTAAATGTGATCTCAAATCGTATCCCTTCTTTTTATGCAAAAAAAATGTTGATACATGGTGGGGTCCACTATTATTGAACAACAACAAACCACTTTCATACGAATGCAAACCACTCAAATTGCCTTTAGAACCACTTTGCACTGATGCAAAATCTCTTTGCACGGGTGCAATCTTATTTTGCGCCTGTGAAAAATCACTTTGCACTTTCAAAATAATTTTGCACTGATGCAAAGTAAGATTGCATCGGTGAAATCTTACTTTGAACTACCTTGCACTGGTGCAAAATTAAATTCAAAGTGTTTCTTCACTTATGACAAGTGATTTTACACTTGAAAGGTAATTTTTCATCTTAGGATTTGGGGTTTAGTTTTAAGTGTTTAGAGTTTAGCAAATCCTAAGCCTTAAATCGTAAACCTTAAACCCTAAGCCCTAAGGTGAAAATTCACTTCTCATATGTGAAATTACTTTTCATAAACCTAAATCCTACACTCATAGGTCAAAATCACTTTGCATAGGTACAAAATCACTTTGGACATGTGAAATTACACTTGGAATAATTTTGTCCCGATGTAAAATGAGATTGCACAGGTGCAAAGACACTTTAAAATAATTTATCACCGATGCAAAGATACCTTAGAATAATTTATCACCGATAAAAAGTTATTTATCACCTATATATTTTAGGTTAAAGTGGTGTGGTAATTTTTTTGAATATTGTGAGAACTACTACGTAATAAATATTATATTTTTTTATTTCTTTATATTAAATATCAATTATCAAGTAGCCCTACATTCTTAACGTTATACGAAATACAAAATTAATATCCACACATTTTCTTATATTATTTTTTGTGTCAATCGATACGTTTTCCTATTTACCCTTCTCCATTGACCTCAAGCTATGTCATGGTGATTTTGCCATGGCTTGAGCCAACCTTTTTTAAAATTCAAGTCAATCATTTTATGGTCCCAGGATTTTATCGTGACTCAAATATAATAAACATATAATTGTTGCGAATCAAGTGAATGAAGACTTGAAGTACTCGGACAAATAACAAACATGGTTGTCAAATTATTAAATTACTCGAAGAATGGATCCTTTGACCACTATGGTTGGTGCAATTACGGTTCAAACTCAACTTTTGTGGTGATGGTGGTGGTGTGAAGCAAGGAGGAGGGCTCAGTAGAGAAAGGGGGGTTGATGAAGTGGGGAGGAAGGTGGAGTGGGGGATGAGGAAGGAGAGGATAAGAAATAGAAAAAAAAAAAATTTAAAGGTAGATTAATAAATTTTTATTACTTTTTAAGTTTAATACTGTTAAAATTAACTGTGCTAATGAATTGAGCGATAATTATAAAAATAAGATAATTTTTAAAGATATTTAAAATAATACTGAGCATTGGATTATAAAAAGATAAAATTTAAAAATTTTAAGGACGTCTACCTAAAAATCTCGAGAACAAACTTAGCCGATAATCTACGGAGTACGGAGAGCCGACGTGGGCAGCGGCGTCCAAACAAGTGGGATGGACGCAGTCGCCATCCCCAGGACGTGAATCCGACACTCGATTCGTGATCCAGCGGCCGCGATTCGCCCAAAACCCCCACCGTGGTCGCCCCCACCGCGGGGGTCATCTCCTCCCGCAACGCAGACCCGCCCGCTTACCCCCCGGCAACTAGACGGCGTCTCCGCCCTCCAATACCGAATCGACGGCTTATACTACCCTCTTTCCCGGTCTCCTCCTCGAGTCGCCCCTCCCTCTGGTGATGGCGTCGGGGTCGGTGATGGCGGTGCCGAAGGAGCTCGAGAAGGACGGGAGGCTCGAGCTCGGCCTCAGGGCCACCCCCGCTCTCGGCCTCGTCGTCAAGGTCCATGGATTCTCCTTGTTGGATCACGAGTTGAGTTCCTGGGGTCCGATCTTGGATGGGGAGTTTAGTTGTTTTGAGTTCATGCCGAGTTCTTTGACTCCCGGTAGGTTTTGTTATTGGTTTTTGGTGAGAAGAGTTGGTGACGATGGACTCATCTGACTGTGTTTAGACACTTTTTTTGTTTCGCTGTTGTTACTGATGGAGCAAAAGAGACAGTTTTCTTGAGGTGTTCGGTACTTATTTTGCATTCTCTCTTTTTTTTTTGTTTTAAAAATTGATTTCTTTCGTATTTGTGGGAAAAGGCTTAATTGCTGTCGATGATGAGGATGATCAGTTGCAACGATGAAGTTATTCTGTATTGAGAATCGTGAATTGTCGACTGTTGAAGAAAGAGTCGAGTTGGAGAAAGGATGCTTATGCTTTTCGTATTCGCTCTCTTTTTTTCGTTATTCATATGTAGATAGATAGTTTGGTCCTCGAAGAAGAGGATCACTCGTTCAAGTGCGTGTTGTGTTTTTGGTTTTGATAGCTTATGATGTTGCATGATAGAGGTGTTATCGTCTTTTTTCTTTTTTTCGCGTGAAGGAAGGGACGGGAAGATTGGGCTGGGGATGGGGTTCATGTTTGGATGTTCGGAAAACGATCGTGATCTTAAGTTCATGTTAGGTTTTAGATTTCGACGGTTGAAGGTTCCGAATTAGAATTTATGATGATCTGAACACATATAACTGTTGATAAAAGGATCAAGTGCAGTTCAGTCTGATTATTTAAGTCCTGGAGAAAGTGATCGACTTTGAATAAAGTCAAACAAAATCAGCAGCTGTGAAATCTGTCCTATACCAGCCACTTAGGTTCTCTGCTTCTCGTCAGAAGTGAGGGTTATGTGATTTTTGATGGTTCGATCTTATGCACAATTAGCGGTTTACGGCTAGATCTTGTTGGAATGTGGAGTCTAAATGCAAATACCTATTTTGGTATGAAAAAAGGTTACTGATGTTTTGTCGGATTCATGTGGGACTTATGGTTTCATATCTATGAAATATTTGTTAGACAAAATGTGAAGGATATGTTGCCTGATGATGACTGAAAGGACATAGTTTGCTTTGTCTTTGTGCTTCAGAATAAATTTGTGCTGAAGAGGGAATTGGCGGAATTTCTGAGTGGGGCGTTAGCTGGGGCCATGTCAAAGGCTATTCTTGCTCCACTTGAGACTATCAGGTGAATATTTGTTTATTTTTTTCTGCAGTGCTGATTTTTCATGTTTGGGAATCTGTGTTCAGCTTATGCCTGTTACTTTTGGATAAATTGAACATCTTCGCAAAATGTGTATGGTTATCTATTGTAGAAAGTAGGCAACTGTGTTAATGCAGTTTGCATGTTTAACAAGTATTACTAGAATGAGTTTTGGATAATGAGTCGATTATCTATAGTGTGTTATAAACAAATGGCCACCTCCCACTCCACTCTTCCCCACTTCTGAAAACTTGAGCGACACACCTGCCTTTATCATCATGCAAGCCCCTGATTGGGCCGTCGCACCGGTTGGGACACCTCCTTCTTCATAAAAATATGGATACAATGTAAAAATTGCACCTAAGCCACATGTTTCAACAAAATTGTCAACACACTGTTGAAACTTGGCCAATATAATGCTAGCATTCTTGCATTTCGACATTACATTTGTGGTGATACTACCCTACATCAGAAAGAGGCCATTTTCTTGCCATGTCCCGGGCACATCGTGGGCACGCAGAACACTTCTCTACATTGTTGAGCTTGTCAGCCTACTTCTAGCTCTTTGCTCCACTCTGGCCATGGCCGCTCCTTCCACAGGTTAGGCAGGTTTTTAGCACTACTCATGTCTTTCTTTCTTTGGAGTTCCACACAAGGCATAGCCTTCCTAAGGAGGTGTGCTAGCAACTTGAGCATGTACTACCCTTCAATGCCCTCTTAGCCGGTACAACTGACTTCCGCAATGGCCACCCACTTTTTTGAGTTGCATTGTGTTACCTTTCTTGCATATTTCCACAAAGCAGTTGTGGCATTCGGAGTAGCGAGGGTTTGGGCTCCAAACTGCATCCATGGCCTTTTCCTTTCTAGCTTCTACTTACGGTTTGATTCAAAAAGCTTCATCCTTTATTACTCTCATTGCACAATGTTTGGAGGGGAGGAATGACAAAGTCTTCTCAAGGTGTGGTTGCCGCCATTGCAAGTTTTGGGATCAGAAGTGCTGTGGAGGTGGGCTCTCATGCGCAAGCGGTCCACTAGGTTTTGGTCAATCTTGTTTGCCGGAGATGTTGCAAGCGGCTCAGGCGCACTTGGGACTCAACCTTCTCCCTCGTGGCTCTTACTTTCTGCTGTTGGGGACCATGTAAGACAAAGCACCTTTACATGATCTAGAAACAGGCTTGTTCAAGATTTCGACCTTCATTGAATTTTTCGTTTGCACGGATCAGTCAGATTGACAGGAATTTCTCTTGGTGGTGCCATTACCATCCAGAGCATGGAGCAATGGTTGGAGATCCAAGGTGCTGCTAGGAAACCATGTTTTGTCGATGCCTTCTTTTCTCATATATTGTGTTTTTTCTCTGTTGGTTCTGTTTTCTTGGTTGGTTGTAAGTTTTGTTGTTCCCCCTGTTGGGGTTTGAGTTCCCCCTTGATAGGCATTTGAATTCCCTCCCTTATGGAGGCTTGATGTCCCCTTTTCCTCTAGATGGTTTCTTTCCCCTTTAACGAGTTCATGTTGCTAAAAAAAAAAGATTTTGTATAGTGCATTTGAGTAGGAAATATGTGCAACCTTATTGAAGGATATGAGTTGCTTTACAGATGATGAGACATCATTTCTTCTGATAATTTTGTGGCTGCATCAGTTTCTATTGGAGAACCATCACATGCCCTTTGGCATTGCGAAATTTTGAGATTTGGGATGTTGTTCGTTTATGCCTTTCACAACAACTTGGATGGAGTGGATAACATGCTTTTAATCCTAGAAGAAATCTCTTATGGAGTGGATAATACACTTGAAATTTTGAGCCTTAAGATCCCAAAATTTTTGTGGTCCCTCCGTAAAGATTTGAATGGAGTGGATAAATTTTTTATTCCTAGAATGAATATACCTTTCAAATGATCCTAGAACAAATATCTTGTGGAGGTAAATGGATGGAGGTTCTCACTTTCCTCATGATCTATGCTTAAGAAAATTATGAGTTAGATGTTGGGTCAAATTGAAGATGCAACCATGCACGACAAGATGGATGCACGATTTGATGATTGTCAGTTATTTCTTATGATCATTGAAGAGGGGTACCTCCACTAAGAAGAAAACTGAATATAACCTTTCACCCTCACTCTCTTCCTCTCTACTCTTTGTAACCAGCACATGAAGTTTCAAGATTCTGCCTCTCTATTTATTGACTCAATATAAGATTCAAATTTTATTCTAACAGGTTTCTAGATTTATTGTCCAAGTCCATATAAATCTGTTCTGTGACTCCTGTCAGCCCGTCCATTATATTTTCTCTCAGTCTTTCGAATACTGTTGAAGGTGGAGAAGTGCTTGATTGGTTTGATGAGAGATTTTTTGTGAACTAATTATGACATGAATAGCAAAGGGCGAGATTGGTGGCCTTAGATGATGTTTGTAGGCCTGTGAGGGAAGGGGGACTGGGTATCAAGCACTTGAGATCAATGAATGAAGCGTTATTGGCCAAGTGGGTGGTTAAAATCATGGAACCTGGAGATGATCTTTGGTGTAAACTCTTTTTTGCTTGCTACAAGTGCACTTTAAATTGGAAGAAGAGGCTCCAACTTCCATGGGACGTTTCCCCTTTCTGTAAGGGAGTTTCTGTGGTCTTGTCCTAAGTTGAGGAAATATTTCGAGCCGAAGTTGGGTAATGGGCAGTGGTACCTGATTTGGAAAGATACTTGGAGTGGAAATGGCTTGCTTTCTGAAATTTTTCCGTGCTTGTTTACTCTGGCCAGCAATAAACTTCCCCACGTGCAGTCCTGTTGGAATGGGGCGTGGACTCTTTCATTTCTCAGCCCTCTTTCTGATCATCGTGCAGAGGATCTGACACAGTTGCTGCTCTCTATTGATCATTTGCGGCCTCAACCGAAGTTCAATGCTTTGTTATGGAACTCTGGTGCCTTCTCTGTGTGTGACGCCTTATATCAGGTTAAGGAGGTCTCCGTCTCAGCTTCATGTTGATTTTCTTTGGGATTGCAAGTTGAACTGGACAGCAGCCTGCCCATTGAAAGTAAAGGTCTTCTGCTGGCTTCTTTGGCGTGGACGAGTTTTGACGAAGATTGTGCATGCTCATTGGGTCCTGGGAGCTGATAGTAGTTGTCCTTTATGTGGAATTTTGCACATCTTTTCTTTGCTGTATGCTTTCCCAAGAAGTGTGGCACCACACTAACCTCAGCTGGATAGATTTTACAAATGCCTAAAGGTTTTGGGAAACCTTCAAAAATGGGACGTTGCAACCAAATACAAATGTTTGAAGATCTAAAGGTGAGAGGGCCAAGGCTTTGGCTGTGTTATGGGAAATTTGGCTGGGTAGGAATGGTATTATTTTCATGGGGGAACAACCTTATGTTCAAAATTTTACCTCATGTATTTTCTCCTTGATTTCTTGTTGGGACAAGTTTTTGTAGCTTTGCTGATTTGTATTAATATTCGTGGGTGACGACTGTTAGCGTTGGATAGCCACCCTTTAATTTTTCGAAAAAGCGTCCAATTAGGAATATTTTGTTCCTGGTAATCTCCCACTTGACTTGAATTCCTTTACACTTGTCACCTTTTCAACTCTGGACCAATTTACCATTCAAGTGAAAATCCAATTAGGAATATTCTATTCCTAGTAATCTCCCACTTGACTTGAATTCCTCTACACTTGTCACCTTCTCGACTCTAGACCAATTTATCTTCATCTGCTGATCCTTTACTGCAAAATCTACACTCGCCTTTATGTGTTGCAGCCTCCTCAAGTGTGCAAATAGCTTAGTATCATGATGTTGGTTGTTGTACCATCCATCTCTTGTGATCAAAGAATGTGTCCCTATCCTTAATTTATCTTCGTCTGCAGATCCTTTCCTGCAAAATCTGCACTTGCCTCCATGTGTTGCAGCCTCCTCAATTGTGCAAATAGCTTAGTATCATGATGTTGGTTGTTGTAGTAGCATCCATATCTTGTGATCAAAGAATGTGCCCCTGTCCTTATCTAGAGCAAATTTGCTTCTTCATGTATGTTTTTGCAACAGAGATGCATCAATTTGTTGCTCTCTTCTTGTACTACTCACATGGGGAATAGTTGGAGCTCTATTGTTGGTTACGACTCTCTTCTCGAGCCTGTACATTTGGTTCTGCATCCTTCTTTCACACATCAACACATGTACTTTTCTTACGTTAAGAACTCCCCGTTCGAGGAAGATCAGCTACCTAAATCAAAGTCTTCTTGACAATAAGTGCATGTTTGACACCTTGTATAGTTCTCACCATCTTGTAAATCATGTGAAATCGTGACAATCCTTGTTTACTGATATTGTGAACCTCTCAACTTGCCAACCTGATAGTCCTTCATTCATTTTATGCTTGATATTTATATCTAAACTTACTAAGCCCACTAGTCATCTTGAATCTAACTTCTCTTTCTCGTCAAGTAGGCTACCATGTCTTCCGTTAACAAGACAACGGATACAAAGTCATTAGGGTATGAACTAGCATATAACTTCTTCTCACTTTCCATGTATTTCTTTAGCTTCTCATATTTCTCATGGCTCTGAAAATTGGCAATCATGTGACTTTTGTTACACTAAAAGCATGTATGTGGCCTCTGTGACTATGGTGATCCTCATTTGCTTGTTTTTCCTTTTGATCTACCTTGATTGCTCTTAGTAGCTAGCATTGGACCTTTTTTAGATGTTGCTTTAGCTACATCCTTATATGGTGGCTTGTGCGTCAGTAGTGCACCAATTTTCTTGTCCAACATGATTGTCTTCTCATAAAGCAATGTTGTAACTATGCAATCAAAGGAAGGTCGAAGCAAATCCAACAGGTTCAATGTCTTGTTCTCCTTTAAAGTACAATTTTTCATCTTTCAAATTCTCTTCAAGGACGATTTGTGTCAGTCATTGTCTGGTTGAACTTGTCCAAGTATGCCTCTAAGGTAGCCCCCATAGCCATCCAAATTCCATACAATCTCTTCTTCACCATGAACTCCTTTCTTGAAGATTTGTACTTATCTTCTCTCAAGCGTCTCCTAAATATCAGTTGGATCTTCTAACTCGACTTCACAGAGGATGTTGTTTATAAAAAATAGTTGTACCTTGTTGCTTGCAGGATCTTTCTTCTCTTGCCATTCTTCATCCATCAATTATCTAGATTTCTCTTTATTCTGGATAGCTTTGACATTTCCCTCTTGTGGGGGAATATTCTTCATACATTCCATAGTGCAATCATTCTTCCCATTAAAATGCTCCACTGAGAATGATGTGCCTTTTGAGATGAATTTCTTTTGATCCATGTGCATAGTGCTCGTGCAATCTTTAGATGTCCTACTGCCTCTGCTCAAAGTGGATCTCCAGCAGTCATTTCAAAGCTGTTTGTGGAGCTTGACCACACCACGTTTTTCTCCTACCACAAAGCTTGCTACCTCAATTGCATCTACCATTGATTTAAGACAAGCATTTTGACATGAAAATCATACTAACATGTAAGATTCAAAAAATTTGAGTCATATGCCTGATCCGAGCCATCTGTTTTGCCAAGAGAGTGTTAAAACCTCAACATCTACTCTCGGATTACTTTAGTCGACCTTCATTTGCACCCAATATGTTCCAATCCATCTCAGTCATTGTGTTTGATGCACCAAAGGTGCATCCTTCATATTCAACCCAATGAAGGCATCGTAGCAATTCATAGTTGGGTTGTACCTCTTCTTCCGCATTAAGGACTCTTGCAAGTTAAAGTAGAACCAAATTAACCCCCATGTCAAGGACATTCTTGTTGCATTGCTACCTCATAGCCACTGTCATTCTCCTCTACAGATCTTTCCTTTGCTCTGATTGCCATTGCCTATGTGCACCCTCAACTAATGCACCAGCTATCACAAGACTAGGCTCTAATACCAATTGTTGGGGCAAACATGATTTGCACATCAAATATGCAACCACACTCGATAAGATGGATGCACAATTTGATGATAGTTGGTCACCTCTTGTGAAGAGAGCTTCCACTGAGAAGAAAAAGGAGTACAACCTCTCGATCACTTTCTTCCTCTCTCTCTCCAATCAACATTCAAAGTTGAAGGCTTTGATCCCTCTATGTATAGACTTAATACAAGACTTAAATCATACTCCTAATAAGATTGTAGATCTATCATTCAAGCCACAGGCTAATCAGGAATACTAATATATCAACATTCTAGAACTCACTGATATGTTAAACTGGATGGGAGGCTTGCCAGTTCGCATTTTTCCTTTAACATGCTATTATTCCGATGTTGGATAGACAAATATTTGCTTGTTGATTGAAAAAGTAAAAATGCATGTAACAATATTCCTAAAGCTAGATAATGGAATATGAATCATTAATCGACAATGATTTAAATGGGCATTTTTGACGGGTGGACATATGAACATCCATTAGTTTTCGATAGGCAGGCATTTCATTGGTATGCCGGTGGTACAGTCGGCAAGCTCTGGTATGTCGACTGCTGCTGCTGCCTGCTGCTGCGCTCTGCTTCTGCTGCTGGTGCCTGGCACACGCTTTGTGCTGCTGCCCCAGTGCTTCGCTTCTGTTGCTGCTGCTGCTGCGTTGCTGCTGGCGATGCACGCTCGTGCTGTTGGCATACGCCATGCGCTCCTATAGCTGCTGCTGCCGCTACGCTGCATTGTTGGTAATGTTGCCGAAGCGTTACTGAGGTACAAGAAGCATATGCCATTGGAAATTTGGAAGTGCAATGATACCTCATTTTCCATTGATAATTCCATGCTATCTTTCCCTTTCTCCCCTCCCGTATTTATTGGACTTAGAGGTCTTCCAAGTCCCGACTTATGAGTTCTAACTTCTAATGCATCGAGACATTATAGTTTCAACTTTTACTTTGAAACTGTATGCTTTGATTATTTCATTCTTAAATTTTTTATATTCTTGGATTCAATTTGGACGGTAATTATTTGATATTTGATTATTGAACTTGAACATGATATGATTATGTTGCATATTATGATATAACACTCTTATTCTTATATAAATCACTTTAAGTATTTGATTTTCTTGAAATTTATATCATTTTGACTGCTTCTATCATTTTTCTTGGCATACCCTCGGTGTGCCTCCGAAATTGCTCATTTTCGGGCCACTAAAATCGTCGAAATATGAGTGTTTCCTCGACGTTCCCTCGACATGCCCACGAAATATATACTTAGAAATTCATTGGCACGGCATCGAAATCAGCATTTCGAACTCTGCTAATCGATATGATCAAATATGGCAAATGTGGTCTTGGTCAATAGGGCAGGCCATCCTAAATATAAGTGATATATGGATTATGAATCATTAATCTATGTCAGCTGTAATATTGGAAATCCAAATGAAACACATTGAATAAAGCATTTAATATCATTCACCAAGGTATTTCTTATACATATAAATATGCCTTATAAGGATGTAGTTATCTTGATGATTCTGAAAATCAATACATGGTCATTACCAGTGCACTTGCAAAACTCAGACAAATCTCCATTTTGAATGGTGATAATAGGAGATTATATGCACACCTGAAACTTATATCTTGTTAATTCCAAAAAAACACACATGGAGTTCATGCAAATATCCACATCAAGTGGAGATAGGAAGAGATGGATATAAACATCCAAGTCCTTCTGCATCCAATCTTGTCCACTGGTGCATCTGATAGCAACTGAGGAATGTGTCATTCAATAATGCGCAAAGCCTTCTAGCTAGAAGGAATATTTTAATCAGCTACACATATCTTATATTGTTTGTCCCTTCTGAAACTCACCCCTCTTGTGAAAGGTCTATAGTGTGGACTTGGTTTCCTTGTCCTTTGGCACATGAATGCTCAAGTAGAATCTGAATGAACTTATTTCAGTGATTTTGTTATGCTTTTGGCATGCTCTAGCAGAAAAAAAAAACTTGGGATTACTGATAACTAATGTGCAGGACAAGGATGGTGGTAGGTGTTGGATCAAAGCATATTGCTGGAAGCTTTTTTGAGATCATCGAACATCATGGATGGCAAGGACTTTGGGCTGGCAATGCTGTTAATATGCTTCGCATTATCCCTACGCAGGCTATTGAACTTTCTACATTTGAATCTGTCAAAAGATTTGTTACATCTGCCCAAGAAAAGTGGGACTGCAGGAAACACCCAAATTTGCAGATTGGGCATTTAGATCTGGATCTCTCTCTTTCCTGGATTTCTCCAGTTGCCGTAGGAGGTGCAGCTGCTGGCATTGTTAGTACACTCGTATGCCATCCTCTTGAAGTCATTAAGGTAATTGTCACAGTAGGAAAAGATGTGTTTGTGCTTTTATTGTTCTGTGTTTGTGCCTTTATGCAGGTAGTCATAATGGGAAGGATTGTGATTGACTAAATTTTTTCATGTTGTCCATCCAACTGGATTAGAAGTTTCATATCTTTTTTATTAGAATTCGTGGGTTCTTACTAGTTTACTGGACCTCTATGTAGGAATGGTATTTGTAAATTTTGGATGGTATAGGAAAATGAGGCATCAGTGAAACGACAGGAAATATTTAGGCTACAAGAACAAGAAAAGGGCATTTTACATGTGAATAGCCACTTATGGCCTCATTTAATTGCTGATTTTTTCATCTGATGCATCAGACATAGATATTTCATATATGCATCGATGGTCTAAACATAGTATGTTTGCTTCCAGTGGTTTGTAAAGGGGAGCTCATACCTATGCTCTGCCCTTATAAAGAGCCCTACGATCTGCAACATCTTTGTTCTTGTTTTTATAATATTCAAAAATCATGAAAGGCAATTGTTAATAGCAAATTATGAGTTATTTTTGTGCCAACTTGAAATTGATTGAGTGAACCGTAGCTTGCCGAGTAACCTGTTTTTCTCTAAGCCTCTAACATTTTGTCATGCTGTGGTTTAATACATTACTTGGTGAAACTCCAAAGGGGTATTGTTGTGCTTATTTGACACCATGGTTTTATGCAGGATCGGTTAACAGTGAATCGTGAATTTTATCCCAATATAACAGGTGCCTTTTCCAGAATCTATCGTGATGATGGTGTTAGAGGCCTCTATGCTGGTCTTTCACCTACTTTGATGGGGATGCTTCCATATAGTACTTGCTATTATTTCATGTATGAGACAATAAAGAAATCATACTGCAAGACAAAGAATAAAAATTCACTGAACCGTGCTGAGTTGCTGCTTGTTGGGGCTCTGTCAGGTTAGATACTAACTAGTTCTAAAGAACTTCACAGTAATTTTAACTGTTTAAAGTATGTATGAATTGTATTTAAGTCTAGAAATCTTATGTCATGACTGTGCCATCATTCTGTTCTTTTAGACACTTCTGTAGAGGAAGAATATTTGTGAACACTTGAACTTTGTTTTCTATTGGTTAGGTTTTACGGCAAGCACCATCAGCTTTCCCCTAGAAGTTGCAAGGAAACGGCTCATGGTAGGTGCATTACAAGGCAAATGCCCACCCAACATGGTGGCAGCACTATCAGAAGTGGTGAAGGAGCAAGGTCTGACTGGACTTTACCGTGGATGGGGTGCAAGCTGCTTAAAAGTCATCCCAAATTCTGGTGTAACATGGATGTTTTATGAAGCATGGAAGGAGATATTACTTGCTCAAAAGCCCTATTTATGATGGTTGGTAGGAAGGACTAACAATATATAATTTTAATTCTTTTGCCTGTTGGGGCAGTGATTGCAACCTAAAGGCAGCAGCTGATGCATCTGATATGGTCCTTGATGCTGACTCCACACGGGTAAAAGTTAAAGAGGGTGATTGGTAGACAGTTGGAAGTTCTCACTGGACCTTATTCTCGTGTGCCAGGATATTCAACTGCCTGATTTGGAAATTGACAAGATTTCATCTGAAAAAACAGGGAGTATTCGTCTTTTGATAAAGAATCGCTGTGATGGGTACTTATCCCACGATCCATCATTGTATTTTTAGAATGTTGTATGAAGTGTTGCATGAGAATTTATCTTGTGCATTGCACTGCTTTAATTCCAAATTGCAAAAGCTCTATCAAGCATTTTGTGAATGTGCAAATTGGTGATTATTTGGAGGCTGAATAAAGTGGCCCTATGCTCTGCTTTATCCTTTTAGGTGAACTGCTGTCTGGAGAGAGTTTGGCTTCTTCTTTCCTCTTTGGAATCTATGATTGTATCGGCCTGGTATGTTGAGAGTAGCTGAAGCTTTTTGTGCCACCAACTACTACGATGAGGAAAATTTTCTTTTATTTACTTGGACTGTTTGAAGCAGTCATGTTCTACAGATGAGTTGACAATGTTGCTGCGGCCAATCGTTCTTCCACCTTCATCTTTTATAGTATATCTTTGCACATTAAGGTGCTATTTGGTAGCAAAGTCTACTTGACCTCTGTTTGAGCAAGTTTAAGTTGGTGCACATCTGACTTGGGATAAGGTAACTTACAAATTTATTTCACCTTCTTTGTGAAGTAAAGATTTAACTTACCCGTTATTTCAAATATCAAAATTCACTTATTCCTTCCTTTTCTACTTTTCTCTAATTCTTTTATTTATTTCACAAATTGATTCTCCATATCAAACACTGCCTAAATGTAATAAAGTTTAACATCAGATCTGCGGCACCTGACATTTTATTCTTTCAAAATATTCTTTTTTGAATGACAATGGCGATCTTTTATATATATATATATATATATCAATATCATTGAATTCTGATGCTTTGTTACGAGAAAAATAGAAAATCGAAACCCGAATAAACACCCTATCCTATGCCTCCCGTAGAAAAAATGAGACACTGATCCCGAAAGTTACGTGTGCTGTTGCTGTGACAGAAATAGAGGGCGCTGATGCACTGCGTGGGGTTTACATACAGTAAAGATGGATCTCATATGCGTGTAAGTACCGATGGTGTTGCCTTGTTATGGAGTTGGACTTCCCCGTATACTATGTCACAATCTCTTTAGTTTGATATCGACTACACCTAAATGACTTTTACAATGAACGCGTAGAAATGTGTCACAATCTCTTTAGTTTGATAACAGTTACACCTAAACGAATTTTACATTGATCGTGTAAATGGAATCAGGCTATGGATTCTATGCTGAGATAGATACATGGATATGGCCACCGTTCTATGAATAGGTAGGCATCACATGGAGCAAATCTGGGTAGTTTCCCGAACTAGTGATTTCTTGATTCCTTTTTATGCTGTTTGTAAACGTTAGAAGGGGAAGAAATTCAGTGCAATTGTACTTTGTCGCCAAACAAGATTGGAAATCCTTCTTCTTGGCGAGGAGCAACATTATCCTAATCAACATGGGCTTTGATGAACCAGGATTTCAACTTGGATGAGGCTCCAAAAGTCGGGGTTCATACAAGATCCACCTAAAGAAAAGAGTTTATTATTACAAAAGGCTCCCTCAACTATGGATATTTTTCTCGATTTTCGTCTCTAGCTTTTGAAGTTCCCATACATTTGAATTGATTGAAGTTTTCCATGCCTCTTTGTCCCCATCCTTTGGAGTTCTTGTCTTATGTTGCATTCAGGCTTAAAAAGATTTGTCATTTCCCGACAAATGCTCTTCAAGACTTGGCAGGTCTTCCTTCGATTAGTTTAAGATGCACGGGAAGTTCTTGACAGATGGATAACCCATTAATTACAGTGCATATGCAATTGCATTTTTTGTGTTTTTCATATGCACTTACGTGACGAAAGCAAGTAATGATTTGCTCTTAACTACCATACTTTGGGAGTATAGGCAATGCCTCTACTTGGTAAAAAGTAAAAACTAGGTTAAGGATGCAAGAGTAAGAAGAACCAAGAAGAATCCACGAGGAATACGTTTGAGGAAAGAGAGAAGAAAATGGGGAAAGAAAAGGGAAAATGGTAAAGGATGGTTACATAGGTCACTTGAGCTATTATTTCGTACTCAGATTTTGTAACTCGATACATCATTTCGGTTAAATTTGAGGGGCGAAGCACGAACACGTAAAAGAAAAAGGATCTGAATATAATTTTCAGAAAATTCCGATGCGTAAAAAAGTGCCTAATTTTTCTGGCCTTGTGCGCTCGATATGATCATATCCGATTGGAGAATGACTACTAGATTTAAATTACACAACTAAAATTCTGCAGTTCAAAATTTTCTCAACATAATTAAGTTGAGCATTTGGTTTAAATGAAACCTGGACTGGAGTGAAGAAAAAAAATAAAACTCAAGAAGTCCATCCTCAGCTCTGCTGATTTTGTATGCTACAGAGTTCTAAGACAGCCAGCACTAAATTCAGAAGAACATCCCCAATCTTAGATACTAGCAGCTCTCTCTACGTGAGCAGCAGTGTAGGTGCTTGTGTATCTTTACAACCCCTCAATCTATACTCCAGAAACATTCAAGGAAACAATATTTTCTAAGGGTTTATTATTTTCTGTCTCCAGGTCAATTTAAATGTGTCAAAAATAAAAAAATAAAAATCACATGTGACCAAGATGCAAAATCATTTCTGAATAAGCCCTAAGTGACTGCCCCAGTGATATCTGCTGCATCCTGAAGCAAACATATTGAAGAACAAATCACGGCCAACACGCACAAATATATCATCTAAACTTACCGTTCAATGCCAAGAACCAGTTTTTTTCCCTTTTTTTTTTTTTTTTTTAACTTTGTCAGACATCAAAATCACACGAACTAACCTGTTATATATGCCTCAACTCCTGCGCAAATGTATAAGCAGAACAGGATCTCATTTAAATGAAAAGCTTGAGAACTAAGGACCTTGGAAGCAGGATGAGAGAACTTTCATAATATTTCATTTAATCAGGACCACCGGATATCATGACTAAAGTTCAGCTGTCTAACTGCAATCTCAGCAGAGAACTACTTGTACTTCATACACCGAGAACCCGTCCACGAACATTAGGCATGAGGTATTGGAGCTCCTCCGGCACTTGGATACGCATACGGTGATGGGTCGAAGAAACCATAATCTTCTTCTGCCTCCTGAGATACCGATGCGCTTCCATGCTCTGGATATTGTCCATGACTGTGGAAGTTGGGACTTCTTTGTTCTTCTGGTGGGTGGGATGATCCACGAATCTCGATTCCATTTCCAGCTCCATGCTTCCAGTGATGGATAATCTGAGCATCCGCAGTATCTGGTAGTACTTTCTTCTGCGATGATGGTTGAGGAAGGAAATGCACGTAAGCTGATATCATGGGATTGCTTCCAGTGACAAGGAAAACAAGTGAAATGGACATCATAAGTAGTTGCAATGGTCCCATTGATACACCAATCTAACTCGAAAGAAATGGCACAACAGTCAAGAGAAGCCTAGGCAGAGCAGGCTGTTCTTCCCCAATTAAAAGGCTTTGAGATGACCACCGCACTTACCATGTTAACTGATGTACATAACAAGAATGTGTTCCTCAATAATTTCCAAAGATCACATTCATCAAATAACCGCCGGTTCACGTTGCCGACATGTTGTGGAGATTTCAGGTTCTTGCAGACCAAGCAACCACAATCTTCGGCTCCAAAAAGGCCACTCGTTGATAACAGGTAGGAGACATCCAAACAGAGAGATCAAAAAGAGAAGCAACTTTTCACACAGGCCAACAGCTTAAGTAGAACTGCTGGAAGTCAACCAGGTAGAACAATAATCTTTAACAAAGGACAACCAAAATTTCAGACCTTAAAAGGAAAATGCGGTGAAAATTTGTGTTAAGTTATCCGACAAAACAAATTCACCACAACTCTACAAGGAGCATGAAGATGTAAGCATTTTCCACACTTCTGATCCCTTGAAATTCTTTCTTTCAACAAGGGGATATTTATTCATTGAAAAATACATGTACACGAATAGAGCTTTTTTTTCCCTAAAAAAAGGACATTTAGCTTACAACTATCTCGCAGTTGCCAACTGTCCTCACATGTTTCCACAAGAGAAGCATGACCGAAGAGCCCACACCATCTATTATGTACTTCAAAAGATTGCTTGATGGTGTCACAAAGCATGACTGAACTAACAGGTAAAATACAATAGAGGTATTTCATCTGTGGCTTACCATGTTGTCCAGTAGTAAACATGGGAAAGCAACAAAGAAACTTGATTGTAGAGTTGGTGCACACGCTCTGTTCCACTGGCATAGCTCGCTGCTGTTAATGGTCTTTTACATATATGGAGCACTAAGGCAATGGTCATGCTGAGAAGTTGTCATGCATTTGTTAGCCTTCCATGATTCAGAATGCATCTTCGTGATCTTTTATCAGCCTGCATGTCAAAATTGAGATTGTCAGACTGATATGCAGAATTTTCTGGAGCAAAATTTGGAAGCTGGCACTTGCTGAATGATCACCACAATTTCTCAAAAATCAAGATTTTTCGAGGGGCTCTTGCTTGTATGCGAACAATAATATTCCAGATGCACTTCGTCAAACAGCAGTAAATGTTCTTGTTGGTTTAATGTTGGCCACTTCCATTCATTTTCTTGCTTTCAAGAGCATCAAGAAATGGGATTATTTAAGGTTCATGCTACAAAGCCTGTCTTACAGTGGTAATGATGAATGCCAATTGTAATTCTTTTTGGATGTTATGCAACTGCATCAGGGCATAAAACTTTTGCAACTTTTTCAAATGGGAAAAAAGATTAAGATAAAATTCTTCCACATATGATGGGGGTGGCCAGTTTTGCTTTGATGAAATCGAACGTGCTTAACTAAAGGAATATGTGTAATATAATTTTGTGCCAAACATTGGAAGGTGACAAGCCCACAATAGATTATGCATTAACTCCTCTACAGAAACATTAGCAGTGCAATGGCTTCTCATAAATCGAGAACGAACCAACATTCCTGTTTTCAGGTTTATATGTCCCCACTAGAATTAATTTAAACAATAGAAGTTTTTCTTGTATACTGCTGTAAATAGTTTTGTAGAGAAATTGAGGCTTCGTTATCTCCTCAAGAAAACCCTAAGCCTCTATTTATAGAGGGAGGCTAGGAAAAATTGTAAACAAACCCTCAAGGAAAAGAGGAAAACAAAACTGAGACAGAAAAATGAAACCATAATAGGAAAAACTCTTCACTCTCCCTCAAGTTGAAACAGCACCAGCCGAAAGACGTATGAGGAAGTGCCTTGGTGAATATATCACCGGCTTGTTCTCCTGAGGTCACATTGTAGAGAAATTGAGACTTCGTTATCTCCTCAAGAAAACCCTAAGCCTCTATTTATAGAGGGAGGCTAGGAAAAATTGTAAACAAACCCTCAAGGAAAAGAGGAAAATAAAACTGAGACAGAAAAATGAAACCATAATAGGAAAAACTCTTCACTCTCCCTCAAGTTGAAACAGCACCAGCCGAAAGACGTATGAGGAAGTGCCTTGGTGAATATATCACCGGCTTGTTCTCCTGAGGTCACATTGTAGAGAAATTGAGACTTCGTTATCTCCTCAAGAAAACCCTAAGCCTCTATTTATAGAGGGAGGCTAGGAAAAATTGTAAACAAACCCTCAAGGAAAAGAGGAAAACAAAATTGAGACAGAAAAATGAAACCATAATAGGAAAAACTCTTCACTCTCCCTCAAGTTGAAATAGCACCAGCCGAAAGACGTATGAGGAAGTGCCTTGGTGAATATATCACCGGCTTGTTCTCCTGAGGTCACATGGGAAGTGCAGACAAACCCTTTTTGGATTAAGTTGTGGGTGTAATGACAATCCACTTCTACATATTTTGTTCTTTCATAGTAGACTGGATTGCTAGCAATGAAGAGGGCTACTTTGCTATCACACTTCATCTACATAAGGCCAATCAAAGAAATGCCCACGTCATTAAGAACAAAATGAATCCACATGAGCTTGCATGTGGCTTGGGCCATCGCTCTATATTCGGATTCTACACTAGATCTGGTGATAGTGATCTACTATTTGCTTCTCCATGTGACTAGATTCCCCCCAACAAAAGTGCAGAATTGGTTGTGGATTTTCTATCCTTTGGACATCCTTCATAATCAGCATCTGTATAAACCATCACATCCAATCTATTCTCCCTAGCAAATGACAACCCTTTCTTAGATGCACATTTTAAGTACCTAAGTATCATTATGGCTACATCCCAATGTACTCTCCTTAGTTTGTCCATAAATTGGCTCACCTTGGTTATGACAAGAGCAATGTCTGGTTGGGTGACTGTAATATACAACAATTTCCCTACTAAACCCTTGAAGTGCCTCGCATCAATTTATCTCGAGTCATCATCATATAAATATACACTTTGATCCATGGGAACAAATGCTGGTTTAGCTCCCAGCATCCCAGTCTCGTAAAGTAGACCCACTACGTATTTTCTCTGAGAGAGCACGATTCCCTAAGTATTTTGAGCCACTTCAATCCCAAGGAAGTATTAGAGCGGATCCAAATCCTTCGTGATAAAATGTTTGGCAAGGAATTCCTTAGTGGTCTTGATCCTGCAAGCATCATCACCAGTCAAGATGATGTTATGTACATACACTAGCATGATGACCCTTCCTTTCTCTGTATTCCTTACAAAGAGAGAATGGTCCGCAGACGGCCTTCTAAACCCAATCCTCTCAAATGACATCGGATAATTTCTACAACCAAGTACGTGGACTTTGTTTTTGCCCATATATCGCCTTGTGTAGTTTGTAAACCTTATAATACTCTCCCTCAGCTTCGAATCCTGGAGGCTACTACATGTAAACTTCCTTTTGGAGATTACCATCAAGGAATGCATTCTTCACATCAAGTTAGTGCAATGACCAGTCCAAGTGAATAGCAACAGAAATCAATATTCGTACTGTGGCAAGCCGAACAACAGGAGAAAATGTATCAAAATAGTCTACTCCATATGTTTGTATGTACCCCTTTGTCACTAAGCGAGCCTTGTATGCTTCAAGTGATCCATCTGGTTTATATTTAGCCACAAATACCCATCTACAGCCAATAATTGTAGCATCCAATGATGTTTCTACAAGACTTCAGGTCCCTTGTGAGATCAAGGCAGACATCTCCTTCATAGCTTGTTGCCACTTGAGATCACAAGTAGCTTCTTGATAAGTGGAAGGAGTATAAGTAGTCGAGAGATCTGAAACAAATTGCCTATACGCCAGAGAACGACTAGCCATCGACATATACTTGGATATAGGATGTAGATACATGATCTACATCATCATCGACATATATCAAACATCTAATACCCTTGCAAAAAGCAATAGGTAGATCAAAACCACCATTATCCGCCATTTCATCAACCACAACTTTGTCCTCATTGGGTTCAATCTGCTAGGATTCCTTCTAATCTTCTAAAACACCTGTAGCACCTAGTGCAACAGAGCTAGGCGAAGTACCAATACTGTCTAGTAGGGGAATTACCTCAGGTGCAAGCGATGTCTTGGGCTTTGGAGGAGGGGTGTCTATTTCTTCCTCGTGATGACGAGTGTAGATAAAGATGAAACCTGCTCCCAAATTCATCATCAGGAGTAGGCAAAGAAATGATAGGTTCATAGTCCATATAAAAGCTTATAATTCTAGAAACAGCAAAGGAATAGTAAGGGACAGATTAAAAAAAAGAGGCATCTGCACTGACATAGTGATGTGTACCAATGGGATCATAGCATCTGTACCCCTTTTGAGTCCTATAATATCCCACAAAGATGCATTTGATTGCCCAGGAAAAAAGCTCGTCCTTGTTCGGATCACCCAAGTACATAAAAGAAATACACCCAAAAACCTTTGGAGGCACACAAAAGAGTTCCTTATTCGAGAACAAGGCAGAATATGGCACTTCTTCAAAGACCGTGGAAGGCATTCTATTAACTAACATGCTATGAGAATACCAACCCCCTAGTATGGTATAGGAACACTATTTTAGATGAGAATAGTGCAAGGCACATTCAAAATGTGATGATGTTTTTTCTCTACAGCACCATTTTGTTGTGAGGGGTAGGGGTAGCTAGTTTGGTGAATAATCCCCTTCTCCTAAAAGGTAGAACAAAGAGATTGGGTGCAAAACTCCAATGCATTGTCAGTTTTAACAATTTTCACATTTACACCAAATTGATTCTTTATTTCAATGAGAAAGTTATTGAATACATTACCCACTTTCGACTTTAATTTCAACAAAAAAGTCCATGACAAATGAGAAAAGCCATCGACAATAACTAGATAAACTTATGCCCCAGACAATCAAGAATATAACTAGGATCCCATACATCAAAATGAAGCAACCGAAACATGAACTCAGCACTATGACTATGCCAACTAGGAAAGAAACTCCTTTGATGTTTTCCCAATTTGCATGCCTCACTGAAATGTAGCAATAGCAGGAATTTAAGGAATGACCTGTCGGAGTTTGGGAATGGTAGATGTCCAATTCTCAAATGCCAAAGATAACTGGAGGATCCACCAGAAGAGACAGTAGCATGACCGACATATGGTGATTGCAGCAAGCAGTGGACACCCCTTTCCTCACGACCACAACCAATCACCCACCCCGTCACTATATCCCAAAACATGAGAAGCGCCATTAAAAATAACTCTATAGTTTAATTCGACTGACTGAAAGTAAGTTCAAGGGAAAATCTGTGACAAGTAAGACATTTTGTACCCATATGTAACAAGCTATCTGAACTTCCCCTTGACCAGTGATAGGGGATTGCCTCCTATCAGCTACTAAAATAGTCCTCCCCGATGAGATAGGTTGTAGTTGAGAGCATTGTTGTGTCTTCCCACATATATGTCTACAGGCCCCTAAGTCTACAAGCCAATCAGTATCATCTACACTACTATGATAGGAAAGGCATATACCTATAGGACCAGCAAAGGCGACAATATGCACTAACAAGCTTTCCATGCTTAATCCAACATGTATCCTCCATATGACCAGGCTTCCTACAATATGAGCATTGGGGTCTACCAAGCCCTTAACCTCCTCAACCTCATCCATGTCCTCAAGTGGACAGTGGCATACCCCTGCCTCTTCCTTGAGAAGAAGTTAGGGCAGAAGCTTGCTCTCCATGAGCTAAAGATGATAAAGCAACAACTCTACTCAACCGATTATACACTTCCTCTATAGATGGCATCTAACGCAACATCAACATATGAGATTTAGCAACATCATAGGCTAGGCTTAACCCAGCAAAAAAGTGTCCCACCATAGTCTGTACCCTCTATGTCTTTTGAAACTCAAAAGAGCACATGGGAGTATAAGCATTGAGCCTTTCAAAGGTAGACTTAAGAGCAAAATAGTATTACACTAGTGGCCTCCCTGTCTCATGTGCACTATCTCATGATGAAGCTAGAGGATGCAAACTGCATTCATGTCCTAGGAGTATGTCTGGCGAAAAGTCTCCCACATCTCTTTTGTTGTCTTACAGTACATGAACTTTGTGGAAATCCACTAGATAGTGGTATTCATGATCCACGCCCTAACCATGATGTTGTCCTTCCATGAAGAGTATTTCTCGATTTTCTCCACTAGCTCCAACTCAAAAGGTATGTGTTCCTTGTCATGGCCCTCAACCTCGTTGAGAATTAACTACAACCAAAAGCATGGTTGGTCCAATGGAACTTCGCAATCAGGCCAAAAAAGGGATTCTTGAACTCACCTTAGGTTTAACCCCTTGAGTGGGTCTAGATAGTAGTATTCATAATCTACACCCTGACCATGATATTGTCCTTCCATGAAGAGTATTTCTATATTTTCTCCACTGGCTCCAACTCAAAAAGTATGTGTTCCTTGTCATGACCTTCAATCCCGTTGAGAATTAACTGCGACCAAAAGCATAGTTGGTCCAATGGAACTTCGCAATCAGGCCAAAAAAGGGATTCTTGAACTCCCCTTAGATTCATCCCCTTGAGTGAGTGAGTCAATGATCTCTAAGGCCATTTTCTTACTAAAGTCGAAGATTTACACCAGAAAACTTAACAATCACAAAACTACCAAGAAATCATGGAACAACCACTATCCAACGAGAAAGCACATATTTAGTTCACTTCAACATAAGACTCCATATATCACCCCTAAAATAGTCTCAAAGACCTTGGAAGTTGCTCCAACAGTGTTTAAATGACTAAAAAGGCTCTTAGGCGACTGATTTTGGCACTCCAACGAGCTGCTCCAACGACCGGTGAGGGGGATGACCACCAATGATGCTGACGACAGGGCGACCACTCCATTGCAACCCCTCGGTCTAAGGAGGCTCTCACTACTCTCCTCAACTTCTTCAATCGCAGTATATGGTTTACTGCTGCAACCCACACTGTGACGGCATCAATCGACTTCGATGGTGCTGCCAGAGCTGCTCTTGTGGTTGGGCAACACTAGTGCTGCAAATGGGGATCCTCATTAGGCTATGTGCCCTAAGGCAAGGCCGCTCTAAGTGTTACTTTAGGATCCTTTCTTCCTTGAGATATTGCACAAATCCCAAGAAGAGAGAAGAAAACCCTAGATTATTCGGTGGAGAAAGAAAAATGGGGAGAGACCAAGTAGGTATCAAGCTCTGACCTAGGACCATTGCTTTGATACCATATAAACAAATGAGACTTTGTTATCTCCTCAAGAAAATCCTAAGCCTCTATTTATATAGAGAGGCTCCAAAAAATTGTAAATAAGCCCTCAAGGAAAAAAGGAAAACAAAATTGAGACAGAAAAACAAAAACCATAACAAGAAAAACTCTCCACAAATTTAAGGTGGTATCCACATGTAATTGCATTAAACAACTTTTATGTCCTTATTATGAAAGCTATTCAATACTAAATAGTTTTTATGCCCATATAATCAAATACTCAAAATCCAATCATGTGCTGTTATTTTTTCATTTCCACCCTCCAAGGTATACCTATAGATATCCTACCTTCCCAATAATACCTGTAAAATATTAAAGTGCAACATTTTATTTAAGGCCCAGAAGAGTAAAGTTCTTTCAGCACTTGCATTCCCATAAATGATATCATTAACATGTTCATTTCTATAAAACATAATACTAAGGAGATTTTGCACCCAAAGTCCTATTAGGTTTTAGATCCCCTGATATTCGACATTAAAAAACACTTGATTTTGAATATTAATAGATCCTATTTATTTAAGATGTTAATTTATAATAAATTTTGTATCTAATGCCCTGATTCTTCTTACAGTTTTGATGATCAAATTTTTATCAGGATATGTTACTCTATTAATGTACTCTCACATAGTCCAGTGGCTTCTGGGAAAAAAATTTAAAACAATAAAACCAAAAACTCACCTGTCTTACTGGTTCTGGTACACGGAATTTACAGCAAAGCCTGACAACTTTCAGACATGAATCAAGTGAAATGCGATGTCCAACAGATACAAAGATAGGCTTTAAACAGTCAGGATTTGATCGCATTGCCTGCAGTAGAAGCATAGCTGCTCAGCGAATTGTTAAAACATGGTCCGTTGAATGGTCATGGGAAACATTTCATAATAAAAAAAAATGCATGTTCAAGCGATCACTATTGGAGTACCTATTTGCATAGCCATGCGAACCTACTGCACAAAAATTCCATGTTAACAAATACAGGGCACAGGATGAGACAAACCAGGAAATGGGGTGAGACAGGAATGGGAAGAGATCTGGTATAGAGGTTGGTCAAAGCATGCAGGCTGTAGTGAAGGAATCAATTTGCTTTTGGTTCCAAGGCATAAGACACTTTGCAAAATTGTTTGGTGCCGCGTCACTGCCTTTTATGCAGAAGATTCAGTCACCATCAGAACTGCTGTTGGAGAATGGAGAATGCCTGGGCAATGGGCATTGGGCACTGGATCCTCGATCCATAAAGTCAAAAGGAAATTTCGGCTCTTCGGTCATATCAATCGGATGTCAGTCTTCATTATTTCCAGGTTGTTTAGTTGGCTAATCCAGCAATGATATCCCATGTACGGAAAAGTGAAGTTGGAAAGAGAAGAATTGTTCAGAAACCAATGAGTTACATCGAAGAAGTCTGATAAGGTGATGGAAGAGCCTGTCACTTTTGGACTGAGAAGTAAAAAATACTCTCTTGTTTTAAAGAGACATAAGATGATGACTGCTTCCGGTTTAACATGTAAAAGGTTTTGTACAGGACAAGACTAATACCCTATAAAGCACGTGGACTTATCCAAAGAAAAAAATTATGGCTATTTTTTGGAAGGAGAAGACATGGTAAATTGGTGCAACTATTTCCTACATTCCTTCATGTTGGTTCCAGGTCATGTGAGGCCAGAAACGACTGTGTCTAGTTAATATTGTCATAAGGTCTCAATTGATAAGTTATTGCCTTTGCTCACATCCCACTGTCCAGAGTTCGAAGAAATTATGCAAAAATGCAGTAGGACTAGAAGAAGCTCTGGTCTCTTCATATACATATGTTGGAGAAAATAATCTTATTTAAATTAGGAATCCTAACCTCCTTTATATCGAGAGCTCGGTTACCAAAATTACATAGAAATAGAAAAAGAATTAGGGCTCTCAAGCTTAATTAAATAGACTAAACCTAAATAGAATAGGACTCTTCATTTCTCAAAAAAAAGGATTCCTTACTAACTGATCCAATATTCTAACACTCTCTCCCAAGTTAGACCACGGATAACAATCATACCCAACTTCTTTTTTTTTTTTGAGAGGAAGGGTGATTACCCATGTGATAATCATTAATCATCCAGAAATTAATCCATTAATAGCAAAAAATTGGCAGCAATTATAAAAGTGTTACAAGGAAGTCTCCCAAAAATGAATAAGCGTTAAAATACTGATTACAAAATTCTTAATGTAAGGACGGCAACATTCCTTCCCAACTAAATTCCTCAAAGTACTACCGACACCTTTGCCTTCTCCTTATTTGATTTGAACACATTATGACCCACATCCAACCTTTCACGCCTAAAAAAATTCCAAAACTGAAATTGATTTGAGTGATCAATCCACTTAAAACCAATCTTCGTCCATATCTAAGAAGAAAATGTGCAACCAAAGAATAGATGATCAATATCCTCATCCCTAATTTGCACAACAGACAAGTCTTGTCAGCCTCCAACATCCATCTAGCCTTCCATACCCTTGTCATAAGCCACCCTTTCCGCATCAATCAAGTAAAGATTTTAATCTTAGTGGATAATCTCCCAACCAAATAAGTCCGCAATCTCTCGAGGAAATCAACATTTGCTGAATTCTTAACATTCTGCAATCTAAAGTAGGCCTCTCTAACTAAAAACTCCCCTCCATCCCAAAGCCATGCATCCACCCCTCCTTCAGGTGCAAAACCATATGGCTGTTGTAATAAGGCATGAAAATCCTCCATTTGCTGCTGAGAAAGATTCCCACAAAAGTTGGATACCAAGAGCCATCCCAGCAACCATCTACTATAACCTCCCTGTCTGTGACCAACACAGAGTCTGGGGAATCTCTCACAAATCGGACTATCCCCCATCCAATCATGTCTCCAAAACTAGAACACAACCCCCATACCCACCATAGGACAAAAGAGATGCCTAATCTTGGGTGCTACCACTGCTAAGCCCTGTAAAAGTGAGACACGCCCTTCACAGGCACTTCCAATAGCTCCTAGTTTAGTAGAGGTCCATAACATGCTTCAAACACCCTTCCAAATAGATCTTGTCTACATTGCATAATTTTGTTAATCCACTTAGAAACACGACTGCCATTGAAAGTGTCAATGTCTTGGATTCCAAGCCCCCCTCCTTCAAAGGCTTACATATCTCCTCCCAAGCCACCAACCTAACACCCTTCCCTATTGTGTCAAAAGTAGTCCAAAAGAAATTTTGCATCAAACCTAACAGTTGTTTTTCTACCTTCCAAGGGAGCTTAAAAATAGACAAGGATGGAACAAATGTGACTCCCCCTAAATCTAACTACTAAAATTGTTCAACTTGTAGTTTATGTAACTCACCATTACGTTTACAAGATGCGCATACAACGGTTGCAAAAGAAGATAATTTTGAATATAATTGACACAGGAATCAATTCGATACAATCTCTCCTACAAGTGTAAATTGAAGATAGGAACAAGGCAATGTATGCACTATGCATACTTGTATTAATTAAGCACCAATGCTTGCAAACTATCCCATTCTCCTCTCATGTTGCTTTATCGTACATTGCCCTCAAATGTCTTATTCAAATTATAATGCAAGAGGACACTAAAAATTCCCTTGATGTTAATGAAGATGCCTCAACAATGTTAATAATATCAAAAACCTCTCTACAACATAGCAATCGCCGTCAATGAATCTAAAAACTATTGTCATTTGCTCTCCCTTTAACTTTATCTCTACATTCCTCAACTATTAGGAAAAAAAATTGCATCCTCAATTTCTTCATATATATAAGTGTTGATACTCTTATTTATATTTCTTTTTTGTATTCACTGGGGACTATTTAGTTATATTTACATTTTATCTGATTCTTTTATGTATTTTTCCCACCATCTCTCCTTATACATAGAGGTGTAGGGTTTTCTCAATAATATAGATTGGTCATTTCTTCCCACTTGGTATCAGAGCGACGAACCTAGATCGGCGGTCTGGTATCCCACCCCTTATGAGCCTTCGTACCCCTCCACCAAAACCCTAGTTTCCCGTTTTACACCTGCAGGAGCCGCTGCCAGCCAACCACCAGTCACCATCGGCCCTAGGAGGCTACTGCAACAGTCACAGCGGCTGCTAGTGCCCATTGCGACTCCAGCTGCTCTCCCTCGAGCTGCGGGTCACCTTCTCAAGTGCTAATGCCGCCAGCAGGCTCTAGCGGACCTCTTCTCGAGCCCTAGAAGGTGCTTCCGCCTCTTCAAGGGCTCGACAGCACCACCTCGAGGCCCTACAGCACCGCTTCGAGGCCATGCATCGCCTCTCCTCGCGCTGAGGGCCTCTTCGAGGGCTTTACAGTGCCACCTTGAGGCCCTGTAGCGCTGCCTCGAGGCCCTGCGCCGCCTCTCCTCGCACTGAGGGCCGATTTGGAGGTCACGACACTGCCTTGAGGGTGTAGCATTGCCCGACGGTAGGTCCAGCACCTCCCATCGCCGAAGCGCCGCCACCTCCGCCGCCCATCACCTGTAGGTTACGGTGGTGGTTCTTAGGGTCGGTTGAGCCTGCCCAAGCGCTGTTAGGACACGTCCTAACATCCTAACATGCGCTAAAACCTGATCTACAAGATTTCTGTGATTCTTAAGATGTTTCCTAGTGTTTCTTTGCCTTAGATCTCATGTTCAAGAGATCATTTTTCCTCTGGTTGTGGAGTCTTCAGATCTGAATATTGATTTTATATCATAAGCTAGATCATAAGTTGGATGATAAATGCATCTAGAGTGATGCCTTGGTGATTTTACATCCATGATGGCGAGTTCTAGCTCTTGGTGATCCACCTCATCGCTACTATGGCAGGGGTGGTTGAGTATGCAGGCTTGATGCCGCAGAAGCATGACAAGAGTCACCATGGTACAGGATGGTTAATAGATTCCGATGCTTCACAGCATCTCTGTGGAGATCAGAGCTATTTCCGGTCACTTAGTTCTATTGCATCAGGGAGAATGATACAGGTTGCTGATGGCAGACATGCACCCATTGTTGGCTAGGGGGAAGTATCTGTGACTCCCACATTGCGACTGTCGAGCACACTACATGTACCGGAGTTTCCCATGAGCTTGTTGTCCGTGAGCAGGATCACGAAGGATCTTCATTGTAGGGTGATTTTTGATGAGGTCGAATGTATTGTCTAGGATGAGCTTACTGGGAAGACCATCGCCAAAGGTATAGAGGAGAATGGTCTTTATCATCTTGGTCAGGAGCCATTTGCAGGTGTCAGTAGACATGATGGTGGGAGTGTCTTACAATGGCACGTTCATCTAGGACATTTGCCTCTGGATCACCTCAGAAGGGTGATTCCGCATATTTCACATGCTATTACTATTAGGTGTGATGCTTGCCAATTGAGTAAGCATCATCAGTCTTCATTCCCTGTCAGTACTTCTCCTAGAGCAGCTGCTCCCTTTGAGTTACTCCATATGGATGTTTGGGGACTGAGTAGAGTTCCAGACAAGACAAGACACCGTTACTATCTCGTTGTTGTCTACGATTTCACTAGAGTATCCTGGATGTTTCTTATGAAGAACAAAGCAGAGGTTAGAGGTATTATAAAGACTTCTCTTGGAGATTAGGACTCAGTATTCTGCCGCAGTAAAGATTGTACAAACAGACAATGCCATCGAGTTTTGCACTACTAGACTTGCAAAGTTTTACAGGACTCATGGGATTATCCATCAGACTTCTTGTCCCCATACCTCGCAGCAGAATGGAGTTGCCGAGCGGAAGCACAAACACCTGTTAGAGGTTACCCGCACTCTTCTTATTCACCACAATGCTCCACAAAGATACTAGGGGGATGCTATTTTGACGGCAACCTACCTCATCAATAGGATGCCGAGTTCAGTTCTTCAAGAGCAGATATCAATTCTCCTGTTACACCTAGATGGTGAGCTTTTCCACGTCTCCTAAGAGTTTTGGATGTGTAGCTTTTGTTCATGTGCCATCACCAAGACGGGACAAGCTTGCTCCTCGCGCTATTAAGTACGTCTTTTTAGGGTATTCCAGGAGTCCAAAGGGGTACCGATGCTATGATCCCATCCACCACAGGCATTATATCAGCCCTGATGTGACTTCTCATGAGACAACACCATATTTTTCTGTTACTGGACAAACGAGTGTTCATGATGATGCAGCTCCCATACCTATTCCTCCGATTTCACTTGAGGATATTCCAGTCTCCATACCTCAACCGACCTCTTCAGGCTCCACTACCCCTATAGATGACTACCAGAGATTGCATGATCCTCTACGCACATATAGTAGACCTCATGCAACACTACAGAGGCCACCAGCCATACCAGTGACTGATGTTTCACAGGCAGTTAAGATTGACTTTGATGGCAACGATAGTCTAGTTAGGCTTGATCCTCCTAACAGTGCAGATCACTACAGTAGTGAGGTTCCTTCTGCAGTGACTCAATCAGAGATACCAGATGATCCTGACCTTTCTATTGCTACTAGGAAGGCACCCCGTACATGTGAGTCTAGATATCGTGTTGTAGGCAGTTTGACTACCGATGGTCTTGCTCCTCAGCTTAGCAACTTCTGTCAAGCGCTTACAGCGTCACACATTCCATCTACCTACCAGCAGACCATGCTTGATCCTAAGTGGCATCAAGCCATGGAGGATGAGATGGCCACACTTCAGAGCAAACAAACTTGGGATCTCACCTCGCTTCCAACAAGTGCACGACTTGTTGGCTCCAGATGAGTGTTTACCTTGAAATACAATCCTGATGAGTCTATTTCAAGGTATAAGGCCAAGTTGGTGGCAAAGGGGTTCACCCAGACTTATAGGGTGGACTTCTTTAATACTTTCTCTCCTATTGCACATCTTGCCACCATTCAGGTACTCACCTTTGTTGCTACCTACAGAGATTGGAGGTTACATCAGCTTGATGTAAAGAATGCTTTTCTCTACGGTGATCTTCAGGAGGAGGTTTACATGTAGCAACCCCCAGGTTTTGAGGTTCAGGGGGAGTGTCTGTGCAGACTCAAGAAGGCCATTTATGGCCTAAAGCAGAACCCGAGAGCCTGATTTCAAAAGCTGTCAGATGTGTTGTAGAGGATTGGGATGCAGAGGTCCTCTTCAGATCATTCTCCATTTGTCAAGAAAACGGAAAATGACATTGTAGCACTATTGGTTTATGTAGATGATCAGATTGTCACCGGCAGTGATGAAGTTGGGATAAGATAGGTCAAGGAGTCTCTTGCACAGAAGTTTGTTATGAAGGATCTGGGCCAGCTTAGATATTTTCTGGGGATTGAGGTTGCTAGGAGTAAAGATGGGATTGCTCCTTCTCAACGCAAGTATACGTTGGATGTCTTTCAAGAGACAGGCATGCTGGGATCCAAGCCAGCCAATATTCTTATGGACCCCAAGGCACATCTACATGATGAGGGGGCAGAGATAGCTGATAGCAAAGCGTACAGACAACTTGTAAGCAAGTTATTGTATTTGACCATTACCAGACCGGATATTGCCTTGGCAGTAAGCAAACTCAGCCAGTTTATGGAGAAGCCAACGAAGCTACACTGGCAGGTAGCTATGCAGGTGCTTAAATACTTGAGGAAAACACCAGGTTGCGGTATTCTCTTCCAAAGAGGCTCTCCTATGACAGTGGTAGGATATTTTGATGCAAATTATGCATGATGTGTGCTTGACAGAAAATCTACCACTAGTTTCTGTACCTTTGTGACTGGTAATCTGGTTACTTGGAAGAGCAAGAAACAGGGGGTAGTTTCTCGCTCCAATGCAAAGTCAGAGTATAGGGTGATGGCCCAAACTGCTGCAAAGATGGTTTGGATACAATCTCTACTGCATGATTTACACATCCAGATTGAGGAACCTATGGAGATGCGATGTGATAATCAGGCTGCTACATATATAGCCAATAACCCGATGTTCCATTAGCGCACCAAACACGTTGAGGTTGATTGCCACTATACCAGATATCTCATACAACGTGGTTTGCTACGTACTACTTATGTTGCATCTAAGGGCCAAACTGCTGATGTGTTCACAAAACTTCTACCTCGATCGGCATTTGATTACTGCTGTTCTAAGATGAGCATGATTGGCATCTATGCTCAAACTTGAGGGAGAGTGTTGATACTCCTATTTATATTTCTTGTTTATGTTTACTGGTGACTGTTTAGTTATCTTTACATTTTATCTGGTTCTTTTATATATTTTTCCCAACATCTCTCTCTATATATAGAAGTGTAGAGTTTTCTCAATAATATAGATTGGTTATTTCTTCCCACGAACTTGTACTTTATAAAAAATAATAGATAGCATTTTATTTTAAATCATCAAAGATGTATACTTTACTTTCTCATGAACATTTACTAACATAACCATCAAAACATCAACAAATCGTACAATAGACTTTCAGCTTCATAAATTTTCCATGATTATTCGATTTTAAATGTTCACCATGACCTCTAAAAACATATGAAAAGCCAACCATCAATTTTCTTCTATTGAAGTTTGGACTCATAATCGGTTATTTTGAATTTGCTTATATGAGTGCTTTTGGATTATCTTCTTGATATGTTGATTAGAATGCATAAAATTACCAACGTACCCCTCTACTTTATGATGGTGGTTTTGAGAAACAAGATCTTTTTCAATATGAGCAAAAAATGCACAATTTCTTCCATGATTTACTTTTTTCAATTGGAAAATACTTTAACTATAAAGCTGCTAGTCATAATTTTCCTGACAAAAAACTTAGTCAAATGCTTTTACACTTAAAGGATTTTCTGATTTAAAAAAAGAAAATAATGAAAGAAATTTTGCACTTTTTGGCTCACATTGGAAAAGGTCATAGATCTCATCATCATCATCAAGCAAAGAAGTATGCTAGCAATCTTATGCATTCCAATCAACATATCAGGGGGATGACAGAAAACCAAGCAACCGTTTACCACTAAAAACATTAACGGGAGCAATTTAATGGTTGGCTTCTCAAGCATGTGCTTTTAGAAGTCATGGTGAACGTTCAGAATCAAGTAATCGTGAAAAAAATTATGAAGCTAATAAGTATATTGCACGATTTAATAAAGATGTTTTGAAAGTTATGCTAGTAAATGATACGGACAAGCAAGGTATACCTCTTTGATGATTTAAAATAAAAGCTGCGACTATACTTCGTCCATCCGTGAATAGTCCTGATAGAAGGTTGTGGACTGAGGGCACCTTTTCGGTGTCTAAGGTTTATAAACTCCTGAGAGGATTGACTGCTGATGACGATGTTCTTGTTGGTGTTTGTAACGAGCGCGTGCCCCAGACGTATTTTAAGACGTCTGGGAGGTGGCCCAGACGTCTGTAAAGACGTCTGGGATCACATCCAGACGTCTGACCAGACGTCCGGGATAGTTTACAGACGTCTGGCGAACAGTTATGCTCGCACGGGATATTCGTCTGCGCGCCTGTGCGCGCAGACCTGCGATCCCGCATCTTCTCTGCGGCTGCAGGCGATTGCGACCGTCTCTCCCTCCTCTCCGCGCGGCGTTAAAAGGGGGAGGGGGCGCGCCTCCCCTCCCATCTCCACCATCTTCCTCCTTCTCTCCTGCCTGTGCGCGAGAGCGAGCGGACACGAGGGCGCAGCGGCAGCGGCGGCCGCAGTAGGCGCGGAGGAGCTGCGGCGTGCGAGGGCGGGGCTCTGCCGTGAGGGCGAGCTCGCCGGGAGCGGCTTGGCCGGCCGGCGGAGGGCGCAGGGGGCGCAGAGCGTCGCGGAGAGGGACCTGCTGCGGGCGGAGCAGCGGACGCGCGAGGTGCGACGCGGGCGGCGTCGCGAGCGGAGGCCGAGCAAGGTTCTGATTCTGGAAAAATCTCCAGAATCAGACGTCTTGACTGATATCCAGACGGCAAGGTCGACGTCTGTGAGATCATACAGACGTCTGAAAGGTGAGTTCCGCTTTCTCCTTTTTGTCGACTGACCGTACTGAGGGAGGAGGGTTGGCTGTGCGCAGGTGTTCGGATTCGTCATCCTTTGCGAATCCGACGTCTGGAAGTTGTACCAGACGGCGGGAGTGACCTCCAGACGTCCGGAGAGACCATCGGACGTCTGGGATCTAGGAGAGACGTCCCCACAGACTTCTGGACGTCCGGGGAACCAAGCCGAACAGGTAATTCTCTGATCCACCGTTTAAGACGTCTGGAAGGAGTTCCAGACGTCTGATTTTGCACAGTATTGTCTTTCTCGACCCGTTTAGGGTCCGTTTGGGCTCCGCTTTCCGCGATTCGAGTTGCGTTCGTTTCAGAATTTATTCCTCTACCCGCCTACAGTAGCTATACACTGTTTTGAGACACTCCTTGTGTTTGATCCTTGTGATAGGACCTCGTTCGGTTGCCGTCTTGAGAGTCGCGGAGGCGCGCGGGATTCCCGACCACGCCCCCATTACTCCCGTTGTACCTGGTAGAGTGGTTTTAAGTATTAATAAAATCTGTTAAAGTATGGTACCATAACTAGAACCTAGGGCATTGCATGAATCCTAGGAATGAGAAATATATGGAATGATAGCTCCTAGGTGTTGCATGAATCCTAGGGCCGGAAAACTAGATTGTATGATAGATCCTAGGATATGGCATGAATCCTAGGATGGAAAAACTAGTGGAATGTATATTACTGCAGTCTTGGAAAAATGGAAAGGAATATATAAAGCTGCCTGTGAAATTAATTAACAGCTGCCTGTTATGAACAAAGAAACATGTTTGAGATCATGGAAATTGAGAACGTGAATCTGGAAAGTGAAACATATGATGTTCTGAAATAAAGAGCTGGAACCCTACGGGAAATTAGGAGTGGAACTCCTGGAAAGAAAAAGGAATGGAACTGAGATGTAGTTTGTACTGTCTCTTGGGTACGCAGTACCAAGGGAAGTACCTGTACCTGTTTTAGTGCAGAGTGGGGCCAGCCGCCCCAGGGACACGGGGTTAGGCTTGGCCGCTCTGTACCGACTTGTTGGCCCTCGTGTACGTAGTACCGAGGAGAGCTAGTAGTGTTAGGAGAGTACTAGCTACCCCACGGGCCCCGGGGTTCTGCTAGCCTCCTTCACCGACTTGTTAGGCCCACTAGGGCAAACCAGGGTAGTCAGGCGAGGGTGCGCGGACTGTGGAGAGGCAAGGCCCCGGTTTGGTTACTGTGGAGGGGTTGGACCCCTGTTACTGAGAGGGCTCTGCCCTGGTTCCGTGCTGTGCTTTGGGCGCACCCGTTAACGGAAACGACTGACCGCATGCCAGTACGGGCTAGCTACCTGTGCGTTTATCGCGCGTGCCGTAGTCACCGTTACGTCTGTCAGTGACCTTGGGGTGGTTGACTGAGGGTAGGATCACCACGGGGGACTCTCCCGGCCAGGAGAGCACCACGTGCTACTTCTACTGTTGGAAAAGACTGCAATCAAGATCGTCCCACGAGGACATTCGAGATCAAGTAAAGGATCTGAGAAGTAAATGAAATAGTGAGAAAAATTGAAAGATGTAAATAAAGGAAGTAATAGAACATAACAGCTACTGTACACTCTACTGTTGCCTTTAGTTAGTTTGCCACTCTACTCAGCGTTTTGCTGACGTGTTACACTCGTTACCTTTTTCAGGACCAGGTGTTGAGCAGCCAGGGTTGGCGGCTGCAGAGGACGCTGGGCCGAGTAGGGTCCAGTAGAGTTGCCACAGCTTTGTACCTTCTTTTGTTTCTGTTCTAGTGAGTAGTTTTGTTTCCACTGTACCTTCTTTACCTGCAGTTTTTGTTATATGATAAATGTTGCTTTACTGTTGTGGTGGTACCTACTGTAGTAGTTTCTTTCCTTACTGCTGTACTTTCTTACTGTTAGTTATATTCATGCTGAATGTGGTTTATTTTACTGTCTTTTGGTTACTTCCTCGTTGGACGACTGGGTCTTGGGATTAGTCGAGTCGGTCCGGTTCTCGTGTCTCGTAGGGACTCGGGAACCGGGTCGTTACAAGATGGTATCAGAGCAAGGTCGTCCCGAGAAGTGAATCAACTGACTGGAAAGTAACCAATTCACATGTTTATAGCTAGAGTAGCCACCACAACATATCTCTTGACATGAGCTCTTAGAAGTGTTGTTAGGTACCGTCTGTTTTGACGTTTCCGTTTTGTTTCGCGTCTCCATTGTAGGAGATGCCGCGTCGTGGAGCTAGGAGGGTGAGCCGCAGGCGCGGCCGAGGTCAGGGCCCGGGGGACAGATATGTCGGGCTTGGAATACATACTACCCCTCCTCTTCTCCTGAGTATACCGTCTCGGGACCTCGTCCAACTGATTCGAGAGGTGGTTCGAGAAGAATTTCAGCTTCCACCCACGTCGCCACCCCCTCCCCCTTCCGAGCGTACGACAGGGGAGTTAGTGGTGGAACGAGATTTCCGCCGCCACACCAGGCGTGTTAGGAGAACTCAACGGAGACACATGGCGTCCGCAGGAGAGCCGTCACGTTGTGCAGGGCCATCAGTGGCCTTTGGGGGCCCTCGACAGGGGCCAGTCGCCAGCACCGGACCCCCGCCGAGCCGACAGCAGGGACTCACTGAGGGCGGGAGTCGGGTTCCCCTCTGCTACCAGTGTGGCCAGCCGGGCCACGTCAGGAGGGACTGCCCATCTAGGGCAGGAGGTCAGCAGATACTTCCCGCACAGAGCACTGGAGGGCGCGCAGGAGGCCGCGGTTTCCAGACGCGAGGAGGAGGACCGCAGTCGCGAGGAGGGTACCGGCCAGCACCTACCCGTCCGACGCAGAGTGTGGCTGCTTCGTCCGCACCTAGAGCTGAGGGGCGTATCAACGCCCTAACACACAGGGACGCCAGAGCTTCGGGATCCGTGGTAGCAGGTATGGTTTCAGTTTCTGGCAGACTCGTTTACACGCTTTTCGATTCCGGCGCTACGCACTCGTTTGTCGCAGACAGTTTCGCAGTTAGTTTGGACCAGGATTATACATTGTTAGAGAACCCGCTCGTAATCAGAGGTCCGAGTGGTCAGCTGTTTGTAGCTGAGGAGGTGTACACGGGTTGCGGGGTCAGCATCGGGGGACACAGCCTGCCAGCTGACCTGATTATGATACAGATGGAGGACTTTGGGGTGATCCTGGGGATGGATTGGCTGTCCGCTTACCACGCATTGGTAGACTGCTTTGAGAGGAAGATTGTCTTCTCCATTCCGGAGTTGCCTTCCTTCGAGTTTCACGGGCAGCCAGTGGACGGAGGTTTCAGGTGCATTTCGGCACTTCGGGCGGCGAGACTTTTGAGCCAGGGGTGTGAGGGCTTCTTAGCTTGTGTGGTGGCAGAGCACAGCCCCGTGGAGACTTCCAGAGCATCCCGGTGGTCAGAGAGTACCCCGACGTGTTTCCAGACGAGTTACCAGGACTACCGCTCGAGCGTGAGATCGAGTTTGAGATCTCACTAGTACCAGGGACCAACCCCATCTCCACCGCGCCATACAGGATGGCACCGCTTGAGCTGCGAGAGCTCAAGTCTCAGTTGCAGGACCTTTTGGAGAAGGGTTTCGTGAGGCCCAGTGCGTCTCCCTGGGGAGCCCCGGTACTGTTTGTGAAGAAGAAGGATGGGACCCTACGCCTTTGTGTGGACTACAGATAGCTGAATAGGGTCACCATCAAGAACAGATATCCGCTGCCAAGGATTGACGATTTGTTTGACCAGTTGCGGGGTGCCACGGTGTTTTCCAAGATCGACTTGAGGTCTGGATACCACCAGTTGAGGATCAGGGAGACCGACGTCTCCAAGACAGCTTTCCGCACCCGGTACGGACACTACGAGTTTTTGGTCATGCCGTTTGGGCTGACCAATGCCCCCGCTGCTTTCATGGACCTGATGAACCGGGTGTTCAGACCGTACTTGGACCAGTTTGTGGTGGTTTTCATAGATGATGTACTCATCTATTCTAGAGATCGGACGCAGCACGGACAGCACTTGCGGATGGTTCTGGACACTCTGAGACGACGCAGGTTGTACGCCAAATACAGCAAGTGCGAGTTCTGGTTGAGGGAGGTGACCTTTTTGGGTCATGTGATCTCTGGAGACGGCCTGGCGGTGGATCCCGCCAAGGTCGAGGCAGTGCTCAGGTGGGAGAGACCGCGTTCAGTCACTGAGATTCGCAGTTTCCTGGGACTGGCAGGTTACTACAGACGATTCATCAGAGGGTTTTCGCAGATTGCACGTCCTATGACACAGTTGACTCGGAAGGATGTGCTTTTCACTTGGACAGACGCCTGTGAGGCGTGTTTTCTGGAGCTGAAGGAGAGGTTGACCTCGGCTCCCGTGCTCACCATTCCTGACAGTAGTGGCGGGTTCGTCGTGTACACGGACGCTTCCTTGCAGGGGTTAGGAGGTGTGCTCATGCAGAGGGGTCACGTGGTCGCTTACGCTTCGCGGCAACTGAAGCCCCATGAGCATACCTACCCTACCCACGACCTAGAGTTGGCAGCTGTTGTCTTTGCGCTGAAGACATGGAGGCATTACTTGTACGGTGAGACCTTCGAGATTTTTACAGATCACAAGAGCCTCAGATATCTTTTTGACCAGAAGGAGCTCAACATGAGACAGAGACGTTGGTTGGAGCTCCTGAAGGACTACGACTGCAGCATCTCCTACCACCCGGGAAAGGCCAATGTGGTGGCTGACGCCTTGAGCCGTAAGGCGCCCGCACGCTTGGCCAGTCTACAGTTACAGAGTTGGAGCCTTTTGGAGGAGGTGGGCAGTTGGCGACCTCTAGAGTTACGAGGGTACTGTGGGGCAGTGACGGTGACACGGCAGACCAGACCAGAGTTGATAGACCGCATCATCACGGGACAGATGGCCGATCCGTACTTGCAGTCTTTGCGCGACAGAGTACTGTCAGGGGACCCAGGGGACTTCTCTTTCACAGACCAGGTGTTACGCTTGGGGGGACGGCTGTGCGTCCCCAGAGACGAGGAGCTGTTGAGAGAGCTCCTGACTGAGGCACACGGTTCCAGATTCACCATACATCCCGGAAACACGAAAATGTACCATGACTTGAGACGCGAGTTCTGGTGGAGAGGGATGAAGCGGGATGTGGGTGAGTTCGTGCAGCAGTGCTTAGTGTGCCAGCAGGTGAAAGCCGAGCATCAGAGGCCTGCAGGGCCGCTTCAGCCGCTTCCAGTGCCAGAGTGGAAGTGGGAGAGCATCACCATGGACTTGGTGGTGGGTTTACCTGTTACCCAGCGGGGACACGACGCGGTCTGGGTAATAGTGGATAGGTTGACGAAGACGGCACGATTCTTGCCGATCCGAGTCACTTTGGGACCAGCACAGTTGGCAGAGAGGTATATCCGTGATGTGGTGCGACTACACGGAGTTCCGCGGGAGATCGTATCCGACCGGGATACCCGCTTTACGTCCCAGTTTTGGGCTGAGTTTCAGCAGGCTTTGGGGACAAGGATGAGGTTTAGCACGGCTTACCACCCCTAGACGGACGGACAGTCGGAACGCACGATACAGACACTTGAGGATCTTTTGCGTGCCTGTGTACTAGACTGGAGGGGCTCTTGGGAGGAGCACCTACCCCTGGCAGAGTTTGCATACAACAACAGTTATCACTCGAGCATCGGCATGGCTCCCTACGAGGCTCTGTACGGACGGAAATGCACGGCACCCTTGAGTTGGGTTGAGGTGGGGACCAAGTGGGAGGTTGGCCCCAGGTTGATCCGGCAGAGTCAGGAGGTAGTTGAGCAGATCCACAGACGACTCCGCACTGTCAGGAGCAGACAGAAGAGCTACGCAGATCGCAGACGCAGAGAGGTGCAGTTCGAGGTCGGGGACCACGTCTTTCTTCGTGTTTCGCCCATGAAGGGCTTACAGCGGTTTGGGGTGAGAGGGAAGCTCGCGCCGAGGTTCGTGGGGCCCTTCGAGGTCCTGGAGCGGGTTGGACCCGTTGCTTACAAACTTGCCCTTCCCCCGCAGCTTTCTGGTGTACACGACGTGTTCCACGTGTCCAACCTCAGGAAGTACGTAGCCGATCCCAGCCACGTACTGAGTCACGAGAGCGTCGAGGTGAGCGACGACCTGACCTACCCCGAGCGGCCAGTGCAGATCCTAGACCGAGCCGTCCGCAGGTTGAGACGAAAGCAAGTACCCCTGGTAAAGGTTTTGTGGAGGAGCCAGCGGTACGAGGAGGCTACCTGGGAGCCTGAGGCGGCAATGCGGGAGCGGTACCCAGAGCTTTTCGCGGGTACGTCTTTTCGGACCGGCTTCGGTCCTCTTTGAGTTTGTTATGGTTATTTGGACATCCTTTTTCCGCACCCTAGTTGGCGCAAGTTTCGGGGACGAAACTTCCTTTGAGTTTGTTATATTGTAACGAGCGCGTGCCCCAGACGTATTTTAAGACGTCTGGGCCACGAGAGGTGGCCCAGACGTCTGTAAAGACGTCTGGGATCACATCCAGACGTCTGACCAGACGTCCGGGATAGTTTACAGACGTCTGGCGAACAGTTATGCTCGCACGGGATATTCGTCTGCGCGCCTGTGCGCGCAGACCTGCGATCCCGCATCTTCTCTGCGGCTGCAGGCGACTGCGACCGTCTCTCCCTCCTCTCCGCGCGGCGTTAAAAGGGGGAGGGGGCGCGCCTCCCCTCCCGTCTCCACCATCTTCCTCCTCTCCTGCCTGTGCGCGAGAGCGAGCGGACGCGAGGGCGCAGCGGCAGCGGCGGCCGCAGTAGGCGCGGAGGAGCTGCGGCGTGCGAGGGCGGGGCTCTGCCGTGAGGGCGAGCTCGCCGGGAGCGGCTTGGCCGGCCGGCGGAGGGCGCAGGGGGCGCAGAGCGTCGCGGAGAGGGACCTGCTGCGGGCGGAGCAGCGGACGCGCGAGGTGCGACGCGGGCGGCGTCGCGAGCGGAGGCCGAGCAAGGTTCTGATTCTGGAAAAATCTCCAGAATCAGACGTCTTGACTGATATCCAGACGGCAAGGTCGACGTCTGTGAGATCATACAGACGTCTGAAAGGTGAGTTCCGCTTTCTCCTTTTTGTCGACTGACCGTACTGAGGGAGGAGGGTTGGCTGTGCGCAGGTGTTCGGATTCGTCATCCTTTGCGAATCCGACGTCTGGAAGTTGTACCAGACGGCGGGAGTGACCTCCAGACGTCCGGAGAGACCATCGGACGTCTGGGATCTAGGAGAGACGTCCCCACAGACTTCTGGACGTCCGGGGAACCAAGCCGAACAGGTAATTCTCTGATCCACCGTTTAAGACGTCTGGAAGGAGTTCCAGACGTCTGATTTTGCACAGTATTGTCTTTCTCGACCCGTTTAGGGCCCGTTTGGGCTCCGTTTTCCGCGATTCGAGTTGCGTTCGTTTCAGAATTTATTCCTCTACCCGCCTACAGTAGCTATACACTGTTTTGAGACACTCCTTGTGTTTGATCCTTGTGATAGGACCTCGTTCGGTTGCCGTCTTGAGAGTCGCGGAGGCGCGCGGGATTCCCGACCACGCCCCCATTACTCCCGTTGTACCTGGTAGAGTGGTTTTAAGTATTAATAAAATCTGTTAAAGTATGGTACCATAACTAGAACCTAGGGCATTGCATGAATCCTAGGAATGAGAAATATATGGAATGATAGCTCCTAGGTGTTGCATGAATCCTAGGGCCGGAAAACTAGATTGTATGATAGATCCTAGGATATGGCATGAATCCTAGGATGGAAAAACTAGTGGAATGTATATTACTGCAGTCTTGGAAAAATGGAAAGGAATATATAAAGCTGCCTGTGAAATTAATTAACAGCTGCCTGTTATGAACAAAGAAACATGTTTGAGATCATGGAAATTGAGAACGTGAATCTGGAAAGTGAAACATATGATGTTCTGAAATAAAGAGCTGGAACCCTACGGGAAATTAGGAGTGGAACTCCTGGAAAGAAAAAGGAATGGAACTGAGATGTAGTTTGTACTGTCTCTTGGGTACGCAGTACCAAGGGAAGTACCTGTACCTGTTTTAGTGCAGAGTGGGGCCAGCCGCCCCAGGGACCCGGGGTTAGGCTTGGCCGCTCTGTACCGACTTGTTGGCCCTCGTGTACGTAGTACCGAGGAGAGCTAGTAGTGTTAGGAGAGTACTAGCTACCCCACGGGCCCCGGGGTTCTGCTAGCCTCCTTCACCGACTTGTTAGGCCCACTAGGGCAAACCAGGGTAGTCAGGCGAGGGTGCGCGGACTGTGGAGAGGCAAGGCCCCGGTTTGGTTACTGTGGAGGGGTTGGACCCCTGTTACTGAGAGGGCTCTGCCCTGGTTCCGTGCTGTGCTTTGAGCGCACCCGTTAACGGAAACGACTGACCGCATGCCAGTACGGGCTAGCTACCTGTGCGTTTATCGCGCGTGCCGTAGTCACCGTTACGTCTGTCAGTGACCTTGGGGTGGTTGACTGAGTGTAGGATCACCACGGGGGACTCTCCCGGCCAGGAGAGCACCACGTGCTACTTCTACTGTTGGAAAAGACTGCAATCAAGATCGTCCCACGAGGACATTCGAGATCAAGTAAAGGATCTGAGAAGTAAATGAAATAGTGAGAAAAATTGAAAGATGTAAATAAAGGAAGTAATAGAACATAACAGCTATTGTACACTCTACTGTTGCCTTTAGTTAGTTTGCCACTCTACTCAGCGTTTTGCTGACGTGTTACACTCGTTACCTTTTTCAGGACCAGGTGTTGAGCAGCCAGGGTTGGCGGCTGCAGAGGACGCTGGGCCGAGTAGGGTCCAGTAGAGTTGCCACAGCTTTGTACCTTCTTTTGTTTCTGTTCTAGTGAGTAGTTTTGTTTCCGCTGTACCTTCTTTACCTGCAGTTTTTGTTATATGATAAATGTTGCTTTACTGTTGTGGTGGTACCTACTGTAGTAGTTTCTTTCCTTACTGCTGTACTTTCTTACTGTTAGTTATATTCATGCTGAATGTGGTTTATTTTACTGTCTTTTGGTTACTTCCTCGTTGGACGACTGGGTCTTGGGATTAGTCGAGTCGGTCCAGTTCTCGTGTCTCGTAGGGACTCGGGAACCGGGTCGTTACAGTGTTTGTACATTTTTTTGGTGGATGAAGGTTCCTCTTGTGGTTGTTAAGGAGGGGTTGCTTGGTTACGAAGATGCACAAGAGGTGGGTGGAGAATGCTAATACGATGTACTCTTTATGCTGTGAGGCTGATGAAAACATTCCCCATTTGTTCTAGTCCTGTGGCTTTGCTTTGGTGGTAAAAGAGAATCTATGCCTCAAGGGAGTAAATGTCATTGTTATGAATAATTTTGTCTTCTTTCTAAGGTGGCATCCAATCTAATACGTGCAGCTGGATTGTGGCTATTGCAATTCTTTGGTCCCTTTGGCGTAATGCAACACTTTTCAATGGGGATCGATTGTAATTTGTAATTTGTCTGACTTTTGGATACAAGATACAAAATTTGTAATTTGTAATTTCCATTTAGTCAATTGTAGTAGATGACTACTAACCTCCAATGGTCATCTTTTTTTTCTCTAAAAAAAAAAAGCTTACTCAAGATGTTTGATGTTACATGCTTGATTTTAAGAGAGATTAATGATGGACCTATATAAATCAAAGAACCGTCAATTCCCATTATCATGTAGCTGAGACTAATTCCCATTATTATGTAGCTACATCATACGATTTGCCTTTGTTAGAGTTTGGAATAAGCCACAGCAGCCTGTGGTGTGCCCATGTTGAGCGTGGATGTGTGTGCATGTGTGCATGATTAGGTGTAGGATTTGGTGTGTTTTATTTTCCAAGTTTACTTTATCTGATTAGGTTTAGGTGACTGAGTCAATTTAGGAATAGTTGATTTGATTGAATTTGTTGTAGGAAATTGGATTGGCAAATCCTAAATTAGTTGGGATTGCAATTAGGATTTGATCTCTTTAAACAGCGACCAAATCCCCTTCTTTTCTTTTGAGTTCTAATAAAATATTTCCAACCCTAAGAACTCCCTCCAACTCTTTCTTCCACACTACTAGCCTCTCACTCTCTTCCTCCTCTCTCCATGCACCCAACTAAAAGGAGAAGGGCTCCCCTACATACCAAATCAATTTTTCACATGGTATCAAAGCAGGTGCTCCTGGCCCCTTGATTTCCCTTCATTTCACGTGTGTGAAGAAGAGGAGCTATCTCTCCATGCACACTCTATGCATGGAAAACATGGAGCCATACTAAGGGTTAAGTGCAAGTTCAAGTTCAAGTCAAGTTTGAGGTGTGAACCTCTCACATACCCAGGAAAGCCAAACAAAGAACATTGGCTCTAGGGCATACAAGAAGACGCACAAACACCTCAAAGTTCATGTTAAGGGGGGCACGTGACATGAACCTCTCACTCACCAGGGAATGCCAAGTTACAATACTTGACTCTTGGGCATGCAAGAAGAGGTACAGAGACCTCCACAAGCTGTAGTTATAAATGACACAGAGGCCCCAATCACAACAAAGATCTACAAGCTCCGTGTTATCCTAGAAAAAGCACCTGAAAATCGAGAGGGAACAAAGGCAAAGAAGTGGGAGAAGAATTACATGGCCTCGTTTACATCCAGGGATTTAGAGAAGCTCCCAACGTTACTCAAAGAAGAAAAGAAGACAACTACGGGCATAGCAATGACTTTTGAGGTTGTCAAAGAAGTAATGACTACTGAGGTTACAAAAGGAATCGTAGTTGCACCAGAAGATTCGTTCAATGAAGATCCAAGAGCATACAAGGATGCGAATGATAAAGAAGAGTGGTGGAGCATCTAACCTTACAAAAGTTCGAGATCATGCAAGTATTCACCCTCTTCGACATTTAACTTGAGGGGGCTGTTAGAGTTTGGGATAAGCCATGTGTGGCAACCTATGGTGTGCCCACATTGGGAGTGGATGTGTGTGCGTGTGTGATTAGATGTAGGATTCGGTGTGTTTTTGTTTCCAAGTTTATTTTATTTGATTAGGTTTAGGTGATTCAATCAATTTAGGAATAGTTGATTTGATTTAATTGGATTTATTTTAGGAAATAGGATTGGCAAATCCTAAATTAGTTGGGATTGCAATTAGGATTGGATCTTTTTAAATAGAGACAAAATCCCCTTGTTTTCTTTTGAGTTTCAATAAAATTTTTCCAACCCTAAGAACTCCCTCCAACTTTCTCTTCCGCCTCTCTCCATGTGTGCCAACTAGGAGAAAGACCCCCTACACGCCAAATCAATTCTTCACAGTATTTATTTGCATTTTATGCAAGAGATTTTGTTAGTTAACAATGATTTATCCTAAGCTCCCAACAAAAATTCTAAGGCATCATAAATGCCATGACCTCAGTTTAGTACAAAAATCCTCTTATGAAAGTATAGGGAAAATTTTTGGAATGCATTAGTTGATAATTTTTGTAAAGAGCATAGCTTTGAGATTCATTGACATGAAGGCTCTATGTACAAGTTGAGAACAAGCTCAAAATTTAAATGATCTTATCACATAGGAACATCATATCAAGTTGATATTTTCATGGTCTCATTAGATTCTCAATTGCAAGAACCAAGTATGAGAATTAGTAACAATAACATGAAGCTTCTTATTCTTAGTTCTTATTTGGATTTCAAAGATGGCTATAAGATCTTAAAGTTGATGAAATTCGAGCATTGTCAAAAGGATTTTATGCAGAAAATTTCAGTAGACCAAATAGTTGCATTTAAAGTATAAAGGAAACTGGAAAATCAACTTTCTATACCCTTATAGATAGATTGATTTCTTTGATTTTGACTCTTCGGCTGTAATTGCTTAGTGGCATTTCCAACTATGAAGATTGTCAAAAACAGACAATTTTTTTGACTAGTTGCGTGGCTATTCATGTTAAGAAGGAAATAGCTGAAAATGTTGCTAATAATGAGATTATAGATGAATTTGATTCTAAAAAAAATTAGAGTTCAATTAAAGTAGACAACGAGTGCATTTATTTGCTATAGCATTAGCAGAGTCATAGACATGATATTCTTATATTCTTTTTATTTTCTACTTTTATCCTCAAGATATAAACATCCTTGTTAGAATATATTTTGTCATTTCAAATTTATGTTTTAGTTATGTTACTCCCCCTTAAGTATACTTCTTTAACTATATCTAAGGAAAGTCTTATTACTTGGACTATTAAAAAGCAATTTATTGTGGCAAAATCAAGGGTAAAAGCAAAATATAAAGTGATAGCACTAAACATCAATGAAATGCTATGGGTTATTTTTTCTCTAATATTGATATTCAACGAAAGACCCCTATGAGCAATGGCAAGCAACCATAAGCTCACAAGCCATAAACTAATCTCATTCTCTGCAATTGAGCAAAGGCATGTTGGACAAATACTTCATTTATGGGAAAATTGATGGTGTTGTGCTCACCATTCATCTAATCAAGTGATCAAGCTGTGGATGCTTTTACGAACGGGTCTACCACATCCCAGTTTGAGGAGATCACCAGCAAGTTGGGCAAGTTTGAGATCCATGACCAACTTAAGGGGAACACTAAATTATAAATGTTAAGCTATATTTTTTAGTCTTGTATTGGCTCGTTTATTTCATTTTATTGTGAAAGGATATCCTTGTAATTTCTTCTCTGGTGCCTTTCTATATAAAAGCACCAGGGCTTCTCTGGAATAAACTATCGCATTACAACCTAACAAAGTATCAAAGCAACGATCCTAGACCGAGGCTTTAGTATCCCACCAAACCCTAGCCGCCAACACACCACCACACCCCTTCCTCTCTCCTCTTCAGCGTTGCCAGCCTCCAACAGGGCCAGCAACACTGGCAGAGGGTAGCGTCGCCCTCCTCCACCAACACCGCTGCCACCCCCGTAGGAGGCCAGCAACCTACCAGCGGCGTCGCCGACCCCCTCTACTACAGTTGCTGGGCCAATGCTTGGCCTTGCACCACCGGCAAAGCCACCACCCAATGGTGTAGGACCCTTCCTACCAGCACCGCCCCTCTTCTAGTGGGTCGATTCTCTTTGGCTGAACCACCGCCCAATGGTGTAGAGACCCTCTCTACTAGCACCACCGCTCTCCTGAAGGGTCTACACGGTCTCTAGGTTCCTTTCTAGAGAACGTGTTAGCCTATATTAGGGTTTTTTAGGACCCATGAGTCCCTTTTTCACCTAGTTGGAATTGTGAAGATTGACGATTGCTGCTAGAACCAAAGCTACCAGTTCTCTTCTATCTATATAGTCCCTTCTAGAGGAGGTTTTACTCGTTGGAAGGCACCGCTAGGGCTTGTACTATGTCTTAGTGTGTGCAATCGAAGCATCTTTTGGTACGTACAAGGTACAAGATCCGAAATCAGCGATTCGTGTGGCTCTTATGTGCGGATTGGAGGCAACTCAGGTCTGAAAACTTTTGATCTGATTTTCAAACCTTGAAGATATTGTTTTTTGTGAATCTCGACTCCAAACATCATGGGAGATCAAAAGGAAGACGTGAGCGACTCGATGGGGAAGATTTCTACCACGAGCGCTCCCTCTCACATGCAGGGGACATCTATCAAGTTGGATGGATCCAATTTTCTACTTTGGTCCACTTCTTTTTCCCGGTTTGTCGAATCCTATCGAAAGAAGTATATCCTGATAAATGATGTTGCTACTGTGAAGTCTGCATTGGAAGGCAGACGACTGGATTACTACATGTCTCCTTAATAGCATGACTCAAACCATTGCCAAGCAAGTCATGGCATATGCCTTCGCAAAGAAGATGTAAGAAGTATTGCATGAGATTCATTCCTACAGGAGCAACATTACCAAGCTGTACCGAGTTGTAGAGGACATTCATACTCTTCGGAAGGCACTATGGCCTTGTCCGAATACTATGACACCAAAAGAACCTATGGGACAAGCTGGATGTCTACCAACCTATTTCTATTGATCTTGCAGTTATAGCCAAACAGAGAGAAGCTATTCGCTCTATCTAGCTTCTATCTAGGCTTTGCTTTGAATACAGGGCAGTGACAGACCAGTTCATGACCATGGATGAGATACCCACACCGACATAGATTTATACTCGTCTCTCTAGACTTGACACCTTTAATCCCATGCTAAATTCTAATGCCTCTGCTATGACTAATGTCGATCATGGTAGGGGATTGTCTGAGGTGGTCGGTCTTGTGGTGGTGGTGCACGTGGTCGTGGTCAAGGCCGAAGCTCTTTCTTCTGTGAGTACCGTCAAAAAAACGGACGTATCGTGGATTGATGCTAGGTTAAGCATGGATATCCATAGGGTATGGATCCACGTGCTCATTAAATATTTGCAGAGGATGCTTCTCAGGCACAGGAGGATGATAGCCAGATTTCAATCTCCAGAGCTGACTATGAGCGCTTCATGGCTTCTCAGGTATCTACCTCGACCCTAATTCAGAGATCTGCAGGTACTGCAGCTGTGTCAGCTAGATCTCAAGCCCATGCTTGGCTTGTAGATTCAAGTGCCTCTTCTCACATCACTGGTGATACCACCTTGTTTTCCTCTCTACAGGATCTTGCTACCCCATTTCAGGTTAAGGTAGCAGATGGTGGTTTGTCACCAATGACTGGTCTTGGGAACACCTCTATCTCCTCCACTTTACCCTTATCAAATGTTATGCATCCTCCCAAGTCTGCACTTAATTTGATGTCAATTAGCCAGATTACGAAGGATTTGCAGTGCCAAGCTATTTTTCATGACCAGTATTTCTTCTTGCAGGACCTCCAAAAAATGAAGCGGATTGGTGGACTTGAGCAGAATGGCCTCTACCATCTCCATGTTCCACCTACACAGTGCCGATGCTATTTGTGCCACTACTGCTCTTTAGTGGTATTCCCACCTTGGTCATCCCAACCTGCATGTCCATCATCAATTTCCTGAGGTGTCTTTCCCTGAGTCTTTTAGGTGTGAAGCTTACCAATTAGGCAAACACCATAGGTCTACTTTTCCATCTCGAAATAAACAGACCGGGTCTCTATTTGATTTAATTCATGCTGATGTTTGGGACCTATATAGGGTCAAGAGTATTCATGGTTTTCGGTACTTGATCTTGTGGATGATTGTAAAAGGATGTCCTAGGTGTTTATGATGAAAGAGAAGTCCAAAGTTTTTGATCTTGTGAAAAATTTTGTTCAAGAAATAAAGACTCAGTTTTCCACTGTTATAAAAATTTTCCGGAGTGATAATGGTTTGGAATTTATGAATGCCAAGGTTACACATTTTTTCCAATCTTTTGGTATTATTCACCAGACTTCTTGCGTTCATACGTCCCAACAAAATGGGGTAGCTAAACGTAAGCTTCGACATTTGCTTGATGTGGCTCATACTATCATGTTTTAAATGAATGTTACTTCAACTTTTTAAGCTAATGTTGTTCGTACGACCACATACTTGGTGAATCGTGTCTCTTACTCTAATTTGGGGGTAAGACCCCTTACTCCCTTTTATTCCCTCGCCAGGAAATATTTTCTATCACTCTAGTTGTTTTTAGCTGTGTGTGTTTTGTCCACTTAAACCACGTGGATAAGATTTTTCCTCACTTCGTGAAGTGCATTTTTCTAGGTTATTCTAGAACCCAGAAAGGGTACTGCTACTGCTACTATGATCCTGTGTCACAGAAATTTTATATTTCTGATTATGTTACTTTCTTTGAAAATATTCCGTACTACCAGAAATAGGGTGAGCAGCCTGTTACGTCTCATCTTACTGATGTTCCTCTTCCTGTCATATCTGAGCCACCACATCCCACTGAGCCACCTACATCCAAGATTAGTCATCCTGACCCTGATCCTTTCCCATGCCATCTTAAGGTTCCTAATACAGACACCTTTCCTAAGCACTTTCAGCGCAGGACCCAAAATATCTCTCAGGTGGAAGAGCCTATGTCTACTATTTATGCTCAGCCTCCACCATCTGTAGATGATTTGTCTGAGGACCAGGTACTTACTGCCATTAAGGATATTACTTTAGACCTTTCTATTGCACAATGGAAGGTTTCACGATCTTGTGTTAAATATTTTGTATCTCAGTTTATGTCATTTGACAATTTGCCTGTAGTTGGATGCCAGCTTTCCCTAGCCATTGACAGCTTACAGGTACCAAGGGATTACCATAAGGCCTTCCGAGATCCATCTTGGACCTTACCTATGGAAGAGGAAATGGCAGCTTTACAATCCTGTGGCACATGGGACCTTGTTGATCTACCCCCAAGTGCTACTGATGTGGGGTATAGATTGGTTTTTACCTTACCCTCAAGTGTCGTCCAGATGACACTATGAAAAGATACCAGGCATGCTAGTTGCCAAGGGCTACACTCAAACCTTCAGTGTTGACAACTTTGAGACATTCTCCCCAGTGGCTCGTCTTAATTCTGTCAGGATCTTGCTTTCTCTTGCAGTCAACAGGAACTGAATTGTTTATCAATTAGATATCAAAAATACTTTTCTCTATGGAGACTTGAAGGAGGAAGTGTATATGGAGCAGCCACCAAGCTTTCCTACTAAGGGGGAGTGTCAAAAGGTGTGTAATTGAATAAAGCTATCTATGGACTGAAACAAAGTCCTAGAGCCTGGTTTGAAAGGTTCAGCAAGGTAGTCTAGGAATATGGCATCACCAAATCTTCTACTCGATTTTTTCATTACATTGGAAGACAGGTTCAGTCATACTTATTGTGTATGTAGATGACATATTTCTAATCGGCAATAACAGGCAAGGTATAGAGGAAACAAAGAACAGTTTGTTACGAAGGATCTAGGCCCTATCAACTATTTCCTTGGTATTGAGGTGCAGCACATTGGAGGAGTCTTGTGCTATCTCAGTGCAAGTGTGTTCTTGATATGTTGAGAAACACTGGTATGCTGGGGTGTAAACCAGCATATGTACCCATGGATGCGTCCTTACCTCTTGCAGATGATGACAGTCCTCTACTGCAAGATGTGACCAAATACCATGCAGTGGTTGGTAAGCTAATGTATCTGACAGTTACTCATCTTGACATTTCCTTCGCTGTTAGGAGGTTGAGCCAGTTCATGCAGTCACCAAGTCCATTGGGATGGAGTGTGCCAGATTCTCAGGTATTTGAAAAGTACACCTGGGAAAGGACATCTTTTTAAAAATAATGGGCACGTGGATGTGTGTGACTATTCAGATGCAGACTATGCTGGTGCACATGAGGACAAGAGATTCACCACAAGATATTGCACATTTGTTGGGAGTAATTTAGTTACATAGAGAAGCAAGAAGTAGGTAATTGTCTCTAGGTCAAGTAATGAATCTGAATACAGGGCCATGGCTTAAACTATTTGTGAGCTATTCTGGGTCCGCTCTATCCTAGATGATTTTAGAGTACAGGTCTCTGGCCCTATCCCTATGCATTGCGACAAGGCTGCCATGTTCATTGCAAATAATCCTATCTTCCATGAGAGAACTAAACATATTAAAGTAAATTATCACTTCATCAGAGAGGCCATTGCAACAAAGAAGATTTCTACACCCTACATATGTACTGAAGACCAACTTGCAGGCATATTTACTAAAGTACTTCCAAAGAAACAACTGTATCACATTAGTTCCAAGCTGAGCATGTTTGTGTTTATGCTCCAGTTTGAGGGAGAATGTTGAGTTATATTTTTGAGTCTAGTATTGACTGATTTATTTCATTTTATTATGAAAGGATATCCATGTAATTTCTTCTCTGATGCCTCTCTATATAAAGGCACCAGGGCCTCTCTAGAATAAACTTATCGCATTACAACCTAACAATATATGGTTAAATGGCTCTTAAGTGCAGATACACTCACTTTATATGCCTATATAATGTAATCACAACCATCACTTTCATTGGTTTTAATGGAAAGAATGCTAAAAGCAAGTGAACTCTAGGATGTGTGCACTCCCTCAATTTTTCCCTTCTCATTGTGGAGAGTTTTCCAAGTAAACAATCATCTATGTGTCAAGTGTGGCAATTACACAATTCCAAAGAAGTCCCCTTTTATTAGCTTTCTTTTGTGCATGGCAATTACACAATTCCAAAAAGAAGTCCTATCTTACTAGCTTCACCCTGAAGACCAACTTTCATCAAATCCGTTCTCTGACATATAAGTCAGCAACAACTGATTTCTGTAGCAAAGTTCAACTGTTCAACTACGGTACCGAAGTACAAGTGGATCAAGCCAAATTGGAAGTTCCATTATTTAGACGATCCTCCAATATAAATTTATTAAAAAAATGATGCAAACAATAAATTCTAATGGCTTAAGTTTAACCCAAAATTCTGCCAGATTTCAATCCTACAAATGACTGCCAGAACAACCATATACCAATGACGAGGCTGAAATCTCATACTAAATTGAAATACCCTGTTGAGTTATTTTTTAAGTGTGTTTAGTTTTCCTCTTTCGTGCCTCTCTATATAAAAGCATCACGGATCTTTAGAATAAATTATTGCATTTTATCTCAACATGATATCAGAGCAGCAATCCTAGATCAGTAATCTGATATCCCACCAACCCTAGCCTCTCCACTCCAGGCACCGCTCAAGCACCACCACTCGTCAGTGGCCACCCCCCAACCGGCAACGTCGCCCCCAAACACCTCTACAACAATGGTTTGAGGGCCTGAGCACCCTTGCTTGGGCTCCCAACACTGCCACCCAGGAGTCTACACTGCCGCCAACCATCTTGGGCCATCGCACAAGCAATCTGAGGACCTACGCACCTGTTACAACTAGACTCGGACCCAAAGGTGGACCAGGCCAGGCCGCATCATTTATCCCAAGACCTAGTCGTCCATCAAGCAATACACTAAAACGATAAAATACATTTCCACTTATGCATCATAAAAGGAAGGAAAGAGACATAAGTAAAAGATAACTAAGCTACTAATGGTGCATAAGAGAAAACATCATTCTCACCATAGCCATCGCATAACTAATAACAATATGGCGAGCAAAGGAACTAAGCAATTTCCAAGGTAAGAACGTACTACAGCACAAGGAAAAACACAACTAGCCTACAGTTGGGTATGGATAGACCTAGCTCCCTCTGCAGCTGATGGGACTGGCTGCTGACTCCTTTGACCTGATACAGTAAAGTGGGCGTCCGCAACAAGCTTAGTAAAGTGGTGTTACAACAGAAAAGAAAACGCGTAGGAGCTAAGCAGTAATAAAAGGTGATTTAAGCAGGCATTTAATTTGTTGGTAAAAATATTGTAGTAGGTTGTTTCCGCTCTTAGTTACTTAGTAGGTTGTAACCAAATCTTATAAATAGTGATGTTTTCACTTTAATATTGCTGTTATTACATAAATGGTTGACAAAATAACTAAGAACGGAAACAACCTACTACAATATTTTTGCCAACAAGTTAAATGCCTGCTTAAATCATCTTTTGTTACTGCTTAGCTCCTGCGCATTTTCCTTTTTGTTGTAACGCCACTCTACTCTGCTTTTTGCTGACACCTACTTTATTGTATCAGGTCAGAGGAGTGAGCAACCAGTCCCATCGATTGCAAAGGGAGCTGGCCCAACCACGCCCTGCTGTAGACTAGTTGTGTTTTTCCTTGTGTTGTAGTACGTTCTTACCTTGGAAACTACTTAGTTCCTTCACTCGTCATATTGTTATTAGTTGTGCGATGGCTATGGTGAGAATGATGTTCTCTTAGCAGTATTGGTGGCTCGATTATCTTTTACTTCTGTCTTTTTCCTTCTTTTTATGATGCATAAGTGGAAATGCATATTACCGTTTTAGTTTATTGCTTGATGGACGACTAGGTCTTGGCATAAATGATGCGGTCCAACCTGATCCACGTATAGGTCCGGGTCAGGTCATAACAAGATGTATCAGAGTAAGGTCGTCCTGAGTAATAAATTAAGGCGGACCCAGAAAGGCCACATATGCAATCATAGTAAATGTAGCCATCATTGTCTCTTTCATAATCTTAAATTCAAGTCTCTTCTCCGTTATAGGTTGCCACTGATCTTTTCCTTTCATTTCTCCTCCACGAGTGTTACCGCTTTCCTTTGTCTCCATGAGTTTTGCCACCAATTTAAGATAGTATGATACTTTATTAGACGAGCACTTCTTGATCAAGGGCACTGGGGGATAGTTGCTTATAGCCAACGAGGTCCACACTACTGGTGAGGTCATGGTAAGAGGACACAGTCTTCCAACCGACCTAATATTGTTTCACATGCAAAATTTTGACGTCACCCTAGGGATGAATTGGTTGTCCTACCATGCACTGGTAGATTACTTTGCGAGGAAGGTCTTCTCCATTCCCCAGTTGCCTCAGTTTGAGTCCCATGGCCAACTAGTGGACGGGGGATTCAGGTGCATCTCCCTGCTTCAGGTAGCAAAGCTATTGAGCTAGGGATTGTGGGCTACTTAGCCTGTGTCATAGTGGAGTCTACTTCGGGAGTTAACCTGTAGAGCATTCCAATAGTCTGTGAGTACCCGGATGTCCTTCCAGAGGAGTTGTCGGGATTACCACCTAAGCACGAGATCGAGTTTGAGATCTCACTGATACCAGGGACCAACCTCATCTCTACTGCACCATATAGTATGGCACCACTTGAGCTGCGAGAGCTCAAGTCCCAACTGCAGGACTTATTGGGGAAGAGCTTTGTAAGGCCCAGTGCGTCCCCCTTGGGGGGACCAGTTTTATTTGTAAAGAAGGATGATACTCTCAGGCTCTGTGTTGATTATCGACTGTTGAACCGAGTCACCATCAAGAACAAGTATCCTTTGCCTCGCATTGACGACCTCTTTGACCAACTAAGAGATGCCACAGTGTTCTCTAAGATTGACCTGAGGTCGGGCTACCACCTGTTGAGGATCAGGGAGATAGACCTCTCCAAGACCGCCTTCAGGACGTGGTATGGACACTACGAGTTCTTGGTCATGCCGTTTGGGCTACCCAATGCACCTGCTGCCTTCATGGATTTGATGAACTGCATCTTCAGGCCCTACCGGGACCAGTTTGTGATTATATTTATTGATGACGAGTTGGTCTACTTCCGAGACCAGTCCCAACACAAGCAACATCTTTGCATGATTCTAAACACCTTGAGGCGACACAAGTTATACGCCAAGTATAGCAAGCGTGAGTTTTGGTTGAGGCAGAATACCTTTTTGGGGCACATAATCTCTAGAGATGAGATAACTGCGGATCCGACCAAGGTTGAAGTCGTACTCAAGTGGGAGAGGCCACGCACAGTGACAGAGATACGCAGTTTCTTTGGACTAGCAGACTACTATAGACGTTTCATCAAGGGCTTCTCCCATATAGCACGCCTTGTGACACAACTGACCAGAAAGGACGCACCTTTCACTTGGACTGACGAGTGTAAGACTTATTTTCAAGAGTTGAAGAAGCTAACTTCAGCTCCTATACTTATTATTCCAGACAACAGCAGTGGATTTGTGGTATATACTAACGCCTCTCTGCAGGGGTTGGGTGGTGTGCTCATGCAACGGGGTCATGTTGTCGAGTACGCTTCGCTGCAACTAAAGCATCATGAGCATAACTATCCCACTCACGATTTGGAGTTAGCAGTAGTGGTCTTCGCTTTGAAGACATATAAGCACTATTTGAACAGTGAAACCTTTGAGATTTTTACAGATCACAAGAGCCTCAAGTACCTTTTTGATCAGAAGGAGCTCAACTTGAGACGTAGACGTTAGTTGGAGCTCTTGAAGGACCATGACTGCAGCATCTCTTACCATCTAGGAAAGCCAATGTGGTGGCTGATGCCTTAAGCCAGAAGGCGCTCGCTAGTTTGGCCAGTTTGTAGGCGCAAAGTTAGCAGCTGATGTAGGAGGTTTGTAGTTGGCAACCTCACAAGCCATACGGATACTGTGGGGCAATGACAGTAAGCAAGCCCAACCAGAGCTTTTGGACCGCATTATTGCTGGGCAAACGACAGATCCATACCTACAGTCACTACGAGACAGAGTGCTGACCAGAGATCCAGGTGATTTTACTTTTACCAATGAGATATTACGGCAGACAAGGAGGTTGTGCATCCTTAGGGATGAGGAGCTATTGAGAGACCTTTTGTCAGAAGCACACGAGTCCCAGTTTACTATACACCCTGGGAACACCAAAATGTACCATGACCTACGGCATGATTTCTGGTGGAGGGGAATGAAGGACGTTGAAGAGTTTGTCCAGCAGTGCTTGGTAATGCCAACAAGTGAAGGCCGAGCACCAGAGGCCTGTAGGGCCTTTGCAACCCCTTCTCGTGCCAAAATGAAAGTAGGAGAGCATTACCATGGACCCGGTGGTCGGGTTGCCCGTTACATAGCAAGGACACGACGCCATTTGGGTGATTGTGGACAGGTTGACGAAGATGGCATGATTTCTGGCTATCCGAGTCACTTTTAGGCTAGCACAATTGGCAAAGCGGCACTTCTGGGATGTGGTACATTTTCATAGAGTATCTCAGAAGATCATCTCAGACAGAGACACTGGCTTTACTTCACAGTTCTAGGGAGAGTTCCAGTAGGCCTTAGGGACTCATCTGAGGTTCAGCACTGCTTACCTTCCTCGGACCAACGGAAGAGTGTACCATCCAAACGCTTGAGGATCTCCTACGCGCCTGTGTATTAGACTGGAGAGGCTCCTAGGAGGAGCACCTGCCCCTGGCAAAGTTTGCATACAACAGTTACCACTCTCGCATCGGCATAGCACCTTATGAGGCCTTGTATGGGCGGAAGTGTACAGCTCCTTTGAGTTGGGTCGAGGTTAGGACCAAGTCGAAGGTTGGTCCTAGGTTGATCCGCCAAAGTCAAGAGGTGATAGAGCAGATTCATAAGCGACTCCGCGCTGTCAGGAGAAGACAGAAGAGCTACGCTAACCGGAAGCATAGGGAGAAACAATTTGAGGTTGGAGACCACATGTTCCTCCGTGTTTCACCCATGAAGAGCTTGCATAGGTTTGGGTGAGGGGGGAAGCTCGCACCACGGTTTGTAGGACCTTTTGAGATCTTGGAGCGGGTTGAACCCGTTACTTATAGGCTTACCCTTCCACCCTAGTTGTTCAACGCCCACGAAGTGTTCCACGTGTCCAACCTGAGGAGATACGTCACCGACCCCAACTACATACTGAGCCATGAGAGCATTAGGGTTGGGGATGACCTAACCTATCCAGAGAGACCCGTCCAGATTCTGAATAGAGCTGTCAAGAGGATGAGACGAAAAAAGGGCCTCCTTGTGAAGGGCTCAAAATGCGGAGTGGACGCTTACAAAATTTCCCTACCCACCTAAAATCCCTAGACCTTTTCCTATGCTTTCCTTGGCCCCACGAAATGACACAAAAACTACCTCTAGACCTATAAAACGGTCCCACCGAACCCTTGAAAACCCCACTCATTTTTCATGCAGCTGCTCCCTTGAGAGACGCGTTGTCCCAACCACCACCAATCGAAAGAGGAGAGGGAAGTACGGGCGCACTTCTACTCGCGCAAAGGAGAGGGGCGTGGTGCACGGTTCCCTATGCCTTGTGCAAGGCCTCATGAGAAAAAAGGAGGCAAGTCCATCACACGCACGCACTTCCACGTGAGGAGAAAGAGGGGCATGGCATGCAGTCAGCGTGCACACACGCTCACATGTGACAAGGAGAGAGAGGTAGGGTGCGATCGAATGGTCCATCATGCGCCCACATGATCCAACGATAGGGAAGGCTGATCCATAGGTTGATCCATGCACACAGTAACCAGTGCACGTCACATGGTGCTTGGGCAACGGCGGTTCATGACCAGTTTGGTTGAGCCGATGGGTCGGGTCGGCTCAAGAGCGGTCCACGCGAACCAAAAAGTGTTTTTGGGCAGGTTCAAGGCCCAAACGGACTCTATTTGCCACAAGAAAGGTACCGTTGGAAAGCTAACGAATTTCCTTACGTTTCGGTACCATTTTTGACCCTTTAGCTTACGTTTAATCTACAAGAAATTTTAATTAAGTCTCTAATGCCTTAGTAGCCCCTCTAGACGGTATAGGATCGACACCCAAATTGGCGCAACCCTCGAGGGAGGTTCCACGACGGCTACCAAGGGTATAGACGGGCCACTGTACCCATGAATTTCCCTACCAAGGAGTAAAGGTAGAGTGGTCACCCCTCCCTACCCTCTATGTTCTAATATTAAATGCCTTAGTTACACAAATGTCGCATGTGTGACCAAATCTTATAAATGTGATGTTTCCGCTTTAATATTGTTGTTATTAGAGAAATGGAACACAAGTATATGCCCACTTATTCTTTAAGAACAAATATCACTAATTTGTAGTCTAGTTTTAAGAAATATTATGCAGACCCTCTCAAGACTTAGTATCTTTAATTGTGGTCGAAATTGAATGATGTGTGTTCGTAGTCATTCGAGAATAATTACCACTCGGTCCTGATTTGATCTAACTAATGTTACCGCCTTGTTTCGTTTCATTGTCAAACATGACAGACTGTGGCTTCAATCTTTGGCAACCACTTAGGGGTGATAATGAACGCTAAGATAGAACTAGATAATTGTTTTCTTTTGCATGCAAAATGCTGGAATTGTTGACATTTGAACTAGTTATAAACTAAATTAAGGCACCTAACCCTAGGGTGAACCAGAATTTTGGCACATGAGAAGAACAGTCGAATATGTATGTCGAATGGGTGGATTTGCAGTGTGGGGATGAGCTAACCCTTGAATATGTGCGTATCGAGGAGAGCTGACCGCCCCGTTGTGTATGAAGAGAGCTAACCTTCTCGAATAGGGGCCCAGGGTAAGAACGGCCTTCCTACACTGATTCCTGTTGGATCCATGTGGGGTCAACCAAGATAATCGGGCGAGAGTACGCAGAGCTGTTAAGGGGTGCAACCGTTGTTCTATGTTGTTCCACTCTGTTGGTGTGTACCCGTTAGCGGAAACGACTGACCACGTGCCAGTGCAGGATAGTCCTCCATGTGTTTATCATGTGCGTCGTGGTCATCATTACGCCGCGACGATGACTGTGGGATGGTGGACTGGGTGTTAGACGAGCACGAAGTGTTCTCTCGACCAGGAGAACGCCACGTATGCACCCTGCATCACGAGATACCGCAACGAGATCGTCTCGATAGGGGACATATGGAATAAAAGAGGAAACGATTCAATCTTAGTGTGACTCGTGGTCCTAAAGAGATAAATTATGGTTGACTAAATAACTAAGAACAGAAACGACCAACAACAATATTTTTGCCAACAAGTTAAATACCTGCTTAAATCACCTTTTGTTACTCTTAGCTCCTACACGTTTTCTTTTCTGTTGTAACGCCACTCTACTCAGCTTTTGCTGACGCCTACTTTACTATATCAGGTCAAAGGAGTGAGCAACCAATCCCATCAGCTACAGAGGGAGCTGGGCCCAGCCATGCCCAGTTGTAGGTTAGCTGTGTTTTTCCTTGTGCTGTAGTATGTTTTTACCTTGGAAACAGCTCAATTCCTTTGCTTGTCATATTGTTATTAGTTATGCGATGGTTATGGTTACAATGATGTTCTCTTATACACTATTAGTACCTCAATTTTCTTTTACTTATGTCTCTTTCCTTCCTTTTATGATGCATAAGTGGAAATGTATATTACCATTTTAGTTTATTGCTTGATGGACGACTAGGTCTTGGGATAAATGATGCGATCCGACTTGGTCCACATGAGTCTGGGTCGAGTTGTAACAACACCTGTGCTTGGGGTCCCAACGTCATCGCCGAGGGGTTTCTTCCCTTTTGCCAACCTTCCCAACACCACTCAGGCCTCCCCTCAACTCCGGCACTACTACCTAATCACCAGCAGCACAACCTGAGGCTGCAAGTGGTCTGGTGGTGGTGTTGTGGACAGCCTGAGGCCTTTATAGCAACATTGCTGCCCTAGATCAGGAGCTAGGAGGGTTCTTTCTCCCTTGATCTACTTCTAAAAGCTTTTCTAAAGTTGTTCTACTTGTTGAAAGGCACCGTTAAGGCCTCATCTATGCCCTAGCGCGTGCAAAGACATTATTTCTTGCTGTTATTGCTGGCATATGGTCAAATTTCAACTTTTTCGTGATCCTAATGTCTGATTTAGGGTTCGTTCAGGTCTGAAATTGCATTTTTCAGACCCTATGATCTAAGTTTTTGCCCTTAAAACTCGTGTTTGTTGTGGATCGTGACTCCGGATATTATGCGGGATCAAAAGGAATCTTTAAGCAACTTAGTGGAGAAGTCATTTACCACAAGCACTCCCCCTCACATGTAGGGGACGTTTATCAAGTTGGATGGATCCAACTTCTTACTTTGGTCCACCTCTTTCTCCCGGTTCGTCAGATCTCATTGGAATAAATATATACTGACATGCCTCCTAAACAGCTATAAAATATGTGGATTGGGAGGTTGATAATGATTAGGTGGCACAACATGCCTCCTAAACAGCATGTCTCAGACTCTAGCCAAACAGGTCATGGCTTATGCTTCAGTAAAAAAGATGTGGAAGGTGTTACATAAGATTCATTACCACAAGAGCAATATCACCAAGCTATATTGAGTGGTAGAGGACTTCCATACTCTTCGGAAAGGCACCACGACCTTGTCTGAATACTATGGCACCATGAAAAATCTGTGGGACGAGCAAGATGCGTACCAACCTATATTTACAGATGTGGCCATTATAGCCAAGCAAAGAGGCGCTATCCGCTCTATTGAGTTATGTTTATGAGTCACGTTGACTCTTTTTTGTTTATTGTGAAAGGGTATACTTGTAATTTTTCTCTAATGTACTTTTCTATATAAAGGCACCAGGGCCTCCCTGAAATAAACTTATGCCATTACAACCTAACATGGTATCAGAGCAGTAGCCCTAGACAAGGGCTCTGGTATCCCACAAAACCCTAGTCGCGTACCCACCACCAAAACCCTAGTAGCCCCTTCTATCTCCTCAACGGCACCGCCGACCTCCCAAGCCAGTAGCATAGCCACTCACAAGCCACCTAGGCCACCACCGCTGGTCTGTTGCATCACCTACAGGCCTCCTCACGCCATCACGCACTCTCCCCGCCGTCAGGTGACACCTCCATCTAACCTTCCTGCGCTACCGCACACTTCTCTCAACCAACACTGCTACTAGCCCTCTCCGAGCGCTACCTGCATGGTCTGCCACCTCCTCTCCCCCTTGCATCGCCGTTGCACCTTTGTAGAGGTGGTGTAGGGGACGTCTATCATGCAGCTGGCCTTCCTCTTAGGTTTTCTGGACCTCGTGTAGGTGGGGGAGGCGACTACATCGACTAGGACCGGGGTTTTTTGGTTTGGTCTCTTCTACAAGTCTTCTACAGGGGTCTCTTGAAGCCAAGGCACCGCTAGGGCTTGATTTATGCCCTAGCGCGTGCAAAGGAAGTTTGTTGTTAGTACCCACGAGGTACATAATATGAAATCTAGATTCTTGTGGTATATATGTGCAGTTCGAAGACAATACAAGCCTAAAATTGAAGGTTTCAGACCTTCTGATTTTCAAATCTTAAAGCCATTGTTCTTTGTAGATCTTCATTCTGACTATTATGAGGGACCAAAAGGAATCAGTCGATGACTCTGTGGGGAAGATATCTACCACGAGCGCCCCCCCTCCCCCCCCCCCCGTCCGGCAACCGACGATCAAATAAAGAGTTCCCCACTTTTTCTTTTCTATTGCTCCCCCATTCTAGTTCTTTGGTCTCCCCCACATGCAGGGGACATCTATCAAGTTGGATGGATCCAACTTTCTACTTTGGTCTACCTCTTTCTTCCGGTTTGTCGGATCACATCAAAAGTATATTTTGACAAATTATGTGCCAACTGTGAAGACTACAGACTGGGAAGCTGACAATAATTGGGTGACGACATGTCTCCTAAACAGCATGACTCAGACTATCGTTAAGCAAGTCATGGCATATGCCTCTGCGAAGAAAATGTGGGAAGTGTTGCATGAGATTCATTCCCACATGAACAACACTACCAGACTATATAAAGTCATCGAGGATGTCCACACTCTTCAAAAAGGTACTATGACCTTATCCGAATACTATGGCATGATGAAGAATCTCTAGGATGAGTAGGATGTCTACCAGCCTATTTCTACTGATGTAGCGGTTATTGTCAAGCAGAGAGAGGCCATTCGATCCATTCAGCTTCTCTCTGGTCTTGGCCTTGAGTACAAGGCGATAAAGGATCAGTTTATAACCATGGATGAGATTCCCATACCGACACAGATTTACACTCGTCTTTCTAAACTTGACACTGCTGATCCAGTGCCCACTTCTGATGCCTTTGCTATGGCCACTGTTGGTTGTAGCAGGGGAGCTTCTAGAGGTAGAGGAGGTCGATCTCGTCATAGTGCACGTGGTTGTGGTAGAGGCCAGAGTTCATTCTGTAAGTACTGTCATAGAAACGAACATATCGTGGATCATTGCTAGGTAAAGCACGAATATCCACAGGGTATGAATCCACATGCTCATCAAGTTTCCACAGAAGATATATCTTAGGCACAAGAAGATGATAACCAGATTTTGATCTCCAGAGCAGATTATGAGCGCTTCATGGCTTCTCAGGCATCCACTTCCGCCTCAATTCAGAGATCTGCAGGTATTGCAGCTTGTTAGCTAGATCCTAAGCCTCGATGTGGCTTCTGCATTCAGGTGCCTTCTCTCACATAACTGGTGATGCCACCTTATTTTCTTCTCCACGAGGTCTTGCTACACCATTTCAAGTTAAGGTAGCAGATGGTGGTTTGTCACCAGTTACTGGTCTTCAGAACATATCTATATCCTCAACTTTACCGTTGTTAAATGTTATGCATGCTCCCAAGTTTACTCTAAATTTGATTTCTATTAGCCAAATTACAAAGGATTTGAGATGTCTAGTAATGTTTTATGACTAACACTTCTTACAGGACCTCCAAACAATGAGGCGGATTGGTTGCAGGCTCGAGCGGAATGATCTTTATTACCTTCATGTCCCTCCTTCCCCCAGTGCTGATGTTGTTTATGCCACTTCTGCTCTCCAATGGCATCTTCGTCTTGATCATTTGAGTTTACATGTTCTTCGCCGCCCGTTCGCTGAGTTACTCTGGGTCCGTTCTATCCTAGAGGACTTTGGAGTACAAGTCTCTGATCTCATTCCTATGCATTGTGACAACAAAGCTGCCACATTCATTGCAAATAATCCTGCCTTCCATAAGAGAACAAAGAATATTAAAATGGATTGCCACTTCATCAGAGAGGTCATTGCTGCAAAGAAGATCTCCACACCTTACATATGTACTGAAGATCAAATTACAGATATATTCACGAAAGCGCTTCCCAAGAAATGACTGCACCATTTAGTTCCAAGCTAAGCATGTTTGATGCTTATGCTCCAGCTTGAGGAGGAATGTTGAGTTTTATGTTTGAGTCATATTAACTCTTTTTTGTTTATTGTGAAAGAGTATACTTATAATTCTTCTCTGGTGTAATTTTCTATATAAAGGCACAAAGGCCTCTCTAAAATAAACTTATGTCATTACAACCCAACACGCTCTATTCAACTTCTGTCTAGGCTTGGTCCAGAGTACAAGGTAATCAAAGACCAATTTATGACCATGGATGAAATTCCTATGCCTGCACAAATTTATGCTTGTCTCTCGAGGCTGGACACTTTTGATCCCACGCCTATTTCTGATGCCTCTACCATGGTTGTTGTTAATCGTGGTAGGGGACTTCCGTGGGAAAGAGGTGGTCAGGCTCATGGTGGTCCACATGGTGGTCGTGGTTGAGGTTGGAGTTCCTTCTTCTATGAGAATTGTCATAAGAATGGACATACTATGGAACTATGCTGGGTAAAGCATGGACCCAAGGGCCCATCAGGTTTCTACTAAGGATACTTCTCAGGTGCACGAAGATGATGGTCAGATTTCAATATACAGGGTAGACTATGAGCATTTCATTGCCTCTCAGGCCTCTACTTCTGTCAGTGCCTCAGTTCGGAGATTTGTAGGTACTTCAGCTATATCTTCTAGACACCAAGCTCCTTCTTGGCTTACGGACTCAGGTGCCTCCTCTCACATAACTGATGATACTACCCCTTTTTTCATCTCTACGTAATCTTGCTACCCCGTTCCAGGTTAAGGTAACAGATGGGGGTTTGTCACCTGTTACTAGTCTTGGGAACATATCTATCTCCCCTACTTTGCCCTTATCTAATGTTATGCATGCTCCCAAGTTTTGCTCTTAACTTGATGTCTATTAGTCAAATTATGAAGGATTTACAGAGCAATATTTCATAACCAGTATTTCTTCTTACAGGACTTCCAAACGATGAGGCAGATTGGTGGACTTGAGCAAAATGGTCTCTACTACCTCCATGTTCCACCTTCGCCCAATGTCAATGTTGTTTGTGCCACCACTTCTCTTCAGTGGCATCTCCGACTTGGTCATCCCAACCTGCCTATCCTTCGTTGTCAATTTCCAGCGATGTCTTTTCCTTAGTTTTTTTCAGTGTGAAGCCTACCAGTTGGACAAACACCATAGGTCTTCTTTTCCCTCTCAAAATAAACAGGCTGAGTCTATTTTTACTTTAGTTCATGCTAATGTTTGGAGCTCGTGCAGGGTCAAGAGTATTAGAGGTTTTCGGTACTTGTTCTTATGGATAATTGTACTAAGATGTCTTGGGTGTTTATGATAAAAGAGAAGTCCAAAGTTTTTGATCTTGTTAAAAATTTTGTTCAAGAAATAAAAAACCAGTTTTCCACTACTACAAAAGTTTTCCGGAGTGAATGGTTCGAAGTTTGTGAATGCCAAGGTTACATATTTTTTCCAATCTTTTGGTATTATTCACTAAACTTCTTCCATTCATACCTCTCAACAAAATGGAGTAGATAAACGTAAGCTCCGTCATTTGTTAGATGTGGCTCGTACTATTATGTTTCAGATGAATGTTCATTCTTTTAAGCTGATGTTATTCTAACGGCCACATACTTGGTGAATTGTGTTTCCTCTTCTGTTTTGGAGGCTAAAACCCCACTCTCTTCTGTTTACTAGCAAGGACATATTTTCTATCACTTCGATTGTTTTTGGCTGTGTATTTTGTCCACTTATATAAAGTGGATAAGATTTCTCATCGCTCTATGAAGTGTATTTTTCTAGGCTACTCCAGAACCCAGAAAGGATACAAATGCTATGATCCTATTTTACAGAAGTTTTATTTTTCTGCTAATATCACATTCTTTAAGGAGATTCCTTACTACCACCATAGGGGGAGCAACCATGTCTTTCCACCCTTAGGAGGTTCCCCTTCCTATGATGTCTAAGCCACCATAGCCCACTAAGCTACCAATACGGCCTAATCCTGGTTCTTTCCCATGTCATCCAGAAGTCCCTGATACAGATACCTTTCCTAAGCATTTTCAATGCAAGTCTCTGGATGTACCTCAGGTGGATGAACCATTGTCTACCATTTCTACTCAACCTCCACCAGCTGTTGATGATTTGCCTGAGGACCAGGTACCTACTGCCATTGAGAGCACTACCCTGGATCTTCCTATTGCACAACAAAAGGATCCACAATCTTGTTTTAAATATTATGTATCACAGTTTAGTGTAGTTGGACGACAATTTTCTCTAGCAATTAATAGTCTACAAGTACCACAGGACCATCAGGAGGCCTTCCAAGATCCATCTTGGACATTGGGTATGGAGGAAGCGATGGAAACTTTGCAATACCGTGGCACATGGGAACTTGTTGCTCTACGCCCAGGTGTTATAGTTGTGGGTTGTACATGGGTCTTCACCCTCAGATGTCGTCCAGATGGAACTGTGGAAAGATATAAAGCGTGCCTGATTGCCAAAGGCTACACTCAGACTTTTGGGATTGATTACTTTGAGACATTTTCCTAGTGGCTCACCTCAATTTTGTTAGAATATTACTCTCTTGCAGTTAACAAGAGTTAGATTGTTCATCAGCTAGATATAAAAAATACATTTCTTTATGGAGACTTGGAGGAAAAAGTTTACATGCAACAGCCACCAGGTTTTTCCACTAAGGGGGAGTGTCAGAAGGTATGCAGGATAAAGAAGTTATTTATGGGCTAACATAAAGTCCTATAGCCGGGTTTGAGAGGTTTAGCAAGGTGGTATAAGAGTATGGCTTTGCTAAATCGTCTACTTATCACTCTATTTTTACATTGCATGGGAAAACATATTCAGTTATACTTATTATTTATGTTGATATATTACTGACTACTAGTGACAGGAAAGGCATAGAAGAAACGAAGAAGCTACTACAATCACAGTTTGTGACCAAGGATGTAGGTCCCATCAACTATTTCCTTCGCATTAAGGTACAACACACTAGAGGAGGACTTGTGTTATCTCAGCGCAAGTATGTTCTTGATATGTTAGAGATATTGGTATGCCGGGGTGCAAACCAGCATTTGTGCCTATGGATGCATCCTTGCCTCTTGCAAATGATGATAGCCTCCTACTGCAGGATGTGACTAGATACCATGCAATGGTGGTAAGTTATTGTATTTGACAGTTACTTGACCTAACATTGCCTTTGCAATTGGGAGGTTGAGTCAGTTCATGTAGTCACCAAGGGAAGTCCATTAGGATAGAGTTTGTCAATTTCTCAGGTACTTGAAAAGTGCTCCTAAAAAAGGACTTTATTTCAAGAACAATGGGTACTTGAATGTACATGGTTATTCAGATGTTGATTATGTTAGAGCACATGAGGATAGAAGGTCCACTACATGATACTGCACATTTATTGGGGGCAATTTGGTTACATGGAGAAGCAAAAAGCAGGCTGTTGTTTCCAAGTCAAGTGCTGAATCTTAATATAGAGCTATGGCTCAAACTACTTGTAAGCTATTCTAGGTCCGATCTATCTTAGAGGATTTTGGAGTACATGTCACTGATCCAATTCCTATACACTATGACAACAAAGCAACCACCTTCATTGCAAATAATCATATCTTCCATGTGAGAACTAAACATATTAAAGTCGATTGGCACTTCATTAGGGAGACTATTGCGGCGAAGAAAATTTCTACACCTTACATATATATTGAAGTTGACATCTCCACTAAAGCACTTTCCAAGAAGCAACTACACAATCTTTATTCCAAGTTAAGCATGCTTGATGCTTATGCTCCACCTTGAGGGGGAGTGTTGAGTTACGTTTTTAAGTGTGTTTAGTTGATTTTTTATTTCTGTAAGGGTGTCCCTGTAGTTTTCCCCTTTCATGCCTCTCTATATAAAGGTACCAAGGTCTTCAGAATAAACTATTGTATTTCGTCCCAACATATCCCTTATTAAAAACCTTGAGACATGTGGAAAGAACACAAATATACATATTTTTTTTTAAAGGAGAACACAAGTATACGTATACCTGGGAGAATCAAACATAAAACTCAAGGGAAAAATAGGAGCCCCCGATATGAAGGAAAAATAAGAAGCAAACTTAGAAGAAAAAACCTCTTAAAAGAAAAAAGTTAGAAGAGAACATTAGTGTGCTCATAGCCAAATTCAAAATCTATCCTACTCTGTCAAATTAGTAGGGAGGAAGAAAAAAATTCAGAAGAGAACTCTCGCCTTGTTACCTCTCTCTCTCTCTCGCTCTCATGTGTGTGCACGCTCACAGACACTCCTGGTCCAAGCTTCATCCCCTACTTTCTCTTATCAATTGATGTTAAAGAATCTTCTATTCATCCTTGTCATAAATTTATTTATTTATTTACTTCATAAATTACATAGAAAATCCCTGCAAAGCCCTATATTCAACTTTCAAATTGAAAACAAAGGCCCTTCACTCTTTTATGCCCTTAAATGCAACTAATTCATATATTGAATTTTAGATTGTCACAAAGAATTCCACAAGAGCAAAAGGGGAGATTTTTTGACTTGATAGGAAGATTTCAACTAACATGTCATTAAACATAATACTGACTCTCATTATATATATATATATATATATAACTTAATGTATTGCTCATATTAAATTGGTACCCATATTCTTGGAACTTCAAGTCCTTGCACATTTATTTCCTGTCTACCATACTGTAGTTTAACTATAATGGACTAGATAATGAACTTCATTGATTTTTTTTTTTTTTGAAGAGGCCACCTTCATTGAATCTGTGACCAACAACAAGCAAGTTCCATCAAGGCCAGGCAATCTCTTGATTTCAACTTCTGAAATTTGAGTTCCACTTCATTCTTAATGTGAAAAAATGAAAACAAAATAACAGGTACAAAGGAAAAAATAAAGTCATCATCCCTAATTTTAGTTTAAATTTAACAAGAAGAGTGCCTAATAGTGATAAAATAAACACCAGGAGGTAGGTTTAACTTGTCTCACTTGGGCGTTAAGGTTTTTTTGAGTTGCAATATAGCTAGAATCAGATCTGGAAAACCGAAACATGCTAATACACCATAAAAAACAAGGAGAAAGTTAATTTCTGTTTTGTGAGTACATATAGCGGTGATGGAGGAGACCCAATTGTGATCTATAGGAAAGTAAAGTAAGAACATAGAAAAGGATAAAGTACTAAAACATGCACCCGTAGGTTCTATGTTGGTGGTAAGATAGTCTATGAATGTTGGTAGAATTTCCTTTTTTTTGAAAAAAATGGATTTTTTTTTGTGAAAATAGGATGACTACCATCATTTATTAGTCATCCAAAATTTATTTAAAAATAATTATGTTATGGAGTTCTGTTAGTTGTTTGTTTTATTGGTGTTATGTGATGCTATGTAATTTTTCTTTTCTTTATAAGGTTGTACTGTAATTTGCACCCACCTCTCTCTCTATATTTAAAGAGAGGTAGGGTTAGAGAATAAATTAAGTTGATTATTTTTCCTAACTTATTATCAGAGCACCCATCCTAAACCGTGACCCTGATATCCCACCCAAGAAGGCCTCCAAAACCCTAGCCACCAATATCTCCCTTTCCTCCTTGCCATTGTCATCAGCAGCAGCACCCTCGCTGGCCGTTGTTTGACTAGCAGTAGCCCCAACAGGGTGTCACCTAGGCAGCAGGATTGGCCTACCCCCCCAACAGGCATGCTGCCCACTCTCAGCATCCTCAAATCCGGAGCAGGGCCCTTGTCGGGTGAAGCAGGGCTACTACAGCCACCGATGAGGGCCTTTGTGGTTCTCGGTGGCAAGGAGGAGCAGTAGTTCCTGGATGACCATGCTAGGATGTTTCCCCGCATCCTAGTGAGGCCTCTATCGATTCCAGGGGCTTCTTTGAGTCTCTTGATCTGATTTCTAGGCAATGTATGCTTGGATCTTGTGATCAAGGGGTTCATCTTCTATTTTTCAAAGCTTCTTCATGATTTGAAATCAATGATTCTGATCTGATTTCTGAGTTTATCCTTCCTCTCAAGGCACGATAGCATCATCAAAGTCTTCAGGAGTGTCATCGGATATCACAGCAGAGGTTGGGAAGTATGAAAACCCATTTGGGCCTATTCATAGTGGTATTTCTACCTCTTAGAGTTGGGAGATGATTCTGTGACCATTGCCTGAAGAGAATATGAGAGATTATTCCAAGATCATAGTCATCATGATATGTTCAAGGGAGCAACCAAATTGGGTTCTATTGCATATGGCAAGAATCGGACGAGTTTGGAGTGGCTTGTTGATTCAGGAGCCTCACAACACTTCAGTGGAGATCGGGATTACTTTACCCATCTCCAATTATTACCAGCAAGTAGGACTGTCCAGGTTGCAGATAGCAGGCATTCCAAGGTAGAAGGTCAGGTTGAGGTTACCTGATGTTTTGTATGTTCCAGAATTTCCTATGAGCATACTTTCCGTCAACAAGATTACTAAGGAGCTTAATTGTCGTGCAATCTCTGATGCTGTGGGATGCATTATTCAAGACAAGTTGACAGGAAAGGTGATTGACAGTCGAAATGTAGAGAGTGGAGTTTATCGCCTTGCTCAGACTCCACTTGCATCTGCATGTCGAGGCGAGGTATCTTCTGCTCTTGGGAGTGCATTTCTATGGCATCTCCGACTTAGACACCTTCCCCTTGATAGCATTCGTCAAGTCATTCCACATATATCACCTGCAACCCAAATCTACCATGATGCTTGTTAGATGGGCAAGCACCGTCGTTCCTCCTACCCTGTGAGTGCTCGTCCTGGATTGACAGTCTTGTTTGAGTTGTTACACATGGATGTGTGGGGGCTAAGCAGGATGCCAGATAGGTAGGGTCACCGTTACTACTTAGTAGTTGATGATTTTTCATGCCTATCTTGAGTGTTTTTATTAAAGAATAAATTAGATGTTGGAAGTGTCATTGAGCATTTCATGTTGGAAATTAAGAATCAGGATTCATCTACTATTAAAGTCGTAAGACCTAATAATGCAATTGAGCTATGCACCACTAGGTTGTCTACTTTCTACAGGTCCCATAGGATAGTGCACCAAGCTACCTGTGCTCGTACTTCTCAGCAGGATGAGATGGCTGAGAGGAAGCATAGACATCTTTTAAATGTGGCTCGTACCTTGTTGATCCATCACAATGTGCCTCCATTATATTGGGAAGATGTAGTTCTTACAGCTTGCTATTTGATCAATAGGATGCTTAATTCAGTACTTCATGAGCAGATACCTTTGACATATATTGCATCCCGAGCATGAGCTTTTTCACATAACACCATGTGCGTTTGGCTGTGCTGCATTTGTTCACCTTCTTTCTCCAAGACGAGACAAGCTGACACAACAAGCAATCAAGTGTGTGTTTTTGGGACATTCATGGATTCAGAAAAGATATAGATGCTTCGATTCGCTTACTGATAAGCACTGTGAGTACTAATATTACATTTCATAAGTCTATTCCATATTTGTCTACTATTTCCCGAAGTTTATCTCCTGAGGTTACAAAGGCTGCAATGCCTATACCTCTTGTTCCCTTCTAGGAGATACCTATTTTTGCTCCCCCACCTACTACAGCTGGTCCTACGAAGTTTTCTAAGCCTATTGTTACATATCAGCGGCCTCACAGTACTTTCCAGATGGCATCTTCTACGGCAGCCACAGAGACACCACCTTCTCCACCTCGAGTGACCACAAACAGGTTGCATAGTGATGATGCGGTACCCGGTGATGATGTTAATACATCCAAGTGAGGATATTTTTGCTTCACAGCTAGCACAAAAGAATCAGATGGATGATTTTGACCTTTTGATTACCATTGGAAAGACACCACGAAGCTATACCAAATATCCTATTACAAGGAGTTTGACTACTGAGGAACTTGGTTCTACTTTTGGGAGCTTCTATCGTGCATTGTCTGCTACACAAATTCCTACCACCTACCAGTAGGCCATGCTTGATCCAAAGTGGGGCCAAGCCATGGAGGATGAAATGGCTGCTCTTACTTCACGACGCACCTGGAAGCTCACACATTTACAAGACAATGCTACAGTTGTTGGTTGTAGATGGGTGTTTGCACTCAAATACAACCCAGATGGATCTGTTGCCCGTTACAAGGCACAACTTATTGCCAAAGGATTCACCCAGACAGATGGGGTGAATTTCTTTGACACATTCTTTCCAGCAGCTTGGCTCTCTACAATGCTAATCCTCATTTCTGTTTCAATTCAGCAACATTAGCATCTTTATCAGCTTGATGTGAAGAATGTATCTCTATGGGGATTTACAGGAAGAGGTATATATGTAGTAGCCCCCTAGTTTCGAGGTTCGAGGGGAGTGTGTATGCAGATTGCAAAAGGCCATTTATGGCCTCAAGTAGTGCCCAAGAACTTGGTTTTATAAGCTCTCTCAGGTGGTAGAGTATGTCTGGTTCCTTAAATCATCTGCAGATCATTCCATTGTTTGTCAAAAGGACAAGGAAAGTAGTTGTTCTTTTGGTATGATTGATGACTTCATTGTCACTGGTGATGATACAGCAGGTGTAGCTAAGATCAAGCAGATTTTGGCAGATCAATTTGTAATGAAGGATTTAGGGCCCTTGTGATATTTCCTTGGGATAGAAGTTACCCATTGTAAGTGTGGCATTATTCTTTCTCAATGGAAATATGCCCTAAATGTACTAAAGGAGACAGGTACACTAAGAGCCAAGCCAACAAATATTCCCATGGATCCTAAGGCACGATTATATGACAATGATGTGGAGCTAGTTAATAGTAGACAGTATCGCCAGCTGGTGGGCAAGTTACTATACTTGACGATTACTAGACCTGATATTTCCTTTGCAGTAGGAAAGTTAAGTCAGTTTATGAAGAGGCATACTAGACGGCACTGGGATGCAAGCATGATGGTACTCAAGTACTTAAAGAGAGCACCAGGACAGGGTCTTCTTTTCACTAGAGTAACATTTATTGCAGTGGTTGGATATTCCGACGCAAATTATGTAGGTAGCCATGATGACAAGAAGTCTACCACAAGATTTTGTACGTATGTTGCAAGGAATCTGGTTACCTGGAAGAGCAAGAAATATACTATTGTGTCCAGATCCAGTGCTAAGTCTAAGTATCATGCTATTGCTCAGACATATGCAGAGTTGATGTGGGTGAGATCCTTACTAATCAATCTACATATACAGATTGATGGACTTATAGAGTTGCAGTGTGACAACCGAGCTGCTACTTATATTGCCAACAATCCCATGTTTCATAGACGCACTAAACATGTGGAGGTAGATTACTATTACACCAAAGATTTAATTCAGAAGGGGTTTATCTTTACCTACCAGGTTACTTCAAAAGCTCAAACTGCTGATATTTTTACCAAGCCACTGGCTAGATCCTCCTTTGATACATGTGTGTCCAAGTTGAGCATGATTGATATCTATACTCCAGCGTAAGGGGAAGTGTCATGGAGTTTTGTTAGTTGTTTGTTTTATTGGTGTTATGTGGTGCTATGTAATTTTTCTTTTCTTCATTGGATTGTACTATAATTTGCATCCACCTCTCTTTATATAAAGAGTAGGGTTAGAGAATGAACTAAGTTAATCATTTTTCCTAACTAATTACAATCGATGCAAAAAAATGGCATGGTAAAAATCACATCCCTCAAGACTCACCCGACCCTACAGCAAAGATCGATAACTAAACACATCAGCTGCCTCCACTACATGCACCTTTAGTAGATTCTCACATCAAAAAATCTACTACTTGGCCACAAACAATTCACCACCCATGAATGACGAAATATATAAAAATCAATCCAAAAAAAAGCCCAAACAAACATCCCATGAAAATCTGTTAATCTGACTCCAACCTTGTGGCACAAAATGTTATCCATCCAAGAAGAAAAGCTTCTTAATAACAGATTTGTGATCCACATTAGCCACTTTGGCCTTTCCCACCTTCTCCAACTCCTCTCTCTCTTTCGCCGCACACATCCACTGCAACTGCACCCTGTATATGATGAGATTTTTGTGGTAAACAGGTTTCCAACTGCAATAGCTAAAGCAATTCTCTTGATTAAACACAAACGTGAGATTGGAAGGCTCTACCCCATCAAGATCAGTCATTGGAGTCCCATTCAAATCACCTTGAACATTAGGCTCTAGCTCTCCTCGCCTTCCTTTTGCTACATTTCACGGTCTTCACCATCTTGTCGCTTACCAACCTTCACGTTAACCTTCATAATCTCATCACCTCATTCCATGTCACACATAGAGTTGAGTGCCACCTTAGCGGCCTCAGGCAACACGTCATTTGTCGCACCCGAACTAGAGCCATCATTTGCATGAAGTTTGCACCTCCATTTGCATGAAGTTTGCAACTCATCCCATCCTCATCAAGGAAAGTGCAAGACAAAAAAAGATCTTCTATAACATCACACGCATTAAGAGGATTCCCAATAGAAACACCCGCATTGCACACAACTGCCATTTTTGGAAATCCACATTGCATCTCATCACCAAAGGCGCTATTTGCATTTGTTGGCAAATTAATTCCTTCCAAAATCAAATGCCCCATTTATGGTGAAGTCCTCTCCACCTCAATATTTAAATTTAAAACACCATTTGAATTTGAATTTGAAACCGACTGCTCCATTTTTAGTGAATACCTCATCACCTCAGAATTTAGATTTGGAACACCATTCGTATTCGAATTTGAATTTGAAAATTGATTCGAATTCAAATTTTGAATCTCACGGTCTGCACCTCGATGAACCGATTTCCAAATGAAGCACTCATCCCTTTTCCCCATCGACAAGGCCACATGTGATGCTCCTCCAACCACCATTGCTGTGTATGATTGCCGGTTCTCTCTTGATGACATCTCCTCCAACATGGTAACACAAGAGGAACCACCATGTCGAAGAATCAACTTAGAAGGGACTACTAGATCAAAGAATAGCTCACCTTCCACTACCATAGCTAAGAGATCCTCTCCTTGGAAAGGAAGGGCATGAAACCTCTTGATCCTCTTAAACAGGGCACAAATAGCCACCGCCACCTCGGTCGAACGCAGCTTCAATAGAATACCCCGAATGCAAGTCATGAAAGAAGGTCCCGATGGAGGTCTTTCATCTAAGGCTCCATCATGTAGCGATGGAGACCTCCATCGAAGAACCGCCTCTCCGAAAATAAACTCCTTGAAACATAGGGATTCGATGTCACAATCATCCAAACCAAATAGCATGACCTTTGTAGGTGAGAACACGACAAGAGTAGAGCCCTCGACTTCCAATCTCCATCCTAACCACCAAAAGAGGCACCATCCCCATGACGAAATCCCCTACAAGTGAAGCATTTAGAGCCTCCTCAATAGAGGACATCGCCCTGGACCATGATGCATCAAACTTCAATAATGGAGGTTCGAAAGGCGGAGGAGGAAGGAAAACCTCCTTGACTGCCAAAACTCTATGCGGGCAAGACCATTGATGATGACCGCATCCCTTACATAGAACACACACAACATGATCTACAATCGCTGGCAAAAGTGTCCTCCCACTCTACACTTGAAAAATAAGACTCCAAAATCACATGAGCATCTCTTCCAAGGGGATGCACACACCCAATCCCCACCAAAGGCCCCCCCTTCTCCACCACACCAGATCTCTAGACCAATAATATTAGCGTTTATCACGTAAAGCTCTAGAAAACTTTGTAACTCACACCAAAAAAATGGATGTTGATGGAGACAAAGGGGGGAATTTAATATGGTAAGCACCAACTGGTGGTCAAAGGATTGTGAAATTTCATGAGTTTTTTTTTTTTTTTTTTGAAAAGAGAAATTTCACACCTTGTCTCAGAATTCAGGGAAAGATCGGATGCCTATTGATGTCAAGGAAGCTGCCTACATATGAGCTGCAGGCTCCTGGGATTATAGCAGCACTTCTTCCCTTGTTCTAACTTCCATGGACCATACTGACTATGTAGTATGCTGAAAAGTCACTATAGCAGACACATCAGGCATTTGACATCCTAGATGACCCCAACCCATCCCCCAGAGGCCTTAAAAAGAAAAAAATAACACAGTACCTAAATGCCAAATACCTCAATTTTCATGAGAGAGCAAAATAGAATGAAATAATTTGCATGCAACGGATGGCAATAAAATAATCACAAGAAGACTCCATTTTTTTAATTGCTTACATACTACTTCAAGTCTATTGCTTAAATTTGCTATAAATATCAATAAAAAAATAAGCCATTTGTTGCTCTTACCGCACCCCATGTTTGTCCAGATTGACCGACTAATTCTATGAAATCTTTGGTATGATTTGCTTCATCTTGCAAAAGATCCTTCACTTTAGAGATGGTCAAACCATCGACACAATGCAACTGTAGCATTCGGTCCACATAAGCCACCTTTGGGTCATGTACATGGAAAGGTTCATAAAAGAAACATCACCAATTTATGGTTCTCTTTTCAAGTCTTCTATTTAGCATTTTTGAGATCAAACGTTTTCGCCTTGGAAAAGAAGGCATCACAAGTGAACAATTTATAACATTACATCGCTAATATCTTTATTCTAGTTATTGGGGAAATTGCCTATTTTTAAACTTTTAGACCACTCTATTTTTAAATAGGCATCTAACTTCCTTTCACCCAAAAAAAAGAAAAGAAAAAAAAAGAACAAATACATCTGACTTATGTGCCATTTATTTCTTCTGAGTTCGAGTATTCTTTTCACCAGCGTTAAAGGCATCAACTAATTGTTTCTTAGTCTACAACATTCTTTTACAAAACAATATCCATTTAATAAGGCAAAAAAGTCCAACTTACATTTTTTCCAATGCCAATGGTAGGAAGTCCAGTAAGAACACCAAGATGACAAGCCAAACCAAAACCTGCAGGAGCATCTTTGACATTACTAGCCCAAAAAAAAGTTATAAATATGAGAATGATTCTGGACATGTTTGAGCATAGGACACTCTTTTCTGAAACTTACAAAGTCGGGTCTTTTTCAAAAACTAAGACATTTTTTCATGCAAGAATATGTTACTTCAGAGAAAGAGATCTACTTGCTAAGCACTTGACCAATATATTCTACAATTTGAAAGAAACATGCCAAAAATTGTAGCTGCAATTTCTTGAAAAATAATAATAATAACACTCAAATGTGAAGGATCAAATAGTTGAATAATATAAATAAGTAAATGCATAATAATATCAAAATATAAACAATGAAAATACTTTGATTTATGTGAAAATTTCACTCATGAAGAGCGGGGAGAATCACGAGAGAAGCACCTTATGAGCATATGTTTCTGTTTATTCTTCTCAAAAAAATAGGTAAAGAGTATATGCCTATTTATAGGCCATTACACACTCTACATTCCCACAATAGACACTGTGATACTAAATGGCCACTTACACACAATTCTCTCAACACTTCCTCTCAAGCTGGAGCATGAAATATTCAACTTGTACTACAAAGAAACCCTTTTACATAGCAAAATAAAGAAAACTCTCAATCTGTACAACTGTCTCCCCTTTGTAAATCACAGTTGCACTTTTGTTCATGCCTATAACGGCAGCACATTAGCAAGGCTGAAGCTTAACAACGAATTGCTGTAGTAGGCTTAAACATAGACCTTTCCTTTAGAGACCTCAATTGGTGCTTATTGCTCCCCATTCAGTATCCTTATCATGGACCTTTCTCTAAAGACCTTGACACTGGATCTCCCCTCTAGAGTCCACGAAAATGGATCTCCCACATAGAAACCTGACATGGGCCCTTCCTCTAAGGACCTCGAAACTAAATCTCCCTCCTCTAGAGACCTCAAAACTCTGGACCTCTTAGAGTTGTAATTTCTCATTCGCTGACCTCGAACAAAGGGACTCCTAAATGAAGGATGACTATAATAGGATAATAGAATTCACACTCGCCCTTTCTCTCATACTCTATTAGGGAAGAGAATAACATAAAGAATACAGAATAAGACTACAGAAGAGCTCTCCCCTTTCTCTTAAACATAATCATCATTTTATTTTATTTTTTTTGATATTATTCTTCTTTTTTTCATTTTTCTCTTTTTTTCCAACGTACTCCTTTTTCTTCTTTTTACTCCGCTTACTATCCTCCCCTTTATTTTCTAACTAACATCTAAGGTAAGAAATAAAAATCAAAGGACAAAACCTCTGTCGCACTCGTTAGGGTTCTAGGAACCCACGATCACACACTACCGACACCCTCTTCGTGCAAGATCTCTGCTACGCCTCGGTCAAGACCACCATCGCTATCGTTGCAATCTCCACCTAAGATCACGCGCATCACCTCATCTCGCACCCATGATTTCCTCCTTGTCAAATTTGCATGCCAACCCTCTTCTTCCTCTGGTGGGCGACACCGTAGCAACAACACCACCAGCGCTGCTAGTGGTGACTTGGGGCCCTCACCCTCTGCCTCTGGGGGTCCACCTGAGCCCTAGCGGCATTGCTTACCGACGCAAGGGGCTCCTCATGCAACCCACTGCTGGGCCCAACAGCGTCACCTACTGCCACCTCTTTGCTAGAGATCCTCGTCCGTCTCATCATCCCTGTTGTCACTTCTTCGATCGACTCCGATCTTTTTCAATGACTTTGGCCCCTCTCACGTCACCTCTTGGCCTTTAGGCTTCGAGCTCAACCTCTCCGTCGTCCTCCTCCAAAATGAAGGAGGTTGTAGCACAATCAACTCTCCATATCATTGTTGCCACAAGCGCTGCAAGCCAATCTTGATAGCAATCACCTCTCCAGTGCTCGATGGCAAGGGACGTCGATGCCAACTTCGCCGCAAGATCTGCCGCAAGGACCAGATCCCGCATCCTTTACCACCATCAACTCCTTTGGATGAATCAAAGAAATTGAAACTCTAACAAATTAATGATAATCATAATAAAAAATAAACCCAAAAATTGAACTGATATCAAATTAAATAATATAAATAAGGGAAAGTATAATAATATTAAAGCATAAACAATTAAAATACTTGAGTTTACATGGAAACCCCCACTCATGAAAAGCGAGAATAAAATCACGAGAGAAGTACCCTATGGTCATGTGTTTCTATTTATTCTTCTCAAAGATACAAGTGAGGAGTGCGTGCATATTTATAGGCCACCACACACTCTACATTCCCACAATAAGTGATGTGATACTATATGGTCACTTACACACAATTCTCTCTAACACAAATCATACAAATTTTTTCCTAAGCAAAAAATCCTTACCTCTAGGATGAAGTATTCCGTTGCCATCAACCATCAATACCTGCAACACACTCGAAGATGCTAAAATAGACACAAAGAAAATAAACTCATGTTAACAACCCTAAGGCGAGCCATGGATGTCCCTTAGCCATGCCACTCCCATGAAAACATGCGGGGAAAAAAAAGCCACCGGCATTCAGTTGCAGATGATTATAACAACTGTAACACTCAAAAGAAACACCATCCCCTTCTCATCTATATCCAAGTCCATGCCTGACTCTTCCACTTAATAACAAGGGAAAAGGTAATGCCAGTAAACCAATGCCCAATGCCTCTCAAAAAGATGTACTTTTAATCGAATCCAAATTGAATGCAATCATCTTCAGTAGACCACAAAGCCAAAATCAACAAAAAGAGTCTTCCTTTCCCTCTCAACCTCCGACGCAGAATAAAATGCAATAACTTTGATCAAAATCCGCTCAAAGATCACCGATGATCTATCGAAAGTGCATCATCTCTAATCATAGAGAAAACCCAAAAAAGAAAAAGGAAATAAAAAATTCGACCTGCGGGAACAAATCAGGCGCCTGATTCCCGGCGTCCTCCAGGAGCTTCACGAGGACCGGAACCTGCAGGAAGGAAACAGTCCACAAACCACCATAGAATCAAAACCACCCATCAAGGTACGAGTTTGAGGGTTACCCAATTCATAAGCACAACCAACGGACCGACCGACCGACCGACCTCTCTGAAGGCGAGGAAGCCCGGGGCGTAGGGGGCGTGAAGGCGGGCGAAGGCGAGGGATTGGTGGGCGACGCGGAGGCCGAGGTGAAGGTCGAGGACGACGAGGGCGGCGCAGGCGGCGTTGGCATCGTCCCGAGCGACGCTCACGTCGACGCCGCCGACGTAGCGGAGGGCATCGGAAGGGGAAGGGGATGGGGAGGAGGAAGAAGGGGTGGTGGGGATCGTCCAGGGGAAGTCGTCGCGCGTGATGAGCTTCTGCTTCAGGAGATTCTGCTCACTGTTTCGAGATATATGAGATGAAGGTCTGTGTGTGTGTGTGTGTGTGTGTGTGTGTCTGTGTCAACGTGGAAAGAGGAGAGGTGATGGGTTTGCGTATATGTTACCATATCCATTGTTGTTTCAGAGAAGAGGAGGAGGAGGAGGAAGCCATTGCTGTTGCTGCAGCGGCGTCCGCGGCGGTGGGAGATGATGCAGTCGGTTGAACTCGGGAGTTGGGATCGACACGGCTGCGCAATTCGGTTGCTCCGAGCCTGGTATCAAGTTATCAACGATCTTTTGATGATGGTCTCTGTGTGTGCGTGTGTGTGATTGTGGAGAGAGGAGAGGTGATGGGTTTGCGTATATGTTACCGTATCCATTCTTGTTTCACAGAAGAGGAGGAGGAGGAGGAAGACATTGCTGTTGCTGCTGCGGCCGCCGCGGCGGTGGGAGATGATGCAGTCGGTTGAACTCGGGAGTTGGGATCGATACGGCTGCGCAGTTCGGGTGCTCCGAACGTGGTATCGAGTTATCAACGATCTTTTGATGACGGTCTCTGTGTGTGCGTGTGTGAATGTGGAAAGAGGAGAGGTGATGGGTTTGCGTATATGTTACCGTATCCATTCTTGTTTCACAGAAGAGGAGGAGGAGGGAGCCATTGCTGTTGCTGCTGCGCGGCGGCGGCGGCAGCGGCGGGAGATGATGCAATCCGTTGAACTAGGGAGGGGAGCGATACGGCTGCGCAGTTCGGGGGGTCCGAATGAGCTATCTAAGCTATCAACGATCCTTTGAAATATTTAGAACGATTGTAGAAGGAAGGAAAGAAAATAACGAAGTGATCAACATTCTTTTAATCTATTTAATGATATTGATTGTAATGGAGAAGTATTTCTTTTCTATTTTAGTGAGTGAGATGGTGATAGAAGAAGAGGATGAGATGCTTACAAAGTCAATGAGATAATATGATCTATTTTTATCAATAAAGTATCGAGATTGGATTGATTCAATGCGGCATTCTTCTAATAGAGTTGGGAGATAATTGTACAGGCATCCAAGCAACGTTTGCATTCTTCTTAATCGAATGAGGGATGATGGGTGAGCTCAACCATGCCTTCCTCGCACCGATCCCCAAATCTGAGTGTGTAGCTTTCGTCTCCGACTTACGACCCATTGCATGTTGCAACATCTTGTACAAGGTAATCGCCAAACTCCTTGCCTCATACTTAATAACAATACTGCCACACCTCTTGGAACCCCACCAAAGTGCGTTCGTGAAGGGCCAGAGCCTTGAAGACTACTCACTCCTCACCATGGAATTCCTAAGGCATATGAAACTGTAAATTGGGATTTTTTACATAGAGTGTTGGCAACCATGAGGTCTCATGTTAAATGGATTGATTAGATAAAAACATGTACCAGTAAGTCATCAATCTCGTCGATTATTAATGGGATCCTATATGGCTTCATCAAAACATCTCGTGGGCTTCAGCAAGGGGATGCAATTTTCCCCTTGTTTCTCATTATTATGATAAATGTGCTATCTATTCTAATTTGCATCTAAGTTTAGTAGGGGCATATATGTCGCCCAAAAATCAGAGGAGTTGAGTATGTGTCACATCTCCTCTTTGTGGATAATGTGCTAATATTTGGCAAATCAAACCTAAAGTCGGTGATAACTATATGTCAAGTTCTTGATCTCTTCGAGAAGATGTCAAGGCTAAAACTAAATGTAAACAAGAGTAGGGTCTTTCTATCAAAGGAGGCCCAATTGAAGATGGAGATTTGTTTAGTACTTGGCATGTTGGAAGGATGATTGTCAGACTCTTAAGGCATATTTTGTGAGGTAGCAAGGATCATCTCCTAAGTTGGAGGGATGTGTGCATGCCAAAGGGTGAGGGGGCCTTGGGCCTCCGAGACTTGATTGATGTGGAGAGAAATGCAATTTGCCGGAGGTTGCAAAAGCTACTTGACCCCTTGGAATAGAAGATTTGGGCTCATTGGATGAGAAAGAGATATAATGTTATGAGCTTCTAATGGGTGAGATCTTTCCCTTATGACTCGAGATGCTGGAAGAACCTCCTGAAATATAGAGATGACATTCAAGCTAAGTTTACCCAAGTTGACAATGTGGGAGAGGAGCGGTGGAGTTTGCCTACACGCTCTAAAGGTGTATGGGATATAGTTCAAGCCTACGTCCGCGACAACTAAGCTTAAAGTTCATATGGTCCGAAGATTGTCCCTCAAAGTGGATCACTTGCACCTTATTTGCAATCTGTAACTGCTTACCAACTTGGGAGCAGGTGTAGTCCTGGGCGGTTGCAAGTACCCTCATGGTGTTGCTTGTGTGAGGAGGAGTCCATGGCCCACGTAATTTTCCAATGTAAGTAAAACATGGCCGTTTGGGTGGGAGCTCTTCGGGAGTTGAATATAAATATGTTGGCCACGACATCCATCCCCCAAGTGGTGGGAATCACCATGGAGGGGAGTGGGGATCACAACTTATTTGTGGTGTTGTGTAGAGGATTTGGAAGGAAAAAAATTCCTAGTCCCACGGTGATAGGAAATCTGAAATGCAAAGTGTTTGTAATAGTCTTTTGAGTATGATAAGAGTTGTAACCGCCTTGGGTGAGTGTGTGGATTGTCATGTATAGCTGAGACTTTATAGCTGGAAATGCTTGGTTGTGGTACTATTGTATGATTAAGGTCATACCTGTTAAACCACTTAAGTAAAAATTTACCTTTACTCAAAAAAGAATGGAAATAATTGCTTCACAATCCAACATAGCTCCTCAGATCCAAGATTAAATGTGGGTGTTTGAAGTAAGGATTAAGTCAAGAGCGGATGCAAGATCAAAATCCAAAGCCCTCTCCTGAGTCTTAACCTTCTATACAAGGTGGCACTTGGTAACTTAGTTTCCCTTATTTTATGATTTTTTCTTTGGATTCATGCTATCATTTCGAGGTTTTTTTAAATCTGACCGAAAGACTCAAACTTGTGGTCATTTTTACATTCATCTTGTATCTAATCATTCTTCATCATCATCTCTCCCTCATTTTCTTCAAACATGTCACACATCTTCTCAAATTTAACTTGCAAAAATGTAAAGAGACTCCTTTTGCAATGTGCATCGCAAAAAGTACACATGGTCACCCACTCTCCTTAAATTACATGCTTAGTGGGCTTTGTGGATTGCACTAAAGAGGGGTGAATAGTATAATAAAAGATATGATAAACAAATCAAAATAATATCAATCACACAAAAATCATTCACTACAATGGACAATATATGTTTAAGTGGAAAATCAACTCAGGTAAAAACTACCACCTAAGTCACCTCAACTTAAGATTTCTTAATTGACCGAGTCGATCTAATCCACTAACGTATCACTTAAATGAGGATGACACAACCTTAATACAACAATATTACTTGACCCAAGGGTAGTGTAACTCAAGACTACTAATGAGAGACTTATTATGACTCCTAATTAACACAAATTAACTAGTTTACTTAGCTAATTAACCAAGAATACACTAAATACAATGTTAATTATAATATAGGAGTAAAATAGTAAGGACTTACAAAATAATTTAAAAATACATAATTAAGGTTCAATTAATCTTAATATAAGTTTAATTAATAATTTAGACTCAAATAAGTAATGATTAGCTACATATTAATTATTTAATTTAACTTAAATGAATTTAATAACCTAAGTACTTAAGTAACTTAATTAATCTTATCATTTAAAAAATATAACTAATAAGGGGTAAAAATGTAATTTCAAGGCAAAAATATATTATTTACCTTATTTATAATAATTTATAAAAAGTTAAAAAAGAAATAAATTTAAATAAGCCCTAAAACTCACTGTTTATGTTTATACCCTCAGCTTACATTTCAATCGAGTCCTTTTATAATGATTAGGTCCTTTTCTATTTGCATTTGTACCCCTATGCACAAACCTTCTTCAACCTTTGGACAACTGAGAGACTCCGGTTTTCACAACATCCGATCACTCTCCATCTGATGTCGTGCAGCCACTATCGTTGTCGCCATTGCTCACCTCACCTCCACCTTTCTATCCCACGATTCGGATGCCTCTCAAATCCTAATTGAAATGACCTAGCGTCCTTTTAGTTGGATAAGACATCTGGAGTGTTAGTCGGACGTCTATCCAAATGTCCGAAAGTAGGAAAATATCGTACGTTCTTTTCGCTCTACGCGTAGGTGGCACGTAGAGTCTTTCTCTCTCCTCCATCCCCTCACTCCGAACCCTAAACCCTTCCTATTTAAACCCCCCCATCTACACTCCATCCCCCCCCCCCCCCCCCCCCCCCCCCCCCCACCACTCGAGCCACCTCCACCTTCTCCTTGCGTTCGACCACGCCCCACCAGCCTCCCATCTCTGCTACAGCCGCGACGAGGAAGGAGAGGAGCCAGCGAGGGAGAACGGGGAAGAGCGAGAGCGAGAGAGTGCGAGGGAGTGAGAGGAGAGTGGGGGAGAGGGACGACGGCCGCAAGAGCTCGGTGGAGCTCAAGGAGGAGTTCGTTGGAGAGAGGAGGATGTCAGCAAGAAGCTTCTCAAGCTCTTGCAACTGTTGAAGCTGCCGCTGCGTCGTTTGAGGGCGGAGGTGCGAGGGGGGCGAGCTGCGCAGAAGAGTCCTGATACTGGAAGTCTTCCAGTATCAGACGTCTGGAGGGTTGACCAGATGTCTGGAGAGGCATCAGGACGTTCGGAGCTGAAGCCGGATGTCTGAAAGCATAATATCGAATGGAGGTACGTGTTCCATGCGCTACTTTCTGCCATGCAGACCGTAGCGCAGGAATGCTTGGCTGAAAATGGGCATGCGTCTTCGTACGCAAGTGAAGGGCATTGGAAAGGCGCACGGTGCACTTTTCCAAACATTTTTAGACGTCTGACCACATCGCCAGGCGTCCGACGGCACTTCCAGACGACTAGAAGGAAGGTCAGACGGCTGGAACTCTCCTCAGACGGTTGCAGAGGAGTCTGGACGTCTGCGGTAGTCAGAGGAAGTGAGAGGTAAGATCTGACGTCTTTTAAAACGTTTGGGACTAGTCCCAGACGTCTGATTTTGGATAGTAACCATATTTTTTGGCTCGTTCAAGGCCCAAATGGAATCGGATTTCCACAAACGAAGTATTATTGTTTTCCACTCGAGTTTCTCTACGTGTTAGTGTTGAATACCTATTGTTTTTTATCCGTCTGATGTGAATTAGTCGCTAATACAGGTTACCAGCCGATGGCGTGTTCGGGCCTGCGGAGATGACGAGATCTGCGGTGCAGGCCCCCATTCCTCTCGTGATACCCGGTAGAGTGGTTTAATTCATTTGTTAAGATGTAAATAAAGAATATGCTTGCTTAGATTAAATTGATTGAAACTCTAGGATGTGGAATGAACCCTAGGGTAGAAATGTATGAGCCTGATGTTGAGCTATACTGTTCACTTGAGATGCATGTTTAACTAAATTGTTAGCAATGTGTATTAGTTGATTTATGAGTTGCCTTGTCAGATATGAAAACATGAGCTGCCTGCTATGCTATATAATGGAAAAATAGAGAGTTGAATAATATGATCCGGATATTGATAAATGAGATGAATATGAGCATGAATCCAACGGGAAATTAGGAGTAGAACTCCTATGTATGAAAGGAATCTGGTATGTAGACGGGAAGTGAGCTGGACATTGTGTACACGGTACTAAGGAGAGCAACTATCCTTTTAATGTAGAGGGGGAGCCAGCCACCCCTTGGGTTGAGGCCTCGGGGTAAGACTGGTTACTCTACATCGACTCCTATTTGGCCCTCCTATACATAGTACCGAGGTGTGCTACTAGTGTAAGGAGGGAGCTAGCCACCCCACAGGGTTCGGGGTTAGAACTAGCCAACCTATACTGACTTTTAGGCCCTCTAGGCAAATCGGGGCAGTCGGACGAGGGTACGCGGATTGTGGAGGGGCGAAACCCCTGTTCTGAGAGGGCAAGGCCCTATATTGTTCCGTGTTATACTTTAGGTGTACCAGCTAGCGGAAACGACTGACCGCGTGCCAGTGCGGGGTAGCTACCCATGCGCTTATCACGCGTGCCGTAGTCACCGCTACGTCGCAACAGTGACCTCGAGGTGGTTGAATGGGTGTAGGACTGCCACGGGGGACTCTTACAGCCAGGAGAGTACCACGCATACCTTCTACTCCAAAGAAAAGACTGCAATCTCTCACGGCCAGGAGAGTACCACGCATACCTTCTACTCCACAGAAAAGACTGCAATCAAAATCATTCCCATGAGGAACAAGAAAAATCAAGAAATATATGGATCCTTTGTGAAATAAATGAACTATAAATACATAGATGAGATAACTAAAAATGAGAATAAAGCCTAGTTGCTTATTTTACTTTACTTGCACATAAATAATGTAAACACCACTCTACTCAGCATTCGCTGACTCTGTCTTTTCATAACCCTGTTCAGGACCAAGAGTTGAGCAGCCCAAGCTTCCGGCTGCAGAGGGTGCTGGGCCCATCCAAGCCCAGCTGTAGTCGTTTCTTTCCAGCCCTTTAGTTTTCTGCTGTTGCAGTGAGTAATAGACATCTATTTTACTGTTCCTGTTACTTTCTGTCTTCTTTTCCACTGTTGTTGTTGTGGTGGCATGTACTATTTTGAGACAGTTTGCTCTACTTTCCTTCACCATTTCATTTTTCCTTCTGCTTAGTTATAATGCATGTGTGGATGTGGTATTACTTCCTGCTTTTCGTTATTTCTCGTTGGGCGACTAGGTCTTGGGATTAGTCGAGGCGAGTCGGTCTCAGGTCCTGTAGGGATCTGGGAACCGAGTCGTAACACTAATTAACCTAGGTGGCTAAGTTCACCGGCGTCGGAGAAGACGCCGGTTGTTGTCTTGCATCTAGCCTCATTCCCATCCCGATACTTCTCCCTTTACTTAGCTCTCCACCTATAAATACCCCATACTACCTCCAATCTCGATTAGTGACCCCTTTCTCCCATTGAGGTCGTTCAAGTAGGTTTCTTCTCAGCTTTGACATCTTCCCATCTCCGTTCTCGAGCGCTATCGTCAAGGAGCGCTGCCTCTCTCACCTCCTTTTCCTCTCTTTCACCTTGCCACCAGCGTTGGAGCACGCCACAGCTTTGATTCTCCCGCTTCAATCGGCCGAAGTTTCACCTCTCACCAAATTCTAGATTTTGCTCTTGTTTCTGCCCTACCAATGGCGGATTCCCTCACCTACTTTGTCTAGCTAATCATAGATATCTTAGTTATTTAGCATAGTTTAGTTTTTGTTAGTTAATTAGCTTAGGATAGATTGATACTTGATTTTATATTGTCGTCTCCGACTTCGGCAAGCTCTTTCTAGTTTGACCGAAGCTTTCTTTTGTCTTTTAAACTCACTTATCACCTTTAATCTATCCTACGATAGTTTCTATGCATTTAATTATTTGATTCTATCACATTTCCCCTAGATCCACACCACCTTCACCGGATCTCTTCCGCTATCTATGGCAGAGGGATCTGAGCTAAAATCACACTCATTCAAGGTCCTACATCACTTTGTCATCCCACAAGGACCTCATTTATCACAATAATTTGATTGATTAATCATTAAATTTCAAACGCCCAAATCACCTTCAACCTTCTGAGCATGTTGTCCATGGCGGCTCAGGAGGAGTTCCTTCACCTAATTGATCATGCATTCGTCATCGCCTAGCTACGTTACTCATTTCCCCTTACTTAATTGAGTGAGAGGACACATCTTGAGTTAGTTCAAACTCAAGAAGATCTTTAACTGAGTTTCTAGAATAATTCATGTTCTTAATTATTAATTGATTTAATGATGGTGTTCTTGAGCTTCCTTACAACCTCAAGAACCTATTGATATAGTTCTTGATGTGTTTCTTGGAGATTTCATCTCCAGCATCATAAATTGGTGTTCACCGGAGCTCCGATGAGTTCCGGCGAATCAAAATGTGAGTCTCAGCCTATGAAACTTCCCATGAATCTCCAAATTGACTTATAATGATCAGAGGATTAAAATACACTTACTGGATTTATGTTTTGATGATTGAATGCTTAGATGAGCCTTCGTCTTCTCCAACTCAGGCAGAGTTGGAGAGATGCAATCATTGGTGTTTAGACTATGGATTTAGATTTTGAAGCAAGAATATGATATACAGAGTCCAATTAATGTCTCATTTGAGTCTAACAAACTTTGGTTTGCTCTGCCGAACAAGCCCATTTCAGGAGTCCGGCGACGAGTTTGGCACTACCTTTAGAGTGATAAAAAGTAGGATTTGATGTGCACAACCATTTCCTAAGGATGAATTGAAACTATTTAGTTAACTAATTTGATCTGAGAACCTCTAATCTTTAAAGTCAACTCTTGACCTTTGTAGGTCAACATTCGAGTTGTCTTGAGGAATTAAGGTTTGAAATTGTGCATTAAAGGACAATTTTAGTTCGTTTTATGATTTAGAACCATTTCGAGAAGATTTGAATGAGTTTCATTAAGTTTTTAGTATGATTTCAATCTTTGTGTGTTTCGGGTTGTTCTCTGAACTCAACATTGTTCTTCATGTTCTTGATGAGTTTTGATCTTAAATTCTACCCAAATCAATCATAAACCTCTTAAATCAACCCATATCACTTATTAGCTCTTTTATCTATCTATCGAACTTTTCCATATGGAGATTCATGTTCTATGTTCAACATTTGAAGCTCTAAAGCTTTAAGAGCTTCTGAAGCTCTCTCAAACCTCAATTTCCCTTCCATTCTACATGGAATGATTTTCTAAGTATCATTAGACTCTCATTTAAGAGATTAAAATCATTCTCAAGTCCTTTGATCTAGAATTCCTTCTCTGAAGCACATTTTTAACATGGTGACAGTGCCATGTTCACTCTCTGATTTCGTGGATCGCTTTTGATCCAAACTCCAAATTGATGCTACAATTGGATAGAGGAATTCAAGAGCTCTCGTTTGAACTTTTTTCACCCTGATTAGTCATCTAAGTCAGCCGGAATCCTTGTCCAAAGTTCGCTGGCCAATGACGCTACACTGAAGGAGTTGTACTGGATATAGTCCTACATCAGGAGTTGATGGAAGCACGCTCAAGTACAAACCAAAGATGTGCATTGCCTCGTTGGTCGTCAGCGCAGGATGCATCATCTTGAGCATCTGATTTGTGTGTGCATGCGTGTGCACATGTGCATGTGCATATACCCGAGTGGGCGTGAGCGTGCATTAGTGGGCTGGATATGGCTCGAAACTATGCCCAGTAAAATACTAAAATCCAAATTAATTGAACTAAGTCTTGGTTTGAGTAGTGATCGATCCGATCCAATGATTGATTGTAGATTCTATGAAAAAAACCTAGTTTGCCAATTAAAATCATTTTTTGGGTTAAGGGTAAAGAGGAGAAGAAGAGAGGATTTGAGAAGACTAAAATTTGGTTAAGTGTTGGAGGCAACGAGAGAGATGAGATTAAAGAGGGACTAAAGGCAGAGGAAGCTAAGGCTTGAGAGGGTAAATGACTAAGTGTTTGCTGAGCAGTGAGAAAATAATTAAGTGTGAAGACTTTAAACAGACGTCTAAAAACATGAAAGGAAGTCTGAAAATGAGATTTAAGTCATCTAATATTCTAAAGAGATGTCTAATGAGAGAAGGTTAAGTGTTTGAGTTTTACTTGTAACAAAGGTATTTGTTTTACATTGTAATCATTCATCATACCTTTATTTTTGTAAGCACTTGCTATAATTGTTTTTTTTTCCTTTTGCTATTCAATGTAAAATCATTCATGTACATTTCACTCTTTTAATGGACTAATTGCCATGTTTCAAGTCTAATTTGGATGCAATTGTTCATGAGTTTAACATATTTCATAATTAATATATTAATTAGCTATTTGATAATTTAAAATAAAAAAATTGTGAATTGATTAAGATTAAATGCTTCCCAGTAAACGATTTGGACTCAACTAGTTAAATGAATTTAAATCTAAATGACGACAATTTAACTAATCAAGTTAATCTAAGTTTATTCTTTACATGATTAATTAGGCTTAATAATCTTAATTAACTGTATTGAGAATCGAACCATCAACTACTCTTCTCCACCAAAAGTATTTTGTCTCTAATGGAGATGGGAATCCACAAGTCGGATACTCAAACAAAATACAAAACCTATAGAGCCTAAAATATAATTTAAACATTTAGCTCTTATAGGTAAAGAGACTTCCCTAAGGGAGAAGTTGATCGACATGGAAGCATGTAGTAATTGGTTCTTTCGAATATAAAGAATAGAGCTTGCATAGTTAATTGATATATTTAAGTTGTGTAAAATATTATTTGATTACATATACATGTGTACAAAAGAATTTGTGAAGAGCGAGTGCATGTTCTTAAGTGCAATGCAGAAAATGTCCGTGCATAAAATTCAATGAGATAGATGATGCGGAATGAAAATTAATGAAGACCACTTTGAGAATTAAATAAGATGAGTTGAATGATATTCATGGAAAAGAAGATTGCATCAAGGAAAAATCACATGTGGTAAAGATTCTATGTTAAAGTTTCAAGTCATTTTTATATTGTAGCGTAATTACACCAGTTAGGTTGGTTTAACCCATTAAGAATGAACCTAATTAATTGGAGAGAAATTAGACTCATAAAAATAAAAATATTAGAGGAAAAATAAATTTAAAATGATTTTTAGTCGGTGGAGCACTTTAAAAAGTCATTAAACAGATAGATTTGATTAATTAACCATTATGTACAAAAATGTCATTTTCAACCTATCGGTAAAGTTGTAAATGATTAGACAAACATTTTTGCTAGTGATCGGAGAACATATTTTGGTTTTAAATTTGCTCTAAAATATTCCTCATTATGGTGAACTTTACACTTATGTTATATAAGTCCAGAAAAAAGATTGATTTACTCATAATATTTAGCCATTGTAAGAGTGACACGGTCATTTTGAGAGGTGAGGTTTACCTATAAATAGAGGTGAAGAAGAGCCATTCTAACATACGTTCAAAGTAATTGAAGTTGCTCATTAACAAAACTTTGTCTACCCCCCCTCCCTATAATCTATAGCGTGATTTCAAAGATTATAGTAATTTTGACAGAAGCTATTATAGAAGGAGATTTTGAGAGGTGATTATGAGAGAAGTGATTCCATGTCAAGTTATGCCAAAGTGTTCCTAAAGAGGATTCTAGAAAGTAATTCTAGAAGGAGGAAGATTTATGGAAATGATTCCTACACTTTGATAGTGACAGAAAATTTTAAAGGAATCTTTGTTCAAATTTTGGCAAAGTAGGTTCAAGATAAATTTATGAAGGAGAAGGAGAATCTAGGTGAGGATATCATTGTCAACTTTAGGGAAGAAACCTTACCACCATTTATAGTGGAGAGATTTGCCTACTAGCTTTTTAAAAGTATGGTAAATTTAAATTCTAAATTTTAAGATTCATCTAGAAGCATAATTAATCCTATTAGCTTTGTTGCATTTTAAATTACTTGATATTATTTGCTTAATGCGGTAAGATTATTTGCATCGGATTATTATTCCTACGCTTAATTGTCATATTTGTGACATGTGGTCACACTAGTTGTATTATGACGTGTGGCCACAAAGGTATTAGTTAACAAGTGGTTGGCATATCACTTGGTTAATTATGTTTAAGGGTTGAGCTACCTATGAATTAACTTGGTATTGATGGATCAAGAATTGATCACGAATTAATTAGTTTGGGAGTAACCAATTGTTGCAATAATTTGGATTACGCCCGTAAGTAACCTTGTTTTGATTTAGTGGATTTTGTGATGGTAGGTCACAAGAAAATCTTGAGGTAAGAAGCCTTAGGTAATGATTTTTAATCATATGGGTTTTCCATTATAAATTTTGGTGTTAATTGTGGTTTGCTTATTTGATCTTGATACTTGTGAACTTACTTGTACTTGATATATTAGATGTTGCCTCGTAGATAGTTTGATAAGACAATTTGGATATGCTAACTCCTTATGAATTTTTAAGTTTAAGTTGAACCTAAAGAAGGAGCACTATTCACCTCCTTGGTGCTATTTCTCCCTTCTTCAACCCCCCAACAAAGAAGACAAATTAACTAAGACATCTTTGGCTATTAAGAATGTAGTATCTACTAATTGACTTTGTAGTTATTGAATTTAAATTTGTTTAGACCTATCAGACATAAAAGCCTTAAATGTCGTCGTTATCAAATATGACATCCTCCCAAAAGAATATCACAGGGATACCTCACTATCAAATGTAGCCTCATGTTCAACTCCATTCCTTAAGGAGGGAGTGAAGGCACACCTATCTTATTATATGGTTTGATCGTAACTTTGTAAAGCAACATTGAAAACTAACCAACATTTTGCAAGGAACCAATGAAGTATAGACATAATAGAGAACTGGAAAATAGGGTGATTTGTGATCATGCGAGACGTAGTAGTAATTAGATTTTTGTTGAATTATTACCTCAACTCTCAATGGATTGCAAACCAACTATAGCATAGCTAATGAACACTCCCTCCCTTTAAAGGAGATGTTCTAGACTCGAATTCCATTAATGACAAGCAAAATGAAAATTCCATTAATTGTAGGATGCACTAAAATTGGGAAAAATTATGTAGCCATTAAGGATCGGTGCTTTTAGTGAAAAACAAAGGGATGGAATGTGATCATGGTGCATACAAAGGATGTTAGATGACATCATGAAATATAAAAAAGTCAAGTTTGTGTCTCCCATCAATGAATGGCTATTGATGTCCCCTATCTACGTGTATGAGTTAATGTACGTCACTTACAATTAGGTGTCAATATCATTGTCTACATGAAAGAGTTTGTGTCCCCCATGTTGGTGTAGGATTCCCCTACCTACAAGTAGGTACTAAGTCCAAACTTGAGTCTTACTAATATAATTGGTCGTTGATCCTAAAAAGAAAACTCTCAATGATTTAATCTTTGTCCAAAACTAAAAAGTACTCAATGTATTAACACAAAAATAAAAAAAAAATGATTTGACCCACTTCACAGACCCCTAACAAACCCAATCCAAACGAAATACACCACATTTTGAAACTCGATTTGGATAGGATTGCAGAGTTTTTACTATCCTTTTGATAGGAGCGAAAGGGATAAAAGAAAGTGAGTGCCTAAAGTTGGAATTCGACAACAAGATCTGTAAAAAAAATATAAGTACAAATAAAACCAAAAAGCAAGTGAAGCGTACATTACCTATTATTTTTGCATTCATTATAGTTTCTAAAATAGTAAATATGGGCCTATAAACTAAATCTAAACGCAAAGCCCATTTGAATGGTCAAAAAGTTCGGGTGAGTCCAACTACCCAACAACCAGCCCAATTTAGCCACGTACCATCGTAATATCCTCACCAATCCAATCTAATTAGAACTTTGGGTTGGATAGGATTGCGAGTTTTATTCCACCACATTGGTAAGAGCGAATGAGATAGAAGAAAAGTGTGCACTTAAGTTCGAATAATGCAACGTGATCCTAAAAAGAAAAATTAAAACAAAAATCAAATAAAATGTACCCAATATTATCAATTACTTTCATCCTCACTACAATAACTAATAAAAACTAAATAGGGCCTATGGATCTATAGTGGACTTGAAGATAAAATCCATACGAATATAGAAAGATTGGCTGAGCCCAAGTATTTTCGGTCCAAAGTCCTATGGTGACGCCAACATCTACCCTAATTCAGCCTCATGCAACACATGGCCCCTAAAAAGACCCATTCCAACTTTAAATTAGAAAAGATTCCCAAATTTTTTTTTTACTTGAAATCCCGATCGAGTAAATTTGAGAGGAATTAGCCATCGTTTACAACTTAATTCTCTAGGTATTGTAGAGATAGAAAGTTGAATTTCTTCCGCATAAGTTAGGAGTCCCCATCGTTCATAGTTTGTTTTTATCCTAACTTCGGGACATGAGAAAAAGAGATGGAAGGAAAATGTGCACCTTATTGGAGAATGCACTACACAATATGTAAATTGAATAAAAGCACCAACTGACATCAAAGATCAGTTGAAACGTACAAGAGGAAATCTATTGTTTTTATACTCATAGACGTGATTAACATACTAAATTGGGCCTATGGATCTACAGTGGACCTGAAAGTAATCCTTTGTCGGCCGTACACTAATCAGCCCATCGAACATTTAGACCAATACTCCTATGTCAAATACCTTATCCTTGAAAATGTGCCAAATGTCTAGACAAGTTTAATAGCCATGATACATAAGCTACCTATGCTATCCAAATTTGTTCGCTTTCTTTTCGGCATGATACACGATAGAATACTTGGTAGTGCTACTGGATTAACTGCTAATGTTTTTGAACACATAGACCAATTTTATTATAAATCATACATGTTCAAAATCATTAGTGAAATCCATGCTATAGTATCAATTTTATATATTTTAAAGATTAATTTATTTGAGCAATTAGAAAAGTGATGTTAAAAAGTATAAAATTAGAGTTAATCTGTAATTGTGTTTACTTGTACAGTAACGGTATTAACACCAATTTGTGTTTTTTTGAATTGATGTTAAATTATGATGTTAACCTTTATGGTGTTTACTTAGTGTTGGCGTTAAAAATATGAAATTTGAAAGTTGTTAGAGGTATAAGTGATGTATGATTTCAACATAGATTTGATTAACATCAGTTGAAATTGATGTTAAATAAATTCATATTAAAGTGACTAAATTCAAGTTAACAAATGAGAGATTAAGTAATCAAGTAAACATGAGTTAATCTCTTTTTTAAAGGTTTAACCCTTCAAATAAACTACGCTTAAAAGACTTATGTTAGTAAAGAAGATCATCCTTCTCTAACCATAACAGCAAAACCTCCTTCAATGAAAAATTAGGAAAACATACACACCATGAATGGGGTTACAAGACATTAAGCAAACATTCTCCCTCTAATCACCTCTTTCCTTAGAAAGCAAAGAAACCCACTTTCCAAAATGCACATCCCGTGCTACCTAACTATTTGAGTACACACTTCACACACACGCACACACACACTATGGAAAGCCCTTTCTGGCACGTCATGTTCGGTAATGCCCTTCCACTGCCTGATTATCCCTAATTGCATATATGTAATAAAAAATAGTACATTTATCGTCAGCAGTAGGAGATGGTCTGTCATTTGTGGTAACTCTATAGCCTCACTTGTTTAGGTAAAGTGGCTGCATATTCTCCCTCCACTCGGAGGCACAGTTGTAGTTTAGATCTGCTAAATTAAGCTTAGTGGGGATTGCTGCATCTTATAGTTTTGATTAATGGTTTCGTAATGAATCTTAGCCCTTTCGTGATGCCACTTAATTTCCCAACTCGGTGCACTGGAAGGGAGGTTAGGTATGGGAAAAAGGCTTCCTATGTGTCTTTATCATATCTTACTAGACATTTTAAAGATCTTGAGTGTAAACATGAAAAATGATATGTCACGATACAACTAAGTTGGTGATAATCATCGACCATAGCGAAAGGAATCCAAATTTGAACCTTAATCTTATATTACTTGACGTTACAAGATCATCAATTTTTTTAATTTACTTGCAAGACATTCTGGATCATTAAAAAAAAACATGAAAAAGGATAAAATATTCCTAGAATTTTGAATTGGACATTGTTGTCAACATGATATTTTCGATATATATATATATATATATATATATATATATATATATATATATATATATATATATTAGGTAGGAAGTTTGATATTTAGGTATGCATCTGAATGGTAAAGTGACGGTGGATTAAGATAATTAGGTTGTATATTAAATGGATTGACCATATTTGGATCAGGATCCATTTCATAAATCTGCTAGGCCCAGAATCAGAAAGGCTAAATTAATGAATGCGGAGCATTATTTTTTTAAAATACATAAAGAATCAAAGGGCTAAAAGCACCCTTGCTGATTTAGAAAAGGATGTCCTGGAAGTATGGCAGAATTGATATATAACATAGCATAAAGCAAAGGGGAGAAAGTACAACGACAAACATAATGCCTACAAGGTTCGGTTGCCAATTTAATAACATCAAATAATTTCAACCTCCTGATGTCATGCACTGTAAAGTTTTGATGCCTATCAATTAAAATTCCCTTTGTCCAGAGTTTGGTGATCTCCAACACATAAGTTTCTCTCGTTTAAGAACTCCTGCCATGCATATGACTTTTGAGATTGGTGTTATATCCATTCCCCATTTTATATCCTCCAATGTAAAGTAAATATTATCCAAGAAGTGAAACATACGTTCCAGTAAAGTGAAAGGCATATATTTATAAGATGAACAATATTTTCAAAGGAGATTTGTTATCAAAGACAAAGATATGCTCATTGATATTGCAAATATATGCTACATAACTTAAGGGTAAAAGGATCCAAATTTACTTCTACAATCACCATTTATCTTGATTTAACGACATAACAACTAACATATCTTGTAAAAATACATTACAAATAAACAACCATTCCACATCAATTAGAGGATAAATACCACCAATACCTTGCTTTAACCCATGACCCATCTAAACAATAAAATACACTTATTCATCTAGGTTCTCTTTGATAAGAAGAATAAGTTTAAGAAATAAGTTGAAGGAGTAACATAAATGGTGAAATAAATAAATTTATTTATTTTAATATTTTGATAGATTAAAATTATTTTAAAAAAAATAAAATAACTTTACATCAAATTAAATTTACTTAACCTAATATAAATAAATAATAAATTAAATATTTAACTGGCAAACCAAATAAAACCCTATACTCCAACATCCAAAGTTATCCCTCAAAGGTTATCCCACCGGCGGTATAAAGTAGTCCCTCCCGCACTCCCTGTGTACTCTCTACCGCACCAAGGGATGGGCCCCTCCTGAGGATGAGACCTACCCAAATGACCTACACGTACGTTGGATGGTGAAATGAGGATAATTATTTGTTTTGCATGCTTACTATATATCTAATATCATGATCTACAGGAACTAATATAAATACTTTAGTAAAAAAAATAATAATAATTGAATGGGTGGTGGAGAGATCGGTTATGTAAGAGAGATCGGTAATCGATGGTAACAATCAACATTCGATGTTATGTTTCTCTTATCAGTATTTGATACTCACAACTTAATAGAACACATACTCTCACAGTCAGCACCTATGTTGAGAGAGGACATGATAAATTACATGCAATATCTAATGTGGACGAATGGTTCCTCATTGTCTAATCTTATCCATGAGCACCATTAATAATAATAGTATTTAAATGAGTGGAGCACGGGAACATTGCATCAATATTGTTGCCAACAAGATCTCCACTTTGCAAATATGCGTGGACCATATACAGAGGGTACACTTTTAAAAAATTGACCTTTATGCATCTTTAAGGACTACAACTTGAAAAGCAACTTACTAAGCTATCGACATACGACGGGCTATTTTGATAAGAGAAAAGCAACCTACATATCTATATGCCTTATGCATGAGATATAGAGAAACAACTATGTATACTATTAATATTATAACAATTTTTCTTAGTTCTTTGTATCTTGAGATTGGAACATTGATGGTGGTTTGGATGAGTTATTGAACACATTGCACTCCCATGATGTATATCCTTAGAAGCATTAGAGTTGTTGTCTGATCATGTTCTTTAGAGGGTAGTTCATATGTATTGAAATATGGTTCACCTAGATCTATATGAACTTGAATTCCTCTTGTTAAGCTCCTTTAACACCTCTTCGTCAAAGAATTTTTTGTAGCGTGAAAACGCAAAAGCAAAGGGTTGATTTTGCAGGGATAGGGAAAAGAATGAATCATTAGGGTTCTAAGCACATCTGCTTCTTGCAAAAATAAAAAGCACAAAAGTAAAGAAACACACTTTGCAACATATTTTGCAATGCACACATGAGAGTGGTAATTTCAACATGTGTATTTTGGTTTTCCACCTGTGGAAACTACTTTTCACCGATGAAAAACTACTTTTCAAGTGAAACTACTTCCCATAGGTGAAAAATCATGTTATAATTGAAAAATAATTTTTCACTAGTGAAAAGGCAAACACACCGATGCATTTTCATTTTCTGATTTTCAACTGGTTGAAAATTCGGTATGTTTTTTGTTTGCTTGATTTTCAATCAATTGATTTTCCTTTTCGAGTGGTTGAAAATGGGTTTTCAACCGATTTGTTTTGGTTTGCTTGATTTTCAACCGGTTGATTTTCCTTTTCAACCAGTGGAAAATAGGTTTTCACTTAAAAAGTGAAAGGTGATTTCACCTATGGGTTTGATTTAGGATTTAAGGTTTGTGGTTTAGGGTTTAGGTTTGTGGTTTAGGGTTTAGGGTTTAAGGTTTAGGATTTAGCTTTATGGAAAGTGATTCTTCACCTATGGAAGGTGATGATAACGTCATTATCAGTCATAGCTAACTTTAATTAGTTAAATCAATTGACAAATACTCCTACATAATCAACGGAAAGTCGTAATTCATAATTCATTAAATAACCATTCTGAAAGAGTGCACTAAAACAAGGGTAACTCTACAGTTTCAACAGATCTTAAATGCAGAGTAATCAGGGTGTTTCTCAGGGATTAATTAAATGTTAAATTATCATTAATGTCTAATAAGAGAGTCCATGCAGATAGAAATAGGTTTTCGCGTATTTCAAGAATTAACGGACACCCGAAATCCTAATTTCAAATTTGCTTAAATAAAAAAGGTTCTGGTCAGGATAAATTACATATAAACCTTCTAAAAATCACATAAAAATATTCCATAGATTTGATATCTTTGATTTGACCACTGGAGTCTATTTTGACTTAAAACAGTCTCAGATAGGAAGTTGCCCTAATTTGGGTTTCTACGTAAATTGCCCAGTCAAACTTGGTCAAAATCAAGATTCGACTTCACCATCAGATTCCTTGGGTCCAAATTATATTTGTACCAAAATTTGGATCCAATCAAAGTTTGTCTTGGCTTAGTTTGTATTTCAGTCCAGTCTAACTCTTTTTATCTCATTCAGATCCTTAACTTTCAAAATATATTACATTTAGCCCCCTACTTTTGTCGTCACCTTCACAAAAAGGCCCCTGCCGCCGTTGCCAACACAGCTTGCCGCCGACCTTTAATCAAGGAGTTCTCCCTGATTTCACGCTTAATCCCTTTCAAAATTAAAAGAGAGACTCCTGAGAGGATCCTCTACAATATGAACCGCATCTCTACTCCTGATTCATTCCCAATCTCCCATGCAAACGCATGGAAGATGTGGGTATCCTACATGTGCGAAAATTCCGAGCTTCCAATCTTGGAACGCCCCCCTGAGCCCTATAAAAACACCCTTGATGCAAACCTCACCTCCTTAGCTTGTTTTTTGTCAATTTTCCTCCTTCTTCCCTTCTCTCCGGTGAATACTCCATGAGCTCCAACGACCTTTTCCAACTGACTTCTTCGCTCGCCACCACGGACAATAGTTGGCGGGAGCATCTTCCTTAAGTTCCTCCGCGTGTCGCAATACCAGTGAGCGCCGCCCATACCCCTTCGTCGTTGCAGCTTCTCCCATCAAAGAGTTCACCTTCCACGGCGTTGGCCATACCATACCCGGCATCTTCCTCCCCTTTCGTCCGATTAGATAAGGTTAGTTCTCTCTACCTCTAATCTCTTTTCCTTCCTTCAAAATCTCAATTCAACCTGCGCCGCCACCATTCTCTCTCCATCTTCTCCATCTCCGGCCACCCTCCAGCGAGGTCTCCCCATCGCTCCACCACACCACACGCCTCGCCAACATCCTCACAAGCATTGGCTCACCTCCACGAACCAAACCCCCATCTTTATTTGCCATTCCATCTACTCAAACGCTCCGTCAACCAACCCATTGTCACACGAGCTCCACTGACCTCGCCTGACCACCACATGCCCTCTCATGTCTCGCAAACACCACCATCACATTCGCCAACCCTTGGCGAAGCTCCTGAAGTATATTAATGTGGCTGAGAGGCCGTTCTTGTTGTTTTAGGTACTCGCCAGTGCTCCGTCGTCGCTGACATCATCTCCGCCCTCATTCATCATGCTCCGATCATGAAAGCCCTCGATTCCACCTCCATGTCACACGAACACCTTCCAGGTCCAAGCTCAGGGCTTCAATTGGAGGTCTTCTCCTCAGCTGCTGGTCAGGAGTGTTTCGCGTGTTAGAAAATGGGGTTACAAGTAACCCGTCATCGTAGTTGCAAAATACGTCGATCAGATAAAATTTATACCGAAACTCCAAGGGAGTCCTAGGTCGAGCACAATGAGGCGATGTTTACTTTAATTGAAAATCGCACTTCGTTTTGTTTAGTTTTGGTATTTTAGGGTTTTGTTATTTTTTTGTATTTTTGTAAGAAGAAAACAAGCAAACGAATCACAAGATATAGATGAAACGAAAATGGTATAGATATCACTTCAATGTCTTTTACAATCAACTATGAAAGCATAAAAAGAGAGGGGGTGAGAGGAAATCTCCCGAATCGGCTGTTCAGCGAGACGATGGCGCTTGACGGAAACTTGGACGAAGGAGGTGAGGAGCGGGACGATGGAGGTGAGATGCAAGAGGACGTCGAGTAGAGGAAAGCTTCGGCGTGGCTTCGGAATGGAGGTGAGAAGACGGAGGTGATCTGCTACCGGAATGGAAGTGGGAGGACAACTCCAAGGCGACCTATGAATGGGGATGGGAAGATGGATGAATATTTGGTGAGGCAGAGGTTTGCTACACTAATAGGAGCCTTAGGAGCTTGAGAAGAAGCTTTAATGGAGCATTGGTAGGTTTGCTAGAGCTTGGGAGTAGGTGGGAGTAGAGTAGGTAGAGATGGCTTGGGAGGGGGTGTAGGTCTTTTTATAGTGGAGGAGAAGAGACAAAAATAGGCATGGGACCTTTAGTGACTTCCAGGCCGTCGCTGTAGACAGTTCACATCTGCTCACGCCCTTAACTAGCTTGCAATGAAGTAGCGACGGGTGTAAGCGTCGTTGTAGGTCAGCCCAGCTATCGCTGAAAGCTGGCACCAACCACGCACGCGCCCGCGCTGCGCTGCCGCCCATCATGAACGTTGATCGCGCGACGTCCTGCTGGTGTGCATGCTGCACCACTGCTGCTGCTTGCATACGCTGCTACCCGACTGATTTGAGAATTGGGGGGGAGGGGGGGCTACAAGGATTCGAACCCGCGCCCCTCCTTGCGAACCGTCGTTCTCACCAATGCACTAAGTCGTCCTTTATGTTGCGAGGAGGAGCTCGGTGCAGACGCTTCCCAGTCGTTGGATCTTGATCCAACGACTAGGATTCAAGGGCGTGGATGATGAAGGGAGTGGGCGGTGGTTGCTGGCCGATGTTGGGCGGCCTGGATGGGCCACGTGGTGCCATCTGGGCCGTCTGTCTTCTTCTTCTTGTAGAAGGTGCTACGATGCTCAGATTGAGATGATTTCCACGACGTCGAACTGCGATCATCGCTTCGGATCCATTCGTATGGTCATATTTTCCATCCGAAACCCATATCGATGTCGCATTGCCCCCTAGCTGCCGATCTTCCTCGAGCTTCATATGATGCTACGGGACTTCAATTTAAACGATTTCAGAGGTGTTAAACTCCGATTGTCGTCCCGATCAGATCTGTATGGTCTGATCATCCATCCGAGGCCCTGAAATAAATTCTCTTCTTTCCTGACCATAAAAAAGACTAATTAACCTAAAATATATACAACTACTCTAAATGCAGAATGATGCATGTTATGCAATATTTATAACATGATATGCAGTGCTATACCTAGGAACTATTATAAATAAGTATTTTATGATGAATTTATATGTGCTTATCATACCCCCATGCTTACTTTTTGCTAGTCCCTAGCAAAAATGAACCTAAATGCTATGTATAAAAGTAGAATAAGGATTTGAGTATTTAGGCAAAATTCATTGATTGCTTTAGAAAATCTCAACCCTAAGACCTAATTACAAAAACTCAACAGTGCTCGGGTGCCTGCTAGAATGCAGACCGTCTAAGCCCTAGCCTTATTTTGAAAAGGGAAAATACATTTTTTTATTTTTCTTCTTTTCTTTTTTTGTACTTTTGGAGTTTGAGAGTTCCAGGATAACTTTTTATAGCTACTCGACCCGCCTAAAACTCGAAAAAGACTCTAAGTGCTAAGCATCTTGTGAAAATAATGAAAAACTCACTAAATAGTCGTTTAAACGGACTTCGGGCTTCTACGACCCTAGGTAACCTTACATAGAGGTTTATCTTTTCGATTGGTAGCTTTCTCCCTATTTTTATTTATGGGGTCAACACAAGGGCGAACCCAGTGTATATCTCCCTGGTTTATTCTACTTTCCTACTTCTTCTCTAAGTGTTTTGGGAATTATTATGTATTTTTTTTGTGAGCTAGGTTCTGGACAATCGGCCGATGAGCTGTTACCACCGACAACTTGCTAGCCATACTCATGCGGTGAAGTGTGGCTTTATTTATTTTTATTATTTTCTCCTTTTTCTATTTTTTTTTATATTTTCTTTTCTTTTCTTTTGTTTCTTCTTTTTGAACGAAAATGGTCGGGAGTGTTTCGCATGTTAGAAAACGTGGTTACAAGTAACCCTCGTCGTAGTTGCAAAACACATTGATCAGATAAAATTTATACTGAAACTCCAAGGGAGTCCCGGGTCGAACATAGGGAGGTGACGTTTTCTTTAATTGAAAACTGCTTTTCGTTTTGTTTCTTTTTGGTATTTTAGGGTTTTATTATGTTTTTGTATTTTTGTAAGAAGAAAACAAGCAAAAGAATCACAAGATAAAGATGGAATGAAAATGGTATAGATATCACTTCAATGTCTATTACAATCAACTATGAAAGCATAAAAAGAGAGGGGGGTGAGAGGAAATCACCCGAATCGGCTGTTTGGCGAGACGACGCCGCCTGGCGAAAGCTCGAACAAAGGAGGTGAGGAGCGGGACAATGGAGGTGAGATGCAGGAGGACGTCGGGTAGAGGAAAGCTTCAGTGTGGCTCCGGAATAGAGGTGAGAAGGTGGAGATGATCTACTACCGGAATGAAGGTAAGAGGACAGCTCCAAGGCGACCTATGAATGGGGATGGGAAGATGGACGAATATTTGGTGAGGTAGAGGTTTGCTACACTAATAGGAGCCTTGGGAGCTTGAGAAGAAGCTCTAATGGAGCATTGGTAGGATTGCTAAAGCTTGGGAGTAGGTGGGAGTAGAGTAGGTAGAGATGGCTTGGAAGGGAGGGGGTATAGGTCCTTTTATAGTGGAGGAGAAGAGGCCAAAATAGACATGGGACCTTTAGTGACCTCCAGGCCATCGCTGGAAGGGTCGCTGTAGACAGCTCACATCCACTCACGCCCTTAGCTGGCTTGCAATGAAGTAGCGACGACTGTAAGCATTGCTGTAGGTCAGCCTAGCTGTCGCTGAAAGCTGGCACCAACCGCGCACGCGCTCGCGCTGCCGCTGCTGCTTGCATGCGCTGCTGCCCGACTGATTTGAGAATTGGGGGGGGGGGGGGGGGGGGGGGGGGCTACGGGGATTCGTACTCGCACCCCTCCCTACGAACCGCTGTTCCCACCAATGCATTAGGTTGTCCTTTGTGTCGCGAGGTGGAGCTCAGTGCAAACGCTTCCTAGTCGTTGGATCTTGATCCAACGGCTAGGATTCAAGGGTGCGGATGATGGAGTGGGCGGTGGCTGCTGACCGGTGTTAGGCAGCTTGGATGGCGCCATCTGGGCTGTCCGTCTTCTTCTTGTAAAGGGTGCCACGGTGCTCAGATCGAGATAATTCCCGTGATGTCGAACTGCGAGTGTCGCTCCGGATCCATCCATACAGTCGGATTTTCTATCCGAACCTTGTATGGATGTTGCCCCTCTAGCTACTGATCTTCCTCGGGCTTCATGTGATGCTACGGGACTTCGATTTGGACGATTTCAGAGGCATTAGACTCCGATCGTCGTCCCGATCAGATCTGTATGGTCTGATCATCCATCCGAGGTCCTGAAATAAATCATCTTCTCTCCTGACCATAAAAAGGACCTAATTAACCTAAAATATATACAACTAATCTAAATGCAGAATGATGCATGATATGTAATATTTATAACATAATATGTAATGCTATGCCTAGGAACTATTATAAATAAACATTTTATGATGAATTTATATGTGCTTATCAGCTGCTGCACAATTGGAGAAGGACCCGCAGCAATCGCACGCAAGGAAAAACTATAATGGGATAGTCCCACATCAGTGGATGAGAGGCGCACGACCATGCTTATATTGATTTTGTGCACTAGCCTCTTCACCTAGTCACTTGAGGGGTCGGGTCCCTTGCAACCTTTCACCCGCTTTACCTGCCTATGCCAGTCCTTGCCTGCGACCCACGCACGCAGGCCTGTACACTGTTCGAGACCCATTTACCCGAATATGAATTCGATTAGACCTGGGGCTTGAGAGAGAAGGAAGAGGGGAAATTGTGAGAGAGCGGGTGAGGGTTTTGCTCTCTTGTGCTCTATGCAGACACTTAGCCGCTGAGGAACTTAGTCCCTTGTGCTGTGAAGCAAGAAGAAGAAAGGGAGAAGAAGAGGCTTGGAAGAAAGGAAGGCCTAAGAAGGAGAAGGAAAGAAGAGCACTATAGCAGGGCCGCATTTGTCTAATGGAATGCTCTGTCATCTGAAGATACTGTGGCCACTTATTTTGCATGGCATTTTTGATTGATGGCATTATTCAAATATTTAAGTAGTTAATATCTGCTTAATTAAGGCTAATAATTGGTGATCTAAATCATCATTATTTTGTTTTATATTTTTTTTTATCATTGTGATCTATTGAAATACTCATGCTTATAATTGAATATCAATTTGAGTAGATATTATTAATTGAATATCTCTTTTGTGCTTTGATTATGGTACTCATTTATATGCAATTAAAGATTAGCACATGAATTCCATATTTACTCTTTGTGTTTGACCTCGGACTTCAATTTATATTTCGAGTAATAAATTTTATATGTTTGAGAGTTATTTGTCGATTGCACTACAATGCAATTTCCTTAAGACTCGACGAAAGCTTAACAATAGAAGGTGATTTTACACTTGGAAAGTGATTTTTCACCTTAGGGTTTAAACCCTAAACCCTAAATCCTAAAGTAAAAAATCACTTTCCAAGTAAACAATCACCTTCCATAAGTAAAGAACAACTTGGAGTACGTGACAAGCGGTTTAAAATCAAAATTTATCAAAATACACCAGTTGAATATCACCTGTGTGTTTGGTTGGGTGGGAACATGCGTTTCATCATGCATTTCCCTACCCGTGTCCGAACAAAAAACCCTTTCTCTTTGGAGCATCTGTCTCGTCTTTGGTACTATATGGTTCTACCCACCTGAAAGAAATTATCTAAATCGAAAAATTTGACCTTTTCGAATCAATCCACTCGACTGCCAGAGGAAAGCCATTGGAATTCAGTTAAGTTAAAAATCCTATACCTTCGTTGATTTCTGGATTTAATATCTATTATTGCTGTTCCAATTGATTGTAATGAGATAATTTTATTTTGATCAATTAAATTTTAACAATATCGAAAAAAAAAAATTTACTATCTCATGATCCGTTTGAACTCCATTAGTAATTATAAAAAAATATGTGATCCCATAAATCCAAACTCAATTTATCTAAATGTTAAGAGTCAAAGCCTTTATGGAATTGCGACAAAAAAAAATGAACCTTTGGAAAAACTTATGGGTAAGACCTCTTCTTGTCCGAAGGAAGGAAAAAAAAAAACTCTGGACAAACTTACGTGGATGAAGTTTCCTTTTGTGGAAAGGGATAGTGTAGAAGGAAATCACAAGGACAATTTGCGTTCGCTGACAAAGGATCAGGGGTAACGTATGTCTACAACTAAGACCAACCTCGCCCTCCCTCGTCCTCCTCGACCTCCACCTCGACCTCGACGTCCCTTACGTTTGCCGTCAACCTCAACTGACCTCGGGGTCAGGTTGTTCTCGTCGCCCCATAAGATTCCTTGCAAATTCTTTTCCCCGAGTCACAAACGCTCTATCAGACCTCCACTCCAAACCTCCATCACCCAGAGGCCCTAAACCCATTGGCGGATCCCACTGCCACAAAGTCAACCGGTCCCAGCGCCGCCGCCTAGTCGGAGCTTGCCGACGTCGCCGCCGCGGGAGAGGAGCAGCATCTCTGGAAGAGCGCGAGGAAGAAGCTGCTGAAGCAGCAGCGGCTGGAGCAGAGGAAGGCAGCGAGATCCACAGCTGCCTCTTTACATCTGTTGCTGTAGCATTCAGCTGTTTACCGACCACACCTCCTCTTCAGGGGTCACATGTACCTGTTCATCCATTACATCTTGCTTCTATTCCAACATCTCTGGCTTTGACACCAAGGTATGCTGACAAAGTTAATGACTCGATACCTGTATCTTCCATTCTGGTTTACATTTTACTGCTACAACTTTCACCAGTTGAGAGATTGTTCAAGACTTTGGAATTTGTCTGTTCATTTCTCAACAGCCATCATGTTACATGTAAATGCATGTCAAGCAGGAGCGCCGACACCTCTGTAGATCAGCGGAAAGCACTTGGACATTATTAATGCAGGCCTGACTCATGGCATCTACAACTGGATGGACCCATAAACCGCAGTATTTGTTAACTGTGATATTAGTTTAGTCTTGTGGTCTCACCACGTGGTGCATTGATTCTAAATTTGATTTGCAGGGAATCATTTCTTACCATGAAGTCACCTGTGTCCAAAAGGTGAAAACAACGGCTATATTCCCCTCCGCCATGGAAATCATGACAGGTGAAAGAACAGGTGAATATTCTTTTTACTTTTTTAGAGTTCTCTTTTCTACTTTTTAGTGGAAATCTTGGACCAATTAATATCTTCAGATGTTCTAGTTCTAGTTGCTATGTTGTCAAGTGGTTAGTTGAAATAACTATCTATTCGAGTTTGCATCGTCATCAAGACAACTACATTTCCATTTCGGCAGCACTTTTTTGGATCCTTTTTGTCGTGGGATGAAGTTTATAAGATCATCGTGGAAGGCTGGCAATAGCACAGCATTGATGCTAGATTCTTGGACGATCAAGTGAGTCATTTTGAAGACTCTTCTTTTACAATGGAGTTGAACCCTCTCATTTTGACAACATTTTGGTACATTTTTATTTATGCATATTGGAAAGATCTAGCGGTGCAACTTTTTTGGAAAAGAAAACAAGGGATGACTGCTAGAGGTCAGTAGCCATCTGGAAAATTCATTTAAGACTCGAGCTATTTACAATTTCTCCAACCAAAATTTAGATGAAAACCATGCTTCACACAACACATTATTGTCCTAACTTCTATCACACTTACACACGGCATGATTTTGTTTCCTCCACAAGACTCGGAGATGCAAGAAACCTCTCTTGGGTTTGCCTTTACATGGTGACACCCATGCAAGGTGGAAACTCATCCATAAATCTAGCGAGGAGGTCCCAACGCTACCTGTTAAAGGAAACCTTTTCCAAGTAGCTCTAAAAATTGGACAATCAAAGAAAAAAGGTGGATAGCGTGTCCTCTGTCAACCGACGAAAAGGACACATCAAGTTGGCATTGGGGGCTCATTTGCTCCTGATTTTTCCTTTTTTTTTTTTTTTTTTTTACAAAAAAGACCAATCTCCTGCTAAGCAGCTATGCAGAGATCTTCACCTGCATAGTACTGAGACTGAAGATAACTACTAGCCTAATTAGCAAAATTATCCAAAATGCCCAATCCCAATGCAATCCTCAACCACTCACACCTCATTTCCACTAGTTTCTAACGTGGAACTGTTTTGTGACATAATAGTCTCTTCCACTCAAAATTTGCAATATCTAAACATGAACTCTCTTACTGATGGCCGTGGCTCCATCTCATGGTCTACCCTTAGGTCATTCCATGAGAAGTCTTTCACCCCTACCATTTTGTTTGTTTTTCTTTTCCTTCTTCTATTTCCAGGACAAAGGAAATTATGAGACTCATTTTTTTGTGCATGTCCAAGCATGTCCCCTTGGACACGCACACTTCGTCAAACTGGGGCACTTGTCTTCATCTCATCTTTAATGCCGGGAGCAACCAAAATCGTTATTTTTAGATCTTGAACCAATTCTTCTTAGGTGCCAACTTGAAGAAGCTTTAGCTCCCAGTAATGTAGACATCTGGAACCCCTTTTTCCAAAATGGGCTATTTATACAAACAAAACTTCTCAAAACCAGTGTCCAAAGTTGGAAATTTTAAAATCTGAAAATTAATTCATCAGCAAGTATCTGTATTCTTAGTATAAGAGGAATTTGAGTGAAAAAATAGGAAGAGGGCTTATCTTCTATGCCAGAAGTAGGGAATGGATTGCACTGCATCAGCAGCTATTATAGCCACTGAATCTGACTGTGTTACAAAGAACTTTATAATGCAAATTACACATTTCAGCACCGTGGAGGTTTTTCCTCTTTCTCACATTTTTAATGTTTCTTACGTGGATTACTGGAGTATATATTTTCTAGATGTATGCACTGAATTGCTATTATTTGATATACATTATTACATCATGCTTGTTCAAGTTAATTGGGCCACGGATACCGAAAGCAATGTACTGAAATATTTTTAAAATGTTTATGCAGGTTGTAGTGTGGCCATATCTATAGATGAATATACAGTCACAAAAGCAATTAAGCAACTTTTGTTAATTCAATATGGAAATTAATGCAATTATGGTAGACATTTTGTTTGTCATTGCAGGATTCAGACTAAAACAGTTGCCCCTCTTCTCAAGAATGAATGCTACAAGAAATATGGAAAGGTTGGAAAAATATTCTTCAATTCAGGGGTTGCTGGCATTATCAAATGGCTTCCTTCGTCGAGCGGTAGTGAGATAAATAATCGGCTCCAACCAATTCCAGCTCAGCTAAATGTGATTCCGAGGAAACCCCTCCAACTTCATTGGTTTTGTCAAACAAGAATCTAATTCAAACGGTGGAGGGTAAAAATTCTTATGAATATTTATGTTCCCAAGCGGATGAGAAACATCTTGTATTTTACTTTTATTTTATATTTTTTTCCATTATCATTGTATGCCCCCACGGAGGGAATGCTTATACTTGATTTTCAGGAGGCCAATAAATTGGGGGTAACAAAGGTATTGGTTAACAAGTGGTTGGCATATCCCTTTGTTAATTATGCTTGAGGGTTGAGCTACTCATGAGCTAGCTTTATATTGATGGGTCAAGAATTGATCATGGACTAATTAGTTTGGGAGTAACCAATTGTCGTAACAATTTGGATTACTTCAGTAAGTAACCTTGTTTTGATTTAGTGGATTTTGTGACGGGAGGTCATAAGAAAATCTTGAGGTGGAAAGCTTTAGGTAATGACTTTTACCTGTACCAGTTTTCCATTATAATTCTAGATGTTAATTGTGATTTGCTTATTTGATCTTGATACTTGTAAATTTACTTGTACTTTGATGTATTAGATGTTGCCTCGGAGATAATTTGATAAGATAATTTGGATATGCTAACTCGTTAAGTTAAAGTTGAACCTAAAGAAAGAGCACCATTCACTCCCTTAGTGCTATTTCTCCCTTCTTTAATCCCCAACATATAAGATAAATTAACTAAGGCACCTTTTGCTATTAAGAATGTAGTATCTACGGTCGACTTTGGAGTTATTGAATGTAAATTTGTTTGGATCGGCAGTTACCAAATAGGACATTCCCCCAAAAGAATATCGTAGGGATATCTCACTATCAAATGTAGCCTCATGTTTGACTCCATTCCTTAAGGAGGGAGTGAAAGCATACCTTACTGTAACGACCCGGTTCCCGAGTCCCTACGAGACACGAGAACCGGACCGACTCGACTAATCCCAAGACCCAGTCGTCCAACGAGGAAGTAACCAAAAGACAGTAAAATAAACCACATTCAGCATGGATATAACTAACAGTAAGAAAGTACAGCAGTAAGGAAAGAAACTACTACAGTAGGTACCACCACAACAGTAAAGCAACATTTATCATATAACAAAAACTGCAGGTAAAGAAGGTACAGCGGAAACAAAACTACTCACTAGAACAGAAACAAAAAGAAGGTACAAAGCTGTAGTAACTCTACTGGACCCTACTCAGCCCAGCGTCCTCTGCAGCCGCCGACCCTGGCTGCTCAACACCTGGTCCTGAAAAAGGTAACGAGTGTAACACGTCAGCAAAACGCTGAGTAGAGTGGCAAACTAACTAAAGGCAACAGTAGAGTGTACAGTAGCTGTTATGTTCTATTACTTCCTTTATTTACATCTTTCAATTTTTCTCACTATTTCATTTACTTCTCAGATCCTTTACTTGATCTCGAATGTCCTCGTGGGACGATCTTGATTGCAGTCTTTTCCAACAGTAGAAGTAGCACGTGGTGCTCTCCTGGCCGGGAGAGTCCCCCGTGGTGATCCTACCCTCAGTCAACCACCCCAAGGTCACTGACAGACGTAACGGTGACTACGGCACGCGCGATAAACGCACAGGTAGCTAGCCCGTACTGGCACGCGGTCAGTCGTTTCCGTTAACGGGTGCGCCCAAAGCACAGCACGGAACCAGGGCAGAGCCCTCTCAGTAACAGGGGTCCAACCCCTCCACAGTAACCAAACCGGGGCCTTGCCCCTCCACAGTCCGCGCACCCTCGCCTGACTACCCTGGTTTGCTCTAGTGGGCCTAACAAGTCGGTGAAGGAGGCTAGCAGAACCCCGGGGCCCGTGGGGTAGCTAGTACTCTCCTAACACTACTAGCTCTCCTCGGTACTACGTACACGAGGGCCAACAAGTCGGTACAGAGCGGCCAAGCCTAACCCCGGGTCCCTGGGGCGGCTGGCCCCACTCTGCACTAAAACAGGTACAGGCACTTCCCTTGGTACTGCGTACCCAAGAGACAGTACAAACTACATCTCAGTTCCATTCCTTTTCTTTCCAGGAGTTCCACTCCTAATTCCCCGTAGGGTTCCAGCTCTTTATCTCAGAACATCATAGGTCTCACTTTCCAGATTCTCGTTCTCACATTCCATGATCTCAACATGATTCTTTATGCATAACAGGCAGCTGTTAATTGAATTACAGGCAGCTTTATATATTCCTTTCCATTTTTCCAAGACTGCAGTAATTTACATTCCACTAGTTTTTCCATCCTAGGATTCATGCCATATCTTAGGATCTATCATACAATCTAGTTTTCCGGCCCTAGGATTCATGCAACACCTAGGAGCTATCATTCCATACATTTCTCATTCCTAGGATTCATGCAATGCCCTAGGTTCTAGTTATGGTTCCATACTTTAACAGATTTTATTAATACTTAAAACCACTCTACCAGGTACAACGGGAGTAATGGGGGCGTGGTCGGGAATCCCGCGCGCCTCCGCGACTCTCAAGACGGCAACCGAACGAGGTCCTATCACAAGGATCAAACACAAGGAGTGTCTCAAAACAGTGTATAGCTACTGTAGGCGGGTAGAGGAATAAATTCTGAAACGAACGCAACTCGAATCGCGGAAAATGGAGCCCAAACGGGCCCTAAACGGGTCGAGAAAGACAATACTGTGCAAAAACAGACGTCTGGAACTCCTTCCAGACGTCTTAAACGGTGGATCAGAGAATTACCTGTTCGGCTTGGTTCCCCGGACGTCCAGAAGTCTGTGGGGACGTCTCTCCTAGATCCCAGACGTCCGATGGTCTCTCCGGACGTCTGGAGGTCACTCCCGCCGTCTGGTACAACTTCCAGACGTCGGATTCGCAAAGGATGACGAATCCGAACACCTGCGCACAGCCAACCCTCCTCCCTCAGTACGGTCAGTCGACAAAAAGAAGGAGAAAGCGGAACTCACCTTTCAGACGTCTGTATGATCTCACAGACGTCGACCTTGCCGTCTGGATATCAGTCCAGACGTCTGATTCTGGAGATTTTTCCAGAATCAGAACCTTGCTCGGCCTCCGCTCGCGACGCCGCCCGCATCGCACCTCGCACGTCCGCTGCTCCGCCCGCAGCAGGTCCCTCTCCGCGACGCTCTGCGCCCCCTGCGCCCTTCGCCGGCCGGCCAAGCCGCTCCCGGCGAGCTCGCCCTCACGGCAGAGCCCCGCCCTCGCACGCCGCAGCTCCTCCGCGCCTACTGCGGCCGCCGCTGCCGCTGCGCCCTCGCGTCCGCTCGCTCTCGCGCACAGGCAGGAGAGAAGGAGGAAGATGGTGGAGACGGGAGGGGAGGCGCGCCCCCTCCCCCTTTTAACGCCGCGCGGAGAGGAGGGAGAGACGGTCGCAGTCGCCTGCAGCCGCAGAGAAGATGCGGGATCGCAGGTCTGCGCGCACAGGCGCGCAGACGAATATCCCGTGCTAGCATAACTGTTCGCCAGACGTCTGTAAACTATCCCGGACGTCTGGTCAGACGTCTGGATGTGATCCCAGACGTCTTTACAGACGTCTGGGCCACCTCCCAGACGTCTTAAAAGACGTCTGGGGCACGCGCTCGTTACAATATAACAAACTCAAAGGAAGTTTCGTCCCCGAAACTTGCGCCAACTAGGGTGCGGAAAAAGGATGTCCAAATAACCATAACAAACTCAAAGAGGACCGAAGCCGGTCCGAAAAGACGTACCCGCGAAAAGCTCTGGGTACCGCTCCCGCATTGCCGCCTCAGGCTCCCAGGTAGCCTCCTCGTACCGCTGGCTCCTCCACAAAACCTTTACCAGGGGTACTTGCTTTCGTCTCAACCTGCGGACGGCTCGGTCTAGGATCTGCACTGGCCGCTCGGGGTAGGTCAGGTCGTCGCTCACCTCGACGCTCTCGTGACTCAGTACGTGGCTGGGATCGGCGACGTACTTCCTGAGGTTGGACACGTGGAACACGTCGTGCACACCAGAAAGCTGCGGGGGAAGGGCAAGTCTGTAAGCAACGGGTCCAACCCGCTCCAGGACCTCGAAGGGCCCCACGAACCTCGGCGCGAGCTTCCCTCTCACCCCAAACCACTGTAAGCCCTTCATGGGCGAAACACGAAGAAAGACGTGGTCCCCGACCTCGAACTGCACCTCTCTGCGTCTGCGATCTGCGTAGCTCTTCTGTCTGCTCCTGACAGTGCGGAGTCGTCTGTGGATCTGCTCAACTACCTCCTGACTCTGCCGGATCAACCTGGGGCCAACCTCCCACTTGGTCCCCACCTCAACCCAACTCAAGGGTGCCGTGCATTTCCGTCCGTACAGAGCCTCGTAGGGAGCCATGCCGATGCTCGAGTGATAACTGTTGTTGTATGCAAACTCTGCCAGGGGCAGGTGCTCCTCCCAAGAGCCCCTCCAGTCTAGTACACAGGCACGCAAAAGATCCTCAAGTGTCTGTATCGTGCGTTCCGACTGTCCGTCCGTCTGGGGGTGGTAAGCCGTGCTAAACCTCAACCTCGTCCCCAAAGCCTGCTGAAACTCAGCCCAAAACTGGGACGTAAAGCGGGTATCCCGGTCGGATACGATCTCCCGCGGAACTCCGTGTAGTCGCACCACATCACGGATATACCTCTCTGCCAACTGTGCTGGTCCCAAAGTGACTCGGATCGGCAAGAATCGTGCCGTCTTCGTCAACCTATCCACTATTACCCAGACCGCGTCGTGTCCTCGCTGGGTAACAGGTAAACCCACCACCAAGTCCATGGTGATGCTCTCCCACTTCCACTCTGGCACTGGAAGCGGCTGAAGCGGCCCTGCAGGCCTCTGATGCTCGGCTTTCACCTGCTGGCACACTAAGCACTGCTGCACGAACTCACCCACATCCCGCTTCATCCCTCTCCACCAGAACTCGCGTCTCAAGTCATGGTACATTTTCGTGTTTCCGGGATGTATGGTGAATCTGGAACCGTGTGCCTCAGTCAGGAGCTCTCTCAACAGCTCCTCGTCTCTGGGGACGCACAGCCGTCCCCCCAAGCGTAACACCTGGTCTGTGAAAGAGAAGTCCCCTGGGTCCCCTGACAGTACTCTGTCGCGCAAAGACTGCAAGTACGGATCGGCCATCTGTCCCGTGATGATGCGGTCTATCAACTCTGGTCTGGTCTGCCGTGTCACCGTCACTGCCCCACAGTACCCTCGTAACTCTAGAGGTCGCCAACTGCCCACCTCCTCCAAAAGGCTCCAACTCTGTAACTGTAGACTGGCCAAGCGTGCGGGCGCCTTACGGCTCAAGGCGTCAGCCACCACATTGGCCTTTCCCGGGTGGTAGGAGATGCTGCAGTCGTAGTCCTTCAGGAGCTCCAACCAACGTCTCTGTCTCATGTTGAGCTCCTTCTGGTCAAAAAGATATCTGAGGCTCTTGTGATCTGTAAAAATCTCGAAGGTCTCACCGTACAAGTAATGCCTCCATGTCTTCAGCGCGAAGACAACAGCTGCCAACTCTAGGTCGTGGGTAGGGTAGGTATGCTCATGGGGCTTCAGTTGCCGCGAAGCGTAAGCGACCACGTGACCCCTCTGCATGAGCACACCTCCTAACCCCTGCAAGGAAGCGTCCGTGTACACGACGAACCCGCCACTACTGTCAGGAATGGTGAGCACGGGAGCCGAGGTCAACCTCTCCTTCAGCTCCAGAAAACACGCCTCACAGGCGTCTGTCCAAGTGAAAGGCACATCCTTCCGAGTCAACTGTGTCATAGGACGTGCAATCTGCGAAAACCCTCTGATGAACCGTCTGTAGTAACCTGCCAGTCCCAGGAAACTGCGAATCTCAGTGACTGAACGCGGTCTCTCCCACCTGAGCACTGCCTCGACCTTGGCGGGATCCACCGCCAGTCCGTCTCCAGAGATCACATGACCCAAAAAGGTCACCTCCCTCAACCAGAACTCGCACTTGCTGTATTTGGCGTACAGCCTGCGTCGTCTCAGAGTGTCCAGAACCATCCGCAAGTGCTGTCCGTGCTGCGTCCGATCTCTAGAATAGATGAGTACATCATCTATGAAAACCACCACAAACTGGTCCAAGTACGGTCTGAACACCCGGTTCATCAGGTCCATGAAAGCAGCGGGGGCATTGGTCAGCCCAAACGGCATGACCAAAAACTCGTAGTGTCCGTAGCGGGTGCGGAAAGCTGTCTTGGAGACGTCGGTCTCCCTGATCCTCAACTGGTGGTATCCAGACCTCAAGTCGATCTTGGAAAACACCGTGGCACCCCGACTGGTCAAACAAATCGTCAATCCTCGGCAGCGGATATCTGTTCTTGATGGTGACCCTATTCAGCTGTCGGTAGTCCACACAAAGGCGTAGGGTCCCATCCTTCTTCTTCACAAACAGTACCGGGGCTCCCCAGGGGGACGCACTGGCCCTCACGAAACCCTTCTCCAAAAGGTCCTGCAACTGAGACTTGAGCTCTCGCAGCTCAAGCGGTGCCATCCTGTATGGCGCGGTGGAGATGGGGTTGGTCCCTGGTACTAGTGAGATCTCAAACTCGATCTCACGCTCGGGCGGTAGTCCTGGTAACTCGTCTGGAAATACGTCGGGGTACTCTCTGATCACCGGGATGCTCTGGAAGTCTGCCACGGGGCTGTGCTCTGCCACCACACAAGCTAAGAAGCCCTCACACCCCTGGCTCAAAAGTCTCGCCGCCCGAAGTGCCGAAATGCACCTGAAACCTCCGTCCACTGGCTGCCCGTGAAACTCGAAGGAAGGCAACTCCGGAATGGAGAAGACAATCTTCCTCTCAAAGCAGTCTACCAATGCGTGGTAAGCGGACAGCCAATCCATCCCCAGGATCACCCCAAAGTCCTCCATCTGTATCATAATCAGGTCAGCTGGCAGGCTGTGTCCCCCGATGCTGACCCCGCAACCCGTGTACACCTCCTCAGCTACAAACAGCTGACCACTCGGACCTCTGATTACGAACGGGTTCTCTAACAATGTATAATCCTGGTCCAAACTAACTGCGAAACTGCCTGCGACAAACGAGTGCGTAGCGCCGGAATCGAAAAGCGTGTAAACGAGTCTGCCAGAAACTGAAACCATACCTGCTACCACGGATCCCGAAGCTCTGGCGTCCCTGTGTGTTAGGGCGTTGATACGCCCCTCAGCTCTAGGTGCGGACGAAGCAGCCACACTCTGCGTCGGACGGGTAGGTGCCGGCCGGTACCCTCCTCGCGACTGCGGTCCTCCTCCTCGCGCCTGGAAACCGCGGCCTCCTGCGCGCCCTCCAGTGCTCTGCGCGGGAAGTATCTGCTGACCTCCTGCCCTAGATGGGCAGTCCCTCCTGACGTGGCCCGGCTGGCCACACTGGTAGCAGAGGGGAACCCGACTCCCGCCCTCAGTGAGTCCCTGCTGTCGGCTAGGCGGGGGTCCGGTGCTGGCGACTGGCCCCTGTCGAGGGCCCCCCCAAAGCCACTGATGGCTCTGCACAACGTGACGGCTCTCCTGCGGACGCCACGTGTCTCCGTTCTCGCCGGCCCTGTGAGAAGTCTGGCTGAAAGGGCCTCTTCCGCCCGCCGTCGGTCTCTCGCGCGGACGGGTTGGTCTCCTCGTAAGTCATGGCTGCCTCTACCACCCTCGAAAACGTCGGCAGCTTCAGGGGTTTGACATACCCCCGGATCGCAGGCCGGAGCCCCTCGGTGAACCTCCAAAGGCGCTCCTCCTCAGTGGCTACCGCTGTCGCTGCAAAGCGGGACAGCTCCAAGAAACGCGTGCGGTACGCGCTCACGGTCATCGTCCCTTGGCGGAGAGTGTGGAACTCCCGCCTCCTCTGGTCCTGCCACGTCTGGGGAAAGTACTGCTCGCAGAAGAGGGTGACGAACTGGTCCCACGTCGGCTCGTCCCTCTCCTGTCCCCGGACCGCCCTCCACCACCGGTGTGCCGCACTCTCCAGCTGGTACGTGGCAAAGGCCACGCGGCACTCCACCGGGGGGCGAAGGGTGTCGAAGATCTTCTCCAGCTGCTCAAGCCAGTCCTCTGCCTCGGTCGGGTCCTCATCCCCCTTGAAGGAGGGGGGCTTCAGCTTCCGGAACTGTCCGAAAAGCTCGAAGTGGTGCTGTAGGGGAGGTGCTGGTGCACCTCCAGGCGAAGGTGTCTCGTGTACAGAAGTGTCGGAGGAAGGTGGGGGCGGCAGGGGCCCATCCCCTCCCTCGTGTCCAGCGCCGCGTCCGTCGCGTGGCCCCACAGAGGACTCCCCCTCTGCAACCCCAGGAGGAGGTGCTCGGGGCGGTGGGTGGAGCTCCTCTCGTACAATATCCCGTATCAGTCTGGCGAGGTCCTGGGCCTGGATGCCAGGGAGTGGTGGCTGGTCTACCGAGACGTCAACGACAGCACGTCCACCTCGCCCTCGGCCGCGCCCGCGGCCAGTCTCGCCAGTCCCACGACGAGGCATCTCCTGCAAGGAGGCGCGAAACAAAACGGAAACGTCAAAACAGACGGTACCTAACAACACTTCTAAGAGCTCAAGTCAAGAGATATGTTGTGGTGGCTACTCTAGCTATAAACATGTGAATTGGTTATTTTCCAGTCAGTTGATTCACTTCTCGGGACGACCTTGCTCTGATACCATCTTGTAACGACCCGGTTCCCGATTCCCTACGAGACACGAGAACCGGACCGACTCGACTAATCCCAAGACCCAGTCGTCCAACGAGGAAGTAACCAAAAGACAGTAAAATAAACCACATTCAGCATGGATATAACTAACAGTAAGAAAGTACAGCAGTAAGGAAAGAAACTACTACAGTAGGTACCACCACAACAGTAAAGCAACATTTATCATATAACAAAAACTGCAGGTAAAGAAGGTACAGCGGAAACAAAACTACTCACTAGAACAGAAACAAAAAGAAGGTACAAAGCTGTAGTAACTCTACTGGACCCTACTCAGCCCAGCGTCCTCTGCAGCCGCCGACCCTGGCTGCTCAACACCTGGTCCTGAAAAAGGTAACGAGTGTAACACGTCAGCAAAACGCTGAGTAGAGTGGCAAACTAACTAAAGGCAACAGTAGAGTGTACAGTAGCTGTTATGTTCTATTACTTCCTTTATTTACATCTTTCAATTTTTCTCACTATTTCATTTACTTCTCAGATCCTTTACTTGATCTCGAATGTCCTCGTGGGACGATCTTGATTGCAGTCTTTTCCAACAGTAGAAGTAGCACGTGGTGCTCTCCTGGCCGGGAGAGTCCCCCGTGGTGATCCTACCCTCAGTCAACCACCCCAAGGTCACTGACAGACGTAACGGTGACTACGGCACGCGCGATAAACGCACAGGTAGCTAGCCCGTACTGGCACGCGGTCAGTCGTTTCCGTTAACGGGTGCGCCCAAAGCACAGCACGGAACCAGGGCAGAGCCCTCTCAGTAACAGGGGTCCAACCCCTCCACAGTAACCAAACCGGGGCCTTGCCCCTCCACAGTCCGCGCACCCTCGCCTGACTACCCTGGTTTGCCCTAGTGGGCCTAACAAGTCGGTGAAGGAGGCTAGCAGAACCCCGGGGCCCGTGGGGTAGCTAGTACTCTCCTAACACTACTAGCTCTCCTCGGTACTACGTACACGAGGGCCAACAAGTCGGTACAGAGCGGCCAAGCCTAACCCCGGGTCCCTGGGGCGGCTGGCCCCACTCTGCACTAAAACAGGTACAGGTACTTCCCTTGGTACTGCGTACCCAAGAGACAGTACAAACTACATCTCAGTTCCATTCCTTTTCTTTCCAGGAGTTCCACTCCTAATTCCCCGTAGGGTTCCAGCTCTTTATCTCAGAACATCATAGGTCTCACTTTCCAGATTCTCGTTCTCACATTCCATGATCTCAACATGATTCTTTATGCATAACAGGCAGCTGTTAATTGAATTACAGGCAGCTTTATATATTCCTTTCCATTTTTCCAAGACTGCAGTAATTTACATTCCACTAGTTTTTCCATCCTAGGATTCATGCCATATCCTAGGATCTATCATACAATCTAGTTTTCCGGCCCTAGGATTCATGCAACACCTAGGAGCTATCATTCCATACATTTCGCATTCCTAGGATTCATGCAATGCCCTAGGTTCTAGTTATGGTTCCATACTTTAACAGATTTTATTAATACTTAAAACCACTCTACCAGGTACAACGGGAGTAATGGGGGCGTGGTCGGGAATCCCGCGCGCCTCCGCGACTCTCAAGACGGCAACCGAACGAGGTCCTATCACAAGGATCAAACACAAGGAGTGTCTCAAAACAGTGTATAGCTACTGTAGGCGGGTAGAGGAATAAATTCTGAAACGAACGCAACTCGAATCGCGGAAAACGGAGCCCAAACGGGCCCTAAACGGGTCGAGAAAGACAATACTGTGCAAAAACAGACGTCTGGAACTCCTTCCAGACGTCTTAAACGGTGGATCAGAGAATTACCTGTTCGGCTTGGTTCCCCGGACGTCCAGAAGTCTGTGGGGACGTCTCTCCTAGATCCCAGACGTCCGATGGTCTCTCCGGACGTCTGGAGGTCACTCCCGCCGTCTGGTACAACTTCCAGACGTCGGATTCGCAAAGGATGACGAATCCGAACACCTGCGCACAGCCAACCCTCCTCCCTCAGTACGGTCAGTCGACAAAAAGAAGGAGAAAGCGGAACTCACCTTTCAGACGTCTGTATGATCTCACAGACGTCGACCTTGCCGTCTGGATATCAGTCCAGACGTCTGATTCTGGAGATTTTTCCAGAATCAGAACCTTGCTCGGCCTCCGCTCGCGACGCCGCCCGCGTCGCACCTCGCACGTCCGCTGCTCCGCCCGCAGCAGGTCCCTCTCCGCGACGCTCTGCGCCCCCTGCGCCCTCCGCCGGCCGGCCAAGCCGCTCCCGGCGAGCTCGCCCTCACGGCAGAGCCCCGCCCTCGCACGCCGCAGCTCCTCCGCGCCTACTGCGGCCGCCGCTGCCGCTGCGCCCTCGCGTCCGCTCGCTCTCGCGCACAGGCAGGAGAGAAGGAGGAAGATGGTGGAGACGGGAGGGGAGGCGCGCCCCCTCCCCCTTTTAACGCCGCGCGGAGAGGAGGGAGAGACGGTCGCAGTCGCCTGCAGCCGCAGAGAAGATGCGGGATCGCAGGTCTGCGCGCACAGGCGCGCAGACGAATATCCCGTGCGAGCATAACTGTTCGCCAGACGTCTGTAAACTATCCCGGACGTCTGGTCAGACGTCTGGATGTGATCCCAGACGTCTTTACAGACGTCTGGGCCACCTCCCAGACGTCTTAAAAGACGTCTGGGGCACGCGCTCGTTACACTTACCCTCGCACCTATCTTATTATATGGTTTGATTGTAATCTTGTAAAGTAAAATTGAAAACTAACCAACATTTTGCAAAAAACAAATGAAGTATAGACATGATAAAGAATTGGAAGATAGGGTGATTTGTGATTACACAAGACGTATTGCTAATTAGATTTTTATTGAATAGTTACCTCAACTCTAAATGAATTGTAAACCAACTATAACATAGTTGGTAAACACTCCCTCCCTTCAAAGGAGATGTTCAAAGACTTGAATTTCATCGATGGCAAACAAGATGAAAATTCAATAAATTGTAGAGAAAAATTACATAACCATTAAGGACAAGTCCTTTTAGTGAAAAATAGGGAAGTGGACTGTGATCACAATACATACAAAAAAAATTAGATAATATTATGAAATATAAAAAAGTCAAGTTTATGTCCCCCATGTTAGTGTAGAGTCCCCCTACCTACGAATAGGTGGGTCTCGCTAATGTAATTAGCCCTTGATTTAAAGAAAACTCTCAATGATATAATATTTGAAAAAAAAAAAAAGTCAATGTATTAACAAAATTAAAAAAAAATGCAACCCACTTCGCAAGACCTCCAACAAATCCAAAATACACCTCGATTTGGATAGGATTGCAGCTTTTTACTATCCTTTTGATAGGAGCAAAAGAGATAAAAGAAAATAAGTGCTTAAGTTGGAATTATGTAATTGTAGGGTAAAAGAAGTGGAGTTAAAGAAATGTAAAATTGATGTTAATTTTCAATTGTATTTATTTGTAGAATAGTGTTAACATCAATTTGTACTTACTTGAATTGATGTTAAGTTGGAATATTAACTTTTATGGTATTTATTTATTAGTAGTGTTAAGAATTTAAATAAAAAATTACGAGAGCACAATAAAATCGTGGGACTTAATTACGGATTTACCTAATACCAGTAGCAATTGATGTTAGATAAATCAGTGTTAAGAACTCTTAACCCGTGTTAAACAAAAGAGGATTAACCCTTCAAATAAACAAAGGTTAACCCCATAAATAAACTAACCCTAAAAGAAATTAAAGTACAAATAAAATAAAAAAATCAAATGAAACGTACATTATCGATTATTTTTGCATTCATTACGGTTTCTAAAATACTAAATCTGGGCCAATAAACTACAGTAGATCTGAACGTAAAGTCCATTTGAATAAAAGCATCAATTGACATTAAAAATCGAATGAAACGTCACAGAGGAAATCTACTATTTTTATGATCATAGACGTTATTGGGCCTATGGATCTACAATGGACCTGAAAGTAATCCTTTTTCAGCCGTACAATCATCAGCCCATCGAACGTTTAGACCATTACTCAAGTACCTTATCCTTGAAAAGGTGCCAAATATCTAGATAAATTTAACAATAAATATAAGTTACGTGTGCCATCCAAATTTGTTTGCTTTCTTTTCGGCATGATACATAATGGAATACCTGATAGTGCTTTTAACAAGCTGCTAACATTCATGCATTTTTTCCTAATCCACTGAATTAACCGCTAATGATTTCCAACACATATATCAATTTAATTATGAATCATGCATGCCCAAAACCATCAGTGAAATCCGTGCTCTAGAAATGTGAATTAAAGATGCTTTAGAGAAATGGATTACGTAGAAAGGTGAGATCATCCTTCTCTGACCGCGACGGTAAAACCTCCTTCAACGAAAGATTATAGGAAAACATACACACCATGAATGGAGGTCAAAGACATTAACCGAACGCTTCTCCCTCTAATCACCTCTCTCCTTTGAAAGCATAGAAACCCACTTTCCAAAATGCGCATCCCGTGCTACCTAACTATTTGAGTGCACACTTCACACACACACACTATGGAAAGCCGAAACAACACCTTAATTAATAGAAAAGAGGACTGATCATCGCCTTTTTGGCACGTCATGTTCGGTAAAGCCCTTCCATTGCCCGATGACATGCTGCTATCATATGAATTGATTATTCTAATTATCCCCAATCGCCTATATATATATATATATATATATGGGGATTGCGTACAAATCATTAAAAAAGAGTACATTTATCGTCAGCAGTGAGAGATGGCCTATCAGCTGTGGCAACTCTATAGCCTCACTTGTTCGGGTAAGGTGGCTGCATATTCTCCCTCCACTCAGAGGCACAGTTGTGGTTTGGATCTGCTAAATTAAGCTAAGCTTAGTGGGGATTGCTGCATTTTACAGTTTTGATTAATGGTTTCGTAATGAATCTTAGCCCTTTCGTGATGCCACTTAATTTCCCAACTCGGTGCAATGGGAGGGAGGTGAGGTATGGGAAAAAGGATGCCTATGTGTCTTTATCATATCTTATAACTTTCGGACATTCCAAAGATCTTGAGTGTAAACATGAAACTAAGTTGGTGATAATCATCGACTACGGCAAAAGGAATCCAAGTTTGAATCCAAATCTTGTATTACTCAAAAGTTGGTGTTGTGAGATTGTCAATTTTGTCTGACTCATCAAAAAAAAGAAGAAGATGAAAAAGGATAAAATATTACCTTGGAGGTTGAATGGACTATTTGTGTCAACCTGACATTTCCCACATATATATATATATATATATATATATATTAGGTACGAAGTTTGATATTTAGATATGCAACTGAATGGTAAAGTGACGAAGGATTAAGATAATTAGGTTGTATGTTAAATGGACTGGTCATATTTGGATCCATTTCATAAATCTGCTAGGTTCAGAATCAGATAACCATCAAGGTTAAATTAATGAATGCGGAGCATATATAATTTGGACTCCGGATCTCCTTTTATATCCGTTTACAGGCTTAGAATCGGTTCTCTTTAGCCCTAGTTCAACATGCCCTCGTTTCCATAAATTTTCTTTTATTTTTCCAAAATAAATAAAGGGCTACAAGCACCCTTGCTGATTTAAAAAAGGATATGACAGAACCCTTCCCATGGAAGCGTGGCAGAATTGATATATAATATGGGATAAAGCAAAATGGGAGAAAGTACAATGACAAACATAAGGTCTACAAGGTTGGGTTGCCTATTTAATAACATCAAATAATTCCAACCACCAGATGCACTGTAAAGTTTGATGGCTACGAATTAAAATGCCCTTTGTCCAGAGTTTGGTGATCTCCAACACGTTAGCTTCTCTCATTTAAGAACTCCTGCCATGCATGTGATTTTTGAGATTGCTGTTATAGATAGATAATTGTTGTCGAGGAATGGTGAGATCTTTGGAAAGTTATGACAATTAAGAGAAATGTCCTAGTTCAATTGATGATCTCTAGAGTTCCTCGAAGGACATGTTGGATTCTTATGGGAGAGGCAGTAATCTTTCCCATCACTATCACGCTCTAGACAATCTCAAGTATGCTTTTAGTCCTTCTCCAAAAGGTGAAATCTCATTGTGGTTAAGCACATAGGTTATTGCATTAGGATTGTAGTGGTAATACGATGAACTCCAGACACTAAATCATAAATGCTGGTCAATCTAAATGGCCGTAACCTCGGTAGCTAACTTGAGCTTAAGTTGCCAATGGGTACCATCATTGATACCAGATTGGCTCAAACCTAACCAATTTAATAGCTTATGAGCACATCAACCTTGATTCTTTATTGAAATTTGCATTGCTAACGGGTTGGTAGTTTTTTTAGCTTAGATTTGCCTCTCCGGATTGGCTATTAATGGGTTGTATTGGGCCACCATGATCTAGAAAAAAGTAGTCCATCTTGTACGCCTGACCAATGCAATGATGCATGAAAAAAAAAGGTTGATTTTGATTCTTTTAAACATGCCTAAACATTATTCTTATTACTAATTAGTATTATCGACTAAAATGGATGCATTCGAGTGGAGAACTTTCTTTCCAAATCAAAGTGATGCTAAGCATCACAAACACATTCATACATATGTGCTATGATAATTACCATAATGTAGGATAATTATTTTTTTCATTTGTTGCGAAAAGTCAATTAATGGATTCATTTACACAAACTACGATGAATTTATACATCGTAAAGAAAAAAAAAACTAGTAAGTTAGCGGCCAATGGAGATCATTATAATTAAAAGGAAAGAAACATTAACAAGATTATAAATGTCTTACAAAATATCATGAATAACTAATAAAAGAATAAATTATCTTTCTCGTAAAAAGATCATTTGCAACTTGACTTATTGAAAATCAATAATTTGTAATATCACGCCGTCGTCGCTAGTAAATAAATAGTCATCTTTTGTTAAAAATTACAATTGATTTGGTGTGACATGTGCATGGAGAGGCCATTCAAAACCGATTTGGGTTGATTTTGGTCTATTTTGGTTCTTTAAGAAGCTTAACCTGATAAATCGAATAAATAATCAAGAAACTAAATATTTCAATTTGGTTCGTGAATAAGTTACAATCATTTTTATGTTGAGGAAAATAAATTTACATTTCCCTCAACTTATACATGCTAATCGGATTTGTCACGAAGTGAGGAAACTATTCTCAGAAATAAGCAACAAACAACGACATGAAATTAGAACCAAGCAAATTGGAAAAGCAAACAACAAAAGGTAAAATTACCGGATATCGATCGAACTTATCTTACCATACCATATTAACATAAATAGATATTCATTTCTCATATTTTTTTTGTCAAAGAGTAGAACCATTATCGTAATCAAAATTTGGATTTTCACGAATCGCTGAATTTATAATTAAACAAATCAAATCACCCAAAAATCAAATTTTTTAGTTTGGTTCGATTTTCATTTTTTTTCATTTTTTTTTTTTTTTAAAAGCAATCTTGTGTATACACGATGATGGCAATTGGCAATAAAATAAAATAAAAACGAAAAATATGCTGACAGGTATCCCTCCAAACTCCACGATAGCATATATAGATATAGATGGAAGATTGCACGCTACCACTATATATCAAAAGCCAAGGTTCCATCCTAACAGGGAAAACCAGCAGTTGTCATCATATTTAACACCTCCTAAAACTCCATCTTATAAATTGACCGATGAGATGCAAGATCGATCCCAACTTATCATTTCCCTTTGATGATTGAGATTGCGTCCAAAATATATGATTAAAACAGGTGAAGCAAATGATTAAAACGTAACCAAACAAGAACAAACTACGTAAAGTGCCTTTTATCTTTATGCAAAGTGGCTATCGTTTCTCCACTAAAGAAAGAGGCAATGGTCGCGTGCGTCGATCAACGTTTCTTACTTTTGGAAAGAAACGTTTACTGAGAAATCCCAAACGTCACCCCCAAATCCCTTCTCAGCGAAAACAAATTGTCCCCGGGGTTTCCTTCAACACCATCCTTCCTTTCTCAGAAGAAGAAGCTTTATCCACATAAGTTCGTCTAGAGCTTTTTTTTTTTTTTTTTTCTCTTAGAAAAGATGAGGTCTTACCCATAATTTTTTCCAAAGCTCCAACTTTCAAACGAATGAGTTTGGATTCATGGGGTTACATATTTTCTTATAATTACAAATGGAGTTCAAACAGGTCTTGACATGGTAAATTTTCCTTTATGAGATTGTTACAATTTGATTCATCACAATAAAATTGTTTCATAAGGATCAACTGGGGTGGCAAGATTAGACATTAAATTCCCTACTTAATTAAATTTCAATGGCTTCCCTGTGACAACTAAGTGAATTAGTTCAAAAAGGTTAAAATTTTCAATTTAGATAGCTAGGTTCTTTCGAGAGAGTAGAATCATGTAGCATCAAAGACTAGACAGATGTTCCAAAGAGAAAGGATTCTTTGTTTCTGCAAGAAACAGTTGTGCTTGAGACCTTGAGGATCCATTCTTTTCCCTATCCCTGGGAGATCAACCCCTTGCTTCTGCTTCTTCACGTCGCGAAAAATTATTTGACGAACAGGTGTTATAGGAGTACAACGAGAGGAATTCAAGTTCATATAAATCGATGCATATGACCTATCCTCCGAACATGATCAGACAACATGTTTCTAAGGATATACATATACATCAAGGAGTGCAATGTGTTCAATAACTCATCCAAACTACAGTCGATGTTTCAATCTCAAGATACAAAGAACCAAGAAAAATTTGTTACAGCATCAAAGCATACATAGTCATTTCTCTATGTCTCATGCATAGATCCCACCCGATGGTGCCACACCCCCCCCCGCTTGGGTTAGAGGGTGGGTTGCGTGAATTTTGATGTGGAGAACTCGTTTCTCTTTTATCTAGAGAGTAATAGTAAAGATAAGTTATAATTGAAGTTATATTTTAAGCCTTTTATCTTAATTTTTGGATCAACAACATTCTGAATAGCACATATTGTTGGGATGCATACCTACTTTTCATAAAGGAGGATTTGGAAAAAAAAGTTTATACAAAGCCTCTCTCTTATCAAAATAGCCCATTGTATATCGATAGCTTTGCTAGTTACTTTTCAAGTTGCGATCCTTAAAGATGCATAAAGTGTTGGTGCAAGGGTATCACGATCGTCAATTTTGATGATAACAAAATATTTGTATTTTAACATTTGTATTTGAGTTTTAAATTTCAGGAAAATGCAAATGGTTACAAATGTGAAAGACGGAGCTCAAACTCGCATCCATGGCGGATTGAAGGAGCTTGACGGAAGAGAAGGAGCCTCCACTCAAAACGAGAGCTTGAAGAAAGGAGATGAAGGATAGAATAGAATATTATTCTTTTCATGTAATCTATTTATGTTATTCTTTGTCTTTTATTTCTCAGATCATATGTTAAAGAGCCTCAAAGTTACCATCAGTAGTCCTAAGAACACTTGCACAACCTTATGATATTTAGACTTTTCATAGAGAGCTTAGAATTCCAAGATAGGCTTCAGACAGCTTAATCAGAAGTCCAATCTTAAAATCAGACGTCTGATCTTGGACTTTAAAACGTCTGATTATTGTATCAGACGTCGAAACATTTAGGGCTGGATTTAGTGCCTTCTGTCTGTTAATTTCAGACGACCATCCCTTAATTCAGACGTCTTAGCAGACGTCTGATGACATTGCCAGACATCTAATTAGTGGAATGTTGGCTTAAAAAAATGATCATTAAGGATTAACTCTTAATCTTCCATTAGACGTTTGTAGAAGATCTTAGACATCTGATATGTAAACGTTAGCCTTGATTAAGCCCAAATCTCTTTCCAAGAGACTTCCAGTCGTTTGTGCCTTGGGAAATCCATTCCTGCAGTTAATTAGGTTTCCAGACGTCCAAACATAGTGCCAGACGTCCAACCTATCGTCTGACCAACTTATACTAGAACTCCATTTAGGTCTGACTAAATCAGTAAGGGAACCCATCTAGTATTAGATGTCTAATTTGATTATCAAACGTCTTATACTTGACTTCTAGACGTCTGATAATTTTCTCAGACGTCTGATGACCCTGTCAGAATCATTAATGATTCTGATTGTGGCCTGATTTACCTTGGGATAATTTCCAACGGCTACCTAAGGCTTTCACAACCTTCTTAAGCCATCCTAAGTCATCTATAAATAGAGGGGAAGCCCTCACTTGTTAAGACACTCCTTGAACAACATTTTCACATCATATTGTGTCCAATTGATCATTAGAGGTGATTTTGCTCTCCAAGCTTTAGTTTTACATCTAGAGAGCACCATCCCAGTTGCGCACCTACTCTCCAGCCTATGATTACAAGAGCGACGTTGTGTCATCGTGTGGTTCACGCATCCACGTCAAGCTGATGCACTTCCACCAAAGGGAAGTTTTCTATTTTCCTATAGTAGCTAAGTTTACATTAATCTTTGTGGCTCTATAGGATGTTATATTTTATTATCTTTGCTTAAGTATTTGCCTTGCGAATTCTCGTCTCCCTCATGAGACAAAATACTCGTAAAGAGGAGGGGTTTGAGGAACGCTACCCTTGTACATAGTAGCATGGTTGTAAGAGGTTCAGTCACCCTCATTTAAGTGATTGGGTTAGTAGATTGATCGACTAGGTCGATCGGGAAATCCTAAGTCGAGGGACTTAGGTGGTAGTTTTTACCTGGGTTTGGGTTTCCACCTAAAAATCATTTGTACTTGTGTGATTGCCATTTTGTGAGATTGTTTATATTTATTTGTGCTTACCGCATATCGCAAATCTCACCCCTCCCGTAGGAATTTACATAAAGGTCAAATCTTTTAAAAGTGTAAGCTCTATATATGGTCAAAGCACAATTGCAAGGTGGAGATTTCATTGGGAATGTTGATGCAATATTCTCATGCAAACTTTTGCTATTGGTCTAACACTATAGGATACTCCGCTCCTTGGATATGGTATTGTAGACGTTAATTTGAAGCCAAAAAGTAGGGAAACGCAGATAGCGACGTAAAAAGTGATGCAAGGGAATTTGTGGGTCCTATTCTTGTTCTTCACATAGCGTTGTGAACGTGGGTCCCCTTGATAATTACTATTTAATGTAAAGAAACAAAAAAACGTAATGTTTGTTCCCGCCACATTAAAAAAAATGATCACGCCACTTTAACCTACAACGCACAGGTAATAAATAACTTTGCATCGGTGATAATTATTCTAAACAATTTTGCATTGGTGATAAATTATTCTAAAGTGTCTTTGCACCAATGTAATCTCATTTTGTACCGGTGTAAAATTATTCTAAGGGTAGTTTCATCTGTGCAAAGTGATTTTGACCTATCTATTTAGGACTTAGGATTTAGGATTTAGGGTCTAAGGTTTAGGTTTATGGAAAGTTGTTTCACATGTGAGAAGTGATTTTTCACCTTAGGATTTAGGGTTTAAGATTTATGATACACTAAGGTGAAAAATCACTTGTCATATGTAACGACCCGGTTCTCGAATCCCTACAGAACCCGAGACCGGCTCGCCTCGACTAATCCTAAGACCTAATCGTCCAACAAGAAATAACAAAAAATAGGAAAGTAAACCACATTCACGCATGCAATATAACTAAGTAGAAGAAAAGTACGAAGTAGTAAAGAAAGTAGAACAACAGTCTCAACACAGTACATGCTACCACAACAACAACAACAACGGAAAAGAAACGGAAAGTAACAAGAACAGTAACTATGTGTCCATTACTTACACAGCAGTAGGGAAAACGAAAGTGCTGAAAGAACAACTACGGCTGAGCTCGGTTGGGCCCAGCACCCTCTACAGCCGAAAACTCGAGCTGTGCAACTCCTAGTCCTGAACAGGGTTACGAAAAAGACAGAGTCAGTGAACGTTGAGTAGAGTGGTGTTTACATTATTTAAGTGCCAGTACAGTAAAAGCAACAACATGTTTATTTCTCATTTCCATTTGTCTCATTTATGTGTTTCTGGTTCATCTATTTCTCAAGTATCCATGTATCTCTTGATCTTGCATGTTTCTCATGGGAATAATCTTGATTGCAGTCTTTCCGTAGAGTAGAAGGTAATGTGGTGCTCTCCTGGCCGGGAGAGTCCCCCGTGGTAGTCCTACACCCAGTCAACCACCCCAAGGTCATGTCAAGACGTAGTGGTGATTACGGCACGTAGTGGTAGCTACCCCGCACTGACACGTGGTTAATCGTTTCCGCTAACGGGTACGCCCAAAGTACAGCACGGAATAGTATAGGGCCTTGCCCTCTCAGAACAGGGGTCTCGCCTCTCCACAGTTCGCGCACCCTCGTCTGACTACCCTGGTTTGCCCAAAGGGCCTAACAAAGTCGGTGTAGGGTAACTAGCTGAACCCCGGGCCCTGTGGGGTGGGTAGCTCCTTCCCTACACTAGTAGCACGCCTTGATACCACGTACGCGAGGGCCAACAAGAGTTGGTATAGAGTGGCCAATCCTAACCCCAGGTCTCAACCCAAGGGAGGCTAGCTCCGCTCTACACTAAAAAGGGACAGTTGCTCTCCTTGGTACCGCGTATACAAGGGCCAGCACACTTCCCGTCTACATTCAAGATTTCCTTTCATCCACAGGAGTTCTACTCCTAATTCTCCGTAGGGTTCATGCTCATATTCATCTCGTTATCCAGAACCAGATCTCATGTTTCGCAATTTGTTCCTCATCCATGTACAGGCAGTTCATGTTTTCATAAGTCGGTTCTCAATCATAAACATGCAACTTGTAATTTCACAGTTCCATTTCTCATTTACATACAGGCAACTCGTATTTAACATGTAGCTCGTAATTAAATTACAGGCATTCGCTAGTAATTTATCTTAATCATGCAATCCAGTAAATAGTACAGCTCAAACATGCTCATTCATTTCTACCCTAGGGTTCATTCCACATCCTAGAGTTTCAACCCATTTAATCCAAGCAGGCATATTCTTTACTTATCTCATAATAATGCATTAAACCACTCTACTGGGAGGAATGGGGGCCTGTGCCGCAGATCTCGTCGTCTCTACGGGCCCCGAACACGCCACTGGCTAGTAACCTGTACCAGCGACTAATTACATTAGACGAGGTCAAAACAGTAGGTATTCAACATGAATACGTAGAGGAACTTGAGTGGAAAACAACGATAATTCGTTTGCGGAAATTCGATTCCGTTTGGACCTTAAATAGGCCAAAAACGCGGTTTCTGATCAAAATCAGACGTCTAGGACTCTTCCCAGACGTCTTAAAAGACGAAAAAACTCACCTTATGTTCCCTGCAGCTAATTCAGATGTCCAGACTCCCTCTGCGGCCGTCTGGGGATAGTTCCAGACGTCGGACAAGGTCTCCGGTCGTCTGGACGCACCTCCGGACGTCTAGCGACGTGATCAGACGTCCGGCGACGTGATCAGACGTCCAAAAGCACTTGGGAAAGTGCATCCCGCGTCTTCCCAAAGCCTGCCCTGCGTACGAAAAACGTAGCATGAAATCAGCCCAACAACTCTTGCGCTGAGATACTCTGCATGGCGGAAATCAGCGTAAGAACGTACATACCTCGCCCAAACTCGTGCTTTCAGATGTCCGACCTTAGCTCCGAACATCTAGGTACCTCGCCAGTCATTTGGACTCCACTCTAGATGTTTAATACTGGAAAACTTCCAGTATCAGGAGCTCCACGCAGCTCGCTCCGCTCGCTCCTCCGCCTGCAGCGGTAGCTCCAGCCGCTGCAAGAGCTTGAGTAGCTCTTCACTGGCTCCTCCTCGAGCTCCATCGAGCTCCCATGGTTATCTTCCTCCTCCCCGCTCTCACTCCCTCGCCGGTGGCTCCCCTTCCTTGCCACGGTTGCAGCAGAGGCGGAGAGAGATGACGGTCGTAGGAGAAGGTAGAGGTGGCAGTGGCAGTGGTGTGAGGAGGAGAGGAGAGGAGAAGAGAGGGGTTTATATAGGAGAGGGTTTAGGGTTTGGGTGAGGGTGCGGGGAGAGAGAAGGGCCTCTACGCGTTGCTCGCACACAAAGCGCAAAGTTCTGTACGAAAAATTTCACTTTTAAACGTCCGGAAACGTATTCAGACGTCTGGACAGATGTCTGACTGAAACTCCAGACATCTTAAAAGGCTAAGAAGTAACGGGTCATTGCATCATAAGTGAAGAAACACTTGGAATTTAATTTTACACTAGTGTAAAGTAGTTCAAAGTAAGATTGCACATGTGCAATCTTACTTTTCTCTAGTGCAAATTATTTTGAAGGTGAAAAATGATTTTGCATCGGTGCAAAATAGTTTTGTACAAGTGCAAAGTGGTTCTGAAGGTGATTTGAGTGATTTGTACTAGTATAAAAGTGGTTTATTGTTGATTTTAATAGTGGTAGATCTCACCATATGTAAATACTTTTTTGGCATAAAAATGAGGTATATCAAGTGAGGATCACGTTCACATAGCTATATGTCAACATTTACGTTTGTCAACCCACATCTTAGTTTAAATGTCACTACTCATGCCTAATCTTTTTTTATTTCTTTTTTTAATTTTTTTGCCTTTCTCTCTCCTCTTTCCTCACTCTTATTTTTTATATTTTCCCTTTATTTTATTTTTCTTGCACGTTGTTTAATATGTGTGTCCATTTCGAATTCCATTTTCCCTATCGACTTCCTTGTCCTGTGCTCTTTTTTTAAAGATCAATATTAAGTATGTTTCTACGAGAATATGAAATAATACATAATTAAATTGATATTTAATTAATATAAAATCAAATAATGTAAACTCAATATAAGACAACGATTGAAAATAAAAATATATCAGATAATTTATTTTATGACGTGTGGTATATTTTTATTTTCAATCGATATTTTTGATTTACGATATAGTTTTTAATGTACGGTGCATTGATTTTTCACCGATAAAAATTAAAATATAATAATTAAAAATTATCTTAAACTTTTAAATTAAAAATAGATAAATAAAATCTCCTTCCCAAATTATGATTTGATATTATTTTCATTGACTTCGAACAGTATAATTTTATTAGGATTTTGACGTTTACCTTTTCACAGCAAAGTGGAGGCTCAAAACCAGCTATTATTAATGATGCCCAAGGATGTGATTGTAGATATATATATAATAATCTTTATTCATATAAAGGGGTGTGGCTCCAAAATAGATCAGTTCACCATCCAACGCACGTGTGGGTCATTGGGGCAGGTCTCATCCTCGGGAGGGGCCCATCTCTTGGTGGAGGAGAGAGTACCGAGGGGAGTGAGGGAGGGGCATACTTTATTCCGCTCGTTGGATAAGTTCTGAGGGATAACTTTGGGTGTTGCAAGGAGGGGATAAGTGCTTTTTATTGTTTGGGTGGGCCATGGGTTAAATCAAGGAATAAGTGGTACTGTTATGTTTGGTGTGGAATGGTTATTCGTTTGTAACGTATTTTTGCAGAATATGTTCGTTGTTACGTTGTTAAATCGATATGGAAGGTGATTATAAAATTAATTTTGGACCCTTTTACCCTCATGTTGGGTAGCATATATTTGCAATATTGATGAGCATGTCTTTGTCTTTGACAACAAATCCCATCGATCAACTTAAAAATCTATACATCCTCCGGAAAAAAAAAAAAAAACACTTAAAAATCTATACCTTTTACTTTACCGGAACGCACGTTTCTCATCTTGGATAATATTTACTTTACATCGGAGAATATAAGATGGAGGAATGGGACTTGTCGGATTCCAACAACCCTTGAAATATCTCTTACATATATTAACTTATACTTAAACATATAAATTTGACAGGAATCGAATCCCTCCGGAACAGGCATATATACTGTTCGGTATCACAAATTTGGTTAGCTCACATAGATGTCACGCATGAATTGTAAATGTGAATTAATTTTTATCTATAAAAGTTAATTATATTAATATTTAATATTATTTTCAATCAATACATCTTGATTTTCGATAATTGAAAAATAAATACATCACATATTATAAAATATATTATACGGTGTATCTTGATTTTTATTAGTAAAAAAAAAAAATATCGATCGAAAATCAAAATACACTACGTATTATAAAATATATTATTCGGTATATTTTGATTTTCAATTAATATCTTAAATTAAATTTATACTGTTTGACTTTATATATATATTATTTTATATTTTTGTAGAAATATATTTAATATTGATCTTTAATAAAAAAATATACGATGTGAGTTTGATGATAAAAATAAAATTTAAAATAAATATACTGTAAAATGATGTGCAAGAAAAAAAAAAAGAAGAAAGAGATATGAAGAGAGAGATGAAAAAGAGAGACTCACGTAGAGTACTGAAGCAAAATTTTTTTAAAATATAATGCTACAAACAATGTAACGAAGAATACACCAAAGATTATTCTCTACGTGTAAAATCTATATATTTATACATTTGATCTCATTACCAAATTTGCTCGACACTGTACAGTTGACTTACAAACTAACATACACATGACTTGACAACGTAGATATTCCTATGTGAATGATGTCTACAGGAAAATTATATACATATGCTTTACATTGAAAATCAATAGTTAAAATATAAATAAACTTAAGTTGTAATGCATTTTATAATATATGAAGCGAGGGATGTAATTTTAATCGGTATATTTTAATTTTTTATATCTAAAAGTTATTTTTTATAGATAAAAAATTATTTTTTAGTAAAAAATTACCTTCCATAAATATAATTTTAATTTTTAATTGATACATTTTTGATATACAATAATTGAAAAATTATTTTGAATCGATATTAGTTGTCAAGTAAAATATATCATTATGTTTTTATTTTCAACCGATGTATTTTTATTTTTAATTAGTAGAAAATTATTTTCCATCGATGTATTTTGATTTCTAGTTAGTTTATTTAATTTTCAACCGATGAATTTTGACTTTCTACTAGTGTATTTTGATTTTCAACTAGTGAATTTTGATTTCCACTTGATGTATTTTACTATTTTTTTTTAACAGAGATACGAGTGAGGAAGATACATTACAAAATACATTGTAACATATATTTTCATACCCATATCCAAATTACCATTGGGACCTATTTGAATAAGCTCAAAAATAGGATGAACCGTAAGCCAGAACACTTGCACTTGGATGCTATGGCCGTTCCGCCTTGTGATATCACTTCAAGCGTGCGGCAACCCTAGATTGGTGGGGGAAAAATCGCAAGCAAACAATCATGCAGATATTTGTCATACACGGACCAATTGGGTAAGAAGCAAGTAATTCTTGGTTGAACTTATAAGGTTGCAAGCAATGCATAGGATATGTTAAGAATGACCTCCATGCATGTTCAAACGTAAGAACATTGAAGTGAATATACATATAATTGATAAATTGCCACCTTCTTTTCTTAGATTGAGAAGGAAATCGTGCAACCATTTCCTATCATTTTATAGTGAAAGTTGAAAGAAGATAAGATGGTGCTCGAGAGCAAAATGGAATAAGTCGATCAATCATTTTCATTTGTCGGTATGGGCAAGAATTTTTGAAAACAAGAATGTGATCCAAAAGCAAAGATGAGATCAATCTAGATGGATGAAGGCAACGATAAAGAGACCAAGGGTTAGGAAAATAGTACTTACAATGCTTGGTTCCCTTTGATGCTACATCCAAAGACACAAACATGATTTCTCATTTTCTTCCACAGTACCTTACATAACAAGTACGGTAACATAGGATTAATCGGCAATTCCCACCTGGCAATTCTCTAATAACTCAACTACGATCATAGCAACTGGCCATTCAACAAGTAGATAAAAATAGCAAGCACAACTTACGAGAATTCGAGTCATCCTTTCTATGCTAACACTCTTGTGAATAAATTGCCACATTTGTAGATGTGACACCCTTAAACACATATAAAAGGAAGTTTTAAATTATATTAGTGGAAAGAAATGAGCAAGTTATCTTATTCCATTATTTAACCTCTCAATATATTGAGGTGAAGTAGAGTGCTCTATAAGGTAAAGGGAGATAGATAAGGTAATTGCTATAAAGGTAATTACCATACAAGAGTATGCAACCTATGCAACTGTTATAAAGGCAATTGCCATATAAGAAACCACAACTACGGTAACTATCATACAGGGAAATAATAAAAAGGGAAATAACAAATAAGAAAGATTGAAGGGGTTAACATAGTAGAGATATGTCAACACTCTCTCTTAAACTGGAGGATAGATGTCAATTATGCTCAGCTTGAAACAACATGTATCAAACACTCCATATGGAAAAAGCCTCATGAAGATGTTAGTCATCTGGTCCTTGAAGCAACATATGTTTTGCGCAACACCCCACACTGGATTAAATTTCTAATGTAGTGGCTATAATGACCCGTTACATTTTTAGCCGAATAAGACGTCTGGAGTTTTAGTCAGACGTCTGGACACATGCTCGAACGTCTAAAAGTGAGAAATTTTGTACTGCGCTTTGCACTCTACGCGCGGGCGACGCGTAGAGACCCGCTCTCTCTCCTTTACCCCTCACTCGAACCCTAACTCCCCTCCTATATAAACCCCTCACTTCTTCCTCCTTCACCCCTCACACCACTTCAGCCACCGCCACCTCCACCTTCTCCTGCGACAGCCACGTCCCCCTTCTTATCTCTGCTGCAGCCGCGGTGAGGAAGGAGAGCCACCGGCGAGAGGGAAAGCGGGGAGGAGCGACAGCAAGAGAGTGCGAGGGAGTGAGAGCAGGGGAGGAGGACAACGGCCACGGGAGCTCGGTGGAGCTCGAGGAGGAGTTGTGGGAGAGAGGAGGAAGCCAGTGAGGAGCTACTCAAGCTCTTGCAGCTGCTGGAGCTGCCGCTGCAGGTGGAGGTGAGAGCGGGGCGAGCTACGAGGAGGTTCTGGTACTGGAAGTTTTCCAGTATCAGACGTCCAGCGTGACGTCCAGACGATTGGCGAGGCACCTGGACGTCTGGAGCTGAGGCCGGATGTCTAAAAGCGCAATATCGCGAGGTACGTATCTTCCTGCGCCATGTAAATCATAGCGTAGGGGATGTTGGCTGACCGTTGCGTCTGCGGGTGCTCGTACGCAGGTGTAGGCTTTGGGAAGGCGCACAGTGCACTTTCCCAAGTACTTTTGGATATCTAATCACGTCGCCGGACGTCCGGAGGTACTTCCAGACAACCGGAGACCTTATCCAATGTCTGGAACTACCCCCAGACGGTTGTTGTAACGACCCGATTCCCGAGTCCCTACGAGACACGAGAACCGGACCGACTCAACTAATCCCAAGACCTAGTCGTCAAACGAGGAAGCAACCAAAACAGCAGTAAAATAAACCACATTCAGCATGAATATAACTAGCAGTAAGAAAATACAGCAGTAAGGAAAGAAACCACTACAGTATATACCACCACAACAGTAGAACAACATTCATAACATAATATGAACTGCAGGTAAAGAAAAGTACAGCGGAAACAAGAACTACTCACTACAGTGGAACAAAAAGAGGTACAAAGTGAACAGTGGTAACTCTACTGGACCCTATTCGGCCCAGCGTCCTCTGCAGCCGCTGACCCTGGCTGCTCAACACTTAGTCCTGAAAGGTAACGAGTGTAACACGTCAGCAAAAGCTGAGTAGAGTGGCAACTAAACTAAAAGAAACAGTAGAGTGTACAGTAGCTGTTGTATTTTCTTTCTTCCTTAATTTACGTCTTTCTATTGTTTCATAATTTATCTATTTCACCGATCCTTTACTTGATCTCGTATGTTCCTCATGGGAACGATCTTGATTGCAGTCCTTTCCAAAAAGGAGAAGTAGCACGTGGTACTCTCTTGGCCGGGAGAGTCCCCCGTGGTGATCCTACCCTCAGTCAACCACCCCAAGGTCACGGACAGACGTAACGGTAACTACGGCACGCGCGATAAACGCACAGGTAGCTAACCCGCACTGGCACGCGGTCAGTCGTTTCCGTTAACGGGTGCACCTAAAGCACAGCACGGAACCAGTCCAGGGCAGAGCCCTCTCAGTAATAGGGGTCCAACCCCTCCACAGTAACCAAACAGGGGCCTTGCCCCTCCACAGTCCGCGCACCCTCGCCTGACTACCCTGGTTTGCCCCATGACGTGCCTTCGTGCGTGTGTGTTAAGAGGTGTCGTTATAGTTGCACTTGATACGTCGGTTTTAAAAGAAGTAAACGGAGGTGAGTCCGAGTGTCGATCTCAGGGAGGCGTGGAAATCGGATTTTGTTTACCACTTGTCACGAAAAAGGCGGAGTTTTGCTTGCGAAAGAGACGGTTTTGAAAAGCGAGAGATAGAGAGAGTTTAGGGTTAGAAAGCTCTTGGTTTTGATCATGCACTTTAAACAGAAATTAAAATGGCAACTAAATGGAAAATAATTTCATTAAACATGCATTCATAGTTCATGGTTTACAACATTAAATACATGCTTCAACAAAAGTAAATGAAAGCTTAAAAGAGAGAGAGAGAGAGGTAGAGAGAGAGTGGAGAGCGACGAGGCAGCCACGGCGGTGGAGGAGGCTCCGTCGGCGGCTCGTCGTCTCCGGCGATTACAAGAGTGCCTAATACTAGCTAGGAGAGGAGTGGAGTAGTTGCAAGTGGGAGAGGATCCTTGAATGGTAGTAGAAGGGGGTTTAAATAGAGTTAAGGGCTTCCTAAAAGAAGAATGTGCTTTAGCGACATCCAGAACGTCGCTAAAACCGCTTCCAGATACGTCGGTGAAGGCCTTTTGCTGCCGGTCAGCCGCTCGCCCCCTCTCTCTCTCCAAGTGAGATCTGTGGATGATGAACGAGAGCCGTCCGATCGGAGATCGGACGGCTGAGATCCTCCCGCGCCCGTGCTGAGATCGCGCTTCGGGCGCGCGTGCGCGCGCGCGTTTCCGCCTGGCGTGCGCATGCGCGTGGGCGCTCGGGCGCTGTCGTCGCGCCGCGTGGCGCAATCCTGACCGCCCGCTGCTGATCGGGCAGCTCAATTTCGCCGCGCCCTTCGCTCGCGCTTGATTTCCGCTCCGCGCGATTCGAACGCGCATCGCTGCGACGCGGGCGTGCGCGCTAACCGTTGCGCCACGCCCGCGCTTTGTCGCGGCGACCGCGGGCGAGCGCGCGGATCTCGGCCGTTAGATCGAAGATCAACGGCTGAGATTCGTTCTTGGCTGGCTTGAGGGCGAGAGAGCGGTGGGGGCGGGGCGACGTGGCACGTTCTGGGCCGTTGATCTCCAGATCAACGGGTCATGATTTCTTGGGCCCATTGTGGGAGCTCCGGATGTCGGATTTGGCTGATCTTGAGTCCGTTGGACTCCGTTCGTCATCCTGAATCCATCCGTGCGGTCCGATTGCTCATCTGAGGCCTGCTTTGACAAATACTTTACACAAATGGCCATTAATACGGTTTATAAGCAATCTTGGTACTTGATGCATGCAACGCTCCTATTCTACTTTATGTAGTGCCTTTTATTCTAAAGATGGGCCATATTCAACCTAATTACCACCCCCTTGCGTGGTGTTATCACCCCAATGGGCCTAACAAGTCGGTGTAGGAGGCTAGCAGAACCCCGGGGCCCGTGGGGTAGCTAGTGCCCTCCCTACACTAGTAGCTCTCCCCGGTACTACGTATACGAGGGCCAGTAAGTCGGTACAAAGTGGCCAGTCCTAACTCCGGGTCCCTGGGACGGCTGGTCCCGCTCTGTACTAAACAGGTACAGGTACTTCCCTTGGTACTACGTACCCAAGAGACAGCACACAACTACATCTTTCTTTCTCAGTTCCATTCCTTTCTCTTTCCAGGAGTTCCACTCCTAATTCCCCGTAGGGTTCCAGCTCAGAACATCTAGGTTTCACCTTCCAATTCACGTTCTTACAATCCATGTTCTCAATCACGTTTATTTATTCATAACAGGCAGCTGTTAATTCAAATTACAGGCAGCTTTTGTCCTTTTCCATTTTTTTCCAAGACTGCAGTATTCATAGATTCCACTAGTTTTCCCATCCTAGGATTCATGCCGTATCCTAGGATCTATCATACAATCTAGTTTTCCAGTCCTAGGATTCATGCAACACCTAGGATCTATCATTCAATCTATTTCTCATTCCTAGGATTCATGCAATGTCCTAGGTTCTATTTATGGTTCCATAATTTAACATATTATACTTAAAAGCCACTCTACCGGTTACAACAGGTGAATTGGGGGCGTGGTCGGGAATCCCGCGTGCCTCCGCAAGCCCCGGGACTGCAACGGAACGGGGTCCTATCACAAGGATCAAACACAAGGGGTGTCTCAAAACAGTGTATAGCTACTGTAGACGGGTAGAGGATTTAATTCCGAAAAGAATGCAACTCGAAACGCGGAAAACGGAACCCGAACGGGCCCTAAACCGGTCGAAAACAACGAAATAGTGCAAAATCAGACGTCTGGAACTTCTTCCACACGTCTTAAAAAGTGGATCAGGGAATTACCTTGCTCTGCGTGGTCTCTCAGACGTCCAGAAGCCTGCGGGGGCATCTGGCCTAGTTCCCAGACGTCCGATGGTCACCCCGGACGTCTGGATGTCGCTCCCGTCGTCTGGTACTACAACCTGACGTCTGATTTGCGTTGGATGGCGAATCACCGAGCCTGCGCGTACCCATTTCTCTCTCAGTACGGTCAGTCGAAAGGAAGGAGGAAGGACGGAAAAACTCACCTTTCAGACGTCTGGACAGTCTTCCAGACGTCGCCCTCGCCGTCTGGCTAGAAGCCCAGATGTCTGATTCTGGAAAGGTTTCCAGAACCAGGGCGCGACTCGCCCTCCACCCGCGATGCACGGCCGTGCCGTGCCTCATCCGCCTGCTGCTTGAGCTGCAGCAGTCCTCCCGCGTCGCTCCGCGCCCGCTGTGCCCCTCGCCGGCCGGCCCTAGCAGCTCCAGCGAGCTCGCCCTCGCGGCCGAGCGCCTCTCCCACACGTAGCACCTCCTCCCACGCTCACCGCGGCTGTCGCTGCCGCTGCACCCTCGCGCTCGCTCTCGCGCACTGGCTGGAAGGAGAAGAGGAAGGAGGCGGAGGTGACGGGAGTGAGGGAGGGGGCGTGGCCTTTTAAGGCCGCGCGAGGAGGAGAGAGAGTGTACGCAGAGGGCAGGTCTGCGGCCGCAGGAGAGAGGGAAAAAGAGAGGGAGAGAGAGCGTATGCAGGTCTGCGCGCTCAGGCGCGCAGACGAAACAATCGTGCCAAAATAACCGAATTCCGGACATCTGGAAATGATCCCAGACGTCTGGTCCGACGTCTGGAGGTGATTCCAGACTCCTGGTCCGACGTCTGGAGTGCGCGTTCGTAAAAATATAACAAACTCAAAGGAAGTTTTGTCCCGGAAACTTGCGCTAACTAGGGTGCGGGAAAGACGTCAATATAACCATAACAAACTCAAAGAGGACAGGAATCGGTCCGAAAAGACGTACCCGGGAAGAGCTCCAGGTACCGCTCCCGCATTGCCGCCTCAGGCTCCCAGGTAGCCTCCTCGTACCACTGGCTTCTCCACAAAACCTTTACCAGGGGTACTTGCTTTCGTCTCAAACTGCGGACAGCTCGATCTAGAATCTGCACTGGACGCTCGGGGAGGTCAGGTCGTCGCCCACCTCGACGCTCTCGTGACTCAGTACGTGACTGGGATCGGCTACGTACTTCCTGAGGTTGGACACGTGGAACACGTCGTGCACACCAGAAAACTACGGGGGAAGGGCAAGTCTGTAAGCAACGGGTCCAACCCGCTCCAGGACCTCAAAGGGCCCCACGAACCTCGGCGCGAGCTTCCCTCTCACCCCAAACCGCTGCGGGCCCTTCATGGGCGAAACACGAAGAAAGACGTGGTCCCCAACCTCAAACTGCACCTCTCTGCGTCTCCGATCCGCGTAGCTCTTCTGTCTGCTCCTGACAGTGCGGAGTCGCCTGTGGATTTGCTCGACTACCTCCTGACTCTGCCGGATCAACCTGAGCCCAACCTTCGACTTGGTCCCCACCTCAACCCAACTCAAGGGTGCCGTACACCTCTGTCCGTACAGAGCCTCGTAGGGAGCCATGCCGATGCTCGAGTGATAACTGTTGTTGTATGCAAACTCCGCTAGGGGCAGGTGCTCCTCCCAAGAGCCCCTCCAGTCCAGTACACAGGCACGCAAAAGGTCCTCAAGTGTCTGTATCGTGCGCTCAGACTGTCCATCCGTCTGGGGGTGGTAAGCTGTACTAAACCTCAACCGCGTCCCCAAGGCCTGCTGAAACTCAGCCCAAAATTGGGACGTAAAGCGGATATCCCGGTCGGATACGATCTCCCGCGGAACTCCGTGTAGTCGTACCACGTCGCGGATATACCTCTCTGCCAACTGTGCTGGTCCCAAGGTGAATCGGATCGGCAAAAATCGTGCCGTCTTCGTCAGTCTATCCACAATGACCCAGACTGCGTCGTGTCCTCGCTGGGTACCAGGTAAACCCACCACCAAGTCCATGGTGATACTCTCCCACTTCCACTCTGGCACTGGAAGAGGCTGTAGCGGCCCTGCAGGCCTCTGATGCTCGGCTTTCACGTGCTGGCACACTAAGCACTGCTGCACGAATTCACCCACATCCCGCTTCATCCCCCTCCACCAAAACTCGCGTCTCAAGTCGTGGTACATCTTCGTGTTTCCGGGATGTATGGTGAATCTGGAACCGTGTGCCTCAATCAGGAGCTCTCTCAACAGCTCCTCGTCCCTGGGAACGCACAACCGTCCCCTCAGGCGTAGCACCTGGTCTGTGAAAGAGAAGTCCCCCGGGTCTCCCGACAGTACTCTTTCGCGCAAAGACTGCAAGTACGGATCGACCATCTGTCCTATGATGATGCGGTCTATCAGCTCTGGCCTAGTCTGTCGTGTCACAGTCACTGCCCCACAGTGCCCCCGTAACTCCAGGGGTCTCCAACTGCCCACCTCCTCCAAGAGGCTCCAACTCTGTAACTGTAAACTGGCCAAGTGTGCGGGTGCCTTACGGCTCAAGGCGACAGCCACCACATTGGCCTTTCCCGGGTGGTCGGAGATGCTGCAGTCGTAGTCCTTCAGGTGCTCCAACCAACGTCTCTGTCTCATGTTGAGCTCCTTCTGATCAAAAAGGTATCTGAGGCTCTTGTGATATGTGAAAATCTCGAAGATCTCACCATACAAGTAGTGCCTCCAGGTCTTCAGCGCGAAGACAACAGCTGCCAACTCTAGGTCGTGGGTAGGGTAGGTATGCTCATGGGGCTTCAATTGCCGCGAAGCGTAAGCGACAACGTAACCCCTCTACATGAGCACACCTCCTAACCCCTGCAAGGAGGCGTCCGTGTACACAACGAACCCGCCACTACTGCCAGGGATGGTGAGCACGGGAGCCGAGGTCAACCTCTCCTTCAGCTCCAGAAAACATGCCTCACAGGCGTCTGTCCAAGCGAAGGGCACGTCCTTCCGGGTCAACTGTGTCATAGGACGCGCAATCTGTGAGAAACCTTTGATGAATCGTCTGTAGTAGCCTGCCAATCCCAGGAAACTGCGAATCTCATTAACTGAACGTGGCCTCTCCCACCTGAGCACTGCCTCGACCTTGGCTGGGTCCACCGCCAAGCCGTCCCCAGAGATCACATGACCTAATAAGGTCACCTCCCTCAACCAGAACTCACACTTGCTGTATTTGGCGTACAGCCTACGTCGTCTCAGTGTGTCCAGAACCATCCGCAAATGCTGTCCGTGCTGTGTCCGATCTCTAGAATAGATGAGTGCATCATCTATGAAAACCACCACGAACTGGTCCAAATACGGTCTAAACACCCGGTTCATCAGATCCATGAAAGCAGCGGGGGCATTGGTCAGCCCAAACGGCATGACCAAAAACTCGTAGTGTCCGTACCGGGTGCGGAAAGCTGTCTTGGAGACGTCGGTCTCCCTGATCCTCAACTGGTGGTATCCAGACCTCAAGTCGATCTTGGAAAACACCGTGGCACCCCTCAACTGGTCAAATAAGTCGTCGATCCTCGGCAGCGGATATCTGTTCTTGATGGTGACCCTATTCAGCTGTCGGTAGTCCACACAAAGGCGTAAGGTCCCATCCTTCTTCTTCACAAACAGTACCGGGGCTCCCCAAGGAGACGCACTGGGCCTCACGAAACCTTTCTCCAAAAGGTCCTGCAACTGGGACTTGAGCTCTCGCAGCTCAAGCGGTGCCATCCTGTATGGCGCGGTGGAGATGGGGCTGGTCCCTGGTACTAGTAAGATCTCAAACTTGATCTCACGCTCGGGCAGTAGTCCTGGTAACTCGTCTGGAAACACGTCAAGGTACTCTCTGACCACCGGGATGCTCTGGAAGTCTGCCACAGGGTTGGGCTTTGCCACCACACAAGCTAGGAAGCCCTCACACCCCTGGCTCAAAAGTCTCGCCGCCCGAAGTGCCGAGATGCACCTGAAACCTCCGTCCACTGGCTATCCGTGAAACTCGAAAGAAGGAAACTCCGGAATGGAGAAGACGATCTTCCTCTCGAAACAGTCCACTAAGGTGTGGTAAGCGGACAACCAATCCATCCCCAGAATCACTCCAAAGTCCTCCATCTATATCATAATCAGGTCAGCTGGCAGGCTATGTCCCCCGACGCTGACCTCGCAATCCGTGTACACCTTTTCAGCTACAAACAGCTGATCACTCGGACCTCTGATTACGAACAGATTCTCTAACAGTGTATAATCCTGGTCCAAATTAACTACGAAACTGGCTGCGACAAATGAGTGCGTAGCGCCGGAATCGAAAAGCGTGTAAACGAGTCTGCCGGAAACTAAAACCATACCTGCTACCACCGATCCCGAAGCTCTGGCGTCCCTGTGTGTCAGGGCGTTGATACGCCCCTCAACTCTAGGTGCGGACGAAGCAGCCACACTCTGCGTCGGACGGGTAGGTGCTGGCCAGTACCCTCCTCGCGATTGCTGTCCTCTTCCTCGCGCCTGGAAACCGCGGCCTCCTGCTCGCCCGCAAGTGCTCTGCGCGGGAAGTATCTGCTGACCTCCTGCCCTAGACGGGCAGTCCCTCCTGATGTGGCCCGGCTGGCCACATTGGTAACAGAGGGGAACCCGACTCCCGCCCTCAGTGGGTCCCTGCTGTCGGCTGGGCGGGGGTCCGGTGCTGGCGACTGGCCCCTGTCGAGGGCCCCCAACGGCCACTGATGGCCCTGCAAAACGTGACATCTCTCCTGCGGATGCCACGTATCTCCTCTCTCGCCGGCCCTGTGAAAAGTCTGGCTGAAAGGGCCTCTTCCGCCCGCCGTCAGTGCCTTGCGTAGACGGGTTGGTCTCCTCGTAAGTCATAGCTGCCTCTACCACCCTCGAAAACGTAGGCAGCTTCAGGGGTTTGACATACCCCCGGATCGCAGGCCGGAGCCCCTCGGTGAACCTCCAAAGGCGCTCCTCCTCAGTGGCTACTGCTGTCGCTGCAAAGCGGGACAGCTCCAAGAAACGCGTGCGGTACGCGCTCACTGTCATTGTCCCTTGGCGGAGAGTGTGGAACTCCCGCCTCCTCTGGTTTTGCCACGTCTGGGGAAAGTACTGCTCGCAGAAGAGGGTGACGAACTGGTCCCAGGTCGGCTCGTCCCTCTCCTGTCCCCGGACTGCCCTCCACCACCTGTGTGTCGCACTCTCCAGCTGGTACGTGGCAAAGGCCATGCGGCACTCCACCGGGAGGCGAAGGGTGTCGAAAATCTTCTCCAGCTACTCGAGCCAGTCCTCTGCCTCGGTCAGGTCCTCATCCCCCTTGAAGGAGGGGGGCTTCAGCTTCCGGAACTGTCCAAAGAGCTCGGAGTGGCGTTGCAGTGGGGATGCTGGTGCACCTCCAGGCAAAGGTGCCTCGTGCACGGAAGTGTCGGAGGAAGGTGGGGGCGGCGGCGGCCCATCCGCTCCCCCGGGTCTAGCTCCGCGTCCGTCGAGTGGTCCTACAGAGGACTCCCCCTCTGCAGCCCCAGGAGGAGGCGCTCGGGGCGGTGGGTGGAGCTCTTCTCGTACGATGTCCCGTATCAGCCGGGCGAGGTCCTGGGCCTGAATGCCCGGGAGTAGTGGCTGGTCCACTGAGGCGTCGGCAACGACACGCCCACCTCGTCGACCTCTTCCTCGGCCGCACCCGCGGCCCGCCTCACCAGTCCCGCGACGAGACATCTCCTACAAGGAGACGCGAAATAAAACGGAAATACGTCAATACGGAACGATATCTTACGAAAGACGTCTAAGAACTCATGTCAAAAGGTATGTTGTGGTGGCTACTCTAGTTATAAACATGTGAATTGGTTATTTTCCAGTCAATTGATTTACTTCTCGGGACGACCTTACTCTGATACCATCTTGTAACGACCCGATTCCCGAGTCCCTACGAGACACGAGAACCGGACCGACTCAACTAATCCCAAGACCTAGTCATCCAACGAGGAAGCAACCAAAAGAGCAGTAAAATAAACCACATTTAGCATGAATATAATTAACAGTAAGAAAATACAGCAGTAAGGAAAGAAAGCACTACAGTATATACCACCACAACAGTAGAACAACATTCATAACATAATATGAACTGCAGGTAAAGAAAAGTACAGCGGAAACAAGAACTACTCACTACAGTGGAACAAGAAGAGGTACAAAGTGAATAGTGGTAACTCTACTGGACCCTACTCGGCCTAGCGTCCTCTGCAGTCGCTGACCCTGGCTGCTCAACACCTAGTCCTGAAAGGTAACCAGTGTAACACGTCAGCAAAACGCTGAGTAGAGTGGCAACTAAAACAAAAGAAACAGTAGAGTGTACAGTAGCTGTTGTATTTTCTTTCTTCCTTAATTTACGTCTTTCTATTGTTTCATAATTTATCTATTTCACCGATCCTTTACTTGATCTCGTATGTTCCTCGTGGGAACGATCTTGATTGTAGTCTTTTCCAAAAAGTAGAAGTAGCACGTGGTACTCTCCTGGCCGGGAGAGTCCCCCGTGATGATCCTACCCTCAGTCAACCACCCCAAGGTCACGGACAGACGTAACGGTGACTACGGCACGCGTGATAAACGCACAGGTAGCTAACCCGCACTGGCACGCGGTCAGTCGTTTCAGTTAACGGGTGCGCCCAAAGCACAGCACGGAACCAATCCAGGGCAGAGCCCTCTCAGTAACAGGGGTCCAACCCCTCCACAGTAACCAAACAAGGGCCTTGCCCCTCCACAGTCCGCGCACCCTCGCCTGACTACCCTGGTTTGCCCCAGTGGGCCTAACAAGTCGGTGTAGGAGGTTAGCAGAACCCCAGGGCCCGTGGGGTAGCTAGTGCCCTCCCTACACTAGTATCTCTCCCCGATACTACGTACACGAGGGCCAGTAAGTCGGTACAAAGTGGCCAGTCCTAACTCCGGGTCCCTGGGGCGGCTGGTCCCGCTCTGTACTAAACAGGTACAGGTACTTCCCTTGGTACTACGTACCCAAGAGACAGCACACAACTACATCTTTCTTTCTCAGTTCCATTCCTTTCTCTTTCCAGGAGTTCCACTCCTAATTCCCCGTAGCGTTCCAGCTCAGAACATCTAGGTTTCACCTTCCAGTTCACGTTCTTACAATCCATGTTCTCAATCACGTTTATTTATTCATAACAGGCAGCTGTTAATTCAAATTACAGGCAGCTTTTGTCCTTTTCCATTTTTTTCCAAGACTGCAGTATTCATAGATTCCACTAGTTTTCCCGTCCTAGGATTCATGCCGTATCCTAGGATCTATCATACAATCTAGTTTTCCAGCCCTTGGATTCATGCAACACCTAGGATCTATCATTCAATCTATTTCTCATTCCTAGGATTCATGCAATGTCCTAGGTTCTATTTATGGTTCCATAATTTAACAGATTATACTTAAAAGCCACTCTACCGGTTACAACAGGCGAATTGGTTGCGTGGTCGGGAATCCCGCGTGCCTCCGCAACCCCTGGGACTGCAACGGAACGGGGTCCTATCACAAGGATCAAACACAAGGGGTGTCTCAAAACAGTGTATAGCTACTGTAGACGGGTAGAGGATTTAATTCCGAAAAGAACGCAACTCGAAACGCGGAAAACGGAACCCGAACGAGCCCTAAACAGGTCGAAAACGACGAAACAGTGCAAAATCAGATGTCTGGAACTTCTTCTAGACGTCTTAAAAAGTGGATCAGGGAATTACCTTGCTCTGCGTGGTCTCTCAGACGTCCATAAGCCTGCGGAGGTGTCTGGCCTAGTTCCCAGACGTCCGATGGTCACCCCGGACGTCTGGATGTCGCTCCCGTCGTCTGGTACTACAGCCAGACGTCTTATTCGCGTTGGATGGTAAATGATGTAAACACATTTACACTACTTAAAATGTCTATTTATGCATGTTCTTAAGCATAGAATTGCATTTCATGATGTAAATATTGCATTACATGCATCATCTTGCATTTAGAGTAGTTTGAATAAAATGGAGGTTAATTGTCTCCTTTTATGTGCTTGGACAGGGCAAATATTTTATCGGGGCCTCGGATCAAAGATCCAACCGTATGGATATGATCAGGGCAACGATTGGAGTTCAACGACTCCAAGATCGCCCTAATCAGGCATCCGTAGCATCAGATAGAGACCGGGGAACCCTAGAAGATCAAGGGCCAGGATGGTGTAACTCTGCACTTCAGATGGCAAATCCGACCACACGGATGAATTCGGATCGACGATCGCAGCCCAACGACACAAAAATCGAGTCAATCCGACATCCGTGGCACCATCTACAACTTCCAGAAGATGGACGGCCAAGATGGCGCCACGTGGCACCATCCCAGCCGCCCAATCGGCCGCAGGAGTCTTGTGAAGACCGCGCACCGTCTCCTCTCCGCCGTTGGATCTCGATCCAACGGCTGCGGTCGCTCGCGCTTAAAAACGTCTGCGCGACCTTTTCGCCCGCGTAGCGCAGCGGCGACGCAGCTGCGGGCGAAGCGGAGGTCGCGGGTTCGAGCCGCGGTGAGGGGGTGGAAGGCGCGGGCGAGCGGGCGCGCACGAGCGTCAGATGAAGATCCAACGGCCGCGCGCGCCCGATAGCGCCGACGCGCAATTGGACGCTCTGGTGAACGCGCGATCACACGCGGGCGGTGCGCTACGCAGCGGGCGCGGACGCGTTCTAAGCAGTCCGATCTCGCGATCGGACGGCTGAGACGACGCGGACGTGCGTAGGCGTTACGCGCGCGGGCAGCCGAGCGGGCGCGCGTGGGCGCGGCGGCGACGGCGACGGTGGGGCTTTAGCGACGGTTTTATCCGTCACTAAAGACCCCTTATTTATTATTTTGAAGATGTAATGCCCATTTTGCCCCCACTCCTTGCAACTATAAAAGGAGACCCCCTCCATACGAAATTTTCATCCCTTCCTTCTCCTCTCTACCTCTCCAAAGCTCAAGAGAAGCTTGTCCCACACCCGGGATGCTTCTCGCGAGATAAAGTCCAAATTTTCGTCCCCCTTCGGAAGTGGATCCCGCGACGACGACGGCGTGCTGCTTCGTTCCTGTTCTTCTGCTTCGTCCTCCTTCGTCCCGCTTCGTTCTCCTTCGTCCAGGCGTCGTCCCGTCCGGCTCGTCCTCCAAGCGACCGTCGAGGAGGATTCTCTCTCCCTATTTCTTTTTACTGCTTTCTAGTATAGATTTACTGCTTTCTAGAGTAGTCTATTCGTCCTCCGAGCGATCGTCGAGGAGGACATTTCTCCCTCCATTCTTTTAATGCTTTCTAGAGTAATTGTTTTATGTTTTCTAGTTGTAACGAACGAACTCTTTTATGATAAATTCCTTATCTATTCTACATCTCATTTTGATTTCCATGTATAGTATTCTTTCTCTCTCTCTTACTCCCTCTCTCTCTCTTATTTGTTGTAAATACTTAGATAGTTTAAATTGAATTTCTTCGTGACAAAATAAAAAGAAACGCGAAGTTTTTAAATCAAACGTCCGCCTCCCTGTGTTCGACCCGGAATTTTAATTTCGGTATAAATTTTATTTGTTGAACACGAATCCTTCGCTTTCGAACTACAACGACGGGTTTTCCAAAACCAAACACGTTAGCGTAGGTTCGTAAAAAAAAAAAAGTTCAACATTTTGGCGCCGTTGCCGGGGAGGCAACGATCTTTGATTTCTCTTCACGTTTTGTAACTTACAAATCATTTACCTCACTTTTCTCCTTTCTTATTGTAATTGCAGGTACTCTTTCGAGACAGGCAAAAGCGGTAGATCGGAGTAAAGTGCTGTGGAAGGTTTTGTAAGTTATCCCCCACCTCCCACCCATTAGATTTTATTTCATCACATAATAATTCAAACATCAATCAACCTAGGTGTTCTTATAAACTCTAAGGTTAGATTATTTGTTGTTTGACATCCATACTCACTCCAACCCCCACAAAAAAAAAAAAAAGAAAAAAAATAAAAAAAATCTCACAGAGGTACACAAACCTCATCTGATTTTCTAACTCAACCGGTAAACCAATCTTAGGAGCCGGTACACACATCCAAACACATAATCGAGTAGAAATCAGATTGGGTAATCATTTGTGTGCCTAATTAGGTGGTGCATCAGGCCAGTTGTTTGAGTTGTTTGGGCCGCACCACTTCAAATAAAATCAACTCATCAAGTAGCTGCCAATTAGGTTCAACTCTTAGGGATCTACCAGGCACTCCACATTCTTTTTAAACTTTAAAGGAAAATATCTTCACCTGTGCTTGCAAAACCTGGTGTGCCAATGAAACTTGATTGAAAATACCTAAAGTTGAATCCTAAAAGCTACTAAGCAAGATTTGAACCTTAAAATTCACCACATCAAAAATAATCTTGCTTGAAAACCACTGGTTGTGCACGCACACACAAAGCAATCAATCATTAAGGGCACAACCCATTTAAAGGGCCCATCACATTCCAAAGCACATTCAAACCTAGCCCTAAATAAAACAAAGTAGACGTTGGCCTTAAGGATTGGACTCGCTCTTCAGAACCCAGAACGAGATTATTTTCGATTAGTCTGTTTCTACTGTTCAATCTGATGTCTAGCTAGGGGAGCAGAGTCAAACGATCGCGGCTGGGGGGTACACTAGGAACCGGAGGCGTAAGCCAAAGGAAGAACCTTCTCCCCAGTCCCTCCTTCTAACTGGTTGGATTGAACAGACGGAAGTGGATCAAATCGTTCCTTTATCTCAAGATGGGTTTTGAGAGTCTGTAGGTCTGTAGGCTAACCCATTTAAGGACATGTTTGATTGTTTGTATTGCAGGGCACCTTTCTTCCTCCTGTGTCTCATGAATCCTTCCACATATTTCACGCATTCCCGCTCTTTCACTCCTGTTGTAAATTATCCTCAACATGACGATTATCCCAACTCGTATTGTAATCGACCATCAGTTAGTTGGGATAATTCGGATTGGGGATACAATTCTGGACCTCCGTGTTTAGGGTCTAACCCTGAACACTTTGATTCTTAATTCTATCCTTCTCAGAGTTGCATCGATTATAGATCGTCCTCCTTTCATGAACAACCTAATGCGATCTACAATCAAGAAGGATACACTGATCCTTACCCATCCTCTGATTTCACTACCTTTAGGTCATCTCCATCTTTTGAACAATCTGAAATGACCTATTATCAGGATGGGTATAACGAATCTCAATTCGTTAATTCCTCTACATTGATGTCAAACCCGCCCAACCCTGAACCAACTCATTTGGTTCAGGTTAATCAGGTTCAAGATAGGGTTCTGGCTAACTTGAGGAATATCATTCAATCTTTAGAAGTTCAGCCAATACCTTGCATTGAGAGATTGGAGCCCCTGATTGAAATGATTGATGATTTAAATAAGTCTTTGTTGGATTGGCTCCAGGATGTTAAGGATAAGAACCCGGGTGAGTTTCTACTTGGGAAATTAGCGAAATTGAGGATGAGATTCGTGGTTGCTTTGATTCAATCTTGGAATAATTCCCAGGATGAACTCTCTTCAGGAAAGCCAATGACAGAACCCGCTCAGGCACCTGTTGGGGGGGACACGTGTTACGAAGCTGACCAGATTGAATTAAAACAACCAATTAAGGATGATTTGATTTCTTCACTTGAAATCCCTGAGCCGAGTTACGAGGAAACGTATGTCTCCTTGGAACGCAAAGTGACAAATGATTTTGGGACATACATTGATACGGATCCGGATGGTGAAGATTCAAGTTGCGAAGTCTCACACGAGTTTTCAGATCACGATTTTTGTGAGACGATTGGGCCTGAGGAATCTGATAGATCATTTGATAGCCCAATAACTGAGGAAACTGATCTTATTAGGGCACACGATACGGATCCAGAATCGCATTTTCTGGAGGAATTAATTCAATGCCCTGATTATCAGTTACACCCTGTTGAGCTTATTGATGATTCTAATTCTGAGATAATTAGACCCAAGTCAATTTTGATTTTGCCACATCATCTAGACTTGGAGATTTCAGACGGGGTGATGAATATACAAGAGGTCATGGAATTTGATATGCCGAATGAGGAGGATAGGAGCTGGGAAATTCTGATTTGGGAAGTCAATTTTGGAGGAAATGGAAGATTGAGTCGAAGGGTTCCTTTTAAGCTGAAACCATCAAATCAGAACCCTTACGACATTTATTTCGAGGATGTCAAACTCAAGCACACATTTAACGATTATCCTTTTGAGTTTCAATTCTCTGTAACCCGACATTTTGGCCTTGGGTTGCATCCTCACAAATCGCAGGCCCGACCCCGCTTGCATTCTGATTTTAGGTTTTGGGTAATTTTTATCCAGAACCTAAGATATTCTCGATTATGGGGTGTGGGTCTGCACCACAATCTGGTCCACATCTGTGGACCTCTGTTGACAGGTCGGAGGATTCTTCTGTTCATTCTAATTCTGACCTGCACATGTGAATTCTTTATTTCTTTTCTTTGTATAGTGTGCCTAGCTGAAGGCACTAAACTCAGCACATATACAGTTCTTTTTCATCTCGGAGCGGACCCGATATCCACGCAATTCAGGTGCTTTCTACGCTTTTCCACTCTGTTTTATGTCTTTTTAATACAATGAGGACATTGCATTAGATAGGCATGGGGGGGTGGATATTTATCTTTGAATTCATTCGTCAGCTCCGTAGATTTGTTTTATTTTTAAAAAAAAAAAAATCAAAATTAGGAAAGAGAATTTGGGTTTAAGAAAATTTTCGATCTTAAGAAATACTATATTATGTTCTGAACACAAAGACCCTTCAGGTCTTTGGACTTAATCAGTCAGTGTATCCACTAAAATGTTGATTTGTTTTTCAAGTTCTCGCCAACTTAAATTTTATTTTAATTGGAGTAAATAAGTTTGGGTGATAAGTACACGACTTATCAACACGCCCTCTGATGTGAGGGAATTTTGAGTTTTAAGCATCTACACACTTTCTTTGCACTGACTCGTTGTTTGGCGATTTTAACGGAAATTGGGTAGCTAATGAACCTTCTAGGGTGATATGGCTGGCAAGTTATCGTGGGTAACAGCCCATAGGTAGGTTGTCCAGAGCCCAGTCACTGGACCTTTCTCTTTTTGCTGCCTTTAGGTAAATCTTAGACCAGGGAAGCCACCTACTTAAAAAAAAAAAAAAAAAATCAAAAAGGAGAAAAGAACAAAAAGAAATAAGCCACACTTCGCCGCACGAGTATGGCTGGCAAGTTGTCGGTGGTAACAGCTCATCGACCGGTTGTCCAGAATCCAGCTCAGAAAATGCACTAAAAATTCCCAAAACACTTAGGAAGAAGCGGAGAAGTAGAATAAACCGGGGAGATATACACTGGATTCACCCTTGTGTTGACCCCGTTAAAAAAAATAAAATCGAGTCAATCCGACATCCGTGGCACCATCTACAACTTCCAGAAGATGGACGGCCAAGATGGCGCCACGTGGCACCATCCCAGCCGCCCAATCGGCCGCAGGAGTCTTGTGAAGACCGCGCACCGTCTCCTCTCCGCCGTTGGATCTCGATCCAACGGCTGCGGTCGCTCGCGCTTAAAAACGTCCGCGCGACCTTTTCGCCCGCGTAGCGCAGCGGCGACGCAGCTGCGGGCGAAGCGGAGGTCGCGGGTTCGAGCCGCGGTGAGGGGGTGGAAGGCGCGGGCGAGCGGGCGCGCACGAGCGTCAGATGAAGATCCAACGGCCGCGCGCGCCCGATAGCGCCGACGCGCAATTGGACGCTCTGGTGAACGCGCGATCACACGCGGGCGGTGCGCTACGCAGCGGGCGCGGACGCGTTCTAAGCCGTCTGAGCTCGCGATCGGACGGCTGAGACGACGCGGACGTGCGTAGGCGTTACGCGCGCGGGCAGCCGAGCGGGCGCGCGTGGGCGCGGCGGCGACGGCGACGGCGGGGCTTTAGCGACGGTTTTATCCGTCACTAAAGACCCCTTATTTATTATTTTGAAGATGTAATGTCCATTTTGCCCCCACTCCTTGCAACTATAAAAGGAGACCCCCTCCATACGAAATTTTCATCCCTTCCTTCTCTCTACCTCTCCAAAGCTCAAGAGAAGCTTGTCCCACACCCGGGATGCTTCTCGCGAGATAAAGTCCAAATTTTCGTCCCCCTTCGGAAGTGGATCCCGCGACGACGACGGCGTGCTGCTTCGTTCCCGTTCTTCTGCTTCGTCCTCCTTCGTCCCGCTTCGTTCTCCTTCGTCCAGGCGTCGTCCCGTCCGGCTCGTCCTCCAAGCGACCGTCGAGGAGGATTCTCTCTCCCTATTTCTTTTTACTGCTTTCTAGTATAGATTTACTGCTTTCTAGAGTAGTCTATTCGTCCTCCGAGCGATCGTCGAGGAGGACATTTCTCCCTCCATTCTTTTAATGCTTTCTAGAGTAATTGTTTTATGTTTTCTAGTTGTAACGAACGAACTCTTTTATGATAAATTCCTTGTCTATTCTACATCTCATTTTGATTTCCATGTATAGTATTCTTTCTCTCTCTCTTACTCCCTCTCTCTCTCTTATTTGTTGTAAATACTTAGATAGTTTAAATTGAATTTCTTCGTGACAAAATAAAAAGAAACGCGAAGTTTTTAAATCAAATGTCCGCCTCCCTGTGTTCGACCCGGAATTTTAATTTCGGTATAAATTTTATTTGTTGAACACGAATCCTTCGCTTTCGAACTACAACGACGGGTTTTCCAAAACCAAACACGTTAGCGTAGGTTCGTAAAAAAAAAAAGTTCAACAGTAAATCACCGAGCCTGCACGTGCCCATTTCTCTCTCTCAGTACGGTCAGTCGAAAGGAAGGAAGAAGGACGGAAAAACTCACCTTTCAGACGTCTGGACAGTCTTGCAGACGTCACCCTCGCCGTTTGGCTAGAAGCCCAGACGTCTGATTCTGGAAAAGTTTTCAGAACCAGGGCGCGACTCGCCCTCCGCCCGCGACGCACAGCCGCGCCGTGCCTCGTCCGCCTGCTGCTCGAGCTGTAGCAGTCCTCCCGCGTCGCTCCGCGCCCGCTGCGCCCCCCACCGGCTGGCCCTAGCAGCCCCGGCGAGCTCGCCCTCGTGGCCGAGCGCCTCTCCCACGCGCAGCACCTCCTCCCACGCTCACCGTGGCTGTCGCTGCCGCTGCACCCTCGCGCTCGCTCTTGCGCACTGGCTGGAAGGAGAAGAGGAAGGAGGCGGAGGTGACGGGAGTGAGGGAAGGGGCGTGGCCTTTTAAGGCCGCGCGAGGAGGAGAGAGTGTGTACGCAGAGGGCAGGTCTGCGGCCGCAGGAGAGAGGGAAAAAGAGAGGGAGAGAGAGTGTACGCAGGTCTGCGCGCTCAGGCACGCAGACGAAACAATCGTGCCAAAATAACCGAATTCCGGACGTTTGGAAATGATCCCAGACGTCTGGTCCGATGTCTGGAGGTGATTCTAGACGTCTGGAGCGCGCGTTCGTAACCGTCGTAGAGGAAGTCTGGACGTCTGACTTAGCCGCAGAAAGGGTAAGGTGAGTTTTGATGTCTTTTAAGACGTCTGGGACGAGTTTCAGACGTCTGATTTTGGTCTGTAACCGCATTTTTGGCCTGTTTAACGCCCAAACGGAATCGGATTTCCGCAAACGAAGTACTGTTGTTTTCCACTTGAGTTCCTCTACGTGTTCGTACTGAGTATCTACCATTTTTTGCTCGTCTAATGTACATTGGTCGCTGGTATAGGTTACCAGCCGGTGGCGTGTTCGGGGCCGACGGAGATGACGAGATATGCGGCATAGGCCCCCATTCCTCCCGTGAGTGGTTTAATGCATTTATCAAGATATGAATAAAGAATATGCCTGCCTAGATTGAATTGATTGAAACTCTAGGATGTGGAATGAACCCTAAGGTAGAAATGTATGAGCATGACATGGAATTACTCTAGTCTACTTGAGATGCATGTTAAAATACGAGTTGCTTATATGTACCTGAGAAACTGAACTATGAAACCATAAGTTGCATGTTTATGATTGAGAACTGAATTATGAAAACACGAACTGCCTGTATATAGATGAGGAAAGAATTGTGAAACATGAGATCTGGATTTGGATAAATGAGATGAATATAAGCATGAACCATATGGGGAATTAGGAGTAGAACTCCTGTGGATAAATGGAATCTGGAATGTAGATGGGAAGTGTGCTGGCCCTTGTGTACGCAGTATCAAGGAGAGTAACTGTCCCTTTTTAGCGTAGAGCGGAGCTAGTCTCCCTTGGGTTGAGACCTGGGGTTAGGATTGGCCACTCTACACTAACTCCTGCTAGTTCTCGTGTACATGGTACCGAGGCGTGCTACTAGTGTAGGGAGGGAGCTAGCCACCCAATGGGACACGGGGTTCAACTAGCCACCCTACATCGACTTTGTTAGGCCCTTTGGGCAAACTAGGATAGTTAGACGAGGGTACGCGGACTGTGGAGGGGCGAGACTCCTGTTCTAAGAGGGCAAGGCCCTAGACTGTTCCGTGTTGTACTTTAGGCATACTTGCTAGCGGAAACGACTGATCGTGTGTTAGTGCAGGGTAGCTACCCATGTGCTTATCACGCATGCTGTAGTCACCGCTACGTCTCGACAGTGACCTCGGGGTGGTTGATTAGGTGTAGGACTACCACGGGGGACTCTCCCGACCAGGAGAGCACCATGTGTACCTTCTACTCTATGGAAAAGACTGCAATCAAGATCGTTCCCACGAGGAACATGCAAGATTAAGAAATACTTGGATACTTGAGAAATAGTTGAACTAGAAACACATAAATGAGCTAAATAGAAATGAGAAATAAACCTGTTGTTGTTTTTACTGTACTTGCATTTAAATAATGTAAACACCACTCTACTCAGCATTCACTGACTCTGTCTTTTCGTAACCCTGTTTAGGACCAGGAGTTGAGCTGCCCGAGTTTCCAGTTGTAGAGGGTGCTGGGCCCAGCCGAGCCCAGCTGTAGTTGTTCTTTCAGCTCTTTCATTTTTCTACTGTAGTAGTGAGTCATGGACATATACTTTACTGTTCCTGTTACTTTCTATTTCCTTTCCATTTTCTGTTGTTGTTGTGGTGGCATGTACTATGTTTTGAGACAGTTGTTTTACTTTCTTTACTGCTTTGTTCTTTTCTTCTGCTTGGTTATATTGCATGCGTAGATGTAGTTTATTTTCCTGCTCTTGGTTATTTCTTATTGGATGACTAGGTCTTGGGATTAGTCGAGGCGAGCTCGTCTCGGGTCTTGTAGGGATCCGGGAACCGGGTCGTAATAGTGGCAATCAACCTCCACATGCTTAGTGCATTCATGGAACATGGGATTGTTAGCAATATACATGGCAGCCTTATTGTTACATCTTATTTCCATGGGCTCCTCAATATGAACATGCAGATCCTGCATCAAGGATCTAATCCAAACCATCTTAGTAGCAGTCTGGGCCATGGCCTTATATTCTAACTCAGCACTAGAATGAGAGACCACAACCTACTTTTTACTCCTCCTGGTAACCAGGTTATTGGTGTAAGTTCACCACGATCGTTAATTTTGATGATAACAAAATACTTGTATTTTAATATCTACATTGAATTTATAATTTCAGATCAAATGCAAGTAGAAACAAGTGTAAAGGAGCTCAAGCTCAAGTCCATAGAATACAGAGGAGCTTGATGGAAGGACAAAAGCATCAAGGAGCATGAAAATAAAGAAAGAAGAATATGATAGAATTTTTCTATTTCATGCATTTGTATGTTGTTTCCCTTTCTTTCCTTTAGATTATGTGTAAAGAGCCCAAAATATATTATTCTGAGTCCTAGGAATACTTACCTATCCCTAGAACACTTAGGTAAATCCTAGAATAGACTTAGAAAACTTAAATCATAATCAGACATATTAGACGTCAAACATGATTACCAGACATCTGATAGGTCAATTTTAAGTCATCTAATGTTTAGATCAGACATCTAATAATAGAATCGTTACTTGTATCAAACCATTATCCTCGAGAACCAAATTAGGATTATTTTGATATTATATCCAGACGTCTGATAAAGAAATGTTAAACCAAAATCCAATGTTCTTAAACCAAATCTAATCGTTGGTTTCTCGGGAATCAATTCCTGTAGAGAATCTTTGCCATCAGACGTCCAATAGAATGTCCAAACGTCCAATAAGACGTTTGATCACTTTACATTAGAACTATGTTTTGATCTAGTTCAATCTAGGAACCAACCCCCTTATAATTAGACGTCCAAAAGTATTGTCAGACATTTTAAAATGTTATATCATACGTTTGACTCTTATTGACAAGATCCCTATTTAGATCCAATCAAACCCAGGACACACACCCTACAATATTAGATGTCCAGACTTTACATTAGTCATTTGACCAGACGTCTAACCTAATTTTCAGATGTTTGATTTTGCTGTTAGAGTTATTATAACTCTAATTTCAACTTAATTTGTCTTGGAATCTATCCCAACGGTTAAGAGCCTTCTCTCAAGCCTTCTTGAAGGTTCATAAGGGTTCAGATGTCTCTCCTTTGTTTACACATACCTAGAGATAATACTTTCCACCATTTTAGGCTCATTATGTCAAGCCTTCTTGAAGGTTCATAACGGTTCAGATGTCTCTCCTTTGTTTACACATACCTAGAGATAATACTTTCCACCATTTTAGGCTCATTATGTGAAGAGATCAAAAGAAAAAAGTGTCTAAGCTCTCTAAGCTTTATACTATACTTATGAGAGCAATAATCTGATGTGCCTTAACGCCTACTCACTTCCATAAAGGGGGAAGCCTCTTTGCGTATAGTAACTTAGATCAACATTCTATTTTGAGGCTCTTAAGGTTGTTGTATTTTCCATTTTATTTTTTGTTGGGTATTCACATGGTGAATTCCTGTCTCTTTCGTGAGACAAAATACTTTTTATGGGGAAGAGTGGTTTGGAGGTACACTACCCTCATTGTAAAGTAGTATGGTTTGTAATTGAGGTTGTATCACCCTCGATTTAAAGTGATACGTTAGTGATTTGATCTACTTGGTAGATCAAGAAATCATAAGTCGGAAAGACTTAGGTGAAATTGAACTTCTGAAACAATTGTCAAATAATCACAATAAAGTGCTGTTGACGAGTTTTTGTCCCCAGCAACGGTGCCAAAAATATGATCGACGACCTTCGATTTGCAATCAAAATGGTGTTTAAAAGTGTCGTTGTAGTATTTGTCACAAAATGCAAATCGATGTTGCGTCAATTTTATTTATTTACAATTTTTACTGGTTTATTTTCTGGTTGTTCACTGGAAAGTAATTATTGATATACATCACTCTCTAAGTCCAAAAACATTCTTTTATTCCAAAAATGTTGATTTTATTTACAAAATGAATGAATCAATCAAATAATGAATGAATTGGTTAATTATTTACAAAAGAATCAATTAATCAGTGTTACAATGCCTGAAAACATATGTACACAAACAAGCATAAAAAACTATATATAATTACTCTATATTAGTTATATACAACTACCATAAATAATACCTAAGTACAGGTAAAAAAATAGTTAATAATATATACTATACTAAATTATAATAACATACTAATGTCTATATTAACATATATTATATATACAGTAACATATATAAGTGTTGCTAAAGCCTTAGTAAAATTATATACAAAACATAAGGTAAAATAACTGTCTATACTGACATGTATATACATAAACAGTAACGGATCTATTCGTCACTAAAGCTCTAGGTGTTATTTATATACATATAAGAGCTCAAACATACTATACTCTACTTGCATTACACACACACAGATATATATATATACTATACATACGTATACTTATTTATTTATATTTAATACATTATTTATATACATATACTTATTATACTGTATACTTATACATACATATGCATATACACACGAGCACACAACATAAAGGGGGGGCCTCAATACTTAGCCGCTGATAGGTCTCTTTTCTGCTCACTTAACACATGATCACTGTTCACTTAGACAAAAATTAGGTTCTAAAATGGGCGGGTAGCCTTTTCGAGGGATACACAATATCCTCATACTACTAGAAAAATGGCCTTTTGCGACGCGTTTTTAGCGACGGTTTTTGTTATAACCGTTGTATATATTAGAATCTAGCAATGACGGTTTTAAAACCGTCGTATTTTTATAAAAACGACAGTTAACATTAAAATCTTCGTTTATATTCACTGTGAATCCTGTGCAATAAGAGCAGTGGACCCGCATATATTTACACGACAGTGTTAATAATAACTGTCGTATTATATACGATGGTTAGATCTTGTAACCGTCGTCTATATTAATTGCGAATTTTGGTCAGGCGGCATTTTTCGCACCCTACCCAACTTTACACAACGATTTTGACAAGAATCGCCGTGTAAAGTTCCTATGCCCTTTAACAAATGCCCGACCCCCCATTCACTATAGGTCTTCTTCAACCTCTCACCTGGTCGTCCTCCTCCTTAGAGATCTTGATGCCCCTTGCTCCTCCTCCTGATCATCCTCTTTCGTGCGTGTTCCTCCTCCTGCTCATCCCCAAGCGCCGCCCATGCTCCTCTTCTTGCTCATCGCCGCTGCTCCTTCTCCCAAGCGTCGCCGATCTCCTATGCACAACACCAGTGCCCCCTCCTCCTCATCCACCACCGCTCCTCCTCCTCTTCCTTCCAATAGTGTCGCCGCCTCCTCCTCCTCCTTCCTGTAGCGCCGTCGTCGCCTTCACCTCCTTCCGGTAGCAGCAGCCGTCCTCCTCCTCCTCCCCAAACTCGGCAGCCATTTCTCCTCATCCCCATCCCTAGGCAACCTGCCCTCCTCCTTCTCCTCATCTCCACCCGCAGCCCACCCTCCATCCCTTCTTCTTCCCATGCATCCACAGGCCGGCCTCCTCCTCCTCCTCCTCCTCTTCATCCCCATTCGCAGGTAGCCCACCCTCCTCCTCCTCCTCCTCATCCCCATCCGCATCCTGCCCTCCTCCTCCTCATCCCCATCCCTAGCCCCTCCTCCTCATTCCCATCCTCGATCAACCCCTCCTCCTCATCCCATCCGTAGCACCCCATGCTCCTTCTCCTCCTCCCATTGCACCCCCTAATTGCGAAATAATTTGTATTAAGCAAATGTTAATTTTGACTAATTTTTTAAATTTGTTTTAGTTATTTACTTATAAATATTTATAATTTGATTTAAGTATCTTGCGTTGAAATGACCCGCCGCCCTTGGGATATTTAAGACGTTCGGGAGATTGGTCAGACGTCTGTCCAGACGTCTGGATTAAGGGCCGGATGTCTGAAAGTGGGGGAAAACTGTACATTCGCTTGCTTTCAGTGCGTAGGCGTCACACACGCATCTTTTTCCTTTTTCCCCCTCTGTTCTCCTCACCCAAACCCTAACCTCCTCCCCTATTTAAACCCCTCCATCTCCACGCCACCCCCACTACTCCAGCCATCGCCACCTTCACCTTTCCCTTGCGCCAGCGACCTCCACCTTCTTGGCGAGGAGGGAGAGCGAGAGCGAGGGAGTAGGGGGGGAGTAAGGGGAGAGTGAGGTAGAGCGAGGGAGTGAGTGGAGTGTGTGGGAGAGGAGGTGCAGTGGAAGAGCTCGCGTGCGGGGAGTGTCGTGCTGCAAGTGCGGCGACGTGAGCTCGAGGAGAAGGAACTCGAGGGGGAGAGCTCTGAAGAGGTTCGTGGAGCTCGCGAGCTTGAGCTAGAGGAGTTCGGAGTCGTGCGAGGAAGGGGAGCTCGCAAAGGGAGCTTCACGACATTCTAAGGCGGTTGGCTTAGTAGCTACGAGCGACGCGGAGGAGTTCGCGCGGAGGAGAAGGATCACGAGAGGAAGTTCCGGATACTGGTTTTCCAGTATCAAACGTCTGGGACATCAACTAGACGTTTGGAGAGGTATCAGGACATCCAAAGCTAAAGCCGGACTTTTGAAAGCACATTTCTCACGCGAAGGTATGTGTTGTCTGCACAGGTCCGCCCATGCAGACTGTAACGTAGGATTTTTGGCTAAAATGGGTCTCCGTCTTCGTACGCAAGTGCAGGGAGTTGGAAATGCGTGTGGTGTGCCTTTCCAGGCAACTTTTGGACGTTTGACCACATCGCCAGACGTTCAACGGCACTTGTAGGCAATTGGAAGGAGGGTTTGACATCTAGGACTTCCCTCAGACGGATTGCAGAGGAGTCCGGATGTCTGAAGCAACCATAGGAAGTGAGAGGTATGATCTGGCGTCTCTTAAGACGTCTGGGACTAGACCCAAACGCCTGATTTTGGACAGTAATCGTGTTTTTGGCCCGTTTAAGGCCTAAACGGAGTCAGTTTTCCGCAAATAAAGTACCGTTGTTTTCCACTCGAGTTTCTCTACATGTTCATTTAAGTATCTACTATTTTGAGATCGTCTGATGTAAGTTAGTCACTGGTACAAGTTATCAGCCGGTGGCGTGTTCGGGGCCCGCGAAGACGACGAGATCTGCAGCACAGGCCCCCATTCCTCCTGTGATACCCGGTAGAGTAGTTTAATTCAGTTGTTAATATTTAAATAATAATATACTTGTTTGGAATAATCGGATTGAACTCTAGGATGTTGAATGAACCCTAGGGTAGAAATGTATGAGCCTGTTTTGAGCTGTACTATTTACTTGATTTATGTTTAAAATAAATTGCTAGCAAATGGTATTAGTGTAATTATGAGATGCATGTTAGAATACATGTTGCCTGTATGTGAATGAGAAAGTGAACGATGAAACCATAAGTTGCATGTAAATGATTGAGAATTAAATGGTGAAAACACGAGCTGCCTGTATATGGATGGGGAACGAGTTATGAAACATGAGATCTGAATGTGGATAAATGAGATGAATAATAAGCATGAACCCTATAGGGAATTAGGAGTAGAACTCCTGTGTATGAAAGGAATCTGGAATGTAAACGGGAAGTGAGTTGGCTCTTGTGTACGTAGTACCAAGGAGCACAATGGTTCTTTAATGTAGAGTAGAGCTAGCCTCCCTTGGGTTGAGACCTGGGGTTAAGATTGGCCACTCTACACCGACTCTTGTAGGCCCTCGCATACGTGATATCGAGACGTGCTACTAGTGTAGAGAGGGAGCTAGCCACCCCACGGGGCCCGGGGTTAAGCTAGCCACCCTACACCGACTTTGTTAGGCCCGCTGGGAAAACCGAGATAGTCAGACAAGGGTACGCGGACTATGGAGGGACGAGACCCCTGTTCTGAGAGGGCAAGGCCCTATACTGTTTTGTATTGTTAATGATGGTTGTTCGCACATTTGATGGATTTATTAATGAATGATGACTCCATTGTTATTGATATAATGGATTGATGTTGTAGTAAATGTAGGAAATATAAACAATCATTACGACCATTATTATTTAATTAACTAACTTTTGCTGATTTATTCCAGGTCGTTCACTGGAAGGCAGTTATTGATTTTCATCACTCTCTAGGTCCAAAATCATTCTTTAATTCCAAAAATAAATTTTATGTCCAACTAAGAATGAATAACTAAATAAATGCTTGGTTTAATTGTATACAAAGAATCAATTAGAATGCCTGCAAAAATTAATTACAAACAAGCATCAAACACTTCATCACTATACTCTAAACTATCTATTTATAAGTTATACTGCTAATACTTACATAAACATGCATTACTAACTCATACTTCATATCATACTAACTTAACCTACTATCCTGATATATACAGTAATACATATAAGAGCTATAGTGACAGATATAAGCGTTGCTGGACCACAAAAAAAAACTCTATACAAGGGAAACCAAGGTCTGTAGCGACGGTTATTTTGCCTACAGTAACACTTTATTTTGTTAGTAAGGTCTGAAGTTATAAATAGAAATACATAACTATACTACGTGTATACATATATATTATAGTTATTTTATACAGTTTTATTTATACAGGTTTTCAATCTGTATATACTTTATCCTTATAAGTATCTGCACTCTCCCTTTCTCTCTCTTTACTCCTTCTCTACCTTTCTTCTTCTTCTTAATTATATTCTTCGTCAGCTCTCAGTGGCACTTAAGCGTTAAACACTTAGGTGATTAGCCAATGTTATTACATCTCTTAATTAATCAAAAATTTGTTTAATTTGCGGGTACGCGTTTCGAGGGATACACAGCACCCAAAGGGTGGGACCAGACCTCTACCAAGCACGCCCTAATTTCTCATTAGGCCGCTTAATTACGAGTTTACATGCTCAGGTCAGTGGGTTTCACAGCCCGCACACTCCCGGGCCCCCGGCCCCACACAAATGCTTGAGTATGCTCATAGGTAATAGGATGATCGGTTGCTCGAGTGCCCGGCGCCCGTGATGGCTGATCGTCCTATGCAACGAATTCGTAATAAGGCACTGCAGGCACCTCACAGCCACCGATGTGGCGCTATTCCAGCACCTGCGCAGCGTTGGAATTCCAGCGACTGTGCACACATTTGCGATTTTTGGCCCCGATTCGAGAGCCATAATTTATTAAATATTAGAAATAAATTATGTGAAAATAAATTATTTATATAATACTATACAATTGTATAATTAATTTTGAATTTTAATTATATTTACTATATAAATAAATTAGCTAAAGTATACAGTTTATACTTACTTAATTTTAGGTTTTATTCCTTAATTATGTATAAATTATTTATTGTATGGTCTAATTGACCTCATACAGAGTTAGTATACATGTATAAGTATTTTATAAACATTTTTATTATATTTTACAGATTTGATTTATGTTTTATTTATATTTAAATAGCCAATTTTAGGACTATTTTATTTGCAAATTAAATTTAAGTAGTGTATTTATTATAAATATACTTAAATTAGGTTGAATTACTTAAAATACAGTAGTATACATATACAGTGTAAATTACTTAATTTTAACTTAATTTACTAATTTATTTTAATTTAATCTAATAACTTAACTATTAACTTAATAAATTAATTATTTATTCTATATACATAATTAAATTAAGGTACAATGTTTAATATGTTTATAATAAACATATAAATACATATATACAGTATTATAACTTAATATGGTTATTTATAGTGCTTATTACTTTATATAGCTTATGGTACATATACATAAGTTTAATTAATAAGTAGTTGTATAATTAAGATATATATAGCATACTCTAACTTAAATATTTACATTACATAATACAATATATACATAAGTTATTTAACTTAAAGATCTGTATGCTTTACATTATAGATAATTAAGCTTACTATATAGCTTAAATAATTACTTATATACATATTATCCAAATGATTTTTACTGTTTTTGGGGTTTTTTAGTTTTTATGGCTTTAATTATATGTTATGGAGGTAGGAGATGTGAATGGAAGAAATGGATGAGAAAGATGACATATTTTTGGTGTTTTGAGAAGTACATTCTTTTATTAAAGCTCATGGTATACAGAACCGTCGACTGGCAAATTATGCCAAGTCGGGGGTTCTGCATTCTATGAAACTTGGTATGCAGTTAGAAAATTATCTGATCTTCAATCAAATAGTTTTATTTTATTTTTTAGATTTTTTATATAATTTTTATTAACATCCAAAGTTCACTCATCTTAAGCCTTTAAAAGGTTGTTTAAAGTGTCCTAAGGGCTTAAGATGAGACCTAACTATCTAGAAGGCAGGAAACTACCTTAAACATGCTCATTCTACGTTATGAAACATATAAAAGCAATTAAGCATATGATTTAAGATAAATTTCAGTCAATTCATATGGTGGACAGTACAAATTCTTTGTTTTGCTGACAAAAAAGAAATTAAAAAGAGTTGATTACAGCCTCCAACAGATGTTACAAGCCAATTAAAGTACAGGAAAGCTTACATACAGTTTATACAACAATTTACCACAGTCAGCTTCTAAAATAACTAGATCTAAACTACTATCACCATGTTTTATTCAGACTTGGGATTTCCTGCTAGATCAGCAGGAAGAAGCTAGCAATTGCAACATCAGAGCAGAAAGTTAATCAGCAAGCAACTGTTGAACCTACTACCACATATTTGGTTCCCTTTAGACGTCTTAACTGCTATTGCAGTTAAGACATCTTCATAGAATCAAATCTGCAACAGACAGGACTTAGAACCAGCTACTTAATAACTTGACTCAACCAATCAAATTCCAGATCAGGCTATAGACAACCTGATCAGGAATTTTAATTGGTTGTTTCAGGAACTACATAGCTGGGTTGAGGGGAAATGTAGTAGCAATTGCAGCACTTTGCTCTAAATCTGGGATTAAAACACATAAAGCACAACACAGAAATTCCCCCAACACAATCTGACAAGGGTTTCAATTCAAATAAAAACCACTCGGAAATACAAATCAAACCAAGATCCCTTGTCAGCAAAATCCCTTTAGATCAAATGAAAGCTGATCTATCTCTTCCTAATGCTATAGACAACATGTAAGAAGAGTTAAATCAGCAACTTTAAAAACACGCATTCAAATCCCAGAATTCTAAGACCTAAAGGAATATGGAAAATTCCTTAGGTCAAAACATCATTCTTCTGAACACAATTAACTGATGAATACAGGAGAGGACTTCAAATCACCAAAGTGATTTTCATTAGCCCTATCATGCAATCAAGGCATTGCAAACCTCATGAGGATCCAAATTAAATTATGGTTCCTCTGAGGTGAATTCTAATTTCAGAATCACTCAGATTCCTAGCCAAAGAATTAATCAACTGATCAGAAACTCAGTTTGCTAGATCATAGAGTTTAAAGCTCATAAACGTATAAAACATTGAAATCTGACTCAAACAAATCTGTCAAACCGATTCTTTTTCAAGCTCAGATTAGGGGCTTTGTGACAAAACATGAGATGAATGAGAAGCCCCTAACATGATCTATGACGCCAATTTTAGATCTGATATCAGAAGATAAGCAGATATGAAATTAGGTCAGATGAGTGGGTGAATTGCGAGAGATAAATCGGGGAAATCAGAAGCGGTATGGAAAACATGAAGAGGGAGAAATCTTATGAAAAATGGCTGTGTGAACCATCCCCTCTGATCTGGAATGATCAGAAGAGGTGAGGGGAATGCATCTATTCTACTTCTACTGCTACAGCTAATCTAATAAGACAATTGAATTAAACACTACGAATTACTCTAATTCTATAGCTAATCTATTTAACTACAGCTACAACTAAATTGCAAAATATTAAATCTACTCTAACAGGAATAATGGGACCTATGGGTCCTTAGCCAGCGGCTAAGGAGGAAGAAGGGAGGGAGATGACTCCAGCGGAGGGAAAAGCCTTCTAGTGAGGCTTCAGACACGTCCTCAGGTGCTATGAGGTCCTTAGCGATGAGGAGGTCGAATAGAAGTCGGTGATTCCACAGCCGGTGGCTGTGCAATCAGGGATTTGGTGGGGAGGGCAGCCGGAGTGGATGAATGACCGCTAAAAGATGTAGGAGAGAGCGATCCCCTGCACGCACGACCACTGAGGTGCTTAAGTAGCAAACTCAGTGGCTCAGATCACCGTACGGGTGAAAATAATCGATGAAGCAACTTGCGGCAAGGATGAGAGGATAGGGGCGCACGGTTTGCCAACTCAAAAACTGATCGTCGGATGGGATCTAGGGAGAAGGGTGAGCGTACGCGCCCCTTCGCGCGAAGCATCGATTCAAATCGATCTGCAGATCAAGATAACGAGAGAGTGGACAGCCAAGATCTGCCCTATTCTTCGCGTGCTACAGTGCGTGCAAAGAACAACAGGTGGCAGCGAAATGTTGGAAAAATTGCAGGGAGAACCCCTTCACGAAGGGGTAGAAAAATTGTACGCAGGCCCATAAGTGGAGGAAATTGTAACAGGACGGACCCTGATGGCTTTCAAAGGGATCCCTGCAGGTTGCAAATAGGTCCAAAAAGGATTTCCAGAGAAGAGAACGTGATGCATGAAGGACCTAAATGTAAACTTTATGTTTCAAGGCCTTAATGATGTCCAAATGCCTTCAAATTTTTATATGTGCTCAATTGAACATTTAAGAAATTAATTATACTTTTTATTTGGACTTTTAAACTTATTTATGTGTTTAATTAACGCTTGGATCACCATTTGACCTAATTTTAAGAATATCTCGTTTCATGACCTAATTATGCAATTTAACACAAAATCAAAGTTTTAGGCCTTTTCCTTTGATTTCCACACTTAACCCTTTTTATCTGTTAAATTGATATTGTTTAACCTAGTGTCTAGCTTAACTTCAACTTTTTAGCTATGATGAGTAGCCACTCATCATACCCCCATGCTTAGGTTTTGCTAGTCCCTTAGCAAACAATTCATTAAAGTGCAGGGCAATTTAAGTATCAGCAAGGTAAGTCTGAAGAGATATCTTTTTCTTCTTTCGATTTTTCTCAAAGTCTTAAGTGTTTGAAGATGACCTTTAAGCTGAAAGATTTTTCCAATAAACCAACTGTGTTTATGTTTGGATATTGTGAGAACCTTATTACTGAGGATAACCTACCAGAACTCAAGACTTAAATGACATAGACCATCTCTCAACCAACAAGGACTCTTGATATTTAAATCTTAAGTCGAATTCCATGACTTAGGGGGTTTTACAGAGACTCAGGATGCTATGAGGTTATTTGTTACGACCCGGTTTCCAAATCCCTATAGGACACGAGACTGGACCGACTCGACTGATCCCAAGACCCAATCGTCCAACAAGAAAGTAAACAAAAAGTAGTAAAATAAACCACATTCACCATGCTAAGCAACTAACAGTAAAAAAAGCATAGCAGTAAAGAAGTAAAACTACTACAGTATACACCACCACAATAGTAGGAAAGTAAACGAGTACAGGAATATAATGTGCAGAACGAAAGAGTACAGAATGTAAAAGTATAAGAAGCTACTCACTACTACAAACAAGTACAAAAGAACTACAACTACTGGGCTCTACTGGGCCCAGCACCCTCTGCAGTCGTAGGCTCTGGCTGCTCAACACTTGGACCTGAAAAGGTTATGAATACAAAACGTTAGCGAACGCTGAGTAGAGTCGCAACCAACTAACTAAAGCAGTAAAGGTGGACAGGTAGCTGTTGTTTTTCAATTTCTTTCTTTCTTTAACTAATTATTCTTTCTTTCACCACTTGGTTTATTTCTCAGGTCTCTTGATCTTGAATGTTCCTCGTGGGAACGATCTTGATTGCAGTCGTTTTCGAAGAGTAGAAGTAGCACGTGGTGCTCTCCTAGTCGGGAAAGTCCCCCGTGGTGGTCCTACACCCAGTCAACCACCCCAAGGTAATGGAAAAACGTAACGGTGACTACGGCACGCGCGATAAACGTATGGGTAGCTACCCCGCACTGGCATGCGGTCAGTCGTTTCTGTTAGCGGGTGCGCCCAAAGCACAGCACAGAACCAGTATAGGGCATAGCCCTCTCAGTAACAGGGGTCTAGCCCCTAAGAACCAAACAGGGGTCTCGCCCCTCCACAGTCCACGCACCTTCGCCTGACTACCCTGGTTTAACCAGTGGGCCTAACAAGTCGGTGTAGGGCGGCTAGCTGAACCCTGGGCCCTGTGAGGTGGCTAGCTCTCTCCCTACACTAGTAGCTCTCCCCGGTACAGTGTACACGAAGGCCAAGAAGTTAGTACAGAGTGGCCAATCCTAACCCCGGGTCCCAACCCAAGGGCGGCTAGCTCCGCTCTGCACTAAACAGGGGGATAGTCGCTCTCCTTGGTACTCCGTATTCAAGGGCCATCTCACTTCCCCGCTCACATTCCCAGTTCCATTCCATTTATTTCCAGGAGCTCATCTCCTAATTCCCCGTAGGGTTCATGCTCATATTCCTCAGGCCATTCCATACTAGGTTTCATCATTTCTATTTCCATTCTCAGGTTATACACATGCAAATTGTAATTCTATTGTTTACATCCCCATATTCAGGTTATTCACAGGTAGCTCGTGTTTCCAACATTCACCTTTCCATTTCCAATTCATATACATGCAGCTCATATTATGTCATTTCATGGTACGGCAGGAAAGTTACATTCAGCAGTTAACTAACACAAATATTACATATTTCGCAGGCAACTGTTATTCATTTACAGGTAATTGTTCTCATTCTATCTACTCATTCAAGACTACAATTCATTCATTCAATGCAGATATTCCAGTATTTCTAGTCCTAGGATTCATGCCATATCCTAGGTTCTAATTATTCATTACACACATGCATTTAAATTGTAATTAATTTAAGGGGAAGTCACTCTACCAGTAAACCCAGGAGTAGTGGGGGCTTGAACGGCAGGCTCACGTGCCTCAGCAAGCCTCGAACCCGCAATGGAAACAAGTCCCATCACAAGGATTAATCACAAGAGAATACTCAGAATAGTATAGAAGGTATTCCAACAAGTAGGGGAAAACATATGGGAAACATCGGTATCCTAATTGCGGAAACCAGACCTCAAACGGACCCTAAACGGGTCAAAAATAGTGATCATGACTTAAATCAGACATCTGGAACACCTTCTAGACGTCTTAAAAGAGTTCAGAGCCATACCACAAGTCCTGCGCCACCCCTCAGACGTCCAGAAACCCCGCTGGACCATCTGGACCTAGTTCCAGACATTCGACCACCTCTCCGGACATCTGAAAACGCTTCCCGTCGTCTGGTGCCTCGCCCAGACGTTCGAACTGCGTGGGAGGGCGTGTCCCACGCCTTCCCGAAGCAACACTTGCGCGAATCAACTGAAATCTTCTCAAAAAGGCAAGGAACAGTGTCTCGACGGAGCGGCTTGCATGGCCGTATCCGCAAAAGAGACGTACCTTCGCGAAGCCTCCTCAAACGTTTGGCACCACCACCAGACGTCGGCACCGTCGTCTGACGGTCACCAGATGTCTGATTCTGGGAAAATTTCAGAACCAGAACTTGCTTCCGCCTTCTCGTGTCGCGCATGGCCGTGCTGCACCCGCTCGCTTGTTGCTCCGGCTGCAGTAGTGTCGGGGAGGATCTCCCAGATGCACTCCTCCGCCTTACGCACGCGTCGACCGGCCGTGAGCTCACCGGCGAGCTCCCACGTGAGCTCGCAAGCCTTCTCTCCTCTCATTCTCACGCTACTCCTCCTCTCCTCTCTTGTCGCTCCTTCTCTCCGCCGCTCTCACTCGGCTGCTCTCGCTGGAGGGTAGAGGAAGGTGGCTGGGAAGTGGGGTGAACGAGGGAGAGGAGGGGGGTTTATATAAGGTGTGGGTTTAGGTTTTTCATCGGGCGGGAGGAGAGAGAAGGAGAAGAAAACGAGGGACGCGTACTGTCTGTGCGCAGTATGCGCGCAGACGCGAGCTCGTACACGAAATTTCAATTTTCAGACGTCTGGGAATGAGTCCAGACGTCTTACAAGACATCTGACCCTCAGTCCAGATGTCTGACCTAAAGTACGGACATCTTAAAAAGGCTTAATTGTAGGAAACGGGGGCCCTACCAGGAGGGGGTGACGTAATAAAATGAGGAATATAATGTAAAGCAATCTCACAAAAAATCAATCGCACAATGTACACAATAATTTTTAGGTGGAAACCCAAATCGGGTGAAAACTACCACCTAACCCTCTCGAGTTAGGATTTTCCGATCAACCAAGTTGATCAAATCCACTAAACGAATCACTTAAACGAGGGTGATTCAACCTCAATTACAACCACGCTACTTGTGCGAGGGTAGTGTTCCTCAACCCCTTCTCTTCATGAGAAGGATTTTGTCCCACGAAGGAGACGGGAATTCGCAAAGCGACTACCCAACCAAATAACAAAGATAAAATAATAAGTATAGTCCTATAGAGCCAACAAAGATTTAAACCTAGTTTCTATAGGAATTAGGAAAACTCCCCTTTGCAAGGAGTGCACTGAATCGATGACGTGGGTGCGTGAGCCACGCGACGGCGCAACGTCGCTCTCGTGAACTACGGCGGGAGAGCTGGTGCGCAAAGGCTTGATGCTCTCAAGATGTAGAACTTGAGCTTGGAGAGCAAGAGCTTCTTTTTGGACACAAAAGAGTGGAAAGTATGTTGCTTGGGTGTGTCTTGGTGTGTCTTGATGTGCAAGAGGTTCCTCTCTATTTATAGAGGCCTTAGGAAAGCTTTGGAAGGCTTAGGAAAGCTTCCATAGCCGTTGGGTGCAAAGTCCAAGAGAATCAAGCCGAAATCAGGAACAATGATTACACTGACAGGGTTATCAGACGTCTGATCCTGGCATCAGACGTCTGGAAGATCACTTTAAGACGTCTGGGAACATCAGACATCTGATTTTAGGCGGGTTTCTTCCTGACTTGGATCAGATCTAAACAGGGTTCTAGTGCAAGTCCATCAGATGACATATAGGACGTCTGGCACTATGTCTGGACGTCTGGAAACCTACTTTTTCATGGGAATGGATTTCCAAGAGAGTGCAACGGTTAGAAAATCTCTGAGAAGAGATTTTGGGTCAGTCGAGGCAAAACGGTCATCTATCAGACGTCTGGAAAGGCTTAAGGACGTCTGATAAGGCTCTAACGGTCATCTCCTTGAGTGTTTGTTAAGCCAGCCAACGGTCCACTAATTGGACGTCTGGCAAAGTCATCAGACGTCTTCTAAGACATCTGGTCTAAGGTCTGGATGTCTGATTTCATCAGACAGAACTCACAAGTCCATCCTAAATGTTATCAGATGTCTGAATAAACACTCAGATGTCTTAAAACACATTATCAGACATCTGATTTGGGAATTAGACGTCTGGAAAAGCTGTTTGAATCCTATATTGATTTTCTGAGTTTTCTACAGAAAACCTAAGTATCCTAGGGTTGTGCCGGTGTTCCTAGGACTACTATTAGGGTTCTTTGAGGCTCTTTAACATGAATCTAAGTAACAAAAATAAAGAGCAACAAAAGAAACGAAAAATACAAGGAGTACAAGAGAAGGAAATCTATCCTATTCTTCATCTCCTTCCTTCTTCAATCTATTGCTCCTCGCGAATCTCCTCTATTTTTCATCAAGCTCCTCCAATCCGTCCTGGATACGAGCTCGAACTCCGTTTAATTACGTCTCCATTTGCAATTGTCCTGAAATAGAAGACTCCAAGTGCAAATGTTAAATGACACGTGTTTTGTTATCATCAAAACAAATGATCGTGGTGCTCTAGCACCAACATTAACAACACGAGTCTTAACGTTATGGCTATGCTTTGTGATAAGTCAGGACTAACCAAGTGAATTCTAAAACTCAATCCCGGGATTTCACCTCTTTTTAAGTCCAGGTTGGTCCTAACTTCAGCTCATGTTTTCGGATGACTCTCAAGAATTGACGAGTACTCAAACCCAACTCTTATTGTGCTTGTTGCTCAAAGAATTTTTGGTGGAAAAATAGGGTATTTGTATTGAAGCCTGAAAACATTTTTGGTGGAACTTTTGTAGTTACAGACTTTGGAGAACATACTTGACTTATTCGCAAGAACTTTCTTTGTAGACTTTTTTTTTGTTAGTATGTCTTCGACAACTTTATTTGGTAGAGCACACCTTATTTGGTGGGTGAGCTTTTTGTGGAAAGAGCTTCTTCTAGACACAAGACTAAAGGTTAGGACAAAGAGTCTACTTGCACACACAGGTAAGGACCCCACCTTCCTTAATGAACACTAGGGTTGAATGTTAGGTTCAAGTGATTTTTCCTGACATTGTGTAGTGTAAGCCAAGGTTATTTAGACTCCTAAGTCAAAACAAACCAACGAATCCTGTACTGGTGACTTAGGTACAAGAATATGTCCTAAAGTTAGGAGAGACTGTGGTCTATCTTGTCAAAGCTCAAAGTGTATTAAGCCAAAGCTTGAATCAAGCTATAGTGGCCCGACAAGTCAAACCAGTAAAGGTTGAATGTCCATAAACACTTATTCTATTTTTGTTTTCAGCTAAAAGGTCATAGTTAAACACTTATTTTTTCTTCTTTTCCAGCTTTCTCTCTCTCCTTAGAAATTAAAGTCCTCCCTTGACAATAGAGTGCATGTCCTTTGTTGTATTTTTTTTTGGAGTTTTTGTGTTTTGTCATTTTTTTATATTTTTTATTTTTTTTCCAGCATTTTTGATAATACTAAACTCTTGGTGTGTCTACAATTGCATTTTGGTTGAATGGTTTCACCATTTACACCCCCCATGCTTAAATGTTGCAATGTCCTCATTGAATAAATAGGGTGGATGCAAATGCATGCTCTGCTTTTCACTTTCCTAGACTGGGTGATGGAAGGAAGTTGGAATGAGGAGATAAAATCTCTGTGCGGACGATTTTAAGTCTGATCTAGGATCAAAGTGAACAGTCGGGCTAGGAAGTGAAATGCATGACATGTGTGTCAATGAAAGTATGCTAAAAATGCAAAGGTAGACACCTGATGTAATCAAGGTAGAAGTAAGAAAGGTGAGAAACAACTATGTACAAGGATAGGTCTTGCTGAGTTTAACGCCTTCAGCTAGGCGTAAACCCAGATGGTAATTCAAAATGTAGGAGCGAAATGGTGGAATTGACAAGTCTGAGATCATGTGGCTCAATGAAAGATTTTAGTCTTTGTCCATTGACAGTAAAAGGTTCAAATTTGTTAATTTCAGTGATCTCAACGGCTCCATTGTCAAAGATTCTCTTGATTTTGAAAGGTCCAGTCCATTTTGATCTTAGTTTCCCAGGAAAGAGTTTTAGTCTAGAGTCGAAGAGGACTTTTTGACCAGGGTGAAATGATTTCCTATGAATGTGAAGGTCATGGAAGGCCTTCAGTTTATCCTTATAAATCCTTGAGCTTTCATAAGATTCATTCCTTAACTCATCTAGCTCAGAAATTTGCAATTTTCTATGATCATCGGCCTTCTCTAGGTCAAAGTTACACTTTCTGATGGCCTAATAGGCCTTGTGCTCAAGTTCTACGGGAAGATGACAGTGTTTCCCGTACACAAGTCTAAAAAGAGACATGCCTAATGGGGTTTTGTGAGCTGTCCTATATGCCCACAACGCATTAGAAAGGCCTTTTTCTTTGTCCTATATGCCCACAACGCTTGGATCACCATTTGACCTAATTTTAAGAATATCTCGTTTCATGACTTAATTATGCAATTTTAACACAAAATCAAAGTTTTAGGCCTTTTTCTTTGATTCCCACACTTAACCCTTTTTATCTATTAAATTGATATTATTTAACCCATTGTCTAGCTTAACTTCAGCTTTTTAGCTATGATGAGTAGCCACTCATCAATTGTTGTAATGACCCGGTTCCCGAGTCCCTACGAGACACGAGAATCGGACTGACTCAACTAATCCCAAGACCTAGTCGTCCAACGAGGAAGTAACCAAAAGAGCAGTAAAATAAACCACATTCAGCATGAATATAACTAACAGTAAGAAAGTACAGCAGTAAGGAAAGAAACTACTACAGTATATACCACCACAACAGTAGAACAACATTCTTAATACAATTTGAACTGCAGGTAAAGAAAAGTACAGCGGAAACAAGAACTACTCACTATAACGTAACAAAAGAGGTACAAGAGATAGTGGTAACTCTACTGGACTCTACTCGACCCAGCGTCCTCTGCAGCCGCTGACCCTGGCTGCTCAACACCTGGTCCTGAAAGGTAACGAGTGTAACACGTCAGCAAAACGCTGAGTAGAGCGGCAAACTAAACTAAAGACAACAGTAGAGTGTACAGTAGCTGTTATGTTCTATTAATTTCTTTATTCACATCATTCAATTGTCTCACTATTCATTTACTCCTCAGATCTTTTACTTGATCTCGAATGTTCCTCGTGGGAACAATCTTGATTGCAGTCTTTTCCAAAAGGTAGAAGTAGCACGTTGTGCTCTCCTGGCCGGGAGAGTCCCCCGTGGTGATCCTACCCTCAGTCAACCACCCCAAGGTCACTGAACAGACGTAACGGTGACTACGGCACGCGTGATAAACGCACAGGTAGCTAACCCATACTGGCACGCGGTCAGTCGTTTCCATTAACGGGTGTGCCTAAAGCATAGCACGGAACCAGTCCAGGGCAGAGCCCTCTCAGTAATAGGGGTCCAACCCCTCCACAGTAACCAAACCGGGGCCTTGCCCCTCCACAGTCCGCGCACCCTCGCCTGACTACCCTGGTTTGCCCCAGTGGGCCTAACAAGTCGGTGAAGGAGGCTAGCAGAACCCCAGGGCCCGTGGGGTAGCTAGTGCTCTCCTAACCCTAGTAGCTCTCCTCGGTACTACGTACACGAGGGCCAGCAAGTCGGTACAGAGCGGCCGGTCCTAACCCCGGGTCCCTAGGGTGGCTGGCCCCACTCTGCACTAAACAGGTACAGGTACTTCCCTTGGTACTACGTACCCAAGAGACAGTACAAAACTACATTTCAGTTCCATTCCTTTCTCTTTCCAGGAGTTCCACTCCTAATTCCCCTTAGGGTTCCAGCTCTTTAATCTCAGAACATCTTATGTTTCACTTTCCAGTTTCACGTTCTTACAATCCATGATCTCAATCATGTTTCTTTATTCATTACAGGCAGCTTTATATTCCTTTCCATTTTCCAAGACTGCAGTATTATACATTCCACTAGTTTTTCCATCCTAGGATTCATGCCATATCCTAGGATCTATCATACAATCTAGTTTTCCAGCCCTAGGATTCATGCAACACCTAGGAGCTATCATTTAATCTATTTCTCATTCCTAGGATTCATGCAATGTCCTAGGTTCTAGTTATGGTTCCATACTTTAACAGATTTATTAATAACTTATAGCCACTCTACCAGGTACAACGGGAGTAATGGGGGCGTGATCGGGAATCCCGCGTGCCTCCGCGACTCCCAAGACTGCAACTGAACGAGGTCCTATCACAAGGATCAAACACAAGAAGTGTCTCAAAACAGTGTATAGCTACTGTAGACGGGTAGAGGAATTAATTCTGAAAAGAACGCAACTTGAATCGCGGAAAACGGAACCCGAACGGGCCCTAAACGGGTCGAAAACGACGACACTGTGCAAAGTCAGACGTCTGGAACTTCTTCCAGACGTCTTAAAAAGTGGATCAGAGAGTTACCTTGTTCCGCGAGGTTTCTCAGACGTCCAAAAGTCTGAGGGGACATCTGGCCTAGTTCCCAGACGTCCGATGGTCACCCCGGACGTCTGGAGGTCGCTCCCGCCATCTGGTACTACAGCCAGATGTCTGATTCGCGATGGATGGCGAATCAACGAGCCTGCGCACACCCATCTCCCTCCCTCAGTACGGTCAGTCGACAGGAAGGAAGAAGAAGACGGAAAACTCACCTTTCAGATGTATGTATGGTCTTCCAGACGTCTCCCTCGCTGTCGGCTATCAACCCAGACGTCTGATTCTGGAAATTTTTCCAGAATCAGGGCACCGCTCGGCCTCCGCTCACGACGCCGCCCGCGTCGCATCTCGCGCGCCTGCTGCTTAGACCGCAGCAGTCCCTCCCGCGCCGTTCCGCGCCCCCTGCGCCCTCCGCCGGCCAGCCCTAGCAGCCCCGGCGAGCTCGCCCGCACGGCAGAGCTCCGCTCTCGCACGCAGCACCTCCTCCTCGCTCACTGCGGCCGTCGTTGCCTCCCTCGCGCTCGCTCGCTCTCGTGCACAGGAAGGAGAAGAGGAAGGGGTGGAGACGACGGGAGGGGAGGCGTGGCCTTTTTAAGGCCGCGCGAGGTGAAGAGAGAACGAGCGCGGCAGGGGTCTGCAGCCGCAGAGAGAGAGGGAATATCGAATATGCGGGTCTGCACGCTCAGGCGTGCAGACGACTCGCGCGTGTGGAAGATAACGGATTTTCAGACGTCTGGAAACGATCCCAGACGTCTGGTCAGACGTCTGGTCCGACATCTGGGCCACCTCCCAGACGTCTTAAAAGGCGTATGGGGCACGCGTTCGTTACAGTTGTACATTAGGCGTACCCGCTAGCGGAAACGACTGACCGCGTGTCAATGTGGGGTAGTTACCCGTGCACTTATCACGCATGCTGTAGTCACCGCTACGTCTCGACAGTGATCTCGGGGTGGTTGACTGGGTGTAGGACAAACATGGGGGACTCTCCCAGCCAGGAGAGCACCACGTGTACCTTCTACTCCACGGAAAAGACTACAATCAAGATCGTTCCCACGAGGAAAATGCAAGATCAAGAAATGCTTGGATCCTTTGTGAAATAAATGAATCGGAAGTACATAAATAAAATAAATAGAAATGAGAATAAAACCTGCTTGTTATTTTTTTTTGCTTTACTGGCACATAAATAATGTAAACACCACTCTCCTCAGCGTTCGTTGACTCTGTCTTTTCGTAACCCTATTCAGGACTAGGAGTTACACAGCTCGAGTTTCCGGTTGCATAGGGAGCTGGGCCCAGCCGAGCCCAGCCGCAATAGCTTTCTTTCCAACTCTTTTGTTTCTGTTGTAGTTGTGAGTACTGGACTTTAAAATTACTATTCCTGTTACTTTCTGTTTCCTTTCCGCTGTTGTTGTTGTGGTGGCTTGTACTATTTTGAGACAGTTACTCTACTTTCCTTTTCTGTTTCATTTTTCCTTCTGCTTAGTTATAATGCATGTGTGAATGTGGTTATTTCCTGTTTTTCGTTATTTCTTGTTGGACGACTAGGTCTTGGGTTTAGTCGAGGTGAGTTGGTCTCGGTTCTGCAGATTCACGATCGTAAGCACGCAAAAATTAATTTCCAGACGTTTGACCAGACGTCTAGACCAACTCCCAGACGTCTCAAAGTGTTTTGATGCCTCTGGTCTTAACAACATAACAAACTCAAAGGAAGTTTCATCCCCGAAACTTGCATTAACTAGGGTGCGGAAAAAGAACAATATACGCATAACAAACTCAAAGAGGACCGAAGCTGGTCCGAAAAGACGTACCCTCAAAGAGCTCCGGGTACCGCTCCCGCATCGCCGCCTCAGGCTCCCAGGTAGCCTCTTCGTACCGCTGGCTCCTCCACAAGACCTTCACCAAGGGTACTTGCTTCCGTCTAGGACTCTGGACAGCTCTGTCGAGAATCTGTACTGGCCGCTTGGGGTAGGTCAAGTCGTCACCCACCTCGACGCTCTCATGGCTCAGAACGTGACTGGGATAGGCGACATACTTCCTGAGGTTGGACACGTGGAACACGTCATGCACACAAGAAAGCTGGGGAGGAAGGGCAAGCCTGTAAGCAACGGGTCCAACCTGCTCCAGGACCTCAAAGGGTCCCACAAACCTCGGCGCGAGCTTCCCTCTCACCCCAAACCGTTGCAGGCCCTTCATGGGCGAAACGCGAAGGAAGACGTGGTCCCCAACCTCAAACTGCACCTCTTTACATTTTTGATCTGCATAGCTCATCTGTCTGCTCCTGACAGTATAGAGTCGCCTGTGAATCTGCTCGATCACCTCCTGACTCTGCCGGATCAGCCTGGGGCCAACCTCCCACTTGGTCCCCACCTCAACCCAACTCAAGGGTGCCGTGCATCTCCGTCCGTATAGAGCCTCGTAGGGTGCTATGCCGATGCTCGAGTGATAGCTGTTATTATATGCAAACTCCGCCAGGGGCAAGTGCTCCTCCCAAGAGCCCCTCCAGTCCAGTACACAAGCACGCAAAAGGTCCTCTAGTGTCTGTATCGTTCGCTCAGACTGTCCGTCTGTCTGGGGGGTATGCCGTACTGAACCTCAACCATGTCCCTAAGGCCTGCTGAAACTCAGCCCAAAACTGGGACGTAAAATGGTATCCCGATCGGATACGATCTCCCGCGGAACTCCATGTAGTCGTACCACATCGCGGATATACCAACTGTGCTGGTCCCAAGGTGACTCGGATCGGTAAGAAACGTGTCGTCTTCGTCAATCTGTCAACGATCACCCAGACTGCGTCGTGTCCTCACTGGGTAACGGGCAAGCCCACCACCAAGTCCATGGTGATGCTCTCCCACTTCCACTCCGGCACTGGAGGTGGCTGCAACGGCCCTGCAGGCCTCTGATGCTCGGCCTTCACCTGCTGGCACACTAAACACTGTTGTACGCATTCACCTACATTTCGCTTCATTCCCCTCCACCAAAAGTCGCGTCTCAAATCATGGTACATCTTTGTGTTTCCAGGATGTATGGTGAACCTGGAACCATGTGCCTCAGTCAGGAGCTCTCTCAATAGCTCCTCGTCCCTGGGAAAGAACAAACGACCCCTCATGCGCAGTACCTGGTCTGTAAAAGAGAAGTCCCCAGGGTCTCCTGATAGCACTCTGTCACGCAATGACTGCAAGTACGGGTCGGCCATCTGTCCTATGATGATGCAGTCTATCAGCTCTGGCCTCGTCTGTCGTGTCACAGTCACTGCCCCACAGTGCCCCCGTAACTCTAGGGGTCGCCAACTGCCCATCTCCTTCATGAGGCTCCAACTCTGCGCCTGTAAACTGGCCAAGTGGGCGGGCGCCTTCCGGCTCAAGGCGTCAGCCACCACGTTGGCCTTTCCCAGGTGGTAGGAAATACTGCAGTCATAGTCCTTCAGGAGCTCCTTCTGATCAAACAAGTATCTGGGGCTCTTATAATCTGTGAAAATCTCACTGTACAAGTAGTGCCTCCAAGTCTTCAGCGCGAAGAAGACAGCTGCCAGCTCCAGGTCGTGGGTGGGGTAGCTATGCTCATGGGGCTTCAGTTGCCGCGAAGTGTAAGCGACAACGTGACCCCTCTGCATGAGCACACCCCCTAACCAATGCAAAGAGGCATCCGTGTACACAACGAACCCGCCACTACTGTCTGGGATGGTGAGCACGGGAGCCGAAGTCAGCCTCTCCTTCAACTCCTAAAAACACGCCTCATAAGCGTCTGTCCAAGAAAAGGACACGTCCTTCCGGGTCAGCTGTGTCATAGGACGTGCAATCTACGAGAAGCTCCTGATAAACCGCCTGTAGTAGCCTACCAGTCCCAAGAAATTGCGGATCTCAGTAACAGTACGTGGTCTCTCCCACCTGAGCACTGCCTCAACCTTGGCTGGGTCCACAGCCAAGCCATCCCCGGAGATCACATGGCCCAAGGTCACCTCCCTCAACCAGAACTCGCACTTGCTGTATTTGGTGTACAACCTACGTCGTCTCAGTGTGTCCAAAACCATCCGCAAGTGATGTCCGTGTTGCGTCTGATCTCGAGAATAAATGAGCACATCATCAATGAATACCATCACGAACTGGTCCAAGTATGGTCTGAACACCCGGTTCATCAAGTCCATGAAGTTAGCGGGGGCATTGATCAGCGGCATGACCAAAACCTCGTAGTGTCCGTACCGAGTGCGGAAAGCCGTCTTGGAGACGTCTGCCTCCCTGATCCTCAACTGGTTGTATCCAGACCTCAAGTCTATCTTAGAGAATACCATGGCACCTCGCAGCTGGTCAAACAAGTCATCAATCCTCGGTAGCGGATACCTGTTCTTGATGGTAACCCTATTCAGCTGTCTGTAGTCCACACAAAGGCGTAGGGTACCATCCTTCTTCTTAACGAACAATACCGGGGCTCCCCACGGAGACGCACTGGGCCTCACAAAGCCCTTCTCCAGAAGGTCTTGCAACTGAGACTTGAGCTCTCGCAACTCAAGTGGTGCCACCCTGTACGGTGCTGTAGAGATGGGGCTGGTTCCCGGTACCGGTGAGATCTCAAACTTGATCTCACGCTCTGGCGGTAGTCCTGGTAACTCATCTAGGAATACGTCGGGGTACTCTCTAACCACCGGGATACTCTGGAAGTCTGCCACAGGGCTGGGCTCCGCCACCACACAAGTTAGAAAGCCCTCACACCCCTGGCTCGAAAGTCTTGCCGCCCGAAGTGCAGAAATGCACCTGAAGCCTCCGTCCACTGGCTGTCCGTGGAACTCGAAAGAAGGCAACTCCGGTATGGAGAAGACGATCTTCCTCTCAAAGCAGTCCACCAAGGCGTGGTAAGCAAACAGCCAGTCCATCCCCAGAATCACGCCAAAGTCCACCATCTGTATCATGATCAGGTCAGCGGAAAGGCTGTGTCTTCCAACACTGACCTCACAACCTATGTACACCTCCTCAGCTACAAATAGCTGACCACCCGGACCTCTGATCATGAACGGATCCTCTAACAACACACAGTCCTGCCCCAGACTAACTGCAAAACTGGCAGCAACAAACGAGTGCGTGGCGTCGGAATCAAAAAGCATGTAAACAAGTCTGTCGGAAACTGAAACCATACCCGCCACCACTGATCCTGAAGCTCTGGCATCCCTGTGTATCAGGGCGTTGATACGCCTCTCAGCCCTAGGTGCGGACAAAGAAGCCACACTCTGCGTCTGACGGGTAGCCGCTGGCCAGTACCCTCCTCACGACTGCTATCCTCCTCCTTGCGCCTGGAAACCGCGGCCTTCTTTCTCGTCGGCCCTGTGAGTAGTCTGGCTGATAGGGCCTCTTTCACCCGCTGTCAGTGTCGCGTGCAGATGGGTTGGTCTCTTCATACGTCATAGCTGGCTCCACCACACTCGAGAACGTAGGCAGCTTCAGGGGTTTGACATACCCCCGAATAACAGGCCGGAGCCCCACGGTGAACCTCCAAAGGCGCTCCTCCTCGGTAGCCACGGCTGTCGCTGCGAAATGAGACAGCTCCAGGAAACGCGTGTGGTACGCGCTCACGGTCATCATCCCCTGGCGGAGAGTGTGGAACTCCCGCCTCCTTTAGTCCTGCCATGTTTGGGAGAAGTACTGCTCGCAGAATAGGGTGACGAACTGGTCCCAAGTCGACTCGTCCCTCTCCTGACCTCTGACCGCCCTCCACCACCTGTGTGCTGCGCTTTCTAGCTGGTACGTGGCAAAGGCCACGCGGCACTCCACAGGGGGGTGAAGGGTTTCAAAAACCTTCTCGATCTGCTCGAGCCAGTCCTCTACCTCGGTCGGGTCATCATATCCCTTGAAGGAGGGGGCTTCAGCTTCCGGAACTGCCCGTAAAGCTCGTAATGACGCTGAAGTGGAGAAGCTGGTACACCTCCAGATAAGGAGGCCTCGTGCTCAGAAGTGCCAGAGGAAGGTGGGGGTGGTGGAGGCCCATCCCCTCCCCCGTGTCCAGCACCGCATCCGTCTCGCTGTCCCACAGAGGACTCCCCATCCTCAGCCCCAGGGAGAGGCGCTCGTGGCAGTAGGTGGAGCTCCTTTCGCACAATATCCCGTATCAGCTGGGCGAGGTCCTGGGCCTGAATGCCCGGAAGCAGTGGCTGGTCCACTGAGGCGTCGGGCTCAACACACCTGCCCCTCCGACCTCGTCCTCGGCTGCATCTGCGACCCGCCTCGCTACCTCCTCGTCGAGGCATCTCCTACAAGGAGACGCGAACACGGAATATAAAAGACGTCAATACTAATCGACATTCAGCGAAGGAACCTTAGAACATATGTCAAAAGGTACGTTGTGGTGGTTACTCTAGTTACAAGCACGTGAATTGGTTATTTTCCAACTAATTGGTTCACTTCTTGGGACGACCTTGCTCTGATACCATCTTGTTACGACCCGGTTCCCGAATCCCTACAGGACACAAGAATCTGACCGACTCGACTGATCCCAAGACCCAGTCGTCCAGTGAGAAAGTAACCAAAAAGTAGTAAAATAAACCATATTCACCATGCAAGTGACTAACAGTAACAAAAGTACAGCAGTAAAGAAAAGAACTACTACAGTACACACCACCACAACGGTAGAGAATTAAAAACAGGTACAGAAATATGAAGTTTACAATAAAAGAATACAAAGGTGTAACAGAATACTCACTACTACAGAAAACGGTACAACAAAAGTACAACTACTGGGCTCTGCTAGGCCCAGCACCCTCCGCAGCCGTAGGCTCTAGCTGCTCAACACCTAGACCTGAAAAAGGTGGTAAGTACGACACGTCAGCGAAATGCTGAGTAGAGTGGCAACCAGCTAACTACGAAAAATAATAAAGGTGTACAGGTAGCTGTTGTTTTTAATTTCTTTCTTTATTTATCTATTTACTCTTTCTTGGTTTATTTCTCTGATCTTTCTCTTGATCTCCAATGTTCCTCGTAGGAACGATCTTGATTGCAGTCTTTTCCGAAGAGTAGAAGTAGCACGTGGTGCTCTCTTGGCCGGGAGAGTTCCCCGTGGTGGTCCTACACTCAGTCAACCACCCCAAGGTCGTTGATAGGCGTAATGGTGACTACGGTACACACGATAAATGTACGAGTAGCTACCCCGCACTGGCACGCGGTCGGTCGTTTCCGTTAACGGGTGCGCCTAAAGCACAACACGAAACCAGTATAGGGCAAATCCCTCTCAATAACAAGGGTCTAGCCCCTCCACAGTAACCAAACAGGGGTCTCACCCCTCCACAGTCCGCGCACCCTCGCCTGACTACCCTGGTTTGCCCATTGGGCCTAACAAGTCAGTGTAAGACGGCTAGCTGAACCCCGGGCCCCGTGGGGTGGTTAGCTCTCTCCCTACACTAGTATCTCTCCCTGATACTGTGTACGCGAGGGCCACAGAGTCGGTACAAAGTGGCCAGTCTTAACCTCAGGTCCCAACCCTAGGGCGGCTAGCTCCGCTCTACACTAAACAGGGGGATAGTCGTTCTCCTTGATACTCTGTACTCAAGGGCGAGCTCACTTCCCCATTCACACTTCCAGTTCCATTCTATTTATTTCCAGGAGCTCTACTCCTAATTCCCCATAGGGTTCATGCTCATGTTTCTCAGGCCAAGCCATACTAGGTTTCATCATTTCCGGTTTATTCGCATATAGTACGTGTTTCCAACATTCAAACTTCTTTTCCTTTCCAATTTATATACAAGTAGCTCGTATTTAATTTCAACCAATAGAAATTACATGTAACAGTTACTAGCAATAGTATTCTACATTTCACAGGCAGCTGTTATCCAATTGCAGGCAATTATCATTATTCTATCTACTTATCCAAGACTGCAATTCAGGCACTCAAGACATTCGTTTCAATGTTTCTGTTCCTAGGATTCATGCCACACCCTAGGATCTATCGTTCAATCTAGTTTTTCAGGTCCTAGGATTCATGCCATACCCTAGGATCTATCATTCAATTTAGTTTTCAGGCTTAGGATTCATGCCATACCCTAGGATCTATTATTTATTTCAGATATGCATTAATGTTTGTAAATAACTAAGGGAAGCCACTCTACCCGCAAAATCGGGAGTAATGGGGGCATGATCAGCAGGTCCACATGCCTCCGCAACCCCCAAAGCCGCAACAGAATGAGGTCCTAACACAAGGATCAATCACAAGGAACCACTCAGAACAGGATAAAAGTATTTCAAACAAGTAGAGGAACTAATTCTGAGAAGAACAGAATCTTAAACGTAGAAATCGGACCTCGAACGGATCCTAAACGGGTCAAAAATGATAATTCTGACTCAAATCAGACGTCTGGAACATCTTCCAGACATCTTAAAAAGGGGTCCAGGTCATACCTCACTCTGCGCTGCTCCTCAGACATCCAGAGGTCCTGCTGAACCGTCTGGACCCAGTTCCAGACGTCCGACCACCTCTCCGAACGTCTGGAGACGCTCTCCGCCGTCTGGTGACTCACCTAGATGTCTGAATCGCGTGGGAGGGCGTGTCTTGCGCCATCCCGAAGCGAAACCTGCACGCGCAAGCAAAACTCCCTCAGCAAGGCATGCGACAGAGCTTCAGTGGAACAAGCCTGGCCGTATCCGCAAAAAGGAAGGTACAGGCACAGTACGTACCTAGCAGCCGTCTGGAGCTTCCTCCAGACGTTGCCTGCGTCGTATGGATGTAGGTCCAGACGTCTGATTTTGGGAAAAATTCCCAGAATCAGAACCTCCTCGTCTTCTTTCCGTTGTGTGCAGCCGTGCCACGCTCGTTCGCCTATTGCCTGAGCTGCAGCAGCACTGGGGAAACGCTCCCTAGCACAACGCTCCTCCGCGCGCACACCGGCCGGCCTCGAACTGCTCCGGCGAGCTCTCTCTCCCTCACGACATGCGCGCTCTCCCCTCTTCCCTCTCTCTGCACCTCTCCTCTCCGCCACTGCACCCGGCAACAGCTGCTGCCCTCTCTCTCGCTCTCGCTCTCGCGTTGGGGAAGGAGGAGACGGATGGATGTGGGTGGCGTGAGGGAGAGGAGGATAAGAGTATTTGTAGGCACCGGGGGGGGTGGTTTTGCAGGTCGGTGAGGGGAGAGAAAAAGAAGAGGGCAGTGGGTTTCAGTTTGCGCGCGGCACGCGCGCAGATTCGCGATCGTACGCACGCAAAAATTAATTTCCAGACGTCTGGGAAGGCGTCCAGACGTCTGGACCAACTCCCAGACGTCTTAAAGTGTTTTGATGCCTCGGGTCTTAACACCACCCATGGAAACCCCCAGAACCCTGGCTTTCATGATTTCGAGATAATCCCACCATGGTGTTCTGTAGCTAAATCCAGGCCCTGGTAATCAACATTTTATGATAATGCCACCCATAGCACCTGAACCAGCACAAGGTGCTTACATGCCCCTGATAGGACATTTAGATATCCTAGGAGATAAGCACCAAGGAGACGGTATGTTATTGCACATCTTCGAGGGGAATTTCCCACCTCTCCGCGCTGAGAACTCTTCCAAATCAACTTGTGTTGATCAGTCGCTCCTAATCTAGGTAGCTTTTTCATAACATAATTAATGTTTTTTCATGATTTTGATAATTAAGCACACTGAACCAGACTGTGTGTGGATTAAGGTGCTTAGGTTACAGAGTCCCGCAAACCAAAGGTCAGTTAACGAGGCTGAATAATCCCTAAGCCTTAGACATAATACTTAAGCTTCGCATTTTCCCTAACCACTTGAAGACTATCCAGATCTTAACGAATACTTGAATTTTTAACCCTAACAGCACAGCCCAAGAGGCCTAAGATCAGCATTCATACTAATCTCTTTTGTCCCTTAGCACTTTTGTCTTTTTATTTCTTTCTTTTAATTTGGTCTAGAACTAAGTAGATTCCTTAATCTTTTACTAATGACTATCTTTTTTTTGTTTCAAATTGTTGCTCATTTTTGACATTTATATCACCTCCCTTTTTCTCCTGAAAAATGATGTGCAATTAATTCATTCAAAATTTCCTCCCTTCTCCATTTTTTTCCAATTTTTTTATTATTTATTTATTTATTTATTTATTTATTTTTGGAAGATGTATTTTTTTTATGAAACCCTTTGTAAAGTGATTCTCACAGCATTTTGCACTTTAATACCCCCTATGCCTACGATTTGCAATGTCCTCATTTTAAATTAGGTGAGTTCAAATTCAGCTTAGATCGTATATTAGAACAAGTTTAGGTGGCTGGACGGGTCGGGGTAACTATTGCGAACAATTTCAAGCTCGGGTACAGGTACCAGAGGTGGAGTCGGTTGTTCTAATGGACGAACCCTAAAGTGCAATATGAGTTCAGCATAAGATGTGTCAAGAAGGGTTTCGGGTTTTTCAAAAAGATGACGGGTTGCCTCCTGTTAAGCGCTTAGTTTAACGCCATCAGTCAGGTGCAATGAGCTCAGGGAGAATGGAGATCAAAAGATACCTCAGTCAAGTTCGAATCGGTGAGTTCAATGAACTGCTTAAGTTGCTGGCCATTCACAATAAAAGGTTCAGAATCAAGGCTGGGTTAACTGATTTCAACGGCTCCATTTTCAGAAATCCGTCAGATAAGATATGGTCCAATCCATTTTGATCTGAGTTTGCTTGGAAAGAGTTTGAGTTTGGCATCAAAGACTAAGACTTTCTAACCAGGGTGAAAGATCTTTCTAGATATGTGCTTGTCATGAAAGGCCTTAACTCTCTCTTTGTAAATTCGTGAGTTCTCGTACGCATCATTGCGTAGTTCATCGATCTCACTCATTTGAAGCTTTCTGTGGGTTCCTACCTTAGAAAGATCTAGATTACACTTCCATACAGTCCAATAGACTTTGTGCTCCAACTCGATGGGGAGGTGACATGCCTTCCCGTACACCAATCTAAATAGAGACATGCCCAATTGGGTCTTGTGGGTGGTCCTATAAGCCTACAAGACTTCCGGAAGTCGAAATGACCAATCTTTCATGTCAGGTTGGATAGTGACCTGAAGGATTTTCTTAATCTCCCGATTCGATAGCTCAGCTAGACCGTTGGTTTGGGGGTGATAAGGTGTAGAGATTTGGTGTGATACCCCGTATTTGGTCATCAGTGATCTGAACTGAGCATTCGTGAAATGGGTCCTTCCATCAGAGATAATGGCACGTGGAATTCCAAATCGAGAAAAGATGTTCTGATGAATGAATTTGATTACCACCTTATGATCGTTGGTTCGGGTCAGGATGGCTTCGATCCATTTGGACACGTAGTCAATAGCGAGAAGAATGTACTCAAAGCCGTCCAAGACAGGGAGGGGTCCCATGAAATCAATCCCCCAGGTATCGAAGATTTCGCATACGAGAATCGGCTGTAAAGGCATCATATCGCGGTAGCTCATGTTGCACAAGGTCTAGCAATGAGTGCATGCCTTACAGTGATCGTATTCGTAAATCATGGGCCAATAAAAGTCGCACTGGAGGACTTTTGCTGCGGTTTTATGTTCAAAGAAGTGTCCGCCGCAGGCCTGGTCAAGGCAAAAGGACAAAATGTTCTGAATTTCCTCTTCCGGAATGCACCATCTGATGAGCTGATCAACACCATTGTGGAAGAGGTATGGGTCTTCCCAGATGTAGTACTTGTCATCAAAAAGCAAATTGTCGTTCTTGGCCTTCGACCAATTAGATGGGATCTGATGTGATGCTAAGTAGTTCACCAAATCAGCAAACCAAGAAAGTCCCGTACTAATAGTTAGGAGGTGCTCATCGGGAAAGTGTTCTGTGATGGGTCCGGAAGCGTCAATAATGTCAGAAGGAAGGCAGGATAAGTGATCAGCTACCACATTCTGCTTTCCCACTTTTTCATAAATCTCTAGATCAAATTCTTGCAACAGCAAGATCCAACGGATTAGTCGAGGTTTCACGTCCTTCTTCGTGAGGAGGTGCCTCACTGCAATGTGATTCGAGTATATGAAAATGCGGAAACCCAAAAGATATGATCTGAATTTCTCCTGGGCAAATACTACAGCTAGCAGCTCTTTCCCAATAACTGTATAGTTATGCTGAGCCTCGTCAAGTGTCTTGCTAGCATAGTAGATGACCAAGGATTTCCCGTTTATTTTCTGCCCAAGTACCGCACTTACAGCATAATAAGATGCATCGTACATGATCTCAAAGGGTTGAGACCAATCAGAGGACTATAGGATAGGTGCTTGGGTAACTCGATCACGTAGGATCTCAAATGCCTGAGTGCACTCCCCTGTGATTTCGAAGGGGACATCCTTAAATAGAAGAGTATTCAGGGGAAGTGCAATTTTCGAGAAATTGGGAATGAATCGATTGTAAAAACCAACGTGCCCCAGGAAGGATCGGATGTCTTTGATCGAGCTAGACATAGGGAGTTTGGAATCAGATTCGCCTTGGCTTGATCAACCTGAATGCCTATTTTAGAGATGAGATGTCCTAGGACAATGCCCTCAGGTACCATGAAGTGGCTCTTTTCCTAGGAAAGAACCAAGTTTACGTCAATGCACCGCTTGAGGATTTGGACCAAGTGCAGGAGGCAATCATCAAACGATTCTCCAAATACCGAAAAGTCATCCATGAAAACTTCAAAGTATTCACCTACCATATCTGAGAATATGGCAAGCATGCACCGCTGAAAAGTAGCAGGTGCATTGCAGAGATCGAATGGTATCCTTCGGAATGCATATGTTTCAAAGGGGCAGGTGAAGGTGGTCTTCTCTTGGTCCTCAGGATGGATTGTGACCTAGTTATAACCGGAGTACCAGTACAAAAAGTAGAAGAATCGATTTCCCTCTAGTTTTTCGAGGATCTGATCAAGGAACAGTAGTGGGAAATGATCCTTCTTCATGGAGGAATTGAGTCTTCTGTAATCAATATAGACTCTCTACAAGTTCTCTATACGGGTCAGAATGGTTTCTTCGATTTCAATCATGATGACGATGAGCCATGCCTTCTCAGGCACAACTTGTATTGGACTCACCCACCGACTGTCAAGATCAGGTAGATGATCTCTGCATCTAACCACTTGATGATCTCCTTTTTCACGACATCCTATAAATTTTAATTTAAGCGTCTCTGCATTTCACGAGATGGTCGTGAGCCCTCTTCGATATAGATATGATGTGTGCAGTATGAGGGGCTAATGCTAGTTAGATCATCGAGATTTCATCCAATGGCTCTCTAATACTGCTGGAGAACATAAATCAGGCGTGTTTCTTGATCAGGTGTGACTCGGGAGTTGATAATCACAAGAAACGTCTGATTGGAACCCAAAAGATGTATTTGAGATGGTCAGGGAGGGGTTTCAATTCCATAACAGGATTATCAGCAGCAGCAGGTAGTTCAAGGTGGGTGTCGGGAGCAAAGGAAGGAACTATGGGTGTGTCTTGGTTAGCTTCAGGTTCCCCAAGTTGCGGGTTTTAATCTTCTTGTTGTTGATCAGAAATATTCGGGTTTTCATCGATACATAGATCATCAACTAATGTGATGAAAATTGGTGGTGTAGTTATTGATGAAAATATCATAAGTGTTATTGTAGTGAATTGTATGAAATACTAACCATCATTACAACCATTATTTAATTAATTAATTTTTACTGGTTTTATTCCAGGTCGTTCACTGGGAAGCAGTTATTGATTTACATCACTTTCTAAGTCCAAAATTATCCTTTAATTCCAAAAAGAAGTTTTATGTCTAATAAAGAATGAATGAATGAATACTTGGTTTGATTGTTTACAAAGAATCAATAAAAATGCTTGCAAAAATTAATTATAAACAAGCACCAAAAACTTCATCATTATACTCTAAACTATCTCTTTATAAGTTATATTACTAATACTTACATAAATATACACAACCAACAAAGATTACATAGCATACTAATTTAAATTACTATGCTGACACCTACAGTAACACATATAATAGCTATGGTGACAGATGCAAACGTCGCTAGACCCCAGAAAAAACTATATACAAACTAAAAGAGGGAAACCAGGGTCTGTAGCGACGGTTATTTCAAATACAGCGACATCTTATTCTATTAGTAAAGGTATGAAGTTATTTACATAAAAGCAAATGGCTGTATTACGTATATATATATAGATATTATAATTATTTTATACAGTTTCAATTCTGTCTTTACTTTGTAGCTGTATTCTCACTCTCTCTTTCTTCACAATACATATTTCTACCTTGACTCTCTCTCTTTCCACGCTACTCCTCTTCTGCCTTTCTTCTTCTTCTTTGTCTCATTCTGCGTTAAGTCATAGCAACACTACGGGATGATAGGAGATTAACTGCTGTCATTACCCCTCTTAATTAATCAAAAATTTGTTTAATTTGCGGGCACGATTTTCGAGGGATACACAACACCCAGAGGGTGGGACCAGACCTCTACTAAGAGCACCCTAATTTGTCATTAGGCCACTTAATTGTATATTATCAAGCTCAGATCAGAGGGCCTCTCAGCCCGCGCACACACACACCCTTGGGCCCCCGGCCCCAATGTTCAGACTCATGCTCATGTTCAGATTATAAGGTTCGGTTGTTTCGGGCGCCCGGCGCCCGTGACAACTGCGCCTTATACTAACAAAAACAATATATACTGCAGCGCACGCTCTTCAGCGCACGATGTGGCGCTATTCGAGCATCGCATCTGCGCTGAAATTGGCTGCGGCTACATGATAAAGGGAATTTTGGCCCTCAATTCGAGGGCCATAATTTATTTTAAAATAAAAATAGATTATGGGAAAATAAATTATTTGTATAATACTATACAATTGTACACTTAATTTGAAATTTTAATTATATTTACTATATAAATAAATTAACTAAAGTATACAGTTTGTACATACTGATTTTTATGTTTAATTCTTTAATTACGTATAAATTAGTTATTATATGGTCTAATTGACCTTATACAGAGTTAGTATACATGTATAAGTATTTTATAGACATTTTTATTGTATTTTACAGATTTGATTTCCATTCTATTTACATTTAAATAGCAGATTTTGAATTATTTTATTTATCAATTAAGTTTAAATAATATAATAAAATATAAATATACTTCAATTAGCTTAAATTACTTAAAGTACATTAACCTAAATATACAGAATCAATTAACTTAATTCTAACTCTAAATTACTATTTTATCTAATTTAATCTAATAACTTAGCTATTAACTTAATAAATTAATTATTTATTATGTATAAAGAATTAAATTAAGGTACAAGGTTTAATTTGTTTATAATCTACATATAAATATATTATAACTTAATATTGTTATGTATACTGTTTATTGATTTATATAGTCTAAGAGTGCATATAAGTTAGTTTAATTGATAAATAGTTATATAATTAATATATATACAACATAATCTAACTCAAATACCTAATTTACAGTATACCATATATACATAAGTTATTTGTACAATTTATATACAAATGTTATTTATTTAAATATATAACTTAGTATAAAGCTTATATTTACAAGAATATACTTAATATACAAAGTACTTTTTAGGTATTTTTGGAGTTTTTCACTTTTTATGATTTTTATACATGTTATAGAGAGATAAGAGATGAGAAGGAAAGAATTAGACGAGGAGAAAGAAATGTTTTTGACGTTTTTAGGTGTAACCTCTCTTATTAAGTTTCATGATATACAAATCTGTCGACTGGTGAATTATACAAAGTTGGGAGTTTTGCATACCATGCAACTTGGTATGTAGTTAGAAAACTCTCTGATCTTCAATCAGACAGTTTTATTTTATTTTTTTAGAATTTTTACTGATTTTTATTGAATTTCCAATCTCATCCATCCTAAGCCTTTCAAAAGATTTCTAAGGGGTCCTAAAGGCTTAGGATGGATCTTAAAGAAATCTGAAAAGGAATTGACTACCTTAACTACAGTTAGTATGAAATCTGAAAAGACTTTTACCCATTTTAGCACATTCTTCAGTTTATATCTCATTTAGTTCATTTGCTTGAACAGTTAAAATAAAAATTAACTAGCTGACAAATGTTTAAAAGAAAGATAACAAGCATTCAAATGATTGAAATTCAATTACTATACAAGAAAGCTTGTATACAAGGAATACAATACAACTACATGTCAGCTATCTTCAGACCATATTCTACAGGGTTTTCAGATCAAAAATTTCTGCTACACATTAAGACAACAGGACAGCAGCAGCAAGGACTCTAAACACCAACCCTGCAGCAAGCTAGATCTGATTCCAGATGGCTTAACTGCTGCTGCAGTTAGTCCATTTGGAATGAAATCAGGTTTGTAGAAAGAAGGGAAATGTAGCTGGAATTGCAGCAACTTGCTGTGACTCTGGGATTAAAACCATAAATCCTAACTTAGAAATTCCCTCAACCCCATCTGACAAGGGTTTCACTTCTCATCAAAAACACTCAATATCCCAACTCAAAAGCAAGAACCCTTGTCAATAAATTCTCATCAAATTCAATCAGCAGAAAAAACTGATCTAACTCTTCCTAATGCTATAGACAGCATGTAGAAAGAGTTAAATCAATCAACTAAAATCCCCAATTCAAATCCCAGATTTTGGAACCTTAAGGAGTATTGAGAACTCTTTAGGTTAAAAATCATCAGTGCTCTTCACAAACAACAACTCATGAATACAAGATAGAACTTCAAATCACCACAGTGATTTTCCTTAGCTCTATCATGCATTCAATGCATTAAAATCCTCATAAAAACTCAGATCAAATTATGGCTCTTCTGAGATGAATTCTGACATCAGAAACATCTCAGATTCCTTGCCAAACAATGAATAAGAATCATAATTCTTCAGTTTGTCAGATCAAAACAGTCAAAACCTAATTGAGTAAAAATCTTTGAAATTTGAGTTAATAAAAAATCCGACAAACTGATCACTTTTTAGCTCAAATCAGGGGCTTTTGTGAGCAAAATGGGGTGAATGGGAAGCCCCTAATGTGCTTTTTGACTCCAATTTCAGATCTGAGGTTAGAAACCAATTAGATCTGAAATTAAGTCTAAATGAATGGGTGAATTGCAAGAAACAAGTCATGGAAATTAGAAGCGAATATGGAAAACATGGAGAGGGAGAGAATTCATGATCATGGACTGTGTGAAACCATCCCCTCTGATCTGGAATGATCAAAGGAGGTGAGGGGGAAATTCTGGTCTAAATCTACTGCTACAGCTACACTATCAGAACAGTGAAATTAAACACTACAAATTACTTTAATTCAACTCTAAACCTACTTAACTACAGCTACAACTAATTTGCAGAATGGTAAATCTACTCTAACAGGAAGAATGGGACCTATGGGTCCTTAGCCGGTGGCTAAGGAGAACGAAGGAAGGGAGATGACTCCAGTGGAGGGAAGAGTCTGCTAGTGAGGCTCCAGGGTCGTCCTTAGGTGCTACGTGGTCCTTAGTGACGAGGAGGTCGAGAGGAAGTCGGTGATTTCACAGCCGGTGGCTGTGAAATTAGAGAATTGGTGGGGAGGAGAAACTGGAGTGGACGAATGGTCGCTAAGAGATGTAGGAGAGAGCGATCCCCTTGCGTGTGCGACCACTGAGGTGCTTAAGTAGCAAACTCAGTGGCTCAGATCACCGCGTGGGTGAGGATAGTCGATGAAGCAACCGGCGGCAGGGATGAGAGGAGAGGGGTGCGCGGCGAGCCAACTCAAAAACTGACCATCAGATGGGATCTGGGGAGAGGGGTGAGCGCACGCGCCGCTTCGCGCGAAGCTTCAGTTCAGATCAAGTTGCCAATCAAAATCGCGAGAGAACAGACGGTCAAGATCTGCCGTGTTCTTCGCGCGCTACAGTGCGTGCGAAGAACAGCAGGTGTATCTCGAAATGTTGGAAAAATTGCAGGGAAAACCCCTTCACGAAGGGGTAGAAAAATTGTGTGCAGGCCCATAAGTGACGAGAATTGTAACAGGATGGACCCTGCAGCCTTTCAAAGGGGTCCCTGCAGGTTACAAGTAGGTCTAAAAAGGATTTCTAAAGACAAGAATGTGATGCATGGAGGACCTAAGTGTAAACTCTATATTACAAGGCTTAAATGATGTCCAAATGCCTTCACATTTTTATATGTGCTCAATTGAACATTTAAGAAATTAATTGTACTTTTGATTTGGCCTTTTAAACTTATTTATGTGTTCAATTAATGCATGGATCACCATTTATCCTTTATCTTCAGAATATCTCATTTTGTGACCTAATTATGCAATTTTAACACAGAATAAAGGTTTTAGGTCTTTTTCTTTGATTCCCACACTTAATCCTTTTTATCTGTTTATTTGACGTTGTTTAACCCAGTGTCTAGGTTAACTTCAGCTTTTTAGCTATGATGAGTAGCCACTCATCATCAACCACAACCTCGATATCACAGATTTGTTCTATAACCTCGCAATTAATTCCTTGTTAGGCCTTAAAGATATTGATCTTTAGCATCTTGCTCCCAAATTTTAACTCAATTTGGCCCTCCTCACAATTAATATTGGCCCTAGCAATGGCCAGAAAGGGTCTCCCTAATATGATCGGTGTATTCTTCAAGTTCTCAGGAGCATCCATGTTTAAGACAATGAAGTCCACGGGAAAGTAGAAATCATGTACCCTAACTATGACATCCTTGAGAATTCCTTTTGGTGACTTAATAGATCGATCTGCTAACGGCAAAGTCATCTCTGTCGATTTAAGCTCAGATTCCTCAAAGTAGACTAGTAGGGATGTAGGAATCAAATTTATGGAAGCTCCTAGGTCTAGTAAGGCTCGGTCAAACTGTATATCACTAATAGCATAGGAGAACAGACGGGTGCCTAGGTCTTTTTCCTTAGGCGGAAGTTTGCTCAAAATGACGGAGTTGGCTTGCTCCGACAATACGATTGGGTTCCTGCCTTTGGTTCACGGCTTATTCTTAGGTGTACATATGTTTTTCAGGAATCGTGCGTAACTCGGTACGTAGAGAATTGCATCTATCAAGGAGATGTTAATATGGACTAGCCCAAAGAGCTTAATCAGGTCCTTCTCAGGTGCCACGGGTTTGGCTGCCCTCTTTCCCTTGGTTAAGGCCTCGGGAAATGGAACCTTAGATGGTTCCTCTAGAATTGGCTCAGGCTCTTTATCAGGGATGGGTGTGTCCTAGATGACCAATCTAGGGTTAGGGTTTACGGTCTCAGGCATGTTGTGGCTAGGAAAGGGTGGGTCTTGCGTTGCTTTGCCACTACGGGTGGTGACAGAATTTAATCTTGCCTGATTTGGTTTGGGTTGGGCAAAATAGGTGTTTTCTGCTAAAATCCCGAATATAAAGTTGAAACATCCATCCCGTCAAGTGATGGAGCAGAAGGGGTTTGATAAACAAAGTAAGCTTAGCCCTGATTTGGGCTCATAACACGCTTATGGTTCGGCACGTTATTCGGGTTTGGAAGAGGCTAAGAAGGAAGTGCACTAGGCTAGCGAGCACTTGCCAGCTGGATCACTTGATCGAGAAGTTCAGTGATGTCTTCTTTGTGCTATTTCTCCATGTCAACCAAGGTCTAGAGAATTAAAGATGTATGATCTTCTTTAGGTGGTCCAGATTGGAAGTTTTAAGGGGGCCTTGGTTGGGTGGGTTGATAAGGACGGGGAGCCTGTGGTCGAGGTTGGAATTGAGGTCTTAGATTTGGGTTATTTTCCGACCACAAAAAGTTAGGACGATTACGCCATCCAGAGTTGTAAGTGTTGGAGAAAGGATTATTCTAGATGGCGTGAAGATCCTCGCAGGTATGAGGAGCTCCGAGATAATCAGGGTACGAGGGTTCAGAGTTCCCCCAATTGAGGTGGGCTGACCTGTAGTTGCCTCCGAAGCCATAATCAGACAGGGGTGGATATGCATCCATCCCCAAGGAGTGGTACATGTTGTGTGCAACCTCCCTTCCTGTGGGCAGGTGCGCGTATGTGCTTTGAGGTGCAGAGGTGGATTTGTGTAGATGACAAATGGTGTCGTCCACCTTCTTCTCGATAACGGAGACCTTGTCCAATTGACTGGCTACCAACTCCAGATCAACGGATGCGGAAAGGCCTCGGGATTCGTGTACCCCCCGATTATTTGTCAATGTGCGGGTGGACGTCCGGTCGTACACACCCAATGACTCATTGTTCAGGGAGTTCTTGCACATGTTCTTGAGAATTTCCCAGATTGTGTCCTCATGTTGACTCATGATGCTACCACCACAGGTTGCATTGACAAAGAGTTTGATATCTGCACGGAGTCCATGGTAAAAGGATTGGACTTGTTCCCACTTCGAAACTCCGTGATAGGGGCACTTATGCATGAGATCTAGAAAATGATCCCATGCCTTGTGTAGAGATTCTCCCACTCCTTGGGAGAAGTGCATGATTTGGTGCCACATTTTGTTGGTACGACCAATGGGGTAGAATTTTTGCAGGAAGGCAGTTTGAAGTTCTCCCCATGTTTTGATCGTGTGTGGTTGAGTCTGAAACCAGTGAGCGACCTTGTCAGCCAGGGAGAATGAGAAGAGCTTTAAGAGTAATCCGTCCCGATTTTGTCCATCTACCCCAAAAGTGTGGGCCAGATGTTTTAGGTTTTTGATGCGCTGGAAAGGATCCTCGGAGTTCAAACCATGAAATTTTGGGGTCATATGAAGCATGCTAGGCTTGAGATCTACCTCGAGTCCTCCCACAGGAATGTTGATTCGGGGTTCGATTTTCACCGCTGTGGGATTATAGTGATCTCGCATTTGGGGACACGGCGGTGGGTTGATGATGGCATTGATTCGATTTTGGAAATCTTGGAATTGTTACTCAAGATTAGGTTGCTCTCCTTGGTGATCCATATCTGATGAAGGGAAAGTAGGTTCTGAATCAGAGGATGTGTCAATGTGATCAGGTTGTTGGACAAACACGGAAGTCGAGGTTCGACATCGACGGGAGTGAATAGCTAATGGACCTCAACCAGAACATGCACCGATGGAATAGATCAGGGATAGCAGGTGATGGACCCAATCAAGACACCCAAAAATTTTGGATGACTATAGAGGATCGAGGCAGATGATACCCCTTAGTCAGAAAGTCGTCCACCTGAGAATTACCTGGGCAGCCAGAGAGGGAGAGTCCTGCGAAGACCCCTACATAGTAGGTGTAACGACCCGATTCCCGAGTCCCTACGAGACACGAGAACCGGACCGACTCAACTAATCCCAAGACCTAGTCGTCCAACGAGGAAGTAACCAAAAGAGCAGTAAAATAAATCACATTCAGCATGAATATAACTAACAGTAAGAAAATACAGCAGTAAGGAAAGAAACCACTACAGTATATACCACCACAACAGTAGAACAACATTCATAACATAATATGAACTGCAGGTAAAGAAAAGTACAGCGGAAACAAGAACTACTCACTACAGTGGAACAACAAGAGGTACAAAGTGAGCAGTGGTAACTCTATTGGACCCTACTCGGCCCAGCGTCCTCTGCAGCCGCTGACCCTGGCTGCTCAACACCTGGTCCTGAAAGGTAACGAGTGTAACACGTCAGCAAAACGCTGAGTAGAGTGGCAGCTAAACTAAAGAAGCAGTAAAGTGTACAGTAGCTGTTTTATTTTCTTTCTTCCTTTATTTACGTCTTTCTATTGTTTCATAATTTATCTATTTCTCAGATCCTTCACTTGATTTTGAATGTTCCTCGTGGGAACGATCCTGATTGCAGTCTTTTCCAAAAAGTAGAAGTAGCACATGGTGCTCTCCTGGCCGTGAGAGTCCCCCGTGGTGATCCTACTCTCAGTCAACCACCCCAAGATCATGGACAGGCGTAACGGTGACTACGGCACGCGCGATAAACGCACAGGTAGCTAACCTGCACTGGCACGTGGTCAGTTGTTTCCGTTAACGGGTGTGCCCAAAGCACAGCACGGAACCAGTACAGGGCAGAGCCCTCTCAGTAACAGGGGGTCCAACCCCTCCACAGTAACCAAACAGGGGCCTTGCCCCTCCACAGTCGGCGCACCCTCGCCTGACTACCTTGGCTTGCCCCAGAGGGCCTAACAAGTCGATGTAGGAGGCTCGCAGAACCCCGGGGCCCGTGGGGTAGCTAGTACATCCCTACACTAGTAGCTCTCCTCGGTACTACGTACACGAGGGCCAGCAAGTCGGTACAAAGTGGCCAGTCCTAACCCCGGGTCCCTGGGGCGGCTAGCTCCGCTCTGCACTAAACAGGTACAGGTACTTCCCTTGGTACTACGTACCCAAGAGACAACACACTACCACGCCTTTCTTTCTCAGTTCCATTCCTTTCCCTTTCCAGGAGTTCCACTCCTAATTTCTCGTAGGGTTCCAGTTCTTTTATCTCAGAACATCTAGGTTTCACTTTCCAGTTTCACGTTCTTACAATCCATGTTCTCAGTCACGTTTATTTATTCATAACAGGCAGCTGTTAATGCAATTTACAGGCAGCTAATTGTTCCTTTCCATTTTTCCAAGACTGCAGTATTCATATCCTTCACTAGTTTTCCCCGTGCTAGGATTCATGCCATATCCTAGGGTCTATCATACAATTTAGTTTTCCAGCCCTACGATTCATGCAACACCTAAGATCTATCATTCAATCTATTTCTCATTCCTAGGATTCATGCAATATCCTAGGTTCTATTTATTGTTCCATAATTTAACAGATTATACAATTAAACTTAAAAGCCACTCTACCAGTTACAATGGGAGTACTAGGGGCGTGGTCGGAAATCCCGCGTGCCTTCGCAACCCCCGAGACTGCAACGGAACGGAGTCCTATCACAAGGATCAAACACAAGGAGTTTCTCAAAACAGTATATAGCTACTGTAGACGGGTAGAGGATTTAATTCCGAAAAGAACGTAACTCGAAATGCGGAAAACGGAACCCAAACGGGCCCTAAATGGGTCGAAAATGACAAAACAGTGCAAAATCAGACGTCTGGAACTTCTTCCAGACGTCTTAAAAAGTGGATCAGGGTTACCTTGCTCTGCGTGGGCTCTCAGACGTCCAGAAGCCTGCGGAGGCGTCTGGCCTAGTTCCCAGACGTCCGATGGTCACCCCGGACGTCTGGAAGTCGCTCCCGTCGTCTGGTACTACAGCCAGACGTCTGATTCGCGTTGGATGGCGAATCACCGAACCTGCGCTTACCCATTTCTCTCTCTCAGTACGGTCAGTCGAAGGAAAGGAAGGGAGACAGAAATAACTCACCTTTCAGACGTCTGGACAGTCCTCCAGACGTCCTCCCTGTCGTCTGGCTAGAAGCTCAGACGTCTGATTCTGGAAAAGTTTCCAGAACCAGGGCGCGACTCGCCCTCCACCCGCGACGCACGGCCGCGTCGCGCCTCGTCTGCCTGCTGCTCGAGCTGCAGCAGTCCTCCCGCGTCGCTCCACGCCCGCTGCGCCCCCCGCCGGCCGGCCCTAGCAGCCCCGGCGAGCTCGCCTTCATGGCCGAGCACCTCTTCCCACGTGTAGCACCTCCTCCCACGCTCACCGCGGCTGTCGCTGCCGCCGCTCACTCGCGCTCGCTCTCGCGCACCGGCTGGAAGGAGAAGAGGAAGGGGTCGAAGGTGACGGGAGTGAGGGAGAGGGCGTGCCCTTCTTAAGGCCACACGAGGAGGAGAGAGAGAGCGGGATAGAGGGCACAGGAGGGAGAGGGAAAAAGAGAGAGAGAGACGCTGAGCGCGCAGACGAAATACGCGTGCCGAAAATAACCGAATCCCAGATGTCTGGAAGGGGTTCCAGACGTCTGTACCGACGTCTGGGCCACCTCCCAGACGTCTTAAAAGATGTCTGAAGCCGTGCGTTCGTAACAGTAGAGCACCCCCACTAGTTACAGGGTTTCCCCTACCCGACCTATCTTGTCACTGAGTGTTACGACTCGGTTCTCGGATCCCTACGGGACCCGAGACCAGCTCGCCTCGACTAATCTCAAGACCTAGTCGTCCAACGAGAAATAACCAAAAGTAGGAAATAAACCACATTCACACATGCAATATAACTAAGCATAAGGAAAAGAGAGATGTAGAGGAACAGTAGAGCTAAAAGTCTCAACAAAGTAATACATGCCATCACAACAACCACAACGGAAAAGAAAATAGAAAGTAACAGGAACAGTAAACTAGATGTCTATTACTTACTACAACAGCACAAAACAACAGGGCTAAAAAGAAACAACTACGGCTGAGCTCGGCTGGGTCCAACACCCTCTACAGCCGGAAGCTCAGGCTGCTCAACTCCTAGTCCTGAACAGGGTTACGAAAAGATAGAGTCAGCGAACGCTGAGTAGAGTGGTGTTTACATTATTTATGCATAAGCAAAGTAAAATAAGTAACCAGGTTTTATTCTCATTTCTATTTATCTCATTCATGTACTTCTGGTTCATTTATTTTACAAAGGATCCAAGTATTTCTTGATCTTGATTGTAGTATTTTCTGTGGAGTAGAAGGTACACGTGGTACTCTCCTGGCCGGGAGAGTCCCCTACGGTAGTCCTAGACCAAGTCAACCACCCTGAGATCACTGTCGCGACGTAGCGATGACTATGGCACGCGTAATAAGCTCACGGGTAGCTACCCCGCACTGGCACACGGTCAGTCGTTTCCGCTAGCGAGTACGCCTAAAGTATAGCACGGAACAGTATAGGGCCTTGCCCTCTCAGAACCAAACAGGGATCTCGCCCCTCCACAGTCTGTGTACCCTCGTCCAACTACCTCGATTTGCCCAGAGGACCTAAAAGTTGATGTAGGTTGGCTAGACCTAACCCCGGGTCCTGTGGGGTGGCTAGCTCCCTCCCTACACTACTAGCACACCTTGGTACTACATACGCAAGGGCAAAATAGGAGTTGGTGTAGAGTGACCAGTCCTACCCCAGGTCTCAACCCAAGGGGTGGCTGGCTCCCCCTCTACCCTAAAAGGGACAGTCGCTCTCCTTGGTACCGTGTATACAAGTGCCAGCTCACTTCCCTTCTACATACCAGATTTCCTTTCATACACAGGAGTTCTAATCCTAATTCCCCGTAGGGTTCATGCTCATATTCATCTCATTATCAATATCCGGATCACATTATCCAATTCTAAATTTTCCGTCACATACAAGCAGCTCAAGTTTTCATATCCAAAACATTATCTTATAATTACACTAATACCATTGCTAGCAACTGATTTTAAACATGCACTCAAGTAAACAGTACAGCTCAAAAAAGGCTCATACATTTCTATCCTAGGGTTCATTTCACATCCTAGAGTTCGATCCAATTATTCCAAACAAGCACATTCCTATTTAAATATTAACAACTGAATTAAACCACTCTACCGGGTATCACAGGAGGAATGGGGGCCTGCATTGCAGATCTCGTCGTCTCCGGGAGCCCCGAACACGCACCAACTGGTAACCTGTACCAGCGACTAATTTACATCAAACGAGTTCAAAATAGTAGGTACTTAACACGAACACGTAGATAAACTCGAGTAGAAAACAATGGTACTTCGTTTGCGGAAATCCGATTCTGTTTGGGCCCTGAACGAGCCAAAAACACGGTTACTGTCCAAAATAAGATGTCTAGGACTAGTCCCAGATGTCTTAAAAGACGTCAGATCTTACCTCTCACTTCTTGCGACTACCTCAAATGCCTAGACTCCTCTGTAACCGTTTGAGAGTTCCAGACGTCAGACCATCCTTCCAATCGTCTAGAAGTGCCGTCGGACGTCTGGCAATGTGGTTAGACGTCCAAAAGTGCCTGGAAGGGTGCACCGCGTGCCTTTCCAATGCTTTGCACCTGCGTCTGGAAACGTAGACCTATTTTTAGCCAAACCACCCTATATTATCGTCTACATGGCGAAAAGTAGCATTGGAAACACGTACCTCCATGCGATAATATGCTTTCAGATGTCCGGCTTCAGCTCCGGATGTCCTAATGCCTCTACAGACGTCTAGTCAACTCGCCAGATTCTGATACTGGAAAAATTTCCAGTACCAGAACCTCCTCCGTGGTGTTCCCTTCCTTGCAGTGCCGCCCGCAGCACGCCGCAGTAGCCTTAGCAGCTGGAGAGGGCTTCCTCGCGTGCGTGCCCACCGTCGCTCTCACGAGCTCTACCGAGCTTGATGTAAACACGTTTACACTACTTAAAATGTCTATTTATGCATGTTCTTAAGCATAGGATTGCATTGCATGCTATAAATATTGCATAACATGCATCATCTCGCATTTAGAGTAGTTTGAATAAAATGGAGGTTAATCGTCTCCTTTTATGTTCATGGACAGGGCAAACTTTTTATCGGGGCCTCAGATCGAAGATCCAACCATACAGATGTGATCAGGGCAACGATTGGAGTTCAACGACCCCAAGATCGTCCTAATCAGGCATCTGTAGTATCAGATAGAGACCGAGGAACCCTAAAAGATCAAGGGCCAAGGTGGTGTGTATCCACACTTCAAATGACAAATCCGACCGCACGAAGGGATTCGGATCGACGATCGTAGCCTAACAGCGTCAAAATCGACTCAATCCGACAACCGTGGCACTACCTACATCATTTAGAAGATGGACGGCCAAGATGGTGCCACGTGGCCCCATCTCAGCCGTCCAACTGGCCCTCAAGCACTGCCGCACCTTCTCTTCTTCAATCAGACGCGCGATCTGGGCCGTTGGATCTTGATCCAACGGCTGTGGATGCACGCGCCTTAACTCATCCGCGAGACCATTTCCTCTCCGTAGCGTAGCGATTCAGCGCCATATCGCAAGGTGCTGGCATGGGATCGAGTTGCAGCTAGCAGGCGAAGGGCGCGAGCGAGCGTCGGATCGCGATCGAACTGCTTTGCGCACCCGATAACGCTCACGCGATATTTCACTCACAGCGAGAACGCGGCATCGCACGCGATTGGGCGCGCAGCGCAGGCAGACGAAGGCACGATTGAAGTCGTCCGATCTCCTGATTGGACGACTAAGGATCACTGAACGTGTGCGTGCGTTGCGCGTGCAGGCAAGCGAGCGGGTGCGCGCACGCTGCCCACTACGCCCACGTTCAGACCTTTAGCGACGATTTTATCCGTCACTAAAGGTCCTGAATTAATGTTTTAAGAGTTGTACTTATCAAATTGCCCCCACTCCTTGCAACTATAAAAGGAGACCCCCTCCACACGAATTTCTCATCCCTTCCTTCTTTTCTCTCCCTCCCCAAAGCTCAAGAGAACCTTGTCCCACACCTGGGATGCTTCTCGCAAGATAAAGTCAATTTTCCGTCCCCCTTTCGAAAGCGAATCCCGCGACGACAACGACATGCTGCCTTGTTCCCGTTCTTCTGCTTCGTCCGTCTTCGTCCTTCTTCATCCAGGCATCGTTCCGTCCGGCTCGTCCTCCTAGCAACCGTCGAGGAGGATATCTCTCTCCCCATTCTTTTTACTGCTTTCTAGAATAGATTTACTGCTTTCTAGAGTAGTTCGGCTCATCCTCCAAGCGACCGTCGAGGAGGATATTTCTCTCTCCATTCTTTTAATGCTTTCTAGAGTAGATTTACTACTTTCTAGTGTAATTGTTTTCTGCTTTCTAGTTGTAATGTTTAGTGAAACAAACAATCTCTTTAATGATGAATTCCCTGTTCATTCTACATCTCGTTTTGATTTCTGTTTGTAATATTCTCCCTCTTACTCTCTCTTTCTTCTATTTATTGTAGATAGTTAGATAGTTTTAATCAATTGAATTACTTCATGACAAATAAAACAAACGCGTTGTTTTTAAATCAAACGTCTGTCTCCCTGTGTTCGACCCGGAATTTTCATTTTGGTATAAATTTTATTTGTTAAACACGAGTTCTCCGCTTTCAAACTACGACAGGTTTTTCAAAATCAAACACGTTAACGTAGCAACTCACACGTTCAATAGATCTCCTTCAGCCTCGACCCCCCCCCCCCCCCCCCACGCTTTCACTGCTCTCTCCTCCTCCGTGTCCCACCTCTCTCTCTCTACTTCCTCTCCACTCATTGCACGGAAGGCTGGGAGGAAGGTGAAGGCTGGTTGGAGGAAGGTGTGGAGGTGGTGGCTGGTGTGGAGGGTTTTAAATAGGAAGGGTTTAGGGGTGACGGGTGTGGAGGAGAGAGAGAAGCTCTGCGCGTCGCTCACACGCAGAGCGAAAAGTACGTACGATATTTTCCAACACCCCAAACAGGCACCGGGTCATTTCACTAAGGATCCAGGTAAACCAGAATGGGGACTTAACCTCTTAAGTCTACCAATTTTAAATTAAGAGCAAGGTGTTTATGATTTCACTTGAACTTTAAGATGATTTTGTGCAAAGTGACCTAATTTGAAGATTTGTTAACCCAACAAGGTGAGTCAACTTCACCTGTTTTGACCTTTGAAAAATTTAGGTCCCTCTTTTAGTGTTCAAATGAAATTAAGAGCCTGTTTTTAGGATTTGTTTGAATAGATCAATTCAACCAAGGCTTAGGCACACACTATTTGGGAAGGTTAATTCTTGATTAAGCAAGTGTGTCTCTAAAAGTTTAATCTGGAAACCCTAATTGGCTCTGATTGGTCCAATTCACTTTTGTCCAAATGTGGTGCCTAGGGCTCAAGTAAGAAGGTAAAAGCCCTAGATACCTTAAGATCCTAAGTAGGTGCACAAATCAATGCTTGGATGTTTCTCTAGAATGTATCAAATCAGGCAACTTGATGATTTGTCTAAGAATAGAATGCAAGTAACCCTAACAGAATTTTTCCTTTTTTAGCCTTTCTGAATCAGGGGCTTAGAAGAGGGTGGATGGAGTTTACCTGCCCCTGGAGTGGCTGATGTGAGGCTGATCTTCTTTCAATGAATCCCTGAAACAGATCACAGTCGAAAGAGATAGAGCAAGTTAGTATCAGATTAAATATTGCAATCCTAAGATCTAAATTACGCGTTGCTCCCCGGCAACGGCACCAAAATGTTGTTCGCTCTGAAACGGGTTTTAAAATCGTTGGGTATAGTATAGGTCGAATTAGTGCAGAAAATAAATAGAATTTATTACTCGAATGAATGTCCGAAGTCGAACACAGGGAACAATTGACAAACATACTTCTCAAGATTGCAATTCAACACAAAAATATAATCAATAGAATTCCAAGCAAATATGATTGAAAGTGATTGTCAGATAATGTAAAAAGAATGGGGTAAAATGGTGATTTGAATCACCAATTACCCCTAACAATTATATCAAATATTTCAACAATACAAAGCAATTCAATTACACGTATGATAAAAGCAAAGTGCACTTCAAATGAAGCTCGGACGTCTGCTCAGTCGGTCAAACGACTTATCCTGCTTTCTGTTATAGTGCCCGGCTGCTTCTCCTTCTCTCTGTTGGGCTTCTCTCTTCTACAGCTTCTCTTCTCTTCTTCTTCTGGCTGCTCTTCTTTTCTTCCTCTGCGGCTGTGCCTTCTCTCTTCTTCTTCCTTCCTCATGCGTAAGGGGGAGGTTCCTTAAATAACTAAGTGTCGGCCGTTGGACCTGAGAGCAAAACCCCCTTGCCCCCGCGTGCTTTCCTCTCCTTCTCTCTCTAGGATCCGCCCTCCCAGGGACTCAGGTTATCGGGAATTCGGGTAGAGCGCACCTGAGACCAGGGCTGCCTGCAGTGGGTAGCAGCCAAGGTCTGTGAGCTTAGGCGGGTAAACGAATCAGACTAGGCCCGTGGGATACGTGTCACGTGCGAGGCAGTGTAGGGGTAAGAGGGGACCTCAACCCCATGTGTTGAGGCAAATAGCCAACAACACAAATTCAATTTATGCGTTGTTTGGAGTTATGCCACGCTCGATGTGGCACTGATGATAGTGCCTCTTCTTCGCGCAGCTAGCAGCAGTCGTTCCTTCGGCAAATTCACGGTCAAGCTGTGGTCCTAGGATGATTCCACAGCAACTGGAGTCGAGGAAGACGAAGAAGATGAATCTGCCGCTGGTATTGCAAACGAACGACGAGGGAGGTCGGGAGGAATCGCTGGAGCTCGAGGAGCCTTTCTTCCGGAAGAGGGAGGAGGATTATGGGAAGTTTTCAGCCAAAATCGAGCTTGCGATCTTTGGTTTGATCTTGGGGTCTTTTTATAGGCCTCTAGAGAGAGTTTTGAGTTTGGGAAGCAAGCTTCCCAAGCTTGGAAAGCTCGCCGGAGTAGGAATTCTCTAAGATACCGAAATCTATCATGCATTCACATGAGAGATTGGGAAGGTTTTAGGGTGTAGGAATTGGCTCAAAAGGAAGGGAATTCCTTGACGAACATCCCTTTCAAATCTGAGAGGGATTCGTCAAGGAATAAAGGAGAACTTGCCAAATTTAAGTCATCTGAATTTGTAGGAATAGGATTCATAGTGCCAGGGACCTATTTGAAGAAAATGATGATAAAAATAGGGACTGAAATGCAAAGGATTCGAAAGTTAGGGGCAGATGTGTCAGATAAAAGAGTTAGACAGGACCGAATTGCAAACTAAGTTAAGATGATCTCAGATTAGACCCAAATTTTGGTACAAACCTAATTTGGACATAAGGAATTTAATGGTGATGTTGGATTTTAGTTTTGACCTAGTTTGACTAGGTAATTTATGCAAAAATTTAAATTACGGCAAAAGTCTTCCTATCGCTCTATTTTAGGTCAAGACGAAATTTAATGGTCAAATCAAGCATACCAAACCCTAGAGAATATTTTTCTCTGAATTTTAGAGCATTTAGGTGAATTTTATCCTGACGAGAACTTCATTTAATTAAGTGGGTTTATTTTTAGGGTTTCAGAAGTCATTCAACTATCAAAACACGTGAAAACCCTTTTCTATCTGTTCTAACCCACTTGTTAGACTTTTTAGATCATTTAACCTTTAATTAGCCCCTGCGAAAACCCACGGATATTCCGCATTCAAGATATGATGGTAAAATTACAATTTTATCCATGTTTTCTTGTCTTTTTCTCAGAATAATTATGCAATGAATTAAGTCTCTCTAGCGGCTATGTAGGAGCACTTAATGACTTAATTAGATCAAATTGAGTTAGTTATGGCTCATGATGGTGTTCCCATCAACGCTGCATTATTGTGAACCATTAATGACTTCCCCGCATATGCAAATTTGTCGGGATGGAGTACAAAGGGAAAGTCTGCTTGTTCAGTATGTATGGATGACACACATCATCTTCGACTACCTGAAAGCAACAAGTTCTATTATTTGCAACACCATAGATTCTTGCCAATTGAGTATAGATGACGAACAACAGTGTTTAAGGACAAGTTCGACGGTAAAAGTTGTCGGTATTCTTCTAAGAATCTGAAGAATAAGCTAAGTACAAATTCAATAAAGTTGTCAGGTTCTCAAATAATGGAGAAATTACAACAACTTCGCAACATACGATTAGGTCGGCTATTTAAGAAGATCAAATAGCTTTGAAACATACAGGTTTTAAAAGAAGAGCATTTTCTTCTTGGAACTCCCATATTAGAAAGATCTAACTATTCAACATAATCTTGATGTGATGCATATTGAGAAGAATGTCATGGACAACATTTTGGATGTGTTCAACATAACTGATAGTTCAAAAGATACAATGAAAATGAGAAAAGACACGATAACTTTAGGCATTCGTCCAGAGTTACATGTTATTAGAAAAGAAGATGGCAGTTTTGACTTTTCGGAAGCCATTTACAACTTAAATAGTGATCAATGAGAGAAAGTTTTCACCACCTTGAAAGAAGTACGAGTGTTAGATGGCTATTCTTCACAACTTTCTCGATGTGTAAATGAGGCTCAAAAGAAAATTAGTGGGTTAAAGAGTCACGACAGTTACGTTTATATGCAAGTCTTGTTTCCACTAGCTACTCGTGGAGTGCTACCTGATCCAATTGTGGATTCATTTACAGAGATGAGCCAATATTTCAAAGCTATCTATTTGGAAACTATAGATTCTAATTTATTATAGTATTGGGATAAGCAAATAGTCGTCATATTATGTAAAATGGAGCAGATATTTCGTTCGACGTTCTTTGATGTCATGGTTCATTTAACTCTACATCTTGCAAATGAAGCGAAAGTTGCTAGGCCTGTGCAATACAAATGGATGTATCTAGTTGAACGGTTTCTAAAGAAACTTAAAGATTATGTGTTGAATAAGGCTAAGCCTAAAGGATCTATTGTGGAAGGATATCTTGTAAAAGAGTCCATTAACTTCTGTGCCGTGTATATGGACGAGACAGACAATCGATATAATCGATTATAAAGAAATTATGATGAAGGGTACAATAAGAACGATGAAGATTGTCTTTTCAGATTTGATATTCCAGGAAGGTCTATCCTCCACACAGAGTACAAGTAAATCTCTGAAATTGATCGACGTCTAGCTCACTTGTACATTCTTAAGTAGATTCCAGAAGTTGAAGCATTTTATAATGAATTTAAGGAGTGTTCACATCCAGAAACACACGAGGTCGACTTTCTCGAGTGGTTTAAACAACGTGTTATGCAAATGAAAGAAGAGAACGACTCACGATGGGTGGAAGACTACAACATAATATTGGATCAACCGTTAAGTCGTGGACATTACCATTCAGGTTACATTATAAATAGATTCAGATTCAGGATAAAATCCATAGATGATACAAAGGCCACGCAGCATGTTGGTGTTGTTGTCAGTTGTGATTTGAATACTGGTTGTGATGGCTACTACAGACATATCGAAGAAATCGTTGAGATGAGCTTCAGATACGACCATAGGGTTGTCCTTTTCAAGTGCAATTGGTTCGACATGTTCAAAGAAGGCATCTGATTCAAACTTGATAAGAAGCACGATTTTTTAAGTTTGAATAAGAATCGTCGAATTCTTCATTCTTCAGAACCTTTTACATTAGCATGTCAAGTATCTCAAGTCTTCTATGTCCCTGAAAACAATAGTAATGGGTGGCTTATACCTGTACGGACAATTTCACGTGAATATTTTGACGCGTAGAAAGATGTTGAAAATGAAGTAGAAGCAGATGCTTATCAAGAAAACTTACCAGAAGTTCGTGTAGGTGCAATGTATATTGATATGTAAAGTATAATTATCTTTTATATCATTTTTCATCTGGCATTTCTCAATTTGTAGTGAAAGCTTCATGTATAATTACATTAGTAGAAAAGGAAATCAATAACAATCCAGTTCAATAAAACCAAATTAGTTCAATCGATCTAACCACCGATCTAACCAGTCCATGCTAGCATTCCTTCTAAACTGGTGAACCATTTAAACCGACCACTGTAGGGCTAGTTCTTGGTTCAACCGGTTGGACCAATTATCGCTTTTAATAAAAATATATATAGAATATTTAAGCAGCCACACTACTCAATGATAACGAATGTAATGATCCCAACAAAAATCAACCCCTTGAAGTTTGAAAATCTATGCAGCTACCTGGTAACTCTTTTCAGTGAAAAGTAACTCAAGAAATTATACCACAGATTATGGTGAATAAATGATCATCTATCGCTCAGATTATGGTGATACGACCTCTCCCCCTAAATGAAGTACAGTTCTGGTGCAACCAAATTGACCATATGAAAATCACAGGGGATGCTGTCCCCAACTTTGATCTTAACACCTGCATAAGCAATTTCTAAAGGTGAAGGTGAAGGGAGAGAAAATAACATCCTAAGCAGCAATTATGCTGATAGAAAGCCAGAAGTCATTGATCTGGTAGTGGCAAAGTCAAGCATTTCTTATAGAGTTGGAGAGCTTGTTAGACTCATAAGTTTCTGCCTGTGAGACACTTAGTTTACTTTGGTGGCATTAACTATACCAACAACCTATCTTTCATGAACCAACACTTGCATTACAGTGTGAGATCTACCAAGCTAAGCTCAGTCATAACCCATCAACTCAAACAAAAAGTAGATTTAAAAAAGGATCCCCAGCTCTGAATAATATTGATATCAAGCCCCTTTTTGCCTGAATGAACAACTAGCTCCCTAATCAAATCACCAACCAGGATCCCCTGCTGTACTCAACCCTTGGATTAAGATCTAAGGGCCAAAACCCCCTCCCACATTTAAAAAAGGGAAAAAATTCCAGGAGTTATTTATGGTGGCTAGCCTGACTTGCAGTTTTGTTTATGTTTATGTTTATGTTTTACTATAAAATGTGTGATTTTAATTATATCATGTAAAATGTGTCATTTCCTGTAACGAGCGCGTGCCCCAGACGTCTTTTAAGACGTCTGGGAGGTGGCCCAGACGTCTGTAAAGACGTCTGGGATCACATCCAGACGTCTGACTAGACGTCCGGGATATTTTACAGACGTCTGGCGAACAGTTATGCTCGCACGGGATATTCGTCTGCGCGCCTGTGCGCGCAGACCTGCGATCCTGCCTCTTTCTCTGCGGCGGCAGGCGACTGCGACCGCCTTCTCTCTCCTCTCCGCGCGGCGTTAAAAGGGGGGCGCGCCTCCCCTCCCGTCTCCACCATCTTCCTCCTTCTTCTCCTGCCTGTGCGCGAGAGCGAGCGGACGTGAGGGCGCAGCGGCAGCGGCAGCCGCAGTAGGCGCGGAGGAGCTGCGGCGTGCGAGGGCGGGGCTCTGCCGTGAGGGCGAGCTCACCGGGAGCGGCTTGGCCGGCCGGCGGAGGGCGCAGGGGGGCGCAGAGCGTCGCGGAGAGGGACCTGCTGCGGGCGGAGCAGCGGACGCGCGAGGTGCGACGCGGGCGGCGTCGCGAGCGGAGGCCGAGCAAGGTTCTGATTCTGGAAAAATTTCCAGAATCAGACGTCTGGATTGATATCCAGACGGCAAGGTCGACGTCTGTGAGATCATACAGACGTCTGAAAGGTGAGTTTCCGCTTCCTTCTTCTTTTTGTCGACTGACCGTACTGAGGGAGGAGGGTTGGCTGTGCGCAGGTGTTCTGATTCGTCATCCTTTGCGAATCAGACGTCTGGAAGTTGTACCAGACGGCGGGAGTGACCTCCAGACGTCCAAGGTGACCATCGGACGTCTGGGATCTAGGAAAGACGTCCCTGCAGACTTCTGGACGTCTGGGAAACCACGCTGAGCAGGTAATTCTCTGATCCACCGTTTAAGACGTCTGGAAGGAGTTCCAGACGTCTGATTTTGCACAGTATTGTCTTTCTCGACCCGTTTAGGGCCCGTTTGGGCTCCGTTTTCCGTGACTCGAGTTGCGTTCGTTTCAGAATTAATTCCTCTACCCGCCTACAGTAGCTATACACTGTTTTGAGACACTCCTTGTGTTTGATCCTTGTGATAGGACCTCGTTCGGTTGCAGTCTTGAGAGTCGCGGAGGCGCGCGGGATTCCCGATCACGCCCCCATTACTCCCGTTATACCTGGTAGAGTGGCTTTAAGTATTAATAAAATCTGTTAAAGTATGGAACCATAACTAGAACCTAGGGCATTGCATGAATCCTAGGAATGAGAAATATATGGAATGATAGCTCCTAGGTGTTGCATGAATCCTAGGGCCGGGAAACTAGATTGTATGATAGATCCTAGGATATGGCATGAATCCTAGGATGGAAAAACTAGTGGAATGTATATTACTGCAGTCTTGGAAAAATGGAAAGGAATATATATAAAGCTGCCTGTAAATTTAATTAACAGCTGCCTGTTATGCATAAAGAATCATGTTTGAGATCATGGAATTGGAGAACGTGAATCTGGAAAGTGAAACATATGATGTTCTGAGATAAAGAGCTGGAACCCTACGGGGAATTAGGAGTGGAACTCCTGGAAAGAAAAGGAATGGAACTGAGATGTAGTTTGTACTGTCTCTTGGGTACGCAGTACCAAGGGAAGTACCTGTACCTGTTTTAGTGCAGAGTGGGGCCAGCCGCCCCAGGGACCCGGGGTTAGGCTTGGCCGCTCTGTACCGACTTGTTGGCCCTCGTGTACGTAGTACCGAGGAGAGCTAGTAGTGTTAGGAGAGTACTAGCTACCCCACGGGCCCCGGGGTTCTGCTAGCCTCCTTCACCGACTTGTTAGGCCCACTAGGGCAAACCAGGGTAGTCTGGCGAGGGTGCGCGGACTGTGGAGGGGCAAGGCCCCGGTTTGGTTACTGTGGAGGGGTTGGACCCCTGTTACTGAGAGGGCTCTGCCCTGGTTCCGTGCTGTGCTTTGGGCGCACCCGTTAACGGAAACGACTGACCGCGTGCCAGTGCGGGCTAGCTACCTGTGCGTTTATCGCGCGTGCCGTAGTCACCGTTACGTCTGTCAGTGACCTTGGGGTGGTTGACTGAGGGTAGGATCACCACGGGGGACTCTCCCGGCCAGGAGAGCACCACGTGCTACTTCTACTTTTGGAAAAGACTGCAATCAAGATCGTCCCACGAGGACATCCGAGATCAAGTAAAGGATCTGAGAAGTAAATGAAATAGTGAGAAAAATTGAAAGATGTAAATAAAGGAAGTAATAGAACATAACAGCTACTGTACACTCTACTGTTGCCTTTAGTTAGTTTGCCACTCTACTCAGCGTTTTGCTGACGTGTTACACTCGTTACCTTTTTCAGGACCAGGTGTTGAGCAGCCAGGGTCGGCGGCTGCAGAGGACGCTGGGCCGAGTAGGGTCCAGTAGAGTTACCGCAGCTTTGTACCCCTTTTTGTTTCTGTTCTAGTGAGTAGTTTCTGTTTCCGCTGTACCTTCTTTACCTGCAGTTTTTGTTTATGATAAATGTTGTTTTACTGTTGTGGTGGTGCCTACTGTAGTAGTTTCTTTCCTTACTGCTGTACTTTCTTACTGTTAGTTATATTCATGCTGAATGTGGTTTATTTTGCTATCTTTTGGTTACTTCCTCGTTGGACGACTGGGTCTTGGGATTAGTCGAGTCGGTCCGGTTCTCGTGTCTCGTAGGGACTCGGGAATCGGGTCGTTACATTTCCTTTTTACAGGATTTTGGAAAATTTACGTAATATGGGGGAGACTCTGCCGAATTTTTTTCAAATTTTTTATTTTTATTTATTTATTTCATAATATTTATACAAATCATAATTTTTTTTAATGTATATGCAGATGAAATTCAAGAAATTTGCAAATAGGGGTAAGAATGGTGAGGGCACCTCAGCGAGTAGGGATGAGACCCAGCCACCCAACACCCAGCCACCCAGCACCTAGCCCACCCAGCCCCCCCGCACCTAGCCACCTCACCACAGCCTACCCAACCCCACTACACCCAGCCACCCCGCACCCAACCACCTTGCACCCAGACTCCCCCATCCGTTCCAGAGTCCATCCCTTTACCTACTCCCCACCAACACCCAGCTATCATGATACCTAATCCCACATATATCCGGCAGTAGCGTGAATATGTTCAGCCTGGTGATCATGCCTAACAGTACCAATAAAAGGGCAAAAAGGTGGTTACCAATGTGGTGCATGAGCCAGAGCCAGAGTGTTAAGACCCGCATTGTTAAGCCCTTTTAAGATGTCCGGACTTTAGGTCAGATGTTTGGTAAGACGTCTAGACTGAGGGTCAGACGTCTTGTAAGAAATCTGGACTCATTCCCAGACATCTGAAAATCGAGAATTTTGAGTACGAGCTCGTGTCTGCGCGCGTGCTGCGAGCAGACAATACACGTCCCTCGTTTTCTTCTTCTTCTCTCTCCTTCCGCACGATGAAAACCCTAAACCCACACCCTTATATAAGGCCCCCTCCTCTCCCTCATTTCACCCCCACTTCCCAGACACTTTCCTCCTTCCTCCAACGAGAGTAGCAAAGCGAGAACGGTGGAGAGGAGTGACGTGAGAGGAGAGGAGGAGCAGCGTGAGAAGGAGAGGAGAGCAAGCTTGCGAGCTTGTGTGGGAGCTCGTCGGTGAGCTCACGGCCGGAGCGGCGCGTGCGTAAAGTAGAGGAGCGTGTCGGGGAGGTCCTCTCCGACACTGCTGCAGCCGGAGCAGCAGGCGAGAGGGCGTGGCGCTAGAGGTCGGAAGCAGGTTCTGGTTCTAGGTTTTTCCCAGAATCAGACGTTTGGAGCGACGTCCAGATGACGTAGTCGATGTCTAGAGGAGGTTCCAGACGACTGAGGGGTAGACTTCGCGAAGGTACGTCTTCTTTGCGGATATAGCCATGCAGGCCGCTCCGCCGAGGCACTGTTTCATGCCTTTTTGAGGAGATTTCATTGATTCGCACAAAAGTTACTTCGGGAAGGTGTGGGACACGCCCTCCACGCACTTCAGACGTCTAGGCGAGGCACCAGAAGATGGAAAGCACTTCCAAATGTCCAGAGAGGTGGTCGGACATCTGGAACTGGGTCCAGACGGTCCAGCGGAGTTTTTAGACGTCTGAGGAGTGGTGCAGGACTTAAGGTATGGCACTAGACACTTTTAAGACGTCTGGAAGTTGTTCCAAACATCTAATTTGAGTCAGAATCACTATTTTTGACCCATTTAGGATCCGTTTGAGGTCTGATTTCCACAATTAAGATACCAATGTTTCCCGTGTGAATTCCCCTACTTGTTGGAATACTTTCTATACTATTCTGAGTATTTTCTTGTGATTGATCCTTGTAATAGGACTTATTTTCGTTGCAGGTTCGGGGCTTGCTAAGGCACGTGAGCCTACCGTTCAAGCCCCCACTACTCCTAGGTTTACTGGTAGAGTGGCTTCCCTTAATTTAAATACAAACCTGAATGCATGTATGGAATGAATGATTAGAACCTAGGGTTGGCATGAATCCTAAGGCTAGAAATATTGGAAATGTCTGTATTGAATGAATGGATTGCAGTCGTGAATGAGTAGATAGAATGATAACAATTGCCTGTAAATAAATAACAGTTGCCTGCAAATATATACTACTTGTTAACTGTTGTATGTAACTTTCCTGTCTCACACATAATATGAGCTACCTGTATAAAAATTGGAAATGGAAAGGTGAATGTTGGAAACACGAGCTACCTATGAATAACCTGAATATGGAAATGTGGATGATAGAATTACCAATGGCATGTGTATAACCTGAGAACGGAAATAGAAATGATGAAACCTGGTATGGAATGACATGAGGAATATGAGCACGAATCCTACGAGGAGTTAGGAGTAGAGCTCCTGGAATCAGTGAAATGGAACTGGAAATGTGAGTGGGGAAGTAAGCTGGCCCTTGAGTACAGAGTACCAAGGAGAGCGATTATCCCTCTGTTTAGTGAAGAGCGGAGCTAGCCGCCCTTGGGTTGGGACCCGAGGTTAGGATTGGCCACTCTGTACCGAGTTCTTGGCCATCGCATACACAGTACCGGGAAGAGCTACTAGTGAAGGGAGAGAGCTAGCCACCCCACGGGGCCCAGGGTTCAGCTAGCCACCCTACACCGACTTGTTAGGCCTACTGGGCAAACCAAGGTAGTCAGGCGAGGGTGCGCGGACTGTGGAGGGGCGAGACCCCTGTTTGGTTCTTAGGGGCTAGACCCCTGTTACTAAGAGGGCTATGCCCTATACTGGTTCCGTGCTGTGCTTTGGGTGCACCCGCTAACGGAAATGACTGACCGTGTGCCAGTGCGGGGTAGCTACTTGTGCGCTTATCGCACGTGCCGTAGTCACTATTACGTCTGTCTGTGACCTTGGGGTGGTTGACTGGGTGTAGGACCACCACGGGGGACTCTCTAGGCCAGGAGAGCACCACGTGCGACTTCTACTCTTCAGAAAAGACAGCAATCAAGATCGTTCCCACGAAGAACATTCGAGATCAAGAAAGAGACCTGATAAATAAACCAAGTGGTGAAAGAAAGAATAATTAGTTAAAGAAAGAAAGAAATTGAAAAACAACAGCTACCTGTCCACCTTTACTGCTTTAGTTAGTTGGTTGCCACTCTACTCAGCGTTCGCTAACGTTTTGTACTCATAATCCCTTTTTAGGTCCAGGTGTTGAGCAACCAGAGCCTACGGCTGCAAAGGGTGCTGGGCCCAGTAGAGCCCAGTAGTTGTAGCTTCTTGTTGTACTTCTATTTAGTTGTAGTGAATAGTTCTTGCACCTCTGTAGTATGACATTCTGTACTTTATATTCTTGTACCGGTTTACTTTCCTACTGTTGTGGTGGTGTGTACTGTAGTAGTTTTACTTCTTTACTGCTGTACTTTGTTACTGTTAGTTGCTTAGCATGATGAATGTGGTTTACTTTCCTGCTTTTTGGTTACTTTCTCGTTGGATGATTAGATCTTGGGATCAGTCGAGTCGGTCCGGTCTCGTGTCCTGTAGGGATTCAGGAACCGGGTCGTAACACAGATCCAGAGGTTGTCACCCACTACCCTAATGACGATGAGGATGAGGACGAGGATGATAGCAGCGGCAAGGATGAGGACAAGGAGGGTGAGGCGATGCTGAGGTACAGAGGCCACCTCAGTAGGTCCCTCAGGCTAAGGTAGGGAGCAGTTCTCCGGGTAAGAATTGTCGTTAAAATCTTAATAAAATTTATTGATAATGTTTTAATTTTAATATTTATATTTTTCTTATCAGGTAATAAAAAAAAGGAAGGGGTCCAACAAGAAATGCACATCTAGATGCACTTTCAGAGGGGACGAGAATCAAAGTGCATATCAATGAAGTTGGAGAAGATCCAGATTATCCTCCTTTCACTAACAGACTATCTAGGATGGTAAAGGAGTTTGTCCTCCTTTATTCTTTTAATTGGAGGTTGGCCTCTAGGGAGATTAAGAGACAGCTTATTCATAATATGGAGGTAACAATAATATTTAATTCGTTTATACGATTTGTAATATTACAGGTGATCTTTGATTGCGATGACGATATAAATGTCACCAAGTATATCCTCCATCATCCCGCGAGATGACATCGTGATTGGAGGAAGGCAACGAAGAGAAAGGTGAAATCTGTAATATTTCTTATTTTTTATTATTTACTTAATTAATTCATTTGATAATTTATTTCTATAATTTAGTATTATAATTCAATGTCATCTAATGAGGAGGCATTAAGAAATGCGCTCCTTCAATAATAGCAGATGTGTGGAGAGAATGCTGTGAGCATTGGAATAAGCCTCAGATAAAGGTAAGTACAATTACTTTTAATAGCATTTGAAAATAAATTATTCAATTCTTTCCCATTATAATATAAGTTATATGTACAGGATCAGGCGAAGAGGAACAAGGCCAATAGTGCCAAAGCTCCACCATAGACCCACTATTTGGGTCGAACTAGCATAGATAGAGTTCAGGCTAAATATGTAAATATATTTACAGTCACGTTCACACGATGGTGCCACGCTCGATCACGTTAGTGTATATGAGGTTACTCATAGTAAGGCTACCAACGATGGCGGGCGAGCATGGATACATGAGACATACGAGAAAAAACATGTAAGCAACATTTATTTATCAGCTACTTAAATTTTTATACTTATTTAATATGACATTAAATTATTGTAATTTGTAAGGAGAAATGATGAACTTAATCAACCCCCCTACAGATGCCGCTTCTGGCACACCGCAGTACCCTCCTTTGACACCTGAGGAGGCTTTTAGGAGCAGCATGCCTCCAAAACACGGAGGTTTCGTTCGTAGTGGGGGGAGAAGTCATACGATGTCCAGCTGGTGTAGGCGAAAGGGGTCAATGACAGTAGCTGTCGTCCATCAAATGTAGACACAACTCTGTGATGTGACATCACAGCTCCATGATGTCACCTCACAGTTCGAGCAGCAAACTCAAGCTTGGGAAGATGCCAAGAAATTCATAAAGGAACAGAGGAAAGAGATGGAGTAGTAAAGAGCGGATATGAGAGAGATGATGGCATTATTACGAGGTCGCAGTGGAGATCACACTTCCTTTCACTACCTGCCTCGCAGAGATGACGATGACCTCGGAGGTGGTGAAGCTGGACAAGGGGTAGGAGCTAAGGCATAGCTTATTATTTACCTCTTTTTTAGTTGGTTTTGTATTTTGGCAGTATGACATATTTCTATTATTAAGTTTATATATATTTGTTGAATGTTTTATGTGCATTTTGTATGTTAAACTTTTATATTGTGTGTTTTGTATGTTATATATTTTTTAAGGTGTTATAAGATTCTAAGATTATAGAATCTTATAACCCTAAATGTTATATTTAAAAAAAAAAACATACATATTAATACGACGGTTCTACAAATAATCGTCGTGTTAATATACACGACGGTTCTACAAATAACCGTCGTGTTAATATATAAAGATAAGACGTTTCAAGAACCATCGTGTATGGTTCACACGACAATTTATAAATAACTGTCGGGTTAATATAAACGACAGTTCTATAAATAATCGTCGTATATAAAAGTATACAACAGGTGAAGAACCGTCGTGTATGGTTTGCGTATACCATAAATGACAGTGAGCAAAATCGTCGTTTAAATATTATTTACAACAGTTTGTAGAATAACTGTCGTAAATACTATAGACAATAGTTTCTAAAACCATCGTCTAAAAATATGACGGTTTTAAGTCAAAACCATCGTGTATACACTGAACCGACACACACTTCCACGACTACAGAATACAACGGTTTTCATGGCATAGGCAATGGTTTTCAACCGTCGCGAAAACCCTTCTTCCCTGTAGTGTCATGGGTGAGACCAAACCTCTACTAGGGCCACCCTAATTGTTAATTAAGTAAATTAAATCTGATTTACGGCTCATGATTGAGCCCACACAGGCCCACAAACCTACGTGCACACGTATGCACCCGCAGGTGCATGCAGCACACGAATCGAGACCATGACTTGTGTAATGACCTGTTACACTTTTAGCCATTTAAGACGTCTGTCCAGACGTCTGGACCCATTCTCGGACGTCTAAAAGTGAAATTTTCGTACTGTGCTTTGTGCTCTACGTGCGGGCAGCGCAGAGGCTGTTCCTTTCTCTCTCTCCCTAATTCCCCCCCAAACCCTAAACCCTACACCCCTCCTATTTATAACCCTCCTTTCTCCTCTCCTCTCCTCACACCACCAGCCACCACCACCTTCAGATCTCCTATGCGACAGTGGCGAGGGCGGACGAGAGAGGCAAGTGGAGGGCGAGCGAGAGGGAGGAAGGAAAAGAGCGTGGAAGGTCGGATGACCTTCGGGAGCTTGGCGGAGCTTGCACGACCGGTGGCAGGTGCGTGCACACATGGAGGATGTCGTGAGGAGCTGCCCAAGCTCCTACAGCGGTTGGAGTTGCTCCTACAGCGGCCGCAGGCAGAGGCGCAAGCAAAGCAAGCTGCGAGGAGGTTCTGATACTGGAAGTTTTCCAGCATCAGACGTCTGGCGTGACGTCCAGACGACTGGAGAGGGACTTGGACGTCCGGAGCTAAGACCGGACGTCTAAGAGCACATATCGCGCGAGGTACGTACGTTCCTATGCTGATTTCCGCTAAGCAGAAGATCTCAGCGCAGGAGTTGTTGTCGACTGACCGCACTTGCGTTTGCGTACGCAGGTGTAGCTTTGGGAGGGCGCATGGTACGCTTTTCCATGTGCTTCTGGACGTCTGATTATATAACCAGACGTCTAGAGGCGCTTCCAGACGATCGGAGACCTTGTCCGACGTCTGGAACTATCCTCAGACGGTTGCAGAGGAGTTTTGCACATCTGATCAGCCGCAGGAGACACAAGGTGAGTTTTGACGTCTTTTAAGACGTCTAGGATTAGTCCCAAACGTCTGATTTTGATTAGAAACTACGTTTTTGGCCTGTTTAAGGCCCAAACAGATTCGGATTTCCGCAAACGAAGTACTATTGTTTTCTACTCGAGTTCCTCTACGTGTTCGTGTTGAGTACCTACTGTTTCGAGCTTGTCTAATGTACATTGGTCGTTGGTACAGGTTACCAGCCGGTGGCATGTTCAGGGCCCGCGGAGACTACGAGATCTGCAGCACAGGCCCCCATTACTCCCGTGATGCTCGGTAGAGTGGTCTAACTCAGTTAATATTTCAATAAGAATGTACTTGGTTGGAATAGTCAAATTGAGCTCTAGGATATGGCATGAACCCTAGGGAAGAAATGAATGAGCCTGTTTGAGTTGTACTGTTTACTTGAATGCATGGTTAAAATAAATAGCTAGAAAATGCCTTTAATATATTATGAGATGTATGTTAAAATACGAGCTGCCTGTATATAATTGAGAAATTGCCTGTGAAACCACCAGTTGCATGTTATTGAGAATTGAACTATGAAAACACGAGCTGCCTGTATACGAATGAGAAATGAATTATGAAACATGAGATCTGGATCTGGATAAATGAGGTAAACATGAGCATGAACCCGATGGGGAATTAGGAGTAGAACTCCTGTGGATAAACGGAATCTGGAATGTAGACGGGAAGTGTGCGGCCCTTGAGTACGTGATACCAAGGAGAGCAGCTGTCCCCTTTTAGTGTAGAGCGGAGCTAGCCTTCCTTGGGTTGAGACCCAGGGTTAGGATTAGCCACTCTACATCGACTCCTGTTGGCCCTTGCGTACGTGATACCGAGGCAAGCTACTAGTGTAGGGAGGGAGCTAGCCACCCCACGGGGCCTGGGGTTCAGCTAGCCACCTACACCGACTTTGTTAGGCCCTATGGGCAAATCGAGGTAGTCAGACGAGGGTGCGCGAACTGTGGCGGGGCGAGACTCCTGTTTGGTTCTGAGGGGTAGACCCCTGTTTTGAGAGGGCAAGGCCCTATACTGTTCCGTGCTGTACTTTGGGCATACCCACTAGCGGAAACGACTGACCGCGTGTCAGTGCGGGGTAACTCTCGTGCGCTTATCACGCGTGTCGTAGTCACCGCTATGTCTTGGCAGTGACCTCGGGGTGGTTGACTGGGTGTAGGACTACCACGAGAGACTCTCCCAACCAGGAGAGCACCACATGTACCTTCTACTCTACGAAAAATACTGCAATCAAGATCGTTCCCACGAGGAACATGCAAGATCAAGAAATATCTGGATACTTTGAGAAATAGATGAAACAGAAACATATAAATGAGATGAATAGAAATGAGAATTAAATCTGTTGTTTTTACTGTTCTTGTACTTAAATAATACAAATACCACCCTACTCAACGTTCGCTGATTCTGTCTTTTCATAACACTATTTAGGACCAGGAGTTGAGCTGCCCAAGTTTTCAGCTGCAAAGGGTGCTAGGCCCAGCTGAGTCCAGCCGTAATCTTTCTTCAGCACTTTCTTTTTCTCTCTGTTGTAGTAAGTAATGGACACTTAGTTTACTATTTCCGCTACTTCTGTTTCCTTTCCGCTTTCAGTTGTTTTTGTTGTGGCATGTACTGAGACGGTCATTCTACTTTCTTTACTGCCTTGTACGTTGCTTCTACCTAGTTATATTGCATGTGTGAATGTGGTTTATTTTCCTGCTTTTGGTTATTTCTTGTTGGACGATTAGGTCTTGGGATTAGTCGAGGCGAGCCGGTCTCGGATCCTATAGGGATCCGAGAACCGGGTCGTAACAACTTGTATGCTCAAGAGTTTCTTTGGTACCCAGCACCTGGCGATCGAAATGCCTAAAACACAAATTCAATGTATATTTCGGTGGCGTGCCTTCGCCACACAATGTGGCGCTATCCAACGCCTAATTTGGCATGCTGTCAACGCTCTGTGTGTCCATGATTTGTGACTTTTGGCCCTCGATATGAGGGCCATAATTTAATGTTAATTACAATTAAAAGATGCCATTGTAAAGCCTTTATATAGGGCTACATAATTATGTAATTAGTTTTCATAAATAAGTTATTTAACTATATAATAAAATTAGCTAAAGTTTGTTGTTTACACATGCTAAATTAGATGTTAATTCGTTAATTAATGTATAAATTAGTGACTTAATTACAAATTGACTTTATTAAGAGTTAATATACATAATAACTAATTTATTACACATTTTTATTATATTTTATAAGTTTTATTTTAATTTATATACAGTTAAATATATGTTTTAGATAGTTTTACATATAAATAATTTATAAATACTATAATGCAATATAAATACAATATAAATATGTTGAAAATACTTAATATAATATAATACAAGTATACAATATAATTTACTTCAGTGTTACATTAAATTACTAATTTATTTTATTTTAAGTTAATAAATTACCTAATTAACTTAATAACATAATTATTTTTTGTAAATATATAATTAAATTAAATTATAGGCACTGTACAATATATAATACATAGATAAATATGTATGTACAGTATTAGATATAATTATGTACATATAAATAGGTTTATAGAATTACTTAGATTATTATACATTTAAGCTATATAAATTAATAGATAATTATACAGTAAATTTATATATACAATAAGTTATTCTAAATATTTAAGTTTATATATAGAATACATATATAAGTTATTTATACATATCTTGTACATATTGTACAATATATACATGTAACTTAGATTTAATTTATATATACAAGAATACATAGTATATAGGGTATTTTTGGACATTTTTGGGATTTTTCTGATTTTATGGTTTTTATAAGTTTAGGGGAGGTAACAGATGAGAGAGAAAGAATAAGATGAGAGATAGAGATCTTTTTATGATTTTTCATATTTGGTTCTTTTATTAAGTTTAAAGGTAAATTGAACCATCAGCTGGTATGTTCTATCAAGTTAAAGTTTCAGATTACTTTGAAACTTGGCATACACCTAGGAAAACATCTGATCTTACTCAAGATAGGTTTCTTTATTTACAAACCAACCAATTCTAGGCCTTAAAAGGATTTTATTAATTATTAAAAATTAATACAAATGGGCATTAGTAAATGATGAACTCTCAGTCTAATTTTAGCTTGCTTGGGTAAACATGCAATTTATTTTATCCCAAAATTCTTTTGACAGCTGATCGATTTTTGCAAGGTTGATATTTTGGTGATTTTTATGATTAGCTCATTATAAAAGATAGCAATATTAAATGGTTTGAAAATTCTAAAATAATATATTGGTGATTAATTTTGATTTTTGAATTCTGATAAAGATATTGAGATATCGAATGAAGAGATTGCTAACTTATGCCCACTTTTATATTAAACATTTGAATAATTTGTTCGTATTTATGAAAAAATGATTTCATCTTGACTTTACGTAGCATTCCTAGATTCATCCTTTATTGTGTATTTTCTATGTACTTCGTGGAGGATGAATGACATAAAATTTATCGATAATCACCTAAATTATGGCACAATCATTAGCATCATATGAATTGTGCAGCCATCATTCATGGTTTGTAAAAAGTGTTGTTGATTGTTATATGAATTTATTCTTGAATTAAACATAATTGAAATTGATGCATCTTTTTGTATGTTTTCTTTGTGAGGTTGTAACTCAGTTTAGTCTTATGAAAAATCATGCATGCAAGTAAATTGTGATAAACTATGCATAAAATTAGTAAGTTAATTAATGATTTTTTTGAAACTAAGGTAGGTTGTGATATATCATAATGAAAAATTGTCATGTTAGATGTAAACAAGTAAATTCTCTATTGAAAGAAAAAAGGTAAGTCTGCCTAATTTATAGTTGTATGCTGCAATCGTTGTTTGCATTTCTCCTTTGATAAAAGAAGTATTTCTTAACCCTTATATAGCATGACATCTTTATAGCTCTTGTATTTCTGATTATTGACAAAATTTATGTTTGAAGTTCCTCAGTTGTAATTAGTTCCTTATTTTCTATTCTGGAAAATTTGAAAATACTTCTTGTTTGACAATGAGATGGGCAGTAATTAGGTGGGATATAAAAGCTAATGCATTGCGAGTATGTGGTTAATGATTACGGTTAATCATTTTTTTTATATTTGTGGTTGAATTTACTTTAATATTTTGCTTAGTAACTGGTTAGGCTAATAAATTACCTGAAACTAGCAAATTTGGTTGTAAAAATTAGAAAATGGAAGTTTCCTATTGTTTGACTCTGGTTGACTTTTGTTGCAAGTTTTATGGACTGCATACCTCACACCTCATCTACCACTTAATCTCTTTATTTTAGTCTATAGATCCTATAGTTCCTGTATAACCAAATATATTCGGAATAGTTCTCAATATTTTCTTTTAATTTATTATCAGGGAAATAGAGCTGCTGCCTAATTGAGATGCGGGAGAGCTATCTCGAGTTATTTTCCGATGAGTCCACAACACCTTAGTTGGTTCTCTTTAAGGTTGTTATTGCCTTTTTAAAGTTGTTATGGACTTCTTGCTTGCATGTCTTTCCTCCTACCTAACCCCTTGAGTTTTGAGGGCTAAACTTTCTTTAAGGATGTTATATTTGTAAACACCCGAACCTACTTTTCGATGTCATTTTTAGGCTAAGCGTGTTGAGATAAACACATTGTTGCTCTTCAGGCGTGAATCGAGTTTGTGTACTTTGAAAATTGAAATAAATTACGTTTTTTGTCAAGCAGGGTCATCCTCAAAAAATGTAACCAAAATATGTCAAAATTAGTGTCAATAAATTCTCTTTCTCACAAGCTTTCCAATGATATCGATTTTACAAAAGTTCAGATTTTGTGTCAAAAGTTACATGAGAAATACATAATGGGATTGTTAGATAAAATAATAAGTAAATAACAATAACAGTAAGAACGTTTATTATAATAATAATAATATTATTAGTATTATTGTTGTTGTTGTTTCCATGAAAGTCGGTTGGTAAGGTATATAATAAGTAAGGGGAGGGGAAGGGTGCTTGCCGCAGGAAGAAAGGGAAAGAGAGGGAGAGATAGAGAGAGGTAGAGAGATTGCGAAGGAAACGAGATGAAAAAAGAGAGAGAGAGATTGCGTGGGAAATGAAAGAAAAGAGAGAGGGAAAGAGCGATCGTAAAGTGCAGAGAGAGTGTGAGAAAGCAGGATAGAGAGAAAAGAGAGCTCGGAAGGAAAAGGAGGGAGAAGGAGGAGAGAGACGTGAGTGGGGCGGAAAAAGGAGGAGAGAGACAGAGAGACCGATCGAAAGGGAGAGAGGGAGAAGACCGTGCGGGAAAAAATAGCTGCGCGAAAGATCGAGCGTGCGCGTGCGCGTGCGTGGGAATTTGGATTTCATGTTTGTTCACACCTTGATTCGTACTGGGGTTAAATGGTCTGGTTTTTTTTGCTTGTCTTCCCACGAATTACGTATCGGTAAACTTTAAATTTGATTTTGAAAATCATTTGTTACGTGAAAAATTCATTAAAATCCTTTAACGTTTATATCTTATTTCTTACGAAATTTAATGTTGATGTAGTCCTTAGACACATACAAATAGACAGGCCATAGAATAGTGAAAGAGGAATAATGGATGAGCATTCCGGAGTCACCGTGACCTCTCGGTGATATTAGATAGAACATTCTCTCTCCTCTCTCATATAATTTATCTACATAGTGATTTTATTCATATATTACATTGTTTAACATACGTTCTTATCTCTTGCTGAGATCGGACTTGTTTAAGCATTCTTGTTACTCTAGGTACTGGAATATTATATATAAATGATAAAAATCAAGTAAATGACATAGAATATGAATAACCAAATTAATATTATTAACTAATGGATTAAAAGTAGTTAACGACAGATTATTTGATAATTTTCATGAAATGAATTATAAAGCAACGAAGCATTGTTAGATATAGCTTTATCATCGCATGTACAAAAGAAACCCTATTTTAAATAAAACTATTATCATCAGGATAGTTAAATAATGATTTGATTGGATCCACGATCAGAAATTTGAAATTTCCTAAAAATTGATAAGTTGGAGGGTAATGTGAATATTGGTTAATTCTAGAATTGATAATGTGAAATTACTAAAGATGGTTTGAAAATGAAAGATACAGTTATCTGGAAATGAGATATATAATACGATGGATATGTTGAGAAAAATAAAAGGAATGGATAACTGAGTTTCAGTCCCGCTACTTGCCGGGATTTCAGCCATAATTTTAGGTCTTTTCAGACCAGGTTCAAGGGCTAGTTTAGGGAGTTGCTAGCCTCCCTACGACTCTTTGGTTAGGCTTAGCGGCCAATTGGGATAGCGGATTTGCAGGGCTAGAGGTTTGGAGCAGTTCTTTCGGTTGGCGGGTGTGTCATTAGCTATCTATGGCTCAACGTACATAGGGTGTATACGTGTTCACACCATACAATGTACCCCCCACCCTTTTCTGCGATGACCCCAGGGTGACGGAGCGTGATAACTCAAGGGATATAAGCAGCCCTCTCAGCTAGGAGGGTGGCTTATATTGATTTTGCACCATAGGAAGTTACACGAAATCGTCTCGTCCGACGCTGCGGCGGTCTCTTCGTCCCGCAGACACGGCTGTCGAGGCAAAACGTGACAGCTCCAGAAAACACGTGCGGTATGCGCTAACGGTCATCGTCCCCTGGCGGAGTGTGGAACTCCCACCTCCTCTGGTCCTACCAGGTCTGCGGAAAGTACTGCTCGCAAAAGAGAGTCACGAACTAGTTCCACATCGGCTCTCTCCCCTCCTAACCTCTGACTATCCTCCACCACCTGTGTACGACGCTCTCTAGCTGGTACGTAACAAAGGCCACACGGCACTCCGTGGGAGGGCAAAAGGTGTCGAACACCTTCTCTATCTGCTCTAACCAGTCCTCTGCCTCAAACGGGTCCTTATCCCCCTTGAAGGAGGGGGGCTTCAACTTCCGGAACTGTCCGAAAAGCTCGTGGTGCAGCTGCAATGGGGGAACGGGCATGCCTCCATGTAAGGAGGGCTCGTGCTCAGAAGTGTCAGAGTGCGGTGAGGGTGGTGGAGGACCACCCCTCCCCCTCCTACTCATCCGGCGTTGCGGCGGTCTCTCTGTCCCACCGAGGACTCCCCCTCCACGTCCTCAGGGAGAGGCGCCCGTGGAGGCTGGTGGAGCTCCTCTCGCATAATATCTCTAATCAGCTGGGTAAGATCCTGGGCCTGAACGCCTGGGAGAAGAGGTGGGTCAACTGGTACCTCAGGCCTGGCACGTCCACCACTCCGACCTCGTCCACGGCTGCGACTACGACCCGCCTCGAGAACTCCCCAACAAGACATCTCCTGCAAGAAGACGCGAAAGATAGAACAAGAGAGTCAACGATACCAAATTACTTAGAGAAAAGACTTGGAACGAAACCAAGGCGATACGTTGTGGTGGCTATCCTAGTTATTTGCACGTGAATGGTTATTCTCAAGCCAATTGGTTCATTTCTCGGGCCAACCTTACTCTGATATTATCTTGTTACGACCCGGTTCCCGGATCCCTACAGGACCCGAGACCGGCTCGCCTCGACTAATCCCAAGACTTAGTCGTCCAACAAAAAATAACCAAAAGCAGGAAAGTAAGCCACATTCACATATGCAATATAACTAAGTAGAAGAAACGTACAAAGCAGTAAAAGGAAATAAATTTGTTGTTTCAGTACATACCACCACAACAACAATAACAACGGAAAGCGGAAAGTAAATAGTACAAGCAGAACAGTAACTAAAAGTCCATTACTTACTACAACAGTAGAGAAAAGAAAAGGAAGTGCTGAAGAAAACTACGGCTAGGCTCGATTAGGCCCAGCACCCTCTGTAACCGGAAGCTTGGGCTGCTCAACTCCTAGTTCTGAACAGTGTTATGAAAAGACAGAGTCAGCGAACGCTGAGTAAAGTGGTATCTATTATTATCTAAGTACAAACAGTAAAAGCAACAGGTTTAATTCTCATTTCTATTTATCGGTTTTATATATTTTCGTTTCACCCATTTCTCAAAGTATCCAGATATTCTTGATCTTTCATGCTCCTCGTGGGAACGATCTTGATTGCAGTCTTTTCCGTAAAGTAGAAGGTACACGTGGTGCTCTCCTGGTCGGGAGAGTCCCCCATGGTAGTCCTACACCCAGTCAACCACCCTGAGGTCACTGTCAAGATGTAGCGGTGACTACGGCACGCGTGATAAGCGCACGGGTAGCTACCCACACTGACATGCGATCAGTCGTTTCCGCTAACGGGTACGCCCAAAGTACAACACGGAATAGTATAGGGCCTTGCCCTCACAGAACAGGGGTCTCGCCCCTCAGAACCAAACAAGGGTCTTGCCCCTCCACAGTCCGTGCACCCTCGTCTGACTACCCCGGTTTGCCTAGAGGGCCTATCAAGTCAGTGTAGGGTGGCTAGCTGAACCCCGGGCCCCGTGGGGTGGCTAGCTCCCTCCCTACACTAGTAGCTCGCCTCGGTACCATGTACACGAGGGCCAACAGAAGTCGGTGTAAAGTGGCCAATCTTAACTCCGAGTCTTAACCCAAGGGAGGCTAACTCTGCTCTACAGAAAAGGGGACAGTTGCTCTCCTTGGTACCACGTACTCAAGGGCCAGCACACTTCCCATCTACATTCCAAGTTTCCATCTATCCACAGGAGTTCTATTCCTAATTCCCCGTAGGGTTCATGCTCATATTCACCTCATTTATTTCGATCCAGATTTCACCTTTCACAATTCATTTCTCATCCATATACAGGCAGCTCGTGTTTCCATAATTCAATACATGCAACGGTGATTTCACAGGTAATTATTCATTAAATACAGGCAGCTCATATTCTAACAGGCAACTCACAATTATATTACAGGCAATGGCTAGCAGTTTATCTCAATCATGCATGCAAGTACATCATACAGCACAAACGATTCATTCATTTCTCTACCCTAGGGTTCATGCCACATCCTAGGGTTCCATTCGGCTATTTCCACAAGCACATTCCTACTTAAATATTATTAACGGAATTAAACCACTCTACCAGGCAACACGAGAGTAATAGGGGCTCGAACCGTAAACCCAGGCATCTCTGCGAGCCCCAAACATGCAGCAGACTGAAACCCTATACCAGGGAATACATCACAAAAAGAAGAGTTCAGAACAGTGTACAATAAACTCTAGTACGTAAAGGAATTCGCGAGGTAAGTACAGGTATTTCATTTGCGTAAAGCAGGCCCTGATTGGACTCTAACAAGTCAAAAACGTACCTACTATTCAAAATCAGACATCTGGGAATAATCCCAGACGTCTTAAAAGGCGTCAGTTCTTACCTTAAGTCCCTGCGGTATCCTTAAACGTCCAGACCTTCTCTGCGATCGTCTGAAGGCAGTTTCAGACGTCGGACAATGCCTCCGGTCGTCTAGACGCACCTCCGGACGTCTGGTGATGTACTCAGATGTCCAAAAGCATGTGGGAAAGCGTTCCGCGCTCCTTCCCAAAGCTACACCTACGTACGAAATCGCAGGTGCGATCAGCCGACAATAACCCCTGCGCTGCGATATGCATGGTGCAGGGAGATACGTACCTTACGATAAATGTGCTTTCAGACATCTGGCCTTAGCTCCAGACGTCCAGGTATCCCGCCAGTCGTCTGGACTCCACTCCAGATGTTTGATACTGGAAAGCTTTCAGTACCAGGAACTCCTCGCAGCTCTCTCTGCTCGCTCTGCCTCACGCCGCAGCAACACCAGCCGTTGTAAAGGGCCAAGAGACCGCCTCCCCGAGCCCTCTCCTCCTTCCGCATGCGCCCGTCGGTGGCCGTGCGAGCTCCACCGAGCTTCCAACGAAGCTCCTCCGGCCTCAGGGCTCCTCCTCCTCCTGCACTCTCCTCCTTCCACCCGCGCTCTCCTACTCGCTCACCCCCTCTCGCTGCTCCCGCACAAGCACTGAAGGTGGTGGTGGCTGGTGTGTGGAGTGGAGAGGAGATAGGAGGGGGGGTTTAAATAGGAGATGTGAGGCTTTAGGGTTTGGGAAGAATGAGGAAGGGAGAGAGAAGAGGACGGTCACTGCGCGTCGCCCGTGCGCAGAGCGCAAAGTGCAGTACGAAAATTCTACTTTCAGACGTTCGGGAATGGGTCCAGACGTCTGGATAGATGTCTAACTGAGACTCCAGATGTCTTAAAAGGCTAAAAAGTAACAGGTCCTTACATTATGAATCTAGAAGCTATGGAGCTTTGGATCCATAGTGGCTTTGATGAATGAAATGGATTGTGGATCAAAACACGAGGAAAATAGAGAACATGGAATCGAAAGGTGATGAAGGAGATCGGTGATCATGCGGATGGCAATGGATTCGTCTCCTCTGATCTAAATTGATCAGAGGAGGTAAGGAATTATCCTAATCTACTCCTAAGATAAACTACAATATCCATGAATCCAGGTATCTAATCTACTCCTAAGCTAATCTAAACTACACTAACTACACTAAAACTAATCTAGAAAGCAAGAAAATCCGAATTTAATCAGATGAACGAGACCTGTGGATCCAAAGCTAGCGGCTAAGGAGGAAGAATGGGGGGAGATCTCCAGCGAGTAAAGAGCTCTCTAGTGGAGCTCCAGGGTTGTCCTCAAGCGTACGTCATCTCTAGCGGCAAGGAAGAATTGGAGGTGAAAAACCACGCCCCTGTCACAGGCGTAGCGAGTGAAGGGGTTGGCAGTGCTAGAGAGGAAAGAAAGGCTCAGCTCAAGAGGTGTAGTGGGGAGTCTATCGCACATGTGAGGAGCTATGCAGGTGCTTAAGTAGGCTTAGAGAGTGAATCAAAGCACCGCGGGGTGAGATCAAGCACCTAGGGTATGGATGATGGAGATGAAATCGAGGAACGTGTGGGAATCTCAACTCAAATCACGGCCTATGGATCAGATCTGGAGCAAGGGGTGATTACACACGCAAAGGTGCGCAAAGCTTCGATTAGGATCGACCATTGGATCATGGGCTCAGTAGATCAATGGCAGCTGTAGTGCAAGTTCATCGCAAGCTACAGTGCCAAGGAGAAGAGAGCAGCCACAGGGGTTTTGGTGATTTTGCACTGAGGCCCTTATGGCAAAATGGTGGAAACATTGTACAGAGACCCATAAGTGGTAAGGAGGAATGCAGCGCGGTCCCTATGGGTTTCAAAGAGGCCCTTGACATCTTTAAGAATGGACCTTGGAAGTTTTTATCCTATAGAAATGTAAATGATGAAGGACCTATTTATAATCTAATGAATGTAGGGTCCTATTGATGTCCAAATGCTACCAAGTTTTTATTGAAGCTCAATTGAACATTTTAGAAGTTGATTTCACTTTTAATTTGAAGTTTTGAACTCAATTGCGTATTCAATTTGCAATTGAATCATCAATTTACATTAATGAATAGAATATCTCATTTTATGACCTAATTTCACGTTTTTAGCATAAATTGGATATTTTAGATCATTTCTGTTATTTCCCACACTTAACCCTTTTCATGTGTTAATTGTACAGTGTTTAACCTAATTTTTAGCTTAACTTGGCCATTTTAGCAATGATGACCCACACCTCATCAATGGTTTTTACCCAGGTTGGGTTTCCACTTAAAAATCTATGTGCATCTTGTGGTGAATGCTTTTGTGGGATTGATTGAATCCTTATTCGTATCAATTTTTATTTTGCACTATGCACCCCGCTCTAGTTGAGGGCTACCACGTATATTGCTACTAATCTCATGTTTCATGAGCGCACCAAGCATGTGAAAGTTGACTGCCACTATACTAGAAGCCTAGTAGTAGACTTCCTACAATAAAAGTATAGAAGCCTGTAGTAGACTTCCTATCAATAATACACTCTGAATAATTTACATCTAAGTATCCCACTACAGTCATAGAAGCCCCAGCTTGAAAGAGAATACCACGCCCTTGTGCTTTCTTCAAGTACCTAAGCACCTACATAGCAGCCTGCCAATGTTGCTTGGTTGGCCTATCCATGAATTGACTGAGCTTGCCTACAACAAGTGCAATATCGGGCCGTGTAATAGTTATATAGGGTAGCTTGCCAACCAACTGTCTAATCTGCTATTAGCTGCCTCTGCCTCTTCATCATGAAGATGTGCCTTGGGATCCATAGGAATGTTGGCTAGCTTGGACCCAACATACCTGTCTCCTGAAGAACATCCAGCGCGTACTTGCGTTGAGAGAGAACAATACCATCTCTAGTCCTAGCCACCTCGATCCATAAGAAGTATCTAAGTTCACCTAGATCCTTCATAACAAGCTATTGTGCAAGAGACTCCTTGACCTGACTTATCCTAGCCTTATCATCACTGATGATAATTAGATCATCCACATAGGCTAGGAGTGCCACCACGTCATTCTCTATTTTCCTTACAAACAGAGAATGATCTGAGGAAGATCTCTACATCCCCATCTTCTGCAACACATCTGAGAGCTTCTGAAACCATGCTTTCGGGCTCTACCTCAGGCCATAGATGGCCTTCCTGAGTTTACGCACACACTCCCCCTGAACCTCAAAACCTAGGGGCTATTGCATATAAACCTCCTCCTAAAGATTGCAATAGAGAAAGGCGTTCTTCACATGAAGCTGGTGCAACCGCCAATCTCTGTGAGTCGCAACAGAGATGAATACACAAATAGTGGCAAGCCGTGCAATGGGAGAGAAAGTGTTAACGAAGCCCACTCCATAAGTCTAGGTGAACTCCTTTGCCTCCAACTTGGCCTTATACCTTGAAATAGACCCATCAGGGTTGTATTTCAAGGTAAAGACTCATCTGGAGCTAACCATTCGTGAGCCTGTAGAGAGTGAAGTGAGATCCCAACTCTGTCTACTCCGGAGTGCCACCATCTCTTCCTGCATGGCTTGATGTCACATTGGATCAAGCATGGCCTGCTGGTATGTATATAGAATATATGAGACTGTAAGTGCTTGGCAGAATCTACCAAACTCAAAACCAAGGCCATCAGTAGCCAAAATGTTTGCAACACGGTATCTAGACTCATATGTGCGGGGTGCCTTCCTAATGGTAATAGGAAGGGCAAAATCATCTGGCACCTCTGTCTGAACGTCTATAGAAAGAGTGTCACTACTGTTGTGATCAACACTATCAGGAGGATCATGTCTGACCAAATTGTCACTGCCACTAGATACCATCTCAACAACCTGTGGAACATCATCCGCTGGTGGGAAAGGTGGCCTTTATAGTGTTATATGAGGTATACTGTACGTGTGTATCGGACCATACAATCTCTGGAAATCATCCAAGGAGGTCATGAAACCTGAAGACGCAGGATGAGAAGTGAAGATCGGAATGTCCTCCAAAGGAATGGGAGGAATAGGCATAGGAGCCACATCATCATGAGAACTCATATGTCCAACAATTGAAAAGAATAGTGTGGTCTCATAGAATGTCAATTCAAATCATGAATTACTCCTCCCAACTAACTCTTGCAAACATCACTCTTCATCTTCCCAGACATGAGGGGATCACCCCCTTATGATCCCAATCCACAAATTAATCAACACCAAACATCAAACATACCAAAGAAAGTGAAAATGAAAATCCTATGAGAACTCGAATAGAATCTAGCATGGACATAAGAAAATAGATATCAAGTTAAATGAGGTTAAATTTCATATCTAGAATTAACCAAAATAGATGAAGTTAAATTTCAGTTGATGATTCCACAATCTAGAAGAAACTAAAATAGAACAGATATCCTCAATAGACTTATCTGACAATTGAGATGGCATCCCTGTCTTCCTGCTATGAATTTTTTAACTTTAGTTCCTCTGAAACTAAATAGCACATATGCAATAATAAAATGCCAAAAGGAATGGAAATCTCAAGTAAAGTTTGATTTAGTTTCTTACTAATGATGTAGTATCTTCTGAAGCTCCTAATCATAACTCATTGTTAAGCAATGGGCTCAGGTAGCTAGCTTGATTTCAAGCTTACTCATTAGATACACATGTATGTGCTAGGTTGCCACAACAGGAGTTGACAAATTTGTGATGCCAGTCATATAACCTGTTTGCATCTTAACAAACCAAAAACTTAGGGTTGCACGGAGAAGCTCCATCTATCTAAACCAAGTTATAGTGCATGTGTCCTTCTTATGAATTAATCATAGGTATGGTGGGGATTATTGGATGAAATCTAATGGTTGGGATCAAATGCTCATTAAATTTTGCAACACAAGCCCTCCAAGTAGTTTAGGCAATTGGGTTTAAGTATCCAAAGGTATTTTATTTGCATCCAAATCCCTTGGATCAAGACCAAATCATATGTGACTCAATTAAATGCTAAACCAAATACTTATTTAACTTCTTGAATAGTATTTAATTTTTATTCAATTAGAAATCAATATTGATTTCATCACATTAATAATGAAACATGCAAAAATCAAAATTTACGATACTACGCTTCCTTTAGATATTTCAAATACCCACACCGGGAGAAACATATTACCCCAAGGATTAAATCATAGGCTCAAACTATTCCTATTAAATGCTTGGGCACTGCATACGCGTACTGCAATCATAGGATGATGAAACTTGGCATTATGTTGATATATTTCTTGGTTAATAATGCTGAACATCCGTAACGTTGGGAGAACTATTGCGACATTTAAACGTCGAGGAAGAAACTCTATGCAAGAAAATGCTTCCTCGTAGCAGCAAGTGAGCAATTGCAACGTTTAAACATCAATATAGGTCAATCTACTCTGTATGGTTCGGTTCAGGTTTGGGTGGGTTTGAGTTAGATCAAGGGGAGTCAAGATATCAAGGTCCTAGAGTCCCTCCTTGATAGTAGGTCGTTTCAGGTTGTTTAAAGGATGGTGGTGACCTATATTCAATGGAATACTGGGGAGGGTAGGTGTTATAATCATCATATCTTTCCGGATTGTAGATCGGGCTGGTTTGGTCATTAAAGGATGGAGATCTATAATCATTGTAGCTCCAGGAAGGATAGTAATCATAGTCTTATTGTCCAGGGTTAGGCCCAGGACACTGAGGTCCGGATTTATATTCCCAATCAAAGTCATCCCGGCTAGTGGATGGGTAATTACAAGTCAAGTCGGGATAGCAATCATCTTGGGGATAAGTGGTAGTAGGAGGATAGGATGTGAAATGTGTGTAGGATGTGGAAGGATACATTATGGAGTAAGAGGGAGGACATAAAAGAGAAAGGTGCCCTATAGTACAATCAACCAAACCTGTCCTTATGTGGGTAGCCTAAAGACCTACAGACTCCCAAGACTCGTCTTGAGATTATAAATAATTTGGTCTACTTTTATCCGGTCAATCCAACCAGTTAGAAGGAAGGATTGGGGAGAAGGTTCTTCCTTTGGCTTACGCCTCCGGTTCCTAGTGTACCCCCTAGCCGCGGTCGTTTGACACTACTTCCCTAGGTAGACATCAGATAGACCAGTAGAAGCAGATTAATCGAAAAAAATCTCAATCTGAGTCTCGAAGAGCGAATTAATCTTTAAGGCCAACGTCTACTCAATTTTAATTATGCTTGGGATGATTGTGCTCTTGGAATGTGATGGGCCCTTTATATGAGTTGTGCCCTTATTGATCAGTTGAAATGTGTGTGCATGCACAAGCAGGGTATGCAAACAAGGTTACTTGATGATGTGTATTTTAGGGTTTAACCTTGTTTAGTAGCTTTTAGAGTTTAATTCTTAGGTTGGTTCAATCAAGGTTTAGTAGAACACTCCAAGTTTTGAAAACACAGGTGATGATATGTTCCTTTAAAAATAAAAAGTAATGTGGAGTGCCTAGTTCAGCCTTACGAATCAACCTTAAGTGGCAAGCTACTTGATGGATCAGTTTTAGATTGAGTGGTGCTACCCAAACAGTTCAAGTAATTGGCTTATTACACTACTTGATTAAGGCACACAAAAAGTCTTAACCTAATCAGATTTCTACTAACTTATGTGTGTGTTGAGTTATGGTGTACCGGATCCACAGGTCAGATCTCGATTAAGTGGTAGAATCAATCTGATTGTGCACCTTAGGGTGAGAAGTTGTGGGTGTTAAGTGTGTAGCTTTCAGAAAATCCCAAAAGAGAAGAGTGTGTGTGTATGTATGTGTATATATATATGCGGGGTTGAGATCAGTGGAGGTGGCAAACAAACAACCAAATCTATCCTAGGGTTTATATAAAGCACCTAAGTTGATTTGGGTTTGAGTTATTAGTGTGGTGAAATGAACTAGTGGGTGGGGGTGATGGGGATCAACTTACAAAACCTTCATCTGCACTTTTCTCCTATCTAGCCGCTTTAGCCTGCCTCAGAAAAGTACCTGCAATCACAGTAAGATCAGAGAAAAAGTGAGATAAAAGTTAGGTAAGGCAGAAAAAAGGCAAGAAAAACTAAAGACCGTTGCCTCCCCAGCAACGACGCCAAAATGATCGATATGCACTTCGCGAATTAAAATTGAGGGTTTAGAGGACCCATCGTCATAGCTCGCAAAACAAGTCGATCAGATAAAATTTATAATCGAAACTCAAAAAGTGAGTCCTGTGTCAAACACGGGGAGGCGAACGTTTGGTTTTAAAAATCTGCGCTTCGCTTTTATTTGTTTTTGGTCATTTTTATCTTTTCTAATTTTTTTTAGTTTTTAGCAAGCAAGAGATCAGGTTGATGACTTCTAGCTAATCTACTTGCAACAATATAAGAGAGAGAGAGAAACAATCATCTATTTATAAATGAATGTTACACTACGAAAGCGTAAAAAGATAGAATAAGCTGAGAGAAATCCCCCTCGGTGGTCACTCAGAGGATGACTCACTCTAACGTTGCCTGGAGGAAGGTGGTGAGGAGCAGGACGAAGGAGGATGGAGTCAGAGGACAGAGGATGGCGTAGGACGACATCGTGGCTGAGATCTTCTTCCCAAAGGGCAGTGAAAGGATAGCCACGGGATGCTCCACAAATTGGGATGAGGGGAGGGAAAACTATTTGGTTTTCTACTCTATAAGAGCATCTCAGGCTTGGGACAAGCTCTCTCTAGAGCCTTATAGGTGGTGAGACGAAGAAAGGAAGAGATGAAGAAAAATGGGAGGGCAGGGGTCCTTTTATAGTGGAGGAAAGAATCAAATTCATCTACAGGACATTTAGTGATGGTCATAAACGTCGCTGAAGATCCGCCGCAAACGTCGCTGAAGACAGCCCACGTGCCCACGCTGCCGTTGAGCTAGCACGTGCTCCGCGTGCTACGTGCCTGCATGCGCTACCGCTACCCGCGCCCGCGCTGCTATGCGCATGAGTGCGCATGGGCAGCCTTGGTTACGCCATGTGGCACGATCTGGGCTGTCCATCTTCTTTTTGTTGTAGGGACAGCTAGAGATGTCGAATTGAGTCGATTTTCACGCCATTGGGCTACAATTGTTGGCCCGAATCCATCCGCGTGGTTAGATTTGTTATTTGAAGCTTCGAATTATGTCACCTAGTCCCTTAGTCATTGATCTTCCTCAGACTGCATATGGTGCTACGGGACTCCGATCAAGGTAATTTCAAAGGCGTTGAACTCCAATCGTCGTTCTAATCAGATCCATATGGTCGGATCATCAATCTGAGACCCAAAATAAATCTCTTTCTCTACTGACCATAAAAAGGACGTAATTAACTTAAAATATACACTACTCTAAATGCAGAATGATGCATGCTATGCAATATTTACAATATGGAATGCAAATCTAAGCCTATGAACATGCATGAATAGGCATTTTACCCTCAATAATTGTGTCTAGATCACACGTCCATGTGATTTCTTCAAGTACCTAAGCACCTACATAGCAGCCTGCCAATGTTGCTTGGTTGGCTTATCCATGAACTGACTGAGCTTGCCTACAACAAGTGCAATATCGGGCCGTGTAATAGTCATATAGAGTAGTTTGCCAACCAACTGTCTGATCTGCTATTAGCTGCATCTGCCTCCTCATCATGAAGATGTGCCTTGGGATCCATAGGAATGTTGGCTGGCTTGGACCCAACATACCTGTCTCCTAAAGAACATCCAGTGTATACTTGTGTTGAGAGAGAACAATACCATCTCTGGTCCTAGCCACCTTGATCCCCAGGAAGTACCTAAGTTCGCCTAGATCCTTCATAACAAACTGTCATGCAAGAGACTCCTTGACCTGACTTATCCCAGCCTCATCATTGCCAATGATAATCAGATCATCCACATAGGCTAGGAGTGCCACCACGTCATTCTCTATTTTCCTTACAAATAGAGAATGATCTGAGGAAGATCTCTGCATCCCCATCTTCTGAACACATCTGAGAGCTTCTGAAACCATGCTCTCGGGCTCTACCTCAGGCCATAGATGGCCTTCCTGAATTTGCACACACACTCCCCCTGAACCTCAAAACCTAGGGGCTGTTGCATACAAACCTCCTCCTAAAGATTGCAATAGAGAAAGGTGTTCTTCACATGAAGCTGGTGCAACCATCAATCTCTGTGAGTTGCAATAGAGATGAATACACGAATAGTGGCAAGCCATGAAACGAGTGAGAAAGTGTCAAAGAAGTCCACTCCATAAGTCTATGTGAACCCCTTAACCTCCAACTTGGCCTTATACCTTGAAATAGACCCATCAGGGTTGTATTTCAAGGTAAAGACCCATCGGAGCCAACCATTCGTGAGCCTATAGAGAGTGAAGTGAGATCCCAAGTCTGTCTACTCCGGAGTGCCGTCATCTCTTCCTCCATAGCTTGATGTTACTTTGGATCAAGCATAGCCTGCTGGTATGTATATAGAATATATGAGACTGTAAGTGCTTGGCAGAATCTACCAAACTCAAAACTAAGGCCATCAGTAGCCAAACTGTCTGCAACATGGTATCTAGACTCACATGTGCGGGGTGCCTTCCTAATGGCAATAGGAAGGGCAAAATCGTCTGGCACCTCCGTCTGAACGTTTATAGAAAGAGTGTCGCTACTACTGTGATCAGCACTATCAGGAGGATCATGTCTGACCAAACTATCACTGCTGCTAGATACCATCTCAACGACCTGTGGAACATCATCCGATGGTGGGAAAGGTGGCCTCTACAGTGTTATATGAGGTATACTGTACGTGTGTATCGGACCATGCAATCTCAAGAAATCATCCAAGAAGGTCATGGAACTTGAAGAAGCAGGATGAGAAGTGAAGATTGGAATTTCCTCCAAAGGAATGGGAGGAATAGGCATAGGAGTCACATCATCATGAGAACTCATCTGTCCAACAATTGAAAAGAACAATGTGGTCTCATGGAATGTCAATTCAAATCATGAATTACTCCTCCCAACTAACTCTTGCAAACATCACTCTTCATCTTCCCAGACATGTAGGGATCACCCCCTTACGGTCCCAATCCACAAATTAATCAACACCAAACATCAAACATACCAAAGAAAGTGAAAATGAAAATCCTGTGAGAACTCAATAAGAATCTAGCAGTGGACATAAGAAAATAAATATCAAGTTAAATAAGGTTAAATTTCATATCTAGAAGTAACCAAAATAGATGCAGTTAAATTTTAGTTGATGATTCCACAATCTAGAAGAAACTGAAATAGAACAGATATCCTCAATAGACTTATCTAACAATTGAGATGGCATCCCTATTCTCCTGCTATGAATTTTTTAGCTTTAGTTCCTTTGAAACGAAATAGCACATTAAATAGCACATATACAATAATAAAATGCCAAAAGGAATGGAAATCTCAAGTAAAGTTTGATTTAGTTTCTTACTAATGATGTAGTATCTACTGAAGCTCCTAATCATAACTCATTGTTAAGCAATGGGCTTAGGTAGCTAGCTTGATTTCAAGCTTACTCATTAGATACACATGTATGTGCTAGGTTGCCACAATGGGTGTTGACAAATTTGTGATGCCAATCATATAACCTATTTGCATCTTAACAAACCAAAAACTTAGGATTGCACGGAGAAGCTCCATCTATCTAAACCAAGTTATAGTGCATGTGTCCTTCTTATGAATTAATCATAGGTATGGTGGGGATTATTGGATCAAATCTAATGATTGAGATCAAATGCTCATTAAATTTTGCAACACAAACCCTCTAAGTAGTTTAGGCAATTGGATTTAAGTATCCAAAGGTATTTTATTTGCATCCAAATCCCTTTAGATCAAGACCAAATCATATGTGACTCAATTAAATGCTAAATCAAATACTTATTTAACTTCTTGAATAGTATTTAATTTTTATTCAATTAGAAATCAATATTGATTTCATCACGCTAATAATGAAACATTCAAAAATCAAGATTTATAATACTACGCTTCCCTTGGGTATTTGAAATACCCACACGGAGAGAAACATATTAACCCAAGGATTAAATCATAGGCTCAAACTATTCCTATTAAATGCTTGGGCACTGCATACGCTTACTGCTGGGATGATCAAACTTTGGCATTATGTTGATATATTTTTTGGTTGATAATGCTGAACATCCGTGACGTTGGGAGAACTATTGCAACATTTAAACGTCGAGGAAGAAACTCTATGCACGCAAACGCTTCCTCGTAGTAGCAAGTGAGCAATTGCAACGTTTAAACGTCAATATAGGTCAATCTACGTTGACATTGCATGTGTCAACACGTGCCAACATTTATTTGACATCAAGAATATGCCAAACGTTTCAACATTTACCTTCAAACACCGACCTATATCCATGTGGACAAAGCTACGTACTTTAAGGTTGATCTCAATGTCATTTTAATGTAATGTTGGGTACTTAGGCCTATATCCTCACGTCGATTGGAACCTATGTATATATATTGTCATTAACTAATATCAACCTAGAGTTTGATTGTTGTAGTACTGATCTGTCCAACTCTGAATTACATTTTGGAATTCCGTGTTATCATCTCTCTCGGACTTTGAGTAGCCAATACATACACGAAGCACTTACGTAACCAACATATGAAGGTAACACATCGTTCTCAGAAAAGGGAAAAGGAAAAAAAGGTTACATATCTGTCCATGTTTCACGGTGAATCAATCCCATGCTAAATTAGAAAAGATGGCATCAAATGACTGTAGTTTGGCGACCTTTATATTCTTTTTACCACTTTTTTCTTAAAGGCAAATAAAACTCTCTTTCCACCTAAGAAAGAGTCACATTGTTGCCCCCAAAATGATAGCCTACCCATCATGGGCCATGGCTCCTTTGGAGCCACGAGTGGACACCAGGGCTCTTTACCTAAACATAGTGCCAACCTAAAGTTAAATTTTTCATAAAGCCCGTCGACCGTCACCTTTTCCAAACCTCCATGTCCTGGAGAAGAAACCATTCTTCTATGTACAAATTGCCCTTGCGATTCTGGTAAAGCCTATTCCAAATTGCATCAAAAAGTCCATAAAAGAGTCCAAATGATGGCTACTCCAAAAGCCACTCAATGGAAGCAAAACCAAATTTTGGGTCGATGGTGTGCATCTTTGCACGAGTGGCCGTTAATTTCCACACCAAGATCGATCAAATTGGCTCTTGGTTCCGATTAGTAATTACTGATCGGAGTCTACTTAGATGGGTTTTGTTTAGATTTAAAATAGGAGTAAAACTATTCAATGCAAATAATCATGCAAGAGAGGTAGAATTTAGTTATCTAGTTCTACCTGAAACCGATGAGAGCATGGGTACTCTCAATTATCGCTAAGTGTGTAATTTGAGTACAAGATACAATAGAATTTCTCTCAATGCGTGCGTCCTCCCCCCATTTAAGGGGACACTCGCTATGTATTAGCTAAAATTGTAGTAACGCTATCGATCCAAGTCCGCTGATCTTACGGAAGGTGGTGATTATAGTCAACGGATGTAACCATGGGGTCACATTTTTTATGGCGAGATTGTGGGTTTTATGAATAGTAATCGTTATCCATGAGGCAGTGGAGCGGAGGATCATTTCGCCTGATCCTATGTCGAATATAGAAGGGTCCGTCCACCTAACTTACAAGGCGGTTCGTTAGCGTAAGCTGTCAATCAGTCGAAGGAGACTTAATCAGCTCGACTGACTCATTAAGCAAACGTACACCACCTGATCTATCCTGTCAGATGAAGAGTTTATATGATTCCGATCGATTAGTGAGAACCCAACTATAACCTACTTAAGAAGGGTTTTGTTAGGATTTTACTCCATTGGACCTTAACCAGCATATGTTTAGATTACATTTTAAGCCTCTAGCCTCAAAAGGTCATTTTTGAAGTTAAACTTAAATCAAGATTTTCCTTTCTTTATCGATTATAATTTCGTCATGGGTTATATGTTTATGTCGATTGGTTTATACCGTAAGAAATTACATTTTCTCCCCTAAGGAACCGGAGGGAGCCCACACAATACTGCCCTCCACTCGGGCCGAGCTCAGATTCGTTTCTATAACGTAGCAGGAGAACTGAATGATGCTTTCGTTCCATTTTCATCTTGTAAAGGAGGTGGCAGCAAACGGGAAGTGGACATCAAATCAAATCCTCACCACCATGCGGAGAACCAATGCTGGAATCAATATATGTTGCATAGATTCCTGTTCCCAATAGGGAGCAATCATCGCAAAACCCTCTCACCCTCCATCAGGGACAGCCACCCATGTCGACGGATGCCCTCGACTTCGTCTGTTCGTAGGGTAAGTAGATGCGATAGTTTGGCATATCATATATAAGGTGGATAATACGATGAACAGTAATAAAATTATATTTTTAATTAATAGATTTTGTTATATGTAAGAATAACGTAAGTGACGATTACGTGAAGGTAAATATAGTATACAGCAATCTAATCAACTTGCATAGAGATCTACTTATATAGAATAAATCTTTTCTATCCTACGTGTTATCCTATCTACATCGGGGAAGATTTGGATGGGTGACACTATTTCACTGCCATTGCTACTGCAATTAGTTACTTTTATATGTTGATAATTAAGCTTGTAAAAGATACGAACACAAGCACCAGAGGCTTCGTGTAAGGGGACAATTTAAGAATGAGAAACATTTGGGGGTACAAGAGACGTGCTCCTCGCCACGAAAATCAGGCCCCTGCCATCAGACATTGCATGTTTGTTCAATAATTACTCATCCTACGGTAGATAGTGATCGCATGAGATGTTACGTGAAATTTGAAGTACGAAGAATGAGGTCCAGAACAAGAAACGTTTGGATACAATGTTTCTTACAAGGAAACGTACTCCTCCTTTTTATAGAAATTGGGTCCAGATTTTGAGATTCTGTTTAGCAAGTGAAATAAATTTACGAAATAAATTAAAAAAATAAAATAAATGATGGAATAAATAAGTTAACTTATTTATATATTTTGATGAATTAATATTATTTTATGAAAAAAATAAAATAACTTTATATTTAATTAAATTCACTTAATCTGAAAATGAGAGAAGACTTAAGTAATAAATTAAATACTTAACCCATCGACTAAACACAACCTATATATTTATTGAGAAGTGGCTCATCTGATGGTGGAGAGTGCGCTCGTACGAGATATATGCGTGGGAAATGGGGTCCAAAATGAGAAATATTTGAGGTGCAACGTTTCTTACACGGAAAAAAAAAACATACTCCTCCGTACAAAAATCGGGTCCCGCCATCGGAGTTTGTTTGGTTGTCCAGTGGTGGCTCATCTGAAGGCAGAGAGTGCTCGTGTGAGATATTACGTAAAATTTAAAATATGGGAAACGGGGTCCAAGATGAGAAACGTTTGAGGTGCTAACATTTCTCACGGAGAAACGTATCCCTCCTCCTTGCAAAAGTTGGAACCATTGCGATGCGTTGACATCTTTCATATGAGCAGGAAATTTCGGGAACCACTGAGAGCGCATAAATCCTTAAAAAGAGAGAGGTTGTGCCATCACAATCGTCATTTAATTCTGGTGCTTTTCAGAATGATCATGTGGTTATGGTGTCTACCAAAAAAAATATGTGAATTTTGAAAAATAGTTGCATTACTTGTTCTTCTGATGTCTAGTTTATGATTTGGCCTTTCGTTGTGTGGTTTTGTTTAATAGACAACACTCGTTAGAAATCTAAATATTCTTTTCTACGCATTGTACTGTGTATTGGATTTCAACGAATGGCGTCCTTTATTTTAGGTTATACAATAAGATTTTAAGTAAATATTTGAGTTGGATGAGTAAGGGGGTCAATGAGATTGGTCATGAGACATCTCCTTTCTTCTAATTATGTAAGTCAAGCATTAATAAGAAGCTTTACGAGTAATCGCCTGGGAAACACTAATTTGTTATCTTTATTCTTTCTTAACCAGCCAATTTGCCTTCCTCGATGTTTCTTCTATCTCGGAGTCTTTAGTTTTGGCTAATTTCTTTTCTCTTCATTTTCCGTACATATGAGTTGGGTTAGATCCAATAGAATAACAAGTTGCGTTAAGTTAAAAAGATTTTAATCTATAAATTGTGAGTTGGATTTGGATTAAATTCAAATTCAACTCATATACACTCCTAACTAAAATGAAGAAAGAAAATAAATGAGAACTTATTTAAGGATGACACCTTTGTGAATTACTCCATATTTGGATGATGCTACAAAGACATCTATTTGTACACCAATATGTACATTGGATAAGTTTTTAAAAACCAAATTGACCAATCAACCTCTAGTTTTAATTTTTAGTGATTTAATTAAATATTTGAATTGATCAAATCAATGATAATGTTATCATTTGAATCGGATCGAAAAAAAATAGATCGGCCATGTTGAAATTTGATATTGATTCAATTAGGTCAAATCGAGTTAGATTGAGAATAATTTATAAAAAATTAGATATAATTATTATAAAATATTATTTTGAGATATCAAATCACATCACAAAATAAAATAAAATAAATATATTAAAGTAGAAGTCATACATGAAAGTATGTAAAAAATAAATAAGTAAGTTTAAATAGAAGGATTTTAAGATAATATAAGTAGATAAAATAAAAACAAATACCAAATTTATCTTCGTGAGTAGTTGAGTCAGGTCACGTTCACTTTTCCTTATTCGTTATTGTGTGGAACTTATGGTCGAGCATTCTGAGAGTAGAGTACTCGAATTAAATGCAATCATATAAGAGATGAAAGGTAATTGGTAACATAATTTTACGTTGAATGTTGTACATTTAAGGGGAGTGTTAAACTCTTAAAATTTACTATCAAATTTGGTGAGCACTAGATACAAAAGAGTACTCTCTTTCTCTCTAATTGCGTAATCTTGATGTTGGTTTATATAGGTTACATGATCCTCAATCATGGAGGTCGTGGGTCCTTGATCACGATCCCATGATCTAATCAATAACGAAGATGTGACCCATAAGTGCCACACCTGTCTATCTTTTGAGTAGATGAAGCGAGTTGATTTATCAATACTTGGGTGAAGATATGCCTTTAGGTAGATGAATCTAGCTAGGTTGTCAAGCAGGCAGGTGAAGACCCCTTGTCAGTATCTAGACCTAGACATATCACTGCGTAGGCGGATTTTTGAATTTGATTCACGAGTTTATTTCGTTTGCGAGTCCTGGATGATCAAGCCCAACTGAAATATTTTTCTTCCCTCATCATCTCGTGCAAGAATGTTTTTTATTTTCTTGCCTAAGATTTCAATGAGATGGATTGGGTCTAATTCAGTGGTTTTGGTTGCCAATGGCTAATGCTTTTGTTTATTAGGGGAAGGAGGAGGAGGTGGTGGTGGTATTGGTTAAACAGGAGGAAGGGTAGTTGTGAGTGGTCTGTGGGTGGTGGCGGTCACTATTAGAAAAATGACCTTTCAAGACGCTTTTGTAACGACGATTTTTTTTATAATCGTCATATATATTAGAGTTTAGCGATGACGGTTTTAAAATCGTCGTCTAAAAATACGACGTTTTCTATAGAGAATGGTTTCTAAAACCGTCATCTAAAAATACAACGGTTTTGACTTAAAACCATCGTGTATACATTGACGCGACATACACTTTCGCGACGACAGAATACAACGGTTTTCATGACATAAGTGACGGTTTTCAACCGTCGCAAAAACCCTTCTTCCCTGTAGTGAGTGGTTGCAAGCATCATGGGTGATGGCGGCGATCAGAGAGTAGGGAAGAAAGGGATCGTGGCCCATGGGTGGTGGTGCTGGGTAGACTCGTTAGAGAAGAGGAGAAGAAATCAATTAGTAGGAAAGCTTACAGGTGGTGGGAGTGGTGGCAACAGGTTCGACGAGGGGCATCCGGCATCCACGTTAGATCTGGAGGCTGGAACGCAAGAGAGGGCGAAGGAGTAAGCGACAATGGGGAGTCGCATCTCGCGTGAGAGGAGGAAGGGTGCGTAGGAACTTGGGAAGTCAAAGGGACCTAGGCAGCTCGTAAACTTCAAGCGTTTTCGTGGTTTTTCTGTTTTTTTTTTTTTTTAACATTGGACAAGGCGGGTGGATCGGGCAGTCCACTTTACCGATTTGATTTGAACTGGTTGAATCACATTTTTGCCAGACTCCATCGATCTGAGACGACTCCACCGGAAACTAGTCAGTCCAAGCGGTCCGCCAACCGGTCCGGTCCGAATCGATTTCCAGAAAAAACAAAAACTGACATTGGGCTGCGCATCTTCCTCACCAGGTAGCGGGACCCACCTTCGGTTTGTACACCAACGTGTCAGAGGTGGGCCCCTACGTGGGAGATGCTTGGTAAGGGAGAGGTGGAGGCGGGCCCCGTGTATAAGTTGCGCCCGCTGCAGGAATGGTGTGCCCCATATGTTTTTCTATTTAACTCCATGCAACCTTTCCTCGTTACCCACACCACCACCTCAGAGCACCGCCTGCCTCTCGTGGCCTCTCAGTTTTTGCCAATTTCACCGACCCCCTCCCATCCCCCTCTCATTCACTATAAAATCCTCGTCTCAACCTCATCAACATACCATTTCATCCCATCATCGTTCCAAGGAAGCCTTTCAGTTCTGCCTACTGCCCTCTCAGGTATTTTCCCAACCAGAGCACCAAAGCTCCCATCTTCCCTCCATTTTCCCAGCTCCTCCATAGGTTTGGGAGTGCCAAGGTTTAATTCTGAGCAGGTTGCCATCTTCTCGAGCGGAGTGGAGTGGAGTGGAGTGGAGCGGAGTCCTGTTTGTCGGTGTTGGAGCTGACATGCACTTTGCATGAATGTGCTCCCCTTGTTTCTTGTTGTGGATTGCAACGTTTGTGCGTGTAGCCTCTTTCGAGTCTCTGGCTCTTCTCTTGCGTTCTGAGGTCGGATTTGCCATCTGTTTCCGCTCTTCTCTTCGTCTAAAAAATCGACGATTCCGCATTCTCAACACGTCTCCAATTTATCTATTTCTATACGATTTCTTGGTTGCTTTACTAAATATGTAAGGTGAATTCGAGAGAATTTAATTGCTTGCCCGTATCCGTTTCGCTCGATGTGTGTGTGTGTGTGTGTGTGTTTTTTTTTTTTTTCTTTTTCTTTTTCTTTCCCTTTCTTGCGGTGATTGTTATTTATTTTCTAGTTACTGCTGATTCCAGGGACGAGATTGAGGAGGGAGGAAATGGCTGAGGGTGGTGATGGTGGAAGGAGAAGTGGAGGTAAGAAGTATCAGAAGAGTTACTTTGATGTATTGGGCATCTGTTGCACTTCTGAGGTCCCCCTGATCGAGAAGACCTTGAAATCGTTGGATGGCGTCGTGAAGGTCTCTGTCATCGTGCCCTCGAAGACCGTCATAGTCGTACACGATGGCGAATTGATCTCTCCGCTTCAGATTGGTAATGAGAGGGATATGATGGATCGTATACGTTCACTTGTTTAATTTCCTATGTTTGGAGATGTGATGCGGTGCACGATTTCTTCGGTATATAAATTAACAACAACGCGGATAAGGTTCAATGAAGTACTTGACTGGGAATCTTGTATGGGATTTGGAATATGAGGTTTTGCCTAGTAATTATATCGATTTTCTGTCAATATCACAAAAAAATAAGACAAGAACATCGTAGGGTGAGTAGTGGGGGAATTCTAATCTTGTATGGAATTTGAACGGTAAGAATTTTCAAGCAATTTTATGATATGCAGTTACTTTTTGAAAAGTTAAACATGGCGATGGGAGAAAATTTGGAGTTTTTTTCGCTATAACACAGTAAACTTGTTGCATCTTAAAACCTAACCATTTGCCGTAATACCAACGTCTTACAATTAGAATATGTTAGAGAACAAGTAGAAACCATTCCCTTTCTTAATCATATGAAAAATTAGAGATTTGGAAGATCTGATGCTTCCCAAACATCAATTCCCATAGAAGGACATGCATAGACTATATGTATGTATAGATGTATATATGCATGTACATCATATCGTGTTGTGTATACTCAGAGACATATATGTAGGTAGACGCAGTATGGCGGCCGCCACCATATGACTAATTTATTGTCAGATTTCTAATAGATATATAAGTGGTCAGAATTTGAAGATCGTATTAGTTGGACTTCTATTTTTTCGTACTTTGATCATCATCTTTGTGCTAACATACATTCATACATCAGATTGATAGTCATATGCAATTTAAAAGCCCATCTATTAAAGATATCTTTGGTTCGTGTTCCACAAATTCAAACTGAGTCTATAGCTTCAAATTGGTCAGCCTAACCAATTCATCAATGTGTTTATCCGTATCTCATGAATCACATCATGAAGATTGGGCGAGATGCCTAGTCATTGGATTATTTTGTAACACATCTAATTTGACATATGTTTTGCCCTTTTTTTTGTTGTTTCAGTAAAGGTGCTGAATCAGGCGAAGCTAGAGGCAACAATCCGCACTTATGGGAATGGAACAAGTTTCAACAGTTGGCCAAGCCCATATACATTGGCCTGTGCTGTCCTGCTTGCTCTATCATTCCTTCAATTTGTTTATCGACCGATGCACTGGCTGGCACTAGCTGCCATTGCTGTTGGGATAAGGCCTATAGTAACAAGGAGTGTTGCTTCAATTCGCAGATGCAATGTGGACATTAATGTCCTTTTGCTAATTGCAGGTACTGTTGTAATTGCATCTTTCATAGCTGAGTTTCACACACAAGAGCAGTCTACAATAATGTGGCTTATACATGGGTGGTCTTAAGTTGAGAGATTTTTCCACTTGTTTATAATGGCTCCATTAGTGGTGAATGTGTTAATTTTAAAATGTGGACTGTTGAAGTAAATAAATGGAAAAAAAACAAGCACAAAATTAAAGCATCACAGTGTGGAACACTTGGATTTACGTGGGAACTCCTCTCACGAACAGAGAGAAGAAAACCACGAGAGAGACACCTCTATGGGCGTGATCTCATAATATTTCTTCTCAAAGATAAATGAAGAGTACAAGAACCCTTTTATAAGTCACCACACACCCCTCTTTTTCTCACTCCACTATATGGGATTAAAACACTTGTAATTGAATCTCACACATTATCCAATTATCCAACAACAATATTCATCAATCCCAACATGGACAACTAAAGATAAGCTCATCCAATTGGACTTCTGACTTTCATTTCACTGATTACGTCAACCAAATACCGACTTGTCATGGCTTTTTTAATCTCACTCGAGAAGCATGCATTCCACGTATGCGAAGCACTTAGAACCTTTTCACCTTTTGCAAAACACTGGCCTTATTTATGCATGGATAGGAGTCTCAACTTGAGTGGACTCTATATACCTAAGTATGTAGCTTTTCAACAGTCTCGCGGGGTATCTTCCTGAGTTTCTCGACAACTTAGCCAGCTTGACCGAGTAAGATCGGGTCTAGTTACTGAAAAATATTGCATTTTACCGATTATAGTTCTATATAAAGACCTATGTGGTAGAAAGGGACCATTTGAATTCTCTAACTGGATTTTAGCATTCACAGGTACAAATGCATGTACCGACATCCCAAGATAGGTCCAAGACATTCTTCAATTACCGTCCTTACAATTTCCAAGTTCAATGCAATATAAAGTGCACTTCCCAAATCCTTTGATCACCAATTGGGGATAAAGAAAGCTGTTTTCAGTTCCCTCAATAGAACTTTCGAGGACGGTGTACGCTCAATGCTCTTTTCCCCTTTAGTGAATTTAGTGCTCATCAAGGTTACAAAAGTTGGTCTTCCAGTGAGTGGAACCACCTTTTTTTCAGCATGTGCTACCTTAAGGCAGCATTTCTGGCCTTTGTAAAAGAGAGACAACCTTGTGTGAGCTCGTCCATCACGTTGAAGGTCATTTTTCTTGTTTATAATTGTCATTTCCTGAATCCTTTACTTTGAGTGTAAGCTTCATGCCACGGTTCCTTGAAGTGTTGGTAATTTATCTAGTCTCAACAAGATGCATCAAGCCTGCATAAGTGATGACTATATTTGACTTCTATTAAGTGTGTGTGCCTTTTTTGGGACAATATCCTCAACAAGGACTTCTATATTTGGCCTCGTAGATGGTTAAGGCATTGGATTATTTGTTATTTGTCGGTCCGTGCACCTACTTGCATGATTGATTATGCTCCAGTCTGTTTGCCTAAAATAAATTAGATGATTTATTCAGTGAACGGCTAGTTATTTCCTCCTGTCTACCAAACTGAACAAATGCTCCAGTTTGATGGGATTGTTAGGCTAGATTGGTTATTAAGAATCCATTCTAGTTTAGATAGATATATCAATTTTGATGACTTCTAATTTAAACTTTTGTAACCCAACTCTACAACCTTACATATCAAATCTTTGTAATGCTAACCTCCATTAAGCCAAAAATGATTTCCAGGTACATGTAGCAACTTGTTCTTCTTCCCTTCGTGATAGACTATTAAAGATGAAGTTATTGATGACTGGTCATCTGAATTGTAGAAGGTAAAAAGGAAAAGTTGCAATAATATTCCATCTAAGTTAATATTTTGACTGTTATGTATATGGACACAGATATAACTGAATGATGATTCAGTTCAAAGTGTTGGTTTTGAAAACCAAATTAAAATGTATTGAATCTGCACTTCTTGTTGAGAATTGCCATTATTCAAATCCATTCTATTTTATTTGGAGAAGAAAATATTGAATGATCTAATCCTCGATGCCTTTTCTTCCGACTGTAGGGTGGCTACATGTCATCATGAATCCAATAAACTCGCATTGCGGGATTTAATTACAAAGAACCAAAACCATGCTTGATGATTTCCTTCCACACTCAGTTCTCCCTCAACCCCTCTTAAGGCTTAATATCCAGCTCCTCGCACCTTTGAATTGACACATCAAAAAGGCCTTTTCTCTATATAATCTAACCACTTTAAAGAAGTATTTCAATTTACCTTCTATTGATGCCACACCAACCTTTTCTCATATAACTTCATCTGCCTCACCATCTTCATTTCTATTGCAAGCATCTTCAGCATCTGCCTACAGTCAACATCTGGAATTCATATTGCATAGCAGGTCTCACTACCGTTTTCTATCACTTGTCCTTCAAGTTTTAAATATCCTCTTATTGCATAAAGCACGTGAAGCCCCTCTCCACTTAGCCCCATCAAAATCCTACTTGCTTTAAAATTGATCAAAAACCTCTTTGGGGTGAAAGATTCTCTAAATTCCAACTATGCATCGGCCCATTTAAGTGTCCGTAGGAACTGACATCTCATGTATTGTCTGTATCTTAATCAATCAAAAATCAATTTGTTGTAGATTCAGAGGAAATAGGAAATATTATCATAGATCTCATGAAACAAATAAATAGAATTGATCCCTTTCTAGAGAGAGTGTCACTCCTATTTCAAATCATAACATAATCTTTTAGAATAAGAAAGAAACAAATCTCTAACAAATTTATTCCTAACAAACTTTCCTCAATAATATCTCTAACACTTCCCCCAAGTTGGAGCATGCAATACCTAACTTGTTAAAAAAGAGAACTCCTCCCTAATGTAGACTTCCTGAGGAGCAGGTAGTAGACTAGAGGAGTAGGAATGGTTGTAGCAAAAGTAGCAATCGTAGAAAACTAATAGCAGTAGTAGTTAGGTAGTAGAATATTATCCGAAGCAGTCAATAGCAGTAGTAGTAGTAGGTAGAAGTAGCAACAAAAAAAAGGTAGATGACTGTACCAGAAGTAGCAATCATGGACAACAATGGTAACGCTATAGTAGTAGTAGCAATAGTAGACAACAATAGGGTTGTACCAATAGTAATAGCAATAGATAGCAAACAGTAGTGGCATTAGGAGATAGGGAAACATTCACTAGCTGAGTAGGAGACGAGAATCCTCGCTCAGTTCCCCACCAGTCATCACAATCCTCGCAATGGGCAGTAGAATGATCGAATGCTCCATAAGTAGTGACCCGATCAATAGGAGTGGCAGAGTGGTCCAGAAACCTGTATGTCTGCCACTCTGCATGCACAGTAATATGCTTGTCAAGTAGGCAGGCTGAAATATAGCGAGCTCCTCAAATAAACCCTCCAAAGTAGAGAAATATGCAACCAAAGACATGTCACCTTGATTGGTATTCTATATATGCCTATATATATCTGCACGGCGGGAGCTACTCAGCTGCAAGAAGTACCACTTCTCCAGAGTCTCCCAGATCTCCTTCAATGTTTTCTTATACAACATATTTGATGCAATAGCTGGGTCGATGTTCATCAATCAATTCATCACGAGATAGTTGTCGATCTCTCACTTCTTGTATTCAGCAACCTCCTTGGGTTCAGGAGCCCTATCTATCCAAACGTGTAACTTCTCCTATCCTCCGACAAATATATGGAATGTGTGTGACTAGAGAACATAGTTCGGGGACCTAAATAGTTTGATAGTCATCCCCTAAATCAGAACAAAGGCCAAGATCTTAGCCTCAAAAGTCACACTAGTGGAATCCGAGTACGCCATGGGAGCAGTAGATCAGAGGTAGTCAATTGAAATCAAGAAAGATTAAGAAGCATGCAGGGTTGCTCAATATTGCGCACAATTAGCGTGCCCCACTACACATAGGATAATGAGGCAACATTAAATCACGTGTAAGCCATTGTACACGCACTACATGTAGTCCCACAAGACTAGGACGACAATGATAAGCCTCCATTGGTGAATCAGACCCAAGAGGCGATCAGGAAGGCCACCAACGATCAAAAGTCAGACTTAGCGATGCTAGTGGTGCCTAAAGGAGGCCGCAATTAGGTTTTCCTAAGGCCAAGGACTGGCAATGAGCGGCAACAGGGGGTTGCTAGAGTCCTTGGGAGATCAGGTAACGATGAGGAAGGTCGGTGTGCACCCCTCGAGGTTAGATCCAATTTGCAAGAGGCCCTAGAGCTACGATGTTGAGTAGTGCCTAAGTCAAATGGGCACTACTGGAGATTGTTGCAACAGCTGGAGTAGGGCCTGGTAGCTTGCAACGGTTGTGAGACCTTGCTAGAGCAACCTTTAGCTGGCCGGAGGCCAACTTCGACAGTAAGGTGACCCTCCTTGGCTGGCAATAGCAGTAATTCTCCTTCAAACCCTAGGTTTAGGGTTTTTTTCTTTCCCTTTTTTTTTTTTCTTTTTTAGTTTCTTGTGGTGGAAGAAAGAAATGGGAGAAAAGTATGAAATACTAATCTAGAGAAAATATCAAATATTATTATAGATCTCAAGAAACAACTAAGGGGAGTTGAACCCCTTATATAGAGAAGGGCATTCCTATTTCAAATCCTAACATCATCTTCTAGAATAAAAAAGAAATAAATCTCTAACAAATTTATTATTAATAAACTTTCCTAAATACTATCTTTAACACATTTGATTTAGGATTCTTTTCTTCGGTACTCAAGAGTTTTCTATTCTTATTTATTTCATTTCATACCTTATCAACAAGTGAATTGTCATATGCAAGATCCTAAATCATGGTACGTCATTTTGGATGTGTCCTGTCAACTCAGACATGGGGCCTATGATGAAAGCAAAGAGGTAAAGACTCGAACCAAAATCTTGATACTAAAAAATGGCAATGTCAAAGTGTTGTGTCAACCTAGTTTGAGTCCTTACACAAAATTCGTTCATATATGTTCTCTACGAGGCTAATATAAAAAAAATCCACACACCTCTATTCTCTACAAAAATATTGCTTGGAATAAAACACTAAGCTTTCTCTAAATTAATATAAACCATAAGCAAGTCCTTATGAAAATTTTCATACTCTTCAAAAGATGTGTTACTGATGTGTGGCTTCAGTTGTAGAATTACCCATGAAGCCGATCATTACATGATAGATTTATCTCAACCTTCTTTAAAAGCTTTCTTGTATAACTCATTAAAATAATAATAATAATATTAACAAAATATTAATGAGGATGGTGTTATTTCATTGTAATAATTATTATTAATAATGGTATTATTGTTATGGTAGTAGTTTTTCTATTTTTGTATAATTATAAGAAAAATCAGTAACTCTGATGTTTTTGCTATGCACTGCCATGCATCCGGTCAAGAAATTTAATTGGCCAAACTATAAAAATATCGGTCCATATTTCTAGTTGATATACTTTAAGATAATTTCATTTTGTTTGCCTAAAAAATTTTGTTTTGTTCGACTCAAAAATTTGAATTACCAAAATGACGCCACGCAGGTACTTCCATTACAAAAAGATTATTGGCCTTAAGAAAATTAAAATCTGCTTTAGTTTTGCAGTATAATCCACCATGGATGTTGTTAAGTGTTATTATTTAGGAAAGTATGCTAAGGATAAATTTGTTAGAAATTAATTTCTTGTTCTAGAAGATTATGTTAGATTTTAGTTAAATAATATAAATAAGTGAAAGTATAGTAATATCAAAGTATAAATAATGAGAACATTTGGATTTACATAAAAACTTCACTCACGAAGAGTGGAAAGAAAATCACAGGAGAAGTACCCTATGAGCATGTGTTTCTATTTATTCTTCTCACAGAAATAAGTGAGGAATGCATGCCCATTTCTAAGCCATCACACACTCAACATTCCCTTGATAGACAATGTGTATTAAATGGTCACTTACACACAATTCTCTTAACACTCCCCCTCAAGTTGAAGTATAGAATGCTTAGCTTATAATAGAAAGAAACCCCACTACACAACAGAACAAAAAAAGTTTCTCAACTGGTATAACTACCTCTCCTTTGCAGATAACAGTTGCACTCTTGTTCATGCCCGTATGCAGGTGTGCTGATGACAGCACATCAGCGATGCTAAAGCTCAGCAACGAATTGCTGTAGTCGGCCCAAACATGGGACTCTCCTCTTGGAGACCTCAATTGGTGCTGGTGGCTTCTCATTCAATATCCCTGTCATGGACCTTCTTCTAAAAACCTTGAAATTGAATCTCCCCTTTGGAGTCTACGAAACTAGATCTCCCACATAAAAACTTGACATGAGCCCTTCATCAAAAGACCTCAAAGCTGGATCTCCCTCTTAGAGACTTCAAAACTCTGGACCTCCTAAAGTTATGGTTTCTCGTATGGTGATCTCGAACAAAGGGACTCCAAATAGGGGATGACTAGAATAGGATGCATACTCTCCCTTTCTCCCATACTTGTATAAGAGAAGAAATAAACATAAAGAAAAAATAATACTAAGAGAAGAGCTTCCCCTCCTCCTCCCTTCAACATAATCATCATTTTTATTTTTTTTATTTTCTTTTTTTTCAAATTTTTTGATATTTTCCTTTTTCACCTTTTTTTATACTTTTTTTATGTTCCTTCTTTTTTTCTTACTATTATCTACCCCTCCTCTTTTGCACTAAGAAGCCAACATGAGCAAAAAAAATAAAATAAGACTGAGGAGTAAAGACCATAAAAGAAACAAAATAAACCTCTTCTTCTTGTGGTTCAAACAAACCCATTCATACAGCTCGCAGCTACTCTCCCATAAATGCCTAATCCCATCCTTCTGACTCGCAATCTCATGTGAGACTGCAGTCGAGACCTTAGCCATTACCTCCACTACACGAGATCTCCATCACCTGCTACTCTTGCGATCAAGTGCAAGATCTCTGCCACGTCCTTCGCCGGTTCAACTTATTCTCCTCACAATCATGCAAGCTCCTCATCATGATCTTCATGCAATCTAGTTGGGTGCAAGATTGTGCTCAATTGATGCCTTTGAATCTTCTTTCATCGATCATTGCAACCTTTCGACCTCGCACAATGCCATCACTGTCCTCCTCGTTAGCGCCACTGCACTGCAACACCGTTGTTTGGGCTTCTCGAGTGCCACTAGTGCTCTTCTTCCGCACCATCTTGCACGTGCCTCCATCGACGATAGATGTTGTCACCAACACCGAGTGCACCGCCACACGTAAAGGCACATTTGCGCTCCTCCATCACTGTCTTGGCTACCTTCTACTCACAAGCATGTCCATGAGGGCAGCTTTGAGATCAACCTAGGCTTCAGCTCCTCCTAATTGTCCTTCAAGCAGTCCTCCTTAGGGTTTGTCAAACCTAAAGCAGGCCTCTAGATCGACGTTGCCTTCTTTTTTGCCACCATTGACTCCTCCAGATGAATGTAAGGAATTGAAACTCCAACAAAATATAATAAACATAATAATAAAATAAACCTAAGAATCGAACTCTTTTATTACCAAGTTAAATAATATAAATAAGCGGAAGTATATTGATATCAAAGCATAAACAATGAGAACACTTAGGTTTATGTGAAAACCCCACGTAGAAGAGCAAGGAGAAAATCACGGGAGAAGTATCCTATGGACATGTGTTTCTGTATATTCTTCTCAAAAAAACAAGTGAAGAGTACATGCTTATTTATAAACCACCACACACTCTACATTCCAACAACAAATGATGTGATTCTAAATGGTCACTTACACACAATTCTCTCACCAATTTTGAAATAGGAGTGGCCCTCTATATAAAGGGACTAGCTCCCCTCATTTGTTTTTTTGATGTCTACAATAATATTTCCTATTTCCTCTAAATCTCCATCCGATGCCATTATTTTTTTCAAAAAAAAATGACCATGTTATTTTTCATTTGTTCCATTTTTTAATAGTGTATTGTAGTCACCCTACTTAAGTTGTAATGAAAAGAAGTTCAACTTGGGTACATCCGTTTATGTTCATAATCATGCTCTTCAACACATTAAGAACATGCAAAGATAGAGGATGAAAGAACAATTTTATTGAAAGAAATAAAATATTCTATTAATTCTAGATAGCCAACAGTCCATTATGAATCCCTTGCCCTTTTCACAACTTTTTGGCAGTTTTCAATTTGTTACCTTGTTTCTTTACCATGGTTCTGGTCCTGTGATGATCTTCCTCAGCTTATTCTTCTGATTCAAAAGTGCAGTTGCTGGATCTATTGCATTGGATTACCGGGATGGAAAGTATTACTGGGAAGGGGCCGTGATAGTGTTGCTTTTCACTTTAGCTAACTGGCTTAATTCAAGGGCCACCTACGAGGTACGTTGCTGCACAATAGTGGACATTTTCACTTTAGCTAACCGATTCGCACAATAGTGGACATTGGAAAATGGTGCCTCCTGCATTATTCCAAGATTAGTTTACAAGGGATGTCATCTTACATCCCTACAATATATCAATTCACCTTGTATATCCAATCATTACTTCCTAACAAATTTGTAACAAAAGCAACTCAACATAAAATATAAAACAAATTACAAACTCTCTCTGCTTAAATAACATCGAATCATATACTTTATCAAATCTATTTCTATTCCTCACAACATGAAAACCACTACCTCTCTCATGTAGCACTTCCTCAAACTTAACCCGTGTTAAATAGTAACCCTTATCCAAACTCAGCCAAGGAAGAACAGATAAGATACCTATAAGTCGGCAATATAATTAATGGTACTAATAAATGATGCTCAGAATTTGGCTTTTCTGTTAGATAATTTTACCAAGCAGTTTTTTTTTTTTAGAGATTTGCGAAGCATTTTAATACTAACTGTATTTTTCCGAAATCTATAAGGGTTTGTTTTCTTTGGAACATTTAAGGTGGTTCAACTGAGAAGTATGTCATGTCCTCACATACATGCACTTTTGAAAAAATTTACTGATTTGAGTAAATGTGATAATATGAATCGATTCCAATTTAAGATTCAAACAGGCCCTTCAGATGGAAATTGCTTTTTGTTCCAGGCATGCATATTTTATCCCATGCGCATGATGTACTCTACTAAGACTAACAAAGGTGCATAAAACATTGAGAAACTCCTAATTTTTCATTCCCATGGATGGAAGGGGCACTGAATGGTCCAGTGAGCATATGTATTTTTACATGGAATAGCTGCAAGCTTTCCTACAGATTTATTTATAATTGAAATGATTCCCATTTATACTGTCTGAAAGTCATGTTTCAAGATTTAACATGATTTAATGTTGGATATTGTTGTGATTTATATCTAATCCTGTTTGTCTTCTTTTCTTACCAAAATCAATCTTAAAAAATTGGAGGTACTATATGAACTTCCTTCCTGAGATTTTGTATGGTTCTTTGCAAAATCAAGTCAACCCATTTATGATGTTTCCCTAAACAGCTTTGAAACTCTACAAAAACTTGCATGAACATAGACTTATATATGCCCATGAAAAACAGCAAATTGAAGTCTAGCATCAAGCAGGCTTGCATACCATGATATGGTTTGGACTTTGATTCACTCCCTAATAAAATGGTCATCTACATTAAAGGTGTCTCATATGACAAGCATAAACCGGTACATATTCATCTGTTTTTATTATAATTATGGCTAAGTTACTGCTGAAACTGCACAATGAACTACATACCATATATGTGAATTTGGTGATGAAGAAAATAGCATTTCAAAATTAAGACCATGACTTATCAGTAGATTGAAGCTATTTTGCTGATAGATGTGTCTATGTTGGTAGGCTACTGCCGTGATGGCATCCCTCATGAACATGATCCCACAGAAGGCAGTCTTGGCTGAATCGGGCACTGTTGTTGATGCAAGACATGTCAACGTGAACACAGTTCTCACTGTTAAGGCTGGGGAGTTCATACCCATTGATGGAGTTGTGGTGGAAGGCAGCTGCGAGGTTGATGAGAGTAGCCTAACTGGAGAGTCATTCCCTGTAGCTAAGCATCCAGAATCCATGGTCTGGGCTGGAACTCATAACTTGAATGGTGCATTTCTTCAAATCTCTGTTGCTCCCTAAGTTTGGTTGCCTTTACCATAGACCTGACGTACTTGGAATTTGTAGGCTATATCAGTTTCAGGACTACTGCATTGGCTGAGAATTCTGCCGTGGCCAAAATGACAAAGTTGGTCGAGGAAGCACAGAACAGCAAGTCTAGAATGAATAGAATGGTTGACTCATGTGCTAAGTACTATACCCCAGGTTAGCCTACTAACTGGTTACCATAATAGCCATTGAGTACCTAGTTGATGATGCCTTCTTGAAGTTTTCTTCAGTTTAGCTTTGAATTTGGAGCATGCTGGAGTTTCCGACTGCAAGATTTGCAGCAATTGTTCCATTGATTTTTTTTTGCACAATTTTTAATTGATTTTTTCAGGGTCTGATAGCCTATTTATTTTGTTTCTAGTTTATTTTCTCCAGCTAAAGATTTTCCATTCTCCCTTGTTGCCCCTTTTGCCTACTTATAATAGAAGCCAATTGGTCTATATTTTTCCTTTTCCAGCTGCTTGACCTTGTTACCACTTTTTATCGCCATAATTGGTGATAATTGTTTCCTTATAATCCAACATGGTTTTGGTATAAAGAAATTAAGTTTAATAAACAATCCTTTATTCCATGATTAATTTGCATTAATTCACTCTATAACTAATCATGTACTTCCCTTTTACAATTATTTCTTAATTAAAATCTATGTATGATTTCCTTCAACATAAAGATCGTTTAAATTTGAATAACTAAATTACATTTCCATTTATTACTTAGAGTTGGTTGTGTTAAACCCTCTTTCTTTTTCTCTCTTTCTTCTCTTTTTTAGCATTTAATATACTAGATTCAAGCTTTCACTTGCCAAATTGACAGTGGTTTATCTTATTTCTGGTTGCATTTATACAATACAAGACTCAAACCCCATTGTCGAGAAAGACTGCTTTTTTACTTTTGCTATTGAAGAGATAAGATTGACCTTAAGGTAAGTTTAATAAAGGATTAAGATACTATTGTCAAGTGAGATTTGATTAGAGTATAAAAAATAAGCAGATATTGATCATAATATCTTTTATATATAATTTAATCCGTCGTTGGCTGTAAATAAGCAATATTTGTCGCCCCGCCTCCCAAATATTCCGGCTCCATCACTGATCAAGCAATGCCCTGGCGGGCTACTCCCTATCACAATTCTCTCAACCTGTGATTTTGGAGGCATACTAATTTGTTAATTGGAAATAGGGATGGATCCAAATCATGGAACTAATCTAACAAGCATTACCCTCAATTTCCGAGTATCAAGTTCTGCTATAGTTCACCAATTGTTCAAATAATCAATGTTCTTAGGAAATTAATGTCTGTTAGTTAAAAGAAAATTATTGTTGATTCAGGTATAAGTTTAGGGTTTTTTTTTTTTTTGAAAAAGTATGTTTAGGGTTTCTGAGACATAAAAGTTGTTCAAAACTGCTTTAAATGAAAAACTGAAGCAAATAACTTTCTTAATGCAGGGAAAAGTACTTGAAAAAGATGATAACATGAAGGAAATAGTGAAGTTTTCAAAGATTTCACTTGGTGTAAATAATTAAGGATACTCAAGAATTGGCTGTCAAAAAAGCACATCTAGAAGATTGGAAAACTTTTAAAAGCTATTCGAAATCTCACAATATTCAATAAGCCTGGAGAAAATGTGCCTAAAGCAAGATGTTGGGGGTATTAACACTACAAAATCTGAAACAAGAGGTGCTTTATTATTCTTTTATCAATTGCAAGTGTAATATCCACATGTTCAATGGTTGATGAGTTCTTATCTCAACTTTCTGCTTTTACAGCTATAATCTTTGCATCTGCTGCTCTTGCTGCTGTTCCTGCTGCCATGAGGCTAAATAATCTTAGCAACTGGTTCCGGTTAGCACTTGTTCTGTTGGTTAGTGCATGCCCATGTGCTCTCGTGCTGTCTACACCGGTCGCTACATTCTGTGCCCTAACGAAGGCAGCAACTACCGGCCTTCTGATAAAAGGTGGAGACTTTCTAGAAGTTTTAGCAAAGACTAAAGTTGTGGCCTTTGACAAGACTGGTACCCTAACAAGGGGAGAGTTCTCTGTGATGGATTTCCACTCTATCAAGGATGACATCAGCAAGGATGTCCTTCTGTACTGGTTAGTCTTATTCTTGTCATTTGATTGGGCAGTGGCACCATCATGCTCTATTGGTTAATAGGCTACTGCTGTTAAAACTGTTTCAGGGTCTCAAGCATTGAGAGCAAGTCTAACCATCCAATGTCATCAGCTCTAGTCGACTATGGCCATTCTTCTGGAATAGACCCAAAACCGGATGATGTGAGCGAATTCCAAACTTTCCCAGGCGAAGGAGTCTATGGAGAGATCAATGGGAAAAAGGTACATATTGGAAACCGGCGAATTTCTGGGAGGGCTGGATGCAAAGCAGGTTAATTATTGGATCATACTTCACACTTCCTGTTTACAATTATCCTCCTTTTGGCATATTAGTTTCAGACTCGTTAAGAAAGTTACCTCATGCAGTTCGAGACGTTGTGGGAGAGGCAGAAGGAGTGACCATAGGTTACGTTTTCTTAGCAACTGAGCTTGTTGGATGGTTCAGCCTGTCTGATACATGCAGGACGGGAGCAACCGAGGCAATCAAGGATCTAAAAGGTTTAAAGGCCAAGGTAGTGATGCTGACAGGAGATAGCAAGGAAGCAGCATCACATGTCCAATCACAGGTTGGTTCATGCAATTCCATTTTCTTAGTCAGAATCTAAATGAAGCAATGAATTCTCATCGAACCTTCTTTCCGGGCTGCCACAGGTTGGTGGTTCAATTGGTAACATTCACGCCGAGCTGCTGCCCGAGGATAAGGTCAGAATCATTAACAATCTAAAATCGGAAGAAGGCACAACAGTGATGGTCGGTGATGGCATGAATGATGCACCCGCTTTGACTGCTGCAGATGTTGGTATTTCGATGGGGATCTCTGGCTCAGCAGTCGCGATGGAAACCAGCCACGTAACCATGATGTCGAATGACATACGCAAGATCCCAGGGGTGATTCGACTTGCTAAGAGGACCAAATGGAAGATCATTCAGAACATAGTGTTGTCCATCTCCAGCAAAGCTGCTATCCTCGCATTGGCATTCGCTGGCCACCCACTCTTGTGGGCTGCAGTCTTTGCAGATGTTGGCACGTGCTTGGTGGTCATACTCAACAGCATGACTTTACTTAAACGAACTAAGCACAAGGCAAAAAAATGTTGCAAATCATCACATGCATTGCATAGCAATGGCCACTTGCTGCCTCATGGAGGGAAACACCATGATCACTGCCACCATAGAACTAAAGATCATTGCCACAGCCACTGTCATGACTCCCACAATGGCTCAGTGCATCATAGAGAGGAACACCTTGAGCACGGACATTGTGAGGAAAAATGCCATCGCGAACCTCATGGTGTCTCTGGAAATTGTTGTGGACCAGAGCATCACCATGGCAGGTCACATGAAGCAAAGGGAGATGGAAACTGCCCGAGTGATAAGGCGTGCAATGGCATCGAAAGCTGCTGCAACAACTTGCCACCCTCCTCAGTACAGGAATGTTGTCACAACCATTCTGGACTGGAGTCCCTCAAAAACAGCCATGTAATCCAAATAGCTAGTGAAGCTACACAGATTGGTCATGAGAACACGTGCAGTTGTGAGAATGGCTCTCGAGAGCACATGGCGAGGTGCAATTTGCCCCAGAAAGAGGCAGGGGGATGCTGTAGGAGTTGCAGGGATGAGTGTAGAGAGAAGAAGAGCTGCAGTGGGGGAAACTTACCACGCTTGCCTGAGATTGTTATAGGGTAAAAGGGAAATGAGTGCTTGTATAAGAAAGTAAAGCTTATCTGGAGGGTATAATTTGCATGGAAAAGAGCAAAAAGATGAATGATTATTGAAGAAAGTAAGTGAATGCAAGAAGAGATGTAGCTGAAGAGGACCAACAGCTCGAAGACGAGCTGCAAAAACCTTGTAAGAGCTGCATATTATCTGCCATTGTAATGATTGTTCTTGGAATGGTTTTATGGTTTTTATCAACTACTAAAAATGTTCATCTTAGCTAACCATGGATTTGGGAGCCATTCAAGGGGAATCAGATTTTCAAGGAAAAGGAATGGGTTAAGGATTTTGTTGTAGATTTCAAGTTAATAATCTTTGTAACGACCCTCTGATCATATGGGCAACGGAAAAACATACGAAAAATTCCCATAAGCTGAGGTGCTACCAACACATACATATCATGAAGCAATAAAAGGAATTAAAACTTAATTAACACCATTCATGAATCTCACATCCATGGAGTTCCATTATTACATCCATAATATAAGCTCAATGTAAAGAAACTAATTTATTGCCGGCATGATCACAATGGACATAAGGACATCCAAACCTGACTCATACATTGTGCTAAGGAAAATCTTCTACAATCTCACGACACAATGCCTTTGCTCCTTCACCCCTCCAATGCACCTAAGATTTAATTTTAAAACACTTAGGCCCCATTTGGTAGAAGTTTAAAGGGAGGTTTTATCCTATGTGTCAAAGGGTTAAGTGAATAGTGCATAGTGATAAAGTTTTATCCCTCACCTATCATATCTACCATTATTCATCACATCTACCTCTCACCAATTATATCTACCTTCACTAACTCACTCTAACCCATCACATCCACTTATCACATCTATCCTACTAATCCACTCCCAATACAAATAACAATAAAAATCAATAATAATATATCAACTCAACTATCACATCCACACCTACTAACCCTCCTCTTACCCATCTATTATCCCTCTTTAAAACTTCCTAAACTTTACCCAATCTTAAACTTTAAATCTCTACCAAACGGGGCCTTAATAAACCAATGCTCGATGTGTGATCAGAAAGGGGTCATACCCATTTATTACCAACATCTTTTCTTCTTAACATGCTTAATTAAACATACCACACATATCCATACGTGTGTCAATGATTATCATAATACTTAATTTATACAATATGATGTGCCACGACTTAATACATATTTCATGCGCTTTGAGAACATAAAATATGTTCTCTTGCAAACTTGACATGAGGTTTATTACCTTAATCCTTCTTAAGGTACTTGATTTAAATTGTGTTGCTAGCACTTGCATATGGGTAGGTGTTCGATCAGTTAGGGTGGGTTCAGGTTATTCAATTCGAGTTGTATTCAATTTAAGTTGATAAAATAACCACTCATGACCCAACCAAATTAGATTGGGTTTGCGTTAGTTCGAGTCAAGTTTAGATTGGTTTGGGTCAGGTGAAACCCAAATTTTACACATGCTTGTTAACAAAGACAAGCTTTTTTTTTGACAAATACTTTGCAACATAACATTGACTAAATGCACCATCCATCTTATAAAAAGCTTAGGATTATCTATGATTGCAAAAAGAAAGTTACTAAAAAAATATGTTAATATCATTTACAAATCAATTCACATATACATTTGGGTTTAGGTCGAGTGAGTCGGGGGGTATGTGATTGCGCAGCAATCATAGGCTCTAAAATGACTAAGTTAGGCTAAATACCTAACTTACATTGTAAATAGAACATGCATTTCATGCATAGCACACATTTACATTCTTGTATATTCTTAATCTATTTTCTCCATTTTATGGGCCTACTAGTAATACTATCATTTTATATGGATTAGGCCCATGTGAGAGCAATTGGAGCTACACTAAAATGATGAATGCAAGAAGATACTCAGAAGACTCATCTCCAGCCTTCCCACAAACAGTAGAGGAAGCTATGCAAAAACAAATAGACGGAGGGAGAGACGAGACAAGCATGGTCTCGCTCCGACAAGCCCATGCAAAGCCAAAACAAGACCATGCATGCACATCCAATACACCAACCACTTACACACCATTTGTGCATCCACAATTAATTGCAAACACATGTATGAACACTACAATGCATGCATATACCTACATGTACACAATTGCACAAAGTAGAAGTGGAAAAATGGTTTTTCCTAGTCTTTCTAAAGTGACCTCACACCTCTTTATATGAAGAGGGGTGTGGGGTAAATAGCAATATGAATCCACAAACAAAATAGAATAGGACAAGAAATACAATGAGGGTAGAAAGGACAAGACAAGAGAGTATGTCAACACTCCCCCTCAAGTTGGAGCATAGATGTCAATCATGCTCAGCTTGAAACATGTGTCAAAGGCTCCACGTGGCAAGAGCCTCCTAAAGATGTCAGTCGTTTGGTCCGCTAAAGCAACAAAAGTGGTACATAAAACCACACGCTGGATCAAATCTCTAATATAATGGCAATCAACTTCCACATGCTTGATGTGCTTGTGGAACATGGGATTGTTGGCAATATACATGATTGCTCTATTATCACATCTCATCTCCATAGGCTCCTCAACCTGAACATGCAAATCTCACAATAAGGATCTAATCCAAATCATCTCAGTGGCAGTCTAAGCCATGGCTCTGTATTCTGACTCAGCACTAAAATGATCGACCACAACCTTCTTTTTACTCTTCTAGGCAACCAAGTTAACTGCAATAAAGGTACAGAAGCCTGAAGTAGACTTCATATCTGCAACACATCCTACATAATCTGCATCTGACCATCTCACCACGGTCATGCGAGATTGAGCCTGAAAGAGAATACCACTTCCAGGTGCTTTCTTCAAATACCTGAGCACCTGCCAATGCTGCCGGGTCGGCCTATCCATGAACTGACTAAACTTGTCTACAGCAAGTGCAATGTCAAGCCGTATAATAGTTAGATAGAGTAGATTGCTAACTATCTGTATGATCTGTTATCAACTAACTCTACCTCTTCATCATAAAGATGTGCCTTGGGGTCCATGGGAATATTAGCTGGCTTGGACCCTAACATACTTGTCTCCTAAAGGACATCCAACGCATACTTGCGTTGAAAGAGAACAATACCATTTCTGCTTTTAGCAACCTCGATCCTTAGGAAGTATCGAAGCTGACCAAGATCCTTCATAACAAACTGTCGCGCAAGAGACTCCTTGACCTGACTTATCCCAGCCTCATCATTACCGGTGATAATCAAGTCATCAACATAAACTAGGAATGCCACAACACCCTTCTCTGTTTTCCTGACAAATAGAGAGTGATCTAAGGAAGATCTTTGCATCTCTATCTTCTGCAACACATCTAAAAACTTCTGGAACCATGCTCTCAGGCTCTACTTTAGGCCATAAATGGCCTTCCTGAGTTTACACACACTTCCCCTAAGCCTCAAAATCTGGTGGTTACTACATGTAGACCTCCTCTTGAAGATCATTATAAAGGAAAGCATTCTTCACATCAAGCTAGTGCAACTGCCAATCTCTGTGAGCCGTAATAGAGATGAGTGCACAAACAGTGGCAAGGCGTGCCACAGGAGAAACGTGTCAAAGAAGTTCCTCTATAAGTCTGGGTAAACCCTTTAGCCACCAACCTAGCCTTATACCTTGAAATAGATCCATCAGAGTTCTATTTCAAGGAAAAGACCCATCTGGAGCCGACCAATCGAGTGCCTGTAGGAAGTGTGATAAGGTCCCAAGTATGTCTGCTCTGAAGTGCTTTCAACTCTTCCTCCATGGCTAGATTGCAGTTTCGATCAAGCATGATGTGCTAGTATGTAGATGGTATGTGTGAGACTGTAAATGCCTAACAAAATCTACCAAACTCAAAACCAAGGCTGTCAGTAGCCAAACTGCCCGCAACATGGTATGTGGACTCACATGTGTGAGGTGCCCTCCTAATGGCAATAGAAAGGTCTGAATCATCTGCCATCTCTGTTTGAGTATCTGTAGAAGGAGCCTTACCCCTACTATGATCAGAACTATCAAGGCGATCAAATTTGACCAGGCTGTTACTATCACTAGACACCATCTCATCAACCTAAGGAACATTATGTGCTGGTGGTGAAGAGGGCCTTTGTAATGTTAGATGAGATCTACCGTAAGTATGCATCGGGCCATGCAGTTTCTGGAAATCATTCAAGGAGGTGACGGAATCAAAAGAAGCAGGCTAAGAAATGAGGATTGGAATTTCCTTCAAGGGAACAAGAGGAATAAGCAAAGGAGTAACATCATCAAGAGAGCTCATCTGTCCCGCAACTGAAAAGAATGGTACACTTTCATGAAATGTCACATCAGCACTAATATAGTGTCTGCTATGAGTGTGATCATAACATCGGTACTCTTTCTGACTCCTGGAGTACCCTAAAAAGACACTTGACAGCTCGAGGAGCAAGCTTGTCACGACTTGTTGATGGCACATGAACAAAGGCAATACACCCAAACATCCTGGGAGACACATGAAAGAGCTCACCATCCGGATGCAATAGGAGAATTGGTATCTACTCATAGAGAACTAAGCTTGGCATTCTATTAATAAGGTAGCACATAGTCAAGACTACATCTCCCCAATAACGCTGCAGAACACTATGATGGATAAGAAGAGTATGAGCAACCTCCAATAGATGTCTATCTTCCGCTCTACAACCTCATTCTGCTGTGAGGTATGAGGACAAGTAGTCTGGTGGATAATCTCACAAGCCATGTAGAACTCTCTATAAGTCTCACAGTGCAGAACTTGAGAACATTGTCTATCCATACAACCTTTACTATGGCAGAGTACTGTATCCTGATCTCCAATAAAAGAGTCTTTATAATACCTCCAACATCTACTTTGTTCTTCAAAAGGAACACCCAACACACTGGAAAAATCATCTACAACGACAAGGTAATACTGATGTCCCATCCTGTCTGGTACTCTACTCAACCCCCAAACATCCACATGAAGTAACTCAAAAACAGCTGCAGATCTAGAAGAGCGGGAAAATGAGATCTATGATGCTTACCCAACTGGCAAGTATCACATCTAATATTAGTGGCGGGAGAGATATGTGGAATCACTCTCTTGAGCCAATCCAGAGGTAAGTGACCAAGACGAGCATACCACTGCAAAGCAGTTCCACCATCATACATGTTAACACCTGCAAATAGCACCCATCCAAGATGATACACCCCACTTTCCTCAATGCCCTTGGCAATGGTCTTCCCTATGAACTTATCTTGGATGATGCAACCAACTTCATCGAAAATAACCCTGCAATTAAGTTCCTTCCTAATCCTGCTCACTGACAATAGACTCATTGGAAAGTTAGGCACATGTAATGCTCTCGACAGCCACAAGGTGGGGGTTACAAACACCTCCCCCTAACCAACAATGTAAGCATGTCTGACGTCAGCATCCTGCACCATTCTCCCTTATGCAACAGAACTAAGTAACCTGAAATAACTTTGATCACCACAAAGATGTGACACTCCAGAGTCAATAGCCATCCTATACCATAATGACTCCTGTCATGCTCCCAATGCATCAAACCCGCATACTCCACTATCCCTATTGCAATAGCGGTATCGAACGCCACCTCTAATCCTTTCAATGATGACATTGTGCCTTTGACACAAATCATTCAATCCAAAAACAAATCCTTGATTTCATATCATAGGGATCTCGAGAGCTCAACAGAGCCCCTGGAATCACCTCTGACTCAGATGAGGTCACCATTCCAACCTAACCACGGGGAAAACAACCAACACACTTTAGGAATACACTCTTAGGTCGTAAATACCATTAATCTAATCACAAGGCATCACACGCGAGGTAAAACAAAAGAAACCTCTTCAAAAAATGACCTAAGCAACCATAGATCAGGACAAACACCCCTTGTGCACCTACCAAAGGAGAACACAACCCCCTAGCAGGGTACACAAGGGTCTTACCCCTTTAATCTACCTATGTCGGACAGAATAGGGGCCGCAGAGGAGGTCGCTACTGGGCTAAGAAAGCCCCTACTAGGAGTCGCCGAAGCCCTAAGAGGAGCCCAACGGCCGACAATGGAGCAGGACAACATGTGATGAAGAGAAGAAAGGAGTCGGGGAGGAAGAGCCTAAGTCTCGGCTTTGATACCAAGTAGAAGTGGAAAATTGATTTTTCTTAGTCTTTCCAAAGTGACCTCACACCTCTTTATATGAAGAGGGGTGTTTGGTAAATAGCAACCTGAGTCCACAATGAAAATAAAATAGAACAAGAAATGCAAAGAGGGTAGAAATGACAAGACAAGAGAGTATGTCAACACACAATTCTAAACCTAGTCCACACAACCATACTCCCATCAATTGGCTCACCAAACCTAATAAGAATTCATGCCTAGGTGCACCTATTTAATTCCTATTTTAGTTACCTATTCTCTAGGCCCAACTACACCAACACCAAGCCCATCTCACTACTCCACCCACCTAGCTAATTAATCACCCAAACTAATCCCTCATCACCCTTCACACCACATTAAACCTTACCAAAACCCACCTAAGCCACCATTAAGCTCCCACGCCAACATTGCCTTATCCCCATGCCATTTGACCACCTTGACCACACCCTCTCCTTAAGTTTTGTATACACTAGGACTCACTAGAACCTTCTAATTCCCTTAACCATAACACACCTCTATAAAACCACTAACACCCACAGGCACCCCCTACCCCCCCCCAAATCCATTTTTTCTCTTCTCCACTCAGAGCTCTCTTCCTTGCACTGCAAAGGCCAATGGCTAGAAGGCCTCATTGGTCTCTTAGAGCTTCCAAGGTGAAGGTGGTGTAGGTGTATACCAAGGATCACCACCATCATCCCAATGGTTCTATAGAGCTCACATTGGGGTGGACACCTTCCTCTCAATCTCCTCTTATTCTCTTTGTTTGTAGTTAGTTTTAAATTCCAAGCAAGTAGTTAGTATTTTCATTTCATGCAATTTCAATTCCTTTCCTTTTCTTGCTAGTAGATTAACATTTTCTTTTAGTGCTTTCCTTATTTCCCTTGTTCTTCTTGCTACTTGTCTATATTCCTTGCTTTTCTTTTGTTGTTCTTGCCCCCTTGCTACCACACTCTACACGCCACTATCACCATCCACCACCATTCCCATTCAACACACACCACCACCACCACCCTACATCACACAGCTACACAGTCACACATACACCTCCACCTTCACTTCAACACACACGGTCACCACCACAATCCCACCCACTTGACCATCCCTCACCCCATTTGCCACCATCATCACCACCTTATTCACTAGCTAAACCACCATCTTATCCACCACCATCACTTGGTCGTGCCCTTCACCTATTAAACATCACCATTCCACACGCCTTAACTCACTACACACCCTCACACGCTAACACAAACACATGCACAAAACCACAAACCCCACCTAGGCCAAACACCGATCCACTCCACTACTAAGCTTTACCACCAAACCTTGTCCTAACCCTTCAACCCTTGTCCTAATCCACACAACACCACTACAACCCATGACCAATTACCACCTACCATAACCTAATCCATTTAGGAACCTATCCTAATCCTACCATCATCAAGACCATACCCCCTTAGGTATTCAACTATATACCTAGCTCACCCCTAATACACCTAACTTATGGCTATACCTGTACCCTTCCATGTGCCCCTCCAAGTGGATTTCATAGAGAATATGGTTATAGAACCCACAATTGAGACACCCAACTATACCACCCATATAACCCTCACACTAACCACCGCCTTTGTTATTATAACTTCCGTGCAACCAACAAACACATTATCACCTGCATTACCAAACCCTCGACATCCAGGCACCTCCGCACTCTCTACTACACCCACCACATCTAACCTAATGACCTACTACCTAGTTGTAATCAGACCCATCATCACCACTACCACCACCTTCACCTCATCTCCATTCCCAAACCCACACCTTCATGCCAACATGCATCAAAGGACCCATCAAGTCTCATTTATCATCACTACCATTCACATTTCTTTAAGTCGCATTGTATAAGTAGCTTTCAGCTACAAGGAGTTGTAATGGCTAGTTCTCTTTATGCTTAATCTAGTGTTGTAATAACTTATGTTGTACATACTCTTTTGATGAAAGTTATGTTTTAAATTAAAATTGTGGTTTGCTTGTTGTCTCCTCTTTATTCAAAAGACAAAATCATCGTTTCTTTTGTTGATCAAAAACTAAAAAAACTTGCAAAACAAAAACGAAAAAACTTAGCCTTAGTTGTGTTATCATAGTCTCATTTTCTCGTAATCACTTAAAAGACAAAAAAAAGGTATAAAATTGAAAAGACCAAAAACAAATTAGTATAGTCATTATCTCACTTTCTTGCACTCACGCAAAAATCAAAAGAAGAAAGAGAGAGTAGATTAGCTTCATTTCGTGCAACTTCCCTCTTCGCATTTCGTAAGATAAAAAAAAAATGACAAAAGCCTAAAACCTAGTCAAGCGAATTCCAAAAAACAAAGGCAAAGATCTCACCTCCACGTGGATCAACTGGGACTCACCAACACTTAATCAAAATCCGCGAGAGTTCCATTAATAAAATTGTATATGATCTAGTGGTTTTGGTGCAACAAACTACGACGATAAAACCCACGATTATACACAATTTAGAACTTATAACCGCTAGCGAACATCATTCTGACTCATGGGTCATCCGATTCAATAGTTTGGGTTGTTTAGGTGGTTTGGGTTACATATCTAGACCCATCAACCAACCTAAAACCCATATAACTTTTATGATTTGGGTCTTAACCCGACCCATAACTTAAATAACCCAAACCAAATAACTCGTTTCCAACGATTTAGGTGGGTTATTTGGGTTGACCCAAATAGTGTCCACCCCTATACTTGCAGTCCATGACTTGAACTTTACATGACAAAGCAGCTACATCTGTCGAGAACTTACCTTTTGCCTCTTTGGTTCGTAAAATCATACACCCCCAATAGGCATTGCCCGTTAGGCCATAAGACTCCTTAAAGTCAAACATGCAATTCACAAGAATTGGTGCCATAATTATTTTCATTGCTTCTTGATCATTTATCAATTTCACGTTCTTTGTAATCTTGATTTCCAAACTATTCATAACATGTATTAACTTGTAAAAAAATCCATGCATTTATTCAACCACAAATGCTTTTCTTTTCTTCGGTCCAGATGATTAGATTGTGGTATTATTCTTTTCTTTTTCTATGGAAAGAGGTACCAGTTGATCCATCCGCTAAAAGAGATATTTAGAATTTTCTCTAACTTTTTTTTTGGGTGGCATTCCAAATCTCAAGGAATCATTATAAAGACATAAGATATGTACAGCCAAAGTTCTAATATTTTAATCAATTATTTTCGTAGCTGTTTAATCAACTATTTGTATCTCAATGGGAGATGTTAGGTTCAATAATTTCCTGACTCAAGCCATACATGACGTATTTTCTCATATATGTGTGTCTATGTTTTAAGTGCATAAAAATTTGTTTTCAAAGCAATTCATTTCTATATGTATTAATGGTGCACAACCAACAAAAATCATCGGCAAAGACATCTCAACAACTTTTCTTGGTATTCAATAGGCAACTAATTGGAGATGCTATCCACCTACCATTTTACTTGTAAGCCAATAAACTAATTGAAAAGTAAAAGAGGAAACGTATAAAAACGCATCATGTGATACATTTTGCAACACAATGACATGGTGCACCAGTGCAAAATGGTTTTGAATAATTCTGTGGTTCTTCACCGGTGTAAAATAATCCTAAGTGATTTTGCACTACTACAAAATGATTCTACACCGATGCAAAATGGTTCTAAAGTGATTTTGCACCAGTACAAAATAACTCTACACCGATGCAAATTGATTTGCACCTCCTTGCATTACAAAATGCATTAGCTTTTCCATTTTTGTACCTGCTTCCAAAGTAAAACTAGTGCATGCTTTTTCATGTGAAACAACATGGAGATATGAGGCCACCATCTGATTTTTTTCTTCTTGCTATGAATATATACAGGAACACTGTGAACCTAAACACATAAAGGTCATCTGGGATCAATTGAGGTCTCTTGACCCTCCAATTGGATGGAATAGTCAGATACTAATGTCCAAAAAGGTGCATCTAGATTAGAGTATTGATCCCATATTGGTTGATCACATTCACAATGATGTTTCACGTTACCCATGTTAATCTAGCATTTTCTCTCCGATATAGATGGATATCAAAAAGATTGGTACAACTCATATAAATATATAGCTTGAGTTCGTAAAACTCATGTCATGATTCTCATTATACCACATCATTGCCAATTGTGATCCTAATTTAACGAGGTGGTCGATCACATACCTCAAGCACATAGATTTATTTCCTTAACTGCCTCGAGCCCCCTACAATTTCAAGTGGATGCCACTGTCAATCCCCTATGCGATTGAGCACCACAATCTACGTCAAGCATCACGTCATAACCTCCAATGAGAAAACAAGATAAGACCCCCTCTCTAAACTTCTCTTTGGTGGTAGAAGGGAAGAAATAAAAAAAAATGCACCCATAGACTTGAGCGGTTGTCTTTTTTTAAATAACACTAATCAAAAGATTTAATAGGTTCCAAATTAACTGCATTGATCAGCATTAAGCCATTTTCCTTTTTTTTGTCATTGATGGCCCAATTAAACAATGCATATTGGGAAGGTTGGATGAAGCCCTCACCTTAATTGGCTAATTCCTTTTTTTCTTCCTTTTTTTTGAAAAAAGACAGCTGTTACAATCTTTTTCTTGGAAAATTGTTTGCAATTGATCAGGTTAGGAAGTCCCATGCTTGGTCCATGACAAAGTCAAGATGAAACTAGCTTTGGAACAAACACAGGCAGTGGTTGTGCCATAGATAATCGCCATTCTGGTCGAAACTTCATTGGTATTATGTCATCATCAAGTGAGCTTGAGATCCCAGTTTATATTGCCTGTAAATGGCTAGAACATGGTCATGGGTATTCCAGATAAGTCTAAGTGCTAGGAATTTTGCAGCTCATTCTAGAGACTGAGAAGACATAAGTCAGTGTTGTTATCTCAGCATTATCTATAACACAAACTTTTCAGTTTTCTTGAATGAAAGCTTTGCACCTCCCACCTAGTAAGAAAGTCATCGCATATTATTTAGAAACCACGATGCAAAATAGCATCTATGGGATGGCATCTCCTGACTACACAAAAAGTCAGGGCTTTTGCGCTCCATGTGCAGGTGCTGCATGATTTACATCTTGATCTGAATCTATGGACCCACTTTTTTCAATCCTCACAATTTTTGCTCTAAATCTTTCCATCTAAATTGACACTGTTAGCTGCTCCATTAGTTATAGTTGCATGGCAGAAATTCTCAAGTACGATGAGTGGTTAATTGGTGGTTTAGACAATAGCAAATCATGAATAAAAATTTGAAATAAGTTAATGATATCCACCATTGTAGAATAGAAAAGGATCATCCTTTCCAACTTTAGTTAGTTCCGAAATGGCTTAATCCATATAAGTGATTGAGCTATATCCACATCTTTGTCGCATAATCAAGGTATTATTAATTGAAAATCTAGAAATTTAAAAAAGAAAAGAAAAGAAAATGAAAGCACGCGCATGCACAAAAAAATACACTTCCAGAATCATGGGATATTTCCAAAAATCAAGCAAAGGTGCTCTTTTATATAGAGGGGATGAGAGGTAACGGGTACAACTGCTAGTGGGTAAAAAGAACAAAAAAACGACGGATGGGATTTTTTGCAATCTCAGAGTGTGATTTGATCTTGCAGTAGGTTAAAAAGCAGGTGAAAGATGGAAACGTAAGATCCAGATGGCAACCTAAATCTCAACCAAAATGGCGCCTTTTTCATTTGAGTACCTCCCCGAAGTAATTACAACAAAAATCAATCTAAGCACCCAATGAAACTATCATACGATAGGATGGAGGGGAAAGAGTCCTTTTTTTTGTTTGTTTTCGACTTAACAAAGAGGAGATTTACAACGACAAAATGTTTGCGGAAGAAAGGAATAGAAGAAAGATTCGAGCTTTGGGTACCTTTGGGTACCTGAACTCCTGGAAGCGAACGAGATCTCCGCGAGGATCCAGAAAGAGACTCCAATAGGGGTAGAGGAGAGGGTCCTTTTTTATGGTATATTTTACATTACGGAAGAATCTTTGGTCTTCTCTCCCGAGAATTAATGGGCTACTTAGCCTATCCCTCATGATTGGAGCCAGGAAGTATTCCAGAACTTAACCTTGAATTTGTGGAGATGCTGCCACGGGGTCAAACAAGGATGCAGATGCTACATAGATATTACTATTCTTTTTCATTTCACGCTGGAATTTATCTAATCCATTCCTTAGTTTCCATTCAAATATGAATTTCATTCAACCTTCACAGTTTGAGAAATAATTGTTACTCGTAGAATTCAAGGACAAAAGTTTGAGAAATAATTATTATTTATAGAATAAAAATGAAAAAGCATATTATCATATCTTTGATACCATTCTTAATTTTTGCATTAGATATACATGATAGATGGATAATGTCATAGAACATGATGATTCTAAAGCACGTGGGTTCTTGCTTAAGCTATGTAAATTTATAAAATGTAAATTGTGATTACAAGTTGAGAATCACTCCCATGATCAAGTAGTCACAAGATATAATTAGTTTAATAGAAAATCCTTTTGAGTGGATACAAACAACATAAAATGATCGATTTAAATTATTAGATTATTGGAGATGATTTGAGTAACTTAAAATTCGATGATTTGTGTAAAAGATACTTAGATGGTAGGTAAATCAATCTTTAGTGATCTCATGTAGCTCAAGTTTCTTAAATTAATAAATTTACGAAACTAAACGTCTAGGTGTTGAAAAGGTAGGATAACTTGTTAGCTATAGAAAAAGCCAAAAAAAATAAAAAAGATCCTGGCATGTTTTCTCCATTTGGAAATTAGTGGCAAAAGGAGAAATTTTTGTCAAGGGTTTAAAAATCAGATTGGTCATCGAACCGATCAAGTTTTGATTTTGATTTTTAGCGGTTTAATCACTGATTTGAACCAATCGAACCGGTGATGACATCATCATTAGAACCAGATCGGGAAAAATCGGGTTGGTCATGCTTAAGTTTGATTTGTATTAGTTTGTATCATTATCTTTCATGTGAGCTCCTACTCAAGGCCATTCTTTACTCTCTAAGAATATATGAATCATCGGATGCAACCAATGCTCAACAACAAACACAAGACCAGATCAACAAACCAGGAACTTCTTCAACAAACCCAACCATTCCCTCCCATTCTCCATCAAACAGAACGCACCGTTACCGATCACATTCGTCCCCTTGAACATGAACGGTAACGACGACTCACCACCCCTAAAGTAACCACACGGCGAAAAAGCAAAGACGATTCCACACGGCGAACATGAGCGAGGGCCGATCACACTAATCATGTGGTGGTGGCGAGAGAGGGGGGGTGGAAGAGCGAGGACGGGCGGCACTACCGTGGATCTCTTTGGCTACCAGGTGTAAAAAAAAAAAAAGGAAATGGACATGTTCTTTACCAGTCGTCGAGAAGGACGCACTGTGGAGGGCCGGAGGTGCTGCATGGAGGTGCTGTGGAGGGTCAAAGGCACTGCGTGGAGGCGTTGCGAAGGTCAAAGATGGAGGAGGAAGGTGGGAGGTGAGGCAAGAAGGTGAGGTGATGTCGTTGGGACTTGGGAGGGGGGTGTGGGTTGTGGCGGTGGCAAGGAGAGAAACTGAGAAAGGGGAAAAAGGCGGGGAGGAGGAGCGACGTGTGACTCGAGGGAAATTGGACGCTTCATCCCTTCCTTCTTTTTTTTTTTTGCCAACCAGTTGGAATGGGTGGACCAGCCGGTTCCGGTGCACCGGTCAACCTGGTTCAACTGAGTTTTGGCCAATTCCACCAGTTCAAAACATCCAATTCAAAAATCGACCGGTTTGACCGATTCATCGTCGATTCTCAATCCAACCAGTTAACCGGCTAGTCCGATCCGATTTTTAAAACCTTGGTTTTTGTGAACAAAATAAGATGGTCCCAAATTTGGGATTACAAGTGCAATTACACTAAATAAGCACTGCCTTAATTATCAATGACAAGGTGAAGGTCGGGCCCAAGTTGTAAAATGGAGAAGGAAAATAAAGGAGAGCCTATTCAAGAATGGCCCCATATATGGACACCTCCTCTGCAAATATTTCCCTATTTAATCCATGCAATTACAAGTGTACATGGGTTAGGTTCAACCCAAACCCAACTCAATTTGGTCAGGTTGAGTTGGGTTTGAGATTTAACCAACCCAACCCAACCTACAACCCTATAGAACGTGATTTATACACACACGTACATATTCTATGTGTGTGTCAGTGTGTATTATACATATATATATAATTATATGTATATAATATATAGGGGGTGCTAAGCTACTGATCGAAATTTTGAAACCTTACCTCAAGTCTCGAATGTTGGATTTTGTATATCTTAAGCAAGCCATCCGAATAATATAATATGATTACATTTTGCATCTAAATAAAAGAATTTGATTGTTTTCCAGTAAATGAATTGGGTTCCTTGGTACGAATAGGGTAGCGTACTTAACCAGATTAAATAAATCCAATGTAAATTCGAAGATATAAATAGTTTAAAGGATCTAATAGTACATCAAGAAATCATCTGATTTGATTAATTATTTCCTGTTTGAGTTGGGATGACAACCTTCTCTAGAGGTCATCGCCTAATTGATGCTCCTGAATAAAGATTTTAGAGCTATTATATGTGGATCGGGTTAAGGAGTTAACCTGATGAAACAGGAGATAGCCAAGTTCTTCTCCAATGTCGTCATGGAGAAGACATATCTTTTGACCTAAGACAAATATGTGTCTCTATTTACAAACGCTTGCATTTGGCCGACCAATATTAGATGCACCCACCTTTCTACTGATACTAGAAAGTTTGTGGATGTTGGAAGAGACAAGAAGTGCATGATTTCTCGAAGGAATCATGTAAATCTGTTACATAGATGTATGCGACAGATTGGAGGAATGAGTTCAATCCATGTATATTGGCAAATGACAATTCCAAATGTGGTCACAGAGTCCTTATCAGACTTAATGTAAGAAGAGAAGAAGATAGACCTTTGGTAAAGGATCTAATCTTCGTTCTCATCCCGATGATAGAAAGAGATGTTGAAAATAATATTACCCAAGGAGTAATGATGACAGTCTAATGGGATTAGACATTAGCATAATATTATTCTCCAAGTGTAAAGAATTTACGAGTATTTGAAATACTTAAGGAGGTATAGTGCCAAAATTTCATGAATCCTAGAGTTTCATTATTGGCATGATGAAATTAGTAATGATTTTTCCAGGTTCCTACTTGAACAATAAATCAAATGTACTTTAAACAATTAAATTACACTTTATTTAGTGATTAATTGTATCTAATTTGAATAGGTAGAAAATACAAGTGTTGGATTGCAATTAATTTATATTTAGATACTAAATCTAAGCATCCCCTAATTTGTTATGGGTCGATCATAAAAATTCAAGTAGGATTTGATCCCTATCATTGGATAAAGATCCAATGGATCTCAACAAATTAAGATTAGGATTGAAATCCTTATAAACATATATCTCCTAAGTGCAAACCCTAATATCAATCATTCAATGAATTCCATGACTTGATTTCCAAGCCACCAAATCAAGGAGAGCCACAGACACTACCAAAGAAAGGAAGGAATGTTACTTTATGAGCTAACATCCAACAGCCCAATTGGACGTTCAATGTTCAATCTGGATTGCTTGTTAATTATGGTTAATTAATCACGCTGTAGTAAAGTGTCGCAATCCAGGTAGATGTTATTTAATTTATATATAATTTTTATTTATTTATTCCAAATTGTTCACTAAGAGATAATTATTAATATGCATTACTATCTATTATCCAAAAATCATCTTTTATTCAAAAAATGTTGAGTTTATATACAAATGAATGAATCATGAATGAAAGAATCGAAGAATTAATTAATCTAAATCAATTTGTACAATAATGAATTAATTAGTGTTAATGATAATACCTCAAACATATAAACAATTAAAAAGGTATTAAACATTAATATAAATTGATCTAGGTTAATTATGTACGCTTCTATCTAAATAATGCCTAAATATAGACACAAAAAGACTATCTAAACTATACTAATAAATAAAACTATGTACACTAACACTTCTAAATGTCACTAAAAGGGCCTTAAAAACATATATAAAAAAGGCAAAAAGGATACATATAACTTACTTTATACTATACTATATATATACTAAACTACATATATACACTTATATGCTATACTAACTATACTGACATTCACATACATACTTCACACAGGACACTTAATCTATACAACACACAGCCACACACGTACTATACATATAACACACTACACAGCACACACATAACACTTAACACTTAGCCATTTTTAACACCAACTTAACCATTTATAACTTAACCCACACAAAGTCAAAAATTTGTTATTAGCGGACCAACACTTCGTAGAATCAACAACCCACTGGGGGTTAGATTGACCACTACTAATCTTGAGCCCATAGTTTTTATTAGGTGTTTTTTAGTGCATTATTTTGAGCCCATTCAGGCCCACATATAGACCGCTCACGATAAAGCCAAACCAGATCGGGCTCCTAACCCTTCATGCTCATAATAGTATACTCGGGTTTACTAATCTCTATGGTATCCGACCCCTATTCTTGGGACTATGGACTTATGGGTGCAAAACCTTATATAGCGCTACAAGTGCTCATCCATAAATGATGTGGCACTAACAAATGACGCCAAATTGGTGTATAGACCGTGGATTAAGGCCAATTTCATGGCCTAATTAAGATGTTAATTACTTAATTAATTTACAAGTAAATTATATGTACAGGTAGCCTATACATAGGGCTACTTATTGGTATAGTTTATTTACAATAATTAAATATATAAATATATTTAAAAAATTGATAAAGTTAGGAATAATTACATGTTGATTTATAGTTTAATTCCTTAATTAAAGTACAAATTAATGAATTAATGCTACAATTGACTTATAGATTATTTGATTTACATTATTAACTTATTATTACAGATTTTTAATTTATTTTTATTCATTTATTTCTAATTATACACATTTAAATACATGATTTATACATATATACATATATAGACATTATAAGTATTGTTCTATAATATAAATAACCTATAAATATATTGAAAATACTTTAAACTATAATATACAAGTATACAACATAATTTATTTCAATAGTTTATTAATTTACTAATTTAAATTACATTAACTTAATAATATACCTAATTAACTTATGAACATACTTATGTACAATATATAGGTAAATAAATAAATACAAGGCTTCATTACTGTTCAATATAATTACTTTAAGTTATATTTACAGTTATAATTATAGTTCTAAGTATATACATAGCTATTTACAAATATACATGGATTATATACATATAATATAAATAAATATATATATATTACTATAATATATACTGTATAACTTAATATAAATACCTACCTAAGTAAATAAAATAGTTGTATAAGTTATTTATACGCTTAATATACATATAAGTAGCTATATACACTTAATTTAGTACTATTTACAAATATATACACTATATACACAGGTATTTTTATGAATTTTTGAAATTTTCATATTTTTATTTTCTTTATGTGTTTTATAGAGATAAGAGAAGAGAAGAGAAAGGAAATAAAAGAAGACACTTTTATATTTTTTTGTGTTTGTTCTTTTATTCTAAAACTAGAGGAGATCTAAGCGTCTACTAGTAAGTTCTACTAATTACAGGACTTGAAACCTAATCTAACTTGACATGCCCCTAAAACTAAACTAAACCTAACTGAAGACACATTTTGTTTATTTATGTATACTATTTTGGTATTTTTCATGCTTTTTGTTATGAAAATGCTGGAAAAAGTCCACTAATTGGTTAGACATTGAAAATCGGCCTTAAAAATTTATTAAAGATGCTGGAAAGCAAGGATTAAACATTATGGACATCTAGTCATGAGTAGATAACAAAACTAAACTCCAAATCATGGTTAAATAAGTGATTTACATCATATCAGTCATCTAGATAGTTTTAGCATATACAAGTTGCTAACATAGAATTCAATAATACTAGTTACATGCTTCTCTCATAATCTAAACAACAAGACATGCTTCTACAATGTTAATCTATCACCTGATCATCTGAAAAACCTTTCTTAAACTCCCATTACATCAAGAACTGCTTGGAATCAAAACTTAAAATGTTATTCAATCCAAGAACAGCTGCTACTATCCAAGAATGAATCAGACCTTCTTAGGTCTGATTTGTATATTCCAAAGCCTGCATTTAGGGTCTAAAATGTATGTCTATACAAAATCTATACTCGAGAATCCATTACATGCCCAAGATCATCCAAAAACCATTTTGAATCATTAATTAAAACCAATCATATATTTAATCAGAATAGCATATCTACCACTGTTATACTAGCAAAAGATCACAGATCAATTCTTAAAATTTTCAAACATCAACCAAATCACTCAATTGTGTTTAAAATACACTAGAACTCCTCTCAAATATTGCTCAAAGCATCAAGAATCAACTCAAGGCCTCAAGGCTTTCATATCAACTTGGAACCTGAGGTTTCAAACTCAAAACTCCCAGACCAGAGTAAAATTCATTAAAGCTTGTTCTAATTTGTCCCAAATAAACCTTGAATGATCTGGAACTCAAATTAAATCAGATTCAACAACAAGGAACCATAGAAACCCTAATTAATCCTTTACCCTATGCTATAGACAGTGTAAAGGATAGAAATAAAATCAGTCTTTCTAATTACCTTAAAACCAAATTCAGATCTTCATTTTCATCTCTCAAACACTTCTAGACTCCTCATTTGCAAATTAAAACCTCTTTGAAAGCATCACGTTGTTGCCCCAGGTGGGCATTTGATCTAAATCCGCCAAGGTGATTTGATCACTATAACGACCCATCCCACTTTTAGCCTTTTAAGATGTCTGGAGTCTCAGTCAGACGTTTGGACCCTTTCCCGGACGTCTGAAAATGAAATTTTTGTATGCTCTCTACGCTCTACATGCAGGTAACGCGTAGAATCTCTTTTTCCTCTCTCTCCTTACCTCCTTCCTACCCGAACCCTAAACCCCTCAGCCTCTATAAAAGCCACCCTCCCCTCCTCTCCTCTCCACTCCATACACCACCACCACACCCCACCTTCACTGCCGCGAAAGGAGGTGAGCGAGAGAGAGCGAGAAAGAGGAGAAGTGCAGAGGAGGAGGAGGCCGAGGTTGGGAGCTTCGGTGGAAGCTCGTCGGAGCTCGCACGGCCACCGCGGGCACATGTGGGAGGAGGAGAGAGTCCAGAGCGGCGTCCTCGACAACCTGCAGCAGCTGGAGCTGTGGCGGAGCGGAGAGAAGCACGACGAAGAGGGCTAGGAGTGAGTTATGATACTGGTTTCCAGTATCAGACGTCTGAAGCAAAGTCTGGACGACTGGCGGAGCATCTGGAAGTCTGGAGTCAAGACCAGACGTCTAAAAGCTCCTTTATCGCAAAGGTACGTTCTTTTCGCGGTTACGGCCATGCTGGCCGCACCGCAGAGGATATGTTGTGCCTGATTTGGGTAGCTTCAACTGTCGTATGCAGGAGCAGCCTTGGGAAGGAGCGCAGAATGCCTTCCCATGCACTTTCAGACGTCTGATTAGCTCATCAGATAATCAGAGGTGCTTCCAGACGACCGGAGTAGTGGTCCGACGTCTGGGACACCCTTCAGACGATCGCAGAGGAGTCCTGGACGTCTGAGAACATCGCAGGAACTTGAGGTGAGATTCTGTATCTTTTAAGACGTCTGGACTTGTTCCCAAATGTCTGATTTTGGTCAGTAGACACGTTTTGGTCCGTTTAGGGTCCGATCGAGATCCGTTTCACGCAAACGAAGTATCTATAGTTTCCTTATGAGTTTCTCTACGTACTAAAAACCTTTGTACACTATTCTGAATCCTCCTTTGTGATGTATTCCCTGGTATAGGGTTTCGGCCTACTACACGTTTGGGGCTCGCAGAGATGCCTGGGTCTGCGGTTCGAGCCCCCATTACTCCCGGATTGTCTGGTAGAGTGGTCTACTTCTGTTAATCATATTAAATAAGAATGTGCCTGTGGAATTAGCCAACTGGAACCCCTAGGATGCGGCATGAACCCTAGGACAGAGGAATGAATGAACCAATTGTACCGCATGCTTGTATTTGTATACTTGATTAACTTAAACTGCTAGCAATTGCCTATAATATTATTGTGAGCTGCCTGTTAGAATATGAGCTACCTGAGATAAATGAACAATTATCTGTGAAATCATCAGTTGCATGTATTGAATTATGGAAATACGAGCTGCCTGTATATAAATGAGAACTGAATTGTGAATAATGGAATCCAGATCGGAATAATGTGGTGAACATGAGCATGAACCCTACGAGGAGTTACGAGTAGAGCTCCTGTGGTCAAATGGAAATCTGGAATGTAGACGGGAAGTGTGCTGGCCCTTGAGTACGTAGTACCAAGGAGAGCGACTGTCCCCTTTTTGTGTAGAGCGGAGCTAGCCGCCCTTGGGTTGGGACCTGGGGTTAGGATTGGCCACTCTACACCGACTTCTGTTGGCCCTTGTGTACACGGTACCGAGGCAAGCTACTAATGTAGGGCGGGAACTAGCCACCTCACGGGGCTTGGGGTTCAGCTAGCCACCATACACCGACTTGTTAGGCCCTCTGGGCAAACTGGGGTAGTCAGACGAGGGTGTGCAGATTGTGGAGGGGCGAGACCCCTGTTTAGTTTTGAGGGGCTAAACCCCTGTTTCTGAGAGGGCTAGGCCCTATACTGTTCTGTGCTGTACTTTGGCCATACCCGCTAGCGGAAATGACTGACCGCGTGTCAGTGCGAGATAGCTACCCGTGCGCTTATCACGCGTGTCGTAGTCACTGCTACGTCTTGATAGTGACCTCGAGGTGGTTGACTGGGTGTTGGACTACCACGGGGGACTCTTCCAGTCATGAGATCACCACGTGTACCTTCTACTCTTCGGAAAAGACTTCAATCAAGATCGTTCCCACGAGAAACATGCAATATCAAGAAAATCTGAAAGTTTGAGGAAAATGGTTGAAGAATAAAAAGGAAATACATATAAAATAAAATAACTAGAAAGGATAATTAAACCTATTGCTTTTACTGCTTTAGATAGTATAGATACCACTCTACTCAGCGTTCGCTGACTCTGTCTTTTTCATAACACTGTTCAGGTCCAGGAGTTAAGCAACCCGAGCTTCTAGCTGCAGAGGGTGCTAGGCCCAATCGAGCCCAGTCGTAGTTTTCTGCACTTTTTTGTTGTACCCCCTTATTGTTGTAGTGAGTTTCAGACTTTTAGCTACTGTTGTTTTTACTGTTACTTTCATTTCCGTTGTCTCTGTTGTTGTGGTGGTATGTATTGGAACAGCAGTTTTACTTTCCTTTACTGCTTAGTTATATAGCAGGTGTGAATGTGGTTTACTTTCCTGCTTTTTGGTTATTTCTTGTTGGACAACTGGGTCTTGGGATTAATCGAGGCGAGTCGGTCTCGGGTCCTGTAGGGATCCGGGAACCAGGTCGTAACAAGATGGTATCAAAGCAATGTTGTCCTAAGAAATGAACCAACTTGCTTGAGAATAACCGTTCACGTGCATGTAACTAGGGTAGCCACCACAACGTATCGTTTTGATATCTGTTCTGAGTCTTTTTCGAAGAAATTTGATAGCATTGACCCTTTTGTTCTGTCTTTCGCATCTCCTTGCAAGAGATGCCTCGACGAAGAGTTCTCGAAGCTGGCCGCGGTCGCGACCATGGACGAGGTCAGAGGGGCGAACATGTCGGGCCTGAGGTGCCAGTTGACCTACCTCTTCTCCCGGGCGTTCAGGCTCAAGATCTTGCCCAGCTGATCAGAGACATAGTGCGAGAGGAGCTCCACAGCCTCCCCGGGCACCTCTCCCTGAGGACGTGAAGGGGGAGTCTTCGGTGGCACAGAGAGACCGCCGCAGCGCCTGACGAGCAGGGGGGAGGGGGTAGTCCTCCGCCGCCCCCACCGCACTCTAACACTTCTGAGCACGAGCCCTCCTTGCCTAGAGGCGTGCCCGTTCCCCCACTGCAGCTGCACCACGAGCTTTTCAGACAGTTCCGAAAGCTGAAGCCCCTTCCTTTAAGGAGGATGAGGACCCGTCTGAGGAAGAGGACTAGCTGGAGCAGATGGAGAAGGTGTTTGACACCTTTCGCCCTCCTGCGAAGTGCCGCGTGGCCTTTGCCACATACCAGCTAGAGAGAGCGGCACACAGGTGGTGGAGGGCAGTCAAAGGCCAGGAGAGGGGAGAGCCAACATGGGACCAATTTGTGACCCTCTTCTGTGAGCAATACTTTCCGCAGACTTGGTAGGACCAGAGGAGGCGGGAGTTCCACACTCTCCACCAGGGGACGATGACTGTCAGCGCGTATCACACGCGCTTCCTGGAGCTGTCACGTTTTGCTTCAACAGCCGTGGCTACAGAGGAGGAGCGCCTGTGTAGGTTCACTGAGGGGATTTGACCTGCTATGCGAGGGTGTGTCAAACCCTTGAAACTGGCCACCTTCTCGAGAGTGGTGGAGGTAGCCATGACCTACGAGGAGACCAACCCGGCTGCACGAGACACCGACAGCGGACGGAAGAGGCCCTACCAACCAGAGTACTCTCAGGGCCTTCGAGAGAGGAGGCACGCGGCACCCGCAGGATAGTCGTCTCATTTTGCGGGACCGTCAATGGCCTTTAGGGGCCTCAGACAGGGGCCAGCTGCCAGCACTAGACCCCCGCCCAACCGTCAGCAGGGATCTACCGAGGGAGGGAGTCGAGTTTCCCTTTACTACCAGTGTGGCCAGCTGGGTCACATTAGGAGGGACTGCCCATCTAGGGCTGGAGCACAGCAGATGCTCCCCGCACCGAGCTCTGGAGGCCGAGCTGGTGGTCATGGTCCCCAGGCACGTGGGGGAGGGCAGCAGTCACAAGGAGGGTACCGACCAGCGGCTACTCGCCCGACCCAGAGTGTAGCTGCTTCATCTGCACCGAGGGTTGAGGGGGGTATCAACACCCTGACACAGAGATGCTAGGGCTTCCAGTTCAGTGGTGGCAGGTATGGTTACCGTTTCTGGTAGATTAGTGTACGTACTTTTTGATTCCGGAGCGACACACTCTTTTGTTGTTGTGAGTTTTGCTGTCAGTTTGGGACAGGACAGTGTGCTGTTAGAGGATCCGTTTGTGATCAGAGGTCTAGGTGGCCAGTTGTTTGTAGCTGAGGAGGTCTACACGGACTGCGAGATCAGTATAGGGGGACACAGCCTCCCCGCTGACCTGATTATGATTCCGATGGAGGATTTTGGAGTGATTCTAGGGATGGACTAGCTGTCCACCTACCACACCTTGGTAGACTGTTTCGGGAGGAAGATTGTCTTCTCCATATCGGAGTTGCCTCCCTTTGAGTTCCATGGACAGCCGGTGGACGGAGGTTTCAGATGCATCTCTACGCTTTGGGCAGTGAGGCTTTTGAGCCAGGGATGTGAGGGCTTTTTAGCCTGCGTAGTGGAAGAGCCTAGCCCCGTGGCTGACTTTCAGAGTATTCCGGTGGTTTGTGAGTACCCCGAGGTGTTTCTAGAGAAGCTGCCAGGACTACCGCCCCAGCGTGAGATCAAGTTTGAGATCTCACTGGTACCGGAGACTAGTCCCATTTCTACTGCATCGTACCGGATGGCACCACTTGAGCTGCGAGAGCTCATGTCACAGCTACAGGACCTACTGGAGAAGGGCTTTGTGAGGCCCAGCGCGTCCTCGTAGGGAGCCCCTGTGTTGTTTGTGAAGAAAAAGGATGGTACCCTGCGACTTTATGTTGACTACAGACAGCTGAATAGGGTCACCATCAAGAACAAATATCAGCTGCCAAGGATTGATGATCTTTTTGACCAGTTGCGAGATGCCACAGTGTTCTCCAAGATAGATCTGAGGTCAGGCTACCACAAGTTGAGGATCAGGGAGACCGATGTCTCCAAGACAGCTTTTCGTACCCGGTACGGGCACTACGAGTTCTTGGTCATGTCGTTTGGGCTGACCGATGCCCCCGCTGCTTTTATGGATTTAATGAATCGAGTTTTCAAGCCGTACTTGAACCAGTTTGTGGTGGTATTCATCGACGACGTACTCGTTTACTCGCAGGATCAGGCACAACACGGGCAGCATCTACGGATGATTCTAGACTCTTTGAGACGACGCAGGCTGTATGCCAAGTACAGCAAGTCTGAGTTTTGGTTGAGGCAGGTGACTTTCTTGGGCCATGTGATCTCAGTGGATGGTTTGGCTGTGGACCCAGCCAAGGTTGAGGCCGTACTTAGGTGGGAGAGGCCACGTACAGTGACAGAGATACGCAGCTTTTTGGGACTGGCAAGTTACTATCGGCGGTTATCAGAGGATTCTCGCAGATTGCGCGTCCTATGACCTAGTTGACTCGGAAGGACGTGCCCTTTGCTTGGACAGATGCATGTGAGGCATGCTTTCAGGAGTTGAAGGAGAGACTGACTTTAGCTCCTGTGCTCACCATCCCAGACAGCAGTGGCAGTTTTGTGGTCTATACAGACGCTTCATTGCAGGGGTTAGGGGGTGTGCTCATGCAGCGGGGTCACGTTGTCGCTTACGCTTCGCAGCAACTGAAGCTCCATGAGCATAGCTACCCTACCCATGACTCAGAGCTAGTAGCTGTTGTCTTCGCGCTGAAGACATGGAGGCACTACCTTTACGGTGAGACTTTTGAGACTTTCACAGATCATAAGAGCCTCAGGTATTTGTTTGACCAGAAGGAGCTTAACATGAGATAGAGACGTTGGTTAGAGCTCCTGAAGGACTACGACTGTAGCATCTCCTACCATCCAGGGAAGGCCAATGTGATGGCTGATGCCTTGAGCCAAAAGATGCTCGCCCACTTGGCCAATCTACAGGCACAGAGTTGGAGACTTATGGAGGAGTTGGGCAGTTGGCGACCCCGAGAGTCACAAGGGTATTGTGGGGCAGTGACAGTGACGCGGCAGACGCGACCAAAGTTGATAGACCGCATCATCGCAGGGCAGATGACAGATCCGTGCTTACAGATGCTGCGGGACAGAGTGTTGTCAGGGGACCCAAGAGACTTTTATTTTACAGACGAGGTGCTGCGTATGAGGGGATGCTTGTGCGTTCCCAAGGATGAGGAGTTATTGAGAGAGCTCTTAACGGAGGCGCACAGGTCCAGGTTCACCATGCATCCCGGGAACACAAAGATATATCATGATCTGAGATGCGACTTTTGGTGGAGAGGGATGAAGCGGGATGTGGGTGAGTTCGTGCAGCAGTGTTTACTGTGCCAGCAGGTGAAGGTTGAGCACTAGAGGCCTGCTGAGCCGTTGCAGCCACTTCCTGTGCTAGAGTGGAAGTGGGAGAGCATCACCATGGGCTTGGTGGTGGGTCTGCCTGTTACCCAGCGAGGACACAATGCAGTCTGGGTGATAGTGGATAGGTTGACGAAGACGGCGTGTTTCCTACCGATCCGAGTCACCTTGGGACCAGCACAGTTGGTAGAGAGGTACATTCGCGATGTGGTACGCCTGCACGGACTTTCGCATGAGATTGTATCCGACAGGGATACCCATTTTACTTCCCAGTTCTGGGCTGAGTTTCAACAGGCTTTGAGGACACGGTTGAAGCTCAGTACCGCGTACCACCTCTAGAAGGTCATACAGTCAGAGCGCACCATATAGACACTTGAGGACCTTTTGTGCGCCTATGTACTGGACTGGAGAGGCTCCTGGAAAGAGCATTTACCCCTGGCAGAGTTTGCATATAATAACAGTTACAACTCGAGCAAAGGCATGGCACCTTATAAGCTGCCAGCACTGAACCCCTGCCCAGCCGTCAGTAGGGACCTACCGAGGGAGGGAGTCGAGTTCCCCTCTGCTACCAGTGTGGCCAACCGGGCCGCATCAGGAGGGACTGCCCATCTAGGGCTAGAGAACAGCAGATGCTCCACACACCGAGCGCTGGAGGCCGAGCTGGTGGTCATGGTCCCCAGGCACGTGGGAGAGGGCATTAGTCCAATTAGAACTCTAAAAGCCCAATTCACTCAATTCAAACCAGTGAAAACCATATTGGATTTCTAATCCTCCGATTAAACATGAAAATCAAATCTGTATAAATCAAATGAATTACAATCAATTCAAAGCACAAGGAGGTTATTTGTGAATGTATGGGCTAAATGAGATGCCCTCAGATTGGTTTTGAGCGCTTCAATAGATCTGAGAACCAATGAACTCCAGATCTATTGAATGCTTTAATGAGGGGAATGAGATGCAATTAAACTTGAGGAAATCATGTGAAAATGAGCGTAGAGTGTAGAGGGAGATTAGTTGATTGAAATTAACAAGTGGATTCATCTCCTATGATCTGAATTGATCCGAGAAGATGAATGGGTGAAATTCTACTTTAATCTAAACTAATCTAAACCAAATCACCAATCAGGATCTACTCTAAATGATCTACCCTATCTAATTAAGCTATGAAAATCATGAATCTAATCTAGAAAAGTAGTCAATCCTATGCTAAATGGAGGAATGGGACCTCTGAGAAGATCCACGACTGGTAGCTATGGCGATGAAATAGGGAGAACCTCCAGCTGATGAAAGCTCCTAGGGGAACTCAGGGATGTCCTCGGGTGTCATGGAATCCTTAGCGACATGGATCGAAATGGAGATGAAGGAGAAGAAGCCACTGTCACTAGCTTCTGATGAAGAGGAGGAAGAGCTGGAGAGGACAAATAGCCAACCCAAGGAAGTAGGAGGGGGGCTGGTCCCTCGTGTAGGGATCAGGTGACCAGAATAGCAAATTAAGGCCGTAGGGTATCAACGGTGGATGAGGAGGATGAGGAGCGTAGGAAAGTTTTGGAAGGAAGTGTGGCTGTTGGATTAAATCTAGGTGAACGCGCGAAGGTGCTCGCATCAACAATTGGAGGATGGTGGAGGATCTACTGTAGATCAAGTGGATCAAAGAACGAATGGCTCAGAAGAGCCGTGTTCTTCACGCGTGAACAATGTGTGAGGAGGAGAGCTGCAGGCCTTTTAGGAAAATTGTGGTGGAAACCCCTTTGTACGAAGTGATAGAAGAATTGAGCAAAGGCCCATTAGTGGTAAGAATTATGTAGAGTGGTCCCCGAAGGCTTTCAAATAAGTCCCTAGCAAGTTTTAAGTGAAGTAAATGTGAAGGACTTGAAATGGGATAAGGACCTAAATGCAAATCATTGAATCTAAGGTCCTAATGAAGTCAAAATGCAATCAAGTTTTTATGGCAACTATTTTGAATATGTTAAAATATAATTCAACCATTGATTTTCCCTTTTAAGCTCAAAATTATGTTCAATTGGCATTCTGAGCATCCAAGTGTGTTTTATGTATAGAATATCTCAAACATGACTTAATTATGCTTTTTTAACATATTTTTAATGTTTTAGGTGATTTTCCTTAATTCTCACACCAAACCCTAGGCAACATCAGGGCCAAGTACATTTCATCAATCAGGCCTTTGATTCTAATCAAAACCCGTCCTCTATACTTCCTGAAAATAATCCACCAAACTCGCATCAGCAGCCTTTGTTGTATCAAAATGAACCACCTATTATTCAGAATCAGAATTGACTCTACTAATCTTCTGAACTTGGTTGGAATCACTTTTCATATTGTCTCAATCTTTAATATTTTACATCTCAACCCAAATAAGATCTACTCTTCACAAGATCCACTTTAATCTTTCTGAGATTTTTCACGGGAATCTGAATTTGGTTCTGTGAGATCTATTTTAGGTAATCTCAAGACGAGTTTTACCTAGGTGGTTTTATCTGTTTTCCTATTTTCTTTGAACTAATTCTTCCATAACTCCTTTGATTTTACCATACATATTCTCTATAAGAGTTCTTTACTAGGGTTTATGCCTAGCTGAAGGTGTAAAACTTAGCACCCTATATATAGTTGTTTCCTATTTTCTACACTTTTCTCTACACATACACTCGAATCTTTACCTGAATCGTCACTTATTTTACACTGATTACCTTCACTTGATCCGACTGACCACTCTAACCTTTGGTCAGAACAGAAATCGTCCGCACAGAGATCTTTGATCTCCTCTATCCAACTCTTTCCGTCACCCTATACTAAGTAAAGTGTAATATTCTTTTCCACCCTTCTTACAATGAGAACATTGTAATATTTTGGCTTAGGGGGTGTGAAGTGATAATTTTCTCTTCAAGTGTATTTGTAGATAAAAGTAAAAATATAAAACACAAAAAAAATTAAATACATGAAATTTTAAAAAATAGAAATACCCAAAAATTAAAAAATTTAGAAAAGTCAAATATACCCTAAAAATTTTGAAAAATTGTGAAAAATTAATAAAAATTTGAAAATTGTATAAAATAAAAACAAAAATATATAAATATAAAAATTGAAAAATTACAAAATCATAAAAATAATAAAGGGGTTTTACATTTATAATAAAGAAGAAAAAGAAGAAGATACCAAATAATATATATTTATATTTAATTATATTAGTAATTTAAAGCTTAATTTTTCTTTTAGGTCAGAAACCAAATATATATATATATATATATATATATATATATATATATATATTGTAAATAGTATTTTATAAGAGCATTGAATCCTTATTTAGATTTTTACTTAAATAATCTTTTCAAAACGTGCATCTGTTTGCGAAATTTTGAACGAGATTTTGTTTAAGTTAGAACCTGAAACCCTAAGGATCTGTTTTTCCGCTCTTTACCCTAAAATAAAGTAACTAAAGTGTATTAAGTTTAAAACTTGAGTTTTGGAATTAATTTGTAACTTTCTTGGTCAATTAGACAAAGTCCTTTTGCTTTTTTAACATCTGTTTTTACCACCAAGTTAAGTAAAAAGGCAAGATATTCAGAGTTAATTAAGAGTTTGTAGAATCTTAGTCTTAAGGTCTATCAGGCTATAGTTAGCTTAATCAACTGAGGACATTCGTTTAGACTTGGCGAGTTGTGTCATGACAGATCCTACGGGAGGAAACTAAGAGATTAAAGGACCTGAGAGTGAATGGCTTTGCTGTCCAAGCTCTGGTTTGAGAGCTAAGCAACCTAAGCATCCAAAATTCACATACATAGAGTTGTCTTGTTGGCATTTGAGACCACGAAAACACAGAGGTTAAGAGATCGATTCTAAATCCTCTTTAGTCCAAGGATTTTCGTAGGGCGGCTCTTGAAAGGTTGAAGGATGTGCCACTCACCTAGAAAAAGGAATTAGAGTATTATGTTAGTAAGAAAAATGAGGAGGAGAAAATAAAAATAAAAAAATAAAAAAAGAAGAATAAAACATCCTGCAGTTAAGTACCTCGCTACAAATGGGTATTTATGCAGTTTACCCACTAAATAAAGCATCTTAGTACAAATGGATGCTACCCTTCCTTCCATCAAATAAGAGAACACCTTGCTGCATATGGGTGTTCTATCCTATAGAAAAGAGTTGAAAAAAATATGGAGATAAAAATTAGGAATAAGAGACCCAGTGGTCCACCGAGGAGATATACACAAAAAGTGTTGACCTCGGGATAGAAAAATGGTGAGGAGAAAGCAACCAAATTTGAGTAAGGCCAAGCCAAAGGCTTGAATTGGAATAACCTGGATTGAAAATTGATGTCTTAAGATATGGATTTTTGCAACTTTGGATGCCTTTAGGACAATTCTCTCCACAAGCACGAATGTTTTAAAATCATAGCTACTGAACCTTTGTATTGGGCAGTGAAGCCTAAGAAATCAGGTTTTGAGGACTTGTAGTTGAGGCCTAAAGGAGAAAGATTGACAAAACCCTAAGTCTAGAAGTCTATCCTTAGTGTTGTGGGCTGGCAGATTAGGGTTTTACCACTCTGAGTTTGGTTAATAATGTGTCTGGCTAATTTACTAAAACTTGGGTTGATAAAAATCAGATTCCATAACTTAAGGATTAACTTAAGTCTATTGAGTTTTTCCTAAAATTTAATTTCCAATTCTTGAATTCTATTTTTTTTATAGAGTGTGTTTTGAGAAGGTATTTGAGTTTTTAAGTCTAAGTAAAGAGATTTTCGCAGAATGCTCAACATATTTATGGATACTTATTTATATATATATACATATATAAATCTAAAAAATTGAATATCCAAAATTCTGACCTAAGCATTCCTCTACTTAGTTTTTATTTATAATATAATAATTTAAACCCTTATTTTAAATCATCATATTTCTGGTTAATTTTGTTAGGGACTAGTAAAACTTTAGCTTGGGGGTATGATGAGAGGCTCATCATGGCTTCTAATTACCCCTAATTAACTAGTTTCCCTAGTTAATTAGATAGGAATATGCATATATAAGGGTTAATTATGTAATAAGGGATAAATCATTAAAGGACCTTAAAATAAGTTTAAAATGATAATTTATTAACCAATTAATATTATTAATAACTTAATTAATAAATAGACTCGAAATACCATTAATTAGTTACCTAATTAATATCTTATTTAACTAAAGTGTAACTTAAGACCTAAGTTCTTAAATAACTTAAGTAAGTTAATAAGTAAATAAAAATAAATAAATGGGTCAAAAATGTGAATACATGGCTTTAATATAATATTTAGCTAGGTTATAAGTATATATAAAAAGTTAGAAAATAAAATAATTTAAATTAACCTTAAAAGCCTATGTTTGCATTTCGATCCTTGGAATTCATTACATTTGAGTCCTTTCCTTTCACCTAGGTCCTTAACTTTCCTCTCATGTAGGTCCCTGTGTAAATTCTTCTTCTTCTTTGTTTCTTCTTCAACCGCTTCAACGACTAACGAACAGTGGTGAAGACACCTCACGATCACATTCCATCCGACGTTCTTCCTTCCTCGCCAAGCTACTGGAGCTTGCGCTCACCTCCTTCATTTCATCCCACGGTCTGGATGATCTTCAAATCCTAATTAGGGCTTGGCGATAACTTCACCAACGTCGGAGAAGACGCCAATGGTTACCCTGCACCTAGACGTATTTTCATCCAGATTAAGCCACCTTCACAGCCACCGCAACCTATAAATACCCCTCGACCTCTCCGATTTCAAGGGTCGGTCCCCTATCCTTCTTCCCCAACTGTGGTCGACGATAGGTTATTCCTCCACTACCTGGGGCGACCTCTCACCTTTCCTTCAGAGTTCCTCCGCGCGAAGGACTCGTCTCTCTCACCTCTTCCTCTCCGAACGGCTGTGATAGAGGCTTGGAGCACCGCATTCCCTTTCTCACCACCTTCAACTTCTTGCCGGAGCTCTATTCACTACCTTTTGATTTCGTCCTCCGTTATGAGACTTCAACAAAGCTTCTCACCTCCCTTTCGTCCAAGTAAGTAGCCTTAACTCATAGGAGTAGGTTAGCAATAGTTAGGAGTAAGATTAGCTTAGTTTTTAATATAGATTAGTTTCATCTTCCTCAGCTCCGCCGAGGACAAGTCCGACCTCGCTGGGCCTTCATTCGCACTTCCAAGAATTGTTCACTTTTCTTATCTCTCCACGATCCATTTTCACTTCCTTCCACTCACTATTATCACCTATACCGCCTAGTACAGCTCACCATCACCGACGACCTCTGCTGTCTTTGGCGGAAGTCCCCAAGCCTTATACATCTCCATTAGGGTCTTCCATCTCTAGAACACCACCCTAAGACCCTTCCCAACCACAGATCTACCTTAATTGTCCACCTAATCACCCAAACCAACTCACATGCACCTGGACACTTCACTGTCCATGGTGAAGTGTCCATAAGCTTTCTCACACCCAATTAAGGTCCATCATCACTTCCCTAACACCTAAGGACCTCAGCAATTCCATTAATTGCTCCTATGGAGCTTCCTACTAGAAACGCCTAATTCTCTCATTTCTGAGCTCGCTGTCAATGGCAGCTCAAAGATGAGTTATTCATCTAATTAAATAGTCCATTAGTATCGCCTCATCATACAGAACTCTTTCCCTCAGTCAATTGAGTGAGGGGATACTCTCTAAGTTCCACTGAACTCAGAGCTTGCACTTTCTGAATTCAAAGCTAATTTTCTGATTTAATCTTCATTTGAGTTAATTGTGAGCTCTTGAGGTTCCTTGTGACCTCAGAAAGCTTTTGAGATTTCTAATGGTTTGTTTCACAAAGTTTTGAACTTTGGCAAACATTTTTTGGATTCACCGGAGCTTCTACGAGCTTCAACGAGTCATTTTTGAACTTCAGCCCTAGATAAGTGTCGAGGAGTTCCAAACTGCATTATTAAGGCTTAAGGATCATGAATTAGCGATTGGATTGCTGTTTAGACGTATGGAGCTTAACATAAGCTTTTGTCTTCTCCAACTCCGGCAGAGTTGGAGAGACGTCTCCATTAGGATTTTGTTTCTTTTAAGAGGTTCAGAAGCAAGATTGAGGACTGTAGAATTCATTCTAGCCCTCTGATCTCTTGTAGAACCTATGATTTGCTATGTCGAACAAACTACCTCAAAGTCCTAGGCGACGAGTCTGCAAACCCTAGGAAATTTGATCAAAGTCTATTTTTTAAGCTCTGAATGCATTCCTGAGGTTATTTAGAGTCGATCCAGAGCTATGATTTAATCAGAGAATGATTAATTTGGAATGTCAACTCTTGGGGCATTTCAGTCAACTGTAGGTCGCCAGTGGGCAATTCTTGAGTAAAATTGATGTTTATTGAGTTGAATCTGATGCTAGGGTGATTCTGAGATTGTTAGAATAAATTTTAAGTTGTTTTATTGAGGTTTTAAACCAAATCAGGTCTCTATCCAGTTTGGGTCATTTTTGAACCCATACTGCCTTCAGTAGGTTCTTAGCGAGTTTTGATTGCCAAATCTGCCCAAATCAATTATTTTAGCCTCCTGAATTAGTTCAGATCACCTGTTGAGGTTGTTTTCTCTCTAATGGATGAATTGGAGCTCAATTCTGAGCTCTTAACACTGAGAATGAAGCTTTCAAGCTTCTATTGCTTCCTAGAGCTGTTTAGAGCTCCCTTCCTTTCCCTTTAGAAGCAGAAACCTCTCCTGAATAGAATCCTGAACCTCAATTAGAGGTTTAAACCTATCCTCAGGCATTTGACCTGATTTCATCTGCTGCAGGCCATTTTGGCCATGCAAACCTCCCTGCCTCACCTTTCGAATAAAAGGGTCAGATTAGATTTGAACACCAAATTGGTGTTACAGTCATGTAGAGCATCCAAAGGGCTTTCGATTGAGCCTTTGTTCGATCGAAATCATCCAGTGACTCTCCCGGAATGGCCGACCGAAGATCAGCTAGAACTTGGGAAAGATAGTCCCACCTCGAAAAACCACGGCCGCATGACATGCTATATTACGATTTTCTGCACTGGACATTTCGGTCGTCAGAGTAGGGCGTGAAATGGAAATGGCTTGGGTGCTGGTGCATGCAATGCACGTGCCTGTGCATATGTGTGTGTGAGTGTGCCTGTGGGCGTGAGCGTATGGCCCGTGAGTGGGCGCGAGTGGGCCTGGGAGGCCGGTTACTATGCATAAGATTGAATTGGAAAATAAAACACCTAAGTAAAACTATGCTTGGACCCAGTAGGGTTTGGTCTCACCCTCTAGGGGGTGCTATGTATCCCTGACCGGTCTGAGCTACCAATTAGAAAACCAAATTTTTATAATAGAAGGCTTAATGAGCTTAAGAATGCTAGAATTTGGCTAAGTGTGGAATTCATTAAGCACAGTAAAGAAGTTAAGGTTAAGGAAAGGAATAAGCTTGAGGAAAAGATAAAGGAAAGAGATAAGGAATGAAGCTAAGGAAGAGAGTAAACGAAAAGAGAGATTGAGAGAGAAAGCAATGACAGAGTAGTAGTGCAGTATAAAAGAGAAGAAAAAGAAACAGAAAGGGCTGAAGATTAAGAAGAAAGAAAAATGGAGAAAGTTAGACATCTGGATATTCTTTTAGACTTCTAATTTTACTTTTAAGATGACCAATAATATTTTTAGACGTCTGATTTGTGCTTTTATTGCTATAACATGTCTCCTCTTGCTATTTTGAGCTTAATTGATGTAATAAGGCATTTATACTCACTTGTATAGCATTTTCTTGCCTTAATCTTTATAATTAGATGTAATGGTTGTAATAAACATGTTTACTTGATTTTTAATGACAAATCACATGTGTAACTATGTTCTCTATTCATGGAATGTTGCATGTGCTAATTTAATTAATTCTTGTGCAATGTTCATAGGCTTAAAGTATTCTAATTGAATATTTAGTCAATTAATTCACTCTTAATTATTCCTTAGCAATTAATGGTGAATTAACATTAAGTTATACCTCTCAGTAAACAACCTGGACTCAACTAGTTAAAAAGAACTTAAAATCTAAAATGTTAGGTTAACTTGATCCTATACTACACTCACGACATTAATTCAAGTTAACCTAAGTTACTTTCTCATGCAATTAATTAAGTCTAAATAACTTAATTAATTATGTTGAGAATTTAACCGACCAAGTGGCAAGCATACAATTAACTAGTTCAACTTAATTTTTAAAAGTAGTAAAACATTTCAGGTAATTGTAAACGTTTCCATGTTTTGCTTCTATTTCTTTGTACTAGTTGTTTTATGTTTCAGACATCTAACAAAGGTCCTATTTTCTCTTGATTCACATGTTCCCTAATGGAACGATCTTATTGTAGTTTTTCCCGCGATGTAGAGTGTGCATGTGGTGCTCTCCTAGCTGGGAGAACACACCGTATTTGTCCTACACCCGGTCTACTACCCTGGGGTCATGATTGCAACGTAGCGGTGACTACGGCACACGCGATAAACACACAAATAGCTATCCAACACTGGAACGCGGTCAGTCCTTTCCACTAACAGGTATGCTCTAAGTCGTACAACACATAAAATCGAACAGGAGCCTCTCCCCTCACCAATCTGCTTACCCTCACCCGACTATCTTGGTTGGCCCAGTGGGCCTAACAGGAGTCGATGTAGGGAGGCCATTCCCACCCTGGGTCCCAACCCAAGAAAGGCTAGCTCTCTTCCTACATAAGGGATGAATAGTTCTCCTCGGTACGTGCATACTCGAGGGCCAGCATGCCCCCCCAACTAGAGTCCAAACAACAGTTGTGCCTTACGATAGGCGAATGCACGCTGCGCGAGGTGCTCGGGCAAAGTTCGAGGCACGTATCAGACTTTCGCACCCCCTGCGGATGGCCAGGAAGCACTGAGGACGGTCGGGATGAGCTCCGAATGTCCGAAGACACATGGGGCACGAGGTGCGGCCTGCCCGAGGTGTTTACGGTGTGTACGAGATCAAGGCACAAGCTTGCATGGGGAAGTAGCGCTCGCACAGGGGAGGCTGCAATGGGAAGCGAGCGTGCACAGCACCCGAGGTGTTTTTGGATGTCTGAGGGTGGTGCTAGACATCCGGGTAGAGTCTTGGACAGCTAACTGAGGCTGGCAGCAGACGACATGAGAGGAGCAGGGACATTAAGCGGGGCTCTGGGTGAGTTTAAGATGTCTAAGACTTACTCTAGATGTCTGATAGCGACGAGTGGTGCGTGCCTATTGTAGACAGGCGATCGGTCCAGCCAGACCAACATGCCTCATCCAATTCAAGTGAACTAGGACCTTTCTGAAGCTGGTTCGGGGCTCGTTTGGTTTCTGAATCTTGCAAGTAAGGTACCGTTGGAAAGCTCTTGGAATTTTCTACATTTTAGAGTCGTTTCTACACTGTTTTGGAACTGTTTAGCATACTGCAATGTCTATCAACATGTTTGATGCCCCGTTTGACCATTTAATTGGTGTAGGCCCCAAGTCCATGGTGCGTGCGGGACCTGCAAAAGCGTCAGGATCTGCTGCTCGTGCCCCCATATCTGATGTACCCCTAGGTAGAGTGGTCTTCTTCTACTCTTCCTCTTTGGTTTGGTTAAGTGAATGCTCTAAATTAAATAATTCCATTTTGAAACCTAAGTTATGCAATACAAGTTTGAAGTCTATTTTGCCCCATCTATTTATGGAATTTATGAGTGCCTACCCTAACCTTATGGGTTGGTGTATAAGCGATTTTATTATCCATGCCCTAGCCAATATGGTGGTGGTCACAATTAAGTTAACAATTTAATAGTGTTCGCTAAATGTGTATGATATCGTGGAGCTTGATTGATACAAAATAAACCTGAATGATACTTGTTACTCTTTAATGGATGGAACTGCCATTGAATGAGTTTGGTAGCAATAATAGTAGAAATGAACTTGAATGCTAAGGTGCACTAGAAGAATAACCTATCTGCTATGGTATGAAACTTTGATGATGGAATAATTCGCCTACCGTAAGGCACGACTATTGTTTGGACTCTAGTTGGGGGGGCAAGCTAGCCCTCAAGTATGCACGTATCGAGGAGAGCTATTCACCCCTTGTGTAGCAAGAGAGCAAGCCTTCCCTTGGGTTGAGACCCAGGGTAGGAATGGCTCCTATTAGGCCCACTTGGCCAACCGGGAGAGTCAGGCGAGGGTACGCAAACTGGTGAGGGGTGCAACCCCTGTTCTGTTATGTACTGTACGACTTAGAGCGTACCCGTTAGCGGAAAGGACTAACCGCGTGGCAGTGCGGGATAGCTACCCGTGCGTTTATTTCGCGTGCCATAGTCACCACTACGTCACGATCATGACCCCGCAATGGTAGACCAGGTGTAGGACAAACACGAGGTGTTCTCCCAGCCATGAGAGCACCTCGTGCATGCTCTACATCGCGGGAAAAACTACAACAAGAACGTTCCGTTAGGGAACGTGTGAACCAAGAGAAAACGGGACCTTTGTTAGAATGTCTGAAACATAAAATAACTAGTATAAACAAATAGAAACAAAACATGGAAACGAGTGAAATGTTTACAATTGCCTAAAATATTTTACCGCTTTTAAAAATTAAGTTGAACTAATTAATTGTATGCTTGCCACTCTACTCATCCTTTGCTGATGACTACCACTTGTGTCCAGGATAGGGAGGTGAGTAGCCAATACCACCAGCTGCAAAGGGAATTGGGCTTAGCCGAGCCCAGCCTTAGTCTATTTCCGTTTCCGCTTCTGCTTTAGTGAGAATTTTTTTCAGTTGTCGTGAGTATCCCTACTTAGAACCTATAGTTATGTTTCAGTTTTCTTTCCAATTTGGTTGTATGGCTATGTGAAGAAACTTGCTATTCTCTTGTGGTACTTGATGGGAACACCATCATGAGTCCTAACTAGCTCATTTTGACCCAGAAAAGAGAACAAAAGCTCCTACATAACCAACTGGAGGTCTTAACTCAATGAATAACCATTCTGAGAGAAAAGCAAGAAACAAGGGGTAAACTATAATTTTACCATTACAGAACAACAACGGATTTTCTCATGGGCTAAACACAGGTCAAATGGTCTTAACAAGATAAAAAGTGGGTTAGTTCAAATAGAAAAGGGTTCATGTGAATTCTAGGAATTAAATGACTTCTTGTAACCCTAAAATAGACCCGCTTGATTTAACAAGGTTATGGTCAGGATAAAATTTCCCTAAACCCTCTAAAAATCATGGAAAAATATCTTCTAGGTTTAGAACCTTCAATTTGGCCCGTAGAACCTATTTTGACCTAAATTAGGGTCTTGTCAAATATTTGCACTAAACTAGGTTTTTACGTAAATTATCCAGTCAAACGTGGTCAAACCCAAAATCCAATTTCACCATTAGATTCCTTATGTCCAAATTAGGTCTGTACCAAAATTTGGACCTAAGGGAAATTTATCTTAACCTACTTTGCAAACAGGTCCAGCCCAATTACATTTCTATCCCTACCTTTTGAAAACCTCTGCAGAAACCCCCACCTTTGTCTTCATTCTTTGCAATTAGGTCCCTCCACCATTATAGCGGAGGGAATCCTACTCTGGCGAGAATTCAAGGGCAAGATCTCTCTGATTTCTCAGAGAATCCCCTTCAAAATTGAAAGGGAGATTCTCAGAGAAATCTCCTCCAGTTTGAACACAATTCCAGGTTCTATTTGGTACCCAATCTCTCATGCGAATGCATGAGAGATTCGGGTCTCCTTCAACCTTCCATCTTCGACGAGCTTGCTCCAGGGCTTATAAAAGCATACCTAAATCCCTCTGCATCTTCCACGCTTGAAATTGTCCAGAGAATCCCTGATATTCGTCTCTTCCTCCTCTGGCCAGTGGCTCAACAAGCTCCAGCAACCTCCCTCTCTTTTCCTCTTCGCCTAGCCACAATACCAGTGGCATGCTTCTCTTCCTCTTGTTCATTCGCGTCGCGCCGCACCCACCGATGCCTCTGCAGCCCCTTCATCGTCGCCGTCCTCCCCCCACTGAGTGTTTCTCCTCCGGCGACGGCAATACAAGCCAACCGCCATCTCTGCCTCCCCCTTCATCTCTCTACATCCAGCTAAGTCCTCTCTCCTTTCTAATCCCTTTTCCCTCTTTACTTCTTGAAACTCCCCTCGACGCATGCAATCACCTTCACCTTCTTCATCTCCGGCCAGACCTCCGGTGAGGCATCCCCGCCGCTCCACACCTCCATCAGCCTCGCCAACCACCCCATAAGCACTGCAACACTCCACTGATCATAAACCCTCACTCCACTCACCGCGCCACGCCCCCAAAACACCCCCCGAACACACCCACTCTCACGCACACTCCGGCCGCCCCACGCCACGCCGACCTTCGCAACACACTCGTCGTGTCTCAGCGAAGCTTTCTGAGCTTTCTGACGAGGCCACAAGGCCGTTTTCGAGTTGATAGGTGTTGCAGATCTGCCGCCATTGACGACCGCGAGGAGCTTGCTTGTGAGCTCGCTCTAGGTCTCCCCGCTAGAGGTGCATAGCGCCAGGTTGCGCGGACTCCTCTCGCGCACAGCTCCAAACAAGCAATTGGCTACGAAGACCCAAGTAGTAGCTACAATCAAGCAACATTGCCTGCCCCGGACGCACGCGAAGGGAGGTGGGAAGATAGTCCCACCTCGAAAAATCTTGAAGTGCCACAACCAAATAAAGTGAAAAAGTGAATCAGGCTTATTGCCTCCTGACCACGGGGTGAGGTCCCACTCACCCTCTCACCGCCTTGACCGTGACCTTGCCTCTGTGGACCTGGCTTGACCCGTATACCCGACCTGCACTCCTCGCCCACCACCACACGCCGATGGGCCTATTCCCAGGCACGTACCTGACCCGATTACCCAAGACATTGGCTCTGGGAGAGCGAGCCTAAGAGAGAAAGAGGAAGAGAGAGCATGTGTGGGTAGGGGTAGGTTTTACTCTCGCAAGAAAGGAGAAGAAGAAACCAAGGAAGAAAAAGGCTAAGGAAGGAGAAGGCAAGGCTGAAGAGGAAGAAAGCTTAGGTCAGAGAGGCTGAAGGGCTAAAGAAGAAAGAGAATGAGAAGGAACTGAAGGCAGAAGAAAGAGGAGCCGCCAGAGAAAGAAGAAAAAGAAGAAGAAAGAGAAGCCAAAGGCAAAGGAAAAGAAGCTAAGGAACATGCACGAAGCAAAAGAAAAGAAAGAAAGAAGAAGAAGGAAGGAAGGAGCCAAAGACAGAGATCAGAGAAGAGAAAAAGAGAAATAGAAGCATTGTAGCACCCATAAGTTTAAGACATCTGATTCACAAATTAGACGTCCATTTTTTGTGCTTGTCTTCATACATTCATTCCTTTATTCTCCTGTGCTTATATTTTTGCATTACAACTCCAATTTTCATTGCATATTATATTCAATTTTCCAAAGTTGTGCTCTTGATTTTTAGACCCCAATTTGCTCCCTGTGTTTGACCTCGGACTTAAAACTCCGAGTAATAAAATCTATTTGTTTTCAAGCGATTTCAACTATACTACGACGCATTGATTTTAAAACACCGATTTCGCCCCGTAAATAGTACTGTTTACAGTCTACCTTTCAATTTTCTGTCTTTCATTTATGTTCTAGCTATGTTGCATGCATGGAATGTTTTAATGTTTGGTATACTTCTCGATGGATAACTAAGTCTTGGGTTAGTCAAGGCAATCCACCTTGGGGTCCACATGAAGCCGGGTTCAAATCGTAACAACTACCATATAACTTAAAATCGAGGGTGATACAATCACACTACTTATAAAGGGTAGTCTTCCTCAACCCCTCTTCTCCACGAAGAGTATTTTGTCTCACGAAGGAGACGAGAATTCACCACATGAATGCCCAACCAAGAAAATGAAAATACAAAAGACCTATAGAGCCCGAAATATAATTTTAAACCTAAGCTTCTATAGGGAAAAGATCTTCTCTAAGATGGAAGTGATTCGATGTGAATGCAAAATAATTTGGTGCTCTTGGAAGTATTCTAGGAAGCTTGGAGAGCAGGGACACTTCCTTCTTTTGATCTTTCACAAAATGACCTTTCTAGTGGAAAGAATTATCTTAACGGTGTGTTAAAGCAAGGTAGAGGTCATCCTATATTTATAAAGGCCTAAGGAACCTTCAAAAGGGCCTTGGAGAGGCCTCATAGCCATGGGATAAGATCCAAGAAGAATCAGGCTGAAATCCCAATCAAATTAGGTTTATTATAACTCTGACAGCTGAATTAGACGTCTGATTTTTGGGTCAGACGATGGGTCAGACGATTGATACAAGTTTTGGTTGTCTGATGTAAGGGGTCAGAGTTCCTTATTTAGTTGGACGGAAATAGGGTTCTAGGTCAAACGTCTGGGATGTCATTTTAAGACATCTAGGTGAAAAAATGAACATCTAATTTTATGTGGGTTTATTCCTATTTTAGATCAAATCTAAACAAGGTTCTAGTGTTACGTGGTCACACGTCATACTAGACATCTAGTCATACTATTGGACGTCTGATGATAACGGTTCTCTTGGGAAATTGATTTCGAGAAGCTAACGGTTGGATTTGGGTCTGACAAGGTCCAACATCTCTTTATCAGACATCCAAATTTGGATAGGGTCTCGGACATTTAATAATAATATTAAAATATGGCCTAAATGTCTCAAGAATATTTTGTTCTGATAAATCTAACGGCTCTAAATTAGACGTTTGATCTAAACATCAAACATCTTATGAGGTGATATCAGACGTCTAGTAATCATTTTGGACATCTGATAAAGTTGTCTGATTATTGTTTTGGTTTTCTAAGTCTATTCTAGGATTTGTCTAAGTGTTCTAAAGATAGGTAAGTGTTCCTAGGACTTAGGTTAATATTTTTTGGGCTCTTTAACATATTTCTAGGGAAATGAAAAGCAAAAGCAAATTACACGTATAATTTAAAATAACCATTTATCATATACTTCATTCTCCTTCTTCAAGATTTAGCCTTAAGCAAAGCTCCCTCTCCTCCATTGAGCTTCTCCAATCCGCCATGGATGTGAGCTTGATCTCCACGCACTTGATTCCATTTGCATTTCATCCTGAAATCTTAAACTCAAATGCAAATGACAAATAACAAGTATTTTTTTATCATCAAAATCAACGATCGTGGTGTCCTTACACCAACATCTATATCATAGATATATGTAACAGATTAGAGGAATAAGCTCGTTCTACGTATATTGGAAAACAACAATTCCAAATGTGATTTCAAAGTCATTAGACTTAATGCAAGAAGAGAAGAAAATAGACCTTTAAGAAAAGATCTAATATTCACTTTCATCTTAATGATAGAAAGGGATGTTAAAAATAATATTATCCAAGGATGAATGATAACAATTTAATGGAATTAGACATCAGCATAATATTACCCTCTAAATGTAAAGGATTTACGAGTATTTGGAATACTTAAGGAGGCATAGTGCCAAAATTTCACGAATCCTAAAGTTTTGTTATTAGTGTGATGAAATCAATAATAATTTTGATGAGTTCCTACTTGAAGGATAAATCGATTGTACTTTAAACAATTAAATTACACTTAATTTAGCGATTAATTGCACCTAATTTGATTAGATAGAAACTCAAAGTGTTGGATTGCAATTAATTTATATTTAAATACTGGATCTAAGCATCCCATAATTTATTATTAACCAATCATAAAAAAATCAAGTAGGATTTGATCCTTATCATTAGATAGAGATCCAATGGATATGATCAAATTAGTGTTAGGATTGAAATCCTTATAAATATCCTTTAAGTGTAAACCTTGATTCTAATCATTCAATCAATTTCATGACTTGATTTCCAAGTCACCAAATCAAAGAGAGCCACAACCACTACCAGAGAAAGGAAGGAATCGTTACTTTAGAAGCTAACGTCCAACAACCCAGTTGGGCATCCAACCCAGTACAACCCAGAACTCTAATTTTTGAATTGGATGTTCGATTATTGAAAGTGGCCTCCATCAAGGTTCATGCCTTCTCTGGCTGGTCGCTCTGTAACCATGACACCGAACAACATATCCAAGATACCAGCGGTGATTCGACTTGCCAAGAGGACCAAATGGAAGATCACTCAGAATAATGTGTTGTCCATCTTCATCAAAGCTGCTATCCTTGCATTGGCATTTGCTGACCACCCAAACATGCAGGTTGCAGTCTTTGTGGGGTGTCGACAATGCTTGGCGGTCATACTCAATGTCAAGACTTTACTTAAACGAACTAACCACAACATAGAAAAATGTTGCAAACAATCAAATACATCGCATGCAAATGGCCACTCGATGCCTTATAGAGGGAAACACCACAATCACTACCACCATGGAACCGAAGATCATTGTCACAGCCATTGTCATGACTCACACAATGGCTTGATGAGTAACGAAAAGGAACACCATGATCATGGACATTGTGGCAAAAAATGCCATCATGAACCTCATGGTGTCTCTAGAAATTGCTTTGGGCCAGAGAACTATTGCGTGCGTGTTTAGCACGCTGAAACGGTGTTTAAGAAGTCGTTGCATTGTAGTATGGGTCGTAATAGCATGAAAGCAGATAAAATTTATACTTGAATAAAATCCAAGGTCATTCACTAAGAGCAAGTAGCAAAATAAATCTCAAGATTGCAATTCTATCACAAGATATCAATATATGATAAAATTTCCAAGCACAAATGATAGGTATATAAGAGCAAATGTTACTAGTGAAAAAATATTAAGGTAAAATGGTGATTTGAATAACCAATTTACCCTAGTTACAATAATATCAAATAATGCAATAGTTTCAATCAATCAAAGCCATGTAATCAAATAATGCAATAGTGTCAGACGACTACATTTCCAATCAGACGGCCTAACCGTCTCTTGCTACAATGCCAAAGGGACTCTGTTCCTCTTTCTTTTGCCTTGGCTCTTCTCTTCTTCTTCTTCTTCTCTTCTTTCTCTGCCTTAGCTTTTCTTCTTTGGCTTTTTCTCTTCACGCACAGGGGGAATACTTTGCAAATTTCGCTAAGTGTTAGGATCTCTCTGAAGCAAAACCCCCCTCCCCCTCTCTCTCTTTCCCTTTCTTTCCTTCTTCTCTTTCTCTCAAACTTGGGGCTAACCAGGTAACCAGATATACAATCAGAGGTCCAAACCCGTCAGCGTGGGGTAGCTGGTGAGGGTGCTTAGGAAGGTGAGCGTGGACCCGACCCTCGGTGATCTTGGGCGATAAGCCCTCTTCAGAAATTCAATATATGCAGCTTTGAAGGCTCTGCAGTTCACGATATGGGACTATTAAGTCCCTGTTTTTCGCATGAGTTGCAGCTAGTGAAGATGCCTCCAATTGAGGCAGTTGCAGGCGCTGGTGTCCCAGTCAAGGATCTGGGAAGGGTCCTGAGACCACTCCGCTTGAACTGGGGATGAAATCTGGAGCGGATGTGATCGGAGGATTGAAGGCGTAGTCAGCGCAACCGGGGCGATGGCGGAGCTCCAGTGAAACACCTACAAGCACGAGAACAGCCTTGCGGCCCAGTTAAATATGAGTGCGGCTAAGGTGATGGTGGCTGTGGCATGCTGTGAGAGTGCGTGTGTGGGATTGGCGAAGGCGGAATGTGAACATGATGGTGGTAGTGCTCGATGGGCGGTTAAGGTAAGCAAACCCCTCAATTTTTTGAGGGGTTTTGCTTGCGTGGATAAGGCGAAGCTTTTGGGATAAGTGGTGAGGCTTATGGTGTGGTGTAGCGGACGGAGAGCCTCGCTGGAGTGGTTGCCGGAGCAGAGGAAGATGACGGTGTTGAGGGGGGAAATAGTGGTCGTGTGTGTGTCGTGAGTGCGAGAAAGAGAAGTAGAGAGGGAGAGAAATGATCTAAGTAGGTAGCGGACGACGAGGAGGAGAAGCGACGCCGGGTGTGGTGTGGCCAGCACCGGAGATGAAGAGAGCTCCGGTGGGAGAGAATCGGCAATGACAAGGGGAATTAGGCTGCCTGCTGGTATGGCGCAACGCGGAAGACGGAGAGGGAGAATCCACTACTGGTATTGCAAGCGGATGAAGAAAGTGGTCGAAGGAAGTCGCTGAACGTTGTTGAGCTTTTCGGCTGGAGAGAAGGGAGGAAAGAGAGGTATTCTAGCCAAAAACGAGCGTGAAGAGAACGGTTTGTCCTCAAGAGTCTTTAAATAGGCCTTAGAGGGAGGTTTAAAGCTTGGAAACCAAGCTTTCAAGTTTGGTAAGTTCGCTGGAGTAGGACACCCACATCTCTCATACGTTCGCATAAGAGATTGGGAAAGAATTGGAGACTTGGACATGGCTCAATAGGAAGAAGATTACCTGACGAATCTTCCTTTCAATTTTGAGAAGGATTCGTCATGAAATCACTGTGTTCTTGCCAAAAGAAGCTCGTCGGAGTAGGATTCCTCGTCAATAATGGTGGAGGGACCTTTTTGCAAAGAGTGACGACAAAGATAGGGGCATGTTTGTAATAGATTTCAAAAGCTAGGGACACTTGTGAAATAGATAGGACTGAAATGCAAATTAAGTTAAGACGATCTCTAATTGGGCCCAAATTTTTGTATAAACCTAATTTGGACCCAAGGATTCCAATGGTAAAGTTGGATTTTGGTTTTGACATAGTTTGACTGGGTAATTTGTGCAAAAATGTAAATTAGGGCAATAATCTATCTGTAACTCTATTTTAGGTCAAAATGGGTTCTGATAGTCAATTCACAAATGCTAAATCCTAGAGAATATTTTTCTATGAATTTCAGAGTGTTTATGTGAATTTTATCTTAACCAAGACCTCAGTTAATTAAGTGGATTTGTTTTTAGAGTTTTAGATGTCCATTAATTCTTGAAATGCGTGAAAACCCGTTTCTATCTACATGGATCCACTTATTAGGCATTAAGGACTAAATGACCTTTAATAAACCCCTGGCATACCCTGTGGTTATTCTGTATTTGTGATAAGATGGTAAAATTGCATAAGTAACCTTGTTTTCATCTTTTTTTCTCAAAACAATTCATCTTGCTCAAGAGACCTTCTTACTGAAATGTAAGAGCTTTTATTGGCTTTATAAGACCAAATTGAGCTAGTTATGGCTCATAATGGAGTTCCCATCAGTGCAAAAATTATCGTAGTTAGGAAAATAATGTGTCATAGTATGCGACGAAAATTGATATGACATTTAAATTTATAAAGCTCGAAAAATCATAAGTTCCGAGATTGTTTGCAAGGAGGAAGTGTAGCAATTTAATTCACCAATCACAACAATCAAAATTAACGGTAGCCTCAAACACTTAGCCATGTTAGATCAAATCTCAATATTTCCACAGTAGCCAAGGCCAAACGTCTCCAAGGCACATCAAATGCCTTAACCACTAAGCAAAGCAACCCCTTTAATTTCAAGCCAAAAATCCCCCTAGGCACAAATCCCAAGGTCCAAAACCACGCCCAGGATCGCCCCCGGGCACGCGATCACGTGTGCGAGCCTCTGTGTGTCTATGTGTATGGGTAAGGTAGGGTACCCAACCCCCTATGTTCATGGGCACACATAGGCTATGTCGGCAAAACTTTATTAAGCCACTTTTTCTTTAGCGTTCACCGATGTGGGACAAAAAGTAGCTCCCTTTGCATGTGTTAGCAGTCGAAACCGCTTCGAATTCCTGTTGTTGCTTCATTGCTTTCGCTCGATTGGTGGTGCAGAAGGCTTCAGTAGATGAAGTTGCGTCGATTGGGAGTGGTAGCAGTGTCATTGGTAGTCAAAGAAGGGTGAACGGCTTCGAGGAAGATGACGGCAGTGGTGAAGCTCCGGTGGTCCCTGAAAACACAAGAACGGGCTTATCACTCTAATTAAACCAGTTTAGGACGATCGTCGGAGCACGACAAGTGTTGTGGAAGTGGTTTCGTGGTGTATTGTGGTGTGTGGAGGCGTACCGAGGTCGGAGAAGGTGAGCGGAAGTGGGTTTGTTCGTCCGAGAGAGACAGTGAAGCTAAAATCCCAAATTTCTTTGGGGCTTTTACTCAGTAAAGGGCCGCAAAGGTGTGGGAAGTGATGGAGGCGAGTTTGGTGCGGTGTGGTGCCGGCATGAGCTCATCGGAGCTTGTGTCAGTCGTGAAGAAGATGAAGTGGAACCGAGGTGTGTGGTGGTTGAACCGAGAGGCTAAGGTCCTAAAAATGAGCTAGAGAGGGAGAGGAAGAGGGAGAGTTTGGAGTAGCTTAGGAGGTAAGAGAGGGAAGGAGGCATTCGATGTTGGTCGGCCAGATGCGAGGGAGACAACGGAGGTCGGCAAGAGAACGACGACGACGAGGGTGTTGAAGGCCTTTGCTGTGACCGGCGAGAGGCGGAAGAAGTTGAGGAAGGTGACGGAGACGGTCGTCGGAGTTGAAGATGAGGTTGGCTAGAGGAGGAGGAAGAGGGGTCTGTTTGGTCCATTCTAGGCTAGTTTTGACATTTGAACCATATGAAGCTTTTATAGAGCTCAATTGGCAAGGAATCGTGAATTTATTCGCGTATTTGGGGATCTTTCAAACTTGGAAATCACGAGCTTGCATGAGGTTTGTGGTTCAAATCAGGATCTGAGATGTGATGGATTTGATTCACCACCGTCTGAACACCAATCCAACCAATTTTGGTGGGATTAGGTGATGATTTGTTGACATTTTGAGTCGGTCAAAGGCGGCGGTGCTGGCTTGACCATTGTTCACATTGTTCATGGCAGCAGGAGCATATCTGTGAAGAAGAAGAAATTAGGGCATATTTGTAATAAACTTGAAACCTAGGGGTCTAAATGCGAGAAATAGAGTTTCTAGGCGTTACAATGCAAACTATGTCAAGATAGACTCTGATTGGACCCAAATTTTGGTGTTAACCTAATTTGGGCCCAATGAATCTAATGGTGAACTTAGATTTGAGTTTTGACCATGCTTGACTGGAAAAATTGCACAGGAACCCAAATTAAGGTAAATTCTCATATGAATCTCTATTCTAGGTCAAAATTGGTTCAGATGGTCAAACCAAAGGTACCAAACATCTTATAATATTTGTTTATGAATTTTAGGAGGTTTAGATTAATTTTATCTTAACCAGAATCCTTCCAATTTAAGTGGGGTTGATAATTAGGGTTGTTAGTCCTGTTTTAGTTCGCGAAATGTATGAAACCCTGATTTAGTTAAAGTGAAGCCACTTTTTAGTTTTTTATGTTCATTTAACCTTCAATTAATCCCTCAGTAGCCCTGTGGTTAATCTGCATTTGTGATGTGCTGTTAAAACAGCATAGGTAACCATGTTTTCTTATCTTCTTCTCAAATCAAATTAATGCGAAATTGTGACCCTCAGATGATCATTTAGGAGCATTTATCATTTGAATCTAACTAATTGTGGCTAGTTAGGACCCATGATGGTGTTGCCATCAAGTACCACCATGGAAAGTCACATGAAGCAAAGGGAGGTGGAAATTGATAAGGGGATAAGGCTTGCAATGGTGTCGAAAGTTACTACAAAGACTTGTCAGCATCGTCGATACTGGAATGTAGTCACACCTAGTTTGAATTGAAGTCCCTTGAAAATAGCCATGTGATCAAAGTAGCTGGTGAAGCTACACAGCATGGGCATCAAAGTAATATACGATAATATATATAATACAATACATATATATTATATGTTTATAATATATATAATGATACTACTGAGAGAGATGAATGTTATTGTTAGGTAATTGGATAATATATGAGATTCAATTACAATTATTTTAGTCCCACATAGTGAGTGAGAAAAAGCGAGGTGTGTAGTATCCTATAAAAGGGCCCTTGTACCCCCCATTTATCCTTAGGAAGAAACATTATGAGATCATGCCCATAGGGGCGCTTCTCCCATTGCTTTCTCCCCTATTTTCTTAAGATAGGTTTCCACGTAAACCCAAGTGTTCCACATTGTAACGCTTTGATTGCATGTTTGTTTTTATTCCATTAATTTATTTCAACATGGTGTCAAAGCAAGTTCTTGGGTTTGTTTTATCATTGTTTTCTTTATTATTCTTGAGTTTTCATTATCGTTCTGGACGAGGAGTTGGCTAGCATTGTCCTCGTTGACGTTGGCCACGGAACTTGTAAACGAAGAGACCCTAAAAGAGGTGTAGAAGTAGAAGCTATCCAAGTGTAAAGGAGGAAGAAGGCCTACGAAGAGGAAAAGGCTAAATCTGGCCTGATTTTATCACCAGAGGACCAGATCAATGAAGGTGCAACATCCCAAACCTACACATGGTACTCAGATCTGAAAGGCAATGCATCATTTACTCTCCAGACTAGTGGCACATCTGTGTGGCAACGCTCATCTGTGTGTGGCCAAGTCTACGCCATCGGTGGTGTAAAAGGTTGTAGCATGAGATTTGGCAATGGTACCACCATAGAAGGGGGAACAACGATGATGACGATGGCCTTGAAGACACACAAGCAGTAGTAGAGGATAAGGAAGCCCCAATCATATCACTCTAGTCTAGGCAATTGGTCGAGATAACTAGGAACAGCTGACCCATTGCTAAGCAGCACTTATCTTCAACAATCACATGCTTGTCACCATTAACGGTCACTCGTCGGCCACACCTCATCTCCAATCTTCCCCATATCACTTCCTCCTACACAACCACCACCTTCTAGAGATGAGTGATGGCTTTTCTACGTGATTTGGGTTCGTTGAACCTTAAAGAGGAGATATTTGGGATTTTTTGTATCTTTAAGCCTCTATGTTTCTATTATTTGCTTACCTCTTAGCTTTACAAAAACAAAGTGGAAGAAGTAAGAAAAACAAAAGGTGGTTAATGTTAAAAAGAAGAGAGAGAAAAATTGTAGTAGAAGAGATGGGGAGGGGAAGCTCTTCACTATTTATTTTCTACTCTATGTTGTTTCTTCTCCCCCAAAGTATGAGAGAAAGAGGGAGTGTGAGTGAGAGCTTATTGTGGCCACATATGAAGGAGACTCATTCTTCGAGGTCTCCACATGAGAGCTCACTATTGATCCCTATTTGAGAGGAACACTTTCCTAGTCCTTATATGTGTTGGAACCTAGTTCTACATTTGTCTAGGTTTTGGTGTTAACAAACCCGTTTTCGATTTAATGATCTTGTCATGAGTTATTTTGCAGAAATTAGGTTATGAGGATGATGAGATCTAGTGAGCATATAACATATGTTGAATGGAAATAATGAGCGATGATGAGAGATAATGATGGACAACAATGGAGACAAAGTTTATCTTTAGTAGTTCTTTGTTTTTTAGTAAATGTTGTAATGCCTCCTAAAAAGTCAATTAAAGTAGGAGTTAAAATAAATTAGAGATAGCCATTAGAAGTCACATTCAAAACAAGCGAAGTTTTAAAAACTCTATTTTTTTCGATTTAGAAATTAAGGGAGTATGCTAATAATCTTAAGAAAATAAAAGAGAATTCGATAGCAGAATTAAATAGGTACTTGTTGCAAGTACTGGTACTAATCACTAGTACCAATACCTGCTAGACATAGGTTTGAGACCTTAACTCAAACTGTGACCAATAAATACCGATACTTGTTGGTCACAGTTTGAGTTAAGGTCTCAAACCTATGGCGAGCATGTACCAGTACATGGTGTTTACAATTCTGAGTTAATATGTTCTAAACTTTTATCTGAACCTAACAAGTACCGGTGCTCATCTTTAGTACCGATACATATAGGTTACAGTTTAGTCCTCAAGTGCTTCATGAACTCAACCTGTGAGTAACAAGTACCAGTACTAATGATGAGTGCTGGCACCTGTTAGTAGTTGGTACTTAACAGTAAGTGCTAAGTACTGATATCCATGATTAGTGCTGGTACTCATGCATTGTTTGCACTAGCAACAGAAAATCTATAAGCAACTAATACTGATACTCATCTATGAGTACCAATACCAAATACCCGTTAAGTCAAATTTGAATGACGGGTGTTGAGTGCACTTTCATCAAGTTTAAAATATACATCGAACATGAGTCCGAGGTCGTTCACAGGGAGCAAATATGGAATTCAAATACTAATCGCAATATTAAACAATGAGAACAATAGTAAAGATATGCAATGAAAATCAATAATCAAAATATATTCAATAATAGCAAATTGTATCTCAAAAATCACTAAGATGAAAAGGATAATACAATCCTAAAAATGATGATTTGAATCACCAATTTAATCCCACAATTAAGCACACATCCCAATGTAATCACAATCTCAAACAAATTCAAATATCTAAACAGTGATCTTGAACCAACCTCTAGAAACGACTAAGTGTTGGGCGCATGGTGGTTGATGGAGGCCGAGCGAAGCTCACCAAAGCGTCGCTGGTCATAAAGAGGACGAAAGGGGAGGTAAGTGTATAGTGGTCGATTTGAGGTGTGAAGGAGGTAGACCTAAGCTAAGGAGATAGAGGAAGACGAAGACTAACTAATTGGTCGAAAGGGAGGGAAGATCCATGCCAGGGTGTTGTGTTGTTGAAACGTTGGGAAAACGGTTCGTATATAAAAAAAGAAATGTCGTTGTTGTAGTATGTGTCACAAATACAAACCGTTATCGCATCAATTTTATTTAATTACATAATTTTTACTGGTTTATTCCAGGTCATTCACTGGGAGGTAGTTATTGATATACATCACTCTCTAAGTCCAAGATTATTCTTTAATTCCAAAAAGATAAGTTTTATGTACAATAAAGAATGAATGAATGAGTGGTTTAATTATGTACAAAAAGAATCAATTAAAATGCTTGCAAATACTAATTACAAATAAGCATCAAACACTTCATAGACATACTCTATATTATCTACTTATAAGTTATATTACTAACACTTACATATATATACAATACTAACTAATAATGCATACCATACTTAATATAATATACTAACGTATACAGTAACATATATAATAGCTACGGCGACAGATACAAACGTCACTGGACCCCAAAAAAACTACATACAAACTCAAAAGCAAGAACTAGGGTCTATAGTGACAGTTATCTTATCTTTAGTGATGTTTTATTCTATCAGTAATGATAGGAGTTATATATATATATAAATAGCTATACTGCTTATACATATACTAATTATTTACCTTATATTTATTTATTTATATACACATATACGCTATTCATTATACACATACATTTCTTCTTTAATTTCTTAAGTATCATCTGTGTTCTTCTTCTTCTCTTCTTTTACTTCTTAACTTTCTCTACGGCTAACACTTAGTTTTTTTTTCCGTTTAACCTCTTCTCTGTTTTTAATGAGTCATTAGAGCCTTAACAAAAATGTGTTTAATTGAAGGGCACGCCTTTCTAGGGATACACAGCACCCAAGGAGGGTGGGACCAGACCTCTACTAAGCGCTCCCTAATTTCTTACTTAGGCCGCTTAATTACGTTTTAAGCTCAGTCTTTGGGCTTAATCAAGCCCTCGCACACACTCCGGCCCCCGGCCCACACACACAAAGCTCAGATAATGCTCAGTAAGGCGAAATGTTTGGTTGTTTCAGGCACCCGACGCCCATGACGACTGAACATCCCAAGCGACTTTTTCAACTTATAGCGCTACGAGCACTACAGAGTTCACGCTATGGCGCTATTTGAGCGCCGCATCGCGGTGAAGTTGAGCTGCAGCTGTGCTGAATTAAGGATTTTGGCCCTCAATTCGAGGGCTAAAATTTATTATAAAATAAAAGTAAATTATGGGAGAATAAAGTATTTACATAATACTACCTAATTATACAATTAATTTATATTTTTAATTATATTTACTGTATAAATAAATTAGTTAAAGTATATAATTTATACATATTTAATTTTAGGTTTTATTTCTTAATTACGTATAAATTAGTTATTATATGGTCTAATTGACCTTATACAGAGTTAGTAACTATGTTACAGTATTTAATATATATTTTTATTGTATTTTACAAGCTTTATTTCTAATTTATTTACATTTAAATAGCATAATTTTAGACTATTTTATTTGTAATTTAAGTTTAAATAGTATAAACATTATAAATATACTCAAATTAGGTTAATTTACTTAAAATACAGTAGTATAACTATACAGTATCAGTTAACTTATTTTTAACTTAAACTACTAATTTATTTTAATTTAAGCTAATAACTTAAGTATTAACTTAATAAATTAAGTATTTATTCTGTAAATATAATTAAATTAAGGTACAGGGTTTAATATGTTTATAATATACATATAAATACGTCTATAAAGTATTATAACTTAATATGATTATTTATAGAAGATATTAATTTACATAGCTATTTAGTACATATAAATTAGTTTACTTAATAATTAGTTATATATTTAGTTATATATAGTACCATCTAACTTAAATACTTAATTTACATTATACAATGTATACATAAGTTATTTTTATTATAAATATATATAATTTACATTATAGATTAATAAGCTTACTATATAGCTTATATATACATTTATATACATATTATACAAAAGAATTTTAATATTTTTTTAGGGTTTTTTTTCACTTTTTAGGGTTTTTATATTTGTTATGGAGGTAGGAGAAGAGATGGAAAGAGATAGATGAGGAGAAAGAGATATTTTTGGTATTTTTAAGTTTTGTTCCTTTTATTGAATTCCATGGTATACAGAATCGTCAAGTGGTAAATTCTACCAAGTTGAGGGTTCTGATTACCATGAAACTTGGTAAAAATTCAAAGAAATACCTAATCTCCAATCAGACAGATTTATTTTAATTTTTTAGGTTTTTTATCTAATTTTTATTGAATTTCAAAGTTCACACATTCTAGGCCTTAAAAGGGTTTCCTAAGGTGTTCTAAGGCTAGAATGGAACATAAAGTGTCTAAAAAGGCATTAAACTGCCCTGAACAGTTCAACACACTATAAAGAAAAGGATGTAAGCATTAAGCACACAATTCATTGTGGATTTTAATTAATTTTACTTGATGGACAGTTGAGCTTAAAACTAGCTGACAAAGAATTTAAATCAAGATTACAAGCATTCAAATGAGCTTAAAAATTCATTTAGTTTACATGAAGGCTTGTACAGAAGTTGAACACAACATTATACATCAGGCAGCTATTTAAAACCTAAGCTATTGTCCATAGGATTTATCCAGACAAAGGACTTCTATTGAAACAACAGAAGCAAGCTAACAGCAAATGCAGCAACAGACATCAGTAGAAGCTACTGAACTTGACCCAATCATCAAACCAAATCCTTCTTCAGACGTCTTAACTACTGCTGCAGTTAATTCATCTAAAGAGTAACAGGTTTGCAGTAGGAAAAGGGGCTAATTCCAACTTGTATCTCCTGATTTAACCCTTTATATCCTAGATCAGATTCAGGACAGCCTGATCAGGGATTTAAAAGAGCTAATCCAGGGAACACTTGGCTGGAATTGAGGAGGGGAATGTAGCTGCTTCTGCAGCAATTTGCTATAAGTCTGGGATTTAAAACAAAAATAGAAATCAACTTAAAGACAAAATTTGACAAGAGTTTAAATTCTCATAAAAATCACTCAGGAATACAACTCAAACTCAAGATCCCTTGTCAATAAAATCTTATCAATCAAAGCTGAAAGAGATCTGATCTAGCTCTTTCTAATGCTATAGATAGCATGTAGAAGGAGTTAGATCAGTCTATTTAAAATATAAACTTAAATCCTAGATATCTAAAACCTTAAGGAGTATTGAGAACTCCTTAGGTTGAAAATCAAAATTCTATTTTACAAACAACCCATGAATACAGGATAGAACCTCAAATCACCAAAGTGATTTTCCTTAGCTCTATCATGCATTCAAAGCATTAAAATCCTCATGAAAATCCAGATTATGGCTCATCTAAGGTGAATTCTAACTTCAGAATCACCTCAGATTCCCAGCCAAACAATGAATCCAATCAAAAATATCTCAGTTTGCTAGATCAAAACATTCAAAATCCAAAATGAATAAAAATCCTTGAAATCTGAATTCATAAAACATCTGGCAAACTTATTCAATTTTTAAATTCAGATTAGGGGCTTTTGTGACAAAATGGAATGAATGGAAAGCCCCTAAAATGGATTTTGATGCTAATTTCATATCTGAGGTTGAAAACCATTCAAATATGAAATTAGATCTAATGAGTAGGTGCATTGTGAGAAAAATCGAGGAAATCAGAAGCGATATGACAAAGCGTAGAGGGAGAAAATCATGAACAATGACTGGGGGAAATCGTCCCCTCTGATCTGGGATGATCAAAGGAGGTAAGGGGGGAAAATTTTAATCTAAATCTACTCCTAATACTATACTAACATGCACAGCAGATTAACACTAATTCTACATCTAATTCTATTGCTAAGCTATCTAACTAACACTATAGCTAAACTACAAAATAGTGAAACTATTCTAAAAGGAAGAATGGGACTTATGGGTCCTTAGCTGGTGGGTAAGGAGGAAGAAGGGAGGGGGAGCTCCAGCGACTGAAAAGCTTGCTAGTGAAGCTTCTGGGTCATCCTCAGGCGTACGTCATCCCTAGCGACGAGGAGGAAAGGGAGGTGAAGAACTACACCTCTGTCACAGGTGCAGCGTGTGAAGAGATTAGGGGAACTGGAGGGGAAGAAGGGATCGCTCTCAAGGATGTAGGAGAGGAGGCGATCCTTTGCGCATGCGACCACTGAGGTGCTTAAGTAGCAATCTCAGTGGCTCAGATCACCGCACAGGTGAGGATAGCCAACGAGGGCATAGACGGCAAGGATGAGAGATGAGGAGCGCACGAGCTGCCAAATTGAACTCTAATCGTAGGATGGGATCTGAGGGATTGGGTGAGCACACGCGCCGCTTCGTGCGAAGCTTTGATTCACATCGGGACGCAGATCAAAATCAAGGGAGAATGGACGGTCGAGATCCTCCATGTTCTTCGCTTGCTACAGTGCACGCACGGAGGCAGCAGGTTGCCGGTTCTATTGGACAATTTGTAGGGAGAGGCCCCTTGCGAAGGGGTAAGACATTTATAGGCGAGCCAATAAGTGGTAGGAAATCATAACTGAATGGTCCTTAAGGGCTTTCAAAGAGGTCCCTGCGGGTTACAAAAAGGTTCGGGAAGGTTTTCTAATGAAGGAAATGTGATGCACAAAGGACCTAAATGTAAAATCTAAGTTTCAAGGACTTAATGATGTCCAAATGCCTTCAAGTTTTTATATGTGCTTAATTGAACATTTGATAAGTTAATTATACTTTTGATTTGGACTTTTAAACTTGTTTGTGTGTTCAATTAACACTTGGATCACCAATTGACCTTTTTCTCAAGAATATCTCGTTTTATGACCTAATTATGCAATTTTAACACAGAATTAAGGTTTTATGTCTTTTTCTTTGATTCCCACACTTAACCCTTTTTATGTGCTAATTTGATATTGTTTAACCCAGTTTCTAACTAAACTTTAGCTTTTAGCTATGATGAGTAACCACTCATCAGGTGCCCTGCCAGACACGGAGGAGATGAGACCTCTGGTTAAGAGATTGGTAATGAGGAAAGGGGGAGACGGCCTCCACTTTGGCCGGTGAGAGGTGAAAGAGAGAGAGAGGAAGGGGGAGGGCTAGCCAATTTGGCCGTTAGCCGGCTGGAAGACAGCAGCGAAAGAAGGTCGCCGAAGCCACGATGAAGGTGGTCAGAGAAGGGAAGAATTGGGATTTTTAGGCCGTGACTGGGCTCATTTAAGTCACTGAACAATGGGGAACTTATATAGAGCTTCAATGTGCTCTCAATTCCTAAGTTGTGTGAGATTTCCTCTAAGAATCAAAGAAGTTTCCTCTTTCTGAATCGAAGGTTTGGTAGAGCTTTACATGCTCCCATCTAGGCAACCAGGAGATGCAATGGGTAGGAGATCTCTTGACAACCAAACCCTCTAAATTTGGAGGGATTTAGTCGTCAAACATGAGAGATTTCCCAATTTGAAGGTCAGCGAGCTTCGGGTGATTCTGTTCAGACCAATCATGGCGATAGGGACCCATTTGAAAATATGATGAGAAAGTTAGGGAGATTTTGTGAGAATTTGGAAACTAGGGGCTTGAATGTGAGAAATAGAGATTTTAGGGACTAAATTACAAACTAGGTCAAGATGGACTCTAATTGAGCCCAAATTTTGGTGTTAACCTAATTTGGACCCAAGGAATCTCATGGTGACTTTGGATTTGAATGTTGACCACGTTTGACTAGGTAAATTGTACAAAAGTCTAAATTAGGGTAAATTCTCATCCGAATCTCTATTCTAGGTCAAAATGGGTTCACATGATCAAACAAAAAGTACTAACCTCTTAGAATATTTTTCTATAATTTTTAGGAGGTTTATATTAATTTTATCCTGATCAGAACCTTTTCAATTTAAGTGGGGTTGATAATTAAGATTTTTGGTACTATTCTCGCCCTCGAAATGCATGAAATCCTGTTTCAGTCAGTGTGAACCCACTTTTTGTGTTTTATGCTCATTTGACCTTTAATTAACCCCTGAGTAACCACGTGATTAATCTGCATTTGTGATGTGATGTTAAAACAACAGAATTAACCATATTTTATTGTCTTCTCAAAACAAATCAGGGTGGAATTATGGTCCTTAAGGGATCATTTAGAAGCATTTACCAGTTGAACCTTCTAATTGTGGCTAGTTAGGGACCCTGATGGTACTACCATCAACGAGTTTGCTTTAATTATCATTTGAATTTGTTTTAATTAACCTTCAACGTGCAAGGAGCATTGGGAGGTGTTTTCTAGCCTATAAATAGACCCCTTTGGGTTCTTTTCTTAACACACAACAACACTCTTCTCTCCCTTACTCTAAAAAATTCTTTTATACTCTATTTTATAGAAAGGAGTGAGACTAGTTGCTTAGTAAGCTTGCAAGAAGAATTTTTGAGATTGCAACAAGTCCATAGGCGTAAGAAGCTTCGATTTTCATACAATTAGTGTGCTGATACTTTTCCTTATCTTCCTTTGGTAAAATCTTTTTAATTAAATTTTGTTGGGTGGCTTCGAACTTAAGTTGTAAGCCTTATTATTTTACTTCCACCTATACTCTTTTTATTGATCTTATACTCTTGTAATTAGGTTGAGATAACCCATTAATTACCTCTTGTTATAGTGAATTGATTCCCTCCGGGTTGAGGGAATCAGATTAAAAATCCTAAGTCAAGAGACTTAGGTAGTGGAGTACTCAAGTGAGGGAAACCACTATACATCTGGTGTTATTCTTATGGTTTAAATTTTTATTTCAATATTTTTTATCACACTATCCATCCCCCTTCTAGTGTACTTGTGAATTCAAATCTTACAATATGAGAGAAGTCTACTAAGAGATTTTCGTATGGAAGAGGCCAATCTCGTGGTCTCCAACAAAGAGCCTCACTTTGAGTTCCTGTATAGGCTAGACTTGAGGCCTCCTAAGGAGAGTCCCACTTAGAGTTTCCATATGGGAGAGACCCAGACTCAAGGTCTCTAAGGGAGAGACCCACTTCTAAGATCTCCAATGGGAAAGGCACCAACAACAATTAAGGTTTCTAGGAGAGAGACCAATGAGAGCTAGCTTCAACAATTTCATCTACCAGACTCCAGCTTTGTTGATGTGTCGCTATCAGCACACCTTCCTACAAGAAAGAATAGGTATGCATCGCCTTGAGGAGAGCCATGACTCGGTTGCACTAGTTGAGTGTTATAATCTGCTTGTGAGAGTAAGAATTTATGTTGTACAAGCTAAGCATTCCATGCTGCAGCTTGATGAGGAGTATTAAGAGGGATGAATGTTGTTGTTGGGTAATTAGATAATGTGTGAGATCAAATTACAAGCGTTTTAGTCCCACATAGTGGAGTGGGAAAAAGAGAGATGTGTGGTCTCCTATAAAAGGGCCTTTGTAACCTCATTTATCCTTGAGAAGAAACATTATGACTTCATGGCTATGAGGGCACTTTTGCTGTAGTTTTCTCCCCTCTTTTCATGAAAGGGGTTTCCATATAAACCTAAGCATTATTTGTCATGTTTTGATATTTATGTTTGTTATTATTCTACTTTTATTCATTTATAAATAGGGTATTAAAGTAACTAAGCTCAGTGCAAACTGTCACCTAAAGTCGAGCTAGGTCTTGCATCAGAAGGATCGATTGCAGTCGCTACACCTAAGTACAGAACCCAAGGAACACATCAATAAAAATTGAGTACGATAAAACCAACAACAGAGTATAGTAACAGTAACAAAAAAATAAGAAAGAGGGTATTAGTCCACAGATTACTACAATTATTAATCTTTATTTTTATCCATTCATTTTATAAGTCTAGCCCAACTTATTACAATTGTAACCTGACAACCAACACCTTTGAGCACAAGGCTATCTACATGCGACATTATGAGGTGCGAGAATGGTATAAGTCACCCTCTTGGTTGAGAGGATAACCTATACCCATCAAGTCACCACAATCCGTCACCCTATGATCATCGCGGAAAGAGGTGATGGCTATATCGTATGGAGTGAATGTGTGCTAGTTATACATGCTAAACCACAAATAGCTAATGATCCACCCACCAGACAAGTAAAGAAAATCAATTTCAACCCTTGAACCACTCATTCCGCTATCACAGTTAGTTGCTAAGACTAACCAAGAATCATAGAGAGGCCAACAACTCCCTAACCAGCCCAAAGTAATATAGAAATCCAAAGCTATAGCAAAAATTCAAAAATTAGCAAAGCTAAAACCAGTTGTCCCAATTTAATTTCTGACCAATCTATCGTTGTTACATCTGAAAATTAATTGTCAGATAACTAAACATGTTTAAGTTCGTCATAGTTGCAATATCCAATCAATCATCCAAGTTCTACCTTGATAAGACCCATTAATTAATAAATTAGGTTCCTCATTAATAAACTCTAATTTAGTATTAAAAACATCCCAAAACGCCCCAATTATCAGTTCTAAAAGTTTGGGTTTTACTAGATATAATCTACTTTCCCAAACTTGATTATGCAAATTCATTAATCTCAATCTTCATTAATCAAGTTCAACTGCCATATTAATAATGCAAAGTAGTACCCAAAAATAGTAAAAACACACAACAAGGCTTTCAATATAAACAAGAGATAGAACGCATGCCAAAAAGGACAATATGCGAAGAAAATCATAGAAACGAGTACAAATATGCAAGAATAAATCGAAATACGTCCAAACAAGGAGACTACTCTACCTAACATCATCGAGGGGTCACAGTAACTCTGAACCATGTGCACCAAGACTATGGAAACATGTCAAGCCTTCCTCAATATTCGTGCACACTCCGAGTGTGTTCCCTAGGTCATACACACCAAGAACAAGATAAAAAATGACATATGACACTATTCTAAATTTTAATGTCATAAATAGTATCTAAAAAGTGAAATAAATATCATAAACATGTAGTGCACGTAAATACAATTCCAATGATACCTTATTTGCGCAAAACGGAGATCGTTTCACTCCTGAACCGGCCAAAACAGTGAAAGGGGTCACTAAACTAGACCAAATCGGCACAATTCACTTGAATTGGTCGTCAGCTGCATTGAGTCAGCACCGTGACACATGTCACACGCTAATTGGTGCTCGCCTCACGCCGCAGATTAGCAACGCCTACCCACAGCCACACGATCGCAACATGCGTCACAAATCAAGTGCCACTGGACTAACGTGCCTACCCTTCCTCGCAAAAACTTGCATACGTGTGCTTTGTATGTGCACCATGCATTGCAATCCCCACCCTCACCGCCGCCACATGTCACACGTATTTGCCCCTTCTCCACCGCCGCCACATATTTGAGTGGAAACCCTCATTGCCTTCCCTTTTTAGGATTAGGAATTGAACTTTCCTAATCATAATTCCTTCTTTTCTTCTTTTTGTTCCTCTATCTTTCGAAAATTGAAGGCACAAATGAGGGGTGTGGCAGCTCCAAACCCCAAGGCACCCTTTTATAGACCTACTACTAGGATTAGGGTTAGGATTAGTGGAGAACTCACCAAAAATATCTATAGGTTTGGTTAGCATTGTATTTAGGCCCCTATTAACCTACTTTTGACCTAACTTGAGCTACGCACATCCAATTTGTGCGAAACAAATGTAATTGGAAAGCTCGCAACGAAAGATATCTAATGATATCCCACATGATACTCTCTTGATAAGGTTTGACTAAGTGTTGACCAAAATCATGCACTTCACATTTTACAATATGTTCAAATCCACATCGAACCTAACATGTGTCTACGAGTCTGAATTAACCCAAGCCACTTTGAAATGACTCGAAACCCAAATTTTAGAGTGTTACACTTTCCCTATCCATGAACCTGATAGGGCTTTGAGAAAGAGGGCTCCGATCATATTTCTTAAGGGAGTATAAGTCTTGTATTGTGTATATAAATAGGGGGCAAAATGTTCAAACTCTACAACACCAATTAGAGAGAAGATAGAAAGAAAATGTGAGAGTGCACATGTAATTTCAAGGTTAACCAAGATTAGTCATGCGATTAACCCTTCTAATTGCGAATTAGAAGTCTTAGACACCCAATTGAAAATAAATTGTGGATACGATTCGTCGTTGTAGTTGTGTGGTGGAAAATCTCTTAATCAAAGATTAACACAGATATCAAATTAAATCATAGTAAAGATATCGTATCCACAGGGAGGTACGAATCAGATAAACTCATAAATGTTTCCACATTAATCTTGAATCTAGAGAAAAAAATGCGCAGCAAGATTATTATTTTACTTTGAATAAAAATGAGTCTCTTATTCAAATCAATTCTTTCATTAGATAAAATAATAGAGGATGAGAGAGTTCTTTCATTAAAAGATATTGCATGCAATTGACACAATATATAAAAAATATCTCCACAATGCTCTTAATTGAAAATAAAATCTTCACCTTCATTATTTCATTCAACAAATAATAGAAAGAGGGCACATGAGAAAGTCAGAGAAAGAGAGAGAGGTAGAGAACAAATTCCACACAATATACATAAATAACTTAAATGAATTGCTTGCCATGGAAATGTAAAAAGTAATTGCAAACAAAATAGAGGATTTTGTTCTCCCCCGTGATGAGTTGCGACTCATCATAGCTACAAAGCCTAAGTTAAGCTACAAACTAGGTTAAATAATGTCAAATTAACACATAAAAAGGGTTAAGTGTGGGAATCAAAGAAAAATACCTAGAACATTAATTCTGTGTTAAAATTGCATAATTAGGTCATAAAACGAGATATTCTTAAGAAAAAGGTCAAATGGTGATCCAAGTGTAAATTGAACACACAAACAAGTTTAAAAGTTCAAATCAAAAGTATAATTAACTTCTTAAATATTCAATTAAGCTTATATAAAAACTTGAAGGCATTTAGACATCATTAAGGCCTTGATATCGAAGATTTATATTTAGGTCCTTCATGCATCACATTTCCTTCATTAGAAAACTTCCTAGGATCTATTTGTAACCCGCAGGGACCTCTTTGTAAGTCCTTAAGGACCACTCCGTAACCATTCTCTATCACTTATGGGTCTGTCTGCAATTATTCTACCTCTTCGCTAAGGGGTGTGCCCTGCAATTACACCAACACAAGCCTACAGCTCGCATGCACTATTCACGCGATGAACTAAGACCATCATGGCCATCGATTCCCTTGATCGCTTGATTTGTGGCTTGATTTGAATCGAACCTTCCCGCGATTCGGCCCGTATGGTCACCTTTTCACCCAAATCTCATCCTATAGTCAGATTTTGACTTGACAGCCCGCGCACTCTCTCCTCTCATTCTCGCCACCAATGCCCTCATCGCTTAACCTCCTTCTCACGATGCCTTGATTCACTCTGCTGGCTACTTAAACACCTCAGCGGTCACGCGTTCAAGAGATCACTCCCTCCTACATTCTTAACGATCGTTCTTCCACTCCAGCCACCCCTCCCCACCAAACCCCAGGTTTCACAGCTATCGGTTGTGAATTCTCCAACTTCTCTCCGACTCTCCTCATCGCTAAGGATGACATATTCCTGAGGACGACCCAGAAGCTTAACAAGAAGGCTTTTCCCTCCGCTGGAGCACCATCCCCCTCCATTCTTCCTCCTTAGCCGTTGGCTAAGGACCCACAGGTCCTATTCTTCCCGTCAGAATAGTTTTCATGCTTTGTAGTTTAGCTGTAGCAGTAGTTAGATAGATTAGCAATAGAATTAGAGTTAGAAGTAGTGTTGATCTGCTGCATGTGTTAGTTTAGCATTAGAGGTCGATTTAGATTAGCTTCACCCCCTCACCTTCTCTGATCATTTCAGATAAGAGGGGACGGTTTCACACAACCATTGATCATGATTTTCTCCCTCTACATGTTTTTCATATCATTACTAATTTCCTTGATTTTACCTCGCAAGTCACCCATTCATTAAATCTAATTTCATATCTGAATGGTGTCCAACCTCAGATCTGAAATTAGCGTCAAGAGCCACATTAGGGGCTTCTCATTCATCCCACTTTTGTCACAAAAGCCCTTGATCTAGGTTTTAAATAGAATCAGTTTGCCTAATTTTCTTGGATTTCAGATTGTAAGGGATTTTAGTCATTTGGGTTGTGAATGCTTTGATAGAGCAAACTGAGGCATTTTTGATGTGATTCATTGTTTGACTGGGAATTTGAGGTGATTCTGAAGACAGACTTCACCTCAGATGAGCCATAATTTAATCTGATATTTTTAGAATTTCAATGCCTTAAATGCATGATAGAGCTAAGGAAAATCACTTTGGTGATTTGAGGCTCTACTTTGTGTTCATGTGTTGTTTGTAAAGTGCAAGTTTTGATTCTTAACCTAAGGAGTTCTCAATATTCCTTAAGATTACAGAGCTCTGGGATTTGAGTTTATATATTTAATTGACTGATTTAACTCTTTCTACATGTTGTCTATAGCATTAGAAAGAGTTAAATCAGCTCTTCTTCTGATCTGATTTGACAAAATGTTACTGACAAGGGATTTTGATTTGTATTTTCGAGTGGTTCTTTATGTGAATTTCAACCCTTGTTAGATTTATTCTTTAAGTGATTTCTGTTTTGTGTTCATAAATCCCAGAATTATAGCAAATTGCTGCATGATGCAGCTACATTTTTATCCAAGTCAGAAAAATATTTCCTGATCAAGTTAGTCTGTATCTCTAATCAGACTTCCTCAAGTCTGATTTGAGATATAGATGATAGTATCAAGAGATAATTTACTGATTTGGAATTTCAGACCTGCTACAGATTGCCTTCTTTGATGTCTGAATTCCCTACAGCAAGGTTTTGTGTAATGTTTAAGACGTCTGGAGCAACTCCTTTAGCTGCTGTTAGCTCCTTTAGCTGCTGTTAGCTCCTTCAGCTGCTGTCAGTTGCTGCAGCTGCTGCTACAGCTGTTGCTCATGCTTGTGAATGAAATTCTGTAGGATAGAAGGCTTAGTTTTTAGTGTTTAAATTAGTTGACATGTTGTTAATGCCGTATCTTATGTATACAAGCCTTCATGTACTTGTACTTGATTAAAATTTAACTTGGAATGGCTTGTTTCATGATTAATTCCTCCTTTGTCAGCTAATTGATGTGCTATCTATCCAAACTAAAAAAAAAAAATCAAAGTAAAATTTACTAAAAAGCATGATTATATGAGTGAATACCCTTTTGTTTGGTGTCTAGGGCTTAACTGAGGCTGTTCACTATCTATTCTACTCATAGATCACATTTTAGGGTCCTAGGTTCCTTTTAAAACACTAAGAAGACCCTAAAATGTGCCAACTTTGTAATTAAATAAAAACACTTTAAAATAAATAAATAAATAAAGATGTAATAAGTAGGATTAACAATTTCTCTACACATATGTCAAGTTTCAAAGCATTCTGAACCCTCGACTTGGTAGAACATACCAACCGACGGTTCAGTCTACCTTAAAACTTAATAAAAGACACTAACCTATAAAAATACCAAAAATACATTATATCTCTCATCTCATTCTTTATCTCCCATCCCCTACCTCTATAAAATATATAAAACACATAAAAGGCTGAAAAAACTCAAAAATACCTAAAAATCCTTTGTATACTATGTATATAATTGTAAATATAAGGTATATAGGAAGCTTATTTATCTATAGAGTAAATTATATATATAATATAAATAACTTATGTATATAATGTAGTACATAAACTAATTATTTAAGTTAGATTATACTGTATATATATTAATTATATAACTATTTATCAATTAAACTAACTCATATGTACTAATAAGCTATATAAATTAATAAACTCTAAAAATAAGCTTATTTAGTTATGATACCGTAAATACATATTTATATATAAATTATGAACATATTTAACCATGTACCATAATTTAATTATATATGTAGAATAAATAAGTAATTTATTAAGTTACTAGTTAAGTTATTAAATTAAATTAAAATAAATTAATAATTTAAGTTAAAACTAAGTTAACTTATAATGTATATTTAAACTAATATATTTTAAGTGATTTAAGTTAATTTAAGTATACTCATATTGTATTCTACTATTTAAACTTTATTTATATGTAAAACAGTCCAAAATCTATTATTTAAATGTAAATAAAATAGAAATAAAACTTGTAAAATATAATAAAAATCTGTATTAAATATTTTAATATATATACTAACTCTGTATAAGGTCAATTAGACCGTATGTTAACTAATTTATATGTAATTAAGGAATAAAACCTAAAATCAGTTATGTATAAACAATATACTTTACCGAATTAATTTATATAGTAAATATAATTAAATTTATAAATTAACTATACAATTGTATAGTACTATGTAAATACTTTATTATCATATAATTTTATTTTATTTTATAATAAAATATGGCCCTCGAATTGAGGGCCAAAATTCCAAAATCAGCACAGTTGCACTGAATTTCAGCACTTGGTGGTGTTAAAGATAGTGCCACATCGTATGGCACGAAGTGCGTCGAGGAGCTTATATTGAATTTGTGCATCCCCCTCTTCAGTCGTCAGGCGCCGGGCACCCTTATAACCCCTTCTCCCTATCTGATACAAGCATGTGACTATGGCCTTGGTTTGTGACGAAAATGGTGTGTGGTGTGTGAGCCGGGGGCTCGACACTATGTAAGGGCTTGATTAAGCCCAAATGTGAGCTTAAGACGTGATTAACCTGCCTAATTAAGAACCAGGGTGGTACCTAGTAGAAGTCTGACCCCACCCGATCCTTGGGTGTTGTGTATCCCTCGAACGGTGCTACCCGCCAATTAAACACTAATTTTTCGATTAGTGAAGGTCGTAATGTGTTAAGAAAGAAAGGAGATGAGAGAATATGGAAGAACACAAGAGAATGGCTAAGTAATGAAAGCCGTAGAAGAGAGAATAAAAGAAGAGAAACTGCCTGTATATATGTATATAGTGTGTATATATATATATATATGTCTACTGTAAATAATAAGTATATATATATATTAAGTATACGTAGTATAGATATTGTTTCAGCTATATATATATATAGATAACTTTATAGCTTTAACGACAGAATAAACCATCACTATAAAGAAAATAAGTGTCGCTATATACCCTAGTTTATACTTTAGAATCTGTACATAGTTTTTCTAGGGTTTAGCGACGTTTGTTTCTATGGCTGTAGCTCTTCTATATGTTACTATATATGTTAGTATGTTAAGTTAAGTAAGTATAGTATGTATTGTTACTTATTATCATATATATATGTAAATATTAGTATTATAAGTTAAAAATAGATAGTATATAATACTTAATCATAGTGTTTGATGCTTGTTTGTATGTACCTGTTTGCAAGCATTTTAGTTCATGTTATTGTACATAATTGAGTTATTATGTCATTCATTGATCATTCATTCATTCAAAATTATACATAAATTGATCTTTTTGAGATTAACGAATAATGTTGGATTTAGAGAGTGATGTATATCAATAACTGCCTCCCAGTGATGACCTGGAATAAACAAGTAAAAATTATGTAAATAAATAAAATTGATGCGACAATGGTTTGTATTTGTGACATATACTACAATGACAATTATTTTTTATACAAACCACGATCGTAACTCATGGTTTGAATGATTGGAGGGAAAATTCTCGCCCAACCAAATTGGTTGATAAAAAAACCAGGTTGATCGAGCAAAATTCAAATTTTTGGAGGGAAATTTCCCACCCAAGAATTTGGTCGATCAATCAATGATTTTGATCGATCAACAGTGAACAAAATAGAACAAACAAGTATGTTAATTAAGTTCTTTTAGTCTTGATAATCCTAGTAAATAACAAAGTTGGTTGAATCTTTTTTTTTGCAATGATTTTGTGAATATATCACCTAATTGATTTTCTGTTTTAACAAATTGTAGGTTCATCTCTCCTTTTAAAACATAGTCTCTAAGAAAGTGACGTCTTACATCAATATGTTTGGTCCTAGAATATTGTACTGGATTCTTAGATAAGTTGATTGCACCAGTGTTGTCACATAGTATTTTATTATTTTTGTAGGATAGGCTAAAATTTTGTAAGGTTCGTTTCATCCACAATAGTTGTAAACAAGCTAAAGATGCAGCTACATATTCTACTTCTGTTGTGGAGAGAAAAATAATATCTTGTTTTCTAGGGAACAAAGAGACTAGGGAATTTCCAGAAATTGACAAGTTCTACTGATACTCTTTCTATCTGTAAAGCTACCCGCATAATCAACGTCATAAAAGGAATATAATTCCAATGTGTCTTTGGATAGAAAAGGCCTAAGTCATGTGTGTTGTTTAAATATTTAAGTATTCTTTTAACAGCATTTAAATGTATTTCTTTAGGTGATGAGAACCTCATCATGAACCCTAATTAGCACATTTTGACCTAAATAAGTATACAAAAGCTCCTACAAAACCTAAGGGAAAGCATAAATTAGAGACCTATAAAATTAAGTATAAAGCAAATCACAAGGGGTAAAACTGTAATTTTACCAAGGCAGTGCACAAACGGGATTTCTAAGAGTCTAAACACAGGTCAAATGGACTTAATAAGAGAGAAAGTGGGATGATTTGATCTGAAAAGGGTTATAGCAGCTTCTAGGAATTAAATGACATTCTGTAACCTTAAAACAAACCCGCTTTAATTTACGAAGTTTCAGGAAAGATAAAAATTAATTAAACCCTCTAAAATTCATGAAAAAACATCCCCTAGGGTTTAGAACCTTTAATTTGGCCATTGGAACCTATCTTGACCTAGATTGAGAACCATACCCAATTGTTGAGTTAATTTGGATTTTTATGCAAATTGACTGGTCAAACGTGGTCAAACCTAAAATCAAACCTCACCATTGGATTCCTTAAGTTCAAATTAGGTTTGTACCAAAATTTGAACCTAAGGGAAGGCCATTTTGACTTACTTTACAAATTGGTCCTCAAGAATTACTTTTCGACCCTTAACTTTTTGAGCCCTTCCACTTAACCCCTCAACTTTCCCTTCGTTCTTTTCAAGCCGGTCCCTCTGCCACCCACAGCAACTGCCTATGCCTCCGGCGACTTTGCACGGAGGATGGCACTGCGCAGGGTATGGGGACCGGCCTCAGAAACGAGGGGGGTCCCCTCAGTTTTCTTCAGCATGGACCCCCTCCCATGCCCTACCGATGCCCATACCTCTCGTGCGAACGCGCGAGAGGCATGGGTCTCTTTTCCGGCCATTCTCCGGCAGCCTGCCCACGCTTCCTCCTCGAGTTTCCCTCCTCGCCAACACCTATTTAAGGAGCGGCAGGGGCTGCCGGTTGCTCCAAGCTCGATTTGGCTAAAGAACTCCCCCAAATTCATCCCCTCCTCACTTCGGCCAACAGCCCGATGCTTCCGGCAACTCTTCCTCCCTCTTCTCATCGCTCTGCCACCATGCCAGTGGCAGAACCAGCTCTGCCATTCTCCTCTGTGCCAGGCCATACCAGCTAGCACTCTCCGACCCCTTCTCTTCGTTGCCGCCCCTCATCTAGCACCTTCGTCTCCGGCGACGGCAAAGACGCACCAATCGCCATCTCCTCCCTTTCGTCCGCTTAACTAGGTAAAAACTCTTCCCCTTACTCTCTCCTTTATTTCCCCCTGTTAATTTGTTGTTTCTACCCCTCGACATCCACTGTCCATCGCCACCTTCTCCACCTCCGGCCAGACCTCCGGCGAGGTGCTTCCGTCATTCCACTCACCCATCCACCTTGCCAAACACCTTAGAAGCTTCACTACTTCCCACTGACCACCTCTCACCCTTCCACCGACCACGCCACCCACTGAAACTACCCCCTGAACAAACCCATCCTCTCGGCCATAGAGCGACCTAGGCACGCACGCCTAGGCCGCCCCACGGCCAGCTAACCCCCGCCTCACCTTCGCCGTGATACGACGAAGGTTTTCTGATGTTCTGATGGAGCCGCAAGGCAGTGCTCGTGCTTTTAGGTTCTGCATGCTAGCCGCCATTGCCGACGAGCTTGGAGCGAGCTTGCTAGCAGCTCCAAGCCTCTGTAGCCCAAAGTGGGAGACCCAGGCTGTGTGGGAGAGATCCACGCAGGTCCCAGGTCCCCAATCTAAGGCGAGAGCTCACATACCACTGCAATCATGAGGATTCCTACTGCGGATGAGGGCGCGAAATTTAGGTGGGACTTTTAGTCCCACCTCGTAAACAATTGAGCGTGGCACTTCGAATAAATTGAAAAAGTGCCTTACACTTATCGCCTTCGATACACAGGGGTTAGGTCCCTCGCCTACGCACGTAGCGTGCCACACGCTCGCACCTAACTCACCCGCGCTCACGCCCCGCGGGCCTGGGTCCAAACCCGATTACCCGACCAAGCACTCCTCGCCCACCACCGCACGCCGGTGGGCCTGGTCCTGGGAGCATTACCCGACCCGTATACCCGCGAATGCTCTGGGAGCGAACCTTTGATAGAGAAATAGAGAGAGAGACGTGGGGCAGGTAGGGGTTAGGTTTTGCCTAACCGTGTAACGTGCAGGGAAGCAGGAGAAGAAGAAAGGAGGAGGAACGGCTGAAGACTTAGCTGCACCGGGCAGCAGCTGAAGAAAGAAGAAGAAGACAGGAAGGAGGAAGCTGCAGAGAAAAGAAAGAGAAGAAGCAGCCAAGTGTTGCAACAGAAGAAAGAAGAAGACTCGCAGAAGGAAAAGAGAAGAAAAGGCAAAGCAGAAGCTGAAAAAGGAGAAGGCACAGTGCAAGAAGAAGAAGAAGAAAGAAGCCGAGCAGAGAAGAGAAGAAGAAGAACCTGCAAGGCACTGTAGCAAAGGGGCAGTTAAGGCGTCTGATTCAAAGAATCAGATGTCCGAGAAAGGAAAAGCAGAGAAAGAAGAGAAGGAAGAGGGAAGAGGAGAAGAAAGGAAGAAAAGAAAAATAGAAGAAAATGATTTTTGTTCACTCTCTCTCTCTTTAATTTTTGTAAAGTAGTATATCATAGTGAATTGTGAATTTGTATGCTTCTAAAATTACGTTTGCTCCCTGAGTTCGACCTCAGAATATTCTAAATTTCGAGTTATAAATTTTTATTTATTTTCGCGGAGAGTTCATCTATATTACAATGAGATATCTGTTAAAACACAATCTAGCCACGTAAGCATTATGGTTTACTTGAAAGCGAGCACACAAACAAGTACAAAAGAGAATATCAGGTCTACTAACAGTCAAGTATAACAATGATCCTATCATACTTCTGTATCATTTCTTATCTACAGATTTACTTATTTCATTGATTTTTAATTGAGTAGAGGCTGCCATTGGAGTGTTTTTACCCTTTACTTTGTCCATTAAGAATTTCTTCAAGATCTCTATTGTGTATTTAGTTTGAGATATGAAGATTCCAGAGGATAGCTGGTCAATTTGAAGTCCGAGAAATAATCGAAGTTCTCCCATCATGCTCATTTCAAATTGATCCTGCATTACCTTTGTAAATTCTTGGCATAACAGATCATTAGTAGCACCAAAAATAATATCATCAACATATATTTGTATTATTAGGAGATTATCTTCTTTTCTTCTAATAAATAAAGTTGGATCTATTTTATCAATTTTAAATTCATTTTCAATTAGGTAAGGTTTTAATCTGTCGCACCAAGCTCGTGGAGCTTGTTTAAGACTATATAAAGCTGTGTTCAGTTTATAGACATAGTCTGAATATTTAACATCTTCAAAATCTGGAGGTTGTTTAACATAAACTTCTTCCTTGATGAATCTGTTTAGGAAGTCACTTTTGACGTCCATTTGAAAAAGTTTAAATTTCATATGGGCGGTGATGAGAACCTCATCATGAGCCATAACTAGCTCATTTTGACCCAATACAAAGGATAAAAGCTCCTACATATCTCAAGGAAAGGCTTAACTCAGAGAATTCTGAGTTTAAGAAGAAAACAAGTCACAAGGGGTAAAAATGCAATTTTACCAGTATAATCTGCATACAAGGTAATTCAGGGCCCAAACATAGGTCAAAGCAGCTTAATAAGAATAAAAGTGGGATGAGATGATCTAGCAAGGGCTACAGCACTTCCAAGAAACTAAATGATAATCTGTAACCCTAAAACAACCCACTTCAATTCACAAGGTTCGAGGCAAAGTAAAAATAGAATAAACCCTCTAAAATTCATAGAAAAATAATCTCTAGGGTTTAGAACCTTCAATTTGGCCTTTAGAACCCATTTTGACCTACATTGAGAACCATGCCCAATTAATAACTTAATTTGGGTTTTTGCGCAAATTGACCGGTCAAACAAGGTTTAATACGGAAATGAAATTCACCATCAGATTCCTTAGGTCCTAATTAGTCATGTATAAAAACTTGAGCCTAAGAAGAAACCTCCTTGACCGACTTTACACTTTGGTCCTCATATATTTACTCTTTGGCCCTCAACTTTTGAACCCTCGCATTTTGGCCCCTAACTCTCCTTCGTTCTTTGCAATCAGGTCCCTCCTGCAAAACCTGCCAGCACCATGCTCCGGCGACCTTGCGCGGAGCATGGCGCCGCGCAGGGTGAGGTGGGGGACCTGGCAAGTAAACCGGGGGTGCCCTGCGTCGTCAGCCGTCGCAGGGACACCCCCCTGGTCGTTATAACCCACCATACCGGCCGTGCGAACGCACGGACGGTATGGGTTCTTGCTTCCGGCCATCCTCCGGCGAGGGAGACACGTCGTCTCCCTCCGCCTTCCTCCCTGTTTGATCCCTATAAATACCCCCCGTCGCTCCACCGTTCTTCCCAGCCTGGATCTGACGGAGAAAATCCCCAACTTTCGTCTCCTCTCCCTCCGGCAGACGCCCACCAGCTCCGGCGGTTCCTCCTCCTCCTCCTCTTCACTCTGTCGCAATACCAGCAGCAGAGACCTCCTCCCCTGCTCTTCCTGCGCCACGCCGTACCCAGCTGGCGCCTCTCCAGCCCTCTGCTCGCCGCCGCCCTTTCCCCTGGGCATCTTCTTCTCCGGCGACAGTCGATACGACTGTCGCCCTGCCCCGGCCCCTTTCGTCTCCGTAGCTAGGTCAGAACTCCTCCCCATCTCCCCCTCTTTCTTTCCCCGCTTTCAATTTATTCAATTAAGCCCTTGACCGACCCTGACCACCTTCACCCCCTTCGCCTCCGACCACCCTCCGGCGAGCCGCTCCCATCACCTCAGCGACCCACACGGCTCGCCGACCACCGCAGGACCTCCGCCTCCTCACTCTGATCAACCTCCGCCCTGCCACTCCCCCCACATCACCCTCTGCAACTCCACCGAACAGACCCATCCTCCGACCCACAGTCCGACCTAGGGCAGCCCTCGCACGCTGCCCCGCGCCTCGCCACCACCCACACGAGCTTCGCCGCACCCTGGCGAAGCTCCTGGCACTCTCTGATTAGGCCGAGAGGCCGTTTTCTTGTGAACAGGCCACCCGACCTCCGCCGCCATTGACGCGCAAGAGGAACTGCTTCCACCTGCAGCTACAGGCGCGCCACGCTCAGCGCCAAGCCCAGATTCACTCCCAGGCCTTGCGAGGAGTTTGGCAAGACACCAGGTTCGCAGCTAAGGAAGAAAGCTTCGCGCGACGCCGCCATCTCCTGCTGAATTCCCCGCTGCGGGCGCGCAATTGAGGTGGGCCATTTAGTCCCACCTCGGAAACGCCTGACGAGCCGCAGCGACATAAGATGCAAAAGTGCTGAAGGCTTACTGCCTCAGCACACGGGGTGAGGTCCCCTTCACCCGCCCGGTTACCCGGTCTCGTCCGCGCTCACGCCCCGCGGACCTGACCCGAACCGACCCGACCCGACCTAAGACTGACCTGCACTCCTCGCCCACCACGCACGCCGGTGGGCCTGGACCCGGGCCTGATCCGAACCCGGTTACCCGGTAGCTCTGGGAGAGCTTTCCCAAGAGTGGTTTCAGAGAGAAAGAGAGACGCGGGGGGGGGAGGGTAGAGTAGGTTTTGCCTCTGACGAAAAACTCTGAAGTGTGCAGGCACAGGCGAAGAAGAAGACCCGCGGAAGAAGGAAGCTAACTGTAGCAACAGGTAGTTAAGTCGTCTGATTTGGAAATCAGACGACGACCTGAAGCAGCTAAGGAAGAAAGCTTCGCGTGACGTCCCTGGCTGAAAAAGAAAAGAAGAAGCTGACACTTAACCGCAGGGAGGAAAAACAAGAAGAAACTCTAAAGAAGAGGCTGAGCAAGGCAGAAGAAGAGGAAAGGCTGCAGAGAAGAAGTGCAGCAGAGCCAAGGAAGAAGAAACCTTCACAGAAGAGACTGCAGAAAAAGAAGAAGAGAGGCCAAGACAGAAACCAAGGAAGAAGAAGAGAGGCCAAGACAGAAACGAAGAAGAAGAAGGAGATCTGAAGAAAGAAAGAAAGAAGAACATCACGAGGAGAAAACAAAGAGAACAACAAATTCTTTCCCTCTCTCTTTCTTTATTTTGTAAAAGAAATATGTATATCTCTAGAATACAACTTGCTCCCTGAGTTCGACCTCGGGAACTCTTTTATTTTCCGAGTAAAAAAATTTTATATATTTGAAATGTTGGTAATAACCGGCTTTACTACAACGTTATAACAAAACCAAAACCCGGTCATCAAACAAACCGACTCCAGGCGGTAAAGGGTAACAGCATCCTAATGGATTCTAGGCGAGCTACGGAGCATATGTTTCATCAAAATCAATTCCTTCCTTCTTTTCAAAAAAAAAAATCAATTCCTTCCTCTTGATTATACACTTTCCCACCACCTTTTTGTCCTTGGGCAAACTGGATCACCTAGAGGCAGATGGATCCGAATTCGCCTAGGCATAGGTGGGTCGAGTTGAGTCAAATCCGCCTATTTACTCCTTATTCATGTAGCTGGATTAGTCCTCGGACTTACTGTGGAGTTTTGAATCCGAAGACACTTTTTGCCCCTCATCAAGATCTAATTAGTGATTAAAATAAAGGACATTGGAGCAAGAGGAATTAAGTGGTGGTGATATAAACTCAAAGAAGAGAAGCTTGGAAAGCCACCTAATAATTTTTACACCCATTAAGAGAAATAAGTGGGTGTTGATAAGTCTACTTTAGTAGACTACATTTAGACTTAACTACATTATCATTGAGGTGGGAATTTAACCTACGGTATGCATTTCAAAGATAAAATTAGTTAAGCCTTATAATTATTCTTCCCTGCACCCATCAATTTTGACATAATTTGATTGGAAATACAATGATATCACATCAAATCTCGATAAGAAGTAACATCCTAGCATATGGGATTTTTCATCCGAAAAAAAAAAGATAAATAAAAAAGTAAATCAATTATTGTTACTCTCATTTCACACACACACTCTCTCTCTTTAATTACAGAAAAAAAAACCTCGCTAGATTCATATTTCCTTATTTTCCATCACTCTCTAATTCTCTTTGATCGTGTGTCTCCATTCTCTTTCTTTATATAACAGGCACAAGCAGGACGGATCTCTTCATCTTCCTCCACGGGGAGGAAGGCCCCTCTCTGCATCCTCTGCTCACCAGAATACCAGCGCGAGCCTTTGCCTCGAACGCATCCTGTGCCAACAACCACCACCGCGAGCTGCCCATGTCTGCGAGGACTCCAGATGTCGGATTTGGTCGATGTTCAGTCCGTTGGACTCCGTTCATAGAGCGATCCGATTGCTCATCTAAGGCCTGTTTTGACATGAACTTGTACAAATGACCATTAACATTGAATTATAAGCAATCTCAATGTGCGATGCATGTAATGCTCCCATGTCCATTTATAATGTGTTATTTGTGCATGTTATCCTTAAAAGAAATCCGATTGGCAGAATTATCACCATAAAATGTAGGTTATCAATAGGATTCTGATGAAAATATTACAAATTAAACCTTCTAAAAATTATAAATAAATATCTCACAAGTTTTAATTTGATCAGATACGTCAAAGAAGCAAATTAAACCTAAAACAATAACCTAAGTGAATAATTAATGTCAAATGAGTTTAATTGGAGGATTTACCAACCAAACAACTTCAAAACTCAAAATTGACATGACCACTAGATTCCTTAGATCCTAATTGAGCTTCCATAAAAAGTTGGACCTAATTTGATAATATTCGTACCTACTTTGCATTTAGGCCCCTAAGTTTCTTAAATCCTTGCAAGTAGGTCCAATTTCATTACTCTTAGGTTCTTCTCTTCTTACAAGCTGGTCCCCGACGTCATCTTCCTCCTTCAGCAGCCAACGTGCCATTGACTGAACTGATCGACGACTTTCCAACGTCATTTGCGGCCGCTTCGAGCATCAGCTGAGCTCGACCTCTGAGGCAAAGCTATTTGCTATTCCACTGCACGTCGATCAATATACATCTCACTGGTTGCCGTTGTTGCAACAACCTGCAATCTCCAGTCAAAAACAAACGTGGAGATACGAGTTGTTGCAAGGACTTCTCACTATCTCCTACAACAAATTCATGCACGGCCGATGCTCTATAAAGCCTCGCATTGCTCCTCTGAGTCGAGTCGTCTGGGATCCGAGCACAACCACCACCTTCTCCTCTTCCTCCGTACACTGCCATTGCCAATCCTTGAGGTCTTCTCCGCCCCTTCGCTCAGCTGCCTCTCGCCATCAAACGAGGGTACAACTACCTTCGTCTCTCTCTCACCGAGCTTCTCAACCTAGCAGCCGGTTCTCTACCTCCTTCGTCGGCCTCAATTCCTTCTCCGATTCTTCACCGGCGGCCTGTCATCGCCATTGGTCTCCACCTCTCCTACCTCCAAATTAAGTTAGGGCTTTTCTTCCCCTTCCTTCCCTCTACCTTCTCATCTCTCCAATTTTAACTTTCAACCCCGTTTGAGACAACACCGACCACCATCTTTAAGGACTTCGGCGAGCGTCTTCGCCACATCACCGAGCCCCTTCACACAGCACATAGAAATAGGGAAAAGCTTCGGGGAACTTCCCTGAAGCTCCTAGACTGATCTAGGATTGAGAGGTCCATTTTGCTGTGCACAGGTACCCGTCGGAGCTACCCTTTGTCTTCACCTCCGACGACCCTTCTGGCGAGGACTTCCGCATGCTACACACCTCCATCTTCCTCGCCGACACGCCCATAACCTCCACCATACTCCACCCATCAAAACCCCTCTCTCTACCCACCTTCCCATCCACCCAAAACACCCACCGAACAGACCCACTTCCTCTGGCCATCTCCGCCTCCGTTCGGCCACTACATCGACTCCTACGCCACAAAACCATCACCACTACACTCCACATCGTCCGACAATGCCTCTAGAGCTGGTTTAACATGGCCAAGAGGCAGTTCTCTTGAATTTCAGGTATTGCCATGCACCTCCACCGCCGTCGCCATCTCTAGCCTTGTTCTTCGAGTTTGAAGCCACGTCTGTCCCAGGCTCCAGGCCCAGGTCTTGTGGAAGGGTCCCTGGAAGCAACCCAGGTCTCCAATTGGGAGCATCATGCACTCCTTCAGCTTCGATTGGGAGAGCACTCCAGCAGCAGTTGCGTGAAGAAGAGCCGTGGGATTTAGTTCCACCTCGTGGAGCACAGCACCCCTGCAGCGAATAAAGGGAATTTGTGATTGGGCCTTAGTGCCTCGAGACACACAGGGGAGTGAGGTCCCCCTCACCCTTCACGCCTCGCCCGTGACACCGCCACACGGGCCTGGTTCGAACCCGATAACCCACCTAAGCCACACACCCCGACTGCTACCCACTTGTTATGATCCGATGTCTGAATCCCTACAGGACCCGAGACCGGCTCGACTCGACTAATCCCAAGACCCAGTTGTTCAACAAGAAATGACCGAAAAGTAGGAAAATAAACCACATTCACTATGCAAGGTAACTAACAGTAAAAGAGTACAAGCAGTAAAGAAGTAAAAGCTGCCAAACAATACATACCACCACAACAACAGGTAGGAAGAACAAAAGTGTAGTAACAAAAATGGTAACAACAGTCTAAAACTCACTAGTAGAAAAGAGAGTACAACTACAACAGGAAACTATTGCTGGGCTGGACTGGGCCTAGCACCCTCTGCAGCCGGTGACTCGGGCTGCTCAACTCCTGGACCTGTAAAGGGTTATGAGTAAAATGAAGTCAGCGAACGCTGAGTAGAGTGGTTACCAAACTATCTAAAGCAGTAAAAGCTAACAGGTAAATTTATCTTTTCCAATTATTTTATTTTACAAGTAATTCCTTTTCATCCATTGGTTTACTTTCAGGTTTCTTCCTTGATCTCGCATGTTCCTTGTGGGAACGATCTTGATTGTAGTATTTTCCGAAGAGTAGAAGGCACACGTGGTGCTCTCCTGGCCGGGAGAGTCCCTCGTGATAATCCTACACCCAGTCAACCACCCCAAGATCACTGACAGACGTAGCGGTAACTACGGCACGCGCGATAAGTGCACTGGTAGCTACCTCGCACTGGCAAGCGGTCAATCGTTTCTGCTAACGAGTATGCCCAAGTACAACACGGAACATTATAGGGCCTAGCCCTCTCAGAAACAGGGGTCTAGCCCCTCAGAACCAAACAGGAGTCTCGCCCCTCCACAGTCCGTGCACCCTCATCTGACTACCCCGATTTGCCCAATGGGCCTAACAAGTCGATGTAGGGTGGCTAGCTGAACCCCGGGTCCTGTGGGTTGGCTAGCTCTCTCCCTACACTAATAGCTCTCTTTGGTACAGTGTACGTGAGGGTCAACAGAAGTGGGTGTAGAGTGGCCAATCCTAACCCTGGGTCCCAACCCAAGGGCGGCTAGCTCCGCTCTACACTAAACAGGGGACAGTCGCTCTCCTTGGTATCACGCACTCAAGAGCCAGCACACTTCCCACTCACATTTCCAGATCCTTTCCATTCATCCACAGGAGCTCTACTCATAATTCCCCGTAGGGTTCGTACTCATATTCACCATATTATTTCATACTAGGTTTCATCATTCACAATTCCATTCTCATATTGTACACATGCAGCTCACATTTCGACAAATTAACAGAGGCAACAAGTAATATCACAGGTAACTCTTTAACTAGCACAAGCATTTTATATTCCAACAGGCAGCTCGTATTTATTAACAGGAAATTATTTACAATTCTATCCATTCGTTTATGACTGTAATCTCAAACACGCATATAAACAGTGTAACTGTTTCTCGTCCTAGGATTCATGCCACATCCTAGGTTTCTAGTTTTCTAATTTTCATAATTGCATTCATGTTTTATAAATGAAATAGGGGAAAACCACTCTACCAGACAATCCGGAAATACTGGGAGCTCGAACGGCAAACTCACGTCCCTCAGAAAGCCCCAAATATGCAACAGATCGAAGTCATATACCAAGGAACATAACGCAACGAAATGTTCAGAACAGTATACAAAGGTTTCTAACATATAGAGGAACTCACAAGGAAACCACCAATATCTTGTTTGCGTAAAATGGACCCCAAACAGATCCTAAACGGGTCAAAAACAGAACTGCAAAACCAAATCAGACGTCTGGCACTAGGTCCAAACATTTTAAAAGTTACCAAGGTCTCACCTAAAGTTTCTGCGTCGACCTCAGATGTCCAGGACCCCTACTTGACCGTCTGGACTCAGCTCCAGACGTCCGACATCTCCTCCAGTCATCTGGGAGTGCCTTCGGTCGTCTGGTAAAATGTCCAGACGTCCGAAACGCGTGAGAGGGTGTGCCGCGTGCCTTCCCAAAGCTGCTCCTACACACGACAGAGCAACAAAACCCCATTTTAGCCAAACAAGTAGGCTCTGCGGTGCGACCTGCATGGCCGTAACCGCAAGAAGAGTGTACCTACGTGAAACCTTGCTTTCAAACATCCGGTGTCGTCACCAGACATCCGACCCGTCGTCTGGAAGGCACTCCGGACGTCTGATACTGGGAAGATCCCAGTACCAGAGCTACCTCCCGCTCCTCTCGTTGCGCTTAGCCACAGCTCCTCTCGTCTACAGCTCCGGCTGCAGCAAGAAGTCGGGGACGGCTCCCCGATGCTCTCCTCCTCCCGCACATGCCGCGGCGGCTGTGTGCACTCCGGTGAGCTCCCACGAAGCTCGCGAGCTCAACCTCCTCGCTCTTGCTCCCTCTCTCTCGCTCGCCTCTCTCACGGCAGTGGAGAGGAAGGAAGGTGGTGGCGGTGGAGTGGAGAAGGAGGAAGGGGGAAGAGGGCTCTTATATAGGGAGTGGGGTTAGGGTTCAGTGAGGGGGAAGGAGAAAAGAAGAAAGTGGTCTGCGTGCAGCCAGCGCGCAGAACCGACCCTGCGTACAGATTTTTTTCAATTTCCAGAAGTCTTACCAAACGTCTGACTGAAAGTCCAGACATCTTAAAAGGCTCAAAATAGAACGGGTTTTTACCACACTACAGGCAGCCCTAGTCCCATGTGCGCTCATATCCGATAAACCAGGTCTGGCTGCGTTCGAAATAGATACTAAAGGAGAGGGAGGGGGGTTTTGCAGCATGGAATAGTACCCAGTACACCCTCACCCTCAATACTTAAGGCGTCTGTTCCTGTTCTCTGTCGTTTGAGGGTTAAGTGTTGAGTTAACCGTTGATAATTGATAGTTGTGCTGAACATAGTGAACTTGGTGGTTTAAACAACCACTTTTACTTTATTTCTTTTATCTCTATAAAGAAGCACTTTATTTACTCAGCATATATTACCTTTTGATAGTGATAAATTGTGCGAATAATTGCTCCCAAAGACGACCTCGGATCTCTTTTTATTCGAGTTATAAATTTAAATGCTTAATTTGATTTGATCTATATACTACGACGCGATAATTTTATAATATAATCGAAGCGAGTTAAGCATTCGCCAACTTATCTGTTTACAAGTAGTTTCCAAAGTATGACAATGATCCCATATTATTTATCAATTAACGAACACAACAGAAATCGGGGTTCGTTTCATGCATGTGATAATGAGGTCACCTTTAAACATTTAACAATCACTATTCTAGTTATATCAATTCAATTCACGTATAAGTACCCAAAACATTAATCATAACCCCTATCGGGTTCCGAACTCAGCAAGGAGAGGAAACTCGCATCAATGGGCACGAGACACGCAAAGAAGTACACGAAACGAGTCCGTAATACCCAAAAACAAACCATAATATAAGGGAAGGGTAGACTACTCTACCTAATGTCACTGGAGGGTTATGGTGACTCCGAACCATGGGCACAAGGCCTGGGGGCAATCTCCACACCTGCCTCGAAATTCATGCACGCACCGGGGTAAGACCTAATTCAAATGGACCAACAACAGGATTAGTGACACCTAATAACGTTTCTAATTTTTCACTGAAGATAAAGTACTAAAAAATGAAAATAAATCATGCCAATGCGTAGTACACGTCGATATGATTCCAACAGTACCTTATTTGTCGAATTCCAAGGTTGGGAAGGCTTCGAACCGAACGAAATAACGTGAGGGGGTCGCTGAACCAATCGATTCAAATGAACTGGTCAAACCGATCCACGCACGCCACATGTCAGCCGCCGATTGGTCCATACACCTCATGCGGATCGCCTACCCAAGCACCTGCAATTGTCCTACTCACGCCACGCATCGGCAATCGTCGGCTCTTGCATGTGCTCGCACTCGCCACACTTGCAACACGCATCGCTCTCATGCGCCTGCCGCCACCACGCATGTTAAGACCCACGACATCAAATGTTTTTAAGACGTATGGGAGTTGGTCCAGACGTCTGGATGCCTTCCCAGACGTCTGGAAATAAATTTTTGCGGCGTACGATTACGAGTCTACGCGCGTGCGCGCGCAAACTGCGCCTGCCGACCTGCAGGCGTTCTTCCTTTCTTTTCTCTCTCTCCCCCGACGCCTTCAAATACCCTCTCCCCCTTCCCTCTCCCTCACCCACCACTCCACCGTCTCCTCCTTCTTCTCCAGTGTTAGCATGAGAGTGAGAGAGCGAGGGCAGCAGCTGCTGCCAGGTGCGCGCGGGGAGGAGGAGGTGCAGCGAGAGGGAGAAGAGGCAGAGCATGTGAGGAAGAGAGAGCAAGCTCACCGGAGCATCCCAGGGCCGGCTGACGGGCGCGCTGCGGAAGCGTGGTGCTGGGGAGGTTACCCCGGTGCTGCTGCAGCTCAGGCAGCAGGCAGACGAGCGAGGCGCGGCCGAGCGCAGCGGGAAGAAGGCGAGAAGGTTCTGATTCTGGGAAATTTTCCCAGAATCAGACGTCTGGACCTACGTCTAGACGACACGGGAGACGTCTGGAGGGAGATCCAGACGTCTGAAAGGTATGATATTCTCAGCTTTCTTCTTTTTGCGGATGCGGCCATGCAGGCCGTTCCGTCGAAAGCTCTGAGACGTGGTTGTGTTGAGAGTATTTACGTACACATGCAGGTTTGTTTCAGGAAGGCACAAGGACACACCCTCCCACACAGATCAGACGTCTGGGCAAGTCACCAGACAGCAGAGAGTCTCCAGACGTCTCTGCCGTCTGGAGTGATAGTGGGACGTTTAGAACTAGGTCCAGACGGTTCAGTGGGATCCTGGACGTCTGAAGAGCAGCACAGAAGTAAGGTATGACCTGAACCATCTTTTAAGATGTCTGGAAGGTGTTACAGACATCTGATTTGAGTCAGAGTTGTCATTTTTGACCCGTTTAGGGTCCGTTCGAGGTTCGATTTCCGCATTTAAAATTTCGTTCTTCTCAGAATTAGTTTCCCTACTTGTTTAAAATACTTGTATCCTGTTCTGAGTGGTTCCTTGTGTTTGATCCTTGTGTTAGGACCTCATTCTGTTGCAGATCTGGGGGTTGCGGAGGCACGCGGGTCTGCCAATCACGCCCCCATTACTCCCGATTTTGTAGGTAGAGTGGATTCCCTTGGTTAATTACCAACATTAATGCATTTTTGAGATAAATAATAGATCCTAGGATATGGCATGAATCTTAGGTCTGGAAAACTAGATTGAATGATAGATCATAAGATATGGCATGAATCTTAGGACTGGAAAACTAGATTGAATGATAGATCCTAGGGTGTGGCATGAATCCAAGGAACAGAAACACTGAAACGAATGTCGTGAATACATTAATTGCAGTCTTGGAAAAATAAATAGAATAATGATAATTGCCTGTAATTGGATAACAGCTGCTTGTATATGAATGGATATTAAATGTTGGAAACATGGGCTATATGAGAATAAAACTGAATTGATGAAACCTAAAATGGCTTGGCTAGAGAAATATGAGTATGAACCCTATGGGGAATTAGGAGTAGAGCTCTTGGAAGATAAATAGAATGGAACTGGGAAAGTGGATGAGGAAGTGAGCTAGCCCTTGAGTACGGAATACCAAGGAGAGCGACTGTCCCCCTGTTTAGTGCAGAGCGGAGCTAGCCGCCCCAGGGACCCGGGGTTAGGTCTGGCCACTTTGTACCAACTTTTGGCCCTCGCGTACACAGTACCGGGGAGAGCTACTAGTGTAGGGAGATAGCCAGCCACCTCACGGGCCCCGGGGTTCTGCTAGCCGTCCTACATCGACTTGTTAGGCCCACTGGGCAAACCAGGGTAGTCAGGCGAGGGTGCATGGACTGTGGAGGGGGCAAGACCCCTGTTTGGTTACTGTGAAGGGGCTGGACCCCTGTTACTGAGAGGGTTCTGCCCTATACTAGTTCCGTGCTGTGCTTTGGGCGCACCCGTTAACGGAAACGACTGACCGCGTGTCAGTCCGGGGTAGCTACCCGTGCGTTTATCGCACGTGCCGTAGTCACCGTTACACATGTCAGCAACCTTGGGGTGGTTGACTGAGGGTAGGACCACCACGGGGGACTCTCCCGGCCAAGAGAGCACCACATGCTACTTCTACTTTTCGAAAAAGACTGCAATCAAGATCATTCCCACAAGGAACATTTGAGATCAAGAGAAAGATCTGAGAAATAATTCAAGAATGAGTAAATAGAGAAATAAAGAAAGAAATTAAAAAATAATAGTTACTTGTACACCTTTACTGTTTTTCTTAGCTAGTTGGTTGCCACTCTACTCAGCGTTTCGTTGACGTGTCACCTTTGTCACCTTTTCAGGACTAGGTGTTGAGCAGCCAGAGCCTGCGACTGCGAAGGGTGCTGGGCTTAGTAGAGCCCAATAGTTCTACTTGTGTTGTACTTGCTGTACCATTTTTCTGTTGTAGTGAGTATATTCTATTACACTTGTACTCTTTTATTGTAAGCATCATATTTCTGTACCTGTTTAATTCTCTACTGTTGTGGTGGTATGTATGTAATAGTTCTTTTCTTTACAGCTGTACTTTTGTTACTGTTAGTTACTTGCATAGTGAATGTAGTTTATTTTGCTGCTTTTTCGTTACTTTCTCGTTAGACGACTGGGTCTTGGGATCAGTCGAGTCGACCCGATTCTCGTGTCCTGTAGGGATTCGGGAACCAAGTCATAACAACGTGTCAGCCAAGCATAGCTTGTTTTGCCGCATGAAAATGCAAAAATTTCGATGGGAAGCCTGCATTTCTCAAAATTACAAATAGGTCCCTAACTTTCCAAATTAAGAATTCCTAATTGATTTTCTACATCTTTCCTCTCTTTTTCTCTTGGGTTTTGGAGGCATTAGAGATTAATGGTAGCTCAAAGGCCCAAGGGATCTTTTTATAGATCCAAAAGTTGTTGGGATTAGGATTAGTGGAGTGAAACACCTAAAATACCCCTAGGCTTGGGTCCACCTTACATATAGGTCCTTTACGACTTGTTTTGACCATAACTTGAGCTATACACCTCGGAATCGCACGAAACAAGCGTCGCCAAAAAGATTGCAATGAGAAAAATCTAATGGTACCATATATGGCACCCTTTTGACAACTTTTGACTAGGGGTTCACTCGAAATACGCATTTCTTGGCAATTTAAGAAAGTGTTAACACCAACACCAAACCACAACCGAGTTTTTGGGTTTAAATTGACCCGAACCACTTTAAAATAACTCGAAACCTGAATTTTGAAACTTTGCATGTCACATCAAATGGTGTAGCAATGCTAAGCTGCGAGTGCTCTCCATGGGCATAGTGTCCAAAGGTAAGTGTGGATTTATAGGAGAGGACCTGCAAATGATGATAGACTAATGCAAGACTCTATGAGAAAGGACTCATGCAAACAAATTCAAGTTAAGGGGGAGATTGTTAGGATTAGGATACTCCTATTGTTTTATCTTTATTTGATTTAATTTCCAAATGATCAAGAGTTCTAATAGATTTAGGATTCTTAAGTCCAAATAAGAGTATAAGTTTGGAATCCTATTAGGAGTCGCATTCCTCAAGAGATTATGAGTCTTATATTGCACCTATAAATAGAGGGCAAATTCTTCAAATTTTACAATACTGATTAGAAAGAAAAGAGAGAAAGAGAGTGAGAATCTAGAAAGTTGTACTTTATTTTTCTTTTTAGTCATAGTTTTCTCTTTTTCGACGGTCGCGTGAGGTGATCAACCATCGTTTAATCATGCATTAATATTTTCATACGTGCTGTGCATTTTTTAATGTTTGATTTCGCTATGTCCAACACATAATAGAGTGTAGTTTGTCAAGAATTTCAAGGGATAAGTGCTAAACTAGGGAAAAAGATAATATTTGTTTCTTCCAAGAGAGCACCATTGTAGACTTGTCTTAGGGTTTTTAGTGTAATTACAATTCATGAACTCTTATCTATTGGAGTCTCTCTCTTTGCTCATGGTTAAGTCATCTTACGAAACTTGTATAGTCAACTATAATTTATCTTAATATAGTTAGACAACACTTTCCAAGTTGTTCCAACAATATTTATCTTAATATATTGGTATAAGAATCGGTACAAAATAAAATTAAGTCAAGTAGAGAGAAACGAGACTCGTTTACGTCTTTCATGACACACAACACAATGATCTTAGCCAAGTGAGTTTACAAAGTAAAGCGAAGTGGAAGTTTGAACTACATTTTCCTTGCCAAAGTCAAGGATCATGAGTCGTTATGTCCTAAAGAGCAATTTATCTATGATCAAAAACCTTAAGTACCAAATGTGTGTAGGACATGAGAATATGCATAAATGACTTGTGAACCAAATGTGAGTTCTCATGCATAAATGACTTGTGAACCAAATGTGATATAATTGATGCGTAGAAGAACTATGAATCGAGTTTAGTTAAAACAACATTTTTATCGAATAAAATAATGCCATTTTATTCTAATAGAAGTAATCTTAAGTAATGTCCTCAATACCTCATCTTATTCCAATTTGATAAATACCAAAGTATTCCCCTAAATTTTAAAGAACATCAAACATCACTCCTTCAAATTTTTCTACTATAATCATAATGCATTACTTCTATAGGGCCACCATTAAAGATCCTTCTCAAAGGATTCAAGCTGATTGCTTGACACTACTTCCATGGGATTGCCATCCAAGATCTTTCTCCAAGCTCCTTAAGCAACTTGCTTGATTCACTTCTCTCTCATCATTTTTTTTTTATTTCTCCCTAAAACCTAAAATTTGGAAGATGATTATTCTCTACGAATCCCACGAGTATGATTAAATGAAATGGGCACTTGGTGAGCTATAGCCTCCTTGGAAACTTTTCTAGAAAGAGAATTCTCATCCTCCCAACGTATAAAAACAATACAAGAAGTTACATAATCTGTTTTTGACATGAGTCGTCGACATTTTCCTATTTTGCTTTCTGTGCATATATACGTGAGTGATGGAAACAGATGGGGGTGAGGGGAGGGACCGACACTGAAATGTTTCAAAACTAAGAATGCATGAAAATTGTTGTTTTTCGGTCGTTGTATAAATTACTGCAGATATGTATAATTAAATCTTCTTTTTGAAGGATGCATCGAGTAAATAAATACCATGTGCCTTTACGTATTTCCCTTCAGCAAGTACAAGATCGCTTTGTTTAGTATCGAGGAGAATCTCATGGATATGGTCAAAGATGTCCTTAACAAATAATTTTTACGAAGAATATAATATAAGGTTCCCCAACCAATGTCAGAAATGATCTTTGACCATGACACGTGATAAACGAGTCGGCGATCCATCCCCAACCACTCCCTGTCGAGGGGGCCCTCACCATCTTTAGATATTGGGATTTTTAGGTATATATTTTTGTAAATATTGAATAAGATGTATATAACTTCGTATACTTAATTTTTATGTATGTATATATCTCTATAGAATTACTCTATTATGATCGTACATCACTGTTGAATTAAATTTATCAAAATCCGTTTAAAGAAAATGAAAAAGAAAAATATTATATTTAGCTTCCTATATTTTTCCCATCTTTTCTGACCCCCTTCCTCCTCGTGACGGAGACCGCCCCACCGAGCACGCTGTTGAGGCTGACCTCCCCTGTGTCAGCACCCATGAAGGTCACGATGCTCGTGAACACATCGGGAGCACCATTCCCGAGGGGGAGGAGTGTGACGCCTACTACGATCAAGGGGAGGCGCAGCAGTGTGGAGAGATTCCCTCAAGGCTGCAATAGAAGTAGTCGGCGGCGGTGATGTTTGAGCATGTTGAATAGCCCGAGGAGCCCCAAGGCGAGGATCGTGTAGCCCAAAGATCGGAGCTTTTTGCCACACTCGCGGTAGAAGAAGTGGACGTAGTCGAAGAAGCTGCTGGAGGTGCACTCCGTGTGGGCTCCCAGGAAGTCACACTCGCTGGTGAAGTCCTCGCGATCGGCAGTCGCGGCGTAGGACTATAGGGAGCTGCCGAGGGGATTGTCGGTGGCGCTAGGAGGAGCAATCTCGGAGAGGTGGCGGTAGAGGAGCCCCCGATGAAGGCGAGGTTTTTGGCGGAGGAAGAGGTTGCAGGTGAGGGGTTGCGGTTTGGGTCACGATGCGTTGCGGAGGAAAAGCAGGTCGAGAAGAAGGGAAAGGTGGAGGAAGGGAGGAGGAGTTGGAAATATGGAAAAATTATAGGGAGATAAATATAATTTAAAAAAAATAATTTAAACAATTTTTGTTGAATTTAAGGGAATGGGGTCGTATAGTTATAATGGAGTAATTTTGTAGTATGTATATACATAAATATCAAATACATAAAGATATATATATGTTATCAAATATTAAAATATATATATATATATATAGTAATTTTTTTGAATTAAATCTTAATCCTTTACTTGCTCCAATATGCAGATACCCCACGAGGAGAAGGCACAGAAGAGGAGGATGTTGGGCTTTCTAAACCCATTTGTAGGCCATGTAATGTTATAATGTAAGGAATTATAACATTATATGCGTAATGTTGTAACATTAATACTACATCATTGTACTAAGTATAATATGTGAATGCTACTGCATCAGCCTCATATAGCATCGAGGTGCTATAGCATTGATGATTTTAGTAGCATTATTCGAACATCAATATTACGTAACAGTGATCTTATAATATCTCTACTTAAATTGCATTGATATCAACATTGATACCAGCAAAGGTAAAATTTTGGCATTCGCATGTCTATGCGTTAGTCTATAGTTAAGGTTCTTTTCTTCTTCTTTTTTTTTTTGAAAATTAATAGCAAATACAGCCATTTTGTATATGTATTCTCTTGTCAAATATTGGTGAAAAAGATATTAAACATGCTCATCCCATTGCTGAAAGTTGTTTATCATAGTCTAATTTTTACCAATGAAGGGGGAGTCATTTCTATGACATCATGTTCATAAACGGGAAAAACTTAAATTTTCCAACAAGCGTAATGTGTCAAACAATTATGATTGAAGTACTCATTCGTCGAAAGTTGATGTCCCCAAAATCACATTCCAAATACATTTAATTGAAGTTGACCTATCCATTAGTTAGTTGTCTGGATACTCAAAAGACTAAATCTCAAGCACAAAGGAAAGGTAAATTTTTTCTCAAATAATTAGCAGAACAAAAAATGTACAGGTTCACTCACTCATGTACATCATAAGAGAATAGACCTCACACTTCCTCAAATCGATGCCAACTGTAAAATTTTAAAACAAACATCATGAGAGGAAACTTCCATCTCAAGGTGCAAGCATGCATTTCATTCCTTTTACATAGGCCAAATTGAGCAGCTAATTGTCTTGTTTGTTTGTGCCTTCCATCCTCACAAGATAAGTGCCTTCTCAATTGATTGGACAATACTCCATGTGCATAAATTTCTTCTAACCCCATGGAGTGCAAACCCTTATACCAAACTTTGTTGTTGAACTTCTACATGGAGATGTGGTCAGCAGACTCCTCATCCTTGTGGCAAAGGAGACACCTGGATGGCCCCTCTAGGAGCAAATTGTTTCCCTAGCGTGTAGTCGATTATGCAAAGCAAGTAAAGAGGCAGCCGACTACTTAGGGGTATACCCCTTGGCCCATAAGAACTCCTAAACTTTCAAATTCAGTTATATCTTTTTTCGATTTGTTGGACTGATCAAAAGAAGAAGGAATACTTTGGTCAATTTACATCTTGGGCAACCAACATGTAAGAATATGTTTATGCTCTTAAGTACCAATGGATAGCAGAAAGCAATGGCAATACTCTCAAGCCCAGATTGGTTGGTCAAACCAATTCCAATAGAAACAAATTCCAAGTAGGTCGAACAGGTCAATTTTGAGAGGTAAGTCAAAACAAGATATCGATTAGCAATTTGGCTACTACTTTAGATGAGGCAAGAAAAGCCTTAATACAAATTTCTAATGTAATTAAAGGACATGGTCCCCCATTGTACTCTATATCCTCCTATTGTCAAACTTGTTAACTGACGATATCCTCGAACATTGCTTCTCGCTTTCCTTCTTTGTTACGACCCGATCCCAGATCTCTACAAGATCTAAGATCGGCTCGTCTCGACTAATCCTAAGACCCAGTCATCCAACGAGAAATAACCCAAAAGTAAAAAATATACTACAACCACACATGCAATGTAACTAAGTAGAAAATAATAAAGGAAGAAATGGAAACAGAATGAGAAGTCTCAAAAATATTACATGCCACAAGCGGAAGAGTATTTCAACATATACAGCCATCACAATTACAATAGAGGGAAATATAACGTGAACAGAAATAGCTAATGCATACTAAAGTACTCACTATTACAAAAGGACTTTATAACAGAGAAGAGGAAAAACACTACGGCTGGGCTCAGCTGGGTCCAGCACCCTCGGCAGCCGGTGGCGCTGGCTGCTCAACTCCCTGACCTGAACATGGTTATACAATCCATAGCCAGCTAACGTTGAGTAGAGTGCTGGTTAAGCCATTTACATGTAATTTAACTTAAAGAAACAAGCAAGTAACTAATCATTCATTTCCATTTATCTCAACTAAGTGTTTCTATTTCAGTTATTCTAATAAGGATCCACAACATTTCTTAATCTTCTTGTTCCCTAAGGGAACGATCTTGATTGCAGTTTATTCCACGATGTAGGATGTACACATGGTACTCTCCTGGTTGGGAGAGCCCCAGTCGTAATCTTACACCTAGTCTACCATCCCGAGGTCACAGTCGCGATATAGTAGTGACTACGGCACATGCGATAAACGCATGGGTAGGTACCCCACACTAGCACGGAGTCAGTCATTTAACGTACAACATAGAACATAACAGGGGTCTCGCCCCTAAGAATAGGGGTCTCACTCCTCAACAGCCTGCGCACCCTCGCTCGACTATCCCGATTTGCCCAGAGGGCCTAACAAGAGTTGGTGTAGGTTGGTTAGTCCTAACCCCGGGCCCATGGGGCAACTGGCTCCCTCTACACTAAGTAGCTCACCTCGGTACCACGTTCTTGAGGGCCAAACAGGAGTTGACGTAGAGTGACCAAACCCACCCCAGGTCTCAACCCAAGGGGCAGCAAGCTCCCCTCTACTCTAAAGAGATAGTTGCTCTCCTCGATACCACGTACACGAGTGCCAGCTCACTTCCTTTAACTAAGTCCGAACAGTCGCCCGCAGGCAACATGTTCCAAAACCATCAAGTTTCCTGTACAGGGTTCGTACATAAATTTTCTTATTTCCCCATCCGATTCATTAAATGCATATAGGAAGCTCCAAATTTCATAATCAATTATTCAGTACACGGCAAATATTTTCATTCATGCCGTGGTTCATTAATTATGATACATGCATCTCATGGTTTACTACTTTCAGTAAGCATCATAGCAGTTTAATCAATCAATACATGTGCATTCATCTCTTCCATCCTTAGTATTCATTTTACAACCTAGGGTTCAAGTTAATAATTCTAAAGTAGCATGCATTCACCTCTTTCAACCCTAGGGTTCATCTCACAACCTAGGGTTCAATCAAATATTTCTAAAACATGCAATTTAATTATTAATTATGGAATTAAAGAGAGAACCACTCTAGTGGGATACACAAGTGAAAGGGGGCTTGGATCACAGATCCCATCGTCTCTGCAGGCCCCGTATACTCAATTGGTTGGAGACCTATACAATTGACCAACCACATCAGACAAGTTCAAAACTATATACAAGTGATACTAACACGTAGAGAAACTCGAACGAAAACTAACGGTACTTCGTTTGCGCAAAACCGACTCCATTTGGGCCCTGAATGGACAAAAAACATGCATACTGTCTAAAATCAAACGTTTGGGACAAAACCCAAACGTCTTAAATGTTCTTAGAACCTCACCATGCTTCCCTGCGACTTTCTCAGACATTCGAACCCCTCTACAACTGTCTGAAGGTGATCCCAAACATCTGACACTCTCTCCAATCGTCTGAGAGTGCAGTCAGACGTCTGGAACCATCTCCAGGTGTCCTAAAGTATCTCGAAGGGAGCGCCACACGCCTTTCCCACATCCCGAACCTACGCATGCGTGTGTGTTTAAAAAAATACGACACGTAAAAGGCTAAGTACGTGCATGCGGCGCGTACACAAGACATACCTCGACACTCTGTGTGCTGTGAGACATCTGGCTCCAGCTCCGGACATCCCGAGGGTCCTCAAAACGTCTGATACTGCGGAAAATGGCTCCGCAGTATCCTCCTACGAGCTTTCTCCTCATGCTCTCCTCCGCCTGCAAACGTCACAGCAGCACCTCCCGCGGCTGCAGGAGGTCGCACCTCCTCTCCCGAGCTCCTCCTCTCACCTTTGGCTCCTACGCTCTCCCTCGTCCACGCTCTCCCTCCCCTTCACATCCTCGCTCGCCCTCTCTCCCGTGCTCCTCCGTCTCGAGCTCCCCTCCTTCCTCCCTACTCAGGACGATAAGGGGGACGGGGAAGGAGTGTCGCCGGCAGGGTGGTGGAGGACGAGGGTGGAGGTGGTGGTGGTGAGGGTGAGGGTGGTGGAGATGGTGAGGGAATGGAGAGGGTGGAGGGGTTTTTAAAGAGAGGAGGGTGTGGGTTGTGTGCATGGGTGGGTGTGTTGTGTGGGAGGAGAGAGAGAGGAAAATTGTCAGATCTCCCCTTACGAAATCTTTCTATTCCCGCAAGGCCCACACACCTAAACCTAGGAGGTTTAAAATTACGCTCATGCCTCTATCCTTCTGAAAAAACTACGAACGACCCTTGGAAAGGGTCATTTCATACATTGACTACAAGCCACCAGCCCACTAGCACAAGTGTGCTAATGGGATGAAGAAGCCTTCCCCCGACCACTACTTCCAAGGATGCTTATCAAATTAAACAAAGGGCCATATACACTTTAAATTTGGTTTGAATAAAAAAAATTGAAGTTTAGGGCCTTTATAAGTTCAAGAGAGGTTGCTAATTTACATATCTTAGTGTTTCATTCAACCCCAACTTCAAAATTCAAGTGTTTCTAACATTTTCTTGATCGCATTCCCACTACAATATCCCTGGGAGGACTCCCACTCCCATCTCATAGGTAGAGTGATGACCTCCTTGATCTGCCTCCTTTAGTCACCTTGTTGGTTGTTGGTTGGGCTATAAAAAAACTTGAGCTCAATCGGTTCGACTTAGACTCAATTAAAGTGATTATCAAGCTAATCCAGAGCCTAAACTTAAGTTTAATATGTGATCGAGACTCTTAGAATAGGAACCTTAATCAACAAACAACCACAGAGAAATTCACGAGGAGATTTGATGACCCAATTCCACCAGAGAAATGGTGTACGTCTGGAGAGAAGATGATACTCCCAATATACGTTAGTATTTGAGTGGTACAAATTCTTTGTTTTTCTCTTTCTCTTATTAGGTAAAAAATAAAAGCTAATCTTCCCATAGTATTTATAGGGTGGACTTCCCTCGGTTGTGGGCCTCTTTTTCTCTTCCCACAATCTCGAAATTCCTGCAAAACTTATTTTGTCGTGTCGTAACTGACAGACGATCATAAGTTGGTTCCGTACTTCGCATGATTCCTTCTCAATGGCGATGCCAAGTCTGTTGGTTAGTGGTTTTCTGAACTCAGAGCAACCTATCACTCTGCCAGGTATACAGATCCAAGTAAATGGGTCTACCCTAAGGTGTTGGGTTTTCATTATTTGTTGGGCAGCTAAATTCTTCACGCGGCTCAACTCATGGAATAATTTTTCTCTCTTCATCAATATGCTTATCGTGCCAAGTCCCAGAAGAACTTTGACTTGACTTGACTTGATGAGGGCTTGGACTTGATAAGTATGTTAATATATATTTCAACATATATCATATAATGTAGGTACTTTATGTTAAAATATAATAATTAAGTAAAACCTAAAGTATAATTTGTCCAACCCCCTCCCTCTCTCTCCATATTACCTCCTCTCCAATCGTTATCATCTTCCCACTTACTGCAAGATCCGCACCCGCCGCCACCCCACCCCCCACAACACACGCATCGTTTCATTCACTTTCATAGGGGAGAGTTTCGTTCTTGTTCTCTGTGTATAGAAAGATAATACTTCTGCTAATATACAACATTTTAGCTGTTCAAATTTATAGCAGTACATATATTACTCTACAATAAGATTAGAAATGTTCTTTTAAAGAAAAAAAAGAAAGGAAAATTGCAAAAAGGATCCAAACATGAACTATAATATTAAATTACAAAAAAGATATGAGATATGTTCCTCCATGGATTTAATTTATTTTTATATGTTTTTTAAGATTCTAAACCTATAATTTGTGTATTTATAGCAAATTTATTAAACCTAATTGGGAGCTAAATGGGTCTAAGCTTATTAAGGATCAAACTTGATAACCAACTTGATAAGACTCAAGCCCTAACCCAAGATAGCTCACTCAATCCTAATTATCAAGCTCAAGGTTGACCTTGACCTTGGATACCACTATCAAGTCTGACTTGAGCCGAGCTAGCTCATGCTGTTAGACTCGATATACAGACAACCCTAGCTATTGGCCATCTTGGCTGTCTCATGTGCAAGGGTTTCCTTTCCCCTCCTCCTCCCTATGGTAGAAGATATTCTATCTCCATCTGATGATTGGCAACCTAGTCTCCATTTCAACAGCTACCCTCTTGATCTTGGTTGGTAGTTTTATCACGCTTGCCCTCCTATTGCCAATTTGCCATGTCATACTTACTCCAGCATCACTTAATTGTTATGGTTGTATAAGGTGTCTCATTGGATTGTGGCTTCCAATCAAGCATCAAGACTCTTCTCACATTGGTCAATTTCTCAATAATATGGTATGGTGGTTCTCTAAGAAGAGTTGAGCTTGTGTTCATGATATGTCATCCACATTTGCAACTACTATAGGGACTAAAGATTGCATTTTTTCCCATGTCTATGCATGCAATGCTATTTCTCATCCTTTGCACAAGTCTATTGACCAGCGAATATTATCCATACAACTTGCATTAACTAATAGCTCCCCTCCATACTGACCATCAAAGGCATCTCACCTTCCCTAGTAAGCAATTTCTATCGCCATTGTAGGCAATGCTTTGTATGTTTTCTTCTCTGTTTCTCTCTTTTCTTTGTTCTTTTGTTTATGATACTCTATATTTCCATTTTTAAGAGGTTACTCTTTCATACTCTCCCTCTCTCACACGCATATCTCTCTCCCTCCCCCTCCCCCTCCCCCTCACCTCAATGGAAAAAAGAATGGTTTGGCAAGAATTTAATAACAATTATGAATATGTTAGATGCTAATTCAAGAATGAAGCCTATACTCATTTTTTAGGTACTAGTCCTTTAATAGGTTAATGTGTTATTATTTCACTAAGAATTAATGCAATTTATATAGATTAAGATAAAGATATACTATATGTATGCATGCACGTACTAATATCTATAAATACATATATAGTATGTAATATATGTTAAATCCAATGCACAATTCAATATCACAATACCATAATATATATGCAACAAACGATATACCTTGACAAGTAATAAATGTATAAAACAAGCATAAACAACAAAGATAGGTAGATCTCGATGTGACAAAATTATAGCAATAACGCATCCAAATGAATTCAAGAAACTCTTGAATATAATAGAGAGTAAAGATGTATGAGCATGTAGATGAAAATAACTAAAGAAATCTATAGTATATTATGATATAAATACTCATTGAAGACTCTCTAAAGAAGATTTGCCCTTAAAGAATATTATGCATCGAGTCTGACGATTCTCCCTTGGTATATATACAGCAACCAAACCACCATAGTGGCAATTGCCATGCTCTTATCATTGTCATCTTTAGAAATAAATTTGTAAACAACTATTAAGTTCATCTTCGATAAGAAAAGAGAATATAATGGTTACACCTCCTATATGTAGCTATTATTTTCTCAATTCAATTATTTTTTAGCAAAATTTCACTAAATAAATTGTCCATCTAAAATAGATTCTAAAAGCTATTTCATGAGTAAAAAATAACCATGCATGTATAGTTCAAAGGCCCTTGCATGATGCACATGATACAACTCATTACCTTGGAAATTGCCCAATTCATATAGACTTTGACTAGAGCCCAAACCAAAAATTCTTCCTACAAATTATATCTAATCTCAACTTAGAGTTTAAAATGGCACAAAGCATGTCTAAAGTCAAATTTAATATCAATTTGATGCCAATATCTTTTTTTTTTTTTCTTCAATTCCATGCTTTATCCTAACATGTAAGGTTCCAATATTTTTGACCTCATTTACTTAAGAGTTTTAGATAGACCCAATTTCATCATAGGAAAGAAAGAAGGAGAGATGGTTGTTTTTGTTGCTCGTGTGAGTTTCTTCCCCCATGTTTTGGCTTAAGCCAAAGAATTTTTCTTATTAGTTGAGATTTCTACAAAAGAAGAAAGGCGATGTAAGAATATTAGGTGCTTAACCCCTTGCTTAGCTCTAAACTTACAAATGCAGCATGAATGAACTAATTTATGTTGAAGTTTGGCTTACAAAAAAATGCTCACCGGGATATTGTCAAATGGTAGGGACTCGTAACTTCCCTATCTTAGATGATTTTACAACAACTTTCTACCATGGTCAAAATTAACCCATCCATGTCTCTTTAGGTTGTAGGAATAGACATAAACAAGATAAGTGCATGAAAAGACATAAGTTAGAAACTCATTAGAAGAAAATACAACTATTATCAAGAACTATGTTGTCCTCACTCCTAATCTTTTATTGAATACCCAAATAGAATATAGGTAAAGTAAATCACAAGTAATTTCTTTGTAAGAAATTGGTAAAAGAAGTAGAAACTATCTTGAGTAATTATTTATTTAAAGTAGAAATTATTTCATGTAATTATTCATTTAATCTATTAGTCATTTATTGCCAATTTTCATCTTTGGAATTCACCTCATTATTCTTTATCCTTTTGTTTGAATCTCCAATTCGATTTCTTATCTTTTTATCTCACTCGTTTCCACATGATTTAATCATTACCAACCCATTCTAAAGCATTTATTTCCAGTTAACTCTTTTTATCATATTATTTAATGATCCTCAGTGATACAATCATCTATTTATTTCATTTTATATTTATTCTTTTTTCATTTAGGTTTCTAGAACTTTTTATCTCTAATTCTAATACCTAACTAGGTGTGCATTGCATCATTATCCATTAACTTAGAATCCTTAGCCAACAGTGCAGAACTAACTCTTTTGGTTTCAGTAACACTTCATATGCCATCAATCTACAAAAGTACCACAATGGATCCTCTAGTCCACCAATTTGACCCACATTTGCCAACTAGAACCATTTAGGTTTGGGCTCAAGAGACAATCAATCACAAGTTAGGTATACTTAGCTTGTCTCGCAAATCGTTGTCTCTTTTAAGAACAAGATCACTCTGGCCAATAGGTCTCATCACTCCCTTGGAAGTTCCTACGTATGAAACCTTCAAAACTCTAATGCCTTTACAAGAAGTCGTTACCTACAAATTGCCTAGGATACCCATGGATCGAATTGGTCTACGTGTCAATTTCATCATACAAGTACCACTTTTAGGTTGTAGCTTAGCTAAGTAATTGGAGACCTTTATTCCATTCAATTTGTACCATACATGACACTTAGGAATCCATACAAATGATAGGTAAAAAGGCCGTGCTTTGGCCTCTCTAATGTCTTATCCAAGCTCATTTCCATGCCATCTTAAGCCTATAGCTAAACGGGCATAGCAAACTATCCACAGTTGCAACTGGCTATTGATCTTGGCCTCATTGACTATGTTATTTTTATAGCCATCTATAGGAACATTTCCCAGGACATCAAGGTTTCTACCTTGATTCTATCACGTATGGACATAATGGCTTGGGATCTATTCCAACTAGCCGATTATGCTACAATGCTAGTCAAGCAGGCACTTAAAATGATCTATAGCCCAAGTAATTGATTACTTAAGCTAGTTATACATCATTCCATCATTTAACCTACATAGTCATCTATGACCCTCAACCAAGGTCTTCTTTTTGATCTTGTTCCTTCACATAGCTAGCCGTGTCTATTCTTTGTTGCCTACAATAATAAGGAACACCCACTACAACTCAAGATCTTATATTTTCATTACACTTGAACAACTTCGTGTTTGTTCTAACTTGTTTGGCACTATAATCAGCTATGACACCTAACTAAGGTCTTTTTCTCAACCAAGTTCTTTTGTATAGTCAGGTTATGCTTATTCATACCTACCCACAATAGTAAGGAATGTCTATTGTCACCTAAGATCTGGCACTCTAATTGCACTTAGATTACTTTGTCATTGTTTCAACTCATCCCCCTACTGTCTTTAAACCAATTTAGAATTTACAATAGACTAATTACCAAGATCTCTAAATAAAATCCAACAATCTCAACAAAACTTAGAAAACATCAAAATTACAAACTTCTAATAAAATCCATTCTACTCAACAAAAGGATGCGACTACAATTCATCTTAATAATTGCCCACCGTAGAAGGTACTTCTCAAATCTCATGCTCTACCCTCCAATATGGCACTAATTGCTCATCCCTTGAATACTTGCTTGCTTAGAATGTGAAAGCTCAACTCTACTCATATGTTTGACCAATTAAGTTTCTTACAACCCTACTAACCTCTCTCCCTTTCAAATCTTTAATCTTTAGATTCCTTAAATAAGGGCTCTATTAATTTAGGGCTTGTTGTGGTAGAATTTCATTGGATCTTGCTTTTATGAGTTCATTTCGATGAAACTTTACTTACAAAAACTAGTTCTGATCATCGATAGCCATGGTTAGGCCACTAGTAGACTTCAACAACCCTAGTCAATCCACTAGTAGCTTTACCCGCCTTGAATAGGTTATCGATTACCCTCAATCTACCTTAAAGCCTCTAAGGGCTCTACAAGTGAGTGGGAGGGCTTAGGGTCATGGGTATATAGAGATGTGGGAGATTTATGATTCACCCATTTGGGTACCTATTATGACTCTGATTGTTGCCTTTGCATAACTAGTTGTATGTTTTGAATAGTCGATTACGACTTCCTTTATCTTGTGTAACCTAATTTATTTTGGTTATAATTTCCTTATCCAAAGTTTGACTGACATCATTCTTTTTTCTTTGTATTCTTATTTTCAAGCAAAATGTTTTTAGAAATTACTTACATATTTTAATGGTTGGATCTCAAAAGAGACTCAAGAGGGCAAAATTAAGTGTATAAGCTATGAACTTTAGTAAAATTCAATCTTCTTTTTTTCCTCTCAATCCTTTACCACTATTATGTCATTCTCTATGCATCCATTATAATTTCCATACTTTCCAAGGATTAATCTTCTAAGATCCATGTTTAGACATTTTATTATTATTCCAATATACATTGATATGTGGTGGATATTACTGGTGTAGACATGCCTAATGGCACAAAAAGATTGAGAACATAGTTGGTGTCAAAATACCTTTGTTTAGACATGTACCTTGCAGTACAAATTGAAGCCTCCCACCGTTTAAGGGTGGATTGAAGCGGGAATTGAAGTGCATTAAAAGATAGGAATGAAATACCCTATTTTCAGAAAAAAGGATATCTTTTGTGATTTATTTTATGTGCATTAGTTCATCAAAAACAATTGGAAGGATGTGGTCATCATCTTCTCTCTTTGGCTTGGGGTGTGAATTAAAGAGGTGGTGTAATGAACCTATTGGCTTGTGACTCCAAAGCATCGATTCTCTAGGGCACCTAGACAATGATTTGCTAAAGTTCTTTTATGGGGAAGCTCTCATGGTTGTTGGGTGAAGAGGCAATGATCCAACTTTTAGATGCAAATTCCATTCTTAAAGTCTACAATTTGTTTCACATTGATCTCCCTCGACACCAACTCCATTGCATCCTTAGTTTAAGGGACTCCTACACATTATACTCCTATCGTACAAACTCTTTAGCAAGAACTTATGCTTGTAGTAGCATTCACTTCAATCTATCTTCGGTTGATGCAACTAGGCTAGTTTAATATCTCACTTTGGTAAAAGTTGCCTATTTAGTTTACAAGGTTCACATACAAAGTTGGGATGGTAATAGCCATCACACCAAGGGTAGGCTTGTCTTTGCTCCGATTCCCAATACTTTGATGATTGCATCAATTTTGCTAGACAATTTACGATATGCAATTGAGTTTAGACCTAATTCCTTTTTTGAGGTTGAGAATAAATAAGTCCTTATTGAGGTTGAGTTTAAATCCCAAGTCCATGTTCTAAGGTATATGCTTAAGACAAGACCTAAATTCATCCTTTGTCTTGACCTCAAGACAATTGTGAAGCAAAAGATTTGATCCCATTGACCTTTATTAGACTAAAATTTTGACAAGTTCGTCCTTCCAAATGGGCAAACCACCTATGTTTTGTTTGACTCAATTAAGTAGGGAAGAAAACTATGTGATTCTGAGTTATGTCACGTTTTATCCTACCATCTCTTACAAATATCATCTAACATGCTTCCTATGAACAATAATTTATTTTATGAAGGTTGAACTTTTATCAAGCAGACATTTCCATGGTCACTTGAAGTTTATATTCAATTCATTTTTGACTAAACAACTTCTTTCAAAACGTTATGAATAAATCAAACATAGTTGTTCGATTAACCATCCCTACTATCAATTAACCACCTTTAATATGACCAACTCGAAATTGAGATCCCTTGAAGATGAAAGTATCTCATAAAGATCTAAGTACATTCCTTGCCCTACATACTTCAAGAAGATAGAGATAACTTATTCTTACCTTTTAAAACCAGTTCTCTCCTCTTCGTTCTCTCCTCTCCAGAACCTCTCCTCGACGAAACTTGGTGCATCCATACAGGCTTCGATCAGCTATTTGGGGTCGATCGGAGCCCCCTCTCCTTCTGGTTCTTCTCCTCCATCCTTAGGACCTCTCCTCCTTCGACATCGACATACATGGTCGTTTGTGATGGTGGTCGACGTAGGCGTGGCTTCGACGATCACAGCGGTGGTGTTGCTTCGATTTGCATGTAGGTCGTGGGCTGCTACAGTCTGTGTTGTTGCTTGTTGTTGGTGCTTGGTTTGGTCTTTTCTTTTTATTTTTTTCGTGGTGCCATTTTTTATTTTGGACCACGTGTGACCCTAAGCTTCATATGGCCAAGAATTCTAATAGATATGAGGGGTTGAATTTGTCCTTCGCGTCGAATTATTTCAACTTTTTCGTTGGCGCATTTTTTGAGTTTATTCTCGTTCACGCTTGCTATATTTACGAGCGTGGGGTTGTTCTCCTTTCGGAGGTCATTTGATTCTCGATTTTGAGACACTTTCTTTTTCTATTCCCTTTTTTTTCTGGACTGTTGCTTTTCTGAATTTTAGCCTCCTCTCTTCTCTACAGGGCAAAACTTCCTCCTATAGAGGACATAAGGACTTTTCTCTCTCCTTCTTCCCTACTGTGATGCATCATGTTATATCAGGTGCTTCCCCTTTTAATGAAAGTACCTTTTAAAAAAAAAGAAGATAGAGATAACTTTGAATTAGTACATCTAAAAATATTTAATATTAAATGAGTACGTCCAATTTTGTAATATTTTCACAAACACCCTCACAAGGCCACTCTATTTACACATATTCACCATTTACCATTTCCACTCCCAATGCCATCTATGGCAATTTTAAACCTAAAAATAATAGATCGATAACAACTACATTTCCCTCCCCTTTCCCTGTTACTTAGTTGTAAGACACTCTACTCCTCTCCCTCGAACTTTTTTTCCGGATCGCTTGCCTTGGGCCTTGATCGGCCACCGATCGCCGATCGCCCCCCCTTACACTTAGCTCGCCTTCCCCTCCCCCTTCTTCCTTCCGACGTGACTCATTGCATTGCGATGGCCACTCCCCTTTGGCTCACGACCTGCGTCAACAATGGCGGGGTGGTGGTTGTGGAGAGGCGCAGTAGCAGCTTTTGTCAGCAGCATGTTGGAGGAGGGTTCCACTAGATGTTAATCCATCACCTCCGCTCCACCTCTGCGTTTCGACGTCATTTTTGTTATGGGGGCCACGTTAAACCTGGGCTCATCACAACGGAGTAGATGGTCGGCCTTGCTCCGACCACTTATTATCCATTGGCGTGGTACATCAACGATGTCGACAACGCCTTGTCATATCTAGTGTGTGGTGCAGGTTTGCCTACAACAGAAAATAATATCTTGGATGCTTCTTTTATTTTTTATTTTTATTTTGTTTTGTGTTGGTGTTTTTTGAGTTCCTTTTTCTCGAGGGGGAATTACTTTTCCCCTCTTCAAGGAGAGTTGAGGTTGTCTTCTTCCCTTACCGATAGGTCTAGTTTGGTAAAGGGGATAACCCATCAAATAGAGATTAACCTTGTTTGATGGAAATGATATTTTGACCTAGGTTAAGAGGATTTAACATGGGAAAAGTTATTTCAAGGTTGACGTGAGATAAGTTATTTTATAGGTTAATTCATGTATTTTCATAAGTTAACTCAAAAATTTTCCAAACAAACATATGTTAACCTAACATAAAAACCTTTATAACTTTGAAACAAAATTATAAGATAACATATCTACAAAAAAAATTATCACATGAATTCTATTGTTCTATCCAAATTAATTCTTAAGAGCTATATCATGTATTATTTTGGTTCCCTCGATAAAAATTTAATTTAAAAAAAGCCTAAAATAGATAAATTCTCGTAACAATACCCCATACTTCTCTTTTCTCGCACCTTGACCCTCTACCAACCCCCGTCTACCTTCCCCAAGCTACTGGTCAATATTTGAGCCCAACATCATCCGTCTCTCGAAGAGATGAAGACAAAAGAAGGGCGTGCGTGTAAATGGATCAAAGTTACAGGGATATTCGTATAAAAACGGAACATAAAGGCATGCTTAACTTTATGCAACATTAAATGCTTACGCGGGGTGAGGATCACAATTATGTGAGGTAGAAGGGTTATCCTATTTTTCTATCTATGATCGTTTACAATGCACTGGGATAATATAAAATGTTATCATTTTGTGTAGTTGGATAATCATTGCTTGCTATGTTTATGTGAAATGAGACGGTGAGGGTTAACCTCTGGGATGTCTTATCTTGTATCAGTTTGGAATAAGTTAGCTAACTTGACAAATAAGTTAAGTTATCCCTATTTTAAATGAATAATACACCAAATAAATCAGGCCTTATGACATATCAAAATAAAGATTCTTTGAGGTGGTGTTGGTAAGTAGGTTAAGCATACTTAACCTATGTTTAGCTGATTTAGATATAGGTTGCATCTACGTTAGGTTAAGGATATGAAATTTGATACAACTCCAATTCTATGCTACCTATGGAATAAAAAGAAACTTATTCTTCCAAATTGGACACTTAACCCAATACTTACATCCTTGCCTTTTTGGTGATATTTGTTGTTGTCACGTGAAAAAAGTTATGTGTCCCTTACAATACATATGATGGGATCTACCATCTACCAAAAATAAAAAAATTATTGGTAATTTTCACTTGTAACAGAAAATCACTTGTGATTTCACCGATCATATCTTATTCGAAATTAAAAATTATCGATGATATTTGATTTCAAATTAAAAATTATCGATTATTTATTTATTCTAAAATTAAAAATTATAAGTGATTTATTTGATTTAAATTAAAAATTATTGATAATATTTAAAAAAAATCACAAACGATATTTGATTAAGAACAAAATTATCCGTTATCTTATTTTTAATCAACTCTAATCATCAACTCTGCAACTTATTCTATCTATTTATTTTATTTTCCAAATACCTTGATAGAAATAAATCTCTTTATCTTTTGACAAGATATGGTGAGCTACCAACCTCTAAATCTACTCTTTTTTTTTTTTTTTGAGGATTAAAAGGCAATCTTTATTAAGCAACCACCATAGTGATACACATAGGAGTTTGCAATCCCATACTAAAAATTACAGTATAGAAATAACATGAGCATTGAAAACTCTCAAGAGAAAGAGAAACAAGAAGACCGAAGGGATGATAGAAACCTGGAAAAGTTTCTAAAAGAAGAGAAAGTGCAGGTCTTCAACATCAACCTGGTTGCTTTGAACAAGTGAATTTACTTTCCAAGGATGCTAAATCAGAGAATATGTATGCTCAAAGAAATGCTGACCGAGCATTTTTCGAATTGTAATTAGTAGATAAAGGGATACTATCCATAATTATCATGCTACAATAAGTTTTCCACATGGGCAGTGACATTAAGCAGGCAAGGGACGAATTGAGAATCCCAAGTGTCAACTACATCCTTCACAAGATAGAATCTTGCAAGAGAGTGTGCACACTGTATCCCCAATGTTCTGACATGCGATATATAGAATAATGGAAATTGTATTAGTAAATTCTGACAACAAGTAATTGTATGAAGGGAACACCATGGCAGCTATTTGAGGTTGAGGATCTGGCAAACTCGAGAGAGAGCATCACTTAGAATCTGACCCTTTGTGAAGTTCAGAGAAAGCACCAAGTTAAATCCAAGCAGAATTGCCATAAATTCCACTTATTCTGAGAACAGAGGAATCCTTGATTGCAACTGAGATCCTTGTGCAATGAGAACAGAGGAATCCGCATTCTGAATTATCACTGTTGCCATACAGTGAGTTTTCTCAATGACTACATCAACAATTATCGAAATAAGATTATTGCCCAAACTCTATTATGTGTAATGTTAAGATTATTAAAAAATTAGAAATACAGTGAATTTTTCTCGTTGCAACCTTAAATGTAAATTACAAAAATTCAATATTACCACCTTTATAATAAAATTAAAGATAAATCAGAAACAAGTCATGACCCCCAAACCGACTTAATCCTTTATTTTATTCCACTCTTTCCCGATTCCGAATTCCGCGGACTCGTTTCCCCTCCCGAACAATCATCTTATTTCCCCCGCAATATCCGAAACCTCAAAGGGCACACGCAACAAAAGAACAAACACCAACATAAGACCTCCCTTTTATTCTTCCCTTCCCACGCTCTCCCCTCCACCCCCGACGTCGCCCCGCTCCCTCCCCTCCCCTCCCCTCCCCACACGTCTCTGCCGGCGACGTCCCCATCACGCTCGTCCGATACCCACGATGGGGCGTTCTCGGCCGTTGATCGCCCTCCTCCTCCTCCTCTCCCTCTCCATCTCCGGCGCCCTCGCTGATGCGACGATCGACGACGAACCTCTCGAGCCCGAGCCCCACGAGGCCGACTCCGCCCTCAAGATCGAGCTCGAGCAGCTCGGATCCAAGATATCGTCCTTAGGTCCGTTCCTCCCTGCCAATTTAGGGCTCCTCAGCTCTCCACGATCGTTTCCCGCTGAAACATTGGAGTAAATGTGATCCGATGGCCCGATTCTGGTGCCCTCCTCTCTGTTTGAGAATGTTTAGGGTTTCGTTTACTGCTGTGAGTTTATCTTAGTCTGTAGCATGTAATATTCACGGACGTCCCTAAAATAAAAGAGATTCCGATTAAGTCAAACGTCGGATAAAAAGCTCATCCCGTGGAGTTCGCCTGGAAAGGTTTGATTCGATTGATGCTTTCGTATGCACAACACCGGACAGTTTGCGATGGACGGACGTGAGATATTGGATTGGGACTGCGGCTGATATTGCTTTTTCCTATTGAAGTATGCTGCCAAATTCTAGTTTTAGTTTGATTATGGGAATTCGTGTGTGAGAACTTTGCGGATTTTGTTTCGAGGAGGTAATTTGGCTTTCCTGATGAGAAATGGGTGGTTGAGTATATGAAATGTTTATCGTGTAAGTTCAGCATATCGTTTTCCGGTGTTGTGATGTTGTGGTGTTGTTCTGTTGGGTTTGTGGATTGAAGTTGTTTCGTATGTTGCAGTTTTTTGATTGGTACCGTGATTTTGCATTTCGGACTTCATGTTGGAGGGTTAGTGGAAGAGAAGGGAGGGTGGAATGTCTGGGTTATCTGCGTCTGATTATGAAATTCTTATTTTCTAGATTTAAGGTGGCCTTGAGTTTGAGAAGATATTTCGTGCATGTGATTTTTGGTGTTTTGTCGTTGTTGGGATGCTACCGAAACGTGAAACACAGTACATGCCAGCGTTTGTTCGTGTTGCGCTATTTTATGTGCTATTTTATGTGGTGCTGATCTCATGCTAGGGCCATCTTATGTTGGTTGGTAGGATCTCTTTTTCTTTTGCAGTTAGATTTGATGTTCTTGTTTATGGTATATTGAAGCTATGTGATTGATAAAATGAGAAATCCTTGTGATCTATCTGTCCACTTGTCAGTGTAGATTCCTTTTAGGTGCTATGAGGGATCCTTTTTTTTTTTAAATTATTTTTAAGATGGGAACATGAGAGGTGCTCTTTTGCACTCCATTTCCCATTTTATTATCTCGTAATGTGACTTTCTTTTTGTTTTTTGTAGAGTCTAGTATTGCAGAAAAAATACGGGAACTGAAAACTAAGGATGATGCCATTTCACGTATGAATCAGCTCATCAAGGAGAAGTCTGAGAGCATAGTTGTGTTGCAGAAGGAAGTCGAGGAAGTTGAGGTGATAATATTAGCTTGATGGTCCAACCATGATCCTGTTCTTTCATTTTTTTTTTTATCTCATCCATTTAGTGTCTACTCTTTTACTGTTATATCCATGTAGAAAAAGGGTGCAGTTGATGCTGCAGAGTTGGTGGAGAAGGTCCATGCACGGGCTGCTGGATTGGAGAAACAGGTAAATCACAGAGAATCTTGTTTCCTCAAATGTTAATGGGTTTATGTCTTAAACTAATTCTGTGGTCAGATAGAGAAACTTGAGAGTGAATTGCAAGTGCAAAGTCAGAGAAAAGATGCCTTAGAAGCCCGGGCTAGTGCAGCTGAGAAAAAAACTGAGGAATTCAAGTTGAAGTTGGAGACTGTGAGTATTCTTTAAGTTTCTGCGAGAAATTTTATTTTGTGTGCTGCTATGCATGTTAATACCATAAGGGCCATGGTTTATGATGTTTGACAAAGATGGGGGATGTTCTCCTTATGCTACTATCATCTATTGCATTTTTGAGTCCGAAAGGATTGGAGGGGCAATACAGTATCCATAGGTTTCATTATCATATGTACATGTGGATATTGATTTCAGTAGTAGCTGGTCAAAGAAGTGTGTAGTCACAACCTTTGTAATGGGAATGACAGAGAGAAAATGATGCTGATACAAATATTGGTGAGAACAGGACCCCTTTGAGAAAAACTGTGTGCAGATGACCTTTTGTAGAGTTGTTAAATGTATATCATCCATAGAAAGGTTGATCGGGAATGCTAATCTTGGATAAACTTCACTCGAATAAGTCTAGAACGTACTGTAAAGGTATGCTAAATCCAAAAAAGATTCAGTCACTGATATATTATTTACATGAAACTTTATAATTGTCTCCATGCCCATTTTTTCCTTAGTTTTTTACTCCATATCTCATGGAAATTGGTTGCTCTAGCAGACAGACATGTTCGTATCCATTGGAATCCCTGGTTCCATGTATTCTGGCTTGTGGCCAGAGTCTATTTTCTTGATGAAATTTCATCCTTCTAGTTTTCAGTGTACTTAATGAAATTTTGCAGTTGAGTTCCGTACTTTTCTCTGCCGATTGCTTAATAGCCAATGTTATGGCTAAAACATCTTTATATTCAGGATATTTTTGACCTTTTGGCCACCCTTATCGTGAATTTGCCTGTGTTACCTTCTTTGGACAAGTTCAAAGCCGGTATTCCTGTTTGACCCTAGAAGTGAATTGTAACAGTCATTCTGCATTAATGTTCTCAAAATTATCAGTGTATGCTGATCATCTAAGAAGTAATTTTGTGATTGATGTCTCTGATTCACGAGGTGCTATATAGTGAAGCCTACAAGGATGATATTCATGAAAGAACTGGTCCTGACAGCTGTAGTATTATAATTTCATTCTTCTTATGCTAGCTGTAGTACTATAATTTCATTCTTGTTATGCCCTTTTTTCATTTGATCAACCTATTTTTGTTCCTTCATTGAACAAATCTGGAAGAGGATATTGACTCTGTCCTGTTGTGTATTCTTCAGTTGCAAAAAAGAAATGAAGAACAGAAGCAGAGAATGAAAAAAACTTCTATTGCACTCAAAGTTGCAGAGGTTTGTTTACTTAGAAAAGCTTGCCGGTACCAGTAAGCTTGTATTTTCCTAGTACGTCATGTTCATTGCTTGTTTATCTACTCCTTTCTGTTGCAGGAAGGCTTATTGAGAGCCCAAAAAGAAGCGGCTTCAGTGAACAAAGAGCTGAAACTTGTAAGGATTTCTCACAAATTAGATAGTTTTTATGGATGATTAACATTTTGTAATGCCTCCATTTCCCCTGTCACTGAATTGTTAGTTTTAAGTAATATCACATGCCATATTTTTTAAAAGCACTTCAGTGACTGGTGAGATATGAAGCTAAAACAGGAAAACATCAGTTGGCTATTTAATTTTAATATCTATGTCAGGAAATTTAGTACAGAGACTTGACCTGTCAGCCTACTGCACTTGAAGGAGGGCCTTTTTTCATTTTTTCGACAGTTGTTTATGACTTAATTTTTTATTAAGATATTTTCAAGTAAAAAAAGCTAAAAGTAGTTTGAAAAAACTGCTAAAATCTGTTGAATTAACTGACAGTAGTGAAATCAAGAAGCCAATGTAAATGAACTCATATCTCTAAAAGTGCCTATGTTGGCTGAAAATTAGCAAATTGATTCTTTGTGATGTTCCAATGAATTTACTGAAACTTGGTCTGTTGCAGGGTAGCTCTTTAAAATGTTTTCATCTGTGTGAGTGTGGATGATGGAGGTGGCTTTGTGTTCTTGAGAGAAGGCCCAAAGCCTCACCTTTTTCATGAGAAATAAGCCATACAGATGTTCATACCAACACGAATGATCTAACCCAAAAACTCAAAGCAAGATGTTCTTAGATAAACACATTGTCATATGCATACACTAACCTGGAAATTATGTGCCAAACACAGAGTGATTTTTTTAGCAAGCACTTGCATAGTTAATGTAATAAATTCTACATTGCCAGAAAAATATAATAAATCATACTTGCATACAGAAAGTTTACTTTTGCTTTTTTGTTTTTTTAAATGTGAGATGATCCAGGCTATGCTTGTATTTTTGTTGGATGAAAAAGCTTAATTGAATACATGCTGTGGATTTCCCTTGACACTTACAACCACTAAGGAAGAAACAACATGCTCAAAATAGTAAAATAACAAAGCAAAATTGGCTAAAAAAGCCTGATAACCAAAGCAACCGGTATTATAAATAGTAATGGTATGTTGACCTTCATCTTAGCTTAGCTCTTGGCCTCTTGTGTTCCCTTCTGTTTTTCTTGAAGCTTTCTTCAAGCCCTCTTCTTCTTTTTGTTTTAATGTGTTAATTTTTTTTCTAATTATGTTATATCCTTTCTAACATATCATGAATCCACCTTTCGCTTTCTTCCCTCCAGCTTGATGATGATTTAATTAACCTACAAAAGGTGGGGGAGGGCTTCACATGAAAGTGTTTCCCAACCTTATTTTATATCACTTTCCAGTTCCGTCACGTTATCCTTGCTGGATACAAAAATGCTTTATGTGTTATTTATTTATTTATTTGTATTTTTTATTTTTAAAGAAAATTGAGTTCTTATTGTACTAAAACCTTATCTTTTTTTAATATGTAAATTTCTATTTCTAAATGATTAAGGTGATCCTTAATAATATGATCTAAACGACGTGGCATGCTGGTGAGATTTTGTCGAAATGACCTACTTTGGTGCCTGCCTCATATTGGCGTGTATTAATGTTGAAATTCCTGGATGTTGCTAGCATGCCAATGCATTTCGACGATTTTGGTTCTCACGTCAACTATTTTGATAATTTTGACAATATGTCGGGGTTTGAGCCAAAATTTTCTTTTTTTAAATGGGAAATGATATGTTAGATACATGATTTCTTAACCCATAACTCTCCCTTAAAAAAGGCATCTTGCCTTTGTCTCCACAAACTATTGACCCTACAAAAATGACAATTATTGTTGTATTTGAATTTGGACTTTGAATTTGGTTATGCAACATGTTATATCGAACTTAAATTTGAACATGTTGTATTGCATATTTTATTTGTTCGCTACATGTAGCATTTGAACTTAGGTGTATAATATTCCCTTGTTGCATAACCTTGTAGGTTTTCCAAATTCCTCTAAAAAAAAATACGTTTTCTAAATTAGTAAAATTTGATTTTTTAATATTATAATGTGAAAATTTTCTTTGTTAAGTCCTTATCAAGTGTTTTAATAGCATAATTATACAATTTTCTTGTAATTCTAATCATCTATACTTATAAACTAAAATTGGGTTCCCCTTTTGCCATGCGTCGGTCCCTTCCCCTCTCCCCCACCCACTCGCTCTCTCCTCTTCTCTCTTTGTCTCTCCCTCGTGTCTCTCTCTCTTCACATTTAATGTCATCCCTACACGTTCTCTCTTTCTTTCTCCCTCCGTTAATGCCATCCTCTCTCTGTCTCTCTCTCTCTTTCTCTTTCTCCCTTTGTTCATCCCATGAGTTCTCTCTCTCTTAAATTACGATCTCATCATTATTTTTCAAAAAAAGCATCACATATAAATACACACATCTCGACCCCTTGTCCATCTCTCTCTGTCCCTTCCACTTTCGCTCCCCCACTTAACTCCACAAGGTCCACACACACACACACACACACACACTATATATATATATATATATATATATATATATATATATATATATATATATATATATATATATATACACATTATTAAATAAATTATATTTTAAAAAGATGTTTATATATTTGAAATAACATATATCATAATCTTAAAATATAAATTGTGCATTTTTGTGTGACTATTTTTGTTTGACAAGTTATTTTAATATGTCCCAAAGGTAGATTTAATTGTGTTGCTCCATATGTGTGATAAACATTCTTCATTTATTTATTTATATATTTATTTTATAGGCAAGACAACTACTTTTTTTTTGGAATAATTTGCTTTGCATGAAGTCTTGTACATTGTACATTAAAGGCATTGGATATAGGGATGTAAATAGGATCAGGTTTGAGTTGAGTTTACATATTTATTTAGTATTTACTTATAGAGTATCTACTTAGTATTTACTCATGGCATTTAATCGCTTTTAATCTCTCTCTCCCTCTCTTCAACTGCATTTAATATGAAAATAACTTTAAATTTACAAATTTTGTTGAAGCAAATTTGAATTTCCTTGTAAAAATATTGAAGATTATTTATCAATCTTTGTTTGTGCTACTATATCAAAGTTAATTTATGTTTATCTATACATTAAACTACATTTTTTTTACCATGGAACATTTCTAATTATACCTTCGCATATAGGTTGCTTAAAAAAGCTTTAGGTCAAATGTTGTTAGTATTCTTTTTAGTTTTTTCCATACATATTGTGCACATCATATATTTTTAGTAGACCTCGTCGCTCACATGGTTGGTGATGTTTGATCGCCCGCGTGGATTCCCATGTTGCTCTCTCTTTGTTTTTTTCCCCTCATCAGTCCCGTAGCGAAGTGCGGGGCCAAACACACTAGTTTTAACTAAAATTTGGTGTTTCCTTGACATGCGTTGACGTGCCTTCGAAGTGGACAATTTTCAAGGCCTCAAAATTGTTAAAATCCAACGTCGAAATTCCAGCATTTGCACTACATGCCTCTGGCATGCCTCTAAAATATGTACTTTGAAAATTACCAAAACGACATCGAAATTAGCACTTCGAACCTTGCTTATAGGATTGGATTTGCCACATTGGAAACCATATTGGAATGCGTTTGACTCTTCAAACAAAAAATAATGGAATGTGTCTACCCATGTTCCGGAACCAAGAAGGGCTTTTTCTCATAGCTTGATCAGGAGGCTGGGCCCACATATTGTATTTCCTTATCATTTTCCTTTTAACTAACTAACTTAACGTTGAACAATGAAAAAGTACCAATCAGTCCTTATCAAGCCTGGATTCATTCCATCTATTTGGGAAGCTGGGTGAAATTTAACGACTTTCTTATGATGTTTCCCTATCAGTCTAATGAAGAACAACCTCCATTAAATTGTTTTTAAAGAAAGGATCTCTCTCACACCAGATAGCTAATGTGCTCATCTCGCTCATCAAGGATGAACCAGTAGGTAGCTGCTTGAGCTGTGTGGAAATGTTTTAGATTCCAGCCATGAAGAAATCTACAAGCACTTATATTTTCATTAATAACGAAGTAGAGGCCAAAAGTTCAAAGGGCTTTCTTCATGATGCTCCCCTGCTGCTGAAATGAAGAAAAACCTATATTAAATTTCTTTGTTGTAGAAAGGAGTAGATACTTATCATTATTGCTGCTCATGACGTATTATTCAGGCAATTTAAGGATACATAATTTAGTATGACATGGTGATCATATCCTTACACAGTCATTGACCTAAAAAGGAGAGTGTGCAATAATGTTCCACTTGTTAAAACCACAGACAGGAAGAATGCCACTACTCCCAAGGAGTCCATTCAATTGGATACTCCAAAGATATCTTGAACTTCTCTGGAACATGCCTTACACAGCTAAAGTCAGTGTGTCTGCCTTTCATCTCCAAAAAACATTTGCAGTTGTTTCACAATCAGGAACTTGTTGTAAAGAACGGCAGACAGGGTGAGGGTAGGGAGGGATGGCAAGTGGAGGGGAGGGTGGGCGAGAGAGATGCCGCTCCCATTGGCTTATATGTAGTTTTATTTTTTGAAGTATTTTTTCTCACAAACACTACAACCCTCCTTCAAAGGTATGCTGTCTGTTTTCCTGGAAATTGCCTTGAACCAAATCCCTGATGAGAGAATAGTATCTATTGCATTTAAAGTTGTGAAACAAAAACATGCTTTGTAAGAATTGTGGGGAATCTCCACTCAAGCCAGTTAGTTTGAGTTGGAAGTTTTCACATGGTATATCATATTAATTTGTCCTTGTGTTGGATAAAAGATCATATGTGTGGGGCTATGTTGAGAGAATAGTACCACACCTAGAAGTGTGAAAATACAAGGTCTTTATTATGATAACTGGGCCGTTCCAATGGGATTTTCTCTGGACCTCCCTGGTGAGGAGGGGGTTCCCTCAAATCTGGATAGTCTGGATGAAAAGGTGTGTCACCACAACATCCTTCTCGATCTTGATTAATGGGAATCCTACGGGTGGATGGGTGCAACCTAGGAGGGGTGTCAAGCAGGGTTGCCCTCTTGCCCCTATGCTTTTTGTGTTGGCGGTAGATGCACTTGTGCTGGTGGCTCACAGGTCTTGTGCTAGGGGGTTGATAAGAGGATTTGGGGCTGAACGATCTTACAATGTGCGGACGACACCTTGTCCCTGATTGAGGGATCAGCCCTGGAGGCTAAGAGGATGAGGATTCTGTTGGAGCTCTTTGGTGAGGCGTCGGGGCTACGAGTTAACTACCAGAAGTCGAGCTTTGTCCCTTTCAACATGTCGAGTGAGGAAGTGGAGGTGGTGGCTAGTGCGCTTGGGACAGAGGTAGGTGAGCTGCTGTTGATATACCTGGGTTGCCTTTGTCGGATTGTCGGCTCAGAATGCATGATTGGCTACAACTGCTTGAGAAGATTGAAAGGAGGTTAGCGGGTTGGTCATCTAAACTTTTGTCGAGGGGAGGAAGGCTGACCCTGGTGAAGGCAGTGCTGTCCTTCATGCTAGCATTTTTCCTATCCGTTTTCAGGGCGCCGAGGCAAATCGAGAAGAAGATCATAGGGTTGATGAGAGACTTCGTTTGGTCTAAGGTAGAGGCGGCAGGGAAAGGGACAAGGCTGGTGGCTTAGGAGGAGGTTTGTCGACCGATGCAGGAGGGCGTATTGGGAGTGCGAGATGTGGAGAGAGTTAACCTGAGCCTTCTGACGAAGTGGATAGTTAGACTAGTGGGACGTGAGCAGGGTCTTTTTGGTGATGTTTTGCGCTAGTGCTATGGTTCCTTCCACTCATGGGGGCCGTTGGAGAACCCTCCTCTGGGGGCTTCTCATTTTCTTGGTGGCTTGGCGACGGTGGCATTGAAGGTGTGGTCCTTTTTCACCCCTGTCCTTGGAGTGGATGATGCGTTCCGGTTCTGGCTTGATGATTGGCAGGGGGTTGGTTCTAGCCTCTATGATAGGTACCAGCGCCTCTTTGTGAGGGCGATGGACCTGGGAGCTACTGTGGGAAGTTGCTGGGATGGAGCTTGGTGTCCAACCTTTCGGGGAGGTCTCTCGGATCAGAGGCTTCTGGAGTTCCAATGGTTGCATTAGGAACTAGAGGGGTGGGCATCGGAGGTGGGGAACGATACCTTATGCTGGGAGGAAGGGGATTTTGCTGTCGCAAAGGCATTTCGTAGGTAGGTTCTGTTCGACAGAATGATGATGTTGATCTTTTGAGGGATTGCAAATTACTCTGGTTGGCGGACTGCCCCCTAAAAGTCAATATATTCTCTAGGCTTTTACGGAGGGGAAGGATCGTGACGAAGATGTGGAGGGCAAGGTGGGCCCAAACAGAGGATGTGAGATGCCCTCTTTGTGATGGGGCAGAGAAGGATATACAACACCTTTTCTTCTAGTGTCCTTTCATTGTGCAGGTCTAGTAGAGATTGGGAATCGGTTGGATAGATACACATGACACGGCCGGCTTTTGGTCTTCGTTCCAAAGAGGAAATGCCTGTGGAGGAGGAAATACTCTTTGTTCAAAGAAGGAGAGAGCTAAGGTGTTGGAAGTCCTACAGGGAGTTTGGTTAGGGAGGAATGGTGTGGTGTTTCGGGAGGTGAGGCCCTATGTGGAGAATTTTGTCTCCTCCATTTCCTCCTAGGTGGTGTTTTGGGAGTCCATTTTGTAACTGATGATGTAACACTTTGATAGCTTGATGGAATGAAGTCGGGTGGTTATTATTCAGATAACTGACCTTTTGCTTTTCAAAAAAAAAAAAAAAAAACTAGGCCTTTCCACTCATGGCATTAGTTTTGCCTTGGATGCTCGCACAATCCAAAATAGATTTTGAGTAATCCACAAAGAAAAGGGTCCTCAGTTATAAGGCTGCAACACAACAGTAACCAATCTTTTAAGTTCTACAAATTGTTACTTGAAGTTAATTTAGTGCAACATTTTGGTCTGTATCTTGCAGTCTTGTTAGCAAAAATAATCCTGTATCATTGCTTGTGATGTAAGAAGGCCTACATCACGGCATTATATTTCTCTTTTATTTGGCCACCAATCTTTGCTGCCTGTTTATGTCGTTTTCCCCATTTTTGTTGCAAAGTATACCATTGCTTGTAGCAACTAGCGAGAGTAGATAAAACAAAATGTTAGAGTTGGTGTAACAATAGGAAGAAATGGCATTAAATTGAAGTGTAGTGTTGGTCAGAAAGAAATGAAAGGTTCATATATTGCTTTTGATGGCATACAATCATTCTTGCTAACGTCATTGTGATGTGGAGGCCAAAATGCTACAACAACGACAACAACAAAGCCTTCTCCCATAACGAGTGTGATTGGCTATATGGATGCTTTGCCTTTACTTAGATGTATCTTGGGACATTCATGGGTGCTGATTCAGGTAATCAAGATCATGTTAATTGTTTCCTTTAAGTACTTCTTTGGTCTTCCTTGACCCCTTCTCAAGGGCTCAATAACCTGTCTTGGGACCCCTTTTTTTGGTTAGAGCCTTGGTGATGGTCACCTGGGAAGAGAGTTATGAAAATGCACACGCCTCCAATTCAGAGACTTACAGAAAAATGCATTTCGTTGGTCTAGCTGATCCATCAAGGGATCCACATCACATGGTTGAATAAGGGGAGACACCATGCAGAATTCAAATAGCTTCTATCATGATGGTTGCGAATCCTACAGACAATTGGGTTTTCAAGTGTATGATGACTAGTACCTTTCAAAAAAAAAGATGTGTGATGTTGCATCGTTGATGCTACAGTAGAGGCAATTGGCTTTGGTATATGTGGAACAATCCTTCATGAAAGGGTAGGCCTGGACATTATCATGAATTCTAGCTTATCATTGAAGACAAGTTGGTGAGACGATGTGCCCAAGTCTTGGTTTTTACTTGGAGTCGATTTCTGGGGGTTAACAACTGCACTTGGGTTTTCTTTTTGTTATCATCTGTCAACTTTTAGATTTTATCTTTCATCTGTATTTTGTGCATTGGGTGATACATTTTGCAATCTGGATGTGTGTGGGTTGTACTTTTATTTTGTGCCTCAACAAAATGCTATGGTGCCTTCTTTCAAAAAGAGAGAAAAAAGAGAGAATTCTTAGGACTTGTTCTGGATATTGTCCAATCTATGTGGCAGTAATCATCTTAGCTATGAGCATATTAATATTTGTGTGGTGTTTAGAGAGAAGAAAGTAGAAAGAGAAATGGAGTATAAACCAAGCCACTAGGTGGAGCAAACACTGTAATTTTTATTCTCAATGCTATCTAAAAGCTAACTGTTGGAGGCTGCTATGTTATGGCACCATTTGATACAGAATAGATGATGGAAAATTTACCCCATTTTTTGTGATGGATGATGGAAAAGTTATTCAAATGGGCTTTTGCATCATGTTATACAAAACTGCACTGATCCAGTCTGGCACCGCTATCCATTCCAAAATAAACTTATTTTGGTTGGGATGTATATCAAGTTCTTCCATAATAATCTCTTGGATCTATTCTCCCATGCATGACTTCACTGATTTCTTTCCTCTAGCATCATAACCAGAAACAAAAAGGCAGACTGAGCTACTCACTTCCTATTTCTCATTCTAATCCATGTTGAGGAATTCCAATTTTCATGACTTACCCAATATTAATCACCATAAAATGGACTATAAAATCAGACTTACTTTACCATTTATCCAAAAATCTATTACACCTAAGACAAAATCATTATTGAAACTGCAACAATTTTTAACCTATTCATGAAACTTAAAACACCCAAAGCAACGGTTAAAAAACAAACACCCAGAACAAACTCATTACAGAATCTACGGAAATTTTTTAAACCTATCCACAAAACTACAATCCAGAAATTGAAACCCAACTAAAACCTAATCAATCAAAATAACAGTAGAACACAAGGAAGATCTAATACCAGCAAACAAGTAGAGAAATTGGACCCAAGTCCAACTTGCAGATTGGAGACGAGGATCGCAGCTGGCAGAGATAAATATTTTCATGTCAAGCACTTCGATGGAGACCTACTTTTGACACAAAGCAGTGCCACATCAGCCAAGGAGACAGTGTAACCATATTGCTTTGCACATTTATGTGGACAACATGCCATCCCTGTGGAAAATGAGCAAGAATTGCAGTAGTGCACTGATGACCCATTGTCCTTGCTTGATTGGGCTGCAGCAGGACTTTATCTGGGGAAGACAGATGTTAGGGCAGGGACATTTCTTTTAGTAATTTTAAATTGTCTGTGTGTGTGTTTTTTCAGTGGTTGGGGAGGCAGGGGCTTGAGCCGGAGCATATTAGATGTTAGAGGAGATAAATGAGGAGAGGTAGGTGACTTATTGGAGATTTGGAAGAATGGCATTGGCGTCATTAATGGTGGTGCCGTTGAGAGATGTGTTGGAATTGCTTTGGCCCTAACAGCTAGAGCAACAGGAGTTTAAGGGTGAAAGCTCAACCCAGGTGGTCACACATGTTAGACAAATCAAGGATTGGGATCAAATACATGACAGACTTACCTGATATTATAATCACCATTGTTCAGCAAGAAGAATCTAAGGCTCTTCGAGAATGTATTTTTTTGGGGATTCCAACAATTTGTTCAATGAATATATTGTGACTCTGATCATCTTGATCTTCCAATTCCAGCTGATGGTGATGCTATATCTTCAATACAATTGATTGTTTATAAATTGATAATTGCAGTTAATGAAGGTTGTTCAAAGCTATATAAGAAATCATTCATTTTGATAAATAATAAAGCTAAGTTGGGAAGATGGTATTGAGATCATTGATGGTGGTATCGTTGAGAGATATGTTGGGAATAGCTAGTCCCCTGATAGCCATGGTAGTAAGAGCGCAAGGGGGATATCTCAACCCAAGTGGTTTATGTGTGTTGGTCAAAGGTGTCAGGTTAACTTCTCCCAACAGGTGTTTGGTTCTCCATCCCTTTTGGTAACAGGTAGGGTTAACCCACTCTTAAAGTAGGCCTAGAAGCCCTCTGAAGATTAAACTTTGTTACTCTTTGATCTGAACAATGGCCAGCCATCAAAAAATAGACCATGTGTTGGAGGAGGGCAGTTTGATCCATTTTGAAACTTTCTGCCCATCTGTAATATGATTTTCAGAAAGGTGGATCTTTGAACTTGTGTGTGGTTTAAAGGATTCCAGATCATGCAGTTCTATTCAGTTATAAGATGTCAAGAATAGCATGCGTGGAGTGTGGAGGCTCCCTTGGACGTGGAAAAACAGTCCACAAGGGGACTGACCACGTGGAGATCAGGGAGAGGAGGAGCAGCAGCCACCAGCTGCTATGGTGGAGGCCAACTGCCTGAGGTGGTCGGCTGCTATGGTGGCTGGCTGCTCTGTTGACAAGAGAGAGAGAGTAGAGGAGTTGAGGAATAGGAAGTATTATTAGCAAACTCAAAGAATAAATACTAGAGGAAGACTCTCTTTTATAAAAGAGTGAATATATTCTCTAAACTTCGAAACAACTCAATCAAATCAAATCTTCTAAAACAAGAAAATAACTAATTCCTAAAACAGTTTTACTAAAACCCACTTAATAAAAATACCAAAACTTGGAACGCAAGACACCCAAAAACAGGACCATTGGTCCTCATTGCTGCCGGCCCTGAGGGCCCCACTGCTGTTGCCATGTGGCAGTCCCACATGACTCTTTATTCCTAACATAAGATATGAAACCTTTAAGTGATATTTTGGGAAGTTGTGTCCTTTCGTCCCTAATCGATTTGACTTCCCAGCCATCTTAAGAATGTCATCGGGAATGGGAGTCCTTCATGACAGCACTCATAGGTATTCTGAAATGTGATCTAAAACTCCTGTGGAAATGCTTCATTTCAATCATCTGCCACTTTTTTCAAGTAGGATGCTATTTGTCTTTCTAGTGTGTTAATTAATTTTTCAGCATTTATAATTTCAGCTGAGCATTGATTTGCCATTATTGCTTGTTGCATGCATATAATATATTTAGATCTTTTTTTTGGTTAAGGAAATTTTGATCAATGTTGTTTTTTCCTTCTTTTCGAAAAGAAAAAATAGTAATGCTTGACTTCTGACACTTTCCTTATCAGATCTACGAAGCATGGTTGCCACATTGGCTTGCAAATCATTTTGAAAATTGTCAGGTAGGAAGGTCAATGACTTGCTTGTTTACTATTACCATTCTCACTATTTTTAATTTTCTTTTGCAGGAATTTGCAGAAACTAAGTGGAAAAGGCATGGAAAATTTGCATTTGATACTTTTGTTCAAAAGGTCATCTTCTTTGAATATTTTGAGTTCCAGTAATATGCAATTTTTGTCATTGTGTGCAGATTCCTGATGAGCTAACTTACATGCTTTATTCCCATTGCAGGCTTCAGAAGTAGCAACTGGGGTTCAGAAGCATGTTGACCCTCATCTGAAAACTGTGAAAACTGTAAGTTCCTTGTATCTTCTGTATGAAGTGTTTATTCTCCTTTAGATAAAAAAAGTTCTTCAGAGATGTTTATTTGGGAATCATGGAAACTGGTAGAACCTTGTACAATCATACAATTATGAAAGCGACAGGCAAATAGATGGATGGTAAAGTTGCAGATGATGAAGATTTATTCTTTTCCTGGAAAGACTTTGATTAAGTTGGGCACAGTTGTCATCAGAGCTCCGCTGATTTAGGCAAAAGCCACCCGTGTAGGGCAGATAATCTATATTGCAAGTAGCAGTGGTTTATCTTCTAAAAACAATGCTTTAGATGAACTTTGTCTAAGTTGGAATTAAGAACTTTTCAAATCCAAGCATAAAGCAAACTATTTAGACCTTCCGGGATCCTGGTGTAAAGTAATTTGGGCAAATGAATGGTGCTTTCAGCTTTGTCCTCATCTAATCCAAATGGCACTCTCAATTTTTATGATCCTCAACTGTAACTCTTCCCACGCTTATCAGATTGCTTGCATGTTTTGGAAGATTGATATCTTTCTTTTCTTATTCTTCTGGTTCATATTCATATGTGTTCCATCTTAAAGTTATTCATGCCTTTGTAATGCTCCATTCTATGTTTTTGCGAAGAAATGGCTGCCTGTAGTGGAAGAGAGGTGGACAGCTTTGTCACTATTTGCAAAGCCTCACATGGAATATGCATCTGCCAAAGCTGTTGAGATCTATGAGACCTCTAAAACCACCGTTGAACCACATGTTAGGAGAGTACAAGAAGTAGCACATCCTTACATCCTGGTAACTTTCAAAACATGTAGATTTCATGTCTTTTCTTTCATCTTGTAATGCTTTTACTGCTGCTCTGTTTGTTGCATTGCATTATGATCTATTTTCTGCTGACAGCAAGCAAAGAAGATTTCAAAACCATATGTTGATCAACTTGCCACAATTGCTAAACCACATGTTGAGAAAGCTCGCATTGTGTTGAAGCCACATGCGAAAAAAATTGTTCGTCACTACGCAAAATTTCTTAAATCCGCAAGAGCATACCATCTTCAGGTTCTTTTTCTTGGCCTTTTGAAATTTCTTTGTTTTGATTAGAGTTTTGGAATTCGCTCTCTCTGTGATGAAGAGAATAAGGAAAATCGAATCTTAGACTAGTAGTTTTCATTGTTTAGAAAGTATTAAGCAGTAGATAGATAGCCTGTGGACTGCTTAGGCAGCCACTTGAATCTATGCTGGGGAATAAGATATTATAACAGTTATGTAGGAAAATGTGATTGCTAACTGTTGTGAGTGGAATCGATGATTGTATTATGCGGGGTTATACCTCTATTTATAGATCATAAAGGAAATCCGAAAAGGTAATAACTGTGTACATGAAAATAGCCTAATTAAGACAAAGGATCAAAAAATAAAAAACAAGACATTTTTGATCTCCTAACTTCCCCTTAAGCTCTTTTAAAAAAAAAACACACTTCTCCTTAAGCTGGAACTAAAAACCCCACATGCTTAACTTGGAACGAATGACCTCTAGTCTACATTAAGGGGGAGCCTTGGTAAAGATAATACTCATTCCCTTCCTGAGCAGGCACAGGAGGAATGTGACTATTTTTCACTTGCTCTTTTGTCAAGGTCAATATGGGATTGGTGTAGGTTGCCTTGGGAAGAATTGTCATCCTTCAAAGAATTTTGGAGGAGCTTTCAAAATGGTTCCGTTCAGATAAGGAATGGGTGGATCCTTTTACAGACATTTGGGCAATCCGGTTGCAAAGGAATGATACAATTTTTAGGGGAGAGTAGGCTTTTTTCTGGAGAATGTATGTAGAGATATAGGGGCTTTAAGAGGCTGTGGGTGGAGTTGTGAACCATCTTTGTCCTTCCTTTAACTGTTTTATGTTTAATAAGGAAGATTGCCTCTAGTCCTATGTGACTATCCTTTTTCTCATAAAAAAGCTCTTAAGTTTGCAACAATTTACATTTGGTTCATACCAGATAGCATTTGCATGTAGACTTCTTAACGAAGTTCACCATTTAGAAAAATGTCCTTTATATCCAACTCATACAGTTGCCAAGAAAACTGAACAAGTACTACAACCCTTACCAATTCCATTTTTTGCAATATGTGTATAAGTCTTCAAGTAATCTATACCATACTTTGAGTAAAACCTCTGTAACCACTTGGGCCTTGAATTTGTCAAGCACTCTTTTTGTCTTTGTATTTGAGAGTACACATGCATCTTGAGCATACAATGTGGGTATCTTTTGGAAAGTCCAGCACATCCCTGGTATTTAAAAAATGCCCAAATTTCTTCTTGTATTTCTTGTACAAATTTTAGATCAAATTGATCTTTGGGAACAAACCTAAGACTATACGGCGAAGAAGATAGAAAGCTTTCATTATTAACCTGTTGGCATTCTGGACATCACTCGCAAACCCATTGGTATGTTGGACATTACTCATGAACTCTTTGATGTCCTTTTTCATGGCATCTCACCATAATCCTCTTTTTAGGTCTTGGTACATCTTATTACTTCATGGATGGATTATGAGTTTAGTATGGTGTTATCCTCTAGTTGGCTAAAAATAAATCTGCACAATTTCTACCCCGACATTATTAAATAAATATAAGTGTAGTAGGACCATACATCAATGAAAGTCACTCACAAAGTTCTTATACCCACAAGTCAACCTACACCTTAGTATGCATTTACTAGAAAAATATGCTTGGGAGGTGGAAAGCTTGCGACAAGACATTTTCTTTTGAAAGGGAGTGGGAGACGAAGGGCTTAGGAGTGCATGGACTCTTGGATGAAGATGTGTATTACCTTAGTGTCGGCTATTGTTCTCATCGATAGTAGGTCGAAGGGTGGTTGGATCTATCCGAGGAGAGAAGTATGGCAAGGATGCCTGCTTGCACCAATGTTGTTCGTCCTTACGATTGATTTCCTACAGGATGCTTGCTACTCCCTTTGTGATGTTACAGAGCCTCGCAGTTTTAGGGTTCGCAGAGGTGGTACGGTGGTTCTTCTACTTTAGTATGTCGATGACACCATCATTTTCATGGAGGGATCCATTGAGGATGAGTGGCCCAATCGCCTTCTCATGGATGTGTTTAAGGGGGTGTCGGGTTTGAAGATGAAGCTACAGAAGTCAGGGTTCTTGGCCTTTGACATGTCCAGTGAAATGGTGATGCAATGTGGAGAGGTCTTGGGGCTCCAGGAGCTGGCTACCTATTCAAATATTTGGGCTTCCCATAAACCACAAGGTGCTTCACCTTTAGAGAGACTCAAGAAGAGGTTACAAGGCTGGACCGTTGGATTGCTCTCAACTCAAGGGGAGGTAGATAGGTTTTACTTCCCTACGTGGTCTCGGCCATCCCAATCTACTTCCTCCTGACAATGAAGATCCTGGCAAATGTGTTGAGGAGGATTAATACTCTTAGGCGATGGTTCCTATACTCCCTAGGATTGATACAAATGTTAGTCTGACTTGTTGCATTTTGGACAGCTGTATGTCAAATAGCTGAAATTACGAATAAGGTAACATATCATTCAAGATCAATTTACTTGATGTGCGCTGGTTTAGAGATATGAATGATTTAGATGATCCAATAGCATATTAAGAAACCATCAGGATATTCGTGATCTGATTTCAACTTGAGGAATGGCAACCTTCTCAAAAGACTATTATTGGATTAATGTTTTCGAATAGATACTTAGAATTGTCATTCAAGTTCAGTCAAAGAGTTGATTTGATGAGATAAGAGATAAGTGAAGGCCATCTCCATTGTTGTCATGGAGAAGATATATCCTTTGACTCGAGATAAATATGCGTCACTCTCTCTCATGAAAAGGGGTATGCACTTCTATTCTTGAGTATACATAGTCGGTAGACCTATAGTGGATACGCTCTTCGAAGTGTTGATATTAGAAATTTGGTCTATATGTGAAAGCATAGGAGATGCGTGACTCAAAAGGATCGCATTAATCTACCATGTGTGTGGAGTGGATTGAAGGAATGAGCTTACTCTAAATATATTGGAAAAGATAAATTCCATTTATGCTTGTTTGGACTCATACATGAAATAGTAGACAATCTTTTTGTGGAAGGAGATGGTTTCTATTCTCACCCCAATGACACTAAGAGAACATGAATATTTATGACCCTTGATAGGGATGACAGATGATTAATAGGATTATACCTCAAAGTCATATTATCCTCTAGTGTGAAGGATTTGTGGGTGTTGGGAATACTTAGCAGTGACGTGATGCCTAAATTTCATCATCTTAAGCGTTTTATCATTGGTGTAATGAGACAAACAATGCTTTCATTGGAGTTAGTTGGGAGAAACAAATAACTTGATTATTCTCCAAAACCCTACCTCTCTTTATATATATAGAGAGAGGTAGGACAATTACAACATAGCTCTAATAGAAAATAAAAAATAACAATCACACCCATACATAATAATAAAAATATAATACGGATAGTAGGGGTACAATACTCCCCCTGAAGCTGCAGCATAGATGTTAACCATGCTCAGCTTGGAACAACAGACATTAAAGACAAATCTAGTGAGAGCTTGATAAAAATATCTGTTGTCTGGTCATTGGAAGAAACCAGAGTTGTGTAGAGTAGTCCTTTCTGATTAAAATCTCGACTGTAGTGACAGTCAACTTCCACATGTTTCGTGCGCTCATGAAACATGTGGTTGTTGGCTATGTAAGTGGTTTCTCTATTATCACATCTCATTTCTATGGGATTGTCCATCTGCACATGCAAATCAGCTAGGAGAGATTGAATCCACATCAATTCAGCTGCTATCTAAGCCATTGCCTTGTACTCTGATTCTACACTAGACCTGGAAACTGTTGCTGTTTTCTTGCTTTTCCAGGAGACAAGATTGCTTGCGACATAGGTGAAGAATCCAATAGTGGATTTTTGGTTAATAAGACACCTTGCATAGTCTGCATCAGAATAGCCCACCACTGTCGTAGAAGTCTCTCTAGTGAACAGAAGGTCCTATCCTAGAGCCTTCTTGAGATACCTGAAAACCATCATTGCTACATCTCAGTATTGTTGAGTGGGCTTAGCCATGAATTGACTTAATCTACCAACTGCAAAAGCTACATCAAGTCAGGTGATAGTGAGATACAACAACTTCCCAATTAGTTGCCTGTATTGCCTGCTATCAATAGCTTCTGCCTCAATATCATACAAGTGTGCCTTTAGATCCATGGAAACATTTGCTGGCTTGACCCTCAGTATACCAACCTCCTGTAAAACATCAAGGAGCATACTTTTTTTGGGATAGGACAATGCCACTCTTGCTACATGCCACTTTTATCCCAGAAAACATCTTAATGGATTCAAATCCTTCATCACAAACACATCTCTTGATTTCAACCATCCCCTCAGTGTAATTCGCTGTGACAATCAGATCATCCACATATATCAAAAGAACGATACCTCTCTATTTTTTTGACAGACAAGGAGTGATCTGCTAATGACCTTTGAAGGCCAACATACTCCACTACCTAGGACAACTTCTGGAAGCAAACACAGAGACTTTGCTTAAGGTCATATGTAGCCTTTTGTAGTTTGCATACTCACTCCCCCTTAATCTCATAGCCTGGAGATGGTTACATGTAAACCTCATCTTGTAGATCCCTATATAAGAAGGTATTTTTGACATCCAGGTGGTGCATTTGCCAATCAAAATGAACGAGGATCCGCACTTTAGATACGTACACAACTAGAGAGAAAGTATCAAAAAAGTCTACTCCATATGTTTGAGTAAAGCCCCTTTGCGACAAGTCGTACCTTGTACCTAGCAATGGAGCAATCCGGATGATACTTGAGTGTTGTCCCCATTCCTTCTGTCACAAAACTCCTTGCTATTAGATATCTAACATAGCTCCATGGGGCATTTTGAATTGCTATCGGAAGGTCAAAATCATTCTCCTTAATTGGATCAGAAGTGGACATGTCTGCATCACTGAACATACAATCCTCAATGTCTAAAGTTGCAGGGCTCACTTGGCCTAGGGATCCTGGAGGAAGCAGGGGGGGATCTACAGGGTGGTCTGTGGCCTCCTGTGTTACGACCCGGTTCCCAAATCTTTACAGGATACGGGACCGGACCGACTCAACTGATCCCAAGACCCAGTCGACCAACGAGAAAGTAACCAAAAAACAGTAAAAATAAATCACATTTACCATGCAAGCAACTAACAGTAACAAAGTACAGCAGTAAAGAAAAAAGCTACTACAATCATACCACCACAACAGTAGAGAATTTAAACAGGTACATGAATATAAAGTTACAATAAAAGAGTACAGAAATGAAACAGATTACTCACTACAACGGAACGGTACAAGGAAAAGTACAACTACGAGGCTCTACTAGGTCCAATACCTTCTGCAGCCGTAGGCTATGGCTGCTCAACACCTGGACCTGAAAAATGTTATTAGTACATGAAATCAGCGAACGCTGAGTAGAGTAGCAACCAGCTAACTAAAAACAGTAAAGGTGGACATGTAGTTTCAATTTTTTTATTTAACTAATTATTCTTTCTTTCATCACTTGGTTTATTTATCAGGTCTTTCTCTTGATCTCGAATGTTCCTCGTGGGAACGATCTTGATTGCAGTCCTTTTCGAAGAGTAGAAGTAGCATGTGGTGCTCTCCTACCCGGGAGAGTCTGGTGGTCCTACACTCAGTCAACTACCCCAAGGTCACTGACAGACGTAACGGTGACTACGACATGCGCAATAAACGCACGGGTAGCTACCTCGCACTGGCACGCGGTCAGTCGTTTCTGTTAACGGGTGCGCCCAAAGCACAGCACGAAACCAGTATAAGGCATAGCCATCTCAGTAACAGGGGTCTAGCCCCTCCACAGTAACCAAACAGGGGTCTCGCCCCTCCACAGTCCGCGCACCCTCACCTGACTACCCTGGTTTGTCCAGAGGGCCTAACAAGTCGGTGTAAGGTGGCTAGCTGAACCCCGAGTCCCGTGGGGGTGGCTAGCTCCCTCCCTACACTAGTAGCTCTCCCCGGTACAGTGTACGCGATGGCCAAAGAGTCGGTGTAAGGTGACCAAACCCACTCCCGAGTCTCGACCCGAAGGAGGCAAGCTCCCCTCGGTACTAAGAGGTAACATGTGCTTCCCTTGGTACTACGTACTCAAGGGACAACACACTTCCCAGCACATTCCTAGATCCATTCCATTTACTTCCAGGAGTTCTCTTATTTCCTCATAGGGTTCATGCTCATGTTTCTCAGGCCAAGCCATACTAGGTTTCATCATTTCAGGTTTATTCGCAAGTATCTCATGTTTCCAGCATTCAATCTTTCATTTCCAATTCGTATATAGGCAGCTCGTATTTAATTGGAAACAACAGGAATTACATGCAACAGTTGCTAACAGTACTTTGTATTTCACAGGCAGCTGTTATCCAATTACATGCAATTGTTATTATTCTATTTACTCGTCCAAGACTGCAATTCATGCCTTTCCATACAATTATTCCAGTGTTTCTAGCCCTAAGATTCATGTCATACCCTAGGATCTAACATTCAATCTAATGTTTCTGGTCCTATGATTTATGTCATATCCTAGGATCTAACATTCAATTTAGTGTTTCTAGTCTTAGGATTCATGTCATATCCTAGGATAGTCTTAGGATTCATGTTATACCCTAGGATCTAACATTCATTCCAGATATGCATTCATATTTGTAATTTACTAGGGGAAGCTACTCTACCCGCAAAAATAGGAGTAATGGGGGCTCGATTGGCAGGTCCACATGCCTCCGCAACCCCCAAATCTGCAACGAAACGAGGTCCTAACACAAGGATCAATCACAAGAAATCACTCAGAACATGATAAAAAGTATTCCAACAAGTAGAGGAACTTATATGAAGAACGAAATCTTAAATGCGGAAATCGGACATCAAACGAGTCATAAACGGGTCAAAAACGACAATTCTGACTTAATCAGACGTCTGGAACACCTTCCAGACGTCTTAAAAGGAACCCAGAACCATACCTCACTCTGCGTTGCTCCTCAGACGTCCAGGGATCCTGTTGAACCGTCTGGACCTAGTTCCAGACGTCCGACCACCTCTCTGGACGTCTGGAGACGCTCTTCGCCATCTGGTGCCTTGCCTAGACATCTGAACCGCGTGGGAGGACGTGTCCCGCATCTTCCCGAAGTGAATCCTACACGCGCAATGCAAAATCTACTTAATATGGCATGTAACTGTGCCTCGGCGGAACGACCTGCATGGCCGTATCTGCAAAGGGAGGCATAGGGCGCAGGATATACCTCTCAGTCGTCTGGAGCTTCTTCCAGACGTCGTCTACGTCGTCTGGATGTAGATCCAGACATCTGATTCTAGGAAAAATCCTAGAACCAGAAGCCCCTTCATCTTCCTTGTGCTATACGCGGTCGCGCCGCGCTCGCTCGTCCGCTGCTCTAGCTGCAGCAACGTCGGGGGAAACCTCCCCGGCACACCTCTCCGCCGTGCGCACGCCCGACCGGCCGCGAGCCTCTCCAGTGAGCTCTCTCGCGAGCTCGTGCGCTCTCCTCTCTTCCCCCTCGCTGCTCCTCTCCTCTCCGCCGCTGCACTCGGCTGCAACTCGCTGCTCTCGCTCTTGCTAGAGGAAGGAGGTGGATGAGAGGGGTGGTGAACGAGGGAGAGAAGGGTTTAAGTAGGCGCAGGTAGGGTTATGTCGTTGAGAGGGGAGAGAAGGCGGCTGCGCACAGATTGCGCGCGGCACGCGCGCAGACTCAAGGACGTACGCACAAAAAAATTGATTTTCAGACGTCTGACCCAACTTCCAGACGTCTTAGAGGGCTCTAATAGCGTGGGTCTTAACAACATAACAAACTCAAAGGAAGTTTTGTCCCGAAACTTGCGCTAGCTAGGTGTGGAAAAGAACAACATACGCATAACAAACTCAAAGAGGATCGAAGCCGGTCCGAAAAGACGTACTCTCAAAGAGCTCCGGGTACCGCTCTCGCATCGCTGCCTCAGGCTCTCAGGTAGCATCCTTGTACCACTGGCTCCTCCACAAGACCTTCACCAGGGGTACCTGTTTCCGCCTCAGACTCCGGATGGCTCTATCAAGAATCTGCACTGGCCGCTCGAGGTAGGTCAGGTCATTACCCACCTCGACGCTCTCGTGGATCAGAATGTGATTGGGATCGGCGATGTACTTCCTGAGGTTGGACGTGCGGAACACGTCGTGCACACCAGAAAGCTGGGGAGGAAAGACAAGCCTGTAAACAATGGGTCCAACCCGCTCCAGGACCTCAAAGGGTCCCACAAACCTCGGCGCGAGCTTCCCTCTAACCTCAAATCACTGCAGGCCCTTCATGGGCGAAATGTGGAGGAAGACGTGATCCCCAACCTCAAACTGCACATCTCTGCGTTTTCGATCGGCATAGCTCTTCTGTGTGCTCCTGGCAGTGCGTAGTCGCCTGTGAATCTTGTTGATCACCTCCTGACTTTGCCGGATCAACCTGGGGCCAACCTCCTACTTGCTCTCTACCTTAACCCAACTCAAGGGTGCAGTACACCTTCATCCGTTCAAAGCCTTGTAGGGTGCCATACTGATGTTCAAGTGATACCTGTTATTATATGCAAACTCCGTCAGGGGCAAGTGCTCCTCCCAAGAGCCCCTCCAGTCCAGTACACAAGCACGCAAAAGGTCCTCAAGTGTCTGTATTGTGCGCTCTGACTGTCCGTCCGTCTGGGGGTGGTATGTTGTACTGAACCTCAACCGTGTCCCCAAGGCCTGTTGAAACTCGATCCAAAACTGGGATGTAAAGCGGGTATCCCGATCAAATACAATCTCCCGCGGAACTCCCTGCAGACGTACCACGTCGCGGATATACCTCTCTGCCAACTGTGCTGGTCCCAAGGTGACTCGGATCGGCAATAAACGTGCCCTCTTCGTCAATCTATCTACAATCACCTAGACTGCGTTGTGTCCTCGCTGGGTAACGGGTAGGCCCACCACCAAGTCCATGGTGATGCTCTCCCACTTCCACTCTAGCATTGGAAGTGGCTGCAACGGCCCTGCAGGTCTCTGATGTTCGGCCTTCACCTGCTGGCACACTAAACACTGCTGCACGAATTCACCCACATCCCGCTTCATTCCCCTCCACTGAAAGTCGCGTCTCAAATCATGGTACACCTTTGTGTTTCCGGGATGTATGGTGAACGTGGAACCGTATGCCTCAGTCAGGAGCTCTCTCAACAGCTCATCGTCCCTGGGAACACATAGACGTCCCTTCATTGCAACACCTCGTCTGTAAAGGAGAAATCCTCAGGGTCTCCTGACAGTACTCTGTCACGCAACGACTGCAAGTACGGTTCGGCCATCTGTCCTGTGATAATATGGTCTATCAGCTTTGGCCTCGTCTGTCGTGTCACAGTCACTGCCCCACAATGCTCCAGTAACTCTAAGGGTCACCAACTGCCTATCTCCTCCATGAGGCTCTAATTCTGCGCCTGTAAACTGTCTAAGTGGGCAGGCGCCTTTCGGCTCAAGGCGTCAACCACCACGTTGGCCTTCCCCGGTTGGTAGGAAATGCTGCAGTCATAGTCCTTCAGGAGCTCTAACCAACGTTTCTGTCTCATGTTGAGTTCCTTCTGATCAAACAAGTATGTGATGCTCTTATGATCTGTGAAAATCTCAAAGGTCTCACCGTACAAGTAGTGCCTCTAAGTCTTCAGTGCAAAAACGACAGCTGCTAGCTCTAGGTCGTGGGTAGGGTAGCTATGCCCATGGGGCTTCATGCCGCGAAGCGTAAGCGACAACGTGACTCTTCTGCATGAGCACACCACCTAACCCCTGCAAAGAGGCGTCCGTGTACACAGCAAACCCGCCACTGCTGTTTGGGATGGTGAGCACGGGAGTCGAAGTCAGCCTTTCCTTCAGCTCCTAAAAACATGCCTCACAAGCGTCTGTCCAAGAAAAGGACACGTCCTTCCGGGTCAGCTGTGTCATAAGACGTGCAATCTGCGAGAAGCCCCTGATAAACCGCCTGTAGTAGCCTGCCAGTCCCAAGAAATTGCGGATCTCTGCATCTATACATGGTCTCTCCCACTTGTGCATTGCCTCAACCTTGGCTGGGTCCACAGCCAAGCCATTCACCGAAGATTAAATGACCCAAGAAGGTCACTTCCCTCAACCAGAACTCGCAGTTGCTGTATTTGGCGTATAGCCTACGTCGACTCAGTGTGTCCAAAACCATCTGCAAGTGATGTCTGTGCTGCGCCTGATCTCGAGAGTAGATGAGCACATCATCGATAAATACCACCACGAACTGATCCAGATATGGTCTGAACACCCGGTTCATCAAATCCATGAAGGCAGCGGGGGCATTGGGTAGCCTAAATGGCATGACCAAAAACTCGTAGTGTCCATACCGGGTGCGAAAAGCTGTCTTGGAAACGTCTGTCTCCTTGATCCTCAACTGGTGGTACCCAGACCTCAAGTCTATCTTGGAGAATACCGTGGCACCTCGCAACTGGTTAAACAAGTCGTCAATCCTTGGCAACGGATACCTGTTCTTGATGGTAACCCTATTCAGCTGTCTGTAATCCACACAAAGGCGTAGGGTACCATCCTTCTTAACAAACAATACCGGGGCTTCCTACAGAGACGCACTGGGCCTCACAAGGCCCTTCTCTAGAAGGCCCTGCAATTGGGACTTGAGCTTTCGCAGCTCAAGTGGTGCCATCCTGTAAGGCGCAGTAGAAATTGGGTAGATCCCTGGTACCAGTGAGATCTCAAACTCGATCTCACGCTCGGGCGGTAGTCCTGGCAACTCATCTGGGAACATGTCGGGGTACTCTCTGACCACTGAGATACTCTGAAAGTCTGCACAGGGTTGGGCTCCGCCACTACACAAGCCAGGGAGCCCTCACACCCCTGGCCCAAAAGTCTCGTTGCCCGAAGTGCAGAAATGCACGTGAAGCTCCGTCCACTGGTTACCCGTGAAACTCGAAAGAAGGCAACTCCGGTATGGAGAAGACGATCTTCCCCTCAAAACAATCCACCAAGACGTGGTAAGCGGATAACCAGTCCATCCCCAGAATCACACCAAAGTCCTCCAAACAGATTAGCGGGGAGGCGGTGTTCCCCCTCCCCCCCCCCCCCCCCAAACACTGACCTCACAGCCTGTATTGCCTTTCCAGCTACAAACAGCTGGCTACCTAGGTCTCTGATTACAACTAAACCCCTAATGGAGTGCTATCGGACTCCAAAGTAGCGAACAACTTGTGGAGCAAGAAGGTATATCGTACTAGTAGCAGGACTTACGTACTCCAAAAATACCAAACATTGTAACCATACCTGTCACCGTATAAACTGAAGTTATGATGTCTCCGTGAGTCACGACGTCGCGACACTCAGTCGTGGGAGCAGACAGAACAACTAGGCCCGGGGCGGAGCTAGTGGCAGCTGGTCGGTATCCTCCCTGTGGCGGCTATCCTCCCTCATGCACCTAGAACCCACGACCACCTGACTGGCCTCCAGCGCTTGGTGCGGTGAGAGTTTGCTGTGCTCTAGCCCTAGACGAGCAGTCCCTTCTGAAGTGGCCCGGCTGGCTACACTGGTAGCAGAGGGAGACTCGACTCCCTCCCTTGGTAGGTCTCTGTTGGCGGTTGGGTGGGGGTCCATTGCTGATAGCTAGCCCCTGTCGGGGCCCCCCAGAGGCTACTGACGACCCCGCAAAGCGTGACGACTCTCTTGCAAGCACCGCGTGCCTCCTTTGAGCTCTCCTGACCCGCTTAGTGTGACGGCGGAAATCTCGTTCCACGAAAAACTCTCCTGCCGTACCCTCGGAAGAGAGATGAGGGGGTGGTGGAGTGGGTGGAAGCTGAAATTCTTTTCGAACCTCTCGGATCAGATGGACGAGGTCCAGATGCTGTATGCTCAGGAGAAGAGAAGGGGTAGCATGTACTCCAAGCTCGACACCTCTGCCCCTCCAGCCTCGACCTCGGCCGCGCCCGCGGCCTACCCTTCTGGTTCTACGTCGAGGCATCTCCTGCAAGGAGACGCGAACACAGAACGGAAAAGACGTCAATTCTAACCAACATTCCACGAAAGAACCTCAGATAGATGTCAAAAGGTATGTTGTGGTGGTTACTCTAGCTACGAGCACGTGAATTGGCTATTTTTCCAGCTAGTTGGTTTACTTCTCGGGACAACCTTGCTCTGATATTATCTTGTTACGACCTGGTTCCCAAATCCCTACAGAACACGGGACCGGACCGACTCGACTGATCCCAAGACCCAGTCGTCCAACGAGAAAGAAACCAAAAAGCAGTAAAAATAAACCACATTCACCATGCAAGTAACTAACGGTAACAAAAGTACAGCAGTAAAGAAATAAACTACTACAGTACATACCATCACAACAATAGATAATTTAAACAGGTACAGGAATATAAAGTTACAATAAAAGAGTACAGAAATGAAACAGATTACTCACTACAACGGAACGGTACAACAAGGAAAAGTACAACTACTGGGCTCTAATAGGTCCAGCACCCTCTGCAGCCGTAAGCTCTGGCTGCTCAACACCTGGATCTGAAAAAGGTTGAGTACACGAAATCAGCGAACGCTGAGTAGAGTGGCAACCAGCTAACTAAAAACAGTAAAGGTGGACAGGTAGCTGTTGTTTCAATTTCTTTTTTTATTTAACTAATTATTCTTTCTTTCATCACTTGGTTTATTTATTAGGTCTTTCTGTTGATCTCGAATGTTCCTTGTGGGAACGATATTGATTGCAGTCTTTTTCGAAGAGTAGAAGTAGCACGTGGTGCTCTCTTGGCCGGGCGAGTCCCCCGTGTGGTCCTACACTCAGTTAACTACCCCAAGGTCACTGACAGGCGTAACGGTGACTACGGCACGCGCGATAAACGCACAAGTAGCTACCCCGCACTTGCACGCGGTCAGTCGTTTCCGTTAACGAGTGCGCCCAAAGCACAGCACGGAACCAGTATAGGGCATAGCCCTCTCAGTAACAGGGGTTTAGCCCCTCCACAGTAACCAAACAGGGGGTCTCGCCCCTCCACAGTCGGTGCACTCTCTCCTGACTACCTTGGTTTGCCCAGAGGGCCTAACAAGTCGGTGTAAGGTGGCTAGCTGAACCTCGGGTCCCGTGAGGTGGCTAGCTCCCTCCCTACACTAGTAATTCTCCTCGGTACAGTGTACGCGAGGATCAAAGAGTCAGTGCAAGGTGACCAAACCCACCCCCGAAGGAGGCAAGCTCCCCTCGGCACTAAGAGGTAACATGTGCTTCCCTTGGTACTACGTACTTAAGGGACAGCACACTTCCCAGTATATTCCTAGATTCATTCCATTTACTTCTAGGAGCTCTACTCCTATTTTCCCGTAGGGTTCATGCTCATGTTTCTCAGGTCAAGCCACACTAGGTTTCATCATTTCAGGTTTATTCGCAGGTAACTCGTGTTTCCAACATTCAATCTTTCATTTCCAATTCGTATACAGGCAGCTCGTATTTAATTGTAAACAACAGGAATTACATGCAACAGTTGCTAACAACACTACTTTGTATTTCACAGGTAGCTGTTATCCAATTACAGGCAATTGTTATTATTCTATTTACTCATCCAAGACTGCAATTCATGTCTTTCCATACAATTATTCCAGTGTTTCTAGCCTTAGGATTCATGCCATATCCTAGGATCTAACATTCAATCTAGTGTTTCTGGTCCTAGGATTTATGCCATACCCTAGGATCTAACATTCAATCTAGTATTTCTAGTCCTAGGATTCATGCCATACCTTAGGATCTAACATTCATTCCAGATATGCATTCATGTTTGTAATTTACTAGGGGAAGCCACTCAACCCGCAAAACCAGGAGTAATGGGGGCTCGATCGGCAGGTCCACGTGCCTCCGCAACCCCCAAATCCGCAACGGAACGAGGTCCTAACACAAGGATCAACTATAAGAAACCACTCAGAACATGATAAAAAGCATTCCAACAAGTAGAAGAACTTATACGAAGAAGAACGGAATCTTAAATGTGGAAATCAGACCTTAAACGAGTCCTAAACGGGTCAAAAACGACAATCCTGACTCAAATCAGACGTCTGAAATACCTTCCAGACGTCTTAAAAGGAACCCAGAACCATACCTCACTCTACGCTGCTCCTTAGACATCCAGGGATCCTGCTAAATCATCTGGACCTAGTTCTAGACGTCTGACCACCTCTCTGGACGTCTGGAGATGCTTTCCGCCGTCTGGTGTCTTGCCTAGATGTCTGAACCGCGTGGGAGGGCGTGTCCCGTACCTTCCCGAAGTGAATCCTGCACGCGTAATGCAAAATCTACTTAATACGGCACGTAACTGTGCCTCGGCGGAATTGCCTGCATTGCCGTATTCGCAAAGGGAGGCATACGGCGCAGGATATACCTCTCAGTCGTCTGGAGCTTCTTCCAGACGTCGTCTACGTCGTCTGGATGTAGATCCAGACGTCTGATTCTGGGAAAATCCCAGAACCAGAAGCTCCTTCGTCTTCCTCGTGCTATATGCGGTCGCGTCACACTCGCTCGTCCGCTGCTCTAGCTGCAGCAGCGTTGAGGGAAACCTCCCCGACTCACCTCTCCGCCGTGCGCACGCCCGACCGGCCGCGAGCCTCTTCTGCGAGCTCTCTCGCGAGCTCGCGCCCTCTCCTCTCTTCCCCCTCGCTGCTCCTCTCCTCTCCGCCGCTGCACTCGGCTGCAACTCGCCGCTCTCGCTCTCGCTCTCGCTGGAGGAAAGAGGTGGATGAGAGTAGGGTGGTGAACGAGGGAGAGGAGAAGGGTTTAAGTAGGCGTAGGTAGGGTTCTGTCGGTGAGAGGGGAGAGAAGACGGCTATGCACAGTCTGCGCGTGGCACGTGCGCAGACTCGAGGACGTACGCACACAAAAATTGATTTTCAGACATTTGGGAAGATGTCCAGATGTCTGACCCAACTTCCAGACGTCTTAGAGGGCTTTAATAGCGCAGGTCTTAACATCCTGTAAGTAAGAATAGGTTCAGCATACTTTTGTATCTCCGTAGACATCGTGGGAGGTGCCTGAGTCTCAAGAATAGCTCAAAGGATATAGGCAGAATATGCATAGGAGCAACGTTAACAACAAGAGCTAAGTCATGACCAGACGTGGAAAAATACGGAATCGCTTGATGAAAAGTAACATCACCAAACACAAAGTGATAGGAAGAAATAGGGCCAAAATACTGCTATCCCTTTTGTGTCTGAGAATACCTTAACAAACACATTTCACTGCTATGGGTGCCAGTTTGTCCCGCCCAGAACCAAAAATATGCATAAAGGGAAGGCAACACAACCAAATACCTAAGGTGCAACACGAAACAACCATTAATCAGGATACAAAACCTGTCACAGAATCTGCTCATATAAGCTGGAGTTTGGCATCTTATTAATCAGAAAATAAGTGGTTTACACTGGATCACCTAAATACAAAGAAGGCACAGAATGATAAATTAAAAGGGTATGAGTAACATCAAGTAAGTGCCTATGCTTACTTTCAGCCACACTATTCCGCTGAGAGGTATACACACAAGTAGTCTGATGAATAATGCCATTAGACTTATAAAAAGACTTTAAATTAGTAGAAAATTCCAATACATCATCAAAATGAAACTTTTTAATAACAATAGAAAACTATCTTTATTTGAATAATAAAATGCTCAATAATGTTTCCAAGATCAGATTTATTCTTCAATAGAGAAATCCAAAAAACTCTAGAAAAGTGATCGACATGCACCAAAAAATAACGATAGCCTAACCGGTCTGGAAGCCAACTAGGTGTCAACTCAGCATTGGAAATCATTAATGATTAAACTGGGCTAACTGGGAGAATTGCTGGAGCAAATAATTAAACTCAACTTTGGAAACCATCTCCATAGGTGTTTCTTAGGTTAGAAATGGTAGGCTTGCCATGCTTATGCCAGCAGGTAGACTCAGAGTGCCCTACTTGACCACAGTAGGTGCAAGGAGTGCGATTACCACTACCGAATACACGTCCACAGCTACAACCACGTACAAAGGGTGTACCTCTACCACACCCATGGGTCATAGCCAAAGAAGAAGTCTATCTAGAAGTATCAACCACAAGAGATTGAATAGCAATCCGATTTAGCCTACCATAGGCTTCCTCCAGCGATGGAACCTCAGACAGAGTTAAGATTTGGTCCTTAGCAACAGTGAACTCGGGAGTCGGGGACAAGGCCAAACATAAACAAAGAGACAACTAACTCATTTCTGAAATCACGTTAAACAACCAGGCCTGCAAGAATTATGTCTCTCCAAGAGACCCTTAACAGTTGAATAGTATTGCGTCAATGAACGATCCTTCTGGCATAGATGGAAGAGCTCATGATAAACCTAAAACAACCTTGTTGAATTCATCTCATGAGAATAAATCTCTCAAAGAGAATCCTATATTTGCTTGCCCGTGGTGTAGTACATAATCTCATTACCAATATGAGGGATAACACATTTCATAATTCAAGCATATACCATTGCATTATCTTTATCCCAGTCGGCATTTGCTCCAGTCTTCTATGCAGGTTCTGAGCTACTCAGAATATGCTCCTTTCCATGACCAATCGTGGTCATAAAAAAAGTCTGGGACCATCGAGGGTAATTGATCTTGTCAAGCCTAATCATGGACCAAAGAACGAGCTTTTGTAAGTCCCAATGTACATGGTAGAGTTCGAAGTCACATCGGACGAACATAAGGATGCCGATAACCTTTGCCCATGAACCCTCAGGCTTAGTTTGGCAATCGAGTTAACCCATGAAAGTGGGGGGTTATTCTCATTTGGTAGATGGGATATTCTAACCCGGGTTAAGGGCACTTAACCAAGGATAAGTTATTTTTGGGTTCACATGGGATAAGGATTTTGGAGAGTTATCCCATGAATTTTCATGGGTTAACCCTTAGGACCCTATCCCTCTTGCATCATTCCAAACTTGTGGTTGTTAGAGATAAATGCCATCTTTGCCTTCATTAATATCCCATTGATTGTAGGTGCCTTTCAATAAATTTGGCTTCCTAACCATCTCACAACTTACCTCAAAAATCAAAAAAGGAAAGGAAAGAAAAAAGAAAAACGCATGGGGTTAACATTTTTGTTTTAATAGTTTTATGGTTGTTTGCTATTTTATTTTTATTTATCACCTTAATTAAAGAGATTTAAAAGTCATATAATTAGTAATTATCAGCATAAACTAAAAAAAGCACAAAGCAAACCGAAAGATGTGCATCCTTTTTGAGAACACCTTCTCAAGCTATTAACCAAAATTTAAATTGAACACATATTTATTAAATTGAAAAGAATGCCACATGCAGATGGTTACTAAAAATTAAGATCTCTTCACTCAAATGAAAATAAGAAAGAAAGGTATCAGTTATTAACTAGAAATGTAGTTTATAATCAAAACATTACCTATCAAGTTATACATAATGACAACTTATTTTAATTAATATGATTTTAATTATAATTAAAAGAACTAAAATTTCTTATTTTAATTAATATGATTTTAATTATAATTAAAAGAACTATAATTTCTTATTTTAATTAATATGATTTTAATTATAATTAAAAGAACTATAATTTCTTACATCAAATAAAATATTTATTGAAAATAATAAATTATAATTGTCTTATCAGAGTTCATTGTTAGGAAATAAGTTGGAGATTTTATCTTTTTATTTAGTTATGTCTATTTTTAGTAAAGGATTGTTTTCATGTATACCCTTTCCCCTCCTTATATAAAGAGGGTTAGGGTCTCTTTTATCAATAATAACAAATATTCTCTTCACCTAAAATCTCTACATGATATCAGAGCCATCGATTTTTGTGGTTTAGCGTTTGGGAAAGGAAAACCTAGAGGGGGGAGGCCCTCCCGCGGCACTGCCAACCTTCGGCGAGCCACCAGAGAGGCTTTCTCCTTTCCCATAACTTCTCTCCCTCTTCTATTTCCTCCTCTATTGCTGCTACTTGTCGCCAGCTAGAAAAAGCCACGCTAGCGCCGCCTTCGACCACCAATCATCAACCTTGGAGGGGTACGTCACTGAACCATCATTGACCGACTGCAACCCCTTCGGTCACCATCGGTAGTCGGAGTCACCACCATTGAGCCAAAAAGGCCCTAGTGCGGTCGATCAGCGTCGTGACTGGATCGGGGATAAGGACCCTCAAACCTCGTTCGATCGAGGGTTTGAGGGCACCATCGAGTTTTGCGGGAGGTACTCTATCGGACCAAGTTGGTCTGGACCTACTTTGGCTCATCGAAGCTCCACCACCGGCTTCCTAGCCACTGTAGCGCTTCCCCCTGCGTTCTCATCCCCCGCACACGCACTCTCCACGTTACGTGCATCATCCCAACATCCATGGAGTCACTGGTCTTGATGGGGGCATGGAGTCAAACTACTCCAAGGGCAACCACAGCCTCCAACCAACAGAGGACGAAGTTGAGGGAAGAAAACCCTCTTCGATGTCTTTGAAGGAGTTTTCTTTATCTCATTTAAGAAAGGTAAAAAAAATTAAGGTTATTTTATGATTAAGTCCATTTTTCTGTTTTCTTTAAAGTCATGTCTTTGGTGTTGGGGTACTTGTTTGTAATCCCTCAAAGTTTAAGTTATTTCAATTGGGTCCTTATATGTTGAGTGAAAGATAAGATTTGAAGATGGGAGCCGCTACAAGATGTCAAAGTTTGGATAGCACTCTTACGCATCTCAAGAGAAATCAAGTATTTACTGGCTCTATGAAGGCGTACAAGCATGGACACCTAAGGTCGAAGATACAAAAAAGCGGAATACCACATCAACAAGAATGGATCTTCACTACCTTATGGATCCAAGACTTCATCGTCTCCCACGTCTTGTCTTGCGGGGGAGTGTTAGGAAATAAATTGGAGATTTTATCTCCTTATTTAGTTACGTCTATTTTTAGTGAAGGATTATTTCCATGTGTACCCTTTCCGCTCTCTATATAAAAAGGGTGAGGGTCTCTTTTATCAATAATAACAAATATTCTCTTCATCTAAAATCTCTACACTAATTAACATTAACAATCAATTATCTTTCAAACCAACAACTATAAGGACGGAAATGTCAATCTGCATCTTATCCCATTAGCAAACTTCCACACACATGATAACCCTCCAGGTTATCCCTCTACATTACAAACAGGTACAGGTTAACCTACCAGGATAATCCTTTTGGCTTCCAGGATAACTTATCTCCAAAATAATTATCCCACGAAATCTATCGGTCCATCCAAACTAGGCATCAATGCTGGAGAAATCTTCAAATCATGAAATCAGGCTACGAACATCATATTTCTAGTCTGAAACAATAGAAATCAGATCCACAGAGGTGTAGTTGTACCCTGAAGAGGCAAGATTTATCTATAAAAGGGCAGCCTCTTCCCCTTTGATGCCAAATCGGGAGGGTGCCCCTACCAAGGTATAATAGCCTTTAGACGAATCTGAAAATCAGATTGGAGGCCACGAATGTGTTGCGGCCCCCAACTCACACCTGGAATCAGACCTGTAGTGGTGCCAGGCCCCCAGGCGGTTCAAGAAGACTCCAACAGTGGCGCTAGTGGCCAGCAAACCACCACCAGCAGTAGTGCTGGTGGTCCTGACCCCCCGGACTGGGTGCGCTAGGCAAAGGGGGCAGGCTGATGATGATCACAGGTGGTGAGAGGGAGAAGAAGGAATCAGTGGAAGGGCTATGAGGCTTATTTGGGTGGAATATTGAGAGCTTCAGTTTATGACCATCGCTTTGATATCAAGTTGGGAGAAACAAATAACTTGATTATTCTCCAAAGTCCTACCTCTTTTTATATAGAAAGAGAGAGGTGGGACAATTACAAACTAACTCCAATAGAAAAGAAAAAATGACAATGACACTCATACATAATAATAAAAATATAATATGGACCGCAGGGGCACAGCAGTGTTTTACAATATGGTGGATCAAATTTATTTATAGAGCTGAATAATGTTTTATTTTGGCATTTAGGAGTTTAGCCTTGCTTTAAGTTGGTTTGGATGACAATTAAATGCAATCCATGTCTTAAAGCTAAACTAGCTCATTACTAAAAGAGCTTAGGAGATATATATAAAATAGATGCGTGTGCACATGCGCACACACACAGCAACACAGAGAGGGGAGCTGCCACCTGTGCCCTCCCTTTGGTGGTCATCAACTACCCTGCTTGGTAGTAACAACCAAGCTGTCCTCTTTGGTGGTTTGGCCTCGTGATTGAGGCTCTTTGGTGGTTGCTGCATTCCTTACTACAAGGAGATCACCAAGGAGTTGGTGATTCGCTTGTATGATGGTTGTTTGCGGCATCAAGGCCTTTATACAATTGTCTTGAAGAAGGGGTTTGTCTGTGCTGGAACTTGTAGTAGGCAGCATGACACATGGAGTGCTGCACTATGCTCCTAAAGGTATCATACCGCTACTCTTGTGTTATTCAGATCGAGAAGAAACTAGTACTTCCCATGTAGTCCGGATTAAGATCGTTTATTATTCTCCATTTTTTCAAACATTAACTGGATCGAATTGAAGTTTTAAATGAGTTGTTTTTTATGCTTCTACAATGCCTTGGCACATCCTACACCAACAAAGATGCCATTTAAGGTAAAGATTTTTGGATGACAACCAAGAAAGCGTATAATCATGACAAAGACCTATTGCTTGAGGAATGCCCCTGTGCAGATTCAACTTGCTTTTTGTGCAAGCAGGCACAGGAAGACTCTTAACTATTTCTATCCTGCCCTCCTGCAAGGATGGTGTAGGATAGGAGCAGCATTACTTGGATAGACCTTTTTTTATTGGTTCTTGGAGGAGCTTTGGTAGTGGTTTATTTAGGATGGTAGAAGGAAAGGGTGGCTCCTTTTTCTCTTTTTTGAGCAATTTTGGATGCAAAGAAATCCTTTAAGTTTTAAGGTAGAGCAAGCTTTTGTTGTATATGTGTATAGGAATGTAGAGGCCCTTAAGAGGCTGTGCGTGGAGATTAGATTACTTTTTTTTTTTTATAATTGATTACCTTTTGGTAATTAAGGAAGCAGCTGGTCACAAAGCTCGTCTAACAATCCTTTTTATTCTAAGGAAAAAACACAGTGTTTCAGCAATTTACGGACATCACATTTTTAGCAATCTACACTTGTTCTAAGAAGCAACTACCCGTAAAGAAAAAAACTGAGGTAGCCAAGCCTGATAAGCTAGAGAAGGATTTGAATTATCCTTGCATCAAGTACCATTTGATGGACCAAAGCAACTTTTCTAGTAAGCTTGTTCAGGCCATTAGACTACAAACTTCCAATCGCCCTTCCCATTGCCGTATCTTGTTGCACACAACAATCATTATGGGAAATGATTGTGTAGTTTAATTCATTATGGAACATGTTTATGTAGCATTAAGAGTAGGAGTAATTTTGTTCTAGAGTTATACTTCCTTGGCTAATTACTTTCATATTAAATCTATCTGTCATGGCTGGCTATTCTTGACCTGAATTGAGGCTTATATCGACAAAAAAGCTGCTTTATTTGTCATATAATCAGCAGTCCCATTTACAAAATTCACCTAGAACAAATTGACCGAATAGTTTTTTTCATAATGTTACCTCAATATATAGAGGTGGAAAAAATTACATCAGTTCTTCTCAAGGAAATATAAGTACAACTAAGAAAATAACAAAGTAACACAAGATCATAGGGCCTAACACTTCCTCCTAAGTTGGAGCATAAATGTCTATCATACTTAGTTGAGAGCAACAAATATCAACAAAAGAACAGGGTAATGTCTTGGTGAAGATATCTGTTGTTTGGTCATCAAAGACATGATTGGTGTAGATGAGGTACTCTCTAAATCATGTTAGGTGTGTAGTGGCAGTCAACCTTTATATGTTTGGTCCTCTCATAGAACATGGAATTGTTAGCAATATGTGTGATAACCTTGTTGTTGCACTGCATCTCCATAGGGGTACCAATCAAGACATGTAAATCAGTCAAGAGAGATCTCACCCACATCATTTCAGAGGTTGTGTGCCATGGCCCGATACTTAGACTTCACGCTAAAGATGGAAACAACTTGTTTCTTGCTCTTCCATGTTATCAGATTCCCTGCTATATAAGTGCAGAACCAATGGTGGATCTTCTATCAGCTAGTCACCCTACATAATTTGCATCTGTATAGGCTACAACACTCATAGAAGTCCCCTTAGGCTGTGTTTGGATATGGGGTAAGTGAGTGGGTTAGTTGACATGTCATGATTAACAGGAATAGTAATGGGAATAGGAAGATTTTTGAGGTGTGTCACATCTTTTCACTGTTTCAACCAATGTCTGAGAGCGTCATTAATGGTCGTGTCTTTTCACGATCAATTTATCCAAATCATCGGTGATTTTGCATGAATCACCAGTGATTTTTCCCAAATTATTGGTGATTTCCCCAAAATATGAGAATGGGGTTGTTTTTTAGTACAACACCAAATCACCGGTGATTTTGCTCAAATCATTAGTGATTTTTGCGTAAATCATCGGTGATTTTTCCCCAAATCACTTATGAATTTTCCCAAAATACAGGAATGGGGTGCTTTTTTATATTTGATGGTGGGGCCCAGTCACCACTTACATTGCATACAACGTATACTTCTTTACCTGTGCCCAAACAAAAAATCTATTTTAAAAATAAAGATTAACACATTACCTCACCTGTTACATCCATTCCTACTATCTCACTTTACACCAGCACCACTAAAACTTATCACATCCTAAATTTTATCCAATATCACTTGTGTTATAATGAATATCACTGGTGTCACTTATAATATCACTTGTGATCAGTACAATTTCTCTGATCATAATTAATATATCTTCAATGATAAATGGGAAAGCATTGATGATATCTTCTGGTAAATATTCTATTAAATATTGGAAGGGTATTTCAATACCATTGGTGCATTTCACTACACAGATGATACTGGTGTTGTTACTGCACTCGTTCTGTACAAGCAACGTGGGGGGAGGGTGTATGGTTGCCAGTGGATAGTATGGTGTAAACATGTGGTTGTTTCATATATTTAAATAGAGATTCTTGCATTTAAATTCCACATGCGATGGTCATGTCACATTAAATGGGGGTTCAAGAATCCATACATCACCACCTCCAACTTATCCATCTGCATGGGGTAAATCCTACCTAACATCCAAACAAAGCCTCCATTTCCTACCAGTCTCTTTAGGTACCTGAGAACTATCATTGCAGCATCCTAATGCTGTCTAGTAGGCCTATCCATGAACTGACTCAACTTCCCAACTACAAGGAAAATATCTGGTCTTGTAATAGTCAAATAAAAGAGCGCTAGGAAATGACGACTTTGTTTGGATGTCAGGTAGGATTTACCCCAAGCAGATGGATAAGTTGTAGGTGGTGATGTATGGATTCTTGAACCCTCAGTTATATCTGGTCTTGTAATAGTCAAATAAAAGAGCTTGCTCACCAGTCCTCTATATTGTTGACTGTCAACTGCCTGTACATCATTATATGAGTGTGCCTTGAGATCCATGGGAATATTAGCTAGCTTTTCCCTCAGCATGTCAATGTCAAGTGCATACTTTCTCTGGGAAAGTACAATGCCCTTCCTGCTCCGTGCTACTTCTATCTTAAGGAAGTACTGAGAGGTTCGAGGTCTTTTATAACAAAGTTATTTTCCGGACTCTTTGACCTCAACAATTCTAGGTGTATCATCTCTTGTAAGAATGATATCAACATAAACTAGGAGTGCCACAACACCCTATGCAGTCCTTACAAATAGTACATGATCTGACGACCTCCGAAAGTCCAGTGTCTTGAACACCTCTAACAATTTCTAAAATCATGCCCTGGGACTCTATTTCAAACCGAAGATCGCCTTATGTAGGCGACACTTTGGAACACTCCCTCTGATCTTCATAACTTGGAGGCTGTTGCACATATACCTCTTCCTATAGGTCACCATAGAGGAAGACATTCTTAACGTCAAGTTGGATAGGCCAAACTTTCTGCTCAGCTATCGAGATCAAAATGTGCATGGTAGGAAGTTGTGTGATCGGTGAGAATGTGTCAAAGAAGTCCACATCATAGGTCTGTGTGAATCATTTGGCCACAAGACAAGTTCTATATCTTGCTATCTTTTTGTTAGAGTGATACTTGCTGATGAAGATCCACCTACACCTTACAATTGATGCGCCTGAAGGTAAGTCAACAAGTTCCTACATACCACATGATTGCAATGTAGCCATCTTATCCTCTATGACCTGATGTCACTTTGGATCAAGAATAGCTTGGTGGTGAGATGATGGAATCTATGTGGCAGACAATACATGACAGAACTTGTAGGCCTCACCAAAAAGGTATGTAGACACTGCACTAGAAAGCAAGTATTTGGCACAACTGTGTAGAGCTTTGCATACTGCAATTGGGAGATCAAGATCATCAAGAGCAAGAATTGGTTGACGTATTGTCTTTGGTTGTGCAGAGGAAGAAGTGACGTAGTACCATCTCCTTCTATAGACCTTGTATCATCATCAATAGGCACATCACCAGTCCGTAAATCACTTGTGTTCACATGAGGTGGAGGAGTTGGCACTGAAGAGAGGGATCGCTTGTAAGTGATGAGAAGTCTATATATAACAAGGAGCACATGAACCCTCTCAGGCTCAGAGGGTTGTGGCTCAGATGGTGATGGATCAATGATCGGGATTACCTCCAGGGGCGTAGGAGTAATGGGCATAGGTACCTCGGTAATCTCAAGAGAAAGACTTCTCCCTGCAATTAAGAAATGTGAGATTTATTTGTGGAAAGTGACATCGACACACATGGTGTCTTCGGATGAGAGGATCATAGCACCTATAGCCCTTCTAAGTACAAGCATATCCCAAAAGGACACACTTGACAACCCTAGAAGCAAGCTTATCCCAACCAGGAATAAGAATATGAACAAAAATAGCGCACCCAAACACCCAAGCTGGAACATGAAATAGATTACCCTCTGGATAAAGAACTTGCCATGGAATCTATTCATGAGTGACAGTAGTGGGCATCTTATTAACCAAGTAACACGCTGTAAGCACATCTCCCCAATAGAGAGAGGGACACTATGATGTATAAGTAAGGTGCGTGCTACATCAAGAATGTGCTTGTGCTTCTTCTCGAGAGCCCCATTTTGCTAGGATGTATGATGACAAGTGATCTGATGAATAATGCCATGAGACTTAGAAGATGTAGATGAGCGCTAGGTACATAACTCAAGAGTATTGTTAGAATGAACACTTTTAACATGTGTCAAATTGATTTTTTATTGCAAGAATAAACTATTCCAAAATATTGCCAGCATTGAACTTATTTTTCAACCAAAATAACCAAGGCAAACGAGAAAAGTCAACAAGAAGTATCAAGTAATAATGGTGACCCAGTTGATCAGGAATTTGGCTTGAGCCCTACACATCACAGTATAAACCAGTTGGAACAACTCAGTGGATCCATGACTTCAACTAGTAGGAAAAGTACTTCAGTGATGCTTGCCTAGCTAATAAGCATCACAAGTAATAGTAGCAAATGAAGATATGTGGGGTATAACTCGGCAAAGCTTGCTCAGTGGTATGCCACTAGATAGGAGGCCTAGTAGTAAAAGTGACACCTCCATGGCAATTAGTGGCAACTAGAGACTAGAACAAGTAGTAAACCCCCTTCTTTACGGCCGCTACCAATCATTTTCCCCATTAGGATATCCTAAAGAGTACAAGTGGTGGCATCAAATATAGCATGACAATTTAGCTCATTGGTTATTCTATTAACCAATAACAAGCTAATAAGAGAATCAAACACAAGAGCATCATTTGCCAATCTCATATTAGGGGTAACTGAGACCTTCCCTTCTCTAGCAATCCTGGAGTGTCTCTCATATGCCACCTGCACTATCTTTCTTGAAGGAACAATTTTAATGTAGGGGAAACACCTCTGATCTCCACTAAGATGTCGCAAGGCTCTAGAATCAACCAATCAATCCGTATCTAGATCTGTATCACACAGAGCATCAACATAAGTAGAGATGGAAACTCTATACTTGATGAAGTGGCAAAAGCTGCAGTCTCTAAAGTGAATGATGCCGCCTGTAACAACTAAGTAGCTCATCATAATCTGCTTTGGGCACAAGTACGGTATCAGTGGTCTACTCTGTAGTAGCCACGACCTGATTGCCTATAAGAAGGTGACCATGCTTGGTCCAACAAGTATTCTCCATATGTCCTAACTTTCCACAATACGTGCAAATCAGGCGTCCTCTCCCATGGGTCCATAGCCCTGGCCTCTACCCCATGTTATTGGAGTGCCTCGACCATAACCCCGAGTAGCAGCAAGAGCTAAGGTCTGACCTACAGGCTTAGTAGCAGTAAGGGTGATTGAGATCCTGCTCATCCTTGTGTATGCTTCCTCCAAGACGGGAAGCTCTAATAGAGTAAGAAGCTGTAAGCAAGCTATCATGTAATCTGGTCCAAGACTTGCTAGGAAGTGAAGGACTATTGCTTCCTTGCAATAAGCCCTCTAAGTAGCGCACACACGCATCGACCTGTATGCATTAAACTTCTCTAGAAGACCCTTTAGGGTTCAGCAATATGAGACAACGTGCGACCCGGTTGATTAAGCTAAAAAAGCTCATTGTAGATTTGGAATAGCCTGCTGGAATTCTTCTCGTGAAAGTATGCATCTCTCAAACTATCCTACATCTCCTTTGCAGTGTGATAATACATAATATCGTCCCCAATTCTAGGAATCACTAAATTCATGATCCATGCATGGACCATAGCATTATCTTTCTTCTAAGAAGCAGTCTTCCCAATCTTCTCTTGTGGTTCTAGTTGAAGTAGAACATACACCTTGTCATCACCGTCGACCGTCATCAGAAAGGTTTGTAACCACTAGGCATAATTGATGTCATCCAACTTCACCATGGAATCAAAGAAGGGGCTCTTGTACCCCATCTCTGGAACTTGCTTCAATGTCACCTTGGACAAATTCTCAGACGGCATATTGCTTCAACCAAACCACAAATTATGTCTGCTTGTAAAAGATAAAATTCAAACCATCAAGATTGATGTAGGATCAAGAGACAATCCATAGCTAGCAAGAAGGAAATTACTCGATCGTAGTTGGTGTCATGGGGACCAAACAAGGACTGGGTGACACCTGCAGCAAGTCATATGACAATCTACAGGGCCTTTAGAGGCCTTGTAAGACTTGTGCTTACCCAAATAGCCCTCCTTGGTGGATGTGTGGTGATGTTGCAGTAAGGGAAGTTGACAACTGCACCGGGCAACACTACTGGGAAGAGGGTAGCACTGAGCGGCCCTACCGGGAAGGGAGCAACACCAGGAGATGCTGCATGAGAAGAGGAGGCGCTACACCGTTGGGGTGGCGCTGTGCGAGGAAAGGGGGTGCTACACCACTGCTGCATGGTGGCAGCGCTGCCTTGTAGTGGCACTGTGCGAGGAGAGGAGGTCAATCAATCCACTGCCCAGCCAAGGAAGGCCAACGGTGGTGGTGGTGGCACCTTCTCGAGACCCACTAGGGTTAGGGTGTTGATTTTTGGTGGAGAGGAAGGGGGTATAAAAATCGAGGGTACAGACATTGGTCTAGGGTCACTGACTTGATACTAAGTTAGAACAAATGAATTGAATAATTTATTCCATAACTCTACCTCTCAATATATAGAGGTGGGAAAAATTACATGAGTTCTCCTAAAGGAAATGTGATACTCACAACTAAGAAAATTACAAAGCAACACAAGACTACAGGGGCTAACACACTTATCAGTGGAAGAGCATGTAGCATTTGTATCCTTACTTCCTTGGACAGAAATTGGATGGTTGAGTGTGTTGGCTTCTGCAACTGCCTCATTTCATTGTAAAATCTTGTGAAACCGTCCCTGCAGCTCCATCATCTGATCTTTGGTTGAATTAGATCAGTAAGCTTGCTTTCTTTAGAATTTTTCTCGGCATTGGAATTATCTGTCTCCGGCAGCATTTGTCTTGTTCGTGTGTGCATGATTCATAATATTCTGCTCATGTTTGCCACTCACAATTCTTTTCTTAAGGTGTATATCATGCAAGTATTCAACAGTACGGCCAGTCTTAAGGCAGTGACTGCATTTTCTGTGACTCTTCCTATGATCAGAAAAAAATTTATTTCCAGTTGGACTTAAGACTAAAAAGAGCAGAGTTCTAGGTTCTTCCTTAAATCATCAGTGTCATTTATCTTCAATTTGTTTGATGCTTCTTCTCTTCAGATTCACATTCTTCAACTCTAAACTTAATCCTCCAAGAAAAATGAATACATGTTTTCTTTTCACTCTTTGTTCCGGCAAGCATTTGATTAACAACGCTTCTCCATGTCTCATTAGTGTGAAAGTTCAAGTCTTCCTGCATCAACTTGGAGATAGCATAGTTCTTTGTCACCCCTAAGCTTCCTTGATGCACGGTGCATATCTCCCATGTCAAGTGATAGATGTGGACCCCTTTTTTCTCTGACAATGCACGCTTACAAGAACTACCCACATATCTCAATCTATCTTTTCCTTGATGATAAGTGCCTAAATTTTGATAGAGACAGAATTGACAACCCATGTTTTGACTTGATTGTCTTTTAAATGCTACTTCTATGCTTTATCACAAGTGACAGGTTTCAGCTTGGACCTATTGCCATAGCCAACGCCTATTTGACCTTGGCTTTTGATAGCCATCTTGGTCTCAGCCCAACCGAAGAAGTTGGCCTTTGTGTGTTTGGTACCTTTGGTCATCCCCAAATTGCTATTTTTCTTCTTGAGGGCCATCTCAACATCAAGGGGAATCAGGTAAACAAAGTCAACGCATTGCAAAGTAGTAAGTAACCAAATCACAAGCACATTTTGCACAAGTGTGCAGAAAGAACTTCCACTGCCAAGGAACCAGCATTGCAACACGTACCACAATCAGAATGTATGCACACTGCCTACACATGTAGACAAGAGTCACCAGCCATTGTCTTGTAGACACCACGCATAAAATCCAAGAGCACACGCGAGTAGTCACTAGGCATCACCTGCGCATGAAGTGTTGCTTTCCCATGTGTGTACAGCTTTCAGTGCTGCAGATTCCCATGGAAACAATCACAAATTGTGTCATGTCAACCTTCCATGCATTCTTGAAATGCCTCTGTGCCAACAGCTGCTGACATGCCTCTTTGGAATCCAGGTGCAGCACAGATCCCTGTGCACTACACTCCCCACAGAAGTGATTCCCATCACACCCTTGATCAGCATGCTACTACTGTGGAATCTCACAAGGAGATAATGCAACCATGATCAAACCACCCATGGAGAAGATCTTGGCTTTAACACTATTCATCAATCTCTTCAAAAAAAAAAGAAAAGAAAGCATACTGGAAATAACCACACAAGAAAATCACACGCAAACACACTGCATGGAGAACTGTCTACAAGGAGAGAAACACAGCACCCTGGGGACCAGGAAGGGTAAGGGGGAAGAGTATCATATGTTGGTCTACAGGATAATGGATCCATATACCTGCTTAAAGAACTTGACAAATGATGATTTGTGGAGTTGGGCTTTTCAATCATCTTAAATATCATGTGATTCCTTAGGGAACAAAGTGCAAGAAAGTTGGATACGTTCCTAAATAGGAATCAATACTTCAAGCATAGCATTGTAACAAACATTAACCAACAAAAACCAGCATGAATACTACTATCAATTTATGTAGCCATCTAATAAACTAAATTAACTTATCAGTATTGTTCAGATAGTTGTAATGTCTGATTCTGAATTAAATAATGAAAGTTTATACCTGAGCAAATATGAAACTAAAAAACTTAAAGAAAAGGTCCACCTGTTAGGTGGAAGGACTACTTGAAGCACCGGGATGGACTTGCTGAGGCAATCACATTGCACAATTAAGTACTTGTGTAGGGCCTCCAGAGGCATCACTGCTGAAGACTGCCTAAAAGGTCTCCGGGAAAGATGCATTCTTTTCTTAGTGGCCTGACTAGCTTGCAGACTAGATTCAGAAACAGTTGCCAGACTTGGAGAGAAGGAGGCAACAAGTAGAGATTTTTGGATTCCATTTAGTTCATTCTTCGGAAGAGGAGCAAAGAGGAGCTTGGTTCAACAGTTAAAAGTAGTCATTCTTTGACATGGAGGTCACACATTTGAGTTGTGGAAATTGCTTTTTGCAAGAAAGTAGTACAATGTTGCCCAAAATAGTCTGAACCTTTTCAGACTGCGCATAGCAGGAGCTCTGTGCAGTGGACTGCCTGTTTATCTAATTGATTTTTCAAACATATCCCTTTCAAAAAAAAAAAAAAAAAACAGACATGTCTGGGGATAGCTCAGGCTCGGATTTATGACAAGACATATGAATCAGAATTTTAAAGTTAAAACCCTAGACATATTCTAGCTAAGTATTAATTCTGGATTGTTCCAGCAAATCTCTTATATTTGGATCTTGGTAATGTTTATGCTGGGATTTGAATTTGTTGAGAATTGACGTGCACATGGGAAGCGTGGAGGCTTGATTGGCGTGGAAAGTAGTCCACGATGGGACTGATTTCACGTGGAAACAGGGAGGAATTTTCCCTGTTATGGCTGCTGCAATTGGCATGGCCTTTTGAGGAAGAGAGAGAGAGCCACCACGTGGAGAGAGGTAGAGAGGAGCTTGATTGGAAGAATTAACTTTGTTGTTCTACTCAAAATAGTTGAAAATGCTCTCTTTATATAGAGTGCATATTTCTACTTCTAAAAATAGACTTTATTAATTAAATCTAATCAAATCTTATAGATTTGGAACAACCAAATCTTTGCAAATCTCAAACATATTTTCCTAGAACCTATTTGCTAAAAATAACAAACTTAACAAATAAGAAAAGATTCCAAATTTGATCTTTTGGACCACCAAAATCGACAGCCCATATGGGCCCTGAGATGTTGCCACATGGTAGCGCCACGTGGCCTGCTTTATTCCCCACACTTCCTCTCAAGTCGGAAGTCGAGAGGCCGATGACTTGTTGAAATTGATATATCATTCTTCTTCTTGAGATTTTGAGGACGATCTTCGTGCCTCTTCTTCTACGCTCGAGAGTTGAGTTCTTCATCCTGGCGTTCCCCGATGCGTTAGAGGATTCTATGTGTCTCCTCGAGAAGTATGATGTTTTGTTCCTGAGCCGGCAAAGACCCTCGGCTATTCTTCGAGCCAAGATCACCAAGAGAAAGTGAAGTCAATGCAGTCGTGGTGCTCTTCTAGAGGTTACATTGTGTGGCCAAATGCTCCACCATCTTCTTTTGATGTAACTGCAAATCCTCTTGCCACCTTCGTAGTCGTTGCTTCTTTGGCAACCTTTGTAGTTGTGGCTATTGGAGCAGTCGTTTCTTCTTTGCGTAACTTGATAAACTCTCTTCTCCAACTTCTTTGTGGAATCATTGGTCTCAGTTTCTTCTTCGAGGAGGACATGCAACTTGTCTTGTCCTCCTACGAAGATTTTGAATGCCTGAGCCCATAAGATGTAGTTCGAGGCACCTTGAAGTGTAATCGTGGTACATTGAACTATCACATTTTCTTCCCTGGTGTTAATCTGATTCTTGCCTTCGGCCATCTCCGTCTTCAACAACAAGCCTTTCTCTGCTTGTACGCTCCACGTAAGGCACTTGGATGTGTGAGAGAAACCACTTGCTGGAGTCCCCTACTTGACTCCTTGGGCCTTACGTAAGGCACATGGATGTGTGAGAGAAACCACTTGCTGGACTCCCCTACTTGACTCCTTGGGCCTTACGTAAGGCGCTAAGAACCTTCAAGGAGTTCTTTGAGAACTCGTAATGTCGACGAAGATACCTCGATACACAAGGTTCGGATACTCGCGAGAATTACGCACAAGATGGGACTTCTTGTGCGTGACCCAACAGGAGGAAAGGTCCACGTGTGGCTGCTGTCCACCAGGGAAAATGTCACGCACAACGTGGCTTTTCTTCCCTTCTCCTTCCTATGCATGCAGAATCTCCCTGGAAGAGCCTAGATCGTCTGCTTTGATACCATGTTGAGATTTCTGAGGTGGGTGCAGACGGAGCGTGGAGGTTCCTGTGCATGGAGAGATCCAGAAATCTCACGCACAGTACTGGAATGTGCGTATAAGACGTCTAGAATGTCCACTAGACGTTTGATTTAGGTGATCAGCAAGTCTGGAGAGGTAGCGGCTGGATGAAGGAGCAACGGCTCCTTGTTGATTGGATGGAGGCCTAATTTGGCCTTGGTGATTCACGGCAAAGAGAGACAAGTAGGGAGAGGAGAGGAACTTTGATGTTTTGGAAATATTTGTTCTATTGCTCAATTGCTCAAATGAAAACAGTTGGGGTGGCTCTTTATTTATAGAGAGAATATACCTACTAAAAATAGTAAGACTCTATTCCTATTAGATATTTAGATCTTCTCTCATTTGGAAAGATCTAATCTCTTAACAAATCCCAAAACTTGTTTCCTAAAGAGAGAAAATCTTATCTCATTTGGAAAGAATCTCTTAACAAAAACTAATCCAACTTTTATTCCTAAAATAACTTTACTAAAAATTGGAAATCACCAATTTTGGTGCACCCAAGTTTGGTTCTTGGAAACCCAAACTGCCGGTGCTATTGGCTTGCTGATTGTCACGTGGCATGTGTCACGTGGTTCTTCTTTGATTCCCAACACTCCCCCTCAAGTCGGAGGTCGGGAGGCCAATGACTTGTTGAAATTGATGCATCGTTCTTGTTCTTGAGATTTTGAGGATCTTCGTACCTTTTCTTCTTCTACGTTCGAGAGTCGAGCTCTTTATCTCGACATTTCCTCGAGAAGTATGGTGCCTTGCTCCTCAGTCGGCAAAGACTTTCGGCTTTTCTTCGAGCCAAGGTCACCAAGAAAAAGTGTAGAAGTCGATGCACTCTTGGTGCTCTTCTAGAGGCTACACTATGCCTCTTTTGATAAATCTCCTTGTATTTCTTTTTGTCGTCCTTGAAATCCAGTGCCTCTTCCAGGAGAATACTAAGTTTCTCTTGTTCGCCAACAAAGATCTTGAAGGCGTGAGCCCACAAGATGTAATTGGCGGCGTCACTCAATTCGATAGTTGTCCTAAGACAACTACCTTGCTCTCTTCAGAGTTGAGCGTAGCATCCCCTACAGTCGTGGTAGATTCCGTCATCTCTAAATCTTCTTTTCCATGCAACTCGCTGGATTTGAAGACGTTTTTGGATGCGAGAACTCCAGCAAATAGTCAGATCTCCTACGCGCATAGAAGCCTAGAATGTAGGCTCTGATACCATGTTGAGAATTGACGCGCACGTGGGAAGCGTGGAGGCTTGATTGGCGTGGAAAGTAGGTTCACGATGGGATTGATTTCATGTGGAAACAGGGAGAAATTTTCCCCATTATGGTTGTTGCAATTGGCGTGGCCTTTTGAGGAAGAGAGAGAGCCACCACGTGGAGAGAGAGAGGTAGAGAGGAGCTTGATTGGAAGAATTAACTTTGTTGATCTACTCAAAATAGTTGGAAAGGCTCTCTTTATATAGAGTACATATTCCTACTTCTAAAATAGACTTAACTAATTAAATCTTAATCAAATCTTCTAGATTTGGAACAACTAAATTTTTACAAATCTCAAGCATATTTTCCTAAAAACTATTTGCTAAAAATAACAAACTTAACAAATAAGAAAAGACTCCAAATTTGATCTTTTGGACCACCAAAACCGATTGCCCATATGGGCCCTGAGATGCTGCCACGTGGCCTGCTGGCTGCCATGTTGCAATGCCATGTGGTTAGCTTTATTCTCAACAAAATTGTTATTTCTTTCAGAGTTTATGCTTATGCAATTTTTCTGTAGAAAATTTGTGTAACCTCTACTTTATATGCATCTTAGGTTCAAGAATTTGTTCGGGAAAATCTAAGGAAACATGAATTGACAAGAGCTCTTGCAACAAAGGAGCTTGTCTGGTTTCTGGTTGGTAACTGTGTAGCTTATTTAACTAAAATAATATGATTAGGCATGTTCCCTATGAATGTGACACTTTCTGTTTGCACGTTGCAGGCCTCTGCTTGTTTGGCTTTACCAGTATATTTTTTGTATGAAACCTTTACTTACATCTTCAGGTTGGTTGAATTTACTAATCCTTCTTATTTTGTTTTGATTTTTTGCCTGCTTTGTTAATGTTCACATTCATCACATAATTTCCAGCAAAAAACCAAGGAAATCAACCCGGGGCACCCGTGCAATGAGTAGCTCTCGTCAAAGGAACAAGCGTAGGCATGCTGAGAAGTAGAGCCTGATGCTATTGCGGTCCTCATTTTGGGGGTTTTCTGTGGAGGTATGTTTTTAAAATATAAGGGTTGCTCTGGTTTCGCAGTGCCCTTATTTGCAATGCTTCAATAAATATTACGTAAGAAATTAGCCTTTTTGGAAAGCAAATGTTTCTCTTTGACCTTCTGTATGTGAAACAAACAACATTGCAAAATTCATGTTACACAATCTTGGTGCAACAAATCTTAACTATCGATGCTGTTATCAGAGTCTGAATCATGCATGAATAAGGACTTTTATCATATATATATTCATCAATATTTGTGTCCCCAGGCTTTAACAAGATGTTAAATTCGAATTTATCAGGATTTGGATTTATGAGTGACTGTAGCTGATTGCATGTTAATGGCAAATGTCTCCTGGGATTTTTTTGGTATTCCTTTAAATATTGGGATTTTGAAATGTCTAGTACTAGTCTTGGTATGGGAATGCCTCATTTCTGTCTCATCTCTTCTTTCATGCATTCAACTCTCTTTGTATTCTACACAAACTTCTCCAAAACTTTATCTCTGCATCTTATCCTGTCGTTTAGGGATGGTAAGTCCCTAGTGATTACTTTCCAAGTACTAATCAGTGACTCCTGATAACTAGTATCATTATTATTAATTGGCTTTAAACCTGTATTTCTGTTTTCCTTCGGGTTGGAAGAACCTTATGCCCTATCCTTTCTCAGCTGTAATCCTGATGCCTTTTCTGGCATCAATGTTGGATCAATCATTACACTCTTGTGACCTGTGCAGCACGGAGTTCTCTAATTCCTTTTTCTACCTTTTATAGCTGTTCTTCTGATCCATAACACGAATCGGTACTTATTGTCAAATATTTTTGCTGACCAACTGAATAAGAAAAAACCTAGTTATGTACTCTCCAGGGGTAAAAGTACTTTAGAATCACATTATCTTTGCAACCTTTGTATGATTTGGTATTTATTATGTTGCCCATTTTGATGCTTCAGTTAGGCATGGTTCTTCAGATATACTAAAAAGTCTGTCAATAAACCTCAAGAAAGATTCCCTTTGGTTTTGATGGAGTGATTATCGTTTACTTAAATATGGTTGGTAGGATTTTATTTAAACAAAATGTTCCTACATGACTGTAATGCAAGGCTCATTGCCTGTGGTCTAACTTGGAATCATGTGATTATGTTCAGTTACGAACTGTTGCTTCCGTGATCTAACTCCATATTTCTCTTAGGCAATGGTCGATCATGGCAGACCGTGTTCAGCCCGGGGTGATACCTGTCTAGATGGAGTTTGGGTTTTTTGAGAACTGATCTAGGGGAGTGTTTGATCTTCCGCCGTTAGTCTCCACTTCCATGCTTAGGGAAATTGTTTCCTTTTTTGTCAGTTTCTGTACCAATATGTGTTTTATAGCTAGGTTGAAAAACTACTATATTTAATTTTCTTTTTCGGTGTAAGGGAGATGCCAATCTTTGTTCCTGAGATCTCCTGTTTGGAGCTCTGTAATTGTGAATCTGTTTTAAATCATTTCGTGCCTATGTTTGTATTTGCGGGTCTGTATTTGATCTTCTAAGATAGAATTACAGAATAATGGATGCACTCCTCTCAAGCCATCTATTGTCTGCAAATGTTTTCTTACACCCAGTGCTTTGCTCAGCAATTCTCCAGATGTTGGATTATTTTTACAGAAACTCTAATATGATTCCTTGTAGGCGGGAGATCCGAACCTTGGTTATTTAGCTTAAAGGTTAATTGATCAGCTGCAAAATTGAAGTATTTATGTACGATTTGTGCGCAAGACTGACTTTTTTGCTGCAGCCTTTACCTTTGGGAAAATTATTGTGGACCATTGGGGATTTCTTATTTTGGCAGAAGTGATCCAAGTTTGGGTGTTTATTCTTATATTATCTATAGGATTAGTGTGTAAAGAATGGTCAATTTTTTTTCAATTTTTTAAAATAAAATTTTGGGTCATTTTAAAAAAATTATAGAACTGATGGGTAAAGGCACGCGTACACATCTTTCTCTTGACGTCATGTCGACATGCTTTGTGCATGGTGTATGGTTATTACTATATTGTCAATGTGGTACTTGGGTCATGCTATAATATTGATGGTACGCGTGCAACATCTTTGCTTGTGCCATGGCATTTCCACCGCAACATTTATATGATTAATACTGATGCATCAATGTTACCAATATCATGGCATTATCATACATTCCATAACTGTATGCCTAACCGACACAAATTCCATCGCCACCTTCATCTGCATCTCCTTTGAGAAAGAAATGGTGGATAAAATCAAGAGGAGGCTAATGGAATGATCCATAGCTAAAATTTGATGCAAAGCCCCAAGTATGAACGTGGACTCCGATTGATAAATAATGTGGCGTAAATGGAACTCCCAACATTGTGCACACATACACAGCGAAAGCTTGCATTAGCACAGTGGCCAGGAACCTTGCATACTGTTGCATGTTTTCAAAGGCTGAAGCTCTTCGCAATCTATTGTCTGTTTGATGCCTCCTGCTCCAAAGCCATGACCTTCAGTGTTCAAAGGGCTAGTTCCAGCCCTGGCTTGTTGGTGTAGACCAAGATTTGGTGCTATCATTGGCTTCATGATATCAGGACTGATGCCCGAGAAGGTAAAGCCTTGGACGCCATACCCCGTGGCCATTGAAGCAGCTGTGGCAAAGTGTAGTTGGGGTTGGTGAGAAAGGAATTTGATGGGTGGTTGGTTGCCTAGCCCATGGGAATCGATTCCACGAACCGTCACTGCTGCCACCATAGATGGTTGTTGGATTGTACCAAGATCATATGGATGTATTCTGGGGCTACCCGAATTGTACTTCTTCCCATTAGAGCTCTTCTGGAACAACCGACATACTACCCACTCATCCTAATATCATATGAAACCACAATAAATTAATGAGATCAAATTAAAAATATTATGGTCGTGAAGCTATGGGTTGATGAGTAAAAAACTTGAATTTTTAGCATATGTATTTTTGAATGATCTGCATCACATTATGATATCGGATATACGTACAACAATACCACACTCTACTATAGTAGAATATCCAAAGTTATATGGTCACTGGGACCAGGTGCTTCACCCTTCTTGATGGGTAATTCCTTTGCTTCTCTCCAGTAAATTTTCTTCCATATCATTATCTTCTATAATATAAGTTTGTAAATTATGAACAAGAACACCCGATGGAACTTCGTGGGTACTATTCTCATATAGCTATAGAAAAGAATTGATCTATTTGGAAAATTGGGTCCGTCTGTCAACTTGCCCCTATAAGTGCAGTTAAATCTATGGACTACGCATCCGTTATACCCTCTCTCTTTTTTCATTTCCTAAAGATCCATAATTAGAGGTGGAAAAAGAAACGTCAGGTTTGATGGCGAAGTCAAAAGAGATCATGGTTGTCAGAGGAAATCTAATATTTGTTGGGAAGAAGTGGGATATGTAGCTGAAGGACTAAATTTTTAAGATTGAAGCTCATAGTTCTTAAAGAGAAACAATACCCCTACTTGTCATCTTGCATCACTACCGTCCATGACGAAGGTATGACTTGGTCATTCAAGGCTAACGTATAAGGTTACTAACAAGAGGAAAGAAGACTGGAGAGTAGGGCATCAACTAAAGTTTCCACATGCAAATAACCAAAGTGAACAGTGTTTCATGATTGAGAACGCTTTTCTACATAATCAAGTAAGAAGATCCCACCAACTTAGAAATTGGAAGTTAGATATTGATGATGCATGTCAAATTACAGCCGTTACCAATGAGAAAAACCAAAACCAATGGCTTGTTCGATTTGGCCAGAAGAGCTATATATAAATCAAATTTGCAAAATGTTTAAGCTCAAATTATTGGTAATTTCCGACCGTCATGACCACATTTTACCTTTTTTTTTTTTCCTTAATTCCCAATTGGATACATGAACACAAGCATTCATGTTTACTGACGATTCATACCTTAATGTTCTTGTAAGGCTTTCTAGATAGGAGGCGATACTCGTGGATGACCCAACTGGTCTTCTCACCTCTAGGGGCCCTCCCCTTGTAAAACACCAACGTTTTCTTCATCCCCACAACCTCTGACGTGGAGGTGCTCAACACCTCCTTGTCCTTCCCCGTCGTTTTCCAATAGCCAGCATTCGTTGCCCTATTGGCCCTAATGCCCGTCGGATACTTCCTGTCCCTCAAGCTGAAGAAGTACCACTCTTTCTCCCCCATCTTTGACTTCCCTGCAATAAAATTGGTTCATTAATTGGTGTTCATTCCTTTCGCAATGCGATATACAAGATTATGTACTACCTTATCCTTAGATTAGATAAGTTCAATTACCATGCAAATTATGGATATTTATATGTAACACTTCGCATCAGGTTGGTGAGTGGAAAGTTCCAGTTGCAATAGATTTTAGCAATTTGTTACACATTACTAAGAGTGCATCTATGTTTCAGCTTTACATCTACTACATCAATTTTATGCATCATAGTTGCCCTCACGCATACTTTGTAGGCGAATCAGAAATCCAACTCAGTTGTTAAGATGGTGTTTGATAACGAAATAATTGCAACAACATACCTGAAAGATCCCATGGCTCACACTTGTTGAGATCGACGTCTGCGATCACCCTCTCTATGAACTTCTTGTTCGAGAACTTGTTTGCGAGGTAGTATGTAACGAGCTCCTCGTCTGTTGGATGGAATCGAAACCCTGGTGGCAGCCCCTTGAGCTCCTTGCCTTCCTCCATCACAAGGGAATGGGAAAAAGGTTTGGGGGGGCTGGGGGGGAGATATTGAGATGGAAGGGTGGAATTCTCAACAAGCTATGTATGTATATGTATATGTTCACGTGTATATACTACACATGACTTGGAAGGTTTTATGTTGATCAAAAGGGCGAGAATTATTGAGAGACAGCTTAAGGGAGTTATGAAACTTGGGCTTTCTTTATGGGTGTGGGGGCCACATTGAAGATTAGTAGGCTTGCAGTTGCATCCCACCTGAGACCAAATCCGTAATTTCATCTTGTCGTTTTCTTGAGGAGAGAAAAAGTAATGTTATATTTAGTCGCATCCAACCCGGAGATTGCGCCCTTTTGGAAAATCCAAGTTCTTGAAATGGGCCTTCTTTCAAGGACCTGATCTACCGAAAAAGGACGCCACAAAGCATGTGCATATGGGATGTTTACTTAGATCACAAGAAATTATATTCGTTTGGTCCAAGAGGAGTTAAATTATTACACAATTTTAACTAGGGGCCTCCACAATGGTACATCCATCATGAACTATAGATCTTTGGGTCATAAATGCAAACATGCTATGGAAGATATGATACCCTCTAATGGATCACCTCTTAAGTTTACACACATCTAGGGTTATTAAAAAGTTGGTGGAAAGTAGGAATCTACAAGTTTATGTAAGTCCTTGCTCTCCTATTCACCGTTTGAATATTTTGAACGCACGATTTTCTTTGGATGTGGGTTATACAATATACGTTACAATGTATTTTGTAATATACATGATAAGGTAATTATAATTTTCACTGTATATGGTGAGTCCACTCATTTAAAAAAATATTTCCTTTCCAACCAGTGATTTCAACAGATGTATTTTAGGTTTTAAATCACTTTCAATAAGTGAATCAAAATCACTTTTCACCCATAGGTAAGAATCAAAATCATTTTCCATCGGTGAAAAGGTAAAATAAACTGGTTTGTTTTCATTTTCCACTAATGTCTTCCATTTTCTAAGTCGAGGATTATTTTCCACTGATGGAAAATCATTTTTAACTAGTATGTTTTGATTTTTAATTGATGTATTTTGATTTTCAATTAGTGTGCTTTGATTTCTAACCAGTGTATTTTGATCTTTCCACCTGTGATGTGATAGTGTTACTTTTCTTGAGTAGTGGTGGATCCCACAGTTGCTTTTTTTGTATCTCTACCCCATGTATTAACTTTTGACGTTGAGGATCACCCCACTTTCAACACTAGAACGTGGGTGGAGACCCACGCATTGCAAAACACATTCCTACTTGCATTTCTTTACTTTTTTGCATTCCCTTTTACCTAAAGTACTTTTAAGCCCACCTTCTTAGATATCATAGCCTAGTCTCGAACCTTTAAGTAGAAATCAAGCAAATCCATCAATGAAACCAGTAGTTATTAAGAACGGTTCTTTCTCCTTACTCAGATAAGAAGGTGATGAAAAGATTTGATAAACATAGAAGTTCGTACCTTAGATTCTTGAGATATGGTATCAAAGAAGAGAGTGTTACAACCCGATCCTAGCTCCCCACACCCACAGGATTTGAGATCGACTCGCCTTGACTAATTCCAAGACCTAGTCATCCAACGAGAAATAACAAAAATGAGAAAATATATTACAACCACACATGCAATGTAACTAAGTAGAAATAAATAAGAGGCAGTAATGGAAATCAGTGCGAAAAGTCTAAAATGTATTACATGCCACAAGCAGAAAAGAACTATAATATGCATAGCCATCACAACTACAACAAAGGAAAATCTAACATGAATAGAAATGTAGTAGAAACAACTAACACATACTAAAAGTATTCAATACTACAAAAGACCTCTGAAACAGAAAAAGGAACAACACTACGACTGGGATCGGCTAGGTCCAGCACCCTCGGCAACCAGTGGCGCTCGCTGCTCAACTCCCTGACCTGAACATGGTTATACAATCCGTAGTCAACTAAGGCTGAATAGAGTGGTGGTTAGGCCATTTACATGCAATTTAACTTAAAGAAACAAGCAAGTAACTAATAATTCATTTCCATTTATCTCAACTAGGTGTTTCTATTTCGATTATTCTAATAAGGATCTACAACATTTCTTAATCCTCTTGTTTCCTAAGAGAGCGATCTTGATTACAATTTATTCCGCGATATAGGATGTACACGTGGTACTCTCCTAGCTAAAAGAGCCCCGTGGTAGTCCTACACCCGATCTATCACCCTGAAGTCACGGTCGCGATGTAGTGGTGACTACGGCACGCACGATAAGCGCATGGGTAGTTACCCTACACTGACACGCGATCAGTAGTTTCCAGTAGCAGGTACGCCCAAACGTACAACACAGAACAAAATAGGGGTCTTGCTCCCCAAAAGTCTGCGCACTGATAACACTGCATTTTACAATGCTAACTTTGCCAAAAGGGGACGATCTTAAAGGTAAAATGCACGGAGGATACATAATAAATAGGAATAGAAGCATCACATGCATTGCACATTAAGATTGCTTATAGTGCATTATTAACAGCCATGTGTACAAATACATGTCAAAACAAGCCTCAGATGAGCAATTGGACTACACAGATGGACTCAGAGCAACGAATGGAGTCCAACAGACTCGAAATCAGCTAAATCCAACATCCGGAGCTCTCACAATTGGCCCAAGAAGCTCTGACCATTAATCTGATGATCAACGGTCATGAGGCCGCCACGTGTCAGCATCCCCGCGCTCCTCAACCGCAGCATAACACCAGCGCCTCCACCGCAGGATGAATCTAAGCCATCCGATCTTCGATCGGACAACTAAGAAGCATTCTCCTCACTCCCCATAGCCACAGCAGCTCACAACCGTTGGATCTTCATCCAACGGTTGCCCACACCACGCCACCTCCGCATCTCCGCAACGAAGTAGCGAGCATAGCGCAGCAGTATGTGCCTCACCCCCACATAGTGGGGCCTGGGTTCAAGGCGCCCTCCGCATCGCAAAATCAAGGCGAGATCGAGGCACGATTTCGGCCGTCGATGCCCGATCAAGCGTCTAGCAGCAGGCGATGCGGTGCAATCCCGCGCATCCGATGCAAACACCCGCGATGATGCGTGGGGCACAAGTGCAGCAAGGGAGATCCAAGCGCGCACCCCACGAGCATCTTGACCGTCCGATTCGTGATCGGACAGCCCACAGCGCACGCGCACAGATCGTGCATGAAGAAGCGCGGGTGCGCACGTGAGACCGCTGGGAAGGGGGCTTCACCGACGCTTTTAGCAAGGGTTTAGCAACATTCTGGACGTCGCTAAAGCCCATACTTAAAATAGAAACCTCTTCTTCCTATATAAACCCCTCCCAACCACCAGTGTAAAGCATTCAATTCACCTTGCAAGTGTTGTAACACCCTCCTAGCCCCCTTTAGCCTCTCTTGTAGTCAACGGAGTCGACGAGCCACCAACGGAGCCTCCTTCCGCCGCTGTGGCTGCCTCGCCGTCTCCCCTCTCTCTCTTTTCTTTCCCTTTAATCTAGCTTTACTTCCTTTTTATTCAATCATTTAGCTACCGTTGTATTTATAAAACTTGATTTGCATATTTAATATAGTGTTGATGTTGTTCTCCATCTTGCTTTGAGTAATTGCTATGATTTAAAAGACTCTAACCCTACTCTCTCTCTCTCTCTCTCTCTCTCTCTCACTCGTTTTTCTACCATGTCTTCTCACAAGCAAAAACTCGTTATCTCCATGACATTAAGTGACAAAGAAAATCTGGTTTTTACGCCTTCCTGTGATCGACACTCGGACTCACGTCCGTTTCTTCTTTTAAAATCGACGTTGTGAGCACGAACTATAACGATTCTTTTAAACAAACACATCTTTCGCACGTCAGTTTTTGGCGCCGTCCCTGGCAACGAATTTATTTTGTCACTTCCATTTTACATCCATGCTCACATCATCTAATGCCTTTTCTCCTTCTACTTGATGGTTGTAGGAACTCAACGCTTGGACGGTGAAAGCAGTGCAACTCATGACGGTAGAGATGGAGTAAGCGCAACAAGGACCAATTGTGAGTAATTCTTCACCCGTGTTTATTTGCTTGCATTAAAAAAAATTGTAAAATCGAAAAAAATCGACATGATACATGATTGCTTGATCCACATCCTCAACACATCACTCAACAAAAAAAAAAAAACTCTAACATTCTTAATGACCTAACCTTTTTGGAGTGTTCTTCTTTCTTTTTGAGTGGTGTTTGCGAAGCTACCGTGAGTTGACATGGGTTGCACCACTCAACCCTAAAATCAACTCATTTAATAAGCAATTGCATGAACACCAAGATGAGCACTTTAGGGTTTTAAAGCATCTCCATATCAAAAGAAATCTACTCACCAATTGTGTATAAAACTTGGCGTGCCCACTTGAAATTTGTCTGAAAACATTAAGACACGTCAACCCTAAAAGACACAAAAGTAAGGACAAACATTAAAATATATCACATCTTAAAAAAATCCTTGCTTGAAAATCATGTTTTGATAGGAGCACACACACTAGAATTGAAAAACTAAGAGGCACCACCCCAATCAACGCCTCATCACATAACCCTAGCACAAGCACTATCCTAGCCTCTTTTAAAACAGAGTAGACGTGTCTTAGCCAGGACTGGGTTAACTCTCAAGAGGCATGGTTTTGTTCGCTGGGCACTTGGCTTTCATTCCCTTAGTAGAATCTGGTGACTAGGCTGCGGGGAAGTGTCAAACGACCGCGGTTGTGGGGTCTATGGAACTGGCGGCGCAAGCCAAAGGAAGAACCTTCCCTACAATCCCCTTGTAATCAACCTGGCCAGATTAGTTTTGGGAAGGGAAGTCCAGTGCTTACGGACTTGATCGCCCCTTTGAAGATTTCTAGGTCCCCTAAGGAATACATCATAAGGACTAGGCTTGTTTGCTTGGTTGTGCACACACACTTCTCGCATCTGTCACTCTTCGCATCCCCTCCTGTTCTTCTCTAGTGTATGCACAAGAGACGATCACTTCATCCCGAGTTGTTTGTTTTGGGACGGGAATCCAGGCGACCTGATTTTGCTAGAGACATGGCTGAACCTAGAGTAGATGAGGTTGAGGACCAACCCCCACCAAACACAATGGCCATCATCCAAGCCTAGATCAACGCAAACCACCAGCTTCAGCAGCAACAGATCCACACTATCATGCAAGCCATACACCGGTTGCAGAACCCACAGGGGCAACCAGCACCACCTTTCCAGAACCCACAAGGACAACCATCACTTGATCCACCACCATTCCAGGACCAACCTAGGCCCCTCTGCGACTTTTACAATCCTTCCGCTATTCGAATCGAGCCACACCTTAGGATCCCCGAAGGGGGAGATGATTTTGAACTGAAACCAAATGTCCTAAGTCAGATTCAGAGCCACTTCCATGGAAGCTCAAATGAGGACCCCTTCCAACACTTAAAGGATCTTGACCGGATCTCTCGGACTGTGAAGCCTACGAACATTAGCCTTGACATTGTTTTGATTAAAATGTTCCCCTTCTTGCTGAGAGACAAAGCATCTCACTGGCTTAGAACCCTAGGTAGACCCATCACCACCTGGGAAGAATTGAGACATGCATTCTTGAAGAAATTCTTCCCTATAGGAAAAACCAATGCCCTCAAAAGAGCCATTACTACCTTTACATTCCAGGGCGGGGAATAGTTCCATGAGGCGTGGAAAAGATTTAATGAACTATTGAGGAAATGCCCACACCACGAAGTACCAAGGTAGCAATTGGCCTAGATCTTCTACCACGGTCTAGACAGCAACCTACGGAACTTCGTCGATATCTCATGCGGGGGGAACTTTCTAAACAAAGATGAGGAGAGCACGTTTGAACTCTTTGAATCTATGAGCGAAAATTCTCTCAACAATGCCTCCATGACCCAGTTTAGCCGATCCAGTCAACCCCATGGTGGGATTTATGAGGTACAAGCAAATTCTGGGATGGTTGACATGGATATCATTGCTAAGAAATTAGATTGAGTGGAATTGGTGGATAAAAAGATAGATGAGCTACTGAACCAAACCAGGAACCCATTACAGACCTTCTCCCTAGCAAAGAGAGCTCACAATGTTGACCTGGTCCAGCCCCTAAGCCAAATGAACCTGGAACAACCCCTGACCACGTTCCAGGGAGGGACCTTTGCTCCCTCAACCCTTGATTACTCTCTTCCCTCCCCCTCGACATCTGCTATCCTTGAAGATGTACAGGCTATCCAATGTTATTCCAAACCTGACCCTTTCTCCAATACTTACAACACTGGCTGGCAGAATTACCCAAACGTTGCTTGGACAAACCAGAAACCGCCTCAATTTCAGAACCAACCCAGGCCAAACCAACAACCAAACCTGCCCCCTATCAGCAAGGACCACCAGTTAGACCCCCATATAATCCGAATAGGGTGGCCCCTCCCCCACAAAACCAAATGGACACCCTGATAAAAATGATGGCTGAAATGAACCAAAAACATCATGAGGAAATGGCTTTAGTAAAGGGACAGTTAAGCCAGCTGTTGGACTGTAAACAACAAGGATCCCTGTCTTCCCAACCACAACCAAACCTATAAAACATGATTAATAGAGGCCCCAATTCGTAAGGGTTCCAAGGTAATCCCGGGCAGGCTCACATGGTCCAGCCAGCCCCACAAACACCCCCTGGGTTTGGTGCTTCTTCATCCTCGTCTTCTCAAGGATCAACCCATGGTCCCAATGCCCCTGTAAATTCAGTAACCTCGAGAAGCGGCACCAAAACCTAGGATCCTAAATGACCGACTCTTCCCGAGACTTCACCTTCTGAAACACCCGACTCAGAAGAGGCACAAGAAAAACCCAATGACCCAGAAATAGATCCTATCCACATTCATACACCATATCCCGAGGCCTTGAAGACAATCAAGAAGAAAATTTTTGTGGAAACTGAGGAGCTTTTGGAGATCTTTAAGAAGATTCAGATTAATATCCCGCTCCTTGAAGCTGTCAAGCACATTCTGGCTTACGCCAAGTTCCTAAAGGATGCCTATACACCAAGACGTAAGCCAAGACCTCAAGCACCTAGGAAGGTTGTGCTCTCAGAGCAAGCAAGTTCCGTAATATCAAGCAACCATCCACTAAAGCGAACTGACCCAGGAGCACCCCTGATATCTTGTAATATCGGGGACATGACATTTGATAGAGCGCTCCTGAACTTAGGTGCTTCCATCAATCTAATTTCGACAACCCTGTACCACCAATTTGGATTCGGAGAGTTGACACCCACACCTGTTACCATCCAATTGACTGATAGATTTGTGAAAACTCCAAAGGGGGTTGTTGAGGACGTAATTGTGTAGGTCAAGGACTTCTATTTTTCAGTCGACTTTTTGGTGCTCGACATGGAAGTCCCTGAACAACTACAGAACACACCCATCATCCTAGGCAGATCCTTCTTAGTTACGGCTAAGGCAAACATCGATTGTGGCATGGGATGCATGGAAATCGCCTTCGAAGACAAGAAAATGCAGTTAGATATCTTCCGGGCGATCAAGTCCTTTGGTCGAGGAACCTTCCCCACGGGCGATCAAGTCCGTGTAGTGAGGAAATGAACATGGCGAATCCATCCCCACTTGCACCACCACCGCATGGCGGGTGTGTATTGATTACAAGAAACTCAATGAAGTAACCAAGAAAGATCATTTCCCCCTGCCATTCATCGACCGGATTCTTGAAAGATTGGTAGGGAAAAAGTATTTTTGCTTCCTGGATGGATATTCAGGATATAACAAAGTCGCAATTTCTCCTGAAGATCAAGGGAAGACCACATTCACTTGCCCGTACAGCATGTTTGCATTTCGTCGTATGCCATTCGAGTTATGCAACGCACCTGCTACCTTTCAGCGTTGCATGCCAGCCATTTTTTCAGAAATGGTGGGTGAATACTTTGAGGTCCTTATGAATGATTTCTCTATATTTGGGAATTCATTCGACCACTGTTTGAGCAACTTGGAGAAAATCCTGAAATGATGTATTAAGGTTAATTTGGTGTTAATTTGGGCAAAGAGCCATTTCATGGTTCAATAAGGAATCGTCATCAGTCACATCGTATCACATAGGGGCATTGAGGTGGATTGGGCTAAAGTTGATTTAATTTCCAAACTTCCTCCGCCTAGCTCGGTCCGGTAGATCCGTTTGTTCCTTGGACATGTTAGCTTCTGCCGAAGGTTCATCAAAGACTTTTCCAAGCTTTCCAAACCCTATGACGCCCTATTCCACATGACCTCTGATTGCATCCAGGCTTACCACACCCTCAGGGACTTAGTCTCCACAGCACCTGTACTTTAGCCCTCGGATTGGTCCCAAGACTTCGAGATCATGTGTGATGCATCAAATTTTGCCATAGGCGCCATCCTGGGACAAAGACAAGAAACCCGTGGTGATCTATTATGCGAGCAAGATGTTGGATGAGGCCCAACGAAATTATATGGCCACAGAGAAAGAACTGCTCCTTGTAGTTTTTGGACTTGAAAAGTTCCGATCTTACCTCTTGGGATCCCACGTGACCATCTATACGGACCATTCAGCCATTCGGCATCTATTGGCTAAAAAGGATGCGAAGCCCAGGCTCATCAAATAGATCTGCTCTTGTAGGAATTTGACCTGGAAATCCACGACAAAGCCGGATCAAAGAATGTAGTGGCTGACCACCTATCCAGACTCCACCCAGACCACATTGGGCCCTCCCTGCCTTTATCCGACACCTTTCCTGATGAGCACATTCTGATTGTGTAAGACAGGAAACTACCTTGGTATGCTGACTATGTCAACTACCTTGTTGTAGGACAGACCCCGCACAGCTGGTCCAAACAGCAACGGGACAAGTTCTTGGCCGAGGCCAAGCACTATTTCTGGGATGATCCCATGTTGTTTCGCCTTTGTGCCGACTAGATCATCAAGAGGTGTATCCCTGAGGACGAAGTTCAGAGTATGTTATCTTTTTGTCACGACCAAACTTGTGGTGAGCACTTCTCAGGAAAGAAAACGGCTGCAAAGGTTCTGCAGTTCGGATTTCACTAGCCTTTCTTCTTTAAGGATGCACACAATTTAGCTAAGACTTGCTCTCGCTGCCAGACTCTGGGGACCATGGCCAGAAAAGACACGATGCCCTCCATCCCATTTTGATTGTCGAGATCTTCGACGTTTGGGGTATTGATTTTATGGGCCCCTTCCCACCATCCAACGGCTTTGAGTATATCTTAGTCTCTATAGACTATGTCTCCAAATGGATTGAAGCCGTCGCCACCCGCCGATGCGATCATAAGGCTGTCATGGACTTTATTAAGCAGAATATCTTTTCTCGATTTGGAATACCAAAGATCATGATTAGTGACGGTAGAAGTCATTTTATCCACACCCAATTCCGTGCCCTACTCAGAAAATACAGGGTTAACCACTGCATTGCTACCCCGTATAATTCGCAAACAAATGGGCAGACTGAGGTCTCAAACAGGCAGATCAAGAATATTCTACAGAAAACTGTGAGACCTGACAGGAAGGACTGGTCTGCACGACTAGATGATGCCCTGTGAGCATACCGGACCACTTTCAAGACCCCGATAGGCATGTCGTCTTATCGCCTGGTCTTTGGCAAAGCTTGCCACCTTCCTGTCAAGTTGGAACACCTGGTCTACTGGGCCGTTAAGCAGTGTAACATGGATTCCCAGTTAGCCGATGCGCAGAGGACACTCCAACTCTCCGAGCTTGAGGAAATTCCTCGGGACACTATTGAGAATAGTCGGCTATACAAGGAGAAAATGAAAGCCGTCCACGACTGACTCAACCATAGAAAAACCTTCGAGCCGAATTAGCAAGTTTGGCTTTTTGATGCCCGTCTAAAACTCTTTCCAGGGAAGCTCAAGTCCAAGTGGACAGGAGCATTTAGAGTGGTCAAGCCCTACTCCAACAGGGCGGTTGAAATTGTAGATCCAAATACTGGGCACACCTTCACAGTCAATGGCTAGAGATTGAAACACTTCCTTGCCCAGGTTCCCCCAAAGGAGGTTGTCACCCTCATTGAGGGATGACATGAAGTACCGCCCAACTAGAGGCATTAAACTCAGTGCTTCCTGGGAGGCAACCCAGAAGATTCTGGCCAATCTAGTATTTTATTTCACTCAGGTAATATCTTTTTAACCTATGTTGCATCCATGTATTTGTCGATGAGGATATTGTCCAACTTAAGCATGGGGGAGTGGTAAATTGCATGATTCTGAGATCATTTAATCGGTCTGAATAGAAAAGAAAAAAAAATTGAATTTAGGAAGAAAAACATAGGCATTAGAAATTTGTCAATAGTGGAAAATAATACAAAAAGAACCTGAACACTTAGACTTTTCAAGACTTCAGGCTGAATCAGCCCTGGTGTCCGTTAAAATATGGATTTAGCTTCAAATCCTTGCAACCTTAATCTATTCTAATCCACCAACTAAATAAGATTATAAGTATACGACTTATAAACTCGCCCTCTAACTTAGAAGGACTTTTAGTTTAAGCATCTGCACACATTTTTGCACAGACTCACTCCTCGGAGATTCTGACAGAAATTGGGTAGCTAAAGAACTTTCTAGGGTGGTATGCCTGGCAAGTTATCGTGGGTAACAGCCCATTGGCATGTTGTCTAGAGCCCAGCCATAGGACCACCTTCTTTTTATTGCCTCTAGGTAAATTTAAGATCAGGGAAGTCACCTACTAAATAAATAAAAAGAAGAAGAAAAACAAAAGAATAAAATAAGCCACACTTCACCGCATGAGTATGGCTGGTAAGTGATCATGGGTAACAGCCCATTGGTTGGTTGTCCAGAACCCAGCTCATTAAATGCACAAAATGACCCAAAACACTTAAGGAAGAAGCAGGGAAGTAGAACAAGCTGAGGAGATATACACTGGAAAAATCCTTGTGTTGATCCCAAGTAAAAAAAACGTAGGGAGAAAGCTACCGATCGAACAAATACACCTTCAGGCAAAACACTTCCTTTCCTGGTCACCTAGGGGCGTAGAAACCCGAAGTCTATTTAAATTACCATTGAGTGAGTCTATCACGATCTTCACACCAAGATATTTAGCACTTAGAGTTTTTTCTGAGTTTTGGGTGAGTTGGGTAGCCATAAAAAGTTACCAACACACTCTTAACTGCAAAAATCTAAAAATGAGAAAAGATGATTATATATATATATATACATGCCTTAAAGCAAGGATTCAGACGATTCATATTTTGGCAGACACCCGGGCACTGTTTAGTCTCTGTAGATCAGGATCTTACTATATTTCCTCCTATTGACAAGTAACAAAATGTCTGAGTAATTACTTCTTGAATTTCGACTGAAAATAATGGCTAGAATAAACCTTGCTAGGGACTAGCAAGGTGTAAGCATGGGGGTATGATAACACTGCATTTTACAATGCTAGCTCTGCCAAAAGGGGACGGTCTTAAAGGTAAAATGCACAGAGGATACATCATAAATAGGAATAGAAGCATCACATGCATTCCACATTAAGATTATTTATAGTGTATTATTAATGGCTACGTGTACAAGTATATGTCAAAATAGGTCTCAGATGAGCAATTGAACCACACGGATGGACTCAAAGCAACGAACGAAGTCCAACGAACTCGAAATCAGTTAAATCTGACATTTGGAGCTCCCACAATTAGCCCAAGAAGCTCTGACCATTGATCTGATGATAAACGGTCCTGAGGCCGCCACATGTCAGCAACCCCACGCTCCTCAATCGCAGCATAACACCAGCGCCTCCACCGCAGGATGAATCTAAGCCATCTGATCTTTGATTGGACGGCTGAGAAGCTCTCTCCTCGCTCCCCACAGCCTCAACACCCCACAGCCACAGCAGCTCACAATCGTTGGATCTTCATCCAACGTTCGCCCGCACCACGCCACCTTCGCATCTCTGCGACGAAGCAGCGAACGTAGCGCAGCGGTACGAGCCTCACCCCCGCACAGTGGGGCACGGGTTCGAGGTGCCCTCCGCAGTGCAAAATCAAGGCGGGATCGAGGCGTGAGATTTCGGCTGTCGATGGGCAATCAAGCGGCTAGCAGTAGGCAACGAGGCGCAATCTCATGCATCCGATGCAGACGCCCGCAATGACGCGTGGGGCACAAGCGCCCCACAAGCGACCTCGACCGTCCGATCCGCGATCAATCGGCCTATAGTGCCCGCGCACGAATCGCGCATGAAGAAGCGCGAGTGAGCGTGTGAGACCGCTAGGAAGGAGGCTTCACCGACACTTTTAGCATGGGTTTAGAGATGTCCTGAACGTCGCTGAAGCCCATACTTAAAATAGGAATCTCTTCTTTCTATATAAACCCCTCCCAACCACCCATGTAGAGCATTCAATTCACCTTGCAAGTGTTATAACACCCTCCTAGCCCCCTTTAGCCTCTCTTGTAGTCAATAGAGTTGACGAACCACTGACGAAGCCTCCTTCCACCGCCATGGCAGCCTTACCGTCTCCCCTCTCTCTCTCTCTCTCTCTCTCTTTCCCTTTAATCTAGCTTTACTTCCTTTTTTTAAAATCATTTAGCTACCGTTGTATTTGTAAAACTTGATTTACATGTTTAAGATAGTGTTGATGTTGTTCTCTATCTTGCTTTGAGTAATTACTATAATTTAAAAGACTCTAACCCTACTCTCTCTCTCTCTCTCTCTCACTCATTTTTCCATCACGTCTTCTCGCAAGCAAAAACTCGTTATCTCCATAACATTAAGTGACAAAGAAAATCTGATTTTTACGCCTCTCTATGATCGACACTCGGACTCACGTCTGTTTCTTCTTTTAAATCGATGTTGCAAGCACGAACTATAATGATCCTTTTAAACAAACACATCTTTCGCACATCACGCACCCTCGCCCAACTACCCTGGTTTGCTCAGTGGGCCTAACAAAAGTTGGTGTAGGGTGGCCAATCCTAACCCCAGGCCCCATGGGGCGGTTGGCTCCCCCCTACACTAAAGTGACGGTAGCTCTCCTTGGTACCTCGTAACGAGGACCAGCTCACTTTCCATGCAAAAGGGACAGTTGCTCTCCTCGGTACCGTGTAATCGAGGGCCAGCTCCTCCCTTCTACATACGATATTCGTTCCATACACGCGAGTTCCTTTCTAGTTCCCCATAGGGTTCGTGCTTAGACTTTCTCATTTTCACATCCGATTTATTAAATGCATAATAGGAAGCTCAAGATTTCACAATCGATTATTCAGTACACTGCAGATATATTCATTCATGTCATGGTTCATTAAGTGTGGTACAGGAAACTCATGGTTTACTACTTTCAGTAAGCATCACAGCAATTTAATCATTTAATACATACGCATTCATCTTTTTCAGCCCTAGGGTTCATCCCACAACCTAAGGTTCAATCGAATATTTCTAAAGTAGCATGCATTCATCCATAGTGTTCATTTCACAACTTAGGATTCAATCAAATATTTTTAAAACATGTAATTTAATTATTAATTCTGAAATTATAGAGAGAACCACTCTACCTGGATACACGAGTGGAATGGGGGCTCGAATCGTAGATCACGTCGTCTTCGCGAGCCCCGTATACTTAATTGGCTAGAGACCTATACAATTGACCAAACACATCAAACATGTTCAAAATAGTATACGAGTGACACTAATACGTAGAGAAACTCGAATGGAAACCAACAATACTTCGTTTGCGTAAAATCGACTCCGTTTAGGTCCTAAACGGGCAAAAAACGTGCATACTAACTAAAATCAGACATTTGGGACTAGACTCAAACGTCTTAAATGACCTCAGAATCTCACCTTACTTTCCTGCGGCTTCCTCAGACGTCTGGAACTGTCTCCAGACGTCCTAAAGCACCTTGAAGGGCACGCCACGTGCCTTTCCCACGTCTTGTACCTGCACATGTGCGAGGGTTTGAAAAGAACGCGACATGTAAAACATAAGTACGTGCATGCAGGCGCGTACACAGGACATACCTCAACACTCTGTGTGCTGTCAGACATCTAGTGCCAGCTCCGGACATCGCGAGGATCCTCTAGATGTTTGGATGGAGTTCCAAACGTCTAATATTGCAGAAAAATATTTCCGTAGTACGCCCTGCAGACCTTCTCCTCGCGCTCCTCTCCGCCCGCAGCGACTGCAGCAACTCCTCCAGCGGCTGCAGGAGGTCGCACCTCCTCTCCCAAGCTCCTTCTCGCACCTCTGACTCCTCCCCTCGCCCTCTCTCCCGAGCTCCTCCAAGCTCCTTGCTCTCCCTCTTCCTCGCCCACACTCTCCCTCTCTACTTCTCCTCCGTCTTGAGTCTCCCTCCTTCCCCTACTCGTGGCTGCAAGGGGACGGGGAAGAGGAGTGGTCGCGAGCAAGGGGTGGAGGAACGAAGGTGGTGGTGGTGGTGGTGTGGAGAGGTGAGGGGGATGGTGAGGATGGAGAGGAAATAGAGAGGGTGGAAGGGGTTTTAAAGAGAGGAGGGTGTGTGTGTGGGTGTGTTATGTGGGAAGAGAGAGAGAGAAAATTTGTGAAATTTTCCCCCGCGAAATCTTTCTTTTCCCACAAGGCCCACACACCTAAATCAAAAGGATTTAAAATTACGTTCACGTCTTTATCTTTCCAGAAAACTATGAACGACTCTTAGAAATGGTCATTTCAGAAAGGAATACCCATATTATCTTACTCAATCTAACCTTGATCCATCAAATATGGGCAAGGGGTCAAAATTCACTCTCGATGTGTGCATGTCTTGGCTTGATCTCCAAGCAACCACATAGGATGGTTTCGACTTCTCGTTTAATTATTTTAGATAGAAATCCAACAAAAAAATGAACCCATACATAAATCTAATAAAAATTTCAATTGACAGAACACAACATCCAAGCAACATCGTATTTTAGCTCGTTTCCTTTCTCCACTTAACTGCAAATTTGTATGCTTTTGAGTTGCACAAAATCAACTCCTTTGTCATGACGATCAATCTGAGGCTACAAAAGTCCCTCACATTAATTTCAAGCATCATGCAATCCAATCCAAGTTGGGCTATGAACTAAGCACAAAATAACATATTACAAAAGGAAACCTTACCAAGTAAAATGCTGTAAAAAAAAAATAGAAGCACACCTCTCGATGCTAGCTAATCTCCTATGATACCTAAATTGAATAAGATAAAACAAGATATGAGCAATTGCTTAACAAGAAGATGACTAATTTAACAAACTATCTATACTATTCCTATATGAACCATTGTTAGTTCTCTCTTCCCAATCTATTATTCAATTTGGACCGGCTAGAGTATTTCCTTATCCAACTTTACATCATCACATGGTAAGTCCACATCTGAAAATTAGGAGAGAGCCTGTGGCAAGGCTTTGTCTTATAAAAGGCAATGAAACTAAGGATGTATTTCATAGGATGTTTAAATAAGAAGGCCAAGGAACAATAGATAGGATATGATAAACGAACATAGGTGGATTAAACGAGATAGATGAGGTTGGATACGAGACAGATTCTAATAAAAAGATTAAAATAATTTCCTAACTTGAGTGCCTGAAAGATGACTCCCGGTAGTTCTCAAAAACAGGAATAAAAAAAAAGATCACACTCGATAGGAGTCAACAACCATAAGATGTATTATGGGTCCCACACCACTTAGACATGCAGCCCCATGTGGATCCCAAATGACGACAGTCAATGGAATTGACCAGGAATCAAGGAGGTGGTCGCGGATTCTCCCACGTGCAAGCAATCGCCTGTGAATGGTATCCTCTCTACCCTAATTTTAGGACACCTAAGTTTTATCTCCAATATAATTTAGAAAAAATAGAAAAGGCATGGTGCTTTCCGAGCTCTAATCGACGCCTCCCTTTCCCTTCCAAAAGGAAAGGGTATAAATCTTAAACCGAGACTGTGCTGTCTGGACTGAAGTTGTGCTGTGGAAGAAATGACTCCGATGTATGAGCGTCAAAAACATCTTGGAAGATGCTGCACGTCAACCATTACTCTATAATTTAAGAATGTTTTTGGGATAAATTACCAGAGATAAATTTTGTGGCCGGTAAAGTTAAAGGGATAAAATAACGATAAATTGATTTTAGTATTTAGATAGATATGGATCAAATCATAGGATAAATCATAAATATGGGTGTTTAGAGAGATAAATTAAGTAGTGTCTCATAAGATGAGAGATAAATTTATTCGGCCACCCGCATGAAATAAATTTATCTAAAATTTTAAAATTTTCTTCCAAAATAATTTTATCCCAAAATAAAGCATGTCAAATATAAGATAAATCACTCTATCTTGCATGACAAATAGGCCCTCAAAGTTTTCCATAATTTAAGGAACCTAACTTTGTTGGGGGTGATCACAGAGAACCTAAATTACTGTAATATTAAAAAGTATATCTTTTATGTTTATCGTAGGCCGACTTGAATAATTGTGTGTACCGTTGACATAAAATGGCATCCTACTCGTGGGAGACCCACCCAGCACGCTCACTTGAGTTTAGTTGGTCCTTTTTTTTGTTTCTTGCGATCCATAAATAAGCTCGGGTTACAGCGACAGATCAGATTGATTTTGCATAGATTTGTTAGATATGGTGATTCGAATGGAGACTTTTCTGAAGTGGTTAAGCAGACTCTTGATTATTAAAGTCATGGAGGCTTAGTAGCCCATGGCTAACTACCACAAAGTCGCGGTTATTTGCGCAGTCACGTTGGCCGTTACTTTGGTTGATATGAGTAACGTCTTAACATTTAAGAACACCATATGAATTAATCGAACTGATTGGAATAGACAGATGGATATCCAACGTATGACAAGGTTAATTTAACCTAAATAATTTCATATGAGGTCAAAATTGCGTGATAGCTTAGTATAATAATAGTCTGTTGACAAATGTGCAAAACTTATCCCTCACATTTACGACATGTGTATGAAAGAGCAAACAGGTATCATGGTATGTATCCCTTCCCCAAGGATCGATTGTCTCATTCTTCTTAATCCTATCTACATATACAATCTCTGCTAACATCAAGCAAATTATGAAATAGGTTGTACCAGACAAATTCATCTTGACATGCACTGCAACATGCATGTTAAGATCCGCGAGGCAGAGTTGTAACTAAAACTATTTGAGAATTAGAATATGATATTTCATATTTCATAAAGATGGAAGAAGACTTGAAATATGAAGAAAATGCTCCATTGGTTAGGTAGCCGAGCCAAAAAGCCTAGAGCCAATCAATTATTGTGCAATCTAAACTAGCAGACTAGTTCACACTTCATGTGCCTTTTTCGTCGCAATGCACTTTGTTAAAGTTCACACTTCCCTTACACAAGAACCTAGGTTGGATACACTAACTTTGGACTTTAAGAGTTAGTTTATTTCGGAGGTTAGGAAATTAGTTTAAGAAATGTAAAATTGATATTAACTCTCATTTATGTTTACTTGTAGAATATTGTTAACATCAATTTCTGTTTATTGAAACTGATATTAAGATGTGTTGTTAGCTGTTGCGATGTATACGTAATTGATATTACATTAATTTTTGGAGAGTAAAGTTTGCGTGTGAAGTAATTACGAAGTTAACACTTATTTTGTTAACACCACTTAAAACTAGTGTTAATAATATGGATGTTAACCTGTCAAAATATGTGTTAAAATTATGCGAATTAATCCCTCGAGTAAATATAGGTTAACCCTCCAAAAGAGAAGTTAACCCTCAAGTAAACTAACCCTAAGGCCTAGTTTACTTGGGGGTTAATGATGGCATCGCTATCATTCTGTATAACTAATCTCATTTAACTAAGTTCTAAGGTTAAATTCATTTAATTAATACATTGAAGGGTATAACTCAATCAGGGTTGAAGAGAGGAATTAATAAAAAATGGGATTAATTCAGCAATTTTTACGAACAATTATGAATGTAGAATAACTGGAGGGTGAACTTATGATTAATTAAAGGTTAATTGAGCTTAAATATCTCAAAAATGGATTGGTATTGAGTAATTTAAGATTTACATTCAAATTGAATGTTTAATTCTAATAAAAATCATAATTTCAACCACACTTCAATTAAAATAATTCCGATAGAAGTAAATGTAATATAAACTTTCTAAAAATCAATTAAAAATATTTTATAAGTTTTGACATAATCAATTTGACGATCAAAAATTGTTTTGACTTAAAACAAAATTATATACAGGTAATTCGTACAATTAGGATCTAAATGTAAATTGATCATGAAAACGACATCAAAACCCAAAATTAAAGTCACCATCAACTTCCTTATATCTAAATTAGGCTACTATAAAAATTTAGGTATATTTGAACTTCATCTTGGTCATCTTTGCATTTTGGTCCTTAATTCTTGATTTCCTTACAAATGTCCCCTCAACTTTCAATTTCTTTGCAAAAATACCCCCGCCAGTAACAACCCCACCTTTCACCTCCACAACCGCCGGCCATGCAACTCTGGCGAGCTATTCTCGCAACCTCCAGCCCTCTCCTCGCGTGCCAACAAGCTATAACCTTCCCTGTCTCACACCATTGCACGTCGTCGAGTTTTGGCGAGCGTAACTCTCCTCCTTCCTTTGCGAGCGCCGCCATTAACACCGACCGTGGAGCTTCTCAATCTCCGTCCTCCGCCGCTCACCCACTGAAATTGGTTGAGGGCTTCGACTCCCCTCGTCATCACCATTCTCCCCATCAAAGGAGGGGGTTCGTCCTCTTCTTTGTTGCTCCAAAAATTCCACACCGTCTCCTACTTCTTCTCCAAGTCTAACGGGCACGCCGGCCTCCTCTCCAACCTCCTCTCCTCCTCCAAGGTAACCTCTCTTCTCGCTCTCTTCTTCTAGGTTAGGTTAGGCCTTTTAGACCTAGGTTTAGACCTCAATACACCACTCCACACCATCTCCTTCCCTACGCACAGCCACGCACCGGCATTCACTCCGGCAAGCACACCTCGCTGCTCCACACCGTCTCACGCACCGCCGACCACCCTATAAGCTCCCCCTCGACGAGAGCGTTAAAACCCCTCAACCAATTTGGGGTTTCGACGTGCTAACCACTCACTGGATGCATGCCGCCACTGCTACCCTCTTCGCATCCGCCGGCCCATCCTCAACCTCCTCTCAACGAATCGTCACCACCAACACCTCCAGTGCTCCATAGCGAACCTCCCTGCCATCTTGGTCGAGACTTTCGACGCCTCCATCGCCAAGACCTCCACCGCCAAGATTCGCAGGAAGCTCCTTAAAGGCGCAAGGAATCTCTTACAATCGCCAGTGGGTCGCGCCGTGCCCTGAGGAGCTCGACCGAACTCGTTGGCAACCTCCCCACACCTGCTACTGTTAATGCAAAGAGGAAGAAGAGGAAGAAGGATGGGGACCTCTTTGCAAAAGAAGAGAAAGTTGCAAGGACCAAAGAGCAGGGATCCAAGGACTCCAAATGTAAGAAAATTAGTCTTTCAAGGACTGATTTGTCATCCTTGCGAATTTGCTTCAATACTTGGTTTCGAATGAGATTCAATTGTAATTCCTTGCTCAAATATTCTTCATTTAGTAGTACTTAATCACATTCACAGTTGATTTATTTTTTTTTATGAAGCACCAAATGATTATTACACAAAAGTTTGTAATTAATATCTTTATATGTAGAACTGAGTGTGATTTGAACTTACTTGAATTCTTGGATAATTCGTATATTCTTTGAACTATTATTATTGACTTGATATAACACCTGATTACATTATTTTTCAATTATTTTTAATTATGCACCAATTAGCATATAGTTTCAACAAATACATTATTGAATTATAAACTTAACCCTTTGAAATTAGATTACATGCATGGAAATCAAATTAATTTTATCTAGTCCCAAGCCCTAAAATCCGAATAGTGATATTCACGCAATTAGCTTGTTCTCAGAGACGATCTCAAATTTTCTTTTCTAATTCGAGTTATAAATTTAAATGTAAACGTGCTTCTATCGACTATATTACGACGCAAACGAATTTTAAAATATGGTAGAAGTATGCCAACAATTAACTTCTCAAAAGGGAGGTTAACCCTCATTTACTTTACATAGACTCCCATTTTCTTATCCAAGTTTAGTCACTTTAACACGGATTTATCTAATAACAATTTCAACCAGTGTTAACTAAATCCGTGTTAAAATCATACACTACTTATGCCTCTGATAACACTCACATTTTATATTCTTAACATCACTATCAAGTAAACGCTATAATGTAACACTAATTCAAGTAAACACAAAATAATATTAACATCACTCTACAAATAAACATAATTACGGATTAACACTAGAGTTGTATAGTTCTTAACACTATTTTTGTAACCCCTAGAGTAAACTAACCCTAAGTGATCGTTATTTAAGGCCAAGTTGCTTAAGAGTTTGCCCGATTGCATAGGTTTTCTTTCAAATGCATTATTTATTCAAACGTAGGGCATGCTTTTTGCAACTTTAGGAGGGCATCAACGTGAATAAGATAAATCTAGAGATATAAATGTGTAATATCAAAAGTTCACATGGGCACCCATATAAAATTTCAGAACAAAATTAAGAACACCACATTTTTCCCATGAATTCCTTCGTGTATCTTGGAAATAATAAATGTTCAATGAGTGTGAAGCATCAAAAGACAGCAAGGACGAGAGCAATACCAATAATCAAGAATAGATTCATGTATCATAGTGCAGATGATGACTTGTGATCCAACTGGAGCTTCACTTGTCATCTCAATAAAACACATATTAAGCTATGGTAAGTGAAGGATTTGTTTACACAGAATTGAGAACTTATTTGGTAGCAGCTCAACCAATATCCATTTTATGGTCTTTAAGAAGCTATCTCAAAATTACCTTACAAAAGGATATCTCTTGTGTTGGTCTTGCTGGAATTAGATCGAAATGCATAATAATAAGTCACGATAGAAATAAAAAGGCCACCGCAGACCGATGGTTTGCAGTTTCTCTATTCAGAAGACAGCAGTATATATCTTACAGTTTTTCTTTGCTTGAAAAGGAAATATCTTACAGTAATATCTCAATATCAACTCATCAGTAGCCCTTTGTGAAGCAACTCAAATGGTGTGGCTTCAATTCCACTGTGAAATCGAAGCTACAGATACCTATATGGGGAACTTAGAGGCAGAAATCCCAGAATGGAAGCCAACCCAGACCATAAGAATTGTATGGGTGAAACGTTTTTCATAAGTTATTCTTTTTTTTTTTTTTTTGAAAGAGTTATTCATAAGCTATTTAATGAAGTAAGCGTGGGAAAGTAGAAGGAAGAATCCCCACTCCCCAGAAATGGACGAAGAATTTTCCAAAATGGTGTTTATTATACTCGTGAAGGTGACCTTCGAGAACGTTTCATCAGGAAGATGAAAAAGGTGACTACACTCTTGGCTAGCAGAGTATCATTACTGTAAATTTCAGTAATCTAACTTCAAAGATTTTCTTAGAACAGACTCAATCATGATAGAAGATACAAAATCCACTATTATAGCAGCAATCTTGACAAGCCACTTATTGGTGCCAATGTCAAAATGAATTATTTAGAATTGTTTTAAAAAATTTTAAGGTCGAATGAGCAAAAAAAAATTTATTTATGCTTGATCCAGGTCATGTTGCACAGACTTGCATGGTATAAAGAAGATGTTATGCAACTTTCAAAGAAGAGGTGACACAATCAAGCAGACATGGGCATGAATAATTAACAGAAGAGCGACCAAATTGCTGTTACATACTGTTATTTCAAGTGCTAAGCTATATCCATAGCTAGTCTGGAAAGTTCTCAACAACAATGAGATAAACACATGCTTAGATGGCAACTCAAATTGGGTGGAATATCTGAGTTTGAAATCAATTGGCAAATGTAAATTCATATTTAGAGAAACAGCACACTTTCCATGGCTTAGGAAATATTTTACTTAATTTGAAGTCTCTGGACTTTGTTGGATTGTCGGTATTGATGCTTTATCACATTGCTTTTTATGAGATGATTCATAGACCATACATATGGGAATCGTATTATATCACTGCTATTTTCCTTCTCTCTTTCTATCACCTTTCCATTTATCTACATCCCTTTCACTTTCCATGGCTTAGGAAATATTTTACTTAATTTGAAGTTATTAGGAAGGATCCCACATTGGTTAGACTAAGATTTAACCTCCACAAGACCATTTAAATTTGTCCACATGACAGGCCCAAATAAAATCACACTGAAGAGGCTTCTTAAGAGAATGGTCCAGTTATGGCTAATAAGACATGCTGGGCATCTCCAATTACACCAGTTGGTTTTGAGAATTTCCATGGCCTCGTCTCCTTCAGTTCCAGGTTCTTTGGTTGAGTTAGATGCCTCTGGCAATATACTTCTTTTACCCATGGCTTTATTCCAATAAATTCACTTCCTATATGAATATGCAATATTTATTCTTTTCTCTTATTAGAAGTGGCTGGGAGTTTTTTCTCCAGACACCTAATTACACCAAAAAAGGCAATGGCTTCTCAATTCTTCTCTGTATAGAGAATTTCTGATTAGAAGTTATGAACTAGTAGCTGGGTTTTGGGCATCTTCATCAACTATTCAATTTAAAATGTTGAGTCTTGGTGCATCTCAACACATGGTTTCACCCCGTTGGTCCAGTGGGGCAAAAATGCAGTTTGAGTGGTCATCTAGTCAGAACAGTTTCTCTCGAGAACCAAGGGATGCTGAAGTGAATGCGAAATAAAAATAATGAAGGCACTGTCTAGCATATTACATGTACATTAGCATCCCTTTCATGAAGGGTAATCGTGTAAAGTGTATACGTGAGAAGTCGAGTGCCAAAAATCAGAAATTTTCTTCAGAGATAAGAAGAAATAGATCTTCCTGAGCAAGACAAAAAAAACACAGCCATGACCAAAAATAACAAGTACAAACAAAACTGAACAACAACATATCCACAAAATAAGTAATGCATCAATACAAATATGTTCATTCTGCAAAGGTTTTGGAAACAGATTTACGGCAGTGAGGAAACAAGGTTGGCTAAGACATGAATACCTCAAGGCTGCAGGCCTTTGCAGTGTTGCAAATGGGGCAAACATGTAGCTTGGGCTCACATTCTTTGCACAGGCAAAAGTGCCTGCAAGGCAGCAGTAGCATGGACACATCCTTCTCCATGCACACCTTGCACGTCTTGAAATTCTCCACCTTTTCAGCCATTCGGCTCAGCTCGCCTTGCAATCTGAAGCATTGTGAGCAACAACTGGCTGGACAATCTCTAGAAATCTGCTTTGAATGGTTAGGTGCATGATGGCCCTTGTCATTGGAACCAGAACCATTGCAATTGTCTGACGATGGCGACGATTGGATCGATTGAGATGGCGGTTGCCACGTAGATAGTGTAGATCCACTCTCATTTATATGCACTTGGCTGAATCTAAAAAATCCAAAGTCAAGAGAATAAGCAGTCCCCCCTTTTTTAGCAGACAGAATCAGTAGCTTTCTTAGAGCAAGAAATTAGCAATTTTCAAGCAAGTAACCAAACAACTTAGCAATGCAATACTTACAGTTGCTAGAAATACTTTTCAAGTCCACAAAATCTTCCTGCCATCAACCACATTGAGAGGGTAACAAAAAATAATTATAAGGTCCGGTGGTCTAGCATTTAACTTTCTACCTAAAACACTCTGGACTCAAACATTTGCTCGGCAAAAAGGTAACAAACAACTAATAATAACCAGACTGTGCAAACTTATTTGCCCTACAACAGAAAGACATGCACATGCATAACATTTTCTAGAATCTGAACATCATACAAAATCATCCCTACACTAATTTTGCAATTTCTTCCATTAAATAAAACCGTGATAGGTGCTCCTCTGTGTCTAACGACAATGAATACATCAAAGAGGCTATTGTAACCACAATATTGGCAACATATGAAAGGACAATGCACACAATTAGTAGCAGAGATGTTTGGCAGGAAACAAAGCTAGGGAGCATATCCACATATATAAACCAAACAAAGAGGGCCAAATTAGCTATGACAAGATAGAATGCAAGCATAAACATAATAAAGGGAGCAAAACCAACTACTTCTTTTTCTTCTTTCTATCACCGCAAAGATCTTCGACGAACATCCTAGTCTTGGAGGATTCCTCGTGAAATTCCCCGCGAATTCTCTTGATCTCTCTCCGGATCCTTTCTTGGCCCCTCTTGAGTTCGGACATGCCGCCGAAGATCGCGGTGAAGGCGTCCGCCAGATCTTGAAGGGTCACCCCTTCCCCATCCTCCAACCTCTTGCCATGCCATCTCCAAGAGCACGAGCTCTCGCCACCTCCTTCCTCTTCCTCGCGACGCACGGGAGGCGGCAAGGAACACGCCCGATCTCCGACCTCGCCGCCTCCATCCTCTCCCGCTCCTCCGCCGCCCCCGCGTACGATCCCGTCGATCTTCATCCTGAGACGGGTGGAACGGTCGAAGGGCTCCAAGCTCGAGACCCGTTCGAAGGGCCTCATCCTGACACCGTGACGGTCCAAGACGTGGGTGATGAGGGACCCGAAGGGGAGGAAGCAGGAGTGAGGGCCCTTCATCTCCTCCAGGATGACGGAGGGCCAGTTGACCTCGATCCCTTGGAGGACGGCGTAGGTCAGCGACGCCACGTCCCTGGAGATGTAGTTGAAGCTCCCCATCTTGCACTGGAGGTTGTGGTTGAGGACACGCGCGACGAGGCGGGGGACGGGTTGGAGGTTGCCGCTGGCGACCTCGACGTCCGGGCGGAACTTGGGGGTGAGGACGAGCGCGCGCGCGACGGTCTCGGTCGGGAAGCGGAGGTCGGGGAGGCGGCGGCCGTGGCAGGGGAGGCCGAGGATCGTTCCGAGGGAGTGGTCGTCTAGGGTGATGGGTGTTCCGAGGACGTTGGTGGTTAGGGTGGTTGGGGGGTTGTGGTCGACTACTACCTCCATGTTGGAATAGAAGAGCTTGACGAGGAAGGGGTAGACGCCCTGGAAGAAGGAGCGGTCGAGGATGCTGTGGAGGTGGGATGCTTGGAAGTGGGAGAGGAGGTCGAGGTCCTCGAAGTCGCGGAAGATGACCGGTCGACCCGGTGGGACCTTGAGGTTGCAGTACTTCCTGTAGCGGTTCCTGGCCTCGTAGGAGGTGAGGTGTCGGTCGATCTCCGGTGGCAAGGGGTCGTGGGAGTGCTTCGACTTCTTCGATTCGCGGGAGATCATTGCCCTGGGGGACATCGGAGGGAGGAGGGATGCGGCGATGATCTCGCCGTCCGAGGCTGAGCAGTCGACTATTGTTTGGTTCGACATCGTTAACGTCGAAAGAATGGAAGAGTCGTTGTCATCGAGGGTTACTATACAGTAATGATTAGTTAAATTAGATCCGCTTTTTTTTCCACGGAAGACAACCTCGGCTGTTTTTATTTTTTTTGACGAGGATAAGATTTATATGAGGATAAAATACTATAGAGATATATTGAGTGTTGTTTGGTCGTATAAGAATAAATAGTAAAATAATATGATTGGTAGTATGTTGTAATATTAGTAAGTATTTATTTAATAATTTTTTTGTGAAAGTAAAATTTTTTAATATAATGTTAATGATTAGTAATTAATAATTAGCTTCTCTCTCGATTCCACTGTCAATCCATGTTAATTCCAGTTGCTACAATGGATTTAACTTTGAATAGTGCCCTTATCCCACCTTGGAAAGGTTATCTTGGGAGAAAGAATTGTAAAGATGAATTATGAGGCATTTGATTGTGTTATGATGAGGAAATAATGAGATAAAATGATTGGTAATATGATGTAATAGTGGTGATAATTTTTTAATATTATAATAAAGCTGTGAGTAGATTAATGTGATATAAAGAATACATTTTAATAGATATATTATTGTTGAAGTTGATATATTTTAATGTATATTGATGTTGACGTGATATAATGAGATAATTTGATATTGATGTTGATTGGTCGAGTGAAATAAATTGCATTCTTTGACTTCCTTTAGTAATCCTTTGACTGGAAGATAACCATTGGGTTATCCTTCAGCCAAACGCAGCCTTAGGTTGGGTTTGGCGAAGGATTTGGGCTATCCCGAGATAGAATTGGAATAGTTGGGGGGATTTGTAATAATTGGTATTGAGATATTGAGTTCATGGGTGATTTTAATATTACAATATGTTGTGAGTAGGTATATTATATTGAAGTGGATATATTTTAATATATATAGAAGTTGATGTAAGTTAGTATATTATGATGTGAGTTGGCATTGGTGTTGATGTGATATAGGTGAAAAATTGTGAAACTCTTTTAGAGAAACTCTTAATATATTTCTATTTCACCCACATGCTAAACGCAACCTTATTATATTTCACTTTAGAATAGAGGTTAATTTCTATTTGGATTTATTGAATAAGGATTAAGAGTGAGAGTTAACTTGTGATCTAAAAGAAGGATATTTACTTTTAGGGTTCATTTACGTTGTGTGACATCCTTTGTTTTTAAGGGATATCCCATGTTTTGCTCTAAACCTGGGTTTTCTCAAATCCAGGTGTTACGACCCGATCTCAGCTCCCTGCAGGATCCGAGATTAGCTCGCCTCGACTAATCCCAAGACCCAGTCGTCCAATGAAAAATAACCAAAAGTAGAAAATATACTACAACTACACATACAATGTAACTAAACATAAATAAATAAGAGACAGTAATATAAATCAAAACGAAAAATCTCAAATATATTACATGCCACAAGCAGGAGGGTTCTATAACATACATAGCCATCACAACTACAACAGAGGGAAATATAATATAAACAAAAACATAGCAAAATAGCTAATACATACTAAAAATACTCACTACTACAACAGACCTCTGGAACAGAAAAAGGAACAATACTACGGTTGGGCTTGGCTAAGCCCAACACCCAACTTTCTGATATGAACATGGTGATACAATCTGTAATCAGCTAACGCTGAGTAGAGTAGTGGTTAAGCCATTTACGTGCAATTTAACTTAAGGAAACAAGCAAGTAACTAATTATTCATTTCCATTTATCTCAACTAAGTGTTTCTGTTTCAGTTATTCTAATAAGGATCCACAACATTTATCAATCATCTTATTCCCTAAGGGAACAATCTTGATTATAGTTTATTCTGCAATGTAGGATATACACGTGGTACTCTCCTGGCCGGGAGAGCCTCGTGGTAGTCCTACACTCAGTCTACCACCTCGAAGTCACGGTCACGACGTAGCGGTGACTACGACACGTGCGGTAAGCGCACGGATGCTACCCAGCATTGACACGCGATCAGTCATTTCCGCTAGTGGGTACGCCCAAACGTACAGCACAGAACGAAACAAGGGTCTCGCCCCTCAACAGTCTACGCACCCTTGCCCGACTATCCCGGTTTGCCCAACGAGGCTAACAAGAGTCGGTGTAGGGTGGCTAGTCCTAACCCAAGGCCCCATGGGGCGGCTGGCTCCTCCGTTACACTAAAGTAACCAGAGTTGGTGTAGGAGGCCATTCCTAACCCAAGGTCTCAACCCAAAGGCGACAAGCTCCCCCTACACTAAAGTGACAGTAGCTCTCCTCGGTACCGTGTACACAAGGGCCAGCTCACTTTCCATGCAAAAGAGACAGTTGCTCTCCTCAGTAACGTGTACTCGAGGGTCAGCTCACTTCCCTTCCTACATACGATATTCGTTCCATACACGCAAGTTCCTTTCTAGTTCCCTGTAGAGTTTGTATATAGACTTTCTCATTTCTACATCCGATTCATTAAATGCATACAGGAAACTCAAGATATCACAATCGATTATTCAGTACACCGTTGATATTTTCATTCATGTCATGGTTCATGTTCGGGGCGTAGATCGCGTAAAAGATAAACACGTCGTTGTAGCGTGAAATATGTCTCGACAAATAAAATTAATGGAACTAGTGAGTCCCGGTAAATCACAGGGAAGCAGAAAGTGCTTTTGAGTTCAAACTCTTGGTCTAAATCTAATTGCTAAATAGTAGAGACAATAAATCATAATATATATATCACGCAGAGAGTTTGAACATGAATTGCATACCTGTAACTATAACCAAACAAATTATAAGCATGAATGGTAACAGAACAAGGGCACCACAGGCGGTCCATGGTGGCCTTCTGGAGAGGTTGAGGAGAGAAGGAACGATCCGACAGGGTGACCCAATGGATTCTTCAGACGGAGGCAGAGAAGACGGGAAGAAGAGAGAGAGGTAGAAGAAGGAAGAAGAAGAAGAGAAAGTTGAGAGTTATCTCCAAGGAGGCCCTTTTATAGCTTTTTTTCCGTGCAAATCCTTTCCCGATCAGTTTATTCTAGTGCTGCCACGTGGTGCTCTACATGCCCTCGGATGCAGATCGCACGACTCCCTCTCTCCCGCACCTTCGCATTTTTTCTTTCGCCACATGCCTTTAAATCCCACCTTAACAATGATTGGACAGCACGATTGGACAATCCGTGGTGGCCTTCTGGAGAGGTGGAGGAAAGCAGGAACGATCCGACAGGGTGACCCAATGGATTCTTTAAATGGAGGCAGAGAAGACGAGAAGAAGAGAGAGAGGTAGAAGAAGGAAGAAGAGAAAGTTGAGAGTTATCTCCAAGGGGGCCCTTTTATAGCTTTTTTTCCGTGCAAATCCTTTCCCGATCAGTTTATTCTAGTGCTGCCACGTGGTGCTCTACACGCCCTCGGATGCAGATCGCACGACTCCCTCTCTCCCGTGCCTTCGCGTTTTTGCTTTCGCAACATGCCTTTAAATCCCACCTTAATAATGATTGGACGGCACGATTGGACAGCTTCGACAACCGCAACATTGCGGGCTCGAACCCGCGTCCCATGCATACGCATGCACGCGCGAGCCAACGCACTACGCTAAGTCTTTATCATATAAATGTGCTTATTTATATTTATAGCGATTGAATCCAACGGCCCACACTGCGAGGACAGGTGCTTCAGGAGCTGGGGGCGTGGTGAGGGGCAGCTGCGATGGTGCCACGTGGTGCCATCGTGGCCGTCCGTTCTTCTCTTTATACCTAATGACATAGGCCTCCGATTTAGTTGATTTTTGCATCGTTGGACTGCGAACGTCGATCCGAATCCATCCGTGTGGTTGGATTTGTCATTTGAGGTTTGGATCTTCTTCAATTCGCCCCTTGGCTCTTGCTCTTCTGCGGACTCCCTAGGGTGCTACGGGAGTCTAATTAATGCGATCTTGGATGCCTTGGACTCCCGTCGTTATTCCAAAAAGATCCATAAGGTTGGATCGGTCATCTACAGCCCTGGATTACCTGCAATCATTAATACCTCTCAAATAATATAGTTTAGTATATAAAACACATATACCAACTACGATGTAGAATACAATGCATATGCATACAGAATATTCATATTAAGCTAAGTTCTAACTTAATTCAGGCGAGTTAGGGCCTATGATTGCTATACAATTATACCCCCATGCCTAAATCTTGCTAGTTCCTAGCAAGTGCAAAACTAAATGCATTTTATCAAGAGTTAAACGAAATATTTATTTCTTTTTGTTTCATCCAAAAATTCAGAATCCAAATAACCATGAATATACAATGTTGTAGCTCCTGCAACGGATCCAAACGTAGACTCGAAACACATTTAAAGCTTTTACTTGACCCCTAGTAAAATTCTGTAGGGATAGACGAACCTCTTCTCTCGGGGTGATAAACTATTCTTTGATTTTAGCCCTGGTGTTTAGCTTAGGTAGGAGATATCTGAGTTACTGGATTTGTATTTGGTGACTCACTCTCTTCTGGTGCTTCTTAGAGACTAGTATTTAAGAATTTAGATTTCCAGATTATTGAATAAATCAACTTAGAGAGGGGTTGGAAAAACTATGCTCTCTTTAATCTTTTGGACTCTTCTCTCTTTTTTTCTTTTTCTTCCCGAGCTCACATCTCACCAGATTTGCAAATGTATTTGGTGGTCTCACATGACATGACACTTTAATTAGGTTCTGATAACCCTTCGACTAAGTCAGACTCCTCAGCCCGTATTCAGGCAGTCAAAAATACAGAAAAAGTAGGTTAAGGCTGTATTTAGTGGTTCTTGAGGGTGGTAGGTGTTTTTGCCTCAAAATATTTCAAAACATTTAACTAGACTCACATTACGCAACAGTTTCACAAAACTTTTTTTCTTCTTTCTTCTTTCTTTTTTTTTCTTTTCTTTTTTTTTTCTTTTTCAAGCAAACAACTCTTCTGTATGCAAATCTATTGGCACAATGCCACAACACAACATACCGTTGTATTTATCAGCACAACATAACACGACATACATACTTTTATATGTGAGGCATTCTTGGGGATTTTTTGGATGACCAAGATGATCTCGGGTGGCTTATTTGGTGGGAGTGCTTATTCTCGGCACCGAGTAGGGAACGGATAGGACGACGTATTTCTGACCTTGACATTAGTACCCTCCTTCAGCCAAGGTTTCCGTAGATGATGGTTGTGACCATCCACCTCAATCCTAGTTTTATCAGAACCCGCTCTCTATGTTTTTGCCTTATTTGGTGGCTCTCGTATGGAATTTCTCACAGATGTACGTAAGAACGAAGAGCGAAAACTATGCCCAACTACAAGTGTCATTATTCAATTATTAAAGATTCCTTATACTAGCCTTAGAGCACCAGTAAACTCTCTGCTCTCACCTCACATATATTTTGGTGGAGCTACTAGAAGATAGTTCACCTGACTCCCTGATTACTGTCTAAGGGTTCAGGAGAATAAGCGATGCTTTTTCTCGACAAACTAGAGATGTCTATCGATCTTCGCAAAGGATCTATTGTAAAATCTACATGTAAGTATGAAATTATACTGGATTCTAAGTCTAGGAATCTACTAAAGAATAAATCTTTAATAAAACCTCTTGATAAAACGATCTAATCCCTCAATTGTTGGTAGAAAATTTTCAGTTTTTATGAACTACCCCCCCATGCCTAAGTGTTTTCATGTCCTCATGCATGAATAAAAGAAATAAGGCAAGGTGTATGTGAATAGAAATCACCTGGAACTGCTTCTGAGTTACCATTCAGCTCATTCCATTGCTGCATTTCCATACACAATATGCAAAACAATATGCAAAACATTATGCGAAAATGAAATATGCTATGCATATATGTATAAGTGCAACTGTGATGCCTAAATGCGAAGTCTAAATGCTATGCCTAACTACGATGCTGAGTTTAACGCCTCCAGCTGGGCGAAACTCATCAGATGGATCAATGACTGCAGGAGATAGACTAAAGATAGACAGGAAGATGTGTTCCATTGTCATCAACGGGCCAAGAATGTAGGGTAGTTTCCCGTGAATACCAAGGCCACAAGGTCGGCAAAATAGAATAACAAGGCCTGGAACAGGTTGTAGCCAGGTTCTACAATAGAAATAAATCCGAGTGCCAGAGTTATAGGGAGCAAGTAGCAGCCATGAGGGATTCGGAGTGGGACACCAGTCATATGGGTCCTAAAAGTGGTGAAACAGGAATGGAGGGACCCACGTAGTGTAATCAAAAATGGTGTAAAGAACCATTTCATGATTGGATCTGGGTGTTGGTGATTGCAAAGTAGGTGTGTCGAATATGATTTTGTGTTCCATCCTAACAGCTGTATTTTCACCCAAATCATTCTCATCCTTGGGTTAATCAAGAATCTCGTACGGATCGCCCAAATTCTACTCGTTGTGTGAATCCTCAAATGTACTGGGCAGCAATTTATTTTCCCCAAGGTGTGAAGAATCATAATACAGTAAAGCCTCAAATTCTTTCATTTTCTGCTCTGTGGTTTAGTAAAATGCTCGATATCCAAAAGTGAAGATGAGAAAGAAACTATGATAAATTCGTCTGACTCCAAATCTAAAAATTCCTCCAGATTTTTCAGATTATCCTGATAATCGGAAATGGAGTTTTTAGGAGATTCTTTCTCAGCTTCGATTGGATTCTCTGGTAATTCAAAATTACCCTCATGAATTTCAATATATTTATCATCTAAGCATGTCATGAGGGTTTTAGTCCATTCCACTCCAAATCTCTTATAATCCAAATCATGGGCCTCATTAAGTATATATACCCAAGTCTTAGAATGTACTAAGTCTTGGGTGTCATGATCCTCCATCTCTATCTCCCAAGATTCAGGATTTTTAGATTGAAAATCGATCATGGGACTTTCCTCACTATTTTCTAAGCTAGGACCCTCAACTAATTTCTTTTCAGATATGCCAAGAACATTTCCCTTAATTCCATCCGATATCTCATCTCTCACTTGAAAATCACCTACATCATCTACTTCAGACATGTAAGTCGAAGAATCCTTAAAAGTCATCTTAAGTTCCTAAAATCCTCTAGGCTAGTCTGGACTTGGTACTGCAAAAGGAGTATATCTTGAAGTGTGCAAGTTTGTTGATTCATCCTAGCCACAGATTCTAGTTATTTAAGGGCTTCCATCAGAGATTCTTCGGTTGCAATCAAAGTCTATCTCTGCCCTGGATCAGTAGTGATTTGGATTTGATATAGATATCTCACAACTGTGTCCTTGTGCTTTGCTGTTGTTTGTTGCAGTCTTAGAAGTACTTACGAGTCTATTGGTCGCTCCCCAGTGGTGATCTGTGTGGACGTGGCCTTAGATGCGAGTCTCAGGGAAGATGGAGGGTTATAATAGATTTGGTCTGGGGAATCAGAAGGGTGGTGGGTGGGTTCAGTGCAGTTATAGGTTGTGGTTGATTCCCTAACCTTGAGTGGCTCACCATCCACCTACGGTACATTCTCTCTAAATTCAGGGCCCCTAGAGGTAATGTCTTGGGTTCCTTGTCTTTCATCCTGAATTGCTTTTCCTAAGTCTTCATATTCCCGTTTTCTGACCTCTTTTTCTTCCTGGACTGTTTAGATCAGTTCGGCGATCTGAGGGTTCTTGTGAGATGTAGGAGCCTGCCTTTGGTGGGACCGATCAAGATAATCAGTCATCATAATGAGATTTCGATCCCACATGGAGAGTGTCTCTAAGTGCTGCGAGATCTGTGTGGATGTCCAAGAGGTCGAGGTGGGTATGTCCCAGGCCTGAGGTAAGCGCATATAGGAATAATGAGGAGCAATCTCCCACCCATAAGAAGTTGGGATCATAGTTGAGTTGGGAGGAAAACCCTGCTGATGGTAAGATGAGAAAGAGTATGGGTCCATGATTAAGATGATCAAAAGGGCACCAAAAGGGTCCTAGTTACCTTACACCAGTTACAAGGGACTGGTCGCAAAACAAGGCAAGGGCCTTGTAATCAAATTGGTCCTTAGAATCAAATGACCAGATTTTTTGTTTAAGTTCTAGTTATTGAAAATTTGGCCAAAGACCAATTGTAAGGAATTCCCACCTTTCAGGCTAACCCGACTAGGCTGGTTACAAGGGGACTGCGAGGAAGGTTCTTCCTTCGGCTTTCGCCTCCAGTTCCATTACCTTGCAGCCGCAGTCTTTTGACACTACCCCCCAACCTTAGACACTAGGTTTTGCAAGAGAAGTTGGAACACCTCAGTAATTTCAAGTCAAATGCAGGTTATTTGATGTGTTCTCGTGAATACTTAACCTGTCTCTTCAATTTAGTAGATGGTGGGTGGTCCACAAGGTGACTCACCTCACCGACTAACTTTTGGGTTCGTTGGAATCCTGGTTAGTCCAATGTGGTCCTATTGGCTCATGCACTTCTAAGTTATTTGAATTTAAAGATCACAAATCAAATACAAACTCTCAGGTAAATATGAAATCCAAATGATTTGAAACTTGGTAAGAAGATTCCTCTTGAAATAAGCTTTTCAGAGAGTATTTTTTTAGAATTTTTACTATTTCCAACAAATAGTTATGAATTTTTAACTAGCAAGGGGTCAAATTTGGGATTTAGACCCTGTGTTGGTTTTTCTGTTGAAAACGATAACAAATATGCTCCAGAAATTTTTTAAAAATATGATATTGAAATCTAATTTGATTATATTTCACACCCCATAAATTTTGAGTCAATTTGATTTGTATGTTGGTCAGAATTGATTTTCAAAATTCATAACAGTTCTATTTTCGAGCAATATGACACATATGTACTCTACAAATTTTAAAAAATTCCACAGATGGAATTTCCTTTCTAGAATGGTTTCATTGGAAAGATAACTTGAAAATCTAGTTCTAGTTCAAATTTCAGGATTTTTGGACCATTAGAAACACAGCTATTGAATTTTGTAGGTAACACTTACTTTCTGATCGAATTTCTAATGGGAATGTGTGCAGCTGATTTTCGCAGCGCCTGCTTCGATTCATTCGCTGCTTCGTGTCATTGTTCCTGCACACAACACTAATGTATTAGAGATAAAATCAAAAGTCGCCTTGCCTCCCCGGCAACGGTGCCAATTTGTTCGGGGTGTAGATCGCGTAAAAGATAAACACGCCGTTGTAGCGCGAAATACGTCTCAACAAATAAAATTAACGGAACTGGTGAGTCCCGGTTGATCACAGGGAGGCAGAAAGCGCTTTTGATTTCATGCTCTTGTTCTGAATCTAATTACTAAATAGTAGAGACAATAAATCACAATATATATATCACGTAGAGAGTTTGAACATGAATTGTATACATGTAACTATAACTAAACAAATTACAAGTATAAATAAAACTACCTAGGCAACAGAACGAAGGCACCACGGATGATCCATGGTGGCCTTCTAGAGAGGAGGAGAGTAGGAACGATCCGACAGAGTGGCCTAATGGATTCTTCAAACGGAACTAGAGAAGGTAGGAAGAAGAGAAGGTTGAGAGTTATCTCTAAGGAGGGTCATTTTAGTCCTTTTATAGCTTTTTTTTCTGTTCCATCGGATGCATATCGCACGACTCCCGCTTTCCCACGCCTTCGTGTTTTTGCTTTTGCCGCATGCCTTCAAATCCCACCTTAACATTAACCGTTCGATCGTGGGATCAGACAGCTTAGACAACCGCAACACCGCATCTTCGCAAATTCTAAAGCGTAATTCACACCGCATCCCACCCATGGTGCGCTCTGATCGAGCCACGTGATGCACTATGCACCGTCAGATCATGCAATTGCGCCTACACGCGCTCGCCTGCCGACGCCGCATCAATTTTGCAAAGAGTAGGGCTCAAACCCGCATCCCGCACATACGCGCGCGCGCCAACACACTGCGCGAAGCCTTTATCATATATACGTGCTTATTTATATTTATACTGATCGAATCTGGGAGGCGACGTGGCACGTTCGTGAACATTGGATGAAGATCCAACGGCCCACACTGCAAGGAGAGGTGCCTTCAGGAGTTAGGGGCGTAGCAAGGGGCGACTACGATGGTGCAACGTGGCGCCATCATGGCCGTCCATTCTTCTCTTTGTATCTGATGACGTAGGCTTCCGATTAAATTGATTTCTGCATCGTTGGACTGCGAACGTCGATCCGGATCCATCCGTGTGGTTGGATTTGTCATTTGAGGTCTAGATCTTCTTCAATTCACCCCTTGGATCTTGCTCTTCTACGGACTTCTTAGGGTACTACAGGAGTCTGATTGATGCAATCTTGGATGCGTTGGACTCCCGTCGTTATTTCAAACAGATCCATAAGGTTGGATCGGTCATCTACAGCCCTAGATTGCCTGCAATCATTAATACCTCTCAAATAACATAGTTTAATACATAAAATACATATACCAACTACGATGCATATACATACAGAATGTTCATGTTAAGCTAAGTTCTAACTTAATTCAGGCGAGTTAGGGCTTATGATTGCTGTGCAATCAGTTCATTAAATGTGGTACAGGCAGCTGATGGTTTACTACTTTCAATAAGTATCACAGCAATTTAATCATTTAATACATACACATTCATCTTTTTCAACCCTAAGGTTCATCTCACAACCTAGGGTTCAATCGAATATTTCTAAAGTAGCATGCATTCATCTTTTTCAGCCCTAGGGTACATCTCACAGCCTAGGGTTCAATCAAATATTTCTAAAGCGTGCAATTTAATTATTAATTTTGGGATTAAAGAGAGATCCACTCTACCAGGACACACAGGTGGAATGGGAGCTCGAATCGCAGATCTCGTCGTCTCCGCGAGCCCCATATACTTAATTGATTAGAGAACTATGCAATTGACAAGACACATCAAATGGGTTCAAAACAGTATACGAGTGACACTAACACATATAGAAACTCGAATGGAAACCAATGATACTTCGTTTGCGCAAATTCGACTTTGTTTTGGCCTTAAACGGGTCAAAAACGTGCATACTGACTAAAATCAGATGTCTGGGACTAGACCCACACATCTTAAACAACCTTAGAATCTCACATTGCTTTCCTGTGGCTTCCTCAGACGTCTGAACCCCTCCGCAACCATCTGAGGGAGATCCCAGACGTCTGACACTCCCTCTGGTCGTCTGAGAGTGTAGTCAGACGTCTGGAACTGTCTCCAGACATCTTAAAGCACCTTGAAGGGCACACCATACGCCTTTTCCACATCCTGTACCTACGCATGCACGCCGGTTTAAAAACACAACACGTAAAAAGTTAAGTACGTGCATGCAGGCATGTACAAAGAACATACCTCGACACTATGCATGCTGTTAAACGTCGGCGCCAACTCAGAACATCCTGAGGCTCCTCCAGACGTCTCGATGGAGTTCCACACATCTGATACTGTGGAAAAATGTTTCTGCAGTATGCTCTACGAACCTTCTCGCGCTCCTCTCAGCTTGCAGCAACCGTAGCAGCTCCTCTAGTGGCTGCAGGTCGCGAAGCTCCTCTCAATGAGCTCCTCGCTCCTCCAACCAACTCCTCTCCCACGCTTTCCCCCTCCTTCACTCACGCTCTCCCTCTCTCCTTCTCCTCTATCTTGAGCTCCCCTCCTTCTCCACTTGTGGCTGCAAGGGGAACAAGAAGGAGGTGGTCGCCGACAAGTGGGTGGTGGAGTGAAGGTGAAGGTGCTGGAGATGGAGAGGGTGGAGGGCATTTTAAAGAGAGGAGGGTGAGGGTTTGTAAGGGGGATGTGTGCGTGGGTGTGTGCATGGGTATGTTGTGTGGGAAGGAAGAGTGAGGGCAAAATTGTGGAATCTCCCTAGCGAAACCCTTTCCTTCCCGCAAGACCCACACACCTAAATCCAGGGGGTTTAAAATTACACTTACATCCCTACCTTTCCGAAAAACTACGAACGACCCTTGGGAAGGGTCATTTCAACATAACAAACTTAAAGGAAGTTTCTTCTCCGAAACTTAAGCTAACTAGGGTGCGGAAAGGAACGTGAAAGCGCACAACAAACTTAAAGAGGGTCAAAGTAGGTCAGAAGCGACATACCCTCAAAAAGCTCCGGGTACTTGATGAGAACCTCATCATGAACCCTAACTAGCACATTTTGACCTAATAAAACGAACAAAAGCTCCTACATAACCTAAAGGAAGGCCTAATTTAGGGAGTTACTAATCTGAGAAGAAAACATGACACAAGGGGTAAAACTGCAATTTTACCATCGTAATGCATCAACGGGGTTTCTAAGGGTCTAGACATAGGTTAAGTGGACTTAATAAGAGAAAAAGTGGGACGGTTTGGTCTGAAAAGGGTTATAGCAAAATCTAGGAATTAAATGACATTCTGCAACCCTAAAACAAATCTACTTTAATTCATGAAGTTTCAGGAAATATAAAAATCAACTAAACCCTCTAAAATTCATGGGAAAATATTCCTTATGGTTTATAACCTTCAATTTGGCCCTTGGAACCTGTTTTGACCTAGATTGAGGTCCATACCCAATTTTTGACCTAATTTAGGTTTTTATTTAAAATGTCTAGTCAAACGTGGTGAAACCTAAAATCCAACTTCACCATTGGATTTCTTAGGTCCAAATTAGGTTTATACCAAAATTTGAACCTAAGGGAAGGACGTATTGACCCACTTTGCAATTTAGTCCTCAAAATTACTTTCTGGCCCTCAACTTTTTGAAACCCTTGCAATTACCCCCTCAACTTCCTCGTCGTTTTCTTCACTTCAGTCCCTCTGCCACCCGCAGTAGAAGGCCATGCCTCCGACGACTTTGCGCGGCGGATGGCGTCTCATCTGCATGGGGAGCCGGCCCCAGATTTGAAAGGGGAACTCCGCAGCTCCCTGCGGAGCCCCCTACCGCATGGGCTGCTCCCCATGCCCTAAACCTTGCCATACCTCTCGTGCGAACGCGCGAGAGGTATGGGTCTCCACTCTACCATACCTCCGGCGTGACCTCCCTGCTGCTCTCGCACGCCTCCCGGCTGGCCTTTGCCTATTTAAGGAGCGGCTTACCACGCCACACGCCACATCCTTCAAGCTCGATTTGGCTTGAGATCCCCCTCCAATTCATCTCCTCCCAACTTCGGCCATTCGCCCAGAGCTTTCGACGACTCTTCCTCTGTAATGACCCGATTCCCGAGTCCCTACGAGACACGAGAATCGGACCGACTCTACTAATCCCAAGACCTAGACGTCCAACAAGGAAGTAACCAAAAGAGCAGTAAAATAAACCACATTCAGCATGAATATAACTAGCAGTAACAAAATACAGCAGTAAGAAAAGGAACTACTACAGTATACACCACCACAACAGTAGAACAACAAATATGTACATAACATGAAGCTTACAATAAAGAAGTACAAGGAGTAACAAGGAAACTACTCACTACAGTGGAAGAAAAGTACAAAAAGAACCGCGGGTAACTCTACTGGACCCTACTAGGCCCAGCGTCCTCTACAGCCGCTGACCCTGGCTGCTCAACACCTGGTCCGGAAAAATAACGAGCGTAACACGTCAGCGAAACGCTGAGTAGAGTGGCAACTAAAAGTTAAAGAAGCAATAGAGTGTACAGTAGCTGTTATATTTTTACTTTCTTTATTTACGTCTTTTTATTATTTAACGATTTATTTATTTCTCAGATCCTTCACTTGATCTCGAATGTTCCTCGCGGGAACAGTCTTGATTGCAGTCTTTTCCGAAAAGTAGAAGTAACACGTGGTTGTCTCCTGGCCGGGAGAGTCCCCCGTGGTGGTCCTACCCTCAGTCAACCACCCCAAGGTCGCTGACAGACGTAACGGTGACTACGGCACACACGATAAGCGCACGGGTAGCTACCCCGCACTGACACGCGGTCAGTCGTTTCCGTTAACGGGTGCGCTCAAAACACAGCACGGAACCAGTATAGGCGGGAGCCCTCTCAGTAACAGGGGTCCAACCCCTCCACAGTCCGCGCACCCTCGCCTGACTACCCTGGTTTGCCCAGTGGGCCTAACAAGTCGGTGTAGGAGGCTAGCAGAACCCCGGGGCCCGTGGGGTAGCTAGTGCTCTCCCTACACTAGTAGCTCTCCTCGGTACTGCGTACGCGAGGGCCAGCAAGTCGGTGTACAGTGGCCAAAGCCACCCCGGTCTCAACCTGAGGGCAACAAGCTCCCCTCTACACTAAGAGGTAATGTGTGCTCTCTTTGGTACCACGTACCCAAGAGACAACACACTTCCACGTTTCACTTTCTCAGTTCCATTCTATTCTCTTTCCAGGAGTGCTACTCCTAATTCCCCGTAGGGTTCGTATTCTTTTTGTTTGGCCATTGTAGGTTTCACTGTTTCAGTCTTACGTTCATACAACCCATATTCTTAATCATATTTATTCATTCATAACAGGTAGTTATTAATTTCTTTTTCACTTTTCCATGACTGCAATATATATATATTCCACTAGTTTTCCAGTCCTAGGATTCATGCCGTACCCTAGGACAAATCATTCAATCTAGTTTTCCAGTCCTAGGATTCATGCAATACCCTAGGATCTATCATTCAATCTAGTTTCTCAGTCCTAGGGTTTATGCAATACCCTAGATCCTATTAATTGTTCTACAATTGTAACAAATTATGCTAAATAAATTAAAAGCCACTCTACCAGCTACAACGGGAGTACTGGGGGCGTGGTCGGCAATCCCGCGCGCCTCCGCGACCCCCAAGACTGCAGGTACGGGGTCCTAACACAAGGATCAAACACAAGGAGTTTCTCAGAACGGTATACAATTACTGTAAACGGGTAGAGGATTTTATTCTGGAAAGAACGCAACTCGAAACGCGAAAAACGGACTCCGAACGGGCCCTAAACAGGTCAAAAACGACGAAACTGTCCAAAATCAGACGTCTGGAACCTCTTCCAGACGTCTTAAAAGGTGGGTCAGATTGTACCTTCGCATTGTTTAGTCTTTCAGATGACCAGAAGCCTGTTGGAACTCCTGACCCCGGTTCCCAGACGTCCGATGGTCACCCAAGACGTCTGGAAGTCCTCTCCGTCGTCTGGCACTGCGGCTAGACGTCCGATTCACGTGGGATGACGAGTCCTCGCGCCCTCCCGAGCAGAACCTACACACACCCACACCTGCTCTCAGCACGACGGATCGCAGACGAAGGCGCGGCGAACGGCTGCATGGCCGTACACGCGAAAAAGGAAGAAGATAGAAATAACTTACCTGTCAGACGTCTAGACAGTCCTCCAGACGTCTTCACCGTCGTCTGGTCGTAAGCCCAGACGTCTGATTCTGGAAAATTTTCCAGAATCAGAGCCCGACTCGCTCTCCGCCCACGACGCACGGCCGTTGCTCCCCCGTCAGCCGGCCGGCAAGCTCGAGCCCTCACGGTCGAGCGGCTTCTTCTTCTTGCAACACCCCCTCCCGCACACTCGCTGCGGCCACTTGCTCGCTCGTGCTCTCGCACTGGCAGGGAGAAAGAGAAGAGGAAGGCGGGGGAGATGAGGGTGAGGGAGAGGGCGAGGGCGTCCTTATAAGGCCGCACGGGGAGAGAGAGAAAGAGTTACGCGCCTGCAGGAGCAGAGAGAGAAAAAGAGGGGAGAGAGCGGCGGGTGCAGTCTGCGCACGCAGACGCAACCCCGTACGCCGCAAAAATTGATTACCAGACGTCTGGAAAGGGTTCCAGACGTCTTAAAAGCCCGTCTGATGCCTCGTTCTTAACATCCTCTCCTCTCTTGTCGCTCTACCACAATACCAGTGGCAGAGCTACCTTCGTCGTCCTCCGCCGTGCCATGCCGTACCAGTGGGCGCCCTCCAACCCCTCTTCCTCGTCGCCGTCTCCTCCCCCTGGCACCTTCATCTCCAATGACGGAAGTACCAGCCGCTCGCCATTTGCCTTCCCCCCTTCACTCTGGACTCGATGAGATAAGTTCCCCCACTCTCGTCTTTATTTCCCCCTATTAATTTATTCTTTCAACCCCTCGACAATCACCAACCACCACCATCATCCACACCTCCGGCAGACCACCGGCGAGGTGACCTCGCCATTCTACTCCTCCATCCACCTCGCCAAACCCCTCAGAAGCTCCACCATCACTCCCTGATCACTCCCCCCTCTTCATTGACCACACCACCCACTGGAACCTCCCCCCGAACACACCCACCTGCACGCACACAGTGTGCCCTAGGCACACACGCACAGGCGTTTTCACGCCACGCTGACCCATGGGCTACCTTCGCCGTGCTCCGACGAAGCCTGCTGAAGGTTCTGACAGGGCCGCAAAGCCGTATTTGTGATTTCAGGGTCGCGACTTCTTCCGCCATTGGCGTAGACACACGAAGCTTGCTTGAAGCTTCGTTCAGGTCCCGGCGCCCAGGCCTCCTGGTCCAGAAGGCGCGGAATCACCTCACGCAAATGACCATGCCTTCACTTGGCGTTGGAGGCCTTCGCTGTAGTGGGAATTGATCACGCCATCCGCTGCGGGCACGCAGGTAGAAGCGGGTGGGACTTTAGTCCCACCTCGTGAGTTTTCGAGTGGGCGTTGGCACTTAAATTAAAAAAGTGTCAGGGGCTTATCGCCTCCTGACACGGGGTGAGGTCCCCTCGCCCACTCCCCGCCTCATCCGCGCTCACTCCTCCGCGGATCTGGCTGACCTGACCCGATACCCGTGCACACCTCGCCCACCACCGCAAGCCAGTGGGTCTGGTCCCAGGCGCGTATTCTCGACCCGATAACCAGGCTGGCTCTGGAAGAGCGGTGACCTGAGAGAGAAATAGAGAGAGAGAGAGAGAGAGATGCAGGGGGTAGGGGTAGGTTTTGCTTAACCGTGTACCTGTTCAAGGAAGCAGAAAAGAAGGAGCAGGAGCTGAAGAAAAAGGAGGAGGAAGAAGAAGCAGAAGAAGAGGAAGAGGAGAAGCCAACTGAAGAGGAGAAGAGGCTGAGAACTTAGTCGTAGGAGCATGAAGAATAAGAAGGTAGAGGAAGGAGTAGAAGCAGAGCTAAAGAGGAAGAGAAGAAAAGAGAAGGAGGGAGCTGCCTCAAAGAGGAAGACCAAGCAGAAAGGAAAAGAAGAGAAGAAGAAAAAGCGAAGGAGAAGAAGCAGCAGCAGCAGTAGCCAAAGAAAAGTCAAGGAGAAGAAGAAGACTTGCACTGTAGCAAACTCCATTTAAGGCGTCTGATTCCTAGAAATCAGACGTCTGAATACAAAGAAAGAAGAAAGAGAGAGCAAAGAAGAAGGAGAGAAAAGAAGAAAAAGAGAAAAAAAAATTCTATTTCCTTTCTCTCTAGTTTTTTTTGTATAACAGTACATTATTATGAATTGTGATCTTTTTGCTTCTAAAATCAAGTTTACTCCCTGAGTTCGACCTCGAAATTTTTTTGAAATTTCGAGTAATAAACTAAATTAAATTGATGATAAAAACGACCATCAATACTGTTCTCGCATCGCCACTTTGGGCTCCCAAGTCACCTCCTCATATCGCTAGCTTCTCCATAGGACCTTCACCAGTGGTACCTCTTTCCGTTTCAGACTCCGGACGGCTTTGTCTAGTAGTTGGATTGGCCTCTCAAGATAGGTCAAGTCATCTCCCACCTCGGTGCTCTCGTCCCTCAGAACGTGGCTGGGATCAACGATGTACTTCCTGAGGTTGGGCATATGGAACACGTTGTGTACTCCAGAAACCTGGGGAGGAAGGGCAAGTCGGTAAGCAACGGGTCCTACCTGCTCTAGGACCTCAAAGAGCCTCACAAACCTCGGCGCAAGATTCCCTTTTACCCCAAAATGCTGCAAGCCCTTCATGGGTGAAACACGAAGGAAAACGTGATCCCTAACCTCGAACTGTACCTCTCTACGCTTCTTATCAATATAACTCTTCTGCCTGCTCCTGACAATATGGAGACGTCTGTGAATCTGCTCTATTACTCCTGACTCTGACAGATCAGCCTGGGACCAACCTCCCACTTGGTCCCCACCTCGACCCAACTCAAGGGTGCAGTACACTTCCTCCCATATAGAGCCTCGTAATGTGCCATGCCGATGCTTAAATGGTAGTTGTTATTGTATGCAAACTCTACCAAGGGCAAATGCACCTCCCAGGAGCCTCTCCAGTCTAGTACACAAGCGCGTAGGAGGTCCTCCAGTGTCTGTATGGTGTGCTCCGACTGCCCGTTAGTCTGGAGGTGGTAGGCGGTACTAAACCTCAAACGAGTCCTCAAGGCCAGCTGAAACTTTGCCCAGAATTCGGAAGTGAAGTATCCCTGTCGGATACGATCTCGCGAGGGACTCCGTGAAGGGGCACCACATCTTTGATGTATCGCTCTGCAAGCTGTGCTGGCCCAAAGGTGACTCGAATCTGCAGGAACTACGTCGTCTTCGTCAACCTGTCTACTATCACCCAAACAGCGTCGTGCTCTCGCTGTGTACCTGGTAGCCCCACTACCAGGTCTACGGTGATACTCTCCCACTTCCACCCTGGCACAGGAAGTGGCTGTAGCAACCCTACAGGTCTCTGGTGCTCAGCCTTCATCTGCTGCCATACCAGACACTACTGGACGAACTCACCAACGTCCCGCTTCATTTCCCTCCACCAGAAGTCGCGTCGCAGATCGTGGTACATCTTTGTGTTCTCGGGATGTATGGTGAACTTGGACCCGTGTGCCTCAGTCACGAGCTCTCTCAATAGCTCCTCGTCTCTAGGAACACACAGACGTCCCCTCTTATGCAGTGTCTCGCCAGAGAAAGTAAAATCTCCTGGGTCCTCTGTCAACACCCTATCCCGTAGTGTTTGCAAATATGGATCGATCATCTGTCCTGTAATGATACGGCCTAACCAAGAGTGGGAGTCCAATTGTACTATCAGAGCAAGCCAGCTCTGTAATCCTGAGCAGACTCCCACCCAAGGCAAAAGACCCAGTCACTCCCCTGATTTCATGCAAGGTAGGTGAAACCCAGTTCGATAGAGCATTGTTAGACTTAGGTGCTTCCATAAACTTGATACCCACATCCTTATTCAACCACCTAGAAGAATATGAGCTAAAACCAACTGAGGTGACACTACAATTAGCAGATCGATCTATAAAGTCACCAAAAGGAATTCTTGAGGATGTTATTGTAAGGGTGCGGGATTTTTACTTCCTTGTGGACTTCATAGTCTTACATATGGATGCACCCGAAAACCCAAGGGATACACCGATCATACTAGGGAGACCTTTTCTGGCCACTGCAAGGGCCAACATTAGTTGTGAGGAGAGCCAAATAGAACTGAAATTTGGAAATCAAATCCTAAAAATTGATATCTTTAAGGCCCAACAAGGGATTAATTGCGGTGTCATTGAACAAATCTGTGATGTTCGAGCTTTGGTTAATGAAACACCCTTTGAGAATAACCTGATTATACCTCATCAACCACAAGAAGATCTTGAACCACAATTAGAGGAGTCAGACCCTAATTTAGACAAACCCATAACACCTATCCTTATACCTCACACTCACTCTGAACCACCCGCTGCAGATAAATAACCCCATCCTTGAACTCAAACCCCTTCCCGATCATTTAAAGTACATCTTTTTGGGTTCTAATCAGACATTTCTTGTGATTATAAATTCCAAGCTCACTCCTGATCAGGAATCCCGTCTGATTGCTGTTCTTCGGCAACTTCACAGAGCCATTGGTTGGACTCTCGATGACTTGACTGGAATAAGTCCCTCTTATTGCACACATCGTATCTATTCTGAAGAGGGCGCACGACCTTCCCGTGAGATGCAGAGACGTTTGAATCCCAATCTGCAGGAGGTCATGAAAAAGGAGATCATTAAGTGGTTAGATGCAAGGATCATCTACCCGATCTCCGACAGTCGTTGGGTGAGCCCAATCCAGGTTGTGCCTAAAAAGGCAGGGCTCACCACCATTACGATTGAAACCGAAGAGGTCATACCTACCCGAATAGCCAACTTGTGGAGAGTCTGCATAGATTACCGAAGACTCAATTCCTCCACGAAGAAGGATCATTTCCTACTACCATTCATTGATCAGATTCTCGAGAAGTTAGCGGGAAATAGATTCTTCTGCTTTCTTGACGGGTACTCCGGCTATAACCAAGTGGCTATTCATCCTGAGGACCAAGAGAAGACCACGTTCACTTGCCCCTTCGGGATGTACGCATTCCGAAGGATGCCCTTCGGTCTCTGCAATGTACCCGCGACTTTTCAGTGGTGCATGCTTGCCATATTCTCGGATATGGTAGGTGATTATCTAGAAGTCTTCATGGATGACTGCTCAGTTTTCGGGGCATCATTTGATGATTGCCTCCTGCACTTGGTTCATATACACAGGCGTTGCATCGATGTAAATTTGGTTCTTTCCTGGGAAAAGAGCTACTTTATGGTGCCTGAGGGGATCGTCCTAGGTCATCTAATTTCTGAGAAAGGAATCCAAGTGGATCGAGCCAAGGTTCATCTGATTTCTCGACTTCCTATGCCTAGCTCGATTAAGGACACCCGTTCTTTTCTGGGGCACATTGGTTTTTACCGTCGTTTCATCCCTGATTTCTCGAAAATCATGTGCCCCCTTACTACTCTTCTCTCCAAGGATGTACCCTTTGAGATTTCCAAGGAATTCACTCAAGCTTTTGAGAACCTTCGTGACCGAGTCACCCAAGCCCCGATCCTACAGTCCCCTGATGGGTCTCAACCCTTTGAGATCATGTGCGATGCATCTGATTTCGCTGTAGGAGCGGTTCTGGGATAGAAAGTTGACGAGAAACCCGTGGTTATCTGCTACACTAGCAAGACACTTGACAAGGCTCAGCGTAACTATACTGTTACGAAGAAAGAGCTCCTAACCGTACTATTTGCCCTCAAAAAATTTCGATCTTATCTCCTGGGTTCCCACGTCATAATCTACTCGAATCACACAACTGTGAGGCATCTCCTTGCCAAGAAGGACGCGAAGCCTCGATTAATCCGATGGATCTTGTTGTTGCAAGAATTCGACCTCGAGATTCGCAGCAACGTGGGAAGACAGAACGTGGTAGCTGACCACTTGTCTCGCCTTCCTTTTGAGATCATCAACCTTTCTGGACCCATCATGGAGCATTTGCCTGATGAGCACCTACGGACTATTGGTACTAGGCTTCCACGGTTTGCTGATATAGTAAACTATTTTGCCATCTCATCAGATTCCCTCTGATTGGCCGAAGGCCAAGAAAGATAAGTTACGCTCTGATGCCAAGTACTACATCTGGGAAGACCCGTACCTTTTCCATATAAGTGCTGACCAAATTATCCGAAGATATGTCCCGGAGGGCGAAATCAATGATATTCTCTCCTTCTGCCATGACCAGGCTTGCGGTGGCCATTTCTCTGGGCACAAAACCACATCAAAAATCCTCCAGTGTGGCTTTTATTGCCTCACTTTATTCAAGGATGCATACAGTCACTGCAAGACATGCAGTCGTTGCCAAACTTTGGGCAAAATGAGCCATCGCGACATAATGCCTTTGCAGCCAATTCTCGTATGTGAAATCTTCGATATTTAGGGGATTGATTTTATGGGCCCCTTCCCTGTCTCGGATGGCTTCGAGTACATTCTGCTTACTGTGGACTACGTGTCCAAATGGATCGAAGCCATCCCGACCCAAACCTGTGATCATAAGATCGTTATCAAATTCATTCATCAGAATATCTTCTCACGGTTCAGGATTTCTCGTGCAATCATCTATGACGGAGGGGCCCATTTCACCAATGCTCAGTAAAGGTCACTGATGATCAAATACGAGGTGTCTCACCGGATCTCTACTCCTTACCACCCCTAGACTAATGGTCTAGCTGAGCTATCAAATCGAGAGATTAAGAAAATCCTGCAGGTCACTAATGAGAACCTCGTCATAAACCCCAAACTAGCACCATTTAACCCAGATTTGCAAGAAAAAGCACCTACATAACTCTAGAAAGGCATGGCTCAGAGAAATTCTGAGTTTGTGAAGAAAATAGAAACTAAGGGGTAAAAAAGCAATTTCACCAATTCAACCTGAAAATAGGGTAACTCAGGGTCCAAACATAGGTCAAACTAACCTAATAAGAAGAAAAGTGGGATGAGTTGATCCAATAAGGGCTACAGCAACTCCAAGGAATTAAATAACATCCTGTAACCCTAAAAATAAATCCACTTCAATTTACGAGGTTCGAGGCAAATAAAAAATCAACTAAACCCTCTAAAATTCATAGAAAAATAATCTCTAGGGTTTAGAACAATCAATTTCACCTTAGGAACCCATTTTGACCTACATTGAGAATCATGCCCAATTAATGACTTAATTTAGGTTTTTACGTAAATTAACTGATCAAACAAGGTCTGATATAGAAATAAAATTCACCATCAGAATCCTTAGGTCCTAATTATTCATGTATAAAAACTTGAGCCTAAGAAGAGACCTTCTTGACCAACTTTACATTTTGATCATCATCTATTACTTTTTGGCCCTCAACTTTTGAAACCCTCACATTTTGGCCCCTAACTCTTCTTCGTTCTTTGCATTTGGGTCCTCCCTGCAAAACCCTGAGCAGCGCGATGCTCCGGCGACTTTGCGCGAGGCATGGCGCCGCACAGGGTAAGGGAAACCCTCTGCCAAGACAACCGGGGGTTCCCTGCGACGTCTGCTATCGTAGGGACACCTCCATAGTCTCTGCGGCTACCCATACCTCCCGTGCGAACGCACGAAAGGTATGGGTCTCCATCTCCGGCATCCTCCGGTGAGGGAGGCACGTCGCCTCCCTCTGCCCTCCTCTCTGATTCCACCTCTATAAAAGCCGCCCCCGTCTACCGAACTCAGCAGCTCAGTTCTGACGGAGAAACCCCCCCTTCTTCCCTCTCTTCCCACTCCGGCAGAAGCCCCCCTGCTCCGGCGGTTCTTCCTCCTCCTCGTCGCTCTACCGCATTACCAGCAGCAGAGCCGCCTTCGCCCGCTCTTCCCGCGTCGCGCCGTACCCAGCGCGCGCTCTCAGGCTCTCTCCTCGCCGCCGCCATCTCTCTCTGGGCACCTTCTTCAGCGACAGTCAATACGATTGTCACCCTGCTCCGGTCCCCCTCGTCCCTCCAAGTAGGTACAGTTCTTTCCCTTCCTCCCCTCTTTCGTTTCCCTACTTCAGTTTGTTCAACCACCCTTCGACCACGCCTGATCGCCCTCACCTTCTCCATCTCCGGCCAACCTCCTGCGACTCACTCCCATCATTCCACCACCCCACACGACTCGCCGACTGACCCAAAACCTCCGACTCTTCACGCTGAACCACTTCCACCCCTTCACTCCCTACCGTTCGCTGCCTAAAGACCCCCCGAACAAACCCATTCCCCCAGCCACAGTCCGACCTAGGGCAGCCCTTGCACGCCGCCCCACGCCTCGCCACCACCTGCACGAGCTTCACCGCACTCTGGCGAAGCTCCCTGCACCTTCTGACTAGGCCGAGAGGCCATATTGCTGTGAACAGGTCACCCGCCCTCCACCGCCATTGCTGAGCAGTTGGAGCTTCTTCCGCCTGCAACTGCAGCCTCACTTCGCCCAGGTCTAACTCGCCAGGACACGCGGTTCGCCCTCACGCACCTGCCCAGGACTGCAGCTGGGGTGAGAGCCCCGTGCACAGCAGCGATTGCCTGCAGCTTTCTCAGCTGCAGGCGCCCAATTGGGGTGGGACATTTAGTCCCACCTCGGAAGACTCTGAAGCAGCGCACCCGCATAAATGAAAAAAGTGCTATAGGCTTATCTCCTCAGCACACGGGGTGAGGTCCCTCTCACCCGCTCACCCGGCCTCGTCCGCGACCACCCCCCGCGGACCTGGCCCGACTCGTTTACCTGACCTGCACTCCTCGCCCACCACCGCACGCCGATGGGCTTGGACCCGGGCATGACCCGTATCCGAATACCCGGCGTCTCTGGGAGAGCTATCCTACGAGTGAATTCTCAGAGAGAGAGACGCGGAGGAGGGTAGAGTAGGTTTTTGCCCTGACCAAACTATGAGCGTGCAGGCACAGAAGAAGAAGAAGAAGAGAAGGCAGACCGCAGAGGAAGAAGGAGAAGAGAAAGAAGGAAGCAGGACGCACTGTAGCAGAAGCTACTTAAGTCATCTGATTGAAAAATCAGACGACGCCCTGAAGAAAAAGAAAAAGAAGAAGAAAAGAAGAACAGGCACCGCAAGGAAGAAAGAAAGAAGAAGAGTAGAAGGAAGAAGACAAAGAAGAGAGAAGCAGAACACGAGGAGAAAGAGAAGAAGCCCTGAAGAAAAAGAAGAAGAAGGAAGAAGACTGAAGAACCAAAGAGAAGAGAAAAGAAGAAGAAAAAGACAAGAGAAAGAAGAGAAGAAGAAAAAGCCAACATGACAAATCTCTCTCTCTCTCTCTTTCATTTTTGTAATATAAACTTTGTACTTCTAGAATACAATTTGCTCCCTGAGTTCGACCTCGGGAAAACTTTTATTTCCGAGTAACAAATTGTATTAAACTGGTAACCGCTTCTCTATACTATACTACGACGAAATATTAGAACTACAGGGGATTGGCGTCTCACCAGTCACTATTCGACCTGACAGGAAGGATTGGTCATCTCGACTTCCGGAGGCTTTGTGGGCTTATAGGACCGTCTACAAGATCCAATTAGGCCTGTCTCCTTTTAGACTGGTGTACGAGAAGGCGTGTCACCTTCCCGTCGAACTGGAACATAAATCCTATTGGGCAGTACGGAGCTACAATCTAGATCTTTCTAAGGCTGGAACCCACAGAAAGCTTCAGATTAGCGAGATCGATGAATTACGCCTTGATGCGTACGAGAACTCGCGAATCTACAACAAGCAGGTAAAAGCCTTCCATGACAAGCACATATCTAGAAAGATCTTTCATCCTGGTCAGAAGGTCCTACTCTTCGATGCCTGACTCAAACTCTTCCCTGGGAAACAGCGATCCAAGTGGGTCGAACCATATCTTGTCCAACAAGTTTTTGGAAATGGAGCCGTCGAAATCAGTCTGCTCAGCCATGATTCCGAACCTTTCATCGTGAACGGTCGGAGACTCAAACCGTTCATCTATGTAACCTCTACAGATTTGGCTGAGTCATCATTTATCCTCCATTCTCCCTGAGCATATTGCACCCAGTTGATGGCGTAAAACTCAGCGCTCAACGGGAGGCAGCATGTCATTCTTTTTGGAAAAACCCGAAACCTTTTTTGATGCCTCTTCGCACTTAAGGTTCATCCTTTAGCGCAGCCGACTCCACCTCTGGTGCTTGCATTTGAGATTAGAAATCGTCCGCAACAGTCACCCTGACCCATCCACTCACCAAAATACCTGTCCTAATGTATGAACTAAGCTAAATAAAAATCCTCCTAAGTTACAATGGGGACATTGCAAATCTTAGGCAATGGGGGGTATGAAAGTGCAAAACTCGTAAGAAAAGGTTTTAAACAAAAAAATTCACATATGCCAAAAACACCATAAAAATTTTTAAAAAAAATGAAAAAGAATAATAAAATGAGAGGAGGAAAGAAATTTTTGTGGACTTTACAAAAGAGGAGGAGAAAAAGAACAAAATTATAAAAAGGAGCACAAAATGAAAGAAAAGAGATAGTCATTAGTAAGAAATTAAGGAATTTAACCTAAGTTCTAGACCACATTCAGGAAAAGAAAAGGAAAGTGCACAGTAAGATTAGTAAGAACACAAACCTTAGGCATTCTTGGATAGACTCTTAGTACCCATTAAGATCTAGATATTCCTCAAGAGGTTGAGGAGAATGAAAAGCTTAAGTATTAGGTCCAAGTCTTAGGGAATATTCGGCCTCATTAACTAACTTTTGATTTGTGGGACTTAGTAACCTAAGCACCCAAATTTACACACACAGTCTAGTTCAGTAAGCATAAGTATCAAAATCATGTAGAAGCATTTCAAAAATTCTGAAAATGTCACCTAGAGTAGGAGCGGCCGATCAACACAAGTTGATTTGGACGAGTTTCCGTGTGGAGAGGTGGGAAATTCCCCTTGAAGATGTGTAACAAAATATCATCTCCTCGGTGCTTGTCTCTTAGGATATTTACACATCCTACTGGGGCCATGAAAGCACTCTGCTAGTTCAGATTCCATGGATGGCATTATCGCGAAGTGTCAATTGCCAGGGTCTGAATTCAGCCACGGAACACCATGGACGGGATTATCTCAAAATCTCGAAAGCTAGGGTTCTAGGGTTGCCGTAGGCGGTGTTATCTCGAAGCATCGACTGCCAGGGGCCCTTGAGGATTGATGATGGGGACAAGAAATCCGATACATACCGTGTTGAGAAGCCAATCCTAAGCAAAAATTAAAAAGAAAAAGAGAGAGAAAATTCTCCAAACATATAAATCTTCTACCTCTCTCTCTTACAAAACACACTGCGAACTGAACCAAGGCTAAAATTATCTCAAGCACGGGTGCTTTAACCACGAAGTCCAATAAACGTTAGGTTAGTTCCTATAGGCCTTAAAAACCTTTGCTAAAGCTGAGGCTAAAGCTAGACAGATCTTGATCTTGGTTGGTACTAGAGTACCTTTTAGGCCTATGATTGGCATTCTGACCTAATCAAGGATATAAGAGAAGCACTTATCTAAACTCGATAAGAAATTCATGGTCTAGAACAAAGGTTAAAAGCTTAAAATTTTGCTGAGGGACTAGCAAAAGCTAGGCATAGGGGTATGATGAGAGCCTCATCATGAACCCTAACTAGCACAATTTGATCTAAATAAGTGTGAAAAAGCTCCTACAAAACCTAAAGAAAAGCCCAACTCAAAGAATTTTGAATTTAAGAATGAAATAAGTCATAAGGGGTAAAACTGTAATTCTACCAATGCAGTATACAAACAGGGTATCTAAGGGTCTAAACACAGGTCAAATAAGCTTAATAAGTAAGGAAGTGGGATGATCTGATCTGAAAAGAGCTATAGCAACTTTTAGGAATTAAATGACATTCTGTAACCCTAAAAATAAATCTACTTTAATTCAAAAGGTTCTAGGCAGGATAAAAATCAACTGAACCTCTAAAATTCATGAAAAAATATTCCCTAGGGTTTATAACATTCAATTTGGCCTTTGCAACCTATCTTGACCTAAATTGAGAACCATGCCCAAATTTTGACCTAATTTGGGTTTTTGCGTAAATTGACAGGTCAAACCTAAAATCAAATTACACCATTGAATTCCTTAGGTCCAAATTAGGTTGGTACAAAAATTTGGGCCTAAGAGAAGATCATCTTGACCGACTTTACAAATTGGTCCTCTTGAATTACTTTTGACCCTTGTCTTTTTAAACCCTTGCATTTAACCCCCTATCTTCTCCTTCGTTCTTTGCAGAACAGCCCTTCCTGCCACCCCATGCAGGCACCATACCTCCGGCGACCTTGCGCGGAGGATGGCGCCGCACAGGGTATGGGGACCACCCTCAGGAACGAATGGGGGGTTCCCTACGTCGTCCTCTTTCGCAGGGACCCTCCCCCTTGACCTGCGGCTGCCCATGCCTCTCCCACCTGAGCACGACCTTAACCTTGGCTAGATCCATAGCCAATCCGTCTCCTGAAATCACGTGGCCCAAGAAGGTCACCTGTCTCAACTAGAACTCACACTTACTGTACTTTGCATACAGCCTATGTCGTCTCAATGTATCTAGGACTATACGTAGATGTTGTCCATGTTGTGCCCAATCCCGGGAGAAGACTAGTACGTCATCGATGGACACCACCACAAACTGATCTAGGTATGGCCTGAAAACACGGTTCATCAGATCCATGAAAGCAGCGGAGGCGTTGGTTAGCTCAAACGGCATGACCAAGAACTCGTAGTGTCTATATCGAGTATGGAAGGCTGTCTTGGAAATGTTGGTCTCCCTGATCCTCAGATCATGGTAACCTGACCTCAAGTCTATCTTGGAGAACACCAAGGCATCTCTCAACTAGTCGAAGAGGTCATCAATACGAGGCAGCGGATACTTGTTCTTGACAATGACCCGATATAGCTGCTTGTAGTCGACACAAAGTCGAAGGGTACCGTCCTCCCTCGAGATCCCCACATCGCTCCCACGAGATCCTCTCCTCGCCAGCACCTTTATAAGGAGCGGCAGGGGCAGCCGTTTCCGTCATGCTCGCTTTGGCTGAAGAGAACCCCCTACTTCGTCTCCTCTCACTCCGATCAGACAGCCCAAGCTTCCGGTGATCTTTCCTCCTCCTCCTCGTCGCTCTGCTGCCATACCTGCAGCAGAGCTCACTCTACCTCGCCTTCCCACGCCAGGCCGCACCAGCTGGCGCCTCCAGATCCCCTCCTCGTCGCCGTTACCCCACTTCAGATCATCATCGTCCCCAGCTCCAGCAGGCACGCGTCAGGTGCCCCTCTTTCCCTCTTCGTCAATTAAGTAGGTAGAAACCTTCCTCTTACTCTCCTCTTAATTATCCCCTCTTAAATTGGCACTTTAGACCCCTCGACTGCCACTACCACCTCCATCTACTCCACCTTCGACCACCATCTCCGGCGAGGACGCTCCACCTCCACAGGCCATTCCACCCCTCGCCGACAAGCCCAGAAGCAACCCCTCACTCCACTCAAGCATTTCCCTTACTCCATTCACCACCCTTCACCTTCAGACCACCCCTCGAACTCACCCACCTGCACCTCTGCAGTGTGCCCTAAGCACACGGCCACAGCCACTTTCCAGCCACGACGACCCCCGCACCACCTTCGTCGTCCTCTGGCGAAGCTTCCTGAGCTGTCTGACGTGGCCGTGAGGTCGTTTTCGTGTTTTCAGGTCTCGCCACCCTCGCCGCCATTGACGGATAGCAGGAGCTGCTTGGCGAGCAGCTCCAAGTCCCTTCAGCACCAGGTGCAGGCCCCAGGCAACGCGGGATACTTCTGCGAGTGTGCCCAGGCCTTCAATTGGGGTCGCGAGTCTTCGCTGCTGCCCCAATTGCTCGCAGCTTCTCGCTTGCGGGCGCACGAAGCAGAGGTGGGACATTAGTCCCACCTCGGAAGTGTGTGACCACACGCCCACACATAAATTGTAAAAGTGATATTAGCTGATCACCTCCGAATATACATGGGGTGAGGTCCCTCACCTATACACAGTCCCCGTCCGTGAGATCATCACACAGATCTGGTGCGACCCGACCCGACACCCTCCTGTGCACTCCTTGCGCACCACCCACGTCGATGCACCTGGACCCAGGCACGCGACCCGACCCGATAACCCGGCTCTGGGAGAGCGTACCCAAGAGAGATTCAGAGAGAGAGACGTGGGGAGAGGGTAGGGTAGGTTTTGCGCTAAGCTTGTGTGTGTGCAGGGAACAGGTGAGGGAGGAAGAAGTAAGGAGCTGCTGGAGAGAAGAAGGAAGGAAAGGAAGGAAGGAAAGGAAGGAAGGAGAGAAGAAGGAGAAAAGAAGATAGCAGGGGTACTGTAGCAACAGAGTAGTTAAGGCGTCTGATTTCTGAATCAGATGTCGGAAAGAAAGGAAGGAGTGAAGCATAAGAGAAGAGCAGAGGAAAGGCCAGAGAAAAAGAAAGAGAAAAGAGAAGGAGGGAGCCTCTGCAGCAAAGAAGAAGAAGACGCGAAAGAAAGAAGAGAAGTAGAGAAGAAGAGAAGAAGAAGGAAGAAGTAAGGACATAGCAGCTGAAGAAAGAAACCTCTGCAGCAAAGAAAAAAAGAAGAAAGAAGAAAATAGGTTGAGAACCGGATGAAAAGAAGAAGAGAGAAGAAGAAAAAGCCAAGGAGAGAATTTTTGCTCTCTCTCTCTCCTTTGTCTTAATTTTTGTAAAATAATATTTATTGTGAATTTATATGCTTCTAGAATCATAGTTTGCTCCCTTAGTTCGACCTCGGGAAACTTTTAATTCCGAGTAATAAATTGTAAACTGGTAGCGACTTTTTTACAACGTCTAGAATTTAAAACCAAAGCGATGTGAACCAGTTTTTGGCGCCGTTGCCGGGGAGCAACGACCATTCTAGAAGCTATTGATTCACAATTTTTGATTTTTTATTGACTAATCTCTTCTCTTTTGTTGTGCAAGCACAGGAAATCAAGAGGAAAACAAGCAGCCACACAACAACCACACCAAGGACAGGTAATTTTTTATCCTCTCGTTTAAACCCCTAAATTCTAAAGAGGAAGAAAAAGAAAAAAAAAGTAATTCAGGAATAACCTGTCTTTCATACGTAGTAAAACACCAAAGTTGCCTGTTTTCAATTTTCAACATACTTTATCTGTACATCCATTAAAGGTAGATAGGACTACAACCTTCTTTCTTGAGCTTTAATTACCCAATCTAAAGGCAACTAACTGGACCAATTAGAGCCAGCATAAGATTCAAAGCTAGGGTTTTAGAGACACACTTTTCTAAGCAAGAATTGAGAATCCTCAAAAGAAGTGTGCCTAAGCCATTGCTTGAAAACATCTATCAAGGAAGGAGAGAAGCAGGAGAAAAGAAGATAGCAGGGGTACTGTAGCAACAGAGCAATTAAGGCATCTGATTTCTGAATCAGACGTCAGAAAGAAAGGAAGGAGTGAAGCAGAAGAGAAGAGCAGAGGAAAGGCCAGAGAAAGAGAAAGAGAAGAGAGAAGGAGGGAGCCTCTGCAGTAAAGAAGAAGAAGACGCAGAAGAAAGAAGAGAAGCAGAGAAGAAGAGAAGAAGGAAGAAGAAAGAAGGACATAGCAGCTGAAGAAAGAAACCTTTGTACCAAAGAAAAAAAGAAAGAAGAAAATAGGCTAAGAACCGACTGAAAAGAAGAGAGAAGAAGAAAAGCCAAGAAGAGAATTTTTGCTCTCTCTCTCCTTTGTCTTAATTTTTGTAAAACAATATATATTGTGAATTCATATGCTTCTGGAATCATAGTTTACTCCCCGAGTTCGAATTCGGGAAACTTTCAATTCCGAGTAATAAATTGTAAACTGGTAGTAGCTCTTCGTGATATACTACAACGCCTGGAACTTTAAAAACACGAAACCCTAGCCGCGACAAGCGTACCAACCATGAAACTCAAAGGGAGGCAACTCCGATATGGAGGAAACAATCTTCCTCCCAAAATAGTCCACTAGGGCATGGTAGGCAGATAGCTAGTCCATCCCTAGGATCACGCCAAAGTCCTCCATCGAGATTACGATCAAGTCGGCAGGAAGACTGTGTCCCCCTATAGCAACCTCACAGTCTGTGAAGACCTCCTCTGCGACAGACAATTGTCCACCTGGGCCTTTAATCAAAAACAGAACCTCTAACAGTACACTGCTAGGCCCAAACTGATGGCAAAACTCGTGGCGACAAAAGAATGTGTGGCACCAGAATCAAAAAGTACATAAAGTCTGCCGAAAACTGGAACCATACCTGCCACCATGGAGCCTGAAGCTCTGGCATCTCTGTAAGCCAGGGCGTTGACATGCCCCTCAACCATGGGTGTAGAAGAAGCAGCCACGCTCTGGGACGAGCGAGCAGCAGCTGACCAGTACCTTCCTCGTGACTGTTGTCCTCCTCGTGTCTGGAAACCAGGGCTGTCAGATCGACCTCCAATGCTCGGTGCTGGGAGCATTTTCTATGCTTCGACCCTAGATGGGCAGTTCTTCCTTATGTGGCCTGGCTGGCCACATTGATAACAAGAGGGGCTCGACCACCTCCCTCAGTTGGTCCCTACTGGTGACTGGGAGGGGTTCCGGTGCTTTCAGCTGGTCCCTGTTTGGGGCCCCCAAAGGCCACTGGTAGTCCCACAGAGCGAGATGACTCCCCTGTGGCCGCCGTGTGCCTCATCTCCCGACAGCCCTGTGAGTACTCTAGCTAGTAGGGCATCTTCCATCCTCCTCCGTCAGCGTTTCGCATGGCCGAGTTGGTCTCGTTGGTCATGGCGGCCTCGACCATGTGAGAGAAAGTTGGTAGCTTTAAGGGCTTCACATACCCCCAAATAGCAAGTCGAAGGCCCTCAGTAAACCTTCACAGATGCTCCTCCTCTGTAGACGTAGCCGTCAGGGTGAAGTGTGACAACTCCAGGAAACGCGTACGGTACGCGCTAACTGTCATCGCCCCCTGGCGGAAAGTGTGGATGTTACGAACGCGCGGCTTCAGACGTCTTTTAAGACGTCTGGGAGGTGGCCCAGACGTCGAACCAGACATCTGTAACCCCTCCCAGACGTCTGGGATTCGGCTACGGCGGCACGCGCAGTCGCGTCTGCCCTCCTGCACGCGCAGACATGCGGGTGCCCTTCTTCCCTCTCCTCCGCAGGCGCTGCCCCCCTGTTCCGCTCTCTCTCTCCTCCCCGCGAGGCTTTAAAAAGCCTCGCCCTCTCCCTCACTCTCACCACCTCCGCTTCTCCTTCTTCTTCCAGCGAGTGCGAGCGCAAGCGAGCGGCGGCGGTGGCAGCCGCGGCGAGTGCGGGAGGAGGTGTTGCGCGAGAAGAGGAGGCGCTCGGCCGTGAGGGCGAGCTTGCCGGGGCTGCTAGGGCCGGCCGGCGGGGGGGAGCAGCAGGCGGACGAGTCGCGGCGCGGCCGAGCGTCGCGAGCGGAGGGCAAGTTGCGCCCTGATTCTGGAATTTTCTCAAGAATCAGATGTCTGGGCTTCCAACCAGACCGCGGGGAGGACGTCTGGAGGACTGTCCAGACGTCTGAAAGGTGAGTTATTTCCGTCTTTCTTCCTCTTCTTCAACTGACCGTACTGAGAGAGAGAGGAAATGGGTATGCGCAGGTTCAGATTCACCATCCAGTGCGAATCAGACGTCTGGCTGCAGTGCCAGACGACGGGAGCGACTTCCAGACGTCCGGGGTAACCATCGGACGTCTAGGAACTAGGCCAGACACCCCCGCAGGCTTCTGGATGTCTGAGAGACCACGCAGAGCAAAGGTAACCTCTGATCTACTTTTTAAGACGTCTGGAAGAGGTTCCAGACGTCTGATTTTGCACTGTTTCGTCGTTTTCGACCCGTTTAGGGCTCGTTCGGAGTCCGTTTTCCGCGTTTCGACTTGCGTTCTTTTCGGAATTAAATCCTCTACCCGTCTACAGTAGCTATATACTGTTTTGAGAAACTCCTTGTGTTTGATCCTTGTGATAGGACCCCGTTCCGTTGCAGTCTCGGGGGTTGTGGAGGCACGCGGGATTCCCGACCACGCCCCCAGTACTCCTGTTGTAACCGGTAGAGTGGCTTTTAAGTTTATTGGTATAATCTATTAAATTATGGAACCATAAATAGAACCTAAGACAATGCATGAATCCTAGGAATGAGAAACTAGAATGAATGGTAGATCCTAGGGTGTTGCATGAATCCTAGGGCTGGAAAACTAGATTGTATGATAGATCCTAGGGTATGGCATGAATCCTAGGATGGGAAGAACTAGTGGAATATATGAATACTGCAGTCTTGGAAAAGGTTGAAAGAAAATAATAGCTACCTGTAAATTGGTTTAACAGTTGCCTGTTATGAATAAATGAGCATGTTTAAGAATATGGGATGTATGAACGTGAAACTGAAAAGGTGAAACCTGAATGTACTGAGTTAAAAGAACTGGAACCCTACGGGGAATTAGGAGTGGAACTCCTGGAAAGAGAAAGGAATGGAGCTGAGAAAGAAAGACGTGGTAGTGTGCTGTCTCTTGGGTACGTAGTACCAAGGGAAGTACCTGTACCTGTTTAGTGCAGAGCGGAGCCAGCCGCCCCAGGGACCCGGGGTTAGGACTGGCCACTTTGTACCGACTTGCTGGCCCTCATGTACGTAGTACCGAGGAGAGCTACTAGTGTAGGGAGGTACTAGCTACCCCACGGCCCCGGGGTTCTGCTAGCCTCCTACACCGACTTGTTAGGCCCACTGGGCAAACCAGGGTAGTCAGGCGAGGGTGCGCAGACTGTGGAGGGGCAAGGCCCCTATTTGGTTACTGTGGAGGGGTTGGACCCCTGTTACTGAGAGGGCTCTACCCTGTATTGGTTCCGTGCTGTGCTTTGGGCGCATCCGTTAACGGAAACGACTGACCGCGTGCCAGTGCGGGTTAGCTACCTGTGCGTTTATCGCGCGTGCCGTAGTCACCGTTACGTCTGTCCGTGACCTTGGGGTGGTTGACTGAGAGTAGGATCACCACAGGGGACTCTCCTGGCCAGGAGAGCACCACGTGCTACTTCTACTTTTTGGAAAAGACTGCAATCAAGATCGTTCCCACGAGGAACATTCGAGATCAAGTAAAGGATATGAAAAATAAATGAAATCGTGAGACAATTGAAAGATGTAAATAAAGAAAGTAACAGAACATAACAGCTACTGTACACTCTACTGTTTCTTTAGTTTTAGTTGCCACTCTACTCAGCGTTTTGCTGACGTGTTACACTCGTTACCTTTCAGGACCAGGTGTTGAGCAGCCAGGGTCAGCGGCTGCATAGGACGCTGGGCCGAGTAGGGTCAAGTAGAGTTACCACTGTTCTCTTGTACCTCTTTTTGTTCCATTATAGTGAGTAGTTCTTGTTATCGCTGTACTTTTCTTTACCTGCGGTTCATATTATGTTATGAATATTGTTCTACTGTTGTGGTGGTATATACTGTAGTGGCTTCTTTCCTTACTCCTGTATTTCCTTACTGTTAGTTATATTCATGCTGAATGTGGTTCATTTTACTGCTCTTTTAGTTACTTCCTCGTTGGACGACTAGGTCTTGGGATTAGTCGAGTCGGCCCGGTTCTCGTGTCTCGTAGGGACTCGGGAATCGAGTCGTTACAAGATGGTATCAGAGCAAGGTCGTCCCGAGAAGTGAATCAACTGACTGGAAAATAATCAATTCACATGTCTATAACTAGAGTAGCCACCACAACATATCTTTTGACATGAACTCTTAGATGTTTTCGTTAGGTACTGTTCCGTACTGACGTATTTCGTTTTGTTTCGCGTCTCCTTGTAGGAGATGCCTCGTCGCAGGACTGGCGAGACTGGCCGCGGGCGCGACCGAGGACGAGGTCGACGAGGTGGGCGTGCCGTTGTCGACGTCTCGGTGGACCAACCACCACTCCCAGGCATTCAGGCCCAGGACCTCGCCCGGCTGATACGGGACATTATACGAGAGGAGCTCCACCCACCGCCCCGAGCGCCTCCACCTGGGGCTGTAGAGGGGGAGTCCTCTGTGGGACCACACGATGGATACAACGCTGGACACGAGGGAGGGGATGGGCCGCTGCCGCACCCACCTTCCTCGACACTTCTGTGCACGAGGCACCTTCGCCTGGAGGTGCACCAGCACCTCCACTGCAGTGCCAATTCGAGCTTTTCGGACAGTTCCGGAAGCTGAAGCCCCCCTCCTTCAAGGGGGATGAGGACCCGATCGAGGCAGAGGACTGGCTTTAGCAGCTGCAGAAGATCTTCGACACCCTTCGCCCCTGGTGGAGTGTTGCGTGGCCTTTGCCACGTACCAGCTGGAGAGTGCGGCACACAGGTGTTGGAGGGCGGTCCGGGGACAGGAGAGGGACGAGCCGACCTGGGACCAGTTCGTCACCCTCTTCTACGAGCAGTATTTTCCCCAGACGTGGCAGGACCAGAGGAGGTGGGAGTTCGACACTCTCCGCCAAGGAACGATGACTGTGAGCACGTATCGCACGCGTTTCTTGGAGCTGTCCCTCTTTGCAGCGACAGCAGTAGCCATAGAGGAGGAGCGCCTTTGGAGGTTCACCGAGGGGCTCCAGACTGCAATCAGGGGGTATGTCAAACCCCTGAAGCTGCCTACGTTTTCAAGGGTGGTAGAGGCAGCTATGACTTATGAGGAGACCAACCCATCCGCACGAGACACTGACGGCGGGTAGAAGAGGCCCCTTCAGCCAGACTTTTCACAGGGCCGGTGATGAGAACTTCATCATGAGCCATAACTAGCTCATTTTGACCTAATACAAATGATAAAAGCTCCTACATAACTCAAGGAAAGGCTTAACTCAGAGAATTCTGAGTTTAAGAAGAAAATAAGTCATAAGGGGTAAAAATGCAATTTTACCAGTATAATCTGCATACAGGTCCAAACATAGGTCAAACAAACCAAATAAGAAGAAAAGTGGGATGATCTGATAAGGGCTATAACAATTCCAAGGAAATAAATGATAATCTGTAACCCTAAAATAAACCCACTTCAATTCACAAGGTTCGAGGTAAAGTAAAAATGTAATAAACCCTCTAAAATTCATAGAAAAATAATCTCTAGGGTTTAGAACCTTCGATTTGGCCTTAGGAACCCATTTTGACCTACATTGAGAACCATGCCCGATTAATAACTTAATTTAGGTTTTTACGTAAATTGACCGGTCAAACAAGGTTTAATCTAGAAATAAAATTCACCATCAGATTCCTTAGGTCCTAATTAGTCATGTATAAAAACTTGAGCCTAAGAAGAAACCTTCTTAACCAACTTTACACTTTGGTCCTCATATATTTACTTTTTGGCCCTCAACTTTTGAACCATCGCATTTTGGCCCCTAACTCTTCTTCGTTCTTTGCGTTCAGGTCCCTCCTGCAAAACCTGACCGGCACCATGCTCCGGCGACCTTACGCGGAGCATGGCGCCACGCAGGGTAAGGGAGAGGGCCTGACAAGTCAACCAGGGGTGCCCTGCGTCTTCAGCCGTCGCAGGAGCACCCCCCTGGTCGCTGCAACCCACCATACCGGTCGTGCGAACGCACGGACGGTATGGGTCTCCATCTCCAGCGTCCTCCGACGAGGGAGACACGTCGTCTCCCTCCGGCCTCCTCTCTGGTTCAGCCCCTATAAATACCCTCGTCGCTCCGCCGTTCTTCCCAACTCGGTCCTGACGGAGAAACACCCTCTTTTCACTCTCTTCCCACTCCGACAGGAAGCCCTCCAGCTCCGGCGGTCTCTCCTCTTCCTCCTCGTCGTTCTGCCGCACTACCAGCAGCAGGACTGCCTTCCCCCTCTCTTCCCGCGCCGCGCCGCACCCAGCGCGCGCCTCTCCAGCCCTCTCCTCGCCGTCGCTCCTTCCTCCGAGCAGCTTCTTCTCCGGCGACAGTCGATACGACTGTCGCCTGCTCCGGCCCCCCCTCGTCCTGCTAAGTAGGTGTAACTTCTCACCTTTCTCCCCTCTTCCTTCTCCTCACTTTAAACCCTTACTGTGGCCCTCGATTCCGACCAATCACCCTCACCTTCTCCACCTCCGGCCACACTCTGGCGACCTGCTCCCATCACTCCAGCATCCCACACGGCTAGCCGACCTGCATATAACCTCCGCCTCATCACGCCGACCAACTTCCGCCCCTTCACTACCACACTTCGCCTCCACCATACTCCACCGAACAAACCCATTTCCCGCGCCACAATCTGACCTAGCGCAGCCCCTACGCTCCACCCCACGGCTTGTCAGACCCCCCACCACCTTCGCCGTGCCACGGCGAAGGTTCTCCGCTTGTCTAATTAGGCTGAGAGGCCGTTCTTCTGTGAACAGGTGTCTCGCCCTCCATCGCCATTGCTGAGCAGCCGGAGCTCCTTCAACCTGCAGCTGCAGGCGCGATTCGCCCAGGTCCGACTCCCAGGTTTTGCTGAGAGTCTCCGCGAAGCGTCCCAGGCTTGCAGTTGGGGCAAGGGCCTCGCGTGCAACCACGAACTCCTGCAGCGTCTTCAGCTGCGGGCGGCCAATTGGGGTGGGACATTTAGTCCCACCTCGGAACTTTTCAGAGGTGCGCACCCGCATAAAGGTAAAAGGTGCCTTAGCCTCGTTGCCTCCTGAGCACGGGGTGAGGTCCCTCTCACTTACCCGCTCGACCCAGCCTCGTCCGCGACCACGCCCCGCGGACCTGGCCCGACCCGACTAAGCTCGACCTGCACTCCTCGCCCACCACGCACGTCGGTGGGCCTGGACCCGGGCACAACCCATACCCGAATACCCGGCAGCTCTGGGAGAGCTTTCCTAAGAGCGGCTTCCGTGAGAGAGAAACGCGGGGGAGAGGGTAGAATTAGGTTTTGCCCTCTGATCAAGCTGTGCAAGTGTGCAGGTAGAGAAGAAGAAAGACGCCCGCTGAACAGAGAAGGAGAAGAAGACTGAAGGAAGAAGAGCAGCCAGGGCTGCCCGAAGCAAAGGACTGCGGAAGAAGAGGAAGAAGAACTGAAGCAACACTATAGCATCCGCGGGTTAAGTCGTCTGATTGGAAAGTCAGACGACGTCCTGAAGACAGGTGAAGACAAAGAAGAAGAAGAAAAGAAGAGAGACGGAGCAGCCAAGCAGAAGAAGAGAGAAGCAAGAAGAAAAGAAGAAGAAGAGCACGAGAGGGAGATCTGAAGCAAGAAAAGAAGAATAGGAAGAACAAAAGCTAAAGAGAAAGAAAGAAGAAAAGAAGAAGAAGCCAAACTTTCATCTCTCTCTCTTTATTTTTGTAATAGAACATGTATATCTCTAGAATATAACTTGCTCCCTGAGTTCGACCTCGGGAACTCTTTTATTTTTCGCGTAAAAAAATATAAAATTGTAATAATGGCAATGACTACCTGTGCTACAACGTTATAACAAAACTAGTAGTCACGAAATAGCCGTTACCAACAGCCGGCGAGAGAGGAGACATGTGGCGTCCGCAGGAGAGCCGTCACGTTTTGCAGGGCCTTCAGTGGCCTTTGGGGGCCCTCGACAGGGGCCAGTCGCCAGCACCGGACCCCCGCCCAGCCGACAGCAGGGACCCACTGAGGGCGGGAGTCGGGTTCCCCTCTGTTACCAGTGTGGCCAGCCGGGCCACATCAGGAGGGACTGCCGTCTAGGGCAGGAGGTTAGCAGATACTCCCCGCGCAGAGCACTGGAGGGCGCGCAGGAGGCCGCGGTTCCCAGGCGCGAGGAGGACAGCAGTCACGAGGAGGGTACCGGCCGGCACCTGCCCGTCCGACGCAGAGTGTGGCTGCTTCGTCCGCACCTAGAGCTGAGAGGCGTATCAACGCCCTAACACACAGGGATGACAGAGCTTCGGGCTCGGTAGTGGCAGGTATGGTTTCAGTTTCCGGCAGACTCGTTCACAAACTTTTAGATTCCGGCGCTACGCACTCGTTTGTCGCAGCCAGTTTCGCAGTTAGTTTGGGCTAGGATTGTATGCTGTTAGAGAATCCGTTCGTAATCAAAGGTCCGAGTGATCAGCTGTTTGTAGCTGAGGAGGTGTACACGGATTGCGAGGTCAGCGTCCGGGGACATAGCCTGCCAGCTAACCTGATTATGATACAGATGGAGGACTTTGGAGTGATTCTGGGGATGGATTGGTTGTCTGCTTACCACGCCTTGGTGGACTGGTTTGAGAGGAAGATCGTCTTCTCCATTCCGGAGTTTCCTTCTTTCGAGTTTCACGGACAGCCAGTGGACGGAGGTTTCAGGTGCATTTCGGCACTTCGGGCTGCGAGACTTTTGAGCCAGGGGTGTGAGGGCTTCTTAGCTTGTGTGGTGGCAGAGTCTGGCCCAGTGGCAGACTTCCAGAGTATCCCGGTGGTCAAAGAGTACCCTGACGTGTTTCCAGATGAGTTACCAGGACTACCGCCCGAGCATGAGATCGAGTTTGAGATCTCACTAGTACCAGGGACTAGCCCCATCTCCACCGCTCCATACAGGATGGCACCGCTTGAGCTACGAGAGCTCAAGTCTCAATTGCAGGACCTTTTGGAGAAAGGTTTCGTGAGGCCCAGTGCGTCTCCTGGGGAGCCCCGGTACTGTTTGTGAAGAAGGATGGTACCCTACGCCTTTGTGTGGACTATCGACAGCTGAATAGGGTCACCATCAACAACAGATATCCGCTGCCGAGGATCGACGACTTGTTTGACCAATTGCGGGGTGCCAAGGTGTTCTCCAAGATCGACTTGAGATCGGGATACCACCAATTGAGGATCAGGGAGACCGACGTTTGCAAGACAGCTTTCCGTACCCGGTACGAACACTTGCGGATGGTTCTGGATACTCTGAGACGATGTAGGCTGTACGCCAAATACAGCAAGTGCGAGTTCTGGTTGAGGGAGGTGACCTTCTTAGGTCATGTGATCTCTGGAGACGGGTTGGCGGTGGACCCAACCAAGGTCGAGGCAGTACTCAGGTGGCAGTACTCACTGAGATTCGCAGTTTCCTGGGACTGGCAGGCTACTACAGACGATTCATCAGAGGTTTTTCACAGATTGCGCGTCCTATGACACAGTTGACCCGGAAGGACGTGCCATTCACTTGGACAGACGCCTGTGAGGCGTGTTTTCTGGAGCTGAAGGAGAGGTTGACCTCGGCTCCCGTGCTCACCATCCCTGACAATAGTGGCGGGTTCGTTGTCTACACGGACGCCTCCTTGCAAGGGTTAGGAGGTGTGCTCATGCAGAGGGGTCACGTTGTCGCTTACGCTTTGCGGCAACTGAAGCCCCATGAGCATACCTACCCTACCCACGACCTAAAGTTTGCAGCGGTTGTCTTCGCGCTGAAGACCTGGAGGCACTACTTGTATAGTGAGACCTTCGAGATTTTCACAGATCACAAGAGCCTCAGATACCTTTTTTATCAGAAGGAGCTCAACATGAGACAGAGACGTTGGTTGGAGCTCCTGAAGGACTACGACTGCAGCATCTCCTACCACCCGGGAAAGGCCAATGTGGTGGCTGACGCCTTGAGTCGTAAGGCGCCCGCACACTTGGCCAGTTTACAGTTACAGAGTTGGAGCCTTTTGGAGGAGGTGGGCAGTTGGCGACCCCTGGAGTTACGGGGGCACTGTGGGGCAGTGACGGTGACACGACAGACTAGGCCAGAGCTGATAGACCGCACCATCACAGGACAGATGGCCGATCCGTACTTGCAGTCCTTACGCGACAGAGTACTGTCAGGAGACCCAGGGGACTTCTCTTTCACAGACCAGGTGCTGCGCCTAAGGGGACGGTTGTGTGTTCCCAGAGATGAGGAGTTGTTGAGAGAGCTCCTGATTGAGGCACACGGTTCTAGATTCACCATACATCCCGGAAACACGAAGATGTATCACGACTTGAGAAGCGAGTTTTGGTGGAGGGGGATGAAGCGGGATGTGGGTGAATTCGTACAGCAGTGCTTAGTGTGCCAGCAGGTGAAAGCCGAGCATCAGAGGCCTGCAGGGCCGCTACAGCCGCTTCCAGTGCCAGAGTGGAAGTGAGAGAGCATCACCATGGAATTGGTGGTGGGCTTACCTATTACCCAGTGAGGGCACGACGCTGTCTAGGTAATTGTGGATAGACTGCACGATTCCTGCCGATCCGAGTCACTTTGGGACCAGCACAGTTGGCAGAGAGGTATATCCCCGACGTGGTACGACTACACAGAGTTCTGCGGGAGATCGTATCCGACCGGGATACCCGCTTTACGTCCCAGTTTTGGGCTGAGTTTCAGCAGGCCCTGGGGACGCGGTTGAGGTTTAATACAGCTTACCACCCCCAGACGGACGGACAGTCCGAGCGCACGATGCAGACACTTGAGGACCTTTTGCGTGCCTGTGTACCGGACTGGAGGGGCACTTGGGAGGAACACCTGCCCCTGGCGGAGTTTGCATACAACAACAGTTATCACTCGAGCATCGGCATGGATCCCTACGAGGCTTTGTACGAACGGAGGTGTACGGCACCCTTAAGTTGTGTTGAGGTGGGGACCAAGTGGGAGGTTGGCCCCAGGTTGATCCGGCAGAGTCAAGAGGTAGTCAAGCAGATCCATAGGCGACTCCGCACTGTCAGGAGCAGACAGAAGAGCTACGCGGATCGGAGACGCAGAGAGGTGCAATTCGAGGTTGGGGATAACGTCTTTCTTCGTGTTTCGCCCAAGAAGGGCCTGCAGCGGTTTGGGGTGAGAGGGAAGCTCGCGCCGAGGTTTGTGGGGCCCTTTGAGGTCCTGGAGCGGGTTGGACCCGTTGCTTACAGGCTTGCCCTCCCCCCGCAGCTTTCTGGTGTGCACGACGTGTTCCACGTGTCCAACCTCAGGAAGTACGTAGACGATCCCAGTCACGTACTGAGTCACGAGAGCGTCGAGGTGGACGACAACCTGACCTACCCCGAGCGGCCAGTGCAGATTCTAGACCGAGCCGTCCGCAGTTTGAGACGAAAGCAAGTGCCCCTGGTAAAGGTTTTGCGGAGGAGCCAGCGGTACGAGGAGGCTACCTGGGAGCCTGAGGCGACAATGCGAGAGCGGTACCCGAAGCTCTTCGCGGGTACGTCTTTTCAGACCGACTTCGGTCCTCTTTGAGTTTGTTATGGTTACTATGACGTTTTTCCTGCACCCTAGTTAGCGCAAGTTTCGGGGACGAAACTTCCTTTGAGTTTGTTATATTGTTACGAACGCGCGGCTTCAGATGTCTTTTAAGACGTCTGGGAGGTGGCCCAGACGTCTGGAACCCCTCCCAGACGTCTGGGATTCGGTTACGGCGGCACGCGCGGTCGCGTCTGCCAGCCTGCGCACGCTGACCTGCGGGTGCCCTTTTTCCCTCTCCTCCGCAGGCGCTGCCCCATGTTCCGCTCTCTCTCTCCTCCCCGCGAGGCTTTAAAAAGCCTCGCCCTCTCCCTCACTCTCACCACCTCCGCTTCTCCTTCTTCTTCCAGCGAGTGCGAGCGTGAGCGAGCGGCGGCGGTGGCGGTGGCAACCGCGGCGAGTGCGGGAGGAGGTGCTGCGCGAGAAGAGGAGGCGCTCGGCCGTGAGGGCGAGCTTGCCGGGGCTGCTAGGGTCAGCCGGCGGGGGGCAGCAAACGCGGGGTGACGCAGGCCTGCTGCAGCTCGAGCAGCAGGCGGACGAGTCGCGGCGCGGCCGAGTGTCGCGAGCGGAGGGCGAGTCGCGCCCTGATTCTGGAATTTTCTCCAGAATCAGATGTCTGGGCTTCCAACCAGACGGCGGGGAGGACGTCTGGAGGACTGTCCAGACATCTGAAAGGTGAGTTATTTCCATCTTTCTTCCTCTTCTTCGACTGACCGTACTGAGAGAGAGAGAGGAAATGGGTATGCACAGGTTCGGATTCGCCAACCAGTGCGAATCAGACGTCTGGCTGCAGTGCCAGACGACGGAAGCGACTTCCAGACGTCCGGGGTAACCATCGGACGTCTGGGAACTAGGCCAGACGCCCCCGCAGGCTTCTGGACATCTGAGAGACCACGCAGAGCAAAGGTAACCTCTGATCCACTTTTTAAGACGTCTGGAAGAGGTTCCAGACGTCTGATTTTGCACTGTTTCGTCGTTTTCGACCCGTTTAGGGCCCGTTCGGAGTCTGTTTTCTACGTTTCGAGTTGGGTTCTTTTCGGAATTAAATCCTCTACCCGTCTACAGTAGCTATATACTATTTTGAGAAACTCCTTGTGTTTGATCCTTGTGATAGGACCCCGTTCCGTTGCAGTCTCGGGGGTTACGGAGGCACGCGGGATTCCCGACCACGCCCCCAGTACTCCTGTTGTAACCGGTAGAGTGGCTTTTAAGTTTATTGGTATAATCTGTTAAATTATGGAACCATAAATAGAACCTAGGACATTGCATGATTCCTAGGAATGAGAAACTAGAATGAATGGTAGATCCTAGGGTGTTGTATGAATCCTAGGGCTGGAAAACTAGATTGTATGATAGATCCTAGGGTATGGCATGAATCCTAAGATGGGAAGAACTAGTGGAATATATGAATACTGCAGTCTTGGAAAATGTGGAAAGGAAATAATAGCTACCTGTAAATTGGTTTAACAGCTGCCTGTTATGAATAAATGAGCATGTTTGAGAATATGGGATGTATGAACGTGAAACTGGAAAGGTGAAACCTGAATGTGCTGAGTTAAAAGAACTGGAACCCTACGGGGAATTAGGAGTGGAACTCCTAGAAAGAGAAAGGAATGGAACTGAGAAAGAAATATGTGGTAGTGTGCTCTGTCTTGGGTACGTAGTACCAAGGGAAGTACCTGTACCTGTTTAGTGCAGAGCGGAGCCAGCCGCCCCAGGGACCCGGGGTTAGGACTGGCCACTTTGTACCGACTTGCTGGCCCTCATGTACGTAGTACCGAGGAGAGCTACTAGTGTAGGGAGGTACTAGCTACCCCACGGGCCCCGGGGTTCTGCTAGCCTCCTACACCAACTTGTTAGGCCCACTGGGCAAACCAGGGTAGTCAGGCGAGGGCGCGCGGACTATGGAGGGGCAAGGCCCCTGTTTGGTTACTGTGGAGGGGTTGGACCCCTGTTACTGAGAGGGCTCTGCCCTGTACTGGTTTCGTGCTGTGCTTTGGGCGCACCCGTTAACGGAAACGACTGACCACGTGCCAGTGCGGGTTAGCTATCTGTGCGTTTATCGCACGTGCCGTAGTCACCATTACGTCTGTCCGTGACCTTGGGGTGGTTGACTGAGAGTAGGATCACCACGGGGGACTCTCCCGGCCAGGAGAGCACCACGTGCTACTTCTACTATTTGGAAAAGACTGCAATCAAGATCGTTCCCACGAGGAACATTCGAGATCAAGTAAAGGATCTGAGAAATAAATGAAATCGTGAGACAATTGAAAGACGTAAATAAAGAAAGTAACAGAACATAACAACTACTGTACACTCTACTGTTTCTTTAGTTTTAGTTGCCACTCTACTCAGCGTTTTGCTGACGTGTTACACTAGTTACCTTTCAGGACCAGGTGTTGAGCAACCAGGGTCAGCGGCTGCAGAGGACGCTGGGCTGAGTAGGGTCAAGTAGAGTTACCACTGTTCTCTTGTACCTCTTTTTGTTCCATTATAGTGAGTAGTTCTTGTTATCGCTGTACTTTTCTTTACCTGCGGTTCATATTATGTTATGAATATTGTTCTACTGTTGTGGTGGTATATACTGTAGTGGCTTCTTTCCTTACTGCTGTATTTCCTTACTGTTAGTTATATTCATGTTGAATGTGGTTTATTTTACTGCTCTTTTGGTTACTTCCTCGTTGGACAACTAGGTCTTGGGATTAGTCGAGTCGGTCCGGTTCTCGTGTCTCGTAGGGACTCGGGAATCGGGTCGTTACAGTGGAACTCCCGCCTGTTGTGGTCCTGCCAGGTCTATGGGAAGTACTGCTTGCAGAAGAGTATTACGAATCGATCCCATGACGGCTCTCTCCCCTCCTGTCCCCTGACTGCCTTCTACCACCGGTGAGCTACACTCTCCAACTGGTATGTGGCAAAGGCCACACAACATTCTGCAAGAGGGCGGAGTGTGTCAAAAACTTTCTCTATCTGCTTCAGCTAGTCCTCTGTATTTGAAGGAGGGGGGCTTCAGCTTCCGGAACTAGCCAAATAGCTCATAGTGGAGCTGCAACGGGGGACCAAGCACACCTTCAAGAAAGGAGGGCTCATGCTCAGAAGTGTTTGAGGGTGGTGGGGGTGATGGAGGATCACCCCCTCCCGCTCCAACTCGTCTAGTGCTGCGGCGACTCCCCTGTCCCACAGAGGACTCTCCCTCCACGTCATCAGGGAGGAGTGGCTAAGGGGGAGGCTGTTGGAGCTCCTCCCGCACTATGTCTCGAATTAGCTGGGCGAGGTCCTGAGCCTGGATGCCTGGAAGGAGGGGTGGATCGACTGGTGCCTCAGGTTCGGCACGTCCGCCCCTACGACCACGTCTGCAGCCCACCTCAAGAACTCTTCCTCGAAGCATCTCCTACAAGGAGATACAAGAGAAAGAACATGAATTGTCAATGATACCAGGTTACATAAGGAATTTAGACTCAGAAGAGAAGATTAAGGCAATATGTTGTGATGCATATCCTAGCTACATGTACATGAGTGGTTACTTTCAAACCATTTGGTTCATTTCTCGGGACAACCTTACTCTGATACCATCTTTGTTATGACCCGATCCCAGCTCCCTACAGGATCTGAGATCGGCTCGCCTCAACTAATCTCAAGACCCAGTCATCCAACGAGAAATATCCAAAAGCAGAAAATATACTACAACCACACATGCAATGTAACTAAGCAGAAATAAATAAGAGACAGTAATAGAAATCAGAATAAAAAGTCTCAAATATATTACATGCCACAAGCGGAATAGTACTATAACATACAATTCATTAAATGCATACAGGAAACTCAAGATTTCACAATTGATTATTCAATACACCACAGATATTTGCATTCATGTCATGGTTCATTAAATGTGGTATAGGCAGCTCATGGTTTACTACTTTTAGTAAGCATCGCAGTAATTTAATCATTTAATACATGCGCATTCATCTTTTTCAGCCATAGGGTTCATCTCATAACCTAGGGTTCAATCGAATATTTCTAAAGTGGCATGCATTCATCTTTTTTGACCCTAGGGTTCATCTCACAACCTAGGGTTCAATCAAATATTTCTAAAGCATGCAATTTCATTATAAATTTTGGGATTTGAGAGAGAACCACCCTACCGGGATACACGGGTGGAATGGGGGCTCAAATCGCAGATCACGTCGTCTCCGTGGACCCCGTATACTCAATTGATTGGAGACTTATACAATGGACCAAACAAATCAAACAGGTTCAAAATAGTATACGAGTGATACTAACACGTAGAGAAACTCGAACGGAAACTAACGATACTTCGTTTGTGCAAAATCAACTCTGTTTGGGCCCTAAATGAGCCAAAAACGTGCATACTGACTAAAATTGGACGTCTGAGACTAGACTCAGACGTCTTAAACGACCTCAGAATTTCACCTTACTTTCCTGCGGCTTCCTCAAACGTCTGAACCCCTCTGCAACCGTCTGAGGGAGATCCTAGACATCTGACACTCCCTCCGGTCGTCTGGGAGTGCAGTCAGTCGTCTAGAACTCTCTCCAAACTTCCTAAAGCACCTCGAAGGGCGCACCACGTGCCTTTCCCACGTGCTATACCTGCGCATGCGCACTAGTTTAGAAACACGACACGTAAAAAGTTAAGTACGTGTATGCAAGTCCGTGCAAAGGACATATTTCAGCATTCTACGTGCTGTCAGACATTAAGCGCCCGCTCCGGACGTCCTCAGGCTCCTCCAGACATCTGGATGGAGTTGCAGACGTTTGATACTATGGAAAAATGTTTCCACAGTACGCCCTGCGAACCTTCTCCTCGCGCTCCTCTCCATCTGCAAGGACCGCAGCAACTCCTCTAGTGGCTGCAGGAGGTCGCGAAGCTCCTCTCCACAAGCTCCCTCGACTGCACCTGCGGCCACACCTACTCTCTCGAGCTCCTCGCTCCTCCGACCGACTCCTCTCCCACGCTCTCCCTCTCCTTCGTCCACGCTCTCCCTCTTTCCTTCTCCTCTGTCTCGAGCTCCCCTTCTTCCCCACTCGTGGCCACAAGGGGAACTGGAAGGAGGTGCTCACCAGTAGGTGGGTGGTGGACTGAAGGTGAAGGTGGTGGAGATGGAGAGGAAATGGAGAGGGTGGAGGGGGTTTTAAAGAGAGGAGGGTGAGGGTTTGTGAAGGGGGTGTGTGTGCGTGGGCGTGTTGTGTGGGAAGGGAGAGAGAGGACGAAATTGTAGAATCTCCCCCGCAAGACCTTTTCCTTCCAGCAAAACCCACACACCTAAATCAAGGAGGTTTAAAATTGCACTTACACCCTTACCTTTCCAGAAAACTACAAATGACCCTTAGAAATGGTCATTTTATCAAGTATGGATGAGGGATGAGTTATCAAGTGTCCTAATCCTTTGCAACCCTTCTCCCGTACCTCGCACTCCTTTTACATTTGACCTCACCTTTCCCCTTGCCCTTAAAAATAGAAAAAATCTACTAATCAATATAACCACCAATCTGGGGATATAGTTACCTTTTGACAACTTATCCCTTCTTTCATCCTTCATTTCCAAGTAAAATCATAATTTTCTATCCACGGATTATTCTCACCTTATCCCTTATTCATGTAAACACCCCCACAGAATTATCCTCGATTACACGTAAACACCAACACATAATATCCCCTATTTGTAAGTGTCTATTCCATAGAATACATCTCACAACATAAACTAACCTTTAGATATAAGGGTTAGAACGGAGAATAAGGCTAAAAAAGATATATTTGCCTTTGAGACGTTAGGTTAGTTGACATTTTTTTATTTGTATCAAAATAAAGGAAAATGTTGGGAAAAATTACATGTGAAAGAGCACGAAAGAGAAAAGATTGAATAAGAGTTAATTTGGATATCAACCTAACCCTTACCCAAATGCGTGTTAGGATAACACAGGTTAGTAAAGTAAATAAAGATTATGTTATCTCCTACCATAAACATAGGATAACACCCAAAAATATGAGTTATCTCCCTCCAAAAACTAGACCTAAGGGATTAATTTAGTGATCTAACACTTTATTGACATCTAAGAAGGTATGAGATTAAACCCCATGATCATGATATTTACCTTTTAAAAAAAAATCAAAGAATGGAAGAGTCATTTGCATGATCAGTGGGGCAGTTCGATGGGAATAGGTTAGATGGTTTTGAAGGAAAAATGCAGGTAGGGAGAAGAGGAGGTTGGAAGAGAATAATCCCATCCACTCATATCTGTATTACATACAAAAATAGTATCTACACACACACCTACACACATTACGTATAATAAGAGAAACAAATAACTTAATGGCACACGATGTAAAATACCCCAAAAAAAAAAAATCCCTCCGCTCCTGTTCTTATTTACCTACCATGAACACTTGATTCTCCTTTCCCTCCAGCGCCACCTCCACGAAGAGCGTTACTCCGCTGTAGAATTCTTTCCCTTTTAAACAAGATTTTCTATTAACAGAAACGTAAATATTACAAATTTACAAGGACGTTAAATCTCAAAGGAGAGAAAAAAAAGGACAATCAATTCCATTCAAGAATAAAGGAAAACAAACACTCCATCGCAAGGAGCTGGAGAATTCATGATACAGTAGATAAAATAAGAAGAAATTAAAAAACAAAAGATACTAAAAAGAAAAAAATCTCATGATCAATATATAGCAACATAAAATGATTATTCCTTCTAAAAGTAAAACTTGCCTACAAAATCCCCTTATCAAAGGATATCTCACCCCCCTTCCATTTTTGGTAACTGTCACGATATCATGAACTTGCTTACAAAATCCTATTTCATAGATTAAATCATTTTCTTGTGACGATATACAAAATTTCAAAAAATCACTTCCATTGAATATCTAATACCAAAGTTACAAAAATTGATAGTATTCATTTATTTAGGAAAGGAGGTCAGTGGTTAAAAAGATTTATTGCGTGGGAACTAGTTTGTATATAAATCGATGCTTTTTTGGATATCCAAGCTTTAAAATATTTAGTTAACATGAGTATATCAATAAATATACCAATGCACTTTGCAAAGTATACTTGAAATGGAAAAAGTAAAAAAAATGAAGCACATATACAATATTAAAAAAGATAAAACTACACATTAATTTAATAATATACAGCTAAGGATGCAAACAAACCAAATTTTACTAAATTTATACCTACATCCTACTTATTTACTCATCTATTTAAAAAATTTAGACTCATATTCATACTCATCTATTTATTTAATATCTATTTATTCGTTTAATATCCATATATAAATGGATCTTACGATGAAATATTACCCACAATAAAGTTAAATAAAAAAAAATTAATAATATAATTCATTTGCAGATATATTCAAATAACATAAAAGTCATATCATTCCTAATGTACACAAAATATATACGGTTATTCACAACCTTACAATGAAATATTGCCCAAATTAAAGTCAAACAAAAAAATAATTAATAATATAATTCGTTTGCTGAGATATCCAAATGATATAAAAGTTGTATCATTTATAATATACACAAAATATATAAGGTTATTCATTAATAAAAAAAATAATATCACGTATTCATGGAATTATGCCAAGATATGAATTCAAACTCATACCCATATCTAAATTCAATTAAATTTCTTTTATAAAATCCAAACTTCAAACTTGAATTCCAAACTTGCATTCCATGTACAATCTGCAGAATCATCTTCAATTAAAAATATAAAAAATGTTACGAATGTGGGTATCAGACGTAGTTTAAGATGTCTGGGAAGTGACACAGACGTCTGGAACCCTTCCCAGACGTCTATTATTAAATTTTTTCAGCGTACGGGTTCGCATTTGCGCACGTGCGCGTGCAAACTGAACCCGCCGCCTTCGTTCTGCTCTTTCTCTCCCTCCCTGCAGACGACGTTGCTTCTCTTCTCTCTCTCCCCGCGCTGCCTTTAAATAGCATCGTCCTCACCCTCACTCCACCGCCTTCCTCTTCTCCTTCTCCCTGCCAGCGAAAGCGCAAGCGAGCGAGTGCGGCAGCAGTGGTTGCTGCGAGAGTGCGGGAGGGAGGAGTTGTTGCGAGAGGAAGAAGAAGCTCGACCGCGAGGGTGCGAGCTTGCCGGGGCAGCTAGAGCCGGCCGGCGGGAGAGCAGCAGGCGTGGGGTGTCGCGGAGGGGCTACTGCAGCTCGGGCAGCAGGCAGACGCGGTGTGACGCGGCCGTGCGTCACGGGCGGAGAGCGAACCGGGTCCTGATTCTGGGAAAATTTCCCAGAATCAAACGTTTAGACTTATGTCCAGACGACGCCGAAGACGTCTGGAGGAAGGTCAAGACGTCTGACAGGTACAATATTTTCCTACCTTCTCCTTTTTACGCATGTACGGCCATGCAGCCGTCCGCCGCATTCTTCTGTGCCTCTTCGTGATGAGAGCGGGTGTGTGTGCTCGCGGGTTCTGTTCAGGAGGGCACGAGGGCTCGCCATCCCACACAAATCAGACGTCTGGCCACAGTACCAGACGACGGAGAGGATCTCCAGACGTCCGAGGTGACAATCGGACGTCTGGGAATTGAGACCAGACGATCCACCGGGCTTCTGGACGTCTGAAGGACTGCACAGACTGAGGTATGACATGATCGACCTTTTAAGACGTCTGGAAGAAGTTCTAGACATTTGATTTTGGGCAGACTCGTCGTTTTTGACCCGTTTAGGGTCCGTTCGAAGTCCGTTTTCCGCGTTTCAAGTTGCGTTCTTTCCAGATTTAATTCATTTACCTGTTTACAGTAATTGTATACTATTCTGAGAAACTCCTTATGTTGATCCTTGTGTCAGGTCCCCATTCCGTTGCGGCTCTTGGGGTTGCGGAGGCGCGCGGGATTGCCGACCACGCCCCCAGTACTCCCGGTTTCACGTGTAGAGTGGCTTTTTAAATTATTTAACAAAATTTGTACATTTATGAAACAATTAGTAGAGTCTAGGGCATTGCATGAACCCTAGGACTGAGAAATTAGATTGAATGATAGATCCTAGGGTATTGCATGAATCTTAGGACTGGAAAACTAGATTGAATGATAGATCCTAGGGTACGGCATGAATCCTACGACTGGAAAACTAGTTGTGTATATAAACATTGCAGTCTCGGAAAAGTATAAAGAAAATGATAACTGCCTATAAGTTGGTTAACAACTGCCTGTTATAATACAGTTGAGAACATGGGTTATATGAATATAAAGCTGGAACGGCGAAACCTAAATTGGCTGAGTCAAAAGAGTATGAACCCTACGGGGAATTAGGAGTAGAACTCCTACAAATAAATGGAATGGAACTGAGAAAGTAAAACGTGAAAATGTGTTGTCTCTTGGGTACGTGGTACCAAAGAGAGCACACATTACCTCTTAGTGTAGAGGGGAGCTTGCCGCCCTCAGGTTGAGACCGGTGTGGGTTTGGCCACTTTGCACTGACTTTCTGGCCCTCGCGTACATCGTACCGGGGAGAGCTGCTAGTGTAAGGAAAGAGCTAGCCACCCCACGGGCTCGGGGTTCTGCTAGCTCTCCTATACCGACTTGTTAGGCCCACTGGGCAAACCAGGGTAGTCAAGTGAGGGTGCGCGGACTATGGAGGGGCTGGACCCCTGTTACTGAGAGGGCTCTGCCCTATACTGGTTCCGTGCTGTGCTTTGGGCGCACTCGTTAACGGAAACGACTGACCACGTGCCAGTGCGGGGTAGCTACCCGTGCGTTTATCGCGCGTGCCGTAGTCACCGTTACGTCTGTCAACGACCTTGGGGTGGTTGACTGAGAGTAAGACCACCACGGGGGACTCTCCCGGCCAGGAGAGCATCACGTGTTACTTCTACTTTTCGGAAAAGACTGCAATCAAGATCATTCCCATGAGGAACATTCAAGATCAAGAGAAGGATCTGAGAAATAAATCAACAGTGAATAAATGGAAAGATATAAATAAAGAAAGAAAAAAAAATATAACAGCTACTGTACACTCTACTGTTTCTTTTAGCTTTTAATTGCCACTCTACTCAGCGTTTCGCTAACGTGTCACCCTTGTTACCCTTTTCAGGACCAGGTGTTGGGCAGTCAGAGTCGGCGGCTGCAGAGGGCGCTGGGCTTAGTAGAGCCCAGTAGTGTTACCTGTAATACCTACTGTACTTTTTTTTCCGCTGTAGTGAGTAGTTTCTATTACTCCCTGTACTCTCTTTATTGTAAGCTTCATGTTATGTACATGTTTATTTTCTCTACTATTGTGGTGGTGTATACTGTAGTATTTTCTTTCTTTACTGTTGTATTTTGTTACTGCTAGTTATATACATGGTGAATGTGATTTATTTTACTGCTCTTTTGATTACTTTCTCATTTGACGATTGAATCTTGAGATCAGTCGAGTCAGTCCGATTCTCGTATCTTATATACATTCAAGAATCGGATCGTTACAAAAATATATATATATATATATATATATATATATATATATTTCAATTATTAACGAGCCAAATTTAAGGATTAAATTAGACCTTTGCATAGAATAGATAAGATTACAAAATTTTTAATTTAAAAATATTAAATTTAATTATAAATTTCTCAAAATCCAATCCAACGCCATCCACGTGCACCCCGACAGAGTACCCTGCCCAAGTAAAGCCCGCCACTACGAAAAGAAGATGCGCCTTTTAGTGGCAAGATCGAGGAACCTAAACCCAAGTGCAGCACGAGAGATGGGAGAGTGACGTCTTTACACTATTTACTAAAAAATACCGTAAAAAGGACACTGACCTCTTTACTCTTTCGGGAAAGGCCCATTGACCTTCGGGCCCAACATCCACCGAACAATCCCAAGTCCAACTTCCTTTCACCTTCACCAACACCGACACACTCCAAGTTTCCCCTTTCCAGCACAAGCACCCCTCTCTGCTTGGACTATGGCCGGCCATTGCGTTGGTGGAGGCCCCCCATCTCTCGTGTTGATCTCCACGCCCGTCCTCCCCACTCTCCCCTTCCTTTTGACGTGGGCCTCGTTCGAAATGGCAACCTCGTCATCGCTCAATTGTCCTCCGCCTTCAATTGTTCTCGTAGGTGTGCTGAAGGTTGCGACGGTCCCACTGCCTAATGAGGTAGTAGCTACGGTGATGGTGATGATGTTATTGTCGAGTGAGATCACATGGTGGAGATCCTTCATTAGATGTCGACTTTATCTCCGCTTTACCTTCATCTCGATTGACGTCATTTTTGAAAAATGAGATTACATCGAATCTGGACTCACCACGATCATGTGATAGGTTGGAAAATTTAGAGTTGTCAACATTTTTGTTTTAGATTTATAACTTATTTTTAAATTTCTTTTTGAAAAGGTAAATGTAATGGGTGTGTGAATTTATCCTATGACATGTAAGATGCTAACAGAAGAATTTACCAATGAGCTTCGTAGCTTTTGGATTTAGAGCTTAATTTAACCTGAATGTGTTGGTTTTACTCAACATTTATTTGGGATCATTAAAATTCGAAGCTAAGAAAATCAAAAGTGGAAAGAAAGTATATATAAGTTTTAAGGTTGCATTTACTACGTAGATTAATCCCTTAGAATGAGGATTAATCTTTATTCACTTCATCACTTAATCTTTTTTTACATAACATGGACTCTTCTCTCTTAACACATGTTCACCTTATATCGGTTGCCATTGATGTTAGGTAAGTTCATGTTAAAATTATACGTAACACTCTCTTTCTGATATCGATCCCTTCCTTCTCTCTCTCAGTCTTATATCACTATCAAGTAAATGTTATAAGAATTAAAATTACAACTTAATATTAATACAAGTAAATACAAATGACGTTAATATCAATATATAAATAAACATAATTAAAATTTAACACCAATTTTATATTTTTTAATATCACTTTTCTAATCCCAAATAAATTAAGAGTAACGATGTAAATAAAACTTCGAACTCCATCCCTGTGCTTCGCCTTTTCAGTCCACACCCCCTTCTGTCTTGCTCTTCGATTTTTCTCTACACTTGCCTTTGGTTATTCAAGCACTAAACATAACGACGGACCACCAATTTCACTGATTTTGACAAATCATCGAAAGAAGTTGCACCAACAGGGTCTGTAGCAGGAAGGTGTGTTATTGTTGATAGGAAGCCTCTCGAAATTCAAGTATATTTTGAGTTCTTCGAGTTATATGTAAAAGTAGGACTAATATCATTTTGAAAAGTAAAAAAAAAAAAAAAAAAATTGTGTTTCTAAGGTTCCAAACCTTTTTTTAATCACATCAAATAGATTAGGATCCCATCGTCGGTGAGATTATGCAAGAATGATACTCTAATTCGTACTGGTCTTCGTATACCGGACGATACTTGAGAATTGGGAAGACTCAATTGCATGTGAGGTCTTGTCGAAATTTCGAGAAAGGAATGGAAAAAAAAGGCCAATGTTGGATTATATGATATAAGATGTGACGTAAAAAGCTCACAAACTTTGTGAAACTAAATAAAAAATAATAATAGCAAGTGTGTCTCCCAGCAGGTGTCGTGGTGATCTACCCATATCATTTTTGTAGGAATAGTGGCGCATATGGTTTCTGACTCGCTAAAAAAAAAAAAACAGAGAGACAATTAAGTTTAGATCTTGTACGGACAATACATGCAGAGAGGAGGGGAATTTACGTAACAAGCCTTCAAATGCATCAACACTCAGATGCAAATGAGTTGGGTTTGCATTAAATTTAACTAAATTTATATCTATAGCCAATTACAAAAATAATCATAATCATATCATGTCTATTTACCTATTAGATATAATAATTTAAATCCATGCTTATACCTATTTATTTATCAGATATAAATTTATAAATTAATTTTACAATCAAATTATACTTAATTTAAAGTTAAAAAAAGAAAATAAATCTATAACATGATTTATTAATTTATTACTTTTAACAAATTCGAAACATAAAAATTCATGCTACGTTAATTTTATTTATCTCCACTGAAAGTATCACAAAAAATATCCTTAAATGAGAATACATAAAAAAATAATAAAGTATAAAATATAAGTATATTTTAGACAAAAAAAATTTATCATCTCCATGATAATTGTTCAATGAAAGTTTCAAAATTATTTCTAACATTCAAAATCATAGAGTTAATCATAAGGAAGATTAAGGTTAAGGGACCTAGAATAGGATTTGTATATATTCAGGTAAATGAAGAATTTATTCAGATACTTAGATCTGATAATAATGTATAGATCTATACTCATATCCATACTTAAATCTAATTAAATTTTTTTAGATAAAATTCATAACCAAATCCAATCAAACTCTGATCAAATTTTATTTGTTCTTTTCTAATCAGATTCGATCTGATTCTAAATCTAAAACTTACATCCCTAATCAACACTATGTGTAGAATCTTTTTCTCACTCCTCGATGAAAGGAAGACTTTGAGTGTAAATTTGCTTGGCTTTCATCCTCCCCAATGTTTCGTGGAATGAAGCCATAAGTGCCTAACAGGTTATTTTAAAGTGATCATCAAGCAGACCAAGAATGATCCTTCTAATCCTGAAATCGGAACTATTAATTAAAAATTTTCATGAATTTAAGTCGATGTTAAGCTTTGGGATTATGCTGGATATCACGTATTTATCGTTCTGTCCCTACCTCAGAACCCACTTTTGCGAAAAGGGTGAATGCGACCATAATTATTTACCGAGAAGTTGATTTCATGCTCAACATACACAATATCAAATTCTTCTCCAAAAAATTAAAATTGATTTTACATGGTTCTCACTTTGCCAATAGTTTTTAATGCAAAAATAATTAAAAATATATAAATTCTATTGTGTGAAAAGCTCAACTTCACTTTGAAAAACTAACACTATTTTAAATAAAAATATAAGAACATAAAAATAATTTTATATCAATATAAAATAGATACGAAAGTCATCACCTACCTTGAATCCAAACATAAAGATACAAATTAATTTTACATCAGTGTAATATTATTTTAAATCGATGTAAAATGATTTTATAATGGTTTTACACCGATATAAAAATACCATTACAAAAGATTAAAAAGATGATTTGATGATTTTACACTAATATAAAATAATTTTAAAAGTGATTTTGGTGGTTTACATCGATGTAAAATGATTATGAAAGTTACTACCTAATTTGAACCAAAACACACCAACACAAAATCATTTTGTAGCGGTATAATCTCATTTTGTACCGATACACAATAGTTCTTAAGTGATTTTGTACTATTGTAAAAGTAACAATACAAAATAATTCTAGAGTGATTTTGTATCGGTGTAAGACTATCGATACAAAATAATTTTAGAATATTTTTGTACCATCTTTATAATATTTTTGTACCGATACAAAATAATTCCAAAGATGATTTAGTTATTTTACAATAATATAAAATGATTTTAAAGATGATCCTTTTTAAGTGGTAGTAGATTCCATCACATGACATACCTTACGTTAATTTTTTTATGTAAAAACAAAAGTGATATAATATTTACATTTAATTTTATTTTTTCAATTATTTTCACTTGCTTACATTCTAAAACTAATTGATTAAACCGGCTTACACTCGTGGATGTGTGGTAATCTTTTCTAAATTTTAAATATCAATGATACAAATTTATTTATATTAAAAAAATATTTCAAATAATTAAAAATTTTAATGAAATTTTAAATATATAGCTTTTAAATTATACGCCAATATTTATTTATATTCTAAATAAATCTTATCTCTGATAAAATAAATCTCCTTTTAAATTTCATGGATTAATTTTTTTTATGTTTAAAAAATTATTTTGAATTGTTTGACGCGTAAAAGTATTTTTCTTTTTAATTTTGTAAATACACTATTTTAGTAGAAAATTTATTTAAATATTCATTTATATGTCAATAACTATATGCATCTTTTGTATTAGCTCTATTGATATAATTTAAGTTTAAGCTTAATAAAGTCATCTTAGATAATGTTTCTTTTGTTTCATGTTTGCCAGTGGAAATAAATTTGTGGAATAAGTAAAGGAATAGAGGAGTGGAATAAGTAAGTTATTACAACTCGAATCCGGCTCCTTTGGAAACTCGAAAACAGCTCGCCTCGATTAACTCCAAGATCTAGTCGTCCAACGAAAAACTAATCCATATGCACGAAACCAACACAAACCACACATGCAAGTAGCTAAAAAAATTAAATGAAGTAGCGAAAGTAACTGAAACTCAAAAAAACAGTAAACATAATCCAAAACTAGCCATCGCGATAATAAAAGTTCACACCATCATGTCCAACATGAAATAGAAACACTCACTACATTAGAAAAGGTTGAAAGAGATTTAGTACTGGAAACTAAGGCTGGGCTCGACTAGGCCCAGCACCCTTTGCAGCTGGTGGTGCTGGCTACTCGACTCCTTGACCTATACATGGTTATATATAACGTGAAGTCAGCTTATGCTGAGTAGAGTGGCATATACAACAGTTATATCATTTACGCAATAAAGAAAATCACAGATTTACATGTAATTATCTAATTATCTAAACAACAGTTAATTTAACAATTAATGTTTTTCTAGCAAAAGGTCCACAATGTCTCTCAATCTTTCTGTTTCCTAAGGAAACAATCTTGATTGCAGTTTTTCCACGATGTAGGACGTACACGTGGCACTCTCTTGGCTGGAAGAGCACCCCGTGGTAGTTCTACGCTCGGTCTACCACCCCAAGATCACAGTCGTGATGTAACGGTGACTATGGCACGCGCGATAAGCGCACGGGTAGCTACCCCGCACTGGCACCTGGTCAATCGTTTCCGCTAGCAAGTATGCCCAAAAGTACAACATGAAACAGTACAGGATCTTGCCTTCTCAGAACAGGGGTCTCGCCTCTTCACAGTCCACGTACCTTTATCCAACTATCTTGGTTTACCCAATGGGCCTAACAAGAGTTGGTTAGGGTTACCAATCCTAACCCTGGGTCCTGTAGGGCAGCTAGCTCCCCCTACACTAAATACAGTAGCTCTCCTCGGTACTGTGTATACAAGGACCAGCTACTTTCCATCGACATCCGATATTTATTCCGTACATGTGAGTTCTTTCTCTAGTTCCCCGTAGGGTTCGTGCACAGTAATTTCTTACTTTCGTACAATACACATGCCTCTATTCATATCATGATAAATTTATGATATAACAGGTAGCTCATGGTTTCATAATTCGACATTTATCTCATCAATCAAGCTAAATAGGATATAACATGTATTTCAATTCAAGTTATGATTCAGTGAATGTAAACAGGCATCTCGTAATTCGACATATTCAGGAAACATTACCACAATTTAACATTCACAGCATATATAATTATTCATTTTTCTACCTCAGTTCTAGGGTTCATTGTACATCCTAGGGTTCAACCAATTAGTTTTAAATAACATGCACTTTCATCATTGAATTCACAAGGGATAGTAATGACTACTCTACCAAAGTAACCGGGAGGTGTGGGGGCACGAACGGCGGACGGCGTAGCCTCTGTGGGTCGCGTGCACACCATAGACAGGCATCCTATTAACACGGACGGTCAAGTCAACCATTTCAATATTTCTCAAGATAGGAAAAAGAGTTCAAAATAACTAGAACAAGGCTTTGTCACATGGGGATTTCCAATAGGAACCCAACGGTATCTTATTTACAAAAAATCGACTTCATTTGAACCCAAACACACTTCCCGGTTCACTTGAACTGAACCACGCAGGCAAGTCCAGTTGGACCAGCCGCTTGGTGCCTGAATCCATTAAATCAAGCTAAAATCAGACGTCTGGGAGAGATCCCAGACGTCTTAAATGGCAACAGGAAGCTCACCTTGCATTCTGTGCTGATACCGGATGTCTGGAACCCCTCACAGTAGTCCTGGGGTCCTTCCATACGTCTGTCAACTCACCCAAACGTCTGGGGCAGCTCTCAGACGTCTATAGTGCATCCAGACGTCTTAAAGCGTCTGGAAAGCTGCGCCTGCGCCTCTTCCCAACGACTCTGCATGCACACACAGACTCGTACGGTCACGTGACAACAAAATGTACACATAAATCACACAGGGTCATTACTTTACCATTTTAAAATCGCCTCTTTGGACATATGATACCAACTCCATACGTTCGGTAAGATGTTTGCCTGGTGGTGCAGACACTTGATAAGCGGAGGAACTCCTCCCAGAACTCTTCATGAACCCTCCTTCCCTCGCAGGGTGTCTTCCCCTTGCCTTGCGCCGCACAGGCACGACCCTCAATGCACTTAGGTCTACAGCGAGGTGAGGGGAGATGGTACGAAAAGTACAAACCTCTAGTAGGGTGTTACCTTTGATATTTTGTAGGATCAGACGTCTGGATGCAGCTCTGGATGTCCTATAAGACGTCTGAGGTTCCTCTCTGACGTCTGATTCTGCAGAAAAATGATTTCGCAGAACCGTCTACGAGGTTTTTCCCCTTGCAACCAACTTCCCCTTCGTGACAACTCCCTCCCACCTCGTGCAGGAGCTTCAACAGTGGTTCCTCATGAACTCCTCTTCACAGCCAAACTCCAGCAACTCCTCCACGCGAGCTCAAGCTCCAGCAGCTCAGCTCCACGATAGAGGGAACACGGGAAGAAGGGGGAGGAAGGGGGTTAAGACTGTGCTGTAGGGAGAGGGAGGGGGTTAGTGTAGGGCACGAGAACCGAGAAATGGGGTAGTTTTATAGGTGTGGATTAGTGTTAGGGTTAGGGGGAAGGAGTGGTGTGCGTGGAGTGTGAGGCTCGAGAAATTGCATAGAATACCCCACAACATTTCCAAACTCCCACAAGTCCTTCCACTAAATACTTGGGGGGTAAAATTTACATGAAACCCCCCATAGTCTCTGGAAAAAGCCTATCAACCCTTGAGAAGGGCCATTTCACAAATTAATCCATTTAGATATTTTGATGAGTTAAAATTATTCCATAGAGATGGTAGAATAATTTTATTTCGCATTAAGTCTCATTTGACTCAACGTAAGCAGGGGTTGGGTTTAGTAATAAGTTAAATATTTTACCTTACGTAAATCCCCTTAACCCATGCTACCAGCAATCAAACACCAAAATTTAAGTTGAAAATGATACAATATGGAGGATGATAGATGCCCTTATATGTTGCTAATAGAAATGAGAGTTTAAATAGTTGGTGGAACAATAGTGAAAGTGATGAATAAGAGGGAAGAGGTTGTCAATTGTGAGATTAATAGAATGATTAAATATATATTTCAAGAACATTGGCTTGCATAAAAATAACAAAAAAAGGTATATCTAAACATCTAAGTTTACGAACTTGTTTGTATGCTTTTTATTTTCAAAGATATATGTAATACATCTTTTTATTTTTAAAATTATAGGAATTATTCATCGAGCAAATTAATTATTTTCTATCTTCCTAATTTGAATTATATACATTATGAATTATATGACTTGATTTACTTAGCTTAAAATATATCTATGATTATTTTGGATTACAGGGTGAGAGGGAATCCTATGAATTTCTGAATTTTCTTGCAATATGTGATCGATGTGTGAACTACTAGGTGTTGTTTGGAAAGGGGATCATAGAATAAGTAGAAGAATATAAAATGATAAAATAATTAAATTTTGATGTTTGAAAGTTTAAGTGGGTTAAATTTATTATATAGAGATGAAAAAGGAAATTTATATCGAGTTGATTGAAAATGATAAATTATACTTATTCCATTTTGATCATATGGGAGCCATACTTCCCTCTCACAGATAGTATTGTAAAAAAATTTGAGCCCACCTAATTTAACCCGATTGATGGAGGATACATTTATATTAAATGAGTTTAAATTTATTTATTAAATAAGTCTGATTAGGTTTATTCCTACGAATCCATTTAACCTGATTATCGATAAAAAAAAAATCTTATTTAACACATTTAACCCACATATTCATCTATTTAATCCATTTATCTCACTATTAAATGAATTAAACTGCTCAGATCGAGTTTGACAAACGTAAACAAATCGAATTCAAATTAAATTATATAAATATATTTAATAAATAAATTAAATCCGATCCGATATATTTACAAATAAATTTGATCTAAAAATTCCCGACCAACCTTATCGAACCCGATGGGAGGTTTTGCGTTTAATTAATACTTCTTGGCATATGATTTAAACAATCTTTTTTATGTCCTGGGGAGACGAAAATAATAAAAAAAATTCCATGTGATTCTTCTGACGAAGACGTCATTGATAGAGTGGACAGTGGGGAACTCTCAAATTTGGCTTGGCAAAAAAAAACTAAGAAAAGGCGTCAGCGGGGGAAGAGACGTTGGAAACGGAGTCCGAGATGTGGCTTGACACGTGGAAGAATATGCTGCACGGCACTCTTTTTTAGTATATAAAATAGATACGTAAACTTAAATTTGTTTCTCTTTTTCTTTTTCTTTTTTTAACCCGTATCCAAAATCATAAAAACAAAAAAAAATCATATTACAAGTGGACTTCCGAATATTGACGGTTAGCATCACTTGACGGTAAACCCACTATCACCATTCAACACCAAATTGCGATCCCTTCGATGATGACGACCTCCACATGGGAGGATACAGAGACACGGTGCACTTGATTCATAAATGGCAAACTTGAGATTCACCACCTCAGGTTCTGCATAACCTTAATGGCTGCATGCTCTATTTGGATATATGTTGAGATTGGACAAATGGAAACAAATTCATCCGTACGAACAATCCCATACGTACACCCACTTCTTCACCCAAGCTAATGTCAACACCGTTGAAAGTTTACTTGGCGTTATACCAATGTAATGATTAATTATAAACTTTTACTGCAACTTCAATGGTATTACACTGTTGTGGGTTCTTATACCTGTGCAATGTTATATCACCTTGCTATGACGACGCAGAGTTGTGAATGAGCATTGTGATCCGTTAACCTTCCTCTATCCCACGGCTATTTCCCATCTCCGCACCCCCTGCCCGCCTCTTTCTCTACCTCCTTCACCTCACCCTCGGTACACGTTTGTTTCAAGGGACATAACCACATAAGGTAAACTTTACCCCAAGATAATGTTATCCCAATTTTAAAGGAGATAACCCGTGGGATACTGTATTCTAAGGTGGGCGATAGGATAGATTTATCTTCCTTTTAAAATAAGTTTCTCACTTATCCCTCCAAACATCTTCACATATCTTATGATTTGATCCATACTTCGGTTAAATACAAAATCCAACTTATCCTCTACTTATCTTTCAATCCAATCACTTACAAAATTTATTCCTTAAAAGTCATCCCACAAAACACTCCGCCACCCTCTACCCTTCTGTTGCAACCTTCACCTCCCTCCATGACATCCTAACCAAACACAAGTAGAACGTCATTACAGGGGATTCTACGTCATGAAAAGATGTTCTCATAGGAAATTATACCTACATCATCCTTATACTCCTTTTGATCTCCTCCTATGTACATCCACATTTGGGAGTGGAATGATTCAAGAATTATCCTAAGGTTAAAGAGATATGCAAGGAATAAATTTATTGATCAATGAGATTTAATATCCCATCTTATCAAATTAACATCAACACTTATTGAAGTGGACGTGAGCACGAAAATACGTATTACAATGTATTTTGTAATGCACATTCAAGAATCAACTAGTTGAGGGTTGGCATTTACCCTCACTCACTCGTACACCCCTCGGAATCGGCTGAAGGAGAGAGAAAGAGAGCGCAATAACAAATGACTGGCTATGCTTCTCAGTTAGCCAGGCACTTGTTGTCGTGCACACTCTCTCTCTCCTTCAGCCAATTAAATCGGTTGATTATCAACTGGTTGAAAATGAAAATACATTGGTTGAAAATCAAAACACACTGGTTGAAAATCAAAACACATTGATGTGTTTTGACTTTTCACCGATGGAAATTAATTTTTCACATGGAATATGATTTTTCATCTATGGGAAGTAATTTTTCACTTGGAAAATAATTTTTCATTGGTGAAAATTGATTTCCACAAGTAGAAAATCAAAATACATCGGTTTAAACCACAACTCTAATCCGTGCATTTTGAAACGTGTTCTAAGATGTGTTTGTTTACTTTTCCTCTATTGAAATATACCACTTCCAAACTATCTTATTACATCATATCAACACCAATATATATTAAAATGTACCTACTTTAGTATAATATATCTATTAAAATACATTCAATATTTCACATCAACTCACTCATATCCATATCATAATATTAAAAAATTATTCACTAATATTACATCCGCTCAAATAAATACCTTTCTCAACTTATCTCTCTTGTTTCTCCGAAGATGAGAGTTATATCGTTGCTAAATGCAACCTTAAGAAAATCTCATTTGCCTTCCTAGTTTTGTTAAAAGTTGACAAAATATTTTGGAGAACCCTATTTAGGGATGGTTTGGATTAAGTTGACCTTATCGAAATCTATACACATTTATAAATTTGCTACCCTCTACCTATTCAACCATTGGTTCTTGAAATCCAAACTTATGTCTATATGCATTTACCAGCGAGCACTCGTTCATCCATCATGAACCTAATTATCTAGGAGAGGTTGGCTATAATGGATATGTGGATTGATTCTAAGGTTAATTGGAGCTATGAAATAACAAGGGTAAAAATTTATGTATTGAGTTTAAGTGAATCAAGACCAAGCTATGTGTAATCTCTAATTTTAGTTAATTATTTCATGTTTTGCCCCTAATAATTAAGTTTTTCTTAGTAAATATAACTATTTTTAACTTTTTCCCCCAACATAAATTCCTAGTTTGCCTTGCCTTTCTTGGACAGGAGTAACCTATTGTTAAGGTAATTATGTAATCATTACTTATTATGGTAATTACATAATTACCTTAATAAGATGTACCTCACATATCAACTATGATGCAAAGGCCAAACCAGCACTATCTCCTCTAGCCGTGGAACTTAGTTGCTACTCATTGAAACTTGAGTGTAGAGTTTATATAGAGCATCGGTAGAAGTTGAGCAAAGTAGCAACAATATGCAATGTAAAATCTAAAAAAAGTACAATGAAGTAAAAAAATGGCTATTTGTGTTTACGTTATTCTCTTAATTATTCAATTATTACTCAATTATCCAATTATATGTGCCTTCTTACCTTTTAATCCCTATTAACTTACGATCGATCCTTTGGAAGGCTCAAGGAGATAATGGCACAATATTTTGAGTAACAAGACTAGTGTGAAGCACTCTCTTGGTTAAGAGAATATTACACACCGATCTTTCTACCTAGTCTATCATCCTAAGGGCTTAACGTTGGCGAAGTGGTGACTACGAACTTGTGTGAAGAGATACAAGATGCTACTTCGCAATGCAATACGGATAGTATCCACTGCAAAGCATAAAAGAATGATACCAATAGCCATCTCACATTGAGCAACACGTACCCATTCCATCGAGCTGCCCAATGGCTAAGAAGCCCATCAAAGAGTTGCAAGGAGGCGAATCCATTATCTGAATCAATCTCAAGCTATCACATGTAATTTAATAGGCCAAGATCATATTTCATGGCATGAGATTGACCCATTTATTTGCATTCTCAAGATTTTCATACTCTCGTTCATCATATCCAATATGGCATTCACATGTTCACTTATTCCATAATCACAAAGATACTAATTTATGTTTCATATTTCACATCACATTGGTTCCTTGATCTCATTTGTTAAAGCATGTTAATAATATCATAGTTCACACCTCATGTTTCAATGTAGCCATAAACCAATTCATTTATTCGATAATCTAATCAATCAAGTATTATGCAATCGTTAATGTATTCTTAAGTATCATGTATAATTAAGAATCCATCCTAGCCATTTTTCATAAGAGAAGATATGTTTAATGTTTAATATTAGGTCTAAATTCCTTAATTGATTCCCTACAATTACAACATCCACGTGAGTAGAATTAGGTTGCCACCAATATAGGTAAATATTTACATTATCAATGATGCTTAGCTAATTGTAAATATTCATTATGCAAGTACCTAGTTTCAAAATAATAACGAGTAATCAATAAAGACTCCAATACCAAGCAAGAGAATAGATACGTGTGCATAGTCAGGGAATAAATAGATCGTAAGCCAATTATAAACAAGGGTTATAATCGCATAGGAGGATAGGATTGTTCTACCTAATGTTGCTAGGGTACATGGCAACTCCAAACTATAGGTCAAAGACTTTCAATTACCATCCATGTCTCCTCGAACCTCACACATGCTTCAGGGTGATGGCTCTTGCTCAAGCATAGTGTAAGACGGGTCTCATGTAAATGAGATAACCATTCTACGGTTAAAGTTGTAAAAACAAGAGTCACAAAGTTTATTAGAGCATAGTACGAGAAGAGAATTCCAACGGTATATTATTATGTTGAAATTCAAGTCCGGGGAGGCCTTGAACCAACAAAAAGACACAAAAAGGGCTCAGATTTAGCTTGAGCCAATTCTATTCACTTGAATTGATTTGCCAAATCTCCCGACGCTGCTCTAGATTGCCCTCTTGGGTGAATTGAGCTGTGCACCCCTTATGCTCGCACTTACATGCTGCACCCTATCTCATTTGCGATTAGATCGACATGTGTGCTTACACTTCCTTGTGCCACCACGTGGTGCAACCAAAGGTATCCCCTACCTGTTGCAATTGGATATTTTACAACAAGCACTATCACTCTTATGCAAGAAAATAAGAAAGTAGTGCCCTCTCTCTTCCCCTCTTCAAGTCCCCTCTCTCCCCTCTTTCTTTCCTCACTTTTTCCCTCTTCTTCTCTCTTTATTTCTCCTTCTCTCTCCCTCTCTTGAATTTCGAGAAACTAAGTGAAGGAATTGCGGCATGAAAACCTAGGAATGACTGTTGTAGACTCTTGGGTTTGAGTTAGGGTTAGAAATATACATATTTGAACTAAGATGCTTTTGACTTTGATTCATGTAAGCCTAGATTCGTTGTTTTATTTATTTTTTGTTACACAATTTAGATTTTGTAAAATAAACCCCTTGAAAGATTGCAACGATACGGATCCAATGATATCGTACATGATGTATTTTGGATAAGTTTACTCGAGGATTGACTAGGGTTTGACCAAAGCACACGTTTCTTGTTTTTGGAGGATACTAACCTAATCTGTGTTGAACGAGCGTGAATGAGTTTCTTTTGAAGCGCTTGACTCTGGAATGGTTTAGGAGTCTAGATTTTGGATCATTGCACAATCACACTCCATTTTGCCACTTAATTAGGCCCTTTCTCTTTCCCCTCCTCTATGTGCCCTCATAGATTAGGAGTGAGGGAGGATACCAAATCCTCTACTTCTTAGACCCACTTTCTTTTCGTAGATCTCCCTCTCTCACATAAAAGATACTTATCAAATTCCATTTTATGGGAGTTGAGGTTTGCCCCTTTGATCCTTCCAATCTTATATCTTCAAACACGAAGTGAAAAGAAGTGTGGTGGTCTTCTTAGGAAAGTTCCTTCCTTCATTATTATTTGCTTTCACTAAAAAGATGGATTTTTGATGTTTTTAGGAGTTTCGGAAATGAAATTTTAATAGGAATAATGAAACTTGAATTTGGTAGATTTGAACAATTATTTTTGTAACATAAAAAATGATTTTCTGATGTTCCTAGGAGTTTGGGAGGTTAATATTTGGTAGAAAGATGTGAACTTGATTCTAGTGAAATAATGTGGTTCCTTACGTGATAAAATGATAATTTTGACGATGGCTGCTTTTTTTGGTTAAAAAGGAGTGAATTTGCTTATGGTAGTTTCAGATGATTAGTTGAGTAATGAAAAGTCTAATGTTGGACTTGTTTGCCTTTTGCAGTAGTCAACTATAATAAATGATGAGCCTCTACCCCCATACCCTTAATATCCCACCTGATCCGCAAGGAAGAGGTGGTAGGTGGCACATCGAAGGGCTACTCTGTTGGTGGTCAATATAAGCAAAGCTACAGATAGCTAACGTTGGGGATAGGCGATGCAAGTAGTAGTAAGCGAGCCAACAAGTTACCAACCAAAGAGATGAGGTTGGTGACAGAGCAAGTGAGTAGATTGGCGCTACGGGGAAGGAGGGGAGGTGGCAACTGGTGGGGGCAATAATGGTTTGAAGGACAGGAGGGAAGGTGGTAGGAGGGTTACTAGTGGGTTGGGAGCAACGGATTGAGAGGAAGGTGCTTGGCGACGGTGGGTACGTAGGAAGGGAGGAGGAACGTAATCAAAATTTAGGGAGCGGATAGATTTTACAATGAAGACTTGTTATTAAGGTATTTTAGTTATAATATATCCTAAAGTTGATGACATTACGATGGACTTAACGGATGCCCAGCGGAGGGGCTACATTGAAGAAAATTTAAAAAAGTTCACGCACGACGTAGACGCTTTCTCGAGCTCGGGGACTACATTGAAATTTCATGTAAAAGTTAGGGACTTTCACGTAAATTAGTCATTTTAATCCACGCAACCGGCGGCGATGCGAGGGCGCTTTCCAGGCCAGTCGTATATTAGGAGGGGTGGATTTTTAGTAGCAAGGAGTGGGTGAGAGAGAGTGAGAGAGAGAGAGAGAGAGAGAGAGAGGGGAGCGCCGCACTCCCTTCTCCTTCTCCTTCGCCCCTTTTGGCCGTCATCGGCGACCACCGAGCTGTGCGGGGGAGTGGAGGGGACCGCAAGGAAGATCAAGAAGGGGACGTGACGGCAACGCGAGAGGCCCAAGAAGAAGATCGCGCCGAAGCGAAGGTCGAGATAACAACTTGTGAGGGTAAAGGTAAGTAACTCTACCAAGGCACAGAAGGGGACGCACGCCATGCTAGTGGATGCCTAGGGCATGTGTTCTCCCGTGATTTTTCCCTCTCGTTTTGGAGGGGTTGTCCAAACGAACCTCGTGCTTGCTGTTGTTCTTTGGCCGCGATTGATCCTATACGTATGGAAAGAAGTGAATTTGCCTCTATATTTTTGGCGGTTGCTTCGGTAACCAAGAAGATGTCTTTTTGATGTTTTCGGGAGTTTGGAAGGTGCATTCTTGGTAGGAAGAAGTGAACCTACTTCGCGTAGTTTGGGTCGCTGTTTTGGTAACAAAAGAGATGCGTTTCTGATGCTTCTGGGAGGTAAAGAGGTGGATTGTTAGTGGAAAGAAGTGATTGTTTTTACTTTTTGATTTAGTTGGTTGCTTCCATGAAACGACGAACTTGTTTGTGGCTACTGCCATTGGTTGAGAATTCTGTTGCTTTGGTGATCTAGATATTGCAACATGGCAGCTGGCTGCGGTTTTCGCGACTATTCGAGGTGATGGGTATTTTCAGCGAGGATAAGAGAATGCATGGTTGGGTAACTAGAAAGCATTTTACCAAATAGCATTGCCTGGCCGGCTGAGTGGCTATAACAGTACAATCAGAGATTCTATGTGTTCTTGCCATCTATCTCCCAATGGTATATATGAACCTTTATTACCTCAGCAGATGGATAGATCAAGGTGAAGTTTGACATATTGGACCCTGATTGTGGGTGGAGACTGGGAGTTAGGGAGGGAGGACTATTTAGTCTTTGAACTGGAAGAAGGGGCTTTTCCATGTATGGCAGTGCTTTGTATGAGTGATGACTTTTGATAATGCCTCCTTTGGATTGAGTGGGATTGCAGCAATCTCAGATGACAAGGGAGAGCCCAACATTTTAGACAAAAAAAATTGTTTGATTAAGAGCAAGCAAGATCAATGTGGGATAGGGTTCTTGAGCTGGAGTCTTGAAGGATGCAAAACTCTATTTTGGGTCAACTGGGTGGTTAATAAGAAAGCACAGGAAAAAAAACTGATTTCTTTTTCTTTAAGACAGCAAGCAAAGACATGCACGAGAGACAGCTGAGGAGAAGATACGAGGGAATATGAAAAAGAAGTAATGATGCACGTGACTAGATTGTCTAAATCAAATAATCCAATAAGAGATTGAAAAGGACACAACGAAGATTGAATATGGTGGAGTCAAGAAGAAGGTGCATGTGTGGAATATTCTGTTCCTCTAGTTTTACTAAGGTTCTTTCTTTATTCAAATACCAAAAAAACCAAAAGTAAAATCAACAATGCACATTCGAATAATTGCCAGTGAGACTATTTGATGAATTGCTACAGGTTTGGAAGACTTTTTGGTCTTTCGCAGTGTTGGAGAATCCTAATTAGGATCTCCTCATATGGCGCTTGCTTATTGTATGCTTTTCCTTTTGTTCTTTCTATGTACTTCATGGAGTCTCTATATGTAGAGAGCACCTCCTCTAAATAATGAATCATCTAATTACTTTTACACACAAGATCCGATAGAGGATGCATGGATATGTGAAAACTGAAATTGTCATCATTGTTTTCATATAGTTATGTTTGTGACATATTGCTTTTGCATGAATTGTATTTGCATGATTTGGCTTTTGAATATACATTCTGTTGAAGATGCTCTTTGATTTGTGACAGTGACCACATGCATCTAGCAGTTCTGCGTTCACATCAACCCTATATTATAGACTGATCTACAAAGATAACTTGCAATTCCAATTCACTCATCCCTTCTTACCACCACCCCCCCCTCCCCCCCCCACACACACACAAATCCAAATCACACATTAGGTAATTGTTTGCCCTAGCCTTCATTTTTAAACTTTGCTTTCTATTATATATGTTTCACCTTGTTATTTAGTTCTTAAATCTCATTTCAATATCCAAGTGAAAGGTAAGAAAGTTTTAATATTATAAGCTCCCTGGAAATTTTTGATGCTTTTACCTGGCCCAAGGTCACATCAGTATAGCACTTCAAATTTTGAATGCTTTCTATCATTGTAATTGGTTGTGCTTTTTTTAAAACTATATATACTTGTTGAACTATTGCAGATTTATGATGATTGCAGATGTATGTTCTGTTATTCAAGATTTAAATAAGTTGTATTTATTCATTCATTTTTTTTTTCATGTCATTCTATAGCATTTTTTTCCTGCCATCTCCAGTGCACTGAGAATTTTAAAAGCATCTTTTCAAGAGTTGGAAGCTGCTTCCTTGTAATGCTTGAGACAACTCGAGATTATCTCAAGAGGAAACCATTTTTCAGATACTCCTTATTGATGAGGATATCCAAATGAAGTCACTTCAGTCTTGGCAGATAGGCATTGGAGATGTGCAAGTGCCATTGGCTCGGCAACGTTCTCCTTCAAGGAAGCCTAATTGGATCTGTCTATTGGTTTTTCTAGTGTTTATCTCGTTAATCGGAGCTTGTATCTATCCACCACAACTCTGTCTATTTTGTACATCACCAACTGCGACAATATCTGGTCCAGTGAAGGATTGGCTTCCTCCAAACTCTGCAAGGGAATTGTCTGATGAAGAGTTTAGCACTCAAGTTGTGATTAAAGAAATTCTTTCACTGCCGCTTCCTCAGTCAAGCACACGCAAAATCGCTTTTATGTTTCTAACTGCAGGCACACTGCCTTTTGAGAAATTGTGGGAGAAATTTCTCCTGGTATGGTAATCAGAACTGGCTGCTATCCCATTTGCATCTATCTGTCAATCGTTTTGCTGGCAGTTTAATAAGAGCTGCTGCTTCTTTGATTTGGATATTCATTCTTTTAAGGCTACCTACTCCATGTAGTCAACCATACTTAATATAAGAAAGGCTTCATTTTAGTTTTACTTTTGGCTTAAATTTCGATTGAGTTAAAGATTTTTTTATGCATTATCAACTTTGGGTTAGGTAAAATTTGTATACTCTTTGTTTGGAAACATCTAGTTTCATAAAAGACCAACCAAATTAACTAATTAGTGTCAATGATATCAAAAATTTTAATATTTATGATAATACAATATGAAAAAGGACCAAAACTTCAACTAAAGGAAGGTTTATAGCTGATGATATCTTGATGCTAGGAAATTGTAAAATTAGATTAAGCCAAACAAGGCTCCTTCGAGAATTACCTTGTGTATGGGCATTGGAGTTATGGAGAAAAAAAATAGCTGGGGCCTATGCCAACTAATCCTTCGGGTATCTTGCTTACTTGGCATGGCATGAATCATGGACTTGTGTTCTTAGGAATCTTAAACCTTTAAGAATGTATCATGTGTTGAATTGATTTCACATATAAGAAGGAATGATCATATAGCTTTACAATGCCATTATGGAATCCTGGTAAGTCAATTATGAAGCCATAATCCGCACTCTGTAGAGTAGTGGTGGAAGAATTATAGAAAGATATAGAAAATAAATTAGACACAATGCAATAAAAAAAAATCCAATTCTTTTACGTTTCCTTTAAGTGGTCACGTGAAAGAATGTGGTAACAGCTTGGTGAAGGCATCTGCAACTTGATCCTCATAGAAAGTACTTAGACATGGATACTTTATGAACTATATATTTGATACCATTGTTGCAGAAAATGCATTATGTTGTTATTCCATTAAGCAAGCCCTATCCCTCTTTATATAGAGAGAGGGTCTAGTGATAATAGGTAACAATAAAACTCTTTAGCAAAATAGGAAAAACTAAAAATAGGAAAGACAACCAAGCCTAAAAAATTTAATCATAATTTATTTTATTCTCTAACACTCCCCCTTAAGTTGGGGCATGCAATGTCCAATTTGTTACCCTAATGTAGACATCCGGAGGAGCAAGCAACCAATTGGAGAAGTAGGTTGTGATCGTGGCAGAAATAGCAACCACAATATATAGATAGTAGTAGCAGACAGGTAGTAGGAGACGATCCCAAGTGGCATTAGGAAGTAGGCATGGATAGGAGACAATTCTAATAAGTAGCAGAAGTAGTAGCAATGGACAACTGTGGTATGGCTGTAGTAGTAGCAGCAACGATAGATGATTGTAGCAGTAGTAGTTGATACTAGTAGGCTATAGTAGACTAGTAGTAGTAGCAATAGTAGTAGGCTATAGTATAAGTAGTAGTAGTAGGAAATGTGGTCTTAGAAGAGATCGTAGACACTCTAGTTCCCATTGAAAAAAAATTTTCAATTTTCGGCAGCAGTAGTAGCATCTACAACGTAACAGGGGCAGACACATGCAATGGCGTGTGGCAGGAGAGTAGCGTAGTGCTATGTGCTATGCATGCAACAAGCAAAACTACGCACGCTTATGCGCGCAGTAGGCCAAGGCACCATTCACTCGATCGCACGGTGTAGCAGCAACAGTCCATGCACACTAGTGTGAGGTGGGTGAGAACTTGTGCATGATGTGTAGTAGATAAGGAGGTGCCTTGCGTATTGTCATGCATAGGCATGAAGCTCATGCATAGGCATGAAGCTCATGCATGTGTGCTCTACGAGCAGGGACACGTGGTATGGTGCACGCGAGTAGGCTATTGCTCCCTCTCCACGCACGTGCAAAGAGGTTGTGTACACGTGGAGAGGGGCGACGACGACGATAGTAGGCCTCTCTCGTGGGGCCTAAGGTTAGGGTTTCTTTCCGTAGGATGATCCTTGCTCTGTTACCATACTAGAGAAAAGAAATTGTGTTGTTATTCCATTAAGTAAGCTTTGACCCTTTTTATATAGAGAGAGGACCTAGGGATAATAAGAAATGATAAAATTCTTTACAAAAATAAGAAAACCTAAAAATAGGAAAGGCAATCAATCTTAACAAATTTAATCATAATCTATTATATTCTTTAACAACCTTGATGACTTCAACATCTTTGGTGCATTTGTTGAAGAATGGGTTATCATTCATTAAGATAAAACTTGGTTAAAATTTTTGCAACTTGTTCTTGAACTCTATTTTTTTTTTTGAAAAGGGAAAGAGTAGTTATCCGATTGATAACTACCTAGGAATTTTATTTATCAAAAATTAGAAAAGGAGTGCCATATTACAGAGAGTTATCCCAAAAGGAAAACAAGAAATGGAAGAAACAAAATTTTCAAAATACGGTTGTTCTCCCTTAAAAACAAAAGCCAAACCATGGAACAATGAGAATCTTCACCTTATCTTTCTTTGTATGAAAAATGCTGGGACATTGATGTTGCTGCCCCTGTTTGAAGGAGCTCCAAAATTGGGCCTCAGTGCTATAGTCAATACAACCAAAATTAAAATGGGACCAAATTTGTCCGAACAATGAACACTCAAAAAATAAATGATTGATACCCTCCTATCCTACCTGGCAAAGTGCATAGGAGGTATCAGAGTTGGGGTACCATCTCGATCTCCAGCATCACGTCATAATCCTACTTTTGCGCATAAGCCATGCGAATAGTTTTATTTTTAATTTTAAAGGACACCCTACTACCTGCATTTTCATGGGACCTTGTAGTCTAATATAGGCCTCTTAAACCAAGAAGTTACTGCTATCTCACAAGAAAGCATCGTCCCCACTCTCTAGTTGGTGGGGCAAAAGCATGTTAACCAACTCCAGGAATTCCTGTAACCTTTGATATGACAGATTCCCCATGAAAGTGGGTCTTTAGTCATTGTTCCAACATTCTGCTACCTGTTCCCCCTTATTAGCTGCCAGTGCATAGAGCCTCGGGAAGAGGTAGCGCAGTGGTCCATGGCCTGACTAGTCATCTATCTAGAACTTGAATCGATCGCCCACACCAACCAATGGGATGTATTATCATAACTCAGTGAAAATACATGCAGCTACCTTTAGGAATGATGATGCGTCCCTAGGAGCGGAGGTCCACTGTTCTCAATTGAGGAAATTATCGTAGCATTCACACATGATTGAACAAGTTGGATCTACCTTGGTTCCCATGATCTTTGCTACTCATCTAGCTAGAAGACTTTCATTCATTGTAAATAGGTCTCTTATGCCTAAACCACTTTCTTTTATCAACCTACAAATATCCTCCCAGCAACTAGCCTTGCACCTCGTACATTAGTCCCATAATTTGCCTAGAAGAAGTCTTGCATAAAGCCCGTCAACCTTTTCCTGACATTCTGTGGCATTTGGGATACAAAAAGGAAAAACAAGGTATCGACATGAGGATTGACTTCAAAAGCACCAGACATTCGCCTTTTGAGAGTATACAAGATGCCCATCCTAAGAGTCTTCTCTCCATTCTCTCAATTAGCGGCATCCACTCCTGGGAGGTAATCTGCCTATTCGAGAGCGGTAGGCCCAGGTAGGTAAGAGGAAGGGAGCCCTCTAAGGTCTTCAGATGAGAAGCACATCCTGCTACCTCCTTTGCGATCATCTAAAAAGGCACAAAAGTTGATTTGGAAAAAATAATTTGTAGGTCCAAAGCTTCACCAAAATGTTCAAGTAGTTGAGCCTTTTACAAAAAATAATTTGTAGGCACAAAATGTACTGCCGCAATTTTTTAGCTTCATCAATTGAGCCCTTTATGAAAAAATATGGTATCGTCTGCATACTGAAGTATCATGAGTAGGGGTTACCGGTCACTCATTGGAAAGAAGCTACTAAATAGATTTGCTGAGCAGGCTTTAAAGGTTGCTCTTGCTAGTGCATCCGTTTCCAGAAGAAAGAGCAAAGGTGCTAGGGGGCATCCTTATCTCACCCCTCTTTGCAGCTGCACCCATCCCCCATGGGATTTCCATTAACAAGGATAGAAAAGAAGTCACCGTCACACATCGTTTCATACAACTAATTCAGATAGGAGGAAACCTCTTTTTGCTAGAGGCCCAAAGAAAAGACCATTGCACTGAGTCATGGGCCTTGCTGAAATCCATCTACTAAAGAAAAGCCTTTTTCTTTTTGCTCGAAAATGCCAGAATCTCTGAGGCTACCACAAAGTTATTAAGAATGTTCCTCCCTGATATAAATGTCAATTGGACTAGCGAGATTAAGTATCCAAGAAGACCACATAGTCTGTTCACCAGAACCCTGCTACAATACGGTAAATGGCATGAGAGATGGCAATTGGCCTAAAGTCCTCAACTGTCGCTGCACCCTCCTTCTTAGGCAAAAGGAACATAAAGAACCTATTGAGCTTGTCAAAACCCAAGTTGCTAGTTGCAAAATCTTGCATAACAACCATAACATCATTTTTTAGCAACGACTAGAACTCCTTATAGAACAGAATTGAGAAACTATCTGGTTAAGGGGAGCCCTCAACATTGAGTCCCCATATTGCCTCCTTGACCTTATCTTCTATGAAAGCATCAATTAGATTGGATCCCTTCTTAGTTGTGATATTGGGAACTGATTGTTGAAAAATTTGCAAAGAAAAATGATTTGGAAAACTGTGTTGTAGTCGCTCACAAAAATTCAAGATCAAATAAATAATTAGAGGTGAGTTTGAGTCTAACATGGGGAGTTGATGTTCAAAAATCCGCATAAAGTTATTTATTTTTGGTTTTTTCAATTTTATGATTTTTATAAATTTTTAGAAATAAAAATGGAGTGGAAAAATGTGAGCATGAGTGGGTTTAGGCGGAGTGGTAGAAAAATGGTGTGGATTGAGGTGATATTGAGACATGCAGAAAAATATATTAAGAAATGAGAAATGCTTGGAATTTTATTGCAAATAAAATATCAATAATTACACTAAAAAGATAGAGGGAGAGATAGTATGTGCTTATTACAGGAATGCTTAATAATATAAAACTAGCTCTAAAGCGAAATAAAAGAGAAGAAAGAGAAGTCTCCTGGACGGTTGCTTAGAAGATGAAGGACCGTGCGGTGCTTGGACGAAGGAGGAGAGGGACCGGATGAAGGAGAATGAAGTTGGGGACGAGTGGAGTAGCTACCTAGGTTGATCGTAAACCTTGGATAAGGTGAGGGAGGCGGTGGCGGCACGCTGCGGAGAGAGAGAGAGGCTGGGCGAAAGGGGATGATGTGGGAATTTCTGCACTAATGGAGGGTCAGAGCATGCCTTTAAGTGGGGAAGAGGTTTAGAATGCTCTTGGAGCTCCTTATGAGGTAGAGAGGGAGTATGCTTGGATGCCTTAAAGACGGTGGAGGTGGTAGGTATTTATAGGTGGAGGAAGAAGGTTGAATTCAGCAAAAATAGGTTGTTCGTGCGGGAGCTGCATGTAGAGAAGGTGCTCGACGCTCCTCTTCGTGTGCTGGTTGTGTAGGAATGGCTAGAAATGGAGCATTTGACGTCCGTTTTCACCAAAATTTTGTAGAGACATTCAGAGGGTCTTATATTTCTTCAAGAGCAAGGGCTTGGAGCGATGGTTGAGCAAATTGCACCCAAGCTCTTATAACTTGGCAAAATTACATTTTTGCCCCTCATGGGATGTTTTCTTCTTCTGAACTCCTTTGTAGCCTAGCATCTCCAAGACCAACCCAGTATTTTATTCCTACACAAGTAAAAATTATTATAATATATAAAAATTATTTATAAATGTAATTATGAGCCTAATATGCCTAGATTGTTTGCAATGCACTTTTTATAACCTAATTATGCTATGTTTACTTAGGAGTTAGCTTAATTTAGACATATTAAGTGTATTAACTATGTAGTTATCAGGAACATCCGTACCTGACCATCTCCAACATCCCATCTGCCGTCTAGCCGTAAGTTCCCTGAAGTAATTAGATAGAGCATAACCAATGTTACTTCTACTGTCAAGTCGTCAACCTCCAAGCCGTTGACGACTACCCTGTCCAGGCGATTCATCCTCCTACCCAAGGTAGCTAGGTGGAAAAAACATGTGTTTGAATGCGCGCAACATGAGGACTTCCTAGGAAGTCACCGAAACTGGTACTACTTTTGCTTAAGCATGCTCAACTTTGGAGTTTTGATGGGCCTGATGCATTAATGCTGGTATAATCACATCCGTTCTTGAACTATGTGTTTGATGTGACGACTTCAACATGCTTGGTCCATCGGTTGAAGATTAGCTTATTAGTCATTAACCCATTCACCATATTCTCTTTTGCTGATAGATGTACACAACCATAACAACCACACCAAGTTTTTTCACCTCCTTAGAACTATGTTGAGAGAAAAATCTATCGTATTGCTTAAACTTAATCCTCGTTATATAGAGATTTACGATGAAAATTTAACAGGAGTTTAAATGGAAAAATGAAATAACAAAAACAAGAGAAAAACATGATATCTCAGTGCTCCTCTAAGCTACAACATGTATATGTCCATCATGCTTAGCTTGGACCAAGAAAGTAGGTAGAGGGAGCACATGAAGGGTTTCGTTAACATATTTGCAAGTTGATCCTCTCTAACATGTGTAGTTTGGCTCTAGGCACATTATTGTTTGGCATATAGAGACTTCTGAATCCCAATAACAAAATTAAAGGATATGTTTCCAAACTGGATTACTTGCAATTCATATTAAAAAACATTAGTGCAAAATGAACCAAGCAATATGAGTCATGAGATGAGAATCTTTAATGAACGTAGTATAAACTTTACTTCCATTTCTTTTTGAAAGAACCTACTTTTGTTATAAAAAGAAAGCATAAACCTTATTGTAAGGCTAAGAGGGAGCGAGATTGGACCACTGAGGTTGGCTATTTTGTCAAGAGTGGTAGCTAGGCAACACTAGTGAGTCTTGATTGAAGTGGAGCAAGCCTTTGCAATGTTGACAGAGTCGGCAAGGTTAGTGGTTCAAAGTTTTATGGTAGGGTGAACAAAAGTAAGGTGGATAAACATCGCAACTTTGGAGATGCGTTAGGCAATGGTGAGATTGTTTTAGAACCCTATTGCTTTAAAACTTTATGGATTTTTTTTTTTTGAAAGGGGAAAAGGATGTCTATCAGAGGTTAGGAGGCATCTGGTATATATTTTTTTGAAAATTAAAGGGGTAGTTATCCTGTTGATGACCACCTAGCTCCTTTATTAAAATTTAAACAAAAAAAGAGGATACAGAAGAAAAGCAAGAAATAAAATTCTTTATATACAAGCGTTGTCCTCTGGAGATTGCGTTATTTCTTCCCAACTAACTGCCCAAAGAATAGCTAGAACTTTAGCCTCATCTTTCTTCGATCTAAAGGTAGTTGGGCCATGTTAATTCCATCCGCGCCTGAAGGAGTTCCATAACACATGATTGTTAGTGTAATCAATCCAATCAAAATTGAAAGTGAACCAAACTTGTCGAGTCAAGCTGGGATAAAAAAACATATGGTTTATGCTCTCGTCTTGATTGACAAAGGACACAAGAAGTGATTGCATTAGGGGCTTATGTAGGTCTCCAGCTTCATGTCATTAATCTTCACCTAAACATAAGCGAGGCAAAAATCTTGATTTTAAGTGGGCAGGCCATTGATCAAATCATTTTATAGTCATGAAGGAAATCAATATTAGGTTGTTTCACTCCTTGTAATCTTACATATGCTTCCCGAACAAAGAAATTTCCACTGTCCCATAAGAATGCATCATTTCCACAGGATAGTGTGCTAATAGTATATCCATCAACTTTGCAAGCTCCTGCGTTCTTTGATCAGATAGATTGCCAAGGAAGGTAGGTCCCCAACCATTATCCCAACAATTAATGACCTGTGCCTTTTTGTTTCCTAGTAGTGCATAGAGCCTTGGAAAGAGAGATTTTAATGACTTGTTCAATTGTCAATCCAAAAATAAAAACATTATCCCAAGCCAAGATATGGGGTGAAATGTTGTTCTAGTTTTAGGAGGATAGCCACTACTCCTTTAAAGGACTCCATTCCCAATTTAGAGATTGCCCATAACAACTAGATAGAATAGTGCTGAACAGGTTTGAATCAGGTCCCATGATTGTTGCCACCCATTTGGCAAGGAGGTTGTCATTCATTGTCCATAGATCTCTTACTCCCAAGCCCCCTTTCATCGAGCGGCCTGTAAACCTCATCCTAGGCTACCAATCTTGCTCCCCTACTATTGGAACCATAGTTCGTTCAGAAGAACTCTCTCATGAGGTTGATTAGGTGCTTTCCTATTTTTTGTGGCAATTGGAAGACTAATAGGAAGTATGTTAGGATGGACATTAGGATTGACTTCAGCAACACTAGACGACCTCTGGAAAGAATTTCAGATGCCCATCTTGTGAGCTTATTTTCCATTCTCTTAATCAACGGTGTCCACTCTCCAGGACTCCTGGAGAGTACTAGGTCTGTTAGAGAGTAGAAGATTGAGGTATGTCAAAGGTAATGATCCCTCCGAAGTCTTAAGAGAAAGACTACAAATCCGAGCTTCATTAATGGTCATTTGAAATGGTACAAACTTGGATTTGGAGAAATTAATTTCCAGGTTTGAAGCATCCAAAAAGCTCAAGGAGGTACTAGTTTCTTAGCTTTTGTGAGAGTTGGCGCAATACGGGAGTGTGAAGATTTCCACATGGGAGAAATATGCAGCAGTATGCTTCTGCAGGTAGTCCCTATTCACGCAAAAAGGGGAAGAGAGAGAGGGCAACAGTCAACGGTGAAGAAGAATAGAGGGAGAAAAGAGGGAGTTGTTGATGTTGTTTGGAAACTAATAATGCATTAACTCAATCTCCAAACAATTATATAGGTTCTCTTTTCTAAAGAGAACAAAACCAATATTTGAAACATGAAACAAACTAAATTATATCACCTAAAAATAGAAAAGACCAAATCCTTGTAACTTCCTAAAAAACAAAATGCCATACTAAAAGGACCATGACTTGGACTCCAAGCAAAATCAAAACCAACCCTTAGGGCCGACGCCCCTTAGGGTGGACAAAACTTGCCATGTGGTCAAACTGACTTGCCACGTGGTACTACTTGATTCTCCACACTCCCCCTCAAGTCAAGGCCGGGAGGATGATGACTTGCTCTACTTGTCTTGTTGATGGTGCGACTAGATGCTCCACCATCTTCTTTTGATGATCACTATGAATTCTCTTGCAACATTCGTAGTCGTTACTTCTTTGGAAACCTTTGAAGTTGTGGTTATTGGAGCAGTTGTCTTGTCTTTGAATAATTTGATAGACTCTCTTCTCCCATTTCTTCTTCTTGGTTGCGCCTTTCGTCTTTAGCTTTTCTTTAAGGAGGACGTGTAGCTTTTCCTGTCCACCAACGAGGATCTTGAATGCACGTGCTCAGAGAACATAGTTGGAAGAATCAACTAACTTGATTGTGGTTCTATGCACGAGCATCTTTGTTTCACCAGAAGCTTGTATCTTCGAACTTGCCATCATCCTTCGAGATAGTTTGAACCCGAGAAGACTTCTATTTTGGTTGAGGGCCGGGAAAGACTTTGGCCTAGCTAGAAAAGACTTAGACCACGATCGAGGTTGATGCGGTTCGATGCTGATATCAGGGTAGTACTATACTTCGCTCTTCACGTCACAGAAAAGACTTTGTGCATGGATAGAGGCTTCTTTTCCTTCTCCTCACATGCATGTAGAATAATCCTCGGGAAGAGCCTAGATTGTAGGCTCTGATATCATGTAAGGATTTGAGCGATACAGGAGCGTGAAGGCTCTTCCACGTAGGAAGAAAACGTAGTAGCAGGTGGTTGCCAACAGGGGCAACACACATGAACAATTGAGAGAGGGAGTTGTTGATGTTTGGAAACTAATAATGCAACAATTCAATCTCCAAACAATTACATAAGCTCTCTTTTATAAACAGAACAAAACCTAATCTCTAAAATATGAAACAAACTAAATCATATCACCAAAAAATAGAAAAGATCAAATCCTCTTAACAACTTCCTAAAAAACAAAATAACATACTAAAAGGACTATGACTTAGACTCCAAGTAAAATCAACAGCACCCCTTAGGACCAGCACCCTTCAGGGTGGACAAAACTTGTCATGTGGCACTGCTACATGGCCAAATTGACCTGCCATGTGGCACTCCCACTTGGCACACCTGATTCTCCACAGCTTCAATGGTAGATCCGTCTATGAAAAAGATTGTGTCATCTGCATATTGGAGAATTGGAACTGCAGAAGTGGCATCTTCATTTGGGGAGAAATCACGGAAAAGATTCACTTTACAAGCTTTAGAAGTGGCTCTTGCTAAAGCATCCACTGCTAGAACCAAGAGCATTGGTGCTAATGGGCACCCTTGCCTTACCCCGCTTTGCACCCATCCACCTGTTGGATTTCCATTAACCAAGATAGAGAAAGATGTCGTTATACATCTCTTCATTCATTCAATCTGTGTGTGTGTGTGGGGGGGGGACCCCTTTTTGTCAATGAAGCTCACATAAAAGACCACTAAACTAACTCATAAGCCTTAGTAAAATCATCTTTCCATAGAAAAGCCTTCCTCTTATTCTTGCGTCAAAAAGCGGCCGGCTCTAGATAAAGACACCAACTTTCAACTACCAACCTTGTGTTATCTACCATATTGGTAGGCTGCCTTTAGATAACACCCTTCTCCAACTTGCCATCCTCCTCTCCATTTTACTATCCTTTCAAAGGAAGCCCAAGATATGTAAGAGGGAAGGAAGAAGGTTGCGTTTGAAGGCAAGTGGAGACAACAACCTTTTCCTTATCAGTCATATTGAATGAAACAAAGGTGGATTTCTCATGGCTCACAAACAAATTAGAAATTTCACCAAACATACGGACAACAGAGTCGAGCCCTAGCTTCATTGACTCCTTTAATGAAAAATAACGTGTCATCAGCATACTGTATAATGGGTGTCACCATCATCTCAGTACCTTCAGCTCTAAAACCTTCATTAGTTCACCTACATAGGCTTTGAAAGTCATCAAAGCCAAAGTATCCATGGCTATATTGAACAATAAAGAGGCAAGGGGACAACCTTGCCTGGCCCCTCTCTGAGGCTCGATCCATCCTCCTATGGGACGATCATTAAGTAGGATTGTGAAGGACGTAGTGGTAATACATCTCTTCATCTAAGGAATCCAACTGGCAGGGAATTTCCTTTGCCTAAGAGCTTGCCACAAATATGACCGAGTAATCGAGTCATAGGCCTCAGAGAAGTCTACTTTTCATAAGAAGCTCTTTATAAAGCAGCTTCTCCAAGCTGCAATCATTTCTTCAACCAATATAAAAGATTCTTGCAAAGACATGCCCCGAATAAAAGTCGACTGAACTGGAAAAATAAGCTGAGGAGCCACTTCGTGCAACCGATTAGCCAAGACCCTTGCCATAATAAGATAGATTGCAGTGGAAAAGGCAATGGATTTATAGTCATGAACAGTCTCAACATGCACCTTGTTTGGAAAAAGGAAGATCTACAATCTATTGATCTTCTCAAAACCAAAGTTGCCTGCACAGAACTCATTAATCATTGCCAGGAAATCTACTTTGAGCTACTCCCAAAATTCCTTAAAAATTAGCGGAGGGAAGGCATTAAGTTCTGGTGATACCTCAGCCTTAAGGCCCTTTACAGCAGACAGAAGCTTTGTCTCTGCAACCTGCTCAACTAGCTTCTGTGACATATCATCACCTAACATAGGGATGTCCGCATCAAACCATTCCCACAGTCCTGGCGCTCTTCTTCTCAAAAAATCACTGGGCAATAAGCTCCCAGCGAGTCACAGTGTCACCATTAACTTGTAGAGAATAATGAATTAAAACTATATGGAATCTTGGAACACTGAAATGAATCGATCATGAACACCTTGTCCTCAGTATGCAGACATTATTGGAAGTGCTGAATATGTGTTTAAATAAGCATCTTAGATGCATATCCATGTAGCTCTTTCATTTCGTAGGGAGGAAGATCTGTGGGCCGTTGTTGGAAGGTGGTTTGGGTGTGTTGGGCTTGGAAATTAAGCTGGGCTATCAGAGTAATGGGGATGAAAAGGAATCTGATTACTTCTATCTTGGAGTCCTGTTATGATGGTAAATTAAATCGGGATGATAGGTTGTATCCTATCAGAAGTTCATCTGCATTTCAGAGAAATGTTCAGAAAATTATGCTACCAGTGGCTCCCTTCTTATTGCCACAACTGGGTGATGGCACAGATTATAGTTTCTGGATTGATGATTGGACAAGGAGGGCCCTTTGGCTGATAGATTCCCTCACCTATATAGACTTGCTTTGGACATGTGTATGTCCATAGAATATTGCTGAGACAAGGATGGCAAATTTAGGTGTTCTCTTTTCCCAGGGAGTTTTTTGGATCAAAGGCAGCAGATTTCTTGTAGCTACAAGAGGAGTTATTGGCTTTTTGACCTACAGAGGGCAGCTTAGATGGTGGGATGTGGGGGGATGATTCGTTTTGTGGTGGAGGTAGCATATTCACCTCCATCCTTGCAGCAGGTGGATGGAATTTTTTTAGGCATTGACAGTTGATTTGGAAAGCAAAGATGCCCCTCAAAATTAAGATTTTTGCATGGTCTCTATGAAGAGAGAGAGGCTTATGATGGAGATGCACTGATTGAAAACAGCTCCAAACTCCGATGCTACCTTTTTTCCTGTTTGAAGGAGCCAGAGGACTGTGCACACTTATTTTTCTCCTAACCTTTCTCTAGGCAGGTCTGGGCGCATGCAGGGATACAATGGGTGGATACTTCTTCAGGTATTGGATTATGGAGGAGCTTTGGCAGAGGACTGTTTCAGAGTGAAGTGGAGCAGGCTGGTCCTTTTGCTGTCATTTGGGCTATTTGGCTCCTAAGGAATTGCATTATTTTACGAGAGGAAAGACATTTTGTTCAAAAGTATGCAGGGAGGCAGATGTGTTGAAAGGGTTGTGGTCTACCATGTAATTTGGTCTGTTGAGAGCCCACACATATTAATGAAGCATATGTTCACTATCCCCATGTGATCAACCTTTTTCCTCTTAAAAAGAAACACTGGACCTGTAGGACTCTTGCAAGTCAATTTATGGTTGTGCCTACATATGTCGACTTTGTTGTGCAAAGGGAGAAGATTTTAGTATTGAGAGGTACATTAGTGTTGACTGGGCTGGGTCTACTATAAATTACTGTTTGTTTCTAGGAGAAAATCTCATCATTTAGTGGAGGCAAAAGCAGACAAAATCTCAACATTCATTGGAGCAAAAGCAGACTCTGCAAGATCTAGTGCAGAAGTAGAGTATAGAGCTATGGAATTAGTATTCTTAGGTGTTGTGCATCAAAATGTTACTTTCCAATATTGTAATTCAGGATTAGATCCCTATAGTGCTCTACTGCGATAATAAGGCTGTTGTTGACCTTTTTAATAATTGTCTTCTACATGAACAAACAAAGCTTGTTGAGCTAGATATATAATTTATCTCCGAGAAGATTGATTAGATCTAAAGATTAAATTGTTGATGTCTTCACTTAAGGGCTTTCTACATTGCATTATAAGGAGAACGTTGGTAAGTTGGCATGCTTGACATCTATGCCTAACTTGAGGGGGAAGTGTTTAACATGTATACAAAAAGCTATATGGACCTTGGATGTGGATCCATGTGGCTCCTTTGTCTCTCTACATGCATGCACACTCCATTTATTTGTTTCTTAATGAAAGAAAAGCCTAGAAATGTCTGGAATTTGTACTTGTCGTTTTTCGCCTTCCATTCTTGAGGGTTTTTCATATATGTCTTGTTGAAGAATGAAATAATAAAATAAAATAAACATAATATCAAAAGTAACACAAGAACGTTAGGGTTTATATGGAAAAACCCCCTCAGGAGGAAAGGGGAGAAAGCCTTGGGAGAAGTGCCCCTATGGGTGTGATCTTTTAATATTTCTTCTTAAAGACAAATGAGGGGGTACAAGGGTCTTTATATATGCCACCACACACCGCTCTAGTTCCCTCTCACTATGTGAGACTAAACAACATATAATTGGATCTTCACATTATCCAATTGCCCAACAGGTAACATTCATCTCTCACAACACTCCCTTCAAGCTGAAGCATGAAATGCTCAGCTTGTACAACATAATTTCCCACTCTCATAAGCATAGCACAACTTTCAATTGGTGCAACCAAGTTATGGGTCTCCTCCAGGTGAATGACAATAGTTGCATCATTGTTTTTGCTTATAGGTGGGGTATGTTGATGATAACGCATTACCGTAGGCCCGAGTCTGGTAGATGAACTGCTAAAGTTGGCTCTTATCGGTCTCTCTCATAGAAACCTCAAATAGTGTTAGTGCCTTTCCTATTGGAGATCTAAGAATTTGGTCTCTTCTTTGGAGACCTTGAGATTGAGCCTCTCCTACATGGAAATTCAAAGTTGACTTCTCTCATATGAGAGTTAAGAATCAAGCCTTCCCTATATGGAAATTTTCATAGTAGACTCTGCTCATATAGGTGCTAGGAATATGTTCCTCACATGTAGAGGCCAACATTGAGCTTCCCTCATGTGGGGATCTTGAAGAATGATTCTCCCTCACATCGGGTACATAATAGGCTTTCATACATGGTACTTCCTCTTTTTCCCATACTCATATGGAAGAAGAAACTACCTTGAGAATAAAACAAATAGAGAAGTGCTTCTCCCCCTTCTCTTCCACTTCATTTTTTCCTTCCTCTTTTTTTGTTCTTTCTTTTTAATTCCTTTTTAATCAATCTATTTTTTACTCATTTTTCTCTTTCTTTTTTGTCCTTTCTCCCTTTTTTCTTTTCTTTCCTCTTTTTCTTTTTCTTTTTTGTAAAGCTAACAAGCAAAACCAACATAAAAGAGCTAAAGATGCAAAATGCCCAAATGTATCCCTCCTTAGGTAAGTGTTCAAAGAATCTAACCATGTTGCCTTCATCTCTATTCACACAGTAACATGGATCTCCATCGATGGAGCCCATGGAAGTAGCCTCCTCTCGATGCTTCCTCTTGTTCTTGGAGCTATTGAGGCCCTTGTCCAAACATAAGAAGTCGAGGGTGCACAGCATCGCCACACGAACAGATTGCGAGCCCATAGTGAGGATAGGTATAGCGAGGATAGGTTTCTAGATGGTGATCTTTGCTCATGATCACCATCAAGCTCTTCCTTTAGCTAATGTCCATTGTGCACCATCTTGATCGTCACCTCTAAAGCTCTACTAACCTCATGGAGGAGCTTTGTGACATGGAGCCTTGGTAGCTCCTTAAGCCATAAGATTGCAAAATTATTGTTGTCGCTCATGCTGTCGATCTCGCAAGCCTCTGTTGTAGTTTGTTTCCTACTCTTCGATGTTGACTTCACCTTCATCGTTTAGATTGTGAATTCCACCAGGAGGTTGGAGAGGATTGCTGCTACTTGTGCATTGTTGCATTGCTGCTTCTCACCATTGTTGTCTTTGGCTTTAAGTGATGCTGTCACTTCCTTCCATGGTGCCATTGATTCGATTCAAGGCCTTGTTCCTAGTCCTCTTCTTCCATTGTTGGAATCGGGAATCCCTTATCGACTAGGGTAGCTATTTGAGGGTGTTGATCGTGATCTCATTGATGTTCTTTGGTGAATTGCTTGGCTCCTTGAATCTGCTTCGCAAGTGCTTGTCGATAATGGCGATCATTGCTTTTGCTACTCCATCTTCTATGGAGGCCCAATCTATCCTCCACTTCCACCTCCAGAGGGCTTTAGACCAACATGGTGACTATCGCAGATAGATAGCCGTGGTTGCTACTCGCCAAGAATTATTTGTGGACAAGAACAAGTAATGTGATGAACTCAAAATAAAATTGACTTGCTACACCTTGATGCGATAATAATAAAATCTTAAGAAAGGTTTCTCTAATATCATGTTGAAGAATGAAATAAGAAAATAAATTAAACATGATATCAAGAGCAACTCAAGAATGCTAGGGTTTACGTGGAAGCTCCTCTTACCAGGATGGGGGAAAACTACGAGGAAGTGCCCCTATGGACGTGATCTTGTAACATTTCTTCTCAAAGACAAATGAGGGGTACAAAGGCCTTTATATAGGCCATCGCACACCTTTATAGTTTCCTTTTCCACTATGTAGGACTAAACAATATGTAATTAAACCACCACATTATCCAATTGCCCAACTAACATTCATCTCTCTCAACATATCTTATGTTTGAAAATTAATGATGGTAGGAAATAAGAGAAAAAAACAAAATTACAAGCTTTATTCTACAATATTAAAAAGGAACAACGTAAAGACAATTTTGGCGATAACCATAGTTTAGGCTTTTTTTGGGGGGAACAAAAATTAAAGCAACAGGTGAGTATAACATGTTCTTATATATGAAATAGAAGTGGTAGTAATTGCCACAACAATCCTATATGGGTAGTGCTTCGCTTTGTTTTTTGCATTCATGTGAGATTTTTTTGGTTACTTCGTAAGATAGAAAAGGACAATTTTTTTTGCAAAGATAAATGTTGAGAGAGCTGTAAGTGTGGTTATTTAGTCCCACATAGTAGAGTGTGACTTTCCATTGTGTGTGGTGGCCTATAAATAGGTGTGTATCCCCTACCTATTCATTTGAGAAAAAATATAGAGAAAACACGTCCATAGTATGCTTCTCCTGTAGTTTTCTCCCCGCTCCTCGTGAGTGGGGTTTCCATGTAAACCCAAGCATTATGCATCTCTTTTATTGTTTTTATTCATGCTTCCACTTGCTATATTTTTCAACTTGGTACTAGAGCAGTTCTTTCTTGGGTTCGTTTTATCATATTTTTATTTGGTTAGAGTTTGTAAATGTTCACAAGATCAGATTTGCCAACATCGGATGGCATGATCGTGGTTGCTGCCATTCTCCAACCCGATGGCTGTCACAAGGTGCCGGTGGCTATTGCAAGATCGAGAGGTGCGGTCTAGTCCATGAAGGAGTCTAAGATCCTACGTGGATCATAACAAGGTGGTGTGAAGCCCAATTCGAACCGTACCACTGAATCAAATGGTGTTGAAGCAGATCTGTTTGTCGCTGAAGTAGATGGTGCTAGGCAACGTGGAGATCGTGTTGATGAGGCAAGAGGCCATCGGAGGGGTTGCCTGAAGCCCTAGAAATTCGGTGGCAAAACACGAGTGGTGAGGAGATCGTGCGAGGTCAAGAGGCATTGATCGAGGCGGCGATGAAGCCCATGAGGAAGATGTCGATGAAGAGGCAGCACAGTGTTGGCTTGGCGAGGTGCTGGTGGCGAGGACGAAGGTGAAGCGGTGACGATCGCACGGAGGGCGACAGTGGAGCCGCGATGTGCGGTAGGGCCTTCCCTCCCTTATGGAGCGCCACTAGCTTTGAGGTCACGACCCCAGCCAGGGGGCGGCGGAGGTGGCTTGACCATGTCCGGAGGTCGCAGTAGCGGTGCTTTCATTGTGATCTGGTCGGCGATGGTGGAGAAGATTGCGGTGAGAGATGCAAGCTGATTTGGTAAAGCGATCTCATGCGAGGATCGCGGTGAAGATCTCGTGAGATCGGATCTGGCTGCGCATCTTGGCGATAAAGGCGATGGTGATACCGGCTGCAGTGCGGGCGATGGCAAGGGAGCTTCGTCACGAACCGGACGTGCACTTGCTGCGAGCTCTTGGTGATGCTGCCTCCTCCATTGGTATCCATCGCAACCTTATGGGAAGAGGAGTTGTGGTAGAATTGTTGGGTTCTCCTCGCACCCTAAGGGGAGAAGGGTTTTTAAAAGGTGTAGAAAAAAAAAATGAATGACGTGGAGAGAAGAAAAAGAAAAGGGAAAAGAAAAGAAAAAGAGGAAGGAAAGAGGAGGAAAGAAGGAAAAAAAAGAAAAAAATGATGACGTTTATGTTTAAGAGAAGAGGTGGACAAGTCTTCTCTAGTTTTTATTGTTTTATTTTTTTCTTGTTATTTTTTCTTCTCCCATACGAGTATAAGAGAAAGGGAGAGTGTAGAAGCTTGTTGTAGTCAACCTCCGTTTGGGAGTCCCTTTTGTTCATGGACTCCATATGAGAAACCCAACTTTAGGAGGCCCAAAGTTTTGAGGTCCTCAGAGGAAGGACTCATTTCAGGTTTCTATGTGGGAGATCCAGTTTCGTGGACTCGAGAGAGAGAGATCCACCTTCGAAGTCTTCAGAGGAAGACCTCATTTCAGTGATACTGAATGGAGAGCCACCAGCACCAGATCTTCAAAGTTAGCTACAATTCGTCTAGCAGCTCCAACTTGTGTTCCTGGCTACAAGCAAGAATCAGTCTAGAGTGTTGTTTGTTCTGCTGTATAGAGTGTATTTGTGTTACAAGTGAGCATTCCATGTTCCAGCTTAAGGGAGAGTGTTGAGGGAGTTGTAAGTGTGGTTATTTAGTCCCACATAGTAGAGTGTGACTTTCCATTGTGTGTAGTGGCCTATAAATAGGTGTGTATCCCCCACCTATTCATTTGAGAAGAAATACAGAGAACACGCCCATAAGGCGCTTCTCTTGTGGTTTTCTCCTCGCTTTTCGTGAGTGGGGTTTGCACGTAAACCTAAGCGTTATGCATCTCTTTTATTGCTTTGATTCATGCTTCCGCTTACTATATTTTTCAACTATAAAAAATGTTAGGTCTTTGTTATTCAACTCTGGGCTGTGGATGCTTTTCTCTGATTTATATAATGTTAAAGTATTTGCATGAGGGTTGTGAGTTCATGCTATTTACAAATTTGATAGACCTTTGAATGCAATAAGCAAGCATCTGAATTATCGCCTAATGCAAAGTGATGCATGCACGTTTGCTTTGCATACTAACTGAATGTCCTTTTATAATTCCAACAGGGAAATGAAGATAAGTTCTCCATTTATGTACATGCATCAAAAAGACAACCAGTTCACAGCAGCACACTCTTTCTCAATGGGGACATCCGGAGTGATAAGGTACTCAAGGTCTTTGTGAACTTCATATCATCGGAGTTTCATGCTTTTGAACTCTTTTGATATGAATGAAACAGTATCCCCTAGATTCACTTTTGTTTTGTTTTGTTTTTTTTTTTTCAACTATGTAACCTCTGCCCATGTGTGGGTGTGTAGGTACATATACTGTGCCATTATATAAACCAAAAGTCAACCCTGTTATCCTGGTGAATACTTCCTTTTTATCTGTTCTCTTCTTATGTGGTTGTGTGTTGGTAGGGAGGGTGTTTCGTTGAAGACTCATGGTTGTGATGGTAGGAATTATCCGCAAAGCTACGTGGTAGTGACCATGGGCTTGATGGTGTAATCGTTGTCTATTCGTGGAGGAATGATGCTTAAGGTTTTGGTATATTGGGTTGGCAATCTCAATTTCGAATCCAAATTTTGGAAATGAAGGGGATTCTTTCTTCACTTGCTTGATATTTGGTCAAATCCAAAGGCAAACACATGTCTTGTACAACTCATTCCTATATTTGATATTTCCAGCGTGTATATGAGGAGACATAATTGCTTACATTGAGGAGATATTTACCTGTATTGAGAATAACACGCCTAGAGAAGTGGGATTGTAAAAGAGAGGAGCAAACATAATAAATACCTCGTGTTTTTTCGAAGGAATAAATACTTCATGTTGTGACTAAATCCCAGAGGAAATTAAAATTTTGTAGCGAAAAAAGGATTGACCATTAGAGGTAGGCAGGCATTCAAATTTACTAATTATACTGTAAAAGAATTACTTATGAGGGTTGCATCCGTTTTTTAGATGGTGACTGCACATCCATGACTACATTTCCAATCCAAGGTCTTTTGCACTTAAACATTGTCTTATTCCCTGGTGCCACGCAAAACACAATCTTTCGTCCTTCCAACTCACTCCCTCCCTGACTGAATGCTACCCAAAATTATGAAGAATTGCTAATTATTGACTGTCTCATGAAACAGGTTGACTGGGGGAAAATAACTATGGTTGATGCTGAGAGGAGGCTTCTGTCAAATGCACTGAAAGATCCGGCCAATCAGCGCTTTGTATTGCTATCTGACAGGCAACTCTTGGATCATCTTGACAGTCTTGGTGTTTATTGTAATGCACTTTGCTTTGACATCTTATTTACTTAGTCATTGTGTTTGCAGTTGTATCCCACTCCATGATTTTGATTATGTGTACAGATTTCTAATGGACTCGACTACCAGCTTTCTTGACTGGTGATCTACTATACAAATTTTCTTTGTGCACTTGATTTCTTTTAGGGAGAGAATACAGTAATTGAGTTCCAGAACACCATTGCATGGTACAGTATTGGATGAGGAAGCTGGGTTTCTGTACCATTATTGATTTTTTCTTCTTTTGTCTTTTCCCAGCTTCAATGACCCTGGTCCGCATGGTTCTGGCAGATATTCTGAACATATGATGCCTGAAGTTGAGATGAGGCACTTCAGGAAGGGATCACAGGTAGAAACTGTAGCTTAACAACTATTTGCACATGTGTACACGGCACTGCATTTTTAATCATGAAATGACAACAATCAGATTTGCATATAGAAAAAAGGTTAAGTCATTTGTAGTTTGGCAGCGCATGTCATCTAGGATTATTCTTTTTCTGATAGCATTTGCACTGCTCCATTGTGACATGTAACATTAAATATTTATCAATATCAGCATTAATTAGCACCCGCGGTTGTTGAAATTTATTACTTTCTACATATTCATGTATCTATCACTTCTTATTTTCTTAAGGGCCAGCTCGTATTTTTTTTCCAACTACTCTCTCTACAAGGAAGATTAGGACTATAACATAAGTTGGATTACTCATTTTTGTTAGTTTGGTATAAGAGTAATGATCCTAGATTGTATAATTCCCCTTTGTTTCTTTTTCTTCTCTATTGTAAGTTGACTTTGAGAGCTTCCTCTCATGCTTTGCTATGGGCTACCAATGCACCCTTACGTATCTCTGTGCACCACTAGTGATGCACTAGCAGCAACTTAGCATGCATTGCAGTCCATAATGTTCAACCAAATGCAACCTGTTGCTTTTACAAGTGGCTCTGCATGTGTCTTACCTGAATGTTGCATGCACCCTAGGACCCACATGATGCTTTTGAATTTGCTAGACCTTTTAATGCTGGTGATTATGGGGGTGGTAAGAAAGTTTGGGTTTGGAAGGGGAAGGGATGAGCTAGCAAGTTGATGGCCATGATGGATGTGGTGAAGCGGGTTTGTATCCCAAAAATTAAGAGCCAAATATGCACATTTGGCATTTTAAGCTGCTATTTAAGGGAAAGGAAGTGTGATTCTCTTGGGAAGAGTCTGTAGGATCTTATTTGGCATCCATGGTAGCTTTGAAGGGGGTTATTACAGGCACCACTCTGGGTCCTCTGTGTTGAGGGTTTTACCTAGATTTGGGTGTGAGTTTAATTTTGGATTTGAGTTCGAATCTAAATTTTGGGTGGGTGCAATACCTTTGCTGTCCATTTTGAAGCCTCAAGTGCAGTCACATTGATTCTGAAACAAGTGGACTCTTCACTCAAGGTATTACAACACCCAACACCATTTGACTCCATGTGATTGTGAATGCAATGTTGATTTGGTACATGGGACCTCCAATTCCATTGAAGAGGGTTGTGACCCGGTCTTGAAAGAGGAGTGCAACAATATGGTGGCCTTTGGATGTAGGAGTGTTTGTGGGATCAGTCTAGTAGCAAACCTTAAAACTCACTAGAAATAAGGGAAGGGGAGCCAAGGCAGGCGGCCCTTGCTTGTGTAGTGGCTGGTGCTTGGTTCATATATAAATTTTCATGTGCCACAGAGAGGAGAAGATAGAAAGGTGGTCTCATAGAACAAATGCAAATTAAGGGACCTGAATTGAATTTTTGGAGAATAATATTGATCAAATATTGGGCCAAGTTGGAGGGCATCAATGGAGGGCATGTTGCTATGGGCTTGACGGGTGTTTAGTACTATCATGGTTTAAAAAAATGTGCCTTGAGGCACACGCCTCAGTGGGTCGCTAGTAAGACGTGTGCCTCGGTGTTGAGGCCCTTGGGGTGCCAAGGTGAAACAGAGGTGCCACCTAGGAATTTTGCAAGAGTTTTGGGCTGTAGGAAGAAAGTTTTACGTGTTTTATAGACACTACTATAATTTTTACAGAAATAAAACCTACATGCAACCCCAACTCCTTGCCAAAACCCTACAAGATCCTTTTGAAAAACTCTTACCACCTCCGAAACCTGTCCCCTGGGTGCTTCTACTTGCTGCTGGAGCCCCTCTACTGCGCTGCTGAAGCTCCACTGTGCCACCAAAGCTCACCTATCGCATTGCTGGAGCTCCCTCAAGGCTGCAAGAGCCATTGCCACCACTGAAGCTGCTTCTTGCTGCCACTAGAGCTGCTTCTTGCTGCCTTTGGAGCTTTTTTCTGTTTCTGTGCTGCCGCCTTGTCTTCTCTCTAACTCTAGCTTGGCTGCCTCGACCTTCCTTTGACTCCACCATGTCGCCTTGCCCTCTTCCTGCCGTTGCTGGAGCTTCTCTCGGTACCTATGAGGGTTTCTTTGGGTTTATTTTGTGGTTTTTTATTTCAACATGATTGCAAGTCATTTTTTTCTTTACCATTGCTTCTATGGTTGAATTTACCTTTGTTATACACCCAACATAAGCTTATGTATCATTGCTATTTTGAAAATGCTACAGCTTATATTTCATTGCTGTTATCATTGTTATATAATGTCCAATCATCTCAAGCGCTTGCTGTTTGGTAGAGATGTCCATGGAGTCACTTTGAGTCATACACCTCTCAAAGCATCGGTAGCATACAATTTAGCCTAATTTTAATTTTTTTTCTTCCTAAAATTTGAGGTGTATGCCTTGAGGCTTACCCTCGTCTCGACAGCAGAGAAATGCCTTGTTTGTGCATCGCATTTTTTTTAAACCTTGAGTACTACCATGGAAGGGAGATACCTTCAGTAAAGTGGATGTAGTGTTTGGTTCTTTTTTGGTTGACATTGGTGCTGATTAGGAAGTTGTATGGAATTAGGTTCCTCTTTCCTGCAGTGTCGGCCAAACACAGAGATGGATGGGGGAACTTTATTGCATGAGTTAAGACTTGTTCTTAACATCTATTAGTGTTTTTCTTGGCTATTTGGGGGTGGCTTTAGTATCACTCTTTACATGCTTCACATGCTTAGAGAGAACTAGAGACAAGGCCATTGTGGAGTTTAGTGATGCTTTCATTGGGATTGATTTGATAAACTATCTGGTCACCATTAGTTCATGTGGAGGTGCTCTTTTGAGGAGGTGCGTTCATGTATTGACAAGTTTTTTTTTTTTTGGAGAATGATGTGCGCGATGGTGCTTTGATGTGGAGAGGATCCATGCATGGAGCCTTGTGCGTGGTAAAGAGAGCCGGGAGAGAGAGAGTCCACGCAAGAGTTGGAGAGGAGTTGAGAGAATGATGGAAATATTATTGTAATCAACTCAATAAAAAATTACATATGTTCTCTCTATATACAACAACCAAGTCTTTTCCCACACTAAGTGGGATCAACTATATTGATTCTTTGCCTCCACACAGATCGATTTTTAGTCATTTTAGTACTTACATTAAAGAAATTGAGGTCATACTTAATAGTTTCCTTCCAACACTTGTTTGATCTTCCTCGCTTCCTCTTAGCGGGTTCAGCCTCCAACTTCTCGCATCTCCTAACTGGAGTATCTAGTGAGCTTCTTTGTAAATGTCCAAACTATCTTAGACGGGCTTCTCTCATTTTATCCTCTATCGGTGTCACCCTAACCCTGTTTCTAATAAATTCATTTGAAATACGGTCATTTCTTGTATGACTACACATCCATCTTAACATCTTCATTTCTGTCACAAACATCTTCTGTACATGCCTATAGTTTATAGCCTAGCATTCAGAACCGTACAACATGGCTGGTCTTACCACAACACGATAGTATTTTCTTTTGACTTTTAAAGGAACCCTCTTATCACAGAGAACACCAGAAGCACCCCTCCATTTCAACTACCCTGCATTAATTCTGTGTAACATCTCCATTAATTCCACCATCAATGTGGAAAATGGATCCCAAGTACTTAAAAATATTTTTCATTGGAATGCACTTTTCTCTAATTTTTACATCAATCCCTTCGTTGTTCCCTCTACTACTAAACTTACATTCCATATACTCAATCTTCGTCCTACTTATGCATAATCCTTTATCTTCCAGGGCTTTTCTCCAAAGCTTAAGTTTTCTGTTCGCTCCATCTCTTGTCTCATCAACCAACACAATGTCATCAGCAAAAAGCATACACCAAGGCACCTCAACTTGGATATGCTTCGTCAACTCATCCATAACCAAGGTAAAAAGATAATGGCTTAAAGTCGAACCTTGATGCAGACCAATGGTGATATCAAAGTAGTCTGTCAAATCATCCTTAGTCTTTACACAAGCTGCAGCTCCATAATACATATCCTTTATGAGGTTGATATATATAATTGGCACTTGTCTCTTCTCCAAAATTCTCCACAAGATATCTCTTGGGACAGAATTATAGGCCTTCTCCAAATCAATAAAAATCATATGTAAATCATTTTTCTTCACTTTGTATGTCTCCATCATACGTCTCAAGAGCTGTATTGCCTCAATAGTAGACTTGCCTGGCATAAAGTCAAATTGATTTTCAGTTACCATAGAGACTTGCCTCACCCTTCTTTCAATTATTCTTTCCCAAAGTTTCATCGTATGATTCATCAACTTAATATCTCTATAGTTGGAACAATCTTGTATATCATCCTTGTTCTTGTATAAAGGTACCACAAAACTTTTCTTCCATTCCTCTGGCATCTTCTTGCCTCTCCACACAGTATTAAATAAATTTGTGAGCCAAGTTGTACCCCGTTCTCCCGTCATTCTCCAGACGTCTATAGTAATATCATCAGACCCAACAACCCTCCCACTTTTTATCATCTTCAGAGCTCCTCTACTTCTTTCTTTTGTATCCTTCGATAACATGATCGATTCACATACTCTTCTGAGTTAACTAACTCCCCTAAGATGATATCATTCTTTTATTTTTCATTAAATAGCTTATGAAAATATCTTTTCCATCTTGTCTTTATATCCTCACTAGCTATAAGCACATTTCCTTCTTCATCCATGATGTATCTTACATGCGTAAGGTCTTTTGCTTTCCGCTCTCTTGCTTTAGCTAACTTGAAAATATCTTTTACACCTTCTTTAGAATCAAGTTTCTTATAAAAATGCTCCCAAGCTTTTGCTTTTGCTTCACTAACTATTTTCTTTGTTTCTTTTTTTACTCTTTTGTAGTTTTCCATATTTTCATCGGTCTTATCTCGATATAAGGCTTTAAAACAGGCTCTTTTAATTTTAAACTTCTCCTGCACTTTCTCATTCCACCACCAAGCCTCCTTTTATCCTGGAACACCTCCTTTAGACACGCCTAACACCTCCTTTGCCACCTTCCTAATACAGTTTGCCATATTTAACCACATTTCATCAGTACTACCATCAAGATCCCAAGCCTTTTGTTGCATCATCTTCTCTTTAAATCTCACTTGCTCTTTCTTAAGGTTTCACCATTTAATTCTCAAATTCTTAGACACTAATTTTTTCTTCTTTGCCTTTTTCAAATGAACATCTAACACCAAAAGACGATGTTGAGTAGTTAAACTCTCCCCTGGAATAATCTTGGAATCCTTACAAAATAAACGATCCCTTCTCAAAGCAAAGTAATCGATCTGCGTTCTTGTTAAGCCACTTTTATAGGTAATCAAATGCTCTTCCCATTTTTTGAAGAAAGTATTCACTATGAGCAGATCATAAGCCATAGCAAAATCAAGGAACGTCTTCTCTTCTTCATTCCTAACACCAAAACCATGATTTCCATGCACTCCTGCATACTCTAAAGCATCTTTTCCCACATGCCCATTTAAGTCTCCACCCAAGCAAATCATTTATGTCTGTGGGATTCCTTGAATTATCATATCAAGCTCTCCCCAAAATTTGTTCTTTATTTTTTCCTTTAGACCAACTTGTGGTGTATAAACTGAAATGACATTCAAGATCTTTTCTTCTAAGATTAATTTTATCAAAATAATTCGATTACCCAATCTCTTAACCTCAACCACGCTCTCCTTCAAATCCTTATGAATTATAATACACATGCTGTTTCTACCTTTGTCCCTTCCTGAATACCAAAGTTCGAAAGCTGTTCTCTCAATTTCCTTTGCTTTTTCACCAACCCACTTAGTCTCTTGAAGGTAAAGAATTGGAATCCTTCTCCTTACCATTGTATCCACAATCTCCATGAGCTTGCTGGTCAAGGTACCAATATTCCAACTACCGAATCTCAGCATTCTTTGTGACACACTTCGATGACGAAGTGGTGAAACTAGCTTCTTTACTCGCATGCGTTCCTCATGCGAGAACCCTTGCTCATTTTGGACTGCATCCGGGCGACGATGTAGCGGAACTAACTTCTTTACTCGCATGCGTTCCTCATGCAAGAACCCTTGCTCATTTTGGATTACATCCGGGCGGCGATGTAGCGGAAGTAACTTCTTTACTCACATGCGTTTCTCATGCGAGAACCCTTGCTCATTTATCACTACACTCAGTCGTCGATGCAGCGCGTCGCAAGTAGGGAACGTCCCAATGAAATCAGAGTGTTTGCTAGAATCCATGTTTAAAGATCAGACAAATTTTACGCTGGCTGTCGGTTACCTAACGCAACCCTCCTCCTTTACTCGGACTTGGGACCGACAATGAAAAGGTACACAAACCTCAACATAGGCGGAGTTATATGTTCTCTCTATATATAGAGAGATATTCCTACTTTCTAAATAAGGAAAAGAGTAACTAACAAATCACTAATTGGCTAAAAACAACAAACAAAATATCTCACTAACAACTCTAATTAATTGACACCTAACATACTAAAATAGGAAAACTTTGACTCAAAACAAACTAGACTCAACCCTCAAGAAATCAACTAGGGCCGGCACCACTCCTTGACTGACTGACTTACTGCTACGTGGCTGATGTGCAGCGTGGACACTGTGCCATGTGACAATGCCACGTGGCTTCTCCGTTCTTCACAGTTTTCACTGTTGAGTTCGCAGAGATGTTCACCCCTTTGAATGACATTCCTTTAGACAGGCCTTCCTTTGATTAGATCCTTTATGCTGGAGGTTGAATAATGATATGAGATATACACTGCACTTAAAGTTTGAAAACTTTTGGTTAAGTGAAACTGGTTTTAATGAGCTCATAGAGGAACAATGGAGGACTTCAGATTCAGACATGGTAGCCTGTACTTTGGCCTCCAAGTTGTCTACATTGAAGGAGTATCTCAAAGTCCATGGGAGCAGTTGAAGAAAGAATGTCTTTGGAGGAGAAATGAACCTTTTGAGCCTACTGCAATCTTGGAAAGAGTGTTAGACTACAGGCAGAGGACGCTATTGAGTGAATTAGGCACCAGCCACTAAGGCTAGAGAAAGGAAAATTGAGATTTAGTAGAGATAGAGGTCTTGGCAGATATGGCTGAAGGAGAGTGATACAAACACAAGATTCTTCCACTCTTATGCTAGCAGGAGAAAGAATTATGTTGAGAGGTTGGTCATTGCAGAGGAAGAGCTTCAGGGTTACAGGGTAGACAATTGGTTGGCAACTACCTTCTTTCTCATTTTAGGCATTTTCTTGGCAGGGGGCATACGAGCTTTAGCATTTTGGAGAGGAAGAGATGTGACTACTTGTTGAGAGATCAGCAAGAGCTACTATTGGCAAATATCTCAGAAGAAGAAAAGACCTTGGCAGGTCTAAATGCTGAAGGATCCTTGGGTTTTGATGGATTCCCTGTCTTTTCCCTATAAGGTTTTTTGCAAGGTTCGAAATGTCGATTTCGATGCCGTGCTGATAAAATTGTAGGTATGCATTTCGTGGGCATGCCGAATGTATGCCGTGGAAATATCCGTTTTTCGATGGCAGATTTCGATGATTTCGACGTTCCGAAAAAATGACATTTCGAGGCACGTTGAGGGCATGCCGGTGCATGTCGACAGAAATGATTAAGATTTGAAAGACAACTAAATTAAGATATTAGAAACGTTTTATAGGTTTTTTTATAATAAAAATAGGTTATTTTAGCCTGAATCTGTCTCTGTGTGTGCGTGTGATCAAGATATTAGAAACGTTTTATAGGTTTTTTTTATAATAAAAATATGTTATTTTACCCTGAATCTGTGTGTGTGATCAAGATATTAGAAACGTTTTACAGGTTTTTTTATAATAAAAACATGTTATTTTAGCCTGAATCTGTGTGTGTGTGTCCTTCCCTTCCCCCCGCGCCCTTTCCCTTGCTTCCCTTCCCTGTACCCCCATTCCCGCCCGGCCAAAAGCTTCCCGTCCAACCTTTTCAAGTTTCCCGCCGCTCCCATTCCCAGCGCCGCTCAGCCACCATCGGCATGCCGACATTTCGTCGGTAACTGTCAGCATGCCGGTGAAATCCTCGGCATGCCAACGGTTTCTCTGCAAACCAACACTATATTTGTGTCGATATGCCCTCCCTCCAAAAATCCCCTTACCGACAGCATGCCGGCGGCATTTAAATCACAGGTTTTTTGAGATGGGGTGGGTGGAGGTGCGATGACAAAGGTAAGAGAATTATGGTGGATAGCTGCTGATTTGATTGCCTTTTTTTTTTCTTGGTTCTTCTTGCCAAAGGAGGACATGGTTGAGACAGTTAACGATATCCAGCCCATGGTGTTGACTGCTCAAATAATATTCTTTTTTTTTTTTTTCTTTTTGTGTTCTTCACCTCTTACCTTTTCCATCATATTATAGTGGTGCGTCTATCTTCTCAAATGTACCTGCTCATACTTCATCTAGAGATATTGAGTAGATTGCTTATTTTGGTGCCTCTTCCCATGTCAACAATGTTTTCTCATTTTACAAGTCCTTCCTCTTAATTCCAGAGTTGTTTATTGTTCCTTCTCTTTGGTTAAAGCTCAAGAAAATATACAGATAACCCCTTTTTTGACTTTATGTTGGTGTCATTGCTCCACGGTCTTCTTGTCTAGCCAACTTACCTAGTCTCTTAAATCACGTGCTATATATTACTCTACTTATTTTGAATTGCATGGTCTCTGGATGATAAAAGTGATCGCTAGTGGGTTCAAGCACAATGGCATTTACCAGAATTTCAGAAGCTTATTGTATTACTCCCTTCCAATGGCATCCCTACCTAGGTCATCTAAGCATCAAAGTTGTTTTCAATTTCCTAAAAGATTGATGAACCTTTCCAATGTGATGCCTACCAACTCGGTATACATCACATGTTTATCTTTATCCTATTTAATAATAAAAAGGAGTGGCTATTTGGTTGTAGTTCAATCACTGGTGTTCATGAAGTGGATGTCAAATCAACCTTTGATAGTGATCTTTCACCTTTTCAAAAAATAATAAAAGAGAGCTTGTTCCCTTCCCTTTCGTCCATGTAGATTTATGGGGTCTTTGCCATATTCTTAGTTGTCAAGGGTTTAGAACTTTCCTTAATTATGGTCTTACTTGGATGTAGAGTATACTAGGGAATATTTGCTTGTTGGATATTTGGACTGTTTGAAGGTGAACAAGCTGCGGAATCTTGTTTACCATATCTTAAGCTTTGGTTTTGATTAATGGAATTCAATAATATAAATTTTATTAAGTGTAAGCATGTATAAGGTCGAAGCATGATTGAGATTAATTAATAGCTGATTACTAAATGCTGAAGATTTCAAGTTGTGTATACTATGGTATTCTAATAAGGAAATATATGCAGACTAAAAAAACTTAAAAGAAATATGCAAAAAATGGTTAATTTTTTTACTCTTGAAGGTCATTAGCCATCCACCACTAGGTTCTTTTAGTTATGTCATTTATCGTCACATAACATGTGATTGTTGTAAAACTCTTCTCATGCTGAAAAATCGTTTGGATAATGTTCAAGGGCAATTTTATTGCAGTGGTTTGCAATCAGTCGTCGTCATGCTTTGGTAGCTGTGGCTGATAGTTTTTATTACGCTAAATTCAGAAACTATTGCAAGGTATGGTTTTGCTAACCTTTTTTTTTTTGTGAAAAGTTTGCTAACCAAAATTTCAGTTTTCAAGTTTTATTTATTCCCAGATTCAGCATGCTGCTTGTCATGTATTTTGGCATATGTAATCTTTTAATTGTTCTTGTGTAGATTTTAAATGACAAAAATTGTCACTTTGAGATGCAAAACTGATGGATGCATGCAATATATTGGTTCATTTTTTTTCAAAAGAATATTTTGGTTAATTTCGCTCAAGTTAATGTTTTTCCCTGTAAACTGTGATCATGCATATTTTACTTTCTCTTCAAGATTATGGATGTTTTTCCTTACTTGCAGCCGCACATGGAAAATCAAATGCATTGCTATCCTGATGAACATTACCTGCCAACTCTTTTCAATGTTAGTGCATCATACACTTGGAAATGCTTTTCAGGAATATGCATTCAACTGCAGCAAAAATCTTATCACCTCATGCCTCACTGTTGTCTTGTCATTTCTTATCCTCTAGATGGTTGATCCCAATGGGATTGCAAACTGGTCGGTAACTCACGTGGATTGGTCCGAGGGAAAGTGGCATCCCAAAACGTATACAGCTCAGGATATTTCATTTGAACTTTTTAAGAATATTACAGTATGTCTTCCAGATTAAACTTTTATTTCTTTTAAAGGTATTGGTGGGCAATTCTGAAGTTCCCTTTTCTGGCATTACCTTTTGCAGTCCATTAATGAGAGCATACGTATCACCACTGATGAGAAGGTACATTTTCACATTGGGTTAGATGTTTCCATCATGAATGCTTTTCGTTAAACAGGACAATGAATTATACAACTGACATGAATTTAGCAAAGCCGCATGATCTTGAAACTTGATGTTGTGATCGAATGGAGCCCTAGGAGCTTCTGATGATTTTTCTTTTTTGCTTTTTCAATTCATGAATGGATCCCGTTGGGTAGCTCAGTTGGTGAGCAGGCTGATACTACTTGAGTGGGAACGACAGGTTCAATGAGGGTGCAAAATACATGGTCTTGTGCTTAGAGCTATTCATGAGGATACTCAATGTGGGAAACAGCCCATGGTACAGATTTATATACAGATAATCTCTCTTATAATATGGATCATAATATTTCATAAAATTGATTTATCTAGAAAGAGGTAGCAAAACAAATTAAATCTGTCTCACAATAAAGTAAATTCTCTAGCATTGTAGTTGTGCATTCTTGTTTCACACATAACATTGGACAAACTCTTTCAAATTGTTGGAAAAGGTCTGCATCTTGCTGTGTGCTGTACATTGTGGGTGGGGAATAACTTGTCAGCATCAATCTTCCCACAGATGAAGTGTGTGTCTGTTGGTGTTTATTATTATTTTTTCGCTGGTATGTATTTCTTTCTTTAGCCATTCCTTATTTATTCCTATTTCCTTTTATGTACCAGTGCTTCTTGGATGTATGACACACATTATTTTTTCTGTTTTATGTATTTCTTTCTTGCCTATGTTGAGGTTCATTTGCCTTTTCATTGTCGGTCCCAAACCTGGGTAAAGGAGGAGGGTTGCGTTAGGTAGCCGACAGCTAACGTAAAATTTGTCGGATCTTTAAACATTGATTCTAGCAAACACTCTGATTTCGTTGGGTGTTCCTTACTTGCGACGCGCTGCATCGACGCCCGGGTGTAGTGATAAATGAACAAGGGTTCTGGCAGGAGGAACGCATGCGAGTAAAGAAGTTGGTTCCGCTACATCGCCGTTCGGATGTAGTCCAAAATGAGCAAGGGTTCTTGCATGAGGAACACATGCGAGTAAAGAAGTTAGTTCCGCTACATCGTCGCCCGGATGTAGTCCAAAATGAGCAAGGGTTCTCGCATGAGGAACGCATGCGAGTAAAGAAGCTAGTTTCACCACTTCGTCATCGAAGTGTGTCACAAAGAATGCTGAGATTCGGTAGTTGGAATATTGGTACCTTGACCAGCAAGCTCATGAAGATTGTGGATACAATGATAAGGAGAATGATTCAAATTCTTTATCTTCAAGAGACTAAGTGGGTTGGTGAAAAAGCAAAGGAAATCGAGAGAACATGTTTCGAACTTTGGTATTCAGGAAGGGACAAAGGTAGAAACAGCGTGGGTATTATAATTCATAAGGATTTGAAGGAGAGCGTGGTTGAGGTTAAGAGATTGGGTGATCGAATTATTTTGATAAAATTAATCTTAGAAGAAGAGATCTTGAATGTCATTTCAGTTTATGCACGACAAGGTGGTCTAGAGGAAATAATAAAGAATAAATTTTGGGGAGAGCTTGATATGATAATTCAAGGAATCCCACAGACAGAAATGATTTGCTTGGGTAGAGATTTAAATGGACATGTGGGAAAAGATGCTTTAGAGTATGCAGGAGTGCATGGAAATCATGATTTTGGTATTAGGAATGAAGAAGGGAAGATGTTCCTTGATTTTGCTATGGCTTATGCAAAGATTATTCCAGGGGAGAGTTTAACTGCTCAACATCGTCTTTTGGTGTTGGACGTTCATTTGAAGAAGGCAAAGAAGAGAAAATTAGTGTCTAAGAATTTGAGAATTAAATGGTGGAATCTTAAGAAAGAGCAAGTGAGATTTAAAGAGAAGATGATGCAACAAAAGGTTTGGGATCTTGATGGTAGTACTGATGAAATGTGGTTAAATATGGCAAACTGTATTAGGAAGGTGGCAAAGGAGGTGTTCCAGGATAAAAGGAGGTTTGGTGGTGGAATGAGAAAGTGCAGGAGAAGCTTAAAATTAAAAGAGCCTGTTTTAAAGTCTTATATCGAGATAAGACCGATGAAAATATGGAAAACTACAAAAGAGCAAAAAAAGAAGCAAAGAAAATAGTTAGTGAAGCAAAAATAAAAGTTTGGGAGCATTTTTATAAGAAACTTGATTCTAAAGAAGGTGTAAAAGATATTTTCAAGTTAGTTAAAGCAAGAGAGCGGAAAGCAAAAGACCTCACGCATGTAAGATACATCATGGATGAAGAAGGAAATGTGCTTATAGCTAGTGAGGATATAAAGACAAGATGGAAAAGATATTTTCATAAGCTATTTAATGAAAAACAAAAGAATGATATCATCTTAGGGGAGTTAGTTAACTCAGAAGAGTATGTGAATCGATCATGTTATCGAATGATACAAAAGAAAGAAGTAGAGGAGGCTCTGAAGATGATAAAAAGTGGGAGGGTTGTTGGGCCTGATGATATTACTATAGACGTCTGGAGAATGACGGGAGAACGGGGTACAACTTGGCTCACAAATTTATTTAATACTGTGTGGAGAGGCAAGAAGATGCCAGAGGAATGGAGGAAAAGTTTTGTGGTACCTTTATACAAGAACAAGGATGATATACAAGATTGTTCCAACTATAGAGGTATTAAGTTGATGAGTCATATGATGAAACTTTGGGAAAGAATAATTGAAAGAAGGGTGAGGCAAGTCTCTATGGTAACTGAAAATCAATTTGACTTTATGCCAGGCAAGTCTACTATTGAGGCAATACAGCTCTTGAGACGTATGATGGAGACATACAAAGTGAAGAAAAATGATTTACATATGATTTTTATTGATTTGGAGAAGGCCTATGATTCTGTCCCAAGAGATATCTTGTGGAGAATTTTGGAGAAGAGACAAGTGCCAATTATATATATCAACCTCATAAAGGATATGTACTATGGAGCTGCAGCTTGTGTAAAGACTAAGGATGATTTGATAGACTACTTTGATATCACCATTGGTCTGCATCAAGGTTCGACTTTAAGCCCTTATCTTTTTACCTTGGTTATGGATGAGTTGACGAAACATATCCAAGTTGAGGTGCCTTGGTGTATGCTTTTTGCTGATGACATTGTGTTGGTTGATGAGACAAGAGATGGAGTGAACAGAAAACTTAAGCTTTGGAGAAAAGCCCTGGAAGATAAAGGATTACGCATAAGTAGGACGAAGATTGAGTATATGGAATGTAAGTTTAGTAGTAGAGGGAACAACGAAGGGATTGATGTAAAAATTGGAGAAGAGTGCATTCCAATGAAAGATATTTTTAATTACTTGGGATCCATTTTCCAACATGATGGTGGAATTGATGGAGATGTTGCACATAGAATTAATGCAAGGTGGTTGAAATGGAGGCGTGCTTCTGGTGTTCTCTGTGATAAAAGGGTTGCTTTAAAAGTCAAAGGAAAATACTATCGAGCTGTGGTAAGACCAGTCATGTTGTACGGTTCTGAATGCTGGGCTATAAACTATAGGTATGTACAGAAGATGTCTGTGGCATAAATGAAGATGTTAAGATGGATGTGTGGTCATACAAGAAATGACCGTATTTCAAATGAATTTATTAGAAACAGGGTTAGGGTGGCACCGATAGAGGATAAAATGAGAGAAGCCCGTCTAAGATGATTTGGACATTTACAAAGAAGGCCACTAGATGCTCCAGTTAGGAGATCTGAGAAGTTGGAGGCTGAATCCACTAAGAGGGGGCGAGGAAGATCAAACAAGTGTTGGAAGGAAACTATTAAGTATGATCTCAATTACTTTAATTTAAGTCCTAAAATGGCTGAAAATCGATCTGTGTGGAGGCAAAGAATCCATATAGCCGACCCTACTTAGTGTGGGAAAAGACTTGATTGTTGTTGTATGTACTTCTTTCTTTAGCCATTCCTTATGTATTCCTATTTCCCTTTATGTACTAGTGCTTCTTGATGCATGACACCTCATCCATAGTATTCATTTAGTTCTTCCTGCACTGCATCTTGAACACCCAATTACTCTCACTGCTACCTACACAAATCTTTTTTATGGCTAACAGAGGTTTTAGTGTTGCCCGAGTCCTAGACTTCATTGGAACATATAGAGGAAGCATTTTGTTGGAGGGTTCTGGATCCCTGGGTGCACTATCTGTGCTGGAGCCTGCTGCTGAAGGTTGCTACTCTGGCAACATGAGGGAGGAAGTCTCCTCTCTCCCCTCTGAGAACCTCCATAACATTATCAACCTGTGCTGACAGTCCTGAGAACTGGAATGGGTCCTTCGCAAGAAACTGATGCCCTTGAGATTGTAGCTCTCTCTGTCAGGGACTTCGAGAGTTCGATGCTGAAATGTGTCGATCGTCTCATCTCAGTAGCTTGTCAGAACTCATTACACCTGTTACAAACAGACACCATGCTGGACCTTCCCAAATCACTAGGTGAGATTCTAATGCCTTCGACTGCGTCGAGTAGAATCTAGACGAATTCCCGGCCATTCAAGATGGTGATGATTTTCAGGCATTGCTAAAGTGACTGTTTTGCCCATCCATGCAAGGGGTAATGTGAATTCCACTTCAACCTGAGTTTTGGAGGGCTGACTTTGGTACCTACGAGGGGACTATGGAACTTCTGAACCACTTGAATCACTTATGCAGTCATGTATCTAGAACCTTGCAATGGAGATGCACGTTGTTTGGTGTTCCCTTCTACATCAACGGGTGTATCTAGGGAATGGCTCTCCTCCCTGCTTACATAGTAAGTTCCTTCAAGGCGCTACAGCAAGTTTTTTTTTTTTTTTCTCTTTTTTTTTTGACAATTTGCAATGCACGAAGGATGAACTTGTGCAAAAGGGAGAGAGAACTGTTATGCCAGAATGAGCAAAGCAAGAAAACAGGCAGTGGAGATTGGCCTCTTCAAAGCTTAGGAAACCTTCACTGCTTCAACTAAGCTTGAAGTCAATAAGCACTTTTAGACTACGTGGAGCCTCTCTTTTCCGAGCATGGATTTGTCTCTCTCGTTCATGAAAAAAGCCTTGATTTTACATCATATTTTCCTCAAGGGAGAAAGTGGAAACATGGAATTAGCAATGTGCATTTTTCTGGGAATTCGTTGAGAAATGGAACTTTCAATGAGCTGAATTCTCCTCTGTTTTTTCTTTTATTTTTGGTTTTGCTTTGAAAATGGAGCCAAATTCTCCTCTCAAGATGGGATTGAATTGACAAAAAATTACAAGTCAAGAAGTAGAAGACTAGAATCAAGAAATTCACTAAAATCAATTGTGGATAGAGACGGATTCTGTTCTTTGAGGACAAAATGTCACTGCAATGTACAATATGAAGTGACATGAAGTAGCTCCGTGCCACTTGGCTGCTTGTCATTATCATCCATGCCAAAGGTTAGTACTTAATGGTGATTCATGGAACGCTTCCTCACATACAGCTAGCCTACCAAGGGAGAGGCCATCAACCACTTGATGGCTGGGCTTCTGTCTGGGAGTTTCTGGAAGAAGATTGATCCTTAAAGGTTTCCCACTTCTGTTGAGTTGATATCGCATGACTTCCCTTTCATTTCCAGGAAGAATCCAAGGTATTCAGGCTTCATTAAATTTTGGAACGTACACACACACGCACATGGACAGACACACACATGCATATGCACGTGCTCTCTCACACACACAGACAAACATGTGCACACAAGCATGTTTTAGTTTGAAAATTGAAATATGGTTGACCTCTTCAATGCAATGGAGTTGCACATGAATCATGACTCAGCTCACAAAAATGTTTTCCCCCTTAATTAGCTACGCCAAATTATGTTGCTTCCATAGGAGGCACTTCACTTTAAAGTCAAATTTTGATGTGTTTCAGTTTGGTTTTGTTGACAAAAATCTGAAGGTATAAGGAGCTTTCATCCAAAATAGCATTCCTTGATTTTATCAAATTATTTGGTTCTTTTCAAAATGCCATAGTGACATTGATGTAAAATCTTTGTGGAGATTCCCTTGTGGTTTTGATCATCAATTGCCTGCCTGGACTTTATTTTTGAAAGGAAGAAAGGATCTCTACCTGAGATCAGTAGGCATCTAAAACAAGGACAAGGCTGCCTGGACATTATAATGTACAAGTTCTGGTTGCTCTTTACCATGAAGCTTTCTCAAAGAATGAAGGTCCAATGTACAAGAATAGTGACTCTATCCTAATTCTCACCCACAGTGCTTAATACATCCAAGGCGGCCAAAACTATATTTTTGATAGCTTTTTAGTTTATATTCATACTGCATGACCTTGAAAATTCTGTTGCGTTGTCAAGTACATGCAGTTATCATGGGTGAAAACTAGCCCAATATTTTTGTACTTTAATACATCAAAAGAATGGCCATAAAAAATAATCCTAGTATCTTCTTGCAGAGAATACCAATGGTGAAACCATGCATGTGGAATGGGATTCAGAGACCATGCCACCTGTTTGCGCGCAAATTTGACTCGGATACACTCGATAAATTGTTAGAGACATTCTCCAGTTATACTTTCAGCCAACCACCATCGGCGATCGGTTCTGATTAATGTCTAAATTATGTGGCTGATGCAAGAGTTTTCAAACTGCAGATTGATTCAACAAGAGGCAAAAGTAAGTCTACTGTTTACAAAGGTACGGTTCATAAGTTGGATAAGCTGGAAGAGCTGATGTTTGATGTACTATTCCAGAGTTCCTCTTTATCAATTGGGAAGCTATACCATTCTAGATAGCAAGTTTAGATGGAAATGTACTTGTCAACCTGAAAGGGGGATCCATTCTTTTGTACAAACAAACACATATGTCCTACCTCTGCATTGTGATTCATAATCTTCTGCCAAATGGGAATTATCTGGCTGTGCACCTTGTGCAAACAAAAATCACTTTAATAAGGCTTGTCTTGATGTAAATTGATTGCATGAACCTTTCTGTGTAACCTAATTACAGTTGAAGTAACATTTCTGTGATGTAACCGTACCGATTTGTAAAGCATGAAAAGTACTGACAGATCCTCGTGATCTGATTATAGTGTTTTCAGGTTGTGAAGATTTTTGTAACTAGAATTCATTAATTTCAATGGAAACAAATTGAGTTCCCTTTTTATATAGAGAGGGATTGATCCTAATTTTAATCCTAAACATGGAAACAAGTCAAATCTTAAAAAAACTAAAAGCATACCGACAATTTGGAAAGAAATAAAATATAAAAAGAGGTAATTCCTATTTTCTTGATTCTATTTTCTAAATAATCTTTAACACCTTCTCAAGTTGGAGCATACAATGCTCAACTCGTAGAATTAGTGTAGCAAGAGAGTTCTTCCCATCTAACACAGTTCGGGGTTGGAGTAAGTAGGCAAGTGTGTAGATAGATGTAGGTAGTCAGTCATGTAGATAGACAGATTTTTAGACATGCAAGTAGTCATCTCTTCATTGGTGGAAACCTAACTCTCTTGGAGTAGAGTAAAAATTGACTTGGAGACGTTTAGGTAATCGGGAAACAATCCCAAGCAGGTTGCAGAGTAGAGAAGACAATCCTATGCAGTAGTGGAATAGGGGAGACGATCCCAAGCAGTAAACAAAGTAGATGAGACAATCCTAAGTAGGCAGCAACGTAGGGGAGACAGTCCTAAGCAGCCACCATAGTAGGGAAGGTGATCCTAAGCAGGTTGCAAGTTAGGGGAGATGATTCCAAACAACAGTTGTTGCACATCAATGAAAAATCCTTGCTAAGAGAAGGCAAAATTGGCGTAGGGCATCTAGTGACGGGGTTGAGCGTGTGGTTCAGTTGCCCCACCAATCATTGGTGTCTTTAACATTGATCAAGATGTGGCTCAAGGCTTCAGTAAAGTTCTTCGAGTTAGTTGCAGGTTGGGTAGAGAATACTTTTATGATATCAGTAGCGGTTGCAACTGCAACAGTTGTAGGAGAGAACCGTTTGCCCTTTAGAAGATTCCAGAGGTAGTCTAATTAGGCCTGTGTGAAGGGTTGAGTAGTAGATGACTTGGGCACTGACTTGTTGGCCTAAGGAGGTCTTCTACACTTGTCCTAGTATTTGTTGAATGCACGATTTGTCTACTTGCAGTAGATATCAGGAGTAAAGGATCAACCACATCCTCATCCACATTTGTGCCCACATCCTACAAAGAAAGGTGGGTTGTCTCTTCTTACATAAGTTGCCATTGCAAAGAGTCTAGAGAAGTAGTTGATGCAGGAGTGTAAGGTTCTTCAATCTCAATCTTCTGAAGACGACTGTAGATTGTCTCCAAATCTTGTACCACATCAGAGGAGAGAATGTGATCATGAGCTGAGTGATACTGGACACTAAGTCTTAGAAATTTGTAAGCCTGACACTAAGAATGGTTGATGATCTGCTTGTCGCAAGAGGCAAGCTTGTAGATGGCCAACTCCTTGAATAGGCCCTCAGGAATCATGAAATACCTAACCAGGGTCATGGCACCCTAATTAGTATTTAAGATCCTCCAATACATGTCAACCTGACGTGAGCTACTGGTTTTCTTGGAATACCTCTTCTCGAGGGTTTCCTAGATATTCTTCGTCGATTCTTTGTAGAGCATGTTGGTAGCAATTGACTGGTCGATGCTGTTCATTAACCAGTTCATGATGAGGAAGTTATCTTTTTCCAACTTTTTGTGCTTGGATCCATCTCGGGAGTTTGGTATCTTCTCTATTAAGATATGAAGTTTGCCCTACTCTCCCATGAAGATACGGAAGGCACAGGACCACGTATATAGTTCGAGGAACCTGATAGTTTAATCGCAATTCCTTGAACAAGTATCAAGGTCAAGATCTTAGCCTCAAATGTCACCGTCAGATGTCTGTCTGCCATCGCAACAATCGAGATCTTGTGAACCAAGAAGGCTAGAAACCGATTGAAGAAGATGATCAAATTGCTGAATTGGGCCCAAGTTGGTTCAGTGGCTTGTTCGGTCTTCACACGTGGCCTCACCTAGTCATATTGTAATCCTTGTGGCGTGTTAGGGGCCCACACAACGGTGTAGGGGCCGGTTTGGTTCCCTTTGATCCACATTGTGTCGGTGATAGGCCAAGCTTCGACGCTTGGTGGTTCTTCGAGCGAGATGAAGATCAACATGGAGAGAAGAAAGAGTAGAACTGAGTGACACACGGTGTCACATATAGGTGCCGAGGGGGCTGCATACGCACCTCAAGGTAGGGACATGACAACGGGCATACTTAGGGCATGACAGAACATGTTAAGATCCTTGGATAGACCTTTTCTGATATCATGTGAGGATTTTTCCAGCTGGAATTTATTAATTTTAATGAAATCAAATAGAGTTTCCTCTTTATGTGCAGTGATGGATCAATCTTAATCCTAATCCTAAACATGGAAATAAATCAAATCTTAAATAAACTAAAAACATCTCTTACAATCTGAAAAGAGATAAAACATGGGAAGAGAGAATTCCTATCTTCGTAATTCTATATCCTAAATAGTCTCTAACACAGGCATTACCTCTGCAAACAGATTAGATTACAATATTAAATGCATGTTTGATTGAAATCAAGCATTGGCAGTGGTCATCACTAGCCCGTGGGTGGTTGGACGTCTTTCATTGGGAGGGAATTTCTTTGCACCTTTGTTACCAGGAGACTGTGGTGGCACCTGTACCAAACTTGTTTTTTTAGATGATCTACATTGAATTATTGAAAAGTGGTCATATACCCAGCACTTGCTTTCTGTCTGCGATAAGGTGAAAATTCTGCTATTAATGGGAAATGGCAAGACGAAAGCACAATAAATTTCTGGTTGCAACTTCTCAACCAAATACAACTTACAGCATAAGGAATGAGAACCTAACATTGGATTTTGGGAAAAAAAAATAGAATGAAATGAAATTGCTATAGGGACGAAAGTTTAATGACGCCCACTGGAGAAGATGGGATTCAATAACTTCTTGTTGGGGTGTGGTTAGGGTGGTCCTAAGTTTTCATGATATCCCCTAGGTCTAATGTGATGAAGAAATCTGCTCTTCTACATTTGACAACTGCTTGATTTCTGGTTGAACGATTTATCATCAATAGAAAAGTACACAAATGAAATTAGAAACTTTTTATATTTACTTAATTGCTACTATAATTTTTGTATCTACACAGGCCACCTTAAAGTCGATCATCTTTACAGAAATGCCACTCAAATTAAGTTCTATTAAAATGATTCCCTATTTTTGAATAAAAAGTGTTAATAAATAGTTGTTTTTGCCTCCAGATTATATTAATTATCATTTCTGAAAAGATGATTTAACTTTATGGTGGCATCTACATAAATATACATAAATATAAATATTATGATGGTAACTATGTAATATCAAAAAATTCTGATGGCATTTGTCAAAAAAAGTCTTATGTTTAATGGTCTTGAAGAAAAATCAAGTTCTCCAAAGTAGAATTTGATAAAAAAATCAGGTAAAAATATAAAAAAGGTGTCTTTTTCCCAATAAATGGTCCTGCAATAAAAGAATTGAAATCTACATCAAATTTGAGGTATGGATTTTCTCTCCTCTTACGACTCGAATCCGTATTGATTTGAAGTTTAATGAATTGTGTCGATGAAAGCAGGAAACGACCTTTGGGCATGCACTTGCGAGGAGATGAATGAAAAAGATAAGACGGGAATAAAGTGCTATAGCATTGGCTATGATGTTTTGGTACGAGTGTTTTAGCAGTGCTCAAAAGTGCTATAACATCATCTTTTATTTTCTATTTTGGTTGGATTAGGTGGATGCCAACTGGAGAGGAGGAAGAGGAGCAATAAAGGGCAAGGATAAATGTTAGCTCCTTGAAATATACATGTAAGTTAGGAGGTGGATGAAAAGATAAAGAGGTTACGAATAGAAGTGCTGTAGTATTACATATGATGTTGCAGCATGTACATGTTTTAATTATCGTTCTGTATTAAAATGAAGAAATGTTAAGTTTCTCTAAAATGTAATGTTCAATTAAAAAAAATGGCAACAATGTGCCTTATTTCGAAGTAAATGATCCAATAAAAAAAAATAATCGAAATCTGCATCAAGTTTGAGGTCTGATGCTTCCATTTTGCATCTCTTATGACTTAGGCAATTTTGTTTCTTATTTTGATCACCCTGGGTAAATTAGAAGAATCGGTAGCCATGACGTAGGGTTGAAGCTCAAACTTTGAGTCTCCTTTACTGTAGTCAGTGACTACCATCAGATGAGGTGTACCTTGACGGGTGCCTTAGGCGATATTTATAATGAAAAAGGGTGGTCAAAGTGTATGACAAATTGAGTTAACGAAAATGGATAATTAAAGAAATTCATGTATTTATGAAAATTTTCATGTGCGCATGTCAAGGCAGGTCAAGGAGCAAAGGAGGTGCAAGTATTCCCTCTTAGGAAGTTTCATCTTCGGGTAACAGATCAACTTTGATACAAGTGCTATAGCATTGGTTACCAATGTTGCTGTACGTGTTTCGTGGCACCCAATGCTACTGTAACATCACACTAATTAGGTGTCATAGCAACTACGAGTATTATGCATAAAATATTCTAATGTCAATTTTGTTGTGAAGGTTGAAAAGTTAGGTACATGGATTCCAATATAGCTGTTTTCAAGGATACGTACATAAAATCCCCACTACATATGGTAGTGCATATAATATTCTTTTTGACCAACGAACTGGAGGTTAAGATTACACTTATACGCAATATAATTGCGATGTTCCATAGAAGTGCAATCATTGACATCTGATGGGAAATTCGCATCACATGGCAGACCTTGCTAAATTTTTATGTCCATTACAACTATATCGTGAAATGCCGACCACTTAAATTTGGAGGTCAATACATCAAACTTTTATGTAGCCGTTAGCAGCGATGTGAAACGTAACTTCAGGTCAAATTATATATTGAATGCCGCCAAGAGTAATATTTTATATATTTATTTTTAGGTTGCGTTTTGGCAGAAGATTAGTGGGTGAGAGTTTACGGATGAGATATGAATAGTTTAAGGGTTTTTCTAAAAGAATTTTATAAATTTTTATTTATATTATATTGATATTATTTTTTATATTATATCAACATCAATACCTATTCATATCATAATATATTTACTTACATCATCTTCTATAAATATTAAAGATATTCACTTACATCATATTATAATATTAAAATATTATATATTAATATTATATCATTATAACAATCATTATAAGCATTAAATCCTTACAAATTAATCAACCAAATACCCTTTTAAACTTATTCTACTCTAAATCTATCTCAGGATAACACTATCTTTCAACCAAACACAATCTTAGGATTCAAAGATTACACATTCTAACTAGCGTGGTCAGCGAAGGTCGACAAGGGGGCCAAAATGATCGGCAGTGGCCACCGCTGTCCTCCCTTGTGTCAACTATGGAAGGATGGGAGGAGGAATCGTAGAGGGTGGGTGGTGAGGAAATGAAGGGATGAAATTTACAGGAGTATATTGTAATTTAGTAAAAGTTCATAGATATGGATATAAATATTTCTTTTTAAAATAATGAAAACTATCATAAAGATGGTGATGTAATTTTCATATCTTATACCATTACTTCCAATGGTGTCAGAGGAATATTTCAAGAAATATTCCCCCTTCTCATAGGTGTGTCTATATATATATATATATATATATATATATATATATATATATATATATATATAATGCAGCAAGAATTCAGATATATAAACATGAAAATTTCATTAATGTTCGTGAGAAGGGTATGCACGTAAGATTTCCGTCGATACGAACACAATGAAAGCAAACAATCCTCGTGCACTGTCATTTGTATCTTGTGTGTGTGAGAGAGAGAGAGAGAGAGAGAGCTCGTACGCTCTCATTTGTATCTTGTGACAGAGAGAGCGGGGGAGGGGTTATATCTCTGATTCTTACTTGCCAGATCTCTGGAGGTCGACTCCCCAATTATAAATCATGGTACTCTTTCTTCTTCATCTTTTTCTAAATATTTTGCCTTATTACAACATATAATGGTACTGTTCGTTCTTGCTTTTTTTTCCTTTTTCTACGAACTTACTGACTATAAGAGAAAGAGAGATAGAGGGAGATCCTGAGAATAGAGGAGTGCCCTCATCTGTGTTGGGTTGAGATTTCTCAGGAAAATTATAAGGTTGAGGGTATATGTAGTTGAGGGTATGGTATAAAACGAACAAATGGAGAAAAATAAGCAAAGCCCGTGTACAAATCCTCTGACAAAAAAGAAACGATGGACCTTTACAGCATATCATGATTACGAATTTACAATAACTCCTTATTTTTCAGGAGAACAGTTGGATGGTGGTATTTGATTGCCACCCTGCCATTTCCTTATCACCAAGCAATTGTTTTCGTTTATTTATTTATTTTTTCTCTCTAAGATAAGGAAGTGAGAGGATTCCCACGAGAGATTTTGCTCCTGTAAATGTTGTATTCGGCTTTGGAAAATATTGTATAATAAGGCATAGCCAAAACTGTAAACTTTTACAAAGGAATTATTGGCTGGAGAAATCCGATTTCGGGGCTTTTTTGGTTGGTGTTTGGACCCTAAAGTCGAAGCTTTAACTTTAGGGCCCAACGAAATAGCCCAACAACGTTGCGAAACTTTCCTTGTTCATGGAGATGAAATCCGTTGTACAATTTAGACATAGGTATTTTGATATTCGCATTTACTTTCAGAAAGTCGAGGAAGTATTTAGATTCGGACGTATATCAGATATGTTACCAAATATTTGAATAAATATTAACTTAGAATCGATTCAACGAAGATTGGGTTAGAGGAGCCCAATATTTCTCAAGTATACCGATGGGTAATAGACCCTTTGGTTTCAAATTTAGAAGACAAATGAAAGACATTTCAAGTAAATATAAGTCTTCGAAATGTCTCAATATCTCAAAAATCAATATAGATCAAAATTAATATCCAATATCTCATATCCCAACGAGACAGACGTCTAATCCGAGGTGTGAATCTGATCATAGTCAGATTAATTATATCACATCTGTTTTAGTTGGCAGTTGGCCTTCGCAGCCTTCTGCGACTCTGACAAGAACGTTTGCACTATTTAACATGTGTTTTTTATTGTTAGATGTAGAACGGACTATGACCACAATGTATAAAAAAATAAGTTTCTTTTTTTAATATCCCTGTAATTTCGTCGTCTCTAGACGTGATCCGAAAGGGACCTTGATCGGGTCCTTTGTGGGCTATCACAACTTGTTGTCAAATAATGATAAAAGAATAATAAATTGGTGATCCAATACTATGTCAAAGGTGCGTTGACGGGGTGGGGGTTGGCGTGTATTGGGTGAGGACCCTTTTTCTTGGGATGCAAAAAGTTCTCTTTTGTAAGGGATCCTTGGGAAAGAAAAAAAATGATGCCACATAGGTAGAATTATCTTCGTTAGATTGTCTCGTTAACTGTTTTGGTAACTCTATTTTCGTAATATCATTTTGATTCTTGTGTCTTTATGGTGGACACTAATTTTCGGTTGCATTTGGTACGAGGGATGAGAGTTATATTAGGATAAAATTTTGGAAGGATAAGTAGTTGGAAATTTGGTTGTGATATAAGAATTGGTAGTAAGAAAAAATAATTAGTAGTTGATTGGATCTTCTAAGTGATCGGAGGATTCGATTTAATAGTTTCATCAATCACATAGAAATAGGAGAATTGTTTATCTAGTTTCATCGTGAAAAAGTGTACGTCCGAGGGTAGGGTGGTGCTCCTAAATATACATTAGTAAAGAACAAGAATACAATATCTCTTTCTCTCTCGAATTTTTGGCTATTTATAGTGCTGGGATTAGTCATTTTGTGAGATCTTCTGATTGGATATGCTCATCGCCAGAGTATGTATGTTGTTAGGTTATTAATTGCGGCGGCTATGCCATCATTTATTGATGCTATGGCCACATTGGACTTTTTCTATTGTCTCCTTGTTGGTGTTGGATCCTTAGGCGGGTTGGGTCCTTTGGACCTGCCCGTATTCAAGCCCTTCTGAGTGTAAGCAGGTCGGATCCCCGAACCTGCTTGTATCCAATTTTTTTTGGGTTGGACCCTTCTTGTTGAGCTTTTCACGAACTTTTGAGTCCGATGACACCTTTTACCCCTCATTATATGCCTCTTACTCTCTAGCTAATAGATGCTTGCTGAGAGAGTAATTATAGTAGTAAAAACTCCACGATAGGTAATGCCTCCAAATGGTGCCTTAGCTATGTATCTAAGCGAGGGAGCATTTATTATGGAGTGGGATTTGCCCCAAATGTTCGCCTGTCATGTTGCCTAACCTTAAGATGTGGCTTCAGGCGTATTCGCGTGGTGTACTGTCGACCTTAGGAGGCGGGAGGAGGCACGTCTGCCTGTTGTATTACTGGCCTTAGGAGGTGATAGGAGGCATGTACGCCTGTATAATTTTCACGAGTAATAGCCAATTACTGCGGGATTTAAATTTTTTCTTGGTTTTTGACAACATCGGCATTAATTGTCGTCATGATTAGGCTTTAAGGTTTCTTAAAAAAAAAAGATTAGGCTTTAAGGCCTAAAATACCGCGCTTAACAGGGATGTGATTGGTATTATTGTTGTGCGAGATACGCACTTGCAGGTATTAAATGTCGGTAATGATTACCGAGGTTCCCTACCATAAAGGGGGTGTTTTTTGAAATCCTCATCGATATGACGGGATTTTATTTTTTGGAACTTGTGGCCAGCGAGGGGGAACTGCTTGCTACGAGGGTTATAAATAGGGGGTGTGGGGCATGGTAAATGCCCCACTTGTCCCTTAGCGAGTGCTCTCTGTTGGTGGTGTGGAGCCTTCCTGCTCAAGAGAAGCTTTAGGAGGTGTTGTCTCAGAGCTCCTTTTTCTAGCAAGTGTCGAGATGATGTTCACGATGTCTAGACTCGTGGGCAAGAGTAAGTCCTCCTCATCTTCGTCCAGCATCTCACCTAAGACAAGGGAGCTTTATACCTTTGCTTCCGACTTGCGTAATCGTTCAGCCATTAAGGAATTTTTAAGTGAGTACGGATTCGACGGAGTTTCGTTCCACTCCTGTGAGTGCAGATCCGCCTATGCTTGAACAGGTCTAAGGATTCACTCATTATTTGTAAATATGTCATTGAATATAGCGTCTGCATTCCCTTGAACCCCTTCTTGTGCTCGTTCTTCGTTTACTACTGCCTGGCCCCTTCTCAACTCAGCCCGAATTGTTGGCCAGTGTTGAATGCTTTTACTGCCACTTGCTTTGATTTGCGGATTGTCCTCCTCCTAGGCTTGTTCTGCTTGCTTTTCAGACTCATGCCTCTCAAGATCAAGGAGGGGAAACCCCCATTTGGTATGTATCATTGTATAGCTGACACACCAAATACCGTATAATTGACCTTCTCGACAGTTTGAAGGGTCTGGACCGCCATTTTTTCTTTATCCTTGTAGAGGGTCACGACATCCCGTATACCTGGCATGGTCCGTTTGACAAGGACCTGCACCTAGGCCTGAGGAGCTTGACCTGGTTGTTCAAGCGGAAGCCGATAGGATTGTGGAATTCGGGCCAATTGCCAGCTCAGAGCTCAAGCGGGAAGACGTTCGTGCGGCTTTATGGTGGGTCGCGGATTTGTATCCCACGCAATGTAAGTAGGGAGAAGGAGATAGTTGTAGAATGTGTAACCCCCTTTTGCTTGTTACTTAATGACTTGATAACTTCGTTGTTTGTTTGTAGCTTTGGTCGGTTTGCTCGACCAAAAATTCCCAGGTGATGAGGTAGCGGCTCCTCTCAACACTGGTTGCGTCTGGGGGAGGAGAGTCCCGTGGGGCGAAGCAAGGGAAGCCAGTCCTCTCGCTCCAAGGAGCCCAAGAGGAAGGAGGCGTGGGGGAGGGGGGTGCAAGGAGAAGGTGGAGACCCCTCTCAAGCACCTAAAGAGGGGTCTAGGGGATGTTCAGCTGTCCTCGTTCGCTTGTGAAAGTTCTAGTAGGGTGATGAGGTGTAGTTTATCATAGCTAAAATGTCCAAGTTAAGTTAGAAACTAGGTTAAACACTATCAAATTAACATAAAGAAAGGGTTAAGTGTAAGAATTAACAGAAAAGGCCTAAAATACCAAATTTGTGTTAAAAATGAAAAATTAGGTCATTTATTGAGATATTCTATTAATAAATACAAAATGATGATCCAATTACAAATTAGACACACAATTAAGTTCAAAAGATCAAATCAAAAGTGAAATTAACTTCTAATATGTTCAATTAAGCTTAAATAAAAATTTGGTAGCATTTGGACATCAATAGGACCTTACATTTAGAGATTCACATTTAGGTCCTTCATTCATATCATTTTATTCACTTTAAAAACCTTCCAGGAACTGTTTTGAAAGTTGTAGGGGCCTATTTGAAAATCCTAAGGACTATTCTGAATCTCTTCTTCATCACTTATGGGCCTCGCTGTAATCTTTCTACCCCTTCGCCACTATGGGCTTCTTTGCAAATCTTCTAATACACCTGTTGCGTGAAGTCGATTATAGCCGCTCACGAACATAGCTCATCCCAGCCATTCAATCTTCCATCCATTTGATCTGTGGCTCATGCTGATTCGAAGCTTCGTATGAATCCTCACGTAGCTTCACCTCTACCCCCAGATCCCATCCAACGGCCCATCTTCAATTTGGCTCTTCTCGCCCTCCTCTTCTCTCATCCTCGCAGCCCATGCCCTAATCGCCTAATCTCACCAATGCGGTGAGTGTAATCACTCTAAATCTCTACTTAAGCTGACCCTCTACTTGCGTGCACGCCATCGACCTCCTCTCCTACTTTCTTGAGGCGATCCCTTCGTCCCCTCCAATTCTTCTACCCCTTTCACTCGCCATATTAGTGACAGTGGTGTGGCTTTTCACCACCATTTCCTCCTTGTCGCTAGGGATGACGTATGCCTGAGGACGACCTTGAAGCTCCTCTTGTGGGCTTTTCCTTCACTGGAGATCTCCTTCCCCATTCTTCCTCCTTAGCCATCGACTTTGTTAGAGTAGTTTTGATTAGTAATTAGCATACAGTAGCTTAGTTAGGAGTAGATCAGTTAGTGAATCCACTGGTTTGACCGTTAGCTTAAGAGTAGATTAGCGTAGAATCACACACCCACCTCCTTTGATCAATTTAGATCAGAGGAGATGAATCCATTTCGTCCATTTGATCATTCATCTCCCCTCTCACATCACAATTTCATGTTTTGAATTTCCTCTCATTTTATTTCGCAAGTCACCCCTCCATCAGAGTCAAATTCTCATCTAATTGCTTTCTAGCTTTGAGATGAGGATTTACGCTCAAAATCCATTTAGGGGTCTCCCATTTATTTTAGAAATCCATAAAGGACCTTGATATGATTTAAAATGAAATCAGTTTGCTTGATATATTTTTAATTTGGATTTCAGTGCAAGATCATGAGTGTAACGACCCGGTTCCCGAGTCCCTACGAGATACGAGAACCGGACCGACTCAACTAATCCCAAGACCTAGTTGTCCAACGAGGAAGTAACCAAAAAAAGCAGTAAAATAAATCACATTCAGCATGAATATAACTAACAGTAAGAAAGTACAGCAGTAAGGAAAGAAACTACCACAGTATGTACCACCGCAACAGTAGAACAACATTCATAATATAATTTGAACTGCAGGTAAAGAAAGTGCAGCGGAAACAAGAACTACTCACTATAACGTAACAGAAAGAGGTACAAGAGACAGTGGTAACTCTACTGGACCCTACTCGGCCCAGCGTCCTCTGCAGTCGCTGACCCTGGTTGCTCAACACCTGGTCCTGAAAAAGGTAACGAGTGTAACACGTCAGCAAAACGCTGAGTAGAGTGGCAACTAAACTAAAGACAACAGTAGAGTTTACAGTAGCTGTTATGTTCGATTACTTTCTTTATTCACATCTTTCAATTGTCTCACTATTTCATTTATTCCCCAGATCTTTTTCTTGATCTCGAATGTTCCTCGTGGGAACGATCTTGATTGCAGTCTTTTCCAAAAAGTAGAAGTAGCATGTAGTGCTCTCCTGGCCGGGAGAGTCCCCCGTGGTGATGCTACCCTCAGTCAACCACCCCAAGGTCACTGACAGACGTAACGGTGACTACGGCACGCGCGATAAACGCACAGGTAGCTAACCCGTACTGGCACGCGGTTAGTCATTTCCGTTAACGGGTGCGCCCAAAGCACAGCATGGAACCAGTCCAGGGCAGAGCCCTCTCAGTAACAGGGGTCCAACCCCTCCACAGTAACCAAACCGGGGCCTTGCCCCTCCACAGTCCGCGCACCCTCGCCTGACTACCCTGGTTTGCCCCAGCGGGCCTAACAAGTCGGTGTGGGAGGCTAGCAGAACCCCGGGGCCCGTGGGGTAGCTAGTACCTCCCTACATTGGTAGCTCTCCTCGGTACTACGTACGCGAGGGCCAGCAAGTCGGTACAGAGTGGCCAGTCCTAACCCCGGGTCCCTGGGGCGGCTGGCTCCGCTCTGCACTAAACAGGGGGATAGTCGCTCTCCTTGGTACTCCATACTCAAGGGCCAGCTCACTTCCCCAATACTATTCCATTCACTTTCCAGGAGCTCTACTCCGACTTCCCCGTAGGGTTCCATCCTTTTTACTCAAACATCCAGGTTTCACTTTCCAGTTTCACATTCTTACAATCCATGTTCTCAACCACGTTATTTATTCACAACAGGCAGCTGTTAATTCAAATTACAGGCAGCTTTATATCTCTTTCCATTTTCCAAGACTGCAGTATTATATATTCCACTAATTTTCCCATCCTAGGAATCATGCCATATCCTAGGATCTATCATACAATCTAGTTTTCCAGTCCTAGGATTCATGCAACACCTATGAGCTATCATTCCATCTATTTCTCATTCCTAGGATTCATGCAATGTCCTAGGTTCTATTTATGGTTCCATAATTCAACAGATTTTATTAATAACTTAAAGCCACTCTACCAGGTACAACGGGAGAAATGGGGGTGTGGTCGGGAATCCCGCGTGCCTCCGCGACCCCCGAGACTGCAACAGAACGGGGTCCTATCAGAAGGATCAAACACAAGGAGTGTCTCAAAACAGTGTATAGCTACTGTAGACGGGTAGAGGAATTAATTCTGAAAAGAACGCAACTCGAATCGCGGAAAACGGAACCCGAACGGGCCCTAAACGGGTCAAAAACGACGACACTGTGCAAAATCAGACGTCTGGAACTTCTTCCAGACGTCTTAAAAAGTGGATCAGAGAATTACCTTGTTCAGCGTGGTTTCCCAGAAGTCCAGAATTCTGCGGGGACGTCTGGCCTAGCTCCCAGACGTCCGATGGTCACCCCGGACGTCTGGAGGTCGCTTCCACCGTCCGGTACTACGGCCAGATGTCTGATTCGCGATGGATGGCGAATCACAGAGCCTGCGCACACCCATCTCCCTCCCTCAGTACGGTCAATCGACAGGAAGGAAGAAGGAGACGGAAAACTCACCTTTCATACGTCTGGATGGTCTTCCAGACGTCGCCCTCGCCGTCTGGCTATCATCCCAGACGTCTGATTCTGGAAATTTTTCCAGAATCAAGGCGCCACTCGGCCTCCGCTCGCGACGCCACCCGCGTCGCACCTCGCGCGCCTGCTGCTCATACCGCAACAGTCCCCCCTCCGCGTCGCTCCGCGCCCCCTACGCCCTCCGCCGGCCGGCCCTAGCAGCCCCGGCGAGCTCGCCCTCACGGCAGAGCTCCGCTCTCGCACGCAGCACCTCCTCCGCGCTCACTGCGGCCGCCGCTGCCGCCCTCGCGCTCGCGCTCACGCTCACTGGCTGAAGGAGAAGAGAGAGGAGACGGTGGTGACGGAAGTGAGGGGAGGCGTGGCCTTTTAAGGCCGTGCGAGGAGAGAGGACGCGGCAGGGCGTCTGCAGCCGCAGGGAATAAACGAATATGCGAGTCTGCACGCTCAGGCGCGCAGACGACCCGCGTGTGTGGAAGATAACGGATTTCCAGACGTCTGGAAACGATCCCAGACGTCTGGTCCGACGTCTGGGCCACCTCCCAGACGTCTTAAAATACGTCTGGGGCACGCGTTCGTTACAATATAACAAACTCAAAGGAAGTTTCATCCTCGAAACTTGCGCCAACTAGGGTGCGGGAAAAGAGGTCCAATTAACCATAACAAACTCAAAGAGAACCGAAGCCGGTCCGAAAAGACGTACCCGCGAAAACCTTCGTGTACCGCTCCCGCATTGCCGCCTCAGGCTCCCATGTAGCCTCCTCGTACCGCTGGCTCCTCCACAAAACCTTTACCAGGGGTACTTGCTTTCGTCTCAAACTACGGACGGTTCGATCTTGGATCTGCACTGGCCGCTCGGGGTAGGTCAGGTCGTCGCCCACTTCAACGCTCTCGTGACTCAGTACGTGACTGGAGTCGGCTACGTACTTCCTGAGGTTGGACACGTGGAACACGTCGTGCACACCAGACAGCTGCGGGGGAAGGGCAAGTCTGTAAGCAACGGGTCCAACCCGCTCCAGGACCTCAAAGGGCCCCACAAACCTTGGCGCGAGCTTCCCTCTCACCCCAAACCGCTGTAAGCCCTTCATGGGCGAAACACGAAGGAAAACGTGGTCCCCAACCTCAAACTGCACCTCTCTGCGTCTCCGATCCGCGTAGCTCTTCTGTCTGCTCCTGACAGTGCGGAGTCGTCTGTGGATCTGCTCAACTACCTCCTGACATTGCCGGATCAACCTGGGGCCAACCTCCCACTTGGTCCCCACCTCAACCCAACTCAAGGTTGCCGTACACTTCCGTTCGTACAGAGCCTCGTAGGGAGCCATGCCGATGCTCGAGTGATAACTGTTGTTGTATGCAAACTCTGCCAGGGGCAGGTGCTCCTCCCAAGAGCCCCTCCTGTCCAGTACACAGGCACGCAAAAGGTCCTCAAGTGTCTGTATCGTGAGCTCAGACTGTCCGTTCGTCTGGGGGTGGTAAGCCGTGCTAAACCTCAACCTCGTCCCCAAGGCCTGCTGAAACTCAGCCCAAAACTGGGACGTAAAGCGGGTATCTCGGTCGGATACGATCTCTCGCGGAACTTCGTGTAGTCGTACCACATCACGGATATACCTCTCTGCCAACTGTGCTTGTCCCAAGGTAACTCAGATCGGCAAGAAACGCGCCGTCTTCGTCAGTCTATCCACTATTACCCAGACTGCGACGTGTCCCCGCTGGGTAACAGGTAAGCCCACCACCAAGTCCATGGTGATGCTCTCCCACTTCCACTCTGGCACTGGAAGCGGCTAAAGCGACCCTGCAGGCCTCTGGTGTTCGGCTTTCACCTGCTGGCACACTATACACTGCTGCACGAACTCACCCACATCCCGCTTCATCCCTCTCCACCAAAACTCGCGCCTCAAGTCGTGGTACATTTTTGTGTTTCCGGGATGTATGGTGAATCTGGAACCGTGTGCCTCAGTCAAGAGCTCTCTCAACAGCTCCTCGTCTCTGGGAACGCACAACCGTCCCCTCAAGCGTAGCACCTGGTCTGTGAAAGAGAAGTCCCCAGGGTCTCCTGACAGTACTCTGTCGCGCAAAGACTGCAAGTACGGATCGGCTATCTGCCCTGTGATGATGCGGTCTATCAGCTCTGGCCTGGTCTGCCGTGTCACCGTCACTGCCCCACAGTACCCTCGTAACTCTAGAGGTCGCCAACTGCCCACCTCCTCCAAAAGGCTCCAACTCTGTAACTGTAGACTGGCCAAGCGTGCGGGCGCCATACGGCTCAAGGCGTCAGCCGCCACATTGGCCTTTCCCGGGTGGTAGGAGATGCTGCAGTCGTAGTCCTTCAAGAGCTCCAACCAACGTCTTTGTCTCATGTTGAGCTCCTTTTGATCAAAAAGGTATCTAAGGCTCTTGTGGTCAGTAAAAATCTCGAAGGTCTCACCGTACAAGTAGTGCCTCCAAGTCTTCAGCGCGAAGACAACAGCTGCCAACTCTAGGTCGTGGGTAGGGTAGGTATGCTCATGGGGCTTCAGTTGCCGCGAAGCGTAAGCGACAACGTGACCCCTCTACATGAGTACACCTCCTAACTCCTGCAAGGAGGCATCCGTGTACACAACGAACCCGCCACTACTGTCAGGGATGGTGAGCATGGGAGCCGAGGTCAACCTCTCCTTCAGCTCCAGAAAACACGCCTCACAGGCGTCTGTCCAAGCGAAAGGCATGTCCTTCCGGGTCAACTGTGTCATAGGACAGGCAATCTGCGAAAACCTCTGATGAATCGTCTGTAGTAGCCTGTTAGTCCCAGAAAACTGTGAATCTCAGTGACTGAACGCGGTCTCTCCCACCTGAGCACTGCCTCGACCTTGGCTGGGTTCACCGCCACGTCGTCTCCAGAGATCACATGACCTAGGAAGGTCACCTCCCTCAACCAGAACTCGCACTGCTGTATTTGGCATACAGCCGGCGTCGTCTCAGAGTGTCCAGAACCATCCGCAAATGCTGTCCGTGCTGCGTCCGATCTCTAGAATAGATGAGTACATCATCTATGAAAACCACCACGAACTGGTCCAAGTACGGTCTAAACACCCGGTTCATCAGGTCCATGAAAGCAGCGGGGGCATTGGTCAGCCCAAACGGCATGACCAAAAACTCGTAGTGTCCGTACCGGGTGCGGAAAGCTGTCTTGGAGACGTCGGTCTCCCTGATCCTCAACTGGTGGTATCCAGACCTCAAGTCTATCTTGGAAAACACCGTGGCACCCCGCAACTAGTCAAACAAATTGTCGATCCTCGGCAGCGGATATCTGTTCTTGATGGTGACCCTGTTCAGCTGTCGGTAGTCCACACAAAGGCGTATGGTCCCATCCTTCTTCACAAACAGTACTGGGGCTCCCAAGGGGGACGCACTGGGCCTCACGAAACCTTTCTCCAAAAGGTCCTGCAACTGGGACTTGAGCTCTCGCAGCTCAAGCGGTGCCATTCTGTTTGGCGCGGTGGAGATGGGGCTGGTCCCTGGTACTAGTGATATCTCAAACTCAGTCTCACGCTCGGGCGGTAGTCTTGGTACCTCGTCTGGAAACACGTCGGGGTACTCTCTGACCACCGGGATGCTCTGGAAGTCTGCCACAGGGCTGGGCTCTGCCACCACACAAGCTAGGAAGCCCTCACACCCCTGGCTCAAAAGTCTCGCCGCCCGAAGTGCCGAAATGCACCTGAAACCTCCGTCCACTGGCTGTCCGTGAAACTCGAAAGAAGGCAACTCCAGAATGGAGAAAACAATCTTCCTCTCAAAACAGTCCACCAAGGCGTGGTAAGCGGACAGCTCATCCATCCCCAGAATCACTCCAAAGTCCTCCATCTGGATCATAATCAGGTCAGCTGGTAGGCTATGTCCTCCGCTGCTGACCTCGCAATCCGTGTACACCTTCTCAGCTACAAACAGCTGGCCACTCGGACCTCTGTTTACGAACAGATTCTCTAACAGTGTATAATCCTGGTCCAAACTAACTGCGAAACTGGCTGCGACAAACGAGTGCGTAGTGCCAGAATCGAAAAGCGTGTAAACGAGTCTGCCAGAAACTGAAACCATACCTGCTACCACCGATCCCGAAGCTCTGGCGTCCCTGTGTGTGAGGGCGTTGATACGCCCCTCTGCTCTAGGTGCGGACGAAGCAGCCACACTCTGCGTCGGACGGGTAGGTGCTGGCCGGTACCCTCCTCGCGACTGCTGTCCTCCTCCTCGCGCTTGGGAACTGCGGCCTCCTGCTCGCCCTCTAGTGCTTTGCGCGGGGAGTATCTGCTGACCCCCTGCCCTAGATGGGCAATCCCTCCTGACGTGGCCCGGCTGGCCACACTGGTAGAAGAGGGGAACCCGACTCCCGCCCTCAGTGGGTCCCTGCTGTCGGCTAGGCGGGGGTCCGGTGCTGGCGACTAGCCCCTGTCGAGGGCCCCCAAAGGCCACTGATGGCCCTGCACAACGTGACGGCTCTCCTGCGGACGCCACGTGTCTCCGTTCTCGCCGGCCCAGTGACAAGTCTGGCTGGAAGGGCCTCTTCTGCCCGCCGTCGGTGTCTCGTGCGGACGGGTTGGTCTCCTCGTAAGTCATAGCTGCCTCTACCACCCTCGAAAACGTAGGCAGCTTCAGGGGTTTGACATACCCCCGGATCGCAGGCCGGAGCCCCTCGGTGAACCTCCAAAGGCGCTCCTCCTCAGTGGCTACCGCTGTCGCTGCAAAGAGGGACAGCTCCAAGAAACATGTGCGGTACGCGCTCACAGTCATCGTCCCTTGGCGGAGAGTGTGGAACTCCCGCCTCCTCTGGTCCTGCCACGTCTGGGGAAATTACTGCTTGCAGAAGAGGGTGACGAACTGGTCCCACGTCAGCTCGTCCCTCTCTTGTCCCCGGACCGCCCTCCACCACCGGTGTGCCGCACTCTCTAGCTGGTACGTGGCAAAGGCCACGCGGTACTCCACCGAGGGGCGAAGGGTGTTGAAGATCTTCTCCAGCTGCTCAAGCCAGTCCTCTGCCTCGGTCGGGTCCTCATCCCCCTTGAAGGAGGGGGGCTTCAGCTTCCGGAACTGTCTAAAAAGCTCGAAGTGGCGCTGTAGGGGAGGTGTTGGTGCACCTCCAGGAGAAGGTGCCTCGTGTACAGAAGTGTCGGAGGAAGGTGGGGGCGACTGCGACCCATCCCCTCCCTCGTGTCCAGCGCCGTGTCCGTCGCGTGGTCCTACAGAGGACTCCCCCTCTGCAGCCCCAGGAGGAGGTCCTCGGGGCGGTGGGTGGAGCTCCTCTCGTACAATGTCCCGTATCAGTCTGGCGAGGTCCTGGGCCAGGATGCCTGGGAGTGGTGGCTGGTCCACCGAGACGTCAACAACAGCACGTCCACCTCGCCGACCTCGTCCTCAGCTGCGCCCGTGGCCAGTCTCGCCAGTCCCGCGACGAGGCATCTCCTGTAAGGAGACGCGAAACAAAACGGAAAAAAAAACGTCAAAACAGACGGTATCTAACGAAACTTCTAAGAGCTCATGTCAAGAGATAGGTTGTGGTGGCTACTCTAGTTATAAACATGTGAATTGGTTATTTTCCAGTCAATTGATTCACTTCTCGGGACGACCTTGCTCTGATACCATCTTATAACGACCCGGTTCCCGAGTCCCTATGAGACACGAGAACCGGATCGACTCAACTAATCCCAAGACCTAGTCGTCCAACGAGGAAGTAACCAAAAAAAGCAGTAAAATAAACCACATTAAGCATGAATATAACTAACAGTAAGAAAGTACAGCAGTAAGGAAAGAAACTACCACAGTATGTACCACCGCAACAGTAGAACAACATTCATAATATAATTTGAACTGCAGGTAAAGAAAGTACAGCGGAAACAAGAACTACTCACTACAACGTAACAAAAAGAGGTACAAGAGACAGTGGTAACTCTACTGGACCCTACTCGGCCCAGCGTCCTCTGCAGCCGCTGACCCTGGCTACTCAACACCTGGTCCTGAAAAAGGTAACGAGTATAACACGTCAGCAAAACGCTGAGTAGAGTGGCAACTAAACTAAAGACAACAGTAGAGTGTACAGTAGCTGTTATGTTCGATTACTTTCTTTATTCACATCTTTCAATTGTCTCACTATTTCATTTATTCCCCAGATCTTTTTCTTGATCTCGAATGTTCCTCGTGGGAACGATCTTGATTGCAGTTTTTTCCAAAAAGTAGAAGTAGCACGTGGTGCTCTCCTGGCTGGGAGAGTCCCCCGTGGTGATCCTACCCTCAGTCAACCACCCCAAGGTCACTGACAGATGTAACGATGACTACGGCACGCGCGATAAACGCACAGGTAGCTAACCCGTACTGGCACGCGGTCAGTCGTTTCCGTTAACGGGTGTGCCCAAAGCACAGCATGGAACCAGTCCAGGGCAGAGCCCTCTCAGTAACAGGGGTCCAACCCCTCCACAGTAACCAAACCGGGGCCTTGCCCCTCCACAGTCCGCGCACCCTCGCCTGACTACCCTGGTTTGCCCCAACGGGCCTAACAAGTCGGTGTGGGAGGCTAGCAGAACCCCGAGGCCCGTGGGGTAGCTAGTACCTCCCTACACTGGTAGCTCTCCTCAGTACTACGTACGCGAGGGTTAGCAAGTCGGTACAGAGTGGCCAGTCCTAACCCCGGGTCCCTGGGGCGGCTGGCTCCGCTCTGCACTAAACAGGGGGACAGTCGCTCTCCTTGGTACTCCGTACTCAAGGGCCAGCTCACTTCCCCAATACTATTCCATTCACTTTCCAGGAGTTCTACTCTTACTTCCCCGTAGGGTTCCATCCTTTTTACTCAAACATCCAGGTTTCACTTTCCAGTTTTACATTCTTACAATCCATGTTCTCAACCATGTTATTTATTCACAACAGGCAGCTGTTAATTCAAATTACAGGCAGCTTTTTATCTCTTTCCATTTTCCAAGACTGCAATATTATACATTCCACTAGTTTTTCCATCCTAGGATTCATGCCATATCCTAGGATCTATCATACAATCTAGTTTTCCAGTCCTAGGATTCATGCAACACCTAGGAGCTATCATTCCATCTATTTCTCATTCCTACGATTCATGCAATGTCCTAGGTTCTATTTATGGTTCCATAATTTAACAGATTTTATTAATAACTCTAAGCCACTCTACCAGGTACAACGGAAGAAATGGGGGTGTGGTCGGGAATCCCGCGTGCCTCCGCGACCCCCGAGACTGCAACAGAACGGGGTCCTATCAGAAGGATCAAACACAAGGAGTGTCTCAAAACAGTGTATAGCTACTGTAGACGGGTAGAGGAATTAATTCTGAAAAGAACGCAACTCGAATCGCGGAAAACGGAACCCGAACGGGCCCTAAACGGGTCAAAAACGACGACACTGTGCAAAATCAGACGTCTGGAACTTCTTCCAGACGTCTTAAAAAGTGGATCAGAGAATTACCTTGTTCAGCGTGGTTTCCCAGAAGTCCAGAATTCTGCGGGGACGTCTGGCCTAGCTCCCAGACGTCCGATGGTCACCCCGGACGTCTGGAGGTCGCTTCCACCGTCCGGTACTACGGCCAGATGTCTGATTCGCGATGGATGGCGAATCACAGAGCCTGCGCACACCCATCTCCCTCCCTCAGTACGGTCAATCGACAGGAAGGAAGAAGGAGACAGAAAACTCACCTTTCATACGTCTGGATGGTCTTCCAGACGTCGCCCTCGCCGTCTGGCTATCAACCCAGATGTCTGATTCTGAAAATTTTTTCAGAATCAGGGCGCTACTCGGCCTCCGCTCGTGATGCCGCCCGCGTCGCACCTCACGCGCCTGCTGCTCAGACCGCAGCAGTCCCCCCTCCGCGTCGCTCCGCGCCCCCTACGCCCTCTGCCGACCGGCCCTAGCAGCCCCGGCGAGCTCGCCCTCACGGCAGAGCTTCTCTGTCGCACGCAGCACCTCCTCCCCGCCCACTGCGGCCGCCGCTGCCGCCCTCGCGCTCGCGCTCACGCTCACTGGCTGAAGGAGAAGAGAGAGGAGACGGTGGTGACGGAAGTGAGGGGAGGCATGGCCTTTTAAGGCCGTGCGAGGAGGAGAGAGGACGCGGCAGGGCGTCTGCAGCCGCAGGGAATAAACGAATATGCGGGTCTGCGCGCTCAGGCGCGCAGGCGACCCACGCGTGTGGAAGATAACGGATTTCCAGACGTCTGGAAACGATCCCAGACGTCTGGTCCGACGTCTGGGCCACCTCCCAGACGTCTTAAAAGACGTCTGGGGCACGCGTTCGTTACAATGAGGTTTTGATCAAATTGAGTTTTGAAGGGCTTTTTATCAAGCGAATTGATGTATTTTTGTGTGAGTCAATACATGGTTGTGAATCTGAGAAGATGCCAGTGACGAATTTTTTCTCAGATGAGCCATGATTGGATTTGACATGAGTTGGGGATTTTATGATCTTGAATGTGTGGGAAAGCCAAGGAGAATCAACCTTGTTGATTTGAGGCTCTACCATGTATTTTTGAGTGGAATTGTTGTTTGGGATTTTGATTTCAAACCTAAGGAATTTTTAATATTCCTTAAGGTTTGAGACAATTGGGATTCAAGATTGGATGTATTGGACGGATTCTAACACCTCCTTCGTGCTGTCAATAGCATTAAGAAGGTGTTAGATCAGTAGTTTTTCCTGATTTGAAGTGAATATCACTGTTGAGAATTTTTTGATGAGAAGTTTGACACCTCAATCTGGTTTCAACGTGATTTTTAGACCTTGTCAGACTTTTAAAGTGCTTTGTGTTGTTTGTAGAATCCCAATTAATCAACACAGTAAATAGTTGCATTAGTAGCTACATATCCATCTGTTTCAACTCTAAATTTGATGCAAATCGATTTTAACTTGAGAAGTACACCTGATTTGGACTTTAAAACATCCCAGATCAAACTTCACTAAGACTGATCTTGGGTGTTTGTATATTGAAATCCCTATGTCGAATCTGCTGAATTTAGATATGGCTGCATAGTAGCCTTGGCAAAGATCTTAAGACGTCTGAGTAACTCCTTGAAAGTTGCTGAGGGTCACTGTAGCTGCTTTTGTTGTCACTGTTGCTGTTGCAGCTGTCCACTGTTGGGTTGAAATTCATTAGAGCAGTGGTTTGGATTTGGATTGTTTTAAATAGCTGATATGTTCTAATTGTTGTATACTATGTGTACAAGCTTTCATGTACAATTAAATGTCTTTTGATCTCATTTGTTAACTTGTAATCTAATTTTTAATCCTTTGTCAGCTAGCATGGGTGTATAACTGTCCACATTTGAAAATTAATAGAAAAATTGAGTGAAAATCATGTTTATTTGATCGAACATCTTTTATATGGCCTGTTGAGCATAAATAAGCCCACCACTACCATTTCAGATTTCAACCCCTCATATAATGCCTTAGGATTCACATGAAACAACCCATTAAGGCCTAGAATGAGCTTACTTTGTACATAAATAAAAACATCTTAAAAATTTAAAAAAAATAAAATAAATGTGTAGCGAGTAGGATTAGCTTTATTTTTAAGTGCATGTCAAATTTCATGGTATTTTTAACCCTTAGCTTGGTAGAATATACCAGCCGACGGTTCAGTATACCTTGGAACTTAATAAAAGACATCAATATGAAAAATACAAAAAATAACTCCATTCTTCTTATCTCTTTCTTTCTCTCTTATCCCCTACCTCTATAAAAACATATAAAACACATAAAAATCAGAAAAACTCAAAAAATACTCAAAATATTACCTAAACTATATATATATATATATAAGCTATATACTAAGCCATATATGTAAATAGTGTAAAATATGTACATAATATGTATATATAACTTATGTATATATTCTATAATGTAAATTAAGTATTTAAGATAAATTAAATCATATATAACTTATCTGTATAATTATTTATTAATTTAATTAATGTATATGTACTATAAATTATATAAATTAATAAACTCCTGTAAATAACCTTATTTATTAGTGATACTGTAAATATATAATCACGTATATATAATGTACACTAAGACTCCAGTAATATAATTTAATTATATATGTATAATAAATAATTAATTTATTAAGTAAGTTACTAACTTAAATTAAAATAAATTAGTAAATTAAGTTATTAATGAACTAATTTATATTTTACATTTTTATTATAGTATTTTAAGTAATTTAAACTAATTTAACTATATTTATATTGTGTTATACTATTTATACCTAATTTATATGTATAATAGCCTGAAAATAGATATTTAAATGTATATATATTAAAATAAAGCGTGTAAAATATAATAAAAATATGTAATAAATACTTTAATATGTATATTACTACCGTACTAAATCAATTTGATCATTAATTAACTAATTTATAATTTAATTAGTAAATTAAACCTTAATTTAACTTGTATAAATGTCAAACTTTAGCTAATTTATTTATATGGTAAATATAATTATTTTTGAAAATAAAATATATAATTATATAGACATATATAAGGGCTTTGCATACATATAATTTATTTGGAAAATAGAATTAATTTGGGCCCTCAACTCGAGGGCTAAATCTACCAAATCAGAATGTAGCAGTGCTTGATTTCAGCTGTTGAAATCGACGCAATAGCGCCACATCGTGGCCTGATGAATGCTCGCTCCCATATAAATTGTTTTTGTGATTTGCCCCATTTAGTTGTCATGGGGGTGCCTGCAGACACGCACACAGACGTACCCTGATTTGTGCATTGGTTTGAAATTAGAGTGTGGCGCATGGCCAAGGGCTATGCACTGTGTATGGGTCTGATTAGGCACAGTAATAATTATAAATGTATATAAATAAAAGATATCTTTAGTGATAGATATATTCATCACTGTAGATAGTATTATATGTTAGTATAGATAATAATTTTTACCTTAGCTTATGTATATAGTTTTTTAAGGTTGTAGTGATACTTTTATATGTCGCTGTAGATATATTATATGTTACTGTAGATATTAGTAAGTTAAGTTATGTTAGTATAGTATATATTATTACTTATTATTGTACATATATCTAAGTATTATTATTAATAGTTATAAATAGATAATATAGGGTATTTGTTTATGATTTTTGATGCTTATTTGTATATAATTATTTTCAATTATTGTAATTATTTCTAATTCATTCTTTCGTAAATAATTGATTTATTATTTGATTCTTTAATTCATTCATTCATTCTTGTACATAAAATCAATCTTTTTGGAATTAAAGAATATTATTGGACTTAAAGAGTGATGTATATTAATAACTGTCTCCCGGTAACGACCTGGAATTAACCAGTAAAAATTAAGTATATAAATAAAATTAACGTGACAACGGTTTGTATTTGTGACATATACTACAACAATGACGTTTTAAAACCCCTTTTTAGTATGAACCAGTAGTCGTCAACCATATTTTTGGCATCGTTGCTGAGGATAAAAGCCTGACAACAACGCTTTATTGTGTTTGTTTGATGAATATCGCAAAAAGTTGATTACGGAGCAGAAGTGGGGGATGCCCCAGTGGATTCGCTTGTCCCCTCAAACTCGTCTAGGCCACCAGAGGGGTGTGTCATCCTCGACTCATCCTCAACTCTCTGTTTGCTGCCGCAGCTAAGAAGGCTCCTTTAGGCAGTGCAAGTGCATCTAGTGCCCCGTTCAAGCCAGCCAGCGCCTTCTCTAGGTTGGTGCAGGAGGTGGCCATGTTCGAGGGCTTCCTTAGTGGGAGCATTTTCGTACAGCTACACTATAGGCGGAGCTCGATGGGGACGAGGGTGCAGGTGGACCCTTCGAGCAGAGGAGGGCTTGGGATGATAGGGAAGACGATCGGATCTACCAAGGGATTTGTTTTGTAAGCTGCCAGCGCCGGGACTATACCTAGCTGGGTAGTTCCAATCCCAGTTGAAAGTCTTGGGGGGTCCAGTGGTTCGGGTGGGGGGCTTGCCATGAAGAGGCAACTCATCCAGCATTTGGAGGATGCCATCTCCTGGGCCACCTCCCAGTCAGGGGGCATGCAATTGAACCATGTATTCTACTACTTCCTTGGAGTGGTAAGCTTTGTCTCAATTTGCCCTTTACTTATCCTTTCGGAAGAAGTTTTTTTATGTCTGCCCATGGCTGTGAGTAGGTGGAGCTTTTGGGGACAACCTTTGCTCCCCATGGCGGTGCTCCTGCTGGTGCCACTAGGCCTAGCGAGTCTTCTGGAGCGGTTGAGATGACCGCAAAGTGGGCTATGATGACTAGGGCAAAGAAGTGCGACTTTGCTCGCTGTGTGGAGGAGGCGCCAACCGCCCGAGAGAAGGCAAAAAAGAGAGCGGAGGATGCCCTTTGTCAGTTGCAGTCGCAATAGCAGATGGCCCGCCAAGTCTCCTGGCTGGAGGAGGAGCTGAGGAAGGCCCGGAAGGCTTTGAGGTGAATTGCCGCCCAGGGTGAGAGGTTGAAGGATAGCCTTATTGAAGCTCACAAAATTGAAGTTGTGGCTCTGCAAGGCTTATTTGAGCGCTTGCAGACTTCTTGCACCAACATCCTCTCTCTGAAGGAGGAGGTGTAGGTACTAAAGGCTGAGTGCTCTTCGATGGTGGAAGGCTATGAGGCGGCCCTTGAGGAAGAGCGCGTTTTCCTGGGCACAGCCATCGACAAACATGCCGAGGTATCGGCAAGTGAGGAGGTGCTGAAGGCTAACCTTGGCAAGGCTCAGCAACTCGCAGAGGATCAAAGCAAGTCGGTACGCGAGCTGGAGAGGGCTGGCCAGCTGGGGCTCAATCCTGACATGGTGATGAGGTTCTTTGCCACTGACCCTTCCATGGAGGAGAACCAGGAGGCCTTGTCCAGGGAGGTGGGGAAGCACACCCTGGCGATGGTGCAGGCCCTGTTGGAAGGCAAACGCACCTCTGTGGAGGAGCTGTGTGGCTAGTCTATGGACCAGCTCTTGTCCGAGCATGACCGTCAAAAAAGTTGAGGGTCATGTTGTGGACAAGTCTCCTATAGAACTGCCTAGGGAGGAGGCAGAACTAGAGCCCTCGAGCCAGCTGGGAAGCCCGACCCTTGAGGAGGAGGCGCCTAAGTTGGATCCGTCAAGAGCTGCGAGAACGCCAGTTCTTCTGAGCAGTTCTCCTCGCACCGCCTCTTCGCTGCCAAAAATGCCTGGGACGGACATCTTCGAAGACTAAGAGTGAAGGCACTTAGTCTTCGGAGTGGTCCTGTTATCTTTTCTCTCTTTTTTTTAGATGTAACGGGCAACACTCTTTTGAATGAAAGAAAATTTCTATCTTTATTACTTGTCTGTGTTTATACATGGTACAAATGTAAGTTGCTTGCATGCCAACTGTGGGGGATGCTTTTGCCGCGTAGAGTCTGTAACTCGTGACGTCTCCCAGACTGTCTTTGCGAATCGTATAAGGCCCTTCCCAGTGTGCATCTAATTTTTCCCCTGACTGACTTGGCATGGAGACTTCACACTTGCACAGGACTAAGTCTCCTTGGGAGAATGTCCGTTTACGAACCCGCATATTATAGGAAGTAGTGGTCGCTTCCTTATGTTTTAGCGCTACCTTTGATGCCTTATCTAGCTCATCCATAACGTCTAAGGACAGGTGAACTTGGTCATCATTTGTGGCGGGGTCATAGAGTTATGTCCTGTAAGTGGGGAGGACTGTTTCGATAGGTAGTCGGGCCTCCATGCCATATACCAGGCTGAATGGTGTATGGCCCATGGAAGTCCTCTAGCAAGTCATGTAACCCCAAAGCATGTCCGGTAGCTCGTCTGCCCATCTCCCTTTGGCTGAATCTAGTTGGCATTTTAGTGCTGAGATGATGGTGCAGTTGGTCACTTCCGCTTGCCCGTTCGCCTGTGGATGTCCCACAGACGTAAAGCATAGGCAGATATCCCAGCTGGTGTAAAATTCATCGAATTTTTTGTAGGCAAACTGGGTATCATTGGTCTATGACAATGTACTAGGATATCTCATATCAAGCTATAATGCTTTTGCAGACGAAGGAGATAACTCTATTAGTTGTCAAGCTGGCCATGGCCTTAGCTTCGACCCATTTGGGGAAGTAATTGACATCCAGTATGAACTGGTTCTGACTTAAGGCTGGTGGGAAAGGGCCAACAAAGTCCATGCCCTATTTTGCAAAGGGGATGGGTGACATCACAGGCACTAACTTTCCATGCGGCAAGTGGTGCAAGGTAGCGAACCTCTGGCACTTGTCACACTTGAGCATGAAGTCTTTGCAATGTTGCTTCATTTGGGGCCAGAAGTAGCTCGCCTAGAATAGTCTGCACAGAAGTGCCTTGTACCCTTCGTGATTTCCGCACACGCCTCCGTGGGCTTCTCGAAGGGCTTGTATTGCTTCCTTTTTTGTTAGGTAGCGCAACAGGGGGGTGGAATACCCCCGCTTGTACATTTGTCGCTCTATCAAGGTATACCTTGAGGCTTTCAAGTGGATAGCCTTAGGCCGTGATTCCCTCGGGAGTAGCTCACCAGAGTTCAGATAGGTAATGATAGGCATCATCCAAGAGATGAACTGCTCTATTGCAAACGTCTTAGGAGTAAGGACAATTGGCTCTTTTAGGGTCTAGAGGCAAATATCTTCCTCTTGTCCCAGAGAGATGGCAGCAGCGAGTCTAGCCAACGCGTCCGGCAGGGGGTTGTCTGCTCTAGACACCTGCCTGATCGGGACAGTCTTAAAGTTTGCCAACTCCTCTTTGACCTTGTCAACGTACAAGGTCATGTTTGGATCTCGAGCTTGGTATTTACCATTTATTTGGTTGGCGACCGGCTGGGAGTCCATGTAAATCTCTAGCGAAGTGACTCTTGTGGATTTGGCTACCTGAATGCCTGACATCATGGCCTCGTACTCCTCCTGGTTATTGGATGCAAGGAAGGCCAATTTGATGATGTATTTATGGGTAATGCCGTTTAGGGCTGAGTCTGGGGCGGTCAAAGCTATCCCGGCCCCAGACCCGGCTATCATAGACAAACTGTCAACATATAGCTGTAAAGGGAGAGGAGGAAGGCATCAGGATCCGTGAATTCCACCACAAAATCTGCCAGGACTTGTCCTTTGATGGCTCTCCTTGGCTAGTACTTGACATTGAATTCCACCAACTTCATAGCCCATTTGATCTGTTGTGCAGACACTGTGGACTTATGTAGCATTCACCCAAGGGGTAGTCTAACAGGACCATTATAGTATGGGCTTAGAAGTATGGTCGTAGCTTCCTAGCTGCAATGACTAGAGCTAGCCTTAATTTCTCGATGATCGTATACTTAGCTTCTGCACCTTGATAGGTTTTGCTAACAAGTATACGGATCGCTGTGTCCCCCCCTCTCGTCGACTAGAAAGGCCTTGATGGCAGACACAGATGCCGCCAGGTATAGTGAAAGGATCTTCCTGGGTTGGGGAGCCGTTAAAATGCGGGGACTTTGGAGCACGACTTTGACTTCCTCTAAGGTCTTCTGGTAGTGAGAGGTCCAGTGGGTGGTGGTATAGCCTTTGCCCCTTTTTATGCACTCGAAGGGGAGGCATTTGTCGGAAAATTGAGACAAGAATTGACCTAACGAGGCGATCTTGCCAACTAACGATTACATCCCTTTCAAAGTGCCTAGCGATTGTAGGTCTATGATTGCCTAGATCTTGTCCGGGTTGGCTTCGATCGCCCAGTTGGAATCCAAGAACCTTAAAAACTTGTCGGCAGAGACCCCAAAGGTACACTTGTCGGGGTTCAGGCGGAAGCGAGTGCTCCTTAGAATCTAGAACACCTCTGCTAAATATTCTAAATGTTAAGGGAAATTAGATCCCTTTACAAGCATATCGTTTATGTACACCTCAAATGATTTTTCTATTATTTTTTAGAAAATCATATTTACAAGGCATTGATAAGTTGTTCCAGCGTTTTTCAAGCCAAAGGGCATGACTCTATACTGAAACAGACCCCTATCGGTGATGAAGGAGGTGTGAGGTCTATTTGTTGGAGCAAGGTTGATCTGGTGATACTTGCTATAGGCGTCTAGGAAGGACATTTGGGATTGTCCGCTACAGGAGTCCACTAGGGCGTCTATCCTTGGCAGGGGGAACTTGTCCTTTGGGCAGGCTTCGTTGAGGTTGGTGAAGTCTATGCACATGCACCATTTGCCATTGCTTTTCTTCACCATTACCACGTTAGAGAACCATGTTGGGTACAGGGATTCTTTGATGAATCCAGCTTCTAGGAGTTTTTGGACTTCGACTTCAGTCGCCTGCCATTGCTCGACAGATTTGTGCCAACACGCCTGGTTGATCGCACGGGTGCCTGTTTGGATGTTCAGATGGTGCTGGATCAAGGACAGGTCTACTCCAGGTAGGTCGTTGGTGGACCAAGCGAAAACATCTGTGTTGGCCTAGAGCAAGAGTAGCAACTCCTATACCTCGGAGGGATCAAGGTCCGCTTTGACCCGAACGAGCTTGGTAGTATCGTCAGGATACATTTGTATGGCCATGGTTGAAGAGCCTGGCTGTAGTCTCGAAGTCGCTGGCGAATCAGTTGGAATTATCTCCTACTGGATTGCCTGGACTTGGTTTCTTTTCTTCCCTCATTTTTGTGGCTTGGGGGGCTTTGGCTCCATGGACCGATCTGGCTCAATCTTGAGGAGCTCGTACCCGACCATCTGATCCCCGTGTACTATTCCTACTCCGTGTGGAGACTAGAAAAGCACAAATTGGAAGTATGACGAGGGGATTAGGCGAAAGGCGTGGGTAGTTGGGTGACCGAGGATGCCATCGAATGTTACCGTCAATCTAACCACTATAAACATGGTCGTCCGGTTGAGGTGCTTGTCCCCGTCGCAGACGGACAAGGGGAAGCTGATTTCTCCCTATGGTTGTTGAATCTTACAACTGGGTGAGTTGAAGGGGAGAGGTGTTTTTCTATGAAACTCAACCGGAGTAGTGTTTTGGAGAAGAGGACATCAACGACACTACCCTCGTCCACAAGGAGCTGGGGTTGTTGTCCTGCTAGCAGGAGCATCACTAGCAGCGGGTTAGTATGCTCTGCTCAATTTGGCAGGGCGACAAACAGTTTAGAGGCTGCCTGCTTGACGGGGCCTCTCTCGCCCCATTGAAGAGTAGGGAACACGTGACAAGCCACCTGTTCGGAGGGGATGAGTCGTTGATCAGGGGTGGCATTGACCCCAAAAATCACTTCAACCTTCGTGCCCGCGGAGGGCGGGTGGTGATTGTTTTGGGGTAAACCAGGCATAGCCACCACTCAGCCAGGGAGAGCAAGGGGGATACCGCTTGTTCAAGGCGGCGGGCCACGATGTTGTTGGGCTCCCAGCACTGGATAAGGACCGTGTTGACCCCACGAAACTACTGAAGCTTTTCCTTGTGGTAATCTTTTATGCCCTCTATGGGTCCTTTGCCCTTATCCTAACCATCATTTTTCCTGACAAAGTGGGTCAAATTTTCATGTTGGATCTAGAACTTGATCTGGTCCCGGAGGTCTTGATAGTCTTCAGTGGCATGCCCCCAGGTCTTGTGGTATTTGCAATAGGTCCCGGAGTCAGCCTTCTTCTTCATCAGCTTTGGCGGGGGTAGTAGGTCTTTGTCTGTAGACCATACCTCTACCAACACGTCCGCCTGGTTCATGGCAAGGGGAGTGTATTCTTTGAAGCAAACCTGCCTAGGCTAGGGGGGGTCCACTATTTCGGCCCTTAGTTGGCCGATCATTCCTCCGCTTTGGGAAGCTAGCTTTGCACTTGTTGAAGCGGCTGGCCCCACGGATGGAGACGAGGGTGAAATCTACCGGGGCCTACTTCTCCTTGACTGGGATGGCATAGTCTCCGTATCCCTCTGCTAGTCGGTTGCGGGAGAGGAAAGAGTTATCCTGTTCCACGAACCTTGTAGCTCTGTCTTAGAAATTCGCCATATCTCTAGGTGGGAAATCGTTGATGTCATACCAAAACCTTTGAGTTCAGAGTTCTGACTTGAAGTATTGGATGGTGATGGCATCGTGAGGCCACTTACATTTGAAATACTAGGCCTTGAATCGGTCTAGGTAGGATCGAAAAGATTCGTTCTTCCACTAGGTTGTCTCTAACCCTCTACTGCCCGGTAAAATATTGGTAGAACTTGTCTGCCAACTCTTGAAAGCAGGTGATCTGTCTGGCCAGTAGTTCATTGAACCACTCATAGGCCATGCCGGATAGGTAGGACGAGAATACTCGGCAAAGTACTCTGTTAAGGTAGCCATACACCAGCATCATCTGACGGTAACCCCCAACAAAGTTGTTGGGGTTCGCCATTCTGTCATATTGGGCCATGACGAGCTGCTTGAATTTTTCTGGTAGGGGGGCTGTCATCACCTCCTCAGTGAAAGGATAGGTGGTGACGTAAGCCCGGGGGCATATACCTTGCATTGCCCTAGTGACCTGGCGAATGATCTCAGGGATCGAGCCTCCGCTGTTGGTCTCCAAGGGTTGAGTCCTTGAGTTCTCTTTCGACAAAGGCGGGCAGGGAACTTTAGGCGGGTAAGGAGGAGCCTCCCCTTTCTGGCTACCAAGTTCTCATTTTAAGTTTTCGAGCTATTCGCACAGGCAGGCGTTCTCATCTTCTATGGTACGATGCCACCTTTGTTGCTCATCTTCGAGGCTTGACTAGTGGAGCTCCTTCAGGGAGGTTTTGCCGAACTCCCGGATCTATTTGATCTCCAAGAGTTTCTTCGCAACCAAAACCTCTTCAGCCCTAAGAGCCACCAGCCTAGTCCAATATTGTTCTTCCCTCGCCTGCATTTCTTGAAGAGGGTCATGCTCAAGGTTCTTCAACAATTGGCCGGGGACTCCCTGCTTCTCCTTGATTGGCCTGGCTAGCTAAGGGTGTTTCTTGGACACCGAGACATTGGATTCAACCTGGGCCGGCACTTTCTTAGGGCCGGCGTAGGAGTTGCGAGTCGTAAGAGCCATTGGGAGGACTTTAAGAGATGGGAAACATTATCAACTGACAATCGTTTCCCACAGACGGTGTCAATTGATCATACCTCCTAAGTAATCGGAGGGTTTCACTCAACAATTTAAGCAAGCACACAGAGACAGGAGAATTATTTACCCAGTTCCATCGCGAAAGGGTGTATGATTGGGGGGAGGGCGATGCTCCAAAATATGCGCCAGTAAGGAACAAGAATGCAACCTCTCTTTCTCTCTCATACTGCCTGAGGGCCTCACTTAGCTATTTATAGTGCTGTGATTAGTCTTTTTGCGAAATCTTCTGACTAGATGCGTTCGTTGCCAAGGTATGTATATTGTCAGGTTATTAATTGCGGCGTTTATGCCATTATTTATTAATGATAAGGTCACGTTGGACTTTTTACGTCGTTTTCTTGTTCACATCGGATCCTTAGGTGGGTTGGGTCCTTTGGACCCACTCGTATTTGGGCCCTTTCGGATGTAGGCAGGTTAGATCCTCTGGACCCACCTGTATCTGGGCCTTTTCGGGTGCAGGCGGGTCGGATCCTCAAACCCACCTGTATCCGAGTCTTTCTATGTCAGACCTTTGTTGGGTTTTTTACAGATTTTTGATTTCAATTATATTTTTTGCTCTTCATCAGTAGTGCAATGTGATGTTAGTGGTTATTTATTTAATAATTTTTTTATAAAAGTAAAGATTTTTTGATATGATAATAATAATTAGTCGTTAATGATTATCTCATTCTCTCGATTTGACTTCCATATCACTCCAATCATATTCATTACAGTGCCATTATCTTGCTATAGTGACTTTATTCCATGCTTTATCCCACAACCAATTGAAGCCTTTGTGTCTTAGCGGTGTCCAAGACCCTTGACAGTTGGATTGCCAAGTTCTATTTAGGCCGATCGTGCTTTGCTTCTGGATAGATTGTATATTTTAACTGCCTTTGCTGGATTTCTTAGGTTTATTTTAAGAGGGCTTGTTCCTTCCCTCATCAGACCTGGAGATACTCTTTCAAAAGCTGGAGATACACATGCCCATACAAACGGATTTCAGACTTAAAAAGCAAACCACATAGACAATATTTATAATAATTAATAAAGATGCGATCGTATAAAATACCTTCATAGTTTTTTCAATCGAGCATGCCTACTCGTTAGTCTGCTGATGAGCTGAATCCATAACAACGTTTAGGTTTGTTGGGCCCAAACTGGCTTTGCAAATCCATTGAAGATCCCAATTTGTATTGAGTTCAAGCTTATTAGGCTCTTGTTCAGATTTGATAATTTTATTAGAAATCATCGTAATTTGTAATGTTAATGGTAGCATATGCACGAACGCCTATCGTAAAATCACATTACGAAACATATATATATATATATATATCATAACAAGCCTATTAATTTTCTCTATTTAGTACATATATTAGTTTTGGGAAGCATTTAAGTTACCCTTACAGAGCACGAATCCTTGAAGCTTCTTAACAGCGCTATTTTGGGTTACATGGCGTCAAGATATTTATGCTTACTAAAATATGAGAAGAACAAAAGAGACCTCAAATGTGGGTGCGGATACATAGGATTTACTGTAATGGACCTGGCAAAACCGTACAACACATGGGACCTATCTCGACGTCTATTAACGTCACTATAGATCACAGTAAGCGTAAAAGTAGATCTGTCTTGATGTTAAATTAACGTCAAATCCACCTCATCGAATAAACTATCCCGACATTAACTATCGGAGGATTTTTGTTTGACATCTGTTGGTTCTGCAATTTCACTTACTTTACCATGAATCTTGAGGGTGAACTGAGAATAATGCTCCGATGATTTTTTTTTTATTTTTATTATACAACCGAATGAGTTGGATTTGGAAAATAGGTTGCGAGACGGAAAGAGATTTCTCATTGATGTAGTACTTATTTTATAGATGTCACCGTAAACATGTGACGTTGCGTGTTTTCGTGTTTCCAATGAGCCACTCAAAAGTTTGTACGCATACGCAATTACCACTCATTACAGGGTTAGTGGATAAGGTTTTTAGATCTAAAGGTAAGTAACGTCTATTCTTCTACCGCTAAGTAATCTTTTTCTTCTCTTTCCATTCACCTTCCTTCTCCCTCCTACCCTCCTTCCTCCCCTTCCCTATTCCCTGTATTTAAATTATTTGGTTTATCGCAACTACCAATACACTTTCTATACGAGACTTACAGTTTTTTCAACGGTTGGAAGAAATAATATCCTTTTACTAACACTGTCCTATCAAAGAACCTTTACATGTCCACAATCTCGTTTATATATTCAAAAGAGATAATTTTCCTATGCTAAATTTCAAACCCTTCCTACCAAAAATGGGAGACCCACTCTGAGTCCTGCAAGCCTTGTTTATCTATTTTTTTCTCAAGATGATTGGTTATGATCTTAAGCTTGGATTTTGACTTGAGAAAACCATTACTCTATTCAAAAGCCTCCTTATGTGCGAATCTGATTCCATGAAAAAAGAATTTGGTAGCGTTTTAGCAAAAGAAAGAAAAAGGAGAAGGAATGACTCAAAGGCCACTTTCATTACTTTATTCACGCATTTCTTTTCTATATAATATCTACATTAATTTTCTAACAGCATTCCAAGAGAAGTTAGCACCGAGTTACACTTGATTGATTGATACGATTAGAAGTCTACTAAAAGTTTGGACATAATCACTCATCGCAAAAAGGTATAAAAAATCACAGATTAACTCCTTTCCGCTTATAATTTGATTCATAACCAAACCGATTCCTTTGCCACAGACACAAATACCAACTTAATTTCTTCACGGACACGTAATCTCTCTCGATGTACGTATAAGCTTAACGAACCAAACTCTCTCGACCACCCTTATGCTCCTGAACCAAAGCCAATTCAAATACTTTACTTAAGTGAAAGGCGCTTTAACCTCCCTGTTTTCTTTCACAAACAATCAAAGATTCTCTTGAGCTTTCCCTCTTATTTGTGCTACCAAATCCCAAGATGACAAAGGCGCACGTCGGTGGAGATCAGTTTGACTAAATTGGTGCTTCTTCTATTTGTGGGTGTGAAGATAAGAGGAGGAGGTGGAGGGTTCATGGAGGACGAGGAGGAGAGTGCATGGAGCATGGCGGTGCTGACTGCGCCTCTGTCGTTGGATGGCGGTTTGGCAACGGAGCACGCACCGCCGAACATCGTCCACTGCGTGCTCAGCCTCTTCTCTAACATGCGACCTGGCTCTGATCTCACCCACTTTCAGGTTGGTGATTCTCACAGTCAACTCTATTCTTAATTAGTCTCGTTCCAATATTTGGATTGTTCTTTCTTCCATGGCTACTCTTTATGTACGTTCTATGATTGGATTTTAATGATGTGTCATTGCCTGACAAGAAGGCATATATATATGTGGGTTAATTTTCCTTTTTTGCATGTATTAACTGCTACTTTTTGCCATGGCAATCGAGATAAATGTTTTCCTTCTGGGTTCTCCACCAATTTTGGAGGACTTCTATTTGTATGTCACGCCGTTAAATTAGAGGAGGAAACGAGGGTGAACTGCCTTCATCATCTGTGGATCCAAATGTTTTCCTATAACAAGGTTAATTGTGATGGCTTCGATGACAATAGAAGTACTCACATTTTACAGCAACCAATTTTGGACTCGAGTCTGACAGATAAGGGCCTCAAAGAGTGGAAGAACACATCAGATGTGCTAGAGGTTCCTCTTGGAAAATCCAAACGTCTAGATTCTAGTATTTCTTAATTGTGTATAAGCTCTCTTTTTTTTTTTTTTTTGGAGAAAATGAAAACTTGCATGGATTCTTCTTGTTGTCGTGGGCGTTTATCCATTGCTCTTTCCTTCCTTTGTTCCTTCTAAAACAAGATCTCCTTTGTAAATTAAATACAGCTACCTCCGCACTTCAACATGCCAAAGTCACAGCTTCAGTGTTATGGAGAAGGCATTTATTGCATCAACGAGGACGTGCTCGGCAGATGTGCCAGAGGAAAGAGCAGCCTTGAGAGGTTCACCTCAGTCCTGGCATGGAGCATCTCCACAACAAGGCCCCTAATATTTGGTTTGGCTCCCTACAATCCCATTCTTGGGGAGACACATCATGTATCTAAAGGCACACTCAATGTCCTGCTTGAGCAGGTACACAAAAAGTTAAAGCCCTCCATCTTGCTTCTGTCATTGATGGTTGCTTCCCTTTGCCTTTCTTGTAATGTCAAAGGAGTTATTGTTTCTTCATTTTCTTTTTATTTTATCTACATTATAGATGACTCATGCAAATTTGCCTTGTATTTATTTTCATTGCTCTCCACAAGCTCACTCAAGTGGCATATGTATTCTTGCCCAGAGTATGAATAGTACACTGTAGGTCACATTGTCTTGTGGAAATTTTGTGATTTGGTGATGTAATCTCCTATCCCTTGTCTAAGAAATTGGAGCAGATATGCATATGCATCTCCAACATCGGTCGCCCTTCCCTGAAACAGAAGGGAAATAGGATAGCACAATCCGGTTGCTTTCTTAGGCCAGCAACGGTTAAAGGATATGGAACAGAAAAAAGGACAGAAACAAAGGCATAAAACCATATTAATGTGCTCCTCCGAAATATAAATAATCCAATAATGGGAGGATTAGATTTCTCAAAAAAAACTGCATTTTGTCAGCAATGTTTTACGGTGTAACAAAGAAACTTTTAGGAGAGGATATAAAACATATGTACTTACCCAAACCTTATAAACTATTTTGAAGTGAGATCTAAGATGATGATGCTCATTATGGGCAGGGGGGATAATTAGCCTGCAAACTATTTTGAAGTGGGATCTGCACAAGTATAAAACCATCAATTCTACTTTGTGAGTTCAGAAAGTTGCCGTGGCGAAGAACCATCAATCAAAAGTCCTACCATTACATGTTTTTATTTTGAGTATTCAGACTCACAAATTACACCAAGAAATGTATAATGTCTATTACCATATCATTTCAATTCCATCAAATTACCACAAAGCTGCGAGTAACATTCAGTTCTTTACATATGCGGGATAAATACATAATATACTGAAATAAGCTTCACTACATGTAAATATGAATATGATATCTCAGTTTCCCTTATGCTCTCAATTATCTCAATCTGCCAGGTATCCCATCACCCACCAGTTTCTGCACTCCATGCAACAGATGAAACTTACAACCTGGAGCTCGTATGGTGCCAGCGCCCCGTGCCCAAATTTTACGGTAAATTCATGCCACTAATCATGTAGCCCCTTCTTGCTCTGGGAATAAACAAGTGGTTAATAAATGTTCCAGTCAATCCAATCAGTGGCGTTGGATTTTGGGCTGCACAATAGCACATGATCAGATAGCTGCACCTATCTAAGGGTCAAATTCCATCTATATATATAACCCATTAATCTATCTACAGACCTAGAGAATGTCTAGAAAAACCAATCTACCATTGAAGTCGTTTGGAATATTTGAAGCTTTTGATAATTGTTTGGAGTCTTCGGATTACTCCACTTAGTGCTAATTGGTCTTGAGTTGCACGCTTCGGTTCATAGTAACCACATCTAAGATCACCAGCTACAAACTTTGCTGAACATGAAATGATATTCAGGTGCGAGTGTGGAAGCTGTTATTCATGGGAAGAGGTTGCTGAAGCTGTTGGATCACGGCGAGACGTACGAGATTGATGCCCCAAACCTACAGATAAAACTGTTTCCAGTGCCAGGATCTGACTGGACAGGGAAAGTCAGAGTCCAGTGTAGAAATTCGGGTCTTGAGGGGGAGCTGCACTATTGCAGGAGCCAATCTTTTCTTGGCTTAGGAGGAAACTCCAGGACCATCAGAGGGAAAGTTTTTTATTCCAAGTCACTGGAGATGGTTTATGAAATTGATGGCCAGTGGGACAGGTAATGATTTTAATTTTTAGATTGAGAGTAACATGATTTTTTTTTTTTGTTTCTGGTATAGATTCTGCTGGATTTACAGGGAAATGCTTTTAAATGGCAGGATTGTTACACTGAAGGATGTTCGCAGTGGGGAGATATCAGTTCTGTATGATGCAGGAGAAGCCATATCCAAACTGAAAGCCCCAATTGTGAGAGACCCTAAGGTGATTCTTTCTCATTTTTGGTTTGTGTGGTGGAGATTAGTTATGATGTTGGTTTCGTAGCCTGTTCTTCATATTAATTGAATATCACTTGGGTTATCAAGAGTCTCAACTTCTCCTCACTTAAGTTCTGGTTTTCATTTTTTCCCAATAAATCAAAGCATGAAATTAAAACGAGATTTTTTGGTAAGAAAGCTTCTGGGTGGCATTGAACTCTTCAATCTCACTAGCCATGGACATCTAGGACCTTAAGCCAACAGAACAAGGGGCATTATTGCCAAAAGAATGCAGTTAGGTTATTATATCTGTTGGAGAAACTAATGTCTCTTATTGAAATTAGGAATCCTAAAGAGTAGGATTAGAAAAAATACACAAAAGACCTAATAGGACTATATCACTTCTTACTAGGAATATAAAACCGACTATGACTTTTAAAATTAATAATATACTCAAGAGGCCTACAAGGAAATTATCAATAAGCAAGGGATAATCTGCCCCGACGCACAGGCAACCCCATGTCCCAACAAGGTGCCATTCCCAAATTCCAGAGAGGAAAGCCTAAGTGGCATTCACCCTGAAAATGAAATGGCCTAGAGGCAACGTGGGACCTTGCCAAGTGTAGAAAACTTACTTTCCAAAAAGTAAATGATTGTGTGTAATAATTAAGGTATTAAGTCCCCTCTAAAAATGGTTCATTACATACAGAAAGAGATAATCACGTCGAGTAACTCAAATAGAAAGAAAAAGAACATTCTAGAGCACTATTGAAAGTTAGATCTCCTTCCCAAACATACACTATTAGGTAGAACTCAATCACCAATTCTATCTCTCTTTTGCTCTTGATCATTCATCTTTCTGACCGAGTTCAAGAAAACTTGATCAGCTCCGATATCATATTGGAGAAAATAATGCTTATTATTAAAATCAGGAACCTTAATCCCTCTTAGAAAAATTACATAAAAGATCCAACAGAACTATTACACATAATAATAGGAATATAAAAGTGACTAAGACTCTTAAAACTAATAATAGACTCAATCCTAATCTTAAATACTTCGACAACTTCCTAATATTCTAACAATTAACCTTTCTTACTTCTAACTTGGATAGAATTTAACCAATGAATAGAATTAGATGATATTTTCAACCCTTAAGGATCCAACCATTGATTAGATTGGCCTTACTTGAACCACATAATTCCGGCTATCTTTATTAAGATCTTTCCCTGGGAAAAGGGATGTGCTCTTAGACGTTAGCACATGTGATATTCACAAATCCCATCTCGCGAGAAACACACATCTAGGGGGGCATGCAAAATACGTAGTTCTTCTTATGAAGCTATACCCAACGAAACGAGGAGAGAGAAGCATCAAGTGTAATGTCACGAAACGAGGAGAGCAATCCCTATCGTATCTGTCAACATCTTTCTTATGGAAACATTTTTTCTGTCTCTTTTTTTTAACCTGCGCCTTAGCTCTCATACCAGAGGTTGAGACTATATCTTTTGCATCTTTGCTGTGCATTTTTCACAATTTCCACTGACGTGTACCACTAGTTTCTTAAAGGAAACTGTTCGATCCAAAACAGTATCTATAAATTACCAAACCCTCTTAGTTGAAAAATATACCCACGCTACTTCTTCATTTAATATGAATAAGCAACTTAAATTATCATTCACCCAAACTGTACCGTCTCTTCCCTGCATACTCTCTTCTCAAATTGCGACAAGGCATTGAAGCTTAGAATTAAGATACATACGCTCGTATATAAACAAAACCTTACACAAGGACCTGCGAATCGGAAATACCAATAAATAATATAAGATTGGAAGGGTGTGCTGGTATAGGCATTCCCATTTTAAATTTTGGTGATGCTATGAAACTCATGAGAACTCGGTATACAGGGCCCTTGCAAGCTTTTCAGCAGCATTACTAAAGCATTGCTTGTTTGGTTGCAGGTATTGTCGACTACTGAGTCAGCATTGTTATGGGGCAAGGTTAGTCGATGTATATTGAAGAGGGACTGGGAGAGGGCAAGGAGGGAGAAGAGAGAAGTAGAGGAAAGAGAACGGAAACTAGCAAAAGAAAGGAAGAACAAGGGAGAAGCATGGGTCCCCAGGTACTTCACAATAACCCAGAACAAGGGAGGCGTGTGGGAGTGTTCACCTAAAGAACCATCTGTTCCACCAGCTCCTATTGTTGCGCCATAATTCCTTGCAATCTTCCACAGCCAAAAGAGCTCTCTCCAAATATTGCAAGTCAGTAATCTGATGCATGCAATCATCAGATGACAGCCATGCTACATTTCCGCATTTCAGATAAAATGGAAAAACAATAAGCTTATCTCAGGATCGAGGAATAGCCTATCAAGTCTAGGGCAAACATGGATTTGGCGGCTCGTGCTATGCATCTGCTCCTCTTCTTACCAGGTGTATTGATACCTAGAATCATTATCTTGTGGCAGATGATGCGTGGGCTTGTACAGGATTGCCAACCCAAAATACTGCAGTTTCGGTTACAAGCAATCAAATATTGCTATATGTCATGTATAAAGCTTATAGAGCGGCTTTATCCTTTTGTTAGTGTAATATCACATGAGCTAATCAGTACGTTCAGTTAATGAACTTCCGTTATCCAACATTGGATGAGCACATAATAATCATTTCCACTAAAAAAGGGATAAGGCATTATACATTGAGTTAAGTTTCAAAATTTACATTTGCTTTCTAACAGCGGCAGCAAATGTAGTTAGAGCCAGCTATTGGCCTGGGCAACGCAAGTAGCTTTAAATATCACTGGCTGAACCAGTTTCTTCTTGCTTAACTTTACATCCAAGTGATGGATATGTATACATCGTGTTGGGCTGTCAGATTGGTGAGAAATCTCTTTTGGAGATATTGTGCCGATTAGTTGTTATTGCAGCCCATAGCTACGACAGGTATCCTCACGTTGTGCCCTCTGCTGCCCTTCATAACAATCTCCCCAAAGCTGTAGCTACCAGTTACGGATCGAGCTGTAAGGGAAATGTGCAGCTCCCTTGATGCACCAGGCAAGAGTGTCATGGATGCTGGCGTCACCTCCAGGGCAACCTCAGGGGCCATCCTACTTTTGATGATGTATGTTTCCATCTCATCACCCACATTCTTCACTGTTCTTTTGATCGTCAGGGTGCCTACCAGATGAGAAATTGCAATGGAGGGACTGTTGAGGTTTGCAGGATGTTCCTTGTTAGTATCACAAGCTGAACCAGTGGTGTTCAGTATTTCTTGGTGATCCACATCGTGCATTGAGCACAGGAATCTTATGTAGTTCGTATATCCTGTCGAGGAAAAGATAATGATGCTAGTATTGGCTCTTGAGCACCGCTTAGCAGTAAAACTAGATGTTGGGAAGCTTTAAATTGGACCTTTCCTGGAATTGTTGTTTTTCTCTTCTTGAAAGCTAAATTGGTAGATTTCCAAAGTATTTTTCTTAAACAAAGCTTATGGAGCAATTCAAAAAGTATTACCTGCATCGAAGACAAGTCCAGGGTCAAGGGCAGCTCTAGGGTCGACAGCACCACTTCCATAATCAAACGGGGTTGCAGGTGCTAGGGTTGTTATCTCCTTTTGAGAATATTGTTGTGCTAAAACAGGTCCGCCTCCAAGATCCAATGTTGTTGCTGTAGTCATCATTGCAGACTTGATAGCAGCAGGGCTCCACTCAGGGTGCATCTGTTTTATGAGTGCTGCAATTCCCGCAATGTGTGGTGCTGCCATGCTAGTCCCAGAAACCATGGCAAATCCTTCCCCTGCTCAACATTCCAAGCTTAAAGTCAAAATTTTGTCCTAGGAGTTAGGTAGAAAAAGAGGCTGCTTCTGCATTCTACCTTGAGACCCTTAACCGATGTTGTACAACGTATTCCTAAGCAACATAAATTGATTAACGGTAGACAGTTAAGTTTGACTTTTCAAATTAGTAAGTCGGTTTGGTCGGATTCTGGAGGATGTTCTGACATCGGGATCCAATAATTATAAACATTTATGAAGTAAAGCCCACAACTAGTTCCTAGAAACATAAGATCTAAATTCCCTTTCAATAAAAATATATTCAAAGAATGTATTCTCAGTGTTTTGGCAGTTGTTCCACTTTTTCACAAATTTTCCTACATTCAGGAAAGGAATTTTTTAACATTATTTTATCCTTTGTTGCTCGGCATTTTCATGTCACATTAACTTAACTAATAGAAGCCCAAGCCCAAGTTGTCAAACAGTTACCACTGCATTATTATGGAAGATAGATGCATTTTTCTGATACTTACCACATGCTTTATCATCTTGTTTTTCTGCCGCATTTTTCAAAGGAAATATTCCCACAGTTAATCAGCGTGTAGATAATTTGTTAGAGGCTGTGCAAGGAATGTTGAGAACCAACTAGTCCTACTCTATGCCATGCAATTATCAAAGTAAAGCATGTGGAAAGGGAGATAAAAAGTATGCAATATTTCTGGCATAAGAAAAGAATCTCACCAATGTAATTGACCTCATCAGTTCCATTAGGTGACCAGGCAGCCCAGATAAGAAGACCAGGAGCCAGAATATCTGGTTTCAAGATATCGGCATCCTGGAAACTGAAATCCTTAACACCAGGTCCTCGGGAGGAGAAGACCGCCACCTCAGGAGCTGATTTATATAGTATGGGCACTAAACCATCCCCAACGCTAGCTGTTGCAAGGAATGTGGTTGCCCTTCCAGCCCAATCCCTTTTAGTATTGGCTTTATAGTAGTCCAGCAGATCCTAGAGGTTTAGTCCAGATGACAACATCAGCAACATGTATTTCTTTAAGTGCAGACCAAAAATCCTAATAGTTTTCCAGGACTGGAACATCATTACAGGAAGATGTCACTTGAAGGAGGTTTGGTATGCCCTAAGTTTCATGGCATAGCAAGCACATGTACTAGATTATATGCGAGATAGTGCGATACAAGAGCAGAGATATGAAGGGTGCTTGCTGCTGCAAGGCGGTAAAGATGATCTTTTCTAGGCTCTCTAGTGACAAACAGGTAAATTTCCAGATGGAAAATACTGACGAGGAGAAAGAGAAGGCAAACAAGCACCAGGTAATGCAACATTCTTCCACATCCATCAAAATTATAAGGTTAAACACAGCAGCATCAGATCTACATGGTCAAAACTAGTAGAAAATTTATGAGGACAGCATTGATATCAAGTTAGAAAAAGAACATTGTGGTGCACCGTCCAATTTACTAAGTAATTATAAACCAGAAAATTGCATGTATGAGAGGTTCTAAATCATCACACTTCTATTTTTGTGTGCTATATCCTTCGCATACTTTAACTGGTACAACATTTTCATGACTGATTCATGAGGAAAAACGACAAACTAGACAGAAGTTCTGCAAATGTAAAGGTGTGAGTGCAGAAGAATACACAATTCTGACTAAAAAACACATTGCAATTTCCACTGCTCTTGTTATTATTGTTGATAAGATGAGCCTTTTAAGTAAGTTTCAATATAACTGCACAAAAAATGAAATCAGGGACAGATATAGTTATTAATACCAAGAAACTCTTTACCTTTGATAGCAAGGGATCAGCAATGATGATTCCTGGGATTCCTGTAGGTACAGGGTCAATTCTTGTTCCTGGGAAGGTATTCTCTACAACAAGAACAAATCCTGCAGCCCCAAGATTCTTGGAAGTTGCTGAAACCTTCTTTACTGATGCACTGCCAGAAATGAAATTGAAAGAATACCCGCAAAGAATAACTTTTCCCTTCACCATCTGCTTGTTTAGAAGTTCAGGTCTTTGACAGTCTGAAGGACTGTACTTCACAACAGATGAATCCACCAATGCATCAATAGCTGCAATCAATCTATATGTCCTATTTGAATGTGTAGCAGCTGCAGTAAATAGCTTCATTAGACAGGGAGGAAAGCAAAAGAACAACTGTTTTAGAGTTACCAAGTCTAATTAGTTATAAGTTTGCTTTATCAAGGTTGAGAGTTTTAGTTTATTTCTTATTCCTATTTGTTATTTTCTATTTCTATTGGGACTACTATGTAATTTTTTTAACCTGACTCTATATAAAGAGGTCAAGGTTTCTATTTTTCTATTTTCAATAAGACAGTTGATTAGTTTCTTAACATCGTATCAAAGCAGATTCAGGGAAAAGAAAACCCTAATCTTAGGATCCGACATCTCTCTCTCTACCTAGATAGGCATGCTGTTGTACTCTCTCCTACCTAGGAGGTGCTGCCAACCCTCCTCTCTCTCTTTCTCTTGCTGCTACTGCCTGGGAGGAAGAGAATGTGCTACCGCTCTCTCTCCCTCTTTCTTGCACACATCCCTTTCTATCAGCCAGGACTGCCGCCTCCTCCCTTGCCACCTTCATGTGGTCGTTGCTATCATGACTCTCCTACCACGGCTTCCTCCATCACCCAATGTCTCTCCTGCCAAGGCCAATCACCTAGCCTTCTCCAGCCAGCAGCCACCCCTACTGGACCTGCCACTCGGCTGCTGCCGCCACGTGCGGTTGCTGCTACTGCCGCTCTTCTTCTTTTGGTCGCTGCAAGGCCTGAAGTTTCCTTGCCGTACGCATAGGATGTGGGTTCTCTTTTCCTGCTGGCTGAAGCAATCGTGACTTTTGAAGCCAAGATTTCGACCTCTACTTAGTTCATGGAACCACGATCAAATTGTTGGATTCCTCGAACTATGTGCTCTAATCACATGCCTTTTGTATTTTCGTCCGGGGACATGGCAAACTGCACATGCTGACTGACAAAGCACAGACTCCAAGGACGAAGCGAAGTACAAGAGGTGGGAGAAAAATAACTTCTCAATGATGAATTGGCTAATAAATGATATCGACCCAAAGATTGCAACCAACATGCTCTACAAAGAGTCAGCCAAGGAGATCTGGGAGACTCTAGAGAAGAGGTACTCCCTTAAGACAAGTAGTTCCCAACATGCAGACATCTGCAGACAGATCTAGAATACCGACCAGGGTGATATGTCCTCGGTTGAGTATTTCACCACCTTAGAGGATCTGTTCAAGGAGCTCACCGTCTTACAGCCTGCCTGCTGCAAGAAGAAAGCTACTGAGCGAGCAGAGTAGTAGACTTACCACTTCTTGGACAGTCTTGCACCGTGGTACCAGTTGGCAAGTGATCAGATCTTGTTCTCAAATAAGGTACTGAATCTAAGGACAGAATACAATCATCTCCAAAAGACTGATGTTGATTGACCACCATGTACTCCTGCTGCTATTCCTGACACCTTAGCCCTCGTTGCTTCTGAAGGAAGAGGTAAGTGTTCTGCTGGTTGTGGACAAGGCCATTGCATCTTCTCTCCCTACATTCACTGCAAGTGGACAAACCACCCTTCAGAGAAGTTTCGTAAGCCCGCATGGGCTAGCCAACTGACCACAACGGAGACTCCGATGCCTAAGACTGTTCCAGCACAGCCTTCCATGCTCTTACCACAGCAGAGCTAGACCATCTGAGGGTGCTTTTGAGGATGGAGCTAGACCGTCTAAGGATGCTTTTGAGGTTTGAGCCATCCTTCTCCACAACTGCTGGTGCAACTACTATTGGTGTCGCTTCAGATTTTGTTGCCCTTCCTGCTTATGATGCTACATCTGCTAATCATTTTGGAGATCTGGATGACACCAATGACTGATGGGAGAATGGAGCGTGATGATCGTCTCCTTCCTACCGACAACTGCCTCCTATCTATTGCCTGCTTGCTATTTCCTGCCTTCATACCTTTCTCCAGTGTTTTTTTCCTTTCTCCTAAAGAAACAGTTTCCATTGTTGTAAGACAACTACTTCTACTATGACTACCCACTTAGCTACCTGTCTACCTACTCCTCTAGCCAGACGATGTACTCATTGGGGGGTTCATTTTTCCTTGTCTACAAGTTGGGTGCATTCTCCATACTCCAACTTAGGGGAAAGTGTTGAGTTACTAAGATAGTTATACGTTTGCTTTATCTAGGTTGAGAGTTCTAGTTTATTTTTTATTCCTGTTTGTTATTTTCTATTTCTATTGGGACTACTATATAATTTTTCTAACATAACTCTCTATATAAATAAGTCAGGGTTTTTACTTACAATAAGACATTTCATTAGTTCTCAACAAACTTAGAGAGCGTAATCGAACCACATGGAAAATGATTAGCTATGAAAGCAAACAAGAGAAGTCTGATTGCAAATGGGCCATAGACTAGTGCATGCATGTAGACAATATTTTACGTCATTTGTCATTATAAAACGAAAATGTCATGAGAGATTCCTAAAATTTAAAAAAATTATAAGCAATAACATCAACATGTTTCAACATTACCTAGGAGATGTTTTAGGAGCCAACACTAAATGGTCAACATTTAGAATTCAAAGGCCATGTGCTGCTCACGACATGACTTCCGTACTCAGAAAAACTGTTTCAGGAAGACTACAAGTCTACAATTGAGAGCCATATGCGAGGTTTTCCCTGCTGGATCATATTCAACTTGTAACTTGAGTTAAGTCTGACACTATCAGACAAATACATTCAAGGCCCTAAAATAATCAATGTTAATATCAGACAAAGTCAAACCATGCCCAATTTGGGATATGTAGTCCTAGGTCTATGTCCAGAGCCAAGACCATACAAGTACACATCCAAGGCTGAGGTTACATCTCAACTCTGAGGCTTAAGGCAGATTCTTCAGACAAGCCCCTACATAAACTCTTTGCCCAATCTTGACACACCCCCCAGTCTGAACCTTATACGTACCCCACATACTAAGGACAGACTTTCATCAGACCTATCCAAACCCATCCAACCTTTACTAGAATAAGGTTGAAAATGTCCACCCTTGCAGATAGACAGACTACACAAAGCTTCTATCCAAGCCAGCAATGTTGAGTTAAGACCTCCTGAAATCACTTCCTAAACCAACAAGCTAATTGATACCACCATGTCCCTCAAAGTGGCCACACTCACAGCCGTCATCTATGTCAACCATGCAAGTATCATGAGCTCCCTAGAGGCTAGGATTAGCTCTCTTTGACTTGTGGGTTGCTTGACTTTCATCTTACAGTATAACTCAACATTGAGATTGATGGTGGCATGGAGCATCTTGAAGTTGAAGATTGATGCAAGAAATGGGTGATGATACTTTAGCAAGCAAGGGGAAGCTGCTGCTGCATATGACGACAGAAGGAAGGGAGCAAATGGATAAGAGAATCTTACATGTTAAACATTGAGATTGATGCCGGCATGGAGCATCTTGAAGTTGGAGATTGATGCAAGAAATGGGTGATGATATTTTAGCAAGCAAGGGGAAGCTGCTGCTGCATATGACGACAGGAGCAAGGGAGCAAAAGAAGAGAATCTTACACATTCTGCCATCACCAGATTTCACTTTTCAGTCATCTGTTGACATCAACAGTTGAGATCACATTTGCAGTAGCAAAGAGACGGTTGCCCCATCTTCCTTGGCAAAATATATCAAAGGAATATGGTTTAAAGTAGTTGAAACTCTTGGTGGAGGGCATACGAATGTCCTAAATGGATGTAATTTTAAACACTTCTTGGACTTAGCATGAGTCAATCTGCAAATCCCCATGGTAGGATAAAATTTGTGCTCTCCAATTCAGATGTACATTATAGCCAAAAGGATACATTCATGATGTGGGAACATGGAGACACAACAATAATGAACCCAATTGACAATAATATACACCCCAAGTGGAGTGTACAAAATTTCTGTTTGCATGCTAAATCTACACATTCAAATCATATCAAAAAGTTTGTCTTGAATTTCATTCCAATCATCCCTTGTATACCCTACCATCAAGGGGATCCACTCATAATCTTCAAACCCTTGATGGAGGGTTATGGTAAGTCACTAGAATGAAGTTCGACACACTTAAGCTAGGTAAAAGAAAAAAGCATACTAAGCAGAGATATATGATGCTCCGAATGGACAAGAAAAAGAATCTGGTCAGGCTTTCTCAATAAAATTTTGATTTGAAGATCTCTTTTTTTATCGAAAAAATATGAAGATCTAAATTACATTTGTTCTACCAATAATGATGCAACATTCGCCAAACAATGATGCATTATACAATTATTCCACATCATAGTATGTCAAATATAAGATATTGGGAGCATCAAATAAGCAGAAAAGTTTAGTCCATTGTAGAAGTGAAAACCAGCTTTTAGTCAAAAGATCAGCAGAATCTTACATGACAAACCAAGCCCAGACAGAACTTTCCCATTTCCAAGCATCAAGGAGTTTTTGTATCGACGGTCATCAACTGCGGCAGCTACAGAGGTGATCCACGGGCTGAAAGATGCAAGGGTCTTAGAAAATGGACCTCCATTTCCAGCTGCCTGAGCAACAAAAACCCCTGCTTTGACAGCAGAGAGAAGGGCAGCATCAAATGGGCTCAGAAAGGTAGTTCTGGTATTCGATGGTGGATTGTTGGGTCCAACCGACAGATTTATAACATCAACACCATCTTGAACAGCCTGTCAACAAATGAACCACATATGCCAAACTTAACACTAGATAATATACCACCTTTTATCTCCAATAAAAAGAGAGGAAATCACAGTTCCAACCACATAATTGTACTTGAAATAAGAGAGGACTGAAAAAACCAAATTTCTATCATCTAGGGAATCTTCAAAAACAACAGAACAAAAAGCAGGATACATTTTTGTGAGTAGATTTGATAACAAAATGTTCATGAGTTCAATGAATTATGGGTCACTTACTCTCGATCAGACTAAAGTAACGTATTAAGTTCAAGTTTAACAAAACAAATCAACTTCACCTGATTCTATGACTAGGAAAAAAAAAACAAAGTTGTTTTTCTGTATGACAATACAGATAGGCCACAAAAAAGCAATAATAGAAGCCAACTTAATTGTAATAATTACTACTTTTCAAGGCCCACCTGCTCAATGGCAGCAACTACATCAGCTACAAAACCTCCAAAAAGCCTATAAACAGCCTTGTATACAGCAATCCTGTTATCATAGTCAGATTATCCTGTAAGTACAGATTACTAATGTAATATGTCAACTATTGGCTAGTGTGTCAACCTGGCACGAGGAGCCATGCCACTAGCTCGGCCAAATTCATGCCCATGCATCCTCACGGGGATTCCATTGTTACCAGCAGCAATTGCAGCTATGTGACTGAAAGAAAGGCACAAAGAAAGAACAAATTATTTGAGGAAAATGCCATATTAATGACCAATTGATGAACTATAAATATCTCTTAATATACCACCTTCATATGCTTAATAATGTAATATATTCATGCATATAGCTTACTTTTGGAAAGAGACTGTTGAGAATAATATGTTTAGTTTCTATATGGATCCCAAATTCACCAAGATTGTCAAGATCCAACTATGTTGGTATTAGTCAGTTGGCCTGTATAAAGGCAATTGTACTTGCTTCAATGTGAGAATGAATGAAGGATCTGGCTATATGCCACTTCTCTCATGGCTTAGGTTGGTATCACACCATCGGAAACCACAAATGGTCTTTTTTTCTCTCTTAATTGCTCATTACTGGTAGATTATATATGATTTTAAGCTTCCAATTTTTTTTCCTTTCTAGAAATGAATATCAAATTTTCTTATTAGCCCTATCACACCACATTGGATTATAAACGTCAAAAAAGTGATGAGAGAAGAAACATGGAGACACCACATGTAGTAGTAGCAGCAGTTTTAAGGGCTACATGCAATTTCATTAGGTCAGTGGACCTACTATTAAACTAATTTAAGATCAAAAATTTGAAAGTAAACTTTGATAACTGTGGTGAAAAATAGAAGTGGTTCACTAGAAGCATTCTAGTCAGTTAGTCAAGAAACAAGCTTTAGAATTGTGTTCTAAAGTTGACCCATCAACTAGGAGTAGACCAGTCAACTTGTCGGAGCAAGGACAGATCTCATAGCCACCATTCATTGTCTTGATGTTCATGTAGCCTAAGCAACGCCAATCCCTTTCCAAGTTACCAACATTCCTGCAGGGGCAGATGCAAGTAGTACGTTGGGGGGACCATGGCCCTCCTTGATTTTTGCATGCATTTATCATATATTGGTTATTTGCATGTTGGCCCCTCCTATTAATTTGTGTAAGGCATTCTAAAAAAGATTGGAAAGTGGATCTCTTTGCTTTTACACCTATATCAAGTGAAATATCATATTTGATGAAGCCTGTGATTGTTACCATGAGAAAAATACATGAGGGGAGATAACCATCTTTAATTTTTTCTTAATGATAAATATACATAATACTCAACCAGTCATGATCTTTTTTTGATAATAATCATATACAATACTCCATTTCAATTCAATAATAAATTATAAGACATTTCATATAATGCTTGTAGGTTCACTTGTTACATTTTTCTTAGTATTATCTTTGTGAATGATGATATCTTTTAGAAGATCGATAAAGTGTTTTGTAATTTCCAAAGTTTCAATTATTTAATTATGATGTACTAAAATTCAAACGACAATCCGATTTTACCACTAGCTTTAACTATTGCAGGCTGCAAGTGTATATTTTGTTAGGTTTACCCCTTAATTTTCATAATACTTTTTATCATATAATTTAAATAGTGATAATTTTCATTTGAATAAAGGTTTGAAGCATTTTTTTAATCCTTTTAAAAATAAATTGGGTCTTTTTTTGTCATTTATTTGTTTTGCATAAGGTTTCTTTACACTATTAGCTTACTTGGCCCTCCCCTTATGATTTTTCTGGTTCCGCCCCTGCACGCCCACTCATGCACCTCACACTATTTAAATGACTTCTACCCACATCACCCTTGATTTTGGTGAAGAATGCATGGAACAAGAATTTCTTGAATTCTACACCATTAGTTGAAGAAAGTCATCCCTCCCTCATCACACTTGTGGCACACATATTAAGCAATAGATGACCTTTACATGCCTAATAGGATGAGGAGATCTATATAAATGAGGGATTGAGATCATATTTCATGAAGAAGTCCTTTAGACATATGCTAGTGCGTGCATGTACAATGACAAAGCAAGGAAGGAAGAGGAGTTGTTCCATGCTCAAGCAACAAATCGGCAATCATAAGGAACGGTTGCAAAGCTCTCATCAAAACAAATTTGGGGAGCATCAACTTCAACAAGACAAGTTTGGGGAGCACCAACTTCAATGGGTAAGCCCATGTTGAGGTTAAAATTTCCGCAACTTTGATTGTCATGCTTCTCATCCACCTTAGTTTCTTAACAAAACTCCAATTTGGGGACTGTAATAATGATTATTTTTGTTGAAACATTTTCTTTTCCTAAATTGAAGACAATTTTGCTTCTTATCATAAACGTGGATCTAGCTTGATAGTAATAACTACAATTAAGCCTTCTTCCACATTAAGTGAGGTAAGCTACAAAGATTCCCTACCTCTAGCCAGATCTGTTTTGAGTCATTTCCAGGCTTAAATTGATGTAATTAAGGTCATACTTAATAGTTTCCTTCCAACATTGTCTCATCCATAGCCAACATTAAGAAAAGTATTTAACTTCCAAGAGATCTTTCCAAATCTCAAGTTTTCTGTTCACTCCACCTCGTCTCATAAATCACAATGTCATTAGCAAAAAGCATACACCATAGCACCTCAGGTTAAATATGCTTCGTCAATTCATCCATAACCAATGTAAAGAGATAAGGGCTTGAAATTGATCCTTGATGCAAACCAATGGTAATATTAAAGTAGTTTGTCAATCCATCCTTAGTCCTTACATAAGTCATAGCTCCATAGTACATATCATTTATACAGTTGATAAATAGAACTAATGCATGTCTCTTCTCCAAAATTGTCTACAAGATATCTCTTGGAACAGAGTAATAGACCTTCTCCAAATTAATAAAGATCATATGTAAATTATTCTTCTTATGTAGATCTCCACATACATCTTAGGAGATGTATTACCTCAATAATAGGCCAACCTGCCATAAATCCAAACTGATTTTGAGTTAGTATAGAGATTTGCCCCAGCCTTCTTTTAATTTTTCTCTCCCAAAACTTCATCATATGACTCATCAAGCTTAAAAAAGTGTGAACTCATCGTATGAAAAAGAGATACTTGCCTCAACCTTCTTTCAATTATTCTTACCTTAGATCTAAGCTTGAATGCCTTCTAATTTCTTCAAACAGTTGCTAGAGTTCTAATATTTCAGCCTAAAACTTGGATCTAGTTCTTCAAACAGGAGAATTGGATAATGTGCTAGTTCTTCCTATATGCACGTACAGATGTATGGCAATCCCAGTTGCATATAGACAGATTGTAAAAGGAGGAAAGGAAAAGTGGGTAAAACAGGACGACGGCAGTGTGACCAGGACAAACCAAGTTCTTTACTATGTACAAGTCAAAAAGGGAAGTGTACTAGAAACAGACTATCAAGTGATAGATAAGGCAGTAAGGGTTTGTACAAGAAAATAATGAGCTCACCTTCCATGACCATCACCATCAAATGGAGATGCAAAATCAATTGCCGGATTAAATGCTCCAACCGCAATAGCAGCTTCTGCAAAATGCTGGGCTCCAACTATTTTACCATTGCAGAAGCTTCTCTTATTGGCCAGATCCACTTCACATTTTCCTTTATAATGAGGAACAGGTTCATATGTCTCAGAATAGTATGCAGAAAAGCTTGGATGATGTGGGTATATTCCAGAGTCTATAAACCCAATCACAATATCCTCTCCGGCTTTGTCATAACCTCCTCCAGTTGGCCATACTCCAGTTGTGAGACCTAGGAACTGTGGAGTATGTGTAGTTAATTTCTTCACTTTCGTATCTTTTTCAACATATTTCACTCCGGGAGCTCTGCTAAGGATCTCTGCCTGATGCAAAGATAAAATATGAATTTCAAGATAACATTTGCAACTCATTAATGCAAAGCAAATATAATGAATTGAGAAAAGGCAAGAAGGTGTCAGAAACAAGTAATTTCATAGCGCCTTGCCTGTTCAGGTGAAACATGGATTGCAAATCCATTAATAAGATGCCTATAACTATATAGCTTTCTGTAGCTTCCAGCTTCGAATAGTGACTCAAGGAGCTCATCATGTTTTTTCTCCAGGTGAAGAGAATAGGCAATCACTGATTCCCTGTAACCACCGCAGCACAGATGAAAGGGAGCAATTAGAACTATATTCTAATAATTTATAGTATATCATAAGCCGGAGCATGTAAAGATCATAGCAATCTTGCGTGTTCACACAGCAAATAGTGACTTATAAAAGGAATCTGAATATTGCAACAAGCCAAAAGTATAGTTGCTTGAGATCAATTCTAAGTTTGCCTAACACAAGAAAGATGAAGCAAGCAACTAATCAAATGGCACCATTTTGAAGCAAAAGATTCAGCCATCGACTCAAAAATTTGATATATTTGTTTAAAGAAAACCATGCTTTCGGCTATTTTTTTTTATTTTACTTTCTTCTTCAAGATCGACCTCCTCATCTCATCTTATTTTATCTTAGACCAATATATAAAAAGAATCAAACCAAAAAAAAAAAGTAGACAAGATAAAAAAAAATCTCATAAACTAAGCAATTAAGATTTTGAAACCCACACAAGTTTTGTGAAGGTAAAGCGGTTCCTTCTGTGTCATCTCAGTGCTATGGTTTATTGGATTTTGTCAGAGCCCCCCCTACTTTGCGTAAATCCTTTCTCCCCATTCTATCAGGTTACTTTTAGTGGGAAAGGATGATCAAATTTTACTATTCCAAAGAATCCCACACACCTTCATGTAGAGTATAGGTGTGGAAAAATAACATAATAAGTACAAGAAAAATAAAAACACATAAGATGCAACATAGTAAAGAAGTCAGATATGTCAACACTCACCTTCAAGTTGGAGCATAGATGTTAATCATGCTCAGCTTGGAACAAGTATTAAACGCTCTATGTGGCAAGGGCTTCATGAAGACGTCTATCATCTGGTTCTCTGAAGCAACAAAGGCTGTGCATAATATCCTACGTTGGATCAACTCTCTAGTATAGTGACAATCGACTTCCACATACTTAATGCGCTTGTGGAACATGTAATTGTTGATAATATATTTGACAGCTCTATTGTCATATCCCATCTCTATGGACTCCTCAACATGAATATGCAGATCCAGTAACAAGTATCTAATCCATACCATCTCAGTAGCAATATGGGCCATAGCCTTATACTCTGACTAAGCACTAGAACGTGATACCACAACATCCCTTTTACTTCTTCAGGTAACCAGGTTACCTACAACAAAAGTACAGAAACATGTAATAGACTTCCTATTTGCAACACATCTTGCATAATTTGCATCAGAGCATCCCATAATAGTCATAGGAGCCCCATCCTGAAAGAGAATGCCACGTCTAGGTACTTTCTTCAAGTACTTAAGCACCTGCATAGCATCCTGCCAATGCTACTTGGTTGGCCTATTTATGAACTAAGTAAGCTTGCCTACAACAAGTGCAATATCAGGTCATGTAATGGTCAGATAGAGTAACTTGCCAAACAACTATCTTTATGATCTGCTATCAGTTGCATCTGCCTCCTCATCATGAAGATGTGCCTTGGGGTCCATATGAATATTAGCTAACTTAGACCCCAACATACCTATCTCCTGAAAAACATCCAACGCATACTTGCGTTGAGAAAGAATAATCTCATCTCTGCTCCTAGCAACCTCGATCCCTAGAAAGTATTTAAGCTGACCTAGATTCTTCATAACAAACTGCCGCAAAAGAGACTCCTTGACTTGACTTATCCCAACCTCATCATTGCTGGCAATAACCAGGTCATCTATATAAACTAGTAGCGCCACCACACCATTCTTGTTTTCCTAACGAACAGAAAGTGATCTGAAGATCTCTGCATTCCCATCCTCTGCAACACATTTAAAAGCTTTTGAAACCAGGCTCTCAGGCTCTGCTTCAAGCCATAGATGGTCTTCCTGAGTCTGCACACACACTCTCCCTAAACCTCAAAACCCGTGGGCTGTTGCACGTAAACTTTCTCCTGAAAATCGTCGTAGAGAAAAGCATTCTTCACATCAAGCTGGTGCAACCACTAATCTCTATAAGCCGCAACAGATATAAACACATGAACAATGGCAAGGTGTGAAACGAGAGAGAGTGTCAAAGAAGTCCACCCTATAGGTCTTGGCGAACCCCTTCGCCACCAAACTGGTCTCATACCTTGAAATAGACCTATCAGGATAAAAACCCATCTGAAGCCAACCAATCGTGCACCTATAAGACGTGTGGTTAGCTCTTAAGTCTATCTACTCCGAAGTGCTACCATCTTGTCCTCCATGGCTTGACGACACTTTGAATCAAACATGACCTACTGGTAAGTAGACGAAATGTGTGAGACTGTAATTGCTTGCTAAAATCTCCCAAACCAGAACCAAGATCATCAGTAGCCAAATTGCCTGAAACATAGTATCTAAACTCACATGTGAAGGTGCCTTCCTAATAGCAAAAGGAAGGTCAAAATCATCTGGCACCTCTGTATGAACATTTGCAGAAGGAATCTCACTACTACAGTGATGAGCACCATCAGGACGATCAGATCGAACCAAATTGTCACTGTTGCCAGATACCATCACAACTGCCTGTGAAACATCAGCCATTAGTGAGCAAGGTGATCTCTGTAGTGTCATATGTGGTCTACTATACGTGCGCAGCGGATCATGCAATCATTGGAAACCATCCAATGAGGAAGTAAGTTGAGACGTGGAGATTGGAATTTCCTCCAGTGGAATAAGAGGAATAGGCATGGGAGCTATATCATCATGAGAACTCATCTATCCAGCAACTGAAAAATACGATGTAGTCTCATGGAAAGCCAAATCAGCGCTAACATAACGTCTGCTGTGGATGGGATCGTAACATCGGTAGCCCTTCTGACTCCTGGAATACCCTAAGGGTAAGTTTGGATGGAGGGGTAGATTTTATGAAATAACTTTTTTGCAACTGGGTTACCCTCCATTTTTGTTTGGAAGTTATAAAGGTTATCCTAGTAGGTTAACCTGTGATTGTTTGGAAAATTTCTAGGTTAACCTGTGAAAACACATGGAATAACCCACAAAAAAAAACTTATCCCACATCAACTCCAGAATACTTATCGCAGGTTAAGTCCTCTTAACCTGGGTCAAAATATCCTTCCCACAAAATAAGGTTAACTTCTATTTTGATGGGTTATCTACCTTACCAAACTAGGCCTAAGAACATGCACTTGACAGCATGAGCAAGCTTGTCATGACCTGGTGATGATACACAAACAAAAACAACACCCAAAAGTCCTAGGGGCCACATGGAAAAGCACACCATCTGGATGTAACAGGAGAATCAGTATCTACTCGTTGAGAACTGAACTCAACATCCTGTTAATGAGATAACATGCCGTCAAAACTGCATCACCCCAGTATCTCTGCAGAACACTGTGGTGGATAAGAAGAGTATGGGCAATCTCTAACAAGTGTTTGTACTCCGCTCTGCAATCCCATTATGCTGCGAGGTATGTGAACAAATGGTATGGTGGATAATCCCACAAGTCCTATAGCACTCCGTAAGTCCAGCAGTGCAGAACTCAAGGATATTATCTATCCGTACAATCTTCACGGTGGTGGGGTACTAAGTCCTAATCTCCAAAAGGAATCTTTATAATACCTTCAAAATCTACCTTGTTCTTCAGAAGAAACACGCAGGATGCTATAGAAAAATCAACAACTACAAAATAATAGCGATATCCCATCTTATCTAAATCTCTACTCGGTCCCCAAACATCCATATGAAGTAACTCAAAAACAGCTGCTAATCCAAGGAAAGTACTGGCAGGAAAAGAAGACCAATGATACTTGCTTGCTGACAAGCGTCACACCTAATAGTAGTGACAAGGGAAATATGTGGAATCACCCTCCTAAAGCAATTCAAAGGCAAGTGATTTAGACGAATGTGCCACTGTAGGGCACTCCCACCATCGTACCTGCTAGCTCCTACAAATGGTTCCTACTCAAGATGGTAAACACCATTCTCCTTTGTGCCTCTGGTAACGGTCTTCCCAGTGAACTTATCCTGGATGCTACATCTAACCTCATCAAAGATAACTTTACAATGAAAGTCCTTCGTAATCTGATTCACAGACAACAAGTTCATGGGAAACTCCACCACATATAATGCTCTCAGCAGCCACAAAGTAGGGGTTACGGACACCTCCCCCTAACCAACAACAGGAGCATGCCTGTCGCCTGCTACTTGCACCGTTCTCCCTGGCATTATAGAACTGAGTGACAAAAAATAACTCTGATCGCCACAAAAATGTTGTGACGCATCAAAGTCAACCAACCATCTTACACCCTGATGACTCCTGTCATACTCATGATGCACCAAGCTTGTATACTCCACCATCCTCGTCTCAGTAGTGGTATCCAATGTCATCTCTGCTCCTGAGATTGGCACTGTGCCTAGTAGGGACCAAGAGATCACCAAGAACTAAAACTTCCCATAACATAGACCACAGAACAAGAAGACCATAGATGGGTACCCAAACAACTCCAAGAACAAGATCTCAAAAAAATTTCAGACCATAGATACCATCAAAACATGGCTGATAAGACCTTAAGCGTGAAAATCCAGCTCTTTTGCAGTTTGAAATTCGTGCCCGAGGGAGGAGAAATACCCCCTACGTGGTATAGCAGGGTGCGCAAGGGCCTAGGGGATACCCAGCACACCCATGAGAGGAAGTGCTACTCCTTAGGCCACAGGCAACAACCCAGCAGCACCTCTGACGCTGTTGCTGGGGTCTGCTGCTTTGCCTATCCTGCTGCCACACACCGCGGTAGGGCCCTACAGGCCTTGCCTGTCGCTGCTGGCCTTGCTGCTACCCTGAGGAGGCTGTTGTGCACTGCAGCAGGGCCCAACCGGGCCTTCTCGCTGCTGCTAGGCCCCCTACACCACCCTCTACAGCCAACGCTGATAGAGACAACTGGCAGCGATGGAGAGGAAAGGTGATAGCAGTGAGAAAGAGAGAGGCAAGGCTTTTGGTGTACGGTTTTGGATGGATTTTTTCGGTGGGATATCAGAACTCAACCTAGGATCGCACTCTGATACCAAGTGGAAAAGAATGATCAAATTCTATTATTCCAAAAGTCCCACATCCCTTTATATAGAGAAGAGGTGTGGGAAAATAACATAATAAGTCCAAGAGAAATAAAAAACAAATAAGATACAACATAGCAAAGAAGCTAGATATGTCAACACTTTCCAAATAAGATATCAGCACATCGCCATTCTTCTACTCTCCCTCAGCGGGTTTAGAGCATTCGGAGCCAATATACTGGTCATAGATGCATGTTCATAAATGCATACACACACATTAATGTATATATATAATTACAGAGATAACCAAGTATAAATTGCTATTCAGGATTAGGAAATGTACAAGCACTATTTCATTGGGATTTGGGAAAAGGCAAAAACATGTTAACTTTTCAGTCAAAGGCACAAGTCGGACCACGAACATTTAGTAGGGTTGGTCATTCCAGGTCCATGTGAAATTATTTGAAAATGAATATACGGTACATATAAGTATGCTTGTATGGATCGTGTTGTCCACAGATAAGTAACGTATGTTGCCATGTGTGTATATATATTTTGTTAAAGAGATTATGTTATTTACATGAAGTATACTTATTGGATTTGTTTAAACAGGCCTAACGTAGTTACAAAGGCCCAACAAGCCTAAGGGTTAGGCCAAGGTCGGCCTACGTCTAATCCATTTATCACGCTGAACAGGTCAAGGCCCAAACCCAGCCTAATACATGCTTGATTTGTCTTCAGCTTGGCCATGCAGGTATCAGCCGAGCTCCAGTAATCAGCCTAAAATCAAGTATCTTTAAAATAATGTAAAACTAATAACATAACGTTTAGTAAGAATTGGAAAATTAAAAAAAAAAAAAAGGAGAGAGAGAGAGAGAGAGATTTACATGCAAGACACAAGTCCATTTCATTCTGTGCAACCATGCTCAGTGACATAGATTGACATATTTAGTTTTATGTTACAGAATTTTGAGAATGTAGTTCACAATTCTAGATGAAGCTCAACTATGTAAAATCCGGCATCTGCACAAACATGGTATTTGGCTGGATATGTAGCTTATTGTAATTTTCAAGAGCTCATGAAGTTTGATAAAAGATAACCATCAATGCTATAAATGTCTGACATTGCTTCTGACATTTCTAAGTGTGACCATTCAACAAGTGACTCTCGCATCACTTTTTCTATAGAAAGCTTGACGAAGTGAAGCTTTTCAAAGCTCCACGAGAGGTTGCAGCTACAGGTTGAACCTTCCGGCTGAAGTTCAAGCTAGCTTGTGAAGAGAAACCAAGCCTTATACCTTTCCTGGGGAAAGAGAGGAGGTTCTATGTTGTTGAGAAAAGGTGTGGGAAAAGGCATTGTTGTAGTTTTTGTTGGAAGGGAGGAGGTTCTAATTTTGTGTTAGCATTGGCAGTAATAATATTTCTGGAGGGAAAAAAACCGTGGAAAAGCCACCAAGCATACATAATACCAAAACGACAGAATAAGAAACTCAAACCATCGCTCAATGATAGTGTTGTGTTCTATTATAAACGGACACATAGAGCTTGGGGTGAATTCATATTCTATTGTACGCCCTCTCTTTTCTTATTTCTTAGTAAAAAAAAATCCCCAGACTCCATTGTAAGAGAAGGCTTAGGACTCTCGCTCCCATGGTTTTCTCCCTCCCATCAAGGAGGGTTTTCACGTAAATTTCACATCCATGTGATTGATTTCTCTATTCCTATACCAGATATTAGAATGGATTTCGATCCACGATTATTAGGTATAGTCCATACATGTGTGTGCGTTGAAGGACCCCACAAGTTGTGCAAGTTGAGGGACTCCGCAGTTACATTAAGGCTTTCGTATTGCGATTCGTGGTGATTACATCATCACAAGGTGTCCCTTGATGATTGTGTTAGTCATCGTGGTGGTGGTGCTCATGAAGACCCTTGTCTGTGGGGGCCTTCCTTACACGTTGTGGGACTTGCTTGCAGCCCTGCAGAGAGAAGCTCGGGCGGTGCCAATCAGTCATCAAGGTCTCCAACAGGTCAAATCTACTACTTGACTTGAGGCAAGTTGCGACAGTTCTGACCAATTGATCTACAAGCTGAACAGTCAACCTATTGGAAATCTCACAGTCATTCTATGTCCAAGTAGTTGGGTGATTTTCCAACCAGTTAGACCTATTTAGCAGTGAAGAAAAGAATCTGGCTAATCGATTCATAACCTCTCCAATCGATCAGCCTGTGGGGATGCTATTAGAGGTGGTTTTGAGGTCATTACCACTTCCTAAAGATGTGTTCATGGGTTATTCAAATGCACAAAAGGGTTACAAATGCTTGGATCCATGTATAGGAAAAAGATATTGTTACGTAGCAAGGTCACGTGAACTATCCACATGGCAATCAATAGGAGGCCCATAGGGGCCGGCAGTTATGAGTCTTTGGACTCAAGTTTGGAACTTTTTGCTTAGAGAGGAAGTTTTCTATTTTCAGTAAAAAAAAATTTAACTCTATTTTTAGTAAATGTATTTTAGGAAAAGAGTTTAAGATTTGATTTAGTTAAAGAGAGAAGATTGTTTCTTATGGGATAAGATCTTTGATTTCCAAGAATAAGGATATGTACTCTCCATAAAAGAGAACCTTCTCTCTTTGTAATTTTTTGAGTTATAATAAAATTTCTTATCAAAGCTCCTCTCCTCTCTTTCTTCTTCAAATAACCATCGTCAGCCACCATAAAGGGGAGGTAGCCTTCTCTCCGTCGGCAAACCTGCCATCCATCTTGGCAACCGACCTCCTCCTCCAGCCGACCACCTCTAACCAACCACAAGGAGGTCGTCTGCCCTCCTGGAGCAGTAGCCGCTACTCTATCCACACGCGTGGATTGCCCATTGTTGAGCTATTTTTCCCACGCACAAGGAGCCTTCATGCTCTGAACTACGCCACGTCTTGACATGGTATCAAAGCTACCCTTCTAGACTCATTGTGCGTATGGTTTTATGGAAATTCTCATATCCAAAGAAAGTCTTCTTCAAGAGATCCGGTGCCTTACGTGGGAAAGGACTAGTAAAGATGACGGAAGCATCGACAACAGTCAACGAAACCACGCTTGAATCGGGAGTGAGCAAGGTGGTTGTCTCCGGGACAACTATCAAGCTCTATGGGACATCTAACTATATTTTGTGGGCTCGCACCTTCAAAATACCCATTAGAGGGCAAGAGAAATTTAGGCAACGTTTGGCTGCGGGATAAGAGGGGGGATAGGGGTTAAGAGGTGGGATGGGATAGGAATAGCACGGGTTCCAAGAAGCTCACTCTTCCCACATATATTCTCTCTTCTCATCACATCAAAACCCACTAATACTCTCTTTTTCTACATATAACTCATAAAATACTACCTAATAATTAAAATCCATCACATCAAAACTCACTAACTCTCCTCTCTCACAAAACCAACATACCAATCATTAACAATCCCACCAATCATTACAATCCTACCAATCATTACAATCCCGCCAACCAAACACCTATACTTATTCCACTCCTATTCTATCCTGGTATAGCACTATCCCCCTGCCAAACGCAGCCTTAGTGTTCTCTTGGCAGAACCAAAGGAGGGCGACAAGAAGATATATAAGAATTGGCTCATGAACTCGATGAACCCGTCCATCACCGCAAACACACTCTACAAAAAGAGCACATATGAGATTTGGACAACCCTCGAGAAAAGATACGCCCAAACCTCAAGTAATACGCGTATTACTAGCCTTTATACTCGCATTTGGACAGCTAGTCAAGGCGATCTCTCCTTGACAAAGTATTATGAGAAGATGGAGGCATTGTTTGAGGAGTTGGAGATCTACGAGCCATTATGTTGCGACAAGCAGGGGGAGACTTGGGCAGTTTGATAATCCGTTAAGTTTTTATCGGGGTTGCATTCCCGTTATCGAGCCACCCGAGATCATATCCTAGCTTCTAACAAGAGAATGGATCTTGAGACCATCTTCTGCTGTCTTATCAAGATGGAGATTGTTGAGGATAAAGACTCGGCAAAAAGCAAAAACTCCGCACCTGCAATCCCTGAAGCAAGTGTATGGAGTGGACGAAGGCAAGGATCTTATCACATCTATCCGAAATGCCAATATGGCGGACAAAACAACCATCTGCAAGACAAGTGTTGAGAGAAGTTTGGGAGACCACGACGCGTGGCTCCTAACACCTGACGTGTGGACTCTCTAACTCATGAAGACCTCGAGAAGCTACGGGCTCTATTTCAAGAAGACAAGACAACGATCACCATAGCGACTACTACTCAGGTTGCCACAGAGGTAACGACTTCAAAGGTCGCAAGAGGCTTCACCGTCGACATGTCGAAAGAGAAGACTAAGAGCGTGGCTCTCGAAAAAGAAGACTGGTGAGGCGTCTAGCCTCACAAGTTGAAAACCAAGTCGTCGGCCTCCCGACCTTCGACTTGAGAGGGAGTGTTAGAACGACAGAATAAAGCCACGAGGTAGTCAACAGGCCACGTGGATTGTCCACGTGATAGTCAACAGGAGACCCATAGGGGCCAGTGGTCATGGATCTTTGGATCCAACTTTGGAGCTTTTTGCTTAGGGTGGAAACTTTCTATTTTTAGTAAATATGTTTTAGGAAAAAAGTTTGAGATTTGATTTAGTTAGAGAGATAAGATTTTCCTTATGAGATAAGATCTTTGATTTCCAAGAATAGGGATATGTACTCTGTAAAAGAGAGCCTTCCTTCTTTGTAATTTTTTGAGCAATAATATTTCCTATCAAAGCTCCTCTCTTCTCTCTCTTCTTCAAATAACCATCGCCGACCACAACAAAGGGGATCTGACCCTCTCCCTACCGATAAACCTGCCGGCCACCTTGGCAGCCAGCCTCCTCCAGCTGGCCACCTCTGACCAACCACAAGGAGGACATCTGCCCTCCTACAGCAGTAGTCGCTACTTCCTATCCACACACGTGAACTGCCCACCATTGAGCTATTTTTTCCACGCACAAGAAACCTCCACGCTCTGAACTACACTAAGTTTTGGTAGATATGTTACGAGGAATATTACCTTTCTAAAGACTAAATTTGATTTTCAGGCTAATAATTGTCTTCAAGGGAAAAGTAAAAGTGAAGAGGATTTCAATATTCAATTTGACACCATTATTTTTGATGATATGACTAATGGTAGAGATGGGAGTTAAAATAGTAGACAAGCACCTCAAACTAAGAAAAATATTGAGCACGTGCTGCTTTGCCTATCCCTATTCCTGTTATGAACAATGATAATGAAAGTGAAAATAGTAATGATATAGAAAATAATATCAATAGCAGCCAAGGGGAGAATAGTAGTGATGACACTAGAGAAAGGATATATAAAAGGAGATATCAATATCCTTATTCACATTCCCCTTTTAAAAAGAATGCTAATATAGATTCTAATGTAGACACAATTATTTAGCGTAAAATGTCTATTCATGCATGTTCCTAAGCTTTGATTTGCATTTCATGTAATAAATATTACATAGCATGCATCATTCTGCATTTAGAGTAGTTGTATATAATTTAGGCTAATTGTGTCCTTTTTGCGGTCAGGAGAGAAGAATATTTATTTTGGAGCCTCGACTTGACAATCCGACCGTACAGATCTGATCAAGACGACGATCGGAGTCCAATGCCTTCGAAATCGCCTCGATAGGAGTCTCGTAACATCATATGCAGTACGAGAAAGATCAACAGCCAAGGGACTAGGTGACATAATTCGAAGCTTCAAATGATAAATCTAACCGTGCGTATGGATTCTGGTTGACGATCGCAATCTAACAGCGTGAAAATCGACTCAATCCGACCTCTGCAGCAGCCCCTACAACTAAAAGAAGATGGATGGCCCAGACTACGCCACGTGGCACATCTCAGGCCACCCAGCGCACGCACGCAGCACAGGTGCGCGTGCGCGCATGAGCATGCGCACACGCGGCAAAGGCAGGGATAGCGCGCACCGGCAACGCATGAGCAGGCCTACGACGCATGAGCTGACTTACAGCGACGCTTACAACCATCGCTGATTCTTCGCGCGCCAGCAAAGCCAGCAGTGGGCTTGAGCGGGCATGAGCTGCCTACAGCGATGCTTCCAGCAACAGCCTGGATGTCACTAATGGTCCTATACCTATTTTTGCATCTTCTCCTCCATTATAAAAGGACCTATACCCCCTCTCTTCCAAGCCATCTCTACCTACTCTACTCCCACCTACTCCCAAGCTCGAGCAAGCCTATCAACGCTCCATTAGAGCTTGTTCTCGAGCTCCCAAGGCACTTATTAGTATAACGAACCTCTGCCCCACCAAATACTCCTCCAACTTCCCATCCCCCTTCATAGGTCTCCTTGGAGCCGTCCTCCCACCTCCATTCCGGTAGTAGATCATCTCCATCTTCTTACCTCCATTCCGAAGCCACGCAAAAGCTTTCCTCAACCTGATGTCCTACATCTCACCTCCGTCGTCCCACTCCTCACCTCCTTCGTTCGAGCTTCCGCCAGGCGTCTCGCCGAACAACCGATTCGAGAGATTTCCTCTCACTCCCCTCTTTTTATGCTTTCATAGTAGATTGTAATAGACATTGAAGTGATATCCATACCATTTTCATTCCATCTCTATCTTACAATTCGTTTGCTTGTTTTCTTCTTACAAAAATACAAAAAAAAACAAAACCCTAAAATACCAAAAAGAAACAAAACGAAGTGCGATTTTCAGTTAAAGTAAACGTCGCCTCCTTGTGTTCGACCTGGGACTCCCTTGGAGTTTCGGTATAAATTTTATCTAATCGATATGTTTTGCAACTACGACGACGGGTTACTTGTAACTCCGATTTCTAACATGCGAAACATGTGCGACCATTTTGACGTCATTGCTGGGGAGACAATGAAATTTACTTTATTATTTTTTTCGCTTCTTTACATTTACATAACACTAACCCCACTTATCTCTGATCTATTGTCTTGCAGGTACCCAAGCATAGAGATCCAAGTGCGGTAGACCGCAGTAAAGTGCGGGTAAGTGTTTTGTAAGTGTCCCCCACACCACCCCCACCTTAATTTTCATTCTATAACCTAATAACTCAAACCTAAATCAACTTAGGTACTTTTTATAAATCCTAAGATAGATTTGGTTGTTTATTTGCCACCTCCACTCATCTCACCATCCACATAAATAAATAAAAAATTAAAAAAAGCGTTATCTGATTATGGGATTTTCTAAAAGCTACACACATAACACCCACAACTTCTCACCTTAGGGCGTACAATCACATCGATTCTACCACTTAATCGGGATCTGACTTGTGGACCCGGTACACTTAATTCAACAAACAAATGAGTAGAAACCTCAATAGGTCAAATATTTTGTGTGCCTTAACTAAGTGGTGCAATAGGCCAATTGATTGAACTGTTTGGGCCACACCACTTAAGATAAAATGTGATTCATCAAGTAGCTTGCCACTTAGGGTTGATTTTAAGGATTGAACCAAGCACTCCACATTTTATTTTTGATTTTTAAAGGAATATATCTGAACCAGTGCTTTCAAAACTTGAAGTGTTCTACTGAACCTTGATTGAATATACCTAAAGATTAAACCCTAAAAGCTACTAAACAAGGTTGAACCCTAAAAGACACATCATCAAATAACCTTGTTTGAAAACCCTAGTTGTGCACGCATACACATTTTAACTGATCATTAAGGGCACAACCCATCTAAACGGCCCATCACATTCCTGAAGCACCATTGTCCGAAGCCTAACTAAAATTAATTAGACGTTAACCCTAAGGACTGGTTCGCTCGTTGGGATCCAGATTGAGATGGTTCACGATTAACCTGCTTGTACTAGTCAATCTAATGTCTAGCTAGGGGAGTAGCGTCAAACGACCGCAGCTGGGAGGTATACTAGGAATCGGAGGCGCAAACCAAAGAAAGAACCTTCTCTCCAGTCTCTCATTCTAACTGGTTGGATTGCCTGGACATAAGTAGAGTAAATCGTCCATAATCTTAAGACAGATTCTGAGAGTCTGTAGACCTTTAGGCTACCAAACCTAAAGGCAGGCATATATTTATGTATTGCAGGACTCCTTTCTCTTCTGATTTCCCTCCTTCACCATGTACCCTTCTACATCTTACACACATTTCCAATTCTATCCTCCTACCACCACTTATCTCCAAGATGATTACTATCCCGACTTAACTTGTAATTACCCATCCACTAACCGAGATAACTTTGATTGGGGATACGAATCCGAACCTCAATGTCCAAGGCTTAACCCTGGACAAGACTATGATTGCTATCCTTCCCAAACCTACAATGATTATGGATCTCCATCCTTTGATGACCAAACAAACCCGATCTACAATCAGGAAGGATATAATGACTATAACACCTACCCTCCCCAGTATTCCACTGAATATAGGTTGCCACCATCCTTTGAACAACCTAAAACGACCTACTTTCAAGGAAGGACCCGAGAACCTCAACATCTTGACTCCCCTAGATTTAACCCAAACCTACCCAAACCTTAATCGAACAAGTCGGTTCAGGTGAACCAGATCCAAGATAGGGTGTTAGCTAATTTGAGGAACACCATACAATCTTTAAAAGCCTAGCCAACAGCATGCACTGAAGCATTGGAGCCTATCATAAAAATGATTGATGAGCTGAATAGCTCTTTATTGGATTTGCTCCAAAGTGTTAGGGATAGAGACCTGGGTGAGTTTCTCCTTGGGAAATTATCGAGGTTGATGATGAAATTTGTGGTTGCCCTAGTCAAATCTTGGGATGATTCTTAAGATGAACCACCTTTAGGAGAGCCAATGTCTGAACCCGCTCAAGCATCTGTCAGGGGGATACATATTCTGAGATTAGAGATGACTAGGTTGGGCTAGTGAAATCCTTTGAGGATGAACTGAGTTTCTCACCCGAGATCCCCGAGATAGGGAGCAAGGAAAAACGTCTCCTTGAACCAGGAAATGACAATCGATTTTGAGACATATAAATAAGGATCATGAATTCTTTGACTCTGAGGGTGAAGAATCTCTTAGTGAAGTCTCACTTGAGTATAAGGAAAATGATTTTAATGAGACAAACAGACATAAGGAATCTGATAAACCGTTTGATAGCCAAATTATTGAAGATTTGGATTCGGTTGGGGCTAACTTGGAGGATTCGAATCCTCATTTACTAAAAGATTCAATCAATAGCCCTATTCCTCAACCATACCCCAAAGGGATTGATTTTGATTTGGAAATCATTGTACTCAAGTCAATCTTGAGTCAGCAACAATTTCTGGACTTGGGAGAATCTTATGGGGTGAATGATATGCTAGAGGTCCCGGAACCTAAGGACTTGATGTTGGAGGATAGGAATGTTAAAATGAAAATTTGGGAGGTTAATTTTGAGGGAAAAACAAGTTTGGATATAAAGGTACCTATTGACCTGAAACCACCTATCTTCTATATGGACCCTTATGATATCTTTCATGTGCGACCCAAGTCTGGAATAATTGATTATTTTTCTGAACTAGATGTTAAGTGGACAACCGCACCTATTGAACCATCTTTACCCGTTGTCCGCCATTTTGGTCTTGGGTTGCACACCCCAAAACTGTAGGTCCAGCCCCGCAAGCTTAACAACCTTCGATTCTGGGTGATTTTCATCTAGAACCTAAGAACTACTCGACCCTTGGGCATGGGTCAGCACCATAATCTGGTCCACGTCTGTGGACATCTCTGTTGGCGGGTTTCAAGATTAATATTTTTATTTTGATTCTAACCTGCATTTGTGAATTCTCAATTTCTTCTTTGTATGTATGTTATGCCTAGCTGAAGGCATTAAACTTAGTGCATGTGTATACTCTTTTCTCTGCGAAACTGACCGGATTTTCACGACACTCAAGTGATATTCTGTTTACTCCGCCCTTTTCATATCTTTATTTTTACAATGAGAACATTACATCATTTAGGCATGAGGGGTGGATAATCAATTCCTGAAATCATTATGTTAACTCCGTAGAATTTCTTCTAGTTTCTTATAAAATCAAATAAAAATTTTAAAAAGATATAAAAAGAAAGAAATTAGGAAAACAGAATTTAAGCATTTAGAAGTTATTAACTTTAGGAAATGATACGCAAGGACCTAAACACTTAAACTCTTCAGGTCTTTAGGCTTGATTAATCCGGGTGTCCACTCGAATGTGGACTTAGTCTCGAGTCCTCGCCAATTTAAATTCATTTTTAATTTGACTAATAAATTGGGATGATAAGTATGCGACTTATCAACCCGCCCTCTGATTTGGGGGACTTTAAGTCTAAGCATCTACACACATTTTTTTTGCACAGACTCACTTTTTGACGATTTCTTCGAAAATTGGATAGCTAATGAACTATCTAGAGTGGTATGATTGACAAGTTGTCGGTGGTAACAGCTTATCAGTCGGTTGTCCAGAGTCCAGTCACAAGATCATTTTCATTGTATTGCCTTTAGGTAAATCTTAGATCAGGAAAGCCACATACTTAAAAAAATAAAAGAAAAGAAAAGAAAGAAAAGAAAATATAGAGAAAAAAATTGAAAAAGGAGAACATAAAAAAACAAATAAAATCACACTTCACCGCACGAATATGACTGGCAAGTTGTCGATAGTAACAACTCATCGGCTGGTTGTCCAGAACCCAGCTCATACAAAAAAAATGTACAATAATTCTCAAAACACTTAGGGAAGAAGAGGGAGAGTAGAATAAATTGGGAAGATATACAATGGATTTGCCCTTATGTTGATCCCATAAAAAAAAAGTAAGGAGAAAGCTACCGTTCGAAAAGATAAACCTCTAGGCAAGGTCACCTAGGGTCATAGAAACCCGAAGTCTGTTTTAACGGCCGCCTAGTGAGTCTCTCACCATTTTCACAAGATGCTTAGCACTTAGAATCCTTTTCGAATCTTGGGACGGTCGGGTAACCGTAAAAAATTATCCTGGAACTTCCAAACTCCAAAAGTACAAAAAATTAGAAAAGAAAAACAATAAAAAAATGTATCTTCCCTTTTCAAATAAGGCGAAGACTTGGGCGGTCTGTATTCTGGCAGACACCCGGATACTGTTGAGTTATCGTAGTTTAGGACTTTAGTTAAAATTTTCTATTGTTAATAAACAACTTAGGCCTAAGCAATCTAATCCTAATTCTGTTTTAATACATAACATGTAGTTTAATTTTGCTAGGGATTAGCCAAAGATAGGCATGGGGGTATGATGTAGACACAATTATTGAGGGCAAAATGTCTATTCATGCATGTTCCTAGGCTTAAATTTGCATTTCATATTATAAATATTACATAACATGTATCATTCTACATTTAGAATAGTTGTATATAATTTAGGTTAATTGCGTCCTTTTTGTGATCGGGAGAGAAGGATAATCATTTCGGAGCCTCGGATTGGCGATCCGACCGTACGGATCTGATCAAGACGACGATCGAAGTCCAACGCCTCTGAAATCGCCTCGATCGAAATCCCGTAGCATCATATGCAGTCCGAGGAAGATCAACGGCCAAGGGACTAGGTGACATAATTCGGAGCTTTAAATGACAAATTCAACCGTGCGGATGGATTCGAGTTGACGATCGCAGCCTAATGGCGTGAAAATCGACTCAATCCAACCTCTATAGCAGCCCCTACAACGAAAAGAAGATGGACGACCTAGACTGCACCAAGTAGAGCAGCTCAGGCCACCCAGTGCACGCACGCAGTAGAGCGAGTGCCAACGTGCCTGCGGAGGCACGCATGCGCTCAATGCAGTGCCAGCGCGTGAGCGTGTGCACGCACGGCAAATGTGGGGACAGCACGCCCCAGCGACGCATGAGCTGGCCTACGACGCTCACAACCGTCGCTAATTCTTCGCATGCTAGCAAAGCCAGCTGTGGGCATAAGCGAGCATGAGCTGCTTACAGCAACGCTTCTAGCGACGACCTGGATGTTATTAATGGTCCCATACCAATTTTTGCCTCTTCTCCACTATAAAAGGACCTACACCCCCTCCCTCCAAGCCATCTCTACCTACTCTACTCCCACCTACTCTCAAGCTCTAACAAGTCTACCAACGCTCCATTAGAGCTTGTTCTCAAGCTCCCAAGATGCTTATTAGTATAGCGAATCTCTACCCCACCAAATACTCCTCCAACTTCCCATCCCCCTTTATACGTTGCCTTGGAGCCATCCTCCCACCTCCATTCCGGTAGCAGATCATCTCCATCTTCCTACCTCCATTCCAGAACCACGCAGAAGCTTTCCTCAACCCAACGTCCCCTGCATCTCACCTCCGTCGTCCCGCTCCTTACCTCCTTCATTCGAGCTTCCGCCAGGCTCCGTCGTCCCGCCAAACAGCCGATTCGGGAGATTTCCTCTCACCCCCCTCTTTTTATGCTTTCATAGTAGATTGTAATAGACATTGAAGTGATATCTATACCATTTTTATTCCATCTCTATCTTGTGATTCGTTTGCTTGTTTTCTTCTTACAAAAATACAAAAAAAATAACAAAACCCTAACATACCAAAAAAAACAAAATGAAGCGCGATTTCAGTTAAAGTAAACGTCGTCTCATTGTGTTCGACCTAGGACTTAGAGTTTCGGTATAAATTTTATCTGATCGACGTGTTTTGCAACTACGACGAGGGATTACTCGTAACCCCGATTTCTAACACGCGAAACACATGCGACCAGATACCATTCCCTCCTCATCTCAAAATCCAACACCAGCTGCAAACAACATCCCTACTATTGCTGAACCTGACGAGGTTGAAATTGAAGTTACAGGGCAGATGGAAATAATGGGAGTACTATAACCCATGATAATATTACCAATAAAGGTCAAAGAAGAGAAATTAGGCGACCTCAAAGATATGCAGAAAGCTCTAGATATAACATTAGTAGATATATGGGTTTCTCGTAATTTAATCCATAGTACAAGTGTTTTAATTCTTCTCTTTCTACTTCCTTTGTTCCTAAAAATGTTGGAGAGGCACAACTTGATTATCAATGGGTAGCTGCAATGCAAAGAGAAATGAAGACATTGATAAATAATGGAACTTGGAAAGTAATATATATACCCAAGGACACCCAAATAGTAGGCTCCAACTAGGTATACACTATCAAGTATAAAGCAAATGAATAGGTGGATAAGTACAAGGCTCGAGTGGTGGCAAAATAACTCACACATAAATATGAAGTGGATTACTTAGAGACTTTTGCACCAGTAACGAAGATGAACTCAGTTCAAGTGCTTCTTGCTTTGACAATTCACTATTCTTGGCCATTATAACAATGGAATGTTAAGAACGCATTCTTGAATGGGGATCTTAAAATGAAAGTATACGTGCATGTGCTGCCAGGATATATACAACAGGGGAAGTGTTGCAAACTTACAAAATCTCTTTGTAGCTTAAAACAATCTCCGAGGGCTTGGTTTGAAAGATTAAGGATTGCCATGAGAAATCAATGCTACAAGTACGGAAACGAAGATCATACATTGTTCATAAAACATTTTGGAGACAAAATTGCTCCTCTTGGTATATATTGATGATATGGTAATTACAAGTGATGCTTATGAAGAAATTTAGAACTTAGAGGGAAGACTAGCAAAAGAATTTAAAATCAAGGATCTTGGTAGTTTAAAAGATTTTCTTGGCATTGAGATTGCAAGATCTAGAGATGAGCTCTTATTATATCAAAGAAAATACATTTTATACCTGTTAAAAGAAACTACGAAGTTTAGGTGTAGACCTGCTACAACCCATATTGAGATTAATCATCACTTGACTCTAAAAAGTGGTAAACCTCTTGATGATCATTAAAAGCACATATATCAAAAAACCATCGGAAAACTCATATATCTTACCCTAACCCAACCTGATATTACTTATGCTGCAAATGTCATGAATTAGTTCATGCATGTCCCTACAAATATTCATCTTGAGGCTGTGAATCAAATGACTTGTTACTTGAAAAAAGTATCCTAGTAGAGGATTATTTTTTACTAAAGGGAACAAATTTCAAATTGAAGGGTACACAAATGCACACTGGGTAAGATCTATGGATAACAGATCTAAAAATTACGGGTTTTCCTGGGTGACAATCCCATTGTTTAGAGAAGCAAAAACATAGTGTTTATGCAAGATTAAGTGCAAAGGCAAAATACAGGGCTATGACATCTAGGATCACTGATATGCTTTGGGTAAAAATTATGTTGACAAACAAGAATATAACTTCTGAGCTGCCTACGAAGATTTATTATGATAAAGTTGTAATAAATTTGGTGAATAATCCAATTCTTCCCAGCAAAATCAAGCATATAGAGTTAGGCCAACACTTCATACGAGAGAAGATTGACTCTATTAAGGTGTGCCTCCTTTATATTCGATCTAATGATAAGATTTCCGATACCTTCAACAAATGACTTGCCACGACATAGTTTGAGAAAGATGTCGGCAGGTTTGGCAACTTTGATATACATGTCCAACTTGAGGGAGAGTATTGAGTGCTATTGTAAACGAATATATGAACCTTGGGACAGATACATATAACCTAGGATACTATATATTGTATGCTCTCTCTCTTCTTGTTTCTTAGTTAAGAAAATCCCTAACATCCATTAAGAGAAGAGATCTAGGACTCTCGCTCCTATGGTTTTCTCCCTCCCATTGAAGAGGATTTCTACGTAAATAAAATGTCCATGTATGATTGATTTCTTTATTTTTGTTGATTTCATTTATACATATAGCAATCAACAAAAAGAAGATAGAAGCTTCTTACATACCGGGTGAAATCAGACTTGTCTACCAACTCAGTAGGAGCAAAACCCTCGATACCACCAGAATAGCTGACCACTGGCTCCCCTTCAACAGTCACAATGTAAACTGCACCATCTCCGAAGCAAAGTAGCCCCAAAAATGCCAAAATCACTGCAAACAGCTTCATCTCCATAATTGAACGTACTTAATTGAGCAAACTTCAAAGATATCCAGCTGCATCTCTTGTTACAACCTTGCCTACCGCCACAAAGGAAGATGCCAAATGATCATATAAATGAAATACCAGTAAGTTCCACCTCTAAAAACAACAAATTATACCTCTCAAAAAAGAAATAACAATGAGATCCAAACGCTCATGCATGCAAAATAAATAGTGGTCATGGTCAACCAATTCCAGCAAAAGCAGTTTCAGTCCACAGTCCACACACGTAGAGCTCTATTATCCTACTTTAAGAGAAAGTAATGCTTTTCCCCATCAAGAAGAAAGAAAAAAGAACAAGAAAGAAAGCGGTTGCACCTAACTGTATTAGAAGAATGACCAGAAAGTGAACCTGTGAAGGCAATAACCTGAGCATCCTCCAAAAAGCAAAATACAAACAATGAAAAAGAAAGAAAATTGGGCCCCACGAAAAAAGGCAAAAGGAAATGCATAATCCATCTGAAGCAAACAAAATTGGGGGTATTGAGGTGGGTAAATTGCAAGGCTTTGGGACCTTCCATAAAAGGATATAAAAACCACTGGGGCGGACACCAACCGGGGGGGGGGGGGGAGGAGGAGATCACGTCGGGTAAAACCAGAAAACCCGCATTTTTCCTCGAGCGAGGGTTTCTTCGCGTCACATTCGACGCCATTTTTCACGCCACGAAAACCTGAAGGGGGGGGGGGGGGGGGGGGGGGGTGGGGTGGCGCGGTCGCCTTGGAAAAGGTCGTTGAAAAATGCTTGGGCAAATCGTTTCTCTTTTTCCTTCGAGCAGCTACATTCTATAACATAAGATTCAGACTAAAACCAATATCACCAAAGAACCAAATCAAAAAGCACTAGTGCCCATCAAAAACATTTCCACCTTCCCAAGTTTTGTCTTGCTAAAATTCTCCCTGCAAAAACTCGGATCCAAACACGCACCCGCAATCCGTTCACAAGCACCTCGCTTGTCTCCCATTGTTAGTAAAAGTAAAAACCAAAAAAATAAAAAAAATTGCATGCATTAACTAAGCTACCCGAGCTTCTTTCCAACACTAGAAAATGAGAATCCTCTTGATAATATTTATACTAAAAAAAACATCAAATGCCTTGAAACCATCACTTTAAACTGAACAAGACGAACCAACACCTAGATTTCAAGCGAGAAACACATCAAAGATCCCACGTTTCAGGCAAAGGCCCCAACTTTCACCTTCCAAAACCAACCGCCCCCCCCCCCCCCCCCCCCCCCCCACCCCCCCCACAAAAAACAGCACTAGAAGCCCGCAAACGCGGAAAGAGGTGCAAAGGCCGCGCCTTTCCATCTCCAACACTTGCAACTGCTCGCGATCGCAGCACAACGTGGGTGCGCGTTCGGATCGAGATCGCGGGTGGGTCTGCGTGCGCGGGAGGAAGTGGGGAACGCGGAGGAATGTGGACACGTACCTGGAGATCGAGCTTGGTGAGACGCGTCGAATTGGTAGGGATCGAGAGGAGGGAGTGGGTTTAGGGTTTTTGGGTGGGGAACTTGAAATCACGGGCTGTGCCACTGAGGGAGCGGAAGTGAGGAGTTGCGAGTTGAGAGCAGAGCTCCCTCCTGGTTTTGTCCGTTGTTGGAGCGCGGAGTGCGAGATGACAGCTCGGTGGGAGGAGGGCACCATTTATATGGAGCTCCAACGACCAGCGTGGTTGTTGGGTTGGTGGCTGGGGTCCTCTTATTAAAATGGGGGCTGTGGAAAATTTTTTAAAAATAATAAGTAAATATATAGATGCCACATGATGAATCTTAGGCATAGATATAAACCACTGATGTACCCGAAGTTTATAAAATTTTTGAAAATCTAACTTTAGATATATGATGCATATTTAAAAATATTTAAACTAATTAAAAAAAGTTAACAAAAATTTAAATTATAATTTAATTTTTATTTACATTAAATTTAATAATTAAAAGTATTATCTATTAAAGAGATAGAGATCAAATTGTTTAGAAAGCTATATGTTACATGAGATTGGAAAAAATGAATCCATTTAAGACATATCCTTTTCGTGAAAAAAATTGCATTCCCAAACTTCTAAGATTCATACCATAAAATATTTCATTCAAGTTCAATATATTAGACAATGTGTTTTAAGCACCTTTAAGCATATTTGCATGAAATAATAATTGAAAAAATTATGATTGATTTATGTGAGAGAAAATCACCTTGTTATGTGTTACGACCTAGTTTCTGAATCCTACAGGATACGAGACTGGCTTGACTCGACAAATTTCAAGACCCAGTTATCCAACAAGAAATAACCAAAAAGTAGGAAAGTAAACCACATTCACTATGCTAAGTAACTAGAAATAAAAGAGTACAGTAGTAGAGGAAGTAAAAGCTACTATCAGTACATATCACCACCACAACAGTAAAACGGAAACAAAGTACAGAAACGTAAACGGTAACAAGAGTCTGAACTCAATAACAAAAAGGAAGTAAAACAACAGGAACTACTACTGGGCTCTGATGAGAACGTCATCATGAATCCTAACTAGCACATTTTGACCCAATAAAATGAACAAAAGCTCCTACATAACTAAAGGAAGGCCTAATTCAGGGTATTACCAATCTGAGGAGAGAACACAAAATAAGGGGTAAAACTACAATTTTACCATTGCAGTGCATCGATGGGATTTTTAAGGATCTAGGCATAGGTCAAGTGAACTTAATAATAGAAAAAGTAGGATAATTTAGTCAGAAAGGGGTTATGGCGAAATCTACAAATTAAATGACATTCTGTAACCCTAAAACAAATCTACTTTAATTCACAATGTTTTAGGCAAGATAAAAATCAAATAAACCCTCTAAAATTCATGAAAAAATATCCCCTAGGGTTTATAACCTTCAATTTGACCTTTGGAACCTGTTTTGACCTAGATTGGGGTCCACACCTAATTTTTGACATAATTTGGATTTTTATGCAAAATGTCCAATCAAACGTTGTCAAACCTAAAATTCAACTTCACCATTGGATTCCCTAGGTCCAAATTAAGTTTATAGCAAAATTTGGACATAAGGAAAGGTCTTCTTGACCCACTTTGCAATTTGGTCCTCAAAATTACTTTCAGACCCTCAACTTTTTGAAACCCTTGCAAATGCCCCCTTATATTTCTCGTCTCTTTCTTCATTTTGGTCCCTCTACCATTTGCATCGGGGACCATACCTCCGGCGACTTCGCGCGGAGGATTACGTCGCACCTGCATGGGGAGCCGCCCCCATATTTGAAAGGGGAGCTCCCTGCAGAGCTCCCTACCATATGGGCTGCTCTCCATGTCCTGAAACCCACCATATCTCTCATGCGAATGCGCGAGAAGTATGAATCTCCGACCGGCCTTACCTCCAGCGTGACTTTCCCGTCGCCCTCGCGCGCCTCCCACCCTCCCTTTACCTATTTAAGGAAAGGCAAACCACGCCGCTTCCTTCAAGCTCAATTTGGCCTGAGATCCCCCTCTAATTCGTCTCCTCCCAACTCCAGCCGACTGCCCAGAGTTTTCGACGACTTCTTCCTCCCTCTCTCTGTTGGTGCTAAAGCACCACGATCGTTTGTTTTGATGATAACAAAACACGTGTCATTTAACATTTGCACTTGGAGTCTTAGATTTCAGGCAAATTGCAAATGGAGACGTGACTAGACGAAGTTCGAGCTCGCATCTAGGATGAATTAGAGGAGCTTGATGGAGAACAGAGGAGATTCGCGAGGAGCGATAGATTGAAGATGGAAGGACAAGAAGAATATGATAGAATTTTGTTTATTTCTTTCATGTACTTTTATCTTTATTTCCTTGCTCCTTTGTTCCTTAGAACATCATGTTAAAGAGCCTCAAAGTATCCTAACAGTAGTCCTAGGAACACCCGCACAACCCTACGACACTTAGGTTTTCTGTGGAGAACTTAGAAAACCAATATAGGGTTCAAACAGCTGTTCCAGACGTCTAATTCAAAAATCAGACGTCTGATAATGTGTTTTAAGACGTCTGACTGTTGATTCAGACGTCTGATAACATTTAGGCTGGACATAGTTAGCTCTGTTTGATGAAATCCGACGTCCAGACCTTAGTCCAGACGTCCAATTAGTGGACCGTTGGCTGGCACAACAAACACTGAAGGATATGACCGTTAGAGCCTTATCAGACGTCCTTAAGCCTTTCCAGAAGTCTGATAGATGACCGTTTTGCCTCGGCTGACCCAAAATCTCTTTTCAGAGATTTTCTAGCTGTTGCACTCTCTTAGAAATCCATTCCCATGAAAAAGTAGGTTTCCAGACGTCCAGACATAGTGCCAGACGTCCTATATGTCGTCTGATAGACTTGCACTAGAACCCTGTTTAGATCTGATTCAAGTCAGGAAGAAACCCGCCTAAAATCAGACGTCTAACCTTGTTTTCAGATGTCTTAAAGTGATCTTCCAGACGTCTGATGCCAGGATCAGACGTCTGATAACCCTGTCAGTGCAATCATTGTTCCTGATTTCGGCCTGATTCTCTTGGGCTTTGCACCCAACGGCTATGGGAGCTTTCCTAAGCCTTCCAAAGCCTTCCTAAGGCCTCTATAAATAGATGAGAACCTCTTGCACACCAATATACACCAAGTAATACATTTTCACACCATTTTGTGTCTCTTAATCCTAAGAAGCAAGCTCTTGCTCTCCAAGCTCCAGTTCTTCATCTTGAGAGCATCAAGCCTTTGCACACCCACTCTCCCGCTGTAGTTCACAAGAGCGACGTTGCGCCGTCGCGTGGCTCACGCACCCGCGTCATCGATTCGACGCACTCCTTGCAAAAGGAAGTTTCCTAATTCCTATAAAAGCTAGGTTTAAATCTTTGATTGGCTCCATAGGACTATATTTGTTATTTTACTTTGTTATTTGGTTGGGTATTCGCTTTGCGAATTCCCGTCTCCTTCGTGGGACAAAATCCTTCTCGTGAAGAGAAGGGGTTGAGGAACGCTACCCTTACACTTGTAGCGTGGTTGTAATTGAGGTTGAATCACCCTCGTTTAAGTGATTCGTTTAGTGGATTTGATCAACTTGGTTGATCGGAAGATCCTAACTCAAGAGGGTTACGTGGTGGTTTTCACCCAATTTGGGTTTCCACCTAAAAATAATTGTGCACATTGTGTGATTGAATTTTGTGAGATTGCTTCATATTTTATTTCCGCAATTTATTACGTCACCCCCTCCTAATAGGCCGATTTCTACACTCTCATCGCTCTGCCACTGTACCAGTGGCAAAGCTAGCTCCGCCGTCCTCCGCCGCGTCGCGCGGTACTAGCGCACGCCCTCCAACCCCCTTCCTTGTCGCCGCCTTCTTCCTCCTAGGCACCTTCGTCTCCGGCAACGATAGGCACTGACGTGCGCGTGCGAGTGTGTTTGGAAGTGTCGTTATAGTTTGCACTTACAACATCGGTTTTAAAGTAAAGAAACGATCGTGAGTCCGAGTGTCGATCTTAGGGAGGCGTAAAAATCGGATTTCTCTTATCACTTATTGTCACGAAAATCGTGGGGTTTTGCTTGCGAAAAGGCACGGTTGAAAAGCAAGAGAGAGATATATTAGGGTTAGAATTGTTTCATTCATAGCATGCAACTCGAATAGAAAATAGAGCAAGCAACTGAATAGAAAACAACTTCATTAATCATGCAGCTTTAGTTCATAATTACAACATTAGATACATGCTTAAACATAAGTAAAGTAAAGCTTAAAAGAAGGGAAGAAAGAGAGAGAGAGGGAGGCGGCGAGGCAGCCATGGTGGTGGAGAGGGCTCCAGCGGCAGCTCGTCGTCTTCGGCGATTTTCAAAAGAGCTTAAAGGTAGCTAGGAGAGGGGTAGAGTATTTGCAAGTGAAGTGAATGCCTTGAATGGGTGGTTAGAAGGGGTTCAAATAGGGAGAAGGGCTTTCCAAATGAAGAAGGGATTTTAGCGACGTCCGGGAAGTCGCTATAAAACTCTTCCCAAAATGTTGGTGAAGACCCCTGCCTGCTAGTCGCTCGCCTGCAGTCGTTCTTCCTCTCGTCCAATCCATGTGTGCGTGCCACAAGCTGTCCGATCAAAGATCGGACGGCTGGGATCCCGCGCGAGGCTCTCGCTTGGATCGCACCCTTGCGCATGCGCGTGGCTGATCGCCGCCTGAGGACGCGTCGCGTGGCGCGATCGTCACCCTTCACGCACGGATCTATGGCCTTAATCAGCCGCACCCGCTCATTAGGCAGCGCGCGGGGTCTCGAACGCTCGCCACTGCCTTTGCAAACAACGCGCAGCCAGCTGCTCTACCGGGCTGGATTGTCACGCGGAGGAGGCGAGGCGCGCGGGCGTGGAGCTCTGCGAAGCCGTGCGATAGAGGATCAACGGCCGAGATGCATCCCTTGGTGGAGGAAGCAGGGGAGTGTTGTCCGCGGAAGGGAGGATGCGGGTGCGGCGAGGCTGACACGTGGCGGCCCCATGGTCGTTGATCATCAGATTAACGGGCAGAACTTCTTGGGCCCATTGTGGGAGCTCCGGATGTTGGATTTGGCCGATTTCGAGCCCATTGGACTCCGTTCGTTGTTCTGAATCCATCAGTGCTGTCCGATTGCTCATCTGAGGCCTGCTTTGACAAGTGCTCATACAAATGGCCATTAATACTGTTTTATAGGCAATCCTGACATATGATGCATGTAATGCTCCCATTCTACTTATGTTGTGTTATCTATGCCTTTTATTCTTAAGATGGGCCCCATTTAACAAAATTATCACCCCAAGATGCAGTGTTATCAGGCACCAACCGCTCACCCTCCGCCTCCTCCTTTCGCTCCGAATCTACCAGATAAGTTCTCCTTTCTCCCCTCTCTATTTCCCCTTTATCAATTGTTATTTTCAACCCCTCGACAGTTGCCAACCACCACCATCATCCACACCTCCGGCAGACCACCGACGAGGTGACCTCGCCACTCCACTCCTCCATCCACCTCGCCAAACCCCTCAGAAGCTCCACCATCACTCCCTGATCATTTCCCCCTCTTCATTGACCGCACCACTCACTGGAACCTCCCCCCGAACACACCCACCTGCACACACAAAATGCGCCCTAGGTGCACAAGCATAGGGGCCCTCACGCCACTCCAACCACCGGGCCACCTACGCCGTGCTCTGGCGAAGCCTGCCGAGTGTTCTGACAGGGCCGTGTTCGTGTTTTCAGGTCCAAAGCCACCTCCGCCATTGACGCCGAGCTTGAAGCAAGCTTCAAGTCGCTCCAGGTCATGCCCTACTCCAGGAGACACCCCCAGGCAGTGCAGATTCGAGTCACGCACGCATCCAGGCTTCTAATTGGCGTCGAAGGACCCTGTAGCTTCTCCAATTGAGGAGGCCACCTGCTGCAGGCGATCGCAAATCGAAGGTAGGACATTTAGTCCCACCTTGGAAGCTGACGAACGAGAGGAGGCGCATAAAATGATTTTTTGAATTGGGCTTATCACCTCCAACTACACGGGGTGAGGTCCCTCGCCCACTCACGCCTCGTCCATGACCCACGCTACGCAGACCTGGTCTTGACCAGACTACCCGTGCACACCTCGCCCACCATCGCACGCCGGTGGGCCTGGTCCCAAGCGCGTATACCCGACCCGATAACCCAGCTGGCTCCGGGAGAGTTGTGACCTGAGAGAGAAATAGAGAGAGAGAGAGAGAGACGCGGGGAGGGTAGGGATAGGTTTTGCTTAATCGTGCCTATGCAGGGAAGAAGAGCAGAAGAGGAAGTAGAAGAAGAAGAAGAAGAAGAAGAATAAGAGAAGAAGAAGAGGCCAACTGAAGAAGAGGAAGAGGCTGAGGACTTAGCCGCGCCAAGGAAGAAGGAGCAAGAGCTGAAGAAGAAGAAGGCAGAGGAAGGAGCACAGTGCAGAAGGAAAGGAGCTGAAGATGAAAGAGCCAAAGAGGAAGAGAAGAAAAGAGAATGAGGGAGCTGCCGCAAAGACAAAATCCAAGCAGAAAGGAAAGGAAGAAAAGAAGCCAAGGAGAGGAAGTAGCCAAAGTTAGAGCAGCAGCATTCAAAGAGAAGAAAGGACGAAGAAAAAGAAGAAGGTGTGCATTGTAGCAAGCGCCATTTAAGGCATCTGATTCATAGAATTAGACATTTGAAGATAGAGAGAAGAAAAGAGAGAAGAGTAAAGAAGAAAGAGAGAAGAGAAGAAAAATAGAAGAAAAATTCTATTCCCTTTCTATCCAGATTTTTTGTAAAACATTACGTTATTGAGAATTGTGATTTTTCTGTTTCTAAAGACTGAGTTGCTCCCTGAGTTTGACCTTGGAATATTTTTAAATTTTCAAGTAATAAATAAATTAAATTAATAATCATTTTTCACAACATACTACAACGCATATATTTTGAAAACCGTGAAATTCGACCCATCAGGCTCAACTGGGCCCAGCACCCTCTACAGCCGGCAGCTCGGGCTGCTCAACACTTAGACCTGAAAAGGGTTACGAGTAAACGGAGTCAGCGAACGCTGAGTAGAGTGGTAACCAAACTAACTAAAGCAATAAAAGCTAACAGGTAGTTTATCTTTTCCAATTATTTATTTTACAAGTCATTCATTTTCATCCATTGGTTTACTTTTCAGATCTCTTTCTTGATCTAGCATGTTCCTCGTGGGAATGATCTTGATTGCAGTCTTTTCCGAAGAGTAGAAGGCACACGTGGTGCTCTCCTGGCTGGGAGAGTCCCCTGTGGTGATCCTACACCCAGTCAACCACCCCGAGGTCACGGACAGACGTAGCGGTGACTACAGCACGCACGATAAGCACACGAGTAACTACCCCGCACTAGCACGCAGTCAGTCGTTTCTGCTAGCGGGTACGCCCAAGGTACAACACGAAACAGTATAGGGCCTAGCCCTCTCAGTAACAGGGGTCTAACCCCTCAGAACCAAACAGGGGTCTCGCCCCTCCACAGTCTGTGCACCCTCGTCTGACTACCTCAGTTTGCCCAGTGGGCCTAACAAGTCAGTGTAGGGTGGCTAACTAAACCCCGGGCCCCGTGAGGTGGCTAGCTCTCTCCCTACACTAGTAGCTCTCCTCGATACAGTGTACGCGAGGGCCAAAGAAGTCGGTGTAGAGTGGCCAATCCTGACTCTGGCTCCCAACCCAAGGGCGGCTAGCTCCGCTGTACACTAAACAGGGGATAGTCGCTCTCCTTGGTACCACGTACTCAAGGGCCAGAACACTTCCCACTCATATTTCCAGATCCATTTCATTTATCCACAGGAGCTCTATTCCTAATTCCCCGTAGGGTTCATGCTCGTTTTCCCCATGTTATTCCAAACCAGGTTTCATCATTCACATTCCATTCTAAGATTTTACACATACAGCTCGTATTTCCACAATTTGCATATACAACAAGAAATGTCACAAGTATCTATCTAACTAGCACATGCATTTCATATCTCACAGGCAGCTCTTGTTTATTAACAAGTAGTTGTTCACATTTCTATTCATTCATTTAAGACTTCAATCTCAAATACACATACAAACAATGCAAGTACTTCTCGTCCTAGGATTCATGCCACATCCTAGGTCTCTAGTATCCAATTCCACATATGCAATCAGGTTTTATAATTAAAATAGGGGGAAACTACTTTACCAAACAATTCGGGAGTACTGGAAGCTCGAACGGCAAGCTCACGTGCCTTTGCAGGCCCTGAACACGCAACAGATCGAAGTCCTATACCGAAGGACATACCACAACGGAATGTTCAAAACAATATATAAGGATTTCTAACATGTAAAGGGACTCACAAGGAACCCACAGATATCACATTTGCAAAAAATTGACCTCAAGCGGACCCTAAACAGGTTAAAAATAGGATTGCAAACCTAAATCAGACGTCTAGCACAAGGTCCAAATGTCTTAAAAGTAACCAGAGTCTCACCTTAGGTTCCTGTGTCGACTTTAGACATCTAGAACCCCTTCTTGACCATCTGGACCCAGCTTCAGACGTTCGACTTCTCCTCCAGTCATCTAGGAGTGTTTTCGGTCGTCTGGTAAGCTGTCCAGATGTCCGAAACGCGTGGGAGGGTGTGCCCCACGCCTTCCCGAAGCAATCCCTGCGCGATAGAACAAAATCACCCACTTTTAGCCACATAGATCGTAGCTGCGGTGCGACTTGCATGGTTGTTACCGCAAGAGGAACGTACCTTCGCGAAGTTCTACTTTCAGACGTCCGGTGGCATCACTAGATGTCCAACCCGTCGTCTGGACGACACGCCAAATGTCTGATTCTGGGAAAATCCCAAAATCAGAGTGACCTTCTGCTCCTCCTCGCCGCGCGCAACCGCGGCCTCTCCTCCTCACCTGCAGCTTCGGCTGCAGCAAAGTGTCGGGGTTGTCTCCCCCGACGCGCTCCTCCTTCCACACGCGCTGCTCCGGCCGTGCGTCCTCCAGCGAGCTCCTACGAGCTCGCGAGCTCAGGCTCTTCCACCTCTCTTCACGCCGCCTCTCCTCCTCGTCGCTCACTCTCGTGCCCTCTCTCGCTGCAGTGGAGAGGAAGGAAGGAAGGTGGCTGTGGTGAAGTGGGGAAGAGAGGAAGGGGGGAGAGGGGTTTTATAAGGGTGTGGCTAGGGTTCGGGTGGAGAGAAGAGGGAGAGAGAAAAGAGTGGTACTGTCTGCGTGCAGCCCGCACGCAGACGCGAAGTTACGTACAAAATTTTCAATTTCCAGACGTCTGGGAAGGGGTCCAGACATCTGACTAGACGTCTGACCAACAGTCCAGACGTCTTAAATGGCTCAGAATAGAACGGGTCTTTACATTATGTAATTCTTAATGAATCATGTTGTCACATAGATAATTTAGAAGTGTGAGAATGAGTTAACTTACCAACCCATTAATTGTTGTTTCATACGATAGCTTTGTTATTTCATACCTCCAAATAAAGAAAAAAATAATCATAAATACATGAAGATTGGACGTGTATTGTGAAAACAATTGTTATATTAAAAAGTGTGGAAGTTATCTGAATTTGATTGAGGATTTAAGCGGTATGGAGAGATAGCCTAAATAGTATCTTGTTGGAATTTCAAAGGAGTGCGGTTCTTGGAGGAATAATCTATTATCTATATAACAATGGTGATTTCATGTTTTATCCCTTTAAATTTTTTTAAAGTTCATGTGTTTGTATGTTTATATAGTTTCTTTAAATCCATATGTTTTATATATCCATTTTCTCCCTTTGATTTTTATTTTAAAGTCCATATGATATCTATTCTAGATTTAGGTTCTGATTACGATAAATCACTTAACATGTCAATTTATGTATATATGTATTATATTAAGTCTAGGTCATCTTTCTCCTTGGTAATTTTAATACAATGATTCATATTGTTGAAACAATGCAACCAATTTTTGGATTGTATTATAGCACTCATCAGAGGAAAGGCCACTCTCACTATCTAAAAGATTACGTATGTAGATTGGTAATCCTTGACAAGATGTGATTGGAATGGTACCCATAATGGTGGCTCCCATAACACCATTTCAGAGGATCAACTATTGATAGGACTATAGGAGTAATCCCAATGCTAATTTCTTACTATGGGTGGTAGGTGGTCAGACATACAAGGCAACCAAGGCCCCTAAGGAAGGCATTCAATTTCAACCCAATCTAGAAGCATTCACCTATAATCCTGCAAACATTAGTGATCGAGAGTCTACATCTCTGAGAAATAACACCTATTATCAAGGACATGAACTCAATAATCAATCGGTGTGTCCATTATGCGATTTTGAATCTTTTCATACTAATCTCGACTTGAACCAAGCTGGGATTTTCACTTTGGTGGCAACTCATTAGTTGAATCAAGATAGAGGTTCTACCCCAATAACTATAAGTTTGTATTTTGCAAGATAGTAAATTCTGAACATCGGTGGAGAGATTTGGTGAAGCAAGGACAAATGCATTTAATGAATCACCAAATTTCCTTGCAAATGAGATGACTAACAAGTTTTAAACTAGAGCCATATAGTAAGATCAAGGATTCACCACTGGTAGATGAGCTTGGGAATTTGGGTGTTATTGCGACCCGCTCTCAATTCCCTACGGGACCTGAGAACGGCTCGCCTCGACGATCCCCAAGAACCAGTCGTCCAACGAGAAAGAACCAAATGCCATAATCATTCCACAACCACACGTGTAATGTAATTAAGCAGAAAATATACGACCAAAAATAAGGAAAGAAAAACAGTAAACCGCTAGTATCTCACATTATGTAGAGGAAAGTATGATTACGAGCATAGCCATCACAACAGAAACTGGTATAGATATAGTAGAATATAATTATGAGCAACAGGTACTTACTACTACAAAACACTCTAAAAGAAACGGAAGGAAACTACAGCTGAGTTCAATTGAGCCCAGTGCCCTTAGCAGCTGGTAGCTTTGGCTACTCAAATCCATAACTTAAACAAGGTTATAAAATCTGTGGTCAACTAAGGTTGAGTAGAGTGGTGGTTAAATCATATAATTTAAATATGAAGCTAACTAAACATGAATTTAATAGTTTATTTATTATCATCATTTTCCAATTATCGTCTTTCTGATCTGAGTATTCTAATCAGGTTCCATAACATTTCTCAATCTTCTTGTTCCCTAAGGGAACGATCTTGCTTATAGTTTTCCCATGATGCAGGATGTACACGTGGCACACTTCTGGCCGGAAGAGTTCCCCGTGGTAGCCCTACACCCGGTCTACTACCCCGAGGTCACGGTCGTAACATAGCAGTGTAAATCCCTACTTGGAGGGGGTGAGATCAGCGTAACGTAAAAAATGCGGAATTAAAATATAGAACAATCTAACAAAATAGTAATCACACAATATACATAATGATTTTTAGGTGGAAACCCAACCTGGGTGAAAACCACCACCTAGTCCTCTCGAGTTAGGATTTTTCGATCAACCAAGTTGATCAAATCCACTAAACGAATCACTTAAGCGAGGGTGATTCAACTTCAATTACAACCACGCTACAAGTGCGAGGGTAGCGTTCCCCAACCCCTTCTCTTCACGAGAAGGATTTTGTCCCTCGATGGAGACGGGAATTCCCAACGCGAATACCCAATCAAATAACAAAGTAAAATACAACAATAATCCTACAGAGCCAACAAAGTAATCCTTAAATTAAGCTTCTATAGGAGTTAGAATGCTTCCCTTTGCTGGAAGTGCGTCGACGACGCAGATGCGTGAACACACAATGGCACAACGGCGCTCTCGTGAACTACGGCAGGAGAGCGGGTGCGCAAATGGCTTGAAGCTCTCTAGATGTAGATGGAGGCTTGGAGAGCAAGAGCTTTCTTCTATTTGATCTTCTTCTTCTAGACACCAAAGATTGGAAAGTATGTTTCTTGGCTGTGTCTAGGTGTGTGTTTGAGTGGCAAGGGTTCTCCTCTATTTATAGAGGCCCTAGGAAGGCTTTGAAAGGCCTTGGAAGGCTTCCATAGCCGTTGGGTGCAAGCTCTAAGAAAATCAGTTCGAAATAAGGATTAATCATCACACTGACAAGGTTATCAAACGTCTGATCCTGGCATCGGACGTCTAGAAGACCAGTTTAAGACGTCTGGGAACAAACTCAGACGTCTGATTATAGGCGGGTTTCCTTCCTAACTTGAATCAGATTGAAACAGGGTTCTAGTGAATTGTCATTAGACGACATACAGGACATCTAGAATGATGTCTGGACGTCTAAAAACCTACTTTTCTGCGAAAATGGATTCCCAAGGGAGTGCAACGGCTATAAAATCTCTGAGAAGAGATTTTGGGTCAGCCGAGGCAAAACGGTCATGTATCAGACGTCTGGGGTCCTCTATAGACGTTTAATATGAGGCTAACGACCATTTGCTTCATTGTTTGCTAAGGCAACTAACGGCCCACTAATTGGATGTCTAGCAAAATCATCAGACGTCTTATAAGACGTCTGGACTAAGGTCTTGACGTTTGATTTCATCAGACAGAGCTAACTAAGTCCAGCCTAAATATTATCGGACGTTTGAGTCAACAGTCAGACGTCATAAAAGTCATTATCAAACATTTGAGTTTCAGATTAGACATCTAAAAAGGCTGTTTGAACCCTATATTGGTTTTCTAAGTTCTCTTCAGAAAACTTAAGTATCCTAGGGTTGTGCAGGTGTTCTTAGGACGACTGTTAGGGTACTTTGAGGCTCATTAACATGAATCTAAGTAACAAAATAAAGAGCAACAAAAGAAACAAAAAATACAAAGATTACAAGGAAAGGAAATCTATCATATTCTTCATCTCCTTCCTTCTTCAAGCTATCGCTCCTCGCGAAACTTCTCTGTTCTCCGTCAAGCTCCTCCAATCTACCATGGATGCGAACTCGAACTCCGTCTAACCACGTCTCCATTTGCAATTGACCTGAAATCTAAGACTTCAAGTGCAAATGTTAAATGACACGTGTTTTGTTATTATCAAAATAAACGATCGCGGTGCTCTAGCACCAATAGCAGTGACTACGACATGCGTGATAAGCACACGGGTAGCTACCCCGCACTGACACGCGGTCAGTCATTTTCGCTAACGGGTACGCTCAAACGTACAACACGAAACAACACAGGGCCTTACCCTCTCAAAACAGGGGTCTCACCCCTCACAGTTCGCGTACCCTCGTTTGACTATCCCGGTTTGCCCAATGGGCTAGCAAGAGTCGGTGTAGGGTAGTTAGTCCTAACCCCGAGCCCCATGAGGCGGCTAGCTCCCTACCTACACTAAGTAGCTCACCTCGGTACCACGTACACGAGGGCCAAACAGGAGTCGACGTAGAGTGGCCAAACCCACCCTGGGTTTCAACCCAAGGGGTGGCAATCTCTCCTCCACTCAAAAGGGATGGTTGCTCTCCTTGGTACTACGTACACGAGGGCCAGCTCATTTCCCTTAACCAAGTCCGAATAGCCGCTCATAGGCGACATGTTCCAAAACTCTCAGGTTTTCCATACTATAGTATTCCTGGTTTCTTTTTAAATTCCCCATAAGTTTCGTACATGGGTTTTCTTATTTCCATATCTGGTTCATTGTACGTAGAACAGACAACTCAATTTCTACCATCGATTACTCAGTACAAGCAGGCATGACGTTGTTCATTACAGGCAACTCATGGTTTATTTCTTTTCACGAAATAATAATTTAATCATTCACCAAATGTACGTTCATTTCTTTCAGCCCTAAGGTTCATTTCACAATCCCAGGGTTCGATTATATAGTAGCATGCATTTACCTCTTTTCAATCATAGGGTTCATCTCACAACCTAGGTTCAATTATGTAAAGACCCATCCCACTTTTGGTCTTTTAAGACGTCTGGAGTGTCGGTCAGATATCTGTCTAGACGTCTGAACCCTTTCCCGGACATCTGGAAATTAAAATTTTGTATGCGACTTGCATTCTGTATGCGGGCGGCGCGCAGAACTCTCCCTTTCTCTCTCTTTTCTCCTTCTTTCCCCCTGCCAAACCCTACACCCTCGGCCCTTATAAAAGGCCACCCACCCCTCCTCTCCTCTCCACTCCACACACCACCACCTCCACCTTTAGAGCATGGCGGAGCGGCGAGAGGAGGTGAGCGAGGGAGCGTGTGAGAGCGAGGAGGAGGAGAGTGCGTGAGGAGGAGGAGAAGGCCGAGGTTGGGAGCTCGTGGAAGCTCATTGAAGCTCGCACGGCCACCGCAACGCGTGTGGGAGGAGGGAGTCTGGAGCGTCGTCCTCGACCACCTGCAACAGCTGGAGCTATGGCGGGGTGAGGAGAATCGCGGTGGAGTGCGGCAAGGAGCGCTGGGAGCGCGGTCTGATACTGAAAATTTTCCAGTATCAGACATCTGGAGTGCGGTTTGAACAACCGACTGGACTTCTGGAGTTAAGACCAGATGACTGAAAGCACCTATATCGCGAAGGTACGTTCTCTCCGCTGTTACAGCCATGCAGGCCACACCGCAAAAGATGTGTTTGGCTAATTTAGGGTGGCTGCTTTGTGTACCCTGCTCCTGCGTACATGGCTGCTCTGTGTACACAGAGCAGCCATGTACGCAGGAGCAGCCTTGGGAAGGGGCGTGGAATGCCTTTTCACACACTTTCGGACGTTTGGACAGCTCACCAGACGACCGGAGGACTGGTCAGACGTCTGGAACTGCTTTCAGACGGTTGCAAGTGAGTTTTGGATGTCTGAGATCACCGCAGGAGCTTGAGGTGAGATTCTGTAACTTTTAAGACGTCTAGACTTGTTTCCAGACGTCTGATTTTGGCCAGTAAACACGTTTTTGACCCGTTTAGGGTCCGATCAGGATTCGTTTTACACAAACAAAGTATCTGTGGTTTCCTTATGAGTTTCTCTACATATTAGAAACCTTTATACACTGTTCTGAATCCTCCTTTGTGATGTGTTCCTTAGCTTAGGGTTTTGACCTGCTGCGTGTTTGGGGCTCGCAGAGGCGCTTGGGTTTGCAGTTCAAGCCCCCATTACTCTCAGATTGTCTGGTTGAGTGGTCCACCCCTGATAATTTTAGTAAATAAGAATGTATCTGTGAATTTAGCCAACTGGAAACCTAGGATGTGTTATGAACCCTAGGACAGAGAAATGAATAAAATAAATTATTCTGCATGCTTCTATTTGTATATATGAATGAGTTAAACTGCTAGCCATTGCCTGTAATAAAGTATGAGCTTCCTGTTAGAATATGAGTTGCCAGAGATAACTGAACAGTTACCTGTAAATTCATTAGTTGCATGTATTAAATTATGGAAATACGAGCTGCTTGTATATAAACGAGAACTGAATTGTGAATGATGGAATCTGGATCGGAATAATGTGGTAAACATGAGCATGAACCCTACGGGGAGTTAAAAGTATAACTCCTGTGGTTAGATGGAAAATTTGGAATGTGGACGGGAAGTGTGCTGGCCCTTGAGTATATGGTACCAAGAAGAGCGATTGTCCCCTTTTGTGTAGAGCGGAGCTAGCAGCCCTTGGGTTGGGACCTGGGTTAGGATTGACCACTTTACAGTGACTTCTGTTGGCCCTCGTGTACACGGTACCGAGGCAAGCTACTAGTGTATGGAGGGAGCTAGCCACCCCACGGGGCCCGGGGTTCAGCTAGCCACCCTACACCGACTTGTAAGGCCCTTTGGGCAAACCGGAATAGTCAGACGATGGTGCTCATACTATGGAGGGGCGAGACCCCTATTTGGTTCTGAGGAGCTAAACCCCTATTTCTGAGAGGGCTAGGTCTTATACTGTTTGGTGCTATACTTTGGGCGTACCTGCTAGCGGAAATGACTGACCGCGTGTCAGTGCGGGGTAGCTACCCATGTACTTATTACGCATGTCGTAGTCACCGATATGTCTTGACAGTGACCTCGAAGTGGTTGACTGGGTGTAGGACTACCACGGGGGATTCTCCCGGCCAGGAGAGCACCACGTGTACCTTTTACTCTTCGGAAAAGACTGCAATCAAGATCGTTCCCACGAGGAACATGCGAGATCAAGAAAAATCTGAAAGTTGACGAAAAGGGGTGAAAAGGAATTACCTGTAAAATAAAATAACTAGAAAAAATAATTATACATGTTACTTTTACTACTTTAGATAGTATGGTTACCACTCTACTCAGTGTTCGCTAACTCTGTCCTTCCTTACCAATATTCAGGATCAGGAGTTGAGCAGCCAGAGCTTCCGGCTGCGGAGGGTGCTTGGCCCAGTCAAGCCCAGCCGTAGTTTTCTACACTCTTTGTTGTACCCTCTTTACTGTTGTAGTGAGTTTCAGACTTTTAGTTACTGTTCTTGTTACTGTTGCTTTCGTTTCCGTTATTCCTGTGTTGTGGTGGTATGTACTGGAATAGCAGCCTTTACTTTCCTTTACTGCTTGTACGTTTTTACTCCTTAGTTATATTGCATATGTGAATGTAGTTTATTTTTCTACTTTTTGGCTGTTTCTTGTTGGACGACTGGTCTTGGGATTAGTCGAGGCAAGCTGGTCTCGGGTCCTGTAGGGATTCGGGAACCGTGTCGTAATAAATTAATTCTATGCATGCAATTTAATTATTAATTCCAAGATTAATGTGAGAACCACTCTACCAGGATAATCGGGGGATGTGGGGGCACAGTCGATGGAGCTTGCAATCCCCGCAGGTTCCGTGTACACCACGAATGAATGACCTATCACATTGACCTGTCAAGATGAGCTCAGAACTGTATATACAATGTATCACTACGTAGAGAAACTCGAATGGAAACCATCGATGTTTCGTTTGTGAAAAATCAACTCTATTTGGGCCTTGAACGAGCCCAAAAACACCAACCTTGATCAAAATCAGACGTCTAGGAAGAGTCCTAGACGTCTTAAACGAACTTAGGGACTCACCTTGCTCAGGGCACCTTTTCTAGACGTCTGGAACTCCGTGTAGACGTCTGAGGGTGTCTTCAAACGTCTGGAGACACTTTCGGACGTTTGAAATTGCCTCGGTCCTCGCACCAATGCGCTTCCCAATCCTCTGACATATGCACACGCATGATCAAACTTTTGGCAAGAAAATAAACAAAAATACGCACTATCAGACGTCTGGAGGTCACTTCGGACGTCTGATTTTACGGAAAAAAATGATTTTGCAGAACCGTTTTGCGAGTTTCTCTCGCTTCAGCTGTGGGGCTCCTACAGTAGCTCTGCCCCTCCTTGCAGAGATCTCTCCGGCTGCCCCTCTGAATCCTCCTACTGCTGCTCTCTCTCCTTCGCCTCCCCCTCTCGACTGTGGTGTTGGGAGAATGGAGGGGCAGGGTATATAAGGAGGTGGGAAGGATGCGGAGCGGCATGGGGGTGGTGTCAATGGGACGGAGTGGTGTGAAGGTCTGTGTAGGGGTGAGGGGTGTTGGTGCTAGAGCACCACAATCATTTATTTTGATGATAACAAAACACGTGTTATTTAACATTTGCAATTTGAGTCCTAGATTTCAGGTCAAATGCAAATGTAGACGTGCTTAAACGGAGTTCGAGCTCGCATCCAGGACGGATTGGAGGAGCTTGACGGAAAATAGAGGAGGTTCGCGTGGAGCGACAGATTGAAGATAGAAGACAAGAAGAATAGGATAGATTCTTTTTAATCCTTTCTTGTATCTCTTGTCTTTATTTTCCTGCTCTTTTTATTTTCCTTAGAATATTATGTTAAAGAGCCTAAAAGTACCCTAACAATAGTCCTAGGAACACCTGCACAACCCTAGGATACTTAGGTTTTCTGTAGAACACTTAGAAAACCAATATAGGATTCAAACAGCACTTCCAGACGTCTAATTCTAAAATCAGACGTCTGATAAAGTATTTTAAGACGTCTGACTGTTGTTTCAGACGTCTGATATCTATTAGGCTGGACATAGTTAGTTATGTTTGATGAAATCAGAAGTCTGGACCTTAGACCAGACGTCTTAGGAGACGTCTGATGGACTTGCCAGACGTCCAGATAGTGGACCGTTGGCTGATTAGCAGGCACTGCAGATTATGACCGTTAGAGCCTTATCAGACGTCCTTAGGCCTTTCCAGATGTCTGATAAATGACCGTTTTGCCTCGGCTGACCCAAAAATCTCTTCTCAGAGATTTTCTAGCCGTTGCAACGTTTGGAAAATCCATTCCCACGAAAAAGTAGGTTTCCAGACGTCCAGACATAGTGCCAGACGTCCTGTATATCGTTTGATGGACTTGCACAAAAATCCTGTTTAGATGTGATCCAAGTCAGGAGGAAACCCGCATGAAATCAGACGTCTGACCTTGAAATCAGACGTCTTAAAGTGGCCTTCCAGACGTCTGATGCCAGAGTTAGACGTCTGATTACCCTGTCAAGCGCAATCATTATCCTGATTTCGGCCTGATTCTCTTGGGCTTTGCACCCAACGGCTATGGAAGCTTTTCTAAGCCTTCCAAAGCCTTCCTAAGGCCTCTATAAATAGAGGGGAGCCTTTGACACACCAAGAGAAACACAAGACACATTTAAGCAACATAGTTCCACTCTCTTGTGTCATAGCTAGCTCTTGCTCTCCAAGCTCAAGCTCCATTCTCTTGAGAGCATCAAGCTTCGTGCACCTGCTCTCCCGCCGTTGTCTACGAGAGCGACGTTGCGCCGTCGCGTGGCACACGCACCGCGTCATCAACTCGACGCACTCCTTGCAAAGAGGAGTTTCCTATTTCCTATAGAAGGTAGGTTTAAATTACTTTGTTGGCTCTATAGGACTTGTTGTTTATTTTATCTTTGTTATTTAGTTGGTTATTCGCTTTGCGAATTCCCGTCTCCTTCGTGGGACAAAATCCTTCTCGTGGAGAGAAGGGGTTGAGGAACGCTACCCTCGTACTTGTAGCATGGTTGTATTGAGGTTGAATCACCCTCGTTTTAAGTGATTCGGTTTAGTGAATTTTGATCAACTTGGTTGATCGGAAAATCCTAACTCGAGAGGGTTAGGTGGTGGTTTTCACCCAGTTTGGGTTTCCACCTAAAAACAATTGTGTACATTGTTTGATTGATTTTTTGTGAGATTATTTATATTTCAATTCCGCATTTATTACGTCATCCCTCCTGGTAGGGCCGAAACCGAAAACCTACAAGGGGGAGGAGAGGGTGCGTGTGGGTAGGGAGATGGTTGTGGGGAAACTTACGGGGATGTCCCTGTAAGTTTTCCTTTCCCCCTCAAAAACCCCAAAACAAAACCTAAGAGATTTAAAACTGCATAAAAAACTCCTGTAAATCCTAGAAACGTCAAACAACATCCCTAGGAAAGGATCATTTCAGGTGCAAATTCACTAAGCCAGTTATTAGCTAGCCTTTGTGAGTAGCCTCTAACATTCATATGATTTGGAATGATGATTATTTGTCTTTAGACAAGAAAGGAGCTTGAGAAACAACTTGCAAAAGAAAGAACTACAGTTCAAATGGAGTCTTCAAATAATTTTTGCAAGGTAGATTTTGCTTTACCTTATCAATGATACGCACCACCAAGTCCCATTCTACGAGCCCTTCTCCCTTCGTAAAAGAACTTAAGGGTTAACATGGGTCCTTTTTGAAGAGGTAAAAAATAGTAATTAAAATTATTGAAAGATATAATTAATGAGAATGCTTTTTAAGGGACGATATATGGATGGTTGAAATTTTGACGTCTTCAATTGAAACTATCATATGATTTACATAATTTCTTTATTATATAAAAGAGCATTTTACACTTTACATGCTTGCATCTTTATTACCGTGAGTTTTGTAGCCATCAAAATATATAATGTGCGAAGAAATTACTAGAATCTACTTTTTGTCTGAGGTTTTTTATAAGCGTAAAGCCTTTCTATATCATAGTAGCTTTAGCAAATACATTCATCCACGAATTATATGGATATAATTTAGGATGTAGGTTAGGAAATGTAAAAGTTGACGTACAAGTTGAGACACAGAAGTATGAACATGATCTTCACTTAATATATCTCTTTTATATATATAAAAAAGTATTAATACATGGTGGAATCCAACACCGTTGCAACTAATAATAAACCACTCAAATCACTTTCGGAACCATCTTACATCGATGCAAAATCACTTTGTACCAATAAAATCTTACTTTGTATCGGTACAAAACAACTTTTTACCTTCAAAATAATTTTGCACAGGTGTAATCTCACTTTGAATTACTTTACACCAATGTAATTTTACTTTCTATTAATGCAAAATTAAGTTCCAAGTGTTTCTTTACCTATGACAAGTGATTTTACATTTGAAAGGTGATTTTTTCACCTTAGGGTTTGGGGTTTAATCTTTAGTGTTTAGAGTTTAAACCATAGGGTGAAAAATCACATTTTAAGTAAAAAATCACTTCTCATACGTAAAATCACTTTCTATAAACCTAAACTCTAAATTCTAAACCCATAGGTCAGAATCACTTTGTACGGATGCAAAATCACTTTTCACAGGTGAAACTGTCATTGGAATAATTTTGCACCGATGCAAAATGAAATTTCACCGGTGTAAAGATACCTTAGAATAATTTATCACCGGTGCCAAGTAATTTATCACCGGTGTAAGGTTAAAATAATGTGGTGATTTTTTTGAATGTAGTATGATCCACCACGTAACAAAACTTACACTCTTTTATTTCTTTACATTAAATATTAATTATCAAATTAACCCACGTTCATCATATTGTGTAAAGTACAAAAATAACATCCACAATTTCCCTACAACACTTTTTATTTTAGTACCTACATTTTTCTTACTTTTTTATTATAATTTATCACGTCGCCTCATTAAGAAGGCATCACATGGCTATTCTTCTATTATTCCTTAAAATTGTCGACCCACTACAAAAATTAAATGGCTCCTCTCCCAACCATATAACCTCCGTTATTAAAAACGATCAGGTTTACTTTGTTGTGGACAGGCTAATCAAGTTCTAATTTTTTTTGGATGTACATCATGGGAAAGCTGGAGCTTCCATTTCACGAAGTACACGAAAGAGTTTGACCTCTTAATGTAACGAGAGGTCCTATTTTTAAGTTATAATAGTTAATGGCACATTATACCTGGTTAAGATAAGAAAAGTGAATGCATCGTGACATAGCCCAGAATAGGGTAAGGGATAGAGGGGTAAAACTACTTAAAAGCCCCCTCAAGGGGCTCTTAACACCACGAATCATGGGAATACAATGTCCCACAAGGGAGACACCAAAACTCGAAACAAATCACACATTAAAAAAAAAGAAAACAAGAAAAAACCACGACAAAAGAAAAGCAAGTATTTCCGATCTAATCAGATTTCCTAGCAATGCTCCAAGGCATGTACAAAGACCAATAAGTGCCACCAAATGTGAACCGGCAATTTGCACCAGACGGGAAACCGGTGTCTCTGAGCATCCGTCATTGGGAGGGACTCGATCGTGTTGAGTCAGACTTCTTGCATGGCCCCTGTAAACGTCGAAGGAAGGCAGTAGGGTGGAGCACCGGATCTAACTCGACCCGATCCGAGTCAAACCCAAGGTCCAAATTTTTATTTCTTTTAGTTTTGAGTTGGGGTATACGCTTTAAGCTTTCAATCATTTAAGATTCAACGCTTAACCCAAAGTTTATTTTTTTGAGCTCAGGTTCAAAAACTAACTTCATATATATATATATATATAAATGATTTGAACGTTCTTTTACAAAAATAATTTGGATGCCTTTTTGTTTCGTAAAAAATATATAAATTTATCCTAAATATACTTTACATCTTTTTCAATGGAGATTAAATTTAAGAATTGGTAAGACATTTTTTATTGTAATTATTTACAATTTAATCAATTTTTTATTACTTACCTTTCTATTTTTTCATAAAATTAAAAATTAATTACTCTACAAATCATGAACAACTAATAAATTCATGATTATAACCGATCTAAAGATAACTCTAACATAAATAACCTTTGAACCATTGGACCTAATTTGAATTCAAACAGGTCATCAAGCAATTCAACTCAAGCATAGGCTTGATCCATAAAAGAATTTTGGATTCAAATTGTGCCCGCATTTTTTTAATTTTTTGGGGTCCAATTAGAAATTAGATTCGGAACACAACGCTTCACCCTATAAGGTGGGCCCCGAGCTAAACGAAATTCCAAATCGGGATGCGGTGTTCTTCTCCGTTAATCCCGATTTCACGGAAAGCTTTCGCTTCGTAATAGAATTCCCTCGAATCCATCCACGTAATAGATATGCCTGAATCCAACCACCAGTGGCAGCGTGGAATTTATTAGAACAGTAGCTACCAGTTATTTCACCATATTCACTTATTTATTTTTCTGTGTTTAATTTACTTATTTTTGCATGCCTCAATTCCATGATGTTGTCGCCACGTGCGTCGGTGCAAGTCAGTTAACTCCCCGTCGCTTGCTGCTACATGGTGGTGCACGTGACGGAGATTTGATCTTTCACGTGCAATCTGTTCTCGTTTCGCATGTCGCGACAAGGAAACAGCAAAGATGGCGACGGCAGATTATTTAGTGGGATCTCCTCCTTTGGACGTATATTTTCTTCACGTGACCTCCGTCGCACCACCTCATAGATCTAATATCACGGGATACACTCCAGAATCATGTTATATTTTAATTTAAAATCAAAAAATATTTCTTCCAGTGTGTGAGGCTTACCATGCATGTAATCAGGAATGAGTATTGTGTGGGATTCCTGTCGGTTGGGTTCGACTTAATCCAAGTTTATTTAATAAATAACTTGCAAAAGGTAGTTTAAGGTTTAATTTAAAATAATTTTTTTTTATCCAAATTCAACGCAACCCAAAAGAGATGAACTTGGATTGAGTTAGATTTGATACATTTATTTATGATCATGTTATTTATTTGATTGAGGTCTATAAAATAATATCTAAATGAGAGATTCAATTAATAATTATTTTAAAAGTACGGATAGCGATATGATTTGGTATAGGTAAAGAAAAAAGAAAGACTTGTAAAGGATAATTGTCAATTTCAATTATGTAAATGATAGAATTATTATATTTGACTTTCGTGTAGATTAAAAGATCTTTAAGTTTTCATAGGTATATGTGCAACTAAAATGATTCAGCTGATTATATTGTAAGTATTTGGGTTGAATAATTTTTACATATAGCATATGCCAAGATAATTAAATGTAATCAAGTAGGAGGAAATTACAATAGAAAAATAAAAGCGGTCAACTTATATATTCGTATTTAGTTTGAATGTGGATGTACATACTTTTTTATGACAAGAAATCAATGGTTCATATCTAATTTGAATGGAATATATGATTGCACAACTTACAGTTGCGATGAGCATAATGGTTTTAAGGTTTTGTTGGTGGAAAAAAATAAGAGCTGACCATATTTATTTAATGTGCAATATATCATGCATTTATGATATATATTTTGATATATACTATGAATATATGTACATATATGATAAGTATTGATGTAATTGGGCTAATAAGGTATGTCCTAGACCAACCTCATAAATAAGCAACATAGGTTGGGTTGAGTTTGGGCCATCTTGACTTAAGGTTCGACCCATTTAATAAATAGATCATATTTACAACCCAAACTTGATCCAAGTTAATTTCAGATTTACGTTTGGACCAATCCAATCGAGTTGGACCTTAGGATAGGTCAGGTTCACCCAACCTAATGCTCATCCCTGCATGTAACATAACTACATTGTTTTTAAAATTCTTTTACATTAAATAACAACCATATTGCAGGAGCCACGTCCACATCTTGCAAAATTCGTCACATTATGTGTTTCTGTATATTTTAACTTTATTGTCTGAGACTTTACGTAAGAACGCGTATACGTGAACCAAGCAATAGTTAAGGACACCTTTCACCTCATGTAATATAATTCAAGTTTAATTCTTGGAGGAGAGCTCAAATGCAAAAAAGGAAAGGGTTGCGATTTTAAATATGTGGACTTTCAGAATCATTTACAATCAAGTAAATGTTTCAATTTCTTATTATTTTCATGATGGACATCTTTGGAAGTTGCTTCCTTTTAGAGTATACATATACTACAATCAAGTATTTTTTCAAATTAAAATAGTTGAACTTAAAAACAAGGCAATCTTATGTTTGGCAACTTGATTAACTCAGACTTTGTAGATTGAGAATGGAAGAGCATTCGAATTTCCATAATGCCAAAGCATTCTTCCTAGTCCACTTCCATTAGTTTTGATGGAGCATTTCAAAGAGGAATCCATGGTACTCTACAACAAACAACTCTTTCTGATCCATGTCCATTAGTTTTGATGTAACATCTCAGAGAGGCAAGAGTACTTTAGGTCTTGAGATATCATTTTTAATCAAAATATCTCATAAAATAATCACTTTGACAGGTAGAATAACACTTATTTTATTTTATTATATCAATTCTAATATCTATCAAAATATATTAATTTTTAACATATCCCACCATATCTCATCAACGTTGGTATATATTAAAATATATCCTTTTTGAGGTAAACACAAAGAATAGACTGTTCTTAAGTGAACAAAATTATCCTTTGCTCTATGTTTTGCTAATTTGGGTTTGCCCTCAACTCGTCATCCATTATTGGTAGCCGGTGTTTATTTTTATCCTGAGATAAATAGACCCTATCTATAAAGTAACGGATCATTGTTAGGGATTAGATAATTAATTAATTTGATTTGGAAATGGAAATTAGTCAACTTGGGCAACATGGTGTTCCGATTACGTCAATCCAACTCGATACCATATACTTAATTTCCTTTCCAATATTTCAGGTTCAATGTTTCCCGGTTTGACCACTTACTTTTGGTCTAATTAAGTTGGACCAGATCGGCCAAGCTTTTGAACTTTAGGTGGACCGATGGCACGAAGTTTTTTGTTGTTTTGATAGATAGTCTGGTGAAGACCGGAGGTGTACGTAGTTTGGTGGTGGTTTGGTGAAGACTGTCAGGTGGATCGAATCAATTAGAGCGTCGGGATGGATGTGGTCTAATAGGGTGGTCCACATCTTTGTGTGCTTGCAAAATTTGCCATTGTTACAATCACGTTGCTTTTCACAACAGTGCATGACATCATAGCAATCTTTAATTTCTTTCGCCGTGTGAAGGTTGGAATGCCAGTAAAGAAAAGTGTATTACAATAAATTTTCCAGCACGCAGCCTCCATTCACACTTGTACTTAAAAAAAAAAGTAAATAAATAAAATATAACAGTCAAAAATTAAAATATATTAATTGAAATGATCAAATATTAAAATATATAATTCATTTAATTTCACCGATAATAAATTAAAATATATCGATTGAAAATGATAATATATTGATGTAACTTATCTTTCTCTCGGTAAAAAATAATCTTTCATTTATAAAATTTAATTTTTTACTTAAAAAATAAATTTTACCTATAAAAATTAATTTTTATTAATAAAAAATTAAAATCGTTGGATCATCCCATTTTTTTCACGATCTTATTCGCATTGAAAAATATATCACCCCATATTTTTTCCGTTTAGCTTTTTCTCGGATTCTGCTGTAAATGCACAGAGATGCCATTGCATCAAATGTCACTTCCATTTTCGAAACCATCCAAAGAAGTCCAACCATGCAGAAGTACTTCACATGCATCAAGTCGCCCATCATTGTAATTATCGCCAATATGCATCTTTTTCTCGATAGCTCATTTGACCGATGGAGCAGAAACTTTGCAAGAAACAAAGTGGTTGCTGTTGGCTACTTGCAGCCTTTCTAGACAATCATTGCTATGTATGTTGATTTTTCCTTCTTTTGATGAGAATTGCTGTGTATGATAATAACTTAACTCTGTCATTGAGTTGATCTTTTACATTTTAGATAATGCTAGTCTAAATAAAGTTGTCCTTTTTGTTGCAATTAAATAAAATCCCACGAAATAATTAAAACTCAAGTAGCCTACCTGATAGGTCCTGTAACATGTCACAGAATATTCAAATAAATAAATCACAATATCTAATTACAATTATAGTATGTATGATATTCTTTAATGTGAAAAATCTCCTAAAAATGTGAAGGTAAAAGATCACATGATGCATATGACTCAAAAATCAATTCACTCTAGGTGGTAGAAAAATTATTCTTTTCTACAAGAAATTATACAAAATCAACTCTCTTCTCAAAAATAAATTTCAACAAAAACAACCACAAACAAGAAAATAATATCACCAAAAGTGATGTTTGATTTTCCCACACTTTAATGGCTTCCCTCCTTCGTTGACATTGATGGAGATCTCCTTTCAACTAAGGCCCAACGATAATTGTGGAATTGAGAGGAAGAGACGGTGCATAGCAGCCAAGGAAGAAAAAAGTCCTCTTCTCCTCTATGCCACTCAAGACCAAAAACAAATAAAGATAGGGCACTCAAAACCCCAATTGTTCCCTTTGAGTGTGGTTTTGGTGTTTCACGCTCAACCAAAATAAGGCCATCACCGAAAATTAATAAACATTGACTATTTGCAGTAATGCCCATGCCAGAATTATGGATATTCTACCCAACTTTGCGAGGGTTTAGGTTGGGCTTCCAAAGGTTCCCAAATATGAGTTGAGTTCCCACAAAGGAAAGGAATCATGCCCAACATATCTCCTCCTTACCAATGCTATGGGAACCACTCCAATCCAACAATGGAGCATCATGCTTCAAATTTCTCAAGTAGCAATACTTTTGCTATCATATCAATGCTATCATCATTTGCGTGGATCTTTTCAAGTGCAAGCTACTTTGCTTTTAACACATCGTGTATTCAATGATATCATACATCTATGTGCTTTCTTACATGGAATATAGAATTCTTGTCAAGCTGAATCACACTCTAACTATCACAATATAGAACATATTTGTCTTACACAAAATCGAGTTCCTACATGAACTTCTTCATCCATAATACTTCCTTGCTAGCCTCTATAGCTGCAATAAACTTTACTTTTATGGTAAACAAGACTGCACACTTTCGAAGTCTTGATTTCTAATAAATTGCATCACCTACATGTCTAAATCTGTATAGTCAAGAAGAACTGATTTTTCTGCTCCAAAACAAAGACACATGTTACTAGTCCCACATAGAGATCTCAAAATCCACTTAATTACTTCCCAATGTTTCCTTGCCTATATTTGAGACAAACCTGCTAACAACTCCAACAGAATGAACATGCCTATATTAGACTTCCTATGGCTGAAGCATTGGGAATCCTTTCCATATCCTTCTCTTATTTTGTCTTTGGACTCTGCTTGTTGCTTAACTTAAAGTGTGCTCCAAGAGGAGTCCTCACAAGCTTGGCTTTGTCTATGTTAAATTTTTGAAGTACCTTCTCCATGTACTTCTCTTGAGATAACCACAACTTCCCTTACTTTCTATTACTTGTGATCTTCATACCCAGAATTTAATTTGCAGTCCTCAAGTCCTTCATAGCAAAGGATTTGCTCAACTCCTTTTTCAAACTTGTAATTCTTGAGGTATTTCTGCCAACGATAAGCATGTCATCAACATAAATCAACAAAATGACAAAGTCATCGCTTGAGAATTTCTTTATGAAGAGGCAGTGATTTGAAGTAGGCTTGGTGTAGACATACCCTCCCATAAAAAACTCAAATTTCTTGTACCACTATCTAGGAGCTTGCTTTAACTCATAATGACTATTTCTCAACCTGCAAACATAGTCTTCTTTACTTTTGACCTCAAAACCTTTGGGCTGCATCATATAGATATCCTCCTTAAGATCGCCATGAAGAAAGGCAATATTCACATCCATCTACTCAATCTCTAAGTCAAGGCTAGTTGCCAAACTAAAAACAACTCTGATAGATGACATCTTAACCACAAGTAAAACTATCTTTTCAAAATCAACTCCCTTTCTTTAACTGAACCCTTTCACAACCAAGTTAGCTCTGTACCTCAAGTTGAAAGAGTTCTCATCGTGCTTCACTCTAAAAATCCATTTGTTTTTCAATGCTCTCTTCCTTTAAGGCAACTTCAAAAGCTTAAAGTTATGGTTGTCATAGAGAGACTGCATCTCATCTAATTCATTTCTCTTTGTGCATATCTTACATAGTTTCTTCATAGCATTTACAAAATATATTCATATGCAAGATCAGAGAAAGCATGTTTTTAGGAGATAGGTAGAAGAATATCACAAAAGGTGATGCTTGATTCCCTCCTTCATTGACATTGATGGAGATCTCCTTTCAACCAAGCCCCAAAAATAACCGTAGAAGAAAACATAAGAGATGGTGCACAACAGCCAAGGAAATATTCCCTTTACTCCTTTCTATCGCTCAAAATCAAAAGCAAATAAAAATAAGGCACTCAAAGCCCCAATTGCTCCCCATACATTTTTGGTGTTTCACTAGCAACTCCCCCCCCCCCCCCCCAACCCACCGTCCTCTGTCTTCTCTCCTTCTTCCTCTCTCTCGAGTGCCAAAGCTATGCTACAGTAGGGGGCCTCGATCGGCCGATAGGGGCTGATCAAGAACCCCCCCATCATCTAGATCTCCTCCCCCTTCCTCTAGGACACTCCATCTTCCTTGAGACCAACATGCATAACCAATTGTGGGTGCTGCGGCCAGCGTGGACGTGACGTCGATGGGCACTTTGGTCGGTGGTGACAACAGTTGTCACATGCGACGAGGCTTTTCCGCCGTGGCTTGGACGATGCTTTTAGTGCTCCTTCGACCGAGCTTCTGTTGGCACTCCGATGTACGTAGCAGTCAAAGCATCCACGCGGCAGCGAGCACGACAGTGTGCAGTGGTTGAAGGGTGCGCAACTACATGGGCACCTACGTGCATGCGATGATGCGTTGTGGCGAGAGCGTTGGCATGTGGCGATGGAGGGTCGGCTGGCAGTGGCATTGCCGTTGTGGTCTGATGCCGTTGTGTCTTTGTTGCTTCGTCTCATTTTGCATGCAGATCGTTGGTTGTTGTGACTGGCTTGTTGTGCAATTGTGTATGGTGTTCCTTTCTTTTTCTTTGTTTTTAGTGTAGTTTAAATTTTGTTGGGGACCACGTGTGACCCTAAGTTATTTCGACTAGGTTTCTTGACATATGTCAAGGGTCGATTTATTCGGTCACTCGTTAGCGCAATCTTCGAGATTCTATCTTGCTGACACTTAACCATTCTAAGAGCGTGAGGTCGACATCAGTCGATATCCTTTGAGAGTTCATCCAATTTTCGATCTAGAGGTACTTTCATGCTCTCCTTTTTTTCTTGATCTTGTTTTTTGTTTTGTGTTCCCCTATTTCCACGGGACATATTTCTCTTTTCATGGGTGAGGATTCACTTTCTTTTCCCTTCTCTTATGGGATGCATCTCTTTCTATCGGGTATTTCCCTTGTAATGAAATTTTTATTTAAAAAAAAAAAAAACTAGCAAATAAAACATGGCTATCACAAAAAATTAATAAACAAAAACTATTTGCAACAATGTCCATGGGAGAATTATAAATATGCCACCCAACTTTACAAGGGTTTAAGTTGAACCTCCAAAGGTCCCTAAATATGAGTTGAGTTCCCACCGAGGAAAACCCCACCCAACTCTCCTACGTGAGAACCGATGTGTTGGACACTTGCTCTACAATGGGAGAGCTACTCAATTTACTAAACCATTCATGTCAGTTTAGTCCAAATTTGCCTTCATCCAGTAAGCTTCCAACTTTTCCTACAACACATCTAGTAAGTCCACTCATTTCTCCTTCAGTAGAACAGCAAATTTGCAGGGTTTTGTTGTCATAAAGTAGCACAGCTGAACCTCCTTCAGTTAGAGGAGAATGTGACTGTAATATAATTTCTTCATATAAGATCTTCATATTAAAAACTTAAGAATGTGATCTTACCATACTTTCCCCGTCCATGAGGCCTCATCTACCAATAGAGTTCCATTGTGAGTTCATTCACCTCAAAATTGTAGCATAAACAAAATGATGGAGTTTCTTTTGCAAACCAACAAAAACCTTTGTTTGTTTTTTGTTTTTTTTTGAGAAAGTAAATATGCTAAGCATAGGATTTGATCTCATAATTTTTAAGATGTCAGTGAAGTGCTCAAACCATTGAGCCAACCCCTTGTTGGCAAACCTTTCTTTGTTTTTCCCCTAGGAGAATAAATATGATGGTCAAGGGTTCCCATGACCTATCGATGCCAATGAGGGGGGCTTACCATTCGATCAACCCCTTGGTGGTGAACACTTCTTTTCCTCTTGCATTGCCAAATAGAAATAGATAAAGACAGTAAAAAGCACAGAATTTGTACAAAAGAAGAAAAAAGAAAAAGAAATCAATCCCACTCCTTTCCAGTTGAGAGAAACAAAAACATCCAGAAAATCCATCCAGTTACTACACCAGCTTTTGTTACAGAAGCTTCCAATAAAACCAAAGGATTGGAAGAAGAGGTGAAAGGAATCCAGAAGAAGCTATACAAGCAATTTTTCCACATGAATTTGAACACCACCACAACATCATACAACTTTCCCAACCTCACTACTTCCTTTTAATTACTAATTGCACAATAAATTGTTTGACTTCTTACCAATCTCCGAAGCATTTGGCCCTGAAACACCATGCCTACACTGGAATAACATCGATTTTGGAGGTGTCTTCACATCTCAGGACTATTCCCTCGAGGCTTGCTGGGAGGATGCACTTGGCCCACTGGCATCCTGTGGAAAACGGCTCGGGTGGAGGGACGATCATCAGCACATTGTCATTCCTCTGGACAACTCCCATTACGCTGACAGTGCTACCCTCTTTGATGTACCTGCATAAAGAAGCCAATCTGAACTGTTAATTGCCCAGTTGAATATCTGCTGCAAAACGGTTAGAGCAACCTTGAACTCCATGCAATCCTCAACAAATTAGCATCTTACAGACAACTTCTTTCCTAGAAAAGCAAAACTCACCAAGTGTAGACTCTAGTACTCTTGAACCCAAGTGAAATATGAGTGTATTAGAATCGGAAAAATAATGAATAAATATTGTGGTTACCCTTCTTTTAAACGCATGGTACGATCATCACCGGAAAGATTCCTCTCTGCCAACCATCTAACGAACTGCGGCGACATTTCTTTGTTGCTCGGATTGATATGTACAGCAACTGATTCATCAACATATGGCATCACTCTTGCACCATTACCTGTCTTTACCAACGCTCGTAACCCTGACTGGAAATCTGAGATGTAGAAATCTACCACTTGTCGCTGTCGAATCAAAGGAGTTAATTTAATATACAGAGAAATATGTTCCGGTCTATTTATGATGGTGTTGAGTAAATAAAACATACATGCACCATCAAAACAATAGCATAACATCAAGACTGGCATGGAAAACCTCAAAGGGGGAAAAATCACAAGAGAAGCAACCGAGAAAGCTGGATTATTCATGGATTCGTCTCAGAGAAAAACAATAGCAGATTGGTTTCTACATAGGCCATTAATGTTACACTAGCTCCTAATCCTTCTTCTTAATCATAACCATACTCCTAATCCTATGAGGTGTGAAGACCGAACTTACTAATAATAATAACCAGTGTTCGATTGCCCACGCTTCACTGCAGGGATTCCCATCGTGGATTTTATTTGGCATGAACTTAATAGAAATGTCTTGAATGCTTTGATATCATATTGCTTCCCTTATTTTACATATCATATAATTAATCTTGAGGCCTCGGATGGCCGTGGAAGTGAAGCACGATCGATGGGCATTACCATGGCAATTGACATGTGGCATTGGTAAATATACGAGACAAAGGAAAGGAGAGTAGTAAGCATATGGGAAATGTGGCAGGCATTTCATGAAGTGCCAAACACGTGTCTCAAAGAAAGGTAGGAAAATGTTGCAGAAGCAAGGTAGAAGATGGTAAATGAAAAGGGTGGTGCTGACATTTGAGATATGTGGGAAATGGGAATGGCACGGATGGAAATAGAGAAACTTGGGAGAAGCAATTGATGATGGCGTGATAAGTGGATTAACTAGAGGGATTCTCCAAACGCCACTGTCCTTGAGTTAATACCAGTGTATCATACCCTTGTTTCGCTGCAAGGAAAAAGAATATAACTTCTTTTTCTCATCTTCATTGCAAAAGAGTGAAGATCAATCTACACAAATCTTCTCTGTTGAGACTGAAGCTTTGCCTCCTTTTATGGTGAATTGTCTCTCCATCTTTTGTTCAGTGTTTAGGGAACTTGTAAGCCTATAAACTCTATGCTATCATATACACATGTTTTGTATGGAGGGTGTTTTGTTATTTTATTTCTTACCTTGGTGTTGTATCATAAATTTTCCATATTTTCATTATATAAGAAGAGGTAGGGTTTAATAATAGACTATCTTATTTCCTCCAATTTGATATCAGAGCACCGGTCCTAAGCCGAGGCTTTAGATATCTCACCCCTAAGGCCTTCAAAACCCTAACCACCAAACCCCTCTCTCCCTCTGCACCGGTGCCGCCACCTCCAGCAGGCCTCCTCGTGGCATCTCTTGGCGACGCTCCAGTGACGAAGGCCTCACTCGGCGACAGATCTCGACCTCGGCACACGCTTAGAGGCCGGTGATGCACCTTGCTGCACACCCTCGTGATCCAGCGAGGGTGATCAACTGTCCCTGCTCCCCAGTAGAGGCGGCGGCAGTGCTGTAGGTGGCTCTCCGCCACCTGCAGTGCCGGCTGTCAAGCGACTACGAGGGGGCTTTGTAGCCCTATTCTAGGGTTGCTCCCCTTGTAGTCGCGGGGAGAGAACCCTAGGTCCCCCTTGGGGCTGTCTCAGGTGTTTTCCCCGCACCCAGGTTAGCCCAACACCCGTTCAGGGGGGCTGTCCGATGAAGATTCAAATATGAAACCAGATGATTTTCAGCTATTAAAATCATCTAAAAATATCTAAGGCTCGTGGATTGTGAAGATTTCTTCATATCAGCCTGATCAGTCCAAGGTGACATTGGGCTCTCTTTAAGACACCAGGGTACTCAAAAACCTGTTCTTTGATCCCATCATCAAACTAGATGAGACCAACTACCTGCGGTGATCGCAGACTTTCCTTATGACCGTCAAGGGTTATGGAAAAGATCATATTCTTACAAATCCGGAGGCTACAGACAAGACTGGCATACATGTCAACTAAAATAGAGACAACGTCATGGTGTGTGCATGGCTTATGCAGGTTGTTATTTCTTAAATAGGGAATGAGATCATATATTATTCGACAGCAAAGGAGATGTGAGAGTCTTTGTGTGAGTCATACTCACACGTTAAGAACTCTGCACAATTTTTCAGGTCTTTCACGATCTCTTTCACTTGCGTTAGGAGGGATGCATGTTGTCGCAATTTTACTCCTTCCTTAAGGGAATGCTGGAGAGGCATCACTCCTACCTGCTGGGGTGTGCCTGTGACTCCCGAAGGAGCTTTCGAAGACAACTAGCAGTCTCCCTTTTCCTGTTAGGCCTTCGACCTAAGTACGTGGCAGCCAAAGATCAGATCCTCACAGCTCCTAAGCTTTCTACTCTAGAGGAAGCCTATAGCAGACTGAACAGAGTAGCAGTGCACACTTCTACTCCTGACTCTAGTGCTCAGACGTCCACACTGGCTGCGATCCCTGAACGTGGCAGGGGTACCTCCTTCCCTGCACGTGGTCATGAGCGTAGATGCTCTTTTGGTACACATACTCGGTCTCCGTGTACTTACTGTGGCAAGATGGACCACTCTAAGGCTACATGCTGGCAGAAACATGGTAGGCCACCTATGGCCAATTAGGCAGCCAAGGTCACTGATGGAGCCTCCTTGGATCCTGATGTCAGTTCTCTCAGTACAGAGATTGAAACTCTGTAGCAGCAGATTGCTCAGTTAGCCCAGGCATCCTCTTCTCAGCCTCCAGACACTACAGGCATTACCTCCTCTTCTGAGGCACCTGCGATTGGTATGTCGTCTCATTTATCTCCTGGCGATTGGTTGATTGACTCTGGTGCGTCCAAGCACCTATGTGGGAACAAGAGATCCTTTTCTCAGTTAGCACCAATTACACTAGCGTAGACTGTATAGGTGGTAGATGGGAGACACTCGTCATTTGTTGGTAAGGGAGATATGTCTCTATCTCCAACCTTGCAACTAACAGATATTTTCTACGTTCCTGATTTTCCATTGAGTTGTCCATTAGCAGGATTACTAGAGATTTGAATTGTTGAGCTATATTTGATGCGTCTTCTTGTGTCTTGCAGGACAAGCTCACTAGGAAGACGATTGGTAGAGGGCGCAAGGAACGGGGAGCATATCGTCTAAGCTGTACTGTTGTTGCTGGTTCTACTACCCAGGGCCTTAGTTCTGCTGGGTCCCCTCTCCAATGGCATCACCGCCTTGATCACCTGCCTATTGATCGCCTCAAACGAGTTCTGCCACACATACTCTCCACCACTGCTCACCTGTGATACCTGTTAGCTGAGTAAAAACCACAAAGCTAGTTTTTCCACGTCTTTTTCTATTTCCTCTGTTACTATGTTTGATTTGATTCACATGGATGTTTGGGGTCCAATCGTATTCCTGATCAAATTGGGAACAGATATTATTTGGTGTTAGTGGATGATTTTCCCGTCTTTCTTAGTTATTTCTTTTGAAAAATAAGTCCAATGTAGGACAAATTGTTGAAAATTTTGTTAAGAAATAAAAACTCAACATTCATGTTTTGTGAAGCATTTTCGATCTGATAATGCCTTAGAATTTTGTGCCACTCGGTTGCGTACTTTCTTTTCCAGTTGTGGCATATTCGTGAGACCACTTGCCCTCACACCTCTCAACAGAATGGTGTTGCTGAGGAAGCACCGCCACTTGCTTGATGTCGCTCGTACGTTGTTGATCCACTACTCGGTTCCCTCTCTTTACTTGGGTGATGTTGTTTTGATGACTTGTTTTCTGATTAATCGGATGCCTAACACTGCTTTACACGAGCAGATTCCTTTGCAGGTTATGTATCCCGATAGATCCCTGTTTCACATCACCCATTGGACTTTTGGTTGTATTGCTTTTGTCCATTTGTTGGGACCAAGCCAAGATAAATTAGCACTGAGAGAGTCAAGTGTATTTTTCTTAGGTATACTCGGACTCAAAAGGGGTATCGGTGTTTTGATCCGATTACTTCTCAGCACTTTGTTTCGGCAGATGCTACCTTTAATGAGGTGATACCTTTGTTTTCCACATCTACAGTTGAGCTACCTTCTGAGGGTTATTTGGCACCCATGCCATTTACAACTATTCGCTTTGGGAGTTTTCCAGCGACTCCTATCCTTATTATACCACCACTATCTGCTACGCTACCCTTTCCACGTCTGACTGAGTCACTTCAGACATATGTCGGTCCTCACACTATCTTTTGGGGGGCCCCTCCCTCGTCTCCATAATCGGATTCTTAGGTGAGTCCCTTAGACACTGACGCTTGCTTGCCACATGTTGGTCACAGGGACAGGACAGATGATGTGACAGGTGATGATCTAGATCTTCTAGTAGATGTTTGGAAGAGGCCACGGACTTGTGCTATTTACCCGACGACTATTACACTTGCTACTGACAACCTAAGCCCTGTGTTTGCAGGCTTCACCCATGCGTTGGCTGCTACTCACATCCCAGTGACTCATCGCAAGGCCATGCTTAATCCGAGATGGCAGGGAACCATGGAGGACGAGATGACTACTCTTAGGGGTCGTAGGACCTAGGAACTCACTCCACTTCCAGACGGAGCTACGATTGTTGGTTGTTGATAGGTTTTCATAGTAAAGTTCAACCCAGATGGAGGCATCGTCAGATACAAAGCACACATCGTGGCAAATGGGTTCACCCAAACATATGAGGTGCACTTCTTTAATACCTTCTCACCAGTTGCCAGACTTCCTCCAGTACGAGTGTTGGTAGCAGTGGCGGTCCAGCTTGATTAGCCCCTGCATTAGCTGGACGTGAAGAATGTATTCCTCTACAGTGATCTCCAAGAAGAAGTCTACATGCAACAACCACCAGGCTTTAAGGTTTAGGGGGAGCGTGTATGTAGACTGCAGAAGGCAATCTATGGCCTCAAGCAGAGTCCTAGAGCGTGGTTCTAGAGGTTGTCTCAGGTTGTGGATGCAACTGGATTCAGGAGATTGACAGTTGATTTCTCTCATTTTGTCAAGAGGACTGGATGAGGTATTGTGGTGCTCCTCGTATACGTTGATGACTTGATTGTTATAGGGGATGATGTGTAGGGTGTCACTGAGATCAAGCACATTCTAGCGGAGCAATTTGTCATGAAAGATTTGGGAACTCTACGATACTTTCTTATTATTGAGGTTGCTCGGAGCAGGAAGGGTGTAGTCTTGTCCTAGAGGAGGTATGCATTGGATATTTTGCAGGAGGTGAGCAAGCTTGGGGCTAAGGCTGCCAACATTCCTATATGTTGAGTTATGTTTATGTTTGTAAGGGGTGTTGTGTTATTTTATTTTGTGTAGTGGGTCTATGATGTACTTTTCCCACACCTATATAGAGGTGTAGGGATTTCTTGGCAACCTAAGGAAGTTTGTTTTCTTCAACTTGGTATCAGAGCAAAGGTTGAGGATTCCACTAAAAACAAAACCCTAACCCTACCTTAAGCCTTCTCGCCGGAGCTACCACCACCACCACCGGCGGCCACGTCGGCGTCAGACCACCGCCGCAGCAACAGTAGTAGCATCGACTACTGCCGCTAGCTGCTGCAGCAGTAGGCCAGCAGCAGTAGCATCGGGCCGCCGCCGCCGCCAGCAGCAGCAGGCCACCGCTACTGGTGGTGGCAATAGTAGGGCACAGCGCCGGGAAGAGCTACTACAACCACCGCCTAAGCCACCTACCACCACCGCCAAGGCCTAGCTGCTAATTTTTTGTGCTCTCTCTCCTGCTGTTGGTGTTTGGCAGCAGAGAGGGGTCACATCTCTACCTTGTGTCTGATTGGATGATCTTTGGATCGTAGTTGGAGTATTGAAGCCAAGGATCTTCCAAAAAGATGATGTGAAGGTATTTTCATATCTTATCTATTAGATTTGGGGTGTGTATTCCCCTTTGATGCATGTTTTTGGGGTGTGTAGTCCCCTTGAGTATTGACCGCGTGTGAGTGGAGTTTTTTGGGGTGTGTATTCCCCGGTTGGTATATTTGTTGGGGTGTGTGGTCTCCATTTCTTGTCAATTTTCAAATCTAAAGTGTGAAGAAGTTTAGGGGTGTGTATCCTTCTCTGTGGCACGTTGAACTTTGTTTGTGGCAGTGTGGTTCAGTAAACATGGCAGTGTCTTAGTCAGAGATTGCACTAGGAATTGTCGTGGGTGATACTCAAACCACTAGTGTGACGTGGTTGATTGATTCAGGTACTTCCAATCATTTATCTGAGAATCTGCAATGCCTTGAACAGATTCAACCTGTCTCTCGGAGTCATACAGTACAGGTGGCTAATGGGTGACTTGCTCCTATTAGTGGTCAAGGGGAAATTAATGTTACCCCTTCTATGCAACTTAATCATGTTCAGTTTATTCTAGATTTATCCATGAACTTGCTCTCTGTTAGTGAGATCATTAAGCAGATGAATTGTCGAGTCATCTTTTATAAGCATGAATATATTTTCTAGGATAGAATGACAGGGAAAATTATTGATGGTGGATATGAAGGAGTTTACCGACTTCTGCAGGGTCTTATGGCTACTGCATGTTGGGTTAGTACCACATCTGGGAATGCTCTACAGTGGCATAGACGATTGGGCCATCCTTCTTTGGAAAAATTACGCAGGTTTATTCCTCATGTGTCCCCAACTACACAACTTTCCTGCAATGCATGTCAACTTGGGAAGCACCATAGATCTTCCTTTCCAACTGCTACAGGACCACGCTCAACTTCATGTTTTCAGTTAGTGCATCTTGATGTTTGGGGCCCCAGTAGGACTCCTGATAGAGCAGAACATCGGTACTATTTGATTATGGATGATTTTTCCAGATTGTCCTTGCTATTTCTCATGAAGAATAAGTCTGAAGTAGATCCACTGATTGAGAAGTTTGTGTTGATAAAAAATCAGTTTGATGTTTGCATCAAGACTCTCAGATCTGATAATGCACTAGAGTTTTGTACTCGTTGGTTGGCAGAATTCTATGGCATACATGGTATAATTCATTAGACCTCATGTCCTTATACTTCTCAAGAACATGGAGTAGCAGAGAGAAAGCACAGACATATCCTTGATATGGCCAGAGCTCTTCTCATCCATAACAGTGTGCCACAGAGCTATTGGGGAGATGCAGTTCTCACTGCTTGCTACCTTATTAATAGATTACCCTCCTTAATGATTCATGACCAAATATCATGGCAGGTGCTTTATCCAAATGATGAGTTGTCTGATCTTCCACCTAAGACATTTGGGTGCGTAGCTTTTATACATCTCCTTGGACCTGGGCGTGATAAATTAGCACCTAGAGCAGTTAAGTGTGTGTTTCTTGGCTATTCTCGTACTTAGAAGGGGTATCGGTGTTTTGATCCCCTACACCAGAGACATTATATCAGTGCAAATGTCACCTTTCATGTAGTACTTTATTTTTCTGTTACTGCCAGGCAGGTGCAGAGTATGCCGGAGAATGCGCCTGTACCAATTGCTCTTATACCATTTGGTATATTCACAGATACTAGTAGCTCTTCTCAAGTTGATGAGCCACCTACCAGCACATTTAGACCAGCACTAGCGGATGAAGGGACCTTCAAGGGTTACACCTATCAGTTGCCAGTTGTGTATATGATAAAGCCCCTTCCGTCTATTCCACAGACTCCTCAGGTTAGTGTTGATAACCTATAGGTGGTTACTACTCAAGAGACTTTTTCAGGCACAGTGTCAGTAGATGTAGCAGGTGAAAGTCTGCCACTTGAGGATAGTTCTCCAAGTCCTGATTCCATGAGCACCGATGAAGATATTCCTATTGCTATTAGGAAGGCTTTGCGATCTTATGCCCAGTATCGTGTTGCTAGGAGTGGTGTTACTATTGATTCTCTGAATTCAGAGTTTCATGCATTCACAGCTGCTGTTTCTAGTGCTGAGTTACCTACCTCGTACCAGCAGGCTCTACTTCATCCACACTGGAAGGCAGTTATGGAGGAGATGTCTGCACTTACTACTAGAGGTACTTGGGAACTGTCACCTTTACTGTCTACCGTGCATCTTGTTGGAGCCAGATGGGTCTTTGCCTTGAAATACAACCCAAATGGGTCTATTTCAAGGTATAAGACCCGCTTAGTGGCCAAAGGATTCACCCAGACATATGAGGTGGATTTCTTTGCCACGTTCTCCCATGTTCCACGACTCTCTATTGTTCGAATTTTTATATCTGTTGCAACTCATTATAGATGGCAGTTACATCAGTTGGATGCTAAAAATGCATTTTTGCACGGAGACTTGGAGGAAGAGATATATATGCAGCAGCCACCTGGCTTTGAGATTCAGGGGGAATGTGTATGCAGGCTTCGTAAGGCCATTTATGGTCTAAAGCAGAGCCCCCAAGCCTGATTCCAGCACCTATCTGAGGCATTGTTTGTCATTGGGATGCAGAGGTCTTCATCGGATTATTCACTATTTGTGAGAAAGACCAATAGGGGTACAATGGCTTTACTTGTGTATGTGGATGATCTTATTCTTACAGGTAATGATGCAGAGGGTGCATCTTAGATGAAGAAATACTTGGCACACCAGTTTGTCATGAAAGATCTTGGGAAGCTGAGATATTTTTTAGGCATTGAGTTTGCTACAAGTAAGCAAGGGACAATTATGTCGCAGAGGAAATATGCCATTGATATTCTTCAGGAGACAGGCATGCTAGGATCCAAAGATGCAAATATTCCTATGGATCCTAAAATTCATCTGTTTGAAGATAATGTAAAGCTAAAAGATAAGAAGGCATATTGACGCTAGTGGGGAAGCTGTTATATCTGACTATCACTAGACCATATATTAACCTTGCAGTTGGGAAGCTAAGTCAGTTCTTAGATAAGCCCACTGAGGTTCATTGGCAGGCTGTGATACAGGTGTTGAGGTACATCAAGGGATGTCCAGGTAGAGGCATTCTTTTTCAGAGAAAGGCACCTATGGCTGTTGTTGCATACTCAGGTGCAGATTATGCAGGTGATGTCGGGGATAGGCGGTCTACTACTGGTTTCTGTACCTTTGTTGCTGGGAACTTGGTAACTTGGAAAAGCAAGAAACAAAGTGTTGTTTCACGCTTTAATGCTGAGTCTGAGTACAAAGCCATGGCACATATTGCTGTTGAGATGATATGGATCAAATCTCTGTTACGAGATCTTCATGTGAATGTTCAGGAACCTATGGAGATGCATTGTGACAACCGGGCTGCTACCTACATTGCAAACAATCCTATGTTCTATGAGAGAACAAAACATGTGGAAGTGGATTGTCATTACATCAGGAGTTTGATTCAACAGGGTCTGCTTCGTACTATTTGTCTTGCCTCAGACCAGACTGCTGACATGTTTACCAAGTCATTGCCACATTCCCAGTTTGAGAAGTGTAGAAACAAACTGAGCATGATGGATATATTACTCCAACTTGAGGGGGAGTGTTGAGTTATGTTTATGTTTGTAAGGGGTGCTGTGTTATTTTATTTTGTGTAGTAGGTCTATGATGTACTTTTCCCACACCTATATAGAGGTGTAGGGATTGCTTGGCAACCTAAGGAAGTTTGTTTTCTTGAACTCTATAGACCCCAAGATGCCATTTTATGATGATGCACAGTTAGTGGACAACAAACAGTATAGGCAGCTTGTGGGCAAGTTGCTATATCTGACTATTACGAGGCCTAATATCTCTTCTGTGGTGGGGAGATTGAGTCAATTCATGACCAAGCCAACACAACAGCACTGGGATGCAACGTTGATAGTGCTCAAATACATCAAGAAGGCTCCTAGAAAAGGACTTCTCTTCTCCAAGGGATCTTCTATGACTTTGGTTGACTATTTCAACGCAGACTACGCTAGATGTCATGTGGACCGAAAATCCACTACAGGGTTCTGTGCTTTTTTGGAGGGAATCTAATCACATAGAGGAGCAAGAAACAAGACACAATTGCTAGGTTGAGTGTCGAGTCTGAGTACAAAGCCATGGCTCAGACAATTGCAAAGATGATGTGGATCAAGTCCCTACTCACTAATCGAAGGTCCAGTTTTCTAGCCCGATGAAGATGTAGTGTGATAACAAAGTAGCTACCTTCACTGCCAACAACCCAACATTTCACGAGAGAACAAAGCATGTAGAGGTTGATTACCATTATACCATAGATATTATCCAGAAGGGGCTACTATATACAACATCAGTCATGTCTGAGGATCAGATTGCAGATATTTTTACTAAGCCTTGGCCAGGTCGTTATTTGATTTATGTGTATCCAAGCTGAGCATAATAGATATCTATGCTCTAACTTGAGGGAGAGTGTTAGCATATGCACTTGTTTTGTATGAGGGGTCCTTTGTTATTTTATTTCTTACCTTGGTGTTGTACCACAGCTTTTCCACCTCTCCATTATATAAGGAGAGGTAGGACTCAATAAACTATCTCATTTCCTCCAATTCTCTATGCTGTAATTAAATACTTAAAATCTAATTGTGTTTCTTTCATGAGGGGACACCCATAAGAAAGGATGTTCAACGTAATTTTCTTGGTTCTTAGTTTTCTTATTTCTTCCATCATCATCAAAGATGAAAACATTGTTGGTATATATTAGCCCTTTTATTTCTATCTTATTACAAGGCTATAATAGTCTTTGTCCCTCAGGGACATTTATGTACTTTTAGCTCTATGATCCCTCTTTATATAAAAAGGGCATAAGGTTTCTAATGGAATCGACTCTTTTCATCCAATTTGGTATCAAAGCACTGGTCATAGACCGTTGCTCTAGGTATCCCACCCCTCAAGGCCTCCTAAACCGTAACACCGAATCCCGTTCTCATCTCCTTCCTCGGCAGCAGTAGCGGTCTCCAGCGGCCCTCCGGCCGCACGCAAAAGCCCTAGCAGCCCTCGACGAGGCCCTTGAGGCTCGATTCAATCTCTAAGGCTTGATTTAGCCCCATGCAGGAGCCCTAGCGGCTGGAGGCGACACCCCTGAGGCTCGATTCAGCCCTTGCAATGGGGCTACAGCGGTGCGAAAGCCTCTGAACCACCGAGCGACGCTCCAACGAGGGTCGATAGACCTAGCAGTGGCGTTGTGACTGCGCTGCAACCTCCTACAATAGCTAGCGGTGGCATTGCTAGTCCAAGGGTTGCCGGCGGCTCTCTGCAGTAGGCGCTAGTGCCTCCGCCAAGCATCTTGCAACATCGTGGCGACCGTCTAAGGCTGCAACCGGCGGGGAGCGGTGGCGTAACCACCTGTTGCAACAGTAAGTGTGATCTTTGACCCCTGAGCAGCATCCGTGAGGGGCATATTGCCCTGATCTAAGGACTGCAGTCCTATTCTTGTTGCAAGAAGGAGGATAGACTTCTTCAAGGCCTCCTTGGGTGTTCTCCTTACACCCAGGTAAGGCTAACGCCTATCCAAGGAAGCCTCTTAGCAACTATACAGATCTGAATCGGTTGGATTTTCATATTATTTGATGATTTCTTGATCCTAAACACTTGATTGAGGCTTCCGGATTGTGAAAATGGCTTCAGATGATCAGTTCGAGGTGTCTTTGGACTCTATTTCGGACACCGGGGTACTCAAGAACCCGTTCTTTGGTCCTGTTGTTAAGTTGGATGAGACCAACAACCCACGATGGTCCCAGACCTTTCTTATGACCGTCAGGGGTCATAAAAAGGGACATATACTTACAGATGGAGTCTGAGAACAAGACTGGCACAAATGTCAACTGGGATAGTGATAATGCTATGGTTTGTGCATGGTCGATGCAGACAGTTATTCACAGAATAGGAGATGAGATCATGTATTATACTACAACGAAGGAGATGTGGGAGTCTTTGCATGATACCTATTCACATGCCAAGAACTCTGTATGTATTTTCCAGGTCTTTTACGACCTCTTCTATTTACATCAGGAGGAACGAACGCTGTCACAGTATTATTCACTTATGAAGGGAATGCTGGAGAGGCACTACTCCTATCTGCCAAGGTGTGCCTGAGTCCTAGAGGAGTTTCAGGAGACAGTTGACTGTCTCCCTTTTCTTGGCTGGCCTTGTACCTGAATATGCTGCAGCCAGAGATCAGATTCTCACTGCTCCCGAGCTTCCTACCGTGGAGGAAGTATATAGTAAGACTCAGCAGAGTTACAGTGCATTCTTCTACTACTGACTCTACTGCTCAGTCGTTTGCGCTAGCTACGATCCCTAGACATGGCAGGGGTACTTATCCTACACATGGTCGTGGACGTAGACGTTCTTCTAGTACGTGGCATAGGACTCCGTGTACTTACTATGGTAGACTTAGTCACTATGAGGCTACATGTTGGCAGAAGCATGGTAGACCACCGGTGGCCAATCAGGCAGCTGAAATCCCAGATTCAGCCCTTCCTACCTCTGATGTTAGCTCCTTGAGTATTGAGATTGAAACTTTGCAGCAGCAGATTGCTCAATTGACTCAGGCTTCTTCCTCTTAGACTCCTAACACTGCAACTATGGCTACTTCTTTAGAGACACCTGCGACTGGTATGTCATCCCTTTTATCTTCTGGTGAGTGGTTGATTGACTCTAGTGCATCCAAGCACCTATGCGGCAATAGAGGCTCTTTCTCCCAGCTTGCACCTATTACACCTGCCAGGATAATACAAGTGGCTAATGGGAGACACTCGCCACTTGTTGGTAATGGAGATGTCTTTATCTCATATCTTGAGGCTTGCAGATGTGTATTATGTGCCTGATTTTCCATTGAGTTTATTATCTATTAGCAGTATCACCAGAGATCTGAACTATCGAGTTAATTTTCATGCATCCTCTTGTGTCTTACAGGACAAATTCACTGGGAAGATGATTGGTGGAGGGCGTGAGGAACATGGGGTGTACTGTCTAAGCCATACCACTTTTACTGCTTCTACTACTCAGGGCCTTGCTTTTGTTGGATCTCCTCTCCAGTGACACTACCGCCTTGGCCATCTATCCATTCATCGCCTCAGATGTGTTCTACCGCATATCCCGTCCACTACTGCTCTCACCTGTGATGCCTGTCAGCTTAGCAAGCACCACAGGGCTAGTTTCTCCAGTTCTTCCTCTGTTTCATCTGTTGCTGCATTTGGCCTCATTCATATGGATGTGTGGAGTCACAGTCGTACTCCTAATCGACTTAGGAACAAATATTATCTTGTTTTAATTTATTTTTCTCATGTTTCTTAGATGTTTCTCTTGAAAAATAAGTCTGATGTGGGATAAATTATTGAGAACTTTATCAAGGAAATAAAAACTCAGTTTAGTGAAGTGCTTTCGCTTTAATAATGCCTTGCAGTTTTGTACTATACGTTTGCGTAATTTCTTTTCTTGTTGTGGCATTATTCATGAAACTACCTATCCTTATACCTCTCAGCAAAATGATGTTGCTGAAAGGAAACATCGTCATATTCTTGATGTTGCCCGCACCTCATTGATTCATCATTCGGTCCCGTCTCTTTACTGGGGTGATGTTTTGACTGCATGCTTTTTGATTAATTGGATACCCGATGCTGTGTTACATGAACAGATTCCTTTTCAGGTCATGTATCCTGATTGCCCCCAGTTTCACGTCACCCATCGAACTTTTGGTTGCGTTGCCTTTGTCCATTTGTTGAGACTGGGTCGGGATAAACTTGCACCGAGAGTAGTTAAGTACGTTTTTATAGGGTATACCCGGACACAAAAGGAGTATCGTTGTTTTGATATGCTTACTTCTCGGCATTATGTTTCTGTAGATGTTACCTTTCATGAGACTGTACCTTTCTTTTCTGTGACGGCTGCTAAAATGCCTCCTGAGGGTGATATGGCACCTATGCCATATACACTCATTCGCTTTGGGAACTTTCATGAGATTCATGTCCCTACTACACCACCACTCCTACCTGCTATGCATCCCTTTCCATGCCTGACAGGGCCACTCCAGACATATGTTCTTCCTCATACTACCTATCACGGACCCCCACCCTCACCTTCACCATCAACTTCTTAGGTGAGTCCTTTAGACACTGACGTATGTTTGCCATGTGATGGTCATAGGGACAGGACATGTGATGTGCCAGGCGATCTTGATATTCCGATAGCCATTCGAGAGCAACCACGAACCTGCACCACTTATCCTACGGCAGGGGCACTTGCTACTGACAGTTTCTCCTGGATTTACTGGATTTATACAGGCGTTAGCTACTACACAGATTCTAGCTACTTACCGTGAGGCTATGCTTAATCTAAGATGGCGGGCAACCATGGAGGATGAGATGGTCGCTCTTCGAGGCCGTGAAACTTGGGAGCTAACTCCACTTCCTGATAGTGCTGCACTTGTTGGCTGCCTGTGGATATTTACTGTGAAGTTTAATCCAGATGGGAGTGTTGCTAGGTACAAAACCCACCTCGTGGCAAAGGAGTTCACCTAGGCTTATGGGGTTGACTTCTTTGACACCTTCTAACCATTCGCCAAGTTCCCACGGTCCGGGTATTGATTGCAGTGGCAACTCAGTTGGGTTGGCCCTTGCATCAACTAGATGTCAAGAATGCCTTCCTTTATGGTGATCTCCAAGAGGAAGTCTATATGCAACAGCCACCTGGTTTTAAGAGATAGGGGGAGTGTATGCCGATTACGGAAGGCTATATATGGCCTCAAACAAAGTCCCAGAGCCTGATTTCAGAGGTTGTTACAAGTTTTTGAGGCAACTGGATTCAGGAGATCGACAGCTGATTTTTCACTTTTTGTCAAGAGGACTACATGAGGTACTGTGGTACTTCTTGTTTATGTTGATTTGATTATCATAGGGGACGATGAGCAGGGCATTGCTGAGGTCAAATGCATCCTTGCAGAGCAGTTTGTTATAAAGGACTTGGGGACCCTATAGTATTTCCTTGGTATTGAGGTTGCTCGTAGTAAGAAGGGTATGGTCTTATCTCAGAGGAAGTATGCTCTAGATATCCTACAGGAGGTTGGTATGCTTGGGGCCAAGGAGGTCGATATTCCTATGGACCCCAAGATGCTACTTTATGGTGAAGATGTACAGGTGGTGGACAGTAGACAATATAGACAGCTTGTGGGCAAGCTATTGTATCTCACTATCACAAAGCCAGATATCTCCTTTGCAGTTGGGAGATTGAGTCAATTCATGGCCCAGCCAACACGTCAGCATTGGGATGCGACATTAATGGTACTTAGATATGTCAATAAGGCTCCTGGAAAGGGTATTTTCTTCTCCAAGAGGTCTATAACATTGGTTGGATACTCGAATGCAGACTACGCTGGATGTCATGTGGATCGCAAATTCACTACTGAGTTTTGCACCTTCTTAGAAGAGAATTTGATCACATGGAGGAGCAAGAAATATGGCATAGTTGCAAGATCCAGTGCCAAGTCTGAGTACAGAGCTATGGCTTAAATGACTGCTTAGATGATGTGGATCGGATCCTTACTTATTGATCTACAGGAGCAGTTTTCTAACCCCATGGAGATAATGTGTGATAATAGAGCAGCCACCTTCATTGCTAACAACCCAGTATTTTACGAGAGGACAAAGCATGTTGAGGTTGACTGTCACTGTACCAAGGACATTATTCAGAAGAGACTGCTATACACCACTTCAGTTGCATCTGAGGAGCAAACTGCAGATATTTTCACCAAACCCTTGCCCAGATCTTCATTTGATACTTGTATGTCCAAGCTAAGCATGATAGATATCTACGCTCCAGCTTGAGGAGGGTGTTGATGTATATTAGCCCTTTTATTTCTATCTTATTGTAAAAGTTATAATAATCTGTCCCTCAAGGACATTTATGTACTTTTAGCTCTACGGTCCCTCTCTATATAAAGAAGGCCTAGGGTTTCTAATGGAATTGACTCTTTTCATCCAATTAACACGTTAATGTTTTAGATTTTGTAATAATAAAATTGTTGAAGCAAATGATTTCATTAGTCTCTTAAAGAAACCCTAACCCTCTTTTATATAAAGAGAACTAGGTTAATTACATAAGTACCCCCTCAAGATAAAGAAAAATACTAATACCCCTTACAACTCAACACTCCCCCTCAAATTGGGGCATATATGTCAATAAGACCTAACTTGTCGCTCAAGAACTTAAGTCGTTTCTTCTTAAGGAGCTTAATAAAAATGTAAGCTAGTTGTAGCTCAAAAGAAATATACAGGGTACTTATCTTGCTCTTCAAAACGACATCCCATATGAAATGACAATCAACCTCTATATGCTTTGTCCGCTCATGAAAAATAGGATTGGAAGCAATATACGTGGCAGATTTATTATCACAATAGAGAGGGACTAGAGTATCAATTAACACTCCTAAATCCTGCAGAAAACCAACCATTCACATGATCTCACATGCAGCCTGTGCCATGGATCTGTACTCTACATCTGCACTAGAGGGAGTAGCAACGCTTTGCTTCTTACTTCTTCATGAAACAAGATTTCCTCAAGATAGCAAAACCTGACATACATCTCCTATTCTCTATAGATCCAGCATAATCTACATTAGAATAGGCCACAAAATCCAGAGTGTCACTCGAACGATGGTACAAGCCTCGTCCTGGGGTGCCCTTCAGATATCTCAAGATGAGACATACATCATGCCAATGACTGTACCTAAGATTCTGTATAAACTTGCTGGCCGAACTGACTGCGAAGCTAATGTCTGGACATGTAATAGTCAAGTATAACAGACGGCCAACAGTGCTGCGGTACTTGGTAACATCCTCAAACAAAGGATCCGTATCATCTGAATAGTGACAAGGGAGTGCCTCTACTGGTATCCCAAGAAATCCAGCCTCCTCTAGGATTTACAAAGTATAGTCTCTGAGATAAAGACAAACCTCATTCCTCACGAATAGCCTCTATTCCCAGAAAGTAGTAAAGATCACTTAAATCTTTGGTAACAAAGGTAGACTGGAGAAATGCTTTCATCTCTGCTATGCCATCAGTATCATCACCGGTGAGGATCATCTCATCGACATATACTGCCAAAACCACAACTCTCCATCTCCCACCATGCACAGTTCATCTGATGAATATAGAATGGTCCGTCATAGACCTCTAAAACCCTAATTTCTTGATCTCTAGATTGAACCTCTCAAATCAGGCTCGTGGGCTTTGCTCTAGGCCATAAATGGCTTCCGCAAGTGGCAGACAAGCTCCCACTGACTATCATAAGCAGGTGGTTGTCACATCTATACTTCCTCTGCCAGATCCCCATATAGAAAGGCATTCTTTATATCAAATTGGTGCAGTGGTCAATCTTTGATCACAACAAGTGAATAAATAATCCTAATGGAAGTAATGCGTGCAATAGGCGAAAAGGTCTCAAGGTGATCCACCCCATATGTCTGGGTAAATCCCTTGGCCACAAGTCTGACTTTGTATCTCTCTACTATCCCGTCAGACCTGTATTTGATGGTGTACACCCATCTGCAACCAACAACAGTGGCACCTTCAGGATAGGGAACAAGATACCACATCCCTCTAGTCTGAAGAGCCTCCATCTCCTCATCCGTGGCAGCTTTCCACCTTTGATAATGAAGCCTGCACAAAATCCTAAGAATCACTGTAGTAGTAATAGTAGACACAAATTGCCTAGCCTCTCCCTAGAGATGAGAAACATTAGTATATCAAGAAATAGGGTGAAGAATAATATCAGATCTCCTCTGCACAGTCTCCTCCTCCCTATCTGACTTACCTCTGTTTGAAGAGATAGCAAACTGGGCTAGCTCTTTACATGCAAAGCCCTGTGTCTATGGCCTCCTGTGATACACCTGTGTCTCATTAATAGCAGCCTCTATAGTTGATCCTTCTTCTGAGAAATAAAGAATCTTCTCAAAGGTCACATCCGCAAAAACAAGATATCTCCTACGTGCTGAATCATAACACCTGTAGCCTTTTTGAGTCCTGGAGTAACCTAAAAAGACACTTTGTGGCATGGGGGGCAAACTTATTTTGGATACTATAATTCTGAACAAAACATACACATCTAAATACCCATAGTGGCATAGGAAAAGCCCTACTAAAATCAAGATGTACAAGCTAATATGGAATCGAAGCCTAAAGAACAGAGGATGGCTACCTGTTAATCAAATATGCCGTTGAGTATGGGATCACCCCAGAACTATCTAGGAACCTTCATATGAGACATCAAGGTCCTAGTGATATTAAGTAAATGTCGTAACTTGTGCTTTGCAACTCTATTCTACTAGGAAGTATAAGCACAAGATGTTTGATGGATAATCCCCTTAGCCCTGAAGGTTTCCCGTAAGTCACTATGTATAAACTCTAATACATTATCACCGTGAAAGACCTAAAATAGTAGTACCATACCATGTCTGTACTTCGAACAGAAAATGTTGTATACTAGTAGGAATCTCACTACGAGCCTTCATCAGAAACACCCATGTGAGTCTACTACTGTCATCCACTATAACAGCAAAGTACCTATATCCACCAGTAGAGGTCACTCTAGAAGGTCCTCAAACATCACAATGTACTAAGGAAAAAGCAACTAAACTCACACCGGTGTCTCTCTCGGGATAGATGCTCCTATGATGCTTCCTCAATTGACAATCTTCACAGTCCAGAGCTAAGGAGTCTGGTAACTCTGGATACATTTGGCGCATCTTCTTCACAGAAGGATGCCCAAGTCTCCTTGGCAAAGTAGAGGGTCACCAGAAATAGACACTGCTCCAGCAAACAACGTGGGCACATCCATATAGTAGAGACCATCACTCTCTATGCCACTTCCAATAATCTCATTTGCATTTCGATCTTGGAAGTAACAATGCTTCTCATAAAAAATAATACAACATCCAAGATCCCTACAAATCTTGCTCACCGACAACAGATTCATAGGGAATTTAGGGGTGTAATATACCTCTTCCATCTTCATACTAGGCATAGCATCTACACACCCAACCGCAGTCACAACAGAGGTCTTCCCATTGGCCACCCGCACTTCTTGCAGTCCACGTGGGATCACCAGGTTCTTTAGACGATTTCAATCTCTGGTGAGATGTACAAAAGCTCCTGAATCTATCACCCATGGACCTCTATATCTTCTCTTCTTTTCAACCTCTTGGACAGCACATGCAAGTCCTATATCTGAGTTTGATTTTTCTAACGTATCAAACTCATCTTTATGGCATGAGAGAACACTCATCATGCTTGAAAGAGATTCCTTCTTAATAAGCAGCTAGAGAAAACTCATCACCACCTTTGCAATGTGTGAGATAGGCTCTATCACACGCAAGATAGCATCTGTTCGAATCGATCTTGCCCCCCATGGGCCAGCGGGGTCGGCAACCGATGGTGTTGTTCCCTCTGTAAAGGACTGGCAGCGACCATCTGCAGAGACTGCAAATCCAATGATGATCTGGCATGGAGCTGGCAGCGATCCAGCAGCGATCTGCAGTGATCTGGCAGCGATTTAGAGGCGATCTGCAGATCTGGCGATTGGAAGGCTGCAGGTCTGGAGGCGATCTGGCGTCGATCTAGCGGCAATCTGCAGATCTGACAACAATCTGGCAGTTGCAAATCTTGGAAGGCTGCAGATCCGGCCATCAACAAGCTAGCGTTGGGAAGGAGATCTTCGTGATCTCTCATGAAATCACCTCCTCTTGGGTGATCTAATCATATTTCAGTGGATTTTCGATAGGATTTCGGAGCACCGGCCTAGGATCTGATACCACATTGAAACAAATGATTTCATTAGTCTTCTAAAGAAACCCTAACCCTCTTTTATGTAAAGAAGACTGAGTTAATTACATAAGTACCCCTCAAGATAAAGAAAAATATCAATACCCCCTTACAACTCAAACAAAAATAATAGCCTAATAGTGAATCAAATTTAACCAAGTAAAGCATTGGTTAATTTAAAGATAATGAAAAATCTGCAATGGATAGGAAGCAATGTAGTGAAATGTAAGAAGTGAAAATATAAGAATAATAGCTAGAATGATTTTTCTAGAGCCTGTAGTGTACAGTACAGAAAGGTAGAAGATGCACCATAGATGGGGACCCCTTACACAACATGCATAGGCGACAAAAAATATTTATCCCCTAATTGAAGGTGATTATAACTTTTAAGGAATAATGAACAACTTTTATCAGATATACTTCTAGAAAAGTAAAAATTATATAATGTAAATCTATTGTTATAGTTAAGATTTACTTATATGAAGGTTGGTGTGTAAGGTTTAGCTGAAACTCCAAGAGGTCCCATCAATAGGAAACTGAGTGTCAAGGTCTAGTTTGAATGTCCTGCAGGAAGAGTTGAGACTTTCATAATTTACCCCCATCCAGAAGTCGACCGAATACTTTCACACATCAAAGATGCATGAATTGAAAACTGACAATGTGAGCCATTTTTACCATACTCATCATCACAAAATCATGGAATCTAGTACTCATTTGGTAAGGGTAAATAATTCAGCATGCATATGTAAATGGGCATGACCAGAGTCCACTTGATATCATTGTAGAGTAGTAATATTAAAAAATAACCAATAAAATTAGTGAATCATTAGTAAGCTTTTTGCAAGTAATCATTTTTTACTACACCCAACTGCATAGTACATTTGGGAAAAATCCATGCATGTTTTACAAAAATTTCAAGTGAGTAAGCAACAATTCCATCACATTTATCCAAATCCGGGCCATAGAGGATTCAAGAGATGATAGTTAAAAAATGTTCATTTTTCAACAGTCCTATTCCCATCAAGAAAAAAATTGCTTCAGCACACCAGAATTTTCAATGCCATCTATACCAAGGATTTTCCCAAGTTGATCCCCAACATACCTAAAAAGGGGAAAACCAAAAAGAATGCTATTCTAGCGATATTATCCTCTTAGCTTTCGATCCTCTGCAGATACTTCTTACAGTGGGAGTATGGTGGAAGTCATTCGTCCCCTAGTGAACCCTAGCAAGATGGACCTCCTCTCATTTGTAAACTGGCAGCTGTTAACCCCGCATCCCTGCAAACCACCCTTCCAGCTTCTCCTTGATCACCCTATGTTATAAAGGTGATCGAGCTCACAAATTTATGCGAAAAAACACCTAACTTCAAAAGTTGTAGAGCTTGTCACATTACCATAAATATGTCAAGCGGGATGCTCCTTTCCTTGATCTCTTTGATCAATGAGAAAACCTTCTTGTGCTCCTTGAGCTCCATGTGCATTGTCATCACCACATTGTATGCGAAGGTATCGTTCATACAACCCTTTTGGATCAAAGTCTGAAGCAAAGAATAATGTCAATTAGATGCCTCCTTTGCATTAGTAGGCCTCAAGGAGGGTAAGGTGAAGCTGCTCATTTCTGGAAGGTTCCGAGAGAGATGCGAAGTAATCCTTGGCTTAAGGGAGGCTGCGAACCTTGGAGATGAGGTCGAAGAGTACCGTCAAGTTGGAGGAATATAGGGGAAGTGATCGGGCTGGGATGCCATCCACTTGTAGACGCTGAGTTGTGGGCATGGCATGGCGTGGCAACCAAAGCACCAAAGCTAGCAAGCGATGGTGGTGAACTGGGGGGCTTGGTGGGCTAAGGTTTGCTACTCGAACTCCCCATGCTCGAGGACATTGTAGGTAGGGGGCCACTCATGGCTGAGACTTGGCATAACAAAGATGCGAGCTTGTGGGGCAAGGAGGCAGTCTTCTTCTCATGCTGTTTGAAGGTGACGTAGGAGTGGATCTAGGAAACAGAGTAATGGAGGATGGCAAGGGTTTTTAGTTTTTACCACAGGGGAAGAGGGATTGGGAAGGAGGGCTGAGAGTGGGGATTAATACGTGACCAACTTGGATTTTTCTTTTTTGGATAAAAACATGAGAGTTCCCATTTGGGGAGGAGAGGAGTGATGGCAGCGAGGAGGAAGTGCGTGACATGTTACAAAGAGGCATGAGGACAACCTTTGGGAGGGGAACACGCGGAAAGAGGAGGTGGGGGAAGAGAAATGGAAAATGAGTAAGAGAGTTCGGATTTTGGCCCTAACATGTGTCTAAAGAAGGTGCTCAGCACCTTCTTTTAGTATGCAGATCAATAATATATCTCTCAACACCCAACCTCAAGCAGAATCAAGCTCCATACTATTATATAAATGATAAAAATATGCTCCTTGTGCTGTAAATCTTCAGGCAAACAGAGTAGACAGATGGACTGGAATGCTGATTTCTATGCAATCAGGTAGATAGACTGATGATTCTCCAAGAATACAAGTCAAAGGTGTTATCCACCTAAGTATGCAGTCTAAAAATGGAAAATCTATCGTCAAAGATGCCACCAACAAGAGTTCATTGCTTCAAGTAGAGAGTCAACAACATCAAGCTTCTTCCATCTTGAGAAGTGAATAGGCAAGATCCTTATCTCCAAGTAGAATCCCTCATGCAAAAAGGTGTGATAGTCAACAACATCAAGTATCATCTCTTATAGGTTTAGTGACATAGACGAAGATCTTTATCTCCAAGTATAGAATCCCTTGTGCAAAAAATTCTCAGGAAGAGAATACAAAAAATATTCCAAAAAACAAGGGATAAGAATAAGGTATCTTGAATAAAGAAGATATGCCAAAAAATGATGTCTTGACTCTTGAGTTGAGAGATCGAAGACTGTCAAAGATGATATTCTGCTGAATTTCTTCTAGAAGTAAACAATAGAGATAAGACATCCATTGTTGAGAGTTTTATGTTATTTCTTCTATTTCCATCTTATGTGGTATCATTACATAGTAGAGGGGCATGACTGTTATTTTCCCTCTGGCCTCTCCTTTATAAATAGGAGCCTAGGGTTTTGCAATGGAAGCTAAGTCATTTGTTTCTCAAGACATCCATCACCAAGTAAATACCTGAGTACAAGATACGAAAGGACATCTATCACTGAGTAAAGTCTCTCATGTCGAAGCCTCAAAGAGAATAGCCCTCTCATCTGTGGAGGCTCATAAAACGAACACAATCTGTAGAGATATCTAAAAGTGAGCCTCCCAGCCATAGAAGGACTCAAATAGAATGGGTTTCTTGCACTCGGAGATGTCAAGAATAGTGGATTTCTTTCATTCAGAGTTCAGTAACTGCTAGTGAGCTTATTGTGTTATGCAGTAGTGGGAATTTCTTGCGCACGTCTTTTGACTTGTTTCCGTAGGTATACCCTTCCTAGTTGTGGCTTTATGTATTTCTATTGATCTGTTTCCATATGTATTCCTTTTCTATCTAGGACTCTTCAATGTCTACATATAGAATCACACCCACTCAATAACAAATCAATCACATTCTCATTTCCAACAGTACCAGAGTGGCAAACTTAGGTTGGTTGTCTGATATCCCACCTAATAAGTAGATTCTAAGTTTTTTTCATCTCACTTGTCTCATCCCATGGCACCTCCATAACGAACCATGTAGAGGAAAAATGCTTTTGTTCATTCTACTAGGAAATCCTAAGCCTCTATTTATAGAAGAGACAAAGGAAAAAATTGTAAACAAGTCCTTGTGACAATAGTGAATTAACAAGACAGGCAAAACTAAAAGACAAACTCTCAACACTCCCCCTCAACCTAGAAGATAGTTACCTATCATGCTCAGCTTGGAATAACATCGATTGAAAGAGGTTTGTGGGAGTGTCTTCGTGAACATGTCTGCAGCCTAATCTTCAGATGACTCATGTGAAGTGCGAATGTAACTCTTCTAGATCATTTCTCGACTATAAAGACAGTCCACTTCTGCATGTATCGTCCTCTCATGGAAGACAAGATCTCTTGCAATGAAGAAGGCTGCCTTGTCGCACCTCAACTACATAGGATCAGATACAGGAACATGCAAGTCCACAAGAACTAATCGGATGCACATCAACTTTGTGGTTGCTTGCGCAAGGCCCTATATATAGACTCTGCACTGGAACTGACAACAACAATCTGCTTCTTACTTCACCATGTAACTAGATTCCCTCCAACAAAAGTGGAGAACCCTATAGTGAACTTCCTATCTCTTGGACATCCAGCGTAAGCTACATCGATATAAGCCACCACCCCAAGGGAATCAAATTTAGTTAACAACAACCCCTTTCTTGGTGCAAACTTCAAGTATGTGAGGATCATAATTGCTGCATCTCAGTGACTTTTCCTAGGCTTATCCATGAATTGGCTCACTTTGCTAACAACATGACCAATGTCAGGTCGTGTAACATTGATATATAGCAGCATTCTTACAAGACACCTGGAACTCCAAGCATCTACTAGGGCCAAATCATCCTCGAAAGATGTATGTTCAAGTCCATGGGAATGGAGGTAGGCTTGGCACCTAGCATGCCAATGCCAGTCTGCTAAAGTAAATCCATCACATACTTCCGCTACAAGAGTGCAACCTCTTACATTTCTAGCAGCTTCAACACCAAGGAAATATCGAAGTAGGCCTAAATCCTTCGTAACAAAGTGTTTTGCAAGAAACTCCTTAGTAGTGCTAATCATTGTTTTAAAAGGTGTGCCTCGAGGCGAGGCATTAGGAAAATGCCTCGAGGCTATAGCCTCAGGGTTGCACCATTAGGAGTAAGCCTCAGTTGGTCGAGACGGTGTCGAGGCGCTGAGGCACTGAGGCGAAGGTGAGGCTATAGCCTCGGTTGAAAGGCCCCTAGACTCGATTGAAAGGCGCTTTTAGATTGTTATGTGACTTGCACATGATCTTTTCCCACAAATAAATCCCTTCAAAGTATGAGAGTGATGGAGATACCATATATTTATCATATTTTCTAGGATGTCAATGATACCATATGTTTGTCAATAGTTTTATTTAGGTTTCATTTAGGTTTTTTATGTTTGTGAATGATGACTTGTAAGTTACAAGAATAGTTATTAGACTCATTACTTATAATTTGAGTCATGACAATTGGAATTTTTTTTTATAGATAACGAGTAAAGTTAATATAATTCATTATGTTTATTTGGTTTACTTGTGATAATTCTCATCATATGAAATTTAACTCATTTTAAAATTTTAATAAATTTAATTTCTAATTTTCTATAATGTTTAGAGGTTTATATTTTATTTAAATGTCAACTCTTGTCTCATTTTACTCTTTAAATGTTGTAATAGAGAAAAAATGGCATAGATGCATGTTTTTTACTTTTTTTTATTATTAGTACTTAACAAGTATATATTTATGCTATTTTTCTAATTTTTTATTCAAAACTTGAGGCTTACACCTCAACCGCCTCGAGACTCACGCCTAGCCTCAATGAAGGCAAATCGCCTCGTATCACCTCGCATTTTTTAAAACCTTGGTGTTAATACTGTCGATGTCATATCCGGTTAATATAATGTCATCCACATAAATTAACATCACAACTCTCCCACTTTCTATCTTCTTTACAAATAAGGAGTGATCCGCAACGGACCTCTGGAAGTCAGTGTTCTTAGTAACTTTAGATAGTTTCTGGAACCATGAGGGTGGACTTTGCTTGAGTCCATAAATCATTTCATGTAATTTGCAGACTTCAATACACTGAAATCCAGGGGGTTGTTGCATATACACTTCCTCTTAGATATCACCATAGAGGAATGTGTTTTTGACATCCAAGTGATGAAGTCACTAATCCAAATGAATTGCTACCAGGATGAGAATTCGAACAGTGGGGAGCCCTGCCATAGGGGAGAAGGTATCAAAATAGTTGATGCCACAAGTCTGTGTATAGCCTTTTACCACTAATCTTGCCTTATAGCATTCAACAGACCCATTTGGTAAATATTGACAGTAAATACCCATTTGTATCCAACGATGGTAGCATCAGATGATGGATCAACAAGACTCCAGGTTCCACATGAGATCTGAGCAAACATCTCATCTTCCATAGCTTGTCTCCGGTTAGGGTCACTAAGGGCCTACTAATGTGTGGTAGATATCTGCACACTGGAAAAAGCCAGGCAAACTTCCCATAATGAGACAAGCTAGACATAGATACATGCTTGGACCCAGGGTGAATGGTGCAAGTCCCAGTTCCTTTCCGCAAGGCAATCTAAAGATCAATATCAACTTCCACTTCATCTGCTAACCCATCTGTCTCATCAACCTCATTAGGTTGGGGGTCAATCTGAGGGATTGGAGTGCCTGTAGTAGTACCTAGTGCATCCTTACTAGAAGGTACATTAGTACCATCAGATGGAGGGATTACCTCATGAGCTGATGATGGCTCTAGCACGAGAGAAGAGGGGGCAAGCACAGATCTATGAGTATAAACCAATCGAAACTAACTATGCTGCATAGCATTGGGAGTCGAAAGAGGTATGGTAGGCTCAGTCTCAATGGTAGGAGTAATAATGCGAGCACCAACAAAGGAATACCAAGGGATGGACTTAAAGGAGACATCAGCACTGGCATAATAGCATCTACCAACTGGGCCATAACATCTATACCCCTTTTGGGTCCAAGAGTACCCCACAAATATGCATTTGGTAGCCCTAAGTGACAACTTATCACTGTCGGGAACAAACAAATGAACATATGACACACACCCAAAGACCTTAGGTGACAACCTGAACAACACCTTGTTAGGAAAAAGAATAAAGTAAGGGACCTCCTCATCGAGAACATTTGATAGCATTCGCTTTATCAAATAACACGTGGTAAGTACCGCATCTCCCCAATACAACAATGGAACACTACTATGGATGAAAAGAGTTCTAGCAACATCTAAAATTTGATGATACTTTCTCTTAGCAATCACATTTTGCTGAGAGCTATATGGATAGCTGGTCTAGTGGATTATCCCATATCTTTAGAAAGTGGAATGCAAAGATTGAGTACAAAACTCCAAGGCATTAACAATTCTAACAATTTTTATTTTAGCACCAAACTAATTCTTTATTTCAAGAAGAAAGTTTTTTATTACATCGCCAACTTCAAACTTCAACTTTAATAAAAACCCACAACAATCGAGAGAATTCATCATCTGCAACAAAATAAAACATGTGCCCCATACGATCAGGAGTAACTCAAAACCCAAACATCAAAATGTATCAAGAAACAAGAACTTGGAACAACTTTGTCAACTATGGAAAGAACTCTTGTGGTGCTTCCCCAAATGATAGGCCTCGCACTAAAAGGTGGTGGTTGAAGGAATCTACGGTATCACCTATCGAAGCTTTGTTAAAGGAAGGTGACCGAACCTAAGGTGCCAAAGATAACTAGATGACTCTCCAGAGGAGGTAGCGACATGGCCAGCATAAGGTGAATGCAGTAAATGATAGACCCCCCTTCTTCACGATCACAATCAATCACCTGCCTGTCAGTATATCCTAAAAGACGAAACATGAAGTTAAATATAGCTCGACAGTTTGATTCCATTGTAATTCGATTAACTGAAAGAAGATTCAAAGGAAAAATCTGAGGCACGAAGGATATTCTATAGTCATGTATAAGGAGCTATCTGAACTTCCCCTTGACCAATGGTGGGAGAATGCCACCCATATGCCACTAAAATCCTCATGCTAAATTAGTATGGTTGCAATCTAGCAAACTGTTGGGCTTTCCCACAAATATGTTGGGAAGCCCTAAAGTCTACAGGCCAATTAGCTTCTACCTCACTAGTGAGACAAGCAAGACAAATACTTGAAGATTTGGCCAAGGCAACAATATTTGTATTTCCCGATGAGTTTGAAGTAATGGTAGTAGAAAGCGCAAATATGCGGTTGGGATCAATGAAGGGCCACGTGGCACAGTGAAGGGCCACGTGGCACAGTGAAGGGCCATGTGGCAACTATCCAAGGGTTAATAGGGCCCACAGTTTTGAGTCCAAATTAAGTCAAGTAAGCATTGTTTTCTTAGTTGGCAAGCAAGTCTATTTTGATTTACTTATTTTAGGAGATTTTGTAAGATTTGGATTTTACCAAATCTAGAAGATTTGATTAGATTGTTTAGTTAAGTCTATTCTTAGTAAATAGGAATATGTACTCTTTATTTAAGGAGAGCCTTTCCTATGATTTGGAATTGAGCAATAGAAAAACTTCTTCCAATCATCAAAGCTCCTCTCTACCCTCTCTCCAATGTGGTGGCTCTCCCTTCCCAAACAGGCCACACACCTGCAGTAGCCACATCAGGAAGATCTCTTCCTGTTTTTAACGTGGAATTAGTCCACATTCCACGCCAATTGCAGCAGCCTCATCAGGGAGATTCCTCCCTGATTTCCACATGAAAACAGTCCCATTGTGGACTATTCTCCACGCCAATCAAGCCTCCACGCTTCCCACGTGCACACCAATTCTCAACATGGTATCAAAGCAAACTTTCTAGGAGTGATTGGCGTGTGAATTGAAGGAAGAATACACGTCCAAATCAGAGGAAAATTTTTCCTCTTATGCGTGTAGTCTCTTTGGGCCATGCAGAGCTTCATCCAAATCACAAAGTGGTGGTTTTCGCATCCTGAAAGTCTTCCTCAACAACTCCAGCGCCTTACGTGGAGAAGAAGACTAGAAGAAGATGGCGGAATCAACCACGATGGTTGAAGATGCCATGCTCGGCCCCGGAGAAAGCTAGGTGGTTGTCTCCAGGATAACCATCAAGCTTAGCGAAGGAGCCAATTATATCTTGTGGGCTCGCGCCTTCAAGATCTTCGTTGGAGGACAAGAGAAACTCGGTATTCTCTTTGAAAAGGCACTGAACTTCAAGGGCGAGAAGAAGTATGAGAAAGAAAATTATGTTGTCATGAATTGGCTTATGAACTCGACGAACCCAACCATCGCCTCAAACATGCTCTACAAAAAAAGCACCTTCGAGATCTGGATGGCTCTCGAGAAGAGATATGCCCGAGCCTCGAGCAATGCCCGCATCACCAAGCTTTACACCCATATCTGGACGGCCAATCAAGGAGATCTCTCCTTGACAAAGTACTACGAGAAGATGTAGGCATTGTTTAAGTTGGAGATCTACAAGCCTCTCTGTTGCGACAAATAGGGGGAGACATGTGCGGTGTGGCAATCTGCAAAGTTCTTGTCGGGATTAAATTCCCGCTATCAAGCCACACGTGATCAGATTCCCGCTTTAGAAGGAAAAATGGATCTGGAGACCATCTTCCACCATCTACTCAAGATGGAGATTCCTGAGGAGATAGACGAGCCAAAGAGCGAGAGTTTCACACTCGCTATCTCAGAAGCAACTGCATGACAAGGATGAGGGCGTGGACGTGGATCTAGTCGCGTCTACTCGAGTGCCAACACTATGGACGAAATAATCATTCACATGACAAGTGTTGGGTGAAGTATGGGAGACCATCACGTGGGGCTACTAGCACCCCACGTATCGACTCCATTACTTCTGAAGATTTGGAGAAGCTTCCAATTCTTCTACGGGAAGACAAGTTTACAGCAGCCATCACGACAACCACCTAGGTTGCCACAGAAGCAACGACTTCGAAAGTCGCAGGACTCACCATCGATTTGTCCAAGAAGAAGATTGAGATCTTTGCCCTCAGAGAAGAAGATGAGTGGTTGGGCGTCTAGCTTCACAAATGGAAGGCCAAGTCGTCCGCCTCACGGCCTTCGACTTGAGGGAGAGTGTTGGGATCAGTGAAGGGCCACGTGGCACTATGCCACGTGGCAGTTATTCAAGGGTTAATAGGGCCCACAATTTTGAGTTCAAATTAAGTCAAGTAGGAATTATTTTCTTAGTTGGCAAGCAAGTCTATTTTGGTTTACTTATTTTAGGAGATTTTGTAAGATTTGATTTTTACCAAATCTAGAAGATTTGATTAGATTCTTTAGTTAAGCCTATTCTTAGCAAATAGGAATATGTACTCTCTATTTAAGGAGAGCCTTTCCTATGATTTGGAATTGAGCAATAGAAAAACTTCCAATCATCAAAGCTCCTCTCTACCCTCTCTCCAACGTGGTGGCTCTCCCTTCCCAAACAGGCCACGCACTTGCAGTAGCCACATCAGGAAGATCTCTTCCTGTTTTCAACGTGGAATCATTCCACATTCCATGCCAATTGCAACAGCCTCATCGAGGAGATTCCTCCCTGATTTCTACGTGAAAGCAATCCCATTGTGGACTATTCTCCACGCCAATCAAGCCTCCACAATTCCCACATGCATGCCAATTCTCAACATATGCCATGATATGCAAGTCTCTAGATCAACTCATCGTACTCAACTCTAGTAATAGGAGCAAATTCAAATGCTAATTGCTGGGTACTAATAAGTCTTCCATGGTCCAACACGCATCCTTTGTGTGGCCCAATTTCTCGAAATACGAACATAAAAACCTAGTATGCCCCAGGCCTCCTTGCCTGCATCCATGACCTTTGATAGACAATCTTAGACCTCTAACTCTTCTTGAAGAAGCAACCATAGTAGAGGTGTGCTCAACACACGCCGAAGGCAAGAGAGAGACTATTAATCTGTTCAGACGATTGTATGCTTCCTTTATGGTAGGTATTTAAAGCAAAGTCAACATCTGGGACCACACTACCTCATACACAGGATTAAAGCCCACATGGAAATGCCCTACCATAGCCTGTGCCCCATAGAGCTTCCCTGACTTGTGGGTGCACACAGGTGTGTAGGCATTGAGCCTCTCAAAGGCTAGCTTCAAAGCAAAGTAATACTAGGCTGATGGCCTGCTTTCTCGCCTCATGTAAGCTATCTTATAGTGAAGTTGCAAAATGAGTGCAGCAGTCCTACCCTAGGATGTCTGGCGAAGTACATCCATTTTGTAGTACATAATTTCCATAGCAATCCTCTGGATGGTAGTATTCATAATCCATGCCATGACCGTAGCATTATCCTTTTTCCAAGAGACATACTTGCCAATCTTTTAAGTGGACTCTGACTCCAGGAGAATATATTTCTTATCATGACCCTTAACCACATCGAGGATCGATTATGATTAGAGCACATAGTTGGTCTCGTCAAACTTCATGATCGGGCCAAAGAAAGGGTTCTTGAACTCCCCATGACTCCCATCTCCTTGATTAGGAGAGCCAATCACCTCGAAAGACATATCTTGCAATGCCAGTGCCCACGGTCTCATATAAGTGAGAACGATCAATTCTCAACACATTAGAATCACAAGAGATTTACTTTATAGCCACATGGAAGAGAAGGAACCAATACGTAACCGAAAAACACAGCAACAGTGGCGATTTCTGGACAAAATCCAATGAAGCAACACTCTGGTGGTCTCCTAGGCTTTTGCCGATGGTAAAGCAACCATCCAACACCCCCTTCAGGCCCTAGGTTGTTTGACCAAGGCCACCCAAAGGGGCTTTTTCTCGCCCACGCAACATTAGCAGCACTGGGAAAGAAAGCACTCCTGACGACACGTCAGTGACCAGATGGTAGTCGAAGGGGTCTTGACTGGTGGCCTACAGCCTGACGACCCCTCCGTTGGTTGGCCAGAGAAGTCCGATGGTGACATCGGTGGCTCCTCCTTCAATGGAGAGGTTGGTGTTCCTCCTAGGGCAAAAGTTCCAGCACCAACTCAAGATAATCCCAATGCACAAGAAACCCTAATTGTTTATTTGGTGGAGAAAGTAAAAGGAGAGAATCAGGTAAGCATAGAGCTTTGGCCTAAGATCGCTGCTCTAATACCATGTAGAGGAAAAATGTTTTTGTTCATTCTACTATGAAACCCTAAGACGCTATATATAGAGGAGATAAAACGAAAAACTATAAACAAGTCCTGACAATAGTAAATCAACAAGACATACAAAACTGAAAAATAAACTTTCAACAAACCACAATACCCTTGTAACTATTGATTGCCTTTTTATCTTCAGCAGTTTGATGAGATAGCACTTGGAGACAAGATTTACATTCTTCCTACTACCTCTCATGCTTAAGAATGGACTGCAAATTTCCTTTCACATGACTAGTAATGCCTCTTTGTTCAAGTCTCTCCAATCTCTTTTCAATCATTTTAAAATCCAAGTTGCAAATGGATCATTATCTCCTGTTACTTGTTTTGGCACCATGCCACTCATCGGTTCTCTTTCTTTTACAAATCTCCTGAATGCAGCAGAATTGCTTTGGGCCTACTCTCTTTCAATTAATATTACCAAGGCCCTAAATTATCAACCTGTCTTTTGTGAATATATTGCAGGATCTATGTATGATAAAGCAGATTGGTCACAGATTTGAATGAGATGGCCTTTAATATCTCAACCTTCCTTTACAGAATCTTTGCATCTTTACAGCTTCTCAAACAACCCTTTTGTAATGATGCCTTTGCTTAGGTCACCCAAGTCCCTCCATTCTCCATCGTCAATTTTCAAAGTTATCATCTAAGTTGCTTAAATACGAAACTTGTCACCTGGGCAAGCACCACAAGTTTTATTTTCCTTCTAGTTTAAATAAAAGAAAGTGAATCCTTTTGCTTTGATTCATGCAGATTTGTGGGGGCATGGAACAAGTATCAAGGATTTCCATTATTATCTTATTTTGGTTGATGGCTGTACTCAAATGTCTTGTGCAGTCTATATGCCACAAGAAAAATATATACTTATAAAGATTTTTTGAAAGAAAATGAAAACTTAAATTTCTGCTAACATCCGCAGTTTTCATAGTAACAATAGTCTTGAATTTGTAAACAAAAAGTTATCCACCATCTTTATCTCCTAGGGAGTATTTCATAAGACATCTTTTGTTAAAACCTCACACCAAAATGGTAAGACTGCGTCTTCTTTATCAAGTTTCAAATGAGTGTTCCTCTGATCACCGATCCAATACAGTTTTTACTATTGTTTTTCTTATTACCAGGGTACTCTTTTCTATTCTTTATGGTAAAACTCCATAGTCCCTCTCATTCCATGAGAAGGAACTCTTAAAACTAAGAATAATCACGAATAATCACACACAAATCCTAGGGACTTATTTACAAAGAAAAGTTTTCTTACTCTCCAACTAATGGAAAAATTACAACACACACCCACACACTAATATTTTATTTACAAGGAACCCAATACTTTAGTTTTATCATCCCACCACAAACTAAGTGCGGTGATGACAAGTACTCAATTTGTGCTTCATCTTGGAAAATATCTTGTTGCCGATTGGTTTCGTCAAAATATCAGCTATTTGATTTTCTACAACTATGTGATAGACAACAATTTCTCTACTTTGTATATTTTCTCTAAAAAAATGATAATCAATATGTATATGTTCCAACCGATAGTGGAAAACTGAGTTGATGGCAGGAACATAGGCACTACAATCGTCACATAACATAGTAATGCAGCTATTCTTGATTTCCAAATTGTTGAGGATGGAACGAATCCAAATTACTTCACCAACAGCAGACACTAAGGCCATGTATTCAGCTTCCGGGCTGAATCTAGCAACACTTCTTCGTTTACGACTTCTTCTAGGGTTAATTGATTCCGAGGCATCCAGGCATCTTAATGGAGACCAAGAGTGCTTCCACATGGTGCGTGATGTTCCTCCTAGCAGGATTGTTCAGGTAGCTAATGGGCATCTTTCTCAGGTCCAGGGCGAGGGGGAGGTTACTATATCCCCTACCTTAAGACTGTCCAATATTCTATTTGTTTCCGATTTTCCGACCAGTTTACTATCAGTTAACAGGATTACCAAAAAGCTCAACTGCAAAGCAATCTTTGATGATGTGGGATGTATTTTCCAAGACAAATTCACAGGGAAAACTATTGGTGGTGGACACGAGGAAAGAGGTATATACCGCTTAGCTCAGTTTTCATTGGCAGTTGTTGGATAGGCAAATGTGGCATGCAAGGCAGGGACAGTACTTCAGTTGCACTGTCAGCTGGGACATCCCTCTCTTGATCGACTGAGGTAGGTTATTCCTCATTTATCACCTGCTACAAATCTTCTCTATGACGCTTGCTAGGCAAGCATCATCGTTCAAGTTATTCTCTTAACACTACAGTTGCATCAAATGCATGTTTTGACTTACTCCGCATGGACATATGGAGCCCGAGTAGTACTCCAAACAGACAAGGATTTCGCTTTTACTTGGTGGTTGTTAATGATTTCTTCAGATTATCATGGACCTTTTTGCTTCGTAGTAACTCAGATGTAGGAAATACGATTGAGATGTTAATTAGTCAGATCAAGACTCAATTTTCTACAATTGTAAAGACTGTTAGAACTGACAATGTACTTGAGTTTTGCCCCAGGAGACTGGCTCAGTTCTACAGCTCCCTAAACATCATACATCAGACCTCCTATCCCCATACATCTCAGCAGAATGGTGTGGTAGAAAAGAAATACAGAGATCTGTTAGATGTGGCTCGAACATTATTGATACATCACAATGTTCCAACTTCCTACTAAGGAGATGCTGTTTTGACTACTTGCTATCTAATCAACAGGATGCCTAATTCGGTCCTTCATGAGCAGATTCCATATCAAATACTATATCCTGATAGAGATTTGTTTGTTGTGCTTCCTTGGATTTTCGACTGTGTTTCATTTGTTCACATTCTTGGTCCTAGCAGGGATAAGCTTGCTCCACATGCGATCAAATGTGTATTTTTGGGTTACAATGCCACCTAGAAAGGCTACAAATGTTATGATCCCATTAGTAGGCGACACTATGTTAGCATGGATGTCACGTTTCATGAGGTGCCTTATTTTTCTATGAGGGGCCACCGGATGTCTACTTCAGATTCACCTGCTTCGATGCCCTTTCCCCCTATCAAGTTTGGCGATATTCCTATTTCAACTCCCCCGCCTCCTACTTCAAATTCCAGGGAGTCTATGGATGATTTTGAGAAGCTACATGGCCCAAATGCACATATACAGTACACCTCACTTGACTCTACAGAGACCATCTCCGTCTACACCACCAAACTCTCCTGCATAGGTGCATGTTGACTCCACTAAGCTGCCTATTGATGATGGTCCCACAAGTTATTCTACATTGCCCAATGCTACTGAGGATCTTCCTATTGCTATTAGGAAGGCTCCATGCTCTTGTGCTCGCTACCACGTTGCAGGTGATCTTCCCAGTGCCCATCCTGGGAAGTCATTTGTTCAGTTTACTTCTGCCTTGTCAGCTACAAAGATCCCCACTATCTACCAGTAAGCCATACTTCATCCAAAATGGCGAGCTGCCATGGAGGATGAGATAACTACACTTCGAGGTCGCGGGACCTGGAAGCTTACTCCACTTCTTGATGGAGCTACTGTTATTGGCTTTAGATGAGTATTCACAGTGAAATTCAATCCAGATGGAGCAATTGCCATGTACAAGGCACGTCTAGTGGCAAAGGAGTTCACCCAAACTTATGAGGTGGATTTCTTTGACACCTTTGCACCAGTTGCCAAACTTCCTACTGTATGGGTGTTGGTTGCAGTGGCAATTTAATTAGATTGGCCTTTATATCAGCTGGATGTGAATAATGCCTTCCTCTATAGGGATCTCCAAGAGGAAGTCTACATCCAGCAGCCGCTTGGTTTTGAGGCTCAGGGGGAGTATGTATGCCGACTACAGAAGGCCATCTATGGCCTTAAGTAGAGTCCCAGAGCCTAATTCCAGAGACTATTACAGGTTGTAGAGGCAACTAGGTTCATGAGGTCAATAGCCAACTTTTCTCTTGTTGTCAGGAGGACTGGACAAGGTACAGTGGTACTTCTTGTTTATGCTAACTTGATTATCACAGGAGATGATGAACAGGGTGTCGCTAAGATTAAGCACATCCTAACAGAGTAGTTTGTCATGAAGAAATTGGGAGCTCTACAATACTTTCTCAGTATTGAGGTTGCTCACAGCAAAAAAGGTGTGATCTTATCCCAGAGTAAATATGCTTTGGATATCTTACAGGAGATTGGCATGCTTGGGGCCAAGGAGGCCAATATTTCTATGGACCCCAAGATGCCACTTTATGATAAGAATGTACAGTTGGTGGACAGCAGGCAGTACAGACAGCTTGTGGGCAAGCTGCTATACCTTACTATTACGAGACCAGACTCCTTTGCAGTAGGGAAACTAAGTCAGTTCATAGCCAAGCTAACATGCTAGCACTGGGATACAGCATTGATGGTGCTCAGATACATCAAGAAGGCTGCTAGGAAGGGTCTTCTCTTTTCTAAGGGATCTTCCATGACCTTGGTTGGATACTCTGATGCGTACTACACTGGATGTCATGTGGACGCAAATCCACTATTGAGTACTACACCTTTCTAGCAGGGAGTTTGATTACGTGGAGGAGCAGGAAGCAGAGCATAATTGCGAGATCTAGTGCCGAGTCTGAGTACAGGGCTATGTCTCAAACCACTGCAGAGATGATGTGGATCAAATCCTTGCTTGCTGACTTGCAGATACAGTTTTCTAGCCCAATGGAGAGGAGATGTGACAATAGAGCAGCCACCTTTATTGCCAACAATCCAACATTTCACAAGAGGACGAAGCATGTTTAGGTTAACTGTCACTACACCAGAGACATCATTCAAAAGAGGTTGCTTTTTACTACACCAATCACATCTGAGGAGCAGATTGTTGACATCTTTACCAAGCCTTTAGCCAAATCTCTATTTGATTCATGTGTATCCAAGCTGAGTATGATAAATATCTATGCTCCAGCTTAAGGGGGAGTGTTAGCATATATTTGATATTTCTATTTTTTGTTGTTGTATGACTGTTGAGTTTGGTTTGCTCCTCAGAGGCTTTTATGTACTTTCACCCTTTTGGTCTCTCTCTATATAAGAGAGCCGTAGGGTTTCTAATTGAATTAAGTCATTTCAACCAATTATTTCATCAAAGGTAAATGCAATATCCAGGGATAGATCTACGAATATCAGGATCTCCTGCCCAATCGACATCAAAAAAGGCAGTAAAAACACCAATTCGTTTCAATGGGAGAGGATCTCTCTCATAGCTTAGCCTGCTTGTACTCTTACCCTTGAGATATTTGAATATCCACATGACTGCTTCTAAATGATTGATGGTGGGTGAAGGCATATACTGCGAGACTTGATTTATTGCAAAAGTAATGTTGAGTCTGGTGACAATAAGGTATTGAAGTGCACCAACCGCACTCTAATACTATCCTTGATTTTTAATCATCATGCTATCAACTTTGAATAATTTATGTTGTGATGTACCAAGGAGGCTTGCAATCTGAAAAGTTTAATCTTTTCAAGAGATCAATAGTGTGCTTGTGCTATGTTAATGCCATCTCGTTGGACATTTTATCCACCTCAATACCCAAGAAATAACGTAGAGTGCCAAGATCAATGATGTTGAAGGAATTTTCAAGAGCCCTCTTGACATTAATGATGATAAGGCTGAAGTTTCTTGTGATCACAATATCAATATAAAGCAACAATAACATAATTTTGTCACCGTTCTTGCAAATGAACCGCATGGTTTAAAAAATGCACCTCGAGGCTATAAAGGCATATGCCTCGAGGTGAGGCGACCCAAAATAGCTTCGAGGCGGTAATCTCGATCTGCAGACATGAGGCATGCGCCTCACTTAGTTGAGGTGCAGCGAGGCAGAGAGAGGCGGTGAGGCAACGCCTCGGCCTGTTTAAGTTGTCATGTGCTTGTTAAATGACATCTTTTAGGGTTTAAAAGCCAAGAAATGGAAAAAAAAAAAAACCCTAACCAACTCTCTTCGATCCAGCAGAAGCGAGTCTTCAACCGATGGTGCAGCAACGTTAGAGGAGTGTCGCCGGTGGTGCAGTAACGCCGTTGATAGTCCGACAGCTTTGAACTACAGGCCAATAGCTTGTACGATGATCGAGCAGTGCCGCACTTTGGTCCAGGTTGGTTTAACATGGTAGTTGTGTTGGTTTTGCTTCATCTACTTATAGGCTCATAGCATAAGAAAAGCAAGGCTGACCTACCACCACAAAAAGAATGGAGACCCTATGAGATCTTTGACTCTATGGACATTGTCTTCATCCTAGAAAAGAGTTTGATGACATGCTTGAGTTATAGGCTACTAGTCCCACATTTTTTTGTACATCTATACTCCACCAATGTACCTATTTCCTAGCAACAAAATGGCTTGCTTTGTCACTGTGCCTTAAGTAGAGGCTCCAAAATGGCCTATTGGTTCTAGAGCATCAAGACTTTCTACATGGAGATACAGGTTCACCATGTATCTACTCAAGGTCATTTGCGATAAAAGGATCCTTAAATGGAGATACAAAACACCATTCTTAAGTGTATTTAAAAGGATTTTGTTATTTTTTAAGTTTGATTGTTGATGGATTTTGTTATTTAGGTCATTCGAATTTGTTAATTTTATTTATTTTTCAGATCTGGGTCATTTAGGTTGTTTATTTGATTACTAATCTCTTGTAGATTACATTTCATTATATCATTTATACGTTTGTAGTTATGTTATATCTTTTAATTGAATCTTGTGGTCCAATTGTTATACTTTTAGACATGACGCCAAAGGCAAGAAGAGGAGGAAAAGAAGGATCCAATTATTTGTGCTTTTGTTATGATTTTTAATCTTCTATATTATATAGATGTTTATCTTTTTATTTAAATGTCCTCTCTCGTTTAGTTTTGCTCTTTCAATATTGTGATAAAGAAAACATGTTATGAAAGTGTATTATTTACATTATTATTTCCTTATTAGCACTTACCAAGTACATATTATATCATTTTTCTATATTTTTTATGCAAATCCTGAGGCTTACACCTTGCCTCGATGAAGGCAAACCGCCTCGCATTTCTTAAAACCTTGATGAACTATTGAGAGTTATCACCATTTTTCTTTTTCCCTTTATTTTATTTATGTTTCTCATTATTGTCATATAGTAGAGGGCGCAGAGAAACATGTTTGTTATTTTCCCCTTGACCTCCTCTTTATAAATAGAGGCCTAGAGTTTTGTACTTAGATGAATGAAAGGTTTTTTTTAACATAGTATCAGAGCGGCGATCTTAGGTCAGAGCTCCATACCTCCTTGATCCCTCATCCCCTTTTACTTTCTTCATCAAATAAAGGTTAGGGATTCTTCTCTTGCATTGGGATTTTAAATCCATCAAGAGAGGAATCCCTCACGTTGGGATTCGCTTCATCATCCACGAGTTGGTAATAACCAATCACCGAGGAGGCCAAAGGAGGGGTTGTCACAGCCAGCAACCGCCTCTAGGCCATCGATGAAGGAGTCTCCAACTCACCCAAAACTAGTTGAGCACCTTCCGGCCACCATCCATCACCAAGAGCATTGCCGATAAGGCTTTCCCTGGTGGGGAGAAGATGTCAAAGTAGTCAATCTCATAGGTCTACGTGTATCATTTTGCCACTTGTCTCGCCTTGTGGCAATCCATAGACCCATCAGGCAAGTATTTGACCGTGAAGACTTACTTGCATTCTACTACTATGGTAGCATTAGATGGAGGGTCCATAAGGCTCCATGTCCCTTGTGACGGTAGCACTGACATCTCATCCTCGATGGCTTTCTGCCACTTTGGATCTTCAAGTGTTAGCTGATGTGTTGTAGGAGCCTGTGTACTAGATGGAGCCATGGCAAATTTCCTGTATTTTGAAGATAAACTGGCCAAGGACACATGCATAGAGATAGGATGCAGAGTGCATGTCCGAGTCTCCTTTCTCAAGGCAACGGGTATATCAAGATCAATATCATCTTGGTTATCTACTAACTCCTCTGTATGAACAGGCTCTGGTGGTAAAGAGGCATCCATAGGCACTGGAGTATCTACGATAGTATCTGGCACGACAGAACTAGATGAATCACCAGTACTATTAGAAGAAGGGATTACCTCAAGAGTAGATGATGGCCTTGGAACAGGAGGGGTCTTGTTGTTGTCTTGGATGATTTGAATAGACAAGACAAAATCTCCTATCTTGTCCCACATCAGCCATTGAATGCCGATTAACATTAGGAGTTGGAATAGGAAAGATTGACTCACTCTTAGGGGTAGAAGTCGCAATATGAGAGCATGTTGAGGAATAATATGGAACAGACTCAACAGAGACAATGAGCATTGCCAGGACGACTTATCCTTATTAGGACCAAAGAGATGAACAAAAGATACACAAAGACCTGAGGAGGGACCCCAAAAAGTCCATTATCAGGAAACAAAAGATAGTAGGGAACCTCCTTGTCAAGAACAGTAGAGGGCATACGATTAGTGGGAGAAAGTGAATAATCTTATTCTTCCAATAAACCATACACCTCTTTATATAGAGAAGAGGTATAGAAAAATAACAAGACACGTACATTTAAGAAAAGAAAATAACAATTAGAAATGCAAGAAAGTAAATAAGGAAAAGGAGATATGTCAACATGATTTATCAAGTAACATGTAGTAACAACAGAGTCCCCCCCCAATCAGAGAGATGAACATTGTTCCAAAAGTAGAGGGTTCTTGCAATATCCAAGATATGGAGATGCTCTCTTTCTGCATTGCCATTTTGTTGAGATGTATAAGGATAACTTGTTTGGTGGGTTATCCCATACCCTTAGAATAGTGATTGAAGAGAGTATGTATAGAATTCTCCCGCCAACTTCAAACTTAAGACTTCAACAAAAAAAACCCATGATAGTCTAGAAAAGTCATCAATAGCCACAAGATAAACCTTGTGCCCCATACGATCAAGAGCACGATGGGACCCTAAATGGAAAAATGAATTAATTGAAAAAGACTTTTTGAATCACAACACTACAAAATAGGGAATGAGCTCCTCTACTGCTATTCTAGTAGATAAACCTCACATTAAAAGGTGGCAGTAGGTGGAATCTGTGGTATGACACATATCAGCTTTGTCAGGGGAAGATGCCTAAATCTCAAGTGTCAAAGATAGCTAGAGGATCCTCTAGTAGAGATAGTAGCCTAACCAGCATAAGGTGACCGCAGAAGGCGATAGACCCCCTTCCTCATGATCACAACTAATCACCTGCCTTGTTAGTATATCCTGAAACACAAGTGACGTCAAAAATGGCTTGGCAGGTCAACTCTTTTGTAAAGAAGATTCATAGGAAAATCTGGGCATGAAAGACATTTTGCAGTTGTATATAAGGGGCTATTTGGATCTCCCCTAACTCGTGACAGGGGAATTCCATCCATCAGCTACAACAATAGTCCTACTTAACATGTTTAGTTGTAACCTGGCAAATTGTTGTGCCTTCTCGCAGATATACCAGGAGGCGCCAGAATCAACTAGCTAATTTGCATCATCAATCCCAGCATGACAGGTAAGACATAGATATACCTGAAGACTTGCAATGATAGTAATATCAGAGGTGCTAATATCCCACATCAAGGTAGCCTCTCAATCAGATCATCATATTCATCTCTGGAAATGGGGGTAGACTCTGAAGCAATCTCGGGAGTCGGGACCAACAACAACCTAACGAGCACTGACAGGTCACCCATACTTTGACCAGCAAGTTGCCTTGTAGTGGCCAAGCTTCTTGCAGTGTGAACATTAAGGTTTAGCACACCCCTAACTACCTTCTCCTTGTCCATGCCACGGATAAACTGGCCAATGCCTTTACCTCTTCCCTAAGATGCATCCATAGCCTATGTGTGCTCAACACGTACAAAGGGCGAGAAAGACACTGCAAGTCTGCTCAGGTGGTTGTATGCCTCTTCCATAGTCGGTATCTTCGATAGCACCAACATCTAGGATTATGCTGCCTCATAAGCAATGTCCAACCCAGCTAGGAAGTGTCCCACCATGGTCTGTGTCCTGTAAAGTTTCTGTGACTCACAAGAACACACAAGTGTGTAGGCATTCAGCCTCTCAAAAGTCAACTTAAGTGCAGAGTAGTACTGAGCAAGTGGCCTCCCATCTTGCCTCATGTGGACAATCTCATGATAAAGTTGTAGAATGCATGCATCATTCTTGTCCTGAGAATGTGTGGCGAAGCACTTCCCACAATTTTTTTGCCATCTTGTAATACATAATCTCACGGGCAATATGTTTTTTGGTGGTGTTCATGATCCATGCCTTAACCATGGCGTTGTCCTTTTTCTAGGTGGCATACTTGCCAACCTTCTCAATGGGCTTCAATTGGAGTAGTATATGCTCCTTATCAAGTTCCTTTACTACATTAAGGATCATTTGAGACCATAGTGCATAATTAGACCCGTCAAACTTCACAATCGGGCCAAAGAAGGGGTTCTCAAATTCTCCATGACTTCTCTCCTTGAGTGGAAGAGTCAACAACTTCAGAGGCTACAATACCAACAATTGGAGACCCAATACTCAAAATCAATAGGAAATCTTCATTGCTATAACCTTCTCTCTCTCTCTATCAGTTAGAACAAAGCTTCAAACAAGGTAAAACTTCTTTGTTGCGGTGCTCCTGGGATTGCTTCAGCAACCTGGCAGTTGCCAATCAAGTCTAGGAGGTAGAGGGGCCCAGGGCAACCCCTATTGTGCCCTAGATGGGTCGAAAGGGGGCCTCGAGGTGGCTCTTGTCACTCTCAGTTCCAGCGATGGTGCTAGTAGGGAAAGCCCTACCAACAACACTCTTAGTGATGAACGATGGTCGGAAGGTGCTCAACTGGTTTTGGGTGAGCTGGAGACTCTTCGCCGATGGCCTAGAGGCGGTTGATGGTGGTGACAGCCCCTCCTTTGGCCTCCTCGGTGATTGGTTATCAGGGATTCCTCTCTTGATGGATTTAAAATCCAGTGCAAGAGAAGAATCCCTAACCTTTATTTGATGAAGAAAGAAAAAGGGGACGAGAGATCAAGGAGGTATAGAGCTCTGACCTAAAATCGTCGCTCTGATACCATGTTAAGAAAAACCTTTCACTCATCTACGTATGAAACTCAAGGCCTCTATTTATAAAGAGGAGGTCAAGGGGAAAATAATAAACATGTCCCTCTACTCCCTCCACTACACGACAATGCTAAGAAACAAAAACAAAATTCAGGGAAATGGAAAAATAGTGACAACTCTCAAAAGAATTGTGTTATTGTTACTTTATATTGATATTGTGATCACAAGAAATTTTAGCCTTATCATCATTAATGTCAAGAGGGCTCTTGAAAATTCCTTCAGCATCATTGATCTTGGCACTCTACGTTATTTCTTGGGTATTGAGGTGGGTAAAATGGCCAACGAGATGGCATTAACATAGCACAAGCACACTATTGATCTCTTGAAAAGATTAAAATTTTCATATTGCAAGCCTTCCTGCTACATCATAACATAAATTATTCAAAGTTGATAGCATGATGATTAAAAATCGAGAGTATTAGAGTGCGGTTGGTGCACTTCAATACCTTATTGTCACCAGAGTCGACATTACTTTTGCAATAAATCAAGTCTCGCAGAATATGCCTTCACCCACCATCAATCATTTAGCAAGACTCCGTACATTATGGATTCTTATTTCAGTTGTAGTTCATTTTGATTGGCAGCTACATCAATTGAATGTTAAAAATGCCTTGATCTATAGAGATTTCCATGAAGAAGTTTATATACAACAACCGATGAAATTAGAGTTAAAAGGAGAGGTGTTCCAAGGTCCACAAGTTATGTAAGGCCATCTATGGTCTTAAACAGAGCCAACGCGTTTGATTTCAAAAATTATTTAAAGTGGTTGAACACATTGGGGTCAAGAGGTCTGCAACAGATCATTCCATGTTTGTGAGGAAGACAGCACAAGGGAGAGCTGTGATGCTAGTTTATATTGATGACATCATCTTGACAAGGGATGACACTAGCGGCATAATCACTACCAAGGAATTTCTGGCAAAACATTTTGTCACGAAGTTTCTAAGCCAACTCAGATATTTCCTTTGGGATTGTCACAAAGGGAGTTGTACTTTCCCAAAGAAAGTATGTACTTAACCTCCTCCAAGAGACTAGCATGCTGGGCACCAAACTAGCCTCTGTTTCTATGGATCCTAATGTGCACCTATATGAAAATGACTCAACTCTGGTGGATGCATACACAAACTGGTATTGCCCTTGCGGTTAACAAGGTGAGCCAGTTCATGGACAAACCACGGAGAACTCATTAGGATGCAACAGTCATGATTTTGAGTTACTTGAAGTCTGCACCCGAGAAAGAACTACTATTTACACAAGGTAATTCATCGAGGTAATGTCATACATTGATGAAAACTATGCTGGATTTCTAAAGGATAGGAAATCTACTACCGATTTTTATATGTTCGTAGGAGGAAACCTGGTCACATGGCAAAGTAAGAAACAAACTGTGGTGGCCAGGTCGAGTGCAAAATTGGAATACAAAGCTATGGCACAAGCTTCAGCTGAACTTATGTGGAATCGATCAATTCTTTTTGGATCTTCAAATTCTAGTTGCTAATCCCATGGAGATGAGATACAACAAGGCTATCTCATTTGTTACCAACAATCCAGTCTTCCACGAGCAAAACAAGCATGTGAAAGTAGACTGCCATTAATCCTCTTGGTAGACAACCTAGGAGCCTCTGTCGAAGCGCCACCTACCACTGCCAACCCCAACAGCCCACTGCCACGGTCACAGCAGCTGCCGGCGCTCATCACCGACTGCTGTTGGCCCTAGCAGGCCGCCTCCGACAGTCATAGGGCACCGCCGCCCCACTGTAGGCAATTGCTGGTGCTCCTTGGGGCCCTGTAGCCCTACCTTTACATCGGAGCGCCACCTCCTTGTCACATGTAGGTCACGGTTCCACCTCTAACGCCAAGCGCCGGCCCCTCGTCGCCTGCAAGTCGCAGCTCCCTATAAGGCCATCGACTGAAGGCAACGTCGCCTCCTACAGGGTTGCATCTCCTTCTACCTGCTGTGTGCAGCGGGTAGTGGGGTTGGTGGCGTGATTTCCTTGTCATAGAGGAGGCGTTACACCTCTTAGAAGTGTTGTTCGATTTTTTCCCACATCTTAACATGCGTTAAGCCATGATCAAAGGGGTGCTTGTGATTCTTAGAATGTTATTTAGGGTCTTTCGATCCTAGATCTCATGTTCAAGAGATCACTTTTCTTTTATTGTGAAGTTTTCAGATCAAAATTTTGAATTTAGATCGCATCTGTGGTATTTTGTGGTAGTCCTAAGGTACGATGGCCTCCTCAGATTCTTCAGAAGCATCATCAGTTATCGCTATGGACAACAAGGGGAACAAATCTCCTTTCTTTGTCCTATCGCCAAGTTGAACGATGTCAATTATGCTAGATGGTCTCAGACATTCCTCATGACCGTTGACGGGCATGATAAGGAACACCTATTGTTGGAGTTGGAGCCACAAGATAAAACAGGGAAGAATGCTACGTGGAAGAAAGATAATTCAATGGTCCGTGCTTAGATCATGAATTATGTTGAGCCTCAGATTGGTGATGGGATTATGTACTACAAGATTGCTAAGAGATGTGAGATTCTCTACATGATACATATTCTTATGAGAAGAATTCTAACAATGTGTTTGAGATTCACCATGCTATAAATAGTCTCAAACAGGAGGTTTAGTCACTATCGCAGTACTAAACCACTCTAAAGGGGCTACTTGAGAAGTACAATACCTGTCGACCTGTCTGCACTTGTGCCACTCAGAGAGCACATAGGAAGGAGTATGCCATCCTACAATTTCTTGACAAACTTGGACCAGACTAGGAAGCTGCTAGGTCCCAGATCCTTACTATAGTCGAGTTTCCATCTTTAGAGGAGACTTATAACTGTGTGAGCAGGGTGGTTGTTAGGCCATCCATGTCAGAGAGTGGACAGACTCCTATGCTTGTTGCTGTCGCACGTGGAGGATGTAGTGCTCCATCCACTAGGGGGAGAGGGCATGGTGGTCGGGGTACTCATGGTAGACTTCGCACCATTTGCTCGCGTTGTGGGAAGATTGGTTATACAGAGGCCTCTTACTAGACAAAGCATGGTCGACCTCTCATGGCCATCTAGGCTATCTCTTCAGAGGAGGTGAGCGACATGGTGTCTCATGCAGACTATGATGCCGTGGTCCAGCGCCTCTCCAAGTTGACCCAGGAAATCACTACTACTACAGATACTGCCGCCTTGGCTACTTCAGGTATAACTTCTGCTTACAGGTCTGGTAGCACTGATAGTGCCTTGTGGTTAGTGGATTCAAGCACATCTCAGCATCTCAGTAAAGATGAGATATATTTTAGGCACATTCATAATATTCCCTTAGGGAGATCTGTGCTGGTAGCAGATAGCAGGCAGTGTAGGGTTCAAGGCAGAGGAGATGTAAAAGTAACTCCTGCATTGACGCTGCCTAATGTTCTTTATGTTCCAGAATTTTCGATTAGTCTTTTGTTAATAGAATTACAAAAAAGTTGCACTATCGTGCAATATTTGATGAGCTGGGCTGTATTTTTCAGGACAAACTCACGAGGACGATTGGTGGCGGACATGAGGAGGGGAGCGTGTATCGCTTGATCCAGACTCCATTTGCTACTATGTGTCAAGGAAAGGTTGCATTTAGTGTTGATACAGCTATTCAGTGGCATCGTCATCTTGGGCACCCATCACTGAATAGGCTTCGACGCATCATTCCTCATATTTCGTCAATTACAGAGATTTTGTATAATGCATGCCAGATAGGAAAGCATCACAGAACCAATTTTCCTCCTAATTTGTCTCAGAGTTCTGCTGCTATCTTTGATTTACTACACATGGATGTATGGGGACCAAGTCGTGTCCCAGATAGAATGGGTCATAGATTTTATCTACTTGTTATAGATCATTTTTCTAAGGTGTCATGGTTATTTCTTTTGAAACATAAATCTGATGTTGGATCAGTGATTGAAACATTTATTTTATAAATAAAGACTCAGTTTTCTACTGTTGTGAAGATTTACGATTTGATAATACTCTAGAGTTCTGTATATCTAAGTTGGCGGTCTTTTACAGATCTCTTGGAATTGTTCACCAAACATCGTATCCACATACGTCGCAACAAAATGCGTAGTGGAAAGAAAGTACCGTTACGTGCTTGATGTGGCTAGAACACTATTGATATAGCACAATGTGCCACAGGTGTATTAAGGAGATGCAATGTTAACTGCGTGTTATTTGATCAACAGGTTGCCCAACTCAGCTATACAAGAACAAATTCCCTGACAGGTCATCTATCTTGAGAAGGATTTATTCACTATTCCACCTTGGGCATTTGATTGTGTTGCCTTTGTTCATATTCTTGGACCTAGCAAGGACAAGTTGACTCCAAGAGCAGTGAAGTGTGTCTTTCTGGGCTATAGTAACACCCAAAAAGGATATAGAAGCTATTAACCCGGTGATAAGAAGCATTATATGACTGCAGATGTCACATTTCATGAGCTTATTCCGTATTTATCTACTGATGGTCATCAGGTGACATTTGAGGGAGGCTTGGCTCCTGTGCCTGTTCCACCAGTTCCCTTGGAACAGATCCCCATTACATAAGAGTGAGGATATCACTACCATAAAGACGTCTATGAGGCAAAAAGCTGAGAACGCTCAGGTTTATAAGCTACTTATGACATACAAATAGCATGCATGGTCAGAAAAACACACCCCCCACCACCTCAGCCACATGTCTCCTCTGCTAGTCAGGTATGGGTTGATACTGACGTGAGTTGTCCTAGTGGTGCTTGTGCAGGTTCCTCTAATGAATCTCTTACTCTGGTTGCTACTAAGCATAGTGAGGAGGATATCGATCTTCCGATTGCTATTCGGAAGACTCCACACAGTTGTACCTAGTATCATACTGTATAGACAGTCTTTACTGCCAATTTTGGTAGTTCGTTTGCCACTTTCACAGTAGCTCTCTCTGTGACGCATGTTCCTACCTCTCATCAGCAGGCCATGTTGGATTTGAAATAGCGTCAGGCCATGGAGGATAAGATGGCTACTCTATGCTCTAGAGGGACGTGGGATCTGACCACCTTACCTCCTCATGCCAAAACAGTTGGGTGCCGTTGGGTCTTTAAGGTCAAATACAAACCAAATGGCACGATATCTCACTACAAGACGAGACTGGTGGCAAAGGAATTTACCCAAACACATGGGGTAGATTTCTTTGATACCTTCTCTCCTGTCGTCCGACTGTTTACTATTTGGATTTTGATGTTTGTAGCTGCTCACTATGACTGGGCTCTTCATCAGTTGGATGTGAAGAACGCATTCTTGCATGGAGATCTTCAGGATGAGGTCTATATGCAACAGCCTCCTGGATTTGAAGCTCAGGGGGAGTATGTATACATATTGAAGAAAGTCATCTATAGCTTAAAGCAGAGCCCGAGAGCATGGTTCCGAAGACTCTCAGAGGAGGTACAGGTAATAGAACTTATAAGGTCCTCTGTTGATCACTCTTTGTTTGTTAGGAAGAGTAAAAGAGGAGTGGTTGTACTCCTAGTCTATGTGGATGACCTGATCCTCACTGGAGATGATTTTGCTATGATAGCTGAGGTGAAAAGGAAGCTGACTAATGCCTTTGTGATGAAGGATCTAGAAGAGCTCAGATACTTTCTTGAGATTAAAGTGGCACACAACAGAGAGGACATTGTTCTTATTCGGCGTAAATATGCCCTTAATATCTTAAAGGAAATAGGAATGATGAGGTCCAAACCTACTAATATATCTATGAATCCCAAAGGACACCTCTATGATATCGAGTCTCCACCTATAAATAGTAGATCATATAGGCAGTTGGTTGATAATTGTTGTATCTTACTATCATACGTCCAGATCTTTCCCTTGTAGTAGGGAAACTCAGTCAGTTCATGCACAAACCGACCAAGCAACATTGGGATGCTGCTATACAGGTGCTTAGGTATGTGAAGAAAGCACCTAGCAGAGATGTTTTCTTTCAGAGAGGCACATCTATGAGTGTTGTTGACTATTCTAATGCTGACTATGTAGGGTGTATGATAAACAGGAAGTCAACCACTGGATTCTGTACTTATGTGACAGGCAACTTAGTGACCTGGAGAAGCAAGAAACAGCAGGTGATATCCAAGTCCAGTGCAGAGTTAGAATACAGGGCTATGGCTCAAACAGCTACAGAGATGGTCTGGATCAGATCTGTGCTACATGATCTCTATGTTCAGGTAGAGGGACCAATGGAGATGAGATGTGATAATCGTGTTACTACATATATTGCAAACAACCCAATGTTCAATGAGCGACCAAAGCATGTTGAGGTTGATTGCTACTACACTAGAGACTTGATATAGCGTGGAATCATTTACACTTCATTTGTTTCTTCTAAAGATCATATTGTAGACTTATTTACAAAGCCTCTTGCTAAATCTGCTTTTGATAAGTATTGTTCCAAGCTGAGTATCATTGATATATATGCTTCAGCTTAGGGAGAGTGTTGGTAGAGTACTTATTATTATTTTTGGAGTTGTTTGTTATGATTCTTGTTCTATTGGGCTTATGATGTAATTTTTCCAACACATATCTCTATATAAAGAGGTGTAGGATTTTATTTAAGAATAAGACTTATCATTCTCTTCGACTGATACCATGTTAAAACTAAAAACAATCACAAAAGAACAAATAGAGAGAGGACATTTGGTAACCTAGTTTAAGAGGCAGTATGTCTCTCTACGCTTAGGTCTAGGATTTCCCTCACTCCAATATTGAACAAAGGAAGCCCTAGGGATTTATCTATAAAGATAAGTTTTCTTACTCTCCAAGTAATGGAGAAATTACAACGTACGCCCACACACTAATATTTTATTTACAAAGGACCTAATACTTTGGTTTTATCAGGAATTATTCTCTTTACCTACCAAGGTTTTTGGTTATATCTCCTTCATGCATCTTTTTCAGGTTAATAAGTTGGCACCTTGTAACAGAAAGTTAGCCCTCCTATACAGTGTGTCTTCCTTAGCTATTCTCAGAACAAAAGTAACACGAATGCTATGATCCTACTATACATTGATCATACACATGTACCGATGTTACCTTCTTTGAAACGTGCCATATTTTCCAACTTCAAAGGAAGAATTTCAAGCCCAACCATACCAAAAACCATCCACATCACCATTACCATCTCCACCATTATGGGTCTATTGGTGCAGGAAACACCTTCCTCCACCTTCATCATTACCTGATGAGACCCTTAACACAATTGAAGAACTTGCTCCTCCTATTAATCCTGCTTCACCTAATGGATATCAAACACATGCATCCTCTATATCTGATTAGGATTACTCTTATTGCTCATACTCCCTCCTGGATAAAATATCCTCTCTCTAGTTTTATGTCTTTTGACCATCTTCCTGTTTCAACTTGCTTGGCAGTTTTCTTCCTATTGACAGTCACAGGATTTCCCAAAATTATTCAGAGGCACTGCAACATCCTTCATGGAAGGCTATGAAGGATAAGGAAATGCCATCTTTGCAGTCCACGCAGACATGGAAAATAGTAGATCTACCTCCATCTGCTACAATTGTAGAGCATCGGTGGGTCTTCAACTCGTACTTAGAAAATGGGTCTATTGAATGTTAGTTGATCATCAGATAATATATGCAAACATATGGTGGATTATTTTGGAATATTGCCCCTGTGGCTCATTAACTCTGGATCATGAGTCTTTCATTTCCTTATTTTACTATATTCTGCTCTATGTATTCATTCCTCTCACATAAAAAGGAGGGACCATATACCATTAATAATAAACTTCAGTTTTAAAGCGCACCATGAACTTTTACGATATGAACTGACCCATTGGATCCAATATAGTGGTTGAGCAACCCCAGCCTTCCACTTCAAAGACAATGGATAGGATCTTACCCTCCAAGAAGGTACTATACCTCCAGAAACAAGACCATGAAAATTACCCTATTTTGTCCATTTCCATTCAATCTCCTTAGTTCTTTCCATTTCCCCAATAAAAGGTTGATATTTTTTGAAAAGCAATAAAAGGTTGAAATTTAAGAGAGAAAAAATGTAATATCCCATAAAGCTGCTCGTATTTTTGGTTTTCACTTAAGCAATGAATGTGTAGAAAGGAAACCATGACACTAAGTGGATAACCCTATTTCTTTCCCATTTGAAGTAAATAGGCAAAATTTTAGGTTTTCTGTCTTCACAGATTCACGCTACATAGATAATAAAAAAATTGGAGCAATAGATGACAATAAACAGTAAATGGAATATCATTTTTTCTGTATGTTTGTCATTTTGTCCCACTGATTATACCTAAATTAAACAAATATCAACATCAGGTAGCGTAACTTGTGACATTTGGCATTGACAACCTGAATGAGGCCCATTTCAAGAAAACTATCATGTTTTGGACTTCAAATATCAATAGAAATAACTTCCTACCAAATAACATTATGAATTACTATATAACTACGCAATTTTAAAAAATTAACAATGGAAATTCCATGATTATGCTCTATCATTTATCATTTATTACACATTTTGTAAGCTTTTTTTCTGGGAATCTTCATTAGTTCATTTGTATCGTTATATCTCTAGTTAAAGTAACTGTGGAATCAAGAGTAATGACAGCAGGTCAAACAGGTAAAATGCTAAACGAGCACTCTTTCTCATTGAAGCTCAAAATGACTACCTAATTGTGAGAATTTTTTTTTGATAGCTACCTTACCTGATTGTGAGAATTAAGAGGTGGATTAAACACAAATGAGCTGGAAGAAAAAGGCACCCTTTAAAACAGCAAATATTGGAGCTGATCCAAATAATGTCCGCCCAAATTACCATATGTAAGGTCAATATACCTCACGAGATCTTAGTCCCCACGTAAAGCGACGATGAGTTGGATTAGCAGCCTTTGACCCCCAGCCACGGTATTCGTACAAGCTTGCAGATGTATACACACATCGTGGAACTTTCTGGAATGATGACTCTAGGGGAACATTCCCACAAGTAACCACCTAAAAGGTTGTTCACAACATAGTAAATTAACGAGGCTTATCTCTTTTTCATCACAATTAAATTTTTTACTTGCAAACATATCTTCACCAGCTGCATTTCTCCTACTAAAAAAATGCATTAAAATACAACAAACTTCTATGAGCTTACATAAAAATAACCTATGAGCTTACATTAACAAAGTCAACAATAGAAGAAATAAATAAATAAACAAAAGTGAAAAATTAAAAAATGGAAATAAAGTATGCCTTGCTTTGGAGATTTCCTTAAGAATATTTCTACATGTAAAAAGAAGAAAGATAATTGATCTTAAATAGACACTCTTGATCGAAGTTAACAAATGTCATGATAGTTGTTTCTATTTTTAAAGTTTGAAAGAAGATTGCTTTTTTGTTAAGCTTACTTATAGCACACATAATCACCATTAAATTTATTTGGGGTGTCCGCTTTCCACTACATGATTAGTGGGAAGTAGGGAATGACAATTTCAAGGGCATTTCTACTGACTTCTATAATTCCTACCAACTTTTATGTATGACCCCCCTTCCATGCAGTGTCTGCCCCCTGGTGGGGGTGGGCTGATCAACCCTGTCCCACCCCATATCCCTCTGTCTCTAATTGCAACAATAGAGAAATGGTGGACAATAAACTTTAACATGACCATTGTAAATGATCCCATCGATATTTCAATTTAATGAAGAGAAACATAACATATGTGATGTTGCCACGAAGATAATCCTTCTCCAAAGTAATGACCAGGCTCAGTATCAAATAGAGATGTTGAAGGTTGTATGTACTATTCCATCATAGGTGGTTGTTACCTTGTTGTGAAGATCCACCTTCAAAATGCTAGCTTTGACTATGGTTGAATAAGTATGATGGAGGTTGTTTTAATTCTAATGGACTCGAGGAGAATGTATTAATACCGGTTTGTTAACCTAGTTCTGTTGTCTCCTGGCTGGTTGACAGCCTTACATCCTTGGTTGCAATAACATCGATGTCTTGGTTGGTACTTACATGATCCCGTATATCCTGCAAGTTATTTTCAGCTTTTTTCTTCCTTAGCTGCTCAAGTAGGTTTTTCATCTCTTTTTCCTCACATCTGATGGAAAATAATGCATGTTTAACCATCTATTTAGTCATAATAAACCAATGATACCTACATTTTGAATATTAAAATCAACATTGGTTGACTCTCTCTCCCAACTAATCCTCATGATTCATATGCAGCAAGAGATTGCAGCATCTATTGTATCCACATTATTGTCTTCCGCCAGTACCATTGCAGGTATGTGACTCTAATCTTCTCAGTCGTACTCGACAAATCATGTTCCTCAACAACAGTCTCCAGCAGCTGAGCCCACCATTCGACATAGCCTTGATGATACATTGCCCAACATATGATACCTTTAATATGTTCATCAACATATCTGATCCATGGGCTCCAGTATGTGTTGCTCAAATACATAACCTTGACAAGAAAGCAATCCTTTTTCAAACTTTAAAAGTGAAAACAACTATCATAACATTTATTACCTTTAATTGAAATTGTTTATATTCAAGCTCAGTTACCTTTCTTCATTATTTAACTATGATTCTCTCAGTTAGAATTACTGTAAAGAAAATCTCTAAAATAAAACATACTTTATTTTCATTTTTTCCTTTTGTTTTTTTCTTTTTTGTTGTTGCCTTTGTCAATACAACCTCACAAGCTGTTAAAAGTTTGTTGTAGTTTAAAATAAATATATTTACTAAGAAAAATAGAATTTGTGAAATTATATTTGTAAGTAATAAATTTAACATGAGTGAGAAAGACATGAGCATCAGATCTTTGCTAAAGATTCTTTTTTAAAAAATTCTTTTCAAGCCTCTCTTGATTGTTTAATAAAATTTAATATGAAGCTTAAATAATATTCTGAATTCCATATAAAAAATTCTTCTAAATAATGGAATTCAAAATCAAGTCTAAATAATATTATTAATAATATGTAAAGAGAATCTTCTAATTCAATGCACTACAAAATTGTCATTTGGGAGAAAGGGATAGAAGGGGATTATAATATGAAAAAAATAAAGGGGGGTTCCTTTACTTCAATCAAAGCTTTTAGAGTGTTATTCTAAGTTAATAACTCTAATTTTAATGGTATTTAAGTCAAAACGAGTATTTTCATATGAATGTATGTTTTAATTTTAAATGAAAAGTAAGGATATTTCTATTTCATGGGGTGTACACGTGTAAAAATTACATAGAATAAAAAAATGGAATAATTATGTCGTTATATAATAAAACAATATTAATCATTTGTTCATCATAACTCCAATTCCTTGCGAGCACAATAACTTAGACATGAGGGTTGGAAGGATGGGTACTTTCTAAGTAATCATCATCGACCTACTTTAGCCCCCCAATTGTGTGTGGGGGGGGGGGGGGGGGGGGGGGGGGGGGGGGGGGGGGGGGGGGGGGCGTGCACCTCCCATGCCAAATTTTTTTTTAAAGGTAAAACAGGTAGTTATCCTTGTGATAACCCCCCATATGGTAAAACCACCAAGAAAGTGCAAACTATTACAAAGGGAGGCATCTTACAAATTGTTCTCCCAAAAATGCACCAACGCCAAAATATATAGGACAAAATTTTCAACGTAGGGGATTTAGCCCCTTAATACCACTGCATTTCCCCTCAATCATATGCCCCATAACGTTGCTAGCTCTCTCGCAATCTCCTTCAGTCTGAACATGCACCACTCTGTGGTCGGGTTTCCCCTTGTTAAATACGACCAGAAATGCTCCCGGTTGGTACAGTCCACCCAAACAAGGTCCATGTGTTGCCACACCTAAGCCAAGAAAGGACAAAAGAAAAAGAAGTGGTCAAGGTCCTCCTCACCCCCTCAACATAAGCAGTGATGTAAACACATTTATATCACATAAACTGTCTATTTATGCGTGTTCTTAGGTGTAGAGTTGCATCATACATTATAAATATTGCATAACATGCATCATCTTGCATTTAGGTTAGGTTGTGTAAATTTTAGGTTAATTTTCCCTTTTTGTGGTTAGGTAACAGGGCGATATTCAATCGAGGCCTCGGATCGAAGATCGAACCGTACGAATCTAATCAAGGTGACAATCGAAGTTCAACGACTCCAAAATTGCCCCGATCAGACTTCCATAGTACCAAATATTGTCTAAGGAAAATCAAAGGTCAAGGGCCAAGATGGTGTAAATCCGCACCTCATATGACAAATCCGACCGCAGGGATGAGTTCGGATCAACAATCGCAGTGTAACGGCGTAAAAATCGACCAAATCCGACATCTGTCGCACCTTCTACAAGTCACAGAAGATGAATGGCCAAGATGACACCACATGGTGCCATCTCGACCGCTCAAACAGGCCCAGCTAAAGTTTGAAGACCCACCTCTCTCTCTCTCTCTCTCTCTCTCTCTCTCTCTCTCTCTCTCTCTCTCAACGTAAGATCAGATCTGGGCCGTTGGATCAAGCACGTGCGCCGCAGTTAGAAAGTCGACAAAGAAGAGGGGATAGCACAGTGGGCGAGTGCCTCTTCACGAGCGAAGGACGCGAGTTCGATCCGTGCTTCGCTTCAAATCAAGCAAACACGCGGATCCAACTCAATTGAGCCGTTGGATGGAGATCAGGCAGTGGTGAAGGTGACACGTGGTGCACCCAGATGTGAGGAGTGCGAATGCACCATCAGATGCGCATTTGTGAAGGCAAGCGAGCGTGCGTCCCGAGCCGTTGATCTTCGATCCAACGGCAATGAAGGAGGTCGCATCGCCTCTTAACAAGCATTGAAGGAGATCGGGTGCGGCGCGCTCATCCTCCAAGCAACCGTCGAGGAAGATAACTTCTCTCTACCTTCTCTTTTACCGCTTTCTAGTGTAGATTTCCCACTTTCTAGTGTAGATTTCCTACTTTCTAGTGTAGTGAGTAGTTGTAATTGTAATGAACATCAGCTTGTGGTAATGAAATTCATGTTTATTCTATTTCTATTTTCTCATTAATTGTAATATTCTCTCTTTCTTCTATTATTTATTCTTTAAGTAGATAGCTAGTTTAAATTCAATTTGACTAGCTAATCTGCTTCGTGACAAATAAAACAAACGTTTCTAATCAAACATCCACCTCCCTATATTCGACACGGAATTCTTTCGAATTTCGGTAAATTTATCTATTAAAGGATTTCTTCGCAAATTATACTACATTGACGAGTTTTCAAAACTCAAATCCATTTGCGTATGTCATCGGCTTCAACATTTTGGCGCCGTTGCCGGGGAGGTGACGCTCTTTGATTTTTCACGTTTTTCCACCTTATCTTTTACCTCACTTCTCTCATTTCTTATTGTGATTGCAGGTACTCTTACAAGGCGAGCAAAAGTGGTAGATTGAAGTAAAGTGTTGTTGAAAGGTTTGTAAGTTTACCCCCACCTCCCCACCCACTAGATTTTATTCTATCACCTAATAACACTAACCTTAATTAACCTAAGAGCTTGCATAAACTCAAGTTAGTTTTTTATTGTTTGTTTGCCAACTCCACCAACCTCACCCTCCACATATAAAAGAAAAATTTTTAAAAAAAATCTCACAGAGGTACACAACCTCTTCTATTTTCAAACTCAACCAATAACCCGATCTTTGGAATCGGTACACACACCAACACATAATTGAGTAGAAATCAGATTAGGTAACCATTTGTGTGCCTAACTAAGTGGTGCATCTGACCAATTATTTGAGTTGTTTGGGCCGCACCACTTCAATTAAAATCAACTCATCAAGTAGCTGCCAAATAGATTCAACTTCTATGGATTTACCAGGCACTCCACATTCATTTAAACTTTAAAGGAAAACATCTTCACCTGTGCTTTCAAAACCTGGTGTGCAAACTGAACTTGATTGAATACACCTAAAGTTGAATCCTAAAAGCTACTAAGCAAGATTTAAACCCTGAAATTCACCGCATCCAAAAATAATCTTACTTGAAACCATTGGTTGTGCATGCACACACATATCAATCAATCATTAAGGGCACAACCCAGATAAATGGGCCATCACATTCCAAAGCATATTCAAACCTAACCCTAATTAAACAGAGTAAACATTGGCCTTAAGGATTAGACTCGCTCTTCAAAGCCCAGACCGAGATTATTTTCAATTAGTCTGTTTCTACCGTTCAATCTGATATCTAGCTAGGGAAACAGAATCAAACGATCGCGGCTGGGGGTACACTAGGAACCTAAAACACAAGCTAAAGGAAGAACCTTCTTTCCAGTCCCTCCCTCTAACTGGTTGGATTGAACGGAAAGTAGATCAAATCGTTTATTAATCTCAAGATGGGTTCTGGGAGTCTGTAGGTCTTTAGGCTAGCCTACTTAAGGACAAGTTTGATTGTTTGTATTACATGATGCCTTTTTTCCTCCCGTCTGTCATGAATCCTTCCACATTCTACACGCATTCCCGTTCTTATCCTCCTAATACATCTTATCCCCAACATGATGATTATTATCCCGACTCGTGCTGTAATCAACCACTACTAGTTAGGATAATTCGGATTGGGGATACAGTTCTGGACCTCCGTGTTTGGGGTCTAACCCTGGACACCACAATTGCAATTTCTATCCTTCTCCGAGCTACATCGATTATAGATCATCACCCTCATTTGGACAACCTAATATGATCTACAATCAAGAACGATACACTGATCCTTACCCCTCCCCAGAATACGCTGCCTTTAGGTCATCACCACCTTATGAACAACCTGAAATGACATATTATCAGGGAGGGTATCAAGATCCTCTTCGTTGACTCCCCTGTACTGAACCCAAACTCGCCCAACCCTAAATCAAACCATTTAGTTCAGGTTAACCAGGTTCAAGAGAAGGTATTGACTAACTTGAGGAATACTATACAATCTTTAGAAGATCAGCCAATACCTTGCCCTAAAAAATTGGAGCCACTGATTGAAATGATTAACGATCTTAACAAGTATCTGTTGGATTGGCTCCAGAATGTTAAGGATAAGGGCCTGGGTGAGTTTTTACTTAGGAAGTTATCTAAATTGAGGATGAGATTTGTGATTGCTCTAGTTCAATCTTGTGATGATTCACAGGACGAACCCCCTTCAGGAGATCTAATGTCAAGACCCGTTCGGCACCTGTTAGGGGAGACACGTGTTACGAGACCAAGATTGACCAGATTGGTCTAGAGCAACCAATTAAAGATGAACTGATTTCTTCACCTGAGATCCCTAAGCCAGGGTACGAGGAAACGTATGTTTCCATGGGTCAGAAAGTGATTGATAATTTTGAGACACATTAATGCGGGTTTAGATTTCTTTGATTCTGAAGGTGAAAAATCATTATGCGAAGTCTCACCTGAGTTTATAGCACACGATTTCTATGAGATGACTGAGCTTGAGGAATTCGATGAATCATATGACGGCCCAATAACTGAAGAAACTGATCTTATTGGGGCTCACGTGGCAAAGTCAGATCCTGATTTCATGAAGGATTCGATTCAAAGTCTCATTCCTCAATTACAACCCTTTGAGCTTACTGGAGATTTTGATTTTGAAATCACTAAACCCAAGTCCATTCTGATTCAGTCACATCTTTTAGACTTGGAAAATTAATTACGGAGGGTAGAAAGTGGGAAATGATGATATGGGAAGTTAATTTCGGAGAAAGAAAAAGACCGAGTCTAAGGGTTCTAATGTGTCTAAAACTCCCAACCCTCTACTAGGACCCTTATGACATCTTTGATTCAGAGGATGTCCAACCCAACCGTACATTAATTGATTATCCTTTTGAGCTTGATTTCTCTGTAACCCGACTTTTTAGTCTTGGGTTGCATCCTCACAAATCGCAAACCTAACCCCGCTTGCATACTGATCTCAGGTTTTGGATAAAGATCTCAGGTTTTGGATAATTTTTATCCAAAACCTTAGATATACTCGACCATGGGGTATAAGTTTGCATCACAATCTGGTTTACATCTGTGGACATCTGCTGACAGGTCCTATAGTGAATCCTTTTATTCTGATTCTGACATACACCTGTGAATTCTTTATTTCTTCTTTGTATAGTGTGCCTAGTTGAAGGTACTAAATTCAGCACGTATACAGTTTCTTTCATCTCGGAGCGGACCTGTTATTCACGCAAGTCATGTGCTTTCTACTCTACTCCACTCTGTTTCATATTTTTTTAATACAATGAGGATATTACATTAGATAGGCATGGGAAGGTGGATATTCATCACTAAATTATTTCGTCAACTCTGTAGATTCTTTTTGTTTCCTTTTTATTTATTTAAAAAAAATTATGGAATTAGTAAAGAAAACTTGGGTTTTAGAAAATTTTCTATCTTAAAGAATAAAACTGTATGATTTGAACACTAAGACTCTTCAAGTCTTTGGGCTTAATCAGCCCAGGTGTCTACTAAAATGTGGACTTGTTTCTTAAGTCATCGCCATTCTAAATTCATATTTTAATTGGTTAAATAAGTTCGGGTGATAAGTTCACGACTTATCAACTCGCCCTCTGATTTGAGGGAATTTTAAGTCTAAGCATCTACACACTATTTGCACTGCCTCATTTTTCGACGATTTTAACGGAAATTGAGTAGCTAATGAACCTTCTAAGGTGGTATAGCTGAAAAATTATCGTGGGTAACAACCCATAGTTAGGTTGTCCAAAGTCCAGTCACACGATCATTCTTTTTCTGCTGCCTTTAGGTAAATCTCATATCAGGGAAACCACCTACTTAAAAAAAACAGAGAAAAGAAAAATATCCAAAAAAAAAAGAAAAGGAGAAAAGAAAAGAAAAAGAAATAAGCCACACTTCACCGCACGAGTATGATTGGCAAGTTATTGTGGGTAACAGCCCATTGGTAGGTTGTCCAGAACCCAGCATAAGAAATACACGTATAATTCCAAAACACTTAGGAAGAAGCGGAGAAGTAGAGAAAGCTAACGGTCTTCCAAGAAGCAGAGAAGTAGAGATACACTTAGGAAGAAGCTGGGTTTGCCCTTGTATTGACCCCATAAAATAAAAGTAGAGAGAAAGCTACTGGTCGAATAGATACACCTTTAGCAGAATTTTTTTTCAAGGTCACCTAAGGGCATAGAAACCCGAAGTCTGTTCTAATAGTCGATCAATGAGTCTATCACATTTCACACAAAGATGCTCAAAACTTAGGGTTCTCTTTGAGTCTTAGGTGGGTTGAGTGGTCGTAGAAAGCTGCTCCAAAACCCTAAACTCAAATATCCAAAAAAATTAGAAAAGAAGAAAAAGATCATCCTTTAAATAAGGCGAGGGCTTGAGGCGATTTGCATTTTAGCAGACACCTGGACGTTGTCTCTGTAGTTTAGGTCATAGTTGAAATCTCTAAGTGTTGAAAAATAACTATTACCCAAGAAATCCGACCTAATTCTCTTATAAATAACATGTAGTTTTGCTAGGGACTAGCAAAAGATAGGCATGAGAGTGTGATGTAAACACGTTTATATCACATAAACTGTCTATTCATATGTGTTTTTAAGCGTAGAGTTGCATCATACATTATAAATATTGCATAACATACATCATCTTGCATTTAGGTTAGGTTATGTAAATTTTAGGTTAATTTTTCCTTTTTGTGGTCAGGTAACAGGACAATATTCAATCGAGGCCTCAGATCGAAGATCCAACCGTACGGATCTGATCAAGGCGACAATCGGAGTTCAACGACTCCAAGATTGCCCCGATCGAACTTCAGTAGTATCAGATATTGTCTGAGGAAAATCATATGTCAAGGGCCAAGATTATGTAAATCCGTACTTTAGATGACAAATCCGACTGCACGGATGGGTTCGGATCGATGATCGCAACCCAACAGCACAAAAATCAACCCAATCCGACATACGTGACACCTACAAGTCACAAAGATGGACAGCCAAGATGGCGTCACATGACGCCATCTCGACCGCTCAAATCGGCCCAGCTGAAGTTTGAAGACCTGCCGCTCTCTCTCTCTCAACGCGAGATCAGATATAAGCTGTTGGATCAAACATGCACACCGCGGTTAGAAAGTCGACAAAGAAGAGGGGATAACGCAGCAGGCGAGCGCCTCTTCGCGAGCGAAGGGCGCGAGTTCGATCCGCACTTCGCTTCAAATCAAGTAGACGCGCGGATCCAGCTGAATTGAGCTGTTGGATGGAGATCGGGGGCGGTGAAGGTGACACGTGGCACTCCCAGATGCGAGGAGTGCCCATCAGATGTGCTTTTGTGAAGGTGAGCAAGCGTGCATCCTGAGCCGTTGATCTTCGATCCAACAGCGATGAAGGAGGCCATGTCGCCTCTTAACAGGCGTTGAAGATCAGGTGCAGCGCGTTTAAGCCGTCTGATAGCGAGAGCACGCTGACATGCGCGTGCGTTGAGGCGCAAGGAGAAGAAGAGGCACAGTGTGCGGTGCACCTATGCCTACGATCTGGGCTTTAGTAATGGTTTTATCCGTCACTAAAGACCCCTGATTTAATGTTCTAAAGTGTAAAGACCTATTTGCCCCTCCAATCTACACCTATATATAGCCCTACGACCCCCACACTTTCTTCATCCCTTCCTCTCTTCTCTCACCCCCTCCAAAGCTCTATAAGCTTGTCCCAAACCCGGGATGCTCCATTAGAGTTAAAATTATAATTTTTCCATATTCTCATCTCCTTCGTGGAGCATTCTGCGGTGGTCATCTCACCGCCATTCGAGAAGCGGATCCCGCTGCAACGTCATCCTGCCCCAGTCTTCGTCATCCCTCTTCGTTCTCCTTCATCCCACATCTCACCACCTTCGTCTAGGCACTCCATCGTTGCAACTCGTCCTCCAAGCAGCCATCGAGGAGGATGTGAGCCACCTTCATCCCACTTCTCTCTACCTTCTCTTTTACCGCTTTCTAGTGTAGATTTCCTACTTTCTAGTGTAGATTTTCTGCTTTCTAGTGTAGTGAGTAGTTGTAATTGTAATGAACATCTGCTTGTGGTAATGAAATCCATGTTTATTCTATCTCTATTTTCTCTTTATTTGTAATATTCTCTCTTTCTTCTATTACTTATTCTTTAAGTAGATAGCTAGTTTAGCTTCAATTCGACCAGGTAATCTGCTTCGTGACAAATAAACAAATGCGGTTTCTAATCAAACGTCCACCTCCCTGTGTTCAACCCGAAATTCTTTTGAGTTTCGGTAAATTTATCTGTTAACATATTTCTTTGCAAATTATACTACATCGACAAATTTTCAAAACTCAAATCCATTTGCGTACGTCATCCACTTCAACAAGCAGCATGTGACATCCACATCCTATGCCCATCTAGCCCTCCAAACTCTAGTCATTATCCTTCCTCCTCACCAACCACGCAAACATCCTGATTTCAGCAAACAATCCGCCTTCCAAATAATCCTGCAATCATTGAGGAAAACCACGTCCGTCATCAACTCCCTATTTCACAACCTATCACATGCCTTCCTAACCAAGAACTGACTATCATCCCAAACCCAACAATCATGCACCCATTCCATCCCAAAATGCTTCAACTCTCCCAACAATGTCATAAGCTCCTTTAGCCTATGATCTGAGAGATTTCCTGCCACCGCAAGGCACCTCGTCCCTTCCCAATAGGCCCCAATTGTGGCCTCCTTATCTCATGCCATCACAAAGAGTCTCGAAAATCTGGAGGCAATGGTGTCACCCCTATCCAGTCATCCATCCAAAATATGAATCCATCCCTCGCACCAACCAAAGGCAAGAAGAAATCCTACACCCTCAGTGCCACCGACGCCAACCCCCTATAGAAGAAGGAAGCACCTCTCCTTGGCTTCACCAATCTCTCCTAATCTAACGACCCACCATAGCAAGCCTCCAGCACACTGCCCAGCAAACCAAGCCTACCCCAGCAAGCTTTGTATCCACCTAGTTAGTAAGCTGGAGGCAATGGTGTCACCCCTGTCCAGTCATCCATCCAAAATATGAATCCATCCCTCGCACCAACCAGAGGTGAGAAGAAAACCAGCACCCTCAGTGCCACCAACGCCAACCCCCTATAGAAGAAGGAAGCACCTCTCCCTGGCTTCACCAATTTCTCCTGATCCAACAACCCACCATAGCAAGCCTCCAACCCACTGCCCAGCAAACCAGGCCCACCCCAGCTATCCACCTAGTCAGTAAGCTGTCATTCATGGACTCCAAATCTCAGACTCTGAGGTCACCCTCCTTTATCAATCGACAAACCTCATCCCGCGCTACCAGTCTCGCTCCCTTCCCCAACTCCCTAAAGTTGGACCAAAAAAAGTCCCTCATCAAACCTATCAGCCTCTTCCCCACCTTTCGGGGGGGAGCTTGAAAACGAACATGAAAAAAGTCAGGATGGTAGAGAGGATCACCTTCACCATAACCAACCGCCCCCTCGAGACAGCATCTTAAAGGACCATCCTGCCAACCTCCTCTCAACCCTCTCTACCAATGAGACAAAATCTCACACACCTAGCTTGCCATCCAACAGGGGTAAGACCAACTAAGGCAAAGGGTTGTTGATGTGCCCAAGGCCCTCACACAACTCATGGCCTCCTCATTCTCAATGTGCATCTGAACAAAATTGAACTTCCCAAGGTTCATCTGCGGACCAAAGGCCTCTCCGAATAACTGCAACAACATGTGTAATCTCCTTGCCTTCCCTATCGAACCCTCCAGGGTGTCATCCGTATACTATGGCATTGAAACCTCCACCTGCTACGCGAAAATCCAAAGAATAGACCTCTACCAGAGGCCTTGAATGTAGACCTCACCAACGTGCCCCCTACTAGTACAAAGAGCAACAGAGCAAGTGGGCACCCTTGCCTGACTCCTCTATGCAGCTGTATCCACCCTCCTACCTGGTTCCCATTCACCAAGATTGAGAATGATGTTGTAGTAACACACCGCTTCATCCAGTTAATCCATCTTTGGGGTAAACCCCTTGCCACCAGGGACATCCAAATGAAAGGCCACTGCACAGAGTCATGCTTTACTAAAATCCACCTTCCAGAAGAAAACCTTCTTCTACTTCTTCCAATGCGCCAAAATCTCTGATGCAATAATAAAACCATGCAAGATGTTCCTGTCTGAGACGGAGGTCGTCTACACCGATGAGAATAGATCCTCCAAGATGGCATGCAGCGTGTTTGCCAGGGCCTTGGCGACGATGAGATACACGGCATTGAATAAAGCGATTAGCCTAAACTCATCAATCACCTCAGCCGCCTCCTTCTTTGGCAACCACAACATATAAAAGTGATTAAGCCTAACAAAACCTATATTACTCAAACTCCTAGACAACTTGCATGAAATCCTCCTTTAGCATCGCCTAAAACTCCTCCAAGATGCATCATGCATTCATCCCTGTCCACCTTCACCCCCCCATCCTCCTTGCCCATGTGAAGTCCCTACGGTACCATTTGTTTTGAGGGATTAATTTTATAAGTGGTAGGATTGTGAAGTTTTTATATTTGGGAAAAATATGGGTCAAATCATAGGATGTTTGGGGGGATAGATGTGGGTGTTCTCTTACACAATCTTGAGATAAGTTCATCACACCCTCCCCCCTAGAATTAGAAGATCCTAGGATTGAGGGCCTTATCCCAGGATTGTTATAATCAGGGATTAAAAGACCCAAACGTACCATAAATAGCTCAATCCTTGCAAACAAATAATGCCTGAAGTGGTTTGCCGCCACCCCAACCACCTCCTCCTTGCCAGAGAACTGCTCCCCATACACTATCAGCCTATCAATCATATTCCACCCCCTCCTACAAGACACCACCAGGTGGAAATACTGCGTATTGGAGTCTCCCCTTTAGCCACTTCTACCTAGATTTGACACACCAACGCATCTCCGCCATCCTATCTTCTTCCTGCACCAACCCCATGTCCTCAACTCTGGCCTTCCGATCCTCCTCCGACAAAGAACTCGCATCCTCGCGTCTGTCTAGCCCAGTAATCACTGCCAAGGCAGCCTCCTTCATTTGGTCCCACCTCTCCATAGTCTCCTTTCTATGGGCCCTAAAGAAGGCCCTCACCTCCCTCAGTGTGCTCCAACCTCATGGCCACAAACCCTGAGCTACTAGTAGACCTCCACTTCACTAGTTGTCTGAACCCCTCTTCCAGCAGCCATGACTTGTCAAACTTGAAATGTCTCAAAACTGACATCTTCATTCATCTTCCACATCAATGATGTGTGGCCAAAGAATGACCTGTCAAGCTGGACCACCCTCGCCACGAGGAAAGCCTTTGGACTTCTGCCCCCCCCGGAGTTCCTTTACAAGTAGCCACAAGAGGTCGAAGGTAGGTCAAGCAGCCCATGCAAGGCTACGAAGTCTGGAAAGGCCTTTGAGTCGCAATCCCATCTTCCTCTCCCTTTCGGCTGGTCGTCGCAGCGTAGCATGATGTTGAAGTCACCCCCACACAACCATGGGGCCCCATGGAAGTGCTTGGCCACCTGCGTGAGATCCTCCCACAACTACAATCTAGTGGTGTTGTCTACAAGGCCATAGACCGCCGACACAACAAAACTAAAACCATCGCTCCTCCAGGTCATCTGCGCCATAACGACATGCCTCCCTACCATCTCCTCCTCTAACTTTAGCAAATCATCCCTCCAGCCCAACAATATCCCCCCCCACCGCCCAGAGACTTGATGAGCAAGGAAACCCCAGGAGGGTCCCAACGATCTCACACCAAAGTCGTTGGTCACAGTTGTCGAGCTTGGTCTCCTACAGCATCACCATCAAGCCCCCCCCGGGATTGTAGATACTCCCCTAAGGAGGCCCTTCGCACCAGATCAGTAAGACCCCTTACGTTCCACGACAAGGCCTTCAACATTGGGAAACCAATGCCGCTCCCCCCTCCGCCCTGTGGAAACCCATCTCCCTCGCCACACGCACCAACTCAACACCTACCCTTGCTTCATTGCCTCCTTCCCTTTCTACCATGAGACCCACCTTTACCTTCCCGGGTGCATCCCCTTGATCCCTTTGAAACCATACTATGGTCGATACTTAAACCTCAACCTTTGACTCATCGACGTAGGGTGCCACACGGTGAGGGGGATCAACCCCCCTCATGAGACAACATCACCCTCGCGCGACAACTCCTCCAAATCCATGGAGCATGGGGTGGCATCCACCTCCATCCTCGCACTAACCGGTTGAGTCTCCTCCTCCACTGAGCGTGAGGAGGACGCCCAAGACCTTGCTGAAGAGGAGGGCAACAAGGGAGCATTCAGGAATCAGGTCGAGTGGGAGGGGCCCTAGGGGATTCCCTAACTAGTGCTTCAGCAAGCAAGTCAGGGCGCAGATCCAAATCTACAACCCGAGCAACGTCACATGCCATGCAGCCCCCCCACCTCCAGCGTCAACTCCCCATTTAAAACCCCACTCCAACCCTTTGCTTCCCCTAGAACCAACACCTCTAAACCCCTCATCTTCTCCCCTCTATGTCAATCGCTGTCACTGCCCTCACACCCAATGCACAAAAAATCCATACATGCCACATGGGATTTCACTCCTGCCATCGCAAGGCCCATGCATGCCACATCTGACAAGCTAGTTAGTGAACACAAGGATCCTGCCACGTTAGGGCCCCCGCCCCCTCCAATGCAACCCTCAGCTTTCCATACCCTTGTCATTGACCTGCGTCACTCGTTGAAGCCCTCCGAACGTCGAGGGTCGCCGACGCCAACCACCTAAGCAAACAACTGAGCACATGTCCCCTCCTTACGATCCACCTCACACCTAATCAACCACAAAAGGCCCCAGTAGCAGAGCAAAATCTTCTCTGGCGGCTCCACACCTTGCATCAACGCCACCAATGCCTCTACCGTCGAGACATCAACCCCCTTTCAAACCGAGCCCCAAGCATGACCTCAAGCAGGCGAAGGGCTCAACCACCGTAGCAACCATGCCCTCATCCTAAGGCTGAGGGGTATACCACAAAAGGAAGCCCTTTAAGGGGGCCTCTCCCGCACCACCCCATATCACAAGCTCAAAAGCAACCACCTAACCATCGCCTCTCCCGCCCAAATCACCTTGAAGCGCGCCCCCTCCCTCGCCTTCTGCCCCAGCCCCACCAAAGCATGCTTTGATCAGAGATGTGATGCACCGAGGTTGCGCTCCCCGGGAACAACCACCGCAACTCCTCTACCAGCTCCCTCCAGCCAATCTGCCCCAACAAGTACCCCCCCCCCCAACCAAGCCTCCATCCTAGCAATCTCCTCCGACCATGGTGCCTCCACCTCAAAGGAAGGAGCCCCGACAGAGGCAAAGGTAGCACAACCGCAGCTTGGCCCCTTCGCCCCCATCAACATCCGGAGCGCCTATGCCCGACGCCACCGCACCTAATGCATTGGATGGGATCCCTGTACTCCTATGCAACATGCCCCCTCTCACTGCATCAGAAACAGACCAGCTGCCTCCTCCAAAGCTCCCCACGTCGCCGTCATTGCTCTACCAAGGTCCAAGCTCCCCCACCCTGACTGCTCATATCTCTCCCCCTTTTTTCCTTTCCTCCCATGCCAAATTTTTCCTACTTTTTGTAGTAGATCCTCTTTTGCATATTCCCAGAGGCTTGCTTTGCTACATTGTCAGATGACATACTCAACCACATCATATGTAATATTTTTTGGTCTGACAGCCTAATCACAGCTCAATCAAATGTCATAAGGAAATTTTTGAGCTTTTGGCTCGATAGTTGAAGCAAGACTCAACGAAAAGAATAAACATGTCATGGGTGGAATGATTGCTTACTTAGTGAAAGTGAAATGGCATGAAATCAGTTAATTACAGATTTGAGAGGATGTAAAAACAAAAGGTACAGTTCCTGAAAATCCGAGCAGAGATCTATCTCACAGTGGATGTCAAAGCCACCTAAAGTGCATTCCCACCACCATGTGTTGGAATTATGCTCGTCACTTTTCACCACCAAGTCTTCTAAAACTCCACCACACTTACTGTTACTTTTGACCTTTCATATGCTACTCTTCTCACCTAAGGATCATCCTGACGATAATTTTTCCCCTATTTTTAGAGGGTGTTTTGGGTTGTTGTGTTTGTGCCCGTAATGGATATATTGATGTTTAGTCGAAATTCAATCTAGATGGTGGAACTTCTGATAGGTGCTTGGGATTTTATGTTGCTACGACTCCGTTAAATTCATGTCAATCATTTGCTTGCATGCATTATCATTTTTCCACAGAAAGATTTATTGCTTCACTTTCCTCCATAATAGACTTCACAATCCTACTAATTTCTTTAATGTAATTGACATTTTTGTTCACTTTATTGTTAATATGCTATGAAGAACAGTGATTTTTAAACTATGAGATAATAGATGGTGCAGAATGTGGACGCATAAAATTCAACTAAATACAAACAATTATATAATTTTAAGAGAATAAATCACCTAGATGATCAAGTTCCAAAAAAGAATCTGTTGTTTGGAAAAAAACTGCTTCTGTAAGAGAGACAGAACTAAAAAACTTAGGAAATAGGAGAAATGTTGGGAAAAAGAGGAGATCTGGTCTTTTCAGAAAAAAATAATTAAGAGGACATCTGGAGCATGAACAAGAATTCAAAAAATAAAAAGATGGATGAAACTAAGTTTCTTGCCATGTAAATCTTTTTCCATTGAAGAATCTTTTGATTTTAAGCTAGACTTACTGATTATAATATACACATATAAAAGTTTCATTTCATAGAAAAAGATGATGGCAGGAAAAATTAATGAAAATATAACATACCCCAGAGACTTTTACATACTGTCCGTTCTTAGCGGTTCTAAGTTCAGTATCTGGATATCGAGCAATGAAACCTGTAATGGCTCTTCTTCCCAAACAACTGTTCCAAATAAAAAGCGTAGCCACAGCAGCAAACATAATCACAACAACAATGAGAAGTATTGGATTGCGAACAGCACCAAGTATAAAACCACCAGCAATGAAACCCATAATGAATAGCAGTATCACAGACCACAATATCGTCCTTGGAAAGCTTTTCACAAATGAATACCCATCTTCTTGACTAAGATTGGTTACAGCCTGGTTGTGAGCAATAGCCCCACTCTTTAATTTGAGTGATCCAGTAGAATCCAGAGGGCCAGAGAACTTACGTGGGGCACCAGATGAATTTAGGGGCCCAGAAGTGATGAGACCTGTTGCAGGGAGAACTGGAGCAAGTGGTCCAGAGTTTTGCCGTGCCATCTGTGCACTGGCAGATTGAGGACCAGAAGACTTTTTCATGGGTTCACCGTGTTTATTTAAAGGTCCAGAGTTAGATTTGGATCTCGACCCAGAACCAGGGCCTCCAGAAGTAGAAACATGACCAGACGAATGGCCAGATCGGCCAGCACCACCAGGATTAATGGGTCCAGAGTGTGAAACCGCTCCACCAAATGACCCAGTCCTGGATGGAGCATTGGCAATAGGTCCAGATTTTCTTGACTTGGAATGCTCTGTATGAATATCAAACATCTTCCCAAGTTCACCAGATTTTTTTATATCTCCACCAGTGTAAGGCATGGCCACAGAACTTGTTACTACAGGCTTCTCCTTAGGTTGCTCAGGTCGACCTGAGACATACAGGCCATTGCTAAGCTGATGAGATGGGAATCTGGATCCCATCTGGCTCACTGGGAATGATGTATGATTAAGACAACAAGCAAAAGGCCTCTCACAATTCCGGCAATTTCAGCTGAACACAAACAAATCGCAAAAAAAAAAAAAGCCAACAGTAAGTTTCAGTAGGTGCTCAAGGAGACTTCAATAAATCAAAGAATTTAGAGTTGCTATTAGTTACACCTAAATGCCAATATCGTTGATGGAGAGCTCACCAATGAAACCACAACCAGTTATACAAACAACAAGAGGCCAGTCAAAAGGACAAAATGAATAGTAATGAAAATTAAGAAAACTGCTTATGATAGGAATCAACAAGTTGCAAGTAAGGGAATATAACTGATTTGTAGAGATACATATCCCAGCTTATACATGCAACACATAAGAGATTGTCAAGTGCAAGTTAGAAAATCGTCTAATGATTGAGTAGTGTGACCATAAGTAAACTCATACATCAAGATTGAATCTTAGTCTTTCTAAAAAAATAGAAAAGGAAAGTCAATATTGGGAAAGAGAAATCTATAACTATGGAGAAAAGAGAAAAGCGTCCATGTAATTAGACTTTAATGTAGTGGGTTCTTCCTTTGTAACGAAGTTTCCAGGTAGATTCTTCTAGGATGGGCATGAGAAGAGAGACAAACATACACAATTAATGCATGGAAGACTTGGAAAATAGGATTCACTGCATGTAATGGCATTATGTCCTTGAGAGGCAGTTAACCTTCAATTTTTCATCATTTAATTGGGAAAACAAGGTTCAAACTGGTTGTACAATGATAGTTATCCTTTGATCACAATCAATTGACATAGTACTTGGGTGTACAAGGTTCATTGCGATGCAATGGTATTACATCCTTCAAAGGCATCCCACCTTCAAAATTTTACTATTTAATTGGGTCACAAGGTCCAAGGCTGGTTTTACAATGGGCATCACCCCTTCCACTTCACCAACACCTTGATGTATTATGGCATGGTGCAGCAGGTGTCACCTCCCCCAGTCGTGGACCACCACACCCATTTCCTATAGGATCGCAAGTAACATTGAGTTCAGCCATTTAAAGAAAATGAAGAGTCCAGCAGTAGAACGTCAGGACACTAACATTGCATCCGGCCAAGGTAATTTGATTGGCAATCATGCCACCACTTCAATTGCTCATCTTTCGTTAGCACATCTACAATTGAAGCGGGCCCTTGACTAGATTGGGAGAGCATTGTACTTCCCATGCCACTGATTGGTCAAGCCAGCAGGGGAGGGGGGAAGAACTATGATTATCTTTAACAATTATGTTTGTAGGCCTTGCGTGCAGCACTTTTTCAGCCTGTTGTATCATGTTGTCCAATGGTCCGTAAAGGGCTCTGCAAGGAAACATGTGACAAGTGGGTAATTGGTCTATGTTTACTTCCTCAGTTACAAACTTTTGCATGGTTCAATAGATTGACTTGATTGAGTAGGGACAATAAATGTTGCCACAGATCAGTCAACTTGGCCATGGCTTCAAGCTCGAAGCAAGACTTGTGTCAAGATTTTCAGAATAAAAAATGACCTAGAGCTAATTTTTTGCCTCCAAACCAAGACCAATGCTGAGGTTGGTGAAAGGTCGAAGGCTTAACACAAGACCAAAACAGCTATGACGGTTGGTTAATTACTTGCTTTGGGCCTTGAGACCAAGCCAAGGTTAACATCCAAGTCAAGCAAGAGTTTATACTCTGTGGGGGTGTTTGGTATGTAGGTTAAGCAAGTTTAACCCGCATTTAGCACAAGTTGTTCCAAGTTAGCTTTGTACCAGGTCAAGGACAAGAGACACAACACAACTCCTATGGAATGAAAAAGTTATGCCACTTATTCCCCAAATCAGCCACTTAACCCGCTACCCCTCTGTCACAAGACTCACAACCCCACCCCCACACCCCCTCCCCCCCAACCCTAATCGTGAGCTGTGATTTAAATGCCGACGGCATGCCGCCGGTAAGGGGATTTTTGGAGGGAGGACATATCGACACAAATATAGTGTTGGTTTGCAAGGAAACCGTCGGCATGCCGAGGATTTCGCCGGCATGCCGACAGTTACCGACGAAACGTCGGCATGTCGATGGTGGCTGAGTGGCGCTGGGAATGGGAGAGGCAGGAAACTTGAAAAGGTTGGGCGGGAAGGTTTTGGCCGGGCGGGAATGGGGGCACAGGGAAGGGGAAGCAAGGGAAAGGGCGCGGGTGGCGGTCTGGGAGGGAAGGGAACACACACACTGCAGGGAAACCGTCGGCATGCCGAGGATTTCGCCAGCATGCCGATGGTGACTGAGTGGCGCTGGGAATGGGAGCGGCGGGAAACTTGAAAAGGTTGGGCGAGAAGGTTTTGGACGGGCGGGAATGGGGGCACAGGGAACGGGAAGCAAGGGAAAGGGCGCGGGGGGCGGTCTGGGAGGGAAGGGAACACACACACGGATTCAGGCTAAAATAACATATTTTTATTATAAAAAAATATGTAAAACGTTTCTAATATCTTGATCACACACACACAGATTCAGGCTAAAATAACATGTTTTTATTATAAAAAAACCTGTAAAACGTTTCTAACATCTTGATTTAGTCGTCTTTCAACACAAATACACACACACACAGATTCAGGCTAAAATAACCTGTTTTTATTATAAAAAAATCTGTAAAACGTTTCTAATATCTTGATCACACACACACACAGGTTCAGGCTAAAATAACCTATTTTTTTATAAAAAAACCTGTAAAACGTTTCTCATATCTTGATCACATACACACACACAGATTCAGGCTAAAATAACCTGTTTTTATTATAAAAAAATCTGTAAAACGTTTCTAATATCTCAATTTAGTTGTCTTTCAAATCTTAATCATTTCTGTCGGCATGCACCGGCATGCCCTCGGCGTGCCTCGAAATGTCATTTTTTCGAGCCGTCGAAATCATCGAAATCTGCCATCGAAAAACGGGCATTTCCACGGCATGCCTTCGACATACCCACGAAATGCATACCTACAATTTTATCAGCACGGCATCGAAATCGGCATTTCGAACCTTGATCGTGAGATGTTCCTGGTAGTTGCTACAAATTGTTCATTGATGTTCCTATTTCATATCAAGGTTTCAAATATCGATATTGATATCGTATCGACAGGTCAAAAAGGAGATATATCGGGGATATATCGCTAATATCAATGAATTTTTAGAAAATTACTCAAAAAGCCATAAAATATAAAAAAATGTCAAATTAACATTTTTATGACTAATATATCATAAAGGAATGGCTAAAAAACGTGTGTGCGTGCGTATGGGTTCCGAACTGCGCCAATCCAGTCCTGCCTGTGTCTGTGTCTGTGTCTATGTCTACCCATTTTCAATCTCATGCCTCCCACCGAGTCCTACCCTACCGTTTTCAACCTCCTACCCAGTCGTCCCATTTCAACAGCGCCACAACACCATTTTTCCCACCCAACTGGCGATGCATCGTCGATATCCGGGAAAAATACACTTTGGTTGGTATCAACACCACTCAACCCGTCGATATGTAATATATTGGCGATATACCGCTGATATATCACGATATGTCAAACCTTGGCAAGTACTTAGATAAGCCATGTTGAAACAAATGAGGTTGTCAACCCTAGGCTATTGTGGGGGAAAGAAAGAAGAACCATCATGGATGACATTTTTTAATCAACGGAAGATGACAAGATAGCCCTTTCAATACCCCCATGGATTATCAAAGTGCTTAGTTTTATGCATCTTTTTATAGAGGTTTGAAGATGCTAATGTATTTCTCACCGACGTTTTAGAATCTTCTTCCTATTTTCAATAAGTAAAATCAAATGCAATGACTGAATTGTCGACAGAGAATGTACAGCTCTAAAGTTGACATATTTGATGGACTACAAAGAAGCAAGAACCCTAACATGTACAGCTCCAAAGTTCAACAAAAGTCTATGATATCGGCGATATATCGAAGATATCATGGAAAAAAGATATTAAGGCTGATATCGATATGTGCCGACCTGGCGATATCAATATATCGGCGATATATTGTCGATATATCACCGATATATCAATCCTTGTTTCATATTTCTCACAAAGACAATACTAGGATCCACATGCTCAAAGTAAGGATTCATATGCCTTTTAGTACAATTTGAATTACATAAACGATAATAAATCATGGTGTGAAGAAAGGTAGACCAATCTTATATGACATTTAGTGGTGATGTTAGGAATAGGAAAATAACCCTTTTACCCCCCTTAAACTAAATTGTACCAGTGATATTTAGGCATGAGGAGGTAATATTTGAGTTTTGAACTAAATTACACCAGTAATATTTCAGTTTTAAACCATATATCACCCATGATATTCAGTTCTGAACCAAATATCATATCACCCATGATATTTGAAATATCACCGGTGATATGCCCCATTTAACTATTCATAATTATACGACTGCATAATTAGTTACCCAATTAAATTATTCATTACTAAGCTTCATAGGGTTATGTAAGTGTAGCATTACTTAAACACAAACAAATAATCCCAGGGGCAAAATCGTCCAAAGCCTTATTTCCAACTAACTCTAACCACCAAATCCACTACTTATTCCACCGATTTATTCTACTATCCAAACACCCCAACTGGAATAAATCCACTTAATTCCTTGACAAGACATCAAGATTTACTAAACACCAAAATCCACTTATTCCTCCATTTTATTCTACTCTTCCCCAACTCCCCTATTTATTCCACAAACTTATTTTCCATGGCAAACACCAATGAGTCAACCTATGGATGATTACTAATCTCGAGCAGCCATCCTTTTACCATCCCAACATGGGGGGAGCTGATGCATCTAAGATGGCTTGCCACAATGGGCAGGTGCTCCCATCTTCATCACTTATAAACCTATAATTCAGATGCGAGGTCTAAAATAGTTTAATGCACAAAAGATCTTGAATTGGCATGGAGCACAAGACAAACTAGATTCCTTTAAAGCCACTCAAGACTAATACTTCCTCTTTCCACAAGCAAAAAAAAAGCAGGGGAGATGGGAGACGTAAAGAAGGGGTATAATTTTTCCGCTTCCCGAGGGAAAACATATAACTAAATGGATAAGATGTGGCGTGCTATTATGGTTACAAACATGCAAATAATTCTTCTGTAGTTATAAATCCAACATCCATTTTTATGCTTGAAAGCACCACTTGATTGGTCCAATGGGAGACAAACTGAGGAGGGTGCAACAACAAAGTGCACCCATTTCCAACAGTAACATGATTTAGGGACCAAACCCAACTGCCCATCCACAAAAACTCCAAAACCCATACGGCGAAAAGGGCCTCAGATCCACAACCTTTCATGAAAACGGCACAAAATTGAGGCACCCATGATCCAAACAAGAAAAGAGAAGATCCAGAATCGGTTCCACCCGAGAGCCCACATTTCCAAAAGCACCAAGAAGAGGAAGAAACCCGTGACCACATATCTCCCCGCAGCAGCCAAATCTACAACACCACACCCGCACCACACCCGCCGAGGCGACCCCTTTCACTTACACGGCAGAAACCCATAACGAGATTAGTCCAAAAACCCACAACCCACATTCAGATTTTGGGTGAAGCCCAACTGGGAAACCAAAGATCTAAGCTTGCTGGAGATGGATCCGAAACTAAAGGGAGGCTAATCACGGCGTGCATCTTCTACCTGTTGAGGGCAATGGTAAAGAGATAAGCGCCCTTGAGATGATGCAGCGCTCCACTGGTGGAGTGGAGATCGGAGGAAGGGGGGAGAGTGAAGGGAAACGGAGTGAAGAGGAGAAAGATCTCAGCTTTCCTCTGCTTCCGACTCCGAGAGAACAGAGAGAGAGAGAGAGAGAGAGAGGAGGGGGGGTGGGGGTTGTTGGTGGGGTTTTAATTTAAAATGAGGATATATTTTTTTAGCCCATATTTCGCATCCCATATAAACTTTTACCACTTCAACCTTCCATCGTACGCTAAGGCGAACAATTTTTTATATGATCATGGTTAGTTAGCACACCTCTGGTATAATATTTGAAAGTTAAAATTTAAATGTATAATCTATGTAGATCATCGTGAAATATATACTATTTATTATATTATTATAAAATTTATCTATTCATATCACTTATTTCTCATATTTAGTCAACGTTTTGATATTTTTCTTTGCTTCTCTTCCCCAATTCAATAGATCGAAGTATAATATTAGAATATTTTATTTTTATTAAGGGAAATTGATTATAACATGGATTCCAATTAAGATACTTTAATATGCTACCGTTACAAAGAAAAAAAGTACTTCCATTGCCTTCGACTAAATTAGTCGATGTATGCTTTCTTTCTTAAAACTAGGTACATACCTAAAGATATGCTAATTATTTTTTATAAAATATATCGATTTTTTTTGCTATTATCTTTTTGCTAAATATTTTATTATGATTTATGTGCTAAAGGTTCATTTTAACAGTAACTTGCATGCCTTCCTCCTCCCTATACAATCACACCCCACTAGCCTTCTGATGGTTTGGACACTAGGTCAGCAAGTGTGAAGGTGCTGAGGCCTCAGTCACTAAAGTGATTAGGGTTGCAAGTCAGGTTATTAGATGTGAAGGCACTAATGTCTCAATCACTAAGGTGGTTAAAGTTGCAAATAGTCCATTTATTGATTATTAAGGTTATAGTGCCTAATAATCCTTGACAAAAGTATCAACGCATTGCATAAAGTTTAATGTAGTAAGAAATAATTAAAAGGGAGGAAAAATGATAGCAAAGTAATATAAAACTAGGTAAACATTACTCATAATTTGTAGTTCTTCACATACAACATTTACAGAAGCCAATAGCTATTTATATCACATACTTACATCAAAAGCGGGGGTTAGCCACACTATTTACAAGAAAAAGGGCCTACAGTAAGAAGTAACAAAAAGAATATCACAACACAACAACAAACTACTATATAAGATCCTCCTTAAGCTTGAAGCTCTTAAATTAAATAGCTCGGTCTACTAAACAAGCTACGTCAACGAAGTTAGAGGTAAGGACTATAAGCACTCAATGGGTGGGTTTGTCCACGTCCCTAATACCACGCCTCTGTCATCACCATTTCCAACGCACTAAGGTATGATAGAATCGTTAATCCTCCTACACAAGAAATTGATGTTCTCAGGAAATCTAGAAACCACCACACTAAGCCATCGGATCCCGAAAATAGGTCGCAAGTGCAAGATGAGCCAAATGACCCAATAGGGACAAAACTACTTATATCAACAAGAGAAAACAGGTAGTGTACGAGTATCTACACTATAGGCCAATCATGTAGCTAGCTTCCCATCCTAGCAGATATCCCAAGATTTATTATCATTATTCAATTCTCTCACTCGCCTCAGTAGTCAGATTCGATAATCATTCACCTTCAACAGAGGTGATGGAGACATGTAGATTTTGACTGAGGGGAGGTGAGATATGCATGATACAAAACAAAATGCGAAAATATAAAAAATCAATCTCACAAAAATGTAATCACAGGTACAGAAAGGATTTTTAGGTGGAAACCAAAACCCGAGTAAAAACCACCGCCTACGCTTCTCAACTTAGGATTTTTTGATCGACCTAGTTAATCAAATCCACTAACTGAGTCACTTAAACGAGGGTGACTCAACCTCAATACAACCACGCTACTTTATACCTAAGAGTAGCGTAACCTCAAAACCCCTCCTTTTCACTAGGAGTATTTTGTCTCGCAAGGGAGACGGGAATGCGCAAGGTGAATACCCAATCAAAGACACTAATACAAATATCCTATAGAGCCACAAAGTAAAAAAGTAAATCTAGCTACTATAGGCTAAGGAAACTTCCCTTTGGTGGAAGTGCATCAGCTAGCAACGTGAGGTACGTGAACCACGCGATGGCACTACGACGCTCTCATATTCGTATGTAGGAGAGTGGGTGTACAGCAAGGATGATGCTCTCAAAAGTGTGGACAAGGGCTTGGAGAGCAACAACACTTATAGGTGATTCATTTCTTTTTTTAAACACAATATGAGTGGAAGTAGTGTTTCTTGGTGTGTATGACAAAAGAAGAGTGCCTCTCTATTTATAGAGGCCCTAAGAAGGGTTTAAAAGACCTTGGAAGGCTTTTATAGCCGTTAAAAAGAGATTTAAGGCAAAACAGGTCGAAATAAGGGTCATTAAAGATTATGGTAGGGTATCGATGTTTTGTTCTAAGGTCAGACGTTAGGGTCATCATCTGATCTAGGGATCAGTCGTCTGATCTAGAAGAGTAGAAGATTTGGACTGAGTTGGATCAAGACGGATGTCTAAGATTCAATTATAAGACGTCTGGACTAATAATCAGAGGTCTAATCCTAAGAAGGTTTCTTTCCTATTTTCACAAAATTGAAACAAGGTTCTAGTAATAAGTTTCACAGCTGACAAATCAGACGTCTGGCAGAAGGTCTAGACATCTGGAAACATAAATCATTGCGGGAATGGATTTCTCGAGGCTTAAACGACTATAATCATCTGACAATAATGATTTAGGTCAGATCTTATCCTAACGACTTAATGGTAACACCATTATGAGTAATAACTAGCTTTAATTAGTCAAGATTAAGTGACAAATACTCCTATATAGTCGCTTGAGAGTTATAATTCCATACAAAGCTAATTTGAGAAGAAAATATTAAATCAGGGTTAATTCTGCAATTTTAACATCATATCATGAAAGCAGAGTAACCGCAGGGTTTCCTAAGAGTTAATCTAAGGTCAAATAAGCATTAAAGTCTAATAAGATGGTCCACACAGAGAGAAACGGGGTTCGCGCATTTCAAAAATCGATTCATAACATAAAATCCTAATTTCAAACCTATCATAACACAAAATCCTAATTTCAAATCTACTTAAATTACAGAGGTTCTGATCAAGATAAAATTCATCCAAACATTCTAAAATTCATAGAAAAATATTCCTTGAGGTTTGGTATTATTAATTTGACCATCTGAACCTATTTTGACCTTAATAGAGTATCAAATGGATTTTTACCCTAATTTAGATTTCTATGCAAATTTTCTAGTCAAACTTGGTCAAAACTCAAATACGACTTCACCATCAGATTCATTAGGTCCAAATTAGGTTTATACAAAAATTTGGGCTCAATCAGAGTCCATATTGACCTAGTTTGTAAATTACTTCCTAAGATCTTATTCCTCACATCCAGGCCCTTAACTTTCGAATTAATTACAAGAAGACCCCTATCTTTTGTTGTCTTCTTCACAAAAAGCCCCCTGCCACCTGTTTTCAACCTAAACTCCTAAACCCAACTCCACCGATGATGACTCAACTAGATTTCCATCAGATCATCGCTAAATCCAACCAAAATCAATGGGATTGGTGTTCAGACCAGGAGAAAACATTTGAACGTAATCTTGAGTCAAGATTCGAAGTGTGGAGCTCAGGCGAAGCTCCAAAATCCATGATGAAACCCAAGCCAAATCACGGAGAAATCACAATAATTCCTCCTGATTGAGGCATAGTCGAGCTCTATTTAAGCCCTAGCATTTCCCACTATACTCCTTAGTCGTTCCTAGGTCAGAAATCCAACTCTTCCCTTCTCTCCAGCCTCGAGCTCCACTGACTCTAGCGACCTCCTCGATCCCTCTCATCAGGGACCCAACGATCAAATTGAAGGCACCTCCTTCCTCATCTCCTTCCTCCTCTCCTTACCAGCCACAGTAGGGGTGTCCAGATTTCCCTCGTCGTCATTCCTCCACCAGAGGCTTCACCTTCTCTGGCGTCGGCCAATCACAGCTGGTGCCTCTCCTCATCCCCCTTCGTCATTTAGTTAGGCCACTTCCTCTCTTTCTCCTGAATCTCCCTATCTCTTTCTCTCCCTATTTCGACCGACCAACCAATCGTTCCCTCTTCATCTTCCTCCGCTCCGATGATGCTCTGGCATGGCCATCTGCCTTCCACAAACCACCACTCACCATCGTGACACTCCCACAACCTCTACCGAACCTTCACGACCAAAACCCCTCAAGAAATTGAGGGGATTATACTCTCCATCGCCCTATCGAACTCTACGCACTCTGCTCGCCTTATCCGATGTCAACAGGCCATTCTACACCTTTAACCACCACATCACAGCCACCACCGCACTCATTGCACACCGGCGAAGCTCTTGAGTTATTTTGATTGGGCCGTGAGGCCGTATTTTACTCTTCAGGTACTCCACCGGATGCCGTCGTCACCTTCGTCTTCCCCTACCACGTCCGCTCGTCTCCAACCGCTATCTGACCAACTGCAGCATGCAACCAACGCGATTGCAGTTCTTGCAGCTTCTCATGCCTTGAACTGGGCATTGCAGCAACAGCAGCAATAGCAATAGATCAATACTTTAGTAGTTGCACGCATGCGAAGGAACCCCAGCAGATAGTCCCACATCGTGTGGAACAAACTCGCAACAGCGCTTAAATTGATTTTATGTTGTAGCCCAGTTGCCCAGTAACACAGGGGGTCGAGTCCCCCATGCATGCGCCTCCTAATGCTCTCACACCTCACCCATGCACACAGCACGCGGGTTTGGCCACTGTTTGGGATCCGATTACCCAACACTTTACCCAAATATACACTCAGTTATCTGAGAGAAGAAAGAAGAGGATATGTGAGAGGAGGGGGGAGCATTTTGCTGTGTAACCCTTTGCCTTGGGTGCGTGCTAAAGAGAGAGAGGCTCTAACTTAGCCTCTGTGAAGAAGAGAAGGCCTTTGGCACCCTTGTGCCTTCTGTGACGCTGTGCTATGTGAAGGTTAAGTCAACTGGTTATGTTTGCCGATGTCTGATTGAGGTTAATTCTGCTGGTACTGCTGGATTATTTAAGTACCTAAGTTATCTAATTGAGGCATTGTTGGATTATTTGAATAAATTGAATATGAGATGCATGCTTAATTAGAAGGATCTAAATGGTGATCTAAATCATTACTTTTTAGATTTTCTCTATTCTTTTTGTCTCTACGTTCTTTGAGATGCATTGATTAACATTAAATAGCAAGCTGACAAGTTCTATTCATTGAATATCTTTTATCTGATGCTTGAATTACTGTACTCATTTATTCTGAATGAAGATTAATGCATGAATTCCATATTTGCTCCTTGTGAACAATCTCGGACTTCAATTAGAATATGAGTTTTATAAATTTAAATGTGTTGATAAATTTTGTCCTATACCACAACGTATATCTTAAACAATGACAATTTCGCACAAACACGGCTTTTTATCAGACGTCTGGGATACTCTATCGACGTTTGAAAGTAGATGTAAATCAAATTAAGGGTTAATCCTCTAAGATAAGCCAACGGTTCTCTAGTTGAACATCTGGTAAGGTCCTCAGACGTCTTTTAAGATGTCTGGACTAAGTGCTGGACGTCTAAAACTGGCAGACAGAAAATGAGTTTCTAGCCTAAGTGTTCAGGACGTCTGATCAAATAGTCAAATGTCTTAAAGTCTAAGATCAGACATCTGATGTCCAGATTGGACATTTGATCGGATTGTCTGATGCCTACTTTGGTTTTTTAAGTTCTCTACGAGAAGTCTAAGCATCCTAGGATTGTGTATGTGTTCATAGGATTACTATTTGTTACTTTAGACTCTTTAACAAATAATCTAAGCAAATCAAAAAGCAAAGAACATAATGATACAAATACAAAGAACAAGATAAAAAGGAATCTATCATATTCTTCATCTTCTTGTATTCAGGCTCTCACTCCACCCGAAGCTCCTTCTCTTTTATCAAGCTCCTCCAATCCGCCATGGATGCCAGCTTGAACTCCTTCACACTTGATTACATTTGTATTTTCTTGAAACTTAAACTCAATGCAAATGTTAAATAACAAGTGTTTTGTTATTATCAAAATTAACGACGGTGGTGCCCTTGCACCAACAACATATTCTCCCCTTGAATCAAAGCCTAGTAGTCTCTCCTTATTTAGAGGACAGACTAGCAACATCTGTGGTTCTCAAGTGAGGCGTATCCATCCTGTAGTACGAGAATGTTGCTAACATTAGTCAGGAGAGACATGTCTCTTAAGAGCTAACTAGGCCAATGCCTCGAGATCACAAGGAGAAAGCTCGACTCAGATTCATCAAGGTCCGGTCAACAATCATTTAGATTATCAGTAGCAAGGTTAGTTAGATGTTTACATTCCACACTAATGGTCCAACTAGGAGCATGTAACTCTAAGTGTGCCCTCTCAGTCCACCTTCGGACAAGATCTCAACAAAAACTCAATGGTACCCTAGTGCCATCCGCATATGCGACCACCTACATATGAGTACTAAGCACCCGACGTCTTCCGCACAAGCAAGCACCTACATGAGTACTATTGTTATCATGCATCACTAACCTTCCAATGGGTAGGAAACCATATTAACGGGTGTGAAGACGCACAAGTCCCAAATCCTAGGGTGGTTAGGGTTGTACGCAATCCGTTCATTTTATTTATAAAGCTTATTTTGCCAAAAAAACACGTAAATGTAGCATTCTCACAATGCATATATTCAAAAGAGCAACAACAAAATAATGCAAAATGATGTGCACGGCAATAAAGCAATATAAATCACGCAAACCACATTCACATACAATGATGCATCATATAAAATATTTACTAAAGCTATAAGTGTCCACAGTTTATACGTATATCAAAAGCTATTTATTACAAAGTAACAGTAAAAGTGGGGCCCAGGTGCAATATTTACAGAACAACAAGGGTCTACGAGTAGCGAAAATAGAAGAGTACTAACTAGCTACAAAACTACCAACTGTGCCTTAGGTCTCTCTAGTGTAACCTCCACAGTAGATCGCATAGTGAAGGAGATAGGACACAATCACGAGCTTTATTAGTGCCTCCCACCACTCGTTAGTAGGAGGATCCAACGACTATACTGGTTACAGAGGCTCCTCCATCTGGCCCCTTACACCTCAAAGCACTCTATGGAAGCAACACCTCACCAGCTCCAAATAGATCAGCTCCAATTTACTCATTACCAAAGTACTGCCACACAACATCGAGTCCTAAAAATAGGTCACAAAGTAGGGGTAAGCCAATTGACTTACTACGGACAAAGGTATGTATACCAGAAAGAGAAACAAAAGGTAAGTAGTGTACAAGTCGTTACACTACTGACCAACTACCCCTTCCTAGCAATTATCCCCTACATCGTCATTATTGTTATTAGCATTCTCTCACTTGCCTCAATAGATCAGATTTTCGATAATCAACCATCTCTAGCAGAGGTAATGAAGACGTATCCTTCTCTTGAATCATAACCTGGTAGTCCCTCCTTGATTAGGGGAGAGACTAACGGTAAGAGTGGTCCTCGAGTAAGGTGTGCTTGTCCTCATGAAACAAGAACATTACTGAGGAGCTGCCCAGGCTGATGCCTCGCAGACATGAAGAGCAAGCTCTATTTAGGTTCAACAAGGTCTGATCATCCAAATCATTAGTTACAGGGTTGGTCAAATATTGTCGGGCCACATCGATGCTCCTACTAGGAGTAAGTACTTCGAGTGTGCCCTCTCAATCTGCCTCCAAACGAGATTCAACCAAATCCCCCTATGATATCGCAACGTCATCCACACATACGGGGTGCCTTCCTAGCTTTTTCTTGAGGACCAGGTACCCCAACATCATCCGCACTTGCGAGCACTTTCCTAGCTTTTGCTTGAGTACCAGGTCCTACCCAACAACTAACCAAATTAATAGGACCTATGCTCTAGGAGGATACCAAGACCCCTACCCTTCCCAGGACAATAACCAAAATAGGCCATCTGAATCCAAGGATCTCTCCTACTTGACCTATGGATTGGAAGGGATGTAAGAAAAACGAAAATCAAATGACTCTGATTCCCTTGATGTAGACCTTGATTTGATGGAAGAAAATGCAAAGCCTTTACCCAACACAATCCAACCACCAAACCCTTGCCCAAGCAAAGGGGTCAAATCTAGTCTAGTCTAAGGAAAACCTAATGACACTCAGTCAAGTCCATATAGCCTTCAGTTGGAGTTATACAGACAGAACTAGATTTTGATTGAAAGGAAACAAGCAATGATTAATATGTTCCAACAATTGGATGAAATAGGCCAACGAACAATGATAAAAGAAACCCCTTTTTTGGAGTTCATGAAGCAAGGCCCCATGGTGATCAATTGGACTACACCTAGTTAATTTTTTTCCAGCATTTTCTGCCTTACTTATCTTTTATCTCCCTTCTCTCCATTTTTATTATGATTGCAAGAACTCTTCCAAGGCGAGCTAAAGTAGTAAGATTGGAGCAAAGTGCCGATAGAAGATTTGTAAGTGTTCTCCCTCCCCCCCTCCCCTCCTTAGATTTCATTCCACCATTAAAATAACTTAGTTCCGAATTGACTTAGGTGTTCACATAAACCCTATACTAGATGTTATGTTGTTTGTCACTTCTACCCACCTCACCTATTCGCTTATAAAAAAATACAAAAAAATATTTCTGATATGATTATGAGACTTAATTAACAGACTCACTATATACACCCACAAACTTAGGGCACTCAATCTCTCTGATTTTGTCACTCAACCGAGACTCTGACTTGTGAAATCGGTACACGCAAAGACACACATAATAGAGTAGACATCCGAATAGGTTGATCATTTCTATGTTTTAATTAGTGGTGCAAGTAGGCTAATTGATTGAATTGTTTGGACTACACCACACAACTTAAAATTAATTCATTTAGTAGCTGCTCTATAGGATTCAATTTTAGGATTTAAACCAGGCACTCCACATTATTTTGATTTTGAAAGGAATTCATCTTCACCAGTGCTTTCAAAACATGGTTTACCTCACATAACTTGATTGAATAGAGCTAAAGTTGAACCCTAAAAGCTACTAAGCAAGATTTGAACCCTAAAATACACCACATCCATAATAATCTTGCTTGAAAACCTTGGTTGTGCATGCATACACATTGAAGTTGATTCTTAAGGCACAACCCATTAAAAGGGCCAATCACAATCCAGAGTACATTCAATCCTAAGCCTAATTAAATCAAGTAGACGTTGGCCTTAATATTGGACTCGCTCTTCGAGGCTCAAATTGAGATTATTTACTCCTACCGGTTCATTCAATGTCTAGCTAAGGGAGTACTGTCAAATGACAGTAGTTGGGGGGTATCAAAGGAACCTAAGGCGAAAGCCAATCTCCCAAATTCCTCCCTCTAACTGGTTGGATTGACCAAATAGAAGCAGACCAAATCATTCAAAATCTTAAGACAGGTTCTGGGAATCTATAAGTCTTTAGGCTACCCACTTAAGGATAGGCTTGGTTTGTTTGTACTGCAGGGCACCTTTCTCTTCTTTGTTTTCTCTCTTGTTTTTCCATGTATCCTTTCACCTCTTACTCACACTTCCACTCCTACCCTCCTAACACAACTTATCCCCAAGATGATTACTATCCTAACCTGACCTATGACCACCAATCCACTAGTTGGGATAACATTGATTGGGGATATGATTCTGGACCTCAGTGTCTAGGGCCTAACCCTATACACCAAGACTATGATTACTATCCTTCTCACAACTACACTGATTATAGATCTCCGCCTTCCTAAGAACAATCTAATCTAATCTACAATCAAGAAGGATATGATGATTGATAACACTACATTTTACAATGTTAATTCTGCCAAAAGGGGTTGGTCTTAAGGGTAAAATGCACAGATGACACATCATAAATAGGAATGGAAGCATTGCATGCATCGCACATTGAGATTGCTTATAGTGCATTATTAATGGCCATTTGTACAAGTGTATGTCAAAACATGCCTCAGATGAGCGATCGGACCACACGGATAGATTCAGAGCGACGAACAGAGTCCAACGGACTCAAAATCAACTAAATCCGACATCCGGAGCTCCCATAATTGGCCCAAGAAGTTCTGATCGTTGATCTGGTGATCAACGGTCAGAAAGCTGCCACGTGTCAACATCACCGCGCTCCTTAACCGCAACATAACTCCACCACCTCCACCATAGGATGAATCTCGACTGTCGATCTTCAATCGGACGGCTCCACAGCGCTCCACACCCGCGCACCTTGCCTCCTCTTCACGACCATTCGGCCGCACAGCACAGCGGGTCACGCACCTTTTGCAAAGGTAGCGGCGGGCGTCCTAAACCCTGCGCGCTGCCAAAATTGCTGCTTACGCGGGTGCGGCCGATTAAGGCCGTAGATCTGCGCGCGGAGGGCGACGATCGAGCCACACGGCACTCCCTTGATGCAGATGCCGGGTGCGCAAGATGACGCGTGCGATCCACGCCTGCGCTCATGTGCGTTTGAGGTGCAATCCAAGCGCGCCCTTCGCGAGCTCTCAATCGTCCGATCTGCGATCGGACGGCCCACAACGCGTGCACACGAATTGCTCGTGAAGAATGAGCACGCACGTGAGACTATTGGGTAGGGGGCTTCACCGACGCTTTTAGCATGGGTTTAGCAACGTCCCGGATGTCGCTAAAGCCCATACTTAAATTAGAAACCCCTTCTTCCTATATAAACCTCTCCCAACCACCCATGTAAAGCATTCAATTCACTTAGCAAGTGTTGTATCACCCTCCTAGCCTCCTTTAGCATATCTTGTCTTCAACGGAGTCGACGAGTCACCGCCGGAGCCTCCTTCCACCACCATGGCCGCCTCGCCATCTCCCCTCTCTCTCTCTTTCTCTCTCTTTACTCTAGCTTTACTTTCCTTTTATTTAAGCATTTAGCTATCGTTGTATTTGTAAAACTTGAATTGCTTGTTTAATATAGTGTTTATGTTGTTCTCCATCTTGATTTAAGTGATTGTTATGATTTAAAAGACTCTAACCCTACTCTCTCTCTCTCTTTCTCTCACTCGCTTTTCTCCCACGTCTTCTCGCAAGCAAAAATCCGTCATTTCCGTGACACTAAGTGACAAGAAAAATTCGATTTTCACACCTCCCTGAGATCGACACTCGGACTCACGTCTGTTTCTTCATTTAAAATCGACGTTGCAAATGCGAACTGTAACGATTCTTTTAAACAAACACGTCCGTAGCACGTCAGTTTTTGGCGTCGTTGCCAGGGAGGTAACGGATTTATTTTGTCACTTCCATTTTTACATCCATGCTCACATCATCTAACGCATTTTCCCCTTCTACTTGATGGTTGCAGGAACTCGGCGCTTGGACGGCGAAGCAGTGCAACTCATGATGGTAGAGATGGAGTAAGTGCAGCAGGGACCGATTGTGACTAATTCTTCACCTGTGGTTGTTTGCTTGCCTTTAAAAAAATCTAAAAAAAATGGTAAAATAAAAAAAAATTGGCGTGGTGCATGATTGCCTGATCCACATCCTCAACGCATCACCCAACAAAAAAATATACACTCTAACATTCTTAATGACCTAACCTTTTTGGAGTGTTCTTCTTTCTTTTTGAGTGGTGTTTGCGAAGCCACCGTGAATTAACATGGGCCGCACCACTCACCCCTAAAATCAACTCATCTGGTAGAAGTTGCATGAACACTAGGATGAGCACTTTAGGGTTTTAGAGGCTCTTCACATTAAAGGAAATCTACTCTCACCAATTGTGTGTAAAACTTGGCGTGCCCACTCAAAACTTGTCTGAAAACATTAAGACACGTCAACCCTAAAAGACACAAAAGTAAGGACAAACATTAAAAGATATCACATCTTAAAATCCTTGCTTGAAACCATGTTTTGATATGAGCACATACACTAGAGTTGGAAAACTAAGAGGTACCACCCCAATCAATGCCTCATCACATAACCCAAGCACAAGCACTGTCCTAGCCCCATTAAAATAGAGTCGACATGCCCTAGGCAGGACTGGGTTAAGTCTCAAGAGGCTTGGTTTTGTTCGCTGGGCACTTGACTTTCATTCCCTTAGTAGAATCTGGTGACTAGGCTGCGGGGAAGTGTCAAACGACCGTGGTTGTGGGGTCTACGGAACCGACGATGCAAGCCAAAGGAAGAACCTTCCCTACAATCCCCTCATAATCAACCTAGCCAGATTAGCTTTGGGAAGGGTAGTCTAGTGCTTACAGACTTGATCGCTCCTTTGGAGATTTCTAGGTCCCCTAAGGAATACACTATAAGGACTAGGCTTGTTTGCTTGGTTGTGCACACACACTTCTCGCATCTGTCGCTCTCCGCATCCCCTCCTATTCTTCTCTAGTGTATGCACGGGAGACAATCACTTCATCCCGAGTTGTTTATTTTGGGATGGGAATCCAGGAGACCTGACTTTGCTAGAAACTTGGCCGAACCTAGAGTAGATGAGGTTGAAGACCAACCCCCACTAGACACAATGGTCATCATCTAGGCCTAGATCAACGCAAACCACCAGCTTCAGCAGCAACAGATCCACACTATCATGCAAGCCATACACCGGTTGCAGAACCCACAGGGGCAACCACCACCACCTTTCCAGGACCTGCAAGGACAACCACCACTTGATCCACCACCATTCCAGGACCAACCTAGGCCCCTCCGCGACTTCTACAATCCTTCTACAATTCGGATTAAGCCACACATTAGGATCCCCGAAGGGGGAGATGATTTTGAGCTGAAACCAAACATCCTGAGTCTAATTCAGAGCCACTTCCATGGAAGTTCAAATGAGGACCCCTTCCAGCACCTAGAGGATCTTGACCGGATCGCCTGGACTGTAAAACCTAGGAACATTAGCCTAGACATTATTTTGATTAAGATGTTCCCCTTCTCGCTGAGAGACAAAGCATCTCACTGGCTTAGAACCCTAGGAAGACCCATCACCACCTGGGAAGAACTGAGGCATGCATTCTTAAAGAAATTCTTCCCCATAGGAAAAACCAATGCCGTCAGAAGAGCCATTACTACCTTTACACTCCAGGGTGGGGAACAGTTCCATGAGGCATGGGAAAGATTTAATGAACTATTGAGGAAATGCCCACACCACAAAGTACCAAGGTGGTAATTGGCCTAGATCTTCTACCATGGTCTGGACAGCAACTTTCGGAACTTTGTCGATGCCTCATGCAGGGGGAACTTCCTGAAGAAAGATGAGGAGAGCACGTTTAAGCTCTTTGAGTCTATGAGCGAAAATTCGCTCAATAATGCCTCCATGACCCAGTTTAGTCAATCCAGTCAACCCCGTGGTGGGATTTATGAGGTACAAGCAAATTCTAGAACGGTTGACATGGATATCATTGCTAAGAAATTGAATCGAGTGGAATTGGTAGATAAAAAGATAGATGAACTACTGAGCCAGACCAGGAACCCGTTACAGACCTTCTCCCTAGCAAAGAGAGATCACAATGTTGACCTGGTCCAACCGCTAAGCCAAATGAACCTGGAACAACCCTTGACCACGTTCCACGGAGGGGCCTTTGCTCCCTCAACCCTTGATTACTCTCTTCCCTCCCCCTCGACATCTGCTATCTTTGAAGATGTACAGGCTATCCAATGTTATTCCAAATCTGACCCTTTCTCCAACACTTACAACACCGGCTGGTGAAATCACCCAAACTTTGCTTGGACTAACTAGAAACCGCCTCAATTTTCGAACCAGCCCAAGCCAAACCAACAGCCAAACCTACCCCCTATCAACAAGGACCACCAGTTAGATCCCCCTTATAATCCGAATAGGGCGCCCCCTCCCCCACAAAACCAAATGGACACGCTGATAAAAATGATGGCTGAAATGAACAAAAAACACCAGGAGGAAATGGCTTTAGTGAAGGGACAGTTAAGCCAGCTGTTGGACTGTAAACAACAAGGATCCCTACCTTCCCAGCCACAACTGAACCCGTGAAACATGATTAACAGAGGCCCAAATTCGCAAGGGTTCCAAGGCAATCCTGGGCAGGCTCACATGGTCCAGCCGGTCCCACAAACACCCCCTTGGTTTGGTGCTTCTTCTTCCTCGTCTTCTCAAGGGTCAACCCATGGTCCCAATGCCTCTGCAAATGCGGTAACCTTGAGAAGCAGCACCAAAACCCAAGATCCCAAATGGCCGACTTCCCCCGTGACCTCACCCTCTGAAATACCTGACTCAGAAGAGGCACAGGAAAAACCCAAGGACCCAGAAATAGACCCCATCCACATTCAGACACCATATCCCGAGGCCTTAGAGACAATCAAGAAAAAGGAAAGTGTTATGGAAACTGAGGAGCTTTTGGAGATCTTTAAGCAAGTTCAGATTAATATTCCGCTCCTCGAAGCCGTCAAGCACATTCCGGCTTACGCCAAGTTCCTAAAGGATGCCTGTACACGAAAACGTAAGCCAAGACCTCAAGCACCTAAGAAGGTTGTGCTTTCAGAGCAAGCAAGTTCCGTGATATCAAGCAACCTTCCGCTCAAGCGAACTGACCCAGGAGCACCCCTGATATCCTGCAATATTGGGGACATGACATTTGATAGAACGCTCCTGGACTTAGGTGCTTCCATCAATCTGATTCTGACAACCCTGTACCACCAATTTGGATTTGGAGAGTTGACACCCACACCTGTTACCATCCAGTTGGTTGATAGATCTGTGAAAACCCCAAAGGGGGTTGTCGATGACGTAATTGTGTGGGTCAAGGACATCTATTTTCCGATCGACTTCTTGGTACTCAACATGAAAGTCCCTGAACAACTACATAACACACCCATCATCCTAGGCAGACCCTTCTTAGTTACTGCTAAGGCAAACATCGATTGTGACACGGGATGTATGGAAATCACCTTCGGAGACAAGAAGATGCAGTCGGATATCTTCCGGGCGACCAAGTCTTTTGATTGCAATTGTATCGAGGAACATGATCCTATGGAGCCTTTAGTCGAGGAATGCCTCACCCTTAATTTTGTCTCGAACTACCAATCCTGTAACGACTGTTCTGACCCATCACCATCTATTCCCATGGACCTTTGTAGGGCTGATTACCATCAACCAACACCATTCGAGGAAATTGATGCTGATCAACTCCCGCCTTTCCCCTTTCCATCAAACATTGTTCCACCCACACTTGAACTGAAGCCGCTGCCCGAGAATCTCAAGCATGTCTTCCTAGAACCTGACCAGACCTTCCCCGTAATTATCAATGCCAACCTAACTCAGGATCAGTAACTTAGATTGACAGCGACCCTATCAGAACACAGGGCTGCCATTGGCTGGACTATTTTAGATTTAAGAAGAACTAGCCCCACCTATTATACCCACAAGATCTACCTAGAAGATGGGGCACGACCCTCCCGTCAGATGCAGAGACGGTTAAACCCAAATATGCGGGAGGTTGTTAAGAAGGAACTTATCAAATGGCTTGATGCCGACATCATCTATCCCATCTCCGATAGCTTCTGGGAGAGCCCCACTCAAGTGGTTCCGAAGAAAGCTAGGCTCACCATTGTCACCAATAAGAGTGGCAAATCCATCCCCACCCGCACCACTAGCACATGGCGGGTGTGTATTGATTCAAATATGGATTTAGCTTCAAATCCTTGCAACCCTAATCTATTCTAATCCACCAATAAAATAAGGTGATAAGTATACAACTTATCAACTCGCCCTCTAACTCAGAAGGACTTTTAGTCTAAGCATCTGCACACATTTTTGCACTGACTCACTCCTTGGAGATTCTTACAAAAATTGTGTAGCTAATGAACCTTCTAGGGTGGTATAACTGGCAAGTTGTTGTGGGTAACAGCCCATTGGCCGGTTGTCCAGAGCCCAACCACAGGACCACCTTCTTTTTATTACCTCTAGGTAAATTTGAGATCAGGGAAGCCACCTACTAAAAAAAAAAAACGGAGAGAACAAAATAAGCTACACTTCACCGCACGAGTATGGCTGGCAAGTGATCGTAGGTAACAACCCATTGGTCGGTTGTCCAAAAACCAGCTCATTAAATGCACAAAAAGACCCAAAACACTTAAGGAAGAAGTAGAGCAAGCCGAGGAGATATGCATTGGAAAAATCCTTGTATTGACCCCAAATAGAACAAAGGTAGGGAGAAACCTACCAATCGGACAAATACACCTTCAGGCAAAATACTTCCTTTTTCGGTCACCTAGGGGTGCAGAAATCGAAAGTCTGTCTGAATTACCGTTGAGTAAGTGTATCACGATCTTCACACCATGATGCTTCGCACTTAGAGTTTTTTCCGAGTTTTGGGTGGGTTGGGTAGCTGTAAAAAGTTACCAACACACTCTTAACTCCAAAGATCTAAAAATGAAAAAAAGATGAAAAAGAAAAATATATATATGTACATGCCTTAAAGCAAGGATTCAGGCGATTCATATTAGTCTCTGTAGATCAAGATCTTTGTATATTTCCTCCTATTAATAAGTAACAAAATGCCTAAATAATTACTTCTTAGACTCTAACTGAGAATAATGGCTAGAATAAACCTTGCTAGGGACTAGCAAGGTGTAAGCATGGGGGTATGATAACACTACATTTTACATTGTTAATTCTGCCAAAAAGGGTCGGTCTTAAGGGTAAAATATACAGATGACACATCATAAATAGGAATGAAAGAATTGCATGCATCGCACATTGAGATTGCTTATTGTGCATTATTAATGGCCATTTGTATAAGTGCATATAAAAACAGGCCCTAGATGAGCGATCGGACCGCATGGATGGATTCAGAGCGACGAACAGAGTTCAACGGATTCAAAATCAACTAAATCCAACATCCGGAGCTCCCACAATTGGCCCAAGAAGTTATGAACGTTTGATGAGAACCTCATCATGAACCCTAACTAGCTTACTTTGATCTAATAAAATGAACAAAAACTCCTACATAACCTAAAGGAAGGCCTAATTTAGGGAATTACTGATCTGAAAGGAAAACCTAAAACAAGAGGTAAAACTGCAATTTTACCATTGCAGTACATCAACGAGATTTCTAAGGGTCTAGACATAGGTCAATTAGACTTAATAAGAGAAAAAGTGGGATGGTTCAGTCAGATAAGGGTTATTGTGAAATTTAAGAATTAAATGACATTCTGTAACCCTAAAATAAACACACTTTAATTTACAAGGTTCCAGGTAGGATAAAAATCAACTAAATCATCTAAAATTCATTAAAAATTATCCCCTATGGTTTAGAACCTTCAATTTGGCCTTTGGAACCTATTTTGACCTAGATTGGGGTCCATGCCTAATATTTAACCTAATGTGGGTTTTTATGCAAAATGTCTAGTCAAACGTGGTCAAACCTAAAATCAAACTTTACCATTGGATTCCTTAGGTCTAAATTAGGTTTATACCAAAATTTGGACCTAAGGGAATGACATCTTGACCTACTTTGCAATTTGATCCACCCAGTTACATTCTAGCCCTCAACTTTTGAAAATGCTTGCAATTACCCCCTCAGTTTTCTCGTCTCTTTCTTCATTTCGGTCCCTCTGCCATTGCAGAAGGGACCATACCTCCGGTGACTTTGCGCGAAGGTTTTCTCCTTGGATTCATGGGGAGCCGCTCCCAGATTTGAAAGGGGAGCTCCTTGCAAAGCCCCCTACTGCATGAGCAACTCCCCATGCCCTGAAGCGCCCCATATCTCTCGTGCAAATGCTCGAGAGGTATGGGTCTCCTCCGGCCATACCTCCGGCGTGGCGTGGCCGCTGCCTCCTTGCGAATCCCGCTCTGCCTGCGCCTATTTAAGGAAGCTCCAACTTCGCCGCTTCCTTCAAGCCTAATTTGGCCGAAGATTACCCCCTAATCTCGTCTCCTTCTCACTCCAGCCAGCTGCCAGCAACTTCCGGCGACTCTCCCTCCCTCTTCTCGTCGCTCTGCCACAGTACCAGTGGCATAGCCATCTCCCCTGTACTCCTCCGTGCCGTGCCGTACCAACGCGCGTCCACCGACCCTCTTCCTCGTCGCCGCTTCTTCCCCTCGGCCTCTTCGTCTTCGGCGACGGCAGTACCCGCCGCTCGCCCTCCGCCTCCCCCCCGCGCTCCAAGTCCATCAGTTATGCTCCTCTCCCCATACTCTTCATTTCCCCTTCATCAATTTTTAGGTTCAACCCCTCGACCGCCACTACCACCACCATCGTTTTCACCTCCGGCCACCAACTCCGGCGAGGCTGCCCCACCACCACAGACCACCTCCCTCCTCATCGACAAGCCCACGAGCTCCGCCTCACCTCACTGATCATTTCCCCTCACTCCACTCACCGCATCACTCACTTGAACCACCCCTCGAACACACCCACCTGCACGCACATAGTGTGCCCTAAGCACTCACGCATAGGCACCCTCACGCCACGCCGACCATTGGGCCACCTTCGCCGTGTCACTGCGTAGCCTACTGAGTGTTTTGATAGGGCCGCAAGGCCAATTTTGTGTTTTCAGGTTCAGAGCCACCTCCGCCATTGAAGCAAAGCTTGGAGCAAGCTTGCAAGCTGCTCCAGACCTCACCAGCCCCAAGTCGCTAGCCCAGGTCGTGCGAAACATCTCCGCACATGACTCCAGACCTCCAATTGCAGCTGCAAGCCTTCGCATCTACTGCAATCTAGCGCGACACCTGCTGCGGGTGCGCGCGAGACGAAGGTGGGACCTTTAGTCCCACCTCGGAAGTGGGTGAGTGGGCGCAACAGCATAAATTGAATTCTTGCCAGAGGCTTATCGCCTCCAACTCACGAGGTGAGGTTCCTATCACCCGATCGACCGGCCTCGTCCGCGTCCACGCCCCGCGGACCTGGTCTTGACCTGACCTGACTAGCACATCTCGCCCACCATCGCATGCCGGTGGGCTTGGTCCCGGGCACGCAGACCCGACCCGTTTACCCGAGAGGCTCTGGGAGAGCTGTGTCCTAAGAGCGAAATAGAGAGAGAAATGCGGGAAGGGTAGGGGAAGGTTTTGCCTCTGTGTGCGCAGGAAAGAGAGCAGGAGTCGTGGAAGAAGAAAGAAGAAGGAGAAGCTGTGGAGAAGAAGAAGAAAAGAAGAGGAGCAGCTAAGGGAAGAAGAAGCTGAAGACTTAGCTACGAGAAGAAAAAGAAGGCAGATGAAGGAGCCGAAGAAGAAGAAGGAGGAGGAGGCGCAACATAGCTCAAGAAGAGAAGACGAAGAAGCCAAAGAGGAAAGCCAAAAAGGGGAGGAAGGAGCTGTAGCTGAAGACTCTACCGCAGAGAAAGAGAAGAAGAAAGAAGAAGGAACTACTGCTGAGAAGAAAGAAGAAGAAGCCAAAGAGAAGGAAGGAAGAAGAAGACTCGGGCACTGTAGCAGACATCAGTTAAGGCGTCTAATTCACAGAATCAGACGTCTGGAGAAGGCTAATGACAGAGAAAGAAAAAGAAAGAGAGAAAAGAAGAAGAAAAAAATATATATATATATAGAGAGAGAGAGAGAATTTATTTCTTTTTTCTCTATTTACATTGCATTGAACATCTTTCAAGTAATATTTGAGATTGTGATATTTTTGCTTCTGAAATACCGAATTGATTCTTGAGTACGACCTCGGAAGTTTTTAAATTTCGAGTAAATAAATTTGATAATCGTTTTTTTGTTGTATAATACAATAAACATATCTTTTTAAACTACGAAAACAAGCGATTTTTTTTTGTGCCGCTGTCGGGGAGCAATAGGCATTTTAGAAGCTTTAAATCACATTTCTTAATTTATTATTGACTTAATTTCTTTCTTTTGTTGTGATTATTTCAGGAAAATCCAAGGAAAGCAGCCACACAGCAACCACACCATGGAACAGGTAACCCTTTATTAACCCTCTCCTAATCCCGTCACAATCTGAAAAGGAGAAACAAAAATAAAAATCAATCTAGGGCTACCTGTTTTCCATATTTAGTAATTCACAAGAGTTGCCTGGTTTTTAATTTCAACACATTCTAATTGCATATCCACTTAAGGTAACTAGGGCTAAAACCCTCTTGCTTGAGCCCTAGATACCCATTTTTGAGGCAACTAAATTGGACCAGCTAGAGCCAACCTAAGGATTACAAGGTAGGGTTTTAGCGACACATCTTCTTCTAAGAAAAGAATCAAAAATTCCAAAAAGAGGTGTGCTTAAGCCGTGTTTGAAAAAACCTATCCAAGAAAAACCCCAAGCAAATCAAGCTCTTAATCTACTTAAACCCTAAAAGAAAGGACCTAAGAAGCTCTCAAAGGAACAGAGAGGTGAAGTTGATCCTTTGGATCAACCAACCTTTAAATTAGGTCACTTTGCACTCAAAAGGCTTAAAGTTCAAGTGGAACCCTAAGCACCTTGATATTAACTAAAAGCGATAGACTTAAGAGGTCAAGGTCCCCATTCTGGTCTACCTGGAATCTTAGTGACAAGAGAGGTCGGGTGGGGGAAACCCTGTAACCCGTGGGGACGCTCTACCGTGTAGGGGTCTTCGCGGGGCTCTCCCTATTTGGCTGCACAGGTAATTCTCAAGTGGACAACCTTTCTGACTAAGGGGTATCATCTGCCCCGAACCTCTATAGTTACCCAACATATTTTGGGTGTCTTGATTGGGTCCAACACATTCTAATCTCATCCAATCCATCAGTGTATGTTTGGTAAGAGGTCCTTGAAACCTCCTTTAGAGATACACTCTCCCCGAGGCCAGGCCTCGGTACCTTTGTTTGTGTAGCAACCCCTCCACATAGACCTTTCTTTCGACTCTGAACCTAGTTCTCCTTCTTCTTCCATCATGGCACAGCCCGTTGAAGAAGAAAATAATCTTGAGCACCAAGTTCAAAGTCTGAATGACCTCTTCCAGAACTTCATGAACCCACCACAGCGCCCCATGATGCGAGATCACTATAATCCCACTGCGGTGGCAATCAAACCTCGAATCTGAATCCCGACTGGAGGACTTGATTCTGAATTGAAGCCCAATATGATTCATGCCATACCAAAATTCTATGGGCTTAACTCCAAAGATCGATTCCAGCATATCAAACAACTCAAGCATCTGGCCAAGACCTTCGGGTTAGATGCGCAAAACTGGGATATTCTACTTATGAAGATGTTCTCTGTCTCCCTCATGGACAAGGCTACGCATTGGTATCAGACTCAGACCCGTCCGATCAACACCTGGGATGAACTTCAGTCCGAATTTTTGAAGAAGTTTTTTCCCATTGGTCGGACAAACCGCTTGCGCCATTAGATTACTCATTTCACTCAGCAAACGGGAGAACCTCTTCATGAGGCATGGGACCAATTTTTGGATCTCATGCGAATGTGCCCCCATCACGGAGTTCCAAAATGGGAATAAGTCAAGTCTTTTTACTAGGGACTCCGTGAGGACATTAGATTATTCGTCAATGCAACTTGTGGAGGGAATATCATGGGTAAACATGAGGACACGCAGTAATGCCGGTGTCGCGTGTTTCATCTTTATGTTTATTTATATTCGTTTTAGTATATGACAAAACAGCTACCAGATTACTACAAAATTTTTTTTACTTGGAACAACAAGTTTTCTTGAGGTCGAATTCAGAGAGCAACTATGATTCTAAAAGCATAAATGTTCACAATTATGTTACAAAAATAATAAGAGAGAGAGCTAGAGTTCTCTTTTGTTGGCTTCTTCTTCTTCTCTCTTCCTCTTCTCTTTCTCTTCTTCTTCTTCTTTCTTCTTTTCTTCCTGCCTTCTTCTTTCTTCTTTAGCCTGCGGCTGTGGTGATCTTCTTCTTTCTCTTCTCTTTCTCAGCCTGCCTTCTTCTTTCTTCTTCTTCTTCTTCTTCTCTGCTTTCTTCTTTCTTTCAGCTACAGAGTCTTCTTCTTTCTTCTCCTTCTCTTTCTTCTCTTCTTTCCTTCCTTGCGGCTGTGTCTTCTTTCTTCTTTCTCTTTTTCTTCTTCTTCTCTGCTTCTTCTTTTCTCTTCCTCTTCTTTCTGCCCTGGCCGCTGACCTTCCTTCCTCTTTTCTTCTTCTTTTGGCTGTTGCTCTTCTGACGTCTTATGCGGTGCTCAGACGGCTTATCTGCACATTTGCTACAGTTCTTTCCTTCCTTCTTCTTCAGCTCCTCTCCTTCCTTTCTTCTTCTTCAGCTGCTTATTGCGGCTAAGGCTTCGGTCGCTCCTCCTCTTCTTTCTTTCTTTCTTTCTTTCTTCCATGCACGGATACACACCCATCAGTGCAAAACCTACCCCTACCCCTTCCCCGCATCTCTCTTTCTCTCTGAATCTCTCTTAGGAATGCTCTCCCAGAGCCGGGTAATCGGGTTCGGGTAGCGTGCCCGAGACCAGGCCTACCGGCGTGCGGTGGTGGGCGAGGAGTGCTTGGTCGGGTAGTCGAATCCTGCCTAGACCCGCGGGGCGTGAGGGCGGGCGAGGGCGAGCGAGCGCGTGGCGTGCCACGTGCGTGAGGGACCTGACCCCTGTGTATCGAAGGCAAACAGCCCGATACACTTTTGCAATTTAAGTGTGGGCGCGAAGCCGCACACTTACGAGGTGGGACTAAAATCCCACCTCTAGATTACACGCCTGCAAGCGAGGGAGTTGTTGCCTATTGGGGCAGCTGCGAGGCTCGCGACCCAAATCGCAAGCCTGGGCGCCTTCGCGGAGTCAGTCCGGACTACCTGGGACTCGCGCCTAGGCTGGAGAAGGCCTGGAGCTGCGAGTCAAGGAACTGCAGCAGCTCAACAATGGCAGCGAGAGGGTGCTGACCTGAAAACACAGTGACGGCCTCTCGGCCAAGTCAGATAACGTGGGAAGCTTCGCCGGAGTGCGGCGAAGGCAGTGCGGTGGTCGGTGAGGTGCGAGAGCGCCCGTGGAGGTGGACCTAGGTCAGACTGTGTGCGTGAAGATGGGTTTGTTCGGGGTGTGGTTGGGTGATGATTGGCAGTAAATGGAGAGGGGGAACGGTTGAGTGGAGTGAGGGGGAGCCTCTGGGCTGGTCGGCGAGGGAAGAGGAGGTTTGTGGAAGTGGAATGGACTCGCCGGAGAAGGTGATCAGAGACGGAGCAGATGGAGGTGGAAGTGGCGAGCGGTGGAGTAAAAGGGAAAATTAGAAAAGGGAAAATGTAAGGGAGAGAGAGAGGAAGAGTTCTACCTATTTACTCGACGAAGGGGGAGAGGAAAGCGTCCAGCTCGTGCCTGCCGGAGCTGAGGACGAAGATGCCCAGGAGGAGGGTATCGGCGACGAGGAGGCAGTCTGAGGGTGCCAGCTGGTACGGCCTGGAGCGAACGACAGGGCAGAGTAAACTCTGCTGCAGGTAGGGCAGCAGAGCGACGAGGAAGAGGAGGAGAAGATCGTCGGAAGCTCGGGCGCTCTGACCGGAGAGGGAAGGGATGAAAAGTAGGGTTTTTCTCCGTCAGAGGAAGCTTGAAGGAGACGACCGACCCTGCCGCTCCTTATAAAGGCCATGGCGAAGAGAGGGGACCGAGGAGGCGACGTGCCTGCCTCGCTGAAGAGTGGCCGGAAAGGATACCCATGCCTTTTGGGCATTCGCACGAAAGTTATGGTTGGTTACAGAGGTCATGGGCGAGTCCCTGCGACAGAGGACGTCGCAGGGAGCCCCCTGTCTGTTCTAGAGGACGGCTGCCCTGCCCTGCGCGGCGCCATCCTCCGCGCAAGGTTGCCGGAGGTATGGTGCTGCGCAGAAATGGCAGGGCAGACCGTTCTGCAAAGAACGATGAGAAGTTAGGGGGTTGAACGCAAGGGTTCAAAAGATAAGGGTCAAAAAGTAAATTAAGAGGACCAATTTGTAAAGTTGGTCAAGATGGTCTTTTCTTAGGCCCAAATTTTTATACCAGACTAATTTGAATCTAAGGATTCTAATGGTGAAATTTTATTTGAGGTTGGACCATGTTTGACTGGTCAATTTGCGCAAAAACCCAAATTAAGTTATAAATTGGGCATGGTTCTCATTTTGGGTTAAAATAGGTTGCAAAGGCCAAATTGAAGGTTCTAAACCCTAAGGAATATTTTTCTATAAATTTTAGAGGGTTTATTTGATTTTTATCCTACCTCTAACCTCGTGAATTAAAGTGGATTTGTTTTAGAGTTACAGAATGTCATTTAATTAATAGAAGTTGCTATAACTCTTTTTAGATCAGATCATCCCACTTCCCTTCTTGTTAAACTTGTTTGACCTGTGTTTGGATTCTTAATTACCCTATTTACATACTACATCAATGAAACTGCAGTTTTACGCCTTATGGTTTGTTTTATTCTTTAACTCAGAATTTTCTGAGTTAAGCCTGTCTTTAGGTCTTGTAGGAGCTTTTTCAAACATATTTGGATTAGATTGTGCGAGTTAGGGTTCATGATGAGGTTCTCATCATACCCTCATGCCTAGCTTTTGGTAGTCCCTTAGCAAAATTTTAAGGTCTCAACTCTTGTTCTAGACCATGAAGTTCTTAATGAGTTTAGATAAGTGCTTTTTCTTTTGTAACCTTGATTAGGTCAGAATGTCATCCATAGGCCTAAAAGGTACTCTAGTACCAACCAAGATCCAGATCTATCTAGCCTCAGCCTCAGTCTTTAGCAAAGGTTTTTAAGGCCTACAAGAACTAACCTAAGGTTTATTAGACTCTGTGGTTAAAGCACCCGTGCTTGAGATAATTTTAGCCCTGGCTCAATTCGCAGTGCGTTTTGTAAGAACGAGAGGTAGAAGATTTATATGTTTGGAGAGTTTTCTCTCTTTTTCTTTTTAATTCTAACTTAGGATTGGCTTCTCAACACGGTCTGTATCAAATTTCTTGTCCTCATCATCAATCCTCAAGGGTTCTTGGCTGTTGATGCTTCGAGATAGCACCGGCCATGGTAACCCCCAGAACCATGGCTGTTAAGATTTCGAGATAATCCCATCCATGGTGTTCCGTGGCCGAATTCAGACCCTGGCAATTGACATTTCGTGATAATGCCATCCATGAAATCTGAACCAGCAGAGTGCTTATATGCCCCCAGTAGGATATGTAAATATCCTAAGAGACAAGCACCGATGAGATGACATTTTGTTACGATCTTCGAGGGGAATTTCCCACCTCTCCGCATTGGGAACTCATCCAAATCAACTTGTGTTGATCGGCCGCTCCTACTCTAGGTGTCATTTTTAGAATTTTTTGCAACGCTTCTGCGTAATTTTGACTTTTATGTTTACTGAACCAGGCTGTGTGTAAAGTTAGGGTGCTTAGGTTATTGAGTCCCGTAAACCAAAAGTTAGTTAACGAGGCCAAATACTCCCTAAGCCTTGGACCTAATACTTAAGCTTTTCATTTTCCTCAACCTCTTGAGGAATGTCTAGATCTTAATGGATACTAAGAGTCTATCCTAGAATGCCAAAGGTTTGCGTTCTTACTAATCTTACTGTGCACTTTCCATTTCTCTTCCTGAATGAGGTCTAGGACTTAGGTTAACTCCTTAATTTCTTACTAATGACTATCTCTTTTCTTTCATTTTGTGCTCCTTCTTTTCATTTTGTTCATTTTTCTCCTCCTCTTTTGTAGAGTCCACAAAATTTTCTTTCCTCCTCTCATTTTATTCTTTTTCATTTTTTTTTATTATTTTTTTTAAATTTTTATGGTATTTTTGGCATATGTGAATTTTTTTGTTTAAAACCTTTTCTTACAAGTTTTGCACTTTCATACGCCCCCATATCTAAGATTTGCAATGTCCTCATTGTAACTTAGGAGGTTTTTATTCAACTTAGTTCATACATTAGGACAGATGTTTTGTTGAGTGAATGGGTCGGGGTGACAGTTGCAGACGATTTCTAATCTCCGATGCAAGCACCTGAGGTGGAGTCGGATGTCCTAAAGGGTGAACCTTAAGTGCAAAAAGGTGTCAAAAAGGTTTTAGGGGTTTTTTTTTTTTCAAAAAGAATGACGGGCTGCCTCCCGTTGAGCGTTGAGTTTTACGCCATCGGCTGGGCGCAATATGCTCAGGGAAAATAGAGGATAAATGATGATTCAGCCAAATCAGTAGAGGTTACATCAATGAACGGTTTGAGTCATTGACCGTTCACGATGAAAGGTTCGGAATCATGGCTGAGTGGACTGATTTCGATGGCTCCATTTCCAAAAACCTGTCGGACAAGGTATGGTCCGACCCACTTGGATTGCAGTTTCTCAAGGAAGAGTTTGAGACGGGCATCAAAGAGTAGGACCTTCTGACCAGGATGAAAGTTCTTTCTAGAGATGTGCTTGTCATGGAAGGCTTTAACCCGCTCTTTGTAGATTCGCGAGTTCTCATACGCATCAAGGCGTAATTCATCGATCTCGCTTATCTGAAGCTTTCTGTGGGTTCCAGCCTTAGAAAGATCTAAATTATAGCTCCGTACTGCCCAATAGGCTTTATGTTCTAGTTCGACGGGAAGGTGACACGCCTTCCCGTACACCAGTCTAAAAGGAGACATGCCTAATTGGGTTTTGTGGGCGGTCCTATAAGTCCACAAAGCTTCCGGAAGTCGGGACGACCAGTCCTTCCTGTCAGGCCGGACAGTGACCTGCAAGATTTTCTTGATCTCCCGATTTGATAGCTCAGCTAGACCATTAGTCTGGGGGTGATAAGGAGTGGAGATTCGGTGAGACATCCCATATTTGGTTATCAGTGGCCTGAATTGAGCATTCGTGAAATAGGTCCCCCCGTCAGAGATGATAGCGCGAGGAATCTCGAATCGTGAGAAGATATTGTGATGAATGAAATTGAGAACGATTTTATGATCACAGGTTCGGGTCGGTATGGCTTCGATCCATTTGGACACGTAGTCCACAGCCAGTAGGATGTACTCGAAGCCATCCGAAACAGGAAAGGGGCCTAAAAAATCAATCCTCCATATATCGAAGATTTCTCATACGAGAATCGGCTGCAAAGGCATCATGTCGCGATGGCTCATGTTGCCCAAAGTTTGGCAATGACTGCATGCCTTGCAGTGATTGTTTGCGTCCTTGAACAGAGTGGGCCAATAAAAGCCACTCTAGAGGATTTTCGATGCGATTTTGTGTCCAGAGAAATGGCCACCGCATGCTTGGTCATGGCAGAAGGACAGAATATCATTGATTTCACCTTCCGGAACACATCTCCGGATGATTTGGTTAGCACCTAGGCGGAAGAGGTACGATCTTCCCAAATGTAGTACTTGGCATCAGAGCAAAATTTATCTTTCTTGGCCTTGGGCCAATCAGACGGGAACTGATGAGATGCCAAGTAGTTTACTATATTAGCAAACCATGGAAGTCTAGTACCAATAGTCAGTAGGTGCTCATCAGGGAAATGCTCCGTGATGGGTCCAGAAGGGTAGATGATTTCAGAAGGAAGGCGAGATAGATGGTCAGCTACCGCGTTTTGTCTTCCCGCCTTGTCGCGAATCCTGAGGTCGAATTCTTGCAACAGCAAGATCCATCGGATTAGTCGGGGCTTCGCATCCTTCTTAGCAAGGAGATGCCTCACAGCCGTGTGATCCGAGTAGATAATGATGTGGGAACCCAGGAGATAAGATCGAAAATTTTCAAGGGCAAATACTACGGCTAGTAGCTCTTTCTCCGTAACTATGTAGTTACGCTAGGCCTCGTCAAGTGTCTTACTAGCGTAGTAGATGACCACGGGTTTCCCGTCAACCTTCTGCCCCAGAAATGCTCCTACAGCGAAATCAAATGCATCGCACATGATCTCAAAGGGTTGAGACCAATCAAGGTATTGTAGGATCGGGGCCTGGGTGACTCGGTCACGGAGGTTTTCAAAGGCTTGAGTGCATTCCTTGGAGATCTCAAAGGGTACATCCTTAGAGAGAAGGGTAGTCAGGGGGCGTGTGATTTTCGAAAAATCAGGAATGAAACGACGGTAAAAACTGACGTGCCACAAAAAAGAACGGATGTCCTTGATTGAGCTAGGCATAGGAAGTCGAGAAATTAGATCAACCTTGGATCGATCCACTTGGATGCCTTTCTCAGAAATAAGATGTCCTAGGACGATCCCCTCAGGCACCATAAAATGGCTCTTTTCCCAGGAAAGAACCAAATTAACGTTGATGCAACGCCTGAGTATATGAACCAAGTGCTGGAGGCAATCATCAAATGATGCCCCTAAAACTGAGAAGTCATCCATGAAGACTTCCAGATAATCACCTACCATATCAAAGAATATGGCAAGCATGCACCGCTAAAAAGTGGCGGGTGCATTGCAGAGACCGAAAGGCATCCTTCAGAATGCATACGTTCTGAAGGGGCAGGTGAACGTGGTCTTCTCTTGGTCCTCAAGATGAATAGCTACTTGGTTATAACCGGAGTACCCGTCAAGAAAGCAGAAGAATCGATTTCCCGCTAATTTCTCGAGAATCTGATCAATGAAAGGTAGTGGGAAATGATCCTTCTTCGTGGAGGAATTGAGTCGTCGGTAATCTATGCAGACTCTCCACAAGTTGGCTATACGGGTAGGTATGACTTCTCCGATTTCAGTCGTAATGGTGGTGATCCCTGCCTTTTTAGGCACGACCTGAATTGGACTCACCTAACGACTGTCAGAGATCGGGTAGATGATCCCTGCATCTAATCACTTCATGATCTCCTTTTTCACGACCTCCTGCAGATTGGGGTTTAAACCTCTCTGCATCTCACGGGAAGGTCGTGCGCCTTCTTTTGAATAAATATTGTGCGTGCAATAAGAGGGACTTATTCTAGTCAAGCCATTGAGAGTCCAACCAATGGCTCTACGATGTTGCTGGAGAACAGCAATCAGACGAGATTCCTGATCAGGAGTGAGCTTGTAATTTATAATCACAGGAAAAGTTTGATTAGAACCCAAAAAGATGTATTTCAAATGATCGGGAAGGGGTTTTAATTCAAGGATGGGGTTATCAGTAGCAGCGGGTGGTTCAGGGTAAGTGTGAGGTTCAAGGGTAGGAGTTATGGGTTTGTCTAAATCAGGGTCTGACTCCTCTAATTGCGGTTCAAGGTCTTTCTGTGGTTGATGAGGTATAATCAGGTTATTCTCGAAATTCGTTTCATTAACCAAGGCCCTAATATCACAGATTTGTTTAATGACACCGCAATTGATTCCTTGTTGGGCCTTAAAGATATCAATTTTGAGGGTCTGTTTCCAAATTTCAGTTCTATTTGGCCCTCCTCACAACTGATGTTGGCTCTAGCAGTAGCTAGGAAAGGTCTGCCTAGAATGATCGGTGTATCCTTAGGGTTTTCAGGTGCATCCATGTCTAAGACTATAAAGTCTACAGGGAAATAAAAATCCCGCACTCTTACAATAACATCCTCAAGAATCCCTTTAGGTGACTTTATAGATCGATCTACTAACTGTAGTGTCACCTCAGTTGGTTTTAGCTCAGATTCTTCTAGGTGGTTAAGTAAGGATGTGGGTATCAGATTTATGGAAGCACCCAAGTCTAGCAATGCTCTGTCAAACTGGGTTTCACCTATTTTGCAGGAAATCAGGGGAGTACCTGGATCTTTTACCTTGGGTGGGAGTCTGCTTAGGATTACAGAGCTGGCTTGCTCTGACAGTACAATTAGACTCCTACTCTTGGTTCGCGGCTTACGCTGAGGTGTACACACATTCTTTAAGAATCGTGTGTAAGCCGGTACGTGGCGAATTGCATCCATCAAGGGGATGTTTGTTTGGACCTGCTCAAAGAGCTTGACCAGGTCCTCCTCTGGTGCCACGATCTTGGTTGTCTTCTTTCCCTTGGTCAAGGCCTCGGGAAATGGAACCTTGGTTGGTTCTTCTAGGATAGGTCCAGGTCTTTGATCTGGGACAGGGGTAGGAACGTCTTGGATTATTGTCCTAGGGTTGGGATCACTACCAGGCTTGGAGTGGTCTGGATAGGGTGGATCTTGGGTCTCTTTACCACTACGGTCGTTACAGAATTTAGTCCTGCCTGGTTTTGGTTAGGGTTTGATAGGATGGGTTGCTGTTGATAACCCGTATAAGAAGTGGAAGCCTCCATCCCGTCAGGTGAAGGAACAAAGGGGGCCTGATAAATCACGTGTGCTTGGCCCGGGTTTGGGTTCATAATGCGCCGCAGGGTCAACACGTTATTCGAGTTAGGAAGAGGTTGAGAAGGAAGTGTGCCTGGTTGGCGAGAATTTGCCAACTGGGCTTGTTGGTTTCGAACCTCTGTAAGTTCGTCCTTATGTTGTTTCTGAATAGCCACATTCGTTCTTTAAATTTCAGCCAAAGTCTGAAGGATGAGGGACATTTGGTCTCGGTTTAGCCTTGATGGATAAGTAGGGTTGGGCCGAGGCTGAGGCGGTTGGTAAGTACGAGGTGGTTGTGGACAGAGCTGAAAGGGTGGTCTTTGAGTTTGGGAATTTCCCGCCCACTGGAAGTTGGGATGGTTTCGCCATCCAGGATTGTAGGTATTGGAAAATAGATCATTCTGTATGGTGCTAAGGTCCTCGCAGGTCTGAGGAACCTCCAAAAGGTCAGAGAATGGGGGAGTGGAATTCCCCTGGCTAGTATAGAAAGGATCGGAGGATCCTCCGATCGGAGAATCAGATGGGGGTGTATACGGATCCATCCCAGGAGAAGATCGGTGGAGAATGTTTTACATAGCCTTCCGTGTGAAAGGAGGCTGTGCAAAGGAATTATGCGCAGAGGTGGCTCGCTGCAGGTGCTGAGTCAGCTCATCCACTTTCTTCTCAATGATAGAGACCTTGTCCAATCGACTGGCCATCAATTCCAAGTCGACTGATGCGGACAGGCCCTGCGTCTCATGTGCTCCCCTATGGTTCGTCGATGTGCGGGTATTTGTCCTGTCGAATAATCCCATGGAGTCATTATTGATGGAGTTCTCGCACATGTTTTCGATAATCTCCCACACGGTGTCCCCATGCTGACCCATGATATTCCCTCCGCAAGTTGTATTGACGAAGTGCCTAATATCTTCACAGAGTCCCTGGTAAAAAGGCTGGACTTGTTCTCATTTAGGAACTTCGTGATGGGGGCACTTTCTCATGAGATCCTGAAAGCGATCCCATGCCTCATGGAGAGGTTCTCCCGTTTGTTGCGTGAAGTGGGTAATCTGATGGCGCAAGGCATTGGTCCGACCAACGGGAAAGAACTTCTTCAAAAACTCAGACTGAAGTTCTTCCCAATTGTTGATCGGCCGGGTCTGTGTTTGGTACCAATGAGCAGCCTTGTCCATAAAGGAGAAGGAGAACATCTTCATGAGGAGAATATCCCGATTTTGTGCATCTGACCCAAAAGTCTGGGCCAGATGCTTTAGCTGTTTTATGTGCTGGAAGGGGTCTTCAGAATTAAGCCCATGAAATTTAGGTATGGCATGAATCATATTGGGCTTTAATTCAGAATCAGGTCCTCTAGTCGGAATTCTGACTCGAGGCTCAATAGCCACTGCAGCTGGATTTTAATGGTCCCGCATCATAGGACACTGCGGTGGGTGCACGAAGCTCTGGAAGAGGTCATTGAGTCGCTGGAGCTGGTGCTCCAGATTGTTCTCTTCCTCAACTGGCTGAGCCATTGTGGAAGAAGAAGGTGAGTTGGGTTCGGAGTCGGAGGAGAGGTCTATGTGAAGTGTTGTTTGCTCAAACAAGGGCACTGAGGCTCGGCCTCGAGGAGAGTGAATTTCTAAAGGAGGTTTCAAGGGCCTCCTACTAAACATACACTGATGGAGAAGAAGAGTTTAGCAGGTGCTGGACCCAATCAAGACACCCAGAATGTTTTGTGACTATAGAGGTTCGGGGCAGATGGACCCCTTAATCAAAAGATCGTCCACCTGAGCATTACCTGGGCAGCCAGAGAGGGTGAGTCCCGCAAAGACCCCTACACGGTAGAGAGTCCCCACGGGATAGAGGGTTTCCCCCACCCGACCTCTCTTGTCACTGAGATTCCAGGTAGACCAGAATGGGGATCTTGACCTCTTAAGTCTACCACTTTTAGTTAAGATCAAGGTGCTTAGGTTTTCACTTGAACTTTAGCCTTTGGAGTGCAAAGAGTGACCTAAGTTGAAGGTTGGTTGACCTAAGGGGTCAACTTCACCTGCTAGTTCCTTTGAGAGCTTATTAGGTCTTGTCTTTTAGGATTCAAGTGTTTTTAAGAACCAAATTGCTTAGGGTTTCTTTGAATAAGTATTTTCAATCAATGGCTTAGGCACACTTCTTTTGGGATTTCTCAATTCTCGCTTAAGAAGTGTGTCTCTAAAACCCTAATTTTGAGTCTTATGTTGGCTCTACTTGGTCCAGTTAGCTTCCTTTTGATTTGGTAATTAGGGCTCAGGTAAGATGGTGTTAGCCCTAAATACCCTTAATAGTGTGTGTAGGAATAGTCGGTTGAAATTGAGAACAGTAGCTTTGATGATTTACTAGGTATGGAAGACAGGTTAAACCTATATTTATTATTCTTTCTTTTTCTTCCTCTTTAGAATTTAGGGGTTAAAATGAGAGGATAGAAAATTACCTATCCTCGGAGGGGTTGTTGTGTGGCTGCTTGTTGTTCTCTTGATTTCCTGTGCCTGCACAAAAAGAGAAGAGATTAGTAGAAACTCAGAAATAGAGAATTTATGGCTTCTAGAATAGCCGTTGCTCCCCGGCAACGGCGCCAAGAATAGTAATGCCGGTGTCGCGTGTTTCGTCTTTATGTTTATTTATATTCGTTGTAGTATATGACAAAATAGCTACCAAATTACTACAAAATTTTTTTTACTCGGAATAACAAGTTTTCCCGAGGTCGAACTCAGGGAGCAACTATGATTCTAGAAGCATAAATGTTCACAATTATGTTACAAAAATAATAAGAGAGAGAGCTAGAGTTCTCTTTTGTTGGCTTCTTCTTCTCTCTTCCTCTTCTCTTTCTCTTCTTCTTCTGCTTTGGCCGTTCCTCTTCTTCTTCTTCTTTCTTCTTTTCTTCCTGCCTTCTTCTTTCTTCTTTAGCTTGCGGCTGTGGTGATCTTCTTCTTCTTTCTCTTCTCTTTCTCAGCCTGCCTTCTTCTTTCTTCTTCTTCTTCTTCTTCTCTGCTTTCTTCTTTCTTTCAGCTACAGAGTCTTCTTCTTTCTTCTCCTTCTCTTTCTTCTCTTTTTTCCTTCCTTGCGGCTGTGTCTTCTTTCTTCTTTCTCTTTTTCTTCTTCTTCTCTGCTTCTTTTCTCTTCCTCTTCTTTCTGCCCTAGCCGCTGACCTTCCTTCCTCTTTTCTTCTTCTTTTGGCTGTTGCTCTTTCGACGTCTGATGCGGCGCTCAGATGGCTTATCTGCGCATTTGCTACAGTTCTTTCCTTCCTTCTTCTTCAGCTCCTCTCCTTCCTTTCTTCTTCTTCAGCTGCTTAGTGCGGCTAAGGCTTCGGCCACTCCTCCTCTTCTTCTTTCTTTCTTTCTTCCATGCATGGATACACACCCATCAGTGCAAAACCTACCCCTACCCCTTCCCCGCGTCTCTCTCTCTAAATCTCTCTTAAGAATGCTCTCCCAGAGCCGGGTAATCGGGTTCGGGTAGCGCACCCGAGACCAGGCCTACCGGCGTGCGGTGGTGGGTGAGGAGTGCTTGGTCGGGTAGTCGAATCCGGCCCAGACCCGCGGGGCGTGAGCGTGGGCGAGGGCGAGTGAGCGCGTGGCGCGCCGCGTGCGTGAGGGGCCTGACCCTTGTGTATCGAAGGCAAACAGCCCGATACACATTTGCAATTTAAGTGTGGGCGCGAAGCCGCACACTTACGAGGTGGGACTAAAATCCCACCTCCAGATTACACGCCTACAGGCGAGGGAGTTGCTGCCTATTGGGGCAGCTACAAGGCTCGCGACCCAAATCGCAAGCCTGGGCGCCTTCGCGGAGTCAGTCCGCGCTGCCTGGGACTCGCGCCTGGGCTGGAGAAGGCCTAGAGCTGCGAGTCAAGGAGCTGCAGCAGCTCAACAATGGCGGCGAGAGGGTGCTGACCTGAAAACACAGTGACGGCCTCTCGGCCAAGTCAGATAACGTGGGAAGCTTCGCCGGAGTGCGGCGAAGGCAGTGCGGTGGTCGGTGAGGCGCGAGAGCGCCTGTGGAGGTGGACCTAGGTCAGACTGTGTGCGTGAAGATGGGTTTGTTCGGGGGGTGGTTGGGTGGTGATTGGCAGTGAGTGGAGAGGGGGAAACAGTTGAGTGGAGTGAGGGGGAGCCTCTGGGCTGGTCGGCGAGGGAAGAGGTGGTCTGCGGAAGTGGAATGGACTCGTCGGAGAAGGTGATCGGAGACGGAGCAGATGGAGGTGGAAGTGGCGGGCGGTGGAGTAAAAGGGAAAATCAGAAAAGGGAAAATGTAAGGGAGAGAGAGAGGAAGAGTTCTACCTATTTACTTGACGAAGGGGGAGAGGGAAGTGTCCGGCTTGTGCCTGCCAGAGCTGAGGACGAAGATGCCAAGGAGGAGGGTATCGGCGACGAGGAGGCAGTCTGAGGGCGCCAGCTGGTACGGCCTGGCGCGGACGATAGGGCAGAGTAAACTCTGCTGCAGGTAGGGCAGCAGAGCGATGAGGAGGAGGAGAAGATCGCCGGAAGCTAGGGCGCTCTAACCGGAGAGGGAAGGGATGAAAAGTAGGGTTTTTCTCCGTCAGAGGAAGCTTGAAGGAGACGGCGGACCCTACTGCTCCTTATAAAGGCCTTGGCGAGGAGAGGGGATCGAGGAGGTGACGTGCCTGCCTCGCCGGAGAGTGGCCGGAAAGGATACCCATGCCTTTCGTGCGTTCGCGCGAAAGGCATGGTCGGTTGCAGAGGTCGTGGGCGGGTCCTTGCGACGTCCTCCGTCGTAGGGAACCCCTCGTCTGTTCTTGAGGACGGCTGCCCTGCGCGGCGCCATCCTCCGTGCAAGGTCGCCGGAGGTATGGCGCTGCGTAGAAATGGCAGGGGGGACCGTTCTACAAAGAACAATGAGAAGTTAGGGGGTTGAACGTAAGGGTTTCAAAAGATAAGGGTCAAAAAGTAAATTAAAAGGACCTATTTGTAAAGTCGGTCAAGATGGTCTTTTCTTAGGCCCAAATTTTTCTACCAGACTAATTTGAACCTAAGGATTTTAATGGTGAAATTTTATTTGTGGTTGGACCATGTTTGACCGATCAATTTGTGACAAAACCCAAATTAAGTTATAAATTGGGTATGGTTCTCATTTTAGGTCAAAATAGGTTGCAAGGGCCAAATTGATGGTTCTAAGTCCTAGGGAATATTTTTCTATGAATTTTAGATGATTTAGTTGATTTTTATCCTACCTCGAACCTCGTGAATTAAAGTGAGTTTGTTTTAGGGTTACAGAATGTCATTTATTTCCTAGAAGTTGGTATAACCCTTTTCAGATCCGATCATCCCACTTCCCTCCTTGTTAAGCTTGTTTAACCTGTGTTTGGACCCTTAATTACCCTGTTTCCATACTGCATTGGTGAAACTGTAGTTTTACCCCTTATGGTTTGTTTTATTCTTTAACTCAGAATTCTCTGAGTTAAGCCTCTCTTTAGGTCTTGTAGGAGCTTTTTCACGCATATTTGGATTAGATTGTACTAGTTAGGGTTCATGATGAGGTTCTCATCAACACGGTATGGGATATTCTTGAAAATATGTGCCAGAACTCCATCAACAATGACTCCATGGGTTTATTTGACCGGACGAGTACCCGCACATCGACGAATCTTAGGGGAGCACGTGAGACACAGGGCCTGTCCGCATCCGTCGACTTGGCACTGATGGCCAGTTGGTTGGACAAGGTCTCTATCATCGAGAAGAAGGTGGACGAGCTGACTCGGCATTTGCAGCGAACCACCTCTGCGTAGAATTCTTTTGCACAGCCACCTCCTGCGAGGAAAACTGTGCAAAATATCTTTCACTGACCTTCTCAGGGGATGGACCTGTATCCACTCCCGTCTGACTCCCGGACCAGTGGGACCTCCGATCCACTCTACTCTAGTCGGGGGAACTCTGAACCCCTATACGCTGACTTTTCTGAAGCTCCTCAGACCTGCGAGGACCTCAATGCCATCCAGAATGACCCATTTTCCAACACCTACAACCCTGGATGGCGAAATCATCTCAATTTCCAGTGGGCGGGGAATTCTCAGACCCAAAGACCACCTTATCAACCCCATCCACAAGCCTCTCGCCCATATCAGCCGCCTCAGCCTCAGCCCGACCCCACCTATCAATATGGGCCAAACCAAGACCAAATGTCTGTCATCCTCCAAACACTGGTTGACATTCAAAGATCGAATGCAGCAATCCAAAAACAGCACAAGGTCGTGATCAAAGAGGTCTGCAACCAACTCGCTCAGATGGCAAATTCCTGCCAACCAGGCACACTTCCTTCACAACCTCTGCTAAACCCTAATAACGTGCCGACCTAGAGGCGCGTTATGAACCCAAACCCAGGCCAAGCACACATGATTTATCAGGCCCCTTCTATTCCATCACTTGACGGGATGGAAGCTTCAACATCTTATGCAAGTTATCAACATCAGCCACCCATTTTACCAACCCCTAACCCAAACTAGGCAGGATTAAACTCTGTAACAACTCGTAGTGGTAAAGCAACCCAAGACCCACCCTATCCAAATCACTCCAAGCCTGGTAGTGAACCAAGCCCTAGGATAGCTATCCAGGATGTCCCTATCCTAGATCAAGAACCTGGATCTATTCTAGAGGAACCAACCAAGGTTCCATTTCCCGAGGCCTTGACTAAGGGAAAAAGAACAACCAAACCCATGGCTCCTGAGGAGGACCTGATCAAGCTCTTTGAACACGTCCAAATAAACATCCTCTTGATGGATGCAATCCGCCATGTACCGGCTTACGCACGATTCTTGAAAAACATGTGTATACCCCAGCGTAAGCCACGAACCAAGAGTGGGAGTTCGATCGTACTGTCAGAGCAAGCCACCCAGTTACATTCTGGCCCTCAATTTTTGAAAACGCTTGCAATTTCCCCCTCAGTTTTCTCGTCTCTTTCTTCATTTCGGTCCCTCTGCCATTGCAGAAGGGACTATACCTCTGGTGACTTAGCGCAGAGGTTTTCTCCTTGGATTCATGGGGAGCGGCTCCCAGATTTGAAGGGGGAGCTCCCTACGAAGCCCCCTACCACATGGGCAACTCCCCATGCCCTGAAACGCCCCATACCTCTTGTGCGAACACTCGAGAGGTATGGGTCTCCTCCGACCATACCTTCGGCGTGCCGTGCCTGCCGCCTCCTTGCAAATCCCGCTCTGCCTGCGCCTATTTAAGGAACCCCGACTCCACCGCTTCCTTCAAGCCTAATTTGGCCGAAGATTACCCCCTAATCTCGTCTCCTCTTCACTCCAACCAACTGCCGCAGCTTCCGATGACTCTCCCTCCCTCTTCTCGTCGCTCTGCCACAGTACCAAAGGCAGAGCCATCTCCGCCGTACTCCTCCACGCCGTGTAGTACCAGCGCACGTCCTCTGACCCTCTTCCTCATCGCCGCTTCTTCCCCTGGGCCTCCTTGTCTCTGGCGACAGCAGTACCCGCCGCTCGCCCTCTGCCTCCCCTCCTTCTCTCCAAGTCCATCAGTTATGCTCCTCGTACTCTTCGTTTCCCCTTCATCAATTTTTAGTTTCAACCCCTCGACCGCCACTACCACCACCATCGTTTTCACCTCTGGCCACCAACTTCGGCGAGGTCGCCCCACCACCACAGGCCACCTCCCTCCTCACCGACAAGCCCATGAGCTCCGCCTCACCTCACTGATTATTTCCCCTCACTCCACTCACCGCACCACTCACTCGAACCACCCCTCGAACACACCCACCTGCACGCGCACAGTTTGCCCTAGGCATGCAGGCACAAGTGCCCTCACGCCACGTCGACCATCGGGCCACCTTCGCCGTGTCACGGCGAAGCCTGATGAGTGTTTTGACAGGGCCGCGAGGCCAATTTTGTGTTTTTAGGTTCAGAGCCACCTCTGCCATTGAAGCAAAGCTTGGAGCAAGCTTGCAAGCTGCTCCAGACCTCACTAGCCCCAGGTCGCTAGCCCAGGTCGTGCGGAACATCTCTGCGCACGACTCCAGACCTCCAATTGCAGCTGCAAGCCTTCGCATCTGCTGCAATCGAGCGTGACACCTGCTGCAGGTGCGCGCGAGACGAAGGTGGGACCTTTAGTCCCACCTTGGAAGTGGGTGAGCGGGCGCAGTAGCATAAATTGAATTCCTACCAGAGGCTTATTGCCTCCAATTCACGGGGTGAGGTTCCTCTCACCCGATCGACTGGCCTCGTCCGCGTCCATGCCTCGCAGACCTGGTCTTGACCCGACCCAACTAGCACACCTCGCCCACTACTGCACGTTGGTAAGCCTGGTCCCGGACACGCAAACCTGATCAGTTTACCTGAGAAGCTCTGCGAGAGCTGTGTCCTAAGAGCGAAATAGAGAGAGAGAGAGAGATGCGGGGAGGGTAGGGGTAGGTTTTGCCTCTATGTGCGCAGGAGCTACGGAAGAAGAAAGAAGAAGGAGAAGCTGTGGAGAAGAAGAAGAAAAGAAGAAGAGGAGCAGCTAAGGGAAGAAGAAGAAGCTGAAGACTTAGTCACGAGAAGAAAAAGAAGAAGGCAGAGGAAGGAGCCGAAGAAGAAGAAGAAGGAGGAGGCGCAGCACAGCTCAAGAAGAGAAGAAGATGAAGCCAAAGAGGAAAGCCAAAAAGAGGAGGAAGGAGCTGCAGCTGAAGACTCAGCCGCAGAGAAAGAGAAGAAGAAAGAAGAAGAAACCATGGAAAAGGAAGGAAGAAGAAGAAGACTCGGGCACTGTAGCAGACATCAGTTAAGGCGTATGATTCACAGAATCAGACGTCTGTAGAAGGACAAAGACAGAGAAAGAAAAAGAAAGAGAGAAGAGAAGAAGAAATATATATATATATATAGAATTTATTTCCTTTTCTCTATTTACATTGCATTGAACATCTTTCAAGTAATATTTGAGATTATGATATTTTTGCTTCTGAAATACCAAATTGCTCCCTGAGTTCGACCTCAAAAGTTTTTAAATTTCGAGTAAATAAATTTGATAATCATTTTTTTGTGGTATAATACAATAAACATATCTTTTTAAACTAGGAAAACGAGCGATTACCGCTAATCTGGTGATCAATGGTCAGAAAGTCGCCACGTGTCAACATCATTGCGCTCCTCAACCGCAGCATAACTCCACCGCCTCCACCACAGGATGAATGTCGACAGTGCTCCACGCCCGTGCGCCTCGCCTCCTCGTCGCGACCATCCGGCCGCACAACACACCGGGTCGCGCACCTTTTACAAAGGCAGTGGCGGGCGTTTGAAACCTCGCACACTGCCAAAATTGCTGCTCACGCGGGCACGACCGATTAAGGCCGTAGATTTGTGTGCGAAGGGTGACGATCGTGCCACGCGGCACTCCCTCGAACGCAGACGCCGGGCGAGCAAGATGATGCGTGTGATCCACACCCGCGCTTACGCGCGCTTGAGGCGTAATCCAAGCACGCCCTTCGCGAGATCTCAACCGTCCGATCTGAGATCGAACAGCCCACAACGCGTGCACACGGATTGTGCGTGAAGAAGAATGGGCGCGCACGTGAGACCGTTGGGCAAGGGGCTTCACTGACGCTTTTATCATGAGTTTAGTGACATCCTGGACGACGCTAAAGGCCATACTTAAATTAGAAACCCCTTCTTCCTATATAAACCCCTCCCAATCACCCATGTAAAGCATTCAATTCACTTAGCAAGTGTTGTATCACCCTCCTAGCCTCCTTTAGCATCTCTTGTAGTCAACGGAGTCGACGAGCTGCTGCCGAAGCCTCCTTCCACCGCCGTGGCCTCCTCGCCGTCTCCCCCCTCTCTCTCTCTCTCTTTACTCTAACTTTACTTTCCTTTTGTTTAAGCATTTAGCTATCGTTGTATTTGTAAAACTTGAATTGCATGTTTAATATAGTGTCGATGTTGTTCTCCATCTTGATTTAAGTAATTGCTATAATTTAAAAGACTCTAACCCTACTCTCTCTCTGTCTCTTTCTCTCTCTCACTCGCTTTTCTCCCACATCTTCTCGCAAGCAAAAACCCATCATTTCTGTGACACTAAGTGACAAGAAAAATCCGATTTTCACGCCTCCTTGAGATTGACACTCGGACTCACGTCTGTTTCTTCATTTAAAACCGATGTTGCGAATGCGAACTATAACGATCCTTTTAAACAAACACATCCGTAGCACGTCAATGATTATAACCCATACCCTCCTCAAGATTACACTTCTTATAAGTCACTTGCCTTTAATGATCAACCTGAAATGGTCTGTTATCAAGGAGGACCCCAAGAACCTCAATCTAATGACCCTCATAGGCTAAAACCAAACCCACCCAACCCTGAAGCAAAGTATTCAGCTCAGGTAGACCAAGTCCAAGATAAGGTGCTGGCTAACTTGAAAAACACCATTCAATCTTTATAAGCTCAACCAACACCTTGCACTGAAACATTGGAGACTTTGATTAAAATGATTGATGATTTGAACAAGTCTTTATTAGATTGGCTCCAAGACGTTAAGGATAAGGACCTGGGTGAGTTATTACTTCGGAGGCTATCAAAATTGAGGATGAGATTCGTGGTTGCTTTAATCCAATCTTAGGATGATTCTCAGGATGAACCCCCTTCAAAAGAGCCAGTGTTAGAACCCGTTCAAGCACTTGTAGGGGGGACATCTTTTATGAGACCTGGGAGGATAAGGTTGATTTCGAGCATCCAATTGAGGATGTACTGATTCTTTCACCCAAGATCCCCAAGACAGGGTACGAGGAAAAATGTTTCTGTAAACCAAGGAATAATAAATGAGTACGAGACATGTATTAATGAAGATCCAGAATTCTTTGATTCTGAGGGAGAAGAATCTCCAGGTGAAGTATCACTTGATGTATTAGAATTCAAGGAAAATGATTTTAATGAGACAAACATGCCTGAGGAATTTGATGGCCCTATAACTGGGGAATTTGATCCAATTGGGGCTAGCTTGGGGGATAAAAATCCTGATTTCATAAATGATTTAATCAACAGCCTCATTCCTCAATCACACCTCGAAAGGCACAATGATAATTTTGTTTTTGAAATCATCGTACCCAAGTTAATTCTGATTTAGCCATAATTTTTTGACTTAGATAATTTAGATGAGGTGCGTAACAATTTGGAGGTCTCGAAAACTATGATTTTGGAGGATAGAAGTCTTGAAATGAAATTATGGGAAGTTAATGCCGGGAGAAAGAGAAGTTTGGATTTAAGGGTTCCTATATATCTAAAGCCATCGACTTTTTACCATGACCTTATTATATTTATAATCTCAAGGACTTGAAACTCAGGTGCAGAATAATGAATAATCGTAGTGAGCTGAACTCTAAATGGACAACCACACCTATGGATCCAGACCTACCTATTGTCCGACATTTTAGACTTGGGTTACATGCCAGCAAACTGCATGCTCGGCCCCACAAGCAGAAAAGCCTTCGGTTTTGAGTAATTATCACTTAGAACCTTAGAACTACTTGACCCTAGGACATGCATCTGCATCACAATTTGGTCCATGATAGGTCCATGATAATGGACTAATTATTTGCCTAAATACTTATTGGATGACTAATTGGGTTAAAGAAGAGCTTAGGGGTTAATATGGATTAAACTCTGAAACAAGAAATAATCTAATTGTCATATTTAGCCTTACTTTGGTTTGACATTGTATTTTCACACATTTCCTTCCCTTGTAGGTACCAAAGAAATATAAATAGATCTAAATGAAAATAACAAGCGGCAGCTGATCATATTTACAACTTTTCTACCTGCCTCATCAACGTAATCACGAAAATCTCCTAGTCATATATGCACAACTCCAGCTAACTATCCTATCATGGTAGAAGCTATCTTTAGCAACTATTCAAAAGTTGCTAAAGATTGCCACCGAGATTTGAGGATCGAAGGGGAAGGAGTGGAGATATAAAAAAGAGTGTCCATCTTCGCGATTGGGAGATCCCCTCTTCCACCTACACCATGGAACATGTGTGCACTGTGATTGCTGAGAGCTTCGACGTCGCCTCCATCTTCACTCGTGCACGTAGTGCAGTGTGTGCATGCCACCTCTCCTCAACCATGTTCCTCCTCAGTGGGCTCCTATTGTTGAAACCCACAAGCATCCCATCATCGCCTACCCTTCCCCTTTATCTTCTCCTCAACCCAACACCATCAGCCGTCTCCACCGTCACCAACACCAACACCACCCTTGACTCTAAAATCACCACAATTCCATCCATGCCACCCTTCCCTTCTTTTTCTTCTTCTTCGTGGTCTTCATCTTCTCCATCTTCTTTTTCTCCTTCTCCTTCCTCTGTTCCTGCAAGAACCCAAAGTTGCTGCCTTCACCGCGAACCCACCACCTCGGCCACTCCCTTCCGACTACTTCTGTCAACCGCACTCACCACCAACACCACCAAGGCAATGGTCGTGCTCCACCGTGTCTCCATGCACCACATGCTCCGAGCCTCGTCGACTTCTCCCTCGATGAGCACCCATCATCGCTATCATGTTCCTGACGGTTGTCACCTTTCACCGTGTCGTCACCACCATCGATCTCCATCCTCCATGGTGCGACTCGAATAGGTTTTTTTAATATGGTGATATTATCGTTGAAATTAGTTTAGTGAGTTAACATAAATCGAGTTTACCAGCTTCACAAAAATTTTTAACCTGGCCTACTTGATTTTATCTTGGTCGCTTTTAAGCCCAGGGTCGATTTCAGGGAGGTGGGAATTTGAAGATCAAGGAGTTTCTACATCTTTCATAAAACGTATCTCTTCCTTGCATTTATTATGTTTTTGGTTTTTTCTATTTTTAAGATTTTTGTTGGTTATAATGTTGTCTTTGAGGTACACCCTCAAAAATCAAGTCCTTGGCCTTAAGCCAAATGGTTCTTGGCTTGTAGCCAAGTAGGGGTCTCCAAAAATTGATCTTGTTATTCGCAAGATCGAGTACCTGCAAGACAGGAATTATCTTTTCTCTTTTACTTTTTTTTATCTTTTTAATAGCAAGAAATAAAAGATAAATGAAAATAGAGTAAGTTGCTGGGAAAGAAAGAAACACTTAGTTTAATATATATATGTATAGATATATAGTAGATACAGAATGTATATGTGTATATAGTTGATGATAACCTCATCATGAACCCTAACTAGCACATTTTGACCTAAATAAGTGTACAAAAAGCTCCTACAAAACCTAAGGGAAAGCCTAGATTAGAGAATTGTAAATTTGAGTATAAACAATTCATAAGGGGTAAAACTACAATTTCACCAATACAGTACACAAACGAGATTTATAAGGGTCTAAACACAGGTCAAATGGGCTCAATAAGAGAGAAAGTAGGATGATTTGATCTGAAAAGTGTTATAGCGGCTTCTAGGAATAAAATGATATTCTGTAACCCTAAAACAAATCTGCTTTAATTTACAAAGTTCCAGGAAAGATAAAAATCAATTAAATCCTATAAATTTCATAAAAAAATATCCCCTAGGGTTTAAAACCTTAAATTTGGCCATTGGAACCTATCTTGACCTAGATTGAGAACCATACCCAATTTTTGACCTAATTTGAGTTTTTATGCAAATTGATTGGTCAAATGTAGTCAAACCTAAAATCCAACTTCACCATTGGATTCCTTAGGTCCAAATTAGGGTTATATCAAAATTTGGACCTAAGGAAAGTTTGCCTTGACCTACTTTAAAAATTGATCCTCAAGAATTACTTTTTGACCCTTAACTTTTTGAACCCTTTCACTTAACCCCTTAACATTTCCTTCGCCTTTTCAAATCGGTCCCTCTGCCCCCCGCAGCAGCAACCCATGCCTCCGGCGACTTTGCGTGGAGGATGACGCCTCGCAGGGTATGGGGACTGGCCCCAGAAATGAGAGGAGAGTCCCCTGCGTTGTCTTCTTCCACGTGGACCCCCTCCCATGCCCTGCCGACACTCATACCTCTCGTGCGAACGCATGAGAGGCATGAGTCTCTTTTTCGGCCATATCTCCTGCGGCCTACCCACGCCTTCTCCTCGTGTTTCCCTCCTCTCCAACACCTATTTAAGGAGCGGCAGGGGTTGCCATTTCGGGCAGACTTGTTTTAGCTGCAGAATCCCCCAGATTTCATCTCCCCTCTCTCCTGCCAAGTAGCTCGCAAGCTCCGACGACTCTTCCTCCTCCCTCTCGTCGCTCTGCTACCATACCTGCAGCAGAGTTCACTCCGCCTTGTCCTCCCGCGTCGTGCCGCACGCCTTCCTATCCTCCTCGTCGCCGTTATCTCCCTCAGGGCCGTCTTCTCCGACGACGGCACAAACGAGCTGTCCGTCTCCGCTGCCCCCTTCGTTCCAAATAATCCATATAAGCTCCCCGTCTTCCACTCTTTCATTTCCCTCATTCTATTTCACACAACACCCCTCGACCACCATTGTCCGCCCGCATCTTCCCCATCTCCGGCCACCCTCCGGCAAGATGCCTCCATCACTCCGCACCCCCATACATCTCGCCACCCACCTCACAACCTCTGCCACACTCCACTAAACATCATCCACCCACTCACACACTGCCTACACCACCATAAACGCCCCCCGACCTAACCCATAACTCCGGCCGCAAAGAGACCTAGGCACGCACACCTAGGTCACCCCGCGACCTGTCACCTACCGCCTCACCTTCACCGTGACATGGCGAAGGTCCTCCTGTGTTCTGATAGAGCCACAAGGCCCCTTTTGTGTCGTGCAGGATTTGAGCACCAGCCGCCATTAGCGACGGCTCGAGGAGGTCGAAGGCTTGCTCCAGGCTGAAATTCTTCAAGGTCCTAGGTCCAGCAGGTGCGGGGAAGCCTCGCGCAGTCAGCTGTCCTAGCAATTGGCACAGTGAGGCCTGCAGCTGCTGCAATTTGAAGGAAGATCTCCTGCGGGCGTGCGAGCAACAGCGGGTGGGACATTAGTCCCACCTCGTAAACGTCTGGGCACGGCACTTCAAATGAATTGAAAAAGTGCCTTACGCTTATTGCCTTCGATACACAGGAGTCGAGTCCCTCACCTACGCACGCAGCGCGCCACGCGCTCGCACCTGCCCTCGCTCACGCCCGCGGGTCTGGGCCGAACCCGATTACCCGACCAAGCACTCCTCGCCCACCACCGCCTGCCAGTGGGCCTTGTCCCGGGCGCATTACCCGACCCGTATACCTGCGAATGCTTTGGGAGCGAACCTTTGAGAGAGAAATAGAGAGAGAGAGATGTGGGGCGAGTAGGGGTTAGGTTTTGCCTAACCTTGTAATGCGCAGGGAAGCAGGAGAAGAAGAAAGGAGGAGGAGCAGCTGAAGACTTAGCTGCACAGAGCGTAGCTGAAAGAAGAAGGAAGAGGCAGCTGTTGAAGAAAGAAGAAGGAAGAAGTCAAGGCAGAGGAGCGGCAGAGGAGTAGCTGAAGAAAGAGGAAGAAGACAGGAAGGAGGAAGCTGCAAAGAAAGGAAGATGAAGAAGAGAAACTAAAGACAGAAGAAAGAAGAAGACTCACAGAGGGAAAAGACAAGGAAAGACAAAGTAGAAGCTGAAGAGGAGAGAAGCCAACTGAAGAAGGAAAAGGCACAGTGCAAGAAGAAGAAGAAGAAGGAAGCCGAGCAGAGAAGAGAAGAAGAAGAAACCAAGAGAAGAACCTGCAAGGCACTGTAGCAAAAGGGCAGATAAGGCGTCTGATTCAAAGAATTAGACGTCCGAGAAAGGAAAGGTAGAGAAAGAAGAGAAGGAAGAGAGAAGAGGAGAAGAAGAAAGAAAAGAAGAAAAGGATTTTTTTTGTTCACTCTCTCTCTTTAATTTTTGTAAAGTAGTATATTAGAGTGAATTGTGAATTTGTATGCTTCTAGATTAAGTTTGCTCCCTGAGTTCGACCTCATATTATTCTAAATTTCGAGTAATGGTGGCCGACTTATGACCAACCGTGGCTAGGTCTTTTGTTTTTTATAGTAATGTCGTTGTGGTACAGGTAAAATAGCTACGGTTTGTCATATCTACTATTATAATTTTACTCAGAAATGTTTTGCGCAAAGTCGCCGGAGCATGGCGCTGTTCAGGGTTTTGCAGGGAGGACTCAAATGCAAAGAACGAAGAAGACTTAGGGGCCAAAATGCGAGGGTTTCAAAAGTTGAGGGTCAAAAAATAATAGATGAGGACCAAAATGTAAAGTTGGTCAAGAAGGTCTCTTCTTAGGCTCAAGTTTTTATACATGACTAACTATGACCTAAGGATTCTAATGGTGAATTTTATTTCTAGATTAGACCTTGTTTGACTGGTCAATTTACGTAAAGACCCAAATTAAGTCATTAATTGGGCCTGGTTCTCAATGTAGGTCAAAATGGGTTCCTAAGGTCAAATTGAAGGTTCTAAACCCTAGATATTATTTTTATATGAATTTTAGAGGGCTTATTCAATTTTTTTCTTTGCCTCGAACCTCGTGAATTGAAGTGGATTTGTTCTTAGGGTTACAGGATGTCATTTAATTCCTTGGAGTTGCTGTAGCCCTTATTAGATCAATTCATCTCAGTTTTCTTCTTATTAGGTTGGTTTGACCTAAGTTTGGGCCCTGAGTTACCCTGTTTTCAGATTGAGTTGGTGAAATTGCATTTTTACCCCTTAGTTCTTATTTTCTTCACAAACTCAGAATCTCTCTGAGTCAAGCCTTTCTATAGTTATGTAGGAGCTTTTTATTGCAAATCTGGGTTAGATGGTGCTAGTTTAGGGTTTATGACGAGGTTCTCATCACCTAGGATTTCACGAATTTTTAAGTGCAGGTTGGTCCCAGTTTCAGCTCATGTCTTCAGATTGACCCTCAAAAAGATGATGGAAAACTCAACCCCACTTTTATTACTTTTGTGGCTTAAGAAATATATGGTAGAAACAGGATATTTGTAACATGTCCTGAAAAACTTTTTGGGGAGAAGAATTTATAGACATTTGAAAGATATACTGACTTATTTGCAAGATTTTTTTTTTTAAACAAGTGTGAGTATATCTCTTACAACTTTATTTGGAGGAGTACACATTTTTGGTGGGAGAGTACTTTTTCGGTGGAAAGAGTTTCTCCTAAACACAAGACTAAAGTCTGGGATAAAAAGTCTACCTGTGCGCACAGGTAAGGACTCCACCTTCCCTAATGAACATTAGGGTTGGATCTTATGTTCACCTGGTCTTTTTCGATATGTGTAGTGTGAACCAAGATTATTTAGGCTCTCAAGTAGAAGCAAACCAACGACTCCTGTACTGGTGACTTGGGTACAAGAATACGTCCATAGTTAGGGGAGATTCCGATTTATCTTATCATTGCTCAAGTGAATTAAGCCAAGCCTGAGCGAATCAAGCTTCTGTGGCCTGGAAAGTCTTTAAAACAGTGGTTGAATATCCATAAGCACTTATTGTATTTTTGTTTCAGCCTTCAGATCATTGCTAAATACCTTCTTCTTCTTCCTTTTCTTCTTGTTTTTTTTTTAAATAGGCTATGTACATATTTATAGATCGATATGTCTAATGGAAGCTGCATGATACCATATAATACCAAGATCCTATGGATGCCTATCCACCTGCCCATGCCAAATGATGCTATGTCCTCATATGCATGCAGGTAAAACAAGGTTCAAGGATAAGGGAACGAGAGCTGAAGTGCAAGGTATATAGTAGGGTGGTAGGGTGGGTGGATGGTGGGTGGTGAAATGGAATTGTGTAAGTGATAGTGGAGTGTTGCTGGGGTGCCTCTCAATGAGCGCTGAATTTAACGCCCCCAGCTGGACTCAGACTGAGGCACGAAGTTAGTTACCCTCCAGCAGGGCAACAGTTTCACCAACGAGGGCATGTTCATGAGTAAGATAAGGTTTTAACCGCTGCCCATTGACCGTAAATTTATGCCCAGATTTGGGATCTTCAATTTCAACAGCCCCATTGGGAAATGGTCTCGAGACTAAGTAGGGACCAGTCCATTTGGACTTCAATTTCCCTGGAAAGAATTTGAGCCGGGCATTGTAAAGCCAAACTTGCTGAAATGGCTTAAATTCCTTCCGTCGAATTCGGCTGTCGTGAATGGCCTTAGTACGTTGCTTGAAAGTTAAGGCAAAATCATAGGCTTCACGACGGAGCTCTTCCAGCTCCTGGAGTTGGAGTTTCCTTTTTCGACCACACAGGTCTAGGTCGAGGTTACATTGGCAAACCGCCCAATAAGCGCGGTGCTCCAGCTCCACGGGCAAATGACAAGGTTTCCTGTAAATAATTCTATATGGAGACATACTAAGGGGAGCCTTGAAGGCGGTCCAATACGCCCAAAGTGCGTCAATCAGCTTGTCGGACCAATCCTTATGGTCGGGCCGAACCGTTTTCTGGACAATTTGCTTGATTTGTCGGTTCGACACCTCAGCCTGGCCGTTCGTATGAGGATGATACGGAGATGCGATATGATGGTGGACTCTATATTTCCTCAGAAGTGCCCGAAAAGATGCATGGGTAAAATGACTTCTTTCATCAGAGATAATGGCTCGAGGGATTCCAAAGCGTGCAAAAATGTGGTCTTTGACAAATTGATTTGATGTGACATGGTCAGCATGGCGCGTGGGAATAGTCTCGATCCATTTCGAAACGTAATCAACAGCAACGAGGATGTACTAAAGCCGTTGGAAGGAGGAAAGGGACCCATGAAATCGATTCCCCAAATGTCAAAGATTTCGGCAGCTGGGATGAGTTGCAAGGGCATCATGTCATGACGTGACATTCACCCTAACGGCTGGCACCTAGTGCAATGTTTAGCATAATTGTGTGCATCCTAGTGAAGGGAGGGCCAAAAGAATCCGCACTGCAACACCTTGGGTGCAGTTTTCCTTCCAGAGAAATAGCCTCCGCAGGCCTGATCATGACAGAAGGATAGCACACTAGGGAATTCGCTATCAGGAATACAGCAACGGATGATCTGGTTAGCACCTATTCGAAAAAGTAGTGGATTATCCCAGAAATAGTACTTTGCTTCTGCGATGAGATGCTCGCGCTGATTTTTAGGTCAACCACGTGGAAGGGAACCAGAAGCAAGGTAATTGGCAATGTCGGCACACCAAGGTCCGCTTGTCACATTAATTGCCAGTAGGTGCTCATCGGGAAAAACCTCATTAATCGGCAGGGTAAGTCCAATGTGGTTAGGGTCCAGTCTCGAGAGATGATCAGCAACACCATTCTGAGCTCCGACCTTATCACGGATCTCAAGGTCAAATTCTTGGAGCAGACGGATCAAATAAATCAGTCTAGGCTTGGCATCCTTCTTGTGCATGAGATGACGAATAGCCGTGAGGTCAGTGAATACAGTAACATGCGAAGCTAGAAGGTAAGAGCGGAATTTCTCCACCCCAAAGACGTCTGCCAGTAGTTCTTTCTTAGTGATTGTATAATTACGTTGGGCCTCGTCCAACGTCTTACTGGTGTAGTACACCATGAAGGGGTGTCTATCGCGTCTTTGTCCAAGGATGGCTCCGTCTGCAAGGTCGGAAGCGTCACACATGAGTTCAAAGTCGAGGGACAAGTCAGGTGGCTGGAGAACAGGGGCCTTGGTGACAGCATCACGCAGCTGGGTGAATGCTCGCATGCAGTCGGGGCCCATATCAAAGGGTACGTCTTTTGATAGGAGATGAGTTAAAGGTCTAGAAATCTTGGAGAAGTCTTTGATGAATCTCATATAGAAACTGAAGTGTCCTAAGAAGGAGTGGATTTACTTGACAGAGCTAGGCACAAGTAAATCGGCAATCATATCAAGCTTAGCTCTGTCAACCTCAATACCCCTATCGGAGATGATATGCCCGAGAACAATTCCCTCGTGTACCATAAAATGACTTTTCTCCCAAGAAAGCACGAGGTTCACATCAATACATCTCCGAAAGATGCGGGTTAGGTTGGCTAAACAATCATCAAATGAAGGTCCGAAAATCGAAAAGTCATCCATGAAGTCCTCAAGAAAGTCACCCACCATGTCATGGAAAATCGCCAGCATACATCTCTGGAAAGTTGTTGGCGCGTTACAAAGTCCGAATGGCATCCTTCTAAATGCAAGGGTGCCGAAGGGGCAGGTAAAGGTGGTTTTCTCTTGGTCTCGAGGGTCAATTGCCACCTGGTTATATCCAAAGCATCCATCCAGGAAGCAGAAAAATTTATTTCCCGCTAACCGCTCTAGGATTTGGTCAATAAAAGGTAGCGAAAAGTGATCTTTCTTTGTTGCAGCATTCAGTTTCTTATAGTCTACACACACTCTCCAAGATGTAGGAGTGCATGTAGGGATGGATTCGCCCCTGTCGTTGACACGGATGGTGAGTCCTCCCTTTTTTGGGCACGACATGAATCAGGCTCACCCAGGGGCTATCGCTGATCGGGTAGATTATACCAGCATCAAGCCACTTAATGATTTCCTTTTTAACGACCTCTCGCATGTTAGGGTGAGACGTCACTGCATTTCGTGGGAAGGTCGAGCCTCCTCCTCCGTATATATATGGTGAGTGCAGTAAGAGGGGCTAATGCCAGTTAAGTTAGATAAGGACCATCCGATGACTGCCTTGTGTTCCATAAGGACCTTTGTTAGTTTGCACTCTTTCTCCCTGGTCAATTTTGAACTGATAATTACGGGGAGCATTTCATTTGGTCCCAAGAAAACATATTTAAGCGTGTCAAGCAACTCTTTCAGCTCGGGAGTGGATGGCGAAAGATCTGGCATATCTTGGGACGAGAGTGTCCCAAGCGGATCAGAAGAAAGAAAGGCAGGAGGAGGAAGTTGGCCCTCAGATTGGCCAAGAAGAAGGGCATCTTGAATTGATGGATCCAACAAGGGATAGCCCTAATGATCAGTATGTGGGCTCAAGGTCCCAGTGTGGAGTCGCATTTCTGCCTGATTGGCGGGAAAGAAAGGGCAATCTGGTCTTCAAGGGGGTGGACCGGTGGGGAGTAGCCCGAATATGACTCAGACCACGAGGTATGGGAAGCGGAGAAAACCTCGTCAGAAATCTGGTCAGGAGAAGATACGAGTAAAGGGAGGGATGGGGGAACGTCACAATATGTGTTAGTCAGGTGATGGTCTGTGTTTAGGGGCAATCCACAGCAATCAGAATAGGTCCCTACTAGTCCGATACATGCACTGACGGCCATGTCCTCGTCAGACGTGTCATCCTCGATGCAATCGCAATCAAAATTCCTGGCTACCTTGAAGATGTTAAGCTTGAGCTTCTCAGAGCCAACGGAAGGAGACCAATCCCATAACCTTAAGGATGGTTATGTGATTGGGAGGAGCCTGGCAAGCATTCCATGGAGGGTTTTCTCTGGGGCTGGATGGAGAATAACCCGACCCATAGAATGCAACAGGTGGTGAGGACCGTCCTCGGCCCAACGGGAGGACCCGACCGAAGGGAGGAAAAGAATAAGAATAATAGCCGTGTGCGCATGCACGCAGGTAGTACGTACTATGGATATATACTAGGATAGTCGTTGGATGAGTTTCTTTTTTACTTTATATCCCTTTAAGTTGATTTGAGTTATGAGTTGTATCTCAATGTAGCTCGACTTACAGTCGATATGGGCACGGGCTGTGGCCAAGAAAGGTCGACCAAGGATGATCGGACAATCAGAAAGTGAGCTAGGAACTTCGATATCCAAAATAAGAAAGTCAACAGGAAAATAGAGACTGTTGACATTAACCACCACATCTTCCACCGCACCCTTCGGTATTTTGACAGAACGATCTGGCAACTGCAACGTGACAGGGGTTGGTTTCAGATTTCCTAAGGCAAATTTCTCGAGCATGATGGTTGGTATAAGATTGATTGAAGATCCTAGATCAAGCAGAGCACGGTTAAAATTGCAGCCTTGGATGCTACAAGAAATAAGCGGTGTGCCCGAATCTTTCTGCTTCAGTGGTAGATTTGATAGTATAGCACGACTCGGATGAGGCGAGAGGACCACCAGATTCTTTGTTTTCTTTGACTGTCTCCTGGGTGTAGTGTAGTCTTTGAAAAATCGGGAGACAGTTGGTATATGGTCGATAGCCTCCAACAGGAGCACTTTGATTTCAACATCCCTGAATAAATTATGATGAGAACCTCATCATGAACCCTAACTAGCACAATCTAATCCAAATATGTGTGAAAAAGCTCCTACAAAATCCAAAGAGAGGCTTAACTCATAGAATTCTAAGATAAAGGATAAAACAAATCATCAGGGGTAAAACTGCAGTTTCACCAATGCAAGTATGCAAGCAGGGTAATTAAGGGTCCAAACATAGGTCAAACAAGCTTAATAAGAAGGGAAGTGGGATGATCTGATCTGAAAAGGGTTATAGCAACTTCTAAGAATTAAATGACATTCTGTAACCCTAAAACAAACTCACTTTAATTTCAACCCATACCTGTCTTCCATACCTAGTAAACCATCAAAGCTGCATGTTTTTCAATTTCAACCCACTATTTCTGCACACACTATTAAGGGTATTTAGGGGCTAACACCTTCTTGCCTGAGCCCTAATTACCCAACAAGGAGCTAACTGGACCAAGTAGAGCCAACATAAGATTTAACATTAGGGTTTTAGGGACACACTTCTTAATCAAGAATTGAGAAATCCCAAAAGAAGTGTGCCTAAGCCATTGATTGAAAATACTTATTCAAAGAAACCCTAAAGCAATTTGGCTCTTTAAAGACACTTGAACCCTAAAAGACAAGACCTAATAAGCTCTCAAAGGAACTAGCAGGTGAAGTTGACCCCTTGGGTCAACCAACCTTCAACTTAGGTCACTCTTTGCACTCAAAAGGCTAAAGTTCAAGTGAAAACCTAAGCACCTTGATCTTAACTAAAAGTGGTAGACTTAAGAGGTCAAGATCCTCATTCTGGTCTACCTGGAATCTCAGTGACAAGAGAGGTCGGGTGGGGGAAACCCTGTAACCCGTGGGGACGCTCTACCGGGTAGGGGTCTTCGCGGGACTCACTCTCTCTGACTGCCAAGGTAATTCTCAGGTGGACGATCTTTTGATTAAGGGGTCCATCTGCCCTGAACCTCTATAGTCACCCAACATTCTTTGTGTCTCGATTGGATCCAGCACCTGCTAAACTCATCTTCTCCATCAGTGTATGTTTGGTAGGAGGTCCTTGAAACCTCCTTTAGAAATTCACTCTCCTCGAGGCCGAGCCTCAGTGCCCTTGTTTGAGCAAACAACACTTCACATAGACCTCTCCTCCGACTCCGAACCCAACTCACCTTCTTCTTCCACAATGGCTCAGCCAGTTGAGGAAGAGAACAATCTGGAGCACCAGCTCCAGCGACTTAATGACCTCTTCCAGAACTTCATGCACCCATCACGGAGGACCTGATTCTGAATTAAAGCCCAATATGATTCATGCCATACCTAAATTTCATGGGCTTAATTCTGAAGACCCCTTCCAGCTCATAAAACAGCTAAAGTATCTGGCCCAGACTTTTGGGTCAGATGCACAAAATCGGAATATTCTCCTCGTGAAGATGTTCTCCTTCTCCCTTATGGGCAAGGCCGCCCATTGGTACCAAACATAGACCCGACCGATCAACAATTGGGAAGAACTTCAGCCCAAGTTTTTCAAGAAGTTCTTTCCCGTTGGTTGGACTAATGCCTTGCGCCATCATATTACCCACTTCACGCAACAAACGGGAGAACCTCTGCATGAGGCATGGGATCGCTTTCAGGATCTCATGAGAAAGCGCCCCCATCACGGAGTTCCTAAATGGGAACAAGTCCAGTCTTTTTACCAGGGACTCCGTGATGATATTAGGCTTTTTGTCAATGCAACTTGCGGAGGAAATATCATGGGTCAGCATGAGGACACTGTGTGGGAGACTCTCGAAAATATGTGCGAGAACTCCATTAATAATGACTCCATGGGATTATTTGACAGGACGAATACCCATGCATCGACGAACCTTAAGGGAGCACATGAGACACAGGGTCTGTCCGCATCAGTCGACTTGGAATTGATGGCCAGTCGATTGGACAAGGTCTCTATCATAGAGAAGAAGGTAGACGAGCTGACTCAGCACTTGCAGCGAGCCACCTCTGTGCATAATTCTTTGGCACAGCCTCCTTCCACACGGGAGACTGTGCAAAACATTCTCCACCGACCTTCTCCTTGGATGGATCCGTATCCACCCCCATCTGATTCTTGGATCGGAGGATCCTCCGATCTTTTCTATACTAGCCAGGGGAATTCCACTCCACCATTCTCTGACTCTTTGGAGGTTCCTCAGACCTGCGAGGACCTCAACGCCATCCAGAATGATCCATTTTTTAATACTTACAATCCTGGATGGCGAAATCATCCCAACTTCTAGTGGGAGAGAAATTCCCAAACACAAAGACCACCCTTTCAACCCCGTCCATAACCATCTCGTCCTTACCAGCCGCCTCAGCCTCGGCCCAACCCAACTTATCCATCAGGGCCAAACCAAGACCAAATGTCCCTCATCCTTCAGACTCTGGCTGACATTCAAAGAACGAATGCAGCTATTCAAAAACAACACAAGGACGAACTTACAGAGGTTCGAAACCAATTGGCCTAGTTGGCAAATTCTCGCCAACCAGGCACTCTTCCGTCCCAACCTCTTCCTAACCCTAATAACGTGCCGACCCAGTGGTGCGTTATGAACCCAAACTCGGGCCAAGCACACATGATTTATTAGGCCCCCTCTGTTCCTTCACCTAACGGGATGGAGGCTTCCACCTCTTATGCAAGTTATCAGCAGCAACCCATCCTACCAAACCCTAACCAAAACCATGCAGGATTGAATTCTGTAACCACCCGTAGTGATAAGGAACCCAAGATCCACCCTATCCAGACCACTCCAAGCCTGGTAGTGATCTGAACCCTAGGACAGTAATCCAGGACGTTCCTATCCTTGTCCTAGATCAAAGACCTGGACCTATCCTAAAAGAACCAACCAAGGTTCTATTTCCCGAGGCCTTAACCAAGGGAAAGAAGACAACCAAGCCCGTGGCACCAGAGGAGGACCTGGTCAAGCTCTTTGAGCAGGTCCAAATAAACATCCCCTTGATGGATGCGATTCGCCACGTACCGACTTACGCACGATTCTTAAAGAATGTGTGTACACCTCAGCGTAAGTCGCGAACCAAGAGTGGTAGTCCAATTATATTGTCAAAGCAAGCCAGCTCTGTAATCCTGACCAGACTCCCACCCAAGGCAAAAGAACCAGGTACTTCCCTGATTTCCTGCAAAATAGGTGAAACCCAATTCGACAGAGCATTTCTAGACTTGGGTGCTTCCATAAATCTGATACCCATGTCCTTACTAAAACACCTAGAAGAATCTGACCTAAAACCAACTGAGGTGACACTACAGTTAGCAAATCGATCTATAAAGTCACCTCAAGGGATTCTTGAGGATGTTATTGTAAGAGTGCGGGATTTCTATTTTCCTGTAGACTTTATAGTCTTAGACATGGACGCACCTGAAAACCCTAGGGATACACCGATCATTCTAGGGAGACCTTTCCTGGCTACTGCTAGAGCCAACATTGTTGTGAGGAGGGCCAAATAGAGCTGAAATTTGGAAATCAAACCCTAAAAATTGACATCTTCAAGGCCCAACAAGGAATCAATTGCGGTGTCATCGAACAAATATGTGATATTAGGGCTTGGGTTGATGAAACAGATCTTGAGAATAACCTGATTATGCCCCATCAACCACAGAAAGATCTTGAACCACAATTAGAGGAGTCAAACCCTAATTTAGACAAACCCATGACTCCTATCCTTGAACCTCACACTTACCCTGAACCACCCGCTGCTGTTGATAACCCCATCCTTGAATTAAAACCCCTTCCCGATCACTTGAAATACATCTTTTTGGGTTCTAATCAGACTTTTCCTGTGATTATAAATTCCAAGCTCACTCCTGATCAGGAATCCCGTCTGATTGCTATTCTCCAGCAACATCGCAGAGCCATTGGATGGACTCTCGATGACTTGACTGGAATAAGTCCCTCTTATTGTACACACCATATTTATTCAGAAGAGGGCGCACGACCTTCCCGTGAAATGCAGAGACGTTTAAACCCCAATCTGCAGGAGGTTGTGAAAAAGGAGATCATCAAGTGGTTAGATGCAGGGATCATCTACCCGATCTCCGACAGTCGTTGGGTGAGCCCAATTCAAGTTGTGCCTAAAAAGGTAAGGCTCACCACCATTACGACTGAAATCGAAGAAGTCATACCTACCCGATTAGCCAACTCGTGGAGAGTCTGTATAGATTATCGACGACTCAATTCCTCCAAGAAGAAGGATCATTTCCCACTACCTTTCATTAATCAGGTTCTCGAAAAATTAGCTAGAAATCGATTCTTCTACTTTCTTGACGGGTACTCCGGTTATAACCAAGTTGCTATTCATCCTGAGGACCAAGAGAAGACGACGTTCACCTGCCCCTTCGGAACGTATGCATTTCGAAGGATGCCCTTCGGTCTCTACAATGACCTGCGACTTTTCAGCGGTGCATGCTTGCCTTATTCTCTGATATGGTAGGTGATTATCTGGAAGTCTTCATGGATGACCTCTCAGTCTTCGGGGCATCATTTGATGATTTCCTCCAGCACTTGGTTCATATACTCAGGCGTTGAATCGATGTTAATTTGGTTCTTTCCTGGGAAAAGAGCCATTTTATGGTACCTGAGGGGATCGTCCTAGGACATCTGATTTTTGAGAAAGGCATCCAAGTGGATCGAGCCAAGGTTGATCTAATTTCTCATCTTCCTATGCCTAGCTCGATCAGGGACATCCGTTCTTTTCTGGGGCACGTCGGTTTTTTACCATTGTTTCATTCCTGATTTTTCGAAAATCATGCGTCCCCTGACTACTCTTCTCTCTAAGGATGTCCCCTTTGAGATCTCCAAGGAATGCACTCAAGCATTTGAAAACCTCCGTGACCGAGTCACCCAGGCCCCGATCCTACAATCCCCTAATTGGTGTTATAACCCGGGGCATCAGGCGTCGTTTAAGATGTCTGGGAAGTGGTCCAGACTTCTGGTCAGATGTCTGGAAGCCTTCCTAGACGTCTGGAATTAAATTTTTTCGGTGTACGGGTTCGCGTTTGCGCGCATGCGCCCTCCTTCTTCTCTTTCCTCCCTCCCTACAGATGTGGCCTTTTCCTCTTTCTCTCTCCCCGCGCTGTCTCCAAATACGCCTCTCCCTCACCCTCACTCCACTGCCTTCTTCTTCTTCTTCTTCTTTCCCTTGTCAGCGAGAGAGCGAGCGGGCGAGAGCGGCAGCAGCTGTTGCTGCAAGTGTGTGGGGAGGAGGGGCTGTTGTGAGAGGAAGAGGGAGCTTGATCGCGAGGGTGCGAGCTCGCTGGAGCAGCCAGAGCCGACCGGCAGGTGCGCAGCAAGCGTGTGGTGCTGGGGAAGAGCTGCTGCAGCTCAAGCAGCAGGCAAATGTGGCGTGGCACGGCCGTGCGCTGCGAGCGAAGAGCGAGAAGGTTCAGTTTCTAGGAAAATTTCCCAGAATCAGACGTCTGGACTTGCGTCCAGACGACGCAGGAGACGTCTGCAGAAAATAACGTTTGACAGGTACGTTATTTTCTTCTTCTTCTTCTTTCGCGTGTACGGCCATGCAATCGTTCCACCGAAGTCTTCTGCATCCTTTTGTGATGAGAGCAGGCGTGTGTGTGTGCAGTACTTGTTCGGGAAGGCGCAAGGGCTCGCCATCCCACACAGATCAGATGTCCGGGCACAGCACCAGACGACGGAGAGGGTCTCCAGACGTCCGGGGTGACAGTCGGACGTCTGGAAACTAAGTCCAGACGGTTCAGCGGGCTTCTGGACGTCTGAAGGACAGCGCAGATCAAGGTATGACCTGAGCGATCATTTAAGATTTTGGGCAGACTCGTTGTTTTTTACCCGTTTAGGGTCCGTTCGGAGTCCGTTTTCCGTGTTTCAAGTTTCGTTTTTCTCAGATTTAGTTCCTCTACCTGTTTACAGTAATCGTATGCTGTTATGAGTAGCTCCTTGTCTTTGATCATTGTGTTAGGATCCCGTTCCGTTGCGGTTCTAGGGGTTGCGGAGGCACGCGGGCTTGCCGGTTACACCCCCAGTACTCCCGGTTTTACGGGTAGAGTGGCCCTTTCCATTATTTATCAAAAATTATGCATTTGTGAAGTAATTAATAGAGTTTAGGGTATTGCATGAACCCTACGATTGAAAAACTAGATTGAATGATAGATCCTAGGGTATTGCATGAATCTTAAGACTGGAGAACTAGATTGAATGATAGATCCTGGGGTATGGCATGAATCCTAGGATTGGGAAACTAGCTTGAAGGCATATACATTACAGTCTCGCAAAGTAAAAAGGAAACGATAACTGCCTGTAATTGGTTAACAGGTGCCTGATTATGAATGAATATTACGGTTGGGAACATGGGCTATATAAATATAAAGCTGAAATGATGAAACCTAAATTGACTGAGTTAAAAGAGCACGAACTCTACAAGGAATTAGGAGTAGAACTGCTGGAAAGTGAATGAAATAGAATTGGGGAAGTGAGCTGACCCTTGAGTACGGAGTACCAAAGAGAGCGACTGTCCCCCCTGTTTAGTGCAGAGCGGAGCTAGCCGCCCCAGGGACCCGGGGTTAGGTCTGGCCACTTTATACCGACTTTTGGCCCTCGTGTACACAGTACCGAGGAGAGCTACTAGTGTAGAGAGAGCACTAGCTACCCCACGGGCCCCAGGGTTCTACTAGCCCTCCTACACCGACTGGGCAAACCAGGGTAGTCAGGCGAGGGTGCGTGGACTGTGAAGGGGCAAGACCCCTATTTGGTTACTGTGGAGGGGCTGGACCCCTGTTACTGAGAGGGTTTTGCCCTATACTGATTCTGTGTTGTACTTTGGGCGCAATTGTTAATGGAAACGACTGACCACGTGCTAGTGCAGGATAGTTACCCGTGCGTTTATCGCACATGCCGTAGTCACCGTTACGCCTGCCAGCGACCTTGGGGTGGTTGACTGAGGGTAGGACCACCACGGGGGACTCTCACGGCCAGGAGAGCACCACGTGTTAACTTCTACTTTTTGGAAAAGATTGTAATCAAGATCGTTCCCACGAGGAACATTCAAGATCAAGAGAAGGATCTGAGAAATAATTCAATAGTGAATAAACGGAAAAATTCAAGAAAGAAATTAAAAATATAGCAGCTACTGTCCACCTTACTGTTTCTTAGCTTTTAGTTGCTACTCTACTTAGCATTTCGCTGACGTGTCACCTTTTTTACCTTTTCAGAACCAGGTGTTGAGCAGCCTGAGTCGGCGGCTGCAGAGGGTGATGGGCCTAGTAGAGCCCAATAGTGTTACTTGTGTAGTACCCACTGTACTTTTCTTTCTGTTGTTGTGAGTAGTTTCTGTTACCTCTGTACTCTTTTCATTGTAAGCTTCATGTTTATGTACATGTTTATTTCTTTACTGTTGTGGTGGTGTATACTGTAGTATTTCTTTTCTTTACTGCTGTATTTTGTTACTGCTAGTTATATACATTGTGAATGTGGTTTATTTTACTGCTCTTTTGGTTACTCTCTCGTTGGACGACTGGGTCTTGGGATCAGTCGAGTCCGATTCTCGTATCTTGTAGGGATTCGAGAACCGGGTCGTAACAATTGGTCTCAACCCTTTGAGATCATGTGCAATGCATCTGATTTTACTGTAGGAGTGGTTCTAGGGCAGAAAGTTGACGGGAAACCCGTGGTCATCTACTACGTTAGCAAAACACTTGACGATGCTCAGCGTAACTACACAATTACGGAGAAAGAGCTGCTAGCCGTAGTATTTTCCCTTGAAAAATTTCAATCTTATCTCCTGGGTTCCCATGTCATCATCTACTCGGATCACACAGCTGTGAGGCATCTCCTTGCTAAGAAGGACGCGAAGCCCCGACTTATCCGATGGATCTTGCTGTTGCAAGAATTCGACCTCAAGATTCGCGACAAGGCGGGAAGACAAAATGTGGTAGCTGACCATTTGTCTCGCCTTCCTTCTGAGATCATCAACCCTTCTAGACCCATCATGGAGCATTTCCCTGATGAGCACCTGCTGACTATTGGTACTAGACTTCCATGGTTTGCTAATATAGTAAACTACTTGGCATCTCATCAGATCTCGTCTGATTGGCCGAAGGCCAAGAAAGACAAATTGCGCTCTGATGCCAAGTACTACATTTGGGAAGATCCGTACCTCTTCCGCATAGGTGCCGTCCAAATCATCCGGAGATGTGTCCCGGAAGGTGAAATCAATGATATTCTCTCCTTCTGGCATGACCAGGCATGCGGTGGCCATTCTCTGGGCACAAAATCGCATCGAAAATCCTCCAGTGTGGCTTTTATTGGCCCACTCTGTTCAAGGATGCATACAATCATTGCAAGGCATGCAGTCGTTGCCAAACTTTGGGCAACATGAGCCATCGCGACATGATTCCTTTGCAGCCGATTCTCGTATGTGAAATCTTTGATATTTGGGGGATTATTTTATGGGCCCCTTTCCTGTTTCGGATGGTTTCGACTACATTCTGCTGGCTGTGGACTACGTGTCCAAATGGATCGAAGCCATACCGACCCGAATCTGTGATCATAAAATCATTCTCAAATTCATTCATCACAATATATTCTCACGGTTCGGGATTCCTCGTGCTATCATCTCCGACGGGGGGACCCATTTCACGAATACTCAGTTCAGGTCACTGATGACCATATACGGGGTGTCTCACCGAATCTCCACTCCTTATCACCCCCAGACTAATGGTCTAGCTGAGCTATTAAATCAGGAGATCAAGAAAATCCTGCAGGTCACTATTCGACCTGATAGGAAGGACTGGTCGTTCCGACTTCCGGAAGCCTTGTGGGCCTATAGGACCACCCATAAAACCCAATTAGGCATGTCTCCCTTTAGACTGGTGTACGGAAAGGTGTGTCACCTTCTCGTCGAACTGGAGCACAAAGCCTATTAGGCAGTACGGAGTTGTAATCTAGATCTTTCTAAGGCTGGAACCCATAGAAAGCTTCAAATCAGCGGGATCGATGAATTACGCCTTGATGCGTACAAGAACTCGCGAATCTACAAAGAGCGGGTTAAAGCCTTCCATGACAAATACATCTCTAGAAAGATCTTTCATCCTGGTCTGAACGTCCTACTCTTTGATGCCCGACTCAAACTTTTCCCTGGGAAACTGCGATCCAAGTGGGTCGGACCATACCTTGTCCGACAGGTTTTTGGAAATGGAGCGGTTGAAATCAGTCCGCTCAGCCATGATTTCGAACCTTTCATCGTGAACGGTCAGAGACTCAAACCGTTCATTGATGTAACCTCTACTGATTTGGCTGAATCATCAATTATCCTCCATTTTCCCTGAGCATATTGCGCCCAGCCGATGGCGTAAAACTCAGCGCTCAACGGGAGGCAACCCGTCATTCTCTTTGAAAAAATCTGAAACCTTTTCTGACACCTTTTCGCACTTAAGGTTCACCCTTTAGGACAGCCGACTCCACTTCAGGTGCTTGCATCTGAGATTAGAAATCGTCCGCAACTGTCACCCCAACCCATTCACTCATCAAAACATCTGTCCTAATGTATGAACTAAGTTGAATAAAAACCCTCTTAAGTTACAATGAGGACATTGCAAATCTTAGGCATGGGGGGGGTATGAAAGTGCAAATCTTGTAAGAAAAGGTTTTAAACAAAAAAATTCACATATGTCAAAAACATCATAAAAATTAAAATTCTTTTTTTTGAAAAAGAATAATAAAATGAGAGGAGGAAAGAAATTTTGTGGACTCTACAAAGGAGGAGGAGAAAAAGGAACAAAATGAAAAGAAGGAGCACAAAATGAAAAAAAAGTGATAGTCATTAGTAAGAAATTAAGGAATTAACCTAAGTTCTAGACCTTATTCAGGAAAAGAAATGGGAAGTGCATAGTGAGATTAGTAAGAATGCGAATCTTAGGCATTCTTGGATAGACTCTTAGTACTCATTAAGATCTAGACATTCCTCAAAAGGTTGAGAAAAATGAAAAGCTTAAGTATTAGGTCCAAGGCTTAGGGAGTATTTGGCCTCGTTAACTAACTTTTGGTTTACGGGACACAGTAACCTAAGCACCCTAACTTCACACACGGCCAGGTTCAGTAAGCATAAAAATCAAAATCACGCAGAAGCGTTACAAAAATTTTGAAAATGACACCTAGAGTAGGAGCGGTCGATCAATAGAAGTTGATTTGGACGAGTTCCCAGCGCGGAGAGGTGGGAAATTCCCCTCGAAGATGCGTAACAAAATATCATCTCCTCGGTGCTTGTCTCTTAGGATATTTACATATCCTACTGGGGGCATGTAAGCACTCTGCTGGTTCAGATTCCATGGATGGCATTATCACGAAATGTCAATTGCTAGGGTCTGAATTCGGCCACGGAACACCATGGATGGGATTATCTCAAAATCTCAACAGCCAGGGTTCCGGGGGTTACCATGGGCGGTGCTATCTCGAAGCATCGATTGCCAGGAACCCTTGAGGATTAATGATGGGGACAAGGAATCTGATACAGACCGTGTTGAAAAACCAATCCTAAGCAAGAATTAAAAAGAAAAGGAGAGAGAAAACTCTCCAAACATATAAATCTTATACCTCTCTTTCTTACAAAACGCACTGCGAACTGAGCCAGGGCTAAAATTATCTCAAGCACGGGTACTTTAACCACAAAGTCCAAAAAACCTTAGGTTAGTTCTTTTAGGCCTTAAAAACCTTTGCTAAGGATTGAGGCTGAGGCTAGACAGATCTGGATCATGGTTGGTACTAGAGTACCTTTTAAGCCTATGGTTGGCATTTTGACCTAATCTAGGTTTCAAAAGAGAAAGCACTTATCTGAAATCATTAAGAACTTCATGGTCTAGAACAATGGTTGAAACCTTAAAATTTTGCTGAGGGACTAGCAATAGCTAGGCATGGGGGTATGATGAGAACCTCATCGTGAACCCTAACTAGCACAATCTAATCCAAATATGTGTGAAAAAGCTCCTACAAAACCCAAAGAGAGGCTTAACTCAGAGAATTCTAAGTTAAAGGATAAAACAAATCATCAGGGGTAAAACTGTAGTTTCACCAATGCAAGTATGCAAACAGGGTAATTAAGGGTCAAAACATAGGTTAAACAAGCTTAATAAGAAGGGAAGTGGGATGATCTGATCTGAAAGGGGTTATAGCAACTTCTAGGAATTAAATGACATTCTGTAACCCTAAAACAAACACACTTTAATTCACGAGGTTCGAGGTAGAATAAAAATCAACTAAACCCTCTAAAATTCATAGAAAAATATCTCCTAGCGTTTAGAACCTTCAATTTGGCATTTGAAACCTATTTTGACCTAAAAAGAGAACCATGCCCAATTAATGACTAAATTTGGATTTTTGCGCAAATTGACCGATCAAACATGATCCAACCTAAAATCAAAATTCACCATTAAAATCCTTAGGTTCAAATTAGTGTAGTATAAAAACTTGGGCCTAAGAAAAGACCATCTTGACCAACTTTACAAATTGGTCCTCTTAATTTACTTTTTGACCCTTATCTTTTGAAACCTTACGTTTAGGCCCCCAACTTCTCGTCGTTCCTTGCAGAACGGTCCTCCCTGCCACTTCTGCGCAGCACCATGCCTCCGGCGACCTTGCACGGAGGATGGCGCCGCGCAGGGCAGGGTGGCTGTCCTCTAGAACAGACGGGGGGTTCCCTGCGACGTCCTTTGTCGCAAGGACCCTCCCCTGCCCTCTGCCATCAACCATGCCTCTCGTGAGAACGTACGAAAGGCATGGGTATCCTCTCCGACCACTCTCCGGCGAGGCTGGCACATCACCACCTCAGTCCCCTCTCCGCACCAAGGCCTTTATAAGGAGCGGCAATGTCTGCCGACTCTTTCAAGCTTCCTCTGGCGAAGAAGTACCTCGCACTTCACCTCTTCCTCCTCCGGTCAGAGCGCCTGAAGCTTCCAGCGATCTCCTCCTCCACCTCCTCGTCGCTCTGCTGCCCTACCTGCAGCAGAGTTTACTCTACCCTGTCGTCCGCGCCAGGCCGTACCAGCTAGCACCCTCCGACCACCTCCTTGTCGCCGATACCCTCCTCCTGGACATCTTCGTCCTTAGCTCCGGCAGGCACAAGCCGGGTGCTACTCTCTCCCCCTTCATCGAGTAAATAGGTACAAAGTTTTCTCTCTCTCTCCCTTGTATTTTCCCCTTCTAATTTGCCATTTCAACCACCCGACTGCTACTGTCAAACTCCATCTTCCCCATCTCCGATTGCCTTCTCCGACGAGGCCATCCCACTTCCACAGACCTCCTCATCCTTCGCCGACCAGCCCAGAGGCTCCCCCTCACTCCACTCGACCATTCTCCCCACTCCATACACCGCCACTCACCGCCCGACCACCCCCCGAACAAACCCATCTTCCCGCACACGTTCTGACCTAGGTCCATCGCCGCAAGCATTCTCGTGCCTCGCCGACCCCCACACTGGCTTCGCCACACTCCGGCGAAGCTTTCCACGTTATCTAACTTGGCCGAGAGGCCGTCTCTGTGTATTTAGGTCAGCAGCCCCTCGCCGCCATTGCTAAGCTGCTGCATATCCTTCGCTCGCAACTCCAGGCTTCCTCTAGCCTAGGCGCACATCCCAGGCAGCGCGGATTGTTGCTGCGAATACGCCCAGGCTTTCGATTTGGGTTGCGAGCCTCGCAGTTGCCCCAATTGGTAGCAGCGTCCTTAGCCACGGGCGCGACATCTGGAGGTGGGACTTTAGTCCCACCTCGTGAGTGTGCGGCCGTGCACCCACACTTATATTGAAAAAGTGTATCAGGCTATTTGCCTTCGATACACAGGGGTCAGGTCCCTCTCACCTGCATGCAGCGCGCCATGCGCTCGCTCACCCTCGCCCGCGCTTACCCCCCGCGGGTCTGGGCCGGATCCGACTACCCGACCAAGCACTCCTCGCCCACCACCGCATGCCGGTAGGCCTGGTCCCGGGCGCGCTACCCGAACCCGATTACCCGACTCTGGGAGAGCATTCCTAAGAGAGATTCTGAGAAAGAGAGAGACGTGGGGAAGGGGTAGGGGTAGGTTTTGCACTGACCACTGTGTGTGCACGCAGGAAAGAAAGAAAGAAAGAAGAAGAAGCAAGCTAAGAAAGAGAGGAGCAGCCGAAGCCTTAGCCGCACTGAGCAGCTGAAGAAGAAAGGAAGGAGAGGAGCTAAAGAAGAAGAGAAGAAGCCGCACTATAGCAACCCACAGTTAAGTCGTCTGAGCATCAAATCAGACAATGGAAGGTTAGCGGCTAGAGCAGAAAGAAGAGGAAAAGAAAAGGAGCAGAAGCAAAGAAGAAGAAGAAAAGATAAGGAAGAAAAAGAAGAAAGAAGACACAAGAAAAGAGAAGAGAAGAAAGAAGGAAGCAGAGAAGAGAAAGAACAAGGCAGGCTGAGAAGAAAGGAAGACTCTACAGCTGAAAGAAATAAAAAGAGAGGAGAAAGAAGAAGAAAATCACCACAGCTGCAGGCTAAAGAAGAAAGAAGAAGGCAGGAAGAAAAGAAGAGAGAAGAAGAAGAAGCCAACAAAACTCTCTTTCTCTCTTATTATTTTTGTAACAAAATTGTGAATATTTATGCTTCTAGAATTCTAGTTGCTCTCTGAGTTCGACCTCGGGAAAACTTATTATTCCGAGTAAAAAAATTTCCTGTAGTAATCTGGTAGCAGTTTTGTCATATATTACAACGATCGTAAACCATAAATAACCATCACGACGAAACACGCTCTCATCGGTCACTAAATTACGTAGGTTATTAAAGGCCTGTGTATCTTTTTTCTTGTCTTTTGGCTCCCTCAGTAGAGCCTCAGGGAATGGGACTGATTTTGGCACTAGTTTGGGTGTATCGTCCTCATGAGAATGCAGTGCGCATCCCGAATGAGAGGGCGATGAAAAAGATGGGCCAGGATCAGGTTGAGGCAGATCGACGGTTCATTTACTGCTCCTCGTAATAATCGCATTGGATGTCGCGGGTCCAGTGGATCATAAGACGGAGGAGGGTTCGCAATAGGGACATAATGGGGAGGTGCTATTGCAGGATTAGCCTGAAATCTCAGAGGAGTGCTCGGAGCTTGCAGAATTTGATGAACCTGCCCCTGAGAAGGTCGTACCTGTGGTTGCGGACCATGGGGTACAAAATTTCGTGGGTTAGGAACAAGTTGGGCTGGAAGAGTGCTCTGAGATCGAGTCGTCATGCGTAGTTGACTGATCTCAGCATTCTGCTATGCCAATTGGTGTTGAAGAGAGGTCATGTTTTCTTCATGGTACTTAGACATTTCCGCCACCATTCGCATCAGTTTATCAAGAGGACTTGATGCGTGTTCTGTTTGAGGTACGCAAGGACCCGATGGCGGATTTGCCACAGGATTGGACTAGGCCCTCGGGATGATGGGTGCGGACGATCGCACTGGCCCACCCGTGGGGTTTTGGCGCTGCGGATTACTGGACTATGCGAAATTAGGATGATTTCGCCACCCTGGGTTATAAGTAGCAGAGAACGGGTTGTTCCCCAGGGCGCAAGCATCTTCTAAGCTAGAAGACGAGTCCGCATGCACATATGCATCCAAGCACACGAAGCTTGGTCCTCCATGTCGAAATACTAGCTTGCAGAAGCCAAGTTAACATTACTTACCAAATCGCTCGGCGTGATACTCGGTAAGGACGATCTTACAGGGTTTTTGGGAATAAGCCTGGCATTGGAAGGATTAGGGTTGTGACGAAGTGATAGTGTGGAGGTGTTTGCCATAGAGTGGGCGGTATTGGCTAGAAGCTCGTCCAACTTCTTGTGCACGATGGAGACTTCATCCAATTTTTGTGCAATAAGGTTAAGATCTGTGGATGAATAGGAGGGTCCCGTGTCAACTTCGTGAACATTGTGGGGCAGGCTGGTATGATTAAAGGCAATAACGAAGGCATTATTCATTGAGTTTTCACTCATGTTCTCAAATAAATCAAATGCTCTATTCTCGTCTTTATTTATAAAATTTCCTCCGCAGGAAGCATCTGCAATCTGCTTCAAAGTTTTATTTAGTCCATAAATAGAAGATCTGGGCTGCATGCCACTTAGGCAGACCATGGTGTGGACATTTCCTGAGGAGGTCAATATACCTTTCCCAAGCCTCATGAAACTGCTCGCCATTTTGTTGCGTGAAAGAAGTTATAGCCCGGCGAAGCGCATTAGTTCGCTCGATTGGGAAGAATTTCTTGAGAAATGCTGTTCGCATCTCTTCCCAAGAATAGATGGTTCTCCCATGGGTGCACAACCATTGCGACGCTTTATCCCGCAACGAAAACGGGAACATTTTCATGAGGACAATTGATAACCTGATGTTTCTTGGTTTAACAGTTTCAGCTAATCAGGTTAAGTTTTCCAAATGGAGAAAGGGATCTTCACTTGCAAGACCATGGAAGTGAAAGTTAATCAAGCCAATGACATTAGGTTTTAATTCAAAATCATCCCCGCCCATGAGGACCCGAATTTGCCCAATGGTCTCTGTAACAGCGGGATTTTGATAAGAGCTAAGAGACCTAGGCTCCTCCCGTTTGAGAGGGTTTTGCATTTCCTCCAAGGTTTCCCTAATGACTTCAATCTGCTCATTATACATTTCCATTTGGACTTGGAGGTGGGTTATGGGGTCTACGGCTTCACCACCACCTGGTGGAAATTGAAGGGGGCGGTTTCCTCCCTCGGGATTTAGGGGTGGGCGTGCAGCCATGTTTGTGGAGGATGACGATTCAGTTTCTATCCTTCTAGAATTATCAGATAATTCAAACAATTCAGGGTTTTGTGACCTCCTCCCAAACATGCACTACCGCAGGAAGAATTGGGGAGATAATAAGGGAAAAGGAGATGAGAGAAACAATGCCGTACGGGTACACTTGATGATAAATCAAAGCAATTAGCTTCCTAACCTCTACAAAGTGCCCTTAGACCTAAAGATCTAAGTTACCTACTATCACAACCTACAGAACCAAATGAGAGCACCGTGGAACCACCGGGCCAGATTGAAAGGCCGTTTGCCCCAGTCTTAGACACTCAATAGCACGCGGGAACCCACGCCAGCATGTAGGCGCTACACGTAGGTAGTTTGACCTCCAATCCTTAATAGGGGTTAAGTTGCTACTAGTTTTAATTTAGAGGCTTAGGATCAAGTGCTCCATGAATGTGAAGAGCGTTGTATACGGGTAATGCCCAAGTGCGTTGATTTTAAGAGTGTGTAAATCAAGCATGCAACGGGGAAATCTCCCCGAATTAGAGCTTTAGATGGTGAATGGCTTTTAGAATTTCAGCCTTAAGTAATATGGATTTTAGGATTCCACTGAGTTACCAATTCAACCAATCTTTGGGTTTTGAGAAAACACAAGTTCTTTTATGCCCAACAAACCCTTCTTCAATGTGAATTAGTTAATGCATGCTAAAAATGCAATGGACTTCCCTAGATGGAAATTGCTATGTGTGGATGCACGAGTCTATTTTAAGTCAATGTGAAAGGAAGCCAAAGCACTTCAATTCAAGTGCTCCCAATCACCAAAATGATATTCCACACAAGGCTCAACCACTAAATGATGTAAAGAAAATTAAAATATTAGGGTTGAAATATTCGGGATCAAATCTAAGACAATTGAAAAGTCGTGGTGGGGTTGGAATCAACTCAATTCCAAGTCTCCCCACAAAAAATGTGATCCCGAAATGTGAATAAATGAGGCAAGGAAGGATGGAAATCAATTAATTTTATCTTGCCTCAAAGAAAACTTCACACAATGAAGGATCTAAGAATCAAGATTCTAGGATTTTCGCTATGCAAAGTTTGCGGAAAATCAAGGGGCGGTGGGGGTGATAGCAAGCAATCAACAAGTGATTTTTAATCCACTTGCTCCAAGAAATTCCCAAGATGTGTTTTTAGGTTTTATTATATATATTTTTTCTTTTTTTTATAGGTGACAAGATAACCTAAGTTATTAAGAGGAAGACACCTACCTATTCAGCAACATGGGCGAAGCTCCAATGCGATGCCGACGACTTCACGCTCTCGCACTCACCTTGGATTTGCCCATGTCTCTGACCTTCTCTGCTTGTCTCCTCCTTGCAACTGGTTTACCTGCACACAAGCAAACAAAACACCTGTGAAAAGAAGGGTGTGGGAAGAGAAAATTAAAGGAATGAGAGTAGAAACTTACCTTAATTTGCGCCTCTCCGGCAACGGCGCCAAAAAAGCGTGGTGCGACTCGAATAGGTTTTGTTAATATGGTGATATTATCGTTGAAATTAGTATAGTAATTTAACCTAAATCGAGTCTAACCAGCTTCACAAAAATTTTTAACCTGGCATTCTTGATTTTATCTCGGTCGCTTTTAGGCCCAAGGTCGATCTCAGGGAGGCGGGAATTTGAAGATCAAGGAGTTTCTATGCCTTTCCTAAAACATATCGCTTCCTTGCGTTTATTATGTTTTTGGTTTTTTCTATTTTTAAGATTTTTGTTGGAGATAATGTTGTCCTTGACGTACACCCTAAAAAATCAAGTCCTTGGCCTTGAGCCAAATGGATCTTGGCTTGTAGCCAACTAGGGGTCTCCAAAAATCGATCTTGTTATTCGAAAGATCGAGTACCTGCAAGACAAGAATTATCTTTTCTCTTTTACTTTTTTTTATCTTTTTAATAGCAAGAAATAAAAGATAAATGAAAACAGAGTAAGTTGCTGGGAAAGAAAGAAACACTTAGCTTAATATATATATGTATAGATATATAGTAGATACAGAATATATATGTGTATATAGTTATATACTATGTATATAGGGGGATGGAGGTGGAAGTGGAAATGGAATGTAGCACAGTGTCAAGTTTGTCCACGTCTAGCAAGACGCAACCAACAAGACTGAGTGCTGCGTGAAGTGTGGAGTGGATGTGTGGGAGTGTGTGTGGAAGCGCTTGCTTTGCACGTACATCGGGGAATATCAGCAACTAGTGCAGATATTCCCACGATATGATGCGCGGTGGAGGGACTAGTGCACGGGAGTATGGGTGGTGGTTGTGAGGTATATAGATGGATATGGGTAAGTAGATGTATATGTAAGTATGTATATGTAAATATGTATATATCTATAACTATATATGTATATATAGATGTATATGTATATAGATATATATATGTATATGTGTATATACATAAGGATAAGAGTATGCGAATATATATGTATATATATGTGTAGGCGTGAGTGTGTGTATAAGTGTCAGGGTGTGTGTGTGTGTACGCTGGAGGAGGAGGGGAGCGCAGCAGATAAGTCGTCTGCAGCGTTACCCCGACGTCTGATGCGCACAGATGCGCGGGCGCAGGAGAGAGAGCGCTGCGCTCGTGGCCAAGTGAAGCGCAATGCCGTGCATAGCGCTGCGGGTAGGTGAGGCACAGTGACCGGCTGGCGCGAGTAGCGAACGAGGAGAGAGAGCACTACGCCATCGACTAAGTGAGAAACTTGCCGGTGGCTACAGTGTCGCGCAGACCGTGCGCTACAGTGCGTGCGTGGTCTGGCGACCGATTTTGCGTGCGCGGCCGCATTGTGGAGGCTTACTTAGCAAATACTACGTTATGATTTGAACACAAAGACCCTTAAGGTCTTTGGACTTAATTAGCCTGTGTATCTACTAAAATTTGGATTTGTCTTTAAGTCCTCGCCATCTTAATTCTATCGTAATTGGAATAAATAAATTTGGGTGATAAGTACACGACTTATCAACCCGCCCTCTGATTTGAAGGAATTTTGAGTCTTAAGCATCTACACACTTTCTTTGCACCGACTCGTTGTTCGGTGATTTTAACGGAAATTGGGTAGCTAATGAACCTTCTAAGGTGATATGGCTGGCAAGTTATCGTGGGTAACAGCCCATAGGTAGGTTGTCCAGAGCCCAGTCACTGGACCTTTCTCTTTTTCCTACCCTTAGGTAAATCTTAGACCAGGGAAGCCACCTACTTAAAAAAAAAAAAATCAAAAAGAAAAGGAGAAAAGAACAAAAAGAAATAAGCCACACTTCGTCGCACGAGTATGGCTGGCAAGTTGTCGGTGGTAACAGCTCATCGACCGGTTGTCCAAAATCCAGCTCAGTAAATGCACTAAAAATTTTCAAAACACTTAGGAAGAAGCGGAGAAGTAGAATAAACCAGGGAGATATACACTGGATTCACCCTTGTGTTGACCCCGTAAAAAAATAAAAGTAGAGAGAAAGCTACCGGTTGTAAAGATACACCTTTAGGCAGAAATCCTTTTGAGGTCACCTAGAGGCGTAGAAATCCAAAGTCCGTTTTAATTATTGGTCAACGAGTCTATCACAATCACAATAAGATGCTTAAAGCTTAGGGTTCTCATCAAATCTTGGGTGAGTTGAATGGCCGTAGAAAGCCACTCTTAAACCCTAAAATTTGAAAATCCAAAAAAATTAGAAAAGAGTGAAAAGAGAAAAAGAATTTTTCTTTGAATAAAGCTAGGGCTTGAGGCGGTTTGCATTTTGGCTGATACCCGAGGACTGTTATGTCTTTGAAAGTTCAGTTCCTAAGTATACAATTTCTTAATGATTGAAAATAACTCAGATCCAAATAATCCAACCTAATTCTTTTATAAATAGCATATAGTTTTTGCTAGGGACTAGCAAAAGATAGGCATGGGGGTATGATGTAAACACATTTATATTACTTAAGATGTCTATTTATGCATGTTCTTAAGCATAGGATTTCATTTCATGATATAAATATTGCATAACATGCATCATCTTGCATTTAGAATAGTTTGAATAAAATGGAGGTTAATTGTCTCCTTTTATGTGCTTGGATAGGGTAAACATTTTATCGGGGCCTCGGATCGAAGATCCAACCGTATGGATGTGATCAGGGTGACGATTGAAGTTCAACAACTCCAAGATCGCCCTAATCAGGCATCCGTAGCATCAGATAGTGACCGGGGAACCCTAGAAGATCAAGGGCCAGGATGGTGTAAATTCGCACTTCAGATGACAAATCCGACCGCACGGATGAATTCGGATCGACGATCGTAGCCCAACGACACAAAAATCGAGTCAATCCAACATCCGTGGCACTATCCACAACTTCCAGAAGATAGACGGCCAAGATGGCGCCACATGGCGCCATCTCGGCCGCCCAAACAGCCGCTTACATTCTATGAAGACCCCGCACCAACTCGCTCTCCGCCGTTGGATCTCAATCCAACGGCTATGGTTAGACGTGCCTAAAAGTGCCCGCTCGACCATCCACGCCTCGTAGCGCAGCGGTCGAACGCGTTTACGCGAGGTGCGGGCGCGGGTTCGAGCAGCAGCGAAGGGCTGGAAGGCGCGGGCGATTGAGCGCGAGAGGGCGTTGGATCTTGATCGGACGGCCGCGCACGCCCGATAGTGTTCACGCGCAGCATGGACGTGCGATCACACGCGCCAGGCGGGTGCAGCAGCAGGCGAAGATGAGTCTTAAGCCGTCCGATCTCGCGATCGGACGGCTGAGATCTTATGAACGTGCGTTGGCATTGAGGAAGTGGGCAGTTGAGGAGCCACGCGTAGGCGTGGAAGCTACGCTCACGTTGGGGGCCTTAGTGACGGATTTATCTGTCACTAAAGACCCCTCATTTATTATTTTAAAGTTGTAATGTCCATTTTGCCCCCACTCCTTGCAACTATAAAAGGAGATCCCCTCCATACAAAATTCTCATCCCTTCCTTCTCTTCTCTACCCCTCCAAAGCTCAAGAGAAGCTTGTCCCACACTCGGGATGCTTCTCACGAGATAAAGTCCAAATTTTTGTCCCCCTTCGGAAATGGATCCCGCGACGACGACGGCGTGCTACTCCGTTCCCGTTCTTCTACTTTGTCCTGTTTCGTCCTCCTTCGTCCCAGCATCATCTCGTCTGGCTCGTCCTCCAAGCGACCGTCGAGGAAGATTTCTCTCTCCCTATTCTTTTTACTACTTTCTAGTATAGATTTACTGCTTTCTAGAGTAGTTTTGCTCGTCCTCCAAGCAATCGTCGAGGATGACATTTCTCCCTCCATTCTTTTAATGCTTTCTAGAGTAAATTTATCGCTTTCTAGTGCAATTGTTTTATGCTTTCTAGTTGTAATGAACAATCTCCTTAATGATAAATTCTTTGTTTATTCTACATCTCATTTTGATTTCTATGTGTAATTTTCTCTCTCTTACCCTCTCTCTCTTTTATTTATTGTAAATAATTAGATAGTTTTAAATTGAATTACTTCGTGACAAATAAAAAGAAACACGTAGTTTTTAAATCAAATGTCCGCCTCCTTGTGTTCGACCCAGAATTTTAATTTCGATATAAATTTTATTTGTTGAACACGAATTCTTCACTTTCAAACTACAACGATAGGTTTTCCAAAATCGAACACGTTAACGTAGCAATTCGTGCGTTCAACAACTGCCTTGACTTTATTTGGCTAATCTGTGAAGTCGGTTTGAGGACCTAAATCGCTCTAAGAAAGAGAAAGACTCTTTACCTTGTGTTTGCTGGGTGTATGCTTGGTAGGCGCTCACTTAGGATAAGGCTTATTTTTGACCCTGAACCTAAGAGACTCTTTAGAAGAGCCAACCAAGAGAGAAGAAAGATGGCAGAAGAGAGATAGGAAGAAGAAATTAGCATTGGTGAGGGACTATTTCTTACCCATAACTCACCAAGCCCTACCCATCGAAGGCCTAGAGAGGAGAATCCATATGAAATCAAGAGCAGCACCATATCTCTGCTACCCTCTTTCTATGATATTGCCAGGGAAAAACCCTACAGGCATCTTGAGGAATTCACCGAGGTCTATTTCACGTTGAAGCTCTATGGCTTTACTGATGAGGACCTTATTTCCATTCTCCTTAAAGGACAAAGCCAAACACTGGTATTATACCCTTGATGCAAGGGTGAATGATTGGGTTATACTTAAGGGAGAACTTTTAAAGAAGTACTTTCCTATGAGTAAAACCAACCATTACAAGAGAGAGATTATGGGTTTTACTCAGCAGGAGTTGGAGCAATTTCATGAGACGTGGGAGAGCTTTAATGACCTGCTTAGGTTGTGCCCCCACCATCAAGTGACAAGATGACAATTAGTGGAGAGGTTCTATAACAGATTATCTGAACGGCATAGGCAAACCATCGATGCAACCTGTGCAGGAACCTTCATGACCAAGACTGAGGATGAAGCCTGGACTTTATTTGAAACCTTAAGTGATAATTCCATTCATATGCCCTCTGCCTATCAAGAAAGAAAACCATAAATCTTGCAAAGGAAGATGAAAGTCCATGAAGCCGAGGATACTTAGGATTTGGCTTATCAAATTCAACTATTGAATAAAAATTTTGCTAGGCTTTTAGCAAACCTTAACATGCACCTACAAGAAACCTCTATTGCCCAGGATCCAAGTGAATGCTCAATTTGCCAAAGCACTTCACATAACACTATGGAGTGCCAATTGGCAAATCAATTCCCTGTGTTGACTCAGGCCGATTTCAATTTGACCCAGAGATTCTGCACACCCCTAGGAACAACCCATATTCTAATACTTACAATCCAGGGTGGCAGAACTATCCAAATTTTTCATGGAAGGAAAGTGATTCTTCCAACTCAGGGAATACAAGATCCCAACCTCCCCAACCCATTCACCAACCACCTTATATGACCCCTCCTCAGAATAAGCCCCCTAAAATGGATGAACTCAAGGCAATGATGAAGGAGACGCAAGAGCATCAGAACATGGTCATCCAGTCTCAGAATAAGATGATCACTGAAATGCAATCCCAAATTGGTCATCTTACTGAGGCGATGAGGCGGCGAGATCTTGGGAAGTTGCTCAACTCTTCTAAGGAGAACCCCAAGAGTAAGGGGATCATATTCAGAGGGCACGCTTAAGTTGTGACCGTGCTAAGGAGTGAAAAAGAAATTGTCAAACCTGATAGCACTCCTACGGTCACCTGTCAGAATCCCCCTCCTACACTGACCCTGACTTCCACCCTCACCTAGGAAGAGCCACATTGCCTCCCCTCGCTTGAAATCACCCACCTGGAGGATGTTGTCATTCCACCACCCCTTTCCCGACACGATGACCTTTCCACCCATAAGCCGAGGGTGCCCTATCCAAAGTGCTTATCCGCTCCTAGGGAATCATCTGTTGGCTCAATCGAAGCCAAGGATAGGACGGATGAGATTATGGATACCTTTAGGCAAGTTCATATTATCTTGCCTCTGTTGGATGTTATCAAGCAGATTCCATCCTATGCCAAGTTTCTAAAGGATTTGTGCACCCAGAAACACTGAACTAGGAGACAGGTTCAAACTAAGGTCATCCTACCTGACCATGTTGGTGCTAGAGCACCACGATCGTTTGTTTTGATGATAACAAAACACGTGTCATTTAACATTTGCACTTGAAGTCTTAGATTTCAGGTCAATTGCAAATGGAGACGTGATTAGACAGAGTTCGAGCTCGCATCCAGGATGGATTGGAGGAGCTTGATGGAGAACAGAGGAGATTCGCGAGGAGCGATAGATTGAAGATGGAAGGACAAGAAGAATAGGATAGAATTATGTTCATTTCTTTCATGTACTTTTATCTTTATTTTCTTGCTCTTTTTGTTCCTTAGAAAATCATGTTAAAGCGCCTCAAACTACCCTAACAGTAGTCCTAGGAACACCAGCACAACCCTAGGAACTTAGGTTTTCTGTAGAAAACTTAGAAAACTAATATAGGGTTCAAACAGCTGTTCCAGACGTCTAATTCCAAAATCAGACGTCTGATAATGTGTTTTAAGACGTCTGATAACAATTAGGCTGGACTTAGCTATTCTGTCTAATGAAATTAGACATCTAGACCTTAGTCCAGACGTCTTAGAAGACGTCTGATGACTTTGCTAGACGTCCAATTAGTGGACCGTTGGCTGGCTTAACAAACATTGGAGGATATGACCGCCAGAGTCTTATCAGATGTCCTTAAGACTTTCCAGACGTCTAATAGATGATCGTTTTGCCTCGGCTGACCCAAAATCTCTTCTCAGAGATTTTCTAGCCATTGCACTCTCTTGGAAATCCATTCCCATGAAAAAGTAGGTTTCCAAAAGTCCAGACATAGTGCCAGACGTCCTGTATGTCGACTGATGGACTTACACTAGAACCCTATTTAGATCTGATTCAAGTCAGGAAGAAACCCATCTAAAATCAGACGTCTGATGTTGTTCCCAGACGTCTTAAAGTGATCTTCCAGACGTCTGCTGCCAGGATCAGACGTCTGATAACCCTGTCAATGCAATGATTGTTCCTGATTTCAGCCTGATTCTCTTGGGCTTTGCTCCCAACGGCTATGGAAGCTTTCCAAAGCCATCCAAAGCCTTCCTAAGGCCTTTATAAATAGAGAGGAACCTCTTGCACATCAAGACACACCAAAAAGACACTAAAAGACACCTAGATACACTTTCACACTCTTTTGTGTCCAAGAGAAGCCCTTGCTCTCCAAGCTCAAGTTCTACATCTTGAGAATATCAAGCCTTTGCGCACCTGCTCTCCCGCCATAATTCACGAGAGCAATGTTGCACCGTCACGTGGCTCACGCACCCACATCATCGATCCGACGCACTCCTTGCAAAGGGGAGTTTCCCAATTCCTATAGAAGCTAGGTTTAAATCTTTGTTGGCTCTATAGGATTGTTGTTATTTTATCTTTGTTATTTGGTTGGGTATTCGCTTTGCGAATTCCCGTCTCCTTCGTGGGACAAAATCCTTCTCGTGAAGAGAAGGGGTTGAGGAACGTTGCCCTCGCACTTGTAGCGTGGTTGTAATTGAGGTTGAATCACCCTCGTTTAAGTGATTCGTTTAGTGGATTTGATCAACTTGGTTGATCGGAAAATTCTAACTCAAGAGGGTTAGGTGGTGGTTTTCACCCGGTTTGGGTTTCCACCTAAAAATAATTGTGTACATTGTGTGATTGTTTATTTTGTGAGATTGGTATATATATTTTATTTCGCATTTTATTACGTCACCCCCTCCTGGTAGGGCCGCCGAATATTTCTACAGTTAGCTCTGTGCTCTAACATGGAACACCCCCCAAGTTGCAAGATCCAGGAGCCCTGTATATTTCAGTGGTTATAGGTAACCAACGCATTGACAAGGCTCTGCTCAATCTGAGTGTGGGGGTGAACATTTTGCCGAGCTCTGTCTACGACATTCTGGGAGGAGGCGATATAAAGCCTAGTCTTGTCATCCTCCAGGTCACAGACAGATCACTTAAGACACCACAGGGATTGTGTAACGACCCGATTCCCGAGTCCCTACGAGACACGAGAACTGGACCGACTCGACTAAACCCAAGACCTAATCGTCCAGCGAGAAGTAACCAAAAGAGCAGTAAAATAAACCACATTCAACATGAAATATAACTAGCAGTAACAAAATACAGCAATAAGAAAGGGAACTACTACAGTATGTACCACCACAACAGTAGAACAACAATTATATCATAACATGAAGCTACAAGTAAAGAAGTATAGCAGGTAACAAGAACTACTCACTACAGTGGAACAAAAGGGGTACAAAAGGAACTGCGGTAACTCTACTGGACCCTACTCGGCCCAGCGTCCTCTGCAGCCGCTGACCCTGGCTGCTCAACACCTGGTCCTGAAAAGTAACGAGTGTAACACGTCAGCGAAACGATGAGTAGAGTGGCAGCTAAATTAAAGAAGCAGTAAAGTGTACAGTAGCTATTTTATTTTCTTTCTTCCTTTATTTACGCCTTTCTATTATTTCACAATTTATCTATTTCTCAGATCCTTCACTTAATCTCGAATGTTCCTCGTGGGAACGATCTTGATTGCAGTCTTTTCCGAACAGTAGAAGTAGCACGTGGTGCTCTCCTGGTCGGGAGAGTCCCTCGTGATGATCCTACTCTCAGTCAACCACCCTAAGGTCACAGACAGACGTAACGGTGACTACGGCACGCGCGATAAACGCACAGGTAGCTAACCCGCACTGGCACGCGGTCAGTCGTTTCCGTTAACGGGTGCGCCCAAAGCACAGCACGGAACCAGTACAAGGCAGAGCCCTCTCAGTAACAGGGGTCCAACCCCTCCACAGTAACCAAACAGGAGCCTTGCCCCTCCACAGTTCGCGCACCCTCGCCTGACTACCCTGGTTTGCCCAGTGGGCCTAACAAGTCAGTGTAGGTGAGCTAGTAGAACCCCGGGGCCCGTGGGGTAGCTAGTACTCGCCCTACACTAGTAGCTCTCCTCGGTACTGCGTACACGAGGACCAGCAAGTCGGTACAAAGTGGCCAGACTTAACCCCGGGTCCCTGGGGCGGTTGGCTCCGCTCTGCACTAAACAGGTAACAGGCGCTTCCCCTGGTACTACGTACCCAAGAGACAACACACCTCCACATCTTTCCTTCTCAGTTCCATTTCATTCTCTTTCCAGGAGTTCTACTCCTAATTCCCCGTAGGGTTCCAGCTCTTTTAACTCAGCACATTCAGGTTTCACCATTCCAGTTTCACGTTCATACAACCCATATTCTCAATCATGTTCCTTTATTCATAACAGGCATCTGTTAAGCCAATTTACAGGCAGCTATTATTTCCTTTCCACATTTTCCAAGACTGCAATATCTATAATCATATCACTAGTTTTCCAGTCCTAGGATTCATGCTGTACCCTAGGATCTATCATTCAATCTAGTTTTCCAGTCCTAGGATTCATGCAATACCCTAGGATCTATCATTCAATCTGGTTTCTCATTCCTAGGATTCATGCAATGCCCTAGGTTCTATTAATTGTTCCATAATTGTAACAAATTATGTTAATAATTTTAAAGCCACCCTACCAGCTACAACGGAAGTACTGGGGGCGTGGTCGAAAATCCCGCGTGCCTCCGCAATCCCCAAAATTGAAATGGAACGGGGTCCTATCACAAGGATCAAACACAAGGAGTTTCTCAGAACAGTATATAATTACTGTAGACGGGTAGAGGATTTTATTCCGAAAAGGACGCAACTCGAAACGTGGAAAACGGACTCCGAACGGGTCCTAAGCGGGTCGAAAATGACGAAACAGTGCAAAATCAGACGTCTGGAACTTCTTCCAGACGTCTTAAAAATGGGGATCAGATGGTACCTTGTCCTGCGTAGTCTCTCAGACGTCCAGAAGCCTGGGTGGGCGTCTGGCCTAGTTCCCAGACGTCCGATGGTCACCCCGGATGTCTGGAAGTCCCCCCAGTCGTCTGGCACCGCTGCCAGACGTCTGATTTGCGTTGGATGCGAATCTCAGAACCTGTGCGTACCCATTCCTCGCTCTCAGTACGGACGGTCGCAGAAAAGGAAGAAGACGAAAAAAATAACTTACTTGCCAGACGTCTGGATAGCCCTCCAGACGTCTTAACCGTCGTCTAGTTGGAAGACCAGACATCTGATTCTGGAAAAACTTCCAGAACCAGAGCGCTACTCGCCCTCCGCCTGCGACGCACGGCCGCGCCGCGTCTCGTCCGCCTGCTGCTCGAGCTGCAGCAGACCTCTCGCGTCACTCCGTGCCGCTGCGCCCCCGCCGGCCGGCTCTAGCAGCCCCAGCAAGCTCACCCTCACGGCTGAGCACCTCCTCCCTCGCGCAGCACCTCCTCCCGCACTCACTGCGGCTGTCGCTGCCGCCGCTCGCTCGCACTCGCGCACCGGCTGGAAGGAGAAGAGGAAGGGAGCGGAGGTGATGAGAGTGAGGGAGAGGGCGTGGCTTTTTAAAGCCGCGCGGGGAGAGAGAGAGAGAGCGAGACAGACTGCAGTCGCAGGAGGAGAGAGGAAAAAAGAGAGAGGTGCGGTGGTTGCGGGTTTGCGCGCGCCTGCGCGCAGACGCAGTCCTGCGTGCCACTGAAAATAGATCCCAGACGTCTGGGCCACCTCCCATACGTCTTAAAAAAATGTCTTGGAGTGCGTTCGTAACAGATTGCTAGAAATGTCCTTGTGAGAATGGAGGACTTCTTCCTTGTTGATTTTCTCGTGCTCAACATTAACCCATCAAATATGGCCACAAAGTCGTCCATTATTCTGGGATGTCCCTTTTTGGCCACAACCAACGCCTTTATCAATTGTCAATTAGGGGCACTTTAAAAAGGCTTTGGGAACAAGAAAATCTGGCTAAATGTCTTTGATACCTACAAGCAACCTGGGTTAGAAAATTGTTTCCAAATTGAGGTGGTTGACGACATTGTTGAAAAGATGACTCTAACACTCTTATGTAGTGACCCCCTTCAAATGGTCGTATCTAAGGATCACCCTCCAATTATTGAAGAAATTGAAAGGATATGCCCGAATTAGAAGAGTTGCTGGGAGTTCACACAGAGTCTCTGTCCCCTTCCTGGACCTTGAAGGTAGACCTGCTACCTGAGGTGGGGGCATCTCAACCGGTACCCTCAATCGAAAACACTCCTGAGTTGGAGCTTAAACCCCTCCTGAGCACACTGAAATATGCTTTCCTTGGCCTCAATAACACGCTCCCCATTATCATCTTGTCTGCATTATCTGAATCGCAGAAGGGAGCTTTGCTTGAGTGTTTACAAAGGCACAAGAAAGTTATTGCGTGGCCTATTGTTTATATTAAGGGTGTTGACCCCTCCCTCTGCATGCATCATATATACACAAACAAGTCCGTAAAGCCTTTTCATGACATGCAGAGAAGGCTCAACCCTAATATATGCGAGAGGTTGTTATGAAGGAGATACTAAAATGGCTAGACGCATGCATTATCTATCCCATTTCAGACAGTAAATGGGTCAGTCTTATACATGTGGTGCCTAAGAAGGCAAGAATCACTGTGGAAAAAAATAAACAAGGAGAATTGATTACCACCAGACCCTCAATTGGCTGGAGAGTCTACATTGATTACCACTATCTAAATACGACTACCTAGAAAGACCATTTCCCCTTACCTTTTATTGACTAGATTTTGGAAAAACTGACGGGGAACAAGTGCTTTTGTCTCTTAGATGGGTACTCTGGGTATAATCAGATAGCTGTCTTCCCAGATGATTAGGAGCGTACCATCTTCACGAGTCTATATGACACATTTGCGTTCTGCAGTGTAGAATGCCATTCAGGTTATGCAACGCTCCTGCCACGTTCCAACGATGTATGATGGCTATCTTTTTTGATATGATTGAAGAATTTGGTGAGATTTTCATGGATGACTTTTTCAGTTATGGCTCGTCGTTTGGCTTGCGCCTCTAACACCTTGATAAAGTCTTAACTCATTGCGAAGAGGCTAAGCTGGTGCTCAGCTGGGAGAAAAGCCATTTTATGGTCTAGTAAGGCATTGTTTTGGGCCATGTAGTTTTCGAGAGAGGATTAGAGGTGGATAAGGCCAAAATCGAGTCCATCTCTAAACTTTCATCGCCTATCAATGTTCGTCAAGTTAGATCTTTTCTTGGCCATGTTGGATTCTATCGGCGCTTCATTAGAGATTTCAGTAAAATCCCTAAGCCACTCTGCGACCTATTAACAAAAGATGTTTCCTTCGAGTTTGATGACAAATGTGGCGAGGCTTTCCAAATCTTAAAGAAAGCCCTCATCACTGCGTCGATTCTTCGAGCACCAGATTGGACCCTCCCCTTTGAGCTTATGTGCAATGCATTTGACTTCGCCGTGGGAGTGGACTTAGGTCAAAAGGTTGATGGTAAACCTCATGTTTTACACTATGCCAGCAAGACCCTCACAGATCCTCAGTAAAACTACACTGTCACTGAGAAAAAACTTCTTGTTCTAGTCCTTGCTTTGGAGAAGTTTAGGTCTTATTTTTTAGGATCTAAGGTTTTGGTAGATACAGATCACTTGGCCTTAAATCATTTGCTTGCTATAAAGGACACCAAACCTAGACTTAGTTGCTAGATTTTGCTCCTCCAGGAGTTTGACCTAGGAATTAAAGATAAAAAAGGAGTTGAGAATGTGGTAGTAGATTATTTGTCTAGGATCCCTATTAAGGCATCAACCCCAACTGACAGTATCTAGGAGTCTTTTCCTGATGAGTCTCTGATGGCCGTGGAGGCCAAAACTCTTTGGTTCGACAGGCATTCCCCCCTGTACTTGGGATAAGCAGAAGCGAGACAAGTTTCTCACAGAAGCTAAATTTTATCATTGGGAGGAACCTGATTGATTTAGCATAGGCCTTAACAAGTTATTCTGCATGTGTGTCCTTGAGGAAGAACAAAGGAGTGTCTGAGTTTCTACCATGACCTCCACTGTGGAGGGCATTTTAGTGGGAAAAAGACTGCCCACAAGGTTCTTCAAGGATGCACATATTTATGTGGGCGCATGTCTATGCTGCCAGTAGATAGGAACCATTGGGAAAAGGGATGTGATGCCTCAGCAACCTATTCTCCCTGTAGAGATATTTGATATTTGGGGCATTAATTTTGTGGATCCCTTTCTTGTGTCCTTCGAATATGAGTATATCCTTGTGGCCGTAGATTATGTATTGAAATGGATAGAAACCATACCTACACAGACCAATGACCATTCCGTGGTTTTGGATTTTGTTAGGGCTAATATCATTTCTCGGTATACATGCCCGAGGACTATCATAAGTGATGGATGACCTCACTTTAAGAAGGCACACTTTACGAGATTGCTCTGAAGTTTGGGAGTCAATCACATGATAACTACACCTTACCATCCCCAAACGAGTGGTCAAATCGAAGTGTCAAATAGGGAGATTAAGAGGATTATGGAGAAGACTATTAGGCTTGACAGAAAATATTGGTCGAAAAAGTTGAATGATGTACTATGGGCCTACAGGACAGCTTATAAGACTCCCTTGGGCATGCCACCTTTTAGACTGGCATATGGGAAAACATGCCACTTACTTGTGGAAATCCAACACAAGTCCTACTGGGCCATTAAGAATGTTAATTTGAATCTAGATATTATTTCCTAGAAAGCTCAACTCCCACTGAGATGGGTCATACATTGTTATGCAAGCCTTCCCTCATGGTGCAGTAGACATTTAGAGCCCCACTTTTAGAGAGTGCTTTAAGGTAAATGGCCAACGTCTTAAATCGTATGTTACTCTTTCTGATGGCTAGGTTGTGGATGCACTTTCGCTTGAGGAGCTTTAGCTCCTCCCACTCTACTACTCAGGTGATATTCTTCTATGTCTTTAATTTTCCAATGCGGACTTTGTCAAGAATAGGCATAGGGGAGTATAACTTGAGGTTGTTTTATAGCATTTATAAATATTTGCATGCATTTAGGTGCATTTGTTTCTTTAAAAAAAAATGTTTTTGTTGAGCTAAATTAGTTAGTCCTAGCATTTTTTGTGGATGAATTCATCCAAGTTTTTAGCTGGATCGAATGATGAGACAAGACCTTAAGTGTCTGACCGTTGGAGATAAGTAAGAGATACTATCTTTAGACCTTTAAAGCTTTAAGAGCTTAAAAGTCCAAGTATCCGTTAAGATATGAATTCTTCCTCGAGTGGTTGAGGATGTTGCGAAGCTAAGCTATTAGGTCAAGGACTTTAGAAGTATTTGATACCCAAGTTTGCCCTTTTTGTTTGCAGGTCTTGGTAACCTAGGCATCCACCCTCACACACTATGGTCTTGTTTAAGAATGCTTAATAAAGTGATTGCCTTAATTATTCTCTTGAAAAAAATTTGGTTCTTTAGGCTCTGACTTAGGAGAAGCTTGAAAACACAACTTGGTTGGACGAGTTCCTACCGCATGAGAGGTGAAGTATATACTGCCCTTGATGACACGATGATAACATGTTACCTTCTCGGTGCTTGACTCTTACGATATCCATCCTACTGGGGGCATGTTTAAGCATGTGGTGGGGGGGGTGCCTGAGGGTTTCTAGGTTGAGGTGGTTGTGGTTGGGGGTTAGCTAAGATATTAACAGCTTGAGCAAGCTGTTGCACCTGTTGGATTAAGGTATTCATGTGTAGTTGTGTTTCGAACAGATGATGAAGATGAGGCATAGGTCCTCTCTCCAAGAGTGGGTTAGGAAAATTAGGATATGGTGGAGGTTGGAACCTATAGATTGGTGGTGGTGGTGGAGGATGTGCAATAAGATGTGGAGGAAGTTCTTCAAAATCTTCGAATTGTGCTGAATCATGATCATCCTCTTGATGTGTGGAATAGTGAATAGGAGTTTGAGACGCAGGAGGCAAAGGATTGGAAGTGGAAGGCAAAGAAGTAGATGTAGTTACTTGGGCATCAGTACCCAAGGGGAGTACTAGCTTTGGGTTCTGGGATCTACTACCTTCCATTGAGTTGGTTTTTGAAAACGAATTTAATACAATCAGTCACAACTCAATGAAAAGAACTAATCTAGCTTAATTCACAGAAATCAGAAAATCCCAATCAAATCTCAATCAATCAAGAGACCAATACAAGCAAGCGAGAAGAATCGAATTTTTACCTAGAGGCTGTTACGCAAAATTATATAGTATGCAAATAACTATTTCAAACAATTGTACGTACCCTAAAATAGACCTAGCAATGTGCAGACCTCAAAAATCCATTGGGAGTCTGGATAAGACTGGCGTACAAATCCAGATCCTGTGGTTGTAGAAGGAGATGAGGTAGAAACCCGTGTGTTGTGATCTTAAGTGATCGTACTGTGTGCACGATTGCAATCAACACAATGCGGTAAAAATCTCAGTCAAGGTTTTACTCAAATTTAAACGTCTCCTTTTGATTTAATTCAAGTGATTATAAGATGACTTCTATGCTGCTCGTCTCGCTTTTTAATTAATTCAATACACAGGATGGTCTTCTTAGATTTTAAGTCAAATGCACTTATGGTAGGAGTTTGAGAAAGGTAAGGAATGCGTACTTGACTCCAACAATCTACAATATGCAAATTTGACTTGGAATTAAAATCTAGCAGGTAGAATATGCAACCTAAGATGGATGTCTAAGGGTATGCTACTGCTAGATAAAGATGATATCTTTTTTATTTTTTTTATTTTTTTATTTTTTTATTTTTTTGGATTTTGAATAATGCAACAAACAAAAACAAAGAAAAAAATTGATTCGGAAAACCGCGAATGGAAAACCATGTCGATGAGAGATGAGTCTAAGAAATAGAAAAAAAAGAGTCCAGAGAGTCCACAGTTATTACAATAAATGCGTGAGAACAGGCTCTCACAACTTATGATTAACAGATAGTCCTAAGTAGTATACCTAAGTCTAACTAAACTATGCTATACTACTATTATATTACTACTCCTACAACTGCTCTGAGGGAACACTCCGCCTGGACATCGGGTCAGAAGCACAGTGGTTCCACCAAGAAGACGACCTCCACCTGGAAGGTGATGTTGCTCCTCCTACTCCTCAAGTGCTGTGGAAAAACAACAAATGATTAGTAAAAGAATAAAAGAATGTATATACAACAAAGAATTAATCAATAGAAGAAAATAGTTATGTACAAACAATGAGTTTGAATGAAATGAAAACAAGAATTATATACAAATGAAGAATTAAAGAGTAATTTTGGCGTATAGAGAGTTACCTCCCCGGCAATGGCGCCAAAAATAATGATGATAAGGTTGTTTAACGATCGACCACGGTTCACATAAAAAAGGAAAAATGTCGTTGTTGTTGTAGTATGTGTCGCAAATAAAAATCGTTATCGCGTCAATTTTATTTAATTACCTAATTTTTACTGATTTATTCCAGGTCGTTCACTGGGAGGCAGTTATTGATATACATCACTCTTTAAGTCCAAGATTATTCTTTAATTCCAAAAAGATAAATTTTATGTCCAACAAAGAATGAATGAATGAATGCATGATGTAATTATGTACAAAGAATTAATTAGAATGCTTGCAAATACTAATTACAAACAAGTATAAAACACTTCATAAACATACTCTATATTATCTACCTATAAGTTATATTACTAATACCTACATATATATACAATAGTAACTAATAATACATATCATACTTACTTAACTTAATATACTAACGTATACAGTAACATATATAGTAGCTACAGCGACAAATATAAACGTCGCTGGACCCTAAAAACTATATACAAACTTTAAGGAAGAAACTAGGGTCTATAGTGACATTTATTTCACCTTCAGTGACATTTTATTCTGTCAGTAAAAATATGAAGTTATATATATATACGTATATATATATATATATATATATAAAGCTATACTACTTATACATATACTTATTATTTACCATATACTTATTTATTTACAAATAATATCTATACGGATATATGTTATACATTATACATATACATACTTCCTTCCTCTCTCTCTTCTCAAATCTCCTCTATGTTTCTTCTTCTCTTCTAAATTTTCTCTACGGCAAACACTTAGGCATTCTTTAGCTTACACTCTTCTCTGTGTTTAAGGCATCATTAGGGCTCTTACTTAACAAAAATTTGTTTAATTTACGGGCACGCTTTTAGAGGGATACACAGCATCCGGAGATCGAATGGGACCTGACCTCTACTAAGCGCGTCCTAATTTCTTAATTAGGTCACTTAAGTATGTTTTGGCACAGATTTGGGCTTAACCAAGCCCTCGCATAGCACACATAGCTCAGTACACACAAATGCTCAGAATGCTCAATATGGTCATAGGATGATCGGTTGCTCGGGCATCCGACGCCCATGATGACTGATCGTTCTATGCAATAAAAACAATAAAAAGCGCTGCGAGCACTTCACCGCAACCGATATGGTACTATCCTAGCGCCTACGCAGCACTGGAATTCCAGTGGCTGTGCAGGAATTTGTGATTTTGGCCCTCAATTCGAGGGCCATAATTTATTATAAAATAAAAATAAATTATGGGATAATAAAGTATTTACATAGTACTTCTTTATTGTATAATTAATTTAGATTTTTAATTATATTTACTGTATAAATAAATTCAATAAATTGTATAGTTTATACAAACAGAATTACAAGTTTTATTCCTTAATTACATATTAATTAGTTAATATATGGTCTAAATGACCTTATACAGAGTTAGTAAATAAGTTAAAGTATTTAATATATATTTTTATTGTATTTTATAAGCTTTATCTTTATTTTATTTACATTTAAATAATTTAATTTCAGACTACTTTATGTATAAATTCAGTTTACATAGTATGATACATTATAAATGACTTAAACTAGCTTAACTTATTCAAAATACATTAGTGTAAATATACAGTATAGATTAACTTGGTTCTAACTTAATCTATTAATTTATTTTAATTTAAACTACTAACTTAACTATTTATTCTAGATATATAATTAAATTAAGGTACAGGGATTAATATGTTTATTATATACATATAAATACGTGTATATAGTATTATAACTTAATATAGTTGTTTATAGTGTTTATTACTTTATATAGCTTATTGTACATATACATTAGTTTAATTAATAATTAGTTATATAATTAAGATATATATAGTATAATCTAACTTAGCTATTTAGTTTACATACTACAATATATACATAAATTATTTATCTTATAAATATGTATAATTTACATTATAGCTAAGTAGGCTTATTAAATAGCTTAAATATATACTTATATACATATTATACAAGGGATTTTTAGTATTTTTAATGTTTTTTTCACTTTTTATGGTTTTTATATATGTGTTAGAGGTAGGAGATGAGAAGGAAGGAGATAGATGAGGAGAAAGAAATGTTTTTGCCCTTTTCAAATTTAGTTCATTTTATTAAGTTTCATGGTATACAGAACCGTTAACTGGTGAATTCTACAAAGTCGGGGGTTCTAATTATCATGAAACTTGGTGTACATTTAAAGAAATACTTAATCTAAAATCAGACAGGTTTATTTTATTTTTTAAAATTTTTTCCTAATTTTTATTGAATTCTAAATCTCACTCATCCTAAGCCTTTCTAAAGGTTTCTAATGAGTCCTAAAGGCTTAGGATGAAACTAAAGGGGTCTAAAAGGCATTCAATTGCCTCAATGGTCTTAACACAACATATGGACAAGATACAAATAGTTTAGCATGCAGATCAAAATGGATTACAATTAATTGGATCTGTGATCAGTTGGGTTTTATAAACTAGCTGACAAAAGATTTAATCGGAAGAATACAAGCATTCAAAGGATATAAAAAGAATTCATTTAGTTTACATGAAAGCTTGTACAGAAGTTGAATAAAACATTCTACATCAAGTAGCTATTTAAAACCTAAGCTATTGTCCATATGGTTTATTCAGACCTAGAGTTTCTGCTGAATAGCAGAAACAAGCCACCCACAACAACATCAGTAGACATCAGCACAAGCTGCTGAATCTGACCCCATCATCACACCAAGTTCCTCTTCAGATGTCTCAACTGCTGCTGTAGTTAACTCATCTAAAGAGGAACAAGTTTGCAGCAGGAAGAAGAGATTAATTCTAACATGTATCTCCTGATTTAGCCCTTTCTATATCCCAGATCAGATCATGGACAGCTTGATCAGGTTTTTGAAGAAATTAATCCAGGGAGCACATGTTGGAATTAAGGGGGAGGGAATGTAGCTGCTTCTGCAGCAAGTTGCTATACATCTGGGATTTAAAGACAAAATCAGAAATCACTCTAAAGAAAAACTCTGACAAGGATTTACACTCTTATAAAAATCACTCATGAATACAATTCAAACTCAAAATCCCTTGTCAATAACATCTCATCATTCAAAACTGAAAGAGATCTGATCTAGCTCTTTCTAATGCTATAGACAACATGTAGAAGGAGTTAGATCAGTCTATATTAAAATAGAAACTTAAATCCCAGATATCTGAAACCTTAAGGAGTATTGAGAACTCCTTAGGTTGAAAATCAGAATTCTATAAGCAAATAACTCATGAATACAGGATAAAACTTCAAATCACCAAAGTGATTTTCCTTAGCCCTATCATGCATTGAAGGCATTGAAAACCTCATGAAAATCCAAATCAGATTATGGCTCCTCTGAGCTGAATTCTAACTTCAGAATCACCTCAGATTCCAAGCCAAACAATGAATCAAATAAGCATTAACTCAGTTTGCTAGATCAAAGAATTCAAAGCTCATAAATATCTAAATCCTTGAAATCTGACTTTATAAAATAAATCTGGCAAATCGGTTCCAATTTAAGCTCAGATCAAGGGCTTTTGTGACAAAACATGAGATGAATGGGAAGCCCCTTAAAATGAGTTTTGATGCTAATTTCAAATCTGAGGTTGTAAACCAATCAGATCTGAGATTAGGTCTAATGAATGGGTGCATTGCGAGAAAAATTGAGGAAATCAGAAGTGAAATGACAGTGCGTAGAGGGGGAAAATCATGAGCAATGACTGAGGGAAATCGTCCCCTATGATCTGGAATGATCAAAGGAGGTGAGAGGGGGAAAAAAACTAATCTAAATCTACTCCTAATACTATTCTAACATGCACAGCATATCAAAATAAATTATATATCTAATTCTATTGCTAATCTATCTAAATAACACTAAAGCTAACTACAAAACAGTAAAATTATTCTAAAAGGAAGAATGGGACCTATGAGTCCTTAGCCGGTGGCTAAGGAGGAAGAAGGGAGGGAGGTGAGCTCCAGCGGAATGAAAAGCTTGCTAGTGAGGCTTCAGGGTCGTCCTCAGGTGCTATGAGGTCCTTAGCGATGAGGAGGGTTGAAGAGAAGTCGGGGATTTCACAGCCGGTGGCTGTGAAATCAGAGATTTGATGAAGACAGGAAATTAGAGTGGAGGAAAGATCACTAAGAAAGTAGGAGAGAGCGATCCCCCGCGTGCGCTACCACAGAGGTGCTTAAATAGCGATTGCAATGATTCCAGGCACCGCGCAAGTGAGATTACTCGACGAGGGCATCGGCGGCAAGGATGGAAGGAGAGAACGCGCAGGCGTCCAAGTTGAAATCAGACCATAGGATGGGATCTGGGGGTTGGGGTGATTACACGCGCCGCTTCGCGCGAAGCATCAAATCAGATCGAGCCACAGATCAAGATCAATGCGAGAATGGACGGTCGAGGATGCATGTGTTCTTCGCATGAACAGTGCACGTGCAAGAAGAAGCTTGCGTAGGTTTCTAATGGGCAAATTGCAGGGTGATCCCTTCTACAAAAGGGTAGAAACTTTACACAAGAGCCTATAAGTGGTAAGAATAGTTATAGAGTGGTCATTTTGGGCTTTCAAAGAAGTCCCTGCGGGTTACAAATAGGTCTAGAAAAGTTTTCTAATGAAGGAAATGTGATGCATAAAGGACCTAAATGTAAATCTTTAATTCCAATGCCTTAATGATGTCCAAATGCCTCCAAATTTTTATATGTGCTTAATTAAACATTTAAGAAGTTAATTATACTTTTGATTTGAACTTTTAAACTCGTTTGTGTGTTCAATTAACACTTAGATCACCAATTGACCTTGTTCTCAAGAATATCTCGTTTTATGACCTAATTATGCAATTTTAACATAGAATTAAGATTTTAAGTCTTTTTCTTTGATTCCCACACGTAACCCTTTTTATGTATTAATTTAATATTGTTTAACCTAGTTTCTAGCTTAACTTTAGTCTTTTAGCTATGATGAATAGCTACTCATCAGGCATGTAAGTGCAATGTGCGGTTTAGGTACCGTGGGCAACACTATTTCGAAGTGTCGATTGTCACAGGCTTGAATTTACTTAAGAAATCCATGGACGGTACTATCTCGAAGTGTCGATTGCAAGGGGTTCTTGGGGTTTCCATGGGTGGTGATATCCCAAAGCATTGATAGCTAGGGACCCTTTGAAGTTCGGTGATGGGGACAATGAATCCGATAGAGACCATGTTGATAGCTAATCTAAGTTTAGACTTAGATAAATTAAACAAAAAATTACAAAAAAAAATCTCAAAAACATGTCCCTTTTGTGTTGGCCATCATACCAACACAGATTTATTCACTTGTAGACTAAATAAAGACCATGCACACTTACGCACAGATGCTTAAACCCCTGGGACCAACAAATTTTAGGGAAGGCTTGGGGGTTAAAGAAACCTCTATCGACGACCCAAGACCTATGCTGACCAGGTTTGCATCTTGACCAGTACTTAGATACCTTAAGGTCTAGGGGTGGTATCTCAAGCTAGTCATTAGAGGCGAGGTACGACAAGGCACCTTGATGGTTTATTTCGGTCTGGAATCTTTGGTGTTCTGCATAGATTTTGCTAGAGATCAACAAAATTTAGGCATTGGGGTATTTGATAGGTCCATGTTAATGAACTAATTATTTGCCTAAATACTTGTTGGATGACTAATTGAGCTAAAGAAGAGCTTGGGGGTTAATATAAAAATTGGATTAAGATCTAAAACAAGGAATAATCTAATTGCCATATTTAGCCTTACATTTGGTTTGACATTATATTTTCACACATTTCTTTCCCTTACAGGTACCAAAGAAATATAAATGGATCTGAATGAAAATAACAAGCAGCACCTGATCATATTTATAATTTTTCCACCAACCTCATTAGTGCAATCACGAAAATCTCAAGGTCATATATGCACAACTCTAGCTAACTTTCCAAATCTTGGCAGAAGCTATCTTTGGTAACTATTTAAAAGTTGCTAAGGATAGCCGCCAAGATTTGAGGATCGGAGGGGAAGGAGATATAAAAAAAGAGTCCATCCTCGTGATGGGGGGGATCTCCTCTTCCACCTACACTATGGAACATGAGTGCACTGTGATTGCTACGAGCTTGGACATCGCCTCCATCTCTGCTCGTGCATGTAGTGACAGCGCGTGCGTGTCGCCTCTCCTCGACTATGTTCCTCGTGACACCCACGAGCATCCCATCACCGCCTACCCTTCACCTTTATCTTCTCCTCAACCCAACACCATCAGCCGCCTCCACCATCACCAACACCAACACCACCCTCACCTCTAAAATCACCACCATTCCATCCAGGCCACCCTTCCCTTCTTTTTCTTCTTCTTTGTGGTCTTCATCTTCTCCATCTTCTTCTTTTTCTCCTCCTCCTCCTTCCTCCATTCTCGCAAGAACCCAAAGTTGTTGCCTTCTTCGATAACCCACCACCTTGCCCACTCCCTTCAACCACTCTCGTCAACTGCGCTCACCTCCAACACTACCAAGGCAACTAGTCCATCCTCGCTGTCGTGTTGCTGACGGTTGCCACCTCTCGCTGTGTTGTCACCACCATCGATCTCTGCCCTCCATGCCGCCCTTCACACCACCAACAGGCAACTAGTCCATCGCTACAACGAGCATCAGCCACCGCTACCCATCTCATCGCCATGAGCCTCTTCACCGGCCGGCCAGCACCCACCACCTCTGATCACGTCACCACCATTTCTAGGTTGCTTTCCCTCTCATGCACCTCCGCCGAGTTCCTTGCCATTGGCGAGCCTCTCCTCCACACGTAGCCACCTCCATAACTTCCCCTATTTCCCTACAGTGTTTGGTCAATTAGTTTTTACATTGCATGCCATTGCCATTTAAGATTTGAATTTAATTTATATATTATTGAGTTGGAAATTGCTAACATGCACCTGCTCTTTCTCTTTTTGTCCTTTCTCTTTGATAAAGTGTGCAACAAACTTTTTACATAACGTTATGATCATGAATAGACATTATTTGTGAGTTTAATGGCTTAAGTCTACCTATGGATACGACATAATTATTGTGGTTACAATTTATTGATTTTTGTTTGAAGGCTTTTCCACCACGTGAAATACAATGATCAAATAATTGTTGTTATTATCTTGTTAAAGTGAAAATTCCCGATCAGTCCACATCTATGGAATACTTTTCATGCAGGTCGAAAGGTCAATCTTTTTTTTCTGAACTTGACTCGCCAATCTCAATTCTTAATGTCGTCCCTTTGTTTATTATGCCCAGCTAAAGGCACTAAACTTAGCACCTATGTATACTTTGCATTTGTCTTTAGAGCTAACCGGATCTGTTGCGGAAATTTAGGTGATATCTTGTTTACTCTGTCCCTTTTCATGCCTTTATTTTTATAATGAGGACATTACATTAGCTAGGCATGGGGGGTAAATACTTAATTCTGAATTATTTTGTCAGCTCCGTAGATTACTTTCATTTATTTTCTCTTCATAAAAAAAATTCAAAAATGCAAGCAAATTGAGAATTAAAAAAAGAGAACTTAGGCATTAGAAGTTTTTTAACTTTAGGAAATGATATAGTAGAATCTGAACACTTAGACTCTTCATGTTTTCGAGCTTAATTAGCCTGCGAGTCCACTATAATGTGGATTTATTTGTCGAGTCCTAGCTAATTTTTTTTAAAGTTTATTCTAATTGGTTAAAGAAATTGGGGTGATAAGATGCGAGCCAGTTAGGAGCTTTTAAGTTATTTCGTTGTAACAAAGCCACCTAAATAGCTCAATCAACAGATAAAATTTATAAACTCGAAATCTAAATTAAAGTCCGAGGTCGAACACAGAGAGAAAATATGGAATTCACGTGCTAATCTTTAATTTGAAGTAATGAGCACAATAAATTGAGCAAGATACAAGATATTCAATTAATAATATCTACTCAAATTGATATTCAATTATAAGCATGAGTATTTCAAGAGTTCCTTAGAACAAAAAGAAATCAAGACAAAATAATGGTGATTTGAATCACCAATTATTAGCCCTAATCAGACATGCATATCAAATATCTCAATTAAACCAAATAACCCAACAGTGGCTTTGAATGCTACAGTAATCAGACGTCGGGCATGTGGATCAGACGACTTAAATGATCAAGGCTCTCAAGGCTGTCTTTGTTTCTTCTCCTCTTCTTCTTCTTCTTCTTCTTCTTCTGCTTTCCTTCTTTTCTTTCTCTCTTATTCTTTCACGAGCCTCCCTTTCTTCCCTTCTTCTGAGCTTCTTCTTCACAAGCACAAGGGGCCTTCAGCGACTAAGTGTTAACCACATATACAAAGCAACAAATCCCCCCACCTACTCTCTCACAAATCTTCGCCTCCTCTTCACTCTCAAACCCAGCGTAACCGAATCCATATTCGGGTTATCGGATCATGCATAGTGTCCAGGCCTATGTGCGTGTGGTGCAGGTGGGGAGGGAAGATAGGTCAGGTATTCGGGTCCAAGGGTATGAGGGACCCGGCCCCTCAGTGTCATGGGCAATAAGGCCTTAACACAAATCCAATATATCCCTGTGCGGGCATCTTTCCTTCACCGATGTAGGACTATCCCCACTGCTTTTTTCCTCTCGCAAGAGCCCGCAGTAGCTGCTAAAGAGGTGCCTCCAATTGACATAGCTGCTGCAGCTGGGATCCTCAATTAAGGACCTGGCGGTCTTCCTGGGATGCACCTGCGTCACCTAGAAGTAATATCAGGTTGTCTCGATGCTGAAGGAGCTTAGTCGTGGTCAGATATGGAGGCGGCGATGGCGGAGCAACGGCAAGACCCTAAAACAAGAATACGGACTTGAAAGCCCTCGTTAAGTAGCTCCTGAGCTTCACCGTAGCATGGCAAAGGTGACTGGGGTGTTGGTGTGGCGTGGGAGTGAGTGAAGTGGTCTGTGAAGGTCGGTGGAGGCTGTGCGAAGGTGGGTTGGTTGGTGGACGGTTTGCATGGGCGATTGATGGAATTAGGAGAGGGTTTTTGAAGGTGGAGGAACGACGATGCTTTTGGGAGTGTTGGCGAGGCATGTGGTGCGGTGGAGCGACAAGAAAACCTCGCTAGAGGTGCGGCTGGAGATGGGGATGATAATGGGGGCGGTGGTGCTTTTGCAGTTGAATTGAGTGATAGAGGAGATAGAAAGAAAATAGAGGAAGAAAGGGATTTAATTAACCTAATCTAACCGGACGAAAGGGAAGGATTCCCACGCTAGTGGTACGCCGGACGTGGGGAAGACAAATTCTCCAGTCGGCGAAGCGGCGATGACGAGGGAAGATAAAGGACGCTCGCTGGTATTGCGACGTGCTGAGGAGTTTGAGGAAGATGGTACTGCCACCTATTGTACGTGGCGGACGGAAAAGAGGTTAGATGGAGGGAGTCATTGGAGTTGGTGGAGATGGAGGTCGGGGAGAAGGCAAGAAAGGGATTCCGACCTCCAAACTAAGCCCAGTTGAGAAGGTTTGTAATCAGGATCTTTTTATAGGCCTCAGGGGAGCATTCCAAGCTTGGAAACCAAGCTTGGAGCTTTCACAAGAATAGGAAACCCTTATTTTCAAAGGGTTCGCATGAGGATTTGGGAACAAATCAGAGCCCGAGATGCTGCTCAGATTGAAGAGGATCTCTTCAGGAGTTCTCCTTCCAATTTTGGAAGAGATTGAGCGTGAAATCAGGGAGAACTCCTTGATTGAAGGTCGGCTGCTTGATGTGTTCACATGGCAATGGTGGCAGGGACCTGTTGGTGAAGAAGATGACAAATCTAGGGGGGTTTGTGTAATAGATTTCAAAAGCTAGGGGTTTAAGTGAGAAAAATAGTCTGATTGGACTGAAATGCAAATTAGGTCAAGATGATCTTTGATTAGGCCCAAATTTTGGTATAGATATAATTTGGACCGAAGGAATCTGATGGTGAAGCTAGATTTTGGTTTTTACCAAGTTTAACTGGGCAATTTATGTAGAAACCCAAATCAGGGCAACTTCCTATCTGAGACTCTGTTTTAAGTCAAATAGGTTCAAATGGTCAAATCAACGATACCAAACCTTATATAATATTTTTCTATGAATGTTAGAAGGTTTAAGTGAATTTTATCCTGACTAGAACCTCAGTTAATTAAGAGTCTAAAACTAGAGTTTCGGATGTCCATTAATTCTTGAAATGCATGAAAACCCATTTCTATCTGCATGGACCCTCTTATTAGTCATTAATGCTCATTTGACCTTCATTTAACCCTTGGAAAATCCCGTGATTGTTCTGCATTTATGATCTTCTGTTAAAACTGTAGATTTAATCCTGATTTAATGCATTCTTCTCAGAAAGGATATGCAATGAATTATAACACTCTGGAGGTTATGTAAGAGCAGTTGTCAATTGATTCTAACTAATTAAAGTTAGTTATGGTTGATGATGACGTTATCATCAGTACACGACTTAACCTGCCCTCTAATTTGAGGAGACTTATAATCTAAACATTTACACACTTTCTACACTGACTCATTTTACATGAGGTCTTAATGGAAATTATGTTGCTAATAAACATACTAGGGTGGTATGGCTGGAACGTTGCTATGAGTAATAGCTCATAGTCGAGTGTCTAAACCATTGTCTTTAGGTAACTCTTAGATCAAGGAAGCCAGCTACTTAAAAGAGAGAAAAAATAGAAAACATCAAAAAAAAGAAAAAATAAATAAATAAGCCACACTTCACAGCACAAGTATGGCTGGTAAGTTGCCGTGGGTAACCCCCATTGCCATTTATCCAAAACCCAATTAACAAAAGTGCACAAATAATCCCGAAACTTAAGGAGAAGCGGGAAGTAGAATAAACTAGGGTGATATACACTGGGTCACCGTTGTGTTGACCTCACAAATAAAAGTAAGGAGAAAGCTACCGATCAAATAGATACACCTTTAGGCAGAAACTTTCTTTAGGGTCACCTAGGGTTTGTAGATACCTAATGTTCATTTTGTTTCACCGTCTTGTGAGTCAATCACATTTTTCACATAAAGATGCTTAGTACTTAAAGTTCTTTCGAATCTTAGTTGGGTTGGGTAGCTGTTGAAAGCTCCCACAAAATTGTAAACTCAAAAATTCCAAAAAGTTAGAAAAGAAGAAAAAGAAAAAAATCTCTCTTTCTTATTCGGAACAAGGCGAGGACTTAGGCAATCTGTATTTTGGCAGGCACTTGGACACTGTTGAGTCTTTGTAGTTTAGGTCCTTAGTTGAAATTTTTTATTGTTGTTAAATAATAAGTGTCTTAGTGATTGGATCTTAATTCTATTTATAAATAGCATTTAGTTTAGTTTTACTAGGGACTAGCAAAAGATAGACATGAGAGTGTGATAGATACACAATTATTCGCATTAAAATGCCTATTTGTGTGGGTTCTTAGGCTTATAGATTCATTTAGCATTATTAATATTGCATAACATGCATCATATCACAATTAGACCATATTATGTAAATTATGTATTAATTAGCCAATTCTGATGGCTAGGTGAGAAGGCGATACATTTCTGGGCCTCAAATTAAAGATCCAATCATTCGGATCTAATTAGGGCGATGATCGGAGTCTAACACTTCTGAAATCGCCCTGATTGGACCTCCATACAATCATATGCAATCTAAAAAATTTCAATGGCTAGGAGGCAAGGTGTCACAATTCGGAGCCTTAAACGACAAATCCAACCGTATGGATGGGTTCGGGTCAATGATCGCTGCCTAACGACGCAAAAATCGACCCAATCCAACATCTGTAGCGTCACCTACAAGTCAAGGAAGATGGACGACCAGGATGGCATCATCCCAGTGATGTGTAATTTCTCAACACAGTTAATTAAGGTTAAAAGTCTTAATTAATTGTGTAAGAGATGGCTTAGGTTAACTTGAATTATTGTCATTTAGATAGTATAGAGTCAAGTTGACCTAACATTTAGATTTAAGTTCTTTTTAACTGGTTGAGTTTAGGTCGTTCACTTGGAGGTATAATTGTAATTTTAATTTATCATTTTTATTAATTAAATTAATGTCTAACTAATTACTACGATAATTATAATATATGTTAAGCACATGAATATTTGTACAAAGAATAAATAATTAAATCATGCGATTATTCCATTAAAGAAAAAATATGTACATGAATGATTTTGCAATAAAAACTAAGTAGAATAATGTTTATTACAATTTTCACAAGATTACAAGTCATAAGAAAGTGTTTACATGAATAGCGTAAGAAATCCTTTGTACAAATAAAAACTAAGCACTAAAATGTTCTCTCAGCCTTTAATTGGTCTTCTTCATCATCAGACGTCTGTTTAAATGGTTAGATGACTTTAAAAAAACAATTAGACTCTATTCTCTCTTTCATTTTAACTCTTCTCTTTATTCTCTTAAGCTCTCTTTTCATTTCTCTTTACTTAGTCAATTTAACACTTCAATCCTTTTCCCTTTCACTGTGCACAAATCCACACTTAGTCGATTTCTCTTAAACCCATTGTTATCCAAAAATTTGGTTAGTGGGTGGCCCAGGTCTTTTGAGGATACGTAGCACCCACAAGGGGGAAAGACCAGACCCTACTCAGCCCAAACCTAATTTTTATTAGATGTATTTTTGTCGATTTAACCATATACAATCTCAGGCCCATTCAAGCCCACACGCACTCGCTCGCCCACCTAGGCCCACGCACACAGGCACACGCCTACGCACACACACATGCGTGTGCACGCATGCGCTCTCAAATTGGATCAGATGTTCAGATAAGTTGCGCCCTACGCTAACGACCAAATTGCCCTCAACACCTTTTCGTTTTATACTAAGGCTCACGTTCCAGAATTTTCGAGGTGGGATTAAATTCTCTGCTCCTCCTTTGAGCACTACTGTGTCCAGGTTAATCTTTAAGTGAAGATTTCGATTAGCTCACAAGGTCAAGTCAAGTGACCAAGGACTTGATTGAAAGCCCTAAGGATCCTCTACACAATTTAATCACCAATTTGGTGATTGAATCACAATTGAACTACAGATTTGGAGGAGGAACATGGCTATTTCACCATGTTAGAATGTATCTTCAAAGGGTGAAGTCTTAGGTTTAACGACCTAAAGGGCTGAAATACCTCTCAAATAAGGTACTGAAGTGCTTCAATAAAGCATTTTGCAAGAGAGGGAATTGGCTCAGAAAGGGCTTCAGAATGCTTCAGAACATGAGAGCTTAAGTCTGGAAGCTCGAAGCTTAGCTTTAAGCTCTAATCTATCCTACAAAGAGATTAAGGCCCCAAGATTAGTTCGAAATCATAACAGAAGGTTATATATGACTGTTCTGAACAGGATTGGACTTCGAATATCAACAGGAACACCTAAGAACAGTATTGGGTTAAAGATGAACCCAAACTGTTAGAAATTCAGATCTATAAAAATCCTCGATAAAATCCAATCAAATCTTATTTAAACATTTATGAATCACTCCAAAAGCTTAATCAATCCCTTAAATATGAGAGTTAATCTCTTAATCTCCAAAGTTGAACTATAGTTGACCATTAAGGCTAAAAAATTGACATTCTAATCTTGAGCTGTTCAGAACAAATTAAATACCTAAATAGGTCTTATTCATCCTCAGGAAGTTGTTCAACACTCCAGCTATACTCTCATGCCTCGTCACCTGGGTTCAAAAGTAGGTTTGGTCGGCATATTAGTGCAGAGGTTATCAAACCTATCTAAAGCTTAGAATAGGTTCCTTGGATTCTGCCTATGCTTATTGAACTATTTTCTAGCTTAGAACCTCAAGAAATTACTCTCTCCAACTCTACCGGAGTTGGAGAAGACGACAATCGATCACGAGAATTAAACACTTGCATCCAATTATAGTGAGTGCTTCATGATCCTGAGAACTCAGAGAAGTATTCTGGAGCTTCTCAAAGAGTTCCAGAGGTTGAGGCTCAATTTTAGTTTGCCAGAGCTTGTCGGAGCTTCGATGAACACTATTAAGGTTCATTGAAGGTAAATTCTCAATGAATTTTATCAGAAATGATCTTGAATGATTCTTGAGGTCACAAAGAACTTCATGAGCATCTCAAATAATCCAATTGAAGAACAAACTCAAAGATTTATCACTGAATTCAGTAAGAATGTCTTTTAAGTTCGCCTGAACTCAATAATGACCCTTTTACTAAATTGAGTGAGGGGAATGACTTAGGGGAGTTTGGCGATAGTATAGGAATGAGTAATTAAGTGAAAGAACTCCTCCTGAGCCTCCATTGATAGCGAGCTCATGAGGTTGAAGTGGAATTAGGCATTTACTATATATTAAGTAATCAAGTTAATTAGATATAGCATCAGAGGGTAGGGAGTCGCTCCTCGAGATCGGAGGTCTAGGTGGGTGATTAGAACCTCATCATAAATCCTAACTAGCATATTTTAACATAACAAATCGAACAAAAAGCTCCTACATAACCTAAGGGAAGGCCTAAATCAGGAAATTGTTGAGCAGAGAATAAAATATTACACAAGGGGTAAAACTGTAATTTTACCATTGCAATACATAAATGAGATTTCTAAGGGTCTAGACACAGGTCAAATGGACTTAATAAGAGAAAAAGTGGGATGGTTTGATCAGAAAAGGGTTATGACAAAATCTGAGAATTAAATGACATTCTGTAACCCTAAAACAAATCCACTTTAATTTAAGAAGTTTCTGGTAAGATAAAAAATCAATTAAATCCTCTAAAATACATAAAAAATTATCCCCTAGGGTTTAGAACCTTCAATTTGGCCATTGGAACCTATCTTGACTTAGATTGAGAATCATACCTAATTTTTGACCTAATTTAGGTTTTTGTGCAAAATATCCAGTCAAATATGGTCAAACCTAAAATCCAACTTCACCATTGGATTCCTTAGGTCCAAATTAGGTTTATACCAAAATTTGGACCTAAGGGAAGGTTGCCTTGACCCACTTTACAAAATGATCCTCAATAATTACTTTTTGACCCTTATCTTTTTGAAACCTTGCAAGGACCCCCTTACCTTTCTCGTCATCTTCTTCAATCGGGTCCCTCTTCCACCCGCCTACGCAGGCCATACCTCCGGCGACTTTGCGCAAAGGATGGCGCCGCGCATGCATGGGGAGCCGGCCCCAGATTTGTAAGGGAGACTCCATACGTTGTCCCCTACCGCATGGACCGGCTCCCATGCCCTGTCGGCCACCATACCTCTCGTGCAAACGCTCGAGAGGTATGGGTCTTGCTCCGGCCATACCTCCGACGGGGTATTCCCGCCTTCTCCTTGCGATTCTTTCTTTGCCGACGCCTATTTAAGGAGCGACACCCTCTACCGCATCCTTCAAGCCTGATTTGGCCGAAGAAATCCCCCCAAATTCGTCTCCTCCTCCGGCCATTCGCCTGCAGGCTTCGGCGACTTTCCTCCTCCTCTCTCGTTGTCCTGCCACCATACTAGTGGCAGAGTTACCTCCGCTGTCTTTCGCTGCGCCCCATCGTACCAGCAAGCGCTCTCCAGCCCCTCTTCCTCGCCTTCGTCTCTTCCCCTGGGTACCTTCGTCCCCGGTTACAACCAAGTGGCGATTCATCCATAGGACCAAGAGAAGACCACATTCACCTGCCCCTTCGGGACATACGCATTCCGAAGGATGCCTTTCGGTCTCTGCAATGCACCTGCGACTTTTCAGCGGTGCATGCTTGCCATATTCTCTAATATGGTAGGTGATTATTTGGAAGTCTTCATGGATGACTTCTCATTTTTTGGGGCATCATTTGACGATTGCCTCCAGCACTTGGTTCACATACTCAAGCGTTGCATTAACGTAAATCTAGTTCTTTCCTGGGAAAAGAGCCACTTTGTGGTGCCTGACGGGATCGTCCTGGGACACTTAATTTCTAAGAGAGGCATCCAAGTGGATCGAGCCAAGGTTAATCTAATTTCTAAACTTCCTATGCCTAGCTCGATCCAGGACATCCGATCTTTTCTGGGGCATGTCGATTTTTACCGTCGTTTCATCCCTGAGTTCTCAAAAATCGTGCGCCTCCTGACCACTCTTCTCTCCAAGGATGTACCCTTTGAGATTTCCAAGGAATGCACTCAAGCTTTTAAGGTCCTTCGTGACCGAGTCACCCAAGCCCCGATCCTGCAGTCCCCTGATTGGTCTCAACCCTTTGAGATCATGTGCAATGCATCTAACTTCGCTATAGGAGCGGTTCTGGGGCAGAAGATTGACGGAAAACTCGTGGTCATCTACTACGCTAGCAAGACACCTGACGAGGCTCAGCGTAACTACACGGTTACGGAGAAAGAGCTGCTAGCTGTAGTATTTGCCCTCGAAAAATTCAAATCTTTGTCTCACCTTCCTTCTGAGATCATCGACCCTTCTAGACGCATCACGGAGCATTTTCCTGATGAGCACCTCTTGACTATTGGTACTAGGCTTCCATGGTTTGCTAATTTAGTAAACTACTTGGCATCACACCAGATCCCGTCTGATTGGCCGAAGGCCAAGAAAGACAAGTCGCACTCCGATGCCAAGTACTACATCTGGGAAGACCCGTACTTATTCCGCATAGGTACTGACCAAATTATCCAGCGATGTGTCCCGGAGGTTGAAATCAATGACATAATCTCTTTCTGCCATGACCGGTGGTCATTTTTCTGGGCATAAAACCGCATCAAAAATCCTCCAGTGTGGCTTTTACTGGCCCACTATCTTCAAGGACGCATACAGTCACTGTAAGCCATGCAGCCGTTGCCAAACTTTGGGCAACACGAGTCATCGCGACATGATGCCTTTACAGCTGATTCTCGTATGCGAGATTTTTGATATCTGGGGGATTGATTTTATGGGCCCCTTCCCTATCTCGGACGGCTTCGAGTACATTTTACTCGCTGTTGATTACGTGTCCAAATGGATCGAAGCCATTCCGACCCGAACCTGTGATCACAAAATCGTCATCAAATTCATTCATCAGAATATCTTCTCACGGTTCGGGGTTCCTCGAGTTATCATCTCTGATGGAGTGACCCGTTTTACCAACGTTCGTTCAGGTCACTGATGACCAAATATGGGGTGTCGCATCGAATCTCTACTCCTTACCACCCCCAGACTAATGGTCTAGATGAGCTATCAAATCAGGAGATCAAGAAAATCCCACAGGTTACTGTTCGACCTGACAGGAAGGACTGGTCATCCCAGCTTCTGGAAGCTTTGTGGGCTTATAGGACCACCCACAAGACCCAATTAGGCATGTCTCCTTTTAGACTGATGTACAGGAAGGCGTGTCACCTTCCCGTCAAACTGGAGCACAAAGCCTATTGGGTAGTACGGAATTGCAACCTAGATCTTTCTAAGGCTGGAACCCACAGAAAGCTTCAGATAAGCGAGATTGATGAATTACGCTTCGATGCGTATGAAAACTTGCGAATCTACAAAGAGTGGGTTAAAGCCTTTCATGACAAGCACATATCTAGAAAGATCTTTCACCCTGGTCAGAAGGTCCTACTCTTCAATGCCCGACTGAAATTGTTCCCTGGAAAACTGCGATCCAAGTGGGTCGAACCATACCTTGTCCGATAGATTTTTGGAAATGGAGCCATCAAGATCAGTCTGCTCAACCACAATTTCGAACCTTTCGTCGTGAACGGCCAGAGACTCAAGTCGTTCATTGACATAACCAGTACAGATTTGGCTGAGTCATCATTTATCCTCCATTCTCCCTGAGCTCATTGCGCCCAGCCAATGGCGTAAAACTCAGCGCTTAACGGGAGGCAGCCCGTCATTCTTTTTGAAAACCCGAAACCTTTTTCTGACATTTCTTTGCACTTTATGTTCATTTCTTATGACAGCTGACTTCACCTCATATACTCATACCTAAGATTAGAAATCGTCTGCAACAGTCACCTCAACCCATCCACTCACCTAATATCTGTCCTAATGCATGAAATAAGCCAAATAAAAATCCACCTAATGCACAATGAGGACATTGCAAACCTTAGACATAGGGGGGTATGAAAGTGCAATAAAATGTCATAACAAGAAAAGGTTTCTATAGAAAAAAAATTACGTAAAAAAAAATGGGAGGAGGGAAGAAAGTGCTGGTAAGCTTCACAAAAGGAGGAGGAAAAGGGCAAAATATTAACAAGGAGCACAAAATGAAAAAGCAAAGGGATAGTCATTAGTAAGAAATTAACGAATTAACCAAAGTTCTAGACCACATTAAAGAAAAGTAAAATGAAAGTGCACAACAAGATTAGTAAGAATGCTAACTTTAGGCATTCTTGGCTAGACTTTTAGTACTCGTTAAGATCTAGATATTCCTCGTTTGGTTGAGGAAAATGAAAAGCTTAAGTATTAGGTCTAAGGCTTAGGGAGTATTAGGCCTCGTTAACTGACCTTCGGTTTACGGGACTCGGTAACCTAAGCACACAAATTCACACACACAGTCTGGTTCAGCGAGCATAAATATCAAAATCACGCAGAAGCGTTTCAAATGTTCTGAAAATGTCACCTAGATTAGGAGCGGCCGATCAACACAAGCTGATTTGGACAAGTTCCCGGGTCGGAGAGATGGGAAATCTCCCTCGAAGATGCATAACAACATATCATCTCCTTGGTGCTTGTCTCTTAGGATATTTACATATCCTACTGTGGGCATATAAGCACCCTGCTGGTTCAGATTCCATGGATGGCATTATCCCGAAATGTCAATCGCCAGGGTCTGAATTCGACTACGGAACACCATGGGCGGGATTATCTCGAAAGCCAGGGTTCTGGGGGTTACCATGGGCGGTGCTATCTCGAAGCATCGATTGCCAGGAACCTTTGATGATTGATGATGGGGACGAGAAATCCAATACAGACCGTGTTGTGAAGCCAATCCTAAGTTAGAATTAAAAGAAAAGAGAGAGAAAACTCTCCAAACAAATAAACCCTCTGTCTCTCTCTCTTACAAAACGCACTACAAACTGAACCAAGGCTAAAAATGTCTCAAGTACGGGTGCTTTAACCACGGAGTCCAATAAACTTTAGGGTAGTTCCTGTGGACCTTAAAATCCTTTGCTAAAGACTGAGGCTAAAGAAAGATAGATCTGGATTTTGGTTGGTACTAGAGTACCTTTTAGGCCTATGGTTGGCATTCTGACCTAATCAAAGAGACAAGGAAAAGCACTTATAAAAATCAGTGAATGCAATTCATGGTCTAGAACGGAGGTTAAAACCTTAAAATTTTGCTAAGGGACTAGCAAAAGCTAGACATGGAGGTATGATGAGAACCTCATCATAAATCTTAACTAGCACATTTTAACATAAGAAATCTAACAAAAAGCTCCTACATAACCTAAGGGAAGGCCTAAATCAAGAAATTGTTGAGCAGAGAATAAAACATTACATAAGGGGTAAAACTGTAATTTTACCATTGCAGTACATAAATGAGATTTTTAAGGGTCTAGACACATGTCAAATGGACTTAATAAGAGAAAAAGTGGGATGGTTTGATCAGAAAAGGGTTATGACAAAATTTGGGAATTAAATGACATTCTGTAACCCTAAAATAAACCCACTTTAATTCATGAAGTTTCCGGCAAGATAAAAATCAATTAAATCCTCTAAAATACATAAAAAATTATCCACTAGGGTTTAGAACCTTCAATTTGGCCATTGGAACCTATCTTGACCTAGATTGAGAACCATACCCAATTTTTGACCTAATTTGGGTTTTTATGCAAAATGTCTGATAAAACATGGTCAAAACTAAAATCCAACTTCACCATTGGATTCCTTAGGTCCAAATTAGGTTTATACCAAAATTTGGACCTAAGGGAAGGTCGCCTCGACCCACTTTACAAAATGATCCTCAAGAATTACTTTTCAACCCTTAGCTTTTTGAAACCTTGCAAGGACCCCCTACCTTTCTCGACATCTTCTTCAATCGGGTCCCTCTGCCACCCACCTGCGCAGGCCATACCTCCGACGACTTTGCAAGGAGGATGGTGCTGCGCATGCATGGGGAGCTGGCCCCAGATTTGAAAGGGAGACTCCCTACGTCGTCCCCTGCCGCATGGGCCGACTCCCATGCCCTGTCAGCCACCATACCTCTCGTGTGAACGTTCGAGAGGTATGGGTCTTGCTCCGGCCATACCTCCGACAGGGTATTCCCGCCTTCTCCTTGTGATTCTCTCTCTGCTAACACCTATTTAAGGAGCGGCACCCTCTACCGTATCCTTCAAGCTTGATTTGGCCGAAGAAATCCCCCCAAATTCATCTCCTCCTTCGACCATCCACCCGCAGGCTTTGGCGACTTTCCTCCTCCTCTCTCGTCACCCTGCCACCATACCAGTGGCAGGGTTACCTCTGCCATCTTCCGTCGCGCCTCGCCATACCAGCAGGCGCTCTACAACCCCTCTTCCTCGTCACCATCTCTTCCCCTCGGCGCCTTCGTCTTTGGCTACGGCAGCACCGGCCACTTGCCAACTCCGCACCCCCCTTCACTCTGGACTCATAGTTAAGCTCTCCTTACTCTCCCTTTTATTTCCCCTTTATCAATTAATTATTTCGATTCCTCGATAGCACTATCCACCAACGTCTTCTCCACCTCCAACCATCAACTCTGGCGAGGCCATTTCATCACCACAGGCAGCTCCACCCCTTGCCAACTGATCCCTGAGCATCACCACCACCCACTGATCGCCCTGCAACCCTCCACTAACCGCGCCACCCACTGTCGCCTCCCACCGACCTAACCCATTTTCACAGCCACAGAGCGACCTAGGCACGCACGCCTAGGTCGCCCCGTGGCCAACTGACCCCCTCTTCACCTTCGCTGTGATACGACGAAGGTTTTCCCGTTGTTTGACAGGGCCGCAAGGCCGTTCTTGTGTCATGCAGATCCGAGCCTCCGTCCGCCATTAACGAGCAAGCAAGCTTGCTTGTTCCCAAGCTCTAGGTCGTTCACTCCAGGCTTCAGGATTCCAGGTAACGCGTGTTGAGTGGGTGAGTGCATCCAACCTAAGAACATGCCTTGCGCGACTCAGCAGCTCCAATTGGGTGGAGCTCACCTCTTACGGGCGCCAGCAGAAGCTGGTGGGACATTTAGTCCCACCTCGTAAACACAGAAGCGCGGTGGGCGGCATAAATTGAAAAAGTGACTGAGGCTTATTGCCTCAGTCACACGGGGTGAGGTCCCTCTCACCCGCTCACCCGGCCTTGTCCGCGACCACCCCCTGCAGACCTGGCCCGACCCGATTACCCAACCTGTGCACACCTCGACCACCACCGCACGCTGGTGGGCCTGGTCCCGAGCGCGTCACCTGACCCGCATACTCGAGTAGGCTCTGGGAGAGCGAACCCTGGAGTGAAACAGAGAAAGAGAGAGACGCGGGGAGGGTAGGGGTTAGGTTTTGCCTAACCATATGCCTGTGCAGGGAATAGAAGAGGAAGCAAGGAAGGAGCGGCTGAGGACTTAGCTGCGAAAGCAGCTGCGGCCAGAGAGAAAAGGAAGGAGAAGGAGGCAGCTACGGAAGAACTCGAAGGCAGGAGCAATAAAGGAGGAGGAGGAAGATGGCACTATAGTCGCAGAGAAGCTGAGGCAGAAGAAGGAAGAAGAAAGGCTTGAAAGAAAGAGAAGGAAGAGAGAAATCAAAGGCGCAGTAGAGAAAGAGAAGAAAAGAAGAAGGTAGAGACAGAAGGGAAAAGAAGCCAAGAAGAAGAAGAAGAAGAAGCAGCAGCAGTAGCGGCAGTAGCTGAAAAGAAGGAGAGCACAAGCACTGTAGCAAGTGGCCATTTAAGGCGTCTGATCTTTGGAATCAGACGTCTGAAAATAGAGAAAAAGGAGGACGAAAGAAGAGAGAGAGAAGAAAAGAGAAGAGACATTTTTATTTCTCTCTTTAATCTTTTTGTAAAATAGTATATTGTAAATTGTGATTTTCTACGCTTCTAGAATCAAGCTTGCTCCCTGAGTTTGACCTCGGAGAATTTTTGTATTTGAGTAATAAAATGTAATCAAACCGGTGCGGTTTTACACAAGACCCCCACCGGTGGGTATTTATAGGCGGTGAAGAGGGGTAGGGGGTCTGCATCTGGAAGCAATCGCGTCCAGGTATAGTGGTTTAGGGACCTTCATCTCCGACGATGGTGAAGTCACCATGCTGGAGTTTGTTGGGCTAGGGAGGATTGGAGCCATTGGATAAAATGGCGGCAGTGAGCGGAAGGATGGCGACAAAGATGGAGGTGTTCAGTCGTAAGATAGAAGGTGATCAGACGGTATGAGCGCTGGACCTCCTCGACCGTCCAAGGCTATGGAAGAAAAAGAAGAATACGAAGGTGACTGTGCACATAGGGACTTCTGTGCAATAAAAGTTAAGGATCTATTTGTAGGAAAAGGACTCAATTGACATAGAAGCTAAAGACCTAAATGTAAACAGTTGATTTTTAGGCTTATTGTAATTTATTTCTTTTTCAACTTTTTATAAATTAGGTAAATATCATATTCATGCCTTGAATTTAAGTTTTTTCCCTTTTTAGCTATATTTAATTAAGTGACTAATTTATTTAAGTTAATTAAGTACTTAGGTCATAAAATTAACTAAGTTTGAATATTAAGTGAGTAGCTAAGTGTTTAATATTTGAGTCCAAATTATAATTAAATTACAATTAAGATTAATTGATATTTAATTTAACATTTTTAACTTATTTTAGAGGTCCTTAGTATTGAATCCCTTATAATATAATTAGCCATGTATTTAGTATATTCTTAGCTAATTAACTAGGAAAACTAGTTAATTAGGATTAATTAAGAGCCATGATGAGTCTCTCATCACCCAGCAGCCCAAAGTAGGCTAGGGCCACCTCACACCCCTTAAAGACACATCCACCGATTAATCTCAACAGTTGGATCGCCATCTAATTGCTGAGATCAATTCCTTATTGTGCCTCACAAAATTTGAAGAGGGGCATCTCCACGCAATCTTGACCACTGGATCATTGATCAATGGACATGATCGCACGGGCCATGCTCGCAAAATCATTGCTTGGGCCTAAAGTGGTCCTCAGCACAGCGGTGGGTAGCAACCTTCTCAAGCAAACACCATAGGTTCGAATCCCCGTGGGTGTTCTCTATTTCTCAGCTCAAGAGGCACACGAAATTAGACCGTGCAATCGAAGATGAGCGGTGTTGAAGGATACCACATGACACGACAGCCGAGTGGCTTTAGAAACGCGAGTGATAACACATGATTGAATGCGAGCAGTGCGATTTGAGAAGCGCAATTGGCGCACGATCTGGAGCATACGATCGTGATCCAACGGTCATCGTTTTTCCACTCACCCGCATAATCCTAATGTGCGATCTCAACGCGATCCTCGATCATGAGATGAAGATCTGACGACTCTCCAACAGCCACGCCTTGCCAGTTGCTCCGCGCAAGGGTGTTAACGCGATGCGCAAGCTATGGCTGAGTGCCAACGCTTGATGCATGCATCCCGTGCGTGCATTCACTACACTAGATGTCAAATGATTTGCCCACAAAGCCTATAAAAGGTCATGCACACCCCCTTCCCCCACATCCCTTCATATTCTCTTCTCACCCTCTCCTGATAAGCGAATATTTCGTGCGATAAGTGTTTTGAAGTTGTTTCGTTGCAAAAAATTCGCTATCAAATAATTTTACCAAAACTAGAGGTGAGTTCTGGGTCAAACACGAAGAGGCGAATGTTTGATTTAAGAAATCTTCTTTTGTTTTATTTATTTTTCGTGTTTTGGGGTTTTGTATTTTTTTTTTAGTATTTTTATAACAAGAGACCAGGTCAAAATATTTCTATCTAATCTACTTGTAAAATAATAGAGAGAGAATAATTATTTCATAAAATAAATCAGGGTTCATTACAACTACTTGAAGAAAATAAAACTATTCTAGAAAGTGATAAAAAGAGAAGAGATAAGAGAAATCCTCTTCAACGGCTACTTGGAGGACGAGCTGCGTTGATGGAGCCCTCGGAAGAGAGTGGTGAGGAGCTGAAAGGAGGATGAAGGCAGACAAATCGGGAATGAGACAGGGCAACATCGCATTGGGATCTGCTTCCCGAACGTGGTGAGAAGACGCTTACGAGATACTCCACGAATGGGGATGAGAGAGAGGAAAAGTATTTATTTTTTTACTCTAATGGAGCATTCCAGGCTTGGGATCAGCTCTTTAGAGCTTTGGAGGGGGTGCGGAAGAAGTAGGAAGGGATGAAGAGAAAGTGGAGGGGAGGTGGCTAGTTATAGGTGAAGAAATGGGGGCCAAAGGGTCATTTCAAGGCTTTGAAATTAATATAAGGCTTTTAGTAATGCATGTAAGCGTTACTAAATGCGATTGTGGCTGTTAGCATGCATGTGGGTTGAGGACCCTTTGATCTTGATCGAACGACTGTAGATCGCACGTGTAGCCTTTTTAGATCGCATGCTTGATTGCAATCAGACGATTGGGAGTGTGTTCAGACGACTTAAGATCGCACACCCTTACGTTGTTCAGATGCCAAGGATCACTCATCAAATGGGGCGTTATTAGTCGCATGCTAGTCGGATGGCACTCATCGTGTCACATTGACACTGCCGTGCCTACTCGATGTCAATCCAACGTCTTTTTTCACGCGTGCCTCTCCTTAGCAGATTAAATCCTCTCAGCATGGATCAAACACGTGCCTCGCGCTTCGCATAAGGATCTCGCCCACTGCGCTACCTCCACAAATGGTCGCGGAGATGATTTTGTGTTCTTGCGCTCTTAGCCGTTGGATGGAGATCTAACAGCTGAAATTGCATGGTAGATGTGCCTTTTAGGCTGAGGAGGAAGGCAATGCTAGCTTTGGGTGGTCTGGATGATGCCACATGGCATCTTCTGGGCCATCCACCTTCAAATGCTCGTAGGTGATGCCACGGATGTTGGATTGAATCGATTTTTGTGCTGTTGGGTTGTGATCGTTGATCTGAACCCATATGTGCAATTAGATTCTTCATATGAGGTCTAGATTTTCACCACCTTGCCCTTTTACTTTTGATCTTCTGTGGCTTGTACAAGATGTTAGACTTCGATCATCACCTTGATCACATCTACAAGGTCTGATATTCAATCTGAGGCCCAGAAAGATATCGCTCTGTCCCTTAGCTAATAAAATAAGAAAATTAATATACAATTTGTACAAATTACTCTAGATGCATGACAATACATGTTATGCAATATTTATAGTACATGATACTTGTATGGAGCTAGGAATATGCATAAATAGGCATTTGAGGCTAATTAGATGTGTACACATCATCTCCCAAGCTCTAAGAGCCACTCTAGAGTTAGTCACAAGCTCGAGCTGCTTCGTTATAGTAGAAAATAATTATTTTCCCTTTCTCATCCCCACTTGTGGAGCACCTGTGGTTGTCCTTTCACCCCCATTCCAGAAGTGGATCCTCGGGTGACACTATCCCTCTTCCTCCGACTTTGTCCTCCTTCCTCCAGCCTCTCACCTCCTTCACCCAAACACCGACAGAGTGACTCATCCCTAAGCAACCGTCGAGAGGGATTCTCTTTCTTCCATTCTTTTTATCGCTTTTTATCATAGTTTTATTTTCTGCAAGTAATTGTAATGAACATTAATTTATTTTTATGAAATAATTATTCTCTTTGTCTCTCTCCTTTATTTTGCAAGTAGATTAATTAGATAGAAATATTTTGACTTGATCTCTTGCTATAAAAACACACAAAAAAAGAAAACCACTAAATACCAAAAACAAATAAATCAAATGCGAATTTTCTAAATCAAACGTTGCTTTCCCATGTCCGACCTATGACTTATCGAGTTTTGATTAAAATTATTTGATGGTTGGATTTTTCACACATAGTACAATGTGGGCTCCTTCGAAACCCTAGGCTATCTTTTCTTTGCAAAATTTTTTGACTCATTAGTGCCTTATGAAATTTGGCTGCTTATTCGAATTGCAAGCTAAGGTTGATAAAAGCAAGAAATTCCTCTCTCGTGCTTCTAAAAATCTACTTGCTTCTGCCTGGGGATGGAATTTTCTTTAGACTACTTGCCCACTAGATATCTTGGCATGCCACTCTCTACTAAATCTTCAAGCCACACATACTATGCCCCTTTTGTGGACTATATCAAGAGCATCACTTGTGGATGGAAATCCAAAATCCTATCCTTTTACGGGGAGGCTCTAGCTCATCAAGTTTGTCATTTTTGGGATGCTACGCTATTAGCTTGGTGGAGCTTGGATTCCTTCCTTCATTCTTGATAAAAGTCATAATCTTTGCTCCAGCTTTCTTTGGGGTTTCAAGCAGCTTGCAATCGCATGGGCCACCCTCTGCTTGCCTAAAGAGGAAGGGGGATTAGGCTTTGAGATCTCAAGACACTTTGACATGCCTTTGTGCATAAATGGATATGGAGGATTCTGAATTGTGATGAGTTGATTTGGTCAAAATGCCTTTGTGTAGAAATGGATACGGAGGATTCTGAATGGGTTGTTTGGTCAAAATGGATGGCTGAATGCTATCTTAAAGGACTTGATTTTTGGGATGTGTCACCCTCCAACGCCAACTCTAAAATTTAAAGTGCTATTTTGGTTGCGAGAGTGGAGGTTTCATCGAACATTTCTGCTACCCCTTTCCATTGGTTACCTTTGGAGAGATCGTCCTGCATCCTAGCTTGACCTCTCCCATTTGGGACCTCCTCCAACCTCATGGGGAGCACGTTCACTAGTGGGGAATTCTATGGTTCCCAGGTTGTGTTAAGAAGTTTGCTTATTGTGCTTTTAGAGTGATCCCTCTATTGGCTACCTTCACTTGATTGGCTTTCCCAATGGATTGAGCTCTTTCGTATCACATGCTACCTTTGTGGGAAAGCTAAGGAATCGATCAACCATTTATTTTTTCATTGTCACTTTTCTTCTTATATCTAGGAGAGAAGCCACCTGAAGTTTGGCCTCCCCCCCTCTTGATCTCTATTCTTTAGTGGAAGTAATAAATGAGATCATCTCTTTACCTTAAAGATTGCTAATCGGCAAGTTGGTGAGACAAGCTTTCAATGGGGCCATTTGATGTATTAGAAAGTCAAGGAACCACACTTGTAGGATCTAGGATGTGTCTAGATAATAACTTTTGATAACTTTTAATATCTAGAGTTTGACGTCCAGCTCTCCCTTAAATATGCTCATTCAGATGACCTCTCTGCATCCAAGCTTGACATACTTTAAAATTGGGGCCTGATGATGTAAAGTCTTTTTTTGACTTTGTACTAAATGTTCTCTCTCTGAGATTGCTTCTAAATTTTGTTTCCCTATCTCTTTTGGGGATCTTTTTGATTGGGTGATGACTAATAATTTGTTGTCAAGGGAGTGACCCCTCCCATATTTTTGTAACCCTCTTTTGATACTAAATTAGTAAGCAGGCCACACTTCGTAGCAAGAATAATATTATTATTGATGGAAAATATAAAAAATATACATATAATATAATTTATTAAATCATCTGATATGTGCATAGACATGTCTATTTCAATAATTAGAATAGTACTCTATCTTAAATAATAGGATAATAATATATGATTTGTACAATATGTTTGGATGAAATTAAAAAAAGTACTACTAGTTAGAGACTAAAGCAAAAAGAGAGAGGAATAAGTAACAAATGATGTGATGAGAGAGAGGGACTGGGGAGCAGAGGCAAGGAGTGGGAGGGGCATTAATGTTGTCTTGTGAGTATGTGTGTGTGTGAGAGAGAGGACAGAGGAGAGATCAAGAAAGGTAGGAAGCTTGAGGGGTTGGGGGAAACAAATTGAGGGATCGATGCATGGTGACTGACCCTCTTTTAGTATATTTATAGAGAAGAGATATACATACTTTTTTTTTTGCAAAGGTAAAATTTTATTGATGGGAATAACATGTTATATTATAACATCACGCCCTCCAAAAAGGGGAAACACACCTCCCCAAATGAGAGTAACATAGTCAAAACAAAACACACAAACAATTACCATATAGGTGCACAACCTAGCCTGCTTCTGAAACTATTTTCCACTCTATCAAGCAATGCCGAAGATTTGCGTGAGACAGGCATGACCAGTAAAAGACATTGAATGGAAGCCTGATCATGTTGTGCATGGTTTCAACCATGACCTGTCAGCACTTAAAACCAACATAGACATAGTAAAGAAAAAGAAAAAGATGACCACAAAATCAGTCAAGGACGTGAATGGTCGGAGTGGAATTAGCGATGGAGGCGTCTCAGCCCTAGCTTTCCCACCGTAGCTTCATTACAAGGAGGGTGTCAGTATGGTGAATCAAGAACACCGTTGACACTTATTCAGCCACCTTAAGGAGCCCCAATCCCAGACAACCCAAAGGAGAGGAGGGGTAGCCACCAGCCAACACAATCGTCGAAACCGACGGCAACCAAGGGGAGGACCTCACATAGAAGCCCTACTGACGTACATGACCTCGATGTTAAGGATGCGATCGAACCATTGGCACCCCCCTCTCCACCTCGTGGCCAAAGACACAATAATATAAGCCACCACAAAAGATGGGGGGATGTGGTGAGAGGAGGATTGATGGCGTTAGGGGAGTGGGGGAAGGTAAAAACCCTAGCCAACCCAAATGATTAGCCGAGGCCTCGTCCACTGGCAAATTACCCGGATTTTGCTTGCGACCCTGCAAATATACATCTCGTGTTGGAAGTAAGATTTTCACCCTCGACTCACGCCACAAGCATGTGTCCCAAGGAAGATACCGCACCGAGCGGTGACCCCACTTCCCTTCGTGGGTCCCATCTTCCCCTCTTTCTCCATGTGACACGTGGCACCAACCCGAACGCACGAACCCAATCCCCCACACAACAGACGCCACCCCTCCACTTCCCGGGGTACACGTTACCCCCTGAAGCTGCACCTGAGGGAACAGACCGACACCCTGAAATCAAAGCCATGTTCTTTCTCTCCCTCCACATGTCTCTCTCTTCACCACTCTCTCGATCTCCCATGGCGAGAAGCTGTGGATTCGCCCCGCCGCCGTGTTTCCTACGAGATCCGAGATCTGGATATTGCTCTCCGAGGATCAGATCCTCCTTGGGTGATCAAAGATTCGATAAAAAGGCGCTCCCTCGCCTCCAAAGGCGCGACCTTTGCGGCTCGAATCCTCATCGCGGTGGGAATGGGGAGTGTGGGAGATTGTTGGCTAGTGCTGGAGTCGATGGGGAGGGGAGCGTGGTGAGGACTCTGCTGGTCGATAACTACGACAGTTACACCTACAACATATACCAGGAGCTCTCGGTGGTGAATGGATGTGAGTAACGGTTGCTGGAAAGTTTTGATCTTTGGGAGTGGATTTGGTGTTTTGGCTTGTTCTGGGAGATGGGTATTTTGATTTGGGGTGCGGGGTTCGTTTTTACGCAGGAAAGATTGGATTATTGACGGGTTTGTGATGTTGGATTGCTGGTATTTTGGTAGGAAGTGGTTGTTTTTGGTTGTTCATGGTTGCCGAATTGGTTCTGGGGTAGTGCTTTGTGTTCGACGAAATTATTTTGGAAGTACACGTACTTGCGTATGTAGGTGTTCTTATTATGGTTTTACATGAGGATTACATACAAGGAAGTTGAAACTAGTTCCACTGAAAACCCTGCATTTTGCATACAGTTTCGTGTGCCTTGTACGTCCTACATAACTGTTATCATGCTTAGAAGCTTGCTTTTGTTAGGAAGTATTGATCTTTGAAGGAAATTCGATGTTTTGGTTATGCTAGATGCACATTTTGAATTGGTCGAGCTCTTTTCACTTGGAGCATTGGACTTGTTTCTTTCTGAAATGGGCGTGTCCTCTGATGTTATTGCTGTTTCTGTTTTGTCTTTTTTTTTTTTTTAATAATGTATGAAATCGCCTGCATGATTAGTATGTTCCAGTTGCTTGTGGAAATAGCTGCTGATTTTCTGGAAAGCAATGCTGCATAACACTAACTTGTTCTTGTCATGGACTCTAGCACAGATTGAAACTGCTTATGTACTGTGAGAAACCTTCACATCTACAGTTGGTAGGAAGTATTGAAGGAATTTGAATGTGGCATTCATGGATGTACAATAATTATTGAAGTAAATCTAACACATCTCTGAGGCAATATACTTTCCATGTTATTTTGATGGTGATTTATTGGAATCACCTGATCGATCTTCCAACCACCTAACGGGACCTTGAAAAATTGGTTTGAAAAATAATCATCAATGATGAAGTAATTACTTTTTTTTACAGTTCATTGCAAGGTACATTGATGAAGTGTACTTTTCTTGCCTATAATGTTTGTTTGATATATATACTGGTTTGAGGAGCTGATAACTTGAAATGGGGAAGTTAAAATTGGCATGACTTTTTTTTTTTTGGTTGTTGTTGAAAGGGTGCTACAGCTTATTTATGAGATTTAGAAAGTCATTTTATCTGATTTTTCCCCATTTCTTTCAATTGATCATCATGAATGGAGATTCATTTATTTGCTCTTGAATTGCTTAGTGCCTCCTGTGGTTATTTATAATAATGAATGGACTTGGAAATACATCCACCAGCAGTTGTATGAAGAAAAATCCTTTGATAATATAGTCATATCACCTGGTCCTGGATCTCCAGCATGCTCGGCTGACATAGGTTAGGCTACTTTTAGAATTTGCATCTTGTAGTCAAATAAACCATTGTTTCACTTTTACTTGTGATGTCAATGATCTAGCATTTGATTTTCTACCTATCAAAATTAAATTACTGTTATTTTTTGTTTTGGATTTTGTAGGAATTTGTTTGCAGTTATTTATTGAATGTGAGGACATCCCAATTTTAGGTGTCTGCCTTGGGCACCAGGTACTGCTTTTAGCCTTTCTTTTTTTAATAAGTTAAATCCCTTAATCTCTATATAGATAAAAAGAGGGGATTTTGGCATCCTTTGAAAAACATCCACCTGTTTTTTTCAAAAAAAAAAAGCAAAGACTTCTTTATGCTGGGGTTGGAAGGAGTATTTGTTTTGATTAACATTGAGCAAAATTGGCTTCTCATTTCTGGCATTTGGGCAATGATAAAAAAAATCTTCTAGTGTTGTGTTTATATCTCTTTCGTGGATATAATATATTGGGGATGATTATTATCATCAAGTGTCACTTGTCCCATTCTCAACATTTCCCAAAAAAAGAGAGAATAGATAGGCAGGAATCAATTTCTAGATGCTTGACAGCAGAGAATAGCATCAGATAATTTATGCAAGTGCCTGTGTAGTGGACCATTGGTTTTAAAGCATTTTTTTTTCTTGAAAACTAAACAATACAGACCACTAAACTCAATTTCTTTCAGGCGCTAGGGTTTGTTCATGGTGCTCAAATTGTTCATGCACCTGAACCAGTTCATGGACGCCTGAGGTGAAATTCTTTGTTCTTACTCAGAGATAGTTTCCCTTAATCGTCATTCCCTGATCAACTTATGAAAATCCATGCATCTCTACTTGTGCCTTTTCCCTTTATCTTCTCTCTCTATTTTTTTTAATTATTTTGATAAATGATGAAATTTGCTTTACTTAGTTATTGGATAACTTGCAGTTCTGGCGCTTATTAACTTATTCCTCGTGCATTTAGTGAAGTTGAGCATAACGAATGTGAGTTGTTTGAAGGGATTCCTTCAGGAAGAAATTCTGGATACAAGGTTGGTAACTTAGTTGATATCGTGTATGTTTCATATCCTTAGTTTTAACGTATGGCTTCTCCGCTTGTGGAAAGAAAGAACTGCACTTGCCAATTTCCTTATGGGATTTTTGAATTGAATTTAGAAGCTTAGGCATTGAGCCATTGAGGTATAGGAGCATTCTTCCTCATGTCAGAGGATTTATGTCAACTTGCATCAGGCAATCTCTTTCAAACTTAGTGCTAACATCCTGATTCATTTGCTAGAAAATACATAACATGACTATTGTTTTATGTAGGTTGTTCGTTACCATTCACTCATAATAGATCCAGAAACTCTTCCAAGGAATCTATTACCGATAGCATGGACTACTTCCTCAAAAATGCTTTCCTTTCTTGATGTCCAAGATCCTGATATATCTTCTTTCAAGTACTTCAAAGGGAAAAGTCAACCACCATTTGGATGCTATTCAAATATCATCATGGGAATTAAACATTCTACAAGGCCTCATTATGGTGTTCAGGTAGAGAGCATTTCCCTATATGTTTCACATTTTTCCAAGTTCATTATTGCTTAACTTGGATTTTTTCCTCTCTTTTTCATCGTAGTTCCACCCTGAAAGCATTGCTACTTGCTATGGGAGGCAAATTTTTGAGAATTTCAAGAGGTTGACTTTAAACCAAGGGCTGAGGTCAGTCCAGCATCCTGCTAGAAAGGTTCAAAATATTAATGAACTGCATTTGTTGACGAATATATCTGTTTGTACATAAAGGATCAGCCTAGAGTAATAATTCTATTCTTTTACAAATGCAGAGATCCCATAAGCACCATCGACCACACGCTCCAGTCAATGGAAAATCTCTTAATGGCCCATTTTTGGTGGATCACTTACCTTCCCTAAACCTGTCAAATCCTTTATCCAAATGTGCTAATGTTAAGCATCTGAAGCTGAAATGGAAGAGATTCTGTGGCTTGGCTAAACAAGTTGGTGGATCTGAAAATATTTTCTTAGAACTGTTTGGTAATCAGAATGCCAATGATACATTTTGGTTGGATAGCTCTTCTACAGATAAGGTGTGTGCTTGCAACTTTGTGTTTTCTTTTTCTTTTTTCTACTCTGATTGGCTATTTGTGTGAAAAATTACTTGAGAAGGGAGCTTTACACTTTAGAGTGTGCCTTTTTCCTGGTAAGATCCTTCTATATGTTGTTGAATTTGAGTAGAAACCTTACAAGAGCATCATGTCCTTGCAGAAGAGAACCCCTTTGATGTCTTTGCATTAAAAGGAACATGGGTGGGTATACCTGAGTTCTTGCCGTCCTTAAGAGGTGGCTTTTTATTAAAGGGAACATGGGCGGGTATGCTTGAGTTCCTGCCAGCCTTAAGCAAGGTTCGAAATGCCGATTTCGACGCCGTGCTGATAAAATTCTAAGTATGCATTTCGTAGGCATGCCGAGGGTATGCCGTAGAAATGCTCATTTTTTTATGGTCATGCCGAGGGTACTCAATGGAAATGTCGATGGTATGCCGACAAAAAATCACATAAATAATCAAAATGATATCATTTTCAAAAAATAATGATTGTGTAACAATAAAGGTATTTCATAATGACTGTGTGTGTCCTTAGACCCTTACATTCCTCAATATCGACCTTCTATGCCCTTAGGATATCAGAAATCGACCTGTGGCAGCAGCACCTTCGCCTGGCAGCATCAGACTCGGCACCACCATTGGCATGCCTCGGCATGCTCTTGAAATCGTCGGCATGCTATCGGCACACCTGTAAATCGATACTTTAATCATCTCGTCATGGCCCCCTCCCCAAAATAGCCTTGTAAGCGACATGCCGTCGGCATTTAAATCACTGGCCTTAAGAGGTGGGTTTTTATTAAAGGGAACGCGTGCGGGTATGCTTGAGTTATTGTCGGCCTTAAGAGTCAGCTTTTTATTAAAGGGAATGTGGGCGGGTATGCTTGAGTTCCTACTGGCCTTAAGAGGCAGCTTTTAGGTGCATCTACTTGGGTTACTGTCGGCCTTAAGAGGCGGCTTCCCGGGAGTGAATGTGACGTCCCCCTGCGAGTGATGACCAATCACTGCGGGTTTGATTTTTGTCTTGTTGTGTGACAAGACCGGCATTAATTGCTGTCATGATGAGGCGTAAGAGTCTCAAATACTGCACTTGCCAGCGATGTGACCGCTATTATTGTGGTGTAAGATATGTGCGCACGTGCATTTAATATCAGTAATGATTACCGAGGCATCTCTACGTTTTGGTGGCATCTTTGGAAATCTGTACCATGTCCAGCAGGATTTCTTCTCTTCGAAATCCGCGCTCTGTAAGGGGGGAATCACCCGCAACGGGGGTTATAAATAGGGGGTGTGGGGCATAGTTAATGCCCTACCTACCTTCTTGCAGTATCAGAGCGGTTTGCGACAAGTGTGCGAGCCTTCTTCTCAGGAAAAATGCGAGGAGGTGCTGTCATCACAGCCTCTTTTTCCGACGAGTGTTCGAGACGTGGTCATGTCAGGGCTCGTGGGTAAGGGTAAGTCTGCTTTGTCCTTGCTTGGCATCTCACCTGAGATGAAGGATCTGTACAGCTTTCCTTCTGATTTCCGTAATCAGTTCGCCATTAAGGTATTTTTGAGTGAGTACAGACTCGGTGGAATTTCGTTTCACCCCTGTGGCTCCCAGACCCGACTATGCTCCGACGTGTTTAAGGACTTGTTTATTATTTGTAAATATGCCATAGAAGATGGTTTTCGAATACTCTTGAATCCTTTTTTGACTTCCTATGTTATTATCGCCTGGTCCCCTCTCAACTTAGCCGCAATTGCTGGTTATTTTTGAATGCTTTTACTGCTATTTGCTTCCATTTGAGGATTGCTCCCTGTCTTGGTCTGTTCCGCCTACTTTTTGGGCTTATGCCCCTAAAAGTGAAGAAGGACAAGCCCCCGTCAGGTACTTATACCTTGTACAATCGGCATATCAAGTACTGGATATTTGGTTTGCCTGATAGTTTGAAGGGGAAAGATCGTCATTTTTTCTTTATTTCCAACATGGAGGACCACGGTATCCCTTACACCTAGCAAGGTCTGCTTGATAAGGACTTGCTGCCTAGGCTCGAGGAGCTTGACCCGTCTGCGCAGGCGGACACAGATAGGATTATTAAATTTTGGATCAATTGCTCGCTCGGAACTCAAGTGGGAAGACGTTTGGGAGGCTCTGTCGTGGGTCGTGGATTCCTATCCTACGTTATGTAAGTAGGGGGAGACGATAACTTTAGAATGCGTACCATCTTCGCCCCTACTTAATCGCTTGGCTTTTTTATTGTAGCCTTTGGACTATTCGCTTAGTCGGACACCCCCAAGCATTGAGGAAGCTATTCCTCCCACCATGAGTCTCATTGTGGGGAGGAGAGGCCTGTAGAGAAGGGCGAGGGGAGCCAATCCTGTCGCTCTAAGGAGTTGAAGAGGAAGGAGGAGAGCGAAGAGAAGGCGGAGGTTTCTCTGAAGTGCCCTAAGAGGGGACCCTTTGCTAGGGTTTTCTTGAGGGAGTTGGCAGCATCTGCTCTTCCAAGCCCACGTGGGGCTGAGGCGGAGGAGGCCCTAGTGGATTCAGCTGCCCCTTCTGGCCCACCTAGATCGCCGAAAGGGTTTATCCTCGACTCCCCTCCTTAGACCCTGGCAGAGGTGGCCCAGGGGGGGGAGCGCCAGTGTCTCTATTGCCCATTCGGCCCTATTGGTGCCTTCACCAAGCCGGCGTAGGAGGTGGTTGTCACTGGTGGTTTCCTGAGTGGCAGTGTGTTCGCGCAGTCATACTGTAGGTGGAGCATGATGGGGGTGAGAGTGTTGGTGCATCCTTTCGGTCGGGGAGGTCCCGGGATGATCGGTTAGATAGTCGGATCTGACAGGGGATCTGTTCTGGAGGGTGCTCATGAGGGCCCTGTACCTAGCCGGGTGGTACCGGCTCAGGTGGGCGCCTCGAGCAGCGCCCCCAACTTGGAAAGGCAGATGCTCCGATACTTGCAGGATGCCGTGTTTTGGGCTACCTCCCCGTCGGGGGGTATGAGTTTCAACCATGTGTTCTTTTATTGCCTTCGAGCGATAAGTTTTTCTCGTTTGCCCTTTACTTTTTCTTTTGGTGAGAAACTTTTTCCTTATCCCTTTGTCTGTGGTTTTCAACAGGTCAAGGCTCTTGGGATTGCCTTTATCCCTTTTGACGATGCTCCCTCGAACGTTGTTGGGCCTAGCGGCTCCATAAAGGCAGCTGACATGGGCGCCAAGTGGGCCATGATGGCCAAGGCAGAGCAGCGGAATTTTATCCACCTTATTGGGGAGGCCACTACCGCCTGAGAGAAGGTGGAGAAGACGGTGGAGGAGGCCTTCCGTAAGCTCTACTCGCAGCAGCAGGCGGCTTGTCAAGTGTCCCGACTACAGGAGGAGCTGACATAAGCTCACCAAGGTTTGAGAAGGGTCGTTTACTTTGGCGAGAAGATGGAGGAAAGTCTCGTCAGAGTACACAAGACTGAAGTCATGGTTCTGAGAGACTTGTCCGAGCGTCTGTAGTTCTGCACCAACGTCCTTTCACTGAAGGAGGTGTAGGTGTTAAGGGTTGAACAGTCCTTAGCCGTGGAGGGGTACAAGGCGGCTCTGCAGGAAGAGCGCCTTCGCCTAGGCACGACCATCGACAAACTTCCCGTATTGTCGGCAAGTCACGAGAAGGCAGAGGCACTGGTGGTGACCCTGAGGACCGAGCTTGCCAAGGCCCAGCATTTCGTGGAGGACAAAGGTAAGAAGGTGCTTAAGCTGAAGCGTGTGGCCCAGCCGGAACTCGATCCTGAGATGGTGATGGCATTCTTTGCCTCTGACTTGTGTATGGAGTAGAACCTGGAGGCGATCTCGAGGGAGATCGGGAAGCACACCCTGGCGGCAGTGCAGGCCCTTCTTGAGGGCAAGCGCACTTCGACGGAGGAGTTATGCAACTAGTCCATGAACCAGTTCTTGTCTGAGTTTGACCGTCAGAAATCGTTTCTGATGGTCATATCATCGACAAGGTTCCTATAGAGCTGCCTGCAGACCAGCCAGGGCCTGTGGATCGGCCAGGGTCTATGGACTAGCCAGGAAGCCTGGGTCTTGAAGAGGAGGCACCCAAGCCAGGTTCGTCAAGAGCTGTGGAACTGCCTACTTGGCCGACTAGCCCCCCTCGTGTCGTCTTGTCGCCACCTTTGATACCTGGAGCGGATATCTTTGAAGCTTGGGAATGAAGTCGCCGAGTCTTCAAGGATAGTGTAGCTGTTGTCTTTGTGTTCCCCTTGTCAACCCTCTGTTTTTATGGGCCAGTCGGGAGTGATGTTCCCGGGAAATGTAACAGACAACACTTTGAATGAAATAAAAAGAAAACCTTTTATTTTCATTGTCCTTTTTTTTATACATGATACAAGCGTAAATTACTCGCATGTTAAGTATAAGGGATTGTTTTGCTGCCTAGGGTTTGTAATTTGTAAAAGTTGTCTGGACCGTTCTTACAAATTTTGTATGGTTCCTCCTATGGGACGACTAACTTCCCGTTTGAATGATTTGGCATGGAGACTTCACTTTTACGCAAGACTAAGTCTCCTTCTGAAAACTTTCGCTTGCGGACTCGCTTGTTGTAGGTAGCTGTCGTCGCTTTCTTTTTCTTGAGTGATGCTTCCGAAGCCTTGTGTCTTAGCTTGTCCACGAGGTCTAAAGGCCAGGCGACTTGGTTATCATTGGTGATAGGGTCATAGAGTTGTGTCCGGTAGGTGGGGAAGACTGTCTCTATAGGTAGCCAGGAAGTCCTTTGGCAAGCTCTGTAACCCCACAGTATGTTTGGTAGCTTGTCCGCCCATCCTCCTTTGGCTGAATTCAGGCGGTGTTTTAGCGCTGAAATAATGGTGCGGTTGGTTACCTCCACTTGTCTGTTTGCTTGGGGGTGGCCTACGGACGTGAAGCACAGGCGAATGTCCCAGCTGGTGCAAAATTCTTTGAACTTTTTGTAGGCAAACTGGTTACCATTATCTGTGACGATGCACTGGGGTATCCCATACCGAGCTATAGTGTTCTTTCGGAAAAATGAGACTACTCTATCAGCTGTTGGGTTGGTCATAGCCTCAGCTTTGACTCATTGGAGAAATAATCGATCGCCACCAATATAAACCGCTTCTGAGCCGTGGCGGGTTGGAAAGGGCCAATGAAGTCCATGCCCCATTTTGCAAAGGGAATGGTGACATAACATGCATTAACTTTCCAAGTGGCAAGTGGTGCATGGTAGCAAACTGCTGGCATTTGTCACACTTGCGCACGAAGTCTTTGCATTGCTACTTCATTTGGTGCCAACAATAACCCGCTTGGAATAGCCAGGCCAAGAGTGCCTTGTAGCCTTCGCAATTCTTGCATATACCTCCATGGGTTTCTTGAAGTGCTTGCAACCTCTTCCTTTGTAAAGCAGTGCAATAGGGGGTGTAATATCCCCACTTGTACAATTGCCTCTAGTAAGGTGTACCTAAAGGTCTTCAGGCGGAATGCCTTGGGTCGAAGTTCCCTTGGGGATAACTTGCCAGAGTTCAAATAGGTGATGATAAGCGTCATCCATGAGGTGGATTGCTCTATCGTGAACATCTTGAGAGTAAATACAGTTGGCTCCTTCAAGGTCTAGAGACAGATAGCATCTTGTTGGTCAAGCGGGATTGCCGCGACTAGTCGGGCCAATGCGTCCGCTAAGGGGTTGTCGGCTCGCGGTACCTGCCTGATCGAGACGATCTTGAAGTTCGATAGCTCCTCCTTGACCTTGTCAGCATACAAGATCATGTTTGGATCTTGAGCTTGATATTCGCCAATGATCTGATTGGTAAAAATATTGGCAGAACTTATCTGCCAACTCTTGGAAGCAAGTAATATATCCGGTTGGCAGTTCCTTGAACCATTCATGGGCTATACCGGACAGATATGACGGGAATACCCGACAGAGTACCCCGTCTGGGTAGTCGTGCATTAGCATCATCTGTCAGTAACTTCCAACAAAACTGTTGGGGTCTGTCGTTCCGTCATATTGAGCCATGACAGGTTGCTTGAAGTTTTCTAGTAGGGGACCATCATTACCTCAGTGAAAGGGTAGGTGGTGACGTATACATGTGAGCATATGCCCTCGTTGCCCGTGCGACCTGGTGGATGATCTTTGGTATAGAGCCTCCGCCATTGGTGGACAGAGGGTGAGCCCTTGACTGCTCCCTCGATGAAGGCGGGCATGGAGCTTTTGGCAGACTGGGAGGAACTTCTCCCTTCTGGTTACAAAGCTCGTATTTTAGTTTTTCGAGCTGGTCGCGTAGACGGGTGTTCTCTTTCATCATGCGACACCACTTTAGTTGTTCGTCTCCGAGGCTCGAACTTTGGGGCTCCTTCGGCTGGAGCTTGTCGAACTCCCTGATCTATTTTATCTCGTGGAGTTTGTCGGCGATGGATTGATGTTCCGCCTTCAGAGCCACCAACCTGTCCTCATACTCTCTCACTTGGATCTCGAGGAGGGGATCCTATTTAGGGCCTCATGCAGTCGGAAAGGTTGAGCTGACTTCTCTTCACTAGGATCGACGTGCTAAGGGTGTCCCTTGGACACTGAGGCACTGGACCCCGCTTGCGCTGGCGCTTTTTCAAGATTAACGTTAGAGGAGTTGCGAGTTGTAGGGGCCATAAAAAAGATTCGAAGGGAGAAAACGTTATCGAATGATAATCGATTCTCACAAACGATGCCAATTGATCGGAGCTCCTAAGTAATCGGAGGGTCTAACTTAACAAATCACAAGCAACCACATAAGAGGAATTGTTTACCCAGTTCCACTGCAAGGGATGTACATTTGAGGGGAAGGCAGTGCTCTCAAACTTCTACTAGAATTGTGTTGGTTTACAACAAGCTCTAGTTTCTCTCTCTCTGATTGTGTGAAGAGGAGCCTTGAGGGCCTCCTTTTGCTATTTATAGTGTCGAAAGAGAATTTTGCCATAGGATCTTCTGTCGAGACGTGTCTGTTGTCAGGGCATGTTGTTGTTAGGTTATTAATGGTGATGGTAACGCCAACGTTATCGTCGACGTAGGCATTGTGGACTTTCTCACCGCTTTTCTGACCTCGACCAAACCGGATCTTCTGGCAGGTCGAATTTGTCCGGACTCGCCTAGATGTGGGCGGATCCGGATCCGCCTGAGCGTAGGCAGGTTTGGTAGGGTCAGATCTGAAGTTTCCCTACCAGGAGGGGGTGACGTAATAATTGCGGAAATAAAATATAAACAATCTCACAAGATGCAATCACACAAAGTACACAAAGTATTTTTAGGTGGAAACCCAAACCGGGTGAAAACCACCACCTAACCCTCTCGAGTTAGGATTTTCCGATCAACCAAGTTGATCAAAATCCACTAAATGAATCACTTTAAACGAGGGTGATTCAACCTCAAATACAACCACGCTACTTAGACGAGGGTAGCGTACCTCAACCCCTTCTCTTCACGAGAAGGATTTTGTCTCGCGAAGGAGACGGGAATTCGCAAAGCGAATACCCAACCAAATAACAAAGATAAAATAAGTAATCCTATAGAGCCAACAAAGTAATATTTAACCTAAGCTTCTATATGAAATATGATGCTTCCCTTTGAAAGGAGTGCGTCGACGACGCGGATGCGTGTGGCACGCGACGGCGCAACGTCGCTCTCGTGAATAACGGCGAGAGAGCGGGTGCGCAACAGCTTGATGCTCTTAAGATGAAGAATTAGAGCTTAGAGAGCAAGAGAAACACAAAATGGTTTGAAAGTGTATTGAAAAGTGTGTCTTGTGTTTCTTAGATGTGTTTTTGTGTTGCAAAGGTCCCCCTCTATTTATAGAGGCCTTAAGAAGGCTTTGGAAGGCTTAGGAAAGGTTCTATAGCCGTTGGGTGCAAAGCCCAAGAGAATCAGCCCGAAATCAGGAACAATTATTGCACTGACAAGCTTATCAGACGTCTAATTATGGCATCAGACGTCTGGAAGTTCACTTTAAGACGTCTGATTTTAAGGTCAGACGTCTGATTTTGGGCGGGTTCCTTCCTGACTTGAATCAGATCTAAACAGGGTTCTTGTGCAAGTCCATCAGACGACATATAGGACGTCTGGCACTATGTCTGGATGTTTGGAAACCTACTTTTTCGTGGGAATGTATTTCCAAACGATGCAACGGCTAGAAAATCTCTGAGAAGAAATTTTGGGTCAGCCGAGGCAAAACGGTCAATTATTAGACGTCTGGAAGGGCTTAAGGACGTCTGATAAGGCTCTAATGGTCATATCCTTGAGTGTATTCTAAGAGAGCCAACGGTCCACTAATTGGACGTCTGGCAAAGCCATCAGACGTCTCCTAAGACGTCTGGTTTAAGGTCTGGACGTCTGATTTCACCAGACATAACTAACTTGTCCAGCCTAAATGTTATCAGACGTCTGAATCAACAGTCAGACGTCTTAAAACACTTTATCAGACGTCTGATTTTGGAATTAGACGTCTGGAAATGTTGTTTAAACCCTATATTGGTTTTCTAAGTTCTCTACAGAAAATCTAAGTATCCTAGGGTTGTGCCGGTGTTCCTAGGACTACTGTTAGGGTACTTTAAGGCTCTTTAACATAATTTTGTAAGGAAATAAAGAGCAAGAAAATAACGACAAATGTACATGAAAGGAATAAAATGGAATTCTATCATATTCTTCTTGTCCTTCCATCTTCAATCTATCGCTCCTCGCGAATCTCCTCTGTTCTCCATCAAGCTCCTCCAGTCCGTCCTGGATGCGAGTTCGAATTCCGTCTAATCACGTCTACATTTGCAATTGACCTGAAATCTAAGACTCCAAGTGCAAATGTTAAATGACACGTGTTTTGTTATCATCAAAACAAACGATCGTGGTGCTCTAGCACCAACAAGATCCACCTGTTTACTTTGCATCTGGGTAGCTAAATCCCTTCTCAAGCTTCCTGCGGAGTTTTGAGTCCAAGAACACTTTTTGCCCCTCATTAGTACTTGACCTAATAGGGTCAAAAGTGATGGGTCGGATACTCGAGATTATCGGATCAAATGAGCACCCCTATGTGGATTCCCATTCCATTTGAGGAATATAGCTTATGATGACATTAGAAACTGGCTACATGGGTCAGTTGAGATCCATATTCAATGACTATGCTTAACAGTTTTCTAACCTTCCGAATCGGAGCATCATTTTTTTTTGGTAGATGCTCAGAGGCCCTAAACCACCTTAATTTTTTTTTTTAAAGCAAAGGGCGATTATCCGTATGATAACCACTTGAATTCATTCCACCACACCATCAAAGTGTTACATCATCGGTTACAAAGTGGACTCCCAAAACACCACCTGGGAAGAAATAGAAGGGACAAAATTCTCCACATAGGGCCTCTTGCCCCTAAAATTACATCGTTCCTCCCTAACCAAACACTCCACAAGACCGTCAGCACCTTAGCTCTCTCCTTCTCTGATCGGAAAGTATTTCCTCTACGATTATTCCTTCTCCGGAACGATGACCAAAAGTTGGATGTTCTATGTATCTATCCAACTGATTCCTAATCTCCGCCAGACCTGTGCAACGAAAGGACAGTGGAAGATGTACTGTATATCCTCCTCTGCCCCATCACAAAGAAGGCATCTTACATCATCTATTTGGGCCCACCTTACCCTCCACATCTTCGTCACGATCCTTCCCCTCTGTAAAAGCCAAGAGAATATCTTGACTTTTAGAGGGTTGTCTGCCAGTCAGAGTAATCTACAGTCCCTCAAGAGGTCAACATCTTCATTCTGCTATATAGTACCCAATCTGCGAAACACCTTTTCGATAACAAATTCCCCTTCTTCCCAGTAGAAAGCGTCGTTCCCCACCTTCGGTGCCCAACCCTCCAATTCCTGAAGCGTTTGTTGGAACTCCAGAAACCTCTAATCGGAGAGGCCTCCCCGAAAGGTCGAACACCAAGCTCCATCCCAGGAACTTCCCACAGTGGCCCCCAGGTCCACCGCCCTCAAAAAGAGGCGTGGGTACCTGTCGCAGAGGCCAGATCCAAACCCTTGTCAATCATCAAGCCAGAACTATAATGCATCACCCACCCTAAGGACAAGGGTGAAAATTGACTGCACCTTCAATGCCACCATCGCCAAGCATCTGAGAAAGTGAGAAGCTCTTGGAGGAGGGTTCTCCAACCGCCCCTATGTGTGAAAGGAACCATAGCACTGACGTAAAAAATCACTAAAAAGACCCTACTCATGTCCTATTAGTCTAATGATCCACTTCGTAAGAAGGCTCAGGTTAACTCTCTCCATATCTCTCACTTCCAGTCCACCTCTTGCACTAGTCGGCAAATCTCCTCCCAAGCCACTAGCCTTGTCCCTTTCCCTGCCATCCCTACATTAAACTAGAAGAATTCTTTCATCAACCCCGTGATCTTCTCAATCTGCCTCCGGCACCCTGAAAACGAAGGGGAAGTATGTTGGCATGGAGGACAACACTGCCTTCACTAAGGTTAGCCTCCCTCCCCTCGATAGAAGTTTGGATGACCAACCCGCTAACCTCCTCTCCATCTTCTCAAGCAGTGGTATCCAATCCTGCATCCTGAGCTGACAATTCGACAAGGGCAACCCCAGGTATACTAATGGCAACCCACCTACCTATGTCCCAAGCGCACCAGCCACCGCCTCCACCTCCTCGCTTGACATGTTTAAGGGGACAAAGCTTGACTTCTAGTAGTTAATTCGCAGCCTCGACGCCTCACCAAAGAGCTCCAATAGAATCCTCATCCTCTTAGCCTCCAGAGCTAATCCCTCAACTAGGAACAAGGTGTCGTCTGTATACTGTCAAATCGGAATCTCTCTCCCATTTCCAGCCTCAAAGCCTCTGATCAAACCCCTAGCACAAGACCTGTGAGTTACCCGCACGAGTGCATCTACTGCCAACACAAAAAGCATAGGGGTGAGAGGGCAAACCCTGCCTGACACCCCTCCCAAGTTGCACCCATTCGCTCGTAGGGTTCTCATTAATTAGGATCGAGAAGGATGTTGTGGTGACACACTTCTTCATCCAGTCTATCCAAGTTTGAGGGAATCCCCTCCTTACCAAGGAAGTCCAAAGAAAATCCCATTGCACCGAGTCGTAGGCCTTGCTAAAGTCAACCTTCCTCAAAAAGGCCTTTCTCTTCTCCCTCCTCCAAGCAATAAGAGCCTCCAAGGCAACGACAAAATCATCTAGGATTCCTTTCCCTGGAATGAAGGTCGCCTACACAGAGGAAATTAGATCATCCAAGAGCAAACGGAGCCTGTTCGTCAAGACCTTCACGATAATAAGGTAAACGGTATTTAACAAGGCAATGGGTTGGAAGTCCTGGATAGCCTCATCTCCCGCCTTCTTAGGCAATAGCAAAAGGTAGAACCTATTTAGCTTATTAAATCCCCTAGTACCAGCTTCAAACTCCATCATTTGCATGATCTCAGCCTCAACCATAGACCATAACTCCTTAAAAAAGATGATGGGGAAACCATCTGGATCAGGGCACCCCTCCACATTAAGGCCTTACGCTGCCTCCACCTTAAAATTGTTGCCTCCATTTTACTTTCTATTTAGACTTTCATGTCTGTCCACAAGGTGACTGAAGTGTTCATTTGCACCATTTATGCAAAGCTATCAAGGCATTAGGTAGTTGCAAGGTGACAGGCTCTTTAATCGCTCGAGGCTAGAGGTGACAAAAAGTCGATTGCCTGATTGAATTGAAGTGACAAATCTTTTTATTTTTTAAAATATTGAATATACCTAATAAACTCCTATGATAACATTAACTTTCATAAGAAACATATGATAATACTATTTAAGTGAATGAAAAAATAATGATCTTATCATATTTAAGTAACAATAATATATATATTTATATTATCATTCGATGTGTAAACATATATATTACATTTATAATTATAGGCCAAAACAAACAACCAAAATATATATCATATGTATCTACCAAAATAAGATAGTGACATGTATTTGTTTTAAAGAAGAAAGGAAGGGTTAACAATGGATGTTAACCTTCTACTGCATTAACACAAGGAGCTAATTACATCAAAAATTACAAAGAGCATTATAATGATAAAACACTCTCTCTATTGAGATTCCCTATGGAAAATCACTTCGTGTATGAGCCAAATGCACCAAAATAAAGTGAAGGTCTTCCTCAAGGTTGAGGCATCCACTAATGACCCACAAATGCTAGCCTAAAAGGTTATCTTTAAGTCATACTCAAGACAATAACATGTACTATAATATGATATATTTACAATACAATACAAATTTAATATCATAACTTATAGATATATTATTATATATCATTAGAGAGTTGTAGACAATAACAAATATATACATACGCACATCATTAAACTGCAACATATCATAATTACATCATTACAGACATACAATAATGTATATGTATAACTTATACATATATGTTTTCACAGACAAACAATGGTTTAAGCTAGGAAGAGAAGGTAAAATTGAGCATATAAAAGCTGTCAATAACATATATGTATGTATGTATTATATATATACAATAATATATAACACAAACATATCTATAATATATGTAACTTAAGACCGATGAAGAATCTTGTAGTCGTACCTAAAGTGAATTAGGAGTAAGGTGATAAGGCGTAAGGCTACTCAGGTGATAAAGAAGGCGATTAGGAGATTGCTTGGATGAAGCCCTTAGCCTGGAATAGGTCCAAGGCGACCTTTGACTTTCTCACCTGACCCGGTAGCCTGAGGCGATAGCCTTGACAACATAGCATTTACATTTGCTTTAGTTGTGATATCTTCATAATATTCTCCACTTGTTGGGAGACCAAGGTGAGTTAGTTGAAAACATTTCTCTAGAATGCAATGTGAACCTTTAGAGTGCCACCAACGTAGTTGTAACTAGATAAAAAATGTTGTACAAGACTTTTTTTTTCTAGCGGTTGTACAAAGACTTTTGAGGATGGTTCACAAACTGATGCAAAAACCTACTCCATGGCTAGGGTTCTTTTTTTGAGTAACCTAAGATTTAGTTGCAAAGGATTACAAAAATACCCTTACATTTTAATTACATGGTTTATAAACAACTTTAGTTGGTATTCATCGTTGAGTACTGTGAAGAATTGAGATGCGTGGAGTCCTTTTTTAAGATGGCACAAGTAGAGAGAAGAGGAAGAGAGAGAGAGTAGGCGTGGAAGAGAGAGAAGGAAGTTCTTGAATTTGGAAAATAATTTATTGCAACTTAATGAAAAACAAGTGGCTTTTGGTCTCTATTTGAAGAAAACTAAATCCAATCACAAAATTACAATCTTAACAAATCTAGGAATTTCGGAACCTAAACAAAATCAACTCAATCAACTATTCCTAAAATTGCTCCATCCTAATTTTGATTCAATCAATCTCTAAAAATAATTTGCCATAAGTGGCACAAAACAAGCTTAGGAAACACACAAAATCCTAACACACACAAACACATCATGCACCCAAGTTGGGCCCATCGAATCTGCTACTGCCATGTGGCACTACCACGTGGGCCCAGTGATTGCTGCTCTTTATTCCACGCTAACACGTCCCTTCAAGTTGAAGTCAAAGAGGGTGAAGACTTGCATGATATATATATATATATATATATATATATATATATATGTATATATATGTATATATATATGTATATATGTATATATATATATTCCTTTGAATGTATCTTCTGATGCAATTGTAAGTCTTTTACAACTTCAGTAGTAGTTGCTTCTTTAGCAACCTCGAAAGCTGCTGTTGTAGCTGCAGGTGTCTTGTCGTCCTTGATTAATGTCCGAAGCCCCTTTAAATCTGTGGATGTAAACATGACTACATAATTCTCCTTCTCTTCTTTGGCTTAGTCCCCTTGCGATTTTTTGGTGTGCTCTCTAGGGTAACATGGAGTTTGTTCATTGAGGCCTTTGCATCAGCCATAATTGTAACTTGGGGAGTCTCTGTGCCTCTTTTTGTATGTCTAGGAGTCAAGTGTTATAGCTTGACATTCTCTGGTATGTGAGAGGTTACACGCCCCTTGAACTTCAACTTTGACGTTTTTGTGCCTCTTCTTGAATGCCCCTAAAGCCAATGTCCTTTGCTTGGCTTTCTTGGGTGCATGAGAGGTTCACGCACCTCGAACACAAACTTTGTCTTGGCACTCGACATTCAACTTGACTTTATGCAAAAACATGTGAAGAGAGAGATTGCCTTCTCACACACGCACGAGATCAATAAGCCCGAATGACCTACTTTGATACCATGTGAAGAATTGGGAAGCGTGGAGGAGCCATTCTTCTTCTAGATGTTGGCACGAGGAGAGAGGAGGAAGAGAGAGAGAGAGGCTGGCAGTGTGGAAGGGAAAGAGAGGAGGGAGTTCTTGAAGTTGGAAATATTATTGATGGAACTAAAAAAAAAAATCAAGGGAGTTGGTCTCTATTTAAAGCAATCCAATCTCAATTACAATCCTAACTTAATTTAGGAATTATAAATCCTAAACAAACTTAATCAACTATTCCTAAAATTACTCGATCCTAAGTTGGATTCAATCAATCACTAAAAATAAGTTGTCATAAGTGATACAAAATAAACTTGGGAAACACACCAAATCCCAACACACACAAACACATCATGCGCCCAAGTTGGGTCCACCGACTCTGCTACTGCCACGTGGGCCCACTGACTGCTACTGCCATGTGGCACTGCCCTGTGGCTTTATTCCATTCTAACAAGTACTTTGCTGCAAGAAGGCCTTTGGTGGATCATCCACCACCAAGCTAATTTTGTTGAGGTACATGCTGCACATAACATCATCAACCTTGGACCTTTCTTGGACATATTTATGTTCAATTTAGATAAAGTTAACAACCTCAAAGCCCAGATTCAGAAAACCTCACAAAAAATGAGGCAAGATGCTCGGTATCCACTTCTAGTTCTTTCAAGAAAATTTTTTTTTTGGTAGTTCAAGAGGTCGTCTTTTTTTGCCAATTCAAGGGAAACACAGTTGTATGCCATTTGTCACATTGTATGTAGAACATCTGCAGAATGTAAACTAATACAAGGTAATCCATGTCTTGAAAAGTCATCCTTGAATAAATTAAAAGAATTTACAATATGACGCGTGAATTAGGATGCAAATGATTTGAGGTGTGATGAGGTCAAATGTTGCAAAGAGCCAACCATCATCTAGTGCTCTTCTATATATTGAACAATTTATACTGGATTTTTTTGGATTGGTGATAATTTTGAAATAAAGGAAAGTTGAAACTCAAATAAATTCAAGTGTAGTGTTGATCTAAGATTTTTTGAAGTTATGTCCACTCCAATCCCCAAGCAGCATGTTTGTTCTAACCATTATTATCAAACTTAGGTAAGTTTGCTTAACAAATTAGATGATATTGTCAAAGTCACTGCATCAACCATCATAATTCCCTCTTAAACCTGCAGTAAGCTTTATGAATGAAAGATAATTAAAAAGCATGCTTGAAACCATATATAGTGCGACAAAGCCTGCTCAGCCTGCATAACCCTTTCGGTTACTTCATAAAGTTTTCTTTCTGCAATTGACTTGGTCGAAAAGCATCTCGACATCCAAGTGTGACTCATGGGGGCTTTATGCAACCAAGGTCACTTTAAATATGGTATTGGCTTCTCTGGGACCAAGTTTGTATTTCATATATTACTCTCTGCCCGGTAACTTGAACGCCCTTTAACTTCCATTTCCCTTGGTCTATTTTCAAGTTTTATGGACTTCCACTTCGTCCCTTGTATCATGCACTGGCATAAGGTCATCTGCACGTCCTTTCAAGAAAAAAGGTCATCTGCATAAAAGCATTCACAAATGTACCTTGTTTTTGTTATGGTCTATTAGCTAATCCATAACCACCTTAAAGGGTAAGGATCAGAGCTGATCCTTGCTAAAGGTTGATATTGACAACGTTGTAGTCTGTCATCTTGGTGTTATTACTCACATGAGCTACGACTCTGTCACACATGTACTTTGCAAGTTGGCAAATAAAAGTGGCATCTGTCCATTCCTTGGATTTCTTCATTAGATATATCTTGGAGTGATATCGTAAGTATACTTTACATATTTTTTTAGGTTCCCTTTTCTTGCCTGTGAAATTTTCATTGGATGCTTTAAAGATGCATTGCTGTGGTCATAGATCTAACAGGTGCAAAAAAAAAAAAGGAAAAGAAAAACTAATTCTCTCATTTGGCACATCCTGGCTCTGTGTAAATTCTCCTAACAAGCTAATTTGCTCATTTACCACATCCTTTTTTTGCTTTTCTTACTTTGCTGCATGACATGGTGTATTTTTTAATCAACATTTTTTAGACATCTGCAAGAAGGGCATCCTCTGGTATACCATTCCCAATTCATCATTTACAATGCCCTTTTTGTGCACCCACATTGATGAGACCAGAGTTTCCAGTTCTACACAAAAGCAAACAGTAGGTTCGACATGAAGCCAATGCCGCTTAAGTTGGATCCTCCATGCAGTCTGCACCTTCCTGGAATCAGAGCAGGGTTGGACATGAAGAACAGGCCCTATGTATTTGTCACATGACAAATTGGTTCCATCCATGTCAAACAGCCATCAAAGGATCAGATACTGGGAAGAGAAACCTCGGTAGACTTCAAAGTTAAAACTAATTACTCGGACTACCACCTCCATCTCCTCCTAGTCTAGCTTGGGATCTAAGCTTGTAGGTGGTATGGTCGAGTGAGTGGTCAATCTGACCTAGGACTCTGGGAGTCTGCCTAGGCCCCTCTTCCCAGTATCTATCCTTTAATGAGGTCTGCTGTTGGACATGTGCAGCTGCTGATTACATCCAACTCCTGCCTTACCTGGGGAATCTGCTGCCCATGTATGATCCATTCTATGACTTTGGGCATCAGCAGACTGCATAGAAGATCCAACCTGAGTCGTGCTCCATGTCAAACCCATTATTTGCTTCTGCCTAGATGTGGAGGATCTGGTCCCTCAAATGCTTCACATAACTTGATCGAAAAGCTTCTGAGTTTGCTTGCTTTTTTTTGAAGTGATCCTAACTTCACTGGCCAGTTAATGGCTTATGAAAATAATTGTTCAAATTCTATCTCAAGGACTTTTTCGTACTCATACGTGATGCCCTTTACCTCTGCTAGAGCCTCATTGCACTCTCATTGCTTTGTCTAGGTGGAAGCTTTTCAGTTGTCCTTATTCAGAATTAAGGCTTTGTATGCAAATCTTCCAAGCTTTTGGCTATGCTTTCACTAAATGAAATTTATTTAATCTTTATAGATTTTTGTCTGTTGTTAACAATAAAACAAATATGACATCTGCCTTTTTTTGGTGCAGAGGAGGGCACAGTTTTCTTTCATGGGTGGTAAGGGAGGACATCTATGGAAACAACTCACATTTTGGTTGTTGGACCCAAGGTTAACGTCTGTAGCTAGATTCATATGCTTCTTCTTGCTTGAAGTGTGACAACTGTTCACTTTTTTGTAGCTAGTTTTGAGAATTTACATGATATCACTCTGTGATTCTAGGAACCTGGCTACTAGAAGTGGAGGTTACCTAGAAATTCGAGATGAAAAAGGATCAACGAGTAAAGTTTTTCTGAAAGATGGCTTTCTGGATTTCATGGACAAGGTATGCTTCTTTACAGGCTAAATGCTTACACTATCCTTGGGGATTACTTTGGTCCCTGGGTTTTCAATATCTAAAACCACTCTTAGCTTATACTTGCATCATGCTTATACTTCTGTCATGCTTGAACACAACTTTAAAAACCCCCTTTCAAAAAAAAAGAGACACAACTTTAAAAAACCAGAGGAATGAGGTCCTTAATCATTTCTCACTGAGTCTTGCCTGGCCACCTACTATTTTGAGTTGATGATTTGTTTTCAGCCTAACTCCTTATGAGCGTAATAGGAGCATCAATTAATGAAAGGATTACCATGAAATGATCATCTCACGGCTACTAAGAATGAGCAAACCAACTACCACCAATCACACACACACACAACCCAAAAGGTTTATTCCAATTTCCCATTCGTTCGTCTGTAGCTTAAAAAACTATGATGCTGAAAATATCAGTTGCATACCTTTCATCCATACCTCTCTAACTCCTTGTCTTGTACTCCCTTGCCCGGCTGTGATCAGCCTGTTGCCACCTTTAAGTGTGGTCAGCTGCAGCATTTCTCTTTCGTGCTTGATCAAATCTTAACTACATTAGTTCCACTGGTTTGCTGTCTGATTTGTATCTGTGCATCCTTTTATTCACATTACTGTAAAATATCAGGCCGTCGAGTGCTATTTACAATTACAAATATGGTAATTTTCATTGTATGATTGTGTGTTTACATTTGGTGAGTGACCACAGTGCAAGAAGATCCCTTGGCACTTTCACTTGAGAAAGGTACTTTTTTTTGTGTGGATTAGGTCGGCGCATTGCCTTCTTGGACAACTTGAAATTTTCCGGTTGTCCATGGTTGTTTTTGAAAAGTTGTCCATGGTTGTTTGCATTTTACATGGTAACAAAGCAGATGTTTTTGCTCCTTACCATATTTGCATTCTTTGATTCCTTGTTTCAATCTTGTTTTGTGGTTGTTCCATCATACTCTTCACATCTTCAGCCTGTGTTACCAATGATGCATCAGTAACCAAGTAATTATGTTAGTATCATGAAGTTGTGAATATTGCTTTTTTTTCCCTATCGGGCGTATATGGAAAATAAGAATCTCTCATTCCTCCAAGAAGAAGAAGAAGAAGAAGAAGAAGAATTTGCTGTGCCTGATGCATGGATCATGAAGAATTATGCTGGAAAACATATTGCCACCACCCTTGCTACTTTCATGTCTCTCTCACTTCACTGTGGAAAGGTTGCATTTATTCTGTGCTACACCATAAATCAGATCATTTATACATGCAACACACAAAAGATCGTTCTAAAAATTGTGTATGTATGTATCTTGGGGGTATTGTTTTTGTATATATTGAGGATTTATGCGGAGTAAAATGGAGTTAAATGCCATGAAGTGTATTTTATTAGATATGATGATCAACACAAACGTTGCATGTCTCTGCATTCTACATGTATAGGGATGTTAACCTTATTGGGAATTTTTTCTCCCAAAAAAACCTTGATGGGGGTTCTTTTATATGGGGGCATAGTGAGGGTGTCATGCTTACCATGTGGAGGGTAGACATCTTGACATGCCATGCACTTTGGTCACTCCGAGGAGATATCTTCTCTCTGTTTTTGTTTAGAAGATTTACAACTCTCATTGCATTGGAAGAAGCTCCTAATATAGTTAATAAAAATTGTCTCTGCATCCAAAACGGGATAAGTGTGAAACTGATTATGGCTGAACTGTTGAGATGCATACATGAGAGCAGGCAAGAACTATGATCATGAATCAATTGCCACTAGGTCCATCATCCTGTTTGACAGATGTTCAAATGAATCATTACAAGACAGTTGTAGTCTATGATTAGAATCATTCAATGACCTCATTGTCTGAAAAAAGTTTTTTTTTTTGAAAGGTCATTGTATTAAAAAGTTTTGGACAGTGCTGTGGCTGTTGAGATTCAACTTTTCATGGAATGCGCTTTCTTTTCTGTAGCTTCTGCATCATATGACTCTTAAAGAGGCTGTCCTAAGCCACTTCACATTACAGTTGAATCAAAATAGATTGTTGAGATTAAATGCAAAACGAAGGACACATCGAGTGGATTGGAGCATGCATATACCAGGAATTGGCCATTATATTCTGTTGACATTGAAACTACCTTTTGTGTAGTCATTCTCTAGAGGAAGTTTTCAGAGAAAAAGCAACCAGAGGGTTCTGCAGAGTGAAAGCATAATGAATATATACACATTGATCTAGAGACACGGTCTGAACCATGAAGCAAGCAGTGCTTGCACTATATCTGAGCTTGGTTACATAAAATTCTTTGTGTGCCACTCTTGTTTGACATCAAGATGCTTGTCCACAAGTCAATAGCAGAAAGAACCCCTCCCTTTTTTTCCCTGAAGGGTAAAAGAATTCTCTGTGAAGAAACTAAATGGGTTCCTGCAGGTTGAGCAGGCTTGATTGTGTAATATAAATGGTATTAAGAATGTAGGTTGTTCACTAGGTGTTAAGGATGGATAAGCTTGGATCCATATCTCCCATGAATCCCATCTATAAGAGGGAATTATGATGGTTGTATAATATTGGCAATATCATTTTGACATGAAATACATGGTTTCTTATCTAGTCTGTTCAGCAATATTTTGCAGTCAATTTTGATATTAAGGTCAGAAAACATATGCTCCTTGGGATCAAAGTGGAAACAACTTCAATAAATCTTAGATTGAAACAAAAGGTAATGCTTGAATTTATTATCGAGGTTCAACTTTCATGATTTCAAAATTGCCTAATTTGTTATCATTCCTATATGTATTGTTCAATATGTGGAGGAGCACCAGATGATGGTTGGCTCTTTGCAATTCTTAACCTCATCACATCCTGTATCACTTGCATTCTAGTTTGTGTCTGAATCTTTTAATCCATATCAAGAAAGGCATTGCAAAGCAAGGATTATCTGGTATTATTTTTACACTCCAATACCAATTGGGCTGTAGGTTCTACATACTATGTGATAAATGATATACCTCTGAATTTCCCTTGGCATGAACTTGAATCTCTTGGACACATAAAGATCTCCTGGAGAACTGGAAGTTGATGCTACCAAGAATCTTGTCTCAATTTTCTTTCATGCTGTTTGAATCTGTGTTTTGGCTAGCAAAGAAGCATTTTATCATCCATAGGGACAAGTGAAGTAACCATTAACCATATTTCTATCTATATCAAACATCATTTTGTGTGAGAAAGTTTCTAGTACATTTCGATCCCATTGGGTTCTTTCTTGAGTAATGGTGTTTTTCTTTTCCCTCCTTTGAAAAAGAACTTGACTAATGGTGATGGATGATTCCTTTATAGGTTGACAGCTTTATAGCACCCTGTCAACTATGTCTTGGAGCTCAAGCCCTATTGGTTCATCTTTTTTTTTTCTTCATTGCGTGCACATCTAGTTTGATAGCCTGAAAGATCATCCATATTAAACACAGAAAAAATCTTGATCTATGATAATTGGAAATAGGATATATTGGCCCAAGTAGAGAGTAGCTAAGTGACTACATGGACATCCAACCATTCCCATGAGTGTCCACATAAACAAGAAGCTATTTTTCTAGAAATTTCAGCGCAGCTGTGCTCTTCATTTGTCATTCTGGCAGCCTAGCAATGGTCTCTTTGCTTTTAGCGTAAATCTGAAAGATATTAGGTGCCTGTACATAATGAGTCAAATATCGGGGCTCAGGGCCATAGGGGTTCCTTAAGGCTTGTGGGATGGTATGGAATCAGCCCTACAAGTTGTGAATTTGCTGCTGCTGGATCATTTACACTGTTAGAGATAAATTAGAAATAGGAATAATTAAAATAAGTTTCTTGAGAGTTAAGTTAAGATTTCTTATTTTGTTATGTTTTCATTAGGATTTGATTTGATTTGATTTTAGTTTGTTACCAAATTAGTTAGAATTAGGATTACTTATGTTATCCCCTCTCTATATAAAGAGGGGTTGATTTCTATTTTTAATCAATGAGAACTATTTTCAAAAACTTCCACATGCACAAAAGGAAAGAAGGCATCAGTTGATTGATAAAACAAAGAAAGGGCTCTCTAAACTGAATGTAAAAGTGGTTTTCCATTAGATGGTTGTTCTTGTAAGTTCTCCTGACTTGGGTTATATATCCAAAAGGGTCTACCCTTGGCCATTCGACACATTGTCTAGCCCACCATATATTGTGCCAGAATGGTATATCCTACTAATCTATGCCATTCTTTGAATTATACTTGACGGGGGTGGGGGGGTGGTGGTGGTGTTATCCACAATTGCACTAGTTTGTATCTGTCTATTGGCTTTACCTTTTCTTTTAAAATCTCTATGTGTGTAGTTCTGGTTTTTACTTGATTTTCCAAGGAATCTTTTGGTTGCTTTTGGTAGATTGCTGGATTTTCTATGCAAATGAGTCTTTCCCCCTCCTTTGTCCCAGATGTTAGAGAAGCTGTCTCATTTGAACATTGGGAATGGAACAGGAACGTGATGGTGCAGGTCTGTGATTCTGGGTGGACCAGGAGAAAGCAAAGAAGCGGTCTTCCCATCACTAAACAATGCATTCCTACCCCTATCTAAGATCTTTCATATCCTGGATTCCCCAAACAAAAAAGTGTGAGTGGATGGACACAAAGTCTAGGAATATTGATACAAGACTTACCTATCAAATAAGTCCTTTGATTCAGCTGGGGTTAGTTGAGCTTCTTGGGCATGTAGCCAAGAAAATCATAGGGTGTTAAGATATGTTCTTTCTTTGATTTCCTAGACCAAGGAAGGAATGGGGCTTCTCAAACAAGGATATATAAAACTTAAAAGAGATCATGGAAGAGAAGGCTGCTGAAGCTCGACAATGGTTTGGCTATTTGTTCTGATCTTGAAATAAGGATATCTTTCTTTCCATACATATGATCCCAGATAAGAAATCAAACAGCACTGCTGCACAAAGATGGATGGTGATTGCATGGATCTCTTGCTCACATGAGATTCTTTGCTGGGATTAGAAATGCATTGTGCTGGTGCTTCTCTCCATTGCCGGTGAAAGAATCAGACCCAGTACAAGAGATCCAAGAGAATTGTTTCTGCAGGACTTTGTGAGGTTTACACAACACCCATCTTATCAATCTGGCAAAGCAATATCTGTTAGTCTTGCCAAAACAATAGCTATGCTATGAATATCTTGCACGATCTTCGCAGAAAAGAAAATGTCATCTCTGGAAGAAGTCAAACCTTACATCTTGACAGAGAAACTCATTCAATCAAAAAGTCAGAACTGAAAAATCCAATTGAGACTGTTATGAATCTCGTGCGTGGAGCGTAAAGGCTCCCTTGGGCATGGAAAAACAGTCCACAAGGGGACTGCCCACGTGGAGATCAGGGAAAAGGAGGAGCAGCCAGTGGCTGCTAGCTGGTTGTTCGGTGATTTGGTGGCCGGTGGCCCAAGGATGGTGGCCTGCAGTGATGTTGAAGAAGAGAGAGATGAAAGGAGTCTTGGAAGAATGGGAAATATTATTATTGACTCAATAACCAATTACAATGAAAAGACTCTCTTTATATAAAGAGAGCATATCCCAACAAAATAAGGAACAGACCTCATCTCTAAAATAAGAAAGATCAAATCACTAAAACAACTTTCTCAAGCAACTTTCCCTAAAAATCAAACATAACAAAATAGCAAACTTGACATCTAAGCAAAACCAAACTTGGACCTTGGGTCCTCCAAACCGTCGGCCCTGAGGGCCCCTCTGATGATGCCACGTGGCGTGTCTGGTTGTCACGTGGCAGTCTTACGTGGCCTCTTTATTCCTAACACCCCCTCAAGTCGAATGTTGGGAGGCCAATGACTTGATCTTTAACTCGTGAGGCTAGATGCCCTACCACTCTTCCTCGAGAATTGTGCTCTCGATCTTGGATGAGTTAATGGTGTAGCTTCTTTCAACCTTTGAAGTCGTTGCATCCGTGGCAACCTGAATAGTCGTCGCGATGACCGCCGTTGACTTGTCTTCACGAAGCATAGCCCGTAGCTTCTCGAGATCCTTAGGAGTCAGGGAGTCTACACCTAAGGTGCTAATAGCCCTACATGGAGGTCTCTTGAACTTGTCCCAGCACTTATCTTGTGGATGATTGGTATGTCTACAATGTTGGCACTTTGGGTAGATGCGACCAGGGCCTCGGCCACGTCCTCTTCCATGCCCCACACTTGCATCTTGAATAGCAAGTATGAAGTTCTCGTCCTTTGGCGTGACTTCTTCTTCAGGTACCTCCATCTTCAGGAGATGGCAGAAGATGGTCTCAAGGTCCATCTTCCCGTTGGAGGCGAGGATTTGATCACGAGCGGCTCGATGATGGGGATGCAACCCTAATAAAAACTTGGTGGATTACCAAACTGCCTGTGTCTCCCCCTACTTGTCGCAATATAGTAGCTCAAAGATCTCCAACTCTTTGAACACGGCCTTCATCTTCTTGTAGTACTTGGTCAAGGAGAGATCTCCTTGACTCGTCCATGTATGAGTGTATAAATTAGTAATACGAGTGTTGCTTGATGTTTGGGCATGCCTTTTCTCAAGGGCCATCTAAATGTCGTTCACCTTCTTCTTGTAAAGCATATTCAAGATGATGGAGGGGTCCATCGAGTTCAGGAGCCAGTTCATGACGGTGTAATTCTCCTTGTACTTCCTTTTCTTATCATCTTTCTACTCCAGTGGCTCCTCAAGGAGAATACTAAGGCTTAGTTGGTAAGGGGGATAACCCATCAAACCAAGGGTTAACCTTATTTGGTGGGAATGATATTTTGATCCGGGTTAAGAGGACTTAGCTCGGGATAAGTTATTCTAAGGTTGATGTGGGATAAGTTATTTTTGTGAGTTATCACATGTATTTTTGCAGGTTAACCCAGAAACTTTTCAAATAGCCACAGGTTAATTCATCAGGATAACCTTTATGACTTCCAACAAAAATGGAGGATAACCTATCTGCAAAAAAGTTATCTTATGAAATTTATCCCTCCATCCAAACTAGCCCTAAGTTTCTCCTATCCTCCGATGAATTTCTTGAAGTTGCGAGCCCTCAAGACATAGTTGGAGGCACCATGTAACCTAATGGTTGTCTTGGAGACAACCACCTTGCTTTCTCCCGGACCCAACGTGGTGTCACCCACCGTCATGAAAGCTTCCGTCATCTTCTACTGTCTTCCTTCTCCGCATAAGGTGTCAGATTTGTCAAGGAAGATTTTCTTCGGAGACGAAAGCCACCTACGTGCAGTCAAAAACCCGCACGCATCAAGGGAGCCTAGATCGTTGGTTCTGATACCATGTTACAAATCGCTTGCATGGAGCGTGGAGGCTCCCTTGGGCGTGGGAAACTAGTCCACAAGGAGACTGACCATGTGGAGATCAGAGAGACGAGCAGCCGATGGCTGCTAGTTGGTTGGTCGGTGAAGGTGGTCGACGATGATGGTGGTGGCTGACTGCTATGTAGAAGAAGAGAGGAGTTGTGGAAATAAGTAGGAAATATTATTGCTAATTCAACTCAAATCTTTTATAAAGATAGAACATATCTTCTATAACAAGAAATAAATGACATCTCTAAAATAAGAAAGATCAAATCACTAAAATAATTTCCTAAAATAACTTTTCCTAAAAATTAAATATAATAAAATAATAAATTTGACATTTAAGCAAAAACAAACTTGGATTTTGGGTCCTCCAAACCGCCGGCCCTGAGGGCCCCTCTAATGCTGCCATGTGGCACCACCACGTGGCCTGTCTGGCTGCCATGTGACAGTCCGATGTGGCCTCCTTATTCCCAACAGAGGCCATTCATTTTTTCTTGATTTTCCCTCTCTGATGGCCAAGAGTTGCTGCAATCATGCCATACTGAATAAAGAAATAGCATCGTCATATTCAAGTAGGACCTTTATTTATGTGGAAAGCCCTTCTTGAGAAGGGGAAAACCATAGGAGAAGAGCACATAAGGGCAGGATATTTTATTCATTCTTCTCAACGAGAATGACAGGGTAGACTCCTTTGTAAGTTCCCACTTTGATAAGGTGGGGCCAAATCATATATGGATCCTACTTTTCATAAAAAAAAAAAAAATTTTTGAGTTCTTACAACAATTACTAAATGTACTGCATACATAGGCAGAAGCTGCTTTTGTCTTTTTTCTGGGAGGATGTGTCTAAGCCTTTTTTTACCTGTTACTTCTGTTGATAGATATTAGGTAATATTTGTCAAGATAATTGAGCTTGGTTATAAAAATTAGGTTTGATTACTTGCATTGTAACCATACTTCAGAAATAATTTTTTTCCCTGACTGCATAGTGACTGTTTAAACTTACCATACACTGTTTCAGGAGATTCAATCATTTCAGTATGATAAAGGAGACTATGAAGGATTGCCATTTGACTTTTGTGGGGGATTCGTTGGCTTCATTGGGTATGTTTTGTTTATTTTGTTCCTAAAGCATACTTTTTCTTACAAGAGATGCAATTTCGTCTTCTGAAAGATGGTGTGCTATCAAAGGGCCCATCCAACTGATTTAGTTGCAATAAACCATCCGATTATACTAATGCCCTTTCTGGAATGTGGATATAAGCACAATGAGGCCTGTGATTTGACTAGCTCTAATTTGTAATAATGAAAAAGATGACTTGGTGACCTCAAGTAATAACTTTTCAGGAAAAAAAACACTGCATCATAAAGACTGGAAAAAAGCTGATGTGTGGATTAGATTTTTCTAAGAATCAATTCATTGTTAATCAACTGTTTGGTCATTGATGCCAACCTGTTTTCATGCAGATACAACCTGAAAATTGAATGTGGTGCACAGTCTAATCTCCACAAATCGAGTATGCCAGATGCATGTTTCTTTTTTGCTGATAATATCGTAGTGATTGATCACAGTAATGATGATGTATATATTTTATCCATACGTGATACAAGTCAGATATTGAACTGTAATGCCGGGATCAATGAAAATCTGGGTAAGAACTGTTGGCTGGAAGAGACTGAGAAGAGGCTTCTAACATTAAAGACTTCTACAAATCTGGGTTATAAGAAGCAGGTGACATCTTCATCAGCATCTTGCAAGTCAGGATTTGTTGTCGAGAGATCCAACCATCAATATGTGAGAGATGTACGGGACTGCTTAAAGTACATTCGAGATGGTGAAAGTTATGAGTTATGCTTAACAACACAAATGAAAAGAAGAGTGAAAGGCATTGATTCTTTGAAACTCTATCTTGATTTGAGAAATCAGAACCCTGCCCCTTATGCTGCCTGGCTGAGATTCTCAAAGGATAATCTATCTATATGCTCTTCTTCCCCAGAAAGGTTCCTCCGGTTGGATGGAAGTGGTACACTAGAAGCAAAACCAATTAAAGGCACCATAAGTCGTGGTGCAACAGGAGAGGAAGATGAACGCCTTAAACTGCAATTGCAGTACAGGTATTCAACCTTTTAATTTTCATCAATAGTGAAAAACCTCTATTTCATGGAATATTGGATTTAATGTTGAAGTAAATGCTTTCCAGCAATAACTAATTGCTAGTTTCTTGTTCTATCTTCAATTTATTTATAGATGACCATATCCCTCCCCTTCAAAAAGAAAACAATGATCATATCCCAAGGCATTGCCTCTGTTACCTCTCCCTCGGGAACGTCACGAACAGAGTGAACTTGATGAATCCTTCAATGCTATCTTATTATGTCAATCATATAATCCTCTTCCATCCACGTCTTTTCTTACCACTTCCACCCTTTTGGTTTTCTGTCCAAGGAGTTCCTGTTCATAGAGAAACATTGAGATCTTGGGTTGGCAGTAGACCTACCAAAGCTTGTCTAATCAAGCTTGATCCATGCTATAGATTAATTAAAGATGGTTTGCTGGAGGGAATCCCTTTGGCAATATCATAAGGTAGACATAAAAATTCTTTCTGTTCACTGTCATGTTACTTGTTATTTGTCATCCAAACTTGTATTATACAGCCTTGGTAGACATTCGTTATTTGTTAGTAGAATATTTTAGGCTAAAAAGCATGAGGCAAACGTGCAGATGCTTAGATTATTTGCCAATAACTTCTTTTTGAACAAATTCCAATACCAACTGTGTCCTGGTTGCATGGGTGGCTATCAAAAGGATGGTCACTCTGCACTTTTCAAAAAAAAAAAACTGTGTCCTGGGTGCCTTTTTTATTTGTTGTACATTCTGCTTTTTATTATTTTGTATAACATGGTACTGTTTTTGTATTCCAATTCTTTAGCATTTGCTCCCAGTTATAACTTATCTTTGTTCTTTCTCTTATTAGTGAAAAGGACCAAGCAGAGAACCTTATGATAGTGGATCTGTTGAGGAACGACTTGGGCCGTGTGTGTGAATCTGGCACAGTACATGTGCCTCGCCTGATGGAAGTCGAATCATATGCCACTGTACACACTCTAGTGAGCACAATTCAGGGCAAGAAAAAGTCTACCTTGAGCCCAATCGATTGCGTTAAAGCTGCCTTCCCAGGAGGTTCGATGACTGGAGCACCAAAGCTGAGATCCATGGAAATTCTTGATTCTGTTGAGACTTGCTCTAGAGGCATATATTCCGGTTCCATTGGATTCTTCTCATACAACCAGACATTCGATTTGAATATAGTAATAAGAACCATCATCATACACAATGATGAGGCTTCTGTTGGTGCTGGAGGGGCCATTGTAGCTCTGTCGAACCCGGAAGATGAATACAAGGAAATGCTGTTGAAGGCAAGGGCCCCAACTCAGGCTGTGGAGAATTGCTTACAGAGATCTGATCCTTCTGAAAGAAGATTTATAATGGCTACTTGAATTAAGCCAAGTTAAAGTGAAGGAACTCATGTTGTGGGATCATAAGAAACTTTGACAGGATGGATTCTGCATTCATTTACATGTATCTATTCTTTGTTCTTAACGTCTGCTGGAAAGTTGCAAGATCTAAGCACGTCAGGAATAGATTGATAGAATGATCTATGTTAAGAACTTGGTGCTTAACCAAATTCATTACCTTGTGGGGTGGTTCTCTTTCTATTGCCTGGTCTACAAAGCAACATATTTGGGGGGTTTGGCTTTTACTGATCCCTCCCATTGTGATGCAATCTGACCTCTCCAACCACGAGAGCGGATCCATGGTGCCTCTGGAGGGTAACACCAGGGATAGCAAAGCAAACCATGCTCATCATGTGATATTGTCAATGGAAAATGCTTGAACAAGTGCAGGAAGCAGGTTGCTATATGCGTTGCCATAATCTAGAATGCACAATGTCTTTGATTTGTCAACTGAAATGTTTTCCATCTACAGAACAGAGTTGCACTCCCTCCTATGCATACGCAGATTCAGTACGCACCGGTGTCTGTTTTTCTTTGGTTTTGACTCAACATAAATACAATGCGAGTCATACCTGTCAAAGAATAGATGTCTGAAAGTAGTTGATCCTAAATTCATATTAGATCCAAGGGGTTCCTCAAGTGTAAATGTTTGCTTATCCCGTCATCATTAGTTGGTAAGGCAATGAATCCTAGTGACACCATTTCATCTACGGTAGAATGTTTCTGAACTGTACATGTGTTTTAATTTTTCACTTCTCATGGTCAAACCCTTGATAGCTGCTGTGCAGAGTCTAAAGAGCGTGGTCAGCGCATCCTCTTTAGTTTAGGACTCCAATCACCACCTTGAATGACAGCCATGATTTACAAGCCATGTACTTGCTGCACCTAAATTGTCAACGGATTACCTTGCATCTTCAACATTCCTTATATAGATGTAATGAGAAATAATCTGTTGAGGGGGATCAAATTGAAATTTGAGATGACCTCTACTTGCAAATCATAGAGGAGCCTCAAATAGGAAAGAGTATGCAAGGAAAAAAAACATAAGGGAAGCGACTACATAAGGAAAACAAATACGAGCCAACTAATATATAATATATTCCCTATGATTTTGTTCCTTAGTACTCCTCCTTAAGTTGGAATATAAATGTCTTGCATGCTAGACTTGGATTGAATGAATTCTAGTTTGCAGAAGAGTCTTGGTGAAGATATTAGCAATTTACTTCAAGGTGAAAATGGTTTGGTGATTGGTATGTTATGTTATGAGCGTATTCGTGTTATTTTATTTCTTTCTTAGAGTCTTGTAATATTTTTTCCTCACGTTTTTCTATAAAAGAGGTGTAGGATTTTCTTTACAAAATAAGACATTTCATTTCTTTCAATTTGGTATCAAAATCAAGTTGAGGGCTTCACCTAAAAGAAAACCCTAACCCTCTATCATCCAACCACCGTCGCCGTCGCCATTGGTAGTGCTACTGGTGGCACGCAGTCGCCTAGGTCTTTGCCCACGCAACCACACCACCGCCCAGGCAGTCATTTAAGCCCCTCCACTCCCCACTCAACTGCCCAGGTGGCCATTCGGCCACTTCTCTTGTCACTCCTCCCCCCAAGTGACCAACCAAGCCACCTAGGTCACACTTCTTTGCCGCACGAGCCGTCATTCAAGCCACCTGTAGTTAGCCTTCGCTCGGCAATGCTCTCTCTTCCACCACCCAGGCCATCCTCTTCTCTTGCTGTGCTCTCTCTCTCTCTCTCATTGCTTTCATGGTTGGCAGCAGGGAGAGGGCACACTAGTGCCTCTGTTTGAGTGGAGATTTCTTTGAGATCGTTTAATGAAGTCCTAGATCTAAGAATCCTCCGCATGGTGGTTTGATGGTATATTTTCAGCTTTTTTCTTAGATCTGGGGTGCGTATTCCCTTATTTGATGATATTTCGGGGTGTGTATTTCCCGTTGGTGCATTGAGAAGTATTCTACTACGTGCTTGCAGATTTTTAGGGGTGTGTATTCCCCAAGTTGTGGCTGTTTTCATAACTGACTTTTGCATCAGTCTTGGTTGCTGTGACTGTTGAAGATACAATATGGCCTCTTCTTCTGAGTCTGGAGTAACCTCAAGGTAAGATGGACAAGTGGGAGACACGGGCGTGTACAAAAGCCCATTCTTCGCACCCACTGTGAAGTTGGATGAGACTAACTACCCTCGTTGGCCTCAGACGTTTCATGTGACAGTGGAAGGACATGAGAAGCAACATGTGCTCACTGAGATGCAACCTAAGCAGAAGATAGGCAAGTATGCCACATGAAACAGGGATGACACTATAGTAAGAGCTTGGATATTAAATAGTATCATCCCTCAGATTGGAGATGAGATTATGTATTACAAATCTGGCAAAGAGATGTGGGATGGTATGAAGATAACATATTCACATGAACTCAATTCTACTCAAGTGTTTCGGATTCATTATGACTTGTGCCATTTGAAGCAGGAGAATATGTCACTTTCATAGTACTACTCCACTATGAAGGGACTACTAGAGAAATATAATGTGTGTCGACAAATGTGCACCTCTACTTGCAGGGATCAGAGAAAGGAATTTTTTGCCCATATGTTCCTTGCAGGTCTAAGTGATGATTATGCGACTGCTAGATCTCAGATTCTTATCCTATTAAAGTTACCACCCATTGAGGAGATCTACAAGAGGTTGAGCAGATTGCAGGTGCAAGTTACATATGAAGTAATTGCTACTCCTGTTTCCTCTGCCTACGCAGTAGTTGGTGCTCGTGATAGACGAGGTCATTTTCGTGGTAGAGGACAAGGACACAGAGATGGTACTCGTGACAAGCCTACTTGCACGTATTGTGGTCGGCTTGGTCATGTTGAGGCTAAGTGTTGTAACAAACTTGGGAGGCCGATTGTTGCCAACCAAGCCACTATTGGTCCTGCTTTAGAGGCTGCTCCTGAGTCCATTACACTTGCAAAGGCCTATTATGATTCCGTCATGCAACGTCTGGCCCAGCTGACACATGATCAGGGCCAGTCTTTAAGCACAACAGCCTATGCTTCTGCTTCATCAGGTATGACTAATACCTAGTTGATTGATTATAGTGCGTCATATCATCTCAATGGAAATTCCCAATGTTTTGGAGACATGCAGGGAATTCCACAGGGACGTTCAATCCAACTGGCAGATGGCAAATATGCTCGTATCTGTGGTAAAGGAGGAGCGTTAGTTATTCCTACTATACATCTCTTAGATGTGTATTATGTACCTTATATGGCCATGCAGTTGCTTTCTGTAATGACCCGATTCCCGAGTCCCTACGAGACACGAGAACCGGACCGACTCGACTAATCCTAAGACCTAGTCGTCCAACGAGGAAGTAACCAAAAGAGCAGTAAAATAAACCACATTCAACATGAAATATAACTAGCAGTAACAAAATACAGCAGTAAGAAAAAGAACTACTACAGTATGTACCACCATAACAGTAGAACAACATTTATAACATAACAAGAACTACGAGTAAAGAAAAGTACAGAGAGTAACAAAAACTACTCACTACAGCGGAAACAAAAGGGGTACAAAAGAGCAGTGGTAACTCTACTGGACCTTACTCGGCCCAGCGTCCTCTGCAGCCGCTGACCCTGGCTGCTCAACACCTGGTCCTGAAAAGTAACGAGTGTAACACGTCAGCGAAACGCTAAGTAGAGTGGCAGCTAAACTAAAGAAACAGTAAAGTGTACAGTAGCTGTTTTAATTTTCTTTCTTCCTTTATTTACGTCTTTCTATTATTTCAAAATTTATCTATTTCCCAGATCCTTCACTTGATCTCGAATGTTCCTCGTGGGAACGATCTTAATTGCAGTCTTTTCCGAGTAGTAGAAGTAGCACGTGGTGCTCTCCTGGCCGGGAGAATCCCCCGTGGTGATCCTACTCTCAGTCAACCACCCCAAGGTCACGGACAGACGTAACGGTGACTACGGCACACGCGATAAACGCATAGGTAGCTAACCCGCACTAGCACGTGGTCAGTCGTTTCCGTTAACGGGTGCGCCCTAAAGCACAGCACGGAACCAGTACAGGGCAGAGCCCTCTCAGTAACAGGGGTCCAACCCCTCCACAGTAACCAAACAGGGGCCTTGCCCCTCCACAGTCCGCGCACCTTCGCCTGACTACCCTGGTTTACCCAGTGGGCCTAACAAGTCGGTGTAGGTGAGCTAGCAGAATCCCGGGACCCGTGGGGTAGCTAGTACTCGCCCTACACTAGTATCTCTCCTCGGTACTGTGTACACGAGGGCCAGCAAGTCGGTACAAAGTGGCCAGAACTAACCCCGGGTCCCTGGGGCGGCTGGCTCCGCTCTGCACTAAACAGGGGGACAGTCGCTCTCCTTGGTACTCCGAACTCAAGGGCCAGCTCACTTCCCCAATTCTATTCCATTCACCTTCCAGGAGTTCTACTCCTAATTCCCTGTAGGGTTCCAGCTCTTTTAACTCAGCACATTCAGGTTTCACCTTTCCAGTTTCACGTTCATACATCCCATATTCTCAATCATACTCATTTATTCATAACAGGCAGCTGTTAAACCAATTTACAAGTAGCTATTATTTCCTTTCTACATTTTCCAAGACTGCAGTATTCATATATTCCACTAGTTTTTCCCATCCTAGGATTCATGCCATACCCTAGGATCTATCATACAATCTAGTTTTCCAGCCCTAGGATTCATGCAACACCCTAGGATCTACCATTCATTCTAGTTTCTCATTCCTAGGATTCATGCAATGTCCTAGGTTCTATTTATGGTTCCATAATTTAACAGATTATACTAATAAATTTAAAAGCCACTCTACCAGTTACAACAGGAGTACTGGGAGCGTGGTCGGGAATCCCGCGTGCCTCCGCAACCCCCGAGATTGCAATGGAACGGGGTCCTATCACAAGGATCAAACACAAGGAGTTTCTCAAAATAGTATATAAATACTGGAAACGGGTAGAGGATCTTATTCCGAAAAGGACGCAACTCGAAACGCAGAAAACGGACTCCGAACGGGCCCTAAACGGGTCGAAAATGACGAAATAGTGCAAAATCAGACGTCTGGAACTTCTTCCAGACGTCTTAAAAATGGAGATCAGATGGTACCTTGTCTTGCGTAGTCTCTCAGACGTCCAGAAGCCTGCAGGGGCGTCTGGCCTAGTTCCCAGACGTCCGATGGTCACCCAGGACGTCTGGAAGTCCCTCCAGTCGTCTGGCACCGCTGCCAGACGTCTGATTCGCGTTGGATGCGAATCTCAGAACCTGCGCGTACCCATCCTCGTGCTCAGTACGGACGGTTGAAGGAAAGGAAGAAGGTACGAAAATAACTTACCTTTCAGACGTCTGGATAGTCCTCCAGACGTCTTCTCCGTCGTCTGGTTGGAAACCCAGACGTCTGATTCTGGAAAAACTTCCAGAATCAGAGCGCGACTCGCCCTCCGCCCGCGATGCACGGCCGCGCCTCGTCCGCCTACTGCTTGAGCTGCAGCAGGCCTCCCACGTCACTCCGCGCCCGCTGCGCCCCCGCCGGCCGACTCTCGCCGCCCCGGCAGGCTCGAGCCCTCACGGCCGACGCCTCCTCCCTCGCGCAGCACCTCCTCCCTCACCCACCGCGGCTGTCGCTGCCGCCGCTCGCTCACGCTCGCACTCGCGCATTGGCTAGAAGGAGAAGAGGAAGGGAGCGGAGGTGATGAGAGTGAGGGAGAGGGTGTGGCTTTTTAAAGTCGCGCTAGGAGAGAGAGAGAGAGAGCAGCGCCTGCGGAGGTGAGAGGGAAAAAGAGGTATCTGCAGGTCTGCGCGCGCAGGCGCACAGACGAAATCCATCCTGCTGCAGAAAATCAAATCCTAGACGTCTGGAAGGGGTTCCAGACGTCTGGTCAGACTTCTGGGCCACCTCCCAGATGTCTTAAAAGACGTTTTGAAACTGCGGTCGTAACACTTTCTATTAGTGCTATTACTCAATAGTTGAACTGTCATGCGATTTTTGATGATATTGGGTGTGCTTTTCAGGACAACATGACGAGAATGACGATTGGTGGTGAATATGAGGAGGGAGGTGTCTACCAACTAGCTCAGAATTCAGTTACTGCAGCATGTCAGATGAGTTTTTCTAGCAGTGGCACAGACAATTAGGTCATCCTTTGTTGGACAAGCTACATCGACTCATTCCACATCTCTTGCCTACCACTAAGATCCAGTGTGATGCTTGCTAGTTGGGGAAGCACCATAAAGCCAATTTTCCAACATCTACGAGTTCCAGTATCTTTTCTTGTTTTGATTTAGTGCATTGTGATGTGTGGGGTCCAGGTCATGTTGCAAACAAACATGATTATAGATATTATTTATTGTTTGTGGATGAATTTTCACGATTGACATGGATATTTTTTATGATAAATAAATCAGATGTTGGCTCACTTATCATTCAGATTATTGCTTTTGTGAAAACTCAGTTTGATATGTATATCAAGACTATGAGAATAGACAATGCACTAGAAGTTTGTACCAAGTAGCTGAGAACTTTGTATACCTCTCCTGGCATTGTATACTGGACCTCCTGTCCTCACACATCACAACAGAATGGGGTGGCAGAGAAGAAGCATAGAGACATTCTGGACACAACTCGACCCTTACTTATTCAGAAGTGTCCCACACCTTTACTGGAGTGATGCAGTACTGACTGCATGTTATCTAATTAATCGGCTTCCCTCTTCTGTCATTCATGAACAAGTACCCTAAATAGTGTTGTATCTTGATGCTGATCTATTCTTAGTGCCACCCAAGACATTTACTTGTGTTGCCTTTGTTCACTTACTTAGACCTAGACATGACAAGCTTTCCCCCAGAGTAGTCAAGTGTGTGTTTCTTGGCTATTGTTAAACACAAAAGGGGTACAGATGCTTTGACTCGATCTCTAAGAAGCAATATGACAGTGTGGATGTTACATTCCATGAGTTTATTCCCTACTTTTCCACATTAGCTTGTCAGTTACATGATGTGGAAATTGTTGCATCTATGCCTATGCCTCCTGTATCCATAGATGATTTCTAGGTCAGTAGTACCACTCCAGAGCAACCTACCAGTTCACTCAGAATTGTACCTCCAGATGAAAGAACTTTTAAGGGCTCTACATATCAAAGAGAGAAATTTACACACCCCCCTCCTCCTCTGTCCCTCCTGAGCCACCACAATCCTCTCATGATCAAGCACATATTGAGTCCATTGATAGTACTTCTCTTATTGATGTTTCTCCAAGTCCACCTAATGATGATGTTCTAATTGCCATTCGGAAAGCCCCTCGCTCCTGTGCTTATTATCGTGTGGTTGGAAGTGCAGTGTCTACCCACTCCTTGGGTACTACATTTCATGCCTTTACCACTACAATGTCTACCTCTGAAATTCACACATCTTATCAGCAGGTACTTCTGAATCCACATTGGAAGGTGGCAATGGAAGAAGAAATGTTTGCTCTTTTTGATAGGGGCACTTGGGAGTTGACCTTGTTACCATTTGGTGCACATCTTGTTGGAGCAAGGTGGGTATTTGCCTTGAAATACAACCCTGATGGGTCTATTTCTTGGTACAAGGCTCATCTCGTGGCTAAAGGATTCACTCAAACATATAGAGTGGATTTATTTGACACCTTCTCACCAGTGGCTCGGCTCTTTACTATTCATATTCTTATCTCTGTGGTTGCGCACTATGGATGGGCACTTCATCAACTGGATGTCAAAATGTCTTCTTGTATGGTGATCTTCAAGAGGAGATATATATGCAACAATTCCCAGGTTTCGAGGTTCAAGGGGAGTGCGTGTGCAGATTGTGTAAGGCAATCTATGGCTTAAAGTAGAGCCGCAGAGCATAGTTCTAGCGATTATCAGAGGCATTGTCTATGATTGGGTTACAGAGATCTTCGTCTGACCACTCTCTGTTCGCAAGGAAGACTAGTAGGGGTGTTGTTGCTCTACTTGTGTACGTAGATGACCTTATTCTCATAGGTGATGACATGGCTGGTATATCCTAGGTCGAGTATTTGGCACAACAATTTGTTATGAAGGACCTTGGGAGACTCAGGTACTTCCTAAGCATTGAGATTGCCACAAGCAAGCAAGGAGTTGTTATGTCTCAGAGGAAGTATGCCTTGGATATTCTTCAGGAGCCTAGCATGTTTGGTTCTAAGGGAGAAAATATCCCTATGGATCCAAAGGTTCACCTATTTGATGAGTCTGCTTGATTGATGGATAAGAAGACATATAGGCAGCTTCTACAAAAATTTCTCTAGATAGGCCTACAGATGAGTATTGGCAGGAAGTAATGCAGGTGTTGAGGTATATCAAAGAGGCTCCAGGTCGAGGATTTCTTTTCCAAAGAGGAGCTCCTATGATTGTTGTTGGGTACTCTATGCTGACTACGCAGGTGATAGTGGGGACAGGAGATCTACCACAGGTTCCTGCACCTTTGTTACAGGAAATCTGGTGACATGGAGGAGCAAGAAGCAGAGCATGGTGTCATATTACAGTGCTAAGTCATAGTACCATGCAATGGCACATACTACTGCAGCAATGATCTGGATAAGATCATTGCTAAAGGATATCCATATTACTATTGAGGAGTTTATGGAAATGTAATGTGATAACAAAGCTACCACATATATAGCTAATAACCCTACATTTCATAAATGGACAAAGCATGTAAAGGTAGATTGTCACTATACTAGAAGCCTGATTCAATAAGGTCTACTCTGCATTTCCTGTTTAGCTTCGTCAGAGCAAACTGCAGACATGTTCACCAAGCTCTTGTCATGCCCCTTGTTTAAGAAGTGTAGAAACAAGCTGAGCATAATTCACATATATATGTTCTAGTTTGAGGAGGAGTGTTACGTTATGTTATAAGGGTATTCATGTTATTTTATTTCTTTCTTGGAGTTTGTAATATTTTCCCTCATCTCTCTCTATAAAAGAGGTGTAAGGTTTTTTTTACGAAGTAAAACATTTCATTCCTTCAACCGAGACCTTGCTAGACATTGTTGCACCCCTAATCACTTGACAGTCTACCACCAAATACTTTTCTTTTTCTTTTTTCTTTCTTCTTTTTTGTGCAAATTACCTTCACATACTTGGTCCTCTCACGAAAGACTTAGTTATTGATGATAAATGTAATTGCTTTATGGGTTGTTGGCGATGAATGTAATTACTTTACTGTCACAATACATTCGAAAAGAAGTGTGATTAGAACTCCAAAGTCCTTAAGAATCAATACCAATCCATTTGTAAAGGTACATGTTTGTAAAAAAACTCAAATACCACATTGAGAGGAATCAAATTGAATTTCATTATTGAGATCACACCTATTTAAAGATCATAGAGGAGCCCCAAATGGGAAAGAGTACATAAGGAAGAAACTACACAAGGAAAGCAACTAGACAAAACAAATCACGGCCAACTAATACAATATACCCTATGATTTTATTCCTCCTAACATGATCATATTGCAGGTGTTGGTAATTCAAACAACTAGACCCTTCCTGAGTTTTGAAATATTTAGTTAACCATAGCTTCTAACAACAGCTGGCCCAGATGAAAAAGGAGCATTACTCTCTAGACATAATGAAGTTCATCCAATATCTCCCGTTTTGGTGAAAATTTCTGCATTAATCCCAACTTCATTTTGCCAGTTACATTGCTTCATATTCCATAATATCGCCACTGATTTTCCTGAATGGTTCTTTCTTGATCATTTACGCTATCGTGCTTAACAAGTATTCCACCGTAATTGTAGTTACAATCCTCTCTGATGAAGGTGCTGTTATCTTCGCCCTTTCTCCAAGGAACGAGGAGGGACTTTCCTTGTGTTATGATGCCCATATCTCAAAGGAACAATCTGCTTGATATATGAAGGTCCAGGGAAGTTCCTCTTCTCTTTTGGAAGGCGTCTGAGCTCTGGCAACCAGTATGCAACGTACTCGCCATCAGGATCATAAGTCTGTGCCTGAAATACGTTTACTTCATATTACATGTAAATTTAATTTGCTTGAACATATAAAATTTTCTTTCAAAATAACAGCTAGAGATGGGTGCCGTTTGATGGGCTTTCTCCCACTAAGAAGTTACTGTGATTGCAGTAATGAGCAAGCTGTCTGCTTGATGGACCTATGAATATTTTAAACTGAAGAACTAAATGCCACGGTGCATAGGTTGGTGATGGAACTTCCAAATTAGCGAAAATAATTTTGATATGTGCTGCTTATGATTTCCACTAAATTTTAAACTATTGGAAACTACTGTTTTTGGATGCTTCTGCAATAAGCTCTCCTTTCGGGACTCAAGACTTAATGTCTACAAAAGAAAATAGTACTTGAAACATTTCAAGAAATCTATTTAACTTGGCCAATTATGCAAAATAGTTCATTGATTGCACCGAGTTTAGATGCCTATTAACAGTACCTTGGCTGGTTGATAAGCCAACCAAGTGATCTTTCTGGTAATGTAACAAACTGTTGATTATTGTGATAGTACAATTGCTTGATATAGCTTATGGATTTATTGTTATGATAATTTCATATCTGAGATTTCACTACTAGTATTTCCCAAGAGATATACAGATCATGCCCGACCTGGTTTTCCCGTCTTCACATTGCACGTTCACTAGCTAACAGCCCTGTCAATTGTGAACCATATATCCACCTTCTGAGTATTTTTACTTACCTTAGATTTAACGATATCAAATAAGTAGACTCCCTATGTCTCTTCCATCTTTAGAAAACTATCTGATGATTGCACATATTCCTTCTCACTATTCTTAATCAGTTTTAGATTTTAACCACATCCAGAAAAAATGCTTTTCTTTTGAGAGCACTTGTTCCTTCACATCACGATCAGCTCCTTACAAGTAGACTATAATCAAGTTGTTGATGACAAACAGAATAGAAGCATAATAAGAGAAATATGAAAGCATATTCTTCCTTCAACCTGCTTGGGTATGCTGAAATATCTATCTTCTCTTGGGTCATTGCCAACACCTGGTAAAGCGTATGATTGGATGCATCAGCTATGGAGAACTTAAACAAACCATGAAACATATAAATTGTTGGGTTATGCACTCTGATGAAGTTTTATAACTATCCTTCCAATAACATTAGAAACTCTCATTCAGTTGAAGTTTATAGGATCAATTAAACGTTGGAGCCTTTTGAGAGGACTTAAAGTGAAAACCATTTGTAACTTGAAATGTCACTTGACTATTCCCTAAACTAGAGGATCATTTTATAATTTTGAGAAAAAAATGAAGGTTGGGTAGAAAAAATTGTTAGCACATTTACCTGCTCCGTAAGTCCAGTTCCCATAGTTTGAACAAGGATCATAATCCAAAAGGCATGTCTCAAACCATTCAGCCCCCATTCGCCAATCAATTCCCATATCTCGGACAAGAAAGGAGCATACAATCTGCAAAAATCAGCAGAGAAGAGTGAATTATCCTAAACTGGGAAAAGATACAACTTGTTAAAAGCGGAGTCTTAAAATAAAGAAAAAAAAATTATTAGCTTGCATCATTCACTGGATGTGCAGCTTAGTCTTCAGTGATAAGTTACTTGGAAATCCCAAACATGTTTTATGGATGATCGTCTATGTCATTCACAGAACTTTTAGATCATCAATAGGCTTCAGCTTAACAAACTTATCCAAGGACAATCCTAAAATTAACACGTGAAGGGATATGATTAAGGATGTTACTTACCTGACGACCTCTGTTGGACATGAAACCAGTGGCAGAAAGTTCTTTCATATTGGCATCAATGAGAGGATACCTGTAATTAATCACAAGAGAAATGCACCTGAGCTAAAGTTTATAAATCAAGGAATTCTGAAAAAGGGAGCCTCAACTGAAGAAACAAAATAAATACCCGGTATGACCATCTCTCCATGATTCAAACAGTGTCTGATCTTGACTCCAATTGGAACCTAACTTTCTCGGCCCGCCTAAAAGGAAGACAACTCTATTTAACCAATCTAATCACTGATTGATATTGTATTCAGTAACATTACTGGATAAACTTAAGGAACTGAAAAGAATAGGTTATTTGAATTACTTAGAAATTACATAAACAAATGTTATACCAATATGGAAGATGGAATTGCCGTATTTTTTTGAGAGAAACCTGAAGTAGTCCCTCCATATCAACTCGAACAAAACCCTGCAAGGGGAAACTCTGAATTACCTCAAAGATTCATTCTATTCCAGAATGTAAAAAACGCTCAGAACTAACTGCACGCCAGGCACAAATTTTGCTGCCAAAGTTCAGTGTAACGCTTCATCTTCTCTCAGCCAGGTTAACAAACGTGTTGTGCATAAATCAGAATTTAGAGCTATTTTCTCAACAAAATAGTACAAAACTAGCATAACTGGAACTGTCTATTAGCATATCATGGGACCTAGAAAATATAGACACCTTTATTAAAACCAATATGAGATAGCTAAACCTGGGAAATACCAATATGTTGAATCATTAGCCTGCCTCTCCTTCTCGTACCTCTTCACCTAACAGAGTGAAATTGCAAGGTCACAACTCACAGATGGTCAGATCAAGAATTTCTGTAAGGCACTGCTTAAGAATTGGGCTTCTATATGCTAAATACACATTTGCAAACTTTTAATTGACTTGGTTATCCATGTCAGAGAAAATGGTTTTCTATACACCTTAAAATTACCGGTACTTGACCTGTCAGATCTCCATTTGGCTCTAGAGTTATAAAAAGAAACTTTTTTGTCCTTCCAGTAGGATAAGAAATCGATAACTACAGATTCCTGACATATATTTCTATGGCCAAATAAATCAAATTCCATTAACCTGCAATGGGCTTTCTCTAAGTTTACATTGATGAACATCTATATATCTATTCCTCCAAAGAAAAAGTTCCTATGTAGAAGACAGATTTTTGGAAGGAATAATTATCCAATCGTGCCACTTCTGGCAAGCCTCTAATATCTGTCAATGGAGAATTAAAGGAAATTAAATAGCAGGGAATGCAGATAAGCCTCTTCCTGCAAAGACACCTAGCAATTGTAAATGTTCATTAAAATGTATGCAGAGAAGACCCTTCAATGGTTTGAGAAGAATAGCAAAGCTAATATGTTCTCTCCAAAATATGCATCATTAAGGTGGAGTAATCTAACCTCTTCACAAACATAGCGGGGAGAAAGGCATCCGAAAGCAAGCCATGGAGAGAATTTTGTGGAATAGTCTGCTCCAAGCATGCCGTTTCTTGTCTCCTTGTATGTCTTTATTAGATCCTAGATGCATTCAAGACAGCAAGTATTTTCTCATTATACAAACTTCACACATGATACATACATTCTGTAAATAAGGAGTGAGGATGATGATCGTACACTTCTCAGTTTGACCTGCCCTACAGAAATTTAGTGAACTACCCATCAATATATATATATATATATATATATATAGTCAATTTTTCAGGTTGAGCAAGCCAGGAAGCTAGTTTCATCTCTGTTGGGGAATGTGGGTTGATGTTTAATGTCACATCTTAAGATGTGATTTGTTGAAATGTGTGGTGGCTTATAAATAAGTATGTACCCCCACTTATTCCTTTGAAAATAAATAAAGAGAAACACGTCCATAAGGACACTTCTCCCATAGTTTTCTTCCCACTTTTTGAGAGTAGGTTTCTATGTAAATCGAAGCATCCTTGATCTTTTTTATTTCTTTTGATATCATACTTCCGCTTTATTTTAAAGTTCAACTTGGTATCTGAGTTTATTCTTGGGCTGATTACCCAATTATTATTCATTGGCATTTGGTTTTGTCCAATCTCTTTGCATATCAACAACAGCAAACCCTAGCGGGAGGCGTTGAGATCACAGCGAGGAGATGTACTCCTCTGGTGGCGAGAGGAGGCGATGACGGAGATGTGCTAACGGAAGTAGCGGCGGACTGGCGGGCCAGCAAAGGCCCAGTGCAACGGCGGTCGGGCCATGGAGGCCTTGCGCAGCGGTGTGCTTAGGCCGTCGTGTTCGATGAACGGGCAGTGGTCTGTCGTGGGTCGAACCGTGGTCACCGCGACCCTCGCGAGTTGTGCCACGTCTCTCACGACCCTCTTCGGGAAGCGGGCCATGTCGGGGCATTGTAATGTGACCGACCTGTACACCGGCCTCCTCGGCGGGTTCGCTGCTATCACGGCGGGCTGCTCGGTGGTCGACCCGTGGGCCGTGATCGTTTACGGGGTCGTCGCAGCGATGGTGCTCGTCGGGTGCCACGTGCTCATGGAGAAGCTGTACTACGACGACCCGCTCAAGGTGGCACGAGAGGTCAAGAACTATTGATCGAGGCTACAGGAGTGGCTGGCAAGGACCTCATGAAGCTCCACGACGCTAGTGAGGAGAAGACAGCAGCTTCCACAGTGACGTGCTCGTGTGAGCAATGGCAGGATGAGTTTTTTTTTAACCCTAAGGTCTTAGAGAAAGATTTTTTAGGTCTTTTGCATGTGTTTCCCTCTTATTTCCTTTCTTTTATTTTGAGTCCCTTTGTACCTTTGTAGTGTTGTAAAGGTGAGGGACAGGAAGAGTACAAAAAAAAAAAAAAAAAGATAAAAAAGAAGGAAAGGAAAAGAAAGAAGAGGGCAGGAGGATATTGAGAAAAGAACGAAAAATAAAAGGAGAATGGGGGCGGGGGGGTGGAGGAGAAAAAGGAGAGAAAGAAAAAGGAAAAAATTTTAAAATATATCAATAAAAAAATAACAATGACAATGAATGACTATGAGAAGAGGTGAAGTTCTTCTCTAGTATTATCATTTCTTATGATCAATGTTATTTTGATTGCTTTTTTTTTCTCATTGTTATTTTCTTCTTCTATATGAGTATGGAAGAAAGGGAGAGTGTGGATGCCAATATAGTCACCCCCGTTTAGGAGTCCCTTTGTTGCATTCCTAAGGTACGATAGCATCTTTCAGCAGTTAAGGAGACATCGGCTACCACTACGGATGATGAGAATTATATATCATCACATGAGAAATCAAACTTCAGGAGGTCTAGAGTTTCGAGGTCACCACAGAGAGGAAGATCCATTTTCGAGGTCCTTAAAGGAAAGTCCCAGTGGGTTTCTATGTGAGAAATACAACTTCGAGGTATTCAGAATAAGACCCACTATAGGAATACTAAATGGGGAGCCACCAGCACCAGGTCTCCCAAGGAGAGACCCTTGTCAGAGCCAGCTACATTCGTCCAACAGCTCTAAATATCGTTGATGTGCCGTCATCAGCGCACCCGCCTACAAGCAAAAACTAATTCAGAAAGTTGTGTTCTATTGTATAGAGTGGGTGTCATTTTTGTACAAACTAAACATTCCATGCTCCAGATTGAGAGGGAGTGTTGGAGAATGTAGGTTTGTGTTTAGTGTCACATCTTGACATGGGATTTGTTGGAGTATGTGATGACCTATAAATAGGCATGTACACCTATTTATTCCTTTGAAAAGATATAAAGAGAAACACGCCCATAGGGACACTTCTCTCATGATTTTCTGCCTGTTCTTTGGGAGTAAGGTTTTCACATAAATCTAAGCATTTTTTACCTTTTTTATTCCTTTTGATATCATACTTTCACTTTATTTTAAAGTTCAACTCCAAAGCACACGCATTTCTTGTCTCTTTGCCAATGGTTATTGGAAACAAGGGAGAGCTTGTGAGGCACTATGGATGGTAACTACAGGATATAAGGGTGAGTTCGGGTGGTAGTTATGGTACAATGACAATGTTGTCCAGGTCCTACTACATAGAGTTGTTTGCATAATGTACCAATTCCCAGGGGCATAATCAAGTTAGTAATTTTACTTTGCAACTCCATATCTCCTTTTTAGCGTGGATTTAGGCTCACTTTTGCCAAGTTTACTTCATTTATCTCCAATAAAATTCCACAAAATGGGCATGTCCAGTGGCTTTCGCTTTACATGAGCATCTTGAAAGGGCCTCTTAACGTGCATGCCCGACTAACTTCCAAAAAAGAAACAAGTTGGTACTCTATCTTGATATAGATTTTTCATTGTTGTTTTTATAAATTGTTTTATGATCATCTAAATCAACTATTCCAACTGAATTTTCCTCATTGTGTGTTTCTGCTCCTTTATCTCTGGCTCAAAATTTAACATTTTTTGGATGCACAAATCATCGACAGAAGGCAGGATGGGTTGAATAATCAATGAGGATTGAACGGGAAAGATCATGGATCCATGACACAACAAGCTCAGCTAGATAAGAACAAGAAGGAGGCATCTTAAACATCGACACCCACCCAAACATACACACACATGCATGTATATATACATGTATGCTACGGAGTCTAGTTAGTTATGTGGTTGTGTGTCATGTGGTGCATTATTATTTTTTGTTTTCTTTGTAGGGTTGTATATAATTTGCTTCCCTCTCTCTATATATATAAAGAAAGGTAAGGTTAGAGAAATAATTGAATTGATCATTTCTCCTAATTTAGTATTAGAGTTGCAATCCTATATCAGCGCTTTAGTATCTCACCAAAATCCTAACTGCCAAACCTATCCACTGTAACAATGTATGTACGTAAGTAGGTAGGTACAAATACATTTAGGACAATTGCTCTTAAAATGAATGGGTTAAAGCATCGGTGCCTCTGTTAAAAGTAGAAATGATTCCACTTCTCCCGATTCACCCTTTCATTTTTTAACTCCATGATGGTTGGATGTTATACAACAAAAAGTTGTTGCTGAAAGTGTCAAAAAATTGTGTATTTTCAGCAATCATGTAACTACTGTAGTTATATGTGTAAGGGTCACCTGTGTTGATATAAACCATAACTGTTATCATGAACCGTGTCAAATAGTTTTCCCTCTTGTGCAGTTTCTATTTTAGATTTTGCTTGTTCTAGAGGTACAAAAAACAACCATACAAAGGAGTATTGGTTTCTCTTATCATATTTGTATTACACCTATCTTCCAAATTAGGTAGCAAGTTTCAATGTGATTGAAAAATTGCAAGAGTTGAAAGTTCAAGATGCAAGAAATGTTCTGAAGATGAAATGGCAGTATACCGCTTAAGCGTTGGATGATAATAATTATAATGGGAAAGGCCTGGTACATGAAAAACGGATGTAATTAAAAAATAAAGTTTTCTAGATTGAAAACACGCTGAAGAAGCAAAATCATATATCCCAATATTCTCACCTTCTTCCAGAAATACTCATCCACTCTGCCCAAAGCTGCACTTTCACCTCCTTGAAAATGTAATCCTTTATCAGACTGCATTTCAAGTAAGAAATACTATGACTTTTAGATCTAGAATTCAATTTTCAAATTATCCATCCATTAGATGCAACTATGATTCCAAAAAAGAAAAACAAAGGAAAATATATGTGCTATTTTATATATGTTATAGATAATGGCCTTCCTTCCATTACCAACTACTAAAATGTGTTTTCTTCTATTGTTCAGTAACATGAAGTCCATGCTGCTTCAGCAGATGCTAAATGCACCCTGAAGGAGATAATTGTATAAGAAAAGAAAAGGTCGGATAGTCCAAGGAGTATCATATCCAGCTGATTTCATGTACTGAAAAGCATTGGACCAACCAATTTCTTCTATACCTTGAAACTGAGAAAGAATAGAACATGAATCGACAAGAATCAGAAGTAACACTCCAATTGAATTCAAAGTTAACTGAAACATCAAGCAGAGACTGAAGGTCTACCTCTTTCTCTTGCAGCCCAAGATCTTGTAATTGTGGAATACATCCCCAGCCACCAGATTCATCCAGACCATCAACAGGCAGTGGCCCAAGTGATGAAGGCATCTTGCAGCAACTCCTTATCCTAGACTTGGATTCAACAGACTGTACAGCATAAAAATAATCTGAGGGTTCCGAAATAGCATACTACTGCTGGAAAAGAGCATCAGATAAAGCTTCTCACCTTGCGAAATTGTGTATACACATCAGGTAAATTCCTTGTATTGAAGGGAAGATTGTCGATGTGATACATGGTGCTCCCCCAGACCACTTGCAATTTAGGGAACTCAGGTCTACTAGAACCCCCCCCGGATGTGAGTTTCACTTCTTTCAGTCCTTTCTGGACAAGCTGTTCAACATGGAGCTCCTCGCTGCAAGTCTCCTTCTGAGCAAAAATCTGGAATCATCACCATTTTCAATCAGTTCGTTCAGTTATGCTTAGTATTTCATCAACAAAATGATCAGGGAAAAAGATCATGGAGATAATAATTCAAAACAGAGAAGAACATGGCCCCTTCAATTTTGCATGAAGAATATTAAAAACGAAGAAATGAATCATAAAAATAAAAAGTGCATGTGACTAAGATCTGAATCCAAAGTTAGAGTTCTTACATAGAGTTGACTAAGATTAAGAACTGAATATTACAAAAAAAAGATTACGTAACTGTCTGGGCTCCGAACGTTCTCGCCAATGAAGGTAGCAACTCCTCTGGCTTTCCTTGCTTAATCATCAAATTGAGCCCTCTAGCAACAAGGTTGTTTTGCAAGTCCTCCAGGCACTCCAGTAGAAATTTTGCTCTCAGAGCTGCCCTCAGAACAAGACCAATCCAAACTCAGTTACCGTAACTGAAAAAATGGAAAAAAATAATCATTCTTCACTTCCCTAACCCTGCAGCCACCTCTGCCTCGATAATTCCCCGAAGAAAAAACAGCAACGGCAACTATTGCCAACCCACCACAAGATCACTGACTTGCACATCCCACCATTTATCACGCATTTCTGATAACACGAGGTTTGCGACACACAATTTACTCACCACCCCCTCAAATTCATCATCCCTTACGCATCTTCCAGCAACCGGCCCTCGAAAACGGCAAAACACCGATCCACAAATACCTTCCTCTCCCCCATTGAGGCATTTACGCAAACACATTGTGCACGACAATCCACGCACTATCACGCATTTCCGATAACACGAGGTTTGCGATATACACAATTTACTCACCATCCCCTTGAATTCATCATCCCTGACTAATCTTCTAGCAACCGGCCCTCGAGAATGGCAAAACACCATCCTCTCCCCCATTGAGGCATTTACACAAACACCTTGTGCACGGCAATCGACGCACAACCACCCTACCCACCTCCAGTTTTAGGGAACCCGAAGTAATGGGTAATCCCGAAATGGCGCGGGTCGAGGAAGTACACGGGCAGGACCACACCCGACGCGGCCCACGCCCTGTGGAGCGCCTCGTTGTCGAGCACGCGGAGGTCGTTCCTGAACCACATTATGGCCACGCCAGAACCATTCCTCTTCGAATTCGGAACAGAGTATCTGCTTAGGGCCTTCGCTGCGGCCGTGCTGATCTCGTCGCGGCTCAGATCGGGCACCGACGGCATCCGAGCGACGAGGGAGTGCCTGGCGGCGATCATGGCGGGCCGAGATCGACGAGGGAAGGAGAGGCGAATGGTGGGAAAGTGTTGGTGATTTGAAACAGAAGGGGAGGGGGGTGGGGGGGGTGTTGTATTTGGGAAGGTGGGAGAGCTGAGGTGCTATTTGGAGAGTGGAGAGAGTGCCACGTGTAAGTCGTGGATGAGAGGTGCGGACGTGGGGAAAGGAGGGTGTTGGGATGACGTGGATGGCGGTTAAGCCTTTGAGAGGTCTCTGGGCTCCACCGGTAATAACTGTCATTTGACCGTGTGAAGGATAGAAGAAGGAATCACGCGTCTACTTCAATCACCACTAGCGCTATTTACGAGGACATGGAAGAATTGAGTGATGGACGGATAAGATCATCCATCTAGTTTTAAAGAATATGTATTTTTTTTTGTTTCAATGATACCGACAACTTAAACAAGCGATTGTGTTTTTTTTTTTTTTTTAATAGCCCAGATTCCACTTTCGTGGCCACTAGGGGCTGAAGGGGTCCTGCATATCCCTCTGCCTCGGTAATCTCAAGGTTAGCCACCCTCTTATGACGAAGTAAGGAGATGTGTATCCACTACCATTCAATTATATCTAGACAATCGACAATTGTGTTTTATCAGAAGCATTAATCATCAAAGCCATTGTGTTTTGCAATTAATTTAGGTTTAATCTATTTAATTCAATAAAAATCATGCTCTCTTTTGTAATGCCATTGTTAAAAGGATGATGACAACTTATCTTTGTATCGGATGTCCAATCAAATTTCCAACCCCACCACCAAGACATGGTCGAATGGTGGCAACCAATGATCTTGGTAGGAGAGATCTAGATTTGATTACTTGGGAGATGATCGATTTCGTTTGATTTGCCAAAATACATTTTCTGGTCATCATAGCAGAGAGAAAAATCCCAAGCGACCCACCCCTCCACATGCCACATCCCCTCCGTCATGTGATTTGACCCTTATGCACCGGCATCCTGATCTTATATTTTTGCTATCATATTTTTCGTAGCTACAAATTAAATATACATTACAATATACTTTATAGACATGCTCAACAAAATAATCAATCTATTTTAATTTTTAATTAATATATTTTAATTTTCTATCAAAATACAACGATATATTTTAATTTTCAATCGATATATTTTAATTTTCTACCAATTAAAAATAAAAATATCAGTGTATTTCGTTAAACATAAGACGTGTGTTGCAAAGTACATTGTAAACATATTTTCAAACTCACGTCCTTTTCCTTATAAACATTTTTTATACTATTGACAACCTCAATTTAAAGATACCATTTGAGAATTGGGAATTAAAAAAGGGTGTGCATGAAACGAATGCACAGCATGAGGAATATGTGCATGGTATTGGAAATTTTGTTTTTGCAAGGAGTTATGTTGCATTTGTTTTTTCTATCATTTTTGTGCTATTTTTTAATGTTATATTTTCCTTGTCACGTGATCTTCAGGCCATCTCCCAATGTCCTCTTCCACCTTCTGCTACCCTCCACCACCATCTAACAATGCCAATTACAAGGGGAAGATGGCCGTTTAACATCTCATCATTGTAATTATCCCACTTTTATACCAAATCGCAACATGTTAGAAGTTATGCCCTCAAGAAAAGTTAAGCAAGCAACTGATAACTTGGTTCTCTAGAGCGAGGTACACCTTAGGAAGGCGAGTAATTTAGACAACTAAACTAGTGTTGTCTATTGCGCCTAACAAGCAGAGCCTAGCTCGGTTTGGGCTCGATTGTGCTTGCACCTTTTTCGAGCCAGTTATGAGTCCAATCCTTAACGAGCCCAGGCTTGTTCGGGTAATGTTTGGACTTGATAAAGCCGTCATATTTGTTACAAGGGTCAGTTGTACAATCTCTGCCAACCGTAAGGTCACAAATTCATGTAATTTAGATTGATCGTGCAGTACAAAACAGCCAACTAATATGCCAGAAAAATCTCTGAATGCTGAATCAGAATGTCTCAAAGGCACAGTTATATATGCATGGGAAGGAAGAAGAATTCTACCATATCCATAATTGAGGTAAAGCGTCACCATCACAGGAAAATTTATCAACCACAAAAGGGAAGCAAAGTATTGATTGTGAATTCCTTTATTTGTCTTGGTTCTTGCTTTTGTTTCCATTTCTAGAGTTTTCCAAGGAGGTGTCAGAAGTTCAGAACCTCATCATCACTTTTTTTGCAAGAGCAAAATGTTTCAGCCTTTGCCGAAACACAAATACATTCAACCCTGCTGCATACATAAAAAGAACAGTCTTAAAAATTATGTTGCCCGATTGCAACTTCATCCATGTCTGTACTTCATACATATTAAATCTAACTACAAAGAGAATTTTTTTTAATACCAGGATTTTTTTTTCACAGAGAACTTATCCTTTCATGAACTGATATTACCTGCATCTAATAGAAATTCATTCTAAAAGACCCTTTCGACAGGTATTAGCAGATGGACAGGAAATCTCTGATGCTAGTGTTAGTAAATATTCCAGAGAAAGCTCCCGTTGCTAACAATTTCAGCTATTTTCCTACCAGCCATTGTCAGCACCTTTTTTTTGAAAGGTTGAAGGATGGCTACTGTTGGTAACCATCCGCTGTATATCCAAAAATTAAACAGAGAAAATACCTCTCCTACAACATTTTCCATCCACACCCTAATCCCCTTTAGAGCTCCAAAACTCCTCCCCAGCAAGGTCAAGAGGAGGCGGAATGTCCAAATAGGCAAACAATTCCCTAGCGAAGTCACACTTGCTGAACAGATACTCCCAATCCTCTTCCTTTGTACTACAAAGGACACAAGTAACATCCGGGTCTTGGGTCCACTCGCGCCTCCTTACATTGGTGACTAGATAACCTCTTCTAAGCAGCAACAAGGATAATTTAACCTTCTGGGGAATCTTCATTCTCCAAAACATCACTGCCACCAGGTACAGCTCTAAGCATCTTGTATGCCCTTTTGACAGTAAAATTTCCTGATCTCTAAACCAAGGAGTCCAGTACCCCCCCTCTTGGCCAGAAGCTCTGAACATTTGCACATCCTACCAGCCACTACTGATACTGCATTAGTTTTTCCAAGTGGTCCGTCACTAATAATACTTCCTAACATCTTCTATAGAAGTCAACTTTAAAAAATCCAAATAAAGCTGGCATTACTCCTTGTTGATGACACATGTAATGCTGCATATCGGTACATTGTACAGGTATATTGGATGCATGGGGTGTGGGAGAGGGTGGTAACTAGTGTACATCTCAGGGTTGATAGGATGAAGAATATCAAGTATAGTTGAATCAGAAGGACATCTAAATAGAGGTGGGGGCTAGTACCTCTAAATAATGCACAAGGAAAAGGGCATTTCAGATTTGTTGCCAAATTGAGATGCTAGGATGTTCTGGCTGTATTTGTCAAGCATCCCACTTCTTTCAAACATATGTCACAAAAAACCCCAAGGTACAACATTTTAAAATAAATATTGGATTAAAGAGAAAAAAATGCAGAACTAGTCTTTGCTATGGATAGCCTTGATTGTTTAACATGATAGTTAACATAACACTTACTAATTAAAGTAGATAGAGACAATTTATGTGTTGTCCAAGTCATTACATATCTAGCATCTCTTCCTTTTCTCTAAGACAAGACAAAGGGATTGACCAAAAAAAAATCTCATTGTCTTAGTATCTTACATAAACAGGTAAAAAAAGCAAAACTATACACTCAAATATAAAGCTAAGTTTTTCCTACACACTCTTAATGAAACCATGAGAATTATCACACTCATTAAAGCATATTTATATACATGTTGGAGATTTGTTGCCTTAAAATGCACAACCCTTTGGTGAACAAAATTTATTACCATACTGATTTGCAGTTAAGATCTTTATTATAGGCAAGAGGAGAAAGAACTTATATGCAAGTGTTTACTTCGCAAGTGTACTTCCTGATTTAGTTTTTTTTTTCCTTCTTCTTTTGTTAATTTCAGGACCTATATGCAGAATCATTTTGCAACCATAGCAGTTAAATCCATTACAAGTGATGCACTTATTTATTATAACTGTTAGGAAGTAAATTAGGATCCAATTAGTTAGAATTTGATTGTCTTTCCTATTTTAGTATGTGTTATTTTTAGTAACTTACTTGTTATGTTTTCTTATTGTATCAAATCATCTCTCTATATAAAGAAGGGTATGGCTTGCTTATTTTAATAAGAAAAATCATTCCCTCATTCTTAATATGGTATCAAAGTTACCGATCTCTGAATGTTAGTTCTGAGAAGAGAGAAATCTTAGAGAGGGGAGAGCCCTCCGAGGGCCTTGCCGACCTCCGACAAGCTATCGAAAAGGGCTTCTCCTCTCCCAAGTTGTGCATCTCCCCTCCAAAATCGCTCCTCCACTAACTCAAGCCCTAGCGAAGACGGGCTCCTTACGCTTTGTCTTTGACATCGTCACCGCCCCTCATATGCTGTCATGGTCGAGGGATTTGCAGCAACGAGGAGGCCTCCAATCGCCACATTGTTCTGCTTCATCACCATCGCTTCGCACCACAAAGCTTCTCCTGAAAGAACATCTCCTTTTTAAGCTTTAAGTTTTTTTTTAGGATTAGATGTCTTTGTTTTGAAGAGAAGTTTTTTTTTTTTTTTTTTTTTGGGGGGGGGGGGGGGGGGGGGGGAGCTTTTGCTGGTGTGCCCCTCTAGAATTCTGTTTTGCTTGTCTTGTCCTTATGTATGAATGTGTGAGAGAAGAAAAGAAGATATGGTATTGCTGTACGTTCTCAAGTGAATAGGTAGCACTCTCATGCATCCCCTTAAGAAACCTAGCATGGACCGGCTCATATGGGGATGTATGAGAAGAGGCACCCATGTCACTATCTCTCTCGTACCCAGCATCTTACATAAGACGTAGAAGTCATTGTGGATGCAAAGGCCACTTACTCCAACTACTACTGATCTTCAACTATCATCTACTCCTACTACTCCTCCGACTGCCTACATTACAGGGGAGCCCTCATTTTTCGTGACTCCTTTAAGTTGGACGTTGTATGCTCCAACTTAGAGGGGAGTGTTAGAAAATAAATTAGGATCCAATTAGTTAAGAATCTGGTTATCTTTTCTACTTTAGTCCGTGTTATTTTTAGTAACTTAGTTGTTATGTTTCCTTATTATACCAAATCCTCTCTCTATATAAAAAGGGATGTGGCTTACTTATTTTAATAAGAAAAATCATTCCCTTATTCTTAACAATAACTTAAACTTAAAATCAATCCTATTACATGTAGAATTCGCGCTTGTTCTATACATGACGGCATTACATGTAAAAATCAACATTGCCATGTAACAACTACATAAATGTGTTACAAGTGGTATGCAGCTTGTTATAAGTAATCATCATCCCTATTAAAAGTTGTAGGTATGTGCATTACAAGTAAAATGAACATTACTATTGTCACTGTTGAGGTTGGTGCAACGCGGAGGCATGGAGGCTCTTCCACATGGAGAAACTAGGCGGCAGCAGGGTGCTGCAAGCAGCCCCTATCCACATGACTGGGAGGAGAGAGAGATGGCTGTAGTTAGTGAAGAGAGAGAGAGAGAGGAGTTGATGTGTTGGACGAATTGTTTCATTAACTTAAGAATAGAAGGATTACAAAGACTCTCTTTTATAGAAAGAGAACATATCACAATCATCTAAAACAAGTAACAAACTAAATCCTAATCAAATCATGTCCCCTATTTTTAAAAAAAATAAATCCTCTAAAATAAACTTTCTAAAAACCAAATCTACCAAACTAAGGTCTACCAAACTTGGATCACAAGACATTCCAAAAATCCCATAGGGCTGGAGTCCTTTTGGGTGTTTCCTAGACTGTCATGTGGCACTACCATGTGGCTTGACAGGGCTGCCACGTGGCACTTTTATTTTCCACACTCCCCAAGTCAAGGCTGGAAGGATGATGACTTGCTAAACTTAGCTTGGTGATGATGTGGCCATGCATTCCACCATCTTCTCTTGATGCACATCCTCTTGCCACCTGTGTAGTCATTGCATTTTTGGCAACCTATGAAGTCGTGACTATTGGAGCAACCATCTTGTCTTTGTATAAGTTGATGGGCTCTCTTCTCGAACTTCTTCCTGGCTGCATCTTTTGTCTCGAGTGCTTTCTCAAGTAACATGAATCTTGGAATCTACCATCGCTTCATTCTAAAAGGTTGAGAGGAGTCTCTATGCCTATTTTTCTACACCTGAGAGCCACACACTTGAATTGGCGTTCTCCAACGTGCTTGAGGGTTCTATGCTCCCCCTCAATCTAAGTCAGTGTTGTTACTCCTACACCTCGTGAGCTAGCGTAAGGAGCTCGATTTTTCCAGATTTGTATAAGGTCACTAAAAAGAAGGTGAAGTCAATGGTCTTCCAGGAAAAGTCACACACAACATGACCTTTTCTTTCCTTTTCCTTCCTACGTGTGTAGAGAATCCCCTAGAAAGAGCCTAGATCGAAAGCTCCGATACCATGTTGTGGTTGGCACAACGTGGAGGCGTGGAGGCTCTTCTACGTGGAGAAACCAGGCAGCAATAGGGTGCTGCAAGCAGCCCCTGTCCACGCAATCGAGAGGAGAGAGAGATGGCTGCAGTCGAGAGAGAGAGAGAGAGAGAGAGAGGGAAGGAGTTGATGTGTTGGAAATTTTGTTTCATTAACTCAAGACTATAAGGATTACAAAGACTCTTTTATAAAGAGAACATATCACAATCACCTAAAATAAGTTACAAACTAAATCCTAATCAAATCATATCCCCTATTTTTAAAAAAAACAAATCCTCTAAAACAAACTTTCTAAAAACCAACTCTACCAAACTAAGGACCACCAAACTTGGATCACAAGACATACCAAAAAATCCCATAGGACTAACACCCCTTTGGGTGTTTCCTAGGCTGCCACATGGCACTTTTATTCTTCACAGTTACAAGCATCACAAGTGGCATCAGTGAACTTTACAAATCTTGTATGTGCATTAGAACTACTATACATGATTATTACAAGTGACATGCCTATTCATTGCAATCAATGTATTAAAGTGCTAAAGCATAAATAAAGAAAGTTCATCTCACACCAACACATAATTAATCTCCCAATCAACTGAAGAAAACATACCAACTTTGTGTATGATTCTTTTGGTTGTATTACTAGTAAGTCATGGTTACCTAAAAGAACATCATTAAGGAGATGCAATTCCTCATTTGAAATGTAGTAATTAGAGGAGATCTTGATTGGATCAAATATATGGTGTCCCAGGATCATTCCTTGAGACAAATAGAGCAACTTCCATCAAATAATGCCTCCACAAAACCACCTACGGCATATTGGGTGGTTTCATTCATTATCATTAGATTTCCATCCAATGAACCAAAATTGGTGCTTTTCTTTAAAAAAAAGAAAGAAAGGAAGAACACTATGCTTAGAGGATAGCCCCCTATACATATACACGCATGCATCACTGCATTAATATGGGTAGAAAGGATGACAGTGACGCAATCTACATATTTCACTTTTCAACTAAGTGACACAAGAAACTGTATATTGGTTTACTGCTAGTATCATAAGGATATAGGTATAAGGTTAGTAGATTAGGCCAATTGAGATAGAAACTAGTTTTCCTGATGCTATTTATGCTGCAAGCTCAAGGATTTAATAATAGCCAAGGCTTGGGCAATTATTAACCAAAAGCCATTTCCATTTTGCTGAGTTAAAGCATTCTTAATGATCATTAAAGATGTGCATAATGCAGCCACCTCAATGGTGCCTCGAGTGTCTCATTAACAAAATGGTGATACAAGACATTCAAGTACCTAAATAATGACCTCTTTTTGACACTGAAAATTGAACTTGCCTTCTAAACTAGTTTACAATGGTACATTTACTATTATTCCGTTCTTTCCAGTCTTCCTTCTCTTACACATATAGAACCCATGATATATCACAAAATGAGCAAAAAGGACTCTAGTTCATGGAAGGTGGAAGTGAAACATTGGAACAGAGTGCCTGGTCTTGAAATTTCAGATAAGGTTTCAGCTTTTGGATGCTCAACTTTGGAGATTTAGGCATGGTTTGGTTAGTGGAATTACTTCAGTGGAATTGAGGAATTGCTCATGAGTGGAATTAAGTGAGGAATTATAGTCTTTTGGTGTCTGGGTCATTATATGTCACTTCAAGGAATTGATGAATAAGGAAATTTTTATGAAGTGGAATTAGCTTATTCTGGAATTGAGGGCTCAAAACAGAAATCAGCCAATTCTGGAATTAAGCATGCCAAATGCAGAATTAAGCCCCAATTCTAGGAAATAAGCGTCCCATAGACTTGATTTTGGGCATTAGAACCTTTGTCTTGAGGGACTTGGGTTTTAAGATTTGATGTCCAAATATTTGTACATCGAGGCCTTCCAATGATTGGGCAACACAATGAAAATTTTGGGTGGTAGTGTAAGACTTTTTTTTTTTTTTTTTTGAGAGAGAGATAAAAGGATGACCACTTCTGAGTAGTAGTCATCCTAATTTGTTAAAAGAAACGATGGTATGGCAAGCAAAGGTAGATTTGACTTAAGGATATTTTCTTTCTTTCCGAAGTTAATATGACATTGTCATGAAAAAGGTCATTGTTCGGGTATCTCTAATACCTTGAAAGCCATTCTGGTAAAAGAAAAAAAAAAACTCCAGGTCATTTCCGTGTCATCTCTAGTATCAATTAGGTCAGCAATGCACAAGGTTGTATCCAGAACTTTTTGGTGTGGATGGTACCTGATAAAGGTTGGTTAGAATGCATTTTAATATTACATTACGCAGTTTTCTATTTAGTTTGACTTGAAAAGATAAAGAAAAATTTTAGAAAACCTCATTTCACGAGGATGATATTTTATGTCAAAATACCATTTCATACCAATAACAAAACCTAGATATCGTAAATCCTTTAAGATTCTTACTTTTGTGTCAAGTCTTTATAATTGTTATCAACTTGGTCTGGTATTTCAGAACTAAGTGATTATTTACCTGTTATTAATTGCATTGAGCACTATATCTTTCATTACTAATTAATAAATAAAAAGACAAACAAAACAAGTTTAACAACAGAACTGCAACCAATTATGTTTATTGCCTAATTGCTATTGCTTAGGTTTGTATAAGTACAAAAATGGGAACCTTTATTTCAGCTTTTGGGAATCACAAAGTAATTTGCCTAATCTAGACGATAAACATTAGATACAAAGGTTCCAGAATCCATTTCCTAATTATTTGAGTCCAAAGCTTGATAATTCCAATTTCCATTTTTAATGATACTAAACACAAAACATGAATCAGGCTCAAATCTTGAGACTGGTGTTAGCACCCAAAGTTACTTGTACTTTTGTCAAGTACTCATCTGAGTACCCTTATTTTGCAAGAATGTTTAGAATATTATGTCTACATCCAGCATCCAAAAGGAAAACGAAAAAAGTGCTCCTACGGCACCTACCAGTAACCCCTGCAAACTCATGTCAAAGGAATAGAGAGCACTGATAGGCAACATGAGCTCTCTGATAGTAAGGCAGTCGCCAGGAAGAGGTAAAGTTTTTTTTACCCCAGGATTCTATTATTTTTTATTGGTGATTTCATGTGCATACCACTTGCCTTTTATTTTATTAGAGCAAGATTACAATATGCAAAAGTGATTAGGTATCCTGCAAAGGCTCAGTCTGCACCATGGTTGATCCATCCTCGTCAATGTGGAAGACAACCTCAGGATGGCATCTATAAGGAACGCATCCAAATGTAACGCAAGGAATTTCTCTTTATGATTGTGGACTAATAAGTGCAACAGACAGCTTTTACAAAGAAGATTCACCACACTACACATCTAAGCACATGAAGGCATGCAGCTACCTTGTATGTCAAAGAAGCCATCACCTATGGCCGTAGCCATGACCATCAAGAATTTACATATTGAATAGAGTCAGTGATGATACTTTTGCCCCTTAAGGATCGTCCAAGCTCTGCCAAAAAGAAAAAAAAGAAAATATACAGTGGTTATTTTGGTGTTCAAAGTAAAGGAGCGTTCTTGATTTGAGCCAATATACCAAACTTGATCCTCCATAGTAATGTCTCTAATATTTTGCTGAGTAATGGAATGCACTTCTTTATGCAGAGCACTAAAAAGCAACAGCTTCTGGTTGGGGAAACAATTTCATAATGTACAACCAAATAATTCCTGAGTAATTACTGGACATTTGAAATTCAGCACATGGAGATCTATTTATTCCAAACTTTTATTGAGAACTATAGGTGTCTTAGAAGTTATGTTGGCATAAAAGTTAGAAGCAGCAGAAGAGATTTGACAACAGTACCTAGGGTCCAGATCCAACAAATAAATCCACTGTATCTGCTAGATGATAGCAACATGGAAAGATTCTCCTTTTCAAAAACCTTTCATTTATACATGAAACTGTGCTTTATACAAATGAATCATGCATTAAACAGAATGTTTACAAATGGTCACTTCCAAAGCTTTACAGAGTATTTTTCAAGTAATTTTGTACTTAATGCATACACTTGTCACAGCTTACATCTTTAAGAAGCATGTGGAAATTGAATATATGACTTGTCACTGAAGTAGTAAAACTTGAATATGATTCCAATCTAATTTTAGTTTGTAGGCTCCAAAATAAACTATGGTCCCTAAGATCTTGTAAAGTAATTGATCAAGCATGTCTTGTTCATTTCACTGTGATGATAAAGTGCTAGATGACAATTTATTGAGTGTGATTCACTGCTTAGATGATTAAAAAATTAAGAAGTGGAATGCATTTTACTAGTCAAGTAGCGGTTCACTTTAGAGTGGATCCAGATGTTGGATTCACAATCAGAGATGTAGGAGATGATCTTGAGCACGGTAGGGGATGATCCCAGCCAGTAATACGGGAGACAATCAAGCAGTGTAGAAGATGATCCCAAGAACAACTCAAAGCAGTAGATAGAACCCTACAATTAGGGTAAAAATCTATCCACTAGGAGTAGTGGTAGACACCACCAAAGAATAATAAGAGAATAAGAGAGGGGCAGTAGTAAAAAAAGACTAGAAGGAGGTATACATAGTAACACTCCATCACTATGAGAAACTCCATGATGAAAAGAAGTCCAATGCTCCATTTTATTTCTCCTCTTTCTCCCATACTTGTTGAATTATAGAGGTGTCCAACCAAATTGGAGAAGTGATGCTCCAATAAGTGTCTTCTCTCCATCTTCTTCTCATTGTTCTCTTCCCTTTTTCCCTGAACAATCCATGTATTCTACTTTAAACTCAACTAAGTGGGATCGAGGAGCTTAAACCCTAGGTAGACCATGAATGGAAGGTAATAAAAATAGGTGATAGATTGGTTCTTTCTCTTTCTTCTTTCTCAAGATAGCGCATACCCAAAAAAGAACCTTGACAGGCAAAAAAAAGCAAGTCTTCATTTCCAGATTCTGCATAAAGATGGCAGATTCTGATCCACAAGGATAAAAATAAGAATTTGCAAACCCAATTACATACAAATCGTACAATTCTCCCTTACCATGAATAACATAAGCCAAAAAGTAGAGAAACGTAAGTTCTAATGCAAAAAGTGATGCAGGGTGCTATTTCCGCATTTCACACAGCTTTGAGAACGTGGGCTCACTTGATAATTGATATTTAATGTAAAGAAACAAAAGAGCGTAAGGTTTGTTATGTAGTGGTCCTCACCACATTCAAAAAAATCACATCACTTTAACCTAAAACACACAGGTGATAAACTACTTTGCATGGTGATACACCTTTGCATCGGTGATAAATTATTCTAAGGTGTCTTTGCACCAATGCAATCTCATTTTGCACTCGTGATAAATTATTCCGAGGGTAGTTTCACTTGTCCAAAGTGATTTTGCACCCTTACAAAGTGATTTGATCTATGAGTTTAGGATTTAGGGTTTAGGCTTATGGAAAGTAATTTCACATATGAGAAGTGATTTTTCACTTTAAAGGTGATTTTTCACCTTAGGTTAAACCCTAAACCCTAAGGTGAAAAATCACCTTTCAAGTGTAAAATCACTTGTCATACGTGAAGAAACACTTGGAATTTAATTTTGCATTCATGCAAAATTATTTTGAACGTGCAAAGTGATTTTGCACAAATGCAAGATAAGATTGCACCTGGGCAAAATGATTCCGAAGGTGATTTGAATGATTTGCACCCATATCAAAGTGATTTGTTGTTGGTTTCAATAGTAGTGGACCGCACCATGTGTGGCACTTTTTTTGCACAAAAATAAGGGACACAGGTTGGGACCACGTTTACACTGCTACGCGTCAACTTTTGCGTCAGCTTTTGCGTTTCCCAACCCGTGTCCATAACAGATTCTGTTCAAAGAAAATCTTGCTTCTCATGAGAATGAGTGCTTCAAGGGCATTCATTAATATTTTTTTGAAAGGTGCCATCCATTAATATTTCCCATGTAATGAACAGTAATCGTGATCGCCATTCACACCATGAACAGTATTTGCAAACAATGAGTTGTTGCAACAGTTGAAAATGGGAAACCTGATAGAATGAGGTGCATAGAAAGAACCGCAAATTGAATCTTCTTACACAAACAGGGAGAGTGCATGTTGATTGCAAGATTGAGGCCAACATAGTGGTTCCCAGATCCAATTTCTGTTGTAGACACAGGACACTTGGAGAGATCTGTTCACAGATTTGCTTTTCCAGCATTCTACATCTGATTCCATCATCGCAACTTGATGCATCCACTGTGACTAGCTTGAACTCACAAGATCTCCCCAAGAAAGATGGCATCAAAGAAAGCTAAAGAAACGTAGTGTGCAGTGCATCTTCCATTATGAATGCTATCAGTGAAGGCATTAGATCATACCTCGAGTTCAAAGAAAGTCATAAAGCACAGATTTTGAGGAAGACCACTAGAATTGCCCTATGTGATACCATGTTGAATAAGAATAATCGGATCATGGCAATAAAGAGCACCACAGGAAGACCTTGATTTACATGGAAAACCCCAAAGCAAAAAGCCACAGGAAAAGCTCCAAGGGCTGGATCTTCTGTTATTTCTCCTCAAGACAAAAGAGTAGTCCATTTCAGGAAGCGGGGGGTGGTGTTGGTGGGGTTGGGGAAATCATAAAATAGTAGTAAATGGACTCTTGTCTAGACCACCCATCCTCGTAAGTTCTCCCTAGCAGGCAAGGTGGGACCAAGCACCTGAGTACTGCATGTATCCAAGAGAGGATCCAATTTCCCATCTATCCTAAATACCATTAATTTAAATGCTAATGACATGCCATCGGCAAGGCCATTTCTGAGCAAGGGTCGTGCCGACATGAAGAAAACGTCGATTTACAGGGATTTCGTCGACATGCTCTCGGCACGGTCGGCACGATCGGCATGCTGGCAAAATCGGTGCCCATGTCGAGGTTGCTATTGATTTTTTTAATTACTTTTACTATTTTTGTTGGTATGCATCGGCATGCCCATCGAAAAACGGACATTTCCACGGCATGCCCTCGGCATGCCCACAAAATGCACACTTGGAATTTCATCGACACGGCATCGAAATCGGTATTTCGAACCTTGCTAAATATATTATACTCAACAGTAATGATTTACCTTGTTCCTGCACTAGTTCTTGCTGTTTGGTTGGACTACAATCATCATTATACAGTTGAGGTTGTGGTTGTTAATTAATCTCATGCTTTTTTTTGTTGTTTTTTCCCAGCAATAATGTTTATATGATAGGCAACATTTTCGTTGTATATCACATCTATCTTGACTGATAAGGGTCACAAACAGTTTAGAAGAGTTTGGGGTGCACATTCCCCCCACCCCCCATCCCCCTACGCCGCACAAGAAAAAAAAAGAAAAGAAAAACTCCTCCAAAATTCCAATACAAGATTTGTATCAATATATCACTTTTCTACCTCTCCCAAACTTCCCGATAAAAGGAACAAAAGGTTCCCACTCTGAAGTTGCATCCAAATCTTCTTGGGTGCCTTCTCTATCCAGCTGGCTGCATATTGAGGTGCATGGTGGCCATGGAGCAATTTTAACCCACAACGATAAGAGCATCTTTTCACCTATGATTTCATTTCTGTGTCATCTGATTTTGTTCCCTATAATTTCTTGAAAGTTCCGAGAAACATTTGTATGCTGTTGGACCATCTCAAGACTCTCAACCCAACCCGATTCACCACCAAGCCATTACAAAGCAATTCCCTCAGCTTTGGCCGGAGGTTCATGAAAATTAGAAGAGACTTTTGCTTACAAGAAGTGCCAAAGATTTTAAGAACATGATATGTTTTATCTTCAATCTCTTGATTAAGCCATTGCAAATGTGTAGTTAAGTTCATATCATTTGGGAAATTAAAACAGGAAAACTGTAAAGGCATTTCTCGAAGTTGACAAGTTAAGCAGAGACCCTAAGAGGGTCGGTAGTCATTATACCTGTACAGTTGCTCAAGGAGCACTATTAGAGCAATCTGATGATTCAAAACCATAGAGGATAATCTGATGACCCTATTAGCTCGTTTTTGCAGTTGTGGACCATGACCATATGGGCCACCTATACAAAATGATAGCCTTGATGATCCCTGCAAACATCACGAAAAGTTGTCTAGAATGAGAAATGTGAATCCCTTGCAGAAAGATGCAAGAAGCTGAGGAAAGTTCTAGGTTATTTCTCCTTTTTTTTGAAAGGAAAGTTCTAGCTTATTTACATTCAACAAGCATAAAATGTTCACTTTCAGGGAATGTTCAAACCTGTCTTCTAGGTATTTTATCAGTGTGCTTATTACCATTTCATTATATACTTAACAAGGTGAGTGGAAAAAAGTAATATGGCTTCTGAAGAACTTCTACTTTGCATCTAGATACTCGAAACTAGAACATATGGTTACCCTTTGTAGTTCTTTCCTCCATTACTTGTCTCTTCATGCTTTTCAAAAACATGCATAACATTGAAAGTGAAACAAGTAGAAAATTAGGTATGGGTTGGGGAAGATCAACACTGCGACTCATGAGTAATGGCAGCAAGGATGCACCAATCAAGGGGGTCTTGTGGGTGCAATGAATCATGGGAATGATTTGTTAATGAAAAGGAAGAGCCGGTGGTCCTTCATACAGAAAATGTGACGAGATTGAACGAGAGAGTTATTAATCAAGAGATGTATCATCTGGAATCAACCGGTGTAATTGATGTTGATTATCGATCATCGAATTGGCAATTCACCAACTTCCTGTAGCCATAATTTTTAGATCTCCAGGGGAAAAAAACTTCAATCAGGAATTTATAAAGAGGATGAAATGAGAAAAGGGAAGGAAAAAGCACTTGGTTTCTTGAATAGTAATAATGAATGGATGAAAAATCAAGTAGTAAGTAAACATAATGGCTCATGGATGCATGCACCTAAACAGAATGCATCAAATACAAAAAATGCAAATGCATATATTGTTAATAAATGAGCATAGCTTCTTTTTTGTTTCGAATAATTGGAAAAGTAAAACACACCAACATTTCAAATAAAATGGAGAAAATGACTGCAGAAAAAGCGAGTACTGTTTCTCCAGCCTCCTCAATCAAATCAGCCATTTGGTCAGAACTAATATCAGTTCCCTTCTCATCCAGCATGACGACCTGACATTGTGCAAGAGAAAATTAGATATTCTAGCTAAAGTGGGAAAACAACATCAATAATTCACCATAGCAAGCATGTTTGCATCCCACTACAAGCAGAAGATGGAATATGAGGACATCAAGCAATGACAAGAATTTTTCGGGTACCACCACAATAATAGTCGGATTTTCACATGTTTGTTTGTGAAGATGAAGGAAATAGCAAACCAAGTTACTGACTAAATAGCTAGAGAACTTGAGAATAAAGATGCATCTACAAGATGCTCTGAGGAACATATATAAATGATATAGAAACAGCAAGTAAAAGGCATTCTGATATTATGTTATGACATTTAAACTTTGGAACTACCAGAATAAGAAAAGGGATAACAATGCAGTAAAAAAAAAAAGGTATTCAGCCAAAAAGGGGAGAAAAGGTTATAGACTATGGTTAAGATAACAAACATAAATCAAAGAGTAATTGGAAATTTTGAAAATACAATCCCAAACTATGAGGTCTCAATCCAAAGGCCCTAAGAAAATTTTTGTCATGCCTCAATAGCCAAGTTATCTCAACAGCAACAATTTAGGCCGTGTTGCTACCTTGCCCTTAAATTTTTAATAACTAAGAGGTCCAAAGCTAAATTTTGTCCAAAAGTGCCCCTCCTTCCTCCCTCACTCTCTCTTCCTCTTCTCACATCACACTCCTCCATAGTTGTAGGGCAATCCTAACCTCTAATTCCACCGAGGCACTACCCTCCCCTTGAGCCCTTCCTAACCCCCCCCCCCCCCCCCCCCCCGGCCCAAAAAAAAAAAAAGAATCTCCCTTCATCCCCAATATCTCTCCCTATCCCTTAAATCTAGGTAGGAGAATAGAATCCATCAAATCTTATTATAGGGAGCCCCACACCTCTTTATAAGAGAAGAGGTGTGGGAAAATAACACCATGGTCCATACAGAATAAAGAAACATAAAAATAACATAACGCGCCACCATCTAACACTCCCTCTTAAGCTAGAGCATGAATATCTATCATGCTTAACATGAAACAACATGCCTCAAAGGCAAATCTCGCTAAGGGCTTTGTGAAGACATTTGCAGCCTGCTCCTCAGAAGTGACCCCGTGGTATGTAATGTCCCATGCTGAATGAGATCTCGAGTGTAATGGCAGTCAATCTTTACATGATTTGTCCTTTCGTGAAACATAGGATTACTGGCAATGTAGGTTGCTGCTCTGTTGTCACATCGCATCTCCATAGAGCTATCCAGAGAAACATGAAACTCTGACAAAACTGACTTGACCCAAACCATCTCAGTGGCTATTTGGGCCATGGCCCTATACTCTGACTCCGCACTAGATCTAGATACAATCGCTTGCTTCTTGCTCCTCCAAGTAACCAGATTGCCCGCAACGAAAGTGCAAAATCCTGTGATAGATTTTTTGTCCCCAACACAACCAACATAATCAGCATCAGAATATGTTACAATCCCCATGGGCATTCTCTTACGGAACAATAATCCTCATCATGGTGCTTTCTTCACATACCTAAGCACCTGCATTGCAGCTTTCCAATGCTACCTAGTTGGCTTATCCATAAACCGGCTAAGCCTACCAATAGACAAAGACAAGTTTGGACGAGTGGTGGTGAAGTAAAAGAGTTACCCACCAATTGCATGTAGGCCCTACTGTCAACTACCTCAGATTTCTCATCATATAAATGGACATTGGGATCCATAGGAATATTTGTAGCTTTAGCTACTAACATGCCAATCTCCTAAAGAAGATCAAGAGCATACTTTCTCTGCGAGAGCACCACTCCATCCCTACGATGTGCAACCTCAATGCCCAAGAAATACCTTAACTGTCCCAAATCCTTCATAACAAACTTCCCTGATAGATGCCTCTTGACTTCATTTATCCCATCTCTGTCATCCCTGATGATGATAAGACCATCAACATATATCAGAAGTTATCACAGTTCCCCTGTCAGTCTTCCTGGTAAATAAGGAGTAATCTGAAGTAGAGTGCCTCAGACCAATTAGTGGAGCACCTCTGATAACTTCTGGAATCGGGCTCTAGGACTCTACTTCAATCCACAGATTGCCTTCCTTAATCTGCACACACTCCCCCTAAACCTCAAAACCCGAGAGCTGCTGCATGTAAACTTTCTCCTAAAGATCGCCATAGAGAAAAGCGTTCTTTACATCAAGCTGGTATAACGGCCAGTCGCTGTGAGCAGCAACAAAAATAAGTATCTGGACAGTGGCAAGCCATGCAACGGGGGAGAAAATATCAAAAAAGTCCACCCCATATGTCTAAGTGAACCCCTTTACTACTAGCATGTCCTTATACCTCAAAATAGACCCATCAGGGTTATATTTCAAGGCAAAGACCCATCGAGAGCCAACCAGTCGTGCGCCAGTAGGAAGTGAGATGAAATCCCAAGTATGTCTACTCCAAAGTGCTGCCATCTCATCCTCCATTAGCTTGACGCCACTTTGAATCAAGGATGGCCTGCTGGTAGGTAGACGGAATGTGTGACGCTGTAAGTGCCTGACAAAAGCTGCTAAATTGAGGAGCAAGACCATCGGTAGCCAAACTGCTTGCAACCCGATATCTAGACTCACAGGTGCATGGTACCCTCCTAATGGCAATAGGGAGATCTAAATCATCTAGTACCTCTGACTGAGTCGCTGCAAAAGGAGCCTCACTACTGTAGTGATCTACACTATCAGGAGAGTCAGGTCTAACCAAACTGTCACTAACATCAAGTACCCTCAACTACCTGTGAACCATCAGTTGCTAGTGAGGGAGGAGGCCTCTGAAAAATAGTGTGATGCCTGAGATAGGTATGTAATGGCCCGTGCAATCTCTCAAAGTCATCCAGGGAGGAAGAGCTCATCTGTCTATCAACTGGAGGTCAGAACTAGGAAGTAGACACTTAAGTCTCTACACACGGAACAGGCAAGGGGAGAAAGGCAACATCATCACAAGAGCTCCTTTGTCCAGTGACTGAGAAGTATGGTGTATCCTCATGGAAAGTCACATCGACGCTAACATAATGTCTGTTCTGCAAATGATCATAGCAACGGTACCCCTTCTGTATCCTAGAGTACCCAAAAATACGCACTTGATAGCGTGAGGAGCCAGCTTGTCACGACCAAGTGATGGCACATGGACGAATGCAACACATCCAAAGGTACTAGGAGGCACATGAAATAACTCATTGTCTGGATGCAGAAGAAGAACTGGTATCTACTCATGAAGAACTGAGCTGGGCATCCTTTTGATGAGATAAGTCGTTGTCAGAACTGCATTACCCTAATATCTCTGTGGTACATTATGATGAATCAATAGTGTACGAGCCACATCCAACGAGTGCATGTGCTTCCACTCTGCGACTCCATTCTGCTGTGAAGTGTAAGAACAAGTGATCGATTAGACAATCCCACGGGTCCTATAGAACTTCTTAAGTCTGGCAATGTAGAACTCAAGAGCATTATCAGTCCACACCATGTTCACTGTGGCTGAATGCTGTGTGCTGATCTCCAGAAGAAGAGTCTCTATGCATCCTCCAACCTCTACCTTGCTCTTCAGCAAGGAGAAATCATCTACGACAACCAAGTAGTACTAATGTCCCATCCGGTCTGGGATTCTACTCAGTCCACATACATCCATATGGAGCAACTAAAATAATGTCAAGGATCCAGGAGAGGTGCTAGCTGGAAAAGAGGATTGATGGTGCTAACCCAATTGGCAAGCATCGCACTATATAGTAGTAGCTGTGGAAATATGTGGTATCACCCTCCTAAGGCGATCCAGAGACAAGTGACTAAGATAAACATGCCACTGTAGAACACTCCTACTACCATATCGAGTAACTCCTGCAAACGGCTCCTGTACCAGATGGTAAATGCCATTCTCCTTCGTACCTCTGATAACAATCCTCCTAGTGAGCTTATCTTGAACAACACATCCGACATCATCGAAGATCACTCTGTAATTGAGATCATTCGTGATTCTTCTCACGAACAACAGACTCAGTGGAAATTCTAGCACATGCAACGTACCAGGCAACTACAAGCTGGGGGTCACAGACACCTCCCCCTTACCCCTAACTAGGATGTATCTACCATTAGCCACCTGTACAGTCCTTCCTGGGGGAACGAACTGTAACGAACGAAAATAGGTTTGATCACCGCACAGATGCTGTGACGCACCAGAGTCGATTAGCCACCCTACTCTATGGTAGCTCCTATAATGCTCCTAATGCACCAAACTCACAGATTTTACCATTGGCGTCAAACAGACCACATCCAAAGAAAATAGGGAATACACACTCCAAGAATCATGCAATACAGGGAATACACACCCCAAAATCGATCCATAAAACTGGAGAAAACCATACCACTATTTGGCGAGCAAACAATAGATCCGAAACAGTACGTGTTCAGATCTGCATCTTCGACCCCCTCCCCCCCTTGTGGACAAGCATTGGCCTAACCCGGGTGTGAGGAGAGCACCCGAGATGGCCCCAAGAGAACGGAGGGCTTCTCCCCATGTCTACAAGAGATGCAGCCCCTAGATCAGGGCTGCAAACCCTTCCTAACCACCTGTAGCAGCAACAGATGCTTAAAGAACTACCGCTACCGCCGGTGAGGTTGGCCGTTGCCTCTGGTCGCTACTCCGTCAACCTAAAGCCTCGCCGTCACCGCTACTGTAGTCAGGAAGCATGGACCAGCCGATTGCTATCGTTGCTGCTCACCACAGAGGCGGAGCCGGCGACCAACGTCCTTACACGCCGCCTCTACTTCTCACGGCAGGAGCAAAACGTCACTCCGCCACGACTGCTACTTGTGCCGCCACTTTGCTCGCATGGAGCGTCGTCGGAGAGGTAGATCCGACGTTGAAGAAAGAGGGAGAGAAGGGAGTTTGGTGGGTTAAGGTTTCGAAAGGCCTTAGGGATAGGATATCTCAAGCCACAGTCTAGGACTGGTGCTCTGATGCCAAGTAGGAGAATATAATATATCAAATCTTATTATTGGGAGCCCTACACCTCTTTATAAGAGAAGAGGTGCGGGAAAATAACAACATTGTCCATACAGAATAAAGAAACATAAAAATAACATAACGCGTCACCATCTAACAATCTAACATCTCTATAGAACCTACCCATAGTGGATAACAGCATCAACCATAGTAGCACCACTTGTGATCCCAAACTGGCTACTTTAGTACATCATTCCCCTTGTGCATCTCACAATCACCTCCTTCCTTGTCACTCTTAAGTGCCTCGATTTCAAACTTGAAATCAGCATTGTTGCAGGACCTCCCTTGTCATCCTTACAACTATCCCTGACCAAATGATAGCAGCGATGAACTTTTCATATTCCTCATCAACATGGTGGAGGCTATTCGGGCTCTTAGAGGTAGGCCCTCGAGTTCCTTCCTTCAATGTATAGTCTATAAGGGACAAAGCACTATACCCTCATCATGCAAATTGCATTAACGTGTACCTTCGCATCATAAGGTTTCAATTTTTCTTAGCAGGTATAGATTGGGATCACGAAGGAATAGCAAATTTTGAGGATTAAAGTGGACCTTCTTATTTACCCCCATCACCTTTGCCCTTACCATGTGTGTGTCACCTTCAACCTTGCCATCTTCCTTTCCTAATCCCATCTCCCTTATTGCAATTTCTCTCTACAACAAAACAACACCTTACCACCATCTACCCTTAGCTTGCAGCTATTTAACTATGGTGGGGCACCCTCCCCTACCTCCAAAATAAAGCTCAATCTCACCATCCCCTTCCAAGATCACTCCAAGCAACTACCTCTCTATAAACATTAGTGGACCATTTAATTGCAACAACCCTCTTGAGTACTTTGATCAAATTTCTTATCCTCTTCTCTTTGAAAACATATACCCAACAATACCAACCCAATCCAATTGCTAAACTCTGGCTCTTAACAAGCATTAGAACTGACGTCAAGTGAGGGGAGGGCGTCGACAGCAAGGTATTGCTCTTGATAAGTTCATTAAAGTGCATGGTTGGTGACGAGAAGGGGGTGAAGAAGACACATAGAAGGGCAAGAGTTGACATGTCAAATGTGTGGTTTTTGTAGGTGAATGAGTTGAAGGAGGGGTTATGGGCTTATTCCTTTTTTTTTGTTTTTTTTAACAGCAAGGGCCATAGGCCAAATGATTTCATTCTAAAATAAAGAAATACCCTAAGGGCTATAGTTATTGTAGTAAAAAGAACCAAGATCGATCCACACAGCACAGCCAAGATTAACAAATAAAACATCCTTTAGTGAAAGAAAAGAAGCAACTAGAGTCCACCCAAAAGTAGGGTTGTTCCGGAGTCTTGGTTATTCGGGGTGAAAATGGAGAAACTACCAACTTTCTTGAAAATAGCTGCAAGGAAATATTAATGGAAAAAGGAAAGCAAATCTTCAGAACAATTTTTTAGAGAATCCTGTTGGTAGTAGTCAATAAGGAAATTTTTTGTTTGTCTTGGATAGAATCATGGTTACTTAGTTTATTTTAAAAGATTCTGTTACATCTTTCCTTCTAGACAAGCCACAAGGTAGTTACCAAGCCAGAAAGTAAGAGAATTTTTCTTTTTTTGGTGATAAGATAGATTTGAATCATGAGAAAGATTTAAGTCAATCTTTTTGAACCAATTCAGCAAAATATTGTTTAGATTACAAAATAGTATAACATTAAAAACTTGGATGGTGAAGGTACAAATAGTAGAAAGGTGCAAAATATTCTCTTCATTTTCCTTACAAAGTAAACATCTGTTGGCAAGGTGGATCCCTTCCCTTTGCAAATTATGTAAAGTGAGGAGTTTATCTTTAAGGAGCAACCAAATAAGAAAGATACTCTATATTGAAAAAATTTACTCCAGTTAAAAGGGGAGCAAGGAGATAGAGGTACCAAGCCACTAAAGGCGAGCATTTTGTAAGCTTTGTTTGCAGCGTAACAGTCACTAGTATCTCTATGCAGGCAAAGTTGATCGCTTGTGTTTGTCAAACATGTTTTATTTAGAAAATTTTCTAAGATATTAATTTCATGTACAAAACTTTCTTTCTATTCATCTAAATAATTGTTTGTGCCAGTTATTTCTAGATGTAATAGTTGATAGGGTTTGTTTTACTGAAATCTTTCTGTTTCTTGAGAATTTATAAAGATTGGGAGAAGTTGAAAGAGGAAGTTGTGATTCTGACTTCTAATGCCAAAAGGGAAGAGAAATGCCATTTCCAATTTATTTTTTTTGAGAGAAAAGAGGAAGATTACCTGAAAGATTGGTAAATTGTCCATCTAGGATAAATTTTAAAGATGTTATTATATATTAAGAGTCCTGAAAGATTGGTTCCTAAAATGTTATGAAATTTTTTTTCAAGACCTTTTTTTATTAGGGTTAGGGTCCCATAGTTTGAGACTTTGAGACTGTACATGTGAATTACTTTACAGCTTAATGTATCAAGTAACTGATACTTATTCATAAAAATCGTAAAGTCAAAACTTGTCGCTTCCCTTCATAACCTCTGTTTGTGAAACACTACACAAGAAAACACTTGATTGTGCTTCCTTATCCCATTCTTCTAGTTATAGACCAACCAACAAAAAGGTTCCCAATGAGCCACATTCCACCATTCTTAACTCCTGGATGATGCACTATCCTCCTCTCGATCCATCTACCATGTGCATCTCTTCCGGGACCAATACTGGAAAAGGGCGAGATTAGACCAACAGGCCATCTAATATGAGTACCGTCCTAAATCTTGTTTGAGGTTTCGCTAGTTGTTTGTTCATGACAAGTCTAATGCCTGAAGCATCATTGCCTGCTATTAAAAAGACATGGGTGAGGAAGGGAGGAAGAAACTGGCTGCTGAGAGAAGGTAGAAAGAGAAGCCACCAGCTAAAGAACTGAACAGATCAAATCTAAGAGAGATGGTTGCAATTTTGAACAGGAAAGGAGACATGGACAGTAACTGATCTAAGAATCTTTACATACCTTTGAAAGATGCTAGCAATTCATATTTATAGGAACCTCTGCATGCACGGAAAGGAAGAGGTGATTTCATTCAATAGCCCCCTGTAATGTTAAAAAGATGACCATTAATACTGATGGTCGGTATTTCAGAAAGATGGATGATGCCATGAAGATGTCGGAGTAGAACAAATGCAGATTATAAAACTGAGAGGGGCTTCAAATTTTCTGTTTAGAAAAACATATACTGGAGAGTGAAGGGAAAGTACCAAGGAGCAGCAATATGACAAGCAAAGTTGCAAGGCTAAATATTGGGCACTTAACCATCAAGGCATGCAGAAATGAAGATATCGAGCTTTTGATACAAGGCCACATGATGGGAAATTGGGTGAATGGCAGTAAAAGGTTAATTTTGCAGGGGGAAAAATCAGATAGCCGTTTGTAAGATGGCTTGGGCGTCCAACAAAGAAAGCCAATTGATGCTCTGCTCCAAAGATGAGAGGAAAAATGATGAGCCTTGCAAGAAAAGGTTGTGGAATGCTCAGATGGAAAAAAGGTCTTGCATATTTGGACTTGTATACAAGTATGACCCAAGACAGATGGTGTTGAGACAAGTTGTTCGTATAGCCAGGCCCACTCAATGTGGGAAAATGGCCTGGTTCTGGTTGGATTTTTTGTATCATCTAACTTAGCGAATTGATTCATTGCTCGATAAATGAAATTTTTATGAGGAGAGGAATGATCATGTGGGATTAGTGATCATCCTCTTCACTAGAAACTAAAAGAGCAAGCTCAAAGTAGGACTCACCACAAGGTAGTCCAAGGGCCTTTAAAAACCTTGGCGTCTCTACAAATGTACTCAACAAAGGCCTTCCCATCCTTGAAAATCACCCCATTTCTTTGCAACCAAATAACGCGGAGGACAACAAAAAATATTGCCAGCACATTCTTAGTATGGAAGAAAAAAAACCCTAACAAACCTCCTCTAGAATCCCATCCACAATGAAGGATCCACCCATTGAACTCCACTCTGCTCACCTTCCTCGCAAAGAGCAAGCAAAGAACAAATGGCTACAATTTCCTGTGTCTCCCTCCAAAGAGAACACACAGCATCCAACTAAGGAGTAATCTTCAAACAGTAAATCTTAGTTATAATTCCATGCATGCACAACAACCACCCAAAAATCAACCTTTAAAGGCATCTTCATCTTCCAAACAAGCCTGCAGTCCTTGATGAGACTTATTCACTATTCAAACAAGGAAGAGACAGAATACTTTACCTTGTATCTATTTTTACGTTTTAGATAGAAGTGTAGCAAGCTCATGACGACAACAACAAAGCCTTTTCCCAAATTAAGTGGGCCAGCCACATGGTTTTTTTCTTGCCATTCTTGGACTTGGATCCAAAAAAGCAAGATCATGCCCAGTACCATCATTTCCAACATCTAGGTCATACCAGCTAGTTTTTTTCCAATGTCCATTAGGTCTCTTCAACCATCCTCCATAAGCTCAACATCCACTTGTCCTAATTCTGGAATGAAGAAAGTGCAACAATCTCTAGGTTTCCAAAAGAAGCTATGTCCACTGGTTTGAGTGTTGCCAGTGTATTTGTTTTCAGCTTTTCTTTTCCCTTTCTTTTGCAAACACCCTATAGTTGTTAAGCAAGAGGTTGGACAGAAACTCATCAATATTCCTTCTAGGTAGCCTCAAAGTGAATTAGGCCAAACTCCAATCTTCGAAGAAGTTCATCTATGATCCTGCTAAGGTGCATGGACTGACACCGTACTTTCAAATAGCCAGCGTGAAAAGGTAAGTGTTGACTGTTTCAAAATTGTCATAATTGGATGTCAAACTTCAAGCCAACTAAAAGAAGCAACATCATTACGTTGTTTCTTCCAGGTAAAAAGAAAGAATAATGAAGAGCAAATTTCCAATAGATAGGCAAGGTAATACCCAATCATCGGGCTTTATATGTTGCATGATCATGTCATCTTCTCCTTCAATTTGTGCACTAACAACCCTGTTGCAAAATCGGTGTGACATATAAGTAATTGTACATCAAAAAGTTCACAAAGAAAAAAGGAAATTGAGCAAAAGGAATCAAAACTAAAAAAAAATCTGCCTGATTTGACTAGGATGCTTTAACCAAGAAAGTTTGATGTTTATGGCAAAAAAGTTTTGATACAGGGCGTAATGTGAATGGACAATATTGCAGAAAGCAAGAAAATCAACTGAATTCTCAGACAAACTGCAAATAAGCAGAATGTCAAATGGAAGCTATGGAATTACCCAAAAAATGCGTGCCATTTATCCTAACCATACACAGCGTCTGAGTACAAGAACACTGCTAAGATTTAAGGCACCATGACCCTATTGGGTTTGCAGCATTATATTTTTACTTTCCCATGCAGTCAAATGAGAGTGGAAGATTTTCATTCAATGCAATTAAATTGATCCATAGAGAGGGAGAAATGATTCTAAGATTTTAAGGCAATTGGATAAAACATTATGGTTATTCTAATTAAATATTTGAACTGAACTGCACAAAAAAAAAATTTATGGAATCAAGTTATGCAACACAAAGCAATCAGGCAATTTGTACCAAGAAGATAGTATGATAAAGAATTAAATAAAGCCACCCATAAAGAAATGGATATTTTTCAGAAAACTAAAGCAGCAAAAAATCCATGGAAGAATAAGGCATACACAGTATTTTTAGGATTACTTCTGATTTGAACATCTTCTACAACACAATACCAACGGATTTTCTCCACATACTCTTCAGCAAGCAGACGAATCCCCTGTGATCTTTTCTTAGAAATGGATATAATGCGCATGGGTATTGGTTTCTGCCATTTCCATTAACAGAAGAGGATCAGTTACTGTGGCAGCAGAGGATTAAACTCCCTGTGGCTATTACAATGCATTCATTGACATGTGTGGTTTTCAATATTTTTATATTTCTATAAAAAAGAGCTATCTGCATTTAAGTATCAAATGAGATTCAGAAAAATGGCGTAAGATAATGGCTATTTGCCGATACTGTTTAAGATGAAAAGATCTCTCCAATATTGGAAAATGGACAAAATTTGGAGAACTAGTGCAATTCGAGAATTGAAAGACTCCCACCATGTTGTGTGATCCTAAGTGTTGGACCATCAATCATAGGCATGTGCAAAAGATGGTTGTAACGGAAATGTAGATGTTAAGGTGGATGTGTGGCCATACAAGTAAGGACCATATTCTTAATTAAATTATCTGAGAAAAGGTTGGGGTGCCACTGATAGACGATAAAATAAGAGAGACACATCTAAGATGGCTTGAATATTTGCAAAGAAGACTAGTTAATGCTTGAGTGAGGAGATGTGAGGAGTTGAATGTTGAACCTCCTAAGAGGGGGCAAGGAAGGCCAAAAAAAATGTTGGAAGAAACCTATTAAGCATGAATTCAATAACTTCAATTTAAGCCTATAAATGACTCAAAATAGATTTGAATGGTGGCAAAGAACCCATGTAACCAATCCCAAATAGTGTCAGAAAAGGCTCTGTTGTTGTTGTGGTGGTAGTGGTGGTGCAATTTTTTAATAGTCAAGGGTGTTTTGAAAGTGGTTCATATAATTTCACATAGAGGAAATATACAATTCTCTTGACAACTTCCGGACACCCCTACAAGATGATATTATGGTGAGATGGAGGGGCAACTAGTCGGATAGCAATATCATATAAAAGTTAGCTTTTCTAGTGAGAATCCAGTTTATTGTCTGTAAAGTGTTACGTAGATTGATAACTGCCATACGTATGAAGCAAGGCTACAAATTATCCTAAAATAAGAATCAAAATTGTTTCATAAAAAAATTATGATGGATCTCCTTTCTCAATATGATCCTTGAATTTCCTTGAAACCTTGCAAGAAAGCTATGCTCCAAAACCACTAACAAGATTAAGATCTTGCAGAGAGCATATTAAAAACAAGAACTTAATATCCCGAATCGCTTCCAAAAGACAGAAGAACGGTAATAAAGCTTCAAATCCCAGAAGAAGGGACTTTTTCAAATAAGTACTCAGACTGACAACTTTGTAAAGTCTTCGCAATTCTCTGGTAATGGAATTTGGTTTTTTTTTTATCATCAAAAACAAATTCAGATTGCTTTTTGTTTTCTCTTTGTGAAGAGCGAGAATCAAAATCTTTAACAGTCCAGTTCCAAACGCACATTTATAAAATCAAATAACCCACAAACTGACGTCGAGACATCATGCAAATTTCAGCAGAAGGAAGTCCATTCTCCCCCTCGAGAAAATGGTGATGCTATTTGGTATGTGACGTACCACAGATCGGCGCGCCAGTTGGGTCTTCTTAGCTGAAACGTTTTAGTAGGAAATTCAAAAAGGAAGGAAGATAAGTGTTGTTGGTAAAACTAATGGAGCTGCACGAAGTAAACGCATCATAGAGAGAGAGAGAGAGAGAGAGAGAGAGTATAGCAGAGTAATAGTACCAGCGGTAGGCCGTAGAGGAGGAGGGATTGGGTTCCGTCCATGGTGAGCGTTGGCCCTCCACCATATCTCCATCCCGTTTGGTAGGGGCAGCTTGATGGCAGGGCCTTCGCACTTCTTATTTCTATCCTCCGCCGCCGCCACAACCCCCTCTCCCTACCTCTTCATGCTTAGCCTCCTTTACCGGCAAAAATGACTCAAGGGTTACCTTATTTCTACGAAGGTTAAAAGAATTTCAAATTTACCTCACCTCCTCGAATTAATAATAATATCTATTAAAATATATTATTTTTAAATTATTTTATTATATTATATCAACATCAATATGTATTAAAATACATTCACTAGAACATAATATATCTATTAAAATATATTCACTATATCACATCAACTAATTCACACCCATATTATAATATTAAAAAATCATCCACTAGCATTACATCACCATACCAAAGCATCTTTTTCAACTTATCCCTCTCCTATTCTATCCCACGATGAGAACTATCCCGCTACAAACACAACCTTAAAGCATGTGAGGTTGAAACCGTATAAAAAGCAAGAATCTAAGTTTGTGTTCAAATTGAAAGGAGAAATGAGAGATTAGAGTGGGTTATATTTCTCTCATTTTCAATTAATGAAGTTATCTTTTTTGACAGTTGTAACCAATGATTGACTACCACTGTATTAATGTCATTATTCATGTCATGATTCATGCATACCTCATTTCTCGAACAAATGGTATTAGAGCTAGTCAATGTGACGTTGAATCATTCATCTCACAACCTCTTGTGAAGATGAAATAACTAGGTATAAGGTGGACATCAATATTATGCCTAATATGTTTGATTAGTTGATTACATGTATACCTAAATCTAGTTATCGCACGTATTACCTAATACGTATATATTCAAATATTCTAACATATCTATACGCTTACACCCCCACTTACATGTCCAGTGCTATTGTAACTTCTAGATGCCTTAAGGGAAAGATTACAATGAAAGTTATACGAAATATACACGCATCTATACAAAAAAACCCTTAAAGTAGCAACTAGATAATTACATGTACTATCACAAAACTCATATAGCCATTTATATAGCTTCAAGATATCAACATTATATATTATTAGCACATGATCATCCCTTTACAATTTTAAATGATGATCTACCAAGTTAGTAAGATTCCGAACATAAGAATATCTACGACATTTAGGAATTCAAGATGAAAATCATAACTCTTTTGCTCTCAGACAACTCAAAAAGAGAGCCATTAAATGTATCTCTCATAAGGCACTCAAGTTTGTTGACATCTTCACTATGTCGACCCACGTTTCGATCACCTCTAATGTGTTCAACTAGTGCATCTCTTCTATTTTGCTTTTAGAAAACCTCTCATTGAATCTAGACACTATCTAAGCAAAATCTCTAATTGCTCTGTCAAATATATGGTATGTTGTTGCAGTACATGAATTATCATCCTCCAAGGAATACACACTCTTGACAACTTATCTTTAAGATGGGATAAAAATTGGGTAACCTTAACCCACCATCTAGCAAAAGGCATGTAATGATGTATTCATTTAAGGCTCTCCCCACCATCTCCATTTTTCTTTAACTCAACCACACATATTTTAAGTTTCATTTATTGTAACATTATGCATTTGGTATATCTTCAATAATGAGGTCATTGTTCTTCATTTATATTCAATTTTGTTTACTTATTAATATAGATCATTTTGTTTAAAAACATCTTTCATGTTCTTTGAAAGTAGATTTATTATGTCCATCGCAAACAATGGCCATTAGGGTCTTGGCCATCAATAGTCCATACACCTTAAGCTCAAGTTGGAAGTCCTCAAGTCTATGTTCATTGTAGCATAGATTAACAACACTCAACCATTAATGTATCTTAGTCATCCTTATATGACCCATGATCAAACTTATGGGCCCCATTCATATATCCCTTGCCCATCCAACTTACAATAGTGACCCACGATCACCTACTTAGACTACGCATTACCTATAAGTCTTTAAACATGGACCTTCACAAGTGTTTGCTTGATGAAAAATTTCTTGCTCAATATATTTTTCATCCATAGCGTATCTCACTGAGAGAACAATTATTTTCACAAGTATTCTATTGGATGAATTCTTTAGAAGGTTTGCTATTATGTTGGACAGTATGGCTAAGAGGCTTGTTGATCTTTGGAACTCTAGGACCTTACTCTTTCAAGCTTATACACGGCATTTGCACGATGCTCAAGGATATTTTCCTTATTGGTGTGAAATCACATTTTCACGACAAAGTGCAAACTTTGGAAGTGTTAGACATGCACTGATAATTGAGATGAATATGATTTCATAATAAATGATCAAATGTAAAGGTCATCATATCACCATTGAAGAAAGAGTTCTCAAAGTGAGTAAAGCAACACTATTTCTGATGTGTGGAAAATAGATGTTGAATAGTGTACATACTTGAGTGAAGGATTGTGATGTAGTTCCAATTATTTCCCTGAACAAGCAGTATAAGATAAAAACAATGGATCGTTAACATCTCTATTACAAGAGTATGTAATGAGAAGAAATAACTGAAGTTTGTTTTAGGAGAAGATAGCAGTTTAATCTTTGGTCATGTGAGACATGCCATGCCACCTTAGGAAGCATGAAAACCAAAGGTTGTTTAGGCAACCAAAGGGTGCAAGTAGAGCACACACATAGTGATGCGATCTTTGTAACATATAAGTTGTAAATAGACTATCAATGTATCCTATGGCCCATGATCAAAGAAAAGCAACCAATGATGGATCAATACAAAATCAAGATGATAACAGCCTAATGAAGTTCAAATTAAGAAGATAATAATTAGGAATTAGGAAAGAATGTATTTTTTCTTTTACATTTGTGACTTGTATTTCAAGTAGGTATAGGAGTTGGGAATCTTTTTAAAAGGAAGTTTTTGAGTCTTATCTTGCATCTATAAATAAAGGGATAATGCTTCGAAATTCCACACTTCAAGTTGAGAGAGAAAAGGGAGAGGTTAAAAACAAGAATCCATGAATACCTTATTTTTAATTAATGTAATCATCTTTCTAGATGGTTGAGAGTAGTGGTTGACCACCATCATATTGATGTCATCATACATTGTAATATTATTTGTGACCTATTTGTTTGGTGTTATCTTATTGTTTATATGATTTTTATTAGTTTGGATCTTAGTTTGTTTGGTGGTTATAATGGGTTGCTTATCATATAATTTGTATTATAAATCTAAAATAAGTACATTCTATGCTTCGACGTGAAATTTAGAATCTGAAGAAATCTCCCATCCCATGTTAAGTTATGAAAGTAACTTTGAACTTTTTGACGTTTGCTTGACTCCTATTTCCATTCAAATAATTGGTAATCACATCTTGATATCTCCTCAGTTAAAACAAAAATAGTATATCCATTGGCTACACCTCTTATTCCTCAAATTTATCTCTTACCATGCAATTGATTATCTTTAAATGGATAAATGAGACTTCAAATTCAATTGTTGATATTAACATAAAACTTTCTTGATATTATAAATGTAAAATAAATTTATTAAATAGAAAAAATAATATTTGCATCTTTATCTTTAAAAGAGTAACTTTTAAAATGAAATATTTAATGTTACCCAAAGTTTTAAATAACTTTTATTTTACATGCATTATATAATTTTTAAAAGATTTGATGCACGTTATTTGAATTTCTTAATATTGAAATGTTGTGAATCAGATCCATAATAAATTTGAAGTTTTAGAAGTAATATAGGTTTAATTTTCAATTAAATGTGTATTTATACGATAAAAGATGGAAATTCGAATGATATAATTGCTAAACCACCAACTCATAAGTAGGCGATGTAATTACCTAAAAGTTAATTAAACTTATCTTTTAATAACCACCCATATAAAGGATCCATTTTTAAGGGTTAGTTAACTTGAAATATTAGGAAACCTAGGTTTTTCAAAGTAGAACTTGGGTTAACTACTATTTCTATTTACCTTGCATGCAAACATGGGTTAACACTAGTTTTTGTTTACTGGCGTCAAAGGTATTTTAGAGAGTATATGAAACTCACGTTTTGCTGAACACCCATCCCACTGGTGTTAGCACAACACAAGTTCTGATGGGAAAAACCCAAGTTTTTGGATAAGGGAGTTATTAGAGTGTTTTACAAAACACTCGTTTAGACGACGGTGTAGCTGTGACTTGGACGTTGTGTTTTAATTATACACACATTATGGTAGAACGTTTTGCAAACATAATGGCCAAACATCTTGTGTTATGATGGAGCAACTATATAACGTTAAAAAGAATGGCAAAAGTACAAGATTGCCCAACATTTATAATGTAGAATGAAAAAGACAAAAGATATGTTTGATATAGAGTGCAAAAGTGGATGAATGATTATTATAGCATGGAACCCTTTCGTCATTCATTTTCATCTATCCAACTCACGTGAAATTATTAAAAAAATAGTAATTAAATAAAAAACAAAGTATTCACATGAAAAGTAGAGGGTGGATGCATATGTAAGGAAAAGATAAAAATATGGTAATTAACATAAAAAGGTGGAGAAAATAAATAAAAAAACTTTGAACATTTATTTTTTGTTCCTCTCTTCTTCTACAGTTCAACTCAACAAAACTTTCAAACTTCTTAAACCTACTTCAGTGGTATATAATTCACGAGCGTCCTTTTACGATTGCGACTTGTAACTACAATATTAGTCAAAAGAAATTACTATAGTCAAGTTAAAATTAGTTAAGATATTTTAATAATGTTATAATTAATTAGATATTATAAAAGTGATGTGATAAATATCCAATATGGCGAACACTTAAATATAACCATCAAGAAGATGACTGAATAACCTAAATAAATAAAATCTAAGTAAGTCAGTAAACAGTAGTTAACCATACGGAAGAGGAAAGTGAAGTAGTCAAGTATGAATCCATTCCACACCAGATGATTCAAGGAAAAATGTCCCGCGGAGAAGGGAAAAAGCTTAGAAGCATGGGATAAGATCGTGGTCCATGAGGATTCGTAGAAGAGCAATAGCCACTGTAAGGTGCCACTGTCCTTGGTGACCAACCGCTAAAACGTGCCACCGTTATTACTCGCAATCGCTGGTTTTGCCATGAGAAGTTGGTAGCGCCCAAAGTATTGGATAAGGGAGAGGAAGCGAAGACCACAGAGGGAGAGCAGGAAGATGCCGACGTTGAACCTCACCACGAATGTCCCCGTCGACAGCGTCGTGGCGTCGGACATCCTCCGTGACGCGACCAAGGCACTCTCCAAGATCATCGGCAAACCCGAATCGGTGCGTGTTTCTCGGTGGATGTCTACATCTTCCTTGTAGTTTTCAATGCCCACCAGCTGTTTGATGGAATTGCTCTGAGAAGTTCCCTCCTTTGATTGTTCGCGGTACATGTTGTTATAGCTACCACCAAAGAAGGGAAGGAGACCATGTGTGCTAAACTGCCCACCAACCACGAAAAAAAAAGCTTTCTTTTTGATTTTTTTTTTTTTTTTTTTGTTGTGGATTATTTCAAGCATCCATGTGAATCCTCGGTGCTCTCTGATCCTGCTGTTCTGGAATGCTTGCAAACGAGATTGTTGTGGAATGAGGGAGTGGACTCAGTGTGTTTTGAAGTAGCTACCAACAATCAAACGGAGCTTAACACAAAAAACGGAGCTTCTTTTTTCGATTATTCACGTTGTGGATTCTTTCAACCCACTATGTATCCTCCGTGCTCTATGGCACTCTAGATGATCTCGTGTGGGATAAGGAAATGACTTTATGTGTTCTAAAGTGGCCACCAACAATCAAATGCTATGTGTTGCATCTATGTGAAACCTAATTATTTTGGATTTGGTGGTCTGCATTTTGCATAAGAGGATCTCGAGGAGTCAAGGGGTTATCCCTCCATTTGTCACGGATACCAACTTTTGGTCCATGGCATGGTATGAAATATGAAATGCTGCATAGTTAAGATGGAATGGAATGGCTAACGGTGTGATCTCCAATCTTCAGGTATCACAATTAATGCACAATGTACTGAAGTGGTGCATTGGAATTGATTTCTGAAGTACAACTTGCCTGAGAAATGGATTTTCTGAAGGGAATTACTTGTTGGTTTTTCAAGAATATTGGACCTTTTTTTATCATACATGAAATCAAAGATACAAAAAGCATCCTAATTCAGCTGACTCGTTGGTCAATTAATCTTAATTGACTACCCCAATCCGAATATAGATAGTTGGGCCTATGGTTGGCTGGCTTAACTAATTGGATACATATTAGTTGCCTGAGTAAGTAGCCAACTAAGAAAAGACAGTTGGCCACTTCATTCATCCAAGAAAATCCTAACCTCATCTAAAATTTCAAATGATGGGTTTTTCAAAAAAAAAAGAACAATGCTCTTTTCCCCATCTCCTCATCCAATTTCAACCGATTGTCAATTGTCTCCATTGGACTTATGAATCTTAGTTTTTGTGCCTGTTTTGCTTTAACCTTCAAAATGTCTTACTTTATTTGATGCCATAGCTTACTCCCTGGAATTCCGATTATTATTCATAGCTCACTTAGAAATTGTGGAAGTCATACATCTTAGATCTATATATGTACATATACACATACATGTGTGTCTGTGTGTATACATAATTGTATACATGATTAATTTTTAAAATGTTTAAATATTAAAAGAATACTCAGCCTGTTCAATCCCCAATTACTCCCTCATATAATGTATACTCCTTAGTTTATGATCTTCTTGCTGAATATTGAGTACCAATTTGTGCAGCCTCACTTGAGATTACTTGGATGTGATTTTGGGAAAATCTTGGACTCTCTAGAATTGAAATCTTCTTTGGCACCTTGAAGCACCGTGTATGGTGTAATTTTGTCTTGTATAAATCTGCATGGAATTGAATTTAAGCTGTTGAACCGTGCATATCTTTACTAAATCCATTATTCCAAATAGAGCAGCTTCATCCCATGGTCGTTTCTTTATTAAGAATAGTTTAAATTATTGATAGTTAAGGTTTAAATTATTGATACCAATGTTTATCGTCGAAATTGATTTGTTTCTCTTGTGAATTACCAAATGCAGTATGTTATGGTCCTTGTGAATGGAGGTGTACCTATTGCATTTGGTGGGAGTGAGGAGCCAGCTGCATATGCAGAGGTTATTTCAATCGGAGGTCTTGGGGCAAGTGTGAATGCGAAGCTCAGTTCTGCACTTGCTGAAATTCTTGAAAACAAGTTGTCACTAGATAGCTCTAGGTTCTACATCAAATTTTATGATGTTGAAGTAAGTTGCATTTTGAAGATTTTTTTTTTCCTTTTTTCTTTATAAAATGTCTCTCCTTAAGTCCCTGAAGACGTTTCCAGATTCATTGATCTCTTATATTATTTATCGTAGATTCTAAATTTATGTCTTTACGGACACTCAATATTACATCATCTCAAACTTCTCACATACACAACCATTAAAGCATCATTCCCTTCACAAATATGTCCTTCATCAAGTGAACCTCGATACTCAACCACATTCGGGTTAAAACAACCTGATTTAAACCAAAATTCATTCTAACGCATCATGACATCTATCTAAACACATTTCAACCAGCTGTAGTAATCTGCCTTGTTAATGAGTCAATCCTCTTGGCTTTCCAGTGAAATAAAAATTTTATAACTAATTGTTGCTATGTTAGACCATAAGGAAAACACAATTTGATTTGAATTGACCATTTATCAATAAAAGAGAAGAGAATAGTGGATATTTAGTGAAAAAGGCTATGGTGGGGGAATATTAAATTTTGCATTTATGTTAATATTTAAATGTAAAAGCACATAATTAATCTGTGCATAACCGATTACTATAAAGACGATATTGTTTGACATCTATGTAGCATTTTCGTAAAAGGTGACACTTCATTATAATCCACAACACATACGTATCATTGTCAATTGTCAATGGCATTCACATGACTCAAACTCAACCAAAGCATCACCACTTGATCAAAAGAAATGGGTTACACCACACGCCAAAGAAACAAAGTTATTTTAACCATTAAGTACTCTACAACAAATAATTCCAATGTGTATGGTCATGCCCAAGTAACCTAGTATTCAATCTGATTAGTTGTACCACAAACTGGTTAGTGTTGAATCAAACCTCACATGCAATGCACGTTGTTGGAGAAAATAGAGTCTTTCAAATCAAGAACCCTAGCCCCCTTTTATATAGAGTGTAGGATTAAATAAATTGCATAAGGGACCCAACAAGAATAAAAATAACTAACAAGAATAGGAAAATGACTAGGACTCTTAAACCTAATCATAATAGGACTCATAGCTAACTAATCCTAATAGTCTAACACTCCCCCCTAAGTTGGAGTGTGGATAACAATCACACCCAATTTGTTACAACTGACAAATTTGACTCACTCCCAGTGAAGACATCCTCTGGTTGAAGGAGTGGGCAAGTATGTAGTAGAAGATGATCCCAAGCAAAAAAATAGTAATAGTAGAATGGGGACGATCCTAAGTAGTAACAGTAGTAGTGTGGGAGATGATCCCAAATAGAAACAACAATAATAGTAAGAGGCGATCTCAAGAAGTTAGGGAGACGACCTTAAGCAGGTAGTAGTAGATAGACAATAGTAGGAGATGAGAGCCTCTCTCAAATCTGCCAGTCATCACAGTCAACAAAAGTTCCAGCAAGAGGAAGAAAGGCTCCAGAATTTAAGGCAGTGGAACTAGAATTCGCAACATGGCCAATAGCAACGGTAGTAGTAGAGGAGGATGGCTTGCTCCTCAATTAAGTCCTCAAACAATCTAACTCCTCAGCAGTGAATGGCATAGGAGACTGCTCTGTAGTAGTCTTAGGCATAGGAGTTTCAATGGTCGTTTGATTAGTCGAGGTGGGCTTCCCAAACTTCTCTCAGCACTTCTTGGAAGGGTTGTTTATCCGCTTGTAATGTGTGTAGGGTGAGTAGATACGACCGCAACTCCATATGTGGCTGCCAAAACAACCACCTCTCCCTCCAGAGGCAACAAGGGCAGGAGTGTCAGGAATAGTAGCATAGTAGCAGGTGGGGTCTCGATTTTTTTGAAGATGGTTGTAAACTATTTCCAGATTCGGTATAACATTAAATGACAAGAGTTGGTCCTTGGCCGACTAATAGCAAGGGCCAAGGCCATCAAGGAATCAATGTCTGCTGCTTCACCCTCTGAGTAGTGTGTGTGTCATAATAGGAGGGTTAAAAGACTGCAAGTTCCTTATATCAACACTCCATCATAGTGTAGTAGTCAACCAACGACAGGTCCCCCTGGTTTGTAGACCAAATCTGCCTATAATTGTCGGTGAGTCTAGACTCATTTGACTTCTGGAAATATTTCTTAGTCAGGTTGCCCCAGATGTCTTTGGCATTCTTCTTGTAGAGTATATTTGTGACAATCTTTGATTCTATGCTATTCATAAGCCAATTCATGAACATGTAATTATCTTGTTCCCACTTGTTGTAGTCCTTGTCTTTGTTATCGGGTTCCTCATTACTCATAATTTATTGCTTTTTTGGGCCTCCAATGAAGATCTTGAATGCCATAGACCAGAGAATATAGTTACTAACACCATAAGTTTGATGGAGGTGCCCTGAACCACGACAACGGTAGTGGATGCTAAAGTCTTGGTGTCCTTATGAGTAGTAGACGATGAGCTTGGCATCATCTTGTTTAAAGGCAAATCAAGCAGTCAGATGCAACAAATAGGGAAGAACCATGTACGAAAGGCAAGCAACAAGCGTATGTCAGAGGGGTAGGGGTCACACACGTGGTGCGTGACAGAGGGTAGCACCACACGCTAGGCATGTACGGTAGGGTAGGGTAGCATCACGTGCTATGCGCGCGACAAGGCAAGCAATGCATGCACATGGAGTGTGTGATAGGTAGATGGTGCGCAAACGTGTGTGGTAATTCGATAATGCGTGCACATGGAGTGTGCAATAGATAGGTAGGTGCATGCTTGTGTGCATGATGAGAGGCAGAGGCTGCATGCTATGTTTGTAGTAGGTAGGCAGTAGGTGCGCACTTGGCACATAAGGCAAAGGCAAGGCCATGCATGAGGATGCATGTGCAGCAGAGGAGGCACGTCTAGAAGTTGTGCACAGAGGAGGCTAATGCATAGAGAAAGTTGTTGCACAGGAGGGAGGCAAGGCTTTCCAGGAGTTAGGAATCATTCTCTAATACCATGTTGAAGAAAATAGAGAATCTTATCCAAATTAGAAACCTTAACCCACTTTATACAGAAAGTAGGGTTAGCAAAACTACATAAGAGAACCGACAAAAATAAAAATAACCATCAGGAATGGGAAAAGGATTAGGACTCTCAAAACCTAATCAAACAGACTCAAACCTAATCATAATAAGACTCATAACTAACTAATCCTAATATTCTAACACATTTATTGTTGGTTGAGTCCTATAAAAACAAAGCTTGAAACATTGGGGTATTTCCAAGATGTGCTTCCTGACGTAAATTTTCAATTTAACTGAGGTTATCTCTATTATGGAATGATATTTCAAGATTCAAGCCGAGTTTGGTATTTCTTTGTTTCCAAGTCTCCATGTTGAATGCCTCTTTCACAATGAGGGAGACATTCGAGTTAATGCCTACTGATTGAGTTCCTCATTTATATTGAGAAGTCCTAATCAATGTATTGAGTATCCTCTTTATGATAGGAGAGAAGCCAGATGTTTCAGTTTAATGGCTCAATTTATGTAGTGCCTTCTCTTTAAAAGGAAAAGGGCCACATTATTCAGCAGCAGCTTCCTCTTTACAATGAGGAAAAGGTCAACTTATCTGAGTTATGGGTTAAAGAACATTATGCCTAGTTATCAGGCTATCTCACTTGGTTTACTTCAAAGCGTGTTTCAATATACCATGGCTAATGTGGCAACCTTTGCCGCCAATTGCCGCTGATTGCCCAAACACAATGCTTTTTTCTACAAAAGCAAATCTTGGTGCCCTTACTAATAGAAAGCTCTAGCTAAACATAAGTAATGAAATTCCATTCAACTCAATTTAGCCCACTAAAGAACCAGAGTTAAATGATTGCCTCATACAACATTATGCCACATAATCAATTCCACATGAGAGAATCAGTAAGATATCTTCTACCACATCATTAGTCTTGCTTGGGGACCAAGCAAAGTCTCTGTCACATCATGCAATTTCTAAGATTTAGCTAGAACTAACAGGTATAAATAGGGTCTATACCCCCATTTTTAACCAGATGGAATCATTTATAAATTTTCCATTTCTGAGAGTGAGTGTAAGCTCTATAATCACCTTCAATCATAGTAGATTTTGGAGGTTAGATCCCTCTCCAATATGTACATCCTATGTGGCTGTGGCAGAACTTAGCGTTCAAATCTCACATGTTCATGGTGGTTTTACTGGTTCATCACTCACCTGGTGGTGATTTCATGATCTATTCCCCTAGACCTGATTACATCTAGCACCAACTATCATCCAAGATTCCAAGTGTTGATGCTTGGCTTGGATGGCCCATGATCCTAATTAACCATCTACTAAGCCAACTTCAGACTAATTGGGATAATATATTCATCAGAAAGAATTCATATTTTTTTTCTAGTTCCGCATTTCATATATGTTTAGCCCCCTTTATTTTGTTCCAGTATTGATGACTTCACAATGTTGAAAGTAAATTTAGGGAGGACTGGGAAACTATGTTGGTCCTAGGTATACTTGAAGTGGGGTTTCAAGAAAAGTAGTCTCTTACGAATTGTGGACAATGATTTCTGGAGATGATTGTACTGCAATAAGAATAAGAGCAACTATTTTTTACTACATTAAGCGGGATCGCTTATATGGATGCTTTGCCTCCAGGTAAATCTATCCTAGGTCAGTCTGGTACTGAGATCCATTACAGATGATAACAATAATTCTTGGATTGTGAAATCGGTGTTGTGGCTTCCAAACTCAAAATTCTTAACTTCTTAGACATAATATCATTCCTCAAATCAAAAGTCTTTAAGAATCAAGTTCAAATGCACCCTCAGAATCAGAAGCATATGGTAATCTCTGGATTGGCTGCTGCAAAAAATGGGCAAATAACTAGTTTTGGCTAATAGTGTAATATTGACAACTATGGGTAGTTATAGAATACACAATTTCATCTCCCCCAGGTATCCGCATAGCTCTTTCCTTGATCGTCACTGCTTAAAACCAACCTAAAGATGAATATTAAATTTACTGTCACCAAGAATAAACAGGTTCTGTTCAAGTTTTGGATGTGATTTAAATCTTCATACTCAAGGGATAAACTTCCTCAAAAGCTTAGGGAACATGTATGTTCCTACATTCATTTACTTGACCTTTTCATGTCAGATTGTGTCATGTCATTTATATAGTTTCCAATCCCAGTCAATCAACTTTGAATTTCTTTTGACATAAATTGAGACTTTCAGCATCATCTCTAATTATCATTTACAAACATAACATGATTCATAGTTTATATTGCTTCATTTTATAACACGTCCATACATCTCATGAAAGAGTAAAATTGGAAATTCTTCTCATTTGCTTATTTTTTCTTCTTCAAGCGCTCCTATTTTGGATTCAATGGCTCGACATTCTGAATGCACTCCATCCTCATCAACTGATTTCCCAGCATCAACAAGGTGCATCTGATTGGGGGCTTTGCAGCAGAGCTTTCACTTTCTCTCCGATGGTATTTGGTTGCCCATGTTGTATTCTGATAGCATTTCCCTTTATCAAATCCTCATTGAAAAGAACTTTATTACAAAAAAAAGAAAGGTCTCTGTCCTAAATTTCTGAATCACGGTTGTAATCTTTTGTTTGAGAATTACTCAAGAGTGGATTGTATACATTCAGTCTGGTGAAGGAGAAATGTCAAAACATTTTGAAAACAAAACACCATCACAAGCAGCAGCACTGTGGTGGAGTTCAGAATGATCATGGAGCTAACTGGGAATATAACGTACTGATATAAGAGCACTTGATGGCCTTTTCAGAAGTTTCCATACAGAGTTTACACAGACATTTTCTTCCCTTTGCAACTGACATTGTTTCTACTAGGGATTTAAGGAAATGTAGCCTGCAGTATGTAGCCTGAGTGTTTACAGGTGGTCTTAATCCCAGCTACATCAATCGTTGGAATCAAGCTCCACTACCTGCTTTAAGGTTCAAAAGCTAGAAAGTGCAGTAGGGACTGCTCGTTGAACTCCAATTCCCAATATGGGTTTGGTCCGAGTCAGATTGCCCCATCCAACCTTGGTTAAAGTATTTTGCAATTGGGAATTTGGAGCCTGGAAGACTATATATCTGGATCTGCATCTTCTGCCTTTGACAGCTCTGAATTTTTCCACCTTGCAATTTTTAGCCATTGATGCAGATTTGGTTGGAGAAATTCCTTTAAAATTCAAATTTCAGTCTTCTTACTCTTTCTTTGTGTTGAAGATTGATGGCTTATGGCCTCTCCATTAGACAATCCTATCACCTCACCCTTTACATGCCACGTCAGCCCCTCTTGGCCCCTCCCTCCATTGGAAACCTTTTTATTTCTGCATTTGTTCCCTGGCAAGTTTGTGTTCTGCCATGATACAAAGATGCAATTGCACGAATCTAAAGATTGTGCTTTGCAACTCAAGAGTCGACTTGATCTTACAGCAGAGTAGTATAGAACAGGGAATTAGGGAAGTATGTAGAGTACAAGGGTCGGTGTACGAGGAAGTTCCTTTTTTTTTGCCAGGGGAGTGAATGTAAACGCTTTGAGAAACTCACGTACGGCAAAAGTGCAACAGAATTTTTTTTTCTGGGGTGTGGTAGAAATATTTGGGCGATGAAACAAATTCTTTTGAACGAAACTTACTCCACCACCATTAACCTTGCTACCCCTACCATAACCATTGTGGCCAAAAGACTATGATTGCCACCCCTTCGTCATTCTCTGGCATCACTGTCACACAGACCCAGCAAATGGGCTGAGTTGCCACCCGTTCGGCGCGCCCATGGGTCAGGTTTGAGCTTAAAAAATTTAGCTTCGGCCTAGCCCAAGGTCTGGCCCGATTGATCATAGGTCAAGCTTGGGTTCAATATTTTGAACTTGGCATAGCTCAACCCATTTTAGATTTACGGTCCAAAAAATCTTGAAGCGCCTCTACTCAAATCTCTCTGCCACACTTTCTGCCACCCCGCAAATCCTATCTCCTCCAGGTAACCACCTCCTATAACATCTAGCCAAAATTCACTTTTACACCCTACGATGACGATAAGATTATCACCTTGGTGAGAGAATGATAAAAACAACAGTTTCATGTTGTTGGATGCTTTTGAAAAATTGTCACTTGGATTTGTATATAGATATAGATGTAGATGTCGGTGTTGTTTGTTTCTTAGTTAAATGTTTTTGTTTTTTTTTTTTTTGTTTCGTCCAATTTGTAGGTTGTGTTTCTTCATATAAAACTTTACACTCTTTTATGTAGAATATTACAATATTTTCATAAAATTAGTCAATAATCATGAGTCAAAAAGGCCAGCTTCGGCCTAGCCCAACCAAAAATGGATCGAATTTGTAGTGGGATCTGTTTTAAGGTCGGCCTAGTCGACCTGAGCCAACTTGAACCTTCCGACCCCCCTACCATGGTCACCACCACATTCATCACCCCCTGCTAATCTGCCATGACTACCATCGCAAAAGGGCAAAAAAAGGGTAACTCGGGGTTGTTTTAGAAGCTAAAATCTACGCCCCCTCTTTACCCCCAAAGAAAAAAAAGGGGAGTAATGGTATATATAGGAGCTTTTTAACGACATTTTCCACAACAATTTCCCATTATAAATGGGGACGGCAGCCAAGCGCACGACCCATTTCAAACCCAAACCAGGTGGCAGACGGGGTAGGTGGGCCTCTGAGTGTGCAGTTCTAGGCTCTAGTGCTGTGTGCTGTAGGTCGTGGGCCATGCAGTAGCTCGCCAAAGATTTTTCTACTTTCAAGGTTTGTGTTGTGGGTTTTTTTTTTTGTGGGGGGGGGGGGGGGGGGGGCATAGTTTGGTGATATTATGTGCGCGGGTTGTGGGGTCCTCAGCTTAGGTGTTGTATGTTGTGGGGCTATGGAGCAGCTCTTCCAAAATTTCTCTATTCGAAATGTTTGTCGTAATTTGTGCTGTGCTTTTTTTATTTTGCGGGCAGGTTTGTGCTGCAAGCCATTGTGAGGTGTTGTTGGCTTTCACATGATTGTTTGATGTGTGACTCTTTTTTTTTTTTTTTTGGTGCTGAAGGATAGTTTGTGGTAGGTGTGGTCTTTGAAGGAAGATTGTGCTAGGTGTAAGATAGGTGGAGTGTAGATGCGTTGCGTGGAGGAGCGTAGGTGAAATGTGCTGTCGTTTTTTTAATGGGCCATTTGGGTCGAGCGTGGTGTGACAGCCCTTCTTTGGGTGGAGTTACGGCCCATGGGGGATGTGTGAGGGGGGATCTATGCTTTCAGTTAGTTTAGGCATGGTGGGCTTTCTTTTTCTGGCCTTCATGGGGGATGTGTGATGGGGGTATCTATGTGCTTTGGGTTCGTATAGGCAAAGGTTGAAACTAGGGTTTTACTCTTACATGGTGGGATATTCCTCCTTCTTATAGATTAGGGTTCTTATCGTAAGGCGTCCTCCCCTCCAAAGACATCCTCGTTGTGTGCCAACTGCAAGGTACATATTGCTTTTGTGTTTTATGCAATGTACATTGGGAAGAACTTACAACATTAATTGGTGATTTCTTCTTAAGAGAGTACATGACTATAGAGAATTTGATAGTGAAACCTTCTTGCAACCATGCTGCTCGGTTTTGCCATTCAAAGTTGGATGCACATCCATTGACTCAACTCCATTTAAGATGTCCACAGATAGAATAAGTAAGAAGCTTTTACATTTGAAGAGGCTTTTTAATAGTAACTTAGTTAAGTACTTACTACATTTTCATTGTAGAGTAATCCAAAGGATGTCAGTTCAAAGTTAGTGTCTGGTCAAAGGGGGTGCTTGATACATCTCTAATCACAGAGCAACATTTGAGGATGAGAGATCTCGTTTACTTGCTTGCAAATCGAGTTGATAAACTCGAGAGGGAGATCGGAGAGATGGAGGTTGAACTGAATGAACCAAATGATACCATTGCGTTAAAGGATGCTACGATTGAAGATATCAAGGATGAGAAAAGAGATTTTCGACACAAGATTCAGGAGGTCCTTGACTTCTATCATGACGAAAGCTTCACTCTACAGTGCTAGATAATGGAGAACCAACTATTTTGTGTTGTAGCATATACAATCTAGCTACTATGTGGAAAATGACTTTTATGTATTACTATGATGTATTTCCATTCCATCTATTTTGCAGGGTTAGAACTTCAATATATATTGCTAAATGTGTCGAAACATATATATATATATGTTCTATTAATATAACTTATTAAATTTGATTGAATTTGTTCTTCTATGACAATATACGGTCACTACCGATTCTTATCTTCCAGCTACATGCATAGGACATCTCCAAGTAAACGTTCCCAAGGCACACTTCCACTTCTTATCTTCCCGGTGGCAGAGGCCATACCGATTCGTACATCACGTATAGGGAGTCACCTCAAACCTGCAGCATCTACGACCGGACAAGGCTAGGGTTTGAAATGGCCGTTTCCAAATCTTCGAGGGCATCTTGTTCTTCAAACGACTCCATGGACGCAGCACCGCGGACGATGCAGACGTGCACCATGCAGCAAGGAAGCGAGATCATTCTCCTGCCTTCGCGTTCGGAAGGCACTCGCCAAATGTCCTTCGAGGTTTTGAACGGAAAGGGGGAAGATGGATGAGCATGGGTTACCATATAATCGTCCCTTCAGGTACTCAATTAATGTTCGATCGAAAATATCTTGTGGTTTGATAGATATGTTCTCACACAGCTGCAAAATACTCATTTCATGTTCATCATCTTCACTAAAATCTTCGAAATGATGGTACATATGTCGTCCAAATGTTAAACAAATGAAACATTCTCTTGAAAATGGGTACAAATTATAAAGATTCTAAGGTTAACACATGTTGAACAATTTTATCAAAAATGGGGAAGTATGGGGTATAAATTGTACGTAAGTTAAGCACATCCTGCACTTATCTATTGCAATATTTATGAATTTATCTAATGAGAAATATTGACAACTTGCAGCAATGTTGTAAGAAATGCAATATCACGTGCCGAGACATTTGATCACGAATCACCAACAAATTCAAACATGTAACTACAACCCCCCTTCAGTTGTTATGGAAACATCCATAACAACTGTAGATGTCTAATTTCTTGTTATAAGTAATAGATTACATCATGCACAAAAGCAGAAGGAGGAGGCTCATCCCCCCAATGATTAAGTATGAAATACAATATATACTTCTTATTACAAAATCTCCATCTTCATGTCAATGACATTGGAAAAAAATTTCAGTGATGAAATGGACATTGACAACCACAATACGGATATATGTCTAGAAAGGCACACTCCTAACAGGTTGTACTGGTATTCAACGGAGCGAAATGACATGCAAATATTCATGCCATTTTCCTCATTACGTCGTAATGTTGTTGGTGTAGGGCACATGCAACGCAATATGAACAACAACTACAATGGACAACATTCTCGCCATATCGAAAAAATTGCAGTACACTAAGGTCGAAACATATAAGATAAACCATTTTGTTATTTCAATTTCAATGAGTTTTGAAAGAAATTTCAACACATAACATGATCTTATTGGTTGAAAATAACAGGAGAAGCCTAAGGTTGAACCTGCAGGCTACAAACAACACATACCAAGCTCCATCACAGGTAAGATCAACTCCAAGAAGAACTCCATCACGGATGCCCCAAAGGTAGCAGCCAACACCGAACAGGGACGGGCGAAGAAGAGGAAATGAACCAATGAGAAGGTAACAGACTGAATAAAATTATCACTGCCAGTAGATGTGTCGTTAATAACATGATATTAACTGGCTCATAATTTAAACGCACTCATACTTAGGAACAATACAAACACTGACCACCAACCATCATTTGACTCAAGAAGTGCAATAAGAGACTTCACAATAGCTTTGAGAACATGCGGAGATCATGTCAGAATAAAATTCAAAGAAACACCATTTGGTTTCTTCGACGGGTACAATTACCCAGTGAAGGATAAGCGGCTATGTGCCCAACTGGTTACAGCTTATGATATGCAAAGTGGGGACTTCTTGATAGTAGGACGTCGGGTTCCATTCACTGCCGAGCAGATAACCAAAATTACTGGGTTGCCACTTCGTGCATATGAGATGGACCTAAGGGCAGAGAGCACGGAGAAGGACCCATTCCAAGTGAAGTACTTCCCATGTGGCAACCCAACCGTGCTCCAAGCAAGGAAGTCCCTTCAAGAACTTCAAAGATTCGAAGGGGATGACAACATCGATGACCAAGTAAAGATGCTGATCTGTTTACTGTGTGGAAATTTCCTCCTAGCTCATGGATCGCATTCAATATACCCAAAGCTCTTCCATTACATTGAAGAGCTTGATGCACTACATGAGTATGCATGGGTGTTAACAATTCATCAAGTGTTGGCTGATGGGCTTTCGCATATGGCACACAAAATGTATGTGTCAAGAGATGGAGGAGGCTTTGGATACTTGAAAGGATGCGCCCCTCTCTTCACTGTAAGGAACTTCCTCAATTGTTAAGTAATATATACTGTTGTTATAATTGTATTTTTTGATAATGACAAATGAGCTATTTCGTAGAAAGACTAACATGTTGCAGGAAGGATTTAAAGATAAGGATCAAGGAAAAGGAAGGGCAAGGATTGAGAAAAAGGAAGGGCAAAAGAATTTATTTTTAGTCTATTTTAATTTTTAGAATGTAAAAAGTCTTGAATTTTCCTTAGGATGTTTGTCGATCTTTCCTATTCTTACTCGCATTCTTTATTTTGTAAAGTCTTACTTTTGTTAGATTTTCAGACGTCTCTCTTTACCTTCAGACGTCTGAGTCTGAATTTTAAGACGTCTAATGTGTTTTCCAAACATCCAAGATCATGTCCAGAACCTATATTCATTGCCAGACCTTGCAATCTTTGTCATCTAAGTTTTTTAGATGTTTATTATTAGTTTCAAACATCTGGTTTTTGACTTTCAGATGCCTCCTTGAGATTTTGATGATCTCTTTAACTTTATGGAACAACGGTCATAACCTTAGGAGTTTTTCAGATGTTCATCATTGTCTTGAGCCGTCTAAAACTGTCCAACGTTCGCTTTCTTTCTAACATTTATATTGATCGCAATTAAGTATTTCTGTTACACTTTGATTTCGGAACGTTGAAGGCCATTAAACGTCCTTAAATTTATTCAAACATCTACTGGTTCTCTTTAAGACGTCTAACCACATATCTTTAGATCCCTGTTTGGGTCTAATTTCATTCCAGTAATGATCACTCTATCCCTGATGCTTTTTCAGACGTCCAATTTCATTTTCAGACGTCTAAACATTTATATTCAGATGTCTAATTTTTGTTCAGACGTCCATGTATTTGATCCAGTAACCACTTTTCCTTCCTAGACTTTTGTTAGACGTCCTGGTTTATTCTCAGACGCCTGGAATAGTATTTTCAGATGTCTGTCATGGTTTTTCAAATGTCTGATATAGTCAAAATTTGAGTTAATGTTTTATAGCCGTTCTATCTCAATTTATTCCAATTCAATTCAAATTCCAACAACTACCTAAGCTCAAATCTGACCTCATACACCTATATATACCCCTATAGGTAGCCTTAAGAATTTACAACAAAGAAATTCACATTCTACTTATTTAAAAGCTCCTGATCTCATTTGTGCTCTCTTTTGTGCTTTCTTGTGTGCTTCACTTGTGCTATTATGTTTGAGAGCAACTCTTCTTCTTGCTACTCATAGGTTTGAAGAAGGGAGTATTCTTATTCTTTTATTCAAGGCTTATAGATTTATATTGCTTTTTGATAATTTATTTGGGTACCCGATTTCCAGGTTTCCCGTTTCCTCTTAGTAGAGGGGCAAAACTCTTCTTGGGGTTTGTCTAGGAAGAGGGGTTTTGTAAGATTACTTGTTGCTAGTAATTCCTACTTAGGTAGGGCCAAAATCCTAGATTGAGAGATCTAGGTAGAGGTTTTTCCCGCAAAGGTTTACTCTCTAAATACCTGCATTGTTGTTGTGATTGTTTGAATTTAATTTTGTTGCATAATTCAACCCTATTTCTTGTGCCACTAACATTTGGTATCAGAGCCTTATTTATTCTTGTGTGTAGGTGTTAAAGCCTGTGCAAGATGATCAAATGACATCCAGGGTGGTAGAAATAAGCAGCAATTGTGCTTTATTACATTACATTACATCTTTGAATGATTTGCGAAATTAAATTTCTCCTATGAAGTCTTCATGAGAGTCGAACGTATACATATGATGGGAAATATGCAAATTTCAGGGAACTAGGTATCCCTCCGTTTATGGTGTTACAAGACACAGAGCACAGCAAATACACTCTTGTTTGTTTATATGCGAAGATCAATAATACTTGTCCATTTACTCTCAATTCATAAAAATCAATTCCTCTCTAGCAATTTAAAAAGAGTGACGGATGAGAAGGTGAGATTTCATACAACAGATTGTCCTCATTCTCATTTGATCGAATGTAGTGTACACCCTGATTTCATAGAGCATAAGATGATTTCAAAGGAGGCTCAACGCAAGGAGATAACAACATCGAAAACAATTCAATGAAGTCATCAAGCCATTAAAAAAATTCTTACTAATAATGAATCAAAAACACACATAAATCTCTCACATAATAGTGAATGAGAGAGCAAAAATCAAAACACTCATAAAACATAAAATTTGAGGACACTAAGTGGATAAGAAACCTTCTAAATTACATGAAAAACACAAGTAGGATCAATACGAACAGCAAGCACATTCACAAGATCATTGATAAGAAATGCACAGAGTTGTAGTCAAGCTCCTATGCATGAAGAGAATGAGTCATGATTGTGTTGGCAGCATGGTCAAATTTCAACAATCATCATATTGTATGTATAGCTACGTGAGGTCCTAATATTGTTGGTGATCACAAGCCGTAATAATGTTGGGAATGTCAAGACAGGTTGGAAATAATTGAATGTGCTCCATGAGTTTCTCATGTAGATATCTTTGAAAGCTAATCAAAGATATGCACTGATCACATAACTGAGCCAAGTAAAACAAACTTCTCATTGAGATATCAACTATTAGCATTGCATGCTTCTTCAACTGCACCTTCTAACAAACTCACTTTAACTAGTGTGCTTTCCAGCTTAAGAAAGTTTGAAATAAATTTGAAAATAATTTCTACAGCTCCATATAAACCTCCAACAATTGGAAATAAAATCCAAGCAGCATCGTAGAGACGATCGCCAACATCTTGTAAATTGGGAACATTTCGAATAGCAATAAACTCGTCAATATCAAGCACATCAGACATTTTCTCACATTCATCAAAAATGGACCTGCCTATAATTACAATATCGTAAGTTAAATGGACATCAACAAGAGAAGTACATGTATACCCAACACTAATTTGATACAAAGTTTGTTAATCAACATAATAGTTGCATTCATTAAATAATTAGCAAATTTCATACATATCTGTGGAACTAATGACAGCAGCACATTGTTGGTGCAAGGGCACCACGATCGTCAATTTTGATGATAATGAAGCACTTCTGTTTTAACATTTGCATTTGAGTTTAAGATTTCAGGATAATTGCAAATGAATACAAGTGTGAAGGACCTCAAAGCTCGCGTCCATGGTGGATTGGGGGAGCTCATCGGAGGAGGAGCTTCGCGAGGAGAGAAAGCTTGCAAAAGGAAGGAGATGAAGAATATGATAGATTTCCCTTCTTGTTCGTTGTACTTTATTTTTTGTTCTTTTGTTGCTCTTTACTCTTTCTTATGTTCATGTTAAAGAACCTCAAAGTACCCTCATAGTAGTCCTAAGAACACTTACACAACCTTAGGATACTTAGGTTTTTCATAGAAGACTTAGAAAAATCAGAATAGGCTTCAAGCAACCTTATCAGACGTCTGATAGTGAACTTTAAAATGTCTGAATGTTGAATCAGACGTCCAAACATTTAGGGCAGGTCTTAGAACCTTCTGTCTGTTATTTTCAGACGATTGACCCTTAGTCCAGATGTCTTAGTAGACGTCTGATGAATTGGTCAGATGTCCAATTAGTGGAACGTTAGCTTTAGAATATGATCGTTGAAAAATGATCTTTAGGCTTCTATCAGACGTCCGTAGAGGACTTCAGATGTCTGATAAGTGACTGCTAGCCCGCAATTGAGTCGAAATCACTTCTAGTGAGGCTTATAGCCATTTGTGCCTTGGGAAATCCATTCCCACGGTCAATTAGTGTTACGAACGCGTGCCCCGGACGTATTTTAAGACATCTGGGAGGTGGCCCAGACGTCTGACCAGACGTCTGGGATCACATCCAGACGTCTTGCTAGACGTCTGGGATGGTTTATAGACGTCTGAAAAATCGTTATCGTCCACACCCGCGAGTCGTCTGCGCGCCTGCGCGCGCAGACCGCATATTCGTTATTCCCTCTTTTTCTTCTGCGGCTGCAGACGCCTGCCGCGCCTTCTCTCTCTCCTCTCCGCGCGGCCTTAAAAGGGCCACGCCTCCCCTCCCGTCTCCACCGTCTCCTTCTTCTCCTTCCTGTGCACGAGAGCGAGCGAGCGCGAGGGCTGCAGCGGCGGCCGCAGTGAGCGCGGAGGAGGCGCGGCGTGCGAGGACGGAGCTCTGCCGTGAGGGCGAGCTCGCCGGAGCGGGGGCCGGCCGGCGGAGGGCGCAGGGGGCGCGGAACGACGTGGAGAGGGACCTGCTGCAGTCTGAGCAGCAGGAGCGCGAGGTGCGACGCGGGCGGCGTCGCGAGCAGAGTCCGGGTCGCGCCCTGATTCTGGAAAAATTTCCAGAATCAGACGTCTGGGTTGATAGGCAGACGGCGAGGACGACGTCTGGTAGATCATACCGACGTCTGAAAGGTGTGTATTCCGCTTTCTTCTTCCTTCCTGTCGATCGACCATACTAAGGGAGGGAGTTGGCTGTGCGCAGGTTCGCTGATTCGCCATCCTTTGCGAATCAGACGTCTGGAAGTTGTACCAGACGGCGGGAGTGACCTCCAGACGTCCGGGGTGACCATCGGACGTCTGGGAGCTAGGACAGACGTCCCCGCAGACTTCTGGACGTCTGGGAAACCACACTGAACAGGTAATTCTCTGATCCACTGTTTAAGACGTCTGGAAGAAGTTCCAGACGTCTGATTTTGCACAGTATCGTCTTTTTCGACCCGATTAGGGCCCATTCGGGCTCCGTTTTCCGCGATTCGAGTTGCGTTCTTTTCATAATTATTTCCTCTACCCGTCTACAGTAGCTATACACTGTTTTGAGGCACTCCTTGTGTTTGATCCTTGTGATAGGGCCTCGTTCAGTTGCAGTCTTGGGAGTCGCGGAGGCACGCGGGATTCCCGATCACGCCCCCATTACTCCCATTGTACTTGGTAGAGTGGCTTAAGTTTATTATTAAAATCTGTTAAAGTATGGAACCATAACTAGAATCTAGGACAATGCATGAATCCTAGGAATGAGAAATGTATGGAATGATAGCTCCTAGGTGATGCATGAATCCTAGGGCTGGAAAACTAGTTGTATGCTAGATCCTAGGATGTGACATGAACCCTAGGATGGAAAAACTAGCGGAATGTATAATATTGCAGTCTTGGAAAAATGGAAAGGAATATAAAGCTGCCTGTAAATTGAATTAACAGCTGCCTATTATGAATAAAGAAACATGATTGAGATCCTGGATTGTGAGAACGTGGGACTGGAAAGTGAAACATATGATGTTCTGAGATAAAGAGCTGGAACCCTACGGGGAATTAGGAGTGGAACTCCTGGAAAGAAAAAGGAATGGAACTGAGATGTAGTTTGTACTGTCTCTTGGGTACGCAGTACCAAGGGAAGTACTTGTACCTGTTTAGTGCAGAGTGGGGCCAGCCACCCCAGGGACCCGGGGTTAGGATTGGCCGCTCTGTACCGACTTGTTGGCCCTCGTGTACGTAGTACCGAGGAAAGCTACTAGTGTTAGGAGAGTACTAGCTACCCCACGGGCCCCGGGGTTCTGCTAGCCTCCTTCACCGACTTGTTAGGCCCACTAGGGCAAACCAGGGTAGTCAGGCGAGGGTGCGCGACTGTGGAGGGGCAAGGCCTCGGTTTGGTTACTGTGGAGGGGTTGGACCCCTGTTACTGAGAGGGCTCTGCCCTGGTTTCGTGCTGTGCTTTGGGCGCACCCGTTAACGGAAACGACTGACCGCGTGCCAGTGCGGGCTAGCTACCTGTGCGTTTATCGCGCGTGCCGTAGTCACCGTTACGTCTGTCAGTGACCTTGGGGTGGTTGACTGAGGGTAGGATCACCACGGGGGACTCTCCCGGCCAGGAGAGCACCACGTGCTACTTCTACTTTTGGAAAAGACTGCAATCAAGATCGTTCCCACGAGGACATTCGAGATCAAGTAAAGGATCTGAGAAATAAATGAAATAGTGAGAAAAATTGAAAGATGTGAATAAAGGAAGTAATAGAACATAACAGCTACTGTACACTCTACTGTTGCCTTTAGTTAGTTTGCCACTCTACTCAGCGTTTTGCTGACGTGTTACACTCGTTACCTTTTTCAGGACCAGGTGTTGAGCAGCCAGGGTCGGCGGCTGCAGAGGACGCTGGGCCGAGTAGGGTCCAGTAGAGTTACCACAGTCTTTGGTACCTCTTTTGTTTCTGTTCTAGTGAGTAGTTTTTGTTTCCGCTGTACCTTCTTTACCTGCAGTTCTTGTTATATGATAAATGTTGTTCTACTGTTGTGGTGGTACCTACTGTAGTAGTTTCTTTCCTTACTGCTGTACTTTCTTACTGTTAGTTATATTCATGCTGAATGTGGTTTATTTTACTGTCTTTTGGTTACTTCCTCGTTGGACGACTAGGTCTTGGGATTAGTCGAGTCGGTCCGGTTCTCGTGTCTCGTAGGGACTCGGGAACCGGGTCGTTACAATTAGGTTTCCAGACGTCCAGACCTTGTGCCAGACGTCCGATATATCGTCTGACTGAACCACACTAGAATCCCATTTAGGTCTCAACCAAGTCAGGAAAGAAACCTGTCTGGAATTAGACGTCTGATTTAGTTTCCAAACGTCTTTAAACATGACTTCCAGAAGTCTGATATTTTTCTCAGACGTCTGATGACCTTGTCAGAATCATTAATGATTCTGATTGCAGCTTGATTTGCTTTGGATGATCCCCAACGACTACCTAAGACTTCTAAAGCCTTCCTAAGCCTTTCTAGGCCATCTATAAATAGAAGGAAAGCTCTCCCTAGTTCAGACACATCTTGAGAATCCATTTCCATATCTTTTGTGTCCAAGAAAATCAAGGAATCACCTAGAAGTGTTGTTGCTCTCCAAACTCTTATCTACACTCTTGAGAGCTTCATCTTCGCTGCACACCCGCTCCCCCATTGTCAATTACAAGAGCGGCGTGCCATTGCGTGGATCACACACTCGCGTCACTTGTCGATGCACTTCCACCAAAGGGAAGATCCTTTACCTATAGTAGGTCGATTCAATTATTTACTTTGTGGCTCTATAGGATTATTGTAGTTTTACTGTCTTTAGTTGGGTATTCGCTTTGCGAATTCCCATCTCCTTCGAGAGACTAAATACTCCTCGTGAAGAGGAGGGGTTTAAGGCACACTACCCTCGTATAAAGTAGTGTTGTTGTATTGAGGTTGAGTCACCCTCGTTTTAAGTGACTCGGATAGTAGATTTAATCGACTTAGTCGATCAAGAAATCCTAATTCGAGAGGGTTAAGTGGTGGTTTTCACTTGATTTAGGTTTCTACTTAAAAATCACTTGTGCAATTTGTGTGATTGCTTTTTGTGTGAAATTGTTTATTTTAATTCTGTAGTTTATATTATATTAACAAATCTCACTTCCTCCTGTAGGAATCTTCACACCTTACATATACTTTCACAGAAAAAGAAAACAAAACAACTTCAGCATACATTCATTTAACCATAGAGGTCATTTGCCACCCAACCATTACATCCATCCTGGGTAATCAGAAAATGATAACGATGTCGGCCGGTCGTTGGAGCTTCCATAAACTTTCCTTGAAGAGGTACATGGCTTTGAATCAGAGAGCTGCAAATTCATAATAGTTCCACCAGCCCTCGATGCCCAAATCTAGAAAGGATTCGATAGTCCACAAATGCACATTAAAAAAGGAATCACACGACATCAAAGATGAATTGGGAAAAGAATAATGACATAACCAAACCTGGGGATCAATTCTTCCACGACCTCTCTTGCGATAACAGATCTCCTTGCTGGATCTCTTCCTCCTCTCATGAGGCCTATCAACTCTACGCACATTTTTTGGATTTTTCAAAACTTCTTTTCCAACATTACGATTACCATTGGAAGGTTCCTGCAAAGAGAAGGCAAAATGGAAATTCAAGTTAAATAACATAGGAAAAAAAATTAAAAAGCGACTTTTATACGTAAAGAAGGGAGCGTATATAATCATACGGTAATGGACGCAGAGGAAACAAGATCCATGTATGCTTTCTCCACAATCTTAATACATGACTCATACTTTTCAATAGAAATTGAATCATAATCAGCGAACTTATAAATACGAGAACATATGTCCTCATACCGATCACCAATGTCTTCCAACAGAAGAGAAGGACGTCATCTATCAACTGTGACTTTAGGGATCCTAATTTCTTTGCACCAACGCTTCAGTATGTACTTCGAAGGAATCTTATCAATCCCATTATTGAACAGCAAACGAAGTATATGACAACAAAATACACCATCTGTCTGAAAATAGCAACAGAAACGGAACAAATTGAATTCATGAACATCTCAATGGACATCATAGATAAGGCTACCAACCTTGTTGTACTCAAAGATCTCTGCATCTACAAAACCTAATTCATAATTGGGATGATAACTTCGAATGGAGCAGTGCATTAACATTTTCAACTCCTCTTGGAAAATCCTAAATATCTTCATCGTATACAGTGAACGTACTTGCTCCTCCATTTGAAAATCAGAAACTAGAGTTACGAGCCTATACATAGATTGGAAATCAACCTTTCGTAGCTTCTCTTGTTTTGCTTGCATGGCAAGCTCAAATTGTTGTATAAATTGCCTCAGTGTCATTTTTAAATTCACATAACCATCAAAGTACGCGTTCATACTTTCACTTCTTTATGTTGTGGTCCTCCCCGCCCAAAATATTTCTTGAAAGTAAGCAGGGGCCCACATCTTTCGAATCTCGTGTGTATTCTGAACCCATGAATTTTGTTCCAAATGTCGATCAATGACCATTTGTGACCATTGACTCTCAAAAATTTCAACAGTACGAGAACGATGGACAATGCTTTTCAATAAATCCCTTATGGTGGAATTGCTTCCAAAACAACTAGGAAGTTTCATCATTATGTGCCACAAGCACAACCGATGGTGCAAACTTGGGAACATGACAGCAACAACATTCATAATAGCTTGAGATTGATCGGTAATTATGCCAGACGGGGCAACACCGTTCATGTAAGAGAGCCAAATACGAAACAACCAAACAAAATTTTGGGTGGTCTTCTCGCTTACTAAAGCACACCCAAACAACACAGACTGGCCATGATTGTTGACGCCTACGAAGGGTGCAAAGGGCATGTTATACTTGTTAGTCAAGTACGTGGTGTCAAATGAAACCACCTCACCGAAGAACTTGTAAGCAACTTAGCTTGAACAGTCTACCCAAAATACATTACGGAGGCAACCATTGTCATCCAAATCCATCATGTAGAAACTAGCATTTAAGGCCTGCATCCGACATAAGTAATTCTGGATTGCTGCCGCATCACTACGCCCCATCCTCAACTTTTTAAGTTCATTCCTAGCATCCTCTTGCGTGAAAGACACATTCTCATAACCACCATGCTCCGACACAAATGACAACATGGTCTTTGACAAACCAATTCCACAACGGTTATTTAGGTTAATTCTTCACTTCTTAGATGAGCTTAGCTTCTTCCTGGTACGTAGGTAATGAGTAAGTGGTTTTTTCAACAGATGATGATTGTGATCAAGAGGCAAGCTAACAACAACATAACTTCCATTATACAACTTGACATTGACTTGGTAAGGACAGTTGGTTTTGTTGGTGGAATGCTTTGAGTAGAACCTGTCATGAGGTTTAGAAGGTCCAAGGCCAGCCTAGGAGCACCCTAACCTTGCTCTAACAAGAACGTCCTTATCCTTCTTATCATACTTTGACCAAACAATAAAGAATACAAAACCATTTTGATGGGAGTAGTCTTAACAATGACAGTAAAAGCATTCAAATGAATTGAACTCCATTCCCAAAGTAATATCAGCAAATGCTCCTTTCTAGATCTGCAGCTTCATTTTCTAAAGAATCCAATGGCAATGCAAGAGTCAGTTACAACATATTTGAAACATAAAAGAGTGGAGAAAGACATATTGGCCATACACAGTACCTGCTGGCACTTGCAAACAACCAGCTTCGACATCAAAGGCAAAAGAAGCCACTTGACCAACGACAGGGAAAGCATCCATAGTGGAGCAATCCAGGGTTCCACTCAACCCAACCTTAATATCAACAACAGAACATGTTGCTTCTCCAACAGCACCGACAGCAGGGCTGTGTGAGCAATTAGAAAATCCTGTCAAACTCAATTTATCATCTGCAGCGGAACATTGTCCTTGTACTCTAGCACTCACAAATTCACTTCTGTTGCATTCAATCAAATAACTGTCATTACAATCACCGCAATCAATAAGTGGAAGAATATCGTCAATATAAGAATCTGGAGAAGAACTTACTGTGAAAATAAAATTTGTTATGGGGTGAAAATGATTGACAAATACTACAAATTGTTGCACCTTCACATTCAAAATTTGGAGATGTTTCCACAGCATTCGCAGTATCATTGAGATCAAATTCCATCCCTGAATTGTGAGGAATTTATTTATTCAAATAATGTCAATAATCGGATACATCAAATTTGTGAAGGAAACAATAAAAGAACATCATATGCGATATGTAAAGCACATGCAAATAAGAAGGCAAAGAAGGTGCACCCATACAAACACATACATAGAAAAATAACATAGAAGACATACAAAGGGAAATAACTCCATGTATAAACGAGGAAAAAATAAACACAATGAGAGGCTGCTCTCAAGTGCTACACATATTTCAGATCATAGACATGGTATTATATGAAAGACATAGACAACTAAAGGGAAAAGCCCGCATACCTTAAATAATGAAAAAAACGAAGCACAAGAAGATCTATACATAACACATAATGGGCGCGATATAAAGAACTGGAGAAGATGCACAATCACAGTAAAACATATGACAAGTGTAGAGGTATTTCACGAATCTCTTACAAAAAGAAGTTACAAACATACATACGAAAAGTAACGTTGTAGGCTACAACACATACAAAGGCATGGGGAAGCTGCAGCACATAGAAAAAGTAGCGTTGTAAGCTGCAGCACATATGAGAAATATGGGAGACGATGCACACAACATTTGGGAAGGCAAATGACATGACTTATCCTAAGAATCTCTAAAAAGAGCCGTGCTTCTAAAAAAAAAATAATAAAGCAAGAGCAAAAATGAAGAAGCTACAACCCATACATAGGAATGACAAAAAACGTAAGCTACAACACATATAAAGGTAGAGGAAGGCAGTAAAGTACATTACGATAAAAATGGGAGACGATGCACACACTCATACAAACACACATGAGAAGCCTACAAGCATCGAGGGAAACTTATAACAAAATAAAGAAAAAGCACGTACCCTCTATGAAGAAAAAGCCTAAACCCCATACATACTCTCTATGAAGAAACAGATGTTGTAGTACATACAATATGGAGGAGAAAAAGCACTTACTATATGGATGATGGCCAAACCAAAGACGTATCCCAAGAAGCTCTAAAGACATGCCGTGCTGTCGAAAGCGTCGATGGGGGCGGTAGGGAGATGGCGAGGTCACGTGACGATTTTCATACAACGAAGCACGTGATGAGTTAGACTATCTTCCTAGAAGCATAGAAGGCACAAAAATTTACATGTGCCTCATGGTGCTGGGAGAACAAACTACCTCGGGAAATAAGTCGTGGAAAATGTCTTCGAAAGTGGCATAGGTTATCTATTTTTCAAAAAAGGGCTTGCACCTCGATGGCACACCACACAGCACATAGGAAGAGAGTGTTGAAAATTACCTATAGCACATGGTGCTTATGGTAACCGTTTACCATCACAAAAAAGCACTATCCACCTTTCATTTCTCATTAAAGAACTACATAGAAAAAGAGCTACAAATAAGAGGGAGTTGAACTTTGCCCTACTTCCACAAGGTTTATGATATTAACTTTTTTTTTTTCTATTTGGTAGATTTGTTTTCAATCTGTAGTTGTACATTCCCACATTTTTGTGATATTTAATAAATATGATTTCTACGTTACCCTAAACTTGTTTTACATATAATGAAAAGTGAATCATCGCCAACAACTTCCTCTCTCTAAGGGTGTGTTTGGACGCAAGTTAATGAGAGACTTTGGGGGGATTGGGTCCTATTCAAGGAGGGATTGAGTGAAGGATTAGAGGGAATATTAGTCTTTGACCAACATTGTGATTAGATCATTTTATTATATCACATCAATATTAATATATTTTAAAATATATCTACCTTAATAATTACTATATCACATAAATTCACTTATACTCATATTCTAATATTAAATAAAGGACGCGGATACGGAAACGTATGTTATAATGTATTTTGTAACGTACGATCAAGAATCAACCGGTTGAAATTAAAATTCAACTAGTTGTAAATCAAAATACACCGATTTAAAATGATTTTCAATCAATTTAAAAGTAAAATATACCGATTGAAAATGAAAATACACTAATGTAGAAATAATTTTTCACTTGAAATATAATGTTTCACTTGGAAAGTGATTTCTTATTGATAAAAAGTAATTTCTACCGATAGAAATCTAAAATATATCAATTAAAACAACCACTTTCATGTGTACCTTTCAAAATATATTATAAAATATATATATTTATTTTTTTTCTCAAATAAATACCAACTAATATTATATAAAAAATAATTATTTTATCACTACATTTATTCTTATATTCTAATTAAACATCTCTGTAATGTTTCTATCCCGATATAACTTGTTTTTCGCATTCAAAAGCACCATGACATCTTGTCAAGCATCACCACCATCGCACCCCCTCACATTTGTCGGCACCACCCAAGATGTCATCATCAGTTGATGTCTCCTGCCTTAACCGTTGTCGCCAAAAAAGAACAAAAAAAAACAAAAAAACCAAGAAGATTGCCAACCGTTCGCCCGAGGCACGGAGTGACAAATTCCGGAGAGGTCAACGTCCGAAGTAACATCAAGTCGTGAGTTCCCTCGACTCTTTTTTCTTTTAGATTAAGTTTTGACGGAGACTGTGTTACATGGGGATGGAATATAAGTGAGATAAACATTGAAACTATTTGATTGGTAGAATTATAATAATTGATATGTTAATTTTACGAGAGAGGAAAGAGTGGATTTTAATGTGATAAATTTTAATTATTATGGGATATTTTTTGAGTTATATATGAAAAAAAATATTAATCAATTTTAATGTGATAAGGAAAGAAATATATATGAAAAAATAAATTTCTTAAAATCCATATTATTTTTATCCCATCTCATGTTTTAACTTCAATCCAGCCTCTTATCTTGCAGCCAAACGCTAGCAGTTGGCAGTGACTAAGGTGCTGTTCATCATCAAATTTTGGTTTATTAGCTTTAATTTCTTATTTCATGGCATCTTTTAGGTGCCAGTGGAATAAGCTGAATGAGAAATAAAAATATTATTAATAATGATGTGATGTAAAAAGTGCAACTTCGTGGGATTAATCGGCGTGATAACGTGGCAGCAATGCCTCGATTTTTAATTGGAAATAACTGAGATCGAAAAAAATTGTTCAAATCAGATATTTATTTTATGTGCTATTGGATCTTTTAAATTATTTAAAATTCTAAATTATATTGAATATATTCAGTTTAATTAAGTACGTGACTTTATTTGTGTTAAGGGATATAATTTATTTATTAAAATTAATATGATTCTTTCACTTAGATAAAAATATAAATATACTACAATATTTAAAATACTCGCAGTGGATACACAAAAGCCAACGCTTCTTTTTTGTTTGGATGACCAGCAGCCTCGGGAAAGATCTTGAGGTGCTAGGAGACATCCAGGAACACATCAGCATGTCTAGACTTCTTAAGTTTTTGGACACCTAGAATATCAACGAAAAGTCTTGTGAGTCTTTTGACTGGATGTCCAATATCTGTTGGTTGTGGATTCTTGACTTGGGAAGCCAATCTTTGGAGGATCTTCGTGGCGAAGGTTGCCTTAAGGATCGCGAAGGGTTCATGATGATTCACAGGACAATTGGGTGTTCTCGATCCAAAAGGCTTCATTCGTCTACTGAGAAGAAGGAAGTTCCACTAAGTTGAGACTTATTGTATGAGACACAACACATGGGGTCCGATTTCAAGAATCGAAGAAATTTTTTAGAAACAACTGATTTCACACTTCCGCGACATTACAAGTCGAATTGTTCAATCCTAGTAATACTATCAGAGCTTAAGTCGATCCGGGTTCTAATGTAGATACGTAAATTTAGGGTTTTATCATGTTTAATTGAGTAAAAAATAAATGTCAAAACATAAATATGATTTGTGTTCATCCAAAGAGCATATGATCACCAGGTAGACATTTAATAATCTAATTTTGGATGTTTGACAACTAGATTAGACATCCGATGACATACAGGATGCTTAGCAAATCATGCCAGACATTTAGTATGTAATCAGGGAATTTAGGACGTTTGATAAGAGTGTAACGACAACTTATTTTGTGACATAGGTTGTCTTATTGATGTGTTTGACGTCTGATTTCTAGATAAAAGTTTTTTGTCCTTTGTTATGGTCGGATGTTTTGGATGTCTAATAAAGATGTTAGACGACCTATTTAGTGAACCGTTGAAAAGCTTACGATAAGAGAAATTTAATGATATCAAATATAAAATATTCTAAGCAAGTTTTGCCCGAAGGTCAATCGAGTTTAACCAAAACATATATTTTCCTCATTATTTAGTTACACCGATCCAATCTGCACCTAACAAGTATCGAGGGGTTTGTTTTAACGTGCTCGAGTCTAAATTGACTCAAGGATTCGAATTTTGGGGCTTTACAGGGTGTGGGTTCGCCCATGCCCCCGAAAGTTAGCGTTAATTTCTAGTTGCCATAAGGCATAGTAGAATCCTTACCTCGTCCACTCCAAAAATTAACGTCGCTCCCAAAAGATCCAGAATCCATCGTCCCAGGCCATCTTGTCCTAGAAATAGGTTACAAATAAGGAATGGGTCAAGTGGCCTAGCAGAGATAAAACTATAGGTGTAAACAAGAAAAAGAGGGTAGTGTGTAGGTAACTACACTATAGACTAACCAACTAACCCATCCTAAAAGTCAATAGTCATCTCATTGGTTATTACTTTTTTATCTTCTCGCTCGCCTCACATGTCATGCCACTTGTGATCATCCCTCTCTAAGAGAGGTGACGGGGACGTATCCTCCTTTTTAACTCATAGTGCCAATGGTCTCTCCTTGAGGGGAGAGACAAGTGGTACTAGTGAACCATGAGTGAGACCCACCCACTTTTGATGTATGGGAACGTTGCTAACATTAGTTAAAAAAGATGGGCCTCTTGGGAGTTACCTAGGTCAATGCCTTGAAATCTTGAAGAGATATCACGACTTAGATCAATCGGGGCCAGGTCAGCAATCATTCAAATCTTCAGTGGTAGGGATTGGACAAATGGGTTGGCTACACCAATGCTCTAGATATGAGTAAAATACTTTGGATGTGTCTACTCAGTTTAGCCTTAGATGAGATCTCATCCAATCACCCTTGGTACCTTGGCATCATCTGCATATGCTGGCATCTATAGAGATTTTGATGTGAGTTCCTCATGGTTAGTGACCAGCTCTCAACCTATCATTATAACCAAGAACCCTCTTGGTTTTGGTTAACCACAAGTAGTCGTCAGCTACCAACATTCATCGAGTTTCCAACTTGAGATGGCGTTCACAAGGTCCAAGTGTAATTCGTACAAAATTGATTATGACGACCTAACCATTCACTTTAAGTGGTTTGCAATGGTTCTTTTCCATAGGGTTTTATCCTTAACCTAGGGACTTTAATAGGCCTCTAGGGCACCTTTTATACCCTATGAAACCTAACCATATGATCTTAGCCCCTTTCTTAGGGCTTTAAGTCCTCCATTAGGAGTTAGCTCAATACTTAGCTAATTATCTCCATTCGTAGTTCAATTGGGTAGCTTGTAATTCATTTAGGGTCACTTAATACCCAATTAGGCTTTCTTGTAATTTACCCAGATTGACCACTATATAGAACATCCAATAGTCTGATATTAGGGTTTTATTAAGGTTAAATTATCCTCATGGTCTAATTAGGCTTGAAACCACAATCCACAAGCTGGTTCAACCTTTTGTAGGCAAAACTAATGTTAATTTTTGATAACTAATGTTAGTTTTGACTCAAGCTTACCCCTGATAGCCAATAGCTAAACTAATATTAAGTAACAACAAACTTTTGTTCAAGTTGCAAATCTTCATTCAAACCCCACGAAAACCCCCACCAATCCCTTATTAACTAAATATAAGGAAAATGGGCATCCACCTCAAGTTTCTGGACTCCAGAAATTAGATGAAAACCAACAAAAACCCAAGGAACACATTAGAAACTAAATACCACTAAAAATTCCCTTAATCTACACCATCAATGCCATGATCTCAACATGCAACCACTAAATTGATATTTTAATGACCAACCTGTTTAATTGCACATGCAAGAGTGAATTTGATATCTAAAAATTAAGAGGGATTCTTTGAGAGAGAAAAGGTTTACAATCTCTACCTTGATTCGGTCGAAGTTCTTCTCTTTTCCTTGACTTGTTGGAGAAGTAAGCCTTCCTCCTTGCTCTTAGGATCTTCTTTTCCCTTCTCCTTGACTTAATTTAGTAGGTCGAGCATAACACAAAAATCACTAGTTGTGATGGCTAACGCTACCTCTCCTCCTTCTTCCCTCTCAATTCCTTTCCAAAAATCCAAAAGAAAGGAGATTAGGGCAACCCATGAAGGAAAAGAGGGAGGAGAAAACCTTATCTTCAACTTGAGAGCTCTAATGGGGCCTCTAACACCTTCGTTTAGCTACAGCTAAAGGGAAAATTGAGTGAGAAGGAGGGTGGTTGGTGGGAGGAGGAAAAAGAATGGAGGGGAAGGGAGCTTCCTATGTTGGAGCATAGGTGTGCTCAAGGCCTTTTATATTCATGGGTTATTTGGTTAATAACCCTCTCATCCAAAAAGGTTGGATTATAAGGAAGTTCAAAACCTTTGATTCTTTTTAAGCGGCCCCTCAAGTCATATTTTGTTGATAGCTTTTGTTGAGAATTTAACCATTCAAGCTGTAATTGAGAAAGATGGATCCCAAGTACCCTTTAATATGATTATTAGCAATCTAATTAGGATTAAAATGACTTAATTAGGCTTATTAAAAAAATAAGCCTTTATACCCTATCCTTCTTAAAAAGATTTTCATCCTCAAAATTAGACATACCTCAACTCTAGAAAAGGTGTGGGTATTTAATCTGCATCTCGACTTTGGACTCCCACGTGGCCTCCTTGAACTTTTGACTATGCCAAAGCATCTTCACTAGAGGCATAACTTTGTTGTGTCACTTCTTCATTACTCATCTAGGATTTGAATTGGCTATTCTTCTTAGCTAAGGTTGGGCTTAATTTATAGGTTGTTGTTGCATACCACATGGCTTTTGTTTGGCACATACTTTCTCAATGTAGACGTGGAATACATTATGCACGATTGACGGGTGAGGGAACAATGCCAAATAGTAGCTTTTCTAATGTTGTAGCTTTTCTATCTGGATCTAGAGGCTATTACCTTTCGTCTGATGAAAGCAACCTTGTCCGACATTAGTTGCACCAGCTTTGGGCCTTGAACAAATTTCTCTCCGATTTTTTGCCTAGCTGATCGATGCCAAGCACTTTTGCCCATATAGCACCTCGAAGGATGCCATGCCTATTCTAGCATTGTAGCTATTATTATAGGCAAATTCGATCAAAGACAGATGATCTTCCCATAATCCTTGCCATTCCAAGTCACATGATCGCAGTAAATCTTCTAGGGGTTGGATGTTTTTTTTGAACTACCCGTTAGTCTAAGGGCAATACACTAAGGTAAACTTCAATTTTGTACCCAAGGCTTCTTATAGGCTAGTCCAGAAATGTAACATCAACCTTGGGTCTCAGTTTGACACAATGTCTTTGGGAATCTCGTGAAGCCTAACTACTTCCTTGACATACAACCCGACTAGTGACTCTACTTGAAGGTGGTCATAATTGCCAAAAAAATGGATTGCCTTGGTCAATCACAACGACCCATACGACATCGTGTTCACGTGACATTCTTGGCAACCCCACCATGAAGTCCAGAGTTATATTCTCCCGTTTCCATTTTGTCACTAAGAGAGAGGTTGTAGTAAATTTGTTGGGCTTCAGTGTTTGCTTTACATTTGTTGGCAAGTCAGGCAACAATTAATGTGCCTAACCTTATCATGCAAAAGAAGCACACCATTTATTTTGGTTTAGAGTCAACTACATGTGCTATATAAGTCCTTGTCTTGAGAAATGCAAAAATCTTAATTTAATAGTCAATTGGTTGACCAAAATACAAAGAAATGAATGCATATTAAATAACATTACCTTTATATTCAGAACTTGAAAACGTAGATGACCTATGACAATAAACTACCATGATATTATTCCTTCTACACTAAAAATGTCTTGACTTACCATCATATATAACCTTTTCCTTGAACAATACTAATGCTTAACAATCCACATTCAACAGGAACTTCGATCTTGGATCTTTACGCAAAACATGCCTTCTCCTCCCTCTCCACATGAACCTTCTAAAAGCTCAAGTGTTTACACATATCAAACCGCACTGTATCTTTTAATAAATTTAACTCGATGGTACTCTTTACTTAATTATGAATTACCTCCTCAATCTTCACATGAACAAAATCCTTGTTACATTCCTCACTACAAATTAAGGATTTAATGATTCCTTGGAATCCTTAAGGTAATTAGGGATTAATAATTTGTAATTATCTTACGAGGGATTTTTTTTATATATAATTAACCCTGTGAAACTTGCCTTTAGTAGAAGGGAGTTAGGGGACTTAATCAATTTTCAAAGAACTTGCCTCGAAATATGATGAATTAAGTATTTTTACATATAACTTGCCTCTACTATAGGTGAGTTTAATGTCGATCGACAAAAACACAAGTCTTCCTTGGGAACTCGCCTCTATTGGAGGAGAGTTCTTTTTTAATTAAAACTCACCTTTAATAGAGGTAAGTTACATTAAAATGGAACTTATCTCTAATAGAGGGGAGTTCTACTTAGATTTTTTTTTTTGAGTAGCACCTAATTGTTTATTGACAATTTAAAGTAATTATGTGACATTATTTTAGCCAATAATGATATAGCATGAAACAAGAACATAATATTATCCAATATTAAACTTTTGCTTCATCCGTAACAATTAAAAAAAATTATAATTACATAACATTAAAGCTTCAAAGATTAAAATAAAAGAATTTAAATTTCTTTGATCCATTCAAATATTTAGTTGATCTATACATGAAAATCATGTCATGTCATTTTAAGAGAATACGTGTGAAAGAATACTTCATTTTTTTCTTCGTATTTAAATAAATCACACACAAGACTTGGGACATTAAAAAAAGTGACAATAAAGAACTCACCTCTATCTGAGGAAGTTTTTAAGGAGAATTTATATTTTTTTGGATTACTATTAAATATATAATTTATCATATTTATAGGTGAATTTTTTGAGAATAGATTAAAGTCTCTAGGTTTAAATTTTTTTTTTAGTTAAATATTATTAATTTTTAATTAACTTATTAAGAAAAATTCTTCTCTCCCATGATATTTCCGGTTGGTGCTTTGCATTCGTCTCAACGCACGGAAGGAGAAGCCTCTCTCTCAGCCCACAAAAATCAAATCTTCCTCCAAAATCTGCCACAACACCACCACCAACCACCATCAACTCCATCCCCCGTTCACTCCTCTTCTCTCCATCCATGCACCATGAGCGAAAACCCTAACCCTAATCTCGACCCCAACAGGTCCTCCCCTCCCCCCACCGCCCTCTACACCTCCGCCACGCCGCCCCACCTCCACCGTGCCATGCGCCTCCCCGGCCAGATCGACGACGCCCACGCCATGGTACCCCACGACGACTCCCTCGACCACCACCACCCCCACCACTACGTCGACCACGACCACAGCAGCGGCGGTGGCGGAGGGGAGCCCGAGGAGGGCGGCCACATCAACCACGAGGTCGTCGAGCACATGGAGGGCGACGCCGGCGCCGAAGCCAGCGGCTTGGGGGTCATGGTGGCCCCTGGGGTCGGGAACCAGCTAACCCTCTCCTTCCAGGGCGAGGTCTACGTCTTCGACTCCGTCTCGCCCGAAAAGGTGCTCGCTTTGTCGAATTCTCGGACTATCCCGATGCGTCGTATTGCTTGTTTCGATGGAAAGTTGTTTGTTTTGATGGAAAGTCGTGACCTTTTTGATCGGGTGCGATGTCGTGGAGCATTGCAATGAGTTCTTGTAGCAAAAGTTGATTTTTTTTTTGACAATGTAGTTTGAAAATTGTGATTCTTGAGTTAGGGATCGGGTTAAGAAATCGGGTTTTGATTGAACTTTGTAGTTTGATCTTTGTCAGGTAAGGATTAGGTGAGAGTGGTACGGCTACCAGGTTGGATGCAATTTGTTTCGTCGCTAACATGTATGCTGTGGTTGAAAACTGCTACGGGGCTAGAAATTGCAATTTTTAGCAAAAAAAGGTGGCTGTTGGAGTTGCTAATTTTCACCCATCAGGCTAAAAGTTGGCGATGCGAGTCATGATTGACTAAAAAAAATATGCTTAACTGAGCATGTAGAACAGATGAGCGTCGGAGATGACTTTCTGTGCAAAAGCCAGAAACAGGTTCAAAATAATGCCACGTGGGTTGTTAGGGGCACGAATGCGTAATTGTGAGTTTTCTAGCCATGTGATTGAAATTGGTTCTGTTAATTGCTATTGGATAAATATTTTATTTTCATTGCTAGGAAAAATTTGGAGTGCATTTGATGCTATTAGTATTAGTTTCTTTGTTTAAGTGTCCTTTTCCATTGTAATGAAAAAGTCTCATTGAGTGGAATTGCATTTTGGAGGAACGAACCTTTATTATGTAATGTAGAGGTCAGGGAGGAGTGGAGGAGCCATAGTAGTGGTAATGGTAGTAAAATTTGTGATTTGGAACTTGTTACAGGTTCAGGCAGTGCTGTTGTTGCTAGGTGGACGCGAATTAACTTCTGCTGGGGTGCCTGCTGGTTTACCATCTTCTCAGCCAGCAAACAAGGTATCACCTGGTGTTATGATTGTAGGTTTGATTATAACTACATGAAGAGAAAAGCTGAGGCTATTGCTGGCTTTCCAGCGGTCGAATTTTCCGCAGAGAGTTGCGTCATTGATGAGGTTCAGAGAGAAACGAAAAGAAAGGAATTTTGACAAGAAAATCCGATACACTGTTCGTAAAGAGGTAGCTCTAAGGTAGGGTGCATCTTTTTTAACCATTACAACTGCCGTTTTATGAATCCCATTATCCAAAATTTAATTGTTTAGTGTCCTTTTACATGCATGTGTCAGAAAGATCAGACCCCGTGTAATTTTCTTTTATTCGCCTCGAAGTCTTTAGTATTTCAAGTTTAATGGTCTTAATGAAAGGAAGGACTGGATTATATTTCACTTAATCAACATTTTTACTCTGACATGAAAGATAATTTTCAAATGAGCACATTATTCACATCGAAAAGCACTGTGCTCACTTGATGTTACTGTGAATGGAGAGTGTTATCAAATTACAATATTAAGAATGAGCATGTTGTTCATATCGAAAAGCACTGTGCCCATTTGTTATCATTTTGTTTGGAGACTGCAATTAAGTTACAACGTAGTCATTTGCCACTCTCAATGGGAAAACCTAGCCTTTCATCTTAGTATGCTTTCCTATATTATATGTGGGCCTCTCTGTCTTTTACATCCCTGGTATCTATTGAAAAGGGATTAGGGTTTCTGTATTGGATCATTCATTAATTTTAATAGAGGAAACCTACTCTATGAGAAGGTAGAAATGTTAACTGTCAATTCCAAGTCTGGAGACTGAAGCTGTACATTCTTAAATTTTTTTAATGAAACCCAAAAGGAAGGGCATCCCGCTACAATCACAGATTGTATGTCATCCATGGACTTAAATATTCATAAATGACCTTTTTGACATGTTCGTTGTCACTAGGTTACATAATCCTTGTTTGGGATTGTCAATTTCAAATAGTGAGCATATTTGGATAGCTAATTTTTAAGGAGCTGCTTTAGTAGAGGTGTTATAGAAAATCTTAAACTTCATTAATTTGAGTATTATTTTGAAGACTTGTGAGGTTGCCTTTATAATGTTAAACTTGTGAGAAGCTTGTCATGTAATTCTTCTATTTTTGCCTTTTCCTTCTGCATATGTCAGCAGGGATCCCTATCGCCTTTAAAAAGAGCAGCTACGTCTACTATCACCTAATTAAAAACACAGGGATTCCTGTTGTGTGCCCCAGTGTTGAAAATCGATAATGGATTTAAATGATTTGTTTGGGGGGAAAGTATGTGCAAAGGGCCGATTTTTCTTCTTTTGAGAAATCACAAAAGATGTAGAGAATATTGGAAGAATGGAAATGGCAACATTCTCTGTAATGAATGAAAAAATTCTCTCATTCTCTGAATTTGGATTGAAAATAATTTCCAAAGAGATTTACCTGGAATGCAATCCTTTCTTTCATAAGGTAGGAAATAGGACTACCTCTGTCTACAGTGAATCTTGGAAAAGAGTATTTCATGACTATATCTTCATAGTTTACTAGCTGATGACCTTTATGATATAATCATTTCATTTAACACTTAGAAATGAAGGATATTGACCCTAGAGGCTTGTAGTTTGCTATTTTTGGTTTTCTACTTTCTCTGGAAGTCAGGATGCATCTTTAAATATCTTACTGTAATTTTGATCCTGTAATTTCTAATTTGCATTTCAATGCTCTACGTCTGAGCTGTGGACCCAGTCAAGTTGTCTGGTGGTAAAGAAATCTGACTTCCGCCTGAAAGACCAGGGACCAAATATAACCTTGCTTAAAAATTGGCATTTGGGTGGCATTGAAGCCTTTTAAGTGGTTTTAAGTTCTTATATGGCTGACGAATTGTCAGAATAAGAGGACTTTTAAGAAAGAATCTTTTTGAATAGGCCCTTTAAGACTAGAAATTCACAGTAAGTTGTAGCTCTTATATGGCTAAATAATGGAAAAAATGAGGATGCTTTTCAAAAGGTATTTGTTGAATATATTATTTAAGATCATAATTTCACCTTAAGAAAATTATGATTCTGATAATCATGGCTTGAATCATTTCACCTTAGATGGAATTAGGACACCCCGGTACTTTTAAGGCACCAAAACTGGAGCAACTTACTCTTTTTTTGTGCTGAGTGTGATAGTTGAATTTTATGAGATCCAGAAACATTATGTTCGTTGCATGCAATAATGGCTATGTTGATTTTGTCTGCTGGCTTCAATGTCATTTATGTGTGCTTCCTATTTGAATGCAAGTTTTACTTTTTGTCTTCCCATCTGGATCTATTTCAACAGCGCCTCACAGTGCCTCTGAAGTCTTTCTAGATCTGCAGATGTCTCTGTCTATTTGCTTTGGCCTTCCTGGTAACAGTTAATTTTGAAATTGTGCTAACATGAATTCTGGCATATGTTGAATTTAGTTGTTGGATGCTAACTTTTGGTGAGTTTTTAGCTAGAATTGACTTAGTTTGTGCTGATACTAGTATATAGCATTTAGCCTTTGCCTAATGATTTGCCCCATATTTTTTATCCGTTCCGAAGCATGCAGCTGTTTATAGGAATTGTCTTCGACGAGGAAACCAAGAAGGGGAGGCTTTTATGAATTTTGCAATGGATTATGATCCTTTCTAGTAAATATTTTCCTTAGAAAGTGGAAGGAGCATAGTTGCAGAAATTGGCAATCGGTATTTAGTTGGTGAGGTCACCAACTAAGGAGTATATAATACGTGGGTGATTAATCGGAGATTAATCGGTATAGTATTTTTTAATATTTAAAATTATAAATATAATTATATATACTATTATACATAGTCGAAGAAAATGAACTATCTTGATTAACCAAGTTGTCCCTACACCTCTATATATAAAAAGAGGTGAGGCAAAGTTACATCATAAATCCAATACAAAAAAAGAAATGACAACTAGTCCCTCAACAATAAATCGTAACTCAACACTTCCACTTAAACTGGAGCATATATATTTATCATGCTCAGTTTGTTTTTACATTTCTCAAACTGGGGGTGAGGTAACGGCTTTGTAAACATGTCAGCAATTTGGTCTGAGGAGGCAAGGCTGGTAGTACGAAGCTGACCCTGCTGAATCAAGCTCCTGGTATAGTGATAATCTACTTCCACATGTTTTGTTCTCTCGTGGAACATATGATTGTTTGCAATATACGTTGCAGCCTGGTTGTCACAGTGCATCTCCGTATGTTCCTGAATATCAACACCAAGATCTCGTAGTAGAGATTTGATTCATATCATCTCAGTTGTACTATGTGCTATGGCTTGGTACGTAGACTCAGCACTAGAGCGTGAAACAATACTCTGTTTTTTACTCTTCCAGGTCACCAAGTTCCTGGCAACAAATGTATAGAAGCCAGTAGTAGATCGCCTGTCTCCAACATCTCTTGCATAATCTGCATCAGAGTAGGCAACTACAGACATATGAGCCTTCTTCTGGAATAGAATCTCTACTTGGACATCCCTTGATGTACCTCAACACCTGCATAACAGCTTGCCAATGAACATCAGTGGGCTTGTCTAAGAATTGACTTAGTTTACCCACTGCAAGATTGATGTTTGGTCTAGTGATGGTTAGATATAATAGTTTTCATACCAACTGTCGATATGTCTTCTTGTCCTTCAGCTTCACTGTCATCAAAAAAATGAACTTTAGGATTCATAGGAATATTAGTCTCCTTGGATCTTAGCATGCCTATCTCTTGAAGAATATAAAGAGCATATTTCCGCTGAGACATCACTTTCTCTTACTTGCTTGTGACCATCTCAATGTCCAAAAAGTATCTCAGCTTCCCAAGGTCTTTCATGTCAAACTGGCATGCCAAATAGTTCTTCACCTGAGAAATGCTATCTGTATCATCACCTGTAAGAATAAGGTCATCAACATATACTAAAAGAGCCACAGTGCCAGTATTGGTTTTCCTGACAAAAATGGAATGATCAGATGAGGATCTCTGCATCCCGACGACAGATAACTCCTCAGTCGCTGAAATCAGGCTCGGAGGCTCTACTTAATATCATAAATGGCTTTATGAAGCTTGCACACATACTCCCTCTAAATTCCAAAGTTAGGCGATTGCTACATGTAGATCTCCTCCAAGTCTTCATATAGGAACACATTTATGACATTTAGTTGGTGTAGATGCCATCCATAATGAGCTGTAACAGAGATAAGTATGCTAATAGTGGAGAGCCGTGCAACTAGGGAGAAAGTGTCAAAGAAATTTACTTTATAGGTCTGGGTGAATTCTTTAGCCACAAGGCAGGCCTTATATTGAGAAATAGATCCATCAGGGTTGTATTTCAGGGTAAATATCCATCGGATTCTGACAAGGTGCGTACTCGATGGTAGAGGAGATAGCTCCCAGGTGCTTTTGTCAGTAAGGGCAGATGTCTTCTTCTCCATAGCTGCCTTCCAGTGTGGATGTGGTAAAGCCTGTTGGTACGAGGTAGGAATCTCAACATTGGAGATTGCAACTTTAAATGCATGAAACTCTGATCCCAGAGAATCAACAGAAACAACATTCTCAACAACACGATATTGTACATAAGATTGTGGAGCCTTCCTGATAGCAATAGGGATATCCTCATCAGTACCAAGGTTCGAAATGTCGATTTCGACGTCGTGCCGATGAAATTGTAGATATGCATTTCGTGGGCATGTCGTGGAAATGCCTGCTTTTCGATTGCAGATTTTGACGGCCTGAAAAAATGACATTTCGAGGCACGTTGAGGGCATGCATCGGCATGCCGACAGAAATGACAGAAATGATTAAAATTTGAAAGACAACTAAATCAAAATATTAGAAACATATTTACAGGGTATTTGAGCCTATATAACAAAAAATGTTTACATGTTATTTGAGGACGAAAAATCAACGTGTGTGTCCTTCCCAGCGCCCAGCACCCAACCTATTCTAGCGTCTCGCCTCCTTCTCAGTGTCGAATTCAATTTTCCAGCGTTCCCAGCGCCCGCGCCCAATTCAATTTTTCAGCATCCCGCCTCTGTCCCAAAGCCCCAATTCAAATTTCCAGCGTCCCGCCGCTTGTGTGTGTGGAGCGACCTTCCCCTTCCCAGCGCCAAACCCAATTCTTTCAAATTCCCAGCGCCGCCGCTCAAATTTCTAGCGTCCCGTCGCCTAGCTTTTTCAAAATTCCTGCCGCTCAGCCACGGTTGGCACGTCGCTTCGTCGGCAACTGTCGGCATGCCGGTGAAATCCTCGGCATGCCGAGGGTTTCCCTGCAAATCGACACTATTTTTCTGTCGACATGCCCCTTCTCCAAAAACCCCCTTATCGACGGCATGTCGGTGGCATGCCGTTGGCGTTTAAATCACTGATCAGTACTCATGGATACAGAACCTGGAGAAACATCCATAGGCAATGTACTCTCAACCTTTACACTTGCTGACACTGTATCTAAAGGGGCCTCCTAAGTAGAAGTAGCTACCAGATTATCAACATTAGCCTGAGGAGACTGTGGAATAGACGGAGGAGGCTTTGCCCTATAGACAACTGGTAATTGATAGGTGTGACCCTTGAAGGTCCTCTCATCTACTGGTACTGGCCTGAATGTGCTGGCAGATGGCTCAGTAGCCTGAGAAGAGCTATTACTACCTGTGAATACATCAAATGGTATCGGAGTAACTGGCACAGGAGCAGACTCTGGCACACTCTACACCTGTCTAGCAGCAACAGAAAAATAGGGTACAACTTCATGAAATGTGACATCCGCACTAATGTAGTGCCTCTGGTGTAGGGGATCAGAACACCCATACCTCTTATGAGTACGAGAGAACCAAGGAATACACACTTGACTGCTCTAGGTACTAATTTATCTTGCCTAAGTCCAAGAAGATGTACAAAAGTCACACCCAAATGTCTTGGGTGGAAGATCAAATAACTCATCATCTGGATAGAGCACATGTCATGGTATCTGCCCGTGAATCACTGAGGAGGGCAATCTATTAATAAGGTAATAAGCTGTAAGAACTGCATCTCCCCAGTAATTCTGCGGTATACTGTTATGAATAAGAAGAGCTCTGACTATATCAAGGATGTGTCTGTGCTTCCTCTTTGCAACCTCATTTTGCTAAGAGGTGTGAGGACATGAGGTCTGATGAATTTTATGCTATGCAAACCAGAAAACTTTACCAATCGACGAGTACAAAACTCCAGTACATTATCAGATCTCAAAGTCTTGATGCAGACATCAAACTGATTCTTTATTATCAATACAAACTTTTCAATCAGTGGACCCATGTTAGACTTATTCTTCAAGAGAAATAGCCAAGACAATTTGGAAAAATCATCAACCACAATTAAATAATACCGATGTCTTGCTCTCTTAGGAGTCCTACTGGGACCCTAAACATCGAGATGCACCAATTGAAAACATGAAGACGAACGTGGTCCAGCAACAGCTGATAATGAAAATCTATGGTGCTTCCCAAGTTGACATGCATCGCAGGAGAGCTATGTAGTTAGAGATACATGAGGAATAAGTCTGCGTAATTTTTCCAAAGAAGGATGACCCAACTGTCTATACTACTGTAGAGAACTTTCTAAAGTGGTACTGATTCGACACGTTGCAGTCATGGGACCCTGCTGAAGTTGGTAAACACCTCATTTTTCATATCCACTATCAATAGTCTTCCTTGTCATTTGATCCTCGAAAATACATTTATGCTCATTAAAGATGACACGACAATTCATTTGCTTGATGATTTCATTGACAAAGAGCAAATTCATAGACAAATTTGGAACAAATTGAATATGATTAAGCTTCATAGAAGATGTAACATGAATTTTCCCCTTACCACTAATAGGAGCAAATCACCCATTAGCCACCTGTATAGTGTAACCTCGAGAAACAGGTTGAATTTGCCCCAAACATTGCATATTCCTGGATAAATAATTGGAGGCACCTAAGTCAATCAACCATATCACTTCAGTAGTTGAAGAAGTATCATCCACGACTGTTCCTTGCACAGTCTCTCACTGGGATGCTGCCATGTTCACAGAATCACACTACCAAAATCTGATTTCAATGCAACATAGAGGAGTACACACCCTTTAACTTCTTCAAATTCAAATATGAAAACTGACTGAAAATGGGGAATACACACCCCAACAAATACATCAAACGGGGAATCCATACCCAAAAAGAAAATTTCCACTCACACACGATTAATACTTAAAGGGGAGTACATACCCCAAAAACATGCATCAAAGGGGAATACACCCCTTAAAAAATAGTAACAAAAATCTGATTTAATTATACCATCCAAGTAGAACTTCCAAACTCTTTTTTGGAAGATCTTCGCTCTAGAATTCCATCACCACCAAGCGAAGGATCTTCTTAGACCCCAAAACAAGAGAGAGAGGGGTCTATAAATCTCTCCTTACTATCGGAAGATGCCCAACAGCAAGGGGAAGGAGGTGAAGAGGCAGTGGTGCCCCCTTTACACTTCTCCCGTCGCAATTGGCGGCGGCGGCGGGCCGGCGATGTTGCTGCTGCTACCGACTATAGCGGCGATGGTAGGCTTGGTGGCAAGGTTAGAATTTTCTTGGTGTTCTCAACTTGGCTTTGATATCAAATTGAAGAAAATGAACTTTCTTAATTTACCAAGCTGTTCTTACACTTCTATATATAGAGAGAGGTGAGGGAGAAGTTACATCATAAATCCAACACAAAAATAGAAATGAGAATCAGCCCCTCAACAATAAATCGTAACTTAACATACATATTAAGTGTGTATATATATATATATATATATATATGAATTGAAATATTATGTATATATTAATATTATTTTTGTGATATACATATTCTTTCAATATAGTTTCTAACAAATAGCTATCAATATCATAATACATAAAATAAGGCAAATAAATTAAAATTGATGCATCATAAATCTAAAAGAGATAAGTTGAGGTAAATGAGACAAGAAGAGGGACTCAGGATCCGAGGGTTTTGCTTAGGGTTAAGGCTTTTGTGTGTTGGAAACTTGGGGTAATGGGAGAAGTTGAGTTTGATTGGGTGCATTTAGGCATTGGGTTTAGTCAGATTTTAGTTTGGAGGTGCATTACACATAAATCAAAGTTACAAAAATTGAAATATTAAAATTTACTAAGTTGATTAATTGGTTGATTAATTGGATAATCGGTTGAGTAATTGGGTAGACCGACTATAAGATTGAATATAGGTATTTGGTTCATTTTTGGATCACATACAATTATGCGGCTGGGTAATCGACTCATAGATCAATTTTTTGCACCCTTGGGAAGGACATTTGGTAACTTATAAGAATGGTTTGGCAATAATCCATGATTGCTCTATGCTGAAAGAATTGCAAGGTTATTTAAGGTAAGAATTAAACTGCTCAACATGTTTATTAGTAGTGGGTGCGCAAATAAAGAAGTCAAAAAAGAGAATGTGCTCAACAATATTGTGTAATCTTAAAAAGAAATAAACAAGTTAGAAGATGTTCCAATGAAGTCTTTGGACGTGTAATGATGGTGTTGGTGAGATGTGGGAGCTTATGGCAGCTTGTAGTCGAAAGATGGCTAAAGTGGTGCAAGGCATGCCTAAAAGTGGAGCACCATGATAGAATGGGGGTTGGTCGAGTGAAGAAACACGAGAAGTTTAGAGTTAAAAACTTAAAAAGGGCATCTGTTAAAGTCTTTATTGGGGCAAAATTGATTAAAGCTTGACAGATTACAGCTAAACAAAGAAAGAAGCAAAATGGTAGTTAGTGAAGCATAGGGGATTTGAGTCCAAAGAAGGAGAGAAATATTTCCAAACTAGCTAAAACAGGAGTGGATGATGAAGGATGTTATACATGTAAGACATCTCAAGGATAAAGAATGAAGGTCTTGTAAACTAGTATGGATAAACGGGGAGGAAAACTTTAATTAGTTTTTTTGGAAGTAAGCAAACAATATCACTTTGGGGTCAACTATACTAACTTTGACTGGGTGGGATCTAAAGGATCGTCACCCTTTTTCCTTAAAAAAAAAAAAACTATATTAACTTTGATTCATTTTGGGAGATGTTTCGGGATCATCTACATCTAGACATGGCTGGTTGATGTAAAGTATTTGCTTTTCTTTCGGATATTTGGTTGCATAGGAACGGTAAAATTTTCAATAATGAGAGATGTTGGGTGGAGAATGTAGTATGGGAGATTTGCTATTTTTCTGTCTTTTGGCTCCAAAACTTGTAAGTCCGTTCTTTTACAGGATGATTACCATGTTCAGGTAATCTTCCTCATTTCTCTTTAAAAAAAAATCACTTTGGGGAAGTTGGCCAATTTGATGGTTTACTTAAATTGTGCAGGTTATTGACAAATATAAAGTATTTTTTTCAAAGATATTAAACTTATGAAAGCTGTTGGATTTTATGATAATCGTGTAGATATCAGAAAGTTATAAGAAGGCATAGCTTAGCTCATCAAATTATTTAGTGCTATGTGATGAGGGTTTTGGAGTAAATGAAAACTAGTATGAGTTCATGGTCGATGTTTCTATGACTAAAGTATACATCTAAGGCATACGATAGAGTTCTTTAGATTTAGGAAGGATTTACATGTAATTTTTATTTATTTGGGCTGTCACTTTGTTCCCAAGGGGTGTTTTATGGAGAATTTGGAGAAGAGATAGTTGTCAATCTTGTGAATTATCTTCATAAAGGATATAAGTGTAAGGACTTGGGTTGATTTGATAGATTATTTGATATTGTTATCGTAGCCTGCATTATGTTTCAACCTCAAGCCTTTACCTCTTTACTTTGGTTGGAAATCAGTTGACAAAGCATGTTCAAGATGAGATCTCATGGCATGTGCTTTTTCTAGATGTGATTATGTTGGTTGATGAGACTAGATGGAGTAAAAAACAGTTTCAGAGAGAGGCCTTGGAAACTAAGTGTTTTCTACTAATAGAGCAAAGATTCTTTTCAAAAAAAAGTGTTTTCTACTAATAGAACAAAGATTGAGCATATAGATTGTTGGTCGAGTGGCAGAGGAGGTAGAGCTGGGATTGTGGTGTATGTTAAAGTGTTAAAGTAGATTATATACTGAATAAAGATGTTTTTAAATATTTGGAATCAATTTTGTAATGAGATGGATGGATAAATTGATGGATATGCGGTGCATATAAGTAATGCAAGATGGTTGAAGTGGTGCAGGGCTTCTGGTGTTTTGTGTGACAAGAAGATACCTTGAAGTAAAAGAGAAGTGCTATGGAATAACTGGGCATGCAAAGGATGCTTGTGGTGGAAATGAAGATGTAAGCTAGATATATGACTGTACTAGGAAGGAGTGGATTAGCAATGAGGTTATAAAGGAAATGGTTGGAATGAAACTGGCTGAGGATAAAATGAGAGAGATACATTTAAGGTTATTTAGGTGTCTGTGGAAAAGGCTAGTTAATGCTGTGGTCAGGGGATGTGAGGAGTTGATTGTTGAGCCTCTTAAAGCGGGCGGGGGGGGGTGGGTGTGTGTTGGGGGTTTACAGAAAATCAAAGAGATATTGGAAGGAAATCATCAGACATGATCTTTCTTTATTACTTGGATCTAAGCTTATGGTGTGGAATAGATATTAATGGAGGTAAAAATCCATGTAGCTAACTGCAATTAATATGGGAGAAGACTTGGTAGTTGTTGTATTGCTTGTGTGGGCAATGCTATCTTATTATTTATTCTGCAGACAAGTTGGCAATTCATCTCCATGCTTTGTGATTCTAATGTTCCCCTTATCCATCTTTTTCCATTCCTCCCCCCTACTCTACATCTTCCCCGCCTATTAAGAAAAAGGTCATAAATGCATGAACAAAGTTACAAAGAGCGAAACAACAAAAAGGGTGGAGAAGGTAGAAAAATCTATGAATTGCAAGAGAGCTTGAAAATTTAAGATTTTTCCAAGTGTCCTCAAGGGTTCTTGTGAGTGGCTTTTGTGATATATTTATTGCTGTTTGCGTGCTAGATGGTGTTATCATTTATGTTGCCTATTAATATATTAGTGATGGAATGCCACTTTCGATCAAGTGTTTCACATTTAACAGGGATTTCAAAGCACTTAATAGGTCGCTTTAGGTTAGCTTCGAGGACCTCCAAATGAATATGGCTCAAACTTGAAGAATGATATGGAGTGAGAGACCACGTGCCTGAGTTAACCATGAAGGAGCACAAAGATAAGTATCTCCAGGTGCTTGGTGAGAAGCTGATTCTCATGCAAAACACATCAATAACTCTGAACTTCGAGTTTGTAGTGTCCAAACTAATCTAGAAGCAGTGCTTGTCGAGTACTGGTTAGAGTTCAACGGATCATTTCTCATCCATGTGGAGTTGCATTCAGTGGAAAATGTCCGGTCCAAATGCAATACAAATAGATGCTGGAGATTCTCTTCCATATGTGTCCTCATTTCTTTAGAAATGAAAGTGTCACAGATCAAAAAGCTTACATCTGCCATTAGTCACTTGTACAGTTTACTGCATGCTGATTTTTTGTTCTATATAGACTGAATTGACATCCCCATTCACCGTCCAATTAGAATAGTGCAACATGAAGGTAGTGGGTTGGAGAGTAGCACTAAAATGACTCATGCCCTTTGCAGTTGTATGGTATGTTAAAGCACCATTAGGGACCAGGCCCAACCATTTACTCCTTAGAACTTGAGGCAAAATTCTGCATGGCAAAAGCATTTTGATGCACTATCCTAGACTTGGCAGATTGATATCCCAGACCTTTTGCCATTGCCTCAATTTTACTTTGACAGTGATGGATAATTGGGACTTTGGGATCAGGAGCATGGTTCTGGACCCCTCCTTATTTGGGCCAAATATCTGATAAACATTGGCAAATTTATTAAGGCTTCAGGAGGACATGGAGGCCTTTGGTCCTAGGCCTGTTGTGCTTGATTGCTGATTTTGGGAGGGCAGGGTATTCTCTATCAAGTCGGCCTATAGGGACCTGTTATCTTTGATTCAGGAAAGGGGTGCACAGTGTTTCAATGTTCGTTAGCTGTTGTGGTGGGCTAAAATGCCTTTGAAGGCAAAGACATTGATGACAAAGGTATGTAAGATAAAGATTTCCATGTTGGAGGGTTCTGCATGTTTGTTGTGTGGTGATCCTTTGGAGAATTTGGATTATCTTTTCCTTGCTTGCCCCTTTGATTTGGATGTTTGATAGAAGACTGCTACCTAATGGGTGGATTTCTCCTCTTCATTTTGATTCTAGCATAGCCTGTGTGATGGTACTTTCAGAACAAGGAGGGAATGGCAGAACGCTTTGTGGTGCTTTGGGCATTATAGCTACAAAGAAATGAAGTTGTGTTTTGAGGAGATGAACTTTCATTGATAACTAGCCAGAAAGCACCCATACTTCGTTGTGGGGATAGCTTGTTAGTCTGTATAGAGAAGTTACCAAATTGAGGATTCTGTTGTAAAAATCGATTACTCCTAGTCGGTTCCCTAACCAACTGAACAACCCATACTCGAGGACATAGTCGACAAGCCCGACTACTCAATTGAGTAGTCAATCTACTCGGTTGGCTATGCATCTGATTTCTTCATAGAGAGTTGACTTATGGTTGTATTTTCTTGCTTGACTGCTTCAGCACTTTGAACTTGTGCTGTTATTTCGTTGGACTTATGGTTTGTAGCTTATTTTCAATCTTGTGGTCGTTAGCTTGAACGATGACTTGTAGGGGCTACCTTTCTTCTGGCTTATCATTATAGAGAGGTTTGCCATCTTGTACCCTATCCAACTGAGAAAAACCCTCAAGTGCCTCTACATGCGTGCAATCCCTCATTGCTCTAACTTCTTTCTTATAAACCATTAGAGTTGCTCTAAGATGAATTTTGGCAGCGAAAGTATGTGTGTTCAAAGATGCAGGGGGAGTCTTGCCTTAGTCCGGTTGCACAAACTCCTTGAAATCTGACGTAAGCAACCAACACTTATGGGATTTGAAGTAAGACTTGATTGGGGTCCCTTCATTTGAAGTCTAGATTAAAGAAGTGTGATCATAGAAAGGCCTATTTCTTACAGTTACATTTGCCATTTGATGACGTTCTGCCAACCCTACAGAATAGAAGAATCTATCAATCCTTGAGCTAGAGCTAGAATTGTTTCTCCAAGTGAATGTTGCTCCAGAGCTCGGCAAGTCATACAACTTCAACCCGTCCACCAATTTGGCAAAGGAAGTTGTAGAGTGATTAGTCCTATCTGGGTTGTCATTTGTAGACAACGTTGCATTGAAATTCCCTCCAAGAAGCCATGGTCTCCCATCTGTAAATGGTGCAACTTGTTTGAGATCTTTCCACAATTCTTGTCTACGAGCATCATCACATGGCCCATAAACTGAGGACAAAACCACACTACCATTAGAAATTCGAGTAAACGTAGCTATGACCATTCATTGTCCTTTTATTGAGTCAACTAGCTTAAAAGAAGCTTTATGCCAAGCAAGTAAAATATCACCCGATTGCATGTCCACATTCACAATGATTGACCTAGTAAATAGATCTGCACTGACCTCCCTTAACACCCTAGCATCAAAAGACTCCAGATGCGTCTTCTGAATTAAAGTAAAATTTGTCCTCCACTCCAGTAGATAATGATGTAGAGTGGTCTTGCGCGTGGAGCTATGGAGGCCTCTGACATTCCACGTCAAAACACTAACCATGAAAGGTTGTTCGCCCTCCCAATTTTTGATTCCGCTGAGTTGTTGGCTCTTGGCATCCACAACTTGGGCCACCTTGGCTTTAGCTTCAAAATTGTAGTGAATTATAGACTAACTTTTGTCGTTGAAAAAGGGGCTTCCAACCGCTTGAATCGAGTCCAAAGTAACCACTGGAAGCTTGCCTTTCCCCCTGGGTAGGCTTCTGATTGATAGATGTATGCTTTGTTTTGACCATGCAAGTCACCACTTGGCCCATGGCCATTGACTTGGAGTCCCGACCCTACAGTGTCGCCTCTGACTTGGCTCACCTGCAAGTGACGCACTAATCTCCATTGCCATCGAGTGTTCCATGCGAGCCTCTCCGTGAGAGCACCACCATTCTACAACCCACCCACGATCGCCAAGGCCGAAGGACCTCCAGCAGGCCCCATATCAACAAGGTTGGGGTTCGTAGCAACCCCAAACCTCAACATGAAGCCTACCATGGCTGATAATCGGCCCACCTTCATTGCCACCCCCAAGGAGCCACCATTCAACATAGCAACGAGGAAGGAAGGACTCGTGGTAGCACTAGATCTAATGCGGGTTCGAGGAGGGCAAGGAAGGGCCTTCTCCCTATCCATTCCCAAGTGACCTGGACCTCTAATAACTAGATCCACAACACCTACATGATTATTGAGTTTGGATCTAGAACTAGATCCAACCCCATTAGGAACTCGTAGCCCAAGGAAAGCCAAGTCAATGTTCCTATTAAAAGCAACACCCTCTTGTTGCACCAAAATGGAAGGCGTAGAAGTGGAAGGAATCATGGCCTTCGATTTCCAAAAAAATCCCCCTGACTTGCTTTGGGAATATTAGGGAACGTTGAAATTGTCGCCTGACCCTTATGCTTCCAAACCTAGTAGTGTTGCCTGTTTGTCGACACACACACACACACCACTGATTGGTGTTTGAGATGAAGATGCAACATCTGCGTAAGTCCTCCCTGTGGTTTCCTTCACGACCCATGAGGATCCCTCAAGTTGAAGCAAAAGCCTCTCGAGAATGGTAGAGACATACATGACCTCCAGCGATGCCTGAACCCATCGAAGATCCCTCGCTTCCAACCCCATATTGAGACAAAGCTTCAGATGCGAGAAGCTCAACACGAGGGCCTCCACCACCTCAGCCATCCGTAGATGTAGAGGGATCCCACCCAATTGGACATCAACAACATCCCTCATTAGTGGCTAAACTCCAGGCCGCTCGCCATCGCACCTCACCATCTCCACTGGTGAAAGACTTAAAGTGGAGGATCTCAATCTCTTCCACGTTGTGCATCAACCATGGCGACCTTCAAAGTAGGCAGGCGAGGACAAAGCAAATGCATAGCCCTTTGAATTGATTCTAGAGTTGGGTTCCCAATCACCATGTCCCCAACTAGTGCATTGTTGAGCATGTTCCTGAGAGATTGCACTGTTGGGGACCAATGTGATAGGTGGGAGGGGTTGATCGTTAATTGTGGTGACCTCCCGCACCCTAAGCATCGGCATCAAACTCTGAACTAGCGACTTCCAGCTACATGCGCAATCCCATTGACGATGACTGGCCCTTGACATCAAATGCAGATGATCGGGTTGCGACAAACCTTTGCAAAGTGCCCCCACCTACGACACCTAAAGCATTGAAGATTAGGCACCTGCCCACTCCTCCAGAGACAACAACATTCCTCCGACGTTGCCTCTGCATGATTGACCAGCTGCCACCATCCTTATTGCCACCCTGGACCACACTCTCCTCTTTCTTGCCACCTCCCCTCTTTTTTCTCTCGCCTCCCCCCTCCATCTCCTTATGCACCCGTGAGAGCGCGAGGGGTCAATAAAGAACACATGCAACGTTGAAATGGTTGTCCCTTATGTAATATGATAAGGCTACCATGAAACTACATTATATTTTTGTCATAAAAACAATTCTTTTGTTATCATAAATTCTAAATCGCTATAAAACTTTTGTCATGCTTACCTGTTTATGCAACTGCAGGATGCAACGAAACAAGGGCCAGTTCACATCATCCAAACCAAAGCCTGATGATGGTGCCTTGGGGGTCACAAGTTGGGATTCAACACAACAGTGGGGCATGGAAGACAGGCCACAAGCTGCATCTTCGTGAGCCCAATAATCTAGGAAAATTTGATTATTTTTTCCCATTACAATCTTTTGAAACAATTGATGCATCGGATAGACAATTTTTTTCAGAAGGCTGTTTAATCAGATCTTACTTATTGCTTGATCAGTCGTAATTTTGCTGATCTTTTTCCTTTTTGTTTATTTCAATACTGGAGAGCATTATAAATGCTTGGCAATCCTAATTCTACTCCTTCCTCAGGTGGGACACAGGCGATCTTGGGTTTTGAAATAAATGCACAATTTCTTTTATAATGGCATAGAATGAAGTGGGGATATACGACGACTCCCATAATTTATGTAACCAAAGTGGAGTTGAATGTATTGCATGTGGTGTCTTAACCTTTTCTTTTTCCTCCTCTTTTGAAGTCCTAACGTAACAGTAGTTATTATTATTGTCTTTTTTTGTCAAGCCAAACTGAGTTATTTATGTTGCTATCTTTTCCTTTTTCCTCCTTGAAATTGGAAATTTATATAAGATTGTGTTTAGTAGGTATAATTTTGTCTTAACTAGGTTCTACTGTGATGCAACTTTGGAATTGAACTGAGGCTTATCATAATTTCCTTTTCACTTTTAGAGCGTGATGTTTGTTTAATCTAGCAATAGGTGACAAGTTTTCAATCCTTGATTTATACTGGCATTGTGTAGTTTGTTTCCCTTATTTAGAAAGGCACGAGGAACTTCCCTTTGTCCTTGACTAATCGGTTTGGAGATGTTTTCTCTGAATGCATCTTCTGTTAAATGTGTTTTTCTAAATCTGTGGGTATTATCCTATACTTTCAGGTGCCATCATTGTGGCATCAGTGCAGAGTCTACGCCTATGATGCGTCGTGGGCCTGATGGACCCAGAACTTTATGCAATGCTTGTGGATTAATGTGGGCAAATAAGGTATCATTCTCTATACACCTGTGTATTTTTGACAATGCTTTTTATGAATCATGTATCGAGGTTCTATGCTGTTGGAATCACCGTGCCTAGTTTCTTCTTCCATCTTTTCACCCTTGCATTTTGTTTTGCATATGAACCAAGTTGCCGATGAATGAGAAATTCAAGAAATGAATTTAAAGTAGCTATCTCTTATCTCTTCATTTAATTTAAGCCTAGAAATGGGGCTGAAAATCCATGTAGCTGATTTCACTTTGTGTGGGGAAAGGCTGAATTGCTGTTATCATTTCTCTCATCTCTTCGTATTTGGAAATGTCTTCTGTCTTGGAATTTGTTGTCTAATTTTGGTCTATAAGTTGTCTTGGAATTTTGGCACTGCACACCTTACGTGGAAACATTTCTAAGAGGGAGATAGAGGTCTTATAGCATGCTGAAGACACTTTGGTGTATGGAAAAAACGTTTACTTGTTTTATGCCTTGAGTTTGTGCTTGTTTTGGATATCATTTTGAAAAGCAAACTATTCTTAAGGCTAATTTGTTTTGGACGTGATTATTTGTTTGTAACACACAGGGGACACTTAGAGATCTCTCCAGAAATGCTTCCATACCGGCACGGAATGCTGTGTTAGAACCAAGCAGCAGGGTCTGTTTCACCTTCCCTACCTCCTTGTTTAAGTCATTCATCATCTTTTTAATTCTTGTGTCACATCCAAACAGATGGAATGCAATGTATCGAATAGCGAATCTCTTCCCATTATACCTGCAAATGGCCACGGTGCGCAAGGATGAGATGACTTGCATCCTTCCAGGGTTGGCATTAGGGCAGACTCCAGCCTCTCGTGGATTCTGATCCCCCAAGCAAATTACGATTTGCCTGTACAATGCGAGTTACTGGCAGGGTAAAGTCATAGGACTCGACGCTCTTGGCTGCTTTTATTGTTCTTTCTGCTTTGATTTCTGTGGTCAGGCTTCATGTAGGTGGAATTTTACACCAATGCGGTTGTGGTGCTCTCATCCGATTACTGGTTTTTTGCACTCGGAGGCAGGGCACGGCTTATTAGTGTAAATAGAAGCAGTCCCAGTTTTCTTCAGAGATTTCTCGTTATGTATGATGCTGATGGATTTGAATTCATTGTCTAAAACTGCATTTTGTGTTTATCTAATTCGAGCAAAGAGGAAGGACGATTACTACATATTGTATTCCAAAGTATTTGCACAATTATATTTTGGAAGTATGAACTCTGAAGGCTTACTTCAGGAGGCTGCGACTGGGATTACTCAAGGTTTGTGGTGTTGGCAGTTATTTTAGCTGACATCCTAATAATCGTTTCACATTAATCCTTGAGTTTCCACGTTAGACTTGTGACCATACTCCTCGCTTCCCATGCTGATTTTGTTACCTAGGTGTTATGAATCCTCATCTTTGGAAGGGCTTTTTGCCACATTCATTGCCAAGTCTTGATTTCTGTTACATGCATTTGCAGGAGGCTATGGTCGCAACATCTTAGAATCTCAAATACCTTGGTGTAACTATGGGTATCGAATACCTGAGAAGCTGTGTTTTGCAGCAATAGGTAACTACCTATTTTCATCAAAACAGTAGGGGCTTTTGACTTTGGTTGGGGAAACTTAGGTGTGAGACTTGTTTGGTAGAGGGGTTATTTTTTGTAAGGAACAGGTCTCTTCTTCCCTTTATTTAGTTTGCCAGTAAAGGTGGGTTTCTCGTATGAACCATGGTTGATTTGGAGAAACTGATTCTTCAGAGTTTTGTCTTGTTTATTTAGAAGGGCGCTTAAAAGTGTATGGAAAGTTTGGCTTATTTTACCTCCAAATTGGGATCTAAATTCTACTTCTAACAAAACTCAAGCCAAGCAGGTCGCAGTCTGTAGAAGCTTTCGGTAGTTTTAGATATTGTTTTGCGGGTTCATGGGAGAAGGTTGTGCTTGGTGGTTTGTTAGCCATGGAGATGGTGGTGACCATAAGGTACTGTTTATAGAACTCGTCAATGGGCTTGGGTCTAACCCACCCAGTTTCAATTTGGCCTGAGTCACGGTTTGGCTTGGTTATAGGTTAGACGGCCTTGGGCAAAGCTTCCTTCAACTCGGTTCGGCTCCACCTAGCTTGTTTTGGATAACTCAACATCTAAGTTACCCACAATCTATTTCATCTCTACACCCAACAATATATGCATTGAATCGTATTATCATTTATTTATAGGTGTAATAAATTCGGTTCATGTTTTTAAAATCTTCCTAGAATCCTATATTTTTGTAATTTTTTGACCCATGGGATGGCTTGGCTTGGTCGTTTTGAGTCTAGGCTAGGCCAAGGTTGGACATTACGGTCCATGGGTCAACCTAACTTTTTCAAACTTGATGTGTTGCATGAGATTTTATTTAGAGGAATAATTCTCTGATCATGCATTTGAATAGAGTTTCCTTTTTAGAAACATGAAATATTTTATTAAAGGAAATGAAAGATTACAAGAAGATACAATGAAGGGTTAGGAAGAAAAGAAAATTGAACTATACACACGAAGGTGGTCAAGGTAACTACTCTTTCGTAGAGGTGGAACAAAATTTGTGAAAAAATGAAAAAGTCAACAAATACTAAAGAAGCATTTTTAAGCAAACGAACTCGTAGTAAATGTAGTTTCATGCTGAAGGATGATAGTTGCACCATCGAAAGTGAGGTTTCGACGATTTATAGATTCGTGTAAACGAGGAGTTGAAACAAGTCGACAAGATCTCGATTGTGCTGATGCGGTTTCTAACATGATCCCATTAAAAGGCCGCGGGGGTGGAGAGTGAGAACCATGTTAGTTTTTGATGCGGAGGAAGAAAGGGAGATGAGGTCGTCGTGGCGAGGAACCCCGATCGACGATGATCGATCGATTGAGGGTACCCAACGATAGAAGGAAGGGGGGAACTTATTGCTTGTGGAAACTTGTGGAAGGGAGTAAATTGCTCAAAGGAAAATGCAACCTACCGTTAGAATTCCTTTATGATGCGTTATAAAGCATACTGGTACCATTAGAATTCCTTATTATCCAAATTAAAATCTATTTATTTATTATTATTATTTGATTTGACATTAAACCCTACTTATACAAACAAAAAGTTAACCTAAATTGACCTTTTATTCCATGGGTTGTTCCTTCTCTCTGTTCTTCTCAAATGGTAACTTATGAGGGGTAAAAAATGTACTCGAATCCAAAACTCTACACATGACCCAACAGAGGATCCAATTACAGGGCATACAGGTGGAATTGACACCCCGTCTCACCTAAGACCAGTCGGATCCCAATCAGTGTCAACCCAACCTACCAAAAGATTTAACATAGCAAAGAGAAAATATAAGATAAGATGACCCTGATCACCTACGCCATGACAACGTAGAAGTAGCCTAGCAGTAAGGATATTAGGGGCCATCGAGTGTAGATCCCCCCTAGTGTTATAAATAAAGGGAAGGGCCCCCCAGTGGACGGGGCCCTCCCCTCCGGAGAGGGAGAGAAATGTTGTATATTGTAAATCTCAAAATTTTACTATATAGTTGGGAGCACAATCCTCTCCGCAGACGTACATCCATTGCAGTGGAACTGGGTCACCAAATTCCTGTCATCCTCTGTGTATGCTTGTTGGTTGCTGTTCTACTCTCCTGTGCGACGGATGATAATAACTAAGTAGTGCCTCCAACACTTACAAATCTTTTGGTGGCCTTCGGAGGCCCACCAGTAACTAAGGGACCTTCCCAACGTATTTACATGTAGGACTAATTTATTTGGAGGTTTAGGAAAGTTGCGTTAAGAAATATGAAACTAGTGTTAATCTATAATTATATTCATTTGCGGAATGGTGTTAACATCAGTTTGTGTTTATTTGAATTGGTATTAAATTGTGATGTTAATAGTTATGACGTTTACTTAATAGTAGTGTTAGGTATATAAAATATGACGTGTGTCAGAGACACAAATGGTGTACGGTTTTAACACGGATTTGGTTAACATCAGTTGAAACTGCTGTTAGATAAACCCGTGCTAAAGGAATTAAACCTGGATTAGCAAATAAGGAGTTAAGTAGTCAAGTAAATAAGAGTTAAACATCAATTAAACTAGGCCATAAAATACAATTGTCTAACTATATATGCACATATATCCATAAGCATAAATGCAAACTAATATATAAAGCCATGTAAAAATTCACACGATGTCCCCAACAACTCTCTTCCCTTGAGTGCTTATACAATTGACCAATTCTAAATCAAATATCATTGATATTTGAATATCATAAGTGATTTTTAGTTATACTTAAAAATCATCAATGATTTTTTGATATACAACTAAAAATCCTCGTGGAGTAAGGTTTAATTTGTGGTAGGTGTCACCGTCGGTGTTTTGAGTGTGTTGAGTGAGTGTGTAAGTTTTTGCATGGCAAATATAGTTAATAAACTGCAGTCATATCCATAGAAGGTATACGTATATCAAGACAAGTCCTCCTGTATTTGGATATAAGTGAAAGTGTGTTACTTTGGTTTATTTATTATAAAAATGCACAAGAATATCAAAATGAATGTAGTAATATATTTTATAACATACGATTTTCACCTATATTTTTGTTCAAAGAAAAAAAAGTAAAATACATCAGTTGAAATTTAAAATTAATGAATTGAAAATTAAAATTAACAAATTCAAAATGAAAACACATCGGTTGAAAATTAAAATTTACTGATTGAAAATTAGTTAAATTAATTCAAAATAAAAATGTATTAGTTGAAAATTAAAATACATTAATTGAAAATTAAAATATCAAGTTAAAAATAAAAATATATGGATGTATTTTATTTTTTTATTTATAAAAAGTAATTTTTTATTAACAACGTAATTTTTCACTTAAAAATATATTTTTTTAACCATAAAAATAGGACTTAAATCAAACTGACGAAAAGTAAAAATCTGACCTGATCGTTTTGTCTCGAGGAGTTCCTTCACAAAATAAAAAGGTAGATTTAGTAGAAAGTAATATATTTTCATATCATGAACTGGCTACAAAATCCTCCTATGATCCTATCACCTAAAATGTTATAAAAAAAATTGAAATATCTCTCGTGACATAGATTTAAAGGATAAATTGTCCTTTTAATAGAAAAAAACACCTAACGTAAAAGACTGACTTATTGTCCTTTCTTTTGAGAAGAATTATTGTCCTTTCCAAAAGATAAGGACCCACTGCAGGCCCTTTGAAAGTTAATGTCGGTCTTCATGCTCTTCTTATTAGAAGAATACATTTGATGTCCGTTGGGACATTGCCTGCGTTCGTTTTTGGATGATAATGAGGTTTTCTAAAGGTAAATGATTAATTTGATGCCTTTAAGCAAAACTTCCCTTACTTCCCAAGAGGCTTTTTGCACCATATTTGAGGGCATTGTATTGATGTAATCTAGGCTATTTCTTACCCTTATTAATGAACAATATAGACTGAATTATCATTGTAGGTGATTGTTTAACTTTTGATTTCATCCAGAGACTTTAACCTTTAGTTTACTTGAAGTGTTATAAAAGCTGAACTTTCAAATATTTAACTAATATTAATCTCGTTTAATGTTTACTTTACGAGAGGAGTTAGCACCTTTTTTGTTCGCTTGAAAAAAGTGTTAACGTGGGATGTTTGAAGGGACAAAGGTAAAAAAATATGAGAGTTAACACTTGTCCCATTTAAACATCAACATGATCCCGTGTTATGCAAAACTCGTATTTTCTCTTCAAAATATAGGTTTCAGAAGGTGGTGTAAACTTGCAGAGTAAATAGGGATTAAACATCCAAGTAAATTAGGGATAAGAGTAGGTTTTGGTTGCTTTGAAGTCGCTAGACTCATAGGAGTTGCTTTTTCTGGCAAGAGTATAGAATGGGCGAGGTTAGCTCTTTATTGCCAAATTAACTCATCATTCTTTTTCAATTCTCAAACTTATCAGAAGTTTCATACTGCACCCTCTTCTATGAAAAAAGCTATGCTCAAAACCAAAAACTCTGCCATCCAAAAACATGGCTCCAAATTTGAGTGTTCCCTAATCCGAGCACAGATTAAACATACCTACCACCCTACATCGTTAAGCTCAGACTATAAGATATTTGACCACAGCGGACCAAGCATTTGATCTGAAGATGACTTCACATTAACATATACCCAAATTTCGGAGACAATTATATATGATTCCACAATGTCATCATCAGGGTTCCTTTCCATGCATGAAGTACCATTCCCCACAGCATACAAAGGAATGGAAACAAAATAGTGGAAATTAATGGAAGGTGATGTTGGAGGGGTCTGGTCATTGGTCTTCATAAGTGGTGATTCACAAAGGATGTCACCATCAAAAAGCTAGGAAAAGTTGGAGCACATTTTTTAACATAGCAAAGATGGGAATGAATGAGCGACGTAAAAAAAGTGCGAAAGAAGTGTTGAGGGGGGAGAAAAAGCGGGGCTTCAAAAGGAGAGCCACCTTAGACTGAGGTAACCCTAGAAAGAGAATTAAAAAGATGGGAGAAAGAAAGAAAGAATTAAAGAAAAGAAAAAACCCTACTTGGGAAATTTTGATTCTTGGGCATCATCCCCTTGGCACTTGGCTGCATGCTTTCCTTGTAGCATCCAAAGCTGACATGGATGTCCCCCCCCACCTCTCCATTCTCTTGTTATTTTTCTTATCAGTTGTAGTCGTGTCTTCTTGCATGGCATGGCATGCGATTCTCTCTCTCTCTCACTCTCTCACTCTCTCTCTCTCTCACAAACACACATACACACACTTTCTCTCTCTAGACTTCATTGGGCAGCTAACCCTTATGTTGTTCTTGTCTTGTGTCACAAGGAGGGAGAGAAAGGCACGTTTTATATATTCCCATGCATGATGCATCACTACCCTATGTATTCTTTTCTTTTCCTATAGGGCCCTTTTTCACACTTTGGACAGAGGTCTCCACCAACGTTGATGGTACATTGGCATTAATTCTCTTTGTTTCTTATAGCAGATGCTCCTCTCTTTTTCGTTGCCCCTCTTCCTTGTATATATACATAGTTTTGTTACTATTGGCAACTTAATTACCTAATTACATCTGGATGCATGGTGGTTGGCAAGAACAAGATATATCTATTGTACTTTGGCGTGACTACCAATCGTTAAGTTTGAATCTGGTGATTGGTTAGTGTGTAATTAATTGATCAGCACTAACTTAGAAAATCAACGTCTCACGAGGAAGAATAATGTTGAGACACACACTTGGCATTGGCACATTATAGTTAATGAACAAGTTTAGAAGTGTTCCAATTTGGGAATGTTTGTATTGGAGATCCCGTAGTGAACGAGGAGATCCCATTTTAGTATTTCCCAATGTTGATATACATTCAAAAGTGTGAACTTAGTAAAAATCCTCCTACCTATTTATATGCTTGTTTGCGGATCCGTTCTCCATTTAACATCCATGCATTATAAGAATATTCACTATTATTGACCATTTAAAAATAGTTGACAATGTGAAAAAAACAATCGAGAAAAAGAATTGACAAATGTATTGTCGTTATTGTATTTTCCCGACTGTTCTAAAACATTACCGATGGGGAAAAGGTGGACCCTCGTTCGACGTGTGGTTATTCCTGTTGTATGTTTTCAACAGTCGAGAAAGATTTTTCTCGACTATTTTAAATACATCGTCGGCATAAACATCTATATCGACCGCTATTTAGAAAGTTGAGTAAGGTAGTATTCTCGACAAGTAGGTAAAAACGAACGAGAATATTACTATTTCTCGATCGTTTTACAACAGTCCAGAATATCACTATTCTCGACTGTTTGTTTGTAATGGTCGAGAATACTAATATTCTCGTTCATTTTTAAACAATCGAGAATGCGTTACAATTTCGGTCGTAGACTATCCTCGTCTGTTGTAAAGCAGTGAGAATAGTTACAATTTTTTTTTACTAAAAGTTTTAACTATGTGAAAGACTTGTAGAAAACTAAAAATCCTATAAAAATATAATCACGCAACTTAAAATATTTGCTTTCATTCAAAACACCAGAAATGAGAATAAAAATTTTATATATATAATAATGTATACAAAATACATGCACAAACAATATTGTATATGAAAATACAATAATCAGTTTGTGGCACTAACGCCTTCAACACCACCACTTAAATCGTCGTCGTCACGACAATCTCTATACTGATGAAAGGATGTGTGATTGATATCTCTCTGTTGCAATACCTTCAGGAGCTCCTTGATGGTCTGAGTCGACTGTTACAGCTGCTTTGTCAACTCCCTGAATTGCATCGTGGTGTCCCTGACCTGCGTGATCAGCTCATCGATCCACTGCTCCTCGTCTTGGCTGCATAATGCAACAATTTCCTTCCTCATCTCCTGTACCTCAGCTGAAGAGGACGATACCCCCTTAATCTTATACCAGGTGGAGATGGTCTCACTCTTTCCTGTACTACGGACGTACTCGCCATACTTAGGTGGTATGAAGGTCTGTAATGCCTCCTTTGTTGCCAGTGGCTACTGAACTATACCAGAGTTGGTGTCTTCAAGAGGATACATTAAGTTAGTCATATTATCCCGAAAGAAATTGAATTACGTTAAGTAATTTCATTTAATTATAATAATGAAATGAAATAAAAATATTAGGTATTTTAACTTATGTGTCACTGCTGTTATGTGTCATTAAGCCACTCTCTGTTTTCCTTATTATTCAACTTGCTATGAGTGGCCTCATATACTTCCACTCGATCAAGTTGTGCATCTTCACGCATGGCGGACTGCAATATTTTGAAAGAGTTAATTGAAACAAATTAAAAATATTGAAAGGTTTGAAAGAAAATAATAATAAAAAATACTTATAGGGATCTCATCCCGCCTATACTCCTACCCAAGACATGGGTCTTTAGTGGAATTTTAGCCCTATTTTGCTTATTCTTCTTAGTCTGCTCTTGAAATAAAGGTACAATTTATTAACTTGGTTAGTTGAATGATAATATATGTAATACTTTTACCTATGTCGTTGGATCTTGCTAATGCTCGCACGCTTCCTTCCAAGTGTGTGGTTGTATCATAAGAAGCCCATTATGCAATGCCTCATCATGATTCATGTTATTATAATATTAAAAAATATATTTGTAATGTTAGAAATAATATTAGAATTATGGTAAAAGAAATAAATAATTACAGTTAAAATTTATCTTTTATTTTACTCTTCATCTCCAATCTCCAACCTTTGTGAATCTTGACCGTGTGTTTAAAGATATATTTAGGGACATTCAGATCGTCGCCCAATTGAAGATCGGCTGCATTAGTAGGAGAACAGAAATTGTTACGTAATTTAAAGTTATATAAAGCAATGTAAATAAGTTATTAATTTTTACCAATTACTTTTAACTCTCGAATAAGCTGCCTCTTCAGTTCCTTTGGCACCTTCCTCAAATCGAAGTAGGAGTGTAAGATGATTGCCTTCGTCAGTGTACCCAGTTTGCTGATGAATGGAGGATACTCCACTGCTTCTCTTGTTGGTGTGATCTTGACTGAAAAGCGGACTCCATACAGAATTCTCTTTAGGTCCCTATTCAACGTGGGATCTCTTTCCCAACGTGCACCTAGAAGACAGAATTATAACATAAAATAAAATGATAAAGAAATAAATAAATCGTAACATTTATTAAACTTTCATACTAGTACGGCGAGGGTGTGGTGTAGAACTTTCTGGCTGGGAAGGATCTAGGTCAGCCGACTACTCTGGTTGATCATTCAACCCAACGTCCTCCTCATCAAATGAAGCACTATCCTCCTCATTAGCGGGTGCGTCCTCCTCCTCGTAGTCGAACACTTACCCTTCCCCCTACTCGCCTCCCAAGACTCTAGAGATATCGAGCCACATCTCCAGGCCTTAGAAACTGCTGGCGGGGTGCTTGAGGCTCCTTACAGGGGGGCTGAGTTGAGTGCTATCACCGTGGAGCTTGAGGCTGAGGCTCCTGGTGGGGGGGCTCAGGCTACTGGGAGGTGGCATCATTCTTGCCACTTCTATTAGCCTTCTTCTTGATTAGAACCTGCGTAAAAACAAAACAAATAATCAGATATTTCAAAAAAATTTCGGCAACATTTCCCCAATATATTGTGATTTTTCGAAAATCCTTTATGAAATAAATATAGAAATAAATGAAAATAAAAGAAATGTAAAAAAAAAACACCTTCCCCATACATTTCCTCTTCTTTTTCCTTCTCTTTTCCCCCCTCCATTTCCCTTTCCCTTTTCCCTCTCACTTCTCCACATTCCCCTTCACCCATCCATTCTCCTTTCCCCTCCTCTTCTTCACATTCACCTTCCCTTCATTTCCCTTCCTTCCCATGCATTCCCCCCTCCATTTCCCTTCCCATTTCACTTCATCTTCTTCACATTACTATTCCACTCTTCATTCCCTTCCTCCCCCATTTCCCTTTCCCTTTCCTGATGATAACGTCATCATCAGTCATATCTAGCTTTAATTAGTTATAATCAAGGAATAAATTCTCCTACATAATAGCTAGACGACCATAATTCATTACATAATCATTCTGAGAGAAGTACAATAAAATAAGGGTAAAATTGCAGTTTTAACAGCATATCTCAATTATAGAACAATAACGAGATTTCTCAGGGGTTAATTAAATGTCAAATGGTCTTAATTGTCTAACAAGTAGGTTCGTGTAGACAGTGTAAAGACCCGTTCTGTTCTGAGCCTTTTAAGACGTCTGGACTATCAATCAGACGTTTGGTAAGACGTTTGGACCCCTTTCCAGACGTCTGAAAATTGAAAATTTGTACGTAGCTTCGTGTCTGCGCACTGGCTACATGCAGACTACCCTTTTCCCCACTTCTCTCTCTTCTTTCTCCCCCACAGAACCCTAGCCACTCCCTTATATAAGGCCCCTCTCCCCCCTTCCTCTCTTCCCCACTCCACCACAGCCACCTTCCTTCCTTCCTCTCCACTGTAGCGAGAGGGGCGAGTGTTAAGAACATGGGCATCAGACGTAGTTTAAGATGTCTGGGAAGTGTCCCAGACGTCTGGAACCCTTCCTAGACGTCTGGTATTAAATTTTTTCGGAGTACGGGTTTGTGTCTGCGCGCCTGGGCGTACAGACTGAACCTGCTGCCTTCGTCTTTCTCTTTCTCTCCCTGCAGGTGCCACTTTCCTTCTTCTCTCTACCCGCGGCTGCCTTATAAGAACGCTGCCCCTCTCCCTCACCCTCACTCCACCGTCTTCTCTTCTCCTTCTCCCTGCCAGCGAGAGCGCGAGAGAGCGAGTGCGGCAGCAGCGGCTGCTGCGAGCGTGCAGGAAGGAGTGTTGTGAGAGGAAGAAGAAAGCTCGACTGTGAAGGTGCGAGCTTGTCGGGGCAGCTAGAGCCGGTTGGCGGGAGAGCAGCGAGCGTGGAGTGGCGCGGAGGAGCTGCTGCAGCTCGGGCAGCAGGCGGACGAGGCGCGGTCATGCGTAGCGGGCGGAGAGCGAACAGGGTCCTGATTCTGGGAAGATTTCCCAGAATCAGATGTCTGGACTTACGTCCAGACGACATCTAAGACATCTGGAGGAAGGTCCAGACGTTTGACATGTACAATAATTTCCTACCTTCTCCTTTCTACACGTGTACGGCCATGCAGCCGTCCGCCACGTTCTTCTGCGCCCCTTCGTGATGAGAGCGGGTGTGTGTGTGCGCAGGTTCTACTCGGGAGGGCGTGAGGGCTCGCCATCCCACACGGATCAGACGTCTGGCCACAGTACCAAACGACGGAGAGGACCTCCAGATGTCCAGGGTGACAATCGAACGTCTGGGAACTAGGACCAGACAATCCAGCGGGCTTCTGGACGTCTGAAGGACTGCATAGACCAAGGTATGACCTGATCAACCTTTTAAGACGTCTGGAAGAAGTTCCAGAAGTCTGATTTTGGGCAGATTCGTCATTTTTGACCCGTTTAGGGTCCGTTCGGAGTCCGTTTTCCGTGTTTCAAGTTGCGTTCTTTCCAGATTTAATTCTTCTACCTATTTACAGTAATTGTATACTGTTATGAGAAACTCCTTGTGATGATCGTTGTGTTAGGACCTCATTCTGTTGCGGCTTTGGGGGTTGCGGAGGTGCGCGGGATTACCGACCACGCCCCCAGTACTCCCGATTTCGCGGGTAGAGTGGCCCTTTAATTTATTTAACAAAATTTGTACAATCATGAAACAAGTAATAGAGTCTAGGGCATTGCATGAACCTTAGGGCTGAAGAATTAAATTGAATGATAGATCCTAGGGTATTGCATGAATTCTAGGACTGGAAAAGTAGATTGAATGATAGATCCTAGGGTATGGCATGAATCTTAGGATTGGAAAACTAGTTGAATATATACATTGCAGTCTTGGAAAAGTGGAAAGGAAATGATAACTGCCTGTAAATTGGTTAACAGCTTCCTATCATAAATGAATAAATATGGTTGAGAACATGGGCTATATGAACATAAAGCTGAAACGGTGAAACCTAAATTGGCTGAGTTAAAAAAGCATGAACCTTACGGGGAATTAGGAGTAGAACTCCTGGAAAGGAAATGGAATAGAATTGGGGAAGTGAGCTGGCCCTTGAGTACGGAGTACCAAGGAGAGCAACTGTCCCCCTGTTTAGTGCAGAGCGGAGCCAACCGCCCCAGGGACCTGGGGTTAGATCTGGCCACTTTGTACCAACTTTTGGCCCTTGTGTACACAGTACCGAGGAGAGCTACTAGTGTAGGGAGAGTACTAGCTACCCCACGGGCCCCGGGGTTCTACTAGCCCTCCTACACCGACTTGTTAGGCCCACTGGGCAAATCAGGGTAGTCAGGCGAGGGTGCGCGGACTGTGGAGGGGCAAGACCCCTGTTTGGTTATTATGGAGGGGCTGGACCCCTGTTACTGAGAGGGCTCTGCCCTATACTAGTTCCATGCTGTGCTTTGGGCGCACCCGTTAACGGAAACGACTGACCGCATGCTAGTGTGGGGTAGCTACCCGTGTGTTTATCGTGCGTGCCGTAGTCACCGTTACGTCTGTCAGCGACCTTGGGGTGGTTAACTAAGGGTAGGACCACCACGGGGGACTCTTCCGGCCAGGAGAGCACCACGTGTTACTTCCACTTTTCGGAAAAGACTACAATCAAGATCGTTCCCACGAGGAACATTCAAGATCAAGAGAAGGATCTGAGAAATAAATCAACAGTGAATAAATGGAAAAATATAAATAAAGTAAAAATATAACAGCTATTGTACACTCTACTACTTCTTTTAGCTTTTAGTTGCCACTCTACTCAGCGTTTCGCTGATGTGTCACCCTTGTTACCTTTTCAGGACCAGGCGTTGAGCCGCCAGAGTCAGTGGCTGCAGAGGGCGCTGGGCCTAGTAGAGCCCAGTAGTGTTACCTGTAGTACCTTCTGTACTTTTTTTTCCACTGTATTGAGTAGTTTTCTGTTACTCCCTATACTCTCTTTATTGTAAGCTTCATGTTATGTACATGTTTATTTCTCTTCTGTTGTGGTGGTGTATACTGTAGTATTTCCTTTCTTTACTGCTGTATTTTATTACTGCTAGTTATATACATGGTGAATGTGGTTTACTTTACTGCTCTTTTGGTTACTTTCTCGTTAGACGATTGGGTCTTGGGATTAGTTGAGTCGGTCCGATTCTCGTGTCTCGTAGGGATTCGGGAATCGGGTCGTTACAGCGAGAGCGAGAGAGGGCGCGAGAGCGAGCGACGAGGAGGAGAGGCGACGTGAAGTGAGGGGGAAGAGCTTGAGCTCGCGAGCTCGTGGGAGCTCGCCGGAGGACGCACGGCCGGAGAGCACATGCGGGAGGAGGAGCGCATCAGGGGAGACATCCTTGACACTTTGCTGCAGTCGGAGTTGCAGGCGAGGAGGAGAGGCCGCGGCCACGCGTGGCGAAAGGAGCAGGAGGTCGGTCTGGTTTTGGGTTTTTCCCAGAATCAGACATCTGGTGTATCGTCCAGACGACGGGTTGGACGTCTGGTGACGACACCGGACGTCTGAAAGCAGTGTTTCGCGAAGATACATTCCTCTTACGGTTACGGCCATGCAGGCCGCACCGCAAAGCTAATCTGTATGGCTAAAAGTGGGTGATTCGTCTATCGCGTGCATGGATAGCTTTGGTGTTACGACCCGGTTCCTGATTCCCTATAGGACATGAGACCGTTTCGACTCGACTAATCCCAAGACTCAGTCGTCCCACAAGAAATAACCAAAAAGCAAGAAAGTAAACCACATTCACTATGCTAAGTAACTAACAGTAAAAGAGAATAGCAGTAAAGGAAATAAAAGCTACTAATAGTACATACGACCACCACAACAGTAAAGCGGAAATAAAGTACAGAAACATAACGGTAACAAGAGTCTGAACTCATTAACAAAAAGGAAGTACAACAACAGGAAAATTGCTGCTAGGCTTGGCTGGGCTCAGCACCCTCTGCAGCCGGTGACTCGGGCTGCTCAACACCTGGACCTGAAAAGGGTTATGAGTAAACGGAGTCAGCAAACATTGAGTAGAGTGGTAACCAAACTAACTAAAGCAGTAGAATTTAACAGGTAAATTTATCTTTTCTAATTATTTTATTTTACTAGTCATTTCCTTTTACCTATTAGTTTACTTTCAGATCTCTTTCTTGATCTCGAATGTTCCTTGTGGGAACGATCTTGATTGCAGTCTTTTCCGAAGAGTAGAAGGCACATGTGGTGCTCTCCTAGCCAGGAGAGTCCCCCGTGGTCATCCAACACCCAGTCAACCACCCCAAGGTCATGGACAGACGTAGCGGTGACTACGGCACGAGCGATAAGTGCACGGGTAGCGACCTCGCACTAGCACGCGGTCAGTCGTTTCTGCTAGCGGGTACGCCCAAAGTACAGCACACAACAGTATAGAGCCTAGCCCTCTTAGTAGCAGGGGTCTAGCCCCTCAGAACCAAATAGGGGTCTCACCCCTCCACAGTCCCCGCACCCTCGTCTGACTACCCTGGTTTGCCCAGTGGGCCTAACAAGTTGGGGTAGGGTGGCTGACTGAACCTCGGGCCCCGTGGGGTGGCTAGCTCTCTCCCTACACTAGTAGCTCTCCCCGGTACAGTGTACGCGAGGGCCAAAGAAGTTGGTGTAGAGTGGCCAATCTTAACCCCGGGTCCCAACCCAAGGGCGGCTAGCTCCGCTCTACGCTAAACAGGGGACAGTCTCCCTCCTTGGTACTACGTATTTAAGGGCCAGCACACTTCCCACTCACATTTCCAGATAGATTCCATTTATCCACAGGAACTCTACTCCTAATTTCACGTAGGGTTCATGCTTGTATTCCCCATGTTATTCCATACCAGGTTTCGTCATTCACCATTCCATTCTCAGTTTTTACACATGAAGCTCGTAATTCCACAATTTGCATATACAACAAGAAATGTCACAGGTATCTGTCTAACTAGCACAGGCATTTCATATTTCATAGGTAGCTCTTGTTTATTAACAGACAGATGTTTATATTTCTATTCATTCATTTAAGACTGCAATCTCAAACACGCATACAAACAGTGCAAGTACTTCTCGTCCTAGGATTCATGCCACATCCTAGGTTTCTAATTATCCAATTTCACATAAGCATTCATGTTTAATAATTAAACAAAGGGGAAACCACTCTACTAGACAATCCGGGAGTACTGGGGGCTCGAACGGTAGGCTCACGTGCCTCAGCAAACCCCGAACCTGCAATCGATTGAAGTCCTATACTAGGAACATACCACAATGGAACGTTCAGAACAGTATATAAAGATTTCTAACATGCAGAGGAACTCATAGGAAAAACACCGATGTCTTGTTTGCGTAAAACAGACCTCAAACGGACCCTAAATGGGTTAAAAATAGGGCTACAGGCCTAAATCAGACATCTGCACAAGGTCCAGATGTCTCAAAAGTAACCAGAGTCTTCACCTTAAGTTCTTGCATCGACTTCAGACGTCTAAACCCCTACTTGACTGTCTGGATCCAACTCCAGACGTCCGACCTATCCTCCAGTCATCTGGGGGTGCTTCCGGTCGTCTGGTAAGCTATCTAGATGTCCGAAACACGTGGCAGGGTGTGCCCCGTGCCTTCCCGAAGCTATCCCTTCACATGTCAGACCATATCTTCTATATTTAGCTATGCATATCGTAGTGGCGGTGTGGCCTGCATGGTCGTAGCCACAAGAGGGTCGTACTTTTGCGAAGCTCTGCTTTCAGACGTTCGGTGTCGTCACCAGACGTCCAACCGGTCGTCTAGAAGACTCGCCAGACATTTGATTCTGGGAAAAACCCAGAACCAAACCGATCTCCTGCTCCCCCTCGCCGCGCGCAGCCGCGGCCTCTCCTCCTAGCCTGTAGCTCCGGCTGCAACAAAGTGTCGAGGACGTCTCCCCCGACGCGCTCCTCCTCCTGCACGCAACGCTCCGGCTGTGCGTCCTCTGGCGAGCTCCCACGAGCTTGCGAGCTCAAGCTCTTTCTCCTTTCTTCACATCTCCTCTCCTCGTCGCTCGCTCTTGCGCCCTCTCTCGCGCTCTCCCCTCTCGCTGCAGTGGAGAGGAAGGAAGGAAGGTGGCTGTAGGGAAGAGAGGAAGGGGGAAGAGGGGTCTTATATAAGGGAGTGGCTAGGGTTCTGCAAAGGGGAAAGAAGAGAGAGAAGAGAGGAAAAAGGGCAGCCTGTGCGCAGCTAGCGTGAAGACGTGAAGCTACGTGCAAATTTTCAATTTCCAGACGTCTGGGAAGGGATCCAGATGTCTGACCAGATGTTTAACCGACAGTCCAGACGTCTTAAAAGGCTCAGAACAGAACGGGTCTTTACATTCGGGAAGGCGTGGGGCACGCCCTCCCACACGTTTCGGACATTTGGACAGCTTACCAGACGACCGGAAGCACTCCTAGATGATTGGAGGAGAGGTCGGACGTCTGGAGTTGGGTCCTGACGGTCAAATAGGGGTCTGGATGTCTGAAGTCGACGTAGGAACCTGAGGTGAGACTCTGGTTACTTTTAAGACGTCTGGACCTTGTGCCAGACGTCTGATTTAGGTCTACAGTCCTGTTTTTGACTTGTTTAGGGTCCGTTTGAGTTCCATTTTTCACAAATGGGATATCTGTGGATTCCTTGCGAGTTCCTGTGCATGTTAGAAGGATTTTTATACTATTATGAACATTCCGTTGTGGTATGTCCCTTGGTATAGGACTTCAATCTGTTGCGTGTTGGAGACCTGCAGAGGCATGTAAGCCTGTCATTCGAGCCCCCATTACTCCTGGGTTGTCTGGTAGAGTGGTTTCCCCTGTTTTAATTATAAATCATAACTGCATATGTGAAATTGGATAACTAGAAACCTAGGATGTGGCATGAATCCTTAGACGAGAAGTACTTACACGGTTTGTATGTGTGTTTGAGATTGCCGTCATAAAAGAATGAATAGAAATGTGAATAACTGCCTGATAATAAATACGAGCTGCCTGTGAAATATGAAATGCCTGTGCTAGTTAAACAGTTATTTTTGACATTACTTGTTGTATATGTTAAATGATGGAAATATGAGATGCATGTGTATAATATGAGAATGAAAATGTGAATGGTGAAACCTGGTATGGACAACATGGTGAATACGAGCATGAACCCTACGGGGAATTAGGAGTAGAGCTCCATTGGATAAATGGAATGGATTTGGAAATGTGAGTGGGAAGTGTGCTAGCCCTTGAGTACATGGTACCAAGGAGAGCGACTGTCCCCTGTTTAGTGTAGAGCGGAGCTAGCCGCCCTTGGGTTGGGACTCGGGATTAGGATTGGCCACTCTACACCGATTTCTTTGGCCCTCGCGTACACTGTACCGAGGAGAGCTACTAGTGTAGGGAGAGAGCTAGCCACCCCACGGGGCCCAGGTTCAGCTCGCCACCCTACGGTAACATGTTAGGTCAACTAGGAAAACTGGGGTAGTCAGACGAGGGTTCGCGGACTGTGGAGGGCGAGTCCCCTGTTTAGTTCTGAGGGGCTAGACCCCTGTTACTGAGAGGGCTAGGCCCTATCCTGTTCTGTGCTGTACTTTGGGCGTACCTGCTAGTGGAAACGATTGACTGCATGCTAGTGCGGGGTAGCTACCCGTGCGCTTATCGCACGTGCCGTAGTCACCACTACGTCTGTCTGTAACCTCGGGGTGGTTGACTGGGTGTAGGATCACCACGGGGGACTCTCCCGACTAGGAGAGAACCACGTGTGCCTTCTACTCTTCGGAAAAGACTGCAATCAAGATCGTTCCCACCAGGAACATACGAGATCAAGAAAGAGGTCTGAAAAGTAAACCAATGGGTGGAAAAGAATGACTTGTAAAACAAATAATTGGAAAAGATAATTTACCTGTTAGCCTTTACTGCTTTAGTTAATTGGTTGACTCCGTTTTACTTGTACCCCTTTACAGGTCCAAGAGTTGAGCAGCCCAAGCCTCTGGCTGCAGGGGGTGCTGGGACCAGTCGAGCCCAGCAGTAGTTCCTGTTGTTGTTGTACTTCCTTTTGCTAGTGAGTTAGACTGTGGTACCGTTTCTGTTTCTGTACTTTGTTCTACTTTATTGTTGTGGTGGTGATATGCACTGTTAACAGCTTTTATTTCCTTTACTGCTTGTACTCTTTTATTGTTAGCTACTTAGCATGGTGAATGTGGTTTACTTTCCTGCTTTTTGGTTATTCCTTGTTGGACGACTGGGTCATGGGATTAGTCAGGTCGAGCCAGCCTCGGGTCCTGTAGGGATTCTGGAATCGGGTCGTAATAGATAGAAATGAGTTTTTACGCGTTTCGAGAATTAAATGACATCTGAAACCCTAAAAACAGACCCACTTAATCTACTGAAGTTCTGGTTAGGATAAAATTCCCTCTAAAAATCATGGAAAGATATGCTCTAGAGTTTGATACCTTCAATTTGACCATTGGAAACAATTTGACCTAAAATAGAATCTCAGATATACAGTTGCTATGATTTAGGTTTTTGCATAAATTACCCAGTTAAACTTGGTCAAAACCAAAATCCAACTTCAGCATTGGATTCCTTAGGTCCAAATTCGGTTTGTATCAAAATTTGGGCCTAATTAGAGATTGTCTTGACCAAGTTTGCAATTTGGTCAAGTCTGAGTCTTTTCTTTCACACACATGCCCCTAACTTTTGAATTCCTTACAAATAGGCCCCTATCTATGTCATCACTCTTTGCAAATAGATCCCTCCGCCATTATCACAGAGTAATCCTTCTCCGGCGACCTTTGATTGAAGAGAACTCCTTCTCTGATCAATGAATTCCTTCAAAAATTGGAAGGGAACTTCCTTGAGAAGTTCTCTCTCCAACGATCAAGTTTCAATCTCTATACCCTTCCTGTTACGACCCGGTTCCTGGATCCCTTCAAGAATTGAGACCAGCTCACCTCGACTAATCCCAAGACCTAGTTGTCAAACAAGAAATAACCAAAAGCAGGAAAATAAACCACTTTCACACATGCAATATAACTAAGCAGAAGAAAAGAGCGAAGCAGTAAAGAAAGTAGAACAACTGTCTCAAAACATAGTACATGCCACCACATCATCAACAGAAAGTAGAAAGGAAACAGAAAGTAATAGGAATAGAAAAATATGTGCCCATTACTCACTACAACAATAGAAAAATGAAAAAGCAGAAAGAACGATTACAGCTGGGCCCAATGCCCTCTTTTAACGACCCGATTCCTGAGTCCCTACGAGACACGAGAACGGGACCGACTCGACTAATCCCAAGGCCTAGTCGTCCAACGAGGAAGTAACCAAAAGAGCAGTAAAATAAACCACATTCAACATGAAATATAACTAGCAGTAACAAAATACAGCAATAAGAAAAAGAACTACTACAGCATGTACCACCACAATAGTAGAACAACATTTATAACATAACATGAACTACAAGTAAAGAAAAGTACAGAGAGTAACAAGAACTACTCACTACAGTGGAACAAAAAGGGCACAAAAGAACAGTGGTAACTCTACTGGACCCTACTCGGCCCAGTGTCCTTTGCAGCCGCTGACCCTGGCTGCTCAACACCTGGTCCTGAAAAGTAACGAGTGTAACACGTCAGCGAAATGCTGAGTAGAGTGGCAGCTAAAACTAAAGAAGCAGTAAAGTGTACAGTAACTGTTTTATTTTCTTTCTTCCTTTATTTACATCTTTCTATTGTTTCACAATTTATCTATTTCTCAGATCCTTCACTTGATCTCGAATGTTCCTCGTGGGAACGATCTTGATTGCAGTCTTTTCCGAAGAGTAGAAGTAACACGTGGTGCTCTCCTGGCCGGGAGAGTCCCCTGTGGTGATCCTACTCTCAGTCAACCACCCCAAGGTCACTGACAGACGTAACGGTGACTACGACACGCGCGGTAAACGCACGGGTAGCTACCCCGCACTGCCCCGCGGTCAGTCGTTTCCCGCTACAACTGTTAATAATTCTTAAAGCCACTCTACCAGCTACAACGGAAGTACTGGGGGCGTGGTTGGAAATCCCGTTCGCCTCTGCAACCCCCGAGACTGCAATGGAACGGGGTCCTAACACAAGGATCAAACACAAGGAGTTTCTCAGAACAGTATATAATTACTGGAAACGGGTAGAGGATCTTATTCTAAAAAGAACGCAACTCGAAACGTGGAAAACGGACTCCGAACGGGCCCTAAACGGGTCGAAAACGACGAAACAGTCCAAAATCAGACGTTTGGAACCCCTTCCAGACGTCTTAAAAAGTGGGTCAGATGGTACCTTTGTTCATCATAGTCTGTCAGACGTCCAGAAGCCTGCGGGGGCGTCTGGCCTAGTTCCCAGATGTCCGATGGTCACCCCGGACGTCTGGAAGTCCTTCCCGTCGTCTGGCACTACGACCAGACGTCTGATTCGCGTTGGATGGTGAATCTCAGAACCTGCACGTACCCACTCATCGTTCTAAGTACAACGGGTCGCGGAAAAGGACGAAGGACGAAAATAACTTACTTGCCAGACGTTTGGACAGTCCTCCAAACGTCTTCACCGTCGTCTGGTTGGAATCCCAGACGTCTGATTCTGGAAAAATTTCCAAAATCAGAGCTCGGCTCGCTCTCCGCCCATGACGCACGGCCACGCCGCGCCTCGTCCACCTGCTGCTCGAGTTGCAGCTGCCCTCCCGCGACGCTCCACGCCCGCGGCTTCCCCGCCGGCCGGCTCTAGCTGCCCCGGCAAGCTCGAGCCCTCACGGTCGGGCGTCTCCTCCCTCGCGCGACACCTCCTCCCGCAACTCGCCGTGGCTGCCGCTGCCGCCGCTCGCTCGCGCTCGCACTCTCGCACCGGCTGGAAGAAGAAGAAGGAAGCGGAGGAGATGAGAGTGAGGGAGAGGGCGAGGGCCTTATATGGCCGCGTGGGGAGAGAGAGAGAGAGTGCGCAATCTGCGCCTGCAGGTGGAGAGAGGGAAAAAGAGGGGTTTGCAGGTCTACGCGCGCAGGCTCGCAGACGCAATTGTGCGTGGCACAGAAATTAAATCCCAGACGTCTGGAAGTGGTTCCAGTCGTCTGGTCAAATGTCTGGGCCACCTCCCAAACGTCTTAAAAAGGCGTCTTGAAAGCGCGTTCGTAACAATATAACAAACTCAAAGGAAGTTTCGTCCCCGAAACTTGCGCTAACTAGGGTGAGAGACAAACGTCATATAAAAACTTAACAAACTCAAAGAGGACCGAAGCCGGTCCGAAAGACGTACCCGCGAAGAGCTCCGGGTACCGCTCCCGCATTGCCGCCTCAGGCTCCCAGATAGCCTCCTCGTACCGCTGGCTCCTCCATAAAACCTTCACCAGGGGTACTTGCTTTCGTCTCAAACTGCGGACGGCTCGGTCAAGAATCTGCACTGGCCGCTCGGGGTAGGTCAGGTCGTCTCCCACCTCGACGCTCTCGTGACTCAGTACATGACTAGGATCGGCTACGTACTTCTTGAGGTTGGACACATGGAACACGTCGTGTACACCAGAAAGCTGATGAGGGAGGGCAAGTCTGTAGGCAACGGGTCCAACCCGCTCCAGGACCTCAAAGGGCCCCACGAACCTCGACGCGAGCTTCCCCCTCACGCCAAACCGCTGCAGGCCATTCATAGGCGAAACACGAAGAAAGACGTGGTCCCCAACCTCGAACTGCACCTCTCCGCGTCTCCGATCCGCGTAGCTCTTCTGTCTGCTCCTGACAGTGCGGAGTCGCCTGTGGATCTGCTCGACTACCTCCTGACTCTGCCGGATCAACGTGGGGCCAACCTCCCACTTGGTCCCCACCTCAATCCAACTCAAGGGTGCCATACACCTCCGTCCGTACAGAGCCTCGTAGGGGGCCATGCCGATGCTCGAGTGATAGCTGTTGTTGTATGCAAACTCCGCCAGAGGCAGGTGCTCCTCCCAAGAGCCCCTCCAGTCCGTTACACAGGTACGCAAAAGGTCCTCAAGTGTCTGTATTGTGCGCTCAGACTGTCCAACCTTCTGGGGGTGGTAAGCTGTACTAAACCTCAACCGCGTCCCCAAGGCCTGCTGAAACTCAGCCCAAAACTGGGACGTAAAGCGGGTATCCCGGTCGGATAGGATCTCCCACGGAACTCCGTGTAGTCGTACCACGTCGCGGATATACCTCTCTACCAACTGTGCTGGTCCCAAAGTGACTCGGATCGGCAAGAATCGTGCCGTCTTCATCAGTCTATCCACAATTACCCAGACTGCGTCGTGTCCTCATTGAGTAACAGGTAAACCCACCACCAAGTCTATGATGATGCTCTCCCACTTCCACTCTGGCACTAGAAGCGGCTGTAGCGGCCCTGCAGGCCTCTGATGCTCGGCTTTCACCTCCTGACACACTAAGCATTGCTGCACGAATTCACCCACATCTCGCTTCATCCCCCACCACCAAAACTCGCGTCTCAAGTCGTGGTACATCTTCGTGTTTCCGGGATGTATGGTGAATCTGGAACCATGTGCCTCAGTCAGGTGCTCTCTCAACAGCTCCTTGTCCCTGGGAACGCACAACCGTCCCCTCAGGTGCAGCACCTGGTCTGTGAAAGATAAGCCCCCTGGGTCTCCTGACAGTACTCTGTCGCGCAAGGATTGCAAGTATGGATCAGCCATCTGTCCTGTGATGATGCGGTCTATCAGCTCTGGCCTAGTCTGCCGTGTCACAGTCACTGCCCCACAGTGCCCCCGTAACTCTAGGGGTTGCCAACTGCCCACCTCCTCCAAAAGGCTCCAACTCTGTAACTGTAAACTGGCCAAGTGTGCGGGCACCTTCCGGCTCAAGGCGTCAGCCACCACATTGGCCTTGCCCGGGTGATAGGAAATGCTGCAATCGTAGTCCTTCAGGAGCTCCAACCAACGTCTCTGTCTCATGTTGAGCTCCTTCTGATAAAAAAGGTATATGAGGCTCTTGTGATCTGTGAAAATCTCGAAGGTCTCACCTTACAAGTAGTGCCTCCAGGTCTTCAGTGCGAAGACGATAGCTGCCAACTCCAGGTCGTGGGTAGGGTAGGTATGCTCATGGGGCTTCAGTTGCCGCGAAGCGTAAGCGACAACGTGACCCCTCTGCATGAGCACACCTCCTAACCCCTGTAAGGAGGCATCCGTGTACACAACGAACCTGCCACTACTGTCTGGGATGGTGAGCACGGGAGTCGAGGTCAACCTCTCCTTCAGCTCCTGAAAACATGCCTCACAGGCATCTGTCCAAGTGAAGGGCACGTCCTTCCGGGTCAACTGTGTCATAGGACGCGCAATCTGTGAAAAACCTCTGATGAATCGTCTGTAGTAGCCTGCCAGTCCTAGGAAACTGCGAATCTCAGTGACTGAACGCGGTCTCTCCCACCTGAGCACTGCCTCGACCTTGGTTGGGTCCACCGCCAAGCCGTCTCCAGAGATCACATTGAAAGTTCCAACACTAGTAGGAGGGGGTGACGTGATAAAATGCGGAAATAAAATATAAAGTAATCTCACAAAAAATCAATCGCACAAGTACACAAAGATTTTTAGGTGGAAACCCAAACCGGGTGAAAACCACCACCTAACCCTCTCGAGTTAGGATTTTCCGATCAACCTAGTTGATCAAATCCACTAACCGAATCACTTTAAAACGAGGGTGATTCAACCTCAGTACAACCACGCTACAAGTACGAGGGTAGCGTTCCTCAACCCCTTCTCTTCACGAGAAGGATTTTGTCCCACGAAGGAGACGGGAATTCGCAAAGCGAATACCCAACCAAAAGACAAAGATAAAATAAAACAACAGGTCCTATAGAGCCAACAAAGTAATAAACCTAAGCTTCTATAGGAATTAGGAAACTCCCCTTTGCAAGGAGTGCGTCGACGATGACGCGGGTGCGTGAGCCACGCAACGGCGCAATGTCGCTCTCGTGAACAACGGCGGAAGAGCGGGTGCGCGAAGACTGGATGCTCTCAAGGGAATGGAGCTTAAGCTTGGAGAGCAAGATCTTTTCTGGACACAAAAGAGTGTGAAAGTGTGTAGCTAAGTGTATCCAAGTGTGTGTAAGTGTATATCTTGTATATCTAGGTGTGTGAAGGCTCCCCTCTATTTATAGAGGCCTTAGGAAGGCTTTGGAAGGCTTGGAAATGCTTCCATAGCCGTTGGGTGCAAAGCCCAAGAGAATCAGGCCGAAATCAGGACAATGATTACACTTGACAGGGTAATCAGACGTCTAACTCTTTCATCAGACGTCTGGAAGGCCACTTTAAGACGTCTGATTTAAAGGTTAGACGTCTGATTCTATGCGGGTTTCCTCCTGACTTGAATCAGATCTAAACAGGGTTTTTGCGCAAGTCCATCAGACGACATACAGGACGTCTGGCACTATGTATGGACGTCTGGAAACCAACTTTTACTGTGGGAATGGATTTTCCAAACGTTGCAACGGCTAGAAAATCTCTGAGAAGAGATTTTGGGTCAGCCGAGGCAAAACGGTCAATTATCAGACGTCTGGACAGTCCTATGGATGTCTGATAAGGCTCTAACGGTCATATCCTCGAGTGGCTGCTACGCTAGCCAACGGTCCACTATCTGGACGTCTGGCAAGTCCATCAGACGACTCCTAAGACGTCTGGTATTAGGTATGGACGTCTGATTTCATCAGATAGAACTAGGTATGTCCAGCCTAACAGATATCAGACGTCAGACACAACAGTCAGACGTCTTAAAATACTTTATCAGACGTCTGATTTAGGAATTAGACGTCTGGAAAGTCTGTTTGAACCCTATATTGGTTTTCTAAGTGTTCTACAGAAAACCTAAGTATCTTAGGGTTGTTCCGGTGTTCCTAGGACTACTGTTAGGGTACTTTGAGGCTCTTTAACATGAATTATCTAAGGAAAATAAAAAGAGCAAGAAAATAAAGACAGGAGATACAAGAAAGGATTAAAAAGAATCTATCCTATTCTTCTTGTCTTCTATCTTCAATCTGTCGCTCCACGCGAACCTCCTCTATTTTCCGTCAAGCTCCTCCAATCCGTCCTGGATGCGAGCTCGAACTCCGTTTAAGCACGTCCACATTTATAATTGACCTGAAATCTAGGACTCAAATTGCAAATGTTAAATAACACGTGTTTTGTTATCATCAAAACAAATGATCGTGATGCTCTAGCACCAACACACATGACCTAAGAAGGTCACCTCCCTCAACCAGAACTTGCACTTGCTGTATTTGGCGTACAGCCTACGTCGTCTCAGAGTGTCCAGAACCATCCGCAAGTGCTGTCCGTGCTGCGTCCGATCTCGAGAATAGATGAGTACATCATCAATGAATACCACCACAAACTGGTCCAAGTACGGTCTAAACACCCGGTTCATCAGGTCCATGAAAGCAGCGAGGGCACTGGTCAGCCCAAACGGCATGACTAAAAACTCGTAGTGTCCGTACCGGGTGCGGAAAGCTGTCTTGGAGACGTCTTTCTCCCTGATCCTCAACTGGTGGTATCCAGACCTCAAGTCGATCTTGGAGAACACCGTGGCACCCCGCAACTGGTCAAACAAGTCATCGATCCTCGGCAGCGGATATCTGTTCTTGATGGTGACCCTATTCAGCTGTCGGTAGTCCACACAAAGGCGTAGGGTGCCATCCTTCTTCTTCACAAACAGTACCGGGGCTCCCCAGGGAGACGCACTGGGCCTCACGAAGCCCTTCTCCAAAAGATCCTGCAACTGAGACCTGAGCTCTCGTAGCTCAAGCGGTGCCATCCTGTATGGCGCAGTGGAGATGGGGCTGGTCCCTGGTACTAGTGGGATCTCAAACTCGATCTCACGCTCGGGCGGTAGTCCTGGTAACTCGTCTGGAAACACGTCAGGGTACTCTCTGACCACCGGGATGCTCTGGAAGTCTGCCACAGGGCTGGGCTCTGCCACCACACAAGCTAGGAAGCCCTCACACCCCTGGCTCAAAAGTCTTGCCGCCCGAAGTGCCGAAATGCACCTGAAGCCTCCGTCCACTGGTTGTCCGTGAAACTAGAAAGAAGCAACTCCGGCATGGAGAAGACAATCTTCCTCTCAAAACAGTCTACCAAGGTATGGTAAGCGGACAACCAATTCATCCCCAGAATTACGCCAAAGTCCTCCATCTGTATCATAATCAGGTCAGCTGGCAGGCTATGTCCCCCGACGCTGACCTCGCAATCCGTGTACACCTCCTCAGCTACAAACAGCAGACCACTCGGACCTCTGATTGCGAACGGAATCTCTAATAACGTATAGTCCTGGCCCAAACTAACTGCGAAACTGGCTGCGACAAACGAGTGCGTGGCGCCGGAATCGAAAAGTGTGTAAACGAGTTTGCCGGAAACTGAAACCATACCTGCCACCACCGATCCCGAAGCTCTGGCATCCCTGTGTGTCAAGGCGTTGATACGCCCCTCAGCTCTAGCTGCGGACGAAGCAGCCACACTCTGCGTCGGACGGGCAGGTGCTGGCCGGTACCCTCCTCATGATTGCTGTCCTCCTCCTCGCGCCTGGGAACCGCGGCCTCCTACGTGCCCTTCAGTGCTCTGCGCGGGAAGTATCTTCTGGCCTCCTGCCCTAGACGGGCAATCCCTCCTGATGTGGCCCGGCTGGCCACACTGGTAATAGAGGGGAACCCGACTCCCTCCCTCAGTGGGTCCCAGCTGTCGGTTGGGCGGGGGTCCGGTGCTGGCGACTGGCCTCTGTCGAGGGCCCCCAAAGGCCACGGATGGCCCTGCGAAACGTGACGGCTCTCCTGCAGACGCCACGTGTCTCATCACTCGCCGACCCTGTGAAAAGTCTGGCTGAAAGGGCCTCTTCCGCCCGCCGTAAGTGTCTCATGCAGACGGGTTGGTCTCCTCGTAAGTCTTGGCTGCCTCCACCACCTTCGAAAACGTAGGCAGCTTCAGGGGTTTGACATACCCTGAATCGCAGGCCGGAGCCCCTCGGTGAACCTCCAAAGGCGCTCCTCCTCAGTGGCTACCGTTTTCGCTGCAAAGCGGGACAGCTTCAGGAAATGCGTGCGGTACGCGCTCACTATCATCGTCCCTTGGCGGAGAGTGTGGAACTCCCGCCTCCTCTGGTCCTGCCACGCTGGGGAAAGTACTGCTCACAGAAGAGGGCGACGAACCGGTCCCAGGTTGGCTCGTCCCTCTCCTGTCCCTGGATCGCCTTCCACCACTTGTGTGCCGCACTCTCCAGCTGGTACGTGGCAAAGGCCACAGGGCACTCCATCAGGGGGGGAAGGGTGTCGAAAATCTTCTCCAGCTGCTCGAGCCAGTCCTCTGCCTCGGTCGGGTCCTTATCCCCCTTGAAGGAGGGGGCTTCAGCTTCCGGAATTGCCCGAAGAGCTCGGAGTGGCGCTGCAGTGGGGATGTTGGTGCACCTCCAGGCAAAGGTGCCTCGTGCACAGAAGTGTCGGAGGAAGGTGGGGGCGGCGGCGGCCCATCCCCTCCCCCGTGTCCAGCACCGCATCCGTCGTGTGGTCCCACAGAGGACTCCCCCTCCACAGCCCAGGGGGAGGCGCTCAGGGCGGTGGGTGGAGCTCCTCTCGCACAATGTCCTGTATCAGCTGGGCGAGGTCCTGGGCCTGGACGCCCGGGAGTAGCCGCTGGCCCACTGAGGCGTCGGCAATGGCATGCCCACCTCACCGACCTTGTCCTCGGCCGCTCCCGCGGCCCGCCTCACCAATCCCGCGACGAGGCATCTCTTGCAAGGAGACACGAAACAAAACGAAGCACGTCAATAAGGAACGATACCTAACGGAAACGTCTAAGAGCTCATGTCAAAAGATATGTTGTGGTGGCTACTCTACTTATAGACATGTGAATTGGTTATTTTCCAGTCAGTTCATTCACTTCTCTGGACGACCTTGCTCTGATACCATCTTGTAACGACCCGATCCCCGAGTCCCTACGAGACACGAGAACCGGACCGACTCGACTAATCCCAAGACCTAGTCGTCCAACGAGGAAGTAACCAAAAGAGCAGTAAAATAAACCACAATCAACATGAAATATAACTAGCAGTAACAAAATACAGCAGTAAGAAAAAGAACTACTACAGCATGTACCACCACAACAGTAGAACAACATTTATAACATAACATGAACTACAAGTAAAGAAAAGTACAGAGAGTAACAAGAACTACTCACTACAGTGGAACAAAAAGGGCACAAAAGAACAGTGGTAACTCTATTGGACCCTACTCGGCCCAGCGTCCTCTGCAGTCGCTGACCCTGGCTGCTCAACACCTAGTCCTGAAAAGTAACGAGTGTAACATGTCAACGAAACGCTGAGTAGAGTGGCAGCTAAAACTAAAGAAGCAGTAAAGTGTACAGTAACTGTTTTATTTTCTTTCTTCCTTTATTTACATCTTTCTATTGTTTCACAATTTATCTATTTCTCAGATCCTTCACTTGATCTCGAATGTTCCTCGTGGGAACGATCTTGATTGCAGTCTTTTCTGAAGAGTAGAAGTACCACGTGGTGCTCTCCTGGCCGGGAGAGTCCCCCGTGGTGATCCTACTCTCAGTCAACCACCCCAAGGTCACTGACAGACGTAACGGTGACTACGGCACGCGCGGTAAACGCACGGGTAGCTACCCCGCACTGGCACGCGGTCAGTCGTTTCCGTTAACGGGTGTGCCCAAAGCACAGCACGGAACCAGTATAGGGCAGAGCCCTCTCAGTAACAGGGGTCCAACCCCTCCACAGTAACCAAACAGGGGTCTTGCCCCTCCACAGTCCACGCACCCTCGCCTGACTACCCTGGTTTGCCCAGTGGGCCTAACAAGTCGGTGTAGGTGAGCTAGCAGAACCCCAGGGCTCGTGGGGTAGCTAGTACTCGCTCTACACTAGTAGCTCTCCTCGGTACTGTGTACACGAGGGCCAAAAGTCGGCACAAAGTGGCCAGACCTAACCCCGGGTCCCTGGGGCGGCTGGCTCCGCTCTGCACTAAGCAGGTAACAGGTGCTTCCCCTGGTACTACGTACCCAAGAGACAACACACCTCCACGTCTTTCTTTCTCAGTTCCATTTCATTCTCTTTCCAGGAGTTCTACTCCTAATTCCCCGTAGGGTTCCAGCTCTTTTAATTCAGCACATTCAGGTTTCACCATTCCAGTTTCACGCTCTTACAACCCATATTCTCAATCATGTTCCTTTATTCATAACAGGCAGCTGTTAAATCAATTTACAGGCAGCTATTATTTCCTTTCAACATTTTCCAAGACTGCAAAATCTATATTCATATCACGAGTTTTCCAGTCCTAGGATTCATGACATACCCTAGGATCTATCATTCAATCTATTTTTCCAGCCCTAGGATTCATGCAATACCCTAGGATCTATCATTCAATCTGGTTTCTCATTCCTAGGATTCATGCAATACCCTAGGTTCTATTAATTGTTCCATAATCGTAACAAATTATGTTAATAATTCTTAAAGCCACTCTACCAGCTACAACGGAAGTACTGGGGGTGTGGTCGGAAATCTCGCGTGCCTCTGCAACCCCCGAGACTGCAATGGAACGGGGTCCTAACACAAGGATCAAACACAAGGAGTTTCTCAGAACAGTATATAATTACTGGAAACAGGTAGAGGATCTTATTACGAAAAGAACGCAACATGAAATGCTGAAAACGGACTTCGAACGGGCCCTAAACGGGTCGAAAACGACGAAACAGTCCAAAATCAGACGTCTGGAACCTCTTCCAGACGTCTTAAAAAGTGGGTGAGATGGTACCTTTGTTCTGCGTAGTCTCTCAGACGTCCAGAAGCCTGCGGGGGCGTCTGGCCTAGTTCCTAGACGTCCGATGGTCACCCCGGACGTCTGGAAGTCCTTCCCGTCGTCTGGCACTGCGGCTAGACGTCTGATTCGCGTTGGATGGCGAATCTCAGAACCTGCACGTACCCACTCATCGTTCTCAGTACAACGGGTTGCAGAAAAGGACGAAGGACGAAAATAACTTACTTGCCAGACGTCTGGATAGTCCTCCAGACGTCTTCACCGTCGTCTGGTTGGAATCCCAGACGTCTGATTCTGGAAAAATTTCTAGAATTAGAGCTCGGCTCGCTCTCCACCCGCGACGCACGGCCGCGCCGCGCCTCATCCGCTTGCTGCTCGAGCTGCAGCGGCCCTCCCGCGACGCTCCACGCTCGCGGCTCCCCCGCCGGCCGGCTCTAGTTGCGCCGGCAAGCTCGAGCCCTCACGGTCGGGCGTCTCCTCCCTCGTGCGACACCTCCTCCCGCAACTTGCCGCGGCTGCCGCTGCCGCCGCTCGCTCGCGCTCGCACTCTCGCACCGGCTGGAAGAAGAAGAAGGAAGCGGAGGAGATGAGAGTGAGGGAGAGGGCCTTATAAGGCCGCGTGGGGAGAGAGAGAGAGCGCAGTCTGCACCTGCAGGAGGAGAGAGGGAAAAAGAGGGGTTCGCAGGTCTGCGCGCGCAGGCGCGCAAACGCAATTGTGCGTGGCGCAAACATTAAATCCCAGACGTTTGGAAGTTGTTCGGCCACCTCCCAGACGTCTTAAAAGGGCGTCTTGAAAGCGCGTTCGTAACACCTCTATAGCCGAAAACTCGAGCTGCTCAACTCCTGCCCCTGAATAGGGTTACGAAAAGGCAGAGTCTGCGAATGCTGAGTAGAGTGGTGTTGACATTATTTAAGTGCAAGTGCAGTAAAACAACAACAGATTTATTTCTCATTTCTATTTATCTCATTTATGTGTTTCTAATTCATCTATTTCTCAAGTATCCAGGTATCTCTTGATCTTGCATGTTCCTCGTGAGAACGATCTTGCTTGCAGTCTTTTCTGTATAGTAGAAGGTACACGTAGTGCTCTCCTGGACAGGAGAGTCTCCCGTGGTTGTCCTACACCTAGTCAACCACCCCAAGGTCACTGTCGAGACGTAGCGGTGACTATGGCATGCGTGATAAGCGCACGGGTAGCTACCTCACACTGACATGCGGTTAGTCGTTTCTGCTAGTGGGTACGCCCAAAGTACAGCACGGAACAGTATATGGCCTTGCCCTCTCAAAACGGGGGTCTTTCCCATCCATAGTTCGCGTACCCTCGTTTAACTACCTCGGTTTGTCTAAAGGGCCTAACAAAGTCCGTGTAGGGTGGCTAGCTGAACTTCGGGCCCCGTGGGGTGGCTAGCTCCCTCCCTACACTAGTAGCACGCCTCGGTACCACATACGCGAGGGCTAACAGGAGTCGGTGTAGAGTGGCCAATCCTAGCTCCGGGTCTCAACCCAAGGGAGGCTAGCTCCGCTTTACACTAAAAGGGGACAGTTGCTCTCCTTGGTACCACGTACACAAGGACCAGCACATTTCCCGTCTATATTCCAGATTCCTTTCATACACAGGAGTTCTACTCCTAATTCCCTGTAGGGGTCATGCTCATATTCATCTTATTTATCCATATCCAGATCTCATCTTTCATAACTTGTTCTTCATCCATAAACAGGAAGCTCATGTTTTCATGATTCAGTTCTCAATCATAAACATGCAACTTGTGGTTTTACAGTTCAATTTCTTATTTACATATAGGCAGCTCATATTTTGACATGCTTCTCGCAATTATATTAAAGGCATTTGCTAGCAATTTATTTTAACCATTCATTCAAGTAAACAGGACAGCTCAAACAAGCTCATTCATTTCTACCCTAGGGTTCATTCCACATCCTAGAGTTCAAACTGATTATTCCAACAAAGTACATTCTTATTTAAATATTAACAACTAAATTAAACCACTCTACCGGGTATCACGGGAGGAATGCGGGTCTGCGCCGTAGATCTCGTCATCTCCGCGGGCCTTAAACACGCCACCGGCTAATAACCTGTACCAGCGACTAATTACATTAGACGAGGTCAAAACAATAGATACTCAACACGAACACGTAGAGGAACTCGAGTGGAAAACAACGGTACTTCGTTTACAGAAATCCGATTCCGTTTGATTTTTAAATGGGCTAAAAATGCGGTTACTGACTAAAATCAGATGTCTGACTAAAAGACGTCAGAACCCACCTTACCCTTCCTGCGGCTGATTCAGATGTCCAAGCTCCCTCTGCGACTGCCTGGGGACAACTCCAAACGTCTCACCCTACTTCCAGTCGTCTGGAAGTACCTCTGGATGTCTGGCGACGTGATTTGACGTCCAAAAGTACTTGGGAAAGTGCACCGCATGCCTTCCCAAACTTGCACAAACGTACGAGCATCCGCAAACACAACGATCAACCGACATCCCCTGCACTACGATCTGATGGCGGAAAAGTAGCGCAGGAAGATACGTACCTTGCGATATTGCACTTTCAGACGTCCGACCTCAGCTCCGGATGTCCTGGTGCCTCGCCAGTCGTCTGGACTGCACTCCAAACGTCTGATAATGGAAACTTCCAGTATTAGAACTTCTTCACACCGTTTGCCCTGCTTGCCCTCCACCCGTAGTGGCAGCTGCAGTAGTTGCAGGAGCTTGAGCAGCTCCTCACCGGCGTCCTCCTCTCTCCCATGACTCCTCGAGCTCCACCGAGCTCCCGCGGCCATTGTCCTCCTCCCCCACTCTCACTCCCTCGCACTCTCTCGCTCTCACTCCTCCCTAATCTCCCTTCACCAGTTGCTCTCCTTCCTCGCCGCGGCTGCAGTAGGGATGGGAGGAGGATGTGGCTGTCACAGGAGAAGGTGGAGGTGGCGGTGGCAGAGTGATGTGAGGAGAAGAGAAGGGGAGGGGGGTTTATATAGTGGGGTGTTAGGGTTTAAGGTGTGAGGGGGTGGGGAGAGAGAAAGGCCTCTGCACGTCGCCTGCACGCAGAACGCAAGCGCAGTAAGAAATTTCCCACTTTCAATTGTCCGGGCACGTGTCCAGACGTCTGACTGAAACTCCAAACGTCTTATCCGACTAAAAAGGCAACGGGTCATTTCACTTCCCAATCTCTCATGCGAACGCATGAGAGATTCGGGTATCTCTTAGGTTTCCTTCTCTGGCAAGCTTTCCAAGCTTGCAAAGCATGATTCCCAAGCTAAACCAACTCCTTGGGGCCTATATAAGGATACCCTTGGCCTACCCATCCTCTCTATGCTCGAATTCAGCCAGGAATCCCCCACGTTCCTCCCTCCTCTTCTGTCCGAATAGCTCCTCGATGTCCGGTGATCTCCCCTGACTCCATTCTTCATCTGTTCGCAATATCGGTGATGAATTTATCCTTCCCTCTCTCTTCTGCGTCGTACCGTACCAGTCGGCGCCTCTCCCCATGTCGTCTTTGCCGTCCTACCCACACCGGAGCACCTTCGTCCCCGGCGCCGACGTTCCCCTGGCAAGCTGATCTCCCTCCTTTCGTTCGTTAGTTTAGGAGTAGTTTAGTTTCCTTAGACTCTTAGATTAATTCTCCCCCTCTTAGCTCTTGTTTCAACCCCTTGACATCATAAATCACCCTTGTCTTCTCCGTCTCCTGTCGTTCCTACTGCGTGGCGTCCCTGCCGCTACACCCCTCCATCTGCCTCGCTGAAACCCTCTACATCCTGCCTCGACTCCATGAACCAAACCCCTATACCTATTTGCCCTTCCACCCTCACAAAAGTGCCACTGAACAACCCATCAATTTCCAACCTCCTTCGCCTTCACCAGCCATCTCCGACCCCTCTCGTAGCACACTACCGCCATCAACACCTTTGCTACATCGTCGCGATCCTACTGAGCTTCTCTGACAAGGTAGCAAGGCCATACTTTGTGTTTCAGGTTGCCGACCATTGCTGCCATTACCGCAGAGCTTCAAGCAAGCTTTGAAGCTTGCTTCCCAGTCGAAGGCCCTAGGTGCATCCTGCAAAAGACACGGATACCCTCCAGAAAGTGACCCAGGTCTCCAATTGGAAGCAGTGTGAGCTCCTTCAGCTTCAATTGAAAGGCCACTCCTGCTGCCAGCCGCGCAAAGGAGAGGGTGGGATTTAGTCCCACCTTGGAAACACAGGAACCGCTGGAGTGCCATAAGTTGTTTTTCTCTCTATGCCTTATCGCCTCCTAACACGAGGGTAAGGTCCTCCTTACCCGCACTTACCCAACCCGCCTTGCCCTCTCCCACACCTCGGTAACTACCAATGCCGATAGCTCTAGTCCTAGGTACGCGGATACCTGAAACCTGATTACCCGAGCATATGACCTGACATTGACAAAGAGAAGGGGAAGAGAAAGAGAGAGAGCGCGGAGTAAGGGGGGGTTTTTCTCTCACTGGCACTTGTGCAACACTTAGTCGCAAAAAGAGGAGAAGAAAGACAGAACGAGAAGAAGAGCATAGCAGAGAAAGAAGAGAAGAGGAAGAAGTACAGTGCCCTCATGGTACTGTAGCATTGGACGGTTAAGCCATCTGATTGAGAGCTTTATCGTCTAATTTGCTTGGCAGGGAGTGCACTGTACACTAAAGCTTACATAGATTTAAAGTGGTTGATACTGTACATTTATTTAGATCATTAAGTAATTATCATATATGTATCTAAGCTAATAATTGGTAATTCAAATCACCATTATTTTATCTTAAATGTCTTTTTACCTCATTAGATCCTTCATATACTCATATTATACATTGAATATTAGTTTTGAGTTATTAATTGTGCTCATTTATATTATTTGTTGAGATTAGTGCATGAATTCCATATTTGCTCATTGTGTTCGACCTCGGATACTCTTTTGAATTCGAGTAATAACTTTTATTTGTTGATTGAGCGATTTAGATGATACTACAACGAATGCATATTTAAATCTCCTCGCTCGCCTGCATCAACATTTCCCTTCTTTTTCCTTCCCATTCCCTTCCTCTTCTTTTTCCTTCTCTTTTCCCCCCTCCACTTCCCTTTCCCCTTCCCCTCTCTTCTTCACATCCCCCTTCCCTTCCATGCATTCCCCCCTCCATTTCCCTTCCCGTTTTGCTTCATTTTCTTCACATTAGTGTTCCACTCTCCATTCCCTTCCTCCCCCATTACTAACCCCCTTTTCCTTCCTCTTCTTTTTCCTTCTCTTTTCCCCCCCTATATTTCCCTTTCCCCTTCCTCTCCCTCTTCTCAGCATTCCCCTTCACCCATCCATTCTACTTTCCCTCCCTCTTCTTCACATTCCTCTTCACCCATCCATTCTCCCTTCCCTCTCTCTTCTTCACATTTCCCTTCCCTTCATTTCCTTCCTCCCCCATACCTAATCGCATTTCCCTTTCTCTTCTTTTTCCTTTTCATTCCCTCCTCCATTTCTCTCCCCCTTTCCCTTTCTCTTCACATTCCCTTGCTTCCTATATTTCGCTTCCCTCTTCTTTTCCACATTCAACACAAAACATTTAATATACATATCAAATGTAAGTGGGCATACCTCATATAATTACAAAGGAAAAAAGTAAATGCATTATCCCACACAAAATAAACTTAACTAAGCACACCCCACACATAAAATAAACCTAAGAGGGGCACACCCTACACATAAAATAAACCTAAGTAGGACACACCCCACATTTAACATTAAAAGAGCATTTTAAAGAAGAAAGTGGTAGAAGAATATGACCGTAGTGGCGAAATGGTCTAGAAACGATGTATAAATATTGTAGGAATGCGAAGAACTTACATGAGAAGGCAATAAAATAAATTTTAGCTTCGAAAAATAAATGAGCGTAAGCTTTGAAAAAAGATAAAACAATTTAAAGAAAATTTAAACAAAACAAACAACTAAAAATTTATTAAATTATTTTTATTTGTTGGCTACGGATTAATATTTTTGGCAAATTAACTTATATATCGATGTCTGCTGCACCAAGGGCAACTTCTTCATTTTGTTAGTTTTGCTGATGTAACGACCCGATTCCTGAGTCCCTACGAGACACGAGAACCGGACCGACTCGACTAATCCCAAGACCTGGTCGTCCAACGAGGAAGTAACCAAAAGAGCAGTAAAATAAACCACATTCAGCATGAATATAACTAACAGTAAGAAAATACAGCAGTAAGGAAAGAAACCACTACAGTATATACCACCACAATAGTATAACAACATTCATAACATAATATGAAACTGCAGGTAAAGAAAAGTACAGCGGTAACAAGAACTACTCACTACAGTGGAACCAAAAGAGGTACAAGAGAACAGTGGTAACTCTACTGGACCCTACTCGGCCCAGCGTCCTCTGCAGCCGCTGACCCTGGCTGCTCAAAACCTGGTCCTGAAAGGTAACGAGTGTAACACGTCAGCAAAAAGCTGAGTAGAGTGGCAACTAGAACAAAAGAAACAGTAGAGTGTACAGTAGCTGTTATGTTCTGTTACTTTCTTTAATTACGTCTTTCTATTATCTCGAAATTTATCTATTTCTCAGATCCTTCACTTGATCTCGAATGTTCCTCGTTGGAACGATCTTGATTGCAGTATTTTCCGAACAGTAGAAGTAGCACGTGGTGCTCTCCTGGCCGGGAGAGTCCCCCGTGGTGATCCTACTCTCAATCAACCACCCCAAGGTCACGGACAGGCGTAACGGTGACTACGGCATGCGAGATAAACGCACAGGTAGCTAACCTGCACTGGCACGCGGTCAGTCGTTTCCGTTAACGGGTGTGCCCAAAGCACAGGACGGAACCAGTACAGGGCAAAGCCCTCTCAGTAACAGGGGTCCAACCCCTCCATAGTCCGCGCACCCTCGCCTGACTACCCTGGTTTGCCCAGTGGGCCTAACAAGTCGGTGTAGGAGGCTAGCAGAACCCCGGGGCCCGTGGGGTAGCTAGTACCTCCCCACACTAGTATCTCTCCTCGGTACTACGTACACGAGGGCCAGCATGTCGGTACAAAGTGGCCAGTCCCAACAACGGGTCCCTGGGGCGGCTGGCTCCGCTTTGCACTAAACAGGTACAGGTACTTCCCTTGGTACTATATACCCAAGAGACAGCACACTACCACGTCTTTCTTTCTCAGTTCCATTCCTTTCTCTTTCCAGGAGTTCCACTCCTAATTCCCCGTAGGGTTTCAGTTCTTTTAACTCAGCACATTCAGGTTTCACCTTCCCAGTTTCACATTCATACATCCCATATTCCCAGACATGCTCATTTATTCGTAATAGGCAGCTGTTAAACCAATTTACAGGTAGCTATTATTTCCTTTCCACATTTTCCAAGACTGCAGTATTCATATACTAGTCATTCCCATCCTAGGATTCATGCCATACCCTATGATCTATCATACAATCTAGTTTTCCAGCCCTAGGATTCATGCAACACCCTAGGATCTACCATTCATTCTAGTTTCTCATTCCTAGGATTCATGCAATGTCCTAGGTTCTATTTATGGTTCCATAATTAACAGATTATACTAATAAACTTAAAAGCCACTCTACCGGTTACAACAGGAGTACTGGGGGCGTGGTCGGGAATCCCGCGTGTCTCCGCAACCCCCGGGACTGCAACGGAACGGGATCCTATCACAAGGATCAAACACAAGGAGTTTCTCAAAATAGTATACAACTACTGTAGACGAGTAGAGGATGTAATTCCGAAAAGCACGCAACTCGAAACGCGGAAAACGGACTCCGAACGGGCCCTAAACGGGTCGAAAACGACGAAACAGTGCAAAATCAGACGTCTAGAACCTCTTCCAGACGTCATAAAAAGTGGATCAGAGGTTACCTTTGCTCTACGTGGTCTCTCAGACGTCCAAAAGCCTGCGGGGGTGTCTGGCCTAGTTCCCAGACGTCCGATGGTCACCCCGGACGTCTGGAAGTCGCTCCCGTCGTCTGTCAATGCAGCCAGACGTCTGATTCGCGTTGGATGCGAATCTCAGACCCTGCGCGTACCCATTTCCTCTCTTTCTTAGTACGGTCAGTCGAAGAAGAGCAAGAAGACGGAAATAACTCACCTTTCAGACGTCTGGACAGTCCTCCAGACGTCCTCCCCGCCGTCTGGTTGTAAGCCCAGACGTCTGATTCTGGAGAAAATTCCAGAATCAGGGCCCGACTCGCCCTCCGCTCGCGACGCTCGGCTGCGCCGTGACTCGTCCGCCTGCTGCTCGAGCCGCAGCAGGCCTCCCGCGTCACCTCGCGTCCACTGCTTCCCCCACCGGCCGGCCCTAGCAGCCCCGGCGAGCTCGCCCTCACGGCCGAGCACCTCTTCCCACGCGCAGCACCTCCTCCCACGCTCACCGCGGCTGTCGCTGCCGCTGCTCGCTCGCTCTCGCGCACCGGCTGGAAGGAGAAGAGGAAAGGGGGCGGAGGTGACGGGAGTGAGGGGGAGGGCGTAGCCTTTTAAGGTCGCGCGAGGTGGAGAGGGAGAGCGGGACAGAGGGCGCAGGAGGGAGAGGGAAAAAGAGAGAGAGAGACGCTCGCAGGTCTGCGCGCTCAGGCGCGCAGACGAAAGACGCGTGCCGAAAATAACCGAATCCCAGACGTCTGGAAGGGGTTCCAAACATCTGGTCAGACGTCTGAGACACCTCCCAGACGTCTTAAAAACGTCTGAAGCCGCGCGTTCGTAACAGCTGATATGCTTTACATTCAACATTTTGGTCGAGATCTTTTCTCGCAACATATTGTTCACGTGATAGAACTCTAACGAATATTATCCACCCATTTCTGCTATTTTCAGGCACGTAGAATACTTGTGCTACCTGACAAGCTAATGTGAGTGGTTCTAATGATTGAAGAATGCGACAGTTCTTACTTAAGCTCAAGAAATCGTGTTTCTTATCAATTTTGAATCCAATTTCTTCTTTGGAAACATCAAATCAATCACACTTCAATAGAACCACTCTATGGTCAAATCTGAAACTCATTTCTACAATCTCTTCAATTTGACTGTAATACCCATTATAACTAGTGCTTAGGTCACAACTGATGACGACTCCCGCTTGTTGCATGGCCTTCGCATCATCAATCGATCATACTCTGAATCTGAAATCGTTAATTATGTAACTCAAATGGTAGCATCTGTATGTCAAAAATTTATCAATAATTACATCAAAATCCTGTACCCATCGTGGATCCCCCTGTTCTTTCAGTTTATTTACAAATCCTTGAACCAATCAAGGAACTACAAGTCGTGTGTAGATGGCACAGAGGATTCTTTGAATTCATTATAAATTCATCCACTTCTGGAATTTGCTTCAGAATATACAAGTGTGCTAATCGGTCTATTTCTAAGATGGGCTTGAATTCTATCCGAAGGATCGACCTTCCTCCGATGTCAAATATGGACAGGCAAGCTTCATCATTACCATTAAATCCTTTATCATAATTCCTTTCAAGATGATTAAATCGATTGTTTGTCTCTTCCATGTACATGGCACAGAAGTTAATACATTTCTCTACAAGATATCCATCCACGTTTGACCCTTTTGGCTTTGCGTTATTCAAGACATAACCTTTCAACTTCTTCAAATATCGTTCAATTGGATACATCCATCTGTACTGCACAGGTTCAGCAATTCTCACTTCATTCGCAGGATGAAGTGTGACATAAACCATCACGTCGAAGAATGTAGGTGGAAAAATATGCTCCATTTTACAAAGTGTGATCACAATTTCCTTATCCTAGTACTACAATAGTTTGGGATCTAATGTCTTTGAACAGATGACTTTAATAAATCTGTTCATCTCCATAAGAGAATCGACTACCTGATCAGGCATCACTCCACGTATCGTTAGTAGGAATAAGATTTGCATGTACACATGAGAATCGTGACTTTTTAACGCAATAATATTCTTCTGCACTTCATTTACGCAACGTAAAAGTTACGATGAATACCCATATGGAACCTGGATGTCTTTAAAGAATAAGAAAATCCTTTGCATGTGCTCTCTGGTAAGACTGTATATGGATTCTTGAAATTGAGACTCTCCTTCAACGTGCAACTCAAGACGAATACCCAAAATTTTTATACCATTCCTTGTTGTCCATTACATTCTTCTTAATGTTTATAGCATCTAAATTGTGTCGCATAGTCAAATCCTTCTAATATGAAAGCTCAATAAAAAAAATGCTTTTCTTCCTAAACCTACGATGTCACAAAAAAATCAAGTCATTCTTGAAAAGACGACCCAAACGTAATTCACTGAGCTGTTGTAATGTCTGCATGATTTTTATCCCTGACAACTTCACCGAAATTGTACTGAGTTTATTTTTCAGATTTTTTGACGAATATTGACATGCTTTACCATCAAATCTGTTCTTGAATTGTGATGTTCGCCATCTGTGTTCAATGAGCAATCTTAGGTAATGAGTACCTTCTATACAGATTGGACATGCGAACTTCCCCTTCGTACTCCATCTTGACAAATTAACATATGCTGGAAAGTCATTAATTATCCACAGTAATACTGTATGCAACTTTAAGAATTGTTTCTTCTGTGCATCATATGTGAACACCATTGTACCATAGGACTTTCAGTTCATCAATTAACGGTTGTAGATAAACATCTATCACATTTCCTAGTTTCTTTAATCTTGGGATAAGTGTGGCCAATATTATGAATGAGGATTGCTTGTATAGCCATGGAGTAAGTTGTAAGTTAACATGACCACCGGTCGTATGGAATATGATGGATACATGATCTTGAATGGGTTGAATCCATTGCTTGCAAGCCCCAGTCTCACATTTCGTGCCTCTGCAAATAATACATGATTCTTGTTAAATCTATTTCACTCATCAAAATCTGTTGGATGACGGATGCATCCATCTTTGGATTTATTCTCCTGATGCCACGTCATCAGTTTTGTTATTTTACTGGAAATGAATAGGCATTGTAGCCTAGGAATCAGTGGAAAATAACGGGGAACCTTCTCCAGTTGTTTCTTCCCGCTTGTGTTTATTGACTTACCCACTTTATACCACTCCTCACCACATTTAGGATAATTAGTTAACCCTGAGTACTCATTTCTGTACAGGACATAGTCATTACGGCAAGTATTAATCTTCTGGCATTTCAATCTGAGCCTACTTATCTACTTCTTCGTATCATACCATGACCGAGGGTACCTAGTAGGATTATTCAGCAGCTCTCCAATGAATTCAAGGACTTCATACATTAATTTCGTTGTAGCTTTATTCATTACTTTTATTTGGAACAATTTCAAAAGGAATGGCAACTTCGACATTGACGCTATTCCAAAAGCAATATGATCCTTTGCTGCCTTGACTACATCGTAAAACCCATTACAACCTCGTAATGTCTCATTGTTATCTGCATCCTCAGGGTCTACTGCTCTCATATCATGTAACATTTCATCTAATTCAACTTCTTGATTATCATCACCCTCTTCAAAAGCGTCAATTCTCTCATTTCTGACTTCTATGATTTGCTCACCATAAGTTGCACAATTTATGTAATGCTGCTACCAATCGTTACATATCACATGCTCAAAAACTATCTCAGTCATGAAAAAATCCATTCAAATAATGTCTACATGAGCATAAAATCAGTTGAAGGAATTCTCATCGTCTAAATGTCTTCTTATCACCATTAAATGGCCACTCTATAAACGAAATCACTCCATTCTTATATTTGTGGTAATTTGAATTCCTAAGACTAATCTGTGACTTATCCATGATAATTAACCTAAATTTCACTGACAACCACTCATAAGTTAAATTCGAATAAGGAAAAATTGTGTATTTTAAAAAGATTTTCACTTGATAGCACATCGCTGAAGATTTGATTACAACGTTACTTCTTACATGCAACCAACATTTGGAGAAATTTCGATAGCATTTCCCTGCACTTCTCCAGTATGCCTACTAAGACTAACCTTAACTACATTCCCAATAGCACCCACTAAAGGGCGCTTCGGGAATAGAGTTAAGATTAGTTGATATACCGGAGAAGAGCGAGAAAATGTGACCGAAATTTTTCCAAATACTAGCTACATGTAAGAAGTAATTCTAAGTTGTGATCAAATCATCAAGGACCCTCTTTAGCTTGGGATCTTCACTAAACTAAACACGATGGAGTCTTATGACATGTTATAAAGATAACGCATCATGCATGTAAGTAAAGTATACACACACTCTACATTGTCCGTATAACATGATCATAAGTGTTGACGGGCAAATATTTTGACACAATTATCTCTCTCACAACCTATACATTAATGGTTAGAACTCCTATTGATTGTCATCAGGTGAATCTAAATTTGTGCAAGTGTGCAGTATAAACTTTTAATAAAAATTTCATAATGAAATGTAATTCTAGATGCTTTGTGGTCTGCTAGATGCAAAGAGATATTTAAGCAGAAAACTCCAAATATTCATAAAATTATAACAATGAAACCCAGACTCTAGATATTTATTATCCAATTAATGACTTGACCAAATATAGTGAGCATATTTTATCTACTTATAGCTTTGTGGTTTATGTGGATGTTGCTTATGATGATGTACAATTGTATGGTACTGCTATCTGGTTTCATAATGGCAATCGTTTTTGGCTCGTAAACTGCAAAATTCCCTTGGAGCTATACTGCAAATGCTAAAGCTGCAATTTTGACAGAGTTAATGAAGAAAACTATGGAATTAATTCACAATGGGATGATATCAAATGAAAATTCTATTATCTTCTTAACAGACTCTAGAGCAGTCTATTTTGGTGATCAAGAAGATTACTCAAATGTGACCTCGATCATTTAATTGTTTGGGCAACCGTATTCATTATTTAAACTTTCTAGGTGATGCTAAGTTCATGTTAATTCCCAGAGATATGAATAGTCCTGCTCATGCGTTTTGGGTTCTCTTCTGATGCTCCAAACTGTTATTCAACATTGTAGTCACTTACTATATATTAATGGATATAGCTATTAAGTTTCCAAAAACAGAAAGAAAACACATCGAAGGGTCCACAACATTTGGGATCGCAAGCTACACTTGATTTTTTTGAAAAGGCTCCCAATTGAGCCTTCCAAGGCCTCCAATTCCGCGATATTGGCCCCATTCACTCACACAATCACTCATGCAATTAGAACATTAATTGATACACATTCTCTCACACAATCAAACTAAATACACATGTGGGTATAATTGCTCAAGAATACTAATTAAACCATACTACTTAATTAAAACATGCAATTAAGTAAATATACAAATTAAAATAAAAGGGTGATTAGGTGGTGGTAGTGGTGGTGGTAGGGAGGAGGTGGGAGGAGGACTGAGGTGGTGGTGGTGGTGGCAGCATGGAGGGAGGAGGAGGGTGAGGTGGTGGTGGCGGCAGGAGGAGGGGTCATTTTTTATGGTGGTGATCACAGCAGAGGTGGTGATGGCGGTTGGCATGGTGGTGGTGGTCAAGGAGGGGAGGGGGAGGGGTGCCATGGTGGTGGTGGTAGCTGGAGGTGGTCGTGTTCGAGGTCAATGAGGGGGTGCTCGTTGTTGAGGGGAGGCAAGCGGAGGAGGAGGGACTCGGTTGAGGAGGTCGTACCTTCTTCGGTGGTGGCCACCAACCGAACGAGGAGATGGGAAAAGGAGGTGCGTCGAGGTTGGAGGCTCCTGTGCAGAGAAGGAGATGGAAGAGGAGAGGAGGATTTGGGAGGAAGCGGGGAGGGAGTCAGGGCTGCGCTAGGGATTTACGTCCTCTGTGTGTGTGTGTGTGTGTGTGACCCCTATCGTGGCTTGAGGGAGAGGAGTGCTCAAGAGAGAAAGCCAATGGCAGGAAGAGAAGAAGAGGATTCTTCTTCTTGGATCTCTTAGCAACCTTAATTTAGTCAAAGGTACCCTTGGAAGAGCATACCTTCGGTCCTTGTTTCTAACAATCAGCAAGAACACAGGTATTCTCTATATTTCATTTCATTTGTCTAGATTTCTTTGTCGACGTTTATTTGATACATATTGTGATGCCAACAACATTCATGTTTACAGCATGTACATATTCTTTTGTTTCTTATTCTCTTATATATATATATATGTATATATATATATATATATGTATATGTATATGTATATATCTGTATATATATGTATATGTATATATGTGTATATATATCTATATGTATATATGTATATATATATATATGTATAGATGTATATATATATATATACATGTATATATGTATATATATATATATACATGTATATATGTATATATATATATATATATATATATATATATATACATATATACATGTATATATATATATATATACATGTATAGATGTATATATATATATATATATATACATGTATAGATGTATATATATATATGTAGATGTATATATATATATATATATATATATATATATATAGATATATGTATATGTATATATATATATACGTATCTATATGTATATATATATATACGTATATATAGGTATATAGATATACGTATATATAGGTATATAGATATACGTATATATACGTATATACATATACGTATATATACGTATATACATATACGTATATATACGTATATATATGTACATATATATATATACATATATATATATGTTCTACTATTAGCAAATCATAGGTTTAGCATAACCTAAGATTAGAGTGATCGTTCATATCCTCTGTAAAACTCAAAACTATTTCGTAACTGACATGGGTACTGGTACTTGTTACGAGTATCGGTACATGTGTTATACAGTTTTGGCTCCAGATTTCAAGTCTTATGGACTACAGTTCACTAGTACCAGTACATGTGAGCCACAGATCAGCTTTTAGGTCATTTGGATCCAAAATTTGTGACTTATGTATATCACTACTCATCACGAGTATCGGTACACATAAGTCAGAGAACATGTTCTAGGTCTGAAGTGACCAAGACTTATAGCTTACCAGTACCGGTACTTGGCTTTAATACCGATACCTATTGGCTGTAGGCTAACAACCAATACTCAACAAATACTGATACTAATCATGGGTACTGCTACTTGTTGAGATCAGATTAATTTTGGAGTAATACCAGTACTCATAGAGTATTGGTATTAGACAACAGTATCAGTACACATGATAATCACTACCGGACAAGTACTCAATTGAACTTGAGTCCCAAGCTATAAGCCATAGGTACCGGTACTTGCATCAGTACCGGTACTTCTTGAATATGGGATTGATACCTGTAAGTCAAGGAATAGTAATGATACTCAGTATATGGGATATCGACACTAGTACACCAATATTGATATTGGTACTCATTCAATATGAAGTTCAGTTGAGATTAGTTAATGTTCTGGTCCATCTTAAGTTAGAAGTAGGTCATTTACGGAATAACCCCAACATCTTGAGGTTAAATATTTTGGGTTGTTGATGTGGGTTAATTGGACACATGTGCAACAAGTTATCCAAACTACCTAGCTAGATAGTTTTGCTCAAGTTAGTTCAAGTCTTGACCTAGGTCATTACAATAATGGTCTTGCTTCTACTTTAAGACGTTTCCTACCTCTCTTCCTTCTCCTGCAACACCTCTTCTTGTTCCTTCCTCCTTTACTTACACCATGCATGGTGCAATGCTTGCAGCTACTCCCTCATCTTCTTCTCTCTTGACTTTCGTTGCCGCCCCTCCTCTCCTTCCAATGCAACCTCCACCCTACTCCTTGTTTTCCATAAACACCCTATCAATTTGGGTTGTGGTGGAGGGGTAACCATGAGTGGAGGGTAATAGGAAGCATCCTTCATTTTGTATAATGGCTTTTATGGAAGTTAAATTGAGTGGCAATCCTGATTAATGAAACAATTATACGAGATTGCATGTGTAAATACAAAAGACATGTTCTATCATGTGTAACGATAAAATTGTTTGGGACATCACTTGCTGTGACGGTTAACGTTATCGTCCTAAAAAATTTTTTCTAATACAAGTGGATGTATTTGCGATGGTAATTTTCTATTACAATTAACCTATTTTTGCATATGGGGTTTTATATAATTTCATATGTTTTAGGAAATATATGTAAGAAGCTTATGCAAAAGAAAATGATTTTCTTCGATGAAAAAGAAAGTAATGAGATTCTGGTAGAAAAAGATATAGATAGGGGTTGTTTGGTTGGTGGAACAGAGGTAGAATTAGGGTCAAATTCTACGTTTGGTAGTTTTACTCCGATGTCGGTGGATTTTAAAATTGAGAGGTGAATTCCGAAATAAACGAATTTTGGTAGAATTCATTTATTTTGTTGATTTATTCTGCTTCTCTCATCTTATTCTCAACTTCACCACATAAAATTTGTTTATTCCTTCTACCAAACACCTCAGGCGAAATAAATGCTTCTAATTCTTTGATGTAACAACAAATACAACCAAATACTTAGACAGAATAAAAACTTCTAGTTCCATCTCCTCTTTTATATCTATTTTTTATCCCTCCTAATTATTTCTCCAATCAACCAAACCCATAGAGTCCAAATGTACCTAACCTTTGAAAGCAAGGTTTGAGAGCTTGCATTCGAGAGTAAATTAATCACATGATAACAATCATCCAACTATGCTTTCATGGGCAAGAAATTAATTTTTCAATGATAAAGAAAGCACCATCGTTTGCGTTGTCCATCTCTGTTTGAAAGCTAAGACAAGTTCTCTTCGGTCTTCACAACCAAGGGAAGAGCCCAAAGCTGCATCAACACTCTTCGTTTTCCGTGGGTTATTTTCACATCTCATCATAAAGTTATGCTATGCTCGCCTGAGACGCCCTCTGCTTTCCTGGTGCGGCGCATTTGTATACGTTTCTTCTCCCTTTTTTCCCTTTTTAAATATATCTTTGGTCCTTTTAAACGCTAAATCCGGAGCAACGTGCCCCCTTTTAAAATACCGAGTTACTCATTAGTGCCACATTACTGCTTTACCGAAAGCTTCAGGAATGATAAATCATTAAACGTTTAAAGCAACCGATTAGAAAGATCCATTTGAACTTTCTTAGAGAGCGCTTTGAAATCTTCTTTCAGAAGTGGATGCTTTCCTTTTCCTCTTCGGAAATGGATAACGTTTTCAGGACCGCAGCCTATAAACTCCTTTTGCAATTCCCTGAGAGGTTTCAATGAGAATCAAAATTCATTGATGATATTTGATTTACTGTCAAAATATTGTCGGTAATTCTTAATTAAGAGAGTGATATTTATCTATGTCACATAAAAAAAAAATCACGCACACACTCACCGATGCATGGGGTGAGATTTATCAAAAATTAAGACAATCATCAATTATCTTTATATATAATTAAAAATTACCAATGATATCTTAAATGTCAGCGTTGATTTCTCCTTCACGGAATGAAATTTACTTACATCCCATAAAAAATCACACCCACACATAGCAACACATGTGATGAGATCCACTACAAATAAAAAAAATCACCTATGTTTTGAATACAAATAAAAGTTATTAGTGATATCTCAAATGTTAGTGATATTTTATTTAAATCAAAAAGTTATTATTGAATTTTATGTATAACTAAAAATTATAGGTGATTTTTTAATTAAGATGTGCAATGCACTTATATCATGTAAAAAAGTTGTAACATACGTAATGAGATCTACTGGAAATGAAGAAATCATTGAAGATATTTGATTTAAAATAAAAAATTACTAAGAAAAATAGGTACATGATTTTTATCGGATAAACTCTAAAATGAGTTGTCTAACGATGGTATTTGATTCAAAATCAAATATAATCGATGGTGCTTATTCCAGAGAGGAGTGGTCATGTGGTTCCTACGAGGAAAGTTGCGAAAGGAGTTTCCCTGCATTTTCTCAAGTTCCCAATTATGTTCCTCACCTCCGGATAGAGGAATTTTGGTTCCTTGTTGCAAGTAAGAAATTTATATTTCCCTTCCTAAGATTTAATTTCATCCAAACTTATGTTGGTTTAAGCGGGGGAAGAACCGGATCAAAGGAGATCCCACTTCATTCTCAAGTACATTTCGTCTCATATTTTGCTGAGAATATTGAATTTTGTTGAATCGTATTTGGAGTAGAATGGAGTTAAATACATGAGTTCCCCTTAGCCGTTTAGGACAACATTTTTCATGCAGTTAATTTTAGAGTCACAACCTAAATTACGGGGAGTCGAAAATTGGGAGATAAAGATGTAGAATATAATTGACATCTGCAATTCGTAATCAGAGATGTCTGATCCTTCTGGTCAAGGAGGAAATTTTATCCTGAAATACAACACCTGAGAGGCCCTCTGCTCGGAAGGTAAATGTTGCGTCAACATTTTTAATTTAATTTTACGAAGCAATTAGGACGATTTGATCTGCAATGGTTGCAATGTGTTTTCCATTTTAACAAACCACTTATATTAGTGGAATCACGCCTGTAATTGGGTATTTTAACAACGTGTCTTCCTCATCCAAAAATATAAAATTGGGACGTCCAGCGTTTGCAAAGATATGCTCACATGCCATTGATCATTGTGGCTACAAGTGCATGATGCAGAGATTTGGAAGTACTGGGATGCTTAACCATTACTCATACTACATAAATAATTAGGAGAATCTACACGCTCCTTAATTTCCTCTCTTTTGTAGACATTCGTCATCATTTCAACGGCCTCGTGATGATTACAATTGATACCTCTCCAAAAATATTAGTAAAAATAAATAAATATATAAATATATATAGATACACATATATTACAATATATTCTGTAAAATATAAAGTGAAATGGATAATTTTAATTGATATATATATTATTTTTTATAGGTGTAAAATTACTCTTATAGGTAAGAAATTATATTTTGAGTGAAAAGTTATTTACAATTAATAGAAAAGTAAAATACACATACATTTTTATTTTGAACAAAAGTAAATAAATATATTTTGTAATGTATTTTACAACGTGCGAATGATAGTGGTGGTTTTAATAGGTATATTTTGATTTTTATCAGTGGAAATCACTTTTCACCGATGAAAAGTCATTTTCCAAGTGAAAAATAACTTCTCATGAGTAAAAAATAAGTTTCAAGTGAAATATTATTTTCTACAAGTGAAAAATTAAAATATATTAGTGTATTTTCATTTTCAACTAGGATATTTTGATTTTTAAACTGATGTATTTTGATTTTTAATCGATTAAAAATTATTTCCCACCGATGTATTTTAATTTTTTTATTTTCACATTGTTGATTATGATTTTCAATCGATTAATTCTTGACCGCACGTTGCAAAATATGTTGTAACGTACGTTTCCGTATTTACGTCCTTAACTTTTCAATCGGTTGAGAATTATTTTCAACTGATGCATTTTGATAAATTTAATTTTTAATTAATTGATTTTTATTTTTGATTGATTAATTTTAACTACGTATTACAAAATACGTTAAGATGCGTATTTTTGATATTCGTATCTAAAATATCCACGTTGCATTGATACAATCAGTATTGATTATGACATATATTAAGGTCCGACAGCAAGAACACAAATTGTCTTTTGAACGCAACACCTCAGTCTCAAAGTAGGGCAAAAGGTGATCTCTGCAGTTTACGAGAAAGGGATCTCCATGGCCCCCTCCTTTTGTGACTTTCCTCGACGTCGCATTGGTCTCGGTGTCGGGCACATTTTTTCTTTAATTTGAAAGAATGCAACACTTTCGAAGCGGCACATTTAACCTCAGGAAAATGATTGTTGGCATATTCCATCTTTTTACGTTCCCATGTGTAAGTAGTGGTGCAGTCATCAATAACTTCCTCCGTCATTTCTACATCACATCCAGAGGAAAAACAGAATGGTCGATGTGTATGCGCAGTTATCTCACTTCGTTTCCATCTGCACACTCGCAATTCTTCTTTTCGTGATCGGTGAAAATTGGAGGGAGGATTTTTTCTTTAATGAAAAAAAAACGTTTTACCAAAGGGATAAATAACGTACAAATATATCTCCTCATATCAATCGAAACTCAAATTCTGAACATACTATTCTCACTAAGGTGGTATAAATTTATTCATTAAGTTTTTATTTGATAAGAAAAAAAAATTTATGGAATAAATAAAAGAATAACGAATGAGTAGAATAAATAGTAGAACAGGTGAGTTAATTTTTTTAGATATTTTGACAGATTAAACTTATTTTATAGAGAGTGTGAAATAACTTTATCCTGTGTTAAATCTACTTAATCCGACATAAATAGAAGATAGGTTAAGTAGTCTATTAAATACTTAACTTGATGCAAATGCATTTAACCTATCAATCAAATACCCCTTAACTGAACTGGTTGACAAACTTAAGGAGGATGTAATTAGTTGTGATTTATTGTAGAGGGTAAAAGTTATTAAAATCTGAACCCATCCTGGTTGAACCCAAGCCCACAAAGATCTGACTTGCTGGTTACTGACATTTGTGTTGATTGCTCTCTTATAGGAGGTCCTAAATTATTTGTGTAATGATCCGGTTCCCGAATCCCTACGAGATATGAGAATCGAGCCGATTCGACTGATCCCAAGATCCAGTTGTCCAGCGAGAAAGTAACCAAAAGAGCAGTAAAATAAACCACATTCACCATGTATATAACTAACAGTAACAAAATACAGTAGTAAAGAAAGAAATATTACAGTATACACCACCACAACAGTAAAGAAAATAAACATGTACATAAACATAAAGTTTACAACAAAAAGAGTACAGGGGTAACAGAACTACTCACTACAACGGAAAGAAAGGTACAGTGGGTACTATACAAGTAACACTACTGGGCTCTACTAGGCCCGGCGTCCTCTGCAGCCGCCGACTCTGGCTGCTCAACACCTGGTCCTGAAAAGGTAACAAAGGTGACACGTCAGCGAAACGCTGAGTAGAGTGGCAACTAAAAGCTAAGAAGCAGTAAGGTGAACAGTAGCTGTTATAATTTTTAATTTCTTCCTTTATATTTTCCCATTTATTCACTATTAATTTATTTCTCAGATCATTCTCTTGATCTTGAATGTTCCTCGTGGGAACGATCTTGATTGTAGTCTTTTCCGAAAAGTAGAAGTAACACGTGGTGCTCTCCTAGCCGGAAGAGTCTCCCGTGGTGGTCCTACCCTCAGTCAACCACCCCAAGGTCGCTGACAGACGTAATGGTGACTACGGCACGCGCGATAAATGCACGGGTAGCTACCCCGCACTGGCACGCGGTCAGTCGTTTCCCTTAACGGGTGCACCCAAAGCACAGCACGGAACCAGTATAGGGCAGAGCCCTCTCAGTAACAGGGTTCCAGCCCCTCCACAGTAACCAAACAGGGGTCTTGCCCATCCACAGTCCACGCACCCTTGCCTGACTACCCTGGTTTGCCCAGTGGGCCTAACAAGTCGGTGTAGGAGGGCTAGCAGAACCCTGGAGCCCGTGGGGTAGCTAGTGCTCTCCCTACACTAGTAGCTCTCCTCGGTACTGCGTACACGAGGGTCAAAAGTTGATACAAAGTGGCCAGACCTAACCCCAGGTCCCTGGGGCGGCTGGCTCCGCTCTGCACTAAACAGAGGGACAGTTGCTATACTTGGTACTTCGTACTCAAGGGCTAGCTCACTTCCCCAATTCTATTCCATTTACTTTCCAGGAGTTCTACTCCTAATTCCCCATAGGGTTCATGCTCTTTTAACTCAGCCAATTTAGGTTTCACCGTTCCAGCTTTACATCCATATAATCCATGTTCTCAACAGTAATTATTCATTCATAAACAGGTAGCTGTTAACCAATTTACAGGCAGTTATCGTTTCCTTTCTACTTTTCCAAGACTGCAAGGTATATATTCAACTAATTTTCTAGTCCTAGGATTCATGCCATAACCTAAGATCTATCATTCAATCTAGCTTTCCAGTCCTAGGATTCATGCAATATCCTAGGATCTATCATTCAATCTAATTTTTCAGCCCTAGGGTTCATGCAATGCCCTAAACTCTATTAATTATTTCACAATTGCATAATTTTTTATGAATAATTGAAAGGGCCACTCTACCCGCAAAATCGGGAGTACTGGGGGTTTGGTCGGCAATTCCGCGTGCCTCCGCAACCCCTAGAGCTGCAACGGAACGGGGTTCTAACATAAGAGTCAACACAAAGAGTTACTCAGAATAGTATACAATTACTGTAAACAGGTAGAGGAACTAATTCTGGGAAGAACGAAACTTGAAACGCGGAAAACGGACTCTGAACGGACCCTAAACGGGTCAAAAATAACCCGTCTGTCCAAAATCAAACGTCTGGAACTTCTTTCAGACGTCTTAAAAGAGAGCTCAGGTCATACCTTGGTCTGCGCAGCCATTCAGACGTCCAAAAGCTCGCTGGACCATCTGGACTTAGTTTCCAAACGTTCGATTGTCACCTCGGATGTCTGGAGTACCTCTCCGTCGTTTGGTGCCGTGCCCAGACGACTGATCTGTGTGGGATGGCGAGCCTTGGCGCCCTCCCAAACAAATCCTGCACACACACACGCCCGTTCTCATCACGAAAAGGTGCAGAAGAACTCGGCGGAACGGCTGCATGGCCGTACACGCGAAAGAAGGAGAAGATAACAAATATTATACCTGTCAGACATCTGGACCTTCTTCCAGACGTCTTCTGCATCATCTGGACGAAAGTCCAGACGTCTGATTCTGGGAAATTTTCCCAAAATCAGAACCTTCTCGCTCTCTGCCCGCAGCTCACGACCGTGTCGCGCCGCGCCCTCTTGCTGCCTGAGCTGCAGCAGCTCCTCCGCGGCACCCCACGCTCGTTGATCTCCCATCGGTCGGCTCTAGCTACCCCGGCAAGCTCGCACCCTCGCGGTCGAGCTTCTTCTTCCTCTCGCAACAGCTTCTCCTCCCCACACGCCCGCAGCAGTCGCTGCTGCTACTCTCGCTCGCTCGCTCTCTCGCTGACAGGGAGAAGGAGAAGAAGAAGGCGGTGGAGTGAGGGTGAGGTGCTATTTGAAGGCAACGCAGGGAGAGAGAGAGGGAGGAAAGGCTGCGTCTGCAGGGAGGGAGAGGAAAGAGAAGGAGGAGGGCGGCGGGTTCAGTCTGCGCGTGCATGCGCGCAGACGCGAACCCGTACGCCAAAAAAATTTAATTCCAGACATCTGGGAAGGCTTCCAGACGTCTGGGTCGCTTCCCAGACGTCTTAAACGACGCATGATGCCCTGGTCGTAACAATCTTTCAAGCAAAAAAGATTGACAGTGAAATCGTTCTTGTGTACCCTTACTTCATAATGCCCCTCATGCATCCTTGATCTTTGCAATGGATGATTGCTCCTGACTCCCCTTTGCTTCTCTTATCGCCTTTTCAATGGTGATTGATAAATGAAATGATTAAAATTGATGAGGGAGAAAATATTTCTCTCATAAGAACGATAAAAAAAAGGCTTATGATAACCTAATAACTCATCCTCGAATCTATGGGGATCCTCACATAAATAGGTTGATGTGTCGTTTGAACTAATCATGTTGATCACTAGTTGCCCATATTCAAGTGCCTCTCAAGTTCGACTTTTTATTAGGTGGATAGCTCGATCGTCTAAGCTTTAGGTGGAACGCCAACATGGTATCCCTGCCTAAGAATTTTGGTGGATGAGCCTTACCAGATAGTCTGACAAAAGATGCGGATAACCATGCAAAAGATTGACGTCAGAAAGTGGTTCGATGATGCTGGTGGTATCTTCTTCGATCAAAGCGGAATGCACAAGACGTGTATTGAATAACATGTAAGAGAGACCATTGTGAAAAATCACCTCCGATAATTAGGAGATTTCAAATTAATAAGTGAAAATCTCATAATATACCCATGTAATCCATTATGAAAGAGAGTACCGGATAGGATTCAAGGGTTTGCAAAACAAAAAAGAGCAATATTGTACTCTCATTTTCTCTCTTGCACATAAATTTATTGGAAACTTTAAGGGTCTGATCCCTATCCAGACATACACACTTCGACATGAAACTAGGTTATCAATCCTTTGTGTACTTTTTTATGCTTGCGATATTCGATGGGACCGTTCGTCTATTTCAAGCTTGATAGACCTTGATTCAAGGGCTTTGATAAAAAATGAATACCTTTTAGAAAGGCACTCCATCCTTGAAAGCTTGTATATTGCTTGCTTGACTATGCTCCTTAGTCTGAATTGAAGGATAGGAGAAATAAATCTAGCTTAGGAGAAGGCATTCTTTGAAGCGAACTAGGATATGCCTTTTGATAGCATACTCAAGAAGATGCCTCGCGGTAAATTTTATCAAAATTAACTAAAATCTAGTAAATTTATCACAATTTAACAAATTACAAGCACTAGTTATAAGAGGTGCATTTTATTGCTCACAAAACCCTAACAATGTTAGTTATATATGTTGCTAGAAATTAGTTATGAAGGTGTAGATGTATTTCCATGTGGAAGACTAACTTTGAGATCTCAATATCTTGGATTTTGATCTCTAAGTGTCAAACATAAAACAATAAGCATCTTGTATTATCAACATCAAGTTACCGAATAATTCTTTAAATAAGTTAGTTATTTTTCCACTTTATTGTATAGAACAAATAAACCCAATAAGCCAATACTATGAAACCCAAATAAATCCAAGATATTCACTGAGGCCCCATTTGGAACGAGAAATAAGTTTGTGAAATAAATAAAAGAATAAGGAATGAGTGAAATAAGTGAGCTACCATATTTGAATGTTTTATTAGGTTAAAATTATTACATAGAGATGGTAGAATAATTTTGTCTTAGATTAAGTTCGTTTAACTTGATGCAAATAAAAGATGAATTAAGTGGTAGATTAATTATTTAACCTGATAAAAATTCACTTAATTCATCAACTAAATAAAAAAACATCTTTAATATAATATTTTCTAATCCAAATAGCAAATAAACCCCTCTACCTCCCACAAATATATCCATCCATAGGTTCATGATATGTGCCCGTTTCTTAGTTAGTTGTTTAAAATATGAAAGCAACGACTATTGACGTGATTGACTATTTCGCATGCACAAACTTGTATTTTGGTGTATAAATGCAGTAGAGTTATCGGTATTTATCAAATTTATTCCTATATAATGGGACACTATTAGATCAAATGATAAAGAGTACTCGAGAGGCGAAGAAAAACTACTCGAATTGGAGACAAAATTTAGATGGATACGTATGAAACTAAAGCTGATGCAAGAGACATGAGACATAAAGAGATTAAATCACATCAGGAGATGAATTGCTTATAAAATATAGATAGAAAATATAATAGAGAAGACTAGCTTTTATTCGAACTCGATAAATTGGATTCAAAATCTAAGTTAGGAGGTAGCTAAACACATCTATTTAAATTCAATGTTATTCGATACTCGACATGAATTTACCTAAGTTAGAAGAAAGAGAGAACAGAAAATTGAAAAAAAAAAAAAAAACGTGGCAGCAGCAACCGAAGCCATCAAAAATTAAAAGAAAAACAAAGCTATAAAGGTAACTACAGTTGTTGTCCAACGGAAATTCTACAGGTACAAAGATGTAATTTTATATCAATATATTTTTAATTTTACACCTTTGCGTTTTGAGCAATGGGAAACCTCACCGCATGATAATACTATTTGTGCATGTGACTTCGATTATCACTTTTGAATTTATCTTTTTTAATTACTTTCACTTTCTTTAGTTGTAAAATATGTCAAATTTTACGTTCCCTAATCTATATAAAATAATATAAAAAAATCTCTCATACAAATCGGTTGCCTGAGTAATATAGACTCAACAGTGCAATTGGGAGCAAAGCCCAGAAGGCTCCATCCGACATCGACACATTATGTCTCAGTGCTTCGTCTGAGGGAAACTGGCAAATTGGATCGGTATGTGGGGGGGCGTAGGGGACCCAATAATGCCCCCAATCGATCGAACAGGGGGTCTGAGAGGAATTAAATATACATATGAGAGGGAACAAGTTAATACGGACGGACGGCGTGCACTGTTGCTTTCCTGTTCACAATATTGTATGAATATATATGTCACGAAGGGAATCAAATTGGCAGCACCAGGATACATTGGTCATCGCGAAAAAAAAACCAAAAAAAATTGTCAGTAGAACGGTCTCAGGATCAGCCCCGACGACCATACCCCGTAATGTGAAGACCGGAGACCAGAGATTAATGCACTCGTACGTACCCCTCAATATATATTCACGATCACTGGTCCCTCACCTCCTTCCTCGATCCCTCTCGCTTTCAATCCATGTATTGCATCCACTTGCTCATCATCTGATGTGTAACTGTACATGTGTATATCACTGTGCCATAATACACACGATTGAACATGCATGATCACAGCCTTATTAATTGGCATTGTGTTGGGGGAAATCTTTGTTTGAAGTTAGGTTTAGTTTGTCTGGTGGGTGATCGAGGTTCTCAGAATAGGAACATCGAATCAACAAACAATCACAGAAAAAAATATACACGAGATTTGATGATTCAGTTCCGCCGGAAAAGAGGTGTACATCTGAGAGGAGGATGATACTCCAAAATACACTAGTATTCGGATGATACAAACTCTGTATCTCTCTGTTACGACCTGATTCTAGATCCCTACAGGACCTAAAATCGACCCACCTCGATTAATCCCAAGATTTCGTCGTCCAACGAGAAATAATCAAAAGCAAGAAATAAATCACAACCACACATGCGATGTAATTAAGTAGAAATAAATCAAAAGACAGTAAGAGAAACAGAACGATATAGTTTATCAATATTACAGGTCATCACAACTATGACAGAGAAAAGTACAACTGAAAGCACTGAAACAATATTACATAAAACCAAAAATACTCACTACTACAGCAGAAGCTAAGGTAACAGTAAGAAAACGCAGCTAAGGCTAGGCTTGACTAGGTCTAGCTCCCTCTGCAGCCGGTGGTTGTTGGTTGCTCAACTCCCTGACCTGAACAAGGTTATAAAATTTTCAGAGTCAGCGAACGCTGAGTAGAGTGGTAATTTAGTCATTTACATGTAATTAAGACGAGCAAATAATTAATGCAATTAAGTGATTATCCATTTTCATATAGTTCAACCAAATACTTTTAATTGTTGTTCCTTTATTCATTTGAATCATTTCTTGATCTGGCTTATTCCTCACGGGAACGATCTTGGTTGCAGTCTTTTCCATGATGTAGGAGATACACGTGGTGCTCTCCTAGCCGGGAGAGTCTCCCGTGGTAGTCCTACACCCAGTCAACCACCTCGAAGTTACGGTCTTGACGTAGCGGTGACTACGGCACACGTGATAAGCGCACGGGTAGCTATCCCGCACTGGCACGCGATTAGTCGTTTCCGCTAGCGGGTACGCCTAAAGGTATAGCACGTAATAGTACAGGGCCTTGCCCTCTCAGAACAGGGATCTCGCCCCTCAGAGCAGAACAAGGGTCTCACCCCTCCACAGTCTGCGTACCCTCGTCCGACTATCCCGGTTTGCCTAGTGGGCCTAACAAGAGTCGGTGTAGGGTAGCTAGTCCTAAACCCGGGTCCCGTAGGGCGGCTAGCTCCCTCCCTACACTAAGTAGCACACCTCGGTACCACGTACGCGAGGGTCGAATAGGAGTTGGTGTAGAGTGTCTAGGCCTGATCGTGGGGCTCATCCCAACGGGTGGCTAGTACCCCTCTGCACTAAAGGGGCAGTGGCTCTCCTTGGTACTGCGTACATAAGGGCCAGCTCACTTCCCGTCTACAGTAGTTTTCCTCCTAATTCCCTGCAGGGTTCATGCTGGTATTCCTTTCGTTTCGTATTCCAAATTTTCAGATTTCTCTATTTACATTTCCGTTTCCATTCTTTAAAATAGATTGCTCATGATTTTTTAACTGACAAGGCATCACATTAAAATACTCAATACATTTGCTAGCATTTAAAGTTGTACATGCATCTCAAGTATACAATCTAGCTCAACCATACTCATTTGTTCCTGCCCTAGGGTTTATTCTCATCCTAGGGTTCTATATGTTTCTCAAGCAAATAGTATAGCTCAAACCATACTCATATGTTTCTGCCCTAGGGTTCATTCTCATTCTAGAGTTCATTCAAGTTATTTTAAGCATGCAGTTCATTTATTTAAATCATAATATTAATGTAAACCACTCTACCAGTAAATACGGGAGGAATGAGGGATCGGACTGCAGATCCTGTCGCCTTCGCAGCTCCCGCGTACTCGACTGGCAGGAGACCTATTCAATTGACCAACCACATCAAACAAGTTCAAAACTGTATACGAGTGACACTAATACGTAGAGAAACTCAAGCAGAAAGCAACGGTACTTCGTTTGTAGAAATCCAATTCCGTTTGGGCCCTAAACGGGCCAAAAACATGCACACTGCCCAAAATTAGACGTCTGGGTCTAATCCCAGACGTCTTAAAAGACCTCAACACTTACCCTGGGTTCCCTGCAGCTACCTCGGACGTCCGGACCCTTCCGCAATCGTCTAAGGTGAGTTCTAGACGTCAGACTCTCCTTCTGGTTGTTTGGAAGTATGGTTAGACATCTGGCGATGTGTCCAGACATTCGAAAGCACCTCGAAGGGTGCACCCCGAGCCTTTCCAACTCCCTGCTCCTTGCGTACGTCTGTGCAAACCATTAGAAAAGGCCGGACAAACACTGCGGTAAGGCCTGCATGGCCGTAACTGCACAAAAGCACATACCTTAGCACTATACGTGCTTTCAGACGCCCAGCTACAGCTCCGGATGTCCTTCTGCTACTCCAGACGTTTGGGAGATGCTCTAAACGACTGATACTGGAAAATAAGCAATACGCAGAACTTCTCCCGCGAGCTGACTCCTTCGCGAGCATGCCCGCAGGAGCTGCAGCAGTGCCTCCAGCAGCCAAGGTGCTTGCTCTCCAACTCCTCGCCCGCGCCCTCGACTCCTCCCACACGAGCTGCTTCGAGCTCCCGTGGCTCCCTCGCGAGCTCCTCCCATGCTCCCTCTCCCCTCTCCTTCTCCTCAGCGTTCCATCTCTCTCTCTCTCTCTCTTCGTCCTCTCCTCTCTCTACACTGGAGGGAAGGGAGGAAAGTGGACAACGAAAGTGGTGGCTGGTGGAGATGGATGGATGGAGTGGCGTGGGGTGATAACACCACGCAAGGGGGTAGTAATTAGGTTGAATATGGCCCATCTTTAGAATAAAAGACACAACATAAAGTAGAATAGGAGCATTGCATGCATCAAGTACCAAGATTGCTTACAAACTGCATTAATGGCCATTTGTGTAAAGCATGTGTCAAAGCAGGCCCCAGATGAGCAATTGGACCGCACGGATAGATTCAGAACAACGAACAGAGTCCAACGGACTCAAGATCGGCCAAATTCGACATCCGGAGCTCCCACAATGGGCCCAAGAAATTCTGACCGTTGATCTGGAGATCAACTGCCCAGAAAGTGCCACGTTGCCCTGGCCCCACCGCTCGGACGCCCTCAAGCCAGCCAAGGACGAATCTCGGCCGTTGATCTTCGATCGAACGGCCGAGATCCGCGCGCTCGCCCGCGGTCGCCGCGACAAAGCGCGGGCGTGGTGCAACGGCTAGCGCGTACGCCCGCATCGCAGTGACGCGCGTTCGAATCGTGCAGAGCGGAAATCAAGCGCGAGCGAAGGGCGCGGCAAAATTTGGCCGCCCGATCAGCAGCGGGCGGCCAGGATCGCGCCACGCGGCGCGATGACAGCTCCCGAGCGCCCACGCGCGCGCGCACGCCGGGCGGAAACACGCGCGCGCACGCGCGCCCCAGGCGCGATCTCAGCGCGGGCGCGGGAGGATCTCAGCCGTCCGATCTTCGATCGGACGGCTCTCGTTCAACGTCCACGGATCGCGCTTGGAGAGAGAGAGGGGCGGGCAGCTAACCGGCGGCAGGAGGGCTTCACCGACGTATCTGGAAGCAATTTTAGCGACGTTCTGGATGTCGCTAAAGCACATTCTTCTTTTAGGAAGCCCTTAACTCTATTTAAACCCCCTTCTACCACCATTCAAGGCATCCTCTCCCACTTGCAACTACTCCACTCCTCTCCTAGCTAGTTTTAGGCACTCTTGGAATCGCCGGAGACGACGAGCCGCCGACGGAGCCTCCTCCACCGCCGTGGCTGCCTCGTTGCTCTCCACTCTCTCTCTACCTCTCTCTCTCTCTCTTTTAAGCTTTCATTTACTTTTGTTGAAGTATGCATTTAATGTTGTAAACCATGAACTATGAATGCATGTTTAATGAAATTATTTTCCATTTAGTCACCATTTTAATTTCTGTTTAAAGTGTATGATCAAAACCAAGAGCCTTCTAACCCTAAACTCTCTCTATCTCTCTCTTTTCAAAACCATCTCTTTCGCAAGCAAAACTCCACCTTTTTCGTGACAACAAGTGGTAAACAAAATCCGATTTCCACGCCTCCCTGAGACCGACACTCGGACTCACCTCCGTTTACTTCTTTTAAAACTGACGTATCAAGTGTAACTATAACGACACCTCTTAACACACACGCACGAAGGCACGTCAGTTTTTGGTGCCGTTGCTGGGGAGGCAAAGGATTTGTTTTATCACCTCCATTCCACACTCATTCTCACATCGTCTAATGCCCTATTTTCCTTTTTACTTGACGGTTGCAGGAATTCGACGCATGGACGGCGAAGCGACGCATTCCACGACGGTAGCAAGGGAGTAGGCGCCTCGAGGACCGATAGTGAGTAACCTGTCTCTCATTGTTTGCTTGCGTGAAAAAGCTAAAAAAAATTGTAAAAGAAAAAACTAAAAAAAAATTGGCGTGGTGAATGATTGCTTGACCCACATTCTTAACACATCACCCTACAAAAAATGTACACTCTAATATGCGGAATAAACTCTTGGAGTGTTCTCTTCTTTTTCTCTTGAGAGGTGTTTGCGAAGCCACCGTGAGTTGACCTGGGTCGCACCACTCAACCCTAAAAACTGACTCATCTAATAGAAGCTGCACGATCTTTAGGATGAGCACACTAGGGTTTTAGAGCCTCTACAAAATAAAAGGAAATCTACTTTCACCAAGTTGTGTGCAGAACTTGACATGCCCACTGAAACTTGTTTGAAAACATTAAGACACGTCAACCCTAAAAAGTACTCAAGTAAGGATGAAACACTAAAAGACACTATATCTTAACAAATCCTTGCTTGAAAATCATGTTTTGCTAGAAGCACACACTTTGAAAGTGGAAAATTAAAAGGCACCACCCCAATCAACGCCTCATCACATCACCATAAGCACAAGCACTATCCTAGCCCTTTAAAACTGAGTAGACGTGCCCTAGGCAGGACTGAGTTAAGTCTCAAAAGGTGAGGTTTTGTCTGTTAGGCACTTGGCTTTCATTCCCTTGGTAGAATCTGGTGACTAGGCTGCGGGGCAGTGTCAAACGACCGCAGTTGTGGGGTCTATGGAACCGGAGGCGCAAGCGAAAGGAAGAACCTTCCCTGCAATCCCCTCGTAATCAACCTGGCCAGATTAGCCTTGGGAAGGGGAGTCCAGTGCTTACGGACTTAATCACCCTTTGTGAGATTTCTAGGTCTCCTAAGGAATACACCATAAGGATTAGGCTTGCGTGCTTGATTGAAACACATTTCTCGCATCTATCGCCCTCCGCATCCCCTCCTGTTCTTCTCTAGTGTATGCACAGGAGGCGCTCACTGCATCCCGAATTGTGTGTTTTGGGGCAGGAATCTAGGCGACGTAATTCTGTTGAAAACATGGCTGAACCTAGGGTAGATGAGGCTGAAGATCACCCCCTACCAGATGCTATGGCTATCATCCAGGCTCAAATCAATGCTAACCATCGGCTTCAGCAACAACAAATCCACACCATCATGCAAGCCATACAACGGTTACAGAACCCACAAGAACAATCACCACCTTTCAATGACATACTAGGACAACCACCACTTGATTTACCACCATTTCAGGACCAGCCAAGACCCCTCAGTGATTTCTATAACCCTTCTGCCATTAGAGTCAAGCCACACCTTAGGATCCCCGAAGGGGGAGACGATTTTGAGCTAAAACCTAATGTATTAAGTCTAATCCAGAGCCACTTTCATGGAAGCTCAAATGAAGACCCCTTTCAGCACCTAGAAGATCTCGACCGCATAGCAAGAATAGTAAAACCTAGGAACATTAGCCTTGACATTGTTCTAATCAAGATGTTCCCTTTCTCATTAAGAGACAAGGCTTCTCATTGGCTTAGAACCCTAGGTAGACCCATCACCACCTGGGAGGAACTGAGGCATGCATTTTTAAAGAAATTCTTCCCCATAGGAAAGACCAATGCCCTCAGAAGAGCTATCACTACCTTCACACTCCAGGGTGGGGAACAATTTCATGAGGCGTGGGAAAGATTCAATGAACTTTTGAGGAAATGCCCACACCACGAAGTTCCAAGGTGGCAATTGGCCCAGATCTTCTACCACGGTCTGGACAGAAACCTACGGAACTTTGTCGATGCCTCATGCGGGGGAAACTTCCTAAACAAAGACGAGGAGAGCACGTTTGAGCTCTTTGAGTCTATGAGCGAGAATTCGCTCAACAATGCCTCCATGAGCCAGTTTAATAGGTCCAGTCAACCCCGTGGCGGGATTTATGAGGTGCAAGCAAATTCTGGAATGGTTGACATGGACATCATTGCCAAAAAGTTGGATCGAGTGGAATTGGTGGACAAGAAGATTGATGAGCTTCTAAACCAGACCAGGAACCCCTTGCAGACTTTCTCCCTAGCAAAGGGAGCACATAATGTCGACCTAGTCCAACCCTTCACCCAATTGAACCTGGAACAACCCCTGACCACGTTCCAGGGAGGGACCTTTGCTCCCTCGACCCTTGATTACTCCCTTCCTTCTTCATCAACATCGGCTATTCTAGAAGATGTGCAAGCCGTCCAAGGATATGCAAAACCTGACCCTTTCTCCAACACTTACAACACCGACTAGCGTAATCACCCCAACTTTGGTTGGACAAACCAGAAACCACTGCAATTCCAAAACCAGCCCAGGCCAAACCAACAGCCACACTTGCCCCCCTATCAGCAAGGACCACCAGTTAGACCCCAATATAACCAGAATAGGGCGGCCCCTCCCCCACAAAACCAAATGGACACCCTAATAAAGATGATGGCTGACATGAACCAAAAACATCAGGAAGAAATGGCCTTGGTAAAGGGACAGTTAAGCCAACTCTTGGACTGTAAACAGCAAGGATCTCTACGCTCCCAACCACAACCGAACCCGCGAAACATAATTAACAGAGGCCCCAATTCGCAAGGGTTCCAAGGCAACCCAGGGTAGGCTCATATGGTCCAGCCGGCCCCACAAACACCTCCTGGGTTTGGCGCTTCTTCATCCTCGTCTTCTCAAGGATCACCCCATGGCCCCAATGCCTCTGCGAATGCGGTGACCTTGAGAAGCGGCACCAAAACGTAGGATCCCAAATGGCCAACTCTCCCCGAGACTTTACCTGCTAAGATACCCGACTTAGAAGAAGCACCAACCAAGGACCCAGACATGGAACCAATTCAGACACCCTATCCTGAGGCCCTGGAAACAATCAAGAGAAAAAAGAATACTGTGGAAACTGAGGAGCTGATGGAAATTTTTAAACAAGTACAGATTAATATTCCGCTTGTAGAAGCTGTCAAACACATCCCCACTTACGCTAAGTTCTTAAAAGATGCCTGTACACCCAAGCGTAAGCCGAGACCTCAAGCACCTAGGAAGGTTGTACTATCTGAGCAAGCCAGTTCCGTGATATCAAGCAACCTTCCACTCAAACGAACTGACCCAGGAGCGCCCCTGATTTCCTGCAACATCGGGGACATGACATTTGATAGAGCGCTCCTGGACCTAGGTGCTTCTATCAACCTAATTCCCACAACCTTGTACCACCAATTTGGTTTTGGGGAGCTGGCACCAACCCCTGTCACCATCCAGCTGGCGGATAGATCGGTGAAAACCCCGAAGGGGGTTGTCGAGGACGTGATTGTACGGGTCAAGTACTTCTATTTCCCAGTCGACTTTTTGGTGCTCGACATGGAAGTCCCTGAAAAATTACAGAACGCACCCATAATCTTAGGCAGACCTTTCTTAGCTACGGCTAAAGCAAACATCGATTGCGACATGGGATGTATGGAAATCGCCTTCGGAGACAGGAAAATGCAATTGGATATCTTCCGGGCAACAAAGTCTTTTGATTGTGATTACATTGAGGAACATGATCCCGTGGAAACTTTAATCGAGGAATGCCTTACCCTCAGTTCTGTCTCAGACCACCAAACCTGTAGTTCTGACCCGTCACCATCATTACCTGTGGACCTCTGTAAGGCTGAGTATCATCACATGACACCATTTGAAGAAATCGATGTTGATCAACTACCGCCCTTTCCATTCCCATCCACTGTGGTCCCACCCGCACCTGAACTTAAACCATTGCCCGAGAATCTCAAGTACGTCTTCTTGGGACCTGACCAGACCTTCCCAGTGATTATTAATTCCCATCTAACCAAGGATCAGGAACTAAGGTTGACTGCAACTCTTTCAGAACATCGGGCCGCCATTGGTTGGACCATCTCGGATCTAAGAGGAATTAGCCCCACCTATTGCACCCATAAGATTTACCTGGAAGACGGGGCCCGACCTTCCCGCCAGATGCAGAGACGGTTAAACCCTAACATGCGGGAGGTCATTAAAAAAGAAATTATCAAGTGGCTCGACGCCGACATCATCTACCCCATCTCTGATAGCCCCTGGGTGAGCCCCACTCAAGTGGTTCCAAAGAAGGATGGGCTCACCGTTGTCACTAATGATCATGGCGAATCCATCCCCACCCGCACCACCACCGCATGGCGGGTGTGTATTGATTATAGGAAGCTTAATGAAGCCACTAAGAAGGACCACTTCCCCTTGCCATTCATTGACCAAATCCTTGAAAGATTGGCAGGGCAGAAGTATTTTTGCTTCCTGGATGGATATTCAGGATATAACCAAGTCGCAATTGCTCCGGAAGATCAGGAAAATACCACATTCACTTGCCCGTATGGCACGTTTGCATTCCGTCGAATGCCGTTCGGGTTATGCAACGCACCCGCGACCTTCCAGCGTTGCATGCTAGCCATTTTTTCAGAAATGGTGGGTGAATACTTGGAGGTCTTTATGGATGATTTCTCTGTATTCGGGAATTCATTCGACCATTGTTTGAGCAACTAGGAGAAAATCCTGAAACGATGTATCGAGGTTAACTTGGTGTTAAGTTGGGAAAAGAGCCATTTTATGGTTCAAGAAGGAATTGTCCCCGGACACATCGTTTCGCATAGGGGCATCGAGGTAGATCGAGCTAAGGTTGATTTAATTTCCAAACTTCTTCCACCTAGTTCGGTCCGACAGATTCGCTCTTTCCTAGGACATGTTGTCTTCTACCAAAGGTTCATCACAGACTTTTCCAAACTTTCCAAACCCTTGACCGACCTTCTAGCTAACGACGCCACTTTCCACATGTCTCCTGATTGCATCCAGGCTTATCATACCCTCCGGGACTTAGTCTCCACCGCACCTGTACTTCAAACCCCAGACTGGTCCCAGGATTTTGAGATTATGTGTGACGCATCAGATTTTGCCATAGGCGCTGTCCTGGGACAAAGGCAAGACAAGAAGCCCGTGGTGATCTACTACGCGAGCAAAACGTTGGACGAGGCCCAACGTAATTATACAGTCACAGAAAAAGAGTTGCTCGCTGTAGTCTTTGGACTGGAAAAATTTCGATCATACTTGCTGGGATCCCACGTGACTATCTACACTGACCATTCAGCCATCCGGCACCTGTTTGCCAAAAAGGACGCAAAACCCAGGTTCATCAGATGGATCATGCTTTTGCAGGAATTTGACCTGGAAATCCGAGACAAGGCCGGATCGAAAAATGTGGTGGCTGACCACCTGTCAAGACTTCATCCAGACCACATTGGACCCTCCCTACCTCTATCTGATAACTTCCCTGATGAACACATCCTAGCCGTGCAAGACAAGAAAATGCCATGGTATGCTGACTATGTCAACTACCTGGTTATAGGACAAACCCCGCACAGCTGGTCCAGACAGCAACGGGACAGGTTCTTGGCTGAGGCCAAGCACTATTTCTGGGATGATCCCATGCTGTTTTGCCTCTGTGCTGATCAGATCATCAGGAGGTGCCTCCCCGAAGACGAAGTTCAGAGTGTGCTTTCCTTTTGTCATGACCAAGCGTGTGGCGGCAATTTCTCTGGCAAGAAAACAGCTGCAAAAGTTTTGCAGTCTGGATTTTATTGGCCGTCCCTATTCAAGGATGCACACATCTTTGCCAAGACTTGCTCACGATGCCAAACACTAGGGACCATGACCAAAAAAGATATGATGCCCCTTCAGCCCATTTTGATTGTCGAAATTTTCGACGTTTGGGGTATCGATTTTATAGGCCCCTTTCCGCCATCCAACGGCTTCGAGTACATCCTGGTCTCGGTAGACTATGTTTCCAAATGGATTGAAGCCGTCGCCACCCGACGATGCGATCACAAGACGGTCATGGACTTTGTGAAGAAGAACATCTTTTCCCGGTTTGGAATACCCAAGGCCATGATCAATGATGGTGAAAGCCATTTTATCCATTCCCAGTTTCGTGCCCTACTTAGAAAATACGAGGTAAACCACCGCATTGCCACCCCATATCATCCACAAACAAATGGGCAGACTGAGGTCTCAAACAGACAAATCAAGAACATTTTACAGAAGACTGTGAGACCTGACAGGAAAGACTGGTCCACACGACTTCATGATGCCCTGTGGGCATACAGGACCGCTTTTAAGACCCCGATAGGCATGTCACCTTACCGCTTGGTCTTTGGAAAAGCTTGTCATCTCCCTGTCGAATTGGAACACCGGGGTTACTGGGCTGTTAAGCAATGTAACATGGATCCCCAGTTAGCTGGTGCGCAAAGGACTCTTCAATTATCTGAGCTTGAAGAAATTCGTCGGGACGCCTTTGACAATAGTCGGCTATATAAGGAGAAAATGAAAGCCGTCCACGACCGACTCATTCATAGGAAAACCTTTGAGCCAAACCAACAAGTCTGGCTATTTGATGCATGCCTGAAACTCTTCCCAGGGAAACTTAGGTCCAAATGGACAGGACCATTTCGGGTGGTCAAACCCTATTCCAATGGGGCAGTCGAAATCGCCGATCTTAATACCGGGCACACCTTTACAGTCAATGGTCAAAGATTGAAGCATTTCCTGGCCCAGGTACCCCCCAAGGAAAGTGTCACCCTTTTTGAGGGCTGACACCAAGCACCGCCCAGCTGGAGGCGTTAAACTCAGCGCTTCCTGGGAGGCAACCCAGCGGATTCAGGCTGATCTGGTAGTTTACGTCACTCAGGTACTATCTTTTTGAACGCTTCTGCATCCATGCATCTGCCAATGAGGACATTGTCCAACTTAAGCATGGGGGGATGGTAAATTGCATAATCCTGAGCTTAATTAATCAGTCTGAATGAATAAATTAATTGATTAAAAAAAAAATTGAATTTAGGAAGAAAAACTTAGGCATTAGAAACTTGTCAATAGTGGGAAATAATACAAAAATAACTTAAACATTTAGACTTTTCAGGCCTTCAGGCTTAATCAGCCCTGGTGTCCATTAAAATATGGATTTAGCGGTGAATCCTTGCAACTTTAAGCTATTCTAATCCACCTAATAAATAAGGTAATAAGTATACGACTTATCAACTCACCCTCTAACTCAGGAAAACTTTGAGTCTAAGCATCTACACACATTTTTGCACAGACTCACTTCTCGGAGATTTTGACAGAAATTGGGTAGCTAATGAACTCTCTAGGGTGGTATGGCTGGCAAGTTGTCGTGGGTAACAGCCCATTGGCAGGTTGTCTAGAACCCAGCCACAGGCCATTTCTTTTTCGCTGCCTCTAGGTACATTTGAGATTAGGGAAGCCACCTACGAAAAAAAAAAAAATAAACCACACTTCATCGCACAAGTATGGCTGGCAAGTGATCGTGGGTAACAACCCATTGGTCGGTTGTCCAGAGCCCAGCTCAATAATTGCACAAAAAAAGACCAAAACACCTAAGGACTAAGCGGGGAAGTAGTACAAGCCGGGGAGATATACACTGGAAAATCCTTGTGTTGACCCCAAGTAAAATGAACGTATGGAGAAAGCTACCAATCGAACAAATACACCTTCAGGCAAAAATTTATTTTCTTTTCCGGTCACCTAGGGGCGTAGAAACTCGAAGTCTGTCTCAATTACCGTTAAGTGAGTCTATCACAACATTCACACCAAGATGCTTAGCACTTAGGGTTTTGACCGAGTTTTGGGTGGGTTGGGTAGCCGTAAAAAGTTACCAACCCACACTGAATTCCGAAAATTCTAAAAAGACATATATAGATATATACGTATACATATGTATAGTTATATATACAAAGCAAGGATTCGGGCGATTCATATTTTGGAAGACACCCGGGCGCTGCTTAGTCTTTGTAGATTAAGATCTTCTTGAAGTGTCTAAGTAATTACTTCTTGAATTCTCCAAAGAAATAAAGGCTAGAATAAACCTTGCTAGGGACTATCAAGGAGTAAACATGGGGGTATGACAACACCACGCAAGGGGGTAGTAATTAAGTTGAATATGGCCCATCTTTAGAAAAAAAGGCACAACATAAAGTAGAATAGGAGCATTACATGCATCAAGTACCAAGATTGCTTATAAACTGCATTAATGGCCATTTGTGTAAAGCATGTGTCACAGCAGGCCCCAGATGAGCAATCGGACCGCACGGATGGATTTAGAACGACGAACAGAGTCCAACGGACTCAAGATCGGCCAAATCCGACATCTGGAGCTCCCACAATGGGCCCAAGAAATTCTGACCGTTGATCTGGAGATCAACAGCCCAGAAAGTGCCACGTCGCCCCAGCCCCACCGCTCGGACGCCCTCAAGCCAGCCAAGGACGAATCTCGGCCGTTGATCTTCGATCGAACGGCCGAGATCTGCGTGCTCGCCCGCGGTCGCCGCGACAAAGCGCGGGCGTGGCGCAACGGCTAGCGCGCACGCCCGCATCGCAGCGACGCGCGTTCGAATCGCGCGGAGCGGAAATCAAGCGCGAGCGAAGGGCGCGGCAAAATTGGGCCGCCCGATCAGCAGCGGGCGGCCAAAATCGCGCCACGTGGCGCGATGACAGCTCCCGAGCGCCCACGCGCACGCCGGGTGGAAACACGCGCGCGCACGCGCGCCCGAGGCGCGATCTCAGCGTGGGCGCGGGAGGATCTCAGCCGTCCGATCTTGATCGGACGGCTCTCGTTCAACGTCCACGGATCGCGCTTGGAGGGAGAGAGGGGCGGGCAGCTGACCGGCAGCAGGAGGGCTTCACCGACGTATCTGGAAACGGTTTTAGCGACGTTCTGGATGTCGCTAAAGCACATTCTTCTTTTAGGAAGCCCTTAACTCTATTTAAACCCCCTTCTACCACCATTCAAGGCATCCTCTCCCACTTGCAACTACTCCACTCCTCTCCTAGCTAGTTTTAGGCACTCTTGGAATCGCCGGAGACGACGAGCCGCCGACGGAGCCTCCTCCACCGCCGTGGCTGCCTCGTCGCTCTCCACTCTCTCTCTACCTCTCTCTCTCTCTTTTAAGCTTTCATTTACTTTTGTTGAAGCATGGATTTAATGTTGTAAACCATGAACTATGAATGCATGTTTAATGAAATTATTTTCCATTTAGTCGCCATTTTAATTTCTGTTTAAAGTGTATGATCAAAACCAAGAGCCTTCTAACCCTAAACTCTCTCTATCTCTCTCTTTTCAAAACCGTCTCTTTCGTAAGCAAAACTCCGCCTTTTTCGTGACAACAAGTGGTAAACAAAATCCGATTTCCACGCCTCCCTAAGACCGACACTCGGACTCACCTCCGTTTACTTCTTTTAAAACCAACGTATCAAGTGCAACTATAACGACACCTCTTAACACACACGCACGAAGTCACGTCATGGGGGTGGTGGGGGTTTAAATAGAAGAGCTTTAGGGTTTGGGGTGAGGAGAGAGAGGTGAGTGCGCGTGCAGCGCGTGCGTGGAAAAGAAGAAAGGTACGGTTCTTCTACTTTCGGACGTCCAACACTCCGTTCAGACGTCTGGACATACGTTTGACGGCTAATCCAGACGTATGTACAGACATCTGACGGCTAACTCAGATGTCTTAAATAACTCATAAAGGTAACGGGTCATTTCACTCTGTCTCTTTGATTGCGTAAGAAATAAAAGCTAGTCTTCCCCTAGTATTTAAAGGGTTGACCTCCCTCGGTTGTGGGCCACCTTTTATGTTCCCACAATCTCAGGATTGCTGCTAAAAATAGCATGTCGTGCTATAACCGACAAGCGATCGCAAGTTAGCTCCGTATTCCGCATGATTCCTTCTCAGTGGCAGTGCCAAGCCTGTCGATTGGTGGTTTTTCGAACCTACGGTGACCTGTCATCCTATCAGGAACGCAGGTCCGGGTAAATGGGTCCGCCCTGAGATGCAGGGTTTTCATTATTTGTCGGGCAGTCGGATCCTCCGCGCAACACGACTAATGGGATGATTTTTCTCCCCTTATCAGTGGGTTATTTCTTTAAATTGGAGATAATTCAGTAATTGGTTGCCAGGCGAGGTTAATCTAGGTTACAATGGGTTAACCTGGCTAGATAACTCCTAGGTTTGATGCAAGATAAGTTGTCCTATAGGTTAACTCTCGTTGTCTCCCATCTCACAGAAAGGAAGCAAGTCGTAGTTATCCCACTACACAAAGAGGATAACCCTCCAGATTATCTCACTGCTTTCCAAACAGTCACATAAATGATAAATCTTAGCACAAACTAAACATGAACCAAGAAGGCATGTAGAAAGAAAACCACCGTAAAACCCAAAATGTAAAGGTAATCTACCAAACGTTTCGACAAATCCTGCACTGCAACAAATCCTACACATCAACGACGTACAGCGGCAACAACATGGGACTAGGTCACAAAATAAGGATGAGCTAATCGGCTTAGTAGAGAATAAACGACTACTGTATCTCAATAAAAATAGGGTAGTGTACAGTTTCACTACTTGGCTAGCTAGATCCCTAGCTCGCACCCAACACCCTAGTGATCAAACTACATTTTCTATTGCCTATGAATATACTTTGCTAAGTTTTGAGCCAATTAAGTTAAAAGCATGATCATACAACATTCATTTAGCATGTTTTACATTTTAGATAGGCATGCATCCAATTTTGTATAATTTTCTGTGATCTGCACTGATTAATATTTTGTGACCACAGGATTGAAGGTTAAGAAAAAGAGGGAGGAATAAAGGAAGAATTGAAGAAATTGAGCTGGAGATTTGAATTTAAGAGTTTCACAGATCCCAAGCTCCAACTCAACAAAGCAAAAGCAAACTATCCTACCTCAGCAATAAATGAGCTCCTCCACTTCATTTATTAAGCTCCAGCTCCACTCCACCTAGAGCCACCTTTGCACATCTCCCATGGCACATTTAAGTTTCTTTCCCCAATTCCAACAAAGTCACCCTCATTATAGATGCACATTTCACCACACCTATATCCCTCTACCAATTAATAGCCACTCAACTCAATTCCAAGACATTATCATTAATCTCAACACATCTACCCATAACCATAATTGTTGGTACACCACCTCTATATAAGACCATCCATTCCACCATTCCAAATCAACTTTGGCAATCCCATCTCTTGAGCACTAAAGGAGAAAGGAAGGGCCTAAGGACTGCCAATCCATCGCCATTTCATTCCATCACCATCATTTCACGCCATCATCTTTGAGGAAATTGGGCTGGAGTTCTTCTTCATCCACACTAAGGAGGAGTAGGGAGGAGCACGTCCCTCTCTTGGTGGAAGCTCGCTTCTACGTGGAAGAGGAGAGAAGGAGCATCATCGTCTACACCATCATCTGAGAATCCTCTTTCATAAACTTTCTTCTCTTTACTTTCTTGCATATGTTTTTTCGGTAGTTTTTTTACTTTTGTAAGCATTTTCTTGTTGTACATGAAATATTATGGTAATGAAAGTTATATTTCTATTTCATCTTTGATTTTGTTCGTCGTGTGAATTTGCTTGATAGTTAATTATAATCCACCCACCATGATGCTTGTGAGTTCAATTGCTACGTCATCTTCATATTCTTTAACTTCGTTCGTTTGTTGAAAGTAGCTGATATTATCTCTTGTAACAAAAAAAATTTGACTTGCATTTTTTTTTTCTTATTGAAAAAGACAAAAAAATCATAAAACCAAAATATCAAAAAGAAACAAGGCATTAAATGTTAGGTTTTCAAACCAACACTTTGCTTCGTCATGAATCGACTTGACTTGCCACTACACAAGTCGATAAAAATATTTAAAAGTTGAACTTTCATTACGTGTTGCAATGACATAAAAATCACATCTTTTAAAATCGTGTTTCGATTCGTTCACCTAGGTTCCAACTCCTTAATCTAGTTTAACCCTACCAACCACTGTGGTCCAAACCCAATTAATCCTTCACCTTGATTAATGCTACACGCTTTAACATGACTATCCTGACGATCCTAGATCCTGTCACCTACCACTCCACTCCCTGGAGTGATAAATCAACCCTTCCTATAGAAGGAGATCTTGAGGCACCTTCTCGAATGGTGCACTTGTACAATAACCCCCTCCTTCGCCAGAGAAAAGATTAGAGCACTCATGTCTACCAGTTAAAGGATATTCGCTCCAGTCGCTAGAACGTTGACTGTACTTGAAGTCCCTAGAAAGCTATTCCACATAAGACATTCTCGAGCACTCAGTCTAAATGATTTAGCAGGAGCGACTTCTCGCTTCTCTAGATCGAACCCTAAAAAGCTATTCCACACAAGATTATGCATTTCCTAATGTCGGAGGTCCCTGGAAAGCTATTCCACACATGACCCCCCACCCCCCCCCCCCCCCCCCCCCATGGATTGTTGTTAAGATTCTTAGAAGGTTATTCCACACAAGATCCCACGTGCACTTGCCCGTTTGGATCCTTGGAAGAGAATTCCACATAAGATTCTCATGATCCTCGTCACTCAAGATCCTTGGAAAGTAAAATGACCCTTTGCCTTTTTAGTCGGATAAGACGTATGAAGTTTCAGTCAGACGTCTGTCCAGACATCTGGACACATGCCCGGACGTCTGAAAGTGAGGTTTTCGTACGTCCCTTTGCGCTCTGTGCACGGGCGACGCGTAGAAGCCTTTCTCTTCCCTTCACCCTCACCTCCTAAAACCCTAAACCCATCCTATATAAACTCCCCTTCCCTTCTTCTCACCCCCTCACCACCAGCCACCACCACCTCCAACATCCTCCCTGTGCAGCAGTGGCGAGGGAGAGTGAGAGGGTCGAGAGGGAGGGCGAGAGGGTGAGCGAGGGAAAGAGGAAGGAAGAGCGTGGAAGGTCGGAGGACCTTCGGGAGCTCGGTGGAACTTGCACGGCCGGCGACGGGCGCACGCGCTAGGAGGAAGGGCTCGGGGAGGCGGTCTCCCAGCCTTCTGTAGCTGCTGAAGCTGCTGCGGTGTGCTGCAAGCAGCGTTGCAAGGAAAAGAGCGTTGCGGAACAGGTTCTGGTATTGGAAGTTTTCCAGTATCAGACGTCTCGAGTATCATCCAGACGGCTGGCGAGGCACCAGGACGTCTAGAGCTGAAGTTGGACGTCTGAAAGCACATATCACACGAGGTGGGGACTTTGGGAAAGCACGCGATGCACTTTTCCAAGTACTTTTGGACGTTTGATCACGTCGCCAGACGTCCGGAGGTGCTTCTAGATGACCAGAGGTCTTGTTCGACGTCTGGAGCTGCCCCCAGATGATCGCAGAGGAAGTCTGGACGTCTGAAGTATCCGCAGGAAGTGCAAGGTTACCAGCCGGTGGCGTGTTCGAGGCCCACGGATACGACAAGATCTGCGGCACAGGCCCTCACTCCTCCCGTGATACCTGGTAGAGTGGTTTAATTCAATTGTTAATATTTAAATAAGAATGTACTTGTTTTGAAATAATTGGATCGAACTCTAGGATGTGGAATGAACCCTATGGTAGAAATGTATGAGCCTGTTTTGAGCTGTACTGTTTACTTGAATGCATGTTTAAAATAAATTTCCAGCAAATGGTATTAGCATAATTATGAGATGCACGTAAAAATACGAGTTGCCTGTATGTAATGAGAAAGTGAACGATGAAACCATAAGTTACATGTAAATGATTGAGAATTAAATTGTGAAAACACGAGCTGTCTGTATATGGATAAGGAACGAGTTATGAAACATGAGATTTGAATATGGATAAATGAGATGAATAATGAGCGTGAACCCTATGGGGAATGAGGAGTAGAACTCCTGTGTATGAAAGGAATCTGGAATGTAGATGGGAAGTGAGCTGGCCCTTGTGTACATGATACCAAGGAGAGCAACTGTCCCTTTTAGTGTAGATGGGGAGTCAGCCAACTCTTGGGTTGAGACCCGGGGTAGGACTGGACACTCTACACCGACTCCTGTTGGCCCTCGCATATGTGGTACCGAAGTGAGCTACTAGTGTAGGGAGGGAGCTAGCCGCCCTACACCAACTTTGTTAGGCCTGCTGGGCAAATCGGGGTAGTCGGATGAGGGTACGCAGACTGTGGAGGGGCGAGACCCCCTGTTCTGAGAGGGAAAGACCCTATATTATTCCGTGTTGTACTTTGGGCGTACCCGTACCAGAAACGACTAACCGCGTGCCAGTGCGGGGTAGCTACCCGTGCACTTATTACGCGTGCCGTGGTCACTGCTACGTCTCGACAGTGACCTCGGGGTGGTTGACTGGGTGTAGGACTACTGCGAGGGACTCTCCCGGCCAGGAGAGCACCACGTGTACCTCCTACTCCACGGAAAAGACTGCAATCAAGATCGTTCCCACGAGGAACAAGTAAGATCAAGAAATACTTGGATACTTTGAGAAATAGATGAACCAGAAACACATAAATGAGAAAAACCTGCTTGTTATTTTTACTTTACTTGCACATAAATAATGTAAACAACACTCTACTCAACGTTCGCTGACTCCGTCTTTCTGTAACCCTGTTCAGGACCAAGAGTTGAGCAGCTCGAGTTTCCGGCTGCAGAGGCAGCTGGACCCAGCCGAGTCCATTCCAGCTCTTTTGTTTCTGCTGTAGTTGTGAGTACCGAACCCTTGAGCTATTGTTCCTGTTACTTTCTGTTTTCTTTCCGTTGTTGTTGTTGTGATGGCATATACTATTTTGAGACAGTTGTTCTACTTTTGTTTACCGCCTCGTTCTTTCCTTCTGCATGTGTGAATGTGGTTTATTTCCCTGCTTTTGGTTATTTCTCGTTGGACGACTAGGTCTTGGGATTAGTCGAGGTGAGCCGGTCTCGAGTCCTGTAGGGGTCTAGGAACCGGGTCATAACAAGATGGTATCAAAGCAAGGTCATCACAAGAAATGAAGCAATTGGTCCGAGAATAACCACTCACGTGCATATAACTAGGATAGCCACCACAATGTACCGCTTTGATATTCGTTTCTGAGTCTTTTTCTCGATGTAATCCTGTATCGTTGACAACTCTTATTCTATCTCTTGCGTCTATTTGCAGGAGATGCCTCATCGGGGAGTTCCTGAGGTAGGCCGTGGTCGTGGCCATTGACGAGGTCGGAGGGGCGGACGTGCCGGACCTAAGGCACCACTTGACCCACCTCTCGTCTAAGGCGTTCAGGCCCAGGATCTTACCAAGCTGATCAGAGACATCGTGAGAGAGGAGCTCCACCAGCCTCCTCGGGCACCTCTTCCTGAGGATGTTGAGGGGGAGTCCTCGGTGGGATAGAGAGACCGTCGCAGCGCCAGACGAGAAGGAGGGGGAGGGGGTGGTCCTCCACCACCCCCACCACACTCTGACACTTCCGAGCATGAGCCCTCATTGCCTGGAGGCGTGTCCGTTCCCCCACTGTAGCTACTCCACGATCTTTTCAGATAGTTCCGGAAGCTGAAGCCCCCCTCCTTCAAGGGGGATGAGAGCCTGTCTGAGGCAGAGGACAAGCTGGAGCAGATAGAGAAGGTGTTCGACACCCTTCACCCTCCTACGGAGTGCTGCGTACCAGCTAGAGAGCACAGCACATAGGTGGTGGAGGAGAGTTAGAGGCCATGAGGGGAGAGAGCCGACGTGGGACCAGTTCGTGGCTCTCTTCTACGAGCAGTACTTTCCACAGACTTGGCAGGACTAGAGGAGGCGGGTGTTCCACACTCTCCGCCAGGGAGCATTGACGATTAATGCGTACCGCACGCATTTTCTGGAGCTCTCACGTTTCGCCCCGACAGTTGTGTCTTCTGAGGAGCGCCTGTAGAGGTTTACTGAGGGGCTCCGACCTGTTATTCGGGGGTATGTCTAACCCCTGAAGTTGATCACTTTCTCTCATGTGGTTGAGGCAGCCATAACTTACGAGGAGACCAACCCGGCTGCGCGAGACACTGACAGCAGACGAAAGAGACCCTACCAGCTAGAGTACTCTCAGGGCCATCGGAAGAGGAAGCACATGGTGCTCGCAGGAGAGTCGTCTCATTCTGCGGGGCCACCAGTGGCCTTTGGGGGCCCCTGACAGAGGCTAGTTGCCAGCATCGGATCCCCGCCCAGCCGCCAGCAGGGACCGACGGAGGGAGGAGGTCATGTACCCCTCTGCTACCAGTGTGGCCAGCCGCGCCATATCAGGAGGGACTACCCATCTAAGGCCAGAGCACAACAGATGCTCCACACACCGAGTGCTAGAGGTCGAGCTAGCGGTCGTGGTCACCAGGAGTGTGGGGGAGGACAGTAGTCACGAGGAGGGTACTGGCCAACTGCTGCTCGCCCGACCCAGAGTGTAGCTGCTTCGTCTGCACCGAGAACTAAGGGGCGCATCAACGCCCTAACAAACAGAGATGCCAGGATTCGGGTTCAGTGGTGGCAGGTATGGTTACTGTTTCTGGCATATTAGTGTACGTACTTTTTGATTCCGGTGCCATCCACTCCTTCGTCGCTACGAGTTTTGCCGTCAATTTGAGACAGGGCAGTGTACTATTAGAGGATCCATTTGTGATCAAAGGCCTAGGTGGCCAGTTGTTTGTAGCCAAGGAGGTCTACACGGACCGCGAGGTCAGTATAGGGGGACACAGCCTCCCCGCTGACCTGATAGTGATCGTGATGGAGGACTTTGGTGTGATCCTAGGGATGGACTGGTTGTTAGCCTATCACGCCTTGGTGGACTGTTTCGGGAGGAAGATCATATTCCCCATACCGGAGCTGCCTCCCTTTGAGTTTCACGGCCAGCCGGTGGGCAGAGGTTTCGGATGCATCTCCGCGCTTCGGGCAGCGTGACTTTTGAGCCAGGGGTGTGAGGGCTTCTTGGCTTGTGTAGTGGCAGAGCCTAGCCCCGTGGCTGACTTTTAGAGTATTTCGGTGGTTTGCGAGTACCTCGAAGATTTTCCAGAGGAGCTGCCAGGACTACCGCCTGAGCGTGAGATCGAGTTTGAGATATCACTGGTACCAGGGGCCAGCCCCATTTCTACTGCACCATACCGGATGGCACCACTTAAGTTGCGAGAGCTCAAGTCACAGCTACAGGACCTGTTGGAGAAGGGCTCTGTGAGGGCCAGTGCATCCCCATGGGGAGCCCCTATGCTGTTTGTGAAGAAGAAGGACGGTACCCTGCGACTTTGTGTCAACTACCGATAGCTGAATAAGGTCACTGTCAAGAACAAGTATCCACTGCCAAGGATTGACGACCTCTTCGACCAGTTGCGAGTTGCCACAGTGTTTTCCAATATAGATCTGAGGTCAGGTTACCACCAGTTGAGGATCAGGGAGACCGACGTCTCCAAGATAGCTTTCCGTACCCGGTACGGGCACTACGAGTTCTTGGTCATGTCATTTGGGTTGACCAATGCCCCTGCTGCCTTTATGGATTTGATGAACCGTGTTTTGAGGCCGTACTTAGGCCAGTTTGTGATGGTGTTCATCGACAACGTACTCGTTTACTCGTGAGATCAAGCGCAACATGGACAGCATTTACGCATGATCCTGGATACCTTGAGGCGACACATGCTGTATGCCAAGTATAGTAAGTGTGAGTTTTGGTTGAGATAGGTGACTTTCTTGGGCCACGTGATTTCAGGAGATGGATTGGCTGTGGATCCAGCCAAGGTAGAGGCCGTACTCAGGTGGGAGAGGCCATGCATAGTGACAGAGATACGTAGCTTTTTGGAACTGGCAGGTTACTACCGGCGATTTATCAGAGGATTCTCTTAGATCGCGCGTCCTATGACCCAGCTGACCTAGAAGGACGTTTCCTTTGCCTGAATGGATGAGTGTGAGGCGTGTTTTTAGTAGTGGCGGTTTCGTGGTTTACACCGATGCTTCGTTGCTGGGGTTAGGGGGTGTGCTCATGCAGCGGGGTCACATTGTTGCTTATGCTTCGCGGCAACTAAAGCCTCATGAGCATAGCTACCCTACCCATGACATAGAGCTGGCAGTAGCTATCTTCGCGCTGAAGACATGGGGCACTACCTTTACGGTGAGACTTTTGAGATCTTTACAAATTATAAGAGCCCCAGGTACTTGTTTGACCAGAAGGAGCTTAACATGAGACAGAGACGTTGGTTAGAGCTCCTGAAGGACTACGACTGAAGCATCTCCTACCACCCAGGGAAAGCCAATGTGGTGGCCGAAACATTGAGCCGGAAGGCTCCCGCCCACTTGGCTAGTTTACAGGCACAAAGTTGGAGACTCATGGAGGAGTTGGGCAGTTGGCGACCCCGGGAGCCACGGGGGTATTGTGGGGCAGTGACAATGATGCGGTAGACACGACCGAAGCTTATAGATCGCATCATCACTTGACAGATAATCGATCCGTACTTACAGATGCTGCGAGACCGGGTGTTGATAGGGGATCCATTAGACTTTTCCTTCTCAGATGAGATCCTACGTATGAGGGGACGTTTGTGTGTTCCTAGGGATGAGGAGTTGTTCAGAGAGCTTCTGACAGAGGCATACAGGTTCAGGTTCACCATACATCCCAGGAACACAAAGATATACCATGATTTGCGACGCGACTTCTGGTGGAGAGGGATGAAGCAGGATGTTGGTGAGTTTGTTCAGTAGTGTTTAGTATGCCAGCAGGTAAAGGCCAAGCACTAGAGGCCTGCAGAGCCATTGCAGCCACTTCCTATGCCAGAGTGGAAGTAGGAGAGCATCACTATGGACTTGGTGGTGGGTCTATCAGTTACCTAATGGGGACACAACACAATTTGGGTGATCGTAGATCGGTTGACGAAGACGTCATAGTTTCTGCTAATTCGAGTCACTTTTGGGCGAGCACAGCTAGCAGAGCGATACATCAGAGATGTGGTGCGCCTACACAGAGTCCCATGTGAAATCGTATCTGACAGGGATACTTGTTTTACTTCCCAATTCTGGGCTGAGTTTCAGCAGGCCTTGGGGACACGTTTGAGGTTCAGTATCGCTTACCACCCCCAGATGGATGGACAGTCAGAGAGCACCATATAGACACTTGAGGACCTTCTGCTCACCTGTGTGCTAGACTGGAGAGGTTCCTGGGAGGAGCATTTACCCCTGGTAGAGTTTGCATACAATAACAGTTACTACTCGAGTATCGGCATGGCACCTTACGAGGCTCTATACGGACAAAGGTATACTGTACCCTTGAGTTGGGTCGAGGTGGGGACCAAGTGGGAGGTTGGTCCTAGGCTGATCCAACAGAGTCAAGAAGCGATAGAGCAGATTCACAGATGATTCTGCACTGTCAGGAGTAGGCAGAAGAGCTACGCAATGTCTCTTGAGTACCACCAATCCCTAATAATGCCTCCTCAATAAAGTTCATGAATGTATGCTAGCTTGTGTTGTGTTGAAAAAAAAATTATACATAGAAAAAAAAGGGAAGAAAAAAAATGAAGAAAAAATTTAGTGTTTATTTTAGTTGCATTGAGGCAATACCACCAAATAAATTTGAGATCCACCAAATAAAGCCTTAACCTATATTTCTGTGTTTCTGACCGCCCGAATACTGGCTGAGGAATTCCAACTTAGTGTTAGGGTTAAGGAACTCAATTAAAGTGTTAATGCCAAGTGAGACCACCAAATACAGATTATACGTGAGAATTTGGTGAGATTGTGAACTCTAAGAAAAAAAAAACAAAGTAAGAGAGAATGAATACAAAGGAACCAAGAAAAGAGTATAGTTTTTCTCGTCTTTCGCTAAGTTGAGTTACTTGATAATCAGGGAATTTAGATTCTGAAGTACTAATTTCTATGTAGCACAAGTGAGAGTGAGCCACCAAATAAACACCCGCATCCCTCAGACATTCTCTACCCAAGCTTAAAGCCGGGGTGGAATTCATAAAATATCTTGAATACCCCGAGGGAAGAAGTCCGCCTATCCCGCTAGAATTTTACTATGGGTTAAGTACATGCTTTAGAGGTGAATCAGGTCTTTCACTCGAATCAGTTGCAAAAGATACGTAGCGGCACTTTCACATTTGTTTGGATTTCTAGAACATAAGATGAAAACATAAAGGAGAAAAATCTTTAGCCATACACTTGATAAAATAATCAATCTGTTACAACCCGATTCCCGAATCCCTACAAGACCCAAGACTGGCTCGCCTCGACTAATCTTAAGACCCAGTCGTCCAATAAGAAATAACCAAAAGTAGGAAAGTAAACCACATTAACATATGCAATATAACTAAGCAGAAGAAATGTACAACGCAGTAAAGGAAAGTAAATCTCCTATTTCGTTACTTGCCACCGCAACAACAAAAATAATGGAAAGCGGAAGTAAACAGGAGAGTCAAACAGTAACTATCAGTCCAATACTTACTACAACAATAAATGAACGAACATGAAGTGTTGAAAACTACGGCTGGACTCGACTAGGCTCAGTACCCTTTGCAGCCGAAAGCTTGGGCTGCTCAACTCCTAGTCCTAAACAGTATTATGAAAAGACAGAGTCAGCGAACGTTAAGTAAAGTGGTATCTATACTATCTAAAATAGAAAAAGCAACATGTTTAATTCTCTTTTCTATTTATCTGTTTTATGTGTATTTCCTTTTCACCCATTTTTCTCAAACATCCAGATATTCTTGATCTTGCATGTTCCTCGTGGGGACGATCTTGATTGCAGTCTTTTCCGTAGAGTAGAAGGTACACGTGGTGCTCTCTTAGCCAGGAGAGTCCCCCGTGGTAGTCCTACACCCAGTCAACCACCCCGAGATCACTGTCCAGACGTAGCGGTGACTACGACACGCGTGATAAGCGCACGGGTAGCTACCTCGCACTGACACGCGGTTAGTCGTTTTCGTTAACGGGTACGCCCAAAGTACAGCATGGAACAGTATAGGGCTTTTCCCTCTCAGAACAGGGGTCTCATCCCTCAGAACCAAACAGGGGTCTCGCCCCTCCACAATCCATGCACCCTAGTCTGACTACCCTGGTTTTCCCAGATGGCCTAACAAGTTTGTGTAGGGTGGCTAGTTGAACCGCAGGCCTCGTGGGATGGCTAGATCTCTCCCTACACTAGTAGCTCACCTCGGTACCGCATACACAAGGGCCAACAGAAGTCAGTGAAGAATGGTCAATCCTAACCTCGGGTCTCAACCCGAGGGAGGCTAGCTCCGCTCTATACGAAAAGGGGACAGTTGCTCTCCTTGGTACCACGTACTCAAGGGCTAGCATACTTCCCGTCTACATTCTATGTTTCCATCTATCCATAGGTGTTCTACTCCTAATTCCCCGTAGGGTTCATGCTCATGTTCACCTCATTTATTCTGATCCAGATTTCACCATTCATAATTCATCTCTCATGAATATACAGGCAGCTCATGTTTCCATAATTCGATACATGCACTGGTGATTTCACAGGTAATTGCTTATAAATTATAGGCAGCTCATAATTATAATACAGACAATTGCTAACAGTTTATCTCAATCATGCATGCAAGTATATTATACAGCACAAATAGTTCATTCATTTCTCTATCCTAGGGTTTATGCCACATCCTAGGGTTCCATTTGGCTATTTTCACAAGCACATTATTATTTAAATATTATTGACAGAATTAACCACTCTACCAGGCAAAACGAGAGTAATGGGGGCTCGAATCGCAGACCCAGGCATCTCTGTGAGCCCCAAACACGCAGCAGTATGAAACCCTATACTAGGGAATACATCACAAAAGGAGAGTTTAGAACAGTGTACAAAGGACTCTAGTACGTAGAGAAACTCGCAAAGAAAATACAGGTATTTTGTTTGCATAAAACGAACCCTGATCAGACCCCAAACGAGTAATAACGTACCTACTGTTCAAAATCAGACGTCTGGGGATACTCCCAGACGTCTTAAAAGGTGCTAGATCCTTACCTTAAGTTCCTGTGGTATCCTCAAATGTCCAGGCCTTCTCTGCGATCGTCTGAAAGCAGTTCCAGACGTCGGACAATGCCTCCGGTCGTCTGGATGCACCTCTGGATGTCTGGTGATGTGATCAGACGTCCAAAAGTGCATGGGAAAGTGTTTCACGCTCCTTCCCAAGGCTGCTTTGCATACGACAATCGCAGGCCCCCAAATCAGGCCAAACCATGCATCTGCGGTGAAGCCTTCATGGCCGTAACTGCGAAAAAGAACGTACCTTGCGATATAAGTGCTTTCAGACATCCAGGTACCCCGTTAACCATATGAACTCCACTCCAGACGTCTGATACCAAAAAACTTCCAGTTTCAGGAACTCCTTCCAGCACTCTCTGCTCGCTCCGCCTCATGTCATCGTAGCTCCAGTCGCTGCAAAGGGCCGGGAGGTCGCCTCCCCGAGCACTCTCCTCCTCCCGCACACACCTGCGGTGGTCGTGCGAGCTTCGCCGAGCTTCCAACGAAGCTCCCTGACCTCGGCCTCCTCCTCCCGCGCTCTCCTCCTTCTCCTTCTCGCTTGCCTCCTCTCGCCACTCCCGCACAGCTTTGAAGGTGGTGGTGGCTGGTGTGTGGAGTGGATAGGAGAGGGGAGGGGTTTATATAGAAGGCGTGGGGGGTTAGGGTTTCGGAAAGAATAGGAAGGGAGAGAGGAGAAGAGGGTCCTGCGCGCCGCCCACGTGCAGGGCGCAGTATGCGTTTAAAAATTTCATTTTCAGACGTCCAGGAAAGGGTCCAGACGTCTGGACAGACGTCTGACTAAGACTCCAGATGTCTTAAAAGGCTAAAAGTATGACGGGTCATTACACAATCCCTTAGGGATCCTTCTGTGAATAATTTAGTTTTGCATTTGCTGGGGAATAACATGATTTATAACTTGATAGAATAACCCTTCCTTGGCCAGAGAAAAGATTAGAGCACTCATGTCTACCAGTTAAAGGATACTCGCTCCAGTCACTAGAACGTTGACTGTACTTGAAGTCCCTAGAAAGCTATTCCACATAAGACATCCTCGAGCACCCAGTATAAATGATTTAGCAAAAGCGGCTTCTCGCTTCTCCTGATCGAACCCTAAAAAGCTATTCCACACAAGATTATGCATTTCCTAATGTCAGAGGTCCCTGGAAGGCTATTCCACACAAGACCTCCCCCCCTCGAATTGTTGTTGAGATTCTTGGAAGGTTATTCCACACAAGATCCCACGTGCACTTGCCCGTTTGGATCCCTAGAAGACAATTCCACATAAGATTCTCATGATCCTCGTCACTCGAGATCCTTGGAAAGCTATTCCACACAAGATCTCGAGGTACCTCTCGTCGACTTGGACTCAAGGCAAACCCAGGGCCTCATCGCTATGATGGCACCTAGTGAAACCCCAACCAGGAGCTACTTCAATTCTGAGGCTGACCTCTGATAGCCTCTAGCTACCCAACTCCTGGGTCTCCAACTCATGATAGTGAACTCACAATTCACAAGGTCCCGATATCTCACCTTATGAGGTCACCTATTTCACCAATTCGCTCCTTAGACCTTTCCCCTAATCAATACCGGATCAAGCAACCTTAGAGATCTATTGGATCACCTGGGATCATACCCATGACCTTAGAATCAAAGCATTCAAGTTATTAGACTCTAATCAAGTCATTGATGTCATCATGTGAGGTTCAATATGTTACTTAGCTAATTTGAGTCCCTTTCAATCCATATAGAGAGCTTCAAGCTTAATTAAAGACACCCTACACCCATCTAGAGTTTTTTTGCAATTTAACCATTCCCCATCTATTAGAGCACCCACTAAAACCCCAAATAGGTTCTAGATTAGGTCCTAACACTCCTTAGGATTAATAAAGTTAGAAACCCTAAGTTCAATCCAACTTATAGCCCCAATAGGCCACCCTCCAACAGCCACCTAATTTAGATCAGGCTGCAACAGTCGACCAAACTTGCAAAATCATGATTGTAAGCCCCAAAACTCACACTTAATACATCCAATTCTCAAGAAACTTTGATCACAAGCTACCACACATATAAGGAACATATTAGACTTGAAAAACCCCTACCAAACATTAGAGTATCCTTTGAATAGAAAAAATCACATATGCCAGCCATATGCACCAAAGCATGAGAACTCCGCCTGTATCTCCAAAATCTCACATTGCAAACATTGATTTGAATCCAAAACATCCGCCTTTACCATCCCTATTCACAGGAAACTAGAAGAGGTAAACAAGAGAGGAAAAATCCTACCTCAAGATGGAGCTTCTTCTCCTTCCCCTCTTCTTTTCATGCTAGTAGCAGCAGCACCAACGGCATCCTCTCCGGCGATGGTGGTGGTGGTGACCGGCAAGGGGGTGGCTAGTCGATGGGAGGGGGAGGAGGTGTAAATTGGTGGGAGAGGGGGAGAAGGCTTGAAGGAGAAGAAATGGGGGTTTTGCTTTTTTTTAATTTTCCTCTTTATATAAGGGTTAGCAATTTTAGGGAAAAGCCCTCCCACCTTAATCTTACATTTTTAAAGAGTCTACAAACCCAAGTTGCATTACCAAATGCCCCTCAACTTTTATTACTTACACATTTGTTGATAGTTAAAGGGATTGCTTATTCCCAGTGCTCTTAATCCACCCTTATGCAACAACCAATTAAGATTTTTATTAGCTCGTTAGGCACATTAAAAATCCAAGCCCTTACACAAATATCCGTTAGGGTACCTTGGAAATGAAAGCCAACCCTTAAAGACCTTAAAACAACCAAACTTATGTCAAGGGTGCTAACCAAAAATCAAATGCATCGATTGGCTCTTTAATAGCCAGTCGATTGACAAGTTAACTCATCGACTGGCTCGTAAGTAGACCGTTGATCAACCTTCGACCTGTGACCAAGACGTTGGTTGTACAATAGTCAAAATCGTTGGAAATTGTGCCCACTCAATTCCATATTCAATTGGCTATTTTCCCGTGACCCTTCTTTAGCCAGTTGACCCTAGGTCAACTTGTCCTTATGTAGCAAGTCATATGATACTGTATCACCTATTGACTTGTTACCTGTTCCAAGAACTCAGAACCAAGGACACCTTAGTAGCCAGATGACTAGGTGCTAACTTGCTACTATAGCATTAGCCAACCACCAGTCGTCTTACCAGCGAAGACCACCTATGGCTACCCTCACCCATTGCAGGGTGTCAACTCAAACTTTAGGTTGGTCGACTAACCCTATACAAGTTAGTTGACCGAGTGTTGACTTGCTTGTACTGACTATTGGATTGGTTGGCTTTTCCAAAAGTCTATCCCAAAAACTATGAGCATTAATTGCTCCAGCATCCATAGCGTGTCCCAAAACCTATCTAGAGTGTTCCTAACACTTTTATAAATACCTTTGAACAATCCTAAGTCTACACACAACATAAGAGTGGAGAAAAACACTTGTGTGTTAAATTCTTCCATTCACATCCATTTAGTAAGAGATCAAAAGGGAGAATTTCTATTCTAGCTTACCTAGCCTTGCAAGCAACATCTAAAAGTCGTTTTACGCTGCGCACTCATGCCAATCAATTTCCATCTTAGGGAAGTAATCCTCATCTATTGGAGCTAAGTTTATACTTTATATTTGGGCTCTATAAGTAATTGTAGTTTTATTTCTTTTGGGTATTCACATTACAAATTCCCATCTCCTTCGAAGACAAAATATTCTTCGCAAAGACGAGTGGTGTTTGAGGTTTACTACCCTCATCTCAAATAGTGTGATTTGTAATTAAGGTTATGCTACCCTCGTTCTAGTGTTTTAGCGATTTGGTTGACTAGATCGATTAGAAAATCCAAAGTTAAGAGACTTAGGTAGTAGTTTTTACCTGAATTGGATTTCCACCTAACATTTACTTATCTCTATGTAGTGATTGATTTTGTGAGATTATTTTATCATCATTTTATTATCTCGCACTATTCAACCTCCTTTAGTGAAATTTACAATTATTTTGCATTAATAAAATTTTGCTTTGGTCATTTGCTTTTATTTTCCTTAATTTAGTAATTAGTTTAGTAGTTTGTAGTTCATAATTAATTGGTAGATTAGTTTCTTATTTTTCATGCAATTTTGTTTTGCTAATTTAATATTAGTCTTTAGAATGAGGAAGAGTGTACATCTCTCATTATAAAATTTCAAAAAATAAAAATAAAAATTTTCCAAAAATAAGAAAATTAGTTTCAATTAGTAATGAATAATTAGATAATTTTTATCCCTTGAGGATGACTTAGACCCTGTTATCCTTAATTTTATTCTTTTTTGATGTTTTGAAAATTTTGTAAATGATTGTGTTTTTGTGCATAATGACATTCTTACGAAAATCACGATTAGACATGACATGGTATGTCTTTCATCTAACAAAGAATACCGTTGCCTACGATAAATTTTGCTTATTTCTCCTCCCACACAACAAATTATTTCTTAACAAAATAATTAATATCGATATTTTAAGATAAGGTCTTATTTGTTTGGTTCTACTTGTTGGAAGTAGCCAGAAAAGGCCACGGAAAAAATTCAAAAAAAAGGGAAACAAAATCGATAAATCACGTCAATGTGGTGGGTGCGATGGTGGAATCGTTCTCCCTCGCATCGCGGAGGCAGTTTAGGCGGAGATGGCTTGAGAAGGGGATTTGCCTCCTCTGTAAAAGGATGGATCTCCTACACAGGCCCTACCCATTTCGGATAAGAAAGAAACGTGAGAAACCAAGTTAACCGGAGCCCATAGAGTGCATACCCGCCTTCCCATCTAAGAGTGGTATAAGAGTATAAGGTTGTGCTCACCGTGAGCCACCACCTTGTCTGGCATGCCTAAAGTTACCATGCCCGATGCTCCACCTTGATCTACTCGATCGAGAAAGTCAATTGCTGCATCCATTGCTTTGCCTCACCGATCTCCCACTCCACATGGTCGTTAGGCCTCACCACCACACCACTCGATCAGGTGGCCTTCGCCGCCACCACCACGCTGGACATTCAAAAGAATTGTTGAAGATTGCAAAGAGTTTCTTCACCGTCATCCTTCCTTGCAATTAATTCGTGTCCCTAAAAATATTGTTAATGATTTTCGCAAGCTTGCACTACCTCTTAGGTACAAGGGAGGTGGTCGAGTCACAATCTTGGTTGTTTCTTTTAAATTCATTGTACTGGTTGTTCTTGTTTAATGGAAAAGCTTTTATCTTTCAACAACAAAAAAAAAAAAAAAAAAAAGAGCAAGCCTCTCGGAAGTTTAAAGTTTAAACCCAACACCGATAGCTAGAAACCGTCGGTGAATATTGAAAAGCAAAATGCGTGGGAAAAAGGCTAATGTTGACAATTCGTTTAGACCGTAAAAGGCCAGAGCATTAGTTAAAAGGAAGAAGCTTGAGAAGATAAAAGGGAAGATTATGCTAATGCAGCAATACAAGAGTGCGGCCAGTGGTGTGCTTTTACCTGTACTTGAAGAGAAGATTGGATATAATACATACAAAAGACGCACACCCCCCCCCCCTCTCTCTCTCTCTCTCTCTCTCTCTCTCTCTCTCCCCACAAGAATTTGTGTTGCGTATGCATCATGTGGGGTTCCTCTCCTTTGGAGACAAACCACATAGCCACTGCATGAGAAAGGGAGAGATGACCGCTCCCAATCAAGAGAGCAAGACAAATGCGTGTTTGTTATGTCCAGAGCAAGATGAGAGAGAAAGGACTGGAGAGACGTGGGGGAAGAGAGAGAAATGTAGGGGGAGAGTGGGGGGTGGTGAAGAATGCTACCATGTCCTTATCTACCTTCCCCTTTTCCTCTCTTTTGCATATCATCTTTTTCCCCCCTCTGCTTCCCTTTCCTGCTCCTTGGAATCCCTGATGGCTTTTGTCTGCCTGTTCAAAGAATGATGTGGGGAAAGTAGGGAAGGCTCTCTGTCCTAAATTTGCTTGTGGGCCTCTCCCTTTCTGCTGCCTTTGTGAAAGCATGCATTATAAAAGAAAGGAAAAAAAAAAATACCCCTTAAGAAAAAAAGGATAATTCAATTTCCCTAGCCTATCTGTTATCCTTTATATGGCCTCAACAATTAACACAGATTTTGTCTTGGAAAAAAAATAAATCTCAGAGCAAATCCCTCCCATTTTTCTGTTTGCTATCAAAGTACACGTCTCATTTTTTGTCATTAACTTGCTTAAGTCGTCATAATTGGTAGTTACCATCCATTTATAAGAAGCCCGGTAATAAGTCTTTTGTTCCAAAAAAAAAAAAAGGCCCTGGTACCACTGCTCCCCCCTCCTGACAGAACCCCTCCTTTTCTGCCTTGGGATCCCTATCTCACTCCCATCCACATCCCCACTCCATTCCCTCTAATTACCTCCACCGACACAAAAACCACAACCTCTCAGCCCAAATCTTGCCACCTTACGCACTAGAAGCACAACCAAACACTGATGCAAGGAGAAGGCAGAGCCAAAGCAAAAGCCATCCCCCTGATTTGGATATCAAAAAAGGGACACCCACAGTCCCTATTTCAATGTAGTCCTTCAGCTTTAAATTGCGTCAATATCGTCAACCATGTCGATGTAGTCCCTTCTACATCATTATTTACTAATTTTTGAAGTTCGTTAAATTAATATACCACATTTTGAATGATAACTACTAGGGACTTTTATGTAAATTACTTAACAAAAAGATATCCCCCCTCCTATTAAAACAGGTCACATGATTCATGACATATCATGTAATTAGAAGGATATTATATTTTCTATACATGTGCGTATGATTCGACATATAAACTCATGTCCCATTATCAATGTCCCAAGAGACCTCTTATCCCCCTTTATCCCCCCTCCACAAACCAAATTAACACGTTCCCTCCTACATGGAGAGAGACACACAGAGAAGGAGGGAGAGGGAGAGGGAGAGGGAGAGGGAGAGGGAGGGAAGGAGGGAAAGGTGCACTTTTGGCGTTTATAAACCAACTACCTTTCCTTCCTTCCCCCCCCCCCCCCCACCCTCCCACTTCCAAGTGGTGCAACTCGATCCCCATTCACCAGATAGAGAAAAAAAACAGGTGTGGCGGTGGGGGAGAGCAGATAGCTGCAGTTATAGTAGTAGTAGCAGCAGTACCACTACCACTATCACCACCACAACTCCCACCAAAAGGGAGAAGGAAGCATAGGAAGGAGAACAACACCCAAGATACAGGAGTTGAGAAGAGAAGAGTAGAGGAAGGTGGTGGTGGGGGTGATGAGAACAGGAGCTTGCACGGTGCAGCAGGCCCTCACACCCGAGGCCGCGGCGGTGCTCAAGCACGCCCTTGGCCTCTCCAGGAGACGAGGCCATGCACAGGTCACCCCTCTCCACGTCGCCGCCACCCTCCTCAGCTCCACCTCCACCACCACCACCACCTCCCTCTTCCGCAGGGCCTGCCTTAGGTCCCACCCACTCCACCCGAACTCCCACCCACTCCACTGCAGAGCCCTCGAGCTCTGCTTCAATGTCGCCCTCAACCGCCTCCCCACCACCCCCGCTCCCCCTTCCTCCTCCCCAACCATCCTCCCCCCTCAACCCTCCCTCTCCAACGCCCTCATTGCCGCCCTCAAGCGAGCGCAAGCCCACCAAAGAAGAGGCTGCATTGAACAGCACCAACAACAAACCCAGCAACAACAGCAGCAGCAGCAGCCACTCTTAGCCATCAAAGTGGAAGTGGAGCAGCTCGTACTCTCCATATTGGACGACCCAAGTGTCAGCAGGGTGATGAGAGAAGCGGGATTCTCTAGCACCTGCGTCAAAAACAACCTCGAGGAGTCCTCGTCTTCCTCTTCCTCCACCACCCTCTCCCTTCCCCCTACCTCCCTCTTCGACTCCCAAGTCTTCTGGCAGACTCCTCCTCATCAGCTCCTGAGGGCCAGTCAGGAGCAGAACCCGCCACTGGTCTCCACCAGAGCCGAGGACCTGAAGGTAGTCATCGATGCTTTAGTGGGGAGGAACGGGAAGAGGAGAAGGAGGAGCGGCAACACTGTTGTGGTGGGGGACTCCGTTTCCTACTGCGAGAGCCTCGTGGCGGAGCTGATGGGGAGGGTGGAGAGGGGTGAGGTCCCCGAGGAATTGAGGGGCGCCCACTTCGCAAGGTTCCACCTTTCTCCTGTTCAGGTCAAGTTCATGTGCAGGGGGGACGTGGAGGTGAAGGTTTCAGAGTTGAGGAGGAAAGTGGGGTATTTGGCGTTAGAGAGGAAGAGGGTCGTTGTGTACTTGGGTGACCTGAGGTGGGCGGTGGGTGATGAGGGTGGAGGGGATGGGTATAGCTACAAGCCTGCGGATCATGTCGTTGCCGAGGTAGGGAGGCTTCAATCCGAGTGGAGGTGTGGTGGTGGCAGCAGGGTGTGGTTGGTGGCCACTGCCAGCTACCAGACCCACATGAGGTGCCAGATGAGGCAGCCGTCCCTTGAGGCCCAATGGGGCCTCCAAGCTGTTCTTGTTCCCTCTGGTGGCCTTACACTGTCCATCAATACTCCAAGGTTTGGGCTCTTGCGCGTCTCTGTGTATGTGTGTGTTGGGAGTAGAAGGCGGTGTTTGCCTTTTTCCTTGTTTTCTCACAAATGGCAAAGTCTGCATTTGTATTGGGTGTGAGGTTGGAATTGATCTTATTTCCCCCCACCTGTGCCCAACTTTCATGGTTTTGGCAAAGGACCACGGAATCCCCTCCCACAATGAACCCCCCCACTGTCCCTTTCTCCTTTGCACTCTTACTTGATGTACCCATTTCAGTGCCACAGGTTTCCACAGCCAGATAGCATGTTTTTTCTCTCTTTTTCCTTAAAAAAACAATTGGGCATTGGAGAATTATTTTTTTTTTTACTTTTTCATGTGGAAATGTAAAAACTTGTTGCGGGGCGTAAAGTGGTGGCATTTCAGTTGTTGCTAATTCCCTTTTCTTATCTTGGCTTTTTTTATATTTTCAGCCGTAAGCAGGAATCATCAAGCAGTATGAGATCACTGTTGGGGAGTGGCCTTAAGCCCTTCTCTAGTTCAGAGGAAGGGCAAGAGAAGCTCGCATGCTGCGGGGAATGTGCTTCCTACTTTGAAAAGGAGGCCAAGCATTTGAAGAAGGGCACTTGGAGCTCCCTTCCCCCAAACTTCTCCTGCTGGATGCAGCCACAGAACAACCACAGCCAACAAGAGGTAAAGACTCTTATTCAGCACAATTTTTTATTTTCTGGTTTTTTTTTTTTTTTCCTTTTGGTAAGTGTCACACATTTGCATGGATGTTTAGGAAATATTGGATGAACTAAGGAGGAAATGGAACAGGATATGCCAAAGCCTCCACCAAAACATGAGCAGCCAGACCGGCATGTGCACCCCCTTTCCCAGGCACAGATGCGATTTCAAGACCCCCACCGAGGGTTCCACGCAGCAGCCGTGGCCATCCGTCAGCCCGCATTCGAACCTGCTGCAAAGCACGTTTTCGGATTCAGGTGTCGTCTCCATTTACCATTTCACCAACAGAAGGCACAGTGACGTGGACCATAGCACCTTCCTAACAGAGTTGAGATGCGAGGATGGCGATGTGAAAGAGAAGAATGTGCCAAAGCAATCGTTCCTAGGAGGGGCCTGCGATGAGGATGTCAGGACCACTCTCGCTCTATCAAGCACCCCATTCTCGGATTGCGCGACTTCAAATGATCGGATGGGGGAATCGGAGTTCGATCCCTTGGAGCTTCAGAGGAGATTGAAGGAGAACATGCCATGGCAGGGTGAAGTTGCGGGTCCCATTGCAGATGCTCTGCTAGAGCAGAGATCAAGTGGGAAGGGGTCCTGGTTGCTGGTTCAAGGAACCGATCCCATCGCCATGCTGAGAATACCCATGGTCCTAGCGGAGTTTTTCGACAGATCAGCGGATGGTATCATTTGGATTGATGCGAGAAAACCGGATGGTGGTAAGCTCAAGGAGGCCCTCAGGAAAGACGTGAATTGCGTGGTGGCCGTCGAAGGGATCGATTGTGCGGATAGCAACTTCCTTCAATTTCTAACCGAAGGATTGAAGAGTGGATCTTTGAGGGATTCAAGTGGAGTGGTTTCTATTTCCAATGCCATCTTCATCCTTTCATCAAATTCCCACAATTCTTTCGGAAGAACACAAGGCGTGATCAGGATGAGATTGCAGGTAGAAGAGGCGCAACGCGATGCCTCCCCATCGAGGGATCTCAAGAGGAAAGCAGAATTGGAGATGGCAAACGGGGCGAAGATCCCACGTAGGGTCGAGCGCTTAGTGGAAGTGCTCGACCTGAACTTGTGCGTGGATGAGGAAGATAACATCTCTAGCGATCTCACGCACGAAGAAGGCACTCGGGAGTTTGGTAGCATGAACGAGTTCATTGAGTTGGTTCCCAAGTGTTTTAGAATGGATGCTTGCACAGGTCGATCGCACCCGATCGGCGAGTACTATCTTTCGAGGCTACTTGGGTCCTTCAAGGAGGTCAAGGGCGATGGGAGCCTCTCGGTCGAGGAGGCCGTGGTGGACGAGCTGGTCAGGGCGAGCAGATCTTTCACGGAGCCCCTGTTTGAGAAGTGGTTGACAGAGGTATTTCAAATTTGTCTGGTAACGGTTGAAAATGGCGGGAAGTTAAGGCTTAGCATGGAGGAGGGCCAGGCGGAAAACATGTTGGGCTGTGGGTTCAGAGGGTCCGTTCTACCCAATAGAATTGGTTTAGCCTAAGGACGTTTTTGTCTATATGTCTAGCTTTTTTAGGATGCGATAAGACTAATTTACCCTTACTTCTTCTCCAATTTCCAAAGCGAACATGTTTTTTTTTTTTTATTTGTGAAAATAATATCGGTACTGAGTAGTTAATCTCGTTATTGCTGACACGGTTCTGGTTTTTTTTTTTTTTTTAGATTGCTCTGTAATCTCCATCAGTGTCTACGATTTTTGGATTGCAATCATTAACCACCTTGAGAATTGAAAAGATGAAATATCACAACATGCATCTGCAAGTACTAGCGAGGTGAATCTCTAAAGAAAACTTGATGGTTAACCATCAAAACTAAAGGAAAGGAAAATCTTAGATGCAAAGAAAATTTGCATCTGCAACAGTTATATACGACAGGTAAAGTCTTGGTTTCGGTAATCCCAAAGTGGTTTATCATATACTTCTAGCGTTGCATGTTGTTGGAGGACCCACTTCCTCAACCATTGGCCTTGTTTAGAGAGCTTAGAGTATGCTTAGAGTTTTTCTTGCAGATATCTTATCTTACTACAACAATGAACTTCATATTATCATAATAGGAAAATGTTTTGTGTACACGGAAGTGTACTGTGTCATATAACCTATGAGTGGTTTCACAAATCGATGTACGTGTATCATTATTCATAACAAAATGGATAAAGGAGCCTTCAACAAAATAGTCTGCCCTCCTTCCCTGCCACAAAAAGGGTGCTGTACCCAAACGCTGACAATTCACAGTAGTGGGAGTCCCGTTCGAGTTGCGCTCAATGTTACTCGAGAGGGATTGTTGTGTGGGAGGCCCCCTTCCCCAAGATTTATTATGGAATTGCACTCATAGGTCTTGGGTTGTGAAAAAAAACAAGGGTGTCGTACATTTTTACATGAGATGGTGCTTGAGTTAACTAGTGCTCTATTTGGAATTATATCCTTCTTCCTCTTCCTCATGCCAATTGTTGCTTCTCGTAGATGAATTCCAAGCAGGAGCACAAGAAACAAATGCAGAAAATCAAAATGACAAGAAGGGTACCCTTGTTATGGGTTGAGAACAAATTTCCAGTCCCAAAATTGGTTGGTTTGCAATGAAAGTAAGAGGATGCTTTGATGTCATGTTTTCAAATATAACTTGCTACTTTTTTTTGGTTAAAATTTTAACTCATCACAAAACAATAGGCGACAATTCAAAATGATAACCATTGCAAATGACCTACCGTAGCACATCTTTTGGCAACATCACATAATGACAATTTTCCTTCTTTTGGCAATAATTTTTAACCGTGTGGCCAAAACTCTTATTTCTCACCATAAATATTCATCACATTAAAAGTTCTATGACAAATTAGCCGAATAAGCTATATCATAGTTTTGCATAACTTTAAGCAGCAAAATGTCATTGTAGTTATACATTGACATTACTTCTAACAATTATAATTTTATGCCGAGGATATCGCTAAATGCTAAAATTATTATTGTAGTATTTACGATCCACTTTTGGCTCTTTAAAAGGAGACATGGAAATGTTATTTACCATGTGATCATACGAAGAGTTAGGATGATCCTTTGAAATATCAAGCTAAACAAGGTTCCTAGATTTAAGTTAATGACTTTCTTTTTCTAAAGATGCTTGGACATTGTAGGTGTTGTGTAACATCTATGTCACTAAAGGACTAAAATGCAGCTAATAAGTTTAGGGGACGAAAGATAGGAAACTAGTTAAATTGGAAGCTAAAATGGTAAAAATACCTTTAAATGCATGTCATAACACAACAATCAAATAAGGCATCATGTCTTATCAACTAGCATTGTAATCACCTTTTAATTGAGCATAGAAGTCCACCTAATCGACTAGACAAATAACTATCTTAGTAGCTACAAAACTTGTGTGAACACAATAAGGAAGTTGAAGGTGGTAAACTCTTTTTATTTGATTTTGCATGCAACGCACGAACCAAGGCATATGGATGAGAAATTAGGTTGAAGGCACATCTATAAATAGGCAAAGGGCATTCAAAAGTTGCTAAAATGAAACGTACAGTGTAAATATTAGATAAGAATTTGCATATGTTAATGGTTCTAGTCAAAATTGCTGGCAAATGTTTATGCTAACAATGGATTTACCATTACTTTTTAATGACAATTTTAGGCCTTTTGTTGATAATTTTGAATCGTTGCCAAAAATGTGATTTCTTGCAATGTTGTGTGAACCAAGGAAACTTGTTTTCAATGTTTTAAATTGATTCAATTGATTTTGGGATCAAGTTTTCGTGACTTGAAAAGTTTTAAACAATCCCTTGTGCTTATGTAATGCACTACTTCCTTATCCTAGCACTTAACGGTAAAGTTTGTGACTGTTACGACCCGATCCTAGATCCCTACAGGATCTGGGATCGGTCTGTCTCGACTAATCCCAAAACCTAGTCGTCCAATGAGAAATAACCAAAAGTAGGAAATAATTAACATACACACATACAATGTAACTAAGCAGAAAGAAAACAAGAGACAGTAAAAGAAACAGAACGAATAATCTATCAAAGTTACAAGCCATCACAATTACGACAAAGAAAAGTATAGTGAAAAAGTAACTGAAACAGTATTACATAGAACAAAATACTCATTACTACAACAGGAGCTAAGGAAAACAGTAAGAAACGCAGCTAAGGCTAGGCTCGACTGGGCCTAGTTCCCTCTACATCTGGTGGTGCTGGTTACTCAACTCCTTGACCTGAACAAGGTTATAAAATTTTCGGAGTCAACGAACATTAAGTAGAGTGGTAATTTAGCCATTTACATGTAATTAAGACAAGCAATTAATTTATGCAATTAAACAATTATCCATTTTTATTTAGTTCAACTAAGTACTTCTAATTTGTTGTTCTTTTATTTGCTTAGATCATTTCTTGATCTGGCCTGTTCCTCATGGGAATGATTTTGATTGCAGTTTTTCCATGATGTAGGAGGTACATGTGGTGCTCTCCTGGCGGGGAGAGTCTCCCGTGGTAATCCTACACCCAGTCAACCACCTGAAGTCACGGTCGCGACGTAGCAGTGACTACGGCACACATGATAAACGCATGAGTAGCTATCTCACACTGGCACGCGATCAGTCGTTTCCGCTAGCGGGTACGCCTAGAGGTACAGCACGGAATATTATACGACCTTGCCCTCTCAGAATAGAACAGAATAGGGGTCTCGCCCCTCCACAGTCCGTGTACCCTCATCCAACTATCTCGATTTCTCTAGTGGGCCTAATAAGAGTCAATGTAGGGCAGCTAGTCCTAACCCCGGGCCCCTTAGGGTGGCTAGCTCCCTCCTACACTAAGTAGCTCACCTTGGTACCACGTACACGAGGGTCAAACTGAGTTAGTGTAGAGTGTCTAGGCCTGACCCCGGGATTCATCCCAACGGGTGGCTAGCACCCCTCTACACTAAAGGGACAGTGGCTCTCCTTGGTATCGTGTACACAAGGGCCAGCTCACTTCCCGTCTACAGGAGTTTTTCTCCTAATTCCTTGTAGGGTTCATGTTAGTATTCCTTTCGTTTCATATTCCAAACTTTCAGATTTCTCTATTTACATTTCCGTTTCCATTCTTTAAAATCAGGTAGCTCGTGATTTTCTACTGATAAGGCATCATATTAAGTATCCAGTACATTTGAAGTTTTACAAGCATCTCAATAAGCGGTGTAGCTCAACCACATTCATTTATTCCTACCCTAGGGTTCATTCTCATCCTAGGGTTCTACATGTATCTCAAGTATACAGTATAGCTCGACCATATTCGTCTATTCCTGCCCGAGGATTCATTCTCATCTTAGGGTTCATTCAAGTTATTCTAAGCATGCAGTTCAATTATTTAAATCATAATATTAATGTAAACCACTCTATCAGAAAACACGGGAAGAATGGGGGCTCGAATCGCAGATCCCATTGCCTCCGTTGGTCCCGCGTACTCAACTGGCTAGAGACCTATACAGATGACCAATCACATCAAATATGTTCAAAACTGTATACAAGTGACACTAACTCATAGAGAAACTCAAGTGAAAAACAATGATACTTCGTTTGCAGAAATCCGATTCCATTTGGGCCCTAAACGGGCCAAAAATACTCACACTGTCTAAAATTAGACATCTGGGTCTAGTCCCAGACGCCTTATGTTACGAACGCGTCTTCAAGACGATTTTTAAGACATCTGGGAGGTGGCCCAGATGTCTGACCAGACATCTGGAACCCCCTCCAGACGTCTAGGATTCAATTTCTACGGTGTACGGGGTTGCATCTGCGCGCATGCGCACGCAGACCTGACCTACCCCGAGCGGCCAGTGCAGATTCTTGACCGAGCCGTTCGCAGTTTGAGACGAAAGCAAGTACCCCTGGTGAAGGTTTTGTGGAGAAGCCAGCGGTACGAGGAGGCTACCTGGGAGCCCGAGGCGGCAATGCGGGAGCGGTACTCGGAGATCTTCGCGGGTACGTTCTTTCGGACCGGCTTCGGTCCTCTTTAAGTTTGTTATGTTTTTATATGACGTTTTTCCTGCAACCTAGTTGGCGCAAGTTTCGGGGATGAAACTTCCTTTAAGTTTGTTATATTGTTACGAACGCGGCTTCAAGATAATTTTTAAGATGTCTGGGAGGTGGCCCAGACGTCTGACCAGACGTCTGAAACCCCTTCCAGACGTCTGGGATTCTATTTCTGCGGCGTACGGGGTTGCGTTTGCGCGCATGTGCGCGCAGACCTGCAACCGCCACCCTCTTTCCTCTTTTTGTCCCTCTCTCCTCCTGCAGGGCGCAAGGCTCGCTCTTTCTTTCTCTCTCCCCCGCGCAGCCTTAAAAGGCCCTCTCCCTCACCCTCATCCCCTTCGTGTCCATCTTCTTCTTCTCCCAGCCGGTGCGAAAGCGAGCGAGCGGCGATAGCAGCGGCCGCAGCAAGTGTGCGGGAGGAGGTGTTGCGCGAGGGAGGAGACGCTCGACCGTGAGGGCTCGAGCTTGCCGGGGCAGCTAGAGCCAGCCGGCGGGGGAGCAGCTGGCGTGGAGTGTCGCGGAGGGGCTGCTGCAGCTCGAGCAGCAGGTGGACGGGGCGCGGCGCGGCTGTGCGTCGCGGACGGAGAGCGAGAGGAGCTCTAATTCTGGAAATTTTTCTCGAATCATACGTCTGGGCCTACGACCAGACGACGGTGAGGACGTCTAGAGGATTGTCCAGACGTCTGACAGGTAAGATATTTCGTCTTCTTCCTTTTTTTCACGCATACGGCCATGCGGCCGTCCCCCGCGCCTTCGTCTGCGACCCGTCGTACTGAGAACGGGTATGGGTGCGTGCAGGTTCTGCTCGGGAGGGTGCGAGACTCGCCATCCAACGTGAATCGGATGTCTGGCCGCAGTGCCAGACGACGGAGAGGACTTCCAGACGTCTGGGTTGACCATCGGACGTCTGGGAATTAAGCCAGATGCCCCTGCAGGCTTCTGGATGTCTGAGGGACTACACAGAGCGAAGGTATCCTCTGAACCACCTTTTAAGACGTCTGGAAGAGGTTCCAGACGTCTGATTTTGGATTGTTTCGTCGTTTTCGACCCATTTAGGGCCCGTTCGAAGTCCGTTTTCCGCGTTTCGAGTTGCGTTCTTTCTGGAATAAAATCCTCTACCCGTTTGCAGTAATTATATACTGTTCTGAGAAACTCCTTGTGTTTGATCCTTGTATTAGGACCCCGTTCCATTGCAGTCTTGGGGGTTGCGGAGGCATGCGGGATTTCCGACCACGCCCCCAGTACTCCCGCTGTAGCTGGTGGAGTGGATTTTAATTTACTTAATCAAATTTGTTACAATTATGGAATAATTAATAGAGTCTAGGGCACTGCATGAACCTTAGGACTGGGAAACTAGATTGATTGATTGATCTTAGGGTATTGCATGAAACCTAGGACTGGAAACTAGATTGAATGATAGATCCTAGGGTACGGCATAAATCCTAGGACTGGAAAACTAGTGATATGTATATAATATTGTAGTCTTGGAAAGGTGGAAAGGAAATAATAGCTGCCTGTAAATTGATTTAACCGCTGCCCGTTATAAAGAAATAATATGGTTAAGAACATGGGTTGTATGAACGTAAAAATGGAACGGTGAAACCTAAATGTGCTGAGTTAAAAGAGTTGGAACCCTACGGGGAATTAGGAGTAGAACTCCTAGAAAGAGAATGAATGGAACTAAGAAAGAAAGACGTGGAAGTGTGTTGTCCCTTGGGTACGTAGTGCAAGGGGAAGCACCTGTTACCTATTTAGTGTAGAGCGGAGCCAGCCGCCTCAGGGACCCGGGGTTAGGTCTGGCCACTTTGTACCGACTTTTGACCCTCGTGTACACAGTACCGAGGAGAGCTATGATGAGAGCCTCATCATGAGCCATAACTAGCTCATTTTGACCCAATAAAGAAGATAAAAGCTCCTACATAACCTAGAAGAAGGCTTAACTGAAGGAACAAGTGCTCTGAGAAGAAAACATGAAATAAAGGTTAAAACTGCAATTTTACCATTGCAGTAAAAATGGGATTTCTCAGAAGAAAAACATAGGTCAAATGGTATAAATGAGATAAAAAGAGGGTTGAGTCAATCAGAAATGGGTTTATGTGCAATCTAAGAACTAAATGACACTTGGTAACCCTAAAACAAACCCACTTAAATTAACAAGGTTCCGGTCAGAATAAAAATCAAGTAAACCCTCTAAAAATCATAGAAAAACATCCTCTAGGGTTTAGAACACTTAATTTGGCCTTTGGAACCTAGTTTGACCTAGATTAGAGTCCTAGATCTTCAATTAACCTAATTTGAGTTTTTACGCAAAATGTCTAGTCAAACGAGGTCAAAAATAAAATCCAACTTCACCATTGGATTCCTTAGGTCCAAATTAGGTTTGTACCAAAATTTGGACCTAAGGAGAGGTCATCTTGACCTACTTTGCAATTTAGTACACCCAAATCATAAATTGGTCCCTATCTTTTGAATACCTTTGCAGAGAGCCCCCTAGGTTATTCGCCTCCTTTGCAAATCGGTCCTGCCGCCATTGCTAGGGCAGAACCGAGCTCCGGCGAAGTTTCTATCTTTTGAATACCTTTGTAGAGAGCCCCCTAGGTTATTCGCCTCCTTTGCAAACCGGTCCTGCCGCCATTGCTAGGGCAGAACCGAGCTCCGGCGAAGTTTCGAGAGAGATTGCTCTCTAATTCCTCAAAGATTCTCTCCCAGAAATGGAAGGGGGATTCTCTGAGGAATTCCCTTCCCTCTAAAGCCAATTACAATCGCTGGTGTGAACCCAATCTCTCGTGCGAACGCACGAGAGATTTGGGTATCCACTTTCCTTCCATATCCGGCGAGCCGGCAGCGTTGATTGCGCGGTCTCCACGCGCTAGTAGGCGCGGCCAGCACCTATAAAAGACACCCCAGACCCTACTGCAGAAGGCAAGCTTGATTTTGATGGAGATTCCTTCCAAATTCCTCCATCTCCCATCTCCGGCCAAACGACCCACAAGCTCCGGCGACCTTCTCCCCTCCTTCTCGTCGCTCTGCTGCCATTCCAGCAGCAGAGTCCTCTCTGCCGCTTCCTCCCGCGTCGCGCTGTACCCCGCGTGCGCGCTTCTGACCTCGTCTTCGTCGCTGCTTCCTCCCTCAGGGTCTTTCTTCCCCGATGACGACAGTTACCAGCCGTCCTCTCCGCCGCCTCCCTTCCTTCCAGACAACCACAGATACGTTCTCCATCCTCTCCTCTCTCTTTTCCCCCAACTATTTCACTTGATTACCCCTCGACAGTACCTAACCGCCTCCATCTTCCTCGCCTCCGACCTCACTCCGGCGAGCCGCCCGCACCACTCCGCCACTCCACACGGCTCGCCAACCACCTCGAGAGCTCCGCCTCACCACCAGGAACCCATTCCACCCCATCACTGCCATTCCAGACCTCCACAAGCACCCCCCGACCAACCCACCATCTCCGGCCACAGGTTGACCTAGGCACGCACGCCTAGGTCGACCGGCAACCTGCAGCATCACCCACCGCCTTCGCCGTGCTACGGCGAAGGTTTCCAGCTATTCTGATTGGGCCAATAGGCCATTCTGTTGGATGTCAGGTGTAAGCCCCAGCCGCCATTAACAGCCGAAGCAGCTGGGAGCTTGGAGCAGCAGCAGGCGTCAGGCTTCCCAGGCGGCAGGTGTAGCAGATTCTCGCAAGTGTCGCGAAGCAACCGAGGCCAGCCAGTAGCGCCAGCAGAGACAACAGCTTGGGCAATTGCATACGAGAGTCTGAAGGGCGCGTGTAACGACCCAGTTCCCGAGTCCCTACGAGACACGAGAACCGGACCGACTCGACTAATCCCAAGACCTAGTCGTCCAACGAGGAAGTAACCAAAAGACAGTAAAATAAACCACATTCAGCATGAATATAACTAACAGTAAGAAAGTACAGCAGTAAGGAAAGAAATTACTACGGTAGGTACCACCACAACAGTAAAACAACATTTATCATATAACAAGAACGGCAGGTAAAGAAAGTACAGCGGAAACAAAAAACTACTCACTAAAACAGAAACAAAAGAGGTACAAGGACTGTGGTAAACTCTACTGGACCCTACTTGGCCCAGCGTCCTCTGCAGCCGCCGACCCTGGCTGCTCAACACCTGGTCCTGAAAAAGGTAACGAGTGTAACACGTCAGCAAAACGCTGAGTAGAGTGGCAAACTAACTAAAGGCAACAGTAGAGTGTACAGTAGCTGTTATGTTCTATTACTTCCTTTATTCACATCTTTCAATTTTTCTCACTATTTCATTTATTTCTCAGATCCTTTACTTGATCTCGAATGTCCTCGTGGGAACGATCTTGATTGCAGTCTTTTCCAAAAGTAGAAGTAGCACGTGGTGCTCTCCTGGCCGGGAGAGTCCCCCGTGGTGATCCTACCCTCAGTCAACCACCCCAAGGTCACTGACAGACGTAACGGTGACTACGGCACGCGCGATAAACGCACAGGTAGCTAGCCCGCACTGGCACGCGGTCAGTCGTTTCCGTTAACGGGTGCGCCCAAAGCACAGCACGGAACCAGGGCAGAGCCCTCTCAGTAACAGGGGTCCAGCCCCTCCACAGTAACCAAACCGGGGCCTTGCCCCTCCACAGTCCGCGCACCCTCGCCTGACTACCCTGGTTTGCCCTAGTGGGCCTAACAAGTCGGTGAAGGAGGCTAGCAGAACCCCGGGGCCCGTGGGGTAGCTAGTACTCTCCTAACACTACTAGCTCTCCTCGGTACTACGTACACGAGGGCCAACAAGTCGGTACAGAGCGGCCAATCCTAACCCCGGGTCCCTGGGGCGGCTGGCCCCACTCTGCACTAAACAGGTACAGGTACTTCCCTTGGTACTGCGTACCCAAGAGACAGTACAAACTACATCTCAGTTCCATTCCTTTCTCTTTCCAGGAGTTCCACTCCTAATTCCCCGTAGGGTTCCAGCTCTTTATCTCAGAACATCATATGTTTCACTTTCCAGATTCACGTTCTCAAAATCCATGATCTCAATCATGTTTCTTTATTCATAACAGGCAGCTGTTAATTCAAATTACAGGCAGCTTTATATTCCTTTCCATTTTTCCAAGACTGCAGTATTATACATTCCACTAGTTCTTCCATCCTAGGGTTCATGTCGCATCCTAGGATCTAGCATACAACTAGTTTTCCAGCCCTAGGATTCATGCATCACCTAGGAGCTATCATTCCATACATTTCTCATTCCTAGGATTCATGCAATGTCCTAGCTTCTAGTTATGGTTCCATACTTTAACAGATTTTATTAATAAACTTAAGCCACTCTACCAGGTACAACGGGAGTAATGGGGGCGTGATCGGGAATCCCGCGTGCCTCCGCGACTCTTAAGTCTGCGACTGAACGATGTCCTATCACAAGGATCAAACACAAGGAGTGTCTCAAAACAGTGTATAGCTACTGTAGACGGGTAGAGGAATTAATTCTGAAAAGAACGCAACTCGAATCGCGGGAAACGGAGCCCGAACGGGCCCTAAACGGGTCGAAAAAGACGAAACTGTGCAAAATTAGACGTCTGGAACTCATTCCAGACGTCTTAAACGGTGGATCAGAGAATTACCTGTTCAGCGTGGTTTCCCAGACGTCCAGAAGTCTGCGGGGACGTCTGGCCTAGATCCCAGACGTCCGATGGTCCATACGGACGTCTGTAGGTCACTCCCGCCGTCTGGTACAACTTCCAGACGTCTGATTCGCAAAGGATGGCGACTCAGCGAACCTGCGCACAGCCAACCCCCCCTCCCTCAGTACGGTCAGTCGACAAGAAGGAAGAAGAAGGCGGAAAGCTCACCTTTCAGAAGTCTGTATGATATTACAGACGTCGACCTTGCCGTCTGGCTATCAACCCAGACGTCTGATTCTGGAAATTTTCCCAGAATCAGGACCCTGCTCGGCCTCCGCTCGCGACGCCGCCCGCGTCGCACCTCGCGCTCCTGCTGCTCAGACCGCAGCAGGTCCCTCTCCGCGTCGCTCCGCGCCCCCGGCACCCTCCGCCAGCCGGCCAAGCCGCTCCGGCGAGCTCGCCCTCACGGCAGAGCTCCGCCCTCGCACGCCGCACCTCCGCGCTCACTGTGGCCGTCGCTGCCGCCCTCGCGTCCGCTCGCTCTCGCGCACAGGAAGGAGAAGAAGGAGGAGACTGTGGAGACGGAAGGGGAGGCGTGGCCCTTTTAAGGCCGCGCGAGGAGGAGAGAGGGGGTGGCAGGCCGCCTGCATCCGCAGAGAGAGAGAGAGGGAAAAAGAGAGAGAGAGAGGAATCGCGGGTCTGCGCGCACAGGCGCGCAGACGACTCTCCCGTGCGAAAATAACTGTTTTCCAGACGTCTGGAAACGATCCCAGACGTCTGTTCAGACGTCTGGATGTGATCCCAGACGTCTTTACCGACGTCTGGGCCTCCTCCCAGACGTCTTAAAAGACGTCTGGGGCACGCATTCGTTACAATATAACAAACTCAAAGGAAGTTTCGTCCCCGAAACTTGCGCCAACTAGGGTGCGGGAAAAGGATGTCCAAATAACCATAACAAACTCAAAGAGGACCGAAGCCGGTCCGAAAAGACGTACCCGCGAAAAGCTCTGGGTACCGCTCCCGCATTGCCGCCTCAGGCTCCCAGGTAGCCTCCTCGTACCACTGGCTCCTCCACAAAACCTTTACCAGGGGTACTTGCTTTCGTCTCAACCTGCGGACGGCTCGGTCTAGGATCTGCACTGGCCGCTCGGGGTAGGTCAGGTCGTCGCTCACCTCGACGCTCTCGTGACTCAGTACGTGGCTGGGATCGGCTACGTACTTCCTGAGGTTGGACACGTGGAACACGTCGTGCACACCAGAAAGCTGCGGGGGAAGGGCAAGTCTGTAAGCAACGGGTCCAACTCGCTCCAGGACCTCAAAGGGCCCCACGAACCTCGGCGCGAGCTTCCCTCTCACCCCAAACTGCTGTAAGCCCTTCATGGGCGAAACACGAAGGAAGACGTGGTCCCCAACCTCGAACTGCACCTCTCTGCGTCTGCGATCCGCGTAGCTCTTCTGTCTGCTCCTGACAGTGCGGAGTCGTCTGTGGATCTGCTCAACTACCTCCTGACTCTGCCGGATCAACCTGGGGCCAACCTCCCACTTGGTCCCCACCTCAACCCAACTCAAGGGTGCCGTGCATTTCCGTCCGTACAGAGCCTCGTAGGGAGCCATGCCGATGCTCGAGTGATAACTGTTGTTGTATGCAAACTCTGCCAGGGGCAGGTGCTCCTCCCAAGAGCCCCTCCAGTCTAGTACACAGGCACGCAAAATATCCTCAAGTGTCTGTATCGTGCGTTCCGACTGTCCGTCCGTCTGGGGGTGGTAAGCCGTGCTAAACCTCAACCTCGTCCCCAAAGCCTGCTGAAACTCAGCCCAAAACTGGGACGTAAAGCGGGTATCCCGGTCGGATACGATCTCCCGCGGAACTCCGTGTAGTCACACCACGTCACGGATATACCTCTCTGCCAACTGTGCTGGTCCCAAAGTGACTCGGATCGGCAAGAATCGTGCCGTCTTCGTCAATCTATCCACTATTACCCAGACTGCGTCGTGTCCTCGCTGGGTAACAGGTAAGCCCACCACCAAGTCCATGGTGATGCTCTCCCACTTCCACTCTGGCACTGGAAGCGGCTGAAGCGGCCCTGCAGGCCTCTGATGCTCAGCTTTCACCTGCTGGCACACTAAGCACTGCTGCACGAACTCACCCACATCCCGCTTCATCCCTCTCCACCAAAACTCGCGTCTCAAGTCATGGTACATTTTCGTGTTTCCGGGATGTATGGTGAATCTGGAACCGTGTGCCTCATTCAGGAGCTCTCTCAACAGCTCCTCGTCTCTGGGAACGCACAACCGTCCCCTCAAGCGTAGCACCTGGTCTGTGAAAGAGAAGTCCCCTGGGTCCCCTGATAGTACTCTGTCGCGCAAAGGCTGCAAGTACGGATCGGCCATCTGTCCCGTGATGATGCGGTCTATCAACTCTGGCCTGGTCTGCCGTGTCACCGTCACTGCCCCACAGTACCCTCGTAACTCTAGAGGTCGCCAACTGCCCACCTCCTCCAAAAGGCTCCAACTCTGTAACTGTAGACTGGCCAAGCGTGCGGGCGCCTTACGGCTCAAGGCGTCAGCCACCACATTGGCCTTTCCCGGGTGGTAGGAGATGCTGCAGTCGTAGTCCTTCAGGAGCTCCAACCAACGTCTCTGTCTCATGTTGAGCTCCTTCTGGTCAAAAAGATATCTGAGGCTCTTGTGATCTGTAAAAATCTCGAAGGTCTCACCGTACAAGTAGTGCCTCCATGTCTTCAGCGCGAAGACAACAGCTGCCAACTCTAGATCGTGGGTAGGATAGGTATGCTCATGGGGCTTCAGTTGCCGCGAAGCGTAAGCGACCACGTGACCCCTCTGCATGAGCACACCTCCTAACCCCTGCAAGGAAGCGTCCGTGTACACAACGAACCCGCCACTACTGTCAGGGATGGTGAGCACGGGAGCCGAGGTCAACCTCTCCTTCAGCTCCAGAAAACACGCCTCACAGGCGTCTGTCCAAGCGAAAGGCACGTCCTTCCGGGTCAACTGTGTCATAGGACGCGCAATCTGTGAAAATCCTCTGATGAACCGTCTGTAGTAACCTGCCAGTCCCAGGAAACTGCGAATCTCAGTGACTGAACGCGGTCTCTCCCACCTGAGCACTGCCTCGACCTTGGCGGGGTCCACCGCCAGGCCGTCTCCAGAGATCACATGACCCAAAAAGGTCACCTCCCTCAACCAGAACTCGACTTGCTGTATTTGGCGTACAGCCTGCGTCGTCTCAGAGTGTCCAGAACCATCCGCAAGTGCTGTCCGTGCTGCGTCCGATCTCTAGAATAGATGAGTACATCGTCTATGAAAACCACCACAAACTGGTCCAAGTACGGTCTAAACACCCGGTTCATCAGGTCCATGAAAGCAGCGGGGGCATTGGTCAGCCCAAACGGCATGACCAAAAACTCGTAGTGTCCGTACCGGGTGCGGAAAGCTGTCTTGGAGACGTCGGTCTCCCTGATCCTCAATTGGTGGTATCCAGACCTCAAGTCGATCTTGGAAAACACCGTGCCACCCCGCAACTGGTCAAACAAATCGTCGATCCTCGGCAGCGGATATCTGTTCTTGATGGTGACCCTATTCAGCTGTCGGTAGTCCACATAAAGGCGTAGGGTCCCATCCTTCTTCTTCACAAACAGTACCGGGGTACCCCAGGGAGATGCACTGGGCCTCACGAAACCTTTCTCCAAAAGGTCCTGCAACTGGGACTTGAGCTCTCGCAGCTCAAGCGGTGCCATTCTGTATGGCGCGGTAGAGATGGGGCTGGTCCCTGGTACTAGTGAGATCTCAAACTCGATCTCACGCTCGGGCGGTAGTCTTGGTAACTCGTCTGGAAACACGTCGGGGTACTCTCTGACCACCGGGATGCTCTGGAAGTCTGCCATGGGGCTGTGCTCTGCCACCACACAAGCTAGGAAGCCCTCACACCCCTGGCTCAAAAGTCTCGCCGCCCGAAGTGCCGAAATGCACCTGAAACCTCCGTCGACTGGCTGCCCGTGAAACTCGAAAGAAGGCAACTCCGGAATGGAGAAGACAATTTTCCTCTCAAAACAGTCTACCAAGGCGTGGTAAGCGGACAGCCAATCCATCCCCAGAATCACTCCAAAGTCCTCCATCTGTATCATAATCAGGTCAGCTGGCAGGCTATGTCCCCCGATGCTGACCTCGCAACCCGTGTACACCTCCTCAGCTACAAACAGCTGACCACTCGGACCTCTGATTACGAACGGATTCTCTAACAGTGTATAATCCTGGTCTAAACTAACTGCGAAACTGGCTGCGACAAACGAGTGCGTAGCGCCGAAATCGAAAAGCGTGTAAACGAGTCTGCCAGAAACTGAAACCATACCTGCTACCACGGATCCCGATGCTCTGGCGTCCCTGTGTGTTAGGGCGTTGATACGCCCCTCAGCCCTAGGTGCGGACGAAGCAGCCACACTCTGCGTCGGACGGGTAGGTGCTGGCCGGTACCCTCCTCGCGACTGCTGTCCTCCTCCTCGCGCCTGGGAACCGCGGCCTCCTGCGCGCCCTCCAGTGCTCTGCGCGGGAAGTATCTGCTGACCTCCTGCCCTAGACGGGCAGTCCCTCCTGACGTGGCCCGGCTGGCCACACTGGTAGCAGAGGGGAACCCGACTGCCGCCCTCAGTGAGTCCCTGCTGTCGGCTAGGCGGGGGTCCGGTGCTGGCGACTGGCCCCTGTCGAGGGCCCCCAAAGGCCACTGATGGCCGTGCACAGCGTGACGGCTCTCCTGCGGACGTCACGTGTCTCCGTTCTCGCCGGCTCTGTGAGAAGTCTGGCTGAAAGGGCCTCTTCCGCCCGTCGTCGGTCTCTCGCGCGGACGGGTTGGTCTCCTCGTAAGTCATAGCTGCCTCTACCACCCTCGAAAACGTCGGCAGCTTCAGGGGTTTGACATATCCCCGGATCGCAGGCCGGAGCCCCTCGGTGAACCTCCAAAGGCGCTCCTCCTCAGTGGCTACCGCTGTCGCTGCAAAGCGGGACAGCTCCAAGAAACGCGTGCGGTACGCGCTCACGGTCATCGTCCCTTGGCGGAGAGTGTGGAACTCCCGCCTCCTCTGGTCCTGCCACGTCTGGGGAAAGTACTGCTTGCAGAAGAGGGTGACGAACTGGTCCCACGTCGGCTCGTCCCTCTCCTGTCCCCGGATCGCCCTCCACCACCGGTGTGCCGCACTCTCCAACTGGTACGTGGCAAAGGCCACGCGGCACTCCACCGGGGGGCGAAGGGTGTCGAAGATCTTCTCCAGCTGCTCAAGCCAGTCCTCTGCCTCGGTCGGGTCCTCATCCCCCTTGAAGGAGGGGGGCTTCAGCTTCCGGAACTGTCCGAAAAACTCGAAGTGGCGCTGTAGGGGAGGTGCTGGTGCACCTCCAGGCGAAGGTGCCTCGTGTACAGAAGTGTCGGAGGAAGGTGGGGGTGGCAGGGGCCCATCCCCTCCCTCGTGTCGAGCGCCGCGTCCGTCGCGTGGTCCTACAGAGGACTCCCCCTCTGCAACCCTAGGAGGAGGTGCTCGGGGCGGTGGGTGGAGCTCCTCTCGTACAATATCCTGTATCAGTCTGGCGAGGTCCTGGGCTTGGATGCCAGGGAGTGGTGGCTGGTCCACCGAGACGTCCACGACAGCACGTCCACCTCGCCGACCTCGCCCTCGGCCGCGCCCGCGGCCAGTCCTGCGACGAGGCATCTCCTGCAAGGAGACGCGAAACAAAACGGAAACGTCAAAACAAACGGTACCTAACAAAACTTCTAAGAGCTCGTGTCAAGAGACATGTTGTGGTGGCTACTCTAGCTATAAACATGTGAATTGGTTATTTTCCAGTCAGTTGATTCACTTCTCGGGACGACCTTGCTCTGATACCATCTTGTAACGACCCGGTTCCCGAGTCCCTACGAGACACGAGAACCGGACCGACTCGACTAATCCCAAGACCTAGTCGTCCAACGAGGAAGTAACCAAAAGACAGTAAAATAAACCACATTCAGCATGAATATAACTAACAGTAAGAAAGTACAGCAGTAAGGAAAGAAATTACTACGGTAGGTACCACCACAACAGTAAAACAACATTTATCATATAACAAGAACGGCAGGTAAAGAAAGTACAGCGGAAACAAAAAACTACTCACTAAAACAGAAACAAAAGAGGTACAAGGACTGTGGTAAACTCTACTGGACCCTACTTGGCCCAGCGTCCTCTGCAGCCGCCGACCCTGGCTGCTCAACACCTGGTCCTGAAAAAGGTAACGAGTGTAACACGTCAGCAAAACGCTGAGTAGAGTGGCAAACTAACTAAAGGCAACAGTAGAGTGTACAGTAGCTGTTATGTTCTATTACTTCCTTTATTCACATCTTTCAATTTTTCTCACTATTTCATTTATTTCTCAGATCCTTTACTTGATCTCGAATGTCCTCGTGGGAACGATCTTGATTGCAGTCTTTTCCAAAAGTAGAAGTAGCACGTGGTGCTCTCCTGGCCGGGAGAGTCCCCCGTGGTGATCCTACCCTCAGTCAACCACCCCAAGGTCACTGACAGACGTAACGGTGACTACGGCACGCGCGATAAACGCACAGGTAGCTAGCCCGCACTGGCAAGCGGTCAGTCATTTCCGTTAACGGGTGCGCCCAAAGCACAGCACGGAACCAGGGCAGAGCCCTCTCAGTAACAGGGGTCCAGCCCCTCCACAGTAACCAAACCGGGGCCTTGCCCCTCCACAGTCCGCGCACCCTCGCCTGACTACCCTGGTTTGCCCTAGTGGGCCTAACAAGTCGGTGAAGGAGGCTAGCAGAACCCCGGGGCCCGTGGGGTAGCTAGTACTCTCCTAACACTACTAGCTCTCCTCGGTACTACGTACACGAGGGCCAACAAGTCGGTACAGAGCGGCCAATCCTAACCCCGGGTCCCTGGGGCGGCTGGCCCCACTCTGCACTAAACAGGTACAGGTACTTCCCTTGGTACTGCGTACCCAAGAGACAGTACAAACTACATCTCAGTTCCATTCCTTTTTCTTTCCAGGAGTTCCACTCCTAATTCCCCGTAGGGTTCCAGCTCTTTATCTCAGAACATCATATGTTTCACTTTCCAGATTCACGTTCTCAAAATCCATGATCTCAATCATATTTCTTTATTCATAACAGGCAGCTGTTAATTCAAATTACAGGCAGCTTTATATTCCTTTCCATTTTTCCAAGACTACAGTATTATACATTCCACTAGTTCTTCCATCCTAGGGTTCATGTCGCATCCTAGGATCTAGCATACAACTAGTTTTCCAGCCCTAGGATTCATGCATCACCTAGGAGCTATCATTCCATACATTTCTCATTCCTAGGATTCATGCAATGTCCTAGCTTCTAGTTATGGTTCCATACTTTAACAGATTTTATTAATAAACTTAAGCCACTCTACCAGGTACAACGGGAGTAATGGGGGCGTGATCGGGAATCCCGCGTGCCTCCGCGACTCTCAAGACTGCGACTGAAAGAGGTCCTATCACAAGGATCAAACACAAGGAGTGTCTCAAAACAGTGTATAGCTACTGTAGATGGGTAGAGGAATTAATTCTGAAAAGAACGCAACTCGAATCGCGGGAAACGGAGCCCGAACGGGCCCTAAACGGGTCGAAAAAGACGAAACTGTGCAAAATCAGACGTCTGGAACTCATTCCAGACGTCTTAAACGGTGGATCAGAGAATTACCTGTTCAGCGTGGTTTCCCAGACGTCCAGAAGTCTGCGGGGACGTCTGGCCTAGATCCCAGACGTCCGATGGTCCATACGGACGCCTGTAGGTCACTCCCGCCGTCTGGTACAACTTTCAGACGTCTGATTCGCAAAGGATGGCGACTCAGTGAACCTGCGCACAGCCAACCCCCCCTCCCTCAGTACGGTCAGTCGACAAGAAGGAAGAAGAAGGCGGAAAGCTCACCTTTCAGACGTCTGTATGATATTACAGACGTCGACCTTGCCGTCTGGCTATCAACCCAGACGTCTGATTCTGGAAATTTTTCCAGAATCAGGACCCTGCTCGGCCTCCGCTCGCGACGTCGCCCGCGTCGCACCTCGCGCTCCTGCTGCTCAGACCGCAGCAGGTCCCTCTCCGCGTCGCTCCGCGCCCCCGGCACCCTCCGCCAGCCGACCAAGCCGCTCCGGTGAGCTCGCCCTCACGGCAGAGCTCCGCCCTCGCACGCCGCACCTCCGCGCTCACTGCGGCCGTCGCTGCCGCCCTCGCGTCCGCTCGCTCTCGCGCACTGGAAGGAGAAGAAGGAGGAGACTGTGGAGATGGGAGGGGAGGCGTGGCCCTTTTAAGGCCGCGCGAGGAGGAGAAAGGGGGTGGCAGGCCGCCTGCAGCCGCAGAGAGAGAGAGGGAAAAAGAGAGAGAGAGGAATCGCGGGTCTACGCGCACAGGCGCGCAGACGACTCTCCCGTGCGAAAATAACTATTTTCCAGACGTCTGGAAACGATCCCAGATGTCTGTTCAGACGTCTGGATGTGATCCCAGACGTCTTTACCGACGTCTGGGCCTCCTCCCAGACGTCTTAAAAGACGTCTGGGGCACGCATTCGTTACAGCGCGCGTGAAATCAGGGCGGAACCTTTAGTCCCACATCGTGGGGTTGCAGCACTCAGGTATGCTATAAATTGTATTTGTGCTTTAAGCCGGTTGCCTCCGTAAGCACAGGGGTGAGGTCCCTCACTGCCCTCACACACGCCTCGTCCGCGGCTTGACCTCGCGGATCTGGCTGATCCGACCCGACCTAGACTTACGCACTCCTCGCGCATCACCACTTGACGGTGCGCCTGGTCCCGGGTGCGAACCCGACCCAACTACCCGTGTGGCTCTGGGAGAGCGTCCGTGAGTGCATTGCTTCAGAGAGAGAGAGACGCTTGGGTAGAGGGACGGGGGTAGGTTTTTGCTACTGTGTGGTGTGTGCAGGAAGGAAGAACTGTCCCAGGCAGCGAACACTTAGTGGCTGCAGAACAGGAAGAGAAGAAAGAAGAGGCTGTGTAGCAGTGAAAGGAGAATTCTTCGCAGAGAAGAAGAAGAAGGAAGACAAGGCAGAAGAGAGAGAAGAACGAAGAAGAAGACAAGGGAAGACTGCAAAGAGATCAGAAGAATCAGAAGAAAAAGAAGAAGAAGAAAGAAGAAAGGCAAGGCAGGAGAAGAAGGAAAGATACCAGAAGCAAAGAAAGGAGAAGAGCCACGAAGAAGAAGAGAGAAAGAGAGATCACATTTAAGACGTCTGATACAAAAATCAGACGTCCAATTCTACTTTTTTTTTCCAAATCCTTTTTTTTTTTTAATTCTCTCTTTGAATGAGTTATATTTGCATTTAAACAGTTGTATTCTTTGGTTTTACAAAGTACTGAGATTGCTCCCCGTGTTCGACCTCGGATACTCCAGTCTTCGAGTAATAAAATTCTTTATATTTGTTTAGACATTTTGTCGGTTATACTACAACGTGACATCCTTTAAACCCGCACAAATTCGTCGACAACAAGCTACTAGTGTAGACCGAGTACTAGCTACCCCACGGACCTCGGGGTGCTGCTAGCTCACCTACACCGACTTGTTAGGCCCACTGGGCAAACCAGGGTAGTCAGGCGAGGGTGCGCGGACTGTGGAGGGGCAAGACCCCTGTTTCGTTACTGTGGAGGGGCTGGACCCCTGTTACTGAGAGGGCTCTACCCTATACTGGTTCCGTGCTGTGCTTTGGGCGCACCCGTTAACGGAAACGACTGACCGCATGCCAGTGCGGGGTAGCTACCCGTGTGTTTATCGCGCGTGCCGTAGTCAATGTTACGTCTGTCAGCGACCTTAGGGTGGTTGACTGAGAGTAGGATCACCACGGGGGACTCTCCCGGCCAGGAGAGCACCACGTGTTACTTCTACTTTTCGGAAAGACTGCAATCAAGATCATTCCCACGAGGAACATTCGAGATCAAGTGAAGGATATGAGAAATAGATAAATTGTGAAACAATAGAAAAACGTAAATAAAGGAAGAAAGAAAATAAAACAGCTACTGTACACTTTACTGCTTCTTTAGTTTCAGCTGCCACTCTACTCAGCGTTTCGCTGACGTATTACACTCGTTACTTTTCAGGACCAGGTGTTGAGTAGCCAGGGTCAGCGGCTGCAGAGGACGCTGGGCTGAGTAGGGTCCAGTAGAGTTACCGCAGTTCTTTTTGTACCCCTTTTGTTCCACTGTAGTGAGTAGTTCTTGTTGCTCTCTGTACTTCTTTACTTGTAGCTTCATGTTATGTTATAATTGTTGTTCTACTGTTGTGGTGGTACATACTGTAGTAGTTCATTTTCTTACTACTGTATTTTGTTATTGCTAGTTATATTCATGCTGAATGTGGTTTATTTTACTGCTCTTTTGGTTACTTCCTCGTTGGACGACTAGGTCTTGGGATTAGTCGAGTCAGTCCGGTTCTCGTGTCTCGTAGGGACTCGGGAATCGGGTCGTTACACCTTAAAAGACGTCTGTACTTACCCTGGGTTTCCTACAGCTACCTCGAACGTCCGGACCTTTCCGTGATCGTCTGAGGTGAGTTCCAAATGTCGGACTCTCCTTCCGGTCGTTTGGAGGTATGGTCAGACGTCTAGCGACGTGTCCAGACGTCCGAAAGCACCTCGAAAGGTGCACCCCACACCATTCCAATGCCTGCCCCCTACGTACGTACGCACAGAGCTAAATAAAGCTGGACAAGATCCCTATGGTGAGGCCTGCATGACCGTAACCGCACAAAAGCACATACCTTAGCACTGTGCGTGCTTTCTGACGTCCGATTTCAGCTCCGGATGTCCTTTTGCTACTCCAGACGTCTGATACTGGAAAATATTCAGTACATAGAACTTCTCCCGCAGGATGTCTCCTTCGCGACCTCTCCCGTAGGAGCTACAGCAGTGCCTCCAGCGGCTGCAGGAGGCCAAGGCTCCTACTCGCAAGCTCCTCCTCTCCTGCACCCTCTACTCCTGCACGAGCTCCACCGAGCTCCCGCGGCTCCCTCGCGAGCTCCTCCCACGCTCCCGCTCCCCTCTCCTCCTCAGCGTCCCGTCTCTCTCTCTCTTCGTCCTCTCCTCTCGTCGCGTTGGAAGGAAGGGAGGAAGGTGAAGAATAGAGGTGCTGGCTAGTGGAGATGGATGGAGTGGCGTGGGGGAAGTGGGGGGTTTAAATAGATAGAGGGTTAGGGTTTGAGGTGAGGAGAGAGAGAGGAAATACGTGTGCAGCGCGTGCGGAAAAGAAAGAAGGTATGGTTCTCTACTTTTAGACATCCAACACTCCGTCCAGACGTCTGGACAGACGTTTGACGGCTAATCCAGACATCTTAAATAACCCAAAAAGGCAGCGAGTCATTTTAATGACCAATCAAGTTACTTTTCAATATCAATGCATGCCTTTTAAGGGTGACAACGCTTACACTACACTTGCTTGCTATTAGGTACGATGACAGTAGAAATGGGGTAGAGGTTTTGTAGATTTACTAGAGTGACAGGGTCTAGAGTGATCATTTAAGTTTCCTGTCACTTATTGAAGGCTATAGATCTCCTAATTAGATTGTAAAGACAAAATTGTGAGATAAGCTAGGTTGCCATGATTGATATAGGCAATCTCTTGAGTACTAAACTTGGATGATCATAATAGACAAACTTAGGCCTAGTTGGAGGATCGGATGGTCCTACTTGAAGTGTTGTTGTGGTGTGCTAGGGATATGTTATATGTGTAAGCAAATCCTAAAGAGCCCAGTTTATATATTGTTCTTGGCTAATCCTATGTTAGAGGATGGGATTGAGAATTACACCTATGGTCTAAGAATTAAGAAGAAAAAAAACATAAGAAATCCTCAAAATTGACGAGCAAAGGTTTTATTAAGATATAAACAAATAAGTAGCGAAGCTAGATAGACCTAACAAAGTGGTTCTCATTAGAAACTAAGGTAGTCAAGTAAATTTTGTCCAATGTAAATATTGGATCCTATGGCATCAAGTAAGACAAGCATAAAGGAAATAGGATTGAACATAAGAATAAACTAGTTTTTAGCACACGTTTTGCTGCGGGAGTGTAAAAGTCAAAATATGAAAGTTTAATATGATTTTCAACCGGTACATCTTAATTTTTGATTAGTGAAAAATCAACACATTATGCATGTTAAAATACATTTTCTAGCATATCTTCATTTTCAATTGGTGAAAAATTGAAAACATCGATTAGAAATCAAAACGCGTCGCACATTGTAAAATACATTGATCGGTATATTTTAATTTCCAATCGGTGTTTTAAATTCAATTTACACTGCTTGGTTTCGTATATGTATTATTTCATGCTCTCATAGAAACATATTTAATATTGGTTTCTAATGAAAGAGCATAAGATGAAGAAGTCGATGGCGAAGATAGAATTTGAAACGAACGTACGAGTTAAATAGTGTGTAAAAAAAGTAAAATCAAATCAAATCAAAACGAAAGAGATGAGAGAGAGAGGTAAATTAAAAAAAAAAAACAAAACCTCATCACGCCCATTCCACTGCAAATCAGATTAAAAAAAATCTTTAAGTGAATGAACAGTGTGATGAATAGTCATCGTGTGAATGTTCTTCAATGAGAAATATTATAGATGGTTGAGTTAGTTGCCTTATAGGTTTGCCTTTTTTCTCTTGCATTGTTGAGCTTTAACCTCACTCCCTGCTTTTTGGTGGTTTTGTCATCATTCCAAGTAGTAATTGAGGATCAAGGGGCTAGCAATAGTGTAGAAGTAGAGAGAAGGGTCAATTGTCACTTCTTTCTTCATTTTAGGTACTTCAATTCCTAATCTTATGAAAATAGATAGAGTTAGACGGATTATACAATTGAAGTGCCAAAGTTGGTCCAATGTGTCACTCTCAGGATTCGATGATCCCACACTCACATTTGAAGTATACTCCGCTTGTGGTCATCCATCACCATAATAAAATGTAACCAAAGTATTTTAATCGATCAAACACTATCAAACTTGTACTGAAATTCCATGTGTAAAAGAGTCCAAGTTGAGCAGGGTGAGGTGTGCGCATAAATAGTCTCTAGCCTCACCTCTTTTTCTTTGTTATATGAGCCATGGGAGCCAAATACCTTTTATATCTATCAAGAAGTTTGCTCACTTCTAATATAACACTAAAAATCTTTCTCAAATCTCTTTAATTTTAACATAAATTCTCATATCAATATCTACTAATTACATCCCAATTGATGTAATAAGCTATCAAAAAATTAACATTGTATTCATTCGATTGTTGATATTAATAGTAATTCTATATTTTAATAAAAAAAGTAATTGAGAAAAAATGATAGAGTGTTGTGTTGAATACCACTTAGACTTCTAATATGTTATTATTAAGAGTTGGGTTGCAGCAGTCATGTTCAATCCCCTTTGCGACAACAATCTATAAGATATGCCACTTAGCATGACACTAATTGCCACTATTTGATATGGAAAGCACTTTTTAATGGAGGTTGTTCTCAAGTGACCATCTTAGCATGAGCTCGTGTAGAAGAAGCTATATCGAGGGATTTGCCTACTAGGGTAAGGTCAAAAGATGGAGACTCTAACGTTTGGCAAGAAGGACCCAAGTTTAGTTCCCTATCCTCTTTTATTTGAGAGATAGTTGTGTACGAAATGATCGATTTTCCATAATCTACCTGCATGGGACTTGATATGCTCTTTTCAAAACAAAAGCGGGATGTTTGTATGTCATCTTCCCTTGATGTTAATACTTTATAGATCGATTGATTGAAGAGGTATTTAGTCAAATTTATTCCGACCAGCATCATTTGAAAAGCTTTATTCCTTATTTAAAAAGCTTGATTCCCCGATGCACTTTATTCCAAGTCAAATTAGGGATATCGTTCACAGCATTTGTGCTGAAGTAGTTAGAGTGGGGACTCTCATTTACATGAAGTAAAAAAAAAAAAAAAAAAGGTAAAGGTAAAGATTGACCTACGATGGTGTGAATGTGGATCTCACTTTATAATTGATATTTAATGTAAATAAATAAAAGAATATAAGGTTTGTTACATATGACCTCATCACATTGAAAAAAACACCGTACAACTTTCAATTAAAACGTACAGGTAATAAATAATTTTACATCAGTGATAAATAACTTTTCACATGTGATAAATTGTTCTACGTGACTTTGCACCGATGATAAATTATATTCTAAAATGTCTTTACACCGATGCAATCTCATTTTACATCGGTGCAAAATTATTCCAAAGGTGATTTCACCTGTGAATTACACCCATGCAAAGTGATTTTGACCTATCGGTTCAAGATTTAGAATTTAGGTTTATGAAAAGTAATTTTTCACTTAAAAGTTAATTTTCCACCTTAAGATTTAAGATTTAGGATTTAGGAATTAACAAAGCTAAACTCTAAACGCTAAAGACAAAATCCTAAATCCTAAGGTGAAAAATCACTTTTTTAGTATAAAATCACTTGTCGTAAGTGTAGAAGCACTTGAAATTTAATTTTATATCTGTGCAAAGTAATTTCAAAGGTGATTTAAGTAATTTACACCTATACAAAAGTAGTTTGTTATTACATGTGATTACTTTTTTGCATAAAAAAAAGATATATCAAATGAAGATCACATTTACAATATTGTGCATCTATTTTTATATTAATTTTTACATTTTTCAACCTATGTCCTTATATTAATCCTTACAAATTTCAAAGTTACGAGGAATAAGAAAGTAAGATAAGTAATTAAAAATAATTTTCAAAGTAAGGAACAACTAGAAACTAAAATCACTCCGGAAATGGAAATTCTCACACTAGAAGTGATAGAAAAATTAAAAAAGGTTCAGAAATATCCTCATTTCCTTGATAGAAGATCTTTAACCTCTAAGGATCAGTTTACTTGGGAGATTAACTTCTTAAAAGCAATATTAATTTTTATTTACTTTATCACTTAATCTTTCTTTACTTAACACCAATTTTTCTCTCTTAATGCTAGTTTGGCTAACATCGGTTGCCATCATTGTTAGTCGAACCAACGTTAAAGTCGTAAGCAACCCTCCCTCTGACATTAGTCGCCCTCTTCTCTCTCTTACACCATTACCAAGTAAATGCCATAAAGATTAATATCATAACTTAACATCAATTTAAGTAAACATAAACTTGTGTTAACACCACTTTGCAAATAGACGCAATAGGAGATTAACGCCAATTTTACATTTTTTAACATTACTTTTCTAACACCTCAAGTAAAAATTATCCTCATTTCTCCCCCTAAATCAACGTGATTTTTGGCTAATTGCAAAAGTTTGTGTTTCAAGCCATCAAAAATTGTTATGACCCGATTCCTGGATCCCTACAGGATCCGAGATCGGCTCGCCTCGACTAATCCCAAGACCTAGTCGTCTAACAAGAAATAACCAAAAGCAAGAAAGTAAACCACATTCACATATACAATATAACTAAGCAGAAGAAACGTACCAAGTAGTAAAGGAAAATAGATTTGCATTTCAGTACATACCACCACAATAACAATAATAACGGAAAGCGGAAAGTAAACAGTAGTAACAGAATAGTAACTAAAAATCCATTACTTACAACAGTAGAGAAAAGAAAAGGAAGTGCTAAAGAAAATTACGGCTGGACTCGACTGGGCCTGGCACCCACCGCAGCCGAAAACTCGGGCTGCTCAACTCCTGGTCCTGAACAGTGTTATGAAAAGACAGAGTCAGCGAATGCTGAGTAGAGTGGTATCTATATTATCTACGTATAGAACAGTAAAAACAATAGGTTTAATTTTCATTTCCATTTATCTATTTTATATGTTCCAGTTTACTCATTTTTCATAGTATCCAGATATTTCTTAATCTTGTATGTTCCCCGTGGGAACGATCTTGAATGCAGTTTTTTCCGTAGAGTAGGAGGTATACGTGGTGCTCTCCTAGTCGGAAGAGTCCCCCGTGATAGTCCTACACCCAATCAACCACCCCGAGGTCACTGTCAAGACATAATGGTAACTACGGCACGCGTGATAAGTGCACGGGTAGCTACCCTGCACTGACACGCAGTCAATCATTTCCGCTAGCAAGTATGCCCAAAGTATAGCACGGAACAGTATAAGGCATTGCCATCTCAGAACAGGGGTCTCGCCCCTCCATAGTCCGCACACCCTCGTCTGACTACCCCGATTTTCCCAGAGGGCCTAATAAGTCGGTGTAGGGTGGCTAGCTGAACCCCGGGTCTCGTGGAGTGGCTAGCTCCTTCCTTACACTAGTAGCTCACCTCGATACCACGTACGCGATGGCCAACAGGAGTCGGTGTAGAGTAGCCAATCCTAACCCCAGGTCTCAACCCAAGGGAAGCTAACTCCGCTCTACACAAAAGGGGACAGCTGCTCTCCTTGGTACCCCGTGAAATTGCACTAGAGGGGGGGTGAATAGTGAAATTATATTGTATTGTAGTACAACAAATTCAATCACACAATATACTCAATTATTTTTAGGTGGAAACCCAAGATGGGTGAAAACCACCACCTAAGCCAATCTCTTGACTTAGGATTTTCGATCACAAGGTGATCAATCCACTAACCACACTACTTAAACGAGGGTAGTGTACCTCAATTACAATTCCCACCTCCGATCCCTAAACGGAGGTTTCTCTCTTCAAGATGAAGAGACGGGGACCCGACAGGCCGGATACCCAAAATACAGAAATTAACAAGTAAAAATAACACCTATAGAGCACCCCAATTATTTAGTTGCTTTCTTATCTACTAAGCATGAAAAGAACTCCCTGATGATTTGTAGAACGGAGCGAGCCGGGAGTATGGATTTGCCCTTTGATCAGAGTATTAGCACAGCACAAGGGCAAGATGGAGCTTAGAGTAGTGAGCAAGAGATTTTTCTAATGGAATTGTATCTCAAGAGGTGTGTTTTGCCAAAGAAGAGTTGTAGTCTATTTATAGGCAAGTTTGGAACCTTCAAGAACACTTGGGAGAGCTCTTCTAGCCGTTGGAGACAAATCCCAAGAGTTTAGGACGAAATCCACACAAAATCAGGGCAATGATGATTCTGACAGCAACATCAGACGTCTAAATATAAGATCAGACGTCTTACAGGACGTCTGATTTTTACTATGGTCGTCTATTATTGCAGGATATCCTTAACGGACTCTATTGGATCAAAAGAAGGACGTCTGATATTATGTCATAAGACGTCTGATGATTTTACTGGACGTCTAATGAATGGTGCATTCGTTCCTGTTATCATCGGATCCAAACAGGGTTCTAGGTTTAGAGGATCAGACGTCGTTACAGACGTCTGAGGACATTACCAGACGTCTGGAATCCAAAATACTCTTCCTTCCTGCTTCTGCCAAAAGATTATGTGGCCGTAGACAGATACGCACAGAAAATCATGGCCAACGGTTCAAAGGCAGACGTCTGTAAGTGTGTCAAGACGTCTAGAAATTGTTTTTGCCGATAAAAAGTCTAACGGTTAGTATGAGGACGTCTGGGTAAATAATCAGACGTCTGTGAACGGTTATCGACGTCTGAAAGTGAAGTCCTTCGACTGATGTTTATGAGGAGATGAAGAAAGCCAGAAATATTTGAAATTAGACGTCTGATACATCTGTCGGACGTCTTATTATGGAAAATCAGACGTCTGGACTTTTTAATGGACGTCTGATAAAAGTATAAGTGTTGGGTTTTTTGTTTCTAATTTATCCTAAGTGTAGAGAGCCTAAGTTAGCTATTTATAGGTTATGTTTGGGGGCTCTTTACAATATTTCTAGACTCAAATAACATGAAAATTACAACCTTTGAAAGTTTACATGAAAAAAGCCTAAGACCTAATACTTTTGCTACTCGTCTTCACGCTTTTAATCTCCCGTCTTGGAAAGCTTTTTGAATTCCTGCAAATATGTTATTATAGAGAGAAAACAATATGCTACGCTTTATTTATTATTTCATTTTCTACATTTTGTAAAATCATCAAAATATTATATATGAGTAGTTGAACTAACAATCTCCCCCTTTTTGATGATTTTCAAAATATAGCTGTAGGTTCCTCTTTCCTCCCCCTAAAGGTTGTACTTGATAGCCTTTATCTATTTATTATTCCTTAATTTCTTACCTACATTCTTCTCCCCCTTTTTGAATATCATCATGAAGGGTTGTTTAAAGGGAGTTAAAATCCAAACTACAAGAGTAATATCTACAAAGTAGAGTGCGTGAATAAAATTGCATGTTTAAAAGATGACAAGGCATTAAGGAAAATTGATTAGGAATAGAAATATTTAAGCATGGACTAGCTATTTGTTCCCAAAAATATTAAGCAGAGGGTCAAGGCCTCTTAATACAAACTTAGAATAAAAGACAGAAAAATAGAAGCACTAAAATTATTCTTCTTGATCTTGGCGGCGGCGGCGACGAGCGGGTCCTTGTCCTATCTGCAAATTTTGAACATCTGATCTAAGTTCGTCGATGTCGCGGCGCATGCTTCCCATGTAGGTGTACATCTCGCCGGTTCGACGCAGCAGGAGGGAGATGCCGGAGGAGAGGGAATCTGTGGCTGGATCCCATGCTTCATCAAAGCTCGAGCGGGGAGCTTCTATTTGAAGGGGCCGTGGTTCATGGAAGTCTGGAAAGGGTGGAAGGGGCTCTTCTTCCATGGGTTCGTCGGCGGGCTCAAGATGTTCTCTAAGTATATGCATCTTGGCGGCTGTGGCCCGGTTGTAAGGCTCAATTTTCTTGTCAACAGCTTGGTCAGTTATGGAAATCCGATGGGATGAAAAGATTTTGGATAGAATAGACCCAAACGGAAGTGATGCCCCATGGTCCTCATTCATGACGCGAACAATGAGGCGGCAATAATTGAAAGGAATATGACGAACGGCCGCAAAAAGGAGAGCCTTGTGTTGGCGTGAGATGTAATCAAAGCCTCCTGATTTGTTTAGGAGGTCCCACCCAAAAATGCGAGAGAGTAGACGTGGAAGGGGTTTGAGATTTTTGCACGGTAGAGTGCCAAGGTTTTCAGCATATTTTTCCGGGAGAACTAACTCTTGATTGATGATTTCAGGGTCGTATTGCCTCAGTATGTCATTGAAATCATTTCCCTCATTGGGGATGGCTAGAAGGTCAGAGATAGTTTCAGATGTGATGTGTATTTCACGACCAAATAGGCGGGTATGGAGTTCAAGTTCATCGTTGCTGTAGTCCTCAACGATGTTGGCATAAAAGAGACGGCAAAGATCAGGGAACACACCAAGAGTTCCAATGCCGGAGTGGAATTGACGGTCAAAATATTGGAAAAGATGGAGAGTTTGGAAGTGTTCCCGAAGGTTCAAATGGGCAAAATCATTCCAAACAATAAAACGAGGACATTTAACTTTGGCATTCGCGAAACGACGAAATCGCTGCCTAGCGATGTCACCCCGCAATTGATCTGCCAAATAAGTGGAAGAGGAACTGGAAGATCCCTCAACTTGCTTCCTACGGGGAGGCATATTTGGTGGAATGGGTGGTTAGGTTTAGGAGAAAAGAGTGGTGAGTTTGAGGATGGAATACCTGCAAAAAAGAAACAATCATTCAACCAAGCAACATTCACCCAAAACATAGTTTGAAACACTGTAATCATCATGAAAAAAATATGTGGCAGTATGCCTTGAGGCAATACAACCTGCCATGTAGTTGTGGCAATATACCTTTGGATGCAAGCCACTAAAAAGTCGGCTTGATCCTCATGAGGTAATACCCTTGCCATGGAAGATGCAGCTAGGGCTAAGAAGGTTTTCTTGACCGAGGGTTAGGGCTGACAATGAAATGCACATTTAGGTCAAGTGAATCAAGAAGTGAACTAGATGCTACAAGGCCGTGGGTAAAAGGAGTATGAAAATGCCCTAGGCGTTGAGAGGGTATACCCACGGGAGGAGGGAAGCCTCCAAATGCGCGGTCGAGAGGCAGGGACGACGCGCGCAGAGGAGCAGCAGTTCCGTCAGTCGTCGAAGAGGCGCGACGGTCGTCTGGCTGCGAGCAGAACTTCGCCAGCTGCTGCTGTGGGCCGTCGGGTGTGAGGGAGAGCGGCGCGCAGATCGTGTGGGGTAGGGATTTTGGACAGGAGAGTGGGACCTTTGCGAAGGGGATTTTATATCCCAAGGTCACCGAGCAAGTCTCCCCCTGAAGTTGGGGAGATTTGCATCTCAAACCGTCCAGAGAAAAGCCGCGACGCGCAGATTTTTCCCCGATCAGACGTCTGTCAACGATGTCAGACGTCGGTATTTGGCAGAGGAATTTTTGCCTATTTCAGGGAGACGTCTGTTTTATTCATTAGACGAATAATCAGACGAGTAATTATAATATAGACGTCTGATTTCTGCAGGAATCTTCCCCAGCAAAAACATTTATTCTCCAGGTTGTCGTCTGATTTCTTACTCAGACGGCAATGAAGACGTCTAAATTTAATATTAGACGTCCGATTTCTGCAGACAGACCTTCCTGGATTTTCGTTAAAAGTTACAGGGTCGTCCGTTTTCCCTGCCAGACGATTCATACGACGTCTAGCCATATATTCAGACGTCCGACAGGCAGTACATGTTCTGTCTCCGAGATAGACGTCTGTCAACACATTTGGACGACATCTCAGACGTCTGTGTGGAGTACCAGACGTCTGAAATTACTATTTTGTTATATATAAAATCGTCGTCTGTCCCAGATGTTTAGACGACGGATTTTAATGTATAAGACGTCTGATTATTTAATCAGACGTCTGATATTGGACAGAGTGTGCATTTGGATGTTTGAATGAAGGCTTAGTGAAATCAAGGTTCAATCTATGCTCATGACAAAAGAGGTTCCATTAAAACACTAAATTCTTCAAATATCACTTAGCTTACATATGCCTAGTTTCCTACGTATATAATTAAAGCGATCATAATTCAAAGGTTTAGTGAAAATATCAGCTAACTGCAGTTCAGTACAAATAAATTCAACTTCGATTTCTCCCTTAAGTACATTGTCTCTTAGGAAGTGATGTCGAACATCAATATGTTTTGTGCGAGAGTGATGTACGGGATTTTTCGAGAGGTTGATAGCACTAGTATTGTCACATAATATTTTTATCTTATTAAATATCAGGTTAAAATCCTTCAAAGTACTTTTCATCCAAAGTACTTGGGAACATGCTAGTGCAGCGGCTATGTATTCAGCTTCTGTAGTTGATAAAGCTATACTAGATTGTTTCTTTGAGAACCAAGAGACTAGTGATTCGCCTAAGAATTGGCACGTCCCACTAGTACTTTTCCTATCAGTGCGGCTACCTGCGTAGTCCGCATCGCTATATGTAACTAAGTTGAATTGTGGACTCCTAGGGTAGAATAAGCCATAATCAGATGTGTCAACTAGATATCTAAATATTCGTTTTACAGCATTTAGGTGTGATTGTTTAGGATTTGATTGAAACCTAGCGCATAAGCAGGTACTAAACAAAATATCAGGTCTACTGGAAGTTAAATACAGTAAAGATCCAATCATGCTACGATAGAGCTTTTGATCTATGGGCGTACCTGATTCGTCCAAGTCTAAGGAAGTTGTGACACTCATAGGAGTGTTCTTCCCTTTACTTTTGTTCATATCAAATCTCTTCAACATCTCCTTTGTGTATTTAGATTGACACACAAAGGTTCCAATCTCGAGCTGAGTGATTTGCAAGCCCAAGAAAAACTTGAGTTCACCCATCAAACTCATTTCGAATTCTTCCTGCATAATTTCTGAAAACTTTCTACACATAGATTCATTAGTAGCACCGAATATAATATCATCTACATATATTTGAGCTAATAAAATGTCTTTTCCTTTTCTTTTAATGAATAATGTGGAATCAGCTTCCCCTATAGAGAATTTTGCATTTAACAAGTACTCTTTGAGCCTTTCATACCAAGCTCTAGGAGCTTGCTTTAGACCATATAGTGCCTTGTTTAATTTGTAGACAAAATGAGGCTTATCATGAGACTCAAAACCAGGAGGTTGTTTTACAAAAACTTCCTCCTTAATGAATCCGTTAAGAAACGCGCTCTTAACGTCCATTTGAAAGAGTTTAAAGCCAAGAAAGGCGGCATAAGCAAGAAGCATGCGAATTGATTCGAGTCGAGCTACGGGAGCGTAGGTCTCATCAAAATCAATTCCTTCTTCTTGGTTGTACCCTTGTGCTACCAACCGAGCCTTATTTCGAATAACTATACCGGATTCATTCAACTTGTTCCGGAATACCCATTTGGTACCTATTACTGTTTGCCCTTCAGGCTTAGGTACTAGATCCCAAACTTCATTCCTTTGGAATTGGTTGAGTTCCTCCTGCATGGCCATCATCCAAGTTTCTTCGGAGCATGCTTCCTCGACACTCTTCGGTTCAACTTGAGATACAAAGGCGGAGAGACCAAAGGTGCAACTAAAACGAGATCGGGTTTTAACGCCATCAGAAACACTTCCAATGACTTGACTTTCGGGATGATCCCTTTGATATATCCAATCTTTTGGAAGATTATGGATATTGGAGTTTGGAATGTTAGACACATCAATAGTAGAATCATCTTCATCATCCATATTGACTCGGTCAATGGAGGAATGAGGAGATTCATCGAAGGAGACATGAAGGGTTTCCTCCACTGTTAATGTGGTCTTGTTAAAAACCCGATATGCCTTACTACGTGAGGAGTAACCAATAAAGATGGCTTCTTCACCTTTGGCATCAAATTTATCTAAATTAGAGCGGGTATTCAAGACAAAACATCGACATCCAAAAACTTTAAAATAACTAATTTTGGGTATTTTCCCATAGTATAGTTCAAAACAAGTTTTTCGCAATCCGGATCGAATTAAGGTGCGATTTAACACGTAACAAGCCGTGTTAACCGCCTCAGCCCAAAAATACTTCGGTAACCCCGAGTCTATGAGCAATGTTCGAGCACATTCTTGAAGAGTACGGTTCTTTCTCTCAACCACCCCATTTTGTTGAGGTGTTCGAGGAAAAGAGAACTCATGAGCAATACCGTGCTCTAGACAAAAATCATCAAACAAGGAATTTTCAAACTCGCCCCCATGATCACTACGGATACGAGTGATTTGGTAGCCTTTTTCAGTTTGAATTTTCCTACAAAAAATAGAAAAGACAGAAAACACTCTTTCTTTAGATCTCAAGAAGGAGACCCATGAAAACCTCGAAAAATCATCTACAATTACAAGGCAATATTTGCATCCACTGAGGCTCTCATATTTTGTTGGTCCAAATAGATCTAGGTGAAGTAGTTCTAAAGGTCTTGATGTGGATATAACTTCTTTGCTTTTAAAACTAGATTTTATAATCTTACCTAATTTACATGAATCACAAACAAGTTCATTTAAAAATTTTCTTTTAGGAAGACCTCGGACTAGTTCATGTTTAGCTAATTTTTGAACCAGCTTCATATGAACATGTCCTAGTCTTTTATGCCATATACTTAACTCATCATTTGCTATAAGACATTCATAAGTGCCATTTTTATCAAATTCTACAACATAAATGTCTTTAAATCTAGTTCCCTTGAGAAGGGTTTCATTGGTTGATGCATGCATTATTTCAAACATTTTAGAAGTAAACACTACTTTAAAACCCTTATCACATATTTGACTTACACTTAAAAGATTATGTTTTAGTCCTTTAACTAGAGAAACATTTGAGATGGGAGAGAGAGGGTTACCTATTTTACCAAGGCCAATAATACGACCCTTGTGGTTGTTGCCAAATGTAACTGTTCCTCCATCCGTAGGTTGGAGGTCCAAAAATAGGCGCTTGTCTCCTGTCATGTGTTTGGAGCATCCGGAGTCCATCACCCATCGGCCTCCTTGGTGGTGGAGGTTTCCTTGTCTTCCTCCTTGTAGACCTTCTTCCTCCTACAAAAGATCTTCGATTGTGACTTGGTGTTTCTATAGGTCTTTCTAGTTTGAGTCGTCCATCCTTCATTTTGTATATCCAATTTTTGACATTATGATGTCCTTTCATCCCTACAAAACAAAGTGAGAGTTGTCTTTTCGGTATCCATTGTAAAGTGGATCCGTATTTGTTAGTGTTCTCCTTTAGAGGAGGGTCCCTTTTTGGCTCACTTTGACTAGGCTCATAAAAGCCTAATCCAAATTTACTTGAGGAAGGTTTTTGATGGGCAATGAGTTTGTCCAAGTTATCTTTCCCCTTTGTAAATTTGGCTAGGTCCTCAAGAAGTTGGTTTGACTTTTCTTTGAGATGATTTATCTCTATTTTCATTATATCTAGTTTATCTTCTAATGCCCTAATCTCTACTCTAAGTAAGCCATTTTCATCCTTTTTAAAAGAGTTTGATTTTTCAAGCACATGGATTTTGTCGAGTAATTCTTCTCTATCTAAAAATTTTTGTTCACTCATTGCTGTATACAAATCATTTGTTAATGACTCTTTCTCAATCATTAGATTTTTTATTTGCATATTTAAAGCAGTGGTTTCTTTTGTAAGAATTAGATTCTTTTCTTCAAGATCATTGATTAATCTCTTATTTTCTAACTTTTCTTCTTTTAAAGCCTTGCTTTGGGTTTTAGTTTTCTTAAGATCTATATATAGTGAATCAAAGGCATCTTGTAATTCATCCAAAGAGTAGGGGTTTACCTCAGGTTCCTCAGATTCAGACTCGGAACCATCATTTGTTGCCATTAGTCCCAAGCATGCCGTTTCTTCATTTGTTTCCTCCTCCTCTTCTTCTTCGGAGGTGGAGTCATCCCACGTTGCTTGAAACGCCTTCTTCTTGAATCCTTTTGGTTTGGAGATCTTCTTGTAGTCAGAAGGCTTCTTGGGTTTCTTCTCATCATCCCTTTTGAGTAAGGGACAATCTTTCCTTATGTGACCTCTCTTTTTGCAATTATAGCAAATTAGAGGATCTTCTTCTCTTTTCTTTCCCTTGATCTCTCTTCTATTTCTGAGAAACTTTTTAAACTTTTTAGCTAATAAAACAAATTCTTCGTCATCGGTACTTACCTCATCATCCGAAGTAGCTTTGAAGGCTAAGGTCTTCTTCTTTGGCTCCGATGAGGTTGATTTCTTCTTTTGCTCCATTTTTGATTCGTAAGCCATGAGATTCCCAAGTAGATTTTCCATGTCTAGATCCTCTACTTGGTTGGCTTCTTCTATTGCCGTTACCTTTTGCTCCCACTCAGGTCCAAGGGAGCGAAGGAGCTTCCCTTGAAGCTCCCCCTTTATAAATGTCTTTCCTAAAGACTTGAGGTTATTCACGATTAACGTGAATCGGGTGTACATGTCCCCAAGTCTTTCATTCTCCTTCATAGAGAAAGCTTCGAATTCCTGTGATAGCAAGTTTATCTTTGAGGATTTAACTTTAGATGTACCTTCGTGAGTAACCTCCAAGGTTCTCCAGATCTCGTGGGCGGTTTCGCATTGGCTGATGCGGTTGAATTCCTCCGAGCTGAGAGCGCAGTAGAGTGAGTTCATTGCCTTGGCATTCAGTCCAAGGTGATGGATTTGCTCCACTGTGTAACCAGTTTCTGGTTTCTCGGGAATGACGTATGCGGATTCGCATTTCTCCCAAATGGAGAAATCGTTGGCTTGAAGCCACATCTTCATTCTCAGCTTCCAGTAGGTGTAGTTGGTTCCTTCGAAGAGTGGTGGTCGAGTGGTGGATTGCCCCTCCAATCTGCTTGTGGAAATCGCCTTCCCCTCCATGTGATCTTTCCGCAGATGTTACTCTTGTAGGCGGAAAACCTGCTCTGATACCAAATGAAATTGCACTAGAGGGGGGGTGAATAGTGAAATTATATTGTATTGTAGTACAACAAATTCAATCACACAATATACTCAATTATTTTTAGGTGGAAACCCAAGATGGGTGAAAACCACCACCTAAGCCAATCTCTTGACTTAGGATTTTCGATCACAAGGTGATCAATCCACTAACCACACTACTTAAACGAGGGTAGTGTACCTCAATTACAATTCCCACCTCCGATCCCTAAACGGAGGTTTCTCTCTTCAAGATGAAGAGACGGGGACCCGACAGGCCGGATACCCAAAATACAGAAATTAACAAGTAAAAATAACACCTATAGAGCACCCCAATTATTTAGTTGCTTTCTTATCTACTAAGCATGAAAAGAACTCCCTGATGATTTGTAGAACGGAGCGAGCCGGGAGTATGGATTTGCCCTTTGATCAGAGTATTAGCACAGCACAAGGGCAAGATGGAGCTTAGAGTAGTGAGCAAGAGATTTTTCTAATGGAATTGTATCTCAAGAGGTGTGTTTTGCCAAAGAAGAGTTGTAGTCTATTTATAGGCAAGTTTGGAACCTTCAAGAACACTTGGGAGAGCTCTTCTAGCCGTTGGAGACAAATCCCAAGAGTTTAGGACGAAATCCACACAAAATCAGGGCAATGATGATTCTGACAGCAACATCAGACGTCTAAATATAAGATCAGACGTCTTACAGGACGTCTGATTTTTACTATGGTCGTCTATTATTGCAGGATATCCTTAACGGACTCTATTGGATCAAAAGAAGGACGTCTGATATTATGTCATAAGACGTCTGATGATTTTACTGGACGTCTAATGAATGGTGCATTCGTTCCTGTTATCATCGGATCCAAACAGGGTTCTAGGTTTAGAGGATCAGACGTCGTTACAGACGTCTGAGGACATTACCAGACGTCTGGAATCCAAAATACTCTTCCTTCCTGCTTCTGCCAAAAGATTATGTGGCCGTAGACAGATACGCACAGAAAATCATGGCCAACGGTTCAAAGGCAGACGTCTGTAAGTGTGTCAAGACGTCTAGAAATTGTTTTTGCCGATAAAAAGTCTAACGGTTAGTATGAGGACGTCTGGGTAAATAATCAGACGTCTGTGAACGGTTATCGACGTCTGAAAGTGAAGTCCTTCGACTGATGTTTATGAGGAGATGAAGAAAGCCAGAAATATTTGAAATTAGACGTCTGATACATCTGTCGGACGTCTTATTATGGAAAATCAGACGTCTGGACTTTTTAATGGACGTCTGATAAAAGTATAAGTGTTGGGTTTTTTGTTTCTAATTTATCCTAAGTGTAGAGAGCCTAAGTTAGCTATTTATAGGTTATGTTTGGGGGCTCTTTACAATATTTCTAGACTCAAATAACATGAAAATTACAACCTTTGAAAGTTTACATGAAAAAAGCCTAAGACCTAATACTTTTGCTACTCGTCTTCACGCTTTTAATCTCCCGTCTTGGAAAGCTTTTTGAATTCCTGCAAATATGTTATTATAGAGAGAAAACAATATGCTACGCTTTATTTATTATTTCATTTTCTACATTTTGTAAAATCATCAAAATATTATATATGAGTAGTTGAACTAACACCCCGTACTCAAGGGCCAGCACACTTCCCATCTACATTCCAGATTTCCGTCTATCCATAAGAATTCTACTCCTAATTCCCCGTAGGGTTCATGCTTGTGTTCACCTCATTTATCTCGATCCAGATCTCATCTTTCATAATTCATTTCTCATTTGTATACAGGTAGCTCGTGCTTTCATAATTCAAATCTCAATACATGCAACTGGTGATTTCACTGGTATTTTTGTACATTAAATACAGGCAGCTCATATTCTAACAGGCAACTCATAATTATAATGCAGGCATTTACTAGCAATTTGTCTTAATCACGCATGCGTGTAATCCATACAGTACAAATAGGCTCATTCATTTCTCTACCCTAGGGTTCATGCCACATCCTAGGATTCTATTCAGCTACTTCCATAAGCACATTCTTATTCCAATATTATTAACGGAATTAAGCTACTCTACCAGGAAACACGGGAGTAATGGGGGCTTGAACCGCAGACCAAAACGTCTCTGCGAGCCCCAAACGTGCAGTAAGCTGAAACTCTATACTAGGGAATACATCACAAAAGGAGAGTTCAGAACAGTATAAAACAGAGTCTAGTACATAGAGGAACTCGAGAGGAAAGTACAGCTATTTCGTTTGCGTAAAATGGACCCCAATCGGATCATAAACAAGTCAAAAATGTGCTTACCGTTCAAAATCAGATGTCCAGGAATAATCCCAGACGTCTTAAAAGGCGTCAGATCTTACCTTATGTTCCTGCGGTATCCTCAGATGTCCAGACCTTCTCTACGATCGTTTAAAGGCAATTCCAAACGTTTGACAATGCCTCCGGTCGTCTGGACGTACCTCCGGACGTCTGGTGATGTACTCAGACATCTAAAAACGTGTGGAAAAGAGTTTCACGCGCCTTCCCAAGGGCCTTTACCTGCGTACGAAACTGCAGGTCCAAATCAAGCACGACCAACTTCTGCGGTGAGGCCTGCATGGCCGTAACTGCAGAAAAGAACGTACCTTGCGATATAAGTGCTTTCAGACGTCTTATCTCAGACCCGAACATCCAACTGCCGCCACGGTCATCTGGTTGGCTCTCCAGACGTCTGATACTGGAAAAATCCTAATATCAGCAACTCCCCATAGCTCGTTCCACTCGCTTCGCAGAAGCTCCAGCCGCTGCAGAGGGTCGGGAGGCCGCCTCCCCGAGCCCTCTCCTCCTCCTGCACGCACCCACCGGTGGCCATGCGAGCTCTTCCGAGCTTCCACCGAAGCTCCACCAACCTTAGGCCTCCTCCTCCTCCCACGCTCTCCTCCTTCCTCCCTCTCGCTCTCCCTCGCTCGCCCCCTCTCGCCGTCCCTGCACAAGCATTGAAGGTGGTGGTGGCTGGTGTGTGGAGTGGAGAGGAGATAGGGGGGTTTATATAAGAGGGTGAGGGGTTTAGGGTTCGGGGGAGGTAAGGAAGAGAGAGAGGAAGGAGCGGTTCTACACGACTTTCAGACGTCCGGGAACAGATCCAGTCATCTGATTGAGACTCCAGACGTCTTAAATGGCTAAAAGTAATGGATCCTTACAAAAATACTCCATACAAGTTTGAAAATGAAGGCACTACCATCATGTTGTGCTTAAAATTAGCTCTAGAATCGCCTAACTAACCTATGATTCTTTTTGCGGAGAATAAATATGATGCAAATTAATATAATGTATAAGTTCAATATATACATGTATATTTTAAGTTTTGTAGAAATACAAATTGTATAATATTTCTTGTCAAGCTTTTGCTAAATGAACACATCTCGGTTGATATTGGATTTTTTTCAAACTATTGTTACTAAATGAACTCAAATGAAACCTTATCATGTTCAATTCTATTGGTAGCCATAGTTTGACGATTGACATGGTCCCTTATTCTAAGATTTTGCTTGGCAATGACATAGCAGTTAGAAATGGACCCCATCAATACCGATTTGAAATTCAAAATTAAAGTAGCAAAACCAAACCGAAAAGAAAACAATCTTCAACGTTAGTTTCTCAAAATGCAACTAGATAGTACCCCTGTGATGTCAATAACCCAAGTCACTTCTAGCTAACACATTATAATTGGTAACTAATTCTAGCATCTTTCTCTATTTGAATGGATGCAAACAGCAATCAATGATGGTCCCTCATCCAAAAGATCTCAAAATACCACAAAATCAAGGTCAGATATAAATATACCTACCCAAAATGACTTTCATTTCTGTAAAATCTACAATATAAGAGTATGATCCAAAAGAATCCCCATGAACATTGATAACTACTTGATTACCTGCTTGGTAACTCGATGCAAGGATTTACTGCGTAAGTATCCTTGTTACAGAGTCATTATTTAAGGTCAATGGGCGTGTTGTGTGGCTCAACATTGTATCAATGCCAATCTCGAGGGAGAATGGTCCTTCCCTCAGATTTCCCGTAATCTTCTTGGTTGCCTTCAATGATACTGCCTTTAATCCAAATCTAAAATCAAGGACCATGTTGGGATCATATACCTTCCAAATCAATATCAAAGGACCTAAATTCAATTTACCCAAAAAGAAAAAAAAAAAAATCCACTTTGGGTTGGTGGGGACTTTCAGATTGGCACTCTATCATATGTGGAGGAAAAGGAGACAGGTGACAGGCAAAACTGCAACTTTTTTCACTCCCCTTTGTTTGGATGCCCTTTGCATTGGATGCACACAACACAACCACCTTTTTGCGCACCAGAGATGCCATGCAGCAGCAGCAGCGGATCGGACAGCCTTTGTGTGAGGAGGGCCACATACATACATATATATTGGCAGCTGATTGCTCATCAGCCCCATCGATCTCATGTCTTTTTGGACTACTCCTTTGAATGACATGAATCGCCAATGAGGGTCCTTTGCCTGCCCATTCCCTCTTTCTCTCGTCATCCGACGGCAGCACTACTGTTAATACATGGAGGATTTGAATGAGTGAATGAATGAATACATACAGGAGGAGGAGGTCACTTGGTGTGCATGAGTTGAAAGGGCTCCTTCATGGGTTGGGGGTTTGCATCGATATGCGGGTTTGAATGCTGATGGCTCTACTTCAATTCCACTTTTTTCCATGACTGTTTGTTCCAGTTTGGAAAACTGTTTTCTGGAAGTTTGGATTCTTGCGTGTACGTGATCCAAAGAAATCGAGGACTTGACCGGATGGAACATGTGCCGTGTATGAATATACGGAAGGAATGCATGTGAGATGTGTCAACTGTTCGTGCATGGTTTTCGTAGAACATCTTACTTGACCTCAATGCTGTATGTATACGCTATTTCCACGTACGCAATATCCATTTAATTTACAAGCATAGAAGCTTAATTAAATGCTCGCAATATATGTGTTTTTGCACAACCCTTTCACCTTGGTGATGTTTGGGCAAGAGACACGAAACAGGATAGGATGATGGAGGTGTGCCTTCCTATGTGAGAAGTGCTTGTTCAGATGAAGGATGGAAGAGGAGCATGTTGAGGGTTCTTTGCATGCACTTGCAGTTGCAAATAATGGGGTCAATAGAAAGAAAAAGACAAAATTGGTTATATATGATAGTGTCACAGCCTTGATCGTGAAGCATTGACAACAGTGAATTGGTGCCACCGCATTGCCTTTGTAATGTGGCATTAGTGCTGTAGCATTATATAGCATTATCGCAATGGCACTAGTACCATATAAGCAGTAGTTTTGTGCAGGACGTTGAAAAGAATGCATCAATTTTACCTATAAAACAGATATGTACCACCAAAATGGCATGAGATTATAATCACCTTCTTGTATATTTTGCAATACATAGGTATATAGAGTCATGCGTTGAGATAGAATCAACGTGGATTCAAAAGTAAAACACAGGGAAACTCATGAAGTGACGTATTTTGTGATGTAAGGTGGTGTCATCGTTATCTCCACTTGATATGTAATATAGAAAAATAAAAAAATGTGATGTTTGTTAATTACCTGGTGAGTCTTATCACATTGAAAAAAAGTACTACATCATTTTAAATTAAAACACACACACAGGTGATAAATAATTTTGCATCGTTGATAAATCACTTTATAGCGGTGATAAATTGTTCTAAGTGATTTTGTACTAATGATAAATTTTCTAACGTGACTTTGCATCGATGCAATCTCATTTTACACCAGTATAAAATTATTCTGAAGGTGATGTGGTAGTTTTGTACCAGTGCAAAGTGGTTTTGCACCTGTGCAAAATGCTTTTAACCTATGGGTTTTAAATTTAAGATTAAGGTTTAGAGTTTAGGTTTATTGAAAGTGGTTTCATTTATGAGAAATGATTTTTCACTTAAGAAATAATTTTTCACCTTAGGGTTTAGGGTTAAACTTGAAGTTAAAAAATCACTTCTCAAGTAAAAAATCACTTATCATAGGTGAAGAAACACTTGAAATTTAATTTTGCACAAGTGCAAAATTCTTTCAAAGGTGATATGATGGTTTTGCACTGGTGCAAAGTAATTCTGAAGGTGATTTGAGTGGTTTACACTTGTGTAAAAAGGGTTTGTTGTTGGTTTTAATAATAATAGACCCCTTCACATGTGAGTTTTTTTTTTTGCATAAAAAAGAGATACATCAAGTGAGAATCATGTTTAAAACACTCTGCATCAACTTTTGTATTATTTTTTGGATTTCCAAACTTGCATCTGAATCAAAATATCAATCCATGAATTATTCCAGGCAAAAACATAATGCAACAAGATCCAAAATCAAGCAAAATCAAGAACGCACGTGTAATGGCACATACAAACAAAATGAGATAAGGAGAAAGAAATTAGAAAGCTTTACGATCGAAGCACACATTAGAACTCCCCTCTAGTCGAGGAGAATGGCTTCTTCCATAATGCAGAAGGAGAAATCCTATGTCGCTTTTTAAGTAACCGATGCAATCAAGCAATTTAGAAGTTAATAAACCATGCAAATAAATGCATACCACACTTAGCCTTGCCAACCTTAGTGGAGCTCCAAAATTTAGGTTTCCAAGCCATTTAAGGCTCCAACGTAATGAATTGGGCCCATTGATGCCTGTCGGGTACAGGTCAAGTCGAAATACTTTCTAAAATATGAAAAGTTGTATTTTTCAATTAACCTTGGTCAAACCTATTCAAGATAGGTTATATTTGGTATTGTTGGATTTTTCTCGTCATAAGCTTTTCAACAATTTTTGTTTCGTAAAAAATCTAAGGTATATAGCTCAAGTTATACATAAAACAAGTTCAGCAAGTGAGAGGCATAAATAAACTAATTTTAGGGATATTTTTGTCCAACCTAAGTTAACCTAAACCTAAATCGGACTCCTAGGCCTATAAAGAGGTTAATTAGGGCTTAACCCCATCATTAACATCCTTTTGGTAGCACTATTCTCAAGAAAGGAAAATTGAGGAGAAAAGGGGAGAGAGAGAGAGGGGCACCTCTCCTCCTTTTCTTTCTCTCTGTGCAGGGTCTGCAACAACTATTTTAGTTCTGAACTAAATTGCATCAGTAATATTTAGACATAAACATGTGATATTTGAGTTTTAAACTAAATTGTACCCATGATATTTTAGTTATAAACCAAATATCACCTATTACGACCCTATTCTCGTATCCCTACAGAACCTGAGACTGGCTTGCTTCGACTAATCCCAGGACCCAGTCGTCTAACAAGAAATAACCAAAAGCAGGAAAATAAACCACATTCACACATGCAATATAACTAAGCAGTAAAAACGTACAAAGTAGTAAAGGAAAGTAAAAAAGCTGTTCCAAAACATATCACCACAACAATAGAGACAACAGAAACGAAAGTAACAGTAACAATAATAGTAGCTGAAAGTCTGAAACTCACTACAACAGTAAGGGGTACAACACAGAAGTGCAGAAAAACTACGGCTGGGCTCGACTGGGCCCAGCACCCTCCACAGCCGGAAGTTTGGGCTGTTCAACTCCTGGACCTGAACAGTGTTATGAAAAGGATAGAGTCAGCAAACGCTGAGTAGAGTGATATCTATACTATCTAAAGCAGTAAAAGCAACAGATTTAATTCTCTTTTCTAGTTAGTTTATTTTATATGCATTTCCTTTTCACCCCTTTTTCCTCAAACTTTCAGATTTTCTTGATCTTGCATGTTCCTCGTGGGAACAATCTTGATTGCAGTTTTTTCCGAAGAGTAGAAGGTACACGTGGTGCTCTCCTAGCCGAGAGAGTCCCCCGTGGTAGTCTTACACCCAGGCAACCACCCCGAGGTCACTGTCAAGATGTAGCGGTGACTACGACACGTGTGATAAACGCACGGGTAGTTATCCCGCACTGACATACGGTCAGTCGTTTCCGCTAGCGGGTACGCCCAAAGTACAACATAGAACAGTATAGGACCTAGCCCTCTTAGAAACAAGGGTCTAGCTCCTCAGAACCAAATAGAGGTCTCACCCCTCCACAGTCCGCGCACCCTCGTCTGACTAGCCTGATTTGCCCAGAGCGCCTGACAAGTCAGTGTAGGGTGGCTAGCTGAACCCTGGGCCCCGTGGGGTGGCTAGCTCCCTCCCTACACTAGTTGCTCACCTCGGTACCGTGTACACGAGGGCTAACAGAAGTTGGTGTAAAGTGGCCAATTCTAACCCCGGGTCTCAACCTAAGGGCGGCTAGCTCCGCTCTACACAAAAAGGGGACAGTCACTCTCCTTGGTATCACGTACTCAAGGGCCAGCACACTTCCCGTTCACATTCCCGATTTTCCATCTAACCACAGGAGCTCTACTCCTAATTCCCTGTAGGGTTCATGCTCATGTTCACCACATTATTCCAATCCAAATTCCCCCATTCACAATTCAGTTCTTGTTATATACAGGCAGCTCGTGTTTCCATAATTCAATACATGCAACTGATGATTTCACACGTAATTGTTCATTTATCTTAGGCAGCTCACAGCTATATTACAGGCAATTGCTAGCAGTTTAACTTAACCATGTATACAAATACAATCATGTAGTACAATTGGTTCATTCATTTCTCTGCCTAAGGTTCATGCCACATCCTAGGGGTTCCAGTTGGCTAATTCCACAGGCACATTCTTATTTAATATGATTAACAGAAGTAGACCACTCTACCAGACAATCTGGGAGTAATGGGGGCTCGAACCGCAGACCCATGCGTCTCTACGAGCCCTAAACATGCAGCAGGCCGAAACCCTAAATTAGGGAATACATCACAAAGGAGGATTCAGAACATGTACAAAGGTTTCTAGTACGTAGAGAAACTCGCAAGGAAACTACAGATACTTCGTTTGCGTAAAACGAATCTCGATCGGACCCCAAACAAGTCAAAAATGTGTCTACAGACCAAAATCAGACGTCTAGAAACGTCTAGAAACAAGTCCAGACGTCTTAAAAGATACAAAACCTCACTTCAAGTCCCTGCGGTGTCCTCAGACGTCTAGGACTCCCCTGCGATCGTCTGAAGGCGATTCCAGATGTCGGACCACTCCTCCGGTCATTTGGAAGCACCTCCAATTGTCTGGTGAGCTGATCAGACGTCCGAAAGTGCGTGGGAGGGCATTCCGCGCTCCTTCCCAAGGTTGCTCTTGCGTATGACAGAGCAGCCACCCCAAAATCAGACCGGCATATCTTCTGCGGTGTAGCCTACATGGCCGTAACCACGAAAAGAACGTACCTTCGCGATGAAGGAGCTTTCAGACATCTGGTCTTGACTCCAAACGTCCAGATGCTCTGCTAGTTGTCCGGACTTCACTCCAGACGTCTGATACTGGAAAATTTTCAGAATCAAAGCGCGCTCCCAGTGCTCTTCGCCGCGCTCCGTTGCAGCTCCAGCTGTTGCAGGTGGTCGAGGACGCCGCTCCAGACTCCCTCCTCCTCTCGCACGCGCCCACGGTGGCCGTGCGAGCTTCGACGAGCTTCCACCGATGCTCCCAACCTCGGCCTCCTCCTCCTCTTCTCGCACTTCTCTTTCTCACCCTCTCTCGCTCACCCTCGCTCACCTCCTCTTGCAGCAGTGAAGGTGGGGTGTGGTGGTGGTGTGTGGGGTGGAGAGGAGAGGAGGGGAGGGTGGCTTTATAGGTGCTATGGGTTTAGGGTTCGGGTAGGAAGGAGGAGAAAGGAGAGAGAGAGAAAAGAAGTTCTGCGTGCCGCTCGTGCACAGAGTGCAGAACGCGTACAAAAATTTCATTTTCAGATGTCCGGGAAAGGGTCCAGACGTCTAAACAGATATCTGACTGAGACTCCAGACGTCTTAAAAGGCTAAAAGTGGGATAGATCTTTACATCACCCGTGATATTCAATTCTAAACCAAATATCACCTATGATATCTAAATATTTCAATTTAGTTTTCTTTTATCTAAATTGCACTAGTGACATTCAGGCATAAATATGTGATATTTAAGTTTTGAATTAAATTGTGTTGATGATATTTCAACTCTGAATCAAATATCATTAATGATATTTGTAATATCACCTACGATATTTGAATATTTTAACTTTAAATCAAATACCAGTTGTGCAAGATCATATACATCACTTGTGATATCTAATTTTTTAATAAAAGGTTAAACTTTTGTGTGAACGGTTGCAATTTCTTTTTTTTTTTTTTAATAGTTTTACCCCACAAGGGGAAAGAACATTCCATTAAAAAAATAGAGAAACCGGATACAAAGGACATACCCCATAGAATGGAAGGAAGAGAAGAGAAACTTACCCTCAAAAGAGGGAGAAAATACATTATGTAGAAATGAGGGGACACCAAACACAAAATAGCACGACAAGAAACAAAAGAAAAAGAAAAGGAAGTGTCTCGAGAGCAGGAGCTAGACGATCTCCTTCGGGAGATCGACCCCACGTTCATAGAACAGACGAGAAATCGATATAATCGACCTCTAACTCACATCAGAAATCTCACCCGTGAAAAGCAATTGGTCACACTTGGTCTCCCAATCAAATAAAAAACTCCACTAAAAAAGAGAAAGAAAAAAAAAGACAACCCAACTCTACCGAGCGAGGATATCCATCGCAACAGCCCCTCCTCTCGCAACGAGGTCAGCCGGCCAAGCGTCGATGACCGCACCAAACGCTACTCCGCGAATGAGGCTCGTCGTGACCGCCACGATCATCGAAATCGACAAAACTGCAGTCGTCCATGCAACCTCCACACGCACCACGACCGCCACGTCCACCACAACCATCACGACCGCAGTGCTCGCCATGTGATCGCAGCACACTTGCTGACCGCTATGCTCACCACGATCATGAACTCAACCTGCCGCCAAACACTATGGAAGGCGATTCATGTTGATATAAATCCCCAATTTACAAAGAGGGAGACATCCTGAGAGGAGACGAGAGATTTACAGCAAACAAAGAGGCTCTGATTGACCTCATGTGGCCGATCGGAGACCTTAAGTGAGGCGTTTCACATGAGAAGGTTTCAGACCACAATGTTCACCTACTTTTAAAATGTAAGAAATCACAGCGCATATGTGTGTAGACGACAAATTAGGAGATATGCATTTTTTTTTTATTACTTATTATTTTGTTGATTCTCCTTATCGAGATATTCCAAATCACCATGGGACAAGCGAAGCCTACCGGTCATGGTGTGGGACCGTTTTGGGCTGTTTCCCTTGCGGATGTGAGGGCCGAGGGAGGACCTAACTATTCGTTTTCCTATATGGCAATCATGAGGAGGAGGCAGAAGCTAATAAGGTTCGTGGCCCTATGGTTCGGAGGGCCCATGTTGGGTGGCCAAATTCTAAGTTGCCCACTATCAAATGAGGTGAATAAGTGTGTCGTAGGGATCCAATATATATATATATATATATATATATATATATGACATGAACGTGACATCGTTTCAATACGGTGGTACCAAAAGTCGGGTGAGATATGTGGTGTTTTTCTCTCTCCATGGGATGGCACTTCTTTTCTGCGCCCTTTGCCTTAAGGACAGCAAAATCAACACTTCAAGCCCAGTTAGCATCTCAGATTAACCCTTGTATGCGGAGAAAGCATTACGATGTCCACTTTTGTTTTGAAACCACCAAACTTTTTAAGTAGATTATACCCCCATGGTTTCTTTACTCATGCAACGAGGAGTTTTGCGTTAACCTATGTCAACTTTAATGTGAATCGGACCATGACATCGTCTTTGGTTTCTAGACGGAGAATGTGTCCCTTCTCTTTAGAAATTAAGGATTTTTCTCCTCCATTCTCATCAAATTTCTCCTTCCTCTTAACTTGATTAGGCCTTCGATTGGCGTTGGTCGGTCGGAGAGCCCCTTTTACTTTGTCTTTTACTGCACCGTTCATCCTTCACCTCACCTCCATCATTGAGTTGGAGACCCAGTGATTGTGTTTCTCACTCTACTCATGCTCAGCTTCACCACGGCCACCTCGACCTTCGATGTCATTGTTGCCAATGAGACTCGCATCGACATCACTACTCCGATCTCCGTCAACAAGCTGGCAATCTCGCTTTCACTTCCTCGTTCTCGCAGATCCACTCTCAGATTTGGATCTAAATTTGAAATTGTTCCTATCACGATCGAATATTACTTGACTTGTTTCGATCTCCGACCTCCCAGATACTCGTTAACATAGACCGTTTCCTTTCTCTTTTTTAGTTTTATTTTTGTTTTCTTCTTATTTTGTATCCCTGATTTCCTCTTTCATTCGAGGGAACATTTTGGTTTTCCTCTCTCTCACCCCCATGGAATTTTATGTCACCTAATTTTTTTATTCCATTTAATGGAGATATATTTGGATTTACCAAAAAACCAAAGGTCAACTTCAATCAATATGCACACTTGGAATGCATTCTCTCATGCATGAGGAGTGCTGACTTAAACCTATTTACCATAGCGTGCACTCTTAGGCCTTGGTGTGCACACCCTTGTACATCAACAGGAGCAATATTGTGATAAGTCATGGGGGTGATATTTGGGATTTTCATTTGCACAACAACGAATAAAATGACTTAGTCGTGCATATTATATTTCTAGTCCACATAAAATGCTGGCGATCAACTTAAGGTAAGGATATAAATCGACTAGAATAATTGGGTGTTTATTCATTATATATATCTCTAGGTTAGTATTTAATCTACCTCGGCAAGTTGAGGAAGAAGGAAATTAAGATGAGTTATTATTTACTAGTTATTGGCTCCACCTGAATGTCCCATGATCAGATAAAGATAGAAAACAGTGTAAAATACCATTTAGCTTCCATATAGGCAACGGTTATTAATCTTTACGCATACATAAACTAAGTTTGGCATATCATTAAAAAATTGTGTAAAAGATAAGGACATCCGTGCAATGGTGATGATATATTATAGATGGTACTAGATATTCATGTTGAACAACCTATGCGTCAGATAATAATAATCCATCATAAATAACATAAAGAAATTAAATCTGATCCATGCTAAAATGCTTAGGCAGTGGAATAAGATATTTCCGTGGCGTTTTTTTTATTTTTTCTGCCTCGGCCTGCCAAAGGCATCTTCCAATTAACTTCGCTGTAAAGCAAACACTCGAAATGGGTACAAATATACGCATCATATATGAACTGTACACAAGAATCGACACCAAGGACCACGTAATTGAGTGCTACGGGATGGTAGATATACCATATTTAACGGAGACAAGTGGGCTTCGGCCCAAATAATAGGCCTACATACCACGTAAGCCCACTTTTCACATTTCACACAAAAGTTTATGAGTTCGGGCCTCTGGATGTGGACATCAGAAGGTTATCCATTTACTAAACTAATTAAATCGCATTGTATTATTTTTAAACTAATAATATGAAAAAGACTAAATGATTTTGTTTTCAGTGCATCATCCTATTCGAAAGCATTAGCTTTGAGTTTATGTATGTATTTTCATTATATGTGCACATTCAAGTATCATGTACATTCGCAATACCCTGTATCTTTATATTATAAGTTTGAATATAGATAGAACGACTCCAATATAAATTTCTTGAATTCGGATAGATTATGTCACATAAATATTCGGATAATAAACTTGACTGTGTGAATATTGTATGCATTTGTTTATGTTCATTACTCATTTGCTATTGGTTCCTCCCCAATCCCTGCAGGTTGTTTACTAACCGATTGCTAGCGATGACTACGTCACCCTGCTTGTGACTCCCTTCTATGTTTCTCCACCTTGCTCGATATTGATAGTTTTCCTATTCAATCAATCTTAAAGGTCAAGAAATTTGCATTCACATATTTTCCAAAGTTCTGTCGTTATGATACCTCACTAGATGCTTGAATGGAAGGTCGACTGTGAAGTTGCTCATAATTTATTCTCTTTTCATACTAGTGATGAGGTCAAAGAGGTACTAGGATGGTAGCCAAGATAAAGCTTAGGCTTAGGGTTTAACGAGACACAAGCAAGGTCTTCCTCTTCTTTTTTCGAGGTCAGAGCATGGTTGGAGAGGTGAACCATGGCTTCCTAAAACTTGTTCCAAAAGTTGTGGAGGTTCCAAGTATATTGCATTTAAGGCTAATAACAATTGCAATGTAGTGTGCAAAATTATTGTCAAAATACTTGCTTGAGGAATAGCTTTACTCCTCTCTTGGTTGATTAGCTCTAATCAATTAGCTTTCATAAAGAGGAAGGTCGATAATAGACTATCGTCTCTCGTGGTGTATGAATGACAAAAAGGCTCAATATCAAGGAATTTGCAAAAAGGATGCTTATCAAAATGGTTCTTATTGAAGCATAATGTCACAGTCAATGGGAAATTCATTCATGGTGTCATGTCAAATGGGATTCTCACATACTTGCATGTCTTGGGAGAGATGGGGCATTGATCATTCAAATGTCTCACCCTTAATAGATGGAATATTTGCAAGGTTCATTAGAGATAGTGATCCTTCTCTAGCACTTCTATCTATAGTTGTCATGGAAGGGCTTTTTACCTTGATTTGTCTGTTGATCTAGTGTAAGGTAATCGCTCCTTCAAGTGTAGGTTATATTTTGCCACCTAGTAAGTTTTGCCAATGATATGTTATTATTTGTGAAAGGAGTTATCATATAAGCATGTGGATATGCATTCATCCTTGGGGTATTTGCACGACCATCTTATATTTAGTTTAATGCCTTCCAGAGTAGCATCTTCTTTCCTAGATTGACCATGAGGAAGAACATTTTAGTCTTCTAAGTATGGTTGATGCTAATGTCCTTGTTGCTTGTGAATGTCCTAGATTGACTGTGAGGAGGAAGGACATATGTGGTATATGATGAATTTAATTCGTATAAAATCAAAATCGAATGATTTTCTACAATCCTAAAATCAATCTATTCCCCATATCATCAACCAAAATAAAAACAACAAAGAAAGGATGGAGAAATACATGAATCCATCACAGCAAAAGCGAAGTGGAGATTGCGGAAATCCTCTGGGACCGTGGGCTTGCTTCTCCAACGATATGCGGTGGCTATGGTGCTTCCAGAGGGTTGAGAAAGCAAAAGAACTTATGGGGGTGGTGGTAGATGTGTTAGACGTGATACACTTTGAGTCCCTCCTTGAGCTTTATTTATAACTTTTCTGCGATAGAATGCAGAAAATCAAATGTCTGTTTTGCCCTTACCCCTCCAGGGACCATAACCGCTTAAATTAAAATGTCAATTCCACCTATCACGGAATTGCATTTTTCCCTTAAGGTTTCTATGCATTAAATCACATATCCTAATGAGATGCGAATGGTCAATTTACATAACTAGACCACTTTAATGACCATAAATGTGATGTTCAAATATATGTACATATTTAACATATAATTCCTTATAATAATAAAGTTGGTTCGTATTATGATTCTAATAATCTCCCACTCGAACCACATTTATCATCCTTATAATCGTACGCTCATATATACCTGAATGAACTCATTAATACAATATCACAATAAACCGCATCTTCACCAATCTCGTCCATACTCTGTTAACATACGACCAAAGTTAGTTCTCGCCATTATGAAATTGACTAGATCAAACAATAATCACATACATTAACAAAAGTAATGACATAGATCTGATATAGGTACATAGCATGAAAATTGCATGTTAATGTGATCTATACATGCCTATTTTCAACTGGTCCAAAACTTTATCGTACAAGAGATCACATGGCAATGACTAATGAGTTCAAAGAATGAAAAACTTTATAATTATGTGCATAATCCAAAACATATCCATGCATGAAATACCAAAATAGAACAAACTCTCACTAAATTGTTGTATTATAGAATAGATACAATACCGATTCAGATAACATGCTCATGAAAAACCTTTGGTGTTAGCCTTTTAGTGAGCAGGTCTGCTACCATGGAGTTGGTCTCAATGTGTTCAATGGACACCTGTCAACTTTGAACTCTTTCCTTGACTGCTAAATACTTGATATCAATGTGTTTCGACCTCGAAGAACTTTTGTTGTTATCAGAGTACATCACCGCTGAATTATTGTCACGGTAAAGTCGAAGTGATCTTTCGACACCATCAATGATCTGTAGTGCTGTGACAATTCCTAAGCCATACTCCATGATTTGAGGCCTCGAAGCACGCTATAAATTCTACTTCCATAGTGGAGGTGGCTATCAAGGTTTGCTTTGCACTCCTCCATGAGATAGCCCCTCCAGCCAGCAGAAAGATGTATCCCAAAGTAGATCTTCGGGTATCCTAACATTCCACAAAAGTCAAAGTCAGAATATCCAAGGAACTCCAAATGATTTGATCTCCTGTATGTGAGCATAAAATCCTTTATTCTTTGTATGTAGCGCATGACCCGTTTGGCTGCCTTCTAGTGGTCGGATCCAGGCTTACTTAAATATCTACGTAACATGCCAACGATGTATGCTAGGTCTGATTGCTTGCAAACTTGGGCATACATCAAACTTCCCACTATCGATGCATAGGGAACATTTTCCATCTCTTTAGCTTTAAACTCATTCTTGGGGCAATGGTTAAGAGAGAATTTATCTCCCTTAGCTAGTGGAGTATCTCCTGGTTTGCAATTCTCCATGCCAAATTGCCTTAGAATGATTTTAATGTATCTCCTTTGTGTAATCCAAGGATACCCCGAGAACGATCTCGTTGTATCTAGATTCCTAATACAAAAGAGGCTTTACCAAGATTCTTCATTTCAAAATTACCAGAGAGAAATGTCTTGGTTTCCTGAAGTAAACCATTGTCATTACAGGCAAGGATGATGTCATTTACATACAAAACCAGAAAAATATATTTTCCCCTATAAAATTTGTGGTTTACACAATCATCAACCAGATTTGTCTCAAAGCCAAATGAGATAATTATTTGATGAAACTTGTAGTACCACTATCTTGAAATTTGCTTTAATCCATAAATGGCTTTCTTTAGTTTGCAAATCATTTTCTTTGTCTCCTAATGCAAAGTTTTCTGGTTGCATCATATAAATTGTTTCATTAATATTTCTATTAAGAAATGTTGTCTTTACATCCATCTGATGTAGCTCCAAATTAAAATAAGCTACTAAAGTCATTATGGTTCTAAATGAATCTTTAGATGAAACTGGCGAAAATATCTCTTTATAGTCTATGCCTTCCTTTTGAGTGAATCCCTTAGCAACAAGATGAGCCTTGTATTTGTTCACATTGCCTTGTGAATCCCGTTTGATTTTAAATATCCATTTACAACCAATGGGCTTCACACCTTCAAGCAACGGGACAACATCTCAAACCTCATTGTTAGTCATGGATTTTATCTCTTCATTCATGGCATTGATCCAGTCCTAATGATGGGAACTCCTCATGGCATGAGAGACCGAAATGGGATCCGTATCCATTTGGTCTGCCTCTAATTCCAAGAGAAAGACAACATAATAACTAGATATTGCACTTCTTTCTCTACTGAACCTCCTAATGGGTGCAGGATCTTAAATATTTTAAGGTTGTTCGATTTGATTAATGGGAAGATTACCCACATTACTTTCTTCCCCTGATGTTATTGGAACAATGTTTGGAATAAAAACTTGACCTTGTTCAATGATTTCCTTATGAACAGGATCTGGTTCTTCAAATGTAATGTGGCAACTATCACCCCCCAAACCAACATCCTCAAAGAAGTTGGCATTTCTAGTCTTAAAAAATGAACGAGTCGTTGGGTCATAAAACTTATAACCCTTCGACCTCTCAGAGCACCCTACAAAATAGCAGGTGACCGTCTTAGAGTCCAATTTTCTTTTAGTAGGCTTGTATGGCCTAGCCTCAGCTGAATACCCGCATATATGAAAAAGTTTCAGACTAAGTACAGTATCAGTCCATATTTCATACAGAGTTTTTAGTACTGCTTTAGTTGGTACTCGATTGAGAACATATATACTTGTTTTCAATGCTTCTCCCCATAAGGACTCCGGTAAATAAGTATGACTAATCATACTCCATACCGTATCCTTAAGAGTCCTATTGCGACGTTCAGCAACACTATTCATGCTTAGTGTCCCATGTATGGTGTACTGAGGCACTATACCACACTCATCTAGAAAAGAAGCAAATGGTACTATATGTTGTTTTCCTGATCCGTCATATCTGCCGTAGTACTTGCCACCACGGTCAGATCTGACGACCTTAATCCTCTTTCCAAGTTGGTTTTCCACCTCGACCTTATAAGACTTGAACGCATCCAAAGACTGTGACTTTTCATGAAGAAGAAATAGATACCTATATCTAGAGTAATCGTCTATGAACGTACTAAAGTATTGTTGCCCATTCCAGAAAGCCATAAGGAATGGACCACAGATATCCATATATATTAGTTCTAAGACATCTGTAACTTTAGTGGCGCCTACACCTCTCTTGTTTGTTCTTTTTCCTTTTATATAGTCTACATAGGCATCTAAATCCACGTAATCAAGGGAATCAAGAATTCCATTCGAAATAAGCCTACCCATTCTCTATTTAGAGATATGGCCTAAATGCTTATGTCACAGTAAAGCGGAATTCTCTTAAGTTATTTTACACTTTGTATCACTTAAAGTTGCATTGAAGGTTTATAAATTGGAGGAAAAAGTATGCAGCATATATAATTTATCACTAACCAACTAAATTTAAATTAAGAAACAACTGAAATTGTTTATCTCCAAATGAACAAGAATAACCAAATTTGTCCAACAGATAAATAGAAACTAAATTCTATTTAAACAACGGTACAATGAATGTTTTTTTCAAATCTAACTAGTGACCGGTAGTCAGTGATAGCCTAAAATCCACAGTGGTTTTTACCTCTACCTTCTTGTTGTCGCCCACATAGATGTATCTTTCACCATCACTTGGCATTTAGCAGCTTAGGCAACCCTGCACAGACACATTAATGTGAATAGTAGTTTCCAAATTTATCCACCAAATGTCTGAGGATACAGAAGCATAATTAACTTTTGAACAAACTAAAGAGAGAGATGTACCTTTCCTTTCACGCCAAGCATGATATTTGGTACAATCCTTCTTCATGTGTCCGCCCTTGCAGAAGAAGCAAGATGCCTTAGGCTTTTTCTGATTCCCTTTGGAGGAGGATGAACTAGCAACAGTTGTATCCTTAGCCCGCTTCCTTTTGGGCCCAGAAACCAAATGAACACTTTCTAGTTTGTCATGTTTCAACCTCTCTTCCTCTTACACACAATGAGAAATAAGCTCGTTAAGAGTCCACTTCTCCCTTTAGCAGTTATAGTTGACCTTAAACTACCCATATTGTGTAGGAAGGGAAATCAAAACTAAATGCACGAGAAGGTCATCTGACAACTCCAACTTAAGTGCCTTTAGTTTCGAGGCTAAATTGGACATTTCCATAATATGCTCCCTTACGTTTCCAATGCCCCTGTACTTGAGTAAGACAAGTTTGCTAAGGAGATTCCTTGTCTCAGCTTTCTCACTCTTAGCAAATCTTTTCTCAATCTCATCAAGGAATTTCTTAGCATTTAATTCCTCTGAGATAGCACCCATAATGTTTTCTGGAATAGCATTTTTCATGATCATTAGACACATGCGATTTGATCGCTCTCACCTCTCAAAGTTCTTTATTTCCTCAGAAGAACTCTTATCCGTAAGAGGAGATGGAGGATTAACCCAAAGTGCATAGTCTAGATTCATGCATTCCAGAACAATAAGGACATTTTCTTTCCATAATTTAAAATTTGATCCATTTAGTTCTGGAATAGAATTCAGGTTGGCAGTTATGATAGATGCAGAGGAGTTGACTAGAAAAAAAAAGGAAATAAACCAAATACATGCTCAGAATGAAGTAATTTAACAATGCAATCATTAATATTTAATCTTTGGACAATAAACATTAATATTGTAAATGGCAGTCTTAAGAATGATAAATAGCTGTTGAAAAACAATCATGTAAGTAATCAAGCCATCTTTGGATTAACTTAACTACCCACATGAGAACCTAATAATTCAATATGATATTTATCATTTAATGTGTACATATGCATTTAGTCATGAGGTGGCTTACCTTTGGGTTAAGCTCCTCACATAGGAATACAACGTACCTAGTAGCTTTAATGTTTCAAATAAACTGACACAAGAAGTAACCTGCTTTGGCAAGAATTACTAAATGTGAAAAGGTACTTAATACATTAAAACCACCTACTAATGTTCGCACCAAAATTTTTATGACAAATGTATTCCAAAAACATATCACTCTAGTACCGATACTCAAGATTGATACCGGTACCAGAATGAGTAGTACCGGTACTAATCTTAGGTACCGATACTTCATGAGTACTGGATCGATCCTAAGACCATGTCCAATATCCTACATGTATCAGTACTCATGATGAGTACCGGTACTCCATCGATACTGGACCAGTCCTGGGTCGCGGCCAGTATCCTTCATGTACCGGTACTCATCAGTACTCATCATGAGTACCGGTACTCATATGATACTGGCAATGCCTCTGGACGTCACCAGGTGAGTACCGGTACTGGTAAGGCACAGGTACCCATCAGGTGCTTCCCAGACATCACCAGTATCGATGGAGTATCGGTACTCATCTTGAGTACCGATACATGTGGGATACTAGTGACGTCCAGGTCATATGTGATGTCATTGAAAAATTTATTTAGGAAAAAAAAGACTGCTTCAATGGAGTGTGCTTTTTATGAGCCCATAATGGATGGAGGCATCAACCTAGAAGATCCAATGGTGTTGGAAACAGCATATGTTTGCAAGCATGCATACAATTAATTGTATGGGGCTCCAAACTCAATTTAGAGCTCTTAGATTCAGCATATCATCTGGTAAGTGGTTTACTGGGTTGCACTTAGAGTAGAGGGCTCTTCTATTTGGAAGGAATGTTGCTACTTCGAATATGGTATGTTTTGTGTTCCTTGTGACTAATCCCATTGTTGGAGTAAGGTGGACACGGCCATGTTGCTTGGGATGAATTTCCTCTACAAGGAGCTAGAAGGTTAAGACGTGATAAATGAGATGCTATCAATAAAGTTTTATGGGTTCCACAATGTGTAAAGAAGTAAGCTCTTTCCATAAGCCCCCCTTGGAGAAGCAAACTTTTAACTCGTGAACGATCGTTAGCTAGGGAAGAAATAGAATAGGAGTTGCTTCCTTTTGATATAGGTTGATGGGTCATGGACCCACTTGTTCTTCCAATGCCCACACATGAGGGGATGACACTAAATAACTGAAGTAGACAAATAATTGAAGTAAAATGGAGCATCAAGAGAGATCTTAACATTATAGAAAGGGATTGAATTAGACTCTCTTAGAATGATTGCTAAAGTAGTTTGGTATGTTAAGGAGAGTGGAGTGCGTGTTTACACGATGCCATAGTTTTTCAATCTGGTTGCCTAACCAAGGAGATTCAAATTGTTGTCACTTTGCTTTTATGAGCCTTATTATTTTACAAACCATTAGTGAAATCTCTACCCTCATGTTCAGTTCTACTATTTTAGAATCCTTGCTCAAAAAAATTATGTTTAATAGCCAACTACGTACTATTAATAGTTGGCTAGCCATTAATTTATAATTACTCCTAACTTGTAAATACCCTCAATTGGTCTATGTCATTTATTTCATTACTTTTGTTGTGTAGCCAGCTATGCTTCCATATAGCCAACTACTACTCTAAGAAGAGCCCTTTATCATCCCAAAATCCTCATATGGTGGGCTATTCATAAGTTTAGCTTGCTATAATAGGTGAGGATAGCTTAATGCAATTAAGTTTAATGCACCTTAATTACATTCGAACTATTTATTTTTATTTTGAGCCATACCCCTAGTTCATTTATTACAAAGACAAAAAACCTATTAAAGCATGACGTATTAAGGATTTTAGTTGGGATTGTAAATGAGGAAACACTTAAGCAAATCTATTATATGCAACAAAAGAAGGGTTTACAACAAACCCAAGGTCATAGACTTTTTTCTCAAACTCCTAGGAGTTGTTTGGGCTCCTTATGACTAAGGTGGAGTGGGTGATTGGCTCAAAATTGAAGTTTCTTACACACTCCTTTCAATTAAACTTAGTAGAGTTGTATTTCTTCTCATCACTACCCACTAAAATGATGCTATCTTCACATGGCTTTTGTCATCCTCTTTGCAATGGCAGCTCCTCACCAACACTTCCACATATCCTCAACATCTTACGTGTGAACCACTAGCCATGGCATGCTATGCCTCTTTAAAGCCTATTATGCCAAAATTTGAATACTTTTTGTGCAAGAGACAACTGATTCAATCCTCATAGGGGTTATTTTATAGGGTTTATAGTTGTAATCCCTTAGATCCTTATTGGATAAAGAGTTATGGCATCAATAATGTTAAATTCCAAATGAATCCCAATCGTCCTTTGGGAAGCATTACAATTGTTGCCAACACTACAACTTTGTAGTCAATTACACAAGCCTCATTATTAAATTCAAGTTGCCACCTTAAGCATGGCCAACTACACTTATCCACTATTTGTTGGGATAAGAAATTTAGATCAATTTTTATTTAGATCTACTTTTATCATTCTACATCCATCTTCCTATCAAAATGTTGCTTTAGTTGTTAATTAATGATTTATCATGTTAAGATTTTTTGTGGATATTACATAATTCTATTACAACCACGCCTCCAAGATGCTTACTATTGTCTTTCAAGTGCTTAATTCTACCATTCATGAATCCCTCGTCTCAATATTTGTGCCTAATAGTTGACCATGCTACCATATTAGCCGACAATGAACTTAAATAAGTTGTCAATTTTCTAGCTTGATTTTACTTTATTTAAGAATTTAACTTGTGGCCACCTGACACTTCATATAGATGATTATGACTCCACACACGATCTTTTTCTTTGTTCCTGACTCCTTAAATAGTTGGTCATGCGTATGTGTAGCTAGCTTTGTAGTAAGGAGAATCCTATGCAAACCTAGATCATGTACTTCAAATTCACCTAAAGATTTCATCTTGTTCCATATTATTCCTTAACCTCTACAATCCCAGTAATAACCTTTACCTTGATCTAATTACATAAATTTATAAATTAAATCCAAGGGATTTCAATGGAAAACTTTATAAAATAATAAATGGGAAACTTTCTTGGAAATTTCATTCTACTTGGCAAAAAGAATGATATTAGATCATTTCCAGAGATCGTACAGGTCATTTGAACTTTGATTGATCATGGTGGAATGATCACTTTACTTGGAATTGAAGCTTGAAAACTTCAAACTTGCAATTCATTCAAGAATAAACTTTGAAGGGTCATAATTCTATCAAATTTGCTATTCATTAAGTCAATGCATCTTTCATTGAGCTTCCATTACCCTTTACACTTCTCTTCCTAATTGTCCATCATTTCTACTTATTTCCATTGGTTTATGGTTGAACCTTTATGAGTAACTAGCCATGCCTTTGTCTAGCCAACTTCCTAGCAAAACCCATGGAGTCATGCGTAAAATGCATTTAGATCTATTAATACTCACTCCTTTTAAAGTGTAATCTAGCTTTTGCTTACTAGCACGTGATTGGTTTGTAGGTTAAGGTTTTGACTGCATGTAACTTCATGCGAAATCCGATTGGGTCAATGAGCTGTTGATAATCATATCTAGCTACTATGTATATATAACTGGCTATTGGGCCCTTACTTAGAGCTCAACTTGCCACCTTACCATGACTGGCTCCATAACTTGTTAGTTGGCAACAACAATAAATTCGCGTCCCTCCTACATTTACTCATGTTTTAACTTGCTAATCATCACTGGTTAGAATTTAGAGATATTAAGTTCATAATTATTTGGGTGTCCCACTCAAGTTCTTTACAAGAAGATAGAGTGGTTAATTAGATCCATCTTTTAACTTGTTAATCATATTTATTATGGATATTAAGTTCATAACTACTTAGGAGTGCTATTTAGTGCTTTAGAAGAATATTTGGTGGCTAATCATCTTTCAACTTTCTAATCATATTTATTTAGGATTTATTGATATTAAGTTCATAATTACTTAGGTTTCCCATTTAGATGTTTTAAAAGAAATCTAGTGCTTTATTAAGTTCATCTTCTAACTTGCGAATCATCTTTAGTGGGGATTTATGGGCAGGTGGTTCAGAAAAAGATTTAGTGCTTAATTAGGTTCACTTCACTCATGAATTTAAAATTGACTTATCAACTTTGGACCCACTTTTGGGCACGACATGAAGTCTAAAGTCCTTAACCTAAGGTTTGATTGTCTATGTGTTGTCTTTTAGTACCTAGACTTCTCCATTTAGAAATGATGAAGGTCATTTAATTTTGGTATAGAAAGGCCTCGTTGTTTTTAATTGTAGCATTTACAAGTTATTAAACCCATTTCCAACAATCAAAAGTGGTGAAGAGGTCCTTTTTTTTCCCTCATATCTTGATGCACATACTTTTCAATCACAACCTGAATATTTAGATTAAAAGTATTACCTATCTTTAATTGATTTGGGTCATAAATTGCAAAATATAACCATGGTGATCTTCCAAACACATTAACCAAAGCGGACACTTGATAGACATGTTAAAAGGTTGTTTTATTTGGAACTATGCTAACATGCATGTTGATCTTTTATGAACATCCATCATTTTAATACATCATTTTAGATCCATCTGTACTCTGACTAACATATCTTTAGATCACCAAATAGATCGTTAGATACATGTGCTAAATGTTGAATAACATGATTAATCAAGTCATTTATTTGCATGCTAAGGTAGAAGAAATTTTTGCATTAAGGTTTATGCTTCTATAGTATGATCCATATAAAAGCTCTTTATTACTTGTTGGATCTCAATAATCCTTTTTAATATTGGCTTAATTTCACCTTTATAGAAATAAAATTAGGTTAGCTTTAAGCATGATTAGTTTCATTTTTGCAGGAGATTTAAGTTAAGAGAAGGGTAACCTTATCTTGATCTTGATGTTTTTCCTTCTTCCTTTTACTTGCATGTCCAACGTCCTTAGCACTTTCAACTGGTCCCCTTGCATCATATGCGTGCTCTAGAATCACCATCCTTGAATTTCCATTCTTTTTGTCCTCCAAATCTTCCTCCTCCCTCTCTTGCTTCTTCACCTGCACAACATCCTCTTTCACCTTCTTAGTCAGTGAGATGAACAGGGGAGGGGTATGAGACCGGTGGTAATGGTATTTGGAAGCAAATTTGATGAGAGAGATTTGTAGAAATTGGAGAACAAATAGAATAAAGTCGAGTGTTTCAAGGAAGGCAAGATGAGAACATCTATCATATGTAGCCAATTGGCCGACCTAGGGTAGCTCATTTGGTAAAACATCAAAACCACCTTAGTGGAAGATGTAGGTTCGAGTCTTCAAACATTACATGGGAAAATAGGGGAAAGCGAGCACCTCACTTCTTCCCCTTAAGATGAGGTTATCATCATATACAGCCAATTGTGGTACCTAGATCTCTCCCTTACCATCATATCATGATCTTCTATGCATGATTTCTTTTTCAAATGAAAGCACATACAACTAAGGGATTGTAGAATCATAAGCTTTATCCATTGGTATCTAAAGGTCATGAGATCAAATCCCATTGCCACCATATTTACCTTCCTTAAAAACGAAAAGAAAAATGAAACCACTTGATATGCATTCGCTTGCCTCCTCCTCCTTGTTGATCTCTCCTGCTTCCCCCTCATGTTGATTGTTGATCACCATTCGCTGGGACGCTATCGATTGCCACCACCTCCTTCGCCAAAGTGTGCCCTCTCCTACACACAGCAGCAGTCGTTGCTACCCTCTACAACCTTTCCCTGCTGCCTCCTCTCTTGTACTCACCACCAACCCCTGTAGTTGGGCCCTAACCATCATTAAAGCACATCGAGGATGCTCAGAGGTTGAGGAGAAGGTGAGTGAAGAGGAAACCCACGCTGGATTCCTCTAAATCCTCTCCGTTTCTCTTCTTTTTCCTTGGGTAGCCACAAGATTGATGGTGCTATTGCCCCTTTACATGCTCACAGGGACACCGAAGATGTCTAGGAATACGGTACAGGAAGTAAGAGCACATACGGTACCTCGACGAGAGGTACGGCAGTCGCCTCTCTTGGATTTTGATTTTTGTCTATTCCCTTGCATGCCTCAGAAGAACAAAAAAACTTAGATTAGAAACACATGAAAAACTGGATTGGGTGGTTTGGAGATAGTGTGAAACTCGAGGTTTCATGATATTGTACTTAAAATCGAGTTTGGATAGGGGAATTTAAGGCGACATTTCGTTGCTGCTTGCGTAGGGGGTGCAGTTACGTGGACATCCACATGCACGTACTGCACATGCGTACCTCATGAGTCTATTTCGTGAGAGAAAAGGAGACTCTCATTTCATTATTTACCGATTTTTACGCATTCTTGTATATTGCCAATTTTCTTGATGGTTTTCTGAAATATTTACCCACTTCTACGTAATAATTTAGTGGAATAGAAATAACCAATAAGGCTACGTGTGGCTTCCTTGTTGGGAGTGGGATAAGTTATTCCAGGTGGGATTGGGTATTGGGGGTGTAGATTCTGAGGTGGGGGTGGGAGAGAGAGAAAAAGATTTTCAAATTTTTTAAGTTAAAAAAATATTTAATAATTATCTCATCAAAATTTACTAATTTTTTTTTATTTCTCACAAAATCAACATATCAATTATTAATAATCTTATTAATCATTACAATCCTATCAATTAAATACCTTCTTATATCTATTTCACTTTAATTCTATCCCAGTATAATATTATTCCATTGTCAAATACAACCTAAGAGAAAAAGAACGAATAATATGTAATTTATTTGTGTAACACTACATTATGCGAATTCAACAATTCGCAAAGGTAACTCGCATGGTGATTTCAGTTGTGTGATTAGATGCATACATGTCTGGATTTATGGTGTTGGTTGTTCATGAATATTAGTGTGGTTCTTGAAGCACATGTATGCATTTTCGTTACTTGTGCTACCAATGAGTGGTAGTGCATAAAAAGGAAAGGAAATCGAGGATACGAGAGACATGAAGTAAGCCATCTAAATTTCCTCGAAATTTAGAAGTGGGTGGTACGTGGTTCCTTAACAAGTTGGATCACTAAGTTTGATCGACCTAAGCAAGAGATGCCTAACATGATAGACCCAATTTGTGGATATGATATGGTTAGCTAGTTTTAAGATGCCTTGTACTAGGGAGACTAAAGAGACCACGAACTCAATACGGTCGATAATCACGAGTAGCCTCCGATAATAAAATCAAGATATTTGAAACAAACCTAAGTCGTGATAGCAAATGATGGTTCTCTTAAAGAAAATTAAATCTAAGGTTTTTTAATTAATAAATGATTTGAGATCTATTCGATGATTTTCGACGTATACCTTACTTTCTTATTAAAAAGAGAAGTCTATCTCTATATCTAATTATTCGACATTAATAGGCATCGTGGTATATACTGTTCGAGTCCGTTCATTTGTTTTCCTTGGTACTTTCTTTTTTTTCATTCTTTTGGTCCTTTTGGCTCTCTCTCACATCTCTCTTTCTTTTATTTTCATTTTTTTTATTTTTCTTCCACATTGATTAATGTGTACATTTATTTTAAATTTCATTTTCACCGTTAACTTTATCATCTTGTATTCTTTCATTAGAGATCAATATTGAGTATATTTCTACAAAAATATCGAATAATACATATACAAAATCAAGTAATGTAAACCTAATCTATGATATCAATTGTAAATCAAAATACACCACATAATACATTTTGCAATACACAGTATATTTTGATTTTTGATCAGTGTTTTTGATTTTTTACTGGTTAAAAACCAAGATATACTGCATAAGGCATTTTGTAACAGATAAAAAAATAAAGTAATGTAATTTTCAACTTGCATTGTATTTTAATTTTCAATTAATATTTTTTATTTTTCATCAATCGAAAATCAACTTAAATCAGCTAAAAATCAAAATACACCGACCAATATATTTTTCAACGAAATCTAAATACATCGGTTGAAAATTAAAATACACCAATAATATATTTTGTAACATGCAATGTATTTTGATTTACAATCGATGTTTTCAATTTTCCATCAGTTGAAAACTAAAATACACCGGCTAAAAATCAAAATACACCGGACAATGTATTTTGCAATGCGTAGTTATTTGATTTCCAATCGATGATTTTGATTTTCTACCGATCGAAAATCAAAATACACAGGTGTATTTATTGCAATTCATTTTACAATGTGAGGTGTCTTTTTGAAATGACCCTTCTAAGAACCGTTGGGAGTTTTTCAAAAAGTTAGGGATGTAAACACAAAATTTTGACTCTTTGAGTTGAGTCTGTGGGTTTTGTGGGAAAGGAGGGGGATGCGATTGGCTGTTGTGCTATTTTTTCCTTTCTCTCCTCTTCCTCACCACACTCACGCGCACACACACACACTTTTCCCCCCACTCCAAACCCCAACCCACTCTTTAAAACCCCCCCTCCACCCTCTCCTTTTCTTCTCCACACCACCACCTTCATCTCCTTCCCCCCTACCGGCGGCCATCTTCTTCCCCGCACCCCTACCACAGCGAGTGAAGGAGAGGGACGTGATGAGGAGAGAGGGTGAGAGTGAGAGCGAGGGCGTGAGAGAGGAGAGAGCTCGCTCGAGGGAGCTCATGAGAGAAGGAGGAGCGGCGGTCGGAGTGCAGCCGTGGGAACTCGAGAAGGAGCACGTGAGAGAGAGGAGGACGCCAAAGGAGAGTCCTCGATCTCCTGCAACTACTGAGGTTGCTACTACAGCGCTGCGGGCGGAGGCCCGCGAGAAGCAGGATCGCGTGAGGAGTTCTTGGGTACTGGATTTTTCCAGTATCAAACGTTTAGGGCATTTGCCAGACGTTTGGAGCAGCAGCAGACGTCTGGGGTTGGCGTCGACGCCTGAAAACTCGTGGAGTGCCGAGGTAAGTGTCCTGAACGCGCATGCCTGTGCGTGCATTACGTACGTAATGTTGCACTGTCAATGGTTTTAACTCGCAAGTGCGTACGTAGGTGCAAGCCCCAGAAAGGCGTGCAAGCACGCCCTTCGAGGTACCTTAGGATGTCTGGAGACAATACCAAATGTCTGACGGCATCCCCAGACGATCGGAGGAAGTATCCGACGTCTGAGATCACCCTCAGACGGTTGCAGAGGGGTTCGGACGTATGAGGAAGCCACAGGGAAGTAAGGTGAGGTTCTGAGCTCGTTTAAGACGTTTGGGTCTAATCCCAGACGTCTGATTTTAGACAGTATGTGCATTTTTGGGCCGTTTAGGGCCCAAACGGAATCGGATTTTTGCGAACGAAGTACCGTTGTTTTCCGCTCGAGTTTCTCTACGTGTTAGTGTCGAGTATATACTGTTTTGAACTCGTCTGATGTGACTTATTTACTGGTACATGTCACTAGCCTGTAGTGTGTTCGGGGCCCACGGAGATAACAAGACCTGCGGTTCTAGCCCCCATTCCTCCTGTGTTTCTCGGTAGAGTGGTTACTTCAATATTAAATTTAAATAATGAAGTGCATGTTAGAACAATTTGTTTGAACACTAGGATGTGAAATGAACCTTAGGGTAGAAACGAATGAATATTGCTTGAGCTAAACAGTTTACTTGAGATGCATGTTACCTCTAATTGCTAGCAATTGTTAAATACTTGATGTGATACTCCTTCAGTTGTAAAAATACGAGCTGCCTGTTATATGAATGAGAATCAGAAGATAAACAACGAATTATGCACGTCGATAAATGAAATGAAACAAATACAAGTATGAATCCTACGGGGAACTAGGAGTAGAACTCCTGTATACGGAAAGAACCTTGTAAGTAGACGGGAAGTGAGCTGGCCTTTGTATCCTGGTACCAAGGAGAGCAACTGTCCCTTTAGTGTAGAGGGGAGTCAGCTGCCCCTTTGGGTTGAGACCTAAGGTTAGGACTAGTCATTCTACACCGAATTCTGTTTGGCCCTCGTATACGTGGTACCGAGGTGAGTTACTTAGTGTAGGGAGGGAGCTAGCCACCTCACGGGGCCTGGAGTTAGGACTAGCCACCCTACACTGACTCTTGTTAGGCTCACTGGGCAAACCGGAATAGTCGAACGAGGGTATGCGGACTGTGGAGGGGCGAGACCTCTGTTCTAAGAGGGTAAAGCCCTATGTTGCTCCATACTGTACCTTTAGACGTACCCGTTAGCGGAAATGACTGACCGCGTATTAGTGCAGGGTAGCTACCGTGCACTTATCGCGCGTGTCATAGTCACCACTACGTCGCGACCGTGACCTCGGGGTGGTTGACTGGGTGTAGGACTACCACGGGGAACTCTCCTGGCCAGGAGAGCACCACGTGTACATCCTACATCACGGGAAAGACTGCAATCAAGATTGTTCCCTTGAGAGACAGTCAAGATAAAAAAATGACCAGATTCTTAAGAGAATAAATAAATTAGAACCACTTAGTTTAGTTAAATGGAATTGAATAATAAATTAGTTGCTTGTCTTAAGTTAATTGCGTGTAAATGATTTAGCTACCACTATATTCAGTGTTAGCTAACTACAAAATTTTATAACCTTGTTTAGGTCAGGGAGTTGAGCAGCCAGCACCACCGGCTGTAGAGGGAGCGGGGCCTAGTCGAGCCCATCCTTAACTATTGACGTTTTCTATTCCAGCATGTTCTTTTGTTGTGGTAGTGAGTATTTGTTACATGTAATACTATTTCTGTTATATTTCCGCTTTACTTTCGTTGTTGTAGTTGTGATGGCCTGTACTATTATGAGACATTTTGTTACGACCCGGTTCCCGAATCCCGACAGGACACGAGACCGAACCGACTCGACTGATCCCAAGACCTAGTCGTCCAACGAGAAAGTAACCAAAAAAGTAGTAAAATAAATCACATTCACCATAAAAGCAACTAACAGTAACAAAAATACAGCAGTAAAGAAGTAACTACTACAGTACACACCACCACAACAGTAGAAATTTAAACAGGTACAGGAATATAAAGTTTACAATAACGAGTACAGAAGTGTAACAAATTACTCGCTACAATGGAAACGGAGTACAACAAAAAGGTACAATTACTGGGCTCTACTGGGCCTAGCACCCTCTGCAGCTGTAGGCTCCGGCTGCTCAACACTTGGACCTGAAAAAGGTTATGAGTACAAAAACGTCAGCGAACGCTGAGTAGAGTGGCAACCAGCTAACTAAAAACAGTAAAGGTGGACAGGTAGCAGTTGTTCTCAATTTCTTTCTTTATTTAACTAATTATTCTTTCTTCCATCACTTGGTTTATTTATCATGTCTTTTTCTTGATCTCGAATGTTTCTCGTGGGAACGATCTTGATTGTAGTCTTTTCTGAAGAGTAAAAGTAGCACGTGGTGCTCTCCTGGTCGGGAGAGTCCCCCGTGGTGATCCTACACTCAGTCAACCACCCCAAGGTTACTAACAAACGTAACGGTGACTATGGCATGCGGGATAAACGCACGGATAGCTACCTCGCACTAGCACGCGGTCAATTGTTTCTGTTAATGGGTGCATCCAAAGCATAGCACGGAACCAGTATAAGGCATAGCCCTCTCAGTAACAGGGGTCTAGCCCCTAAGAATCAAACAGGGGTCTCGCCCCTCCATAGTCCGTGCACCCTCGCCTGACTACCCTGGTTTTCCAAGTGGGCCTAACAAGTCGGTGTAGAGCGGCTAGCTGAACCCGGGGCCCCGCACACTAGTAGTTCTCCCCGGTACTGTGTACGTGATGGCCGCTTTGGCTGTTTTTGCATCTTTATTATAGTACAGTCGTTATAGTATGAGACAAAACAGCTACGGTTATCATTACAAAAGATTTTTTTTACTCGGAAGTTGTATTCTCGAGGTCGAACTCAGGGAGCTACTGGAATTCTATAATTACAAGGGTTCTCTAATTAGATTACAAAATAAGAGAGAGAGAGAGAGATCTTTTCTTCTTCTTTCTCCTTCCTCTTCTTCTTTACTCTTTTCCTTCTTCTTCTCTTTTCTTCTAATGTTCTTTCTTCTTCTTTCTTCTTCTGGCCGCTGCTCAACCGCCATCTGATGCAGTGGTTAGACGACTTAACTGTGGTTTGCTACAGTGCTTCTTCTTTTCTTTCTTATATTTCTCTCCTTCTCTTCTCTTTCCTATCTTCTTCTTCTTCTGCCTTGGCGAGCCTTTTCCTCTGCTCAGTTTTTCTTCTTCAGCTTCTTCTCTTCTCCTTCCTGCGGCCAAGTGCTGAGCTTCTTCTCTTCGGCGCTCTGTCTGCCTGCACACAAGGCAGCAAAACCTATCCCTTCCCTCTACCCACACGTATCTCTCTCTCTCTCTGCAAACTGCTCACAGGGCGCTCTCCCAGAGCCGGGTTAACGAGTCGGGTTGCGTAACCGGGACCAGGCGCACCGGCGTGTTATGGTGCGCGAGGTGTGCTCGGTAGTGTCGGGTCGGATCCGCCAGGTCCGCGTGGTGAATCCGCGGACGAGGCGGGTGTGGGGCGCGGGACCTCACCCCAGGTGTGTCGGAGGCGAAGAGCCTTATTCACAAAATCAATTTAAACCAGGGCGGCGCTCTGTGAACTCACGATGCGGGACTATCCTGTTACTTCTCGCACGCGCCTGCAGCAGACCTCTTCGCAATCTCCTCAGCTACAGCCGTTGTTGGTGTCAAGTGCTGAGGCAAAAGTCTTCACAGAAGTCTCCCCAATCCACAGCACCTGGAGCGCAGCTGTCTTGAAGCCTAGCGCCTGCTTGGGAGCTTCTCGAATCATCAACAATGGCAGCCGGGCATCAGAACTGTCATGCACGAATACGGCCTCACGGCCTAATCAAACTACCGAGAAACCTTCGCCATGGCACGGCGAAGGTGTTGAGGTGTGCGGCAGGCCACGAGGCGGCCTAGGCGTGCATGCCTAGGTCGTCCTATGGTCGGAAAGATGGGTGTGTTCGGGGGTGCGTTGTGGAGGTGTAGCGTGGCAGTGGAGGGGCGGAGTGTGTTCAGTGTGGTGAGGCAGAACTTTTGCAACGGTTGGCTAGTCGTGTGGAGTTGCGGAGCGACGGGGGCGACTCGCCGGAGGGTTGCCGGAGGGATGGAAGATGACGGTGGTCAGGCGTGGTCGTGGGGTAATCAAGTGAAATATAGTGGGGAAAAGAAAGAGGGAAAGATGTGGAGTAGTTCTAACCTACTTGTAGGGACGAAGGGGGCCGGAGAGGCAGGCAGTCGTATCGACTGTTGCCAAAGAAGAAACACCAAGAGGGAGAGAGCGGCAATGAGGAAGTGGGCAGGGAAGCGTGCGCTTGGTGCGGTGCAACGCGAGAAGACTAGACGAAGCAAACTCTGCTGCTGGTATGGCAGCAGAGCGACGAGAAGGAGGAGTGGCCGCCGAAGCTTGCGGGTTTCTTGTCGAAGGAGGAAGAGAGGAAATGTTGAGAGATTCTCCGCCAAGTCAAGCTTGCCTGAACCGGCAGGGGGTGCTGGCCTTTAAAAAGGGGATGGCGGAGAGGGAGGCGCAGGCTGGCGACGTGCCAGCCTCGCCGGAGCGTGGTCGGAGAAGAGACCCATACCTTCCGCGCGTTCGCATGGAAGGTATGGTGGTCGACGAGTGGCATGGTCGGGTCCCTGCGACAGAGGACGTCGTAGGGTACCCCGTGTCTGCTTTGCAGGGCGGTCATCTCCCTCTGCGCAGCGCCATGCTCCGTGCAAAGTCGCCGGAGCATGGCGCTGTGCAGAGTTTTGCAAGAGGGACCATTTTGCAAAGAACGACGAGAAAGCTGGTGGCCAAAATGCAAGGGTTTCGAAAGATAAAGGTCAAAAAGTAAATGAAGAGGACCAAATTGCAAAGTCGGTCAAGGAGGTCTCTTCTTAGGCTTAAGTTTTTATACACGACTAATTTGAACCTAAGGATTTCAATGGTGACTTTTATTTCTAGGTTGGACCATATTTGACTGGCCAATTTACGTAAAAACCTAGATTAAGTCATTAATTGGGCATGGTTCTCTTTGTAGGTCAAAATGGGTTTCTAAGGTCAAATTGAAGGTTCTAAACCCTAGAGATTATTTTTATATGAATTTTAGAGGATTTAGTTGATTTTTACCTTACCTCGAACCTCGTGAATTGAAGTAGGTTTGTTTTAGGGTTACAGAATGTCATTTAATTTCTTAAAGTTGTTGTAACCCTCTTTAGATCAGATCATCCCACTTTTCTTCTTATTAGGCTTGTTTGACCTGTGTTTGGACCCTTAATTACCCTGTTTGCAAACTGCGTTGGTGAAATTACAGTTTTACCCCTTATGACTTGTTTTCTTCTAAAACTCAGAATTCTCTGAGTTAAGTCTTTCTTCGGGTTATGTAGAAGCTTTTTCTTATATATCTAGGTTAGATTGTGCTAGTTAGGGTTTATGATGAGATTCTCATTAGTACGCAAGGGCCAAAAAGTTGGTACAGAGTGGCCAATCCTAACCCCCCCAACCCTAGGGCGGCTAGCTCCGCTCTGCACTAAACGGGGGGACAGTTGCTCTCCTTGGTACTCCATACTCAAGGGCCAGCTCACTTCCCCATTCACATTTCCAGTTCCGTTCCATTTATTTCCAGGAGCTTTACTCCTAATTCCCCGTAAGGTTCATGCTCATGTTTCTCAGGCCAAGCCATACTAGGTTTCATCATTTCAGGTTTATTCGCAGGTAGCTCGTGTTTCCAACATCCAATCTTTCATCTCCAATTCATATACAAGCAACTCGTATTTAATTTCAAACAACAGGAATTTTACATGCAACAGTTGCTAACAACAGTACTTTACATTTCACAGGCAGCTGTTATCCAATTACAGGAAATTGTTATTATTTTATTTACTCATCCAAGAAAGCATTCAATATAATTATTCCAGTGTTTCTAGTCCTAGGATTCATGCCATACCCTAGGATCTAACATTCAATCTAATGTTTCTAGTCCTAGGATTCATGCCATACCCTAGGATCTAACATTCATTCCAGATATGCATTCATGTTTGTAATTAATATAGGGGAAGCCACTCTATCAGCAAAACCAGGAGTAATGGGGGCTTGTTCGGCAGGTCCACGTGCCTCTGCAACCCCTAAATCCGCAACAGAACAAGGTCCTCACACAAGGATCAACCACAAGAAACCACTCAGAATATGCTAAAAGTATTTCAACAAGTAGAGGAACTTATACGAAGAAGAACGGAATCTTAATTGCGGAAATCGGACCTCAAACAGACCTTAAACGGGTCAAAAACAGCAATTCTGACTCAAATCAGACGTTTAAAACACTTTCCAGACGTCTTAAAAGAAGTCCAGAACCATACCTCACTATGTGTTATTCCTCAAACATCCAGGGACTCTGCTGAACCATCTGGACCTAGTTCCAGACATCTGGAGATGCTTCCCGCCGTCTGGTGCTTCGCCCAGACGTCTGAACTGTGTGGGAGAGCGTGTCCCGCGCCTTCCTGAAGCGAATCCTGCACGCGCGATGGAAAATCTTCTCAAAAGGGCACAGAGCAGTGCCTTGGTAGAACGGTCTGCATGGCCGTATCCGCAAAGAAGGTGTGGGACGCGGAACATACCTCTCAGTCATCTGGAGCTTCTTCCAGACGTCGTCTGGATGTAGATCCAGACGTCTGATTATGGGAAAATCCCTGAACCGTGCTGCACTCGCTCGCCCGTTGCTTTGGTTGCAGCAGCGTCGGGGAGAACCTCCCTGGTGCACCTCTCTACCTTGCGCACGCCCGTCTGGCCGTGAGCTTCTCCGGCGAGCTCTCTCGCGAGCTTGCGCGCTCTCCTCTCTTTCCCCCTCGCTATTCCTCTCCGCCAATTTGCTCTCTGCTCTCGCTCTCCCTGGAGGAAGGAGAAGGTGGCTGGAAGTGGGGTGGTGAACGAGGGAGAGGAGAGGGGTTTAAGTAGGCGCGAGGTAGGGTTTTGTCGGTGAAAGGGGAGAGAAGAATGCGGCTGCGTACAGTCTGCACGCAGCACGCACGCAGACTCGAGGACGTGCACAAAAAATTTGATTTCCAGATGTCTGGGAAGATGTCCAGACATCTGACCCAACTCCTAGACGTCTTAAAGGGCTTTAATAGTACGGGTCTTAACAACATAACAAACTCAAAGGAAGTTTCATCCCCAAAACTTGCACTAGCTAGGGTGCGGAAAAAGAACAACATACACATAACAAACTCAAAGAGGACCGAAGCCGATCCGAAAAGACGTACCCTCAAAGAGCTCCGAGTACCGCTCTCGCATCGCCGCCTCAGGCTCGCAGGTAGCCTCTTCGTACTGCTGGCTCCTTGATGAGAACCTCATCATGAGCCATAATTAGCTCATTTTGACCTAATACAAAGGATAAAAGCTCCTACATAACTTAGCAAAGGGCTTAAATTGAGGAATAAGTGTTCTGAGAAGAAAACATGAAATAAAGGTTAAAAACTGCAATTTCACCATTGCAGTACATAAACGGAATTTCTTAGAAATCGAACATAAGTCAAATGATCTAAATAAGATAAAAGTGGGTCGAATCAATTAGAAATGGGTCCATGTGCAATTTAAGAATCAAATGACAATCTGTAATCCTAAAACAAATCCACTTCAATTCACGTGGTTCGAGGTAAGGTAAAAATCAACTAAACCCTCTAAAATTCATAGAAAAATAATCTCTAGGGTTTAGGACTTTCAATTTGGCCTTAGGAACCCATTTTGACCTACATTGAGAACCATGTCCAATTAATAACTTAATTTGGGTTTTTACGTAAATTGGCAAGTCAAATAAGGTCTGACCTAGAAATAAATTTCACCATTAAAATCCTTAGGTCACATTTAGTCATGCATAAAAACTTGAGCCTAAGAAGAGACCTTCTTGACCGACTTTACGTTTTGGTCCTCATCTTTTGAAACCCTCACATTTTGGCCCCTAACTCTCCTTCGTTCTTTACGTTTAGGTCCCTCCTGCAAAACCTGAGCAGCACCATGCTCCGGCGACCTTGCGCGGAGCATGGCGCCGCGCAGGGTAAGGGGGGCCCTGCCAAGTCAAATGGGGGTGCCCTGCATCGTCAGCCACCGCAGGAGCACCCCCCTGAGTGCTGCGACCACCCATACCGCCCGTGCGAACGCACGGACGGTATGGGTATCCTTCCTCCGGCGTCCTCCGGCGAGGGAGACACATCGTCTCCCTCCGCCCTCCTCTCTGGTTCTGCCCCTATAAATACCCCCGTCGCTCCGCCATTCTTCCCAGCTCGGTTCTGACGGAGAAAACCCCCACAACTTTCCTCTCTTCCCACTCCGGCAGACGCCCACTAGCTCCGACGGTTCCTCCTCCTCCTCTTCGCTCTGCCGCAATACCAGCGCACACTGCTCCAACCCCGTCGTCGCCGCCGTCCTCCCCCACTGGGCATTTCTTCTCCAACTCCGGTAGGTACGAGCCGGCTGCCTCTTCGTCCCCTTCGTCACTTTAGCTAGGTTAGAATTAGTCTTCTCTATTCCCTCTTTATTTTCCTCCCTATTTTACAGTCAATTACACCCTCGACCGATCCGACCACCGTCACCTTCTCCGCCTCCGGCCATCCTCCGGCGACTCGCTCCCGTCATTCCACCACCCCACACGACTCGCCGACCCTCACAGAACCTCCACCTCCTCACCCTGATCAACCTCCGCCCCTCCATTTCCCGCCACTCGCCACCTGCAGACCCCCCGAACAAACCCATTCCCCAGCCACAGTCCGACCTAGGGCAGCCCTTGCACGCCGCCCCACACCTCGCCACCACCCGCACGAGCTTCGCCGCACTCTGGCGAAGCTCCCGGCACCTTCTGATTAGGCCGAGAGGCCGTTTTGCTGTGAACAGGTTACCCGTCCTCCTCCGCCATTGCTGTGCAGAAGGAGCTGCTTCCGCCTGCAGCTGCAGCCTCGCTTCGCCCAGGTCAGACTCCCCAGGACGCAAGGCAGCCCTCGCGCACCTGCCTAGGCTCGCAGCTGGGGAGAAAGCTCCGCAAAAGCTGCAACTGCCTGCAGCTTTCTCAGCTGCAGGCGCCAAATTGGGGTGGGACATTTAGTCCCACCTCGGAAGGCTCTGAAGCGGCGCACCGATATAAATTGAAAAAGTGCTGAAGGCTTATCGCCTCAGCACACGGGGTGAGGTCCCTCTCACACTGCTTCACCCGGCCCGTCCGCGAGCTCATCACGCGGATCCGGCCGACCCGACCCGACTTGACTGGCACTCCTCGCCCACCACCGCACGCCGGTGGGCCTGGACCCCGGCGCGACCCGCGTACCCGACTATCTGGCAACTCTGGGAGAGCTATCGTACGAGTGAATTCTGAGAGAGCGACGTGGGGGAGGGTAGAGTTAGGTTTTGCCCTGACCAAGCTATGTAAGTGTGCAGGCAGAGAAGAAGAAAGACGATCGCTGAACAGGAAGGAGAAGAAGAAGACTGAAGGAAGAAGAGCAGCCAGGGCCTGCTTGAAGCAAAGAGGAAGGAGAAGGCAAAGAAGAAGAAGAAAGAAGCAGACGGAGGAGCATCAAGGAAGCACTGTAGTGGGTGCTACTTAAGTCGTCTGATTGAGAAATCAGACGACACTCTGAAGAAAAAGAAAATAAGAAGAAAGAACAGGCACCGCAGCTGCAAGAAAAAGAAAGAAGAAAGAAGATCTGAAGAAAAAGAAAGAAAGAAAACAAGGAAGAACAGAAGATAGAAGAAGACGAGCACAAGGGGAAGATCTGAAGAACAGAAGAAGAAGAAGAGCACGAGAGGAAGAGAAGAGAAGACAAAGAGGAAGAAAGAAGAGAAAAAGGAGAAGCCAAATTTTCATCTCTCTCTCTCTCTTTATTTTTGTAATAAGAATTTGTACTTCTAGAATACGACTTGCTCCCTGAGTTCGACCTCGGGAACTCTTTTGTTTTCCAAGTAAAAAAAATATATATGTAATGATGGCAATAACTAGCTGTACTACAACGCTATTTTTATAACAAAAGCTAGTCGTAAAAGCCGTCATCACTCCTCCACAAGACCTTCACCAGGGGTACCTGCTTCCGTCTCAGACTCCGGATGGCTCTATCTAGTATCTGCACTGGCCGCTCGGGGTAAGTCAGGTCGTCAGCCACCTCGACGCTCTCGTGGCTCAAGACGTGACTGGGATCGGCAACGTACTTCCCGAGGTTGGACACGTGGAACACGTCGTGCACACCAAAAAGCTGGGGAGGAAGGGCAAGCCTGTAAGCAACGGGTCCAACCCACTCCAGGATCTCAAATGGTCCCACAAACCTCAATGCGAGCTTCCCTCTCACCCCAAACCGCTGCGGGCCCTTCATGGGCGAAACGCGAAGGAAGACGTGATCCCCAACCTCAAACAGCACCTCTCTGCGTTTTCGATCTGTATAGCTCTTCTGTTTGCTCCTAACAGTGCGGAGTCGCCTATGAATCTGCTCGATCACCTCCTGACTCTGCTGGATCAGCCTGGGGCCAACCTCCCACTTGGTCCCCACCTCAACCCAACTCAAGGGTGCAGTACACATCCGTCCGTACAGAGCCTCATAGGGTGCCATGCCGATGCTCGAGTGATAGCTCTTATTATATGCAAACTCCGCCAGGGGCAAGTGCTCCTCCCAAGAGCCCCTCCAGTCCCGTACACAAGCACGCAAAGGTCCTCAAGTGTCTGTATCGTGCGCTCTGACTGTTTGTCCATCTGGGGGTGGTATGCTGTACTGAACCTCAACCGTTTCCCAAGGCCTGCTGAAACTCAGCCCAAAACTGGGACATAAAGCGGGTATCCCGATCGGATACAATCTCCCACGGAACTCCGTGTAGACGTACCACGTCATGGATAAACCTCTCTGCCAACTGTGCTGGTCCCAAGGTGACTCAGATCGGCAAGAAAGGCGCCGTCTTCGTTAATCTGTCAACGATCACCTAGACTGCGTCATGTCCTCGCTGGGTAATGGGCAAGCCCATCACCAAGTCCATGGTGATCCTCTCCCACTTCCACTCTGGCACTGGGAGTGGCTGCAACGGCCCTGCAGGCCTCTGATGCTCAGCCTTCCCCTGCTGGCACACTAAACATTGCTGTACGAATTCACCTACATCCCGCTTCATTACCCTCCACCAAAAGTCGCGTCTCAAATCATGATACATCTTTGTGTTTTCGGGATGTATGGTGAACCTGGAACCGTGTGCCTTAGTCAGGAGCTCTCTCAACAACTCCTCATCCCTGGGAATGCACAAACGTCCCCTCATGCGCAGCACCTTGACTGTAAAGGAGAAGTCCCCAGGGTCTCCTGATAGCACTCTGTCACGTAACGACTGCAAGTACGGGTCGGCCATCTGTCCTGTGATGATGCGGTCTATTAGCTCTGGCATCGTCTGTCGGGTCACAGTCACTGCCCCACAGTGCCCCAGTACATCTAGGGGTCGCCAACTGCCTATCTCCTCCATGAGGCTCTAACTCTGCAGCTGTAAACTGGCCAAGTAGGCGGGCACCGTCCGGCTCAAGGCGTTAGCCACCACATTGGCCTTCCCCGGATGGTAAGAAATGCTGCAGTCATAGTCCTTCAGGAGCTCTAACTAACGTCTCTGTCTCATGTTGAGCTCCTTCTGATCAAACAAGTATCTGAGGCTTTTATGATATGTGAAAATCTCAAAGGTCTCACTGTACAGGTAGTGCCTCCAAGTCTTCAGCGCAAAGACGACAGCTGCCAGCTCCAGTCGTGGGTAGGGTGGCTATGCTCATGGGGCTTCAGTTGTCACGAAGCGTAAGCGATAACGTGACCCCTCTGCATGAGCACACCCCCTAAACCCTGCAAAGAGGCATCCGTGTACACAACGAACCCGCCACTGATGTCTGAGATGGTGAGCACGGGAGCCAAAGTCAGCCTCTCCTTCAGCTCCTGAAAACACGCCTTACAAGCGTCTATCCAAGAAAAGGACACGTCCTTCTGGGTCAGCTGTGTCATAGGACGTGCAATCTGCGAGAAACCCCTGATAAACCGCCTATAGTAGCCTTCCAGTCCCAAGAAACTGCGGATCTCTGTAACTGTACGCTGTCTCTCCTACCTGAGCACTGCCTCAACCTTGGCTGGGTCCACAGTCAAGCCATCCCCGGAGATCACATGACCCAAGAAGGTCACCTCCCTCAACCAGAACTCGCACTTGCTATATTTGGCGTACAGCCTATGTCGTCTCAGTGTGTCCAAAACCATCCGCAAGTGTTGTCCGTGCTGTGCCTGATCTCAAGAATAGATGAGCACATCATCAACAAATATCATCACGAACTGATCCATATACGGTATGAACACCCGGTTCGTCAAATCCATGAAGGGTGCGGAAAGCTGTCTTGGAGATTCTGTCTCCTTAACCCTCAACTGGTGGTACCCAGACCTCAACTCTATCTTGGAGAATACCGTGGCACCTTGCAACTGGTCAAACAATCCTCGGCAGCAGATACCTGTTCTTGATGGTAACCCTATTCAGCTGTCTGTAGTCCACACAAATGCGTAGGGTACCATCCTTCTTTACAAACAATACCGAGGCTCCCTATGGAGTCGCACTGGGCCTCACAAAGCCCATCTCCAGAAGGTCCTGCAACTGAGTCTTAAGATCTCGCAGGTCAAGGGGTGCCATCCTGTAAGGTGCTGTAGAAATGGGGCTGGTCCCCGGTACCAGTGAGATCTCAAACTCGATCTCACGCTTGGGCGGTAGTCTTGGCAACTCGTCTGGGAACACGTCGGGGTACTCTTTGACCACCGGGATACTTGGAAAGTCAGGCACAGGGCTGGGCTCCACCACCACACAAGCCAGGAAGCCCTCACACCCTCGCACAAAAGTCTTGCCGCCCGAAGTGCAGAAATGCACCTGAAGCCTCCGTCCACTGGCTGTCCGTGAAACTCGAAAGAAGGCAACTCCGGTATGGAGAAGACGATCTTCCTCTCAAAATAATCCACCAAGGCGTGGTAAGCGGACAGCCAGTCCATCCCCAGAATCACACCAAAATCCTACATTTGTATCACAATCAGATCAGTGGGAAGGCTGTGTCCCCCAACACTGACCTCACAACCTGTGTAAACCTCCTCAGCTAGAAACAGCTGACCACCCGGATCTCTGATCACAAACGGATCCTTCAACAACACACAGTCGTGCCCCAAACTAACAGCAAAACTGGCAGCGACAAACGAGTGCGTGGCGTCGGAATAAAAAAGCGTGTAAACTAGTCTGCCGGAAACTGTAACCATACCTGCCACCACTAAACCTGAAGTTCTAGCGTCTCTGTGTGTTAGGGCATTGATACGCCTCTCAGTCCTAGGTGCGGACGAAACAGCCACACTCTGCGTCGGACGAGTAGTCGCTGGCTGGTACCCTCCCCGCGACTGCTGTCCTCCCCCTCGCGCCTGGGAACCGCGGCCTCCTACTCATCCTCCAGTGCTCAGTGCGGGGAGCATCTGCTGACCTCCAGCCCTAAACGGGCAGTCCCTCTTGATGTGGCCCGACTGGCCACATTGGTAGAAAAGGGGAACTCAATTCCCGCCCTCAGTGGGTCCCTGCTGGGCGGGGGCCCGGTGCTGGCAGCTGGCCCCTGTCGGGGGCCCCCAAAGGCCACGGACGGCCCCGCAAAGCATGATGGCCCTCCTACGGGAGCCACATGCCTCATCTCTCGTCGGCCCTGTGAGTAGTCTGGCTAATAGGGCCTCTTCCATCCGCTGTCAGTGTCACGTGTGGACGGGTTGGTCTCCTCATATGTCATGGTTGCCTCCACCACCCTCGAGAACGTAGGCAGCTTCAGGGGTTTGACATACCCCCGAATAACAGGACGGAGCCCTCGGTGAACCTCCAAAGGCGCTCCTCCTCTGTAGCCACAGCTGTCGCGGCGAAACGAGACAGCTCCAGAAAACGCGTGCGATACGCACTCACGGTCATCGTCCCCTAGCGAAGAGTGTGGAACTCCCGCATCCTCTGATCCTGCCACGTCTGGGGAAAGTACTGCTCGCAGAAGAGGGTGACAAACTGGTCCCAAGTTGTCTCGGCCCTCTCCTGACCCCTGACTGCCCTCCACCACCTGTGTGCCACACTCTCTAGCTGGTACGTGGCAAAGGCCATGCGGCACTCCACATGGGGGCGAAGGGTGTCAAACACTTCTCGATCTGCTTGAGCCAGTCCTCCGCCTCGGTCAGGTCCTCATCCCCCTCGAAGGAGGGGGGCTTCAGCTTCCGGAACTGTCTGAAAAGCTCGTAATGGCGCTGAAGGGGAGAAACTGGTACACCTCTAGGTGAGGAGGGCTTGTGTTCGGAAGTGCCGGAGGAAGGTGGGGGCGGTGGAGGGCCACCCCCTCCCCCACGTCCAGCGGTGTGCTTGTCTCGTGGTCTCACAGAGGACTCCCCCTCCGCAGCCCCAGGTAGAGGCACTCGTTGAGGCGAGTAAAGCTCCTCTCGGACGATCTCCCGCATCAGCTGGGCGAGGTCCTGGGCCTAAATGCTTGGAAGTAGTGGCTGGTCCACTGAGGGGTCGGGCTCAACGGGCCCACCCCTCCGCCCTCGTTCTCAGCCGCATCTGTGGCCCACCTCGCTGCCCCCTCGTCGAGGCATCTCCTGCAAGGAGACGCGAACACAGAATAGAAAAAAAACATCAATTCTAACCGACACTCAACGAAAGAACCTCAGAACAGATGTCAAAAGGTACGTTGTGGTGGTTACTCTAGTTACAAGCACGTGAATTGGTCATTTTCTAGCTAGTTGGTTCACTTCTCAGGACGACCTTGCTCTGATACCATATTATTACGACCCCGTTCCCGAATCCCGACAAGACACGAGACCGGATCGACTCGACTGATCCCAAGACCCAGTTGTCCAACGAGAAAGTAACCAAAAAAGCAGTAAAATAAACTACATTCACCATGCAAGCAACTAATAGTAACAAAAGTACAGCAGTAAAGAAGTAACTACTACGGTACACACCATCACAATAGTAGAAATTTAAACAGGTACAGGAGTATAAAGTTTACAATAACGAGTACAGAAGTGTAACAAATTACTCGCTACAACGGAAACGGAGTATAACAAAAAGGTACAATTACTGGGCTCTACTGGGCCCAGCACCCTTTGCAGCCGTAGGCTCCGGCTACTCAACACCTGGACTTGAAAAAGGTTATGAGTACAAAAATGTCAGCGAAAGCTGAGTAGAGTGGCAACCAGCCAACTAAAAACAGTAAAGGTGGACAGGTAGCTGTTGTTTTCAATTTCTTTCTTTATTTAACTAATTATTCTTTCTTTCATTACTTGGTTTATTTATCAGGTCTTTTTCTTGATCTCGAATGTTCCTCGTGGGAACGATCTTGATTGCAATCTTTTCCGAAGAGTAGAAGTAGCACGTGGTGCTCTCCTGGCTGGGAGTCCCCCGTGGTGGTCCTACACTCAGTCAACCACCCCAAGGTCACTGACAGACGTAACAGTGACTACGGCACGCACGATAAATGCACGGGTAGCTACCCCACGATGGCACGCGATCAGTTGTTTCCGTTAACGGGAGCGTCAAAAGCACAACACGGAACCAGTATAGGGCATAGCCCTCTCAGTAACAGGGGTCTAGCCCCTAAGAACCAAACAGGAGTCTCGCCCCTCCACAGTCCGCGCACCCTCGCCTGACTACCCTGGTTTACCCAGTGGGCCTAACAAGTCGGTGTAGGGCGGCTAGCTGAACCTCGGGCCCCGTACACTAGTAGCTCTCCCCGGTACTGTGTACGCGAGGGCTAAAAAGTCGGTACAGAGTGGCCAATCCTAACCCCGTGTCCCAACCCTAGGGCGGCTAACTCCACTCTGCACTAAGCGGGGGGATAGTTTCTCTCCTTGGTACTCCGTACTCAAGGGCCAGCTCACTTCCCCATTCACATTTCCAGTTCCATTCTATTTATTTCCAGGAGCTCTACTCTTAATTTTTCGTAGGGTTCATGCTCATATTTCTCAGGCCAAGCCATACTAGGTTTCATCATTTCAGGTTTATTCGCAGGTAGCTCGTGTTTCCAACATCCAATCTTTCATTTCCAATTCATATACAGGCAGCTCGTATTTAATTTCAAACAATAGGAATTTTACATGCAACAATTGCTAACAACAGTACTTTACATTTCACAGGCAGCTGTTATCCAATTACAGGCAATTGTTATTATTTTATTTACTCATCCAAGACTGCATTCAATATAATTATTCCAGTGTTTCTAGTCCTAGGATTCATGCCATACCCTAGGATCTAACATTCATTCCAGATATGCATTCATGTTTGTAATTAATATAGGGGAAGCCACTCTATCAGCAAAACCAGGAGTAATGGAGGCTTGTTCGGCAGGTCCACGTGCCTCCGTAACCAGGGAACCACAACGGAACGAGGTCCTAACACAAGGATCAACCACAAGAAACCATTCAGAACATGATAAAAGTATTCCAACAAGTAGAGGAACTTATACGAAGAAGAACGGAATCTTAATTGCGGAAATCGGACCTCAAACGGACCTTAAATGGGTCAAAAACAGCAATTCTGACTCAAATTAGACGTTTGGAACACCTTCCAGACGTCTTAAAAGAAGTCTAGAATCGTACCTCACTTTGCGTTATTCCTCAGGCGTCCAGGGACTCTGCTGAACCGTCTGGACCTAGTTCTAGCTTCTCGTTGTCTGGTGCTTCGCCCAGACGTCTGAACTGCGTGGGAGGGCATGTCCCGCGTCTTCCTGAAGCGAATCCTGCACGCGCGACGGAAAATCTTCTCAAAAGGGCACGGAGCAGTGCCTTGGCGGAATGACCTGCATAGCCGTATCCGCAAAGAAGGTGTGGGACGCGGAACGTACCTCTCAGTCGTCTGGAGCTTCTTCCAGACATCATCTGGATGTAGATCCAGGCGTCTGATTCTGGGAAAATCATAGAACCAGAAGCTGCCTTCGTCTTCTTCGTACCGCGCTTGCTCGTTCGCTGCTCTAGCTGCAGCAGTGTCGGGGAGAACCTCCCCGGCGCACCCTCTGCCTTGTGCACGCCTGTCCGGCCGTGAGCTTCTCCCACGAGCTCTCTCGCGAGCTCGCGCGCTCTCCTCTCTTTCCCCCTCGCTGCTCCTCTTTGCCACTTCGCTCGCTGCACTCGCTGCTCTCGCTCTCACTGGAGGAAGGAGAAGGTTGCTGGAAGTGGGGTGGTGAACGAGGGAGAGGAGAGGGGTTTAAGTAGGTGCGGGGTAGGGTTTCGTCGGTGAGAGGGGAGAGAAGAATGTGGCTGCGTATAGTTTGCGCGTGGCACGGCACAGACTCAAGGACGTGCACAAAAAATTTAATTTCCAGACATCTGGGAAGATGTCCAAACATCTGGCTAGATGTCTGACCTAACTCCTAGACGTTTTAAAGGGCTTTAATAGCACGGGTCTTAACACATTTCGTTCTGTTTCCTTTACTGTCTCTGTATTATTTTCTGTTTAGTTACATTGTACTTATGGTTGTGGAATATTTTCTGCTTCTGGTTATTTCTCGTTGGACGACTAGGTCTTGGGATTAGTCTAGGCGAGTCGATCTCGGGTCTTATAGGGATCTGAGATTAGGTCGTAACACATTTGATTTTCGATCAGTGTATTTAGATTTTCCAAGTTAGGATTTTAGAATTTTTTTGATAAGAGGTAATATGTTTTGGAACGTGCAGTGTATCTTGAAGGGTGTATACGTTGCAATGTATTTTGCAACGAGCGATGTATTTTAATTTTCAATCGATGTATTTTGATTTTTTTAAATTAGGATTTGAAAATTTTTGTAGGCAATGGACAATGTATTTTGTAATATGTGGTGAATTTTGATTTTGAATTGATGTTTAGAAAGTTAAAATATATTATTATATATTATTATTTTTTATCGATATATTTTAATTTTAAATCCATAAAAAATTAAAACTAACACACTTCAACGGTAAGATGCAGATTAAAAATTAATTTTATGTTATTAGAATACAAAGGATTCTTTTTATTATTTAAAAATATCATGTGAGCGCATGGAGAAATCTTATATTTTAAGTGATAACATCATCGTTCAAGTAAAAAAAAAAAAAGGTATCAATCGGATGCATGTTCAGATTCCTGCTTATCATTCACCATCCTCCCCCCACTGCACGCTCTCAAACTCTCTCACCGCACGTGGCGCACCGGCGGCGCTCCCCCGCCATCCGGGGGGTTCCGATATAATGCCGTCGCCTCCGCCCTAACCCACAGCCGCCTTCTCCTACGCGATGCAGGCGGCGTTGAGGGGCCTCTGCAGCCACGCCCTCCTCCGCCCCTCCCTCCTCGGCCCCTCCCCTGCCCTCCTCCTTCTCCTCCGCCCCTCCCCTTTCTCCTCCTACCCCCGCCACTTCGCCGGCTTCTCCGACCACCGCGACGACAGCCGCGCCGCCGTCCTCGACGAGATCCCCCCGTCGCCACCGCCGCCGAGGGAGGAGGACCCCCCCTGGCGCCCCCCGCCCTTCGCGTCCCCGCCGCGGAGGCCGCAGCCCTCCCCCGCGCTGCTCTCCTTCGTGAGGAGTGAGTGGCTTGTAGGTGTTCTCTCTGTTGGGGTTCCGGTCACTGGAGAGTGCTTGATGGTTCCGTTCCCCCTTGCAGGTTACTCGCTTAGGGTTGCGAAGGTGCAGAAGGCGGAGTTCGACGACCACACGAGGTAACCGCTGCTTCTTCTTGGATAAAGATCGGTTCTTTTGGCACCTTGCAGGAAGAGAGGGATTTGTTATGCGTAATGTGATGATTTCGGTGTGTAAATGAGGTTTCTTTGGCTGGGGTGATTGCTTGGTGTCCGCGTTTGTTCCAATTTGGTAGCTTGTGTTGTATTTGAAGGTGGATGAGAGGATGCAGTTTGGAACAGTTTGGAGAATAATGCTTCATGCTCCACAGTTGGGATAAGTATTAGGTTGGATAACATTGAGGGGGATAAGTGGAAAAGGAAGGTCTTTGGCTGGATAGCGGGATAACAGAGTGGGTTGGTTGGATGTGATAGGGGGGTCAATGTGTTGTAAGTTTGCATTATTCAATTGGGTGTTTGTGTTTCTCGGGATAGCCGGATGCATGGGAGGCGAATGGATGTCTTGTAAATTGGTATTGCTTAACTTGGGTTGGTTATTGTTTGGGAACTTGGGATTTGTTACCCATTTGTCTTATAGGTTAAGATAATCAAATAACTGTAACTTCATATGGTCTTTTGGTTAAGGTCAAACATAGGGAGAGAACTCTATAAACCATGCCAGCCAAGTATATGCCATTCTTGTCTAGATTGTAATATAGGGGATTTTTCATAGGAGTCAGATGTCCCAGGGAGATATGTTACACTCAAATGCAGCCTTGTAGTTTGTCAGCAACTAAGTAACAAAAATTTGTTCCTTAAGCTTTATTCGGATAGATATGTATACATTTGAACCTTATAATCTCGTTGCTGATGATTTGGATGTCCCTCAAGTAACATGTGTAATCATACTCCACAGTCAATGACATTTGGTGTGCACTCTAGTAGCAAATTTCACGACTATCATGCATTTACCAACTCCATGAAGATATTTGCTATTTGGATAAGGTGACTCAATCTGGAGTCAGTAATATGGCATTGCAAGTCTGGGGAGTTTTGTGCTTCAACTCTCTATGAGATTGCCTTCTTGTAATAATCCACCTGCGTGGATGATAGAGTATAGTTAATAGGGAGAGCTTTGTTGCTGGTTGCTCATTATTCTTCCAGGGAACTAGGTTTGTTCAGTTAGACTAACTTTACATTCATGACATCTTGGAGAAGTTGTTTTTTTCCCTTCTACATCTTTCAATGGAGCATTGTCAGCAACGATTTGGAATGATATAATTGTTGATGTTTTCCATGGAGGTGTTTATGGGACCTTTGGAATGATATAATTGTCAAAAATGGGGGAGTTTTCAATGGAATTGTTATAGTCTGATACTCATTAGTCCAATAACATTGATGCTTCCGCTGCTTTTATAGTCATGGATGGATCTGTTACTACCTCATTCATTGAGTATAACATAGTAAATGATGGGAGGGCATTGAACATCAAGATGATACTTGGAAATTTGGTCCAAATAATCTTGATGGTAGTTCCAAGTTAGGTGCAAGTCTGTGAGTTCAGCTTGTTTTCTAACGAAGTGAAGCTTTTCATAGCTCTGCTTGCAGCTACAGCTTGTGCCTACAACTTGCTCCATCCAGCTGAAGTTTGAGCTAGCTTGTGAATAGAAGAAACCAAGCTGCATACCTTTTTGTTTTCATTGTGAAAGAATGGACACCGAGTGAGACCACTTCGCAGGCAAAGTGAGCTGTTGGTTGAAAGGAAGGGTCAAGGGAATTCAGCTAGGAAGTTCGTGGTAGAAAGGGAATGAAGTAGCTTTGGGGAGGCAGGGCTGACCCACCTATGTACCATTGAGTTTCAATAACAAGATCAGAATGATGGATATCCATGCCAGCTTCACCAATGTTTTTTATTTTTTATATTTTGAAAAGGAGCTTCACCAATACCTTGAGTTACTTTTACATCTATCAATTCCAACACAGCCTTTTCCATCAATACTTCCCAAGAGCAGAGTTTACGAGTAATTCCTCCATTTCCCACTGCATTATATCTGAGATTTTCTTCCTTGAAAAAAAAGAAAAAGAAACTAAGGATAAGAATGCAGGCACGAGTGCATATTGTGTGGTGTAAGCCTGCACATAGATTTTATAGGGTCTTGTTACTGAAATCAGAGAGAAGAATGGATTTGTAGTGCAATTGAAAGACAACAGAAGAAAGGGTGGAGAAAAAAGAAGGCTAGAAGAAGATAGAGTTGGAACTAGAATCGCAAAGATTCTTCTTGGAGGATAAATCACAATTCAGTTACTCTTGTAATACTAACAGACTTCTTCTAACTAATGCTGTGGATGTTACAATGCTTGACAACTCCAACTGCCAGTAATTACCCTCTATTCTTCAATTCCTATTATATTCTTGTCTACTTTCATTGCCTACCATGTGATGGTAGTAGTTGGAAATCATGTGAATGTGAGCCCTTTATATGTCATGATTGCGTAATACCATGGCCAATGATGAGAACAAGAAACATTGAATCCTAGGGTTTCCTGGATCAATGCACCTATATAGTAGCCCCAGAAATCTTGTATAGTCTAGCTGTCCATAATGTATATCAAAAATCAAATGTGCTTGCTTCTATTCATCTTTCTCATCCTGCATATCACCAGATTGTATTCTTGGTTGGTTGCAATTACGAATGCTGTGATAGTAGAGTGCATTATGTATGTTTATATGGAGCAGTGTTTGCATTTTATTCATATCTCCATCTGTTGATGATCATATCGTTTCGGTTTCGGTGGATTATTTTATTTTATTTTTATCTGCGTCTAAATCTCTTTATTCATGGTTGTCATCCTCTTTGCAGTCAACGAGCAGTTACCACCGCATTATGGTGCAACTTCCTTGTCTTCTCTTTGAAATTTGGTGTATGGCTTGTTACCTCCAGCCATGTCATGTTGGCTGAAATGGTTCACTCTGTTGCTGATTTTGCAAATCAGGTTGGATTATTTACTTAAAGTCAATCTTGTCAGCTCTTTTATGCATTTATTTATATTCTTTTGAAGAGTTCCCTACATATATATCTATATCTAATTATTTGCAATGTCCTATTGGTTTTCCTTATATAAGAATGATTTTTTTTTTTTTAATTTTTAATTCAAACTAAGCCAGTGTTAACTGTTGCATGCAGGTCCTTCTTGCTTATGGGTTAAGTAGCTCGAAGCGTGCTCCTGATGCTCTTCACCCGTAAGTTCATTGCCCGGAGTTATCTTCATTTTATAAATAAAGTGTTCTTTTTCATATCATTTTATGTAAATTTCAATCCTTCTATTACTTTATTAACCTGCATCTTTACTTGAGAAGGCTTGAGTTCTATTACACTTTTGCCTTTGGAGTTCACCTTTGAAACTTTTGGGATTTCTTAGAAGAAATATCTTTCCTGAAAATGGTTTTCTTACCTGTATTCTGATAGGTATGGTTATTCCAAAGAAAGATTTGTTTGGTCATTGATTTCAGCAGTTGGGATTTTCTGCTTGGGATCTGGTGGCACAATGGTACATGGATTGCAGAAATTATGGAGTTCTGAGGTATGTATGTTTCAGACTTGTAATACTTTCCACTGTTATGGTTGCATGGCTGTAGTTGCATCAGATGGTTAGGCCATGTGGGATTCTGTTAGCCTTTTTTTATTAAATAGATGCCAAGGACAAGTTATTAGCAAGCATAAATTGTTTAAGCAGCCTCCTGAAAATATGCATTATGCGGCATTGGTGATTGGCGGATCACTTATGATTGAAGGTATGGCTGAAACATATAGTTCCATATTTAGATATAATTATTCTCATATTTCAACTTGAAGGTTCTTGGTTTCAGGTGCATCCCTTCTTGTTGCAATCAATGCTGTGAAGAAAGGTGCAGCTGCGGAAGGAATGACCATACGTGATTACATATGGCGTGGCCATGATCCAACATCTGTTGCTGTTATGACAGAGGTTAATCTTATTTGGATATTTTCGTTTAATTGTTTTGTCTTTGCTTGACCTTGTTAGACAGCTAATGCATTTGGTTTTCTATAGCAATAAAGGAGTCTTTACTTTGAAATATGAAAGGAAGGGAACTTTTATGACATTTTAAATGAAGTGCCCTTTTAGTCAATTCTTAGTTAATTAACTTCGAAAAAATTGAGTTTGTTAGCTATTTTTTACAGGATAGTGCAGCTGTTACTGGCCTTCTTGTTGCAGCTGCTTCACTAGTGGCAGTAAAAACTACAGGAAATCCTATCTATGATCCCATTGGTTCTATTATTGTAGGGAATTTACTTGGAATGGTATGCAAGATCTCTTTGTATGTTTCAGTTATACATTTGCAGTTCATCTTACTTATATATATTGATTGGTTACCGTACATATAGAAACCTTGTGAATAAAGAGTAGCCTTTGCTAAAAGTTATCATTTTTTTGCCAGAGAACATTCTAAGGTGGAGTTTAAGGATTTGAATGTGGGATAATGAAAAATCCCATCTATGACTTGAATTTTTTCCATCCCATGACAACTGATGTTCCCCCACGATTTCTACTTTTGCCAACCCTTTGGAACAAGGAAATGAATACCTATACATTAATTATATCTGGACAAAAATGGGGCATAACTTCTGCTTTTTGCTTATCCCTCAAACCTTTTCCTTATTTTGCGTCTCCCACTTCATTATCAGGGATTCAACACAACTTTGTAGCAGTCATTGTAGGTTAGGATATTCATGATCCAACTGAAAAAATGAGATAAAAAAATCAATGCCCAAAAGACCACAGAAATATCGTTGTTTACGATAAAGTACTCATTATTTTATCTTTCATTTTGTAGGTTGCTATATTTCTCATTCAGAGGAATCGACATGCTTTGATTGGAAGGGCAATTGACGACCATGACATGGAAAAAGTGCTTGAATATTTAAGATCTGATCCGGTATAGATGGTCTGCTTTTTCTAGATATTGTGAATATTTGGGACTTGGAATCTGAATGTTGTCCATTTAGGTTGTGGATGAACTTTATGATTGCAAAAGCGAGGTGATCGGACCTGGATTTTTCCGGTTCAAGGCAGAAATAGGTGATTTATTCTCTATGCTTTGTATTAGATATAGAATCTGCAGCTCTTTTTTGTTCAAAATATTTGTTCACATGCCAAGTCTTTTGATAATCTCAGTTTTCTTGATATGTGAGGGCATTTTTTTCCTAATGAAGGCTATATTAGTTTTCTTTGGAAGGAAAGTTGTTTTAGTTATTTTCTTACTAATAACAGTATTATACTTCAGAGCCACTCTGTTGTCTTTGTTTGGGTTTTGGATTACATGAAAAGGTGCTTCTTGTCGGAGAAGTCAAAGCAAGCAATGTTCAGCTTAATAAAGTTGAAAATGGACAAACGCTGCTGGACAACGTTTATTATTCATAACATGCTATTCTTTTCTGGCAATATTTTAGAATGTGTTACTTCTGAGAGAGAGAGAGAGAGAGAGAGAGAGAGAGAGAGAGAGAGAGAGAGAGAGAGAGATCTTAGAGTGTATTTAGATGCAACTGAAGATAAGCATGTATTACTCAGCTTTTAAGAGATGGCTTCACATTCTGTAGCCTTAAATAGGGTGCTTTCAGTATGTAGGAGTTCTGTTACGATTTGTTGTAAGCAGTGTTTTAACCCAGAGAAAGAGGAATTGAGTGCTTTTTATCTTTTTGTAGATTTCAATGGTATAGTGGTGGTACAAAACTATTTGCGAAGGACCGGTCGTGAGGAATGGGCTAAAAAGGTCAGTTTAAGTCTTCATGCTCTTATGCTCTTCTTTGGTACTTTTCTTTAAATATTTTATGTAGTTTCTTAATGTTGGGTCATAGTAATAAAATATGGTATGGGCATTTGACTATCTAAATTATGTGTTCCCCACTTTGAGAGATAATCTAAATTTTGGTTTGCTCGATGGAGATGATGGGTAAAGGGAAGACATATTTCCTCTTCTTTTGATTTTTTTCACGGTGGATTTTTTTTTTTTAATTTTACACTCTAATGAACTTCAGATATTATTACCATTTTTAACATGTAATTTCCCAGTTATAATATATTGGAGGTGGACAAATTTCATCTTATGGCCTTTCTTATTTATATTATCCTTTCACTACATATTTTTTAATTTATTTTTTTCTTTTCCAAGAATTCATTTTTTGCTCTTCTAAGAAAATTGGATAATTTCTAACTATAGAGTATATTTAAGAAAGAGTATACCAAAAATAGTGCTTGATTTGAATATGTATGGGCCTAGTTCATGCAAATGGCTAGATTCAATACGTTGACTCCCCACAATCAAAAAGAAAAAGGAGCTTGTTATTTTAATATTTAAAGTTGTGATATAATATCAAATGCTTTATTCAATTCTATTGCAAATTTGCAATACAATAAGCAAAGTTGATATTTGTTGTAAATCTTATAATTTTTTTTTTTTTGAAAGGAAAATGAATGACTACTAGGGTTAGTAGTCATTAGCTTTATTACCACTGGATTACAAGTTAAGGTGCCAGAACTCAAGCAATGCTAAAGAGTTCCTTACAACATTCTCCAGGGAAGCACTTTCACCTTTAAAGATCACCCTGATCCTTTGCAGCCAAATGTAGGACAGAACTGCCCTCGACCTTTGGCCCCACCAACGAGACTGTTTGCATGCTTATCCTAAGGGCTGCCCAAAAACCCTTGAATGAGTCCATGGAAGCAGTTGAGATGGCCATCCACTCCCAAACTGCCTTCGCAAAACCACAAGAGAGGAAAAGGCAAGCACTATCTTCCTTCCTCACCCTATAAAAGTTGCATGTAGCATCTTCATTACTGGCCCATAACCTTCTTGATTTTGTGACCAACCTCTCCCTTCTAAGTAGTAAGTAATCACAAGAAGATTCTGATGTTCAACAGGATTTCCAGTCTCCAAATGGAGGAACGACCCAAGGTTAATTTCGTATTGATTGGTCAAGCATTATCTTGAAAAATATGATAAGCCTCCTCTCTCTCTCAAAAAAAAAAAAAAGGACAGTAAGCCTTCTTCATCAATAACCTTCCTCTATCCTACTCTAAGGAATCAGGTGCACCCACTGTGGGATGGTGATCATGTTCGATAGCCAACAACAGCTGCTAATCTACCATCAGAGCCTCTGAAAGATGCCCCTGAACATGGTTGTTTAGACATCAACATTGGACTGCAAATGACTATCTTAGAATCCCTTTACATGTTGAAAATTGTTAGATGCCAAGGTATACAATCTCGGTAACATCTCATTCGAAGAATCAACACCTGTCAAATCATCCTCCTAGAACTGAGATGTCTCCCCATCACCTAAACGGGGTTGGAGGTAAGCATAAACCCATAGCATCACTGGAATTGACCCTCTCCATAACACAGATGAGCCTGTAAGAGTAACAACCCTCTTACAACTTTGATAAAAGGTGTCATTGGAATCAACCAAGAACCACAATCACGTACTATCCTTATTTTGGGAGAGCTTCACCATCCGCTTCGATAAAAGAGTGTCATTTAAGTCATTGAGCTTGAGGACCCCAAGACCACATTACTTCACCGGCCTACACACCCTCTCAAGTGACGAAGTGGAGGAAGCAATCAACCTGCTTTGCTCCTCTTCTTGATAGCATCTATCTTTCTCAAAATCATTTTGGGGGTTTGAAGACAAACAAGTCGAAAGTTGGTAGAGCCAAAATGACTGACTTTAGGAGAACCAGGTGTGACCATCCTTGGGGAGTGATTTCCTCCTTCAACCACCAAGCCTCTTATCCAACATCTCTGCCAATGGTTAACCGGTCAACCATATTCAACTACTTCTGCTTCAATGGCAGGCCAAGTGAAAGGTAATAGGCTTGGATTAGTACTAAGGAGCTAGAGAAATGCCTTCACCTTCCTAGACTCCAAATTAAGGGGAATAAAAATTGTTCACATGGTTGACCTTGAAACCTAAAACTGCCCAAAAAAGCCTCACCAACACTACAAAATTCTCTGCCTCTTTTCAAAGAAAATATTTGCCTCGGAACATCTGTTCTTAGTAAAGAACATAGCTGCAGAAATTGACAGTTGGTATTCAATCGGTGAGGTCACCGACCAAGGACTATACGGTATGCTGGTGATTAATCATGGATTAATTGGTGTAGTATTTTTTAATATTTAAAATTTTAAATATAATTATATATAGCATTATACATAGTAAGTATACATATATATGGATTTAAATATCACGTACATGTTAATATTATTTGTGATATACATATTCTCCTAATATAGCTTCTAACAAATAGCTATCAATATCACAACACATAAAATAAGGCAAATAAATTAAGATTGGTATATCATAAATCTATAAGAGACAAGTTGGGGTAAAGGAGACAAGAAAGACTCAGGACCGAGGATTTTGCTTAGGGTTGAGGCTTTCATGCATTGGGAACTTAGGGTAATGGGAGAAGTCGGATTTAGTTGGCTGCATTTAGGCGTCGGGTTTAGTTAAGTTTTGGTTTGGCGGTGCATTGCACGTGCATCAAAGCTAAAAAAAAAGATGAAACCTTAAAACTTGGCCGATTACTCGGGTAGACCGACTATAGGACCGAATATAGGTGCTCGATTCGTTTTTGGTTCGCATTGGTCGCATAGATCGATTTTTGCACTCTTAGTGAAGAAAAAGGGTCTCAGCAACATAGGATGGGTCTCACAAGAGATCCATCACTACCGAGTGAGAAACTAGACAAAAGGTCTCCACCACAAGCTCTCAAAGCCATCCTTGCCAAGGTGTCTGTTGCTATGATAAATAAGAGAGGTACCAATGGGCAACCTTGTCTAACTCCCTCGATGATTGCGTCAAACCTCCAGTCGGGTCTCCTAGTCACTAGAACAAAAAAAATCCTCTCCTTGGCACGTACCAAAAATACAACCGACCAAGCTGTACACATTAGAGAAGTCTACCTTTTTAGAGGAAGCTTTTCCTCCTTGATATATGCCATGCAACCACCATTCCTTGGCCCATGCACAAAAACCATTTGTACGGCCAGCCATAATCTATTAGCAAGGACCTTTGCAACAATCAACTACACTCTTGGAAAGAGCAATTGGATGATAATCCTTAATTGCCTTGGCTCTAGGCTCTTGGGCAAGAGAGATAGAACTTGTTTGAACTTGTTTAGCATCTCAAAACTCTTATTCTACATCATGAGTTCTTGCATCATCACCACAAAATTGGGTTTAACCAAGTCCTATAACTCATTGTAGAAAATAACCTGGAAACCATCTAGACCAAGTAGCTTTCAACCTTCAGGCTTTGCAATGCTATCACAACCTTAAAAATCTCTTTCACTAGGTTTTTTCTTACATCATCATTTAAGACCAGCAAATCCATGTTGGACCACGACCACTAGCTCGGACCACGTCTCCTCATGAAGTCATGAAAGTGCCTTTTTATTGCCTTTGCTATTCGTTCTCTCCCTGAAACAACCTCATACCCAACTTTTAAGTTGTTAATCAAGTTCCTTTACCTTCTACAAGCAGCTACCATGTGGAAGAATCTAGTGCTTGTGTTACCCTTTTTGAGCCAAGTGCCTTGACTTTTGCCTCCAATCAATTTCCTTCTCGAGGTCTTCCTGTTGCACCACCATTTGTAGCCTTGGACAATCCTCAAGCTCCAAGGGAGATAAATCTCTATTGTCTTCAACCCTGGCTGTCAAGATTTGCCACGCCTTAGAGATGGTCCTCTATAGTTTGTTCCCTTTGCGCCTTAATATCCTTCTTGTATGCAATAAGAGTAGCTGTTAAGTGTTGTAGTCTAGATACCAAGGTGTGGGTGGCTGAAGAGGTCAATGATACTATTATCCATTTCTCCTCTATCTCCCTGAAAGCCAACTCTGTCATGATTTGTTAAACGTGAAATAAGTAGAGAAAGAGATGGTCTTATTTGAGCTCCATATCAAAGGTGAGTGGTCGGAGAAAGGATGAGGATGAATGGTAACATCTTCCATTTGGAAGCATTCTGCCAAGTTAACTGAGTATAAAATCTTGTCAAGCTTGGATGTAGCTCTATTTGAACTCCTCCGAGTGAATCTAGCACTAAACATAGGGATGCCCGATAATTCAACTCTCCCACCAACTCAGTGAAGGCTTTAGTTTCCTTATCATTTCTACCATCGAGGAAGTGTTGCATTGAAGACGCCTCTGACTAACCATGATCTCCCATCAGCAAAAAACAATGCTTGTCTTAATTCCTCCCAAAGCTTGGCCTAGATGCATTATTGCATAGTCCATAGATTGCTAAAATGGAGAGAAAAGACCTATCGGACAACCATTTAAACATGCAATTAATACCCACCCCTTGAATCAACCAAGTCAAAACTAGATCATCCAAGTGATAGGAATACTGCTAGACCTGTTAACTAATCCAAATAGAGAAAGAAATTGTAAACGAACCCACCTGCCTTGCTTTTTGTTCTGTTAAACCAACTTTCCACCTTAAATCCCTACAACAAGGCAAATTCTACCATCCACTCGAGCAAGTATCTGAGTAGAGCTACCCTTCAACGTTCCACATTAGAACCTTAACCATTTAAGGATGAAGATTCCCTTGTACTGCTAGTTCATCTTGCTCCTACCACAATTCAACCTTGCACTCTGCTTCATAAGGAGGGAAGGTCACCTCCCTCACAGACTTGGGACTGACCTTTTAGGAATGATGCCTACAGCTATAAAATTGATGTTGTCTAGGGTGATAAACTAATCACCACATGGTCGAATATTGCTACTTGCAAGCCCAAGACCTAATGCCCCCCTTTCAGAAGAAGATGAAAGGGTGCTCAACAAGTTTTGTAGTATCCTTTACGAATGTAGCCCCTTGCCTGGGTAGGCCTTGTCACTTTTGCTTACAATGCCTCCATTACATCCATCTACCGGTCACATACAACACAACACCACCCAACGAGCACGTTGGAGGTGTGAAATTCTCTTGTTGATGATGGCCACTCAACCCACATGCTTCTCCAAGGAGGAACCCATTGTCATAGGTACCACCATTGAAGAATCCAAATTCTCCAAGTTGCCTAAATAATGACTCCTAGGGTTGGGGTTACACCTACACAAGACGCCTTCCATTGAATTCGAGTTCCCCATGATTAGATAACCCGCATCTGCATGCCAACATTTGACTGGGAGAAAATGCCAAAAGGGTTGAAAAAATATTAGGCTCTTCCATCGCTTGTGTAAGCAACAAAGGAGAAAAGAAAGGGTTGGACCCCATGAAAGTATCTTGGGTTAGAATTGCCAAAGTTGGTCCTACAAACCACTCACACTCCATGTCATCAACGCCTCGATTCTCTACCTTTATGCCATCCCCCGTTCGATCTCCATGGGGATTGAAACATGTTAGTAGCACAGGAGGGGGGTGAATTGTGAAAAAAATATGAACAATCACACAAATTAAACATCGGATTTAGAGAGAATTTTTGCAGGAAAAGTTTCTACCTAAATATTTTAATCTAGGATTTTGCCCCCAAAAATCAATGGGAAAGCATTAATAAAAAAGATTGAGTCCTCTCTCTTGAACAACCCCCAAGGAGACTTTGGTCTCTCTCTTCAAGAGTGAAACCGGTTATCCATAACTCAGGCACCCAAAACAAAAATATAAATATAATAGAAAATTACAACAAATCCTATAGACCCTTATAGAATATAGAATAAAATTTATGACTTAGTATACTTGCTTTTTACAAACTTAAAAGAGGAGTGAAGCACAAAGGGAGTGTACTCAAATGAATAAAGAGAAGCACAATGAGACTTGGAGCAATATAGAGAGAATTTGAAGTTTTAATCTTGAGAATTGATCAGGATAGTTGTGTGTAGGCTTAGGTGACCTTGGGTAGGTATTTATAGAGTGTAGGAGGTTAGGTTCAAGCCTTTGGAGTCGTTGGAATTCAAATGAGAATGCAATAATTTGTGCAAGAACGAGTAAGAAATGTAATTACAAAAGCTAGCTAAATTAGACGTTTGATCATATTACACAGACGTCTCATTTCAGACATCTGAAGTCAAATTTAGATGTCATAGTGACTTTCAGAAGATGCCTTAAGTTGAGAATTAGATGATCCAAAAGATGATCCAACGTTCAAGAATTTTGATCTCCAACATCAGGATTCAACATGGATGTCTAAGATAGATACTTGGACATTTATTGATACTTGGATGTCTTAAATGGAAAATTTGGACGTTTGCTTTTAGACTCCGTTTGGTGTGGTTTTAGTGGGGGTTTTTATCTGACGTGTTATGGGTAAATGCTACAGTAGGTGAACAGTGAGACATGTTTTAAGGATCGGAAGGGATACCACACGTTGGATTGACGCGAGGCTTGCAATTAATGCGGGTGCATTTACTAGTTTTGCACGACAATGATGCGTTGTTTGACATGACTGGATGGCGTTCATCCGATACCACTACATGACCGCGCAAAGGGAAGTTGCGTCTTTCGAACTCCATCTGCAACGAGTGATATTGCACCCACCCTATTTGAGTTCCCTTTCCCCTTTCCCGAAAATCTTTCCTATTCTCTAGTGGTGGTGGATGGATGCCATTAACACGAGCGATTCTTCCCCACTCTGCAGGTGGTGTTCATGGGCGGGGAAAGTGGCACTATTGAAGATTCTTGATCTACCTTTGCCCTTGAGTTGTTTGCAAGAATAGAGGGGGTGCGGATAAGCTTGCCATCGTTCATTATGAGGTAAGCTTCCTCTCCTAACGATGTCGTTCATCACAAATTCCTCCTCTTGTGACTAAGTGGTGGTGGTGGGTGTGTTGTGTAGGTTGGCGTTAGTGACTCCGTTGGGCAGATCATGTGAAGAGGTGTGTTGGTGGCAATTGTCCGGCGAGGTCTTTGTTGGCAGTTTGCCTTACCATTGTTTCCCTTTTATCCTTTTTTGCCAGTTTGTAGTAGTTATTCTAACATGTCCTTGTTTTCGGACGAATTGCGTGCGCTGGCGATGTTGCCGAATCCCTTACCATGTCGTTGATGAAGTCATCGCTTCAACGGATTTGGTACAATCGCGATTGTCGCGTGCATCTTGTTAGCTTTCAGCTTTGGAGATAGTCGCAAGGGCAGGTAATCTTCACCCTTTTTTGCTGGATCGAAATTTTCGTATGTTCGTATACATTTGATTGATAAAGAACATTCTTTTGCGTGGATGAACGTTACGCTTGACTCCTTTGCAAATTCTCGATTTCCACATATAATCGGTACAATGCTTTAGATATAGTTCTTCTATGTTTGGTTGTAGGAAATTTTCTGACCCTCTATTAACGCAATTGTTTCATGTGTTGAGGTGTTCTCCGTGAGAGCCTATTGTGTTGATTTCAGACTTGGTTAGTATTGATTGTTGGTTGGCATAGATTGTTGTCTGAAATGGATGATTACTTGTGTAAAATTTTGCTGATGAGCAGTCCACGGCTAAGGGTAAGATACCAAGTATTACTTTTTAAATTAGTGTGTCCTCGTGACGATTAGAACATCTCTTTTCCAACTCACAGTCATTTGAGTGTGGAATCGTTTCTATGTTGTAGTTCAACGCATGCATGTTCATAGAATGTTTTTATGGAATTTTCGTGTAATGTAATAGTTAAAAGTAACCTATAGTCGAGGATATACGTAAGATGAGTTGAAATTATCATGATTGCCAATTGTCATTGCGTAACATTTATGAGAAGTGATTATCTTATGGATATTACATGAAATTTGAGTGTTACTTTCATGTAAACTTGCTAACAAATGGCTGTAGGAATCCCTTTGTCAACTAACGACCCGTTTGTGTGGTTAGTTGCTATGATAAGAAAATATTTATATTAGGAGGTGGGAAATATTATCAAGTAATAGTCTTCCCATCGTATACCCTTTACTCCTTCGACTTATTAGCTAAATTTGGTGCACTTTAATCGGTCCACATTACATACCCACTCTCCCGAGTGTTATATCCATAACGTGCTTCTTTTCATGATGCTCAGAATGGGAGATGCACCTTACATCGAGTCGAGGTTACCCAACTCCGAAACTCCTAGAAGGTGACCTCGATGGAAACAAGTAGAAGATAGGCTGCTACTGGGTATCCTCTTAGAGGCAAAGGCCACTGGAGAGTTTTACATTAGCAAAGCATTCAATTCGTTGGGTTGGAATTGGATTACGGAGCAATTTAAAATTAGATATGGTACATCAACTACGATGACTCAGTCGCAGGATAGATGGAAGCAATTGAAGGAAAGTACATACAAAATACCTCATGTTACGAACTTGGAGTGGATGGGGTTGGGACGAGGCTAACAACCAACCCATTCCACCAACTCAGGAAGCTTGGAATGAGGTATTCGTTTCTCTTCAATTCATAGTAAAAAGTATGATACACATGTATCTAACAGTTAGTTCAATTGGGAAATTTTATTGTAGTTGGATTACTTGTATCGAATGCTGAGGACAAAACCTTTTATGTCATTTGACCTCGTTCACCAAATCAAAGGGAAGTGAGGGTGCAAGTGGTTCACTTGCTTGATCTTCCAACCAACCAACCCCTTCTTCCCAGATAACGTATGTCGATGAAGTTTGAACCGATGACGAAGCAGAGGTTGAGACTATCATCCGAGGATCTCGTACTAGGGTTCGAAGCCATTCTAGTGGTGGAAAACAACGATTTAAATGCCGCCAGCAAGGCTTGTTTTCCAAAACATCCATGTCGATATGAGTTTACTATCGAAAATCAGGTATTTCGCCGGCATGCCGACTATATCGGTGGCATGCCGATGTCGATGCTTGCTGTAGCTTGTAGGCTATGTGCTAGTCTGCTCCGTTAGTGCCATTGCCACACTGCCATCTCCGCCGTTGCTTCAGCCTGCAGCCTGCATCGTTATGGAGCTTCTCGCCTTCTTAATGGTGGACCTGGAGCCTGCTGGGGAGGCGAGGGAGCGTCTCCCGGTAGGGGGTGGCCACCGCACGTCTAGGATTTTCTCTGGTGATGACTCTTTTGATGGGATGGGAAGGGGAAAGAGGACAAAGGGAACGAGAGGTTGTGCGGTGTTGGTGCCCGGTGCCGGTGGCATGGTGCAGTGGCCAATGTGAATGGGGTGGGAATTAAGGTGTGTGGACGGTGGTGGAGAATTGCTAAATTGTGGTGTGTTGCCTTGCGTTTCGCGTAAATGCTATTATCCTGGGAATAAAAGAGCAATGTGCTCACTAAATCCTAGATTTAGAGTCTAGACTAAAGAATAACATTTACTATATGAAAAGCATAGAGAGAGGAGTTAGTACCTGCACAAGATGGTTCTAGAACAACAGGATTCTCCCAAACACGTGCAACTAATCGTGCGTATGGGCAGCGTGATGGACCATACACAAATAGTAGATTTCCCCATCTTGGGATTTTGGTTAGTATGAATGAACATGAGTACAGATATCACATAATGGATTATCAGACAATGTATTCATATATGTCTTGGGAGGATTACTGTGAATATATTCAAAGTATTCATCAACACAATAGTCAACGATGGTATCAATTAAGTGGTGATAGTACCCATGATAAAGATATGAATCCAGCAAGACACTCTTGGTTCTGGTGAAATCTGACTTTTGAGTTCCAAATCCTGATTTCTGAGTTTTGTCTGACTTCTGATACATTAAGACATTACGGTTTCAACTTTTACTTTAAAACTATATACTTTGATTCTTTAGGTCTTAAATTCGTTGTATTCTTCTATTATTAAATTATTTGTATTCTTAACATGGTAAGAATATTTGATATCTCATTATTGAACTTAGCATTGTATGGCCATGTTATATATGAATATTATGATGTAACACTTTTATTATTATATAATCAGCATTTGATTTTCTTGAAATTGATATCATTTTGATCACTTCTGCCATTTTGTTGGCATGCATCAGCATGTTGAGCATTCCCTCAGCGTGCCTTCGAAATGACATTTTTTTGGGCTATCGAAATCGTCAAAATTTGTTATCGAAAAATGGGCATTTCCACGGCGTGCCCTCGGCATAGCCATGAAATGCACACTTAGAATTTCATCGGCACGACGTCGAAATCGGCATTTCGAACCTTGGTGGAAGACGTAAGTGAGGGCGTGATGAGACAGAGACATTAGAGGAGTGGTTTAGGTGGGTTGATGAGTTGACACATCAAATGACCGTTAATCGTTCTCTCGATCCTCAAAATCGACTAATGGAGGCACTTAACCTACTTTGTGATCGTTGACCTGAGCTTACCATGGTGCAGGAATTAAGGATGGTTGAAGTGTTCTGCGATCGGGATATGCTAACTTACTTCCTCTCCCTTAGGGACCGTTCCGACGACTTGGTTTATTGGGTTGACTTGCAATTTTCGTGATCGCATGTAGTTATGGTTGCATTCTACCTGGTGGTGGTTCTCATCATATGGTTGATGTTGGCGTTGACGGTGGAGTATTGGTTTTGTTATCTTGTTATGTCTATCGTTCTTGTACTTCTTGGATAATGTTGTCAGGGTTTGTTCCTGTCATTTCTCGTTGAAATATCGGAATGTTATGTACGAACAATGCCTTATTTCGTTTACTCTTATGTACCCATTGTTTCATATGTCGATGACATAGATGGGGACTAGACTTATATATATACGTTGTGTGCGGTTTGATCGACTCTCCTGTATGACTTCGTTCATAGGTCATGGATAATCCATAGAATTTCTTTGAAGTGCAAGATATATATTAAGTCGTCGCTTTGGTTACTCTAGATATTGGCTACCGTAGAGGTATGGTCAATGACGCATCGAACCACCACCGAGTCCCGCGACCTTTCCATACTGCACCCATGAAGGGTCATGCTTGGATAACAGAAATAATGCGAGCTGGTCGTAATGAAAGGCTCATTGTATGTTTCAGATGCATGGTTACATATTGAGACAATTTGTGGACCTTCTCGAGGAATGTTATAGACTATCAACCATAGAGAACATGAGAAGTCTGGAGCAAGTTTGCATCTTCCTATACATGGTCACGATCGCTGCAAGCAATCGTAACATGGAAGAGAGATTTTCACATTCAAAGAAATTTTCTCGGAATTTCCATGTCTTAGAGAAGATACTATTGCTTCAACCTTTCTTACTACAACCTGGACCTGCAGTTACTCCAGATTTAATTTGCACGAACAAAAAGTTCTACCCATACTTTAAGGTATAATTTCAAGTTAATTGTTTGTGTGAAATCTACATGTCGTAGCTGATAAAAATTTCTTACCAGGGAGTTGTTGGTGCCATTGATGGTTGTCACGTAAAGGCATGTGTACCTTAATGCCTTTCATCGAGGTACAGAAATTGAAAGCAGGGACTCTCTTAGAATGTCATGGTTGTTGTTAACTTCAACATGTGCTTTACGTATGTCGTTGTCGGGTACGACGGTTCCGCTAGTGACATGACTATCTTGTGATGGGCACTTGATAGTGGGTTATTTTTAGTGCCTAACAGATGTCGATTCTTAGTTGATTGTGGGTATGTAAATACCCCTTACTTTGTTGCGCTGTATCAAGGTGTAACTTACCATTTAGACGAGTGGAGGTGAAGGAGAGAGCCCACCCTCGAATTATAGGGAATTGTTCAACCATCGATATTCGAAGCTTTGGTGCAAAGTCGAGTGCACGTTCATGATTTGGGAGATGAGGTTCGAAATGCTAAATCATATGAGGGAGTACGATCTTACCACTTAGAGGGACATTGTGCTAGCGACATGTGTTGTGCATAATTTCATAAGAACCCATGGTAACGATTCATACTTTGCGGAAAGCATGGAGAGAAACAATGGGAGAAATCTAGATCTGGAAGGTGTGGAAGGCAATGGGATTCCTAACGAGGAAGGAGATTTGGATGTGGAACGTGGTCCTATTAGCACCCAGGACATTGCTGAAGGAAGAGCCTTTCGTGAAGACATAGCTATTCCCACGTGGGAGGATTACTGTTGTCAACATTAACTTATCGCACATATCCTTTTAGTATTATAGTCATTGGATAGCATCGTATTTTGCTACTTTGATGTATGTAGTGCTATTGGGGACGAGGATGTTTCTCAAGTGAAATGTACGGTTATTTTGCATGTCGAGGTTTGATTGTCTCCTTATATGTGTATAACGAAGACATTCCTCACGTGTCAGGTTTATAAGTTAACTATTCCTAAAGCAACACTTACATAATGGGTCCCTCATTTTTCGAAGTTCAACAACTCTTCCTACTTAATGCATTATTGAGGCACACGTTGGATGGAGGATCAGTTGGATTTTCCTTTAGGTTGGAAGCACTCTTAACTTACATAGACGAATTCGATTTTGAGTTTGGTATTAAGCTGCAATGCGACGATGTCTCTACGTTTTGGAAAGATGTTCAGAAGATATACTATTACATCATAGGGCTTATTGTTGTCACAAGATGGAGATGGGATGATGAAGTGGAGTTGCTCATTCCTAATGATCAACATGATGCATGGGGTAATGTAAGTAAAGATGGCTATAGTTCCGAATACGTACATTATTCATACTCTACTAAACTAAAAGGTCGATGTTTTTTTATAAGATCAATTCAAGGTATGTCTGGTTACGCGAGCGACGATACCTACAGTTTGGTCTAGTGTGGAAAATCATGAAAATTATGTAGAAGGTCCAAAGTAAGTTTCTCTTACGTTATGTCGAGTAATGTTATTGGCTATAGCTGTCAGAAAGTATCTATCCACTTTTTGTAGTTATTGGCCAATGATGGATTACTTTACTAGAGCTGACGTTTAACCTGCTATGTAACATTGTTAACCGTAGGTTTTGTTAGAATGAATTATATTGGCCGCTATATTTCGTATCGCCAAATATAGTTGAATATGTTGTCATTCTCATTGAGTAACAGACCCAGTTATACTGACAACATTAGAAATTATACAATTACTTACCCTACATATCCCTCATTTAGGATAGATTGTGTTTACATATTGGGACAAATTATACCTTATCCATGCATTGAGGAGGAAATAAGCTGGTCAACATGTGAACTACAGCTTTACACGTGCGGCTTGAAATACGGTCACCGCTGAGTTCAACGTTGCTTACGGGGGATTGCTCATTACCCAAATCCTTAAGGAGTGGAGGTGACTTAAATCAATTGATTACTTCATATCATTTAAGGCTTTTGTTTGCGGATGGATTTGGGATGATGACAACGATATGCTAGTTGCATCGGTTAACAACATCATATGGGCTATGGTAAGATTTCGTGATCTTTACATGTAATTCCATATGTATAATATGCGTTATAGAGTTCAAGTAGCAGATAAATCTCTGACATTTACTTCCATAGGTAGACTGGAGGTTTCACTTTCTCCATTCCCTCATTTTTATTCCATGCATGACATTGTTCCCCCCATCTAGATTCCAAAGGTAGAATCGCATGGGGAGTATCCAGCAAGCGCAATTACCTTCCATTGCAGAAAATATTTTTGGGCAGATATATTGAAAGGAACATATTGTAATTATGATGTGTCATATAATGACAATGAATTATTTCAAACATCAATGATTTTGACGTAAAAATTTGTTGTCAACGAAAATGACGTGTAGCAAATTTTATCAGCGGTTGAGCAGTTGAACAATATGTAGACCATAATGGCCTCTTCAAGTCGTTCTTCCACGCACGATGGATCTCCATTATGCTATTGTGACATCCCTTTTGTGATTTGAATATCTACAAAGGCTTGGAGCAAGGGATCACAATTCCGAACATGTAGCTATGGAAATTGTGACTATTTCTCGTGGGTGGATTCACCTAAGAAGAACATTCCAACGAAGGACGTTGAGAAAACAACTACCTTTAAGAACAATCTCCTACATGAGATGGTAAACATGAGAGAGAAGAATGATGAGACATACATGCAGTTACTTGAGATGAAGGCTATGATAAAGAAGATGATTTGTCTAGTTAAACTTATTCTGGTTGTGTTGGTTGTCAATGTTTGTTTAAGGATTTTTATGTGAACGTGTATGATGATATGGTTACATGTATGAACATATGGACATCGGGTACTAGTTAAATTAAATTAGAAAAACTTTATAACGAGCGGGTTGCATGTGAAAGGATAACATGTTACATTTTTTCTGGGGAATTGTGCTTGATGTCATGTACTAGGATGAACTTCTCATTCACCGTTGCGGATGACATTCGCTTGATCAAAGTCGTATGTAGGAGAATTAGTAAGGGTGAAGACGGGCAACACACTCATACTGCTTGGGTGACTGTGGCTGTGGAGTTAACTGTCAATTGTGGGAGGGTTATGAACAGAAACGTTGTTCAAAATGAATGGAAGAGGTTGAAAGATGTCTACAAGTTTGCACACAAGGTTTTCTTTGAGGGTTGGATTTGGGATGCCAATACTGGTATACTCATAGCTCCTGACTCTGAGATATCATGGTTATTGATTAGTATGTAATATTTATCTTGTTTAATTAGATAGAAATACATTAAATATGTTTTAATTATCGTACATTTACCTTATGTTGGTTGCTTGCAAGTTTCATTGGCTTAGGGAGAAGCCATTCCTTCAATTCAATGCGATGCATGATGCCGTTGCTGGGAACAATTAGGAAGTGCAAAGGACGATCCTTGCACCTTCGTACTGCACGATGATTATCACTCGACCGTAATTTATACTCTATGCCTTGTAGTGGGTGTGTTGTAATAATTCCCAGAATGGACTATCCGGAACCTCTATTTGGATATGTATTAGGGAAAGTACTCTAGACTTATGTTTATCTGTATGTCTTCGTTTGCCTATTAAACTTCCATTACTCATATCTCGTTACGATATGTTGATATGTTGAGAAAGTCGCACGATTTTTTGTTACTCATTAGACATTGTCCGTAATGAGGCAATCATGCAAATTAGTACATTACGATGGTTAAATTGGTTGATGGATAACGATGAATGTGATTAATGCATACAAGAAATAATGGGTAATTAAATTTGGCAATACATCTCTTTCTGAAAGGCATTAGTGTTGACAAATATCGGGGAAGTAATATGTACTGGCGATTTCCCACGTACCTTGGGATTTCCCACCTACCTAGATGGATGTCGGTGGGTGGGAGGGGGCTTCTTGTAGGGTGAATGTTGATGGGAAACTACTCGGAATGGTTATCGTTAAAGTTATGACATCTCATGGATAATGGATGGTCCATATATTGCTATGTTTTCGTTTCGTTTATCATGTTGTTCTTACGAGGAGTACTTCATGTTGTATGTTATGAGTTACAGGGAGGATCTATTCATTTTACAAGACTATGACACGAAATATTATATACATTATAATTCATCACTGTACGAAAATGTCTTTACAAAGATGTAATATTGTTAAAAATGGCTGAGAATAAAGATAGATATCCGGAGTATGTTCAGTACAAATTTTTTAAATTTACTTATAAAAAAGTTTGTAGGATGGATTTCGTCTTCACCGATGGCGAAGACTCCTTCATGATAAATGGTTTGAGGAAGGCCGCTTCAAAAGGAAACTCTATAAATTCCAAATTTACAGAAAATGCAGGGGAACAGAGTGTCCCGTTGATGTAGGGGAATTGGTTGACTCATCGGGCTAACTGATCTAAAGTTGGCAGGTTCGAATCCTGCCGCCACTGGAGCATGTCTTGGGCTTGTTAATGGATAGTGAAGCAGTTGCAAAACGATGGTAGCTTGGATGAGACAAACCTACAAAGGCTCACCAAGCCCCTTGACACCCATCCAACAAACCAAAAACCTGTCGCCCGAAGTCCATTTGACATTAGCTAGTGTTCCAGTCCCGAGTAGCCTCAACACCATCACGATCAACAAGACTGAGCACCAACAACCCACCCCCCCAAATACTTATAATACTTCTTACTTTCTTACGTTTTATAATATATTACCAAGATGATCTTCTTAGGTCTCCCAAAGTTGGAAAATCACAAGGCATAGACAATCATTGTTATTAGGATTCTTGAGAGTATATAGGTTACTGTGCAAATTGTCGTATTTGTTTCTTTGCTTTTCTGTATTTCTATATCCCATGGTGTTCTGCCCATGCCCTGGCTCCATTCTAATGATGATTGGATAGGACTGAAAGGCGTATCTCCTTTTCGGCCATGTTGAGCTCTCTAGCAGATCTTGTTGCCTTTGTTGCCTGGGTTCTATGAGTGATTTTGCAAGAAGAGGGCTTTGAGGATTAAAGGCCCCAGTGCTGAATCCACTGACTTTGCTGTTGGGTAAAAAGAGTAGTACTCAAGCATGGAGAAAAAAGCCAGCCTGCTCAAGGTGGATACCAAGATTTACTTTGGAAGAACCATCTTCAGATAGGCCTGTTCTAGACACTTGACAGTTTGTGCAACTCTTTTACAAATAACCCAGCATTCTGACATCTCTAATCTTGAATCCTTTCCACATCAGCCGTGAGATTTAGTGAAGAATACCTGATGTCCCCTGCTGCCTGCTGCTTTGGCAGGATCATCCACTATCTCTACTGAGCTGCTACTGCTGATCACAAAGAACAGGACATTGTAAAGACATTTGTTAGGAGAAATGAGCGGATTAATTTTACTACTGAACCCTAAGGACCTTTTTTAGAGAGATGCCCTAGGGAGAATTACAAAGAGTACCCCATACGATAACAAAAACAGATAAAATACTCCCACACTAATAATAATCTCAACATTAACTCCCAAGTAGGAGCATAGATGATAGTCATGCTTAGCTTAAAATATAAGTATTGTAGCTGCTTCCTGAGGAGAGACTTGGTGAAGATATTAGTAACTTGATCTTCGGTGGGAATATATGAGGTAGATATTTGGTCACTCATCACGACATCTCGTATGAAGTGACAGTTCACTTTAATGTGCTTGGTTCTTTCATGAAAGGCTGAATTATTCACGAAAGGTGGAATTATTTGCAATGAACATTGTAGCCTTGCTGTCACAATGCATGGCTTTAGGATCAAAGATATGAACACCAAAGTCTCGTAGAATAGGTTGAACCCAAAACAACTCATATGTAATATGAGCTATTGTCCTGTATTCTGACTCAACACTGGATTGAAAGGCCACATTTTGTTTCTTACTTTGCCAAATAACTGAATTACCACCTACATACGTACAATAGTCAATAGTGGACCTTTTATCCTTATGTCCCTCAGCATAATCAACATCAAAGTATCCCTATATATCCATGTGATCATGCTTATGAAAAGTTAGGTCTCTTCTTGGATTGCTTTTCAACTACCTTAAAATTTGGCACATCCCTCTGCCTAGTGTGCCTCCCTTAGTTTCTACATAAATTGGTTAAGTCGACCAACAACATAGGCAATGTCAAGTCTAATAATAGTAAGATAAAATAGCTTGCCATTGATGGCATGATATTTAGTAGCATCCTTTAGTACATGGCTGTTAGAATCTGCTAGATGAGCAGCTAGGTCCAATGGGATGTTAGCTGGCTTACATCTCATAATCCGCACTTCTCTCAGCATATCAAGAACATACTTCTTTTTGGATAACACCACCATCCCATCTAGGTGGTGCACCTCGATGCCCAAGAAGTAACTAATTCTCCCTAGATCCTTGGTAACAAACTGTGAATGTAAAAAGGCCTTGGTTGCCTCTATGGCTTCTATATTGCTCCCTGTGAGCAAAATATAATCACCATAAACTATGAGAATTACTAGACCTCCAAGTCTCTGCATGATAAAAACTGAATGATTTGACGAGGATCTATGGAAACTAAACTGTTGTACAGCTTTGCTGAATTTATCAAACCACGCCTTTAGGCTTTGTTTTAATTCATAGATACCTTTGCACGACTTGCAAACCTTCTAACACTCCCCCTCAACAGCAAATCTAGGTGGCCGATGCATATACACCTTTTCACTGAGATCACCATAAAGAAATGCATTCTTGATGTCCAACTAAAACACTGGCCAATCACGGTTCATTGCTACTGACAAAAGAATATGAACGGAGTTTAACCATGCCACTGGAGAGAAGGTCTTAAAATAATCTATGCCAAAGGTCTGATTATAACCTTTGGCAACAAAACGAGCCTTACGTGATTCAACTGCCCTATTAGGTAGGTATTTGATGGTAAAAATCCACTGGCATCTAACCACTGTAGCCTGAGGAGGGAGATCCACTAGCTTCCATGTGTCGTGGAATTGTAAAGCCTGCATCTCATCATCCATAGCAGCCTTCTACATGGGATTTTGCAGTGCCTCAACATAAGTACTCGGAACCTAGTGACTATCCGCAACAATAGAAAATAGTCTAGTAGCAGCAGGTAAGTGATCAAATGACATATGCTAGGAAGTAGAATAATGGGCATAGGACTGCTGGGCCTTCTGATGGGCAATGGAAAGGTCCAAGTTGAATCCTTCTGTGGATAGTACCTGGTCTCCATTAGAATCCACAAGATAAAGTAGGAGGTATTATACATAGTAGCTTCGATCGTGGCAGAGTAGGATCTTTGCACTAGTAGGTGTGCATAGAAGGTTGTGGCGATGGTGGTCGGGGTGGTAGTGGTTGTGCTGGTCTTTTTGGATTTTTTGGAGGCTTAGAAGGCACTGGAGGTGTAGCAGTGGGCATAGGCAATGGAATCTCCTGAGAATTTGGCATAGGCAGAGATGTCTCTTTGGGTGGAAAATATGGCACATCCTCGAAAAAGGTGACATTAGCACTCACATAAAATTGATGTGCCAGGGGGTCATAACACGTGTAACTCTTTTGGGTATGTAAATATCCCAAAAATATGCATTTCATTGACCAAGGAGAAAGTTTATCGACCTTGAGAAGATGAACAAAGTACACACACCCAAAAACAACAAGCATAAGAGAGACCATTCTGACCATGATACAACATTAAGGTGTCTTACATTTGAGCATATAGATGAAGACACCCTATTAATAAGAAAATCGGTAGTCAAAACTGCATTAACCCAATAACGTGGTGGAGCATTTATCTGAAACATCATAGTCCTGGTCACATCAAGTAAATGGTGAAGCTTGAGTTTTGCCACCCCATTTTGTTGGAATGTATGAACACACAATGTCTGATGAAGGATCCCTTGAGAGGTGAAGAAATCACGCAAAGAAGTATTCATAAATTTCAATCCATTATCACTATGGAAAATGCATATGTCTAAAATCATATGCCTCAAATCTAATTTGGCTGATGGTGGTGGGTGATACGAAGTAGAAGTAGAAACATATACATCATGTCTCAAGATCCTTCTCCTTGATGTGATTTGTGAAATTTATGACAAACAGAAACTATAGATATCCATGGTGATGCAATGTTAATCTCGCTTTAATCAACTATACTACGATGTGTGTTTTTGAAAAACGATCGAAGCGGATTAACATTGCATCGCCATGGATATTTGTAGTTTCTGTTGTCATAAATTTCACAAATCACATCAAGGAGAAGGATCTTGAGACATGATGTATATGTTTCTACTTCTACTTTGTATCACCCACCACCATCAGCCAAATTAGATTTGAGGCATGTGATTTTAAACATATGGCGTGTTGTTGCCTATAGGCTCATTGCCTACAACATTGCCTTATGATGACGACTCCTCATAATATTTGTGAATTAGGAATTACTTACACATACAAGGAAATACTTTTTTTTAAAGGAAAGACATGTCAGCGACATTAACGATATATTGTCGATATGTTGGAAATTTTATACTTAAAGAGTCCAATTTTAACGATATGTCACTAATATCCCTTGACATCGGCGACCTAACAGCTGACATCAAGAAAAAAGATATGGCAAGGGGTGTCAATATCTCTTAGAGCATCGGTACCAACATATGGCGGCATGTCTTACCTTGGATGAGACTCCTTGGCAGAACCAACGGCTCTATGAATTATTTTTGAATCTATAGGCTCCAGATTGTTGGATGCTATGGGATCTGCTTGGACACCATTGTTTTGGGTCAACATTTCAGAGTAGAGGTTGGAGGATTTCTTGAAGCTTCACAAAGATATTTTGGCAATTCAAGCAAATAGTAAAACCTTGAATGGATGGTCTTGGGAGGAAAGATCCTGTTTAGTGAAGTTAGCTTTCTGTTTGCCTACTCATATTGACCTGGAAGGCAAAAATGCCCCAAAAGTTGAAAATCTCTGATTGGATATTATGAAGGCTATGCAACAGATCATGACTAAAGTTTATCTATTGAACATTGTGCCAAATCAGATCCCACTTGTTCTTTATGTGGGTAGGTGCAAGAAGACTATGCACACTTGGTCTTTTGCTTGCCCTTTTGGGAGAGCAGTCTGGGGAAGTGTTGGTATCCAGTGTGGACAAAACTTTCTTTGTGGGAGGACTTCTAATGTACTTTTGGTGGGGGTCCTTTTTTTTACAAAATGAGAGCAGGTGGCCTTGTTTGTGGTCCTTTTGTCAATTTGACTATAAAGAAATGAATTCATTTTCGAGGGGGAAAATCCCTGTGTTGAGAAAATAGGGAGATAGAGTTTTCTGGGGATTTTTGGCCAACCTTTGATGCTCATGTAGTGCCTTTTTTTCCCTTTTAATGAAGCCGATGATCACCTATCTCATGTGATCATCTTTTTTCCTTTTAGAAAAAAGTTAATTTACATATATCAGTTTGAAGGAACAATTAGAGTGGGTATTTAATGTTTGTAGCAATGTGGAGATATGGAAAGATCACTTCCAATACACACTTAAGGGCAACCAACAGAAAAGCTAATGGTTGACATTTTGAAATCTATGGCGTGCAGTTTGTGTTTATTGATAACTTCATGCTAGAGAACAATATTTGCACATATGTTGATATTTTTTGAAAATGGGCACCAAATGTGGACCTTTGTTTTCTGATACATGGAGGCTTTCAAAATCACCTAATATGCTAAAGGTGGTTTTCTTTGATAGCAATTCATAGAATCTTGTGATTAATTATAGATCTCATTTTATGCATTAATCAATTTCTAACTTTGCATTCTTACTTGCAACTACACCCGCTTGGGTCCTCTTCTTCTCGGTCCGGTGCAATGTAGGATCTCGTGAGGCTGGATGAGACAACTGATGTTGGTGGAAGGCACCCTAATGAGATGGAAATGGTTGTAGCTTCGATGGATAATGCCGATGCGATGGGGGAGGCAAGTGGAAGTTTTGAGCTCGCGAGATGGAAGCCGACACTACATCACAAGCATAGGCTCCCATATCAATCGTGATGGACTTTCTGCAATCGTGGCGGTAAGGAGACGACTCTGTGATCGAAGGTGGTGGGCTGGTGGGGGACGACCATTGAAGTGATCAAATCGTTGCCAATTTGAACAAAGCTATGGCCTCTAGCATGGAGGACGATGATGGTGAGAAGGTTGTGGTTGCTGAGGCCGCCGACTTTCGACGTTGTCACAAGGGTGCCCAACAAGTTTCTTGATGAGGGCCTTCCTTTCGTGGAATGTGAGGGGGTTGAATGACCCTTCCAAGAGGGTGATGCTTGGGCGATACCTACGCTCTTGGGGGCTTGGTTTGGTGCTACTTCAAGAGATGAAGCTTGAGAGTTGTGCGCAAAGGGTGTGGAGTGAAGTGGGTGGAGGCTTTATAAAGGGCTTTGGCACGGTTGATGCCATTGGAAGGTCTGTGGGTATCTTGGTTGGCTGGGAGGAGGATATCTTCTTAGCGGAGACTATGACGGGTACACATGTATTATTAGTGAGGGTTCTAAGGTGGAGTAACATCTTAACATGGTCATCTTAGCAGTGTATGGCCCCTCAGAGGCCCCTCATAGGATGCTGCTTGAATTCAACTCTAGGAAGATCTTACATAGGTGGCTAATTGATTTCATGGTGTTCCCTAGCTGATAGGAGATTTCAACGTCACTTTGCTAGTCGAAGATAGACCGAGGGACAGGAGGAGAGACCGCACTTTTGAGGCCTTTGCGAATTTTATAACTTTGCATGGATTGGTGGACCTCCCACTTAGTTCTTGTACTTACACTTGGAGAAGCTCAGCAGACCTGAAATCTAAAATTGATAGATTTCTTTGTAAAATGAAGTTCATGAAGGCTTTCCTTATAGCAGATGTGTGTCCCATCGATAGACCATTCTTTGATCATACCCCATTGATGTGGCAGTCCAATGAGGATAGATGATTTTGGACCTATTTTAAATTTGACAAATCTTGCCTCTTGAAGGATGGATTCAAGTGTCTAGTGGAAGAGAAGTGGCGATCGCTTAACTCGGAAGGTTTTGTAGTGGCTAGACTGTAGTCAAAGCTCTCTAGGCTCCGATCCTTCGTAAAGGTATATTGGAAGGAGATCAGAGAAGAGCGAAATAGGAGATCAAAGGCACTAGTGGAGAATGAGAGGCTTGATTGGGTAGAGGATAACAATGTCATCCTGGAGGAGGAACAGGTGGTGAGGACCAGAAACCTTCACACAGTAGAAGAATTAAAGGCCTTACGAGAGATTTTTTCTAGACAAATTACAGGTTTAATGGCAAAGGAGCTAAGATGGTGGCTTGGGAGGACATTTGTAAGTCACTTAAGGAGGGAGGTCAGGGCATTAGGGACCCGTGGATGATAAATCATAGTTATCTTGCTAAATGGGTTGCTAGGATTATGGCATCCCAACAGGATCTTTTTGGCAGAATCTTCTTCTACTGTTATTGCCGTTCTCTGAGGTGGGAGCCAAGGGCTACACTCTTGAGAGGAGCTTCCCATTTCCTTAGAGGAATTATCGTTGTTATCCCTCGGTTGTAGCAGTTCTTCTCACCATACCTTGGGAATGGGGATGTTTTCCACTTCTGAATGGATGACAGGACAGGACAGGGACCTTGCGAAGCCTTTACACAACGCTTTGTGCTTTGGCTGGTAATAAGGATGCTATGGTTGGGGAACATTATCGGGATGAGTCTTAGTGTCCTATGTTTGCTAGGAATATGTCTGATCAAAGGTTGCAGGAGCTTCAAGAGTTGATGCACACCTTGGAGGCCTATCAACTGGAGGGGGTGCTGACACTTTCCTTTGGGATGGTGCGCCTTTTCTGTTTGGGAGGCCTACACTAGACTGAGAGGAGAGGGATAGATGACAGGTGTTGATCTACTAACAGACTACAGATTGCTATGGACGACGGCCCGTCCTTTGAAGATTAAGATCTTTGCATGGCTTATGAGGAGGGGATAGTTGATGACACGAATGTGGAGGGCTAGATGGGTCCTTAACGCGATTACCATGTGTCCTTTGCGTCACTTGGATTTAGGAGGATATCAACCATTTGGATTGTGGTCTTCGGATGTGGCTTCTCTACACAAAATTGGAACCATTTCGATTTCGAATGGATTGTGCACTACCCAAAGCATGAGTTCTGGAGTTCCCTCAGGCCAGGAAGACAACACGTTGGGCCTATCATATTCCGATTGAAGAAAGAGAAAGCAAGAGTTCTAGCAGTACTTTGGGGCATATGACTTTGAAGTAATGCGACTATTTTCAAGGGGCAATATCTGTACTTTGTAATTTTCATTGTTAGCATTTCGTCGCTTTTTAGTTTTTGGGAAACGTACATGTAGGCTGGCCGCTGCTAAGTGATTTTCAATGCATGAAGCTGGGTGAATAGCCACCTTTTATCTTTCAAAAAAACTTTGCATTCTCACCTCCACTACCGTTGAATCACATTTACTTTTTAACTTTAACCAGTTGCATTTAACACGTGTAATGTGTTGATTTAACTTGTACTAATGGCTCATCCAAACAAAAGGACTTGTATTCGTGCATACGAAGCATGTAATGAGTTTGTTGAGCACTTGTAATGGATAAACTTAAGTTACAATGTAATTCACTTATCTGCATACAACTTATAACAGCCTTGTTCAATGCTTCTAATTAATTAGTTCAACAACTGTATCACTATATCTATGACTCGTAAGGAGTTCATCCAGTGCTTAAAATGTTTCAAATACAACTTGTAACAGCTTGTAATGCAGTTCACTTGCTTATATTTAACCTGTAATGGGTTCGTTCAACACTTGTCATGAATTAGCTCAACAACTGTAATACTGCACATTCGGCTTGTATGAATCTATTTTACACTTGAAATACTGTGCATTACTTGTAATGGCTTGTGATACAAGTGTATTATTTATGCACACTTACAAATACTCTTTTACAAGTTGTAACATATAGTTTACAACTGATATTAAGTTTGTCTTAAGTTATCAAGTACCTTTTACAAGCTGTAGTTTGTCATTTTGCAAGTTCTTTTTACATATGATTGTTAGTGGTTGATTGATAAGGACACATGGTTTCTAATGACGAGCAAAAAAGGAATGGAAGATTCAGTGGTCAGCCATGTTTGAGAATAAAAGAAGAATCATCATATAAGCTTCATCTTTTAAATTAATGTTCAAACTTGGAAATGCACCATATCAGTGTAATGATATTCAATAATTCATTTTACTACGTGCTTTTGTAATATTAACGATTTTTATTGGGTTAAAAAGGAAGAACCGAGATCTAGTGCTTATTTTAGAAAATGAGCACGGTATTCACAAGATTCCCCATCTCTATGGAAACATACATGTATCTATGTGTGCAAGCACGCACTGAAACATGACAAAGCTATGCATATCCATACCCATAACCCATACTTTTGGTTTTTCCATGCCCTATTCTTTTAGCTTCGTTGCTTGCTGCTTGAGTTTATTTTTGCTTCCAGTACTATATTTAAAGAATCCCCTTAATAATATAAAATAACTCCTATAATTTACTACCATCTAGATAAATCACTAGTAAAATGTATATACTATAATTCCAATCCTATATTTATGTTTCCAGCATCGTCGTGCATTCCAACAAATACAAATGTATCTATAATTTGGGTTACGGTTGTGATGAAAGAATTCAACAGAACACATCAGGCAGAATGGGAGAGCTAAAACTTTGGTTGTTAATACCTTTCCACAAAAAAAAAAGACATTTTGGCTGTTAAGGTTGCCTGTAGGCATGGTGCACTACCTGATGTAATCTTCAGAGCCCCTTTAAAATTTTATTCTACCCAATGCATCATAGTACTTTTGTTGATTTTATTAACAAACTCCAATATTTTCTTCAGTTCCGTGAGGCTGCAGAACTTGAGGGGGATGCTGCACTGCTGAAGGTCATGGCAAGCTATGGTACATCTGAAAGGAGAAAAACTCATTGACTTCTAGAAACTTACTGTAAATTCTGATGTGCTTACAATATGGATTTCCCCTATATATTTGTAGGTGAGGAGCTTGTTGAAGGTTTGGGAAGTGAAGTGGATAGGTTAGAGAGGGAGATCCAAAAGATTGTACCAGGAATAAGGCATGTCGATATTGAAGCCCACAGCCCAACTGGTCCTCCCTGAGCCCCAGACATGGAGTTGAGGTAAATGGCAGTTGAATTATCCAACTTTGGGAGATGAAGACATTCATTGGTGATCGCAGAATGCTCTGATACCTTTGAGATTTACAGAAGGAAACACCTCTTTCGGGATCACACACCCCTTAGCTACTTGCATTGATGGCGAATAAATACCCAAATTGAATATAGTTGGCGATAATTGTAAATTGTAGGCTTCAGTTGATAAAAGAAACGTATTTTCCATTATAATTGCCATTAGGCGGTTGCCACATTCAGGTTTCCAATTTCAATTTTTTTGCTTATTTCTGTTGGTTACTTTATCGGGGTTTAACAGAACGAAAAAAGATATTCCAATATGTAGCAGGGAATTTTTCTATGGGTGGGAGTAAGTTGTTCCATAGAGCAAGAATGTTGTTAGACGTTAATTTAGTGGAAATGCGTTTGCACGGCCCCTGGTATTTCATTTCTACTTGCGCCTAATGTCAACCTGATCTCAAGTAGCCCCACCCGTCAGCCACAACACCTTTTTCTGCACGGTTATTGTATGGCACCTTTTGAAGGCATACTCTGGATGTTAGTCCAAGTCTTTTTTGGGAGTCTAATTGTAACCCACTTCTCCCTGGTAAGCAAGGGAATTCCTACGAATTTATTTGGCTGCTTTTTTTGGAAGTCCAATTGTAACCCACCCCACCCTAGGAATGTATTCGTTTGAGATCGTCCACTGCTTCCATATATGGTTTGTCAATTCTTGTGTTAATCATAATTATATCATAGAAGTACCTTCTGAAAGTCTATCTATCCAGTCATTCGTTTGGTGTGCTGAAACCAACCCCATAGATTCTGTTGTTCTCTGAAACACCCCTATAGAGACCCCTCCTGGTTGAAAACCCTAAAAATCTGCTTTACTTGCACTGCTGTTGAGCCCCTAGTTGGTTGTTTCGCATTGATTGGGGACCCACCTTCCCCTCCATTGCCTACTTTCTTCCACTCCCCACAACCTTCCTTGATGGAGGTCTTGCTCACCTCTCATCCTTGCATGCACCACTCCACCCTCGAGGGATCTACCCTGAGCCGCCACTTGCAGGCACATTACCATCTTCCTTAGTTGTGTGGTGATTGCCTTGGCCTCCTCTCCTAGTCACTTGTTTGGTTACCCTCTATCTAGCCATTCCCTCCCTCGTCAATGGTGCCAACTTCTTCAAGCTCTGGTAACCCTGTTGTGAGTTCCACACAAGACAGATCCATTGAAGGAGTGAAGGTCTCGGCCTAGGTGACTAAGTTGACCTTCCTTGGTTTGGCTTCAGCCAACTATTGACCATTCCTCCCTCATTGACTGGGCTGGCTCCCTTGTGCTTGCCCACGCTTTGTTTGTTGGCCCATGATGCATAAGGTCATTCAAGGTAGAAAATCTTGGATGGGATGGTTGAGTCAATCATCCTTGGTTTAGGCTCAATCTCCTGGCTAGAACGACTTTCTTGGTTTAATCCTTTCCCTCCTTTTGAAGGAGGTTGGTGTTGACCAACATAGAGGAGGTCCTTGAGCCAACCTTGTCCTTCCAAATCCTACAGTCTAGAAATAATGCTACCATATCTTCTTTATGCCTCCCACAATGAATGGTTTGAGGTGGAAACGCCTGGTTTTGGCCTCCTATTGACTATGAAACTCAACTAGGTGATGAGGCAGAGGTGGGGTTGGTTATTCTCAATAAAGTGTTGACTATTGGTTTACGATTGCGAGCTTAAATGTTTTCTTGAGAATTATCCTAAGAATTCCAAGAAAGTGCCATTTTAGCTTGGTTGTCATTCTAGATATCAGGATGCACCTAGTCTGTCTAAATTTTTAACCTTGAATTTAGCTCAATTAATTTTATTCCTTGGCATTAGGGGCTCTAAGGCATAGTTTGGTAAGAGGGATAATTCATTAAAATAGAGGTTAATCTTATTTGGTGGAAATGATATTTTGACTCGGATTAAGATAGGTTATTCTGAGGTTGATGTGGGTAAGTTATTTTTGTGGATTAACCCATGTATTTTCATAAATTAATTTAAAGACTTTCCAAACAATCACAAGTTAATCCATCAGGATTACCATTATGACTTTCAAACAAAAATGTAGGATAATCTATCTACAAAAAAATTATCCTATGAAATCTATCATTCCATCTAAACTAGCCTTAAGGAAGCTAAGAGAGATGCTCACAAGGAGTCAACTCTGAGCCAATCCATATAATTGAGGGTTGCATAAAAAAAAATCCTGATTAAAACGCCCTATTGCCCTTAACATCAGGTCAAACAAAGCCATTTCAGGGCTTTCTACCCTTTTTATCTAAGAATCTCTTTAATAACTATTTCATATGATCTTTTGGCATACAAGATAAGTTGTCATTGGCAGATTGCTAAGTGGACAAGTTAGTGGACCGTCAAGCCAAGCCTATTGTCCTCCATCATTAGGTCAGATAGTTTGGCTTAGAGGCCTATTAGACCTTGGATTCCTAGGCTTCTGTCTTCTTGAGTCTACATGTTACATGTACGATGCTTAAGGATTTTTTCCTCATCACCAAAGCTTTTTGAATAGCTCTTTACCTCACATTATTTATAGCAAAAGTCCACTTCCATAGCAAACCTCTCGAATCCCTCTTCACATTTACCCTGCTCGATTATCAATAAGCCTCTCCTACATCCTAATCTTTGGTGATGTCCGTAGTTAATTAACCAATTTACATTGTCCTTAAATGCTTTCCCCCCATTTTTTTCGCAATTTATCCCTTACACTTTTACCTTGCAGAAGTTGCCTTACCATTTTTTTCTTATCTCCTCATGTTTAGTCAACCAGTCATCCCTTAGCTGACTAGTATACTCTTATAACTACCTCAATTCCTTTCTCTCTTCCCTTCACCACTTTCTACGCAATGCTGCTCTCTCTCAAACACCACTGGGACCCGTTATATTTTGATAACATTGGCAATAATTTCTTGAGGTGTTATACCAAGGGTTTTAAGTTGTTTTTTATATGTATACAAGATTTCCAACCTTTGATTTTTGTGCTTATATTTAATATGCATGCTTAAAGGCTATGTACTTAATTGTCATTCCTTTTTTTTTCATTATGGTACTAAGGTGCCTAAGTTGTTGGAAACATTTCTTCTTTAAAAAAGAGAAGATAAATTTTACTTTGGTAAGGACAATCGAAGAAGGCTTTGTCATTGAGATTGGGCTACCTTCAAGTTTTAATGACTTGATACTGGATATTGACTTGATATCTATTCAAGAAGATATCCTAATTCAGGAGACTTATGTAGAAGATTAACAATAGAAGAAGGAATCTCTTTAAGTTTTCATGTATATTTATTGAGTAATCGTTTGTTATTAATTTTATTGGCTTAGATTATTTTTGTATTAATCCCCTATTCTCCAATGCAATTATGTGATTCATAAGTAAATTCATACCTAACCAAGTTTCTGAATCTTCTAAGTTCACTTGGTTAAAGCATAAGTTTCATAATGCATAATTGAGTTCATCTAAGATTCATATATCTTGTTTTTCAGGTGCTTAAATGTCCTTTCCTGGTCTTCAAAAACAAGATCTAAACTTAATTAGTTAAAGGTCTTGCATGAGCAAAATCTGATGTTGATTGGATTTCGATTATATTGGAACCTGCAATTCTCATCCTATTGGTAGTTTCCCATGGAAAGTATGTCACCATTAAATTAGAACTCTTTCAAATTGGGAAAGAGAGAATCAAACCCAAGAAAGAAATGGCTTACTGTTTCTCACTCTAATATCCATAAGCACAATGTGCATTGACTTAGAAGTTCACAATAAAGTTCATACACACTCTCTCAACATTAAATATCGTCAATGATATTTGATTATATTTTAAATATCATCAGTAATATTTAATTGGTGATAGATAAGAACATTAACTTCAGGTTCACATAAAATTTAACGCACTTTGCTTAAAATTAAATATCATCGGTGATTTTTAGTTATACATGACTATGTATGAGAATTATGGGTTCAATAATGCATCATATTGGTGCATTCATGGTTGGTAGTCAGGATGGACATAAGAAGTGTATATATATATATTAGTAGTTAAGGATCGCATAACATAGACTTTACAAAGATTAAGTGATCTATTAGGTGAACCAGGTGCCGGTTCAACTACAAGAGCACGAATTCCACAAGAAGAAAGAGCTTGGGAACGTTTGCGTTCATAGCCAAGGGGTCCACATAGCCAATTGTGGTTGCTAGGAGATCTAGTTACTGACTTGGATTAACTAGTTACGAATCATATAAATCATATATAGTTGGTATTGCGATTCTTTGTAAGCTAAGTTTGATTCGTTGAGTCATGATTATGACATACCACAAAAACATCGAAACAGAGATGAGGGCTCCAATTACTTAGCTAAGCTGTAACCCCAAGTTAGCACTTGAGATACAAAATGTTTGGACTGATGCATGCACCAGTTGACCCATGTGTGCTCAGGCCAATGAAACTGGTGACCTCTTGAGATATATAGTTCTTTTGCAATAAGGCATTGGGCAATGCCGTGGGGTGAAATCTGTACACTCGCAGAACTTTGGTTAAGATCTTGGGGACAAAATCCTCGCATGGCATTAAAAAAATGATAACAATAATAGTAATGATAACTGATAATCTTCAGACGTCCGAACAAGAAGGTCACGGACTCCTTTGTGCTCTTGAAACTCAATGAAGTTGCAATATGCTGGTGATGTTGGTCTTCTTTAAAGGACAGATCATGGGGAAATGGATGTAACATTAGGTTTAGAAGGTTGGTCGCTAACTGGAAATGGAAGGTGGAGGTGGTAGGTTTTGTTTGGCTGAAGATTTGGGTTATCTCTGGTTAGAGTGGAAGGTATTTGACCGGAGGATTTGTAACGATTGGTATGATATTATTGCATTAATAGGTAATATTTTAATATTATAATATGGTATGAGTTAATACATTTTAATATATAATATTAAAGTTGAAGTAAGTGAATATTGTTATTGATGTAATATAAAAAATAATATTTATATGATATTGGTGAAGAATTATGAAATCCTCTTTAAAAAAAAATATCCTTAATTTATTAATATCGCACGTGCAAAATCCTTATCCACCTCAAACACAGCTTTATTAAATGGTGGATACGGACGACCAAAGGCTTCTCCGTCACGAAAGGACTCGAGCAGTTGGAGGCATTATCATCTCATTGAATGGCTATGGGTACTGTGAATTGGGATGGAAGATGGAAGCGAATTGGCCCAAAAGCATTGATGAGATGTGGGAAGCGGTGGGGGAAAAGGGCGAGGTCTTGCTATGTGGATAGAGGGTCAAGTGATCACCTCGATGCATTTGGGTTATATCCTTTATTGCACTATTTGGGCTATATGGTGAGGATAAAATAAGGCTTAATTTAGGAGGAGTGATAGATTTGGTGGGATAACTTTTATCCAGCTGGGTTATATGGTTATATGTATTTTTGCTTGGAAGTTGGATGAGTTATCTTGTCAGGTTAACTTGCTCTAGTTTGGAATGTAGAGCGATGAATAGAAGGGACATCCTGTGTTTGTTATTTGTGTTGTTTAAGAGTTTGGTGTGTTAGATTAAAATCCAATATATAGATTAGTAAATGTAAATAGATATAATCAAATAATAATAAATTATGTGACTGTCTTAAGTCTATAATTTAAAGTGATCAAACAAGTTTAATAATTTTATATGGGTTAAAATGCAAAAGGATGCTGTAGTTATGTTTTCTAATGTGCAGAGACTCTAGTTGTGAATTATAACTTCTCGATGGGCAAAGTTGCAATTCACTCAACAATTAGCCACACTAATTATTGATTATTAGGGAAGTCATGGTCCCCAAGAGCCTTAAGTGTGTGTGTTTTTCTCCTTGGTTAACCCCATCGTGACTTGGTGAGAAGGAGAGAAGAAGGGATATGACTGGAAGGAGAAGATGTTGTCCTCTTCAAAGCATAGGTGAGATCTCTCTTTACAAATCACAAGGAACTCTTATAAGAACCATACTATAGCCCCTTTCCTCTCTGTTGACAATGAATCAAGGTAATATCATTCTCTACAAGTTTTGTATTCTGTTCAAAGTATAAGATGATAAACCTTGCTTGCATCTTGATATATTTATCATGCTTATTTACCAATGGATATATCCCTTGTTTAGATAGTTTTATTTAGATAAGCTGCATCTTCTCTACCCATAATCTATATGAAACAATTAAAGTCTCTCATGTTCTCAAAAATCACAAATTCATCTCGTAATTGCAGGCAGTACCAGTATCATTTAGATGGGTACCGGTACTTAGGTGTTACAGTTTTGGACCATAATGTATATTGTAACTTGCTAGTACCGGTACTCTTCATGAGTACCGGTACATGCAAGCTACAAATCAGCTCTAGGAATTCCTAAGTCCAAAACTGGGACATACATGTATCGATACTCATCATGAGTACCGATACACATGAGTCCTAGGTCAGGTTCTGAACTTGAAGTCACCAAAACTTGTAGCTTACAAGTATTGATATTGGTAGGTTACGGGTGGTGTATCTAGTACTCAACAAGTACCGATACTCTTCATGATTACCGGTACTCGTTGAAACCAATTCTTTCCTAGGGAGATACCAGTACTCACTGAGTATCGGTACTCAACATGAGTACCGGTACATAGTGAGTACTGGATGAATACTCATTTGGATATGAATTCTCTAAGCTGTAGCTTATGAGTACCGGTACTTGGTATCAGTACCGATATTTGTTTGGATATAGAACTCATAACTGTGGCTTATGGATACTAGTACTGGTTCACCAGTACCGGTACTTAGTACATGTGATACTGGTACTGGTCCACCAGTACTGGTATTCAAACAGTATGAAGTCTAGTTGAGGTAAGTTATGGTACAGGTTCATCCTAAATTAGAGGTGGGTTAATTTCAATTAAGCTCCTAAGGGTTTAAGAATTTCAACAAGTGCTATCAGAGCCAACCCACTTTCTGCTTAGTGTAATTAAGCCTAGTCTAATTAATAAAGTATATTATTCTAGGGTAACCCAGTTGAAGCAGCATCTCACCAAAGTGAGCTCTCCTGTGAATACTGGGCTTATCCATGAATAATAAAAGGTTGAATGGGTGTCAGTAGGTGGGTGTTCACTGGTCCGAAGGAAAGTGCACACCCATTGTACTTTCTCTCATTTGCGTGGGAGTAATAATGTGTTGGATATTAGGTTTTCTGGGTAGTCATTGAATTAGCCCAAAGGAAGGTTCATAACTGACTTGGGGTTAACCAACAATTATTGCATACCACACCATGTCTTTAATTACAAGTTAACCTCTTGTCTAAAGATGAGGCCATTGATGGAGTTAACTAAGACATATAATGGGATTATTAAATTAATTAGACACCTTATGTTTTAAAGGAGCTAATTCTGTGTTTATCTGCATTTATTTCTCAGAAATGTCTTCTGCCAATATCACTTCCACCTTAAATTCCATACCCATATTAAGTGGCTCGAACTTTAAGTCCTAGAAGGAAAATCTGTTGATTGTCTTCGGGGTCATGGATTTGGATTTGACGATTAAGGAACCCTCTCCCATTCTTACAAACTGAAGTACTTCTGAGCAAAAGAAGTAGAAGGAAAGATGGGAGAGGTCTAATCGCATCTCTATAATGATAATGAAAAAGGCTATACCTGAGGCTTTCAGGGGCACAATGTCGGATGACATTGATACAGCTGAGGATTTCCTTGTTGATATTGAGAAATGGTTTGCGAAGAATGAAAAGACTGAAATTGGTACACTCTTGGCAAGCCTCATCTCTAAGAAGTACAAGGGGAAGGGTACTACACGTGAGTATATTATAGAGATGTCCTATATTACTTCTAAGTTAAAAGCACTAAAACTTAACCTCTCAGAGGATTTGTTAGTGCATTTGATTTTAATCTCTCTTCTACCCTCCTTCAACCAGTTCAAAGTAAGTTATAACTGTCAGAAAGAGACTTGGTCTTTGAATGAACTCATCTCGCACTATGTGCAAGAGGAAGAGAGAATGAAGCAGGATGGGACAGAGAGTGCTCACATTGTCACTCCCTCTAATATTAAGGGTAAGGGAAAGAAAAGAGCTACAGAAGCTGCAAATACAGCTTCACAAAAGAAGCAGAAGGGGAAGGCTGTAGAGTCTTCCAAATCAGGATGCTTCTTTTGTGGAGCTGAGAGGCACCAAAAGAAGCACTGTACCAGCTACTACACCTAGCGTGCTAAGAAAGGTACAGCTCTCAGTCTGGTTTGTACGGAAATTAATTTGGCTTCGGTATCTAGGCACACTTGGTAGTTGGATTCAGGTGCTACCACTCACATAAGTGTGTTTATGTAGGGCTGCCTGAGCTGTCGAAGGCCAAATGATGCTGAAAGATTCATTCATGTCGGGGATGAAAAGGCTGTAGAAGTTGAAGCTATTGGGAAATTTAGATTATTGATGAAAATTGGTTCTTATTTGAATTTAGATGAAACTTTATTATTACCATCTTTTAGAAGAAATTTAATTTCTATTTATGTATTGGACAAATGTGGTTATCATTGTTCATTTGGAGATGGAAAAATTAGTTTATATTTAAATTCAAATGTGGTTGGTTTTAGTTTTCTATCTTGTTATGATAATCTTTATTGTCTTGATACTATAACTTTTTATAAGTCTTCACTTTTGGATACACGTAATGTGAATAGAAAATTAGAAAATGAATCTTTAGCTACTTTATGACACAAGAGATTAGGTCACATCTCCAGATGGAGAATAGAGAGACTTGTGTCAAACGGAATTTTAGACCTCTTAGACTTTTCTGATTTTGATCAGTGTGTTGAATGTGTTAAGGGAAAATAAACCACTAATAGGAAGTTTGAAGCCAGCATGTCAAATGATGTCTTGGATGTGATTCATACAGACATCTGTGGACCATTTCCTACGCCTACGTGAAATGGTCAACAGTATTTTATCATATTCATAGATGATCAATCAAGATATAGCTTTATCTACCTAATTCATGAAAAGGTAGTCACTGGACACATTCCAAGATTATAAAGTTGAAATTGAGAATCAACTCGATAGAAAGATTAAATCTGTCAGATCTGACCGTGGTGGTGAATATTATGACAGATATGACGGATTAAGTGAACAACGTCCAGGACCGTTTGCCAGGTTCCTTGAGAAATGCAATATCATTCCTTAGTACACCATGTCAGGCTCGCCCACTATAAATGGTGTTGCTGATAAACGAAATAGGACTCTTAAGGACATGATAAGGAGCATGATTGCTCATTCTTCCTTACCAGATTCGCTCTGGGGAGAAGCCTTAAAGATTGCAGCATATATTTTGAATAGAGTCCCAACTACGGTAACTAACATGACCCCATATGAGCTATGGACTGGGCGGAAACCCAGTCTTAAGCATTTTCATGTGTGGGATGTCCAGCTGAGGCTAAGCCTTATAAGCAAAATGAAAGAAAATTAGACACAAGGACAACTGATATTTTATTGGGTATTCTGAGAGGTGAAGATGATATAAATTTTATGATCCCACAACAAAGGCTATTTTTGAGTCTGATAATGCCAAGTTCTTTGAGAGTGTTGAATCTGCCCAAGTTGACAGAGTTAAGGACTTTGTCTTTGAAGAAGAAAACGTAGTTATTCCTCTTGGAGTTACTCAGGTTGATGAGGAGCATGTCTTTGACATACCATAAGATAACTCTAATGAAGACAATGATTCGATTTTAGCCCCTGTAGAGTAGTCTCAAACACATACAGAAATTATGCCATTAAGGAGGTCCAATAGGGAAGGAAGGAGTGCCATTTCGAATGATTATATGGTATTCCTTTGAGAGCATGAAATGGGCATTGGGGTGATGGAAGATGATCATATCAGCTTCCGTCAGGAAATGGAAAGTCTGGATCATGAAAAGTGAATTGAGGTAATGGAAAAAGAAATGAAGCTAATGAACGACAATGACGTTTGAGATGTTGTTCCACTACCAGAAGGTGTGAAACCCGCTGGTTATAAATGGATTTTTAAAATCAAACGGGATTCGAAAGGAAAGTGGAGCGATACTAAGCGCATCTTGTCGCTAAGGGTTTTACCCGAAAGGAGGACATTGACTATAATGAGACATTCTCTCCTATTTCTTCTAAGGATTCATTGAGAGTTATAATGGCACTTGTGACCCACTTTGAACTTGAGTTGCATCAGATGGACATAAAGATTGCATTATTTAATGGTGACATTGAGGAAACCATTTATATGGCTCAGCCCAAACATTTTGTTACAAGTGATCCAAAAAGTATGGTATGCAAATTAAAGAAATCCATCTATGGGCTCAAGAAGGAAACCAGACAATGATGTTTTAAGTTTCACCAGGTGATTCTCTTGTTTCGTTTTGAGGTAAATCTCGCTGATGAATGTATATACCATAAATTCTGTTGGAGCAGGTATATCTTCTTGGTTCTGTATGTTGATGACATCCTGCTTGCTACCAATGATATGAGTATCCTTTTAGACACTAAGAAATTTCTTGCCAAACACTTTTACATGAAAGATCTTGGAGATGCTTCATTTGTTTTGGGGATTGAAATATGTCAAGAACATTCCCGCCATATTTTTGGTTTATCCCAAAGAAACTATATGATAAGGTACTTAAAAGGTATAGCATGCAAGATTGTAAGCCACTGGATGCTCCTGTGGCTAAGGGAGATAAGTTTAGTCTCAGTTAGTGGCCCTTAAGTAATTTGGACAAACGGGAGATGCAAACAATTCCATATGCATGTGTCGTTGGCAGTATAATGTATGCTTAGGTCTGTATCTATTACGACCCGATCCCGGCTCCGTACAGAATCGAGAACGATCCGCCTCGACTAAATCTCAAGATCCAATCGTTCAACGAAAAATAACCAAATGCACAAATCATTCCACAGCCACACATACAATGTAACTAAGTAAAAATAGATTAACGACAATATTGGAAAATAGAATAGAGAATCCTAAAGGTGCAACATGCTACAGCGGAAAAATAACATTTGCTGACATAGCCATCACACTAAAGTAGAGAGAGGCATAATAGAATATGCACTGATATGCTAAAGATACTCATTAACAGCAAAAAGGGGCCTCTGAAATGGAAAAAGAGAAAGTACAATTACGGCTGGGCTCGACTGGGCCCAACACCCTCTCTAGTCGGTGGCGCTGGCTGCTCAACTCCCTAACCTGAACACGGTTACATATATCTGTGGTCAGCTAATGCTGATTAGAGTGGTACATATAAATATTTAATGCATTTAAACATGAAATAAAAGCAGCAAACTAATCATACATTTTTCCAGTTATTCATTGTTGTCTGTTTCCGTTTATATCATCTATGTGTTTCTAATTTGATTATACTAGCAAGGGTCCACAACATTTCTTAATCCACTTGTTTCCTAACAGAACGGTCTTAATGCAGTTTTCCCACGATGTAGGATGTACACGTAGCACTCTCCTGGCTAGGAGAGTACCCCGTGGTAGTCCTACACCTGGTCTACCACCTCGAGGTCATGGCCGCGACGTAGCGGTGACTTCGGCACGTGCGATAAGCGCACGGGTAGCTACCCTACATTGGCACGCGGTCAGTCATTTCCGCTAGCGGGTACGCTCAAATCTACAGCACAGAACAGAATAGAGAATATGCAAAAACAAATCATACATCTTGGAAAAATTCCTCTAATGAATATACCCACTTGGGAACCTTTATAGTCAAATCAGTGTAATTGATCGAATTGTGATCAATCAAATATTGCAAAGCCCGGGTATTTACTACTGTTCCGAATTGGACCAGAAGAGAATTCGTATTTATATAAGCACTATAGTATCAGATTGGGAAAGAAGATTAGACGAGAAGACTTACTAAGGTTAGCAGAGTAAAATAGGTGTTTTTTGGCCCCTCGGTTCGACGAAAGTGGGTTAGACTTCTCCTTCAACTAGGACAGGCCGCCCCTGTCAATTATTACCCTTTCTTTGCATCCCCCACCCAAACCATTCTTAAGACTACCAAGCCTTCTCGAATTAGTTCTACGATGGAAGCTTTCAACGTACCTCCGAGGAAAAATCTTTCATTCACCCCAATGTGAAACCCTATGACTATATCGTCCTGAAGACGGATGCGACAGGAAGAAGTGGCATTTAGAAGTGTTTCTTACTTCACATTTAGGTTTCGGCATAACAAAGCTTGCACTGTCTTTTCACATTTAGGCGCACAACGTACCAACGATTCTACTACGGTGCTACAAATTCACAAGCTGATCCTAAGTAATCGTTGTTGTTCACTACTGACTCCTATTATAGTATCAAACCCCTATCTTACTTCTAAAGTAGTGCAAGTAAAGTAAAGACCCAGAAACAACGAATACCATAAATATCCACTGGTGGAGCAGCAATGAAGGCAATAATCAATACAGAAGTTGCGGTCATACCAAATTGGATTGGTAAGGTAGGAATAATTAATGACTCGCTGTTCATTCATAGTTTTGTGGTTATTGAATTTATGTAGTAAAATAATGAAAAGAAGGCCCCTCAATCAATCCTGGAGTAATGGATGGTGCCCATCCTACAAAATCACACTTATGGGAATCCAAATGGGTTTTGTTGTTGCTTCCATAACAAGTATTTGTTATTTCAAATCCTATAAATCCTAGGCTTATACCTATATATATATCTATTCAATTCATACTTGACTTGAACCCTTATTCAACATATTATTAATATATTCTGATTGAATTGACTTGTGAATTATAAGTTTATAATAAGAATGGAATGAAAATGAAAATACCTCATTTTTTCACTTCAAAGTTAAGGGAAATATCCTCGTCTGGTTATCCCGGTTTGCCCAGTGGGCCTAACATGAGTCGGTGTAGGGAGGCTAATCCAACCTTAGGTCCCAATCCAAGAGTGGCAAGCACTCTCCCTACACAAAAGTGACAGTAGCTCTCCTCGGTACCACGTACATGCGGGCCAGTTCACTTTCCATACTCAAGTCTGAACATGTTCCATTATACATAAGATATCCACATCAGTATACTTTGATTTATTTCCTAATTCCCTGTAGGGTTCATGCAAAGTATTCATCTCATTTCATTTCATGATATGCATCTCTATCACATACTAGTTTCTAATTCATATAACAGGTAGCTCGTAAATTAACGGGATGAGCAATCATCGAAAGGATAAGCAGTCATCACATCATTTTAAATATTCTATTTCTTACAGTAGAAATTTAACAACATGCATTCTCAGGTTTTATAACAAATGAGGTTCATCATTAAAAATATAAATATTTACATTCTCAGTCCTAGGATTCATCTCATAACCTATGTTTCAAAATGACATTTCTAACTTAGCATGCACTTTACTAATTTAAACCACAAGAGTAGAGAGGACCACTCTACCAAGGTGTACGGGTGATGCAGGGGCTCGAACAGTGGATCCCAACGTCTCCGCAGGTCTCGTGTGCACTACGGATTGGAGACCCATAACATTGACCAATATGTCAAATAAGCTCAAAATAGTATAGGCACGACCCTGACACGTAGGAAATTCTGAAAGAACTCCAACGGTACTTTGTTTGCGCAAAACTGACTCTATTTGGGCCCTGAACCGGCCCAAAAATACGTATCCTGACCAAAATTAGATGTCTAGAGTGAGTCCCAGACATCTTAAATGAAACTAGGAGCTCACCTTGCTTTCCTGCGTCTGTACCCGTCGTCTGCTACCCCTCACAGTCGTCTGAGGGAGTCTCGAGACGTTTGACACTGCTCCCAGTCGTCTGGAAGAGCAGTCGAACGTCCGACATGGCTTCCAGACGTCCTAAATACCTCGAATGTCGCGTCACGCACCTTTCCAATGTCCTCGTACCTGTGCACGCACGCGCGCCACAACAACAACTCAACCCTCTGCGGTACGTATGCATGGCTCAGAACTCGTGCAGAGAACATACCTTGGCACTCTGTGTGCTATCGGACGTCTTGAGCTCTCTTCAGACATCTGACGACCCCTCCAAACGTCTAGCGAAGGTCACAAACATCTGATAATGCGGAAATATCCGCACGCAGAGCTTTCTCGCGAAGCTCCTCCTTGCTTGTGGAGCTGCAACAGCCTTCCCTCCCTGCTGGTCTCCCTCTCCCATGCCCCCTCTTCCTCTCCCAGCTCCTCCTGCGACCCCCTTCTCCCTCCCACGCACGCTCCTCCGACTCCCCTCCTCTCCTCCTCCACTCACGGTTGCAAGGGGAAGGAGATGGACGACGGTGGCAAGGCGAATGGAGGAGCGTCCTCTGTGCTCCTCCTACTCCCTTCCCCTCCTTCTCCCTCACTCACGATTGCAAAGGTGGAGGAGGGGTGGTGTAACAACCCGATTCCCAAATCCCTACGAGATAAGAGAATCGGACCGACTCGACTAATCCCAAGACCTAGTCGCCCAACGAGGAAGTAACGAAAAGAGCAGTAAAATAAACCACATTCACCATGAATATAACTAGCAGTAACAAAATACAGCAGTAAGAAAAGAAAATACTACAGTATACACCACCACAACAGAAGGAAAATAAACATGTACATAACATAAAGTTTTCGATAAAGAAAGTACAGGAAGTAACAAAGAAAACTACTCACTACAGTGGAAGAAAAGTACAGAAAGTATTACAGGTAACCCTACTAGACCCTACTAGGCCCAGCGTTCTCTGCAGCCATTGACCCTGGCTGCTCAACACCTGGTCCTGAAAAGTAACGAGGGTAACACGTCAGCGAAACGCTGAGTAGAATGGCAACTAAAAGCTAAAGAAGTAGTAGAGTGTATAGTAACTGTTATATTTTTACTTTCTTTAATTCCGTCTTTTTGTTATTTCACTATTGATTTATTTCTCAGATCCTTCTATTGATCTCGAATGTTCCTCGTGGGAACGATCTTGATTGTAGTCTTTTCCGAAAAGTAGAAGTGACACGTGGTGCTCTCCTGGCCGGGAGAGTCCCCCGTGGTGGTCCTACCCTCAGTCAACCACCCCAAGGTCGCTGACAGACGTAACGATGACTACGGCACGTGCGATAAGCGCACGGGTAGCTACCCCGCACTGGCACGCGGTCAGTCGTTTCCGTTAACGGGTGCGCCTAAAGCACAACACGGAACCAGTATAGGGCAAAGCCCTCTCAGTAACAGGGGTCCAACCCCTCCACAGTCCGCGCACCCTCGCCTGACTACCCTGGTTTTCCCAGTGGGCCTAACAAGTCGGTGTAGGAGGGCTAGCAGAACCCCGGGGCCCGTGGGGTAGCAGCTCTCCTCGGTACTGCGTACGTGAGGGCCAACAAGTCTGTGTACAATGGCCAAACCCACCCCGGTCTCAACCGGAGGGCAGCAAGCACCCCTCTACACTAAGAGGTAATGTGTGCTCTCTTTGGTATCACGTACCCAAGAGACAACACACTTCCATGTTTCGCTTTCTCAGTTCTATTCTATTCTCTTTCCAGGAGTTCTACTCCTAATTCCCCGTAGGGTTCATGTTCTTTTCGTTTGGCCATTTTAGGTTTCACCGTTCCAGTTTTACGTTCATACAACCCATGTTCTCAATCATATTTATTCCTTCATAACAGGCAGCTGTTAATCAATTTACTGGCAGCTATTATTTCCTTTCTACTTTCCAAGACTGCAATGTCTGTATATTCAACTAGTTTTCCAGTCCTTGGATTCATGCCGTAACCTAGGATCTATCATTCAATCTAGTTTTCTAATCCTAGGATTCATGCAATACCCTAGGATCTATCATTCAATCTAATTTCTCAGTCCTAGGGTTCATGCAATGCCCTAGACTCTATTAATTGTTTCAGAATTGTAACAAATTTTGTTAAATAAATTAAAAAGCCACTCTACCAGCGAAACCGGGAGTACTGGGGGCGTGGTCAGCAATCCCGCGCGCCTCCGCAACCCCCAAGACTGCAACGGAACGGGGTCCTAACACAAGGATCAATCACAAGGAATTTCTCAGAACGGTATATAATTACTATAAACGGATAGAGGAATTTATTCTAGAAAGAACGCAACTCAAAACGCAGAAAACGGACTCCGAACGGGCCCTAAACGGGTCAAAAATGACGAATCCGTCCAAAATCAAACGTCTGGAACCTCTTCCAGACGTCTTAAAAGGTGGGTCAGGTCGTACCTCAGTTCTGCACAGTCCTTCAGACATCCAGAAGCCCGCTAGAACATCTGGCCATGGTTTCCAGACGTCCGATTGTCACCCCGGACGTCTGGAGGTTCTCTCCGACTTTTGGTACTGCGGCCAGACGTCTGATTCTCGTGGGATGGCGAGCCCTCGCACCCTCCCGAGCAGAACCTGCGCACACACTCCTGCTCTCAGTACGATGAAACGCAGAAGAAATCACGGCGGACGGCTGCATGGCCGTACACGTGAAAGAAAGAGAAGGTAAGAAATATCTTACTTGTCAGACGTCTGGATCGTCCTGGAGACGTCTTCGGCGTCGTCTGGACGTAAGTCCAGACGTCTGATTCTGAAAAATTTTCCAGAACCAGAGCCCAATCCGCTCTCCGCCAGTGAGGCACGGCTGCTCCGCGCCCTATCCGCCTGCTGCCCGAGCTGCAGCAGCCCCTTCGCGACACCCCATGCCCGCCGCTCCCCCGCCGGCCGGCTCTAGCTGCCCTAGCAAGCTCGCACCCTCGCGGTCGAGCTTCTTCCTTCCACTCGCACCCTCCTCCCCGCACGCTCGCCGTGGCCGCTGCTGCCGCCGCCGCTTACTCGCTCGCTCGCGCTCTTGCTGGCAGGGAGAAGGAGAAGAGAAAGGCGGAGGAGATGAGGGTGAGGGAGAGGGCGGGGTTTATAAAGCAGCACGGGGAGAAAGAGAGAAGAGGGACGGCGCATCTGTAGGAAGAGAGAGGAAAAGAAGACGAAGGCAGCGGGTGCAGTCTGCGCGCACAAGCACGCAGATGCAACCCGGTACGTCGAAAAAATTTATTACCAGACGTCTGGAAAGGGTTCCAGATGTCTGGGCCACTTCCCAAACGTCTTAAAAATCCGTTTGATGCCCACGTTCTTAACAGGTGGTGAGGCAATGGAGATGTGGGGAGGTGGTGTCGGCTGCAAGGTTGGAGGAGTGGAGGTGGTGTCGTGGGTTGAGGGTGGACGGGTGGATGGGGTTTTTAAAGGGGAGGGCTTAGGGTTTTAAGGTGGGCGGGGTGTGCATTGAGTTGTGTGGGTGTTGGTGTGAGGCCGGGTTAATTGCGACCTTGGCCCCAAAATAATCCCCCTGTTCCCGCAAAGTCCATAGAGTAAGTCCCAGGGGATTTAAAATTGCATTAACACCCCTAAAAATTTCATAAAGTTCTGAGCGACCCTTGGGAAGGGTCATTTCAGTACCAGACCAGACTTACAAGCATGTTGACCAAATACCTGACAAATCCAGGAAAAGACCATTGGAGAGTAGCCAAGAGAGTACTAAGATATTTATAGAAGGCACGGGATTATATGCTCATCTTCAAGAGGTCAGAAATGCTTCAAGTCTATGGTTATACTAACTCAGATTTTGCTGGGTGTCAAGATAGCAGAAAGTCAACTTCCAGATTTGTATTTTTGCTTGCCAATGGTGCCATCTCTTGGAAGAGTGCAAAACGGTCTTTTATTGCATCTTCCACTATGGCAGCTAAATTCATAGCATGCTATGAGTCCTCCAATCATAGAGTATGCTTGAAGAATTTTATATCAGGTTTGTGCATAGTAGATGGCATTGACATGCCACTACAACTATTTTGTGATAATCAGTCCGCAGTTCTCTACTCCAATAACAACAGTTCCTTCAAATCGAAGCACATTGAGATCAAGTTCCTGTTTGTTAAAGAAAGGATACAAAATTGACAACCATTGTTATAACTGGGCATCAAGCGTCGTTTAAGACGTCTGGGAAGTGGTCCAGACGTTTGGTCAGACATTTGGAAGCCTTCCCAGACGTCTGGAATTAAATTTTTTCTGCGTACGGATTCGCGTCTGCACGCATGCGCGCGCAGATTGAACCCACCGCCCTCCTCCTTCTCTTTCCTCCCTCCCTACAAACGTAGCCTTTCCTCTTTCTCTCTCCCCGCATTGCCTTCAAATACGCCTCTCCCTCTCCCTCACCCTTACTCCGCCTTCTTCTTCTTCTTCTTCTCCCTGTCAGCGAGAGAGCGAGTGGGCGAGAGCGGCAGCAGCGGCTGTTGCGAGTGCGTGGGGAGGAGGGGCTGTTGCGAGAGGAAGAGGGAGCTTGACCGCGAGGGTGCGAGCTTGCCGAAGTAGCCAGAGCCGACCGGCGAGTGCGCAGCAAGCGTGGGGTGCCGCGGAGAAGCTGCTGCAGCTCAGGCAGCAGGCGGGCGCGGTGTGGCACGGCCGTGCGCTGTGGGCGGTGGGCGAGGAGGTCCTGATTCTGGGAAAATTTCCCAGAATCAGACGTCTGGAGGAAGGTCCAGACGTCTGAAAGGCATGTTATTTTTATATTCTTCTTCTTTCGCGTGTGCGGCCACGCAGCCATTTTCGCCGAAGTCTTCTGCTTCCTCTGGTGTTGAGAGCGGGCGCGTGTGTGTGAAGGATTTGTTCGGGAAGGCACAAGGGAATGCCATCCCACATAGATTAGACGTCTGGGCACAGCACCAGACGACGGAGGGGGTCTCCAGACGTCCGGAGTGATAGTCGGACGTCTGGAAACTAAGTTCAGACGGTTCAGCAGGCTTCTGGACGTCTGAAGGACCGCGCAGATCAAGGTATGACCTGAGCGATCCTTTAAGATGTCTGGAATAAGTTCCAGACGTCTGATTTTGGGCAGGCTAGTCGTTTTTGACCCGTTTAGGGTCTGTTCGGAGTCCGTTTTCCGCGTTGCAAGTTTCGTTCTTCTCAGATTTAGTTCCTTTACCTGTTTACAATAATCGTATGCTGTTCTGAGTAGCTCCTTGTCTTTGATCCTTGTGTCAGGACCCCGTTCTGTTGCGGCTCTAGGGGTTGCGGAGGCACGCGGGCTTGCCGATTACGCCCCCAGTACTCCCGATTTTGCGGGTAGAGTGGCTCTTTAATTTATTTATCAAAGATTATACACTTGTGAAATAATTAATAGAGTCTAGGGCATTGCATGAACCTTAGGACTGAAAAATTAAATTGAATGATAGATCCTAGGGTATTGCACGAATCCTAGGACTGGAAAATTAGATTGAATGATAGATCCTATGGTATGACATGAATCGCAAGACTGGAAAACTAGATTGAATATCTATACATTGCAGTCTTGGAAAAGTAGAAAGGAAACGATAACTGCCTGTAAATTAGTTAACAGATGCCTATTTATGAATGAATAATTACTGTTGAGAACATGGGTTATATGGATATAAAGCTGGAACGGTGAAACCTAAATTGGCTGAGTTAAAAGAGCATGAACCCAACAGGGAATTAGGAGTAGAACTCTTGGAAAGTAAATGGAATAGAATTGGGGAAGTGAGCTGACCCTTGAGTATGGAGTACCAAGGAGAGCGACTGTCCCCCTGTTGAGTGCAAAGCAGAGCTAGCTGCCCCAGGGACCTGGGGTTTGGTCTGGCCACTTTGTACCGACTTTTGGCCCTCGTGTACACAATACCGAGGAGAGCTACTAGTGTAGGGAGAGCACTAGCTACCCCACGGGTCCCGGGGTTCTACTAGCCCTCCTACACTGACTTGTTCGGCCCACTCGGCAAATCAGGGTAGTCAGGCGAGGGTGCGCGGACTGTGGAGGGGCAAGACCCCTGTTTGATTACTGTGGAGGGGCTGGACCCCTGTTACTGAGAGGGCTTTGCCCTATACTGGTTCCGTGCTGTGCTTTGGGCGCACCCGTTAACGGAAACGACTGACCGCATGCCAGTGCGGGATAGCTACCCGTGCGTTTATCGCACGTGTCGTAGTCACTGTTACGTCTATCAGCGACCTTGGGGTGGTTGACTGAGGGTAGGACCACTACAGGGGACTCTCCCGGCCTGGAGAGCACCACGTGCTACTTCTACTTTTCGGAAAAGACTGCAATCAAGATCGTTCCCACGAGGAACATTCAAGATCAAAAGATGAATCTGAGGGATAATTCGATAACATGAGTAAACGGAAAATATAAAGAAAGAAATTAAAAATATAACAGCTACTGTCCACCTTACCGTTTCGTAGCTTTTAGTTGCCACTCTACTCAGCATTTCGCTGACGTGTCACCTTTGTTACCTTTTCAGGATCAGGTGTTGAGCAGCCAGAGTCGGCGGCTGCAAAGGGTGCTGGGCCTATTAGAGCTCAGTAGTGTTTCTGTGTAGTACCCACTGTACTTTTCTTCCTGTTGTAGTGAGTAGTTTCTGTTACCTCTGTACTCTTTTCATTGTAAGCTCCATGATTATGTACATGTTTATTTCTTTACTGTTGTGGTGGTGTATACTGTAGTATTTCCTTTCTTTACTGCTGTATTTTGTTACTGCTAGTTAGATACATGGTGAATGTGGTTTATTTTACTGCTCTTTTGGTTACTTTCTCGTTGGACGACTGAGTCTTGGGATCAGTCGAGTCGGTCCAATTCTCGTATCTCGTTGGGATTCGGGAACCAGGTCTGATCAGAACCTCATCATAAGCCATAACTAGCTCATTTTAACCTAATACAGAGACTAAAAGCTCCTACATAACCTTAGAAAGGCTTGGCTCAGAGAGATTCTGAGTTTGCAAATAAAACATAAACTGAGGGGTAAAAATGCAATTTCACCAATCCAATATGAAAATAGGGTAACTCAGGGTCCAAACATATGTCAAAACAACCTAATAAGAAGAAAAGTGGGATGAAATGACTCAACAAGGGCTACAGCAACTCCGAAGAATTAAATGACATCCTGTAACCCTAAAAATAAACCCACTTAAATACACGAGGTTCGAGGCAAAGTAAAAATAGAATAAACCCTCTAAAATTCATGGAAAAATAATCTCTAGGGTTTAGAACCTTCAATTTAGCCTTAGGAACCCATTTTGACCTACATTGAGAACCATGCCCAATTAACAACTTAATTTGGGTTTTTGCGTAAATTGATCGGTCAAACAAGGTTTAATCTAGAAATAAAATTCACCATCAGAATCCTTAGGTCCTAATTAGTCATGTATAAAAACTCGAGCCTAAGAAGAAACCTTCTTGACCAACTTTACACTTTGGTCCTCATGCATTTACCTTCTGGCCCGCAACTTTTGAACCCTCACATTTTGGCTCCTAACTCTCCTTCGTTCTTTGCGTTTAGGTCCCTCTTGCAAAACCTGAGCAGCACCATGCTCCTGCGACCTTGCGCGGAGCATGGCGCCGCGCAGGGTAAGGGAGGGGGCCTACCAACTCAAATGGGGGTGCCCTGCGTCGTCAGCCACCGCAGGAGTACCCCCCTGAGTGCTGCGACCGCCCATACCGCCCGTGCGAACGCACGGACGGTATGGGTCTCCTTCCTCCGGCGTCCTCCGGCGAGGGAGACATGTCGTCTCCCTCCGCCCTCCTCTCTGATTCTGCCCCTATAAATACCTCCGTCGCTCCGCCGTTCTTCCCAGCTCGGATCTGACGGAGACACCCCCTCACTTTCCTCTCTTCCAACTCTGACAGATGCCCCCTTGCTCCGGCGGCTTCTCCTCCTCCTCCTCGTCGCCCTGCCGCACTACCAGCAGCAGGGTTACCTTCCCTCAATCTTTCCGCGCCACGCCGCACCCAGCTGGCGCCTCTCCGGCCCTCTCCTCGCCGCTGCCCCTTCCTCTGGCCAATTTCTTCTCCGGCGACAGTCGATACGACTGTCGCCTGCGCCAACCCCTCCTCGTCCAGCTTAGCAGGTAGAACTTCTCCTTTTCCTCCCCTCTTCCTTTTCCTCACTTTAAACCTTTACTGTCGCCCTCGAGTTCGATCCTGACCACCGTCACCCCCTTCGTCTCCGGCTACCCTCCGGCGAGACGCCCCCATCACTCCACCACCCCACACGACTCGCCGACCCTCACAGAACCTTCGCCTCCTCACCCTGATCCTCTTCCACCCCTCCGTTTCCCGCCACTCGCCACCTGCAGACTCCCCGAACAAACCCATTCCCCTAGCCATAGTCCGACCTAGGGCAGCCCTTGCACGCCGCCCCACACCTCGCCACCACCCGCACGAGCTTCGCCACACTCTGGCGAAGCTCCCGGCACCTTCTGATTAGGCCCCCACACACACATCACACATTCATCGCAAATCAGACAGTACACGGCTAACGGGTAATCGGATCCAATAGAATAGTATGCTGTTCCGGGCGCCCGGCGCCGTGACGATTGATGAATGTTTAGCATAATTAACTTATATGTGGCTGCGCTTGACATACAGCACACGATGTGGTGCTATTTCAGCGCCACATCGTGCGCTGGAAATCAGGCGCAGCTGCGTCTGGGCACGTTTTTGGCCCTCGATTTGGGGGTCATAAATTATTAAAAAAAATAAAATAAAATATGGTAAAATAGCAATTCTGTGTAGTTTATAATTAAAACTAAGTTACAGCAAGCTGTACTAGGTATAAATACACTTTAATTCGCTTAAATTACTTACTATATATATTGTCCTAAGTTTATAGATTTATTTAATTTAATTATAGCTCTAAATTATTAATTTAGCTAAGTTACTCTATAATTTAGCTATTAAATATGTAAATAGGGATCTGTTTATATATATATACATTATTAAGTAGATACATACATAATAGTTTAGTATATATACATATATTTACATAGATTACATATGTATATGGATTTATGTACAGGTTTTATACATATTTACAGTATAACTATGTATCTTACTTGCATAATTAGGCTATATGTTATAGTTATAATACTATGGATAGGTATATTTACAGTTTTAAAATAAGTATGTATAATTAGGTTTTAGTAGGAAGTTAGGAAATGAGGGAAGAAGGGTTAATTAAGTTTTGATTTCAATTTAAACAGCAGCTAAGCTACTGTCAGAGAAGATGGAGAGGGATGAGAAGGTGTGCTGTTCAGGGTGTTTTGTTTAGCATCAGTAGTGGCTTAAGCCACTGTCAAATGGGCTAACTGCTGCTGCAGTTAGTCCACTTGAAGAGAGGGATGTATTCAACAGATGAGAGGAAAATTTAGAGAAGAAGGGAGTTTAGAGAAGAGGGGAATGTAGCTGCTAGATGCAGCATGTTGCTGTGTAACTGGGAATAAGAGAAAATTCAAAACAAACTAAAAATTTTGAGAGTTGAAATCCAAATCTGATAAGGGTTTAAATCTCACGAAAATCTCATGTAAATTCAGCTCAAATACTCATTAGGAAAAACCTTATCAGAAGCATCCTTTCAGATCAAAACTCAAATGGCATTGAGTTAGTCTTCCTAATGCCATAGACAGCATGAAGGAAGACTTAGCTCAATCAATTAAAACCAACAACATACAATCCCAGTTTCTTGCAACCTTAAGGAGTATGGAAAACTCCTTAGGTTAGAGAATCACCATACAGAAATGATCATCAACACAAATAGTGTATGGCAGTTCTGAAATAGCAAAAAGAGACTAAGAATGCATTAAGGAAATTTAATGGAAGCTGGCGAATGCATTCAAAACAAAGTATAACAGAATCATGAAAGGCTCTTCTGATTGGTTTTCTGTCACCAGAGAACTTCTCAGAGTCCTTACCCACAATGAAAACCAAAAATCCCTTCAATTTGTCAGATCTGTCAAAACATTTCAGAGAGTAAAAATCCTTTAAAATCCAGATCAAAAGTGCTCTGACAAACTGAGGCAACCCATTTAAAACAGAGGGGCTTTTGTGAAACAAATGGAGTGAGTGAGAAGCCCCAAATGGTGCTTGTGACGCCACTTTCAGATCTGAGGCAGTGCACCATCAGATCTGAAATTGGGTCAGGATGTGTGGGTGATTGATGAAAAATTCGTCGTTAAAAGGAAAAACAAGAATCAGAATTTGGATGATGTAAAAACAAAACATGAAGAGGGAGATAAATTGAACAATGAACAGATGATTCTTCCCTTCTGATCTGGACTGATCAGAGGAGGTGAGGGAGGGGATCTAATACTAATTCTACTCCTAAGACTAATCTAACTACAGCTAACATTAAACACTAACAATTAAAACTAAATCTATTCTAAACTACTGCAAACTAAATCTAACACTACTTGTGCAGAATTAAAAACCTAAACTAAAAGGAAGAATGGGGCCTATGGGTCCTTAGCCAGCGGCTAAGGAGGAAGAAAGGAGGAGGGTGACTCCAGCGGAGGGAAGAGTCTGCTAGTGAGACTCCAGGGTCGTCCTCAGGTGCTACGAGGTCCTTAGCGACGAGGAGGGTCGAGAGCAGGCGATGATTCCACAGCCGGTGGCTGTGAAATCAGGGTCTAGATGAGGAGAGACTGGAGTGGACGAACTGATCGCTAAGAGATGTAGGAGGGAGCGATCCCTTGCGCGCGACACCACTGAGGTGCTGAAGTAGCAGCTCAGTGATTGGAATCACCGCAAGGGTGAGGTTAATCAAAATTAAGCCGGCGGTGAGGATGAGATGGGTAGAGCGCGCGGCGAGTCAAGAGACAGATCTGACCGTCAGATGAGATCTGGGAAGAGAGGTGAACGCATGCACCGAATCGCGCAAAGGTTCCATTTGATTCCAGCCGCAGATCGAGATCAAAAGTGCGATGGACGGTCGAGAATGGCTGTGTTCTTCGCGTGCTACAGTGCGCGTGAAGAACACCGGCTTCTCTCTGAAATGAGGGAAAACTTGTAGGAAGACCCTTGAACGAAGGGGTAGAAGAATAGCGTGCAGGTCCAAAAGTGAAAATAACTATAACTGGAAGGGCCTTGCAGTCATACAGAAGGGTCCCTGCGGCTTGCAAAAAGGTCCAAGAAGGAGTTTTGAATGGTAGAAATGTAATGCATGAAGGACCTAATTGTAATCTATTTATTTCTAAGCCTAAATGATGTCAAATTGCTTTCAAATTTTTACATGTGCTTAATTGAACATTTAAGACATTGATTTTACTTCTGATTTGTCTTTTAAAACTTATTTATGTGTTCAATTGATGCATGGATCATCATTTGTTCTTTAGTTTTCAGAATATCTCATTTTTGTGACCTAATTAGGAGGTTTTAACACACATTAAAAGTTTTAGGTCTTTTCTTTAATTCCCACAATTAACCCTTTTTATATGTTAATTTGATATTGTTTTGCTCAGTGTCTAGCTTAATTTCGGCCTTTTAGCCATGATGAGTAGCCACTCATCAATGCCTTTCGGTCTTTGCAACGCACCTGCTACCTTTCAACGGTGCATGCTTGCCATATTCTCAGATATGGTAGGTGATTTCCTGGAAGTCTTCATGGATGACTTTTCAGTCTTTGGAGACTCTTTTGATGATTGCCTCCAACACTTGGTCTAGATACTCAGGCGATGCATTGAGGTGAACTTGGTTCTTTCCTGGGAAAAGAGCCATTTCATGGTGCCTGAGGGAATTGTCCTGGGACATCTAATTTCAGAAAATGGCATCCAGGTGGATCGAGCTAAGGTGGATCTGATATCTCGCCTTCCTATGCCTGGCTTGATCAGGGACATCCGTTATTTTTTAGGGCACGTCGGTTTTTACCGCCGTTTCATTCCAGATTTCTCGAAAATCGCGCGCCCCTTGACTTCTCTTCTCTCTAAGGATGTACCCTTTGAAATCTCCAAGGAATGCACACTAGCCTTTGAAAACCTGCGTGACCGAGTCACCCAGGCACCTATCCTACAATCCCTTGATTGGTCTCAACCCTTTGAGATCATGTGCGATGCATCTGATTTCGCTGTAGGAGCAATCCTAGGGCAGAAAGCTGACGGGAAACCCGTGGTTATATACTACGCTAGCAAGACACTTGACGAGGCTCAGCGTAACTATTCGGTTACGCAGAAAGAGCTGCTAGCCGTAGTATTTGCCCTTGAAAAATTCCGATCGTATCTTCTGGGTTCCCATGTCATCATTTACTCGGATCACACGGCTGTAAGGCATCTCCTTGCCAAGAAGGACGTGAAGCCCGGACTAATCCGTTGGATCTTGCTGTTGCAAGAATTCGATCTTGAGATTTGCGAGAAGGCGGGAAGGCAAAATGTGGTAGCCGACCATCTGTCCCGTCTTCCTTCTGAGATCATCGACCCTTCCGGACCCATCACGGAACACTTTCCTGATGAGCACCTGCTTACTGTTGGTACTAGACTTCCATGGTTTGCTGATATAGTGAACTACTTGGCATCTCATCAGACCCCGTCTGATTGGCCGAAGGCCAAGAAAGACAAATTGCGTTCTGATACCAAGTATTACATTTGGGAAGATCCGTACCTTTTCCGCATAGGTGCTGATCAGATTATTCGAAGATGTGTCCCGGAAGAGGAAATCAGCAATATCCTCTCTTTCTGCCACGACCAGGCATGCGGTGGCCATTTCTCAGGGCATAAAACCGCATCCAAAGTCCTCCAGTGTGGCTTCTACTGGCCTACACTTTTCAAGGACGCATACAGTCACTGCAAGGCATGCAGTCGTTGCCAGACTTTGGGCAACATGAACCATCGCGACATGATGCCTTTACAGTCGATTCTCGTATGCGAAATCTTCGATGTTTGGGGGATTGATTTTATGGGCCCCTTTCCTGTTTCGGATGGTTTCGAGTACATTCTGCTTGCGGTGGACTACGTGTCCAAATGAATCGAAGCCATACCGACCCGAACCTGCGATCACAAGATTGTTCTTAAGTTCATACATCAAAGCATTTTCTCGAGGTTCGGGATTCCCCGTGCTATAGTCTCTGATGGGGGGACCCATTTTACAAATGCTCAGTTTAGGTCATTGATGGCCAAATTTGGGGTGTCTCACCGAATCTCTACTCCTTACCACCCCCAAACAAATGGTCTAGCTGAGTTGTCAAATTGGGAGATCAAGAAAATCCTGCAAGTCACTGTTCGACCTAACAGGAAGGACTGGTCGTCCCGACTTCCGGAAGCATTGTGGGCCTATAGGACCACCCACTAGACCCAATTAGGCATGTCTCCCTTTAGACTGGTGTACGGAAAGGCGTGTCACCTTCCCGTAGAACTGGAGCATAAAGCCTATTGGGCAGTACGGAACTGTAATCTAGATCTTTCCATGGCTGGAACCCACAGAAAACTCCAAATCAGCGAGATCGATGAATTACGTCTAGACGCGTACGAGAACTCACGAATCTACAAGGAGCGGGTTAAAGCCTTCCATGACAAGCATATCTCGAGAAAGATCTTTCATCCTGATCAAAAGGTCCTACTCTTTGATGCTCGACTTAAACTTTTCCCGGGAAAACTGCGATCCAAGTGGGTCGGACCATATTTAGTCCGACAGGTTTTTGGAAATGGAGCAATTGAAATCAGTCCACTCAGCCACGATTCCGAACCTTTCATCGTGAACGGTTAGAGACTCAAACCGTTCATTGATGTGACTTCTACTGATTTGGCTGAGTCATCTCTCATCCTCCATTCTTCGTGAGCTTACTGCGCCCAGCCGATGGCGTAAAACTCAGCGCTTAACGAGAGGCAGCCCGTCATTCCCTCCCTTGCTCCGGCGGCTTCTCCTCCTCCTCGTCGCCCTGCCGCACTACCAGCAGCAGGGTTACCTTCCCTCAATCTTTCCGCGCCACGCCGCACCCAGCTGGCGCCTCTCCGGCCCTCTCCTCGCCGCCGCCCCTTCCTCTGGGTAATTTCTTCTCCGGCGATAGTCGATACGACTGTCACCTGCGCCAACCCCTCCTCGTCCAGCTTAGTAGGTAGAACTTCTCCTTTTCCTCCCCTCTTCCTTTTCCTCACTTTAAACCTTTACTGTCGCCCTCGAGTTCGATCCTGACCACCGTCACCCCCTTCGTCTCCGGCTACCCTCTGGCGAGACGCCCCCATCACTCCACCACCCCACACAACTCGCCGACCCTCACAGAACCTCCGCCTCCTCACCCTGATCCTCTTCCACCCCTCCGTTTCCCGCCACTCGCCACCTGCAGACTCCCCGAACAAACCCATTCCCCCAGCCATAGTCCGACCTAGGGCAGCCCTTGCACGCCGCCCCACACCTCGCCACCACCCGCACGAGCTTCGCCACACTCTGGCGAAGCTCCCGGCACCTTCTGATTAGGCCGAGAGGCCGTTTTGCTGTGAACAGGTCACCCGTCCTCCACCGCCATTGCTGTGCAGAAGGAGCTGCTTTCGCCTGCAGCTGCAGCCTCGCTTCGCCCAGGTCAGACTCCCCAGGACGCAAGGCAGCCCTCGCGCACCTGCCCAGGCTTGTAGCTGGGGAGAAAGCTCCGCAAAAGCCGCAACTGCCTGCAGCTTTCTCAGCTGCAGGCGCCAAATTGGGGTGGGACATTTAGTCCCACCTCGGAAGGCTCTGAAGCGGCGTGCCGATATAAATTGAAAAGGTGCTGTAGGCTTATCGCCTCAGCACACGGGGTGAGGTCCCTCACACCGCTTCACCCGGCCCGTCCGCGAGCTCATCACGCGGATCCGGCCGACCCGACCCGACTTGACTGGCACTCCTCGCCCACCACCGCACGCCGGTGGGCCTGGACCCGGGCGCGACCCGCATACCCGATTACCCGGTTGCTCTGGGAGAGCCTTTCGAAGAGTGAATACTGAGAGAGAGAGACGCGGGGGGGAGGGTAGAGTAGGTTTTGCCCTCTGACGTGTAAACCGTGAAGTGTGCAGGCACAGGGAAAGAAGAAGGACTGCGGAAGAAAAAGAAGAAGAAGAAGAGAACACAAAGCAGAAGAAGAAGGAAGCTTAGGAAGACACTGTAGCAGCAGCGGTTTAAGTCGTCTGATTGCAAATTCAGACGACGTCTGAAAGGCAAGGAAGAAGAAGAAAAGAAGAAGCAGGACCGCGGCAAAGAAGAGGAAAGACAAGAAAGAAGAAGAAGATCTGAAGAAAAAGAAAGAAAGAAAACAAGGAAGAACAGAAGACAGAAGAAGAAGAGCACGAGGGGAAGATCTGAAGAACAGAAGAAGAAGAAGAGCACGAGAGGAAGAGAAGAGAAGACAAAGAGGAAGAAAGAAGATAAAAAGGAGAAGCCAAATTTTCATCTCTCTCTCTCTCTCTTTATTTTTGTAATAAGAATTTGTACTTCTAGAATACGACTTGCTCCCTGAGTTTGACCTCGGGAACTCTTTTATTTTCCGAGTAAAAAAAATATATCTGTAATGATGGCAATAACTAGCTGTACTACAACGCTATTTCTATAACAAAAGCTAGTCGTCAAAGCCGTCGTTAGGGTCGTAACAACTATCTATAGAGCACATCAGTACAAACTCCATGGTTGTGGATTCGCTTACTAAAGGAATAATATCTAAGATGTTCCATGAACACGCAGCTTCTATGGGTCTTATGTCCTTACAGAAATTTCAGCTTTAGTGGGAGTTTATAATCTTTATAGTGCTTATTTGTAGTAAACAATTTGAGTAATTTAGTTATTAAATATTTTGGTTACGTATAAGGTTTTGTAAAGCTTCATTTTTGTTATGAAATAAACAAAACTTAATGTTTTTGGTTCTGTGATTGTCTATTCTGAGAAGTAATTTAGTTTTGGTTTTGGAAGTGATCTCTATTCGGAGGACCAGTTGTAATAGGCATGCGTTGATCATATTGGCATGTAATCTCCATGCTGCACAACCACACATTTCTGGTTACCTTTTATATTGGTGTACGTGGTCATTATTGGTTTAGCTACTGGAATGTAGCGAAAGTCGCCTTGGCTCTATTACTAGTGTAATTGGTAGATCAAATTAGTTTTAAATATGCATTTCAGGATATGACAGCAAAGTTGAGCTCAAATTCAGATTTATATGTTGTTTGATTAACATGTTGCACATACAGTCCAAGGGGGAGATTGTTGGATTAAAATCCAACATTTGGACTAGTATATGTAAATAAATATAATCAAATAATAATAAGTTATGTGACTGTCATCTTAAGCCCATAATTTAAAGTGGTCAAACAAGTTTAATGATTTTATATGAGCTAAAATGCAGAAGAATGGCGTGGTTATGTTTTCTAATGTGCAGAGACTCTCGTTGTGAATTGTGACTTCTCGATAGGCGAAGTTGCAATTCACTCAACAATTAGCCACACTAATTGTTGATATTAGGGTAGTCATGGTCCCCAAGAGCCTTAAGTGTGTCTGTTTTTCTCCCTGGTTAACCTCATCGTGACCTAGTGAGGAGAGAAGAAGGGAGACGGTTGGAAGGAGAAGAGATTGTCCTTCTCAAAGCATAGGTGAGATCTCTCATGAAAAATCACAATGAACTCTTGTAAGTACCATACTACAGTCCCTTTCCTCTTTCTTGACAATGAATCCAGGTAATATCATTCTCTACGAGTTTTGTATTCTGATCAAAGTATAAGATGATAAACTTTGCTTGCATCTTGATATATTTATCATGTTTATTTACCAATGGATATATCCTTTGTTTAGATAGTTTTGTTTAGATTAACCTGCATCTTCTTTACCTATAATCTATATGAAATAATTAAAGTCTTTCATGTTCTTAGAAATCACAAATTCATCTCGTAACTGCAAGCAGTATCGGTACCATTTAGATGGGTACCGATACTCAAGCGTTACAATTTTGGACCATAATGTATACTGTAACTTGCTAGTACCAGTACTCTTCATGAGTATCGGTACATGCAAGCTACGGGTCATCTCCAGGTCATCCTAAGTCCAAAACTGGGACATACATGTACCGGTACTCATCATGAGTACCGGTACATGAGTCTCAGGTCAGGTTCTGGATTTGAAATCACTAGAACCTGTAGCTTATAAGTACCGATACTAGTCATTAGTACTGGTACTAATAGGCTACAGGTGGTGTATCTAGTACTCAACAAATACCGATACTCTTCATGAGTTCTGGTACTCGTTGAGATCAGTTTTTCGTAGAGTGATACCAGTACTCACTAAGTATCGGTACTCAACATGAATATCGGTACATAGTGAGTAGTGAACGAGTATTCATCTAGACATGAGTTATAGACTGTAGCTTATTTGTACCGGTACTTGACATCAGTATCGATATTTATTTGGATATAGAACTCATAACTGTGGCTTATGAATACCAGTACTGATTCATAAGTACCGATACTGAGTACATGTGATACCGGTACTGATCTACCAATATTGTTACCCAAACAGTATGAAATCCAATTGAGGTAAATTATGATATAGACTCATCTTAAATTAGAAGTGGACTACTTTCAGTTAAGTTTCTAAAGATTTAAGAATTCCAACATGGTGGAGGGATAAGCTGCAGGATGATAATTTTACCCTAAAGTCGTATGCTTGAAAGATAGTTGGTAGTTTGGAAGAAAATAATACTCTTTGTTATTATTTAATTATAGATTTTCTAGTTTATTTTTATTTGTCATGATAGCATAATAGATATTCTAGTTATTGATCAATAGAAAAATTATATTGAAATATTTCCTACTTTATTTATTCATTTTAGTTAGATACGTTCCATTTGGGAGGATCAATTAAACCGGAGGGATTGCAGTATTATCACACCACCTTCGATTTTATGCTTTGTCAAAATTAGATTATATTGGGGACAAAATCATGGGAATCCAGTCGCATGTATGGCAATCTTTTCCCAAAATTAAGAGACATGCATCGAATCTATGCAATGTAGTTCCATGGACTCCTCTCCCATGTAACTAGAATCTAATGGTTAGCTTTGTTGTTGTGTATCATCTCATCTCACTTGCAGGCATCCAACCTAAAGGCTCATCTTGATTTCCTTAACATGGTGAGATTCCATGGACTCCTTTCCCATGGAAATGGATTGTAGCAAGTAATTTTAGTGTAACCAACTTCAATTTTTTTTATTAGGTTGCCCCGCTAATATTACACATAAAGGCTACACAGAAATTCTTTTATCCTCTTTCACTACTTAGCAATTACTACAATCACGAAAAGTGTGCTTTGCATCCCATTGCAATTGGATCGCACATGGAAAGATTCCACTCTGAGAGAAACCATGTCACGACATGAGGTGTTTCCATGAACTCCTTCTGGATGCATCCAATAGGGTCCAAGACCTTGGTAGGTTCGAAACATGATGCTTAATTTATGCATGTAAACTCTTAATCTAATCCATCTCTGCGCTCCAATAGTTGCTAGATTTATATTGCTCGCCATTGCGATCAAATTACTGGAAAAGAACTCCACGGAAACCTATCACGTCTCGGTGGTCCAAGATTGACGATGGTGGATTTGATATGCTGTAGGGGGTGCTTGGTTGCATATGTGTCATGGTAGGGAAATGGAAGAAGGAGGGGAGAGGAGGAGCCCGTCACGTGGCGCGGGTGTGAAGCTTTTCCATGATTCTACCATTTATCCTATGGAAAAGAAAGGAGGGGGAGCATCAATGTCGTGGGATTGGTGGGAAGAGAAAGAATGGCTATCCGGCAAAGACCCCAAATGAATGGCGCAGAGCGGGATACCTAACGGAGGGTTAAACTGCTCGAAATTGTGGGTCAACCCCTTATCCCAGATTAAACGACCTTGGCGTAGGTCAAAGCAACCCTCCATCCAGATCTAGTTAACCCACCACCCCACCGCAATATGACCATGTTGCAGGGAATATACTGTTCTGTGCAAGCATCCAAAGATAGGCGATCGTACAAAGTGGTTGGCATATTATAGACACCGATGCCTGTTAAATTATTGAGCAAAACTTATTAGCTTTTACTCAACAAAGTTGTTATTTTATTCCGTGAAATCGAGGCAGTCTCAATTTTCAACATTGCAACTGGCAGAAAATAGAAGTGAACTTGAATGAAACGTAATACCAGCAATTGAACATTCAATTCAATAACAATCAGAAGAGTTAGCAAGGATTTTTTTTTTTTTTTTTACCTCCCGGAAAGAGAAGAATCACGAACGAAAATGAAGATAAGAAAAACATGAAAATTTTATATCCCTCGAAAAAGGGCAAAAATAGCTCCACCTTAAAACATCGAAACTAACCATCACAAATAAAATAAAAAGAAAATAAAATAAAAAAAATATCTAAAATATCAATTTTGATGTAAAAAAAAATCTACATCACGTAATGGATATGACGAAGTATTACCGACATCGTCGACAAATCACACTAACAGACGACGAATCATTAGAATGAATCCAACTAAGCATTCTATCGTGGTGAGTTTAACCTTAATGTGACCTATGATTTATATAGAATTATTATTATTATTATTATTTTTTTTTTTTTGACAAAACTATCGTCAAAAACTTCTGAAATTATTTAATCATCATCATAATTTGCAAATTCAAACAAATGAAAGTCGACTACCATCCTAACGTTGAAAACAACGAATCATCTTACTGCGAGTGGCATTTTAATAAAGGTAAAATCTGCCGACATCTGCGTAAATACAAAAATCGTGACAGCAATCACGTGATATCAAAAATTTTTTATGCATTTGTGCAAGAATCTCCTTTAATAAATTAAGGTTTCCTATGAGAAAAATCTAATAAAAATTGCCCACTGTTCATGTGCCTCGTCTTGGTTCCCATTCCATCGTACTTTTTTTGTCAGGCTTTTCATCCTCCCTCACGTACACACTTCCTAACCTCACGCTCTGTCTCTCTTCTACACACGTGACACGTCCAAACCTCACATTCTCTCTCTTTCTCCGCACGCATGGAACACGGATTCCTTGGTTTTTTCTTTTCCCTCCATTGAATTATTTTTTATGATCAGAAATGCTTTTGGTTTTGACTTTATTAAATAGTATGGGCATGTTACATTCCTATCCTGTTATTTTAAAACAGCATATCTTAATTAATTCAATGCAAATGGATGTATGCATGGTAAATGTGATTTAATGGAGAATATATTTATTATCCTTTTGTTTTGTTACGAATTTTAATTGAAAATAAATTAGTTATTGCTTTTCAAAAAATTAGATATATATCGACACTAAAGATATGTATGATGTTCATAATTGAATTTAGTAAATAGCAATTGTATATTTATTCATGGTGATCTACATTATAGCATGTGCTTTAATTTGTGCCCTTTATGATTTTTTTTTTTTTTTCTGACTTTATCCGTGGGTGTTGGCAAGTGGTGTGCACGATAGATAAGAGCTGCTTATGGTGGTGGTTAATTTGAGAAGAAGGTGGCTAAAGGCTAGGGATGTAAAGGTTAGGGATGCTGAAAATTGGATTAATTTGATTTCAATTTATTTCAATTCATACCTAATCAAACTTTCATTTCTTCAAGAAGTTTCTTTTTGAAGAAACGTTTCTTCGAGAAGTTTAAATCAAAAACCAATCAGCTTGGGAGAATATATTGGCTTGGCTTATAATCTAAACATATTCATTGCTTTTAACTTAGGCAATCACATTCAACATCTATAGATTGGTCCATTCTAAAGGCTAAAAGCAATCATGACTTGAAATATAAATCAAGTAAGCTAAAAGCAAGCAAGGAAGGAGGAGCCTAATAATAAAGAGCATATAGAGATAAAACCCCTCAAATTCAAACAAATATATGTTCATATTTCATTCTAACGTAAATTCATTTGGTTCTTACAATTTTTCGTCAATAAATCGAATTTTCCATTTTCTTAAGTTAGGAATCAAATTAAAACTTTTAAAAATCAAAATTTCCCATTTAGTTCAATTCTATTTGGTTTTCCTATTTGATTCAACTTTGCTTTTTTTTGCGAAAAAGGAAGAAAAGCCTTACTTGCAAGTGAGCAATATAAAGGTGGTGTAGGCGTATACAGCAAAGGAACCATGATTGTTGAAGGGGATGGTTGAAAATGTAGGTCTTTTGACTTTCGAAGGAGAGGATAATAAGAGTCTTCAATGATGTTTGTCGTCACCATAGCCTTAGCTAAAGAATGTGGGGGCCAAGCTCCATCAACCTACATATAAGGAGGAGACCATTGATGCAATTGAAGAGAATCTTTAATGTCAAGGTAGATCACAGAGTTGTGAGAATGACTTGAGAGCTTAGCTCTGATATCACTTAATATAGCAATAAGAGTAAGGGAAGCAAGGGATGAGTAAGAGGTCATCAATGGTTGTCTACTAGCATTCCATTGACATCGTCATTGTCAGAGATAAGAAGGATGTCAAATTCCATTAGCTTCTAAATGAAGGAGGATTAGGAAGGTAAATCAAAGTTAATCATATGCAAGACAGGAGATAGAATAATCTGCACATGGGATAACACCGAAAGATATCTTTCTATTCATCAAATGTATCCCTTATGTAATGAAATAAAGGTCGTTACACAGATGAGTATCCTACCCGGAAGACACCATCTCAAATCTAAAGGTTAATTTACTTTGGCGATTAGAAAACTATCGTTAAGAAATGTGAAATTACTGTTAATTCATTTCTATTTTCTTATAAAATGATATTAACATTAATTTATATTTACTTAAATCATTACGAAATTTATCACCTATTTTACTAACATCCATCATAATTTATATTAACAAAATTGATGCGAAAGACCCTTAACTTTTAACCAGTCGGGTTAACTCTTTCACCAACGAAATTTAACCTCTCTGTTGAAGAATTAATTAGACAAGTAAATTAATCTTAAAAGACATCCTCAAACGTACGTCGTCTTGAAGATTTATAGTTTATTATAATAGTTCGGATATAATTGTAATAATTAAAAAAATTAAATAGTCAACTCCTAGTTGCTCGAGCTGCATTAGTGGCCATGTAGCTGAACTCAACCTCTCTGGCATATTCGAGCTCCGTCCAAGTTGACTCATCGGAGGGAAGGCATATGCGCTCCAAAATAAAATAAAAAAAGAATTGCGATCCCAAGATTCACTCATCGGATCCCCCCAAACGGATGTAGCATATTTTTCGACCTCTGATAATTCCTTCTATTTGCCCATTTAAAAACACGTTTTCCTTTCCCTTTTTCTTTCTTTATTTCTTGCCTTTGACCATCAACGTCAACACCGACGTCACTTGACGTCGCGCGCCGTCTGTTTTGCAGATTTTTCCGGGAGTGGTCTTCTTGCAGGTACGACCCCCGTGGATTGTCGAATTAAAATCAAGCCAGAAAACGGTCCAATTCTATCATATTTTTACCATTCTATGGGGGCAAATATCGAAAAGAAGAAGAGTGTGTAGTACATTGAGCTTGACCCTTTGATGGATTTTTTCTCTCTCTTTTTTTTTTTTTTTTTTGTTTGTTCTCAAGATATATACGTCACATCAAGTCCAGACACTGGGTGACCTGGGAGGCTATAGTCGTCCTTGATTTAGGGATATTTTGGCGTTCCCAACACGCCTTCTAACTATTTGAATCGAGTTTACGACAAAAAGTACAAGGTGACAAACACCTAAATCACTAGTATTTTTACCAAAAATTTATCACCCTTTTTCGTCTCGTTCCCAAACATCCAAAGCCCACATTGTGCTGGTGAGACGTGGACGCCTTTTATTTCGTGGGCAACCCTGCCCATTAAGGTAGTCAATTAATCGTACGGACTTGAATATCTCCTTTTTTTTTTGTTATTTTACATAAAGGACATGCAATAGGATATAAAAAATGATAATTAACGTACCGTTTTGAAGGAGTTTAAAGTTTAATATTAGATAAAATTTAAAAAATCTTAAAGAGGTAAATATATGAGCAAGATGAGAATTAGTGTATATGGGTGCGATGGTTGAGTTTAACGAAAAGTTAAACAAATATATTTTGAAGTGTAGTCTATAACCTATAAATGAGAGTGATGATTTTAACTCGTGTATTTTAATTTTTTATTGATAAAAATTACTTTTTAGTCGATGAAAAATAACTTCTTATAATTGAAAAATCACGTTCTAAATGAAAAATTATTTTCTATCGGTATAAAAGGTAAAACACACTGGTTAACCGATTGAAAATCATTTTCAATCGGTGTATTTTAGTGTGCATGATTTTCAACCGATTAATTTTTATCATCAGTCGGTTGATTTTTGATCGTGCATTGCAAAATACAATGCAACGCATGTTTTCGTACTCTCAAGTTAATATGTTATTATTGATTTTTCTTTTCATTTATATTAAGAGTGGATTAATAGAATAAATATAATAAGTAAATGTGATGGATAAGGATAAATAAGTGAAGGTATATATAATTGATGAAAGATAATTATGATAAATAATAATAAATATGATTGCTATGTTAAAAATAAATTTTATTCTCTATTCATGTCTTATTTATCAAGGATTTAAAAATTGGATCGGTCATCGAATCGGTTAAGTTTCAATTTTGATTTTTAGTGGTTCAATCGCTAATTTGAACCGGTCGAACTAATGATGACGTCATCATTAGAATTGGACCAAGAAAAAATGAACCAATCATGCTTAAGTTTGGTTTATATTGGTCCAACCGAGTTGAATCAGATTTAATCAAAATTTGATGTATAAAAAATTAAATATAACTACCACAAAATGTTACTTTAAGTATGACAATACCAAAGGACAATATATATATATCACAAAATCACATCAAATACTTGGATTACTCTTTTCAAATCCCATTTACATTTACTCTTGGTGTTTGGGTTTGCCAGAAAAGATAGATGCCCATATTTTTACATCAAAGCCTACATAGTCTTCAAGCACATGGAGTAAAAAATTAAAAAAAAAATATCATGAATAATTTCCCTCAACCAAAGACTGATCTAGATTTTTAACTTCGTACAATCTACATCTATAATTTGAAATTTTAAATTGCCATCCGCTATAGGGAAAATGCAACCCCTCAGGCACAGCCCTTAACATGTTCCTTCTAAACTCAATTCAATTTCAAACAGCATTATCACACCATTCTACACTGGAAAGAAAAGGACCACCCACGTAACGTGTTCACGGCCATCTTTCATGTGAACTCCTACTCAAGGCCATTCTTTACTCTCTAAGAATATATGAATCATCGGATGCAACCAATGTAACAAACGCTCAACGACAAACACAAGACTAGATAAACAAATCGAGAACTCCTTTAACAAACCCAACCATTCCCTCCCACTCTCCATCAAATAGAACGCACTGTTACTAGTCACATTCGTCCCCTCAAACATGAACGGCCACAACGACTCGCCACCCCTAAAGTAACCACACGACGAAAAAGCAAAGACGATTCCACACGACGAACATGAGCGAGGGCCAATCGCACCGATCATGCGGCAGTGGCGAGAGAGAGGGGGTGGAAGAGCAGGGATGGGCGGCACTATTGTGGATCTCTTTGGTTACCAGGTGTAAAAAAAAAAAAGGGGAAATGTACATGCTCTTTACTGGCCATCGAGAAGGAGGACGCATTGCAGAGGGTTGGAGGCGCTATGCGAAGGTGCTGTGGAGGGTCAGAGGCATTGCACGGAGGTGTTGCGGAGGGCTGCTGTGTTGCAGAGGTCGAAGATGGTTGGGGCGACCAACGGTCTTCGATGAGATGTTTGCGAAGGTCGGAGATGGAGGAGGAAGGTTGGAGGTGAGGCGAAAAGGTGAGGTGATGTCGTTGGGACTTAGGAGGGGGGTGTGGGTTGTGGCGGTTGCGAGGAGAGAAACTAAGAAAGGGAAAAAGGGTGGGGAGGAGAAGCGGCACGTGATACAAGGGAAATTGGACACTTTATAACTTCCTTTTTTTTAATTTTGCCAACTGGTTGAAATAAGTGGCAACCTAATTCAATCGGATTTTGATTGATTCCACTGATTTAAAACATCGAATTAAAAAATCCATCGATTCAACCAATACATTACTGATGCTCTATCCAACTGGTTAATCAGACTGATCCAATCCAATTTTTAAAACCTTACTATTTGGCATACTTTGACACAAAATAAAAACTCCCTTTGAATCACCGCCAAACAAAGCCTAAATTTAAAAAAAACACGATAAATCTGACGCTTCCCTCTCCGAAGCTTTGCCTTGAGTGGTCCACACTCTGCTCTTAGAAATGGACGTGCCTGATCTAATGCTTAAAATCAAACGTGGACTTTTACCTCCATCGACAATAACTCAATTGTATGTGTCCATCAGCCCATGCCCTTGTCCCCCGTCCCTCCCTTTTCATGGAGGTATACTCTATTTAGATTAAATTACGAGGGAAGTCTTTTTACAGTTTTACGAACTCCACGGAAGGATGAATTGAGATGGGAAAAATGAAAACTTGTTCCCAACTTAGGGTGTTTGTGCACCGGAAACTCAAAAGAAAAGTTGGTGAAATGAAACCAAAGAAATTCTAAATTCAAAAACCAAATAAAGGGAAATCATGTTTCCCTTTTCCACTGCTTGTTTCCAGAAAAAAAAAAAATGGTTTATACGTTGGGGGGGAGAAAATGATAAAATCTTGGAAAAGAAAGGAAGAATCATAAACACTTGAAAAATGGTAAAAAAAAAAATTTCCTGATCAAAGCGGAAACGAATTCCTTTCCTTCTCTTTTCCTCGTCTTTCTAAAATCCCAAGGTGGATTCTCTCGAGCATCACGATGAAACTTTGCTGTGCTTAAGAAGGATGCCATCGATTGCACATTTTAGCGTTAGCATTCATCTGTACTTCCTAGAGAGAAAACTAGAATTCAAGTCTGCAATATCCATTTTTCCGCATCTGTTTTAGTCCGTATTGGTAGAATGGCTTTCTCCTTCCTCCTCATTCAATCCCACCATCTGTTCATCGTGGCGCGAAGATTTAATTTTCATGTATTAAATATTGTGATTGAGGGACAATGCCAACCATCCAAACAAATTATTATAGGATTTTCAATATTTAATCTTCTCTAAGACAGCTAACAAACCTATCAGGGCATGGAAGGTTGGAGACCAAGCTCCTTTCCCTATGTTATTTAAAGTAATGGTGGGTGGGCTCAGTGGCATGGCCAATTGCCCCCAAGTTTCTCGTCATGTATCGTGGGTCACTAAAATCAAGGTGAAAAAAATAAAGAGACATAGCTGTAATACATTTTGAAATGTGTTGGGGGTAAGAATGATGATTGTTTTAATTTTTTAACAGTGAAAATTATATTTCATATGTGAAAATAATTTTTCATTGTGAAGTATCATATTACTAAGTGTAAAATTATTTTTTATTGATATATTTTTAACTTTAATTAGGATATTTTAATTTTTACAACAACAACAACAACTAAGTCTTTTCTCACATTAAGTGAGGTCGGCTATATGGATTCTTTGCTTCCACACAGATCGATTTTCAACCTTTTTAGGACTTAAATTAAAGTAATTGAGGTCATACTTAATAGTTTCCTTCCAACACTTGTTTGGTCTTCCTCGCCCCCTTTTAGTGGGCTCAGCCTCCAACTTCTCGCATCTCCTAACTGGAGCATCTAGTGGCCTTCTTTGTAAATGCCCAAACCATCTTAGACGAGCCTCTCTCATTTTATCCTCTATCGGTGCCACCCTAACCCTGTTTCTAATAAACTCATTTGAAATACGATCATTTCTTGTATGACCACACATCCATCTTAACATCTTCATCTTTGCCACAGACATCTTCTGTACATGCCTATAGTTTATAACCCAGCATTCAGAATCGTACAACATAACTGATCTTACCACAGCTAGATAGTACAAAATTATTTTATAAGTGAAAAACTATTTTATATTAATATATTTTTATTTTTAACTAATATATTTTTATTTTCATTCAATATATTTTAATTATGAAAATTTATATGTATAATGCATTGTAATATACATTTCTGTGCCCCGATCTAAAGAGAAATCCCCTGTGGATTAATTAACTCTGCGACAAATACACAAATATCTCCTAAGCCGGTGGCAACATTCGGCCTTAGCCGTCTACACTTTCAATTTGTCCAACCTCACCTAACTTAACGTTTAGATTTTGGTCCTTCAAAACCAAACACAGAGATGTTCCCAACCGTTATGGCGAGGTAGACATTCGGTCCTCCTTAACAACATATAAATATAGAGACCGATATTACCAACGTTATTCTATCTATTTCCAAACAATACATGCAGATGCAGATCTAGATTTACGAATAGGCAAAGCATTTTCATATATTCTTAGAAAAAAGATAACGTGCGTAAACTGAAACACAAATTCTAACCCAATGAGAAAAAACCAATATAATACACTTACTGTACTTGATCGGAGCCTTTTTCCTTCTGAGGCCTATCGGGTTTAGCAGTAAGAAAAAAAGTCCATCTACAATAGCAAGCAATCACACATAAGATAAAAATTTGAAAAGAATATGTTTTCATTAAGCTGGTCGGATCATAAGGTACAAAGATTCACTTTCTCTCTCTCTTATCTTACATGTAAGTGCCTCCATTCAAAGGCACTGCTTCAATAAATCGCATAATTTCTTGTAATGTGGGTGTTAACTCTTGAGTGTGGTTCCAAGGATGTGGTGATAGTGGTCGATCAAATTGATAACTCTTTGTACACGTTACCTACATCTGTCAGACAAGCCTGATGATAGAGTAGCTGTTATTTAGTTGGAATCTGTTGGATGAGTCTATTCACCTACATGCTAAGCGTTCAATTAGATAAGGAATCCATTCATTTGCTAGGCCTTTTAGTCAGTTGGGGAAGTCCGTCTATCTGCTAGGCCTTTTTGTTGGCGAGGAAAGTTCATCTATTTGCCTACGTCTTGAAGCAGATAAGTTAAACTTACGTATCTGTTCGTTTGAGCTATTCAATTAATCTTGTCTTCTTTCTTTTCGCCAGATTTCCGATAATGATCTATTTATTTGGGCAATTGTCCATTTGATTTTTTATTTGATTTAGCCGAATCTTATGGTGTTAGGTTGATGGACTTCTTCTTGAGCCTTTGTAAGGCTTTCTTAAAGTAAGTTGAGCATAAGAAATAAATCACGCCAGAAATAAAGCATTATAATTATTATTCACATCCTTTCCCTTATGAATATGAAGTCACTATGCATGTCATCTCAATCGACATATAGCTAGCATTTTGTTATTCGAATTGAAATAATTATCCATATCCTCGTAAAATAATACCCTTAAGGCATTGTTTGAAGTAGTAAATGGCACGGATCGTTAAACAGTTGCTCCCTCCTTAACACGTGGCAAACTTATTTAGGTTAAGCCTAATAACACAACCAATTATAATCATATGATTTGTGAGCTTATGGCCACTAGTTGCAGTCATGCTAGTCAAGAGGTGCATATATCTTGATTCTTGAGGCAAGACCTAACATAATTAACTATTCCATCAAAGGTTCCTTTTCTCCCTTGTCACGACACAACCCAACTTCTAATCACAAGAAAATCCTTTGTTGCCAATAAAAGATCGTCGCTTCCTTCTAAATTGAAGCTTGTAATCACATGAAGCAAGTTAATTATAGTACTAGTTAAAAAAATCATGGTCATGAATAGGAGTGGGGCCAAGGGAGTAGGCACAGGCAATCACCCCCTAACTTTTCAATTTCTTTAGTTATATATTATAGTCTTTGGTTTTAGTTAATCATCTCATGTTTCTCCTCTTTACTCTTAGGTTGCTATTAATAAATATAACCTCTTTTGACTTCTCCCTCTTAAACTAAATTCTTGGCTTTGCTACTGGTTGTAATCGGGAAAGAGCAACCTAAGAACTCGATGAAAGAGGAAACTTTCCTTTTAAAAATAGATCCATAAGTCCACTCGAAAGCATTCAAGTTGAAGAAGCTAACAATTTTATAAGCTCAAATGAAACCACCTAGGATCTACCTAGGGATCCGGCAAAAAGACCCACGGAGCATGCCCACCAAGATCCAACAAGTAACAATTGAACAAACCTTTGTAGATCCATCAAAAAGTCCCGACACAGCTCTAGGCAAGAATGTCCAGGAAGATCAACCCTAGCAGGAGACTAGGGTTCTACTACCTGGGAGCAATCAATGCTTTTTATAATAAGGACTAATCCTTTAGAGCATACTTGCTTGGAAGGATTTTACGACCATAACGAACCACAATGAGTCCACATGTCAACTAGGTGTAGAAGTCCTAATCAGGTCTACAATCCTATTCAGGTCAATGGGTATTAGTAATCCTATTTGGGTCCTCTTTAGGTCCTACCTAGGGGTGTAAACGAACCGAACCTGAGTAAACTTACCTATGTTTGGTTTGGTTTGGTTCGATTAGAGTTTTTTAGGTTCGGGCTCGGGTTCAATTTAGGTTCATTAAGGAAAAATGAAGATGAGGTTTGGTTCCATTCATTTATTTTATTGGAAGGTTAGCTTGATTCATTTATAGTTCGTTTAGGTATAAAATTTGAAAATATTGTTAATTTTGGTTCGATTTCTCTTGGGTTCAGGTAAGAGTTCATTTAAGTATAAATTACTTGGCGGTGCTTTGTCATAAATGCAAGATGGACTCTTGTAACTTCATTTAGCTTACCTATATAGCATTGAGTAGAGTATTCAAAATTTGTAAATCATAATTCACTCCAAGTCCTAAAAAATATAAGCGAGAAAGAAAATACCTCTATAATCCACAAGTTAATGCATGTGTCATGGTATGGAACATAAAAAATTATGTGTATACCACATATTTTTGAATTTTATATATATATATATATATATATATATATATATATATATATATATATATATATATATATATATATATATATATATTCATCAAACTGTTAATGAATCTATCTTGTTTAAGTTTTATTTATTTGTTCAAATGAGCTTAAATCTAAGTTTAGGTTTGATTTGTTTATTTGCAAGTCGAATTTAAATCTCGTTTTTAACAAATTAGACATAAATGAATATCGAACCCAAGAATTTTTTGACAACCCTAGTCCTATCCAGCAAGATTTTAGAAATCAGATCAGACCAACTAGTTAAACTGGAAACCAGTGGAAAAATGGTTGAACTAGCCAATTTTTGCAAGGAAGACCAAAAATGGCATGAGTTGGCACAAACTCGGTTGAATTCGCCAAATCAAACTGCTAGTTCAACCACCTTCGTATATATTAAAAAAAAAAAGAAGCAAAGAACAAAATTCAAAACTAGACCGCAAGCACCTCTCTCATCCCCCTTTTGGACTCGACGACCAAAACCACCTTCCCCAAGTTTTCCTACACTTGACAAACCCTAACCCCTTGCCAACGTTGTTGTCTATCTTCCTTGCCATCATTGACCGATCAAACCATTCCTCCCCTTGTCAAACCACTGTTCCTTAAGGTCAGATCTCTTCTTCCTCTCTTTGGACCAACCATTGTCTTCGCCTTCCTCCTCCCCTTCCTTTGGCCATCCTCTTTCTTCCTCCTCCCCATCCGTCACTCATACTCCTCCCCTTCGCCCACTCCTGATCACCCACTATCTCCAACGCCTCCCCAACACCCCCCCAACCACTCCAACCACAACCAATCACCACCACCAATTGTAGACTCCCCTCCTAAGTACCATGAAAATTTTTATGTTGTATTTCCTGTGATATTTCCATTATTCTACTACATGAGGTTGAACAAGAGCAAGAGGTGTGGCGATCTCGTATGTGGAAGAATGCATGTTTGACATTCTTATTAATTCTTGATTTTCAATTGGAAGCTAGCAAGTAGTTTTTCATTGACAATTCTCTTCTTTCTTTGATCACTTGGAAATGTAGGCATTGACGTTGAAATCGACTTCAAGAAGGTGCTAGAGGATCGTTCGACTATAGGTGTACTGCTCTTAGTTATCAACCCTAGTTTAAGGTCCATGAGAAATTTACTGCTCTTACTTGTTTTAGATGCTTGGCACTTTTGATAGTCAGTCTAATTTTTTAATCATTGCTCTCCAAGTCCAATTTTTTAATCATTGCTCTCCAAGTCCATGGGTCCTATCTAGGTCTTAATTGATTCCTTTGCCGATTCTGATCAAGTCCAACGACTCATTCTTAAAGGATTCCTAACGAGTAAACCCATCACTCCACCCATTTAATTCAGATTAAGTCCAATCCAACTCAACTCGTTTAAACTTAACTCGGTTTGGGTTGCATTTGTATCCAATAGACAGGTTAAGTCCAAGTTGGTGTTAAACGAATCAAGTCCTTTTGATAGCCCTAAAAAAATGATCTTCAGCACACTCCTCATGGTACTACCCACATCAAAATAGAAAGTGGATCCCCTTGCTGACTCTCAACACACAAAACCCATTTTCTTCTAAAAATAGGCTACTTACCACTACACATCCCAAAGTCCTCACCATATACTCCCCTTACCAAAAAGTGGGCCCTAGTACATGGACAAGGGACTATCTATCCCCATTGTGAGACCCTCAAGCCTAGTGTGGTGAGGGAGATCCTTTAGCTAGATGTTTTCATGAGAAGTCGATAACCCTACTTTTAGGTTCATGAGAAATTTACCACTCTTACTAGTTTTAGATGCTTGGCACCTCCGATAGCCAATCTAATTTTTAAATCATCGCTATCTAAGTCCATGGGTCATATTTTGGTCTTAGTTGATTCCTGTGTGGATCTTGATTAGGTCCAAAAGTTCATTCTTAAAGGAGTCCTAATAAGTAAACTCGTTACTCGACCTATTTAATTCAAATTAAGTCCAACCTAACTCAACTCGTTTAAACTTAACTCAATTTGGGTTGCATTCAAGTCCAATAAACATGTTAAGTCCAAGTTGTGGTTAAACGAATCAAGTCCTTATGACAACCCTAACAAAAATGATCTTCAGTACACTCCTCACCATACTGCCCTCATTAGAACAGAAAGTGGGGCCCTTATCCAATTCTCGACACACAAAATCCATTTTCTTCTAAAAAAGAGGCTACTTTCCAATACATGTTCCAAACTCTTCTCCTTACCAAAAAGTAGGCCTCATTGTGTGGATTAGGGACCGTCCCTATCGTGGGAACCAGAAGCCCTCTGTGGCGAGGGGAATCCTTGAGCCAGTTGTCTTCACAAGAAGCTGGGAACCTTAATTTTAGGTTTATGAGAAATTTATTGCTCTTACTTGTTCTAGACAGTTGGCACCTTTGACAGCCAGTCTAATTTTTAAATCATTACCATTCGAGTCCATGGGTCCTATCTATGTCTTAATTGATTCTCGTGTGGGTCCTAAGTGTATCCAAATGTTCATCCTTAAACGAGTCCTAACACGTAGACCCATTACTCGACCTATTTAATTTAAATTAAGTCCAACCTAACTCAATTTGTTTAACCCTAACCAAGTTAAGTCCCAATTGAAATTAAACGAATCAAAAACCATTTGACAACCCTAACAAACAACCTTTAGCACACACCTTACCGTACCACTCTTATTAGAACCCTCCTTCGAATAGAAAGTGAGGTCCTTCCCTAGCTCTCAACACAACAACCATCTTATTCTAAAAGATAAAGAAAGAGAGAAGGGTTACCTTCCACCACACTTCTCAAACTCTTTCTTCCTACCACCAAAAAAAAAAAAAAGTGGGCCCCGATGCGTGGACCGGGGACCGTCTCCGTCGTGGGACCCACGGGCCTTGTGTGGTTCGGGAGGCGGGACCCCTCACGAGCAGGCAGCCGGTACACGAGGGGGGAAGGTGCAATATACGCCCCCACACACCCTTCCTCCACGAAAAACCAATCCGCGCATTTTTCCAGGGACGTGAACGCAAAATCTCCCCTCCTACCCCGTTCCTTGCAAAAGGGCAACTCAGCCGGCCACGTGACCAGATGGCACCACCGCCAACGCATACGAAGAAGAAGGACGAGGAAGTCCAAGGCGGTGTACTACTCCTCCATTTAAACACCACCACCCCCACCCCACCACCACCACGCGTCACCTACGCCACCCCACGACCATCGTTCTCTCCGCCGACACCTCACCTACATATACATACATACATATATATATATATTCACAGCCTTCACCCTTCAACAGGGAAGGCAAATTAAGGGACCACCACTCTCTCTCCGTCTCCCCTTGTTTGGCGTTCGTATGATGTGTTTGGTGTTCGTGTGCGACGAGGAGGAGAGGGTGTTGGGCACGCAGACCGCCCCCGGCAACTGCCCCTACTGCGGCGGGGCGGTGATGGCCACCGACGTGGAGAGGCAGTGGAGGCTCTGTTTCCTCCCCCTCTGCTTCAAGACCAAGAGGAGGTTCTCCTGCACCCGCTGCTCCCGCAAGCTCGTCCTCTACCCTTAGATGGGTTCTCCTCGTTCCCGTTGCTACTCTTCTAATTTTCTTTTCCTTCCCCCGGCCCTCACCCACATGGTAACCTGTGAATGAATGAATGGATGAATTAATGGTGTTTGATAATAAAAGTGGAGAGCTTTTCTTTCTGGGTCTACTTTGTTGGTGGGGATTTGCCATGGCTTAGTTGGTGTTTCGTAGTTTTCTTCTTCCTTTTCTTTGTTGGGATTTTACTTTGCTTGTTGATATCTATCTGAGAAAGGAAAAGTCAAAGTATGGATTTTGGAGTGCTAGCTTTCCTTTTGCTGTGATATGTATGGAGATTTGGCCTTTTCTTGGTCACCTTGGAGAACTCCGATTCTTGAACGCTGGAGGTGTTATTGGGAGATCCATCTTTCGAGACCATATCAGTTGAAATTGCAAGGGAATTTTATAAATTGGGTTTGTTTTTGTTGGTTGGTTCCTGAGAAGGGATCGGTTCCGGAACTCTCCGGTGCTGCGAGGAGATGCGTTGCGGGTTAGATGGAAAATATTCCAGCGGAAAAGAATGTGAGAGGAAAATAATAGATAATAGGAGGTTTGGTGGGTACGTTTTACGTCGTTTTCGAATAGCCTATGATTTTTCTTTAAGTTACAGATGCGATCTTTGCGTTGATTTGGATCGAATTAATCTTTCTTGGTGGAGGAGGGACCAACAGTGACAACTACATTCTTTAGCGTGGGTAGAAGCAGGAAAGAGTTTTAATAAAATATGATAGGGTTTATTTTAGCTACTCAATCATCAGACGATTATTTTCTCCTCCTCGGCTACAGTGAGATCTACTACGGCATTTGAGCTCGCCCCTATTCTGGTCATCCTTCCCCCTCCAATGGTCCATAAGCTATTTTTCATGTGCTCAACTTGGCACACGGAGGTTTGGGTTGTCTTGAGAGCTTCAGAGGGAGTTGGCAGTCATGGCGTTCTTGCACTATGCTTTTCAACTCGCATTCAAAACCTACTAAAGATCTTACGGCCACGGTAGAAGCCAAACATAATGCAATCAGGTGATCTACACCAGCCTCAGGTCGCCAATCATCCCAATCTCATGGGGGTCATCAACTTTCTCTTGGGTAAAGTTGGTCGTCATCCGAGTATGGAGCAATGCTACCAAGCAAAATTTTATAGTTGGATGCATTTCTTTTGTCTTTGTTTGTTTTTTTGATTTTGGTTGTTATAGTATTTGGTCTTAAGTTTGTATTCACCCTTTCTGGAGTCTGAAGTTTCTCCACTGGGGAGCAGCTGAGTTCTCCTCTTTGAGAGTTAGGCCCCCTTTGGTTGACGGGTTGTTCAAGGGATGTCCCAAAGTTAGAGAGATAATCAAGGGATAAATTTCAAAGGAGATGCGACTTCACCGATTCTATTAAACCAATGTCAACATCTATTAAAATATGCCACTACTTATCACATCCCTCTTAGGTTGCGTTTGGAAGGAGACAGTGGTTTACTTGGATAGAATTGAAGTAAAATAAATATAAGAAGTTATTTGGTTGGTAGGATTGAAATAATTGATAGGATTATTAGTGATTGGTATGTTAGTTTTGTGAGAGAGAAGAAAGAGTTATTAGATTTTGATTTGATGGATTGTAATTATTGGATATTATTTTTTGAGTTATATGTGGAAAAAAAAGATATTAATGGATCTCGTGACTAGTGCCTCGGAACTCGCACCCACCTCCCCCTAACCTTCTCCTAACCCCCCTCCAATCCTTTATATCGATTGATATAAGGCTGCCAAATGCAACCTTAGATAAATATCGTACATAACTTATCCCATTTTAATTCTATCTTACCACTAACTACTCCCGTAATCAAACTCAACCTCAGTGCTCCCTTCCTTCTCTCTCCTGTCAAGGGTTATACTTCCCTACACATCCCTTGGTGAGATGTTAAGTGGAGGATTTTGCATAGGAAATGACATCGCTTTCGTTATCTCTACCTTGATACATCTCCTTGCTGGAGAAGGCTCCGTGGCTACTTACAAGTTGTCTAACCTTATCCTCCTCTCTCAATTGTTGAGATATTCTTGATTCTAACCTTTCTTGCTTTATCTTCTCCTTGTAAGTACTATAACTCTCATCTACCATCAACAAGTCATTACTGTGTCCCTAGACATGCTAGAGATTGCTTGTGGAGCTGGTCAAGCTAGCGTCGTGCAGGGTGGTCTATCTTGCCACTGTTATAGCTCGTCAATAACCCCAATCTACTTCATTGTTGATGAAGATGTGCACGTAGTTAGGCCTTACACGTTGCAAGCCGACACCCAGACAGCTCTGTAACTTCTAGCTGCAATTCTTTGGAGGTTGTGTTATTTCTTTTGCTGATGACTCGTTGTCAAAAGCATGAGTTCCATCTGGTAGAAGTTTAAAACTTATAGTTGGATAAAATTTAGGAAATCTTAGGATTCATTTGAATGTGAGACAAATAGAGAAACATTCCTCCTAGAAGGACTTGGGTACTATTTATAAGAGATCGAACTATTTATCACTTTTATTAACGTTTGAATCAAATCATTTCATTACATCATGTCAATATCAAGATATATTAAAAAATATCCACTTTAACATAACATATCTATTAAAATATATTTACCATATCACATCAACTCACTCATACTTATATCTTAATATTAAACAAATATACACCAACATTACATCCATACACCAATTATTTTATCCTACTATTTATCCCATCACTTATTCCACCACCTAAAGAAACACTACCCTCTACTTATCTTACCCCTATTGTATTTTATCTCACATCTAAATGCAATCCTAAAGGTTGAAACTTATGAGATAAGTGATTGATTAGTGGGGTGTAATGTGATGCTTGCATTGATATATTATTATTTATTTTTATTTGTATTGGGGGTAAGTTAGTAGGATAAATGTGATAGGTGAAAATTAATATGTTAGCGGAGATAGATGTGATGGGTGGGAGTGGGTTAGTAGAGATATATAGATATAATTGATAAGGGGTAGATATAATGAGTGAAGCAAGTTAGTAGAGGTAAATGTGATAAATACTTGTAAATGTGATAAGGTAGGAATGATACTTAAGTACCGTTCACATATTGTAGCATGTATGGATGAAATTTATATGAGATAAAATCTAATTAAGCTAGTCTATGGGGGGGGGGGGGTGGGGTTAAGAAGGTAATGTTAAAAAATATAAAACATGTGTCAATATTCATTTCTGTTTAGTTGCAGAGTGATATTAACTTCAGTTTCTATTTATTTGAACTAGTGTTAAGTTATAGTGTTAATCCTTGTGTTATCTTCTTCAATTGATGTTAATGCCAATTTCCGATGAATAAGATTTGAGTGCCGGAGAAGTTACGAAGTTAACATTTGTTTCCTTGACATCCCTTCAGAAGTGGTGTTAGCAAAATTAATATTAAGAACCTTTAACTTGAATTTTCACCAAATACATACGAGTTAATCACTCAAATAAATGAATGTTAATCCCTCTTTTAAAAAGATTAACATGCCAAGTAAATTAACCCCAAATTGACACCAAACACCGCGTATGATTTTTCCCTCGTGTAAAACGCGTTGATAGGTGCTTTCGTTGGTCATGGTGACCAACTGTTTCGTTTTACTTATTTTTAGCTCCGAGTTCCTCTTTTGTCTTCTTATCCCTCGCTAACTTTGCCCCGTGAGTTTGGTCAAGGGAGAAGATAAAAAACACCAAGGAGACCTCTGATGGAGATCTAGACTTTCTGGAAATGTCTCCGTTGGAATCTCACTCCCTTCCTTGAACGGAATAGCTTCGCTACGAAGTTTCCTTGGACTTGGAATCAAATTCTTGCCGGAGATTCCCGGAATATCTTAGAAAGGTCAGGGCATGGGACCCCTTTTCTCCTGTTGCGTTTTTGGTTGGTTGTGGGGGGAATCTGACTTCTATTCTCTCTCTCCCCTCTGGGATGTCGAGAAAAAACGTCAGCACGTGCTCAGGCCATTTGCCGTCCTTGACGAGGTTATAGGAATTGATTTTGATGGTAGCTGAATTAAGGACGATCGATTTAAAAAAAAAAAAAAAACTAAGTATGATATATTTATTAAAAATTATGGAGAGTTCATGCAACGAGGAATGTAGACATCTGGAATACCGTCAGAGAACCGGAAACCACAGAGATTGTGGACCAGAGATTGTGGACTCTACACTTCTGTGCAATCCAGTGGGCTAAACTATTGAGATTTCTAGGGATAACTTACAACCAGCCTCATTCGTAAAGATTAGATTTCTAGGGATAAACTTACAACCAGCGTCATTCGTAAAGATTAGATAAGATATACAACTTTCTAAAAATGGTGGAATAAGTTTGGTAAAGGGGATAACTCTACGAAATAAGTAGAAAAATAAAAAATGAGTGGAATAAAATGATAAATAAATGAATTAGTTCGTTTGGTTATTTTGATCAATTAAAATTATTTTACACAAAAAAATAGAATAATTTTACCTCTAATTAAGTCACACTAAAGCCGGTGCAGGTTGGGGGGGGGGGAGGGGGGGGTTGTGCCAAACAAGACCTATACATCAAGGCCCAATAAGCAAGATGTATAAAATCCCTTTCATCTCGATCACCGAACAATGCCCGAAAATTGTCTAGAAAGTCCCAATGAATTAAACAAGGAATACACCTGACGAGACGCTTTATCCATCTAATAAGTTGACAGACAACCTGGGATAGTTCCGCGTGAATGAGTCAAAGTGGCACATTCTTGTTTAACGGATATACCAGGTGGCATAAGCCTTTTGTCTACCTGGAAAGCCAAGCGGGCAACCTCCTTTCTCCGTCTCAACAGCCAGGCAAGTAACTTCTTCTGTTCGATTGCTTAGAGAATGATAGTTACAGGCAATTAATTCCATGTTCCTGCATTCATCGGCAGCATGACATCATGACGGTTATTTCCGCATGACTATTCTTTTGATTGTAATTACTACTACCCGAGAAGGTATGCCGTTACGTGTGTTACATGATCTTCAACAAATAAATAACCGATGTCCCACCTAAAGGGGGGACACACACGCACAGAGAGAGAAAGTTGATACTTTATACTCAAATTCAAAGTTAGTGAACCAAAGAGTAGCCTTACTCTCCCCATATGTACACCATTTTCAATGGAACTGTGTAACCAAATCTCCCTTCTTTCTTGTGTGCTCGATTAATTGCCTGATTCAACTATTTGAACGGACCTACTCCCCCTATTTCGAATCCTAATAGGGCCCAATTAAGTAGGCTCGACCAGGTGTGTTAAGTATTTAACCCACCTTAACCTGGCAACCAAACAGGCTGCACGCCTAAAAATGTAGCTTTGCAGTCGGTTAAGAAAATGATTGGTTCTTGTCCGTTCATTGATCAAGCCTTGGGTATCCTTTACAGCATCCAACAGAATATACACCTTCACCTTGGTAGGCATCACAAGAATTGTATTTACAAACTAAAACCCGGCCAGAAAACCTTTTCCTTCATCAAACATGTAGCAGCACCATAAGAATAACTTGTGTCACAAGCTGCATCAACAGAAGGTGTATAATTGTATACTGAAAAGATATGAGGTAATGGAAGAGATTCCAAACTACGTGGAGAAGCGGAGGTTAATCCATCGTGTGCAGGAATAGAAGTAATCCAAGTAGAATAAAATCTAGCAGCAGATATAGCATGTTTAAAGATTTTATAAGCGCCCGTTTCCTTCTTTTCAAAGACAAGCTTGCATTTGGCAAACCAAACTGCATAAAAACAGCAACCCTGCATAGATCTTCGTCTTCGTAACATTTTATAATATGATTTGGAAAAAGGTTAAAAGTCTTGATCAGGATGCCAACCCAATTTGAACCACATTGCTTTAGCCGAAGAACATTCATAAAATAGATCAGACAGGCCACACGTAGGACATAGGCCATCCAATTGCAAACACTTGTAAGATGACATCCGACTGCTAATGCATTTATAACAATTTTGCAAATAAAAATTTTGATTCCTGGTGGGGTTTTGGAGACCTGAATTCTTCTGATAAGCTTGGTCCTAGGAACTGGTAGGTAGACTTGAGAGCTAAAGAGTCCCTCCCTTCTTACACGGTTGCCAATGTGTACAATCTTGCCTAGCTCTATCCAGAGTGATGGGAATATTTTTAATTGCATGTGCTACATCTGTAGCGAAAAGTTTGTCAATTAGATCTAGTTTCCAACATCTGCCTTTGCTGATCAATCAGGCTTTGCACTTTAGAGACACTGTAATCTGAACAATGATTGGGAAAGATGGGGGATTTTATACCTGGAATCCAGCTGTTAAACCACACATTTATGCGTGAGCCATCACCAATCTTCCAGACATGTTCTTTACAAAGATACGGCTTAATGAGATTAATACCCTTCCAGAAAGTGAACCGGTGGGGGCTGCATCTGCCAGACAAAAAATCTGAACTAGGAAAGTAAATGCTTTTGATGTTTTTAAATACAAGCAAATAATCCCCAAGTAATAGTCTCCAGCCCAGCTTCGTGAACAGAGCTAAATTATCTGAATGAGAGCTTCTCATTTCCAGCTAATGGGTCTGGAGGCCGTCGTCAAAGCCATCGGAGGTCATTAAAAAAATTTGTATGGTGTGGAAAACAAAAGAGTCAAGAATATTAGAAATAGGCAAGCACCCACATGAAGATTGGCAATCTAGTTCTACTTGATAACGGTGTACCTCTGAAAATGAGATTTAACCTTCAATATTCACTATGTATGGAATAATATATATAAAAAAATAATATAATAGTCATTTGTATTTCCTTTGGGGTGCTGCCCTTGGGTGTGCCTCTCATCATGTACATTAGGGGCCTTTTTGTAGAGTACCAAAGTGAGCGATTATACTTTTGAAGAAGTGTAACCACCAAGATAGTGAGGTTTGACCCGCGTAACCACCGAAGAAGTGGAATGGACTCTAGTCGCCTCACCTTCTAGAGCAAATTGGGATCCGATAGGTCCGATCACAAGTCATTTGGCCTTATTTTTGTGAAGATAATGTCTTCCCTCATCATCAATCCCCCAAGATGCTTCGGAGAGATGATTTTATTCCCGGAAATAATATGCAATTTCCTTCGCCCGCCTTGCTCGTCCCACCAAAAGGCTCTTGCATGGCTGTGTAATTTTTCAGCAGTAGTTAAAGTTGTTCGACCAGCTTGTGTCAGAGATAGTAAACCTTTCAGCCTTGGAGAGTTTTTGTTGATCATATCCAATATCTTCTTTCCAGCCATTCTATTAATTTTAATTTCTATCTCCAATTAGAGCACCTAAGGTATAACTCTTTTTCAAACTTATTATGAATCTATAAGATATTTTTAATCATCTGTGATGATCATCATGGCAATCAATACCAAAGAGAATAGATGGGTTCTTATAGTTGTTCTTTTGTCCCGAGATACAACAATAATATGAGAGGATCTTCTTGACAAGCCTCGCTTCATATTCAAATGCCTTGGCATAGATAATAGTGCCATCAGCATAGGCTAAAATACCAATTGGAGGGGCATCTTGATACCACTATGAAGACTAACTTTGTGTATTTTGTCAATCAATCTTGCCAGCAGCTCAAAATCGATAATAAATAGGAAAGCTGATGAGGGACATCCTGGTCTTAGTCCCTTATCAGGGTTAATGGAGCCCACTAGAGAGCCCTTTATTAAAGATTGCATATGTTATTGAGGATAAGAAAGAGATAATGAGTTTTATTATAACTCCAGGGAAGTTCAGCTGCAAAAGCACATCTTTAATAAAGTTCCAATTCATTTTATCAAAAGCTTTCTCTATACCGATCTTTACGAACATGGAATCTTCATTGTACCTTCTCTTAAAGCTTGCATTTCCTTTTCATACAAGGAAAATTTTATTGACAATGATGATCTTGTTTTTTAAGAAAGCATTGTGTGGTAGGGTGTACATGGATCAAGTTGGAAGTAACTCAAATATAACCCATAATTTACGAGTTAGGATTTTCTCTGATCAACTTAACCCATAAAATCAAGTTGGGTTGAGAAGTTATTAGTTAGTCAAAATTTATGTTTATTTTTTATATGTCTTTTTTATTGAATAAAAAAATTTTAAATTTATAAATAACTTGTATGTTATAACATAATGAAAAACTTATATATATATATATATATATATATATATAAAAGAGAAAATAAAGGCATACCTTATGAGCAGCGTGTCAGGGAAAGGTTGGCAGGTCATGAGAGGAGTAGCGAAACAAACGAAGGTGTTAATGATCTTTTATGATTATTCCGTTTTTTTCTTGAAAACTAATTCCACATAATTCAAGTATACTGTAAGGTACGTTTGCTTGTGGGGATTTCTTTTACGGAATAACTCCAATATTTTATGGTACAATAGGGGAGTTTCCATGAGATAACTTTATTTTTGTATTTGGTTGGCTTCGGAGGGGAGTCATATGATAAGATGCACACATTAATGTTTGGTATGTATTTGGTGACTGAGGAAAAGATAATTGGGTGGGAAAAAATTATCGATGATATTCAGTTCAGATGTAAAATCATAAGTGATATTTAATTCAGATGTAAAAATAATCTTGATATTTAGGTTTGAATGAATAAGTGATGACGTAGGATCACCAAATCTATGATTTAAGAAAAATAGATGATCACGTGTCCTTTTTGCGGTGAACGTTGCAAGAAATATTGCATATTTCTTTACATTTTTGCAAAGCGAAATGGGGTCAAGCAGTGTGGGTATAAGATTCTCACGCGCATGCAGGTCATCATGTATAATGGGGGGTGCGTTAACGCACCCTATCACATCAAGGGTTGACTTGACAGCAGCAAGATAAGTTGAGGGATAAAACCCATTCCACCTCTCTCGTGGAATGCATTTTATCTGAAGATTTCCATTATCTATCAGATAGATTTTGCTAAACACGGGACATCCCGCGCTATCCCGAGAACCAAACACTGCGTAAGGGTGAGGATTAGATTATGATTCTTTGTGTTTGTTCTTTTATTATTTTTAAATTGCATGATATATCTATATACTCTAAACTAATAACTTGCAGCCAAAAATTAGGGAAATGTAGATACTAATGCAAAATGTGATCCGAGGGAATTTGTGGGTGTTGTTCTCATGATTTACATAGTGTTGTGAATGTGGGCTCATTTGCTAGTTGATATTTAATGTAAGGAAACAAAAAAAACATAAGGTTTATTACGTAGTGAACTTTACCACATTCAAAAAAAATATCACACTACTTTAACCTAAAATGCAAAGGTAATCAACTTTCTGTGACATGTTAATCAATCACTTCACAATAAAATGTTGTTATCGGGTTTTTATCCCCATCAACGGCGTCAAAAATATGAAGCAATCGACCACGGTTTTTATAAAAAATCATCATTGTTATAGTATATGTCACAAATACAAACCATTGTCGTGTCAATTTTATTTAATTAAATATAAAGCGATTGACCACAGTTCGTATAAAAAATCGTCATTGTTGTAATATATGTCACAAATACAAACTGTTATTGTGTCAATTTTATTTAATTATAAAATTTTTACTAGTTTATTCCAGGTCGTTCACTATGAGATAGTTATTGATATACATCACTCTCTAAGTCCAATATTATTTTTTAATTCCAAAAAGATTGGTTTTATGTACAACTATGAATGAATGAATTAACGAATGAATGAACTAAACTAATTTATGTACAAAAGAATGTATTGAAATGCTTGTAAATATATATATACAAACAAGCATCAAACACTATAATTAAATACTATATACTATCTATTTATAACTTATAATACTAGTACTTATATATATGTATACAATAATAGGTAATAATGTATGCTAGACTAACTTAACTTAATATACTAATATATACAATAACATATATAGTATGTACAACGACATATAAAAACGTCGCTAAACCTTAGGAAAAGCTATGTACAAAAGCTAAGATAAAAACTAAGGTCTATAGTGATACTTATTCTATCTACAGTGATGGATTAGTCTGTTACTAAAGCTATATGTTATTTATATACATATATAGCTCAAACATATGTTATACTACGTATACTTATTATACAGATACTTATTATTTACAGTATACTTATATATATACATATACACTATATACACATATACAAGGCACACGGTCATACTTCTTCTTCTTTGTTCTTCTGTACTTAGCCATTTCTTCTTCTTTGTTTTCCTTCTTAATCCCTCACTAACCCACACTTACTACAAAAATTAGGTTTTAGGTTGGCGAGCGGTCTTTTTGACGGATACACAACACCCTTTCGAGTGGGACCAGACCTCTACTAAGACCGCCCTGATTTGTTAATTAGCCTCTTAATTGCGGTTTAAGCTCATTAATGGGCTCTTTCAAGCCCACACATAGTGTCAAGCCCCCTGCCCACACCACACACTAATCACACATCACAGACCAATGCTTGTAACATATGCTCGAAAGGGGTATATGGTTTGCTTGAGCTCAACGCGTGTCGACTGGTGAGAAGAAAATAGAAATACAATTTATACTGCTCTATGCTTTCTCCAATGCTCGATGTGGCGCTATCTTAAGCACCTCATAGGCGCTGTTGTTAGCGTGTGATTGTGTTTATTTGAGGTTTTTGACCCTTGATTTAAGGGTTATAAATTTTTAAAATTAAAAATTAAATTATATGATATTAAAGTATTTACATAGGACTACATAATTGTATAATTTATTTACAAAATTAGTTACGTTTATTATATAAATAAATTAGTTAAAGTTTACCGTTTATTTATACTGTTTATTAGGTTTTATTTCTTAATTACATGTAAATTAGTTAATGGATGGTCTAATTGACCCTGTACAGTATTAATATACATATTTAAGTATTTAATACATATTTTTATTGTATTTTAAAACATTTATTTTGATTTATTTACATTTAAATACCTATTTTCAGGTCATTTTACATATAAATTAGGTTTAATTAGTATAATACATTATAAATTTAGTTAAATTAGCTTAATTTACTTAAAATACATTAATATAAATGTACAGTATAAGTTAGTTCAGTTATAACTTAAATTACTAATTTATTTTAATTTAATCTAATAACTTAGCTAGTAAATTAATAAATTAATTATTTATTCTGTATACATAATTAAATTATGGTACAGGTGTAGTAAGGTACACTATATATACATATATGTGTATGTATAGTATTAGTAGTAAATATGTTTATTTATAGGATTTTACTAATTTACTTAGAGTATAATACATATAAGTTAGTATAGTTAATAAATAATTATATAGATAAGCTATATACATAATAAGTTATCTTAAATACTTAAGTTACATTATATAACACATACATAAGTTATATATACATATTATATATCTATTGTACAATATATACATTTATAACTTAGTATAAAGCTTCTACTTACATGTATAAAGATAGTATACAAGGTTTTTTGGATATTTTTAGAGTTTTTTCACATTTTATGGGTTTTATATGTTTTATAGAGGTAGAGGTGAGAGAGAAAGAGAGAGGTGAGAGAAATGAAAATATTTTTGATGTTTTTATAGTTGAGTTCTTTTATTAAATTTCAAGGTATACTGAACCGTTGGCTAGTATGTTCTACCAAGCCAGGGGTTTAGAATACCATGAAATTTGGTATATATTTAAAAATATACCTAATCCTCACCAAGATATGTTTATTTTATTTTATTTTATTTTTATACTATTTTTATTTATTTACAAAGTGAGTTCATTCTAGGCCTAAAAGGGGTTTTCAATGAGAACCTAAGGCCTAGAAAACCTTTCTAGTGGTTGGAAAAGAAGTCTAAATAGTTGAAAACATCCAACACACTATAAAAGAGATATTTGATCAGTTAAGCTCATCTTCTATTTTAGATTCCATCAATTTCTAACATAGGATAGTTAGGTACTCATTTCAGCTGACAATGTATGATTAATTGAAATTACAAGCAATTGGCATGCAATTGTAAGACCTATATCAGTACAGGAATGCTTGTACCCAATATACAGAACATATGGCACATGTTAGCTATTTTAAATAATTAAACCTAAGCCTACTATCCCTATGATCCAAATCATCTAGTCGACAACAGGTGCAGCAGTGATGTTGTTGAACTCCAACAGAACAGCAACAGCAATCTGCAGCAACAGTTCAGGGATTTTCCAAACGTCCTTAATGCAAATCAGACGTCTTAACTTAATTCAAATCCTTACTGCAGTATGTCCAGTAATCAAAGAAACCATCTGTAGCAGGTCTAAACCTCCAATTCAGTAGATCAGACTTCAAGTTTAGTATGAATTATCCCAGATCAAACTTGAGACAGTCTGGTCAGGGATAGTTCATATCCAAATTCAGGTCATGATTTGCTGAATTAACACCAACTTGTATCAAATTTGGGGTCGAAACATTTATAGAAATGTAGCTGTTGAAGCAGCACTTTGATGTGATTGGCTGGGATTCAAAACACACAGAAAATCTTCTAAAATTCTGACGATGACTTAAACTACATAGAAATCATTCTCGGAAGTTCAACTCTAAATCAAAGTCCCTTGTCAACATTTTCTTTCCAAATCAGAGATAAATCTACAGATCTAACACCTTCCTAATGCTATAGACAACATGTAGTAGGTGTTGAAATCAGTCCATTAAATTTAGTTTGAATCCCAATGTGTTGAAAACCTTAAGGGATATTAAGAATCCCTTGGGTAAAAATTAGATTCTCAAAAACAGTAGAAAAATTCTGGGTAGTGCCTCCAATCAACAAAGTTGATTTTCGTAGGCTCTACCATACATTCAAAACCATGAAATCCCCACTCATAACAAATCTGATCATGGCTCATCTGAGAAAAATTCTTCATTAGCATAATCTCAGATTCACGGTCATGCTAATCCATTCAAGAATAAATCGATTCACTTGATCAAAAATCCTTAAAAACCCAAATGATTCAAAATCTCGTGATCTTGCGTTGAAATCCAAATCAAAAATTGATCAAGCAAATTGATTCCATCTCAAATCAGATCAGGGGTCTTTGTGAACAAACTGAAGTGAGTGAAGAGACCCCTAGGTGGATTTGAGTGCAAATCCTCATCTCAAAGCTCGCAAGCAATGGAATGGGGATTTGACTCCAAATGGATGGGTGGATTGCGGATTAAAATACGAGGAAATCAAGAAGCGAAATGGAAACATGTAGGGGGAGAACATAGTGATTAGTGAATGGAGGAATTCGTCTCCTCTGATCTGAAATGATCAAAGGAGGTGAAAATGTGAATTTCTATACTAACTCTACTCCTAAGCTACACTATAGTCATGCATTAGATCAGGCCTAATCTACGTCTAAATTCTACTGCTAAATTACTTTAGTTATCACTATAATTAATCTTGAAAGCAATAAATCTGATCTAAGAAAGCAATAAAAACCTAACTATCAGAGGAAGGGGACTCTCCTAGATACAAAGCAAGAGGCTAAGGAGGATGAGATGGGAGAAGACCTCCAGCGGATGAAGGTGACTCACATGGGCCAGCAACCGGAGACTAAAGGCAATGAAATTGGGGAGGAAAGTGGCCTTTGTCACCGACCACCGAGGAAAGGGGGAAAGTTGCTGGAGGGAGAGACGAAGGGATCACTCAGGTGGGAAGTGACAGATCCCTCGCACACGCGGTTGTGGAGCTCCTTAAGTAGAGCAGACAGTGAATCAGAGCACCGTGGTGGTGCGATTAGGCTCCTAGGGCATGGGCGATGGCGATTTGAGGAGAGCGCGTGCCAATTCAAATCACAAAGCAGCCGTTGGATGGGATCTGGGTGAGGTGGTGATCGCATGCGTCGATTTGCGTGAAGCTTCCAATCAAGGTGAGATACAGATCGAGCGGGGTGTAGAGAATCAATGGCTAGGATTTCTCATGTTCTTGCATGCTACATTGCTCACGCAGCTGCAGGTGTGCGCAGGTTCTGTTGGTGTTTTTGCAGGTAAAGTCCCTTGGTGAAGGGGTAGAGAAATTATGCAGCATCCCATAAGTAGTAAAGAATAAATTCAGAGTAGTCCTTCTGGGCATGGAAAAAGGTCCTTGGCTAGTTTCTATGAATGAAATGTAATGTACTAAAGACCTAAATGTAAATCTTTAAGTACAAGGCCCTAATGATGTCCAAATACACCCAAGTTTTTATAGAAGCTTAATTGAACATTTGGGAAGTTGATTATACTTTTGATTTAAACTTTTAAACTCATTTGTGTGTTTAATTTGCACTTGGATCACCATTTAACCTTATTTAAAAGAATATCTCATTTAATGACCTAATTATGCATTTTTAACACAAAATTAATGTTTTAGGTCTTTTTCTCTATTTCCTACACTTAACTCTTTGTATGAGTTAATTTGATAGTGTTTAACCTAGTTTCTAGCTTAATTTAGGCGATTTAGCTATTATGAGTCGCAACTCATCAACAGGTGATAAATAACTTTACACCGGTGAAAAATTATTCTGAGTGATTTTGCACTAATGATAAATTATTGTAAGATATTTTTGTACCGGTGAAATCTCATTTTGCATCGGTGCAAAACTATTCCAAAGGTGGCTTCACCTGTGGAAAGTGATTTTGCACCCATGCAATATAATTTTGACCTATGAGTTTAGGATTTAAGGTTTAGAGTTTAGGTTTATGGAAAATGATTTTATATATAAGAAGTGATTTTTCACTTGAAATGTGATTTTCTACCTTAGGGTTTAGGGTTTAGCTTTGCACTAAAGACTAAACCCTAAACCCTAAGGTGGAAAAATCATCTTTTAAGTATAAAATCACTTGTCATAGGTGAAGAAATACGTGGAATTTAATTTTGCATCTGTGTATCTTAATTTACATCCATGTAAAATTATTTTGAAGGGGAAAAGTGATTTTGTACCGGTACAAAGTAAGATTGCACCAGTGCTAAGTAGTTCTGAAGGTGATTTGAGTGGTTTGCACCCGTACAAAAGTGATTTGTTGGTGATTTCAACAGTGGTGGACCCCACCGTGGGTTAGTAACTTTTTCAATAAAAAAAATATATCAAGTGAGGATCACATTAAACTACTGTGCGATAACTTTTGCGTCAGATTTTACGTAACGACCCGATTCCCGAATCCCTACGAGACACGAGAATCGGACCGACTCAACTAATCCCAAGACCCAGTCGTCCAACGAGAAAGTAACCAAAAGAGCAGTAAAATAAACCACATTCACCATGTATATAACTAGCAGTAACAAAATATAGCAGTAAAGGAAAGAAACACTACAGTATACACCACCACAACAGTAGAGAAATAAACATAAATATGAACATGAAGTTTACATTAAAGAGAGTATAAGGAGCAACAAAAAACTACTCACTACAGTGGAAAGAAGGTACAGAAAGTACTATAGGTAACCCTACTGGACCCTACTAGGCCCAGCGCCCTTTGCAGCCGCTGACTCTGGCTACTCAACACCTGGTCTTGAAAAGGTAACAAGGGTGACACGTTAGCGAAACACTGAGTAGAGTGGCAACAAAAGGCTAAAAGAAGCAATGGAGTGGACAGTAGCTGTTATATTTTTACTTTCTTTATTTATGTCTTTCTATTTTCACTATTAATTTATTTCTCAAATCCTTCTCTTGATCTTGAATGTTCCTCATGAGAACGATCTTGATTGCAGTCTTTTCCGAAAAGTAGAAGTAACACGTGGTGATCTCCTAGCCGAGAGAGTCCCCCGTGGTGGTCCTACCCTCAGTCAACCACCCTAAGGTCGCTGACAGACATAACAGTGACTACGGCACGCGCGATAAGCGCACTGGTAGTTACCCCGCACTGGCACGTGGTTAGTCGTTTCTGTTAACGGGTGCACCCAAAGCACAGCACGGAACCAGTATAGGGTAGAGCCCTCTCAGTAACAAGGGTCCAACCCCTCCACAGTAACCAAACAGGGGTCTTTCCCCCTCACAGTCCGCGCACCCTCGCCTGACTACCCTGATTTTCCCAGTGGGCCTAACAAGTCGGTGTAGGAGAGCCAGCAGAACCCCAGGGCCCGTGGGGTAGCTAGTACTCTCCCTACACTAGTAGCTCTCCTCGGTACTATGTACATGAGGGCCAAAAGTCGGTACAAAGTGGCAAGACCTAACCCCGGGTCCCTGGGGCGGCTAGCTCCGCTCTGCACTAAATAGGGGGATAGTCGCTTTTCTTGGTACTCCGTACTCAAGGGCCAGCTCACTTCCCCAATTCTATTCCATTTCCTTTACAGGAGTTCTACTCCTAATTCCCCGTAGGGTTCAAGCTCTTTTAACTTAGCTAATTTAGGTTTCACCGTTCCAGCTTTACGTTCATACAACCCATTTTCTCAATCATACTTATTCATTCATAACAGGCAGCTGTTAACCAATTTACAGGCAGTTATCATTTCCTTTCTATTACTCCAAGACTGCAATATTTATATATTCAACTAGTTTTCCAGTCCTAGGATTCATGCCGTGCCCTAGGATCTATCATTCAATCTAGTTTTCCAGTCCTAGGATTCATGCAATGCCCTAAGATCTTTCAATCTAATTTCTCAGTCCTAGGGTTCTTTCAATGCCCTAGACTCTATTAATTATTTCATAATTGTAACAAATTTTGTTAAATAAATTAAAAAACCACTCTACCAATGAAATCGAGAGTACTGGGGGTGTGGTCGGCAATCTCGTGCGCCTTCGCAACCCCCAAGACTGTAACGGAACGGGGTCCTAACATAAGGATCAATCACAAGGAGTTTCTCAGAACAGTATACAATTGCTATAAACGGATAAAGGAATTAATTCTGGAAAGAATACAACTCGAAACACGGAAAACGGACTCCGAACGGGCCCTACATGGGTCAAAAACGACGAATCTGTTCAAAATCAGACGTCTGGAACCTCGTCCAGACGTCTTAAAAGGTTGTTCATGTCGTACCTCAATCTGCGCAGTCCTTCAGATGTCCAAAAGCCCGCTGGATCATCTGAAGTCAGTTTCCAGACGTCCGATTGTCACCCCGAACGTTTGGAGGTCCTCTCCGTCGTCTGGTACTGTGGCCAAATGTCTGATCCGCGTGGGATGGCGAGCCCTCGCACCCTCCCGAATAACACCTGCGCACACACGCAACCGCTCTCATCACGAAAAGGCTCAGAGAACGCGGCGGATGGCTGCATGGCCGTACACGCGTAAAAGGAAGGAGGAAAAAAGAAATATTGTACCTGTCAGACGTCTGGATCTTCCTCCAGACGTCCTACGCGTCGTCTGGACGTAAGTCCAGACGTCTGATTCTGGGTAATTTTCCTAGAATCAGCACTCGGTTCGTCCTCCGCCCGCAACGCACAGCCGCGCCGCGCCACGTCCGCCTGCTGCCCGAGCTGCAGCAGCTCCTCTGCGACACCCCACGCTCGCTGTTCCCCCCGCCGGACGGCTCTAGCTGCCTTGGCAAGCTCGCACCTCCGCGGTCGAGCTTCTTCTTCCTCTCGCAACACACCCTCCCACACGCCCGCTGCAGCCGCTGCTGCGCCCTCGCTCGCAGGGAGAAGGAGAAGAGAAGACGGTGGAGTGGGGGTGAGGGAGAGGGGCAGCGCTCTTATAGGGCAGCCGCGGGAAGAGAGAGAAGGAAAACGGCGCCTGCAGGGAGTGAAAATGAAGGTTGCGGGTTCAGTCTGCGCGTGCAGGCACGCAAACGCGAACCCGTACGCCGAAAAAATTTATTACCAGACGTGGGAAGGGTTCCAGACGTCTGAAGCTGCTTCTGACTCCCATGATCGTAACATTTTACGTTTCCCAACTTGTATCTTAACTTCTATTACAAAATGTATTAACATACAACAAAAGGCCACTATCAAAAGGGCCTTACAAATCTTGAACTCCAAAACAACTAGTTGAAAAGAAAAGGGTAGGTGTCCCTCTTAAGTAACAAGCATGATCTTCTATTCTCAGTTCTCCAATCATTACTTTTAATAGATGAAAAGGATGGGGTTAAACTCAAAATATGAATCCTCACAAATTCTTGGTTCATCCGATTCATAGATCTATCCTTGATGGGGTGGGGGTGGTCAGGCTACATCAGGGGATCTAACTGCCCTTTCGTAGGGATTGCCTTGAGGCATTTTGGCTGGACCATGGTTGGAGCCATCCTTTCTTGAATGAATTCGTGCTCGAGCATTGCAAACTCAAGTGAATTTCTTAGCCCTACCTTTTCAAAATACCCTTAGCCACTTCCCTCTGGTTGATTTGGAAAAAATGCTGTGAGGCAATTTTCAGAAATATGTTGCCTGAACTAAGGTCACCGGTCATCAAGGTAAAGAAGTTTCTTTCTCTATTCATAACTTCCAACAACTTAGCACTAGTAGATTATGTACTCACTTTGCGTAAAATGTCTACTTCTATTGCAGTGGGTCTCTCAACATGTGTGGCAAACCTAAATCTAGTGCCTTGTTGATGTGGATCACCCTCTTCTGCTACTGGTGGCTGGTGGTTCTTGTTACCATCGATCTAGCGGTTTTCTTTGATCTTTCTTTTTTCTTTTCCCATTTTTTTTGTTGCATCTAGTGGTTGTATTATCGAAGTCAAACTTAATTTTGTTAGGTAACGAACTAATCTTAAAGTCTATGACCAATTCGATTCAATTCAATGAACTTTTTCCAAACTATCATCCAACGAACTCAAGTCAAATTTGTACAATCATTCATGTTTAGCTTGTTTATCAAACCCTACTTTGAATTCTTTCCATGTAGCAACACGGTTATTTCATTTTGGGATGATTCTGAACTCGGCCCTTCAAACAAGACACTAGTCAGAAATGTGAATAGGCTCCTGGTTGATGGAGGTGTCAGACCAATGCCAAATAAGAACATTTAGAGTATTTTCTTCCCACGTAGAGTTTCCTTCTTCCTCTTGATCATGGTGTTTCATGATAAGCTTTCAACTATTGATAGGCTACAGCTTAGAGGTCCTCAAGTTAATAACTCTGAGTTGTTAAACTATGTCTTAAATGAGTGCATTTTCACCGAAAGGATCTTGACCTACCTGTGGCCAAATCAAAACTGACATGCCAATATTCCACATGAATTCCTTGTGAACAAAGGAAATTCCAAAAAGAACAAAAAATCATGAATTTAGAAAATCCGCAATCGCCACCACCCTTTCGTTCATTTGGACATAGCAATCTACTGCTACCTTCCGAAACTACGAACCAAACCGTCGCAAACTTACCCAGCAAATCAAGAACTTCTTGCTTCCAATTTCCTGAGAGCAAATGATTCATTTCATGCAAATGATCACCTAACTTTCTTTCGTGCAATTGGTTTAAAGGTTGAGGCTTCGGTGGGTCTCATGGTTTCCTTTAGATTTTTTTCTTTTGAAGTAGTTGTTATTTTTCTCTCGAGTTTCCATTTGATTTGTGGGTATGTCTGGGCCTTTTGGTTGTTTTTCCATCTTTGACTTTTGTTGGGTAGGGACTTGTCCTCCCCTATTTGGATGAATGAAAGTTTCTTTTGATCTGCTCCAAATAAAATTATTTCATCGTGGGATGTCACCAACAATCAAACATCAAATACCCAAGGTTTGGAATTTAATCATCACAACGTGCTTGCCAAGAGAACGAGTACGTTTTATAAGATGGCGAGATTCCAATTCGCAATTTCCATCGATCACGTTGTCGGACACTATCCAAATCGGCAGCCTTTGGTGAAATGCTGGTGAATGATTACGTGGATTTTGTTCCCTAAGATCTCTACTATTTTGATTAGGATTAACGGAACCAATAATTTAGCTATTTGAAATTTAAAAGGTTAATTTATGGAAAGGATTATTTCCTTTTTCTAAGAGATAACCCTTGTTTATCTCACAGGATAATTTAATCCCTCGTGACATCCTTATCTCAAGATAAGTAACCTATGTTTGTTGGAAGGTTAATTTATTCTTTCAAATTTACTCACAACTTCTGCCATATTACGTGATAACCTCATCTTTTTAATTTTTGTTCACTAAACATAAACAAGTGTAAACACATATTCTCAAGTAAATAAAAATAAGGGTCATCCTTTGTTGCAAAACAAAATTAACCTGTATTAACTATCACTTATCGTAAAGTAACCCAATCTAACCGATACAATTAGATTTCCACGTTAAGTTGTTGGCCACTTGCATTTTTCCTGGGTAGATCGTGATTACATGAAAAGGAGCAGCCTCGAGCGGCAGTTTACTAAAATACAATGAACGATGGCATAGAAACATATAAGATGACTTGTTTTGCAAGGCGGTGGGAGCAATCCGAGAAGTAAATCTAGAAGCACCAACCACACATCACGTCTCTTCCCTTCACGCAAAAAATAACACAAGTGTTGCATGTGGTTAAGATCTGTCACAGCGAAAAATATATATATATATAGATATAAAATAATTTTACATCGACGTAGAATTAAAATTATTTTATATTAATATAAAATTACCAAAATTTACATTAAAAATTATTTTATATCTAAAAAAAATGATTAAAATTACCTTCTAAATTATCTTCCATCGATACATTTAGAATGAAAAAAAAAAAGGTTTACACCAATAGTAATTATTTTTGGAGTAAGGTGAAATCGACTAAATAAAAAAACTTACGATACTTTTTAAATTTTTTTATATTAAATATCACCTGTACGGTAGAATCACGGCTGCTAGTCCGTACGCTACAGAATACGTCACTATCTACATTTTTATATATTTTGGCAAGCAAAAATGTCGCAGCGGACAACTTGACCACGAAGCCTGGGGAAAGCAACCGGTTAAATTAACAACGATTTATCATTGGAAAACTTGCGGTAGATCGTGACAAGCACGGGCTATATCCAGCAGCCGTGTGGACTGGCAGTTCGACGATTAATCTTGTAGTTCGTAGTGTTATATCGAGATAGGATAAAGAGTAAAATAAGTATAAAAAAGGTATTTAGTTGATAGGATTATAGTGATCAGAAGATTGATAACGATTGGTGTGTTATTTTATGAAAGAGGAGATAGAATTAGTAAGGTTTGATGTGATTTTAGGTGAATTTTTTTTAAATATAATAATTTGTAGTTATTAGAATATTAGTTAGTGTTATTTGAGTTAGTAGCTTTTGATGTAATTATTTTTTATGAATAATTTTATTTTTGACAAAAGTTAGGAAGAAGAAAGAAGAATGTGGAAAAATTAAAAATAAAAAATCCATGACATTTGTAGGTACCGTTGATATAGTACTTCTAATCTTATATATGAATAAATCTTGTGGCATGAGTTGTATAAATAACGTGTCTATGTATTCTTTACATTAAATTAAATATTTAGAGTAACTTATGTTTATATAATATTATTAAATAAATTTTTACTTATTAATAATAACTTAATGTATATTAATGTAAGTAATTATAGAAACCTATCTAGATGTATATAATTATATCAAGTACTGTATATACATATTTAACCATGTAATATAAACTATATAATACTTTTAATTTAATTTAATTATATATTTACAGTTGGTGATTAAGTTATTAACTTAATTAAGCAATTTATTAACTTAACAGAGAATAAATTTATAACATAAGTTAAAATAACATATAATGTAAATTTGTGTGGAATTATTTTAAGTATATTTAACCTATTAATATTGTATTTATAATGTACTATAGTATTTATTAATTATTTATATGTATAACTACCTTAGATATGTATTTAACAATAAATAAATTAAAATTAAGTTTCTAAAATACATTAAAAATGTATATTAAATAATTTATTATATAAAATAACTCCTTACTTAGCGATACGGACCTTCGTGTAAATTCTCCAAACATACCTAAGCCATCATTGGTGTAGCTCACCCAAGGAGCTCTTGTCATCACAACCATTGCACATGTGGATCTTGATCTTACGATTTAGTCTCATCCAACTTTCCTAAGCAATAATGTGTTGAATAAGGATTTGAAATGTGATTTTCGGGATTCTAACAGCTGACCTATGTTCTAATGTCAGAGTTTTATTTCTAAGCATTCATCTACACTTTTTGGCTTTAAATATGATTGGAAATGCTTCTATTTGTTACGTAAATTTTCTATCAGGAACATGTATAATGAAATAACTATCGAAATGATGATTTTAATGAAATTGAAATAGAAATGCACGTTTTAATGTTTAGATCTGTTGTGTAATGATGTTTGGACAATTGTGATCGTTAAAAGTCCTATTCCAGCCATTAAAAAGTTGAGTAAAGGCGTTTACTTTCTTTGATTGAAATTCATTATAAGTCTAATTTGGAGGAGATTTCTAAAATATTAAAATTTATAAGACAATCAATAAAAAATGAACTAAACCTGTCAATTGTTGAAAATCAGGTAATCATTTAGGTGTGTGCTAAGTTTGAAGGCATTCTCAACCCTGGTTTAGTAGAACAAACCAGTTGACCGTGAACCATACCATGCAATTGAATAAAGAACCAGACATAAAAAATTACGAACAGAAACTTCTCCCTCTCTTCCCATTATTTCTCTCTCATCGCCAACCTCTCCTATACCTATAAAAAGTATAAAAATCAGAAAAAATCCCAAAAAAATCCTAAAATATACTAGATACTATGTGTATACTTGTATATATAGTTGAAACATAAACTATATGTAGATATTGTATAATATCTACATAATGTATGTAAAAGGTCTTGTATATGTATTCTACATATTAAATTAAGTATTTAGAATGATTTACTCAATATATAACCTTATTATATATTTATCTGTTAATTTATATTAGTTAAATGTATAACAAACTAAGAAATTATATGAACCTATGCATGTGTACATAATTGTACCTAATACCAAACACACACTTTTAAGTATGTATCATGAACTATACAGTACCTTAATTTAATTTAATTATCTTTTAACAGTAGCTAATTAAGTTATTAGGTTAATTAAGTAATTTATTAACTTAAACAAACATAATTTAGTAATTTATACAAATCTTGAAGTGAGTTATAATATATACTTGCATAATATTATATTAAATATTTTCAACCTATTTATATTGTAGTTATAATGTATTATAGTAATTATAACTTATTTATGTGTATAAATAACTATAACGTATAATTAAATGTATAGAAATCAAAATAACATTTGTAAAATATATAAAAAATGTAGAACAAATAGTTTATTATATAGATTCACTCTATACGAAGTCAATTTCGTATTATATGTTAATTAACAAATTAAGCTTTAACTTAATGCGTATAAATAGCCAACTTTACCAAAATTTATTATATATTTAAATAAGTTTTTTTTGTGAAGTAATTGTACAATTATGTAGCCCTATATAAGGTCTTTGTATTCTTATAATTTATCTTTAATTGAAAATTATTTATGGCCCTCAAATCAAGTGCCAAAAAGCTTAAATCACAACGCAGCAGAGTAGCATTGTAGCGCAAATTCGGCCAGCATTTAGTCCAACATTGGTGGCGACATAGCATTTCATGCAGTATGTATTGATTTTGGTGGATTGCCTTCCCAGTGGACATGCGTTGGGCGCAGCCACACCAATACCCATTTCCTCACCATGATCTCAATTGCAAGCATATATTATGATATTTGAATAGTGGTGGGTCAGGGGCCACGCACTGTACCTAAGGTGTCCATGGGCCTGAAATCGGATAAAAGTCCACCTAATATGAACTAGGTCTGGTCTATAAAGTAGAGGTTTGATCCCACCCTATTAGGGTGACGTAAATCCCTCGAAATGGGCTGGTCTACTAACTTAAAAATGTAATTTTAGGTTGGGTGAATATCACACGTCTGTGATAGAGGGAACGACCTAAAATCGTCTAAGTGTGAGACTCTATGCGAGTGATATTATGCCCTATATATAGGTTTCTTGTTTAAGGCTTTAGTGACGGACAAATACGTCACTGTATATGGGCATATACGTTAGTAAAAGTACTTCTATTTGGATTATGTTATGTAATCATTTTACTAAGGCTGTAGCGACATATATATATGTACTGTATACTTAATATATGTTACTATAAAGATTAGTATCTTAATATTATGGATGTATATTAGGTATTGATTAGTAATTTTTAACCTATACTTTATTATACAATTATCTATTAATTTAATTAACTTATATGTACCATAAGCTATAAAATTATGCAAACCCCAATAAATGTAATTATTTCTAAGTAATATTATACATATGTATTTATATACTTATTATGTACATCATAATACCTACAAACTAATTGAATTATATTTATACAGTTAATAATTAATTTAATAAGTTATTAGGTAGTTTCCTAATTTAAAATGAAATAAATTAGTAAATGAAGTTATTAACGGAATAATTTATATTGTATATTTGTATTGTGTTATTTTAAGTAATTTAAACGAATTTAACTATATTTATACTGTATTATATTATTTATACCTAATTTATGTGTAACTCACTCTGAAAATGATATTTAAATGTATATAAAATAAAATAAAACTTGTAAATTACCATAAAAATATGTATTACATAAATTAACATGTATATTTATACTGTATAATGTTAATTTGGTCATCAATTATGTAACTTATACGTTAATTAAGAAATAAACTTATAAATCAATGTGTATAAATACTAAACCTTGGCTAATTTATTTATATAGCAAGATAACTTCTTTATATAAATTGACTATATAATTATATAGCCTTATATAAGGGCTTTGTAAATATATAATTTATTTTAAAATTGGATTAGATTAGGGCCCTCGATTTGAGGGCCAAAATGAACCAAATCATCAGCAATTACACGATGTTGCTCTCGAGCTTTAGCACTGAGGCTGGCACAATTCGTGCCACATCGTCGTTGGAAAGGTGAGTTGAGTGGAATATATTATTTTTGTGATGTTGAAAGCACAGTCGTCATAGCGTTGGGCACCCACATACACACTATCTGTCTCCTTCATATCTGATATTGTTACAAGCATAAACATGAAATGTGTGCGGTGCACTGGGTTGGGGGCTATGCACTATGCGTGGGCCTATGTATACGTTAAGTTAAGTTAGCATACTATGTATACTATGTAAATACATGTATATATAAGTTATTTACTAAGTTAATTATGTATGTAGTGTGTAATATGTATATAAAGTATACATATAACTTATGTATTATTATATAGTATAGATTAAGTATTTATGATAAATTATTATATATATAACTTTATTATAAAATTATCTATTAATTTAATTAACTTATATGTACAATGAGCTATAAAATTATAGAAACCCCAATAAATGTAATCATTTCTAAGTAATATTGTACATACGTATTTATGTACTTATTATGTATATCATAATACCTGCAAATTAATTGAATTATATTTATACAGTAAATAGTTAATTTAATAAGCTATTAGGTAGTTTCCTAATTTAAAATGAAATAAATTAGTAAATGAAATTATTAATGGAATAATTTATATTGTATATTTATATTATGTTATTTTAAGTAATTTAAACTAATTTAACTATATTTATACTGTATTATATTATTTATACCTAATTTGTGTAACTCACTCTGAAAATGATATTTAAATGTATATAAAATAAAATAAAACTTGTAAAATTCCAAAAAAATATGTATTACATAATTTATCATGTATATTTTTATTGTATAATGTCAATTCGGTCATTGATTATGTAATTTATACGTTAATTAAGAAATAAACGTATAAATCAATGTATATAAATACTAAACATTGGCTAATTTATTTATATAGCAAGATAACTTATTTATATAAATTGACGATATAATTATATAGCCCTATATAAGGACTTCGTAAATATATATTTTATTTTAAAATTGGATTAGATTAGGGCCCTCGATTTGAGGGCCAAAATGAACCAAATCATCAGCAATTGCACGTTGGCTGCACTGGAGCTTCGGCGTTGAGGCTGGCGAGATTTGTGCCACATCGTCGCCGGATAAGTGAGTTAAGTGGAATATATTGTTTTTGTGATGTTGAAGGCATAGTCGTCATAGCGTTGGGTGCCCACATACACACTAGCCGTCTCCGCCATCTCTGATACTGTTACGAGCATATGCATGAAATTTGTGAGGTGTATTGGGTCGGGGGCCGTGCACTGTGTGTGGGCCTATGTGGGCCCATTAATGAGCTATAAACCGGTTAAAATGCACCTATTAACAACTAGGATGGCCCTAGTAGAGGTCTGGTCCCACTTAGTAATGGGTGTTGTGTATCCCTCGAAAAGGCCACCCGCCAATTAATCCATTTTTGGGTTAAAAATCCATTAGTGTATAATAGCATTGTTTGAGTTATTATATATACAAATAAAAGATAGCTTTAGTGATAGGTATAGATGTCGCTGTAGGTAGTAATAAATGTTAGTATTGACAGTAGTGACACTTTCATACATCACTGTAGATACATTATATGTTACTGTATATATTAGTAAGTTAAGTTAGTATACTACATATTATTACTTATTATTGTACATATAGCTAAGTATTATTATTAAAAGTTGTAAATAGGTAATTTAGAGTATTTATTTATGATTTTTTATGCTTGTTTGCAGATAAATGTTTTTAAGTGTTGTAATTCATTCTTGTGTTTAAAATTGATTCATTCTATCATTATTTGATTCATTCATTCATTATTGTACATAAAATCAATCTTTTTAAAACTAAAGAATATTATTAGACTTAGAGAGTGATGTATATCGATAACTGACTTCTAGTAAACGATCGAGAATAAACCAGTAAAAATTAAGTATATAAATAAAATTGACGCGACAACAGTTTGTATTTGTGACATATACTACAATAACGATATTTAAAATCCCTTTTTAGTACGAACCGGTACTCAACGATCAAACCCCAACAAAAAACAAATTCCAATTTCATTATCGTACAACCTGCAGAGATGCACTACTGCTCTATAGAGTTGAACTATCCCAATACAATTGCGGACATGCCAATAAAGTGCAACCATTGCACTACTGCAAGATCATACCCACTAGAGTAAACTGAGGAAAGCAATGTCCTTGAAGCCATCTGTGTTCCTCGTCAACCTGATTTAAAGTTTTGGGGTTATAAGAAATTGATAAATTGGAAAGCGGTAATATAACGATTCAAAAGTTCTAATACTTACTTCCAACCATTGAATTTCACTATGTATGGGAAAGAGCATGCACGATCCTTCATCCCAAACCCAATCCTCTTGGTTTAAAATGCTTGAAATGAATAGGTGAGTACGACAATATGAGTTCAACATTCGTACAACCACTGCATTCGTACGTAGTAATTAGTTTGCTCCACGAACTCATTGTACGTCATACGCCACGCATCGCACGTGAAGTGACCACCGTGATAGAGTCCCTCCTACTTCCTCCTCATAAGCGAAAGTAAGAGTACCCACTGTTATCGCCAAGACAAAATGTAGTCTACTCGTGCTATTGAAATTTGTTACATAAATTTGTTACTCGGAAAACAATAAGTTACCCTACGACATGCGTTGACAACTAACTTGAGTAAATAATTAACATTATAAGCATAAGTTATTTGGTGGGCCTGATCTGAGCCTAATATTACTGAATAAACTGAAGTGACAGCAATTCATAACTAATTGATCATGAAGTCAAATGTTATATCAAAGAGTAATACGCAAACGAAATAATGATAATATTACGTTTGATGATTACATCACAGTTAAGTACGTACAATAACATGCATGAATTTAAAATGTGGTCCCTAATCATCCCATCTCCTATGTGACATCAGGTTAAACTTCAAAAAAATAGTTCAACGAAATATCTATAATCCTTCAATGGTAAATGTACTGAGCAACTTGTACCGGACATATCGTCGTCCTTGTAACCACCTGTAATCTTCGGGTATATTAATGTGTGCTATTCACGTGTGAGCCATACTATAATATTCACCATTGAAGTAAACGAAAATGGGAAGAAAGTACGAAGAGACTGCAATTCATAGTGGTGAAGATCATAATACATTTTACGCGTAACAACATCTACCATAAAATAACTTTGCAAATGACATTCGGTAATGCTAGTAAGAGCATATATGGAAAGAAGAAATCTACAATAACATCTTCATCATAAAACCAAGGACAGTCAACATGACTATAACTTCCATGCATAGAAGAAGCTTCTTAATAAGTTTTCTCTCTTCTAATATATTAGCATGACATGCTATGATCTCTTGCCTCAAGGAAGTGAAATGTGTGCCATAGTTTCCCTCGGCTTTTGCCTCCCTGCATGACATGTAAGGTTGTTTTGGCACGTCGACCCACACGAAGAAGTCACATACGCCAAGACTAGAGGTGTAAAATTGTTGTCGCTTACTCCATCTTTTGAAAGTGTCCTTAAAACAACAGGGACTTGGCATTGGCAATTGCGCCCCCTCCTTCTGCTACATGAAGGGGATGATCCATCCATAATCGTCTGCATAATTATGAAATATGTAATTGTTTCAGAAGTCCATTATCGAGAATGACAAATCAAACCTTACCATTGTCATAGTTACACTAATAACAATTATTATGTAACATGAGAAGTGATCAAAGACATAACTTTCAACTATTACATATCCATGGGAAATTTGAAGTACCCCATCTAAAAGTGTAGGGAAATCATTGTCCCATAAACCAACAATACTGATAATCGATGTATATTTAATAACGGAAAGAAGGTTTGAGTACTTATTTTATTAGATTGTTATGTTTGATTTATTGCGTTAGTTACTTTTCATTTACTTACGCATTAGGGTTGTGTCCGAAGGAGTATGTAAACTTCCTCATCCTAACTCCATCGCATTATGATAATGAGGCCCATAATGTACTTCTAGACCCTTCAAAGATATATTCAATAATCACACATGTCTTGGCTCGATATCTCCAAGTGAAACTCCTTCATGAATCATCAATCATACTCAAGAATGCATCCCTATTGAAATGAAAACGTATTGAACTCCCTTCTGATGTCTTGGATTTTGATTATCTTACTACACATATGTTATGTTCTTCACTAAAGGAGAAGTCCATGGTAAATGACTTGCAAGTAAATGAAATTTAAAGAGAATTGAAATGATAGCTGTACGTACTTCCAATTGGTGAAAAGAAGAAATGGCATTGCCGAAAAAGTTCATAACGCACACAAAGACGACATATGTGGAATGAAAGTAGAAAATGTTTTTACATCAAACATGCCAAAACGAAATAAGTTCACGGGTAAATGCCATACAGAGTGTTAAAACTTTTACAAACTAATAGATAACTACAGTAATGCGAATATAGGAAATTGATACGAGAAATAGGTCGAAAACTAGGGTAACTAATATCTGGAATAAGTGAACTACAAGGACGTGATGCGAGGTACAACATTCGGGTTTATGTTCACTATCATGAACTATTAAGTCGGGTGCAAGATGTCACGGATTGCATCGAAGTGCGGGTATGTGTAGCCCCTTAGCCACCTATACTTCTTCCAACCTATGAGAGAATGATATCCTTGATAAAATATGTGATGTGAAAGTGAAGATACAATAGAACATAAACGACTACTATTACATACTTACATGCAACTTGGCCTCCTCCCCTCCTGGTGTAGTAAGCATCGCCAACTCCTCATCCCACTCCCACCCATGAAAGACAATCATTTGCATAATGAAATTGTAGGTTGACTGCATCTTTCTCCAACAACTTTTGATAGCATCAACAGTAATGTGTCTATCGTAATGCTCAGTCATCTCGCTAGCCATTTCACGCCAAGATGTAGGGGTGAAACCCTCAGAGATGTACCCCCCTTGATGGTATCTCCTTCGAAGGAATGCGAGAAGGGTCAATTCATGATCCTCTGTTAGAACTATCGGCATCCTGTCGACGTGATTGATATGTTGAAGTAGGACATCCCACGAACATACCACGTTGAATTACTCTATAAACTTCTTTCAATAATTAGAGCAATAACATACAAAAGCAATGGAAGACATTTAATATACAAATCCATAAAGATATAAGGTACCAAATAAGCAGAAGGTCATGTACGTCAGCTCAAAAAAGGAAGATAATATGAATGACATTATAATACAACGATGGTCCATGTGAGGACTTCCTTCCATACATAGGTTTTTATACCTGCCAACCTACTTATCTAGGTTGCCGTGCAGTTGGGTTCCTACAGTAATCATTCCACATGTCCTTCGCAATCCTCTCACAGTGGGGGTCTCCTCGTGCGAGAGCTGCACGGGTGAAAGATTGACGTGGCTGCTCGTCACCCCGGTCAATACCATTCCATCTACGACTCCTAGCAGGGGTGATTCGAGGGAAGCATCTATCCGTACCGCATGTCCTAATGAAGTTGTGAATAATGCATGTGGCACGGACAACATCTCTTTGTATAGACAAAGAGTAATCTCTCATATGCGTTAGACATTCGAACCTTTTCTTCCAAACACCGAAAGTTTGCTCCACACATCCTTGCAGGACCACATGACGGTGATTGAATAACTCCTTGTAATTATCAGCTAAACCACCCCTTACATGCCACTCAGGGAGGTGGTAAGTGATGAGTCTATACGGGGCAATGAACTCATCAGTGTTTGCATACCTGCAATCAACTAGGTAACAATAACCGTCTAGAACGGAGAAGGTACCCGACTCCAACGCAAAACGGAGGACCGCCATATCACTAGTTGAACCCTCATACCCGGCAATGACATACGTGAATAAGAGGTTGAAGGTAACCGCAGCTATAACATTCTGTAACAACTAAAGATGACGGTTGCAATATCTAGTCTGCTCAAATCTGAGGACACAGGCTCTTACGTGACAACCGTCAATGGCTCCAATTACTCCCTGCACATATGTTACGACTTCGTAAACTGACATTAAGTTTTCTTTGCAAACATTATATTGCTCATATTCAGTTAAAGGGGGCTAACCTTGAAGTATGGGTAATACTTATGGTTGGAGGATATGTAATCTGCAGTACGATTGGGTGGTGGATGTATGATCATCAGCTCAATGCATAAGATGGTGTCGAGAACAGATCTAATATGATTACTTATTGTTTCTCCTGAGTGCTGGAATCGCTCCTGAAGATCACAATTTGGCACTGCACAACCAAAAGCATACAAGAAGATGCATACTAGCTCAATAGTTGTCATGTGTATTGTCTCCCATAGCCCATCATGAATCTCCAACAATTGCACAAATGACTTTAAAGCATCGAGGAGCATCCTAAAGGTTCGATACGATCGAATCTTGTAACGACCCGATTCCCGAGTCCCTACGAGACACGAGAACCGGACCGACTCGACTAATCCCAAGACCTAGTCGTCCAACGAGGAAGTAACCAAAAGAGCAGTAAAATAAACCACATTCAACATTAAATATAACTAGCAATAACAAAATACAGCAGTAAGAAAAAGAACTACTACAGCATGTACCACTACAACAGTAAAACAACATTTATAATATAATATGAACTGCAGGTAAAGAAAAGTATAGCGGTAACAAGAACTACTCACTACAGTGGAACAAAAGGAGGTACAAGAGAACAGTGGTAACTCTACTGGACCCTACTCGGCCCAGCGTCCTCTGCAGCCGCTGACCCTGGCTGCTCGACACCTGGTCCTGAAAGGTAACGAGTGTAACACGTCAGCAAAACACTGAGTAGAGTGGCAACTAAAACAAAAGAAACAGTAGAGTGTACAGTAGCTGTTATGTTCTGTTACTTTCTTTATTTACGTCTTTCAATTATCTCACGATTTCAATTATTTCTTAGATCCTTCACTTGATCTCGAATGTTCCTCGTGGGAACGATCTTGATTGCAGTCTTTTCCAAAAAGTAGAAGTAGCACGTGGTGCTCTCCTGTCCAGGAGAGTCCCTCGTGGTGATCCTACTCTCAGTCAACCACCCCAAGGTCACGGACAGGCGTAACGGTGACTACGGCACGCACGATAAACGCACAGGTAGTTAACCCGCACTGGCACGCGGTCAGTCTTTTCCATTAACGGGTGCGCTCAAAGCATAGCACGGAACCAGTACAGGGAAGAGCCCTCTCAGTAACAGGGGGTCCAACCCCTCCACAGTAACCAAACAGGGGCCTTGCCCCTCCACAGTCCGCGCACCCTCTCCTAACTACCCTTGTTTGCCCCAGTGGGCCTAACAAGTCGGTGTAGGAGGCTAGCAGAACCCCGGGGCCCGTGGGGTAGCTACTACCTCCCAACACTAGTAGCTCTCCTCGGTACTACGTACACGAGGGCCAGCAAGTCGGTACAAAGTGGCCAGTCCTAACCCCAGGTCCCTAGGGCGGCTGGCTCCGCTCTGCACTAAACAGGTACAGGTACTTCCCTTGGTACTACGTGCCCAAGAGACAGCACACTACCACGTCTTTCTTTCTCAGTTCCATTTCTTTCTCTTTCCAGGAGATCCTCTCCTAATTCCCCGTAGGGTTCCAGCTCTTTTAACTCAGAACATCTAGGTTTCACTTTCCAGTTTCACGTTCTTACAATCCATGTTCTCAGTCACGTTTATTTATTCATAACAGGCAGCTGTCAATTCAATTTACAGGCAGCTATTTGTTCCTTTTCATTTTTCCAAGACTGCAGTATTCATATATTCCACTAGTTTTCCCCGTCCTAGGATTCATGCCATATCCTAGGATCTATCATACAATCTAGTTTTCCAGCCCTAGGATTCATGCAACACCTAGGATCTATCATTCAATCTATTTCTCATTCCTAGGATTCATGCAATATCCTAGGTTCTATTTATGGTTCCATAATTTAACAGATTATACTAATAAACTTAAAAGCCACTCTACCGGTTACAACAGGCGTACTGGGGGCGTGGTCGGGAATCCCGCATACCTCCGCAACCCCCGAGACTGCAATGGAATGGGGTCCTATCACAAGGATCAAACACAAGGAGTTTCTCAAAACAGTATCTAATCACTGTAGACAGGTAGAGGATTTAATTCCGAAAAGAACACAACTCGAAACGCGGAAAACGGACTCCGAACGGGACCTAAACGGGTCAAAAACGATGAAACAGTGCAAAATCAGACGTCTGGAACTTCTTCCAGACGTCTTAAAAATCAGGAATCAAATGGTACCTTGTCCTGCGTGGTCTCTCAGATGTCTAGAAGCCTGCGGGGGCGTCTGGCCTAGTTCCCAGATGTCCGATGGTCACCCCGGACGTCTGGAAGTCGTTCCCGTCGTCTGGCACTGCAACTAGACGTCTGATTCACGTTGGATGGCGAATTCAGAACCTGCGCATACCCATTTCTCACTCTCAGTACGGACGACCGAAGAAAAGGAAGAAGGACGAAAAATAACTCACCTTTCAGACGTCTGGACAGTCCTCCAAACGTCCTCCCTGTTGTCTGGTTGGAAGCCCAGACGTCTGATTCTGGAAAAATTTCCAGAATCAGGGCGCGACTCGCCCTCCGCTCGCGACGCACGGCCGCACCGCGTCTCGTCCGCCTGCTACTCGAGCTGCAGCAGGCCTCCCGCGTCACCCCGCGTCTGCTGCTCCCCCCGCCGGCCGGCCCTAGCAGCCCCGACAAGCTCGCCCTCACGGCCGACGCCTCCTCCCTCGTGCAGCACCTCCTCCCACTCTCACCACGGCTGTCGCTGCCGCCGCTCACTCGCGCTCGCACTCCCGCACCGGCTGGAAGGAGAAGAGGAAGGGGGAGGAGGTGATGAGAGTAAGGGAGAGGGCGTGGCGTTTTAAAGCCGCGCGGGGAGGAGAGAGAGAGCGGAACAGAGGGCGCAGCCTGCGGCGTAGGAGAGAGGGGAAAAGGCACCCGCAGGTCTGCATGCTGCCAAAATCGAATCCCAGACGTCTGGAAGGGGTTCCAGACGTCTTATCCGACGTCTGGGCCACCTCCCAGACGTCTTAAAAGATGTCTGAAGCCGCGAGTTCGTAACAAATCTCATGACCATCCATCATCTCACTAATCCACACATGACCTCCCATCGAGGTAGCGTGAATCCGTCTTGAAATTCTACGTTGCGGTTGCCCCTCATTCCTTTCACGGTCTTCTTCCTCTTGTTGCAATAATCTCGCGAAATGTTGCAAGTTTCGCGTAGCTACGGAAAGGTGGATTTGCGAGTAAAGATACCTTTGCCTATAGTCCATTCTAAAGGATGCCGACCAATATTCAACTTTCAACAACTTATACTTAAGCCTAAAAAAGATGACAAACACCATACTTCATAATTCTTGCAACGCAATGATAACTTGAGAAGATTACAACATACAAAATGAGAAATAAGGTTTTACAACCTATAACGATAACATGATTCATGAGAACGATACATAAAAAAAAAGGGCAAAATAGATATCAAAACATCGATAGAGTCATTGTCATTGATGGCCATCTCATATTGGATGTGTCAACTATCACTTGAAGTTCCGTAATTGAAATTCCAACCAATTATCTATCTAGTAATCCAGTAGGTCCAGCATGCCCAAGAATGTATACCTCTTTGGGGCATTCTCAAATAAAGTTCAAAGAGCGGAGAACTTGGACGGGTCAAGGTTAGGTCGAATTCTGTGAAGGGCAGCGATGGCCTCTCCAATTCCACCAAGAGGGTCCATAGGCACATGATACTTTTCAACCAACTCTTGTGTGGCTTCAGTAAGCTGCTTACCCCAAGTTCCACCATCATAACTTCCTCATTACGACTCCTCTTCCCCCGATTGGCACTGACAGATTTACTTGATCTGTTCTGGGGGCTGGAGTGCATAACCTGCACCTCATCCTCCCCATCATGGTCACCCAGGTTTGTCAGAACTTGCTTCCTCTTTTGCCTCACAGATGAGGGTTCACCTCGACTAGATCGACCGACGTGAGATGTGTATGTTGGCCTGTAACGACCCGGTTCCCGAGTCCCTACGAGACACGAGAACCGGACCGACTCGACTAATCCCAAGACCTAGTCGTCCAACGAGGAAGTAACCAAAAGACAGTAAAATAAACCACATTCAGCATGAATATAACTAACAGTAAGAAAGTACAGCAGTAAGGAAAGAAACTACTACAGTAGGTACCACCACAACAGTAAAACAGCATTTATCATATAACAAGAACTGCAGGTAAAGAAGGTACAGCGGAAACAAAAACTACTCACTAGAACAGAAACAAAAGGGGTACAAAAGCTGTGGTAACTCTACTGGACCCTACTCGGCCCAGCGTCCTCTGCAGCCGCCGACCCTGGCTGCTCAACACCTGGTCCTGAAAAAGGTAACGAGTGTAACACGTCAGCAAAACGCTGAGTAGAGTGGCAAACTAACTAAAGGCAACAGTAGAGTGTACAGTAGCTGTTATGTTCTATTACTTCCTTTATTCACATCTTTCAATTTTTCTCACTATTTCATTTATTTCTCAGATCCTTTACTTGATCTCGAATGTCCTCGTGGGAACGATCTTGATTGCAGTCTTTTCCAAAAGTAGAAGTAGCACGTGGTGCTCTCCTGGCCGGGAGAGTCCCCCATGGTGATCCTACCCTCAGTCAACCACCCCAAGGTCACTGACAGACGTAACGGTGACTACGGCACGCGCGATAAACGCACAGGTAGCTAGCCCGCACTGGCACGCGGTCAGTCGTTTCCGTTAACGGGTGCGCCCAAGCACAGCACGGAACCAGGGCAGAGCCCTCTCAGTAACAGGGGTCCAACCCCTCCACAGTAACCAAACCGGGGCCTTGCCCCTCCACAGTCCGCGCACCCTCGCCTGACTACCCTGGTTTGCTCTAGTGGGCCTAACAAGTCGGTGAAGGAGGCTAGCAGAACCCCGGGGCCCATGGGGTAGCTAGTACTCTCCTAACACTACTAGCTCTCCTCGGTACTACGTACACGAGGGCCAACAAGTCGGTACAGAGCAGCCAAGCCTAACCCCGGGTCCCTGGGGCGGCTGGCCCCACTCTGCACTAAACAGGTACAGGTACTTCCCTTGGTACTGCGTACCCAAGAGACAGTACAACTACATCTCAGTTCCATTCCCTTTTCCTTTCCAGGAGTTCCACTCCTAATTCCCCGTAGGGTTCCAGCTCTTTATCTCAGAACATCATATGTTTCACTTTCCAGATTCACGTTCTCAAAATCCATGATCTCAAACATGTTTCTTTATTCATAACAGGCAGCTGTTAATTAAATTTACAGGCAGCTTTATATATTCCTTTCCATTTTTTCAAGACTGCAGTAATATACATTCCACTAGTTTTTCCATCCTAGGATTCATGCCATATCCGGATCTATCATACAATCTAGTTTTCCGGCCCTAGGATTCATGCAACACCTAGGAGCTATCATTCCATATATTTCTCATTCCTAGGATTCATGCAATGCCCTAGGTTCTAGTTATGGTTCCATACTTCAACAGATTTTATTAATACTTAAAGCCACTCTACCAGGTACAACGGGAGTAATGGGGGCGTGATCGGGAATCCCGCGTGCCTCCGCGACTCTCAAGACTACAACCGAACGAGGTCCTATCACAAGGATCAAACACAAGGAGTGTCTCAGAACAGTGTATAGCTACTGTAGGCGGGTAGAGGAATTAATTCTGAAACGAACGCAACTCGAATCGCGGAAAACGGAGCCCAAACGGGCCCTAAACGGGTCGAGAAAGACGATACTGTGCAAAATCAGACGTCTGGAACTCCTTCCAGACGTCTTAAACGGTGGATCAGAGAATTACCTGTTCAGCTTGGTTCCCCGGACGTCCAAAAGTCTGCAGGGACGTCTTTCCTATACCCCAGACGTCCGATGGTCCACACGGACGTCTGTAGATCACTCCCGCCGTCTGGTACAACTTCCAGACGTCTGATTCGCAAAGGATGGCGAATCAGCGAACCTGCGCACAGCCAACCCCCCCTCCCTCAGTACGGTCAGTCGATAAGAAGGAAGGAGAAAGCGGAAACTCACCTTTCAGACGTCTGTATGATCTTACAGGCGTCGACCTTGCAGTCTGGATATCAACCCAGACGTCTGATTCTGGAAATTTTTCCAGAATCAGAACCCTGCTCGGCCTCCGCTCGCGATGCCGCCCGCGTCGCACCTCGAGCGTCTGCTGCTCAGCCCGCAGCAGGTCCCTCTCCGCGTCGCTCCGCGCCCCCTGCGCCCTTCGCCGACCGGCCAAGCCGCTCCGGCGAGCTCGCCCTCGTGGTAGAGCCCCGACCTCGCACGCCGCACCTCCTCCGCGCTCACTGCGGCTGCCGCTGCCGCCCTCGCGTCCGCTCGCTCTCGCGCACAGGAAGGAGAAGAAGGAGGAGACGGTGGAGACGGGAGGGGAGGCGCGCCCCCTTTTAACGCCGTGCGGAGAGGAGAGAGAGAAGGCGGCAGGCCGCCTGCAGCCGCAGAGAAAAGAGGGAATATGCAGCCTGCGCGCTCAGGCGCGCAGGCGACTCGCGTGTGTCGAAAATAACGGATTCCCAGACGTCCGGGAAACGATCCCGGACGTCTGGTCAGACGTCTGGATGTGATCCCAGACGTCTGTTCCGACGTCTGGGCCACCTCCCAGACGTCTTAAAAGGCGTCTGGGGCACGCGTTCGTTACAATATAACAAACTCAAAGGAAGTTTCGTCCCCGAAACTTGCGCCAACTAGGGTGCGGGAAAAAGATGTCCAAATAACCATAACAAACTCAAAGAGGACCGAAGCCGGTCCGAAAAGACGTACCCGCGAAAAGCTCCGGGTACCGCTCCCGCATTGCCGCCTCAGGCTCCCAGGTAGCCTCCTCATACCGCTGGCTCCTCCACAAAACCTTTACCAGGGGTACTTGCTTTCGTCTCAACCTGCGGACGGCTCGGTCTAGGATCTGCACTGGCCGCTCGGGGTAGGTCAGGTCGTCGCTCACCTCGACGCTCTCGTGACTCAGTACGTGGCTGGGATCGGCTACGTACTTCCTGAGGTTGGACACGTGGAACACGTCGTGCACACCAGAAAGCTGCGGGGGAAGGGCAAGTCTGTAAGCAACGGGTCCAACCCGCTCCAGGACCTCAAAGGGCCCCACGAACCTCGGCGTGAGCTTCCCTCTCACCCCAAACCGCTGTAAGCCCTTCATGGGCGAAACACGAAGGAAGACGTGGTCCCCAACCTCGAACTGCACCTCTCTGCGTCTGCGATCTGCGTAGCTCTTCTGTCTGCTCCTGACAGTGCGGAGTCGTCTGTGGATCTGCTCAACTACCTCCTGACTCTGCCGGATCAACCTGGGGCCAACCTCCCACTTGGTCCCCACCTCAACCCAACTCAAGGGTGCCGTGCATTTCCGTCCGTACAGAGCCTCGTAGGGAGCCATGCCGATGCTCGAGTGATAACTGTTGTTGTATGCAAACTCCGCCAGGGGTAGGTGCTCCTCCCAAGAGCCCCTCCAGTCTAGTACACAGGCTCGCAAAAGGTCCTCAAGTGTCTGTATCGTGCGTTCCGACAGTCCGTCCGTCTGGGGGTGGTAAGCCGTGCTAAACCTCAACCTCGTCCCCAAAGCCTGCTGAAACTCAGCAAAAAACTGGGACGTAAAGCGGGTATCCCGGTCGGATACGATCTCCCGCGGAACTCCGTGTAGTCGCACCACATCACGGATATACCTCTCTGCCAACTGTGCTGGTCCCAAAGTGACTCGGATCGGCAAGAATCGTGCCGTCTTCGTCAATCTATCCACTATTACCCAGACTGCGTCGTGTCCTCGCTGGGTAACAGGTAAGCCCACCACCAAGTCCATGGTGATGCTCTCCCACTTCGACTCTGGCACTGGAAGCGGCTGAAGCGGCCCTGCAGGCCTCTGATGCTCGGCTTTCACCTGCTGGCACACTAAGCACTGCTGCACGAACTCACCCACATCCCGCTTCATCCCTCTCCACCAGAACTCGCGTCTCAAGTCATGGTACATTTTCGTGTTTCCGGGATGTATGGTGAATCTGGAACCGTGTGCCTCAGTAAGGAGCTCTCTCAACAGCTCCTCGTCTCTGGGGACGCACAACCGTCCCCTCAAGCGTAACACCTGGTCTGTGAAAGAGAAGTCCCCTGGGTCCCCTGATAGTACTCTATCGCGCAAAGACTGCAAGTACGGATCGGCCGTCTGTCCCGTGATGATGCGGTCAATCAACTCTGGCCTGGTCTGCCGTGTCACCGTCACTGCCCCACAGTACCCTCGTAACTCTAGAGGTCGCCAACTGCCCACCTCCTCCAAAAGGCTCCAACTCTATAACTGTAGACTGGCCAAGCGTGCGGGCGCCTTACGGCTCAAGGCGTCAGCCACCACGTTGGCCTTTCCCGGGTGGTAGGAGATGCTGCAGTCGTAGTCCTTCAGGAGCTCCAACCAACGTCTCTGTCTCATGTTGAGCTCCTTCTGGTCAAAAAGATATCTGAGGCTCTTGTGATCTGTAAAAATCTCGAAGGTCTCACCGTACAAGTAGTGCCTCCATGTCTTCAGCGCGAAGACAACAGCTGCCAACTCTAGATCGTGGGTAGGGTAGGTATGCTCATGGGGCTTCAGTTGCCGCGAAGCGTAAGCGACCACGTGACCCCTCTGCATGAGCACACCTCCTAACCCCTGCAAGGAAGCGTCCGTGTACACAACGAACCCGCCACTACTGTCAGGGATGGTGAGCACGGGAGCCGAGGTCAACCTCTCCTTCAGCTCCAGAAAACACGCCTCACAGGCGTCTGTCCAAGCGAAAGGCACATCCTTCCGGGTCAACTGTGTCATAGGACGTGCAATCTGCGAAAACCCTCTGATGAACCGTCTGTAGTAACCTGCCAGTCCCAGGAAACTGCGAATCTCAGTGACTGAACGCGGTCTCTCCCACCTGAGCACTGCCTCGACCTTGGCGGGATCCACCGCCAGGCCGTCTCCAGAGATCACATGACCCAAAAAGGTCACCTCCCTCAACCAGAACTCGCACTTGCTGTATTTGGCGTACAGCCTACGTCGTCTCAGAGTGTCCAGAACCATCCGCAAGTGCTGTTCGTGCTGCGTCCGATCTCTAGAATAGATGAGTACATCATCTATGAAAACCACCACAAATTAGTCCAAGTACGGTCTAAACACCCGGTTCATCAGGTCCATGAAAGCAGCGGGGGCATTGGTCAGCCCAAACGGCATGACCAAAAACTCGTAGTGTCCGTAGCGGGTGCGGAAAGCTGTCTTGGAGACGTCGGTCTCCCTGATCCTCAACTGGTGGTATCCAGACCTCAAGTCGATCTTGGAAAACACCGTGGCACCCCGCAACTGGTCAAACAAATCGTCAATCCTCGGCAGAGGATATCTGTTCTTGATGGTGACCTTATTCAGCTGTCGGTAGTCCACACAAAGGCGTAGGGTCCCATCCTTCTTCTTCACAAACAGTACTGGGGCTCCCCAGGGAGACGCGCTGGGCCTCACGAAACCCTTCTCCAAAAGGTCCTGCAACTGAGACTTGAGCTCTCGCAGCTCAAGCGGTGCCATCCTGTATGGCGCGGTGGAGATGGGGCTGGTCCCTGGTACTAGTGAGATCTCAAACTCGATCTCACGCTCGGGCGGTAGTCCTGGTAACTCGTCTGGAAACACGTCGGGGTACTCTCTGACCACCGGGATGCTCTGGAAGTCTGCCACGGGGCTGTGCTCTGCCACCACACAAGCTAGGAAGCCCTCACACCCCCGGCTCAAAAGTCTCGCCGCCCGAAGTGCCGAAATGCACCTGAAACCTCCGTCCACTGGCTGCCCGTGAAACTCGAAGGAAGGCAACTCCGGCATGGAGAAGACAATCTTCCTCTCAAAACAGTCCACCAAGGCGTGGTAAGCGGACAGCCAATCCATCCCCAGAATCACTCCAAAGTCCTCCATCTATATCATAATCAGGTCAGCTGGCAAGCTATGTCCCCCGATGCTGACCCCGCAACCCGTGTACACCTCCTCAGCTACAAACAGCTGACCACTCGGACCTCTGATTACGAACGGATTCTCTAACAATGTATAATCCTGGTCCAAACTAACTGCGAAACTGGCTGCGACAAACGAGTGCGTAGCGCCGGAATCGAAAAGCGTGTAAACGAGTCTGCCAGAAACTGAAACCATACCTGCTACCACGGATCCCGATGCTCTGGCGTCCCTGTGTGTTAGGGCGTTGATACGCCCCTCAGCCCTAGGTGCGGACGAAGCAGCCACACTCTGCGTCGGACGGGCAGGTGCTGGCCGGTACCCTCCTCGCGACTGCTGTCTTCCTCCTCGTGCCTGGGGACCACGGCCTCCTGCGCGCCCTCCAGTGCTCTGCACGGGAAGTATCTGCTGACCTCCTGCCCTAGATGGGCAGTCCCTCTTGACGTGGCCCGGCTGGCCACACTGGTAGCAGAGGGGAACCCGACTCCCGCCCTCAGTGAGTCCCTGCTGTCGGCTAGGCGGGGGTCCGGTGCTGGCGACTGGCCCCTGTCGAGGGCCCCCAAAGGCCACTGATGGCCCTGCACAACGTGACGGCTCTCCTGCAGACGCCACGTGTCTCCGTTGAGTTCTCCTAACACACCTGGTGTGGCGGCGGAAATCTCGTTCCACCACTAACTCCCCTGTCGTACGCTCGGAAGGGGGAGGGGGTGGCGACGCGGGTGGAAGCTGAAATTCTTCTCGAACCACCTCTCGAATCAGTTGGACGAGGTCCCGAGACGGTATACTCAGGAGAAGAGGAGGGGTTGTATGTATTCCAAGCCCGACACATCCGTCCCCCGGGCCCTGACCACGGCCGCGCCTGCGGCCCACCCTCCTAGCTCCATGACGCGGCATCTCCTACAATGGAGACGCGAAACAAAACGGAAACGTCAAAACAGACGGTACCTAACAAAACTTCTAAGAGCTCATGTCAAGAGATATGTTGTGGTGGCTACTCTAGCTATAAACATGTGAATTGGTTATTTTCCAGTCAGTTGATTCACTTCTCGGGACGACCTTGCTCTGATACCATCTTGTAACGACTCGGTTCTCGAGTCCCTACGAGACACGAGAACCGGACCGACTCGACTAATCCCAAGACCTAGTCGTCCAACGAGGAACTAACCAAAAGACAGTAAAATAAACCACATTCAGCATGAATATAACTAACAGTAAGAAAGTACAGCAGTAAGGAAAGAAACTACTACAGTAGGTACCACCACAACAGTAAAACAGCATTTATCATATAACAAGAACTGCAGGTAAAGAAGGTACAGCGGAAACAAAAACTACTCACTAGAACAGAAACAAAAGGGGTACAAAAGCTGTGGTAACTCTACTGGACCCTACTCGGCCCAGCGTCCTCTGCAGCCGCCGACCCTGGCTGCTCAACACCTGGTCCTGAAAAAGGTAACGAGTGTAACACGTCAGCAAAACGCTGAGTAGAGTGGCAAACTAACTAAAGGTAACAGTAGAGTGTACAGTAGTTGTTATGTTCTATTACTTCCTTTATTCACATCTTTCAATTTTTCTCACTATTTCATTTATTTCTCAGATCCTTTACTTGATCTCGAATGTCCTCGTGGGAACGATCTTGATTGCAGTCTTTTCCAAAAGTAGAAGTAGCACGTGGTGCTCTCCTGGCCGGAGAGTCCCCCGTGGTGATCCTACCCTCAGTCAACCACCCCAAGGTCACTAACAGACGTAACGGTGACTACGGCACGCGCGATAAACGCACAGGTAGCTAGCCCGCACTGGCACGCGGTCAGTCGTTTCCGTTAACGGGTGCGCCCAATCACAGCACGGAACCAGGGCAGAGCCCTCTCAGTAACAGGGGTCCAACCCCTCCACAGTAACCAAACCGGGGCCTTACCCCTCCACAGTCCGCGCACCCTCGCCTGACTACCCTGGTTTGCCCTAGTGGGCCTAACAAGTCGGTGAAGGAGGCTAGCAGAACCCCGGGGCCCGTGGGGTAGCTAGTACTCTCCTAACACTACTAACTCTCCTCGGTACTACGTACACGAGGGCCAACAAGTCGGTACAGAGCGGCCAAGCCTAACCCCGGGTCCCTGGGGCGGCTGGCCCCACTCTGCACTAAACAGGTACAGGTACTTCCCTTGGTACTGCGTACCCAAGAGACAGTACAACTACATCTCAGTTCCATTCCCTTTTCCTTTCCAGGAGTTCCACTCCTAATTCCCCGTAGGGTTCCAGCTCTTTATCTCAGAACATCATATGTTTCACTTTCCAGATTCACGTTCTCAAAATCCATGATCTCAAACATGTTTCTTTATTCATAACAAGCAGCTGTTAATTAAATTTACAGGCAGCTTTATATATTCCTTTCCATTTTTCCAAGACTGCAGTAATATACATTCCACTAGTTTTTCCATCCTAAGATTCATGCCATATCCTAGGATCTATCATACAATCTAGTTTTCCGGCCCTAGGATTCATGCAACACCTAGGAGCTATCATTCCATATATTTCTCATTCCTAGGATTCATGCAATGCCCTAGGTTCTAGTTATGGTTCCATACTTCAACAGATTTTATTAATACTTAAAGCCACTCTACCAGGTACAACGGGAGTAATGGGGGCGTGATCGGGAATCCCGCGTGCCTCCGCGACTCTCAAGACTGCAACCGAACGAGGTCCTATCACAAGGATCAAACACAAGGAGTGTCTCAGAACAGTGTATAGCTACTGTAGGCGGGTAGAGGAATTAATTCTGAAACGAACGCAACTCGAATCGCGGAAAACGGAGCCCAAACGGGCCCTAAACGGGTCGAGAAAGACGATACTGTGCAAAATCAGACGTCTGGAACTCCTTCCAGACGTCTTAAACAGTGGATCAGAGAATTACCTGTTCAGCTTGGTTCCCCGGACGTCCAGAAGTCTGCAGGGACGTCTTTCCTATACCCCAGACGTCCGATGGTCCACACGGACGTCTGTAGATCACTCCCGCCGTCTGGTACAACTTCCAGACGTCTGATTCGCAAAGGATGGCGAATCAGCGAACCTGCGCACAGCCAACCCCCCCTCCCTCAGTACGGTCAGTCGACAAGAAGGAAGGAGAAAGCGGAAACTCACCTTTCAGACGTTTGTATGATCTTACAGACGTCGACCTTGCCGTCTGGATATCAACCCAGACGTCTGATTCTGGAAATTTTTCCACAATCAGAACCCTGCTCGGCCTCCGCTCGCGACGCCGCCCGCGTCGCACCTCGAGCGTCTGCTGCTCAGCCCGCAGCAGGTCCCTCTCCGCGTCGCTCCGCGCCCCCTGCGCCCTCCGCCGGCCGGCCAAGCCGCTCCGGCGAGCTCGCCCTCGCGGCAGAGCCCCGACCTCGCACGCCGCACCTCCTCCGCGCTCACTGCGGCTGCCGCTGCCGCCCTCGCGTCCGCTCGCTCTCGCGCACAGGAAGGAGAAGAAGGAGGAGACGGTGGAGACGGGAGGGGAGGCGCGCCCCCTTTTAACACCGCGCGGAGAGGAGAGAGAAAAGGCGGCAGGCCGCCTGCAGCCGCAGAGAAAAGAGGGAATATGCGGCCTGCGCGCTCTGGCGCGCAGGCGACTCGCGTGTGTCGAAAATAACGGATTCCCAGACGTCTGGGAAACGATCCCGGACGTCTGGTCAGTCGTCTGGATGTGATCCCAGACGTCTGTTCCGACGTCTGGGCCACCTCCCAGACGTCTTAAAAGGCGTATGGGGCATGCGTTCGTTACATGGCCTATGCACTGAAAATGGCACACTCGTCCTACCACAATTGCTTCCCATTGCTAGATCACCGGAAGCAGTATCACGGCCTCGGATTGCATGCATCTCATCGTAATACTTGAAGGGATTGTTTCGAAACTTTCTATACCTCTCATCAATCTAAATGTAGCAATTATTTATTAGACACATTCAGTTGCATCATATTTTCCAGAAATTGGATGTGGAGTAAGACTTTATTTACGAGATTAGTTACCTCGTTCCAAGCATCAACATAAGGTGGAATGGGTTGACAAGAATTGGCAACATATCCCCAACCACTTTTAGATATCAGTTGGTGGAACTCGACGTAATATTTCTTCATTGTCTTCCACTTGTTCTGGATTTGCACCCAACTCAAATTCAACTCCCATATCGAGTTGAACTTAAGGGTTATCTTATCTCACCCTTGACTAGTAAAAGTCCCACCAACATATTACCTGTGAGTCTCCTTTGTCTCCTTCATTATGACATGGAGACCCCTAGTTGCATGTGAGGTCCAGTACCAGCAGTAACCCAACTCATTTGTGATTACATCAACTGGGTTTTGACTTTAAAAGTTGTTCGCTCCTTCAGTGGCACCACAATGGACGTCACTTCCAGTGGTTTGGAACCCCACATATGAATGTTTAGGGCGAGGATTTCCGGGTAGAGATGATCCAATGAAATCCTCGTCGAGAAAATCATCTAAGTGGGGGTTGTTAAGGTCTACTGCACTGTGTTTCGAAGTACATCAAATTATATTCTATATTTAGATGATATCGTGTTAGCAATTAACATGTAATATATATGTAACATTGTACGGTAGACGACATTTAGCTATAATGGTATTCTTGTAAACCTATTGGGATTTAGGATAGTCTTAACAGTTCCTTAACAAAATCAATTTTTAACGTCTCATAATATCAACATGAACTGTATACTACTTTATCATTTGCATAAATAGTATATTTCTATGACTGTTAATACACACAACAATATATGATTTTATATCGTTATTAACATTTTCCCAATTTCTCCTTTCCAACAAACATATAAAATCGTACATATGAATAAGTACAATAGGAAGGGATGTTGTTTGTCAGGACCCTCTCCCGGCTCCATACAAGACCCGAGAATGGCTTGCCTCGACTAACCCCATGACCTAGTTGTCCAGCGAGAAACAACCAAATACCACATTCATTCCACAACAACACGAGTAATGTAACTAAGCAAAAACTATATGACTAATAATAAAGGAAAGATGACAGCAAACCACTAGTATCTCACATTATACAACGGAAAGTATGAGTACAAACATAGCCATCACAATAGAAACTGGCAAAAATATAATTGAATATAACTATGAGCTACAGGTACTCACTACGACAAACTCTCTATAAGGGAAACAAAAGAAAACTATAGTTGGGCTCGACTGGGCCCAGCGCCCTCAGCAGCCTGTGGCTCTGGCTGCTCGAATCTCTGACCTGAAAAAGGTTATAAAATCTGTGGTCAGCTAACTCTAAGCAGAGTAGTGGTTAAATCATATAATTTAAACAGGCAGCTAGCTAAACATGCATTTAACGATTTACTGATTATCATCCGTTTCCAATTATCGTTTTTCTGATCCGAGTACTCTAATCAGGTTCCATGACATTTCTCAATCTTCTTCTTCCCTAAGGGAATGATCTTGTATGCAATTTTCCCGCGATGCAAGATGCACACGTGGCACTCTCCTGGCCGAGAGAGTCCCCCGTGGTAGTCCTACACCTGGTCTACTACCCCGAGGTCACGGTCGTGACGTAACGGTGACTACAGCACGCATGATAAGCACATAGGTAGCTACCCAGCACTGGCATGCGGTCAATCGTTTCCGCTAACGGATACGTCCAAACGTACAACACGGAACAGCATAGGGCCTTGCCCTCTCAGAACAGGGGTCTCGCCCCTCACAATCCGCGTACCCTTGTCTGACTATCCCGATTTGCCCAATGGGCTAATAGGAGTCGGTGTAGGGTGGCTATACCTAACACTGGGCCCCATGGAGCGCCTAGCTCCCCCTACACTAAGTAGCTCACCTCGGTACTACGTACGCAAGGACCAAATAGGAGTCGATGTAGAGTGGCCAAACCCACCCCAGATCTCAACCCAAGGGGTGGTAAGCTCCTCTCTATTCTAAAGGGATTGTTGCTCTCCTCGGTACCACGTACACGAGAACCAGCTCACTTCCCTTAACCAAGCACGAGCAACCGCCCGTAGGTAACGTGTTCCCAAAACCATCAAGTTTTCCGCACTACCATATTCCTTGTTCCTTTCTAAATTCCCCGTAGGGTTTGTACATGGACTTTCTTATTTCTATATCTAGCTCATACATAGAATAGGTAACTCAAATTCCACTATCTAATATTTAGTACAAGCAGGCATTTCCATTTATGACATAGTTCATTATAGGCAGCTCATGGTTTATTTCTTTTTAGAAAGCATCACGGTAACTTGATCATTCATGTATTTCTTCCATCCCAAATGTTCATTTCACAATCCTAGGGTTCGATCAAATATATTCTACAGCAACATGCATTTATCTCTTTTCAGTCCTAGAGTTCATCTCACAACCTATGTTCAATTAATTCTACGCATGCAATTTAATTATTCATTCTGAGATTAATGTGAGAACCACTCTACCAGTTAACCAGGTGGAATGGGGGCTTGGACGGTGGCTCCCGACATCTCCGCAGGTCCTGTATATGCTATGGACTAGAGACCTATGACATAGATTAACAGGTCAAACGAGTTCAAAACTGCATAGACACTATGTCATTAAGTAGAGAAACTCGAAAGGAAACCAACGACGTTTCATTTATGGAAAATCGACTCCGTTTGGGCTTTGAACGGGCCCTAAAACACCAACCCTAATCAAAATCAGACGTCTGATAAGAGTCCCAAACGTCTTAAACAATCTCAGGGACTCACTTTACTCGGGGTGCCTTTTCCGGACGTTTGAAACTCCATGCAGATGTCTGTGGGTCTTCAAACGTCTAGAGACACTTTCGGACATCTGAAACTCTTCGGTCATCGCACTAGCATGCTTCCCAATCCTCTGACATACGTGGGTGCATGGTCAGAACTTTGGCAGAAAAAATAATCAAGAAAAAGCACTATCAAACATCTAATATTACCTTAGGACGTCCGACCAGACGTCTGGAGGTCACTCCAGACATCCGATTCTACGAAAAAATGATTCTGCAAAATCGTTTGTGAGCCTTTTCTCGCCACAGAAGCTGCAACAGCTGCAGCACCGCTTCACACCCTCGCGAACCCTCCGCTTTCAGGCCTTCGATCGCTCTACTCTCCGTTCTCTCCTTCTCCTGATCCCTCTCAGTGATGGTGCAAGAACGAAATGGAGGGGGGTTTACATGGATGGAGGAGGCGTGGGGGAAGGGATGGGGAGCAGCATGGTGTGAGGTGAGGGGCTGCAGGGAATCGCATCGGCATGCATGAGGGGTGAGGGGGGAGGAGAGGGTGTGCGTGGGTAGGGGAGTGGCGGTGGGGAAAAACCGTGAGGATGCCCCTACAATTTTCCTCTCCCCCTCACAAACCCCACAACAAAAACCTAGGGTGTTAAAAACTGCACAAAAACCCCTACGAATTCCAGAAACACCAAATAATTCGAGGAAATGGTCATTTCATTGTTCATGTCAAGGTATTATAGGTTTCGCTTTGTAATCCTCTTTTACCCCCATAATCATATTATAAGGTGATGATTGAAAGTAGACAATGAATATCGCATACACAATGTCTACCATAATACATACCACTCAAATATACATGACATATATGTAATAGATGTATTATATATTTCTGTCTTATATATAACATATGATTGCAAAATTTCTTCATTAATTTTCTACACACATAATCTTATAGGATTGCATGTGGACTATATCGTGAAGAAAATATTAACTTCACGAAAAATACAAATATTATAGTATGAATATATATGTATAATTTCCTGATTTAATAGTAATATACATACCTACTTTTATAAAAAAAAAAATACGCTCATTTCAATTACCTTCAATTATTACAAAGCTAACTACTCATAGAATTTAGATAATATATCATATCTTTAGGAAAAACCTTCACTCCGTCTGTGTTGATTTTTTTAATTGAACTACCAGACAAAGAACATCTCGTGCATACTTATTACGTAAAATCATCACATCATATTGGATATACAACGAAAGTACGAGTACCCCCAGCCAAACAAGATGCGAGAGAAGGAAGATCTCGTTGAAACATATTCAATCTCACGATTTTCCATTTTCAAAGGTATAATACATTGAAAATCATGAACGGCTATTAGAGGCACACATATCTTTTTCATATTCTCTATTTTAAATAGGTCAATTACTAGTGAAGTAATAAAATAATTTTGTAATGTACCAACTACATGCCACTACAACCCTACTAATCAATTATCGCCTCATCAGTACAATATCACATCCTCATGTACTATAAAGCTTCTTTGATCACAACGTTACTCGATTTTCGGTATGCATTTTATTTATATTTAAACGTATCCAATAATCAGACATGTCAAGAACACGAAAACCAACCCCCAAAGGGTCCCCGACAACAATGGAGTGGAGTTGAACACCCTTTTGCTCATGTTCTTTGGTTTTAGAGAAATATAGGAACTTCTCCAAACAAGCCCGCACAAACTAGTGTTATTTACGAAAGTAACCTTTTAAGATTGATTCCATTAACATTGAAATCCTTATCTATATATTTGTCTTAATGATGATCCATGTCCCAAAATAGATATATTGTTCTTCCATTATGTCCTACAATCCAACTTACTAATGCCATTACACATTCTGGGTGGATCACTATTACGACCCGGTTCTCGGATCCTTACAGGACCCGAGATCGGCTCGACTCGACTAATCCTAAGACCCAGTCGTCCAACAAGAAATAACCAAAAAGCAAGAAAGTAAGCCACACTCACTATGCTAAGTAACTAACAGTAAAGGAATACAAGCAATAAAGGAAATAAAAGCTTATAACAGTACATATCATCACCACAACAGTAAAGTAGAACAAGGTACAGAAACAGAAATGGCAACAACAGTCTAACTCACTAGCAAAAAGGAAATACAACAACAACAGGAACTACTGCTGGGCTCGACTGAGCCCAGCACCCTCTGCAGCCAATGACTCGAGCTGCTCAACACCTGGACCTGAAAAAGGGTTACGAGTAAAACGGAGTTAGCGAACACTGAGTAGAGTGGTAACCAAACTAACTAATGCAGTAAAGGCTAATAGGTAAATTTATCTTTTCCAATTATTCATTTTACAGGTCATTTCTTTTCACCCATTAGTTTACTTTCAGATCTCTTTCATGATCTTGTATGTTCCTCATGGGAACGATCTTGATTGTAATTTTTTCCAAGAGTAGAAGACACACGTGGTTCTCTCCTGGAGGGAGAGTTGTTACAACCCAGTTCCCGAATCCCTACAGGACATGAGATCGGACTGACTCGACTGATCCAAAGACCAAGTCGTCCAACGGGAAATAACCAAAAAGCAGGAAGGTAAACCACATTCACTATGCTATGTAACTAACAGTAAAATAGTATAGCAGTAAAGAAGTAAAAACTGTTACAGTACATGTCACCGCCACAACAGTAGAAAGTAACAAGGTATAGGAACGTAAAAGTGCAGAAACGTAAAGGTACAGAACATAAAGGTACAAGAGTATAAACTCACTACTACAAAAAAGTGCAACAAGAAACTACTGCTACTGGGCTCTACTGGGCCCAGCCCCTCTGCAGCCGTAGACTCTGGCTGCTCAACACCTGGACTTAAAAAGGGGTTATGAGTACACAACGTTAGCGAACGCTGAGTAGAGTGGCAACCAACTAACTAAAGTAGTAAAAGTGGACAAGTAGCTGTTGTTTTTCAATTACTTCCATTAACTAATTATTCTTTTTCACCACTTGGTTTATTTATCATTTCTCTTTCTTGATCTCAAATGTTCCTCGTGGGAACTATCTTGATTGCAGTCTTTTTCGAAGAGTAGAAGGCACACGTGGTACTCTCCTGGCCGGGAGAGTCTCCCGTGGTGATCCTACACCCAGTCAACCACACCAAGGTCACGGATAAACGTAACGGTGACTAAGGCACACGCGATAAGCGCATGGGTAGCAACCCCGCACTGGCACACGATCAATCGTTTCCGTTAATGGGTGCACCCAAAGTACAGCACGGAATAGTATAGGGCCTAGCCCTCTCAGTAACAAGGGTCTAGCCCCTAAGAACCAAACAGGGGTCTCGCCCCTTAACAGTCCGCGCACCCTCGCCTGACTACCCTGGTTTGCCCAGTGGGCCTAACAAGTTGGTGTAGGGTCGCTAGCTGAACCCCGGGCCCCGTCGGGTGGCTAGCACTCTCCCTACACTAGAAGCTCTCCCCGATATAGTGCACATGAGGGCCAAGAAGTCGGTGCAGAGTGGCCAATCCTAACACTGGGTCCCAACCCAAGGGCGGCTAGCTCCGCTCTACACTAAACCGGGGACAGTCGCTCTCCTTGGTACTACGTACTCAAGGGCTAGCACACTTCCCTACTCACATTCCCAGATCCATTCCATTCATTTCCAGGAGCACTACTCCTAATTTCCCCATAGGATTCATTCTCATATTTCTCATGCCAATCCATACCAGGTTTCATCATTCACATTTTCATTCTCAGGTTATATACATACAGCCCATATTTCTATCCTTCCCATTTCCATTCTCAGGTTATACACATGCAGCTCGTATTTCTATTATTCACATTTCCATTCTCAAAGTATACACATGCAGCTCGTATTATATCATTTAACGTATACAACAGGAAGGTTACATGCAATTGCTAACTAGCACAGGTTATTCATAATTCATAGGAAACTTTGGTTCATTTACATGCAGCTGTTTAACATTTCTGTCTACTCATTCAAGATTGCAATTCATTCACGCATACAGACATTTCAAGTATTTCTCGTCCTAGGATTCATGCCACATCCTAGGGTCTAATCATTCATTCCACACATGCATTTAAGGTTATAATTTAATTAGGGGAAAACACTCTACCAGTAAATCCAGGAGTATTGGGGGCTTGAACAATAGGCTCACGTGACTCAGCAAGCTCCAAACCCGCAACAGAATGAAGTCCTATAACAATGAACAATCACAATGGAACATTCAGAACAATATCGAAAACCTTCTAACAAGTAGAGGAACTCACAAGGAAAACATCGGTATCTCATTTGCATAAAACGGACCTCAAACGGACCATAAACGGGTCAAAACAGGGTTACTGACACAAAATCAGATGTCTGGAACAACTTCCAGACGTCTTAAAAGTGTCCAGAAACGCACCTCAGTCTCTGCATCATCCTCAGACGTCCAAGAACTCTTCTAGACCGTCTAGATCCAGCTCCAGACATCCGACCACCTCTCTGGACGTCTGGAACTGCTTCCAGTCGCTTGGTAAGCTCCTCAGACGTTTGAAATGCGTGGGAGGGCGTGTTCCGCACCTTCCCGAAGCAAATCCTGCAACGCCACCACATAATCTCCTCAAAATAGGCATGCAACAGGGTAGCAGCGGAGCAGCCTGCATGGCCATATCCACCAAGAGGACGTACCTTCGTGAAGATCTCTCTTCAAATGTCTGGAATCACCTCCAAATGTTCGCACCGTCATCTGGAGGTCACTCCAGACGTCTGATTCTGGGAAAAACCCATAACTGGAACCTGCTTCCACTCGCTCGCGCCGCGCGTGGCCACACCTCGTCCCCTCGCCTGCAGCTCCGACTGCAGCAGTGTCGGGGATGACTTCCCCGATGCACTCCTCTCCTTCCCGCACCCGCCGCTCCGGCGGTGTGCCCTGCGATGAGCTCCCACACGAGCTCGCAAGCTCAACTCCTCTTCTTCTCACGCCGCTCCTCCTCATCGCCGCTCTCGCAATCACTTGCTCACGATAGCTCTCTCGCTGGAGTGGGGAAGAAGAAAGGAAGGTGGCTGGTGTGGGGAGAACGAGAGATGGGGAAGGGGTTTTATAAGGTGATGGGTTAAGGTTTGCTGGAGGAGGGGAGAGAGAGAAGAAGGGAAGGAAAATGAAAGGGTATTGTCTGTGCGCAGCCCGCATGCAGACGCAAGCTTGTACCCAAAAATTTTGATTTCCAGACGTCTGACCGACAGTCCAAACGTCTTAAAATGCTCAAATAGCACAGGTCTTAACATCATAGCAAACTTAAAGGAAGTTTCGTCCCCGAAACTTGAGCTAGCTAGGGCGCAGAAAAAAGAACAGTATATGCATAACAAACTTAAAGAGGACTGAAGCCGACCCTGAAAGATGTACCCTCAAAAAGCTTCGGGTACCGCACTCGCATCGCAGCCTCAGTCTCCCAGGTAGCCTCCTCGTACCTCTGGCTCCTTCACAGGACCTTCACCAAGGGTACCTGCTTCCGTCTCAAACTCCGGATGGCTCTGCCTAGCATCTGTACTGGTCGCTCTGGGTAGGTCAAGTCGTCACCCACCTCGACACTCTCGTGGCTCAGAACGTAACTGGGATCAGCAACGTACTTCCTGAGGTTGGACACGTGGAACACGTCGTGCACACTGAAAAGATGGGGAGGAAGGGAAAGCCCATAAGCAACGGGTCCTACCCGCTCCAAGACCTCAAAGGGCCCCACAAACCTCGATGTAAGCTTCCCTTTCACCCGAAACCGCTACAAGCCCTTCATGGGAGAAACGCAAAGAAAGACCTAATCCCCAACCTCGAACTGCACCTCTCTACACTTTTGATTGGCGTAACTCTTCTGTCTGCTCCTGAAAGTGAGAAGTCGTTTGTGAATCTGCACTACCACCTCTTAACTCTTCCGAATCAGCCGAGGACCAACCTCCCACTTGGTCCCCACCTCAATCCAACTCAAGAGCGCAGTACACCTCCATCCGTACAGAGCCTCGTATGGTGCCATGCCGATACTCGAGTGATAACTGTTATTATATGCAAACTCTGCCAGGGGTAAGTGCTCCCCCCAAGAGCCCCTCCAGTCCAATATATAGGCACGCAAAAGGTCCTCAAGTACCTATATTGTGCGCTCTGACTGTCTATCCGTCTGGGGGTGGTACGCCGTACTGAATCTCAACCGTGTTCCCAAAACCTGCTGAAACTCAGCCCAAAATTAGGATGTAAAATGAGTATCCCGGTTGGATACAATTTCACGCGGAACTCCGTGCAGACGTACTACGTCACAAATATACCTCTCTACCAACTGCGCTGGACCCAAAGTGACTCGGATCGGCAAGAAATGCGTCGTCTTCGTCAATCTGTCTATAATCACCCAGACTACGTCGTGTCCTCGCTGGGTAACGGGCAAGCCCACCACCAAGTCCATAGTGATGCCCTCCCACTTCCACTCTGACACGAGAAGTGGCTGCAATGATCCTGCAGACCTCTAATGTTGGGCCTTCACCTGCTGGCACACCAAACCCTGCTGCACGAACTCACCTACATCCCGCTTTATCCCTCTCCACCAAAAGTCACGTCTCAGATCATGATACATCTTCGCGTTCCCGGGATGTATGGTGAACCTGGACCCGTGTGTCTCAGTCAGGAGCTCTCTCAACAACTCCTCTCTGGAAACACACAAACGTCCCCTCATGCGCAACACCTCGTCTGTAAAGGAGAAGTCTCCTGGGTCCCCTACCAGTACTCTGTCTCATAACAACTGCAGGTACGTATCTATCATCTGTCCTGCGAGGATGTGGTCTATCAACTCTGGTCTTGTCTGCCGTGTCACTGTCACTACCCCACAGTGCCCTTGTAACTCTAGGGGTCGCCAACTGCCCAACTCCTCCACAAGCCTCCAACTCTATGCCTGTAAGCTGGTCAAGTGGGCGGGCACCTTCTGGCTCAAGGCATTAGCCACCACATTGGCCTTCCCTAGATGGTAGGAGATGCTGCAATCATAGTCCTTCAGGAGCTCTAACCAGCATCTCTTTCTCATGTTAAGCTCCTTCTGATCAAAGAGGTACCTGAGGCTCTTATGATCTGTGAATATCTCAAAAGTCTCACCGTACAAGTAGTGCCTCCATGTCTTCAGCGCGAAGACGACAGCTGCTAGCTCTAGGTCGTAGGTAGGGTTTCTGTGGTCATGGGGCTTCAGTTGCCGTGAATCGTAAGCGACAACGTGACCCTGCTGCATGAGCACACCCCCTAACTCCTGAAAAGAATCATCCGTGTACACAACGAAACGATCGCTGTTCTCTGGGATGGTAAGCATAGGAGCCGAAGTCGGCCTCTCCTTCAACTCCTGAAAACACGCCTCACAAGCGTCTGTCCAAGCAATGGGGACGACCTTCTGGGTCAACTGAGTCATAGGACGCTCAATCTACGAGAAACCCCTGATAAATCGTCGGAAGTAACCTGCCAATCCCAAGAAACTGCGGATCTCTGTCACTGTACGTGGTCTCTCCCACCTGAGCACTACCTCTACCTTGGCTGGGTCCACAGCTAGGCCATCCCCTGAAATCACATGACCTAAGAAGGTCACCTTCCCCAACCAAAACTCGCACTTGCTGTACTTGGCATACAGCTTACGTCGTTTCAACGTGTCCAGAACCATCCGCAAGTGCTGTCCGTGCTGCACCTGATCTCGCGAGTAAATGAGCACATCATTAATAAATACCACCATAAACTGATCTAGATACGACCTGAACACCCGGTTCATCAAATCCATGAAAGCAGCAGGGGTGTTGGTCAGCCCAAATGACATGATCAAAAACTCGTAGTGTCTGTACCGGGTGCGGAAAGCTGTCTTCGAGAAGTCGGTCTCCCTGATCCTCAACTGGTCATAGCCAGATCTCGAATCTATCTTGGAGAAAACCGTGGCACCTCCCAACTGATCAAACAAATCATCGATCCTCGGCAGCAGATACCTGTTCTTGATGGTAACCCAATTCGGTTATCTGTAGTCCACATAAAGGCGTAGGGTACCATCCTTCTTCTTCACAAATAACACCGGGGCTCTCGACGGAGACGCACTGGGCCTCACAAAGCCCTTCTCCAATAGGTCCTGCAATTGGGCCTCCCAATTGCATGTTAAGAATGAAACGATCCTAACCCTAATCGCTCTCTCTCTCTCGCTTTTCACCTGCACCTTTTCGTAAGCAAAACTCCGCGATTTTCGTGACAATAAGTGACAAGGAAAATCCAATTTTCACGCCTCCCTGAGACCGACACTCGGACACACATCCGTTTCTTTACTTTAAAACTGACGTTGCAAGTGCGAACTGTAACGACACTTCTTAACACACACGCACGAAAGCACATCACTCCCTCCCTACACTAATCGCTCTCCCCAATACTGTGTACGAGAGGGCCAATAGAAGTCGGTGTAGAGTGGCAATTCCTAACCACGGGTCCCAACCCAAGAGCAGCTAGCTCCGCTCTACACTAAAAAGGGGACAGTCGCTCCCCCTTGGCACCAAGTACTCAAGGGCCAGCACACTTCCCACTCACATTTCCAGATCCATTCCATTCATCCACAGGAGCTCTACTCCTAATTCTTCGTAGGGTTCATTCTCATATTCACCATGTTGCTCCATACTAGGTTTCATCATTCACATTTCCATTCTCGTATTATACACATGCAGCTCGTATTTCCACAATTTAACATATACAACAAGTAATGTCACAGGGAACTGTTTAATTAGCACAGGCATTTCATATTCCATAGGTAGCTCGTATTTATTAACAAGCAGTTGTGTACAATTCTATTCATTCATTTATGACTGCAATCTCAAACACACATACACACAGTGCAAGTATCTCTCGTCTTAGGATTCATGCCACATCCTAGGTTTCTAGTTATCCAATTTCACATATGCATTCATGTTTTGTAATTAAAACAAGGGAAAACCACTCCACTAGACAATCCGGGAGTACTGAGGGCTCGAACGGCAGACTCACGTGCCTCAGCAAGTCCCGAACACGAAATAGATCGAAGTCTTATACCAAGGAACATACCACAATGGAACGTTCAGAACAGTATATAAGGATTTCTAACATGTAGAGGAACTTACAAGGAAACCACAGACATCTTTTTTGCATAAAACGGACCTCAAACGAACCCTAAACAGGTCAAAAACAAAACTGTAGACCTAAATCAAACGTCTGGCACAAGGTCCAGACATCTTAAAAGTCACCAGGGTCTCACCTCAGGTTCCTGCATCGACTTCAGATGTCCAGAACCCCTACTTGACCCTCTGGACCTAGCTTCAGACGTCCGACCTCTCCTCCAATCATCTGGGAGTGCTTCCAATCGTCTGGTAAGCTGTCCAGACGTCTGAAATGAGTGGGAGGGCGTGCCTCGTGCCTTCCCGAAGCTATCCCTGCACGGGACAGACCGAATCGCCCACTTTTAGCCATGCAGATCCACTTTGCGGTGCGGCCTGCATGCCCGTAACCGCAAGAGGAACGTACCTTCACGAAACTCTGCTTTCCGACGTTCAGTGTCGTCACCAGATGTCCAACCCGTTGTCTGGACAACACGCCAGATGTCTGATTCTGGGAAAAACCCAGAACTAGACCGACCTCCTGCTCCCCTCGACGTGCTCCTCCTCTCGCACGTCCCACTCCGGCCGTGCATCCTCCAGCGAGCTCCCACGAGCTCGCGAGCTCAAGCTCCTCCTCCTCTCCTCCTCACCCCTCGCTCTCGCACCCTTTCTCTCTCTCTCTCGCTTGTCCCTCTTGCTGCAATGGAGAGGAAGGAAGGTGGTGGGGGAGTGGAGAAGAGAGTAAGGGGAAGAGGGGTCTTATATAGGGACTGGGGTTAGGATTCGAGAAGGAGAAAAGAAGAGAGAGAAGATAAGGAAAGGCTATTTGCGTGCAGCCAGCACGTAGACCCGACCCTACGTACAAATTTTTCAATTTCCAGACGTCTGGGAAGAGGTCCAGACGTCTGACTGACAATCCAGACATCTTAAAAGGCTCAGAACAGAGCGGATCTTTATAATCACTGCCTTTACGCAACACACAACGTCATTGGTTATATCCCAACTACATTTATTCCCTCTATCATAGTTCAATTCAAGCAAATACAATGGCATTATTATGAAAATGGAATCGACCCGACCATCCAACATACCGTTCTGTCTGTATAAAAAAACCAGACGTATAAAAAAAACAAAGAATGCAGGTTTTCCCATGCCAAATTGCACGTCATATTCCATGTTGTTGCTGATCAAGAGCTGCTCATTTTCAACAAGCACGCAGATGCCTTGCACAGCTCATTGGGAGGCGATTTTTCATTTCCCTATAGGCATCTCTTGTGGAATCTAGCATGCCATTTCGCATGGAAAAACCATTGTCCAATTCAAAATCACTTGCAGAACCATTCCAACATAAAAACACATCATCAAAAAAGCTAAACTTCCCACATATTAAAACAAGAAAAGAAATTCCACAACAAAGCTTCCAACAAACAAGCATAGCAGTCTACGTTAATAAGGTAGAGTTCAGAGTGATAAGGAAGGAAATGAAAAACCTACGGTAACAGTAACTATCACATGCCTGAAAATTAAAATACATTGCTACGGATTTCATTACCATCACAACCACAAGTAGCGTGTAAACATACATCCTAACCACGAAATAGGAAGTTGTAGATTTCATTTCACATAGGTGGGGGGATGGGGCTTTTATACCTGCTCTTGCCTGAATACGGAGGGGAGAAGAAGAGGATTTGTAGAGTAGCAACGTGGAAGTGAAGAGTTGCGTCAAGGAGGCGATGGTGTTGACCAACCTGTGGTCGGCGCACTGTTGCTTGAGTATGTAACCACATGCCAATCGGAACAACGCTCTCTCTATTTGATGGGATTTCCTCTGGTGACACACGCATCGTCTCCCCCACCACTCAAGCAGCATATAAAGAGGGTGATGGGGTAGTTGATCTGCGACGTGAACAGCGATGACGACGAAGGGGCATTCGTCTCCTCCTCTAGACTGATGCCATCACAAGATGTGCAGCTATTCCTTTGCCCCTTCCCGATCAGTGCTGGAGATGAATGGCCTTCAACCATGTTAGGACAAAATGCTCCGGTCTTCAATGGCAAGGACGAACGTGTCTCGTGAATGCATCTGCTGGGAGAGACAAAAGGCTAGAAGAAGAAAAAGGAGCAGAGAGAGTGCGATCAATGGGTCGATTCTCTCTCCTTCGCACCTCTTCAAAAGCCATAGCCGCAGAAATGTCACGATCCACAGTGTGCCTACCACTTCTCTCACTATATTTACCCCGTCTCGTATCCCCCGCCAACCCTCCCCAATCCCAATCTTAACCCATATGTTAACTCTCAACTCAGTTTTCATGGTGACCACTTGAAGGGAAAGAAGCGATTCAATGGATAAAAAAACTAAGCAACTCAGATAGTACAATAGATGAGTTTTTCTCGTTGCTTGTCAACGTCAATGAAGAAACGTCCAAATTAAACGCCATCAAAAGCAACCATGATAGATCTCGCAAAATGTTATTTGTTTAGCACCAAAATAGATTAGCCAAATTTGACATTTAAAACAAACGTCCGGACTCACGTGTTAAGACGTTCATCTACCGTCAAATTTTTTGAGGACTTCGACACTTACTCTGTTGGATGTTCAAATAAGTCTCTTAATGCCAAGATTAATTTGCCACATCCAGATAGGCGCCAAGTTTATTTTAATATGTTTAATATTGATCCATCGAAGTTAACCTACAAACCTTTACATACACATACATGAATGTATGTGTGTGTATATATGTTTAAAAGCAAGATTTAAAAGTAAAAGGAAGGCTGAAGTCAAGGAAGGCAACAACCTCAGTATAAACCCAACGATATTAACAAATATGAACCTAAAGGTAGAATCTCGACTAGAACGATGAGGCTATAAGAAAAAGTTTGATTTAGCGGGATAGAGGTAAGAAGTAGAACGGAAATATCATGTATACATATATACACAATAATTTAAGCATATAATCCCTATCAATTTTAAACGATCTCATCGTGTTTCTACCTTAATCATTGATGCATGCATCCATCATTTGAGGTGATCAAGTCTGGTCATTTGGTAGTAGTTAACACTATCAAAGCAAGCAATATCTTTAGTGTTCACATATTGGGAAGAGTTGGAAGCTCTTCGGATCCTGCAATCCAATGAAGGTCACAGCTAAGCAAGCAAGCACTAAGGGCCAGTTTATTTGATGCAATCTTATGAAGGTCACAACAGAGGAATCGTTAGCTAAATCATGCTTAATTCATGCTAGTTTTATAGCAACCATTGCATATTTGCATTATAAATAGGGCATTTTAGGTACTAATGCATCTTAGAGTCATTAAAACATTTTCGATTTAATACTGCATCTTGGGGCCCAATTAATTATGATGTATTCATCTTCCCTGTAGGAGTGGTTGTGACAGCTCATTCATCATTACGATGCAAGAGTGAGCACAAGAGATGGAAGCTTCTCCAACCAACATGCGACACCACCAAAGTTCATGCCACCCAAATATGGTGCACCAAACTCTAACCCTAGCTCACCCAAAGTCCAGGCCACCTAACCCTAATTCCAACCTAAAATCCCATACCAAACCCTCATTCCACCAAATCCTAGTCCTAATTCCAAGCAAACCAAACTCATACCCTAGCTCCCTATTCGTAAAATCCTCAGCCCAATTTAGCTCCCCACTAAAATCCACGCCACCTATAACCCCCTACCTAATAATCCTAGCCCTTCATCTCTCCACATCATCATGTAGTGTTTAATCTAGTTTCTAACTTAACTTGGGCATTTTAGCTATGATGACCCACACCTCATTAGCGGCCATTTTCCTGGCCGCCCTCAGCCCATGCCTGGTTGCTTTCGCCTGTTTGCAGGCATGGACGAAGCGCACAAGGAAATCCCTGAAGGAATTCACCCTCTTGTTGGCCTCCACCACCTCCTTCTCTGCCTTCTGGTGAGTGGCGTTGGCATTGGCGGATAAAATTCCTTTGCTCTGCCCAAGTAGTGATCGCCCATTTCGTTGCCACGTCGACCGCCTCGCTGGGGGTGGTGAAGTTGGGCTCGGAGAAGGATTCGGTCATTATAAAGCCGAGAATGAACCTCAGCCCTAAGGTATCCACCTACACAGCAACAAGATAGGGAGTGTTGAAACATGTTGAAAAAAGTACCACGGGGGTACGTGCTTCGAAAAACGACTCTCCACTTGAAGACAATATAAGTAGATGTTCTTCAGGTTAACCCTCCCACTTGGAGGGTTAGCCTAGGTCACGGTAATAATCGACTTTCTGCGACATGTAATCAAACAATCACAATAAAACATTGCTGTTGAGTTTTTATCCTCAGTAACGGCACCAAAAATATGATGGTTCAACTACCGGTTCGCCCAAAAAGGGGTCGTTGTTGCAATATATGTCACAAATACAAACCGTTGTCATAGCAATTTCATTTATTTACTTAATTTTTACTGGTTTATTCTAGGTCATTCACTGGGAGGTAGTTATTGATATACATCACTCTCTAAGTCCAATATTATCCTTTAATTTCAAAAAGATTGATTTTATATACAAGAATGAATGAATCAAAGAATCAAAGAATGAAATAATTATATGCAAAAGAATGAATTATAAATAATTAAAATGGTTGAAAACAATTACATACGAACAAACACCAAAAACATAATTAAATACTTTATATTATTTATTTTAAATTTATAATAATAATATTTAGATATATGTACAATAATAAGTAATAGTATATACTATACTAACTTAACTTAATATACTAACATATACAATAACATATAATATATGTACAGCAACATATATAAACATCGCTAAAACCTTAGAAAAATTATATAGATATGCTAAGGTAAAAATAGGGTCTATACTGACGTTTATTCTATCTATAGTGATGGATATATATGTCACTAAATCCATTCTTAATTTATATACATATATATAGCTCAAACATTTACTATACGTATACTCATATACTATTTACATTTATACTATATATTACATATCTATACTATATATACATTATACACATATATATCTGTGTGTATGTATATATATACATACATACATGCACATACAACTCACACAGAGGCACAAGGATCTCTCCAACACTTAGCCAATTTCGGCTACTTCTCTTATGTGTTAAATTCTTGATTATTGTTCATCTTTAACAAAAATAAATTTCTAATTGGCAGGCAGCCTTTTCGAGAGATACACAGCATCCTAATGGGTGGGACCAGACCTCTACTAAGAGTCACCCTAATTTCTTAATTAGGCCTCTTAATCTCAATTTAGGCTCGTTAACGAGCTCAATTAGGCCCACGCATAGTGCACAGCCCCCAGCCTACACTGCACGCCAATGTCTGAATACGAAAGTCTCAAATCACATGCTCAGAAGGACGGTAATGGATATGTGGGTTCAGGCGCTGGGACGCCCGTGACGACGAAAGTGGGCGGAAGACAAATTCAACTTAAGCAACAGCGGGCACTCGCCAGCCAACGATTTGGCACCATTGTGCCGCTTCTCCAAGATTGCCAACCAGCGCAGCTGCATCCCGATTGCATGATTTTGGACCTTAATTTGAGGGCCCAAATTAGTTCGTATTTTAAATTAAATTATATGGTTGTAAAGCGCTTATATAGGGCTATATAATTATTTAATTTATTCACAAAAATAATTATATTTACTATATAAATAAAATTAGCTAAAATCTAACATTTATACAAGTTAAATTAAGATTTCATTTACTAATTACAATATTAATTAGTTAATTTATGGTCTAATTGACCCTGTACGGAGTTAGTATACATATTAAAGTATTTATTACAGATTTTTATTATATTTTACACGGTTTATTTTAATTTATCTACATTTAAATATGTAATTTCAGTGTATTTTACATATAAATTAGGTATAAATAGTATAATACATAATAAATATTGTTAAATTAGTTTAAATTACTTAAAATACTATAATACAAATGTACAGTACAAATTAATTCAATTATAACTTAATTTACTAATTTATTCTAATTTAACTTAGTAATTTACTTGATAACTTAATAAATTAATTATTTATTGTATATATATAATAAAATTATGTTATAGGCATTATAATGTACATTATACATAGATAAATACGTATGTATAGTATCATTCATAAATATGTCTATTTATATGAGTTTATTAATTTACATAGCTTAAAGTACATATAAGTTAATATAATTAATAGTTAATATATAAATAGGTTATATGCAATTTAAATTACCTTAAATACTTAATTTATGTTATAGCATACATACATAAGTTATATATACATATTTTTTACATATTATACATTATGTACATAGATAGCTTAGTATATAACTTTTATATGCATGTATATACATAGTGTACATAGTGTTTTTAGGTATTTTTGTGATTTTTCTGATTTTTATGGGTTTTGTGAGTTTTATAGAGGAATAGGGTGAGAGAGAAAGAGAGAGATGAGAGAAAAGGAAATATTTTTGGTGTTTTGTAAGTGAGTTCTTTTCTTAAATTCCAAGGTATACTGAACCGTCAATTGGTGTGTTCTACCAAGCCGAGGGTTCAAATGACTTGGAAACTTGGTATATACCTAGAAATATATCTAATCTTGACCAAGACAGGTTTATTTATTTTTTTGAATTTTTTTATATCATTTTTACTTTTCTATAAAGGGAACACATTGTAGGCCTAAAAAGGGTTTTCTATTGAGAAACCTAAGGCCATGAATCCTAATCTAAAAGCTGGATAGGCAATAAACAGCCACAGATGTGCTCAATATAATTTAAGAAAGATGTTCCAGCCAATAAACATGATTTTCATTCATTTTTTTCCTTTAATTTCCCAATGTGGACAGTTAGGCACAAAAGTAGCTGACAAAGGATGATTAAAATCACAATACAAGCTATTCAAATGCAATTAATAGGCATAAAAGTACATGAATGCTTGTCACAAATTATTACACACATTAAAAACATGTGAGCCATTCAATTAACCTAATTCTAGCTCACTGTCGTACTCATCTCAACCCATCCAGTAGGAGCAATAGCTGTAGCAGCAGCTTTAAACAAAACAGCAGCAACAACTCTCAGCAGCTCTCAATGAGCTGCTCCAAATCTCTTAAAACAATTCAAAGGGCTGCTACAGCGTATCGATTTCCAACAGCACTGATATGGGGATTTCAATATAAAAACACCCAAGATTAGACTTGGTGAAGTCTGATATGGGATGATTAAACTCCAAATCAGGTCAATTCTCATCTTAAAACTCATCTTAAAATCAGGGAATAGACAACATTGGAAGAATCCCAAAAATATGAATCACTTTAGTTTTGATCATTACCATACATTATAGACAATGTAACAGTAATAGATTAAAACTAAACATCAAATGCATTGCCAACCTCATTCAGAAAAATTAAACTCAAAAAATAATGAGATTTGGGATCCAAAATGTAAAAGCTCTGATCTAATCATCCTACTACTACTATAGAGAATAGAGTAGAAGAGATCAAATCTGATCATGAATTCCAATAAAAAAATCATGTTAAAACTTTCGAATGCTTGAAATAAGAGTTAATCCCATAAAATGTCGTTATTGTAGCAGTTGTTTCATGTACTGAGGTGGGGATTTGAGATCAAAAATCATACGTTCAAGCAATGAAAACTCCTTCAAAAGCACATTCACGTGATGCAACCATCACCAACACTTCAAAAACTCATGATACCGATATGAAAACTCTTCTAAATAGCAAGAAAACCACGAGAAATTCATATCAGTTTTCCCCAAAACTTTCCTGAAATCCTAATGTGCACCTCATCTTACATTATAGACAATGTAAGATAAGGATGCAAATTAAGAATTCAATGCATTAAAACCACATCAAGAGTATCTCAAATGTATTTTGAAAAATTTGGGATTCATTCCCTCTTGAGGAAAGCTTGAAAATCACATAAACATCTAATTTATCCTCTCTCTTGTGCCATAGACAGCACGAAGAAAGAATCTAAATCCCACGATAAAAACCACTGAAAACAAACCCAAATCATCAGATTTCGCATTCAAAATAAGTGGAGGGACTTTGTGGAATAATGGAATTAATGGAGAGTCCCTCTAATGGATTGTGAGTGCTCAAATTAGATTTGAATGCCCAAGAACATCATATCTGATTTGATGCTCTGATGGGTGGGTGATTGGTGAAAAACGAGTGGAAATCAGTGAAGGTGAATAGTGAGATGAGAGGGGAGATCGGGAAATCGATATGAATACGGGTTCCTCTCCACTGATCTGAATTGATCAGAAGCGGTGGGTGTGAATTCTACTCTAATCTACTCCTAAGCTAACGATGAAACCGATGGATTCACTAACTGATCTACTCCTAACTAAGCTACTGTATACTACTTGCTACTCCAAACTACTCTAACAAAGCAGGAAATCCTAATCTAATCATATGAATGGGACCTTTGGATCCAAAGCCAGCGGCTAAGGAGGAAGAATGGAGGGAGATCTCCAGCGAAGGAAAAGCCCACAAGAGGAGCTTCAGGGTCGTCCTCAGGCGTACATCATCCCTAGCGGTGAGGAGGAAATGGTGGTGAAAAATCACACCACTGTCACTGATGTGGCGAGTGAAAGGATAAGGGGAGCTGGAGGGGACGAAAGGATAGATCTAAAGGAAGTAGGAGAGGAGGTCGATCCTTTGCGTTTAGGGCTAGTGAGGTACTTAAGTAGAACGATCAGTGAATCAGGGCACCGTAGTGGTGCGATTAGCCACCTAGGGCACCAACGGTTGGATCGATAGGAGAGAGCACACACAAAGTTTAAATCAAATCCTAGCCGCTAGATGGGATCTGGGGGGAAAGGTGATTGCATGCGCCAAGTCGCACAAAGCTTTGATTGAGGAGCAGCCACGGATCAAGAGGATCAAGGATGAACAGCCATGATAAGCCCTGTTCTTCGCGGAGAATAGTGCTCACGCAAGCTGCAGGTGCTTGAGGGTTCTATTGGTGATTTTGCAGGATAAGGCCCTCAGCGAAGGGGTAGAAAAATATCAACTAGGCCCATAAGTGGTAAGAATACCTACAAAGCAGTCATTAGGATGCTTCAACTAGGTCCCTGTGAGTTACAAATAGGTCCTTGGAAGGATTTCTAAGGATGAAATGTTATGTATGAAGGACCTAAATGAGAATATATAAATGCGAGGTCCTAATGATGTCCAAATGCAACCAAGTTTTTATTAAAGCTTAATTGAACATATTAGAAGTTAATTTCACTATTAATTGGGAGTTTTAAGCTCATTTGTGTGTTTAATTTGCAATTGTATCACAATTTTGTATTAAATAATAGAATATCTCAATAATTGACTTAGCTTTGCATTTTTAGCACAAAATTGATGTTTTAGGCCTTTTCCGTAATTTCTCACACTTAACACTTTCTTTGTGTTAAGTTGATAGTGTTTAACCTTGTAACGAACGCGCGCTTCAGACATCTTTTAAGACGTCTGGGAAGTGGCCCAGACGTCTGACCAGACGTCTGGAACCACTTCCAGACGTCTGGGAATCAGTTATTGTTGGCACGCGTGATTCGTCTGCACGCCTGAGCACGCAGACCTGCATACGCCCTCTCTTTTTCCCTCTCTCCTGCGGCCGCAGACCACCCTATCCCGCTCTCTCTCTCCTCCTCGCGCGGCCTTAAAAGGCCACGCCCTCCCCCACACTCCGGTCACCTCCGCCCCCTCCCTCTTCTCCTTCCAGTCGGTGCGCGAGAGCGAGCGCGAGTGAGCGGCGGCGGTGACAGCCGCGGCGGGTGCAGGAGGAGTTGCTGCGCGGGGGAGGAGGCGTCGGCCGTGAGGGCTCGAGCCTGCCGGGGCAGCGGGAGCCGGCCGGCAGGGGCACAGCAGGCGCGGAGCGACGCGGGAGGACTGCTGCAGCTCGAGCAGCAGGCGGACGAGACACGGCGCGGCCGGGCGTCGCGAGCGGAGGGCGAGTTGCGCCCTGGTTCTGGAAACTTTTCCAGAATCAAACGTCTGGGCTGATAGCCAGACCACGGGCACGACGTCTAGAAGACTGTCCCAACGTCTGAAAGGTGAGTTATTTCCGTCTTCTTCCTTTTCTTCGACTGACCGTACTAAGAGAGAGAGTTGGGTACGCGCAGGTTCTGAGATTCGCATCCAGCGCGAATCAAATGTCTGGCTACAGTGCCAGACGACTGGAGAGACTTACAGACGTCCGGGGTGACCATCGGACCTCTGGGAACTAGGCCAGACGCCCCCACAGGCTTCTGGACATCTGAGAGACCACGCAGAGCAAAGGTAACCCTGATCCACTTTTTAAGACGTCTGGAATAAGTTCCAAACGTCTGATTTTGCACTGTTTCGTAATTTTCGAACCGTTTAGGGCCCGTTCGGGTTCCGTTTTCCGCGTTTCGAGTTGCGTTCTTTTCATAATTAAATCCTCTACCCGTCTACAGTAGCTGTATACTGTTTTGAGAAATTCCTTGTGTTTAATCCTTGTGATAGGACCTCGTTCCGTTGCAGTCTCGGGGGTTGCGGAGGCACGCGGGATTCCCGACCACGCCCCCAGTTCGCCTGTTGTAACCTGTAGAGTGGCTTTAAGTATAATCTGTTAAGTTATGAAACCATAAATAGAACCTAGGACATTGCATGAATCCTAGGAATGAGAAATAGATTGAATGGTAGATCCTAGGGTGTTGCATGAATCCTAGGGCTGGAAAACTAGATTGTATGATAGATCCTAGGGTATGGCATGAATCCTAGGATGGGAAGAACTAGTGGATTATATGAATAACTGCAGTCTTGGAAAATGTGGAAAGAAAATAATAGCTACCTGTAAATTGGTTTAACAACTGCCTATTATGAATAAATGAGCATGTCTGGGAATATGGGATGTATGAATGTGAAACTGGGAAGGTGGAAGCTGAATGTGCTGAGTTAAAAGAACTGGAACCCTACAGGGAATTAGGAGTGGAACTCCTGGAAAGAGAAAGGAATGGAACTGAGAAAGAAAGACGTGGTAGTGTGCTGTCTCTTGGGTACGTAGTACCAAGGGAAGTACATGTACCTGTTTAGTGCAGAGCGGAGCCAGCTGCCCCAGGGACCCGAGGTTAGGACTGGCCACTTTGTACCGACTTGCTGGCCCTCGTGTACGTAGTACCGAGGAGAGCTACTAGTGTAGGGAGGTACTAGCTACCCCACGGGCCCCGGGGTTCTGCTAGCCTCCTACACCGACTTGTTAGGCCCACTGGGGAAAACCAGGGTAGTCAGGCGAGGGTGCGCGGACTGTGGAGGGGCAAGGCCCCTGTTTGGTTACTGTGGAAGGGTTGGACCCCTGTTGCTGAGAGGGATCTGCTCTGTACTGGTTCCGTGCTGTGCTTTGGGCGCACCCGTTAACGGAAACGACTGACCGCGTGCCAGCACGAGTTAGCTACCCGTGCATTTACCGCGCGTGCCGTAGTCACCGTTACGTCTGTCAGTGACCTTGGGGTGGTTGACTGAGAGTAGGATCACCACTGGGGACTCTCCCGGCCAGGAGAGCACCACGTGCTACTTCTACTGTTCGGAAAAGACTGCAATCAAGATCGTTCCCACGAGGAACATTCGAGATCAAGTGAAGGATCTGAGAAATAGATAAATTGTGAAACAATAGAAAGACGTAAATTAAAGGAAGAAAGAAAATTAAAACAGCTACTGTACACTTTACTGTTTCTTTAGTTTAGCTGCCACTCTACTCAGCGTTTTGCTGACGTGTTACACTCGTTACCTTTCAGGACCAGGTGTTGAGCAACCAGGGTCAGCGACTGCAGAGGACGCTGGGCCGAGTAGGGTCCAGTAGAGTTACCACTGTTCTTTGTACCCCTTTTGTTTTCCACTGTAGTGAGTAGTTCTTGTTACCGTTGTACTTTTCTTTACCTGCAGTTTCATATTATGTTATGAATGTTATTCTACTGTTGTGGTGGTATATACTATAGTGGTTTCTTTCCTTACTGCTGTATTTTCTTACTGTTTGTTATATTCATGCTGAATGTGGTTTATTTTACTGCTCTTTTGGTTACTTCCTCGTTGGACGACCAGGTCTTGGGATTAGTCGAGTCGGTCCGGTTCTCGTGTCTCATAGGGGCTCGGGAATTGGGTCGTTACAAACCAAGTTTCCAGCTTAACTTGGGCATTTTAGATATGATGAGCCACACCTCATCACATGGCATCCTGAAGATGTCGAAGCACTTGCCTCTCCAGGTTGGCTAAGGCAAGGACAACACCTTGAGTACTGAGGTGCCAAGGAGCTCCTGGAAGCAGGCAAAGGACTGCTGGTCGGGACGAAATGCAGAGCAGCGGCGAGATCCCGACTACAAGGCACCATCGGAAGTGCGATTTGGGCAGAGCTTGTGCTCCTCTACCTAGGAGCTGTGGATCCAACCACATCCTGAGAATTAGCAGGGGCACTAGTCCTAGGGGCACCAGTCGATAGTTCGGTGGCTTGAATATATTGTCGACCGCAAAATTGACCCCTGTGGCCTCTTGCTCAGCCAGGCAAGCAAATGCGATTGGGGTGCCAGATGAGGTAGGTGGAAAATCTGCCTGGCCTCCTTCGTCCCATTCAACGGAGACCTTAGTACCTCCAAGCCCTGCCAAGGCTGGTTAACGGGAAGATGACAAGGGAACACCTCCCTCTCTACCCGCCTCTTCAGAACCAGAGGAGATATGCACAGTGCCTGTATGTCTCCTCCGTCGGAGGGGCATCACCTCTGAGTTGGTGGATACCTCCTCCCTTCTCTTCCTCTTACTCTCATGGCGGCAATGGGGCCGATTGCTTTCACCCACCCCTCATGACTCGCGCTTCGTTCCCTCCAGATCAGCCCCATAGGAGCTCTCCGAGCTCCACCTCGAGGTATCTGACCAGGCGAATTCCCAAAAGCTGTAATAGCAAAACAACAAGCGGTCAATGTCAAATTAAGGTAAAAGTGGTCAAAGCCATCCCCCCCGTAACATACATGGCATGGGGTAAGAGTCTACCACCCGCGGCATGGCCGCTCACACGTTTAAATGCTTCAACTCAAAGCAGGCTATGGGCCCACATTCCATTATTCTCTTGGCATCCTCCTCTGCATCTGAGTCAAGCTCGTCAGGGCTAGGTGGTAGGTCCTTCTCAGGTGAATTCTGCCAAGAGTTGGGGACTTCTAACTTTTCCACATTATGGAGAAGGAAAAAATGATGATCTTGCTTCTTTAAACAATCCAGCAGGTCAGTTATTCTATACTTAGTTCGCGAGCTATACAAAGTGTCCCTCCCGGAAGATGGCTTTCCCCTCTTCACTTTCAGGGGTATCATCCCAAAAAGGAGGCGGAAAAGTCCCATTCGAGGGTAGATACCCAAGTGGAAGCAAAGAATGGTAAAGATATTCAAAATCGGCCAACAGTTGAGGCTAAGTTGGGAAGGAGCGAGGCGGTAGTATGAAAGGAAAGACATCAAAAATGGGTTTAAAGAAACCCTAAGGCCATTTTCAATGGCATATTTACAAACGACAAAAAAAGCATCCCCGACCAGGGAACAAAGATAGGTCAACATCCTTGGCACATGGAATTGGACATTCCCAAGCCCGTACTCCCTCAAAAATCCCTGAATAGCAGGTTTACTACCAAAAGTAGACTTGAAGGTGTACAACCCAAATGTCTCCTTAGAGAGGCAAGGGGCAGATGAAGACAGCTCGCCTTTCCCAGAGATTTTTGACATCTTCCACAAAGTAAAAGGCTTCAGCGAGGAAACTCTCTTCTCTGACGGGATCGCACTTCCAGGGATGGCGGCGCCTGTAGTGCTTAGGGTTTCCTCTTGCTCGTAACAGAAATGTGGGGTAGGGGCATTTACTGCCCAACTACCCCTTTATTTGTAATCAAGGATACGCCCGGACTCCAATGCTATTAGATCTCAATAATTACTCTGTGGAGTTAATGCCCTTGCGCACGTTCATTATGACGTAATTTGTATGACATGCGTAGACCGTGTAGCCCGTTTCGACTAGCGAGAAGCAATTATGTCATAATTGTAGCAATTAACTAGAACTCCTAACCCTCACTTAAAGCTTTTAGAGCTTGAAAATATAGATTTAAAATAGTCACGATTTCCACGCTACGACGACACAATTATCACTTGGTGAATTTCATGTGCCAAATGTAAGCGCTTGATTTGGGAGGGAGGAAAGGAACAGATAGAGAATGCAAAAAAGAGGAGGGGTAGTGTAATCCAACAAGTCCATGTATGAAGGTTTGTGTGACTAAATGTCACGGCCCAACCCCAGCTTCCTACAAAATCCGAGGATGGGTAGCCTCGACGAACCCCAAGACCTAATCGTCCAACGAGAAATAACCGAATACACATTCATTCCACAACCACTCAAGCCATGTAACTAAGCATCAAAATGTAAAACTGACAGTAAAGCAAGAGAACGACAATTATCATAATATTACAGGCCATCACAACAAAACTAATACAGTGTGATCGAAATATAACTGAAATAACATGCACTATAGGAACTCACTGTAACACTTGCAGAGGGAAAACTACAACTGGGCTCGACTAGGCCCAGCGTCCTCAGCAGTCGATGGCTCTGGCTACTCGAATCCCTGACCTATACATGGATATAACATCTAGAGTTATCTAACGTTAAGTAGAGTGGTGGCTAAAACATGTAATGTAATTTAAACAAGCAGCTTAAAATATTATCTTCCGACTCCAATTATCTTATTACATATTGCTGACCTGAGTGCTCTAATTAGGTTCCATGACATTGCTCAATCTTCCTGTTCCCTAAGGGAATGATCTTGCTTGTAGTTTTCCTGCAAGGCACGATGTACACGTAGCACTCTTTTGGCCGAAAGAGTTTCCCGTGGTAGTCCTACACCTGGTCTACTATCCCAAGGTCACTGTCGCGACATAGCAGTGACTACGGCACACGTGATAAGCGTATGGGTAGCTACCCCGCACTGGTACGCAGTCAGTCGTTTCCGCTAGCGGGTACGCCCAACGTACAACACGGAACAACACAGGGCCTTGCCCTCTCAAGACATGGGTCTCACCCCTCACAGTCCACGTACCCTCGTCCAACTACCCCAGTTTGTCTAGTGGGCCTAACAAGAGTCGGTGTAAGATGGCCAGTCTTAACCGCAGGCCCCCTGGGGCAGCTAGCTCCCCCTACACTAAGTAGCTCTCCTCGATACATGTACGCGAGGGTCAACAGGAATCGACGTAGAGTGGTCAAACCCATCCCAGGTCTCTACCCAAGGGGCGGCAAGCTTCCTTTACTCAAAAGGGATAGTTGCTCTCTTCGGCATTACGTACACAAAGGCCAGCTCACCTCCCTAAACCAAGTCTGAATAGCTGCCTGTGGTGACATGTTCCAGAACCATTTGGTTTTCCGTACTACAGTATTCTTGTTTCTTTTTACATTCCCCGTAGGGTTCGTGCAAGGACTTTCCATATTTCCATATCAGGTTTGTTATAGGCAGCTCTAATTCCACCATCTAGTATTCAGTACAAGCATGCATTTCCATTTCTGACAAATTACATATAGTATAGGAAACTCATGGTTTATTTTAGGAAGCATCACGGTAATACCAACATTTACATGCATTTCTCTCGACCCTACTGTTCATGCCACAACCTAGGGTTCACTAATCTAGAGTAACATACATTCATTTCCTTCAGCCCTAGGGTTCATCTCACAAACTAGGATTTCTACTCAAACCATTTAGTTCATAAATCTAGAATTAGGGAAGAACCACTTTACCAGGATAACCGGATGAAGCGGGGGCTCGTACAGTAGCTCTCGACATCTCCGCAGGTCCCGAATACTCGACGGACTAGAGACCTATGACATGAATTGGCAAGTCAAATGTGTTCAAAATGACACAGATAAAGTACCATTTCATAAAGAAACTCGCATGGAAACCAAAGACGTTTCATTTACGAAAAACTGACACGATTTGGGCCCTAGACAGGCCCAAAAACACCAACCCTGACCAAAATCAGATGTCTGAGAAGAGTCCCAAACGTCTTAAACGTACTCAGGAACTGACCTTGCTTGGGGCGCCTTTCCTGGATGTTTGGAACTGGTGCAAACATCTGAAGGTGCCTTCAGTCATCTAGAAGCACGTCCGAATGTCTTAAACTGCCTCTGCCCTCGTACCAGCGCGCTTCCCAACCTCTGACACACGCGCGTGCACGGTCAGAAATTTGGCAGAAAGGTAATTGAAGAAAGAGAAAAACGTACTCTACCAAACGTCTAGGGTTACCTTCAGACGTCTGGAGGTCACTCCGGACATCTGATTCTATGGAAAAATGATTCCGCAGAACCATTTTTGAATCCTTTTTTGTCGCAGAAGCCTGCAACAGCAGCAGAGCCGTCTCGGCTCCTCCGCTTTTAGGCCTTCGCTCTCGCCTCAGGTCCTCCTACTCTCCTCGCTTTCCCTCTCCAGCTTCCTCTTTAGCACGGGAAGCAGAAAGAAGAGGAGGTGGGTATATATGGAGAGTGGAGGTGAGGGGAATGGCATGGAGGAGGGAATGGTTGCCGTAGGGGGGAAGAGGAGAGGAGTGTGGAGTGAAGGGGAGGAGAGGGGTGTGTACGGTGGGAAGTGGTGGTGGGGAAATTGTGGGGACATCCCTACAATTTTCCTCTTCCCCTCATAAACCCCCAAAACAAAAGATAAGGTGTTTAAAATTGTAGAAAAATATCTACAAATTTTGAAAATGTCAAATGACCTCAAAAAAATGTCATTTCACAGGAGTTTTTGAAAGGAAAAAAATGAGAAAATTTCCATTCACTCCACACAAACACACATCAAATTGAATCAAATATTTTCAAGTTGAATCCAACAAAAAATGATTTATTGTATTAAACTATCAAATCTAAATATTACTTGTATTTGATTAAATTCATTCAAATTAAATTAAATCGAATAATTATGAAACCTAATTCAAATAGCTAAAGTAGCAACCCTACTATTCACCAAACTCATCTCAACGAAAAAGAAAAAAATGATTGCTATCTCTCTCTCATATTCCTTGTCACGTCATCTCCATTTGTTCGCTGATCAACTCCATGGATAAACCGTGCTTCACACCATTCTCACATTAATTTCTCATTTCTCGGTTTGTTAAGGATATCTTGTGTAATATACATCAATATTTACTAGTTTTCCCTTCTATTTACAACATAACAACTATTTGTAACTTTTTCATTCATGATATGCAATGCTAATGGCAGTTAAGTTCATAAGCTCATGTACAACCCCATATAGTTGGTTATGGTGACCCAAAACTGATCTTGATTTTTTGTTGATACAGCCAAACAAGTCAATTAAGAAATTTTAATTTAGTAGTGATTTCAAAGGTGATTTTGTCTTTGAGGATTTTCACTCTAAAATCTTCTATGTTCTACTTTGGGATTGCTATTATTTCATAATTACATTATTATTTTTATTTGATACAATATTTATCAATCATTTTCTTTTTTAATTTTTTATATCTAACTATTCATTTTTATGAATTTTCCATGTAAGACTAGTTTAGAATATTACAATCTCTCCTACCTAATTCATAACGTTTCGACTTGATCAAGATACTCTTAGTGATAGTGATGAGTTTATCTCATGAAAGACTCTTTGATCCCTTTCTTCTCAGGAGAGAGTTTGCTTTTGATACAATTTGTAATGACTTACCCTAATCTAGACATAAGTTTAAAAGAACAAAATTTCCTCGAAAAATTGTTGGTGTGGATCCAAATCGACCACTCAAGATATTTAAGGATTAGTTATTTTACTCTTTATTTTTTATTGGTTTTCCATATATGATTATTTTTTATGTATTACAATGTAGCTAACTCTCCATATCATGAAAGAGTGTAAGTTAATCGAGAGTCATATCCCATAAACTTGCCACATATATGCATGGATTGCATAACATACAAGAAAATGCCTCCTCTAATAAACGTTGTCAAATCATCAAGTTTTCTTTTTTGTATTTTTTAATAAAGGATAATATATTACTCAAAAAGGGGTCACCGGCTAGTTATGTTCATAAGAAATATCTCAAAGTGAGAAGAGAAAATACAAGGATTTGCAACAAAGGTCACTCGGAGCCACACATCTCTTGTCAGAAGAGCGGCAAGAATGGAGGGGGACAAGGAAGAATCTTCATATTTTTTGATATTTTGTTCCCTCCAAAAACTCCAAATAACTACTGCATGGTGATTTACATTGTGGTATGGTAACTCCAAATCATCTAAGTTTGCACAAGGACCAATTAACCTTATCCTTCAGTAAACTTGCAGCAATGGTTTTCTTACCATCTTGCAGCGGTGGTTGCCAGCTCAGAAAAGAGAGATTGTTGGTGCTAACGCTTAAAAAACGAGGGTTACCACCTTCTTCTCCGATCATCGAATTTCATTACGTTTACCTTCCAACGATGCAGGAGAGTGTGCTTTACGACGTCCACCTCTATTTTATCAGGAACGTTTGGGGGTCGTACAACATTGCAGTGAAACTAAGTTATCAAATTTTCGCATGTGCATGTGTTTGTTAATTATTGGTTTCTTTCTTCTCTCGATATAAAGTTTACGATCTAATTATCGATCCTTGGATCATATCTCTTGGAGATATATGTGATACCATAAGATATGACAAGAAACATGTGGATCTTTTTCTTTTATTTCCTTCGATCAAGGTACACGGTACATTTTGGGTTGATTTCTCATCCATAATGTATACATGCAAAGATTCACACGGATTGTACGTAAACAACTCCGTTTCTACATTGTTAATAACAAAAAAAACCATGAGGAGCTGGACATTGGAAAAGTAAATATATGGACACCGATCGTGCAATCCTCACATTTAAGAATTTGATTATCTCTCGTACATCAATCTAAATATAGATTTGAACTTAAAACTCTCCTATTAAAATTAAGAATTTCTATCATTCAATTAGAGATGTGCATTGGATTAGACCAGTTCGACTAGTCTGATTAGGCTTGGCCAAGCTCGAGTTTAAAATTTATTTAGGTTGGATTTGGGTTATAAATATGACTTATCTATTAAATAGGTTGGACCTTAACCTGAGGTGATCCAAATCCAGCTTAGCTCATTGGCTCCTTTATGGGGTCACCTTAAAGTCTGATTTGTTAACCCAATTACATTAATATATATCATATATGTATATATATTCATATTGTCTATTAAAATATATATCATATATACATCATACATTAAATACTAAATAAATACCGATTGCTCTTGTTATTTTTTAACCAATAAAACATTAACCCCCGTGCTCCCTCAAACTATAAGCTGTATAATGTAATCCTACAATCTCATTCGAATTGGATATGAACCATTGAATTCTTACTATAGAGAAAGCGTGAACATCCAAATTTGAACTAAATATAAACACACAAGATGGGTGCTTTTATTTTCTATTGTAATTTTTCCTTCCTTAATTACATTTGGTTGACTTGTCATATATTATAAATGTTGAATATTCGAATCAAATATTAACAATATATATAGTTGGATCATTCTTTATTAGATATGTAACTATAAGAACTTAAAGATCTTTTAACGTATACAAAAGTTAAATACAATAACCCCATCATTTATGTAACAAAAAAAAAAAAGATAATTAACCTTTTTCAAATCTTTTTTTTTTCTTACTCATACATAATCATATTATTTTTTATACTTTAAAATAATTATTAATGTAAAACTCTTTTTAGATATTTTCCTGACCCGAATTCATTATTTTTTTGAGTCAAAGTTTGATTTAGGTAAAAAGAAATTTATTTTAAATCAAATCTTAAATTATTTTTTAATCCATCTATTAAATAAACTTCGACTATCGCGCAAACAACCAATTCAATGCTTGTCTTTATGTGTAACTTTCGGGAGACGTTATTAGACGTGCCTACCTTTTGTTTGCAGTTGCTCGGTAAGTTCCACGGAAAGTCCTGACACGTGGGTCCCTTCGCTTTAAATGTGGTCTAGTCGGTGACACATGGACCGCACCCGTTAACCGCGTGGACTTCCATGACCGAAAAGGGTATGGGTTGCGTCTCCTCCTGTCCTTAGATCTATATATATATAAATAAGCATTACTTTTATGTATCATGGAATAAAACCAGTCGTAAAGCAACTTACACATTCGCCTCCGGTACTTACTCGTTGTGTCAAATGCAAGGCATGTTCGTGAAACTAAATTATGTATACTCGTGATTTTGCTTAAATTGCACCGATCTAATCTAAAATCACCCATAAAATTTAATTCGGAATCAAATATTATAGGTGTACAATACTTTATAAATCAAAATTATGCACAAAAAGTGGAAATCGGCTATGATGTTTTAGCATTTGCGTTACTTTGTACATGAAATTTTAACTTCCTACATTTTGCATTAATCTACGAGGTCCTTACACGTACATTTATTTGTCCTTCGTGCCTTCAACTCCTTCCACGTTCCAAAAGACCACCTTAGTCCTTTCTTAACCGTTGTAACGATATGCTGCATCTGCGGTAATGTATTAGGCTTCTACTGTGTAGGACTGGACTTGAGCTTCTACAACTGCTACCTTTTATGCGAATTTATACCTTTGTTTTTTTTCTGCTGTCTTAGATTGTGACGTACGAATATCTTCCGTTTTCCCTGTTTCAGGGAAGCTTCCTCCCCCGGGAATTTTCTTCTTTGATAATAAGATAATATTTTCTAATTTATTGAACTTACATCTTGAGGTAGAATTAAAAGAGAGATAAGTTGAGAATAATATTTATTTGGAAGGATTGGATGACGAATGGGATATGAATTATTGATATGGTAATGGAATGATTATGATATAAGTGTGAATGTGTGAATACGATATATTGAATGTATTTTAATATGTACATAATGTTGTAATAGATATATTTAATATATATTGATGTTGATATAATATAATAAAATATTTTAAAAGAAATATATTTTAATAAATATTTATGTAAATTTGATGGGATTTGATAAGTTAAATTTTTTTGATTTGAAGATTTATTTCTTTCAATATCCCTTGGATTTTGAGAGGATTCTTAGATTATTCACCTTAGATTGAGTGTAATACCGATTGTCAAATATATATTTTTTTAGCGACCATTGGTTTACTCTTAATGCCACTACAAGACTCCTTTTGTATCAATTTATAAAAACAAAAGCAAGTTCGGGGTTTTCTCAAACGCAACGAGTGAGTTGGGAAACGATAAAATTTCATAGAATACAAAAAAATGAATGTATTTGTTCTGTACACCAAGAAGATCCGTGTGATTCCATGCTTTTTATATCTATTAAAAAAAAAAATTACTAAAGTATGTATAGTTGAGTTTAGGATGGAAAAAAAGAGGACTTGATATTACTCAATGCCACCAAATCACAGTGTCTTGTCTTGTAGTTGCATACTTGTTTTATTTTCAAAATACCACATTCGATCGGTGGTGATGGAAGGAAACTTTTTTTACTAGGCCAACTTGTAAGGTTCATTGAAAATAGCAATTAGCCTTTCTTTACTCTATTATTTGGATCCAACCATGAGTATGTGAATCAAAGGTATGTTTGTCCAGCAAGATTGACTTGGATAATATCTATTGATAAAATCTACCTATAGGTCTAGACAATATCAATGGTTGAACGCCACCAGGTCGACTAAATAAGCCTACTAAGTCGATGAAGCATGACCATCAAGAATACTTGGCTGGAGAAGATTGCATCATCCTCCGATCATGCACGATTGTGAGATAGTTGCCAATGAGAGGGTAGCTATTCCCACATCCACTACCTCAACTTTTGGAGGTTGTGGCTAATGTTTATGTGGGTGTTAACCCAAATCAATTGGTCAACCGATCATTTGAAGGCTTCATGACTAGTTACATGGGCTCTAAAGAGACGTAACCCTCAATGCTAAGACTTGTTAGGCAAAAGAGAGTTACGCTCACAAAGAGAACAAAATACTACTAATTGTATTCTCTATTTTCAAGTACTTAGTGACATTTGAGAGTCTCGATATTCTTTCCATTCCTACATCGATTGAGGTGAAATTGGATAATCAATTTCCTTACTTCCTTTGTGTGATCATTTTGTTGAATGGACCTATTCTTATTCTCAAACCCTGATAATATTTCTTGGTGTCACAATGTAGCGCTTAACATATGAAGACCAAGGTGTCACATTGGTGTCACAATGTAGCTCAACATATGCATGTTGTGCCCCGCTTTTCTCTCCCTTATTTCCTATAGGTTTCACCTTAATTTGCATAACCAAATTCCCTGTGGCCCCACTCTGCAATTTCTCCTTCTTTATAAAGTACCAGCGAAGGCCAGAAGTCTTTCGATCCTTCCATCCCCATTCTCTTCCTCCTAACAAAGGCAGTAGGCGCATGCAGCAACATCTTCTTTTTCCTCAACTCAAGAAGCCTCAACTAAGTTCAGGAAAATAATTTAAGGTATCGACTCTTTTGTTTAATTCTCTTTCCATTTGGCTTTTTTTTTTTCTTACATAAAATATGGATGATTTCTTCTTCTAGGGTATGTTGAGTTTCACTTCTTTAATTTCCTTTTTTGTTTTTTATTTTATTGTACAATAAATCAACCATCTGTAAGAAGGGATTTTTCTTTTTTCTTATGATGGTGTTTGTGTGTTTTTCATATTGGATACCTACAATTATTACTACAATAAATAGTGGACATCTAATAAAATATGATGCATTTTATATTTAATTTAAAGATTTTTTCTTAAAGAAGAAAAATCCTTCATCACCTTGTAGGGTTTGAAAATCATGTAATTCTAGATGGGGAAGTAGAGAGTAAAGGAGGAAAGCAAGCCACTTTTCATGTAATTATGTTGAAACAATCAAATTTATTCACACGGTCTTTCTTGGCATGTTGAAGCTATTTTCTTTTTCTACTTCTTTTACTGAACATGAATGAACAAGGAGCCTTCTCAGAAGAGTTCTCAGTTTATCCAACGAATGAATCTTGGTAAAACCTTCTAATGCTATCAAGTAGGTCTTTATGTTTGAGCTCATCGTTTCTTTCATAAAATCTGATTAAATTGAGAAGGCATTGCATTACAAAAAATTAGAGAAACTAATATTGCACGTACCCTTCCTTTTTTATATTTCTCTAAATCACTCTCCTCACCCGTAGGTCTCAGTCCCTAATCCTCAGTGGAGAATTGTGGAATCCCAACCAAAGACCTAATTATGCCCCTCTCTCACCACTCCTATCCATCAAATGGAATTTTTTCCAAGTTGCCTGCTGATATCGACCACACGTTTCCTTTAAAAAAATCACTGTTTACTTTATAAAATCTGTTTGCATTGACAAGACATTGCAGCGGGAAGTTCCGAGAAAACGTTCGTAAACCCTCCAATATTATATCCCTAAATTATTCGCACCATTCAAAAAGTAGATTCTACTCTTGTAATTAAATTCCACTAGTAACCCCCATTACTTACTGCCCAGATCCTTAATTGAGCATCTTTAAATTTGAGTCCATGGACCCAACCATGCCTTCGAACGAAGAAGATGACGTTCATATTGGGTGAGAAAATAAGTAGTCACAAACTTATCCCCTCATATTAGATGGGATTCAAATTAAGGATCTATCATTCCCACTTCCAAGGTATAAGTCTGCCCTCCAACTAAGCAACTACATAAAATGTGGAAAAAATGCTAAGCCATTGGATTGTCCAAATATGAAGCTAACAATAACTACTATTACAGTGGAGGATCCTGAAACCTGATGTTACTTTCATTTTACTAATTTTTAACTCGTACTATGCTACATATGATTATAATTCATATGTCAAATCTCTTTAATAGGAGGGTGATCTTTTAAAGACACTTGCACATAAGATTTTGGATCTTAACATTAGCTTTTAATTTTTTGAAAAAGGTAAAATAAAATATTCGAATGTAATCACATATCTCATACAGAGAGAGCTAAAAGTCAATCATAATCATCTACGTGACTCCAATGAATTAATATGAAAATTAAAATTTTATGTTCAAATATAGGTGTAAAATCGTACAATTTTATTAGAAAATTTCCATCATTTTGGACAAAATCATTAGTACAAAATAATTCTATTATTATTTTAAAAATAATAATAATTTTTTTTGACCGATGGTGGAAACATTCATAGGACGATATTTTCTTTTGTTATCGCTATCTTCTTATATTACAAAATACATCAATTTTACGTTTTCGCACTCACGTCATTTTCTCGCGCGCCATGTGCTGGTCACTGCTATGCTACCATGTCGTGGTCGATGGATGAACAATAAATTAAAAAAAAAAAAAAAGTGAATAATGATACGGTGCCCACATCTCCTCGTATCGTAAAACACATTAACTTTTATATTTTTATACACATATTTTTTCTCTACGTGAGACCCACGAGGTACGCATATGCGTTGGCGTTGGACGAACAACAGATCAAAGTAAAAAAGAAAAAAGGGGTGAGAATAATGTTGCAGCGTCAGAAAAATCACTAGCTAAAAATAAAAATGAACTTGTTGATGCAGATCAATTTTTTTTTAAAAAATAAGGGAACAAGGTCGTTAACAATGTTGTGTCCATGGCCCTTCACTGTAAATATATAGATTAGCCTCCGAATTTTACGGAGAGATTTAAGTAATCTCGATTTTAATATGAAGTTGCCAATGTCATTTCTTACGGTTGAAACATACAAAAACAAAGAATGTGACATGTTTGGTGGATGTGGTTCCTATCGTATAAATAGTATTTAATTTAAAGAAACTTAAAAATTAATGTAAGTTTCTATCTCACTTAAAAAATTCACCGTTACTTTTTGAGTCAATGGATGTAGGATGATTTTTGATTTTAAATTAAAATATATTAATATAAAATAATTTTACACTAATGTAATTTGATTTTAAAGGTGATTTTTGTAGTTTTGCATCGATATAAAATCAATATTTTGAAGGTAATTTTGATACTTTTGCATTGGTATAAAATATTTCTATTTTCTGTTCAGAAGTGATGATGATTTTTTTGAGTGGTGTTGGATAACACCATATGACAATACTTATGTTACTTTTTTACGTGAATGGAAAACACATAGTGTAATCTCTACTTCTTAATTTAATTTTTTGTTTGCCCCCTTATCTCCTTACATTGCAAAATACATCACCTTTTATATTTTTATACCCGCATTCTTTCTAATACACCTAATTTTATGAATACAGTATGTCCCTTACCAATCTCCCTTAAGAGTAGAGAGGGTTGGCAAAGAGGCGAACTAAGATCTGCGAGGTTTGTAAGGGAGGGAGGTGGTTGTCATAAGGGAGTTTTATATAAATACCCTTATAACATTTTGATATATATATATATATATATATATATATATATATATATATATATATTCTTAGGTTTTTGGATATTACATAAATATTCTTAAAATCTTATCTCCTTTAACAAATATGTCATTCCGTTAATTTTAACTTTAACGATTGTTAACTGTGGGTGAAAGTTTCTACATAAATATCCTTGTAATCTTTTGATATTACACGCATATCCCTAGATTTTTGTATATTACATAAATGCCCACATAAATGCTCTAGAATCTTGTTCTCATTTACATGAAATACCCTTGAGTTAACTTTCATTAGTTTTAACTTTAATAACAGTTAACTTTAGGTCAAATTAACATTTTTGCTCCTAAAGTACAATGCACAACAGTGTCATGTGAGGGAGCTCTGTTGGTGTGATATGTGGTGATGTGATAAGTGCAATGGTGGTGACTACTTGGATCACTTATGACATGATACGCAGTGGTGTGATGGAGAAGTCGTTAACTATGGAAGGTGATTGATTACTAACAGAATGGAGGATTAGGACTTGTTTTACTCGATTAGGGTTGTGAAAGGAGCATTGAGAGGGGATGGTAGGAGGTGTAGGTGATACCGTGGCTTTCTCAGATAATGCATCAACCATTGAAGTTAACCAAAGGTTATGATGTCACGATTAACTTCAGATAAGCTTCAATTAAGTTGCTAACGACACACTAAGGTAGGGTCATATCTATTAATGGAGACAAGAATTAAGGGATATTTATGCAATATCTAAGAAGTCACGATTCGTGATTTTTAAGGTTAAAACGAACGAAAGTTCACTTAAGAATATCTCATGTAAATTGGGATAAAATTTCAGGAATATTTATGTAAAATTTTTAACTCACAACTAATGATATTTAAAGTTAAAATTAACGGTAGCACATATTTGTCAACGGAGATAAGATTTCAGGAATATTTATATAATATCTAAGAATCAAGGGTATATATGTAATATAAAAAAGTTATAAGGATATTTATAAAAAAATCCCTTGTGGAAAGGGATGAGTTATGTGAATAGATGGGATTCCTTATAACCTGTAAGGATGTTGAAGGGGCACTTTCATCGATAAAAAAACAAAAGGTTTTCAAAGTTTATTAATTTGCCATCAACCTGATGGAAACCTGGCGGAGATGTGATAAAAACCAAACAAAGTGACTATATTTGTAAACTTTAGGTATCCTTTGGCTGAGGATTGGGAATGAAATTGACAATATTAATATATTGAGGATGACACGGCACTTTTGTAGTAAGATCAGATATTTTAATATCAATTAACCACTGTTTATATTAGGTCAAGGACCTTATTTGGGATTTGTCCATTCAACCTATCACGATGGAGACAAGCACCGGTTTGTTTGGAATTGGCGAGCTATAGCTTCTCTACCGTACAAACGTCCGGTTGTTTCATATTATTAGTTTTTTTTTATCTTCATCATCATCATTACCATTAAAAGGAAGATTTCGATAAATGAAGATGTATCTCAAGAGAGGAAAGAAAGAAAATTTTAACATCCTCTATGGGGGGGGGGGGGGGGGGTGGTTATTCCCCCTAAAAATGGGGGAATATAAAAATAAAATAAAAATTAAAGAAAAAAGGAAAAAAAAAATCGAAATATCAGAAATCAATCAATTTTTCAAAGGATGCTGACTAAGTGTTCATAGATGCGAGAAGATGCTAATGAGATGAATCTCGAGGAATGCACTAATAAGTGAATCGATATTAATGGACCAAAATGTCGAGATCGATTCCCAACTTACATTGAAAAATCCGATTGAATAAGGTCCAAAGTCACACGTAGTCCTCCAACTAAAAAAGAAAACACCTAAATTAATATAAAAAAAAAGAACAGATCACCCCCAATAACATGCACACAAAACAAGTTACAACTATACCACACGACCAACAAGTAAAACAAGCAAAATCGCTACAAGCTGCCAACCCCCACCACCGCTCTCCGGCAAGGCCTCGCCACATGCTTCCGACGCATCTTTCCTTATTATTAGTTGGTGCCTTTCTTTATATGCAACCAAATATCCCATTGATACTAAGAGTCTAAGAAAAAAATGTGACTTGCAAGGTGATATGATTAAATAGAAATAAAATTAATGGAAAAATTAGTGATGCAACTTATAGAAAACAAAATCTTTGATGGAAATGGAAGGTGCGTCTCCCGTGTTAATAGCTTTGGGTAAGAGATGAGAGTTGACCATCAATTGCATTTTGTACTGTTTCTCTCGACTCTTTGTTGGGCAAGGAACAAGCAGGCCATTCACCATAAAATCCCCCTGGCCAATCCTCTTCTAGCAACAAGAAGGGAACCAAAGAATCAATTGCTTGCTTAAAGATTAATTCAACAAAATAGTCCTTGATCCTAAAGTAATTTTCGAGGTTTTATGCTCTTCATGCAGTGGAATTATATGGTTTAATTTAACCCTCTTTGGCAAATAGCACCCTAATATTTTGAATAACCATTGCCCTCTGATTAAGGTGCGAGTGCAAGGGAGAGTTCAATATTTATATGGAGATGTTGATGGGATTAACCTATTCATATCCTCTTTCTTATTCCAATGAATGGGATCCCCTTTCATGATTTTTTCCAACTTTACTGTAATACCTATTTTATGTTTAGGAAGTCGACTTCCATTGCAGCACATTTTTGATAGTACATTATAAAAAAGACACGTGACCATCTGTTCTTCATAAATCACGGTCTTGGTTGATCTTACGTCGCCACTCATCCCCAGTAATCAAATGTCAACGACGATTTTTGCATGTTAGCATATATGACTATATACTGAATTATTGTGTACAAATGTAATTCTCCCATTTTAGAGGGGTTAAGCTACAATTGCTCAAAGTCTATATAAGACTCTAAATGTACCAATATTAGAGCCCTTGGCCACGATCCTCCAGGATTGGTGATTTCTTTGGCCAATCAGTGTTCACTGGTTGTTTTCATTGGCAACTAAGAGTTTTCTATAACGATTCTTAATTCACTTCGCCGTATCCTTGTTTCTATGTGATGAAATAAAGGGTTTGATCCTTTGCAATAACTTTCTCGTAGTGATTCTTGGTTTTTCTTTTCTGGTCTTTCAATTGGATATGGAGAATCTCTCTCTTTTCATGTCAACTATTTCTTCGATTATTCATGGATTTCCTTCTTCCATTCACCATAATATTCCATTTGAACTATCATCCACGAACTATGTTCTTTAGAGAGCTCAACTTGAGCCCTTGCTATGTGCCTATGATTTGCTTTTCCTTGTTGATGAATCTGCTTGTGCTCCTGATCATTTCACTAAGGCATTTGATGGCACCGAGGTTCCTAATGCTACTTATAATGTGTGGCTTCGTAAAGACCAGCTAGTTGAGAGTTTGTTAATCTCGTTTGTTACTGACATTGACCAATAACTTACTGTCCTAAGTACCTCATGTCAGATTTGGGATTTCATCGAGAAGTTTGCTACTCAAACTCGATCTTGTCTGTCTTCTCCAATATAAAACTGAAGAACATTCTCTTCGCAAGAGTGATTTGTCCATTTCTGACTATGTCAAGAAGGCTAAACAGATTGCCATCAATCTTGCTGCATCTGGAAAACTACTTAATGATGACGAACTCATCCTCTCTATTTCATGGGTTCTTAGTTCTAACTATGATCCCGTTGTTGCTTCTTAACTACCAAGAAGAAATTTGTTACATTTGATGAGTTAGTAGGTCATATGTTGTCTCATGAGTAGAGGCTACTACAAAATCAACCCACCTTAGAAGCTCAGGTTCATTAAACCGTTAAAACTATTTCCAGCACATGGGGACGTGGACGTTTCCATGGTTCCTTTCGTGGTTAGAACTAGTTTCCAGGTCATGGATAGAACTAGTTTCCAAGTCATGGTCGCACCTCCAATAATTGATTTTTTTGGTTTTGGTCATGGGTGCCTTTGGGCATGGTTAGTCTCACTTAACTGGCCGTGGTCTCTCAGTTGCCAGAGTTCAATGTCAAATATGTGGTTGCTTTAACCATAGCGCTCTCGCATGTTACTATCGATATGAATCATCTGAATCTTCTCTCGAGGCTCAACTGATGGAAGCTTGTAATTCTGATAATACACTTTGGTACCTGGACTCAGCAGCTACACATCATGTCACCAACAAATTGGACAACCTTCTGTTGTGTTACGACCTGGTTCGAGATCGACTTACATCGACTAATCCCAAGACCCAGTCGTTCGTTCAACAAGAAATAAACAAAAGTAGGAAAATAAACTACATTCACACATGCAATATAACTAAGTAGGAGAAAAGTACAAAGTAGTAAAAAAAATAGAACAACTGTCTCAATATATGCCACCACAACATTAACAACAACTAAAAGCGGAAAGGAAACATGAATAGCAGAAACAGTAGACTAGGTATCCATTACTATTACGACCCGATTTCCGAATCCTTACAGGACCTAAGACCCGCTCGACTCGACTAATCCCAAGACCCAGTCGTCCAAAAAGAAATAACCCAAAAATAGGAAAATAAACCACATTCACCATGCAATGTAACTAATAGTAAAAGCGTACAAGCAGTAAAGGAAGTAAAAGCTGCTAGACAGTACATACCACCACAACAACTGGAAAGTAGAACAAAAGTATAGTAACAAGAACAGTAAACAAAGTTCGAACTCACTAGCAGAAAAAGAGTATAACAACAGTAAGACTACTGCTGGGCATGACTAGGCCCAGCACCCTTTGCAATTGGTAACTCGGGTTGCTCAACTCCTGGACTTGTAAAGGGTTATGAGAAAACGGAGTCAGCAAACGTTGAATAGAGTGGTAACCAGACTATCTAGAGCAGTAAGAGCTAACAGGTAAATTAATCTTTTCCAATTATTCTATTTTACAGGTAATTCCATTTCACCCATTGGTTTACTTTCAGATTTCCTTCTTGATCTTGCATGTTCCTCGTGAGAACGATCTTGATTGCAGTCTTTTCCGAAGAGTAGAAGGCACACGTGGTGCTCTCCTGGCTGGGGGAGTCCCCCATGGTGATCCTACACCCAGTCAACCATCCCGAGGTCACGGACAGACGTAGCGGTGACTATGACACGCGTGACAAGCGCGTGGGTAGCTACCCCGCACAGACACGCGATCAGTCGTTTCCGCTAGCGGGTATGCCCAAAGTACAGCACGGAACAGTATAGGGCCTAATCCTCTCAGTAACCGAGGTCTCGCCCCTCAGAACCAAACAGGGGTCTCGCCCCTCCACAGTCCGCGTACCCTCATCTGACTACCCCAGTTTGCCTAGTGGGCCTAACAAGTCGGTGTAGGGTGGCTAGCTGAACCCCGGGCCCCGTGGGGTGGCTAGCTCCCTCCCTACACTAGTAGTACTCCTCGGTACAGTGTACGTGAGGGCCAACAGAAGTCGGTGTAGAGTGGCCAATCCTAACCCTGGGTCCCAACCCAAGGGCGGCTAGCTCCGCTCTACACTAAACAGGGAACAGTCGCTCTCCTTGGTACCACGTACTCAAGGGTTAGCACACTTCCCACTCAACATTTCCAGATCTTTCCATTCATCCACAGGAGCTCTACTCCTAACTCCCTGTAGGGTTCATGCTAATATTCACCATATTATTCCATTCCAGGTTTCGCCATTCACAATTCCATTCTTGTATTATACACACGGAGCTTGTATTTCCACAATTTAACATATGCAACAAGTGATATCACAGGTAACTGTTTAGTTATCTCAGACATTTCATATTCTAACAGGTAGCTCATATTTATTAACAGGCAATTGTTTACAATTCAACTCATTCATTTATGACTGCAATCTCAATCACGCATACAAACAGTGCAATTATTTCTTATCCTAGGATTCATGCTACATCTTAAGTTTCTAGCTATCTAATTATCATAATGCATTCACATTTTATAAGTAGAACAGGGGAAAATCACTCTACCAGACAATCCGGGAGTACCTGGGGCTCAAACTGTAGACTCACGTGCCTCTGTGAGCCTCGAACATGCAACTGATCAAAGTCTTATACCAAGGAACATAAAGCAATGGAATATTCAGAACAATATAAAAAGGTTTTAAATATGTAAACGAGCTCACAAGGAAACCATAGATATTTCGTTTGCGTAAAACAGACCTCGATCGGACCCTAAACGGGTCAAAAACAAGTCTGCAGACCAAAATCAGACGTCTGGAACTAAGTCTAGACGTCTTAAAAGTCACCAGAGTCTCACCTCAAATCCCTGCGTCGACCTCAGACATCCAGGACTACTACTTGACCGTCTGGACTCAGCTCCAGACGTCCGACCTATCCTCCAGTCGTTTGGAAGTGCCTCCGGTCGTTTGGTAAGCTGTCTAGACGTCCGAAACGCGTGGGAGGGCGTGCCGCGTGCCTTCCCAAAGCTGCTCCTGCGCACGACAGAGCAGCAGATCCCGTTTTAGCCCAACAAATCGTATCTGCGGTGCGGCCTGCATGGCCGCAGCCGCGGGAAGGACGTACCTGTGCGAATACCTGCTTTCAAACGTCCAGTGTCGTTACCAGACGTCCAACCCGTCGTCAGGAAGGCACTTTGGATGTTTGATTATCGAAAAATCCTAGTATCAAAACGCGCTCCCACTCCTCTCATTGCGCTCTGCCGCAGCTTCTCCCTCTCGTCTGCAGCTCCGGCTGCTGTAGGAAGTCAGGGACGGCTCGCCGACGCTTTCCTCCTCCCACACGCGCCGCAGCGGCCGTGCGCACTCTGGCGAGCCTCCCCGAGCTCGCTATCTCGACCTCCTCCTTCTCTTCACGCCGCTCCTCCTCACTCTTGCTTGTCTCTCTCACGGCAGTGGAGAGGAAGGAAGGTGGTGGGGGTGATGTGGAGAGGAGAGGAAGGGGGAAAGGGCTCTTATATAGACAAAGGGATTAGGGTTCGGTGAGGGGGGAGAAAGAGAAGGAGAGAGGAAAGAAAAGGCGTTTGCTTGTAGCCAGCGCACATAACCAACTTCACGTACATATTTTTCAATTTCCAGACGTCTGGGAAGGGGTTCAGACGTCTGACTGACAGTCCAGATGTCTTAAAAGGCTCAAACAGAATAGGTCTTTACAATTACTTACTACAACAATAGAGAAAAAGAAAGTACTGAAACAATGACTACGGCTGAGCTTGGCTAGGCCCAGCACCCTCTGCAATTGGAAACTTGGGCTGCTCAACTCTTGGTCCTGAACAGTGTTATGAAAAGACAGAGTCAGCGAACGTTGAGTAGAGTGGTGTTTATATTAAGTACAAAAACAATAAAAACAACATATTTAATTCTCACTTCTATTTATCTCATATATATGTTTCTGTTTCATCCATTTCTCAAAGTATCCTGATATTTCTTGATCTTGCATGTTTCTCGTAGGAATGATCTTGATTGCAGTCTTTTCCGTAGAGTAGAAGGTACACGTGGTGCTCTCTTGGCCAGGAGAGTCCCCCGTGGTAGTCCTACACCCAGTCAATCATCCCGAGGTCACTGTCAAGACATAGCGGTGACTACAGCATGCGTGATAAGCACACGGGTAGCTATCCCTCACTAACACGCGGTCAGTCGTTTCCGCTAGCAAGTATGCCCAAAGTACACCATGGAACAGTATAGGGCCTTGCCCTCTCTGAACAGGGGTCTTTCCCCTTAAAACCAAATAGGGGTCTCGCCCCTCCACAGTCTGCGCACCTTCATTTGACCACCCCGGTTTGCTTAGAGGGCTTAACAAAGTCGATGTAGGGTTGCTAGCTGAACCCCGGACCTCGTGGGGTAGCTAGCTCCCTCCCTACACTAGTAGCTCGCCTCAGTACCACGTACGCGAGGATCAACAGGAGTCGGTATAGAGTGGCCAATCCTAACCCCCGGTCTCAACCCAAGGGAGGCTAGTTTCGCTCTACACTAAAAAGGGACAATTGCTCTCCTTGGTACCACATACTCAAGGGCCAGCACACTTCCCGTCTACATTCCAGGTTTCGTTTATCCACAGGAGTTTTACTCCTAATTCCAAGTAGGGTTCATGCTCATGTTCACTTCAGTTATCCAAATCCAGACCCTATGTTTCATAATTTATTCCTCATCCATATACAGGTACCTCATGTTTTCATAGTTCAATTCTCAATAACATGCAACTGGTGGTTTCACAGGAAATTTCTCAATTACATACAGGCAGCTCGTATTCTAACATACAACTCGTAATTATAATACAGGCATTTCTAGCAATTTATCTTAACCATGCATTCAAGTAAACAGTACAGCTCAAACAGGTTCATCCATTTCTATCATAGGATTCATTCCACATCCTAGAGTTCCATTCGGCTATTTCAACCAAGCACATTCTTACTTAAATATTAATAACTGAATTAAACCACTCTACCGGGTATCACGGGATGAATGGGGGCTTGTGCTGCAGATCTCGCCGTCTCTGTGGGCCCCGAACATGCCACTAGCTGTAACCTGTACCAGCGACTAATGTACATTAGACAAACTCAAAATAGTGGGTACTCAACACGAATATGTAGAGGAACTCGAGTAAAAAACAACGGCACTTCGTTTACGGAAATCTGATTCCATTTTGGCCTTAAACAAGCCAAAAACGCGATTTCTGATCAAAATCAGACGTCTGGGACTAATCCCGGACGTCTTGAAAGATGTTAAAACTCACCTTGTGTCTCCTGCGGCTGATCAGACGTCCAGACCTCCTCTGCGATCGTCTTAGGACAGTTCCAGACGTCGGATAAGGTCTCCGGTCATCTGGAAGCACCTTTGGACGTTTGGTGATGTGATCAAACGTCCAAAAGCACGTGGAAAAGCGTACCCTGCGCCTTCCCAAAGCTGCACCTGCACACGCAAATGCAGGCGCGGTCCACCGACAACGACTCCTGCACTGATATCTGCATTGGAGAAATCAGCGTAGGAACGTACGTACCTCGCACGATACGTGCTCTCAGACGTCCAGCCTTAGCTCCGGACGTCCAGGTCCCTCGCCAGTCGTCTGTATGTCATGCCAGACGTCTGATATTGGAAAGCTTCCAGTATCAGAACCTCCTCGCAGCTCGCTATGCTCGTGCCTCCGCTCGCGGCAGTAGCTTCAGCCGTTGCAGGAGCTTGGGCAGCTTCTCGCCAACGTCCTCCATACGTGCACGCACCCGCCGCCGACCGTGCGAGCGCCACCTAGCTCTCGAAGGTCTTCTGACCTTCCACTCTCTCCTTCTTCCCTCTCGCTCTCCCTCGCTTGCCCCCCTCTCGCGCCTCTCTCTCAGACCTCGCCGTTGCAGCATAGGAGTGCTGGAGGTGGTTGCTGTGGTGTGAGGAGAGGAGAAGAGAAAGGGGAAGGGAGGGGTATAAATAGGAGAGGGTTAGGGTTTGAGGGTGAGGGAGAGAGAGAGGGAGCAGCCTCTGCGCACCGCCCGCGCGTAAAGCGCAAAACGTAGTGCGAAATAATCTACTTTCAGACGTCCAGGGACGGGTCTAGATGTCTGGACAGATGTTTGATTGAAACTCCAGACGTCTCAAATGGTTAAAACGTAGTAGGTCATTACATGTTGCATTCTGCCTAATAGGTTAAAGTTTGGTAATGGCAACACATCCCCTATAATGCACATTAGTACAGCCTCTACTTCTTCTACGTGACCTTTGCATCTAAATGAGATTCTACGTTGCCCCACTGTTAGCAATAATTTACTTTCCATACCTTACTTCACGTGTGATAATTCTTGCTTCTTTGAGCTTTATTTGGTTACTCTGCTTGTTGTGGACAACAAGTCCAACGAAGTTCTTCTCAAGGGTAGCACCAATAATGGCCCTTAAAAACTTTGGCTTCCAAAAGGACATTCACAAATAGGTGCCTCTTCTTATGTGTTTTGCAGCAGCTTCTTTGTCATTTTCAACTACCAGTTACCTCTTCTAATAAAATTACATTATGTGATGCATGTATGTGTGCCAAAATGCATAAACTTCATCTGGCTTCGACAACTTCAGTTTGTACTACTCCTTTCCAACTAATACATAGCGATGTTTGGAGTTCTCCGGTTATTTCAGCTAATGGTTACAAATACTCAGTCACTTTTATTGATGATTATGCAAGATAAACAATGGTTTTTCCTATGGTGCAAAAGGCTGATGTCTATCATAGTTTTTAACAATTTCATAAACAATTTTAGATGTCTACTAAAGCACTCCAAATAGATTGGGGGGGGGGGGGGGGGGGGGGGGGCGGAAAGCAATGACGTTTACATTCTTAGCTAAAATCTCAAGAAATTGCTCGTAGCCTTTTTGTTGCTTATACCCCTTATCAAAATAACATTGTTGAGAGGAAAAATCGACATCCTACTAAGATGGCCTTATCCTTTACGACCCAAGGACATATTCTGCTCAAGTTTTGGTCCTACGCATTCACTTTAGCTGCTTGTATTACTAATGTCCTTAGCTCTTCAAATTCCCTTCTAGAGTATATCCTTTAGCAGCTTCAACGTGCATTTCCTATTTGTGATTTGGGCTTTTCCACTTATCTCCTAGGAATTGAGTTTACCAAGTTATCAGCTGGTGTGCATCTCTGTCAGTAGAAATATACCACTGACCTAATTATCAAAGCATATATGGCTGATAGTAAACAAGTAAAAATGCCACTCTCTACCACAGCATATCATATTATCATCTTATGAAGGATTTTGCTCAACCACTATTGGAGCCCTCTTTATTTCGCCAATTGGTAGGTTCTCTTTAGTATCTAGTCTTCACAAGGACAGATATAAGTTTCACCATGAATAAACTTTCGCAACTAATGCATAATCCAACTGATTTACATCTCAAGGCTCTCAAACATTTGTTGTGATATTTAAAGCATACTCTTGATTTGGGTATTGTTATGACACCTTGTCACAATACTCATCTTATGGCTTATTTCGATGCGGATTGGGCAAATAGTTGTGAAGATCGTCGTGCCACTTTTGGATCTCATTTTTCTTGGAGATATTCCAATTAGTTGGTCTTCCAGGAAGCAACCAATTATGGCGCGCTCCAGCACTGAAGCTAAATATTGTGCCCTTGCGGACTATACAGTTGAACTTTCTTGGCTCCAGTCACTTCTGTGTGAATTATGTATTCCTGCTACACAACCCCCTCTATTGCTATGTGACAATGTTGGTGTGACGTATATGATGACCAATCCCATATTTTATATTCATACCATGCATTTGGAAATTGCTTTCTATTTTGTCCACGAGAAAGTTACTACTGAGGACTTAATGTTTCCATATGTTTTTGGTGAGCATTAGCTTGTAGATGGTTGATGATCCCATGCTGGGATTGCGGTTTGTTTAAAAAAAAGAAATGTCGTTGTTGTAGTATGTGTCACAAATATAAATCATTATTGCGTCAATTTTATTTAATTACCTAATTTTTACTGGTTTATTCCAAATCGTTCACTGGGAGGCAGTTATTGATATACATCACTCTCTAAGTCTAAGATTATTCTTTAATTCCAAAAAAATAAGTTTTATGTACAATAAAGAATGAATGAATGAATGAGTGGTTTAATTATGTACAAAAAGAATCAATTAAAATACTTGCAACTACTAATTACAAACAAGCATCAAACACTTCATAGACATACTCTATATTATCTTCTTATAAGTTATATTACTAATACTTACATATATATATATACAATACTAACTAATAATACATACTATACTTATTTAACTTAATATACTAACGTATACAGTAACATATATAATAGCTCCAGCGACAGATACAAACGTCGCTGAACCCGAGAAAAACTATATACAAATTCTAAAGCAAGAACTACGATCTATAGTGACAGTTATCTTATCTTTAGTGATGTTTTATTCTGTTAGTAATGATACATAGTTATACATATATATAAATAGCTATACTGCTTATACATATACTTATTATTTACCTTATACTTATTTACTTACATATGTTATTCATACAGATATACATTATATATTATACATACACGTATCTCCTTCTTTGACTTCTCAAGTCTCCTCTGTTTCCTTCTTCTATATGTTATCTTATGACACTTAGTAATATTTTAGCACTTAGTTTTCTCAGTTTACTCTCTTATTCTCTGTGTTTAAAGAGTCATTAGAGTCCTTACTTAACAAAAATTGGTTTTAATTTGCGGGCACATCTTTCGAGGGATAACAGCACCCGAGGATCGGGTGGACCGGACTTCTACTAAACGCATCCTAATTTCTTAATTAAGACGCTTAAGTACGTTTTTGGCATAGATTTGGGCTTAACCAAGCCCTCGCACACACACTCCGGCCCCCGGCCCACACACATAAAGCTCAGACAATCTCAAATGCTCATGTAAGATGTTCGGTTGTTTCGGGCGCCCGGCGCCCGTGACGACTGAACATCCTACGCAACTTTTTCAATTTATACCGCTCAGTGCAGTCTACAGCTAACGATGTGGCGTTATTCTAGCGCTGCATCTACGCTCGAATTGAACTGCTGCTGTGTGGAATTAAGGATTTTGGCCCTCAATTCTAGGGCCATAATTTATTATAAAATAAAAATAAATTATGGGAAAATAAAGTATTTACATAATACTACTTAATTGTACAATTAATTTTGATTTTTAATTATATTTACTGTATAAATAAATTAACTAAAGTATACAGTTTATACATACTTAATTTTAGGTTTTGTTCCTTAATTACGTATAAGTTAGTTATTATACGGTCTAATTGACCTTATACAGAGTTATTAACTATGTTACAGTATTTAATATATATTTTTATTGTATTTTACAAGCTTTATTTCTAATTTATTTTCATTTAAATAGCATAATTTTAGATTACTTTATTTGTAATTTAAGTTAAAATATTATAAACATTATAAATATACTTAAATTAGGTTAATTTACTTAAAATACAGAAGTATAACAAAACAGTATCAGTTAACTTAGTTTTAACTTAAACTACTAATTTATTTTAATTTAATCTAATAACTTAACTATTAACTTAATAAATTAAGTATTTATTCTGTAAATATAATTAAATTAAGGTACAGGGTTTAATATGTTTATAATATACATATAAATACATCTATACAGTATTATAACTTAATATTATTATTTATAGAAGGTATTAATTTACATAGCTATTTAGTACATATAAATTAGTTTACTTAATAATTAGTTATGTAATTTAGTTATATACAATACAATCTAACTTCAATACTTAAATTATATACTACAATATATACATGAGTTATTTATATTATATATATGTATAAATGACCTTATAGGTTAATAATCTTACTATAGAGCTTAAATATACACTTATATACATATTATACAAAGGATTTTTAGTATTTTTAGGGATTTTTCACTTTTTATGATTTTTATATATGTTATGGAGGTAGGAGATGAGAGGGAAAGAAATGGATGAGGAGAAAGAAATGTTTTTGGCCTTTTTATGTTTGGTTTCTTTTATTAAATTTCATGGTATACAGAACCGTCGACTGGTAAATTATATCAAGTCGGGGATTCTGATTGCCACGAAACTTGGTATGTATGTAAAAAAATACCTAATCTTAAATCAAATAGGTTTATTTTATTTTTTTAGATTTTTTATTTGATTCTTATTTAAGTTCAAAGTTCACACATTCTAGGCCTTTTAAAGGTTTCCTAAGGCGTGTTAAGGCCTAGAATGGATCCTAAGGAGTCTAAAAGGCAGTCAACTGCCTCAACAGTCTCAGCACACTATAACGGAAATGATGTAAGCATTAAGCACACAATTCATTGTGGATTTTAATTAATTTTACTTCATGGACAGTTGAGCTTAAAAGTAGCTGGCAAAGAATTTAAATCAAGATTACAAGCATTCAAATGAGCTTAAAAATTCATTTAGTTTACATGAAAGCTTGTACAGAAGTTGAACACAACATTATACATTAGGTAGCTATTTAAAACTTAAGCTATTGTCCGTAGGGTTTATCCAAAGGACTTCTGCTGAAACAGCAGAAGCAAGCTAACAGCAAATGCAGCAACAGATATCAGTAGAAGCTGTTGAACCTGACCCAATCATCAAACCAAATCCTTCTTCAGACGTCTTAACTGCTGCTGCAATTAATTCATCTAAAGAGGAACAGGTTTGCAGCAGGAAAAGGGGCTAATTCCAACATGTATCTCCTGATTTAACTCTTTATATCCCAGATCAGTTTCAGGATAGCCTGATCAGGGATTTAAAAGAGCTAACCCAGGGAACAATTGGCTGGAATTGAGGAGGGGTATGTAGCTGCTTCTGCAGCAGTTTGCTATAAGTTTGAGATTTAAAATAAAAACATAAATTAAACTAAAGACAAAATCTGACAAGGGTTTAAATTCTCATAAAAATCACCCAGGAACTCAAACTCAAGATCCCTTGTCAATAAAATCTCATGAATCAAAGCTGAAAGAGATATGATCTAGCTCTTTCTAATGCTATAGACAGCATGTAGGAGTTAGATCAGTCTATTTAAAATATAAACTTAACTCCCAGATATCTGAAACCTTAAGGAATATTGAGAACTCCTTAGGTTGAAAATCAGAGTTCTATTTTGCAAACAACTCAAGAATACAGGATAGAACCTCAAATCACCAAAGTGATTTTCCTTAGCTCTATCATGTATTCAAAGCATTAAAATCCTCATGAAAATCCAGATCAGATTATGGCTCATCTGAGGTGAATTCTAACTTCAGAATCACCTCAAACTCCTACCAAACAATAAATCCAATCAAAGATATCTCAGTTTGCTAGATCAAAACATTCAAAACCCAAAATGAATAAAAATGCTTGAAATCTGAATCCATAAAACTTCTGGCAAACTGATTCAATTTTGAAATTCAGATTAGGGGCTTTTGTGACAAAATGGAATGAATGGAAAGCCCCTAAAATGGATTTTGATGCTAATTTCAGATCTGAGGTTGAAAACCATTCAGATATGAAATTAGATCTAATGAGTGGGTGCATTGCTAGAAAAATTGAGGAAATCAGAAGCAATATGACAATGAGTAGAGGGAGAAAATCATGAACAGTGACTGGGGGAAATCGTCCCCTCTGATCTGGGATGATCAGAGAAGGTGAGGGGGGAAAACTTTAATCTAAATCTACTGCTAATACTATACTAACATGCACAGCAGGTTAACACTAATTCTACATCTAATTCTATTGCTAAGCTATCTAACTAACACTATAGCTAAACTACAAAACAGTAAAACTATTCTAAAAGGAAGAATGGGACCTATGGGTCCTTAGCTGGTGGCTAAGGAGGAAGAAGGGAGGGGGAGCTCTAGCGACTGAAAAGCTTGCTAATGAAGCTTCTGGGTCGTCCTCAGGCGTATGTCATCCCTAGCGACGAGGAGGAAAGGGAGGAGAAGAACTACACCTCTGTCACAGGTGCAGCATGTGAAGGGATTAGGGGAACTCGAGGGGAAAAAGGGATCGCTCTCAAGGATGTAGGAGAGGAGGCGATCCTTTGCGCGTGCGACCACTGAGTTACTTAAGTAGCAATCTCAGTGGCTCAGATCACCGTGTGGTTGAGGATAGACGTCGAGGGCACCGGTGGCAAGGATGAGAGGAGAGGAGTGCGCGGGCTGCCAACTTGAAATTTGACCGTAGGATGGGATCTGGGGGGTTGGGTGAGCACATGCACCGCTTCGCGCAAAGCTTCGATTTAGATCGGGTCGCAGATCAAAATCAAGGGAGAATGGACGGTCGAGATCCTTCGTCTTCTTCGCGTGCTACAGTGCACGCGTGGAGGCAGTAGGTTGCCGGTTCTATTGGGCAATTTGCAGGGAGAGGCCCCTTGTGAAGGGGTAGGACAATTATAGCCGAGCCCATAAGTGGTAGGAAATCATAACTAAATGGTCCTTAAGGGCTTACAAAGAGGTCCCTGCGGGTTACAAAAAGGTCCGGAAAGGTTTTCTAATGAAGGAAATGTGATGCACAAAGGACCTAAATGTAAAATCTATGTTTCAAGGCCTTAATGATGTCCAAATGCCTTCAAGTTTTTATATGTGCTTAATTGAATATTTGAGAAGTTAATTATACTTTTGATTTGGACTTTTAAACTTGTTTGTATGTTCAATTAATACTTGGATCACCATTTGACCTTTTTCTCAAAAATATCTCATTTTTATGACCTAATTATGCAATTTTAACACAGAATTAAGGTTTTAGGTCTTTTTCTTTGATTCCCACACTTAACCCTTTTTATGTGTTAATTCGATATTGTTTAACCCAATTTCTAGCTTAACTAAAGCTTTTTAGCTATGATGAGTAGCCACTCATCAATGGTTTCACCAAGCTCTTATTTGTTGTGGTGTTCTCTTGATTCTATGCCAAATTGAATCTCTCTTCGCGTGCTTCAATTTAAGAGGGAGTGTTAGCATATATGACCATATATTGAACTGTTGTGTACAAATGTAATTCTACCAATTCATAGGGGTCGAGCTATAATTACTCATAGTCTATATAAGACTCTAAATGTACCAATTCTATTATGATAATTCCATTTCAACAAAGTTTCTATTGTTAGCACTTGTGAACCAAACATCACCGACGATTTTTGCATTGAAACCAAATATCATCGGTGATTCTTGAAATATCACCAATGATTTTTAGCTTTGAACCAATTATAAGTGAGAATCATTGATAATTTCTTAATGTTTTGTGGGTGACGGGTCTTATTACATGGATTGTAAAGGACATGCGACCTTTTGCGTGGCAATGATGAACTTTGTTAATGATATTTTGCATGCACCGGCACGTTCCACTGGCCGATCTCTTGATGTTTGGTAGGTGGTGGGTCCCACCACATACATTGTAAGGGATACATGACCTTTTGCATGGCAATGGTAAATATCATGAGTGGTATTTTGATTGCAGCGGTAAATTCCATTGGTGGGTTCCACCCCAATGGAGGGAGATTTATTTCTACATGCACGAGAGGAATGCGTGAAGTGATCGCCACTTCTACATTTCAAAACGCATTATTTTACATTTTTGCCTTATCTTTATAAGCAAAGCTTGAGTATGGTAGGTAAAGAATTAGATAAGACAAGTTAAACAACCATTGCATTAGGCAATGACACAATTGAAACGATAAGTGAAATGACTTGCACATAAAATAAATTCATTTATGTCTAATGAATTTGCCATAAGAGTTAAAATTAATGGCAAATTCTATTATGATTTCAAGCCAAAATGGAAAGAAAAATGCACAGGAATTTTCATTCTGCTAAGTGATTAAAAGATCTCGATGAATTTTGTAAGCTGAGTATTTCTCCTGTGGGCGCCGCATGCCTCCTCTCTCGCTGGCCCTGTGAGTAGTCTGGCTGGTAGGGCCTTTTCCATCCGCTGTCAGTGTCACGTGCGGCTGGGTTGGTCTCCTCATATGTCATAGCTGCCTCCACCACTCTAGAGAACGTAGGCAGCCTCAGGGGTTTGACATACTCTCGAATGGCAGGCTGGAGCCCCTCGGTGAACCTCCATAGGCGCTCCTCCTCAGTAGCCACAGCTGTCGCAGCGAAACGGGACAACTCCAGAAAACGCGTACGATATGCGCTCACAGAAATCGTCCCCTTGCGGAGAGTGTGGAACTCCTGCCTCCTCTGATCCTGCAACGTCTGCGGGAAGTACTGCTTGCAGAAGAGGGTGACAAACTGGTCCCACGTTGGCTCTGCCCCCTTCTGACCTCTGACCGCCCTCCACCACTTGTGTGCTGCGCTCTTCAGCTGGTACATGGCAAATGCCATGCGGCACTCCGCAGGGGGTGAAGGATGTCAAACACCTTCTCAATCTGCTTGAGCTAGTCCTCCGCCTCGGTCGGGTCCTCATTCCCCTTGAAGGAGGGGGGCTTCAGCTTCCGAAACTGTCCGAAAAGCTCGTAATGTCGCTGAAGTGGGGAAACGAGCACGCCTCCAAGCAGGGAGGGCTCGTGCTCGGAAGTGTCAGAGCGCGGTGGGGGAGGTGGAGGACCACCCCCTCCCCCACGTCCAGCGCTGCATCTGTCTCGTGGTCCCACAGAGGACTCCCCCTCCACGTCTCCAAAGAGAGGTGCCCGTGGAGGCGGGTGGAGCTCCTCTCGTACAATCTCCCGTATCAGCTGGGCGAGGTCCTGGGCTTGAACGTCCGGAAGAAGTGGCTGGTCCACTGAAACGTCAGGCTCAGCACGTCCGCCCCTCCGACCTCGTCCACGGCTGCATTCGCGGCCCGCTTCAATGACTCTACGTCAAGGCATCTCCTGCAAGGAGATGCGAACAACATAACAGGAAGACGTCAATTTCAACGGACATTCAGCAAAAGAACCTCAAAAAAGATGTCAAAAGGTACGTTGTTATGGTTATTCTAGTTACAAGCACGTGAATTGGTTATTCTCTAGCTAGTTGGTTCACTTCTCGGGATGACCCTACTCTGATACCATCTTGTTACGACCTGATTTCCGAATCCCTACAGGACACGGGACCGGATCGACTTGACTAATCCCAAGACCCAGTCGTCCAACGAGAAAGTAACCAAAAAATAAGAAAGTAAACCACATTCACTATGCTAAGCAACTAACAGTAACAAAAGTACAACAGTAAAGAAGTAAAACTACTACAGTACACACCACCACAACAGTAGAAAAGTAACCAGGTACAAGAATATCAAGTATAGAATGTAAGAGTACAAACGTAAAGGTGCAAGAGTCTACTCACTACAACAGAAAGAAGTACAACAAAGAAGCTACAGCTACTAGGCTCTACTGGGCCCAGCACCCTCTGCAGCTCTAGGCTCTAGCTGCTCAACACTTGGACCTGAAAAGGGTTATGAGTACACGAAATCAGCGAACGTTGAATAGAGTGGCAACCGACTAACTAAAGCAGTAAAAGTGGGCAGGAGGCTGCTATTTTCCAATTACATTATTTCACAGGTTATTCCCTTTTTACCCATTGGTTTATTTCTCAGATCTCTTTCTTGATCTCGAATGTTCATCGTGGGAATGATCTTGATTGTAGTCTTTTCCGAAGAGTAGAAGGCACACGTGGTGCTCTTCTGGCCGGGAGAGTCCCCCGTGGTAATCCTACACCCAGTCAACCACCCCAAGGTTACAGACAGACGTAATGGTAACTACGCACGCGCGATAAGCGCTCGGGTAGCTACCCCGCACTGGTACGCGGTCAGTCGTTTCTGTTAGCGGGTGTGCCTTAAGTACAGCACGGAACCAGTATCGGGCTTAGCCCTCTCAGTAACAGGGGTTTAGCCCCTCTCAGTAACCAAATAGGGGTCTCGCCCCTCTATAGTCCGCGCACCCTCGCCTGACTACCTTGGTTTGCCCAGTGAGCCTAATAAGTCGGTGTAGGGCGGCTAGCTGAACCCCGGGCCCCTTGGGGTGGCTAGCTCTCTCTCTACACTAGTAGCTCTCCCCGGTACAGTGTACACGAGGACTACATAGTCGGTGCAAAGTGGCCAAACCCACCCCAGGTCTCAACCCAAAAGCGGCAAGCACCCCTCTACACTAAGAGGTAACACGTGCTCCCCTTGGTACCACATACCCAAGGGCCAGCACACTTCCCAACACATTTCTAGATCCATTCCATTTATTTCCAGGAGCTCAACTCCTAATTCCCCGTAGGGTTCATGCTCATATTCCTCAAGCCATGCCATACCAGGTTTCATCATTTCTATTTCCATTCTCATGTTATACATATACAACTTGTATTTCTATCGTTCACATTTCCGTACACAGGTTATACATAGGTAGCTCGTATTTCCATCATCCACGTTATCATTCTCAATTTATATACATGCAGCTCGTATTATGTCATTTAACGTATACAACAAGAATTTACATGCAACGGTTTGCTAGCACAAGTACTTTACATTTCACAGGTAGCTGTCATTTATTTACAGGCAATTGTTATCATTCTATCTACTTATTCAAGACTGTAATTCAATCATCCATTACAGATATTTCAAGTGTTTCTCGTTCTACGATTCATGCCATATCCTAGGTTCTAATCATTCATTCCACACATGCATTTAAGCTTTAATTAAATTAAGGGGAATCCACTCTACCAGTAAACCTAGGAGTAGTGGGGGCTTGAACGGCAGGCTTACGTGCCTCAGCAAGCCTCGAACCCGCAACGGAACGAAGTCCTATCACAATGATCAATCACAAGAGAATATTCAGAATAATATAGAAAGTCTTCTAACAAGTAGGGGAATTCATACGAGAAACATCGATATCTTATTTGCGGAAAACTGGCTTCAAACGGACCTTAAACGAGTCAAAAATAGCATTTCTGTCTCAAATCAGACGTCTGGAACAACCTCCAGACGTCTTAAAAGTGTCCAGTGTCATACCTTAAGCCCTGCGCCAATCCTCAGATGTCCAGGAACTCTTCTGGACCATATGGACCTAGCTCCAAACGTCCGACCACCACTTCGGACGTCTTGAAGCGCTTCTCATCGTCTGGTACGTCGCCCAGACGTCTGAAATGGTTGGGAGGACGTGTCCCTCGCCTTCCCTAAGCAAATCCTGCACGTAGATACCCGATCTTCTCAAAATGGGCATGGGAAAGGGGCATCGACGGGGTGACTTGCATGGCCGTATCCGCAAAGGGACGTACCTTCACGAAACTCTCTCCTCAGACGTCTAGAACCGCCTCCTGACGTCCGCTCCATTGTCTGGACGTCGCTCTAAACGTCTGATTCTGGGAAAAATCTAAAACCAGAACTTGCTTCCACTTTCTGGCGCCGCACGTGGCTGCGTCGGGCCCCCTTGCTTGTAGCTCCGGCTGCAGCAGTGTCGGGGAGGACCTCCTCGACGCACTCTCTGCCTCGCACACGCGCCGCTTCGGCCGTGCTCTCATTGGTGAGCTCCTACGCGAGCTCGCAAGTTCACCTCCTCCTCTCCTTCTCACGTCTCTCCTCTCCTCACGTCGCTCCTTCTTTCCGCCGCTCTCGCTCTCTCGCTCGCTCTGGGAAGAAGAGAGGAAGGTGGCGGGTGGCTGAGAAGTGAGGAGAACGAAGGTGGAGGAGGGGTTTTATAAGGTGGGGTTTAGGGTTCGCTTGGAGGCGAGGGAAGAGAGAGGAGGAAAAACGAGGGATACTGTCTGCGTGTGGCACGAGCGCAGACGCGAGTTCGTGCTCAAGATTTTCGATTTTCAGACGTTTGGGAATATGTCCAGACGTCTGACCAGACATCTGACCCACAGTCTAGACGTCTTACCAGACGTCTTAAAAGGCTCAAACAACATGGATCTTAACATGGATTAAGCAGATTGAGGGTAAAAGGGGAAGGAGATGTTGGGCTCTGATTGGGGAACAAGGTCGTGAGAATAATTGGATCAAACTTGATCCTTCAGTAGATAAGTTGAGCTAGATACAATTGGGTGCAGTTGAGTTGCACCTTTGCTGAAGTGATTATGTATGTAAATTTATTTACGGATCTACATGCTTTGATTGGAACTGAAAGTTCAATAATTGAAAAATTGCATGCTTTCATAATATAATTACATTATTTTCCTCGTATTTGATTAGGATTTTTTATTGCTTCATAGGAAGACTCGCATAGTTTATTATGTTTGATCAAAAAGTACCGACAACTATATTGGAACCCAAAGGAGACGAAGCGGAAAAAAAAGTTTATAATTGCATAAAAAGAGTCAAAAGCTTATAAATATGTGTGTGTATATATTACGCATGGGCACGCACACATATAATAATTGGCAACTACTAGAAAGATGTGTGGGCATCACTTGTTAATTAGTTTAAACAAATGATCTCATTTTTTTGCATATGAAATGATGTTCGACGTTATGTATATGAGGAATGACCTTTCAATATCTATCACATACAAAGATAATCTACTCTACCATTTTTTATCACTAAGGACTAGTTTACTTAAGGGGTTAACCCCCTTTTTGAGAGGTTAACCCTTATTTACTTGGAGGTTAACCCCCATTTAGTTAACACGGGTTTGTCTAACATCAGTTGCTATTGGTGTTAGGCAAACTCATGTTTAAGTTCCACGATTTTGTTATGCTCCCGCGGTCTAAGATTCAAATTCTTAACACCACTAACAAGAAAACACCACAAGGGTTAACACTCCAACTTAACACAAATTCAAGTAAACCTAAATTGGTGTTAACATCACTCTGTAAGTAAACAAAATTGAGGGTTAACACGAGTTTCACATTTCTTAACAACACCTCTTTAACCCTTCAAGTAAACTAGCCCTAAATGCCTTAACATGAGGATAGGCAGCTGCAACGTCCCAACCCGCCTTCCCATCACACAAACACACTCTCCATAGATTAGCTTCATCAGTTTTTACTTACCATAGATTTATCATTGTACATGACCCTAAATGATGTGTTGCTATCACAAACTTTGATCCTTTTTTTTTATGGGATAACTTAGAAGTTCATTTGGGTAAAATGGGGGAGAAATTGGAGTTCTTCACACACCAATCAATCTTTCATGTAAATGCAAGGATCATAGGCTTGAATCTTGATTTTTCTTGCCAAAGTCTTCAATTTTCACCATTCAACCATACCTTAGTGGGCACAACTTTGATTTTTTTTTAGATGTGTAACAACAAGAGAGAGCACTAGAGGTAAGATGGGTGTAACTAAATCCACGCCATTGGTGCTGATTCCACGTGTAAGAAAGGGACATTTGCGTGTACAATATAATTGCACGTATCATAAAGAATGGTTCAACAATAACCTCCTTTCACTCTTTTGAGGGCACATTGTCTTCCCTTGCCCCTTTTGACTTTCAAGGTCATGTTATATTGTATTAAGGGATATTCTATGTTAGTGTTTGCTTGGAACGCGCCTTAGTGGTGTTTTCTAAAAGAAAAGATAAGTTAACCGTGGTAGTATCTTTTTGAGTATTTTACATAGAAGTCTCTCAATTTATACTTAGATTTAATTGTCATCCTTATACTTTGAAACATGCGAATGCTATCGCCAATTTATGCTTATATCAATGTAGTCTTCCTTTTTGGTATTCAATATATAGTTATAATTTGTTACAAATTTCAATACAAATTTAATGAACAACTACCTCAAAATATGACATATTATTTAAACTACATTCAAATTTTAGTAAATGATAACTCCTCTAACAAACTACATTGATATGATTAAAAAAATCAAGGATAACATTGATGTGTTTCAATTTCATAGATTACATTGAGATGTGAAGGTAAGTTTTGGATTTTTTTTAGTAAATTACTCTATCTTTTTTTTTGTCAAAATAATAAAAAAAAATCTTTCTTTCTTTGCAATCTCCCCCACCCCCCCTCCCACAACCTTTTTGGTCCCTCCGAAAAAAGTGGGAAAGCGAAGGGACGTCTGCAGAGTTTGCAATGCCGACGAACATCAAGGGCCCCACAGCGCCACCCGTGGACCCCTCACACAAAGGACGACCCTCCCACCGCCGCCACCACTACCACCACCTTTCCCGCTCGCCGTCGCCGTCGCCGTCGCCGTCTCTCCGAAACGCCTCGCCTCCAAATCTCTTCTCCCCTAAACCCTAACCCTGATCCCGACACCTTCAATGCTTCCTCCTCCACCTCCTCCTCGATTTGAGAAGCTCGCGCTCTAATCCCCATTTCTGTCTCTCTCTCTCTCGGTGCTCAGATATCACCGAGGAGGCGTCATCTCTCCTGCGTGAAGGATGGATGGGACGAAGGACTGGGGGAGCCTCCCCCACCGCCGCCTCCCCGACGAGGAGCGCGGCGGCGGCGACGAGGTCGCAGACCAATGCCCGGTGATCGGTGCGTTCGACATCCCTGCGAAGAACGCCCCCGCCGACAGGCTCCGGCGCTGGAGGGTACGTGTTAATTGCTGTTCTTATTTGTTCTTTTTCTTTCTGAGTAGTTTGTGCTTAATTGTGGGTTTGGATGGAGAAATGTGTGCTTCTGGTGATGTGGGTGAGGAGTTTTGTATTTGGTGTATGCTCTATTTAGTTTTCAGACGGATGGAGATGGTGGAGATGTTTTTAACAGTCTTAGAGGCAGTTGTTTGCGTCGATGGCATGGTGGGAGGAATGCTGTACAGCCACGGTGAAACGTTTGGGGGGTTGATTGGGTGACTGGAAGGTGCAGCATCTTTTGGGTTTTTAGACTTTTTTTTTTACTATCCTTTTTGTCGATAAGAATCGTGATCTAACTTGAATTTGGTAGATGAATTGACCCAGAAAATTCTTGGGATGTCTCCAATATGTGTATTTGTTGACATTCATCATTTCGTTCTTTGTACATCATCATAAACAGAAATGCGAGAACGCCTTATTTTGAAGGTATAAGGCATGCATCAGAGTTAAGTTGGTTACATTGTTTACCTTGTTTTATTTTTTACTCACACACACACACACACACACACAAACACACACAGAGGTAGCAGAGTTTGGAACTTGGGAGGAATGATATGAAGTATGAATATGGATGGATGATCTCTCTTTCTTTTGAATGAAAACCGAAAAGAGTCTTGAATATCTCTCTCTTCAACTCCCCCTCTCCCTTGCAGCTAAATCTAGAATCTATGAGGAATGGTACAAAATCAAATTATGGATATGACTGGATGCTCTTTCTTGTAGTCAAATGAAAAGAGTCATGATTCTGCTATGAGAACATAAAAATGAGAAAAGAAACCTCATTTTATTCCCTAATTCAGTGCTGAAGTTAAGGTAACAAGCATGTAATATCGTACCAATTAAAACTAAGAAGAGACTTATCAATTTAACCAAATGACCTGTATATGCCTCTTTGAGTTCTGCTCTTGAAGAATATGCTTGGAATCATCAATAATATGGCATAACATTCCACCCGATAATTAAATCAAGGAAAGTTCATGTGGAGGGAAGTATGGAGGGAGGGTATTGGTGAAGAAAAGTAGCATCAAAAAATTAATTGTTTTAGAATCACATGTATGTACATTGCTAAAGTGGAGAGAAATGCTAAGGTTGAGAGAAATTACCTTGTTAAAGGATTTCTATATATCTGCCATTTCTCAACACATTTCTTGCAATAAGGACTTCGTTTTTTCCTCTTTCCAGATGGTAAAAAATCTTTCTCAGAACATGGACTGTGAGCGAAACCCATGTTTGAATGGAAATTGAGATATTGATGCAAGTTTTTCGCTTCTAAATCAGATAGATTAAACCATGTTTGTTTGAATGGAAATTGAGATACCGATGGAAGCTTTTTCGCTTCTAAACTAGATAGATTCCTATCTTAAAAATGTTGACAATTCGCCGTTCTTTCCAAATGGACCATTTGTTCCTTTGTGAGAGGTGTTTTAGAAATGCTTGCAATCAAATAAATAGCTCTATGAACGAATGGATCGAATCGAATTGGAAATGGAAATATTTGTACAAGTTATACGTTTAGTCACCACTTTGTGGAAAATCATTAGATAGGAATATGTTAGATACTTGTCACTTGATTGGTGAAATAGTTTCTCTCTCTAAACAAATCTCTTTTGTTTTACCAACACACAAAATTTTTTTTTCTTTCTTTGTTTTGTTTAACATGCCATCACAAGACTAAGAGAATCAAAGTTACCTCTTAAAGAAAAAGGAATCAAAATTACCTTTTCTCCTAGTGAAGGAGGTAATGGATTCTATCGCATTGGATATGGAGGTGAAGGTGGATGTGGGGATACCACTCGTCTCCCAAGCTACTCATACACTTCAGCAACATAATTTTGATGGAGCCTCATGTTTTATAAATTTGTAGGCTACTGAACATAGTTTTTCTTTTTTGAAGAACACATAGGTTTTAGTTCATGTAGAAGATGGTGGGATAACAACAATGCAAGAGTGGTTAAGGCCCCTGAGCCTTGGGCTATGCCCTTTTGTGGTATTCTTCTCTATCTTAGATGCCTCAAGGTTGTGTCGGTCATTGTTGAAATGTTCCATCATATCCATTGGGCTAAGAGCTTGTCTTTCTTTCGAGAAGATCTATAGTCCAAGTGACTCAATTGACCTTTCATCTCTTATTGATATTGCTCTCCCTCCATTGAGATCTTTTGTAGTTATTAATAGGTTCACCATTTCATCTTACGTTGGCTATGGTGGCATTGAAGGTTAGCGGTTGGTTCACCCTTTTGCTTGGGAATGACAACAACTTTAGATTTTGGACGGATGATTGGCAGGGAGATGTTGACTTTTTGAGAGGGATTGTAGGCTTCTCTGGTCGGGAGACTGCTTGTTAAAAATCAGGTTTTTAGCTTCGTTCCCAAGGTGCGACAGGATCCTTACAAAGGAAAGAAGAGCACGATGGGTGCCGTTTGAGGACACCTCTTGCCTGCTCTGCCTACGGTCGAAAGAAAGCACCATCTCTTCTTCCGTTGCCCCTTTGTCACAGAGGTGTGGCAAGGTCTGGGACCTAGTTGGGTTGACCTGACCTCTTCTTAGGCTTTTTGGGCATCCTTCTGTAGATGTGTCACACAAACATGATGTAATGCCTTCAAGACAAGGAAGGAGCAGGCCAAGGTGTTGGCGACCCTTTGGGGTATTTGGCTGGAGAGGAATGGGGTGGTCTTTAGGGGGAATAACCTCTATGTTGAGAATGTTATCTCTTCTGTTTCCTCTTAGTTGGTGTTTTGGGATAGCGCCTCCTAATGTATTTTTGATGTAATGTCCCTTTGATTTAATGCATATACTTGGGTGAGTACCTTTAAGGTACCTCTCCCTTTTTTTTCCTTCAAAAAAATCTCACATTGGAGGCTCTTCCCCTCCACCAAAAGTTGTTCGTCATTATTGGACTCCAATTGGCATCAAATACTGTTATGGGCAGAATTAGGAAATTAACTCCAATCGTCAATTAAGGATCTGTCACTCATTGCTAAGCTGGTTTGACTATTTCCTAGATGGAGTCTATTATTAGGTTGGGTGGAGATCAACTTTTGTGTAAAGAGCTTTGGGACATGATTGTGGACAAGACTTTGAGGGAATGGGTCACTAAAGCCTGAATTCATAGTTTGGTTGCGAAGGGCGATGGAGTTTCTCTCTTGATCAATTGCTGGGCTCTATGGAAGAAGGTTTATAGTAGAGGTCAATGGGAGGATGACTCCTTGAAACTCAAACCCGTAGTTTGATGGGGGAGTGCGATGGGGCTCCTTTTGTCTTGGTTGATTATTGGAAAACTATGGGAGAATGTTGTGATTTTCAGGCCAAGGATGCATCTTGCAAGGAAGATTGTAGCAATAAGGGCTCTAAGTATGACATATTGGAGTCATTCAAGATTTCACTACTAAATCATGGATAGCATAACAAGGTTTGGGGGTGGACTTGACGAGAATGCAATTGGTTCTCTCATAAAATGTGTGTAGTTTAAATGATAGATTATTGAAGAAAGCCCTAGGCAACTACATCATATTTTGGGGGTTGATTTGGTCCTCGTGAAAGATATAATATTTGAACGCTATGATTAGTCTAAAAAAATTAGGCTCTATGGGAAAAATTGTGGGCCACTTTTTTTGAAGAGAAAATTGAGTGGATCATTATTTAATATATTTTTTTGCTTTGGATGTAGTTGCTAAATCATGGGGAATGCTCAATGTCATAAAGGTAAAGAGTTTTGCTCGAAGGACTTTTGATAAGGCAGATTTGTCATATTGTTCTTAGGGAAAAGAACCGATGGGGTGCCTTTTCCATATTTATTCCTGTATAAAAAATAGATGGGAGAAACCCACAATTTTAGGAGGAATTAGTGGATATGGCTAAAGATTATCCATGATATCCATGTCTAATTAGAGAAGACTTCAATTTTACTCTCCACTTAGCGGACATGCCTAGGCAAAGGAGGGGGTAGGATGTGAGGGCAGAAGCCTTTGCAGATTTCTCAGCTTAATATGGCTTGGTTTACTCTTTCAGTGCACTCGTGTCAAATTCAAAGTCCAGAATGGATAGGTTCATTTGCAGGAATTCTTTAAGGCCCTCCTACCCTTTGATGTTAATACGATGGATATGTGTTTTGTGGATCACACACCCATTCTAAATGGTCTTGGCTTATGGAGTGCATTTTTAGGGATTTGTTGCAAGGAAAATGAGAATTGTCACTTGAGGGGTTGACTATAATAGGATTGATAAACTTAACTCTTTGGAGGCCTTCCTTAAGGAGTTTTGGAAGCAATTTCACGAAGGGTGAGACAATAAGAAAACTGATGCATTTGTTGAGATGTAGAACTTGATTTTGGTGGAGAAAAACACTATAGGAAATCGGGTGTTTGAGGTGGCTCATTTAGAGGACAAGAAAAAGGAGTTGAAGCAATGATTAAAGCAAACTTTACTTAAGGAAGATTCCAATACCAAATATTTCCATTCCTTTGTGAGTGGTTGCCTCAAAACTTACTTTATTAATAAGGTTGTCATTGAGGCAAAAGAGGTTTTGGGCATAGAAAATGTGAGGGGCTACTTTAGCCACCTAATTCAAGAAATTCACATCCAAGTGGTAGATAGGAAAATGGCATTAGGCTGGGATTGGTCTTTGTTCCATCTCAAATGAGTAGTTAGCGATGTTGATAGCTCCTTTCATTGAAGAAGATGTTTGGAAGGTCATTGTTGGTTTAAACATTGAAGCATATCTAAGTTTGGATGGGGTTCCAAATTTTCTTTATAAGGAGTTTAGGGACCTTGTAAAAAATGATGTCATAACTAATTGATTATGGAAAAGGTTTTAGCTAATAGATTGGGGCTTATCATCAATTATATAGTTGACCCAATCTACTCCACATTTGCTTTAGGTTGCTCCATTTTTTGATGGGAAAAAAAGTGATCACATTTTTTTTTATTTGAAAGGGAGAAGGGTGGTTATCCGAAAGATAATCACTTGAGGATTTCATTAATTAAAGGCCAAAACAGCCAAAGAGTTACAAAACAGAGGTCCAGAAATATGCCAAAGAGGAGATACACAAGAGAAAATTCTCAACACAAGGCGTTTGTCCCTTGAAGACCGCGGCATTCCTCCCAAGTCAAATACCCCACAACATTGCTAGCACTCCAGCTCTCTCCTTTTTCGTTCTAAAAGTAATTGGCCCCCATGTCGGCCTCCATATCTGAAAGACCTCCAAAAATTGCTAGAGGTCACATGCTCCACCCAATCAAAATCGTAGTGCCCCCAGATCTGTCGTGAAAATGGGCACCCAAAAAACAAGTGTTCCATATCCTCATCGGTGTCCAGACATAATCCACAAGATTTCTTCCCATTCTGCACCCATTGAGCTCTCTAGCACTTCATCATGATTTAGCTTCTCTTGAGAAGGCACACCAATATATTGACTTTGAGCAGGCAAGAAGCAAACCAAATAAGTTTGCAGTCCCTTGAGAACTCCACATCCAATCTTTGCCCAGTTGGGGAGAGTCTCCGGTAGGCCTCGCTGACGGAGAAGCTACCCTCCTCCCAAAGTAGAGTGTCCACGCCAGGTCCTGGGATGAAAGTCTGCAGCTCCGGCAAGAAAGCATGGAACTCGTGAATCTTCTGGTCAGACAGGTTACCCATAAGCGTGGGGCACCAAGATCTCTGCCAGCAATTTGCCACTACGGCCTCTTTCTTCGTTGCCAAAGCAAACAGTCTAGGGAACCTGTCTCGTAGTCATCCTTGTGCTATCCAATCATCTGTCCAGAAGTGGAAGGCATCCCCTATTCCTAAGTGGTGGGAGAAGGACTGACCCTCCTGAAGGACCATAGAAAGACCTCTAATAAAATGCGAGGAACCACTCGAGGGAGTTGCCAAGATATTCCAGGTGACCGATTTATCATAACACCTCTGTATCACCCTCATCATGAGGTCATTGCTACGCTTGAAGAGCCTATTGATCCACTTCGCCAGGAGGCTATCATTCATCCTCCCCACGTCCCTCACCCCCAAGCCACCTTCTCCCATTGGTCTGCACACCTCCTCCCATGCAACCAGCCGAGCGCCATTTGTAGATTGTCCGAAATTCGTCTAGAAAAAATCTCTCATCCGACCAGAAATCTTCATTATCTACTGTGGTGATCTGAAGACTGAAAGGAAATAGGACGGTATAAAGGCAAGCATTGCCTCGAGGAGGACCAACCACCCCCCCAAGAAAGAATCTTGGAGGCCCACCTCGCCAACCTCGCCTCCAACATGTTGACCAGGGGTATCCATTCCTGAGCTGAGATCTTCTTGTCAGCAAGGGGGAGGCCAAGATAGGAAAGCGGAAGGCACCTCTCCCCCGTCCTTAGCTCCGAACTGCACCAATATGCCTTATGTGCCGTCATGTGGAAGGGGATGAAAGCAGATTTAGCGAAATTGATCGTCAATCTAGAGGCCGACCCAAATAGCTCCAACAAGATACTTATTCTGCCATCACTGATCCCTCCAATAGGAAAATAATATCATTGGCGTATTGCAGCACAGGAATTTGGTCTCCTAACGAGAAGCCTCTAATAAGATCTCTATCACACAGCCTCCTGGCCGATCTCGCTAACGCGTTTGTCGCTAACACAACAAGCATAGGACTTAATGGACACCCCTGTCGCACTCCCCTTTTGGGATATATCCAACCACCAACCGGATTACCATTAATTTGGACGAGAAGGATGTTGTCGTGACACAACGTTTCATCCACTCAATCCACCAAACTGGGAACCCCTTCCTCACCAAAGCCGGCTAGATAAACTTCCACTAAGCCGAGTCATAAGCTTTGTTGAAATCTACCTCCCAAAGGAAGTCCTTCCTTTTCTCACGCTTCCAAAAGGCAAGGATTTCTGACGCAGTGATAAAGCCATCTAGGATATTTTGACTCGAGACAAATGTCGTTTGAATTGGTGCGATGATGTCATCTAATACCCCCCACGTCTATTGGCTAACACCTTCACCATAATGAAACAATGTTGGACAAAGCAATGGGCCTAAAATATTCGATGTCCACCCCCCCTCCTTTTTGGGGAGGAGGAACATATAAAACTTGTTCAATTTGTTGAAACCTTGGTTCCCTTCCGCGAACTTGTTCAAAACCTCTAGGAGATCTGCTTTGACAAGGCCCTAAAACTCCTTGTAGAAAAGCATCGGGAACCCATTCGATCTAGGACAACCATCCGCATTTAAACCCCACACCGCCCTCCTCACCTTCTCCTCTGTAAAAGGTGCTATGAGCTCATCGGCCTACCCCGCTGAAATGGCGGGTGTGTCTACCACTAGCTAGCGCCTACGACCTGACTCCTTCCTCCCTATAAAATCTCTATAGAAGGTGGCGGCTGCCCCACTAGCAGCCTCTATCCCAACAAACTCTTGGCCATCAACCTGCAACTTCTCAATCCAATTTTTCCTATCTTCCTGAGGCCACCATATGGAAGTACCTCGTGTTGGCATCTCTTTCCTTGAGTCATTTTTGTTTGGACCTAGATTTCCACTCCACCGCTATCTTGCGGTCTTCCATCTGAATCTCTTGAAGGTGCGTCGCCCTTGTTGTCTTGCACTCTTCAGATATAACCCCCTAATCCTCTTCTTTGTTTAGTGTTGCAACTTCCGCAAGTGCTTTGGCCTTTTTCTTACCACGTTCCTCTCTGACTCGTTTCCTGTACTCCAGAAAATCACACAAGGCCTTGAGGTTTGCCTCTATTCTCGCCCTATGTTATCAAGGCTATCGCCTCAGGCTATCGGGCTAGGCGAGAAAGCCCGAGGTCGCCTTGTAGCTATTCTAGGTTATTGCCTAGTCGCCTTCTTTGTCGCCTGTGTTGCCTTGCGCCTTGTTGCCTTACTCCTAATTCACTTTAAGTAAGACCATAAGACTCTTATTTGATCTTAAGTTACATATATTATAGATAAGTTTGTGTTATATATTGTTGTATATACATAATACATACATACATATATGCTATTGATAGCTTTTATATGCTCAAATTTGCATTCTCTTTTTAACTTAGACTATTGTTTGTCTGTTAAGACATATATGTATAAGTTGTACATATACATTATTGTATGTCTATAATGATATAATTATGATATATTATAGTTTAACAATGTATATATGCATATATTTGTTACTGTCTACAATTGTCTAATGATATATAACAATATATGTATAAGTTATGGTATTAAGTTTGTATTGTATTGTAAATATAATATATTACAATACATGTTATTGTTTTGAGTACAACTTGGAGACAACCTTTTGGGTTAGCATTTGTGGGTCATTGGTGGATGCCTCTACCTTGAGGAAGGCCTTCACTTTATTGTAGTGCATTTGGCTCAAACTCAATGGAGTAGGAATCTCAATAGAGGGAGTGCTTTATTACTATAATATTCTTTGTAATTTTGGTGTAATTAGCTCTTATTAATGCATTGGAGGGTTAACATCCATTGTTAACTCTTCTTTTCTTCTTCAAAATAAATACATGTCACTATCATGTTTTAGTAGATACATATGATATATATTTTGGTTGTTTGTTTTAGTCTATAATTATAAATGTAATATATATGTTTACACATTGCATGATAATATAAATATATATGTTAGTGTTACTTAAATATGATAGGATCATTGTTTTTTCGTTCCCTTAAATAGTATTATCATATGTTTCTTATGAAAGTCAATGTTACCATATGAGTTTATTAGACATATTCAATATTTTAAGAAATAAAATGATTTGTCGCCTCAATTCAATCGGGCAATCACCTTTTTGTCGCCTCTCACCGCGGGCGATTAAGGAGCTTGTTGCCTTGCAACTATCTAACACCTTGACAGCTTGGTTCTCGCCATCGTCGACATGCCTGATCGGCTCAGTCTCCACTTCTCCTCTACCTTAGCCCTGAACCCTTCCTCCCGTAGCCATGACCTCTTGAATTTAAAATGTCCCAAACCTTCCTCCCTCGTTCGTTTGCCATAGGAGTGGGGTGTGGTCAAAAAAATGCCTCTCCAGCAACTGAACCCTCTCTAGTGAGAAGGTTTTAGCCACGGATAGGAACCTATTAATCCTGGACATCTGCCTTGCCGAACTTCTCTAAGTGAATGCATGCGAGTTGGGGGGAAAATCCATGAGGCCTTGTGTGGCAATAAAGCCCGCAAACGTCTCGGAGCCGCGATCATTTCCCCTACCTCTAGGTCTGTCCTCCGGGTGCAGGGTGACATTGAAGTCCCCCCGATAAGCCATGGGCTCCCTTCCATTTTGTTTGCTTCACTGTGCAGCTCCTCCCATAGCTGTTGTTTGCCCACCTTGGTACAAGGCCTATAGACGGAGGAGATCGTAATCTTATACTCGTCCCGATGCCTGTTGAACTAAATTGTGATCAAATGTAAGCCGACAAAGGATCCCTCTTTCTCAAACACGTTGCTCTTCCATCCAACAAGGACACCACCGGACCTCCCAACCGCGTCAAGCGCCACGAAACCATCCAGCACGCCACCATCGATCTCCCTCCACAAGGTCTGGTTGCATTTCCCCAGCTTCGTCTCTTGTAACGGCGCGACCTTCGACCCCCACAATCGCAGATACTCTCTGAGGGCCACCCTCCTCGAGGGGTCGTTTAGACCCCTCACGTTCCACGAAAGCACCTTCATCATGGGAGCTTGGAGATGCTTGATCACATATGATTAATGATTATCTGCAATATTAACTTCCAAAAGATATTATGAGAAATGCCTCATTAAAAAAGATGCTTAGGAACCCCTTGGGAATTCCACATCCCTACACATTTTCCATAAAAAAGCCTTTTCCCCGTTGACAATCAAGGGATTTCTTTTCTACCAAATGGCACAAAATATCACAAGAGGTCTTGCTATTGCTTGCTTAGATCTTTTTTTTTTTTTAGAAGAAAAAGGAAGACTAATAGAGGTCAGTAGTCATCTGTTCCATTACCACCAATATAACGAAGATTACAAGTTTTGATGCCAAAAATCAAACAAAAATGAAGACTTAATCACATTGTCCATCCAAATTCTCACATTTTTAAAAACAACCCTATTTTTTTGCAACCAAATACACTACAGAATGATCGTAGCCTTCATTTGCAAGAGGGAATCGGTCTGATAGCCTGCCCAGAAAGCCTCCAAAACTCATCTGAGAGCCTTGCCAACTCCCGGAATCTCCATAAGCTTCCAAACTGTCTTTGCAAAATCATAAGAGGGAAAAGATGCTCATTGTCTTCATCGCCTGATCCATATGAGCTATATGTGACATCGTCATCATTCACCCAAGTTTTCCTTTGCACCTTTGTCACCAACCTTCCTCTTCTCAAGAGCCACAAAAAAATTTTATCTTTAGAGGAATCCTCAACTTCCAAAGGCTAAACAATCAGATACCATCTCCACATCACCTACTTCAGCTTCATGAAGCAGGTTATAACCCTTTTTCACACAGAACCTCCTCTTCTCCTGCTCCAAAGAATCTGGTGAACGTACCAAAGGATGAGAATCTTGAATAGCCTCAAAAGAGCATGTAACTCCACCAACCGTGCATTCATTGGATAGATTTATTGTACATGATGGCAACCATGTATCATCCTGGCAGTCCTCTATCTCCTGAAATTGATTAGTGGTGAGTGCATAAAGTCCTAGGAATCTTTCTGCCAACAAGTCATCCCCCCGTCAAATTGCCCTCCCAAACCTAAAGATCTTCCCATCTCCCAAATGAGCAACCATCCGACACATGACATGCACCAACCATCTCTAGAAAGTAGACGAGCTAGGAGGTGAAATATCACGCACAGAAACCTTTAGGATTGACCCATAGGAATCCAGCATTGGACACAGCCAAAAACAATCATCATTATGGAATAATTTAACATCCCATTTCACTAGAAGAGCATGGTTGAAATCAGTAAAGTTCAGGACTCCAAAGCCTCCTTGTTTCACTGGTCTACAAGTGTCCTCCCAAGCAACCAGGTGTAAGAAGCGATAAACCTGCATAGCACCTTTCCAAAAAAATTTCTTCCTGATTGCCTCCATCTTCTTTAGGATCCTCTTCGGCAGTCTAAAAACAGACAGCTGAAAAGTAGGAATGGCAAATGACACCAACTTTAGTAAAACCAATCTTCCTCCCCTACCCTAGACAACAGCTTTCCTCTCTTCGTGGCAAGCCTCTTCTCCAACTTCTCCTCTAGAGGCATCCAATCCTTGATTGTTAGTTGTTTTTCCTTCAAAGGCAAGCCAAGATAGATGAACAGCAACCGTATTGTGGCAGTGCATAAGAACTAGGCGCAAGTGGAAATGTGCCTGAACCAAAACTACTCCTTGCAATCAGTGCAAGAGGAAGAATCCATCCATGCACCTTGCAACATACCTGCACCTTCTTCACAAATGGGAAAGAGAAGGAAGGGTGCCCATAATCCTTAGAGGCAATTACAGAAAGAGCAAGTAGTGACTGACCAAGGAGCAATCTTTAAGCTACAGACCTTAGTCATAGTTCTTTTTCTCTGCAGCAATTAAGCAAATATTTAAGGGGCACCTTTGTCAACCTACAATCCTTGAGAAGAGCTTCACTCCTGTTTGGCATGAGAAAGGTACGGATATGCCTTCTTTACAAGGAAATCACCACCTTCCCAAGACCAACTGTCGAAAACCCCATATGTGGTTGCCTCAAAGATAAGACCTCCTTAAGTTGGAGGAGGTTCTCTAATCTTTGATCTGATAAATTCCACACAAGGAGAGGGGCCTAAGTATTAGAAGGAGGATCCTAGTCGTCAGCAACTGCAGCCTGAAAATTCGGTGCTAATCCAATTAGCTACGGACCTATCTGCTAAAATATCATGTGAAATCCAATCATCCAACTAGAAACTAAAGTGGGACCATCCCCTCCCTAGCTCAGCAAAGAAGAACAGGATAATGGGAGGCATAACCATCAGAAGTTCCTTTCAAAATGAAGTTATGTCTTTGTTGTCTGCCAACTCACTTTCATTCCATTACACTTTGATCATAGAAGTAAGTAGGCCATGCCCCTTATCCATGATTTTAACAATCCACTTGGTCAACAATGCATAGTTCATTATCCTCAAATCAAGCACGCCCAAATCGCTTTTTGAAATCGGCTTGCAAATCTCCTGCCAAGGAACCATAGCCACAACCCTTGAACCCTTGCATATTTCCTTCCAAAAGAACTTGTGTCACGTCTGATTCTATTCAACCTACGCAACACCTTTTTTTTGAAAAAGCCTATGCCACACCTTTTGCAATGTAAATAAGGCTGAAATGAAGAAAAATGGTGCAGTTGAGAGGACCGACAATGTCAAGATCAACTGACAATCACCCTTGTGGAGCAACTTCAACTTCTGAACCTCCAATTCCAACTTCCTCTCAACCGATTAGATAACTTCACTCCAATCTGCCACCTGCAGGGGTCAATTTGAAAGAGGTAAACCTAAATACTGTCAATTACCTTCCTGAAACTCCCTCCTTGTTCAAGTTGCTCCATTTTGAATGGTTTTACGGTAGGTTTTATCTAGACTCGGTTTTATCTAGATGATGGTCATTTTGAATGGTTTTATTATGGCATTTGTGGCCATTTTTTTTAGGGTAGGTTGGAAAAAGTACAAGTAGAATGTGGATTTTTCTAAAGCATACAATCCGGTGTAGCGAGCTTTTATATGGGCATGAATTGCCAAGAGAGCCCACCTACAGCTTTGGTTAGATTTTGATGAAGCACTATCTTGTGACCACCTCCTTTTCAATCTTGAAAATCCAATTAATGCTTGTATCTAGCCTCAAGGAAGAGTTTGTTAGGGTCTATTAGCAATGATGCTATTTGTTTTGGCTATTAATGTGTTGCCATGTTGTACATTTTGCACTTGCTCCAGCTATCTGCCATCTAGCTTTACCCCAAATCAGAATGCAGTCTCCTTGATTCTTATCCTTCAGTAAGTACTTCATTTTTATGGTAGGCTTTATTGCTGAAGAAAGGTGTTTGAGATAGATTTTGGAGTTCCTTAAAAAGGCATCTAATCTAAAGATAAGTTAGGAAAAATCTACGTTTATTACTTTAGGGATGTTTGAGGAGGTATATGACTTTGCTTGAGCCTTGAGTTCACTATTTAGAGTTCTCTTCATTTGCAATCTTGGGCCTCCTCTTTTTGTTAGGCATTTGCCACTAGGAGATTGGATACCTTTAGTGGAAAACATTAAGAAGTGATTGGAAGGTGCTATCAGGAAGGGGATGTTTGGTCCTTTTGAAGTTGGTATTATATTTTTTTGAAGGCTTGAAGTTGGTATTATTGACATTGCCAACTTATCTCCTTTCTATTTCCCACTTGACTTTAAAGGTAAAGAAAAGGCTGATGGGCCTTATGTGAGATTTTTTTGAGACTAGCTTTGATTAAAATGTTTTAGGCTTGTGGTTGGTGGCTTGGGGTGTTGTTTTTAGGCCCTTTTGGGAGGGTGGCTTGGGGTAAAGTATCCGAGATTGTTGAATAATGCCTTTCTTGCCAAAAAGGTCATTGGCATAAAGGAGGCAAGTGATGCTTGTGGTCTAGAGTTTTTGTTATAAAATATAATGTGGAAATGCATAATAATATCAAAGCATAAACAATAAAGAACACTTGGGTTTATGTGGAAACCCTACTCACGAAGAGTGTGGAGAAAATCATAGAAGGCCCCGATAGGGCCAATAATTTTATTCTTCTCAAGAAACAAATGAGGTTACAACAACCTATTTATAGGCTCCCACACACCGTACTTTTCTCCACTCCACTATGTGGTGTTAAACGTACCACTTCAATAGACCAGATCTCCTAACACTCCTCCTTAAGCTGGAGCATGGAATGCTCAGCTTATACAACAAATATCCTTACTCTACAAAGCAAAAAACAAACACACCACAAATCAATGATGCTGCTGGGTCACGACTTCTTTATGCCTCTTGTGTTGCCGGCTTCTTTGCATCCTCAACTGATGCTGTTGGGTCATGGATGCCTTGTGTCGTAGGTTTCTTTGCATCTTCAACTTGCTTGTAGATGAGTGTAGGTTGGAGTTCGAAGATAAGTCATAGACGATTGATTTAGTGCTGGCGCTATCCCATTTGAGAACTTTGAAAAGTCTCTTTCATGGAGACCTCTAAGACAAAAGAGTCATTCCTAGGAGTACAAAATAAGCTCACAACCCCCTTTCTCCCATACTCTTATCGGAGAAGAAAAAACAATATAGAGAAGAAATAAAAATAAAATAAAGAGTTTCTCCCCCTCTTCTCTTCAACATCATTTCTTTTCATCATCATTATTTTTTTCTCATTCTCTTTCTTTCTCCTTCACTTTTTCTTTACTTATCTTCCTTCCTTTCTCTCATTTTCTTTCTTTTTATATATATATTCCTCCTTTTTTTAAAAAAAATGCACTTCCTACTGTCCTCTTCTTCTCTCCCCTCCCCCCTGCCCCTTTTCCTCTGTAAAGCTAAGAAGAGGCCCGAAAATGAACCAAAAGAAATAAATCTAAAAATAATGGGGAAAAAGATTTAAGTGTACCAAGTATCCAACATATATGGTAAGGAATCTCCTTTATTGTCTTCAGCTTCTTCTGTTGCTCCTTCATTGTCGTTTGCATAGGGATCTCGCCGCTGATCTTGTTGCTTGCCTCACACCTCCTCACTTGTCGTAGGGTTCGATGAACCTAAAATCACAGCAATCCTCATCGTCGTTGTTACGTGCTTCTCCTCAATAGCAGCAGGGCCTTCTCCACCTTCTCCTTCGTTGAAGTGAGCTTGTGTGGGTATTGTCGCCCTTCCATGTGCTGCCGTGCTCACCTCCAAGCATTGCCTGGGTTACCCATGCGATTGTGACAGTAGAGGTGCGAGTGAAGAGCCAATAGGAGCAAGGGTTAGAGAACCAGAGGCACCTTGAAGTGACCATTGCCGTCACCTTCCAGATCCTTTCCTCCATGAATGACAAGCTTTGCAACCCCACGCTCTAGTCCAAGGGCATTGCCAGCACTCCACGATGCTACAGTAGTGCCGCTAGGGCTACTGCACAACCTGACCACGCTTACACAACCACTAGCACCTGCGTGTTGCTTGTTGTGTCGCTTGGGGTCGTCTCGAGCAGTCCTCTATAGCTTTACGACACCACTGCTCCCCCTCGTGCTACCTCCTGTGGCCTTTTGGTATCGAGATCTGCCTCAGAAGGGTGCGCGACACCTTCTTGTCTCATCACTTGGCTACTATTGGCCTCCAATAGCCATCAACCACTGCCTATAGGCAGTTCTTGGTCATCGACTTACACAACACCGCCATCTCTTCTTCTTCTTCTAAACAATGATAAAATAAACTCCAGAACAAATGATATATAAAAAAATTTCAATCATAAGTGGGATAAAACCCAAGATCGAACTGCTTTGAGACCATATTATAACATATAATAAGTGGAAACACATGATGATATCAAAGCATAAACAAGAAAGAACACTTGTGTTTATGTGGAAACCCTACTCACGAAGAGCGGGGAGAAAACCATGAGAGAATGCCCTGTTAGGGTTGATAATTTTTTTCTTCTCAAGAAACAATTGGGGGTACAACAACTTATTTATAGGCTCCCTCACACCATACTTTTCTTTGCTCCAGAATGTGGTATTAAATGTGCCACCACAATAGACCACATCTCTCAACAGTTTTCTTTGCTTGCACTAATGGAGCTTGAATAGGGATTCTTGGGATGCCTAAGGTTGCCTTTGATTACTGGAAGGGGGTAGCAGCTATTTTCTGTAAGCCAATTCATTTCTTCTCCTGGAGGCTTTGTTCGAGGATTGACTTCTATTTGAGAGATTGGTTGAGAAGTGGTAGTTTAGTCTACGTGTTTGCTCGCCTGTTTGCATGGATAGTAGATAAGGATTCTTTGTGGTTGATTGGTGGTAGTTGAATACTGATGTGAGTGGGCTATTGACACCTTCATTTGAGACCCCAACGCTTCTGCAGAATATGGCTTGGGGGCTTTCCATGGCATTGCTACTGGATCACAATGTCCAATGAACATGGTTGGTGGAGTTACTGACTGTCACCCACGTGGCAATCAGTATTTTCTCTTTTGGGATTCGACACATTCCTAGTGTGAGATGCTTACAAGAGATTGGAGATTGAGAAGCATATCTAGTGGTTTACATATTGACTTTATAGAGGACTGCAACCTACTGTGGGATGCCAGGCATCCGTTGAAGATTAGGACTTTCTCTTGGTTGTTGAGGCAATTGAGATTCCTAACAAAGGATCTTAGGTCTAGGTAGGTTCCCACAATAGATCTATCTTGTTCTTATTATGTGGATCCGAAGCGGGGGACGTACCGCACCTTTTCTTCACTTTTAGTTATGCTCAGGAGGTTGGGTCTTGTTTGGTGCTACATTGGATTTTATCATTCAAATGTGAACCAGTTGTAAAGGCTATCCTTTTCATATGCCTCACCAAGTAATTTCCTCGTTTGGCTGTCCGGAAAATAACAGTGATGCTCATAAAAAAATTGCTAATAGAATATTGTAATCTGCCTTCATTGTTGAATGAAAAGGAGGGGGCTGTTATTTTTGAACAACCATCCCTTTACTTGAAAAAAAATGCTAGCAGAAAGAAGGCTCATAGGAAAATCCTATGCACATTAAACATCGAACAACTTTGGTTGAGATGAAAACTGAACATCTCCAATTGTAGTAACAGCAGAATATGATCCGTTGTCTAATCTAACAGAAGTAATTCTTGTGGAAGGTTTGGCTACAAGCAGAGAACTACTCGTATTGGTTAAGTGATTTGACACACCTTCATCAACCACCCAATTATTAGTGGTGGTAAGACCAAGGTTGTCATAGTACCTACAACACCTACAAAGGCAATGGAGGCAGATGGGCTGATAGTATGGTTAGGCACTGTTAAGGTGAATGTTGATCTTGGAATTTGCATTAAACGACTGTTACCGTCAGACGACAACTGCATCATGGTAAGGTCCCAGTTAAAGGGAGAACGCTCCAAGGATTTTTTTTTTTTTTTAAAAGGTTCCAAGGATGTTTGATTTGAAACTATAGAAGTTTGGTTAGCCTCGGTGGGTTTTTCTAAATTAATCTTAGCATCTCTTCGAAGGATGATTCATATGCTTACAGTGAGTACAAAACTGGTAGGTGCAGCTTCCACCTCAACTCTTATCGTGAGTTCGACTGTGTTCTCCAAATACTAGAACGACCGTGACATCTAGAGGTCACTTCAAGTGCAGAAGACTCTTGCACAGAAGATGGTGCCAAAGTAGTATGAGTACTATCCACCTTAATCTTCTGAAGACAATTGTAGACAGTATCAAGATTAGGAATAGTATTAGAGGATAATAGTTGATCATTGGCAAACTGGAATTGAGGACCAAGACCGTCAAGGATCCTCTAAATCTGCCGATTCTCCATTTGAGATGTCTCTACTCCTTTCTGGAAAAAGGCTGGAAAATGGGAAACTCCTTGATGACTACATCGTAACTCGTAAGGGACTGCTCTTCCCATTGGTGGATCATATATGTCTAGGATATCAGTCAGATGAGAGTTGTTAGACTTTTGCAAATATTTCTTGGCCAAGCTTTTCCCAATTTCCTTTGTATTCTTCGTATAAACCATATCCGATGCAACCTTGGGCTCAATGCTAATCATTATCTAATTCATCACCATATAGTTTTTTTGAAAAGGTCATCACCATTTAGTTATCATGTTCCCACTTGTCATAATCGGCAGCAGAGTTGGGAACATCATTTGTAAGAATGTAGAGCTTCTTTTTCCCTCAAGGAAAATTGAATACTCCATACCAACAACAACAACAACCAAGCCTTCCCCCACACTAAGTGGGGTTGGTTGTATGGACTCTTTGCCTACACTCAGATCTATTTCAGTAACTCAGTTTGATTAAAGTCTAGTTAGTTAAGATATTTGTGTGGATGGTGAGAAGAAAGTGGCTTTTGACGAAGTCATATTGAAGGAAGTTTGCTATTGTGGATGATCCCGATTCTTGGGAGTACTTCTAGAGTCTATGCAGTGGGGCACATTTAGATCAAGGAAGGAGAGGGCAGAGCCTTTTACCATTCTTTGGGTCATATGGCTGCATAGAAATGGGGTGATATTCAGAAATGAGACACCATTTGTTGGAAACATGTGTAGGGATTCGAGCTTTTGTTGCTTTAGAATGCTCTGGAATGTATTTCTAACTTGTACCTTGCTTCTCTTTAATAAAGCAGACAGTCACTAATCTCGTGCTACCATCTTTTTACTTTCAAAAAAAAAAAGTGGCTTGGTCTCAATAGAAGAAGATGATCGGGGCATGGTCATCAGGTCAAAATCGAGGCAAGAGGAGACACATAGCATGGACTATTGTCTTAATAGTAGTAATAAGACATCCCTTGGGATGCAAGGAAATATGCAGTAGTCACGGTCGCACCATTGCATAATGCTCACGTCTCAAGGACAGGGGGGTTCATTGACGAAGCAAAATTCTCATGGCAAAAAAAACACAGGTAAAAAGGATCACAAACCACAAACCCAAGGATGAAACGAGGCACTTGGATTAGTCACAGAGACCAGAGGATGGTCTTATCTGGATCTGACTAACCTCTTGGACAACCCAACTGAGGAAGAGGTTGGTTGGCAGTGCTACAACCATTGTTGGGTGATGGGCTTGATGGCAATAGTGCTAAAGCAGTTATTGGGTGACGGTAGGTGATGACGCTACAATCATTACTGAGGTTGGGATGAGGTTGATCAGTCTTTCCTTTTTCTATTTTTCTTTGATGGAGAAAGAAAAAAGTGATGAGAATCATGGAAGTATTGACCGCTGGCCTAGGGCCAGTGCTTTGATACCATGTAGAAAAATGTAATGGCATTCTACCTTGTCTCTTATATAGAGAAGGTTGATGGGAAAATCACATAGTAATAACCCATAAAACATGACAAACAGAAAATAATGTAAGGAAATAAAGAACTCTATACCTTTCAAAAAACATAAAGAACTCTTAACACATAGAAAGTAGATAACAGAGCCTTGCATGCACCATAAGCCAACAACAATGAAAAAAGCACACTTTAGAAAAACACAAAGCACTAAACTTGAAGCTTTTCCACTCGGCTTTAACCTGCCGGCAAACAGCTGAGGCAAACAACCAGGATGGAAAGGAGGTCCCACATCACAAAACAGTTCCATTGGCTTTAGGGAAATATGACCTAAATAGACTAGGAAACGCAACATTTTCAATTGAAAGAGTTGCAAAATGTGAAAGTCATTTTTGAAGTGAACCAAGGAGTTGAGAGAATATGGAGAGGCTTCAGAAAAGATGAAACACTGACGGGTAAGTTGAGGAATTGATTCTCTCAAGAGGAGGAGAAACATAGCTTTTTCTTTACTGTCTTTGTTGCTTACTCCATCACCAATACCCTTTCTAACTTCTGAATGTCTTTTTCATGAATAGCGAATTAGTTGTTATTGTTTGATTGTGTTGTTAGTGCAAGTTTGTTAATTGTGATACATTCTGCTTTGCGCTTTTTGTTAATATACATGCTTGCGCACACAAACATACATGCATAAGTACATATGCAAATACTATGTATATGTCTTAGTTGTGCATTAAACCTTTTTTTTTCTGGGTCTGGTGATGTGCATTGCTTTTGAACTCAGCAAGCAGCACTTGTGTTGAATGCCTCTCGACGATTTAGATATACACTTGACTTGAAAAAAGAGGAGGAAAAAGAGCAAGTAAGAAGAAAAATTCGGGCCCATGCTCAAGTGATAAGGGTATGGTAACTCAGTGAATAGAAATATTTCCAGACCTTTTTTCTCCATAACAATATCTCATGGTAGTATCTTTCAGGCTGCATTTCTTTTTAAAGAGGCTGCTGCAAAGGAAGTTCCTGGTAAGTATGAACATAATCACGAGTTTCACCATTTTTCATTTATATAGGGACCCACCCTCATTTAAAAAAAACCTGGATCTGCTCTTCTGAAACATCTAATTTGATATGTGGAAAAGTTGTTTAGATATCTTTCTTGTGCTAAAGGCTTCACAATGTGCTGTAAAAGGCATCAATGGACTAAAGCTGCATGAAAAATGCTCAGTAATCTTTATTATTTTAGATTGATTCATGAAAAGGTCATCAACTACAGGGTTGTCTATCTTTTAAAATGCTCAAATTTTTATCCAAAGTTTGTAAGTGTAATACTATGGTTATCCTGCCTGTCTGCTACTGCTTTGGTTGAAGGAAGGAAATGTGGCAGCTATTGGACTTCTCTCCCTTGCTAGAGGGCGAAAACCATTAGCAAAGTGATCCATGCCACTGTGACGACCCTTCGTTATCATTCATTTATTTCATGAGTACCCTCTCATCTCTTGAATGATTAAAATAAGAAAATATCCTAATCACATTACAAAGAATATCTGTTCTCAAAAAAACATTACAAAGAATATTCTGGTTATGTGCTTAGCAGAGACAAAATGCCAATCAGAGGGATATGGGACTTAAATAGTTGGACGATTCCATTATTTCTTCTCAATAGAAAATAGTAGTGCAGGGCCACATGTAGATGTCACTTACTATCGTTATTCTCCTTGCTAAAGATGCGGAACTTAACTTAAACTAGTACAAAACAGACCTTTTATATGATCCACTATCTTACTAGTTGATAAGAGTAACACTCCTCAAGCTATAGTATATCATGCTCATTTTCCTACAAAATAGAAAGAGAACCAACTTTCTCTTGCTCAATACCTACTCAAGTGGAAGGAGCAGGTGGGTAGGTTGAAGTGCTAATTTGAGAACTGACAATTATGTAGTCAGGTTGATAGGTTGTAAACCCAAGTAGATTGTCTTAATGATCACTATTCAAGTAAAAAGGGCCACACTTATATTGGATATGATAGGAAGACTTTGCTGATAAACTCTCCAATATTGTTTATTTTGGAGTAACTGGTTGGACTGGGCCTCTTAATTTTTTTCTTTGTTTCCAGTCATTGGTACTTTGTTCCGATTGGTGATGCCACATTGGTTTTCATTGGGGAATCAATGGTTATGGTGAGGTAGGTGGTATGTTTCATCTTTTTAGGATCCATTCTCATGGCATATATGGAGATGTCCATTTTCCTTCATTATGGTTGAGCAAGAGTTAGACTGATGACTGCACTGCATCAGTGCATTGTCTTCTACTCCTTTCCTAACACAATCCAATCTAGCCTCTTTGAGAGAAAGATATTAGATCCACATATTGATTCTGCCATTAAATAGCTTGGGGGGTAGGTTGGTACTTTGTCGGTTTGGGGTTGTTGGCTATCATCATGAGAGGGTAGGTTGGTCATTTCTGAATCCATTCTCACAAACTTCTGATACTGGGTAGGTCCAGTCCTCTTTATATCTGTTCTCATAAATCTTATAATCTATTTCACCATTTCATGATAACCTTTTTGTTCTTGCAATGGTGGATAGTCGACACTTCTAGTTCTCACTGGAAAGAATATTAGGATAAAAAGTGGGTGTTTCTCTGATGGCCGGGAATGAAATTTCACCTTTTTTCCCTCTCAAAAAAATGTTGCCTTTTTGATGGAGAATTGATTGAGCTTCATTTGTGAACTTTTTTTTTTTAATGAAACACATGTTATGGGACAGGGGATGGACCTTTTGTCTGGGTTGATGTTTGCGTATTATGGAAGGATTAGAAATTCAGAGCAGCAGAAGTTTGATAATGGGGTGCTTTTCTTTTGGAATGGTCTCCTAAGGTTAAAGTCTTCCCTTCTTTCATGTTAAACTAATTGATTGAATCGACTAGTGGGAATGGGATGGAAAGGATTTTGTAGTTGATGATGCTTATCCATAATTAGGGGAATAGCAAGTTTGGACTGTTTTCTTTTGAGGATTGTAGACTTAAACAAAACAAAACAGCATTAAAAGTGTATCTATTTGTGTTGCTTATGTGGAGATGTTTCTCTCACTAAAGTGCAGTGGGCCTTTTAGGGTCTTTGGAGTTGACAATGAGGATATTGTGTTTCTTTTCCTTGCTTTCCCCCACCATCCACCCGTGCAGACACCCCTTTTTTACCTGTCTTGCATCTGCAGTATGTTCAAAAGCTAGAACGGGTTAGATTTGGAGCTCCTTGTTAAAACTTTCTAAGGAACTTCATGGTAGTCAGGGTACGTAGGTCATTAAGGAGCCTAGTTACTAACATTCTTGCTTGGAAATTCTTTGAATGACCACTTTTTCCGTTGAGGGTTGGTCTCGGGGGAGGGGTTTGGTGGGTTTTGTCATACTTGCATGGATGTGGATGGCTGTCAATGTTTTCATAGAAATGCACACTTTGAGGGCATAGGCTGCCAGCCTACCAAGGGAAGCTTGGAAAATTGGCAAATTGGTTGAAAATTTATCAAAATATTAGAATTATGGCTTCAATTTCGTTGAAAGATAAATAAAGACTAGAATACATTCCTATTGGATGAGGCCATTGCCTATTACATATTTACTAATATTGATTTTTACATAAACGCCCTATAGACTTGCAATATTACACTATTATTCCTTCTACTAAAGTGTCACTAAAAAGTTGCTTCTTTAAACACATTTTTATCCTTCTGTTAGTACTAGGTAACGGAGTTACCCATACTTGTGTTAATCGTTATTAGTGTTGGATCAATGGCATATCTCTGGGTCCATCCAATGATGGATATTTGGGAAAAAATCTAAAAGAAAAGTCCTTTCAAAAAAAAAAAAAATCTAAAAGAAAAGAACCACCACCTTTTCCATCACCTTTACCATCCATCCTTGTTTCGACCTCCTACCACCTATCTGTTCTGCCTTGACTGTCCTTTGACAACCCACTTGCACCCCTTTGACACTCAACTGCACTATCTTGGTTGACCTCTGGGCTCTGGTCACCCAGTTGTGCCTCCCCTACCACTCCACTTGATTCCACGTCACTGTTGACCATTGCAGCCTAGCGTTGACTTCCAATTGCCTAAGACATCAAGTTACAATGCCGACAAATTCTGTGCCTCTGCTCTTGACAACTCACTCACTTCAACTACCTCCCTCAGGTTTTCACTTTTCACTTGTATTGACACTGATGGTCTCCTCCAGAATCTCTTCCTCACTTCTAACTTCATTTGCAGTTGCGTGCTCTGTCTGCTGAAATCTGCCTGTCAGATGTCAATCAAGTTTCCTGCTCAATCTTGGTGTGGGATGCCAACCTGAAGTTTTATTCTCAAAATGGTCACGTCGAAGGGACTTGGGATGTAGGATGTACCAAGTGCTTGTGCTAGTTAGGCAGATTTGACTTGATGGGTTCACCTCTTTCATTGCTTGGGCCTTGCAATGATGCCTTGCCACTGGAGATGGATTTTGTTTTCCATATTTAGATCTTTAAGGAATTTTAAAATGACATTGACATGTTTATTTGGAATGAGTTGGTGGCTATATATGCTAAATGCAAGGAGCTTGGATGGACTTCTAGGGTCTTTGAAGGGAAGGTAAGGAGTTGTGTAAGGCTGTAGAGGATAATGAAGATAAGGAGATGGGGAAGGGAAGAGGTGGTTGGCAAGGATGGGGTAATTTCGACATCAGAGGAAGGAAGATGATGGGTAGAGGTGGACAATGATGGGGGAAGGTGGATGGGAGGGTGAGGTGAGACACAGTGACATCATGCAAGAATTAATAAAAGGTTTAGGTAGAAAGGACCTTTTTCTAAAATTTTTCCATTAATGATAATGGGTTCAGCCAAGAAGCTTAATTAGAGGGGCATTTGTGTAAAGAGTAGCTACTTTGTAGAGGCATTGATGTAAATATTGAGAATACAGCCCTTTGGCTTTTCAAAAAGAGTTATGTATTACATGTTTGCATGGTTATTTATGTGAAAATTCTTTACCTAAATGTATGCACATGTTTTGATAGTAGTGTTTTAAAAATCGAACCAGCCAGATGATAGTTTTTGTTTTTAACGGTCCAACCGGTGGTTCAGACCAGTCGAACTGGTGATGACGCAGCATGACATCATCACCTGAAAAAATCGGAAAAAATCAAATTGTAGATCTTTGGTTTGGTTTGTATTGGTTCAACTGAATTTTAATAAAAATTTATAAAGATATGTAGTAGGAATTGTTGCATTGAAACTTTAACTGCACTATAAGTAACATGTATTTAGCAAGTCTTAAACTAAAAGTAAAAGATATAACTAAAATTGATAGTCTAACCTTGAAGAGGATATAGATATGAAAATCATAGATTATTTAAAAATAATTGCACCTCTAGGTCAAAAGGTTAACTACCTTATATAAAAAAGAGAGATTAATTATTTTAATGAAAAAATAGACATGTTCGTATTTGAAAACTTCGCAAAATCGATCATTAATATAATGCATAATTTTTTGTTGAAACTGAAATGCAAATTGCAAATTATAAGTTACATTTTTCTTAAGAAATCACATAAAAGGATAATGGAAAAAAACAGATTATTTCGTATGGCATTGTGTGGCTTGGGCATGCATAACGTGCTGTCGTGGAGCACCAGAGGTGTTCGAAGCACCATCAAGGAGCTTTGTGGTGAGGAGTTCCGATGATGACGAGTGCCGATAAGGTGGGGGGTGACAGTCGTTTGAGAGTTTGGGTTTGGGGGTTGTTAGGTGTAGGGGTGGTGTAGGGGGTGGCGTTTGTTTGTGGAGGGGGGTTTGGGTTTTTCTTTTTCTTCTTAAAAAAAAAAACTCTTGAGAAGATTAGTCAAATCGGCTGATCAGTTGAATCGATTTGACTGGTTGAACCTGATGTTGACCGGTTTAGGGCAGGTTTGACTTTTTTTGCCTGAACCGATCAGTTCGACCAGTTAAGCATTGGTTTCTGGTCTAACTGGTTTAACCGGCCGGTTCGGTCTGATTTTTAAAGCATTGATCTATAGGAGAATATGGTATGGCCAGATATGCCTTTCAGCTACATTACGGAGTAGAATGCATTTGTAAATGCTTGATAGTTCTAGATGTAATTCTTTGTAAGTACCTGATTCATGGATGAATTCAGTATGAATTTAGCTTTCCATGCTTCAAAATGAGTACAAAAGCTTTAAACTATTGTTTGGAAAAATGCCTGAGTCTATGACAATTAGATATTCTGACTAATATTTTGAAAATGCCTAAAAATGTATGGACAAAAATGAAATTAGTATTCATGGGGAATTTGTTGAAATGGATCGATGTGATTGAAATCAATTGGTATTATGATGATTGAGAAAAATGCATGTGATTTCAAAATCATTGATAGTGATTAGCAAGGAGGAAATTTGGTTGGTGGTTCAGCTTACCAACCAAAACTTGTGAACACAATGTTCAAATTATATCATCATTTCTTGAAAAGAAGATAATAACATCCCTATCTATTGAAAATTGGAACGAAGCATGCTTTGAAATCTGAAATCATGCTTGTTTGTTTCTATCGATAATTTTGCTTGTGAATATATTGGATCAGTGGCCTTGAGTAGTCATCCTTTCACCTGTCGAAAGAAGATGGGTCCCAGAGTACCTTTTTTGAGACAGCTGGGAGCCCTTGTTTGGCTGCATCTTATCCAGGGGGTTTAACCTGCTTGAGGGTGCTATGGTAACCATGGGTTAGTTGAGTAGGATAAGTCCATTATGTAGTGTCCAATTCATTCCAATATCAAATATGAAACAAATGAATGACACCTGCCAATTCGCAATACAAAAGCTGACTCCTTAAAAAAAAAAAACTACATCTCCATTAAATATAACCTGCTTGAGGGTGCTTGTAACACGTCAATAGTTCAGAAAACATGTAACACATCAATTCACCTTTTATCTAATTCATTAATTATTCAACTACCCAACCAAACACCATCGTTCAACTTAACCTCCCTAAAAGTTACCCAGAGTAAACCTGGAATCAAATGGAGCACAAGCATCAAGCCATCAACTAAAATGTGTAAAAATTTTGAAAGGTCTGATGCCCAAGATGATCAGCAGAATGGTCAACAAACTGATAAAGAAGCAGAGTGAATTGCTAAAGATGGTCCCTTGAATAACTAGTTGGATTGTCCCATAGCATTGGATGACTTGGACTATAATCCAGATATGTTGTATGTTGCTTTTTCGAAATAATTGAATGCCTAAAAGTAATAGTTAAAGTCCTTTCAACTTTTGTGGGGCGATGTTGGGTCATTTGAAGGACATTTTCAGCATTTATTAGATACTCTTCCAAGGAACAAAAAGAAGTTAGTGGGAGAGATGCGTTATGAGTCAAAATCAGCCAAAGCACATAAATGGAACTGAGCTTGGAGCCTTGGATCTTTTTCTTGTGTAGCAAAATGTATATTTGTTGGAATTGAACAAATCTTAAATGAATTAAGCACGTATGTGTATCTATTTTTTTTTTCTTTGAGAAAGAAAAGGAAGATCACTTGAGATCGGTAATCATCTAGTAAATTGTATCAAGTTAAAGGAATAGACTTATAGATTTTGGAGCCAAAATTCAGACAAAAAATTAACCTCCCTCGTTGCATTTTCCACCCAACAATGCTCCTCTCTAAACATCTTGCCATTCCATTGTAGCCATAAGAACCATATTGCCGCAAATCCTTTCACCCAGCCAGCAGCATCCACAGCACAATCGGCCAGACATCCTTGGATAAGGGGCAGCTGAAGAAAAGATGATCCAGATCTTCCTCATTTGCTTGACAGAAAGCACATGCGACATCCATATCATCCCTCCACCTTCGCATAAAACATTTAGTTACCAGCCGCTTTCTCCCAAACAACCACAAAAGATTTTTATCTTCAAAGGCAACAAGCAGTTCCAAATCTTTCTTGGTGTCATCATTTTCTCCATCAGCAGAAATCAATCTTGAATAGGCCTTCTTCACTGTGAAGACCTCATTTCTCCAATTGAAGGCATCCTTACAGTTTCTATCCGACTTCAAATATGAAATAGTCTTCAAGAGCTGCTGAAACTCTTATAGAGTGGACCCCGACAACCGGGGAGGCAGTCTAAAGTCCCAAATATTGTGTTGTTCATCCCACACTTCACCAACAGATGCTCTTTTGATGCTGATCAGTTGAAAAACTCTTGAAAACAGTTATGAAAATCTCCCCAATCCACTCCAGTCATTCAACCAAAACTTGAAATCCACACCATCACCCAGGATTGAGCTGAAATCACCAATGCAGTCATGTAGCACCGGTTTAATGGACTGCTAAAATGCAGAAGACCCTCTCTTAGGCAGAACTCGCTCCCTTAAATCCATATCCATCCCATATGAATCTCTCAGAACCATATTGGCCATGGACGAATCTCCAGAGAGAATTTTTACCACCCATTTAAGCAGTAAGGCCCTGTTGAACTCATCTAATCGTCTTACCCCCAATCCACCTTCACATTTGGGTTGACATATTTCATTCCAGGGAACAATTTGGGCAAATCTCCCCACATGATCTGCACCCTTTCAAAAGAACCTTTACCGAATAATATCCATAGATCTGATAATTTTCTTTGGCGGCCTAAAAACAGATAGGAAAAAGATCGATATGGAAGATAGGACAGGCTTCAGAAGCACCAAAAGACCTCCTTTCGATAGAAGCCTACCACTCCACGATGACAATCTTTTTGTCAACCTTTCCACCACACCATCCCAATCAGCAACCGCGAGTCCGAGGTATCTAATCGGCAAATGTGACACAGGTGTCTCAAGAATATTAGCAATCTCCCCAACCTCCCTCTCCGGAATGGAAAACAACACTAATAAAGACTTCCTTTTGTAAATCTTCAAACCTGTTATATCGGCAGAAATCCTTACCGAAGAAGCAACATGGGATGCCTTCAACCTACCACCCTCCACAAAGAACGTTGTATCATTTGCATATTGTAATAAAGGAGTGACTAAAGTGTCATCTCCTTAAGTTGTGAATCCATTAAACAATTGACCTTCACATGCCTTGAACGCCAAAGAAGCCAGTGTGTCCACTGCTATATCAAAAAGCATAGGGGCTAATGGGTACCCTTGCTCAACTCCTCACTGTGGTTGGATCCAAGATCCATTGGAGTGTCCATTAACAAGCATAGAAAAGGAAGATGTGGTCACAAATCTTTTCATTATCTGAACCCATTTCAAAGGGAAACCTTGCCTCCTCAAAATATCCCACAAATAGGCCCACGAAATCAAATCGTAAGCCTTTGAAAAGTCCACTTTCCATAAGAAAGCTGACTTCTGACTTCTTTTCCAAGCTGCCACCATCTTCTCCGCTAAAACGGATTCCTGCAAAGATCTGCCCTTAATAAAGACTGATTGGACCATAGAAATCAGATTAGGAAAAACGTGTCACAATCTATTTGCTAAAATCTTGGCCACTAGCACATAAATAGAATTGGACAGAGCTATCGGCCTAAAGTCATCAACCAACTCTGCACCTGTCTTCTTTGGCAAAATGAATAAATAAAAATGATTTATTCTTTCGAAACCTTCATTACCTTCAAAGAATTTTCGGATCATGGCCACCACATCTCGCCCCACAATATCCCACATTTCCTTATATTGAGGGAGAAGAGGAAAACGAACTTACTATTATTAGAAACCCTAGGTCTCCTTTTATATGGAGAGCATTAGGATAAATTACATAGGTAATCCCTCATATATTCAAAAGATGACATATACACCCTTATAATAATACTAACACTCTCCTTCAAGCTGGAGCATATATATCTAACATGCCCAACTTGGAACAAAGGAAATCAAGATGCTTTCGAGGTAGTGCCTTAGTGAAGATATCTGCCATTTGCTACTCCGATGTAGTAGTAGGGCTGCATATCGTGCCAGAGGTCACCATATCACGCACAAAATGACAGTCCACCTCAATGTGTTTAATGCGTTCATGAAACACCGGATTGAAGGCAATAAATATGGCCGATCTGTTATCACAAAACATTGGAACATGTGTCTTGACCTCAACTCCTTGGTCCCTCAGAAAATTTATACGCCACAATCTCACAACTGGCATGTGCCATTGCCCGATATTCTGCCTCCGCACTGGATCTAGACACTACTGTTTGCTTTTTATTCTTCTATGTTACCAAGCTTCCTCCAAGAAAGGTAGCATAACCTGTGGTAGACCATCTATCTTCAGGATCCCTTGCGTAATTGGCATCAGAATATGCATGTACATCACAATGACCATTGTTCTTTATGTAAAGTCCCTTCCCATGATTTCCTTTTAGATACTAGAGGATAAGACGCAAGGCTTTCTAGTGACTATACCTCATGTTCTCCATATGTTGATTGGCCTTATTGACAGCATAACTAATATCAGGTCTTGTAAAAGTAGCATACAAGAGCTTCCCAACAATGCTCCTATACCTGCCTTTGTCCTCAAACAATAGATCATCATCCTCGGGCAATTGACATGGTGATTCTGCAGGTATGATAGATGGTCGTGCACCTAACAATCCGGTTTCACCTGGAAGTTCAAGTACATAGTCTAGCAACCTCAATGCCTAAGAAATAGCGTAGTTTTCCTAAATCCTTGGTTACAAACATAGTCTGCAAATATGTTTTTGTATCCCGAATGCCTTGATTGTCAACCCCTGTGAGTAGCATATTATCAACATATACAAGAATAGTAGTTCCAGAGTCCTTTCATCTAATGAAGATAGAATGATCATATGAAGACCTGTAGAATTCAATCCCTTGTACTGCAATATTGAGCCTCTCAAACCAAGCTTGGGGACTCTGCTTCAGGCCATATATAGCCTTTCTAAGCCTACATACCTCCCCCCCCTTCCCTAAATCACAAAACCTGGTGGTTGGGACATATACACTTCCTCTTGCAAATCACCATATAAAAAAGTATTTTTTACATCCAATTGATGCACTGGCCAGCGTTTATTTGCTGCAAGGGAGAGAATGGCCTTGACAGAGCATATATGAGCCACTGGGGAGAGCGTATCAAAGTAGTCTATCCTATAAGTTTGAGTATATCCTTTTGCTACAAGTCTGGCTTTCAACCTCTCAATAGTACCATTCGGGTGATACTTCATTGTAAACACCCATCTGCAATCCGCCACCTTACTTATTGGTGGAAGATGTGTCAAGTCCCATGTACCTTGAGACATGAGAGCATCCATTTCATCCTGCATTGCCTATCTCCAACTAGGATCTCGGAGAGCCTTATTATGATGTTTAGGAACCACCATAGCTGCAAGAGCTGTGGTAAACCTCTGCATTAGACTAAGGTGATTGTATAATGGGCTATAGGATGTAAGGTACAAGATCTCATCGGCTTTCGCAAAGCAATAGGAAGCTCATTTGATTGTTGTGGTGGATCATTCGGATCTAATGATGGTGAGGTGACATGAGGCTCTTCTTGATCTACCTGCGTGATAGGTATAGGAACATGAATAGAAGTATGTCGATGTTCATAAGTCTGCGAAAACCACTCTAGACTTGACCTCTCATGAGAGAAGTAGGGAGTCTTCTCAATAAAAGAGACACCTGCATATACATAATATTGTCTCCCAATAGGATCAAACAACGATACCCCTTCTGGGTTTAAGAATAACCTAAGAAGACACACTTAACAGACCAGGGAGACAATTTGTCAGGGGTTTCAAAGAGGTGGACAAAGCATGTGCACCCAAAAATTCGTAGTGGCAATGCAAAAGGAGTGGTATTTGGTTGCAATGAAAGTAACGGTGTAGCTTCGTCAAGCACTGGGGAAGAAAGTCTATTTATCAAATATGTGGATGTTAGGATAGCATCCTCTAAAAATTCTTAGGTACATTCGTGGTAAGCATTATGTTTCTGGCAACATCAAGTAAATGGCGTAATTTCCGTTCGACTACCTCGTTTTGTTGTGAGGTGTGAGCACATGAAGTTTGATGAAGGGTGCTATTGCTAGAAGGAAAATCAGCCACATCCTTTTGCATAAATTCCAAAGCATTGCCACTACGAAAAATTTTGATGCGAGTAGAATAAAAATTATGCACTTCATTGAACAACTTTGGAACAATAGAAACAATTTCATATCTATTACATATCAAAAACGTCCAAGAAAGATGACTGAAGTCATCAACAAAGATCACAAAATACCGATAAACATTCCGGTGAGTTATGAGACATAGACCCCAAATATCACAATGAACCAACTCAAAAGGTACTGAGTATCTTTTATTTTATCTAGATGAAAAGGACTCACGGTGGTACTCGCCAAGATGATAAGCTTCACACTCTATATTATGTGGTATATTAGACTCTGGAAACATTTTTCGTAGACGTAAAGTAGAAGGATGACCAGTCGACAATGCCAAGAAACTAGATCCATAGAAACAGGGGCAGCACCAGCAAACAAAGTAGAAGCATCAATGTAATAAAGTCCATCATGTTCAATCCCCCTACCAATCATCATCTCCATTTGGATGTTCTGAAAATAGACAAATTGCTTGTCAAATATAATACGACGTTTTAAGTTCCTTACATAATCTGTAAATAGATAATAAGCTCAATGGAAATTCTGGAGCACAGTAAACAGTAGATAGCCTCAGCTTGTTTGAAAAGTGAACATCTCCAATTCTAGTGACAGGAGAATATGTACCATTTGCCAGATGAACAGAAGTGATATCATTAGTCTTACGCATGGTGACAATAGCATCTTCCTTACCAGTAAGGTGACTTGAAGCACCTGAGTCAACAATCCATGATGTAGAGGATGAGGTAGTGGTAAGGTGCATAGAGCTACTAGTGGCAGCTAGAGAAGCCGTAGTGTGTGAGGCAATAGGCTGGTGCAAAAGGGTTATCGACGATTATAGTCATCCATCATTAAAGTATTAGCAGGAAATGACATAGGAGTAGAAAAAGTATCACTAGAGGGAGGTAGCTCCCCCTCAACCACTGTAACAGTAATGGAGCGATTTCTTGGATAACCAAATTTGGCCCAACATTTCTCCGAGGGGTGATTAGTACTCTGACAGTGAACACAATGTTCATAGATGCAACCTCGTCCACCTCTGCGGCCACCTCCATAGCCACGACCCCCTCAAAATCCACCTCTGCCACTAGATGTAGCAAAGGATGATGCCTCAGTGTTCGGTGTCGTAGAGACAATCACAAGATGATTAGTATCCACAGATATCTTTTGTAGACGACCATACACAGTCTCCAAATCAGGTATAATTTCTAGGACTAGAATATTCTCACGAGTAGATGAGAACTTAGCATTCAACCTATCCAAGAATCTGTAGACTTGCCAAGTCTGTCTCTAGCTAGCCTGAGCATTACAATAGTAAGGCTGGAACACATTTAGCTCTTCAAAGAGCCCTTCCATCTCTGTATAATAATCAGTTAGCGTCCTTTCTCCTTGAGACATGGACCATATACGGCGCAATACATTTGACAGACGAGCGTGATTGGATTTTTGAGAATATTTCTTGGATAAGCTCTCCTACATGTCCTTCGTTGTCTTCTTATACAACAAGTTTGATGCTATCTGTCGCTCCACACTGTTCATTATCCAGTTCATTACTAGATAATTATCTTGCTCCCATTTTTCAAAATCCTTATGTGTTGACTCAGGAGGATTAGTAGTGAGAATTGAAAGCTTTTTGTGGTCACCCATAAATATCTTGAATGCTTGTGCCCATAAGAGATAGTTTTGAGATCCATTAAGTTTAATAGTGGTCCCCTCGACCATCGAGGAAGCCGAGGTAGTCATCGGCTTTGCTTCAATAGTTTCATTCGAGGCGAATGCCATGACTGTGACCATATGAAGCGATGAGAATCAGGAGGTAAACTCAGATCTAATTTTGAGTATCAAGAATACAGATCTGAAGATAAGAGTGATGGAACACGCTATACGAGTTATATGAAGTATGAACCATAACCCATGCCTCCTTCGGAGGTATTCTAGTACATTGTCTTCTGATCAAATGTGCAGCTGCCCAGACAAGGGAGAAAACACACCCCAGGTGGCACTAAAGGAGGAAGATCACCCCTTTGGTTGCGCTTTGCAGCGCTGTTGGGTTGCTAGTGGTGCTTAGCGACGCTGCTGGGTTGCTGGCAATGCCCTGACGGTGCTACTGGGCTCCTAACAATGCAAAGAGGAGCCTAGCAGCGCTGTTAGGCAAGAGAGAATCCCTGCGGTGACATTAGGGTCTTGGATAGGATCGGTGGCAGGGCTCTGGGCTGCACTAGGTCACCAGACCACACTACTGTTGGGCGCTGCCGGCGTGTTGGCTGCACTGTAGATGGATAGATCGATGATGTTGAGACCTTAGTGCTCGATAGGAAGTGGAGACCGGAGGCAGGGGCTAAGATTTGGGAAGATTATTTGGTGGGAAGGGCACCAGAGCACGAAGGATGTAGGATCCACCTTGCTCTGATACCATGTTGAGGGAGAAGAGAAAAATGAACTTACTATTATTAGAAACCCTAGGTCTCCTTTTATATGGATAGCCTTAGGGTAAATTACATAAGTAACCCTTCATATACTTAAAAGATGACATATACACCCTTATAATAATACTAACACCTTATAAAAAAGTATCTGCAAGTCATCTGGTCTTGGTGAGGCCTTTGCCTTAAACCTATTAAGTGCAATAATAAGTTCCTCCTCTCCCACCTCACGAACAAAATCCGCCTTCACATCTTCCCTAACCTGTACTAACTCTGAAGTGCCCATATGGCAATCACCACCATGTTGCCTTCTAGTGAACTCAGGAAAATGATTACGAAAAGCATTACAAATCTGGCTCCGATCACGTACCACCTGATTACGAACCTTCAAAACATTGATCATATTCACTCCTGTCGCTAGTAGTCATATGAAAAAATTATGTTAGAATCTCTCTTCTTCAACCATAATTGTCTTGATTTCTGCCTCCAATCTATCTCCAACTTATGGTCTTCCTCTAAAACCACCGTTTGCATCTTCTTGCGTTCCTAGCACTCATCACTTGTCAAACTCGCCTCCTCTTCCTATCTATCCAACGTTGATATCCTCGATAACACCTCCTTTCTTCTTGCCTCTCTATGTAAGCATAAACCATACCTAAACTCCATCATCACCTCTCGGATAGCTTGTATTCTACTCACTAATATACGTGTAGCCAATGAACACTCCTGTGTAGCCACCCATCTGTCACGTATCAGCTCCTTGAAACCTAACTCCTTCCATCATGATTTCCGAAACTTAAAATATGTAGCAAAATTTACATTTTCATTACTTCTCCATACCAATGGCATATGATCCGATAACGATCTGCCACACGCCACCACATCCGCACTATGAAAGGCCTCAACCATACCAATGTTATAAAGAAATCTCTTTATACACGATGCAGCCCTATGCCCATTCCTCCAAGTAAACCGAGACCCTGATAGCGGAAGGTCCACCAACTTGATCTCCTGAATTGTATGCTGAAAATCAGGCATAGCTCTATCACATCTCCCATCCGATCTATCTTCCATATGGAGGGTTGCATTAAAATTGCTGCCCATCAGCCATGGCCTTCCATCCACAAAATTCGAAGCCCGTGAAATCTCCTTCCAGAAGACCAATCTGGCTGAATCCTCACATGGCCTGTACACACATGAGATAACAAAGGAGAAATCATTTGCTTTTCTAGTCAGTGCTGCCGACAACACACTTCCATCAATCAAAGAAGAATCGAGTTGAAAATGATCCCCATGCCACATGACAAGAATGCCTCCCGATCTATCTTCTGCCTTTATTTCAAGATACTCCGAATATCTGTCACCACAAATATTATTCTTCACCTACACCGATAATGCATCCAAATTTGTTTCCTGGAGCATCACAATATCAATCTTCCACTCAGCCAGATATCGTCTAAGAGTAGATCTTCGTTCTTCATCTCGGAGCCCTTGAACATTCCAAGAAAGCACCTTAAGCATTAACGGATCTGTTAACCACCCCTTTGTGCACCTTTTTCACCCCAACAACCTTTGCCACACGCCCATCAACCAACTTCAAATCCTCCCCACGTCCCTCCTCCTCCGTGTTCTTTGAAAACTTCTTATATTTATAACAAGCACTCAACATCAATTTATGCTTCTGAGGGATGATTCGTGCCGAATTTGATGAACGGCTAGATGAAGACCGCACTGCAACACCTTTTCCTTTCCCATCAGATCTGACCTGGCAGCGGACAACAGCCACCTCCATGAGGCCACCATTCCCTGGGCCCTCGAGGGAGCATTGATAATATACCCAAAGGTTGTTGGAATCCCAGCCACTTGCACCATATCAGAAAAACTAACAGGACCCCCTTGCTCTTGCCCCAAAACATTAAGCAATGGCTCTAAAGGTACAACATTAGAGGAAAACTCACCATGACCAGACCCAAAATTGGGTCCGATAGCTACCTGCGAAGAATACCACGAAATGTCGATCCATAACCTTCATCATTGAGCCATGGAAATCTCGAGCATTTCCAGCCATTCGACCTGCAGTCTACTGATCTAATGTGTTCATCACCTGCAGCATGTCTCCAACAGCAAGAGAGGGGCTTCCACCCACCCATAATATACGAAGGGTAAGAAGGTAGTTCTTCTAAGAATATTGACTTACCACGTCCGGATCCCTCAAAGGATCCATATGCCACCAGGTTATCGTTGGAAAATAGCTTACGCGCCACCTCAGCATATCGTGATATCACCTTCATCGGTTGTTGATCAAGCGCCACCTCAGCAGGTCGTAATGGTTCCCTCGCCACCTCAGCGGCATGTGCTGGCTCCAATGGTTCATCTACCACATCAGCAGACTCACTAGCCAGCTTTTCCAAAAATGGAAAGCTAGCCCGACCAACAACATGCCCAAAAATCTCGGAATTAGTTTTGCCAGTAGGATGGACGGTTTTAGAACTTTCGAAATCGTCCAGTGGTCGCATCTTGGGTTTCTAAGTTCGTCGCTACCTGACATGACCTCCACTAATGACCATCGCCCCATCGCCATGAACTCCTACAACCATCGGAGCAACCTTCCTTATCGGTCCAACGATTGTAGCACCTATTCGACACCTATCCAATCCACCAACAACCACCTGTGCATAAGAAACTCCATCGTGTAGCTTTGTTGTCAACTCTTCAAACCGAATCACACACGCACAACCCCTAAATCGAAATATCTCCTTGGTAGGCAGCTTTTTTCCACTCAAAATCTCAGCCTCGACCATCACTGCAGTGCATCACCTTTATGTAGGCTAACACCTTGGCATCTCCTCACTCGTGTGAAAGGACACAATGCATTCACTATTCCAATCGTCCTCCACCTCAACGGTATTCCAATAATGTGAAACAATGTAGGACGAAAATGAACACGCTCAGCAGTAGAACCCTCATAAAGACCAGGAGAACTCCAATGAATTGAAAACTTGTTAAAATTCGAAACTTGAAACCTGAATTAAGCGACGTTGGAATATATGCAAACCAAACAACATTACCTTCATCTTTGCAAAAGCAGCCACCTTCCACATCGACGATGTGAACTTAAGCTCTGAGACAGCCAATCTGATCTGATCCAATCCCGACAAACCACAAACAAAAGATCCCTCCAAAGAAGAATCAAGAACACCATCCAGATCCTTCACCTCTTGCGACTAGATGGAATCAACCTCCACGATAGGAGTTGAAGGTGGCGGAGGCAGATTTTGCTCTGCACTATCTACATCTCCACGCTTGCAAGACTTCCATCGATGCCCAACACCCCTGCAGCGTAGACAAACCACTGAGTCTTTGCAATCTCTCACCCAATGACCCACTCCACGGCATTTGAAACAAACCACATCGCGGAGAAAGCCATGGCTACCTCCCCATCGCCTTCACCCCTTCTCCTCCCACTCGCTACCCTCGTCTCCCCAACCTTTCCCGTTCGTCCTTTGCTCTGCAGTCTTGGGGTGTTCTCGGATGTATATCCTGTTATATGCCTGTTAAGCTGCCCTTATTGTTCATCTTGATTCCAACATTTCAAGAAATTAAAGGAAAAGACACCAGTTAACAAAGGTTTTGCTATTGTCCACTGATGGTTAGGTTCTAATTGACAATCATGGCTTTCCCTTGTCAGCAATTCTGCCAGCTATTCGGCAGTCATATTTTCTATTTAGCCAGTAGGCTGTATCTTATCATTCCTTTCTGATGTACTTGTTTCATTCTATTATTGCCTTGTGATGTGTGAATAGTCTCATACGCATTCCTGCAGCCTCAGCTTTCAGTGCAGGGAGTCCTGCCACCTTAATGGAAATGTTGATTCTGAGTGTTGGTTGGCTTAACTGCTGCATTGTGAATCTGATCACTCTTAATGAATTGTCAATATCTTGCAGTATCACTTTTATATGGCATTAGCTGAAAGGAGAGAATATTGTCTTTTCTATCACATTGTTTAAACGTTTGCCTCTAATTCCTTTTCACTAGGTCCTCCTGGAGTTTCTCATGTAGCTTCTGATGGTTACGGTTTAGGACAGGAGCAACTTACTTCAATCACTAGAGAGCAAGATTTCTCTTCCTTACAGGGTTATGGAGGGGTAAGCCTTCTAAGAATTCAGCAAGAAATTTTGCTTCCATTGATTGGTTATCTTGGTGAAATACAACACTGGTTTCCTCAGGTTAATGGCCTAGCAAAACTACTAAAGACGAACTTAGACAAGGGAATAAATGGAGATGATTCTGATATGTTACAGCGCAGAAATGCATTCGGATCTAACACATACCCAAGGAAGAAGGGACGAAGTTTTTGGGTACTTCACATGCTAATGATTGGTTAATCCATCTATGTCTTCCTATATTATGATATTGACTTGCTACTTCTATTGCAGGTTTTCCTGTGGGAAGCTTGGCAAGATGTAACTCTTATCATCTTGATGATAGCTGCAGCACTTTCTTTGGGTTTGGGTATCAAAACAGAGGTACCTTACCATATTAACTAGTAAACTTTATAGTGTAAGATATCTTGTGGAGCACCTGCTATATTACCAATACTGTGGGAAAAAAACTTAGCTATATTTGCGCTAGATGATAAGGAGCCCAGATTGTTCACTTATTTGGAAGATGTAGTTTCTGCTGAAAAAGTCAAAGAAAATGAGTTTCTTGTCTTCTAATGAAATCCTATGTCTCGATATATAAAGAGGTGGAAAAAGAAAAAGGAAAACTTACATGACTACTCCAAAAGAAATAAAAAACTATAAAACAATACGTGAAAATACGAAAACAATAATAGACCAAAGAGGCTCAACACTCATTCTCAAACTGGAGCATACATATTAATCATGCTCAACTTGGAACAACAAATATCAAAGGACGAATGTGGCAATGGCTTAATGAAAATATATGTTGTTTGGTCATTTGAAAAAACTAGAGTAGTGTAAATGAGATCTCGTTGGATCGAGTCATGAGTGTAATGGCAATCAACTTTCACATGCTTGATTCTTTCGTGAAACATTGGGTTATTAGTTATGTATGTGGCTGCCTGATTGTCATACTTGATTTCCATAGGTGTGTCCATGGATATATGCAAATTAGTAAGGAAGGACCTAACTTATATCATCTCAGAAGCTGTATGTGCCATGACTCTAGACTCTGACTCAACACTCGATCGGTAGACCAACTTGCTTCTCGCTTTTCCAAGTGACAAGATTCCTTACAACATAGGTACAGAATTCCGTCGACTTCCTATCAGTCAAGCACCTTGCATGGTCTGCATTTGAATATACTACCACATTCATGGAGGCCCCTTTGTTAAATAGAATCTTTCTACCTGGTACTTTCTTGAGGTAGCTTAGTACCATTGTTGTAGCATCCCAATATTGTCTCGTAGGCTGGTCCATGAATTGACTCAATTTCCAAACTGCTACGGAGATGTCAGGTTTGGTAATGGTCAGGTACAAGAGCTTGCTTATCAACCTTTTATACTACTTGCTGTCCACTGCCTTTGCATTCTCATCATAGAGATGAGTCTTGGGATCTATGGGAACATTAGTAGGTTTGGCTCCTAGTATGGTAGTCTTCTGCAAAACATCAACAACATACTTCCTTTGAGATATCATTATGCCCTTCTTGTTACATGCCATCTCAATCCCAAGGAAGTACCTCAAGGGGCCAAGATCCTTCATGACAAACTTGCCTGCAAGGCATTTCTTAACCTCAGCTACACCTGTGCCATAATCACTTGTAATGATCAGATCATCTACATACACAAGTAGCACAACTCCCCTATCTTTTTAACAAACAGGGAATGATCAGAAAAGGATCTCTTTAGACCAATGCCCTTTACTACCTTTGAGAGCTTTTAGAGCTAAGCTCGAGGACTTTGTGCAGGCTATATATAGCCTTTTGCAACTTGCATACTTGGGAATGCTCCTTCCGAATCTTGAATCTAGGGGGTTGTTGCATGTAGACTTCCTCTTGTAGATCTCCATAGGAAGGCATTTTTTACATATAACTAGTGAAGATGCCAGTCAAAGTGATGTGCAACAACTAGAAGAATGCACACAGTGGGAAGTCGAGCCACTGAAGAGAAAGCGTCAAAGTCTACACCATATGTTTATGTGAACCTCTTTGCAACCAGCCTAGCCTTGTGTCTGGCAACTGATCCATTTGGGTTGTACTTGATGGTAAACACTTATCTACAACCAACCACTGCTGCGCCATCAGGTACCTTTGCAAGCTCCCAAGTACCACGTGAACGAAGTGTAGCCATCTTATTCTCCATGGCTTATTGCCATTTTGGATCAAGCATAACTTGTTGGTGAGTGGAAGGAATCCAAATAGCAAACAAGGCATGACCTAACTTTCCAAAAATGGGAGGATCATGTAGATGTACTATGGGGGCTCCCTGCGGTGGGATTTGCTGATGTCTCCCCTCGGGGTGCTTGACGTTTTCTTAGGGGTCTCTCATTGGTGGTGCCAAGACTATGGAACTTTTTTATGCCAGTGCTTGGCTCGGGAGGTCTCTTCAGATTTTGGCTTGATGATTGGACGGGGTAGGGGAAGTTGTCAAACCGTTTCCCTAGGCTTTCGGCACTGGCGGTTGATGGGGGTTACAGTGGCTGAGGTGTGGGATGGGTGTTGGCGTTCCACTTTTTTGAGGAACTTGTCTGACTAGAGGTTTTTGGAGGTTCACTCGTTGTTGCAGGAGTTGGAGGGTTTTCAGTCAGATGAGGGGGTGAATAGTTACAGGTGGGAAGAAGGGGAGTTCTTAGTTCATGATGCTTATAGAAGACTGGAAAGTCTTGAAGTGCTGGGGGATGTGGATCTTATAAGAGACTGCAATCATATTTGATTGGCGTTATGTCCTTTGAAGATAAAGATCTTCTGTTGGTTGCTTAGGAGAGGTAGGATTATGATGAAGATGTGGAGGGCTAAGTGGACCTAGATGCGGACACGATGTGTCCTCTTTGTGGTGGGGCAGACAAAGATGTAGAGCACCTGTTCTTCCGATGTCCTATAGTGGCCCAGGTCTGGAGTTGGTTTGATGCTGGTTAATGGATGCATGCTTCTTTTGATGATTTCTAGAGGTCGTACAGGTGTGGAAGCAGAAATGGGGGCCATAATGTTTTCTGGATGAAGGAGAGGGTGAGGCTTTTTGCGATTTGTGGGGCATTTGGTTGGGGAGGAATGCAGTGGTATTTAGGGATCAACGTTCGTATGTTGACAATGCTGTGGAGTCTGTATCCTCGTTGATTTCCCTTTGGAGTTATAATTCGTGATATGGCTTAGTGCTCATTGTTTTAAATGAAATTTCTGGGTGGTTATTAGGTGGATGGCCACTCTATCACCTTTCAAACAAAAAAAACTTCTTAAAAGTGGTCCTTAAGCACTCTGTAGAAACTGCCTCTGAAATATGATATAGAGCACAACTGCATGGTACCTTTCGAATGGCAATCGGAAGGTCAAGATCTTTTAACGTTGTATCTAAAGGCTGGGTATCACTTGACTGCTCTGAGGAGGTAGTATCCTATGCTTTCCCTGTATCGCCACAACTAGGCAATATATCACTAGTTTGCAATGAATTTGTGCTCACCTGAATCAGGGAAGATGATGGAGTTGAAGAAGGGGGGTATTGCTTGTAAGTGACAAGAAACCTGTAGGTGATAGGAGGGTCACGAAATATCTAAGGTCCATTGGAAGAAGGGATAGGATTAATGATTGGAATAGCTTCCAAGGGAGTAGGTGGTATACACACGAGCACTTCAGTGGGCTTAGGAGAAAGACTACGCCCCGCTGTAGAAAAGTGTAAGATAAACTCACAGAAAGTGATATCAGCACTTACATAATGTCTAGTAGAGATAGGATCATAGCACTGATATTCTTTCTGGGTGCAAGAATATCTTAGGAAAACACACTTCAGTGCCCTTGGAACCAACCTATCTCGACCAGGAGAATTAAGGTGAACAAAGGCAACACACCCAAAAACATGCGGTGGAACATGGAATAGCTCGGCATCGAGATGTAATTCCTACCAAGGTATCTGTTCATAGATAATAGAACTTGGCATCCTATTAATTAAAAAACATGTAGTAAGCACAACATTACCTCAATTACAAGGAAGCAAGATTCGAAATGCCGATTTCGACGTCGTGCCAATGAAATTCTAAGTGTGCATTTTATGGACATGCCGAGGGTACGCTGTGGAAATGCCGAGGGCATGCCGACAAAAATGACAGTAATCAATTTCAAGAAAATCAAATACTGATTATGTAACGAGTGTTTCACTGTGACCATACCTAAGGGTTTATATCAAGGCCTAAAATTGCTCAGAAAGGTGTGCGTGTGTGTTGTGTGTGTATGAGAGAGAGAGAGAGAGAGAGAGAGAGTGACCGACGCTCAGCCTCGGCAACATCGGCATTTAGCGGCATGCCGACCATATCGCCGACACACCTGTGTTTTGACACCTTATTCGTGTCGGCATGACCCTTTTACAAAAATGGCCGTGCCGACAGCATGTCGTCATTACAAGGAAGGAACATTATGGTGAATCAACAAGGTGCATGCCACATCCACTTAGTAACCCCATTTTGTTGAGATTTGTTGGGTCAAGTGGTCTAATGAATAATTACCTGGGTTTTATAAAAGGTAGACAAGCTCCTGATATAATAAAATTCAAGAGCATTATCAAATCGCACACTTTTAACACGAGTAGAAAGTTGGGTCTTCATTTTCAAGATAAGGTTTTCAATAGCAATGCCCACATCAGACTTATATTTTTAAAAAGAAATACCTAAGATTGCTGAGAAAAGTCATCCACCAGAACAAGATGGTAACGGTGACCCAACATATTAGGAATGTGGCTAGGGCCCCACACATCAATATGAATCAACTAAAATAACTTTGTAGACCTAGGACTACAGCTGTAGGATAAGAGGCACATTGATGCTTTCCTAGTTGACAAGCATCACGGGTGATCTCAACAGGAGGGATATGGGGAATGACCCTCCTGAGCTTGTCTAATGAGAGATGACCAAGATGGAATTGCCACTGAAAGGAACTTTTAGTAGTAAAGGTTACACACTTCCCTAGCAAGCAGTAGCAAAGGGTGATTGGATTTGGCGATAAACATCCCTTTACGTTCGCCACCAATCGTTTTCCCTGTCAGTTTGTCCTGAAATGTACAAGCCTGAGCGTCAAACATGGCACAACAGTTTAACTTTTTAATAATTCTATTGACAGAAAGTAGACTAATATGAAAATCTTGCACAAATAAAACATGTGGCAGCCTCAAAGTGGGGGAAATTGACACCTCCCTTGTCCAACTATCTGGGAATGTCTCCTATCTGCTACTTGTACGGTCCTATTTGATGGCACAGGCCACAGGTGACGAAAACATCTTTGATCTCCACTCAAGTGACGTGAGGCTCCACAATCAACTAGCCAATCTACATAGCACTGATCATCTATTTGTGATGTACCTGAGGAGGAAGTAAAGGTGGCAGTCTCAGATGTAGCAGCAGGCTCCTGATTCAGCTGAGTAAGACACTGTAGTAACTCATCATACTCACCCCTAGAAACTAGACCAGGATCACTTGGTTGTCAGGAGTAGTAAAAACCCGATTGCCTATGTGAGGTCGATTATGTTTGGTCGAACAAGTAGCCTCAGTATGTTTAAGCCTCCCACAGTATGTGCAAGGAGGGTGTCCTCTTCTAGCATAGGCACGACCTCTACCTCTACTACATATGGTTGGAGCCCCTCTACCATGCCTTGGTGTAGTAGCAAGGGCTGCAATCTATTCTGTAGACTCGATAGCTGGCAAAGTGACTGCAATCCTATTCAGTCTGCTATATGCTTCCTTAAGTGAAGGAAGCTCTGATAAGGTAAGAAGCTGAGAACGAGCAGCAGAGTACTTTGGCCTGAGGCCAGAAAGGAACAGAGGCATCCTTACGATACTCCCTGTGTAGCACATGTACAGATAGGTCTGCACGCATTGTATTTCTCAAAAAGACCCTTCAGAGTGGAATAATACCAGGATAAAGGGTGACCCTCCTGGCGAAGCTGTGAAAGCTTGCTGTTAATCTGGAAGACTCTACTAGAGTTCTTGCGGAAAGGTGTCACGTAAACTATCCCACATCTCTTTTGTTTTCCTATAGTATATGATTTCTTTTCCAATCTAAGGAATAATGTAATTCATGATCTATGCCTCAACCATGGCATTATCCTTTTTCCAGGTAGCATTCTTGTCTGTCATATCTGCTGGCTCTGGTTGAAGAAGTAAGTGCTCTTAGTCATGGCCTTTCACATTCATTAGAAAGGAATGTAAGCATTGAGGAAAGTTTTCTCGTCCAACTTCACCGTAGGACTAATGCATGTCCTTGTTTCTGGCATAGACTCTGATGTTACCTCTGAAGTACTTGAAGATGCCATCTATTCTTCAATCAGAGCCATCTGAAAAATATATTCAGACCATAGAGCCCATAATCAAACCAAAAATTGATTTGATCTGATTGGAGGAACCCAATCAACACCACAACATCCCTTCAATCGATGCTACAACCACCAAAGAAGGTGTTGCAGCCACTTGCAATAGCACGATAGGGCCTAGGGGCGGCGCTGCAGTCACTGATAGACTGGTAGCGCCCCCACTAGGCGGTGCTGCTTGCGTCGGTCACCTGCAGAAGGGAGGTGGCGATGTTGGCACCACCAACAGGGGGTTGCGGCGATGCTGGGAGGTGGAAAGATCCTACTAGTGGTGTTGACTGCCGCTGGTGGGCTGTTGCACCACCGTGGACAGCAACACAGTGGGATGGAGGATGTTGGCCGTCGAGAGAGAGAGAGAGAGAGAGAGAGAGAGAGAGAGAGAGAGGAGAGAAGGGATTGAGGTCACGATTTTGGAGGTTAGGGATTTTGGTGGGATATTCGAACAACAACCTAAGATTGCTATTTTGATGCCAAGTCAAATGAAAATGAGTTTCTTGTATTCCAATGAAACCCTACCTCTTAATATATAGAGAGGTGGGAAAAGAAAAAAGGGAAAATTACATGACTACTCCAAAAGAAATGAAAAGCTTTAAAATAGCATGTGGAAATAGGAAAATAATAATAGATCGAAGGGACTCAATAGAAAATTAAGATTTTTCTATGGCTGCTAGGAAGGGGCTGACTGGTCACACCAAGGTTAGGAGGCATTAGTGGAGCCATGATCAAGATTCTATGTGCGCCCTTTCCTGGGGGTGGCTGAGGAAGATCGGGAGCATCTGTTCATCAATTGTGATTTTGTAAAGGATGTTCTCACTTCTCACTCAGCTGGATATTCCAAGTCTGCCAAACCTTTCTGTGGACGAGTTCTAGAGAGCTTTTCGCTGTGGATGCTGGGCTGAACCACATATTATGGTGAAGTTGCAGCGAGTCTTTGGACCATTTGTAAGCAAAGAAATTAGGCCATTTTCTAGGACCAAGGGTGTGGGCAGAAAATGTTTAAGGGATGCTTTATAGCTCTTCAATTTTTGGACACATTGTTTGTAATGCCTTTTTTTTTGAAGGGATGAAGGAAGGAGTGGATGACTACGACCTCTGGTAGCCGTCCTTTTATTTTTCAGAAAAAAAAGGAACTAGATGATAATTGGACCTTTTACCAGACTTATTTATCAGGTTGCAAACTGTTGCTTCTTTACTAAACTGCTATCAGGATCTTGCTATGATACTCCGATTATTGAGCCAAAAATATGCCGATCATGCATAATTGTTCCTTTTGTGGAAGTTATTTATCAGGTTGGCTAACACTGCAGCTAAAGTTCTGTCATTATTAGTATCTTCCTTTGGTACAATGTGATTGCTGAGCAAAAGAGTATAATAATAAAACTGATGGAGAGGTATAAGATTCTTGAGCTGCCAAAATAGTGTATTGTTAATACTGCCACTGAATAGTGTATTGTTAATATTGCCACTGAAGAAGCACAACTAGAATGCAATTAAGAGTAAGATAGTTGGTTTACATTGTTTGTAAATGTTCTCCTAAATCAAAGGAGAGAAGTACCTGCAGGTTGTAAATAATGGTTTGAAGAAGTTTGTTCTGTCAATGTCAATATCTGCCTTTGGGTTTGTGCTCTCCTTTTCTTGATTAAGAGGTTCAAGCTCATGACATCAAATAGGGAGACATGCTTCGTTATACTGTGAAACTCTCTTGTCCTGATGCTTCTTTGGGACAATGCTTGAGTCCTCAAACTCTCCTTTACTTCAAATTAATGGATGAATAGGCTATGGCAATAGAAACCCACGTGAAAGGAAGCCTTTGAGGGGCTCAAAAGAGCTGTGATCATGGAAGAGTTGTGTTGAGGTTATTGACCATTTGAGTTTGCATACAGATGTTTCCAACTTCACAATTGGCATGATGCTGGTACAAGGACTCCCCATTTATACAAGAGTCAAACAATGCCTTTTAGTGGTTCAGGAGAAGTGGATGATAGCATGTCAACACAGCATTCCAGCCCAAGGGCATAGTCACTACCGAGTTGGCTTCAACATTCTTGTCTCTTTGGTATGGTATAGGTTTGAGTGAACCTGGGCAAGATCGTTTTGTCCATTCTAGGCCTCAGGCCTATATATTTTGATATTGATCTCCTTATTTTAAATCAACGATGAATATTGGGATCTCTAATGTTGTCAGGGCAGTTCCAGGATGGAGGAGGTTGGTAAGTGCATAACTGAACCTCATTCATTTCGAGGTGTGTCAAAGGTCTTGTGGTTGATTTTGCAAAAGGGTGCATTTATAAGATTTAGTGTGGCCACCAAGGGGTTGGCACAATGATAGGACCTCCCTATTGGCACCTAAGAGGTTGTGGGATCAAAACCTATGCCAACCATATTTACCCTCAAAATATATAAGATTTAGTGTTCATATACCAGATTTTTTTTTTTGAAACGGGAAAGGGGTGGTTATCATTGTGATAACCTCCCATCCATTAAAAAAAAATGCCCTGAGAGCACATGGAATTTCAAAAGGTTACACATTAAAAAATAGTCTCCCAAAAGTGTACCAGTGTCAAAATAGATTTTTTTTTTTGGGAAGAAAGAGGAATATTACCTAGGGGTGGTGATAATCCAGAATTGTATTAAAATGAGAAAAGGAATTGACTTACAAATTTTGGAGCCAAAAATTGGAAAAACCCCTTGCTTGTCTTACTATATTTTCAGCCCAAGAGCTCTCATTCTTGAAAACACTGGCATTTCTCTGTAGCCAAAGACTCCAAATAATAGCAATAGCCTGCACCCATCGGTCCCATCCTACCACATCCAAATCGATATGGTCTCTGAAGCTCATCCAAAATCTTTTAAAGTTCCTTGTGTCCACTGTTGGGAGTTGAAAATGGTCCCAAACATCTCTTGAAAGCACACAATCAAAGAAGATATGTTGGATATCTTCATTTGAGTTGTCACAAAGAGGGCATTGCAGATCTCCATCCGTACACCATTTGGACCTGTACATCTTCGTGACAAGTTGCTTCCGTCTGAGAAACCAAAGGAAAATCTTAATCTTGAGCAGGACCTTACATCTCCAGAGAAGTTTAGAATCCCCATTAATAGTATTTTGCTGTACCTCCATTGCAGTCATGATCTTGTAGGCACAATTGGCAAAGAAACTCCCAATCTTCCATTAAAAGGAATCCAACAGTTCTGCAGTTGGTTTGAAGTCCTCCAAGCACACTAATAGCTGTTGAAATTCTGCACAAGTAGGTTCAGAAAGACTTTGCGGTAGTCTGAAATTCCAACTCTCTGTACCAGCATCCCATAATTCCTTGACTAACGCTTCTTTATTCTCAGCAAGGTGAAATAATCTCTGAAATATATTCGAGAAGGTGCCAATTTCAGACTAATCATCAAGCCAGAAACGAAAAGATCCATCTCCCAATGAAGGGCTGAACTGGTCAGAAAATTCCCTCAAAATAGGCCTAATAGACTTGCAAAAAGCCGAACCACCAAGATTATTTGCACTGCTATGTTGAATTATATTCATATTATCTCCATATGAGTCTTTCAAGATATGATTAACCAAAGAACTCTCATTTGAAAATAATCTTACTATCCATTTTAGTAGAAGTACCTTATTAAAAGAGAGCAAGAGTCGAATCCCATGCCCCCCCTCTTTCTTCAACTTGCAAACCTGCTCCCAAGGCACCGAGTGTGCAAATCTTTCCACAAAATCAGGCCCCTTCCAAAAAAACCTTTTCCGGATAAATTCTATTTGCTTTAGGACTTTCTTAGGTGGTGAGAAAACCGATAGAAAGAACACTGGAATGGCCGAGAGAACAAATTTAAGGAGCACCAATCTTTCTCCTCTAGATAGGAGTCTATCACTCCAAGAAGATAGCCTACTCGTGAACTTATCAATCAAAGGTTTCCAGTCACGAGAGGTCAGTTTTTTACCTTTCAACGGAAGATTGATGTATTTAATAGGTAGCCTTACCACCGTGGTCTCCAAAATAGAAGATATATCATTCTCCTCCACATTCCATAAACCAAAAGGAACCAAACTTGATTTACTTCTATTAATTTTTAAACCTGAAATCTCTACAAAAATTCTCACTAAAGAAGAAACATGTTCGTCCTTTTTCCTTCCTCCTTCAATAAAAAATGTTGTATCATCTGCATATTGTATAATATGTGGTAAAATTCTGGCAGGTCCTCTTGTTGTAAAATCGGAGAAAAGATTCCCATTGCAAGCCTTAAAGGCCATTCCTGCAAGAGTATCTACCGCAATGTTGAATAACATAGTTGCCAGAGGACACCCCTGCCGGACCCCCCTTTGCGGCTGGACCCACGAACCAGTTGCTCTACCATTAATCATAACAGAAATGAAGAGGTAGTAACATGCCTTTTCATCAACAAAATCCAAAGGTTGAGAAATCCTCTTCTTCTCAAAATTTCCCACAAGTAACTCCATGATATAGAGTCATAGGCCTGTGAAAAGTCCACTTTCCAGAGGAAAGCTGGGCATCTTCTTTTCCATGCCGCTAAGAACTCCTTAACCAATGCATAAGAGTCTTGTAAAGACCTTCCTTTAATAAACGCAGATTGGATCAGGGAAATAATATAAGAGAATATTTCGCAACCGATTTGCAAGAATCTTTACAACCAACAAATAGATGCAGTTAGACAATGCAATGGGCCTATAATCCTCCATCCTCTTCGGACTCACTTACTTTGGTAGCAAGAAAAGATAAAACTTATTCGATGTCTCAACCCCATTGTTTCCTTTAAAAAACTCCCTAATCATGGCCATAACATCAGATCCCACCACATCCCACAATTCTCTATAAAAAATAATCTGTAACCCATCTGGTCCTGGAGACCCTTTCGATTTCATACCACGCAAGGCACTCAAAACCTCATCTTCATCCACATCTCTAATGAGAGAAGCTTTTGCCTCTTCCCCAATCTGCTTTATATGGGAGTTTGGCAATCGCCAATCGCTACATGGTTGCCTTCAAGTGAAAACATGAAAATAATTTTTAAATGCAACACAAATCTCTTCTCTTTTTTTTTTTTCAGGACATCATTCCCCATTTTCACCATACCTATCATTCCTCCTTACACTAGCAAATAAATGGAAAAATTTGGTATTAGCATCACCTTCTTTTAAGCCAAAGCTATCTCGATTTTTGTCTCCAATCCATCTTTGCCTTATGGTCTTCCTAAGCCACAATAGATTGAGATCTACGCCTTTTAAGACTTTCATCCTTTGTAAGAGAAGTCCTCTCCTTCCTGTCAAGAGGGTTAACTCTTGCAAGCGCAGCCATCCTCCTCTCCTCTTTATGTCCTCTGAGGTCTCTATTGAAACCTATCATAGCCAATCTTACTGCTTTAATTCTACAAGCCAAAGTATCGGTAGCTAAAGTAGAGATCGGAGTCAAAGTCCACTTTTCCCGAATAAGGTCTATAAAGCCCGATTCCTTGAGTGAAGATTTATGGAATTTAAAATATGTAGTGTGCCTCACATATCTTCGTTGCTTCGCCAAAGAAGGGTATGATTCGAAAAAGGTCTTTCACAATCAATCACATCTGCCACCTGAAGATTTTCTGCCAAAGAAATGTTACAAAGAAATCTGTCTATGCACAATGTAGCACTGCTACCATTCCTCCAAGTGAAGTGAGACCCTGAAGAAGGCAAGTCAACAAGTTCAAGCTCATGGACCAACTGCTGAAGATGAATAGTAGAAGCATCACACCAGCCATCGGGTCTATCTTCAGGAAAAAGCGTCGCATTGAAATCTCCACATATCAGCCAAAGCATGTCATTAACAAAAGTAGACACCTGTCTCAACTCCTCCTAAAAGAGTACCAGTGCCAAAATAGATAGAACAAAATTTTCAATGTAGAGGATTTGGCTCCTGAAAATCGTTGCATTTCTCCCCAGCCAAATGACCCATAGCGCCGCTAGAACCTTCGTAGTCTCCTTTGACCTAAACACGCATCACTCTGAGACCAGGTTGCCCCTCCTGAGTGACGCCCAGAAAAGCTCTTGGTTGGTATGGTCCACCCAACCAAGGTTCAGGTGTTTCCACACCTTGGTAGAGAAAGGCGCAAGAGAAGAAAAGGTGGTTCAGGTCCTCTCCACCTTGACACAAAGGGCACGTGACGTTCACCTTCTACACCCATTTAGCCCTTTAGACATTGGTCCTTATCCTTCCCTTTCAGACCAACCACACAAAGATCCTGATCTTCAAAGGATAATATGCCTTTGATATAACCCTGCAGTCATTTAGGAGATCCACATCCATTGCCAAGTCCTTATTACGCAGTCTATCATATGCCTTCTTGACAGAGAAACGACTGTCATCCTAGACCCAACAATCTTGGCCCTCTTCCATCTTGCAATGCTCCAGCTTTCGCAGTAAGGTCAAAAGCTCCTCCATCTTGTGATCCGACAAATTTTCGGACAATGCGGGGCACCATGCCCCCTCCCAGCAGGCTCCAACTGTGGCCTCCTTATCTAATGCATCGCTTTACCCACTCAATCTACTTCTGAGGGAATGCCCTTGATACCCTGGACGTCCAAAGGAAGGGCCACTACACTGAGTTATATGCCTTACTAAAATCTACCTTCTACAAGAATGCCTTCTTTTGCCTCTTCCAATGCACCAAAATCACTGATGCAATAATAAAGCCATGTAGTATATTCCTGCCAGGAATGAAAGCTGTCTGCAATGACAAGACGAGGTCCTCCAGGACATCATGTAGTTTGTTTGCTAGGGCTTTTGCAATGATGAGATACATGACATTGGACAGAGTAATCGGCCTGAACTCTTCAATTGCCTCCACCCCCTCTTTCAGCAACAGGAACATATAGAACCAGTTATGCTTGTTAAAGCCTCTGTTACCTTCCTCAAACTCTTGGATGACCTGCATGACATCGTCTTTTAGTACCGACCAAAATTCCTTATAGAAAATCACTGAGAAGCCATCTAACCCTGGGCAACCATCCATGTTCAGCCCCTAGAGTGTGCCTTTGATCTCATTCTCCGTGAAATGGGCAATTAGGCCATCTGCCTATGCCTTAGAGATACATTCACGTCTGCCCCTGTCCATCTCCACCCTCCCTGGGCTTTCACTCTCGTGAACCTCCGGAAATGGCTTGCTGCTGCCCCTATTATTTCTTCTCTGCCATAGAACTCCTCCCCATCTACCACCAGCCTGTTAATCTTGTTCCACCTCCTATGAGATGCCATAAGGTGGAAAGACCGCATGTTGGAGTCTCCCTCCTTCAGCCACCTTTTCCTGGACTTAACATGCTAGCTCACCTCCGCTTTCCTGTCCTCCTCTAGAACCACCCTCATGTGTTCAGCTCTGGCCTTCCGGTCCTCCTCTGGTAAGTGGCTCGCGTCCTCGCATTTGTTCAGTCTGGTGATCTTTGCCAACGCTAACGCTTCCTCTACTCCCTTCTAGTTGAGATCTCCTTTTTGTGGGCCTCAGGAAAGCCCTTAGCTTCCTCATCTTGCTTTCCAGCTTTGCCACAGTGAACCCTATGCCAACCGTAGCCTGCTATTTCTCCTCCACTAGTTGTCTAAACCCCTCTTCCAGTAGCTAAGATTTATCGAACTTGAAGTAGATCCCAAAGCTAACATCTTCATTCGTCTTCCACACCAATGACGTGTGGTTGGAGAAAGCTGTATCAAGCGGGATCACCCTCGTAATAGGGAAAGCTTTAGCCATCAAAGTGTTGCACAATAATCAATTGATCTTGAATCCATTGCTCTTCCTTGTGAGGCACATCGAGACGACATGCCTCCTTACCATCTCCTCCTGTAACTTTAGCAGATCGTCCTGCCAATCGAGGAGAATCCCCCCCCCTCGACTGTCTAGTGGCCTGGCGGGCTAGGGAACCCTGTAATGAGGTCCCTCTGATCTCATGACACAACCGTTGGACACAATCATCTAGCTTGGTCTCTTGCAGCATCACAATCAAGACCCCCCAGGAGTGTAGGCAAGGTTCGAAATGCTGATTTCGACGCTGTGCCGATGAAATTTTAAGTGTGCATTTCGTGGGCATGCCCAAGGCATGCTGTGGAAATGCCCATTTTTCAATGGCCATGTCGAGGGCACGCCGTGAGAATGCCGATGGCATGTCGACAATATGCTGACAAAAAATCACATAAATACTCAAAATTATGTTAAAATGGTCAAATTTTTGTGTGTAAAATCACATAAATACTCAAATTCTCTGTGTGTGTAGGTGTGTCTCCTAATTTTCAATTTTGGAACTGGCGCCAGTCTTTCCTGCATTACCAGCAGTAGCTTCAATCGGCATGCCACCGAAATCATTGGCAGCTGTCGGCATGTCGGCGGCACACCTGTAAATCAACATTATTATCGTGTCGGCACGGCCCCCTTTTAGAAATACCGTCGGCATTTAAATCACTAAGCATAGGTAGCCCCCCAAGGAAGCCCTGCGCACACGGTCGTTGAGACCCCTCACGTTCCATGTAAATGCCTTCGGTATTGGAAAATCGAACTGCTCTCCTTTACGAAAGCCTGTCTCCCTCGCCACCGTTGCCAATTCCTTATCCATCCGTGAGTCACCACCTTCCCTCCTTTCCACCGCCTTCGCCCAGTCTCCTCGTCCCCTCACTGCCCTCTTAGGGCACCTCTCTGAGCCCCACCTTTATACGACATGCACGGGCAGTACCTCACCCTCGCTCCCCAGATAATCGTGGGTTGCTACATGGAGAGGGGGAGCACCTCTCCTTGCGAATCGTCCCCCATGATTATGGACCTGGGGTGTGGGCTTGCATTGAACTCCATGCTTGATGTGGCGGTTGTGCTTCCTCCACTTAGTGCGAAGGCATCGCCCCAGACCATTCTAGCATAAAAGATAGTGAGGCAAGACCTACAGAGTCGAGGGGGGGAGTCAAGAGACCACTTATGTGTGGAGGGTTGGGGAAGCCTCTGAAGGAATAATACGTGAATCCAGGGACATCTTTACATGCCTGACACCCCCTACATCTGGCGCATCTCCCACATTTAGGCACCATTTGTTTATAGGAATTGAAAAAGGGGGATTGGAAAATGAGACATTAGGATTGCGCCGGGGATTGAGCGTACTTTTTATTTGTTTAGGTAGAACATGCAAAGCAGGGATTGGAAGGTGTAATCCCTTGTTTGACAAAGTTAGTACGTTTGTTTAAAGGGATAGGACATGGAAGTAAAGTGAAAGGATATAGAATACACCGGTGTATTTACGCACATATGGATTGAGTGTCGTTTCGAATCTTCCACCCAGGCCTAAAAAACTTATTAGAAACACCGGTGGATTGGAATAGATGGTATATAAGGCGTTTTGAAATACGTAATGGCATGGAAAATGAACCGTCTGAACACAAACTATCGGGAAGTGGACACCCTTGAGCAAATCACATCCACTGGCGATAGCATAAGCCACCTTCGTCGAGCAAGCGGTAGCGGCATCCAAAATGGCGAGAAGTAGCAAGGGAAGCAACAACAGCAAGGGCGGCAGCGACATCCAAATAAGGTATGGTGGTTGTGGAAATGGTACGGAGAAGATGTCGATCGAGAGATGGCTGTTAGTTGCATGCCTATTTTCATTTGCATAATATATTGGTGTATGACTTATATTTGGAGTATTGGTGGAGTACAACTTAACAGTGTATTCGATCAATACACGGTTTCATTCAAGTAATACATGGTGCATTCGATTAATACACCGTTGTATTCGTCAAATCCACCCGTGTATTATTAAGATACACTGATGTATCATAGGAATAAAACAATGTATGTATGGATAATACACAGATGTATCATAGGAATAAAGCAGTGTATCTATGGATAATACATCGATATATTGTAAAAATACATAGGTGTGTTTGTACAATACACCGGTGTATTATTGTTAGCAATGGGTGTATTATACTGATACACTGATGTATAATGGGAATAAATCAGTGTATCTATGGATAATACACCGATGTATTATAAAAAAAGCATTAGTGTATTTGTACAGTACACCAGTGTATTATTGTTAGTTATGGGTGTATTTATATGATACATCGATGTATTTTACAATACATCCATGTATTGTACCATATAGCGGTGTATGATTGTTATCCATGGGTGTACTACAACGACAATACTTGTGTATGAAGGTCATATATTTCATGGACGTTTGTACCGCAAGGAGGTGGATCACAGATGCATAATTGTATCTTTCAAGAGAGAACCGAAGTTGCTCAGGGATGACGTTGTTGAGGCATTTTAGAGGACTCCATTCGCTGTCCTTGTTGAGAATGAGAAGTACTTCCCTCAGTTCAAGGATAGGGAGTTGTATGGGCATATAGTGGGTGCCTACGATGTTGAGATGAAACAGTTCACTTTGGTTAGCTGCGTTGAAGCTAACCGCTGACCATCTTGAGAAGATGATAAGATTGAAGAACGAAGGAAGGAAAGTTGCCTTGTTCGATGGGAAGAGTAATGTCAAAGAAAGGCCTAACATTTGGACGGTGGACTTCTCCACTGCGAAGCCTAAAGTAAGGTCTATTCTGGCGAAAATACATGAATTAAATTCGGATGGCAAGAAGGGGAAAGCGAAGGCGAGGGGAAAAGGGAAGGAAATCATATGGTCTGATAAAAGTGTGGAGGTGGAGAAAAAGACCAAGCTCTTGGTTCTCGTCACCCTTGGATCCTTACTCTTACCTTATGGGGACCAAGCCATCATTACTTCACTTTTTGATATAGTGAAGGATTTGGAATCGCTGCATGAGTACAATTGGGCTGAGGTGGTGCACGATTTTCTCCACAAAGGGCTCCAAGAGCCTAAGGTGAAGGAGCAAACACATCTCAAAGGTTGTGCCATTCTATTATCAATTTGGGCAATCGAGATGTTCAAAATTGGTGACAAAATGGATTTAGAGGCTAAGCTTGTCGTTCAAAGGTATAACCAAGAGAAGTCAGTTACGGAGCGCGGTATGTCAAACTTAATTTGAAAACAACTACAAAGGCCCTCTTGAGGGAGTCACCATTTGGAGAGCCCTATGTGGAGAAGAGTTTGAAGTGAAATTCTGATGCACAGGATGAGGGTGATGAGAGGAAGAAGAGGAAGGTAGAGGGAAAGGTAAGGGAGGTGATGGTGCTGTTGAGATGGAGGAGGATATTATTGGGAAGAGCCAGATGGCGAAAAATATTTTAGTAGAAGAAAGGTACTTGACGTACCTGAGAAAGAAAATGAAGAAGTTGTTGGTGATGAATTATCAGTTAAGGGTGAAATTGATGAATCTACGAAAGGTTAACGTGGAGGAGGAGGAGGTCGAGGGGAAAGAGGAGAAGAACGAGGAGGAAAAGAAGGGGAGGAGGAAGTCCGGTCTCCGAAGGGGGATGGGAAGGAAGAGGAGGAAAGGAATGAGGAGAGGGACAATATTGAAGTAGGGGAAGAACAACAACAGAAGGAGTTGGAGGATGAGAAGGCAGAGGAGGAGAACAAGGTGGAGGCGGAGAAAACAGAGAAGGTCCATTCAGAGGTGGCAGAGGCTGAGAAGCATAAGGAGGAGATGGCAGAGGAGGAGAAGACAGAGGCTGAGAAGGACGAGAAGGCAGAGGCGGAGAAGCCAAATGATGAGAAGGATAGAAGGTAATGTTTAAACGAAGAATCGGTGTGTTACATAATACACTAGTGTGTTATTATAATACATCGATGTGTAAGTGGAATACATCCGTGTGTTATTAGAATCCACTGGTGTATTCCCTAATACACTGATGTGTGTACATAATACATCAGTGTGTATAAAACACATGTGTTTATATAATTCATCGGTGTATTGGTATATTTGTTGTTTGTCCTACTTGACACGGCATGGTTTGTGGTTACTTATACAGGAGGATGATGAGCCTCAGACGAGGAAGATCGCTAGTCGAGGTCGGCAAACAAAATCAGTGGCCCACAGGCCAACAAGGGTTGCGAGGAGGATAACCCAATTCAAGAAGCCAAGATATACAAAAAGATACCAGATTGGGACAAAGGCATCCTTGAGTGTCGTTCGGACCTGGATAGACATCTTCTTGATGAGTTAACTGAGCAAAGAAAAAACCCAGACGATATTCTTTGGCAATTGGAGAAAAGATTTGTTGAGAGAAGGTCCATACTTCTACTTAAAAAAAGTGGGTTTAGCGATGGGGAGGTATGTTTAATTTTATTACTTTTTAACTACATATACAATAGTGTTGTGTAATTACTTACCATTATATGCAGATTATTGACGGAATAATTGAAGCCATCAAAGACACGATGGCTCAAGAGAAGTGCGATATGCTTGTTTTGGATACAAACTTTGATTTTTTTGTTAAATATCTCAATCACGATCGGATCGACTCTATTGAGAATGCCGGTGAGGAGTTTTATAGTTGTAAATATATAGCTATACCGTTGTGTACGCAAGAGGTCTTCCATTGGACCCTTATAGTTATTGATATTGTGCGTAAAACAATGATACAATACGATAGCGACGCCTGGTATTATCCCCAGCGAACACATAAGGACGGCAAAGACGTAGTATGTATCGAATTTCTTGCACTTCAACTTGAGAAATTGTTATGAATAAGCATGATGGCAATGAACGTACGTTTTTGTTTTCAGTTTGACATGATGGCGAAAGTGTTGACACTTCAAGGGATAAGTGCTGATGGATGGGATCGACATCACTACACAAAGGCTCCTTAGCAAGGCAACACAAGCAACGATTGTGGCATCTTTGTCACACATTGGATAGAATACCTTATGCGTGGTCTGGATCCAATGGTTGTAACACAAGATCAAGATGTCCATAAATACCGATCAATTTACGTTACTATGCTTTTGAAGCATAGGTTTGTAGCGATAAATTTAGTATGATGCTTGTTTATTTGTTACATTTTTTGTAGTTATTGATAGGTCTTTATAAGTGTATGATCTTATTTATAGGTCTCTCAAACATACACGTTCATTAAGTTTGTAATTATGTCTTCGATGTTTTGTATACTGTACTTGTCTATATTACAGACTTCTTTATTTTTATTTCCTAGTTTTGAAGGTAATTTATGTACATAAAGTTTCCTCAGATGAAACATGTCATCCAAATACACTCGTGTATTTGGTTAATGCACCGATGTAAGGTTAATACATCGGCATGTCACATAAGCACACCGGTGTACTCAATGACATCTGTGCATGAAAGAATACACTTGTCAAATGAGAATTTCAATTTCACTACAAGTTTCATTCCCTTAAAATCATAATAATACAATGGTAATGGTGAATTTGCTACAACGATACCATTTCTGAGGGGTCATCGAGTATGATGATCCACCCATATCAACTCCCTAGCTCTTACAGCACCATCATTAACATGGTCATCTGGCACTTCTGTATCCCCCATGTCTTCAGGATCATCGAGTGTTGTGTATAAGAAGTCATCAACTTTCCACCGAATAATCATGTTGTGGATGATGTAACATGCCATCACAATTTTGCACTGCATCTCAAACCCATAGAATGACCTTGTATCTAGAAGCTTGAAACGCCTTTCAAAACATCGAAGGCATGCTCCACAACATTCCGCAGCTGTGCGTGTCGATGGTTATATAGCTCCTTGTAATTTTGATATCTATTATTTCGATTTCGATACTCTTGCAAATGATATGGTATGTCACGAAAGGGAGAATAAAGGATTTCGTGTTAGCGTAACCAAGGTCCACAAGAAAGCTACGTCCACTCGAGATGTTAAGACAATTTGTTACAGCCTACCGCAACACCCGCATATCCGTGGCCGAACCCTCCCAACCAGTACCCACGAACATAAATTCCAAGTTGTAGTCGACTGCAGCAATGACATTTTGGCTCTTCCAACTCTTTTGATTACGAAAATGTGCTTGCTCCTTAGATGGAACTGTTGTGTATACATGGTAACCATCAATAATTACTACGACATCTGTCGCAAAACATGAAAGTAATCAATTTGATATAGTCGCAAACAATACATAAATGAATAATGTACAAAAGAAAATAACAACCTGAAAAAAAGGAAAAAATTTACGATTGGACCGAATATCAGTTGGTACAGAAGAATGAATTGTTGGCATTTGTATGAACCTCCGCTTTAGAGAAACCGATGCATCCAGTACCAAGTTAAAATACTTAGAAATCGTCTCACTGGAGTGTTGGAATCGCTTGACTAGGTTCCTATTTGAGGCATTCTGACCAACAGTATAGAGGAATATTGTTAACTACTCATTAACCGTAACACCCTATGAGTCTTTAGGTCGGTTGTATCCTTTATTTAGAGAGTGCAATGAAGCCCTCCTTACTTATCTTGTATGCATTCTTCGAATGACGGGTGGCGACGAATCACTTCGTGGACCCAGTCGTCCCCTGACAAAGTCCCGTCATTTTACCTTAGTCGCATAACTCGCTGGTGGAGAGAGTAGTATGCATATACAAGAGGTATGGTAACCGATGCCAGCGACAAACATTGTTCTCGTCATCATCCTCAACGGATTGGTGGTCATCAGTATTCATATATGCTATAATATTATACACATATATCAAAGAAAACTAAAATCACGAAACCTAAACGACATTAACGATCATACACACATACAAAATCCATATATATATATATATATATATATATATATATATATATATATATATATATATATATATATATATATATATATGCAAAAGAAAACCAGGAAACCTAAATACATTAAAATTTAGCACAAGTGAAACAAATACTCAATAATGTTCAAGATAAGCAATCGTTTATGTGCAGAAAAGTTAAACAAGCACCCAGTAGTGTTAATAAGAAGTATAAAATGTTCCAATGAAATGTAGAACCAATCCACCAAATTGATCTACCAAACCTGAAAGCATTGTGAAATAACCAAACGAAACCAAACACACAACTAGTCTACCAAAGCGATGACCTAATCAAGCAAGCGACATCATGAGTCGGAGCAAGTGATCAAAATCCATAATCATTTCCGACATGCTTATGAAGAAATGCACCTAACTCAGCATCGGAGTGCACAACGCCCTTGAAAATTGTTCTCCATGCACCGAGTGAAAACATTTGCCTATATGAGTAAATTGTCGGGTGTGATGTTTGCCACTCGAGTGCACAATATCCTCATGCACTAACGAAGTTCATTAGCGGTGTGATCAACCCTTGGGGCTGGGATTATGTAGTGCTTCACTAATGTCCTCATCAACTCCGTAACTCATTCGTCATAGAAGCCGATGAAGCACTTGCACTTGACTTCCCCTTCTTCCTACATTTTCCCCTACTTGTACTAATCCCCTTCGAAGCATGCTTCGAGCCTTATGGCTCACACGATGGAGGTGGAGGTTTACTTGCATGCATCTCTGTTGGGACATCCGTGTACAATGCAAGGTTACTGCACACATATGGGGTATTATTTATTGAATTAACTACAAAAGGTTGACTCATATACGACGTCTACATGTCGTCAGCAACTGTTGGGTCATATGGTATGGACTCGGTATCCGTTTCAAGATTGACCGTGTTTTGTCCTCAATCATAAGAACTCACATCCTCATAGTAATCTTAAACATGTTCCATGTGCTCAGGGTTGGTCGATGACATTGCGTGCTCACCGGTTGCAGTATCCTTACCAACGATTTTGTGGACATCCTCAAAGAATATGAAAGGCTTACCACGTAATTCCACAAGTTCTGAAAGGAGCTATAAGTCATTCAAATAGATTATGATTACTTTTATTAATTGTCAAACATTTCAATGAGAAATTACTGTTGTAAAATAATTCATTACCTCACTCCAGATAGATGGGGAAGGTGCTATAGGAAAACCACTAACAGGATCAATTCCCCAACTACTTTTGTTGTATAGTTGGACATACAACCCATGCTTTCTCTTCAACTCCTTCCATCGATTCAGGATTTGTTTGTGCTCGTATTGCAATCCTGCAGCCAACACAGGCTTCTTGTCTATCTCAGCCCACGTGGTGTGTGTGAACAAACCCTTATCCCAATATCCATTCATGTACTGCCCCTTCAAAATCTTCACCAACTCAGTCGTCGTCGCATTATCCCATTTCTTAGCCTTCTTACCACTACAAGTTGAAGGAATGGAAGAGGCCATTCTACAAGGGAATGACGCCGACTAACGTTAAACCATCGCATTATGACTTAACCGATTACCCATCGGTGTATTGTCAAAATCCATCGGTGGATTACATCAATCCACATATGCATTACACAATACATCGGTGGTTTGCAACAATCCACTAGTGGATTTACACAATACACCTGTAGACCTATATAACACAACGATGCATTCAGTCATCCACCGGTGCATTCTAACCATCTATCGGTGGATTACATAAATCCACACGTGCATTACAGAATACACCGGTGGTTTACAACAATCCACCAATGGATTTACACAATAAATCGGTGGGCATATACAACACATCGGTGCATTCTAACCATCCATCAGTGGATTACATAAATTCACATGTACATTACACAATACACTGGTGGTTTGTAACAATCCTCCAGTAGATTTACACAATACACCAGTGGATCGAAAAAATACTCTAGTGGATTCTAACCATCCACCGGTGGATTTAGACAATCCATTGTGTACTACAACAATCCACCGATGGATCTTCACAATTCGTCGATGTATTCTAACCATCTTTGGTGCATTGTATCCATACACTGGTGTATTCTATCAATCCACCAATGGATTACCATTTTTCATCTATGATACGTTCCAATCCACCGGTGTATTCTTATTATTAAGCGATGTCACTACGACACTATCTTCAAATTATTTAACAATCATGATGCAAATTACATTAAAAGTGTGCCTGAGATGATCGACGAATAACTCCAGCAAAGTCAAGGCAAAGGCTGACCTTTGCAGCGAGCCTAGCATCGATTATCACCAAAACATGAATGCAAAAATAACACAAAGAACGACTGCCCAAATGAAGAAAAAAAAATCTCAACCTAGAATGGCGTCTGGGCGACTGGCGGGTGGGGTAGGGAGAGACGGCCGTGACTGGACGGTGGTGAGCAGGAGGTCGTGGAGGGGAGCGGAGTCGGTGAGGTGCTTCAAATGCCTCGGGAGGGGGCATGTGGCGGCGGACTGCAGGGACCCGGTGCGGTGTTTATGCTGTGGCGGTCTGGGGCATCGGAGGTCAGGTTGCGGGCTCTGAGGGTCTGGTGGAGAGGTCTCTTCGAGGCGGGAGGGGACACCTTCGCCCCCTTCGGAGGGGGCGCCTCTCGTGGAGGTTGAGGCGCCTTAGTCGGAGGAGGTCGGAGCGTTGGAAGGGAGGCTGGCGTCGGCTTTGGTAGCGGTGGTGTTGGAGGGGGATGTAGAAGTGGGAGCTCTGAGAAGGGCGGTTGCCGCCTTCTTGGGGAATGGCAGGGGACCCTTTGGGGTGGCTTCCCTCGGAAGTGGGCGGTTGGTGCTGCTGGGACTTGGTCGGGAGGAGTTGCGGCGGCTGGCTTTCAAGGTGTTGCGGTGTGGCCAGGGTGTGGTGCGGTGTCGCTGGTCGGTGAGGTCGGATGGCGCTCTGGCAGAGAGACCGTCGGCTAGCACGAGACGGAAAGTGCTGATTGAGGGGGTTCCCCTCTTCCTCCGCACGGTGGAGGTGGTGGCAGCAGTGGTTGCCCCTTTCGCGAGGCTCTGGAGTTGTGAAGGCCTGGGCTTGAGGTTGGTTGATCTGTCGCGTATCGAAGCGTGGGTGGAGATGAGGCCGGGACGGCAACTTGTGGAGAGGCTGGTGCTCAAGTGGGGGAGCTCCTCCTGGCTGGTCCGCATCTCGTGGGGATCCGAGAGCCCTAGGTCCTTCGCTGAGGCAGTGGCTGGCGGAGCGGCGGCGGCGCTTGGAGGCGATAGTGGCGGGCGGGCGGAGGAGGGGCGGGCTACTTTTGGGAAGGTCGAGAGTCACGGCGTGGATTGCGGCGAGGATCGTGCGGCAGTTACAATCCCCATGGTGTAGTCTGTGGCAGGTGAAGGGGCGAGGATGCGACAGGTCGGTGCGGGTCTTGCGGAGGGGTCGAAGGAGTCTGCGGCGCTGAAGCTGGGTGACTCCGCTGATTACGGGTGCGACCATGGCGCTGAGGTGGCCCCGGGTTTAGTGGGGTGCACTCGTGGCGGACCCGGGTCCGGTGGGCCTGACCCGATTACAGGAGACGACGACTTGGGTGCTGATGTCGGTTCGGGTCTCTCCTTGCGGGCAGATCCGAGACCTCGGATCTCTGAAGATGGCAGGTGGTGAACTGTAGCGGGAGGTTCGCGACACACCATGGACAGACCGGACCAGGCAGTGGGGCACGGTGCGGTTGGAGAGGTGGGACGCGGGCGGCGACGAGAGAAGAGGTTGTTTGGCCCACAGCGGCTCATCTACAGGCCGCGGTGGTTCTACCGTAGGGGGCAAGCTATGAAGGCTCCGACTAGGAGCGTAGTTGGGGAAAACCGGCACCGGACATAGGTGGAGCTAGGCGTCGCCCCGCATTCCGGAGGAAGAGACGCGGCATCAACGGCGGCCCTGGCTGCGGGCGATGACAGGGTGGTGGCTGTTATGGGGATCCCTGCGGTGGAGGGGCGGTGAGTGGTGGGAGTTGGTGGTGACGCTGAAGCTTTGGAGGATGTGGCGAAGACGCGAAGGGTTGGAGCGGTGACTGGGTTGCCTGTGGGGGAGGTCTTGACGCAGGGGGACACACAGGTGCTGGCTGCAGACGGAGGGGAGAATGCGGGGCGAGGCGGGTCGGAGGGTGGCTGTGAGGGGAGTTCGCGTGGTCAGTGTGTGTTGATGGAAGAGGGAGAGGTGGATGAAGTGGCTGCGGTGATGGGGTTTAGGCGGTTGACGCAAGGAGGAGGTTCCCGAAGCTTTACATGACCAAGGTCCTGTCGTGGAATGTGAGGGGTCTAAATGACCTATCGAGGCGGGCGGCTCTGCGGGGGTATATTCAGAGATGGGGGCCTAACGTGATCTTTCTCTAGGAGACGAAGTGGGGTATGATGGAAGGCTGTGGAGGGAGGTGGGGGGAGGTGGTTTTGGGGGCTTCTTGGCCCTGGATGCGGTTGGAAGTGCGGGGGGAATTGTTGTGGGATGGAAGGATGATGATTTCTCCTTGGACTCGTTGGTTGGGTCCCATGTTGTCACTGTCAGGCTTCAGAGGCGCCGAGATAACACGTGTATGCGCTTTTCCTCAGTCTACGACCCAACGGAGGGTCGGAGGAGGCAGGCTTTGTGGGAAGATCTGAGCCAGGTTGTGGCAGCTTTTCAGGGGATACCTTGGTTGGTTGGTGGCGATTTTAATGTCACTCTGTTGGCAGAAGACATACCAGATGGCCGTGGTGGATTGGACCAAGGCTCTGAGGCGTTTGCGGGCTTTGTGGCGGAACATGGGCTGGTTGACATGCCACCTTTGTCCTGTCTCTTCACGTGGAGGAGTTTTGGAGGACAGCGATCCCGGATCGACAGATTTCTTACTTCAACGGTGATGGCAGAGTTGTTCCCGATGACGGAGGTTAGACCCCTGGAGCGGCCATTCTCAGATCACACCCCCTTGCTGTGGGCGTCGAACGAGGGATGGAGGCATGGTATGTATTTTAAGTTTGACAGGGTGTGGCTCCTGGAAGAGGGTTTCAGGGGGTTGGTAGAAGAGCGTTGGAGGTCGGTTCATGTGGATGGTTCGGCGACTGTCAGGTTGGAAACTAAGCTGCGAGATTTGAGATCTTTCTTGAAGGTCCGTATGAAGCAGATTAGGGAGGAACGTGGGATGAAGAAAGAGGAGGCTCTTGGTGAGATTGCACGTTTGGACAGGGTGGAGGATGTTGGTCTCCTTTTTGACGCTGACAGGGTTTATAGAGTAAGGCAGATTCAGGTGATACAAGAGGAAGACCAGAAGGTGGAGATGGAGTGGAAAGTGAGGTTTAGGCAGAAGTGGTTGAAGGAAGGTGATTCCAACACCCGATTTTTTCATATGACTGCTTCAGGAAGGAGGAGAAGGAACTGGATTGACAGGTTGGTGGTGGATGGGGAGGAGTTTATGGGAAGGGAGGCGGTGGGAGGGGCAGTTGCGAGGTATTTCAGAGAGTTTACTGGGAGAAGATGGGGGCGAAGATGGAGATGGTTAGGGTCTGAGGTACTGCGGATCAGGGAGGCAGAAGCCAGCTTCTTGACGGACTCATTTGAGGAAGATGAGGTCTGCAAGGCAATATGGGGGCTGAACGCAGATGGTTATCCGGGATCGAATGGCTTTCCAGTTGCCTTCTACAGAGAGTTCTGGCCAGTGGTGAAGGAGGATGTGATGCAAGTTGTGCAAGAATTTAGAGCTGGAAATTTGGGGTTCAATAGGTTGAACAAGTTCTACATGTTCCTACTGCCGAAAAAGGAGGGTGCTGAGGAGATCCAGTAGTATAGACTGATAGCCCTCTCGAATGCTATCTACCTGATTGTGGCGAAGCTTCTGGCGAATAGATTGAGGAGGACGCTGGCTAGGATTGTAGACCCGGTGCAGACGGCCTTTGTTCTTGGTAGAAATATTTTGGAAGGTTATGTGTTGGCCTCGGAGATCCTTTCGTCCTGGAAGAGAAATAAGAAGAAGGCCTTCCTGTGGAAGGTCGATTTCAGCAAGGCTTATGACTCGGTCCAGTGGTCGTTTCTTTAGGCATCTTTGGTGAAGAGGGGTTTCCCGCCGGTGTGGATTGACTGGATGAAGAGATGTGTCACCACGATGTCTTTCTCGGTTCTTATCAATGGAAACCCAGCAGGGGGTTGGATTCAGCCAAGGAGGGGGGTAAGGCAAGGATGTCCGTTGGCCCCGATGCTTTTTGTGATTGCAATGGATGCTCTTGCGAGGGCAGCTAAGAGGTCGTGTGAGAGGAACTTGATGAGGGGTTTCTCCTTGAGAGATGGGACAAGTATCTCGTTACTACAGTATGTGAATGATACGATTTTCTTCATTGAAGGTGAGGAAGTGGAAGCCAGAAGAATGTGGATCCTAATCTTCTTGTTTGGTGAGGCTTCAGGACTATAGATCAATCTGTCTAAATCTGATTTTGTCCCTTTCAATCTGACTGAGGCGGAGGCGAGGGGGTGTAGTTTGGGTCTTGGCACAGAGTAGGTGAAGCTCCCGATTAGATATCTGGGTTTACCGTTGACGAATGACAGGATTCTGGTGAAAGATTGGGCTCCCCTGGTAGAGAGATTAGAGGGGAGATTGGAAGGGTGGGCATCCAGGCTCTTGTCAAGGGGTGGAAGGTTGGTCTTGCTCAAGACGGTTCTGGCAGCAATGCCATCGTATTTCACTTCTATTTTGAAGATGCCTTGACAGGTTGGTGGGAAGATAGAGAGATTTATGAGAAATTTCTTTTGGTCCAACCAGGGGACGAATGGACTGGGTGCCAGGTTGGTTGCGTAGGAGGAGGTCTGCAGGCCGTTGGAAGACGGGGGGCTCGGGGTGAGGGACCTGGGGAGGTCTAATGACAGTCTGTTGGCGAAATGGGTGGGAAGCCTGTTGGAATGTAGGGAGAATTTGGTGGGCAAGGTGTTCGAGACGGCTTATGGTGGCCCGGTGCGGTGGGATCTCCTGATGTCTCCGCCGAAGGATGCCTCTCATTTTTTGAAAGGCCTGTTGACGATGGCTCCTAGGGTGCGGAATTGCTTTGTTCCTGTGGTGGGAACGGGGGAGTTTTTCAGATTTTGGCAGGATGATTGGATGGGAAATGAAGCGCTTGCTAGAAGATTCCAGAGGTTGTTTGCTTTGTCCCAGAACAAAGAGGCATCTGTGGCTGAGGTGTGGGATGATGGGTGGTACCCACGTTTTGTAGGAAACCTGTCAGATGCGAGAACTCGTGATTTTCAGGTTCTGCTTGAAGAGTTAGAGGGGCTGCAACTGGCCTCTGGTACAGATATGTTTGGTTGGGATGAAGGTGAGTTTTCGGTAGCGGCTGCATACAGGAGATTGTCCACTGGATATCCCATGGTTGAGTTGGATCTGGTAAGGGACTGCAGATAGATTTGGAAGGCCGCGTGTCCTCTAAAGGTCAATATTTTTGTCTGGCAGGAGAAGGCTTGTGACCAAGGTTTGGAGGGCAAAATGGGCTCCTGGAGAAAGTAAGGTCTGCCCTTTGTGTGGAGGTGGAGAGGAGATTGACCACCTTTTTTTCACTTGCCCGTTTGTGGTGCAGATTTAGGGCAGGGTGGGAGAGGGGTGGTGGGAGTGTCGACTTTTCGAAGGCTTTTGGCATGCTTCAGAAGCGGAGGAGGTGATGTTGGACAGATCATCTTCCGTACAAAGAAGGAGAAGGCCAGACCATTGGCTGTGCTATGGGGCATCTGGTTGGGCAGGAATGCTGTGGTCTTCAGGGGTCAGAGACCCTATGTGGAGAATTTTGTTGAGTCTATTAATTCCTTGTTTAATCTTTGGTGTGATTCCTTGTGAGTGGGGGACCTTGGGGTCTGCCTGTTGTATTGGTAGAGATTGTTGATTCTATAATTTATTTATTTGGGTAGTTATCACTCTGGATAACTACCCTTTCCTTTTTCAAAAAAAAAATAACACAAGGAACACAAATTCGACATGTACTAGCCAATATCTTCTGTAGAATCTCCCTCGTTCCTCTCCTCACTCAACAAACACAAAATGACAATGGCAAGCACCACCCAATACCTCAGATGGCTATTTCTTTTGTATGAAGAGGAAGACTTTCCTTGCATTAATCTCATCCACCTTCCAAGGGACATGTCAGATGCGTGTGAACAACTAGTCGACGTTCTCATCAGACGAATCTATGAAGTTAGATAATCTTCCACAAGATCTTCAACTCTCATCCATGCATGGGGAAGGAGTTAAACGACCAACCGCATGTACCACTCAAGATAAAGCAAAGATGGGTACACCCCTTACCAACATAATATAGCCTTGCAGAGAAACAAGTATGTCTCATGACAAAGGCAAGATTTCTTACATATTCGCTTCTTTGGAAATCGTAGGTCGATGCTACCATCGCTAGAGCCATTACTCTCCCAACAACCGAAGTAATGTGAGCAGGATTGTGGGCGGGTTTACGCTATGCCGATAGAGGGCTAAAACTATATAAAGCGTGGGATTGAAGGCAGGATGAAACAATCCCCCCTCCTCCCCCCGGGATGATCTTATCCTGGGATTCAGGGCTCAATCTCGGCATAAAACAACCCTGGGATTGAAACCAACGAATGAAGGATTATGGAGACAAACCCGCCAAACAAACGGTACCTTGAAGAGCCCCTTCGACCCAATGACTCCCTCGCAGTTCCCCCAAAATGCCCTCCTCCCTTCCATCACATCGGGATCCACCCCGTCACCCTCGCTCCCCACGCCTGAGCCTCTTGCAGCGACCTCCTTGAGCATCGCTCCTGCCGCCTTAGTCCCTCCTCTTGCAAGTCTGATAGCATCACTGGTAGCTGTGATGCCCCTGCCACGTCACGACCCTTACCCTCCCTGATGCATCGTTTGGCCTTCCGCACCACAGTCTCCATCTGGTACCGCTTCTCCAGGCCCTCTGACTACCGAGAGCCATTGTTAGCAACCACTTGAGCATAGGAGTGGCTGTGAGCCACTTCCTCTTACACCACCTCGCTTTTGACTAGCCACATGAGGCCTCTGCGACGCAACATCACCCTCTCTGGTATCCTCTCACCCTGCTTCAACGACTCCCATGCCTCCATCGCCGACACATCCACCCCTTCTTGCATAAGCCCCAAGCATGACCTCAAGCTGGTGAAAGGTTCAACCACCACATCAACCACACCTTTCGTTCGGAGTTTGAGGGGGACACAATGGAGTCGGATCTTGGTGGTGGCCCTTTGAGTAGGTCTCTCTCGTACCGCCCCGTTGTGCGGGCATGAGAATCTCCAATAAATAAGTGCCTCCCCCACTCGAAGCACCTTGAAACACATCCTCTCCCTCGCCTCCTTCCCTAGCCTCAATACCAGCACCTTTCAGTTGGAGACACGGTGCACTGATGTCGTGTTCCACGGGAAACACCTTTGCAACCCCTCCTCTTGCTCCCTTCAGCCAGCGCGTCCTTCGACCACATCCCCGACTAGCACCCCCCTAATACCATCTCTAACTCGCGAACCTCCTCCGACCACGACACCTCTACCTCAAAGGTGGGAGCCCCTGACAAGGGTAGAGGTTGCGCTAGCACCTCCCGGCCCTCGCATCCCCAACGGCACCCAATGCACTTGTGATCCCCTACCATATCTCAGACACCAGACCGGGTTCCTGCACTCCTACGCGATATGCCCCCTCTTGCGACACCAGAAGCACACCACTTCCCTCTTCCCCCTCACTCCTCTCCAGTGTTGCTCCACCAAGGTCCAATCTCCCCCACTCTCCCCACTCCCACTCCAGCGTCGCTCATGTTTTTCCAACAAGCCCCTTTAGGGGGGGGTTTCTAAGGCTGTCGATTAGATCATATACCAGATTATTATATCATCCTATATGCAGAAGGTTCTCTTTGGTTATCCTTTCTACCTTACAAGAAAGGTCCTTAGACTGTACTGCACCTATACATGCAAGTTATTCTATCAAAGCATTCATAGGTTTGTGATCCCCTTATATTAGAAGTTCTATTGAATTTTGGTCTAGTAGGAAATGAAGACAAGCAGTTTGAACAGTTATCCTTCAATGTGCTCGCTACAATGCTGAGGATAGAGGATGTTGAGCAGGTTTTCTCATTTGTGGCTTTAGAAGGGGAATTTAGGAGTGGGTTAAATGAATTTGAAGGAACATTTCCTCATCATTTCTAGAGTTTTAGGTGCGTTTTAAAGGTAAAAGTATTCTATAGATCCTTTTCAAAAAAAACATGGCATGCTTTAGATGACTAATGAAGTGTAATTCAATCAAAGGTAAACTAATATGATCTTAGCACCAAGAGAAAGTGTCTATAGGAGTCAATCCATGAATATGGCAAATCGCTGATCGAGTTCCACCTCGATTACCACCAAGAAAAGGCGATCATAATAGTCAATCCATGAATACAACAAACCAATTACTGAGTTTCACCTTGGTAGGTGTACATCTCATGGAGGAGCTAAACCTCGTGATTTTCACTACTTAATGGGAACGTTTATAGAACCTACTCTCTTAGCTCAAAAAATGCAAAAGAATAGAGTTATCAAAATGATAGTGACGACAGAAAATGAGGGGATGCACCTCTATTAACCGATGTCAATTAAAATAACAAGGTGAGAACTTTCACGTGGCAAGTTTGTTGAAAGAGAAGCTTGCTTGCTCGGTTTCCATGCAAGTTTGATGGTATAGCAAGGGTAGTTACCTGATCTACATATAAGCCATGCTTACTTCTTGTGTTTATTAGATGCAAAAGTTGGTTGAATTTTAGTTGAGCTAAGATGAGGTGGAAGCTAGTTGCATGTTTGCCGAGATGAAGCTTTCTGTTGCAGGAGAGACTATGTCCTTGGTTTCAAAGAAAGAACTCTCTCTGGATGTCTCTGTTAAGATGGTTGATAAATCAGCCATGAAAAATTTAGTAAGCTCTCAGTGAAATTTTGTCCACTAAATCATTCTGATTTTTGTATTTGCTTCAGGGCCCAAAAGAAGGATGGTATGATGGTGGGAGCATTGCATTTGCTGTTATCCTTGTTATAGTTGTTACAGGTGTGGCTTTTTATCTTTGCTGCACATTTTGCATTTTACCATTATTTTTTGAGACTAGAGGGTGACGCTGTGAGTTCTGCAATGACCTCTAGACATGAAATCTTCTGGAAAACATGATAATGCCATTTATTTTGGATTGAGATTTTTCTTCCCCTGAACAAGGAGTCACCAAATTTTTCTTTTCTTTTTGAGTAGAAGTAACTACTATTACTTAGAAAATGGAGCACAGGCTCTTGGACAGCCAGTCCACTGAGCTCAAATCCAGGCTTGAGTACTCAAAGGGTCCCATGAACCTGGGTTTCAATTTCCCTCGACTCTGAAGTGATAAAGGCCCTTAATTGGAGACAACTAGATGAACCCTTTATCTCCCACTTCAAATTTAGCATTTCATCAAGGATGGTCACTATAGCTCACTTGCCTACTTTGAGTGACCAGTAGTTCCTTCCATACATCTGTTACCTTACCTAAAGTTTGTTATATAAAATCTAGTCCTTCTATGAACCTTTCAGCTGCCTCTGCCTAGCATAAAACTCTTTGTCCTTCAAAGAGCTTCAAGAGGAGCAATTTCGATACTGGAATGATGGCCATTATCGAATGTGATTTCCATAAGAGGTAAATGATCACCTAGCTCTTTTTCATTATAGGTTGCAAGTTCTACGTAAATCCTGGTGAGTCTAGATGGTGCATTCTGACTTTTAGTTGGATTGTTGATATCATGTAATAAGTGCATTTCCAAAGCTTCCTGAAAACTATTCCACAATGCGAAATGAAGCAGAGTCTCAATTAAACGCTATTCTTTAATATCCTATGAAGTGGGCAATCTCTTATATTTAGATATCTTACAACTGATCTGGTTTCATTGAAGCTGGAATATCTATTAATTAGGTTGAATACATCAATTGGTTTATGACTACCTAAATCGCGTCACTTCCTCTCAGTGTCCAAGGCAAGTGAATAAGATCCACTGAATTTCTCTTTTGTTTTTGTCAGGTGTGCAAAGTGATTGCAACAATCCTGTTGGACACTGATGCGTGGTCTTTCCTTGCTGTCATACCTAATGTCAACTTACAAACTTCACTATATCCCTCTTCATATCCTTCCAATAAAATCCATGTTTTAAATCTTTGTACATTGATGAGCGAGATTTCCTACACATAAATGATTGAGGTAAAAATCCGTCGTTGTAGCTGCGTAAAAATCCGCTATCAAATAAATTTACCGAAACTCAGGTGAGTTCCGGGTCGAATACGGGGAGGTTAACATTTGATTAAAAATCACGTTTAGAATTATTGTCACAAAGTAGATTAGCTGGTCGAATTAAATCTACATTAGCTATTCTACTTAACTAATAAACAATAGAACAGAGAGATAGAATAATGCAACAGAAGAGAAAATAGGGAGAGAATGAACAAAATTTAATAAATAGAAGCATGTTCATTACATCTACTTGTTATGACTACAAAGTTGAAAATCTTCACTTGAAAGCGATAAAAAGATAAAGATGAGAAAATCCTCCTCGACGGTTGCTTGGAGGACGAGCCGCGTTGACAGAGTGCCCGGAAGATGGTGGTGAGATGTTGGACAAGGGAGGATGAAGCTGGAGGACAGAGGACAAAGCAGAGCGGTGTCACAATGAGATCCGCTTCCCGAATGGCGGCGAGAGGACAACTACAAGCGCTCCACGAACGAGGGTGAGAAGATGAGAAAATTACTTTTAAGACTTTAGTGGAGCATTCCGGGTATAGGACTAGCTCTTTAGAGCTTTGGAGAGGGTGAGAGAAGAGAAGGGATGAGAAAATATGTGGGGCGTACGGTCCTTTATATAATTGAGGTACAAGGACAAAAATATCTTTTAAAATCTTGAGAATTAAATTAAGGCCTTTAGTGACGGGTGTGGCCATTATTATAGCTAAGCGTCGGTGAAGGTGTGCGCTCCATCTCCACCGCTCGCCGCTGATTGGACGTGCCTCGCCACGCTATGTCACCGCTAGTCAACCTTCAGTTGTTCACTGGTTCATCACGCTGTTGCAATCTTGGCTGTCTGATTGTTCGATCAGACTGTCGAGAACACGCAAGCACGCTTCATCTTTCATCGTCGCGCGTCATCGCGCACTTGGGTACGGTCGCGCGTCATCGCGCGCGTGCACGCTGCGCTTCCATCTAGTGCCCCTAGGCTCACCACGTTGCCGTCGCCGCTTGATCTCGATCAAGCAATCGAATTTCTCCGCACTAGCATGCACGCTTGATTTGAGGTGGGGCAAGTTTTGAACTTGCGCCGCTCTCTTTGCGAAAGAGTGCGCGACCATTGCGGTACAAGCACCGATTGTCACGCTCTTGATTTTATGGTCGCGACGCTCTCAGCTGTCGAATGGAGATCCAACGACTGGGATTGATTGTGTGGGCAAAAAGGAGGTTTTACGGGGGGTGTTGGGCGGCTGTGATGGTATCATGTGGCGCCATTAGGGCAATCCATCTTCTTTGCTTTGCAGTTGGTGCCACGGGTGTTAGATTAAATCGATTTTTGTGTTGTTGGGCTGCGATCGTCGATCCAAACACATCCGTGCGGTGGATTTGTCATCTGAGATACGAATTTACATCACCTTGACCCCTTGACCTCCGATCTTCCTCGGACTGCATTTGATGCTACGAAGATTTGATCAGGGCGATCTCGGAGGCGTTGGACTCTGATCGTTGCTTTGATTAAATTCGTACTATTAGATCTTCAATCCGAGGCTCCGAAAGGATATCGTCTTGTCCCCTTGCCACAAAAAGAGAAAATTAACCTATAATTTGTACAAACTAATCTAAATATAGAATGATGCATGCTATGCAATATTTATAATGTTGAATGCAATTATACGCCTAAGAACACGTATAAATAGACAGTTTATGTGAAATATATGTGTTTACACCATACATCTTTTTACCGCCAAGGTGGATTCTTAGTTGGGTGTTATGCCATTCAGCCAACAATTGTCTTTAAGGTATTTGTTCTAGGGTACACATTCTATCCATGAAAGTGAAGAACACCATTATGCAGCACAAAGTCATGTGATTCACTGTTCAGCATCTTAGCTTGTATTCTCTGTAGCTTTGAATCAACGTACTGAGATTGTACCAATCAGTTATTTTGCACAATTAATTGCAATTGTTTGTCTTAAGACTGGCAATGCGTCAAGATGCACTGATCCCATATTTGGTCTCCAACAGCTAGTCTATGTCTACTAGTCCACTCTAAGACTTGTAATCTTTCCAGCAACTACGGTTGATTTTGACCAAGGGCATGAACCACCATTTTCCTGTTAGGAATCAAAAAGATATTGCTGAATTATTTTCTATTTAGGTTATTGTAATTTTTAGTAAATGTTTAGTTGTGTTTCCATGTATGCCAAGGCCCTCTCTCCATATAAAAAGAGTTAAGGTCGTTCTTTTCAAATCAATAAAGTTTATATTCTCCCCAAAATCTCAACATTTCCTTTAAAGGATGGTAAAGGATTTTGCAGTCATGATCTTTTAACATGTCCACCCATGTTACCTCATGTTTAACTCCTGTGAAAACAAATATTTCATACTTTTATGTTGGTGTGAAATTTAAATCACAATGTTTTTCTATAAAAGTAATGCCTCTGCACGTTCAATGCCACTATTCCCAAGTTGTGCTTCGGATAGTTCTTCTCAAGACTCTTAAACTGACAAGATGCATAGGCTATCATTCACCCATTCTGCATTAGCATGCAACCTAATCCTATGTGAGAGCCATCACCATGTACAACAAATCTGCCATTACTTAAGAGTGATCTTGACAGTTTCAATTCTGAAAGTTGTGTTGACAATCATTGTACCAGACAAAATAAACACCCTTCTTGGTCAAGTTTGTGAGAGGTGCCACTATTTTGAGATAGCTAGTCAAGTTGGTCATCTCAGTGAATATAATGAATATTATCCATAAACTTCGAAAATTTGGCTCAAAGAGGTTTGGAGTTAACATGTCGTCTGAAACTCTGATGTTTTGATTGGCAAAAAATGGCTACAGTATTTGAGCATTCTGTGAAGAAAATAGTGACACATCTAAGATTTGGAGATTGGGAAGTGGTTGAACCGCTTCACTCAAGATAGTTAGTTGAATGCTCTCACATGTTATCAAAGTCACGCCAGTGTAATGGCTGAGATCAAAGTATTATCCATCAATTTGTTCACTTATAAAACCCAAAGAATGCCAAATGTGAGAAGGCATGCTGAGAAAATAGTGTTGCATCTAAAGGTGAGGAAATTGAATAGTGTATAGTGTTAAAAGGTTAGTTGGACCTCTCAGCTCGAGCAAATTGGTTTTCAGTTGGATGCTGTCACATATTTCAATGTTGCCGAACAATTATGGTGAAATTTTGTAAGTAGCAATGTTGTAATTGAGCATTTGAGCTAGTATTTTTTAACTATTCTTATAGCATCTTCAGTTTAAAATTTGACAATATTTCACGAGCATTAATGTTTTGTTCTTTAGCTGTCAGTGACTACAGACAGTCACTTCAGTTCCAAAATTTGAATGATGAGAAGAGAAACATAAGCTTGGAGGTTTGTGGTTCTAAGTACAGTTACTATTTTAGTCGTTTTGGAATTTTGTTGACAAGAATGAAGTGCTACTGGAATTTTCCTTTTGTGTGATCTACAGGTAATAAGAAGTGGTAGACGATTTCAGGTTTCAATATATGATCTGGTAGTTGGTGATATTGTTCCTCTCAAAATTGGTGATCAGGTATGAACCATTCGTGGCAAACACAGGTTTATGCCTAGTGTATCACTTACATAGGTGTAACATTGTCTCGTAGGTTCCTGCTGATGGTATTCTAGTATCTGGTCATTCTCTTGCTGTAGATGAATCTAGCATGACTGGGGAAAGCAAGATTGTAATATCCCTGCACCTTCTTTTGACACAGATATTTGTTTTATAAGTGATGATAGATGGTTAATTCATTGGTGACTGCAGGTCCAGAAGGATCAGAAGAAGCCATTCTTAATGTCTGGTTGCAAGGTGGCAGATGGTTATGGTGCCATGTTGGTAATAATTCAAGATATGATCATATTTCTGTTTTATTTGGTATAGTACACATGAGAGGGTTCCTATGTGGTTTTCTTAGTGCCTCTTATCCGTTCATCTTGCTGCATTAGATAGCCGTATTTTGTTACTGGCATTTCTCCCTGTTGAATAGACAATTACTACGGTACTGTTTGTGATTGAGAGAGCAAGGTCCCTCTCACTTCCTGTCTACCTTGGCAAACTTTTATAATATTCATTTATTAACCCTGTTTTAAGTATTCACTTTGTTTCATTTTTGTTACCCAACTATAGTTCAGGTTATAATTAGCTTTATCGAGGAAGAGAACTATTGTGATGCCATTGACTTCTTAGAATTTTAATTATTAGCTCGTGATTACTTTGTTATTCAATCAATGATCACTCTACATGTTTATGGTTTGAAAAACAAACTTCATGGAGTGCAATCTTATGTCTTTTTCTTTACATTGACATGAATTTTGAGTACTGTTCAAAGTTCCCAAATTCCAGGAATCCCTCCATGGTCTTTAATCATTTTTATTTTCACCAGGTCACTGCCGTTGGTATAAATACTGAATGGGGATTGCTGATGGCCAGTATATCAGAGGACACAGGTGAAGAAACCCCTTTGCAGGTTTGTATCTGAAAGGTACGAATTTTAATGTTTTTAATTGTTATTTCTCTTACATTTCTGAGTTTATGAAAAAGGTGAGGTTGAATGGTGTGGCGACATTCATTGGAATTGTTGGGATGTCAGTTGCTCTTGCTGTTCTTGCCATACTTTGTACCAGGTTTGTTGGAATAGGTTGCTATGTTTTCGTCCATTATCTTGGCACAAGCACTAAATTCTTTTAAGCAGTCCCTGCTGCTGATCGGTTGATTAGCTGACTGCTTTTATATGTGCAAGGATTGGTAGTAGCAAAAGGGATCTTGTATATTTTTTATATTATAGCTTGGTGGCCTTTGATCCTTGGGATTTTACAGGTACTTTACTGGGCATACTAAAAATCCTGATGGAAGCCCACAATTTATAAAGGGGACAACAGGTTTTAAACAAGCCTTTAACGGAGCTATCAAGATTTTGACCATTGCTGTAGGTACCTTTACATCTTTATTTCTCAAATCTCCTACTCTTGTCACTATTAACACCATGTCGTTGTGTAGGTCACTATTGTGGTTGTTGCCGTTCCAGAAGGCCTACCATTGGCTGTTACACTCACGTAATTATTTCCATCTTGAATAGTCCAGTCCCTTTCTGTAATTTGCAAATCCTGATCCTTACATTCAGAACAAAATACTTATGCAGTCTGGCGTATTCAATGCGGAAAATGATGGCAGATAAAGCTCTGGTACTTATTTATTGTAAGCTTCAGTTGACAAATGCCCACAGTGTCCCTGTAACATGCATATGTATTGTAGGTGCGAAGGCTTTCTGCATGTGAAACCATGGGATCAGCTACCACAATCTGCAGTGATAAGACTGGAACCTTGACCTTGAACCAGGTGCCTGTTTTAAATACTGTTGATGTTGTGTTGTGCCTTAAAGAGTTTATTGTGAAAAAAGAGAGAGCCAAGAAAATAAAACATTTGATGTGTTCATGAGACAATAGATGCAAAAGTATAACTGGTGGTTTGGGTATTTTGTTAATCTTATATGCTATAATTCCTCAGATGACAATTGTTGAAACATACATTTGTGGGAAGAGGATTGATCCTCCGGAGAATACCGAGCATTTATCTTCCGCTGTTTCTGCATTATTGGTTGAAGGGATTGCTCAGAACACGACAGGAGTTGTTTTCGTGCCTGAGGCAAGTTTGTTATTTTCCTTTGTTATTACTTACATCATTCTCCATTTAAAAGTACAGTTTTGAAGGGAACGTGCTGGGTGTCCATCTTGGAAGGCTTTTTTTGAGGAGGATTTATGGATTGCTTTTGTTTTACTTATTAGAAATCCATTTGAGTTTTTCATAATATGTTTAGTGATAATGTGTTCCGAGATTAGGATTACGCCTTTTCAAGATAATGATATGACTAATTGAGATAGTTGTGCAGAGTACTTATATTAAATTTGATGGCCCCAATTATGTGATTAGATTTAATGTTGGGAACTATCTTATTTAATGGCCATGCATTTAGTGTGTTATGCAGTAGAAATGAATTGCTTTGCATTCTTGCAGAGCCTAAGTTCCATGTGGATGTCACTTTGTTCTAACCTGTATTCATTGATAATGCACTTGGCACCAGATAAGGAAGGTCATGCTTAATGGTCATTTCCAGTATTTCTTGGCTTCTCTTTCACCGTTTTGTTGGTACATTATTCACTTATTGTCAGGAACATAGGATAAAATAAGCCCCTTTCCAAAAAAAAACATAGGAGAAAATGTGTCCCTCATCTCCTCAACACCCCCCCTTCCACAAAAAAAAACATGTGCTTCTCAACATTCTCAACTTCTCCTCTCCTTTCCGTCTCTTCTCTTCCTCAAGTCAAAGTTCTCTTACAAATTTACAGTGTAGAGAGAGAATAAACAATCAGAGGAAAGAGTCTGCAGAATGTGAAGACAAGAAAATGCCATCAGTGGTCAAGAAATTTCAGTTCACTTGATTCAATCATCCAATTTTCCAACTCCTTCAACAAAACCAAGAAAAGCCCTAGAAATCAAATTTCGAGGATTTGATTCTTCGTCTCGAAATTTCAGTTCATTTGATTCAATCATCCCGTTTTCCAATGTCACTTTTCAAATGAAAAGTCCAATTCTTCAACAAAACCATGAAATACAACTGGAAAAACTTATCGGCATCCCAGGATTTCATTCTCTCATCATGGTTCGAAGGAACCAAATCACATAAGCAGTGCTTCCTTTTCGCATATTCATAACTGATGATTTACTTGATTACTTCTATCAAATATTTAGAAGGAATGAGAATAAAATATTTTTTTGTTGCTTCCATGAAATATATGATTTTCCAGCCATTGCTGATATTTTTTCAGGCTTGTGGTGTTTTGTCAGCCTCTTTGTTTGAGTAGGTTCACCATTTCAGCTGGCACTTTTGTTAGGTAGGGTGTCATGGCTGTACAGTTTGTGGCCAATCTTCTACTTCATAGGTTCACCGTCATGTCTCCATGACTTGCAGCTCAACCATGGAAAATCTCACAGTTGAGCTGCCAGGCTGTGTAATGGAACCTAAATGGGGCTCAGACTGTATTGCACAAGATTTTTAGATAGCAGATATACTTATATGCTCTTTGCTAAGAACCATTTTTGCAGTTTATGATTTTGTTTTTTCAAGTTTCCTAGGCAAATATGAACTGAAATGGGGTTCAGTATGGTACAAGATATCTAGATAGAAGATGTATTTATATGCTCTTTGCCATTATCTTGTACTTGGTTATTTTGAAGCACCAATTTTAAATTTCCATTTTACTTTCTTGAGGGGCATTAATTTCCATTTGCAGGATGGACCTGTTGAGTTAACTGGCTCACCTACTGAAAAGGCTATCCTATCTTGGGGTGTCAAGGCATGTAGGAATGAACTTGGTGCTCCTAACTTCTTTGGTATAGTTTATTCTCTAATATGAACTGTGCCTTAAACAGGTGGGGATGATGTTTGACGATGTGCGATCCAAATCTTCTATACTGCATGTGTTTCCATTCAATTCAGAAAAGAAACGTGGTGGGGTTGCTGTGCTGGTAACTTCTTTTACCTGCTCTGGTCATTAACTAAGTATTTTTGTTGAAAAGAACTAAGTATTTCTGTATTTCTTAAATAATAAAAGATAAAAACTGATTGAAGCCTAGAACCCACTCAAATTGTCTTACAGTTGATTGATTCACTTTTGATCAAATGGATCAGTGTTTCAAAACTTCTCCTCAAAAGAAAAAAAATTCTTGAATAAAGCCTAAAATGCGCAAAGACATGAATGATAAAGACTGATTATACATTGGGCAGATCTTGAGTACTAAAAAAATGCCATACAGTCAACGGCTTAAAACAGTTGGTATTATTGATTGATAAATGAATGAAGGAATGTGCATGTGAAGGCAATTCATGTCTGCACTCTGTGAGCAACCAAGGTTTTAAAAAACGCGGGACAGTTTTGAAGCGATTTGCCTTCACCAAGGTGAGGCGTAAGCCTCAAGTTTAGGATAGAAAATAAGGAAAAATGACATGATAAATATTTTTTAAGTGCTAATAATGGAAAAACAATGTAACTAACACATTGTTAGCCTTGCTCCAATCGTGCAATACCCTTTTTTTGACTAGAGAGAGACTTAGCCTTGCTCCAATCATGAAATACCCTTTTTTTGACTAGAGAGAGACTAGCGAGGCTACTGTTCAACCTGCACAACAGTAGCCCACATAGAGACTAGTAAAATAAACTGAGAGAGAGAGGAAGAGCTAGACCTAGCGATGACTGGCGATGAGCTTCAATGATGGACTGGTGAGGGACTGGCGAGGGATTGGCGATGGATCAGCAAGACTTGTGATGGACCAGTGATGTGCTCCAAGCCTCCAACTGTGTCACAATGATGCAATGTAGGGAGGAGGCGATGAGCTTTCAAGTTTGTTGATGGGATTTAGGGCTTTTTAGGGCTAGAGGAGTATCTAGATTGGGGTTATACCAAATATTATGTCATTAGAATGGTAATGTGACTTGCACATGACCGGATTAAGGGGTTTGCAACAGAGGCAACGTCTCAATTTAGCCCTAGCGCCTCACTGCCACCTCGACAAGTAGAGGTGCTCGCCTCACTGCTATGGCCTGAGGCTACCACCTCGAGGGGAAGTAGCTGTGCCTCACCTCAAGGCACATTTTTAAAAACAATGTGAGCAACAAGTAAATCCAAGATGAACTTGCCCTCAATAATAAGATTAAAACTAGACAACCAGTGGATTTCTCTAGGATGATATGACCAAGATAGGGATAGAAGAGGTCAAAAAGGGCCTCTCTATAGTAGGACTGCAAAGAGATTGATCCATGTAGAGGTAGGGTCTTGGGACTTTAGAGGTATAATGATTATGGACAGGGCTAGTAGACAGTTGTACATGGATAGTCGGAGACAGCTGTAGTGCATAGGTTAAAGTTGAAATAACTATGGATATATGTTTATAATCATTACACAAGAAAAGCTTTTTTTATTTGTTATGAACATCATCAACGGTTGTTTTCATGAATTTGTTTTGCTAGTAAGATCATCAATAATCAAATGGCTCTGTATGACATTACTCTTGTTTACAATTATTCAGTTGAATCCATGTTGCTTTTTGGCTTTTATAGGCAGATTCTGAAGTTCATGTGCATTGGAAGGGAGCTGCAGAGATTGTTTTGGCATCATGCACTAACTGGATTGATGCCACAGGTGTTGTGCAGCCACTGGATTCAGTCAAGGTCTATCAACCTCCCTCCGTCTATCTATTCGAAAAACAAGGAAACTGTTCAGCATTTTTTGTTCTTTGCAAAATGTAGTTTCTTTTTGTATTTTCTGTGCTTATCTCTGGAACCTGCAGACACTATTTTTGATGCATGATGCACTTCTTCAGTCTTTTCGTTTTATTTTTTTCCAGGTTTATAACGTATTCAAATAAAACAATACAGCTTATGATGAATTCTCTTTAAGGGTGAAGAGTGACTGTTGTGCTGTAAACCTTGTTTTTAATTTCTGAAATTTTCTTCTGGAAGCTAAATACTTTTTGATGTCATGGATAATCTCATTTCTGTCAAGAATGACTTTCTGAAATGCATGGTTCACATGATTGTTAATTTATTGGAAGGCCTCACAAACTTATTTTCAGGCTATTCAATTTAAGAAAAACATTGAAGATATGGCTGCAAACAGCTTGCGCTGTGTTGCTTTTGCCTATAGACCTTACAGTATGGAGAATGTTCCTGATGAGGACCAGAGGGCTCAGTGGGTGCTACCTGAGGACAACCTTGTCCTTCTTGGTATAGTGGGTATAAAGGTAAAAAGATACAATTTTTCGATGTGCATAATACAAACTTTTCTATGGATTATAAATCGATAATGCCAGCTGTTTTACTACATGTTGCTATCATTTCTTATTCTTAGTCCTTTTGACTTTGTTTTGTGTGCGAACTTCTTTATTGTGCTTGAGGTTGAATCGGGTATGATGTGTGTGGCATACATCACAGAAAAATGGCTTCTGCGTAGAATTAGCAAAATTATTAGAGGCAGACCGGCAACCATGGACCCTTGGGAACTCTTCAGAAGTTGCACAGTTGCTTATAACTGGAAAATGGTTAACATGGTTCTCGTGTAGGTGAAACCTGCAAGCTAAATGTAACATAAGATGTCAGGCTAAACATGTATGTATTTACAGATGCTTATATGGATCTAAATGCACAACCCATATATCCAGCAACCCAAAACATATAATCTCTGTGCACTGTCAACCACGTGTAGTGCTAAAGTATTATAAACCTATTGTAAAATATACCTCTAAAAAGGCCTATTAGTAAACAGAAAAGACCAGATCATTGTTTCGCTACACACAAGCAGGTACTTACAAGTATATTGGGAGGCATGAATGAAAACTTTGCTTTTATTGGGCCAATAGTAGTGAGTCATGAAGACAACTGTAACACTTACTATGGAAATAATAAAGTTGCATAACATAAATTGTGAAGTAGCAGGAAACCCTGGCAAAAGGCACCCATTGCATCCCAGTCTTTATAAACTGTGTTGAGACTGCAGAGATGTTTTGAAAGCTGAGATACCAAAGAGAATGGGGCAACAGTCATGTAGAACTTAAGCAGAATCACCACTGAAGCTGGGAAATGATGTTGTTGACTGTTGGAAAAGAATTAGATGTCTTATTCTCGAAGAAAACCTTAGCTCTCTTTATATAGAGAGAGGTTATTGGGTAAAATATAGGGAAGATCCAACAAAAAATAATAATTAACAAAACTGCTCATGTAACGCTTCTCCTCAAGCTAGAGCAGATATATCAAGCATGCCTAGCATGGTACATAAATAATCATGGTGTTTCCATGGGAGTGCCTTTGTAAAGATGTCTGTAACCTGCTGCTCGGAAGTAGTAATAGGGGTGCAAATCTTCCCTGTGGTGATCATGTCTCTAACAAAATAGTAGTCCACCTCAACATGCTTGGTGTGCTTGTGGAAGACAAGATTGTATGGTATGAACGTGGCTGACCGATTGCCACAAAACATAGGTACAGGAACTTGGATCTCCAAATCAGCCAAGAAGTGTATGAATGACATAACCTCGCAAGCACTATGAGCCATGGCACAGTACTCAACCTCTGCACTGGATCTGGCAACTACTGTATGCTTCTTCCTCCTTCAAGTAACAAGATTAGTACTAAGAAAGATGGCATAGCCTGTAGTAGATGTCCTATCCTCCATAGACTGTGCATAGTTTGCACCAGAACATGAATGCAGATCCACATGCCCATGGTTCTTCATATCGAGGCCTCTACTAGGATTTCTCTTAAGATGTTTAAGGATTAGACAGACAACCTGTCAATGACTTTAGCGAGGATTCGCCATGAACTAACTCACTTTGTTAACTGCAAAGTTGATGTTAGGTCCGGTAACAATAACATAAAGTAACTTGCCAATAATGGATCATCTTTCTCACTTAGTCACCCTTGTGACTCCACTGAAATAAAAGATGGCTTCGCATTAAGCTGGCCAGTTTCCTCATTGAGTTTCATAACATACTTCCTCTGTGAAGGAACCATTCCAAAAGTCCTGGTAACTTCAATGCCCAGAAAATACCTAAGAATGCCCAAGTCTTTAGTAACAAAGGTAGTCTGCAACATGCCCTTGGTCTCCTGAATCCTAGTTGCATCATCACCAGTAGCCTTATCATCAACATAGAATGCCAGAATGACAACCCTTAACATCATGTGCCTCACAAAGAAAGAATGATTAGAGGTAGATTGAAAAAACCCAATCTTCTGAATTTCCCCACTGAGCCTCTTGAACCATACTCTCGGACTCTACTTCAGGCCATATTTAGCCTTCCATTGATGACAGACCTTCGCCTCCTCAACCATGTAGCCTGGTGGTTGGGTCATGTAAATCTCTTCCTGCAGGTCTTCGTATAGGAAGACATTCTTTACATCAAGCTGATACAAGAGCCACTCCTTGTCAATTGCCATAGAAAGAATAACGTAAAAAGAGTTGAGGTGGGCCACTGGAGAGAACATGTCAAAATAATCAACTCCGTATGTCTGAGTGTAGCCCCTTAGTACTAATCTGGCCTTCAATTTCTCAACAGTCTTGAGTAGTATAAACCCATTGGTAATCAACAACAATAGCCTCATCAAGGAGATCAGTCAACTCCCAAGTGCCTCATGCAGTAAGAGCTGTCATCTCATCATCCATGGCCTTCCGCCAACCTGGATCCTATGCAACCTCATAATAGTTCTACCATGGCAAATAAAGCTATGGAAATACTCTATAAAGTAGGGCTATGATGATCAACAATAGTATAATGTGAAATGAGGTGTAAGGTACAACTTCTTATTGCCTTTCATAAAGCAATGAGCAAGTCCTCCGGTTGTTGAGTGGAAGGAGTATTCAGGTCAGATGTTGATTGGGAAGATAGATCACATGGTCTCTCCTCGAAAACATCAATCTACATGGATGGCAAGGGAATAGAGACAGGGTCCTTATGACGACGCTAATAAGTATGGATAACTCAACCAAGAGAAAAGCCTTGACCTTCTCAAAGAAAGAAGCATTAGTTGACACATAATATCAGCTTTAACAGGGTCAAAACATCAATACCCTTTTTGAGATCTAGAGTATCCCAGAAAAAAAACATTTGACTAACCAAGGGGAAAGCTTATTAGCAACCCCAAGCAAATGGACAAAGCACATACAACCAAAAATCCACAGTGGTAAGGCAAATATACTGGCATCAAGCTGAAGAACCAAGAAAGTTGTCTCCCCATTAAGAATCGAAGAGGGGACCTTATTAATAAGATAAGTGGCAGTGAGGACAACCTTTCCCAAAAATGCTTAGGAATTTTCAAAGTGATTAGCAAGGTACGAGTCATGTCAAGAATACGGTGAAGTTTGTGTTTAGCAATGCCATTTTGTTGGGATTCGGGAAGTATAGTCATAAGAAGTTTGGTGAATGGTGCCATTTTTAACCAAAAATTCTTGAACATCGTTTTGCATAAACTCAAGTGTATTATCATTGCGGAAAATTTTAATACTCATGGAATAAAAATTCCGAACGTCATTAAAAAATTTGGGAATTATAATGCTTATCTGTAACTGATCTTTTAAGAAAAATACCCAAGAAAGACGACTATAATCATCCACAAAAGTCATAAAAATTGAAAACAGACTGGTGACTTATTTGACAAAGACCCTGAATATCACAATGGACTAAAGAAAATGGAGACAGACTCCTTTTGTTTTCTCTAGAAGGGAAAGACACCCAACGATGCTTTTCAAGGTAGCAGGCTTCAGTACCTCGTAATTATAAGGATCTGGATCCCTTAGCCACTGTCTCGGATTCGGTGACCTTCAGTGGTTGCTCCTTATGCAAGGTTTTGCCCATGCACGTGATCTAGACCTGGTTTATCTCTACTTTGTGTATGCACGCTTCTGTGCACGAAAACGTGCATTCTTGACTGTCTATTGCTGCTACTTCTGCTAAAGCCGCTTATTGTCTACTATTGTTGCTACTATTGGTACAACCATTTACTGTCCACGTGATGATGGTGGTAACTAGTGAGGGATCTGAGCAATGGTCCTCATTTCCCACTCTTGACTATCTACCTATTGGCATTGTTGCTTGGGAACATTTCCTCATCTGCTTCTGCTACCACTACTATAGCCTAGTACCATCTCCTATTGCCGCTACTATTACTACAACCTACTACTATTGTTTGTGACCTCTACTTCTGCTATAGTCATGTACCACTTGTTACTGCTGCTATTTTTGCTGTTGCTTGGGATCATCTCCCATACTACCACTGCCTGGGATTGTCTCCTATACTATTACTGCTTGGGATTGTCTTCTATTCTATTACTGCTTGAGATTGTCTCTCATCTGTTGCTACTACTACTACTATAGCCTATTACTTACTACTACTGTCGCTACTTTTACTACAATTGAGATCATCTCTCAACTACTGCTACTACTGGTTAGGATCGTCTCCCGCCTTTGTCTACTACTTGATGCTACTTGGGATTATCTCTTATTACCTAACTGCTATTGCGCTATGTCTATTGTGATTGCTACTACTGCTACGGCCGCTCCTGCTCCTTTAGTCTATTGCTTGCTCCTTCGAATGTCTAGATAATGGGGAGTTAACTTTTGTTTCTTGTAACAAGTTATGCGTTGCATGCTCCAACTTGAGGGGGTGGGGGTGTTAAAGAAAATTAGGAAATAGTATTTAGAATTATCTTTTCCTTGCTTGAGTACATTCCATTTTTTGTTTCTTTCCAAAATCATAAAGATATGTTTTAGGTAGTTAGAGATTAATTAGATTAGATTTGATTGTATTATGATTACATTTAAGAATGACCCTCTCTATATAAAGGGACCAACTATTTTTGTTTTTTGAGATTGATAATAATATTTCCTATTCTTCAAATCTCCAACAATATATATATATATATAGGAAAAGTATCTTTTGAGCATTGTGCTCAAAAGATACAAAATAAACACAAGATCCTATCTGTTGATCAATGATTGACATGTTCAATTTTTTTTTGCTTGCATATTATGCAAAAACTGTATTACAAGTTATCTAGCGTGTATTACAAGTTACTTAAACAAGTAATATTGTATTACAAGTGAAGTAATAATTGTAATACAAGTTACTTTTGTTAGTTCAACCACTCATATATAATATTTTGATGATTTTACAAAATGTAGAAAATGAAATAATAAATAAAGCGTAGCATATTGTTTTCTCTCTATAATAACATATTTGCAGGATTTCAAAAAGCTTTCCAAGACGGGAGATTAAAAGCGTGAAGACGAGTAGCATAAGTATTAGGTCTTAGGCTTTTTTCATGTAAACTTTCAAAGGTTGTAATTTTCATCTTATTTGAGTCTAGAAATATTGTAAAGAGCCCCCAAACATAACCTATAAATAGCTAACTTAGGCTATCTACACTTAGGATAAATTAGAAACAAAAACCCAACTCTTATACTTTTATCAGACGTCCAGGACAAAGTCAAGACGTCTGATTTTCCACCATAAGACGTCTGACATGTGTATCAGACGTCTAATTTCAAATATTTCTGCCTTTGTTCATCTCCTCATAAACATCAGTCGAAGGACTTCACTTTCAGACGTCGATAACCGTTCACAGACGTCTGATTATTTACCCAGACGTCCTCATACTAACCGTTAGACTTTTTGTAGGCAAAAACAATTTCAAGACGTCTTGACACACTTACAGACGTCTGCCTTTGAACCGTTGGCCATGATTTTCTGTGCGTATCTGTCTACGGCCACATAATCTTTTGGCAGAAGCAGGAAGGAAGAGTATTTAGGTTTCCAGACGTCTGTTAATGTCCTCAGACGTCCGTAACGACGTCTGATCCTCTAAACCTAGAACCCTGTTTGGATCCGATGATAACAGGAACGAATGCACCATTCATTAGACGTCCAGTAAACTAATCAGACGTCTTATGACATAATATCAGACGTCCTTCTTTTGATCCAATAGAGTCCGTTAAGGATGTCCTGCAAGATTAGACGACCATAGTAAAAATCAGACGTCCTGTAAGACGTCTGATCATATAATTAGACGTCTGATGTTGCTGTCAGAATCATCATTACCCTGATTTTGTGTGGATTTCGTCCTAAACTCTTGGGATTTGTCTCCAACGGCTAGAAGAGCTCTCCCAAGTGCTCTTGAATGTTCCAAACTTGCCTATAAATAGACTACAACTCTTCTTTGGCAAAACACACCTCTTGAGATACAATTCCATTAGAAAAATCTCTTGCTCACTACTCTAAGCTCCATCTTGCCCTTGTGCTGTGCTAATACTCTGATCAAAGGGCAAATCCATACTCCCGGCTCGCTCCGTTCTGCAAATCATCAGGGAGTTCTTTTCATGCTTAGTAGATAAGAAAGCAACTAAATTATTGGGGTGCTCTATAGGTGTTATTTTTACTTGTTAATTTCTGTATTTTGGGTATCCGGCCTGTCGGGTCCCCGTCTCTTCATTTTGAAGAGAGAAACCTCCGTTTAGGGATCGGAGGTGGGAATTGTAATTGAGGTACACTACCCTCGTTTAAGTAGTGTGGTTAGTGGATTGATCACCTTGTGATCGAAAATCCTAAGTCAAGAGATTGGCTTAGGTGGTGGTTTTCACCCATCTTGGGTTTCCACCTAAAAATAATTGAGTATATTGTGTGATTGAATTTGTTGTATTACAATACTATATAATTTCACTATTCACCCCCCCTCTAGTGCAATTTCATTTGGTATCAGAGCAGGTTTTCCGCCTACAGGAGTAACATCCGCGGAAAGATCACATGGAGGGGAAGGTCATTTCCACAAGCATATTGGAGGGGCAATCCACCACTCGACCACCACTCTTCGAAGGAACCAACTACACTTACTGGAAGCTGAGAATGAAGATGTGGCTTCAAGCCAACGATTTCTCCATTTGGGAGAAATGCGAATCCGCATACGTCATTCCCGAGAAACCAGAAACTGGTTACACAGTGGAGCAAATCCATCACCTTGGACTGAATGCCAAGGCAATGAACTCACTCTACTGCGCTCTCAGCTCGGAGGAATTCAACCGCATCAGCCAATTCGAAACCGCCCACGAGAACTGGAGAACCTTGGAGGTTACTCACGAAGGTACATCTAAAGTTAAATCCTCAAAGATAAACTTGTTATCGCAGGAATTCGAAGCTTTCTCTATGAAGGAGAATGAAAGACTTGGGGACATGTACACCCGATTCACGTTAATCGTGAATAACCTCAAGTCTTTAGGAAAGACATTTATAAAGGGGGAGCTTCAAGGGAAGCTCCTTTGCTCCCTTGGACCTGAGTGGGAGCAAAAGGTAACGGCAATAGAAGAAGCCAACCAAGTAGAGGATCTAGACATGGAAAATCTACTTGGGAATCTCATGGCTTACGAATCAAAAATGGAGCAAAAGAAGAAATCAATCTCATTGGAGCCAAAGAAGAAGACCTTAGCCTTCAAAGCTACTTCGGATGATGAGGTAAGTACCGATGACGAAGAATTTGTTTTATTAGCTAAAAAGTTTAAAAAGTTTCTCAGAAATAGAAGAGAGATCAAGGGAAGGAAAAGAGAAGAAGATCCTCTAATTTGCTATAATTGCAAAAAGAGAGGTCACATAAGGAAAGATTGTCCCTTACTCAAAAGGGATGATGAGAAGAAACCCAAGAAGCCTTCTGACTACAAGAAGATCTCCAAACCGAAAGGATTCAAGAAGAAGGCGTTTCAAGCAACGTGGGATGACTCCACCTCCGAAGAAGAAGAGGAGGAGGAAACAAATGAAGAAACGGCATGCTTGGGACTAATGGCACAAATGATGGTTCCGAGTCTGAATCTGAGGAACCTGAGGTAAACCCCTACTCTTTGGATGAATTACAAGATGCCTTTGATTCATTATATATAGATCTTAAGAAAACTAAAACCCAAAGCAAGGCTTTAAAAGAAGAAAAGTTAGAAAATAAGAGATTAATCAATGATCTTGAAGAAAAGAATCTAATTCTTACAAAAGAAACCACTGCTTTAAATATGCAAATAAGAAATCTAATGATTGAGAAAGAGTCATTAACAAATGATTTGTATACAACAATGAGTGAACAAAAATTTTTAGATAGAGAAGAATTACTCGACAAAATCCATGTGCTTGAAAAATCAAACTCTTTTAAAAAGGATGAAAATGGCTTACTTAGAGTAGAGATTAGGGCATTAGAAGATAAACTAGATATAATGAAAATAGAGATAAATCATCTCAAAGAAAAGTCAAACCAACTTCTTGAGGACCTAGCCAAATTTACAAAGGGGAAAGATAACTTGGACAACTCATTGCCCATCAAAAACCTTCCTCAAGTAAATTTGGATTAGGCTTTTATGAGCCTAGTCAAAGTGAGCCGAAAAAGGACCCTCCTCTAAAGGAGAACACTAACAAATACGGATCCACTTTACAATGGATACCGAAAAGACAACTCTCACTTTGTTTTGTAGGGATGAAAGGACATCATAATATCAAAAATTGGATATACAAAATGAAGGATGGACGACTCAAATTAGAAAGACCTATAGAAACACCAAGTCACCATCGAAGATCTTTTGTAGGAGGAAGAAGGTCTACAAGGAGGAAGACAAGGAAACCTCTACCACCAAGGAGGCCGATGGGTGATGGACTCCGGATGCTCCAAACATATGACAGGAGACAAGCGCCTATTTTTGGACCTCCAACCTACGGATGGAGGAACAGTTACATTTGGCAACAACCACAAGGGTCATATTATTGGCCTTGGTAAAATAGGTAACCCTCTCTCTCCCATCTCAAATGTTTCTCTAGTTAAAGGACTAAAACATAATCTTTTAAGTGTAAGTCAAATATGTGATAAGGGTTTTAAAGTAGTGTTTACTTCTAAAATGTTTGAAATTATGCATGCATTAACCAATGAAACCCTTCTTAAGGGAACTAGATTTAAAGACATTTATGTCGTAGAATTTGATAAAAATGGCACTTATGAATGTCTTATAGCAAATGATGAGTTAAGTATATGGCATAAAAGACTAGGACATGTTCATATGAAGCTGGTTCAAAAATTAGCTAAACATGAACTAGTCCGAGGTCTTCCTAAAAGAAAATTTTTAAATGAGCTTATTTGTGATTCATGTAAATTAGGTAAGATTATAAAATCTAGTTTTAAAAGCAAAGAAGTTATATCCACATCAAGACCTTTAGAACTACTTCACCTAGATCTGTTTGGACCAACAAAATATGAGAGCCTCAGTGGATGCAAATATTGCCTTGTAATTGTAGATGATTTTTCGAGGTTTTCATGGGTCTCCTTCTTGAGATCTAAAGGAGTGTTTTCCGTCTTTTCTATTTTTTGTAGGAAAATTCAAACTGAAAAAGGCTACCAAATCACTCGTATCCGTAGTGATCATGGGGGTGAGTTTGAAAATTCCTTGTTTGATGATTTTTGTCAAGAGCATGGTATTGCTCATGAGTTCTCTTTTCCTCGAACACCTCAACAAAATGGGGTGGTTGAGAGAAAGAACCGTACTCTTCAAGAGTGTGCTCGAACATTGCTCATAGACTCGGGGTTACCGAAGTACTTTTGGGCTGAGGCGGTTAACACGGCTTGTTACGTGTTAAATCGCACCTTAATTCGATCCGGATTGCGAAAAACTTATTTTGAACTATACTATGGGAAAATACCCAAAATTAGTTATTTTAAAGTTTTTGGATGTCGATGTTTTGTCTTGAATACCCGCTCTAATTTAGATAAATTTGATGCCAAAGGTGAAGAAGCCATCTTTATTGGTTACTCCTCACGTAGTAAGGCATATCGGGTTTTTAACAAGACCACATTAATAGTGGAGGAAGCCCTTCATGTCTCCTTCGATGAATCTCCTCATTCCTCCATTGACCGAGTCAATATGGATGATGAAGATGATTCTACTATTGATGTGTCTAACATTCCAAACTCCAATATCCATAATCTTCCAAAAGATTGGATATATCAAAGGGATCATCCCGAAAGTCAAGTCATTGGAAGTGTTTCTGATGGCGTTAAAACCCGATCTCGTTTTAGTTGCACCTTTGGTCTCTCCGCCTTTGTATCTCAAGTTGAACCGAAGAGTGTCGAGGAAGCATGCTCCTAAGAAACTTGGATGATGGCCATGCAGGAGGAACTCAACCAATTCCAAAGGAATGAAGTTTGGGATCTAGTACCTAAGCCTGAAGGGCAAACGGTAATAGGTACCAAATGGGTATTCCGGAACAAGTTGAATGAATCCGGTATAGTTATTCGAAATAAGGCTCGGTTGGTAGCACAAGGGTACAACCAAGAAGAAGGAATTGATTTTGATGAGACCTACGCTCCCGTAGCTCGACTCGAATCAATTCGCATGTTTCTTGCTTATGCCGCCTTTCTTGGCTTTAAACTCTTTCAAATGGACGTTAAGAGCGCGTTTCTTAACGGATTCATTAAGGAGGAAGTTTTTGTAAAACAACCTCCTGGTTTTGAGTCTCATGATAAGCCTCATTTTGTCTAAAAATTAAACAAGGCACTATATGGTCTAAAGCAAGCTCCTAGAGCTTGGTATGAAAGGCTCAAAGACTACTTGTTAAATGCAAAATTCTCTATAGGGGAAGCTGATTCCACATTATTCATTAAAAGAAAAGGAAAAGACATTTTATTAGTTCAAATATATGTAGATGATATTATATTTGGTGCTACTAATGAATCTATGTGTAGAAAGTTTTCAGAAATTATGCAGGAAGAATTCGAAATGAGTTTGATGGGTGAACTCAAGTTTTTCTTGGGCTTGCAAATCACTCAGCTCGAAATTGGAACCTTTGTGTGTCAATCTAAATACACAAAGGAGATGTTGAAGAGATTTGATATGAACAAAAGTAAAGGGAAGAACACTCCTATGAGTGTCACAACTTCCTTAGACTTGGACGAATCAGGTACGCCCATAGATCAAAAGCTCTATCGTAGCATGATTGGATCTTTACTGTATTTAACTTCCAGTAGACCTGATATTTTGTTTAGTACCTGCTTATGCGCTAGGTTTCAATCAAATCCTAAACAATCACACCTAAATGCTGTAAAACGAATATTTAGATATCTAGTTGACACATCTGATTATGGCTTATTCTACCCTAGGAGTCCACAATTCAACTTAGTTACATATAGCGATGCGGACTACGCAGGTAGCCGCACTGATAGGAAGAGTACTAGTGGGACGTGCCAATTCTTAGGCGAATCACTAGTCTCTTGGTTCTCAAAGAAACAATCTAGTGTAGCTTTATCAACTACAGAAGCTGAATACATAGCCGCTGCACTAGCATGTTCCCAAGTGCTTTGGATGAAAAGTACTTTGAAGGATTTTAACTTGATATTTAATAAGATAAAAATATTATGTGACAATACTAGTGCTATCAACCTCTCGAAAAATCCCGTACATCACTCTCGCACAAAACATATTGATGTTCGACATCACTTCCTGAGAGACAATGTACTTAAGGGAGAAATCGAAGTTGAATTCATTTGTACTGAACTGCAATTAGCTGATATTTTCACTAAACCTTTGAATTATGATCGCTTTAATTATATACGTAGGAAACTAGGCATATGTAAGCTAAGTGATATTTGAAGAATTTAGTGATTTAATGGAACCTCTTTTGTCATGAGCATAGATTGAACCTTGATTTCACTAAGCCTTCATTCAAACATCCAAATGCACACTCTGTCCAATCTCAGACGTTTGATTAAATAATCAGACGTCTTATACATTAAAATTCGTCGTCTAAACATCTGGGACAGACGACGATTTTATATAACAAAACAGTCATATCAGACGTCTGGTACACCACACAGACGTCTGAAATGTCGTCCAAATGTGTTGACAGACGTCTATCTCGGAGACAGAACATGTACTGCCTGTCGGACGTCTGAATATGTGGTTAGACGTCGTAGGGATCGTCTGACAGGAAAAGCGGACGACCCTGTAACTTTAAACGAAAATCCAGGAAGGTCTGTCTACAGAAATCGGACGTCTAATATTAAATTTAGACGTCTTCATTGCCATCTGAGTAAGAAATCAGACGACAACCTGGAGAATAAATCTTTTTGCTGGGGAGGATTCCTGCAGAAATCAGACGTCTATATTAGAATTAGTCGTCTGATTATTCGTCTGATGAATAAAACAGACGTCTCCCTGAAATGGGCTAAAATCCCTCTGGCAAATCCCGACGTCTGACATCGTTGACAGACGTCTGATCGGGGAAAAATCTGCGCGTCGCGGCTTTTCTCTGGACGGTTTGAAATGCAAATCTCCCCAACTTCAGGGGGAGACTTGCTCCGTGACCTTGGGATATAAGATCCCCTTCGCAAAGGTCCCACTCTCCTGTCCAAAATCCCTACCCCACACAAGATCTGCGCGCCGCTCTCCCCCACACCCGACGGCCCACAGCAGCAGTTGGCGAAGTTCTGCTCGCAGCCAGACGACCGTCGCGCCTCTTCGACGACTGACGGAACTGCTGCTCCTCTGCGCGCGTCCTCCCTGCCTCTCGACCGCGCATTTGGAGGCTTCCCTCCTCCCGTGGGTATATCCTCTCCACTCCTAGGGTGCCTCCATGATCTTTTACCCACGACCTTGCAGCATCCTGTAGCATTTAGTTCTCCTTCTTGATTCACTTGACCTACATGTGCATTTCATATCATTATCAGCCTTAGAACCCTAACCCTTGGTCAAGAAAACCCTGTTAGCCCTAGCTGCATCTTCCATGGCAAGGGTATTACCTCATGAGGATCAAGCCGACATTTTAGTGGCTTGCATCCAAAGGTATATTGCCACAACTACATGGCAGGTTGTATTGCCTCAAGGCATACTGCCACATATTTTTTCATGATGATTGCAGTGTTTGAAACTATGTTTTGGGTGAATGCTGTTTGGTTGAATGGTTGTTTCTTTTTTGCAGGTATTCTATCCTCAACGCACCACTCATTTTTCATAAACCTAACCACCCATTCCACCAAATATGCCTCCCCGTAGGAAGCAAGTTGAGGGATCTTCCAGTTCCTCTTCCACTTATTTGGCAGATCAATTGCGGGGTGACATCGCTAGGCAGCGATTTCGTCGTTTCGCGAATGCCAAAGTTAAATGCCCTCGTTTTATTGTTTGGAATGATTTTGCCCATTTGAACCTTCGGGAACACTTCCAAACTCTCCATCTTTTCCAATATTTTGACCGTCAATTCCACTCCGGCATTGGAACTCTTGGTGTGTTCCCTGATCTTTGCCGTCTCTTTTATGCCAACATCGTTGAGGACTACAGCAACGATGAACTTGAACTCCATACCCGCCTATTTGGTCGCGAAATACACATCACATCCGAAACTATCTCCGACCTTCTAGCCATCCCCAATGAGGGAAATGATTTCAATGACATTCTGAGGCAATACGACCCAGAAATCATCAATCAAGAGTTAGTTCTCCCAGAAAAATATGTTGAAAACCTTGGCACTCTACTGTGCAAAAATCTCAAACCCCTTCCACGTCTACTCTCTCGCATTTTTGGGTGGGACCTCCTAAACAAATCGGGAGGTTTTGATTACGTCTCGCGCCAACACAAGGCGCTCCTTTTTGCGGCCGTTCGTCATATTCCTTTCAATTATTGCCGCCTCATTGTTCGCGTCATGAATGAGGACCATGGGGCATCACTTCCGTTTGGGTCTATTCTATCCAAAATCTTTTCATCCCATCGGATTTCCATAACTGACCAAGCAGTTGACAAGAAAATTGAGCCTTACAACCGGGCCACAGCCGCCAAGATGCATATACTTAGAGAACATCTTGAGCCCACCGACGAACCCATGGAAGAAGAGCCCCTTCCACCCTTTCCAGACTTCCATGAACCACGGCCCCTTCAAATAGAAGCTCCCCGCTCGAGCTTTGATGAAGCATGGGATCCAGCCACAGATTCCCTCTCCTCCGGCATCTCCCTCCTGCTGCGTCGAACCGGCGAGATGTACACCTACATGGGAAGCATGCGACGCGACATCGACGAACTTAGATCAGATGTTCAAAATTTGCAGATAGGACAAGGACCCGCTCGTCGCCGCCGCCGCCAAGATCAAGAAGAATAGTTTTAGTGCTTCTATTTTTCTATCTTTTATTCTAAGTTTGTATTAAGGGGCCTTGACCCTGTACTTAATATTTTTGGGAACAAATAGCTAGTCCATGCTTAAATATTTCTATTCCTAATCAATTTTCCTTAATGCCTTGTCATCTTTTAAACATGCAATTTTAGTCACGCACTCTACTTTGTAGATATCACTCTTGTAGTTTGGATTTTGACTCCCTTTAAACAACCCGTCATGATGATATTCAAAAAGGGGGAGAAGAATGTAGGTAAGAAATTAAGGAATAATATAAAAACAACCTTCTTAAATAGATAAAGGCTATCAAGTACAACCTTTAGGGGGAGGAAAGAGGAACCTACAGCTATATTTTGAAAATCATCAAAAAGGGGGAGATTGTTAGTTCAACCACTCATATATAATATTTTGATGATTTTACAAAATGTAGAAAATGAAATAATAAATAAAGCGTAGCATATTGTTTTCTCTCTATAATAACATATTTGCAGGATTTCAAAAAGCTTTCCAAGACGGGAGATTAAAAGCGTGAAGACGAGTAGCATAAGTATTAGGTCTTAGGCTTTTTTCATGTAAACTTTCAAAGGTTGTAATTTTCATCTTATTTGAGTCTAAAAATATTGTAAAGAGCCCCCAAACATAACCTATAAATAGCTAACTTAGGCTCTCTACACTTAGGATAAATTAGAAACAAAAACCCAACTCTTATACTTTTATCAGACGTCCAGGACAAAGTCAAGACGTCTGATTTTCCACCATAAGACGTCTGACATGTGTATCAGACGTCTAATTTCAAATATTTCTGCCTTTGTTCATCTCCTCATAAACATCAGTCGAAGGACTTCACTTTCAGACGTCGATAACCGTTCACAGACGTCTGATTATTTACCCAGACGTCCTCATACTAACCGTTAGACTTTTTGTAGGCAAAAACAATTTCAAGACGTCTTGACACACTTACAGACGTCTGCCTTTGAACCGTTGGCCATGATTTTCTGTGCGTATCTGTCTACGGCCACATAATCTTTTGGCAGAAGCAGGAAGGAAGAGTATTTAGGTTTCCAGACGTCTGTTAATGTCCTCAGACGTCCGTAACGACGTCTGATCCTCTAAACCTAGAACCCTGTTTGGATCCGATGATAACAGGAACGAATGCACCATTCATTAGACGTCCAGTAAACTAATCAGACGTCTTATGACATAATATCAGACGTCCTTCTTTTGATCCAATAGAGTCCGTTAAGGATGTCCTGCAAGATTAGACGACCATAGTAAAAATCAGACGTCCTGTAAGACGTCTGATCATATAATTAGACGTCTGATGTTGCTGTCAGAATCATCATTACCCTGATTTTGTGTGGATTTCGTCCTAAACTCTTGGGATTTGTCTCCAACGGCTAGAAGAGCTCTCCCAAGTGCTCTTGAATGTTCCAAACTTGCCTATAAATAGACTACAACTCTTCTTTGGCAAAACACACCTCTTGAGATACAATTCCATTAGAAAAATCTCTTGCTCACTACTCTAAGCTCCATCTTGCCCTTGTGCTGTGCTAATACTCTGATCAAAGGGCAAATCCATACTCCCGGCTCGCTCCGTTCTGCAAATCATCAGGGAGTTCTTTTCATGCTTAGTAGATAAGAAAGCAACTAAATTATTGGGGTGCTCTATAGGTGTTATTTTTACTTGTTAATTTCTGTATTTTGGGTATCCGGCCTGTCGGGTCCCCGTCTCTTCATTTTGAAGAGAGAAACCTCCGTTTAGGGATCGGAGGTGGGAATTGTAATTGAGGTACACTACCCTCGTTTAAGTAGTGTGGTTAGTGGATTGATCACCTTGTGATCGAAAATCCTAAGTCAAGAGATTGGCTTAGGTGGTGGTTTTCACCCATCTTGGGTTTCCACCTAAAAATAATTGAGTATATTGTGTGATTGAATTTGTTGTATTACAATACTATATAATTTCACTATTCACCCCCCCTCTAGTGCAATTTCAACTTTCCCACTTTTAATACATGTTTCTGAACTTCTATTATAAGAAGGTACTTGTAATACAAGTTCTCTAACATGTATTACAAATAGTTCTCACTTGTAATACAAGGTTTCCCCACCTCCATTACCGGTAAATGCTTGTAATATAAGTTATTATATTGGAGTGTCACCAGTGGTTTTTGCACTTGAATCAAATATCACCAGTAATTTTTAATTCAAGTGAAAAAATCACTGTTGATATTTTCTTTAAGTGCAAAAATCAGTGGTGATTTTTGCATTTAAACTAAATATCACCGGTGATTTTCAGTTATAGGTGAAAATCACCGGTATGTTCTCTTGGGTTGTTCATTTTCCTCTCAGAATGTTGATTGTAATACCTTTTTTCTTAAATCTTGCATGGTTAGGTAAGTTTACCATTAATTTACTTTCTTATTTTGGATCATTCATTCACATTACGACTACATTCTAGCATACTCATTAAGGAAGGTTTTAAGTTTCCGATCCAGGCATCTAGAATCCTTACAGTTCTGAAAAGGAAATAGCTCTTGCATTTGTTATTGTGGAGTCTTTTTTCAAGGTATTTTCGTTTAACACAAGTCATGTACAAAACCACTTATTTCAAATATGGTGGTTTCTCTTTTAACCATCCGATAAAGATCAATTGGCTGTCAACGCGTGCTCAAATGACCTTTTTTGGGCATTGTGCTCCAAAGATAGGGCTCATATATGTATGAGCTGATCTAACAGCCAGTTGTTTTGTACAACAGAAATAAGTACCTGACACTGCAAAGATAACACAATGCAACCAATGAGAATGCATTAAAACAAAAGTTGACTCCATATAACTGTGTGCATTGCTTTGACTATCTCGATTTACAGATACATGAAGAGGGTACTTCACTGTTAACGCCCACTTGACACCTAATGTTAGACGCAACACCAAGTGGACCAATGAATTCCTATGTACCCATTGATACAAGCTTTATCATCTCATCCCTTGTAGCCTAAGACTAAGATCAAGGCCTGCTTGTGAGTTGTAGAAACTGAGAACTGGATAAAGCAGTTGCAAACTTCTTGAATTGATTGTCAAGGTGAAGCATGCTACAAGTTCACTTACCTTAACTAGCTGCAATAGGCACGTGAAGGTCACAACCAGCAGCTGTCCCATCTGCATTATGGGGCATAGCATCTTTTCCCCTTGCATTTCCTATGTTAGAAACTACCTATGTTGGAATTACCTTTTTCCGATGGCTTGGGCATGGGGGGGTGGGATGAAAAGGAAGATCTGTAAATGCCCCAATGGAAGTACTACAGTCGCAGACATGTGGATGCAACTCAGAGGCATGGGCATAGAAGTAGAGAGACTGTCAGAGCAGTTCAAGAATCAGCATTGTGAAAGGAGAGACGTGCTCAAGGAAAGGGACGTTAGCATTGACATACTGACACTGCGAATAGAATCATAGCAATAATGCCCCGTTCTTGTTCCTGAATACATAAAAAATACTTTTGACTGTTCCAGCATACAACTTGCCCTTCTTGACCAGTTGAATGGACAAAAACTGAAGCCAAAGACTTTGTGAGAACAATTAAAAGCTCTTTTTTTAGGGAGGAAGGGGTCTGCTCATCAATAACAGATGATCTGCATCTTATTTATGAGATAATGGCTTGTGAGCATGGTAACCCTAGGAATGTGGAAGGTACATTGGGATGAACATCACCATTGAAGGCACTCAACAATTTATCAAATTAATGGAACCTTCCAAGGGAAGGTAACATCTTCTGAAATTCTGGTGAATCAAGTTTCTCACCTCGTCCATGCATTGCAACAATACATCCAACAGACTTGATTGAATGAATAGTCAGGACTCCTATGTGCACTTTGGTTGCACCTAGATAGCAGCTTGCTTCTTGCGTACAAATCCTGTAAAAGTTGGGCCATGTATTGATCCACCGTATAAATTTCAGAATATAAAATGCCTTTTCCTGGAAAAAGAAGGATTGGGAACATAAACTTCAAACTAGTTTAAGAACAGGTCCTGTTTATTTTGAAATCAACTTAGAGGCTGTGATTTTTTCTTATAGGTCTGATTCTTGGGACAGAAACCATCTTACCTGGCTTACTTTTGAGGCTAGAGATTAGAGAACCAGTCCTCTAGTTGATGGCTATCTACATGATGGAACTTCATCTATGGGGTCTTGCTTCAGGGCATGCAAACTGTATCACATACATGTCAGCTGAGACAGTTAAAATAGTGCTTTGGAGTGGTCATGGTTTTAGGTGTACACAGGTTGGGTTGGGACTCAACCCAAACCTGACCCACGATTTTCGGGTTGGCATTTTTCCATCCCAACCCAACCCATTACACTATTGAACCCAACCCATTAAAATCGAGTCAGGTTGAGTAGGTTGTTGACTAGTTAAAAGACTAAAAACTTATATTTATCTCTTACGTATATTTTATGTCTTTCATACTTAATAACAAGACATTTTAAACTCATAAATAACTTCTATCTTCTAAAAAAGCAAATAAAATAGGTAAAAATAAAAAAAAAAATCAGACCTTAGATGAAATTTGAGACAAGGGTGGGGGAATTTCAAATTTGGGACATGGGAGAGGTGGGGGTAGGACAACGTGGGGGGAATTTGAGACATTGGGCTTGGACCTGAATGGACTTTGGTGGCTGAGCGGTTATAATTGGGGAATGTTTAAGTTTGGCTCCCTTATATATATATATATATATATATATGTATGTATGTATATATATATCTATATATGTATATACATATATAGATATATATGTATGTATGTATATATAGATACATATATGTATGTATGTATATATATATGTATATATATATCGGATTATATGGGTTGCGGGTTGGGTTAGTTGTACTTCAAACCTAACCCAACCCACTATAACTCACAACCCAACCCGTGTACACCCCTAGTCGTGGTGTGCCAAATTCATTTGCTCTGCCTCATCTAATTACCTTTTCATTCTTTCATAAAATGTTTTTTAATGTAACTTGTTGAGTGAATGTCGTGCACTTAGCTCCATTTGTGATTTTTTTTCATATTTTGAGATCCATTTATGTTTGTTTCTACTTCATTCATTTTATGTATCTTTGTTGTACAGGACCCCTGCCGTCCTGGAGTTAAGGACTCTGTACATTTTTGCCAACAAGCAGGTGTTAAGGTATTGGATGATGTTTCAAAATTTTGTGGATTCAATTTTGTTATGATTTTATCTCTGCTTGGACTGATTTAATCACTGATTGTCTGCAAATATATTTTTATTTGATAGAAACCTTAATTGTATAAAATTAACAATATTATTTGTTGCTTTTTATTAAATTGCCATCTTGGCAGTCATGTTTTTTGGTGATCTTCATTTTGTATCTGTTGTTCAATTACTGTCTTTTTGTTGAATTTTGCAAAACTAAAATGCCATGACCTCAATGTATGGGTATTTTCTGACATCTGAAAACTCACAGATGGTATGGTCTTTATTTGGCGATGACTTTTGATTACAGGTGCGGATGGTTACGGGTGACAATCTTCAGACTGCTAAAGCAATAGCTTTGGAGTGTGGCATATTGGACTCGGAAACTTCAGCTACTGAACCAATGATTATTGAAGGAAAGGTTTTTCGTGCACTATCTGAAAAACAACAAGAGGAAACTGCACCAAAAATATCCGTAAGATCAACTGGGAAAATCTCATGAAAACACACTTTGTTGTTAGTTATATTTTGTTTAGGTGGTTGACACAACTACGTTAAAAGATGATAAAGATCAGCACCAAGAAGACCTTGATGCACATGGCTTATGATATACAACTCTACTCCATGGCTTATGCTCAGATATTGTTCATTCTTCTCATAGGAAAAAGTAGGATATAACCACATATATAATGATAAAAAGGTGGTAAAATCCTTGTATGGTTAATGATGTTTAGATTCCATCCTACTCCAAGGGAGAAGAACCCCTAATGGATCTAGTCATTCTCCATGGAACAAGATGCACAAGATTAGATCCTGAACAAGATTCTCGAAGGAGATCTATTTACCCAAATAACCCATCATAAGTTGTACATTTCTCAATATTTACGGTTGAATAAAATAATCAAGCGGAAGCATAAATCAAAGTAATAAACAATAATGGAACGCTTGAGTTTACGTGAAAACCCCACTCACGAGGGGGGAGAAAACTACAAGAGAAGCGTCCTATGGGCGTATTTTCTTTGTATTTCTTCTCAAAGGAAATGGGAGTACATGCCTATTTATAGGCCACCACTCACACACAAAGCCCACACTTTCCAATGTGGCGCTAAACAACCACTCAATTCTCTCAACACTCCCTCTCAAGCTGAAATATGGAATACTTAGCTTGTAACACAAAGAAACCCACTCTACAAAGGCCGGAACAAAGGATGGAGCTGCTGAAAGATCTGTGACTGTCTCTGAAGATCTGGTGTTGATGGCTCCCCGTTCAGTATCCCTGAAATTGGGTCTTCCTCTGAAGACCTCAAATGTGGATCTCCCTCTCTGGAGCCCACGAAACTGGATCTCCCATATAAAAACCTGAAATGAGTTCTTCCTCTGAGGACTTCGAAACTCTGGACTTCCCAGAGTTGGGTTTCTCATGTGGAGTCCATGAACAAAAGGGACTCTCAAACGGGGGATGACTACAAAAGGCTTCCACACTCCCCCTTTCTCCCATACTCGTATGGGAGAAGATAATAATAGGAAGAAAATAAAACTTGAACAACTAGAGAAGACTTCTCCATTTCTTCTCTTGAACATAAACCTCATTACCCTTTTTTTTCCTTGTTTTTTTGAAATTTTCTTCTACTTTTTTTTCATCTTTTTCTTTTTTTTCTTTTTTTCCTTTTTTTTCTTCCTTTTTTTCTTATTTTTTTCCTTTTTTTCTCTTCTCTTTCTTCTTTTTTTTTTCTTTTCTTTCTCCCTTTTTTTTCTTTTTTTTTTTCTTCATTTTTTTGTTAACTTCCCTTAGGGTTCGGGAGAACCCAACAAGGAGGCACGGCCACCGCTCCTACCTGGAAGTGCTCCCTCGAGCTCGACGAGGAGCCTCCAGCATTGCCTCGTCCTCGGAAGCTGTCAACGCGGATGCCACCACTGCGTGCTACGTCATCTTCATCTACGACCGCTCCTGCGCCTCTCGCAAGCGGAACTCCACGCACTCGCAAGATTTCCGTAGCAACCACCAACTCAACCTCGTCTTACGTGCGAGATTGACGTGTCATGCATCGCCCTGAGGATCTACTCCATCGTCAATCCAGCGTCGCTCCTACATCTTGTGACTTCGCCAGCACAGATCTGATCCAACACCATCGCGCCACCAATGCCATCACCAGCCCCATCACGTGCCGCCAGCATAATTCAGACCATGCTCATCGCCCTACCTCCACGAGGCCATCGTCGGCCCTCATTGCATCAGGCAAAAGATCTGATCTCGTGCAGATCTGATAGGTCCTTGCCTCTAGCTTTGGTTGCTTCACCACTGCTCAACAGGAGCGTCGATGCTCGGATCGCTTCTCGTTCCAGCAGCAACGTCACCTCCTCACCAAGTTCCATCTCGTGTCAATCTCCTCCGGATGATAAACGAGATTCTAATAACAAAATAATGATAATCTAAAAGGGAAATGAACCCAAGAATGACTTGCTTTGATATCAGGTTGAATAAAATAATCAAGCGGAAGTATACATCAAAGCAATAAACAATAATGAAACGCTTAGGTTTATGTAGAAACCCCACTCACGAGGAGCAGGGAGAAAACCACGAGAGAAGCATCCTATGGGTGTGTTTTATCTGTATTTCTTCTCAAAGGAAATGGGAGGAGTACACATCTATTTATACGTTACCACTCACACAGAAAGCTCACACTTTCCAATGTGGCGCTAAACAACCACTCAATTCTCTCAACATTTACTTTGAACTTCTAATGAATTAGTGTGACAATGCCCTTTCTTGTCATGATCTTTATGTGATATTTGATAGGGATGCCCTTATATATATATTTGGCATGCAAGGTTGTCTGGGCAGCAATTATTATAATCATTAGATCCATGACAAGTAAAAGAATTCTCATCTCCCAGTATAAACCATGTCCTGGAAAACCATCCTATTTGATTCATTAGACTTGGGTATTTGGCAATGTCTGATTGTTTCTTTGCTAACAACTGTCATTCTTGATTATTTATTTATTTATTTATTAACTTATGTTCTGTCACTTTATGATGACTTGGTTATCTAACAGTGTAATTTCTCAAAAAAAAGTATCCATTGTATTTTTGTCAGTTGACATAGATTTTTTTGGCAGGTAATGGGTAGATCTTCACCAAGTGACAAGCTTCTTCTCGTGCAAGCACTAAGGAAAAAGGGACATGTTGTTGCTGTTACTGGAGATGGAACTAATGATGCACCTGCTTTGCATGAGGTCTGGCTTTGCAAATACTTCATGCTAATCCCGCCCTAATTAAAAAGTCTGGCTTTTACTATACATGTATTGATCATCTGTGACATGGATTTTAGGCGGATATTGGTCTTTCAATGGGCATTCAAGGAACAGAAGTTGCGAAAGAAAGTTCAGATATAATTATCTTGGATGACAATTTTGCTTCAGTTGTCAAGGTGAAATTTATATCTTCTTCTCCCTTTCTGCTATTCATTTTGACTCATTTTGATTATATTCGCTTTCTTATGGGTGTTATTCGGGATATTCAAGGTTGTTCGCTGGGGACGATCAGTCTATGCAAACATCCAAAAATTTATTCAATTCCAGCTTACGGTCAATGTTGCTGCTCTTATCATTAATGTTGTGGCTGCAGTTTCATCCGGTGATGTACCTCTAAATGCTGTTCAGGTCGCTTACTGTGCTCTTTGAAATCTAGTTGATAGAGCCTTTTTTGCTACCTATGTGGTGCTCATGCAGTTCATGGGATTCCATTTTTTCACATAAAACATATTTAGATTTGAATAATGTGGTTGTGAGCAACGTTTATAATCCTTTTTTTTTCTTTTTTAACTACAAATTTATCTTATATATTTCCTCTATTTAAATAGCTCCTCTGGGTCAATCTCATCATGGACACTCTAGGTGCCCTTGCTTTGGCTACTGAACCACCAACAGATCATCTTATGCACAGTCCTCCAGTTGGCCGAAGGTTTGAAACCTAATCATGTCTGAAGAGAATGTTGATCTTCCTATGGAATGACAATTCATTATTATAAAAAAATATTGTTTTTCTGCTGCATGCTACTTGAAAATTAGCAATATGTATGTGCACAAGTGGCCTATAGTCATTTGCCAAATGAGCATTCCACATTTTTTACAGCTATAGTGCAGAAATGAGTGAGTTTGCAGTTCATAGAATGTCTGCTTACTCACTTAGCTGCTTCTATATGATTGCTGAATTTTCCTTGTAATCATGTTTTCAGGGAACCTTTAATCACAAACATTATGTGGAGAAACTTGATTGTGCAAGTATGTTTTTGCAGTGTTATATTTTTTTTATATTATTTATTTAATCAGTTGTGCCATTGGTGTTTGTTTCTTCTTGTACTTGCTTGTGATCTGGCAGGCTTTATACCAAGTGTCTGTCCTGCTTGTTTTCAAATTTTCTGGGAGAAGTATTCTTCATTTGAAGAATGAAGACCCGGCACATGCAAACAAAGTGAAAAATACCTTTATTTTCAACACATTTGTTCTCTGCCAGGTGAAATTTATTACCTTCCTTGAGATCCATTTCCTTCATGGTACATTTATTTTGCAGTAATAGAATGTGTGAAGGCGCACAACGGAGAGAGGTTGACAAGGCGTGGAGGTTCCACACATGGAACTCGAGAGAGGAGAGAGAGAGAGAGTTAGGTGAGAGGGAGAGAGAAAGTAGAGTTAGATGGAGTTGTTTATGATGTGAAATAATATTGCAACTCAACTCAAACAAGTAATTGTTGATCTCTATATAAAGAGATCTAATCCTAGACCTAAAACAACTTTCAATCAAATCATATCAAATCCTAACAACCAATCAATCAACTAATCTTAAATTATCTCATTCCTAAATTGAAATCCTACTAAATAAAAGAAGTTGCCACATGTGATACAAAACTTGGCATGCAAGCCACCAACCTAATTTCCTAAACAGGCCACACGGCCTTAACACACTGATCGACTGCCATGTGGACTGTCCATGTGGCCACTGCCATGAGTAGTCCACCTGGCTTCTTCATTCTACATAGAATGGAAGGGAATGAAGGAACGAATGGAGCTAGAAATAAAAATGAATGAATATTGCAATTCCATTGCTTGGTATAGTGTAGGAAAGGAATTGATAAAAGAAGTCAACTATTCAAGTTTTTGGTAGAAACCCTGTGGTGGGAATGGAGTTTGTTAGTTTTGCAAATATGATACACTATTTTTACAAATTATGTTAACTCTGTGTTTATCCTTATTTATAAATTATTATATTTGATTCTCTACTTAACATAAAATAACTTTAAGTCCATATTTGAAAGAAAGAGCATATTTATTCCCTTTATCATATTCAATATCCGCAAATCAATATCTCATCCAAAAAAAGCATAAAAAATGCTTAACCATTAAGCCAAAATTGGGTCCAACATTCAAAATCTATGTTACCATGCAGTTTCAGTTTACTCCACTCACAGGCTCTTTTCCGATAAAAAGAAGGGCAGCTTTGGAGCAATGTGTTTATGTTTCTCTATTTTCTAGTTTCTCTGATTGCAATGGCTGTCAATTGGATCAAATTGGAGGCTGCATAGACCATTATAGAGGAAACATGAGCTGCATTCTTGATGAAGAAAATAGAGTCCAGAAAGGCACCTCCTCCTGCCTTCTATCTGGAGATAATACAGTCGAGCAGCAATCACTTCTTTCCAATGCCAAATGTCTATCAAACATACATCTCACAGTAACATTATTATCTCAGATGATTTCTTTATTTAAAAAAGGATTGTTGCAACTTGCAAGTACTTGCAGTTGATCAAAGAGATAAGGAGAAGGCATGCATAGCAAACCAAGATGTTCAATTAACAAGTAGTGGCAATTGTTTACTCTTGATTTCTGTCTGCTACAGGGATAAGGTGGGAATCATGAGAACTATTCCATTAAAAAAAGGATTATGGGATTAGTAGTGGAGGAGGAGATTGTGTTGAGGGATTGGAAATGGGATTGTGTGGAGGAGATGCCGTAGTGGAGGATGCGGGGGGGGGGGGGGGGGGGGGGGGGGGGGGGGGTGCGTGGGGGTGGTGCTGGTGAGGTTGATCAGGGTGGAACAGATAATGATGGTTGTGGGTGATTGTGGTGGGATTAGAATGGCATATATGAGGAGGGCATGAAAGGAGAAGGTGGCCATTGTGGGAATGCATAATGGACAGGATTGGACGTTCTTATCATTGCTCTCAGAGCAAAAAGTGCCAAAAGGTGACAAGGGTCCAGAACACCTGAGGCACAAGAGGCACTAAATAAAGTAATATGTAGAAGATAAAGCCGGCCATAAAGCCACAAGATGAAAATCACAAAATCCAACCATAAAGTTCATTAAAAAGGGTAAAAATTCAACTTGTTCACTCAGGCCAAGCAAAAATGCCTCCTTTAGGGTTGAGTGAGGCGCTAATTCCTCGCCTTGCCTCAAGCTAGCACTTAGGTGTTCACCTAACAGCAGTGCTTAACATTTTAGCTATCCAAAAAAAACAATGGAATTGCTCGGTGATTTACAATTCCATTTTGCTGCTTATTCCACCCAAAGAAACACATCCTTTGTTTGCTTAGCCTTTCTTGAGGACATAGTGTTGAAGAAGACATTTACTCTCTCAGTTTTGTGGTTTATTCAGAAGTATTATGTTTAGTTTGAGGAGACCTCCTATCCTCTAGGGCGTATTTATGCACCGGAAAATATGGGAAAATGGTTTCGGGGTCAAAAGGAGAATAAAGGAAATGAAATGGTTTGAAAGGGGCAAGTAATGTTTGAGTGAAGATTACTTTTGTCGCAAGAGAAAACTTGAGCACTCAAGAGCTAATAGTTATACCCCATTCATAGTACCATTGGTGGTATGGTCTCAATTTAGTATGTACACATTCCTACAAGTGGAGCCTTGCAAAAACTCATATGCTTTGTGTGATAGCATTTTCCTCTCTTCCAATCCTCATGTTCCCTTTTGATTCCGTAAGGGACCTAACCCAGACCTAACACTTCAGATACACCAATTCCTATCACTTGGCACTATCTACAGGCAGGTAGGCTTTTGTTTTCTTTTTCCTATATCACACCTTATTGCGATGGCTTTGAAGCATTGTACTTCTTACATCTTTATGGCTAAGAACCCTATCCGTAGATAATGACTTGGGATTCCCTTGAGAAATCCATCCCTGAGCAAGGTACCGAAATTACCAACATTCTGGTGCCTAGCGCACAGCATGATGGCAACATTATGAGGAGCAAATTTGATCAAGAATTCATCTGACACAGGCTTACTTCTTTTGAAGAAGCAGGTGCTGCCTTGCAGGACAAGGAAAGATAAATCTTTGAATGCCCTTTGAAGTATAAGAGAATGGAGGATTCTCAAGCTCTAGGAGGAGCTCACTTGATTACAGATCACTCCCAGGCCTTGGACTGTCCTCAACACTTAGGGCCCTTTTCTTAGCTTCCTAAAAAGAAGCATGACATCTAATCACAGTTGATGAATGAAAAGATGGGGAAAGGGACCCATACTTGGGTATATTCGTGATGGTAGTAGTAGCGGTCCCATGTCATTGCTTTCAGCTTTTAAGGCACTCTACATCAATGCTAGTGGGAGAATGCCCCATGGCATGGTCTGCATCTAATACCCTCAAAAGGGGCAGAAGGACTCCATTCTCAGCTTTCAATGTCATGCTTAGGCCCTGAGGCATTGAGAAAAGGCCATTATCACTGTGAAAGTCAGAGCTCAGCGAGGCACTCTCAAAGGTTTGGAGGCACCACTGTTCAAGTTTGAGATGCCTTATTTCCCTTGGTATGGAAACTCCACCGCCAAGAAGACTTTGCCACTCATTCTGAACAAGTGATGCTCATCAACAATGCAACAATGCCATCCTTTGTTAGGTCTTCCAAGAATTTTGATGGGAGTAGCTTCCCACTAGTTCCAAAGATTGGAATCACAGGCACTCTTTAGTTGCAAAAAAAGTTCCCTAGCACTTTACCATGAGCAACAAACCAAAGATGTTAGACTAGACAAAAACAACAAAATGCTTAGCACAATCAGCCTTTGGCAATGTCATCGGCATACCCAAGTACGTACCAGTTGCCCTCAGCATTGCCACATAACTCCATGAAGCAAGTGGATTTGTTCCAGCATTCTCCTTGGAGGATACTATGCATGGTCTCTTCAAGCCCTAGCAGACCTCTTTTAGAGGGCTTGCTCATGCTCTCCCACCCTTTCTGTGTCTGCATGATTCTGCAAGTAATAGGATGCCCCTCGACCACCCCATCTATGTTGAAAGACCAAGCCTTTGCAAGCATCACAGGTAAGTCCTCCACACTAGCTTTCAGTGAGTTGGTGAATCCTCTGATGTTTGAGGCCTTGTAAGCTAGGGTCCCCCACGAGGACTTGATACTTTTTCTTAATGGAGCATCAGAGAGTACATCAACAACAAATTTCTCAGTTTGTAGGCGAGTGGCACTCCAGTGGGTCTTCCCATGAGGATTTCTCTTCCTGAGATAAAGATCCCAACAAAAAAAAGATGGTATGACCAGGTGTTGAACAATACATGCATCTTTTGTTCTTCCCCCAATCTAGATTACTCTGCTCATAGGTGGAACATGGTTGTTGAGAGCAGAATGCTCCAAAGATGCGACTGGACTCCAAAATTATCAGCTCTAATGCTCATTTTACATTTTTTTGCCTTCTTTTGCTTCAAGTTGAAAATAGACTTTGTATTTTAGTCAAGTATAGAATTTGACTTTGAATAATCTCAAGCTCTATGTTCAAGCTACCAAAGAACATAAATGTGGGTGTTTTCCAAACTAGATCCAGTACAACCGAACAATTGTACATGACAGGGTCTTCTTGATGTGGTAGCCCAAGTCTTCCCACTTGGACTGGAGTGGTTCTTGGCAATCTGCTTCTAGCCAATTACCTTGTTGTATGGTGTATATCTCTCGAGATGGATTCATATATTCCTCTTCTTTTGGCCATATATGCTCATAAGAATGACCCACATGTCTCAGGTTAATCTTCTTCCTCACGCTCAATTACTAGATATCTGCTGATATGGAAATTGATGATCGGTGTCTTTGACTTGGCTATCCTCCAAATGCCATATACCTCCAATTTAATGGTGGCTTCTGGTTGAATTCACTTTCACCTAACTAGTCATGATATCCACCAATTGGCTGGAGCTACTCGATTGCAACATTAGACCATCTTTACCATGATACTGAACCCAAATGACCAAAATGTCAACCCCAATGACAGCAATCATAAATACAGCATCCATTCATAACAACTACAGGCAAGATCACCTCAAACACAATTTTGATTACAATCTCAATCGACAACGGCCATGAACAAGATCACACAAGCAATCCTTCCCACACGTTCTCCTATTGGATTTAGAATCCATGGAATTGAATCCATGGCTCTGTTGCCATGTAGAAGCATTCTCATAGAAAGGATCACACACAAAAATGAACAATCACAACAACGTGATTTTGTGGGAAAACTCTTCATTGCGAGAGGGAAAAACCATGGTAGCACACTCTAATGCACACTAGTAATTAGAGTTTTCTTTGCCAATTCAAACAAAGAGGGTCTCTCCACATGTATATATATGTACACACACGCATGCACACATGCACCTTCACACCTGAGGCTAAATGAATCAACATCCATTATTCATTTACCCATATACAACTCAACGAAGAGAAATAAACTCTCTTTACCATTTTGATCCCCCTCCCTTCGACCAACTCACTCTTTTCTCTCATTTATTGATAAGAAAGCAAGAATATGACAAAGAGCTCCTTGGCAATGTCTTAAGGAGTCCAAAAAATTTCGTACTACTGAAAATTTCAGATTTGTTTGTAAAGTTTTTCATATTCTCATAGTTGCCTTTTAATTTTTAATATACTTGGATTCCTTTTTTGAAATAAAGAGCGTTAAAGGATCAATATACAGAGTGCCTAATAAATTATCATGAAAGCATTCATTTTCTTAGCGAAGGATTATGAAGGGAAACCCCTCTTCGAGGTGCTGGTATGATTCCTTTTATGAGAAATGTACGTGAGGGTACTTCTGATATGTTAGATGTATACTAACTATTTTGTGAAACTTAGCATTGCAAGCACATCATTCATGATTGTAGTCCTTATCTTCTGTATCATAGCATATATTTCTGTGTTTGTTCTGCATATGTACCAGTTTTATAAAGTGATCCTCTTGCTGGTTCCTTTGTCACATCTATATCTTTTTCTTTAACATGAAGTTTTGTAGTTTAGAAGAGGCAAATGCCACTCAAATGTTGATTTTCTTCATGCTCAAATAATATTTTTATGAGAGGGCATTCGCATCCCCAGAATTGTAATCATTCGATACCATTATTTCAGGTCGTCCCATTTCGACAATGTTTTCTCTGAACTTTTTCTTCTACAGATATTCAATGAGTTCAATGCTCGGAAGCCAGATGAACTGAATGTATTTAGGGGGATTACCAAGAACCATCTCTTTATGGGCATAATTGGGATGACTGTCTTGCTTCAGGTTAGTGAAAGTTGCTTTTATCTTTTCAAAAAAAAGTTGGTTTATCTTGTCTTACACTATTTCTGTGTACATGAAATTTATGTTTTTTGGGCATTTAGGTCTTGATAATTGAGTTTCTCGGGAAATTTGCTTCTACTGTGAGGCTCAACTGGAAACTATGGCTTGTTTCAATTGCCATTGCTTTTGTCAGGTTAGCTTTCAGTCTTCTTATGATTCCAAGATTAGTTACATGCGATTTTGCATTTTGCCAATAGCCATTTTGTACTCAATTGATGTATCTGTAACCCATCTCTTCTGAAATTGATCAAATACTTTGTTCATCTTTTTTCATGGTGTAAACTTGCCTTATGAATCTCACAATCAAGGGGATTGGGTCATAGACATTCCTTGTCCCTTTCAATACCTCATTGAATAAAGTCTACAGATTTCCTAAATCAGTAGAATCATTTTTACGGATACATTGAGTTTACCTTTCTTTCCTAAACGATCTCAATTTTCTCCTCAGTTGGCCACTTGCAATTCTTGGGAAGCTGATGCCAGTTCCTGCGACCCCATTGGCACATTATTTCACAAGGTGTTCAAGACATCACAGTTCTCACCATGGTGATCATCTCTTAACGCCCATAGCCTTCGTGCTGGTAGTTTGTTTCTTTATATGACTTCATACTGAAATAATTTTATGTTTCAGGTGAAGCAACATTAGAGATATCTGCTGACCAGAACGTTGACAATTCAAATTGAAACCTAGGGGCATATGCGACAGTTACAGAAATTGCAAAGTTCATTGTACAAGCTCCTCTACACAAAGTTGGAAGCTTATATTGAAGTGCAAGATTGAATCCTGCAGTTTTACTTGCCAAGGGAGTCGGGAATTTTGTGGAATTTGCGTTGTGTAAATTTGTCCATAAATGCATTGATGTTCGTATCGTCATCCGTTACTTTCCTCCGAGTCGTAACGTGACAGACAGATAACTATTATCCTATTTGTTACTTCTGATACAACCTTTTGGGTCATGGGCTATAACATGAGAGGTATGCAAAAATCTTTATTAATTCTGTTATCACATGGCATGGGCTATGACATGGGGCATGCTATCACTTGTTTTTCCCTTTGGTACCGCAATATCTGAATCATCCTCTGCGATTTCAAACCCTATTTCAAATTTTATTTTATTATTCTTCGATTAAGCATCACCATATCTTTTATTTTTATTTTTTATTTTGTAAACTTGCATCACATGAGTTTTGGATTATTTATTCTATTTAAATTTTATTAACTTAAACTTATAAAATAAATTATGCATGAAGACATGTATGAATTTGTCATTAACTTGTTTTTATTCTTGCCTCGTTGCCATCAAGACTTTTACCTAACTTTCTCTATTTGATAAACTGCGATAGTTATTTTTATAATGATTTATACGGTGTCATGGATCACCTTCATTTAAATATTTTACTAGTAAGTACGTTGACATATTTACTTATTAACTTACTTTAATTGTTAGATTATTTAACAAATATAAATTAATTGTAAATGATATTGTCATTATGTTTATTAAGCACATTATTAAATATAACAAATGAAAATAATGAAGTTCTTACTCTTTATTTCTGCATAATATCTCACATTAAACTAATATAATCTTATAAAAATAACTCCAACTAACTTATCATTTAAGGGCAAATATATCTTTTATGACATTATCCTACATTCTAACCTTCATTCTCAAGTTAACACTTTCCTTTCACATAACAAGATAATTTACATTCCTAACTCTCATTTAGTAAACACACATAGAGGTTAACTTCCATCCGCAAATAAATAAAAATAGAATTAATCCAATAATGCCTAGATTTTAATAGGGGTTAACTTCAGTTTGCAAGTAAACAAAAATAGAATTAATTTAACAATGCCTAGATTTTAAAGCATACATGTGGTATTAATTTTTTTTGTTATTTATTTTGTAGCAACAAAATTTCATAACAAAAAGAAAGGGGTTTTTACATATATATACCCTTATAAATTTTCAATAAAATGTATATATCCCTATGTTTTTGGTATTAACATATATACCCTTAAAAAGTTGCTAACTTAGGTATGTCATGTTCCTCAGTTACGTTTCGTCAAATAGAGCCGTTAATAGTACTGTTAGTAAAATGTTGAAAATGACAGATATATCCCTGTGACAGTGGTCGTGGGAGGAGTTTGAAATGGGTCTCCAACGACTATTTCATGGTGGAGACTTATTTTTTAATAGTTCCTATAGCAAGTCTTTGAATAAAAAAAAATAAGAAAGAAATTTGGTAGGCCTTTATTCAAGTTTTTAAGAGTACAAAGTTTTTACATCTCAGTAGGTATGTGAACATGATGAAGGTTTATAGGAGGCTTAGTTATAGATATTTTCTTCTTTTACTTAGAATTTACAATGTTTACATAAATTTGTTGTGTAATACAAACTATAAACTTCATGGACTCTTCATCTCAAGGATCATCGAAAGGTCCATGTTACGACCCGGTTCCCGAATCCTTATAAGACACGAGGCCGGCTCGACTCGACTAATCCTAAGACCCAGTCATCCAACAGGAAATAACAAAAAAGCAGGAAAGTAAATCACATTCACCGTGCTAGGTAACTAACAATAAAAGAATACAAGGAGTAAAGAAAATAAAAACTACTAATAGTATATATCATCACCACAACAGTATAGTAGAACAAGTACAGAATAGAAACGGTAACAACAGTTTAACTAGCAAAAGGAAGTACAACAAAAACAGGAACTATTGCAGAGCTCGACTAGGTCCAGCTCCCTCTACAGCTGGTGACTCGAGCTGCTCAACTCCTGGACCTGTAAAGGGGTACGAGTAAAACGAAGTCAGCGAATGCTGAGTAGAGTGGTAATCAACTAATTAAAGCAGTAAAGACTAACAGGTAATTTTATCTTTTCTAATTAATTTATTCCGCAAGTCATTTCTTTTCACCCATTGGTTTACTTTCAGATCTCTTTCTTGATCTCGTGTGTTCCTCGTGGAATGATCTTGATTGCAGTATTTTCCGAATAGTAGAAGGCACACGTGGTGTTCTCTTGGCCGGGAGAGTCCTCCGTGGTGATCCTACACCCAGTCAACCACCCCGAGGTTACGAACAGATGTAGCGGTAACTACGGCACGTGCGATAAACGCACGAGTTGCTACCTCGCACTGGCACGAGGTCAGTCATTTCCGCTAGCGGGTACGCTCAAAGTATAGCACAGAATAATATAAGGCCTAACCCTCTCAGTAACAAGGGTCTAGCCCCTCAGAACCAAACAGGGGTCTCACCCCTCCACAGTCCGCGCACCCTCGTCTGACTACCCCGGTTTGCCCAGTGGGCCTAACAAGTCAATGTATGGTAGCTAGCTGAATTCAGGGCCCCGTAGGGTTGCTAGCTCTCTCCCTACACTAGTAGCTCTCCCCGATATAGTGTTCGCGAGGGCCAAAGAAGTTAATGTAAATTGGTCAATCTTAACTCCGGGTCCCAACCAAAGGGTGGCTAGCTCCGCTCTACACTAAACAGGGGACAGTCACTCTCCTTGGTACCACGTACTCAAGGGCTAGCACACTTCCCACTCACATTTCCAGATTCATTCCATTTATCCACAGGAGCTCTACTCCTAATTCCACATAGGGTTCATGCTCGTATTCCCCATGTTATTCCATACCAGGTTTCGTCATTCACAATTCCATTCTCAAATTATACACATGCAGCTCATATTTTCACAATTTACATATACAACAAGTAATGTCATAGGTAACTATTTAACTAGCACAGGCATTTCATATTTCACAGGTAGCTCTTATTTATTAACAGGCAGTTGTTTACATTTTTATTCATTCATTTAAGACTGCAATCTTAAATACACAAACAAACAGTGCAAGTACTTCTCATCCTAGGATTCATGCCACATCCTAGGTTTCTAGTTATCCAATTTCACATATTCATTCATGTCTTATAATTAAATCAGGGGGAAACTACTCTACCAGACAATCCGGGTGTATTGGGGCTCGAACGGCAGGCTCACGTGCCTTTGTAAGCCCCGAACACGCAACAAATCGAAATCCTATACCAAGGAATATAACACAACGGAATGTTTAGAACAGTATAAAAGGCTTTCTAACATGTAGAGGAACTCACAAGAAATCCACAGATATCTTGTTTACGTAAAACAAACCTCAAACAAACCCTAAACGGGTCAAAAACAAAACTGCAGACCTAAATCAGACGTCTAGCACAAGGTCCAGATGTCTTAAAAGTCACCAGGGTCTCACCTCAGGTTCCTGTGTCGACTTCAGACGTCCAGAACCCCTACTTGACCGTCTGGACCGAACTCTAGACGTCCGACCTCTCCCCAGTCGTCTGGGAGTGCTTCCAGTCGTCTGCTAAGCTGTCTAGACGTCTGAAACGCATAGGAGGGAGTGCCTCGCACCTTCCCGAAGCTATCCTTGCACGCGACATACGATATCTTCCTCTTTTAGCCACGTAAATCGAAGCTGCGGTGTGGCCTGCATGGTCGTAACCACAAGAGGAACGTACCTTCGCGAAGCTCTGCTTTCAAACGTCCGATGTCGTCACCAGACATCCAACCCATCATCTGGACGACATGCCAGACGTCTGATTCTGGGAAAAACCTAGAACCAAACCAACCTCCCCCTCGCTGCGCGTAGCCGCAGCCTCCTCGTCTGCAACTCCGGCTGCAGCAAGGTGTCAGGGACGTCTCCCCCGATGCGCTCCTCCTCCCGTACGCGCCGCTCCGGCGGTGCGTCCTCCGACGAGCTCCCATGAGCTGTCAAACACAAGCTCCTCGCTCTCGCACCCTCTCTCGCGCTCGTCCCTCTCGCTGCAGTGAAGAGGAAGGAAGGAAGGTGGTGGTGGTGGAGTGGGGAAGAAAGGAAGGGGGGAAGAGGGGTTATATAGGGAGTAGGGTTAGGGTTTGGGTGGAGGAGAGTAGAGGGAGAGAGAAAAGAGGGAGACTGTTTGCGCACAGCCAGCACGCAGACATGAAGTTGCGTACAAAATTTTCAATTTCCAAACGTCTGACTAACAGTCTAGGCATCTTACAAGGCTCAAAACAGAATGGGTCTTTACAACATAACAAACTTAAAGGAAGTTTCGTCCTCGAAACTTGAGCTAGCTAGGGTGCGGAAAAGGAAATATACACTCAAACAAACTTAAGAGGACCGAAGCTTGTCCGAAAAGATGTACCCTCAAAAAGCTCCGGGTACCGCTCTCGCATCGCCACCTCAGGCTCCCAGGTAGACTCCTCGTACCGCTGGCTCCTCCACAAGACCTTCACCAGGGGTACATGCTTTCGTCTCAAATTCTAAACGACTCTATCTAGTATCTGCACTGGTCTCTCGGGGTAGGTCAGGTTGTCACCCACCTTGGCACTCTCGTGGCTCAGAAAGTGATTGGGATCGGCGATGTATTTCTTTAGCTTGGACACGTGGAACACGTCGTGCACACCAGAAAGCTGGGGAGGAAGGGCAAGCCGGTAAGCAACGAGTCCTACCCGCTCCAGGAACTTAAAGGGCCCCACAAACCTCGGCGCAAGCTTCCCTTTCACCCCAAAACACTGCAGGCCCTTCATGAGAGAAACACGAAGAAAGACGTCATCCCCAACCTCGAACTGAACCTCCTTGCACTTCTGATCGGCATAACTCTTCTGTCTACTCCTAACAATGCGAAGTCGTCTGTGAATCTGCTCTATCACCTCCTGACTCTGTCGGATCAGCCTGGGGCCAACCTCCCACTTGGTCCCCACCTCAACCCAACTCAAGGGCGCAGCACACCTCCGTCCGTACAGAGCCTCGTAGGGTACCATGTCGATACTCAAGTGATAGCTGTTATTATATGCAAACTCTGCCAGGGGTAAGTGCTCCTCCCAAAAGCCCCTCCAGTCTAGTACACAGGCACGTAGAAAGTCCTCAAGTGTCTGTATCGTGTACTCTGACTGTCCGTCCGTCTGGGGGTGGTACGTCGTACTGAACCTCAGCCGTGTCCCCAAAGCCTACTGAAACTCAACCCAAAACTGGGAAGTAAAACGGGTATCCCGGTCGAATACAATCTCATGCGGAACTCCGTGCAAATGTATCACGTCACGAATTTACCTCTCTGCCAACTGCGCTGGTCCCAAGGTGACTCAGATCGGCAAGAAGCGTGCTATCTTCGTCAATCTGTCTACAATCACCCAGACTGCGTCGTATCCTTGCTAGGTAACGGGTAAGTCCACCACCAAGTCCATGGTGATGCTCTCCCACTTTCACTCTGGTACAGGAAGTGGCTGCAATGACTCTGCAGGCCTCTGATGCTCGGCCTTCACCTGTTGGCACACCAAACACTGCTGTACGAACTCACCTACATTCCGCTTCATCCCTCTCCACCAAAAGTCACGTCTCAAACCATGATACATCTTTGTGTTCCCGGGATGTTTGGTGAACCTGGACCCGTGCGCCTCAGTCAGGAACTCTCTCAACAACTCCTCGTCCCTGGGAACACACAAATGTCCCTTCGTACGTAGCACCTCCTCTGTAAAAGAGAAATCTCCTGGGTCCCTTGACAGTACTTGGTCTCACAATGACTGTAGGTACGGATCTGTCATTTGCCCTGTGATGATGTGGTCTATCAGCTCTGGTCTCGTCTGCCGTGTCACAGTCACTGCCCCCACAATGCCCCTGTAACTCTAGGGGTCGCCAACTGCCCAACTCCTCCAAGAGTCTCCAACTCTGTGCCTGTAAACTGGCCAAGTGGGCGGGCGCCTTCCAGCTCAAAGCGTCAGCCACCACGTTGGCCTTCCCTGGATGGTAGGAGATGCTGCAGTCATAGTCCTTCAGGAGCTCTAACCAACATCTCTTTCTCATGTTAAGCTCCTTCTGGTCAAATAAATACCTGAGGCTCTTATGATCCGTGAAAATCTCAAAGGTCTCACCGTAAAGGTAGTGCCTCCATGTCTTCAGCGCGAAGACAACAGCTGCCAGCTCTATATCATGGGTAGGGTAGCTATGCTCATGGGGCTTCAATTGTTGCGAAGCGTAAGCGACAACGTAACCCCGCTGCATGAGCACACCCCCTAACCCCTACAACGAAGCGTTCGTGTAGACCACAAAACTGCCACTACTATCTGGGATGATAAGCACAGGAGTCGAAGTCAGCCTCTCCTTCAACTCCTGGAAACACGCCTCACAAGCGTTTGTCCAAGCAAAGGGCACGTCCTTCCTGGTCAACTGAGTCATAGGATGTGCAATCTGCGAAAAACCCCTGATAAACCGCCGGTAGTAACCTGCCAGTCCCAAGAAACTGCATATATCTGTCACTGTACGTGGCCTCTCCCACCTGAGTACTGCCTCAACCTTGGCCGGATCCATAGCCAAGCCATCCCCTAAAATCACATGGCCCAAGAAGGTCACATGTCTCAACTAAAGCTCTCACTTGCTGTATTTGGCATACAGCCTGCACCGTCTCAAAGTGTCCAGGACTATCCGCAAGTGCTATCCGTGCTATGCCTGATCCTGCGAGTAAACGAGTACGTCATCAATGAATACCACCACAAACTGATCCAGATATGGTCTGAACACCTAGTTCATCAAATCCATGAAGACAGCGGGGGCGTTGGTCAGCCCAAACGACGTGACCAAAAACTCGTAGTGTCCGTACCGGGTCCGGAAAGCTGTCTTGGAGACGTCGGTCTCCTTGATCCTCAATTGATGGTAGCCTGATCTTAGATCTATCTTGGAGAAAACCATGGCACCTCGCAACTGGTCAAACATATCATCAATCCTCGACAGCGAATACCTGTTGTTGATGGTGACCCTATTCAGCTGTCTGTAGTCAATACAAAGGCGCAGGGTACCACCCTTCTTCTTCACGAATAACACAGGGGCTCCCCACGGGGATGCACTGGGCCTCACAAAGCCCTTCTCCAACAAGTCCTGCGACTATGACTTGAGCTCTCGCAGCTCAAGTGTGTGGCGCTGAAATCAAAAAGTACGTAAACTAATCTGCCGGAAACTGTAACCATACCTCCCACCATTGAACCTGATGCCTTGGCGTCTCTGTGTGTCAGGGCATTGATGCGCCCCTCAGCTCTTGGTACAGAAGAAGCAGCCACACTCTGCATTGGACGGGTAGCCGCTGGCCGGTACCCTCCCTGCGACTGCTGTCCTCCCCCACGCGCCTGGGAACCACGACCACCTGCTCGGCCTCCAGCGCTCAGTGCGTGGAGCATCTACTACGCTCCAACCCTAGACGGGCAGTCCCTCCTTATGTGGCACGACTGGCCACACTGGTAGTAGAGTGGGGACTCGACTCCCTCCCTCGGTAGGTCCCTGCTGACGGCTAGGCGGGGGTCCAGTGCTGACAACTGGCCCCTGTCGGGGGCCCCCAAAGGCCATTGATGGCCCCGCAAAATGAGACGGCTCTCCCACGGGTGCCGCATGGCTCCTCTCTCGTTGACCTTGTGAGTACTCTGGCTGGTAGGGCCTCTTCCATCTGCTGTCATTGTCTCGTGCGGGCGGTCGAGTTAGTCTCCTCGTGCGTCATAGCTGCCTCCACCACTCTCGAGAAGGTGGGTAGCTTCAGGGGCTTGACATACCCCCGAATGGCAGGTCGAAGCCCCTCAGTGAACCTCCACAGGCGCTCCTCCTCCGTAGCTACAGCTGTCGCAGCAAAACGTGACAGCTCCAGGAAGCACGTGCGGTACGTGCTAACAGTCATCGTCCCTTGGCGGAGAGTGTGGAACTCCCACCTCCTCTGGTTCTGCCAAGTTTGCGGGAAGTACTGCTCGCAAAAGAGGGTCACGATCTGGTCCCACATCAGCTCTCCCCTCTCCTGGCCTTTGACCTCCCTCCACCACCTGTGTATCGTACTCTCCAGTTGATACGTGGCAAAGGCCACACGGCACTCTGCAGGGGGCGAAGGGTGTCAAACACCTTCTCAATCTACTCCAGCCGGTCCTCTGCCTCAGACGGGTCCTCATTCCCCTTGAAGGAGGGGGGCTTCAACTTCTGGAATTGTCCAAAAAGCTCGTAGTGCAGCTGCAGTGGGGGAACGAGCACACCTCCAGGCAGGGAGGGCTCGTGCTCAGAAGTGTCAGAGTGTGGTGGGGGTGGTGGAGGACCACCCCCTCTCCCTCGTCCAGCGCTGCATCAGTCTCTTGGCCCCACAGAGGACTCCCCCTCCACGTCCCCAGGGAGAGGCGCCCGTGAAGGCAGGTGGAGCTCCTCTCGTACTATGTCTCGTATCAACTGAGCGAGGTCCTAGGCCTGAATGCCCGGGAGAAGTGGCAGGTCAACTGGTACCTCGGGCACGGCACGTCCACCCCTCCGACCTCGTCCACGGCCCGCCTCAAGAACTCCACGTCGAAGCATCTCCTGCAAGGAGACGCGGAAGACAGTACAAAAAGAAATCAACTCTAACGGACTTCAGCGAAAGAAACTCAAAACAGATGTCAAGCGGTACGTTATGATGGTTACTCTAGTTACATGCACATGAATTGGTTATTCTCAAACTAGTTGGTTCATTTCTCAGGACGACCTTGCTTTGATACCATCTTGTTACGACCCAGTTCCCGAATCTCTACAGGACACGAGACCGGCTTGACTCGACTAATCCCAAGACCCAGTCGTTCAACAAGAAATAACCAAAAAGCAAGAAAGTAAACCACATTCACCATGCTAAGTAATTAACAGTAAAATAGTACAAGCAGTAAAGAAAATAAAAGTTGCTAACAGTATATATCACCACCACAACAGTAAAGTAGAACAAGTATAGAACGGAAACGGTAACAATAGTCTAACTCACCAGCAAAAGGAAGTACAACAAAAACAGGAACTATTGTTGGGCTCGACTGGACCCAGCTCCCTCTGCAGTCGGTGACTCGGGCTGCTCAACTCTTGGACCTGTAAAGGGGTACGAGTAAAACGGAGTCAGCGAACGTTGAGTAGAGTGGTAACCAACTAACTAAAGCAGTAAAGACTAACAGGTAATTTTATCTTTTCCAATTAATTTATTCCGCAAGTTATTTCTTTTCATCCATTGCTTTACTTTCAGATCTCTTTCTTGATCTCGTGTGTTCCTCGTGGGAACGATCTTAATTGTAGTCTTTTCCGAAGAGTAGAAGGCACACGTGGTGCTCTCCTGGCCGGAAGAGTCCCCCATGGTGATCCTACACCCAGTCAACCACCCCGAGCTCACGGACAGACATAGCGGTGACTACGGCACGCGCGATAAGCGCATGGGTAGCTACCCCGCACTGGCACGCGGTTAGTCATTTTCGCTAGTAGGTACGCCCAAATTACAACACGGAACAGTATAGGCCTAGCCCTCTTAGTAACAGGGGTCTAGCCCCTCAGAACCAAATAGGGGTCTCGCCCATCCACAGTCCGCGCACCCTCGTCTGACTACCCCGGTTTGCCCAGTGGGCCTAACAAGTCGGTGTAAGGTGGCTAGCTGAACACTAGGCCCCGTGGGGTGGCTAGCTCTCTCCCTACACTAGTAGCTCTCCCAGGTGCAGTGTACGTGAGGGCCAAAGAAGTCGGTGTAGAGTGGCCAATCATAACCCCAGGTCCCAACCCAAGGGCGGTTAGCTCCGCTCTACACTAAACAGGGAACAGTCGCTCTCCTTGGTACCACGTACTCAAGGGCCGGCACACTTCCCGCTCACATTTCCAGATCCATTCCATTTATCCACAGGAGCTCTACTCCTAATTCCCCGTAGGGTTCATGCTCGAATTCCCCATGTTATTCTATACCAGGTTTCGTCATTCACAATTCCATTCTTAGATTATACACATGCAGCTCGTATTTCCACAATTTACATATACAACAAGTAATGTCATAGGTAACTATTTAACTAGCACAGGCATTTCATATTTCACAGGTAGCTCTTATTTATTAACAGGCAGTTGTTTACATTTCTATTCATTCATTTAAGACTGCAATCTCAAACATGTATACAAACAGTGCAAGTACTTCTCGTCCTAAGATTCATGCTACATCCTAGGTTTCTAGTTATCCAATTTCACATATGCATTCATGTCTTATAATTAAATCAGGGGGAAACTACTCTACCAGACAATCCGGGAGTACTGGGGCTCGAACGGCAGGCTCACGTGCCTCTGCAGGCCCCGAACACGCAGCACATCGAAATCCTATACCAAGGAACATAACACAACGAAATGTTCAAAACAGTATAAAAGGATTTCTAACATGTAGAGGAACTCACAAGGAATCCATAGATATCTTGTTTGCGTAAAACGGACCACAAACAAACCCTAAACTACAGACCTAAATCAGACGTCTGGCACAAGGTCCAGATGTCTTAAAAGTCACCAAGGTCTCACCTCAGGTTCCTGCATTGACTTCAGACGTCCAGAACCCCTACTTGACCGTCTGAACCCAACTTTAGACGTCCGACCTCTCCCCCAGTCATCTGGGAGTGCTTCCGGTTGTCTGGTGATGAGGAGTCGGTTCGTGACCGGTTTGTGTTATATCGTTGTAGTAAAGCCGGTTGTCACCAACGTTTCATATAAAATTTTTATTACTCGGAAAACTGAAAGAGTTCCCGAGGTCGAACTCAGGGAGCAAGTTGTATTCTAGAGATATACAAGTTCTATTACAAAAATAAAGAGAGAGAGAGAGAGATGAAAAATTGGCTTCTTCTTCTTTTCTTCTTTCTTCCTCTTTGTCTTTGGTTCTTCCTGTTCTTCTTCTTCTTCTTCTTCTTCTTCTTCTGCTTTCTTCAGATTTTCCCCTCGTGCTCTTCTTCTTGTTTCCTTTCTTTCTTTTTCGTCAGATCATCTTCTTCTTTTCTTTCTTCTTGCTTCTCTTCATTCCTTCTTCTTCTTTGTCTTCACCTGCCTTGACTTCTCTTTTTCTTCTCTCGCGATGGCCGTTGCTCTTCCTTCTTCTTCAGCGGGTCTTCTTCTTCTTTGGCTGCTGACCTTCCGTCGTCTGCCCCGGTGCTGAGACGACTTAACAATGCCTTCGCTACAGTGCAGCAGCTCCTTCTTCTTCAGCGGGTCTGCTTCTTCTTCTTTGGCCTGCACACTTCAGAGTTTATTCGTCAAGACAAAAACCTACTCTACCCCCCTCCCCCGCGTATCTCTCTCTCTGAAATCACTCCTCGGAAGCTCTCCCAGAGCGCTATCGGGTAATCGGGTTCGGGTCAGGCCCGGGTCCAGGCCCACCGGCGTGCGTGGTGGGCGAGGAGTGCAGGTCAGTCTAATCGGGTCGGGCCAGGTCCGCGGAGCGTGGTCACGGACGAGGCCGAGTCGGGTCGGGTCGGGTGAGAGGGACCTCACCCCGTGGTAACTGAGGCAACCAGCGTATGGCAGTTTTTCAATTTATGTGTCCGCGCGCCTTTGAGAGATTCCGAGGTGGGACTAAATGTCCCACCCCAATTCTCTTACGCCTGCAGCAGGGATGGTGCTCCCAATTGCATCGGCTGTTGAGGCGTACAGCTCCAATCGAGGGCCAGGGTGTGTGCGTGAGATTCTTCCGCGCTGGCCGTGGCTATTCAATCTGGGATATCTCGGCTTGGAGCAACCTCGAGCAGGCTTCGAGCTTCCTCGCCAATGGCGGCCAAGGCCTGGAACCTGAAACCAATGGCACGGCCTCTCGGCCAAATCAGACAGGCGGGGGACCTTCGCCGTGGCACGGCGAAGGTGGTCAGGGGGTCTGCAGGGGGCGAGATGGAGCTGTTAGGTCGTCCTAGGTCAGACTGTGAGCGAGGGAATGGGTGTGTTCGGTGGGTCTGCAGAGGGTGTTTGGTGGGAAGTGGAGGGGCGGAAGAGGATCAGGGTGAGGAGGCGGAAGTTCTGCGGTGGTGGTCGGCGAGCCGTGTGGGTCGCTGAGGTGATGGGAGCGGCTCGCCGGAGGGTGGTCGGAGGCGGAGAGGATGAGGGTGAACAGGGTCAGTAGAGGGCTTAATTGACTAAATCGAAAGCGGGGAAAGAAAGAGGAGGAGAAGGGGAGTAAGTCTAACTTAACTGCAGGGACGAAGGGGGAGGAACAGGGCGACAGTCGTATCGACTGTCGCCGGAGAAGATGATGCTCAGGGAGAGGGGCGGCGGCGAGCAGAAGGCTGGAGAGGCGCCAGCTGGGTGCGGCGTGGCGCGGGAAGAGCAGGGGAGGAGGTCTCTGCTGCTGGTAGTGCGGCAGAGCGAAGAGGTGGAGGGAGAGGAAGTCGCCGGAGCTGGTGAGCGTCTGCCGGAGAAAGAAGAGAAGAAAGCTGGGGGTTTTCTCCGTCAGGTCCAGGCTGCCTTGGTTGGTGGAGCGGCGGGGGGTATTTATAGGGTTGAAGCAGGGAGGAAGGCGGAGGGAGACGACGTGTCTCCCTCGCCGGAGCATGGTCGGAATTCGAACCCATACCGTCCGTGCGTTCGCACGGCCGGTATGGGGGGCTGCAATGACCATGGGGGTGCTCCTGCGACGGCTGACGACGCAGGGCACCCCTGGTACACATGCCAGGTCCTCCACCTCACCCTGCGCGGCGCCATGCTCCGCGCAAGGTCGCCGGAGCATGGTGCTGGCAGGGTTTTGCAGGAGGGACCTGTTTGCAAAGAACGAAGGAGAGTTAGGGGCCTAAATGCGAGGGTTCAAAAGTTGAGGGCCAAAGAGTAAATATATGAGGACCAAAGTGTAAAGTCGGTCAAGGAGGTTTCTTCTTAGGCTCAAGTTTTTATACATGACTAATTAGGACCTAAGGAATCTGATGGTGAATTTTATTTTCATATTAAACCTTGTTTGACCGGTCAATTTGCGCAAAAACCCAAATTAAGTTATTAATTGGGCATGGTTCTCAATGTAGGTCAAAATGGGTTCTAAAGGCCAAATTGAAGGTTCTAAACCCTAGAGATTATTTTTCTATGAATTTTATAGGGTTTATTCTATTTTTACTTTGCCTCGAACCTTGTGAATTGAAGTGGGTTGTTTTAGGGTTACAGATTATCATTTGGTTCCTTGAAAGTGCTGTAGCCCTTGCTAGATCATCTCGTCCCACTTTTATTCTTATTAAGCTGTTCTGACCTGTGTTTGGGCCCTGAATTACCCTGTATGCAGATTATACTGGTAAAATTGCACTTTTACCCCTTATGACTGGTTTTCTTCTCAAACTCAGAATTCTCTGAGTTAAGCCTTTCCTTGAGATATGTAGGAGCTTTTATCCTTTGTATTGGGTCAAAATGAGCTAGTTATGGCTCATGATGAGGTTCTCATCATACCCCCATGCCTAGCTTTTGCTAGTCCCTTAGCAAAAAAACTTAAGGTTTCAACCCTTGTTCTAGACCATGAAGTTTTCAATGGTTTTAGATAAGTGCCTTTTTATTTGAGCTTAGATTAGGTTAGAATGCTGACCATAGGCCTAAAAGATACTCTAGTACCAATCAAGATCCAAATCTGTCTAGCCTTAGCCTCAGTCTTTCAGCAAAGGTTTTTAAGGCCCGCAAGAACTAACCTAAGGTTTATTGGACTTCGTGGTTAAAGCACCCGTGCTTGAAATGATTTTAGCCCTGGCCCAGTTCGCAGTGCGTTTTGTAAGAGAGAGATAGAAAGTTTTTTCTGTTTGGAGAGTTTTCTCTCTCTTTTTCTTTTTAGTTCTAGTCTAGGATTGGCTTTTCAACACGGTCTGTATCAGATTCCTTGCTCCCATCATCAATCCTCAAGGGTTCCTGGCGATCGATGCTTCGAGATAGCACCGCCCATGGCAACCCCCGGAACCCTGGCTATTGAGATTTCGAGATAATCCCATCCATGGTATTCCGTGGCCGAATCCAGACCCTGGCAATTGACACTTCGAGATAATGCCATCCATGGAATCTGAACCAGCAGAGTGCTTACATGCCCCCCGTAGGATATGTAAATATCCTAAGAGACAAGCACCGAGGAGATGATATTTTGTTACGCATCTTCGAGGGGATTTCCCGCCTCTCCGCGCTGGGAACTCGTCCAAATCAACTTGTGTTGATCGGCCATTCCTATTCTAGGTGTTCTTTTCAGATTTTTGCGACGCTTCTGCGTGATTCTGATTTTTACGCTTACTGAACCAGGCTGTGTGTGAGATTAGGGTGCTTAGGTTACTGAGTCCCGTAAACCAAAAATTAGTTAACGAGGCCGAATACTCCCTAAGCCTTAGACCTAATACTTCAGCTTTTCATTTTCCTCAACCTCTTGAGGAGTGTCCAGATCTTAATGAGTACTAAGAGTCTATTCAAGAATGCCTAAGGTTTGCATTCTTACTAATCTCATTGTGCACTTTTCAGTTATTTTCTTGAATGAGGTCTAGAACTTAGGTTAATTCCTTAGTTCCTTACTAATGACTATCAACTTTTCTTATAATTTTGTGCTCCTTTTTCATTTTGTTTCTTCTCTCCTTCACAAAATTTTCCTTCTCCTCTTTTCCTCTTATTCTTTTTCAAAAATTTTTTAATTTTTATGGTATTTTTGGCATATGTGAATTTTTTTGTTTGAAACCTTTTCTTACGAGTTTTTGCACTTTCACATCAACCTTTTCTTACGAGTTTTTGCACTTTCATACCCCCCCCATGCCTAAGATTTGCAATGTCCTCATTGTAACCTAGGGGTTTCTATTCGACTAAGTTCATACATTAGGATAGCTGTTTTGATGAGTGAATGGGTCGGGGTGACTGTTGCGGACGATTTCTAATCTCAGATGCAAGCACCTGAGGTGGAGTCGGCTGTCCTAAAGTGTGAACTTCAAGTGCAAAAAGCTGTCAGAACAAGTTTCAGGTTTTCAAAGAGAATGACGGGCTGCCTCCCGTTGAGCGCTAAATTTGATGCCTTCAGCCAAGCGGGAAATGCGATGGAGAGGGGATGGTCAACTCAGCAGAGTTTTGTAAGACAAGCACCTTGATTAAGAGCCTGGTTGGTCCAACCAGGTGCTTGTTCAGATCAACAGGCTGATGATGCAGCCCAAACCCAATCAATCTGGTGGGTTGATAGATGTGGATAAAAAGGTGTGGAGCCCACCAGAAATTATGAAGCTCAGATGGATGTGGAAGTGTAAACGCAGGGTTTGGCTGTGCCGAATCAGCCTGGTTAGAGTAGGGACCCGTAGGATAATCAGTGGTTGATGCAGGAACCCTACAGGGGTGATCAGAGAATGATAGAGCATGGTATGTAGTCTGATCAATGTTCGAAACCCGATGTGGAAATGCAATCGGCTCGGTGAGAGGTGAATCAGCATAGAAATTGAGTCCGGTTGCGGGTCGGGGTTTGGAAGAGGTTTTGATCCGTTCTGTGTGTGCGGATGAGGTGGCCATTGTGTACGAGGGCTCTTCTAGAAACAGATGATAGGTGATTTTCTGCAGAGAGTCCTCTGGGTAACTATCAAATGCCGGAAGAGTGTTTGTAGGATGAAAGAAATCGGATTCGAGAAAAAATTTGGATTCTGGGTTGCAATCACTCTTGGCATTTTCTGTTTTTGGTTCCTGAGGATCGAAAAGGAATGATTCTGTGTTATCGGTGATCTCGGGAATCAGGACCTCAGAGTCAGAGTCAGAGTCAGAATCATGTGAACTGAGGTCGTAGATAGGCCTGGCACGTTCAGGAAGGGGAATCTCTCCGCAATTATAGTCAGATCTGAAATTGTCGGAGAGTTGGCGAAAATGATCATGAATTCCACCACAGCAGAAATCATCAGATGTGGAATCAGCAGCCTGATTGGGTTCTAGCCTATATATCACTTCTGGGCTCAAAAAGATGTTCTGTTCAAGCTCTAAGCTGGTAGGATAGACCCTATTAAAACCTTGCTCATCCAACTCCTCAGTTTCTGTATCATAAATTGGCATGTTTTCTGAGAAATCGATCAGATTTCCTGAGGATGTTGGAGAGGGATACTCATTAAATAGAGGCCCGGAATCATATCCTGTAAAAATTTGATCTTCCTCATAAAGGGCCTCATAATCTTCCCAATAAGTTTCAGATCTAGGTTCTAGGCTTAGGATGTGGGTAGAATTATTAGAACCTAAGTCCGAATAACCTTCGAGGGTCACCTTATCAAAACAAGGGGTGGAATTTATACCCTCCAGAGGTTCAATTCTAATCTTGTTATTGCAGGAGTCTTGGAGTTCTAAGCTTGGTGATTTATGGCCTAGGGTTGGCTCAGCATTGTGTTCTCCTGCAACTTCCCAACCTATTTTAATGCTATCTTCTACCTGGGTTGGGATTTTACAACCACTTTGTGCCTCAATCCCGGGATCTGGGAAACTGAATGGTTCCTTAATACTGTTCCAAGATGGTTCATCCTCTGTTTCTGGTTTATACGGGTATTTCTGGTTGATAATTTGTTCTACTGATTTCATCATTTCTACCCGTTTTATAAGGGCATCTTGGTGTTGTTCCCAAAGTACAGGATTTGTCAAGCATTGAAGGTATTCAGATTGGTGTAATTTTTCCATCTCAATGTATCCTGTCATGAGCATATCTCGGGTTGATCCTTTTGAAATTCCAGTCAATAGAATTTGGGCACAGTTCATGATGAAGGATGTGGTTGTTGGGACATCAACCTGAATATCTCCTCTTGGTGTTGAGGTTTTTTCTTCTTTTTCATAGAATCTTATGGCATTCTCGATCATTTTATCTTTCATAGATCTCCGATATTCAGGTTTCTTGAATGGTAGTCTTGCTAGGTAATTAGGCTGCATAATTGGATCAGGTGGTGGAATCAAAGTTTGAATCAAGATGGAAGAAGGGGATTTTGTTCAGAATCAGAGGAAAGAGGGGCTATGTGAATGATTTCTGCAAAAACAAAGGAGCCGAGGCTTAGCCTCGGGAAGAGTGAACTTCTATTGGAGGTTTCAAGGACCTCCTGAAAAATACTGAAGGGCTGGATGAGATAAGCAGGTGCTGGACCCAATCAAGACACCCAAAAATTGTTGGGTGACTATAGAGGTTCGGGGCAGATGGACCCCTTGATCAGAAAGATCGTCCACCTGAGAATTACCTGGGCAGCCAGAGAGGGAGAGTCCCGCGAAGACCCCTACACGGTAGAGCGTCCCCACGGGTTACAGGGTTTCCCCCACCCGACCTCTCTTGTCACTGCGGTTCCAGGTAGACCAGAATGGGGATCTTGACCTCTTAAGTCTACCAATTTTAAGATCAGGGTGCTTAAGGTTTCACTTGAACTTTAGTCTTTTAAGTGCAAAGAGTGACCTAATTTAAGGTTGGTTGACCCATGGGGTCAACTTTACCTCTTGTTTTCTTTGAGAGCTTTTAGGTCCTGTCTTTTAGGGTTCAAGTGTTTAGAGAGAGCCAATTGTTTTAGATTTTCTTTGAATAGGTATTTTCAGACAAGGGCTTGGGCACACTTCATTTGGTTTTCTCAATTCTTGCTTAAGGAGTGTGTCTCTAAATCCCTAGTGTTGGATCCTAGGTTGGCTCTACTTGGTCCAGTTAATTCTTTGTTGGGTAATTAGGGCTCAAGCAAGAATGTGTTAGCCCTTAAATACCCTTAATAGTGTGCAGAAATAATGAGTTGAAAACATGCAACTTTTATGGTTACTAAATATGGAAGACAGGTTAACCCTATATTGCTTGTTCTTTTCTTTTCTTCCTCTTTAGAGCTTAGGGGTTAATAGTGAGAGGAAAAATTTACCTGTCTTTGGTGTGGTTGCTTGTCTTCTTGCGTTCCTGTAGCTGCACAAAAGAGAGGAGATTATCAGAACTTAAAAGAAACAGGAATGTTTACCTCTAGAATAGCCGTTGCTCCCCGGCAGCGGCGCCAAAATGATGAGGCGTCGGTTCGTGACCGGTTTGTGTTATATCGTTGTAGTAAAGCCGGTTGTCACCAACGTTTCATATAAAATTTTTATTACTCGGAAAACTGAAAGAGTTCCCGAGGTCGAACTCAGGGAGCAAGTTGTATTCTAGAGATATACAAGTTCTATTACAAAAATAAAGAGAGAGAGAGAGAGATGAAAAATTGGCTTCTTCTTCTTTTCTTCTTTCTTCCTCTTTGTCTTTGGTTCTTCCTGTTCTTCTTCTTCTTCTTCTTCTTCTTCTTCTGCTTTCTTCAGATTTTCCCCTCGTGCTCTTCTTCTTGTTTCCTCTCTTTCTTTTTCGTCAGATCATCTTCTTCTTTTCTTGCTTCTTGCTTCTCTTCATTCCTTCTTCTTCTTTGTCTTCACCTGCCTTGACTTCTCTTTTTCTTCTCTCGCGATGGCCGTTGCTCTTCCTTCTTCTTCAGCGGGTCTTCTTCTTCTTTGGCTGCTGACCTTCCGTCGTCTGCCCCGGTGCTGAGACGACTTAACAATGCCTTCGCTACAGTGCAGCAGCTCCTTCTTCTTCAGCGGGTCTGCTTCTTCTTCTTTGGCCTGCACACTTCAGAGTTTATTCGTCAAGACAAAAACCTACTCTACCCCCCTCCCCCGCGTATCTCTCTCTCTGAAATCACTCCTCGGAAGCTCTCCCAGAGCGCTATCGGGTAATCGGGTTCGGGTCAGGCCCGGGTCCAGGCCCACCGGCGTGCGTGGTGGGCGAGGAGTGCAGGTCAGTCTAATCGGGTCGGGCCAGGTCCGCGGAGCGTGGTCACGGACGAGGCCGAGTCGGGTCGGGTCGGGTGAGAGGGACCTCACCCCGTGGTAACTGAGGCAACCAGCGTATGGCAGTTTTTCAATTTATGTGTCCGCGCGCCTTTGAGAGATTCCGAGGTGGGACTAAATGTCCCACCCCAATTCTCTTACGCCTGCAGCAGGGATGGTGCTCCCAATTGCATCGGCTGTTGAGGCGTACAGCTCCAATCGAGGGCCAGGGTGTGTGCGTGAGATTCTTCCGCGCTGGCCGTGGCTATTCAATCTGGGATATCTCGGCTTGGAGCAACCTCGAGCAGGCTTCGAGCTTCCTCGCCAATGGCGGCCAAGGCCTGGAACCTGAAACCAATGGCACGGCCTCTCGGCCAAATCAGACAGGCGGGGGACCTTCGCCGTGGCACGGCGAAGGTGGTCAGGGGGTCTGCAGGGGGCGAGATGGAGCTGTTAGGTCGTCCTAGGTCAGACTGTGAGCGAGGGAATGGGTGTGTTCGGTGGGTCTGCAGAGGGTGTTTGGTGGGAAGTGGAGGGGCGGAAGAGGATCAGGGTGAGGAGGCGGAAGTTCTGCGGTGGTCGGCGAGCCGTGTGGGTCGCTGAGGTGATGGGAGCGGCTCGCCGGAGGGTGGTCGGAGGCGGAGAGGATGAGGGTGAACAGGGTCAGTAGAGGGCTTAATTGACTAAATCGAAAGCGGGGAAAGAAAGAGGAGGAGAAGGGGAGTAAGTCTAACTTAACTGCAGGGACGAAGGGGGAGGAACAGGGCGACAGTCGTATCGACTGTCGCCGGAGAAGATGATGCTCAGGGAGAGGGGCGGCGGCGAGCAGAAGGCTGGAGAGGCGCCAGCTGGGTGCGGCGTGGCGCGGGAAGAGCAGGGGAGGAGGTCTCTGCTGCTGGTAGTGCGGCAGAGCGAAGAGGTGGAGGGAGAGGAAGTCGCCGGAGCTGGTGAGCGTCTGCCGGAGAAAGAAGAGAAGAAAGCTGGGGGTTTTCTCCGTCAGGTCCAGGCTGCCTTGGTTGGTGGAGCGGCGGGGGGTATTTATAGGGTTGAAGCAGGGAGGAAGGCGGAGGGAGACGACGTGTCTCCCTCGCCGGAGCATGGTCGGAATTCGAACCCATACCGTCCGTGCGTTCGCACGGCCGGTATGGGGGGCTGCAATGACCATGGGGGTGCTCCTGCGACGGCTGACGACGCAGGGCACCCCTGGTACACATGCCAGGTCCTCCACCTCACCCTGCGCGGCGCCATGCTCCGCGCAAGGTCGCCGGAGCATGGTGCTGGCAGGGTTTTGCAGGAGGGACCTGTTTGCAAAGAACGAAGGAGAGTTAGGGGCCTAAATGCGAGGGTTCAAAAGTTGAGGGCCAAAGAGTAAATATATGAGGACCAAAGTGTAAAGTCGGTCAAGGAGGTTTCTTCTTAGGCTCAAGTTTTTATACATGACTAATTAGGACCTAAGGAATCTGATGGTGAATTTTATTTTCATATTAAACCTTGTTTGACCGGTCAATTTGCGCAAAAACCCAAATTAAGTTATTAATTGGGCATGGTTCTCAATGTAGGTCAAAATGGGTTCTAAAGGCCAAATTGAAGGTTCTAAACCCTAGAGATTATTTTTCTATGAATTTTATAGGGTTTATTCTATTTTTACTTTGCCTCGAACCTTGTGAATTGAAGTGGGTTGTTTTAGGGTTACAGATTATCATTTGGTTCCTTGAAAGTGCTGTAGCCCTTGCTAGATCATCTCGTCCCACTTTTATTCTTATTAAGCTGTTCTGACCTGTGTTTGGGCCCTGAATTACCCTGTATGCAGATTATACTGGTAAAATTGCACTTTTACCCCTTATGACTGGTTTTCTTCTCAAACTCAGAATTCTCTGAGTTAAGCCTTTCCTTGAGATATGTAGGAGCTTTTATCCTTTGTATTGGGTCAAAATGAGCTAGTTATGGCTCATGATGAGGTTCTCATCATCTGGTAAGCTGTTTAGACATCCGAAACGCGTGGGAGGGCGTGCCCCACGCCTTCCTGAAGCTATTCTTGCGCACAACAGACGATATCTTCCTCTTTTAGCCATGCAGATCGAAGCTGCGGTGCGGCCTGCATGGCCGTAACCATAAGAGGAACGTACCTTCGCAAAGCTCTGCTTTCAGATGTCCGATGTCGTCACCAGACGTCCAACCTGTCATCTGGACGACACACCAGACATCTGATTCTGGGAAAAACCCAGAACCAGACCGACCTCCTGCTCCCCCTCGCCGCGCGCAGCCGCGATCTCTTCTCCTCGTCTGCAGCTCCGGTGCAGCAAGGTGTCGGGGACGTCTCCCCCGACGCGCTCCTCCTCCCGCAAGCGCCGCTCCGACGGTGCATCCTCTGGCGAGCTCCCACGAGCTTGCAAACATAAGCTCCTCCTCTCTTCATGCCGCCTCTCCTCCTCACCCCTCGCTCTCGCGCCCTCTCTCGCACTTGTCCCTCTCGTTGCAGTCGAGAGGAAGGAAGGTAGCGGTGGTGGAGTGGGGAAGAGAGGAAAGGGGGAAGAGGGGTTATATAGGGAGTGGGGTTGGGGTTCGGGTGGAGGAGAGAAGAGGGGGACTGTCTGCATGCAGCCATCGCGCATACGCAAAGTTGCATACAAAATTTCAATTTCCAGACGTCTGGGAAGGGGTCCAAACGTCTGACCAGATGCCTGACTGACAGTCTAGACATCTTAAAAGGCTCAGAACAGAATGGATCTTTACAGTCCACATATCAGGTGTTGCTACCATCTTCCAACTACAGTAAGAACGTCCAATAAACCATGGAGTAAATGGCAACAATTTTACACATACAAATCTGGAAGCTATAATTACTTTGATTAGTTGATCAGTCCTACAAAAATGCAATGAAATATGGGATGGAATATATTAGAGACAAGTAACTGCAATATTTCTATGATGAAAGAGAAGATGAATGAGTTGGTACTCTATTCCAAAGTGTTGATCATGTTTTTAACCTTTCAAATTGCATTAAAGATGTACATGTGAAGTGTTATGACCTGGTTCCCGGATCCCTACAGTTCTCGAGACTGGCTCACCTTGACTAATCCCAAGACCTAGTCGTACAACGAGAAATAATCAAAAGTAGGAAAATAAACCACATTCACACATGCAATATAACTAAGTAGAAGGAAAGAACAAAGTAGTAAATAAAAGTAGAACAACTGTCTCAAAATAGTACATGCCACCACAACAACAACAGCGGAAAGAAAATAAAAAGTAACAGGAACAGTAGCTCAAGGGTCTAGTACTCACAACTACAGCACGAACTAAAGAGCTGGAAAGAAAACAACTACGGCTGGGCTCGGCTGGGCCCAGCTCCTTCTGTAGTCAGAAACTCAGGTTGCTCAACTCCTAATCCTGAACAGGGTTACGAAAAGACGGAATCAACGAACGCTGAGTAGAGTGGTGTTGACATTATTTAACTGCAAGTAAAGTAAAAACAATAAGCATATTTTATTCTCATTTCTATTTATCTCATTTATGTGTTTCTGATTCATCTATTTCTCAAAGTATCCAAGTATTTCTTAATCTTGCTTATTCCTCGTGGGAACTATCTTGATTGTAGTCTTTTCCGTGGAGTAGAAGGTACACATGGTGCTCTCCTGGCCGGGAGAGTCCTTCGTGGTAGTCTTACACCCAGTCAACCACCCCGAGGTCACTATTAAGACATAGCGGTGACTACGGCACGCTTGATAAGTGCTCGGGTAGCTACCCCGCATTGACACGCGGTCAGTCGTTTCCGCTAGCGAGTATGCCTAAAGTATAGCATGGAACAGTATAGGGCATTGCCCTCTCAGAACAGGGGTCTCGCCCCTCCACAGTCCGCGTACCCTCCTCCGCCTACCCCAGTTTGCCCAGAAGGCCTAACAAAGTTGGTGTAGGGTGGCTAGCTTAACCCCAGGTCCCGTGGGGTGGCTAGCTCCCTCCCTACACTAGTAGCATGCCTCAGTACCATGTACTCGAGGGCCAACAAGAGTCGGTTTAGAGTAGCCAATCCTAACCCCAGGTCTCAACCCAAGGGCGACTAACTCCACTCTACACTAAAAATGGACAGTTGCTCTCCTTGGTACCGCATACGTAAGGGCTAGCACACTTCCCATCTACATTCCAGATTCCTTTCATACTCAGGAGTTCTACACCTAATTTCCCCGTAGGGTTCATACTTATATTCATCTCATTTATCCATATCCAAATCTCATGTTTCATAACTCGTTCCTCATCCATATACAGGCAGCTCGTGTTTTCATAATTTAATTCTCAAACATATACATGCAACTTGTGGTTTCACAGTTCAATTTCTCATTACATACAGGCAGCTCTTATTTTAACATGTATCACATAATTACACTAATACCATTTGCTAGCAATTTATTTTAAACATGCACTCAAGTAAACAGTATAGCTCAAAACAGGCTCATACATTTCTACCTTAGGGTTCATTCCACATCCTAGAGTTCGATCCGATTATTCCAAATAAGTACATTCTTATTTAAACATTAACTACTAAATTAAACCACTCTACCGGGTATCATGGGAGGAATGGGGGCCTGTGCCGCAGATCTCATTGTCTTCGTAGGCTCCAAACACGCCATCGGCTGGTAACCTGTACTAGCGACTAATTTACATCAGACGAGCTCAAAATAGTAGATACTTAACATGAACATGTAGAGAACCTCAAATGGAAAACAGTGGTACTTCATTTGCGAAAATCCGATTCCGTTTGGGCCCTCAAAGGGCCAAAAATGCAGTTACAGACCAAAATCAGATTCTGGGACTAGTTCGAGACGTCTTAAAAGGCATCAGATCTCACCTTGCACTTCCTGTAGCTGCTTCAAACATCCAAACTCTCTCTGTGACCATCTGGGAGCAGCTTCAGACGTCGGGCAAGGCCTCCGGTCGTCTGGAAGCACCTTCGGATGTCTGGTGACGTGATCAAACCTCCAAAAGTACTTGGGAAAGCATCGCGCGCCTTCCCAAAGCCTTCACCTACATACGAAAAATGCAGGCACAAAATCAGCCCGACATATCCTGCGCTACAAACTGCATGGCGGAAAGTAGTGCAAGAAGATACGTACCTCGTGTAATATGTACTTTCAGACGTCCAGCTTCAGCTCCGGACGTCTTGGTGCCTCGCCAGCCATCTAGACGATACTCTAGATGTCTGATACTGGAAAACTTCCGGTACCAGAACCTGCTCCGCGACACTCTTCTCCTCGCAACACCGCCCGCAGCGCACCACAGCAGCTGCAGAGGGTCGGGAGGCCGCCTCCCCGAGCCCTTCCTCCTCGCACGCGCGCCCACCGCCAGCCGTGCGAGCTCCGTCAAGCTCCCTAAGGTCCTCCGACCTTCACGCTCTCTTCTTTCCTCTCTCCCTCCCATTCTCCCTCGCTTGCCCTCCCTCTCGTCACTCTCGCTTTCCCTTACCACTATCGCACAGTAAGGAATGCTGGAGGTGGTGGTGGCTGGTGGTGAGGGGGTGAGGGTGGTGAGGAGGAAGGGTTTAAATAGGATAGGTTTAGCGTTTAAGGGGGTGAGGATGCGGAGAGAGAGAGGTGATGAGAGCCTCATCATGAACCTTAACTGGCACAATTTGATCTTAATAAGTGTGAAAAAGCCATGAGGGGTAAACAAGCCATGAGGGGTAAAACTGTAATTTTACCAATGCAGTACACAAACAGGGTATCTAAGGGTCTAAACACAGGTCAAATAAGCTTAATAAGGAAGGAAGTGGGATGATCTGATCTGAAAAGGGTTATAGCAACTTTTAGGAATCAAATGACATTCTGTAACCTTAAAAATAAACCCGCTTTAATTCACGAGGTTCTAGGCAGGATAAAAATCAACTGAACCCTCTAAAATTCATGGAAAAATATTCCCTAGGGTTAGAACCTTCAATTTGGCTTTTGCAACCTATCTTGACCTAAATTGAGAACCATGTCCAAATTTTAACCTAATTTGGGTTTTTACGCAAATTGATCGGTCAAATGTGGTCCAACCTAAAATTAAATTACACCATTAAATTCCTTAGGTCCAAATTAGGTTGGTACAAAAATTTGGGCCTAAGATAAGACCATCTTGATCGACTTTACAAATTGGTCCTCTTGAATTACTTTTTGACCCTTATCTTTTTAAACCCTTGCATTTTGCCCCCTATCTTCTCCTTCTTTCTTTGCAGAACGGTCCTTCCTGCCACCCCACGCAGGCACCATATCTCCAGCGACCTTGCGCTGAGGATGGCGCCCCGCAGGGTATGGGGACCGCCCTCAGGAACGAACGGGGGGTTCCCTGCGTCATCCTCTTTTGCATGGACCCTCCCCCTTGACCTTTGGCTGCCCATGCCTCTCGTGCGAATGCACGAAAGGCATGGGTCTCCATCTTCGACCATCTCCGGCGAGCTCCCCACGTCGCTCCCTCGAGATCCTCTCCTCGCCAGCACCTTTATAAGGAGCGGCAGGGGCAGCCGTTTCCTTCAGGCTCGCTTTGGCCGAAGAGAACCCCCCTACTTCGTCTCCTCTCACTCCGGACAGACAACCCAAGCTTCCGGCGATCTTTCCTCCTCCTCGTCGCTCTACTGCCATACCTGCAGCAGAGCTCTCTCTGCCTCGTCTTCCCACGCCAAGCCGCACCAGCTGGCATCTTCAGATCCCCTCCTCGTTGCCGTTACCCCCATTCTGGGCACCTTCTTCCCCAGCTCCAGCCGGCACGTGCCGGGCGCCCCTCTTTCCTTCTTCGTCAATTAAGTAAGTAAAAACCTTCCCCTTTCTCTCTCTGTTATTTTCCCCTCTTAAATTGGCACTGTAGACCCCTCGACTGCCACTATCACCTCCATCTGCTCCACCTTCGACCACCATCTCCGGCGAGGTCGCTCCACCTCCACAGGCCATTCCACCCCTCGCCGACAAGCCCAGAAGCTCCCCCTCACTCCACTCAAGCATTTCCCCTACTCCATTCACCGCCCTTCACCTTCAGACCACCCCTCGAACACACCCACCTACACCTCTGCAGTGTGCCTTAGGCACACGGCCACAGCCACATTCCCACCACGACGACCACCGCACCGCCTTCGCTGTCCTCTGGAGAAGCTTCCTGAGCTATCTGACGTGGGCGTGAGGCCGTTTTCGTGCTTTCAGGTCTCGGCCCCCTCGCTGCCATTAACGGACAACGGGAGCTACTTGGCGAGCAACTCTAGGCCCCTTTAGCACCAGGCACAGGCCCCAGGCAACGCGGGATACTTCCGCGAGTGTGCCCAGGCCTTCAATTGGGGTCGCGAGTCTTCGTTGCTACCCCAATTGCTCGCAGCTTCTCGCCTATGGGCGCGCGGATCCGAGGTGGGACTTTAGTCCCACCTCGGAAGTGTGTGGCCACACGCCCACACATAAATTGCAAAAGTGACATTAGCTGATCGCCTCCGAATACACATGGGGTAAGGTCCCTCATCTATACACAGCCCTCGTCCATGAGCTCGTCACACGGATCTGGCGCGACCCGACCCGACACCCTCCTGTGCACTCCTCGCGCACTACCCACGCCGGTGCTCTTGGACCTGGACATGCGACCCGACCTGATAACCTGACTCTGGGAGAGCGTACCCAAGAGAGTTTCAGAGAGAGAGAAATGCGGGGAGAGGGTAGGGTAGGTTTTGCGCTGAGCTTGTGTGTGTGTGTAGGGAACAGGTGAGGGAGGAAGAAGCAAGGCGCTGCTGAAGAGAAGAAGGAAGGAAGGAAGAAAGAAAGAGGGAGAGGAAGAGCAGCGGTTGGGACTTAGCCACAGAGAAAAAGAAAGGAGAAGGAAGGAAGGAGAGAAGCAAAAGAAAAGAAGATAGCAGGGGTACTGTAGCAACAGCATAGTTAAGGCATCTGATTTTTGAATCAGACGTCGGAAAGAAAGGAAGGAGTGAAGCAGAAGAGAAGAGCAAAGGACAGGCCAGAGAAAAAGAAAGAGAAAAGAGAAGGAGGGAGCCTCCGCAACAAAGAAGAAGAAGACGCAGAAGAAAGAAGAGAAGCAGAGAAGAAGAGAAGAAGAAGGAAGAAGAAAGAAGGACATAGCAGCTGAAGAAAGAAAAGAGAAGAAGGAAGCCTCTGCAGCAAAGAAGAAGAAGACGCAGAAGAAAGAAGAGAAGTAGAGAAGAAGAGAAGAAGAAGGAAGAAGAAAGATGGACATAGCAGCTGAAGAAAGAAAAGAGAAGAAGGAAGCCCCTGCAGCAAAGAAAAAATGAAGAAGAAAGAAGAAAATAGGCTGAGAACCGGCTGAAAAGAAGAAGAGAGAAGAAAAAGCTGAGAAGAGAATTTTTGCTCTCTCTCTCTCTCTCCTTTGTCTTAATTTTTGTAAAACAATATATATTGTGAATTCATATGCTTCTGGAATCATAGTTTGCTCCCTGAGTTCGACCTCAGGAAACTTTTAATTCCGAGTAATAAATTGTAAACTAGTAGCAGCTTTTCGTGATTTACTACAACATCTAGAATTTAAAACCAAAGCGACATGAACCAAGGGGCTTCTACGCACTGCCCGCACGCAGAGCGCAAAGTGACATACGAAAATTCTCACTTTCAGACGTCTGACCACATGTCTAAACGTCTTGACAGAAGTCTGACTGAAACTCCAAACGTCTTATCCGACTAAAAAGGCAACGGTCATTTCATGAAGGGATGAGAAATTGAGATGGGAATTAAAGAATTTGCTTGTGATTAGTGAGCTCAAGATTACATGTATACAACCAGTTTTGTTGTTTAGATGTAGTTCACTTGTAAACATCTTGTTGCTTACATCAAGTATGTAATGCTAGTCAAATTCACACTTTTGATCTTTACATAACCTAATGCTACAGTAAAGATAAAATTCTTGATTTTTTTTTCCTATTTCATTATTGGATCTTGTACATTTCCTCCTTCTTAATATGAAGCATGTGGGATCTACTAACTTAAAGACAAACAATTTAGGTACCTAAATGAAAGAAAATTATTTACCTTCATTTGACCTCCCCAGAAGACATGCAAAGGTTTTGTACCATACACATTGTCTATCACACTCTATCAAACAAACCAAGGAATAAAAATTCAAAATTCAAATCTTGACGAACATTAAACAAGTAAAACAGGTAGGTTTATGAGAGAAATACATCAAAATATATCCTCGACCAAAGAGAATTATCTTTAAGCCTTTCATGTGAGAAATTAACCTCATTAAGCTTCATCTGCAATATTGCTACAACTACACATGAAAGAACTAATGACATCATGAGAAGCTATCATACTGACATAATAAAAACTTCCTGTGGTGAGATCAAATCACCTCCCTGAAGATCTTCAATTTTAAACTACATAATCAATAGTCATATTGACATACTGCCATATTGATAAACCACATACTGAACCTCATACTATTATGAAACAAAATGTAAAGAAACATTTCACTAATAAACATCATACTGATATACTGCCAAACATCCAAAGCTGCTAGTTAAGTCACAAATGGAACATATAAGAGTTCCAAAGCTAAACTATGAAAATGTAATATTAATGTTGGTGCTAGAGCACCACAATCGTTTATTTTGATGATAACAAAACACGTGTCTTTTAACATTTGCATTTGAGTTTTAGTTTTCAGGTTAAATCACAAATAGAGACAAGTGTTTAGACGGAGTTCAAGCTCGCATCCATGGTGGATTGGAGGAGATGGATAAAGGCAGAGGAGCTTCACGAGGAGCGAAAGCTTGAAGAAGGAAGGAGATGAAGAATAGGATAGATTTCATTTTATCTTGTTTTATGTAATTTTATTTCTTTGTTTTGCTCCTTATTTTTGTCTTAGATTTTATGTTAAAGAGCCTCAAAGAACCCTTAAAGTAGTCCTAGGAACACCTGCACTACCCTAGAATACTTAGGTTTCTATAGAGAACTTAGAAAACTAAAATAGGATTCAGACAGCCTTTTCAGACGTCTAATCTGAATTTCAGACGTCTGATAAAAACTTTTAAAACGTCTAACTGTTGACTCAGACGTCCGATTATTTAGGCTAGACTTAGTTTTGTTTGATGAAATCAGACGTCTTAGGAGACGTCTGATGCCTTTGCCAGACGTCCAATTAGTGGAACGTTGGCTATCTTAGAAACGTTGAGGAAATGACCGTTAGCCTCGTATCAGACGTCCGTAGAGGACCCTAGACGTCTGATACATGACCGTTTTGCCACGATTGACCCAAGATCTTCCTTGAGAGATTTTCTAGCCGTTGTACTTCCTTGGGAATCCATTTTTGCATAACAATAGGTTTATAGACGTCTAGACCTAGTGCTAGACGTCCTGTGTGTCGTCTGATGGACATACACTAGAACCCTATTTAGGTCTGATTCAAATCAAGAAGGAAACCCGCCTAGAATCAGACGTCTGACTTAGTTCCTAGACATCTTAAACGAGTTTTCCAGACGTCTGATGCCAGGACCAGATGTCTGATGACCCTATCAGAATCATGATTAATTCTAACTATGGCCTAATTTTCTTTGGATTTGTACCCAACGGCTATAGAAGCCTTCCAAGGCCTTCCAAAGCCTTCCTAGGACCTCTATAAATAGAGGAAGACCCCATGGCTTGTAAAATACACCCAAGACACACCTTGTAAGAATATTTCCACTCTCGTGTCAAAAAGAAGTAGAAGATCAAATAGAAGAAGCTCTAGCTCTACAAGCACTCACTTCACACCTAAGAGCTTCATCCTGCTGTGTACCCGCTCTCCCGCCGACGTTACGAGAGCGCTGTTGTGCCAAAGCGTGGTTCACGCATCCGCGTCGTCACATCAACGCACTTCCACCAAAGGGAAGTTTCCTAACTCCTATAGAAGCTAGGCTTAAATATTTGTGGCTCTACAAGATTGTTGTATATTTTATTATCTTTGGTTGGGTATTTGCTTTGTGAATTCCCGTCTCCTTTGCGAGACAAAATCCTTCTCGTGAAGAGAAGGGGTTTTGAGGTACACTACCCTCGGTCTAAGAATGTGGTTGTAATTGAGGTTCAGTCACCCTCGTTCAAGTGACTAGGTTTAGTGGATTTGATCGACTAGGTCGATCGGGAAATCCTAACTCGAGAGGGTTAGGTGGTGGTTTTCACCCGATTTGGGTTTCCACCTAAAAATACTTGTGCCTATTGTGTGATAGCTTACTTTTGTGAGATTGTTTATTTTAATTCCGCACTTTATATTATGTCACGTATATCTCACCTCCTCCAAGTAGGGAATTACATTTGGTATCAAAGCAGGTTCTTGCAAGATCGGAGTGACACCCAGCAAGAAGATCATGGAGGGAAGCAGCTCCACAAGCAGGATTTCCGAGGGGCAGCCTATGACCTGTCCGGCGTTCTTCGACGGGAGCAACTACCCCTACTGGAAGCTGTAAATGAAGACTTGGCTGCAAGCCAATGACTTCACGATTTGGGCCAGATGCGAGATGCCATTTGACATCCCGGAGAAACTCGCGGGGGGTTACTCACAACAACAAATCCGGGAGCTCTCTAAACGCAAAAACAATGAATGCATTGTATTGCGCTTTGAGTCTGGAGGAGTTTAACAGAATCTTGTAATGCGCTACCGCATATGAGATCTGGCACACACTCGAGGTAACTCATGAGGGTACCTCTAAGGTAAAGTCTTCTAAAATTAATTTACTTTCACAAGAATTTGAATTATTTTCTATAAAGATTGACGAAACTTTAAGTGAGATGAACACTAGGTTTACTCTCATAGTAAATAATTTGAAAACTTTAGGGAAGACCTTCATCAAGGGGGAGGTTCAAAGGAAGCTTCTTCGTTCCCTTGGACCGGAATGGGAGCAGAAGGTCACCGCCATCGAGGAGGTGAATGAGATGGAGGAGTTCAACATGGAAGATCTCCTAGGAAATCTAATGGCCTACGAGATAAAGCTGAAGCAGAAGAAGAAGGATACACCGGAGCCAAAACCAAAGAAGACCGTCGCCTTCAGAGCTGCATTAGATAGCGAGATAAGTTCTGACGATGAGGATTTTAAATTTTTACTTAAAAAGTTTTCCAAGTATTGTAGGGAATCAAGGAAAGAAAATTAGAAGGAAAAGGAGAGCCCGAGACGTTGATACCATTGCAACAAGAAAGGGCATCTACGACCAGAGTGCCCTCTTTTCAAGAAGGAGAAGAAGGAAAAGGAGAAGAAGTCTAAGAAGAAGGCGTTCCAAGAAACCTGGGACGACACGAGCTTAGAGGAAGAAGAAGAGCAGAACCCTGAGGAAGAAATTGCTTGCATTGGCTTCATGGCCATAGGAAGTGATAGCGACAGCGACAACAGCGACAATGAGGTAAATCCTGATTTACAAGATGCTTTTGATAAATTATTTGAGCTTAGTCAATCACTTAAGGTAGAAAATAAAAATATTAAAAGGAATCTTAGTTTTCTTAAAAGTGAAAATGAAAGATTAGAAATAAAACTCAAGGATTTAAAAGCTAGTCCTAAGGATAATAACTTGTTATTAGAAAATAAAGATTTAATCAATGAAAATACTAAATTGATTGAGGAAAATGTTAGTCCAAAGTTAGAAATTTCTGATTTAAAGACTAAGATGAATATTATAGAAAAAGAAATCGCATGTCTTAGGGAAAATTCCAACAAATTAATCAATAAAATAGAAAATTTTCATAGCCCTAAGGTTGAGAAAAGATCTTCGTCAAGGAGACCCGCTAACAGATCCAAATCCAAATTAACTTGGCTACTAAGGAGAGATCTAGAATCTTGTTTTGTAGGTTTCAAGGGTAACTATGATACAAGAGATTGGACCTACAAGCTCAAGAATGGTCAACTCGAGTTGGGAGGACCAAAGAGTAGACCAAGGAGAAGGACAAGAAGACAGACGAGACAACGAACAACCAAACAACCCGCTGCACGTCATCTGCCAGATTGGAGACCGGCGTCGATTTCCGGGCCTCCAAGCTTCGGATGAGAGCCCCATCCGATGTGGCATCCACCACCTCCATTTGGGTCATTCTATTGGCCATGGTTAGTGAGGTATCCCTTAACCCTATCCTTTTATTAGCATATAGATAGGGGGAGTTAAAATTATGAGCTATTTGTCAATCATTAAGGGGGAGATCTTGTTAAGTTAGCTATATTTCCTCTAAAAAGGGGGAGAAAAATAATGGCTATCTTGTTGTTACAAAAAGGGGGAGGACATTACTCTTGTTAAAAGAAATTCAACCCAATTATAGAAGAGCATGTCTTAAGAGGGAGTAATAGGAAATTTAACATCGATTAAACCTTTTTGATAATGTAAAAAAGGGGGAGGATTTTATGCATTATTCTTTATGATTTTGTCATCATCAAAAAGGGGAAGATTGTTGGTGCTAGAGCACCACGATCGTTTATTTTGATGATAACAAAACACGTGTCTTTTAACATTTGCATTTGAGTTCTAGTTTTCAAGTCAAATCGCAAATAGAGACAAGTGTTTAGACGGAGTTTAAGCTGCATCCATGGCGGATTAGAGGAGCTGGACAAAGGCGGAGGAGCTTTGCGAGGAGCAAATGCTTGAAGAAGGAAAGAGATGAAGAATAGGATAGATGTCATTTTATCTTATTCTATGTAATTTTGTTTCTTTATTTTGCTCTTTATTTTTGTCTTAGATTTTATGTTAAAGAGTCTCAAAGAACCCTTAAAGTAGTTTTAGGAACACTTGCACTATCCTAGAATACTTAGGTTTTCTTTAGAGAACTTAGAAAACCAAAATAGGGTTTAGACTGCCTTTTCAGACATCTAATCTGAATTTCAGACGTTTGATAAAAACTTTTAAGACGTCTAACTGTTGACTCAGACGTCCGATTATTTAGGCTGGACTTAGTTAGTTTTGTCTGATGAAATCAGACGTCAAGACCTTACTCCAGACGTCTTAGGAGACGTCTAATGCCTTTGCCAGACATCCAATTAGTGGAACGTTGGCTGTCTTAGAAACGTTGAGGAAATGACCGTTAGCCTCGTATCAGACGTCCATAGAGGACCCCAGACGTCTAATACATGACCGTTTTGCCTCGGCTAACCTAAAATCTTCCTTCAGAGATTTTCTAGCCATTGTACTTCCTTGGGAATCCATTTCAGCATAATAATAGGTTTTCAGACGTCCTGTGTGTCGTCTGATGGACATACACTAGAACCCTGTTTAAGTCTGATTCAAATCAAGAAGGAAACCCGCCTAGAATCAGACGTTTGACTTAGTTCCCAGATGTCTTAAATGGGTTTTCCAGACATTTTATGCCAGGACCAGACGTTTGATGACCCTGTCATAATCATGATTAATTCTGACTAGGACCTGATTTTCTTTCGATTTGTACCCAACGGCTATGGAAGCCTTCCAAGGCCTTCCAAAGCCTTCCTAGGCCCTCTATAAATAGAGAAGGACCCCTTGGCTTGTAAAATACACCCAAGACACACCTTGTAAGAATATTTCCACTCTCGTGTCAAAAAGAAGTAGAAGATCAAATAGAAGAAGCTCTAGCTCTACAAGCACTCACTTCACACCTAAGAGCTTCATCTTGCTGTGCACCCGCTCTCCCACCGACTTTACGAGAGCACTGTTGTGCCAAAGTGTGGTTCACGCATCCACGTAGTCACATCGATGCTCTTCCACCAAAGGGAAGTTTCCTAACTCCTATAGAAGCTAGGCTTAAATATTTGTATCTCTATAGGATTGTTGTACATTTTATTATCTTTGGTTGGGTATTCACTTTGCGAATTCCAGTCTCCTTCGCGAGACAAAATCCTTCCCATGAAGAGAAGGGGTTTTGAGGTACACTACCCTCGGTCTAAGTAGTGTGGTTGTAATTGAGGTTCAGTCACCCTCGTTCAAGTGACTGGGTTTAGTGGATTTGATCGACTAGGTCGATCGGGAAATCCTAGCTCAAGAGGGATAGGTGGTGGTTTTCACCCGATTTGGGTTTCCACCTAAAAATACTTGTGCCTATTGTGTGATAGCTTATTTTTGTGAGATTTACTATTTTAATTCCGCACTTTATATTACGTCACGCATATCTCATCCCCTCAAAGTAGGGAATTACAATTAAATCATTGTTTAACAAAAACACTTTGTAAGTTAGACTATCAAAATGATAATATCAATTTCTTCATGTTGGTTGTGCTTTGTTAATCTATCTAGTACTATCATCTACAAAATCATATCAAACTTGCATCCAATAATAATCAAAATATTAGATGTGGTCGGCAATATTACATGTTAGACTATGATAATGTTTACTATAATAGATTACCTGTGTAAAGTATGTGAGTGTAGCCTAACTGTGTACAATGGCAAAAAATCGCAACCATACATCCTTCTAATCAAACCTATTTGAATTGAATGGAATTCCCATTTAGAAATATATAAAGCATAGTAAGCTTATAAATCAGGGAATGGGAAAGCCAACTACTCACTTGTTCATCGGTCCAATTGGCAGATAGGCCCATCAAGCACCAAAGTTAAATCAACCTTCCTTAGTCATCCTCTCTTCTTGGTTGTTTCACCTTCCGATGGGTTTTTTTTCTTATATTTCTTTTGTCTTCCACCTCCAATTGAGACACCACTGAAACACCAATTGAATGCAAAGAATTGAAGCTGAAATAAATCAGAAGTTAATCGTAAGCTTTAGAATGTAATTGATACCTGCATCCAGCAAGACTTTTATCAATTTCAGTAGCAGCACTTGCACTTGATGATGGTTGAGATGAGGGTTGAGATGCATTTGATAGTTTTAGTGGTACTTTACACATGTTTCTGTGATGCCCATGACCACCACATCTTGCACATTTGTGTTTTGACCTCCAACTTTGTGCTATCTCATCGTTATTGTGAGTTCTATTTTTTCTTGGCCTTCCCGGAGGCCTTAGAGAATTTGAAGCCTTCACAATATATGGAAGTTCAACCTTATGCCATTGTTCTTTACTGGGCATTGGAGCAATTCCTTCTTTATAAGCCAATTAGTAGGTACTAATCTTATAGTAATGGCTAACATAATCCTCTCATTTGAGGCCTCTAATGCTACCAATGACTGCTGTAGCATGTGTACATGAAAGACCATTCATTTGCCACTTTCCACATGAACAATGCCTTTCATTGAGCCTCACAATGAATCTCCCTGATGTACACTCAACCTTGACATTATTGTTATCTGACCACCTCACAATAAACCCTTGTAAATCCTTTGAAACATTTTTAATGTACTTCATGATAGTTTGAAGCAAAATACCTCTCCATTGGGTTGCCTTTTTCCTTCGATCATCCATCATAGTCATCATTTTTTGTCTAATCCAATCAATTAACTCACAAATAGGGAGCTTCCTCCCATCATAAATCCATGAATTGAACGACTTACTCAAATTGTTTGTTAAATAATTGCAATTCGCAGTAGTACTAAAAGTGTGCCTAGCTTACTTCTCCTTAATGACATCGAAATATTTAAACGTAGCAGTGTTAACCTTCACAATTTCATTCATATGCTGAATGTATCAATGTTTGTCAAATTCTCGTGCAGCACTCCAAACTAAGTGCTCTAAATCTTCACCTGGAAATCTCTTTTTAAAATTCTTGTAAAGATGTCTCATGCAAGCCCTATGCTTAGCTGCTGGGTATGTTGTTCGAATCACTTCAAGCAAACCCTTTTAATCGTCTGATATAATTGTCAATCCGTTTCCATCTCCAAAACCAATCCCTTCATGTAAACAACCCATAAACCATATCCAAAACGCACCAGACTCATCTTTTACTATTGTAAATGCCATCAGAAACAATCCATTGCTACCATCCAATGCAGTAGCCACTAGTAATGTTTCCAAGTACTTCCCCTTCAAATGGCAACCATGTAGGCCTATGAATGGCCTGCAACCACTTAAAAATCCACTTATGGATGACTTGAATGATAGAAAGAGCCTCAAGAATGCATTAGTTAGGTCAGTCATGTAATGTATGACACTACCAGGATTTCTTGTCTTCAATTCATACACCATACTTGGTAAACTCTCATATGAATCCCCAAAAATCTGCTCCAAGGCCTCATTTTTTATCCTGTAAATCCTCTTGTATGGTGGACGAATGCGAAAATTATCAAAAATTTTATCAGAAATCTCCTTCACAGACATTGTAGGCTGCTCTCTAAGCCATCTACCAGTAAAGCATGAAATCCACTGTTGGGAGGCCATCTCATTATCAACCATATTCACAAAAGGGCATGTGTGATGAGAATTAAGTGTTCTCACTTTAAACCTCTTATCTTCGAACTTAGAAACATGTATTCTCCATTTGCATTCCAAGTTAAAACATCTAGTAGTAACTCTTCTCTGATCACTCTTTATGTACTTCAACTTGAACCCTCCCTTAATGCAATGTATGGCTAAGGCATGTCTGAAGCCTTTCACATCATCAAATACCTTCCCAATGTTCTTGTTAGTACTCTCATCCATTTCTAAGTTCTCACCTTCCTAACCACAAACCTCATCACCAGCAGAATCAAGATCATCATTTGTCAAGTCAAACAATTTAGAATTAGACCCATCTTCAAATTCATCATCACTAATAACAAAATCAGTGTCATCAGATGAATCTATTAGATCTCCCATTACATCATCAATTAGAAAAGACTTATAAGCTACTCTTCTCCTCCTTGTAGAAGTACCTCTCTATTGTCTTCCATTTCTACTTCTACTCTTCACATTTGAACTACCAATTTCGTGAACATTTCCTTATCTCTTCTCCCTATTCACCACATTTCTACTTCCAATCTGTTCATCATCTATCGTTGCTCCCTCTTCCCCCACATCATGAATCTCTATTTTAGCCTCATGCCTCTTAGTTTCAGCCTCATCCACCTCTATTTCAGCACCACGCATTTCTGTTTGACCAGCATGATTCTCTGTTTGAGCAACATCCACCTCTGTTTCAACACCAGCCATCTTTCTTTTAGCACCATGCAACTCTGTTTGACAGCATGACTTTGTTTCAGCAATATCCACCTCTGTTTTAGCACCAGCCAGCTCTTTTTTAGCACCATGCATCTTAGTTTCACCAACATTGTCTTCCATTGCAACATTTGTTGGCTCACAATTAGGATATTCTAACCTCTTCACTTGAGACATCTCACTAAACTTATCTCCACAATTAAGTGATTCTATGTCAGAAAATGTAACAACCAATTCCACACTTTTGCCGTCCATGTGTCGATTAAACAGTGTCATTATTTCTTTCTCATTGGTAAGATCAATATACTTAGAGACTCTTGAGTCTGGATCCTTATACATCAATGACATTACTGATTGGACACCCGACGACAAGATCTTCACCAAATCATTAAAGAGGTCGAACCAGCATGTCTCATCTGGGTCCATGGGAATCGTCTTCTGCTTCCCCAACTTGCACTTCTCGCCTTCTCCTCCTCTCAACTCCTAAAAGCATCCTCCATACTTCACATAAATGGAAAGGATACCTGATGAGAACCTCATCATGAACCCTAACTAGCACAGTCTAATCCAAATATGTGTGAAAAAGCTCCTACAAAACCCAAAGAGAAGCTTAACTTAGAGAATTCTGAGTTAAAGGATAAAATAAATCATCAGGAGTAAAACTGCAATTTCACCAATGCAGTATACAAACAGGGTAATTAAGGGTCCAAACATAGGTCAAACAAGCTTAACAATGAGGGAAGTGGGATGATCTGATCTAAAAAGGGTTTAGTAACTTCTAGGAATTAAATGACATTCTATAACTCTAAAACAAATCCACTTTAATTCATGAGGTTCAAGGCAGGATAAAAATTAACTAAACCCTCTAAAATTCATATAAAAATATCCCCTAGGGTTTAGAACCTTCAATTTGACCTTTGAAACCTATTTTGACCTAAAATGAGAACCATACCCAATTAATGACTTAATTTGGGTTTTTACACAAATTGACCGGTCAAACATGGTCCAACCAAAAATCAAAATTCACCATTAAAATCCTTAGGTTCAAATTAGTCTGGTATAAAAACTTGAGCTGAAGAAAAGACCATCTTGACCAACTTTACAAATTGGTCCTCTCTATTTACTTTTTGACCCTTATCTTTTGAAACCCTTACGTTTAGGCCCCAACTTCTCATCATTCTTTGCAGAACAGTCCTCCCTGCCACTTCTGCACAGCGCCATGCCTCCGGCGACCTTCCGCAGAGGATGGCGCCGCGCAGGGCAGGGTGGTCGTCCTCTAGAACAGACGGGGGGTTACCTTCGACGTCCTCTATCGCAGGGACCAGCACATGCCCTCTGCCATCAACCATGCCTCTCGTGCAAACGCACGAAAGGGATGGGTATCCTCTCCGGCCATTCTACGGCGAGGCTGGCACGTCGCCACCTCGTTTCCCTCTCCGCGCCAAGGTCTTTACAAGGAGCGGCAAGGTTTGCCGACTCCTTCAAGCTTCCTTTGGCGGAGAAATACCCCACCTTTCGTCTCTTCCTCCTCCGGTCAGAGCGCCCGAAGCCTCCGGCGATCTCCTCCTCCTCCTCCTCGTTGCTCTGCTGCCTTACCTGCAGCAGAGTTTACTCTGCCCTGTCATCCGTGCTAGGCCGTACCAGCTGGCGCCCTCCCTCTGGCTCCTCGTCACTAATACCCTCCTCTAGAGCACCTTCGTCCCCAGCTCTGGCAGGCACGAGCCGGGCACTGCTTTCTCCCCCTTCGTCGAGTAACTGGGTACAGAGTCTCCTCTCTCTCTCTCTTGTATTTTGCCCATTTTAATTTGCCATTTCAACCACCCGACTGCCACTACCCAACTCCATCTTCCCCATCTCCGGTCGCCTTCTCCAGCGAGGCCATCCCACTGCCACAGACATCCTCACCCCTCGTCGACCAGCCCAGAGACTCCCCCTCACTCCACTTGACCATTTCCCACTCCATTCACTGCCAATCACCGCCCGACCGCCCCCCGAACAAACCCATCTTCACGCGCACAGTCAAACCTAGGTCTACCTCCACACGCATTCTCGTGCCTCACCGACTCCCGCACTAGCTTCGCCACACTCCGGTGAAGCTTCCCACGTTTTCTGATGTGGCCGGGAGGCCGCCTTTTTGCTTTTAGGTCAGAGCCCCTTCGCCGCCATTGCTGAGCTGCTGCAGCTCCCTCGCTCGCAACTCCAGGCATTCTCCAGCCCAGGCGCGAGTCCCAGGTAGCGTGGATTGCTGCTGCGAAGGCTCCCAGGCCTGCAATTGGGTCGCAAGCCTCGCTGCTTCCCCAATTGGCAGCAGCTTCCTTAGCCGCGGGTGCGAGAGTTGGAGTCCCACCTCGTAAGTGTGCGGTCGCGCGCCCACACTTATATTGAAAAACTGCATCGGGCTTATTGCCTTCGATACACAGGGGTCAGGTCCCTCTCACCCGCAAGTAGCGCGCCACGCGCTCGCTCGCCCTCGCCCGCGCTCACACCCCGCGGGTCTGGGCGGATCCAACTACCCAACTACACACTCCTCACCCACCACCGCACGTCGGTGGGCCTAGTCCCGGGCACGCTACCCGAACTCGAATACCCGGCTCTAGGAGAGCTATCCTAAGAGAGATTCTGAGAAAGAGAGACGCGGGGAAGGGGTAGGTTTTGCACTGACCACTGTGTGTGCGTGCAGGAAAGAAAGAAAGAAGAGAGGAGAAGCGGCCGAAGCCTTAGTCGCACTGAGCAGCTGAAGAAGAAAGGAAGGAGAGGAGCTGAAGAAGAAGAGAAGAAGCAGCACTGTAGCAACCCACAGTTAAGTCGTCTGAGCATCAAGTCAGATGACGGAAGGGCAGCGGCCAGAGCAGAAAGAAGGGAAAAAGAAAAGGAAGAAAAGAAGAAAAAGAAGAAGGAAGACACAGCCACAAGCAAGAAGAGAAAAAAGGAAAGAAAGAAAAGGAAGAACAGAAGAAAGAAGCAGAGAAGAAGAAGAAAAGAAGAAGACTCTGCAGCTGAAAGAAAGAAAGAAAAGAGAAAGAAGAAGCAGATCACCACAGTCGCAGGTTAAAGAAGAGAGAAGAAGGCAGGAAGAAAAGAAGAAAGAAAAAGAAGAGGAACGGCCAAGAAGAAGAAAAGAGAGAAGAAAGAAGAGAGAAGAAGAAGAAGCCAACAAAATTCTCTCTCTCTTCTTATTTTTGTAACATAATTGAGAACTTTTATACTTCTAGAATTCTAGTTGCTCCCTAAGTTCGTCCTCGGGGAAAACTTTTTATTCCAAGTAAAAATTTGTTGTAATCTGGTAGCTATTTTGTCATATACTACAATGATTGTAAACCATAAATAATCATAACGACAGCACTAGCTCAAACCTTCCACGGTTATTATTTTGGTGCCGTTGCCAGGGAGCAACGGCTATTCTAGAAGCCATAAATTCTCTATTGAGTTTCTACTAATCTCTTCTCTTTTGTGTGCAGGCACAGGAAATCAAGAAGACAAGCAGCCACACAACAACCACTCCGAGGACAGGTAATTTTTTCTATCCTCTCATTTTAACCCCTAAATTCTGAGGAAGAAAAAGAAAGAACAAGCAATATAGGTATAACCTGTCTTCCATACCTAGTAAACCCTCAAAGCTGCATGTTTTTTAATTTCAACCCACTATTTCGGCACACTATTAAGAATATTTAGGGCTAACACCTTCTTGCCTGAGCCCTAAATTACCCAACAAGGAGCTAACTGGACCAAGTAGAGCCAACATAAGATTTAACATTAGGGTTTTAGAGACACACTTCTTAGGCAAGAATTGAGAAATCCCAAAAGAAGTGTGCCCAAGCCATTGTCTGAAAATACTTATTCAAAGAAACCCTAAGCAATTTGGCTCTTTAAAGACACTTGAACCCTAAAAGACAAGACCTAATAAGCTCTCAAAGGAACTAGTAGGTGAAGTTGACCCCTTGGGTCAACCAACCTTCAACTTAGGTCACTCTTTGCACTCAAAAGGCTAAAGTTCATGTGAAAACCTAAGCACCTTGATCTTAATTAAAAGTGGTAGACTTAAGAGGTCAAGATCCCCATACTGGTCTACCTGGAATCTCAGTGACAGGAGAGGTCAGGTGGGGGAAACCCTGTAACCCGTGGGGACTCTCTACCGTGTAGGGGTCTTTGCAGGACTCACCCTCTCTGGCTGCCTAGGTAATTCTCAGGTGGACGATCTTTCGATTAAGGGATCCATCTGCCCCGAACCTCTATAGTCACCCAACATTCTGTGGGTCTTGATTGGGTCCAGCACCTGCTAAACTCATCTTCTCCATCAATGTATGTTTGGTAGGAGGTCCTTGAAACCTCCTTTAGAACTTCACTCTCCTCGAGGCCGAGCCTCAGTGCCCTTGTTTGAGCAAACCACACTTCACATCAACCTCTCCTCTGACTCCAAACCCAACTCACCTTCTTCTTCCCCAATGGCTCAGCCAATTGAGGAAGAGAATAATCTGGAGCACCAGCTCCAGCGACTCAATGACCTCTTCCAGAACTTTGTGCACCCACCGCAGTGTCCTATGATGCGAGACCATTATAATCCTGCTGCGATGGCTATTGAGCCTTGAGTCAGAATCCCGACTGGAGGACCTAATTCTGAATTAAAGCCCAATATGATTCATGCCATACCTAAATTTCATGGGCTTAATTCTGAAGACCCCTTCTAGCACATCAAACAGCTAAAGCATCTGGCCCAAACTTTTGGGTCAGATGCACAAAATCGGGATATTCCCCTCATGAAGATGTTCTCCTTCTCCCTCATGGACAAGGCCGCTCATTGGCACCAAACACAGACCCGGCTGATCAACAATTGGGAGGAACTTCAGTCCAAGTTTTTGAAGAAGTTCTTTCCCGTTCGTCGGACCAATGCCTTGCGTCATCAAATTACCCACTTCACGCAACAATCGGGAGAACCTCTCCATGAGGCATGGGATCGCTTTCAGGATCTCATGAGAAAGTGCCCCCATCACGAAGTTCCTAAATGTCAACAAGTCTAGTCTTTTTACCAGGGACTCAGTGAGGATATTAGGCTTTTCGTCAATGCAACTTGTGGAGATTCTCGAAAACATGTGCGGGAACTCCATCAATAATGACTCCATGGGATTATTCGACAGGACGAATACCCGCGCATCGACGAACCTTAGGGGAGCACATGTGACACAGGGCCTGTCCTCATCAGTCGACCTGGAACTGATGTCCAGTCGATTGGACGAGGTCTCTATCATCGAGAGGAAGGTGGACGAGCTGACTCAGCACTTGCAGCGAGTCACCTCTGCGCATAATTCCTTTGCACAGCCTCCTTCCACACGAGAGACTGTGCAAAACATTCTCCACTGACCTTCTCCTGTAACGGATCCATATCCACCCCCATCTAATTCTCAGATCGGAGGATCCTCCGATCCTTTCTATACTAGCGAGGGGAATTCCATTCCCCCATTCTCTGACTCTTTGGAGGTTCCTCAGACCTGCGAGGACCTCAATGCCATCCAGAATGATCCATTCTCCAACACCTACAATCCTGGATGGCGAAACCATCCCAACTTCCAATGGGCGGGAAATTCCCAAACCCAAAGACCACCCTTTCAGCCCCGTCCACAACCACCTCGTCCTTACCAGTCGCCTCAGCCTCGGCCCAACCCTACTTATTCATTAGGGCCAAACCAAGACCAAATGTCCCTCATCCTTCAGACTCTGGCTGACATTCAAAGAACGAATGCGGCTATTCAAAAACAACACAAGGATGAACTTACAGAGGTTAGAAACCAACTGGTCCAGTTGGCAAATTCTCGCCAACTAGGCACACTTCCTTCCCAACCTCTTCCTAACACGAATAACGTGACGACCCAGCGGCGCGTTATGAACCCAAACCCGGGCCAAGCACACATGATTTATCAGGCCCCCTCTATTCCATCACCTGACGGGACAGAGGCTTCCACTTCTTATGCGAGTTACCAGCAGCAACCCATCCTATCCAACCCTAACCAAAACCAGGCAGGACTGAATTCTGTAACGACTCGTAGTGGTAAGGAGACCCAAGATCCACCCTATCCAGACCACTCCAAGCCTGGTAGCAATCCAAACCCTAGGACTTTAATCCAGGACGTTCCTATCACTGTCCCAGATCAAAGACTTGGACCCATCCTAGAAGAACCAACCAAGGTTCCATTTCCCGAGGCCTTGACCAAGGGAAAGAAGACAACAAAACTCGTGGCTCCTGAGGAGGACCTGGTCAAGCTCTTTGAGCAGGTCCAAATAAACATCCCCTTGGTGGATGCAATTCGCCACGTACCGGCTTACGCACAATTCTTAAAGAATGTGTGTACACCTCAGCGTAAGCCGCGAACCAAGAGTGGGAGTCCAATTATATTATCAGAGCAAGCCAGCTCTGTAATCCTAAGCAGACTCCCACCCAAGGCAAAAGATCCAGGTACTCCCCTGATTTCCTGCAAAATAGGTGAAACCTAGTTTGATAGAGCATTGCTAGACTTGGGTGCTTCCATAAATCTGATACCCACATCCTTACTAAAACACTTAGAGGAATCTGACCTAAAACCAACTAAGGTGACACTACAGTTAGTAGATCGATCTATAAAGTCACCTAAAGGGATTCTCGAGGATGTTATTGTAAGAGTGCGGGATTTCTATTTCCCTGTAGACTTTATAGTCTTGGACATGGATGCACCTGAAAACCTTAGGGATACACCGATCATTCTAGGGAGACCTTTCCTGGCTACTGCTAGAGCCAACATCAGTTGTGAGGAGGGCCAAATAGAGCTAAAATTTGGAAATCAAACCCTCAAAATTGATATCTTTAAGACCCAGCAAGAAATCAATTGCGGTGTCATCGAACAAATCTGTGATATCAGGGCTTTGGTTGATGGAACACATTTTGATGATAACCTGATTATACCTCATCAACCACAAAAAGATTTTGAATCGCAATTAGAGGAGTCAGACCCTGATTTAGACAAACCCATAACTCCTATCCTTGAACCTCACACTTACCTTGACCCACGCGCTGCTGCTAATAACCCCGTCCTTGAACTGAAACCCCTTCTCGATCATTTGAAATACATCTTTTTGGGTTCTAATCAGACTCTTCCTATGATTAAAAATTCCAAGCTCACTCCTGATCAGGAATCCTGTCTGATTGATGTTCTCCAGCAACATCGTAGAGCCATTGGTTGGACTCTCAATGACTTGACTGGAATAAGTCCCTCTTATTGCACACACCATATTTATTCAGAAGAGGGCGCACGACCTTCCCGTAAGATGCAGAGACATTTAAACCCCAATCTGCAGGAGGTCGTGAAAAAGGAGATCATCAAGTGGTTAGATGTAGGAATCATCTACCCGATCTCCGACAGTCGTTGGGTGAGCTCGATTCAGGTTGTGCCTAAAAGGGCAGGGCTCACCACCATTACTACTGAAACCGGAGAAGTCATACCTACCTAATGGCGGTATGACTAGGTTTTGTTGTTTTGTTATAGAAATGGCGTTGTAGTACAGATAGTCATTGCCACTATTACAATTTTTACTCGGAAATAAAAGATCTCCCAAGGTCGAACTCAGGGAGCAAACTGTATTCTAGAGATACAAAGTTTCTATTACAAAAGTGAAAAGAGAGAGAGAGAGATTTATTTTGTTGGCTTTTTCTTCTTCTCTCTTCTTTCTCGTCGTTGTCTTCTTCTCTTCTCTTCTTTTGGGTTCTTCAGTCTTCTTCCTTCTGTTCTTCTTATTCCTCTTATGTTCTTCTTCTTTCTTTCTTCTTCAGAGCTTCTTCTTCTCTTTCTCTTTTTCTTCTCTGCGGCAGTGGTGATCCTCCTCTTCTTTTTTCTTTCTTTCTTTTCTTTCCTTGCTTGAGGTTATGCCTTCTTTCTTTCGTTTCTTCTTCCAAGCTTCTTCTTTTCTTCCTGCTGGCCGTCGTCTGATTTTTCAATCAGACGACTTAAGTAGCTTTTGCTACAGTGCGTCTTCTTTCCTTCTTCTCTCTGTGGTTCTCTTCTTCTTCTTCTTCTCGCAGTCCTTCTTCTTCTTCCTCTGCGATCTGCCTTCTCTTCTTCTTCTCCTGTGCCTGCACACTCGCAGTTTGGTCAGAGGGCAAAAACCTACTCTACCCTCCCCCGCATCTCTCTCTCTCAGAATTCACTCGTAGGATAGCTCTCCCAGAGCTGCCGGGTATTCGGGTACGGGTCGCGCCCGGGTCCAGGCCCACCGGCATGCGGTGGTGGGCAAGGAGTGCAGGTCGGGTAAACGGGTCGGGCCAGGTCCGCAGGGGATGGTCACGAACGAGGCTGGGTCGAGCGGGTGAGAGGGACCTCACCCCGTGGTCAGGAGGCGAAGAGACTAAGGCACTTTTTGCCTTTATGCGAGCGCGCGGCCTCGAATTCCCACGATGGGGGACTATCTTCTGCTGTCTTCGCATGCGCCCGCAGGACGACTCCACCTCGCCCTATGATCAGCTGCAGCCGATGTCTGGGCCAACTGAAGAGGCAAAAGCCTTTGCGGACTTCGCCCCAACCTGCAGCACCTGGGAATCTGGGGCTGCATGGCCTGGAGCTCGCCTCGAAGCTGCTTCAGTCGTCGCTAATGGCGGCTGGAGCAGCGAACCTGTTAGACAGGAATACGGCCCTTCGGCCTAATCAAACACGCGGGGGACCTTCACCGTGGCAAGGCGAAGGTGGTGCGGGGTGTGGCAGGTCGTGGGTCGACGTTTGGTGGCGGGGCTAGGTCAGACTGTAACCGCGAGAATGGGTTTGTTCGGTGGAGTATGGTGGAGGTGAGGAGTGGCAGTGAAGGGGCGGAAACGGTTCAGTGGGACGAGGCGGAGGTTTTGGGTCGGTCGGTGAGTCGTATGGAGTGGCGGAATGATGGGAGCGACTCGCCGGAGGCGTGGAAGATGATGGTGGTCGGGTCGGTCGAGGGTTTGATTGAGCAAATTAAAATAGGGAAAAGAAAGAGGGGAGGAAGAGAAGTAACTGTTACCTACTTGCAGGGACGAAGGGGGAGGAGCAGGGAGGTAGTCGTGTCGACTGTCGCCGGAGAAGAAGGTACCCAGTGGGGGCGGACGGCGGCGACGAAGGGGCTGAAGCAGCGCGCGCGGGTATTGCGCGACGCGGAGGAGAATCAGGAATAAGTCTCTGCCATTGGTTTTCGGTAGAGCGAAAAGGAAAGGAAAGGGGGCTCGCCGAAGCTCGCTGGGTGTCTGCCGGAGTGGGAAGAGAAGAAAGTTGCGGGTGGTTCTCCGTCAGAATCGAGCTGGAGAGTGTGGCAGAGCTACGAGGGCTTTTATAGAGGTGAAATCAGAGAGGAGGGCGGAGGGAGATGACGTGCCTCCCTCGCCAGAGAATGCCGGAGATGGAGACCCATACCTTCCGTGCGTTCGCACGGGCTGTATGGGCGGTTGCAGCGACCAGGGAGGTGTCCCTGCGACGGTAAATGTCGCAGGGCACCCCCGGTTGTCTTGGCAGAGGGTCTCCCTTACCCTACGCGGCGCCATGCTCCGCGCAAAGTCGCCGGAGCATGGCCCTGCTCAGGGTTTTGCAGGCAGGACCCAAATGCAAAGAACGAAGAAGAGTTAGGGGCCAAAATGCGAGGGTTTCAAAAGTTGAGGGCCAAAAAGTAATAGATGAGGATCAAAATGTAAAGTTGGTCAAGAAGGTCTCTCCTTAGCCTCAAGTTTTTATACATGACTAATTAGGACCTAAGGATTCTGATGGTAAATTTTATTTCTAGATCAAACCTTGTTTGACCATTCAATTTACGTAAAAACCCAAATTAAGTTATTAATTGGGCATGGTTCTCAATGTAGGTCAAAATGGGTTCCTAAGGCCAAATTGGAGGTTCTAAACCCTAGAGATTATTTTTCTATGAATTTTAGAGGGTTTATTCGATTTTTTATTCACCTCGAACCTCGTGAATTGAAGTGGATTTGTTTTTAGGGTTATAGGATGTCATTTAATTCCTTGTAGTTGCTGTAGCCCTTATTGGATCATCTCATCCCACTTTTCTTCCTATTAAGTTATTTGGACCTATGTTTGGACCCTGAGTTACCCTGTTTTCAGATTGAATTGGTGAAATTACATTTTTACCCCTTAGTTTCTGTTTTCTTTACAAACTCAGGATTTCTCTAAGCCAAGCCTTTCTAGAGTTATGTAGGAGCTTTTTCTTGCAAATCTGGGTTAGATGGTGCTAGTTTAGGGTTTATGACGAGGTTCTCATCACTACTCGATTAGCCAACTCGTGGAGAGTCTGCATAGATTACCGACGACTCAATTCCTCCACGAAGAAGGATCATTTCCCTCTATCTTTCATTGATCAGATTCTCGAGAAATTAGCGGAAAATCGATTCTTCTGCTTTTTTGACGGGTACTCCGGTTATAACCAAGTAGCTATTCATCCTGAGGACCAAGAGAAGGACACGTTCACCTGCCCCTTCGGAACGTACGCATTCCAAAGGATGCCTTTCGGTCTCTGCAACGCTCCCGCGACTTTTCAACGGTGCATGCTTGCCATATTCTCCGATGTGGTAGGTGATTATCTGGAAGTCTTCATGGATGACTTCTCAATTTTTGGGGCATCATTTGATGATTGCCTCCAGCACTTGGTTCATATACTCAGGCGTTGCATCGATGTTAATTTGGTTCTTTCCTGGGAAAAGAGCCATTTCATGGTGCCTAAGGGGATCGTCCTGGGACATCTGATTTCTGAGAAGGGCATCCAAGTGGATCGAGCCAAGGTTGATCTAATTTCTCGTCTTCCTATGCCTAGCTCGATCAGGGACATCCGCTCTTTTCTGGGGCACGTCGATTTTTACCGTCGTTTTATTCCTGATTTTTCAAAAATCGCGCGCCCCCTTACTACTCTTCTCTCTAAGGATGCCCCCTTTGAGATCTCCAAGGAATGCACACAAGCCTTTGAGAACCTTCGTGACCGAGTCACCCAGGCCCCGATCCTACAATCCCCTGATTGGTCTCAACCCTTTGAGATCATGTGCGATGCATCTGATTTTGCTGTAGGAGCGATTCTGGGGCAGAAAGTTGACGGGAAACCCGTGGTCATCTACTACGCTAGCAAGACACTTGATGAGGCTCAGCGTAACTATACAGTTACGGAGAAAGAGCTGCTAGCCGTAGTATTTGCCCTTGAAAATTTTCGATCTTATCTCCTGGGTTCCCACGTCATCATCTACTCGGATCACACAGCTGTGAGGCATCTCCTTGCCAAGAAGGACGCGAAGCCCTGACTAATCTGATGGATCTTGCTGTTGCAAGAATTTGACCTAGAGATTCGCGACAAGGTGGGAAGACAAAATGTGGTAGCTGACCATTTGTCTCACCTTCCTTCTGAGATCATCAACCCTTCTGGATCCATCACGGAGCATTTCCCTGATGAGCACCTGCTGACTATTGGTACTAGACTTCCATGGTTTGCTAATATAGTAAACTACTTGACATCTCATCAGATCATGTCTGATTGGCCGAAGGCCAAGAAAGATAAATTGCGCTCTGATGCCAAGTACTACATTTGGGAAGATCCGTACCTCTTCCGCATAGGTGCCGACCAAATCATCCGGAGATGTGTCCCGGAAGGTGAAATCAATGATATTCTCTCCTTCTGCCATGACCAGGCATGCGGTGGCCATTTCTCTGGGCACAAAACCGCATCGAAAATCCTCCAGTGTGGCTTTTAGTGGCCCACTCTGTTCAAAGACGCATACAATCACTGCAAGGCATGCAGTCGTTGCCAAGCTTTGGGCAACATGAGCCATCGCGACATGATACCTTTGCAGCTGATTCTCGTAGGTGAAATATTCGATATTTAGGGGATTGATTTTATGGGCCCCTTTCCTGTTTTGGATGGCTTCGAGTACATTCTGCTGGCTGTGGACTACGTGTCCAAATGGATCAAAGCCATACCGACCCGAACCTGTGATCATAAAATCGTTCTCAAATTCATTCATCACAATATCTTCTCACGGTTCGGGATTCCTCATGCTATCATCTCTGACGGGGGGACCCATTTCACGAATGCTCAGTTCAGGTCACTAATGACCAAATACGGGGTGTCACACCGAATCTCCACTCCTTACCACCCCAAGACTAACGGTCTAGCTGAGCTACCAAATCGGGAGATCAAGAAAATCCTGCAGGTCACTGTTCGGCCTGACAGGAAGGACTGGTCGTCCCGACTTCCGGAAGCTTTGTGGGCCTATAGGACCGCCCACAAAACCCAATTAGGCATGTCTTCCTTTAGACTAGTGTATGGAAAGGCGTGTCACCTTCCTATCGAATTGGAGCACAAAGCTTATTAGGCAGAACGGAAGTGTAATCTAGATCTTTCTAAGGCTGGAACCCACAGAAAGCTTCAAATCAACGAGATCGATGAATTACGCCTTAATGCGTACGAGAACTCGCGAATCTACAAGGAGCGGGTTAAAGCCTTCCATGACAAGCACATTTCAAGAAAAATCTTTCATCCTGGTTAGAAGGTTCTACTTTTTGATGCCCGACTAAAACTTTTCCCTGGGAAACTGCGATCCAAGTGAGTCGGACCATACTTGGTCCGACAGATTTTTGGAAATGGAGCCATCGAAATCAGTCTGCTTAGCCATGATTCCGAACCTTTCATTGTGAACGGTCAAAGACTAAAACCGTTCATTGATGTAACCTCTACTGATTTGGCTGAATCATCATTTATCCTCCATTTTCCCTGAGCATATTGCGCCCAACTGATGGCGTAAAACTCAACGCTCAACGGGAGGCAGCCTGTCATTCTCTTTGAAAAAAATCTGAAACCTTTTCTGATACCTTTTCGCACTTAAGGTTCACCCTTTAGGACAGCCGACTCCACCTCAGGTGCCTGCACCTGGGATTAGAAATCGTCCGCAACTGTCACCCCGACCTATTCACTCATCAAAACATCTGTCCTAATGTATGAACTAAGTTGAATAAAAACCCTCCTAAGTTACATTGAGGACATTGCAAATCTTAGGTATGGGGGGATGAAAGTGCAAATCTTGTAAGAAAATGTTTTAAACAAAAAAAAATTTACATATGCCAAAAACACCATAAAAATTAAAAAACTTTTTGAAAAATAATAATAAAACGAGAGGAGGAAAGAAAATTTTGTGGACTTTACAAAGGAGGAAGAGAAAAAAGAACAAAATGAAAAGGAGCACAAAATGAAAGAAAAGTGATAGTCATTAGTAAGAAATTAAGGAATTAACCTAAGTTCTAGACCTCATTCAGGAAAAGAAATGGAAAGTGCATAGTGAGATTAGTAAGAACGCGAACTTTAGGCATTCTTGGATAGACTCTTAGTACCCATTAAGATCTAGACATTCCTCAAGAGGTTCAGGAAAATGAAAAGCTTAAGTATTAGGTCCAAAGCTTAGGGAGTATTTGGCCTCGTTAACTAACTTTTGGTTTACGGGACTCAGTAACCTAAGCACCCTAACTTCAAACACAGCCTGGTTCAGTAAGCATAAAAATCAAAATCACACAGAAGCGTTGCAAAAATTCTGAAAATGACACCTAGAGTAGGAGTGGCCGATAAACACAAGTTGATTTGAACGAGTTCCCAGCGCGGAGAGGTGGGAAATTCCCCTCGAAGATGCGTAACAAAATATCATCTCCTCGGTGCTTGTCTCTTAGGATATTTACATATCCTACTGGGAGCATGTAAGCACTCTGCTGGTTCAGATTCCATGGATGGTATTATCACGAAATGTCAATTGCTAGGGTCTGAATTCGGCCACGGAACACCATGGATGGGATTATCTCGAAATCTGAACAGCCAAGGTTCTGGGGGTTACCATGTGCAGTGCTATCTCGAAGCATCGACTGCCAGGAACCCTTGAGGATTGATGATGGGGACAAGGAATCTGATACAGACCGTGTTGAAAAGCCAATCCTAAGCTAGAATTAAAAAGAAAAAAGTGAGAGAAAACTCTCCAAATATATAAATCTTCTACCTCTCTTTCTTACAAAATGCACTGCGAACTAAGCCAGGGCTAAAATTATCTCAAGCACGGGTGCTTTAACCACAAAGTCCAATAAACCTTATGTTAGTTCTTGTAGGCCTTAAAAACCTTTGTTAAGGACTGAGGCTGAGGCTAGACAGATCTGGATCTTGGTTGGTACTAAAGTACCTTTTAGGCCTACGGTTGGCATTCTGACCTAATCTAGGTTTCAAAAGATAAAGCACTTATCTGAAATCATTAAGAACTTCATGGTCTAGAACAAGGGTTGAAACCTTCAAATTTTGCTAAGGGACTAACAAAAGCTAGGTATGGGGATATGATGAGAACCTCATCATGAACCCTAACTAGCATAATCTAATCCAAATATGTCTGAAAAAGCTCCTACAAAACCCAAAGAGAAGCTTAACTCAGAGAATTCTGAGTTAAAGGATAAAACAAATCATCAGGGGTAAAACTGCAATTTCACCAATGCAGTATGCAAATAGGATAATTAAGGATCCAAACATAGGTCAAACAAGCTTAACAATGAGGGAAGTGAGATGATCTGATCTAAAAAGGGTTATAGCAACTTCTAGGAATTAAATGACATTCTGTAACCCTAAAACAAACCCACTTTAATTCATGAGGTTCGAGGAAGGATAAAAATAAACTAAATCCTCTAAAATTCATAGAAAAATATCCCCTAGGGTTTAGAACCTTCAATTTGACCTTTGAAACCTATTTTGACCTAAAATGAGAACCATGCCCAATTAATGACTTAATTTAGGTTTTTACGCAAATTGACCGGTCAAACATGGTCCAATCAAAAATCAAAATTCACCATTAAAATCCTTAAGTTCAAATTAGTCTCGTATAAAAACTTGAGCTTAAGAAAAGACCATCTTGACCGACTTTACAAATTGGTCATCTTTATTTACTTTTTGACCCTTATCTTTTGAAATCCTTACGTTTAGGCCCCCAACTTCTCATCGTTCTTTGCAGAACGGTCCTCCTTGCCACTTCTGCACAGGACCATGCCTCTGGCGATCTTCCGCGGAGGATGGCACCGCGCAAGGCAGGGCGGCCGTCCTCTAGAACAGACGGGGGCTTCCCTTCGACGTCCTCTATCGCAGGGACCAGCACATGCCCTCTGCCATCAACTATGCTTCTCGTGCGAACACACAAAAGGCATGGGTATCCTCTCCAGCCATTCTCCGGTGAGGCTGACACGTCACCACCTCATTTCCCTCTCCGCGCCAAGGTCTTTATAAGGAGCGGCAAGGTCTACCGACTCCTTCAAGCTTCCTCTAGCGGAGAAATACCCCACCTTTCGTCTCTTCCTCCTCCGGTCAGAGCGCCCGAAGCCTCCAGCGATCTCCTCCTCCTCCTCCTCGTCGCTCTGCTGCCTTACCTGCAGCAGAGTTTACTCTGCCCTATCATCCACGCTAGGCCGTACCAGCTGGCGCCCTCCGTCTGCCTCCTCGTCGCTGATACCCTCCTCTAGGGCACCTTCGTCCCCAGCTCCGGCAGGCACGAGCAGGGCGCTGCTTTCTCCCCCTTCGTCGAGTAACTAGGTACAGAGTCTCCTCTCTCTCTCTCTTGTATTTTCCCCCTTTTAATTTGCCATTTCAACCGCCTGACTGCCACTACCCAACTCCATCTTCCCCATATCCGGTCGCCTTCTCCGGTGAGGCCATCCCACTGCCACAGACATCCTCACCCCTCGCCAACCAGCCGAGAGGCTCCCCTTCACTCCACTTGACCATTCCCCCCACTTCATTCGCTGCCAATCACCGCCCGACCGCCCCCCGAACAAACCCATCTTCCCGCGCACAGTCTGACCTAGGTCTACCTCCACACGCATTCTCGCGCCTCGCCGCCTCCCGCACTAGCTTCGCCACACTCCGGCGAAGCTTCCCACATTTTCTGATGTGGCTGGGAGGCCATCTTTTTGCTTTCAGGTCAGAGCCCCTTCGCCGCCATTGCTATGCTGCTGCTGCTCCTTCGCTCGCAGCTCCAGGCGTTCTCCAGCCCAGGTGCGAGTCCCAGGTAGCACGGACTGCTGCTGCGAAGGCTCCCAGGCCTGCGATTGGGTCGCAAGCCTCGTTGCTGCCCTAATTGGCAGCAACTTCCTCAGCCGCGGGTGCGAGATTTGGAGGTGGGACTTTAGTCCCACCTCGTAAGTGTGCGGCCGCGCACCCACACTTATATTGAAAAAATGCATCGGACTTATTGCCTTCGATACACAGGGGTCAGGTCCCTCTCACCCACACGCAGTGCACCATGCGCTCGCTCGCCCTCGCCCGCGCTCACGCCCCGCGAGTCTGGGCGGATCCGACTACCCGACTACGCACTCCTCGCCCACCACCGCACGCCGATGGGCCTGGTCCCGGGCGCGCTACCCGAACCTGAATACCTGACTCTGGGAGAGCAGTCCTAAGAGAGATTCTGAGAAAGAGAGAGACACGGGGAAGGGGTAGGTTTTGCACTGACCACTGTGTGTGCGTGCAGGAAAGAAAGAAAGAAGAAGAGAGGAGAAGCGGCTGAAGCCTTAGCCGCACTGAGCAGCTGAAGAAGAAAGGAAGGAGAGGAGCTAAAGAAGAAGAGAAGAAGCCGCACTGTAGCAACCCACAAGTAAGTCATCTGAGCATCAAGTCAGACGACGGAAGGGCAGCGGCCAGAGCAGAAAGAAGATAAAATGAAAAGGAAGAAAAGAAGAAAAAGAAGAAGGAAGACACAACCGCAAGCAAGAAGAGAGAAAAGGAAAGAAATAAAAGGAAGAACAGAAAGAAGAACAGAAGAAAGAAGTAGAGAAGAAGAAGAAGAAAAGAAGAAGACTCTGCAGCTGAAAGAAAGAAAGAAAAGAGAAAGAAGAAGCAGATCACCACAGCCGCAGGTTAAAGAAGAGAGAAGAAGGCAGGAAGAAAAGACGAAAGAAAAAGAAGAAGAGGAACGGCCAAGAAGAAGAAAAGAGAGAAGAAAGAAGAGAGAAGAAGAAGCCAACAAAACTCTCTCTCTCTCTTCTTATTTTTGTAACATAATTGAGAACTTTTATACTTCTAGAATTCTAGTTGCTCCCTGAGTTCGACCTCGAGGAAAACTTTTTATTCCGAGTAAAAATTTGTAGTAATCTGGTAGCTATTTTGTCATGTACTACAACGATTGTAAACCATAAATAATCATAACAACAGCACTAGCTCAAACCTGCCACGGTTACTAATACCTTATTGTCCTCTCCACCAAACCATCCTGCTACATTACATTCAGGTATACTGAGAATGAAATGGCATGAAACACAAAACACATCCATGCAATGGGGAAAATGCTGACATGTAAAAGTTTACCTGGAAACCTCCTACTATCAATTAAAAGTCCCACGTCGACCCCTTCACAACCACCCTTCTTCTCCTCCTATACACCTGTAATCACATGAGCAAACATCAGCATATGCAAACCGTAATAAGCTTTACATAAAGTTTAAAAAACCAATTTTAAACCCTAAATCAAAACTCTAATCTAAGCCCTCAGAAATCCCTAAACTCAACCTTAATATAACCTCTTATGGGTCATTGAAAAACACACGTGAAAACTAAACCCTAAACCCTAAATCAAAACTAACACTATCCCTAATATAAACCCCCAAAAAACTGCAAAACCCCTAACCATAAATTCTTAATCAAAACCCTAACATTAACCCTCGAAAAAACTCTAAAATGCATTCCTATATGAAATCCCTATACCCTAAACAAAACCTTACTCGAATCCCCAATAAAAACCCTAATATGAAAACACTAATCGTACTATGAATGGATGAGGAGCTACGGCGATGGTCGATGAGGCTCCTACATCCTCAGTATAAACGGAGGAGGTGCAACTACAATGGTCGACGAGGCTCCTACATCGTCAAAGAGGTCTGCTAGAAGGGAGAAGGCTAATTGATAAAAAACGTAAGCGTGAAGCTGCTCAGTCGATCGATGTTCTCCCAACTAAGGAGATCGAAAGAGAAGAGGGAAGAGAAGAAAGAGTGAACGTAGATCCTCTCCCAATGATTTTCCCGCGAATCCATGTTTATCCCAATCGATAACTAAGATAAGTAACCACAGTAGGTGCATCTTAACCCAAGTTTACTTACCCAAACAAACGAAGGCTAACGGAGGGTTATCCATACTGATGGAACACATTTATTAGGGGTATATATGTCAATACCAAAGCATAGGGATATATACGTCTTATTGAAAATTTATAGGGGTATATATGTAAAAACCCAAAAGAAAATCATGTGCCAACGACCACAAACTCCTCCCTTTGAGCCTGCTGGCTTCCTATGGTGCCAATAAACTAATGCACAAATGCAGGCAACCTCCTCCTCCTCCTTCGCCTTCCTTCCCCTCCATTCAATGGTGCTGCCACTGCCCAGTAATGCTGTCTTCTTCTCAGTAGCAACACCATCCTCCATTGTCCATCTCTCTCTCCATCGTTGCCCATCTTTCTCCTCCTCGAGCACTCGCCCCATTGGCACTTGTGAAGTAGCCTGACAGATCAACAACACAAAATCCAATCAGAGGAGATACTGCAACAAGGGCTACATTGATCGTAAACCTGACCATTGAGTAAAGCACAAGCAAATCTCACAAAGAAAATCCTTCAGATTAGTGAGTTAACATATGAAGCTAATGATCCAACAGTGATTGCCCATGTTAGGATCAATGTATTTCGGAGGAAATGATGTAGGCTCACTACCTATCATATAAAATTCCATAACATAAGCCACCAAGGGGTTGGCTTAGTGTAGTAGTAGAGATATAATCAAATCTCATGTATATCATTTTTATCTTTCGAAAAAGAATGCAATAACATATAAATTGTGGATATGAGTCATATGTCATTTATTACACTAAAATAAAGACATGTTTTAAAAATTGAATAAATCCAAAATTGAGAACAAGTTTGAGTAGATAAAGTCAAATTTGTCCTAAATTGAGTTTAACCCGTTACTTGAGTTGATCTTCTCAAGAGTTTTTTTTAATAAAAATAAAAGTAAAAATCCAAACCTAAATGCATCTCACCCACAACAAATAAAACTCAAATCCCTCTCTACGAACAAACATTACTCCTTTTACCACCCCTACACCTAGCGACACCCCAAATGCTAACTCTTCATCGATTGTTGCCCCTACTTTGTTGGCACTCATTGTGGGAACTCCTTGTGACGGAGCTCCTTGATAGTAACCCAATGCCAACCCTTCATTCGGCATTGTTCCTCCTCGATCACCTTTAGTGCTTTACAATAACACGTGCGCATGCCTAAGTTGTGCAATTCCACATGAAATAATCTGATTTTTTTTTTTCCATTGGCCTTGTCTATGATTTCTTAAGACAGATGTAACTTGTAAATCATAATTTGCATTAGAATCTCAATAACAAGTGGTGTGTTATATTAAATATCGATCTTGTTAAATTGTCAACTATGAGGATGTTTATTTTTTCGTTAGAAACATAACCTTTTAACTCAAAATGTTATCAATTTTTAGTAGTCTATAATTTTCAAATTTATACTTCAATGTTAAACTTTCAATTTTAATTATATCTTTTATTTTTAACTTAACAGCTGATGGATGCATATTACTTGTAGTATAATAAAAGTTGTAAGATAACAATTATTGTAGTATATATTTATATATTTTAATTAAATATCGATTCAAACGAATTGGACCGATGCAAATCAAATTAAGGATCATATAATTTGATTTTTGCAAGTGATGACGAGCCATCTGAATCATTGATTACTCCGCCAAAAATCAAAACCATCAGCCGAGCTTTAAAACGTTGAAGTGAAAGTGAACCCATCGAAAGATTAAAAAGCTACATCACCCATATGGCCTCGACTACCATATCCCGCCCCGTCCTCCCCTACCCTCTTGCCGCCGCCGCCACCGCCACCACCACTCGACTCCCTTCGTCTTCCTTCCCCTTCCCACTTGGCCCCCACTGCTTCACCATCCCCTCCTCGCGCCTCAAGGGCTCCCCTCACACATTCCCCTCCCCTCTCCTCCGCCTTCTCCTCGAGTCCGCTTGCCTCGCCCTCTCCTCCGTCTTCTCCCCACCTCCCTTCCCGGGCCGCCACTCCGCCCTTCGCCACCTCCGCTCCTCCCTCCTCCTCCGCTCCTCCCCTCCCTCCTGGTGGCTCCGCGTCGCCTTCCCCCGCCGCCCCTTCTCCCACCGCCACGTCCGCGTCCTCTCCTCCCTCCTCCACCGCCGGATCGCCGACGGCGGCCTCCCCGCCCTCGTCGAGGCCCTCTTCGAGGAGGGCGTGCTGGGGATCGAAATCGGCGGGTCGGAGCTCCGTAGGGGATTCCCACAAGAGTGCGGGGGGATCGCCGCCGTGCTCGTCGACATCTACTTCGAGGGGTTCGACCGGTTGGTGAGGGAGATCGGGGAGAAGGTCAAGCGGGAAAACCCCCTGGTGAAGATCGCGGTCGATGGGTCTTCTAGGGTTTTCCAGAGGCCCGCTAGGGTTTATGCCGTCAGGTAATTTTCCTCTCTCTCTCTCTCTCTCTCTCTCTCGTTTTTTTGCAACTAGAAGAGGAAAAAAACGGGGAATTTTTTTTTTTTTTTTGGTTTAAAATATGTATACTTGGATATGTGGTGGCGTGGGTTCGTTTTGTTTGCAGAAGTAGTCGCCTTTCGGCATGTGTTCTAAGGAAGGCCTGGTTTGTTTTGCTATATAATATTCCCCTGGGTTGTTTTGTGATTGTGGAAGTTGAGTAAACTGGGGGAAACGGGTACCCTGTCCGCCGGCCCGCGAGCACCGTAGGGGATAAGGACTTCAATGGGTCTCTTATGCTAAAGTCAGAAGTCCTTACTATTCGACATGCTTTGGCGGGCACGTAAAGCATAGTTTTGTTGCTAAGTTCAGTTCTTGGGGTATTATGATGAGGGTTATGCTGGCTAATTTTGATACCAAATTAAGGCTTGGGTTCTTGTGTGCATGAAATGAGAAGGCGAATTTCATTTAAATATGTAGATGACGAGTTCTACTGAAGTTTTGTGGAGGATTTTGTTGTGATATTGACCTAACATGATTTTTTCGGCTGTGGCAGATTAGATTTAGAAGACGTTTTCATTGATTGCAATATGTTGAGGGGTTGTTTGAATTCTTTTCAGGTACCTGGATGAGATATTGGTGGCAACCTCAGGGCCCAAGAAGCTGATGATGGATGTGAGGGACAAGGTTTTGCAGTACCTGCAGGAGGAATTGGAGCTTGAGGTAGATAAGTCAGGTTCGTCAATCCATAGTGCGGTCTCTGAGAAGTTGACTTTTTTGGGGATGGAGCTCCAAGCTGTCCCACCGTCAGTTCTGCATCCACCGATGTCGGAGAAGGCAATGAGGGCACGAAAGAAGTATTTGAAGAGGAAGGAGGTTATGGCACAGGAGCTGAGGAATGCCCGTGAGACAAGGAGGAAGAAGCTAGGGTTGGAGATTTTACAGCTGGCGGTTAAGAAGCTCCGGAAGAAAGGTGGCTTTGAGTTCAATTTCAGGATTGAGGATGAAGTTAGGGAACTTTTCGGGAAATGGGGAAAGGAGGTGGCAAGGGAGTTCTTTAGCTCCAAAGATGAATGCTGGAACTTGTATCGTGGGCTTTCTGGTGGCAATTTTCTGGAATTGAAGAAGATTAGGGATCAGTTACCGGTGGAGCTTGTGGACGCATATGACCAGTTTCGAAAGAATGTTGACAAGTACTTGATGCCTGGCTATTCTGGTGTTTCTAGTTATAGAGAACTCGATTCTGAAGAAGAGAAAGAGGATGAAAAACAAGAGATAGGAGAAGACTTTAGAGATGACGGGGAGGAAGAGGAGGAAAAGAGATATGCTGAGCAAACCATTGACGATCTAACCAAACTACGTGTGAAAGTTGATGCACCTATCAAGCTTGTAAGACAAACCATTAAGTTGGCTGGATTCACTAATTTGATGGGACGACCACGACCAATCAAGCTGCTTATTTGTTTGGAGGATAGGGACATTGTCAAATGGTATGCTGGTATTGCCAGGAGATGGCTTGATTTCTACCGTTGCTGCCATAATTTCAAAATGGTTAAGACAATTGTTAATTATCACCTGAGGTACTCTTGTATCTTGACTCTAGCTGAGAAGCACGAGGCTACTAAATTACAAACCATTAAGTATTACACAAAGGATCTTAAAATTGTTGATACCAATGGCAAAGAGTGTGTGTATTTTCCAACAGAGAGAGAGATCAAAATGATGGGCAAAAGGAGACTTTTAGAGACCATGCCTGTAGACAGCACTCTGGGTCTGATTTTGGTTAGGCTTGCCTCAGGAGAAACCTCCAGCCCCTGTGTCGGTTTTTTTTGTGAAAGAGAGGATGTATCACTTTATCGTGTACGGCTACTTCAGAACCGCCTCAATATAGATCCACTAAACGAAAAGAAGTGGGTGCCTGGATTGGGTGCTATTCATGAATGTATGAACAAGAAGTGCCTTCCACTTTGTTCAAAGCATGCCAGTGATCTCTACTTGGGCAGAATATCTCTCCAGGATGTTGACTGTACATCTATTGTGGATGTGAAATGATTTTTCCACAAATGAATCTTCTTGTGCTCTGTATCTCAAGCTGTAGAGGTTCACTGAGGGGTGACAACCAGTGTTTTTCTCGCCGTTGAAGTGTTGGCTTTTTTGGATATGCATTCATACAGGGTGAAAGAAAAACCTATAGATAGGTTGTTTTCTTCAGTCAGCAAATGTTTTTAGATATTTTTTCATGGATAGGTAAACACTGCTGTCGCAGATCCACAACTTGACTTCCAGTCAAGCTATTCTATCCCATGTCACCTTCCAATCAAGATGCACTTATAGCTCAGGGTCATTTGTGTCACTGGACTTTGTGGAGATAGTATGGTGCCCTCAGATACAAACATTGAATCCATACACCAGGTATGTCTTTTTGCCTATGCCGTCATTTCATGATGTATGCTATACCTAACTGTGCTCTCTAAAAGCTTGTTAAAATTTGAGGTTTTTGAGAAGAGTTTTATCACAATTAGATAAAACCAAGACAGCACATTTCCTGCCAGCTGTCTATTAGTTTCTTGTTTTTCTAATTATTAGTGGTGACTGATAAGTTTTTATGGTTTTTAGAACACATTGGACATATCGTGGATCCAGTTTTGATCCTCTTATTATATAACATTGGTTGGTAATTGATATGGATATGTTGAGATGAAGGGCATCCTTACCATGATCTTATTCTTCTGGTCAATATGTTTTTGATTCAAAGTCACGAACAACCTGGAGGTAATCTCATCAATATTTTCACGGTGAGATTTTCCATTTGCTAACAATTTTGAGCATTTTATGATTTCATTTGCATAAAAATTTGTGAGAAGGATTTTATATTGATTTTTTGTCAGCTATCAGTTTGCAGGCTAGAATTAGCTGTCTGAAGATGCTGGCTTATAGTGATATGCATATACCAGTAAATGGCTTCCTTTATCATTGGTGATTTTATTAGATTGGTTATGTCCTAATTATCTTATCACCAAAAGTGGTTGTAGGAGATCATTCACATCGGCTGTGTCAGAATGTTGACGCCAAAGAATAAAGAGCAAACAATGCGTGAAAATGGACAATATTAGCAATCTGAGGTGGAGGTTTTTCTTCACTGTTGTCACTACTCTATAACAACGCATTACTAAGTGCCTCACGCCAGAATAAGCAAATGAATTCAATCCATTTATAACATGGGAATTTCCTTTCCACATCATGGGAATTTTTTACCATTTAGTGTAGCAGGTATTGTTCTTCAGTTAGTAGTTTATGTGTATATTTTCAATTGATAGGTCAATGCTGCTAAAATCCTGCAACTTGACTTTCAATCTTGCTGATCTGCTTGTTAAGTGGTCATGCCAAAATTTGGCAAAATATCTGCACTTACTGCTGGATCATCATAACGCAAGCCATTTTTTCTTGGTTCACTCTGTGTTGATTCTCTAAGTAGAAGTGGCCTTTTGTTTCAGTTCCATATGCCTTGTGTATCTTGCTCAAGTCCCTCTGGGCTTGGGCCTACAGTTACCAAGTTAAAGGTTATTCGTAAAGGTGGGTGTTTGATTGGTTTAAGTGGGTTCAGGTTGTATTCGGTTTAGGTTGACAAAATGGCCACTCATGACCTAACAAAATTAGATTGAGTTTAGGTCAGTTCGGATGAGGTTTGAATCGATTTGGGTTAGGTAAAAATCAAATTTTGCACATGTTTGTTAGTAAATAAGGGCTTTTCTTTTCGGCGAAAATACTTTGCAACATGATAGTAAGGAAATGTTTCATCCATGTTATAAAAAAATAAAGCTCTTAAAAAATATGTCTATTATTTACAAATTAATTTACCTATAATTTGAGTTCGAGTCGGATAGGTGTGACCTATGTGTCACCTGATTCAGTGGTTCAAGTTGCATATACTGGATCCATAAATTAATCCAAAATCCATATAAGTTTTATTGTTTAGATCTTGGTGTAACATGTAATCCAAATTAAATGGCCTGTTTCTAACTGTTTGTGTGAGTTATTTGGGTTGAGTTGAATGACGCCTACCCTTATACATGAAAAGGGAAGGGCTGGGAATTGCGTATAAACAAGGAGGTAGGTTTAGTTGATCAGATGAAGGCTGAAGTGGTAAGCAGGCTTGAGATTGGAAAAAAGGTGGATTGATCTGCAGAAACAGGGTTTTGCCAACTTTGTATGAAGTTCACAGCCATCTAATAATCCATGCTTTATTAATCTTCTTCTTAATAGATTATAGTTGAAGAGATGCTGTATTGATATACTTAGTTACTGATAAGAGTCCATTCGATTGTATTATTTGTTGCCTTTCGTCCTGTGGACTAGTTAGAAGTGTAACATGTATTTTGAATTTTACATTTTGGATTGTAATCTTTCATACTTCAAATTACAAGGGTCAATTTCTTCTTTTTTTTTTCCTTAATTTGCTTCAACAAGGATGAAATTCTATTCGGCCTTGCTTCCAGATACGTCATGTTTATGTCCAGTCAAAATGATGTTTTGCATGTGATGGCCATGTAATTTGGTGTTCATTTGTACGAGCTGACGACTTGCCTCCTGTGCTTATAGGTCATTGGCTTTGCTAACGGCTTCAAGTATTGTTGGCTGACTCACATGCCTTATGTTTCTGGGCCCGGTGGATGAAGATATTGTTATTTGAAATTATGGATTAGAAATTTGCCTAAATCAGATAGTCCACACACTTGTGGTAGACCCTGAATGTTTATTAGACAGCTTAGGGTCTCTGTGCATGTATATCGAGATCTTGTAATTCGGTAGCTCTTGATTTTATCAAGTTTTGTGGATTGTCTAATGCATTTGGATTTTGCCACGTAGGAAATGTTCCCTCCCAAATTAACTAGTTCTTGTGTGAGTAGCCTTTGATGGTTAATTAATGTACGCTAGTAGTTTTTGGCCATAAAAAAAGGGAGATCGGAGATGGGGGCACTATTTTTAGCTTTGTCGACTATTCCCTCCACCTTTTCATTTTCAGCATAAGCTCCACGTTCTTTGCTAAAGTTGTCTTGTGAATTGGTTGCTTTTTTATCATAATCCTAACGACCATGGTAGTCCACTAGTTTGCTCAATTATTTGAGAACATAATTTTCAATGACTCTCCTCTCTCGTCCATCATTGCTTAGTGGGAAATAGTGAAAATGTAAATTGAGGTCTTCGTGATACTCATTATTCTCAAGGATCATGCAACACAACACTAGAAACAAAAGCGTTGAGGAGGTGTTTGGTATGGGGAAGTAAGTTTGTGAAATAAATAAAAGTTGGGAAAGAGTGGAATAAAATAGAGGAATAAGTGGATCTCTTTATTTGGTAAATCTTAATGTCTTGTCAAGGAATCAAAGGAATTTATTTTGGCTGCAGTAATTGGATGGTAAAATAAATTAGTAGAATAATTAGTAGATTTGGTGGTTAGAGTTAGTTGAAAAAAAGGCTTTGGATGATTTTACCCTTGGGATTATCTGTTTGTGTTTTAGTAATGCTATCCTTATATAACCCTTTAAAGCTTAATAATGTATAATTTAATTGTATAACAAATTGTATAGTTGGATAATTTAGAATACCTAAGTTGGGTATTTACTATTGGAAAAATGTAAAGAAATATGTTTTCTAATACAAAAGGTGAGGACTATGTTATGCATCAACTTGTTCACCTTTGTGGGAATAAATTCAAGTGAGATTTATCAATAATGTTTGTTATTACTGTGCAAAAGGTTAAGTGTTCATTACAATATATGTGATGGAGTTCAACATCCATCAAAGAGCAAGAATTCATCAAGAGTTTTCACCTAAAATTAAAAATCACAATGATATTTTAAATGTTATCAATAATGTTTGATTTGAAATTAAAAAATATCGATGGTAATTTAAAAATTATCAATGATATTTGACTTAAATATAAAAATCATTGACATATTTGATTTATAATTAAAATCATCGATGATATTTTAAGAATTATTTATGATTTAAATGTAAAAGTTATCAGTGATATTTAATTTAAAATTAAAAATTATTAATAATATTTTAAAGGTAATCCATAATATTTGATTTGAATGTAAAAATTATCTATAATTTTTGATTTTAATGGCGAGTGGTGTCATAGGACCCATCAATTGGGAGAGGGGGTGTAGTGGTGGGTTTGTGTTAGAGAGGTAGCAGGTTGAGTGCCTGGTTCAGGGAATAAGTGGCGGAGCTTTTTTATCCATCGTGAGGTATGGAACTTGAGTTGTGTTAGATTTCATGTCCTTAACCTAGTGCAAAGTTAACTTAAAATAACTTGTGCTAAATGCATGTTAAACTTGCTTGACCAATGTACCAAACACCGCCTGAATATAGCAAAAAATTATCTGAAAAACCACGGACCCTCCCTTGGTGTTGCTGAAAATTGCCTTTTGACTGTTGGTTGAGGTTTTTGCTCACCATTTTCTTTAACGTAATTACCTCAATATAATTTTCGGTGAACAATGTTTACAGCAATACCCACACCCCCCTCACTTCTATCTTAAACCCTTCCCACGGTACTCTCCCTTGAAGAAAAGAAAGGAGAACCTACAGTGGAGACCTTATCTAACGATACACTACCAACCATTGAGGTGAGCAGCAGTCGGGATTCGGCGGTTGGAGACGAACGATTTTAAACTACTGCAGTGTTCCCCTCCACGGTGCTGTTTCTTTTTTTTTTTTTAATTAATTAATTAATTTGGTAGTTGCCTGATTATTTTATTTATTTATTTTTAAATTGATTTGACTGCTACTGGATCACTTAACTTTTTTTTTCTAAATTAATTCGACACCTGTTACGTGAAAATTGGAATGAGGTAAGTAGTGGGGATACCTACCGTAGTCCTCTTTTATTTTTTTCTTTTTTTAACATACGATGCAGTATCCATCATATTATTTTTTTTTTAATTTTTTTTAACTCGAGTAATTATTTTAAATTTTATCTCTACCATCGATCTTCTGGTCTTGTGTTCTTACATTAAAAATCAATATTAAGTATATTTCTATACGAATATGAAATAATACATTTATAAAATCAGGTAATGTAAATATAATCTAAGATACCGCATTTTACAATGTGCGGTATTTTGATTTTTGATTGATTTTTTTACTTTTCACTGATCGAAAATCAAGATATAATGGGCAATATATTTTACAACGCGTGATGTGTTAGTTTTCCACTGATCAAAAATTAAGATACACCAATGAAAAATCATCTTAGACTTTCATATGACTGACTTTTATACTCCCACCATGATTAACTTTTACATTCTTGCAACAGATATTTATACTACCACAGTGACTAACTTTTACATTCGCACAATAATGTGCCGGTTAAAAATTAATTTTAAGTGATCAATTGTGACCTTTATTCTTATCCATTTTAAGGTTATTGGGATAAAGTTTGAAAGATTATATTAGTATCATTTTAAAAATTAACTACTTTTGTAATTATAAATTTTATCGTTACATAGATTATAAGTTTTTATTTCTAAATATTTGTTTGAAAATAATAATTAAATATGCTATGCACATACAGTGGCATACATACTTGCTATTAATATTAATTGTTAATTATCAAAAGATTTTTAGTGATGTATATTTTTATCGTCACAAGTTACTTTTAAAATATTAGTATAATAATACACATTATATATGTAAAGGTAAACATTTTTGCCGTTAATGTTAATTGTTGTTTGACAAAAAGAAAAATAGTGGTATAATTTTATTTTGCTTCTAAATCATACATATAACAGCATATATATTTACCATAAAAACTAATTGTCACCTACAAAAATATTATAGTAGCATGTACAAAAATATTACTACTAAATCAAAGAAATTAGTGGTAAATGCACTATATGTTATTATCTAATTCGTCATTAAAAACTATTTTTTTTGCAATGTATATTCAAGAATCATAACAAGAGAACAAAGATCGAAGGAGGAGAGTAATTGATCCACATTGCTAGAGTCAAAACTCAACTTGATATTGAGTTTATTGATATGACCCTTAACATAGCCACTATTCACGACGTCGTTCACTTATTTTTCTTTTTCTTAAATTAATTTGGATCGCTTTACTTTTTAAAAAAAAAATTGATTTGGCAGCTGTTGAATCACATGAAAAGCGAAACAAGTGAAATAGGGAGGGCAATTACTGTAGTTGCCTTTCATTTTTTTTCTTTTTCTAACATATGTTACAGCACCATCACATTACCTTTTTTTTCTCATTTTTTCTTGTATGCTACAGTACCTCCCCTCTCTCTATTGTCACTTTTCTTTTTTTTTATTTCATTTTTCTTGTGCATCATTTAGCTTGTGAGATCATTTTGAATTTCTTCTCCACAATCGGACTTCTTATTTTGTACTCTTATATTAAAGACCAATATTGAGTACATTTCTACGAGAATATGGATAATACATATATATAAAATCAGACAATATAAACATAATCTAAGATATCGATTGTAAATCAAAATATACTAGACAATATATTTTGCAATGTGTGGTATTTTTTTATTTTTGATCAGTGTTTTTTACTTTTCACCTATCGAAAATCAAGATATATCAGATAATGTATTTTACAACACATGGTATGTTAGTTTTCCACTTATCAAAAATTAAGATGCATCGATGAAAAATTATATTAGACTTTCATATGACTAACTTTTATACTACCATTATGATTGACTTTTACATTCTTACAACAAATATTTATATTACTATAATAACTGACTTTTACATTTCCAGAGTAATACATAAGTTAAAAATTAATTAAATCTTGTTATAATTATCGACGATTATTGTAGTTGTTTCACAATTTTTTCTTTTTCCTTTAGGTTTTCATAACCTATGGTTGCTATTTTTCTAACACACTATTTACCATACTTGTTTGTTTCAAACTTTATTTTCGTTGTCGATTTTATCATATTGTATTTTTTTATTTAAGATTAATATTAACTATATTTTTATAAAAATATAAAAATAATATATATATTAAATTATAAATATAAATTCCATTAAAAATATTGATTAAAAATTAAAGTATATCAGATAAAATATTTTGCAATGGACCATAGAAAAATTAAGATATATCAAATAATATATTTTATAATATAATTTTTCACCAATACAATATAAGATGCACGGATTAAAAATTCTATTAACACAAGTTAAAAATTAATTTACCTTAAAAAGTTTGAAAAGGAGAGAAATCGCCTAAGGTGTCTTCCTCGAATAGTCGTCGAACTTAAATAATAATAATTATTATTATCATCGTAAAGGTAGATAGTCCACGCCCCCCTTTGGGCTCGCCCGGGAGGGAGACGGAAACGGACAAGGAGCGAGCGGGAGAGCATGCAAAAACCCTCCCTTCTCCCTCGGTCTCCATCATTTCTAGGGTTTTAGGACCAGCAACACCACCAGAAGAACCCCCCCGTCCACGTTCACCCACCATGACCCTCTCCCGCTCCCTCCTCAGGAGAACCCCTCGCCTCCTCTCCTCCACCATATGGAAGCCACACCCCAACCAGGAGCATCCCCAGCCCGTCCGTATGGTGGCCGCGACCCCAAAATCCGCCAAGGGCGACGCGAAGGCGCCGGCGGCGTTTGAGAGGAAGGCGAAGGTGAGGAGGCCGATGGAGGTGCCGTGGCAGGCGAAGGTGGCGAACCTCGTCCACCTCGTGGGCTCCGTCGACGAGCCCCTCCGCTCCGTCACCGCCAACGACGGCGTCCTCAATGCCGTCTCCAGCCTCGTCGCCGCCGCCGACGTCGACGTCCCACATTTCTGGTGCGGAGAACGAAGATAACAGAAAAAAAAAAAAAAAAAACGGAGAGAGAGAGAGAGAGAGAGAGAGAGAGGGTTATAATTATGAAGCTCTTCATTTTCTTCCATTCATTAGGACCCCAATTGCTGGAAAAAAAAAACAAAGAACCACATGGAAGTTTCACTTTGGCATTTCAGGATCCCGATAATATTCCGAGGGGAGTTGGCGGAAACAGCCCTGTGCCACGTAAAAGAAAATGACGTCGTTTACGTCACTGGAGAACTCTGTGGCGATAAGTCAGCGCCCTCCTCTGCTACAATTGCCGAACCCATGCACCAGGTATATCATGTCCTCGACTTCTGGGGATGCGTGAATTGCGATGGTTGGTAATTGAACAAATAGAATTGTTCCCAGAAATATCATTTCACATTTATCTATGTTTCTCATCCGCACAACCTTGAGGTATTGTCATTTATAAATGTTTCGTTGGAATGGGTAGCTAAGAATGTATCATGCATGTTCATAGAGAAAGGATGGCTAAGGTGCCTAGAGAAAGAAACCCAAGTACGTGCCTTTGCATTTTGATTGTAGTAATTTGATACGGATTGCTCTTTTTTATGCATTGTCTGTCTGTGGGCTATAATCAGCCGCCTGAAGAATTTGGATTTAGGTCTTATATAGATTTTTGTATACGGATAAATGGCTTCCCTTATCGTTCGTGTTTTGGATTGCTTTTGTCCTCGCTGTAGCACATCAGAAGCAGTTTCTCTTTCCCATGGTTGGTTGCAGGTCATTGTCCATACAATCAGCTTTGTCAAAGAATTGATACCAAAGAAGAAAGAGCAAACAACTGGAAAGAAGGATGATGTTACCAGTCGATCAGTTGGAAATAAAGAGAAAACACCTGAAAGGAAGGATGGTATTGCTGGCCAATCAGGTGGGATTTTTATTTTTTTTTGATGTTGCCACTTCATTCTATAGTGCATATCGAGGGACTAGGAGTTTGTCATGCCAGAATAAGCAAATGATTTTATTCGTTTTATCACGGAAAACCCTCCACCACATGCAGTAGAAATATTTGGATAGCTTTATGCTGGATGAATTGAAGGTTATATGACTGTCATCTTCTTTGAGCTGACATTCTATCATAGCACAAAAATCCAATCATCATTTCCTTTTCCTTTTCTTGATGATGGCCCACATGTAGATGGTATGAGATGAAAATGCCACTGGATTATTTTAGAATGAGTTAGAGTTTGATCTATGTGGAAAATTTCATATAAGCGTCTCAGTTTTGAAAGTTTCCATCAGGATGCCTGTTCCATGACTCGGATTTCATATAAGCATCATATTTTTAATATTTTCCATTATGAAGCATATGCTGTGACCTTGATTTTGAATCTGGTTCTTCACTGGTATGCTGTCTGCTTTGTGATCAAAATAAATTTGAAACTGGGCATTCAAGCCAAAATACCCTGAGATCAAGCATAGTGCATCAAGCCCTGACCATTTCATTATTTCTCCTCAGCTCAAGAGTGGCAGGATGACAGGATTCCTAATGGTGGACTTGTGGTTGACAGCATTTGAAACAAAATTGAAGTGTTGGGACAACTTCAAAGATTTGGCACCTTGATAAGAAGCTAACTATTGGGGATCTAGTTTGTAAGTTACGCTTCCAGAATATATTTGAAAAGTAGCAACATACACAACTAAGCTTAGTTATGACCTCTTTTGGGGGAAAACCACTTCATTATGACCATATAGGTGGTTTGCAAAGAAAACCTGTCTGGTATTAGCATGAAGAGAGAGATATAGATGGCTATCTTTGCTGTGTGCCTCTTGCCTAATTGTTCATACGACTTTTCGCATGCAGTTTTTTAATAAGTAATGGCATACAGAGCTCTCAAATCAATTTCAAAAACCAGATAGGAAGAGGAATGACTAACATTTTTTTCTGAAAATGATGAAGTAATAATTTTGTCAAGCACTGAATTTTCTATGGAGACCATTTCAATATCTAGTTGTTGGAAGAAGGAGTTTTAGAACAAAATGTTGTTAGCTGCCAAGCATGTGTAGAACATCATCAATGTTTTGGTCGGTCAAGTCACCTTGAAGTTGAGCCAACAAGCCCCTTTCTAAGCCCCGTGAGTGCCAGTCAACAACTCAATGCAAACACTTCCTAGTTCTTCACTTTAGATAAAAAGTCGTGGACATCTATTAGTTAGCAGCTCAGCAATACCATAGCTGATCCCCCATCATTCCAAAGCTTGAAGCCATTACTATGACAACTAGTAAGGATAGTGATGCACTAGGGAGCCACGGGAGGTGACCTCATGATGAAGCACTTCCAAGTGAAGGTGCCCTTCTACCAACTACCTCCTATTCTAATTTTGACGCAACCTATATTTTCAAACAAGCAAATACACAGAAAAATGGGGGATGAGAGAGGTGGGGGTCTCGTTGGGAGAGGAAAATGTGAGAGAGAGAAAAGAGTGGATGAGAAGAAGAGGTGAGAGAGAAATAGAGATGAGATGAGAAAATAAGGTGAAAGGGAAGATCAACTCTTTTCAATTCATTTCTAGTTTACCCTTTGCTGATACAACCCAACCCCTTTAAAGGGGATGACAAAAATTCAAGGGACATGACTCTTGGGATTACAACCCTTAACCAAGGCATCTCTTGGTTGAAAATATAAAACTAAAATAACATGACTCTTGGTAACATCCTCATCAAAAGCATCTCTTGGGAAGACACCTTGAAAATTTTCCAATACACCCTCCAAGAATTAAGAAAATTGTAAACAAGGACTCAAACTCCATGCTAATGAGATATTGGGTTGCATCAATTCTCTCTTTCTCTCTCTTCGAAAAAGCTTGCTTCTGTGAGTTTGCCGCATGAATTTGGATATGGAAGAGGTGGTGGCTTAGGAGGAGGTAGCTTTTGTAGTAATTCGCGCTTTGCTACGAGAATGTGGCCTTGAGGTGGATTTATTGAGTTGACATCACATTGAAGGGCATGTTCGGATTCTTATTCCCCATGATGAAGAGTAAAATCATCTGACATTCTCATGATGGGCTAGGAAGGCATACCAAGCATCCACACAACTTCAAGAACAACTATGGTGGAGATTGGTTATGGTAAAGGATTTCCCAACCTTCAAACAATTTCTAGTTCAACCTATCGGTTTGAATTGATGACGTTAGTGCCTAATGGAGAAGGTGAAAATTTTCCTATCTCCAAAATATCATGAGATGGTATCAACGTTGCATTAGTTGAGCCTCCCTCATCTTGGTCAAGGGTCTTCTCAGATTGAATAGGTGGGGGCAAAGGGCCAACAAGGACACATTCTTTAACGACTTGAGGCACACCCCCAAGTTCCTTAGCTTCCTTGAACTCTACCAACTCATCTTTATTTCCACCTTCCATTTAATGAGGTGGAGATGATAGAGACAATGTAACTTTCTACAATGCAATTTCCTCCTTACATGCCTTAAGCTCTTCCTGAATGCATTTCAAGGTCCCTTGTATTTTCATAAGTGACCATTGAATCCTTTGCACATCTTTTATCAATTGATGTCGAGAACTTCTTTGAGCTGGATTGATCGTCGGACCCTTGGTTGAAAATACTAAAAAAAAAAAAAAATGAAATAACATGACTCTTGGTGGCATCCCCATCGAAAGCATCTCTTGGGAAGGCACCTTGACAAATTTCAAAGATACCTTCCAAGAATTAAGAAAATTGTAGACAAACACTCAAAGTCCATGTTAATGAGATATTAGGCTACATCAAATTTGGGCCACTGGAGTTTGTTGCCATTGTTATCAAGTGCATTGTTCGTTTGTCCAACAAAGAATCACAATAATGGAGGTCGAACACTCCCAAAGAACACCCTTCCCAAGATCATCAAACCTAGTTCTAAACAGCATGGCATGATCCCATTGACAGGATCTGAAAAACTCTACTCAAGGTCCTCAAGAAGCTTGATGACAGGGTTGTATTCCAAAGAGTGAAATGGAAATCCAAGAGAGGATATCAAAGATAACAAATAAGGAGCTACTTCTACACATCCTAATATCATATCACTGTCCATCTCACTATCAACAAATCTTATGGCTGTGTTTGGCAGCAGGATAAGTTGTGACCAATATGAGTTGGAGAGTAGGATAAATGGAGTTAAGGTGTTTGGTTGTGTTAGGTTAGATGTCATAGTTATTATAGTAACTATTTTTTTTACCTTAGAACTTGGACTGTGGTGGAGAATATCACATTTGAAACTGCAAATCCAAATTCATCTTGCAGTATAACTCATTGGCCATGTAGAGGATATCCCCTTCCAAGGGGATGACCTAGGGGGTCATCCCGTAACGAAACAGGGTATAGGTAAAAAGGTTTGCTTTAGGGGTTTTATCACCAAGCGAGATATATCCAAACAAATTGACCATAATGGGGATTCTCTTAACCTTAATGTCAGATTCCTCTAAAAAAGCACCACACCATTTGCATAAGTGGAAAGATCAGCTCACCACGAGGAGGGTCACAAGTGGAGATCAAGCCTGATTTACCATCACCAGAAATTGACCTTGCCAAAGAGTTAATGCAACAACAAAGAAAAAAGTTGATAGAAGGCATTCTTGCCTGACCAGCTGACCTCCCTCTAATGTTCAATCCACCCTCTTGTTGGTCTTACAATGACCAAAGCTGAATGATGTCATTGTAAACTTCATCCAACCAGTTGAGAAATCTGAGGAACTCCCTTTCATGCAACGAGGAGCGATAAAGACCAATCTAAGGAGTCATGCACCTTTGGATATTCCACCTTCTGTTTGGAACTCTTGTACCCATCCTTCTCCACAAAGAAAGAATCTCAAGAGCTACATCAACCTTCTGCCCCTATGCCTTTTTTTTAAAAAAAAAAGCTTCTGCCCCTAGGAAAACTAGATTGCCCTGGGTGGCAAATATCATCAAGAATTTTCTGATGAAGTGTTCAGTGATGATATGGTACACCAGATTCAGAGAGCACATTCGGCCTAAAAACATGCATAATGTGCTGAAAGGCACTTAGGCAAAAGGAGTAAGAATATATGCAACTACTTGAAGCCATGTTTTTCCAATAAGAACATTCCACGACCGCCATGACATATGACTGCAGCAATTCGAAGTACCACTTAAGAATAGTTGTAGAAAAACATGCAATTCATCTTGTCCTGGGAAGCATTCATACTTCATATTAGATAGTACTGATATGACCTCTGTGAGATATGGCAAAGGGGTTCTTCCATACGATGCTTTCATTCATGCTGTTATCATCTGTTCTGATATTGATCTGTGCAATTGATATGCCAGTAGTTGCACCATACAATCTAGAAACTCTGATCAATTTTTTTGAAAGGGTGGAAACTCTAATAATTTCAGTACATAATATATTTCCAATCGACTGCATATCTAGTGGAAGTTTAGTAAGCCAATCTTGAAATGATAAATAGCAGCATTTTCATTTGGATATCCACAATGGGTGCTGCTTCTTCTCATGCAGTTTTCCTGCATTTTATGTGGGCAATTGGGAACTGAATAGAGTTTAGGCTTACTTTCCATATATAATACCTTTAATTTGTTCTGGTTCATTTCTTATTGCTTTTCCTGTATGTAAGCAAGTATATGGTGTCAGGTAAATATGGAATTGGCCAGCCAACAATTATTTCCTTTTGGTTTTCATCTAGCTGTTTGTCTCTCTCTTTTTCTCGGAGAATTATCTGTACCTATTTGGACATGTGCTTATTCTTGTATGATCATTCATGTTCTTTTTATTTGTTTCTGAATAGTCCTAGTATGCCATGTACTTGATCGGGGATTACAAAACACTTCATCAATTTACATGCAAAATAGTGTTTCAGGATCTTATTCATTATTACAGAACATTGAGGCATTTTCTTGGGCCTGTCTGCTGTGCACGTGATGCATATTTTACTGACATTGATGCTATTGCCTTGCTTTTTGCAGAAACCCAAGCTAAATCAAAGAAACCTGGGTCATCTATGCAAAGTCTATGGAATGATATTATTAACAACCCTCAAGAATGGATGGATTACAGGATGCAAAAGCAGAAAGGATTGGTAAATCTGGAGGCCTTACGGTTTTGATGTTTGGAGTACTTTTTTAATATGTTCAGTGACAAGGAAGGAATGATCTTATCTAGGTTAAACCACGGTTTCCTGATTTCAAACACAAGTATTCCCAAGAAGGTTTGTGGTTGGATTCTTTTCCAGAATGGTTGTCAAGGAAAATTGGCGGTCTTTCTTTTGCCGTCCCTGAGGATAATGTTAAAAAGACCTCTTCCTCTGCTTGGGGAAATCATAATGTTAAAAAGGCCTCTCCCTTTACTTGGGGAAATCATAATGTTAAAAAGACCTCTTCCTCTAATTGTGGTAATCCTTCTACTTTGATGAAGCCTGCATCTGGTTTGGTTTCTGTTTTCCTATCCACACAATGATTTTGTTTTTCAATTCTTTTTTGGTATTTCATTGCATCATCAGATCTGTGGAAGCATTTGCTGGCAAATCCAGATAAATGGCTTGACAACAGATTGACAAAGGTACCTGTCAAATTGAAATGTTTGTTTGTGTGTCTTTCCCAGCAAACTTATGTCCATATATAAATCTGTTGCAGAGTAAACCAACTCAACCAGACTTCAGGCATAAGGAAACTGGGGAAGCATTATGGCTTGGCACTAGAACTCCTCCATGGGCGACTTCCAAGTTGCCTCCAGTGCATACTAAGAAGGCAACTTAACCGTTAAAGACAGGTAATATCCATTTGGAAATGACTTGGAATCTTGCTTTGATGTTGTGTTAAATTGCAATGGTTGGTTAAATCTATGCAGTGTGAGTTCACAGGTCTTGTGCTCTCGAGCTTCGTCCTGCACTGTGGGGTATACATTGGGGAGCCTTTTCCTGCTGGATTCAACTGCAGTTGCAGTGAGGGCATTGGCTGGTAAACATGTTGGAAATATTGGTGGTATACGTATAACTCGGGCAATGGATGTATTTGACTGCTTCCCAGCCTAAATTGATTTTTCAGAAGGAACAATGGCCCTACCACACCATCTGGGATCCCTGTGGTCGATGCTTTTGAATCAAAAAATGCTGTATGGTAGGCCACCGTTGGTATCAATTAAGCTTGCCTTGTTGGTAATGTCAGACTCTGTTTGCTAAAGAATCAATTTACTCTGCTGCCCTAATAGACGTGGCAGTAACTTGCTGAAACCACCCCCAACCCCTTCGGAAATGTCCATTCAAAGGTACTTTTGGCGACATGAGGTGCGAGGCTTTGGATGTAAACGTGACAATTTGACTATATTTTGCTTTTGAGGTGCTTGGAAAAGTTTTCTTATTGAGATTTCTTTTTCGGTTTTTTCATTTCGAGGGGGCATGTTTTCCCTCTCAAAAGAAAACATGGTTCAGAAATGAGATGCGATGTATTTGGTTGTTGATGAGAGGTAAGAATTGTCTTCGGATCTAAAATTATGCACATGACTCGACAGAGGATCTGACTATCCAACTAAAGGATATATAGGTGAGATCGGCATCTCTTGCCCTGCCTTAGGTCAGTCAAATCCCAACATGAATTCATCCAACCTATCAAAAGATTCAGCACAACAAGGGTAAAAGATACGATATGATGGGTCTAATCACTCATACGATGATGGCTATCAAGTAGCCTGATAAGTAGGGGTATCAGAATCCATCAGGTGAGGATTCCCCCATGTTATAAATAGAGAGGAAGGCTTCCAATAACAAGGGATCTCCTCAGAGAAAGAGAAATCATGTAATACTTTGTAATTCTTAAAATTCTATTGCATAGTTGGGAGTATCATTTTCCTCTAGATGTACATCCCTTGTGGTGGAATTGGATCATCAAATTCCTATTCTCCCCTATGTATGCATGTTGATTGTCGTCCTCCTACACGACTGGATAATGGTTAAGTAATGTCTTCTACGCTTACAAATCTTTTGGTGACTTTTTGAAATGGCTTTTCTCAAGGGTCATTTAGGAGTTTTTTGGAATCTAAAGGGTGTACACGTAATTTTAAATCCTTGGGTTTAAATTTGTGAGCTCTGCGGAAAAGAGGAAATCTTACGGGGGTAACCTTGCAATTTTTCCCTCTCCCATCTCAACTCACACACATGCACACAAATCTTAAACCCTTCCCTTCATAACCCTCTCCACACCACCACCACCTCCACCTTCACTCCACCACCTTGTCGTCAGTGACCATCTCCTTCTCCATCCCCCTTGCAGCCATGTGTGGGGGAGAAGGAGGGAAGCAGGATGAGCGTCGGCTAGGGAGAGAGAGAGTGGGGGAGGGAAGGAGTAGGAGGTGCGAGGAGGAACTCGGGAGAAGGGGCGGCGAGTGTAGTAGCTGAAGGAGCACGGAGGATGCCTACATTTGCCTCGCCCCCGTCATTCATCACCTTCACGTTCTCTCGCAGTCGTGCGTGGAAGAGGAGAGGGGAGCCGGAGGAAGGGCGTGAAGGAGAAGAAGAGAGAGCATGGAAGAGGGTGAGTAGTAGGAAGAGGAGTTGCTGCAGCTCCATGGGCAGAGAGGAGTTCGTGAGAGGAAGAGCTTCGCGAGAAACCTTTGCACACGGACATTTTCTTAGAATTAGACGTTTGCAATCATTGTCGGACGTTTGTAGGGGTCGTCTGACGTCTAAAGAGAGCTCCAGACGTCCGATATCACGTAGAGTATCGAGGTATGTATCCTGTACAAGCCTGCATGCATATACATTAATATATGTGTCGCATTTTAAGCTGTGTGTGTATGTGCAGGTATAAGGCATTGGAAAGGCGTGTGGCGTGCCCTTCGAGGCACTTTAAGACGTCTGGAGATCATGTCAGATGTCTGACTGCTCTTACAGACGATCGGGAGAGGTGTTAGACATTGGGAAGCTCCCTCAGACGGCTATGAAGGGGTTCAAACGTCTAAAAAAGATGCAGGAAAGAAAAATGAACTTTTGCAATCGTTTAAGACATTTGGGACTTGCCTCAAACGTTTGATTTTGGTCAGAATGCGTGTTTTTGGCCGATTCAAGGCCCAAACGGAGTTGGTTTTATGCAAACAAAGTATCGATAGTTTCCGTTCAGAATTCTCTACGTGTTAATGTTGCACCTATGATATTTTAAACTCGTTTGACATGATTAGTCAATGGTATAGGTCTCCAATTTGTAATGTATATGAGACCTACGGAGACAACAGGATATATCGTACAAGCCCCCATTCTACCCGAATATCCTGGTAGAGTGGTCCTCTCTAATACTGTGTTTTAAATGATTAAAGTACATGCTATATTAGAATGATCTGATTAAACCCTAGGATATGAAATGAACCCTAAAACTGAGAAGGATGAATGTATATTACTTGAACAACGTTATTATACTCTAAAATGCATGTTAAAGTCTTTACTACTAGTAACTGAATAATTAAGTGATGTAGTGTTTATTTAATTTATTAAATGACGAGCTGTCTGTTATACGATTAAGAACTAGAATGTGAATAGAAATACACGCCGTGTAATGAAATGAGATAAGCATCATGAACGAACCCTATAGGGAATTAGAAAAATATCTTAAGCATTGTAACTTGGAAACTCTGATGGTTATGAGATAATTTACTTACTGTAAGGCATGACGATTAGTTGAGCTTTAACTTGGGTGTGACCTAGCTCTCATGTACGCCCGTACCGAGGAGAGCTAATTACTCTTCAGAGGATACACTGGCCTTCGTGTGCGCACGTACAAAGGAGAGCTAAATACCCTTCCTCAAAACATACGTTGGCCCTCGTGTATGTACGTATCAAGGAGAGCTAATCACCCCTTGTATAGAGAGAATAAGCTGGCCCTCGCATATGTGGTACCGAGGAGAGCTATGGTTATTCTTGTGTAAGAGAGTGCTAGCCACCTTTGGATTGGGAGTCGAGGTTAGGAGTGACCTCCCTACATCGACTCTTGTTAGGCCCACTGAGCAAACTGGGATAGCCGGATGAGGGTACGTAGATTGTTGAGGGGTGTGGCCCCTATTCTGTTCTGTGTTGTACGTTTGGACGTACCCATTAGCGGAAATGACTGACCGCGTGCCAGTGCGGGGTAGCCACCCGTGCGCTTATCGCGCGTGCCGTAGTCATCGTTACGTCATATCCATGACCCCGAGGTGGTAGATCGGGTGTAGGACTACCACGGGGTACTCTCTCGATCACGAGAGTGTTATGTGTATATCCTGCATCGCAAGAAAAGTGCCTCAAGATCATTCCCTTAGAGAACAAGTGGATTTGAGAAATGTTGAGGACCCTTACTAGAAATCAAATCAGAAGCACATAGATATTTAAACAAAAATAAATAATAATACATAATTGGAAATTGGACGGTTAGTTAGCTGCTTGTTTCCTTTATATTTAATTGCATATAAATGACTTAACCATTACTCTACTCAGCGTTACCTGACCACAGATTTATATAATCATATTTAGGTCAGGTAGTTGAGCAGCTAGCGCCATCGACTGTAGAGGATACTGGGCCCAGTCGAGTTCAGCGATAGTCCTTTCTCTTTTTCCGTTGCAGAAGTTTTGTTAGTAGTGAGTACCTTTAGCATGTAGTAACTGTTTCTACTATGTTTCTGTTATATTTCTCTCTGTTCTAGTTGTGATGGCTGTGTCTGTAATAGTACTTTTCTGCTTGTGACATGTAATATCTTTGAGATATTATGTTCTATTTCCATTAATGTTTATTATCTATTTCTGCTTAGTTTTATTGCATGTGTGGTTGTAGAATATTTTATGCATTTGGTTATTTCTCGTTAAACGACTGGGTCTTGGGATTTAGTCGAGGCGAGTTGATCTCAGGTTCTATAGGGAGCCGGGATCGGGTCGTAACACTTTCCGAGGCCCATCAAATGGTGTCGTTTGTGAGAAGCGTCAATGAAAGAGCCATTTCTCTTCAGAGCATCCGATCGTTGGGAGGAAGGGTCCCTTCGGTGCTCTGCCTTGACCTCCTTGAGCAAGAACTGCCGCAGTGGTAATAACCACTCGCAATGTCACTTGCTACTTCCCTCCCCTTGGAGGGGCTCAGTCAGGATTCAACGTCATCACGCCTTAGAAACCTTAGCCGATCACCAAAGGTCCCAAAGCAAACCTCCCTTCCTCGAGACGAGGCCCAGGGAAGAGGAATAGCAATTCGAGGTTGGTGGCCTCCAATGTATGCGCCTATGTGTACCCCCTGCTTACTCAGGAAGGAGGAAATGGAAGTCCCTCGTTGGAAGCGCTCGAAAAGCCAGTCAAAGCCCAACGCAAAAAAATAGTGAACCCTGGCTCATGCGCCACATCCTTTGGGGCCCTCCTTAGATGAAGTCGATGCTCGGCCCCCCAAGAGGAGACCCCATCGGGCTCTTTCGACAGTGCATGCCCAGCTCGGGCCTGCCTACGTGCTATTACCTGGTCATTCAGACAAGCCACCAGATCCCCTCAAGGCATGGTGGGCAGTCCTAGGAGTACTTCACCAAATGCCTAAGAATCGAAGACAACCCCGAGAGGTTGTCGGAAGTTGAGTGGTGGAAAATTGAGTCCGTCCAGTCTTGCCCGAATCAACTTGAGGCTTAACACTCCAAATGAGAGAAGCCCCATGTGGTAATTATCCCTCGACGCCTCGAGTCAAACCGTCGAACTCGCAAGCACAGGCGTAACACCCTTGGCCACGTGTCAAAATACCCAACGAGAAACCACGGAGCGAGTTAACTCCTCTCGTGGATACATCGAGGGATGCCGCGACAACAACAACCCCGCTAAACGTGGAAATACCCTCAGATAGGCGCACCCTTACGCCCTCCCACAGAAGGGGTACCCCCCTTCCAAAAGTGAGAAGCCTCCTTCCTAGGGATAACCACCGTCTGCCCAGAGGGCCACTGTTGTAGACAGCACCGAGCAAAGTTCCTCCAGGAACATACTCCCTTGGTCGTGCATCAAGCGGACGTGCTTGAGAGGAATCGATCTGTGGAGGGTCGTCGTTGTGGACCTCGCCACGTCGAGTAGGAGCCCTTGGGAGAACGCACCCCTTGGCCACGAACCAGGCGGTTGTGTTAAAAGGGGGCTAGCCTACGAGCTAGAACCTGTTGCCCTAAGGCTCCATCGGGCGAAAGGATAAGAGGCCTACAAAGCACCTGAGGGACCACCTCAAGAGGGGCCCCAACGATTGCAGGTAGCCAATGCTGTTTTCCAGACAAACTAAGAGCCAGGCAGGTTAATGCCTTGCCCCAGCAGACAAGCGACGTCATCCTGGCTTCCCCGCATGGCGGACATCGCCACCAAAGTCCTGACAGTGATGCTTGCACCACTCGAGGTCCTATCCTCCTGCCGCTTTAGCACATTAGTGCAGAGGTTGAGGTAACCTCGGGTTGACATCACCCCAGGCATCCAAGCCCCTCCTTTTGAGTTGGCTCTCCTCGAGTACCTCCCCCTCAATCTTCATCAGGTAAGGAGGATACAACTAAGCCTCCCCGCAAGGTTCGACGAAGCGTCCAAGGTTGTCACGGCAAGAGTCTCCCCCTTCGGGGCAGCATCGAGCCCTTCGGAAAACATGCTCCCCTAGCCATGGACCAAGTGGAAGTCCCCACTGCGGCGCCGGCGATGACCCAAGGTCTCCGCCTCCAACCTCTTGGATGCATCAGTGCAAAAGCTGAGGCAACCTCCGAGAGTGGCAACACCCAAAACGAGTCCACAGCCTGCCTAACCAACTTCCAACAATAACGCCTGCAGCTCTCCAAAACGCTCGAGTTGGGTTGGCTTCCAAGCCACCCTTTCTGGGTCGACGCTCGTAGCACGTCCACTGGAGTGCCTCCCTCTCCTCCCATCGGCCATTCCGGTCACTAACCTTTGGTAATCGAGATAAGGGAAGAAGGAATCGAGAACAGGCACCTCAACCGGCTTTCCACACTTAAGGTGGCCAAATTGATGGCAGCATCGGGTGGCCCAGCCGGCTAGCCATCGTTACACATCTGCCACCAAGTCCTCTCATTACGTGCCTAACTCCATTAGAGGATGAACACTAGACGAGGAGTTGCGACCCGATGCAAGCCCCCCAGTGTTGAGGCGAAGTAACCCGAGAAGCTCATACAAAGAAAGGAAAGGGGAATCAATTTCATGCAATCCAGTGAGGGGCTAACCTGGCTGATCTGCCAAGCGACTTCGAGATCACAATCGAATTCTTCAGTTACGGCTTTCCTCGCCTTCTCTTCTTTCCTTACGACGAACCAAGCTCGTCGAGGTTAGGAAGGATCTCACTCCTTCCAGAGGTCCAGGGGTGATAACCCTCGGAGGGGCAAACGTGCCCAAAAACAACCCCATGAGGTTGTTAAGGACCATGGTGCCCCCTGGAGTGCCTGTAATGGCGAACTCACCCCTTGAGGGTGGCTAACATTGGATACCCCCTGCGCACCCGGTACCAACTGCGTAAGGAGTGATCTTGAAGCTGCCAGACTCGGTGTTTGAGGTCCCCATCTTACTACAATGGTGATAAGAGGCCCGACCCGTCCTACCAAGGGTAGGGACGTATCTCTCGCGATGGTTAGTCGCCGTCTGCAACAGGTGACACTCGCCCCACACCTTCGCTCGTCAATTCACCTCGAAGGGATGATAGGCATCAAACATCAACCCACCAAGCCGCCTCGTGAGGTCGACGAGAACTCGGACGGACGTGTTTGACGTTCCGTCAGTTGCCACCTCTTCAGGTCGGTAGGCCACCTCCTAAGATCGGCGAGAACTCGGACAGACACGTCCAACGTTTCATGTGTTAGCTACCTCATAAGGTCAACAAGAACTTAGATGGACACGTCCAACGTTCCATTTGTTGCCGCCTCTTTAGATTGGCAAACCACCTCGTAAGGTCGACGAGAACTTGGACGGATGCATCCGACGTTTCATGTGTTGCCGCCTCTTTAGGCCAGCAAGCCTCCTAAGGTCGGCGAGAACTCGGACGAACGTGTCCAATGTTCCATCTGTTGCCACCTCTTCAGGCCGGTGAGCTACCTCATAAGGTCAGTGAGAACTCGGATGGACGCGTCCGACGTTCCATCGTTGCCACCTCTTCAGGCCAGTAGGCCACCTCCTAAGGTCATCAAAAACTTGGACGGACGCATTTGGCGTTCCATCTGTTGCTTTCTCTTTAGGCTGGCAAGCCACCTCATAAGGTTGGCGAGAACTCAGACATACACATCCAACGTTCCATCTGGTGCTGCCTCTTCAGTTCGGCAAGCCACCTTGTAGGGTCGACGAGAACTCAGACGGATGCATCCGACGTTCCATCTGCTGCCGCCTCTTTAGGCTGGCAAGCCACCTCCTAAGGTCGACGAGAACTCGGATGGACGCGTTCGACGTTCCATTTGTTGCTGCCTCTTCAGGCCAACAAACCACCTCTTAAGATCGGCGAGAACTCGAACAGACGCATTCGGCATTTCGACTATTGTTGCCTCTTACGGTCGACTAGCCACTCCTAAGGGTTGGTCCCATCTCGGACGAGTCCGCCCGACGATACCTTACACCGCCACCATTTAGGTTGGCTGATCACCTCTCCAGGTTGACTGGAACGAGGACGTGCCCGCCTAGAAATCCTAAAGAATTTCTGCCTCTTCAAAAGGGTAGGCGACCTCTTAAGGTCCGCAAGAACTCGCACCGGCACATCCAACGTTCCTTAAGTTACCACCTCCATAGGTTGGAGCCGCCCCTTCAAGTTGACCTGAACCCGGACGGACACGCTCGACGTTCTCAAATTGCCACCTCTTAAAGTCGAAGAAGCCATTCCCGACAACTGGCATGAACTCAAACAGAGGCATCTACGCCCCGCTAGAATGTCGTCACTAGAGAGTGGCAGAACTAGGGCTCTTACGCCTCATGTTCCCGCAATCACGATGCCAGACCCTCGAGCCAGTAAGGACTTGGGCCCACGTGCCTTGATGTTCCACACACCGCCTACTGGCAAAGTTTTGGCCACCCCACCCCCAGAGGCATTCGCCTGTAAGAGCAAACGATGGGAGTTCGGGCTGCATCGCCCAACGGGCACCATACTGGCCACTGAGGCCAAGCAAAATTGGGACGTTAGTGCCCCATATCTCAAACGATACAACGTCGCATGATGCCAATAACATGAGCTTGGGCCCCTGCATCCCAAGCAACGCTCAGCATGCCTTCGGACTTCTGACAAAAAGAGTCCGGGCGCTAGCTCTTTCGAATGCGATCTGCTGCCACTTTCCAAGGTCAACCCCCCTTTGGGAAGCTCTGGATGCCACCTTCCTAAGTCAACCCCACTTCTAGGCTACCCTCTATGGAAGGCTCCAAAGGTCGATGTTACTCCTGCACTTGCCCCGCTCGAGGGCACAGTCAAGCAGAAAAGAAAAAACCCAGCGGTATTACACCCCACGACCATAATAATAAAGTCGAACCTTATTTGCATACGACGAGAGTAAGCCTAGCAGCAGAGTGATCGCGTCCAAGAAACGACCGGGCCACTAATCCCCATGGCAAACATAAGCATCCAACAGCCAACTCCTAGACCCTCACCTCTGCGGAGAGGTCGAGGTAACGGACTGCGGTCTAATATCCAGGTCTGAACCAACCCTCACAGGAATTCGGCCAAGCTCTTCAGCCTTGGTCACTTGGTCGTACCCTAACAACGTGTTAAGACCCGTGCTATTAGAGCCCTTTAAGACGTCTGGACACCTTCCCAGACGTCTGGAAATCGAAATTTTCGTGTACGTCCTCGCGTCTGCGCACGTGCTGCGCGCAGACAATACGTGACCTCGTTTTCTTCTCCTCTCTCCTCTCTCCCGACACAAACCCTAACCCACACCTTATAGAAACCCCCCTCCTCTCCCTCACACCACCCCACTTCCAGCCACCCTTCTCCTTCCTCCAGTAAGAGCAGTAGGCAGCGAGCAACGAGCGTGAGCGGCGTGGGAGGAGAGGAGGAACAGCGAGGGGAAGAGAGGTGTTCTGACGTTTTTGTGCAGGTTTAAAGTGTATCACGTTGTAGTATAACCGACAAAACGTTTAAACAAATATAAACAATTTTATTACTCGAAAAACTAGAGTATCTGAGGTCGAACACGGGGAGCAATCTCAGTACTTTTTAAAACCAAATAACACAACTGTTAAGTGAAAATGAGTGATTCAAAGAGAGAATTAAAAAAAAAAAAAGATTTGTAAAAGGAAATAGAATTGGACATCTGATTTCTGTATCAGACGTCTTAAATGTAATCCCCTTTCTCTCTTCTTCTCCTTTCTGCTTCTTTCTCTTTCTGCCTTTTCTTCTTGTCTCTTATTTCTTCTCCTGCCTTGCCTTCCTTCTTTCTTCTCCTTCTTCTGATCTTTGTAGAGTCTTCACTTGGCCTCTCTTCATTCTTTTCTTTTGCCTTGCCTTCCTTCTTTCTGCTCTTTGGTTCTCTACGAAAGCTTCTCCTTTTTCTACTACACAGCCTCTTCTTCTTTCTTCTCTTCCTTTTCTGCAGCTGCTAAGTGTTCGCTTCTTCCTTTGCTTCTTTCCTACGCACACCACGGCCAATGCACAACCTACCCCCGTCCCTCTACCCAAACGTCTCTCTTTCTCTGCAATTCGCTCAAGGACACTCTCCAAGAGCTACACGGGTAATTAGGTCGGCTTCGCACCCGAGACCAGGCGCACCGGCAGGTGGTGATGTGCGAGGAGTGCTCAAGGTTAGGGTCGGGTCGGATCCCGCCAGATCCGCGAGGTCAAGCCGCGGAGGAGGCGGGTGTGGGGGCAGGTGAGGGACCTCACCCCTGTGCTTACGGAGGCAGCAAGCTTAAAACACAAAAATAATTTATATTATACTTGTGTTTCGCGAGTCCACGATGTGGGACTATCTGATCAGCCCCGATTTCACGCACGCCCGCAGAGCTTCCGTCGTGCAATTGCCTGGGATCCCTGGTGCCTGAAGCTACTACGAGCTCCTCGCTGCTTCGGCCGTCAATGGCGGCAAGAGCTGCAACCTGTCATACACAAGAACGGCCTATTGGCCTAATCAGATTAGCTAGAAACCTTCGCCGTGGCACGGCGAAGATGATGCGCAGTGCTGCAGGCCGCAGGTTGGCCTAGGCGTGCGTGCCTAGGTCAACCTGCACGCCTAGGCCAACCTGTGGTCGGAAGTGTGGGGTTGATCGGGGGGTGATTGTGGAGGTCTGGAGTGGAAGTGGAGGGGTGGACTGAGTTCCTGGTGGTGAGGCAGAGCTCACGAGAGGGTTGGCAGGCCGTGTGGAGGGGCGGAGTGGTGTGGGCGGCTCGCCGGAGGGCGGTCGGAGGCGAGGACGATGGAGGTGGTTAAGCACTGTCGGGGGGTAATTGGATAAAATAGCAGTGGGAAAAGAGAGAGGAGAGGATGGAGAGGGTATCTGGGGTGATTTGGAAGGAATGGAGGCAGCGGAGTGGACGGCGCGTAACTGCCATCGTCGGGGAAGGACCCTGAGGGAGGAAGCGGCGACGAGGATGAGGGCAGGGGCACGTGCGCTTGGTACGGCGCGACGTGGGAGGAAGCGGTGGAGTTGACTCTGCTGCTGGTATGGCAGCGGAGCGACGAGAAGGAGGGGAGGAGGTCGCCGGAGCTTGCGGGTCTTTTGGCCGGAGATGGGAGAGAGGAAATTTGAGGGGATCTCCGTCAAATTCAAGCTTCGGATCTGCGGCAGGGTCTGGGGAGTCTTTTATAGGTGCTGGCCGCACCTTCTAGCACGTGGAGACCGCGCAATTAACTTTGCCGGCTCACCGGAGATGGAAGGAGGGTGGATACCCAAATCTCTCGTGCGTTCGCACGAGAGATTGGGTTCACACCAGGGATCGTGTTCTGCTTTAGATGGAAGGGAATTCCTCAGAGAATCCCCCTTCCATTTCTGGGAGGGAATCTCTGAGGGATTAGAGAGTAATCCCTCTCTAAACCTCGCCGCAGCTCGGTTCTGCCCTAACAATGGCGGCAGGACCGGATTGCAAAGGGGGCGAAGAACTTAGGGGACTCTCTGCAAAGATATTCAAAAGATAGGGACCAATTTGTGATTTGGGTGTACTAAATTGCAAAGTAGGTCAAGATGACCTCCCCTTAGGTCCAAATTTTGGTATAAACCTAATTTGGACCTAGGGAATCCAATGGTGAAGTTGGATTTTAGGTTTGACCACGTTTGACTGAACATTTTGCGTAAAAACCCAAATTAGGTTAATTGAAGAGCTAGGACCCTAATTTAGTTCAAACTGGGTTCCAAAGGCTAAATTAAGTGTTCTAAACGCTAGAGGATGTTTTTCCATGATTTTTAGAGGGTTTAATTGATTTTTATTCTGACCGGAACCTTGTTAATTTAAGCGGGTCTGTTTTAGGATTACCAAGTGTCATTTAATTCTTAGATTGCACATAAACCCATTTCTGATTGACTCAACCCACTTTTTATCCCATTTAGACCATTTGACCTATGTTTTGCCTCTGAGAAATCCCGTTTATGTACTGCAATGGTAAATTTACAGTTTTAACCTTTATTTCATGTTTTCTTCTCAGAGCACTTGTTCCTTCAGTTAAGCCTTCTTCTAGGTTATGTAGGAGCTTTTATCTTCTTTATTGGGTCAAAATGAGCTAGTTATGGCTCATGATGAGGCTCTCATCATACCCCCATGCCTAGCTTTTGTTAGTCCCTTAGCAAAATTTCAAAGTTTTAACTTCCGTTCTAGACCTTGAATGTCTGTCAACAATCATGATAAGTGCTTCTCCTTTTCTTTTGTGATTAGGTAGGAATGCTGACAATAGGCCTAGAGGTACTCAAGTACCAACCAAAATCCGGACCTGTTCCGCTTTAGCCTCAGTCTTCCGCAAAGGTTTCTACGGCCCACAGAAACTAACCTAGGGTTTGTTGGACTCCGCGGTTAAAGCACCCGTGCTTGAGACATTTTTAGCCTAAGTTCAGTTTGCAGTGCATTTTTTTTTGTAAGAGAGAGATAGAAGATTTATTTGTTTGGAGGGCTTTTCTCTCTCTTTTCTTTTTATTTCTAGCTTCGGATTAGCTTCTCAACACTGTCTGTATCGGATTCCTCGTCCCCATCATCAATCCTCAAGGGTCCCTGGCTTTCGAGATTTCGAGATAATCCTGCCCATGGCAACCCCCGGAACCCTAGCTTTCGAGATTTCGAGATAATCCCGCCCATGGCATTTTGTGGCCGAATCCAGACCCTGGCGATCGACATTTCGTGATAATGCCGCCTATGGTATCTGAACCAGCAGAGTGCTTACATGCCCCCAGTAGGATATTTAAATATCCTAAGAGACAAGCACCGAGGAGATGATATGTTGTTACGCATCTTCGAGGGGAATTTCCCGCCTCTCCGCGCTGGGCACTCGTCCAAATCAATTTGTGTTGATTGACCGCTCCTAATCTAGGTGACTTTTTCAGAACATTAAATTCTTTTCGCGTGATTTGTATGTTTATGCGCACTGAACCAGACTGTGTGTGAATTTGGGGTGCTTAGGTTACCGAATCCCGCAAACCGGAGGTCAGTTAACGAGGCCGAATACTTCCTAAGCCTTAGACCTAATACTCAAGCTTCGCATTTTCCTCAACCTCTTGAGGACTATCCATATTTTAATGGATACGTGAATTTTTAAGCTAAAGATACTAGCCCAAGAGGCCTAAGACCAGCGTTCCTGCTAACCTCTTGTTATATCTCCGTAGCACTTTTTTCTCTTTTTCTTGATTCGGTCTAAAACTTCAGTTAACCCCTTAATCTTTTACTAATGACTATTTCTTTTTATTTTCCTTTTGTGCTCCTTTTTGTCATTTTGCTCTCTTTTCTTCCTCTCATTTGTATGACCCTGAATTGTTCCTCCCCTCTATCAAGTCTTTTTTTTTTTTATGAAACCCTTTCTTTATATGAATTTCCTGACATTTTGCACTCTAACATTTTGCACTTTCATACCCCCCATGCCTAAGACTTGCAATGTCCCCATTGTAATTTAGGTGGGTTCGAATTTAGCTTAGTTCATGCATTAGGACAGGTGTGTGGTGAGTGAATGGGTCGAAGTGACTTATTGCGAATGATTTCTAATCTCGGGTAGGTATACCTGAGGTGAAGTTGGCTGTGCTAATGGATGAACCCTAAAGTGTAATATGAGTTCCGCATAGAGATGTCAGAAAAGGTTTTGGGTTTTTCAAAAGAATGACGGGTTGCCTCCCGTTAAGCGCTGAGTTTTACGCCATCGGCTGGGCACAATGAGCTCAAGAGGAATGGAGGGTAAAGGATGACTCAGCCAAATCTATATTGGTCATGTCAATGAACGGCTTGAGTCTCTGACCGTTCACGACAAAAGGTTCAGAATCGTGGCTGAGTGGGCTGATTTCAATGGCTCCATTTCCGAAGATTTTTCGGACTAGGTAGGGTCCGACCCACTTGGATCTTAGCTTTCCTGGGAATAATTTGAGTCGGGCATCAAAGAGTAAAACTTTTTGACCAGGATGAAAGACCTTTCTGGAAATGTGTTTGTCGTGAAAAGCTTTAACCCGTTCTTTGTAAATTCGCGAGTTCTCATACGCGTCGTGGCGTAATTCATCGATCTCGCTCATTTGAAGTCTTCTGTGGGTTCCAACCTTAGAAAGGTCAAGATTACAGGTCCGTACTGCCCAATAGGCTTTATGCTCCAACTCGACGGGGAGGTGACATGCCTTCCCGTACACTAGTCTGAAGGGAGACATTCCTAATTGGGTCTTGTGGGCGGTCCTATAGGCCCACAATGCTTCCGGAAGCCGAGAAGACCAATCTTTTCTATCAGGTCGAACAGTAACCTGAAGGATTTTCTTGATCTCTCGGTTAGATAGCTCAGCTAGATCATTAGTTTGGGGGTGGTAGGGAGTAGAGATTTGGTGTGACACCCCGTACTTGGTCATCAATGACCTGAACTGAGCGTTTGTAAAATGGGTCCCTCTGTCGGAAATTATAGCACGCGGAATCCCGAACCTGGAGAAAATGTTTTGATGGAGGAATTTTATAACGACTTTATGATTGTTGGTTCGGGTCGGAATGGCTTCTATCCACTTGGAAACGTAGTCAACTACGAGTAAGATATATTCGAAGCCATCCGAGATCGGGAAGGGTCCCATGAAATCAATCCCCCAAATATCAAAAATTTCGCATACCAAGATCGACAGTAGAGGCATCATGTCTCGATGGCTCATGTTGCCCAGGGTCTGGCAACGGGAACATGCCTTACAGTGATCGTATGCATCCTTGAAAATTGTGGGCTAGTAAAAGCCACACTGGAGGACTTTTGATGCGATTTTATGTCCTGAAAAATGTCCACCGCATACCTGGTCATGGCAGAATGAGAGTATGTCTTTGATTTCCACTTCCGCGACGCATCAGCGGATTATCTGATCAGCACCAATGCGGAATAGAAACGGGTCTTCCCATAGGTAATACTTAGCATCGGAGCTTAATTTGTCCTTTTTGGCCTTCGGCCAATCGGACAGAATCTGATGTGATGCCAGGTAATTAACTATATCAGCGAACCATAGAAGACTTGTACTGATAGTCAGGAGGTGCTCATCAGGAAAGTGCTCTGTAATAGGTCCGGAAGGATCAATAATTTCATAAGGAAGGCGGGACAAGTGATCGGCTACCACATTTTGCTTTCCCGCCTTGTCGCGAATCTCGAGGTCAAATTCTTGCAACAGCAAGATCCATCGGATTAATCGAGGTTTCGCGTCCTTCTTAGCAAGGAGATGCCTTACAGCTGTGTGATCCGAGTATATGATAACACGGGAACCCAGAAGGTATGATCTGAATTTTTCCAGGGCAAATACTACGGCCAGCAGCTCTTTCTCAGTAACCGTATAGTTACGTTGAGCCTCATCCATTGTTTTGCTGGCGTAGTAAATGACCATAGGTTTCCCATCAATTTTCTGCCCCAAAACCGCTCCTACAGCGAAGTCTGATGCATCGCACATGATCTCAAAGGATTGAGACCAATCAGGGGACTGTAGGATCGAGGCTTGGGTGACTCGGTCATGTAGGCTCTCAAATGCGTGAGTGCATTCCTTGGAAATTTCGAAAGGCACATCCTTGGAAAGAAGATTGGTCAAGGGGCGCGCGATTTTGGAGAAATCAGGGATGAATCGATGGTAGAAATCGACGTGCCCCAAAAAAGATCGGATGTCCTTAATCGAGCTAGGCATAGGAAGCTTGGAAATCAGGTTAACCTTAGCTCGATCCACTTGGATGCCTTTCTCCGAGATTAGATGTCCCAGGACAATTCCCTCAGGCACCATGAAATGGCTCTTTTCCTAGGAAAGAACCAAATTCACCTCGATGCACCACCTGAGTATTTGGACCAAGTGTTGGAGGCAATCGTCAAATGATTCTCCAAAAATTGAAAAGTCATCCATGAAGACTTCCAGATAATCACATACCATATCTGAGAATATGGCAAGCATGCACCGCTGAAAAGTTGCGGGTGCATTGCAGAGACCGAACGGCATCCTTCGAAATGCGTACGTCCCGAAGGGGCAGGTGAATGTGATTTTTTCTTGGTCCTCTGGATGGATTGCCACCTGGTTGTAACCGGAATACCCGTCAAGAAAGCAAAAGAACCTATTTCCCGCTAGTTTTTCGAGGATTTGATCAATAAACGGTAGTGGGAAATGATCCTTCTTCGTGGAGGAATTGAGCCTTCTGTAATCAATGCAGACTCTCCACGAGTTAGCTATTCGGGTAGGAATGACTTCTCCTGTTTCAGTGGTGATGATGGTAAGTACTGCCTTCTTAGGCACCACTTGTATTGGACTCACCCAACGACTGTCGGAGATCGGGTAGATGATCCCTGCATCTAACCACTTTATGATCTCCTTTTTCACGACCTCCTGCAAGTTAGGGTTTAGGCGTCTTTGCATTTCTCTTGAAGGTTGTGCGCCTTCTTCTGTGTAGATTCGATGTGTGCAGTATGAAGGGCTTATACCAGTTAAATCATCGAGAGTCCATCCAATGGCTCTACGATGTTGCTGGAGAACAGAAATCAAACGGAGTTCCTGGTCAGGTGTGAGTCGAGAATTGATAATCACAGGAAACGTCTGATTTGAATCCAAAAAGACGTACTTCAGATGTTCGGGAAGGGGTTTGAGTTCCATGACAGGGTTGTCAGCAGCAGCGAGTGGTTCGGGGTTTGTATCAGGAGCAATGGTAGGAGTCATAGGTGTGTCTAGATCATGTTCGCACTCCTCTGTTAGCGGTTTTTGATTCTCTAGTGGTTGATCAGGAATAATCAGGTTGTCCTCTATATGCAATTCATCAACCACGGCTTTGACATCACATATTTCCTCTATAACCCCGCAATTAATCCCTTGCTGGACCTTGAAAATGTCAATCTTCATGTTTTGATTCCCAAATTTTAATTCTATCTGGCCCTCTTCGCAGTTAATGTTGGCCCTAACAGTGGCCAAAAAGGGTCTCCCTAATATGATTGGTGTGTCCCTTGGGTTCTTAGGTGCATCCATGTCTAGTACTATGAAGTCCACTGGGAAATAAAAATCTCGTACCCTAACAATGACATCCTCGAGTATTCCTTTAGGTGACTTGATGGATCGATCGGCTAACTGCAATGTCACCTCAGTGGGTTTAAGTTCAGATTCTTCAAGGTGGTCAAGGAGGGATGTAGGTATTAAATTTATGGAGGCACCTAGATCTAGTAGGGCTCTATCAAATTGGGTTTCACCAATTTTACAAGAAATCAAGGGAGTTCCTGGGTCTTTAGCCTTGGGTGGGAGTTTGCTCAAGATGACAGAGCTGGCTTGCTCTGACAGTACGATTGGATTCCCATCCTTGGTTCGTGGCTTACGTTTAGATGTGCATATGTCTTTCAAGAATCTTGCGTAAGCCGGTATGTGGCGAATTGCATCCATCAACGGGATGTTTATCTGGACCTGTTCAAAGAGCTTGACCAGATTCTCCTTGGGAGCCACAGGTTTGGTTATTCTTTTTCCTTTGGTCAAGGCCTTAGGAAATGGGATCCTAGCTGGTTCCTCTAGGATAGGTCCAGGTTCTTGATCTGAGACAGTAGTATCTTGGATATCTATCCTAGGGTCTTGGCTATCATTAGGCTTGGAGTGGTTCGGATAATGTGGGTCTTGGGTTGTTCTACCACTACGTGTTGTTACAGAGTTCAACCCGGCCTGATTTGGGTTAAGTAGGAGGGGTGGCTGCTGCTGAAATCCCACATAAGATGTTGAAGCCTCCATCCCGTCTGGTGATGGAGTAGCAGGGGCCTGATAAATCACATGTGTTTGGCCCGAATTTGGATTCATAACGCGCTTCTGGGTTAGCACGTTATTTGGGTTGGCTAGAGGTTGCTAGGGAAGGGTACCAGGTTGGCGGGAATTTGCCATCTGGGCTAGTTGGTTGTGAACCTCTGTGATCTCGTCCTTGTGCTGTTTTTGCATTGCCGCATTCGTCTTTTGAATGTCAGCCAGTGCTTGAAGGATAAGAGTCATTTGATCCTGGTTTTGCCCGGATTGGTAGGTGGGATTGGGCCGAGGCTGAGGCGGCTAAAATGGACGAGAGGTTTGTGGACGGGGTTGATATGGTGGTCTTTGAGAATTTCCCGCCCACTGAAAGTTAGGATGATTTCGCCATCCAAGGTTGTAGGTATTGGAGAATGGGTCATTCTGGATGGCGTTGAGGTCCTCGCAGTTCTGAGGAACCTCAAGAAAGTCAGAATACGAGGGTTCAGAGTTCCCCCAACTCGAGTAGAATGGATCGGAGGTTACTCCGGTCCGAGAGGCAGACGGGGGTGGATATGGGTCCATCCCCTTGGCAGGTTGGTGATAGATGTTTTGCACAGTTTCCCTTGCCAGAGGAGGTCGTGCAAAAGAGTTTTGCACAGAGGTGGCTTGCTGCAAATGTCGAGTTAGCTCGTCCACCTTCTTTTCTATGATAGAAACCTTGTCCAACCGACTGGCCATCAGTTCCAAGTCGACGGAAGTGGACAGGTCCTGCATCTCATGTGTCCCTCTTAGATTCGTCGATGTGCGGGCATTCGTCCTGTTGAATAAGCCCATGAAGTCATTATTTATGGAGTTCTCGCACATGTTTTCGAGAATCTCCCACACCGTGTCCTCGTGTTGACCCATGATGTTTCCTCTGCACGTTGCATTGATGAATAAACGAATATCTTCACGGAGTCCCTGGTAAAAAGACTGGACTTGTTCCCACTTAGGAACTCCATGATGGGGGCACTTTCGCATGAGATCTAAGAATCGATCCCAAGCTTCGTGAAGAGGTTCTCCCGGTTGTTGGGTGAAATGAGTGATCTGGTGGCGCAAGGCATTCGTCCGGCCAACGGGGAAGAATTTTTTTAAAAATTCGAACTGCAGTTCCTCCCATGTGTTGATCGGACGGGTCTGAGTCTGATACCAATGTGCGGCCTTGTCCATGAGGGAGAACGAAAACATTTTCATGAGTAGGATATCCCGGTTTTGTACATCTGACCAGAAGGTCTGGGCTAGATGCTTGAGTTGTTTGATGTGTTGGAATGGATCCTCAGAGTTAAGCACATGGAACTTCGGTATGGCATGAATCATATTGGGCTTCAGTTCAGAATCAGGTCCTCCAATTGGGATTCGTACTCGGGGTTCGATTGCCACAGTAGCGGGATTATAGTGATCTCGCATCATAGGTCGCTATGGTGGGTTTACAAAGTTCTAAAAGAGATCATTAAGGCATTGAAGTTGGTGTTCAAGGTTGTTCTCCTCTTCAATGGGTTGTGCCATGATGGAAGAAGAAGGAGAACCAGGGTTTGAATCAGATGAGAGATTTATATAATGGGGTTGCTGCACAAACAAGGGCGTCGAGGCTTGGCCTCGACGAGAATGAATTTCTAAAGGAGGTCTTAAGGGTGGCCTTAAGGACCTCCTACCGAACATGCATCGAAAGATGTGATGAAATTTAGAAGGTGCTGGACCCAATCAAGACACCCAAAAAAATTGTTGGGTGACTATAGAGGTTCGGGGCGGATGGACCCCTTAATCAGAAGATCGTCCTCCTGAGAAATACCTGGGCAGCCAGAGAGGGAGAGTCCCGCAAAGACCCCTACACGGTAGAGCGTCCCCACGAGTTACAGGGTTTCCCCCACCTGACCTCTCTTGTCACTGTGGTTCCAGGTAGACCAGAATGGAGACCTTGACCTCTTAAGTCTACCTTTTTTATTTTAAGATCAAGGTGCTTAGTGTTCCATTTGAACTTTTAAGTATTTTCAGTGCAAAAGTGACCTAATTTTAAGGTTGGTTGACCCAAGGGATCAACTTCACCTCTTGTTCCTTTGAGAGCTTTTAGGTCCTTTCTTTTATGGTTCAAATGGATTAACAGCCTGATTTGCTTAGGGTTCCTTTTGTATAGATCTTTTCAAACGCGGTTTCGGCACACCTCTTTTTGGACAATTTGTTTCTTTGTTTTAAGAGAAGATGTGTCTCTAAAAACCCTAGCTCTGCAATCCCTAATTTGGCTCTAGTCGGTCCAATTTAGTTGCCTCAGAAATTAGCACCTAGGGCTCAATCAAGAAAGTTTAGCCCTAGTTGCCTTAGTTGGATGAACAGATAAAAATGTGTTGAAATGAAAATCAGGCAACTTGATGAGTTACTAATTATGAAACAGGTAGTCCTAAGTTGATTTTTCTCTTTTTTTTCCTTTTTAGATTTTGAGAGGGTTAAGAGAGAGGGCTTATGGAAATTACCTGTTCCTTGGAGAGTCTATTGTGCAGTTATTGTTCTTTCCTTTTTGTTTTGCTTTCCCTGTGTGAACACAACAAAAGAGAGAAGTTAAGTCAGATATTAGATAGAACAGTTGTAATCAAAAGCTTTAAAAGTGCCCGTTGCTCCCCAGCAACGGCGCCAAAATGTTCTCACGTTTTTGTGCGGGTTTAAAGTGTATCACGTTGTAGTATAACCGACAAAAGGTTTAAACAAATATAAAGAATTTTATTACTCGAAAAACTAGAGTATCCGAGGTCGAACACGGGGAGCAATCTCAGTACTTTTTAAAATCAAAGAACACAACTGTTAAGTGAAAATGAGTGATTCAAAGAGAGAATTTAAAAAAAAAAAAGATTTGTAAAAGGAAATAGAATTGGACGTCTGATTTCTGTATCAGACGTCTTAAATGTAATCCCCTTTCTCTCTTCTTCTCCTTTCTGCTTCTTTCTCTTTCTGCCTTTGCTTCTTGTCTCTTATTTCTTCTCCTGCCTTGCCTTCCTTCTTTCTTCTTCTTCTGATCTTTGCAGAGTCTTCACTTGGCCTCTCTTCGTTCTTTTCTTTTGCCTTGCCTTCCTTCTTTCTGCTCTTTGGTTCTTTACAAAAGCTTCTCCTTCTTTTTCTGTTACACAGCCTCTTCTTCTTTCTTCTCTTCCTTTCCTGCAGCTGCTAAGTGTTCGCTTCTTCCTTTGCTTCTTCTTTCCTACGCACACCACGGCCAAAGCAAAACCTACCCCCGTCCCTCTACCCAAACGTCTCTCTCTTTCTCTGCAATTCGCTCAAGGACGCTCTCCAAGAGCTACACGGGTAATCGGGTCGGCTTTGCACCTGGGACCAGGCGCACCAGCAGGTGGTGATGCGCGAGGAGTGCTCAAGGTTAGGGTCGGGTCAGATCCCGCCAGATCCACGAGGTCAAGCCGCGGAGGAGGCGGGTGTGAGGGCAGGTGAGGGACCTCACCCCTGTGCTTACGGAGGCAATAAGCTTAAAACACAAAAATAATTTATATTATACCTGTGTTTCGAGAGTCCACAATGTGGGACTATCTGATCAACCCCGATTTCACGCACGCCTGCAGAGCTTCCGTCGTGCAATTGCCCCAGCTGCTGGCCTCGCAGTGCGACTTGCTGGCCTCACTCGCTTCGCGACACCCGCGTGAGTCTGCTGCACCTGCAGCCTGGGATCCCTGGTGCCTGAAGCTGGTACGAGCTCCTCGCTGCTTCGGCCGTCAATGGCGGCAAGAGCTGCAACCTGTCATACACAAGAACGGCGTATTGGCCTAATCAGATTAGCTAGAAACCTTTGCCGTAGCACGGCGAATATGATGCGCAGTGCTACAGGCTGCAGGTTGGCCTAGGCGTGCGTGCCTAGGTCAACCTGCACGCCTAGGCCAACCTGTGGTCGGAAGTGTGGGGTTGATCGGGGGGTGATTGTGGAGGTCTGGAGTGGCAGTGGAGGGGTGGACTGAGTTCCTGGTGGTGAGGCAGAGCTCACGAGAGGGTTGGCGGGCCGTGTGGAGGGGCGGAGTGGTGTGGGCGGCTCGCCGGAGGGCAGTCGGAGGTGAAGACGATGGAGGTGGTTAGGCACTGTCGGGGGTTAATTGGATAAAATAGCAGTGGGAAAAGAGAGAGGAGAGGATGGAGAGGGTATCTGGGGTGATTTGGAAGGAATGGAGGTAGCGGAGTGGACGGCGCGTAACTGCTGTCGTCGGGGAAGGACCCTGAGGGAGGAAGCGGCGACGAGGATGAGGGCAGGGGCACGTGCGCTTGGTACGGCGCGACGTGGGAGGAAGCGGCGGAGTTGACTCTGCTGCTGGTATGGCAGCAGAGCGACGAGAAGGAGGGGAGGAGGTCGCCGGAGCTTGCGGGTCTTTTGGCCGGAGATGGGAGAGAGGAAATTTGAGGGGATCTCCGTCAAATTCAAGCTTCGGATCTGCGGCAGGGTCTGGGGAGTCTTTTATAGGTGCTGGCCGCACCTTCTAGCACGTGGAGACCGCGCAATTAACTCTGCCGGCCCACCGGAGATGGAAGGAGGGTGGATACCCAAATCTCTCGTGCGTTCGCACGAGAGATTGGGTTCACACCAGGGATCGTGTTCTACTTTAGATGGAAGGGAATTCCTCAGAGAATCCTCCTTCCATTTCTGGGAGGGAATCTCTGAGGGATTAGAGAGTAATCCCTCTCTAAACCTCGCCGCAGCTCGGTTCTGCCCTAACAATGGCGGCATGACCGGATTGCAAAGGGGGCGAAGAACTTAGGGGACTCTCTGCAAAGATATTCAAAAGATAGGGACCAATTTGTGATTTGGGTGTACTAAATTGCAAAGTAGGTCAAGATGACCTCCCCTTAGGTCCAAATTTTGGTATAAACCTAATTTGGACCTAGGGAATCCAATGGTGAAGTTGGATTTTATGTTTGACCAAGTTTGACTGGACATTTTGCGTAAAAACCCAAATTAGGTTAATTGAAGAGCTAGGACCCTAATTTAGGTCAAACTGGGTTCCAAAGGCCAAATTAAGTGTTCTAGACCCTAGAGGATGTTTTTTCATGATTTTTAGAGGATTTAATTCATTTTTATTCTGATCGGAACCTTGTTAATTTAAGCGGATCTGTTTTAGGGTTACCAAGTGTCATTTAATTCTTAGATTGCACATAAACCCATTTCTGATTGACTCAACCCACTTTTTATCCCATTTAGATCATTTGACCTATGTTTTGCCTCTGAGAAATCTTGTTTATGTACTGTAATGGTAAATTTGCAGTTTTAACCTTTATTTCATGTTTTCTTCTCAGAGCACTTGTTCCTTCAGTTAAGCCTTCTTCTAGGTTATGTAGGAGCTTTTATCTTCTTTATTGGGTCAAAATGAGCTAGTTATGGCTCATGATGAGGCTCTCATCAAGAGGAGAGCAAGCGCGAGCTCGTGTGGGAGCTCGCCGGAGAGCTCACGGCCGATCGGCGCGTGCGTGAGGCGGAGAGGTGCGTCGGGGAGGTCCTCCCCAACACAGCTGTACCCGGAGAAGCAGGCGAGCGAGCGTGGCGCTACCCCACGCGGTGCGAGAAGGCGAAGGCAGGTTCTGATTCTGGGTTTTTCCCAAAATCAGACATCTGGATCAACGTCCAGACGACGTTTGGAGGAGTCTCCTGACGACTGAGAGGTAAGCTTCGCGACGAACGTCTCCTTTGTGGATACGGCCATGCAGACCGTTCCGCCAAGGTGCTGTTTCATGCATTATTGAGAAGATTCGCTTGATTTTGCGTAGAGGTTGCTTCGGGAAGGCGCGGGACACGCCCTCCCACGCGGTTCGGATGTCTAGGTGAGGCACCAGACGACGGGAAGCGTTTTCAGACATCAAGAGAGGTTGTCGGACGTCTGGAACTGGGTTCAGATGGTCTAGTGGAGTTCCTGGACGTCTGTGGAGTGGCGCAAGAACTGAGGTATGGCTCTGGACTCTTTTAAGATGTCTGGAAGGTGTTCTAGACGTCTGATTTGAGTCAGAATTACTGTTTTGACCCGTTTAGGGTCCGTTTGAGGTCTGATTTTTGCAATTGAGATACCGACATTTCCCGTATGTCGTCCTCTACTTATTGGAATACTTTCTATACTATTCTGGGTATTCTCTTGTGATTGATCCTTGTGATAGGACCTTGTCCCGTTGCGGGTTCGGGGCTTGCTGAAGCAGGCGAGCTTGCCGTTCAAGCCCCCATTACTCCTGGGTTTACTGGTAGAGTGGCTTCCCCTTAAATTAATTACAATTTAAATGCATGTGTGTAATGAATGATTAGAACCTAAGATATGGCATGAATCCTAGGACTAAAAGTACTTGAATGTCTGTATTGAATGAATGAATTGCAGCCTTGAATAAGTAGATAGAATGAGAACAATTGCCTGAAAATGAATTACAGTTGCCTGCGAAATATGTAATATTTGTGTTAGTTAACTGCTGAATGTATCTTTCCTGTCGTATCGTGAAATGACATAATATGAGCTGCATGTATATAACTTGGAAATGGAAAGGTGAATATTGGAAACACGAACTACCTGTGAATAACATGGATATAGAAATATGAATGATAGAATCACCAGTTGCATGTGTATAACCTGAGAATGGAAATAGAAATGATGAAACCTGGTATGGAATGGTCTGAGGAATACGAGCATGAACCCTACGGGGAAATAGGAGATGAGCTCCTGGAAAATAAGTGGAATGAATATGGGAATGTGTTGGAAAGTGTGCTGGCCCTTGAGTACGTGGTACCAAGGGGAGCACATGTTACCTTTTAGTGTAGAGGAGAGCTAGTGATAAACACCAGTTTATCATCATTCTTATGCATTTAAACAGACCTAGCTCTTAGGATTTTACTCCGCAAATGGGTTTCTGGGCTGCATTTAGGCATAAATTAGGTTAGGCATGCATTGCATATTTTATTATCTTTTTGATATGTTTTTGTGATTGTTAGGGATATACAGATATACAGATCCCAAAAATCCTAGCACTCAAGAAGGCAAATGGTGAAAGAGAAGCCCAGACTAGCTAGAACTCAGCTTGATCCAGCTCACCACAGCTGGAACCTAGCTCACTTGAACTAGGGTTAGCTCATCCCAGCTCCATTCACCTAATCTCAGCTGAATGGCAGCTCAAGAGAGTTCATCTTAGCTCACCCTAGCTCAAATCAGCTCAGATCCAGCTCAACTTAGTTGAGTCTAGCTCATCTCAGCTCCCACTAGTCCACAGGGAGCTCTAGCTAGCTCAGCTGAGTTGACAAGAATTCACCCCAGCTCAGATCCAGCTACATCCAGCTCCACTCAACTCCAGCCAGCTGAAGAAGAACTCATCCCAGCTCAGGAAGCTCAAGTCCAGCTCCCGGGGACTTAGCTTAGCTCAACTCAGTTGAGCTAAGCTACCTTAGCTGCCTCAACCAGCTTAATTCTCCCCGGGAGTACCAGACCTAGCTCACCTCAGCTCATTATGGTAGAAGCTAGCTCACTTTAGCTTGTCTTAGCAACTAGCAAAGAACTAGCAAGCTAAGCCTGCTAGAGTAGCTCCATGCCAGCCTTTTCAGCAGCAGCCAGCTCCAGCTCCAGCTCCAGACTTCTCCTCCTCAGCTCCTCCCTCCAAACCCTAGCTCCAACACCTTCTCCTCTACTCCCCCTTTAGCTAAGCTAGCTTAGCTTAGCTTAGCTAGCAACCAGCTCCTTGCCCATCCACCACCTTCAAATTCAACCCTAGCTAGCTCCACCAACTTAAGCCTACCTAAGCTAGCTACCCAACTCAAGTTGGCGCCACCTCCTAGCCACCCCTTCATCCCATTATCACCACAAAAAGACACCAAAAGTTGGCGCCAAAAACTACCCCTAACCACCTCTCTTTTGGCGCCAACTTTCAGCCCTTCATCCACCCTACACCTACCCACATAACCCATCCTAGCCATCCACCTACCCCTCCTTTTAGAACCCTTCTTGGCGCCAACTTAGACCCCCTTCTAGAAGCCATTTTGGTGCCAACATCAAAGGGTGTCAACACCCATAACCACCCCTTAGGTGTCCCTTAAGGTGGCGCCAATTGACCTTGGCCATTGGATCCTTAACCACCTCCATCTCTTCATCTTAGCCCTCCATTCCAAGAGTCACCTTAGCCCCCTTCCTATTCTATAAAAACCCACCACCTGCCACCATTTGGGGGCATCCATTTTGCTACCTATACCACCTATACCTACGGCCAAGAAGAAGGAGTAGAGAAGGAGATTAAAGGGGCACATCACCAGCCCTTTTGGTGCCTTCTTCTCCCCACTCTCTTCAACTTGGGCCACGCCAAGGAGGAGGACTCTTCCACTTCAAGGAGGACGGCCAGGAAAAGGAGAAAGACCTAGGGTGGATGTCCACCCTTGGAGGGAAGCTTAGGGCACGCCCCCTTAAGGTTTGCCTTAGAGGACATCACCTTGGCGGAGCACAGCAAGGAAGGAGTTGGAGGATTCTTTTCAAGCTTGGGAGCTACCAAACTTGGAGCAAGAAGCCCTCTTCTTCACCATCTATCTAGAGGATTTGTGTTTGCTTTTCTTTATTTTAATTTTTCTAGTAGTAGAAGTATTCTTCTACTAGGCCTTTTTGTAAAACACTTTTCATTAATCTAGTTGCCTTCTTTGCAATTTCTTATTTACATTTCTACTTGCTTTGTTTTTAGCATTCTTCACTCCCTCTCCTTAATTATTCTAGGCCTCCACTTGCCTAGAGTGAACTTAGGGAGAGGTTCTACTTGCCACTTAGAAGTAGTATTTTAAATTTGAAGTGTAAATCACCTTCCCGCCACCATTTCGTATGTTGTCTTAATACAAAAAAAAAAAAAATGATATATTGAAAAATGCCAAAAAGAAAGTTGAGATTTGTATTACAAGCAAGAGAATCACTTTTACAAACATTTGGCCTCCTTGGACGACCTTAGATACTCCCCTATCTAGGAATATAAATTTAAGAGTTGATCGGTTTTACGCGTTACAATGACTTAATTAACAAACCGCGTAAAATCGCTATCACTTTTTGGCGCCGTTGCCGGGGAAGCACGGCTTTGCATTAGTTAATTTTCTCTTACTTGAAGCGGATCTCACCCCTTCTCTTTCTTTCTTTTTGTGTGCAGGAATTACAGCGTGAAGGCGGGAATTTGGAAGCGAGAGCTCAAAGATCCTTTTCTTCTCGTGAAATTCAGGTTGGTTCCCTTTTCTTGTCACATTTAGGTTAAAAGACTACCAAAAAATATTAAACTTGGCATTCAGGATCATAAATAATTTAATTAAGTAGACTGGTGCCCATATAAAATCCATTGTTTGCTTGAATGCTTCTTTAACACCACTCCATTGCAAGTATTGGTGTTCTATTTTTCGGGTCCAGATTTCTGTCTGGACTTGAAAAATCGATTCCTAACACCACAGGCCTCCTAAAATCATAAAATTTCATACAGTGATTCCCAATTAAGTTAGGAACATGTGTTCCAAATTTCAGATCAATTGTATTTGTATTTAATTTTTTAAAATTCGTGGACTGCAGAGGGGTCACACCCTCTCATCTTCCTATTTTGATACAGTCCGCGAATTTTTAGAATTTTTATATTCATCCAATTTTTGTGAAATTTAGCTTGTTGAAATTCTTGTGAAATTTTACACATCATATAAAATCATAAAAATTTTCTGAGGTCGGTGGTAATACTGAAAAGTCCAAAATACCCACATGTATCATTTCTGGACTTTAACACTAGTATAATTAAAAATTCAAAATAATCATCAAACAAATTCCTAAAATCTTACAAAAATCTTTTTTGGAATCCTTGTTTGATTTTATTCAAAGTAGTGGTGTTGTTTGACTTGTTTGGACCACTACTTAATACAGAAAGACTAAAATTAATTCATTGGTAGTAAATTTCTGTTTTAGGGATAATTGACTTAGGGTTTCTTTCTCTCTTTTTAAAGACCCACATTAAAGGAAATTAACTATCACCAATACAACATGTCTGTCCTTTGATTGTGAACTTTCAAACTTGTTTGAAAATTTAAAGAGAAAAACCCTAAAACACATTTAACTAAATCAAATCCTAAAAGACAAAAATACAAAAAATTGTGTGACAACTTGATTTTCATTGGAGCCACTCTCCAATTCCTGCACACACACAAAAAAATCAGAATAACAGGGCAACAACCTAATAAACGCCCTCCACATTCCGTGTACACTATAGCATCCTAGACCTAATTAAAATTTGTAGCAACTTGACCCCTAAGGCTTTATCAACTTAAGCTTGCTATTTAGGTCTTAAGTTTTCTTTAGTTAGTACCAATTATGTCATCTATATTTGGTGTTCAGGCTGAGGGGCCGTGTTAAACGACCAGGCGCGGGTTTATACAAGCACCTGGGGTTTTCCCTAGGAAACGTTTGGGTCCAAACCTCCCCTTAAGCAACTTGGCTAGATTTGTTGATAAAACGGGTATTCACTATTAACTATTTATTTCCTATATAGACCAAGTCTTAGGTTATTATTAGGGAGTCACATTTAAGTTAGGTCTAGGTTTGTTTGTTTGAATTGCACACTTTCTCTCATCTCTTTCTCTTCTCCTCCCCTCCCGTTCTTCCATTTTATGCACGGGCAACGGTCTCAAAATCCGCACCTGGAAGGACCATTTGATTTCGGGCCCCCACACAAAAAGATCACTTTTTCTGTCTTCTTCTCCTGAAAAAATGGAAACACAACAAAATAGGTCCACTGACCCTTCCACTTCCACCTCTAACCTTACCTCTAACCCTAATTCTAACCCTTCCACCCAAAACCCACCCACCATTAACTTCCCACACTTGGAGCTCCCTAATCTTGAGTTGCCCCAAACACAACATCAAGACCCCCTACGTGATCTTTTAAAATTGATGGCCGATCAGATTAATAAATTAAATTCCAAGCAACAAACATTGACGACGAACATCCAAAACCTAGCCAATCCAAGGCCAAACCCACCACCCCGTCAGCAGCCTGTTGTTCCTCTAAAAGATTTCTATGATCCGTCTTATTATGAGGAACGACCAGGGGTGGTCATACCAGAGGGGGACTTTGAGATCAAGCCTGCTGTCCTGAACCTAATTAAACACTTTCATGGCCTTCTTAGGGAAGACCCTTTCAGCCACATTGAAGAGCTAACTCTTCTTGCACAAACAACCCGTTCCCGAAATGTGCAAGAAGACATATGGCTGATGTGGCTTTTTCCATTATCTCTTAAAGATAAGGTCGCTTATTGGTTTAGGACCATTGGCCGACCCATCACAACTTGGCCTCAACTCAAGAGCGCCTTCCTCAAGAATTCTTTCCCATAGGTCGTACTAATTCCTTGCGAAGATCTATTACGACCTTTCACAAAAAATCTAGTGAAACTTTTCATGATTCTTGGGAAAGATTTCAAGATCTTTTAAGAAGTTGCCCGCACCACGAGATTCCTTTATGGCAGCTCGTGCAAATCTTCTATCATGGATTAGAAGATCAAATCCGACATTTTGTCGACGACTCGTGTGGCGGTAACTTCTTAAATAAAGATGCTAAAAGTGCCTACGACCTATTTGAAGAACTGAGTGAAAACTCATTTAATCAAGCTTCCATAAACACATTTTGCAGAACCCAAAACCCGCAGTTCGGTGTTCACGAAATAGGCACTCAATCTATCCCTTTCACCCAAGACGATCTTTAATTGATCGCTCAAAAACTCGACCAGATGCATATTAATCAAAAGAAAATTGAGGAAAGACTGGCCACATCAACTCAAGCTCCACACCCACATCTAACCCAACCTAACTTTCCACGAGGAGAAAATTTGCACAATCTCAACACTACTGCTGATTATTCTGAGGTTGCCCATGATTCACTGGGGAATTATAACTATCCAGATCTTAACCCCACTCAAAATATTTCTACCATCCAAGAGCCCTTTAAAAATTCTTCCAATTGGAAAAATTACCCGAACTACTCCTGGAATAATCAAGTTTCCTCCCAACCATATCATTTTAATGGGTATGGGCCAAATCCAAACTTCCATCCTAGGCCATCCCACCAAGACATCAATGCCCAGATGATGCGAACCCTGCAGAATATGCAAACAAAAATGACGGAAGTAACCCACACCATCACAAATCTGAATAATCAGATTGGGGTTACTCCCACGCAAAGACCTGCAGGACATCTTCCGTCCCAACCCATGCCCAACCCTAATCACCAAGGAAACCATTATACAGGCAGAACTCCACACTATCCGAATCAGCCTCCTAATCCACCACCTCAGCAGCCGCCCAGGTTTCTACAATCACAGGCCCCCCCACCTCCTCCAAATAATAATTCGACTGCATATGCAGTTACTTTGAGGAGTGGGAAAACCACCACTAACCCCAGGCCTTCACATAAACCTAGTGAAATACCTATGCAAATTGACTCCCCACCTCCCCATCAGGAAGAAAAAGAAATACAAAAATCTCAAGACAAGATTCCTATCCCTTTCCCACAAGCTCTCCTCCCCACCACCAATAGAAAAAAGAAATTTGAGCTCACTACAGAAGAACTCATGGATCTATTTGGGCAAGTTCATAGCAATATTCATCTCCTAGATGCCATTAAATATGTACCTGCCTATGCTAAATTTTTGAAGGAGATTTGTACTCCTAAAAGGCAAGCCAAAAATCTAGGCCAAGTGCATCTTTCGGAGACAGTAAGCTCTGTCATACAGAGTAAGCTGCCTCCTAAGATGAAAGATCCGGGGGCACCTTTAATTTCTGTAATTATTGATGACACTACCTTTAATCGCGCCCTCCTTGATCTTGGTGTCTCAGTTAATATTATTCCCACAAGTTTATTTGAAGAATTTCAAATCGATGAATTAAAACCCGTTGAGGTTACCCTGCAATTAGCTGACCGATCTACAATCAAACCTCGTGGGATTGTCGAGGATGTTTTGGTCAAGGTCCAGAATTATGTCTTCCCTGTAGACTTTCTGGTTCTTGACATTGAGGCACCCGAATCATTACTGGACTCCCCAATAATCCTTGGACGCCCTTTTTTGGCCACTACAAAGGCAAATATCAATTGCCACACAGGCAAAATGGATATCACTTGTGCAGGCCAAACTCTCACTTTAGATATTTTCAAATCCTCTAGGAGATTCCATGATGATAACTTTTTTGATGACTCAGATACTGAAATTTCCAATATTGTGGAGGAGATGATGTTAATAGATACCCTTACCGACCATAATTTTTTTGAGGACTTTGATTCAGAATCATTGGTCGGTGAAATCTGTGATCTGGAAGCTTGTCTTGACCCCACATTTATTCCTGATACACCCCCTGAGCACCCTAACCCACCCACTATTCACGCAGCTAATTTTTCCACACTAACTTCACCCAATCCTCACCATTCCTTCCCCGACTCCTTTCTTGCGGACCTGCCACCAAACTCGCCCGAGTTTGGCATCCAACCTGATTTAAAACCATGGCCAGACTCGGGCTACACTTATCATTTTCCATCCAACTTTGATCCCAATATTGCTTCTAATCAATTTTCTAGGGGTCTAGAAGAAGGCACCTTTATTGCGAGCATCCAAGTGTCCAATTATTTACATGATTTTACGTCTTCCGTGCATACCTTCACGCCCGGCTGAATGGTGTAAAAGATAGCACGGCTGAATGCCAGTTTATCATCATTCTTATGCATTTAAACAGACCTAGCTCTTAGGATTTTACTCCGCAAACGGGTTTTCGGGCTGCATTTAGGCATAAATTAGGTTAGGTATGCATTGCATATTTTATTGTCTTTTTAACATGTTTTTGTGAGTGTTAGGGATGTACAGATATACAGATCCCAAAAACCCTAGCACTCAAGAAGGCAAATGGTGAAAGAGAAGCCCAGACTAGCTAGAACTCAGCTTGATCCAGCTCACCACAGCTGGAACCTAGCTCACTTGAACTAGGGTTAGCTCATCCCAGCTCCATTCACCTAATCTCAGCTGAATGGCAGCTCAAGAGAGTTCATCTTAGCTCACCCTAGCTCAAGTCAGCTCAGATCCAGCTCAACTTAGCTGAGTCTAGCTCATCTCAGCTCCCACCAGTCCACAGGGAGCTCTAGCTAGCTCAGCTGAGTTGACAAGAATTCACCCCAGCTCAGATCCAGCTATATCCAGCTCTTCTCAACTCTAGCCAGCTGAAGAAGAACTCATCCCAGCTCAAGAAGCTCAAGTCCAGCTCCCGGAGATTTAGCTTAGCTCAACTCAGTTGAGCTAAGCTACCTTAGCTGCCTCAACCAGCTTGATTCTCCCCGAGAGCACCAGACCTAGCTCACCTCAGCTCATTATGGTAGAAGCTAGCTCACTTTAGCTTGGCTTAGCAACTAGCAAAGAACTAGCAAGCTAAGCCAGCTAGAGTAGCCCCATGCCAGCCTTTTCAGCAGCAGCCAGCTCCAGCTCCAGCTCCAGACTTCTCCTCCTCAGCTCCTCCCTCCAAACCCTAGCTCCAACACCTTCTCCTCTACTCCCCCTTTAGCTAAGCTAGCTTAGCTTAGCTTAGCTAGCAACCAGCTCCTTGCCCATCCACCACCTTCAAATTCAACCTTAGCTAGCTCCACCAACTTAAGCCTACTTAAGCTAGCTACCCTACTCAAGTTGGCGCCACCTCCTAGCCACCCCTTCACCCCATTATCAGCACCAAAAGACACCAAAAGTTGACGCCAAAAACTACCCCTAACCACCTCTCTTTTGGCGCCAACTTTCAGCCCTTCATCCACCCTACACCTACCCACATAACCCATCCTAGCCATCCACCTACCCCTCCTTCTAGAACCCTTCTTGGCACCAACTTAGACCCCCTTCTAGAAGCCATTTTGGCGCCAACATCAAGGGGTGTCAACACCCATAACCACCCCCTAGGTGTCCCTTAAGGTGGCGCCAATTGACCTTGGCCATTGGATCCTTAACCACCTCCATCTCTTCATCTTAGCCCTCCATTCCAAGAGTCACCTTAGCCCCCTTCCTATTCTATAAAAACCCACCACCTACCACCATTTGGGGGCATCCATTTTGCTACCTATACCACCTATACCTACGGCCAAGAAGAAGGAGTAGAGAAGGAGATTAAAGGGGCACATCACCAGCCCTTTTGGTGCCTTCTTCTCCCCACTCTCTTCAACTTGGGCCACGCCAAGGAGGAGGACTCTTCCACTTCAAGGAGGACGGCCAGGAAAAGGAGAAGGACCTAGGGTAGACGTCCACCCTTGGAGAGAAGCTTAGGGCACACCCCCTTAGGGTTTGCCTTGGAGGACATCACCTTGGCGGAGCACAACAAGGAAGGAGTTGGAGGATTCTTTTCAAGCTTGGGAGCTACCAAACTTGGAGCAAGAAGCCCTCTTCTTCACCATCTATCTAGAGGATTTATGTTTGCTTTTCTTTATTTTAATTTTTCTAGTAGCAGAAGCATTCCTCTACTAGGCCTTTTTGTAAAACACTTTTCATTAATCTAGTTGCCTTCTTTGCAATTTCTTATTTGCATTTCTACTTGCTTTGTTTTTAGCATTCTTCACTCCCTCTCCCTAATTATTCTAGGCCTCCACTTGCCTAGAGTGAGCTTAGGGAGATGTTCTACTCGTCACTTAGAAATAGTATTTTAAATTTGAAGTGTAAATCACCTTCCCGCCACCATTTCGCATGCTGTCTTAATTTAAAAACAAAAAAAGTGATATATTGAAAAATACCAAAAAGAAAGTTGAGATTTGTATTCCAAGCAAGAGAATCCTTTTGCAAACATTTGGCCTCCTTGGACGACCCTAGATACTCCCCTATCTAGGAATATAAATTTAAGAATTGATCGATTTTACGTATTACAACGACTTAATTAACAAACCGCGTAAAATCGCTATCAGCTAGCCGCCCTTGGGTTGAGACCTGGGGTTAGGATTGGCCACTTTGCATTGAATCTATAGCCCTCGTGTACACAGTACCGAGGAGAGCTACTAGTGTAGGGAGAGTGCTAGCCACCCCACAGGGCTCGAGGTTCAGCTAGCTGCCTTACACCGACTTGTTAGGCCCACTGGGCAAACCAGGGTAGTCAGGCGAGGGTGCGCGGACTGTGGAGGGGCGAGATCGCTATTTGGTTACTGAGAGGGGCTAGACCACTGTTACTTAGAGGGCTATGCCCTATACTGATTCCGTGCTGTGCTTTGGGCACACCCGCTAACGAAAACGACTGACCGCGTGCCAGTGCGGGGTAGCTACCCGTATGTCTATCGCGCGTGCTGTAGTCACCATTACGTCTGTCAGTGACCTTGGGGTGGTTGATTGGGTGTAGGACCACCACGGGGGACTCTCTCGGCTAGGATAGCACCACGTGCTACTTCTACTCTTCGGAAAAGACTGCAATCAAGATCGTTCCCACGAAGAACATTCGAGATCAGGAAAGAGACCTGATAAATAAACCAAGTGTGAAAGAAAATAATTAGATAAAAAAGGAAAGAAATTAAAAAATAACAGCTACCTGTCTACCTTTACTCCTTTAGTTAGTTGGTTACCACTCTACTCAGCGTTCGCTGACGTTTTGTACTCATAACCTTTTTTAAGTCCAGGTGTTGAGCAGCCAGAGTTTACGGCTGCAGATGGTGCTTGGCTCAGTAGAGCCCAGTAGTCATAATCTTTTGTACTCTTTTGTAGTAGTGAGTAGCTTCTTGTACCTTTATATTCTGTACTCTTTCATTCTATACCTTATATTCCTGTGCCTGTTTAGTTTTCTACTGTTGTGGTGGTATGTACTTTAGTAGTTTTACTTCTTTGCTGCCGTATTTTTGTTACTGTTAGTTGCTTGTATGGTGAATGTGGTTTATTTTACTGCTTTTTGGTTACTTTCTCGTTGGACGACTGGGTCTTGGGATCAGTCGAGTCGGTCCGGTCTCGTGTCCTGTAAGGATTTGGGAACCGGGTCATAATAAGATGGTATCAGAGCAAGGTCGTCCCGAGAAGTGAACCAAGTAGCTGGAAAATAACTAATTCACGTGCTTGTAACTATAGTAACCACCACAACGCACCTTTTGACATCTGTTCTGAGGTTCCTTTGTTGAATGTCAGATTTGACGTCTTCCTGTTCTGTGTTCGCATTTCCTTGCAAAAGATGCCTTGACGTGGAGCCAGTGAGGCCGGCCGCGGACGCGGCCGAGGTCAAGGTCGAAGGGGCGAATGTGTCGAGCCCGATATCTCAATGGATTAGCCACTACTTCCGGGCATTCAGGCCCAGGACCTCGCCTAGCTGATACGGGAGATCCTGCGAGAGGAACTCCACCCACCTCCACGAGCGCCTCTCCCTGGGGCTGCGAACGGGGAGTCCTCTGTGGGACTGCGAGACAGACATAGCGCTGGACGTGGGGGAGGGGGTGGCCCTCCACCGCCCCCACCGTCCTCTGACACTTCCGAGTACGAGCCCTCCTTGCCTAGAGGCGTACCAGTTTCCTCACATCAGCGCCATTACGAGCTTTTCGGACAGTTCCAGAAGTTGAAGCCCCCCTCCTTCAAGGGGGATGAGGACCCGACCAAGGCGAAGGACTGGCTCGAGCAGATTGAGAAGGTGTTTGACACCCTTCGCCCCCCTGCGGAGTGCCGCGTGGCCTTTGCCACGTACCAACTGGAGAGCGCAGCACACAGGTGGTGGAGGGCAGTCGGAGGTCAGGAGAGGGCCAAGCCGACTTGGGATCAGTTTTTCATCCTCTTCTGTGAGCAGTACGTTCCCCAGACGTGGCAGGATCAAAGGAGGCGGGAGTTCTACACTCTCCGTCAAGGGACGATGACCGTGTGCGCGTATCGCATGCATTTTCTGGAGCTATCTCGTTTCGCCGCGACAGCTGTGGCTACCGAGGAGTGCCTATGGAGGTTCACCAAGGGGCTCCGGCCTCCTATTCGGGGGTATGTCAAACCCCTGAAGCTGCCTACGTTCTCTAGAGTGGTGGAGGTAGTCATGACATATGAGGAGACCAACCCGGCCGCACGTGACACTGACAGCGGACGGAAGAGACCCTACCAGCCAGACTACTCATAGGGCCAGCAAGAGAGGAGGCACGCGGCGCCCGCAGGAGAGCCGTCACGTTTTGTAGGGCCATTAGTGGCCTTTGGGGGACCCCGACAGGGGCCAGCTGCCAGCACGGGACCCCCGTCCAGCCGTCAACAGGGACCTACCGAGGACGGGAGTCGAGTTCCCCTTTGCTACCAATGTAGCCAGTCGGGCCACATCAAGCGGGATTGCCCGTCTAGTGCTGGAGGTCAGCAAATGCTCCCCGCGCCAAGCACTGGAAGATGAGCAGGAAGCCGCGATTCCTAAGTGCGTGGGGGAGGACAGTAGTCACAGGGAGGATACCGGCCAGCGACTACCCGTCCGACGCAGAGTGTGGCTGCTTCGTCCGCACCTAGGGCTGAGGGGTGTATCAACACCCTGACACACAGAGACGCCAGAGCTTCAGGTTCAGTGGTGGCAGGTATGGTTACAGTTTCTGGCAGACTAGTTTACGCCCTTTATGATTTCGGGGCCACGCACTCGTTTGTCGCTTCTAGTTTTGTTGTTAGTTTGGGGCATGACTGTGTGTTATTAGAGGATCCATTTGTGATCAGAGATTCGGGTGGTCAGTTGTTCGTAGCTAAGGAGGTTTACACAAGTTGTGAGGTCAGTGTTGGGGGACACAGCTTCCCAGCTGATCTGATTGTGGTGCCGATGGAGGACTTTGGAGTGATTCTGGGGATGGATTGGCTGTCCGCTTACCACGCTTTGGTGGATTGTTTTGAGAGGAAGATCGTCTTCTCCATACCAGAGTTGCCCTCTTTTGAGTTTCATGGACAGCCAGTAGATGGAGGCTTCAGGTGCATTTCTGCACTTCGGGCAGCAAGACTTTTGGGCCAAGGGTGTGAGGGCTTTCTGGCTTGCGTAGTGGTAGAGCCCAATCCCGTGACAGATTTTCAGAGTATCCCGGTGGTCAGAGAGTACCCTAACGTGTTCCCAGAGGAGCTGCTAGGACTACCGCCCGAGCGTGAGATCAAGTTTGAGATCTCACTGGTACCGGGGACTAGCCCCATTTCTACAGCACCTTACAGGATGGCACCACTTGAGCTGCGAGAGCTCAAGTCCCAGTTGCAGGATCTTCTGGAGAAGGGCTTTGTGAGGCCTAGTGCGTCTTCGTGAGGACCCCCGGTATCATTTGTGAAGAAGAAGGATGGTATCCTACGCCTTTGTGTGGACTATTAACAGCTGAATAGGGTCACCATCAAGAACTGGTATCCGTTGCCGAGGATTGACTACTTGTTTGACCAATTGCGAGGTGCCACGATTTTCTCCAAGATAGACTTGAGGTCTGACTACCACCAGTTGAGGATCAGGGAGACCGACGTCTCCAAGACAGCTTTCCGCACCCAGTACGGACACTACGAGTTTTTGGTCATGCCGTTTGGGCTGACCAACGCTCCTGCTGCTTTCATGGACTTGATGAACTGGGTGTTCAGACCGTATCTGAATCATATCGTGGTGATATTTATTGATGATGTACTCATCTACTCTCGGGACCAAGCACAGCACAGACAGCACTTGCAGATGATTTTGGACACATTGAGACTACGTAGGCTGTACGCCAAATACAGCAAGTGCGAGTTCTGGTTGAGGGAGGTGACCTTCTTAGGTCATGTGATTTCAGGGGATGGCTTGGCTGTGGACCCAGCCAAGGTTGAGGTAGTTCTCAGGTGGGAGAGACCACATATGGTATAGAGATTCGCAGTTTCTTGGGGCTAGCAGGCTACTACCGACGGTTTATCAGGGGTTTCTCGCATATTACACATCCTATGACACAGCTGACCCGGAAGGATGTGCCCTTTTCTTGGACAGACGCTTGTGAGGCGTGTTTTCAGGAGCTAAAGGAGAGGCTAACTTCTACTCCCGTGCTTACCATCCCAGACAGCAGTGGCGGTTTCATTGTGTACACGGACGCCTCTTTGCAAAGGTTAGGGGGTGTGTTTATGCAGCGGGGTCACGTTGTCGCTTACGCTTCACGACAACTGAAGCCCATGAGCATAGCTACTCTACCCACGACCTAGAGCTGGCAGCTGTCGTCTTCGCGCCGAAGACTTGGAGGCACTACCTGTACGGTGAGACTTTTGAGATTTTCACAGATCATAAGAGCCTCAGGTACTTATTTGATCGAAAGGAACTTAACATGAGACAGAGACGTTGGTTAGAGCTCCTGAAGGACTATGACTGTAGCATTTCCTACCATCCAGAGAAGGCCAACGTGGTGGCTGACGCCTTGAGCCGGAAGGCACCCGCCCACTTGGCCAGTTTACAGGCATAGAGTTAGAGACTCATGGAGGAGATGAGCAGTTGGCGACCCTTAGAGTTACTAGGGCACTGCAGGGCACTGACTATGACACGACAGACAAGGCCAGAGTTGATAGACTGCATCATCACAGGACAGATGGCAGACCCGTACCTGCAGTCGTTGCGTGACAGAATACTGTCAGGGGACCCTGGAGACTTCTCCTTTACAGACGGGGTGCTGCGCATGAGAGGATGTTTGTGCGTTCCCAGGGACGAGGAACTATTTAGAGAGCTCCTGACTGAGGCATAAGGTTCCAGGTTCACCATACATCTCGGGAACACAAAGATGTATCATGATCTGAGACACGACTTTTGGTGGAGGGGAATGAAGAGAGATGTAGGTGAATTCGTACAGCAGTGTTTGGTGTGCCAGCAGGTGAAGGCCGAGCATCAGAGGCCTGTAGGGCCGTTGCAGCCACTTCCAGTGCCAGAGTGGAAGTGGGAGAGCATCACCATGGACTTGGTGGTGGGCTTGCCCGTTACCCAGCGAGGACACGATGCAATCTGGTTGATTGTTGACAGATTGACAAAGACGGCATATTTCTTGCCAATTCGAGTCACCTTTGGACTAGCGCAGTTGGCAGAGAGGTATATCCGCTACGTAGTACACCTGCACGGAGTCCCACGGGAGATTGTATCCGACCGGGATACCCGCTTTACGTCCCAGTTTTGGGCTGAGTTTTAGCAGGCCTTGGGGACACGGTTGAGGTTCAGTACAGCATACTACCCCCAGACGGACGGGCAGTCAGAGCGCACGATACAGATGCTTGAGGACCTTTTCCGTGCCTGTGTATTGGACTGAAGGGGCTCTTGGGAGGAGCACTTGCCCCTAGCGGAGTTTGCATATAATAACAGCTATCACTCGAACATCGGCATGGCACCCTACGAGGCTCTGTACGGATGGAGGTGTACTGCCCCCTTGAGTTGGGTTAATGTGGGGACCAAGTGGGAGGTTAGCCCCAGGCTGATCCGGCAGAGTCCGGAGGTGGTTGAGTAGATTCACAGGCGACTCCGCACTGTCAGGAGCAGACAAAAGAGCTATGCCGATCAAAAGCATAGAGAGGTGTAGTTTGAGGTTGGGGATCACGTCTTCCTTCGCGTTTCACCCATGAAGGGCCTGCAGCATTTTGGGGTGTAATGAGAACCTCGTCATAAACCCTAAACTAGCACCATCTAACCTAGATTTGCAAGAAAAAGCTCCTACATAACTTATATAAAGTCTTGACTCAGAGAATTCTGAGTTTGTGAAGAAAACATGAACTAAGGGGTAAAAATGTAATTTCACCAACACAATCTGTAAACAGGGTAACTTAGGGTCCAGACATAGGTCAAACTAACCTAATAAGAAGGAAAGTGGGATGAGTTGATCCAACTAGGGCTACAGCAAATCCAAGGAATTAAATGACATCCTGTAACCCTAAAACAAACCCACTTCAATTCACGAGGTTCGAGGCAAAGTAAAAATCGAATAAACCCTCTAAAATTTATAGTAAAATAATCTCTAGGGTTTAGAACCTTCAATTTGGCCTTAGAAACCCATTTTGACCTACATTGAGAACCATGCCCAATTAATGATTTAATTTGGATTTTTACATAAATTTACCAGTCAAAAAAGGTCTGATCTAAAAATAAAATTCACCATTAGAATCCTTAGGTCCTATTTAGTCATGCATAAAAACTTAAGCTTAAGAAGAGACCTTCTTGACCGACTTTGCATTTTGGTCCTCATCTATTACTTTTTGACCTTCAACTTTTGAAACCCTCACGTTTTGGCCCCTAAGTCTTCATCTTTCTTTGCATTTAGATCCTCCCTGCAAAACCCTGAGCAGCGCCATGCTCTGCGTAGGGTGAGGGAGGACCTTTGCCCTTTCAACGGGGTGTTCCCGGTGACGTCTGCTGTCGCAGGGACACCTCCATTGTCTCTACTGCAGCCCATACCTTCTGTGCGAACGCGTGGAAGGTATGGGTCCCTACTCCGGCCGTCCTCTGGCGAAGGAGGCACGTCGCCTCCATCCGCCCACCTCTCTGCTTTCACCTCTATAAAAGCCGCCTCCGCCTGCAGAAGAGACCAGCTCGGTCCTGACGGAGAAACACCCTCTTTTTCCCTCTCTTCCCACTCCGGCAGAAGCCCACCAGCTCCGGCGGTTCTTCCTCCCCCTCCTCGTCGATCTGCTGCAATACCAGCAGCAGAGCCGCCTTCGCCTGCTCTTCCCGCGTCGCGCCGTACTCAGCGCGCGCTCTCCCGCTCTCTCCTCGCCGCCGCCCTCTCTCTCTGGGCATCTTCTTCTCTGGCGACATTCGATACGACTGCCGCCCCACTCCGGCCCCCTTCGTCCCTACAACTAGGTCAAAACTTCTCCCCACCTCCCCCTCTTTCTTTTCCTCACTATTTTACATTCAATTAAGCCCTCGACCACTCCTGACCACCGTCACCCCCTTCGTCTCCGGCTACCCTCCAGCGAGACGCCCCCATCGCTCCACTGCCCCACACGCCTCGCCGACCCTCACAAAACCTCCGCCTCACCACACTGAACAACCTCCACCCACCCATTACCGCTCCACACCCCCACCACACTCCACCGAACAGACACATTTTTCCGGCCGTTGTCCGACCTAGCCTCGCCACTAGACGCCGTCCCACGACCTGCCACACCCCGCACCACCTTCGCCGTGCCACGGCGAAGGTCCCCCGCTTGTCTGATTAGGCCGAAGGGCCGTGTTTCTGTCTATCAGGTTCGCTGCTCCAGCCGCCATTAACGACGACTGAAGCAGCTTCGAGGCAAGCTCCAGGCCCTACAGCCCCAGATTCCCAGGTGCTGCAGGTTGGGGCGAAGTCCGCGAAGACTCCTGCCTCGTCAGTTGGCACCGACACCAGCTGCAACTGATCAGAGGGCGAGGTGGAGTCGTCCTGCGGGCGCGCGCGAAGACAGCATAGAAGATAGTCCCACATCGTGGGATTTCGAAGCCGCGCCTGCGCATAAATTGTAAAAGTGACTAAGGCTTATCGCCTCAGTCACATGGGGTGAGGTCCCTCTCACCCGCTTACCCGGCCTCGTCCGCGACCACCCCCCGCGGACTTGGCCCGACCCGTATACCCGACCTGCACTCCTCTCCCACCACCGCACGCCGGTGGGCCTGGTCCCGGGCTCAAATCCGTACCCGAATACCCGGCTCTCGGAGAGCGATCCTACGAGCGAAATCTAAGAGAGAGAGACGCTCAGAGAGCGATCCTACGAGCGAAATCTGAGAGAGAGAGACGTGGGAGAGGGTAGGGTTAGGTTTTTGCTCTGACCAGGCTATGTGAGTATGCAGGCAGAAGAAGAAGAAGAAGAGGAGAAAGAAGACCGCAGAAGAGGAAGGATTGCAAGAAGAAGAAGACGAAGAAAGAAGCAGAAGAAGGAGCACCGAGGAAGCACTGTAGCAGGTGCTACTTAAGTCATCTGATTGAGAAATCAGACGATGCTCTGAAGAAAAAAAGAAAAGAAGAACAGGCACCGTAGCTGGAAGCAAAGAAGAAAAGAAGAAGGAAAGAAGAACAGGCACCGCAGCTGGAAGCAAAGAAGAAAAGAGGAACAGAAGAAAAAGAAAGAAGACAAAAAGCTGAAGAAGATCAAAGAGAGAAAGAGAAAGAAGGAAGATAAAGTAGAAGAAAGAACAGAAGAGCCGAAGACGATCAAGCAAAGAGAAGAGAGGAAGAAGAGACAAAGACAAGAGAGAAAGAAGAGAAGAAGGAAAAGCCAAGAGACCAATCTCTCTCTCTCTCTCTCTCTTATTTTTGTAACAGAAACATTGTACTTCTAGAATTATAGTTTGCTCCCTGAGTTCGACCTCGGAAAACCTTTTATTTCCGAGTAAAATTGTAATAGTGGCAATGACTAACTGTACTACAACGCCATTTCTATAACAAACAACAAAACCTAGTCACCGCCGCCACTATTTCAGGGTGAAAGGGAAGCTCGTGCCGAGGTTTGTGGCGCCCTTTGAGGTCCTGGAGTGGGTTGGACCCGTTGCTTACAGGCTTGTCCTTCTCCCCAGCTTTCCGGTGTGCACGACGTGTTCTACGTGTCCAACCTCAGGAAGTACGTAGCCGATCCCAGTCACATTCTGAGCCACGAGAATGTCGAGGTGGGTGACAACCTTGCCTACCCCGAGCGGCCAATGCAGATACTAGATAAAGCTGTACGGAGTTTGAGACGGAAGCAGGTACCCCTGGTGAAGGTCTTGTGGAGGAGCCAGAAGTACGAGGAGGCTACCTGGGAGCCTGAGGCGGCGATGCGAGAGCGGTTCCCGGAGCTCTTTGAGGTTACGTCTTTTCGGACCGACTTCGGTCCTCTTTGAGTTTGTTATACGTATGTTGTTCTTTTTCTGCACCCTAGCTAACTCAAGTTTCGGGGACGAAACTTCCTTTCAGTTATGTTGTTAAGACCCGTGCTGTTAGAGCCCTTTAAGACGTCTGGAACTTGGATCAGACGTCTGGTCAGACGTCTGGACACCTTCCTAGACGTCTGGAAATCGAAATTTTCATGTACATCCTCGCGTCTGCGTGCATGCTGCGTGCAGACAGTACGCAACCTCGTTTTCTTCTCCTTCTCTCTCCTCTCGCCCGACGCAGACCCTAACTCACACCTTATATAAACCCCCCTCCTCTCCCTCACACCACCCCACTTCCAGCCACCCTTCTCCTTACTCCAGTAAGAGTAGCAGGCAGCGAGTAGCGAGCGTGAGCGACGTGGGAGGAGAGGAGGAACAGCGAGGGGAAGAGAGGAGAGTAAGCACGAGCTCGTGTAGGAGCTCACCGGAGAGCTCACGGCCGGTCGGCGCTTGTGCGAGGCGGAGAGGTGCGTCAGGGAGGTCCTCCCTGACACTGCTGTAGCCGGAGCAGCAGGCGAGCTGGCGCGGCACAAGAAGGCGAAGGCAGGTTCTGATTCTGGGTTTTTCCCATAATCATACGTCTAGATCGACGTCCAAACGGCGTAAACGACGTCTGGAGACTCCTCCAAACGACTGAGAGGTAAGCTTCGCAATGTATGTCTCCTTTACGGATACGGCCATGCAGGCCGTTCCGCCGAGGCGCTGTTTCATGCTTTATTGAGAAGATTCGCTTGATTTTGCGCAGAGGTTGCTTCGGGAAGGCACAAGACATGCCCTTCCACGCGGTTCGGACGTCTATGTGAGGCACGAGATGACGGGAAGTGTTTCCAGACGTCCGGAGAGGTTGTCGGACGTCTGGAACTAGGTTTAGATGGTCCAGTGGAGTTCCTGGACGTCTGAGGAGTGGCGCAGGAATTGAGGTATGGCTCTAGACTCTTTTAAGACGTCTGCAAGGTGTTCCAGACGTCTGATTTGAGTCAGAATTACTGTTTTGACCCGTTTAGGGTCCGTTTGAGGTCCGATTTTCGCAATTGAGATATCGATATTTCCCATATGTCATCCTCTACTTGTTGGAATACTTTCTATACTGTTCTGAGTATTCTCTTGTGATTGATCCTTGTGATAGGACCTTATCCCGTTGCAGGTTCGGGACTTGCTGAGGGCGCGAGTCTGCCGTTCATGCCCCCATTACTCCTGGGTTTACTGGTAGAGTGGCTTCCCCTTAAATTAATTACAATTTAAATGCATGCGTGTAATTAATGATTAGAACCTAGGATATGGCATGAATCATAGGACTAGAAATACTTGAATGTCTGTATTAAATGAATGAATTGCAGCCTTGAATAAGTAGATAGAATGAGAACAATTGCCTGAAAATGAATAACAGTTGCCTGCGAAATATGTAATATTTGTGTTAATTAACTGCTGAATGTATCTTTCCTGTCATACCGTGAAATGACATAATATGAGCTGCATGTATATAACTTGGAAATGAAAAGGTGAATGTTAGAAACACGAACTACCTGTGAATAACCTGGATATAGAAATATGAATGATAGAATCACCAGTTGCATGTGTATAACCTGAGAATGGAAATAGAAATGATGAAACCTGGTATCGAATGGTCTGAGGAATATGAGCATGAACCCTACGGGGAAATAAGAGATGAGCTCCTGGAAAATAAATGGAATGAATCTGGGAATGTGTTGGAAAGTGTGCTGGCCCTTGAGTACGTGGTACCAAGGGGAGCACATGTTACCTCTTAGTGTAGAGGGGAGCTTGCTGCCCTTGGGTTGAGACCTGGGGTTAGGATTGGCCACTTTGCACTGACTCTGTGGCCCTCGTGTACATAGTACCGGGGAGAGCTACTAGTGTACGGAGAGAACTAGCCACCCCACGAGGCCCGGAGTTTAGCTAGTCGCCCTACACCGACTTGTTAGGCCCACTGGGCAAACCAGGGTAGTGAGGCGAGGGTGCGCGGACTGTGAAGGGGTGAGACCCCTACTTGGTTACTGAGAGGGGCTAGACCCCTGTTACTGAGAGGGCTATGCCCTATACTGGTTCCATGCTGTGCTTTGGACGCACCCGCTAACGGAAACGACTGACCGCGTGCCAATGCGGGGTAGTTACCTGTGGGTCTATCGTTTGTGTCGTAGTCACCGTTACGTCTGTTAGTGACCTTGGGGTGGTTGACTAGGTGTAGGACCACCACGGGGGACTCTCCCGGCCAGAAGAGCCTCACGTGCTACTTCTACTCTTCGGAAAATACTGCAATCAAGATCGTTCCCACGAGGAACATTCGAGATCAAGAAAGAGACCTGATAAATAAACCAAGTGGTGAAAGAAAGAATAATTAGATAAAGAAAGAAAGAAATTGAAAAATAATAGCTACCTGTCCACCTTTACTACTTTAGTTAGTTGGTTGCCACTCTACTCAGCGTCCGCTAATGTTTTGTACTCATAACCTTTTTGAGGTCCAGGTGTTGAACAGTCAAAGTCTACGGCTGCAGAGGGTGCTGGGCCCAGTAGAGCCCAGTAGTAGTAGTCTTTTGTACTCTTTTGCAGCAGTGAGTAGTTTCTTGTACCTTTATATTCTGTACTCTTTCGTTCTGCACCTTATATTCCTGTACTTGTTTAATTTTTTACTATTGTGGTGGTGTGTACTATAGTAGTTTTACTTCTTTACTGCCGTACTTTTATTACTGCTAGTTGCTTGCATGGTGAATATGGTTTATTTTACTGCTTTTCGGTTACTTTCTAGTTGGACGACTGGGTCTTGGGATCAGTCGAGTCGGTCCGGTCTTGTGTCCTGTAGGGATTCGAGAACCGGGTCGTAACACAACGTCTCCTAGCTCATCCAGACAAATAATCTCCATAGGGAAATGGCAATCCCAAATAGGATACATGCACAAGCTCCACTAGCAAAACCTACCTCAAGGCTCCCTCGTCGAGGATAGACACCCAGGTGCTCCTACATCGAACGCACCTGCCCAACCCTATATGGGACAACACAACGAGTACCGCCGAAGACAAACCTATCCCTACCAAGGGGTCTCCCAAGAGACCCAACTAAGTGCCTCTTAGATGGAGAGGCATGTCCCAATAAGAGGAGTCCTAAGTCCCCCCAGTCCTCAACAAAAGGACAAGGGAACAGCATCGCCAAGGCGGCCTAAGCCCCTTCACTCACGGGCTCCAGGAAGAAGGGCCCTAGCGACACAGACAGAGCTCGAGTACCTGCCCAACTCCGCCTTAGATAATCCCGTCAGCAGTCGACTCCAGAGGAGCGCACGATGAACCAGAGTGTCCCGTTTGAGAGCCAGCGAGGCAAGCCAGGACTCTCCACCCCCTCCTATCGCAACCTCACAAGGAAAGTCGCTCAAAGGCGAGGCATGCAAGCAAATGCCTCAAGCCTGACCATTCTGCGACAATGAATGCTACATACCTAGCAGCCTCGACACAACCTCTCGCCTATAGAGAGTGTGCTGCTCCTACCTACTAAGGGAATACATATGCCTACCCCATTAGGCACACAGGATGCAGACAAGACACTGATTCCACCCACAATCCATAGAAGCGGGTGGACTAGGTACTGGGCAACTGATTGGCCCATAGAGGCCACAAAAAGACCCCCAAGGTTAACCCTCCTGTGCCTTCACGACACAAGCCATCGGCACCCGAGCACTACCACGGATGGCCCTCTCCACGAGTATCCCAGTTCGCCAATAATTAGCCGAGAGGGAGTAACAAAAGAAGCCTCCATGCCAAGTCATTTGAGTAAGCGAAATGGATCAAGCCAAGCATCATAAAATGCGATTCACAAAACCCGTGCGAGTAACAAAATCTCAAGCAAAAATATATTTTCACACTTGGCATGCGAGCGGTCCATGCAAGAAACAAAAAATTTTCTTCCTTTACAATAAACATCAACTGTTACTTCCCCCGGATTATTGTCTCCGACTAAATTACAGTTGGCAAAAGGCAAAGAAAAAATTGGCACCAGTCATCACGACTCAGTGGTTTCGCCCCAGGTATTCAACCCCACTCACCTTCAGTAACACGGGTGACAGTGCGGCATCAAGATCGGAAAACCCTACAGCTTGAGACGGCCCCTCGGCGAAGGTCCGTCTTTTCCCAGCCAGCACCGCTCGCCCAAGGCAAACCCTTGATTAGACAGGGTGAACTCCCCTTTAGTCCCATCCACAGAGGAAGGCAGACTGACCAAGGAACTCCACAGGCGGAGCGACAAGTCTTAGCGAGCCAGAGCGTCAACGCGAGGCAAGCGCAACGACTCAATCGTGTTGGCTACCCGCCTATATATCAATGAGGCGCCTCACGTGGTCGAAGCCATAAGCCTTTCAACAAGCCATTCATGCAGGAATAGCCAGTTGAGCTCAACTGCTTAGGCAGACGTCGTACCCGTCCTTGCCAACAAGCCCTACCCTAGTTTTGCCCAGGCAAATGCACTCTCACAAGAGGAGCTCCCGGCAGCAGCAGCCCCTGCTCCACCTTTGCAGAGTCGTAGAGGGAATAGAGCAGCACCGGAAAAGCACGAAGCCTCCTTAAAGGAGTGTGCTTCCCCCAGACTCTGGGTAGCAACTCCACGACCCAGCATCCAGTTGGTTCTTCACATAAGACCAAAGGGGACGGCACCCCCAATGGAACATCCCCTCACCCCCGCTTGTGTCCGCAAAGATGGATGCACCTGAATCCTTCTCAACGAATGCCTCGTCGGACTCACCCCGCGGGGGCCTTGAAAGAGCCTGCTCCGTCCCTTCTCAGCTCCCTACCCGCTTCCCATTTAGCTCCTTAAGAGCAAGAGGACCGCTTCTTCACACCTCGCTAAATAAGCCTCCCCCACGCGAGATGGGCCCAAACCTGGAGAGCTCATCGCAACATCTGAAGTTGCTCAGCAAAGAAAACCCCCAAAAGCCTGCGTCAGGAAATAAGGCAAAATGAGCATGCAGGAGGGAGGATAAACCATAACAGGCACATCAAAAGATGGAAGCCCTTACCTTAACCCATGCGTTGAACGGGGGCATGAAGAGGGGTTGACCCCCATCCAAAGAACTGCACATAATCGCCCTTCGGCTGCTTCACCAATCACACAAAAGTTCGGCAATAGAGCTCTACCCACAGAACGAACGAGTCACAAGCACTCCTCCCCACGATTCTTAAGTCTCCTAAGCACGACCAAAGATGATGAAAGTCTGTGAAATGAGAGTCAACACAGGCCTCTATTTATAGCCTCGCCACACGGGCTCTCGAGGGTGGCAACATCTTTCCATGCCCTACGGATCGCGAGTTCCCAAGGAACCGAATCCCTCGAGATTCGACATGGATTCTGTGGTTGCATGAACATGATAAAATCGTCAGTCAAGGACCTCGCGCATTATTACAAGACGGACATTCAAAAAGCCCCTCATGCATTTTCAAAAAGGCAAGATGCTTCAGGCCACGACCTCTCGCAGCAACCATAGTTAACGTCGACCTAAGTGTCTCAACTTGGTGACATGTTACCTCCTAAGGCCAGCACCGGATCGGGCTCACACACCCCTCCCTATAGTCATACCATCTCTTAAGGCTAGCACCGGCTCGAACTCTTACACCCTTCACCAAAGTTATGTAGCCTTCTAAGGCCGGCAGCAACTTGGATTCGTACGCCCCACGTCGAAGTTTATGCCGCCTCCTAAGTCCGGCACCCTCTCGGGCTCGTAGTCCCTTCGCCAAAGTTGTGCTGCCTCCTAAGGCCAGCACCGACTTGGGCTCGTACGCCCCATGCCGAAGTCTATGCCACCTCCTAAGGCCGGCATCAGTTCGGGCTAAGCCATACCTCCTCGTAAGGCCGACACCGACTCGTGCTCGTACGCCCTTCGCCAAAGTTATGCTACCTCCTAAGGCCAGCCCTGGCTTGGGGTCGTACGCCCCATGTCGAAGTCCATGCCACCTCCTAAGGCTGGCACCGGCTTGGGCTCATACGCCTCACACCGAAGTCTAGGTTGTCTCCTAAGGTTAGCACCGATTCAAGCTCGCTTGCCCCTCGCTAAAGTCATGTCTCCTCGTAAGGTCGACACCGGCTCGGGCTCGCAGACCTGGCACCCAAGTTATGCCACCTCCTAAGACCAGCACAGGCTTGGGCTCATGTGCCCCACGGCCAACTTACATCACCTCCTAAGGTAGGTGTAAGCCACGACTCATTACCCCCAACATCAACAATCACTGCCTCATAAGGCCAGCTTGAACTTGAGCAAATACGCCACACGTTCAAGCAACGTCACCTCCTAAGGTCGACGCGAGCTCGGACTCATACGTCCTAACAAGAGACCTCTTCCAAGCAAGTGGAAATAGATGAAAGCCACTCAACTCCTCCATCATAAATGTTCCTCCCACTACAATACAGCAGAAAGAACATCTAGAGGAATCATCTACCATAGAGTTTTCGCCACTCTCACTACTCTCAGCAATTCACACCAACCAAAGAGTGAGGGCATATGATGAGGGGCAAAAACTGTCATCAGATCCAAAACTTCGCACATGACCTGACAGAGGATCTGGCTACTTAACTAGGGGGTATACCGGCGGGACTGACACCGCCCACCCCGCCTCAGGCCTACTAGATCCCAACAAGAACCTGTCCATCCTGCCAAACGATTCAGCGTAGCAAGGGTAGAAGATACGATATGATGGACCTGACCACCTATACACTGACAGCTATTAAATAGCCTAACAAGTAGGGGTACCAAAGTCCATCGGGTGAGTGTTCCCCCCATGTTATAAATAGAGAGGGAGGCCCCCAATAACAAAGGACCTCTTCCCTGAGAGAGAGAAATCATGTAATATCATATAATATCTGAAATTCTAATGTATAGTTAGGAGTATTATCTTCGTCTCAAACATACACTTTTTGTGGTGGAACTTGATCACCAAATCCCTATTCTTCTCTATGTATGCTTGTTAGTCACTGTTCTACTCTCCCATACGATGGATGTATAATTGCTAAGTAACATCTCCTACCTTTACAAATCTTTTGGTAATTTTTTTGAGACCCATCAATCGTAAAGGGTGCACCTTGATTTACAAGAAAAATGAGATTTTCTTTTGCAAATTTTTGTTGCTTGGTTATTCCTACATTGCAAAGGTCGCATGTCACCATTTCTCTCTGTGGCACGCGGAAAAGCATGGGTCAGAAGTGACTTTTTTGACCTGTTAAAAATATAGCGTGATAGGTTTAATGTTAAGTGCTTTGAGGACAGGTGGTAAAATTTTTGTTTGCTGCGTCTTTCGTGGCCTTTGAACCTTCCAGAAACAAATAAGATCAGAACACGATAAAATCTACATTTTTTTAGCATTTGAACGTAGGAAGTAACATCCTTTCGGCTATGTTCTTTCTGCTGGAGGTTTGCTCTACTTTGTCTCGTCATGTAATATTTGCCTCCCTAATTCTTTGCAAGTCCCAATTCTTCTTGTTCTGACACGGACTGATAATCACAACTAGTGCGGTTAATCGAATCAAATTATTTGAATTTCATTCAAATTTAATCCGATAATTATTCAATTTAATTTAATTTGTACAAAATGAACTAAATACAAATATAGTATTTTGATTTGATAGTTTAATGAATCATATCTTTGGTTTTTGTTGGATTGAATTGAATCTGATTTATAGGTATATGTATATATGTGGTAGGAGGGAAGTCTCAAGGTCTTTTTCTTTTTATGGACATAGAGACTTTGAAAGATGTAATTTACATTACTTATTTAAAGTTAACATGTGATATACTCTTTAAAAACTTTGTCAATGTCTTTTACTTAATAATTTTATTATTTATACATCATTTTTGCGTTTAAGTAACTCAATTATTATAGTCAAGAACATATGCAGGAAAAAGAAACTGATTAAAATACAAATCAAACTTGTAAAAAATTTATGGGCAAATAAAGAAATAATTAACGCACTTTGTATGTTCTTGTATTATACAACCATTCGGAAAATATTTAAATTTCTAAGGAAGTGATACTAGCCTGGATTTTAATATTTGAAGTATATTTAAATTTGAATTTTCTTAGGATTCAATGAGATTTAATTCAAGCAGAACTTCAACAAGGAAGTGTGTTGCAATGTACTTTGCAACATGTGTATCTATTTAATAAAATATATCGGTGTATTCTGATATTCAATTAATGTATTGATTTTACATTAATTAAAAATTAAAATATATCAATTAAAAATAAAAATATACCGATATAATTTTATTTTCAACTGATTTTCAATTATGTAAAGTTATTTTTAACTTATAAAAAATAATTTCTCACCTTTAAGTTTAAAATTTAGGATTTAGGGGCTAGGAACTTTAAATCGTAAATTTTAAATTAAAAGGTGAAAATTTATTTTTAAAATACAAATTTATTTTTTATAAATTTAAATTTTAAATCTTATATCTTGAATTCGAAATCCATAAATAAAAATAAATTTTTTATTATTTAAGTAAAAATCTATTTTTTACTTATTTAAAATAAAAATATACGGATACATTTTTATTTTCAACCGCCGTACTTTGATTTTCAATTGATATATTTCGATAGAAAATTAAAATACATTTATTAAAAATTAAAATATATTGATATATTTTGTTTAGAAGATATACATTGTAAAATATACTACAATACACATTTTTTTTTATTTTTTGAACATTGGATTAGCACAACGAGATCAATAAAAAAAAAAAAAGGATTTATCCATTCATGATAGTCCTTGGTAGTGCCTGCCTCATATTTTAAATTTGAAACACGGACGAATATTCATTATCGTCCCTTAAACAAACATAAACCATGAGTTCATCTTCTAAGTAATCCAAACCTTGCACAGGAACATGCGACTTTAATTACTGTTATTGTTATTATCATAGGAAAGAAATGGGGATTTTTCCTTATCCATGTGCTAACTCAAATATTATTTGATCCCCAGGCCTTTTTAAATTGATGCCGCACATAATCGGACGAAATGCTTAAATTTTAGGATGCGCAAACTCAAGTGGGCCTTAGTGTACGAAAAGCAGAAAACTTCTGTGTACATTCAAAAATGGATGCCCTGTCCATTGAAAAGAGGGCACTTCTCCCTGTAAGAAAAGGCAGAGGATTTTTTTTTTCTTTTTCTTTTATTATAAATTTGATTTCATAACCTGATGGGATGTTCTACCACCGAGTTAACCCCTCAGTGGTGCAGAGGATCCTTCTGAGTAACAGACTTCGACCGGTTTTGTTGAACATTCATCCAATGGCCCCGATGGGCGAGTAAACTTTTCAATTTCAAAACCGAGATCCCTATCGAATGCCTCTCATTGAGCACAAGGATTAGAAGTCCAGATGTCAAATTCAAACTGGCTTGAGTTAAATGAGTTTTCTGGATTTTACTATTTTAGTTTATCCTCGTGATAGAAGGGTTTCAGGTTGAGTTCTGCTGCCTATCCGCAGGTGACTCTCTCGATTCGTCGACCCCATAAAAATGCATACATAAACGATCCATTTTGCAAGAAACTCATTTTATTAAGCCTATAGAGAATGATCATAACCTCTACCACTTGTAGAGTGCAAGGGGAATCAGATAAAGCTACATGCGTAGAGTTTTCCATCCCTGTGGCCATTCTTCATGTTTGTAAGTCATGCATCAATGATTGCTTATTCTCGAATTCAAACCTATGGCATCTTCAACTTGTTTTATGATAAACATCCAAAAGGGATGATTTTTTTTTTTCTTTTGAAAAATAAAAATGATGAATTAGATATCTGAATACCGATCTGAAGTCCCCTTGATTACTTTGGAGTCGTAAATTTATAGGAAATGAAGAGAGTAACACTCTGCAGAAACCAAGAACTCGGACAACTTAGACTATCCATTCTTTAATTTGGAAGTTATTAGCCCTTCTCCATCCAGTCGATGTAAAGACAAGCATCAAGGAGTGGAAAATTACCCACTAAACCAAAAAGGAAAGGAATCCAACTTTTTTGCCTTTTTATAAAAAGACTACGGTAGCAACAAAATGTAACTGCTATCCTTATGGCAGTAAAGTTTAATTACAAGCTTCTGTATATACAAATTGAAATCATCTCTAGTACATCACACTCTACCAAAAACTCTGGACAATCCTCCATCCTTCTTGGTGAAAAAAGAACATGGGGCTATGAATCTGAATGGGAAAAGAGACCGAAGGAGAAGGAAAAATGCATAATTTGTTACCATCCTGTGGTGACAAAAGTACCAAACAACTTACTGTGAAAAAGTCGAGCTGAAATTCCCAGCGAAAATAAGCAAAACCGGGAAAACCGAACCTGGAGGTCAACCATGATATAAGCTATAGGAACAGAAACAGCTCAAAACACAATGCATGCTGTCCCATTCTTGTATAAACATTTGGCATTTTCTGCACATGTAGCAAGATGGAGGCCAATTACCAAATTTTGGAAGAAGATAAAGGTGTGAGATAAACGTAATAGAAAGAATAGATGGCATAACATACAAAAAAAGAAGCTTTTTTGTCGAACCCCATCATGGAAGTTCCAGGGATCATGATTGGAAACTCAGAACAGTTTGACAGCTTGTTTCATCTTATTCTGCTTCCATTTTGGTAGCTTGAAAAAGGCTTCCTTCTTCATGCCAAATTTCTCTGTGAATTCTTGAGATGATAGATAGGTCTGCAATCAAGAGTTTTAGAAAATCACCTCATAGTTATAATGCTAAAACTTACCAAACTTGGCATTAATGTGACGAAGTCCACTTATTCAGAATTCACAAAATTAAGAGTCATATAGGAAAACATGAATCTGAAGATAATTTAGAAGTTAAAGCATAGGGTTGTTGACATTGATGCTATTGTAAGCATTGGAAATTACGCGCTTGCCATTGACTTCCTAATATGGCTTTTTATGCCATCGGAAAAGTGGCGTCACTTTCACAATTACCACTTCGTTAGCTAGTTTCGTTAAACTTAATGGTGTTGGACTTAAAAATAAGTAAAGTTTTTTTTTTACCGTGTTCTCATTTTTTTTTCTCTGCCCCATCCTCTCCCCCCTCCCTCCTTCCTACCCCCGCTTACCTTCTCTCATTGGACCTCCCCTCAACAAGCCTCCTGCAGCTTCCTACAACTCGTTGGACCTTGCCGAAACTTCACCGCAACTCACCAAACTTTATTGAGAGTGACATTTGTGTGATCTAGAGAGAGTGTGAGGGAGTCACACGATGGGCGTGCGCGCACTTAAGTGTGTGCATGAGAGAGAGAGAGAGAGAGAGAGAGAGAGACAATAAGAGAGTGATTGAGTGTCTGTCTGTGTGTAACCAAGAGAGAGGGAGAAAGAGAGAATGAGAGTGATGGGGTGTGGGTATGTGTGTGTGTGTGTGTGATTGAGAGGTTAGGAGAAAGAGAGTGTGTTGGGGTGTGTGTATCACCGAGAGAGTGAGGGTCAGTGTGTTGTGTGATTGAGAGAGGGTGAGGGAGGGTGAGAGAGGTGACGCTATGTGTGTTTGGCCTAGAGAGAAGGAGAAAGAGAGCAAGATGCATGGCCTGTGTGTGTATGTGATCGACAGACTGTGTGCAAGGGAGCATGACCGAGGTGTAGCAAGCTGCGACGTGGTCCGCTGCCTCCTTACTAAGCATTGTTCTGACCTTCGCTCTGGCAAGGCCCAACGAGGTGCAGCAAGGTCCAGGAAGACTTGGCATCCAGTGAGGTGCAGCGAAGTCCACTCCAATCCAGCAAGATGTGGTTAGTGAGGTTGGAGGAAGGAGGAAGGAGGAGGAGCCCGGGGGTCGGTAGGGGAGTGAAAAAAGTAAGAATCGAGGGTAAAAAAAAATCCTTACCTTTAACTCCACCGCCGTTAAGTTTAACAAAGCCAACTAACAAAGTGGCAATTGTGAAAGTGACATCACTTTTCTTATAGCATAACAAGCAATATTAGGAAGTTAATGGTAAGAGAGTACTTTCCAATGTTTACATGGACATCCATGTAAAAAACCCTAAAGCATAATGTAAAGCCCAGTAAGTTCATAAAAGTTGAAATCTGCATGCTTTTATACAAGCATGAGATCGCTGGGCAATAAGGAGAGTGGTATTTTCACATAACAACATAAGGTTCTTCTAAGGAGAAAGAAAACAAAGCAAACGTGCATGAGGTTTGATGCCTACCTCTCTTTTTGTCACAATGACGTCTGGAACAGGATCTGTAGAGTCTACCCTAAGTCGTTCATAGGGGAAAATTGGCCCTCTCTCTTGTTCCACATCATCCTCCTTTGCTTTCTCTTTTACAGAGGTTGCTTCAGTTTTGCTACTTGTAATCTCACCATTCACTTTACCATTACTTTCAGCTTTTGATTTGCCATCCTCAGCTGTCATCAGGGTGGACAATCAGAGGGATTTGGGTTACACATGAAGGCAAAGAAGTTGGCACTTGGCAGATAAAATGCTCATACCTTTTAGAGGTTTTAGTGATAATGGAACACTCCTTGCACGTTCAAACTTAAACGAAAGGGAAGCTATTGTGCTTGATTTAGGGGCTAACTTGAAAGACTCTGCTGACGCATATTTTGGAAGCACTTTTGTAACAGCTGGGGGAGGGGTGGAAAGATTCCTGATGCTTGGATTCTCAAATTTAGCAGCAATTGCATTCAAGGCTGGAGATCTCCCTCTTACTCGGATTCTATCAGGGCTGAAGGATATGCTTCTGCCTCTTTGAGTTGTATCAGTTGGCACACTTGTTCTCCTTCCATATGCAGCTGGCACCCGCCTCTTTGCTTTCTGATAAGAGGAACCAGAAATGATAAGAAAAACAAATGTACTAATTTACAGAGGTTATTGATTATCAGATCAAAATTCAAAGGCATAAAAAATTTCAACTTCGGATTTGCTTTGATGGGATGTAGATTGTCCTTGGAAAATATGCTTGGCAAGGAAAAAACAGAGAAATTTTTGACATTAAAGAAGTGAACACTGGCTTATATTTTTATGTTTGGGAAATCAACTGCAAATATAGATGCACCACTGCTGGTGCCAGTGGACAAAGAACTGCTTGAGGCACATTAGTGTGAAACAACCAAAAACTCCTTTGCTTCAGGAGGGTTCGTAACTAAACCCATCTTAGAATGCCTGGTGCAACACATTACTGGTGTTACCCAGTGTCAAGATTCTCATCTAAAAACCCAACTATCACATTCACTGTTTGACAAATTTTGCAAATGAAACAAACAATTTGACTACGGAACTGAAGATGAGCATGGCTTAACATATCAAGGGGGCACATGGTGGACTACTAACCCCATTGCTGACGAAGTTGAAATGCTAAATAGGTATAACTAAAAGATTGCATCGAAAAAATTCCATTTAGAGGAGAAATGTAAGGAAAAAAGGCTATTTTCAGTGTGTAGCTACTTTTGGTGCCAGACCAATTGAAAGATATTTCTGGCTACTTTTGGTGCCAAACTAATTGAAAGTTATCTTACTTCCACATTTGGAGGAACTCCATGCTTCACTATGGTGAGTTTTCTCTGGAATGAGTTCCCATGCATCTGTAATTTCAAAAAGGAGCTTCTGTAAAAGATCAAATTCAATGTTCAAGTAATGGAATATAAAACTTCCAGTATTTATGAAAGACTCCAATGCTAAGTACCACACAACATGCAAATAAACTAACTGGTCACATACGCATAAATACTACTTTAGAATCTTACAGCTGATTTTGCGGAATCCCATGTAAAGAAGCGTGTAAAAAAGAGAGGTTCATTCTCCTCTGGGATAGCAATTATCGGGGTTTCTCGAGGCAGTTTTTCCAGGAGAAAATCACTTTCAAGAAATTTCTGCTAGATCAAAACCATTTGTTAGGAAGCTGATCATTGTGCCAAAAATGGCACCAGAAAGAAATGCAAATCACTTAGGCACAAAAATATTTATAAATAAGAAGAGAGGACAGGAGGGAGGCAGAGAGTGTCTGTGTTGTTGCAGTGCAGACACATGAATGCATATTTGTACCTCTCCTATGGTCAAAGCCTGAGCACGATCCTGAGGATGCACTCCTTCCCCAACCCACACAAAGATGTCTGATTGGTTGTCCAAAATAAATATGTCTTCAGTCATTAAATCATCCTGAGTAAAGTTGTAGATTTCCATAACCTACAGATAATAAAAGCAAAATTCAAACAACAGAGAAAAAAACAAAAGATTGTTAGATGGGAAAAATTCTCAAAATTTATACCAACCTCCAAATTTCCTGCTTGACCATAGAATGTAGTGATCGCAATACAGACAAACAAGTAAAAGAAATTAGTCATGTATACTTAAGAAGGTGCCTAGAAAAAGGGGAAATTAACATTAAGAAACCAAGGGACAATAATAGCTACTGGAAGCAGTTCATCCAACCTTTGGAAAACGAGCAGACAAAAAGATGTGGATCACTTTCAACATCCTTTGTAATCTTCTGGCTGCTGTATTCTCCTCTACCTCCAAGCAATGTCCAAAAGTTCTCAAATTCATTACCTTCCCTTTGTGACTTGAACTGTGAATTTGGCTGCAACAACAGAAACAACGTGCATTGTTAGTCAGCATGTGGGAATACTCTAATCCAAGTGCTAACATTTGAATGGTAATCGTGAACTAATGTTTGGATTGTAACCCTAATTTACCTAGGAGAAAATGATCTATAAATCTTCAAAATCATATTTCATTAAGGAAAAATTATGTGGTGAAATTCTGTTCAAGCAAAGTTCCAGTACATCAAACATGCCATGTGATGTACTAAACAAAGGAATATTGACAAATGATTCAGATTGAAAACACGGACCTTGATAATATCCAGTTGCCTTTCTACCAACTCCTGATCTTTACTTGCAGTAAGGCTTCCAGCCCATGTATAAATGGTGTTGGCCTTGTGCAATATGTAGCAATAACAGGAATTCAAAGACGATGCCACCTGATTAACAAAAACAAAACAATTATCAATTAGAAGAGAAACATGGCATGGTCCTCAAGGGCCAGCAAGAATTATGCAGGGAGATCACAGCTTTCATAAACAAACCTATAAGAAAAGGAACACCGTTGAAATTAACAAAGATGTAGAACAAACCTTTGTTGAGGGGGAATCAAGTTTGATGTAATTTTATGAATAAGTCCAATCATAAGGAGCTCCTTGGGAAACAATTCCGAGGGCTAGTTTGGCCAATTGCACAAGTTTTTTGGGATTAATTTTTTGCAAGGAGGATATCCATTTTTCATATCTAGAATGGAAAGTTATCCATTGTTTGTTTTGTGTGTGAAGAGGTTAGTTCCTGGCATATCGGGTGGTTTAACAATAGGATAACCTGAGGGGTATTTAGTGTATAGATGGGTAAATAATGCACTAGGAAATCATATGCTGGATATCTTTAAAAACTGGGATAGATACAATTAAATTAAAATGCTAAACTCATACCTATGCATCTGAATTATCAATTATATAGGTTTTCAATTTACTTTCTATTTGACCTAAATTATCTAGTAAAGTAGGAGAATAGAATCGGTTAGGTTTCATTATGGGAGCCCTACACATCTTTATAAAGAGAAGAGGTGTGGGAAAATAACATCATGATCTATAAAAAATAAGGAAACATAAAATAAACAAGAGATATGACACCACCATCTAACACTCCCCACCAAGCTGAAGCATGAATATGTATCATGCTCAACTTGGAACAACACACCTCAAAAGGCATATCTCGCCAGGGGCTTTATGAAGACATCTACAACCTGCTCCTCAAAAGTGACATTCATGGTATATAACGTCCTACGCTGAATGAAATCCCGAGTGTAGTGGTAGTCAATCTTTACATGCTTTGTCCTCTCGTAGAACATAGGGTTATTGGCGATGTACGTTGCTGCTCTGTTGTCGCACCGCATCTCCATAGAGCTATCCAGAGAAACATGAAAATCTGACAGAAATGACTTGACCAAGACCATCTCAGCGGCTATATGGGCCATGGCCTTGTACTCTAACTCTGCACTAGATCTAGATACAACCGCTTGCTTCTTCCTCCTCCATGTGACCAGATTGTCCGCAAAAAAGGTGCAAAATCATGTGGTAGATTTTCTATCCCCAGCACAACCAGCATAATTCGCATTAGAGTATGCTACAATCCCCATGGGCGTTCCTTTACGAAACAATAATCCTCGTCCTAGTGCTTTCTTCACATACCTAAGCACCTGCATTGCAACCTCCCAGTGTTGCCTAGTTGGCTTATCCATAAACTAGTTAAGCCTACTACCAGACAAAGACAAGTCTGGACGAGTGATGGTAAGGTAAAAGAGCTTACCCACCAGCTACCTGTAGGCCCTACTGTCAACCACCTCAGATCTCTCATCATATAAATGAACCTTGGAATCCATGGGAACATTTGCAGCTTTAGCTGCTAACATGCCAATCTCCTAAAGAAGATCAAGAGCATATTTCCTCTACGAGAATACCACTCCATCCTTGCCACGTGCAACCTCAATGCCCAATAAATACCTCAACTGTCCTAGATCCTTTATGACAAACTTCTCTAATAGGTGCCTCTTGACTTCATCTATCCCATCTCTGTCATCCCCAATGATGATAAGATCATCAACATATACCAGGAGCGTCACGGTCCCCCTACCAGTCTTCCTGGTAAATAAGGAGTGATATGAAGTAGACTACCTTAGACAAATCTGATGGAGCACCTCTAATAACTTCTAGAACCAGGCCCTTGGACTCTGCTTCAATTCATAGATCGTCTTCCTCAATCTGCACACACACTTCCCCTGAACCTCAAAACACGGGGGCTACTACTTGTAAACCTCCTCCTAAAGATCGTCGTAGAAAAAGGTGTTCTTCACATCAAGCTGGTGTAATGGCCAATATCTGTGAGCAGCAACAGAAATGAGTATCTGAATAATGGCAAGCCATCCAACGGGGAAGACAGTATCAAAGAAGTTCACCTCATATATTTGGGTGAATCCCTTTGCTACTGGCCTAACCTTTTACCTCGAAATAGACCCATCATGGTTGTATTTTAGGTCAAAGACCCATCTAGAACTAACTAGTCATGCACCAGTAGGAAGTGAGGTAAGATCCCAAGTCTATCTACTCTAAAGTGTTGCCATCTCATCCTCCATGACTTGACGCTACTTTGGATCAAGCATGGCCTGCTGATAGGTAAACGGAATGTGTGACACTATAAGTGCCTAACAGAAGCTGCTAAACTGAGGAGTAAGACCATCGGTAGCCAAACTGCCAGCAACCTGATATCTGGACTCACAAGTGCGTAACACTTCCTAATGTTAATAGGAAGGTCAAAATCATCTAGTATCTCTGATTGATTCGCTGTAGAAGGGGCCTCACTACTGTGGTGATCTGCACTATCAGGAGAATCAGTTCTAACCAAACTGTCACTGGCATTAGGTACACTCTCAACTACCTGTGAACCATCTGTTGTTGGTAAGGGAGGTCTCTGAAATATAGTGTGATGCCTATGATAGGTACACAATAACCTGTGCAATCTCTCAAAGTCATCCAGGGAGGAGGAGCTCATCTGTCCATCAGCTGGAGGTCTAAACTGAGAAGCAGACACCTGAGTCTTTGCACATAGAACAGGCAAGGGAAGAAAGGCAACATCATCACAAGAGCTCCTCTGTCTAATGACTGAGAAGTATGGTGTGTCCTCATGGAAAGTCACATCGACACTAACATGATGTCTGTTTTGCAGAGGATCATAGCAACGGCACCCCTTCTGTATCCTAAAGTACCCCAAGAATACGCACTTGATAACACGAGAAGCTAGCTTGTCACGACCAAGTGATGGCACATGAATGAATGCAACGCATCCAAAGGTCCTGGGAGACACATGGAATAACTCACCATCTGGATGTAAAAGAGCCGATATCTGCTTGTGAAGAACTAAGCTGGGCATCCTGTTGATGAGATAGGTCATTGTTAAAATTGCGGCCCCCCAATATCTCTGCTTCACATTGTGATGAATCAACAGTGTACAGACAACATCTAACAGGTGCCTGTGCTTCCACTCTAGGACTTCATTTTGCTGCGAAGTGTGAGAACAGGTGGTCTGGCAGAGAATCCCATGGGTCCTGTAGAATTCCTTAAGTCTGGAAGTGCAGAACTCAAGGGCATTATTAGTCCGCACCATCTTCACTGTGGCTGAATACCATCTGCTGATCTCCAGAAGAAGAGTCTTTATGCATCCTCCAACCTCTGCCTTACTCTTCAACAAGAACACCTAAGTGGCTCTAGAGAATCATTTACGACAGCCAGGTAGTACCGGTGTCCCATCCGATCTGGGACTCTACTCGGTCCCCATACGTCCATATGAAACAACTAAAATAATGTCAGGATCTATGAGAGGTGCTAACTGGAAAAGAGGACCGATGCTGCTTACCCAATTAGCAAGCATCACACTGTATGGTAGTAGATGGGGAAATATGTGGTATCACCCTCCTGAGGTGATCCAGAGATAAGTGGCCAAGACAAACATACCACTATAGAACACTCCCGCTACCATATCGAGAAACTCTTACAAACGGCTCTTATCCTAGACGATAAACACCATTCTCTATACCTTTAACAATAATCCTCCCGGGGAGCTTGTCCTGAACAACGCATCCGACATCATCAAAGATCACTCTGCAGTTAAGATCCTTCGTGATTCTGCTCACGGACAATAAGCTAAGCGGGAAATTTGGCATGTGCAACGCACCAAACAGCTGCAAACCGAGGGTCACAGACACCTCCCCCTTACCCCTAACTAGGGTGTATCTGCCATCAGCTACCTGTACAGTCCTCCCTGGAGGAACAGACTGTAGCAAGAGGAAATAGGTCTGATCACCATACAAATGCTGTGATGCACCAGAGTTAATCAGCCACCCTCCTCCATGTGGCTCCTATACTACTCCTAGTGCACTAAACTTACAGACTGTCATTGATGTCAAGCAAACCACATCTAGAGAAACGACACATCTAAATTCCTACATCAACCATCAACGTTCGGGGAATACACACAGCCACTACAAATGTGTCCGTACGGTTGAGGTGCCTATCCCCGTCGCAGACGAACAAAGGGAGGCTAATTTCCCCTTTTGGCATCACCTTGTGATTGCCAAACCCGACTGCCGGGTGAACCGAAGGGGATAAGTGCTCTTCCGTAAAACCCAGCTAGCGTAGGGTTTTGAGGAAGAGGATGCCAATGGCACTTCCCTCGTCAACGAAGAGCCAGGGCTGCTATCACCCTGCCAATAAGAGGGTTATTAGCAGTGGGTCAATATGCTCCGCTGGGTCTAGGAGGGAGGCAAACAGTCGCAAGGCCGCCTGCCTGATGGGACCTCTTTCGCCCCACTGGAGGGTGGGGAAAGCACTAAGGGTCGACCGCCTGGGAGGGCTGGATTCCCGACTTGAAGCGGCATTGATGCCAAAAATAACTTCGACCTCTGCACCCGCAGGAGGTGGGTGGTGAATGCATTGGGGCGCTCTGGGTATAACCGCTAGGACTCGACGGTGGTACTCAGTTGGCGAGAGCAGGGGGATACCGCCCGCTCGAGACAGCGGGCCATGGCATCGTTGGGCTCTGGGCCCCCGACGAGTACCATGTTGATCCCCACAGAAGTGTTGGAGCCTCTCCTTGTGGTAATCCTCCGGGCCCTGCATGGGCCCCTTGCCCTTATCCTAGCCTTCATTCTGCTTAATGAAGTGGGCCAGGTTCCCATGCCAGATTTGGGACTCTATTTAGTTGCACACGTCGTGGCAATCTTCGGTGGCGTGGCCCCGGGCCTTGTGATACAGTAGTGCCCAATGTCTGCCTTCTTCATTGGCTTAGGTAGAGGTAGCAAGTCTTTGTCCATAGACCATACCTTCGCCAACATGTTCGCTTGGTTCACGGCCAAGGGAGTATATTCTTCGAAATAATCCTTCCTAGTCTGGTGTGGTCCATTGTTTTGGCCCTTGCTCGGCCAATCGTTCCTCCGCTCTAGGAAGCTAGCCTTGCACTTGTTGAAGCGGCCGCCTCCGTGAAGGGAGATGGGGGCGGACTCACCCGAGGCTCGCTTCTCCCGGCATAGACTAGCCTCATCCTTGGATCCCTCTGCCAACACGTTGTGGGAGCGGAAGGAATCGTCCTACTCCGAAAACCTAGTGGCTCAATCCTAGAGCTCCACCATATCCCTAGACGGGAAATCATCGATGTCATACCAAAACCTCTGAGTCAGGAGTCCTGACTTGAAGTATTGAATGGCAATAGCATCGTAGGGTCGCTTGCGCTTGAAGTACTGGGCCTTGAACCAGTCTAGGTACAACCGGAATGACTCACTCTTCCACTGCCGGACTTCTGACAGTTTTTCGGGGTTGTCTCTAACCCTCTGCTACCTGGCAAAGTGCTGGCAGAACTTGTCCGCTAGTTCCTGGAAGCAGGCAATCTATTCGACCGACAGTTTGTTGAACCACTCATGGGCCATGCTGAACAGATGGGACGAGAATACTCTGTAGAATACTCCGTCGGGGCAGTCATGTACCAACATCATATGGCGGTAACTCCCAATAAAGCTGTTGGGGGCCGTGGTCTCGTTGTACAGTGTCATGATGGACTGCTTGAATCTTTCGAGCAGGGGGGCAGTCATCACTTCCTCAGTAAAGAGGTAGGCGGTGACGTAGGCCCGAGGGTGTATGCCACGCATGGCCCGAGTAACCTAGCGAACGATCTCAGGAATCGATCCCCCGCTGTCGATTGTGAAGGGTTGAGCCCCCAAGATTTCCTTCGAGGGAAGGCGACAAGCCTTCAATGGGTCAGGAGAGGTTTCCCCTTTCTGGCTACTAAGCTCGTGCTTTAGCTTCTCAAGCTGTTCGGGTGGACGGGCGTTCTCCTCATCCACCGTGTGATGCCACCTCAGCTGCTCGTCATCAAGGCTTGGCTGGAGGGGCTCCTTCGGTAGGGGTTGGCCGAACTCCCGGATCTACCTGATCTCCAGAAGTTTCTCTGTGACTCTGATTTCCTCAACCCTCAAAGCCGTCAGCTTGGCCCAAAACTGCTCCTCCCTCGCTTGTAGCTCCGGGAGGAGGTCGTGCTCGTGGTCCTCCGATGGCTGGTCGGGGACTCCCTGCTTCTTGTTCGGTTCAGTCGGCGGAGGGTGTCTCTTGGACACCGACACACTTGACTCAGCCTGATTCGGCGCTTTCTCAAGGTCAGCGCAGGAGGAGTTGCAAGTTACGGGAGCCATCGAGAAGACCTCAAGAGCTAGGAAACATTATCAACTGATAATCACTTCCTACAAACAACGCCAATTGATTAGCACCCTGAGATTCAGAGTGTCCGACTCAAGAATAGAAACGATCGTACCTCCTTCGTGGGTGGCAGGTCTGATCATGGGATTCAAGCAATCACACAATAGGCACAGGATTTTGTTACCAAATTCCACCGCAAGAGGTGTATGTCTAGGGGGAAGGTGATACTCCCAACTATGCAGTATGAATTGTGAGATTACAAGGTTTACAAGTTCTCGATTTCTCTCTCGAATTGCTCAGCGAGGAGGCCTCAAGTTCCTTCCTCAGCTATTTATAGCGCTAGGATCGAGCCTTCAGCAAGATCTTCTGAGCAGATATGCCACCTGACAAGGTATGCGCCTTGTCAGATTATTAATTGCAGCAACCATTGTCAGCATTTATTGAAGGGGCGGCCTTGCTGTACTTTCGCCATCCCTTCTAACAGATAGGATCCTTTGGGTCCTGCTGTACCCAACCTCTTCTATGTGCAGGCAGGTTAGGCTCCTAGATCCATCTTAGCAGAAAATTTTCCTTGGATGTAGGCGGGTTGGATCCCCAAGCCCGATTGTATCCAACTCTTTCAAAGTCGGATCCTTCTTTTCAGGCCTATCGCGGAGTTTCGGATTTGAGGGCATTTTTTGCCCCTCATCACACCCCAAGAGTAAACCATAGATCTAGACCTGCATCTTCGTGGATCATCAATAGATCTGAAACTAGATGTGTTCAGACCTGCATCTTCGTGGAAAGTCCCCTTGGACGGGTGTTGGCCTAGCCCAAGTGTAGGGAGAACACCCAAAACAGCCCCAAGGGGACCTAGGTGTCTCTTTCCCTGTGATCTAAAGGGAAGTTGCCCTCGAGAGGAACTACCAACCCCTCATGCGCACAGCACAGCCACCGTACACTGCCGCAAACGGTGTTGCGCCACTGCTTGTCGCATTTAGATGCCCACACGATGCTGCAGATGGTGCTGCTGTGCTCAAATCAGGGTGTGTACTGCCCTCAAATGCCCACACGTCGTCGCAGACGGAGCTATCATGCTCAAATCAAGGCGTGTGCTACCCTCAGACGCACTTTAGCGCACACATGCCGCTGGCGAAGGAGGAGATCCGACGCAAATCAAGGAGAGAAGAGAAATGGGTTTCGTGGTAAGGTTTCGGAGGCCGTGGGGGTAGGATACCTAGAGCCACGGTCTAGGACCGATGCTCTGATACCAAGTAGGAGAATAGAATCCGTTAGGTTTCACTATAGGAGCCTCACACCTCTTTATATAGAGACAAGGTATGGGAAAATAACACCATAGTCCATAAGAAATAAGCAAACAATAAAATAAACAAGAGACATAGCACCACCATCTAGCAAATAATAAATGTAAATTCAAGACCATTGGTTCTGGCCACAAGAGTACCATCACAAAGTAGCTCTATCTCTCCTAGATACAAAAATGAAATAAAATTCGGCATAAAAAATTTGAAAGGGTGGCTGATAAAGAACCACTTTAGATGTGTTGTGAGAAGCTAAAAAGACCATCCCCTAATGCCAAGCCACATTTTGAGTGCTAATTCATTGTACCATAAAACTAGAAAGGTAGCCGATGCATGAAGCTCCTTCTATATATGAGGTTCAAGGAAGGGTGAGACCAAGTTAAGCCTATTATAATCAGCCTTACCCTGCTTTATCTCAAGAGGTCATTTCCACAACTCTCTTTCTCTAAATAGTATAAAAACAAACAAGATATGTTGGATAGTACTAACTCTCATTCCTTCGTTATCCACAGTACCATTTGATCACCATACCCTCTTTGGTCTATTTCTCTAGAAATATTTCCCTTTCTTTCCTCGAGTGCTCCATTTCAGCTCATGCAGTAATTTGAATGTGTTTTGTTTAAATGGATATCATAGTCTCAAAGAAGAAGAAAAGATTGATAAAAATGAATGAAGTTTCACTAGCCTGCACAACATCAATGTAACTAGATATAACAAAGGAGAGTAGTAGGAGAGCAAACAATGGGAGAGACAAATGGAGTAAAGAGGGGAAATGGAACTATTGCAAGAACAATAAGGGAGTCAGGAACAACGTGCATGATTTTTTTGTGGGGGGTATTAAGGTAATTCTTGTAAAAAAGGAAATAATTGGTGTCTAGGATATTAAGAACAAGATGTTGGAATCTGTTTTTTTTTTTTTTTTTTGGTGAAAAGAACTAAATTGTGGAATCTTAAGTGGAATGCAAGTTTCAAAGAGAAGCATGTAGAAAGCAAGTTTCACGGAGAAGATGCTCCAACAATGGCCATGGCAACATGGTGAAATTGCTGATGAGACATGACTCATGAGAGGCAATGGTAGGTTGTACTAGAAGGGTGGGCAAAGAGGTAATGAAGAAGTACAAGAGAAGCTTAGAGTTAAAAGGGGATAAACTTTAAAGTTCCATTGAAATAAAACTGATGAAAACTTAATATATTACAAGAAAAATGAAGAAAGAAGCAAAGAGACGGTTAGCAAAGCAAAACCAAACGCTCAAAAGCACGTGTAAAGGAAACTTGACTTCAAGAAAGGAGAGAGAAATTTTCAAATTAGCCTAAATAAGGTAGACGAAAACAAAGGATCTTATACACATAACGTGTATCAAATAGGAAGAAGGGTGGGTGCATTGCTAATGAAAATATGAAAACAAGGTAGAATAAGCATTTTATAAGCTTTCCAATAGGAAAAAGGCAGTAGATACCACTTCAAGGGAGTTGGCTACTTTGGAAACCTACTTGAATCGTGTAAGCTACTGGTAGATACAAAGTAGTGGATGGTCTAAGGATAATGAAACTTGGGAAGATTATCGACCTAATGATACTCATGTCATTCAAAGGGAAAGAAGCATTGTTTCTTGCCAGGGCTCAATGTCAAGAGGTGGAAGGTGCAAGAAAGAAAAGGAAGGACCAAGTCAAAGTAAAGAGAGAGTGTGGAAAAAAAAGTGGATGTTCAAAAATTGATAGGGGAAGAAGGCACGACTTGCTTTCAATGCCATTTAGCGATGCAAGAGAATGACAAAGGAAAGGAGAATAGAATAAACGAGACATTGAGGACTTCTTAGACTTAAGTGTATGAAATTGAAGAATTGAACAATGAAGCTTTAAAAGAGAATAATTGAAACAAGGTTGAGTTAAGTATTCTTAGTTTTGGAAGGGGCATCATATGGATAGTTTTAAAGAACAGGAAAGTACCAAATTTACATATCAATTATAAAACGCATGCCTTAAAGGACTAAATGTGAACAAAGTAAAAAGCCGAATATTTACTTGAATAAAGATTAATAAGTGATCTAAAAATAAAATTGCACCGACCAACAAGCCACTTGGGTGGCAACATAAGCAAATGGGAATGCTCTCCCCATCAATACAACTAATTACATCATTTTTTTTGCCTATAAAATAATATTAGGACTTGAATTCATGACTTGACCCTAGTTTAAGCCGTTTAAAGAAAAAGAAGCAACGTAGTGGAGGGAACTAATATGAAGCTCTGTGGGATGTTCAAACACGAAGTTACTTGAGATTGAGGAAATGACACATATGAGTCCGGGGATGTATGAGCAAAGCCTTAAGACATATTCAAGATGATGTTTAGAAGTTGAGGAAACACTAAATCATAAGAGAAACTAAGCTAAGGGAAGTTCACTTTTCCTTCTTTGTAACTCTCAAATTTATACACATAAAACCTATATTGATTTCATATATAGAAACTAAATAACCTAAATTCTAAGCTATGCAACTTTTGTGATTAGTTTAGTACGTTGAAAATCTTTATTTGTAGCTCTAGTAGTAAGCTAAGAGCTTCAAGAGAAGTCTTAAGGATCAAGCAAGAGAACTAGTTAAATTAGTCCATAAGACTAATGTCCTGAGGAATTAATGGTATTTTAACTTATCAGCTACAGGAATTTGTGAAACTTTAAGGTAAGGTAGATTAGTTTGTATAGAAGAGAAAATGGGCTTTGGCACAATAAATTTAGGTCAGTATATGGAAACACATCAAATCAAATCTGGATAGTACTTGGATTGCTGGTGATTCGAGGGAATCTAGCCATTGGATTGCCCAAAACTCAACTCCATCATACTCCAAGATAGTTTCTTTAGATGTTAGAATAGTCTTATAGATAATCCAAACACGAGGATGCAAAATCCAACTTGATTTATGAGAGTAGTTCTACTTGGGACACAGCAGTCAATCATCAAAGGAGATGTTCGACTGGCACTACTGAATTTCAAGATTTTGAAGGATTTTTGTTTGTGTTCAAATCTTTTTAGTGATAAATATAGTTGTATATCATGTATTGGCCCAATGATAGAACTCCTAAGAAGCCCTAAAATTAAGGGAAATAACAGGTTAAGGCCTAAATAACTTAGAGTTGGGTAGGTCATGAGCAAGAAGAATTGAGTAAGAATCTCAAGTGAAATCCTAGCCAATTATGCTAGTTGACTTGGAGCTTTAAGATCTAACATTGAATTTAAATTGAGGTACTGCAATATCAACTATGGCATTACTTCAACATGAGTTTAGTTTACAAATGTTCTGTGTTGACCAGGAAAAAGGACAATTTTTGGCTACATTACTAGTTGTTGCAAGTCTCTCTTTACTTTAAAGTTGGCCTTAGTACATGCCTAGACCTAATGGACATGAGATGTAACGACCCAATCCTAGACCTAAGTCTAATTGAAAAAAACTATCATTGACAATTTATTGGGCATGGGCCCAAGGTACTCAGGACAGCACCCACAATGCATAAACCCAAATTGTCAAATAGTAATTCTTATTCCTTTACACTCCACTACTTATTTTCGTGAGTTTTCTGTGTGGGATTTTTTAAAGAAATAAACTAGTGTCTTATTGAAAATAGTCCCTTGACCTCTTTATAGAAAGAGTTAGGTTAGACAAATTACATACTAAACCTAGCAAGAAATAGAAATGGCAAATAGAAATAGAAAGCAAACTAGGACACTTAGCCTAATTAAAGCAAACCTATAACTGACTAAATCTAGTAACTTTAGAAGGACTATTGTTAGGGGTATTACAACCTTCCCACTTGAAATCCTAACGTCTTTGTCAAGGTTCCATCAATCAATTAATATATTCCTAGTAGTAGTGGTAGCTCCACCTTATGGTGCATTCTTTGGTCGTCCCAATTGCAGTCCTTTCCTCGTGCTACCTCTAATACAATTTGTAACGACCTAAGCCTAGACCTTAGTTTAATAAACTGACATTGACAACTTATTAGGTATGGACTCAATGAACTCAACACAGCACCCAAAATTCTCAAGTCCAAGTTGCTAAGTACTAACTCTCACTCCTTTATGAGTTTCCTATGTTGGACTTTGTTTTTTGATGTGGGGGGGGGGGGGGGGGGGGGGGGGGGTGTGGGTGGTATTACATGAGACCTCATTCTATAGTAGTAGCTTAGAGGGTAGCCCATGGAAGTGATTTGAGTGGAACATTAGTTGTCAGCCTTCTATTTGCACCTCGTAGGACATGAGGCAAACCACCTAGCCAACCTGGCAACAACAATCACCCTTAGCAATCTATCTGTCGCACAAGGATCATTGATTTAAATAACAATATTTGACTATGAATTCCAGATAAGACTTCAAGACCAAATGTAAAAGTGAGTCTCTCACATTTGAGGAAGACAACAAAAAACTCCTGATAAGGAGTTTATTAGTTGGTAGGTTCAATAGAAATAAATAATGAAATTAATTGAAGTAACCAATTCACAGTTAGTTGAGACACTTTTGGCCTACTGACAATACAGATATCTCCAAGGTGAAGGTGCATCAAGAAACGAGATCTTGAATGATCCAGCATGATCAAGGTTCAATAACCATTTAGTTAAATGATAAATTTTACAAAAAGACTTTTATAAATAGAACGTTATAGGAAACTAGGAATAATAACAATCTGGAAGGAATTGGTTAAGCTCTATCTAGTCGACTAGTGGATAATGGACTAAATGGATTTGGAACCAGGAATTAAGATTACTAGCTAATCAGCTAGTTGTTGGGCAACTAGTCACCTAAGCTATGGATTGAATGAGATGTATAGTTCCAAGTGAAAAGAGACAATATTCTTGCAAATAGTAGGATATATGTAAATGAATAATTGGATGGACAACACAACAAGCGCAATCAACTCTTATAAAATATATGAAATGAAAGGGAAACAACCATGGATAAGAACAAGCACCTAACTCACCTCTGGGAACCTAAAAATCAAGCTAAAACACCCAATTACCTTTGACTATTACCTATTTTATGATAAATAGCCTCTTACTAGGGAGCTTGCTCATTCCTCAGGGAATTAGCTCTATTGCATGCAAACCAAATAAACTAAGTTATCTTGCTTTTATTTACAATTCTCATTTCCATTGATTTTATACTTCAGCATTAAACAACCAGTATTTGGTGCCAATTTGAATCTAATACTTCAAGTAAACCAATCAGCAAAATTGAAGGTGTTACATCACCCTTGTAAAGGATATGTAAGATGGAGTTGCAGCTCGTATAAGGACTCAAGCTAGCTTGATAGACTACTTTGATTTCATCACTGGTTTGCATCAAGGATTCGCTTTCAACCCATACCTCTTTACTTAGTTCATGGATTAGTTGACGAATTATATTCAAGACAAGGCACCATGGAGTATGCATTTTGCTAATGAAACCGTGTTGGTTGCTGAGACAAAAGATGGGTAACAGAAAACTTGAGATTTCAACAAAGAACTTGGAAGCTAAGGATTTTTTATTAAGTATGACAAAGACTGGGTTATGGAATGTAAGTTTAGTTGTAGAGAGAGGGGGGACAAAGGTGAAATTGGAACATTGGAACAGATTGCATTCGAAAGAAGAATGCTTAAATATTTAAGGCTAATTTTTCAATAAGATAGAGAATTTGATGGAGATGTCACACATACAATCAATGCAAGTTGATTGAAGTAGAGGGGAGCTTCTAGTGTTCTATGTGAAAAAGGATTCCTATGAGACTTAAAGGAAAATACTATAAGGGAGTTGCAAAACCTATCATGCTATACAAGTAAGAATAGTTAGTTGGACTATCAATTGTTGGAACGAAGCAAAAATGAAGATTTTGAGGTAGATGTATCACCATCCAAGGAAAAATTGGATTCATTAATTATATTATTAGTGAAAAGGTACCAATACATGATAAAAATGATAAACATGTCTGAGGTGGTTTGAACATTTACATCCCAATTAGTGATGTGAGAAGGTTGATGAGATCCCTATGAGGGGTTAAGGAAGAATGAAGAATCTTCCAACATCAGGCATGGACTTACACTAAGGAATGGCCTACGATAGATTTCAATTGGAGCAAAAAAAAAATTCATATAACCAACCTCACTTAACTTAGTGCTGGTAGTTGTTATCACTGTAGTGTTAAGGTTTGCTTTGAAATTGTACCCCTAAATTTGAAGCAAAAAAAAGAGGGATAACCCTTAAAATGAGGGATCCTCTGCATACCAAACTAGGCTTAAGATGCTGATGTTGAACCAAATGCAATGCGTCATCTGACTAGCTTATACTTCCAATTAAAATGCAGAAAGGCACATCCAATGAGAATCAATGACATGCAAATAAGGAGATGAGACATCATGTTGTTGCCACTAAGTAGGTGATTGACTATTTGAATGGTTGGGCTCCTAGTGGCATCTTATTAAACCACATACATGGCCATCTAATTTTCAGCGTTGTGGTGATATATGGCCATTTATGGTGCTCATAATGCCCATTGATGCTTTATGCAGAGTTGCACATGTGGAATAATGTAAACCAATTTGCATCACCCATTTCATGTGAATAATCTACAATATCAAAGGTGAATAAAACAACGTTGATTTACTAGCTGTTTGAATTAGATTACCGGTTCAACTTGGATAGCTTGCATATTCTCTGGCCCAGTGCCTTGAACTCGAAATAATGCAATGCCTTTTTCTGAGTAGGTGTTATCGACAAGGCCATTTTCCAATATGTATTTCTTATATCCAGAGCTAAGCCCTCCCTGTGAAAACCATCCAATATGGGGTCCAGAAATTACCAAACTTAATAGAATATCAGAGTTACATCCAAAAGGAAAAAAGAAAATAGATAAGTAAAGTAAACGAACCTTACACACAATAAAACTTTGAAATATAGAAAAAAACTGTATAGGTTCTCTTCCCTCATAGATGCGAGCCTGGTGATCAATACCAAGAAATGCATCACAGCAACATAATGGACACTTTTCAATTATGAGGTTCCAGGCAACCTCAATCAGAAAAATTGACTACCTGAACAGCCCGATATTTCAATGCTTCATTCATACTGGTTACCATTGAGATTGCTGCAGCCCTCTCTTCCTGTAAATGTCATTAAGTGAAGATTTTAAAATTAAATCCTAAGTAAAACTAAAACTAAAACATGTTGCTTGGGCCTTGGGTAAAAGATAATTGACACCTCATTTTTTGTTGCATTATAGACCAAGACTAATGATGCTAATCTCTTCAAAAGAAAAGGACTGGTGATGCTAATCTCTTCAAAAGGAGAGGGCTAACTACGAATATATGATGAGGAATCGTTTCTGTTTAGTGAATTCAATTGTATAAGCAAAAGGTGGATGCAGAATTAATGAATGAATTGATATGCTAGTTCCTTTCTGTGTGTTTTTTTGTGCTAAACCCGCACTTTTATTTTACAGCTTGCAAGCCCTGTGATATTAGGGACATTCAATCTTTGCCTAATTGAGGGTTTCCAGAGCGTATTTTCTCGAAATAATGCTCATTATGTTCTCCAAAGAAAAAGAGTACCTTCACACTCTTCTTTCCAAACCAAGTTCCTAGCAGAATTTCCTCTGACTCTAGTCCTGAGTAATTATATTGGAAAATATAGCATTCTCCACAGTAGAACTTGAATTGATGTGAAGATGGAATGAGTATCTTCTCCTGGCCATCCACATGCCAAACCTGTGCAGGGTAGCTGGAATCTTAGGTTAGCAACCATGACACTGAGGACAATGCATATCTAGATGGACAAGCGGTTACGAATACAAAAATGCATCATGCAAGAACAACATTCATACAAGCTTAACATTTGCTTAAAAGTAAAACAACACCCATGAAACAAGTCTATCCAGTAACGCACATGCAACATGCCTATAAGCTCTAACCATTTATAATCAGATGGACAATACAATGGCCTTTTGTGATGAAGAATCTTGACAGCACCTGTAGATTGCCTGTACAATCAATGTGTGCTTGTGGTTCGTCTTTACTTGGAGCAGATTTTACAAGGCCCTTGATATTTACTCCTTGACGCTTCAGAAGAGCTGCATGACAAGATATGAGAAGCCTGAAAAACTGTGAAATAAATTCACATTGTAGCAGACTGAAAAAACTGGATGTGGTATTCCAAAGGAAATTTCCATCTTACCTGCAACTTTTCCTCTGCCATCCTCAGATACGGTGGTATCACTTGCTTGTGGCCACGACCCAAACTTTCTTCGAAATCTAACTGACTCAAACCCCTCAATTACACGAATTATGTGAACTCTTGGTCGGTCCAGCCCACGCAAGAATGACTGAAATTACAGCAAGATAGCATTTTGGATAACATTGGCTATTATTAGGCTCATATTCAAAAAGCCTGAAATTGTTACCTCTGCAGTTGCACTAGCACTCTTGCGTTCATCAAGAGTGGTATTTCGACCCATCCAAACAAACACTTCAACACCACAGTCAAGAACATAACATTTGTATGAGTCCAGTAGCTCTCTTGTTAAGGAATCAACCTTCATGGTCAGTAACTGACCCTGCTCAACGCTAGGATAAAACAATAACAAAAGATCAAAAGATAATTGAAGGTCAGAGATGTAACAACCAGGTATAACTAACCAACTAACAGACTGACTATATATATATATATATATATATATATATATATATATATATATATATATATATAGGGAAAGTATCCAGTGAGCACAATGCTCACAAACGATAAGAACGAAGCAAAGCTATGACCATCAGTCTCACAACGACTTGACAAAACCACCCCGCGATATCTAAAGTGGTTTAAATCCCCACACACAAACCCCTGATTAATTTTGAAAATATCCAATCATAATTATTATAATATATATGGAATACCCCAACAAATCCTCTAAAATTGCACATTGGTTCGCATTATTATCTGTTATTTTATATGTTGCAGGCTTGTATTACAACTCAACTCCCAACATCCTTGTTACTCAATATCTCTTTGTAATACAAAAACTATTGTTGAGACCCTTGTTTTAATAAACAAAATTATGTTTTATTGTAGACTAATCTTTTAGAATCACACTTGTGCAAATCAAAGCAAATCATCCTCCGCAAGGATCAAAGTGAAGATTTTCATAAAATATCAATGCAATTTTTACTTTAGAGTAGGAGAATGGAATAAGTCAATTTCATTATGAGAGCACTACACCTCTTTATAAAAAGAAGAGGTGTGGGAAAAATAACAATATGGTCCATAAGAAATAAAAGAAACACTTAACGCTACTATAGCACTACAAAAAAACATCATCATCTAACACTCCCCCTCAAGCTGAAGCATGAATATCGATCATGCTCAGCTTGGAACAGCTTGTGAAGACATCAGCAGCCTACTCCTCATAAGTGACACTCGAGGTATGTAACGTCCCACGCTAAATGAGGTCCCGAGTGTAGTAGCAATCAATCTCTACGTGCTTTATCCTCTCGTGGAACATAAGGTTATTGGCAATGTAGGTTGCTGCCCTATTGTCACACCATATCTCCATGGAGCTATCCAGAGGAACATAAAGATCTGACAAAACTAACTTGATCCAAACCATCTCAGCAGCTATCTGGGCCATGGCCCTGTACTCTGACTCTACACTAAATCTAGATACAACTGGTTGCTTCTTGCTTCTCCATGCAACCAAATTGCCCACAACAAAGGTGCAAAAACTTGTGGTAAATTTTCTGTCCCCAGCATAGCTAGCATAATCAGCATCAGAGTGTGCTACAATCCCCATGGGCGTTCCCTTACGAAATAATAATCCTTGTCCTGGTGCTTTCTTCACGTACCTAAGCACCTGCATTGCAACCTCCTAGTGTTGCTTTATTGGCTTATCCATAAACTGGTTAAACCTCCCAACAAACAAAGACAAGTCTAGACGAGTGATGGTGAGGTAAAGGAGCTTACCCACCAACTGCCTGTAAGTCCTCCTGCCAACCGCCTCAGATCCCTCATCATATAAATAGGCCTTGGGATCCATGAGAATATTTGCTAGCTTAGTTGTTAACATGTCAATCTCCTGAAGAAGATCAAGAGCATACTTCCTCTGCGAAAGTACCACTCCATCCCTGCCACGTGCAACCTCAATGCCCAAGAAATACCTCAACTAGCCTAGATCCTCCACGACAAACCTTTCTAATGGGTGCCTCTTGACTTCATCCATCCCATCTTTGTCATCCCAATAACGATAAGATCATCAACATATACCAAGAGCACCACAATCCCTCTGTCAGTCTTCTTAGTAAATAAGGAGTGATCTAAAGTAGAACGCCTCAAACTAATCTACTAGAGCACCTCCGATAACTTCTGGAACTAGGTCCTTGGACCCTACTTCAATCCATAGATCGCTTTCCTCAATCTGCACACACACTCCCCCTAAACCTCAAAACCCGGGGGCTGCTACATGTAAACCTCCTCTTGAAGATCTCCATAGAGAAAGGCATTCTTCACATTAAGCTGGTGTAACGGTCAATCTCTGAACAGCAACAGAAATGAGTACCTGAACAATGGCAAATCGCGCAACAAAGAAAGTATCAAAAAAGTCCACCCCATAGGCCTGAGTGAACCCTTTTACCACTAGCCTGGCCTTATACCTCGAAATAGACCCATCAAGGTTGTATTTCAAAGCAAACACCTATCTAGAGCCAACAAATCATGCACCTGTGAGAAGTAAGGTGAGATCCCAAGTCTGTCTACTCCTAAGTGCTGACATCTCATCCTCCATGGCTTGACACCACTTTGGATCAAGCATGGCCTACTGGTAGGTAGACGGAATGTGTGACGCTGTAAGTGCCAAACAAAAGCTACTAAACTGAGAAGTAAGACTATCAGTAGACAAACTGCCTAGAACACGATATCTAGACTCACATGTGCAAGGTGCCTTCCTAATGGCAATAGAAAGGTCAGAATCATCCGGTATCTCTGATTGAGTCACTGCAGAAGGGGCCTCACTCCTATGGTGATCTGCACTGTCAGGAGAATCAGGTCTAACCAAACAGTCACTGGCATCAGGTACAATCTCAACTGTTTGTGAACCATTAACTTCTAATGAGGGAGGAGGTCCCTGAAATGTCATGTGAGGCCTTGGATAGGTACACAACGACCCATGCAATCTCTCAAAGTTACTCAGGGAGGAGGAGCTCATCCATTCAGCAGCTAGAGATCTAGACTAAGAAGCAGACACCTGAGTCTCTGCAAACGGAACAGGCAAGGGAAGAAAGACAGCATCATCATAAGAGCTCATCTGTCCAACTACTGATAAAAATGATGCATCCTCATGGAAAGTCACATCGACACTAACATAATAGCTGTTTTGCAGAAGATCATAGCAACAATACCCCTTCGGTATCGTAGAGTATCCCAAAAATATTCACTTGATAGCACAAGGAGCTAGTTTGTCATGACCAAGTGATGACACATGAACAAAGGCAACGCATCCAAAAGTCTTGGGAGAAACATGGAATAACTCACCATCTAGATGCAAAAGAAGAGTCGGTATATGCTCGTGAAGAACTGAGCTGGGCATCCTGTTGATGAGATAGGTCGTTATCAGAACTGCGTTCCCCCAGTATCTCTGCGGCACATCGTGATGAATCAAAATTGTACGGGCAACATCCAACAAGTGCCTATGCTTCCGCTCTACGACGCCGTTCTGCTGCGAAGTGTGAGGACAGGTGGTTTGGTGGATAATCCCACGAGTCATGTAAAACTCCTTAAATTTAGCAATGCAGAACTCAAGGGCATTATTGGTCCGTACCATTTTCACTGTGGCTGCATACTGTGTGCTAATCTCCAGAAAAAGAATCTCTATCATCCTCCAACCTCTACCTTGTTCTTCAACAGGAAAACCCTAGCTGCTCTAGAGAAATCATCTACGACAACCAAATAGTATCAGTGTCCCCTCTAGTCTGGGACTCTGCTCGGTCCCTATACGTCCATATGAAGCAGCTGAAATAATGTCTAAGATCCAATAGAGGTGCTAGCCGGAAAAGTGGATCGATGGTGCTTACCCAATTAGCAAGCACCACACCGAATGGTAGCAGCTAGGGAAATATGTGGTATCACCCTCCTGAGGTGATCCAGAGAATAGCCAAGACAAACATGCCATTATAGAACACTCCCGCAACCATATCAAGTAGCTCCTGCAAATGGCTTTTGTCCTAGGCAATAGACGCCATTCTCCTTTATACCTCTGACAACAATCCTCCCGGTAAGCTTGTCCTGAACAATGCATCCGACATCATCGAAAATCACTCTGCAATTGAGATCCTTCGTGATCCTGCTCACAAACATCAAACTAAGTGGAAATTCTGGCACATGCAACACACCAGACAACTGCAAACTAGGGGTCACAGATACCTCCCCCTTACCCCTAACTAGGCTGTATCTGCCATCAGCTACTTGTACAATCCTCCCTGGGGGAACAAACTATAGCAAACGGAAGTAGGTCTGATCACCGCACAGATGCTGTGATGCACCAAAGTCGATCAGCCATCCTACTCCGTGGTGGCTCCTGTAATGCTCCTGGTGCATCAAACTCACACACTCTACCATTGGTGTCAAGTAGGCCACATCCAAGAAAAAGGAGACGAATGTAGAGTCTGTTGTCCATGTTAACTCATCCACAACCAGAGGAACAAGACCGTAGATCTGAATTTCTGTATCAAACACCAATGTTTGGGGAATATACACTCCAAAAATCATCAATAAGGGGAATACGCACCCCAAAATCAAACCATAAATCTAGAAAAAGTCATACCATTGTTCGACGTTGCACCACTACACTGGTAGGAAGGTTCTTAATCTAAACCTCCATTACCACGGTACCAAGAACCTTCTTAGAACTGCCGAAGACAGACCCATGACGTACCGCCCTCTCCCTACTACTGGAAATGACCCGGCAGAGAAAGAAGACAATGAGAAGATGAGGTCGGAACCCCCTGCACGTGCTGCAGTGCACTGGACGAGGACAACGGCCTGACGACGGGGCTAAGCAGCACTGCCTGACCTCGAATGGGGCTGAGTTGGGCAGCACTAACCTAACAGCGAGGCGGCAGCGCGACCTGACAACAGGCGGGACTAGGCTGAGCGGAGCTAGCCCGACAATAGGGCGGTGGCATGACTTGACCCTAAGTGCGACGGCGCTACTGCTGCTGTTGAGCGGCCGGCACGACCACTAGTGTCTGCAATGGCAATGATGGAGGGGTTTGAGGTAGCTGTTAGGGTTTTTTGGAGGCCTTGGGGTTGGGATACCCAGAGCCTCAATCTAGGACCGCTGCTCTGATACCAAGTAGGAGAACGGAATCAGTCAATTTCATTATGGGAGCCCTACACCTCTTTATAAAGAGGAGAGGTATGGGAAAAATAACATGGTCCATAAGAGATTAAAAAAACACTTAGCACTACTACAGCACTACAGAAAAACACCATCATCTAACATTTAGTCTTTTGAGTTTAAAATTTTTGTAAGTAACCTCAAAAATGATTTCACATTTTACTAAGTCACAAATTATTCAATTCAAATCTTTCTGCGACTAAGTACAAAAGACAATTGATTGACCAAAAATGTAGAATTAATCGATCTTGATCGATCAAATATCAAATTGATCAACCAATACATAAAATTAATAGATCATTATGGCTCAAAAAATATTTTCTGAACTCCTTAAATTGACTATTTTACCTATAAATAGGCCTAAACAACAGCCATTTCAAAAGAAAAAGTGCTTCAATTCTCCCTCTTTCATTTCAAAAGGCTCTCATCTTTCACACCCTTTTCAATGCTCATCCTTCAAAGCATGTTACTCCATGCCTTGAGAAAAGCTCAGTTTGCAATTTAAATTTCTTGAGGTTCCATAGGATTTACATTTTATATTATTTTCCTATTTTGATTGGGACTCAGTGTATTGGGATTCCCAAGTTGTTTTGACTTCTCTTAATATGTACAAGAGAAGTGGGTTGCAATAGGTTGTGCCACCCTCAATTAAGTGGTGCAGATAATGGATTAACTAACCTTAGCTTAATCGGGAAAAGCTTACACCGAGAGGCTTAGGTAGTGATTTTTACATAAAAGCATTTCCACTATAAATCAAGGTGTACTCATCTCATTTTTACGGTTTGATTTTTGTGGTTTGAGATTATCATTTTTTCATATTGTACACTATTCACCCCTCTTTAGTGTAGATATTTAGATCCTAAAGGCACTTTCATTTGGTATCAGAATGAGGTTTACACAAAGGACGAAGTCACTCTCATCCGTTGCAATGGCTAAAACCTACGCTGAAGGACAATCCGCGATAAGACCATGTCTCTTTGATGAGATAAATTATGACTTTTAGAAAACTCACATGCAGATCTTTCTGGAATTCATGGACTATGAAGTTTTGGAAGTTGTCATCTCAAAATACATGAGACCATAGAGGAAAGTTGGAGTTGAGATCACTACGGAAGAGAGATAGGTCACCTACAATGCCAAAGCTATGAGCATCATCTTCTGTGGACTCTTAAAGGAAGAATTCAACAGTCTCCACCTACAAAAGTAGCTACGAGATCTGGAACACCCTCAAGGTTACTTATGAGAGAACATCAAAGGAAAAGGAAACTCGTGTCAGTTTACTGACTCAGAAGTACGAGATTTTTCGGATGAAGAAATGTAAAACCAAAGATGTACATGACATTTATAGACATTGTAAACGCATTGAAGAACTTGAATCAAGACATGAAGAATGAAGCACTGATACAGAAGATACTCTGATCTCTAACCAATGATTGGGAAACCAAGACAACGGTGATCCAAAATTCAAAAGACCTCACAAAGCTTCAACTAGATGACCTGATTGGTAGCTTAAGAGGTTCAACTTGAACACATGACGGAAAAAGAAAACGAAGGAAAGAAGAAGAAAGATCTCCCCCTCAAAAGGATTTATATTATCAAGTATAAAGTTGATGAACAGGTAGAAAGGTACAAGGCTAAATTGGTTGCAAAAAGGTTTACGCATAAATATGGGATAGATTACTTGAAGACCTCTATACCAGTGGCAAAGATGAATTCTATTTGAGTTCTCCTTTCCTTAGTAATATAGTTCTCCTAGCCTCTATATCAATTAGATGTTCAAAATGCCTTTTTAATAGGGACCTGAAGGAGGAGGTCTATATGCACATGCCACCAAGATATGAACAAGAAGAGGAGTGCTGCAAGCTCAAGAAGTCTCTCTATAGACTTACATAATCAACAAAAGCATGGTTTGAGAGGTTGAGAATTGGTATGGACGACTAAGGATATAAATAAGGAAATAGTAACCACACATTATTCGTCAAGCATTGTGGAGACAAAGTTGCTCTGCCTCTTGTGGACATGGATGATATGGTCCTTATAGGAAATGTTGACAAAGATATCCAAAATCTCAAGAGAAGATTAGCGAAAAATTTTGAGATTAAGGATCTAAGAAATTTGAAATATTTTCTTGGAATTGAAACTGCTAGAAACAAGAAGAAAATCTTCCTATGTCAAAGGAAGTATGTGTTAGACTTAATGAAAGAAATTAGAGAGTTGGGGTGTAGGCCTATTGCAACTCCAATTGAGGCCAACCACCATCTAAGTTTGAAAAGTGGATGGCAACTCAAAGACTTCCAAAAGCACAGGCATCAAAAAATTGTTGGAAAAGCTATATATTTGATCCTAACTCAGCCTAGCATCACCTACACAGTGAATGTGATGAGTTAATTTATGCATGCACCCACCAATGTTCATCTCAAGGTTGTTGACAGGACCCATAGTTACTTGAAGAAAAATCCGAGTGGAAGACTTCTCTTCACAAAAGTTGAGATTGAATAATATACAAATAGACAGGGCAAGGTCCATTAATGATAAGAGATTAACAACAAGCTACATTGTGTTCTTGGCAGGAAATCTTGTTATTTGTAGAAGCAAAAAGCAAAGGATTTGTGCAAAGTCAAGTGTTGAAGGTAAATATAGAACAATGGCTACAAGGATTACAGCAATGTTGTGCGTGAAGATCATGTTGCAAGATATTAGCATGCCTCCAAGTTTTCCTATGAAACTTTATTGTGATAACAAGGCTACCATAAACCTTACAAGCAACCCAGTTCTCCATGACAGGACTAAGCATGTTGAATTGGACAGACATTTTATGTCGAAGAAAATTGACTCTGGTGAAGTATGTCTTCCATATACACACTCTAATGACCAGTGGCGAATATCTTTACTAAAGGACTTGCTATAATGCAGTTTAAAGAAAATGTTGGCAAGTTAGGCAAGTTTGATAATTTTGCCTAACTTGAGGGGAAATGTTGAGTTGTATTTTTAATCAAGTATTCGGATCTTAGGGCTGATACGTCTAACCCAAGATACTATATATGTAACGTGCCCACCTTTCATTGTTGATTAGTGAAGAAAACCTACCTGACAAGGAGAGCATTGGTGGTTGATCTCCTATGGTTTTTCCCTTCACTGATTTTCACATAAAACAATGTGTCATGTCTTCTATTTTGTGTATGATGATATTTAAGAACAGATATAACCAGCAATATAACCTGAATTGTATACTTAAATATTCCAAAAGGTTGAATTATCAAATATTAAGTTAACGTTATTCCTTTTATATTGTTGTGAAACAGAGGAAACATTTTTCTTATTTTATAAGCAAGTCATACCCCTCTTTACATAGAGAGAGGGTTTAGTATATTAAGGAAACAAAACAACTAAGTTACTAAAAATAATACGAACTAAAATAAGAAAGATAACTAAATTCCTAATTAATTGGATTCTAATTTATTTCCTAACACTCCCCCCAAGTTGGAACATGCAACGTCCAACTTAAAGGAGTCACAATAAACGAGGGCTCCCCCTAATGCAGGTAGCTAGAGGAGCCACAGGAGTGAACAATAGTTGGAGATCGGTAGTAGTTGGAGTAGGTGGCTTATGAATCCGCAATGACTTCTGTCTCGCATAAGGCGCTGGATGCGAGAGAGATCGTGACATGGGTGCCTCTTCTTGTGCGTCCCCACATGAACCTATCCATGCTAGGTTTCTCAAGGGGGTGCATGAGAGCGCTACCCATTCACTTAAGAATGCAGAGCAATATCATGTATTCTTTGCTTCTTTTACACATTCATACATAAAGACAAGACAAAAAAAAAAAGGATTCTAGAGGGGCACACCAATAAAAGCCTCAAAAACAAACTTCTCTTCAAAACAAAGACATCTAATCCTAAAAGAAACCTAAAACTTAGAGGACAGCAAGCCACCTAAGGTGGTGGCGACTTGGTTGGATGCAGAAGGTGGTAATGTCGCAATGAAGCAATTTCAGAGGAAAGATGCACGACTTGGGAGAGGAGAAGGCCTCTACGATGGCTCACTAAAGGCCGGCAACGCCATCGGAGGGCTCTCCCCTCTCTAAGGTTTCTCCCTTCTTAGAACTAACCTTCAAAGATCGGTAACTTTAATACCATGTTGTGAAATAGAGGAAATGTTTTTCTTATTGAAATAAGGAAGCCATACCCCTCTTTATAAAGAGAAAGGGTTTGGTATAATAAGGAAACATAATAATTAAATTACTAAATATAACACGGACTAAAATAAAAAAGATAACCAAATTCCTAACAAATTGGATCATAATTTATTCCCTTTAATATATATATATATATATATATATATATATATATATGTTCATTTGAAAAAGGTAAAGAAGAGAAAATTAGTGGTTAAGAATTTGAGAATTAAATGGTGGAATCTTTTTTTTCTTTGAAAAAGGAAAAGGTAGTTATCCAGGGTAATAACTACCCAAATATATTAAATAGAGAATCAACAGCCTCTGCCAAAACAAAGGGCAAACCCCAAGGTCCCCCACTCACAAGGACCCACTCCAAAGATTAAACAAAGTAACAGACTCCACAAAATTCTCCACATAAGGCCTCTGGCCTCAGAAGACCATAGCATTCCTGCCCAACCATATGCCCCATAACACCGCCAACAGCCTGGCCCTCTCCTTTTTCATACGGAAGACATTCTGTCCAACATCACCCCCTCCACCTCTGAAACTGTGCCAAAACCCATCAAAAGACCGGCATTTCCACCACCCTGCTCCCACCCGGCTCCATATCTGTACCACAAACGGGCAGGTGAAAAAAAGGTGGTCAATCTCTTCCTCCTCACCTCCACACAAAGGGCAAACCTTACTCTCTCCAGGAGCCCACTTCGCCCTCCAAACCTTGGTCACAAGTCTCTTCCTCCTAAGCAGCCAAACAAAAATCTTGACTTTCAATGGACACACGGCCTTCCAAATCTGTCTGCAATCCCTTACCAGATCCAAGTCACCTGTGGAGTCTCCGCTGAACAATCTTTTGTAGGCACCCCCCATCGAGAAATCACCTTCCTCCCAGCCAAACATATCAATACCGGAAGCCAACTGCAGCCCTTCCAACTCTTCAAGCAATCTCTGGAATCATGAGTTCTCGCCTCTGAAAGATTCCCTGCAAAGCACGGGCACCACCCACCTTCCCACACCTCAGCCACTGACGCCTCTTTGTTTTAGGACAAAGCAAACAATCTTGGAAATCTTCTAGCAAGCACACCTTGCCCGGTCCAATCATCCTGCCAGAACCTGAAAATCTCCCCCGTTCCCACCACTGGTATAAAACAATTCTGCACCATAGGAGCCACCACCGACAAACCTTTCAAGAAGTGATAAGCATCCCTCGGTGGAGATATCAGGAGATCCCAACGCATCGGGCCACCATAAGCCGTCCCGAACACCTTTCCCACCAAATCCTCCCTACACTCCAAGTGACTCCCCACCCACTTCACCAACAGGCTGTCATTAGACCTCCCCAGGTCCATCACCCCAAGCCCCCCCTCCTCCACCGGTCTGCAAACCTCCTCCCATGCTACCAACCTAGCACTAAGTCCACTCATCCCCTGGTTGGACCAGAAGAAACTCCTCATAAGCCTCTCTATCCTCAAGACAACATGCCGGGGCATCTTCAGGACATAAGTGAAATACGACGGCGTCGTCGCCAGAACCGCCTTGAGCAAGACCAACCTTCCACCCATCAACAAAAGCCTGGACGCCCACCCTGCCAACCTCCCCTCCAGTCTCTCCACCAGGGGAGCCCAATCTTTCACCAGAATCCTACCATCCATCAACGGTAAACCCAAGTATTTGATCGGAAGCTTCACCTGCTCTGTGCCAAGACCCAAGCTACACCCCCTCGCCTCCGCCTCAGTCAAATTGAAGGGGACAAATTCTGATTTAGACAAGTTAATCTGCAGACCCGAGGCCTCACCAAACAAGAAGAGTAAAATCCGCATTCTCCTGACTTCCGCTTCCCCACCTTCAATGAAAAAAATCGTATCATCCGCATACTGTAGTAACGGAATACTCATCCCATCTCCCAAAGAGAAATCCCTCACCAAGTTCCTGTCACACGACCTCTTAGCCGCCCTCGCAAGTGCATCTGCTGTAATAACAAAGAGCATCAGAGCCAAAGGACACCCCTTCCTCACCCCCCTTCTCGGCTAAATCCAACCCCCTGCCGAGTTTCCATTGATAAGTACTGAGAAAGATGTCGTGGTGACACATCTCTTCATCCAGTCAATCCACACCGGCAGGAAACCCTTCTTCACCAAGGACGCCCAAAGAAACGACCACTGAACCGAGTCATAAGCCTTGCTGAAATCAACTTTCCACAAGAAAACCTTCTTCCTACTCTTCCAGAACGACAGGATCTCCGAGGCCAACACAAATCCTTCCAAAATATTTCTGCCGGGGACAAAAGCCGTCTGCACCGGGTCTACAATCCCAGCCAGGGCCCTCCTGAACCTATTTGCCAGGAGCTTCGCCACAATCAGGTAAATAGCATTCGAGAGGGCTATCGGTCTGTACTCCTGGATCTCCTCAGCACCCTTCTTCTTTGACAACAGGAACATGTAGAACTTGTTCAATCTGTTGAAGCCTGAATTTCCACCTCTAAACTCATGCAAGACCTGCAACACATCCTCCTTCACCACCGGCTAGAACTCCTTAAAAAAGGCAACCAGAAAATCATCCGGACCAGAACAACCATCAGCGTTCAGCCCCCAGATTGCCTTGTGAACCTCATCCTCCTCAAATGGACCCGTCAAGAAACCGGCTTCTGCATCCCTAATCCGCGGCACCTTGGACCCCAACCATCTCTACCTTCCCCCACGTCTTCTCCCGGTAAACTCTCTGAAGTACCTCGTAGCTACCCCCCCCCCTCACCGCCTCTCTTCCCACAAACTCCTTCCCATCCACCACCAACCTATCGATCCAGTTCCTCCTCCTCCTTCCTAATGCAACCATATGAAAAAATCAAGTGTTAGAATCGCCTTCCTTGAGCCACCTCTGCCTGGATCTCACCTTCCACTCCATCTCCACCTTCCAGTCTTCCTCTTGTATCACCTGTAACTGCCTCACTCTACTTACCCTGTCAACGTCAGAAAGGAGACCAACATCCTCCACCACATCCAGCCATGCAATCTCACTGAGAGCTTCATCTCTCCTCCTCCCACGCTCCTCCCTAATCTACTTCTTATGGACCTTGAGGAAGGATCTCAAATCCCGCAGTTTAGCTTCCAATCTGACAGCCACCGAGCCATCCACATGAACCGACCTCCACCGCTCCTCTACTAGCCCCCTGAACCCCTCTTCGAGGATCCATGCCCAGTTGAACTTAAAATACGTACCATGTCTCCAGTCCTCATTCGTCACCCACAACAAGGGAGTGATCCGAAAACGGCCGCTCCAGGGGTCTAACCTCCGCCATAGGGAACAACTCTACCAACATCGTCGAGACGAAAAATCTATCAATCAGGGACTGCTGTCCTCCAGAGCTCCTCCAGGTCAAGTGATAGGACGAGGGTGGCATGTCAACCAACCCCTGCATCGCAACAAATCCCGCAAAAGCCTCAGAACCTTGGTCCACCCCCCACGGCCATCCGGTCTATCCTCTGCCAACAAAGTGACATTAAAGTCACCACCTATCAACCATGGTATCCCCTAAAATGCTGCCCCAACCTGGCCCAAATCCTCCCACAAGGCGTGCCTCCTCCAACCGTCCGTCGGGCCATAAACCAAGGAGAAGAGCAAACACGTATTGTCCCGACACCTCTGTAACCTGACAGTGACAACATGGGACCCAACCAACAAGTCCAGCCATTGATTTAAATGCCGCCGGCATGCCGTCGGCAAAGCCATTTCTAGAAGGGGGTCGTGCCGACATGAACATGTTGATTTACAGGTGTGCCACCGGCATGCCGATGAATTTCGCCGGCATGCCGACGATTTCGCCGGCATGCCGATCGGCGCTGCGAGCGGTTTGAAATGCAAGTGCTGGAGATTCGGAGAGGCTGAAATCTGAAATAGGGGGGCTTAGTCAAGGGCTGAAATTCGAAAATTGGGAGATTGTCACACACTCAAACAGAGCGGTTTGAATGCAGGAGTGGGAGATTCGAAACTGGGAATGTGAGGGGGTTGAAATGACACACACATGATGATTAGCTCAACTAGAGACACTCAAGCTTTCCAAGTAGACACACACACACTTCATTTTGAGTATTTATGTGATTTTCTATTTCATTTTGAGTATTTATGTGATTTTTTATTTCATTTTGAGTATTTATGTGATTTTCTGTCGGCATGTTATCGGCATGCCCTCGGCATGCCCATCAGCATGGCCATCGAAAAATGGGCATTTCCACGACATGCCTTTGGCATGTCCATGAAATGTACACTTAAAATTTTGTCGACACGGCATCGAAATCGGCATTTCGAACCTTGAGTCCAGCAAGGAGAAAGCATCATCCTTCCACCTCACAACAATTCCACCCGCACTTTCAACCGCAGCCAGGGCCAAGAACTCCCCAAAACCGCTTCCCCCCACCTCCCTCCACAGCCTCCTGTCACAGCTCCCCCATTTCATCTCCTGGAGAAATACCACATCAGGACCCCACCTCTGAATATACCCACGCAGAGCCGCCTGCCTCGAGGGGTCATTCAATCCCCTCACATTCCACGACAGGACCTTACTCATGGATAACCCCGGAAAACTCCTTGCATCGAATGCCTGAACCCCATCTCCGCAGCCACCTTATTCACCTCTCCCTCCTCCATCACCACAAACTGACCAGGCGACCCCCCCGCACCATCGCCCCCCGGTCCACCCTGCCCCACAGCCTCCACCCTGTCCGCAACAAGCGTCTGCCCCCTGCAAAACAACCCCCTCCATAGGCCACACTTCTGCCGCATCAGCCCCTCGCACCTTCACCACGTCCTCCATCGCCCCAGCACCTCCACTAGCTCCCACCACCCACTGCCCATCCTCGACAACAGAAGCCCCCATCACAGCCCTCGCCTTGCCTCCGCCCCTACCAAGCTCACCGTCGACGCCTCGCCCTACCCTCCGGTAGGCGAAGCGACGCCCAGCTCCAACAACCTCCAACACTGGCCCTCCCCAACCTCGCTCCCAGTCGGAGCTGTCGCAGCGCGCCCCCTCCGATAGGACCACCGCGGTTTGTAAGTAAGCCGCTGTGGTACAGGCATCCTCAATGTCCACTTCCGCGCGTGCCCCACCCCGCCAACCGCACCGCACCCCGCTGCCTAGTCCAACCTATCAAGGACGCGTCACGGGTTTCCAATCGCAGCCCCTAGACCACTGTCTCCACGGGACAGAAGCTTCGGATCTACTCACGAGGTGGGGCTCGAACCAACAACCCCATCGAAGCCACCGTTTCTCGCATTCGGGTCCAACCCACCCGACCCAGGTCCGTCACGACCACACTCCACAAAACCCAAAGCCACCTCAGCAAAGTCTTCCACCCTCCGCGCCGCAGACTCCTCCACTACCTCCCCTGCAAGACCCGCACCAACCTCCAAGACCCTCGCCCTCTCACCTGCCTCAGATCGCACCGCGGGGATCGCAACCACCGCGCCATCCTCGCCACGACCTTTGGGCTTCCAAAAAGCAGCCCGCCCCTCATCCGCTCACCCGCTACCTCCGCCCCCAGGCACCGCCGCCGCACTGCCAACCACCGCCTCAGCGAAGGATCTAGGCCACACTAACCAGCCAGGAAGAGCTCCCCCATCTGAGGACCACCCTCTCCGTAAGCTGTCTCCCCGGTTTCATCTCCACCCACACCCCAAATCGCGACAGGTCCACCGACCTCAGACCCAAGTCTTCGCAGCTCCGGAGCCCCGCAAACAGGGCAACCACTACTACCACCACCTCCACCGTTCGGAGGAAGAGGGGGACCCCCTCAATCAGCACCTTCTGCCTCGCGCCAGTCGGTGGTCGCTCCTCCAAAGTGCCATCCAACCTCACCGGCCATCGGCACCTCACCACGCCCCGACCGCACTGCAATACCATGAAAGCCAGGTGTCGCAGCTCTTCCTGACCAAGTCCCAGCAGCACCAAGCATCCGCTCCTGAGGGAAGCCACCCCAAAGGACCCCCAGCCAATCCCCAAGAAAGCCGCGGCCGCCCTTCTCAAAGCCCCCACATCCACCTCCCCCTCTAGCACCACCGCCACCATAGCCAACGCCAACCTCCCCTCCGACGTCCCAATCTCCTCTGACCACGGCGCCTCAACCTCCACGAGAGGCGCCCCCTCCGAGGGGGTGGAAGCGTCCCCGCCCTCCTCGGAGAAACCCCGCCGCCCAGCCCACGGAGCCCGCAGCCCGACCGCCGATGACCCAAACCACCACAACGCAGGCATCTCACTGGCTCCCTGCAGCCCGCTGCCACATGCCCCCTCCCGAGGCATTTGAAACATCTCACCGATTCCACTCCCCTCCGCGACCTCCTCACCACCGTCCAGCCAAAGCCGACTCTCCCCCCCCCCCCCATTCGCCTCTAGCCTCGTGCCCCCCTCTCGCTTCCCCTTCCAGTCCCCTCACTCATGTTTTTCCTCAACTTTTGACAATTCTTAAACTATTCTAAATGGTGGAATCTTAAGAAAGAGCAAGTGAGATTTAAAGAGAAGATGATGCAACAAAAAACTTGGGATCATGATGGTAGTGCTAATGAAATGTGGTTAAATATGGCAAACTATATTAGGAAGGTGGCAAAGGAGATGTTAGACGTGTCTAAAGGTGGTGTTCCAGGATAAAAGGAGGCTTGGTGGTAGAATGAGGAAGTGAAGGAAAAGCTTAAAATTAAAAGAGCCTGCTTTAAAGTCTTATATGTAGAAAAGATCGATGAAAATATGGAAAACTACAAAAGAGCAAAAAAAGAAGTAAAGAAAATAGTTAGTAAAGCAAAAGCAAAAGCTTGAGAGCATTTTTATAAGAAACTTGATTCTAAAGAAGGTGACAAAGATATCTTAAAGTTAGCTAAAACAAAAGAGCGGAAAGCAAAGGACCTTACACATGTAAGATGCATCAAGGATGAAGAAGGAAGGGTGCTTATAGCTAGTGAGGGTATAAAGATAAGATAGAAAAGATATTTTCATAAGCTTTTTAATAAAAAATAAAAGAATGATATCATCTTAGGAGAGTTAGCCAACTCAAAAGATTATGTGAATCGGGCAAGTTATCGAAGGATACAAAAGAAAGAAGTAAAGGAGGCTTTGAAGATGATAAAAAGTGATAGGGTTGTTGGGCCTGATGATATTCCTATAGACATTTGGAGAATGATGGAAGAACATGGTATAACTTGGCTCACAAATTTATTTAATACTGTTTGAAGAGGTAAGAAGATGCCAAAGGAATGGAGGAAAAGTTTCGTGGTACCTTTATACAAGAACAAGGGTGACATACAAGATTGTTCCAACTATAGAGGTATTAAGTTGATGAGTCATACCATGAATCTTTGGAAAAGAATAATTGAAAGAAGAGTGAGGTAAGTCTCTGTGATAACTGAAAATCAGTTTGGCTATATACCAGGCCGGTCTACTATTGAGGCAATGCATCTCTTGAGACGTATGATAGAGACATACAAAGTCCAGAATAAGGATTTACATATGATTTTTATTGATTTGGAGAAGGCCTATGATTCTGTCCCAAGAGATATCTTATGGAGAATTTTGAAGAAGAGACAAGTGACAGTTTTATATATCAACCTCATAAAGGATATGTACTATGAAGCAGCAGCTTGTGTAAAGATTAAGGATGATTTAACGGACTACTTTGATATCACCATTGGTCTGCATCAAGGATCGACTTTAAGCCCTTATCTTTTTTCCTTGGTCATAGATGAGTTGACAAAGCATATCCAAACTGAGGTGCCATGGTGTATGCTTTTTGCTGATAATATTGTGTTGATTAATGAGACAAGAGATGGAGTGAACAGAAAACTTAAGCTTTGGAGAGAAGCCCTGGAAGATAAAGGATTATGCATAAGTAAGACAAAGACTGAGTATATGGAATGCAAGTTTAGTAGTAAAGGGAACAATAAAGGGATTGATGTAAAAATTAGAGAATAGTGTATACCAATGAAAGATGCTTTTAAATATTTGGGATCTATTTTCCAACAAGATGATGGAATTGATGGAGATGTTATACATAGAATGAATGCAGGGTGATTGAAATGGAGGGGTGCATCTGATGTTTTCTGTGATAAGAGGGTTCCTTTAAAAGTCAAAGGAAAATGCTATCGAGTTGTAGTAAGACCAACCATGTTGTACGGTTTTAAATGCCGAACTATCAACTATAGGCATGTACAAAAGATATCTGTGACAGAAATGAAGATGTTAAGATGGATGTGTGGTCATACAAGAAATGATCGTATTTCAAATGAAATTATTAGAAAAAAGGTTAGGATGGCACCTTAGAGAATAAAATGAAAGAGGCACATCTAAAGTGGTTTAGACATTTACAAAGAAGGCCACTAGATGCTTCAGTTAGGAGATGTGAGAAGTTGGAGGCTGAACCCACTAAGAGGAGACGAGGAAGACCAAACAAGTGTTGGAAGGAAACTGTTAAGCATGACCTCAATTACTTTAATTTAAATTCTAAAGTAGTTGAAAATCGATCTATATGGAGGCAAAGAATCCATATAACCGACCCCACTTAATGTGAAAAAATACTTTGTTGTTGTTGTTGTCTGTGTGTGTGTGTGTGTGTATAATGGATAATAAACTGGTTAGATATCAAATATCTACACTGATTTAGTGAATATGAAACCATATGACCGTTGCAAGTTTTGACACTACATATAAGTATCCATCACAAAAGTAAAGGATGCTAAGGTCGAAGAGAAAGTTCATTTGAGCATTTACTACCACAATTCTAGTGACTTCGGGAGTTTTTCTTTACAAGAGACCCTTACAGAAAATGGGAAAGTTGGACAAAGGACAATAGATCTCCATATAAGAAAATTACCGTAGAAGTTTTGGAGAGGCTTTCACAACACGCTCCTCCTCTGATGCTTTTTTTGGTAGTGGTGCAAACCCACCAAAGAGATTCCAAAACTCTCCAGCTTCAGCACCAGCCATCAACTTCCCATCCTCTTGTAAAAATCAAAAAAATCAATTTTCCGCATCTCGAATGAGATTATCAGTGAAGTAGGATTAAAACTCACCAACAGCAGCTATTTCACATTTTCCGTCATGGTATGTTTCCTTGAGGTGCTGAACAACCTCCAGAGCTTTAGCTCTTTCTTGAATAGAAGAATTTGATCCATTGAATTGGAATATTTTAGACTTGGTGTCCAGAATGAAAACATAGTCATGATTAAGCGATGAGCGTGAAAAAGGAACCTGGGAGAAGGAACAGTTCAAAAATGCTAACAAAGAGAGTGACCTCTGTAATTTTTTTTTATGGCATTTTCACAAAATATTAACCTCTTTCACATGGACAAAATATTTGCCTTTGCACACATACAAACGAGTTTCATGCTCTTGTCCAGTTGCTTCACTACCTTGCTGAGGTATGATACAAGGCTTGAAATAAGATAAGAACCTTGCCGTTTCATTCCCCTGCACTTCACGATACTGAACAGCACGTCCTCCGAGAGCTGCATCCAATTCCACAGTCCTGATTGCAGCAGCATTGGCTTCATCCTGCTTGTTTGGCAAACAGTATCCTGCTGAGGCTAGCATACTATATTGAAAAGTTCTCGCAACAAGATCATTCATCACAACTTTGCCAAGAACTAACCTGACTTACATCTTCACCAAGCCAATAATGAATATCATGGCGAAGTTGCCCACTTCGTACACCAGTCGTCTGCATAAAGAAGTACATCATACAAATGATGAGTTTTCCATAATGAACAAAAACAGGTCGCAAACCGAACACTTTTAAGTGAAATTCTGAAGAAATTCCAGATATTCAATGGTGACAAACACCTATAACAAACAAAATACTATTTATTTTCATAACAAAAATCATAACACTACATTCTGGTAGGAGCATTATGGATATAATAACATGATAGTGATCCATATGATTAACAGCAGACACGGACAAAAACACATAAATGCTTTCGGAAATCAACCATCATTTTTTTCTTTTGAAGGTAGCAGACCATCATTTTTTCTTGAACAATTCAGTAAATAAAATTTAAAATATGTAATCATCTACCAACTAACCTCCAATAGCCGATTGATAACAAAACTAATATGTATTTCTTTTTTTAAAATAAAAAAACCAATATATATTTATAGCTTTGGGCATAATTCAAAACCATACCAATGATTTGGTCCATCTTTACGAAGTGCAACTAGCACATAGATCTAAGAACCCTAGGTGAGGATCTATATGGCCTGCTATTGATGGAATGGCTTTTGACTTCATATTGTTGAGGTCTGTCAGGACTAGGATATAACACTGCATCTGTGTCTCTAGATGTAATCATGTATCGATGCTTTCGAAATCAAAGAAAATGCAACACCAGGGAGCTTCTAGGTACTTGGTATCTGATGGATGTAGCCTCTCACACATAGAACCATGTAAATCTCATCTTATTGTTTCACTCATTGGTTCTTAGTGGTCCATTAGAAATAGTATCAGCACATGTACAAGAAAAGTGTACCTTAAGTAACAATAATTTGGCTGCACAATCTTTTTCTCTAGGAATATTTACTTGATGCAGTATATAATAAGTGGTGGAAATGTTGAGGCAACACCCATCTACAAATCCAACAGACTAAATGAAAAAGGAAGATGCAAGTTTCAAAAACAAAAATAAATGGCTGAAGTAAAAAAAGCTGGAATATTATAGAACATGGAGTAAGCTTAGAAGCAAAGATGAGATGGTGAAAAAGAGAAAATTTGCAAGAGAGGAATATTTGTTACCTTCAAAATAAGATACGCATCCCCTGTAAAGAATTTCCCATAGGATGACTTGGGCAGAGATACTGGACGTCGTTTTTCAATACGCCAAATTTCAATTCCACTACTTGTAGTCAAGGATTATGAAATAGGGAAAACATGCTACATGAAAGCACAAACAATATCTACCTCTCAACCCTACTCCATATGAATATAATAGGACCTTTAATGCATCCACGGGTAATTCCTTATTTGAGAAACAATCATGGGAAAGGTGCATGACTATGTGAAAATGAAAAGGATCTAATCTTCAATTCAACGCATTCATACAGGCAGAGGCATACATGCAAAAGCTAGCTAGAAAGATCAACAAGCAGAGCTGGATGACTGTAACATTTCTATGCAATATGGGCTTTGGACTTTAATTGAGATTGTTATAGTAAACAATGTCTAAAGAAGGAGCAAGCAATCCGCAGTAATCAGAAGTTTTCTTGACACTTTATGTAGATATTGTGTGGCCACAACATTTTGAAGGCTTAGACTGTAAAGCACTTTTTGGGAGGAACAAAGGATTCGATCACCGTTTTTACGTTTGAAACTAACACAAAGCAAATATAATATTTATCTATAAATGAGCACTCAAGCAGAAATCCAAAGAAATAGGAACTTGTTTACCTTAAAAAACAAAAGGTGAACGAGGATCAGTATTTATTATAGCACCTTACTGGAGAGAATCAGAAGACGTATAACATGAATAGATCGTAAATCCTGATATCTTGATTTTTCTTCTTTTTCTTCAAAAAAATGGCAGGAAAACGGAATTTCAGTAGTAACTACAAAGGCCCTGATAAAATTCGGCCAAAAACAAAAGTCATTGCTGGGCACAATGAATCAAATTTTATTGGAATCGTTAAACGGGGTGGTAAATTATTGTGTTGATACATTCGAATAACTAAGTGTTTCATAAAACAACTCAGTTGGAATTAGAAAAGGATCCGATGACACGTATCTGCTGGCAATAGTTTCAAGATGCAACAATCAGAATCATCCACAATTTGATTCTGAGCAGAAGTGCGGAAGGCAGAAAAGCTAGAAACTAATTTTTGCCCACATTTCACAAGGATACGGCTTTTGCCCAGCTCCATTGAATGCAGAATCCAATTCCCTCATAGCAGACATACTCCTTGGAAGTGGAGGCCTTGGCAGGTGACCCCCTGTTGTTCTCGGTTTGGTTACCGAGGAAGGGTAGACCTGCATGGATCAACCCCATCCCCCCCTTTGTTAAATCCCATATTACCACAAAGTGGACAAATGACCATAGCATAAACTATAAGATTTCAAAAATTGCTGGAGAAATCCATGCTCCAAAACAATGCACATATGCTAACAATAAAAGCAAAGAGAAACAACTGAACCAAATCGAGGGGGACAATATGAGCATTGAGAAAGCATCATTTGTTACCAAGGCTTATATTGAAAGTAGATATTAGGTTCAATCAAGAAACAACCAACCAACAACAATCAAACTCAACATCCAAGCACGACTAGAGTGAAAGAAATCGAATGGCATTCGTGTGAGATCTTATACTGAAGCATATTTCTGATAGCATATCGTTCACATTAACTCCTCCTCCATGAAGACGATGACTACCCATTGGTTGGACTAAGTTACTGCAACTCCAAATCTCAGCCCAGTGATAACACAAAACTCATATTGAATCACACCATGGATGAGCCCAATAATTAAACCTCAAAGCAAACCTTATCACCAACCTCTCTCCACAACATAAATACTGACACACATAAAATCGAATTCCATCGTAAAACAGGTCAGAACCACCTCCATGCACCTCATACCTTACCAAGCATCGGTTGTTTATTCATCTCAACTCCTCCAAAGGCCCAAACCGAAGGAGGAAAGAAAGGAAGAGAAGAAGGAGAACTGTGGGGACAGCAAAAGAAGCCAATCGCAACCCTGAAGGTCAAAAGAACAGAAGCTTACAACCATAGACAAGAATTCCAGCCCACAAATTAAACAGCATGGCACATCAAAGATGGCATCTTGGCAATGACCCACGGATTAAATAACGCCGAAATTCCACAAAAGCCAATTAAAAACCTCACCTTTGGCCGGTCCTCATCTCTGACTTCAGACCCATCCCAACGACATCCTCTCTAATATAATAATAACAGACCAACCTTTTCGTTTCCCAGCGAAGACCACGGAAGCACATCAACATAGATCACCAAAAACCAACTTCTATGCACGAGGCGTGCTTACCACTAAGGAGGGATCAGGGGGACTCTAATGCCAACATGGCCAGTTACCCATTTTGTTTTTTCACGGAACAGGACGAGAAAAGAGACGACTTTGAGTGGAAAATCGACGAAATCGGCGGGGAAAAGCAAGTGGGCGGATCCGAAGTGGGAAAAAGATTCGAACTTTACCGAGTGTGGATGGATCTAAGGTAATATCTGATGTTGGGTCGTGGGTGGCACCTCGGGAGGAGTGGGAAGGCGGTAAGAGAGCGCGAGAGAGCAGAAGTCGTGGTCAGGTGGTGGCGCTGGTGGTCGTTGTGCGAAGGACAGCGAGGTACGTTGCACCGCGGGAATGACCTAAGAGAGACTTTTGCTCCCACTACCCGTTGTGTTTGCCCAAGGTCAAGTATGCAAGTTTACGCACAGATAAAGATCCAGGCATAAATAAGAAGAAAGGAAGAGAGGAATTCATGAACGTGCACGCCAATTTGATTACTTTGTTGGAAAAGATGTTCTTGTTAAATGTAATCACACGTAATTGCTTGAATCAAGGAAGATGTATCATTTGACAGCATGTGCCAACCAATGAAATCTTATTCAACAATTGTTCACAATTGATGCTCAAGGCAAAACATAAGAATTATCCGAATCCTCGTGTTTGCTAGGCTAAGCTCTATAGTAATTAGAGAGTTGGCTAAATCCCAATTTTAGGTTGAACCTAGCTTCCATCTTCATGCATTAGTCTAAATCTCACCTTGAGATAGGTCTAACTATTTCCTACTTTAGATCTAGTTCCAGACCAAACCCAATTATTGTAGGATCTTGGATGTGAATTTGACTTCTTAGGAAGTAGGCAAAGCCCAATCCTTGTCAACACTAACATTAAAGTTGATTTTATACACTTCGTTTGTATCGAAGTGTATAAGTGATACAATGTATGCAGCTCAAATGTTATCACACTCATGTATGGTATTAATACATATTTTGTAGCAACAATGCTCTTTCTTAATCTTGTCACCAGCAAATGGGACAAATACCCATGAACATCATCCTCCTTCCCCTCCTCTTTCATGGACTAGTAATCTTTCACCGCTCAAACCAACACTTTCTAAATAGATGTACACCAATGTAGTCCTTCTATATTGTTCCTAACTCCTCCGTAACATCTTTCTCAGAAATTCCCCAACCATTAGCATGTATGTACTTGACATTATTTTAGTTCATCTATTAATTTGTACAAGGAATGCATGCAACTATAGGTGTAAAAGTATTTATAATGGTTGGGTCATAAACTTATGATTATAGTACAAACGGAACAAACGAGCTACAGAATCCTACTTGGATGATCTGTTACATCCAACATGCAAACGTTGCATGGCAAGTACTTTCCAGAGAATAAATAAAATGTTATCACTTATCACAGATAATTTAAGAATGTAGGTGCAACTATATGCTTGCTCCAAAAAGGGTGACAAGCGAATGTATGATTATTTATCAACTTATGAAGATAGCTAGACATGAAAGTGACCATTTTTAAATAATCTACAAATTTTAACACCATTTCCATCTGGGCATTCTCAAATACAATCATTTCTTTTCCTTGAATACGTTAAAATCCAACTTTAATCTTTCTGATTATATAATAAGCCTGATCCAATCAATCATCTACGTCTTATTAACTGGATTTCAAACTCGTTCCCTTGTCTCGAAGAAGGAAGCGATGGAGTTGAAAAGAAATATTAGGAGTGCCTTATAAGTTAACTTCACTCCTATTTCATACAACTCGAGGGATGGGACAAAATTAACGAAGAGCATATGCGTTGGTATAGTTTAAGGAGATGGGGCGGTGGTGTGTCGGCGTTGTCCTCTCTGGATTTCCGTTACGGGTCCCGAGGGGTGACGTGGCGATGGCGTGGACCGGTGCGTGCGTTTGTTGGCGCAGGTGACTCATGCAGCAGTTTTCTTTTGAGCAACTTACTCTTTGCTCCTTAAACTTGTGAAAATCTGTAGATGGTCCCTGTACTATAACAAAATCTTTAATTGGCCCAAAGAGAATTCTAGAGCGGCTCTCTACAACAATCCCGTCGATTTGCTTCACCCAAATTTGACGTATTAGATCTTTAATTTATCTTACCATATCTCCAATTATTGGTCAATGAGCTTACCATTCGGAGTTGTTATTTTAACTCAAAGTTGTACTATCCTGGCAGGTAATTATGGAAAATGCAAGAAAGGCTAAATATATAGCCTGCAGGTTCAAGGAACCCTTTAATTAGTTTATTCCACAGTCCAGATTCGTGCTATTTCCTTCACAAAAATCACGAAGGATCTGGTTGTTCTTCCCTGGAGCTTGTATTAATGTTTAATTGCATTTTGCAGTTTTCCATAAAGAGACCCATAATTCTGTGGGCGCATGATGCTATTTAACCCTATTTTTAGGTGAAGGGAATGGTTGCAGACACGTCCGGAGGCGGAATAAATTTGACGTGGAATATTTGAAGAGTATTGATGATCTTGTGGAACCAAATAGATAACTAACTTATTATACGATAACTAATCTGCTCGCCTTTAGAATAGATGAAAAAAAAGAGAAAAAATCAAATGGTGGTCTCACACACACAACACATCCTACGTGACAAATAGCTAGCATATTTTCAAACGGTGAAAGATGATTATCGGACGAAATATTACAAAGCATGCATGGCTTTGACTCTCCTGCAAATATTTAAATGTGTCGAGAATGTGATGTCAAAAATTTACTATAAATAGTGATATAAGGTCATTAAAATATACACAATTTTATATACAGCATCCTATATGAAATATAATATGATATGAAACATGTCATATCATGTTAATGTAACACTTATGTGATACTGATATGTCTTACCTAACGTGACTTATTCTTACAGGAGGAAAGATATGGTGCATGACGTGGCAAATACATCCTTGTGAAACATGAGATGGCATGAAACATGTCATGTCATGTTGATGTGATGCTTACAAGACGCTAACATGTCATGGCTAACGTGGACTGTTTCTACAAGAGGGATGATATGGTATATGACGTGGCAGATGACGTGACGGACATGACACACGATATGGCACCAGCATGGCACACGATTATGTACCCTAAAACTTTTGCTTCTAATATGGCATAAGTCCATTGAGTAGCGAAGAATCATCGAGGATAGAGAAGACTGAGGGATAGTTACTAGCCCTGGGAAAGGTGATGAAAGTCTTTGTTTGTGAATTCAGTGCCCATTGTAGGAAAGGGTGAAAGGCAAGATGCAAAGTGATACTTTAAGGACTATATCCAACATAGTTTTAGAGATTTTTGAATATTTAGCCGGAAATAGTCTAGGATTTAAAAGTGTAGACTTTTATGTTTTCTTGATTTCTTTTAACAAAAAGTAAACATTAGATGGCAAAAAAGTGGAAGCCGAAAATTAAGAAAAATAAAATCATCAAACTACTAAAATTTTCATTGTTCTCAATCATGTAATAAGAAGAGGATGACCCTTTTCATTCCCTTCAAAAGGGCGACGTGCCGAGCTGGAAAGATTCCACCCAAGAATAAATCGGTGGATAGTCTCACCTTCCAAGTGCACTAGACTTCAAGAATGAAGTAACAAAATAGTGAACAAAGGCCACATGTATCCGAGGAGCATATATCAAATTAATTATGGAGTGAGAATTTAGTAAGGACTAGATATCATGCAATATGGAGGCTAAACACCTAAGGGCTAGGTTACTTGCCTATTTAACCCTCATTTTTTAGGGTTAACTCTCGTTTACTTGCCTACTTAAACCTCTAGTTGAAATCTTAGGTTTTGCCCATCGAAACCCATGTTATGCTAACACTAGTTAAGAGGATTGTTAAGGAAAACATGGATTTTATATACTCTTTAACATGTCTTTGACACTTGTTTCAAGTAACGAAAAACTGGTGTTAACCCACATCAACAAAGTATAGAGAAATAAGGGTCAACCTTAGTTGTACTTTGTAAAACCCGAGTTCCCTAATCGCCCATGTAAACTAGACCTAAGGGTGCACACGAATCAAAGTAGATATGATTTTATTAAATTCAATCCTCTCATTTTTGTTTTGAGATTTTTGCAATCCAATTTAATCCAACTAAAGGTATCCATACAATTTCATATTAATTCAGATTGGATCATATTATCCTACTTTTATTATGGTAAATGATTTTGTATATATTTTCCTATTAGCTAATACAAGGTTTCAAATAACAAGATTCTAAAATTGAAATTTAATGTTTATTATTTTTTCTACTAGTACAATGCAAATAAACGGACTAAGGTGAATGACCAAGTCATTGGTAGTGTACATACGCAATGATTATTGATTTTGATGATAACAAAATATTTATAGATTAGCATTGCATTTGAAGATTAAGTATTTCATATTTCCCATTGGATGAAGCTTGATGGATTAGAAGCCCAAGCTCAAGTTCCATGAAAGGATGAAGGAGCTCTTAAAGAAAAGCATCAAGGAGCATTGGATGAGGGCTTAAAGAGAAAGAGCTTAAGATTAGATTTTATGTGTTGTATTTGATGTAATTTTATTTGTATCTTCTCTTTCCTTAAATAGTTGTAAAAGAGTCCTAAAATAAAGTTAAACACCCTACTTAGTTGTTGGAACACCTAGGGAACCTAACCTACTCTTAAAAGGCTTCAAATCAACCTAACTTACTTATAAGGCGTCGTCCAATTCATCTGTGTGCTGATCAATAGTATTGTAGCCAATCGACTGATTGAGTCACCCTCAAACCAATCCCTTAGTGACACGTCAACCAATAGTTGACCAATTTTGTAGATGTTGACCGATAAACATTCATATTTCTTGGGAATTATAGAACATTAATTACCCTGATTAATTGGCTATTTACCTTAGAAGGCTACTTTAGTCAGACGTCCAACCATCATCCAACCCTTCACTAGGGTGCCGACTAATTCCAAGAAACTGGCAATCAATGGCCAAGAATTTCCAAGTCCAGAAAGACCAGGCTTAAAAACCATTTAGTAGCCAATTGATCGGTTGTCAACCAGCCTATATAGCATCAGACGTCCAACCTTCGACCAACCAATGAAGACTCACTTTGGCTACTCACACCCATTGTAGGGTGTCGACCAAGAATTATTGTTGGTCGACTAATTCTCCTTTCGCATGTTAACTAGGCGTCGACTAGTCTATGCTATTTGTCGAGTATGCACTATTTTCCAGATTTCTGATCATAAATTATCCTAAAGGGTATATCTTGTTCCTACACATCTAGAGTATTCTTAAGACCTCTATAAATATTTAAAGACACTCCCACTATTATACACATATAAGAGAAGTGAGAAATCAAAGAGAAGAAACTGAAGGGATCAATCACATCAACTCGTGGCACTACAGAAGCATAAAAAACAAACGGTTAAAACTTCTCAAACTACAAGATCAATTTGATGCTGAAAACCCAATCATGCACATGAAATAAATGCCCTAAAATTAGAACCACATGATTGGAACTAATTTCTAATCATCTCGGGATTCCATGAGTATAAAGGAGTTATACCTTTGTAGGTGGCATGGTGTAGCACCTCACGTGCAAAGCCTCCTCAAATAAGTCCCAGCAAACTTAATCACCTTCTCCTCGACGAGTAGATGAGACCCTTCGTGTCCTGGAGAACGAATCCTAGACATGATCCGCAACCCCTTCGCAAATCCGAGGCTACTCCTTGCCTTAAAATCTCTAGTGTACAAAAAGAACTTTAAAAGGAGTAAGAAAACCCGCTAATGGAAACACCATCTTGAGCCCTAACTAGTACAATTTGTTCTGATAAAGTTGATAGAAGCTCCTACATAACCATCAGAGGGTCATATATGCATAATGTTCTATTTTGAGAAGAAGATGAGAAACCAGGGTTATTTCTGCAATTTTAACTGCATTTCATAAGTACAAAATAATCACGGGGAATTCCAAGGGATAATTAAAGGTCAAATTGTCATTAATGTCTAATAAGAGGGTCCATGCAGATAAAAATGTATTTTCACGTATTTCAAGAATTAATGGACATCCGAAACCCTAATTTCAAACCTGCTTAATTAACTGAGGTTCTTGTCAGGATAAAATTCACCTAAGCCTTCTAAAAATCATATAAAAATATTCTATAAGATTTGGTATCCTTGATTTGACCTTCTAAACCCATTTTAAGATAAAACAGAGTCTCAGATTGGAAGTTGCCCTAATTTGGGTTTCTACATAAATTACCCAATCAAAATTGATCAAAACCAAACTCTGACTTCACCATCAGATTTCTTGGGTCTAAATTAGATTTGTACCAAAATTTAAGCTCAATCAGAGATCATTTCAACGTAGTTTGTATTTTGGTCCATTCAGACTCTTTCTTTCTCACATACACCCTTAACTTTCGAAAATCCTTATAAAGACCCCCCAAACTTCATTGTATTCTTCACATTTGGTCCCTATCGCCATGGCAGGTGTGAACCCACGCAGCCGAGCTTCAATCAAGGATACCTCCTGAATTTCTCGATCAATCCCTTCCAAAATTGGAATGGAAGATCTTGAGGTCATCCCTAAACATTTAAACTTAATCCTAAACTCCAAATCTCCTCGTGGAGCTCATGCAAACTCATGGAAATTGCAAATCCTGTTCCCTAATTTCCCAACATTTCAAGCTTGGTTTCCAAGCTTGGAAGCTCATCCAATGGCCTATATAAGACCCTCCTTGCCTGCCTTACCTCCTTAACGAGTTTTTGAGCCACAATTCCTCTTCTTTCTCCTACCTCTAGCTCGCTCCAACTCGTCTCTAACGACCTTCTACCTCTAGCCTCTTCGTCGGCCGCCGTGTACAATAGGCGGCCGGTCCTCCTTCCTCGTTTTAAACCGCACCTCGCCATACCTGCACGGTGTCCTTTAACCCCTTCCTCGTCGGCCGCCATCATCATCGCTCCTCCAAAACTAGACTTCGACCGCTCACGCGCCCACTCCGACTTCGTCTTCCACCTCGTCGACATACCTCTGGCGAGCTTTTGTGCCCGCTCTACTCCAATCCGCTCGCCATTGACCTCCACACCATCGTCATGTCCACACGAGCAAAACCCCTCAAGAAATTAAGGGGATTGCTGCACTAATTTCTCCACCAAACACCGCCCCTTCGACTTCATATTTTGCCTCTGCTAGCCACTTACAACAACCTTCACTGCACTCCACCACCACCACCCTTGCCGCACTCGTGCAAAGCTTCTGAGCTTCTCTGACGTGGCCGCAAGGCCATGTTTCATGTTTCAGGTCATCACGCTCGACCGCCATTGACGGAGCTCCTTCAAGCAACCTTGGAGCTATGTTCTTGCCATAGCAGCTCCAGGCCTCACCTCCAACCGACGCGAAATCCCTCCAGGCATCCTTCCTAGCTCACAATCGGTAGAGAACGAGCCCCCTTTGACCTCAATTAAAGGCTTCTTCACCAGTTGCTGCTCGCGCAAAGGACAAGAGGCTAGATAGTCCCACATTGTGGGATTAGAAGCTCACAACGCCACATAAATTATTTTCATGCTTACGACCCCTCGCCCAGTACACGAGGGGTTGGGTCCCTCAATGCACGCATTCATTCCTCGGCTACCACCATGTTCGGTAGCCCTAGTCAATTGAATCCTCGAATACCCGGATAGCGACCTGTTTAGGCGGGTTAAAGAGAAAGAGAAGAGGAGAAGAATTTGTGAGAGAGAGTGGGGGGGTTTTGCTCTTCAAGGAAACCCCTTGTTATGATCCGATTCCTGGATCCCTACAGGATCTGAGACCGACTCGCCTAGACTAATCCCAAGACCCAGTCGTCCAACAAGAAATAACCAAAAAATAGGAAAGTAAACCACATTCACATATGCAATATAACTAAGTAGTAGAAACGTACAAAGCAATAAAGGAAAGTAAAACTGTTGTTCCATTACATACTACCACAACAACAGAGACAACGGAAACGAAAGTAACAGTAACAACAATAGTAGCTAAAAATATGAAACTCACTACAACAGTAAGGGAAAACAGCGAGAAAGTGTTGAAACTACAGCTGAGCTCGACTAGGCCCAACACCCTCCGAAGCCGGAAGATCGGGCTACTTAACTCCTGTCCTGAACAGTGTTATGAAAGAGATAGAGTCAGCGAACGCTGAGTAGAGTGATATCTATACTATCTAAAGCAGTAAAAGCAACAGGTTTAATTATCTTTTCTAGTTATTTTATTTTATATTATTTCCTTTTTATTTTCCACCCATTTTCCTCAAACTTTCAGATTTTCTTGATCTTGCGTGTTCCTCGTGGGAACAATCTTGATTGCAGTCTTTTCCGAAGAGTAGAAGGTACACATGGTGCTCTCCTAGCCGAGAGAGTCCCCCGTAGTAGTCCTACACCTAGTCAACCACCCCGAGGTCACTGTCAAGATGTAGCGGTGACTACGACACGCGTGATAAGCGCATGGGTAGCTATCCCGCACTGATACGCGGTCAGTCGTTTCCGCTAGCAGTATGCCCAAAGTACAGCACGAAATAGTATAGGGCCTAGCCCTCTCAAAAACAGGGGTCTAGCCCCTCAAAACCAAACAGGGGTCTCGCCCCTCTACAATCAGCACACCCTCATCTGACTACCTCGGTTTGCCCAGAGGGCTTAACAAGTCGGTGTAGGGTGGCTAGCTGAACACCGGGCCCCGTGGGGTGGCTAGCTCCCTCCCTACACTAGTAGCTCGCCTCAGTACCGCGTACACGAGGGCCAACAGAAGTCGATGTAGAGTTGCCAATCCTAACCCCAGGTCCCAACCCAAGGGCGGCTAACTCCGCTCTACAAAAAAAGGAGACAGTCGCTCTCCTTGGTACCACGTACTCAAGGGCCAGCACACTTCCTATCTACATTCCAGATTTCCATCTGACCACAGGAGCTCTACTCCTAACTCCCTGTAGGGTTCATGCTCATGTTCACCACATTATTCAGATCCGGATTCCACCATTCACAATTCAATTCTCGTTTATATACAGGCAGCTCATGTTTCCATAATTCAATACATGCAACTGATGATTTCACAGATAATTGTTCATTTATCTCAGGCAACTCATATTCTAACAGGCAGCTAACAATTATATTACAGGCAATTGTTAGCAGTTTAACTTGATCGTGTGTACAAATTCAGTCATGCAGTACAAATGGTTCATTCATTTCTCTATCTTAGGGTTCATGCCACATCCTATGGTTCCAGTTGGCTAATTCCACAGGCACATTCTTATTTAATATGATTAACAAAAATAGACCACTCTACCAGACAATTCGGGAGTAATGGGGTCTTGAACCGCAGACCCAGGCATCTCTGCGAGCCCCAAACACGTAGCAGGTCGAAACCCTATACCAAGGAATACATCACAAAAGGAAGGTTCAGAACAGTGTACAAAGGTTTCTAATACGTAAAGAAACTCATAAGGGAATTACAGATACTTCGTTTACATAAAACGGATCCCGATCGGACCCCAAATGGGTCAAAAACGTGTCTACTGACCAAAATCAGACATCTGGGAACAAGTCCAAACGTCTTAAAAGATACAGAACCTCACCTCAAGTTCCTACGGTGTCCTCAGACGTCCAGGCCTCCTCTGCGACCATCTGAAGGTAGTTCCAGATGTCGAACCACTCCTCTAGTTGTTTGGAAGAACCTCTGGTCGTCTGGTGAGCTGATCAGACGTTTGAAAGTGCATGGGAGGGCGTTCCGCACTCCTTCCCAAAGCTGCTCCTACTTACGACAGTTGCAACCACCCAAATTAGGCGCAGCAAATCTTCTGCGGTGTGGCCTGCATGGCCGTAACCGCGAAAAGAACATACCTTCGCGATAAAGGAGCTTTCAGACGTCTGGTCTTGACTCTAGACGTCCAGATGCTCCGCCAGCCATCTGAACTTTGCTCCAGATGTCTGATATTGGAAATTTTCCAGAATCAGAACTCGCTCCTAGCGCTCTCCGCTGCGTTCCTCCTCGCTCCACCGCAGCTCCAACCACTGCAGCTGGTTGAGGACGCCGCTCCGGACTCTCTCCTCCCGCACGCGCCCACGGTGGCCGTGCGAGCTCTGACGAGCTTCCACCAAAGCTCCCGACCTTGGCCTCCTCCTCCTCCTCCCGCACTCTCCTCTTTCTCTCCCTCTCTCGCTCACCTCCTCTCGTGGTAGTGAAGGTGGGGTGTGGTGGTGGTGTGTGGAGTGGAGAGGAAAGGAGGGGAGGGGTCTTTATAGATGCTGGGGGTTTAGGGTTCGGGTAGGAAGGAGGTAAGGAGAGAGAGGAAATAGGAGTTTTGCACGTCGCCCGCACGCAGAGCACAGAGGGCGTACAAAAATTTCATTTTCAGACATCCGGGAAAGGGTCCAGACGTCTGACTGAGACTCCAGATGTCTTAAAAGGCTAAAAGTGGGATGGGTCTTTACACCCCTCGATACTTAGCCACTTAAAAGATTGGGAGACCCTTGTGCGTGAAAGAAAAAGAACTGAAGGAGAAAAGAAGAAAGGCACTATAGCAGAGCCTCTGTTGAGGCATCTTAGAGCCTTGCCCAACGTCTGATTCTACTGATTTATGTTCCTGTAGCTCTTTGGTTACTTATCTACGTGGATTATTTGACTGAGCCTTACTGTTCACTTATTTGGGATTATTGTGAGAGGTAATTGGTGATTTAAATCACTATTTTACCCCCATTCTTTCTACATTTTGATATTGATTCCCATATATACATTATTCTTGAATGGAATTATTGTTCAAATATGTGGTAGAATTGTGATCTTTGAGATTAAATTGCAATACTTGTTCCCTGTGTTCGAACTCAAATTTCTAACGATTTTTTGATACATAAATTGTACTTATTTTTTAGCTATTTCGGCTATATTACAATGAAGCGATTTTAAAACCTCGTTTTAACCCGTTAGCACCTCGCCACTGTAGTAATCGGACGACCAACAATAGTTATTGGTCGACCAACTTGTAAAGGCGATGAACCTAATGGGGAACCCCTTCATTATTTAGACGTTCAATTCTAAAATTAGGTATTCAACTACTACTGCATTGGACGTCCAATGACGCTATTAGATGTCTAGCTACTATTGGAATGATTTTCCTAAGCTCTCTAACTACTGTGGCTTCGAGAGTTGATGGAGACTTTGATTGTGTCGAGATTAGGGTTTCCATTTGGGAGATATTTATAGGATTACAACTCTAATCCTACTTTGATGGCGACCCTTGGATTTCCATCCAAGCATGGGGATCGAATCCTACTGAATTTGTGGGACAAGCCTACAACAACTTACGAGATATTTAGATTTAATATCCAAACTTAAATTAATTGTAATCTAATACTTGGATTTTCTACCTAATCAACTTAAGTGCAATTAGTCATCAAATCAAGTGTAATTTAACTATTTAAATTACAATTGATTTATCCTTCAAGTAGGAATCTATCAAAATCATATTAGTTTTACCATGCCAATAATGAAATTATAAGATTCTTGGAATTTCAACATTACACCCCCTTAAGTATTACAGATACTTGTGAATCCTTCATACATGGGGAAAAATATTATCATGAGGTCTAATCACATTAGACAATCGTTGTTCCTCTTTGAATAATATTATTCTTAATACATCTTCGTATCATTGAGACAATAATGAAAATCAAAACCTTTTTCAAATATCTATCTTCTTCTCTTCCTTACATTGAATCTAATTAGGACTCTACGACCACATGTAGAATTATCATTGGATGAGGGACTCATTATGGCTCCTAATTTACTAAAATAAGCTAGTTTACCTAATTAATTAACTGTGAATAATATTAAAACAAGGTTAATTATGTATTAAGCTAATAATATATAAGGACCCTAATTATATGTTAAAATAGCTTAATTGATGTATTATAATCATTCTTATATGTTTATTTAATAAATAGAACTTAAACATAAGCATTTAGCTAGATATAACTATTTATAACTAAGCTTATATGTATTGTATAAGATAAGTTTATAATGTAAGTAGTAATATAATTATTAAGTTAAATAATGCTAAAAGGGACAAAAATGTAATTTCAAGGTATACATATATTATTTAACATATATATAATATTATAAAAAGTTGAAAAAGAAATAAATTAATTTACTTATCTAAATTGACTATTTGTATTTTAGTCCCTAGGTTTCATTTCAATTAAGTCATTTTATTCACATCTTGGACCTTCATTATTTACATAAAGGTTCCTCAAACTCTTCTTCTCTTCTTCTTCTCCAACGCCTGACGAAGGCTGGTGACAAGACCCTTTGATAACTGTCTATCTAACGATAAACCTCCTTCTAATTGGTCGTTGAGCTTCACCTCAACAACCTCTTGTAATTCAACGGGTTAGATCAGCTATTAATCCTCGTTCTTGACAAGAGTAAGCTTACCATCATTGGAGATGATGACATTGGTTCCATTGAATCTGGATGTCCTCTGATCTAGGTTCTTCACCCCTAACCTCGTTCTCCAGCTATTAATACCCCTTGCTACCTCTAATTTGGGCTTAACGACTCCCTTCCCTCTTCCCCCTCCGTAGTTGCTCAAGTAGGCTTCTTCCCTTCTCCAACGAGTCTTCCTGACTATTCTCGAGCTCCCTCCGGCGAAGAGGCTGCCTCTCTCTCCCCCTCTTACTCTCCTCTGCCCTGCCAATGACGAAGAAGCACCCTACTTCTCTCTAATTCTACTTCGATCATTGTCGGATCTTCTCTCACCCCAATTGGTTTCACTCTTGGCTCTGGCGTGCCAAAGTCGGAGTTCTCCCTTACCATTTCCTCCAGGTAAAGGTAGAATTAGGTGTAGTTAATCCTTTAGAGTAGTTTTAGCTAGTTAATTAGGTAGTTTAGTGTAGCTTTAAGTCCATGCTTCTCACCTCCTTCCCTATCTTCGGCAACGTCAAATCCAACCTCGTTGGACTTCGATCCGTTAAATCATTCTCTTTCCCATCCCTCTCATCACCTCATGAGCATCCTCCACCTTCTCCCTACCTCGATTAGCCTATATTTGCAATTCACCTCAATCCACCATAACCTCCAACCGTTGTTGTCTATGGCGAAGGTCAGAGGAGTACAATTCACTTAATTGATCATGACACCACCTTCACAACATCACTCAATCTATTGAAATCTTCATTTATTTGATTCTTCTAGCGAACTCAAAGTTTAATTCAAACTAATTTGAGTTCATTACTATTATAACCAGGGCATCAAACGTCGTTTAAGACGTCTGAGAAGTGGTCCAGACATCTGGTCAGACGTCTGGAAGCCTTCCCAGACGTCTGGAATTAAATTTTTTCGGCGTACGGGTTCGCGTCTGCGCGCATGCGCACGCAGACTGAACCTGCCACCCTCCTTCTTCTCTTTCCTCCCTCCCTGCAGACAGCTTTCTCTCTCTCTCTCCCCTCGGCAGCCTTCAAATACCCGTCTCTTCTCCCTCACCCTCACTCCACCGCCTTCTTCTTATTCTTCTTCCTATCAGCGAGAGCGTGAGCGGGCGAGGGCAGCTGCAGCGGCTGCTGTGAGTGCGTGGGAGGAGGGGCTGCTGCGAGAGGGAAAGAGAGCTCGATCGCGAGGTTGCAAGCTCGTCGGGGCAACCAGGGCCGGCCGGCGGTTGCGCAGCAGGCACGTGGTGCTGGGAAGGAGCTGCTGCAGCTCAAGCAGCAGGCGGGCGCAGCGCAACGCCGCCGTGCGCTGTGGGAGGAGGGCGAGGAGGTCATGATTCTGGGAAAATTTCCCAGAATCAGACGTCTGGGCATACGTCCAGACGACGCAGGAGACGTCTGGAGGAAGGTCCAGACGTCTGAAAGGTACGATATTTTTACCTCCCTTCCTTTTTCGCGTGTACGACCATGCAGCCGTTCCGCCAAAGAGTCCTGCTCATTTCGTGTTGTGGACGATCGCGTGTGTGTGCAGGACCCGTTCGGGATGACGCAAGGGCACGCCATCCCACACAAATCGAACGTCTGAGCACAACACCAGACTACGGAGAGGGTCTCTAGACGTCCGGGGTGACAGTCGGACGTCTGGAAACTAAGTCCAGACGGTTCAGCGGGCTTCTGGACATCTGAAGAACCGCACAGATCAAGGTATGACCTGAGCTATCATTTACATCTGATTTTGGGCAGACTTGTCATTTTTGACCCGTTTAGGGTCCGTTCAGAGTCCGTTTTCCGCGTTTCAAGTCTCGTTCTTCTCAGATTTAGTTTCTCTACCTGTTTGCAGTAATTGTATACTGTTCTGAGTAGCTCCTTGTATTTGATCCTTGTGTTAGGACCCCGTTCCGTTGCGGCTCTAGGGGTTGCGGAGGCACGCGGGCTTGCCGATTGCGCCCCCAGTACTCCCGATTTTGCAGGTAGAGTGGCCCTTTCAATTATTTATCAAAAATTATGCATTTGTGAAATAATTAATAGAGTTTAGGGTATTGCATGAACCTTAGGATTGAAAAACTAGATTGAATGATAGATCCTAGGGTATTGCATGAATCTTAGGACTGGAAAACTAGATTGAATGATAGATCCTAGGGTATGGCATGAATCCTAAGACTGGAAAACTAGCTTGAATGCATATACATTGCAGTCTTGGAAAAGTAGAAAGGAAACGATAACTACCTATAATTGGTTAACAGTTGCCTGATTATGAATGAATAATTATGGTTGGGAACATGGGCTATATAAATATAAAGCTGAAATGATGAAACCTAAATTGGCTGAGTTGAAAGAGCACGAACCCTAAGGGGAATTAGGAGTAGAGCTCTTGGAAAGTGAATGGAATAGAATTGGGGAAGTGAGCTGGCCCTTGAGTACAGAGTACTAAGGAGAGCGACTGTCCCCCTGTATAGTGCAGAGCGGAGCTAGCCGCCCCAGGGTCCCAGGGTTAGGTCTGGCCACTTTGTACCGACTTTTGGCCCTCGTGTACACAGTATCGAGGAGAGCTACTAGTGTAGGGAGAGCACTAGCTACCCCACGGACCCCGAGGTTCTGCTAGCCCTCCTATACTGACTTGTTAGGCCCACTGGGCAAACCAGGGTAGTTGGGCAAGGGTGCGTGGACTGTGGAGGGGCAAGACCCCTATTTGGTTACTGTGGAGGGGCTGGACCCCTGTTACTGAGAGGGCTCTGCCCCATACTGGTTCCGTGTTGTGCTTTGGGCGCACCCGTTAACGGAAACGACTGACCACGTGCCAGTGCGGGGTAGCTACCCATGCGTTTATCGTGCATGCCGTAGTCACCGTTACGTCTGTCAGCGACCTTAGGGTGGTTGACTGAGGGTAGGACCACCACAGGGGACTCTCCTGGCCAGGAGAGCACCACGTGTTACTTCTACTTTTCAAAGAAGACTGCAATCAAGATCGTTCCCACGAGGAACATTCAAGATCAAGAGAAGAATCTGAGGGATAATTCAATAACGAGTAAATGGAAAATATAAAGAAAGAAATTAAAAATATAACAGCTACTGTCCACCTTACTGTTTCTTAGCTTTTAGTTGCCACTCTACTCAGCGTTTCGCTGACGTGTCACCTTTGTCATCTTTTCAGGACCAGGTGTTGAGCAGCCAGAGCCGGCGGCTGCAGAGAGTGCTGGGCCTAGTAGAGCCCAATAGTTTCTACTTGTGTAGTACCCACTATACTTTTCCTTCTGTTGTAGTGAGCAGTTTCTGTTACCCCTGTACTCTTTTATTGTAAGCATCATGTTTATGTACATGTTTATTTCTTTACTGTTGTGGTAGTGTATACTGCAGTAGTTCTTTTCTTTACTGCTGTATTTTGTTACTGCTAGTTATATGCATGGTGAATGTGATTTATTTTACTGCTCTTTTGGTTACTTTCTCGTTGGACAACTGGGTCTTGGGATTAGTCGAGTCGGTCCGATTCTCATGTCTCGTAGGGATTCGGGAATCAGGTCGTAACAATTACATCTTTAGAAGCATTCATTGATCAAATTAACCTATTCTTAAGCTTCATGATGAGCTCAGAATCGTAGATCACTGGAGTTCCGATGAGCTCTGGTGACTCTGATCAATAGAGAAAGAGTTCAAAGCTAAGTATAATGATCTTCGTATACTTGAGTAGGTCTTGTTGATCAATTTCTGAACATTAATCTATAATTTTATTGACTTAAACTCCTTGAGCACAGTTGCCTTCCTCAGCTCCGACAGATTTGTGTAGAGCCAATCCTTTATTTTCTGAGCTTCTAATTAGATCCATAAGCATAGGGGAGCATTCTGAGTCTAGAGAAATCATTGTTTATGTTGTAAAAGGTTTGAATTGATCTGTTGACCAACTCCTTTCTTGGGTTCAGGAGGCGGACCTAAAACATTGTGTTCCAGTGGTTAATATCTCTTCTTTTTGAGTTCAATGAGTTACTGAAGTCCTAGAAGATCTACCTGGGTTATTAGTTTGATTGGAATTACTCAGGATATAAAAGTCAACTTTTAGTTTAACACTGGTCAACCCGAAGCTGCAATGTGTTGGTGCAAGGGCACCACGATCATTAATTTTGATGATAACAAAACACTTGTTATTTAACATTTGCATTGAGTTTAAGTTTTCAGGATTATTACAAATGGTTACAAGTGTAAAGGAGGAGTTCAAGCTCTCATCCATGGTGGATTGGAGGAGCTTGATGGAGGAAAAGGAGCTTCGCGTGGAGCGAGAGCTTGAAGACAAGAAGATGAAGAATATGATAGAAGTTATTTCTATTTTTGTTCTATATATTTGTCTTTTTGATTCTTTACTTTTTATTTACTTAGATCATTTGTTAAATAGCCCTAAAGTAACAAAAAATATTCCTAGGAATACATACACAACCCTAAGTTACTTAGACAATCTCGTAGAGAACTTAAAAAACCAAAGTAGGCATCAAACAACCTAATCATACATCCAATTTGGACATCAGACGTCTGATCTTAGACTTTAAAACGTCTGACTGTTTGATCAGACGTCCAAAACACTTAGGCTGGAAACTATTCTATGTCTGCCACTTTCAGACGTCCAGCCCTTAGTTAGAAGTCCAACTAGAGAACCATTGGCTTATCAGTCTTAATCGTTGAGGATCAACCCTTAATCTAATTTACATTTATTTTTAGACGTCCTTAGAGAACCCTAGATGACTGATAAATAGATATCAAGCTAAGATCTAACCCTAATCACTTCTTGTCAAACTAAATAGCCATTTAAGCCTCAAGAAATTCATTTCCGCAATGATTTGTGTTTCCAGACATTTAGACCTATTGCCAAACGTCTGACCTGTCATCTTTGCAACTTAACCGTAGATCCCTATTCGATCTTGACAAAATAGGAAGGAAACCCATCTAGAATTAGACGTATAATTAGATTCCTAGACATCTTAAAACACCTCATTAAACGTTTGTCTTAATCCAACTCAGTCCAGATATTCCACCCTTCTAGATCAGACGACCGATCCCTAAATCAGACAAAGACCCAGACGTCTGATAATAGAACCAGACATCTGATAACCCTATCAGAATCATTAATAGCCCTGATTAGCCTTGGATTTGTTTCCAATGGCTACCTAAGGCTTCCATAGCCTTCCTAAGGATTCCTAAGCCAGTTATAAATAGAGGACCCTTCCTTTGTCAAACACACCTTGATACACTACTTCCACATCATATTGTGTCCTATTGATCTTGAGAAGAAATCTTTCTCTCCATACCTCTGTCTACATCTTAAGAGCATCATCCTAACTGTGTACCCGCTCTCCCACCTACGAATACGAGAGCATCGTAGTGCCATCGCATGGTTCACACACTCCGCGTCAATAGCTTACGCACTTCCACCCAAGGGAAGCTTCATTTTCCTATAGTAGCTAGATTAACATTTACTTTGAGGCTCTATAGGACTATTGCTATATTATCTTTGTTTGGGTATTCACCTTGTGAATTCTCGTCTCCCTTGGGAAACAAAATACTCCTCGTGAAGAGGAAGGGTTTGAGGTTACGCTACCCTCGGGTTTAAAGTAGCGTGGTTGTAAGATGTTAAGTCACCCTCATTTTAAGTGACTTGATTAGTGGATTTGATCGACTAAGTTGATCAAAAAATCCTAAATCGAAAGGTTTAGGTGGTGATTTTTACCCATGTTTGGGTTTCCACCTAAAAATAGCTGTGTACTTGTGATTGCTCATTTTGTGTGATTGAGATTGTTTATTTCTGCATTATTTATTTATCACGCACATCTCACCTCCTCCGTCAGAACCTACACAATGAAGCTTAGAGTTTCTAATCTCACTTTTGATGTCTGTGAAATGATATTTAGGATGAAAGGAGTTTGTTAGAATAGGTTCTATGAAGTTCTGAAGTCACATGTGTCTATTAGCAATTTCTGATCTATTTGGGTTCAAATGACCTACAGTTGAGCTCTTTTGAGTTCAGGTCATGATTTCAAGCTCTACAAAGCTTAATTGAGTCAGTTTTAACTCTATGAAGGCATTTAGAATAGGATTAGAACCTTTGAAGTGTTAGTTGAGTCAATTCAATCTTCTAATTATCTTCTCTGTTGGTCTAGTTCTGGAAAGAAGATTTCCAAGTGTTCTTCAAGTTGTGAAGCATTCCTTTATACTTCCTTGCATCCTGGAATTGCCTTAGGCATTGAGAGAGATTCATTAAGTCGAAGAGAGAGAGAGAGAGATTAGGACCTTACACATAGTTTGCAGGTAAATGTGAAGTGAAAGTACTGCTAGTACTTGTCCATGGCGAGCAACCATGTTTAGCAGTCAATCTGAAACAAATTTGAGGAGCAAATCAAGCAATTGATCGCTAGAATCAAATATTTAGATATTGTTGAGGAGATCTGGGGCTTCCATCTGTGAAGAATCGCTATGGATAGGGAGTAATTTGAAGAAGAAATCAAGTTGGAGCACAAGTGCATTCACTGAAATAAGAAGAGACTTATTAGTCCCACATCAGTTAGTGATGACCGCTTGAAGTGGTATTTAATGTTTCGCACTTCGTAGTTGCCTGAACGACAGGTGTGTGGGCATACGTGCCCTCTAACCATGTTATACCCTATGCTAATCTGATCCTGTGGCCCTGCGAGGTGGCCTCCAGGCGCCAGTGGTGGTGATTGTGACATGTGTCCTCCTGTAGATGGGCTAATTTAGTAGTTGTACTGATCTGGCTTATGTAGGCCATTGATCTGGCGAAATATCACCCCGTAAATCATTCTTTTTGTGTTAGAGAGAAGAAAAAGAGATGCTAAAGAGAAAATTTGACTAAGTGTTAAGTGTTTAGCTTTAACACTTAGTGTTGATAAGGCTATACTGATATGTGCTATAGGCTTAATTGAATGATTAGTTTGTATAAACAAACACTTTTGCAATTAATGATAAACAATTTAGTTTTTGCAATGCTTGATTATCATTTGAATGAAATTAATTGCCATGCTTCTTATTTATTTCTATGCAATTAATCCATGTGGTTAAAGTATTCTAATTATACCAATTAAGTACTTAACTTAACTCAGTAATAACTTAAGTGATTAATTAAGCAAAGTACTTGTTTAAGATAAGTGTACTAAGATAATTAAGCTTAAGTATGTTAACTAAATTAAGTACTTATAACTTAATTAGAATTCAAGTAAGTTAATGAATTACATACTTATATTTAATAAGTTAAGTATGTTAAGTATAAGGTTAATTAAATTAGGTTAAGTTACTACTTATAGTTGTAGGATAAATTATAAGTAAATTAATAAATAAATTATGTAGCTAATCTATAATAGTACTATGCAAGTTATGTATTAATAACAAGTATACAAGTAATAAGTTAACTAAGTAGTTTAGTTTAAGTTAAATATGTACCATAAGTATAAACTAAGTATATTAGTCTATAGCCCTTAGTATTAACTTAAGTAAAAATAAAGAATAAATTAAAAACAAATGGTGAATATTTGCTAATTAAGTTTCCCAGACTCTAAATCAGTAAAAATTTATAAAATATGTTAGCTATCTTGTTCACTATACTACGACTTAACAATGGCATTATTAATAAAGCAAGGTAGTTGTACATCAACATTCCCAATATACACGGAGAGTGCTCATATCTCCAATATGTTAGAAACACCTATGCAACAAATTTGTGTGATCTCTTTGAAATATCATGCACCTCATGTCCCTTTCTACATGCACCAGCTTTCCACTATGACCACCAAGGTGGGTGTATCTACTATTAATCCATCAAATGCATGTATTTGTGAACAAAGACACATATCTGTCTTAAGTCAAAGAATACGCCTTCTCCATATCATTATTTGATAGGGACTTCAGCTATCCCCTATTTCATCAAGTTAACCCCTTAACTCGACCCACATAACAGTTCTTGAATCTCAATTCAAGAATATCAATCAAGTGATGACTTTTAGAGAAAGTTGTCATCCAAACTCAGATCAATAATAATTAATCGAATCAGATGATTTTTTAATGTATTATCGGATTCTCTAAATCATTTAGATCTCCAAAATAATACACATTAGGTTTATTCAATATGACTAAATATGTTATCCTATTCATACTACAGAATCCAATTCATTTAATGAAAATTAATCAAATTATTTTATTTAAATGAAAAATTAATCAAATTACATTACTCGGAATGCTTGCACAGGGCACAAAAGCCAACAAAAACTCTGTGTTAGCTCTTCAAGCTCCTTACGCAATCTTTGAGAGCATCCTTCACTGTGCTTTCACTCTAATCAACTTTGACCTTAGGGACGTCACTTGTCCTATAAAAGTTACTTATTTACTTTATTATTTGGCCTCTATACGGCTGTTTGCTTTTTCTTTTTGGTCATGCAAGGTTGGGGAATCTCATCTTTATTGAAGACAAATTTCTCTTTGTAGAGAATAGTAGTTTGATTTCCACTATTCTTCAGTCAAAGTAATGTTATATTGTGGTTGTGTCAACCTAATTTAAGTGGTACGTTAATAGATTTGATGGAATTGATCGATCGGGAAATCATAAGTTGGGGTGACTTAGGTAGTGATTTTTACTTGAGTTGAGTTTTCACCTAAAAATATCTTGTCCTTTGTGATGAACTAATGATTTTTGTGTGATTAATATTATTTTTATCTATTCATCATTTCTATTATCGCACTATGCACCCTCCTCTAATACAATCCACGATCACAACCGAAACTAAGAAGACACTACTAGAAGCCCACGCCACTAAGGCAAATGACCCAGAGTATCGCATAATGTACACTTACCTTAATCCAAGCTTATCATAGAATAAAGATAGTATGCAAAATGAAACCTCCATCGAAAACCAAATCATTAAAAGTAGGTTAGCAAACTTCAAAATTCAAGACAAAATTGCCTTGTGAAGGGTCAAAAATATATTTAAAATGCCAAGAATCCCATACATCAAGAAGATGGTGCGTGCCAAGAGCCGTTACAACCCAAGCAACTTTCCAAAACCATGAAATATCCTTAAATAGGCCAGAAAGTAATTAAAATATTTTATAAGGATTAAAATGTGAATTAACCACCTAGGTGCATCACTGGACGCTTAGGCACATGCACAATAATTTTATAGAAAAAATCTACTTTCAAACGGTGCAAAAATCATGAAAACCAAAGTTAAAATGCAAAAAAATACATGAAAACGGCCAACTCTTAGGTAAAATTTATATAGAATGTGTCATATTTGGTACCGTTAAATTACCTTCATTGTGAGCTTTCTAACGACACAATTTAACGGAAATAGAAAGACCATAGCAAAAGTTACATGTAAATTACATTACATGGGATTATAGGATAATTAAATTGGTTATGGGTATTTTGGGAGGTTGGTTTTTATCCCTAAACCTAATTAGGTTTTCCGATGGCTATAAATACCCCACCCATGGTTTTGTGCGCCATCAAAACCTTTGACGACGCCCAAATCAAGAGAGAAGAGAGAGATATTGAGAGAGGAGAGCCCTCTGCACGCACGAGCGCATGTCATTGCATGCAAGGGGTAAACATCAGATGCAGCGGAAGTACACGTGAAGTGCGAGGTTGTGTGCAATGTGCAGGTAGGGCATCATAGGGGCAAGTCGGTACATAGGTGAGGGAGTCAATGTCGCATAGGCAAGGCAATCAGCGTGCAGGAGTACGCAATGTCGATCAAGCGAAGTGGATGCTAGTTGGGCACGTGCATTGTCATGCGCAAAGGTGAGTAGAAAACACATGATGTGCTTGGCCCAATGTGTGCAATCACACGTGGGAATCAATCACCAATGAGGCACATGCCACCTTAGTGATCCATGTGGGGGTGCGCCAGTGCACACGTGACACATGGTGTAGGTGCTTGAGAGGCTGGTTCACCTGATCCCTTTCACATTTTCTGGTCAATTAAAGGCCTTCTCAGACTCGAAATTCAACAAAAAAGGTATCACCGGATTCCTTATTTAAAGCCTTACGTTCTTGTGCCCTTAAATTTTGAAAAAAAAAATTTGTTTGACCACTGTTGTGACATAAAGATTTTAAATTAGCCCCTTAATGGATGTTTGACCCTATTCCTCTCTTGTTTAACCTAGGTTAGACCCTTGAAGCATGCATAGGACTTGAAGAAGCATGTACAATATCGAGAGCCTCCAACTTGTCCTTTAGAAGTCACCGTTGTTGGTGCTAGAGCACCGCGATCGTTTATTTTGATGATAACAAAACACGTGTCATTTAACATTTGCACTTGAAGTCTTAAAATTCAGGTTAATTACAAATTGTGACGTGGTTAGACGGAATTCGAGCTCGCTTCCAGGACAGATTGGAGGAGCTTGACGGAGAACAGAGGAGCTTTGCGAGGAGCGATGGCTTGAAGAAGGAAGGAGATGAAGAATAGGATAGATTTCATTTTCTTGTACTCTATGTATTTTTCGTTTCTTTTGTTGCTCTTTATTTTGTTACTTAGATTCATGTTAAAGAGCCTCAAAGAACCTTAACAGTAGTCCTAGGAACACTTGCACAATCCTATGATACTTAGGTTTTCTGTAGAGAACTTAGAAAAATCAAAATAAGGTTCAAATAGCCTTTTCGGATGTCTAATCTGAAAATCAGATATCTGATAAATACTTCTAAGACGTCTGAATGTTGACTTAGACATCCAACTATATTTAGGCTGGACTTAGTCAGTTCTATTTGATGAAATCAGACATCCAGACCTTAGTCCAAACGTCTGATGATTTTTCCAAACGTCTAATTAGTAGACCGTTAGCTGGCTTAGTGATAACACCACGCAAGGGGGTAGTAATTAGGTTGAATATGGCCCATCTTTAGAATAAAAGGCACAACATAAAGTAGAATAGGAGCATTGCATGCATCAAGTACCAAGATTGCTTATAAACTGTATTAATGGCCATTTGTGTAAAGCATTTGTCAAAGCAGGCCTCAGATGAGCAATCGGACCGCACGGATGGATTCAGGACGACGAACGGAGTCTAACGGACTCAAAATCGGCCAAATCCGACATCCGGAGCTCCCACAATGGGCCCAAGAAATCCTGACCGTTGATCTGGAGATCAACGGCCTAGAACGTGCCACGTCGCCCCGCCCCCGCTGCCCGCACGCCCCCAAGCCAGCCAAGGACGCATCTCGGCCGTTGATCTTCGATCGAACGGCCGAGATCCGCGCGCTCGCCCGCGGTCGCCGCGACAAAGCGCGGGCGTGGCGCAACGGTTAGCGCGCACGCCCGCGTCGCGGCGACGCGCGTTCGATTCGCGCGGAGCGAAAATCATTTGCGGGCGAAGGGCGCGGCAAAATTGAGCCGCGCGATCAGAAGCGAGCGGCCAGGATTGCGCCACGCGGCGCGACGACAGCGCCCCACCTCCCACGCGCGCGCGCACGCCGGGCGGAAACGCGCGCGCGCACGCGCGCCCGAAGCGCGATCCTAGCGCAGGCGCGGGAGGATCTCAGCCGTCCGATCATCAATTGGACGGCTCTCGTTCGACAGCCACGGATCGCGCCTGAAGAGAGAGAGGGGCGGGCGGCTGACCGGCGGCAGAAGGCCTTCACCGACGTATATGGAAGCGGTTTTAGTGACGTTCTGGATGTCGCTAAAGCACATTCTTCTTTTATGAAGCCCTTAACTCTATTTAAACCCCCTTCTACCACCATTCAAGGCATCCTCTCCCACTTGCAACTACTCCACTCCTCTCCTAGCTAGTCTTAGGCACTCTTGTAATCGCCGGAGACGACGAGCCGCCGACGGAGCCTCCTCCACCGCCGTGGCTGCCTCGTCGCTCTCCACTCTCTCTCTACCTCTCTCTCTCTCTTTTAAGCTTTCATTTACTTTTGTTGAAGCATGTGTTTAATATTGTAAACCATGAACTATGAATGCATGTTTAATGAAATTATTTTTCATTTAGTTGCCTTTTTAATTCCTGTTTAAAGTGCATGATCAAAACCAAGAGCTTTCTAACCCTAAACTCTCTCTATCTCTCGCTTTTCAAAATCGTTTCGTTCGCAAGAAAAACTCCGCCTTTTTCGTGACAAGTGGTAAACAAAATCCGATTTCCACGCCTCCCTGAGATCGACACTCGGACTCACCTCCGTTTACTTCTTTTAAAACCGACGTATCAAGTGCAACTATAACGACACCTCTTAACACACACGCACCAAGGCACGTCACTTAGCAGACAATGAAGGATATGACCGTTAGCCCCGTATCAGACGTCCGTAGAGGACCCCAGACATCTGATATATGACAGTTTTGCCTCGGCTGACCCAAAATCTCTTCTCAGAGATTTTCTAGCCGTTGCACTTTCTTAGGAATTCATTTCCGCAGAAAAGTAGGTTTCCAGACGTCCTCTATGTCGTCTGATGACAATGCACTAGAACCCTGTTTAAATCTGATTCAAGTCAGGAAGGAAACCCGCCTAAAATCATACGTCTGACTTTGTTCCCAGACGTTTTAAACTGATTTTCCAGACGTCCGATGCAAGGGTCAGACGTCTGATAACCCTGTCAGTGTAATGATTAACCCTGATTTCGGCCTGATTTTCTTAGAGCTTGCACCCAACGGCTATGGAAGCCTTCCAAAGCCTTCCAAAGCCTTCCTAGAGCCTCTATAAATAGAGGAGAACCTTTGCCACTCAAACACACACCAAGACACACTTAGCAACATACTTTCCACTCTTTTGTGTCCAAAAGAAGCTCAAGTTCTACATCTAGAGAGCATCAATCTTTTGCGCACTCGCTCTCTCGCCGTAGTTCACGAGAGCACCGTTGCGTCATCGCGTGGTTCACGCATCCGCGTCGTCGACGCACTTCCAGCAAAGGGAAGCATCCTAATTCCTATAGAAGCTTATGTTAAGATTATCTTTGTTGGCTCTATAGGACTATTTGTAATTTACTTTGTTATTTGGTTGGATATTTGCTTTGCGAATTCCCATCTCCTTCGTGAAACAAAATCCTTCTCGTGAAGAGAAGGGGTTTGAGGTACACTACCCTCGTATAAAGTAGCGTGGTTGTAATTGAGGTTGTACTACTTTCGTTTAAGTAGTATGTTAGTGGATTTAATCAACTTGGTTGATCGGAAAATCCTAACTCGAGAGAGTTAGGTGGTGATTTTCACCCGATTTGGGTTTTCACCTAAAAATCATTGTGTACATTGTGTAATTGTCTATTTTTGATATTGTTATATTTTTATTCCATACTTTATTGCATCACCCCCTCCTACCAGGGAAACTACAACTGTGACCTACTAATGACTTTAGGTAGAATGGCCTTATATTTTCTACACTTGGCATTAGTTATGCATTAGATGTTCATTTTAATTATTATTGGTTTATTGTATCCTCTTTTGTTGAGGACTTGAGTTAGGGTGCAAACGGGTCGGATTCGGGTCAGGTTTGGCTAAATCCATATCCATATCCATTTACAAAATCCATATCCATACCCTACTCATTTACCCATCGAGTATAAAAATTCAAACTCATACCCATATCCATTTACCCATCGGATACCCATCTATAAATTTATCTTGCAATCAAATCATGCCCAAATTAGAGTTAAAGAAAATAAATTTATAACATGATTCATCAATTGTTTATTTTTAATAAGCTTAAAACATAAAGGCTCAGGCTACTCCAATTTTAGTAATTCTCATTAAAATTATTACAAAAAAAGAACTTCAAAGTGAATATATCAAAAATAAAAAATACAAAGACAGACAAAATACAAGTACATTTTAAATAAAAAGATCCTCATCTAAGAAATAAATACTTAATGCAAACTTCAGAAACACTCTCAACCTTCAAAATTATGGAGAGAATTATGAGGGAGATTAAAGCTGAGGGAATGAGAGAGTTAGGGTGGGACTTATATTTCTTGGGTAAATTAATATTTTATTCGGGTACTCGGATTGGGTAATCGAGTATAAATCTATACCCATACCTATACCCATATCCAGTCAGGTTTTTTAGATAAAACCTATACCTGAACCCTTTTAGGTTCGAGTCGAATTTTACCCATTCTTTTTAGGTCAGGTTGAGTCAGGCTTATATCGAATTTACTAAAACTTACGTCCCTAACTTGAGTCCCACATCTTTAAGAAGTATCTAAATACTAAAGTAATTAATTAACAATTAAAGTTCTATAGTCAAATGATTAAATAATCAATGATGTATGATTGAACTAATAAAGCAATGCCCGTATTCCTCTTGATTTAATTAAATGAGAACTTGGAGCATTTTACCAAATTAGAATATTAGTCATATGCATATTAAGTCGTTACATGGAATTAATGCAAATTATAAAAGAATATGCTTGCATGAAAGAAAGCGAGTGAACCTAGAATTTGTGATATCCATCGTGTCTGGTATCAATGACACAGTTGACTATACATGGTATTAATGGTGTGACCAACTAAGCTCGTTAAAGGCAGAGGCTGATTTTGGGAGTAAGCTAGCCTCTTTACGACCTTTTATTAGGTCATTTAGCCACCTAGGTATCTAGGTGTCATGGGTACGTGTTATTGTTATGAGCGGTTGGTTGATGAGTTGTAGCTCATCATAGCTAAGATACTTAAGTTAAGTTAGAAATTACGTTAAACACTATCAAATTAACGCATGAAAAGGGTTAAGTATGGGAAATAGAGAAAATGGCCTAAAACACCAAATCTGTGCTAAAAATGCATAATTAGGTTATTTATTGAGATATTCTATTAAATAATGTAAAATGGTGATCTAATTATAAATTGAATACACAAATGAGTTCAAAAGTTCAAATCAAAAGTGTAATTAACTTCCTAAATATTCAATTAAACTTTCATAAAAACTTAATTGCATTTGAACATCATTAGGGCCTTGCATTTAAAGATTCACATTTAGTTTCTTCATATTTCATCTTTTACTCATTGAAAAACCTCCAAGGACCCTCTTGTAAGCCGTAGGGACCTATTTGTAATATCCTAGGGATAGCTCTGCATAGCATTCGTACCACTTATGGGCCTTGCTGTTATTTTTCTACCCCTTCACCTGAGGGCCCTTCTGCATTTTCACTAATAGAACTCTCGAGGTCACCTACAGTCGACATGCACTGTAGGTGCACTGTTCCGCGAAGAACAAGCCTCATCCTGGTCGTTCAATGCATGGTCCTTTGATCTGATGGCTGCCCTACTTTGGAACCTTCGCATGAATCATCGCGTGTGGTCACCTCTACCCCTAGATCTGATCTTGCGGCCGCGATTTGATTTGAAAACTTCGTGCACCCTCTCCTCTCATCCTCGTCACCCATGCCCTAATTGACTAATCTCACAAATGCGGTGAGTGTAATCACTCTCACTCTACTTAAGTGATCCCCTGATCGCGTACGCGCCATCGCTCCCTCCACTTGAGTGATCCCTTCATCTACCCCTCCAACAACTCCCTCCTTCTTCGGTGATCGGTGACAAAGGCCACTTTCCTCCCCAATTTCGTCGCCTTTAGTCGTCAGCTGCTGGCCCATGAAAGTCACCTTCATCCGCTGGAGGTCTTCTCCCATTTCGTCCTCCTTAGCCGTCGGCTTAGGATCCAGGAGAGTCCCCTTCCTCTGATTAGTTAGGTTTTTACATGCTTTCTTAACATAGCTTTACTGCTTTCTAGCTAAATTTAGTGTTAGAACAGTAGGAGTAGAATTAGATGATAGCATGCACTAATCTGATGATTGATTTAGCTTAGATTAGGAGTAGATTAGTGTAGATCCACTCCACCCTCTCTGATCAATTCAGATCAGAGAGGTATTTTTCCATCACCATTTCAACGCATACAGCTTTCTCATCATTTCACGAATCACTTTTGATTTTCCCTCGTAATTTTAGTCATCATCCACTCATCCATCAAGGTCAAATTCAGATCTGAAGCCTTGGCTTCTAGATCTGAATTTGTGCTAAAAACCACTTGGGGGTCTCCCACTCATTTCGCAATTCCACAAAGACCCCTCGATCTTGTTTTACCAATTCAAAATACTTGATCATGTTTAAAATGGTTTTTAATGTCCAATTCGGTGATTTGGAATTCATTTTGAGCTTTATTGGATTTAATCGAGCTTTTTGAGGATTTTAATGTCCTTGAGTTTTGTTTTGATTGATGGATGAGCATGTACCTAATATAAGCCATTGGTTGGAGAGTTCTATCAAGGAGAATCAGTTTCCCTTATTTGAGATGGAACAAGAACCCGATGGGTCTTGATTAATCCACAAAATCACCTTGAACACCCATCAATGGTGTTCAAGGAGACTAAGTGAAGAAGATCATCATAAGACCCAAATCAAAAGCCCAAATAGGGCGACATTTCACCCTCCATATAACTAATATCATGATCTAATGTTGGGGGTTTTGATCAAAATTAGAAAGAATTTTTGGAAGAGGATTTGAGATGATTTCCTAAGGAAGTGGAATTTCCATTTTCTAAAGATGATTTCAGATCTTCTCATTTGATTTCAAGATGATTTTCAGACGAATATTATACTTGATTTGGACTTTAAGCATCCCAGGTCAGACTTCACCAAGTCTAATCTTGGGTGTTTAATGTACTAAAATGCATTTCAGTGCTAGAATTAAGAGATTAGGTTGCAACAGAAGCCATTTTGAAAGGTTTTAAGATGTCTGGATGGTGTTTTTAGCTGCTAATAGCAACTGCAGTGAGTTTCAGCAACTGATCAAGCTATTGTGCTGCTAGTCATACTGTTGTAGTTGTTGCTACAGCTACTGCTATAGTTGCTGAAATGGAGTCTGAAATAGGGTAGTGAGCTAGGAATTAAATTCATTAAATGGCTGACATGTTGTGTAATGTTGCACATTATTTGTATAAGCATTCATGTATAGATAATTAATTTTGATCTAGTGTGAATTGCTTGTAAATCTGATTTTCAATTCCTTCATTAGCCAAATTTAGTGTCTAACTGCCCTACATATGAATGATGATGTAATCCAATGAAAAACCATGTCAAATTGATTGAATTTCTTTTCTATGATCTGCTGAACATCTCTGAGATATTTTTCTGCATTTTTAACCACTCCATCTCCACATTAAGCCTTAGGTTCCTTTAGAAACATCTTTTTAAGGCCTTAAGTGAGTTTAACTTGTAAATAAATAAAAACATTAAAAAATTTCAAAAAAATAAAATAAATGTGTAGTGATTAGGATTAACTATATTTCTCAGTGTGTACAAAGTTTCGAGGTCATCTAAACCCCTTACTTTGTTGAACATAATAGCCGACGGTTCAATATACCTTTAGACTTAATAAAAGACTCCAAAAATAAATAAATAAATAAAAACATATCATTTCACTCATCTCTTTCTTTCTCTCTCATCCCCTACCTCTTTAAAACATATACAATCGATAAAAAGTAGAAAAACTCGAAAAATACCTAAAAATACCATGTATAGTATATATATACTTGTAAATATAAGCTATATAGTAAGTTATATATGTATATATTGTAAAATATGCACATAATAGGTATAAATAACTTATGTATATATTATATAATGTAAATTAAATATTTAAGATAACTTAAACTGTATATAACTTATTTATATATTTAACTAGTAATTATATTAACTTATATGTACTATAAGCTATATAAATTAATAAACTCCTATAAATAGCATTATTTACTGCTGATATTGTACATAAATATTTATATATGTAAAATTTACATTAACACACCTATAGCATAATTTAATTATATATGTATAATAAATAATTAATTTATTAAGTTACTAGCTAAGTTATTAAACTAAATTAAAATAAATGAGTAACTTAAGTTATTACTGGACTAATTTATAGTGTACATTTGTATAATATTATTTTAAATAATTTAAATTGATTTAACTATAATTTTAATGTATTATACTATTTATACTTAATTTAAATGTAAAATACCTTGAAATCACTTATTTAAATGTAAATCAATTAAAATAAAACATGTAAAATACAATAAAAATATGTAATAAATAATTTATTATGTATATTAACTCTATACTAGGTCAATGAGACCATTAATTAACTAATCTATACTATAATTAAGAAATAAACTCAAAAATCAGTGTGTAAAAATAATAATCTTTAGCTAATTTAATTATATAGTAAATGTAATTTTTTTTGTAAATAAACTAAATAATTATATATCCCTATATAAGGGCTTTACAAATATATAATTTATTTTAAATTTGGAATTAATTTGGACCCTCAAATCGAGGGCCAAAATCGACCAATCAAGACTGGCATGGCTAGAATTCCAACGCTGAAGGGCACCTTCAATAGCGGCACATCGGGCGTTGTAAAGAGCTCGCTGCCACATATATTGAATTCATCTTCTAGGCTTACCAGTCGTCAGTGCTTAGCGCGAATATAAATCCCATACCCTTCCCCATGAAATGAGCATGTGAATGATGATTTGGCATGAGACTGTACGATGTATGGCCGAATGTTGTGCACTATGAATGAGCCTGTGTGGGCCAAATGTTGAGCTTAAAACAAAATGAATGGGCCTAATTAACAATTAGGGTGGCTCTTAGTAGAGGTCTAGTCCCACCCATTAGGGTGCTGTGTATCCCTCAAAAAGGACGCTGGCCAATTAAAAATCCAAATTTATGTATTAATGAACAGTAATCATGCCTTAAAACACTTAAGCTAAGGGAGGAAAGAATGTTAAAAATGACTAAGTGTGGGAAGAGGGTTGAGGCTGTGCGACTAAGTATAAAAAGAAGAGAAAGAAGAAGCCTCAATGACCATAGAGAACATGAAGAGAAGAAAGAAAAGAATCCTTTGAGCTCTCTGAGTTGTATGCATTTGTGTGTAATGTGTGTGTGTGTAAATAAAACTAATATATATGTATACTGATATATGTGTATATATATGTAAGTAAAGAAGTATATATGTAATAAGTATACGTAGTATAACATATGTTTGAGCTATATATATATAAATAAAGAATTGCTTTAGTGACAGATAATTATGTCACTATAAATAGGATAAACGTTACTATAGATCCTTGTTTTTTACCTTAGTAGTTATATACAATTTTTCTAAGGTTTTAGCGACACTTACATATGTTGCTGTACATACATTATATGTTTCAAGTTAGTATAGTATATATTATTACTTATTATTGTATGTAAAGTATAAGTATTATTGATGTAAGATATAAATAGATAGTATAGAGTATTCATTTATAGTTTTTGATGTTTGTTTGTACATAGTTGTTTAAAAGCATTGTAATTCATTCATTTGTATACAATTGACTCATTCTTTTATTTATTGATTCATTCATTCATATTTATATATAAAAATCAATCCTTTTTTGGAATTAAAAAATAATATTGGACTTAGAGAGTGATGTATATTAATAACTGCTTCCCAGTGAACGATCTAGAATAAACCAATAAAAATTAAGTATATAAATAAAATTGACGTAAAAACGGTTTGTATTTGTGACATATACTACGAAAACGACCTATTTTTGTACGAATCGGTAGTCGTCGCATCATTAGTGCTATTATTTTCGTACCTTGTAGTGAAAATGACTAATTGTGTGTCAGTGTAGGATAACTTCTGCATGCATCTTACAGGGTTGTAGGTACCACTTCACCTAAGCTAGGGTCTTGAGGTAGTTAATTAGATGGTAGAGGGGGTGCAGGTCATCTTCTCGACCATGGGGTGTATTTTATCAATTCTAGAATTTAGAATATTATAGTGAGATCTCCTCAAGCCTTTCGAGGGAATTGATTTTGATAGTTTAATGACTGGAATATGGAAAAGTATGGATAAATGGAATAAATAATTGAAAAATCAAAATAATTGAGAGTAATACATGTTTTTCCTTGTTTTCCACAGCTGGTTTAGTTTTATTCTCTTTTTAGCTATTTCTACTACTCTATTCAACGTTTATTGATGTTTCCTATGTGCTCTCTACTTAAGTCTTGGCGAGTTACAGTTGAATGCTACAGCTGTAGGAGCTAATGATGTTAGTTTAAGTGTAAAATCCTAATTGTGGTAATTGTCAAAGTATTTCTTCTCAATTCCTTTAGTGATATTTTAAAATTCATCTTCAATTATGTACTGGCACATGATGGTGGCTATGATTTTTTTTTATTTATTCAATTTAGTTAGTTCCTTCTCTTATTATATTTGTGACAAGGTATGTTGTTTGTGATTATTATATTGTATATACTTATATGTTAAATAACTAAATCTTGAGATAAATTATAAAATCTGCTCAAGTTTCTATTAGAGTAGAGGCTCAGGTCGTAACACTATCCGAAAGGTCGAGCCATCCACTTACTTTTCCTAATCAATCTTCTCTCCTTGTAAAGGTCACACACCAAGGTTTGCTTGTCATTATTGTTGCTTGTCTACCTGGACTCCCAACAAGATTGAGGTTGCCTTGGGACTGTAGCATATGTATCTCGTACCATCCTTTCCCCTTTTTATCTTTTGCGGACATTATTGTTCTAGAGTCAAAGGTTGATTTCTGTTGGTCTCAATGACACGCCCCCAACCCCCACCCCCCCCCCCCCCCAACTTTCCTGCCGTGTTTAAATGATGACCACTTTTACATGAAAAAAGGGGGATCACCCTCTAATGCTTAATGTATTCCTCAATAATCAATGGCATGCAAGTACCATAATAAGGGAAAGGTGAAAAGTAAAAAGGTGGTAATTGATATAGGATAAAAATATAAAATAAATAAATCTACACTAAACAATCGCTGCAAAGAGGCTCAAATTTTAAGTAAAAATTAACATCTCAATCTCCCTAATTTAAATTTTTTCTCGATTGATAAGCCGATCAAAATTTACTAACACTTTAAACACAAGGGTGGTGTTACAATTATGTTTGTTCCCATTTTTTCCTCTGCATAACAATTTCAACATACTTTACTTTCTAAGATCAACTCTTGTGTTTTGTAGGGTTAATATATAAAATCACGTTTTAGATTTCTTCTTAAGAGATGAATAAAGTAGTAACCAACTTCATTAAGAAAAATGAAAAATAATGTCCCTGTAAACACACGGCCTAACAGTAAGAGAAGCCCTACTTCTAAGTTTCATATCCATCAAGACGACAAGTACCTTTGCGCCGACGAAGCACCAATTGTCATCAAAATTATATTTGATTAGGGTGGCTGTATTTTATTTTATTTTATTTTTGTTGTAAGAACATCGGTTTCGGATTTCTATTTTTTTGGAGACAAGATTCTCATTGAAATGACCAGTGAAAAGTCATGTTTTGACGTTGGATGAGGGTTGCCCGACCATTTATATTCCATTAATATTTGTTAGATGGAACATCTTTCTTTGAAGATTTAGTTGACATAGATCTTGGCGGTTTAGAGGAATTTTTTCTCTCTCTTGATTTTATGTGTTGTTTCTCTCGAGACAGTTGAATTTGTCTATCTGGGATATTCTCACGTAACTAGACTTGCCATTCCAAGGTTACTTAAATTGGATGCTTGTGTGAAAAGGTAAAGAAAAATAGATTACAATGTGTTATGTGCACTGGGTCTATCATGATTTCAATGGGTGTATTTTTATTTTTCGTTGATAAAAATTAAATTTCACGTGTAAAAATTATTTTTTTAATAAAAAATTATTTTGTAGAGGTAAAAAATAAATTTTTTAAGTGAAAAATAAATTTTCATTAAAAAAAGTAAAATATACTGATATAATTTTATTTTTAATTGATATTTTTTTATCTCAACTAATAAAAAATTATTTTCAACTAAAATATTTTAACTTTCAATTAATCTAATTGATTCTCAATCGAGATTTTCATTTATTTATTAAATATAAATATCAATGCACATCGCACATTGTAAATGCTATACAAAACATGTTTTTGCATTCGCATCCGTTGCGTAAATAGTAAATCTACGTGAGTATCCTTTTCTTTCTCATACTTTAATCTAAAAATTCTAAATTATATTGAACATTTACCGTTCCCTCCGTTCCTAATACAATCACAAAATGTTGCAACACATTTGGTACTTTCGACGGATATATTTATATGCAAATCCACGTGGATGAGATGAGGAAGGCAACCATTGCACAAGTTTCTCAAAATAATATTTTGTCTACCTCAACTTTTGAAAGATCAAGCAATTAATACATTAATGGCACCAACATTTACAAGATGATTAAAAAGTAAATGGAATAAACATAAGTTTAGCGGGAGTAAACTTATTAATTACAGGTACAAGTCCTCGCAAGGGAGATAAATTTATCTAAATTATTAATTACTATCCTAAATTTCTTTGTTTGGAACTTTTTTTGAAATTTTATAGTGACAAAAAAGTATTAATCCAAATTCTAGAGACTAATGTTACATTTATAAATAAAAATTACACATAAATAAGAAAATTAACTACGAACTAACTATTAACTACAAACTACCAACTAAATTAAAGAGAACGAAAATAACTAATTAAAGAAGAATTTTTACTAATTAAAATAATATAAAGATTATAATTAGGCAGAGAAAGAGAAGAGAACGCTAGAGGAGTCTCAAAAAGAGTGATGTTAAGCATAGAACAGTGATGGATGGCGACTATGGTGGCGAAGAGGTGGGAATTCACCAAAAAGACCCCATGTACGACAGACAGGGGAGAGAGGGGAGAACTATGAGCGATTAATAAAGAGAGAATCATGGGGCTATTTATGTAGGAAAGAGACCCCCTTGAGTCCTAAAACTATTATGATTCAAGCCAATTTCTTCCTCCCCCTCTTTGACAAATTAGAATAGGTATATAGACTCCAAATATAATTAAGAATGAAAAAAATCTCCTCAAATTTCGCTTATAATTGATGCTAGACACTTCTTCTTTTCTTTTTTTTTTTCCGCTCCTAAAAGCCCAGGTGGACCTCTTGTCGTGCCTCTGAGCCCAAACCAAGCTTAAACACTCTTCTTTTCCTTGCATTGCAGCCTATTTGGGCTCGCTTCCTCGTGAGTGGCAAACTCTCTTTCTTTATTACTTTAATACTTTTTCCTTTTTTGTTTTCTCCTGTTTCTTTGTTTCTTTCGCACTATATGGCACAAGCACTATTTTCAATTTATTTCTATGTGACCAACCCCTCTTCTCATGCTTTTACATTTGAAATCAATATTGCCTATTCCTCTCTCATTCTCTCTCTCTCTCTCTTACATCAAAAATTAAAGAAATTAAATTATTTTCTAATTTGCAATAAATAGCATAAATGCAAAATAAAAAATATCTAAAAATAACAAAAATAGGTATAAACATTTTACAAATTTATGATGCGATCCATCTACCCAAAGCTTATATGCTAAGTTTTTTTTTTTTTTGACTTCATTGCTAGATAAGAACAATTGAGTGCAAGTCCTAATAAACGAGAGATACAGTCACACCAAAAAACTTAGATAAGACTCTAAATCTAACACAACACTGCATCAACTAGAATGTTCCAAATACAGTCGTGCATGGAAAAATTGAGTATGAAGAGATCCATTGACATGGACACACCTGATCAATGAAAGAATTGTACTTGGAGATGTAGCCCAATAAGGGCAAGTGACATTTGATGAGCCCACACCACATGCATCTCCAATCAAACAAGACCACACAAAAAGAAAAGTAGTAAAGCAACAACCAGACAACACTAAACACACCACCAACAACAAAGAAAACATCAACAACAACTACGCCAGCAAGATGGCCACAAAACGATGATGATGAGGTAGACTCTATAGACCAACGGAGCAGGCAACTCCCTCCAAACATTGGCAAGAGAACCAACTAGAAGGACATAGGACTACCATGAGCAAGAGCCACCTGCAACAGGCCACCTAAGACATGCATCTGATAGGGGACCATCAAAATAAGTGGCCACAAACAAGTCGCCCCTACAAGATCAAGCAACCTATCAGGAATAAGCGACCAAGACTGCTTGACCACTAAGAACACCCACTTGATAAGAGCAGCCCAACATGAAGAACCCATTAGAAAGATTGTATCTATGAAGGGAGGGAAGAGGAGGGTGGCATGGTGAATGGAGATAGGGGACAAGGTTCTCAGTTGGTGAGGCTCAACTATCTAGGAATTCGATGGTGGTGGCACCACCAGTAACTAGGGTTTTGGGGGGAAGGGGGAGCGGGGGAGACGAAAGGGTTTCTATAAGTCAACTATCACACACATGGGAATTACTTGATGAGTAAGGGATGGTGTCTAGAAATAGGTACATATGTTGAGTTGAATCAAAAGAAAATTCATTATTATAATTCATCCTTCCTTTAAAGTCCTAGTGAATTTTCACATCTAATCCCCACAACAAACTCTCTCAAAAACCCACCTAGAAGTTTATAAAGTAGATGGACCAAATGCATATCCATGAACTGACAAGTCCTCCAATTGTCCACCTTTGGAATGAAATGATCCCAGTGACCATTATTCTAAACTTCCTCTACTTCCTTCACTAAGCTTTATTAATCATCATACTAGTTGCACTTGAATGACCTTCATAGCACATCCATGCTTTGAGCCCACCTATTGCCCACGAGGTGTCGTCCATCTCTCCAAGTCTCATTCGCTTGATCAATCTCGAAAGTCTCATATCAGTTACGATGACCTTATTCTACTTCCCAACAATCTCCAATTCCCATAATAGTTGCCATTGATCTTAGATATTATTGATAGAATGCATCTTGTTTATGTTGACGAAATGGGAGGAGCATCCATCCTAATGCCCATGCCCATGATGCTCGTTAGCAGAAGTGACAATGCTTGTTGATAGCAAGTCTCCTCGTTACTACTTGTTGGTCGTGCTCATTGCACAATGATGCACCTTTGGCACCTTTATCAACACCTAGAAACATCAAACTCCTGCAATAAGTTCAAGCCAATGGTTTAGATACACCCCATCCTAGACTTTATCTCATCATCTCTATCCCTGATGTTCCCTCTCCACAAAATGCCAAACTTCACACAATGAGGCCACACCCCCAAATCCATCTCCTGTAAAGAGACTATTTAGATGAGGGAATTGACACCAAAATTTTTTCTTTACTTACTTAAATTTTGAAATTATATTATTGCAAAAATTATTATTTAATTTCAAAAAAAAATTCCACCTCTAAGGTAAGATTATTTTATTTCTCTTAAATAATCTACAACAAGATGTTTAATTTCTTAAAATAAAGAAATATATATAACTTTTATTTTAATTTTATTTTCTCCCAAGTAGTCTTTTTTCATTCATCCATCCAAAAAAAACCTCAAAGAGGCAAAGTATAAAAAAAATATGCTGAGTTAACATTTTTTTTTAATAAAATTATGACTTACTTTCAGAGAAAATGAAAAAGTCCGTGGACTGCATCCAAACTCGCTTACCTCCCATCCGAATTCCACATAAATTTCCTTTTTTTGATGATCCCACACAAATTTCTAAAATTTCAATTCACAAATATTTCTGACCCTCCATTTGTCTACCTATGGCCCTCCCGCTAATAAGGCGTACCGCTCCCGCTGAAAGCCCCCTCCTCCCCCGCCCCTCCCCACGGCCCACCCCGCGACAAGCCCGGAGCCACCAAACAAGCAAACGGCCTCTTCTTTCCATTCTACCCCTGCGCCATGTCCGCCATCCACCTCCTTCCCACCTCCACCCCCAGGGGCATTCTCGTCAACGTCCCCCGCCGCCTCCTCCTCCGGAGGACTTCCCCCGCCGCCTTCTGCCCTCGATCCGTGCGCTCTCCTCTCCTCTCCTCTCCTCTCATCTCTTCTCTCTACTCCATCTCCGTTGGCTTTGGTGTCGCCGTCTGTTGATGTGAGGGTTTTTTGTACAGGTGGCGGAGATCGGCGGGGGAGGGCTCGATACGACGGTTGTTGGGCGGCGAAGGGGCCTCGCCGGGTTGCTGGTGGCGGTGGGGTCCTCGATCCACGGGTCGACGGCAGCGGAGGGTTCGAAGGAGGAGGAGCTCATCAAGAAAGCCGTTTCGTCTCACGATGTCGTGATCTTCTCCAAGTCGTATTGCCCGTAAGCGATTCCTCAGGGTTTTTGTTGCAAGGATACTTGGAAAGTTGATTCCCTTTTCTTTGAGAAGCATTTTTTTCTTACCTCTTCCAGATATGATTTTTACTGTTTATCCAAATATAGTCTGCATCTTTTCGGATAGTTTTTGCTGTGGTTTAATCACTGTTTCGAGAGGAAAGTGCAGGTTTGGAGTTTGGATAAATGAGGGGAAGGAAATCAACGGGGAGTGATTATTGGTAGATTTACTTAAATGCCTTCCAGGGTGATAATGACAAAAACAAGTTTGTACCGGAACACTTGTGAGAAGGAAATGTCAGTTTGTTTCCCACTTACAAATTTGCAACTTTGATGCTTAGTGGGCAAGCTAATATCTTTTATTATTTTATATTAAGTTTTGAATCTTCAATGAATATACATATCCACATTTCTGTTGTATTGTCTGAACAATCATTTTGTTAAATTTCAAGATCCAATCATGTTTTATGCATTTCCGTTCTATGGAACAGATGCTTATTCCTTCTGAAACTTTCTTTTGTGATATTCATTTTACATGCTTCATATTTGATCATTTAAATCAATATAAAATAGCTTGGAAAGTTTAAATATTACTCTTTACCGCAAATGCCCCAAACATGCATCATTTCGTACAGAGCCAATGCCTCAAAGCAACATGAATAGAATAGACCAAAAAAATCATTTGTTTCTAATGATTGGGATCAACGTGAACAAAAAAGAGGATATCTAGACAGATGCACAACAGGTTAAAAGAAGATGTTCAATCATGTATCTTTGATGCCTTGCTGGAGTTGGAGAGATGCACTTGTTGGAGTTGCTGGAGTCCTCCTTGGCAGGGAAGTGTCGGTGAGTTGAAATTGTTTTGGAAGGGGAAGGGACAAATGGGGTTTTGATAATATTAAAGTTAGGGGTAATTTTGGTACATAAAATTCCAATCCAATTTGGGAGGGAATGAAAATTGCTCCCACAGCCCCCTTTCAATCCTTCCTAATCCCTCTCCCTCCTTTCTCTTCTTGCCAACCAAACAGAATAATTATTGGACTTTCCTTCCCCTTCCTCTCCTTTCCATCCTATTCCATCCATCAAGATGGAGGCTACATGTGTCGCACATGGTGACCCTTTCGCCTGCAAGTATCCACTTTCACCACATCCAGCACAAGTGTGATGGCATGTTTGCATCTAGATATCATCACATTTTACCATGGCAACACAATAAAAAGGATGTATTTTCCATCTCCATATTATTCTCTGTTATGAAGTTAATATTACAATGATCAAAGTAAAGACTAAAATGAATAAATGTCCAAGTTGCACAAATCAATACCACCATGCCAAAAAAAGTTAAAAGAAAAGTCACATATTAGGAAGAGATTGTCACATATGTAGATGCAAGGTTCTGAGACACTAGATTGATATAGTTCTCTCATACACAGGAGGTGTGCAAACCAAAGGGCATTGGAGGGCTGGCTGATCTCAATTTGCAAGTAATGAAGTAGGGATGCAAACAGGTCGGGTTCGGGTTAAGTTTGGCTATAAATTATCCATTTACAAAATCTATATTCATATCCTACCCATTTACCCATCGGATACAAAAATTCAAACTCATACTCATCTACTCATTAGGTATCCATTTACCTATCGGATATCCATTTATAAATTAATCTTACAATCAAATCATACCCAAATTAGAGTTAAAGAAAAAATAATCTATAACACAGTTGATCAATTGTTTATTTTTATCAAGGCTTGAAATATAAGGCCTCAGGCTACTCCAATTTTAGTGATCTTTATTGAAATTATTATAAAAAAGAACTTTAAGGGGTCATTTCAAAGCTGAAGAAGCTACGTACGTGGGGTGGCCGATTAGATGACTGAACTTCAGTAATGAACCCTATGCTTATACAACGTTTACCGGGTAATCGGGTTGAAACAATTGAATGAGATTGTTATGGAAAGACTCACTCAACTTCTGAATTATTCCCCGCCAATTCTTCCCCAGGGTTTTGTAGAATGAAGAAGGATGCGTTTTGCTTTCCTTTCTTCCAACCACCTATCTATCGCATTCCCGATCCAGCATTTCAGAGAGAAAGGGGGAGGCCCCGCACAAAAGAAAGAAAGCAACCCTGCGGAAAGGCAGAAAGTGAGCCCCGGGGCGAGGGAAAACTAAGCTTGGAATATATCAAAAATAAAAAATACAAAGAAATACATAATATGGGTACATTTCAAATAAAAGGTCCTCATCTCAGAAATAAATGTTCAATGGAGGTTTCAAAAGCACTCTCAATCAAATCATGGAGGGAATCATGAGGGAGATTAAAGCTGGAGGAATGAGGGATTTAGGGTAGGATTTATATATTTTGAGTAAATGGGGATTTTATTCGGGTACTCAAGTCGGATAATCGAGTATAGATCCATACCCATACCCATACCCAGTTGGGTTTTACCCATTCTTTTCTAGTTGGGTTGAGTCAGGTTCGGTTCAGGTTTACCAAAACTTGTATCCCTAGAAGGAAGCCTTACTCTCAAAATGGATCCTATAACTTAGGGGGCCAATGATGTCCTTTTGGAAGAGGGTTTTATACGATTCATGCGGTGACATAATAGATTGGGATGAACAGAGGACTGCTGCATCTTTCTTTGGAGGGGTCTACAGACGGTCTGAGGATGATGCCTTCATTACAGGAGCTTACTAGGTGATTGGTCCAGATTTAGGTTCTAGACTCATGATTGGTCCCCCGCAGATATCATTGCAGAGTTGTATCCTGGGCTGTCTGTTATTACTTCCAATCTTAGGATGAAGAAGAGTGTTATAGCTATTAAGGATGTGGTGACAAGATGAAAAAAATATATTAGGATAGTTGATATCACTTTTAGGGAGTTAGCAAATTTATTAGTTTACTTGAATAGCCCGCTATCAATAGATATAAAGGAAAGGAGCTGATGCTCTGACGAAGACGAAACTAACGAAGATGAAACCTGGGATGACTTTGGACCCGATGATATTCCTTCAGATGTCTACTTTTCAAGAAAATTATTTAATATTATTTGAAGAGATAAGAAAATGCCCAAAGAGTGGAGGAAAAATATTGTAATACCTATAGCTAAGAATAAAAGGAGATATGGAATTGTTGCAAATATAGAGGCATCAAATTAATAAATCATATAATGAAGCTTTGGTAGAGAATAATTAAAAGAAGGTTAATGCAAGTCTTCGTACCAACTAGGCACCAATTTGGGTTTATTCCTAGAAGGTCTACTATTCAAGCTGTGCATTTTCTAAGATGTATGATAGAGATCTATAAAGTCAAGAAGTGCATATGATTTTTATTGATCTATAAAAGGCCTATGATTTTTGTTGTAAGGGATGCCTTGTGGAGAATTTTGGAAAAGATATAGATGGCATTTCTATTTTTTAAGCTTATAAAGGACAAATATGGAGTCATAGCTTATGTTAGGACTCAGGTTAGGTTGACAACTACTTTAATGTCACCATTGGTTTGCATAAAAAATTAGCGTAAGCTCTTACCTCTTTATCTTGGTTGTGGATGAGTTGACTAGACACATTCAAGATGAGATGTCATGGTGTGTGCTTTCTATTGATGACAATGTGTTAATTGATCAGATAAGAGGAGTAGACAAAAAAAATTGAGCATTGGAGAGAGCCATTAGAAGCTAAAAGTTTTTTGACAAAGTAAGGCAAAGACTGGTTATATGAAATGGAAAGTTTAGCACTAAGTGATAGAGCATAAATGTATATGAAAGTTAGAACAAATTGCATTCCAAAGAAAGATGCTTTTAAATATTTTTGGATCCATTTTTCAACAAGTTAGAGAGATTGATGAGATGTTAAACATAAAACTAATGCAAGTTAGTTGAAATGGAGGGGATTTTAATATTCTATGTGATGAGAAGATTCCCTTAAAAGTTAAAAGAACGTATTAAAGCAACTAGAAGACTTGGCATACTGTGTGCTTCTGCGTATTGGGCTCCCAATTATAGCTTGTAGCCATGTGCAAAAGATGTGAGTAGCAAAAATGAAGATATTAAGATAGATTATGGCTATACAAGGTGTTAGGATGACAGGAAGAAGGTCATGTGGACTGCCACGTGGCCTGGCAGCCAATAAAGGCCCAATAGGGCCGGTCGTCTAGAAGGTCCTACCAATTTTGGGTTTTGTTAGATGCCAAGTTGGCTATTTTTAGTAAACATGTTTTACGAAAATAATTGGAGATTTGTTTTCTTTTTTAGAGATAAGATCTTTTCTTAAGAGATAAGATCTTTCCTTAAAGATATTATTTGTTTTCAAGTGTGGGGATATGTTCTCTCTATATAAAGAGTCTTCCCTTGTATTTTCTCTTGAGTCATCAATAATATTTTCAACTTAAGGCTCCTCTTCTCTCTCTTCTCTCCACATTAATGTGGACAGTCCTCCTTGGACTGTTTTCCCACGCACACGGAGCCTCTACACTTTGAACTATGTCGATTCGACATGGTATCAGAGCCTTTGACCTAGGCTCCTTTGTGCGTGTGGGTTGTTGACCATACATTGGTGATATCCGCATCCAAAAAATCTTCAAATCCGACACCTTATGTGGAGAAAATTAGGCTGCATTTGGCAGGGGGATAGTGCTATACCGGGATAGAATAGGAGTGGAATAAGTATAGAAGGTGTTTGATTGGTGGGATTATAATGATTGGTGGGATTGTAATAATTGGCGAGATGATTAATGATTGGTATGTTGGTTTTGTGAGAGAGGAAAAAGAGTTAATGGGTTTTGATGTGATAGATTGTAATTATCAGATAGTGTTTTTTGAGTTATATGTAGGAAAAGAGAATATATGTGAAAAAAAAGAATTTCTTGGAACCCATGCACCTCCATCCTTATTCCTCTCTTAACCCACCAAATAGTGCCTATTCCTATTCTAATCCCACAACTAAACGCTGCCTTAGAGAAGATGGCGGAATCAACCACGATGATCGGAAACGCCATGTTATCAAGAGGAGAAGACAAGAATAAACAAGAGAAGGAGATCTATCAAGTTGTTTGCATATTGATGTTTTTTATCCGATTTTTTACTTTCCTTCAAAAGAGGAGATTTTCCTGGAGAAAATAAGTTAAAGAGAGGATACTAAAGTTCACGCGACGACTTTCGAGGTTGTCAAAAGGAGCAACGACTTCCCAGGTTGCGAAAAGACTAGTGGTTGATCCAAAAAGTTCCTTTCCTAAAGATCTAAGCAAGGTGCAAAGACTACCACGTGGGGCTACTAGTATCTCACGCGTGGTTTCTCTTACGTTTGTCGATCTTGAGAAGATAAGTCAATGGCGGCCATCGCAACGAATTTTCAAGTTGCCACAGATGCAACGACTCCGGAGATTGTAAAAGACTACACCGTTGACTCGTCAAAGAAGACAAAGAGCTTGGCTCTCAAAGAAGATGAATGGTGGTGCGTCTAACCTCACAAGTGGAAGATTAAGTCGTCGGCCTCTCAGCCTTCGACTTAAGGGGGAGTGTTAGGATGGTAGGAAGAAGGCCATGTGAATAGCCACGTGGCAGTCCACGTGACAGCCAATAAAGGCCCAACAAGGCTGGCGGTCTAGAAGGCCCTATGGATCAATTTTGGGTTTTCTTAGATGCTAAGTTGGCTATTTTTAGTAAATATGTTTTAAGAAAATAATTGAAAATTTATTTTCTTCATTTGATATAAGATCTTTCCTTAAGAGATAAGATTTTTCTTTATTAGAGATATGATTTGTTTCCAAGTGTGAGGATATGCTTTCTCTATATAAAGAGTTTTCCCTTATATTTTCTCTTGAGTCATCAATAATGTTTCCAACTCAAGGCTCCTCTCCTTTGTCTCCTCTCCACATTCATGTGGACAGTTCTCCTTGGATTGTTTTCCCATGCACACGGAGCCTCCATGCTCCAAACTACATCGATTCTTGACACAAGGATTGGATTCCCGAGGAGATTATTGGGAAAAAGTTGGGTAGCATCAATAGAAGATAAAATGAGGGAGATGTGTTTAAGGTGGTTTGGATATTTGTAGAAAGGGTTAATTATTGTCGTAGTCAGGAGTAGAGAGAAGTTGAATGTTGAGCCTCTGATGGAGGACACGAAAGGCTAAAGAATTGTTGAAAGGAAATAATTAGACATGATTTTGATTACTTCAATTTAAGCCCATAAATGGCTTAATGTAAATTTGAGTGTAAGTAAAGAATCCATGTAGCTGCCTAACCCAGTATCGGAAAAGCCTTTGTCGTTATCTGAGAATTGTGGTCACAGATGGGTGGGTGGAAGAATGAGACCATAATGTACTTTTGAGGAGAATGTTGATGACTTTTGCATAGTTCCTGATACATTCATTTCTCTGAAATTCTGCCTTCTTTGATGGTGGTGATGGTGGGGGTAGTGGGGAAGGGAGGGAGGGGGGAAGAGAGAGGGTGAGGGAGGTTTGATAAGGATGGGTGTACTGGGTAAGGGAAGGGGAGGAGGTGAGGAGGAAGGATAGAAGAGAAAAGGGTGGATAATCAGTTGATCTTCAGGTACTTAAATATCAAACTTTGTTTACTTTTCAATCCAAGAATGTTAAGAGTTAAATGGATATTCCCGATGGACATGGATGGAGAGGTTTATGGAGCAAATAGCATGATGGTAGGATGGGGGATGTTGTATGAATATACTGCAATCGCCAATATTTCTAGGGGCAAATTCAACAAGCCCATTTTGTCTTAGGATTGAATTCTTTCTTGTAAATACTCTTTTTTTTGAGCATGTTATGCCCACTGGAAATTCATTTGGACATCACTGGGATCCAGTATATCTGTATTTTTTCCTTCTTTTGTCTTCTCCATTTCTCTATACAGCTCCAACAAGGCCTTGATGTAATAGCACCAGAAAATGTGGCCTCACATAATCTCAACTCGTACCTACCATAACATATTAGCCTTGATTTGTGTTACAGAGATCTATCAGGTCCATGTCCAGAATTTACTGAATAGGCTTCGCAAATGAAACATAGAAGACGTCTCCAAAGCTGGGTGCCCTGTAGGGGCAGATGTCCTCATGGGATTCCTTCCCTAGGTGCTTCCAAACTCAAATACGTTTTGCCGGCCTTTAATACAAGAGAGTGTTTTTTTTTTTTTGAAAGAACTTTGCTATATGAGAGTTGAAAATGGGACTGACCATTATAATGGAAATACATGATGCTTTTTCTTCCTTCACCGGTGGACTAGAGATTGTACTGTACGGGATTGAGAATGATTTTAAATGGTCCTTGAAGTGATCCTCACTGTTGGAGAAAAAGCAACAACATGCTTAGTCTAGACTGACATTAGACATTTATGTTGGCAGCTTTAACTACTTTCTTACCTCTACTGAATGAAAAAATCTAATCCCAAATGATAGTGCATTTTTCCTTGAAGGTTCTAATCCCAAAGGATGGTGCCAGTTTTATCGTTTCTTGCATTGTACTTTTTGGTTGATGATTTTCCTTGCAGAAGTAATGCTGTTGTGACATGCAGATATTGCAGTCAGGCTAAAGCTGTATTTCAAGAGTTGCAAAAGGCTCCTTATGTCATTGAGCTCGATGAGAGAGGTTAAGTCAACTTTTGCTTTGCTATGCTCTCATAGATTCCATATTCTACGAAATATGCCTTAGACAATTATATTGGCCGGAAATGTGACCGATCATCTGAACTTGTAGTGATGTTATCTTTCAATTGGGTAATCTGAACCATCAGACTTATGCCCTGTATAATATTTGGTTCATTATCGAAATTGCTAAATTTTAATTACATTGACATTCGCGAGTGCAGCAATTTTTGGTGAATGTTGCTAGGTAAAAAATGGGAGGTTGAACAATAAGCCATCCTCTACAATAAATCAACGGTGGGTTTGAATGTCTTGTTAGCATCGTTAGTCAATGGTAGGAAAGTGAAACTATCATGGAAAAGAAACACACAGAAGATGTTGGGACTGATGCAGAAGGGAAATCTGTGGCAATCCAAGCTTATAGAGCTTCACGGAAGTGCAGTGGAAGTTTTTTGTTTAAAAGCATTACATGCTATAAAGATGGAATTTTTTAAGTTAACATATTTAAATAATGCAGAAGTGATAATATTAAAGTAATAAAAAAGATGTATAATATTTAGATTTACGTAGAAATCTCACTTACAAAGAACGGGGAGAAAATCACATGAGAAGCATCTAATGGGTGTATTTCTCTTTATTTCTTCTCAAAAGAATAGAGGGAGGGTATACGCTTATTTATAAGTCACCACACACATGACAAAGCTCATATCTTACGATATGACACTAAATCAACCACTCAATTCTTTCAACACTCCCCTTCAAGTTGGAGCATGGAATGTTCAGCTTATAACATAAAGAAGCCCCTCTACACAGTAAAATAAACAACACTCTCAATAGGTACAACTGACTCTCCTCTACAGACGACAGTTGCATTCTTGTTCATGCCTGTAGGCAGGTATGTTGGTGACGACACATCAGATCAGCTAGAGCTTAACAACAAATTGTTGTGGCTGGTTCTAACAAGAGCCTCTCCTCTTGAGACCTCAACTGGTGCTGGTGGCTTCCCATTCAGTATCTCTAATATGGGTCTTCCTCTGAAAATCTCGAAAGTGGATCACCCTTTTTGAAGTCCATGAAATTGGATTTATCGCATAGAAACCTGAAATGGGTCCTTCCTCTGAGGACATTGAAACTTTAGAACTTCCAGAGTTTGGTTTCTCATGTAGGGTCTAAGAATAAAAGAGATTCTCAAATAAAGGATGATTACAACAAGCTTTCACACTCCCCATTTCTCCCATACTCGTATGAGAGAAGAAAATAACGAGGAGAAAAATAATAAAAAAATTTAGAGAAGAGCCTCTCTACATCTTCACGTAAACGTGATCCTCATCCTTTTTTGTTGGTTTGATTTTATTTTATTTTTCTTTTCCTCTTTTTCTTTCTCTTCTTTTTTCTTTTCCTTTTTTTTCTCTGATGTCCTCATCTTTACCCCTCTTTTTTTTTCAATTTTCTTTCTCTCTTCATTTTCGTGCTTTCCTTCATTATTAACCCTAAAGCTGTTTCCCTCTTTTCCATTTCTTACTTCTTCACCTTACCTTTTAAACATAACCTAACAAGTATGAGAGAGAAACCTCACCGTGACCCATCATCGTTAATAACGCCACCATCATCGCGAAAACCACGCGAGATCAGTGTTGCTATCTTGCTTTCTCCTTCAACGCCATCACTAGAAATCGCGTGGAGTGGGCTCTTCATCGCCGCCTACTGCTCTTATAGTCAATTGTGAGATCTTTGCCGCACTTTTTGTCGGAAACTGCACCTCCGTCCAATGGCAATGCTCGATCAACGCCTCCTAACCTTGCACGTTGCCTCGATTGTGGTTGCCATCATCATTATCGCCTTCATCGTTGTGACCTCTTGTCTCTTCTTTGTCTTCTTTGCAAGTGCTGCATATCACGACCTTTGTAGCATCGCTATAGAGTTGCCCAATCCTGGCGGAGTTGCCAGGCTAGAGTTGCTCAATGAAGAGCCCACGCATGATGGCCACCACCTCCTGGTGGCTTGTGCTGATGGCCACCATCGCCTTGATGGCCTGACAAAGAACCCACGCTTGACTAGCAGCCTCACCACAGCTCCAAAATGAGCTTGCGTTGCCATAGGGGCTCGAACTGGAGCAAGATCTCCTCCTCAAGGTCTGGCGCCATCGGGCTCCGACTCACCTTCATAGGGTTTAATGAACCCAAGATCATGACAGTGCCACTACTCCTGATCGCTGTTACCTTCGACTCTTTCAAATAAATCAAAGAAAATTGAACTCTAAATATTGATAAACATAATAAACTCAAGAATTGAACTGCTATGATACCAAGTTGACAGATCTAAATAATGTGGAAACGATAATATCAAAGCAATAAAAGAGATGTATAACGCTTGAGTTTACGTGGAAACCCTACTCACGAAGAGTGGGGAGAAAATTACGGGAGAAGTGCTCTATGGGCGTGTTTCTCTTTATTTCTTCTCAAAAAAATAAATGGGGGTACACATCTATTTATAGGTCACCACACACATAACAAAGCCCACATCTTACGATGTAGCACTAAACCAACCACTCAATTCTCTCAACAAAGTATCCTAAATTTCAGCTACGTGTTTTTTGCATTGGGTGTAAAGTGGATCGATGTAGACATGTTTTTGGATTACCCCTTTTTGGCATTAGGCCGTAATAGAAATGTCTTGTTTAAAGGATTCGGACTGGAGAGATGACATGCTTTGGGTTCTAAATTTTTCAGCTATATATATTTGGATTGGGTGTAAATAGATCAGCAAGACTTGATTTAGCAAACCTACCCCCATTCTCATGAAGAAGGAAAGTTTGATTTCATTATGGAAAAAAGCAGTCTCCAATAATAAATAGTAATGCGCTTAAGGTAGTTTTTTGTTTGTTTGTCCTTGTGTTTGATCTGAGTGCTATAGGAGTTATATATATTTTTTAATTTTATCCTAGATCGAATTATGGGGCTAATATTTGGACCTGGATGTGAGATTTCAGAGGAGTGTGCTTTTTTGATTAGGTGTAAAACACCACCAAACTTGGAATACTATTGCTACTTGAGTTTGCTAATGCATAGGAGGGGCATTTGAATTGCGTGTTTTTTTTTCTATTCCTTGATTTCCTTTACCATGCACAGATGATGGAGCTGACATTCAATATGCTCTGAGCACGCTTGTGGGAAGAAGCACAGTTCCTCAGGTGTTTGTTAATGGAAATCATATCGGCGGTTCTGATGGTACATAATTGCAATAATCAACAGGATATTTTCCCTTTCTTTTTAAAGACTCTATTCTGATGGAAGCTGCCTTTTGGAGTTTCAGATACGGTTGATGCATATGAAACTGGTACCCTGCAGAAGCTTCTCGGTTAGGACAACGGACGAGGGGAAGGTATCCACATTTTCTATGCTGAAAATTGATTCAGAGACCAATTCTTGCTTATTTCAAGTGAAACCATTCCTATAGATCAGATCTCACTTTTTTTCTGGGAATGATCCACTCGAACTCACTTGTAAACATTGTTCATTCGAGGGATTGTCTTGATCTATGTAGACATGAAATTAGTCTGCTTGATGTGAGTAAAATTTACAAAATTGTCCTTTCAATAAAAATCACAAAATTTTCCTTCTTATCTGTGCTTTCCTTTCTTTTGGATTTTCTTGAGGATATTCTCTTGTGCTTTTATCATGAATCCTATACATAACGAGGATTAGGATTTTCTCAATGATTAAGCAGCATGTATGATCCCCACCTCAACACTTATGATAACACTGGTAAACTCAGGAGCATCAGGCGTCTTTTAAAAATTCAAAGAAATATGCAAAGGACGAGTTTGATCCTTACCTTGGTGTCTTGTGCTGACCATAGCACTGTTCACCTATTCTATTCTTATCCAAGTATAACCAAAGCAAATCTGATATCATGTTGAATTAAAAGAACTACGAAAGCAGTGGAACACTCGATTTACGTGGATGATGAAACCGCAACAACGACAGCATGGAACATGCTTCCAAGATTTTGAATAGATGTTAAAGATTTAGGATAAATAATTTAGATTCACATGGATTCAAGCTTAAAAGTAGTTGGGATTATTTTGTGATCAACATGAGGTTTAAACCCAGATCATTTACATGGTGCTATAACATAGGTGCCCAGAGTGCCCAAAGGTTAAGGAATTTTGATGCCATGCATGATGTAATCCATCCTGTAGTAGAAGATAGCTCAAGTATCTCGACTATGGCAATAGTAGATCTGTATAAGATTTTTTTGTTTTTGAGGAAGAAAGGAATGTTACCGAGATAATCTCCATAGAAAATTGGGATGCGTACTATATTTTTTAAAGCATATGGAGTTTAGAAAATTGGATAAGTAATAGGTTTGAAATTTTAAAGTATTATCGATTCTTGGATGTCACGATTCGATCCTAAATACCTACAGGATCTGAGACTGACTCATTTCGGTTTATCCTAAGATCTAGCCATCTAACAAGAAATAATCAAGTAATATTCAACAAACCACAATCACACAAGTACAGTAACTAAGCAAAAGAAAGTTTCAACAGGGGAAAGAGAATAGTGATATTATAATCATCACATCAAAGAGTACATGTAACATAAAACAAGCTATAAAAATTCACCATCAAGCAGTAGAACTAAAGTTAGGCTCAACTAAGTCCAGTGTCCTCAGCAGCCGGTGGCTCGGGTTGCTCAAATCCCTGACCTGTACAAAATATATTTGACTGGAATCAGCTAACGCTGAGTAAAGTGGTGGCTAAAAAGTAACATGCATTTAACATAGAATTTTTCATTTTTCAATTATATTATGCATGTGGGTGCGTAGAGATCTCTAATTTTGTTAATTAATCTTCTGGTTCCCTATAGAAATGATTTTGCTTGCAGCTTCCCGTGATATAGGATGCCCATGTGGCACTCTTCTGGCCGGGGGAGTCCCACCGTGGTAGTCCTATACTCGGTCTACTACCCCGAGGTCACGGTCGTGACGTAGCGGTGACTGCGGCACACGTGATAAGCGCGCGGGTAGCTATCCTGCACTGGCACGCGGTCAGTCGTTTCTGCTAGTGGGTACGCCTCAACGTACAGTGCGGAACAGTGTAGGGCCTTGCCCTTTCAGAACAGAACAGGGGTCTTACCCCTCCTCAGTCCACGTACCCTCGTCCGACTACCCCGGTTTGCCCAACGGGCTGACAAGAGTCGATGTAGGGTGGTCATACCTAACCCCGGGTCCCCTGGGGTGGATAGCTCTCCCCTACACTAAGTAGCTCACCTCGGTACTACGTACACGAGGGCCAGTAAGAGTCGTCGTAGAGTGGTCAAACCCACCTCGGGTCCCAACCCAAGGGCGGCAAGCTCCACTCTACACTATAAGGGATAGTTGCTCTCTTTGGTACCACATACACGAAGGTCAGCTTATCTCCCTTAACAGCTGTCCATAGGCAGCAAAATCCTAGAACCATCTGGTTCTTCGAGATACGATGTTCTTGTTTACATTCCCCGTGGGGTTCGTACAGGAATTTCTTTATCACATCCGGGTTGGAATGTTCGGAACAACAGTTCAATTTCCATTTTATTACAGTAGGGGTCCATTTTAGCTAAAAACAGGCAGCTCTTGATTACTCAATCATTCACATGCAGTTTCTTCCAACCCTAGTGTTCATGCCAAGACATAGGGTTCAAGAATTTATTCTCGAATATACATTTATTCCTTCTTAGGGTTCATCTCAAGTCCTATGATTACTTACTCACATGTATTAAATTAGATATTTAAGGTTGTAACCACTCTACCTGGGTAACCGGGTGGAATGAGGGCTCGTATAGTGGCTTCCGACGTCTTCACAGGTCCCGTACACCCGACGGACTGGAAACCTAAAACATGGATTGATATGCCAAAAGGTTCAGAAAGATATAAACAATGTATCATTATATAGAGAAACTCGTATGGAAAATAGAGACGGTTCGTTTGCGAAAAAGCGATAATAATAGACCCTTACACAGCCCAAAACATGCTATCAAACGGAAATTAGACATCTGGGAAAGGTCCCAGATGTCTTAAAACAGTTCTCAGGGATATCTCTCTTGGTGTTCCGCTATCAGACGTCTGGAACTCAATGCCGACGTCCAAGGACTCTGTCAGACGTCTGGGGGTGATCCTGGACGTCTGAAACTGCCTCGGCTACGCTCCCGCCCTCTAACACGTACACGTACGCTGTCATGACTTGTTAGGGAGGAAAAGTACGTAAAGTAGATCTCTACCAGACGTCTTGCTCTACCTTCGGACGTCCGGTAAGATGTCTGGGTGTCTCCCCGGCCGTTTGATTCCATGGAAAAAGGATTTCGCGGATCCGCTCTTGGCTCCCCTTGCCTGCAGGTGCTGCTGTAGAACGGCGCTGCGCCCTCCGCTCTCGCGCTTCCTCTCGCTCGGGTGCTCCGCTCTCACTCGCTCTTGGCTATGGGGTGGCAACGAAGAGGAGGGGGAGAGGTATATAAAGGGAGAGGAGGTGAGGGGAACAGAGAGGTGAGCATGGCGCGGATTGGCGTAGCAGGAGAAGGCATGGTAGGAGAAGGCATGGTGAGGCGCGGTGAGGGAGGAAATATGGTGCTCGTACGTTGCGCCCTAAAAGCCTTTCCAGACGTCTAGTGAACATCCCAGACATCTTAAATGGCCAAAGGAGTGGTGGGTCGTTTCATTAGATACTTAATGGTAGCATTAAAAATAGTTTTCATTTGATGGATGAAATTTTGAATTACATTGTCGGTCTTTGATCTAAAATAATATCAGTACCCTGATAGCTAGGTACATGACTTGGATACCATACATCAGTGTGAATTAACTTAAATAACTTAGCGCTACTAGAACCTTGACTAGTAGGAAAACTAGCTCTATAATGTTTCCTTAATTGGCATGCTTCAAATTGGAACTTGTTGAACATAGAGATTTGAGGAAATATATGATGCAACTTCTAGATAAGTAAATGACGAAATCGAAGATGTCATTGATATGGCTCGATTCCTCTAGAGGAATGCACAACATGAGCCAAAACAGGAGACTGATGTTGGTAGTAGATGCCACCTTCCTTACGAAAAAAATAATCTTCTTCCCCATTGGAAGATCCTACATCACAAAATGTACAACATCAAAAATAACCTGACGATACTTTACTGAGATTGAGAGGAAAGTTAGGGGCATGAAGAACATCGGTAAGTCTTATAGGGGGGGGAAAGCTGCACCACCCCGTAATTGATAATGGGAGATTGACTACCATCAACAACATTCACAAACTACTCTCCTAACAAAGCATGGAACCTCGTGAATTAGGATGCATCTCCACATAGATGGCGTTAGGCACCTAAATCAAGTAGCCAGTCTATTGGAACATAATTTCATGTAATGGTAAAACGTGTATCAATACCTCTAGATTGCATCACAGCAACGACTAGAGTAGACACTATCATGGAAGGAGGTGATGCAGAACTAGGTGAGGTTGTGATGTCGTAAAAATTCTTTATACTTGGCTTTGGGAATAGATGTCCCTGTAGTAGGCTAGCTCCCTAAGGTTGAACAATTGCTGTAGTAGGTCTCCCATGCTTATCCCATCAACGATCCTCGAGATGCTCTTGTTTTTCACAATAGATGCACTACAGTCTATCACACTTGGATGAGCCACGAGCACCCCACAACCATAGCCTCTAATGCCTCCCACAAGCGAACATCCACATCCATGTCGTACAATCATAGCTGAAGTAGACAACTCTTGACATGTGATGTGATAGATAATTGGTTCAATCAATTATAAGCTTCTTTTATAGTAGAAATCACCTTCTTTGTCAATATTTGATCTCTCACAGAGGTACAGGATCAAGGACACCCAGAAATTTAGCCACTATCATCTTTTCTCTTTGATCCTTCTGCATTTCACAACATATTGGCCAGCACGCATTTAGCTTCTCAAAAAGAACCTTCACAACGGAATAGTACTAGAACAAAGTCTTATCTACTTGAGACAGTGAAAGATCTCTTGATATAGGTGCGCAATTATATTGATGTTTTGATCCTATGGATACGTGCCATCCTAAATCTCCTTTACTATGGTGTAATAGCTTATTTCATCTGTAAGGATCGTACTATTCAACAGCCTTGCGCAAACAATGTTGTCCCTCTTCCATTGTGGATATTTGTTGTCTTCTTTACTAGGCATTGGTGAGAGAAGGGCATATTTTTTGTCATGTCCGCTAACATAGAACATAATCATCCTTTGCCAATGACTATAGTTGGACTCGTCCAACATAATAGTAGATCCACATGCAAATGGATTACCCGACATCTTGAAATCATCACCGAGACCTTCTTCAAGACTAGCTACTTCCTTAGATTCTCCTACCATGTCCTTTCTCTATGACAAAACAGTGCAACAAGGTCCTTTATAGGCAAGCAACCAAGTCATAGGGCCACAAGGGTAGTTCCACAATTTCAAATAACTCGCAAACCAACCTAAACAACTTCATATTTGCACCATAGGAGCCGTAAAATTGACTTCAAGGTGACCATGAAGAGACTAATGACAAACTAGAGGGCTGGGGATGCTTTGATGGGTTTATGATTAGTATTACATCGAGGTAGTAACACATGGAATATAGGATTCAGTTCAGCTTTGACCATTTTTTTAATTTGGGTTTGTAGTAGGTGTCAAATTGAGGTATAAGTTATCACATCAAAATATAAGTTGAAATTAATATTCAGCAAAGAGATTAATAGGCAATCATTATGTGTTAAGTAATGCCATATTGATGAATAAAAGTGGGTAAGCTTATTCTGCCTTGCCTAGTGATGTGGGATGAAAATAGCCCTCGTGGAATAAAATACAATCGGCTCTTGGATCCAGATCTGCCTAGCCTGAATTGCCAAAGGATCCAATTTGACCAAAGCCAGAGAGGTGGTGGAAAAAGTTCATGACGCCCATGTCAACAGTAACCATGACGTTACCAATGGCCATGCCTTGACAATGGATGTGCCAGAGAGTTCGAAAAGACCGCTAAAGAAGATCTTATCACGCGAAGATACTTACTTGTATTATAAGTAAAGGAGGGAGACCCTTCGGAGCTCCCCCCAGGCAATCCATGAGAGGCAATCCAAGGAAGGAAAACCCCGAGAGATTGTTATACCACCATTTCTAGTGGATTTTACAGGAGCCTTGCCCTCCCCGCAGACGTATACCCTTTATGGTGGAACTGGCTCACCAATCTCCTTGTTTTCTTTGTGATGGATTGCTTGTGATTACTTGTTGTGGCTTTGTGACGTTTCCTACGTCAACAAATTCTTTGATAACCATCGGTGGCCTTGACGGTAATTCCTGGGGCCCATCACCTAGGGATTACCTGTTCCATTAAATTATCTTCCAAACACATTATAAATCGGTTTATGAGTTATGATTCCAAGCAAATAATGTCTTGGTTTCTTGAAAGGCCTAGTTTAGGCTTTAGACAGCATTATGTCAGGATGTTTAGATCGTTATGATTGATGCATTTCACTTTGCAAACAACCATGTTAAGTACATGATTTGTGTTCTGAAGCAATTTTCAGTAAGAGTTTGGTGGTTGGCTTCTGAAACCATCAGCGGCAGGGTTATGAACAGATGCCTTAATTTGATAACATCCTCAAAATAATATCATATTGGGAACTCAAAAAAAGTGAGATATACTTATCACTGTTGAAGGCTACTACTTTATAACCTGGACTCAAGCATTTTGGTGATTGATTTTGGATCACCGGGTTTAAACAATAACTTGTCAGTGTAAGATTACCTCCGTTAGGCTCAATCTTAGGCATGAATCGTTACGGTTGGTATCAGTGATACGAGCCAACTAAAAATGTGAGAGCCAAAATAGTGTAAGATTGAGTGTTATATCATAAAAGCAATTGCAGGAGCCACTTGCAGAGCTTGTACAAGTTACCTAAGTTCCACATTGCTTGGTAATTGATTGACTTTGTAAGTTTCATGGAAGACTTCATGGTTTCAAGTGTAAAGGTTATAACACCTATAGAATAATATCATATAGGAGACTCAGAAAAAGTGAGATGTATTCTTATTTGATAACTTAGGCCTAAGTATTTTGAATGATTGACTTGAGCCTATAGAAGTCAAACCCAATAAATTTATTGAGGCCCTTTTTTTCCAAAGTATGCTTGAACTTAATCTCGCTCTTTACAAATCCCCACGAATCGGAGAGCAAAATCAACTTGTGTTGCAACTAGTAAATGCATGTTGTTTCAGATTTGGATTCCTGGAACATTTAACACTTAATGTAGCTTGAAACACTGTGAAGCCTCAAACATGTCCAATAAAGATTTGCTTGATAATCATGCAGCAATACATTATAACATGCAAAAAGTGCGTCCACTTAGTCTCTGAATTTGCAGCAAAGAAGTAAAGGAAGCTTTCTATGGGCTTGGATGTCTTGGAGATGGTGAAGGGTGTGTTTTCACCCCATTGTAATCCACATAGTAGATGAGCTCCATTTTACTTTTTCCTGATTCCTCCTTCAACTTTCTTTTGATGTTCACTCCTGAAATTCCCTTCTCAACCTGCACGGAATGCCGAATTCAGGTTTTTATTACTGAAAACAAGATAGAAGATTAGGGCCATTCAGACTTTCAAATTATATCTAACTTAGTGTAATCCTATTCTATGAAATCCAATTGTAGTAGAATGCAAGTGTTGTATTATACAATAGTGAAGTAAGTAAATCAACAACAACCAAGCTTTTCCAAAACTAATTGCGATTAACTACATAGATTTCTTTTCCTTTATTCAGCTCTATCGTGGGTCATTCTATCGTGGGTAATTCTATTCAGCATGATGTTTTCCTTTCGACATTTCTTTGGTCTAATCTCAACATTTTTGGGTGATACAGGTAAGATCAATTAAAACACACATAAAGAAACAAGCACTATATACCTCCAATTGCATGGAAACATAGCTCCATGGAATCTCATAATAGCAATCTAAAACAGGGACCTCGAGTTAAATCCTATTTGTGATAACTAACCTTTCCATGCTGACTCCTGATTGCTAACTTCAACGAAGGTGAAACCCGCCTTCCTAAGAGCTTCATTTCTCCCAAGTTGGAAGTTGAAGTGAACAGGGATTCAGCACTGGAAGATTGCAGTGAGAAGGAAACCAGGAGGTAAAAGCAGGAAGCCAAAGAGATAACCTTCATGGTGTTGGAAAAGTGGTAGCTCTTCTTTGGTCCAAAGTCTCAAGGGGAGAAGGGTGGATATAAATACTCAGCCAAGAAAGGGAGCACTTTCACGTGCTCAGCAGCAACCACCAAACTCCATAATTGAATATGTGGGCCAACATGTTTGCGGGATCCCCCAATTTGGGTTGTGTCTTGTAGATAACAAACGATTTCTCATGATAAAGATTTTATGATATATGACTACACCAATCTCTTGTCTCGCTCCCTCATGCGTGTTAACCGATGCCTTTATTTTGCTGCGCCTTTGTTCAGCATTTTCTTTCGGCAATCATGAATTTTTTAACATGCCTTTTTTTTTTTTTTGATGGAATGGACAGAGGAAATTCCTTGTATGATTCCTTGATACTGTAAAATGCAGAGAACCACTGTATGTTTGGGTTATCAAAACATTTTTGTACGTGTAATATCTAAGGCTTAATTTTCAAGGAAATCTTTCCAAGTAATGTAGAGATCATAATTTTTTTTTCCTTTTTTTGCTAATGTACCAGTTGCTATACTGGTGGGGTACTGCTCTACTTTGAAGGTCATACTTCATTCCTTTTTTCTTCTTTTTTCAGATCAATTTTAAGGAAGGAATAAGCATCCTCATTTGTTTCTCCGACAACAGGTGACGCCATGCATGTAGGGCTGCATGATCTATATTTGTCCTCTATATAAACAAAGGAGCAAGTGGTGCCAGGTGAAGAATGACAACCACCTGGCAATTTTTTGTTTTGATCTCAATCTCCCAGAAAGGTTCATATGGATGGTCACTGTTCTCTGGTTGCAACTATTCTTTGAAACGTCCAAATCGATGACTTGGCTCTTACTATTACAGCCAGAAAGATATAAGATTGTCAGGATCGGATCTGCTAACCTTTTTCAGTTTGACACTAAACCCTGTCCAGGCTAAACTACTTGGTCCATTAGCAGAAGGACATAATCCATAATCGTTTTATAATATCAATCGAGAACTCCCGAGGCCAAATTTCATCAGCATTTCTCTTACACTATAATCCAAACCTGAAAAGGAAATTTTCAATACGCAGAATAACATATACGATCGTCTATCTTAACCAACTGAACTTTCTACAACACAAGTTTACTATATCTAAACATGTAAGAGTTTCTCGAGTTTGTAGGAATGTTAATGTTTCCAATGTATGTTTTACTCAACACTATAACTTCCTTTTTATTTTGTTAGTGGCCAGAATTTGGGAAAAACTTTGGGAGGAAAGAGATGGAAAATGAAAATAATATATGCCATTCATGAGGTATCTCTTATTTGACTATGATCTACACCACCAAACAGGCCAGGACTCAAAAGAGTCATTTGCATGTTGTGGCATCTAGGAGGAGCCCATTGCTTAACTTGAGATTGAACTTAATTTGTGTTCCAACAACCTTTGGTAGCATAAACTTGGAATATTCATGAGTGTGAATTCCTCTCCAATTAAATCAACATTATAAATAGCAATCAAGAATTGCAATCCTCTACTCTCAGGCAAGTGGGGCCCATATGTTGATTGGGCCCCCATGATGCTGCTAGCGGGTGATTTTGCACCTATGATTTTGTATCCCTGTAAAGTGATTTTACAAAATATTCCTTATCCAAAGTGATTTTGCATCAATGTAGAGTGATTTTGACCTATGAGTTTAGGATTTAAGGTTTAGGGTTTAGGTCTATGAAAAGTGATTTCATGTATAAAAAATGATTTTTCACTTAAAAGGTGATTTTTCACCTTAGGGTTTACCTTAACCCCTAAATCCTAAACCCTAAACTTTAAGGTGAAAAATCACTTTTCAAGTGTAAAATTAATTATCATAGGTGAAGTAACACTTGGAATTTAATTTTGTACTAGTGCTATCTTACTTTACACCCGTGTAAAATTATTTTGAAGGTGTAAAGTGATTTTGCACAGGTACAAAATAAGATTGCACCTACGCAAAGTGATTTTGTATTAGTGCAAAGTGATTTCGAAAGTGATTTGAGTGGTTTGCATCCGTAACAAAGTGATTTGTTGTTAGTTTAACAGTGGTAGATCTTACCATATGTAGCACCTTTTTTACATAAAATGAGGGAACAAAGGTTGAGACCACATTTACACTACTACACGTCAACTTTTATGTTACTCAATCCACATCCTAAAATGTAATGTTTGTAATTATATCAATATGGACTATGGTAAACTTCACCTCCAAGATGACGTTTGTAATTTTGGTTTTTTTCGTTACCATTATTCATGGATGGACAAAAGTCAACTTGTGGCATTCCATATATGGACGTAGGATGATGGCAAATCAAATTGTCTCGGGCTAGCAAGCTCACATGATCATGTCACATCGATGGACCCACCAAGAAAAGCATGAGTCCTCCCTTTTAAGCTGATTGGGTCCAAGTTCAACGAACCATGTGCCTACTTGGTTGGATTTGCGTATCATTCATCTCTTCAATAAATTAGAAAGAAAACAGTAACTTATACTGAACAAAAGTAGCATTTTTCGGGTTAGTGCACAACTTTTTGAAGAGAATAATGTTTATCATGCAGAAGAACTTCTTTTAAGCATTGTTTGGATCTTGGTGGAAGAAGATTATTCTCTATTTGATTTAGAACAGAGTTGAATTTAGAACCACAGTTGATTCGTGAGGATTACTTGATTAGTTTAGTTTAGCTTATTTTTTCCTTTCATCGTCATTTATTTTGATATTGTTTCCTTCTCTCACTTCTTTGTTGATGGCTATGGACTTATTATGAACTTGATTGATTAGGCTTTTATTTCAAGTTCATTTTATTTCCCTTCTTTAAAATTTTTTGATGTGTATGTTTATATTTTATATTTATGTGTTCGACAACTAAGATCTTAAGTGAATATTAAAAAATCAACTTAAGTTCCTATTAAAGTGGGGTTCGGACTGTAACAAAAATCGTGGTCTAAATGTCTAAATTATCCTTTAGAATTCCAAAACATCAAATTTTACCAACATTTTCACACAATAATAATATTGGTTCACCTAACCATAAAACCACACATGCATGCCTGTACTTATTCAAATTAAGTGGCTACAATCGTAGGAAACTTCAAATTGCTAACACATTTGAAATCACAAGATGTATTTTCAATTTTAACCATCAATCTACACTAAGAACATTATGAATAACACATCAAAGACGATGAAAAAGAGGGGTCTACGTACCTTGATGCTATTCTTTCTTAGTCTCCTTTAATCTATAGTACAACCTAATTAGCTCCTCACTTCCAATCCAAGCTTTATTGACTCTAAGTCACAAAGTAAAGAAATGCGCGAGAATATACTCCAATTTAATGAGGAAAACTTCAATTAAACCTTCTCTTGATCATGGCTTTTTTACATGTAGATCAAAACCCATAGAAACCCCTAATTTTCATAAGCTTTTCTTGTGCGAGAGAGAAACTTTACCTTCAATCCAAGTTTGACTGGGTTCTAATGTGTGGATTCCTTTTTTGTTACCTCTCGTAATAGTCAACTAAGCCCTCATTTCATATCCTTCTTCAACAAATCTCCTCCAATGGAGAGGGAGGAGTAAGGAGAAGTTAGCTGGAAAATAGGACTCATATGAAATTCAATGGGGACACTTGGGCTTAATGTGACATGATGCATATGTTGTGTATATGTTAAGATCGAGACATCAAAACACTTTAAGACATCTGAGAGTTGATCCAGACGTCTGGACGCCTTCCCAGACGTCTGGAAATTAATTTTTGCGTGCATACGATCGTGCAAACTAAAACCCCGCCTCCCCCTTCTCTTTCTTCTTCCCCCGCCGACCTGTAGCACCTCCCCCCCCGGTGCCTACATATATCCTCCTCTCCCTCACGCCACCCACATCCATCCGTCTCCTTCCCCAGCGCGAGAGCGAGAGCAAGTGCGAAGGCAGCATCTGCTGTAGGGTGCAGTGGTGGAGAGGAGAGGTGCAGCGAGAGGGAAGAGAAGAGAGCGCGCGAACTGTGAGAGAGAGAGCTCACCGGAGCAATTAGAGGCCGGCTGGCGTGCACGTGAAGGGATGTTGTGCTGGAGAGGTTTCCCCCAGTGTTGTTGCAGCTCGGGCAGCAGGCGGACGAGCGTGGTGCGGCCGCGCGCAGCGGGAAGAAGACGGAGGAAGTTCTGAATCTGGGAATTTTTCCCAGAATCAGACGTTTGGACCTACATCCAGACGACACGGGTGACGTCTGGAGGAAGCTCCAGACGACTGATAGGTACGTACTGTGCCTATGCCTTCCTTTTTGCGGATAAGGCCATGCAGGCCGTTCCGCTGAAGCTCTGTCGCATGCCTTGCTGAGGGAGTTTTGCGTGTGCATGCAGGTTTTGCTTCGGGAAGGCGCGGGACACGCCCTCCCACGCGATTCAGACATCTAGGCGAGTCACCAGACGGCGAAGAGCGTCTCCAGACGTTCGGAGAGGTGGTTGGACATCTGGAACTGGGTCCAGACGGTTCGGCAGGACCCCTGGACATCTGAGGAGCAACGCAGAGCGAGGTATGATCTGGACCCCTTTTTAAGATGTCTGGAAGATATTCCAGACGTCTGATTTGAGTCAGAGTTGTCGTTTTTTACCTGTTTAGGGTCCATTCGAGGTCCGATTTTCGCGTTTAAGATTCCGTTCTTTTTAGAATAAGTTCCTCTACTTGTTTGAAATACTTTTATCCTATTCTGAGTGGCTTCTTGTGGTTGATCCTTGTGTAGGACCTCGTTCTGTTGCGGACTTGGGAGTTGCAGAGGCACGTGGACCTGCCGATCGAGCCCCCATTACTCCCGATTTTGCGGGTAGAGTGGCTTCCCTTAGTTAATTACAAACATTAATGTATATCTGAAATAAATGATAGATCCTAGGGTATGGCATGAATCCTAGGACCAGAAAAACTAGATTGAATGATAGATTCTAGGGTATGGTATGAATCCTATGACCTGAAAACTAGATTGAATGATAGATCTTAGGGTGTTGCATGAATCCTAGGAACAGAAACACTGAAACGAATGTCTTGAATGCCTGAATTGCAGTCTTGGATAAGTAGATAAAATAATGATAATTGCCTGTAATTGGATAACAGCTGCCTGTAAAATGTAGAGTACTGTTGCTAGTAACTGCTACATGTAATTCCTGTTGTTTGGAAACTAAATTCGAGCTGCTTGTATATAATTTAGAAAAGAAAGTCTGAACATTGGAAATACGTGCCATATGCAATAAACCTGGAATGATGAAACCTAGTATGGCTTGGCCTGAGAATTATGAGCACGAACCCTACGGAAAATTAGGAGTAGAGCTCCTGGAAAATAAATAGAATGGAACTGAGAAAGTGAATGGAAAAGTGAGCTGTCCCTTGAGTACGGAGTACCAAGGAGAGCGACTGTCCCCTGTTTAGTGTAGAGCGGAGCTAGCCGCCCTAGGGTTGGGACCCGAGGTTAAGACTGGCCACTTTGTACCAACTCTGTGGCCCTTGCGTACACAGTACCGGGGAGAGCTACTAGTGTAGAGAGAGAGCTAGCCACCCCACGGGATCCGGAGTTCAGCTAGCCGTCCTATACCAACTTGTTAGGTCCACTGGGCAAACCAGGGTAGTCAAGCAAGGGTGCACGGACTATGGAGGGGCGAGAACCCCTGTTTGGTTATTGTGGAGGGGCTAGACCCCTGTTAGGTTACTGTGGAGGGGCTAGACCCCTGTTACTGAGAGGGCTCTGCCCTATACTAGTTCCGTGCTGTGCTTTGGGCACACCCGTTAACAAAAACGACTAACTGCGTGCCAATGCGGGGTAGCTACCCATGCGTTTATCGCGCGTGCCGTAGTCACCGTTACGCCTGTCAGCAACCTTGGGGTGGTTAACTAAGGGTAGGACCACCACGGGGGACTCTCCCGGTTAGGAGAGTACCACGTGCTACTTGTACTATTCAGAAAAGACTACAATCAAGATCGTTCCCACGAGGAACATTCGAAATCAAGAAAAAGATCTAGTAAATAAACCAAGAAAAAGTAAAATAAAGAAAGAAATTAAAACAATAGCTACTTGTCCACCTTTACTGTTTTTCTTAGCTAGCTGGTTGCCACTCTACTCAGCATTTCGCTGACGTGTCGTACTTACCAACTTTTTCAGGACCAGGTGTTGAGCAGCTAGAGCCCACGGCTGTAGAAGGTGCTGGGCCTAGTAGAGCCCAGTAGTTGTACTTTTGTTGTACCCATTTTCGGTAGTAGTGAGTATTCTGTTACACCTTTGTACTCTTTTATTGTAATTTTATATTCCTGTACCTTTTTTAAATTCTTTACTGTTGTAGTGGTATGTACTATAGTGGTTTCTTTCTTACTGCTATACTTTTGTTACTGTTAGTCGCTTGCATGGTGAATGTGGTTTATTTTACTGCTTTTTTGTTACTTTCTCGTTGGACGACTGGGTCTTGGGATCAGTCGAGTCGGTCCGATTCTCGTATCCTGTAGGGATTCGGGAACCGGGTCGTAACAGTATATAATTATGTACAAATTGTGCCCACTTAAGTGTTTTCCTATTAGTATTGGACAAGTTTCCAAGTAACTCTTCTTTTCTTGTCTTTTTGGTCCCACGTGAATCCACCGAAACCCATATTGTTATTATCGATTTTTATTTTTATTTGTATTGAGAGTTTGTTAGTAAGATAAATGTTATAAGCAAATGTGATGAGTAGGAGTGAATTAGTTAGATATATATAATTGGCAAAAGGTAGATATAATAGATGATGATGAACATGATAAATAATAAATAATATTTTTTTACTATTCATTTAACACCCGACAAATATGATAAAACCTCTTCTTTAAATAATCACTAAATTAGACCTAAGTATCCAACAACAATTCAATCATCAAGGGATTGGAAAAATGACGGAGACTTCTAGATTGACCTTTAGAAGTGATGGGTTCGGTCCCATCACCATAATATTTACCTTTCTCAAAAAAAAAAGAAGAAGAAGAAGAAGAAGGAAGAAAATTGAAATCAAAGGCATCGAAAAGATCGTTAATGTATTAATATCACAAGACCTATTTCCTATGGCTCTACCATGCCACAGTAGTGCCGTAGCGATGCAGGGATCCATTCCTCCAGTGTAACACTAATATCAATAAGGTGCAGCACTTTTAATCTTCTTAGGGATGACTGACAGGAGTCTTTTCCCTCCGAAAGCCACCACGAAAGATTTTTTTTTTTTTTCTTTCTCGTTAAAAAAGGCATTTTGGCGAAAGGAAGAGGAAGATAAACTAAATCAAAGACCGCAGAGAAATCACCACCACCTTGTAAACCTTATGCGACAACGACGCTTCCACTCCCTCTTGCCAAAGTGACGCCAAGAGAAAGCTTAAGGGCTCGTTTATTTGAAAAATTAGAAAAATGACATTAGCAAATATAAAATTAATATTAATATGTAATTATGTTTATTTATATGATGTTGTTAATATTAGTTTGTATTTAATTGCATTGGAGATAAGTTATGATGTTAGCTTTTGAGATATTTATTTAGTATTGGTATTAGGAATGTGAAATTCAAGAAGTGTTACAGGCACAAGTAATGTATGACTTTTAATATAAGTTCAGCTAACTCTAGTGAAAATTAATATTAGATAAATTCATGTTAAAGTGATTAAACCCATGTTATCAAATGAGTGTTAAGTAATCAAGTAAATAGGGTTTAACCTTCCTTTCCAAGGTTTAACCCTCAAAGTAAGCTAGACCTAAAGTGCCTAAGGCTTAATTTCCTTAAAGTTAACCCTTACTTATTTTACCACTTAATCCTTCATCTAGCTAGTAACCCGAGTTTGGTGACTTTAACACGGATTTGGCTAATACGAGTGAAAATCGGTGGTAGCCAAATGCATGTTAAAGTCACACACCACTCGAGTCTCTGGCATCCCTTGCATTTCATATTTCTAACACAATTACTTACCAAGTAAATGCTACAAGGATTAACATCGCAACTTAATACCAATTCAAGTAAACATAAACTGATGTCAACATCATTTTACAAATAAACATAATTATAGATTAACATTAGTTTCACATTTCTTCACATCACTTTCCTAACTCCTCATGTAAACTAACCGTACCATAAAAAATTAGATATCTCCCTATCGTACCATTCATCTTACTCATGACACATTAGTTATCCCATCTACTTACCCCACATCTAAACATAGAGTTTATCCCTTTCGTGAGAAGGGCATGGGATAAAACAAGTGGAAGGCAATCCCATGTACGAAGTTATTCAAAAATTGATGGAGGTGAAGAAAGAACTAAAACATTAATGGGTGTGTGCAAGCCTAAGAAGGTTGTGGATGATTGAGAACTTGAGGGGGTGCTTGCATAGCATCCTCCTGGGGTTGATGGATGACCCCTACAATATAAACTCACATAATATCTCCATCAATTAAGGTCAAATTATATGATACCTAACTAATCAAAATTGAACCTCACTCAATATAAAAAATATAAGCACTAGGTTTATTTAAAATTATATATATATTATACTTTCATAAAATAATCTCAACCTTCAAATTTCCACTCTAAATATTACACATGGTAGAAGACAGGATCATGGATGGGTGTAGCGATTACTTCGTGCCATTCATTGGATGGATGGAGCGAAACTTTGACTTTCAGTGTGTCTTCATCATCGCTCATGTATTTTGGGATTAGAATATTATAATCGATCGCTACAACTCCCCCAGAGGGAGACAGAGAAGCGACGATCATTTAACACGCATAGTGCTACGTTGGAATTTCCAGGGGACGGTTTTCGTCTCATGGAGGAGAGGAGTAAACGATTTCTGGCGTCCGATGTCGAGGGCGGCGTCGGAGGCGGTGAGGAGGTGAAGATTGCCGTGAGGGGGCTGAGGAAAGCGGCGGAGACGGGCGAGCCCATACTGGAGGACGTGTGGATGGAGGTCCCGAGGGGCGTTGTCATGGGCATCGTGGGCCCCAGCGGCGCGGGCAAGTCCACCCTCCTCCGCGCGCTCAACCGCCTCTGGGAGCCGCTCCCCGGGACGGTGTTCCTCGATGGGGTCGACGTGCTCGACATGTCCGTCGTCGCGCTCCGCCGCCGAGTTGGCATGCTCTTCCAACTGCCCGTTCTTTTCGATGGTAATATGCATGTGGACTTAATTAATCTCTCGATACTTGGTTAATTACGTATTCGACTCGGATTAGATTCGACAAAGGTTTGATTGTAGCAAGTACCTACACATATGGTTCGAGAATTGTTCTTGAGCAAAACCCGTGGAAGCATTCGTCGTCCCTCGTCACCGTGACTCGTCTCCGCGCGTTTCTCAAAATTTATCGGATATGCGGGAGGAGGGGGATTCAGGTCACACGTTGACTTTTTTTTTTTTTTTTTTTCCAAATTGGACGTTACGCCATATCTTTTAATTAATCTTTTTATTTTATATTTCGCTTCTTAATTTCTAGACTCGTGTTAATAATCACAATCTCTTTTCAACTTTCCACTCCTACAATCTAAACTTTTAATCGTTCGTGTGTTGGGGAACTCATGTGGAACGTTCGTTTTAACAGGAGGTTAGCTCGCCTTCTTTTTTTCTTTCTTTTTCTTTCTTTTTTTTCTTCTCACTTGGATGGTGAATATTATAAAATATAAATGAATGTAGATTGAAGATAGATGAGAATTTTTTTTTTTACAAGGATGCCCCTTTCTAATTAAATTCAAGATGCATACGTCTACCTTTCTGGTTGACCTCTTCGCATCACGTAAAATATCTCCCGTGCCATTGCTAGTCGCAGAGCTATTTTTTTGTAGAATTGGTTTATTGAGAACATTGGCTTATTTTTTAAGATTTAATTTATTTGAAGAGTTAATTTATCTTATAAAAGGGAGGGTTACTCGTCGTTAACTTATTTAATCCTTTGTTTACTAAGTGAATTTAGTTACTTTAGTATAAATTTGTTTAACATCAATTTAGTCATCTTTTATATATTTAACGTCACTGTCAAGTGAGTATAAAAAGTAATATCAAGATAATTTAATATTAATTTAAATAAAAATAAATTAATATTAACATCACTTTTCAAATAAAAATAATTAATTATTAAATACTAATTTTACATTTTTCAGCATCATTCTCCTGATCCCTCGGATAAATTACCCTAAAAAATTTCAGTGACGTGAGGGTAGGTATTAAATGGGTCGATCGCTTGCTCTTGACATGGTATTCCCCATGTGTTTGCGAAGAAAAGTTGACTTAAGAAAAACTAAATAAAGACACGTTGGCAGATGTCGCTTTCCCTAATTGATTTCGGACGAGATGTGATCTGATTCAAAGGAGGGTGCATCGATACAAACTCACCATTGGGAGAGTGAGCAATAATAATAATCATATTGAACAGATAACAAATTAACGATCACTATGTTCCCTCTGTAGGGAAAGGGAACGAACCTCTATTACCATTATGAGGTCTGGAGAGGTTGAATTGTGCAACAACATGCACTCCTAGTTAACTATTACAAAATTGGTGGTAACCGTCATTAATTGACGATATGGCAAGATATGATTTAAGAAATGGTAAACAATTTTATTTTTGGTTTCCAAACAGAATGATTCCTTTACACAAGATGAGGAAATGAATATATTAATTTGAAATGCTATGCAATAGCCTATTAACTTAGATAATATAAAGTCCTGCCTTGTTAACCCTTACTTTAAAAGCAAGTATAGTTAACAGGTGATTATTGATACCAACACGATGCCCATGACCAAATCAACATGTATAAAGATAACATGTAATCTACGTAAAAAATAAGATACACCTATGCATTCTCAACATAAGTGGGCACTCCCTAAGATCAAATATTACCATACACTGGGCATAATAAAAACCATGCTAACATGTATAAAACTAGCATATGCATCTCACTTTATCTGATTGTATGTATATAAACCATCATGGATGAGTTCATACAAAAGAGATAAGGTTGCTATTTACAATTTAAAATTTAGCTTTGCCAAATATACCAAGGTAACTAATAGTATTCATTATTACATATCTAAGAAGTCATTTAAATAAGATAGAAAGGAATAAATGATGCTTTGATCAAAAAGATTATTTATAACTAATGAGGAAAAGAATGAACCCTCACTAAACTAAGTCAAAAAAGCCCACCAAAGGTAGCCTAAAACCCAATCTATCTAAAAGCAAAGTATGCATGACCCGACAAAACTTGCTAGCCAACTCATTTGCCCAAAACCCATATATCAGCTCATCCTCCTAGAACTTGCCAAACAGCTTGCCTACCCAAGAGCACACTAGTAATATAGCTTCCAAGACTCAAGGAGTACAGGCTAAGGCGATAGTACAAGGACCAAAGCGATAGCACAAGAATAAAGGCATCTATATGGTTAACGAGGCAATCTAGCAGGAATACTTCTACACATGTAATCATTGTTGTTATCCTTTTCTAAGGATTTCTTATATGAGGAGACCTTATGTGTCTTGAGGGAAGGATCGATCACGGGGCAATGTACACCTAACTGTGCTCTAGTGAATAGCTGAGGATTGAATCTCCTCGCCAGACATACACCCTCAAGATGGAACTAGGTCACCAATTCATTGTTCATATTGTTGATTGATGGCATGTTTGCGATAGTTCCTTACCTTATATTTCCTATCAAGTCTGATAGGCTTAATCAATAACAAATAAGTATAGCGGTTTATATGATGCTGTGCTCCTTTGACACTTTGATAAGATCCGCTAGTATTCCCATCAACTCTTTTGCACTTAGCCTTTACAAGTCCTCCCTTTCTACCTCCTCAAAGTACGAGTCATGCTCCTTGGGAATAAGTAGCAAAACACACACAACCTCATGTATGTCACGGACATGTTGGATGTACTTGCTGCAACTCCTTAATCCTCAGGCAATGTAGTATCAAGACCTCTAGTATCGTCAACTGAAGGTAGGTAACAAAATAGGATAGACCAAGTGACTAATTGGTGCACATATGTATATATATATGGTAGGTTGCACAAGAAAATTTGGTAGTATCAACCATTTGATTTCTCATTATCTTTTCTAGTTAACAAATGTCTTAATTTTAGTTACCCACCATGTGTTTTATTCTTATTACTAACACAATGCGATTGAATACACTTGTCAAAACCATCTTTGAAACATGAATCGTCTAAAGAAACACCACATGCTTCATGTTAAAAATCATCCCTCAACCTTCATGTCGAGGAGATTCATATATAGTCAAGGAATGTTACGGTTAGTTTACTTGAGGAGTTAAAAAAATGATATTAATGAATATGAAATTAGTGTTAATCTGCAATTATGTTGACTTGTAGAGTTATGTTAACACTATTTTGTGTTTACTTGAATTGATTTTAAGTTGTGGTGATACCTCTTGTAACCTTTACTTAGTAGTAGGTGCTAGGAATATAATACATGAGGATTATCAAAGACACGAGTGGTATATAATTTTAACATGGATTTAACTAATATCAATTAAAATTGATATTAGACAAACCCATATTAAAGTGGTTAAACCTAAGTTACTAGATGAGGGGTTAAGTAGTTAAGTAAATGAAGATTAACCCCCTAAATAAATTAGACCTTAACCTTCATGATGCCCCACTTGACTAGAGTAGTAACTCTACTTTGGGTCGCATCCCAAGACTACTCAAGATTAACACTTACAGCTTGCTTGACAAATACTCACCGCAGTCTCTCATTTTAGAAGAAATACGTTGCAACAAATATTTCTTTACCTTTTTTTTTTCGGCTATGTGATAAGATAAATCACCTCACCTTGTTCTAAGTTCATGATAGAACATTGATAGATTCTCACCTCCAGGAACGGTGGCGGACAACGTGAGATACGGCCCGTCGCTACAAGGGAAGAAGCTAACAGACGGCCAGGTGGCGGAGCTGCTCGCTCTTGCGGATCTCGACCCGGCCATCGCCTCCCGCCGCGGGTCGGAGCTCTCCGTAGGACAGGCCCAGAGGGTCGCCCTCGCACGAACTCTCGCAAATGATCCCGAGGTAATAATACCTTGGTCTACCAGAATTCAAATTCAATATATATAGAATCCAAGGACCGATACACCTACATGTACGAATACCGTGCTTCTAAATTAGAGTTGACATAAATGGCCATCTTATTATTATTATCATCACGTTGCACTGCAACAGCTAGAATTTGGAATAAATAAATGTGCATAGGTGCTTCTGTTGGACGAGCCCACGAGTGCACTGGACCCAATATCCACACAGAACATCGAAGAGGCGATAGTGAAGCTAAAGACGACGAGGGGGATCACCACCATCATGGTCTCTCACAGCATCAAGCAGATCGAGAACATCGCCGACGTCGTCTGCCTCATCGTGGCCGGCACCATCGTGGAGGTGCTCGACCCAAGTCACCTATCCGAGGCCCGCCACCCCATGGCTCGCCATTTCCTCCGACTCCAATCTTAAACCACTAGTTCTCCTTTTACTCTCTTTGGTATGTGACTTGTATCTCTTCTTTCACCCTTTTGGCTTCAAAACCACGTATGCCCCATCACCATCATCTATCTTTGCTCTATTTGGAGTAAACGCATAGAATCGTCCTGTATTTGTGCAGTGTAGAGCTCCTCAATGGCTAATGAATATGTGGCATGTGCCGTGTGTCACATCAGTAATCCACGCGTGTACGTGAGTTGTGGATGTTAACATGGTAAATTTGTTGGAGAGATATTTTAATTATTATTTGGTTGTCAAGTTAAGTTATTTAGGATTGATCTAAGTTAGGAAAATAATATTAAAAAATATAAAATTGATGTTATTCTTAAATTATATTTACTTAAAAAATATTATTTAACATCGATTTATATTTACTTTAATTTATGTTAATTATTATGACATTTACTTGATAATAGTATCGAAAATATAAAACATGAGGGTTATGGAAATTTGAATGATATACGATTTTAATACGGAAGGATTAAATAATCAAATAAATAAAAATTAACCTTCCAAATAAATTAAATCTTAAAACAATTGTTAAGAGCTTCTAAAAATAAACTTTGCTTACTTATAATTTATTACTTTTAAAATTATATTTAAGGGCATTATTAGTAAAGAGATTAATACACCTCTTTATTATTTGAGATCAAGTAATACAATTGCATTTCATTGAAACTCGCCTACGCTTTCCCTTTCACTCACAAATTCTCTCTCCACACCTTCTCTCCCACACGTGCACCTGTTACACGTGAGGTTCACTGCAGTGCCGAATTATCACAAAATCAAAACAAGCTCTACATCCAACTTGAAGAAAAATAGTTAGGTCTGATGCGCGCTTGACCAAAGTCGAGTCCAAACAAAAAAAAAGGTGGATAACATGGGACGGTTGGGAGAGACGAGCAATACCCAAGATGTTAGAAACAGAGAATGCAATAATATAGAAGTAAACTGCTCTTTCTGAAGGAAAATATGACCCGTAGGCATACCATGGAATGAGATGCAATTATACCACTAGAATGGTAATCACTGAACATAAAAGAAAACCAACCTCGGTAGAGAAAGATCAGCCATGGCCCAGAACGATGTTCAGAAACCCAGGGGGTAAGACGGTTCAGCTTCCAAAGTGCCCAGGCACCCATCTAATGCCCTTTATACTAATTGGTAGTGGTTTTTAGCGGAACGAGTTTCTATTTTTTTGAAAAATATTTCCATTAAAGGGATACAATTCGATACAAGCGGAAAATTCTCATCTATGAAGGAAAAAAACGCCCGTAGAAAGGGGAGAATGCAAAACATCAAAAATAAGATAAAAACTAAAGAAACAGAAAATTATTTCGCAAGAATGGAAACCAAACAACCTCTCAAATACGATAAAGTGCTAACGAGATTGAACCTCAAAGATCGCATCAACTAGTTACTTGTATAACCAATCAAAAGATCGAAAACGATCGAAAACTAACTCATATAAATTCGAAGTCATACGTGATCCCAACAAAATAAAAATTACACTATAGAAAAGAAAAAGAAGGTCTAAAACTCTCCGAAGCACGCAACCAACCCGGCCACAGCAGATCGAGAAAGCCTCCCGCAACATCCGCGCCGCGACCACCGTGCACCGATCGCCGACGCGACAATCGGAGCCACCAAGTCCGCAAGCGCCGACGAGGAGCTCCTCAACCGTGGCCGACATACGGCCATAGCAACCGGTCGACGACAACGTCCGCAACCGCCACACACCACCGCGACCGATCGTCGACGAGCCACGCGACCACGGTCTCCGCGAGAAGCGAGCGAGCGCCACAAGCTAATATCCACCTTGCATGTCGAGGAGGCTGTTCGAGCACCAAAGAGGAGAGACCCGAGGAAGAGAAGCATTTCTGGAGGCGGGGAGGGGCTTCGATCGGCCACGTACGACTGATCGAAGCCCAAGGGTTTGCTGTTTCGCTTGCTCTCTCTCTCTCTCTCTCTGAACGGAAGAGCGTGAGTCCTATCGAGGGAGGGGTTTTTTAGCAGACCGAGTTAACTTGTCTTTTTTTCCCTGCTGCAGAACTTTATACGGAGAGAGGACATTAATTTTAATTCTAACTAATTTAAAAACAAAATAAAATCAAATCAATCCACAGAAATAACATAATAAAATAAAAAATCTTAATTTTAACTCTCACGAAATCTATTTTAATTATTTTTATTTTTAATTTATTTCTAACGCTCCGCTCAAGTTGGGAAATGCAACGTTTAACTTGAGAGAGGTAGAATTAAACTAAGATTCCCCCTCTAAGGACATAATCGCTGAGTTGGAGCAAGTAGGACATAACTTCTCGTTGATGTAAACCCTTCTCCCTTAGAGAAGATGAAAAAAAAAAGGGTAGAGGCATTCAGGTCGTAGATGGCAAATAGGCTATCAAGTAAGTGATAGCAGGCAAAAGTAAACAAGGCCTAATTGCTAAGAAACATCCTTGAAGTGAAAAGATCAACCATCAGAAGTAAGAGATAAGCACAGTGCTCATTCCTCCACCAGCCATCATAATCGTCCACATCTTCAGAGGGGTTAACGGATTTTGAGGCAGGTGCAGGAAGGGTGGTGAAGACTAAGATAACAATAGTGGCAGTTGAGGATGAAGGCTTGGTCTTCTGTAGAGTATGTAGATTCCCTAAGACCATCAGGAGTTGAAGATGCATGGACAGAAAAGTGATGAACGAGGGGCATCCGTGCCTCGGAGGGAGCAACACTCACCCAATCTTGGTGGGCCATGGTAGCACTCGAAGTTACTGCAACATCACATGAAATCATTGTAGTGCCACTGCAACAATGTGGAGTTGTTACCGCGTTAAAGGCCAGGCAGAGATGCAAAGTGGTGGTGGTGATGAGTAGTCGCACGAGGAAGAGAGCGAAGCAATGATACTTCCTCAAGCAGGCAAGAGCGAGGTGGCAATGCACCTCCCTATGCAAGAGAGGGGCCAATGGATCCTCTAGGGGAGAGAGAGAGAGAGAGAGAGAGAGAGAGAGACCTAGGGTAAACTTTTCTCTCAAATCCCTTCTAATACCATGCAAAAGTTTTTAAAATATAATTCTCATTTATTGAAAATAGAAATCTTTAACTACTTTTGGAGTAAAAAGAGAATAACAATAATAATCTTAATCTTAACAAATTTCAAAATAAAATATAATCAAATCAAATAGTATCAAAATAAGAAATCCTAACTTTCAAAAAATCTATGTTAATTATTCTATTTGTAATTTATATCTCTAACACCTTCGACTTGCAAAGAGGACTTGATTCAATGTGCAGACCTTCTAGAATGAGGCACTGAGACTTTGGAGGCTCAGCTTCGCATACTCAGGGAACAGCATGCTCTCTCCATTTGATGAAAATTGAAACGCATTCTTTACAAAATAAGGGGAGGGAAACTCAGAGGAAGATCTCAAGGAAGAGCAACATCTTCTACAATGCTTTATTACAGTTTACAACAAGTATCTTAAAATGCAAAGCAGGTTAGCCGAGAATGGAATTAAAATCTGATGACGGTACATGTTGTTCCACGGGATCTAGATACAACAAGGCACGGTAAAGCTAGTTTGGTTATATTGTGTTTTCTTCCAAGCAATGGATTTGGTTTTGATTCATGTTTGTCCTGCCCCAAGTGTGAGCATCACACGAGGAAACTAGACTTTGGCAGGACCATTACCGACTAGAGTTTCCAAATCCCGACAAGAAACGAACTACCACACAGGTGATGTTGTCTGCACTTCCTCGCTGGTATGCTTCCTGCATCAGCCTTCTTGCTGCCTGCTCAGGATCCTCGATAGGCTTGATCATAGCGACAGCTTCCTGTTTTTTCGAAGCAAAGATAGCCCGCAATAGAAGCATTAATTACTTGAACTACAGAAAATCAAGTGGTTTACCCAGACAAAGGAACTTAATCTGCTAACAAAACAACCAGAAAAGGTACGAGTGAACGAAAGATGCTAGCAAACCTCGTTTGAGACCACATCCCAGAGACCATCGCTTGCAAGTATAAGAAATTCAAGGGAGCTGTCAACAACCTCTTCCTGCAGCAGCAAAGAAATGGATCCATGATAGATGTACATAACAACAGAGATTTTAAGATAATGAAAGGATCAAGGCACTGGCAAGATGACAGATTGATCACCACAAATCACAAGAGCTGATATGTATATCGCCATCAGATGAGTTGGATACATACCTGTATTTCTGGATCAGCAACAACATACTGCTTCAAAAGCTTATCACCGAATGCACGGGAGACTGCAAGAACTCCACCAACTCGCCAAGTCCCTGCATTTCAACTATGCTACATTAAAATTGGAAGGGTGCACGGTTCAGGTGACTTTGACAAACTTTAGAAACCGAAAGCACCATAACAGAAAAAGAATTCCCAATTAGAGAACTTACCAGCCCACATTACAAAGCCTCCAGCATCTTCAATTCTTTGCCTTTCATCAGATTGGTCAGGCTTGTGGTCTCGTGAGACGGCTATGGCTGTAGAAAATCAACCCACATAAATATTTTACAAGGACATGGAAAGCAGTGTCCAGCACACGTACTGTTGAGCTGGAATAGAAAGAGAAGTTTAAGTCTTGAAACAAGAAAAAATCCATCATATAGCCATCATACAGATCCGTCCTTCCCTCTGATTTGACATTTCCAAGCTTAAGCAAACAAGAGATGACAAAAAGGATATCGGAGAAATTGTCCTCCACCTTGACATTCTAAGTTCGAATTGAGCAGTACACAATAAAAGGGATGTGGCAAATTATCCTCTGATTTGACATTTCTAAGTTTGAAGGAGAGGTAAATGGTGTCATAAAAAACGATGGAACTTATCTCTCAAGTTAAGAAATGTATCTGGTTGAGCAAGAAGTATATAAGAAAAAAGCGACTAAGAAAGGATAAATTTCTCCCCCGGGACAGGAAAAAATACACTCTGGAGAGCTTTTGATTTATTCTGGGATAGACCTTATCCCTTATTTTTTAACCTAATGCAGAATATCCCAGGCCAGCCATGTTCCTTCAATCATGTCTTGCAACTACACAGGTCCAGAGACAGTTTGTACCATCCACCATTGAAGGTCCAACAAATCACAATTTTGGAGGATCAGCAAACTCCCAAGTCTTGCATTCTAGAACACCCTTGGGCAGTGCTTGGTTATGGATTAGAATTTATTCCACAATAAGCGGTGGGTCGGATAAGTGATCTTGGGGTATTTGTATAAGTGATAGGTTGGATGTAATGATCATTGTAGTGGAAGTAATTATAATATTTTTTTTCATATTGAAACTTGGGAAAAGTTGTTGGGAAACATTTCATGGAATCCACAAAACCAAGTTCATCCCCCAACCCTTCAACAGGATAACCCCTCAGCCTGAGGGGTTACCCCACAAGCAAACTCAGCCCTAAGGATAAGTGTTCAAAGAGAACCCATTTACACCATCAAGAGAATGAGAGATAGGATTAGCTACACCAAGGAGAAATCTCATTTCACATGAGGATAGACACAGTAGGTGTTCTAGAACAAATACAAAAGTCACCAATGAGTTAAAATACGATAACAATGCAATACCACATCTCCAACAATGCAAAGTTCTTTCTTTTCCTCTAATGGATGTGATCAGAAGAAGGAAAAAAGGTAGACACAAAATGGGGAAAGAACCTAGGAGTAATAGGATCGTTAGACTACAATCGAGCATGTTAAACCAAAATTTGAGTAATAGAACTTATTTGCCGAGACCAAGGAAACTACATTTGATGAATTAGGTAGTCGCTTCAGTAACAGTAGATTTCCTACCAAAGTACAAGGCAACAGGGGATGAACCAAAACATAATTTTGTACATAAAGTGGAAGATGGAAGAATCCATTATATCACGTGAAGTCACAGCATTCTTACTTTAGAAAATTTGTGCATATAACATATGCCAGTCATAGTAAAGCAAGATAACATCTGGATCAAGGATATAACTGTACTTCCTTAAGGGAACACCATTTTGGAGAGTGAGATGCACACACAACAAACACATACTGTTGCAAAAAAGGCACTGCATTCGGACCTGAAAAGGCAGATAATCGGGTGTTCCAAAAGGGTTCAGGACTTCATTTTCGCAATGCAAAATTGAGGTTGTGGCCCTTTTCAAAGAAAAATTGAGGTTTTGGCTACCCCTATGCAGTGAAATCCTTAATGGGTACTTTCAACCAGCCATCCTTTACCCTCGAAAAAAATGGAGAGAGAAAAAAAGAAGAGAGAGTCGCAACGACTACCCATAGAATAGCGTAAGAGTGAGGTAGAAACAACCTATATTGCATGAGTTGCAACGAGGATGCCGTGTATTTAAGTGTAGGAGATTCCAAGATTGTAGCATCCCAAAAATGGTGCCACGACCTAAGCTTAGGATTAAGCATTAAATACTTGAGAAAATTAAATACTTGATAACTTGGAAAATTAAATAGTGGGTTATAAAGGATTGGGATTTAATACTTAATAACTTAGGATTAAGCATTTTGTGTGGTTGATGTGAGATCCGTCAGATCCACACCCAATAAGTTTCAAGGTCATTTTTTCCATTTAAATTTTAGTTTCAAACTGAATCAGTACAAAAACTCTTCCTTTCAAGGGTCATAGTGATCATCAAGATTCACTCCCCCATGCACACTGAAGATAAACAGACAATCAAGACATCACAAATGTGGTGATGTATAAGGCAAAAATCCTACATCTTTCAAAGCACTTGCACCTGTTTAACAGAAAAGTAAACGGTAGTATTAACCTAATATTCAGTTCAAAATCCGTTTACTGTAAAACAAAAGGTTCTACCATCCAAGATGCTTTATCCCAATTGGGTCTTTTCACCCAAATCCAAGAAACTTTGTCCCAATTGGGTCATTTCACCCAAATCAATCAATGACAAGGGCATATCAGTGGTGCACAAACCCATTTCTGATAGTCACATGTAGAACCATCACCCAAGGGTTAGAATTCCCGAGAGGCACTCTCATTTAATGGAATCATAGACAAAATCACCACAGATTACTAATCCTCACACATGCAATAACACCAGTGTTGACCTTATAAAGGATGACAACATATATCAAAAGGATTCAGCATTGAATCGCCACCATTTTAACATCAACACTACAGTAAACCATGAAATTGCTTCCAGAGGGAGCCAAAATATCTGAGCTTCAACACCCTTTCAAAAAAAAAAAAAGAGTTGATGGAGACTACAATCCAAAGAAATAGAAATCCAAATTAACGACTGATTGACAACAAAAACCCCTTAGTATACAGATCAAATCTACCATGATAAAACAACTGAACTGGAAAGACAACAACCTTTTCAGAAGACAGAACTATATTGGGAAATATTTAATATGTGCATGATACACCAAGAAGTGGAATCTGGAAGAGAAATAAGCTACATCAAAACTGCATTTACAACGGTTTCCACTTTGTGTTTATGTATGAATATTCTTTTTCCAAAAGAAGAATAAAGTGAGATTCTAGTTCATATAATACTACGAAACTCTGATCAAAATCACAAACATGTCTGTGTCAAGCCAATCAATGAAGAATCGATGAAGGTTCTTTTTTGCACGCAATATAGAACATGATTTATTAGATCTTACCATTTCCACCCCTGCAAATCACCGCTCTTGAATCCCCGACATTTGCAACTAGAAGACGATCGCCCACAAGAATTGCAGTTGATGCAGTTGAGCCAGCATCTCTATTTTGATTATTCTCCGACTTCAAGAATTCTGAGTCAGTATGATTGTATGCATCCGCTGCATAATGGCAACCAAAACATATCAGCTCTAAGAAGTTGCAATATCTCCAATTTAGCTCAATATAGCAAAACATAAGTCACCAATAGCCAATCTGGTATCACTGATAAATTTTGGGTGCCTTATGAGATTGCTAAAGAGATTCTTCTTAACATATTCAGCAGCTCGAGCACCCCCATGTCCTTCAAGCAAAGGAAATCCATGAAATCATCAGAAGAGCAGAAGCAAAGACAAAGTTATCCTGCATCTCTTCTTTTAAGGCAGGCAATTGACTACTGAGCATAATGATGCATACCATCGAAAACTCCAAAGAGGCCAACTATTTTTCCATCAACACCATCAATTCTGGTCTCATAGAAGTCCTCCATGGAAGATCTTTTCCCAGGAGAACTTGCATATCCATAACTAAACATGCCATTCTGACTGTTGCCAAAAAGCAAAAAGCAAAGGAAATGATTGACTACAAGAGTCATCCAAATTTCACCAGAAAGAAAAATAACGATGATAGCTAGAATGTGAAACTCATGCAATCTTGACAATATTCCATACATCACTATATAAATGGTCACAATATATAAGCATTCTATGAGCCACCAGCCTTTCAGCTCATTTAGTGGGAAAATGACCAATATGAAGAGTCAATTTTATTTATTATTATATTTTTTAAACTCTCCCATGCTCAAAATATAGCTGCACTATTTTCTTTTGAAAGGAAAATACAGCAGCACCATTGAGTATTCCTGTGTACGCAAATGCCCCAAGTAACCACCATTTTGTTATTACCAAAAAATGTGCCTGTCCCAACATGTTTCTTGTGTGTTAAGAAGAGCACTTTCCTGGCAATGCGGCAATTAGAATTCCAGCAACAAATAAAGTGCAAAGACAAACAAAGGCAGATAGGTAGAACATCTGCAAAAATTGTTGGCCACACAGCCCTGACTAAAGCAGAGCAAAGTTCAGTCTCAAAGGCAAATGCTAAAGTAAAGAACACCGCGGACATTAACAACACCCATAATGAACTTAAGACCAATCTAATGAAACTTGAGACCAATCTAACACCACCCCCCCACACACACCCCCCCTCCTGAAAATGAACTGTTGCCATGTGGATTTCAACGAAATCTTTCCAATTTAACATCCCGAAAACACAGTGTTTCGGGAATCTTAGAGCTCTTCATACAGACAACCTCTCGGTCAGGAAACGTCTTCCATCACTTTCCACCAGGCAAACCATGGCAGGATCTCTTGTGTTCTATAGAATCCTACGGGAAGCTTTCCTTTTCCCCAAATCCAACCCCACTGAAACGTGGTGCTTCCGCATTTTCTTCCAAGGGAAAGCCCAAAATACATCCCGATCTACAACCCACGAGGGAAGAAGAGCCACAAGAGATCTTCAAAAAGACGATTTTCTTCACCCCAAACACGCCAAACTCTAGCCTTTCTCCCGCCACCTTCCGTGGGATGCACAGGCACCAGAATTCCCAGTGAGCCACCAACAACTCACATAACCCATCCGACCTTTCCGAAACAGAGGAATAAATAATATCGCATCACATCAGGTAGATAACTCCTTCCCGACTTAACCCCCCCACCAACCCCTTCGGAGAAAACCAATTCCTCCTCCTCTCTCTCTCTCTCTCTCTCTCTCTCTCTCTCCGCATCACGTCCATGCCAAAAAAAATCCATTTTTTTTAAAGAAAAAAAGGAATCTTTTGCACTCCTGATGCTATTATTCTTGTATTCCATGAGGACTAAATCGAAGAGGGGTACCTACCTGAGGCCGCCGCCGCTGACGGGGCCTTCGTCGGGGAGCACCGAGTTGAGGTGCGCCATCACCGCCACCACCACCAAGAACAGGAACCACCAACAGGAGGAGATTGTCGTAGTCGCCCCCACTTCGCCGCACCGTCGGACCCCAAACATGCGATACAGAGAGAGAGAGAGAGAGGACAACTACTGGGAACCCTAATTGCGGGGCCCTCGGCCTCCTCCTCCTCCTCCCGCAGGAGAGAGAGAGGAGGGAACGGGAGGAGGGGAGGGGTTCTAGGGCTTTCCTGGGCGGCGGTACGTTGCCAGGCGAGCAGCGGGCGACCGGGTCAAAGCTAAAAGAAGGGAGAGAGAGAGAGAGAGAGAGGGGAGAACGAAAGGAAGAAGGGGTACATAAGCCGACGAATGGAACGGCCTGCTGACGTGGCGAGCGGGCCGGTGGGTCATATGTATCATGCCTGTCGGTCCACCTGGTATGGTGGAATCTCGGGTGGAACTCCCTCTTGCGAAATGGTTTTTCTGTGTCGATGTGAGATAAAAGAAGATCACTTCTATGTCCGTTTTTTTGTTTTTTATTGCCCATTAAAATATCTTATGCTTGTATGTGGTTGAGGAGAAACGAGAGGTTGATTGTTTTCTACTGTCGTGTGACGATGATTGTTGTTTATTTAAAATCCTTTTTATCCTTATAAATACTTCCATTGTTATTGGATTTTTTTCTTTCTTTCTTTGGGAATGGTTTATGAGTTAGATGAAATTTGGCTTATATGACAACCGGCTCAATTTCAATTTGACCTTTCAAAGAATCAAAAATTCGATTCAATTTGAAATAAATATGAAAACAAGATGATTAGGAACGTGAAAGTCATCCTATTTTTATTGAAAGGTTAAATTCCAACGTCGTTAATAAAATCAATTTAAAGATTAAAAAATATCCAAGTGGATGAAAAATGAAAGCTCTTTCTTAAGTTAGAAGACATGTTTTTATTTGATTCGGTCCTTCTTTGGAGAAAAAATATCTATAAGGAAATTTTTGGTGGAAGGTTCATATATTGGCATTGGAAAATTTCATGAAGTCTAAAGATTGAAACTTTAATTTTTTGTTTTTTTTTTTGAGAAGTTAACCTGATAAGTAAATTAGGCTTAAATCATTTAAAAATGAGGAGAGGAAGATAGTTTAATGACTAAGTTAATTAAATGTATTTATTTTTTTAAATACTATTTTCTATTCACAAGTCTCATCATTGTTATTTGAAAATAGGTGTATTCAATAAGGCACTTAGTTTCAAAAAAAATTGAGGCACTTACTCTTTGAGAGTGACATGGAGCATTCATAATGGAGTTGATATAACATACGGAGTGATAATGAGATTCTTAAAGTTAAAGGCCCTATATTTCCAAAAAAAAAATGATGATATCCTTCTAAAGTAAATGAATTATTTGAGAATTATCACTAAGGAAAATATTTGGACTCGTATTTTTACACTAGAGGCAGCAGCATCCCATTTAGAAGTCCTTTATTTGTTTTGGCATAATTGATAGATTCTTTAGTTTGGAAACGTTGTAAGAGGTCTCTTTTCAGTTAAACCCATCTACCCTTATTTGGTAAATAATATAATTATTAATTATATTCTAGATAATAATACTGGTAAAAAAAATTAAAAGGTTCTAAAACTCTACTTCTTTTGCGAAAGAATTTTTTTTTTCTTTTTTTGGTAGAGAATGACATTGAAAGTATTACATATTGGAGAATATATAAGTTTGATGGTGTCAACATATATTTTGCGTGTACATTGTTGAGAAGAAGAGGAATCCTTTCTTCATTAGTTGAATTCATGTAATTAATAACTACTTTAAGATAGTTATCGGTGAATGTTAGCTCCATTGTAATATTTATGCTTCGTCACTTACGTGGTGTATGCTTTAACTAAGGTATAAGTAATTTTTTGAAAAAAAATCTATCTAGCTAGTTAATAAGCACGTTAGCTAAGTTTAACCATTAACCTAATCCAACCTAACCCCATTCCGCTGACTTAGTTTGGCCTAAAGAGATTTAATTGACAGGTTGCATTATATATTTGTGAACACTAGTCTAGTTGGGTTAGAGAACCAATATAATATAACTCAAATGCGCCCCATGTTTAATTTTTCAATGCTTACTTTTTGTATATATATATTATATAATCAAAATTCAATTTGAATTCCTACTATTCTTTAATTTAAATAACATTCAACCATTTAATTAAACTTATTAAATCTATTTCATTTAAAAAGTATTTTGTTCCCCATCTATATCTTTCCTTTATAGTTTTTCTCTCTTCTACCTTTTTCTCTCAACAAAAATTACCGCACCTTGTTGCATCCCCCCTCTCCCCCCAACCCATTTTTTCTTTCGCATTTGTTTTACTTTCCCTCACTTCTTTTTTTTGTTCCCCATTGATACTTTTATTGTAGTTCTTTCTTCTTAGCCCCATCCTTCATCTTGTCCCTCTATCACCCATATCATATCGTAGCACTCTCATCCATAGATCCCTTAATGACTTACCATTTCGCTTGCTTTTGTTGCAAATTATTAATTTTTTATTACTCATGATGAGAATTTAACTATCTCGAGAGATACTTGATTTTTTTGTATATCTTCATTTTCTTTGCTCTCACAACTAGTGGTTTTATAATTTTATGCATGCTTCTGCCATATTTTTTATTTCTTAGATGTCTAGAATAGATGCTACTATAAATGGAAGTAACAAATTTGACTCAACTTGGCCTGGTGTTATGATTTGGGTGGAAAATTCTTGACTTGTAAACATTGGCCACCTCCATGCCGTTTTTATTCACTCATACAAGTTGTATCTTCTTTGGTTTTCACGACACAATGGGTAACAAGAGGATTGTAGGGACTATATGTGAGATGGTTGAACAATATGACATCATAGGTAGCTCGCACATAGTTGCAGATTATGCATGTACGGGAATTCTTTTGATGGTGTCATTGGAGCTCATGTCTCGTTTTACGAGAGATCTTTGTTTGGATTATTGTAGAAGTAATGATTGAGGGTGATGAATTTTACGGGATCTACTCTTCAACCCTGCAGTATATTCTTGAATTGAGACCACGCTTGATCATGCACTTGAACACGACCTAGTTTTGGCTGAGTCGTGTTGGTTTCCATTACCTATCTACAACGGGCACTTTTCCCCTTTCAAGAGGTATTTGATTCCCCTCTCCCCCCTTCCACTGTCGATTGTCTCATCTTGTTTTATATTTTATAATTGTGTTGTATTGTAATAATTTTGTTCCTATTAATGAAATTTTATTTTTTAAAATAAAAAGAGATAAGTGGTCAAAGTTGATATTTTTAAAATATATAAATAATTATATCCTCATAATTTTTATCTGTTAGTTAAATGTGTATTTTAAAAATAGAGAAAAATATCACCCATGTTTTTATTTAAAAAAAAAATTCAAATCAATAGATCAATATTTACATGTAAGAATAGTAATCGGTAAAGAAACTATATAATTAGAAGATAGAAAAAATTTCCTCACTCGTTGTAATCACTCTATATCTCCCACATATTTAAAAGACAACGTCTGTTAAAAACAATGTTCTCTATTCGAATATTACCCAATATGATATCATTCCGATAGCCGATTAAAGAAAAGTCCAATTCTTCTCAATAAGCGTTTTATTGGAAGGGGAATGAATCATAAGTAAACGCATCCATCGAGAAAGGAAGTTCCCCCTTCGCTTCTCCCTCTACCCCATCGTCTCTCGATTGTCTTCTCCAAGAGCCCACACGAGCAGTGCTTTCTGCATGGCCATGGCGACGAGCAAGGACGAGCGTTCCATCACCCCTCGGTCGTGGTTCGTTGACCTCGTCGTCCTCCTCATCGCCGCCCACGTCTTCGCACTGGTGACCCATCATCAAACCTCCCACTCTTCATCATCACTTCCTATACACCCCACTTAGACTCCAACATCGTATCATTATATCACCTGTGCTTCTTTCTTGCAGGTCTACTGGATCTACAGATTGGCCACCGACAGGCAACCCCAGAGGAGCAAGAGGCACTAGATGGGCATTCCCCTCCTCTTGACTTTGGCATCCATATCGGTCGATCTTCTTCAAATGGTACCATTTGTTTGGTTTTTTTTTTTTTTCCTGCTGTTTTGCTTGCAAAGATGTGATTTTGGAAGTACCCAACAAGTGTTCGGTGGTTCTTTTGTGGTTGCCGATGTTAGATGTTTGTTGTTGGTTAGGCAGTGGTTGAGCTGTGAGAAACTGGAGAGAGCCCTTCTTTTTCCCAACATTTCTTGCTTTTTTCAAATTTTTTCTTTTATAAAGGAAAGGTGCCATTTTTGTTCTTTCGCATGGTTCAATTTGAAGCTTGATGTGTTGGAAGAGCTCTAGGGATAATGTAGTGGTACTTCCTTAGTGTTCCTGTTGGTACTTAATGAAAATATGGCATTTTTTGGTGGAATAAGTTTAGGTGAGTATTTGCTCGTAGATCCAGAGATTTCTCAGTAAAATGGAGGATGGGGGGGTTCTTGGAAAGGGTTGACTGCCTAAGATTGTTATAACAAAAATGTTTATCGCACCCCCTATCCCAGTTAAGATCTGACCCATGAGATTTTGGCCATTGATGGGGGAGAATGAGACAAAAACTTATCCTCGGTTTTTGTCTCATGCTCACCCATGAATGGCCAAGATCTCATGGGTGAGATTTTGGGTGGGATCTATGGGTGTGGATAACACTACTCTTGTTATAATGATTCTCAATGTTAGTTGGCATGTGCTTTGATGGAACTTTGTAGGTAATTGCTTATGGAGTCATCAGTGAGTGGAGAGGAGGTTCTTTTTTTTTTTTGGGGTAGAAGGATGATCACTTGGAATTAGTGAATCATTTGGATTCTGTTAACCTTCAAAAGAAGTTATATGAGGCAACAAAGAAGGTGCCCACAAATCCTTTGCAGATTTAGCTGCAATTGTAAATTGTCAACATAAGATCTAGCCCCCCTAAGATGGAGTCATTACTTTGGAACCAAATTGACAAAAGAAAAGAAAGCAGGATGGCCCTATCTACATCCAATCTAACATATCGAAACCAGGATTTCAGCAACCCCTCAGGAAATTCTTCCAAAAGCTTTCACAAGACATGTAATCAACCGAATCAATTTCCTCCTTCGTCTGAACTCCCTAGCGAAAGGGCATCAAAAAAAATAAATGACAAGGATCCTCAAAACGAGATGGATAGAAAATGTGGGTATCATCAGATAACAGAGTCCACCTTCACTTCTGACTTCTATGCTTTAGTCACCAATCTTCGCCTCTTTAACAATCAAGTAGAAATTTTACTTTGAACAGGACCATTGCCTTCTGAATAAGTGGGCAACATCTAATCAAGTCTTAATCAACAAGTAGAATGACAGAGTGCAGCCTTCTATCGGCAGACTTGATGGAAAACAATCCAATCCTCCCCTTCTCAACCATTAGGCTAACAAGTAGTAGGCCAAACATTGGCAAGATCCTATTGTATTTGCATAAACTTCATCACCCTTTGGTCGGAAAGAGCTTTAGGGTTCCAACAGCCCATCTTTTTTTTTTTTTTTTTTTCTTTTGAAAAGGGATAACCACCCAAGTATATCATTCCAACAAGAAGGGCATTAGGCCATATTACAAGTTAGAGAGCTCCAACAGGAAATAAGCGAAGATACAGACTCCACAACATCCTTAACATATGGATTCCAACTCCTAAATACCACCGCATTCCTTTTTAGCCATATGCCTCACAAAACCGCAAGAGGCCGTGCCTTTTCTCTCTTCGTCCTGAAGACAAAGTGATTTCTATCTCTATTCCCACATCTGAAGGATTTCCAGAACTCATGAAAAGAACCTGGAGTACATCATCGAACATCAAACCGGTCCCAAACTTGAACCATAAAAGGGAGAAGAACAGGTGTTCTACATCCTCATCCGCCCCAAGACAGAGGGGATGCCTCGTGTCTGCATTCGAAGACCATCTAGCCCTCTACACCTTTGTCAGAATTCTGCTTCTCCAAAGCAACCAAACAAAGATCTTCGCCTTCAGCGGATACGCTGCCGACCAAACTTGGTTGCAGTCTCTTATAAGATCAATGTCTCCCTCCACAGCAAGATTCCCTAACCTTCTATAGGCATCGCAAATCGAGAAATCTCCCTCCTCCCAACCATAAGCATCCATTCCATCCTCTCGTTGAAAGCCCTCTAGCTCCAGTAGCAACCTCTGAACCTCCAAAATCCTGTGATCAGACCTAAGGCGCCAATATCCATCCTTCACATAAGCCATCGTAGCCTCCCTGTCCATCCCCAATGCTGAGAGCCTAGGAAACTGTTACACAACTTCCCATGTCTTGTCCAATCATCTAGCCAAAAAGACACTCCCAGGGCCAAGCACCGACGTAAAGAAACTATGAACCCTAGGGGCCACCGAGGAGAGACCTATAATAAAGTGTGAGGCGCCGGGGGGGGGGGGGGGGGGGGGGGGGGGGACATCAGAAGATTACAAGTGAAAGAACCCCCCATAGCAGGTTTGCATGATCTTTCCCACCAAACACTCTTCATTCCCAAGCAGTCTAGAAATCTACTTGGTCAAGAAACTATCGTTCATCCTCCGCACCTCTCCAACTCCCAACCCCCTTCCTTAGGAGGCATGCACACCTCTTCCCATGCCACCAACTTCACTCCCTTTCCACTTGCCCCATAGTTGGGTCCAAAAGAAATTGCTCATCAAGGATTGGACCTTCTTTTCCACCTGTCTCGACATCCTCAGCACAGATGCAAAGTATGAAGGCATGGCTACCAGCACCACTTTGAGAATCACCAACCTTCCCCCTCTAGACAAGAGTTTTGATGCCTATCCTTCCAACTTCCCCTCAATCCTCTCCACCAATGGAATCCAATCTTGGGCCAAGACCCTCCTATCCGTCAAAGACAACCCCAAGTAGGAAATAAGTAGAGCTCCCCCATGTGTGCTCAAGGCAGCACTGCATCCCATGGCCTCCTCTTCCAACATATGAAACGAAACAAAGGTTGACTTCAAGTGGTTAATTCTCAACTCCGATGCCTCTCCAAATAACTCCAGAAGTATACGGATCCACCTTACCTCTGCCACAGTTCCCTCCACAAAGAAGAGTGTGTCATCTGCATATTATAGTAATAAAACAACCCCTTCATCCAAAGAGAAACCGTTAATGAAGTTTCCCTTACAAACTCTAACGGATGCCCTTACCAGTACATCCACAACTAAGATAAAAAGCATGGGTGCTAGTGGGCACCCTTGTCTTACACCCCTCCTTGACCCCTCCTTGGCTGTATCCAACCACCTGCCAGGTTACCATTGATAAGCATAGAGAAGGAAGTCGTCATGACACACTGCTTCATCCACCTGATCCAGGCCGATGGGAAACCCCTCTTGATCAAAGATGCCCACAGGAAGGACCCATGCATTGAGTCAATATACCTTCCTGAAATCAACCTTCCACAGAAATGCCGACCTCCTCCCCCTCTTCTAAAAGGCGAGGATCTCTGAAGCCGCCACATAGCCATCTTGAATGCTCCTTCCTAGGATAAACGCAATCTGCACCTGGGACACAACACCACTAATCACCCCCCTTAGCTTGTTGGCCAAGACCTTAGCCAAGATATTCCTAAAGATGAAGAACACTCTTAGTTAGTTGTTTTCCATACCTAAACAAACCAATATGACTTGTCCTATTAACCTCGAGAGTTCAAATGCCTCAGGGACATACCTTCTATAAAAAAAGACCATATGCTTAGCATAACGAAGTATTAGCACTCCCCATCCATCGAAATGAAGCCCTTCTGCACTCACGCTTGATCATATGATTGCCTCTTTCACATTTGATGGCATGCTGCTCCGACCTTATCCTTGCAAGAACTCGATCCCCCTCGATTCTTGCCAAATGTGCTTGGCGATACCCCAAGAGGTGAAAACTTGGGGACTTTTGACTCCAGTTGTTCCACGACTTAAGCAAAAACACACAAATACTAGTTTCAACGCATATGCAGTAGAAAATGGGAAATGTATTAGACACTAGATTCCATCTATATCAAAATCCAACTTCGGAATTGTTTCTTTGTGATAAGAATACCGTTACCAAGTCGGCTCATGTATTTCTCTTTCTATTGTTATAGGCCTCTTTTCTTATGAACAAAAAGGAAAATCCATGCATAATAGATACATTTCTTTGCCAAAATTGGGATTTTGTATTTGGATCTAGCGAATCATTTTCCATCCATGTAGAATGGAGTGAGGTAGAAGGAACTTTGAGATTCTATTCCACCCACTTTCATGAGAGAACGGATTCTTGAACCTGAGAAGGAAAGAAAAACTTGTTTCAACTAAAGTCTGCCCATATTTAACAAGCTGAGCTTGATTTTGAGCGGCCACTAGGGTGGTCTTTTTGCTAATGTGAGAGGCATTGGCAGCCTCAACCATGGTTCAAGCATCGGCTCATGACAGGGCGTCAATCCTACTTCATTTTCTACTCTTGTAGTATAGGTTACCGAGCAGTTATAAGACCTACCATGTTGTATGGTTCTAAATCTGGGCTGTCAATTATAAACATGTGCAAAAGATGCCTGTGGGCCTATGACAGAAATAAAGATGTTAAGATGGATGTGTGGTCATACAATATTTTAAATGAGATTATCTGAGAAAATGTTGAGGTGACATTGATAGAAGATAAAATGAGGGAGACACGTTAAGGTGGTTTGGACATTTGCAGAGAATGGTACTAAATGCCCCACCTAATAGATGCAAGGAGTTAACGCTTGAACTCACTAGGAAGGGGCGAGGAAGGTCAAAGAAGTCTTGGAAGATAACTATTAAGTATGACTTCAATTACTTCAAGCTAAGCCTAGCAATGGCTCAAAATAGATCTAAGTGGAGTTAAAGAATCTATGTAGCTTACCCCACTTAGTGTGGGAGAAGACTTAGTTGTTGCTATTGTCATCAACAAAATTCCGATGACAAAGAAAAGGATGGATTTTATTCAGCATTCCGCATGCATATTCAAGCGAGCATCTTATTTTGACAATCATGAAGCACATCGATAACAATGATGAATAACGAAGATGCCAAAGGACAAACTAGCCTATACCCCTCCAGGCTTAGTCTATTCCCCTTTCAATCAATCATCCACCAAAAAGGGGGGTTTGACGTAATATTCATCCAAGATATTTATAAATCATGAAAATCCTATCTCATGCAAGAAGCTTCATAGGAAGGTTCAATCCAAAGAACCATATGCCTTAGCAAAATATCACATTCAGCAAGGATCCCTTCTTCTTGAATCTCTTCAAAAAATTAATAAATTATGCATCCATTACATAATTGTCCAACAAATGTTGGCCTCTTATGAGAGGCTTGACTTAATCTCTAATCTTGACTTTCAGAGTTTGAATAGGACTATGTATTGCTCTAAATAGGAAATGCTTCATACGAATGAAAAAAAATGCACTTTCATATCATTGCATATTGTTAAAATAATATCATCTCTTTTCATAATCATTTTCCAACTCAGGAGTCAGGGTAGCAGAGTTGGTGCACTCACTCCCTATAAGGCGCTCCCTGTAGCAGAGTTGGTGCACTCACTCCCTATAAGGCGCTCCCTGTGTGGGGTGCGCGGGTTCGATCCCCTGCGGCATGCCTAGACGCACATAACGACCATATGGGGGGACGCATCACTGATGTTGTCCCGCCTCAACTCGACGCTGGAGAGTGGCCGTGGCAAAGATCACAGAGGCACTTCGTGGCAAGCAAGAAATTCGGGGACCCTCAGGTGGTGAGGTCTCCCCCCTCCCTATACAAAAAAATAATCATTTTCCAACTCTTACATTTGATTTCCTGAATCCAAGTTTCGATGAGATTGTTCCTATTTGTTATTACCTCCTATTGGATTTGGTCAAATTGAACTTTCATTGAGAAACATAATTCTTAACCTATTAGCAAGCACCTTGCATATAATTAAATAAATGACATTTGATTAGGGCATAGGACTGAAGTCCTTCACTCTTTCTGTGGATTCCTTTTCTTGGCAGCAAAAACATGTGATACCTATCCAGTCTCGCAAACCCCCTACTATCTCTAGAATATCTATTCAAGGTTGCCATTAAATCCTTCATAATGGACCAAAACATCTCCATAAAGAAGATTGGGAAACCACTTGATCCTGGGGAACCTTAATCCCCACCAGTACACCCTCAATCTTTTCTTTTGTGACAGATCTGGTTATGAAAGTAGCGCTTTCCTTAGATATACAACTGGCCCCTTCCCAACCATGTCCAAGCACCTCTGCCCCCTCTTGGTGAAAGCTTTAGAATAATTCACGAGGACTTGTCCGAACTCCACCCTACCCACGTGATGCTAAGTCTCTATGTCATTGCAGCAACATCTTCCAATTCCATTTGCAATAAGGTGGAGAAGTGTGTGTTTGAGTCTCACTTTTTAAGCCAGGTTTTCCTCCTCAGCTACCACCTGTTGGTGAAGCTGTTTATATTCCAATTCCAATGATTAAAGCAGCCTCTCATCATTACTTCTGTCCAAATTAAAAGTCTCCTTCAAAGCTTCATCATGTGTTCTAATATGATCTTTGTTTTGCTTCTTCTGCAATCCATGAGATCATGCCGTAAACCATGTAGAGTTCTAACAGCAAACTTGAAGGTAGAAGATGAATACCACCAATCCTCAGCCAAAGCTCTAAAATTTTGCTCAAGTAGTCAACATCTTTCAAACTTCAAATAAGTTTCAGGCTTAAGGTCCACATTGGAAAATGGTCCCTGCTAATGGAGAGGCCTCTATGAAATCAATGAACCAAAGCAAGCTACCAAGCTTGGACCTTGCGTTCATAGAGTCAAAGTCTCAAAGTGAAATTCACGGTGGGCATGTCAATCAACTCTAATTCAGCAACAAGTTCACCAAAGCCATGAAATCTCTCACTGCCAACTCTAGAATCATTTAGTTGATATTTGGCATTCAAAATCATATTAAAATCTCCTCTAATGTGAAGGATTCCTTGAAAAGTATGCATTCTGCCCCTAATTCATCCTAAATAGTATCGTTCCATGACTACCCAAATAGGCCATAGATGCAAAAGCCCTTTTGACAAGAAGAGTTGAATCTAGAATGCTACCCTTCTTGCTACCTTCTATCTTGTAAACATTCACTCTCCAAGCCACAACCAAACCTCCTAATTGCCCAACTGGCTCCATAAGTGAAGGAATCTAAATTCTCCATCTTTATTTCTTTTCTTGTCTTTTGAGAAAAAGTGTCATTTCCTTCCTGAAAATACTGAGAGAAATCCACCTATAGATGTAAATGGACATGCACAACCTACTTTCCACTGATAACATCTTTGTTGATTTCTTTTTTGAAAGGAAAAAAGATGGTTACAGGAGGTCGATAATCATCCAAAGAATTGTATTAATATTGTGGAGAATAAAAGTGTCACATGGCAGTTTAGGAATCAGCTAGAGAGGCGTTGGCCCTATGGGATCTTTGTGTAGCTTTTGATCTAAGTTTGGTGTTTCTTAGTTTGTACGTTTAGTTTTGGAAAGTTTGTTTTAAAAGATTTGTTCTTTCTAAAAATAGGAGATATGAATTGATTAGGATTTAGTTTGTTACTTGTTTTAGAAAATTGTGATATGTTCTCTCTCGATAAAAGAGTCTTTGTAATCCTTCTATCCTTGAGTTGAAGACATAATTCTTCTAACACATCAACTCCCTCTATCTTTTTCTTCTTCAAGACCATCGGCTGCCATCTCTCTCCCTGTTCACACGTGCAGCATCATTGGCAGCACCCTACTGTCGACATATTTTCCCTCGTGGAAGAGCCTCCACACTCCCGAATTCCGCAAATCGTCACATGATATTAGAGCATTTGATCTAGGCTCTTCCCTAGGGATTCTCTACACGCGTAGGTAGGAGGAGAAGAAAAGAAAAGGCCATGTTGTGCGTGATTTTTCCTGAAGGACGATCGACTTCACCTTCTTTTTGGTGACCTTAAACACATTCAGAGAAATCGAGCGCCTTATGCTAGCTCACGGGGTGTAGGAGCAACGACACCGACTCGGATTGAGGGGGTGCATGGAACCCTCTAGCACATCGGGAACGCCAAGTTCAAGTGTGTGGCTCTCAGGTGTAGAAAAAGAGGCACAGAGACTCCTCTCAATCTTTTAGAATGAAGCCATGGTAGATCTAGATATTCATGCTACTTGAGAAAGCGCTTGAGACCAGTGATTAAAATGCCTTTGGCATGCCGAGGGGCATGCCGATGAAATGGGGGTTTTTGATGAGATGCTATATCGACACGACATACTTATCGAAATGTAGGGATGTCTCCGACATGCCGACAGCATGCCACCGAAATTGTTGACATACTAACGGTATGTTAGTTGGCGTTGCTGCTTGTTGCTAAGTCGTGCGCGTGCGACGCATGCTGTGTGCCATTGCTACTGTTGGCTATTAGCTGGCTGCTGCTGCGTTGCACTGCTACTACTGTTGCACATGTTATGTATCATAAATCGCCAACTTAAAAGATATGGATGATTTGTATAGTGGGGGGACTTCTCAAAACATGATTTTGGTCTTCGAGAGCTTATGTTTTTTTTTTTGTTGTAACATTTTTATCCATTTTATGTCATTTTTAGTAATTTTCTCCAAATTTCCTACTATCAACAATATATTACCAATATATCCCCTTTTGGATTAATATTAGCACTTTTCTTCTTGTAGTTTTTAATTTTAAAAATAGTTATCCATTTAAATAGGAAATATAAGATAGGGTTTAAGTCTTAAATGGAAATATTTATCCATTTAAATAGTCATTCTTAACATTTCAATCATTTTGACTAGTTCTGTCATTTTTGTCGGCATGCATTGGCGTGCCTCCTGCATGCTCTTGACATGCCTTCGAAATAGACTATTTTTGAAGTATCAAAATTGTCGAAATCTGTCACCGAAACACAAGCATTTCCACGGCATACCCCCAGCATGCTGGTACAATACGCACTTGAAAATTTATCGAAACGGCGTCGAAATCGGCATTTCGAACCTTGCTTGAGTCAAAAGATGCAGCCGGGAAGAAGAAGTTGGAGAAGAGAGCCCATTAACTTATACAAATACAAGACGACTGCTCCAATAGCCACGACTTCATAGGTTGCCCAAAAGACGACTACGGAGGTGGTAAGAGGATGTGCATCAAGAGAAGATGGTGGAGTGTATGACCGCATCATCACCAAGTCAAGTTCAACAAGTCATCGTCCTCCTGGCCTCACTTGAAGGGGAGTGTAGAGAATAAAAGTGACACATGGCAACCTTGTCAAGCCACGTGGTAGTTTATGAATCACCCAGAGGGGCGCTGGCCCTATGGGATCTTTGTGTGGCTTTTGGTCCAAATTTGGTACTTCTAAGTTTGGTATGTTTGGTTTTAGAAAGTTTATTTTAAATGATTTATTCTCTCTAAAAATAGGAGATATTATTTGATTAGAATTTAGTTTGTTACTTGTTTTAGAAGATTGTATATGTTCTCTCTCTATACAAGAGAGTCTTTGTACTCCTTTTATCATTGAGTTAAAGAAATAATTCTTCCAACACATCAACTCGCTCTCCCTCTTTCTTCTTCAAGCCTGCCGACTGCCATCTCTCTCCCTGCTCACGCATGCAACCATCATTGGCAGCACCCTGCTGCCAACATAATTTCCCTTGTGGTAGAGCCTCCACTCTCCCGTATTCTGCAAATTGTGAGGAACAGATTTACAGATTTGTGAGTTAAAACTTAGATAAAAAAGAAATGTCTCTTACTACATTTTCCACCCAACACCGCCAATTCCTTAAAATCTTGTCGTTCTATTGCTACCATAAGCACCATAGAACAGAAAAAACCACAGTCCAGCCAGCAGTGTTGCCATTGACATGTCTTCTGTTGGTCTCTAGAAATTAACAACGGATGAGTGGTCCACACTTCGAAGACTAAAATGCTGCCAGACTTCCTTAGAAAAACTGCTGGAAAAGAATAAATGTGGGATGTCTTCATCGGCATCAACACAGAGTGGACAACTAACATCACTATCCACAATCCATCTTCTTAGAAAACACTTCGCAGCAATCTTTTCCCTTCAAAGAAGCCACAAAAACAACTTAATCTTCAATGGCAGTTTCAAGGACCAAAACTTTCCACAATCAAATCTTATTTCATTTGATTCAGGCATTGAACAATTGATTTTTTTGTATGCTCTGCTGATTGAAAATGTCCCATCTCTCTTCCTAAATTTGTCGGTCTCATTTGCAATTGGACTGAAATTAGAAACAACTTCAGGAAGGTGCTAAAATTCTGCACAGGAGGCCTCTGATAAAGCTGGAGGCAGAATTATGTTCGAAGATCTTGATTGGTTGTCCCACACATTAGAAACAGAAATGTTTCTATCAGTGACCAGCCGAAAAATACTCAGGAATAGATCCGAAAACCGTCCAAGACCACTCCAATCATTTAGTCAAAATTTTAAACAATCACCTTTACCCAAGATGGGACCAAAGTTTGCTGCAAATTCTTGCAAAATTGACTGAATGGCTCCCGAAAAGGAAGAGGCACCCCGCCTTAGAACAACCCTCTCCAAAAGATTCATACTTACACCATAGGAGTCATTTAAGAACACCACTGTCATAGAATCCACTCCTGATAATAGTTTAACCACCCATTTTAGCAAGAGAGCCTTGTTAAAAGCATCAAGATGGTGTATCCCCAAACCACCATCCCTCTTTGACTTACAAAGTTCTTTCCAGCCCACCAATTGTAGAAATCTCCCTTCAAAATCTGGATCTTTCCGAAAAAATCTTTTCCGAATCACTTCCAACTTCTTAATAACCATTTTTGGTGGCCTAAATATTGAAAAATAAAACACCAGTATGGAGGATAAAACATATTTAAGGAGCACTAGATGACCACCTCTCAATAAAAGTCTCCCTCTCTAAGATGATAGCATGTTAGTGACACGTTCCACCAACACATTCCAATCGGAAGGCAAGGGCCGCTTACCCCTCAGTGGAAGACCCAAATACCTGATTGGTAAACATGCAACCGGTGTCTCCAACACATTGGAAATATCTTCCACAATATCACTTGGAACATTGATAGGAACAAACAAATATTTTCTCTTATTAATCTTTAATCCTAAAATCTTGGGTTATTCTCGCACTTAGTAGTACAGGTGATATGATTTGATACCCAAGCACTACATAGTCATTGTTGATGCTACCTTCTTTGCGAAGGTCCCATTCTATTATTAGGAAGGGGTTATTATTGATCTGACTCCTAGCGAGACTATGCTGTATCATCGGTGCCAAGCTCCTCTTCATATTGCTCCAGAGAAATTGGATGACTGACCACTTCATTCTCCTCCAGTTAATGATGCAAGGGTTGATGATGACAGACCTATCATGCTGAGGAAGACCAATTGCTCTTGTACCTTACTTTTAATGTCCAACTACAGTAAGAGTTCACACTTAGGCCTAGTTTGGTAAGGGGGATAACCCATCAAAACAGGGGTTAACCTTATTTGGTGGGAAGGATATTTTAACCTAGGTTAAGAGGACTTAACCTGGGATAAGTTATTCTGGGGTTGATGTGGGATAAGTTTTTTTTGTTGGTTATCCCATGTGTTTTCACAGGTTAACCCAGAAACTTTCCAAACAGTCATAGGTTAACCTACTAGGATAACCTCTATGACTTCTAAACAAAAATGAAGGATAACCCAGCTGCAAAAAAGTTATCCTATGAAATTTATCCCTCCATCCAAACTGGCCCTTACAGAATGATGTTTAGTACTTTGCCTCTGTTTTTACCAGCACGATTCTCCCTCATAATTATCTTGAGGCATCTCAAAAGCCCCATTGGTGTGCAGCTATGAACGAGAAGATGGAAGCACTTAGGTCTAGAGGGATGTAGGAGTTGGTTCCATGTCTAAATAATGCTATTGTGGTTGATTGTCGATGGGTTTACACCATCAAATTCTAGGTGGATGGCACTATTGATAGGTTCAAGGCATGTCTCGTTGCCAAGGGATTCACATAGACGTATGTTGTTGATTACATGGAGACCTTATATGTGGCACATGTTTCTTCTATCCGCATTATTATCTCTATTGCAGTTAATCGTAGATGGCCTCTATATTAACTTGATATTAAGAATGCCTTTTGGTATGATGATCTGACAAAGATTTATATGCGACGGCCACTTGGTTATGTCATTTAAGGGGAGTGTATTTGTAGCCTGAAGAAGGCCATTTATGGTCTTAAACAAAGTCCCCAATCATGGTTTGAGCGATTGAGCATGGAAATTCACAAGATTGGATTCCATAGATTCTCGTTAGATCATTCCATCTTCATTCGGAGGACATGAGATGTACCCACTAGCAAAGTTGTTGTGATGGTTGTTATGTGGATGATGTGCTGCTAACAGGTGATGATGAGGATGGTATTAGACAGGCCAAGGAGTTATTGCAATTTATATTTGTTACCAAGGACCTTGGTGATTTGCGTTATTTCCTTGCGATTGAGATAGTTAGATAGGGCTCACACATATCTCTATCCCAAAGGAACTATACATTATAAATACTTGAGGAGGTTGGTTTCTTTGGGGTTAAGCCATTGGGCATTCTCGTTGAGGCATAACAACGGGTTGGTGAGTCAGGATGACCTTATTTTTGAGAATGTTACACGATACTATATCATGGTCGGGAAACTACTATACTTGACAGTGACCAGGTCGGATGTTAGTTTTGCTGTTAGTCGGGTTAGTCAACACATGGAGAAGCCTAAGTACAACCATTGGCGAGAGGTTTGCCTTATCTTGAGATAGCTTAAGGGCAGTCCAGGATTGGGACAATACTATTGAGATTGTGGCTTACTGGACATCATTACATGTAAAGACCCATTCTGTCCTGAGCCTTTTAAGACGTCTGGACTGTCGGTCAGACGTCTGGTCAATCGTCTGGACATCTTCCTAGACGTCTGGAAATCAAAATTTTTGGGTACGAGCTTCGCGTCTACGCGCAGGCTGCGCGCAGACAGTACTCTCTTTTTCCTTCCCTTCTCTTCCCTCATACGAACCTTAACGCCCTCTTTATAAACCCTCTTCTCCTCTCTCGTTCTCCCCACTCCACAGCCACCAGCCACTTTCTCCTTTCCTTTCCACCCCAGCGAGAGGAGCTAACACGAGCGAGAGAACACAAGAGTGGCGGCGAGGAGGAGCGGCGTGAGGAAAGGAGGAGCTTAAGCTCACGAGCTCGTGTAGGAGCTCACCGGAAGGCACACGACCGGAGCGGTGCGTGCGAGAGGACGAGGAGTGCGTCGGGGGAGTCGTCCTCGACACTGCAGCAGTTGGAGCTACAGGCGAGGAGGTGAGCCACGACTATGCACGGCGGAAGCGAGCGGGAGCAGGTTCTGGTTCTAGGTTTTTCTCAGAATCAGACGTCTGGAGTGACGTCCAAACGACGGAGCGGACGTCTGGTGGCGATTCCAGACGTTTGAGGATAGATCTTCGCGAAGGTATGTTCCCTTTGTAAATACGGGCATGCAGGCCGCTCTGCTACTACGCTTCGCGTGGCTATGTTAAGAAGATTTGTTGTCGCTTGCAGGATTTGTTTTGGGAAGGCGCGAGGCACGTCCTCCCATGCGTTTCAGACGTCTAGGCAGCTTACCAAACAGATGGAAGCACTTCCAGACGTCCGGAGAGGAGGTCGGACGTCTGGAGTTGGGTCCAGATGGTCCAGAAGAGATCCTGGACTTCTGAGGTCAATGCAGAGCCTGAGGTGCGTTTCTAGACACTTTTAAGACGTTTGGATATTGTGTTAGACGTCTGATTTGCGTCAGTAGCCCTGTTTTTGACTCGTTTAGGATCCGTTTGAGGTCCATTTTATGCAAAGAAGATAGCGGTGTTTTCCTTGTGAGTTCTTCTACTTGTTAGAAGGCTTACTATACTGTTCTGAATGTTCCTTTGTGATTGTTCCTTGTTATAGGACTTTGTTCCGTTGTGGGTTCGGGGCTTGCTGAGGCACGTAAGCCTGCCGTTCGAGCCCCCAATACTCTTAGGTTGTCTGGTAGAGTGGCTTCCCCTAACTTAATTATAAACCTGAATGCATGTGTGGAATGAATGATCAAAACCTAGGATATGGCATGAATCGTAGGACGAGAAGTAATTAAAATGTCTGTATGCATGATTGAATTGCAGTCTTGAATGAGTAGACAGAAATGTTAACAACTGCCTGTAAATAAACAAAAGCTGCCTGTGAATTATGAATTACCTGTGCTAGTTAACAGTTACATGTGACTTTACCTGTTGTATACATTTAATGATATAATACGAGCTGCATGTGTATAACCTGAGAATGGAAATGTGAATGATAGAAATACGAGCTGCATGTGTATAACCTGAGAATGGAAACGTGAATGATGAAACCTGGTATGGAATGGTATGAGGAATATGAGCATGAATTCTACGGGGAATTATGAGTAGAGCTCTTGGAAATAAATGGAATGGATCTGGAAAAGTGAGTGGGGAAGTGTGCTGGCCCTTGAGTACGGAATACCAAGGAGAGCAACTGTCCCCTGTTTAGTGTAGAGCGGAGCTAGTTGCCTTTGGGTTGGGACCCGATGTTAGGATTGGCCACTCTGCACCGACTTCTTGGCCCTCGCTTACACTGTACCGGGGAGAGCTACTAGTGTAGGGAGAGTGCTAGCCATCCCACGGGACCTAGGGTTCAGCTAGCCACCCTACACCGACTTGTTAGGCCCACTGGGCAAACTAGGGTAGTCAGGCGAGGGTGCGCGGACTGTGGAGGGATGAGACCCCTGTTACTGAGAGGGCTAGGCTTTATACTGTTCCATGCTGTACTTTGGGCATATCCGTTAACAGAAACGACTGACCGCGTGTCAGTGTAGGGTAGTTACCCGTGCGCTTATTGCGCGTGCCGTAGTCACCGTTACGTTTGTCCGTGACCTTGGGGTGGTTGACTGGGTGTAGGATCACCACGGGGGACTCTCTCGGCCAGGAGAGCACTACATGTGCCTTCTACTCTTTGGAAAAGACTACAATCAAGATCATTCCCACGAGGAACATTCGAGATTAAGGAAAAGATTTGGAAATATATAAATCAATAGGTGAAAAGGAATAACTTGTAAATTAAAGAATTGGAATAGCTAGTTTACCTGTTAATTTTACTACTTCGTTGGTTGCCACTCTACTCAGCGTTCGCTGACTTTGTGTACTCATAACCCTTTTCAGGTCCAGGTGTTAAGCAGCCCGAGTCTTCGACTACAGAGGGTGCTGAGCCGAGTAGAACCCAGTAGCAGTAGCTTTCTTTTGTAGTACCTTTTTGTAGTAGTGAGTTCAAACTCTTGTACTTTTACGTTCCATGCTTTACGTTTTGTACCTTTATGTTTCTATACTTTTACGTTCCGTGCTTTACATTCTTTACCTTTACGTTTCTGTACCTTTACGTTCCTGTACCTTGTTACTATTCTACTGTCGTGGTTGTGATATATACTGTAGCAGCTTTTACTTTGCTTACTGTTGTACTCTTTTACTGTTAGTTGCTTAGCATAGTGAATGTGGTTTACTTTCTATTTTTTGGCTATTTCTTGTTGGACGACTGGGTTTTGTGATTAGTCGAGTCGAGTCGGTTTCGGATCCTGTAGGGAGTCGGGAACCGGGTCGTAACATTACATGTTTTGATGCTGACTATACTGGATCTGTTGAGGATCGACGTTCTACCTCTTAGTATGCAGTATTTATTGGAGGCAACTTGGTCTCTTGAAGGAGCAAGTAGCAAGTGGTTGTTGCTAGATCCAGTGCTGAGGCAGAATATCGATTCATGGCTCAAGTTGCATGTGAAATTATGTAGATGGTAGGATTTTTATTGGAAATTGGTATTTCTCATGTCATCTATATTGTGATAATAAATCTACCACTTATATTGCCTTAAATCTAGTCTTTCATTAACGAACTAAGTATATTGAGATCGATTGTCACTTCATACGCAATGCAATCCTAGAGGGCAAGATTAACACACCTCATATGACGTCTGAGATGCAGTTGGCAAATATTGTTTCCAAGGGCCTTAAGAAGGAGCAACACATTTTCTATGCAGCAAGTTAGGGCTATTTGACATCTTAAGGGGGAATGTAGACATTGATGTTTTTAGAATCTGAATAGTTAAGTTTTGTTGTCTTTCTATTTTTAACCTTTCAAATATTTAACAAATATTTTATTATATCTTATTATTTTTTCTTTTATACCTTGCCCTTTCTATATAAAAGACCAAGGTTTGCTTATGAATGCTATAATCGAAGATTATTCTTTCTTAACATATATAATTTTGATATTTTTAAGTTTGGGTTGTATGATACAAAGTTTATCAAAATGGAGAAATATTTAATAATTATTTTATACTTTTAGGTAAAAAATGCAAAACCACATTCCTTCCAGCATACTCACATGCATACCACATGCTCGTCACGCGGTGATCCATCTGACTGAATGCCTCTTACTGACTTTTTAAAGCCTTGGTTTAGGGTTGTGATTGCATTAAACACCATCTATTCCAGATATTTGTAAATTGATTTCTATTATCGAAGAGCAGGAGTTCATCTAGTATACTATGATATAAATGTCTATGGAATGAATAAGAACTTTTGTCATCAATGAGTTAGTGGAGTACATCGAGGATGAGAGTTGTTGCTGCATTCTTTCTTTGAATGACAACATCTTAATGGGATGAGAATTGTTTAGGTTTCTTACCACATTAAACCTCGCCCGATACATCTATTTATGAAGTGATTTCTATGGTTAAGGTTTCTTTTTCTTCCCTTGAGAAAAGACTCTTCTTTACTATTTTTCTTTGCAAACTGGATTCCATGGCTCCAGCCAACTCTTTCAGTTTGTTCCCAGGATGGAATACTTTATTGTCCGGTCATCTCTCCATGCTGCAAGATTATATTGCTTATTCTATGGAAGCTTTGGCTATCTCACTAATCTGACTATGGTTCTAAATGTGTAATCAATTAGGACTGATGTTCTCTGGTATGAACTGTCACAGCAGTTGCACCAGTTCAGTTTGAATACAATTAATCAAGCACGTCAGTGATTAACTGCACCGACTTTTTGCTTGGAATAAAAATAAACCAATGAAAAATGATAAATTGGTAAATGTCATTATGAATCTGCGTAACATCTCAGCAGCATACTTCATAGTTTTTTTTACTTTTCTGCAAAGGAAAGTCCTACTTGTGAAGAAGGGTGTGCAATATCTTTTCCTTCACTGGCTAGTTTGCTAAGTCTCTTTGTGGTTTGGCAATATTGAAAAAGATTTCCTATTAGGTTTCTCGTTTCCACTTTCCATCAGGCTATGCTATTAAGAACAATTGCTAATCAGGCCTTTTAGGATCCTGACTCTTACTTCGAATTTATCTTTTACATCTTCATGGAATTTGGTTATTGTTAAATTACCGAATTGGCCTATTGGTCTGTGTTCAGATGTTATTCTTCACGAAAAAACTTTCATTTGTTGTTGTTGATGTTGTTGTTAAGATATTATTCATTGCCCTATGGCCAAAGAACTGCCTCATAATAATTCTTTTTACTCTCTTGACGCCCAAGTTGGGTACAGGATTGCCATGCACTGTTTCATTGGCTCCATAACTATTGCAACTTAACTTAGGCATCATTTATGTGAATGATAAGAAAATATTACATACATAGATGCATTATTCGGTAAGGTTCAAAACGTCAATCATGTTTCGATAAATTTTCAAGTGCATGATTCCTTGGCATGTCGAGGGTATATTGTGGAAATACTCGTATTTTGACGTCGGATTTCAATGATTTCGATGTCAAAAAAATAGTTCATTTAAAGGCACGTTGAGGTCATGTCAAAGGCATGTTAACATGTGTTAACAAAAATGACAGAAGTAGTTAAAATGATTGAAATTTTAAGAATAACTATTTAAATTGATAAATATTTTCATTTAAGTCATAAATCTCATCTTATACTTCCTATTTAAATGGATAATTATTTCTAAAATTAAGGATTACAAGAAGTAAAATGCAAATGCTAATTCAGGATTTTATTTTTAGGAATTAAACAAAATTTTTTCAATTGTAAATTGTGATTAGACTTATTTATTTGTAATGGTGGTAAATCTAAACTCTAGTGTGAAGATCTACTCTATAATTAGGAATAGATGTGAAGTGGAATCAAATTTCAACAGAAAAATAGAGTAGTAGTTTTAGTTGTCTCATGTCAGTGAAAAATTCTTCTTTTAAGGAGAAGATAAAACTAGGATGGGGGCATAGGGGTGGGCGTTATTCGGGTCAACCGAAATAATCTATCCAAACTGTTGGAAACGGGTTATTTGGTTTGAGTTACTTGGGTTATGGGTCTAGTTGAGATCCAAATCGTAAAAGTTATATAGGTTTTGGGTTGGTTGATGGGTCTAGCATATGTAACCCAAATCACCTAGATAACCTGAACTATTAAATTGAATGAGCAATGGGTCACACTTACCCACCCAACCCAGACCTAAATGTATAGATAAATTGATTTATAAATGATATTGATATATTTATTAGTAGCTTTCTTTTTGTAATCATAGATGATATTTAATTGTATAAGACGGATGAAGCATTTATTCGCTATTATGTTGTAAAGCATTTTTATTTTAGAAAAAGTCCTTTGTTAACAAACATGTGCAAAATTTAGGTTTCATCCGACTTAAATCGATTTAAACCCAACCCAAACTGACCCAAACCCCATTTAATTTCGTTGGGTCATGGGTGCCTATTTTGTCAACCCGAACTGAATAACCCAAATCCACCCAAATCAATCAAATGCCCACCTCTAATGGGGCATTCAGGTACGTAGAGGGCAATGTTTAAAGTGTCGATATCAATGCTGTGCCGATGAACTTGCAAGTGCACATATCGTAGGTATGTCGAGGGCATCCCGTGTATCAACGTCAGGTTATCGAGGTTATTGTTAGCCCAAAATTATTCGTATTGAGGGCACGCCGTCAACGACGTGCCGACACATACAGACAAATGCCGACTAAATTTACTTTAAATGATTAAAATTGTAAGTAAATCATAAATTACTAACTACAGACGTTAAAAGGTTATGTAAGAGGTCATACATATGAAAACACAAGCCTTGACTCAATACGTAAATCAAAGTTAGCAAAGTATACCAATCACCTAGTTACCAACTAAAATAAAAATTTAAAAGACAATAAAATTTGAAGGACCTTATGTAAAGTTACTAAGACATTTGGAAATTAGAAAAACCAAGAATGTAATGTAATATATTCCTTTCAAACAAGTCTCTTCCTTTTTTTCTAAACAAGAAGTCCCTTTCTCAACTCTTCCTCTTTTCCTCTCTTCTTCATCTTATTCTGGTAACACTCGTAAGTTGTAATGTAATACACATCATCTCACCATCTCCTCCTTTATCTCATCTCTTCATTTTTCTCCCACAAACAGAGGTCTTCTCCCTTCTTCTTTATGTATATGTGAGGTGAGCAACAAATGCACAACCTCTCTCCTCTCCAATCATGACTCGTGAGCTATAGTGCCACTGCTACACCACCACTAAGACTCAAGAGTCAAGACCCATCGCGGTATCGCTGCCATCACACCACCACCGAGCAGTAGGTAGTAGTTGCAGCCTGCAAGAGCAACAGAGCAGCAACTGCAAGAGCAACATGAGCAACATCAGCCATCGGCATCGGTATGACACCAGCATGTCATCGGCAACCTCAATATATCGACGATATGCTTGTATATTGAAATTATTTTCATATTAATATGCCGGATTTCAAAAAAAGGTCGTATCGACAGCATGTCGTGAGCACCTAAATCATTGGTAGAGGGTAGGGGGAAAAGTATGACACTTAGTTCCTCCATGAGTCATCAAAGTTGTTAGCATCAATTAAGCATGAGTTGAAGTTTTTGTGGTATCGCTTTTGAGGTAGGTACAATTAGAAGGGGTTTAGAACATAGCAACAACCACAACAGCGAAGAATGAGAGCAACAATAACAACTATTGAAATGACGAGCTTAGTTTGCCAATGTCAACCATTTTGACAATTTTGATGAAATTTCGTCGAAACCCCTGCATTTCGATATTATTTCCATGTCGATATGGCGCTATCCCAAAAATGTCCATTTCGATGGCATATCGCCGAAATTTAGATCATGGCTACTCAACATAGGAACATTTTTCTTGGTGGTCTTGTTCACTTGTGGCATAGTTTGACATTTATTCTGTATTGAATTTTCATTGGACATTGATTGGGGTTCACTGAAAGATAGGAACTGGAATTGTTGCAGGTATGGCCTAGAACCCATGCATTCAGGTGTGTAAAAGCTTGTCGATTGTCTTTTATGGTGGTCTCGAGGCACTCATCGAATGTGGGGATTGAACTTCTATTTTTTACCTCTGACAAAGCATCTCCATTCACCTAATTTTCTTTGCAGATGTTCATGTTCTGGTTAGCTTCGACATAGATACAAGTGAGCAAATCTTTTGTAGATGTTGTGGAGAGTAGATTGCACGTTTTTGCTTGATCTCGGGAGTCTGCCCAAACCAATGGCACCTTGATGACTATGCTTTTCATAATATCTGTTGTTGTTAGCAGTTGTTTTCTCAGGACTTCCAGAATTAGGCAACTTGATTCTTTTCCCATCGTGGAATGGTAAATACGGTATGTTGTGGGATTTGATTTCAAAACCTCTAGATGCTCAAGGAAGGTTTTCACGAAATTTGCCACAGGTTTATCTGTGATGGGATGAATGAGCTACATTGGATCCCTATCTTGGCAAATCGATGTAGTGATTATCATTGGCATTTGTCACGTCGTCGTTGCATAGAAGATCAAACACCGGTTACCATCTCAACTTTAGTGCTTGGGTTGTTGTATTGTACATTTCATTATACTCTTTTAGGAAAGTAAACTTGACCCAATTAAAAGGGTATTAAAAGGGAAATCGAAGATTAATTGAAGTAAGGGGAATCGGCATGAACTTATTAAATGATGATAGTAATAATAACAACCAACATTGGATCTTACCATTGGTTTAGTCTATTCTTTATACTTGTTTTCTCCCACCACTTTAGTAAGCTTTGCCGATGCCTATTTTGACTTTATGTTCTCAGGTCAGGTTAATGAGCAATCAGTTCCAGTGGTTGCAAGTAGAGACGGTGCAAGATCTAGTCAGGCACCACAGCTGTGGTAGTTACTAGTCCTATGGTTGTAGTCTAGTTTTGCTTCCTTATTGTAGTATCTTTTCAAATGTAATAGTGATGAAATTTATTATCTTTTTGCACTTTAGCATGTGTGTTGATGGCTATGTATTGCACTCTATATTTGGTTAGCAATTATCTTTTTTACTTGTCTTAAATATTTCCTATTTTATTGCAATTGTATATGTATAATGTATCATTTGCTTTACATTCATTACTTATTGGAAAATTAGATCTTGGGTAATGAATGCGGACCAACCCAACTCCCATCCAGGTTATGGCACGGATTATTCCCTTAAAATATGTATCATGTCTACCATGTTCATGCATATGCTTAAAATACAACAAAAAATGCCATAGGTAGCATTTTGTAAATGAGATTGAAAAAGTGGGATAAATTTTATTGGATTATTGGAGAAGCTAAAAATATGGGATGACACACTTATTTTTTTGGATGCAAGAAAATATCATTTCATGAGATAAGTTGAAGTAATCCCATGTATTGTTTGTTAGAAATGTGGAAAATGCCAAGGCTTGTGAGAGCATGGCGAAAAAAAGCTATTCTACAATCCTACGCCTGGGGAGAAGTGGAATCCGGGAAATGTAGAAGAACCCAACCAATCCTAGGATTTCAGGATCCTAGAATTGCAACCTCCCAAACGTAGGAAAAGTCACCTAATCCTACAAAACAAACAATGCCATAACATACATTGACTAACAAGTTTAACAAAGTTGATTTATTGATAAAGACAGCAGTGTTTTAAGGATACAGCTGACTTGAAATTAGTCCATATTCAAAAGATTTTATATGGATGAAATGGTACTGGAATCTTGCCCTACTCGTCAAAATTTTCTGGAACCTTTATTGGTATGAATTTACTAAAAAAGTTATCTCGAAGTTCCTTCAGAACAATTCTTCAACCATCGTTGAAATATATAGCCGTGCATACCAACAAGCGCCGTAGTTTTTTGTTTTCAACGATTCCTTAGTAATCAAGATTTGATTTTTATGGTAAAAGAGTAATCTTTGATTTCCTTGAAAATCTTAATGGAGAATAAGTCAAACTTTCTGTTCCATACAATGCAACAGGTTGATGCATGGAGAAAGTTAAAAGGAGCTCGATCTTTCTTGGGGAGAAATCGTTTCTTTACGTGTGGTAGTTTTTGACATATAATTGGTGGTAAAAGCTAAACTTAACAACATACAAAAGGAAATAATTCTACTTCCTCCTTTTTCTCCCTCCTAATACGAGAAAAAAAGACTCATCATCGTGAAAGTTGAGATTTCTCTGCTTAAATCTTTTAGTTGATAATTCCTATTAATTAATTAGATGTATGTATAAAAAAATTGTAAAAATTGATGTATTTTGTAACATACTGATATAACATACCGATGTAAAATTATCTAAAATTATTTTACACCGACGTAAAGTGATTTTAGAAGATTTTACACCAGTGTAAAATCACCATGAATCATTTTACATTGATGCACCATGAATTACTTTGCATCGGTATAAAATACTTTATTATCATTCTGCATCGGTGTAAAATCACTCATAATCATTTTGCATCGGTACAAACCAATATGCAATGTCAATGTATTGTAAGATGCATCGTATGATGCGTTGTACATTTTGACTAATTAATTCATGTGACAATAGTTGACAATTTACAAAATCACTTTACTATTATATGTCTTATCACATGTTATCTCTTGTTACGACTCGATTCCCGAATCCCTACAGGACCCAAGGCTGGCTCGACTCGACTAATCCGAAGACCCAATCGTCCAAAAAGAAATAATCAAAAAGTAGGAAAATAAATCACATTCACTATGCAAAGTAACTAAAGGTAAAAAAGTACAAGCAGTAAAGGAAGTAAAAGCTACTAACAATACATATTACACCACAATAGTAAAGTAGAATAAGGTACAGAAACAGAAACGATAACAATAGTCTAAACTCACTAGTAGAACAGAGAGTACAACAAAACAGGAACTACTGCTGGGCTTGACTGGGCTCAGCACCCTCTGCAGCCGATGACTCGGGCTGCTTAACTCCTGGACCTGTAAAGGGTTATGAGTAAAACGGAGTCAGCGAACACTGAGTAAAGTGGTAACCAACTAACTAAAGCAGTAAAGGCTAATAAGTAAATTTATCTTTTCCAATTATTGTATTTTACAAGTCATTTCTTTTCACCCATTGGTTTACTTTCAGATCTCTTTCTTGATCTCGCATGTTCCTCATGGGAACGATCTTGATTGCAGTCTTTTCTGAAAAGTAGAAGGCACACGTGGTGCTCTCCTGGCTGAGAGAGTCCCCCGTGGTGATCCTACACCCAGTCAACCACCCCGAGGTCACGGACAGACATAGCGGTGACTACGGCACGCGCGATAAGCGCACGGGTAGCTACCCCGCACCGACACACGGTCAGTAGTTTCCTTTAGCGGGTGCGCCCAAAGTACAGCACAGAACAGTATAGGGCTTAGCCATCTCAGTAACAGAGGTCTAGCCCCACAGAACCAAACAGGGGTCTTGCCCCTCCATAGTCCGCGTACCCTCGTCTGACTACCCCGGTTTGTCCAATGAGCCTAACAAGTCGGTGTAGGGTGGCTAGCTCTCTCCCTACACTAGTAGCTCTCCCCGGTATAGTGTACGTGAGGGCCAACAGAAGTCGGTGTAGAGTGGCCAATCCTAACCCTGGGTTCCAACGTAAGGGCGACTAGCTGTACTCTACACTAAACAGGGGACAGTCGCTCTCCTTGGTACTAAGTACTCAAGGGCCAATACACTTCCCACTCACATTTCTAGATCCATTCTATTCATCAACAGGAGCTCTAATCCTAATTCCCCGTAGGGTTCATACTCATATTTACCATGTTGTTCCATACCAGGTTTCATCATTCACATTTTCATTCTCGTATTATACACATGCAGCTCGTATTTCCACAATTTAACATATACAACAAGTAATGTCACAAGTAACTGTTTAACTAGCACAGGCATTTCATATTCCACAAGCAACTCGTATTTATTAACATGCAGTTGTTTACAATTCTTATCATTCATTTATGACTGCATCTCAAACATGCATACAAACAGTGCAAGTATTTCTCGTCCTAAGATTCATGTCACATCCTAGGTTTCTAGTTATCCAATTTCACATAGGCATTTATGTTTTATAATTAAAACAGAGGAAACCACTCTACCAAACAATTCGGGAGTACTGGGGGCTCGAACGGCAGACTCACATGCCTCTGCAAGCCCCGAACGCGTAATTGGTCAAAGTCCTATACCAAGGAACAGAACACAATGGAATGTTCATAATAGTATATAAGGCTTTCTAACATGTAAAGGAAATCTCAAGCAAATCATAGATATCTTGCTTAGGTAAAACGAACCTCAAATGGATCCTAAACAGGTCAAAAACAGGATTGCAGACCTAAATCAGATGTTTGGCATAAGGTCCAAACGTCTTAAAAGTCACCAGGGTCTCACCTTAGGTTCCTGCGTTGACTTCAGACGTCTAGAACCCCTACTTGACCGTCTGGACTCAGCTCCAAACGTTTGACCTCTCCTCCAGTCGTCTGGGAGTGCTTCCGGTCATCTGGTAAGCTATCCAGACGTCCAAAACATGTGGGAGGGCGTGCCCCGCGCCTTCCTAAAGCTGTCCCTGCATGCGACAAACCAAATCTTCCACTTTTAGCCACACAGATCGACTTTGCGGTGTGGCCTGCATGGCTGTAACTGCAAGAGGAACGTACCTTCGCGAACCCTTGCTTTTAGACGTTCGATGTCGTCACCATACGTCCAACCCGTCGTCTGGACGACACGCCAGACGTCTGATTCTGGGAAAAACCCAAAACCAGAGCGACCTCCCACTTCCCTCACCGTGCGCAACCACGGCTTCTCCTCCTTGTCTGCAACTCCAGCTACAGCAGGGTGTCAGGGACGTCTCCCTAGATGCACTCCTCCCGCATGCGCCACTTCGGCCATGCATCCTCTGACGAGCTCCCACGAACTCGCGAACTCAAGCTCTTCCTTCTCTCTTCACGCCGCCTCTCCTCCTCGCGCCCTCTCTCTCGCTCGTCCCTCTTGCTGCAATGGAGAGGAAGGAAGGAAGGTGGTGGTGATGGAGTGGAGAAGAGAGGAAGGGGGAGAGGGGTCTTATATAGGGGAGCAGCTAGGGTTCGGTGGAGGAGAAAAGAAGAGAGAGAGAAGAGAGGAAGGCTGTCTGCATGCAGCCAGCACGCAGACCCAACCCTGTGTACAAAAATTTCAATTTCCAAACGTCTGGGAAGGGGTCCAGATGTCTGACTGACAGCCCAAACGTCTTAAAAGGCTCAGAACAGATTGTGTCTTTATATCATAACAAACTTAAAGGAAGTTTCGTCCCCGAAACTTGAGCTAGCTAGGGTGCGGAAAAGGAAATATACACGCATAACAAACTTAAAGAAGATCGAAGCCGGTCCGAAAAGACGTACCCTCAAAAAGTTCCGGGTACCTCTCTCGCATCGCCGCCTCAGGCTCCCAGGTAGCCTCCTCATACCGCTGGCTCCTCCACAAGACCTTCACTAGGGGTACCTGCTTCCATCTCAAACTCCGGAGGGCTCTGTCTAGTATCTACACTGGTCTCTCGGGGTAAGTTAGGTTGTCACTCACCTCGACATTCTCGTGGCTCAGAACGTGACTGGGATCAGCAACGTACTTCCTGAGGTTGGACACGTGGAACACGTCGTGCACACCAGAAAGCTGGGAAGGAAGGGCAAGCCGGTAGGCAACGGGTCCTACCCGCTCCAGGACCTCAAAGGGCCCCACAAACCTCAGCACACGCTTCCATTTCACCCCAAAACACTGCAGGCCCTTTATGGGCGATACGCGAAGAAAGACGTGATCCCCAACCTCGAACTGCACCTCTCTGAGCTTCTGATTGGCATAACTCTTCTGTCTGCTCTTGACAGTGCGAAGTCGTCTGTGAATCTGCTCTATCACCTCCTGACTCTGCCGGATTAGCCTGGGGCCAACCTCCCACTTGTTCCCCACCTCAACCCAACTCAAGGGCGCAGTACACCTCCATCCGTATAGAGCCTCGTAGGGTGCCATGCCGATACTCGAGTGATAGCTGTTATTATATGTAAACTCTGCTAGGGGTAAGTGCTCCTCCCAAGAGCCCCTCCAATCTAGTACACAAGCGCACAAAAGGTCCTCAAGTGTCTGTATAGTACGCTCTGACTGTCCGTCCGTCTGGGGGTGGTACACTGTACTGAATCTCAACCGTGTCCCCAAGGCCTGCTGAAACTCAGCCCAAAACTGGGAAGTAAAATGTGTATCCCAGTCGGATACAATCTTACGCGGAACTCCGTGCAGACGTACCACCTCACGAATATACCCCTCTGCCAACTGCGCTGGTCCCAAGGTGACTCGGATCGGCAAGAAGCGTGCCGTCTTTGTCAATCTGTCAACTATCACCCAGACTGCGTCGTGTCCTCGTTGGGTAGCGGGTAAGCCCACCACCAAGTCCATGGTGATGCTCTCCCACTTCTACTCTGGCACAGGAAGCGACTGCAACGTCCCTACAGGCCTTTGATGCTCGGCCTTCACCCGCTGGCACATCAAACACTACTGCACGAACTCACCTACATCCCGTTTCATTCCTCTCCACTAAAAGTCACGTCTCATATCATGATACATCTTTGTGTTCTTGGGATGTATGGTGAACCTGGACCCATGCGCCTCAGTCAGGGGCTCTCTCAACAACTCGTCTCTAGGAACGCACAAACGTCCTCTCATGCGTAGCACCTCGTCTGTAAAAGAGAAGTCTCCTGGGTCCCCTGACAGCACTCTGTCTCGCAATGACTGCGGGTACGGATCTGTCATCTGTCCTGTGATAATGCTATTTATCAGCTCTAATCTCGTCTGTTGTGTTACCGTCACTACCTCACAATACTCCTATAACTCTAGGGGTCGACAATTACCCAACTCCTGGCTGTAAACTCTGTGCCTGTAAACTGGCTAAGTGGGCGAGTGATGAGTGGCTACTCATTATAGCTAAAAAGCTGAAGTTAAGCTAGACACTGGGCTAAACAACATCAAATTAACAGATAAAAAGGCCTAAGTGTGAGAATCAAAGAAAAAGACCTAAAACCTTTACTCTGTGTTAAAATTTCATAATTAGGTCACAAAATGAGATATTCTGAAGCAAAGAACAAATGGTGTGTTGGTGCTAGAGCACCACGATCATTTGTTTTGATGATAACAAAACACGTGTTATTTAACATTTGCAATTTGAGTCCTAGATTTCAGGTCAATTGCAAATGTGGACGTGTTTAGACGGAGTTCGAGCTCGCATCCAGGACGGATTGGAGGAGCTTGACGGAAAACAGAGGAGGTTCGCGTGGAGCGAAAGATTGAAGATGGAAGGAAATGAAGAATAGGATAGATTTCCTTCTTTTGTACTTGTTGTATTTTTCGTTTCTTTTGTTGCTCTTTATTTCCTTAGATATTTCATGTTAAAGAGCCTCAAAGAACCATAACAGTAGTCCTAGGAACACCGGCACAACCAAGAATACTTAGGTTTTCTGTAGAATACTTAGAAAACCAATATAGGGTTCAAACAGACTTTACAGACGTCTAATTCCCAAATCAGACGTCTGATAAAGCATTTTAGGACGTCTGACTGTTGTTTCAGACGTCTGATAACTATTAGGCTGGACATAGTTAGTTCTGTCTGATGAAATCAGACGTCCAGACCTTAGACCAGACGTCTTAGAAGACGTCTGATGGATTTGCCAGACGTCCAATTAGTGGACCGTTGGCTAGCTTAGCAGACACTCAAGAATATGACCGTTAGAGCCTTATCAGACGTCCTTAGGCCTTTCCAGACGTCTGATAATTGACCGTTTTGCCTCGGCTGACCCAAAATCTCTTCCCAGAGATTTTCTAGCCGTTGCAACGTTTGAAAATCAATTCCCACAGTAAAAGTAGGTTTCCAGACGTCCAGACATAGTGACAGACGTCCTATATGTCGTCTGATGGACTTGCACAAAAACCCTGTTTAGATCTGATTCAAGTCAGGGAGAAACCCGCATAGAATCAGACGTCTGACATTTAAATCAGACGTCTTAAAGTGGCCTTCCAGACGTCTAATGAAAGAATTAGACGTCTGATCACCCTGTCAAGTGTAATCATTGTCCTGATTTCGGCCTGATTCTCTTGGGCTTTGTTCCCAATGGCTATAGAACCTTTCCTAAGCCTTCCAAAGCCTTCCTAAGGCCTCTATAAATAGAGGGGAGCCTTTACACACCTAGACACACTGAGAAAGACACAAGATACACTTAGCTACACACTTTCACACTCTTTTGTGTCCAGAAAAGATCTTGCTCTCCAAGCTTAAGCTCCATTCCCTTGAGAGCATCAAACCTTCGCGCACCCGCTCTCCCGCCGTTGTCTACGAGAGCGACATTGCGCCGTTGCGTGGCTCACGCACTCGCGTCATCGTCGACGCACTCCTTGCAAAGGGGAGTTTCCTATTTCCTATAGAAGCTAGGTTTAAATTACTTTGTTGGATCTATAGGTTTGTTGTTTTCTTTTATCTTTGTTATTTTGTTGGGTATTCGCTTTGCGAATTCCCGTCTCCTTCGTGGGACAAAATCCTTCTCGTGGAGAGAAGGGGTTGAGGAACGCTACCCTCGTACTTGTAGCGTGGTTGTACTGAGGTTGAATCACCCTCGTTTTAAAGTGATTCGGTTAGTGGATTTGATCAACTAGGTTGATCGGAAAATCCTAACTCGAGAGGGTTAGGTGGTGGTTTTCACCCGGTTTGGGTTTCCACCTAAAAATTTCTTGTGTACTTGTGCGATTGATTTTTGAGATTGCTTTATATTTTATTTCCGCATTTTATTTCGTCACCCCTCCTGGTAGGGCCAAACCTACATGGTGATCCATGCGGTAATTGAACACATAAATAAGTTTAAAAGGCCAAATCAAAAGTACAATTAATTTCTTAAATGTTCAATTAAGCACATATAAAAATTTGAAGGCATTTGAACATCATTTAGGCTTTGTAATATGTAGTTTACACTTAGGTCCTTCATGCATTACATCTTTGTCTTTAGAAATTCCTTTTGGACCTACTTTTAACCGCAGGGACCCCTTTGTAAGGCTGCAGGGTCCACCTGGTTACAATTCTCTTCACTTATGGGCCTGCATGCAACTTTTCTACCCCTTCGTGCAGGGGTCTTCCCTGCAATTTTCCCGACATTTCGAGATCAGCCAGCTACTCTTCGCACGCACTGTAGCGCGCGAAGAACACGACAGATCTCGGCCGTCCGTTGCTTCTCGTGATTTTGATTTGCAGTTAGATTTGAATAGAAGCTTCGTGCGATTCGGCGCGTACGCTCACCACTTTCCCCAGATCCCATCTGACGGTCAGATTTCAAGTTGGCTCGCCGCGCGCTCCTCTCCTCTCATCCCTGCCGCTGGCTGCCCCTTCGGATATTCTCACTCGCACGGTGATCTGAGCCATTGAGCTTGCTACTTAAGCACCTCAGTGGTCGCGCGCGCAGAGGAGATCGCTCCCTCCTACATCTCTTAGCGATTGTTCGTCCACTCCAGTTTCTCCTCCCCACTAATTCTCTGATTGCACAGCCACTGGTTGTGGAATCACCGCCTTCTTCTCAATCTCCTCGTCGCTAAGGACCTCGTAGCACCTGAGGACGACCCTGGAGTCTCACTAGCAGACTCTTCCCTTCGTTGGAGTCATCTTCCTCCTTTCTTCCTCCTTAGCAACTGACTAAGGACCCATAGGTCCCATTCTTCCTTTTAGAGTATATTTATTATTCTGCAAATTAGTATAGCTGTAGTTAAGTAGATTAGCCAAAGAATTAGAGCAGATCGTAGCGTTTAAATTCATTGTTTTGTTAGTATAGCAGTAGCAGTAGATTAGGTTAGAATTTCCCCTCCTTCACCTCCTCTGATCAGTCCAGATCAGAGGGGATGGTTTCACACAGTCCATAATTACGAATTTTCTCCCTCCCCATGTTTTCATAATCGCTTCTGATTTCCACGACCAGTTTCTTGCAAAGTCACCCATGCATTCAGACCCAATTTCAGATTTGAATGGTTTTTAACCTCAGATATGAAATTGGCGTCAAAAAGCACATTAGGGGCTTCCCATTCATCTCATTTTTGTTCACAAAAGCCCCTGATCTGAGCTTGAAAGTGATCAGTTTGTCAGATTTTTCTTTAACTCAGATTTCAATGATTTTTAATTAATTGGGTTTTGAATGTCTTGATTTGACAAACTGAGGAATTTTGATTTTCATTCATTGCTTGGCAAGGAATTTGAGATGATTCTGATGTCAGAATTCATCTCAGAACAGCCATAATCTGATCTAAGTTTTTATGAGGTTTTTAATGCATTGAATGCATGATAGAACTAAGGAAAATCACTGTTGTGATTTGAAGTCTATCTTGCATTCATGAGTTTGTGGTTTGCTGAGAGCACTGATGATTTCTTAACCTAAGGAGTTCTCACTACTCCTTATGGTTTTAGAACCTGGGATTTGAATTGTGGATTTTAATTGACTGATCCAACTCTATCTACATGCTGTCTATAGCATTAGGAAGAGTTAGATCAGTGTTTCTACCGATTGGATGCAATGAGAATTTATTGACAAGGGTGTGTGCATTGGAATTGGAATATTGAATATGTTTGATAAGTGAAACCCTTGTCAAACGGGGTTTAGGGAATTTCTGAGTCTGAATTTCTGATTATGAATCCCAGTCCTATAGCAACTGCTGCAGAATGCAGCTACATTCCTCTCTTCAGTTCCCACATGTACTTCTTGGATTAACCCTTTTTGATCCCTCACCAAATTGTCTATAATCTAATCTGGGGTATTAGGGGTAAGATCAGGAAGTATATGTTGGAACTAACCCCTTTATCCTGCTGCAAATAAATTCCTCTCTAGATGAGTCAACTGCATTAGCAATTGAGACATCTGAAGAGAGATTTGTTAGGGGTCCTGTTTTGCAGCTTCCTTAATTTTGTTCCGCTACAGTAACCAGTCCCTTCCTGCTGTTCTAGCAGGTTCCAAAGTTCCTTTTCCCATGAGGACAATAGGTTAGATCTAGTTATATTAGAAGTTGACTGTTGTGAATTGTCGTATAAATTGTATATAAGCTTTCCTTCATTGTAATTTGCTTGTAATATTTATTGAAGGCTTGTAATTAACTCTTTTTAATCTTTTGTCAGCTAAACAAAGAATTTCTACTGTCCACCATCTGAATTCACTGAACATTGGTCTTGAATTGCATGCTTGTCTGCCTCTATATGTTTCATAACTTAGACTGAGCATGTTCAAGGCAGTTTCCTGCCTTTTAGATAGTTAGGTCTCATCCTAAGCTATTAAGACCTATTAGATCACCTCTTTAAAGGTTTAGGATGAGTGAACTTGGGATTTAAATAAAAATCACAAAAAAATTCTAAAATTAAAACAAAACTATCTGATTGAAGATAAGATAGTTTTCTAATTGCATGTCAAGTTTCATGGTATGCAGAACCCCCGACTTGGCATAATTTGCCAGTCGACGGTTGTGTATACCATGGACTTTAAGAAAAGAATGTAACCCTCAAAACACCAAAAATACGTCCCCCTTCTCATCCATTTTTTCCATTCGCATCTCCTACCTCTATAATATAAATAAAAAACCATAAAAACTAGAAAAAAAACCTATAAAAATCCATTATATAATATGTATATAAGTATTTATTTAAGCTATATAGTAAGCTTAATTATCTATAATGTAAAGCATACTGATCTATAAATTAAATAACTTATGTATGTATTGTATTATGTAAAGTAGATATTTAAGTTAGATTATACTGTATCTTAAGTGTACAGCTATTTATTAATTAAATTAATGTATATGTATAATAAAGTCATATAGGTAATAAGTATTTTAAAAAACCTTATTAAGTTATAAGGCTATATAAATATATCTATACGAATATAATAAATGTACTAAACCTGGTATTTTAATTTAATCACCTATATAGAATAAATAATTAATTTATTAAGTTAATAGTTAAGTTATTAGATTAAGTTAAAATAAATTAGTAAATTAAGTTAAAATTAAGTAATTTATACTGTATATGTATACTACTGTATTTTAAGTAGTTTAACCTAATTTAAGTATATTTATAATATATACACTACTTAAATGTAATTAACAAATGCACAGTCCTAAAAATTGGCTATTTAAATATAAACAAAATAGAAATTAAATCCGTAAAATTCAATAAAAATGTTTATAAAATACTTATACATGTACACTAACTCTGTATAAGGTCAATTAGACCATATAATAGCTAATTTATAAGTAATTAAAGAATTAAACTACCAAACCAGTATGTAAAAATTGTATACTTTAGTTAATTTATTTATATAGCAAATATAATTAAAAGCTCAAATTAAGGGTATAATTGCATAGTATTATATAAATACTTTATTTTCCCATAGTTTAATTTTATTTTAAAATAAATTGTGGCCCTCAAATTGAGGGCCAAAACCCTCTCTGTCAAGCAGTCGCACGCAACTTTAGCGCAGATGCGACGCTCGAATAGCGTCACATTGTGTGCTGAAGAGAGTGCGCTGCTCTTTTTATTGATTTTTTTTTCTTATGGCACAGTCGTCACAGGCATCGGGCACCCGAAACAACCATGCCTTACATATGAGCTTACACTTGAGAATCGATCTGAGCATTTGGGGGGCGGGGGTCAGGGTGTGTGTGTGCGTGAGCGGGTTGAGAGGCCCTTTGATCTGAGTTGATAATACACAATTAAGCGGCCTAATGACAATTAGGGCACGCTTAGTAGAGGTCTGGTCCCGCCCTCTGGGTTCTGTATATCCCTCGAAAAGCGTGCTCGCGCAAATTAAACACATTTTGGATGAATTAAGATTGCTAATGACGACAGCTAATCACCTATGTGCCGCAAAATAAGATGAAGAAGATGAACAAGAATAAAAGAAGGGTAGAGTAGAAAGAAAGAGAGGGTGAAGATACAAAATACGTTCAGTGGAAGAAAGAGAAGAGAGAGAATACATATGTAATGTAAAAATAGAAGCTGTATATAACACAATCATAATATATATGTATATACATTTGTATGTAGTTCAGCAATTTATATAGTTATAATGCATACGTTTAGTAACAGAATAGAATGTCGCTTTAACCGTCGCTACAGACCCTAGTTTCCCTCTTTTAGTTTGTATATAGCTTTTTTGGGGTCTAGCGATGCCTATATCCGTCACTATAGCTGTTTTATGTGTCACTATAGGTGCCAGTATAGTAAACTGAATTGGTATGTTATGTAACCTTAGTTGGTAGTGTATATTTATGTAAGTATTAGTAATATAACTTATAAAGAGATAGTTTAGAGTATAGTTTAGTGCTTGTTTATAGTTAGTTTTTGCAAGCATGTTGATTAATTCTTTGTAAGTAATCAATCCAAGTATTCATTCATTCATTCTTTATTAGACGTTAAACTTCTTTTTGGAATTAAAGGATAATGTTGGAATTAGAGAGATGTAAATCAATAACTGCCTCCCATGAACGACCTGGAATAAAACCAATAAAAATTAATTAAGTAAATAATAATGGTCGTAATGATGGTTGGTATTCCATACAATTCACTACAATGACACTAATGATATTTTTCATCAATCAATAACCACCATTATCAGAACCACCACCACCATCACTACTATCCCTATTATTATTAGCGGGCCCCTTCCGACTCAAGGCGTCAGCCACCACGTTGGTCTTCCCCGGATGGTAGGAGATGTTGCAGTTATAGTCCTTCAGGAGCTCTAACCAACGTCTCTGTCTCATGTTAAGCTCCTTCTGATCAAACAAGTACCTGAGGCTCTTATGATCCGTGTAAATTTCAAAGGTCTCACCGTAAAAGTAGTGCCTCCATGTCTTCAACGCGAAGACAACAGCTGCTAGCTCTAAGTCATGGGTAGGGTAGCTATGCTAATGGAGCTTCAGTTGCCACGAAGCGCAAGCGACAACGTGACCCCACTTCATGAGCACACCCCCTAACCCCTGCAAAGAAGAGTTCGTGTAGACCACAAAATCGCCAATGCTATCTGGGATGGTAAGCACAGGAGCCGAAGTCAGCCTCTCCTTCAACTCCTGAAAACACGCCTCACAAGAGTCTGTCCAAGCAAAGGACACGTCCTTCTGGGTCAACTGAGTCATAGGACGCGCAATCTGCAAGAAACCCCTGATAAACCGTTGGTAATAACCTACCAGTCCCAAGAAGCTGTGTATCTCTGTCACTGTACGTGGCCTCTCCCACCTGAGTACTACCTCAACCTTGGCTGAATCCACAGCTAAGCCATCCCCTGAAATCACATGGCCCAAGAAAGTCACCTTTCTTATCCAAAACTCGCACTTACTGTATTTGGCATACAACCTACATCGTCTCAAAGTGTCCAGAACCAATCGCAAGTGCTGTCCATGCTGTGCTTGATCCTGCGAGTAAACAAGCACATCATTAATAAATACCACCACAAACTGATCCAGATACGGTTTGAACACCCGGTTCATCAAATCCATGAAGGCAGTGGGGTCGTTGGTCAGCCCAAACGGCATGACCAAAAACTCGTAGTGTCCATACCGGGTGCGGAAAGCTGTCTTGGAGACGTTGGTCTCCCTGATCCTCAACTGGTGATAGCCTGATCTAAGATCTATCTTGGATAATACCGTGGCACGTCGTAACTGGTCAAACAAATCATCAATCCTCGGCAGCAGATATCTGTTCTTGATGTTTACCCTATTCAACTGTCTATAATCAACACAAAGGCGTAGGATATCATCCTTCTTCTTCACAAATAACATAGGGGCTCCCGACGGGGATGCACTGGGCCTCACAAAGCCCTTCTCCAACAGGTCCTACAGCTGTAACTTGAGCTCTTGCAGCTCAAGTGGTGCCATCTGGTACGGTGCCGTAGAAATGAGGCTAGTCCCCGGTACCAGTTAGATCTCAAACTCGATCTCACGCTCAGGCGATAGTCCTGGCAGCTCATCTGGAAACACGTCGGGGTACTCTCTGACCACCAGGATGCTCTGAAAGTCTGCCATGGGGCTGGGCTATGCCACCACGTAGGCTAGAAAGCCCTCACACCCCTGGCCCAAAAGTCTCGTTGCTCGAAGTGCAGAAATGCACCTAAAACCTCCGTCCACCGACTATCCGTGAAACTTAAAGGAAGACATCTCCGGTATATAGAAGACGATCTTCCTCCCAAAATAATCCACCAAGGTGTGGTAAGCGGATAGCTAATCCATCCCCAAAATCACGCCAAAATCCTCCATCGGTATCACGATCAAGTTAGCGGGGAGGTTGTGTCCCCCAATACTGACCTCACAGTCTATGTAGACCTCCTCAGCTACAAACAGTTGACCACCCGGACCTCTGATCACAAACGGATCCTCTAACAACACGAGTCTTGTCCCAAACTGACAGCAAAACTCGCAGCGACAAAAGAATTTGTGGCGCCGGAATCAAAAAGTACGTAAACTAATTTATCGGAAACTGTAACCATACTTGCCACCACGGAACCTAATGCTCTGGCGTCTCTATGTGTCAGGGCGTTGATACGTCCCTCAGCTCTAGGTGCAAAAGAAGCAGCCACACTCTGCATCGGACGGGTAGCCGCTGGCCAATACCCTCCCCGTGACTGCTGTCCTCCCCCACACGCCTAGGAACCACGACCACCTACTCGCCCTCCAGCGCTCAGTGTAGGGAGAATCTGCTACGCTCCAACTCTAGACGGGTAGTCCCTCCTGATGTGGCCTAGCTAGCCACAATGGTAGCAGAGGGGGACTCGACTCCCTCCCTCGATAGGTCCCTGCTGACGGCTGGGAGGGGGTCTAGTGTTGACAGCTGGCCCCTGTCGAGGGCCCCCAAAGGTCATTGACGGCCCCACAAAACGAGACGACTCTCCCGTGGGTGCCGCGTGCCTCCTCTCTCGTCGGCCCTGAGAGTACTCTGGCTGGTAGGGCCTCTTCCGTCCGCTGTCGGTGTCTCGTGCAGCCGGATTAGTCTCCTCATACGTCATAGCTACCTCTACCACTCTCGAGAAGGTGGGCAGCTTCAAGGGCTTGACATACCCCCGAATGACAGGCCGGAGCCCCTTAGTGAACCTCCACAGGCGCTCCTCCTCCGTAGCTACAGCTGTCGCAGCAAAACATGACAGCTCCAGGAAGCACGTACGGTACACGCTAACAGTCATCGTCCCCTAGCGGAGAGTGTGGAACTCCCGCCTCCTTTGGTTCTGCCAAGTCTGCGAGAAGTACTGCTCGCAGAAGAGGGTCACGAACTGGTCCCACGTCGGCTCTCCCCTCTCCTGGTCTCTGACTGCCCTCCACCACCTGTGTGCTGCACTCTCCAGTTGGTATGTGGCAAAGGCCACGCGACACTCCGTAAGGGGGCGAAGGGTGTCAAACACCTTCTCAGTCTGCTCCAGCCAGTCCTCTGCCTCAGGCGGGTCCTCATCCCCCTTGAAGAAGGGGGGCTTCAGCTTCCAGAACTGTCCGAAAAGCTCGTAGTGTAGCTGTAGTGGGGGAATGGGCACGCCTCTAGGCATGGAGGGCTCATGCTCAGAAGTGTCAGAGTGCAGTCGGGGCAGTGGAGGGCCACCCCCTCCCCCTCGTCCAGTGCTGCGTCGATCTCTCGGCCCCACAAAGGACAACCCCTCCACGTCACCAGGGAGAGGCGCCCGTGGAGGTGGGTGGAGCTCCTCTCGTACTATGTTTCGAATCAACTAAGCGAGGTCTTGGGCCTGAATGCCCGGGAGAAGTGGCAGGTCAATTGGCACCTAGGGCCCAGCACGTCCGCCCCTCCGACCTCGTCAATGGTCGTAGTGACCGGGCAAGCGTGTTTTCGTCTTTATGTTATTATGGTTTACAATCGTTGTAGTATATGACAAAACAGCTACCAGATTACTACAGAAACTTTTTACTCGGAATAATAGGTTTTCCCGAGGTCGAACTCAGGGAGCAACTAGAATTCTAGAAGTATAAAAGTTCTCAATTATGTTACAAAAATAAGAAGAGAGAGAGAGAGTTTTGTTGGCTTCTTCTTCTTCTCTCTTCTTTCTTTTCTCTTTTCTTCTTGGCCATTCCTCTTCTTCTTCTTCTTCTTTCTTCTTTTCTTCCTGCTTTCTTCTCTCTTCTTCAACTTGCGGCTGTGGTGATCTGCTTCTTTCTCTTTTCTTTCTTTCTTTCAGCTGCAGAATCTTCTTCTTTTCTTCTTCTTCTTCTCTGCTTCTTCTTTCTGTTTTTCTTTTTCTTTCCTTCCTTCTTTCTTTCCTTGCTTGCGGCTATGTCTTCCTTCTTCTTTTTCTTCTTCTGCTCCTTTTCTTTTTCTTTTCTTTCTACTTTGGCCGCTGCCCTTCCGTCGTCTGACTTGATGCTCATACGACTTAACTGTGGGTTTGCTACAGTGCAGCTTCTTCTCTTCTTCTTCAGCTCCTCTCCTTCCTTTCTTCTTCAGCTCCTCTGTCAGGCTAAGGCTTCGATCGCTCTTCCTCTCTTCTCCTTCCTCAGCTTGCTTCTTCTCCTTCTTTCTTTCTTCCCTGCGTGCACGCACAGTGGTCAGTGCAAAACCTACCCCTACCCTTCCCCGCGTCTCTCTCTTTCTCAGAATCTCTCTTAGGACTGCTCTCCTAGAGCCGAGTATTCGGATTCGGGTAGCGCGCCCGGGACCAGGCCCATCGGCGTGAGGTGGTGGGCAAGGAGTGCGTGGTTGGGTAGTCGAATCCGACCCAGACCCGCAGGGCGTGAGCGCGGGCGAGGGCGAGCGAGCGCGTGGCGCGCTGCGTGCGAGTGAGAGGGACCTGACCCCTATGTATCAAAGGCAGTAAGCCAGATACACCTTTTCAATTTAAGTGTGGGCGCTTGGCCGCACACTTATGAGGTGGGACTAAAGTCCCACCTCCAAATCTCGCGCCCGCAGGCGAGGGCACTGCAGCCAATTGGGGCAGCTGCGAGGCTTGCAACCCAATTGCAGGCCTGGGTGTGTTCACAACAGCTTTTTGCGCTGCCTGGGATGTGCACCTAGGCTGGAGAACACCTGGAGTTGCGAGCGAAAGAGCTGCAACAGCTCAGCAATGGCGGCGAGAGGGCTCTGACCTGAAAGCAAAAAGACGGCCTCTCGGCCACATCAAAAAACGTGGGAAGCTTCGCCGGAGTGTGGCGAAGCCAGTGCGGGGGTCGGCGAGGCGCGAGAACACGTGTGGAGGTAGACCTCGGTCAGATTGTGAGCGGGAAGATGGGTTTGTTCAGGGGGCGATCGGGCGGTGATTGGCAGTGAATGGAGTGGGGGGGAATGGTCGAGTGGAGTGAGGGGGAGCCTTTGAGCTGGTCGGCGAGGGGTGAGGATGTCTGAGGCAGTGGGATGGCCTCGCCGGAGAAGGTGACCGGAGATGAGGAAGATGGAGTTGGGCAGTGGCGGTTAGGTGGTTGAAATGGCAAATTAATAGGGGGAAAATACAAGGGAGAGAGGGCAGAAAATCTGTACCTAGTTACTCGACGAAGGGGGAGAGAGTAGCGCCCGGCTCGTGCCTGTCGGAGCTGGGGACGAAGATGCCCTAGAGGAGGGTATCGGCGACGAGGAGGCAAACAGAGGGCGCCAGCTGGTACGGCCTAACGCGGACGACAGGGCAGAGTAAACTCTGTTGCAGGTAAGGCAGCAGAGCGATGAGGAGGAGGAGGAGGTCGCCGGAGGCTTTAGCACTTTGACTGGAGGAGGAAGAGACGAAAGGTGGGGTATTTCTCCACCAGAGGAAGCTTGAAGGAGTCAGCAGACATTGCCGCTCCTTATAAGGACCTTGGCGCGGAGAGGGAAACGAGGTGGCGTCGTGCCAGCCTCGCCGGCGAATGGCCGGAGAGGATACCCATGCCTTTTGTGCGTTCGCACGAGAGGCATGGTTGATGGTAGAGGGCATGTGCGGGTCCCTGCGACAGAGGACGTCGCAGGGAACCCCCCGTCTGTTCTAGAGGACGGCTGCCCTGCCCTGCGCGACGCCATCCTCCGCACAAGGTTGCTGGAGGCATGGCGCTATGCAGAAGTGGAAGGGAGGACTGTTCTGCAAAGAATGACGAGAAGTTGGGGGCCTAAACGTAAGGGTTTCAAAAGATAAGGGTCAAAAAGTAAATAAACAGGATAAAATTGTAAAGTCGGTCAAGATGGTCTTTTCTTAGGCTCAAGTTTTTATACCAGACTAATTTGAACCTAAGGATTTTAATGGTGAATTTTGATTTTAGGTTGGACCATGTTTGACAAGTCAATTTATGTAAAAACCCAAATTAAGTCATTAATTAGGCATGGTTCTCATTTTAGGTCAAAATAGGTTGCAAAGGCCAAATTGAAGGTTATAAACCCTAGGGGATATTTTTCTATGAATTTTAGAGGATTTATTTTATTTTTATCCTACCTCGAACCTCGTGAATTAAAGTGGATTTGTTTTAGGGTTACAGAATGTCATTTAATTCTTAGAAGTTGCTATAACCCTTTTCAGATCAGATCATCCCACTTCCCTCATTATTAAGCTTGTTTAACCTGTGTTTGGATCCTTAATTACCCTGTTCGCATACTGCATTGGTGAAATTACAGTTTTACCCCTTATGATTTGTTTTATTCTTTAACTCAGAATTCTCTGAGTTAAGCCTCTCTTTGGGTTTTGTAGGAGTTTTTTCACGCATATTTGGATTAGATTGTGCTAGTTAGTGTTCATGATGAGGTTCTCATCAGGCAGTATCCGCGGCCTGCCTCAAGAACTCCACGGCGAGGCATCTCCTGCAAGGAGACGCGGAAGACAGAATAAAAAGAAGTCAACTCTAACGGACTTTAGCGAAAGAAACTCCGAACATATATCAAGCGGTACGTTGTGGTAGTTACTCTAGTTACATGCACGTGAATTGGTTATTCTCAAGCTAGTTGGTTCATTTCTCGGGACGACCTTGCTCTGATATCATCTTGTTACGACCCGGTTCCCAAATCCCTACAGGACCCGAGACCAGCTCAACTCGACTAATCCTAAGACCCAGTCATCCAACAAGAAATAACCAAACAGTAGGAAAGTAAACCACATTCACTATGCAAAGTAACTAACAGTAAAAGAGTATAAGCAGTAAGGGAAGTAAAAGCTGCTAACAGTACATATTACCACCACAACAATAAAATATAACAAGGTACAGAAACAGAAATGGTAACAACAATCTAAACTTACTAGTAGAACAGAGAGCACAACAAAACAGGAACTACTGCTGGGCTCGAGTGGGCCCAGCACCCTCTGCAGCCAATAACTCAGGCTGCTCAACTCTTGGACCTGTAAAGGGTTATGAGTAAAACGAAGTCAGCGAACGCAGAGTAGAGTGGTAACCAACTAACTAAAGCAGTAAAGGCTAATAGGTAAATTTATCTTTTCCAATTATTTTATTTTACAAGTCATTTCTTTTCACCCATTGGTTTACTTTCAGATCTCATTCTTGATCTCTCATGTTCCTCGTGGGAACGATCTTGATTGCAGTCTTTTTCGAAGAGTAGAAGGCACATGTGGTGCTCTCTTGGTCGGGAGAGTCCCCCGTGGTGATCCTACACCCATTCAACCACCCCGAGGTCATGAACTGACGTAGCGGTGACTACGGCACGCACGATAAGAACACGAGTAGGTACCCTGCACCGGCACACGGTCAGTCGTTTCCGCTAGTGGGTGCGCCCAAAGTACAGCACTGAACAGTATAGGGCTTAGCCCTCTCAGTAACAAAGGTTTAGCCCCTCAGAACCAAATAGGGGTCTCGCCCCTCCACGGTCCGCGCACCACCGTCTGACTACCCTGGTTTGCCCAGTGGGCCTAACAAGTCGATGTAGGGTGGCTAGCTAAACTCTGGGCCCTATGGGGTGGCTAGCTCTCTCCCTACACTAGTAGCTCTCCCAGGTACAGTGTACGCGAGGTTCAACAGAAGTCGGTGTAGAGTGGCCAATCCTAACCTCGGGTCCCAACCCAAGGGCGGCTAGCTCTGCTTTACACTAAACATGGGACAGTCGCTCTCCTTAGTACCACGTACTCAAGGGCCAGTACACTTCCCACTCACATTTCCATATCCATTCTATTCATCCACAAGAGCTCTACTTCTAATTCCCCGTAGGGTTCATGCTCATATTCACCATGTTGTTCCATACCAGGTTCATCATTCACATTTCCATTCTTGTATTATACACATGCAGCTCGTATTTCCACAATTTAACATATACAACAAGTAATGTCATAGGTAATTGTTTAACTAGCATAGGCATTTCATATTCCACAGGTAGCTCGTATTTATTAACATACAATTGTTTACAATTCTATTTATTCATTTATGACTACAATCTCAAATACACATACAAACAGTGCAAGTATTTCTCGTCCTAGGATTCATGCCACATCCTAGGTTTCTAGTTATCCAATTTCACATAGGCATTCATGTTTTATAATTAAAACATGGGAAACCACTCTACCAGACAATCCGGAAGTACTAGGGGCTCGAACGGCAGACTCACGTGCCTCTACAAGCCCCGAACGCGCATCTGGTCGAAGTCCTATACCAAGGAACATAACACAACAGAATGTTCAGAATAGTATATAAGGCTTTCTAACATGTAGTGGAACTCTCAAGGAAACCATAGATATCTTGCTTGTGTAAAACAGACCTCAAACGGACCCTAAACGGGTCAAAAACAGGACTACAGACCTAAATCAGACGTCTGGCATAAGGTCCAGACGTCTTAAAAGTCACCAGGGTCTTACCTCAGGTTCCTGCATCGACTTCAAACGTCCTGAACCCTTACTTGACCGTCTGGACTCAGCTCTAGACGTTCGACTACTCCTCCAGTCGTCTGGGAGTGCTTCCGGTAGTCTGGTAAACTGTTTAGACGTCCGAAACGCATGGGAGGGAGTTCCCCGTGCCTTCCCAAAGTTGTCCCTGCACGCAACAGACCAAATCTTCCACTTTTATTCGCATAGATCGGCTTTGCGGTGCGGACTGCATGGCCGTAACCGCAAGAGGAACGTACCTTCGCGAACCCTTTCTTTCAGATGTCCGGTGTCGTCACCAGACGTCCAACCCGTCGTTCAGACAACACGCAAGATGTCTGATTTTGGGAAAAACCCAGAACCAGAGCGACCTCCCTCTTCCCTCGCCACATGCAGCCGCGACTTCTCTTTGTCTGCAGCTCCAGTTGTAGCGGGGTGTCGGGGACATCTCCCCCAACGCACTCCTCCCGCACGTGCCACTCTGGCCGTGCGTCCTCCGGCGAGCTCCCACGAACTCGCGAGCTCAAGCTCTTCCTTCTCTCTTCACGCCGCCTCTCCTCGCTCTTGCACCCTCTCTCTCGCTCGTCCTTCTCGCTGCAATGGAGAGGAAGGAAGGTGGTGGTGATGGAGTGGAGAAGAGAGGAAGGGGGAGAGGGGGTCTTATATAGGGGAGCAGCTAGGATTCGGTGGAGGAGAAAAAAAGAGACAGAGAAGAAAGGAAGGCTGTCTGTGCGTAGCCAGCGCGTAGACCCGACCCTATGTATAAAAATTTTAATTTTCAGACATCTAACCAAACATCTAACTGACAATCCAAATATCTTCAAAAGTTCAAAGCAGAATATATCTTTACATATCTCTAACTAAACACTCAATCCAACTTAATACAATATTTCTCTATAATATACCTAAGGATCATCCATACCCACAATTAGGCCAACATCATCTGCAGCAGTCATAAAATCTATAGGTATGAAACAAAAGTCCACTTTCTTCTCCATGAGAACGGTGAATGGTAAGTAAACACATCCAACGAGGTAGAACGTTCCCTTCGCTTCTCCTTCTCCCCCATTATCTCTCGATTCTCTTCTCCGAGAGCACGCAAGAGCGGTGCTTTGCGCATGGCCATGGCGACGAGCAAGGACGAGCGGTCCATCATCCCTCGGCCGTGGTTCCTCAACCTCGTCCCCGCCCTCGTCGTCGTCCTCATCGCCGCCCACGTCTTCGCACTGGTGATCCATCGTCAAACCTTCGACTCTTCATCATCACTTCCAATACGCCCCACTTAGCCTCAAATGTCGTATCATTATATCACCCGTGCTTCCTTCTTGCAGGTCTACTGGATCTACAGATTGGCCACCGACAGGCAACCCCAGAGGAGCAAGAAGCACTAGATGGACATTCCCCTCCTCTTGAGTTTGGGATCCATAGCAGTCGATTTTCTCCAAAAAGGTACCATTCTTTTGGTTTTTTTCTGCTGTTTTGCTTGCAAAGATTTGATTTTGGAAGTACCCAACAACTGTTCGGTGGTTCTTTTTTGGTTGCCGATATTAGATGTTGGTTGTTGGTTAGGCAGTGGTTAAGCTGTGAGAAACTGGAGTGAGCCCTTCTTTTTCCCAACATTTCTTGCTTTTCTTTTTAATTATTTTTTTCATAAAGGAAAGGTGCCATTTAGTTCTTTAGCATGGTTCAATTTGAAGCTTGGTGTGTTGGAAGAGCTCTAGGGATAATGTAGTGGTACTTTCTTAGTGATCCTGTTGGTACTTTATGAAAAGATGGCATTTTTTGGTGACATAAGTTGAGGAGTGTATTTGCTCATAGATCCAGAGCTTTATCGGTAAAATGGAGGATGGGGAGCTTCTTGGAAAGGGTTGACTGCCGAAGATTGTTATATGATTGTCAATGTTAGTTGGCATGTGCTTTGATGGAACTTTGTAGGTGATTGCTTATGGAGTCATCAGTGAGTGGAGAGGAGGTTCTTTCTTTTTCAGGTAGAAGGATGATCGCTTCGAATTAGTGAATCCTTCAAAAGAAGTAATATGAGGCTACAAAGAAGATCCCCACAAACCCTTTGCAGATTTAGCTGCAATTGTAAATTGTCAACGTAAGATCTAGGCCCCCCAAGATGGAGTCATTACTTTGAAACCAAATTGACAAAAGAAAAGAAAGCAGGATGGCCCTATCTGCATCCAATCTAACATATCGAAGCCAGGATTTCAGCATCCCCTCAGGAAATTCTTCCAAAAGCTTTCAAAAGACATGTAATCAACTGAATCGATTTCCACCTTTGTCTGAACTCCCTAGCAAAAGGGCATCGAAAAAATAAATGATGAGGATCCTCAAAGCAGAAGGATAGAAAATGTGGGTATCATCAGATGACAGAATCCACGTTCACTTATATGCTTTAGTCATCAATCTTTGCCTCTGCAACAATCAAGTAGAAATTTTACTTTGAACAGGATCATTGCCTTCGCAATAAGTGGGCAACATTTAATCAAGTATTAATCAACAAGTAGAGCAACAGAGTGCAGCCTTCTATCGGCAGACTTGATGGAAAACAATCCAATCCTCCCCCTCTCAACCATCTGGCTAAGAACATTGGCAAGATCCTATTGCATTTGCATAAACTCCATCACCCTTTGGTCTGAAAGAGCTTCAGGGTTCCAACAGCCCCTCTTTTGTCCTCCAGAAGTCAACAAACAATATGAAACTATTGCCCCCTGATCGTTGGGCAGAGCAAATGATCCAGGAAACTTTTCAGAAAAACGTTGTCTGCATTAGCCAATTATTCAGCTGAAAGCTAAAATCCATGTTTTCATTTAGCTTTGCAAAGAAACCATCTGCAACTAAATGAATAAAGTTCAACATTCCTTGCCAACAGAAAAAGATGTTCTGGCTGCCTTTCTGTCCTCAATTCCCCATGAAAGAACATGCCCATCGCAGGAAATCAAGGAAGGAACAAAAAGTCCATTTTGCTTCCAATGGTACGAGCAGTCCAATTTGTTAAAGGAGCACAGTTCCATATTCTGAGGTCTAGAATTCCCAGAACTCTCTCTGCAAACTTGATTATAAGAAACTAACGGAACTCCCCTCCTTCCTTCCACCATCCCTGCCACTGGAATTGACTCCTCAAAGCTTCTAAGTTTCGCTCATAATTTTTAGGATGAGAAGGAACTGGCATGTTAAAAAGTGTCAAAGCTGTCAAAACCGACTTCAAAAGGTCAACCTTCCACCTTTTGAAAGAAGCTTCACTTTCCACATCTTCAACCATCTCTCCATCCTCTTCCATAATGGAGGCCAATCCAAATATCTCAACGGCTTAATGTAAAGTGATCGACCTAGATAAATATGAGGCAAATATGAACAAGATATTCCTAAAGCTGAAGAATACTCTCAGTTAGTTGTTTTCCATACCCAAACAAACCAATACGACTTGTCCCATTTGGTGTGAAGGCCGAAAAACTTCAAAACTCTCCAAACAAATCAATTAGCCTTGAGAGATCACATGCCTCAAGGACATACCTTCTATAAAAAAAGACCATATCATCTGCATAATGAAGTGTTAGCACTCTCCATCCATCGAAATGAAGCTCTTCTGCACTCACACTTGATCATGAGACTGCCTTTTTCACATTCGATGGCACGTTGTTCCGGCTTGATCCCTGCAAGAACTTGATCCCCCTTGATCCTTGCCAAATGTGCTTGACAATCCCCCAGGAGGCGAAGACTTGGGGACTTTTGACTCTAGTTATTCCACGACTCAAGCAATAACACAAAAATGCTGGTTTCAACGCATATGTAGTAGAAAATGGGAAACGTATTAGACACTTGATTCCATCTGTCCCAAAATCAAACTCTAGAATTGTTTCTTTGTGATGAGAATACCAATATCAAGTCGGCTCATCTATTTCTCTTTCTATTGTTATAGGCCTCTTTTCTTATGGACAAAAAGGAAAATGCATAATAGATGCATTTCTCCTCTTCAAAAAATAGGTGCATTTCTTTGCCAAAATTTGGATTTTGTATTTGGCTCCAACGAATCATATTTTATTCATGTAGAATGGAGTAAGGTAGAAGGAATTTTGAGATTCTATTCCTCCCACTTTCATGAGAGAAGATTCTTGAACCTGAGAAGGAAAGAAAAATCTGTATCAACTAAAGTCTATGCCCATATCTACCAAGACGAGCTTGGTTTTGAGTGGCCGGTGGGGTGGTCTTTTTGCTAATATGAGAGGCATCGGCAACCTCAACCACGATTCAAGCATCAACTCACGAGAAGGCGTCAATCCTACGTTTTCTACTCTTGTAATATAGGTTACTGAGTAGCTATAAGACCTGCCACGTTGTATAGTTCTGAATGCTGGGGTCATGTAGTTAGTTTTGTTTTGGAAGTTTAATTAATGAAAACAATAGCATAATGAAAACAATAGCATTTTTTGGCCAAATTACACAAGGAGATTATTTACTCATATGTCCATAGCTTTAAGTGTCAAATGGAGGACAAGGAGGTTCTTGAAGGGGATTGCCTTAGTAAGATTGCCTTAGTAAGATTGCCTACATAATTGTCAACACTCTATAGCATGTTTTCCAATATATATTTCTAGACAATTATTCATGGAGTTATTGTTCAGTGTCAAGAAGACGAGAAGGTTAAGTGCCTTAAGATTTTTTTGTTTCCTTGCCTTGTAAGCCAATTAGGTTTGATGAGAAAAGGTTCTCTTTTTCTCCCCCTTCTTCCCCTACTTGTAGGGGAAACAGTTGGTGAAATTCTGTTAAAGGCTAGCCCGGTAGTTGATAAGCTATGCCATTTTTGTGCACAGGATATCCTTATTTCTATTCAGTGTGAAAAGAAGTTTGCAGGTGGGGTATCCTGGGGGATGTCAACTTGTAGATGCTTGGTAAAATTAGAGGATAAATGAATCTAATGTTGTCTCTGCTCTTGTAAATATCTTACATGACAGAATAAGATGTTTATTACATTAATTTATCAAATACTTACTGTACAGTGTTGCCATTAAGTCTCTTATCAAATCACTCCTTTTTGGATGCGAATGTTCTCAGCAGGAGCTCTCAGACAAGTGGAAGATGCCAAAAAAAAAAAAGCTAAATCCCTCTACAGGGCATTTGAATGGTTTGTGGAGGTGGTTGCAGGGGTACTCTTAGGAGATACTATAACTGAATAAGATTACTTTAGTTTTGAAATTCCATGCTCTCTCATTCTAGAAAGACTGGGAAGAAAAATGAGGCTTATCCCTCCTTGACCAAAATGGTTTTTGTGTCTCTATAATCTATTCCACCTAGCAAATAGGGATATGCCCCAAAAATTAATGATATCTCAGATACCAATCTAGTATAAAGAACAGAAGGATTTGTATAGGAAGCGTAGTATTAAGCATGGAGAATTACTACTTCCTAATGAATTAAAGTTGGGGCATAGAGAACTATGTATTGCACATAGGGTACATCACACATGGAAAAGAAAAGGTACTCATGACCGGTGAAGATTTGATGATAAGATAGAAGAAGGATTTTTCCCCTCTTCTTTACTTTTGCAAGATTTGATCCACCTGTATGCTTGGTGAACCTAGTAAGAACTAAAAACTGAATTTTACTTTATCTCACCTAATTTGACATGTCAAGACCAGAGAAATTACATAGGTGTTGTGTCTTAGCTCGGTGATAGCATATGCAACCTCTTAGGAAGGATAACAAAAACAACAACCAAGTCCTTTCCCACACTATGTGGGGTCAGCTATATGGATTCTTTGTCTCCACACAGATCAATTTTGAGCCTATTAGGAAGGATATCCTTTGTAAAATCATACAGAAGAAAGGAGCGAACTTTGATTTGGTCTATTGACAACAAATCTAAAACTTGTCTAAGGAGTAAAAACTAAGAACTCATGTTGGAAGTATTTTCGTCCTCAATGAATTTGCAAAGTATATCAGGGATGAGAATTATTGCTTGCTTCATGTTTCCTTTGAACGACAACATGTTAATGGGATGAGACTTGTTCAGGGCAAGGTTCAAATAGTTGGCCACATAGGCCAAGTATTCAATATGCCTATGCGGTCGTGTCTTCGTAGTGGGTATAGCCAGGCAGTCCTCATATGTGGTTAGAACCACATAGTCAATCCGACAAATGGTATACTCAACCAAGACATCCCTGACTTTGAGATAGAGATATTGGGTAAATGGGTACCTGCCCAAGCTATCGTGTCTGTTTTAGTACCCAAGCAATTTGAGGCATTTCAATTTTGTGTTGATTCTAGCCTTATAGCTTTAATGTGTGTCATTGTGATTTTTCTTATGTTTGGGACATATGAGACAAAGTTTATCTATATTTAATAATTAGTTTATACTTTTAGCTAAAAAATGCAAAACCACATTCTTGCCTGCATACTCACTTGTGTACCACATACTCGTTATGCGGTGATCCATCTGCTTGAATGCCACATTCTAACTTTTTGAACCTTTGTTTAGGGTTGTGATTGCATTAAACATCATCTATTCCAGATATTTCTAAATTGATTTCTATTATCGAAGAGCAGGGATTGATCTAGTACACCATGATATAAATGTGTATGGAATGAATAAGTACTTTTGTCATCAATGAGTTTGTGGAGTTTATCAAGGATGAGAATTGTTGTTGCATTCTTTCTTTGAATGACAACATGTTAATGGGAAGAGTATTGTCCAGGCTTATTACTACATTAAACATCACCCGATACATCTATTTATAAGGTGATTTCTATGGTTAAGGTATCTTTTTCTTCCCTTGAAAAAAGGACTCTTCTTTCCTATTTTTCTTCTTGAACTGGAGTCTGTGGCTCCAGCCAACTCTTTCAGTTTGTTCCCAGGATGGAATACTTTATTGTCCGGTCATCTCTCCATGCTGCAAGATTATATTGCTTATTCTATGGAAGCTTTTGCTATCTCACTAATCTGACTATAGTTCTAAATGTGTAATCAATCAGGACTGATGTTCTATATTCTTTTAAAAAAAAAAATTAGGACTGATGTTCTGTGGTATGACCTATTACAGCAATTGCACCAGTTCAGTTTGAATGCAATTCAATCAAGCACGTCAGAGATTAACTGCACCAACTTTTTGCTTGGAATAAAAAATAAATCAATGAAAAATGATAAGTTGGTAAATGTTATTATGAATCTGCATAACATAACATCTCATCAGCATACTTCGTACTTTTTTTCACTTTTCTGCAAAGGAGAATCCTACTTGTGAGGAAGGGTGTGCAATATCTTTTCCTTCACTGGCTAGTTTGCTAAGCCTCTTTGTGGTTGGCAATCTTAAAAAAGATTTCCTTTTAGGCTTCTTTTTTCCACTTTCCATCAGGCTATGCTATTAAGAATAACTACTTATCAGGGCCTTTTAGGATTCTGACTCTTACTTTGAATTTATCTTTTATGTCCTTGTGGAATTTGGTTATTATTAAATTACTGAATTGGTCTACTGATCCATGTTCAGATGTTATTCTTCTCGAAAAAACTCGCAGCCGTTGTTGATGATGTTGTTGTTATATTATTATTCATTGGCCTATGGCCAAAGAACTGCCTCATAATTCTCTCTCTTTATTCCACTAACTGTGAATGTGAAGTATTCGAGTTGGATACAGGATTGCCATGCACTGTTTCATTAGCTCCATAACTGATGCAACTTAATTCAGGCATCATTTATGTGAACCCTAAGAAAATGTAACATACGTAGATGCATTACTCAGCACAGGAGCATTTCTTGTGGTCTTGTTCACTTGCGACATAGTTGTTTGACATTTATTCTGTACTGAATTTACTTTGGACATTGATTGTGGTTCGCTGAAAGATAGGAACTGGAATTGTTGCAGCTATGGACTAGAACCCATGCATTTGGGTGTGTAAAGCTTGTCGATTGTCTTTTATGGTGGTCTCCAGGCATTCTTTGAATGTGGGGATTGAACTTCTATGTTTTACCTCTGACAAAGCATCTCCATTCACCTAATTTTCTTTGCAGACGTTCAATGTTCTTGTTGGCTCCGGCATAGATACAAGTGAGCAACCCTTTTGTAGATGTTGAGAGGAGATTGCATGTTTTTGCTTGATATCAGGAGAGCCTACCGAAACCAAACGCAGCAACTCTTTTGTAGATTTCATGGAGAGTAGATTGACTATGCATTTTGTAATATCCGTTCCTGGCATGTGTTTTCTCGGGACTTCCAGAATTGGGCAACTTGATTCTTTTCCCTTCTTAGAATGGTAAATATGGTATGCTGTGGGATTTGATTCCATGACCTCTAAATGTTGAAGGAAGGTTTTCACGAAATCTGCCACATGTTTATCTGTGATGGAATGAAAGGGTTACATTGGATCCCTATCTTGGCAAATGGATGTAGTGATTATCATTGGCATTTGTCGTGCCGTCGTTGGTTAGAAGAACAGACACTGGTTGCCATCTCAACTTGAGTGCTTGGGCTGTTGTTTCGTACATTTCATTATACTCCTCTTTGACTTTAATCTTCCTCTCATCTGTATGAGAGAGGAAGAGCCAAGGTTAAAGGGACTCTCCTCCTCCACCACATCTCTACCTCTACCATGTACATATGCTTGGGTTGTTATAGTCATGTACTTTACCTACAATAATGGAGAAGCTGAGGATCGAACCCCTTCAAATGATAAAGGACTAATACCAGTCCCACTCCCACTCCAATGGGATGCCTCGTAACTTATAAGATCAAGGGCCGTTTTGACAGGCATTTTAAATACCATGAGTACTATTCTTATTTGTAATAAATTCCACCAAATATAACAATGGCGGCTATCTTGCTTGCATTGTAATAAAGTACTATGGTTGCTGAGGGCTTATGGCTGAACCTCTATAGGTTCAAGTAAGTTAAAATAACTTGTTATGTGAAAATTGCATGTCAAAAAGGCTGGGAATGAGCCTATGATATTGAAGGAACTTTCAGTAGAAGGTGATTGAATTATAGGATGAAGGAAAGATATTTCTCATAATGAAAGAAAAATAGCGTCTGCCACTAGAACATTAACCTCAACATACTAAGAATGGGAAAAGGCCATAATTGAAAGCTTACGGGAAAAGATGACTATATTTATTTTACCAGGACATAATTGAAATGTAGATCTGATATGATCATGATTTATTGTTGCAAAAAGAGAAGGACTACAAAAGATAAAAATAGAATGAACGAAAGAAAATATCATATCATAAAGAGGGGATATTTCGAAGATGGTCATGTCTTGTAATTGTGCTTGATGTTGTTGGACGCTCACTACAAGGTGGGATTCAAATTGAATCACAAATGACTTTGGTCAAGAGGGTGAATGCTATTACAATAGCATTGGTTTGAACATCCATTAACGTATGGCCATTGAAGATTTGTAGGGGGGGGGTGTTGTACATAGGACACTTGAAACCCTTTAAATAGGTGTTGATTTAAGAGGATGAACATGTAGAAACAAGAGGTGTCTCTAGAAGACCCAAATACCCCTTTCTATATTGTTTTCAAGATTCAAGATTAGTATCAGAGTCTTACCAATCTTGTTGATTTTTATCAATTGCTCCACTTGCGCTTGATCTCTACCCATGAGTTGATCGCTAATTAGTTAGGTATTATAGTCATCCTTCTCAACTCGTTGTTCTATCACTGTCGATCTCCTCCCAACTACTCCCTTGACATCTACCAAGCCTGTAGTCACCACCCCACCTATAGCCACTATTTGCCAAGCCATAAGAAAGGAGGATAAGAAGGTGCTACCATTGGACAACAATGCATACTGTCAAGTGTGATGACTTGGGGGACCACAAGTGCTAGGCCTATGGCAGTGAGGGCCACCGCGAGGTTGTGGAAGGCGACGGTAGCGACGGGGTAGGCATGGAGGGCCCAACTCTATCCTACAACAGGGTGTCGGATGGGCAAGCTTATGCCATCAAGGCTCTCCAAGGAAACATCGTCAAGTGAGAGGGAGGGGAACACCTTGTGTGTTGTGCATGGCCTTTGATTGTCTTCTCTCTCTCTCTCTCTTTGTTGTGCAATCTAAAATTCAATTTGAGAAAATTGAAAAAAATTAGGAATCGGTCATCTTACATTCACTAATCTTTCTAGTAATGTAAGAATGAGAACTCAAATCTTAATTTTTTTGCCAAAGTCAGGACTCCCATCGTCTTTAAGGGGGTGTTTGATTGATAGATTAAGTAGGTTTGTATCGAATTAAATATTAACTCGTCACTTAATCTGTCCTCTATTTACATCGGAGTAAGTAGATTTAATTTGAGATAAAGTTATTCAATTCTCTCCATGCAATAACTTTAATTTGTCAAAACGTTCAAATAGATTAATTCACTTAATTCATCATTTATTTTACTTTTTTTCATATTCCTTTACTTATTTCACAAGTTTATTCTTCTTACCAAATGAAATCTGATTGTTTGTTTAATTTTGGAGCACTCTTTCTTAACTTTTTTTAGTCATTTTTGGGCAATATTGGGTGCATGCGGGTGATTTTTCTTTTCTTCTCCTTTTATCTTTGTGTTTTTTTGCTGACAGTTACTTGCCATCGATGAAACAAAATTTAAGAATTCCTAAAATGTATATCATGCTTACTATGTTCATGCATATGCTTCAAATACTACGAAAAATGTTGTGGGTAACCTTTGGTAAGTGAAATTGATAAATAGAATAAATTTTATTAGCTTGTTGGAGATGCCAAAAGAAAATGTTGGATAATGGTATTTTTTTATTTGGATATAAGAAATGTCATGTTATGGGGTAAGTTGAGGTAATTCCACATTGTTGGTTAAAAATGTGAAAAAAATCTATGGCTTGCGAGAGGATGGTGGAAGAAGTTTGGGATAAGTCACTTAATCCCACAAAACAAAAGGTGTCATAATGTGTATGGACACGAGTAGAGAAACATGTGTTGCAATATCATTTACAATGTGTGCCTTCAATCAACAAAATATACCGATGTATTTTGATTTTTAATTGATCTTTCACCTATGCAAAGTGATTTTTCATCTTTTGATTTAGAATTTAGTATTTATAATTTAATGTTTAGGTATCCTAAACAATTAACCCTAAATTTCAAATATAAAATCACTTTTCATAAATCTTAAATGCAAAATCTATAAGTTAAAAATTACATTTCATTTTTCAAGTGAAAACATATTTTTCACCGATAGAAAATTAAAACATACTTATTTATTTTCAATTTCAATTGATGTTTTTGATTTTCAACCAATAATAAATTAAAATATATCAATTAAAAATAAAAATACACCCATATATTTCATTAAATAGGAATTACACATTATAAAATACATTACAATATATATATATATATGCATTGATTAACGGCCACAACGGAGTCGATTTATTGATAAAGATAGCAATGTGTTAATTCGGTCAACTTGAAATAAGTCCGTATTTGAAACATTTAATATTGGCGAAATGATACTGGAATGTTGTCCTGCCTGTCAAATTTATCTGGAAGCTTTATTGGCATGAACATACTAAAAGAATTATCACGAACTTCCGTTAAAACTCTTAGCGACGAAGCTGCACTTTCTTTTCCATTCGATGTGACAGGTTGATATACGGTGAAAGTTAAAGAATCCAATTCATATTACAAAGGGCTGGTTTTTCCTTTGTGGAGGGGGGGGGGTGGGAAAGAACCAACGCAAATTACTCTTTTCGTTATAAAAGTGAACTTTTTTTTTTTCTTTTTTGGTTCTCTTTGTCTCTTATGATACAAAGAAAATAAAAGACTCGTCGTGGTGAAAGATGAGGTTTCCTATCTAATGTGATGTTTGGGAAGGAGAATAAATTTATATAATAGGTAGAGGAATATGAAAAGAATAAGATGAAAGGATAAAATAAATTAATTAATTTATTTGTAAGATTTAGTGAGTTAAAATCATTCGGTAGAGGGGATGAATAATTTTATTTTAAATTAAATTCCTCTTTTTCCAATGCAAGTGATAGATAAGTCAAGTGAGGCTAAAAAAAAGTCACGCTAACCTACCTATCAAATACCTCCGATATCATATGTTACCTTGCAAGGTAGTACTCATGTATTTCTCTTTTATGTACCTAGGAATAATCCTTGTCTACAATTAGGCCAACATCTTTTGTAGCTGTTATGAGTTGTATGGGTTAATTAGATTTCACTGAAGTGTCTTAAGTTGAAAAAATACACTAATTGCATTGTTTAATTTTGATTAATTTCACCATGCATGCGGCTCCTTTTGAAATTTTTGGGCCTCTATCGTTATATAGAGTGAAGTAGGTTTCCTCAATGCTTGAAATTTAAATATTTTGTCACATTTAATTTCTTTCGTGGGTCCTCTCAATTTCTAGCTTGATGTTTGGTGCTCAAACTCTGGAAACACCTATGTTGGTAATTTATTGCATAAGGGTTAGTTTAGATGAAATGATACATTTTATAGGATAATTTTTTTTGAGATGGATTGTCCTTCAATTTTATTTAAAAATCATAAAGGTTATCCTGATGGATTAATCTATAACTATTTAAAAATTTTTTGAATTAATATGTAAAAATATATGGAATAACTTATAAAAAAAAATTTATCTTATATCAACTTTAGAATAACTTATTAAGTCTTCTTAACCCAAATCAAATTATCCTTCCTATCAAATAAGGTTAATTCTTATCTTGATGGGTTATCACTCTTATCAAACTAGTCATAAGAATTGGAAGGGGTGAAGTTAGAAAAACATTCATGAGAATTTTCTTCGGCACGTATAGAGATTCTTCCAATTAGACTCGAAGTTCAGTTACATGTCTCCAGGAAGCATGAGAATGGCAACAATCTTAGGTTGCGTCTGGGTGTAAGATAAACTTTTCTATGATATGGTAACGTAATATTAGTTAGTGGTATTTTGATACTATAATATGAATGTATAATAGATTGACATGATGCGATGAATTTATTTAATAGGTATATCTATTAAAGTAGATATATTTTAATATATATGTTGATGTCATGTAATGTGACGAGAAAATTTAAAAATAATATATTTTAATAAAAATTAATTTTAAATTGATGAGGCGAAAGAAATTAAATTTCACCCTTCAAATCATCTATCCCACCCTTATCCTTTGACCAGTAGATATCCCTATCCCGCAAACGAACGAACGGTGGCTTAGCAGCGGCAGAGATGCATCTCAAGTTAGACGTACCGAAAAAGAACACCCATGTCGGTACGTGGCATTATGAAATGACCATTTTGCAAATTTAAAAAGTTGCTGGTGCGAATTACCAAAAAAACATGTGCATCAAAAGTAACTCCTTTTTCCTTTTTAGCATCTAAGTACCTGATCTTCCCAAGGAGAAGTTTGCTGTTATCCAAATTCATGATCGGAGAATCAGGTTACGGTACGTTGGGTTAATTATTTAATATGTCACTTAATTTATTTTTTATTTAAGTTAAGTTAATTAAATTTAATTTGAGATAAAATTATTTTATCCTTTCTATAAAATAATTTTAATTTATTAAAACATCTAAATAAATTAATTCACTTATTTTATTATTTATTTTACTTATTCTATAAATTTATTTTTTATATCAAATAAAATCTTTATATTTGGTTGATAAATCAAGTAAATTTATATCAAATTAAATATTTAATTTTTTATTTAACCTATCTTATTTACGTCCGGTTAAATAAAATTACATAAGGTAAAATTATTTTACTTTTTCTATAAAATAATTTTAAATTATTAAAATATTTAAATAAATTAACTCACTTATTTTAATATTTCTTTTATTTCTTTTATTCTTTTAATTGTTCCAACAACTTGTTTTCCTTATCATAGATTACCACGTCCTTTTAACTTTAAATTTAAAAGGATGCCTATATTTTAAGGGGTCGGGTCTTCTATGTTGTACGAAGTAGCTGCCATCCCTCGTTTCGCAAATACTGTTTAGTGGTATATCCGATGACTTTATTCGATAATAAAGTAATGGCTTATTGATCCATTGACGTGAAATCGCAGTCCACAACGCAGACCCATCAGCACAAAGCTCCACATGTCACGTTCTTTCCGTCTCACATAAGCAACGAAGATCACCCGAGGAGATGTTAATTTCCATGACGTAGATAGGAGATGGGTCAAAACGAAAAAAGAGATAACCGGTACTCCCTTGTGAAAAGATGCTGATATATATATATAGGGTCAGATCCTATGTTTATTTTATTATTTATGAATTATATCTTACGGTTAATCAAGTAAAATTTAATGATTCTAGGTAAAATTATTAAAGTAATTTAAAATGATTTTGTGATAAAAAATCAACCAAATCTTTCAAATAATAATAATAATGATAATAATAATAATAATAATCCTATCATTAAATATATCACATCCTAAAAAAAATAAATGCTGAATGAGATAAGAAGTTTTAGTAAATATTGAAATCTTTTTACTGTAACAATTAATTAGGATCAAAATTTAAATTTTAAAATATAAATGATGTAAAATATGATACGTCTTATATTTTTATTGTATTATTTGTATCTAGTTGACGTAATATAAGATATAAAATGTTGTAATATGTGATTAATATAGTTGTAATGAAGATAACGACAGATTGTAACGAAATCATAAAATATTCGTATGGTATATATCATATAATGAACCAGTAACATATCCAAACTTTAATGCATTTACAACTATAATACAACAATTTTTAAAATTGTGATACACTTTACATATATGTATGTAATTGTATTATGATTAGGCATTTGAATACATTAAGATCAGTGATCTATGATGAGCAACATAATTGTTAGGGCATATACGAATATATTCCTATGATAAACGAATAAAAGTTATATTTTAATGTAAGATTAGCAAAGATTTGTACATATGCTAAATAGTTTAAAACATGTTTTGAGAGACATGATGCGTATTATCTATAATAGAGTGCGTTGTAATACAACAGTTGTAAAACGTATATGTCATATTATAACATTTGTAATACGACATTCGTTTATTTATAACAATAATCTATCATCCTTTATTACGAATACTTTATTTTTAGAGACATAATGCATATCATGTCTTACGAGGTATGTTGTAATACAATGATTATAAAATGCATATGTTGTATTCTTTTTTTTTTTAAAAGAGTATATGTCGTATTCTAATACTTGTAATATAACATTCTTTTATTTATAATAGTAATCTATTGTCATTTATTATGAATGCTCTATTTTGAGAAACATAATGTGTATCATCTCTAACAGGATATGTTGTAATACAACAGTTGTAAATGTATATGTCGTATTACAACGTTTGTAATACAACTTTCTCTTTATTATAACAGTAATATATTGTTCTTCATTATGAATGCTCTATTTTGAAAAATATAATGTGTATCATCTCTAACAGGATGTATTGTAATACAACAGTTCTAAAATGCATACGCCATATTACAACATTTGTAATACAACTTTCTTCTTATTATAATAATAATCTATCGTCCTTCATTACGAATGCTTTATTTTGTGAGACATAATGCGTATCATGTCAAACGAAAGTGTTGTAATGTATAATACAATGGTCATGTTTTTTTCCTTCGTTTTAAAAAAATAAAGTATACATTTATCAACTACGTTACCATTTTTCATAGATAAATACCTTGAATACTATCTTTAACAGTAAAAGATACATTACCTATGTTCAAATGCTGATTGCACTAGTCGAACCAACTTCAAAGTAGTCTAGAGACGTTGCTTCGGAGATGAAAACGCGAACTCGTTGAATAAATTGATGCGATTATTGTTTTACTGGTTACATTGTCAAACGTAAGGTAAGTGTAACAAAATAAAATGACAAGAATAAAGTTTGTTATACCAAACAAAATTCTACCACTAATTTCATAGAAATTAATTAAATGGATTGTAATTTATCATTCTCATAATTTATGGAAACCACTTCGAATGAAAATGGTGGTTTAGAATAACATCGGGCTAATGGAAATGTGGTATTGGAAAATGACGTGTAATTAGATGGTTGATATTGTGTGCTCAATTTTAATCTTTTGAGTACAATGCTCAAAATATACTTTTCCTATATATATAGGGTTTGGAGCGTACAGGTGATCTGTACGTAAGTTATGTGTAGATACGGTAATATCTCTCACCACGAGTAATGCTTTGAATTGAAAATTTGGTTATTAAAATCACTCTATATAGACATGTTATGCACTAAATTTAAAGTCAATCTGATACTCTTAACGCATACATCAAAGGGAACTTATTTTTTACAGCCTAAGTATCATGAAATTCAACCCTGTTAGATGTATGTGTGAGGAGTATCAGATTGACTTCAAATTTGATACATAACATATTTATATGAAGGGATTTAAATCAAGATTTCAATTCATGATATTATTCATGATGGAAGATATTACTACACCTGTATGTAACTTACGTATAGAATACTTACATATTTCCTTTTTTCATATATATATATATATGAAAGTTTTTTTTTTCATTTTTTTCCTAATTCCCTGTACATAAAATTAATTAAACTCTATGCTACTTTGGCTTGGGCCTTTTATTGCCTTAGGAGAAAAGGTTGAGGAAAGCCTCAATCTCAAGAGGCATTCAAAACATGTTTGCTGCTCACTGACTTATTGGCCTTGGCCTTTTCTTTGTCTGACAACCTAGAATCTTATTTAGGTAAAATTGAGAGAAAATTAATCATATTTTGCACATAAATTCTTTATATGACGTCTTGGATTTGAATCTAAATTTCTTCTATCAAAATTGGGAAGCTCAACCATGGGCCTTGGTTCTTATACACTCATCTGAATTGGGTCAATAACATTTGATGTAACCCTTTTTTTTTCACAAGGGAAGGATACATCCTTGGGATTTGTTTGGTTGGCGGAATAGAGGGGGAATTAGGGTCGAATGTTGTGTTTGGTAACTTTTATTCTGATGTCGGTGGATTTTGGAATTGAGGAGTGGATTCTGGAATAAACGAATTCCATCGAAGAAGTGGAATTCGTTTATTCTGTTGGTTTATTTCGTCTCTTTCATCTCCCTCTCTCAACTTCACCATATAAAATTCGTTTATTCCTTCTAATAAACAATTCTAATTTTTTGAAGTGACAACAAACACAATCAAATATTTAGACAAAATAAAAATTTTTAATTCATTCTACTCTTTTACATTTTTTTTTTATCCTCTTAATTATTCTTACAGCAAAGAATTTCAAATGAAAGTATAATTTTGTGATGGGTCCGTAGCCGAGGGCCTGCTCACGCGGCGAATTTTAAATAAATTATACGATACCAACGAATGAAGGAAGTGGAGTGTCGTCGTATGGTGAGAGAGCCGGTCCATTTCACGAACTTGTACTGGGCAGGGGCAGTGTCATCTTAGCTGGAGGGTAACGTATCAAACACTCAGCATGCTTCCTAGGTTTGAGTCCATTAACGAAATATATATATATGCCAGACCAAAATATAAACAATACAAAAAGGAAAAAAAAAAAAACTTAAACTACAATTAATTCCATTTTATCTGCAAAAAGTTTCGCTCTAGATACAGATTAGGCTGCAGTTCAGCGTAGAACAGAATGATTTACGCAGAGAAGGAAAAAACTTGAAATATAAAAATGCAGCAATTTTACCTCCCAAAATAGGGGGAAAAAAAAAACACAACAAGCAAAATTACACACATATACCAGTACCACTATCTCTGCAAATCTCCTTCCTAATAGTCAGTTTGCATTACTTGCACGAAAAAGAAAGTTTAAAGAAAAAAAAAAAATTCAAACCTTCACAGTAGCTTCAGAAGGGCTACACGGGAGGAATGGAGTCGTAGGAGAAGCCGTCGTAGCCCCTCCAGGCCCAGTAGGCGATCCTCGTGTAGTAGAATCCCGGCACGAACAGCGCCGCCCCCAACGCCGCGAAGTACACACCTATCAGAGGTTGGCAATCGCATGCTAAAGGATAATTTTGGCTAGTAACATCCAATTAATATGCACGTACGTACCGTGGGCTTTGTCCCCGCCGATCTCGGCGGCCGTGGCGACGACGCCGACGACGATTGCAGAGGCGCCGAGGACGAGCAGCGCGAGCGCGAAGCATATTTCCTTGAGGGGAGGAGGGTCGGCGGGGCAACCGTCTCCGGGGAGGAGGATCGGGTGGTAGCGATCGGCGAGCTCTGCTGACGCCATCGAGCGTGGAAGAATCGCGAGGAGTGTTGGCCGTTGATCTGTGAATCATATGGGAAAAGTGAGGAAATTTTTTTTTTATTGATCGATCGAGTGTGGTCTACTCGGGCCATACGCCTCCCCATTGTTGAACGTTTACTCACCCTGACGTGTGTGCGCTGGAGCTACTTCTCCGCCGGTTTACTGGGATTGCTCCCCCCACGGTGCTGATTGTTAGGTGCCCCCCCCCCCCCCCCCCCCCCCCCCGACCAATCTGACCAGGGTTAAGGTAATTTAACATGGAATAAAGTTTGTCTCCCCTCCCCCATCATCTGAAATAAGGTTTAACTTATCCAGTAACAGATTTGTTGGAGGAATAATTGGGAGAAATAAAAAAGAAATGTAAATGAATAGAAGGAATTAAGAGTTTTTATCACGTCGAAGTATTTGTTTGTATTTGTTGTCAATTAAAATTTTAAAAGTATTTATTTCACTTGAATTATTTGATAGAAGAAATAAATAAATTTTATGTGATCAAGTTAAGAAAGAAAGATAAGAGAAGCGGAATAAATCAACGAAATAAATGAATTGCATCTCTTCAATGGAATTCGTTTATTCCTACCAAACACAACATCTACCTCTAGTTCCTCTTCTATTCCGACAACCAAACAATCCTATTATTCCAAATATCAAAATTTAGTTATACTTCTATTCTATTACACTCTTTCATAATTTCTTTATTTATTTTACAAATTTATTCTGAATGTGGAACACATGACCGCTCTTTTGTTCTGGGTCAGGATAAATAGAAAAAAAAAAAAAAAACCCAAAACAAAATGTTGGCGTTTGCTACCCCCATCCAACGGCGGGGGGCAAAGGATATGTAATCAATGGCGAAACATTTTAGGTGATATTCAGAGAGGGACTAACTATGATTTAGATGTGATCTTGTTGGGTTTTATTTTGCAAGTGAGGTAAGAGTTGAACATCTTTGTACTTATTCAACCAATAGACCGTTCAAGTGGGCTACGGTTGGCTTACTTTTGAACGCATTCATGCAGTTGTTGTTTGAAGTAGGATCGATTCTTTTACTAAGATAGGCAATACTCGGAAAATTCAATTTTTAGAAGCCCCGTCGTTGGGGTGGGGGGTGTTTGGAAGAGGTCACGAAAATCACTTCCTTTTTATAGGATGAAATTCGAAACTTGGTACTTTCAATGGTCTCCTATTTACTTTGACCTTGTCACCAGTTGGGCCCCATATTTTTCTCCCGTCCATGACGGTCCACGCGAGACGGTGCTCGTTTCTGTCAACGAGTAAATATAGAACCAAAGGCTACGGGTGTCCATTTGCCTTTCCTTCTAAAGGCCATGCGAGTTGACCAGCCTCATTTGATTTTAACTAGGAATGAGTTTGATTAACATCATTAGCTTGTCTACTTGATTAAGGCACATATGCTTCCAATTTCTAAAGGCTTTGGGTCCTCCTCCCATGACATCATTCCTCTCGTCCTCACACAGAAATTGCTACTTTATTTCCTTTCGTCTCGCCGACTTTTGTAGCTTCATTTTTCCCTAACTTTGTTTGGGTGATAGTCTTTATCAAATCTAATTTGTTCGGTGCAACAATTAATAAGCAGTCATGTACTAATTTGCAATAAGGGTGCCTCAAGAGAGGCAGGTTGACGAGGCTAAAATGGAGGAGGGGATTCTATCCGGCTGCCAATCATGTTCCACCATCGTCGATCAGTATCAAACCTTAATGACTTGGGAGATGTGGGTCAAGATCACTCAGATCAACGAACATCAACAACTACAGGTTATTACAACTCGCCCCCTGATAACACTTGCTTAGGAGATTAGGTCACCATTACTTAATAATTCCCTAAGATTTTTACTTGTTTACTTTCATTAAACATAGAACTATCACCAACATTTATATAAAGTATGGCAGCAATGTGAATCATTTAAAGCTGGAATGCCTGATATAAAGATAAAAGCATTAGGTTTCTTCTACTTGGATTTGGAATTGACATGTTGATGCTCACGATTTCGACAGTCATACCAATGATTTAGAGGAAATATCTTGAAAAGCCTTTAATGTTCATTTTGGTTAACTCTTCGTTATCTTTCTTTCGCTGAGTGGCATGCACTTTCATGGTGTTCGTTTTTCTAACTATGAAGCATGGCTAAGCGATCTTACTTGCATTAAGGGCTCAACTTTTATTTGTATACTTAATTAAGCCTTAAGAATCTAATTAGTTCCATTAGGTTCTAAATCATGGGATGTATTAGCCCTAATTAGACACCATGACTCAGCAGCTTAAGCTTTAATTGATTTCATCAACAAATGTGAATTACGAAGCTTTTTGCAAGGAGGATGGCATCTCAAAACAAAGATGGTGGAGCTTCACCATCCAAGGTCATGGGCTCACTCATTGAGTCACTAATGGAGCTTGCATTGGAGTTTATCAATGCTTCTTGCCTACTACATCAAGCTGTGTGTTCTACTTTCCAAACCTGATGCCAATGAGTAGGAGCTATTTAGGGGACTTTACTAACCTATTTTGTTGGGAGTTAAATGTTGACTTATAGTTTATTCTTGTTCACTTTATTCTCTTCTATATTTTGCAAAGAATGATGTAAACATTGGCATATGGGTACATATGTATTCTTTTAACTTATGGGGATAGTGACCCTTATATACAAGCTTTCTACATATTTTATTATATAACGATTTTGTCATGTGAGTAGTTTATTTTTCAGCTTTAGATATTTGTACCTTAGAACATTCTCCAAGATTGAATTTTACGTGGAAAATTAGATACGTCAATTGTAATTTTGTTCAATCCGAATCTATTATTTTTTTCTTGTTAAAAAGCTCCTAACCTTCCCAAAATCTTTTTCTTTTGGTGACTGGTGGGTGTTGTTGAGTAAGAGCACATATGGGCTAGGTCTAACTCACAACTCACACACACGCACACACAAACCCACACACGTACACGCAGATAGCACAATCCGTGTGTACATTTAGCAACCATGAAAGGTTTATTAATTAACCTCAAAAGGAAAGTTTATTTACATACAGACGGCATAATCTACGTGTAACTAAATTAAAAATGAAAGTTTATTCTTTTATTTAATTTATTTTCTAATTTTTATTTATTTTATTTGATTTGTTATAACTTACAAGTTGTCTTAATAAATATAAAGCATATTTATATGTGTCAAAATGTAACAAAATATATGGAGTGATGTATTTTGAAATGTAAGGTGGTGTAAATATGGTTTTTATTTGATAATTGATATTTAATATAAAGAAACAAAGGAATGTAAGATTCGTTATGTAGTGTGTTCCACCACTTTGAATTAAAATGAACAAGTGATAAATCATATTTGTACAAGTGATAAATTATATTTGCACATGTGATAAATAACTTTACACTGATAATAAATCATTTTATATCGGTGATAAATTGTTTCGTGATTTTCCACCGGTTGGACTGATAATAAATTATTTTAAGGTGATTTTGCATCGGTGTAATTTTATTTTTTATCGGTGCAAAATTATTTTGTAGGTGATCTGGTAGTTTTATACTTGTATAAAGTGGTTTCTGTAGAAAACAGCGGAGGCCCTACCAGGAGGGGGTGACATAATAAAATGCGGAATAAAATATATACCAATCTCACAAAATAAACAATCGCACAAGGTACACAATTATTTTTAAGTGGAAACCTAAACCAGGTGAAAACCACCACCTAACCCTCTCGAGTTAGGATTTTTCGATCAACCAAGTTGATCAAATCCACTAAACGAATCACTTAAACGAGGGTGATTCAACCTCAATTACAACCATACTAAAAGTGCGAGAGTAGCGTTCCTCAACCCCTTCTCTTCACAAGAAGAATTTTGTCCCACGAAGGAGACGGGAATTCGCAAAGCGAATACCAAACCAAATAACAAAGATAAATGACAACAATCCTATAGAGCCAACAAAGATTTAAACCTAGCTTCTATAGGAATTAGGAAACTTCTCTTTGCAAGGAGTGCGTCGGATCGATGACACGGGTGCGTGAGCCACGCGACGGCGCAACGTCGCTCTCGTGAATTACGGCAGGAGAGCGGGTGCACAAATGCTTGATGCTCTCTAGATGAAGAACTGGAGCTTAGAGAGCAAGAGCTTGCTTCTTAGGATCAAGAGACACAAAATGGTGTGAAAATGTATTACTTGGTGTGTCTTTGAGTATCTAGGTGTGTGTTTGTGTGCAAGAGGTTCCTCTCTATTTATAGAGGCCTTAGGAAGGCTTTCGAAGGCTTTGGAGAGCTTCCATAGCCGTTGGGTGCAAAGCCCAAAAGAATCAGGCCGAAATCAGGAACAATCATTGCACTGACAGGGTTATCAGACATCTGATCCTGGCATCAGACGTCTGGAAGATCACTTTAAGACGTCTGAAAATAAGGTCAGACGTCTGATTTTGGGCGGGTTTCTTCCTGACTTGAATCAAATCTAAACAGGGTTCTAGTGCAAGTCCATCAGACGACATACAGGACATCTGGCACTATATCTGGACGTCTGAAACTCTACTTTTTCGTAGGAATGGATTTCCAAGAGAGTGCAACGGCTAGAAAATCTCTGAGAAGAGATTTTGGGTCAGTCGAGACAAAACGGTTATTTATCAGACGTCTGGAAAGGCCTAAGGACGTCTGATAAGGCTCTAACGGTCATATCCTTGAGTGTTTGCTAAGCCAGCCAACGGTCCACTAATTGGACGCTTGGCAAAGTTATCAGACGTCTGGTCTAAGGTTTGGACGTCTAATTTCATCAGACAGAACTAACAAGTCCAACCTAAATGTTTATCAGACGTCTGAATCAATAGTCAGACGTCTTAAAACATATTATCAGAAGTCTGATATTGGAATTAGATGTCTGGAAATGTTGTTTGAACCCTATATTGATTTTCTAAGTTTTCTACAGAAAACCTAAGTATTCTAATGTTATGCCGGTATTCCTAGGACTACTGTTAGGGTATTTTGAGGCTCTTTAACATGAATTTAAGTAACAAAAATAAAGAGTAACAAAAGAAACGAAAAATATAAAGAGTACACGAGAAGGAAATCTATCATATTCTTCATCTCCTTCCTTTTTCAATATATCGCTCCTCGCGAATCTCTTCTGTTCTCCATCAAGCTCCTCCAATCCGTCCTGGATGCGAGCTCGAACTCCGTCTAATCACGTCGCCATTTGCAATTTGCCTGAAAACTAAGACTTCAAGTGCAAATGTTAAACGATACGTGTTTTGTTATCATCAAAACAAATGATCGTGATACTCTAGCACCAACAGTTTCGCATTCATACAGAGTGATTTTAACCTATGATTTTTTATTTAAGATTTATGGTTTACGTTTTTTGAAAATGATTTCACTTATGGGAAGTTAATTTTTACTTGCAAAGTGAATTTTCATCTTAGAGTATAGAATTTAGGATTTAAATTTAGGGAATTGTGAGTATTTTTTTGCATAAAAAAGAAATACATCAAGTAGAGATCACATTCACAACTCCTTACGTCATTTTTTGCATTTTCAAACCTATGTCCTTTATATATATATTAAAAGACTGTGGCTACAGATACTTTAGCATGATTCTACTGGCATTGTAGATTTTGTTTTTTATTTTTCTTTTGAATTTTGTTGTTTTGGCCCTGCTTTCTTCCTTTCTTTCTCTTATGTTTTTTTATTTATATAATAGAAAAAAATTATTTTCAAATTAGAATTTGAAATTTTTTCTTTTAAAAGGTATAATGCATTTTGTAAGTTGTGTTATATTTTGATTTATGTTTGTTTTTAGAGGATAAAAAAAATAGTTCTTTTTAAATTAGGATTTAAGAATTTTTCTTTGGATAAAGGGATAATGTATTTTTCAACGCACAATGTATCTTGATTTGTAATCGGTGTTTTTGCTTTTCCACCTGTTTAAAATTAAAATATTAGGTGAAAATCAAAATACATCGGTATATTCTTTACAATGCATTTTGCAAAAGCATAGTGTATTTTGATTTTCAATTTATTTTACATTTATACAAAGTGAATTTTCACTTATGATAAATGATTTTTCCACTTGAAAATTGATTTCTATTATAAACCTATAAATGAAAAGGTACTTCATATTTTCTAAGTTAAAATCCAACTTTTATTTGGAAAACTAAAATATACTAATATAATTTAACTTTTAACAAATGTATTTTGATTTTCAAATAATAAAAAATTAAAATATACTAATTAAAATGACCGCATATTACAATATACATTTCTTCACTATTTTATTTTTTTTATTACAGTAAATTTTTGTATGATATAATTTTGATACAACTTTAATTTTTTTTACTCCCACAACCGAAAATAGAATTAAAACTTAATTTAGAAAATAATATGAAACATATAAGAAAAAACTAATCAACAAATCGATCTGACCCAACCAAATAAAGATTGAATTGGATTAGGTAGAAAGACCTAATCAATAAATCGATCTAACCCAGTCGAGTAAGGTTAAATTCGACGGTATAACTATTATATGGCAATAAAAATTCCAATCCAAAAACCTTGGGTTGGGTTGAGAGTAAGGTCCAACCATAATATGTGCGCAGGAAGTGAAAAAAAAAAAGCGTGGAAACTTTTGCATCGAAGGTGGATGCCCATGCCCTCTCTCCTTTGGCCTCTCTCGTCCTCTTCCCCACGATCTCACTCAACAACAGACCGTACCTCTCCTCCTCCTCCCCCTCGCCCTCGGCCCCCATCTGGACGTCACCTAGAAAAGGGCGAACACCATAATCAGCCCTTCACCCGCCACAGTCCTCTCCTTCGCCGCCGGCCACGTCCTCCCCATTTGCTTCCCCTCCTCCAGGTAACGTACCACCTTCTTCTCTGTCCTTCTCTCTGCCCTTCCCTACATTGTAGGTGACTGGACCCTCGAGCCCCAACTCCTCACCTTCGTACCCCACCACCGCTAGCCCCACCGCAGCGAGCCCTGGCATCGCGAGCTCCAGCACCGCGACACCTTCGAACCCTACCACCGCGAGAGAGACCGACAGGAGCTCCCCCAACGCCGCCTCCTCCACCCCCGCATCTCCATCGCCGCAGGTGCCGTCGTCACTCCATACGACGAGCACCTTCGAGTCCTGGAGCCCTGCCTCCATCGCCCATCCATCTCCATTGCTGCCGAGGGCCTTAGCACTCGGACCCCGAGTCGACGAGCAGTTGGTAGTGCCTATAGTGGATTGTTCCCGAGTCGAATGTGATTTGCTCGTCTTTCCTGGTTGGATCTATCCTCTATGGTCGTTATGCTACCTCGTCGACGATCTCGAGTCGGGAAAACCCGACTTCAAGTTACTCAGATCTCCCGGAGGTGCCCCTTGTTGACTAGGATTATGGATCCGACTGTGATTCAGTTCTCTAGATCCTTGGCTGTGACCCTTGTGCCTCACCGGTGGACTGCGAGGGCAGTTGCGGTCGACGAGATTCACTAGGCCACTCGGGCTCCTCCACCAAGACAACACTTGAAGCCTCCAACTCCTATGAAGCATCCTTGGGTCTGGGCGATGAAAGTGGTGGCCCCTCGGATATCACCGCTGCCCTGAACTCCTCTGTCGCCTCGACTGTCGCTCAAGCCCCTGTGGACACGCTTGATAGGATAACAGAAGATATCATCATCGAGACTGATCCCGACATTGGCCGTGACCCACCTGCACAGGAGGTCATCTCATCCTTCTTGGTGGAGCTGGAGTTCGTCTACACCAGAAAATCAGTCCCTTCCTCTTCCTTGGTGACTGGTGGTCTGGGTGTGGGTAGTCAAGCACCTCCTACCTATATCTCTCCACATAGTGCCTCCCCACTATTGGTTGAGACTATGGACAAAGCCAGGATTGCTGAAGTGGTGGGCCTTCGTGCGGTGTTGAGATGTATTGCTGGAGACCAACCATGAAGGGTTGTTATCCAGGCCTGACGAAGATTGTATTTTGGAATGTTAGAGGTCTTAGAGACCAGCATAGAAGGGGGGGTTCTAGGGAGGTACATCATGGAGTGGAAGGCGGATATCGTCCTACTCCAGGAGACTAAGCTTGAGCAGTGTGATCCTCTCGCTTGGTCGAGCATCGGGGGTGGCAGGCTTGATGAATTCCTTGCATTTGATGCTAAGGACAGATCCAGGGAGATGGGGTGGACACACTTTCACTCTTTCGGGAGTCATGAAACAGACATTCCTTATGGCTATTGACTTGACCTACAGAGGAGAAGTGATGGCTTCTCTTGTAGGATCATCAATGTGTACGACCCATGTGCTTTGGAGGACAAGGTGGCATTTTGGGAGGAGCTATCACATCTGATCATGGAGGATGCCTAGCTGCTTGTTGGTGGGTGAGGACTTCAATGCTACTCTCTCTGCTGAGGATAGACTTGAAAGTGATTGTGGTAGAGATAGAGGAGCCGATGCTTTTGTGGACTAGATATCTGCAGTTAGGGCTATAGAGCTGGAGGTCCTTAATTGTAGATATTCTTGGAGGAGTTCTGATGAAGGTGGCTAATGAGGGGTAAAAAATATCCTTGGACTTAAAACTCTGCAAAAAGGCCAACAAGAGGGATTTGACCTGCTTACACCTAGAAAGACTCGGATACAGCCGGGTCTGGGGATTTGACCCACTTACACCTAGAAAGGCTCGGATACAGGCGGGTTCGGGGACTCGACCTGCCTACACCAAGAAAAGCCTAGATACAGGCAAGTTCGGGGGACTCGACCCGCCTAAGGATCCGACGTTGACCACTAACAAGAAGATGACGAAAAAAGTCCAACACAACCATGCCCTCAGTAAATGATGGCATGGCCGTAGCAATTAATAACCTGACAACATACATACCCTGGCAACGGGCGTATCCAGTCAGAAGATCTTGCAAAAGGACTGATCCCAACACTATAAATAGTGAAGAGAGGCCCTCGAGGCCCTCTCTTAGGCCATTCGAGAGAGAAAGACAGATTGTATTCTTGTTCCTTAATAGTGCATATTTGGGAGCATTGCCATTCTCCCAGACGTACACCCTTTCGCGGTGGAATTGGGTAAACAATCCTCTTGTTTCTGTGTGATTGCTTGAATTGTTGAGTCGGACCCTCCGATCACTTAGGAGGCTGATCAATGGCAAAAGGTCCTGGTTGGACAGATTCTTCAACTCTATCAGTTTCTATGAGATGTTTCCGCTTGATCAAGCCAAGGCCTTGCCAAGACCTTTCTCAGACCACAACCCTCTAAGTGGGACTTTGGTGAACATGTGCTATGTAACCTACTTCAAATTCAAGAGCTCTTGGCTATTTGAGGATGGGTTTTATAGCAAGGTGGAGAGTTGGTGGCATGAGTGTCAAGTTGTGGGATCATCACCTTTCACTAGAGAATTATTTTCCTTAAGGTCATGTTGCGTGAGTTTAGGAAGGAGCTCAAAGAGGTGCGTTGTTGGGTTAAAGAAGACGTGTTGGTTGGTATATCTAGATTGAACAAAGTGGAGGACTCTCGTGACCTTTCCACCTAGGAGATTGCGAAAAGAAAGGATCTCCGTATTTAGCTCCAAATGGAGGACAAAGAGGAGGAGATCAAGTGGAGGTAGAGGTCTTGATAGCTTTGGCTAAAGGAAGGGAACTTCAACACTAGGTTTTTCCACTCCTCTGCGAATGGAAGGACGAGAAGGAACTTGGTTGAGTCTGTTTTAAATCAGCATGGGCTGTACACTGGTAGGCAGCAGGGCAGCAGAGCATTTGTAGACTTCTACCGTGACCTCTTTTGCCAGAGGAATGGGTAGCATTGGCACCTTGGCTACTATAGACCTAGAGACTTGGTCAGGTCGAAGCAGACACCCTTTGTTCTTTTGTCGAGGATGAAGTGTAGTAGGCCTTGTGTTCCCTAAAGGGGGAGGGATCTCCTAGTCCTAACGGTTTTCCAATTTTCTACCTTAAGGAGTTCTAGCATCTCCTTAAGGGAGACATCATGGTGATAGTTGATCACTTGGCTTTTGGTAGGGACCTGATTAAGATCAATTGCTTCTTCCTTTTCCTACTCTTGAAGGGTGAAGCAGCTGAGAGGCTGAGAGTGTGAGTGACTACAGAGAGAGACTGAGAGTGTGACTACAGATCGATTGCACTCTTCAACTCCTTCTATTTGCTGGTAGTTAAGATTGTGATGCGTCGTTTGGGAAGGTGCTTGATTAGCTCATTAGACTTGTGTAGTTGGCTTTCATCTGGGGACGATCAATCACGGAGAGCTATTTGGTTGCCTCAGAGGTTCTTTCGGCATGGAAGTGTGATGGGACCAAGGCTTTTTGCTAGAAGATCAATTTCTCCAAGGCCTATGATAGCTTAGACTAGGGCTTTCTATGGCCCTTCCGCAGTTACGTGGCTTTCCACATGCCTGGATAAGATAGATGAAGGGTTGCGTAACCTTTAACTTCCTGCTGTGTTTTGATTAATGGCTGGTTGGATGAAGCCTGAGGAGAGGGGTGTGATAAGGATGTCCTTTAGCTTCTATGCCTTTTGTCCTTGCTGTAGATAGATTCGCATTATGCCCTTTGTGACATTGGCCTCTTGGGGGGCTTTGGCTCTAGTAGGGGGAACTATCATTCCTCTCCTCCAGTATGTGGATGACACCATCTTCTTTATTGAGGACTTCGTGTCTGAAGCCAGAGGAGTGAGACTTCTTCTTGAGGCCTTTGGGGAGGCTACGGGTTTGAAGGTAAAACCTACACAAGTCAGGTTTCCTTCCTTTTGGGATGTCTGCTGAATCAACTTTGTAGTGTGGTGATATCTTGGGGACTGACTAGCTACAATGTTCAATCAAGTATCTGGGTTTTCCATTGTCACTTGGATGGGTCATTGCTAGAGATTGGACTCTAATTGTTGAAAGACTGGAGCAACAACTACAAGGCTGAGCGGTTAGACTTCTCTCCAGCGGAGGATGCCTAGTGTTATTGTCCTTTGTTTTGTTTACTTTGCCACTGTATTATCTTTCAGTCTTTGAGATACCAACGACGGTTTTGAGGAGGATTAATGTGACATGGAGGATATTCTTGTGGTCTTCCTCCTCGGGAGATAGCTACATCCCTCTTGTGGCTTGGGAAGAGGTGTGCACACTCGATGAGATGGACGGGTTGGCGGTTTTAGACTTGTGACTAATGAATGATGCTCTTTTCACAAAATGGATCCTTTAGCTTATGGGACGTTAATAGCCATTTTGGATGCTAATCCTTTCTGAGTCCTATGGGGATCCCATTGATTGGGACGAAACGAGGAGCTCCACCAGAGGCACTTTGTTCTTCTATTAGAGCCTGCAGAGGACGTTATGGTGGGTTCAACCTAATTGTAGGGTAGTTCTTGGAGATGGCTCCCACTTTAGATTTTAGCGCCATGCGTGGTCCCTGGTGGGGGTTCTTTTTGAGTCCTACCCCAGACTTGTAGCACTTTCTACGTCCCCTTTGACCTTTGTGGTGAATTGTTTCTCGAGTGACTCATGGTCACCCTCGGCCCTCGCTGCCTGATTCACATTCGGAGACTCGACTAGAAGACCTTACCATGCTGCTTTAGACTCTTCATCTCAGCATAGGACGTTATGGTTGGGTGTGGAAATCTGGCTCTTTTTAAGTAAGGAAGGTATACTTACGCTTCTTGGAGGAGACTCAAGAGCATGATCAAGATCTTACTTCTGACTTAAGAAAGATCTAGAGAATGGTCTACCTTTGAAGGTGCCTTGTTACTTGCTCTTATAGGTGTCACTGGACTCCAGGCTCTGATGACTCCTACATCTTTTGTGGTGGCGGGTCGGAAGACACTGATCACCTTTTCTTTACATGCTCCTTTGTAAGAGGGGTTTGGTCAACCTTCAACCTTGCTCCCATCTAGTTTGACTCCAAACACTCCTTTTGGCAGAGCTTGTATTCCTTGCCTATCGATTCGGGGACTATTGGGAGGGTTTTGGTGCCTTTGGATGGAGTACAATGGCACTGTGTTTAGAGGGGAACATTTCTCTATTGATGGCGTTAGTCACTTATACTCTTACTTCTGTAATACCTGAAGCTTTTAATCTCCCCTATTAATGAATCTTGGATCCTTTTCAAAAAAAAAAAAAAGATATTTGCATTCCATTGAAATTAAGATGCTAGGAAAGGAATTTGGGTGCATAAAGGCAATTTAGATTAGGCCTAAAACTATAGGCCTTGATTTGATTCGATGCCTTTTCTGTGGAATTGGATCCTAGTGCTTGGTTTAGTAGGGTAATGTGATCTAAAGCAAATTATCTCATAGATGTTTTAAAAAGGTTACTTGTGAAAGTTTTGATTAGTTTTGATACAATACAAGCACCATGGTGGATCACTTCATTCCATTGGGCTTGGAATACAAGGAAAAGGAATCATATTACATTAGGGCAATTTCAATGAGGCCTAAAACTATGTCTCGATTGGATTGATGCATCATGACTTGATTCCATCAATTCTTTTCTTTTGTGTTTTTTTTTTCTTGCGGTATTGAATCCTAGTGCTTCTTTTGATGTGGCCTATCGTTTTGCTTTGTAGTATAATGTGTTCTAAATTACATTTTTTCACTAGTGCTTTAACTTGATTACTTGGAAAATTTTCAATTCATTTTGTTATGTCGATGAGTTCCATGATCATTTGCATTCTGATGTGATTTGAACACATTGACCATGGAATTTAGTTGCACCAAAACAATTAAATGAGTCCTAAGCTCTTTTTTTCATTTCTCATGAACTTTTTCAAAAGTTGTGCTGAGGGCTGTGAGGGGTTTTTTATCCCCTTTTTTATTCTTCTTGTATATTTGGGATGTGATTATCCATGGTCTTTTAAAGTAAATCATACTAGATTTATATGGGAAATTTATTAGGAAAGCTAGCTGATGGTATCAAGGCATATAGAATATGCGATGGGATTTTTCTTATTGAAATGACTTGTCACTTCCAGTGTCTTTTTCCTTATGTTGGAGAATTCTTGAACTTGATTTTTGTTAGAATGAGAATGAATAAAAAGGGGAGTCTCAAATCCCGCTTTACATAGAGAAGATTACAAAAGCAATCATAATCCTACTAATTTAAATTAGAAACAAACTTAATTACATCGATCCTAATCAAATCAAATCCTTATAAAAATAGAAAGAGATAAGATAACTTTTACCTATGTAATTAATCCTAAAATACTCTAGTTGATACCCTTGGTTTTGATGATAAAAAAATTAATATATACATGCAAATTATTTAGCTAATGGTTTTGGAGATTGAAAGCTTATACATGCAAAGACATGAATAAAATATTGCATGAACAATGGAATGATAAAATCAAGGAGACTTTACTCTGGTTAATACCTTTGGTTTTGATGATAAAAAAATTAATATATACATGCAAATTATTTAGCTAATGGTTTTTGGAGATTGAAAGCTTATACATGCAAAGACATAAATAAAATATTGCATGAAGAATGGAATGACAAAATCAAGGAGACTTTACTCTGATTGATACCTTTGGTTTTGATGATAAAAAAATTAATATATACATGCAAATTATTTAGCTAATGGTTTTGGAGATTGAAAGCTTATACATGCAAAGACATGAATAAAATATTGCATGAAGAATGGAATGATAAAATCAAGGAGACTTGAAGAATCAAAGAAGATGAAGACTTCCAACAGTATTCCTTGATGGCTTATGTATTTTTGAGTTCTTTTTAAAATTTTATAAGGAACCTCTTAAATCTAAAATCGACATTAAATTGGTTTGAAAACATCGGCTTTAATTTGTGGGATATCATATGCGTAAATTAGTGATTAATCAAATACTTTTTTAATTGATTAATTGATTAATTGATGTGCTTAAGCAACTTTCATTTACATGTAAATTGATTGACTAAAATAATAGATTGATCGATCAAAATGTTGAATGATTGGCCAAAATGGTGTTTTCATCAATTAAAATGCGAAGTTCTTTAAAGGTTTAAAAGCGATCCATTTTGATCAATCAAGTATTTTGACCAATTATTTTATAAAAAATCTCATTTGATTAACTTTGCTTGATTGACCAAAATAAATATTGATCAATCAACTTTTCAAAAAAATATTACAACAACCAAGTTTTTTCTCACATTAAGTAGGATTAGCTATATGGATTCTTTGTCTCCACACAGATCGATTTTCAGTCATTTGAGAACTTACATTAAAGTAATTGAAGTCATGCTTAATAGTTTCTTTCCAACACTTGTTTGGTCTTCCTCGCCCCCTCTTAGTGGGTTCAGCCTCCAATTTATTGCATCTCCTAACTGGAGCATCTAGTTGCCTTCTTTGTAAATGTCCAAATCACCTTAAATGTGCCTCTCTCATTTTATCCTCTATTGGTGTCACCCTAATCTTTTTCTTTTCTAATAATCTCATTTGAAATGCGTTCTTTTCTTGTATGACCACACATCCATCTTAACATCTTCATTTCTACCACAAACATTTTCTGTACATGCCTATAGTTGATAGCTCAACATTCAGAACCGTACAAAATGGTTGGTCTTACTGCAGCTCAATAGTATTTTCCTTTGACTTTTAAAGGAACTCTCTTATCACAGAAAACACCAGATGTATCCCTTCATTTCAACCACCCTGTATTAATTCTATGTGTAACATCTCCATCAATTCTACCATCTTATTGGAAAATTGATCTTAAGTGCTTAAAAACATTTTTCATTGGAATGCACTATTCAATTTTTACATCAATCCCTTCGTTGTTCCCTCTACTACTAAACTTGCATTCTATATACTCAATCTTCGTCTTACTTATGCGTAATCCTTTATCTTCCAGGGCTTCTCTCCAAAGCTCAAGTTTTCTATTTACTCAATCTCTTGCTTATCAACAAACACAATGTCATTAGCAAAAAGCATACACCATGGCAGCTCAGCTTGGATATGCTTCGTCAACTCATCCATCACCAAGGTAAAAGGATAAGGGCTTAAAGTTGATCATTGATGCAGACCAATGGTGATATCAAAGTAGTATGTCAAATCATCCTTAGTCTTTACATAAGGTGCTATTTTATAGTATATATCTTTTATGAGGTTGCTATATAAAACTGACACTTGTCTCTTCTAAAAAATTCTCACAAGATATCTCTTGGGACAGACGCATAGGCCTTCTCCAAATCGATGAAAATCATATGTAAATCTTTCTTGTTGACTTTGTATGTCTCTCTCATACATCTCAAGAGATGTATTGCTTCAATAGTAGACCGGTCTGGCATAAAGTCAAACTGATTTTCAATTACCACAGAGACTTGCCTTACCATTCTTTCAATTATTCTCTCCCAAAGTTTCATCGTATGACTCATCAACATAATATCGCTATAGTTAGAACAATCTTGTATGTCACCCTTGTTCTTGTATGAAGGTACCACAAAACTTTTCCTCCTTTCCTCTGGCATCTTCTTGCCTCTCAAAATAGTATTAAATAAATTTGTGAGCTAAGTTATATCCCGTTCTCCCATCATTCTCCAAACGTCTATACGAATATCATCAGACTCGACAACCCTCCCACTTTTTATCATCTTCAAAGCCTCTTCTACTTCTTTCTTTTGTAACTTTCGATAACTTGTTCTATTCACATAATCTTCTGAGTTTGCTAACTCCACTAATATCTTATTCTTTTGTTTTTCATTAAAAAGCTTATGAAAATATATTTTCTATCTTCTCTTTATATCCTCACTAACTATAAGCACCTTCCCTTCTTCATCCTTGATGCATCTTACATGCGTAAAGTCCTTTGCTTTCCGCTCTCTTACTTTAGCTAACTTGAAGATATCTTTTTAACCTTTTTTAGAATCCAGTTTCTTATAAAAATATTCCAAAGCTTTTGCTTTTGCTTCACTAACTATTTTCTTTACTTCTTTCTTTGCTCTTTTGTAGTTTTCCATATTTTTATCGGTCTTATCTTGATATAAGGCTTTAAAGCATGCTCTTTTAATTTTAAGCTTTTCCTGCACTTTCTCACTCCACAATCAAGCCTCCTTTTGTCCTGGAACATCTCATTTAGATACGCCTAACACCTTCTTTGTCACTTTCTTAATACAGTGTCATTTCATTACATTTCATCAGCACTACCATTAAGATCCCAAGTCTTTTATTGCATTATCTTCTCTTTAAATTTCATTTGTTCTTTCTTAAGAATATACCATTTAATTCTCAAATTCTTAGACACTAATTTTCTCTTTTTTGCCTTCTTCAAATGAACATTCAACACCAAAAGACGATGTTGAGCAGTTAAGCTCTCCATTGGAAAAATCTTGCAAGCTTTACAAGATAAACGATCTCTTCTTCTCAAAGCAAAGTAATCAGCCTGCATTCTTGTTAAGCTACTTTTATAGGTGATCAAATGCTCTTCTCATTTTTTGAAGAAGGTATTTACTATGAAAAGATTATAAGCCATTGCAAAATCAAGGAAATTCTTCCCTTCATTTCTAACATCAAAATCATGATTTTTATGCACTCCTGTATATTCTAAAGCATATTTTCCCACATGCCATTTAAATCTTTACCCAAGAAAATCATCTCTCTATGGGATTTCTTGAATTATCATATCAAGTTCCCCTCAAAATTTGTTATTTATTCTTTTCTCCAGACCAACTTGAGGTGCATAAACTGAAATGACATTCAAGGTCTTTTCTTCTAAGATTAATTTTATCAAAATAATTCGATTACCTAATCTCTTAACCTCAACCACACATTCCTTCAAATCCTTATGAATTACAATGTCCAAGCCGTTTCTACCTTTGTTCCTTCCTGGATACCACGGTTTGAAACCTGTTCTCTTGATTTTCTTTGCTTTTTTTCCAACCTACTTAGTCTCTTGAAGGCAAAGAAATTAAATCATTCTCTTTATCATTGTATCCACAATCTCCATGAGCTTGCTGATCAAAGAATCAATATTCCAACTACCGAATCTCAACATCCTTTGCGACACACTTCGATGGTGAAGTGGTGGAACTAGCTTCTTTACTTGCATGCGTTCCTTATGCGAGAATCTTTGCTCATTTTGGACTTCATCCGGGCAGCGTGTAGTAGAACTAACTTTTTTACTCACATGGGTTTCTCATGTGAGAATCTTTACTTATTTTTCACCACATCCCAGGTGCTGATGCAGCATGTCGCAGGTAGGAAATGCCTCAACGAAATCTGAGTGTTTGTTAGAATTCATATTTAAAGATCCGATAAATTTTACGTGGCTGTCGACTACCTAACATAACCCTCCTTTACCCAGGTTTGGGATTGGCAATGAAAAGGTACATGAACCTCAACATAGGCAGAGTTTTTTTAAAATCAAAATATCTCAAATATATTGATTGACTAGTATGCATAGGAAATAAACTTACAATTTTTATGCATATTGATTGACCAACTATCATGATAAATCATTGTTTAATCGACTAAAATATTTTATGATTGATTAATTTTTTCAAATAATTTTTGAAAAATATTTTATACCCTATTTGATTGACCATTTTAAAATTGATCAACTAAATATATTCGTAATCAAATCTAACGTCATCATTTAATCGTTGTATGTTCTTAATAATTATCCTAAAATGATTTTAATCGATTCTTTATAAATAAACATAACTCTACTTCGTAAAAAAAAAGATAAATAATAAAAGCATTCTCTTGTAGTAAAAATGATCCAGGAACTATAGAAATGAGAGAAATTTCTTGATGTGCCCAACAGTGCTTTCACACTCCGTGTTCTTTATACACGAACACGTTAAACCCTTGTAGCAAGCTTCTAAACCTGGATTGATTTCATACTAATTTATTTGAGATTCCATAGGCGTAAGTTGTATTATATCATTTATACTTTCTTTTTTATATTTTTCATATTTTGTATTTAGCTTGGACGAATTGTTAATCATCGCAGTATTGAGTAGGGTTAAGGTGACTTGCACTTTACCTTGGTGGTTTTGCTAAGGTTGAGACAAGCCATTAATAGTCTCAAATAGTGGATTTGATAGGCGTAGATTGATTAGGGGAAATCCTAAGTTGGGAGGTTTATGTGATGATTTTTACTTAAAGGGATTTTTTACCATAAATTATTGTGTTTGTTGTGTGGTTGATTTTATTGTACCATATTCTTTTTTTTTTGTACATTCGATATCACACTTGATTTCTTATTTGTGGCCAACTAAGATCTGTGTAGGGCTCAACTACCATCAACACTTTCTAAATTCTCTAACACTCTTCCCAAGTTGGAGCGTACAATATCTAATTTGGAGGCACAACAAAACAAGAACTCTCCTTAATACAAGACAGTCAGAGGAGCAAGGAGCAATGCAGATTGTAGCAAAAGTGGTAGTCGCCATAGAGTACTAGTTGTTGCAGTAGAGTAGTAGCAGGACATAAAAATCATAGCAAAAGCAGCTATCACACAATTGTTGTAGTAGTAGTAGTTACGACACATACAATGCTGTAGCAGTAGTAGTGGCACATATAGGGAAATGTTCCCATGCATGTAGTGGCAGAGGTGGGAGAGCGTTGCTTAAAGTTTCCATCAGTCATCAATTTTAGTCGAGAAGTCAGATACTGGATTACAAGTTCCAACATCTTAGTCTAAAGAAGAAGTAGGGGCTGCAGCTATAGCAGCAGTAGAGGCCAAAGTCTTGGCCTCAGTAGTAGTAGAAGTTGATCCTGAAGTTGACATCTTGATCTGTGAAGTTGGTTACGCAATCTTGCATGAGGAGGTGCATAGATGCACGTGTGATGTGTGCATTCACAACAGAAGGCACACGGATGCATGTAGAGGTAGAGCAGATCATGCGCTGGTGCGTGTGGAGGGCAATGGCACTCATTGTGTGCATGGACAATAGCATGCACTGGTGTGCGTAGAGGCAATGCAACGCATGTGTGGATCGTGTGCAAGAAGAGAGGGTAGTAGCGCACTATTGTGCATGGGGAAGGTTCATCGCATGCAAGTGTGTGCGTGGATTATGCATGTGTGGCTTGCACGTACACCAGAGAACTTGTGTGTATTGCAGGCACGAAGAAGAGGTGCAACGATGGCACACCACCAGAGAACACACGAAGGAGAGAAAGGGTTGGTGGTCTAGGGAATTTCCTAAGATCATTCTTGCTCTAATACCATATTGTAGAATTCTTGAATTAGATTTTTGTTAGAATGACAATGAATAAAAAGAGGACTCTAACCCCTCTTTATATGGAGAGCGGATTGCCAAGGCAATCTTAATTTGAATCTTACTAATTGAATTTGGAAATAAACTTAATGATATTAATCTTAAGTAAATCAAATTCCTCAAAAAAAAGAAAGAGGTAAAACAACTTTTACTTATTTAACTAATCATAAAATACCTCGTGGGGGGGGGGGGGGGGGGGGGGGGGGTGGGGCAGATGTTGGAAGTGGACAGGGTAGATGCTGTAGGATTGGGTGGATCGGAGGGCGACGCTAGGAGGGGGTTGCCCGGTAGGCTTGTGGAAGTGGAGGTGGGGGAGGTGGACAGGGTGGTTGCGGAGGTGGGGTTCAGGTGTACGATGCAAGGGGGAGTCTCCCGAAGTTCTCCATGACTAAGGTCCTTTCGTGGAATGTGAGGGGATTAAATGACCCCTCGAGGCGGGCAGCTTTGCGTGGGTATATTCAGAGGTGGGGTCCTGAGGTGGTGTTTCTCTAGGAGACAAAATGGGGGAGCTGTGACAGGAGATTGTGGAAGGAGGTAGGGGGAGCGATTTTGGGGAATTCTTGGCCCTGGATGCGGTTGGAAGTGTGGGTGGAATTGTTGTTGGGTAGAAGGATGATGCTTTCTCTTTGCTGGACTCGATGGTCGGGTCTCATGTTGTTACTGTTAGGTTGCAGAGACGCTGTGACAATCTTTGCATGCTCTTCTCGGTTTACGGTTCGACGGAGGGTAGGAGGCACACCCTGTGGGAGGATTTAGGTCAGGTCGCGGTAGCGTATCAAGGGATACCGTGGTTGATTGGAGGTGATTTTAATGTCACTTTGATGGTGGAGGATAGACCTGACGGCCATGGGGGGTGGACCAAGGTTCTGAGGTTTTTGCGGGATTTGTTGCGGAGCATGGGTTGGTTGACTTGCCACCCTCTTCCCGTCACTACACCTGGAGGAGCTTTGGAGGACAGCGGTCCCGGATTGATAGATTTTTCGCCTTGACGATGATGGCAGAGTCGTTCCCTATGGTGGAGGTTAGACCCATGGAGCGGCCGTTCTCGGATCACACCCCCTTGTTGTGGGTGACGAATGAGGGTTGGAGACATGGAACGTATTTTAAGTTCGACAGGGCTTGACTCCTTAAAGAGGGGTTCAGGGGGCTGGTAGAGGAGCGGTGGAGGTCGGTTCACGCGGATGGCTCGGCAGCTGTCTGACTGGAAGCTAAACTGCGAGACTTGAGGTCCTTCCTCAAGGTACATAAGAAGCAAATTAAGGAGGAATGTGGGAAGAGGAAAGATGAAGCTCTCAGTGAGATTGCACGGCTGGACTTGGTTGAGGATGTTGGTCTCCTTTATGATGTTGACAGGGTGAACAGAGCGAAGCAATTACAGGTGATACAAGAGGAAAATCGGAAGGTGGAGATGGAATGGAAGGTGAGATCTAGGTAGAGGTGGCTTAAGGAAAGCGATTCTAATACTTGGTTTTTTCATATGGCTGCATCAGGAAGGAGGAGGAACTTGATCGATAGGCTGATGGTGGAAAGGGAGGAGTTTGTGGGAAGAGAGGCGGTGGGTGGGGCGGCTGTGAGGTACTTTAGAGAGTTTATCTGGAGAAGACATGGGGGAAGGTGGAGGTGGTTGGGATCCGAGGAGCCATGGATCAGGGATGCAGAAGCCGACTTCTTGACGGATCTGTTTGAGGAAGATGAGATTCACAAGGCAATCTGGGGGCTGAATGCTGATGGATGTCCAGGTTCGGATGGTTTTCCAGTTGCCTTTTATAAGGAGTTTTGGTCGGTGGTGAAGGAGGATGTGATGTAGGTCTTGCAGGGGTTCAGAGATGGAAATTTGGGCTTCAACAGATTGAACAAGTTCTACATGTTCCTGTTGCCGAAGGAGGGTCCTGAGGAGATTCAGGAGTACAGACCGATAACCCTCTCGAATGCTATCTACCTGATTGTGGCTAAGCTCTTGGCGAATAGGCTGAGGAGGACCTTGGCTAGGATTGTGGATCCAGTGCAGACGACTTTTATCCCTGGTAGAAATATTTTGGAGGTGTACGTAATGGCCTCGGAGATCCTGTCGTTTTGGAAGAGGAGTAGGAGGAAGGCCTTCATGTGGAAAGTCGATTTCAGTAAGGCTTATCACTCAGTGCAGTGGTCTTTCCTTTGGGCATCCTTGATGAAGAGGGGTTTTCCACCTGTGTGGATCGATTGGATGAAGAGGTGTCACCACGACGTCGTTCTCGGTCCTTATCAATGGAAATCTGGCAAGGGGCTGGATTCAGCCGAGAAGGGGGGTGAGGCAGGGGTGTTCTTTGGCTCCGATGCTCTTTGTTATTGTAGCAGATGCACTTGCAAGGGCGGCTAAGAGATCGTGTGAGAGGAACTTGGTGATGGGTTTCTCTTTGGGAGATGGGATGAGTGTCCCGTTACTGCAGTATGCGGATGATACGATTTTTTCATAGAAGGCAGCGAAGCGGAAGTCAGGAGGATGCGGATCTTACTTTTCTTGTTTGGTGAAGCTTCAGGTCTGCAAATTAACCTGTCAAAATCAGAATTTGTCGCATTTAATTTGACAGAGGCGGAGACGAGGGGGTGTAGCTTGGGTCTTGGCACAGAGTAGGTGAAGCTACTGATCCGATACTTGGGTTTGAAATTGATGGATGGTAGGATTCTGGTAAAGGACTGGGCTCCCCTGGTGGAGAGGCTGGAGGGGAGGTTGGCGGGGTGGGCGTCCAGGCTTTTGTCGAGGGGTGGAACGCTAGTCTTGCTCAAGGCGGTTCTGGCGGCGATGCCGTCGTATTTCACCTCTGTCATGAAGTTGCCCCGGCAGGTTGTCTTGAGGATTGAGAGGCTTATGAGGAATTTTTCTGGTCCAATCAGGGGTCGAATGGACTTGGTGCTAGGTTGGTGGCGTGGATGAGGTTTGTAGACCGGTGGAGGAGGGGGGGCTTGCGGTGAGGGACCTGGGGAGGTCTAATGACAGCCTGTTAGTGAAGTGGGTTGGGAGCCTCTTGGAGTGTAGGGAGGATTTGGTGGGCAGGGTTTTCAGGACGGCTTATGGTGGCTCGCCACGTTGGGATCTCCTGATATCTCTGCCGAGGGATGCTTCTCATTTCTTGAAAGGTTTGTTGGTGGTGGCTCCTAAGGTGCAGAATTGTTTTGTACCGGTGGTAGGGACGGGGGAGATCTTCAGGTTTTGGCAGGATGATTGGACGGGGCAAGGTGCGCTCGCTATAAGATTTTCGAGACTTTTTGCTATGTCTCGGAGTAAAGAGGTGGCAGTGGCCGAAGTTTGGGAAGGTGGGTGGTGCCCATCCTTTGCAGGGAATCTTTCAGATGTGAGAACTCACGATTTCTAGAGACTGCTTGAAGAATTAGGTCTACAGCCGGCTTCCGGAAATAATATATTTGGATGGGATGAAGGTGAGTTCTCGGTGGGGGCTGCGTACAGGAGATTGTCCGACGGAGACTCCACAGGTGACTTGGATCTGGTGAGAGATTACAGATAGGTTTGGAAGGCTGCGTGTCCATTAAAGGTCAAGATTTTTGTTTGGTTGCTTAGGAGGAGACTTGTGACTAAGGTTTGGAGGGCGAGATGAGCTCCTGGGGAGAGTAAGGTTTGCCCGTTGTGCGGAGGTGAGGATAAAGAGGTTGACCACCTTTTCTTCACCTGCTCGTTTTCGTACAGATCTGGAGCCGTGTGGGAGCGGGGTGGTGGAACTATCGGACTTTTGATAGGTTTTGGTGCAGCTTCAGAGGTGGAGGGGGTAATGCTGGGCAGAATGTCTTTCATACGAAGAAGGAGAGGGCCAGACCATTGGCGGTCCTATGGGGCATCTGGTTGGGTAGGAATGTTGTGGTCTTCAGAGGCCAAAGGCCTTATGTAGAGAATTTTGTGGAGTCTGTTACTATTTTGTTTAATCTTTGGAGTGAGTCCTTGTGAGTGAGGGGCCTTGATGTTTGCCCTTTATATTGGTGGTGGCCGTTGATTCTCTCTTTAATATATTCGGGTAGTTATCATCTTGGATAACTATCATTTCCTTTTCCAAAAAAAAAAAAATCATAAAATATTTTTTTTCTAAATTCTCTGGCACTATGAATTAGTTTAGTTTTTTCTTGCTCAAGGCTTTTTTATGATGTAAATAGGTTTCTGGGGATCATGGGGCTCAGCAAGACCGAGATCAACTTGATGAGATTACTTGCATGTGCTCCCAAGCAGCAAAACCAGGCAAAACTTATACATGTGAGCCTCTTTTTAATGGAATATACTTATGAATTGGTGAAAAATAAAAATCTGACTAAGCATTTATTTGGACCTAGAAATGGTTAAAATAGTTTCGATTGGAGTCAAAGAATTTATATAGCTGACCTCACTAAGTGTAGGAAAAGACTTTGTTCTTATTGTTGTAAGCATCTTTTAATACAGGGTGCTCACCTCATTATCATGCTTCATTGCATACAAACATCTGTGTCCAAGAACCATCACTTTAACAAATTTAGAGGAGTTTATTGAAAAGAACCCTAGAGTTTGAGGACAACTCTCAAATCTAGTTGCTCATGTTTATCTTTTTTTTTTACCCATTTAAAATGAAAAGACAATATTTTAAATATGCTCTTCATGTACCTTGAGGCACCAAAGTTATTGTTGTGTCTCTACAATATATGAAGATGACATTGACATTTGTGGACTTGTTTAGAGGGGGCAACCCCGGACGTGAACTGTGCATTTTTATGTTTGCCGTTTTTTTGCAATCTCTTTCTAATATGTTCTAGCAGCAATGTGATAATTGTTACTTGAGAATCCAATTGCATTCTGATATTTTTTCTTATTAATTTCCAGTATGTTTCCACTTTACGAGAACAGCTCGAACAACTTGGAACAGAAGCTTCATCAGGCGTGACAAGGTTTGCCTGATAGATTATAGCTACTTGTGATATTCACACGTCTTCAGATATATTCTTTTTCAGTAAGGTTGACCTGAATGGTCATTTCTTCTTTGCATGATATCACAAAGTATACTTGGGATGGTCCCTTTGCTTTAAAGGGGCATGCCTTTAGTGAGCAAAGTGATTGGATTCATTTGGGGATGCTGGGATCTGCAGGCTGATCAGATGTTTAAGTTGGCTTTATTGTTAAGATGATAGCTTAGCTGGATTTTGAAATTTGATTGTTTCTGGATTTATCTTAACTAAATAGGCTCAGGCTGTATTTTTTTAGATAATCTTGAGCTATATCAAGGATACAAAATGGAATTAAGATATTGAATCGGGCACATACAGTATGGCTTTATTTATTTTTTGGAAAAAGGTATGATGAGGATAAGATGGCTAGTTATGCTATGTTTCATTTTGATATAGCATGCATTATTGTTCAACCAACTTTGTCCCCACTACATGCCTCCTAGGAGGCTTTGGTATGACATTAACCTATTTGGAGCATGTTCCTTTGTCATGTCTTCCTTGTATATGTAGTTTTTTCGTATCTTCTCAGTGTTGTTTAAGTATCTTTTTCAAGATAGAACCCTGACAGTGGTATCACTATTGTAAAGTTTCACCATTTATATGTCCCTCCGTTGTCCTTGAACTTCATTGACAACTATATTCAGCCACCATGCACATTGGTTATGCCCAAATGTAGTGCCAGCTTAGTATGCTCTGCTTGTCTCTCCAGTTTGTTGTTTCACACCTTTACCTGGGGGCTGGGGTTAGCTCCTTGAAGTTGTTGGTTTGCAAATGAATGGTTGCTGAAAAAAGCCATCATGTGCATTCTTGTAAACACATCTCAGATTTGAATGAATGCCCTTGAATGAATAGGACTTGATGAACTGCTCTAGCCTTGTCTTGTCCTTTATTTATTTGCTTTGAGACAGTCTCTGTCCATTTTCCATCTACATCGTCTTGGACAAGCTATGATGCCTCTCTTTTCCCTTGACTACACAAAAATAAATAAAGCAAAGAGGGAAGCATGATGAAAGAAAAATAGTCAAGGATTAAGAAAAACAATGACTTTGTTCTTTTTTCTGAATAGAGATATGATGGCTATCAAAGGTCGAAAGCTATGTGCTTCATTACTACCAAAAAGCAAACATCTTCGTTACAACTATTTTAGGATTGATGGGTGCCTCAACAATGGTGTGGTTGTGAGGTTAGTGAGTCAACAATGAAGATGAAGGTCGGAAGGAAGGTCGTGAGGAATCTGAGGATGTAAGAGATTGGGAGGGGCATAATGTTAGGAGGGAGGGCCTTGGAAAACTCTAAGATGATTTACTAATAGGCAATTTATATGTAACACATTATTTAGTAGAGCATGTTTGGAGATATCTTGCGGGGTTGTTATGGCTCCTTCTTGTCATGGGGACCTCTCGAGTCTCCACAGTTAGGAGCTTTACACTTCTTGATAGGTTTGGCAATGGTAGCTCTGAAGGTGCGTGCCTTCTTCTCTCCCTATGTTGGAGAAGGGGACATTTTCAGATTTTGATTGGATGATTGGTGAGACAAAGTGAGTAACCTCCGCGACAGATACCCTCGCCTTTTCTTGAGAGCTGTGGATCGGGAAGCAACTGTGGGGAGTCATTGGGATGGGGCATGGTGCCCTACTTTTCAGGGGGTGTTGTCAGATTAGAGGTGCGTAGAATTCGAATAGTTGATGGGTGCATTGGTGGGTTGGGAGCCGGAAGGAGGGTGAGACGCTTACTACTGGGACGAAGGGGAGTTTACGGTGACAAAGGCATTTCGTAGATTGTGTACTGTGCCACAGACGTTGGCTGTGGATTTGATGAGGGATTGTAGGTTGCTCTGGTCGGTTGAGTGCCTGTTGAAGGTTAGAATCTTTGCATGCTGTTGAGGAGAGGAAGATTAGTGACCAAGACCTGGAGGGTGAGATGGGCTATGACAGATGACCTAGGTTGCCCTTTCTGCAATAGGGCAAATGAGGATGTGCAATATTTGTTCTTTTCGTGTACCTTTGTTGCATAGGTTTGGGAGATGGGATTTGATTAGATTGCCATCGGAAGCATGGATGATTTTTGGTCTTCTTTCCGAATTGGGAGTACTCATGGTAGGGGGAACACTTTCAGATCTAAGAAAGAGAGGGCGAGGGTGTTGGCGGTCCTATGTGGTGTGTGGCTGGGGAGGAGTGGAGTCGTGTTTAGGGGCGAGACGCCCTATGTTGAAAATATGGATTGATATATTGTTGATATATTGGTATTGTTGGGTCAGCACATATCGATATCACCCTTAGTATCTTTTTTCCCTGATATTGGCGATATATCGTCGATATCGTTGATATATCAAAGATATATTGCCGATATCATGGACTTTTGTTGAACTTTAGAGCTGTACATGCTAATGTTCTTGCTCCATTGTAGCCCATCAAATATGTCAACTTTAGAGCTGTACATCCTCTGTCGACGATTCAATCATTGTATTTGGTTTTACTTATTGAAAAATAGGAAGAAGATTATAAAACGTGAGTGAGAAATATATTAGCATCTTCAAACCTCTATAAAAAGATGCATAAAATGCAAGAGCTAGATGACTGGGAGCCAGAGGAAGGCAGGGACCGTTTCTCATGGGAAGAGGGAGAGTTCTCTATGGTGAAGGTCTTTCTCAGGCTGGATTACGCTGTGGTTAACACAGATATTGACTTCTTGAGGGACTGCCAATTGATATGGGCAGTGGAGTGCCTGTTGAAGGTGAAGATCTTTACCTGGCTGGTGAGGAGGGGGAGGATTATGATGAAGTGGTGGAGGGCAAGATGGACCCAGACGAATGATCTGAGTTGTCCCCTTTGTGGAGGAGTGGAGGAAGACATTCAACATCTTTTCTTTCAATGTCTATTTGTGAGGCAAGTGTGGCAGAGGTTGGGGATCGGCTGGATTGCCTATCGGGATATGGCTAGCTTCTGGTCCACCTTCCGCAAAGGAAATGCTTGAGATGAGATGATATCCTTTAGATCAAAGAAGGATAGAGGTAGGATCCTGGCAATCTTGTGGGGTACTTGGTTGGGAAGAAATGGTGTCTGTTTTAGGGGGGAGAGACCCTATGTAGAAAATTTTATTTCATCCATCACTTCTCAGGTGGAGTTTTGGAGATCATGTTTGTAATGCTTCTTTAACTTTTTTAATATGAATTAATTATGGGTGGATATCGATTGGATAACCACCCTTTGATTTTTCAAAAGAAAGATGCATAAAATCAAGCACTTTGATAATCCATAGGGGTATTGAAAGAGCTATCTTGTCATCTTCTTTTGATTAAAGGATGTCATCCATGATGGTTCTTCTTTCTTTTCTCCACAACAACCTAGGGTTGATAGGTTCATTTGTTTCAAACTTTCAGCATGGTTTATCTAAGTACTTGCGCACTGGTGCTTTGTTGACTCCACAAATCTTATAGACTATGTATTATGCTACGATGGACACAATTTCTCTCTAGTTATTTGAGTGTTTATATTTATCCATTATATACGCTTGTGTTATCTAAACTATGTCTTCTTTCACCAAGTGCATCTTTGTTGGTAGGAGATGTGATTTCATATGTTGAGCTCATAATGAGAAGAGTAATAGGGTGATTCACGAAATGTGAGATAGATCAATGAGAAAGAGAAGAGTATTGGAATGGAGAACGTGCTGGGACTGATAAGAAAATTAGGGCTTAAGTTATTTGACCATTTATATTTATTCATTATATACTCCTGTGTAATCTAAATCGTATCTTTTATCACCAAGTGCATCTTTGATGATAGTATTTGTGATTTCATGTCTTGAGATCGTAATGAGAAGAGTAATAGGGTGATTCACGAAATCTGAGGCAGGTCAATGAGAAAAAGAAGAGTATTGGAATAGAGAATATGTTAAAATTTCACAAAAAATTAGTGCAACTAAGGCATGATTTCAATTGTTAACAATATGCATCGAAAATTATTATGAATATTTTTTAATTATGTTTTTTTCAATATATAACTTTGTCGATATATGACTAGTACATTTTTATTATATTTTTATTCAAAATTCATGATTTTCATCTTCTAGACATTTCTTCATGATGTATTAGTTATTAAAATGTTAATTTTTATAAAATTTGTGACATTTTGAGACTTTCTAATTGATTTTTCCAAAATTTATTTGTCGATAAGATATTGATATCAATATTTAAAACCTTGGTTAAAAATATTATTTGCTTCATTTCATCCTAGGTGGTGTTGTGGGAGTTGACCATGTAATTTTAATCCAGTCTATTTTTTGGAGTAATGAAATTGGGTGGTTATGGCATGAATAACCATCCTTTAGGTTTTTTTTTATTTTAAACACGTTATTTAAAAGAGTTCTGAATTGATATATTACAATAAAAAATGCTTCGTAGAAAGTGGATGTCCATATCCGCATCTATTAAAATTCGAAATTTGATATCCATATTATCCTAAAAAAATCCACTGGACTAGCAAAATTGATATCCGTATCTTTTTAAAATGGATGGTCACGGGCGGATTTGGATATAGTTGCATTCAATTGCATCCTTAGCTGTGTTTAGAAAGTGAAAAGCCTACGGTTCCCTTAAAATATTTTTCACCCAAGCCTTCTTTGAAGCGAAAATTCCTTTATTCCTCTGTAGCCATGTAGAACAAAAGTTGCACACACATGTATGGAAGGTAAGGTGTTTGCTTGTACACCATTCTGGAAACTTGTCCAAAAGTCCTCCAAAGAACATGTTGCAAATCCAGGCACTACTTCCTATCTGTTTTTAAGCTCCTTTGAAAGGTAGAGAGGCGGTTCTCGGGTTTGATGCGAGATTTTTTTGGGACTAACTTTGGCATGGTAGGGAAGGGCGTTAGGTTTGGTGGCTTGGGAGGAAGTTTGTAAGCCTTTCAAGGAGGGGGGGGGGGGGGGGGTCTGGGAATCTGAGATGTTGGCGCATTCAATGACAATGTCCTTTCCAAATGAAACAACATAATAATGCAGCATAGACATGACCTATTTAGAAGGTTGTTTGAAGCATGTTATGGACCTCTGCTAAACTGGGAGTTGTTGGAATCACCTACGGGGGGTGTCTCACTTTTTTAAGGGCCTAGCAGTGGTAGCACCCAAGATTAGATGCTTGTTTTCTCCCTTGGTGGGTATGGGAGATGTATTTCATTTTTGGAGAGATGATTGGATGGGAGATGGATTGCTTTGTGTGAAGTTCCCTAGACTCTGTGTTGGCCACAGACAAGGAGGTTACGATCAATGGTTGCTGAGATGGTTCTTGGTGCCGAACTTTTGTGGGGAATCTTTCTTTGGACGATTTTCAATGCAGATTGTGCATTAAAGATTAAGATTTTTACTTGGTTAATGTGAAAAGGGTAGCTTATGACAAGGTTATGGCAGGCTATATGGATGCCAGAGGTGGACAAGATGTGCTTGCTGTGCAAGTTGGGGGATGAGGATATTGATCAACTATTCTTTTCTTGCATGTTTTCTTCTTGTATTTGGTTGAAGATTGGTTTTGAGTGGATTGATCACTCAAATCAATTGCAGTTTTGGTGTTCCATCGGGCGTGGAAGATTGGATGCGGGGCACAATGTTTTTAGATCAAAAAAGGACAAGGCAAAGGTGTTGGGTGTACTTTGGGGAATCTAGTTGGGAAGGCATGCTGTCGTCTTCAAGGGACAGTAAATTGAGAATTTCGTTTTTATTATCTTATCACCTATTCATTTCTGGGAACCTTCCTTGTAACATTCTTGTAATTGTTGCCATTTTTGGCTTTTTAATGAATTAAACTTTGGGTGACTATTACATGAATAATCGCCCTTGCTTTTTTCAAAAAGATAAAAAAAATCTAGGCACTGCCATGCTGCCCACATATCCTCCACAAAATTGCAAGTAAAGGAAAAATGTGGCCCATATTCATTTGCTGAGGCATAAAAGGTATAATTTGTCTCTATGTTCTGTACCCACTACTTCCTTTTCATTTTCGTCACCAATCTTCCCTCCTTTAACAGGTACAGGAAAATTTTCACCTTCAAAGAAATCTTTTTTTTGAAAGGGAAAACGATGGCTATCCAGTAACCACCCACTTTAAATAAACCTTCCAAATAGGATTTCAGAGCATTAAGCAAACACTCAGACAAGAATCGACTTCCCTTACAACATTCTCCACCCAGGCACGTTCCCCTCAAAAAATAGTAGCACTACATTGAAGCCATAACGTCCACAAAGCAACAACTTTAATCCATGTATCTGCATTCGTTTGTACAACATTCCTCATCGACAACCAGAAGTCTTTGACTGAAGAGCTGCTAACACCAAGCAGATTTAAACGCTACCACATCCGAAAAGCAAAACTGCACCCTTATAACAGATGCTGGGCATCCTCGTCCTCCTTACCACAAAGACTGTAAGCTTTCTTTGCATTAGCAATCCATAAACTCCTGCGAACTTCAGTGACAAGCCTCCCTTGATGCATCAACCATGAAAATAGCTTAACTTTCAATGGTATTTTAAATCTCCAAAGCATACGACAGTCCAAAACCAAGTCGTCATCTACCTTCGCATCATCAACATGCAATAGCCTGTAGACTTTCTTCACAGAAAGGGAACATTCCACTTCAAAGAGTCTGATGAGGCCCCACTTGTCCGGAAATTAGGCAATAGCATAAGCATGAGCTGAAGGTCTTGGACCCTGGCTTTTAAAAACCCACCAATGAAGATGGGAACCTATGGGAGGGAAACTTCATCCCAGAAGTTTTATACAGGATGAAGTTTGTCAACATTCAAAGCATAAAGCCTGGGCATTCGATTGGCAAAAGCCCCTTCCTCTATCCAATCATCTTCCCAAAAATGAAAAGTCCTCCCATTCCTTAAAGTCAGGGCGAGGAAGGGCCGGAGCCTAGGCATGACAGAAACCAAGCTCCTTCAAAAGGCAGAGGCTCCACAGATCATCATGCTTGCATGTCTCAAATTTTGGGGACTGCCATATGAATCCACCAAAAAAGTCTATTCCACATATTATTACCATTCTGAAAGAGCTTGATTGTTCACTTAGATAGGAACACATCATTGAAGCTTGAGAGATTGATAACCCCCAGACCACCCTTCTCCTTAAATCTACAAACCTTAGCCCTGGGAACCACCTATAGAAATCTTCCCACATGATTTGCCTGCTTCCAGAAAAACTTCTTCCTCATGACATCCAGCTTATGCAAAGTCTTCTTTGGAGTAAAAAATTAGAATGGTTGAAAGGTCCATCTTCAGTAGGATCAACCTTCCCCCCCTAGACAAAAGCTTTCCACACTAGGCACTCAGCCTTTTCTCCATCCTCTCAACTAGCAGAGACCAATTAGCATCTAGCGACTTCTTCCCTTTTAAAGGGAGACCTAAATAGGTAAACAGTGGACTCACTTTTATACTTAGATGGTGAGAGCAGGTCACTCTTTCCAAAAGGAATGGACACAAACTTTGCACGATTAATTGTCAAATAAGAGATTTTGCTAAAGATATTGACGAACTTGCGACATTCTCTACCTCACTAGGACCCCCTTTTATGAAAAATAAGGTATCATCCGCATATTGTAGTTTGGTGTCAGTATAGTACCACTACCTTGGAGAGAGAATCTGGAGAGAAGGTTCCATGTATAGGCCTTAAAAGACGAGGTTGCTAGAGTATCCACAACAATTATGAACAGGAGGGGCGTTAAAGGGCAACCATGTGCTGAGGTTGCGTCAAAGAGCTTGAAGGTCGACCATTTATTAAGATCAAGAAAGACAGTGATACTGCACCTCTTTATCCATGTAATCCAAGTGTTCGGGAATTCCGTACGCCTTAACCAATGGTAGGACCAGGAGACTAAATCATACACCTTGGAGAAATATACATTCCATAAGAAGCCCTTCCTCCCAAATCTTCTCCAAGATGCCACCATTTCTTCAAAATAAAGGACTCTTGCAAGTAGTGCCCTTGAATAAAGGTAGATTTAGTTGGATTACTAAGAGTGGGGAGCAAGGGATGCATCCTATTGTCAAGAACCTTCGTAATATTGAAATAGGCCACGTTGGACAATGCAATTGGCCATTGGCCGATAATCACTGATTGATCGGGCTCCAAGATTCTTAGGTGGAAGGAAAAAGTAGAACCTGTTGAGCTGTTCTATACCCATATTCTCCATAAGGAATTCTCTGATCATAGCCATGAAGTCCCCTTTGTTGACCTCCTAGAACTCCCTATAGAATAGAAGTTGTAATCCATCTAGACCTAGGGAACCTTTTGCCTTTAGGCTCTTGATCGTTTGGAGGACCTCCTTTTCCGTGACATCACTAACTAACTTTACCTTCACATTATCCTCCAAAATAGGTAAGTTTGAAGTAGTGAGTCTCCACACTTCTGGGGGATGCCTCCTCGTAAACTCTTGGAACTGTCTTTGCACCACAGTTGATATGCTATTCCTATCTGTAACGATCACCTCCCCTACCTTAGTGATTTAAATGCCGACGGCAAGGGCATTTTTCGAAGTGGGTCGTGCTAACACAAAAAGAATGTCGATTCACAGGCGTGCCGCCGGCATGTCGACGATTTCGCTGGCATGCCGATTGGCACTGGGAGCGAGAGATTTGAATTTCAAAATGGGGGTGAGGGTGGGAGATCTGAAACTGATACATTTGAGTATTTCAACATTATTTTGAGTATTTATTTACACATACACACAAAAAAATGAGTATTTTAACATCATTTTGAGTATTTATGTTATTTTTTGTCAGCATGTTGTTGGCATGCTTATCGGCATGGCCATCGAAAAACGGGCATTTCCACGGCATGCCTTCGGCATGCCCACGACATGCACATTTAGAATTTTATTAGTACGACATCGAAATCGGCATTTCGAACCTTGCCCTACCTTGAGAGAGGCAATCAAGTTGGATTTCCTTGCAGTTGCATCCACATGGAAGAAACGGGTATTGGCATCACCCTCCTTTAGTTAAATTTGGTGGGACTTTTGCCTCCAGTCTGTCTCCCTCTTTAGGTCCTCTTGTTGAACAATCGCTTGCAACCTACGTCTCTTACACCGTTAAAGAAATCTTCATCCTCCAAATGGGAAAGAAATTTAATGCCACATCAAAACTACCAAGCCTAGCCCCTCCTCTAAGCAAGTGATAAGCTTTCTTAATCAGGAATGTGTCATGGCTCCATGCTAAAGAATCTGGAATCCCCTATGTAGAACAGTAACCCTCTTGGCCTTTTGGCTAAGATCACGTGTAAATGGACTTAACAATTACATCATAAAAATAGTAAAAAAGTTAAGAATTAAATTTCAATAGAAAAAAACAAAATAGGGAGGGTTGGTGAGGAAAGTGAGTGACTCGAGAGAGTGCGAGGGGAAGGAGACCTATTGGGGAGTTACTGATGGTGGGGATGGTGAGTGGTCTCTTGTGGTAGGCCAACATTGGATGGTGGGAGTGGCTAGTGCAATGGGTAGGAGATTGTTTGCTTTTGATGTCGGGGTCATGGACACTGTGTAAATGATTGTAGGGACTTGGAGATCTGCTTTAGATGTCGGGGGACTGGCCATTGGCAATGGTCGTGTACCCTTAACGTGAGGGGGTTGGCAAAGGTGGTTGATTGGTCATCCATGAGTGGGCATGATGTTGAAGGTGTGGTGCTTGTGATTTCTGCTCCTTGGTTGTCCTCGCAATAGGAGGGTTAGCGCTTCTTGGGTGCCTCTCTGGTGGGTGATGTGTTGGGCGGATCCTCAACACTTGCTTCTATTTGGAAGGCGTTGGACACGTTCTACACTATGTCCAAGGGGATGACCGTTGCTAAGGTTGATGAGAAGGTGTTGGTGCATGGTTGCTCTCGGAAGGATCGTGAGTTGCTTTGCTACCGCTCTTTGGTGATTAGGGATGCGGAGGTGCTGTGGCATGATCCTTCTGACTTTGATGGAACTTTGGCCGAACAACCACTGGCTGCAACATTGGTGTTGCGGTTGGTGGGTGTCCCATTGCTGGTTTGCACCTTGGAAATAAATGGTGGTCTCTCTCGTCTTGGGCCTTTCTGCGCTTGAAGTGTGCCTTCAAGGTTGGACTCGACGCGAGTGACCTGTAGTGGGTGTCAAGTTTTGTTGAGGTTTAAAGTCGAGCTATCATTCCATCGATGCTTCTTGTGGTAGGTGGTTCTTCTTTGATTGTGTGTGTGGAAGTGGTCAGTGGTGGGGGATCTTACAAGGAGGTTTCAGGAGCTGCTGGTTCGGAGGTGAAGGCAACGCCACCTGCTCATCTGCCGCTGAAGGTTGCGATGTTGGTCGTGAGGTGGATTCATGAGTTTGGATGATGAAGGGTCTCGTGATTGCTGGGAACCCTACTCTAATCGTGGGAGTTTAGGATCTCTAGTGCATGACTCGCGATAGGGACTCTGCTAATCTCTCTATGGCTTTAAATGGGGTGATGCATTTTCGCGTGAGTCCAGCTAGCGTTGAACTTGACACTTTGGGTGAGTCTCTTGGGTTCGGATCTGCATCTAGATTTAGGTGCTGTGTGTATACAGGTTGACCCTCGATTGATGGGCATGATTTCCCTTCTCTAGTTGGAAACTTTCTCGATCGCGAGTCGGGGGCTCTTGCTTTACCTCATCGTCGCTTTTAGCCGATGGAGCTGTGGATCTTGGGGGTGCTGATGATGGTCTTACGATTGATGGTTGTTGCTGGAAGGCGCAATAGTGGAGTTAGGTGGCGCAAGTTTTGCTGGAAGAGGTGATTGTAAATGGTGAATCATTTACTGAAATGCAATAGTAGACACACTTGTAGTGTATATAGTATAGTACTATCAAAAATACCAAAAAAAATTGAAAATTTTTGAAAATTTGAAAAAAAAATTACAAAGTCAAAAATACAAAAAATAATTAAACACAAAAATTCCAAAAATACAATAAGAGACCTTGTTAAGGGAGAACTCAACAAATAAATATTGAGGAGAGAAAAGATATGAAAACAATATAAGTGTTTAATTATGATCAAAATTAGAATAAGTATTTATGGATATTAAACCTTTGATGGTTAGACTTTCCGGGCCACTGTAGCTTGATCCGTTCAGTGTTTGACTTAATACACTTTAAGATTTGACAAGATAGACCAGGATCTCTCCTAACTTTAGGACGTATTCTTGTACCTGAGTCATCAGTACAGGATTCACTGGTTTGCTTTGGCTTAGGAGTCTAAGTAACCTTGGTTTTCACTACACAGTGTTGGGAAAGATCTTATGAATTTGAAATTCAACCCTAGTGTTCATTAGGGAAGGTGGAGTCCTTACCTGTGCGTATAGGTAGATTCTTTGTCCTAGTCTTTAGTCTTGTATCTAGAAGAAGCTCTTTCCACCAAAGAACTCACCCACAAAATAAGGTGTGCTCTACTAAATAAAGTTGTCGGAGACATACTGATAGTTATTAAAAAAAAAGAAAAGAAAAGTTTCAAAAAAAGAAATTCTTTGGAATAAGTCAAGTATGTTATTCAAGTCCTGTAAATATTGTTTTCCACCAAAAAGAAAGAAAAATATTTTTAGGGTGCAATACAAATACTCTGTTCCATTAAATATTCTTCGAGCCACAAATGCAATAAGAGTTGGGCTTGAGTTTTCATCAATTTTTTTTTTTGAGAGTCAATTCAAAAACATGAGTTGAAGTTAGGACCAACCTGTACTTAAAAAGAAGTGAAATCCTGTGATTGAGTTTTGAAATTCACTTGGTTAGTCCTGACTTATCACTAAGCACAAGCATAACCTCTTAGCATTCTGAGTCTCTGTAAAACCCCCTTAGTCCTGGAATTCGACTTAAGGTTTAAATATCAAGAGTCCTTGTTGGTCGAGAGATGGCCTATGTCATATCAGTTTTAAGTTCTGGTCAGTCTTCCTAAGTGACAGGTTCTCACAATGTCCAGATAAAAACACAATTGATTTATCAGAAAAATCTTTCAGCTTGAAGATAATCTCTAAACACTTTACTTTTTGAGAAAAAGAAAGGAAATGAAAATGGATATCTCATCACACTTACCTTGCTGATACTTAAATTGCTATGCACTTTAATGAGTCGTTTGTTAAGGGACTAGTAAAACCTAAGCATGGGGGTATGATGAGTTGTGACTCATCATATCTAAAATGCCCAAGATAAGTTAGAAACTAGGTTAAATACTATCAAATTAACACATAAAAAGGGTAAGTATGAGAAATAGAGAAAATGACCTAAAACATCAATTTTGTGCTAAAAATGCAAAGTTTGGTCAATTATTGAGATATTTTATTATTAAATACAAAATGGTGATCTAATTGCAAATTGAACACACAAATGAGTTTAAAATTCTAAATCAAAAGTAAAATTAACTTCTAATATGTTCAATTGAGCTTCAATAAAAATTTGGTTGCATTTGGACATCATTAGGACCTTGCAATTAGAGTTTCACATTTAGGTCCTTCACATATCAATATTCATGCATAGAAAACCTCCAAAGACCTATTTGTAACCTGCAGGGACCTATTTGAAAGTCTTTAAGGGCTACTCTGTAATCTTTTCATATCACTTATGGGCCTACTTGATATTTTTTCTACCCCTTCGCCTGAGGGCTATTGCTGCAAATTCACCATTAGACCTATGTGAATGGTGCACCTCTTGGTGCACTGTTCATCGCAAGAACATGGCCAATCAGGGCCGTCCATCTCATAGTCCTCTTAATCTGCGGCTCCATTGCAATCGAAGTTTCGCGCGACTTGTCGCGTGGCTTCACTCCCATCTCCAGATCCCATCCAACGACCCACCTTTGATTTAAATCCCCTCACGCTCCTCTCCTCTCATCTCACCGTGGGTGCCCTAATTGTTTATTTTCACTCTCGCGGTGAGTGGAATCAGTTTCAAGCTCTACTTAGGCACCTCACTAGCCTCGTGCGTAAGGCATCGACCTCCTCTCCTACTTCCTTGAGGTCGATCCCTTCGTCCTCTCCAGCTCCCTTAACCTCATCACTCGCCACATCAGTGATAGGGGTGTGGTTCTTCACTTGCAATTCATCCTCGTCAAGCTGGATCACATAACACCGGGAGACGACCCTGGGGCTTCACTAGAGAGCTCTTCTCTCGTTGGAGATCCCCTTCCATTCCTCCTTCCCCGCCAGCTCTGGATCCAAAGGTCTCATTCCTCTGATTAGATATGATTTACTGATTTTTAGATTAGTTGTAGTGATAGTTAAAGCAATTTAGGAATAGAAATTAGATGTAGGATTTTTTGATTTGATGTGTGATTGTAGTTTAGTTAGGACTAGATTAATGTAAAAATCACTTCCACCTCATTTGATCACTTCAGATTAGAGGAGATGATTTTATCTCACTTGCTGATTACTGATCTCCCTCTTCACATTTTCATTTCGCATTATGATTTCCCTCGATTTTTAATTCGCAATCCACCTACTCATTAGAGTCAAATATTCATCTCAATGCTTTCGAGCTTTGAGATGAAGATTTACGCTAAAAAATCACCTAAGGGTCTCTTCACTCATGTCATATCGTTCACAAAGACCCTTGATCTGATTTGAAAAGAATTGATTCGCTTGATCTGATTTCAATTTGGTTTTCAATGCAGGATCACAAGATTTTAATCAAATTAGATTTTAAAGGATTTTTGATCAAGTGGATTGATACATTTTTGTTTAATTTAGATCATGGCCATGAATCTGAGATGTCCCTAATGAAGTATTCTTCCTCAGATGAGCTATGTCTAAAATTGGAAATGAATTGGAGATTTTATGATCTTCAATGTGTAGGAGAGCCAGGGAGAATAACCTTGTTGATTTGAGGTTCTAACATGTATTTTTGAATGGAATTGTTGTTTGGGATTTTGATTTCAGGCTTAAGGGATTTTTAGTATTCCTTAATGTTTTAGACAATTGGGATTCAAGTTGGATTTATTGGACTGATTCTAACACTTCCTTCATGCTGTCTATAGCATTAGGAAGGTGTTAGATCAGTGGTTTTTCCTGATTTGAAGTGAATATCACTGCTGAGAATTTTTTGATGAGAAGTTTGACACCTTAATCTGATTTCAACGTGGTTTTCAGACCTTGATAGACTTTTAAAGTACTCTGTGTTACTTGTAGAATCCCAATTAATCAACACAGTAAAGTGTTGCATTGGCAGCTACATTTCATGGGTCTTTCAACCCTACATTCAGTGCAATTTGGACTTGATAATCTGCTTTGAACGTTTAGGATCTAAGATCAGATTTTTTCAAGTCTGATCTTCGGTGATCTTTGTACTGAAATTGATGTTCAGTGCTGCTGGAAATGGATACACTGCAGCAGCCCTTTGAAAATGTTTTAGGGCGTCTGGAATTTCTTTTGGAGGTTGATTTTGCTGCTGAGAGTGCTGCATTGATGCTGCAGTTGCTGCTGCTGTTGCAGCTGTCCACTGTTGGGCTGAAAATCATTAGGGCAGTAGGTGGATTTGGATTGTTTTAGATAGCTGTCGTGTTCTAATTGTTGTATGTTATATGTACAAGCTTTCATATACATTTAAATATCTTTTGATCCCATTTGTTAGCTTGTAACCCTATTTAATTATTCATTGTCAGCTAGTTATTGTGCCTAACTGTCCACATTGGGAAACTCAAGGAAAAAATGAATGAAAATCATGTTTATTGGTTGGAACATCTTTCTTAAACTGTATAGAGCACATTTGAACACTTTTATTGCCATTCCAGCCACTAGAACTCTTTTTAGGGCCTTAGGTTCCACTTTAACAGTGTTAGAAGGCCCTAAATTGTGTTAGCTTTATACATAAATAAAAATAATATAAAAAATTCAAAAAAATAAAATAAACCTTTCTTGGTCAAGATTAGGTATATTTCTAAGTGCATGTTAAGTTTCATGGTATTCTGAACCTCCGACTTGGTAGAATACACCAGTCGACGATTCAGTATACCTTAGAATTTAATAAAAGAATTAATCTACAAAAACAACAAAAATATTTCCATTTCTCTCATCTATCTCTTTCTCTCTCACCTCCTACCTCTATAAAACTCATAAAATCCATAAAAATCAGAAAAATTCCAAAAATATACAAAAACACTATGTATACTATGTAAATACATGTATATATAAGCTATATATTAAGCTATCTATGTAAATAATGTGAAATATGTACAAAATATGTATATATAACTTATACATGTACTGAATAGTATAAGTTAAGTATTTAAGATAAATTAATATGCACTATAGTCTATGTAAATTAATAGACTCATATAAATAGCATATTTATGAATGATACTGTACATACATATTTATGTATATATAATGTACATTATAATACCTATAACTTAATTTAACAATAAATAATTAATTTATTAAGTTAATAGCTAAGTTATTAAATTAAATTAAAATAAATTAGTAACTTAAGTTATTACTTTACTAACTTATATTGTATATGTGTACTATAGTATTTTAAATAATTTAAACTAATTTAATTATATTTATAAAGTATTATACTATTTATACCTAATTTATATGTATAATAGCCTGAAATCACATATTTAATTGTAAATAAATTAAAATAAAGTGTAAAATATAATAAAAATCTATAATAAATACTTTAATATGTATATTACTACTGTAATAAGTCAATTTGATCATTAATTAACTAATTTATACTGTAATTAAGAAATAAACTCAAATTTTAGTGTGTATAAATCACAATCTTTGGCTAATTTATTTATATAGTAAATGTAATCATTTTTGTAAATAAATTATATAATTAAGTAGAGCTATGTATGTACTCCATAATTTAATTTTAATTTATAATTAATTATGGCCCTTAAATCGAGAGTCAAAATCATGCAATTTAATCGCAACTGCGCTAGATTGGCAGCGCGGGAGCGGCGGCACAATGGTGCCACATTGTGCGCCACAAAGCATCCGATGCCACATTTATTGTTTTTCTGCACTTGACGATTCATTCGTCACGGGCGCTCAGCGCTCGAACACGTATCCCCTCTATCCTCTAAATTGAAATTGATATGGCATATGGCATGAATGTGTGTGCGGTGCAGTGGGCTGGGAGCTGTGTACTATGCGTAGGCCTAATTGGGCCCATAAACAAGCTTAAATTGGGATTAATGCGCCTAATTAACAAACTAGGGTGGTCCTAGTAGATGTCTGGTCCTACCATTAGGGTGCTGTGTATCCCTCGAAAAGGTCGCCCACTAGGTAAAAACAATAATTTGGGACTAGTAAACACTAATTAAGGCGATTAACAAAGAATAAAGGGCATCTGAAATCGACTAAGTATTGTGAGCCTTGTGTGTTGTGCGTGTGTTATATATATATATATATATAATATGAATAAGAAGTATACATTAGTAGTATAATATATATGTTTGAGTTATATATGTATATAAATAAAAGATAGCTTTAGTGATAGATATACACGTCACTGCAGATAATAATATATGTTAGAATAGACCTTAGTATTTAACTTAGCTTCTATACGTAGTTTTTCTAAGGTATGGTGACACTTATATTCATTATTGTAGATACATTATATGTTACTATAGGTGTTAGTATATTAACTTAATTTAGTGTAGCATATTATTACTAATTATTGTACATATATCTAAGTATTATTATTATAAGTTGTAAATAAATAATATAAAGTATTTAATTATAATTTTTGATACTTGTTTGTATATAATTGTTTTCAAGCATTTTAATTATTTGTAATTCATTCTTTTGTATATAATTGATGCTTAGTGCCTATCGAGGACTTAAAGGTTGGTGTCGATGTGATCTTGGTGGAGGTGGTGGTGACAGATGTTAGGGTGATGGTTGGGGCTTTAACGACCAATGCAGGGTGAACAGGGGGCTTCTAGTGGATCCACTAGGCGTGGTTTGGGATGCTGGAGGCCTCTTTTTCAATGACAGAAGCTTGTTTATATTTCTCTCTATAAGAAAAAGGATCAGGAAGCAAAAGTAGCAGGTTGTTAATGCGAAGGTGGTTTTGGGGATTTTTTTTTTGAGAAATTGGTTTTAGGCAATGACGAGGCTGAAGATAGAGTGGCCAAAGTTATTGATGCTTGGAAGAGCCCTATTGATAGGAAGTAGGGGGAAGATCGTTCCATAGTGTCCTATCGTGGAATGTCCGAGATCTCCATGACCTTGCTTATAGGACTACACTACGTCAATGTCTAGGTGAGTGGAGAATAAACCTTGCAATACACTTGAAATCTTTTGATGACAATTTTACATGAGATTAGTGGGGATTTCTATATTGGATCATTTGGTGTTGCTGCAATTGAATGGTCTGGTGGTATCTTGTTGGTCTTGAATAGGATAAAATTTACATTGGTTGATTCGTTGCGGGGAAGATGGGTGATTGTTTGAGCTTTTAACCATATGTTGGATGGTTTGTGCTTGGTTTTGTCCTTCGTTTATGGGCTGTGTGACGATGCTTTTAGACTTAAGTTATGGGAGGAACTTAGGCAAGCTACAATCTTTGTGAATGGTAGACCATGGCTTGTTGGTGGGGATTTTAATGTCACATTTTCTATGGATGACATGTTGGATGGAAGGATTGATTTTGGCTACTGTCTTTTGTCGTGTTGGTTGACAAGCTTGAGTTGTATGATTTGTTGGTTTTAGGAGATGCGCACTCGGAGGAACAACTTGGGCTCGAGCTCTAGGATAGACAGATTCCTCTGTTTCATGAGTTAGCAAAACAGTACTAGATGGCAGATGCTACCATGAGATCTAGACCTTTTTTAGATCATATGATCATGGTTTGAAACTTCCATGATGGGTTTGTTTTTTGGCTCCTATTTCAAATTCCAGAAATCATGGTTCCTTGAACTTGACTTTAGAGATCTTGTGTGACAGAAGTGGGGGGAAGTTTCTCATTCCTCCTTGACTACATCACGTACTTTGGTTGTCTAAATACAACATATTCATATAGCCATGATGGCTTATAAGGAGGTCAAGGAATGGCAAGAGTGTACATGCAAAGAAGCTTTGGTTGGTGTTTCTTGGTTGGATGGGGTGGAGGATACTAGACCACTCATTGGCATGGAATAGGAAGAGAGACGATTGTTGCAGAATGTTGTTCAGGAAGATCATAAGATTAAGGTTGACTAGCGACAAAAGTTGAGATAGTTGTGGTTGAAAGAAGGGGATGCCAACATAGGTTTTTTCCTTTTTGTCAACTAGTGTTAGACAAAGGGCAAATCTTTTTACTTCTCTACTCGTTAGAGAGGAGGTGGTTAGTGACGTGAGACGAATGATGGAGGCTCTTCATGTATATTTTCGTGATTTTACTAGAAGATGTTCCCTTGGAAGGTGCAGGCTTGTTGTGTCAGACATGGTCTCCTTGGATGATGGCATGAGGTGCGACCTCATTAGGGATGTCATTTGAAGAGGAGGTTTCTGCAACTATTTGGGGCTAAAGGCAGAGGGAGCTCTAGGTCTGGATGGTTTATTGGTTTTCTTTTATAGAGAGTTTTGGGAGGTGGTTAAGGATGACTTTGTGGCGATGATCTATGAATTCCTCGTCGAGAATTGAGGCTTTGAGAGACTTAATAAGTTCTTTTTTTTTGCTTCCAAAGAAGTCAGGTGTGGAAAGGATATATGACTATAGGTCCATTGCCTTGCTTAATGCAGTTTATTTGATTGTAGCCAAGGCTCGAGTGAATCACTATGACTTGTCCTCTTGCATTTGATCAGTCCTATAATGAGCTTTTATTGGTGGTAGGTCCCTATAGGAGTCGTTCATCCTTGCAAAGGAGATGCTGACATCTTGCTGAAGGTCGAGGAGACATGGCTTTCCTTGGAAGGTGGATTTTTTCAAGGTCAATAACTTTGTTTTGTGGGTGTATATATGGGAGATTCTTCATAGGCATTACTTTCTTGAGATGTGGATTTAATGGATACAATCAACTTTTATTGGTGGCAGGTTCTTACAGGAGACGTTCATCCTTGCAAAGGAGATGGTGGTATCTTGGCGAAGGTTGCGGAGATGTGGCTTTCTTTAGAAGGTGGATTTTTCCAAGGTCCATGGATTTGTTTTGTGGGTGTATTTATGGGAGATTCTTCATAGGCGTCACTTTCCTGAGATGTGGATTTAGTGGATGAAGATGTGCATTACAACAACCTCCTTTTCGTTGCTGTTTAATCGGAGTCTGAGTATGGATGTAGTCGTAGTGCAGTGTCAAGCAAGGTTGCCTGTTGGCTCTGTTGCTTTTCAATATTGTGGTTGACACCTTAGTGGTAGTGGCTTTCAAGGCTTGTCGTGGTGGTCTTTTCTCTGGTTTCACTTTGTAGAGGGATGGATTTGTTTTGACTCCTCTCTTATAATATGTTGATGACACCTTTTTGGTTTGAGGAAGCAGGGAGGTTAAAAATGTTGTTGCACTTGTTAACATCTTTGGGGAGAGATCTGGTTTGGTGGTTGATCATAGCAAGTCCACTTTTGTGCCTTTTCATATGTCCAAGAATGAAGTTTTGTCTTCCTTGCAGGCTCTCCATACAGACATGAGCTACGTGCCCCTACTTTATTCAGGTTTTTACTTTAAAGGGCAAAATGTTTACTTCGCGGGATTGGGAGCCTCTCTTAGAGAGGGTAAGGAAGAGGCTGAATTCTCGGAGGGGGAGGCTAATGTCGAGACTTCTTAAAGTGCTTTTGTTTGCTTTCTAGTTTTCTACCTTTCCGTATTTAGCCTTCCAAAGAAGGTGCTATGCTCTTCGGGAGACTATTTGGAAGTAATTCTTTTGGAAGGGTGTTGATCGTAAGGGATGTTTCTATCGGTTGATCTCTCGGGACATTGTTTGTTCTTTGGATGGTGGGCGTAGTGTCCACTATCTTGCTAGTTTTTGTGATGCATTGCTTTTAAAGCGGGAAATCAAGCTATTAGGAGGTGGGGTGTTCCTTTGGGAGCAGGTTTTGTCTGATGCCTATGGCACGATTTTGACCATGTTGGAGAGGGCGGTGGTTCCTTGTGATGCTTTGCCTTCTGGAGAGCTATTGTTCTTGTGATGCAAAAGATGTCTTCTTTCATTCATCCTTGTTTGGGGAATGGAAGAACTATTCGGTTCTGGATGGATAATTGGATGGAAGCTGGTTGTTTTGCTGATTTGGCACCTAGACAATTCGGATTAACAGAGGATAAACGGTGTAAGGTGGTAGACGTTTGGGATGATGATTCTTCTTCTTGGTCACTTCATTTGGTGGTGGACTCTTTGAGGCTAGGGTTTAGGATTTGTAGTTGTTGCTTTCCATTCTGCATGTTTTTTAGTCGAGTCCTGATTCAGTTGATCAGCTAGTTTGGTTTGAGGGACGATTTACTGTTACTAAGGCATACAAATTGTTAAAAGGAAGTGTAATACTAGCTGATGAGCTTGTGGAGGATTGTCGTCTGTTCTGGTGTCTTAAAATTCCATTGGAGGTCAAGATCTTCCTTTGGCTTCTAAGGAGGAATGGGCTTGCTACTAAAACATGAAGGGGATGGTGGATAGAGAACTATGATATTACTTGGAACTTAATGTGGTGGTGGTGAGGAAGATGTTCCTCACATCTTCTGGATGTGTGATTTTTCTGTTGCTGTTTGGGAGTCCATGACCCTTTGCTAGTGTTGGGGTAACCTCCGAAGATGGTTTCTGGAGTACATTTAGAAGTAGGATCTAGACCAATGCTATTAGTTGGGTTATAGATGTGGTATAGCTATGGTAGTTTTTTGGTCTCTTTGGCTTTAACGAAATGCAACCATTTTTAGGAGGGAGAGAACTTGGGTTGAGAATGTTGTTAATCGGGCAAGGGCTTTATTGAGCTTGTGGTTGCAGCTTTTGTAATATTACTTTTTAGTTAATTAATATCATGTGGATGGCTATTGACCTCCGGTAGACGTCATTTCTTTTCCAGAAAAAGAGAGAAAAAAACAGAATAAACATAAAACTTTAATAAATAATCATAAAAAACTATAGTTTTCTGTTTCTAAAAAAGGTGTTATTTTCTCATGTAAGAAAGAACAAGTTTTGAGAATTTGGTTTATATTTGTCAGATGCCCTCCAGGAGAGGTCCAGTGGTCACCAAAATGTTCATTCAAGTTATCAGGTGCAAAGAAAACAAAGATCTTCGTGGAAAGGACTTGTGCAGAAGAAGAGAAGGGCCTGTCTGTTTGACATTAAAAATAGATATGGCAAGAAGATTGGTTCATGTGTCACCTCTGAAGATTTACCATGTTTACTTTTCAGAGGGACCATCCTTTTGTGGAATGTGGCCTGTTTGATGTCCTCATTTTGTGACAAAATATCTTTAGTATTTCCTCTCATTTGATGGGTGCACCATAATGACGTCTGGATTGGGATGTGATAGAAAGACTTTACAAAGACATAGATGTGCAGTATCTGGTACACACTCTTCTGAATGAACATCTCCTCTGTTTTCTCTTAAGCTTTGGTGGTTTCAAAAGAAACAATGTAAAGCATTTTCTTGGCAATGCGTATAGCAAAAACTTTCATAGGATTTTCTTTTAAAAAAAAAAAACTTTGATACAATTCTGGATGGAGTCAACTCATAGCTCTCAAAAATTTACAGCATTTCAAAGGCTAAATTGACTGAATATTCACAGAAGATCGAGGCCCTGGCTGCTACAATAGTTGCTCCACGAGTAAGTTTATATTTTACTTCCTTCTCCCTGGCGTCTTACTTAATTTAGATGCATTTTCCTAAAACAGATCTTAATATATTGTTGAAACTTTTTTGTTGCGAAGGATGACCACTCAGGATCAGTGATCAGCTACCCATATTAAGTAGTTGCTATATCACTAGATACAAGAGGAGTACCACATCCTTGTAAGGTCGTGGTGGAATGAACTATGTCGACATAAAACCTTCCACCTTCAAAAAAACACAAAATTATTCCTTTGGGCCCATATCGATCAAAGAAAAATAAACAGAGCCAATCTTTTACAATTTGATTTGTTTGCTGAGCTGGGGCTGACTCATCCAAAAGGGAATCTCCTCTAGATTGTCACCCATGATGAGCAACCGACCAGCAATCCCTGCCTATGTCTTGCTTCCTTACCAAACAGATGATCAAAACGATAGCTGGATCTAGTCTTAAACAACTGAGCTACAAAAAATGCATAGCTTCAGAGGTAGGAACCTACTTTTGCCTATACACTTTATTTACTTTCCTTCGTCGTTATAGAAGCAAAGAACTTCACCTTTAATGTTGTGTCGGACTTCCACATGAATCAGTGATTTAAATGTTGACGACATGCCGGTGAAATGGCGATTTTTGAAGATATGCCATGTCGACATGCTCATGTTGTTGAAACATAGGTGTTTTGTCGGCATGTCGTCGGTAAGCTCGGCATGTTGGCGACATGCTGCTGCTCCTGTTGTTGTTACTGCTCTTGTTGCAGCTCTGCTGCTGGTGCTACACAGGTTATGTATTGACATATTACATATGAAGTAAAAGACATGATTTAGTTCTTAAATGGAAATATTTATCCATTAAAATAATTATTTTTAAAATTCTAATTATTTTGACTACTTTTGTCATTTTTGTCGAGGGCATGCCGGTGAAATGTGCATTTGGAAATTTATCAAAACGATGTCGAAATCGGCATTTTGAACCTGAACATGAATTGACAATCTCCATGTTAATTGGAAGGTACGTTAGGTAAAGTTGGTGCAAAAAGAGGCTATGCAAACTCCTATTCCCACCCATCAACCATCCTATTAAGTGGATGAACATGTGCTAGGTACTTTTGCAATAGCAAAAGTCATTCGCCCACTATTTCACGATTTTATAGGAAAATTGGAGTCCAATTACTATTTGCCTTTGTAGATCGGTATGACGGACATCTTAAGCATCGGTAACTGCAGATAATTTTGGATCTCTCCCCACTCCCTCAAACACACACATGCGCACACAAAGGTCTCGATTGCTATTTAATCATCATACAAGATATTTGAGTTGGCGTCATCGCCAAGCTTGGCATAAAAACATTAATCACCAATCAATGGGAACATAAACCCCTTTTGATGGTGTGCTGGTGGTGCATGCATGATGCCTGCTCGGTAGGGGCTGTAGTGCAAAGATCAGGAATCCTCAATCATGAGGATCGAGTTATAGGATTTTTGCTCTGATATCATGTTGGAGAAGATAGTCTTATTCAATTAAGGAACATTAACCCCTTTTATATAAAGAGTAGGGGTAGACAAATTACATAAGAGACCCAACATGAATACAGAACTAATAAACAGGAATAGGAAAAGAACTAGGACTCGTAAACTCAATTAAATAGACTAAAGCTAAATAAAATATGACTCTTTACTAACTAATCTTAATACTCTAACAATGTTTAAGCAAATCCTGCTCACCCAATATCAGCATAGGGTATGAAAATGTAATTCATTATTCAAACAATGATTTAGAGTCCCCAGAGTGCCCTTTAAGGCTTGTTGAAAAACTTGTTGTTGGACCTGCCATTGTAGATTCTTAGCTCCACTTCATTCCTTTACATGTCGTGCTTGCAAGTATAATTCAATGAAACAAGCATGTTTTTGGAGAGAGTAGGCTGAATCATGACATTTGGATTGCCGATGAAGAGTACTGCAGGGGTAGGACTTGTAGGAGAAGAACCAACAAACTAAATATCTACAGCAGCCCAGAGCATTTGTCTCACTAACAAATAAGAACGAGGCCAAAGGACATCCTTGTGGTGCTCCATTATGAGGTTGTATTTAATTGTCTATGGGTCTTCAATCCAAAGTGCGAAAAAAAAGAACCAATAGCAATGTGGTGTTTAACGCAGGAGATTTAAATATTAAGAAAATTTCACTTGTGAACTCCATGAAATGATTTGTCAAGAGAATAATAGGTCTTCACAAAGTCAACCTTCTAAAAGAAACCTCTCCTCCCTGACCTCTTCCAAAATTTAATTTGTTTTGAAGAGGAAAAGATGCAGAAGCCACTCCTTCCAAAAAAAATTAATTATCTCTGCCTTCACGAAGACGATATGGGATACTCGGATGTTCGAGGCTTTCATATTGGATGATTTTGGAATTTTTTCGGACATGGGTTTCATGAAGGCTTGTGGGCCTGCACCAAGGCCTGTACTGATCTCCGCTGATCGGGCTGTAGAGAAACATGCTTGTTTTAGGGGAAAGAGGGCTTATGTAGAGAATGTAAATTAACAGGCCTTGTCTTTGTTTAGGTTTTAGTCTCAGCACTTGTAATGGTTTGATTTTTTGGAGGTGGTAATGAAGCTTACAACTGCTGACTTTGAGTAATCATCTTTTACCTTTTGAAAAAATTGGGCGTTAACTTGTTGTGGAGGTTGAAGCTTTATCTATCACGTCGGTGCAGCTCAACATCTTGTGATGCAGACAAGATCTTCATCTATCTCTTGAAACACTGTCAAGATGCCTCCAATGCGAGGGGAAGAACTGCTGGCATAACCAAAGGTACTGTGGAAGAGGCAAGGATGGCTAGAGGGTACCATGAATGTGGTGTGGAATGGGTTCTTTCTGTGAACATGGTGTGGCTGGTGAAGGTGGCATCATGGACCTTGAGGACTCCATTTTGGCCCTTTGGAATAAAGGTCTCCCATTTATGTCGAAGTGGTGTTGAGTACGCACAGCTTCACGACAAGTGAAAAGCTCCCAATGCAGTTGCAGGATCAGGTAAGTTACATTGGGGATTAGAAAGGGGTGTCAGCCAAGCAGCATAAGACCATAGGGGACTGAGGGACTTGGGGAATGAATGTAACGGTATAGCAAGAGTGAGTTAGTGATCGTGGAAGAGGCCAGAAGAGGATAGAAATCCTTTTGTGAGTGGTGATATAAGGGTAAAAGAGTACTTGGGCATTTTGGTCCACTTAGGTTGCAGGTTGGGAAGTACATGGGGGTAAATTATGTGAGTTGAAACCTGCAAATGGTGATAATGGTTTTGGGTTTATAGCACATGGTAAATGATTTCTCCTCTTAAAAAGAACACCTACCTACCTTCGAGCTCTCCATCCAAGAGCCAAAAAGGTAGCCAGCACTCTGAACTACACTATTCATACAAAATCTCACATTGCCAATGACAGCACCACTCCAATGCAATCAAAGCATTCAAAGAATGGCTAGAGTCAGAAACTGTGGTTTGATCTATAAGCAAGCTATCTATGCTATACCTGAGTAAGCTACTTCAGAAAGTAACTTCAGAAGAGAAATCCACTTGGCTGATAGTTGCCTCTCTCAGGCAAAAGAAAAAGTGCCTTGGGTGCTCTATGTCCAAACCAACAATTGTTTGGTTGTTGCCTGGGTGCAGCTTTCATTGTAGGCTTTTCTCAGCTATTGTCTTCTACACAGTAGCTATGAAAAATTCTTACCTTCAAAGATTTTTTTTTTTTTTTTAAGTTTAATATAATTTATTTGTCAATTAGCCACCCTCACAGTTTAAAGCAAATGGCAATTCCCATTCAATTGATATTAACAGATGGGCAGGAACCATTGTTACCAATACCATTCTACTTTAAAATGATTGGTGTCCGGTGCCTTGAGGAATCAAAATGTCTCCCTACCTTTGATTTGGAGAACACATGGAAAGAATTCAGAAGATTTGACAACATGGATTTAAGCAAATCCAGTTGATCTCTTGTAGATAAGATATGAAAACTCCAACCTTCTATCCTTTGTTACATGCATTCAATCATGAGACTCTACCCTTTGGAGCTCAATGTAACAGAGAGAACCCCAAATAAATTTTCGGCAAGGAGCCCCATGCTATCTAAAACAAGGGCTGAACATTAGACAGCTTCGTATTCATCTTGTGCAAAGGCTATAAAAGATGATTTACTTCAGTTTAGCAATAAGCTGGAAACCATCGAAAAGATCAACCAGAAAAAAATCAGAATTACTGCTGTCGTTGTCCCTACTATAGTAACTTCTGCTAAGGTTCTGTTTGGATTACCGTAATGTAATTTGATTCCATGAGTCCCATTTTTATGGAATCGGATTCTGTTTTTGTGTTTCTATGTTTTCTATCATTTCTTTTTATAATTTATTGTAATCTCAACCTAGATTATCTCACCATTATTATAACTAGGTTATAGGAAAAAGTTGTGGTTACACGAATTACCTTGGCAAAATCATGATGCAATCATTTGAAATTGTATTGGTTGCAATTAGATTAATGGAAAAGGAATCCATTGAATCCAACTACATCCAATCCGGCTAGCATTGTGAAGTGCAACCCAAGTATTCTGATTGTCTAGGAGAAAATCCATCTAGAAGACCTGGTTTATTCTTTCGAAAAAAAAAAAACCTTGCATTGGGCAGCAAACGTGTGCTCAGCCAAATCATCCACTGCCAAAATAAAATGCAAAGGAGCCAATAGGTAACCCTGTCCTACACTTGGCTGAAATAGTGCCAAACCCCGTTGATCTTCCATTAACAAGTTTTGAGAATGATGTGGTATACATCAGGGTCTTCCCTGCTTTTGCAGCGAGCTCCAGAGGAAATACCAGTGAAATAATCATAGACCTTGGCGAGATCCACCTTTTATGGAACTTCAATGATCTTCTCCAAATTTAGATCTCTATGCCTACAACAAAACTCTCGAAGGTGAGGAACCTTGAATAAAGGCAGATTGCACATGGTGAACTGAATTCCCCAAAACAAGTGCAAGATTTTGGCAACAATGAGATGAATGGTGTTTGGTGATGCAACAGGGCTAGTTGTCAACTCTTTGCTATGCCCTCTGCTTACAGGAAAGGAGTAATTTATTAGATCTTCTAAAACCTTTGATGTCCGCTGCAAACTCGTGCAAAGCTGCCAATGCATTCCATCCAACTAATGGCCCGAACTTCCGAAGAAGGTTACTGCAGACATATGGGCATGGAGAAACTTCTGCATTGAGTACAGCACTTCACACTTCATTATCTGTGAAGCATACACATACAAAAACCTTTGCACTCCAATTTTGAAACTCTCCCTACTTATTCACTTATTGTCTCATTTTGCATTGCTTTGTGGAGCTTTATGGTGATGTGGAAGAGCAACTCCATTTTGTTCTCTACAAGTAATCTGGTTATTGAGCATAATTAGCCCATCATTGCAGTTTCTTCTGTCTGCTACATACAATTTACCTGAGTGTGCCTGGATTCCATCTTCAGCAGATCTCATCTTCTTGTCTTCATCCTGGCCCACCTCCTTGAACCTCTGCTTTCAGCGACCTCAGCAACATAAAGTTCACAATGATCTTGTAAGCTGTCTAATTTAAATATGCTAGCTAATGCCTCTGAAATTTGACTTTTTCTTCCAGTCCATGTTCTCTCACTCCAGCATTTCTTTAATGAAGTGAGGTACAAAGCCATCAACATGGAAGCAGAATCAGAAAGTGATAAATTTCTATTAATAGACTTAAAATATCAGGCTTGAGTAGCCACAATGTCTTGGTCAAAGTTGTTCCCAATTTATATTCTTCGTTTAACTTTGTGAACACTAAAGAGCAAACGTGGGACAAGAAATTGAAAAACCTACCAGGATGCACATTACTAGCTTGACATGACTGAAATATTGATGCATTGGGATTTTGATCACAACCTTGTGCCATTGCCGCATATCTAGGTTATCAAGAGAGTGGCACCAAGAGAACTGGATGAAATGCATGGGTGCTGATGGAGTGCTGATGTCCATGCTGCTTCAGCATCCCCAACTATCACCTTTAGCCTTCACTTAAAAAATGTCCGGTCCACCTTTACATTTTTCAATTGCAAGGGTTGGGCATTTGATCTGTTCGGGTGGGTTTGAGTTGAGAAAGTTATCACCCATGTCTAGATTGAATTACCTCCCGTGAAACTCTTTGGGTGACTAGTTTGAGGTTGGGTTGGTTGAAATTCAAATTTTACACTATATGTTTTTTTAATAAAATGTATATCCTTCACATCCCATGTTTGTTTGGTTTAATTCGTCCCAAACCATGATTCAAAATTGCATGTTTTTTTTTTTTTCTGGTTGAAACCATAGTGTCCTACAAAAATGGAACACTACCAAACAAAACAAATGGTTGATGATCATTTCTTGGAAATAAATTGTGGTACAAAACATTTGGACTCAAAATCTCACTATAGAGAATGGTAGTTCTCAATTCTCATGATGAGAGGGTGAGAGTGGAGGGGGGGAGAGTGAGGGAGAGAGAATGTTGGAAGTGGGGTTGTGACTCTGGTGATGCGATTGCCATGCGAGGAAGGAACGACATTCGAGAGAGGAAGTTCATGGTGTGCTTTAGTTGCAGAGGTCAAGGGCATATGTCTAGGTAGTGCCATGACCTGGTTGTGTGTTTATTGTGCAAGGGGTTGGCCATAGAGGTCTTCGTGTGCTTCTTGGGGAAAGAAGGTTTCCAACTTGATGCCACCGCCACCGCCACCGCTAGGAGCCGCTACAAAAGAAGTCGAGGTCCCTTGGTGTGGAATGGTTAATTCGAATGAAGCCTTCTTGGCGAAGGCATCGGTGGGAGAAGTTGTTGCTAGGAGACTGAAGCTTCTAGACGTTAAGAAGTCTTTGGTGCATGCTTCCATTGCAATGGCGGTGCCTCATCTTGTTGTCATAGATGAGAGGAAGATCCTCCTCCTGGGTTGAGAATGGGCATTCTTGACAAGCTTTTGTTTACGACGATGGGCATGGGTAGTGGTCAAGTGTGATGGTGATGACCATTGATGTCAAATGGTGCACCTCATGATCGACTTCCCTTTAAAGCAACTATACGGATGGCCTTTGAAGGTATTCCTTTGCACCTGCAGACGATGGAGACCATTGAGAAGGTTGTTGCGGCCTTTAGGAGATTGCGAGAATGTTGGAACTTAGGTCTCTTTTCCAAGGATCTCCAACGAATTGAGGCGATGATGGGTATCAAAGGAGGTTGTTTGATCCTTGGGAAGGTTGTCTTGCGGGTTGGAGACTCCTCTTAGGTCGTGGCTATTGGTTGTGTGCAAGATTGAACATCTTCATGCTTGCATGCAAAGTCCTTGATGGTAGGTGCATGCTCTTAAGGTGAGGCTTGGTTGCCTGAGGGATCGTCGATGGGGAGTAGGTCAATGGTTTGCTGACTTTAGAAATTGAAGGAGCCTTTCAACTGTGGCGGGGAAAGAACAAGCTTTTTGGGAAGGTTAATTGACTCTGTGGCACGGACTTCGATCCATACAAATGTGGTGGGGCCTGTTCAAACTTGTGTTGACGTGGCGAATATGGGGGGCTCACCATTGGACCTGGGAGGGGAGGGGGGTTGGCTTTGCATTCGATTTCATTTGCTATCTCAAGGACAGGTTTGGATCCAAGTATGGATCCAAAGCAGGTACGTGCAAATCCTTCTACTATTGGGCCCATTTGCATCCTGACGTGGGCTTAGCCCCTTTCTTTTCTTATATTTCTCCTTTCGAGCTCCTGTCGCTTTCTTGTTTGCAGGGAGATTGAGAACTCTACCTCAACATCCCTGATCCACCCTCTTCCTTCTCGACTATGTAGGTCGGGCGGAATGATGTGATGAAGCTCAATTCGGTGATAGCGGGGATGACTCAAGTCGATTAGGTGGTGTAGAGTGATAGCCTTATTGACAACAACACCATGCAATCCCTCTTAGATTCACATAGAGATAGGAACTGTGGCTCTCAACCTTTTCACAGCAAGAAGGAAGTGGTAGAGCCACCCCCTGTTGCTGCAAGAGGTCAAGTGTGGGAAAGTGCGATGGTGACATTGGAAGTTGGGGAACCTTCCCGATTGCTTTGGGCTCCGACGAGGAGGAAGAGCCCTCCTTGAAGGTCGGTGTTGCCATGGCTACGACTCCTATACAGAAAGAAGTTTACACGAGTTTGTGTGGGAGAGAGGAGGGAGGAGGTGAAAAGGTTAAGAGATTCAACCCTACTAGATCATATGGTGGTGTCAGTGGTGAAGGTGACAAGGGCAGCCACTGTGGTTGCAAAAGGGGCAAAAAAAGTAATTAATGTTTAAAGTTCTAACTTGGAATGTTAAAGGGATTCGTAGTGTATATCAAAAGGGATCTTATAAAGGTACACTCGATAGTAGGGGATGGATTTTTTACTCTTCCAAGAGACGAAGTTGGAGTAGTTAGAGCGCTTTTGACTATTCTTGATGGTGTATGCAGTGGGAAGATCTGGAACATGAACACCTTCGAGCTATTGTCTCATCAACGTGTAGGTGGTGCTTGATTGGATGCTTCCGCAGACTATTAGATGGGTTGAATCTTGTCATCACTACAGTTTATGGCCCTTGCGATGATGGGTCATGTGTGGAGTTTTGGGAAGAACTCTGGCGTATAGCCTACTTTGTTGATGGTAAACCATGGCTTGTAGGCGGCGGTTTTAATGTGACTTTGTCAGTGGATGATTGATTGGATACATGAAGAGATAGAACTATGGAAGACTTTGTAGATTTGGTGGCCAACTTGGAACTTTTTGATTTGCCTATTGTTGGTGCTAGGCTTACCTAGAGAAGTCTTGTGGGGGCTAGGTGTAAAATTGATTGATTTCTAAGCTTTTTGGACTTTGTTGAGAAGTTTCAGATGGCTGATGTCACATCCATGTCTAGGCCTTTCTCTAATCATACCCCTCTACTTTAGAAGGCTAATGAAGATACGGGATTTGCCTTTTTTGAATTTGCGTAATCTTACCATTGGAGCCTAGGTTAAAGGAATTTGTGCAAGAAAAATGGTTGGAGTTAGAACCATCCACGTCGGCAACAAAAGCTTTTGCAGTACGGTTGCACAATTTGTGGTTGAAGTTGAATGCATACAAAAATGAAGTTTGGGAAAAGAGCGAAAGAGTTAGGCTTGAAGCACTTTAGGAAATTTTGGCCTTGGACAGGTTGGAGGATTCAAGTGAACTTTCTGACATAGAAAAGGGTAGTAGGAAGAGGTATCAAGAAGTTGTCTTTTGGGAAGATGCGAAGGAGAAGGTTGATTGGAGCCAAAAGTCTCGGCAATTGTGGCTGAAAGAGGGGGATGCTAACATCCGCTTTTTTCACCTTGCCTCAAGTGTTAGGAGAAGATCAAACCTCATTACTTCCTTGAAAGTGGGAGAGGAGTTGGTTTTGGGGAAGGAACAAATTATGCAGGCCCTAGACTCCCACTTCCATGAGTTTACTAAATGTAGAGGCTCGGGAAACTAGAAAGGGTTTGATGCGAATGTTCTGACCCTTCTAGGAGAGTGTGCTGCTCATTTGGTGAGACTGCTGACTGAGGATGAGGTGCATAGGGCTATTCTTGGCCTCAAAGCAAAGGGCCCTCCTGGACCTGATGCCTTCCTAGTTCTCTTCTTCAAAGAATTCCGGGACTTGATCAAGGCTAACTTGATGCTGATGTGTAGGGAATTCTTGCAAGGAAATTTTGGTTTTGAGCGGTTGAATAGATCCTATTGTTGCTGCCTTAGAAGCTTGGAGTTGAATGCATTGATCCTATTGCCCCATTGCACTTTCTGATTCTGTATATCTAATTGTTGCAAAGGTTTTGGCCAAGAGGTCGCGGGAGGCTTTGCTTGATGAAAATTCCCTAAAAAATTAGAATCTTTCTTTGGCTTTTGAGGAGGAACAGATTGCCTATGAAGACCATGATGCAGAGATGGCTTCCGAGAAATGATGCATCTTGTTCGCTTTGAGGTGGGGAAAATGAGGATATAATGCACCTTTTGGTCAGGTGTGACTTTGTGCAACTACTTTGAACTATGGTCATGTCAAGCATAAGTTTTGATTCCTTGGAAGATTTTTGGTGATGTATTCGCACTGGGCAAGTAGCAGAGTTGAATATGCAACTAAAGCTGGTAGCGGCCTTGTGGGTAGCATTGCTGCAAAGAAACAGAGTTGTTTTCAAAAGTGATAAGAGTGTGGATTGATAGTGTTGTAAGAGATGCTTTGTTTTTCTTTGATCTTTGGTCCTACCACCTATAAGTATTTCTAACTTTTGAAGTGGTAATGGAGTGGATGATTACCAACCTCTGATAATCATCCTTCTCTTTCTCAAAAGAAAAATCTCACTATAGTAAGAAAAAATTTTAGGCATTAATGGCACATAATGTTTTCAAACCATTCACTTCAACATCCGAAAGTCATATTTGCAAAGTCAGGGAGTCAATTAATCAACATTTCAAGTTCTTTGAGTGGGGAGGTGGATAGTTAGGATTTGAGTGTTTATCATATACTTTAGAAGTTCAAGTTGGGTTGGTTGGGTGATCCATGGGTCACCCATATTATTAATTCGGATCTTTTGTTTGGGTCAGGTGGAACATGTCAGACCCATTACTTGACCCAATAGCCATATAAATTTTATGGTTTGGGTCTGGCCCGGCCTATTACCTAGATAACCCAAATCAAATGGTCTATTTTTACTGGTTTGGGTGGGTTATTCGGGTTGACCCAAATAATGTCCACCGGTTACTTGGAAATTCCTTTCTATTGCCCAAGTCCTTTTTTCAGGTAACCCACAACCTATGCATCCCCCAACTCTGTGATGAAAAGTCTGGATTAAAACAAGGGAATGCTAATGGCACCCACATGCTAATATTCTAAGTAATGCAAGGAATAGGGTTCTAAGGTGCAAGTTTGCAACATCCCTCCCAAGGTCAGGGATTCTTAGTGCTTGAAATACTCACTGTTGGTCAATTACTTAAATCTATTGTACATCTTACAACATTTTTTTATGGATAAAAAGAATTGTTGTTGTGGCCAGTCAGCGTAGATCGAATTGCTTTTTTGTCATGTTGCTGGCATCTGTAGGTAACGCATTTTTTTGACAGCTGATTATGATGGATATTATTTTATGGGAGTATGATAAAACGTTAAATCATTGGTAGAAGAACATGTCTTCTTACATGTGTATTACCATATTTTTGTAAGATTAATGTTCACATTACAGTCATGTAATAAAATATTGCTTTTTATTTTTTGTTTTTTATTTGATATCAAAAAACTGCAAATAAAATCTAGTTCTACCTTTATGCGTGCCTATTTGGTTAGCCTAAGCTCAATACGGATGAGGAGATTTCTAATGATGCCAGCCCTTCTAGAAAAGAGCCACAAGCTGCTTTGCTAGAGCCTCCTTCTCCAGGACTTCGCAGGAGAACTGCGTAAGAAACTAGATATATTTGCGCATTCATAAGTCACTTTTCTTTGTTTCTTCAACTGTTTAACTGTTGCTCAATGTACAGAACTCATGTGAAAACTGAAGAAAGGACACATGACACAGCTGATAAACAACAATCTCCACCTGTTAAATTGGATGCTGCAGCTCAAGTTCACATTGAGAAGCATAGGTAAGTCTGATAATGGAAGAACAGTAAGAATTTTATCTTGCCCCAACTTTAACTTCCTAGATTGTGTTTTAGGCTTCATTTGTTATCGAGACTTCTTTGTCTCCTCTTCACATGGATTTCTTTGCTTCACATTTACTTCTCAATTGTAATTTAGGTTCATTTCTATTTCAGGATAGTCCCATCCATTTGGGTGGAATAGAAAAATTTGATGTGATCTTTAGCTTTTGATGCATAATTTCATTACAAATACAAATAGAAATGCATATCGGTTTGGATCTTCTCAAATATACACATGGTGTATTTGGGGGAAAGGTATATGCAGGTGCCTGCATATGGGGGCTTTGTCCACAAGAATCTGCTAACAGATGATAACATGGAAGAGTTCCTCTTCAGATTATAGTTTCCTTTATAAAAAATGGTTGAAGAGATGATAAATAGTGACTGAGAAGATCTGATTCATTTTCTCAGAAAAATATATTTATCAAGATTAGGATTGGCTTTGTTCTTGGTATGGTGCTAGGGGGTCATGATGGGGCAGGGTGTTGGAATGTGCTTATGTGAGTTTCTATGCTTATGTTTTGGGATGCCATAATAGATGATTGTGGTGTCTGTTAAGTTGAGTTGGCAATTTTATTCAACACTAGCTGTAGTGCAGTTTTTTCAACCAAATCAAACATGTGTCTCTGCCTAAATTAATGGTGTTTGGCTACATGTACTCTTTTGCAGCCATCATGATCTGTCCACGGTCATACCTGCAGTTGCTTCAGATAATCAGTTCGATATGTAATAGTTTATTTTGGCTATTTCTTGGTTGCCCTTGACCTCGCTTTCAGGGCTTATACGACAGTTCTTTTCAACAATATAATTGACATACAACTTCTAATTGTGAAATGTCTACGAAGATCTCTCTCTTCTCCTCTCTTTCCTTCTATATATGTCTTCACCTTTTGTACTTTTAAAAAATATTTTTTCTCTTAATTATGCATTACATTTCAACCCCCTTTGATGAAGCCTAGACAGGTGAATTTATCTGCCTACGTCATTTACGAGGGGACTTGCCTCTCTATTTAGTTGTCATTTACAACAGAGAACTTCAGGAAACTTTGCCAGATGAAATGATTGTGTTGGTATAATAATTGAAGGGGAGTACTCTAATGATAACTCGATCTTTGAAAAACACTGAGAAGGTGTGCAGTATTTACTATATCTGGATCGATAGGCATTTTGGGTGTGCTCCTCAGAAAGCGTTTTCCTTGTAAGTTGGTGATTTTGTGAAGGAACCATTCATTGACAAGCCACTCTCTGCTGAACACATATGAGAAGTGAGACAGTTCTTGGTGATCACAGGCTATGGCAGAAATGTCCACTGGGTGGAGAGATTGGAGCTCCTGAGAGCTGCATCCACTTCTGGGAGGAGCCTGATGTGGATTGTGTCTTTGGCCATACCCTTTTCTTTTACTTAGCCGAGGGACATATTTGATTTTTGTTGGCTTGATGATGAGTCAGTAAGAAAGGTACTTGTTGATTGATTCTTGATGCTGTCTTCTTTGGCATTGGATCTAGAAGCTGTGATTGCTGATTATCAGGAACCTGGCATGTAAGAGGGTGCTGGCTCTTGGGCACTTATCTTGGTAGGTAATTGATTGGATCAGAGAGCCTCCTGAATTATTCAGCTACTGGAGGATCTGGTGCATGTTCAGCCTTGAATTGGAAGGAAGGATGGCTGGGTTTGGGAAGATCATTCTTTTCCATGAAGTCTGTTTATCAAGATTTGGTTTGCGTTGTGGAGAACTTGGTTTAGGATTGTTGGATGATTTGGAAGACTAAACACCTGTGAAGGTCAAGGTTTTCTGCTGCTTGCTTTGTAAAGAAAGAGTCGTGACCATGCTATCTTGCAAGAGGCCTGCAGCTTTTTCAGATGCAACATTCGTCCTTGCTCTAGTGGTCCAGAGGGTTGGGAACATTTGTTCTTGTGTCCTGCTAAGAAAGTTTCGGAGTGAGTTGGGTTGCCTTGGATTGATGGGATTTTCTATGATTAGTTATTCGAGTAGCTTCATGGGCAGGCCATTTCCCAAATCAGATCCAAAGGTCCCTTTGGCATTGCTGTTGGCGAACTGGTTGCAGAGAAATGGTGTTTCTTTTAAGGGGTTGTAAGGCTCCAACATGTAGGGGGTTTTATTTGCTTGTGCTGTAAATTCTTCCAGGACCCTTTTTGATGGCTCCCCAGGACCTGGTGGTTTTCCTATTTTTTCTTCTTTGAGTTTTGGGATGTGTTGGAGGATGTGCTTGCTGTTGTAAGGCAGTTCATGGTTGGCAATTCCAGTTTTGAGTGGTTAAATTGGTTCTTTTTCTTTTTGCTACCAAAGAAGGAAACTGTGGTGACTGTTGATGATTTGCAGTCAATTGTACTGTCTAACACTATTTGCTTGATAGTGGCTAAGGTCTTGGCAAATCATTTATGTCTGGTGGACTCTTTGATGTCACTTGTGCAGGCAGCTTTTATTAAGGGTCATTGTGTTTCTGGTTCTTTTGTCTTAGCTACGGAGATCCTAGCTGATTGGAAAAGGAAGGGGACTAACAATTTTCCATGGAAAGTTGACTTTGCCAAAGCGTATAATTTGGTTGACTGGCATTTTCTTTGGCTTTTGCTTGTTCTTAGAGGCTCTCTTGAGCAATGGATTCAATGGATGAAATGGTGTATCACAACTATTTCATTCTCAGTCCTGCTTAATGAAATCAGCTGAGGAGGGTTGTATGGTAGGGGTGTCCTCTTGCACCCTTGTTATTTGTTTTGGCAGTGGATGCTTTGGCAGTGTCTTGTTTTGCTGCCTCTTCAATTGGCCTATTCTCTGATAATTTAGGTGGTGGGCTGCATGTTGGAATGATCCCTTATGTCGATGATACATTATTTTTCATTGAAAGATCCCTACAGGAGGCTGAGAATGTGGCAGCACTTTAACAGGCATTTGGGAGGTCACAGGTCTTTCTGTCAATTATCATAATTCCTCCTATGTTACATTTGGCATGGAGATTTGAGGCTAATACTATTTCTGCTATGCTTTCTATGCCTTCTGTATGCTTGCCTATTTGTTACCTTGGTCTACCTTTGTTAGATGGCACTCCTTGTATACGGCATTTTGACCTTTTATTTGAGAAGCTTGAGAGGAGATTGTCCTCTTGGTGAGCTTGTCTACTTTCAAAGGGAGGAAGATTGGTTCTACTAAAATCTATGTTGGCAGCTATTCGTATATTTTATGTGTCTTTTGGCTACCTGTTGAGGTGGTGTCCAGGATTGAAGGTATTTGTCATCGATTTCTGTGGAAGGGTAGCTCTGAATAAGGTCGGGGAGGTTATTTGGTTGCTTGGAAAGATGTTTGCAGGCCCTTTTATGAGGGGGGTTTGGGTGTTCGCTGTATACATACTATGAATGAGGTATTTCTTGCCAAATGGTGTGATATGATGCTGATAGTTTGTGTATGAAGTTGTTGAGAATGAGGTATTTCTTGCCAAATGGCGTGATATGATGCTGATAGTTTGTGTATGAAGTTGTTGAAGGTTCTTTGTGGTGGGACTCTGGATAGGGATCACCATGGGATTGTTTCAGGTGGTGATTCTGCTTTTTGGAAGGGTCTTGCTCATGTCTTTCCACGCTTCAGGATTTCTTCGTTCTGTGAGTGGCATATGGTGATGGTTTTCATTTTTGGACAGATCCTTGTCATCCTATGGGCCCTTTGGCAGACTTGTGCTACTCATGGTTGCCGGATGCCTACTTTTTGGGTTGGTTCTTCTGTAGCTAGGGAGGCTGAATTTTTAAACTTGTTAGAGGATATCCATGATACTTCCTTACAGCATGATGTGGTAGATGGCTGGGAGTGGGCCAATGGTGCTTTTTCAGTTTGTAAGGCTTATATTGTGCTATAGAGTTCTTTGGAAGAATGTGTTGAGGATTTTCAATGTGATTGTTGGCTCTTAAGGAAAGTCAAGGCTCCTTTGAAGGTTTGTTTTTTTGCATGGGAGATGAGATGGCATTGTCTTGTGACGAAGGCTAGACAACGGACCCTTGGGCTCTTTGTGATGAGGGAACTGATGATGAACATCTATTCTTTAGCTGCCCTTTCTCTTGGTCACTCTAGGAGGGCTTTCCTATTGATTGGATTTCCTTTGCTTCTTTTGGAGATTTCTGGTCTGCTTAACTGCGGGGTCATTGTGGGCCATGTATGTCGCAATTCAGGTCCAAGATTGAGAGGGCTATTCTTCGGTAGTTCTTTGGGCTGTTTGGAGGCAAAGAAATGAGCTTGTTTTTGATGGGGTGCGTCCTTACCAGGAAAATGTAATTTTATGGGCCAAATCTTTGTTGTCCGAGTGGGAGCATCTGAACCATGTAGTTCATGTTGTACAAAGGTGTACATTTACTGAGTTAATGAAGTTGGATGGTTACTATTCTTGAGTAACCCCCCTTTAGCCTCTCAAAAGAAAATGGTGATCATTAAGCTCCAGTGACACCCTTTTGTTCAACCAAATAAAAAATAAGCCTCTTTCTAAAATTAGCAAGGTTCGACTAAATATACCTCTTTCTAAAATTGCTAAGGTTGTCATCTGTCCAGGGTCATACCTGCATTTAACTTCAAATAGGTAATCTTTTCAAAAAAAAAACACAGAACTTAAATAAGTAATTCCACAACTATTTCTTGGTTGTTCCTGACCTCTCTTTCAAAGGCCAAGGCAATGTAGTATTTTTAACAATTTAATTGACATGAGATTGCAATAGATAACTCTGTAATCTTCATTTTTTTCACTTCTACATATAGTTTCATGTTTCATTATTTTTGAAACTTTTGGTTTAGTTATAAAAGATCGTTCTATCAGTATAGACCTCCTTACGCAAGGCTTCGCAAGTGAATTTATTCGCTGATGTCATAAATGGGGAGAAACACTTATTTTACTGTTGGTTCTCATTTATGACAGAAAGCTTCAGGAAGATTTGACAGATGAAATGGTTGTCTTGGCACAACAACTGAAGGAGGGTAGTCTAATGATGAGTCAGTCTTTGCAAAGCACGGAGAAGGTATGTAATGTTAACCAGATTTGAAATCTGTTGGTAGTTTATGTGCTTTCAGAATTGCTTTTTCTTCCTAAGATTTTATGAAGGAAAGTCATAGAATGATGAGTCTGTCCCTGCAGAAACTTAGAACTTTAGAAATTACTGAATAGCTACTGGATTTGAAGTTTGTAAATGGTGGGGCTGTGTTAGAAGTGTTTGGTTGACTGAAAAATTGTGATTTCATTAATATGTGTTTTTAACAATTGAAAAATCTTTTCTAATAGTCAGGATTAGCAGGATACTGAATGGTGTATGCAAAATTTTGCTCACTGGAACAATTCAAAATAAGGAGAAAGTGAATGAATCCTAGAATAAGAAAATCACTTCCTGGAGAATCTAAGAGGAACTCTATCTGGCTTCAGATAATCCTAAAATGATATCTTTTCTCCAGAATCCGTATTCGTTGAAGAAAAAAAATGTTATTTTCAAAATAATTTCTAAGCTGGTCAATGGGCTTTTGGAAGCACGTTCCATCATGGCATTGTTGCTGACAAACTGACTGCAAGTGTGGGGAAGAAAACACCAGACCATGATTTCTATGTTTTTGAGCACACAAGCTTGTTTTTTAAGTTTACAACCTGTAATTCCAACTAATTTGTCATTTATTGTTAACACAGATACTGGACTCTACCGAGAGAGCCGTGGAGCACAGCTTGGCCAGCACGGGTCGTGTCAACACCAGAACGGGTGAAATATATTCTCAGACTGTGAAGACCTCGTGCTTCATGTGGTTACTGATCTTCATTATGTGTTGTATTTTCGTGATGGTGGTTCTTCTTATCCGTGTAACTTAAGCAAAATTTGTCACAAGCAGATTTCAGTAAACCCAAACCACAGGTCTCAATTTAGCATCAATCCTGTATCTTCTTTTTACTGGTTTGTCTGTGGTTTATGTAGTTAAAAAATGATTTAGTGTGTCTTTAAGTGGTGTATACTGATCTACATCTTTCCTACACATATAATGTATATTTTCACATTTCCACTTTTCCAAAAAAAAAGAAAAGAAAATCTCATTTCCTGCTGCAAATTTTTGATTTTTTGTGTGTAAGCATGTATGTATTTGGATCTTGTAAATGTTACATTTCTTCTCAACTAGAAGCATGATTGCATTAAGAGGTTTGCAGATCCCACGACATCTCCTGAATCACATGTTGGAAACTGTCAAATGGTACGTCATGTTTATTTGGATCTTGTAAATAGCACATTTCATCTTAACTAGAAGCATGATCTCATTAAGAGGTTTGCAGATCCCACGGCATCACCTGAATTACATGTTGGCAGCTGTCAGGTGGTAACTCATGCCATCAAGTGGTTTATTTGGATCTTCTACATATCATGTTTCACCTCAATTCCAAGCATGGATGCAGTAAGGCTGCATTTGATTGAGGAATAAGGATATCCAAGGCAAGAATAGATGGTGGCATAAGTTGTGTGGGTATTTCGTTTAAGGAAATGAATTAAGTAGTGGAATAAAATGATTGGTTTACGGATGTGACACTAGTAGATAATATTTTAATATTATTAAATTACAGTGAGATCGGTTGATGTGATGTGAATATATTTAATGTATATATTATGTTAGAGTAGGTATATTTTAATATATGTTGGTGTTCATATGATATAGTGTGATAAATTAATGTGATGGAGTAGGAGAAGTGATATTCTCTTCTAATTCTTTAGATATCCCATGAGATATCTCTCGAGCAAATGGAGCCTGAGAGCCTTTCAGATCCAAAGACAACCTGGATCTTGTGATGGAAGCTGTCAGCTGGTACGGCATGATGAACATTGCATTCACCTGCCCTTCCTGTAATTCTTTTTAACCTCAGAGGATCTTGCTTTCCTGGTGAAGCATGACTGCGTTCCCTTTCCTGTTTGTGATGTGATCCCCGAAAAGGCCTCCGGCTGCTCGTTGCTTTTTTGTGACAAGATGTTCCCTGTCCTAGCTCTCTGCCCTCATTACTCCAGGATGTTCTCTCCCTAACTAGCTCTTCTTTGTGCGTTTTACATTGTCGTTTAAATTGTGATTTACTCTAGATAGACACTGTTTAGGAAGTCAGCCTAGTTTCAGTTGATCACGTATGCTGTGGCATAGGTCTTGAGTACACATGTTTAGGTGACCCGTTATGCATGCAGAAGAATACTTGGACAGAGTAGGCGGCAGTCTTTGCTTTACACTTGTCTAAGTTTGAAATAGGCCTGTCTAGATTTTCTCTTGGGTGTTCAGATCTGTTAATAGATAATTGCCCGGTACTTTCTGATGAAAGGGGTCTTCCAAAGAACTGGCTGAAGTGGATTTTCCTTTGATATTTCTGACACACTATTTACCAAATTTCACATGCATGGTCCATCCTTATCTCAATGTCTATGGGAATAAATGGTAGTTACAGCATGTTTATTCTTCTATACGTCCACTGGTTGCATGCCTGGTGCTTTGATACTTTTTTTTCTTTTAATCTGGTTAGTACTAATTTGTTATTTTACGATAATTACATCTGCTTGCAACTTGTATGTTCATTCCCAACTACATGGACATCGCCCGTATGCTGAATACTCAGCAATAACTCACTTGTCTAGTTGAATATTGCACACAAACAGTTTGAGCCTTGTTGACAGTCCAGAAAATAGCAAGAAGGCAGTAGGACTTGTGGCCATAGTTCGGAAATGCTGCATTCATACTTGGTTTTGGCCTGCAGTCAATTTTTCTTTCGGAGAATATCGTGGAACACTAAAACGGGAGACCTAGCCATATTTCAAAGGGATTCCAGCTCATTTGTGATCTCGGGTGTGAAGGAGGTATAGACACATTAACTGAGGTAAGGGTCCCCTCCACCTTCTAGATCTCATAAATGATCTGAATTTGTTACACATGGTAGTGGGTGGGCCTATGCCTTCTGGTCATGTGGTTGGGCTGATTGCTCTATGTTAATGCCACCAAACTGAATGTTTTCTCCCAGTAAAGAGTTTTTGCCAGCTCTTGTACCTCAATGGTCCCATTCTGTCAAACTGGCAGAGCTGTGCCATGGTTTTGGTATTGCATGTCAACAATTGGATTTTGTAGTAGAGGAATGGCCATCTATATTTCTTTATATTTGCAGCGGTAACTATCCTGTTCGCTGGGTCTTTGGTTTGAACTTCATCTTCAAGTATTTATATATAAACGTATTCCTGCAGTTATGGATTAAGGCTTTAGTTTAGTTCCTCGAAGTAAAGTGGTGATGATGGAAAAGTATTTCCATCATTGCATATCATCAGGCCTTGGTTGGTTAGTTGATCTTGGTCGTAGTTTTTGCCTAACATTCATCTGTTGGGGAGGAATTGGCTCCATTTTCTTTTGTGAAATCTTGATGTGCAGGTCGTACTACAATCATATTGTTGATCAGACTAGCTCTTAGATTGGACTAGTGCAAAATGCTTTGGGTTGGGAGGAAATAGGGCTGATGTGGGATGCCAGCGTGAAAGGACATTGTTGAAAATATAAGGTTTCTCCTCTTTCATTTTGAATATGTAAGGGAACAACATCCGGAAGAGATGACACTGTTAAAGAGAATGTATGAATTATTCCGAGAACATCAGATCCAAGGGCAAAAAGGTTGTACCTGAAATCTCAAGATTTGCATGAAAAAAAGGTTGAGCAAGAGATAATGGATCAAATTTCTTGACATCCACCATAAAAGGGGAAGATTGGAGCAAAAAACCATCGAGAAAGATTAAGAAAATGATTGGGAATCTTATTTCATCTTTCATAAAAGGCAGTGGGTCCTGTACTGCTAAAGAAAAGACCAATGGCTATTAAGTTCTTTTTTTTTTTTTTTTGCAAGGTGGAATTCATTCACCAACCTTCCAGATTACAAGGAATGTCATTAGATCCCCAGCATCCTTGTATGTCCCGAGCCATACAGAATTTCGTTAAGTTATGAGCATAGGACACTTAGACTTAGGAACTTTTGTAAGCGAAAAGCATTTATACCTTGACATCAGCAAGGTGCACTTCTGCACTGCTGCTCTGTTCCTCCAGGAAGGTTGACTACGGCCATTAATTTGGCTAATTGGAACTTCAGCATCTGAGACAACTGAAACATCTAGAAGCTCCAGGTTGATGGCTAATTCTAAGCCATAGTGAATGGCCTAAGTTTTTGCAATCAAGTTATTGAACAATATGCCTTGTTGCAGCCACAATCTCCTCATTCTTGTCGACACACACTGCTACAGCGTAGGATGCAGATTCTTTAATCGTCGCATCCACATACATGATGTGTTCTGATTCTCTTTCTATTGCCATAGCTTCTACTTCCTGCTGCCCTTGTCTTACATCCCCACTCACCTTACCATCTTGCCAGTCATAAAATCATTCCATCTTCATTACACCATCAATGATCTCCATTGGGTTTACTTTCCCGCCTTCTTTAGCTAGCTTGCACCTTTCGAGCCATAAGACATGCATTACATAATACACTAGATTGCCTGGCTAACCTACTGATGACATTAATTCCTCCATTTTGAAAATTAAGTCGATCCAATCAAGGCACACAGGCAAACCATCCATCCCTCAATAAAACCAAACCGCCTTCGTCAGAGGATAGTACCTCAGTATATGCATCCACCCCTCATTCTCTTCATAACAAAAAGGACAAGATGTCTCTTGTAGTTTCAATCTTCCTTGTAAAGTAGTTGACAAGGGTAAGGCATTAGCCAGAGCTTGCCAAAGAAAAGTTTTTGTTTTGGGAGGAAAATCCTTAATTGCCCAAATTTTTTTGCAGGCTACTATTTGCTTCTCAGAAAGGCCACTTGTGATGCTCTCCTCTTCCAATAGAGTTAAATAGGCTGATTTGATCGTGAATTTCCCATTAGGTTGTGACTTCTAAACTAATTCATCCTCACTGAGATGAATAATAGTGTTTACTATTTTTTCCACCATCAAGCAATTGAAGCAATTCCTTAATAGTTCTTCATTCTAGACTGAATCATCTTGACAGAGCAGGTCTGCCACATAGCTCAGCTATAATGCATTAGTACTGGTAGGAATTAAGGTAATCTCTTCATCATTTATCCAAGGGTCACTCCATGTATTAATTTTTTGACCCTTGCCAATCAGCCACAACACATTTTTTTTTAAAATACTCTTAACTTCAGCTACAACCTTTATGAAACAAGAGTCTTGAGGTTTCACCATATACTCCCAAAAAGAGCCACTAAGGAAATACTTCCCTTGTATTTAGTTCTGCCACCAGCCATCCTTTTCCTCATAAAGCTGCCAAGCCATCTTCATTAGAAAAGCCAAATTAACTAATCTTGCCATTCTAAAACCCAAGCCTCCTTTGAATTTTGGGGTGCATAAGTTCTTCCAAGCTTTCACATAACATGTTTTCTTCTCATCAGTTACTCCCCACCAGAAATCTCTTATAATAGCATCCACTTTGGAACAAAGAGTTTTGGATAGTAAATTGGTAGCCATCAAGTGACATGGCAAAGCTGTTAGGACCACTTACACTAATACTCCTCTCCCAGCTTGAGACAGAAGTCTTCCCCTCCAGTTAGCTAGCTTCCCAGAGATCTTCCCAATCATCATCTCTTTAAGTACTTTTTGATTTGCCCCATCCATAATAGGGCTACCCAGATACACTTCTTCCTTAGCCATCTTCCCAACTTTAAAAATATTTAAGATATGCTTCCTCAGATTATTCCTAGTTCTCTTGCTAAATAAAATTCTTGACTTTTCGTAATTTAATTTTTGCCCTGATGTTAACAAGATGATATCGTTGTTTTGAAATAAAGCACTGTAATATAGTCAAAATCGCTTTGAAAACAAATACATTTTTATTACTCGAAAAGATTCCGAGGTCGAACACAGGGAGCAATATGGAATTCAGAAATCAAGATCACAATTTAAACTAAAAGAATTTGCAATAATATTAGATATTAATGTGCAAAAAGATGGGAGTAAAATGGTGATTTAAATCACCATATACTCTTACAATATTAACTAAGGAACTTAATATATATGTATGAAATGAAAGTTCAAATCTGACTTAAAGTGATTTTCTTCTTTTTTTCTCCTTCCTTCTCTGGCTTTGTCTTTCTCTTTAGCTTCTTCTCTTTCTCAGCTATGACTTTTTCTTCTTTTTCTCCAAGCCTTCACCTCTTCTTCTGAGCCTTGCTTTGTAACTCCTCTTCTTTGGCCCTTCTTCTTTTCTTCTTCAGAATTTGGCTAAGTGTCAGGGCCAAGCTTCTCAGGGCAAAACCCTCCCTCTACCCACGCGGTTCTCCTTTTCTCTTTCTCTCTTTAGGATCCGCTCTCCCAGAGCCACAGGTAATCGGGTTATCGGATTTAGGCGTGTACCCAGGTCCAGGCTCACTGGCGTGCGGTGGTGAGCGAGGAGTGCAGGTCTAGGCGGGTTATCGGGTCGAACCAGGTCTGCGTGTATGTGTCACGGACGAGGCTAGGTGAGCGGGTGAGAGGGACCTCACCCCGTGAACTGAGGCGAACAGCTACTGTGACTTTTGCAATTTATTCGCCTTCAGTCGCTGCAAAACCCATGATGTGGGACTAAAGATAGCACCTTCTTCGCACGTCTGCAGCAGGGGGTCTTCTCCTCAATTGCCTCAGCTCGTGAGGCAGAGGTGTCCAATTGACTGCCTGGTTGCGTGTGAGAGGTGTTTCTGCACGACTTGGGGCTTTGACCTGGGCGTAGTAGGACCTGGAGCGAACTTTAAGTAAGCTTGAAGCTTGCTCGTCAATGGCGGACAAGGCGAGTTCTTGAAATCAACAAAACAACCTTTTGGCCACGTCAGAATGCTTAGGGAGGGTCACCGGACAACAGCGAGTGCGATGAGGGTGTTTGTGTGGCATCTCGTGGTTTGTGAGTGCGTGGTGAGGTCGGACTGTGTGTGTGAGAGTGGGTGTGTTCGGGGGTACATCTGAGTGAGTGGAATGATGAATAATGAGAGGGGACATGAGCGGAGAGGTGTGGCAATGGTTATAGGGTGGTCGGAGAGGGATTTGGTGGCATGTGGTGGTGAAACGGGCTCGCCGGAGGGATGGCCGGAGATGGAAGGGATGACCTCGCGGAGGGTCGTCCGAGGTCGAAACACGGTGTGGTGGGTGCAAAAATAAAGTAAAGAAGGTAAGGGACTTATCTAGGAGGTTGTTGGACGAAGTGAGGCAGAGATGGCATCAGATGCGGTGTTGCCGACGTTGGAGACGAAGGTGGCTCCGGTGAGGTAGAAATGACGAGGATGGAGGAAAGGGCGTCTGCTGGTACGGCGAGATGCGGAAGGAAGTGAGGAAGAGGAATCCACCACTGGTATTGTGGAAGGACGACGAAGAAAGGTATAGGGGATCGCCGGACGTCGAGGAGCCTTCGGCCGTGAAAGAGAGAGAGGAATTGTGGGGAATCATGGTCGATTTCGAGCGTAAAGAGTTCAGGAAGATCTGGCAGCTCTTTTATAAGGACCTAGAGGTAAGGAAGGCTTGGAAGCCAAGCTTCCAACCTAAGAAACATTCGCCAGATTTGGGTGTTTCTTGATACCCAAATCTCTCATGCGTTCGCATGAGAGATTGGGAATGATTCGGAGCACATGGATGGGTTCAGATTGAAGATAATTTCTCAATGAATCTCCCTTCCAATTTTGGAAGGGATTTGCCAAATAATCAGGGTGAACTCCCCAGTCAAAGATCGTCGGAGTAGGTTTCCACTGCGATAATGGCAGAGAGACCTAATTGTGAAGACGACGAAGAAATTTGGGGCCTATTTGAAAGGATTTTGAAAGTTAAGGGCATAAATGTAATCAGACAGGACCAATTTGTAAACTAGGTCAAGACAAGCTCATCTTGGGTCCAAATTTTGGTACAAACCTAATTTGGCCATAAGGAATTCAATGGTGAGGTTAGATTTTGGTTTTTACCATGTTTGATTGGGTAATTTATGCAAAAACCTAATTTAGGGTAAATATCTATCTGAGACTTTGTTTTCGGTCAAGATGAATTTTGATGGTTAAATTGAAGGTACCAAACCCTAGAGAATATTTTTATATGAATTTTAGAGGGTTTAGGTGAATTTTATCCTGAACATAACCTTGGTTAATCAAGTTGGTCTATTTTTAGGGTTTTAAAAGTCATTTAATTCTCAGAATACGTGCAAATCCTTTTCTGACTGGTCTAACTCACTTGTTACCTTTTAGGACCTTTTGACCCTTAATGAACCCCTAGGAAAACCTGTGGTTGAACTGCATTCATGATGTGCTGGTAAAATTACAATTTTAACCCTAGTTTCCTATTTTTCCCTTAGAATGATTATGCAGTGAAATATGACCCTCTGGAAGTTATGTAGGAGCATTTATTGACTTAATTGGGTCAAAATAGGCTAGTTATGGCTCATGATGGTATTCTCATCGCCAGAGCTGCCTTCATATTCTATCAATAATTTCTTTAAGCTACCAGCTTTTTTCTCATCTACTTTAGCCAATACCATTGTATCATTGGTGTTGAACTTACGAATTGCTATGCTAACGTGTTTGGTTTTAAAACCTTGTTATTGTAGCTTGAAAGCGAAGAATTTGTGTTCAACAAATAAAATTTATACCGAAATTTGAATTCCGGATCGAATATGGGGAGGCTATGTCGATCTATATTCTCAATTATATTTTCTTTTAGAATTTTTGAAAAGCGAGGTGATATAATTATAATGAAGCTATCAGACTAAAAGGAAGAGAGAGAGAGAAAGAGAGAGAGAAAGAGAACATGCATTCAATATTTCAAAATATTTATACAAACAAACCAAATAAAAATTACACTAGAAAGCGGGAAATCAACTACACTAGAAAGTAGGAAAATTCTACACTAGAAAAGCTGTAAAGAAGAATGGGAGAGAGAAGTTATCCTCCTCGACGATTGCTTGGAGGACGAGCCGGACGGGATGACGCCTGGATGAAGGAGGATGGAGTAGGACGAAGGAGGACGAAGTAGAAGAACGGGAATGAAGCAGCACGCCGTCATCGTCGTAGGATCCACTTCTAAAGGGGGACGAAAATTTGGACTTTATCTCGCGAGGAGCATCCTGGGTGTAGGACAGGCTTCTCTTGAGCTTTGGAGAGGTAGAGAAGAGAAGGAAGGGATGAGAATTTTGTGTGGAGGGGGTCTCCTTTTATAGTTGCAAGGAGTGGGGGCAAATTAGTCATTACATCTTTAAAACATTAAATAAGGGGTCTTTAGAGACGGATAAAACCGTCGCTAAAGCCCCAACGTGGGCGTAGTGGGCGCTCCCCACGTGCGCCTCCTCAGCTACCCACTCTCAACGCCCGTCGCACATTCATCCATCCACAGCTGTCCGATCGCGAGATCGGACGGCTGTGATTGCGCCTTCCCCGCTCGCTGCGCGCCTGCTCCAGCACGTGTGATGGCGCGTTCCCGCCTCGTGTGAAATAGCACGTGGCCGCTATTGGAAGATCTGAACCGCCCGATCACGATCCAACGCACGCCTGCGCCCGCTTGCTCGCGCCCTTCGCTCCTTCGTTGCTTCTCGAACCCGCGTCTTGTGAACGCGGAGCGCCTCACGACTGTTGCACTACGGGGCGCTGATGGTCGAGCAGACGTTTTTAGGCGCAGCCGTCCACAGCCGTTGGATTGAGATCCAACGGAGGAGAGAGGGCGGATGCGGAGGCTTCAATGGTTTCATGCAGGCGTTTGGGCGGTCGAGATGGTGCCACGTGGCACCATCTTGGCCGTCCTCTTCTGGATGTTGTAGATTCTGCCACGGATGTCGGATTGACTGGATTTTTGCGTCGTTAGGTTACGATCGTCGATCCGAATTCATCAATGTGGTCGAATTTGTCATTTGAAGTGCGGATTTACACCATCCTTGCCCTTGATCTTCTAGGGTTCCCCGGTCACTATCTGATGTTACGGATGCCTGATTAGAGCGATCTTGGAGTCGTTGAACTCCAATCGTCGCCCTGATCACATCCGTACGGTTGGATCTTCGATCCAAGGCCCCGATAAAAAGTTTGCCCTGTCCAAGCACATAAAAGGAGACAATTAACCTCCATTTTATTCAAACTACTCTAAATGCAAGATGATGCATGTTATGCAATATTTATAGCATGCAATGCAATCCTATACTTAAGAACATGCATAAATAGACATCTTAAGTAGTGTAAATGTGTTTACATCATACCCCCATGCCTATCTTTTGCTAGTCTCTAGCGAAACTATATGCTATTTATAAAAGAATTAGGTTGGATTATTTGGGCCTGAGTTATTTTCAATGATTAAGAAATTGTCTACTTAGGATCTGAACTTTCAAAGACACAATAGTGCCCGAGTATCTGCCAAAATGCAGACCGCCTCAAACCCTCGCCTTATTCAAAGAAAATTTTCCTTTTTTTTCTTTTTACTCTTTTCTATTTTTTTTGGATTTTGAAATTTTAGGGTTTAAGAGTGGATTTCTACGACCATTCAACTCATTCAAGATTTGATGAGAATCCTAAGTTTTAAGCATCTTATTGTGATTGTGATAGATTCATTGACTGGCAATTAAAACAGACTTCGAATTTCTATGCCTCTAGGTGATCTAAAAAGAATTCTGCCTAAAGGTGTATCTTTACAACCGGTAGCTTTCTCCCTACTTTTATTATTTTTTTTTTACGGGGTCAACACAAGGGTGAATCCAGTGTATATCTCCCTGATTTATTCTACTTCTCCATTTCTTCCTAAGTGTTTTGGGAATTTTTTATTTAGTGCATTTACTGAGCTGGGTTCTGGACAACCGATCGATGAGCTGTTACCACCAACAACTTGCCAGCCATACTCGTGTGGCGAAGTGTGGCTTATTTATTTTTTTTCTTTTCTCCTTTTCTTTTTGATTTTTTTTTTTTTAAGTAGGTGGCTTCCCTTGTCTAAGATTTACCTAAGGGCAGGAAAAAGAGAAAGGTCCAGTGACTGGGCTCTGGACAACCTACCTATAGGCTGTTACCCACGATAACTTGCCAGCCATATCACCTTAGAAGGTTCATTAGCTACCCAATTTCCATTAGAATCGCCAAACAACGAGTCAGTGCAAAGAAAGTGTGTAGATGCTTAAAACTCAGAAATTTCCTCAAATAAGAGGGTGGGTTGATAAGTCGTGTACTTATCACACAAACTTATTTATTCTAATTATGATAGAATTAAGATGGCGAGGACTCAAAAGACAAATCCACATTTTGGTGGATACACGAGCTAATTAAGTCCAAAGACCTGAAGGGTCTTTGTGTTCAGATCATATTGTAAAATTTCTTAGGATTGAAAAGTCCTAATGTCCAACTAATCCTTCCTAATTTTGATTTTTTTTTGGTATAAATAAGAAGAGAAAAATAATTTACATGAATTTTACAAAGCTGACCAAATAATTCAAAAATGAATCCACCCCCCATGCCTAGCTGATGCAATGTCCTCATTGAAAAAGAGACATGAAAGAAATGGTAGAATATGAAGGTTGTCACCTGAATATGAAGCTTGTATCAGCCTTGTGTCATATGTACAACTGCTGAGTTTAATGCCGTCAGCTAGGCGAAGTCCAGGCAAAGAAGTCACAGAATGGCTAGAGTAACAGAGTCTGAGACGACTTCTGGAAGAATACGGTCAACAACAGGCTTCAGACGTTGACCGTTGACTTTAAATGTGTTACCCGTCTTTGGGTCAGAAATCTGAACGGCACCATTTGGAAAAATCTGATCAATTATGAATGGGCCATTCCATTTAGATTTAGGTTTGCCAGGAAAGAGCTTAAGTTTAGAATCGAATAACTAGACCTTCTGGTTTGGCTCAAAGCTCTTGCGGGAAATCAATTGATCATGTAGAGCTTTGGTCCGAGCCTTGTAGATCTTGGCATTCTCATAAGCATCATTTCTAAGCTCCTCCAACTCAGATAGTTAGAGTTTCCTGGTCTTCCTAGCTAAATTCAGATCTAAATTGCATTGTTTGATTGCCTAGAATGCCCTGTGTTCAATCTCTACGGGCATATGGCATGTCTTTCCATGCACCAAACTGAATGGAGACGTGCCGATGGGCATTTTATACGTCGTACGGTAGGCCCAAAGAGCGTCCTCAAGCTTTTGAGTCAAATCCTTGCGATCAGGCCTAACTATTTTTTGCAGAATGTTCTTGATCTCTCGATTGGAGATCTTGGCTTGTCCATTCGTCTGGGGATGGTAAGGTGTGGAAATTCGGTGATTAACCCCGTATTTGGCCAATAAATTCTGGAATTGGGCATTAGTAAAATGAGTGCCACCATCACTGATGATAGCCCTCGGAATCCCGAATCTACTGAAGATATTTTTCTTGACATAATTGATGACCACCTTGTGGTCATTGGTTCGGATGGGAATCGCCTCAATCCATTTGGACACATAATCAACAGCAACAAGAATGTATTGAAGCTCCAAATGAAGGGATAAAGGGTCCCTTGAAATCGATGCCCCAAACATTGAAAATTTCGACAGAAAGAATAGGGTTTGGGGGCATCGAGAACATGACCTTGAAAAATCCTGGGCATCTTTGAATAAAGACGGCCAATAGAAGCCAGATTGTAAGATTTTTGCAACCGTCTTTTTCTCGAAGAAATGTCCACCACACCCAGATGCATGGCGGAACTCGAGTATACTGTTGAATTCATTCTCCGGTATGCATCGGTAAATAATCTGATCAGAGCCGATGCGATACAGTTTAGGGTCCTCCCAGAAGTAGTATTTGGCCTCAGATTTGAGTCTATCCCGTTGTTGCTTGGTCCAATCCTGGGGGATTTGACCAACAGCCAAATAGTTAACAATGTCAGCAAATCATGGGGTGTGGACACCTAAAACTGTAAGAATAGTTTCGTCCGGAAAAGTGTCAACAATCGGAATGTCTGGACAAGAAGAATCACCTAGGAGTCTCGACAAATGATCCGCGACCACATTTTGTACCCCAGTTTTATCCTTGATTTCACGATCAAATTCTTGAAGAAGAAGAATCCAACGAATAAGCCGGGGTTTAGCATCCTTTTTAGCCAAGAGATGTCTCAAGTCCGAGTGGTTGGTATAAATGATAATATGAGACCCTAAGAGATAAGCCTTGAATTTTTCCGAAGCAAATACTACAGCTAGTAATTCCTTTTCAGTAACAGTGTAATTCCTCTGGGCTTCATCCAGAGTTTTACTAGCGTAGTAGATGACAGAGGGCTTTCGATCAATTTTCTGACCCAGGACAGCCCCGACCGCGTAATCAGAAGTGTCGGTCATGATCTCAAAAGGGGCTGTCCAAATTGGTGGTTGCAAACTTGGAGCACAGGTGACTGCTGTTTTCAGGAAGTCAAATGCCTTTCGGCATGATTCGTCAAAAACAAATGACGTTTCTTTGGCAAGAAGATTGCTCAAAGGACGAGCAACCTTTGAGAAATCCTTGATGAATCTTCGATAAAATCCCACATGGCCAAGAAATGATCGGATTTGTTTAACAGATGTGGGAGGAGGAAGTTTAGCGATAGCATCAACCTTAGCTTTGTCCACTTCAATTCCCCGTTCAGAGATTACATGACCCAAAACGATGCCCTCTTGGATCATGAAATGACTCTTTTCCCAGCTAAGGACCAGTCGTGTCTTGATACATCGCTTAAGAATCATTTCCAAATTAGCCAAACAGGAGTCAAATGATTCTCCGAAAACAGAGAAATCATCCATGAAGACTTCCATAAACTCTCCCACTATGTCAGAAAATATGGCTAGCATACACCTTTGAAAAGTTGCAGGTGCATTGCATAGCCCGAAAGACATCCTACGAAAAGCAAAGGTTCCGTAGGGACAGGTGAATGTAGTTTTTTTCCTAATCCTTGGGATGGATAGGAACTTGGTTGTATCCTGAGTTGCCATCAAGAAAACAAAAGTATTTCTGCCTGGCTAATTTTTTCAAGATTTGATCGATGAAGGGTAAGGGAAAATGATCCTTTTTAGTGGCTGTGTTCAGTTTCCTATAATCAATACAAATCCTCCAAGAGGAAGCTGAACGAGTTGTGACAGATTCTCCTCTCTCGTTAGTCACAACGGTAATCCCGACTTTCTTTGGAACAATCTGAACGGGACTTACCCAGGGACTATCAGAGATTGGATAAATAATTCCTACATCGAGCCACTTGATGATTTCCTTTTTGACCACTTTTCTCATATTTGGATTCAATCTCCTCTGTATCTGGCGAGAAGGGCGGGATCCATCTTCCAAAAATATTTTATGATTACAGTAAGATGGCTCGATCCCCCTGAGGTCATGAATGGTCCAACCAATTGCCTCCTTATGTTCTTTTAGGACCTTGATCAATTTAATCTCTTGCTCCTTTGTCAATTTAGCACTGATAATCACAGGGAGCGTATTCTGAGGTCATAAAAATTGGTATTTCAAATTCTCGGGCAATGGTTTCAATTCAAGCTGGGGTGGGTTGATGATTGATGGTAGGGTAGATGCTAAAGATTTAACAAGAGGAAGAGGTTGTGAGTGAACAAAATCAATAACCTCTTCCGAAGATGTCAGGTCAGCCATAGAGGGTTGCTGGTCAAATTCATCATCCAAAGAGGAACTTTTGATTGAAGAATCTGTCAAACAAGTTTCAATATTATCATTATCCTCATCAAGTTCCTCAATAAATCCACAATCCTCAAATTTGTTGATCGCCTTAAAAATATCCAATTTCATTTCTTTGGTCCCCAAAGGCGATTTCCATGCTACTGCTTTCACAATTAATGTTGGCCTTTGCGGTAGCCAGGAACGGACGCCCCAGAATGATGGGCGTGTTCTTCAGATTATCTGGTACATCGATGTCAAGGATAAGGAAATCTACAGGAAAATAGAAATCCTTAACCTTAACTATAACATCTTCAATAACGCCTTGCGGGTTTGTGACCGAACTGTCCGCTAACTGTAGTGTTACTGAAGTTGGCCGAAGTTCACCTAACCCAAACTTCTCGTAGAGAGAAGTTGGAATTAGGTTGATGGATGTACCCAGATCCAAAAGTGCGCTATCAAATGTGTAATCTCTGATAACGCAAGAAATCAAAGGAGCACCAGGATCTCTCTTTTTCTGAGGGAGGTAGTGTAGGATAACAGAACTAACCTGCTCGGAGAGTACCACCTTCCTCGGAACAGATTCTCTTGACTTACGTTTTTGTGTATATAATTCCTTTAAAAATCTTGCGTAAGCCGGTATGTGCTTGATAGCATCAAGGAGCGGGATATTGATCTCAACATTCTTAAATAGATTCAGAAGCTCCTCATTGCTATCAACAGACTTCTTCTTCTTTGATTTGGTTAAGGCTTCAGGGAAAGGAACATGAGTCAGATCTTTGGAATCAGGTTCTTGAGCCTTGATTTCTCCTCTAGAATTCTCCTCTCTCTCCTCAGGTTCTTCAGGATTCAAAAGATCAGAATAGTGTGGTTGTGGATCTTGAGTCTTCTTACGACTCCTCAAAGTGATAGAATTTGCAGATGCATAAGAATTTGGGTCTTGGGGTGGGTTAGGCAAGATTGGAGGGGCTTGGTTGACCATGAATTGTTGATTTGTAGAAGAAGAAGAAGACGAGGAACCCTGCTCAACCACCTGAGCATGTGCGTGCGGGTCCCTCCGATTTTCGTACCCTTGGGCTTGATTGCCCGAATTCATAATATTTCAAGGGTTGGGTACGGGTTGGGATGGTAGAGATCCAGGTTGACGAAGGTTAGCAATGAGCCCGGATTGCAAGTTGTCCAGCGAGTTTTCCATTTGCTGCATGAGTTGGAGCATGGATCCTTGCATCTCTACCATTTGACTGTTCAAATCAGCCTGCCCTGCAGGTTGACGGGAATTCCAAGTTGGCTGATTGACTTGATTCGGCGGCAACTGAGTATATACTTGACCCTGACCCATTGGTCGTTGCGGAGCATAATTGCTGGGTAGAAATTGGGTCTGTTGCCCCGGATTTTTCCAAGAGAAGTTAGGGTGGTTTCTCCAACCTGGATTATAGGCATTCGAGTAGGGGTTGGATCTAACATTCTGTTGTACAGCGCAGACATCCTCATAAGGTGAGGGTGGAGAGAAAGAAAGGGAAGGATCAGAAAAACTGGGATCAAAGGCCCCAATTTGGAACCCGTGGGGCTCCGAAAAATGCTGACTCAGGTTGAGCCGCATCGAGTTGATTCACGAACTCCCGTCTAGAAGGAGCTCGTGAGGAATGGAATCCCAAATTTTGGGATTCAGTGGATCGAGAGTTGTTCATAGAATTGCTAGCCATCCACTCTTCCATTCTTTTAGCAACCAAGTCCACCTTATCAAGTTTGTTACAAATCAATTCCATATCAATTGAATGAGAGTCATGGACTTCATTAACATTTGATCTGGGCTGCTGGGACCGGTTAAAAGTATCCATGGAGGCATGATTAATTGAATTCTCACTCATTTCCTCAAATAAATCATATGCACTATCTGCATCTTTATTGAGGAAATTGCCTCCGCAAGAAGCATCCACATGATTTCTGAGTTGCTCAGTCAACCCATGATAGAAGATCTGCACGAGTTGCCATTTCGGCATCTTGTGGTGTGGACACCTCCGCAATAAGTCCTGGAATCGCTCCCAGGCCACATGAAACTGCTCCCCCAGCCGCTGGGTAAAGGTAGTGATTGCCCGTCTCAAAGCATTGGTACGTCCAACTGGGAAGAATTTCTTCAGAAAGGCCGATTTCAACTCATTCCAAGTTGTAATTGGTCTTTTTATTGTCCTATACCAATGCGCGGCCTTATCCCTAAGAGAGTGGGGGAAGAGCCTCATGATCATTTGCTCCTCGTTTACGTTTCGAGCCTTGGTGGTCTGGACCAAAGTGGTCAAGTCCTCCAAGTGCTGAAACGGATCTTCGGAGCCAAGCCCATGATATTGTTTAATCAGGCTTAACACCTGGGGCTTGATTTCTACATCATCGGCTGGAATCTGGACGCCGGGACGTTCCCCGTAATTTGATGGATCATGAAAATCCTTCAAGGGCTGAGCGTCCTGCATTCTCTGGAACCATTCCATCATTCTCTACATTTGTTCCAGCTGCCTTTAAAATTCTTCCTGTGGATTTCCAAGTAGAAGAGGCTGTTGTTCGGCCATGGGATCAAATTGACCAAAATCCAATTTGCGCCTCCTAGAATGTTCTAATGGTCCTTCCAATCGGGAATTCAATGACCGTCTTCCCAGCATAAACTAGAAGAAGGTCGGAAGGACTGGGGATAGGGATCCTGCAGCACAACAAAATAAGACTGTCCTTAAGTGAGGTAGCCTAAGGATCTACTGACTCTCAATACCCACCTTTAAGACTGTAAATGATTTACTCTACTTGCGTCTGTTTAATCCAACCAGTTAGAAGGAGGGACTGGGGAGAAGGTTCTTCCTTTGGCTTTCGCCTACGGTTCCTAGTGCACCCCCCAGTTGCGGTCGTTTGACGCTACTCTCCTAGTTAGACATCAGATTAATCAGTACAAGTAGGTTAATCAAAAACAATCTCAGACTAAACCCTAAAGAACGAATCAGACCTTAAGGCCAACGTCTACTCAATTTTATTAAGGCCTGGGATTGTAGTGCTTATGGAATGTGATGGGCCCTTAAAATGGGTTGTGCCCTTAATGATTGATTGAGATTTGTGTAAGTGAGTGCACAACCAGGATTTTCAAGCAAGATTATTTGTAATGCGTGAATTTTAATGTTCAAATCTTGCTTAAGTAGCTTTTAAGATTTCAAATTAGGTGGATTTCAATCAAGTTTCTAGGCAAACTAAGTTGTAAAACACAAGTGAAGATTGTTTTCCTTTAAAATCAGAAAGAAAGTGGAGTGCCTGGAATAAACCTAGATTGAAAACCGTAAGGAGGAGCTACTTGATGAGTTGGTTTTAAATAGAGTGGTGCGGCCCAAACAACTTAAACAATTGTTCACAATTGCACCACTAAGTTAGGCACTCAAAGATGGTTAACCTAGAATGATTTCTACTCTGTTATGTGTTGCTTTGTGTGTACCGGTTCCACAGATCAGAACCCGGTTGAGTAAAAACAAATCAAGTTGATTAAGTGCCTTGAATGTGGGTGTGTGTTGTATGTTTGTTGAAAATTACTCCACAAGATTATCTTTTTGTTGCTTTTTTTATAAATGAGGGTGGAATGAATGTGAGTGAAAATCCAAACAACCAAACTATTCCTAGGATTTATGCAAACACCTAGGTTAATTGAAATTTGGATTTAATGTGGCGAATGAAATCTATGGAGTGGGGGAAGAGTGGGGAGCACTTACAGTTGTCTTCAACTTTACTCCAGTCTACTGCTTGTTGATTCCTTGATGGAGGTCTCTGTAAAACAATAGACACAAGAGAAAGCAAGTTAGAAAACAATAAAGTGCAAGAAATGCAAAAAGAAGATTGGAAATCCTTGCCTCCCTGGCAACGGCGCCAAAATGTTGGACTTACGAATTGCTACGCTAACGTGTTTGGTTTTGAAACCTCGTCGTTGTAGCTTGAAAGGAAAGAATTCGTGTTCAACAAATAAAATTTATATCGAAATTTGAATTCAGGGTCGAACACAGGGTGGCTACGTCGATCTATATTCGCAATTATATTTTTTTTTAGAATTTTTGAAAAGAGTGGCGATATAATTACAATGAAGCTATCAGACTAAAAGGAAGAGAGAGAGAGAAATAGAAAGAGAACATGCATTCAATATTTCACAATGTTTATACAAACAAACCAAATAAAAATTACACTAGAAAGTGGGAAATCAGCTACACTAGAAAGCAGAAAAATTCTACACTAGAAAAGCTGTAAAGAAGATTGGGAGAGAGAAGTTATCCTCCTCGACGATTGCTTGGAGGACGAGCCAGACAGGATGACGCCTGGACGAAGGAGGACAGAGCAGGACTAAGCAGAAGAACCTGAATGGAGCAGCACGCCGTCGTCGTCGCGGGATCACTTCCGAAGGGGAACGAAAATTTGGACTTTATCTCGCGGGGAGCATCCCGAGTGTGGGACAAGCTTCTCTTGAGCTTTGGAGAGGTAGAGAAGAGAAGGAAGGGATGAGAATTTCGTGTGGAGCGGATCTCCTTTTGTAGTTGCAATGAGTGGGGGCAAATTGGTCATTACATCTTTAAAACATTAAATAAGGGGTCTTTAGTGACTTATAAAATCGTCGCTAAAGCCCCAACGTGGGCGTAGTGGGCGCTCCCCACGTGCGCCTCCTCAGCTGCTCACTCTCTACGCCCGCTGCACGTTCATCCATCCACAGCTGTCCGATTACGAGATCGGATGGCTGTGATTGCGCCTTCCCCGCTCGCTGCGTGCCCACCCCGCGGCGTGTGATGGCGCATTCCCGCCTCGCGTGAAATAAAGTGTGGCCGCTATTGGAAGATCTGAGCCGTCCGATCACGATCCAACGCACATCCGCGCCCGCTCTCCCGTGCCCTTCGCGCCTTCGCTGCGGCTCGAACCTGCGTCTTGTGAACGCGGAGCGGCTCGCGATCGCTGCGCTACGGGGCGCGGATGGTCGAGCAGACGTTTTTAGGTGTAGCTGTCCACAGCCGTTGGATCGAGATCCAACGACGGAGAGAGGGCGGATGCAGAGGCTTCAATGGTTGCATGCGGTCGTTTGGGCGGTCGAGATGGCGCCACATGGCACCATCTTGGCCGTCCATCTTCTGGATGTTGTAGATGGTGCCACGGATGTCGGATTGACTCAATTTTTGCGTCGTTAGGCTGCGATCGTCGATCCAAATTCATCCGTGCAGTCGGATTTGTCATTTGAAATGCAGATTTATACCATCCTGGCCCTTGATCTTCTAGGGTTCCCCGGTCACTCTCTGATGCTATGGATGCCTGATTAGAGCGATCTTGGAGTCGTTGAACTCCGATCGTCGCTCTGATCACATTCGTACGGTTGGATCTTCGCTTCGAGGCCCCGATAAAACTTTGTTCTGTCCAAGCACATAGAAGTAGACAATTAACCTCCATTTTATTCAAACTACTCTAAATGCAAGATGATGCATGTTATGCAATATTTATGGCATGCAATGTTATACTATGCTTAAGAACATGCATAAATAGACGTCTTAAGTAGTGTAAATGTGTTTACATAAATTGGCAATCATGAGATGAGTTAGTGGCTTGTCATCTCTATGGATTCTATACCTCAATATACGTTTTGTATGTACTGCTCCTTCTATACTCCATGTTAAATACTCTGCACATAGTATGAATATGTAGGGGGAAAGAGGGCATCCCTGCCTTATTCCCCTAGTAGGCCTGATTGTCTCTATAGGATCTCCGTTAACTAAGACCTGGAAGGTCATTGATCTAACACAATCCATAATTAGCTTCAGCAGTGGGGATGTGATCTTTATCTGCTTTAGACAGAACTGTATGAAATCCCATTCCATTCGATCAAATGCTTTTTCCATATCAACTTTGATGGCCATTGTTCCTTTCTTACTGTTGGAGTTCTTGATGAGAACCTCATCATGAGCCATAACTAGCTCATTTTGACCTAATACAGAGAATAAAAGCTCCTACATAACCTTAGAAAGGCTTGGCTCAGAGAGATTCTGAGTTTGCAAAGAAAACATAAACTGAGGGGTAAAAATGCAATTTCACCAATCCGATCTGAAAATAGGGTTACTCAGGGTCCAAACATAGGTCAAAACAACCTAATAAGAAGAAAAATGGGATGAGATGACTCAATAAGGGTTACAGCAACTCCAAGGAATTAAATGACAGCCTATAACCCTAAAAACAAATCCACTTCAATTCACGTGGTTCGAGGCAAGGTAAAAATCAACTAAACTCTATAAAATTCATAGAAAAATAATCTCTAGGGTTTAGGACTTTCAATTTGGCCTTAGGAACCCATTTTGACCTACATTGAGAACCATGCCCAATTAACAACTTAATTTGGGTTTTTACGTAAATTGACCGGTCAAACAAGATTTAATCTATAAATAAAATTCACCATCAGAATCCTTAGGTCAAAATTAGTCATATATAAAAACTTGGACCTAAGAAGAAACCTTCTTGACCAACTTTACACTTTTTCCTCATATATTTACTTTTTGGCCCTCAACTGTTGAACCCTCACATTTTGGCCCCTAACTCTCCTTCGTTCTTTGCGTTTAGGTCCCTCCTGCAAAACCTGCGTAGCGCCATGCTCCGGCGACCTTGCGCGGAGCATGGCGCCGCGTAGGGTGAGGGAGGGGCCCTGGCAAGTCAATGGGGGGTACCCTGCGTCGTCAGCCACCGCAGGGACACCCCCCTGAGTGCTGTGACCGCCCATACCGGCCGTGCGAACGTACGGACGGTATGGGTCTCCTTCCTCCGGCGTCCTCCGGCGAGGGAGACACGTCGTCTCCCTCTGCCCTCCTCTCTGATTCTGCCCCTATAAATACCCCCGTCGCTCCGCCGTTCTTCCCAACTCGGATTTGACGGAGACACCCCCTCAATTCCTCCCTTCACACTCCGACAGACGCCCCCTTGCTCCGGCGGCCTCTCCTCCTCCTCCTCGTCGCCCTGCCGCACTACCAGCAGCAGGGTTACCTTCCCTCGATCTTCCCGCGTCACGCCGCACCCAGCTGGCGCCTCTCCGGTCCCTTCCTCGCCGCCGCCCCTTCCCCTGGGCAGTTTCTTCTCCGGCGACAGTCGATACGACTGTCGCCTGCGCCAACCCCTCTTCATCCAGCTTAATAGGTAAAACTTCTCTTCTTCCTCCCCTCTTTCTTTTCCATACTGAAAACCCTTACTGTCGGCCCCAAGACCCACCGATCACCCTCACCTTCTCCACCTCTGGCCAAACTCCGGCAAACCGCTCCCATCGCTCCAGCACCCCACACGACTCGCCGACCTGTGCGTAACCTCCGCCTCCTCACCCTGATCCTCTTCCACCCCTCCACTTCCCACCAAACTCCCTCTGCAGATCCACCGAACACACCCACTTCTTCGCCCGCAGTTTGACCTAGGGCGTCCCTTTTACTCCACCACGCCCACTGCAGACCCTTCGACCACCTTCGCCGTGCCACGGCGGAGGTTCTCCGCATATCTGATTAGGCCGAGAGGCCGTGCTTCTGTGAACAGGTGTCGCGCCCGCCTTCGCCATTGCTGAGCAGCGAAGCTCCTTCGACCTGTTGCTCCAGGCACACCACGCCCAGGTCAGACTCCCAGGCTTCACGGGGTAGCTTTGCGAAGTGTCAGGCTGCAGTTCGGGCGAAGCCCTCGCCCGAAGCCCTCGCGCGAAGTTCGGCTGCCGCTGCTTCCTCCGCGCAGGCGCTCACATTGGGGTGGGACATTTAGTCCCACCTCGGAAGGCTTCGAAGAGGCGTGCCGATATAAGTTGAAAACGTGCTGTAGGCTTATCGCCTCAGCACACGGGGTGAGGTCCCTCTCACACCGCTTCACCTGGCCCGTCCGCGAGCTCATCACGTGGATCTGGCCGACCCGACCCGACTTGACTTGCACTCCTCGCCCACCACCGCACGCCGGTGGGCCTGGACCCGGGCGCGACTCGTACCCGATTACCCGGTTGATCTGGGCGAGCTGTCCTAAGAGCGAATTCTGAGAGAGAAAGAGACGCGCGGGGGAGGGGGGTAGAGTAGGTTTTGCCCTCTGACTCTGAACTCTTGAGCGTGCAGGCACAGGTGAAGAAGAAGGAAGCTAAGGGAGACACTGTAGCAACAAGCGGTTTAAGTCGTCTGATTTTTCAATCAGACGACGTCCTGAAGGCAAAGTAGAAGAAGGAAGGCAAGGCAGAGGAAAGAGAGGAACACAGAGAGGCCAAGTGAAGACTCTGCAGAGATCAGAAGACAGAGAAGAAGAAGAAAAGAAGAGAGAAGGAGTAGCCAAGTGAAGAAACAGAAAGCAGAAGAGGAGGATCTGAAGCAAGAAAAGAAGAAACAAGGAAAATAAAAAGAAGAAAAAGACAGGATCGTGCAACCAAGAAATAGAGGAAGAACACGAAGAACAAAAGCCAAAGAGGAAGAAAGAAGGGAAGAAGAAGAAGCCAAACTTTCATCTCTCTCTCTCTTTATTTTTGTAATAGAACATGTATATCTCTAGAATACGACTTGCTCCCTGAGTTCGACCTCAGGAGAACTGTATTTTCCGAGTAACAAATATTAGTAAATGATGGCAATAACTATCTGTACTACAACGACTTAAGAAAAGCTAGTTGCTGCCACTGTTTGCCAGTTGGCGCCGTTGCCGGGGAGCAACGGCTATTCTAGAGGTAAACATTCCTGTTTTTTTTTTTTAGTTCTAATAATCTCCTCTCTTTTGTGCAGCTACAGGAAATCAAGAAGACAAGCAACCGCTCGACAACCACTCCAAGGACAGGTAATTTTTTTTTTTCCTCTCGCTATTAACCCCTAAACTCTAAGGAGGAAGAAAAGAAAAGAACAAGCAATATATGGCTAACCTGTCTTCTATACTTAGTAAACCATAAGAAGTTGCATGTTTTCAACCCATTATTCCTGTGCACTATTAAGGGTATTTAGGGGCTAACACATTCTTGCTTGAGCCCTAATTACCCACCAAAGAACTAACTGGACCAAGTGGAGCCAACATAAGATTCAACATTAGGGATTTAGAGACACACTTCTTAAACAAGAATTGAGAAACCTTAAAAGAAGTGTGCCCAAGCCATTATCTGAAAATACCTATCCAAAGAAACCCTAAAATAAGATTGGCTCTTTAAACACTTGAACCCTAAAAGACAAGACCTAATAAGCAAAACTGGCAGGTAAAGTTGACCATTTGGGTCAACTAACCTTCAAATTAGGTCACTCTTTGCACTTAAAAGACTAAAGTTCAAGTGGAACCCTAAGAACCTTGCTCTTGAACTAAAATTGGTAGACTTAAGAGGTCAAGATCCCCATTCTGGTCTACCTGGAACCGCAGTGACAAGAGAGGTCGGGTGGGGGAAACCCTGTAACCCGTGGGGACGCTCTACCGTGTAGGGGTCTTCGCGGGACTCACCCTCTCTGGCTGCCCAGGTAATTCTCAGGTGGTCGATCTTTCTGATCAAGGTGTCCATCTGCCCCACACCTCTATAGTCACCCAACACATTTTTGGGTGTCTTGATTGGGTCCAGCACCTTCTAAACTCATCTCTTCCAACAGTGCATGTACGGTAGGAGGTCCTTAAGACCACCCTTAAGACCTCCTTTAGAAATTCACTCTCGTCAAGGCCAAGCCTCGACGCCTGTGTTTGTGCAGCAACCCCCTCACATTATTCTCTCTTCTGATTCAGAACCAAGTTCTTCTTCTTCCCCCATCATGGCTCAGCCAGTTGAGGAAGAAAACAATCTGGAGCACCAGCTCCAGTGACTCAACGACCTCTTCCAAAACTTTGTGCACCCACCACAGCGTCCCATGATGCGGGACCATTATAATCCTGCTGCGGTGGCCATCGAGCCTCGAGTCAGAATCCCGACTGGAGGACCTGATTCTGAATTAAAGCCCAATATGATTCATGCTATACCTAAATTCCATGGGCTTAATTCTGAAGATCCCTTCCAGCACATCAAACAGCTAAAGCATCTGGCCCAAACTTTCGGGTCAGATGCACAAAATCGGGATATTCTTCTCATGAAGATGTTCTCCTTTTCTCTTATAGACAAGGCTGCCCATTGGTATCAAACTCAGACCCGGCTGATCAACAATTGGGAAGAACTTCAGTCCGAGTTCCTGAAAAAGTTCTTCCCTGTTGGACGGACCAACGCCTTGCGCCATCAGATTACACATTTCACCCAACAAACAGGGGAACCTCTCCATGAGGCATGGGATCGTTTTCAGGATCTCATGAGAAAGTGCCCGCATCACGGAGTTCCTAAATGGGAACAGGTCCAATCTTTTTACCAGGGACTCCGTGAGGACATCCGTCTTTTCGTCAATGCAACCTGCGGAGGAAATATCATGGGTCAACATGAAGACACCGTGTGGGAGATTCTCGAAAACATGTGCGAGAACTCCATCAACAATGACTCCATGGGATTATTCGACAGGACGAATACCCGCGCAGCGACGAATCTCAGGGGAGCACACGAGACGCAGGGCCTGTCCGCATCAGTCGACTTGGAGTTAATGGCCAGTCGATTGGACAAGGTCTCGATTATCGAAAAGAAGGTGGATGAGCTGACTCAGCATCTGCAGCGAGCCACCTCTGCACATAACCCTTTCGCACAGCCTCCTTCCACAAGGGAAACTGTGCAAAACGTTCTCCATCGATCTTCTCCTAGGATGGACCCATCATCCGAATCTTTGCCCGGAGGTCCTTCCGATTCCTTCTACACCTGCCAGGGGAATTCCATTCCCTCTTTCTCTAACTCTCTGGAGGTTCCTCAGACCTGCGAGGACCTCAACGCCATCCAAACGACCCGTCCTCCAACACCTATAATCCTGGATGGCGTAACCATCCTGACTTTCAGTGGGCGGGAAATTCCTAAACCCAAAGACCATCCTTCCAACCCCGCCCATAACCTCCTCGTCCTTACCAGCCGCCTCAGCCTCGGCCCAACCCTACTTATCCATCTGGGCCAAATCAAGATCAAATGTCCCTTATCCTTCAGACCCTGGCTGACATTCAAAGAATGAATGCGGCTATCCAGAAATAACACAAGGACGAAATTACAGAGGTCCGAAACCAATTGACCCAGTTGGCAAACTCTCGCCAGCCAGGTACTCTTCCTTCCCAACCTCTGCCTAATCCCAATAACGTGCCCACCCAGCGGCGCATTATGAACCCAAACCCGGGCCATGCCCATATGATTTATCAGGCCCCCTCTGTTCCTTCACCTGACGGGATAGAGGCCTCCACTTCTTTTGCAGGTTACCAGCAGCAAGCTATCTTACCCAATCCCAACCAAAACCAGGTAGGACTTAATTCCGTAACGACTCGTAGTGGTAAGGAAACCCAAGACCCACCTCATCCGAACCACTCCAAGACTGGTAGTGATCCCAAGCCTAGGACAGTAATCTAGGATGTCCCCACCCCTATCCCAGATCCACAACCTGGACCTATCCTAGAAGAACCACCCAAGATCCCGTTTCCCGAGGCCTTGACCAAGGGAAAGAAGACCACCAAGCCCGTGGCACCTGAGGAGGACCTGGTCAAGCTCTTTGAGCAGGTCCAAATAAACATCCCCTTGATGGATGCAATCCGCCACGTACCAGCTTACGCACGATTTTTAAAGAATGTGTGTACACCCCAGCGTAAGCCACGAACCAAGGGTGGGAGCCCAATTGTTCTGTCAGAGCAAGCCAGCTTTGTAATCCTCAGTAAACTCCCACCCAAGGCAAAAGATCCTGGTACTCCCCTGATCTCCTGCAAGATAGGTGATACCCAATTTGATAGAGCTCTGCTAGACTTGGGTGCATCCATAAACCTGATACCCACATCCTTACTTCACCATCTAGAAGAATCTGAGCTAAAACCAACTGAGGTGACATTACAATTAGCAGATCGGTCTATAAAGTCACCAAAAGGGATTCTCGAGGATGTTATCGTAAGAGTGCGGGATTTCTATTTCCCAGTGGACTTTATATTCTTAGATATGGATGTGCCTAAAAACCCTAGGGATACACCAATCATTCTAGGGAGACCTTTCTTGGCTACTGCTAGAGCCAACATCAGCTGTGAGGAGGGCCAAATAGAGCTTAAATTTGGAGATCAAACCTTAAAAATTGATATATTTAAGGCCCAACAAGGAATTAATTGCGGTGTCATCGAACAGATTTGTGACGTTAGGATTTTGGTTGATGAGTCACACCTCCAGAATGACTCGATTATGCCTCATCAACCACAGAAGGATCTTGACCCGCAAACAGAGGAGTCGAATCCAGACATACACAACCCAGTAACTCCTACCCTTGAACCTCACATCTACATTGAACCACCCGCTGCTGCTGATAACCCTATCCTCGAGTTAAAGCCTCTTCCTGCTCACTTGAAATACATCTTTTTGGGTTCCAATCAGACCCTTCCTGTGATTTTAAATTCCACCCTCAATTCCGAACAGGAATCCCGTCTGATTACTGCTCTCCAGCAACATCGCAGAGCCATCAGGTGGACTCTCGATGATTTGACTGGAATAAGCCCCTCTTATTGTACTCATCATATCTATTCAGAAGAGGACGCACGACCTTCTCGTGAAATGCAGAGACGTTTAAACCCTAATCTGCAGGAGGTCGTGAAAAAGGAGATCATTAAGTGGTTAGATGCCGGGATCATCTACCCGATCTCCGATAGTCGTTGGGTGAGCCCAATTCAGGTTGTGCCTAAGAAGGCAGGACTCATCACCATGACGACTAAAACCGGAGAAATCATTCCTACCCGATTAGCCAATGCGTGGAGAGTCTGTATAGATTACCGCCGACTCAATTCCTCCACAAAGAAGGACCATTTCCCACTACCCTTCATTGATCAAATTCTCGAGAAACTAGCGGGAAATAGGTTCTTCTGCTTTCTTGACGGGTACTCCGGTTACAACCAGGTGGCAATCCATCCTGAGGACCAAGAAAAGACCACATTCACCTGCCCCTTCGGAACGTATGCTTTCCGAAGGATGCCTTTCGGTCTTTGCAATGCACCCGCTACTTTTCAGCGGTGCATGCTTGCCATATTCTCAGATATGGTAGGTGATTTCCTGGAAGTCTTCATGGATGACTTTTCAGTCTTTGGGGAATCTTTTGATGATTGCCTCCAACACTTGGTCCAGATACTCAGGCGATGCATTGAGGTGAACTTGGTTCTTTCCTAGGAAAAGAGCCATTTCATGGTGCCTGAGGGAATTGTCCTGGGACAGTCAATTTCGGAAAAAGGCATCCAGGTGGATCGAGCTAAGGTTGATCTGATTTCTCGCCTTCCCGTACCTAGCTCGATCAGGGACATCCGTTCCTTTTTAGGGCACGTCGGTTTTTACCGCCGTTTCATTCCAGATTTCTCGAAAATCGTGCGCCCCTTGACTTCTCCTCTCTAAGGATGTACCTTTTGAAATCTCCAAGGAATGCACGCTAGCCTTTGAAAACCTGCGTGACCGAGTCACCCAGGCACCTATCCTACAATCCCCTGACTGGTCTCAACCCTTTGAGATCATGTGCGATGCATCTGACTTCGCCGTAGGAGCGGTCCTGGGACAGAAAGCTGACGGGAAACCCGTGGTCATCTACTACGCTAGCAAGACACTTGACGAGGCTCAGCGTAACTATACGGTTACGGAGAAAGAGCTGCTAGCCGTAGTATTTGCCCTTGAAAAATTCCGATCGTATCTTCTGGGTTCCCATGTCATCATTTACTCGGATCACACGGCTGTAAGGCATCTCCTTGCCAAGAAGGATGCGAAGCCCCGACTAATCCGTTGGATCTTGCTGTTGCAAGAATTCGATCTTGAGATTCGCGACAAGGCGGGAAGGCAGAATGTGGTAGCCGACCATCTGTCCCGTCTTCCTTCTGAGATCATCAACCCTTCCGGACCCATCACGGAACATTTTCCTGATGAGCACCTACTTTCTGTTGGTACTAGACTTCCATGGTTTGCTGATATAGTAAACTACTTGGCATCTCATCAGACACCGTCTGATTGGCCGAAGGCCAAGAAAGACAAATTGCGTTCTGTTTCCAAGTATTACATTTGGGAAGACCCGTACCTTTTCCGCATAGGTGCTGATCAAATTATTCGGAGATGCGTCCCGGAAGAGGAAATCAGCAATATCCTATCTTTCTGCCATGACCAGGCATGCGGTGGCCATTTCTCAGGGCATAAAATCGCATCCAAAGTCCTCCAGTGTGGCTTCTACTGGCCTACACTTTTCAAAGACGCATACAGTAACTGCAAGGCATGCAGTCGTTGCCAGACTTTGGGCAACATGAACCATCGTGACATGATGCCTTTGCAGCCGATTCTCGTATGCGAAATCTTCGATGTATGGGGCCTTGATTTTATGGGCCCCTTTCCTGTTTCGGATGGTTTCGAGTACATTCTACTTGCGGTGGACTACGTGTCCAAATGGATCGAAGCCATACCGACCCAAACCTGCAATCACAAGATTGTTCTTAAGTTCATACATCAAAACATTTTCTCAAGGTTCGGGATTCCCCGTGCTATTATCTCTGATGGGGGGACCCATTTTACAAATGCTCAGTTTAGGTAACTGATGGCCAAATATGGGGTGTCTCACCGAATCTCTACTCCTTACTACCCCCAAACAAATGGTTTAGCTGAGCTATCAAATCGGGAGATCAAGAAAATCCTGCAAGTCACTGTTCGGCCTGGCAGGAAGGACTGGTCGTCCCGACTTCCGGAAGCATTGTGGTCCCATAGGACCGCCCACAAGACCCAATTGGGCATGTCTCCCTTTAGACTGGTGTACGGAAAGACATGTCATCTTCCCGTAGAACTGGAGCATAAAGCCTATTGGGCAGTACGGAACTGTAATTTAGATCTTTCCAAGGCTGGAACCCACTGAAAACTCCAAATCAGCGAGATCAATGAATTACGCCTAGACGCGTACGAGAACTCGCGAATCTACAAGGAGCGGGTTAAAGCCTTCCACGACAAGCACATCTCGAGAAAGATCTTTCATCCTAGTCAAAAGGTCCTACTCTTTGATGCTCGACTCAAACTTTTCCCGGGGAAACTGAGGTCCAAGTGGGTCGGACCGTATTTAGTTCGACAGGTTTTTGGAAATGGAGCAATTGAAATCAGTCCACTCAGCCATGATTCCGAACCTTTCATCATGAACGGTCAGAGACTCAAACCGTTCATTGATGTGACTTCTACTGATTCGGCTGAATCATCCCTCATCCTCCTTTCCCCTTGAACTTACTGCGCCCGGCCGATGGCGTAAAACTCAGCGCTTAACGGGAGGCAGCCCGTCATTTCTTGAAAATCTAAAACCTTTTTTCTGACACCATTATGCACTTAAGGTTCACCCTTTAAGACAGCCGACTCCACCTCAGATGCTTGCATCTGAGATTAGAAATCGTCCGCAGAATTCATCCCGACCCATTCACTCACAAAAATATCTGTCTTAAGGAATAAATTAAGTAAATAAAAACCCCTAAATCACAATGAGGACATTGCAAGTTTTAGGCATGGGAGGGTATAAGTGCAAAACTTGTAGAAAAAAAGGTTTTAAACAAAAAATTCACATATGCCAAAAATACCATAAAAATTAAAAATTTTTCAAAATGAAAAGAATAAGAGGAGAAATGAAATTTTGAGGAGAAGGAAAAGAAACAAAATGAAAAGGAGCACAAAAAGATGAAAGAAAAGGGTAATAGTCATTAGTAAGAAGCTAAGGAATTAACCTTAGTCTAGACCATTTTTTTTCAAGAAAAGAAATGAAAAGTGCTTGGTAAGATTAGTAAGAACGCAAACCTTAGGCATTCTTGATAGACTCTTAGTACCTATTAAGATCTAGACAATCCTCAAGAGGTTGAGGAAAATGAAAAGCTTAAGTACTAGGTCCAAGGCTTAGGGAGTATTTGACCTCGCTAACTAACTTCTGGTTTACGGGACTCAGTAACCTAAGCACCCTAACCTCACACACAGCCTGGTTCAGCAAGCGTAAAAATCAAAATCACGCAGAAGCGTCGAAAAAATTCTGAAAAGTACACCTAGAGTAGGAGCGGCTGACCAACACAAGTTGATTTGGACGAGTTCCCAGCGCAGAGAGGCGGGAAATCCCCTCAAAGATGCGTAACAAAATATCATCTCCTCGGTGCTTGTCTCTTAGGATATTCACATATCCTACTGGGGGCATGTAAGCACCCTGCTGGTTCAGATTCCATGGATGGCATTATCACGAAGTGTCAACTGCCAAGGTCTGAACGCGGCCACGGAACACCATGGATGGGATTATCTCGAAATCTCAATAGCCAGGGTTCTGGGGGTTGCCATGGGTGGTGCTATCTCGAAGCATCGATCGCCAGGAACCCTTGAGGATTGATGATGGGGGCAAGGAATCTGATACAGACCGTGTTGAAAGGCCAATCCTAAGCTAGAATTAAAAAGAAAAAGAGAGAGAAAACTCTCCAAAACAGAAAAATTTTCTACCTCTCTCTCTTACAAAACGCACTGCGAACTGAACCAGGGCTAAAATCATTTCAAGCACGGGTGCTTTGACTACAAAATCCAATAAACCTTAGGTTAGTTCTTGTGGGTCTTAAAAACCTTTGCTAAGGACTGAGGCTGAGGCTAGACAGATTTGGATCTTGATTGGTACTAGAGTACCTTTTAAGCCTATGGTCAGCATTCTAACCTAATCTAAATTTAAATGAAAAAGCACTTATCTGAAGCTATCAAGAACTTCATGGTCTGGAACAAGGGTTGAAACCTTAAGTTTTTGCTAAGGGACTAGCAAAAGCTAGGCATGTGGGTATGATGAGAACCTCATCATGAGCCATAACTAGCTCATTTTGACCTAATACAGAGAATAAAAGCTCCTACATAACCTTAGAAAGGCTTGGCTCAGAGAGATTCTGAGTTTGCAAAGAAAACATAAACTGAGGGGTAAAAATGCAATTTCACCAATCCGATCTGAAAATAGGGTAACTTAGGATCCAAACATAGGTCAAAATAACCTAATAAGAAGAAAAGTGGGATGAGATGACTCAATAAGGGCTACAGCAGCTCCAAGGAATTAAATGATAGCTTGTAACCCTAAAAACAAACCCACTTCAATTCACGTAGTTCGAGGTAAGTTAAAAATCAAATAAACCCTCTAAAATTCATAGAAAAATAATCTCTAGGGTTTAGGACTTTCAATTTGGCCTTAGGAACCCATTTTGACCTACATTGAGAACCATACCCAATTAACAACTTAATTTGGGTTTTTACGAAAATTTACCGGTCAAACAAGGTTTAATCTAGAAATAAAATTCACCATCAGAATCCTTAGGTCTTAATTAGTCATATATAAAAACTTGGGCCTAAGAAGAAACCTTCTTGACCAACTTTACACTTTGGTCCTCATATATTTACTTTTTGGCCCTCAACTTTTGAACCCTCACATTTTGGACCCTAAATCTCCTTCGTTCTTTGCATTTAGGTCCCTCCTGCAAAACTTGCGCAGCGCCATGCTCCAGCGACCTTGCGCGGAGCATGGCGCCGCGTAGGGTGAGGGAGGGGTCCTGGCAAGTCAATGGGGGGTACCCTGCGTCGTCAGCCACCGCAGGGACACCCCCCTGAGTGCTGCGACCGCCCATACCGCCCGTGCGAACGCATGGACGGTATGGGTCTCCTTCCTCCGGCGTCCTCCGGCGAGGGAGACACGTCGTCTCTCTCCACCCTCCTCTCTGATTCTGCCCCTATAAATACCCCTGTCGCTCCGCCGTTCTTCTCAGGTCGGATCTGACGGAGACACCCCCTCAATTCCTCCCTTCACACTCCGACAGACGCCCCCTTGCTCTGGCGGCCTCTCCTCCTCCTCGTCGCCCTGCCGCACTACCAGCAGCAGGGTTACCTTCCCTCGATCTTCTCGCGTCACGCCGCACCCAGCTGGCGCCTCTCCGGTCCCTTCCTCGCCGCCGTCCCTTCCCCTGGGCAGTTTCTTCTCCGGCGACAGTCGATACGACTGTCGCCTGCGCCAACCCCTCTTCGTCCAGCTTAATAGGTAAACTTCTCTTCTTCCTCCCCTCTTTCTTTTCCATACTGAAAACCCTTACTGTCGGCCCCAAGACCCACCGATCACCCTAACCTTCTCCACCTCCGGCCAAACTCCGGCGAACCGCTCCCATCGCTCCAGCACCCCACACGGCTCGCCGACCTGTGCATAACCTCCACCTCCTCACCCTGATCCTCTTCGACCCCTCCACTTCCCACCAAACGCCCTCTGCAGATCCACCGAACACGCCCACTTCTCCGCCCGCAGTTTGACCTAGGGCGACCCTTTTACTCCACCACGCCCACTGCAGACCCTCCGACCACCTTCGCCGTGCCACGTCGGAGGTTCTCCGCTTATCTGATTAGGCCGAGAGGCCGTGCTTCTATGAACAGGTGTCGCGCCCGCCTTCGCCATTGCTGAGCAGCGAAGCTCCTTCGACCTGCTGCTCCAGGCACACCACGCCCAGGTCAGACTCCCAAGCTTCGCGGGGTAGCTTCGCGAAGTGTCAGGCTGCAGTTCGGGCGAAGCCCTCGCCCGAAGCCCTCGCGCGAAGTTCGGCTGCTGCTGCTTCCTCCGCGCAGGCGCTCGCATTGGGGTGGGACATTTAGTCCCACCTCGGAAGGCTTCGAAGAGGCACGCCGATATAAGTTGAAAACGTGCTGTAGGCTTATCGCCTCAGCACACGGGGTGAGGTCCCTCTCACACCGCTTCACCCGGCCCGTCCGCGAGCTCATCACGTGGATCCGGCCGACCCGACCTGACTTGACTCGCACTCCTCGCCCACCACCGCACGTCGGTGGGCCTGGACCCGGGCGCGACTCGTACCCGATTACCCGGTTGATCTAGGAGAGCTGTCCTAAGAGTGAATTCTGAGAGAGAAAGAGACGCGCGGGGGAGGGGGGTAGAGTAGGTTTTGCCCTCTGACTCTGAACTCTTGAGCGTGTAGGCACAGGTGAAGAAGAAGGAAGCTAAGGGAGACACTGTAGCAACAAGCGGTTTAAGTCGTCTGATTTTCCAATCAGACGACGTCCTGAAGGCAAAGAAGAAGAAGGAAGGCAAGGCAGAGGAAAGAGAGGAACACAGAGAGGCCAAGTGAAGACTCTGCAGAGATCAGAAGACAGAGAAGAAGAAGAAAAGAAGAGAGAAGGAGCGGCCAAGTGAAGAAACAGAAAGCAGAAGAGGAGGATCTGAAGCAAGAAAAGAAGAAACAAAGAAAATAAAAAGAAGAAAAAGACAGGATCGTCCAACCAAGAAATAAAGGAAGAACACGAAGAACAAAAGCCAAAGAGGAGAGAAGACAAAGAGGAAGAAAGAAGGGAAGAAGAAGCCAAACTTTCATCTCTCTCTCTCTCTTTATTTTTGTAATAGAACATGTATATCTCTAGAATACGAATTGCTCCCTGAGTTCGACCTCGGGAGAACTGTATTTTCCGAGTAACAAATATTAGTAAATGATGGCAATAACTATCTGTACTACAACGACTTAAGAAAAGCTAGTTGCTGCCACCGTTTGCCAGTTCTTCATTGTATGGATTGCTTCTTTAACTGGCAGAACATTATGCTCAATTTGTCTTCCAGATAAAAACCCCGCTTGATTAGCTGATATAATCCTTTTTAAAATTGGCTTGATTCTTCTTGCAGCAAGCTTGGCCACTAGCTTATACAAGGTATTAGTTAAACTTATAGGTCTGAAGTCCTTTGGCTTATTGGGTGCCTTCAATTTTGGGACTAAAACAATATATGTTTTTCTCATGGGCCTTGGCATAGCCTGACTAAGGAAACAATTCTGAACAAACCCAGTTACCCCTTTTTTAACAACATCCCAGCTATTTTGATGGAAGGTCGGAAAACCATCAAGCCCTGGACTCTTGTAAGGGTGCATGGAAAATAAAACATTCCTAATCTCCTCTTCCTTCGGCACTTGTTTACACCACCCCTCCTCACCTTCCGTTGGCTTATCTTGAGCCAAGAACAATTTTCTTGACTCAAGCAATGCTCCCTGGGTCTTGAAGAGCTTCCCATAAAATTCATGGAATATCTTAATTCATGGAATATCTATTCAATTTGATTATTTCTTTCCCTAGTTTGGGTATAAATGATGAGAACCTCATCATGAACCCTAACTAGCACAATCTAATCCAAATATGTGTGAAAAAGCTCCTACAAAACCCGAAGAGAGGCTTAACTCAGAGAATTCTGAGTTAAAGAATAAAACAAATCATCAGGGGCAAAAGTGTAATTTTATCGATGCAGTTTGCGAACAAGGTAATTAAGGGTCCAAACATAGGTCAAACAAGCTTAACAATGAGGGAAGTGGGATGATTTTATCTGAAAAGGGTTATAGCAACTTCTAGGAATTAAATGACATGCTGTAATCCTAAAAATAAACCCACTTCAATTCATGAGGTTCGAGGTAGGATAAAAATCAACTAAATCCTCTCAAAATCATAGAAAAATATTCCCTAGGGTTTAGAACCTTCAATTTGGCCTTTGGAACCTATTTTGACCTAAAATGAGAACCATGCCCGATTAATGACTTAATTTGGGTTTTTACGCAAATTGACCGGTCAAACATGGTCCAACCTAGAATTAAAATTCACCATTAAAATCCTTAGGTTCAAATTGGTCTGGTATAAAAACTTGAGCCTAAGAAAAGACCTCGACCGACTTTACAATTTGGTCCTCTTTATTTACTTTTTGACGCTTATCTTTTGAAATCTTTGCATTTAGGCCCCCAACTTCTCATCGTTCTTTGCAGAACGGTCCTTCCTACCACTTCTGCGCAGCGCCATGCCTCCGACGACCTTGCGCGGAGGATGGCGTCGCGCAGGGCAAGGCTACTGTCCTCTAGAACAGTAGGGGGTTCCCTGCGACGTCCTCTGTCGTAGGAACCCACCCACGACCTCTGCCGTCAACCATGCCTTCCGTGCGAACGCGCGGAAGGCATGGGCTTCCCTTCCGACCATACTCCGGGGAGGCTGGCACGATGCCACCTCGTCCTTCTCTCCACGCCAAGCCCTATGTAAGGATCGGCAGACCTTGCCGACTCCTTCAAGCTTTCTTTGACGGAGAAACACCTCCTCTTCATCCCTTCCCCCTCCGATCAGAGAGCCTGAAGCTTCCGGCGATCTTCTCCTCCTCCTCGTCGCTCTGCTGCCCTACCTGCAGCAGGGTTTACTCTGCCCTGTCATCAGCGTTAGGCTGTACCCGCTGGCACCCTCCGACTGCTTCCTCGTCGTTGAAACCCTCCTCCAGGGCATCTTCGTCTCCAGCACCGGCAGGCATGAGCCAGATGCTCCTCCCTCCCCCTTCGTCAAGTAAATAGGTAAATAGTCTCTGCTCTCTCTCCCTTGTATTTTCCCCTTCCAATTTGTCATTTCGACCACCCGACTGCCACTGTCTAGACCCATCTTCCCCATCTCCGATCACCCTCTCCGGCGAGTCCATCCCATGTCCACAGACCTCTTCACCCCTCGCCGGCCAGCCCAGAAGCTCTCCCACACTCCACTGCACCGATCCCCCCTCTCCATTCATTGCTATGCACCGCCTAACCATCCCCCGAACAAACCCATCTATCCGCCCACAGTCTGACCTAGGTCGACCTCTACACGCACTCCCGCACCTCGCAACCATCGCACAGGCTTCGCCACAATTTGGCGAAGCTTTGCACGTGTTCTGACTTGGCCAAGAGGCCGTCACTGTAATTTCAGGTTCACACCCTCTCGCCACCATTGACGACCTGCTACAGCAGCTCCACCTGCAGCTCCATGTCTTCCCTAGCCCAGGCGCACGTTCCAGGTTATGCGGGCAGTCTCCGCGAAGGCATCCAGGCTTGTGATTTGGTTCGCAAGCCTCGTGGCTGCTTCAATTGGCCGCAGACTCCTCGCCTGTAGGCACAAAATTAGGAGGTAAAGTCCCACCTCGTAAGTGTGCGGCAGAGTGCCCACACTTAAATTACAAAAGTGCATAGGGCTTACTGCCTTCGAACATAGGGGTCAGGTCCCTCTCACCTGTACGCAGCGCGCCACGCGCTCGCTCGCGCTCACGCCCTGCGGGTCTAGGCCAGATCCCACTACTCGAACCACGCACTCCTCGCCCACCATCGCACGCCGATGGGCCTGGTCCCGGGCGCGATACCCGCACCCGATTACCCGGCTCTGGGAGAGCAGTCCTAAGAGAGAATTCTGAGAAAGAGAGAGACGTGGGGAAGGGGTAGGGGTAGGTTTTGTTCTGACCTTTGTGTGAGCGTGCAGGAAGAAAAGAAGAAGAGAAGAAGAGATGCGGTCGGAGCCTTAGCCGCTCAGGGCAGCTGAAGAAGAAGGAAGGAGATAAACAGAAGAAGGAAGGAAGGAGAGAAACAGAAGAAGAAAAGAAGAAGCCACACTGGGTAGCTGAAGAAAGAAGAAGGAAGGCACTGTAGCAAAGCCACAGATAAGTCGTTTGAGCACTGCATCAGACGTCGGAATCACCACAGCCGCAAGTAAAGAAGAAAGAGGAAGAAAGGCCAGCGGCGAGAGCACAAAGAAGAAGAAGAAAGAGGAAGAAAGGCCAGCAGCCAGAGCACAAAGAAGAAGAAAGAAGAAGGCAGTAGCCTTTGCAGCCGCCAGAAAGACAGGAAGGAAAAGAAGAAAAGAGGAAGGAAAGTCAGCGGCCAAGAAGAAGGAAGAAAAGAAGAAAAGAAGTGGAAGATCACCACTGCCGCAGAGAAGAAAAAGAGAAAAGAGAAGGCAAGACTGAAGAAGAGCAAGGAAGCAAAGAGAGGAAGAAAGGAAAGAAAAAGAAGAGAGAAGAAGCCAACAAAACTCTCTCTCTCTCTCTCTTATTTTTGTAACATAATTGAGAACTTATGCATACTTTTAGAAACATAGTTGCTCCCTGAGTTCGACCTCGGGAAAACCTTGTTATTCTGAGTAAAAAAAACCTTATAGTAATCTGGTAGCTGTTTTGTCACATACTATAACGACTGATTGTAAAGACGAGACCTAGCAGTGTTACTATTTCTTGGCGCCGTTGCCGGGGAGCAACGGCTATTCTAGAAGCCATAAATTCTCTATTGAGTTTCTATTAATCTCTTCTCTTTTTGTGTGCAGGCACAGGAAATCAAGAAGACAAGCAGCCGCACAACAACCACTCTGAGGACAGGTAATTTTCTATCCTCTCACTATTAACCCCTAATTTCTAAAGAGGAAGAAAAAGAAAGAACAAGCAATATAGGTCTAACCTGCCTTCTATACTTAGTAAACCATCAAAAGCTGCATGTTTTCAATTTCAATCCACTATTCCTGCACACACTGTTAAGGGTATTTAAGGGCTAACACCTTCTTGCCTAAGCCCTAATTACCCAACAAAGAGCTAACTGGACCAAGTCGAGCCAACATAAGATTCAACATTAGGGTTTTAGAGACACACTTCTTAAGCAAGAATTGAGAAATCCCAAAAGAAGTGTGCCTAGGCCATTGATTGAAAATACCAATTCAGAGAAACCCTAAGAAAATTTTCTTTCTAAAAACACTTGAACCCTAAAAGACAAGACCTAATAAGCTCTCAAAAGAACTAGCAGGTGAAGTTGACCCCTGGGGTCAACGAACCTTCAACATAGGTCACTTTTTGCACTTAAAAAGCCTAAAGTTCAAGTGAAAATCTAAGCACCTTGATCTTAAACTAAAAGTGATAGACTTAAGAGGTCAAGATCCCCATTCTGGTCTACCTGGAATCTCAGTGACAAGAGAGGTCGGGTGGGGGAAACCCTGTAACCCGTGGGGACGCTCTACCAACTAAGGGTCTTTGCAGGACTCACCCTCTCTGGTTGCCCAGGTAATTCTCAGGTGGACGATCTTTTGATCAAGGGGTCCATCTGCCTTGCACCTCTATAGTCACCCAACATTCTGGGTGTCTTGATTGGGTTCAGCACCTGCTAAACTCATCTTCTCCATCAGTGTATGTTTATTAGGAGGTCCTTGAAACCTCCGTTAGAACTTCACTCTCCTTGAGTCCGAGCTTCAGTGCCCTTGTTTGAGAAAACAACACTTCACATAGACCTCTTCTCCAACTCCGAACCCAACTCACCTTCTTCCACAATGGCTCAACCAGTTGAGGAAGAGAACAATCTGGAGCACCAGCTCCAGCGACTCAATGACCTCTTCCAGAACTTTGTGCACCCACCGCAGCGTCCTATGATGCGGGACCATTACAATCCTGCTGCGGTGGCTATTGAGCCTCGAGTCAGAATCCCGACTGGAGGACCTGATTCTGAATTAAAGCCCAATATGATTAATGCATACCTAAATTCCATGGGCTTAATTCTGAAGACCCCTTCGAGCACATCAAATAGCTAAAGTATCTGGCCCAAACTTTTGGGCCAGATGCACAAAATTGGGACATTCTCCTCATGAAAATGTTCTCCTTCTCCCTTATGGACAAGGCCGCTCGTTGGTACCAAACGTAGACCCAACCGATCAACAATTGGGAAGAACTTCAGTCTGAGTTCTTGAAGAAGTTCTTTCTCGTTGGTTGGACCAATGCCTTGCGCCATCAGATTACTCACTTCACTCAGCAAACGGGAGAACCTCTCCATGAGGCATGGGATTGCTTTCAGGATCTCATGAGAAAGTGCCCCCATCACGGAGTTCCTAAATGGGAATAAGTCCAGTCTTTTTACCAGGGACTCCATGAGGATATTAGACTCTTCGTCAATGTAACTTGTGGAGGGAATATCATGGGTCAACATGAGGACACCGTGTGGGAGATTCTCAAAAATATGTGCGAGAACTCCATCAATAATGACTCCATGGGATTATTTGATAGGACGAACACCCGTGCATTGACGAACCTTAGGGGAGCACATGAAACGCAGGGCCTGTCCGCATTAGTCGACCTGGAACTGATGGCCAATCGATTGGACAAGGTCTCTATCATCGAGAAGAAGGTGGATGAGTTGACTCAGCACTTGCAGCGAGCCACCTCTGCGCATAGTTCCTTTACACAGCCTCCTTCCACACGGGAGACCGTGCAAAACATTCTCCACCGACCTTCTCCGGGGATGGATCCGTATCCACTCCCATCTGATTCTCGGATCGGAGGATCCTCCGATCCTTTCTTTGCTGGCCAGAGGAATTCTATTCCCCCATTCTCTGAATCTTTGGAGGTTTCTCAGACCTGCGAGGACCTCAACGCCATCCAGAATGATCCATTCTCCAACACCTACAATCCTGGATGGCGGAACCATCCCAACTTCCAGTGGGTGGGAAATTCCCGAACTCAGAGACCACCCTTTCGGCCCCGTCCACAACCACCTCGTCCTTACCAGCAGCCTCAGCCTCGGCCCAACCCTACTTATTCATCAGGGCCAAACTAAGACCAAATGCCCCTCATCCTTCAGACTCTGGCTGACATTCAAAGAACGAATGCGGCTATTTGGAAACAACACAAGGACGAACTTACAGAGGTTCGAAATCAACTGGCTCATTTGGAAATTTCCCGCCAACCAGGCACACTTCCTTCCCAACCTCTTCCTAACCCTAATAACGTACCGACCCAGCGATGCATTATGAACCCAAACTCGGGCTAAGCACACTTGATTTATCAAGCCCCCTCTGTTCCTTCACCTGAGGGGATGGAGGCTTCCACTTCTTATGCGGGTTATCAACAGCAACCCATCCTATCCAACCCTAACCAAAACCAGGCAGGACTGAATTTCGTAACGTCCCGTAGTGGTAAGGAGACTCGAGATCCACCTTATCCGGACCACTCCAAGCCTGATAGTAATCCAAACCCTAGGATAGTAATCCAGGACGTTCCTATCCCTGTCCCAGATCAAAGACCTGGACCTATCCTAGAAGAACCAACCAAGGTTGCTTTTCCTGAGGCCTTGACCAAGGGAAAGAAGACAACCAAGCCTGTGGCTCCTGAGGAGGACCTGGTCAAGCTCTTTGAGCAGGTCCAAATAAACATCCCCTTGATGGATGGAATTCGCCACGTATCGATTTACGCACGATTCTTAAAGAATGTGTGTACACCTCAGCGTAAGCGCGAACCAAGAGTGGGAGTCCAATTGTACTATCAGAGCAAGCTAGTTCTGTAATCCTAAGCAGACTCCCACCTAAGGCAAAATATCTTGGTACTCCCCTGATTTCCTGCAAAATAGGTGAAACCCAATTTGACAAAGCATTGCTAGACTTGGGTGCTTCCATAAATCTGATACCCACATCCTTACTTAACCACCTAGAAGAATCTGAGCTAAAATCGACTGAGGTGACACTACAATTAGTAGATCGATCTATAAAGTCACCTAAAGGGATTCTTGAGGATGTTATTGTAAGAGTGCGGGATTTCTATTTCCCTGTAGACTTTATAGTCTTAGACATGGATGCACCTGAGAACCCTAGGGATACACCAATCATTCTAGGGAGACCTTTCTTGGCTACTGCTAGAGCCAACATCAGTTGTGAGAAGGGACAAATAGAGCTGAAATTTGGAAATCAAACCCTCAAAATTGATATCTTTAAGGCCCAACAAGGAATCAATTGCGGTGTCATCGAACAGATTTGTGATATTAGGGCTTTGGTTGATGAAACAAATTTTGAGAATGACCTGATTATACCTCATTAACCACAGAAAGATCGTGAACCGCAATTAGTGGAGTCAAATCCAGATTTAGACAGACCCAAAACTCCTACCCTTGAACCTCACACTTACCCTGAACCACCCGCTGCTGCTGATGACCCCATCCTTGAACTTAAACCCCTTCCCGAGCATTTGAAATACATCTTTTTGGGTTCTAATCAGACCCTTTCTGTGATTATAAATTCCAAGCTTACTCCTGAACAAGAATCCCATCTAATTGCTGTTCTCCAGCAACATCGCAGAGCCATTGGTTGAACTCTCGATGACTTGACTGGAATAAGTCCCTCTTATTGCACACATCATATTTATTCAGAAGGGGGCGCACGACCTTCTCGTGAGATGCAGAGACATTTAAATCCTATTCTGCAGGAGGTCGTGAAAAAGGAGATCAAGTGGTTAGATGCAGGGATCATCTACCCGATCTCCGACAGTTGTTGGGTGAGCCCAATTTAGGTTGTGTCTAAAAAGGCAGGGCTCACCACTATTACGACTGAAATCGGAGAAGTCATACCTACCCAATTAGCCAACTCGTGGAGAGTCTGCATAGATTACCGACGACTCAATTCCTCCACGAAGAAGGATCATTTCTGTAACGACCCGATTCCCGAATCCCTACAAGACATGAGAATCGGACTGACTCGACTGATCCCAAGACTCAGTCGTCCAACGAGAAAGTAACCAAAAGAGCAGTAAAATAAACCACACTAAACATGTATATAACTAGCAGTAACAAAATGCAGCAGTAAAGAAAAGAAATACTACAGTATACACCACCACAACAGTAGAGAAATAAACATGTACATAAACATGAAGCTTACAATAAAAAGAGTACAGGGGTAACAGAAACTACTCACTACAACAGAAAGAAAGTACAGTGGGTACTACACAACTAACACTACTGGGCTCTACTAGGCCCAGTACCCTCTGCAGCTACCGACTCTGGCTGCTCAACACCTGGTCCTGAAAAGGTAACAAAGGTGACACGTCAGCGAAACGCTGAATAGAGTGGCAACTAAAAGCTAAAAGAAACGGTAAGGTGGACAGTAACTGTTATATTTATAATTTCTTGCTTTAATTTTTCCATTTATTTACTGTTGAATTATTTCTCAGATCTTTCCCTTGATCTCGAATGTTCCTCGTTGGAACGATCTTGATTGCAGTCTTTTCCGAAAAGTAGAAGTAACACGTGGTGCTCTCCTGGCCGGGAGAGTCCCCCGTGGTGGTCCTACCCTCAGTCAACCACCCCAAGGTCGATGACAGATGTAACGGTGACTACGGCACGCGCGATAAACGCACGGGTAGCTACCCCGCACTGGCACGCGGTCAGTCGTTTTCGTTAACGGGTGCGCCCAAAGCACAGCACAGAACCAGTATAGGGCAGAGCCCTCTCAGTAACAGGGGTCCAGCCCTCCACAGTAACCAAACAGGGGTCTTGCCCCTCCACAGTCCGCACACCCTCGCTTGACTACCCTGGTTTGCCCAATGGGCTTAACAAGTCGGTGTAGGAGGGCTAGCAGAACCCCGGGGCTCGTGGGGTAGCTAGTGCTCTCCCTACACTAGTAGCTCTCCTCGGTACTGTGTACACGAGGGCCAAAAGTCGGTACAAAGTGGCCAGACCTAACCTCGGGTCCCTGGGGCGGCTAGCTCCGCTCTGCACTAAACAGGGGGACAGTTGCTCTCCTTGTACTCCGTACTCAAGGGCCAGCTCACTTCCCCAATTCTATTCCATTCACTTTCCAGGAGTTCTACTCCTAATTCCCTGTATGGTTCATGCTCTTCTAACTCAGCCAATTTAGGTTTCACTGTTTCAGCTTTATATCCATATAACCCATGTTCTCAATAGTAATTATTCATTCATAAATAGGCAGCTGTTAACCAATTTACAGGCAGTTATCGTTTCCTTTCTACTTTTCCAAGACTGCAATGTATATGTATATTTAACTAGTTTTCCAGTCCTAGGATTCATGCCATACCCTAGGGTCTATCATTCAATCTAGTTTTCCAGTCCTAGGATTAATGCAATATCCTAGGATCTATCATTCAGTCTAATTTTTTTGCCCTAGGGTTCATGCAATGCCCTAGACTCTATTAATTATTTCACACTTGCATAATTTTTGATAAATAATTGAAAGGGCCACTCTACCCGCAAAATCGGGAGTACTGGGGGCGTGGTCGGCAATCCCGCGTGCCTCCGCAACCCTCAGAGCCGTAATGGAACGGGGTCCTAACACAAAGAACAACACAAGGAGTTACTCAGAATAGTATACAATTACTGTAAACAGGTAGAGGAACTAAATCTGGGAAGAACGAAACTTGATACGCGGAAAACGGACTCCGAACGGACCCTAAACGGGTCAAAAACAACCAGTCTGTCCAAAATCAGACGTCTGGAACTTCTTCCAGACATCTTAAAAGATAGCTTAAGTCATACCTTAGTCTGCATAGTCCTTCAGACGTCCAGAAACCCGCTAGACCGTCTGGACTTAGTTTCCAGACGTCCGATTGTCACCCCGGACGTCTAGAGGCCCTCTCCGTCGTCTGGTGCTGTGCCCAGACATCTGATCTGTGTGGGATGGCGAGCCCTTGTGCCTTCCCGAACAAGTCCTGCACACACACACGCCCGCTCTCATCACGAAAGGGTGCAGAAGACCTCGGCGGAACGGCTGTGATTAGCCCATAGTTGTGGGTTATTTAAGTATTTAAGTGCCTACACATTAGGTTAATTCTAACATTTATTTAGTATAAATTAGGATGTAAATAGATTAATTTATAGTTTTAATTTAATTACATAATCCATGCATTGCATTCATATTTTAAGTGCATTTAGAATTAGCTTAGAATGGCATTCATCTAATTAGATAACTAGTTAGGTACATTATTTTTATTAACATAAAAGTTGAGGGTCTGTATATAAATGGCCCTAATATTTTAACATTATTTTCTTTATTCTTCTTCTTGCAGGAACGGCTGGCTACCGCTCCAACGCCCAGCTGCTACAGTGAAGAACCCATTCAAGAGGGAGAGGATGTGGTGGATCTGGTCGGGCGGTTGATTTCAAATTTGTGCAGGCCACTACAAAAGGAGGGAGGTAGCCGAGCTCGGGAGGCCTCCACCACCGACCCACCAGTGTGCAGAGAGACCTTCTCTCTTCCATTCCATACTGCCGGCCTCTACTGTGGCGGCGAGTCTCCACCACCGTGGGTGTGTGGTGTGACAGGCCACACCGCCATCCGGAGCTCGCCTGCATTACGATGAGCACCTTAGCGTGCATCTCCCTCGCCGTCGTCACCAACCACCACTGCCGCAATAACCGTCAACCACCCTTTCAGTCACTTAAGACGTCCGGGAAATTTCCCGGATGTCTGAAGTCCACCTCCCAATCCAGAGAAATCTCCGTCCTCCCACTTCACTTCCACCGCACACGTCTGAAGTCACCCGAAACCTTCCACGCCTGCAGAACCTTCCCCACACCTGTAGCCCACGCCAACCTCACGCACGCGCTCCTACGCCCGCAGCACCTTCCTCGCACCTGCTACCTTCGCCCGCACGCCCCCTCCAGCCTTTGCGAGACCAACGGCCGCGCGGGCTCACCGCCTGCAGCGCCCTTCTCCCGCGCCTGCAGACCCGCACAACCGCGCACACTTCTTCCCGCGCCTGCAGAGCCACCTACTCACCTCCAACCACGCGCCCGCACCCGCTCATCTCCAACCATGCCCTCCTCTGCCTGCAGCGCCCTCCTCCCGTGCCTGCAGACCCGCACAACCGCGCTCACCGCCTGTAGCGCCCTTCTCCCGCACCTGCAGACCTGCACAACAGCAGCCACCCACGCAGCAGCAGCGCGCGGCTGTCTTCGTGCCAACAGGCACCGCGCGCTCACCGGCTGCAGCACCTCCGCCGGAGCTCGTCCGGCCACCTCTGGCCGCCGCGCGACACGCCGCCACCACCGCTTCGAAGCCCTCGGTCCAAGGGACTTCCTCCGAGCTTCCCGTGCTCGGCCATCCACTCCTCGTCGCACAAGACAAAGGGGAAAAATTCCCCTGTTTTGCTACAGTAACCTGCCAATTAGAAATTACATTTTCTGCCATTGTCACTTTTTAATCATATTTTATTGATTCTGCATTGCGGAAAATATCCTCTAGTTTCTCAGAATTGCTATTTCAGCATTGTTTCTTGCTTAAACCTTAATCTGAAGTCAATTTTGGCTTGATTCTTGTCCAAACTAACTACGAACAAACATTTTTAACTGGTGCAAATTTTAATACATCATTGCCTCCCTGTGGATGCGACCCACTCCTCTGCGAGTGGTTATTTCTTTTTTAAATATTGATTAGTCGATTTTTCCACCACATTAAACTGCAAACGACTTTAAAGCGAACGATCGACGAGTCAGGCTGCATGGCCGTACACGCGAAAGAAGGAGAAGATAAAAATAACGTACCTGTCAGACGTCTGGACCTTCCTCCAGATGTCTCCTGTGTCGTCTGGACGTAAGTCCAGACATCTGATTCTGGGAAATTTTCCCAGAATCAGAGCCTTCTCGCTCTTCGCCCGTAGCGCACATCCGAGCCGTGTCCGCCTGCTGGCTGAGCTGCAGCAGCTCCTCCGCGGCACCACACGCTCGCTGCTCTCCCGCCGGTCGGCTCTAGCTGCCCCGGCAAGCTCGCACCCTCGCAGTTGAGCTCCTTCTTCCTCTCGCAACAGCCCCTCCTCCCCACACACTCGCAGTAGCCGTTGCTGCCATTCTCGCCCGCTTGCGCTCTCTCATTGACAAGGAGGAGAAGAAAAAGAAGGCGGTGGAGTGAGGGTGAGGGAGAGGGGGAAGCGTATCCACTTCCCAGACGTCTTAAATGACGCTTGATGCCCTGGTCGTAACAATTTTCAACTACCATTCATTGATCAGATTCTTGAGAAATTAGCGTGAAATCGATTCTTCTGCTTTCTTGACGGGTACTCCGGTTATAACCAAGTAGCTATTCATCCTTAGGAGCAAGAGAAGACCACGTTAACCTGCCCCTTCGGAATGTATGCATTCCGAAGGATGCCTTTCGGTCTCTGCAATGCACCCGCGACTTTTTAGCGGTGCATGCTTGCCATATTCTCTGATATGGTAGGTGATTATCTAGAAGTTTTCTTGGATGACTTCTCAGTCTTCGGGGCATCATTTGATGATTGCTTCCAACACTTGGTTCATATACTCAGGCGCTGCATCGATGTTAATTTTGTTCTTTCCTGGGAAAAGAGCCATTTTATGGTGCCTGAGGGGATCGTCCTAGGACATCTGATTTCTGAGAAAGGCATCCAACTGGATCGAGCCAAGGTTGATCTAATTTCTCGTCTTCCTATGCCTAGCTCGATCAGGGACATCCGTTCTTTTCTGGGGCACGTCGATTTTTACCGTCGTTTCATTCCTGATTTTTCAAAAATCGCGCGTCCCCTGACGACTCTTCTCTCTAAGGATGTACCCTTCGAGATCTCCAAGGAATGCACTCAAGCATTTGAAAACCTCCGTGACCGAGTCACCCAGGCCCCGATCCTACAATCCCCTGATTGGTCTCAAAACTTTGAGATCATGTGCGATGCATCTGATTGCGCTGTAGGAGCGGTTCTGGGACAGAAAGTTGACGGGAAACCCGTGGTCATCTACTATGCTAGCAAGACACTTGACGAGGCTCAGCGTAACTATACAGTTACTGAGAAAGAGCTGCTAGCCGTAGTATTTGCCCTTGAGAAATTTTGATCTTATCTCTTGGGTTCCCACGTCGTCATTTACTCGAATCACATAGCTGTGAGGCATCTCCTTGCCAAGAAGGACGCGAAGCCCCGGCTAATCCGATGGATCTTGCTGTTGCAAGAATTCGACCTTGAGATTCGCGACAAGGCGGGAAGATAAAACGTGGTAGCTGAACATTTGTCCTGCCTTCCTTCTGAGATCATCTACCCTTTCGGACCCATCACGGAGCATTTCTCTGATGAGCACTTGCTGACTATTGGTACTAGACTTCCATGGTTTGCTAATATAGTAAACTACTTGGCATCTCATCAGATCCCGTCTGATTGGCCGAAGGCCAAGAAAAATAAATTGCGCTCTGATGCCAAGTATTACATTTGGGAAGATCCGTACCTCTTCCGCATAGGTGCCGACAAAATCATCCGGAGTTGTGTCCCGGAAGGTGAAGTCAATAATATTCTCTCCTTCTGCCATGACCAGGCATGCGGTGGCCATTTCTCTGGACACAAAGCCGCATCGAAAATCCTCCAGTGTGGCTTTTATTGGCCCACTCTGTTCAAGGATACATACAATCATTGCAAGGCATGCAGTCGTTGCCAAACTTTGGGCAACATGAGCCATCGCGACATGATGCCTTTGTAGCCTATTCTCATATGTGAAATCTTTGATGTTTAGGGGATTGATTTTATGGGCCCCTTTCCTGTTTCGGATGGCTTCGAGTACATTTTGCTGGCTGTGGACTACGTGTCCAAATGGATCGAAGCCATGCTGACCCGAACCTGTGATCATAAAATCGTTCTCAAATTCATTCATCACAATATCTTCTCACGGTTCGGGATTCCTCGTGCTATCATCTCTGACGGGGGGACCCATTTCACGAATGCTCAGTTCAGTCACCGATGACCAAATACAGGGTGTTTCACCGAATCTCCACTCCTTATCACCCCCAGACTAATGGTCTAGCTGAGCTATCAAATCAGGAGATCAAGAAAATCCTGCAGGTCACTGTTCAGCCTGACAGGAAGGACTGGTCGTCCCGACTTCCGGAAGCCTTGTGGGCCAATAGGACCGCCCACAAAATCCAATTAGGCATGTCTCCCTTTAGACTGGTGTACGGGAAGGCGTGTCACCTTCCCGTCAAATTGGGGCACAAAGCCTATTGGGCAGTACAGAGCTGTAATCTTGATCTTTCTAAGGCTGGAACCCACAAAAAGCTTCGAATCAGCGAGATCGATGAATTACGCCTCGATGCGTACGGGAACTCGCGAATCTACAAGGAGCGGGTTAAAGCCTTCCATGACAAGTAGATCTCTAGAAAGATCTTTCATCCTGGTCAAAAGGTCCTACTCTTCGATGCCCGAATCAAACTTTTCCCTGGGAAGTTGTGATCCAAGTGGGTCGGGCCATACCTTGTCCGACAGGTTTTTGGAAATGGAGCCGTTGAAATCAGACCGCTCAGCCATGATTCCGAACCTTTCATCATGAACGGTCAGAGACTCAAACCGTTCATTGATGTAACCTCTACTGATTTGGCTGAATCATCATCTATCCTCCATTTTCCCTGAGCATATTACGCCCAGCCGATGGCGTAAAACTCAGCGCTCAACGGGAGGCAGCCTGTCATTCTCTTTGAAAACCTGAAACCTTTTCTGACACCTTTGTGCACTTAAGGTTCACCCTTTAGGACAGCCGACTCCACCTCAGGTGCTTGCATCTGATATTAGAAATCATTCGCAACAGTCACCCCAACCCATTCACTCATCAAAACATCTGTCCTAATGTATGAACTAAGTTGAATAAAAATCCCTTATGTTACAATGAGGACATTGCAAATCTTAGGCATGAGGGGGTATCAAAGTGCAAGTCTTGTAAGAAAAGGTTTTAAACAAAAAAATTCACATATGCCAAAAACACAAAAAAAATTAAAAATTTTTTGAAAAAGAATAATAAAATGAGAGAAGGAAAGAAAATTTTGTGGACTATACAAAAGGAGAAGGAGAAGAAAAAGGAACAAAATGAAAAGGAGCAAAAAATGAAAGAAAAGAGATAGCCATTAGTAAGAAATTAGGGAGTTAACCTAAGTTCTAGACCTCATTCATGAAAAGAAATGGAAAGTGCACAGTGAGATTAGTAAGAATGCGAATCTTAGGCATTCCTGGATAGACTCTTAGTAGCCATTAAGATCTAGACATTCCTCAAGAGGTTGAGGAAAATGAAAACCTTAAGTATTAGATCCAAGGCTTAGGGAGTATTTGGCCTCGTTAACTAACTTTTGGTTTACGGGACTCAGTAACCTAAGCACCCTAACTCCACACACAGCCTGGTTCAGTAAGCATAAAAATCAAAATCATGCAGAAGCATTACAAAAATTCTGAAAATGACACCTAGAGTAGGAGCGGCCGATCAACACAAGTTGATTTGGACGAGTTCCCAGCGCAGAGAGGTGGGAAATCCCCCTCGAAGATGCGTAACAAAATGTCATCTCCTCGGTGCTTTTCTCTTAGGATATTTACATATAATACTGGGGGCATGTAAGCACTCTGCTGGTTCAGATTCCATGGTTGGCATTATCACGAAATGTCAATTGTCAGGGTCTGAATTCGGCCACGGAATCCATGGATGGGATTATCTCGAAATCTCAACAGCCAGGGTTATGGGGGTTACCATGGGCGGTGCTATCTCGAAGCATCGACTGCCAGGAACATTTGAGGATTGATGATGGGGACAAGGAATCTGATACAGACCGTGTTGAAAAGCCAAGCCTAAGCTAGAATTAAAAGGAAAAAGAGAGAGAAACCTCTCCAAACAGATAAATCTTCTACCTCTCTTTCTTACAAAACGCACTGTGAACTGAGCCAGGGCTAAAATTATCTCAAGCACGGGTGCTTTAACCACAAAGTCCAATAAGCCTTAGGTTAGTTCTTGTAGGCCTTAGAAACCTTTTTTTAAGGACTGAGGCTGAGGTTAGACAGATCTGGATCTTGGTTGGTACTAGAGTTCCTTTTAGGCCTATGGTTGGCATTCTGACCTAATCTAGGTTGCAAAAGAAAAAACACTTATCTGAAATCATTAAGAACTTCATGGTCTAGAACAAGGGTTGAAACCTTAAAATTTTGCTAAGGGACTAGCAAAAGCTAGGCATGGGGGTATGATGGGAATCTCATCATGAACCCTAACTAGCACAATCTAATCCAAATATGTGTGAAAAAGCACCTACAAAACCCAAAGAGAGGCTTAACTCAGAGAATTCTGTGTTAAAGAATACAACAAATCATCAGGGGTAAAACTGCAATTTTATCAATGTAGTTTGCGACAAGGTAATTAAGGGTTCAAACATAGGTCAAACAAGCTTAACAATGAGGGAAGTGGGATGATCTTATCTGAAAAGGGTTATAGCAACTTGTAGGAAGTAAATGACATTCTGTAATCGTAAAAACAAATCTACTTCAATTCACAAGGTTCGCGGCAGGATAAAAATAAACTAAATCCTCTAAAAATCATATAAAAATAATCCCTAGGGTTTAGAACCTTCAATTTATCCTTTGGAACCTATTTTGACCTAAAATGAGAACCATGCCCAATTAATGACTTAATTTGGGTTTTTACGCAAATTGGCCGGTCAAAGATGGTCCAACCTAGAATTAAAATTCACCATTAAAATCCTTAGGTTCAAATTGGTCTGGTATAAAAACTTGAGCCTAAGTAAAGACCTCGACCGACTTTACAATTTGGTCCTCTTTATTTACTTTTTGACCCTTATCTTTTGAAACCTTTGCATTTAGGCCCCCAACTTCTCATCGTTCTTTGCAGAACGGTCCTCCCTGCCACTTCTGCACAGCGCCATGCCTCCGGCGACCTTGCGCGGAGGATGGCACCACGCAGGGCAAGGCTACCATCCTCTAGAACAGTAGGGGGTTCCCTGCGACGTTCTCTGTCGTAGGAACACACCCACGACCTCTGCCGTCAACCATGCCTTCCGTGCGAACGCGCGGAAGGCATGGGTATCCCTTCCGGCCATACTCCGGCGAGGCTGGCACGACGCCACCTCGTCCCTCTCTCCACGCCAAGCCCTTTATAAGGATCGGCAGACCTTGCCGACTCCTTCAATCTTTCTTTGACGAAGAAACACCTCCTCTTCATCCCTTCCCCCTCCGGTCAGAGAGCCCGAAGCTTCCGGCGATCTTCTCCTCCTCCTCCTCGTCGCTCTACTGCCCTACCTGCAGCAGGGTTTACTCTGCCCTGTCGTCAGCGCCAGGCTGTACCCGCTGGCGCCCTCCGACTGCTTCGTCGTCGTCGAAACCCTCCTCCACGGCGTCTTCGTCTCCAGCTCCGGTAGGCACGAGCCGGATGCTCCTCCCTCCCCCTTCGTCAAGTAAATAGGTAAATAGTCTCTACTCTCTCTCCCTTGTATTTTCCCTCTTCCAATTTGTCATTTCGACCACCCGACTGCGACTGTCCAAACCCATCTTCCCCATCTCCGGTGAGTCCATCCCACGTCCACAGACCTCTTCACCGCTCGCCGACCATCCCAGAAGCTCTCCCACACTCCACTCCACCGGTCCCCCCTCTCCATTCACTGCCAAGCATCGCACAACCATCCCCCGAGCAAACCCATCTTTCCGCCCACAGTCTGACCTAGGTCGACCTCTACACGCACTGCCATGCCTCGCCGACCATCACACAGGCTTCGCTACACTCCGGCGAAGCTTTCCACGTGTTCTGACTTGGCCGAGAGGCCGTCACTGTGATTTCAGGTTCGCACCCTCTCTCCGCCATTGACAACCTGCTGCAGCAGCTCCACCTGCAGCTCCAGGTCTTCCCCAGCCCAGGCGCACGTTCAGCATACAACAGTTTAACATCAAGGTTTTCCCTATACAAAAAAACCCAAACCTCCTGACTTTCCTTCAGCACTAACAACAAAGGCATTGTAACCTTTGTAGGTCCTTCCCATCTTCAGAAGCTTGTCCCTATTTACATGCATTTCTAAGACAAAAACCAGATCAGCAGCCGTTGCCTTCAGCAGGGATTTCATATGCCGAATTGCAGAGGGTGATCCCAAACCTCTACAATTCCAGGATAGAATGTTCATTTCCCCCTTGGCAGTTGAGGAGGCTTAGCTGCCATTAGCTCTTCGACATTGTCATTTTTCTGACTTCTTTTCTTCTTAAAAATCCTAGATTCTTGAATCTGCTCTACCTCCTCCCACTTCTTTTTCCCCCCACAGTTATTTCCTACTTTGCTTATCCCTCTCGCTTTTTCTTTAAGGCTTCTCTTCTGTACATGCACCATGTCATCCTTCCAGGATTCCTTCGCCTTCGATGTCTGGCCCAACTCCTTTTGATCCAGCTTCATCCTATCTTCTCCTTCCACATTCTTTGTATCCTGGACCTCTAGCTCCTTCCCAACACTTTTGCCTTTTCCCCCCTTCCTTTCAATATCCTCGTTTCTCTGTACCTCATCCTCCCATTGGGGCCATTCCGCATCAGAGCCAACCATAGAGACCTCTAGCCAAATTGCTTTATTGTCACCTTTAGTGCTCCTTCCCTCAGAGCTCTTCCTTATTAATGGTAGCTCCTCAATCTCTACCTCATTCACTGATTGACTTGATGTCCCGTGCTCAAAACCCCACACTCCTTTAATGCCTTGCTTTTTCCCCCTTTGTTTGGAATCAACTCTTAGGACTTCCCCATATTTGAATATGATCTCTTCCTTAAGCATTCTTTTAGCTTCACAGGATTTAAGCTCCTCCATTTCACTTCTTACTTCTAGCCACTTCTCATAATCCTTTTGCACATGCCCCAATTTTCCACATAGCACACACATTCTGGGAAGCTTTTCATACCTTAATGGGATTACAATAGCCTCACCCTATATCGATTTGATAATGAGTTCATGTAGAATTGGCTTTCGCACATCCATCTGCACTTTCATTCTCACAAACCGTCCTTCCCTTCTTTCATCTAAATCAATTTCTTTGATGGCAACAAAAGCTTTCTCAACTCGCTTCAGCACTGATCGACATCTGTATTCAGGTGGCATATCAAACAACTAGATCCACGAATCCACTGTGTTAATCTGATAAATTGATGGCTTCTTCCCCTCCTACACAGGTTCCAAGGCAACTAGGTCACCCTCAAAATGCCCTGGGCTTTTGTTGATAATCGATTTGACCTCCGACTCCTTCGCAAAGACTACCATCCACCTCTTATCTGCCACCTTCGAGATAAGAGGTGCCCTGTTGCATGCCCATGCTGAAATGACCTGCTGCCCTTTTTGGTTGTTTAAGACATTTGGATTAGCTGTCAGACGTCTGTCTAGATGTCTGGATAGAGGGTCGGATGTCTGAAAGTAAAAGAACCATATCTTGTATTCTTTTTCTGTGTGCGCACACACCTTTCTCTCTTCTCACCCCAAACCCTAACCCTCTCCTATTTAATCCCCACTTCCCCCCATGCCACTCTCTCCATCTCCACCGACCACCACCTCCATCTTTCCCTCATGCCGGCCGCCACCTTCCTCCCAGCCTCCAACACGGCGATTTGAGAGGAAGAAGAGAGAGACAGGATGTGGAGGAGGAGGAGAGCGCATGTTACGAACGTGGCATCAGACGGGTTTTTAAGACGTCTGGGAAGTGGCCCAGACGTCTTGACCAGACGTCTGGAACCCTTCCCAGATGTCTGGTAATAAATTTTTGCGGCGTACGGGGTTGCGTTTGCGTGCCTGCGCTCGCAGATTGCACCCGCCGCTCTCGTTCCTCCTTTTCCTCTCTCTCCTCCTGCTGGCGCGCAGCTCTCTTCTCTCTCTCCCCACGCGGCCTTATAAGGCCCCCTCGCCCTCTCCCTTACCCTCATCTCCTCCGCCTTCCTCTTCTCCTTCTCCTTGCCAGTGCAAGAGCGTAAGCGAGCGAGGGAACGGCGGTAGCAGCGGCCGCGGCGAGAGTGCGGGAAGGAGGGTTGTGAGCGGAAGGGGGAAGCTCGACCGTGAGGGTTCGAGCTTGCCGAGGTAGCTAGAGCCGATCGGCGTGGGAGCAGCGGGCGTGGGGTGTCGCAGAGGGGTTGCTGCAGCTCGGGCTGTTGGTGGATGGGGCGCGGCGCGGCCGTGCGTCGCGGGCGGAGAGCGAGTTGGGTTCTGATTTTGGAAAATTTTCCAGAACCAGACGTCTGGGCTTATGACCAGACGACGGTGAAGACGTCTGACAGGTAAGATATTTCTATCTTCTTCCTTCTTTGCGCGTACGGCCATGCAGCCGTCCGCCGCGACTTCGTCTGCGCTTCGTCGTGCTGAGAGTAGGAGTGTGTGTGCGTAGGTTCCTCTCGGGAGGGCGCAAGGGCTTGCCATCCCACGTAAATCAGACGTCTGGCCGCAGTGCTAGACGACGGAGAGGACTTCCAGACATTCGGGGTGACAATCGGACGGCTTGGAACTAAGCCAGACGCCCCAGCAGGCTTCTGGACGTCTGAAGGACTACATAGAGCTAAGGTACAATCTGACCCACCTTTTAAGACGTCTGGAAGAGGTTCTAGACGTCTGATTTTGGACAGTTTCATTGTTTTTGACCTGTTTAGGGCCCGTTCGGAGTCCGTTTTCTGCGTTTCGAGTTGCGTTCTTTCCGGAATAAAATCCTCTACCCGTTTACAGTAATTGTATACTGTTATGAGAAACTCCTTGTGTTTGATCCTTGTGTTAGGACCCCATTCCATTGCAGTCTTGGGGGTCGCGGAGGCGCGCGGGATTGCCGACCACGCCCCCAGTACTCCCATTGTAGCTGGTAGAGTGGCTTTTAAATTATTTAGCATAATTTGTTACGATTGTGGAACAAATAATAGAGTCTAGGGCATTGCATGAACCCTAGGACTGAGAAACTAGATTGAATGATAGATCCTAAGGTATTGCATGAATCCTAGGACTGGAAAACTAGATTGATTGATAGAACCTAGGGTACGACATGAATCCTAGGACTGGAAAACTAGTGTAATATATAAATATTGCAGTCTTGGAAAAGTGGAAAGGAAATAATAGCTGCCAGTAAATTAATAGCTGCATGTTATGAATGAATAAATATGATTGAGAATATGGGTTGTATGAACGTAAAACTGGAATAGTGAAACCTACAATGACCAAACAAAAAGAATACGAACCCTAGGAGAATTAGGAGTAGAACTCTTGGAAAGAGAATAGAATGGAACTGAGAAAGTGAAACATGGAAGTGTGTTGTCTTTCGGGTACGTGGTACCAAAGAGAGCACACATTACCTCTTAGTGTAGAGGGGAGCTTGCTGCCCTCAGGTTGAGACCAGGGTGGGTTTGGCCACTGTACACCGACTTGCTGGCCCTCGCGTACACAGTACCGAGGAGAGCTACTAGTGTAGGGAGAGCACTAGCTACCCCACAGGCCCCGTGGTTCTGCTAGCCTCCTACACCGACTTGTTAGGCCCACTGGGCAAACCTTGGTAGTCAGGCGAGGGTGCGCGGACTGTGGAGGGGTTAGACCCCTGTTACTGAGAGGGCTCTGCCCTATACCGGTTCCGTGCTGTGTTTTGAGCGCACCCGTTAACGGAAACGACTGACCGCGTGCCAGTGCGGGTGATGGCTGTTGTGTGACCGACCGTGGCTAGGTCTTTTGTTTGTTATAGTAATGTCGTTGTGGTACAGGTAAAATAGCTACGGTTTGTCATTGCCACTATTATAATTTTACTCAGAAATGTTTTTCTTCCGAGGTCGAACTCAGGGAGCTACTAGAATTCTAGAAATACAATGCTTTTATTACAAAAATAAGAGAGTGAGAGAGAGGTAGATTTTATTTCTTGGCTTTTTCTTCTTCTCTTCTTTCTCTCTTTGCTTGTCTTCTTTTTCTCTTCTTTTGTCTTCTTGATCTTCTTCAATTCTTCTTCTTCTTCTTTTCTTCTTCTTCTTTCTTCCTTCTTCTTTCAGCTGCGGCACCTTTTCTTTTCTTTTTCTTCTTCTTTGCTTTGTTCGCAGAGCTTCATCCGTCGCCTGATTTCCCAATCAGACGGCTTAAGTGGCGTCTGCTACAGTGCTTCCTTTGTGCTTCTTCTTCTTCTTCCTCTTCCTGCGGTCTTCTTTTTCTTCTTCCTGCTTCTCGCACCCTGTCCCTCTACCCGCACGTCTCTCTCTCTGTAAAGCACTCACAGGATGCTCTCCCAGAGCCGCGGGTAATCGGATCGGGTTTCGTGCCCGTGACCAGGCGCACCGGTGTGTGGGTGATGCGCGAGGTGTGCTCAGATAGGGTCGGGTTGGATCCGCCGGATCCGCGTGATGAGCTCGCGGACCAAGCGGGTGAGTGGGCATGGGACCTCACCCCAGTGCTTTCGGAGGCGACCAAGTAAAAGCACAAAATCAATTTATTGCGGCGCGACGTTTCGAAATCCCACGATGTGGGACTGTCCTTTGTACTCTTTTCGTGCGCGCCCGCAGGACGATTCCACCTTGCTCTCCGCTCAGCTGCAGCCACTATCAGTGCCAACTGATGAGGCGGAAGTCTCCGCAGACTTCACCCCATGTTGCAGCACCTGGGACCTTGAAGCTGCAGGACCTGGAGCTCGCCTCGAAGCTGCTTCAGTCGTTGTTAATGGCGGCTGGGGTGGCTACCCTGTCAGATAGAAGCACGGCCTTTCAGCCTAATCAGACTAGCGGGGGACCTTCGCCGTGGCATGGTGAAGGTGGTGCAGGGTGCAACAGGTCGTGGGGCGGCATCTAGTGGCGGGGCTAGGTCAGACAGTGACCGGAAAAATGGGTCTGATCGAGGGAGTGTGGTGGGGGTGTGGAGCGGCAATGGGTGGGTGGAGGTTGTTCAGCGTGATGAGGCGGAGGTTCTGTGAGGGTCGGCGAGGCGTGTGGGGCTGCGGAGCGATGGGAGCGTCTCTTCGGAGGGTGGCTGGAGACGGAGAGGGTGACGGTGGACAGGAGCGGTCGAGGGTTTAATCAAATGAAAGACAGTGAGGAAAAGAAAGAGGGGGAGAAGTTCTGACCTAGTTACAGGGACGAAAGGGGCCGGAGCAGGGTGGCAGTCGTATTGACTGTCACCGTAGAAGAAGATACCCAGAGGGAGAGGGCGGCGGCGAGGAAGAGGGCGAGAGGGCGCGCGTTGGGTACGGCCCAACGCGGAAGAGCGGGCGAAGGTGGCTCTACTGCTGGTATTGCAGCAGAGCGACGAGACGGAGGAGGAGGAACCGCCGGAGCTGGTGGGCTTCTGCCGGAGTGGGAAGAGAGGAAAAATGGGGGTTTTTCTCCGTCAAGACCGAGCTACCTCTATCGGCAGGCGACGGTGGTCCTTATAAAGGCGATGGTGGAGGGGTGGGCGCAGGGAGGCGACGTGCCTCCCTCGCCAGAGTATGGCCGAAGTTGCAGCCCATACCTTCCGCACGTTCGCACGAAAGGTGTGGGCGATGGCATAGGTCATGGTGGTGTCCCTGCGACAGCAGACGTCGCAGGGAACACCCGGTTCAGCAGGCAGAGGGCCTCCTTCACCCGACGCGGCGCCATGCTCCGCGCAAAGTCGCCGGAGCATGGCGCTGCTCAGAGTTTTGCACGGAAGACCTAAGTGCAAAGAACGAAAAAGAACCTAGGGGCCAAAATGCGAGGGTTTCAAAAGTTGAGGGTCAAAAAGTAAAAGATGAGGACCAAAATGCAAAGTCGGTTAAGAAGGTCTCTTCCTAGGCTCAAGTTTTTATGCATGAGTAAATGGGACCTAAGGATTCTAATGGTGAATTTTATTTCTAGATCAGACCTTGTTTGACCAGTCAATTTATGTAGAAACCTAAATTAAATCATTAATTGGGCATGGTTCTCAATGTAGGTCAAAATGGGTTCTCAAGGTCAAATTGAAGGTTCTAAACCCTAGAGATTATTTTTATATGAATTTTAGAAGGTTTATTCAATTTTTAATTTGCCTCGAACCTCGTGAATTGAAGTGGGTTTGTTTTAGGGTTACAGAATGTCATTTAATTCCTTAGAGTTGCTGTAGCCCTTGTTGGATCAAATCATCCCACTTTACTTCTTATTAGGTTAGTTTGACCTATGTTTGGACCCTGAGTTACCCTGTTTACTGATTGTGTTGGTGAAATTTCATTTTTACCCCTTATGACCTGTTTTCTTTACAAACTCAGAATTCTCTAAGTCAAGCCTTTCTATGAGTTATGTAGGTGCTTTTTCTTGCATATCTAGGTTAGATTGTGCCAGTTAGGGTTCATGATGAGGTTCTCATCATACCCCAATGCCTAGCTTTTGCTAGTCCCTTAGCAAAAACTTAAGGTTTTAACCTTTGTTCTAGACCATGATGTTTTTAATAACTTCAGATAAGTGCTTTTTCATTTGAACTTAGATTATGTTAGAATGCTGACCATAGGCATAAAAGGTACTCTAGTACTAATCAAGATCCAGATCTGTCTAGCCTCAGCCTCAGTCTTTGGCAAAGGCTTTTAAGGCCCACAAGAACTAACCTAAGGTCTATTGGACTTTGTGGTTAAAGCACCCGTGCTTGAAATGATTTTAGCCCTGGTTCAGTTCGTAGTGCGTTTTGTAAGGGAGGGATAGAAAATTTTTCTGTTTGGTGAGTTTTCTCTCTCTTTTTCTTTTTAATTCTAGCTTAGGATTGGCTTTTCAACACGGTCTGTATCCGATTCCTTGCTCCCATCATCAATCCTCAAGGGTTCCTGGCAATCGATGTTTCGTGATAGCACCGCCCATGGCAACCCCCGGAACCCTGGCTATTGAGATTTTGAGATAATCCCATCCATGGTGTTCCGTGGCCGAATCCAGACCGTGGCAATTGACACTTTGTGATAATGCCATCCATGGAATCTGAACCAGCAGAGTGCTTACATGCCCCCAGTAGGATCTGTAAATATCCTAAGAGGCAAGCACCGAGGAGATGATATTTTGTTACGCATCTTCGAGGGGATTTCCCGCCTCTCCGCGCTGGAAACTCGTCCAAATCAACTTGTGTCGATCGGTTGCTCTTACTCTAGGTGTACTTTTCAGAATTTTGTGACGCTTCTGTGTGATTTTGATTTTTATGCTTACTGAACCAGGCTGTGTGTGAGGTTAGGGTGCTTAGGTTACTGAGTCCCGTAGACCAAAAGTTAGTAATGAGGTTAAATACTCCCTAAGCCTTAGACCTAATACTTCAGCTTTTCATTTTCCTCAACCTCATGAGGAATGTCTAGATCTTAATGGGTACTAAAAGTCTATCCAAGAATGCCTAAAGTTTGCATTTTACTAATCTCACCCTGCACTTTTTATTTCTTTTCCTGAATGAGGTCTAGAACTTAGGTCATTTCCTTAATTTCTTACTAATGACTATCACTTTTTTTTCTTACATTTTTGTGCTCCTTTTTCATTTTGTTTCTTTTCCTTCTCCCATAACATTTCCTTTCTCCTCTTATTATTCTTTTTTTTTTTTTAAATTTTTAATTTTTATGGTGTTTTTGGCATATGTGAATTTTTTTGTTTAAAACCTTTTCTTACAAGTCTTGCACTTTTATGCCCCCTCATGCCTAAGGTTTGCAATGTCCTCATTGTGACTTAGGGGGTTTTTATTTACTTAGTTCATTCCTTAAGTCAGATGCTTTGGTGAGTGAATGGGTCGGGATGAATTTTGCGGACGATTTCTAATCTCAGATGGAAGCATCTGAGGTGGAGTCGGCTGTCTATAAGGGCGAATCTTAAGTGCATAAAGGCGTGAAAAAGGTTTTAGATTTTCAAGAAAATGACGGGTTGCCTCCCGTTAAGCGCTGAGTTTTACGCCATCGGCTGGGCGCAATAAGCTCAAGGGTAATGGAGGATATAAGATGATTCAGCCAAATCAGTAGAAGTCACATCAATGAATGGCTTGAGTCTTTGATTGTTCACGATGAAGGGTTCGGAATCGTGGCTGAGCTGATTGATTTCGATGGCTCCATTTCCAAAAACCTGTCAGACTAAATATGGTCCGACTCACTTGGATCGCAACTTTCCCGGAAAAAGTTTGAGTCGGGCATCAAAGAGTAGGACCTTCTGACCAGGATGAAAGATCTTTCTTGAGATGTGCTTGTCATGGAAGGCTTTAACCCGCCCATTGTAGATTCGCGAGTTCTCATACGCGTCTAGGCGTAATTCATCGATCTCGCTGATTTGAAGTTTTCTGTGGGTTTCAGCCTTCGAAAGATCTAGATTGTAGTTCCGTACTGCCCAATAGGCTTTATGCTCTAGTTCTACAAGAAGGTGACACGCCTTCCCGTACACCAGTCTAAAGGGAGACATGCCTAATTGGATTTTGTGGGCGGTCCTATATGAAGGTTCCCTACTTGGAGGGGTGAGATCAGTGTGACGTAAAAAATGCGTAAATGAAATATAAAGCAATCTCAAAAAAGACAATCACACAATGTACACAAAAAGTTTTTAGGTGGAAACCCAAACAGGGTGAAAATCACCACCTAACCCTCTCGAGTTAGGATTTTCCGATCAACCTAGTTGATCAAATCCACTAACCGAATCACTTTAAAACGAGGGTGATTCAACCTCAGTACAACCACGCTACAAGTACGAGGGTAGCGTTCCTCAACCCCTTCTCTCCACGAGAAGGATTTTGTCCCACGAAGGAGACGGGAATTCGCAAAGCGAATACCCAACCAAAAGACAAAGGTAAAATAAACAACAAACCTATAGAGTCAACAAAGTAATAAACCTAAGCTTCTATAGGATTTAGGAAACTCCCCTTTGCAAGGAGTGAGTCGACGATGACGCGGTGCGTGAGCCACGCGACGGCGCAACTTCGCTCTCGTGAACTACGGCGGGAGAGCGGGTGCGCAACAACTTGATGCTCTAAAGAGAATGGTGCTTGAGCTTGGAGAGCAAGAGCTAGCTAGGACACAAGAGAGTGGAAAGTGAAATACAAATTGTTTCTTGTGTATCTTGGTCTCTCTAGGTGTGTCTTTGTGTCTCTAAGTGTGTTTTTGTGTTGCAAAGGTTTCCCTCTATTTATAGAGGCCTTAGGAAGGCTTTGGAAGGCTTAGGAAAGGTTCTATAGCCGTTGGGAACAAAGCCCAAGTGAATCAGCCCGAAATCAGGAACAATCATTGTTCTGATAGGCTTATCAGACGTCTAATTCTAGCATCAGACGTCTGGAAGTTCACTTTAAGATGTCTGATTCCAAGGTCAGACGTCTGATTTTGGGCAGGTCTCTCCCTGACTTGGATCAGATCTAAACAGGGTTTTTACGCAAGTCCATCAGACGACATACAGGACGTCTGGCACTATGTCTGGACGTCTGGAAACCTACTTTTACTGTGGGAATTGATTTCCAAACGTTGCAACGGCTAGAAAATCTCTGTGAAGAGATTTTGTGTCAGCCGAGGCAAAACGGTCATTTATCAGACGTCTGGACAGTCCTATGGACGTCTGATAAGGCTCTAACGGTCATATCTGGGGTGTTTGCGAAGCCAGCCAATGGTCCACTAATTGGACGTCTGGCAAAGTCATCAGACGTCTCCTAAGACGTCTGGTCTAAGGTATGGACGTCTGATTTCATCAGACAGAACTAATTATGTCCAGCCTAACGGTTATCAGACGTCTGAAACAACAGTCAGACGTCTTAAAATACATTATCAGACGTCTGATTTGGGAATTAGACGTCTGGAAAGTCTGTTTGAACCCTATATTGGTTTTCTAAGTATTCTACAGAAAACCTAAGTATCCTAGGGTTGTGCCGGTGTTCCTAGGACTACTGTTAGGGTTCTTTGAGGCTCTTTAACATGAAATATCTAAGGAAATAAAGAGCAACAAAAGAAACGTAAAATACAACAAGTACAAAAGAAGGAAATCTATCCTATTCTTCATTTCCTTCCATCTTCAATCTTTCGCTCCACGCGAACCTCCTCTGTTTTTCGTCAAGCTCCTCCAATCCGTCCTGGATGCGAGCTCGAACTCCGTCTAAACACGTCCACATTTGCAATTGACCTGAAATCTAGGACTCAAATTGCAAATGTTAAATAACACGTGTTTTGTTATCATCAAAACAAATAATCGTGGTGCTCTAGCACCAACAATCTCCCCCTTTTTGATGATGACAAAATCGTAAATAATAATGCATAAAAATCCTCCCCCTTTTTGACATTATCAAAAAGGTTTAATTGATTTTAAATTTCCTATTACTCCCCCTTAAAACATGCTCTTCTATGAGTTTCTTTTGACAAAGGTAATGTCCTCCCCCTTTTTGTAACAATGAGATAGCTATTATTTTTCTCCCCCTTACTAAAGGAAATTTAGCTACCTTATATCTCCCCCTTTAAAAATTGACAATTAGCTCATAAATTTTAACTCCCCCTATCTAAATGCTACTGATAAACAAAGATAGGGTTAAGAATTTTACCTCACCTACCATGGCCAATAAAATGGCCCGAATGGTGGTGGTGGATGCCACATCGGATGGGACTCCCATCCGTAGCTTGGAGGCCCGGGCATCGGCGTCGGTCTCCAATCTGGTGGTCGACGTGCGGCGGGTCCGTCGTTTGTTCGCCGTCTCGTCGGTCTTCTTGTTCTCCTCCTTGGTCTACTCCTTGGTTCTCCCAATTCGAGTTGACCAGCCTTGAGATTGTAGGTCCAGTCTTTTATGTTGTAGTCATCCCTGAACCCTACAAAACAAGATTCTAATTTTTTCTTCGGTATCCAAGTGAGCTTGGATCCAGATCTGTTAGCGGGTCTCCTTGATGGAGATCCTTTCTCAACCTTAGGGCTATAAAACTTATCTACTTTGTTGATAAATTTTTTAGAATTTTCCCTAAGACATGCGATTTCTTTTTCTATAGTTTGCATCTTAGTCTTTAAATCAGAAATTTCTAACTTTAGACTATCATTTTCCTCAATAAATTTAGTATTTTCATTGATTAAATTTTTATTTTCTAAAAGCAGGTTATTAGGACTAGAGCTACTTTCTAGGTCCCTAAGCTTTATTTCTAACCTATCATTTTCACTTCTAAGAAAACTAAGATTCTTTTTAATGCTATTATTTTCTCTTTTTAGTGATTTACTAACTTCAAAAAGTTCATTAAAAGCTTCTTGAAGATCGAGATTTACCTCGTTGTCTGAGTTGCTTTCGCTTTCGCTGTTGCTTCCTCTGGCCATGAAACCGAAGCAAGCGGTTTCTTCTTCTATGGTCTTTTCTTCTTCTTCTTCCTTCGAGCTAGAATCGTCCCAAGTGGCTTGGAACGCCTTCTTCTTAGATTTCTTCTCCTTTTCCTTCTTCTTCTCCTTTTTGAGAAGAGGGCATTCTGGTCGCAGATGCCCTTTCCCGTTGCAGTGGTAGCAACGTCTCGGGCTTTCCTTCTTCTCCTTTTTCTCTTTCTTTAATTCCCTACAAAACTTGGAAAAATTTTTAAGTAAAATTCTAAAGTCTTCGTCGTCAGAACTTACCTCGCTATCCGACGCGGCTCTGAAGGCGAGAGTCTTCTTTAGTTTAGGATCCGGTGTATCCTTCTTCTTCTGCTTCAACTTAGTCTCGTAGGCCATCAGATTGCCTAGGAGATCTTCCATGTTGAGCTCCTCCATTTCGTTCGCCTCTTCGATGGTGGTGACTTTCTGTTTCCATTCCGGTCCAAGGGAACGAAGAAGCTTCCCTTGAAGCTCCCCCTTGATGAAAGTCTTCCCTAAAGCTTTCAAGTTATTTACTATGAGAGTGAACCTAGTGTTCATCTCACTTAAAGTTTCGTTAGTTTTCATAGAAAAAGCCTCAAATTCTTGTGAAAGTAAATTGAGTTTAGAAGTTTTTACCTTAGAGGTACCTTCATGAGTTACCTCGAGTGTGTGCCAGATCTCGTATGTGGTGGCGCATTGCGAGATTCTGTTGAACTCCTCCGGGCTGAGCGCGCAATACAACGCGTTCATTGTTTTCGCGTTGAGAGAGAGCTCACGGATCTGCTGCTGCGAGTATCCTCCGGCAGGTTTCTCTGGGATGTCGAAGGGGGTCTCGCACCTAGCCCAGACTGTGAAGTCGGTGGCTTGAAGCCACGTCTTCATCCGCAACTTCCAATAGGGGTAGTTGCTCCCGTCGAAGAATGGTGGACGGGTTGTGGACTGCCCCTCGGAAATCCTGCTTGTGGAACAGCTTCCCTCCATGTGATCTTTCCGCGGATGTTATTCCTGTCGGTGGAAAACCTGCTCTGATACCAACTGTAATTTCCCTACTTGGAGGGGGTGAGATTAGCGTAACGTAAAAAAAATGCGGAATTGAAATATAAAGCAATCTCACAAAAATCAATCGCACAAGTACACAAAGAAGGAAATCTATCCTATTCTTCATTTCCTTCCATCTTCAATCTTTCGCTCCACGCGAACCTCCTCTGTTTTCCGTCAAGCTCCTCCAATCCATCCTGGATGCGAGCTCGAACTCCGTCTAAACACGTCCACATTTGCAATTGACCTGAAATCTAGGACTCAAATTGCAAATGTTAAATAACACGTGTTTTGTTATCATCAAAACAAATGATCGTGGTGCTCTAGCACCAACACTATAGGCCCACAATGCTTCCGGAAGTCGGGACGACCAGTCCTTCCTGTCAGGCCGAACAGTGACCTGCAGGATTTTCTTGATCTCCCGATTTGACAGCACAGCTAGACCATTAGTTTGGGGGTGATAAGGAGTAGAGATTCGGTAAGACACCCCGTATTTGGTCATCAGTGACCTAAACTGAGCGTTTGTGAAATGGGTCCCCCCATCAGAGATTATAGCACGAGGAATCCCGAACCTTGAGAAAATGTTTTGATGAATGAATTTGAGAACGATTTTGTGATCACAGATTCGGGTCGGTATGGCTTCGATCCATTTGGACACGTGTCCACAGCAAGCAAAATGTATTCGAAACCATCCGAAGTAAGAAAGGGGCCCATAAAATCAATCCCCCAAACATCAAAGATTTCACATACGAGAATTGGCTGCAAAGGCATCATGTCGCGACGGCTCATGTTGCCCAAAGTCTGGCAACGACTGCATGCCTTGCAGTGACCGTATGCATCTTTGAACAGCGTGGGCCAGTAAAAGCCACATTGGAGGGCTTTTGATGCTGTTTTATGCCCAGAGAAATGGCAACCGCACGCCTGGTCATGGCAGAAAGAGAGGATATTGTTGATTTCCTCCTCCGGGACACATCTCCGGATGACTTGATTAGCACCTATGCAGAAAAGGTACGGGTCTTCCCAGATGTAATACTTGGCATCAGAACACAATTTGTCTTTCTTGGCTTTCGGCCAATCAGACGGGATCTAATGAGATGCCAAGTAGTTTACTATATCAGCAAACCATGGAAGTCTAGTACCGATAGTCAGCAGGTGCTCATCAGGAAAATGTTCTGTGATGGGTCCGGAAGGGTTGATAATCTCAGAAGGAAGATGGGACAGATGGTCGGCTACCACATTCTGCCTTCCCGCCTTGTCGCGAATTTCAAGATCGAATTCTTGTAACAGCAAGATCCAACGAATTAGTTGGGGCTTCGCGTCCTTCTTGGCAAGGAGATGCCTTACAGCCGTGTGATCCGAGTAGATGATGACATGGGAACCCAGGAGATACGATCGAAACTTTTCAAGGGCAAATACTACGGCTAGCAGTTCTTTCTCTGTAACCGTATAGTTACGCTGAGCCTCGTCAAGTGTCTTGCTAGTGTAGTAGATGACCACGGGTTTCCCGTCAGCTTTCTGCCCCAGGACCACTCCTACATCGAAATCAGACGCATCGCACATGATCTCAAATGGTTGAGACCAGTCAGGGGATTGTAGGATAGGTTCCTGGGTGACTCGGTCACGAAGGTTTTCAAAGGTTAATGTGCATTCCTTGGAGATTTCAAAGGGTATATCCTTAGAGAGAAGAGAAGTCAAGGGGCGCACGATTTTCGAGAAATCTGGAATGAAGCGACGGTAAAAACCGACGTGCCCCAGAAAAGAAAGGATGTCCCTGATCGAGCTAGGCATAGGAAGGCGAGAGATCAGATCAACCTTAGCTCGTTCCACTTGGATGCCTTTTTCTGAAATTAAGTGCCCCAGGACAATTCCCTCAAGCACCATGAAATGGCTCTTTTCCCAGGAAAGAACCAAATTCACATCGATGCATCGCCTGAGTATCTGGACCAAGTGTTGGAGGCAATCGTCAAATGATGCTCCAAAAACTGAAAAGTCATCCATGAAGACTTCTGTTAACGGGGACAACTGCGACGCGTCTCTTATAGTAGAGTCATTGTAGTATAGGATAAGACGGCTCTACGGTTGCCGTTATAATTAAAAATTTATTACTCGAAAATAAAAGAGTTCCCGAGGTCGAACTCGGGGAGCAAGTCGTATTCTAGAGGTACAGTATTTCTTATTACAAAAATAAAGAGAGAGAGAGAGAGATGAAAATTTGGCTTCTCCTTCTCTTCTTTCTTCCTCTTTGTCTTCTCTTCTCTTTGGCTCTTGGTTTCTTCTTCTTTGTCTATCTCCTCGTGGTCTTCTCTTCTACCTTCTGTTCTTCCTTGTGTTCTCTTCTTCTTTCTTTTTCTTCAGATCTTCTTCTTCTTTTTCTTCTTTCTTGTCTTTCCTCTTCTTTGCCGCAGTCCTGCTTCTTCTTTTCTTCTTCTTGCTTGCCTTCAAGATGTCGTCTGATTTTGCAATCAGACGACTTAAACCGCTGCTGCTACAATGTCTCCCTTAGCTTCCGTCTTCTTCTTCTTTGTGTTCTCTTCTTCTTCTTCTTCTTTTTTTCTTCTGCAGTCCTTCTTCTTCACCTGTGCCTGCACACTTCAAGGTTTTCGTCAGAGGGAAAAACCTACTCTACCCTCCCCCCCCCGCGTCTCTCTCTCTCTCAGAATTCGCTCTTAGGAAAGCTCTCCCAGAGCAACCGGGTAATCGGGTACGCGGGTCGCGCCCGGGTCCAGGTCCACCGGCGTGTGGTGGTGGGTGAGGAGTGCAGGTCGGGCTTAGTCGGGTCGGGCCAGGTCCGCGGGGCGTGAGCTCGGACGAGGTCGTGTAATCGGGTGGGTGAAGGGGACCTCACCCCGTGATATGAGGCAAACAGCTTAAGGCACCTTTTGCCTTTAAGCGCCCGCACGCCTCTGCGAGTTTCCGAGGTGGGACTAAATGTCCCACCCCAATTTAGGCGCCCGCGCGGAGGAAGCAGCGGGCAGTCGAGGCTTCACGCGAGGGCTTCGCCCCAGCTGCAGCCTGGGACTCTTCGCGAAGATACCCCGCGCAGCCTGGGAGCCTGATCTGGGCATGACGTGCCTGGAGCAGCAGGTCGAAGGAGCTTCGCTGCTCAGCAATGGCAATGGCGGGCGCAACACCTGTTTACAGAGAAAGGGCCTCTCGGCCTAATCGGATATGCGGAGGACCTTCGCCGTAGCACGGTGAAGGTGATCGGGGGGTCTGCAGGTGGCGGGGCGGAGCCTAAGGGCCGCCCTAGGTCAAACTGCAGGTGGCGAGATGGGTTTGTTCGGTGGAGTTGCAGAGGGCGATTCGGGGGAAGTGGAAGGGTGGAGGATGATCAGGGTGAGGAGGCGAAGGTTTTGCGGGGGTTAGCGAGCCGTGTGTGTTGCTGGAGTGATGGGAGCGGGTCGCCGGAGTGTGGCCGGAGGTGGAGAAGGTAAGGGTGATTAGGCGCGGTCGAGGGGTAAGTAGATAAAAATAGCAGGGGGAAAAGAAAAAGGGGATAGAGGAGACTAATTCTAACCTAGCTAAAGTGACGAAGGGGATGAAGAGGCTTCCGGCTCGTACCTACCGGAGCTGGAGAAGAAATGCCCAGTGGGGGAGAACGGCGGCGACGACGGGGCAGAGGCAGCGCGCGCTGGTATTGCGCGACGCGGAGGAGAATCAGGAAGAAGTCTCTGCTGCTGGTATTGCAGCAGAGCGAAGAGGAGGGGGAGGAACCGCCAGAGCTGGAGGGCTTCTGCTGGAGTGGGAAGAGAGGAAAGTGAGGGGGTATCTCTGTCAGATTCGAGCTCGGAAGAACGGCGGAGCGACGGGGGTATTTATAGGGGCAGAACCAGAGAGGAGGGCGGAGGGAGACGACGTGTCTCCCTCGCCGGAGGAAGGAGACCCATACCGTCCGTGCGTTCGCACGGCCGGTATGGGTGGTTGCAGCGCTCATGGGGGTGCTCCTGCGACGGCTGACGACGCAGGGCACCCCCGTTTGACCTGGCAGGCTCCCTCCCTTACCCTGCGCGGCGCCATGCACCGCGCAAGGTCGCCGGAGCATGGTGCTGGTTAGGTTTTGCAGGTGGGACCTGAACGCAAAGAACGAAGGAGAGTTAGGGGCCAAAATGTGAGGGTTCAAAAGTTGAGGGCCAAAAAGTAAATATATGAAGACCAAAGTGTAAAGTTGGTCAAGAAGGTTTCTTCTTAGGCTCAAGTTTTTATACATGACTAATTAGGACCTAAGGATTCTGATGGTGAATTTTATTTCTAGATTAAACCTTGTTTGACCGGTCAATTTACGCAGAAACCCAAATTAAGTTGTTAATTGGGCATGGTTCTCAATGTAGGTCAAAATGGGTTCCTAAGGCCAAATTGAAGGTTCTAAACCCTAGAGATTATTTTTCTATGAATTTTATAGGGTTTATTCTATTTTTAATTTGCCTCAAACCTCGTGTATTTAAGTGGGTTTATTTTTAGGGTTACAGGATGTCATTTAATTCTTCGGAGTTGCTGTAGCCCTTGTTGAGTCATTTCATCCCACTTTTCTTCTTATTAGGTTATTTTGACCTATGTTTGGATCCTGAGTTACCCTGTTTTCAGATTGGATTGGTGAAATTACATTTTTACCCCTCAGTTTATGTTTTCTTTGCAAACTTAGAATCTCTCTGAGCCAAGCCTTTCTAAGGTTATGTAGGAGATTTTTCTTGCAAATCAGGGTTAAATGGTGCTAGTTTAGGGCTCATGATGAGGTTCTCATCATACCCCCATGCCTAGCTTTTGCTAGTCCCTTAGCAAAAACTTAAGGTTTCAACCCTTGTTCTAGACCATGAAGTTCTTAATAGCTTCAGATAAGTGCTTTTTCATTTAAACTTAGATTAGGTTAGAATGCTGACCATAGGCTTAAAAGGTACTCTAGTACCAATCAAGATCCAAATCTGTCTAGCCTCAACCTCAGTCCTTAGCAAAGGTTTTTAAGGCCCACAAGAACTAACCTAAGGTCTATTGGACTTTGTGGTTAAAGCACCCGTGCTTGAAATGATTTTAGCCTTGGTTCAGTTCGCAGTGCGTTTTGCAAGAGAGAGAGAAGTAGAAAGTATTTTTGTTTGGTGATTTTTTCTCTCTCTTTTCTTTTTAGTTCTAGCCTAGGATTGGCTTTTCAACACGGTCTGTATCAGATTCATTGCTCCCATCATCAATCCTCAAGGGTTCCTGGCGATCGATGCTTCGAGATAGCACCGCCCATGGCAACCCCCAGAACCCTGGCTATTGAGATTTCGAGATAATCCCATCCATGGTGTTCCGTGGCCGAAGCTCAGATGGATGTGGAAGTGAAAACGCAGGGTTTGGCTGAGTCGAATCAGCCTGGTCGGAGTAGGGACCCGTAGAATAATCAATGAATGACGCGGAAACCCTACAGGGGTGATCGTAGAATGATGGAGCATGATATGTAGTCTGATCAGTGCTCCAAACCCGATGTGGAAATGCAATCGGCTCGGTGAGAGGTGAATCTGAATAGAAATTGAGTCCGGTTGCGGGTCGGGGTTGGGAAGAGGTTTTGATTAGTTCTGTGTGTGCAGACGAGGTGGCAACTGTGTATGAGGGCTCTTCTAGAAAGGAATGACAGGTGATTTTATGTAAAGAGTCCTCTGGGTAACTATCAAATGCCTGAAGAGTGTCTGTAGGATGAAAGAAATCTGAATTGAGAAAAGATTTGAATTCTGGATTGCAATCACTCTTGGCGTTTTCTATTTTTGGTTCCTGAGGATCGAAAAGGAATGATTCTGTGTTAGCAGTGATCTCGGGAATCAGGACCTCAGAGTCGGAGTCAGAGTCATGTGAACTGTGGTCGTAAATAGGCTTGGTGTGTTCAGGAAGAAATGTCTCTCCGCAATTATAGTCAGATCTGAAATTGTCGGAGAGTTGGCGAAAATGAGATTCATGATCATGAATTCCACCATAGCAAAAATCATCAGATGTGGAATCAGCAGCCTGACTGGGGTCTAGCCTATATGTTAATTCTGGGCTTAAAAAGGTATTCTGTCTAGGCTCAAGCTCCAAGCTGGTAGGATAGACCCAATTAAAACCCTACTCATCCAACTTCTCAGTTTCTGTATCATAAATTGGCATGTTTTCTGAAAAATCGATCAGATTTCCTGAGGATGTTGGAGAGGGACATTCATCAAATAGAGGCCCAGAATCATATTCTGTAAAAAATTGATCTTTCTCATAAGGGTTCTCATAATCTTCCCAATAAGTTTCAGATCTAGGTTCTAGGCTTAGGATGTGGGTAGAGTTACTAGAACCTAAGTCTGAATAACCTTTGAGGGCCACCTTATCAGAATAAGGGGTGGAATTTATACCCTCAAAAGGTTCAGTTCTGATCTCATTATTGCAGGAGTTTTGGAACTCTAAGCTTGGCAATTCATGTTCTAAGTTTAGCTCATCATTGTGTTCTCCTGCAATATCCCAACCTAATTCAATGTTGTCTTCTATCTGGGTTGGGATTCTACAACCACTTTGTGCCTCAGTCCCGAGATCTGGGAAACTGGATTGTTCCTTAATACTGTTCCAAGATGGTTCCTCCTCTGTTTCTGGTATATACGGGTATTTCTGGTTGATAATTTGTTCTAGTGATTTCATCATTTCTACCCGTTTTATAAGGGCATCTTGGTGTTGTTCCCAAAGTACAGGATTTGTCAAGCATTGAAGGTATTCAGATTGGTGTAATTTTTCTATCTCAATGTATCCTGTCATGAGCATATCTCGGGTTGATCCTTTTGTAACTTTTGTCAATAGAATTTGGGCACAGTTTATGATGAAAGCTGTGGTTGTTGGGACATCAACCTGAATGTTTTCTATTGGTGTTGAGGGTTTACATTTGATTTCATAGAATTCAAGGGCATCGTCAATCATCTTATCTTTCATGGATTTCAGATATTCAGGTTTTTTGAATGGTAGTCTTAATTGGTGTGGCTGGATCTTTGAATCAGGTGGTGGAATCAAGATATAGAATCGAAGTTTGAATCAAGATGGAAGAAGGGGATTTTGTTCAGAATCAGAGGAAAGAGGGGCTATGTGAATGATTTCTGCAAAAACAAGGGAACCGAGGCTTAGCCTCGGGGAGAGTGAATTTCTATAGGAGGTTTCAAGGACCTCCTGCAAAATACTGAAGGACTGGATGAGATAAGCAGGTGCTGGACCCAATCTAGGCACCCAAAATGTTGGGTGACTATAGAGGTGCGGGGCAGATGGACCCCTTGATCAGAAAGATCGTCCACCTGAGAATTACCTGGGCAGCTAGAGAGGGTGAGTCCCGCGAAGACCCCTACACGATAGAGCGTTCCCACGGGTTACAGGGTTTCCCCCACCCGACCTCTCTTGTCACTGAGATTCCAGGTAGACCAGAATGGGGATCTTGACCTCTTAAGTCTACCAATTTTTTACTTTAAGATCATGGTGCTTAAGGTTCCACTTGAACTTTTAGGTATTTTTGAGTGAGAAAGTGACCTAATTTTAAGGTTGGTTGACCCAAGGGGTCAACTTTACCTTTTGTTCCTTTGAGAGCTTTTGGGTCATTTCTTTTTGGGTTCAAGTGTTTAGAGAGCCAATTGTTTAGGGTTTCTCTGAATAAGTATGTTCAATCAATGGTTTAGGCACACTTCTTTTGGATTTTCTCCATTCTTGATTTAAGTAGTGTGTCTCTAAAACCATAATGTTGAATCTTATGTTGGCTCTACTTGGTCCATTTAACTCCTTGTTTGGGTAATTAGGGCTCAAGCAAGGATGTGTTAGCCCTTAATTACCCTTTTAAAATTGTGTGCAGGAATAGTGGTTCTGAGAACATGCAGCTATTACTATGAAAGACAGGTTACTCCTAGTTTTTCTTTGTTTTTCTCCTAGTTTTTCCTCTTTGAATTTTTAGGGTTTTAATAGGAGGTTACCTGTCCTTGGAGCGGCTGCGTCTATCTTTCTTCCTTTACCTGCACAAAGAGAGAGAAAAAGATTAGCAATTGTTAAAAAGAAATTCAAAGCTTCTAGAATAGCCGTTGCTCCCCGGCAACGACGCCAAAAAATTGTTAACGGGGACAACCGCGACGCGTCTCTTATAGTAGAGTCATTGTAGTATAGGATAAGACGGCTCTATGGTTGCCGTTACAATTAAAAATTTATTACTCGGAAATAAAAGAGTTCCCGAGGTCGAACTCAGGGAGCAAGTCGTATTCTAGAAGTACAGTATTTCTTATTACAAAAATAAAGAGAGAGAGAGAGATGAAAATTTGGCTTCTCCTTCTTCTCTTCTTTCTTCCTCTTTGTCTTCTCTTCTCTTTGGCTCTTGGTTTCTTCTTCTTTGTCTATCTCCTCATGGTCTTCTCTTCTGCCTTCTGTTCTTCCTTGTGTTCTCTTCTTCTTTCTTTTTCTTCAGATCTTCTTCTTCTTTTTCTTCTTTCTTGTCTTTCCTCTTCTTTGCCGCGGTCCTGCTTCTTCTTTTCTTCTTCTTCCTTGCCTTCAAGACGTCGTCTGATTTTGCAATCAGACGACTTAAACCGCTGCTGCTACAGTGTCTCCCTTAGCTTCCGTCTTCTTCTTCTTTGTGCTCTCTTCTTCTTCATTTTTTTTTCTTCCGCAGTCCTTCTTCTTCATCACCTGTGCCTGCACACTTCAAGGTTTTCGTTAGAGGGCAAAACCTACTCTACCCTCCCCCCCGCGTGTCTCTCTCTCTCTCAGAATTCGTTCTTAGGAAAGCTCTCCCAGAGCAACCGGGTAATCGGGTACGCGGGTCGCGCCCGGGTCCAGGCACCTTTTGCCTTTAAGCGCCCGCGCGCCTCTGCGAGTTTCCGCCAATTTGGGTGCCCGCGCGGAGGAGGCAGCGGGCAGTCGAGGCTTCACGCGAGGGCTTCGCCCCAGCTGCAGCCTGGGACTCTTCGCGAAGATACCCCGCGCAGCCTGGGAGCCTGATCTGGGCGTGACGCGCCTGGAGCAGCAGGTCGAAGGAGCTTCGCTGCTCAGCAATGGCGATGGCGGGCGCAACACCTATTTACAGAGAAAGGGCCTCTCGGCTTAATCAGATATGCGGAGGACCTTCGCCGTAGCACGGTGAAGGTGATCGGGGGGTCTGCAGGTGGTGGGGCGGAGCCTAAGGGCCGCCCTAGGTCAAACTGCAGGTGGCGAGATGGGTTTGTTCGGTGGAAATGCAGAGGGCGATTCGGGGGAAGTGGAAGGGCGGAGGATGATCAGGGTGAGGAGGCGAAGGTTCTGCGGGGGTCGGCGAGCCGTGTGGGTTGCTGGAGTGATGGGAGCGGGTCGCCGGAGTGTGGCAGGAGGTGGAGAAGGTGAGGGTGATTAGGCGCGGTCGAGGGGTAATTAGATAAAAATAGCAGGGGGAAAAGAAAAGGGGATAGAGGAGACTAATTCTAACCTAGCTAAAGTGACGAAGGGGACGAAGAGGCTGTCGGCTCGTACCTACCGGAGCTGGAGAAGAAATGCCCAGTGGGGGAGAACGGCGGCGACGACGGGGCAGAGGCAGCGCGCGCCAGTATTGCGCGACGCGGAGGAGAATTAGGAAGAAGTCTCTGCTGCTGGTATTGCGGCATTGCGAAGAGGAGGAGGGGGAGGAACCGCCGGAGCTGGAGGGCTTCTGCCAGAGTGGGAAGAGAGGAAAGTGAGGGGGTATCTCCGTCAGATCCGAACTCGGAAGAACGGTGGAGCGACGGGGGTATTTATAGGGGCAGAACCAGAGAGGAGGGCGGAGGGAGACGACGTGTCTCCCTCGCCGGAGGAAGGAGACCCATACCGTCCGTGCGTTCGCACGGCCGGTATGGGTGGTTGCAGCGCTCATGGGGGTGCTCCTGCGACGGTTGACGACGTAGGGCACCCCCGTTTGACCTGGCAGGCTCCCTCCCTTACCCTGCGCAGCGCCATGCTCCGCGCAAGGTCGCGGAGCATGGTGCTGGTCAGGTTTTGTCGGAGGGACCTGAACGCAAAGAACGAAGGAGAGTTAGGGGCCAAAATGTGAGGGTTCAAAAGTTGAGGGCCAAAAAGTAAATATATGAGGACCAAAGTGTAAAGTTGGTCAAGAAGGTTTCTTCTTAGGCTCAAGCTTTTATACATGACTAATTAGGACCTAAGAATTCTGATGGTGAATTTTATTTCTAGATTAAACCTAGTTTGACCGGTCAATTTACGTAAAAATCCAAATTAAGTTGTTAATTGGGCATGGTTCTCAATGTAGGTCAAAATGGGTTCCTAAGGCCAAATTGAAGGTTCTAAACCCTAGAGATTATTTTTATATGAATTTTAGAGGGTTTATTCTATTTTTACTTTGCCTCGAACCTCGTGTATTTAAGTGGGTTTATTTTTAGGGTTACAGGATGTCATTTAATTCTTCGGAGTTGCTGTAGCCCTTGTTGAGTCATTTCATCCCACTTTTCTTCTTATTAGGTTATTTTGACCTATGTTTGGACCCTGAGTTACCCTATTTTCAGATTGGATTGGTGAAATTGCATTTTTACCCCTCAGTTTATGTTTTCTTTGGAAACTCAGAATCTCTCTGAGCTAAGCATTTTTAAGGTTATGTAGGAGCTTTTTCTTGCAAATCAGGGTTAAATGGTGCTAGTTTAGGGCTCATGATGAGGTTCTCATCAACTTCCAGGTGGTCACCTACCATATCTGAGAATATGGCAAGCATGCACCGCTGAAAAGTAGTGGGTGCATTGCAAAGACCGAAAGGCATCCTTCGGAAAGCGTATGTTCCGAAGGGGCTGGTGAACGTGGTCTTTTCTTGGTCCTCAGGATGGATTGCCACTTGGTTGTAACCGGAGTACCCGTCAAGAAAGAGAACCTATTTCCCGCTAGTTTCTCGAGAATTTGATCAATGAAAGGTAGTGGGAAATGATCCTTCTTCGTGGAGGAATTGAGTCGGTGGTAATCTATACAGGCTCTCCACGCGTTGGCTAATCGGGTAGGAATGATTTCTCCGGTCTCAGTCGTTATAGTGGTGAGTCCTGCCTTCTTAGGCACAATCTGAATTGGGCTCACCGAACGACTATCGGAGATCGGGTAGATGATTCCGGCATCTAACCACTTGATGATCTCCTTTTTCACGACCTCCTGCAGATTAGGGTTCAAGCGTCTCTGCATTTCACGAGAAGGTTGTGCGCCCTCTTCTGAATAGATATGATGAGTACAATAAGAGGGACTTATTCCAGTTAGATAATCGAGAGTCCACCCGATGGCTTTGCGATGTTGCTGGAGGACAGCAATCAGACGGGATTCCTGTTCGGGATTGAGGTTGGAATTGATAATCGCAGGAAGGGTCTAATTGGAACCCAAAAAGATGTATTTCAAGTGAGCAGGAAGGGGCTTCAGCTCGAGGATGGGGTTATCAGCAGCGGCGGGTGGTTCAGCATAGACGTGAGGTTTAAGGGTAGGAGTTACTGGGTTGTCCAAATCTGGATTCGACTCCTCTGTTTGCGAGTCAAGATCTTTCTGCGGTTGATGAGGTATAATCAGGTCTTTCTGGAAGTGTGTTTCATCAACCAAAGCCCTAATGTCACAAATCTGTTCGATGACACCGCAATTGATTCCTTGTTGGGCCTTGAATATATCAATTTTCAGGGTTTGATTCCCAAATTTGAGCTCTATTTGGCCCTCCTCACAGCTAATGTTGGCTCTAGCAGTAGCCAAGAAAGGTCTCCCTAGAATGATTGGTGTATTCCTAGGGTTCTCAAGTGCGTCCATGTCTAAGACTATGAAGTCTACAAGAAAGTAGAAATCCCGTACCCTCACAATAACATCCTCGAGAATCCCTTTTGGTGACTTTATAGATCGATCTGCTAATTGTAATGTCACCTCAGTGGGTTTTAGCTCAGATTCTTCTAGATGGTTAAGTAAGGATGTGGGTATCAGATCTATAGAAGCTCCCAAGTCTAGCAAGGCTCTATCAAATTGGGTATCACCTATTTTGCAGGAAATCAGGGGAGTACCAGGATCTTTAACCTTAGGTGGGAGTCTGCTTAGGATCACAGAGCTGGCTTGCTCTGACAGAACAATTGGACTCCCACTCTTGGTTCGCGGCTTACGTTGGGGTGTACACACATTCTTTAAAAATCGTGCGTAAGCCGGTACGTGGAGGATTACATCCATCAAGGGGATGTTTATGTGGACCTGCTCAAAGAGCTTGACCAGGTCCTCCTTAGGTGCCACGGGCTTGGTAGTCTTCTTTCCCTTGGTCATGGCCTCGGGAAACGAAATCTTGGCTGGTTCTTCTGGGATAGGTCCTGGTCTTGGATCTGGGACAGGGGTAGGAACGTCCTGGATTACCGTCCTAGGCTTCGGATCACTACCAGGCTTGGAGTGGTTTGGGTGAGGTGGATCTTGGGTTTCCTTACCACTACGGGTTGTTATGGAATTAAGTCTTGTTTGGTTTTGGTTGGGATTGGGTAAGATGGGTTGCTGTTGGTAGCCTGCAAAAGAAGTGGAGGCCTCCATCTCGTCGGGTGAAGGAACAGAGGGGGCCTGATAAATCATATGGGTTTGGGTCGGGTTTGGGTTCATAACGCGCCACTGGGTTGGCACGTTATTCGGGTTAGGAAGAGGTTGGGAAGGAAGAGTGCCTAGCTGGCGAGAATTTGCCAACTGGGCCAGTTGATTTCGTACCTCTGTAAGCTCGTCCTTGTGTTGTTTTTGGATAGCCGCATTCGTTCTCTGAATGTCAGCCAAAGTTTGAAGGATAAGGGACATTTGATCTTGATTTGGCCCTGATGGATAAGTAGGGTTGGGCCGAGGCTGAGGCGGCTGGTAAAGACGAGGGGGTTGTAGGCGGGGCTGAAAGGGTGGTCTTTGGGTTTGGGAATTTCCCGCCCATTGAAAGTTGGGATGGTTTCGCCATCCAGGGTTATAGGTGTTGGAGAACGGGTCATTCTGGATGGCGTTGAGGTCCTCACAGGTTTGAGGAACCTCCAGAGAGTTAGAGAAAGGGGGAATGGAATTCCCCGGGTTGGTGCAGAAAGGATCGGATGGACTTCCGGTCCGAGAATCAAATGATGGATATGGATCCATCCTAGGAGAAGATCGATGGAGAATGTTTTGCATAGTCTCCCGTGTGGAAGGAGGCTGTGCAAAGGGGCTATGCGCAGAGGTGGCTCGTTGCAGGTGCTGAGTCAGCTCATCCACCTTCTTTTCAATGATTGAGACCTTGTCCAATCGACTGGCCATTAATTCCAGGTCGACTGATGCGGACAGGCCCTGCGTCTCATGTGCTCCCTTAAGATTCGTCGATGCGCGGGTATTCGTCCTGTCGAATAATCCCATGGAGTCATTGTTGATGGAGTTCTCGCACATGTTTTCGAGAATCTCCCACACGGTGTCCTCATGTTGACCCATGATATTCCCTCCGCAGGTTGCATTGACGAAGAGACGGATGTCCTCACAAAGTCCCTGGTAAAATGATTGGACCTGTTCCCATTTAGGAACTCCGTGATGGGGGCACTTCCTCATGAGATCCTGAAAGCGATCCCATGCCTCATGGAGAGGTTCCCCTGTTTGCTGAGTGGAGTGAGTAATCTGATGGCGCAAGGCATTGGTCCGAACAACGAGAAAGAACTTTTTCAAAAATTCGGACTGAAGTTCTTCCCAAGTGTTGATCGGTCGGGTCTGAGTTTGATACCAATGAGCGGCCTTATCCATAAGAGAGAAGGGGAACATCTTCATGAGAAGAATATCCCGATTTTGCGCATCTGACCCAAAAGTTTAGGCCAGATGCTTTAGCTGTTTGATGTGCTGGAAGGGATCTTCGGAATTAAGTCCATGGAATTTAGGTATAACATGAATCATATTGGGATTTAATTCGGAATCAGGTCCTCCAGTCGGGATTCTGACTCGAGGCTCAATGGCCACCGCAGCAGGATTATAATGGTCCCGCATCATAGGACGTTGCGGTGGGTGCACAAAGTTTTGGAAGAGGTTATTGAGTCGCTGGAGCTGATGCTCCAGATTGTTTTCTTCCTCAACTGGCTGAGCCATGATGGGGGAAGAAGGAGAGCTTGGTTCAGAATCAGATGAGAGAATGATGGGGTGGGGTTGCAGTGCAAACACGGGCGTCAAGGCTTGGCCTTGACTAGAGTGAATTCATAAAGGAGATCTTAAGGGTGGTCTTAAGGATCTCCTACCGTTCATGCACTGTTGGAATAGATGAGTTTAGAAGGTGTTGGACCCAATTAAGACACCCAAAAATGTGTTGGCTGACTACAGAGGTGTGGGACAGATGGACCCCTTAATTAAAAAGATCGTCCACCTGAGAATTACCTGGGCAGCCAGAGAGGGTGAATCTCGGGAAGACCCCTACACGGTAGAGCGTCCCCACGGGTTACAGGGTTTCCCCCACCCGACCACTCTTGTCACTGCGGTTCCAGGTAGACCAGAATGGGGATCTTGACCTCTTAAGTCTACCTTTTTTACTTTAAGATCAAGGTGCTTAAGGTTTCACTTGAACTCTTAGGTATTTTTGTGAACAAGGTGGCCTAATTTGAAGGTTGGTTAACCCTAAGGGTCAACTTCACCTAGGGATTCCTTTGAGAATTTAGGACCTTTTTTTTTTTTTTAGGGTTCAAGTGTTTAGAGAGCCAATTGTTTAGGGTTTTACTTAATAGGTATTTTCAACCAATGGCTTAGGCACACCTCTTTTTAGGAAGATCTTTTCTTTGTTAATAGAAGGTGTCTCTAAAAAAAAACCCTAGATTTTTAATCCTTGGATTGGCTCTAGTTGGTCCATTTAAGTTGCCTCAAAATTTTGGTATCTAGGGCTCAATCAAGAAGGTTTTATCCCTAGTTACTTTAGTTGGATGGACATTTAAGCATGAGTTGAAATGAAAATTAGGCAACTTTGATGAATTACTATGTATGATGCAGGTAGCCATAAGTTGATTTTTTTTTTCTTTTTGTTCCTTTTTAGACTTTAAGGGAGTTAAGAAAAGGGCTAATGAGGATTACCTGGTTGTTGGAGAGTTGGTTGTGCGGCTGCTCTTCTCATTCTTTAACCTGCACACAAGAGAGAGAAAAAGATTAGCAATCTCTTAAAAGGAATTCAAAGCTTCTAGAATAGCCGTAGCTCCCCAGCAATGGCGCCAAGAATGATGGCTGTTGTGTGACCGACTGTGGCTAGGTCTTTTGTTTGTTATAGTAATGTCGTGGTACAGGTAAAATAGTTACGATTTGTCATTGCCACTATTACAATTTTACTTGGAAATGTTTTTCTTCCGAGGTCGAACTCAGGGAGCTACTAGAATTCTAGAAGTACAATGCTTTTATTACAAAAATAAGAGAGAGAGAGAGAGGTAGATTTTATTTCTTGGCTTTTTCTTCTTCTCTTCTTTCTCTCTTTGCTTGTCTTCTTTTTCTCTTCTTTTGTCTTCTTGATCTTCTTCAATTCTTCTTCTTCTTTTCTTCTTTTCTTTTCTTCTTCTTTCTTCCTTCTTCTTTCAGTTGCGGCACCTTTTCTTTTCTTTTTCTTCTTCTTTGCTTTGTCTGCAGAGCTTCATCCGTTGTCTGATTTCTCAATCAGACGGCTTAAGTGGCGTCTGCTACAGTGCTTCCTTTGTGCTTCTTCTTCTTCTTCCTCTTCCTGCGGTCTTCTTTTTCTTCTTCCTACTTCTCGCACCCTGTCCCTGCACAAAGAGAAAAACCTACCCTGTCCCTCTACCCGCACATCTCTCTCTCTGTAAAGCACTCACAAGACGCTCTCCCAGAGCCGCGGGTAATCGGATCGGGTTTCGTGCCCGTGACCAGGCGCACCGGTGTGTGGGTGATGCGCGAGGTGTGCTCAGATAGGGTCGGGTCGGATCCACCGGATCCGCGTGATGAGCTCGCAGATCGGGCGGGTGAGTGGGTGCGGAACCTCACCCCAGTGCTTTCGGAGGCAACCAAGTAAAAGCACAAAATCAATTTATTACAGCGTGGCGTTTCGAAATCCCACGATGTGGGACTATCCTCTATGCTCTTTTCGCGCGCGCCCGTAGGACGATTCCACCTTGCTCTCCGCTCAGCTGCAGCCACTATCGGTGCCAACTGATGAGGTAGAAGTCTCCGCAGACTTCACCCCATGCTGCAGCTCCTGGGACCCTGAAGTTGCAGGGCCTGGAGCTCGCCTCGAAGCTGCTTCAGTCGTCGTTAATGGCGGCTGGGGTGGCTACCTTGTTAGACAGAAGCACGGCCTTTCGGCCTAATCCGACTAGAGGGGGACCTTCGCCGTGGCACGGTGAAGGTGGTGCAGGGTGCAACAGGTCGTGGGGCGGCGTCTGGCGGCGGGGCTAGGTCAAACAGTGACCGGAAAAATGGGTCTGATCGGGGGAGTGTGGTGGGGGTGTGGAGCGGCAATGGGTGGCCGGAGGTTGTTCAGCGTGATGAGGCGGAGGTTCTGTGAGGGTCGGCGAGGCGTGTGGGGCTGGGAAGCGATGGGAGCGTCTCGCCGGAGGGTGGCCGGAGATGGAGAGGGTGATGGTGGACAGGAGCGGTCGAGGGTTTAATAAAATGAAAGACAGTGAGGAAAAGAAAGAGGGGGACATGGGGAAAAGCTCTTACCTAGTTACAGGGACGAAAGGGGCCGGAGCAGGGCGGCAGTCGTATCGACTGTCGCCGGAGAAGAAGATACCCAGAGGGAGAGGGTGGCGGCGAGGAAGAGAGCGAGAGGGCGCGCGTTGGGTACGGCGCGACTCGGGAAGAGCTGGCGAAGGTGGCTCTGCTGCTGGTATTGCAGCAGAGCGACGAGATGGAGGAGGAGGAACCGCCGGAGCTGGTGGGCTTCAGCCGGAGTGGGAAGAGAGGAAAAATGGGTGTTTTTCTCCGTCAGGACCGAGCTGCCTCCATCGGCAGGCGACGGCGGTCCTTATAAAGGCGAATCGGAGGGGTGGGTGCAGGGAGGCGACGCGCTTCCCTTGCCGGAGTATGGCTGGAGTTGCAGCCCATACCTTCCGCACATTCGCACGGAAGGTGTGGGCGATGGCAGAGGTCATGGTGGTGTCCCTGCGACAGCAGACGTCGCAGGGAACACCTGGTTCAATGGGTAGAGGGCCTCCCTCACCCTGCGTGGCGGCATGCTCCGTGCAAAGTCGCCGGAGCATGGCGCTGCTCAGAGTTTTGCACGGAAGACCTAAGTGCAAAGAACGATGAAGAACCTAGGGGTCAAAATGTGAGGGTTTCGAAAGTTTAGGGTCAAAAAGTAATAGATGAGGACCAAAATGCAAAGTCGGTCAAGAAGGTCTCTTCCTAGGCTCAGGTTTTTATGCATGACTAAATGGGACCTAAGGATTCCAATAGTGAATTTTATTTCTAGATCAGATCTTGTTTGATCGGTCAATTTTCGTAAAAACCCAAATTAAATCATTAATTGGGCATGGTTCTCAATGTAGGTCAAAATGGGTTCCCAAGCCTAAATTGAAGGTTAAAAATCCTAGAGATTATTTTTCTATGAATTCTAGAGGGTTTATTCGATTTTTACTTTGCCTCGAGCCTCGTGAATTGAAGTATGTTTGTTTTAGGGTTATAGAATGTCATTTAATTCCTTAGAGTTGCTGTAGCCCTTGTTGGATCAAATAATCCCACTTTCCTTCTTATTAGGTTAGTTTGACCTATGTTTGGACCCTGATTTACCCTGTTTACTGATTGTGTTGGTGAAATTTCATTTTTACCCGTTATGACCTGTTTTCTTTACAAACTCAGAATTCTCTGAGTCAAGCCTTTCTTTGAGTTATGTAGGAGCTTTTTCTTGCATATCTAGGTTAGATTGTGCCAGTTAGGGTTCATGATGAGGTTCTCATCAGCGGGGTAGCTACCCGTGCGCTTATCGCGCGTGCCGTAGTCACCGTTACGTCTGTCAGCGACCTTGGGGTGGTTGACTGAGGGTAGGACCACCACGGGGGACTCTCCCGGCCAGGAGGGCACCACGTGTTACTTCTAATTTTCGGAAAAGACTGCAATCAAGATCGTTCCCACAAGGAACATTCGAGATCAAGTGAAGGATCTGAGAAATAAATAAATCGTGAAATAATAGAAAGACGTAAATAAAGAAAGCAAAAATATAACAACTACTGTACACTCTACTGCTTCTTTAGCTTTTAGTTGCCACTCTACTCAGCGTTTCGCTGGTGTGTTACACTTGTTACTTTTCAGGACCAGGTGTTGAGCAGCCAGGGTCAGCGGCTACAGAGGACGCTGGGCCTAGTAGGGTCCAGTAGTGTTACACGCAGTTCTTTTTGTACTTTTCTTCCACTGTAGTGAGTAGTTTCCTTGTTACTCCTTGTACTTCTTTATTGTAAGCTTCATGTTATGTACATATTTGTTGTTCTACTGTTGTGGCGGTGTATACTGTAGCAGTTCATTTTCTTACTGCTGTATTTTGTTACTGCTAGTTATATTCATGCTGAATGTAGTTTATTTTACTGCTCTTTTGGTTACTTCCTCGTTGGACGACTAGGTCTTGGGACTAGTCGAGTCGGTCCGATTCTCGTGTCTCGTAGGGACTCGGGAATCGGGTCGTTACAGCGCAGCGAGAGCGTGGGAGGAGTTCGAGGGGAGGAGCTCGCGAGGGAGTCGTGGGAGCTCGGAGGAGCTCGTGCGCGAGGAGGAGCTCATGAAGGTGGGCTTCGCGACCTCCTGAAACTGCTAGCGTAGCAGCTACGGGTGGTGCGAAGGGGCCACGTGGAGGAGAAGGCTCGCGAGAGTTCTGCGTATTGGACATTGTCCAGTATAAGACGTTTGGAATACATCCCAGACGTCTGGAGTAGTAGAAGGACGTCCGAAGCTGAAGCCGGACGTCTGAAAGCACTCTCAGTGCCAAGGTACATGCTTCTGTGCGGTTTAAGGCCATGCAGACCTCACCGCAGAGTTTTGTCCATCCATTTTTAGGTCTGCACGTACGTACGCAGGGTGTAGGGCATTGGAAAGGTTAGGGGTGTGCCCTTCGAAGTGCTTTTGGACGTCTGGACACACGTCGCCAGACGTTTGACTGTACCTCCAGATGACCGAAAGGAGAGTCCGACGTTTGGAACTCACCTCAGACGATTGTGGAAGGGTCCGGATGTCCAAGGTGGCCACAGGAAACCCAGGGTGAGTATTGACGTGTTTTAAGACATCTGGAACTAGTCCCAGACATCTGATTTTGGACAGTATGCGTGTTTTTGGCCCATTTAGGGCCCAAACGGAATTAGATTTTCGCAAACAAAGTACCATTATTTTTTGCTTGAGCTTCTCTACGAGTTAGTGTCACTTTTATATGGTTTTGGACTCATTTGGTATGGTTGGTCAAATGTATAGGTCTCCAGCCAGTTGAGTACGTGGGACTCGCGGAGGCGACGGGATCTGCGATCCTAGCCCCCATTCCTCCCGTGGTTTCTGGTAGAGTGGTTTACATTAATATTATGATTTAAATAAATGAACTGCATGTTTAGAATAACTTGAATGAACCCTAGGATGAGAATGAACCCTTTGGCAGGAACATATGATTATGGTTTGAGCTATACTGTATACTTGAGATACATGTAGAACCCTAGGATGAGAATGAACCCTAGGGTAGGAACAAATGAGTATGGTTGAGCTACACTGTTTACTTGAGATGCATGTAAAATTTTAAATGTTAGCAAATGTATTAGTTTATTGATGTGATGCTTTCTCAGTTAGTAGATCATGAGCTGCCTGTTAAGAATGAAATCGGTAAATGTGAACAGAGAGATCGGAATGTTGGAAAATGAAACGGAAGAAATACCGGCATGAACTCTACGGGGAATTAGGAGGAGAACTCCTGTAGACGGGAAGTGAGCTGGTCCTTGAGTACGCGGTACCAAGGAGAGGTGCTGTCTTTTAGTGTAGAGGAGAGCTAGCTACCGCTTGGGTTGAGACCCGGGGTTAGGACTAGTCACTCTACACCGATTCCTGTTCGGCATTAGCGTATGTGGTACCGGGGTGTGCTACTTAGTGTAGGGAGGGAGCTAGCTGCCCCACAGGGCCTGGGGTTAGGGCTAGCCACCTTACATCGATTTTTGTTAGGCCCACTGGGAAACCGGGATAGTCGTACGAGGGTATGCGGATTGTGGAGGGACGAGACCCCTGTTTTGTTCTGAGGGGCGAGATCCCTGTTCTGAGAGGGCAAGGCCCTGTGCTGTACTTTAGGCGTACCCGTTAGCGGAAATGACTTACTGCGTGCCAGTGTGGGATAGCTACTTGCGTACTTATCACGCATGCCGTAGTCATTGCTACGTCGCGACTATGACCTCAAGGTGGTTGACTGAGTGTAGGACTATCACGGGGGACTCTCTCGGCCAGGAGAGCACCATGCGTACCTCCTACATCATGGAAAAGACTGCAATCAAGATCGTTCCTATGAGGAACATGCCATATCAAGAAATGATTTAAGTGAATAAATGAACAACAAATTAGAAGTACTTGGTCGGACTAAATGAAAATGGATAGTTACTTAATTGCATTAATTAATTGCTTGTCTAAATTACATGTAAATGGCTAAATTACCATTCTACTTAGCATTCGCTGACTCTGAAAATTTTTGTAACCTTATTCAGGTCAGGGAGTTGAGTAGCCAGCACCACCGACTACAGAAGAAGCTGAGCCTAGTCAAGCCCAGCCTTAGCTACGTTTCTTACTGTTTCCCTAGTTTCTGTTGTAGTAGTGAGTATTTTTGTTCTATGAAATATTGTTTCAGTTACTTTTCCGCTGTACTTTTCTCTGTCGTCGTTGTGATGGCCTGTAATATTGATAGACTATTCATTCTGTTTCTTTTACTGTCTCTTGTTTTCTTTCTGCTTAGTTATATTGCATGTGTGGATGTGAATTATTTCCTACTTTTGGTTATTTCTCGTTGGACGATTAGGTCTTGGGACTAGTCGAGGCGAGCCAGTCTCGGGACCTGTAGGGGTCTGGGATCGGGTCGTAACACATGCTCTAGCAAATACTTCAATCATTGCCTTACTTCTGGGCTTCTTGTCTGTGATGATGGTGAAGAAAAGACATCTCTTCCATTTTCTTGGATCATCCAGATCTTCGACCTTAGCAGAGATTTCTACCTCCTCTTCCTCTTGACACAGAAGTTTGCGTACCCCTTCTATGATGTCTTCTTCTCCATGGGCCATAATCAACAGCACACAAAAGCCAACGCACAGGAAGGATTACAAAGTTTGATAAACACCCCCTGCCCTACACGCACTTTACCAAGAGCTACCCAAACTCTACACACCAATACCCCTTTTTTTTCTTTTTTTTCTGTATATATTACAATAATGACTTCTCGACAAACATACTAGATAAACAAGGAAATAAACTATTTACATGCACCTATGCAAAAAGAAAACATTCGTACCAACCTCCTTCCTTGCCATAGCCTTCAAACCTTCATGACTATGGCCAGAGAAGCACTTCCACAGCCTTCCCCTTGTACAAACTCCTCGCTTTCTCACCACCCTACTACTTGCGCCTTGATCATCGCAGGTTCTAGTGAGAGAGAGACAGGAGAGTAATTTGGGTAGATGGGTAGAAGCAAACCCTACACATTCTACATAGTGGAGGAACGTTTCACCCTCCGCGGAAAGTTGACATGAATCGATAATCGAAAATAATGGCTATTAAGTTCTGATAGCTCCATTCATACCCCTTTAACACAGAAAATGGAACGCATGCTTGCTTCTAGAATATGAATAAATTGAAGGATGACCAAAAGATGTCAAAAATAGCACTCATTTGTCCAATGACCTTGCTAACGGTATAATTTGCATCATTGTATGCATCTAAATCAAAGGTAAAACTTTGCACCTAACCAATGATTTATTTGCAAATATTAATTATAATGGTTGCTTGTGTAAATTAAGTGAGTGTTTATATAGAAACCTCTAAGCCCACTGTCGGAGTCAAGTGGGCACATAGAACCATTTCCTTCTGTGTTTTGTTCGGAATCACCTTCATAAACAAGCTACCAAACTGCGGAGGAAGCCTAGATGTAAACCATGAAGAACACAGCAGATTTACTTGAAAACCTTTCTTTGATGTAGAGGGGAAGATCCATGGGCAAAGAGAAGGTGTGAAAACCCATGCAAAAATACATTAATCAGCGTACTATGTAGGAATAACGAAGATGAAGACCCGAAACACAAAACCTTCAAACTTGAGTTAAAAGGCATACTTGACGCATGCAAGAAGGCAACTTTACCCTCATAGAAAATCTCAGCTGCCGCATCATCATTCGATTGGAGGTAATCAATCTGCCTGGCGAGTGGTTATTAATTGCTGGTTTGGGGTGGAACGTAGCTTTCCATATTTTTCATGTCATCATCTCTTTTCCATTCTACTTATTTTTCCAGTTAAGTCACCATCCCGTACTAAATAATCCATGACAGAAGAAATATTTTTACATGAAAAAATATACGAATTATAACTCTCATTTCTACATATTCATTTGGAAATTGGAACTATTTTGCCATTACTTTGTAACCGTTGGTGTACGTACCTTAAAAGTATTATTTTTTAATTATGAAGAGTATGTTTGAATTTTCAAATGGAATCATTTTCATATATATATATATATATATATATATATATATATATATATATAGAGAGAGAGAGAGAGAGAGAGAGAGAGAGAGAGAGAGAGAGAGAGAGAGAGTTGGGAGTTTACGTTAAAGTGTATAAACATTTTTCAACATTTACATTTATATCTTTATTTATATTTAATATGTTGAAATGATACTTCTATAGTATAAAATTATTCACCAATAATGACATGTTATTTAAATTTCATCCAAAACGGAAGCCACTAACAAATTCATCTTTTTGTTACCTCTCCACTCTCGATTTCATTGATCACATCCTACAAATCCCCTTCTCCAAATGCCTCCACCAATCAAATAATCAATATCCCATATCTCCAACCGATCAAAAATTCATCTTCGTTCGCCTCAAACCAGTCACACAGTCCACCTTCTACCTCTCCCACACCTCCCACTAATCACAAACCCAACTCCCACGTTGTCATCTCACCTCCGTGGGAAGTGTTTAGAAGGGGTGAAGCAATGAAAAAAGTTTTACTTCTAAGGTGGATTCCGACATCCAAATCTTGTGGGTAAAAGTGGAAAATGTCCATCACCACCTATCTCACTCGCTTCTAGCAAAAGCAATAGTTAAGATTAGTCACATTCAAAATTTTTTTCCAAATCTTTCATTTTAATCTTTAGATCAACAGCACATATATCATTTCGAATAACACGTGTTTTTTAAGATCCGTGACTTCTTTTGATAAGGGAAGAACTAAAAAAAAAAGAGAGAGAGAGAGAGAGTCGTGCAAAGCCTTTTATCTTCCAGCAATATGGTTGCGTTAAATGAAAGGTAACTTGGGCACCACTTGTTTGCTAGCAATCATACATCTTCCACCAGCAATATGGTAATAATGCCCATCTCCTCTGTACGTCATCTTTCTCATGTAATTAGTACATGCTTGTCCATATATCCGTCGGCAAGGTCTAATCCAGGGTGATATGGTGAAAACTGGATAACGCGAGGTGAGGACAGAGGGGACTCTATGAGTGTAGGGGACCTCGCAGTGATTAACCAGTCACCAGACAAAACAAGGAAGCAAACAAACCAACCCTTCACGGGAAGCAAAGGGAAGGAAGGTTGCAAAACGTGCCAATAGATCCCAAGATAAGAATGCAAACTTTGCACGTAGCTTCTGTTCGAAAAGGATACACTACAACCATCGGATTGTCTCTTCCGTGTCATTAGCCAGATCTGATCGAGCCTATGGCGTTATTTTACTTTGGATTTACGTTTGTTGACGTTTGTGATGCGCACTTCCTTTCTTTTCTCTTTTAAGCGCACCATAGAGAGTGAAATCTAAGCTTTGCTTCCTAGAAGTAGGGAGTGAAACCTACCTTTCTTTTATGTACTCAAAGGTTGCCAATGTTGTACTTCGATTCTCAATGCTACGATTTTTTTTTTTTTTTTTTTAGGCAAATAGATTTCCATCAAGGGTAACGAAGTGAATAAAAGGATGCTGCAGTACCAAGAAGGGAGAGGAAAGGACAGATCGAAGCGACGCTCCCAGCAGAATGGGAGAATTCCAAAAACAAAGTAAAGTGATTACAAAACTTTTGAAACAAAATAAAGACTAAACAAGGATCAAAGAATGACATCCTCGCAAACATTTCGTAGCAGATTGTAGGAGTTGCTGCGAGCCGATGGAAGACGATAGGCACAGCGCCACCAAGTGAACGTCGATGGGACCTCTTGATTTAAATTTTCTTTCTTTGCCCCCAATCCGTGACGGGTTTTTGGCTTGAAGTTCTTTAATCGTTTCCGAGCTATGTGTATGGCTTAGGATAAGTTTAACTAGAGGTACACAATCAACTTCAGTGTCGAAAAGGTCAGATTTAGGTGTTTGGTTGGTTATCCTAAATGTTGTGTGCTTTTAGGTTTGATTTACTTGAGAGGTTAATATTTTAGAAGGGAGATTAATCATCGTTTATTTGACTACTTAATCCTTTATTTGCTAACTTGGGTAAAGTTACTTTAACATGGATTTGTCTAACAACAGTTTGAACTGTTGTTAGCCAAATTAGTGCTAAAATCGTACATCATGTGTGTCTCTGAAACTGTTCATATTTTATATATCCAACATCACTACTAAATAAATGTCCCAAGGATTAACATCACAACTTAACATCAATCCAAGTAAATACGAAATAGACTTAACATCACTTTACAGGTAAACACAATTACATATTAACACTAATTTCACATTTCTTAACATCAATTTTCTAACCCTCAAGTAAACAAACCCTTAAAGATAGAGGAAAAGTAAACAAACGTAATTTGCAACGCACGGATGAGAATTGTGGTTTTAATTGGTGTATTTTGATTTTCTACCAATGGAAACTACTCTTCATCTATGAAAAATCACTTTCCAATTGAAAAATCACTTCCTAAAATTGAAAAATCACGTTCCAAGTGAAAAATCATTTTTCACAGGTGAATAGTAAAAACATACCGGTATATTTTCATTTTCAATCGGTGTGTTTTAATTTTTAAATTACTATATTTTAATTTTCAATCCAATATATTTTAATTTTCTTAATTTTTAACTGATTAATTATTATTTTAAACTTATTAATTTTAATTTTAAATTAATTAATTCTTAATCGTGAATTATAAAATATATTATAACATACCTTTCCATTCTCACGATCCTTAAAAAATAAACGTTGGTACCATTAAGGATCGTGGTTACAGGTTTAACAGAAGGGTTTTACTTGCAAAAAAGTCATCTGCCTCTATTCATCGCAATTAGTCTCTCTTTTTATTTTTGGATAAGGGATTAGCTCTTTTGTCTTTGTTATAAATAGACGTAATGGTGGGATGAGAGCTCCATTATTTTGTACTTTGCAGAGAGAGGGCTGCGAGATACAACGTCATGCGGCCTATTTTGGTAATAGAAAAAAAGCAAAAATTATTTTATTAGGGGTTGGGGGAGGTGGTATTTAGTCCTTATTTTCTTGCCGCAAGAATGATAGCTGTGTAAGTTTCGCTAATTTGGAAGGTAGTACTGTTGGTTCGATGGTATAAACTTTAACACAAATGTACAATAATATAGATCATATTGGATTTAAATTTAATAAATTCATAATCCTACGTACTCTCTTTAGATTAGAAGCTTTACAAACCAATCCAATCCAACTCATTTCAACGTCTAATATAAAATTTTAAATTGGATTCTATTGGAATGATTTTTTTTTATTTTAATTGTACATTATTTTGTAGTTTGCACATGATTTTCTATTAATTAACGTAAATTAGTTTCATATTTATTTGTTTATTTTTCCCATTAAACTCTTAACACGATGTTACAAAAAAGAAAATAAAAAAAAAGGACCGTACGACTATTTCGCATGAGGAGAACTAGTTGAAAGGAAACGGGGAGTGGAGGGAACTCTTTAAAACTTTTGGATTACATGTCATTGAGTATTAAGTATTTATTTTATCCTCTTGTTACAGGTAATGTATGTGTGTACAAATATATTTCTCTTCGTATTGCGAATTGGATCGGATCAAATTACATATCTTATAAGTTTTATGAATTACAAATTAGCATAACCACGACTGTTCCTCCATGATCGAGACCTCCACAGCCATGGGAGCTCCTTCACAGCAATGACAATGTAAAGGCTCCACAGTCATGGTGCCTCCTTCACGGCAACGACGACTCCTCCCTAGCCATCAAGCTCATCAGCATGTACCGACCCCCTTCAGTGGCTAATGACCATCGAACCCACCATCAGGTGACTCCCTTCCTACGATCATCACAGCTCCTCTCCAAACATCAAGCTCCTCCCCAATTGTGTCGCCTCCTCTCTCGCGACCAAAGTGACCCTAATCTAGCCATTGAGCTCACCGACACCAACACTCTAGACCTTGACATCCTCCCTTCCTACCACCTTGACATCCTTCCTTCCCATCTATTCTCCAACTAAAAGCAACATGGCCAATCCTCGACCTGTTGTAGTGCCCTACTCCCCAGCCTCATGCACTCACGGCCTCCCTTTCATGACTTGTTATTATCATCTTAAGTTATGTTAATTTATCTCTATCCTTTTATGTTTGAAGTTTCAACGGCGACGTCATGAGAAAATATTATTATAATTACAAATGTTACAGTATGGACGATGCAACTGTTATTGGTAATTAAAAATGATTTATGTATAGATGTAGTTGGCTATCTGACGATAATATCTGTTTTATATGCATGAAAAACATAAAGGAATATATATGGTGGTGTTTGACAGTATTTTCGTAAGACATAAAGATGTAAGACATCTTAAGCGATAGATGCCTCGCGACCGACTAGAAATATATACTTTAAAAATAATTTCCCTTAAACATAACTGTCGCATGGTAGCAATAAACTAATAACAAAGAAATCACAGAAGTGACAGAGGAGAAGACGTCGCCAACCTCTCCCTCCGTTTACTGATGCAATAAAAAAGACTGCAGTCTTATCTCATTCACGTCCGAGGAATGGGAAGCAACAGCCCATCACACGGCTCTTCTCACAGAGAGTCTTTGCCGTTGGAATTCTTGAAAGAAGACAAATGATTGCTGAGGCTGCAGCTTCCGACAATAGTGCCCCGATCCTGCAGGGTTAGTTTACTGAGAGATTAAAAAAATAACGTTAAAAAAAATAAAATTAATATTAATTTATAATTATATTTATTTATAGTGTGATATTAATATCAATTTATATTTATTTAAATTGATATTAAATTATAATATTTACTTAATAATAGTATTCGACATATAAATATGATGAATATCAAAGATATAAATCAATTATAATTTTAATATAGATGATATTAGATAAATCAATATTAAAATTATTAAATTTAAATTAATAAATAAAAAATTAAATAATTAAATAAATAAAAATTAATTAAAGCTAATCGTCCAGATAAATTAGATCTCAAGGAATGGTGTAAGTTTAGTCGTCTAGAAGAGGATACCTTTTCCATTTTTCTTCACGTATATATTCTTTGTTGATTGAACGACACTTCAACGTTTTGAAAGTTAATGAGAATGGAGAGCATGTCAGACTCTGTCGTAGACATGAATGTCTATTAAAGTTCCCTCTCTATTCACCTTACGAAAGATAGAAAACATATATTATTTTCCACGAATAAATCGACGTCCTCACCCTTATCCGTATCGGGCCTCACACCCGGAAGGGGCTCCATCGTTGTTTTGTGCGGAAGGAACGATGGAGTGGTAAGTGTGATGTGGGCACTTATTATGGTTGGGCTATGCTATAGTATCATTTTTGTAATAAATTCATGCGCACACGCACATTTCAGAGGAGACTTGGAAGATGATCTCAACCATTAGATTTTAGGGTATATTATTATTATTTTTTAAGCTAAATGATATTATTTACTCAGGTTAAATTGACCTACAAATGATAATAGAATTAAAAATCTTTCAAAAGAAAGAATCAAAAGGTAACAAATTATGTCTCTAAAGCATTTCAAAATGTCTGAAGTAGTTATACCATATACAGATAGCCCTAACCCTCATATTAAAGCATAGCCATCTCCAAGGGTGTGAGTCTCTTGATAGGAGATGGCAGCAAAATGATGCCTCAAATCGATCTGAAATCGAGTTGAGGTATCCAAGTAAAGGAGAGTCCCAAATCGAGCCTTCTAGGTCAATTTGGCTTCCAAAGAATACCTCGTTTCGAGGTGTGCCTAACCTCGAAATCGAGTAAAAAGAGCAACCATGGGCCGATGCAATAATAAAGGGGGGAGAGAGGCTATCATTATATAGTCTATCATTCTGTTCTTTCCAAATATATTAAATAGTCGACGAGAGGATCTAAGAGGAAAGCTGCATGTTCATCTCCTTTTTCCTAGCCTCTTGCTAAGCAAGAAGAGGGGGAAGTAGACCAGTGCAGATGAGACATGAGAGGAATCCAAATCTTCTACCGAATAGTGCAAGAGTAAGAACAAGAGAAGAACATATGGGGAATTGATTTAGAGTCCCCCCTATAGAGTAAATAGTGAGGGTCCACCTCCAAGCCCCAACCTCTTATACGGTCCCGAGTGAGAAGTCTTTTTTTTTGTCGCGAGCCAAGCACAGCAACCCCACTTGGGCACCTGACCCTTGGACCAAAGGGCATTCCAAAACTCGGAAGCTGATTTCTTGTTCTGGATAGAGTCCATTATTTTATCAGTGCAAAGAGAACCCATCGGGCGAAAAGGCCATACCCAGCGATTGTTTATGAAGAAGAGATCCGTCAACAGTGGCTTTATCTTGATCTTCGAGGCCCAAATTCTGGAGTCATTGGATCTTTTAGGTTGGGAGGAATAGTCCCTATATCTAGTTTGCATCCAAGTACTCCAAATATAGTTAGAGTTAAGAAGCCTCCAGACCTACAAGATGGTATAGCATAGCTGGATGTCCGTACAATCCATCAAGCCAACGTTGCCCTTAGTGAAGGGGCAACAAAGGTCCTCCTAAGCGATTAAGTGGGTCTTCCCTTTCCAAATGAACTCAGAGATAAGTTTCCGTATGCGGTCAATGGTGCCTTTGGGGATAGCCATGCAGGAGAACAAGAATCTAAGGGGATCCTTCAATGCCCCAACTCACCCATTGCACTCTCTCCATTCTAGAGAGGACTTTACCACGCCAACCTTCAAGAAGCTCTTTTACGCAATCTTCAGTGATTTTAGAAGGGGTAGAACCCCTGCCTCCCATGAGGGTAATGCCTAGGTATTTGGAGGGGAACTTACCCTTAAGGATACCTAGAGATAAGCCGATTCTCCATCTTTCCTTAGCATGCTTGGAGATATACACCCTGCTCTTCCTCCCATTTAGGCACAATCCTAAGATGAGGGCCAAGATAGATAAGGCTCTATTAATAGCAGGAGCAGAAATGGCATTGGCCCGAGCACAGATGAGAAGGTCGTCGGTGAATAGAAGATGGGGGGAGGGGTATTCAAGTCCCCCCACTTTGGCTAATTGAAGTCAACCCTCACGAACTTGGATGTTGAATAGCAATGAGAGGGAGTTGAGGGCCAAGGTAAAGAGAAGCGGGGAGAGAGGGTTTTCATAATGATTTTACAGTTTGTGTTTGGATGAAGTTTAACATGAGGGATAAAAGCAGAGAATGGATGGTGAACTTTCCAAGGGATATTATCTCACATCCTTAATTATAATACATGAATTTATTTCACATCCAACTATTGCATACTTCATTTTTTTTTTTTGTGTAGAAGGTAATATATTACTCAAAAGTGGCCACTGACTAGTACATACAAAGCATGAAACAATCTCAAACAATATAGGGGACTTTACAGAACAAACACCCAACAGACAAGTTTAATTCACAAGAAAGGAGAAATGTGTGAAATCAGGCCGAAGGGATGAGTAGGGGCTTCACCATGCATCCTCTGATTTCTCTCTTTACAAACATGCCAAATCACAGCATCAAGAGTTTTCCAATAAAGGGGATGAAATTGTATGTTAGGATCTCCATTCCAGTTTGGTGCTATAATAAATGGTGGTAGGGTGGACGGCTCAAGTTTTGTCCAAACGCCATTCCATACATTCAACAAGTAGGGGCATTGTCGTAGAAGGTGGTCCGTAGTTTCCAATGCAGTTGTACACAAACTACAGGTAGTATTGATGTTAATTCCCCAAGCATGTAGTCTCGAAGTGGTATGGATCCGACCTTTGAGGGAGAGCCACATGCAACAACTCTATTTAGGAGGAATAGAGTTTGAACAAATAGATTTCCATAAGGAAAGCTTCTCCCCCTTATCTCGAATTGAATTCCAAACGTCATGTGTGCATGAAAGGGGCGATACCCAATCACTACCAATATGGAAGTTGTCCATCATCCAAGTATTGGCAGAAAGGAGTGTAGTCCAAATTTTTGAGTGGCTACTTGACTTCAGTGAGGCTCAAAGGTCACCGTATCTATGTCGCATCCATTCCACCCAAATAGAGTTAGATGTGAAGAGTCTATGTGTCATTTTCACATAAGTGCATTTTTATTACACAGCCACAAAGACCAAGTCCTCTTTCTTCCTTGGGTTGACAAATATCCTTCCATGCAATTAGAAGAGGTTTTTCGTCCCAAATAAAATCAGCAACGGAGGCTTTAATTTTTAGAAGGGTGGCCTTCTTCACATATACATTAGATAACTAGAAGCGTAGGATACCTTCCACAACCCATTTTACCCAACACACATGCCCCATTCTTGAAAGATTATTTTTTGTAACGACCCGGTTCCCGAGTTCCTACGAGACACGAGAACCGGACCGACTCAACTAATCCCAAGACCTAGTCGTCCAACTAGGAAGTAACCAAAAGAGCAGTAAAATAAACCACATTCAGCATAAATATAACTAACAGTAAAAAAGTACAGCAGTAAGGAAAGAAACTACCACAGTATGTACCACCACAACAGTAGAACAACATTCATAATATAATTTGAACTGCAGGTAAACAAAGTACAGCGGAAACAAGAACTACTCACTACAATGTAACAAAAAGAGGTACAAGAGACAGTGGTAACTCTATTGGACCCTACTCGGCCCAGCGTCCTCTGCAGCCGCTGACCCTGGCTGCTCAACACCTGGTCTTGAAAAAGGTAACGAGTGTAACACGTCAGCAAAACGCTGAGTAGAGTGGTAACTAAACTAAAGACAACAATAGAGTGTACAGTAGCTTGTTATGTTCGATTACTTTCTTTATTCACATCTTTCAATTGTCTCACTATTTCATTTATTCCTCAGATCTTTTTCTTGATCTCGAATGTTCCTCGTGGGAACGATCTTGATTGCAGTCTTTTCCAAAAAGTAGAAGTAGCACGTGGTGCTCTCCTGGTCGGGAGAGTCCCCCGTGGTGATCCTACCCTCAGTCAACCACCTCAAGGTCACTGACAGACGTAACGGTGACTACGGCACGCGCGATAAACGCACAGGTAGCTAACCCGTACTGGCACGCGGTCAGTCGTTTCCGTTAACAGGTGTGCCCAAAGCACAGCACGGAACCAGTCCAGGGCAGAGCCCTCTCAGTAACAGGGGTCCAACCCCTCCACAGTAACCAAACCGGGGCCTTGCCCCTCCACAGTCCGCGCACCCTCGCCTGACTACCCTGGTTTACCCCAGTGGGCCTAAACAAGTCGGTGAAGGAGGCTAGCAGAACCCCGGGGCTTGTGGGGTAGCTAGTGCCCTACTAACACTAGTATCTCTCCTTGGTACTACGTACACGAGGGCCAGCAAGTCGGTACAGAGCGATCGGTCCTAACCCCGGGTCCCTGGGGTGGCTGGCCCCACTTTGCACTAAACAGGTACAGGTACTTCCCTTGGTACTACGTACTCAAGAGACAGTACACAACTACATCTCAGTTCCATTCCTTTCTCTTTCTAGGAGTTCTACTCCTAATTCCCCCATAGGGTTCCATCCTTTTTACTCAAACATCCAGGTTTCACTTTCCAGTTTCACATTCTTACAATCCATGTTCTCAACCACGTTATTTATTCACAACAGGCAGCTGTTAATTCAAAATACAGGCAGCTTTATATCTCTTTCCATTTTCCAAGACTGCAGTATTATACATTCCACTAGTTTTCCCATCCTAGGATTCATGCCATATCCTAGGATCTATCATACAATCTAGTTTTCCAGCCCTAGGATTTATGCAACACCTAGGAGTTATCATTCCATCTATTTCTCATTCCTAGGATTCATGCAATGTCCTAGGTTTTATTTATGGTTCCATAATTTAACAGATTTTATTAATAACTTAAAGCCACTCTACCAGGTACAACGGGAGTAATGGGGGCGTGGTCGGGAATCCCGCGTGCCTCCGCGACCCCCGAGACTGCTACGGAATGGGGTCCTATCACAAGGATCAAACACAAGGAGTGTTTTAACACAGTGTATAGCTACTGTAGACGGGTAGAGGAATTAATTCCGAAAAGCACACAACTTGAATCGCAGAAAACGGAACCCGAACGGGCCCTAAACGGGTTGAAAACGACGAAACTGTGTAAAATCAAATGTCTGGAACTTCTTCCAGACGTCTTAAAAAGTGGATCAGAGAATTACCTTATTCAGCGTGGTTTCCCAGACGTCCAGAAGTCTGCGGGGACGTCTGGCCTAGCTCTCAGATGTCCGATGGTCACCCCGGACGTCTGGAGGTCGCTCCCGCCGTCTGGTATTACAGCCAGACGTCTGATTCGCGTTGGATGGCGAATCACCGAGCCTACGCACACCCATCTCTCTCCCTCAGTACGGTCAGTCGACAGGAAGGAAGAAGAAGACGGAAAACTCACCTTTCAGACGTCTGGACAGTATTCCAGACGTCGACCCCGCCGTCTGGCTATCAGCATAGACGTCTGATTCTGGAAATTTTTCCAGAACCAGGGCGCGACTCGCCCTCCGCTCGCGACGCCGCGTCTCGTCGCACCTCGTGCGCATGCTGCTCGAGCCGCAGCAGGCCTCCCACGTTGTTCCGCGCCCGCTGCGCTTCCCACCGGCCGGCCCTGGCAGCCCCGGCGAGCTCGCCCTCACGGCTGAGCGCCACTGTCGCACACAGCACCCCCTCCGCGCTCACTGCGGCCGTCGCCGCCGCAGCAACCTCGCGCCTGTTCTCGCGCACTGGAAGGAGAAGAGGAAAGGGGTGGAGGCGACGGGAGGGTGCACGTGGCCTTTTAAGGCCGCGCGAGGAGGAGAGAGAATCGCGGCAGGGCGTCTGCAGCCGTGAGGGAATAACGAATATGCGGGTCTGCGTGCTCAGGCACGCAGACGACCCGCGCGTGTCGAAAATAACTGATTCCCAGACGTCTGGATGTGATCCCAGACGTCTGGTCCGATGTCTGGGCCACCTCCCAGACGTCTTAAAAGATGTTTGGGGCACGCGTTCGTAACATTTTTCCTCCATCCCTGAAGTAGCAAGAGAATTTTATCTTCCAAAGTAGCATATGGGTTACCGTCATGGCCGGCAACAAGTTGATTTTTCAAGTAACGACAAGGAAACCTTCCCTTTAGGACACCCAGTAAGAGGCAAATAAGTAGTTTCCTTTTGTATCTTTTGGGTAGATAAACTCAACTTTTTTCTCCATTGAGTTTCAACCCCAATATGAGGGAAAAAGTATGAAGAGAATTGCGAATGGCTCTTGTTGAATCTGAATCTGCTTTACAACATAAAAATATATCATTCACAAAAAATAGATGTGTAGGATATGGAGTACCTCTAGCTGAAGTAGGGTGTAATCTAGCCAAGCTTATTTGCTTGTCAATGAAGATAGATAATACATTAATGGCAAGAGGGAAGAGGAGGGGAGATAGGGGATCCCCTTATCTTAGTCCTCTACTCGAAATGAAGAAGTCGATTGGGAGACCGTTCACAAGTGGAGAGTAAGATGGATCCTAGAAATATATAGATATCCATTTTAGCCATATCCTCGGAAAGCCATGGGAGGCTAAAACATTAAATATGAAATCCCTTTTAATAGAATTAAAGGCCTTTAAAATATCAATCTTCATGTACATTCTAGAAGAAGATCTACCTGAATGGATGTCCCTAAGAAACTCTTGAACAAATAGTGAGCAATCAAATGTACACTTTCCTTTAATAAAAGCTCGTGGACAACAATTCACCAACTTTGACATGGCATTATTGAGGGTATACTTCACCTTTTAATAAAATAATAATACAAAAAAAAAATAATATAAAATAAATAACATACAACCCTTCTTCTTCTTAAATAACTTGATCATTTATCATATTAGACCAACTACTCATCTACCACCCAACTAAACACAAACTTTAACACTTCCTAAAACTTATTCAACAATAAAATCTTACTTCAACCAACTAATTAGGCTACTCTTGTCGTGAGGGGAGAAGAGTCTATTAGTGTCGGGTATTAACAATTTAGCATGGAAAAATAATGTTCATTTCAAGAGAAATGGGATTGGTTCGATAATCCAATTGAGATGTTGATTGAAATCTCTATCACGAGTGTTTGAGAGATAATTCAAAACTGTTTTGGGACTTTGTACATGAGTGGAGGAAGATTAGCTACTTTTACGGGAGCAAATAAAATTTCAACAAGAGTTGATGTCTAGCGGTAAGTTGCTTATTCCATCTTCTTAACGTTTGGATAATCATTGGGCATGACGTGAGAGAGACAATCATTGGTTTTCTCTTTTAACTTTGGTGATCTTCTGCTCCTATCTCGATGCCCAACATGTCCATGTGCGTTTGCCGTAAGGGATGGAGATCGACACCTATCTCAATCTCACTCTCGCCACCTTCTCAGTCACATATATATATATATATATATATATATATATATATATATATATATATATATATATTCATCTGGTAGCTTTGGAAATGACCGCGGCTTGATTTGCATTCCCGGCCTTTATTTGTCTGGATGTTTATCTTATTCACGATTAATTTGAATCAGAAGATTTTGAAAAAGAAAATTGTTTTTTAGTCTTTTTACGGAAATTAAGTTTTCATTAAAAAGTGAAGAATATAATATAAGAGATGCAAGTAAAAGATAGATATACCAAATCCTCAAAAGAAAAAGAAAAACATCTCGGGGAATATCAAAATATAAAATAATAAGATAAGAAACGAAGGATAAAGAAAAATAATCATCTTGAGATTGGGAATTGGATCATCTCCCGAAGAAAATCGATTCCACACTCGTAAAATTGATAAAATGCCAACAGGTAACACTTCAACCACGTAAGGGAATTTCGTTGGGTTAAGCATTAGGTCACATATGGTTCCCAGTAAAACAATCTAATCTAAAAATAAAAAAAAAGAAATAATTAATCCAATTGTAGCTAACAAGAACAAGCATCCTCAAAGACATACAACTAACATGCAAATTGAGACAAACATGACCGATGTCAACTACTGCCAGTGCACCTGTCGACTAGAGCATGTACGCCAACAGAATCGTCGCCTACTCCAAAGCCCCAATCGTTGTTGCACTCCACCGTGCACATCGACCAACTGCAAGGAAACCTCGCTGCGCACGTCGATCAACGAATGGAGGTCGGACAGAGATGCACGACTGTCGAACGAAGATCCCATCGACTAAACCAAGAACGGAGGAGATCCTGCCATTCGTAGATCGCACCAAGCGAGGAAGAAACATCGACCACAACACCCACCGCCACGTCACCCAGGAATGACCATTTGCAGACCACCCTAGACTTAAAATGTCAAGTATGATGGAGCCGGAAAGATCCGAAGGAAGGGGGAGGAGATCTGAGCGAGGGAGGGCCCCAATCCAACCCCAATGATCGATTGGGGCCCAATTGTAGCAGGGTTTGCCTTCCTCGAAAAAAAAAAAAAAAAAAAAAAAGAGAGAGAAAAGAGCGAACCATGGGGAGCGTGTGTAGTTTTGGTGCTCCGAAAAAGAAAATTTGTTTTGAAACTCTCAAATCCAATCAAAAGTGCAGTCTTTAGTAAATAAAGATCATGTTATGTATTACGGGTAGAGGTGCAAAACGTGTTATCTTTTTACGTATTTGTACCCGCACCCCTTTATTTAATGGAGCGCGCTTTTGCATCGAGGTCAATGCTATGCTAAGCATTCATCCAATAGTTTAGATAAATGAGTATATTTTTGAATTCCAAAACGAAGATCTTTTTGAAAACATAATGGCAAAGGAACACGATCTGAACAAAGAAATCACATCATTTCGAAGCAATAAAGTGAAAATAGACAAAAGTTCAATTTTCCGAGAACGTATGACTTGTTCTTATGCGCGGAAGGTGAAATGTTTAAACTGTTAAACTATTCGATAGGTTCAATAGAGAGAGCTCACTTATCTATCATTCATGAATTCCGTCCCTATTTGGTAACAGGAAGAGCTTGCATTGTCCTTACTTTAAAACATCATTTTCACCGCTTAAATATTAAAATTGTTTCTTGGAACGGTGTACAAGGATGCAAATTTGATACTTTAGGGTTGCAATCAGCATCATCTAAACTTTAGGGGGTAATTTTTTTCTTTTTTATTTTTTTATTTTATTGAGAAGGGTAAATTCCATTCATGGGAAGCCACCTTACAATGGACATGGTAAATTGGACTCGGACCAAGAATCTTATATACCACCATGATTACAATAAGGAGTAAGATTGTGAGTTTTGAGGATTAAATACATATCAACCTTATTGACAGAGATGGGAGGGTGAGACGAAACTCGACCCACGTAAACCTCGTCGGATAGTTTTGTATTTGGAGAATGATTTGTGTATGCTGAAGTACTCCAACATGCCGTGACAAGGAGAAGGGTTGAAGCAACATGCATTTTGTCGGACGGGCTCTATGTTTATTGCTAGGAAGCCATCGCTTTCTGCTTGAGTAGTTTGACATCGATGTTGAAATCGAGACAAAATTGGGAAAGTGGGCCTGTGTATACACATATATATGCACGTTAAGAAAAAAAAAAAGATAAATGTAAAATTTTAACGTAAAAAGTGGCGTGAGATATTATTTTTTATTTCACACAGTATATACGTTCATTTAATAATTGATATTTAATATAAAAAAAATAAAAAAATATAAAATTTGTTACATATTGATCCCTACCACATTCAAAAAAACATCATATTATTTTAAAATAAAATATACAAGTGATAAATAATTTTACATAGTGATAAATTATTGTAAGGTATCTTTACATCAATACAATCTCATTTTACATCTGTAATAAATTATTTTAAGGGTATACCCATGCAAAGTGATTTTGACCTACGTGTTTAGGATTTAAAGTTTAAGGTTTAGGTTTATGGAAAGTGATTTCACGTATAAAAAGTGATTTTTCACCTTAACGTTTAAGGTTTAAGATTTAAGATTTAAACCCTAAACCTTAAGGTAAAAAATCACATTTCAAATGTAAAATCACTTATCATAGTTGAATAAACACTTGGAATTTAATTTTGTATCGTTGTAATCTTACTTTGTACCGATGCAAAGTAAGATTAGAACAATGTAAAGTAATTCAAAGTAAGATTACATCGGTACAATCTTACCTTGTACCTATATAAAATTATTTTGAAGGTGTAAAATGATTTTGCATAGGTATAAAATAAGATTGTACCCATATAAAATGATTCTAAAGATAATTTAAGTGATTTACACCTATATTAAAATAACTTATTATTAATTTTAACAATGATGAACTCACTTTTTTTTAAAATAAAAAACATATAAATTAAAATCATATTATCAATTTTTATATCAATTTTTATATTTTTCACCCCCACATCTTATATGCACGTACAAGTGAATTCCTTTCCATTTCACGTGAACATCTTGGAGCTTCAATGAAGAGGTCTCGTGCGGGCCAATTATAATATTTTCCGCAGTTATGTTCGAATTTTTTTTTCTTTAATCTTCCATGTTGTAGCTTAACATTTATCCAAACGGAGCCTCATGAAATTCCTTCTCAGAAAAGGGTGCCCCCAATGTAGCAATTAATATAACCTCGTTTTGTTTTTTATCTTCAATTTGGACTAATGAAAAATACAGAACAAGGTTGACTCCCAAATTGATCACGAATTCTAATTCCACAGTTCACATCGATCCCAAAGATAAATAATACAAATTATGGGGAGGACAGAAAGGGAAATCACACGTCAAAAGTTTCTTTTCCTCCTCCCAATTTCGTCTATTGGATCAGAACTCGTTGTGCAAAAACAAGCGGACTTTATTTCTACTACAGAAAAAACAAATCCATGCCCAATAAAAATAAAAATAAAAATAAAAATAAAAACAAAAATAAAAAATTCACCATGCTCATATGTCATAGAAGAATAATTCTCATCCTCTTGACTCTTCTCCTTGGGTTCCTCGAAATTGCCACAAAGAGAGAACTAAGATCACCATTGACCGCCACGAGGCTCCGCCGGGGCGGGGTGGCTGCCGCCGACGTAGGCGGACTCCTCCTCTTCCTCGGTGGTGGCGGGCACGTGGAGGGTGGTCTCAGAACGTGCTCCTCCGACTTCGGGGTGACACATTCGTCCTCCGATGCCAACGAAGCAGCTGCCTCCTCGACGGTAGTCGTCGGCGGAGGGGCACGTACCGGCGAGATCGTGGGGAGGTCTTGTTGTAGGAAGCTGCCGGAGGCCATAGAGGGACGGGAGAGGGAAAGAGGGGCTTCAGGACGTTGTCGGCAGGTAATTAAGTAAGAATATGTGTGCGTGCATGTTGGAGGGCAGTGCACAACACATGGAATTTATACTGCAGAAGGGACGCTGACGGTTTGGTGAAGATCTACCTTATTTGTTTATCTCATTTTACCTTTCCCATGATAGAAAAATTGGGGTGGAATTTGCATGACAATCCCTTGGGTTTCACAAGATATGTGAATGGCATCCCCCACGGTCGGCGGTTGCACGGGTTAGGTGAAGTCGAACCGGACTCGTTTGACTTATGGTTTATCGCGCCTGCAAGTTTATCGGATGGTTACAATGCCACCATCGATCCCTTGTTCTGATCTATTACGTGCTAATCGGATTCGATCTGGCCCGTTTATCAAATAGGTCTAATGGTCACGCGGCACTCGCAAGCGAAAATCAAAAGACACGGTACGTACTTGTCCCCGGCATATATACCTTCGTGACGGGATGATTATTGATTGATGTTACATGCAAGAAGATTTACATATTGATCCACATTATTCTCGTGGTCAATTCGAAGAGTTTTGCTTCTACCATCTTTGATTTTTAAGTTCGCGTATTTTTTTTCGTAGCAATTCTATCGAATGAAATGGTCAATTTGCATTTCTTCTATACTTTTTAACAAAATCTTAAACCTTAAACTTTAAATCCCTACATCCATCTATTGAGCTTAGGTAGGTCTAGGTTCCTCACACACAGACCATGTACACGTTTGGGTCAGGTCAGATCTTTCCAAACCAATTGGGTTGGGGATCGATAAGGGTGGGTTCAGATTCCTTTTTAAAATTTTTTGGTACCCGGGGTCCTCCCTGCGGTTTGACATCTACACGTGCGTTTGCCTTCTTCATCTTATGGGGCCTATGTATGTACCCTTATGGCTTTCTCTTTCTCCCAAAAGCATCGGGAGGGTAACTGGGTAGGAATATTCCATTATCAAATTAAAGTTCCTGTACATTTCACCTCTAGCAGGTTTAGTTCCCTGAAATTTTGAAGTAACTTTTTGGAGAAGGAAGTATGGCCTTGTCTTAAAAAAAATAAAATAAAATAAAAAATAATATATATATATATATCACTTTTAAAAACATATAATTTCATTATCTCATTTTTGCACTTCCACCACAACCATCTCCAACTTTCAAATTTCTTAATATTTCAAAAATAGTTCAACATCGTAAACTTACGGAAATAGGTAGTGAGATATAAAGGATTGAGAATTACTACTAATTAACTTGTGTTTAAGTATTTTAAGTAATTGCTTAGATTTATGCGATACATAACTAACAAATTGTAAATATCAATTTTTCTCAATTAGACTTGAGTAGATTTAAGTCGTTATAACTGGTATTAAAATTAAACTCTCTCTAGTAGAATGAAGTGGCTACCCTTGGGACATCAGGTTACAATTGCTTAGGTCAAAGAGTGCATCACGAGACATAACCATCATTATTATTGGAAGTATCGAGTCCTATTAAGGGTATCAAGATTTCAAGTAAGAGAGATTGTAATACCTCTAAAAATAATCCTACATCATAAACTTATGAAAGTGTATAATGAGATATAAAAAATTGACAATTATACTTATCAACTTAGACTTAAATATTTTAGATGATTACCTAAATTTGTAGGATTCATACACAAGAAATTATAAATATCAATTTTTCTTGATTAAATTCAAATCTAAACTTAAAATCGTTACAGATAGACTGAAGGAGGACACTATTTGATACGATAAATCCAATAATTAAAGAAATATATCGTCAATTCTATTATTAATTTAGGATTTATTTTACTAGAACTTCTACACTCATGGAATTGACTTGTTTTTGGGATAATTGGAATTTTGATTTACCTATAAATATTATGAGGCTAAAAAGTTGATTTCATGCAACAAGTTACGAGTTTGATTCTTATCGGAACAGAAAAGAGGCCGATGAAGATGAATTCAATCGGAGCCTTTAATATGTTAGTCATTTCCTTTGCAATATGAATACATAGGACCTGAAAGTCCCAAAAATACATAGAAATCAATGAACAATTGCCACCATTTGAAAATAAATGAAAAAGAAGGTAAATATGATACTTTTGTGTTATATATTACTATTGATAATATCATCATGAAATATTTTTAAATTATGAAGAGCAGATGAGGTCAAATGTAACGTAGACATTAATCTTTTTTTCTAATCTTGATTTCATAGAAAACAACCCTTCTTTTCATATGTTATAGGTAAATATTTATGATTTTAGATTTTTAATTACACTATTTTCTTATATTATTTGATAAGTATGGTACAAAATTCCTTTCGCTATGAGATTCTTTCCCCTAGAAGAAACTTTTTAACAGTGAAAATGAAAAAAAATTCAAAGAATTACTTATTAATTTCCTCTTTATTTTGAAATCCTAGATCCCCTGTCGATCTTAAGCATAGATATACGTATGTATATCGACATAAACAACATACACTTCTTATCTGTATACTTTTCGGTCTTCGGATCAGATCGATGCAGCGATATGTAAATTCACTTTTATTAGGTAAGATATAGCTATATACAAATATATTAGAAAAGTTTTGCTGTATTTGCATGATTTGTGTACATGGGCCTTGTGGTACGTACGTATAGGAGACTATTGGTAAGATATCCACACGAATATGTCTGTCAACCAATTAGAACTTTCAGAGAGTAAGGATATGGCAACACACATCTTTCATGTGACTCGAATTGAAAAATGAAATTTGGAGAGGATATAAATATATATAAAAGAATTATAAAGGATATTAGAGTCCTAATTTTGTGTTTAGAAATTAAACATTATCACGTGGAATTAAGTATCACAACAGGAAGTATTTGAAAATTTGGGTAGAATTATTAATTAATTCCACCTGAGAAGTGGAATTATCTTATTCCAAAATTAAGAGGCAAGCTTTGCGGTTAGAGAAGGCAAACTTAGAATTGAATCCTCAACTTTGGTTATTTCCAGACACTGACATAGGGAAGATAACGTAGGAATAATAATTATTCTAGACATATGAGCCGGAACAAAGAACAAGAGGAATGCCCAATGTTACTTCTCTCCCTTCCATCACTAAATTCGGATTTTAACCCCAAACAGCCAGTCAAAACGAGATTAATTGAAAACCTTAATCTCAAGTTCTTATTTCTCCAAAAACTTGGTATAAAATTGCTCTCGAAGAAAGAAAGTGCATGCATCCGGTCAAACTGCATGGGTCTCAATTAATTATTCAATGTGAATCATCTGATGGGGTGGGCCAGAACATTAATCTACAATTAATTAGATGAGATTTTTCCAAAGATAACTGAGGAGACCGCTTTGTGAGAAGAGGAGAATAAATAAGAATACCCATAGTTTCCTCCAGAACATGGCATATGGTTGACTGGATGGTGCATGCATGAGAATCAAAACTTTATGAAAGTTACGACGAAGAAGAATGTGGCTTGAGATAAAAGCACTTTAATGAATAAAGAACTGACCATAAAAGGGTGAAATCTAAATTCGCCATATAAAGAACCAACCATGTAAGGGTTGAAGAACATTAACGTATTGCATTTTTCTACCACCTTAGACCTAATTAATTTGTTTTTGATTCTTTTTCCAAAAAGTAATTTTTCTATGCAAAGAGAAAATATCATATTAATAAAAATAAATTAAATACTGAGCATGTGGTGATCTTAAAGTTATACTAACTACATTATCTATCCCCAAACCTTGGTCGCTTCCAACTTGTTGCCTCAAATGAAGACCTAATCCCCTCACGTTGTAGGGCCTCGACCAGCTGTGTCCTTCTCCTTCCCTTCTCTCACTTGCTTTCCCTCCTCTTCCCCCTCCCTCTTGGCCTCCCCTTTTTTTTGTTTGATCTTGACAATGGTCTCATCGTTCGATGTCGTTTCATTGCCTCATCGTGTCGTGCTAGTTGTAACTTGCAATGTTGTGCTTACTATTCGACATTGCTCTCCCTTACTGTGTCGTGTTGCGTGTAGCTTGGGGAGGGCTTTTGTGGGTGCATCGGCAGCTTGGCGGTCGGGCACCTGTCGATGGGTTGCCATTGCTCGTTGTTGCTCACCGTCATCACTGCTCATCGTTGCTTGTCGTTGTGATGTAGTTGGGGTGGTACTCGCCAGAGCATCCTAGTGGGTAGGCTCATGGTGTTCGCTGTGGTGTGGTGCGGAGTGTTATTGTTGATTGGTGGTGCTAGAATCTTCATCGATGGAGGAGGGCACAGCCTTTCTTTTTTACCAAGTTGGGACCACGTGTAACCTTGGGTTTTATATGATCGAGATTTCCTGACTCTTGTCGGGTGTCGATGCGTATCGGTCTTCTCACTAGCGTAGATCATGTTAATCGTCAGGATTACATCTTGGTGGTTGTCGTTTCTACGAGCATGAGGTTGTGGCTCTTTCAAGTTTTGGAGGAGCTCAACTGGAACTCTGCATGGGATGTATTCTTTTTTTTATTGTATTTTCTATCTCTCTATTGTTTTGTTTGACTCCAATTTGATGGAATTTCCCTTGTTTCTACGGGATGCAACTTCTCCCTCTTTACGAGGTTTCCCTGTTGAATTACATCCTTTTGTACTGGAGTTCTTCCCTACTCTTATGAAATGCCTATCTTAAGCTTCGGATAAAAAGAAAAAAGCATTATCTGATGAAACTTGGAACATTTTATAAATTATGGTTTGGAGTCGATGGTCCATCATCACTTACTTACCCAAAATTTAATCCCCATCCAATCCACTGGATTATAGCGATTGATTACATATTGACCAAATTTATTGTGTACACCTAACCCTTACGGTTCCAATAGATCTCATTCACTTGCCAAGAGCACGAAGACTTACTTGCTTAATTACCCAAGTCAATTTCGGTGGGTGCGTATAACAGCGCTACATCAACATGCACGTCGAGTCGTTTATACAATAAGGGTCCTCACTTACCCAAAGTTTAATCCCCATCCAATCCACTGGATTATAGCTATTGATTACATATTGACCAAATTTATTGTGTACACCTAACCCTTACGGTTCCAATAGATCTCATTCACTTGCCAAGAGCACGAAGACTTACTTGCTTAATTACCCAAGTCAATTTCGGTGGGTGCGTATAACAGCGCTACATCAACATGCACGTCGAGTCGTTTATACAATAAGGGTCCTCACTTACCCAAAGTTTAATCCCCATCCAATCCACTGGATTATAGCTATTGATTACATATTGACCAAATTTATTGTGTACACCTAACCCTTACGGTTCCAATAGATCTCATTCACTTGCCAAGAGCACGAAGACTTACTTGCTTAATTACCCAAGTCAATTTCGGTGGGTGCGTATAACAGCGCTACATCAACATGCACGTCAAGTCGTTTATACAATAAGGGTCCACATGGATGCATGATAAAGTAGGGGATACCCCTCCTAAAAGGGCTTGGGAGCATCATTAAGGAGAGTTTAGGATATTTATTATTTATAACTTTCATGAACATCTAAATTAAATTATTTTGTTATATTACATCAATAACAATATGTACTAAAATGGGCCATGAAGTTGCGACATTCAATATCAATCAAAGAAGTCAATCAAAGGCCAAGTTTTGATAAATTTCGTAGTAGAATTCTCAGATCCAAACACTTACCTCACTCTACCTTGGAAGTTATATGTGGACGACTCTTTTATGGCAGCTGGGTCTAGAGTAGGTATAGTTCTGACCGCCCTAAACAGTACCACTCATAAATATGCTATTAAGCTTATTTTTCCTACTACCAACAACGTCGCAAAATATAAGGCCATGTTTACTGGTATACGAGTGGCCTAGTCAAGGGGCACCTCGTCGTTGGAAGTATATACGAACTCCTAGTTGATTGCTAACCAAGTTAATGGTAAGTACCAAGTTTTGATTCGCTTCGATCGTTTTTCAAAAACACGCGTCATAGTATAGTTGATTAAAGAAAATATAACATTTAAAATTTTTAATACTCGAATTAATCAGAAAAATCAGAGGTAATCTTTGGGAGCAAGCTAAAGTGTAAATACCACTATTTGAGTTTCTAGTCCTAGAACCAGATGTGATGTGATTAATTCAAAGCCCTTTTTTTTACAAAATCTAATTCGAAATTTAGATTCAAAATAAGGGAGATATAATAATGAGAAATCAATTTCGTAATTAAAATAATTGGGGACTTTCTAATCAAAAAATAAGGGAGACATAATAATGAGAAATTATTGTGATTTAAACATTAATGATTCAAATAATGTTTGTAGAATAAATTAATGCCATAAAATCCCTAATTATCCAATAACTAAGGCAAGTCAATTAATAACCCAAAGCTGTTACAATTTAGTCCTTGAAAATTTAGAAAGTAGTGAGTCTCTTGCATTTGGGTCCCTATGAATTTTATTCAGGTCCCTACTTTCTTGCGTATGCAGGCCGTCGATGATGGAGGAGGTTGGCAAGCTTCAGAGCTCCAAGCTTCAAGCTAAAGGTTCGTTGAACTTCGGTTGGACCTGCTGGAGGTGATAGCGGCGCCAATTCGATGCAAGGAAGTCGGAGGAGGGTCGGCGAACTTGATGAAGATAGCGGTGGTGAGAACGATGGTCGGAGCTTGGAGGCATGGTAGCTCTCGACCAGAGGGCTGGGAAGCCTCTTCTAGCCCCACTGAAGGTGATGGTGGTGGGTGATTGCTTCTTCAAGGTCGAGGGACCCTGGTGGACACGACGAATGAGCGGCTGGCGACGTTTGTCCGGTGGGGGTGTGAAGGTGTCGAAAGCCCAAATTGGATGAGGGCTTTTGCTTGTGATGTCGAGGCGGGGCTTGTGGAGTCGGTGGAGAGTGGAGAGGGTGGATGGAGTGGCGAGGTGTGATTGTCGGAGTCGATGTCGGAGCGTGGTTGGAGCTCGTCGTGCGTGAAGAAGATGAAGGAGAAGAGGGGGGGTGTGGTGGTTGAATCCTAGATCTAAAGGGTGAAAACTACCCTATAGGGAGAGGAGAAGATAAGAGAGTACTTGAGAGGAGGAGCAAAGGTTGGGGAGGAGGCCGGCGTGCTTGCTGAATTTGGAGAACTTTGGTGAGGGAGTTTGGAGCGATGACGAGGCTAGGCAACCGTGCCCTGTGGCAGGGAGCACGGCGTAGAAGCAAGGAAGAGGACTGTGGCCTTGTTTGGTAGTGAGGACTGGCAAAGAAGCAAGTCAAGGAAGGCTCCAAGGTCCATCAATGGTGTCGCCCAAGGAAGAAGAAAGAGAGGAGGAACAGGTGCGATTTCTGGACGACGTAACTCGGAAGTTTTGATGAGGTATGGCTCATCATAGCTAAAATGCCCAAGTTAAGCTAGAAACTGAGTTAAACACTATCAAATTAACACATGAAATGGGTTAAGTATGAGAAATAGAGAAAAAGACCTAAAATATCAATTTTGTGTTAAAAATGCAAAATTAGGTCATTAAAATGAGGTATTCTATTCATTACTGTAAAATGATAATCCATTTGCAAATTTAATAAACATTTGAGTTCAAAACTTCAAATCAAAAGTATAATTAACTTCCTAAATGTTCAATTAAGCTTAAATAAAAACTTAGTTGCATTTGGACATCATTAGGACCTCACATTTAGAGATTCACATTTAGATCCTTCATTCATGGCATTTATTCACATTAGAAACCTTCTAGGGACCATTTTGTAAATTGCAGGGGCTTCTTTACAAATCGTAGGGACCACTCTGAAGTGCTTTCTCGCCACTTATGAACCTCCCTGCAATGCTTACAACATTTCACCTGAGGGCCTTTATTGCAATTTCACCAATATAACTTGGTGCACTGTTCATCGCAAGAACATGATCCATCAGGGCCATTCAATCCTTCACCTCTCGATCTTGTGGCCCAGATCCTTTTGAAGCTTCGCGCGCTTCGGTGCGTGAGGTCACTGATAAGTCGATTTTTGCTTTTGTTGTTTCTCATATATAATGTCGTGTTGTAGTATGCAAGTGATGGAAAATCGCAAATCAAAACAATAAAAATTAAACCACTTGCAGAAGAGCAAGTTGTGTCCACAGGGAGGCAATGGATATTACAAACTCGCGATAATTAAAAAATTATTATTCACAAATGATTTCCTTAAGAAATTGTGTCAAAAAATCGCGTAGATATGAGTTTAAATAAAAGTGCAAGTTGAAATTGCATTTAAGCCAAATAGGAGGGGGTTCAATGAAATATGTACCACAATATAATAATAATAAAATCCTCACAATGGTACTTAAATGTAAATACAAATTAAGCTTCTCCTATAGCAAGAGTCTTCCAAGATTTGAATGGAAATCCACTTAGGTTAGGGTTAAGAAATTGATTTGCTTAATAAGCTAAACAATGAAGGAGGTTCTCATAAATTCACCATGATAATGAAATCGAAAAAATGAAAGTTCACAATGGCATGAGTCGTAAAAACTAATAGAGAAGTTACTGTGCAAAAATAGGGGAGTTTGCTTCGAGCTCCTCCATGCACGGAGGAGGTGGAGATCGAAGTGGAGCTTCTCGTCGGAGGTAGTTGCTGTCGGGCCGCTTCTTTTGGAGGTGGCGGCGGGGCACGGCGTGGTCGGAGGTGGCTGGTCGGAGAGGAGGTCGGAGTGGGTGCCTGGCAGCCTGCTGGAGGTGTTGGAGTTGCTAAATGCGTGTGGCTACTGAAGAGCGTGCACGCGAGCGTGGAGGCGTCGTGTGTGAGGGGAGCTGGTGGAGGATGGACGCGGGGAGTTGTGGCTGCCCGCGGTGGCTACTGGTGCGTCTGCAAGAGCAGACGCGCGCGAGGAGTGCGTGTGGAGGTGTGCTGCCGGTTGCACACAGGAGGTGAAAGCGCGGAGGATAGCACCTGCCCTGCTGGGCGTGCGGGCAAGGGGGCTAGGGGCATGCATGCGCGGTGGAGAGGAAGTCGCTGCACGCACGAGTTCTGCTGGAAGGGACCGTTGCACGTGCGGACTACTGGCTGCGAGTGTGGTGGAGGTGCAGCGAGGGGGCGCAGCGCTGAGGGCATGATGCGTGCCTGCACGCGGTGGAGCTGGAGGGCAGTCACGCGGGCTGTGGGTGGAAGGGAAGATACGCTGGGGCAGTAGGAGGTGGGTGCTGTTGCTCGTGGGGATGGCATGGCGTTGGGTTTGTTTTTGAGGTGAAGAGAAACAGAGGACGAAGAAGGAAGAAGAAGATATGGTGCTGGGCTTCAGTTTCCCGAACGTCTTAACTGATGGGGGAGATGAAGATGTAGGGCGTGGAGTTGCGGCGGCTGTGGTGGTGGTTGCTAGTGATGGCTGTGAGGGTATTGCACGCTAAGGTGCTTACGGTAATGCAAACTAGCTCCAGATGGCGGTGTGGCTTGTCATGCCACAAGCCCACGGTGGTGGAGGCTTGTCGCCACAGTTGAGGTTGGTGGTGGTGGAGCAAATGAGAGTGGTGCACTCTCTGCACAGTGAGGAAAGGGAATGAAGGCCTCTCCAACACAGTCGTCTCCTCCCCCCTCTTGTAGCTGCAGCCAATACATTTGAAATCATAGGAGGTGGGAACATATCCTCGTAAATGCTAGCAGCTATGAAGAATGAATGGGCGCAGGAGGAGGCGGAGCAGTTACCTGCAGAAGAAGAAGTAGAATAATAATAATAAAATAATTAGGATTATTTATACATAACTCCTTAACTTTTATGTTAATTAAAACAATATATGTAATGCACCTAATTGGTTAACTAATCAAATGCTTGCAATTCTAAGTTAATTCTAAATGCATTTAGATATGAATGCCACACATGAATTATGCAATTAAGCTAAAAATATGAATTAATTTATTTACATACTAATGTATGCTATCTAAATGTTAAAATTAACTTAATGTCTAGGCACTTAAATACTTAAATAGCCCACAAATATGGGCTAATCAGTCACCACCTCGCCCAGATCTCTCATCTAGCGGCTAGGATTCGACTTGGCTCTTCCCACACCCTCGTTGCTCATCGTGGTCGCCCATGTCCTAATCACCTATTCCCACCACACGGTGAGCGCGATCACTCTCAGAGTCTACTTAAGCATTCCCTCAGCTCGCGCAGACCTCAATCGCTCCCTCCTCCTGAGTGATTCCTTTCGTCCAAACCTATAGCTTCCTCTCATCTCCAATTCATTTGCCTGCGGTGACAGCACAGGCTCTGCTTCCTCCTTTCAATCTCCACCAGCCAATCGGGTGGTGGACCTTAGACAACTTTGTCAGCTGCTGGCCTCCTCCCCTTTTGCCATCACCATCCACCGGCGAGTGACCTTAAACAACTTCGTCCATTAGATAGATTTCCTACTTTTCTAGTATAGATTTACTTGCTTTCTAGGAGTAGAACTAGCCTAGCATACTGAATGATTGTTAGATTAGCTTAGGAGTAGGGTAATTTAGATCCGATCCGCGTCTCTTTGATCAATTCAGATCAGAGAGACTTTCATGTTCATCATCATCATTAATCTCCCCTTACATACCATTTGATCACTTTCTAATTCGATCGATTTTAATTTCACTAATCACCCATACATTAAGATCTAATTTTAGACCTGAGAATGAGAGACCCCCCAAAGTGATTTTTTGCACTAGAAATTAGCGCAAAAAATCACTTTGGAGGGTCTACCATCCATTTCACAATTCTACAAAGACCCCTCGATCTTAATTCATCAACTCAAATTGCTTGATCTTGTTGAAAATTGTGTTTACTGCTTAAATAGGTGATTTGAAATTTATTTGAGGCTTTATCGGATTTAATCGAGCTTTTTGAGATTTAATGGGTTTGATTTTGATGTATGCAAGGATTCCAATGTTTTTGAGCTTTGTTTTAATTTGTGGATGAACATATATCTAATCTAAGCCCTTGGTTGGAGAATTCTATTAAGAAAAATCAATTCACTTCGATATGAGATTATTGAAAGACCCAAAGTAGAAGCCCAATTGGGGCAACATTTTACTCTCCATATAACCAATTTCATGATTTAATATTAGAGGTTTGGAATTGAGAATGAAGAAGATTTGAAATGATTTTTACAAAGGGATTGAAATTCTATTTTATAAATATGATTGTCAAATCTTATTTTCTGATTTCAAAAAGGTTTTAAGATGAGAAATACTCCCTGATTTAGATATTTTGATTAGACTTTCTTAAGTCTGCCCTTGGATGTTCTTGGGCTGAAATTGGCATTAGAGTAGCTGAATTGATGATGAGAGTCACAACAACTTGTGAATTTTCTTTTAAGACGTTTGGTTTTGGATTAAAGACCATCTGTTAGCTGCTGTTGCGACTATTACTGTTGATTCAGTTGCTGTAGCTGTTGGATGTTGCTATTGCAGCTTAATGGTCTACATCAATGGGGCTGTGGTTGGGAATTGAAGTGTTAAAGGGCTAACATGTGATGTATTGTGAAGTTTACATGTACAAGCATTCATGTATCTTAATTGACCCTTAAATTCAATATGAATTGCTTGCATTCTGTTAAACATTTGTTGTCAGCTTATATATGTGTCAAACTGTCCAAATTTAGAAATATGATGAAATTGAGTTGAAATTCATGTTTATATGCTTGAATCTTCTATATATTCTTGGGAGCATAATTGAATGGCTATACTGCCATTCCACACCTTACAACTCAAATTTAGGCCTTAGGTTCTTGAGTCTAAATCCCTTTAAGGCCTAGAAATTACTTCCTTTGTAAATAAATAAATAAATTTAAAAAAATTACAAAAAAATAAAATAAATGTGTAGTGAGTGAAATTAGATATATTTTTAGGTGCATGCAAAGTTTGAAGATCTTCTGAACCTCCGGCTTAGTAGAACATACCAGCCGACGGTTCAGTATATGTTAAAACTCAATAAAAGAACTCAAACCTAAAAAAATCTAAAAACACGCCATTCCTCTCATCTCTCTCTTTCTCTCTCATCTCCTACCTCTAGTATATATATAAAATCCATAAAAATCAGGAATACATGTATATATAAGCTATATATTAAGCTATTAAGGTATATAATGTAAAATATGTCTATAAACTGTATATATAACTTATGTATATATTTTATAACATAAATTAAGTATTTAAAGTAAATTATTATGTATATAACTTGTTTATATCATTATCTATTACTTTAATTAACTTATATGTACTCTAAGCTATATAATTATAGAAACCTCTATAAATAAACTTATTTTTCAATGATACTGTACATACATACATACATACATACATATATATATATATAATGTACACTAGAATACTTGCAAACTAATTTAATTATATATGTACAATAAATAATTAATTTAATAAGTTAGTAGGTCTTTTACTAAATTAAATTAAAAAAATCAGTAAATTAAGTTATTATTGAACTAATTTATACTGTATATTTGTATTATGTTATTTTAATTAATTTAAACTAATTTAACTATATTTATACTGTATTATACTATTTATACCTAATTTATATGTATAACAACCTAAAAATTGATATTTAAATGTATATAAATTAAAATAAAATGTGTAAAATATCATAAAAATGTGTATTAAATAGTTTAATATGTATATTAACACTTTTCAATGTCAATTTGGCCATTAATTAAGTAATTTAAACGTTAATTAATAAATAAACCTATAAATTAGTATGTATAAATTATAAAATTGAGCTAATTTATTTATATGGTAAAACTAATTATTTTTTTAATAAATTAAATAATTATGTAGCCCTATATAAGGGCTTTACAACCTTATAATTTATTTTAGAATTGGATCAAAATAAAGCCCTCAAATCGAGGGCCAAAATAAGCTAAATCACACGCCGGCGCGCTGGAGCTTCTGCACCTAAAGAGATGTGAATGGCACCACATCGTGAGTGTGCGAACAGTCTGAGCGGTATGACTTGAAATTCTCTTCAAGGCTACCCAGTCGTCAGGCGCTGGGCACCCACATACACATTACTCTCCTCTTACGATCCCTTGAGCATGATATGAGCATTGGCATGAGATGGTGCGGTGCATTGGGTCGGGGGCCGTGCATTGTGCGTGGGCCTGTGTGGGCCCACTAATGAGCTATTAACCGGCTAAAAATGCACCTAATAATCAACTAGGGTGGCCCTAGTAGAGGTCTGGTCCAACCTAGTAATTGGTATTGTGTATCCTTCGAAAAGGCTGCTCGCCAATTAAAATAATTTTTTGGCTTAAGAACCGATCTGAACCGACTAATGAACTGGTCTAAAAGAGAAGAGGAGACGGCTGAAAATCGGCTAAGTGTTAAGTACCTGTGAGTTGAGTGTTGTGTGTGTTGAGTGGTGTAGTGTTTGTATATGTGTGTGTGTGTATATGTATATATATGTATATAATATGTATATAAGTATATTTAGAGTATAGTAGTATTGTTTGAGCTAGTAAGTATATAAATAAAAGATAGCTTTAGTGACAGATATAGATGTCACTGTAGATAGTAATAAACGTTAGTACAGACAATAGTTTTTACCTTACTTTATGTGTGTCGTTTTTCTAAGGTTATAGCGACACTTTCATATGTCATTGTAGATATATTACATGTTACTATAGGTATTAGTAAGTTAATTTAAGTTAGTATAGTCATACTAATACTTATTTTTGTACCTAGGTAAGTATTATTAATATAAGTTGTAAATAGATAATATAAAGTATTTATTTATGATTTTTTATGCTTGTTTGTAGATAAATATTTTCAAGCATTGTAATTCATTTTTATGCTTAAAATTGATTCATTTTTTCATTATTTGATTCATTCATTCTTTATTGTACATAAAATCAATTTTTTGGAATTAAAGAATGTTTTTAGACTTAGAGAGTGATGTATATCAATAACTGTCTCCCAGTGAACGACCTAGAAAAAATCAGTAAAAATTAAGTCTATAAATAAAATTGACGCGACAACGGTTTGTATTTATGATATATACTATAACAACAATGTTTTAAAACCCTTTTTAGTACGAACCGGTAGCCGTGGGATCATATTTTTGGTGTCGTTGCCGGGGATCAAGTTCGCGAGCTCTTACAGCCCTATTCTGGAGTGGTTGGTGGCCGATTATTGCGAGACTTGCTCGCAACAATCTCGCAACAATGGCGCTAACTTTGACTGGTGATTGCAGGAGGCAGAGGTGGTCTTTGTCAACAAAACTTTCGCCGTTGGGTGCACAACGTCGAGGGGAAGAAATCTTCTCAAGTTGCCAAGGTTAGACGAGGACTGAGGCAGCGAAAATCCACAAGTGAAACTCGTCGTTTCTTGCACCATTGTTGCCATGAAGGTGGAGGACCTTAATGTGAAGAAGATGAAGATGCTGGGGGGGTAATTGTGAGGAAAATCAAAAGTTAAGGGCTCATTTGTAAGGGAATTGGTTTCAAGGGTTAAAATGTAAACTAAGTTAAGAAGTCCAAATGAGTCCAAATTTTTATGATAACCTAATTTGGATATGAGGAATTTAATGGTGACTTCAATTTTAGGTTTTAATGTTGTTTACATGATCAATTTACATTTAGACCCAAAATATACCAAGTTCTCCTTTATGATTCTATTTTAGGTCAAAACTGGTTCTGATTATTAAATTGACTGCGCCAAACCTTATAAAATATTTTTAATTGATTTTTAGAAGGTTTAGATCACATTTATTTCCATTGGAACTATTTTAATCAAAGCGGATTAGAAATTTGCTAATTTGATTCAGGATTAACATTTAAATTAATGTAAATCTTGAATTATTTAGTACTAACCCACTTTTAAGGCAATTAAGCTCAATTGACTTTTGATTTTGCCATTGTTCACCCTCTAGCTATTCTGTATTTATAATTATTCGTGAAAATTACAGAATTAACCCTAATTTTTATCAATTTCTCTCTGTTCCGCCCTGATTGAGTTATACCCTTCACTGTGTTAATTAGGTGAATTTAACCTTAGAGCTTAGCCAAATTAGGTTAGATATAGTGAATGATGGCGATGCCATCATTTCTCCATGCCTACATTTGCTAGTCCCTTAGCAAATTCTAGAGTTTAGCATAGACTTTTAGAGTAAGGGTATTTTTATCATTTAGCTCAAAAGAATTTATCTCTCTTCTTCTTACTTGCTAGTTACCAACATACATTTAAAGTTTGTTTTTAAGTGTTGGTACAAATTTATCAAGATAAGCAAACTTCTTCCCTCAGGGATGTCATGGCAGGTGATCTGTGATTTAACCCTGGCTTTTAGTTCTAGGTGGAAGATGTCTGAGTTGAATGGTTTTATTTTTGGTTGCTCACACTCTTTTGGTGCTACACATAATCTAGTACTTCAGACTCTAAATTTCTAGATTATTAAATAAATCAACTCAAAGAAATGCTTAAAAACTATACTCTCTTTCAGTTCCTTTGTGCTCTCTCTTTTTCTTTTACCTCTTCTTTTTTTGTTTTAGCAATATAAATAAGAGCTCACAATCTCACCGGATTTGTTAACATGTTTGGTGGTCTCTCATGGACTTAACACTTTGATTAAGCTCTGATAACCTTCTAACTAAGTCGAAATTCCTCAACCAGTATTCAGGTGGTCAGAAATACAGCAAGGTAGGTCAAGGTTGTATTTGATGGATCGTAAATGGTGGTGGGTAATGCTGCGTTAATGAAATTTATTCACAATGATTGGACATAGAAGCACAACTATGAACTCAAACACTTTTTTTATTATTTTTTTCTTTTTCTTCTCTAATATGTATAGGATATATATATTTTTTTGAGGATATCTAATATGTATAATTTTTTTGTCCCCTTTCTCTTTTTTTCTTCTTTTTCTTTCTCTTTTTTATTATTATTTTTAACAATATAACTCAACACAATGCAACTTTCATTAATGAGACATTATTGGGAAATGATGGTGTTCAAGAGGACATCATGTGGCTTATTTGGTGGAAGTGCCTACTCTCGGCATCGGGAAGGAACGGATAGGATAGTGTATTTTTGACCTTTGACACTAGCACCCTCCTTCAGTCGAGGATTCTGTAAAGAATGGTCGTAATCATCTACCTCAGTCATAGTTTTATTAGAACCCGCTCTCTGTGTATCTGATTTATTTGATGGCTCTCAGGAATTCAAACAAAATATTTGCACATAGGAGCTAAGAGCGAAAACTGTGCCTAGCTAACTTCGAGTATCATTATTTAATTACCCAGAACTTTAGAGTCCTCATACTAGACTTAGAGCACTAGTGGACATTCTTCTCTCTCTTCACAATTGTCTGGTGGATCTTATAGAAGAAGATTTGCCTGACTCCATAACTAAATTTCCAAGGGTTTTGCCAAACTAAAAATGTTTATTGATTTTTCTTTTTCCTTCCTCTCTCTCGCTGTCTTTCTTTCTCTCGTTTTATTCTTTTTCCTCACCCCCTTGCTTTCTATGAATGTAAGTATATTTTTGGTGAGAACCTTTCAGAAATAACTTTCAGATGTTAACACTTTATTCCCCCCATACCTAAGTGTTGTAATGCCCTCATTGCAAATAGGCTGGGTTCATATTTAGTTTAATTCATAATTTTAGAACAGGTTAGTTCTTAAATTAGGAACCCTAAAGTGACGTAAGAATGAATTTTAAATAGATTAAGAAAGGTCTCAAGGTTTTTTAAAAGAATGATGGGTTGCCTCTCGTTAAGCGCTAAGTTTGCTGCCATCAACTGGACGCAATGCGGCTCAAGTGTAATAGAGGTCAAGAGACTCACTGATTAAGCTCAAATCATGAAGTTCAAGAAAAGGTTTGAGATGTTGACCATTAACAACAAATGGTATAGAGTCAAGATTGGGAGGTGAGATTTCCACAGCTCCATTACCAAAGATCCTCCTTACCAGAAATGGTTCAGTCTGTTTTGCTTTGAACTTGTCCTGGAATAGTTTAAGATGGGCATCAAACAGAAATAACTTCTAACCAGGATCGATTGATTTCCGTGAAATGTACTTATCATGTAAGGCCTTAATTCGTTCCTTGTAAATTCTCGAGTTCTCATATGCGTCGTTGCGTAACTCATTGAGCTCACTTATTTGCAAGCGACGGTGAATGCCAGCCCTACCGAGGCCCAGGTTGCATTTCTGTACTGCCCAATAGGCTTTATTCTCCATTTCTACAGGAAGGTGACATACCTTTCTGTAAATAGTTCTAAAAGGGGACATTCCTAATTGGGTCTTATGGGCGATCCTATAAGCCCATAATGCTTCTGGAAGCCAGGTTGACCAATCTTTTCTATTAGGACAAATAGTCAATCACCTGTAGAATTTTTTTGATTTCCCGGTTTGACAGCTCGGCTAGTCCGTTTGTTTGTGGATGATACGAGGTAGAAATATGGTGAGATACCCCGTATTTTCTAAGTACGGACTGAAAATGCACATTCACAAAATGGGTCCCTTCATCGGAGATAATTATTTTTGGGACACCAAACCGGGAGAAGATGTTATCATGAATAAATCTGATAACGACCTTATGATCATTGGTTCGGGTTGGAACGACTTCAATCCACTTGGACACATAGTCCACAGCAAGAAGAATATATTCAAAGCTATTCGAGTTTGGAAAAGGGCCTATGAACTCAATCCCCCAAATATAAAAATTTTCACACACGATAATCGGGTTTACGGGCATCATATCGCGATGGCCTATGTGATGAGTTGCGACTTATCATAGCTAAATTGCTTAAGTTAAGCTAGAAACTAGGTTAAACAATATCAAATTAACACATAAAAAGGGTTAAGTGTGGGATATAGAGAAAAAGACCTAAAACAGTAATTCTGTGCTAAAAATGCATAATTAGGTTATTGAATGAGATATTCTTGTGAAAAAGTTTAAATGGTGATCCAAGTGTAAATTGAACACACAAATGAGTTTAAAAGTTCAAATCAAAAGTGTAATTAACTTCGTAAATGTTTAATTAAGCTTATATAAAACTTGGATGCATTTGGATATCATTAAGGCCTTGAAATTAAAGATTTACATTTAGGTCCTTAGTACATTACATTTCATTCATTAGAAAACCTCTAGAGACTTATTTGTAGACCGCAGGGACCTATTTGCATGCTTAAAAGGACTGTTCTGTTATGCTTTTTAACCACTTATGGGCCTACCTGCAATATTTCTACTCCTTCGTAGAGGGGTGTACCCTGCAAAATCACCAAAAGAGTTGCGTTCACCTGCACCCGCGCGTGTACTATTCATGCGCATGAACTTGCGACATCTCAGTCGTCGATCCTCTACATTAGATTTGATCTATGGCTTGATTTAAATCGGACCTTCACGCGATTCGGCGGGTATGGTCACCTATCCTCCTAGATCTAATCCAATTGTCACTTTTTGATATTTTCTCGCGCGCGCTCCTATCCTCAAATCGAGAACGCCTACGCCCTTAGCGCCTAATTTCACTTGCAAGGTGACTTGATTCACTCTCTCACTCTACTTAAGCTCCTCCACTGATAGTGTGCATGCTATCGACTCCCTCCCCTTGAGCCGATCCCTTCGTCCACCTACAGCTTCCTCTCACCCTCACTTTCCTCCGTCGGCTATGACAGAGTTGGCATTTCCCTCCCCAATTTCACTCCTTGCCAGTCGACTGGGTGGTAGACCTAGGACATCTTCCTCAGCTGCTGGTCTCCTCTCCCCATTCGTCGTCATCAGCTGGCCAGCGTGTGACCTGAGACATCTTCCTCCATTTTGATAGATTTACTACTTTCCTAGTATAGTTTACTTGCTTTCTAGGAGTAATTATAGCTGATCTGATGACTGTTAGTGTAGTTTAGGAGTAGAGTTCGCACTGCACCTCCTCTGATCATTTTAGATCATAGGGGACGATTTCACCCACACACTAATCATGTTTTTCTCCCTCTACATGTGTCCATTTTCGCTTTTGTTTTCCTCGTAATTTTATTCGCAATCCACCCATTCAGTTGGAGTCAAATCCCCATCTCTTTGATTTCAAGCTTTGAGATGAGGATTTGGGCTCAAATCCATTTTAGGGGTCTCCCACTCACTTCATTTTGTTCACAAAGGCCCCTGATTTGAGTTTAAAATTGAATCAGTTTGTTTGATCTACTATGAATTTGGGTTTCACACAAGATCGCAAGATTTTGTATTAATCGAGTTTTGAATTGCTTTGATTGACGAAACTGAGGCATTTTTGTGTAGTTCACTGGATGGCCTTGAATTTGAGATGATCCTGATGTCAAATTCATCTCAGATGAGCCATGATCAGATTTGCTCTTTTTGGGGGGTTTAATGTTTTGAATGCTTTGTAAAGCCAAGGATGATCAACTATGTTGATTGGAGGCTCTATTAAGGATTTTATCCATGGATGTGTTTTTCAAGATTATGATTTTCACCTAAGGGATTTTCAGTATTCCTTAAGGTTTTTAGCACAATGGGATTTAAGCTGAATTTATTAGGCTGAATTCAACATTTTCTACATGTTGTTGGTGATGGTGATGATGATGAAGCTGGAATCATGATGTGAATTGATGGAATCCATTGTCTGATCATCCACGGTTCATAAAAAAATTATCGTTGTTTTTGTAGTATGTGTCGGAAATACAAACCGTTATCACATCCATTTTATTTAATTACCTAATTTTTACTGGCTTATTCCAGGTCGTTCACTGGGAAGCAGTTATTGATATACATTACTCTCTAGGTCCAAAATTATTCTTTAATTCCAAAAAAAAATTTTATGTCCAACAAAGAATGAATGAATGTATGCTTGATTTAATTATGCACAAAGAATCAATTGAAATGCTTGCAACAATTAATTACAAACAAGCGTCAAACACTTCATAACTATACTCTAAACTATCTACTTATAAGTTATACTGTCAGCACTTTCATTTATATACCATACTAACTAATAATACATACTCTACTTAACTTCATATGTTAATATATACAGTAACAGATATAGTAGCTACAGTGACAGATATAAATGTCGCTGTACTACAGAAAAACTATATACAAACTTTCAGAAGGAAATTAGGGTTTATAGTGACATTTATTTCACCTTCAGTGACATTTTATTCTGTTGGTAAAAATATGAAGATATATATATATAATGCTATACTACTTATACATATACATACCATTTACCTTATACTTATTTATTTACAAATACTATCTATATGGATATCTGTTATATATTATACATATACGTACTCCCTTCCTTTCACTCTTCAAATCTTCTTAGTGTTTCTTCTTCTTCTCTTCTTAATTTTTCTCTTTGTTTTGACACTTAGGCGTTTTTTAGCTTACATTCTTCTCCGTGTTTAAAGTGTCATTAGGGCTATTACTTAACAAAAATTTGTTTAATTTGCGGGCATGCGTTTTGAGGGATACATAGCACCCAGAGACTGGGTGGGACGAGACCTCTACTAAGCGTGGCCTAATTGCTTAATTAGGCCGCTTAATTATCTGTTTTGGTGCTCATTTGGGCTTACCAAGCCCTCACATACGCAGGCCCCCGACCACACATCTCAAATATCATCACAATGCTCATATAAGGTCAGAAGTAATGCTCAGTGGTTTCAGGCGCCCGGTGCCCATGACGACTGAGCGGTGTGTATAACAAAATCAATTTATACCACTCAGTGCGGTTCTCAGCTCACGATGTGGCACTATTTGTGCCGCGGCTATGTTGATAACATGATTTTGGCCCTCAATTCTAGGGCCATAATTTATTATAAAATTAAATTAAATTATATGATAATAAAGTATTTACATAGTACTTTACAATTGTACAGTTAATTTAGACTTTTAATTATATTTACTATATAAATTAATTAGGTAAAGTATACAGTTTATACATAGCTAATTTTAGGTTTTATTCCTTAATTACGTATAAATTAGTTAATGAATGGGCTAACTGACCTTATACTGAATTAGTATACATGTCTAAATATTTTATAAATATTTTTATTGTATCTTACAGGTTTAATTTCTATTTTATTTACATTTAAATAGCAACTTTTTGGACTGTTTTATTTGTAAATTAAATTTAAATAGTGTATACATTAGAAATGTACTTAAATTAGATTAATTTACTTAAAATATAGTAGTATACATATACAGTATAAATTAACTTATTTTTAACTTAAATTACTAATTTATTTTAATTTAATCTAATAACTTAACTAGTAACTTAATAAATTAATTATTTATTCTATATATATAATTAAATTGTGATACAGGGTTTAATATGTTTATAATATACATATAAATACGTATATACAGTATTATAACTTAATATGGTTATTTATAGTGTTTACTAATTTATATGGCTTAATAGTACATATAAGTTAATTTAATTAATAAGTAGTTATATAATTTAGTTATATACAATATGATCTAACCTAGTTACTTAATTTACACTATACAACATATACATAAGTTATTTATATTATAAATATGTATAATTTACACTATGGATAAATAAGCTTACAATATAGCTTATATATACACTTATATGCATAGTATACAAAGGATTTTTAGGCATTTTTGAGTTTTTTCAGTTTTTTCTGGATTTTATATCTTTTATGGAGGTAGGAGATGAGAGGGAAAGAAACAAATGAGGAGAAGAGATGTTTTTGGTGTTTTTAAGTGTAGTTTCTTTTATTAAGTGTCATGGTATGCAGAACCGTCGACTGGTATGTTCTACCAAGCCGAAGGTTCAGAATACCCTGAAACTTGTTAGGCAGTTAGGGAAATACCTAATCTTCAATCAGACAGGTTTATTTATTTTTTGGGTTTTTTATGTAATTTTATTTATTTCCAAATTTCACATATCCTAAGCCTTTCAAGGGTTTTCTAATGTGTCCTAAAGGCTTATAATGGGACTTAAAGGGTCTAAAAGGCAGTGGACTGCCTCTAACATATTCAGTATAATATATGGAAGGGATCTATGCAATGTAGCATGATAATTAACTTGGATTTCAACTTAATTAACCTAATGGGTAGTTATGCTTAAAGTATAGCTGACAAAAGAAGATTTAACAAATTACAAGCCTTCAATTGATGGAAATATGAAAAAAAAAAATACATGAAAGCCTATTTACAACATTCAACACAACATTATACATCAGTCAGCTATTTAACCAACTACATCCTAGGCTACTGTCCACTGAGCTCTTAAGATAGAATCTGCTGCAACAACAGCAGCAAGGCAGAAGGCAATGCAGCAGCAAGCAACTGCTGAAACTCAACTGCTAGAAATCAGCAGATTTGATGTCCAGCAATCAAAGACAGCAGCTGAAGCTGCTGAACTCCAACCCTGCAGCAGGGTAGATTGAATTCCAGATGGCTTAACTGCTGCTGCAGTTAATCCATCTGGAAGGAAATCAAGTCTGTAACAGGGAAGGAACTCCAATTCAGTTACCTAATAACTTAAATCAGAAAATCAAATTCCATATTAGACTATAGACAACCTGATCAGGAATTCAATATGACTGAGTCAAGAAATCAGATACGGAAAATAGTGGGAATGTAGCTGCACTTGCATCACTTTGATATAAATCTGGGATTCAGCCACAAACAAAAGTTAGAAACTCTAACAACACAATCTGATAAGGATATAAAAAACACTCGGGAATACAAATCAAGATCAAGATCCCTTGTCGGTAGCATCTTATCAAATCAGATCTGAAAGAGAGCTGATCTAGCTCTGTCTAATGCTATAGACAGGATGTAGAAGGAGTTAGATCAGTCAATTTAAAACATAAATTCAAACCCCAGAATTCTGAAACCTTAAGGAATATGGAGAATTCCTTAGGTTGAAAAATCAGAACCACTCTTCAAAATCAACTAATGAATACAAGGTAGAACCTCAAATCAACAAAATTGATTTTTCATTGAGTCTACCATGCATTAAAGGCATTAAAATCCTTACAAAAACTCAAATCAGATTATGGCTCATCTGAGGTGAATTCTGACTTCAGAATCACATCAAATTCCTAGCCAAACAATGAATCACATCAACAATGTCTTAGTTTGTTAGATCGAATCGTTCAAAGCTCAAATAATTAAAAATCTTTACAATCCAAATTCAACACAAATCCAGCAAACCAATTCTCTTTTAAGCTCAGATCAGGGGCTATTGTGAGCAAAATGGGATGAATGGGAAGCCCCTAATGTGATTTTTGACGCTAATTTCAGATCTGAGGTTAGAAACCAATCAGATCTGAAATTAGGTTCAATGAGTGGGTGAATTGTGAGAAACAAATCGTGGGAATCAGAAGCGATATGAAGAGGGAGAAAATTCATGATTAGTGACTGTGTGAAATCATCCCCTCTGATCTAGAATGATCAGAGGAGGTGAGGGGGGGGGGGGATCTAATCTAAATATACTTCTAATGCTAAACTAACAGAATAGCAAATTAATCATTAATTCTAACTCTAATTCTACTGCTAATCTACCTAACTACTGCTACAGCTAAATTACAAAGTAATAAAACTATTCTAACAGGAAGAATGGGACCTGTGGGTACTTAGTCGGTGGCTAAGGAGGAAGAATGGAGGGAGATGGGCTCCAGCAGAGGGAAAAGCCTTTTAGTGAAGCTTTTAGGTCATCCTCAGGCGTACGTCATCCTTAGCGACGAGGAGAGTCAGGGAGAAGTTGGAGAATTCACAGCCGGTGGCTGTGAAATCTGGGAATCGGTGGGGAGGAGTAGCTGGAATGGAAGAACGATCGCTAGGAAGGTAGGAGAGAGCGATCCCCTGCATGCGCGACCACTGAGGTGCTTAAATAGCAATCTCAGTGGCTCAGATCACCATGCGGGTGAAGATAGACGTCGAGGGCACAGGCGGCAAGGATGAGAGGAGAGGAGTGCACGGGCTGCTAATTTGAAATTGGACCGTAGGATAGGATCTGGGGGTTTGGTGAGCATACGCGCCGCTTCGCGTGAAGCTTCAATTCAGATTGAGCCGCAAATCAAGATCGAAGGAGAATGGACGGTCGAGATGCCCCGAGTTCTCCGCACGCACAGTGCGTGTGAAGCGGCTCCAAGTAACCGGCTTCTAAAGGGAAAATTGTAGGGATGACCTTCTGTGACAGGGTAGAAAAATTATAGGTAGGTCCATAAGTAGTAAGAAATGATAACCGAACAGACCCTAAGGGCTTTCAAAGAGGTCCTGCGGGTTACAATTATGTATAGCTGACCTATTTTAATTATGTATAGTTAAATGTCTTTAGATCCAATTTGATTGCTTGTATCTTGTCTTAGAATTCCATTGTCAGCTATAAAAATTCTACTTAACTGTCAATATTAAAAAATGAAATGAAATCAAGTGAAAGATCATGTTTAATCAGTTAAGCACCTTATATGTTGTTTTCTGAATGTGTTTGACTATACACACCTCTCATTCAGTACTTAGATTTCATTCTAGGCCTTATGTTCACTTAGAAAACTCTTTAAAGGCCTAGAATGTGGTTCATTTGTAAATAAATAAAAAATTTATAAAAAATAAAAAAATAAAATAAACCCAACTTGGTGAAGATCAGGTATATTTTTAAGTGTATACCAAGTTTCATGGTATTTTGAACCCCCGACTTAGTAGAATATACTAGCCAACAGTTTAATATACCATGAAATTTAATAAAAGAACTTAACTATCAAAACACCAAAAACATATCCATTTTTCTCATATATTTCTTTCTTTCTCACCCCTTATCTCCAAAAAATATACAAAACCCATAAAAAATTAAAAAACCCTAAAAATACCTAAAAACCCATTGTATACTATGTAAATACTTGTAAATATATGGTATATAGTAAGCTATATGAGTAAATATTGTAAAATAGACATATATAGAGTATAAATAACTTATGAATATACTATCTAATGTTATTTAAGTATCTAAGTTAACTCAAATTGGACATAGCTTATTTATGTAACTATTTATTAATTATATTAATTTATATGTACTAATAAGTTATATAAATTAATAAACCCTATAAATAAATATATTTAGTACTGATATTGTACATACATATTTATATGTATATTATGTACATTAGGAACCATTTACCATAATTTAATTATATGTACAAAATAAATAATTAATTTATTAAGTTACTAGTTAAGTTATTAGATTAAATTAAAATAATTTGGTAATTTAAGTGAAAACTAAACTAACTTATACTGTATATTTGTATTAATGTGTTTTAAGTAAATTAAGCTAATTTAATTATATTTATAATGTATTATACTATTTAAATCTAATTTATATGTAGAATGACTCGAAAATAGGTAGTTAAATGAAAATAAAATCTAAATAAAACCTGTAAAATACAATAAAAATATTTATTAAATACTTTAATATGTATATTAATACTGTATAAGGTCAATTAGATCATACATTAACTAATTTATACTTAATTTAGAAATAAAATCTAAAAAACAGTACGTAAAAATTGTAGACTTTAACTAATTTATTTAGATAGTAAATATAATTAATTCTCTAAATTAATTGTACAATTATGTAGTCATATATAAATACTTTAATTTTTATAATTTATTTTTAATTTATAATAAATTATGACCCTCAAATCGAGGGCCAAATATTGCAATTTAGAATAGCTGTGCTGGAATTCAGCACTGAGGGTGGACAACAAAGTGCCACATCGTGCCGTGAGAAGTGCTTGTAGCGCTATAATACTAATTTGTTATTTAAGCCCCTCAGTCGTTATGTGCTTGGCGCAAAACAAAACCATTACCCTATCCTTTGAGCATTGATTGAGCATATATGTGATGATGTGATGATATTCTGCGATGTGGGTCGGGGGCTTGACACTATGTGTGGGTCTGAATGGGCCCGATTATGAGCTTAAATCGGTATTAATGGGTAATTAAACTGTAATGACCCGTTACCTTTTATCCTTTTAAGACGTCTGAAGTTTCAGTCAGACGTCTGTCCAGAGGTCTGGACATGTTCCTGGACGTCTGAAAGTAGAAATTTTTGTACTGCGCTTTGCACTCTGCTCGCGAGCGGCGCGCAGAGGTCCTCCCTTCTTTCTCCCCGCAACCTTACCCAAACCCTAAACCCTATCCCATATATATATATATATATATATATATATATATATACCCCCCTCCTTTCTCCTCTCCACTCCTCACACCATAGCCACCACCACCTCCAGTTTCTTGTGCGGTTACGACGAGCCTAGACGGGAGCAGCGAGAGGGGGCGAGCGAGGGAGAACTAGAGAGAGGAAGGCAGCGAGCGTGGAAGGTTGGAGGACCTTCGGGAGCTTGGCGGAACTCGCATGGCTGGCGGCTAGTGTGTATGCGCGTGGAGGACGTCGGCGAGGAGCTGTCCAAGCTCCTGCAGCGGCTAGAGTTGCCGCCGTGGGCGGAGGCGTGAGTGGAGTGAGCTACGAGCAGGTTCTGATATTGGAAGTTTTTGAGTATCAGACGTCTAGAGTGAGGAGCAGACGTCTGACGAGGCACCTGGACGTCCGGAGCTAAGGCCGGACGTTTGAAAACACGAGTAGCGTGAGGTATGTACGTTCTTGCGCTGATCTCCGCCATGCAAAGTGTCTCAGCGCTGGAGCTTTGGGACTGATTTGGTTCCTGCATCCTTTGTACGCAGGGCAGGCTTTGGGAAGGCACGCGGTGCGCTTTCCCAAGCACTTTTGGATGTCTGATCACATCACCAGATGTCCTAGGGTGCTTCCAAATGACTGGAGACCTTGTCCGACATCTGGAACTTCTCCTAGACGACCGCAGAGGGAATCTGGACGTCTGAATCAGCTACAGAGAACATAATGTGAGTTTGTCATCTTTTAAGACGTCTGGGAAGAGTCCCAGGCGTTAGATTTTGATCAGAAACTGCGTTTTTGTCCTGTTTAAGGCCCAAACGAAATCGGATTTCTGCAAATGAAGTATCATTATTTTCCACCCGAGTCCCTCTACATTTTCGTGTTGAGTATCCACTATTTTGACCTCCTCTAATGTAATTGGTCGCTAGTACTGGTTGCCAGCCAGTGGCGTGCTCGGGGCCCATGGAGGTGACGAGATCTGCGGTACAGGCCCCCATTCCTCCCGTTATAGCCGGTAGAGTGGTTTAATTCAATTATTAATAGTTAAATGAGAATGAACTTGATTGAAATAGCCGAATAGAACTCTAGGATGTGGAATGAACCCTAGGATAGAAAATGAATGAACCTGTTGTACTGTATGGTTTATTTGCATGCGTGATTAAGGAAAATTGCTAGAAAATGCCTGTATTATAATTACGAGTTGCCTGTTAGAATATGAGCTTCTTGTATTTAATGAATAAGTACCTGTGAAACCACCAGCTACATGTATTGAGAATTGAATCATGAAAACACGAGCTGCCTGTATATGGATGAGAAATGAATTATGAAAGATGAGATCTGGATAAATGAGGTGAGCATGAGCATGAACCCTACGGGGAATTAGGAGTAGAACTCATGCGGATGAATGGAATATGGAATGGTAGACGGAAAGTGTGCTGGTCCTTATGTACGTGGTACTAAGGAGAGCAACTGTCCCCTTTTAGTATAGAGCGGAGCAAGCCTCCCTTAGGTTGTGACACGGGGTTAGGATTGGCCACTCTACACCGACTCCTGTCGGCCCTCGCGTACATATGACCGAGGTGAGCTACTAGTGTAGGGAGGGAGCTAGCCACCCCACAGGGCCCGGGGTTAGGCTAGCCAACCTACACGGACTTTTTTGGCCCTCTGGGCAAACCGGGGTAGTAAGATGAGGGTGCGCGGACTGTGGAGGGGCGAGACCCCTAGTTGGTTCTGAGGGGCGAGACCCCTGTTCTGAGAGGGTAAGGCCCTATACCGTTCCGTGTTGTACTTTGGCGCACTCGCTAGCAGAAATGACTGACCACGTGTCAGTGCAAGGTAGCTACTCGTGCGCTTATCATGCGTACTATAGTCACCGCTATGTCTCGACAGTGACCCTGGGGTGGTTGACTTGGTGTAGCGCTACCACGAGGGACTCTCCCGGCTAGGAGAGCACCACGTGTACCTTCTACTCTACGGAAAATACTGCAATCAAGATCGTTCTCGCAAGGAATATGCAAGATCAAGAAATACCTGAATACTTAAGAAATAGAAACACATAAAAGAGATACATAGAAATGAGAAATAAACCTGTTGTTGCTTTTACTTTAATAGCACTTAAATAATGTAAACACCACTCTACTCAGCGTTCACTAACTTTGTCTTTTTTGTAACCTTGTTCAGGACCAAGAATTGAGCAGCCCGAGTTTTCGGCTACAGAGGGTGCTGGGCCCTGCCAAGCCCAGCCGTAGTTGTTCTTTCACCACTTCCTATTTTCCTTACTATTGTAGTAAGTAATGGACACTAAATTTACTGTTTCCGCTAGTTCTGTTTCCTTTCGGTTTCCAGTTGTGGTTGTTGTTGTGACATGTACTGAGACAGTTGTTTTACTTTCTTTGTTGCTTTGTACTTTTGTTTTGCTCAGTTATATTGCATGTGTGAATGTGATTTATTTTCCTGCTTTTGGTTATTTCTTGTTGAACGACTAGATCTTGGGATTAGTCGAGGCGAGCCGGTCTCAGGTCCTGTGAGGATCTAGAAATCGGGTCATAACAGGATGGTATCAGAGCAAGGTCGTCCCGAGAAATAAACCAATTAGCTTGAGAATAACCACTCACATGCTTATAGCTAGGATAGCCACCACAACGTACCGTTTTGATATTCATTTTCGAGTCTTCTCTTGATGTAAGCCGGTATCGTTGACACTCTTATTCTATCTTTCGCGTCTCCTTGCAGGAGATGCCTCGTCGGAGAGTTCCCAAGGCACGCCATGGACGTGGCCATGGATGAGGTTGGAGGGGCAGACGTGTCGGGCTTGGGATCAGTGCTGCCCCATCTCTCCTCCTGAGCATCCAGTCCCAGGACCTCGTCCAGTTGATTCGAGAGGTTGTTCAAGAAGAATTTCAGCTTCCGTCTACTCCGCCGCCCCTCTCATTTTTCTTCCGAGGGTGCGGAGGGGGAGCCTTCCGTGGGACGGCAGAGTCACCGTAGCGCTAGGCGAGTCAGGGAAGATCAGAGGAGGCTCTACTAACTGACATACTCTCAGGACCATCGGGAGAGGAGGCACACGGCGCCTGCAGGAGAGCCGTGTCATTCTGTGGGATCACCAATGGCCTTTAGGGGCCCCAAACAGGGACCAGCTGTCAACATCAGACCCCCGCCCAGTCACCAACAAGGACAGACTGAGGGAGGAAGCTGTGTCCCCCTCTGTTATCAGTGTGGCCAGCCTGGACACATGAGGAGGGACTGTCCCTTTGCGATTGGGGCATACCAGATGCTCCCAGCATCGAGTATTGGAGGCCGATTTGGTGGCTGCAGCTACCAGCCACGAGGAGGATACCGACCAGCTGTCATTCGCCCAACCCCGGGTTTGGCTGTTTTGTCTGCACCCAAGATTGAGAGGCGTCCGAACGCCTTGACTCACAGAGACGCCAGAGCTTCAGTTTCTGCGGTAGCAGGTATGGTTACGATTTCTGGCCTTTTGGATTACGTATTTTTCTTGTTTCTGGTACAATGTACTTCTTTGCCCTACAGGTTTAACGCTAGTTTGGGGTCCGATAGCACTCTAATAGGGGATCCATTTGTGATCAGAGGCCAGGTAGCAAGTGTTGTAGCCAAGGAGGTCTACACGGACTACGAGGTTAGCATAGGGGGACATAGCCTCCCTGTTGATCTAATTGTGATCCAGATGGAGGATTTCGACATGACACTGGGGATGGACTGGTTGTCCGTCTATCACATCCTGGTGGACCGTTTCGGGAGCAATATCATTTTTTTTTTTCGTGCCGGAGTTGCCTCCTTTTGAGTTTCACAGACAGCCGATGGATGGAGGTTTTAGATGCATCTCTGTGCTTTGGGCAGTGAGGTTTTAGATGGTGGTCGTGCGTGTTTTGTCGTTATGGTTATTTATGGTTTTCAGTCGTTGTAGTATATGACAAAACAGCTACCAGATTACTACAAATTTTTTTTACTCGGAATAACAAGTTTTCTCGAGGTCGAACTCAGCTAGCAACCATCATTCTAGAAGTATAAAAGTTCTCAATTATGTTATAAAAATAACAAGAGAGAGAGAGAGGGAGAGATAGAGAGAGAGGGAGAGAGGGAGCAAAAGTTCTCTTGGCTTCTTCTCTCCTCTTCTTTCTTTTCTTCTTTTCTTTCAGTTGATGTTTCTCTTCTTCTCTTTCTCTGCTTTCTTCTGCTCTGGCTTCTTCTGTCTTCCTCAGCCTTCTTCTTCTTTCTCTTCACTTCTGCTTTGCTTCTTCTTTCTTCTCTTCTTCTTGCTCTGGCCTTGCGGCTATGTCTTCTTTCTTCTTTTTTTTTTTCTTTTCTTTCTGCCTTCTTCTTTCTTCTTTAGCTTGCGGCTGTTGTGATCTTCTTCGTCTTTCTCTTCTCTTTCTCTTCTGCTTTGCTTCTTATTCTTCTCTTCTCAATCTGCCTTCTTCTTTCTTCTTTTCTTCTTTCTGCTCTGGCCTCTGCCCTTTCGTCGTCTGACTTGGTGCTCAGACGACTTAACTATGGGTTTACTACAGTGCGGCTTTTGTTCTTCTTCTTCAGCTCCTCTCCTTCCTCTCTTCTTCTTTTCTTCCCTGCGCGGATACACACCCATCAGTGAAAAACCTACCCCTACCCCTTCCTCGCGTCTCTCTTTCTCTCTGAATCTCTCTTAGGAATGCTCTCCCAGAGCCGGGTAATCGGGTTCGGGTAGCGCGCCCGGGACCAGGCCCACCGGCGTGCAGTGGTGGGCGAGGAGTGCTTGGTCGGGTAGTCGGATCCTGCCCAGACCCGCGGGGTGTGAGCGCGGGCGAGGGAAAGCGAGTGCGTGGTGCACCGCGTGCGTGTGAGGGACCTGACCCCTGTGTATCAAAGGCAAACAACCCGATACACTTTTTCAATTTAAGTGTGGGCACGCGGCTGCACACTTACGAGGTGGGACTAAAGTCCCACCTCCAGATTGCGCATCTGCAGGCGAGGGAGTTGCTGCCTATTGGGGCAGCTGCGAGGCTCGCGACCCAAATCGCAAGCCTGGGTGCCTTCGCGGAGTCAGTCCGCGCTGCCTAGGCTGGAGAAGGCCTGGAGCTGCAGCAGCTCAACAATGGCCGCGAGGGGGTGCTGACCTGAAAACACAGTGACGGCCTCTCAGCCAAGTCAGATAACGTGGAAAGCTTTTACCGGAGTGCGGCGAAGGCAGTGCGGTGGTCGGCGAGGCGCGAGAGCGCCTATGGAGGTGGACCTAGGTCAGACTGTGTGCGTGAAGATGGGTTTGTTCAAGGGGTGGTTGGGCAAGGATTGGTAGTGAATGGAGAAGGGGGAACGGTTGAGTGGAGTGAGGGGGAACCTCTGGGCTGGTTGGCGAGGGAAGAGGTGGTCGGTAGAAGTGGAATGGACTCGCTGGAGAAGGTGATCGGAGACGGAGCAGATGGAGGTGGCGGGAGGTGGAGTAAAAGGGAAAATCAGGAAGGGGAAAATTAAGGAAGACAGAGAGGAAGGGTTCTACCTATTTACTCGACAAAGGGGGAGAGGGAAGTGTCCGGCTCGTGCCTGCAGGAGCTGAGGATGAAGATGCCCAGGAGGAGGGTATCGGCAACGAGGAGGCGATCTGAGGGCGCCAGCTGGTACGGCCTGGCGCGGACGACAGGGTAGAGTAAACTCTACTGCAGGTAGGGCAGCAGAGCGACGAGGAGGAGGAGGAGAAGATCGTCGGAAACTCGGGCGTTCTGACCAGAGGGGGAAGAGATGAAATGTGGGGTATTTCTCCGCCAGAGGAAGCTTGAAGGTGTCGGCAGACCTTGCCGCTCCTTATAAAGGCCTTGGCGCGGAGAGGGGACCGAGGAGGCGACGTGCCTGCCTCGCCGGAGAGTGGTCGGAAAGGATACCCATGCCTTTCGTGCGTTCGCAAGAGAGGCATGGTCGGTGGCAGAGAGTTGGGGAGGGTCCCTGCGACAGAGGACGTCGCAGGGAACCCCCCGTCTGTTCTAGAGGACGGCCGCCCTACCCTGCGCGGCACCATCCTCCGCGCAAGGTCGCTGGATGTATGGCGCTATGCAGAAATGGCAGGGATTACCGTTCTGCAAAGAACGACGAGAAGTTAGGGGGCTAAACTCAAGGGTTTCAAAAGATAAGGGTCAAAAAGTAAATTAAGAGGATCAATTTGTAAAGTCGGTCAAGATGGTCTTTTCTTAGGCCCAAATTTTTATACCAGACTAATTTGAACCTAAGGATTTTAATGGTGAAATTTGATTTTAGGTTGGACCATGTTTGACTGGTCAATTTACGCAAAAACCCAAATTAAGTCATTAATTGGGCATGGTTCTCATTTTAGGTCAAAATAGGTTTCAAAGGTCAAATTGAAGGTTCTAAACCTTAGGGAATATTTTTCTATGAATTTGAGGGGTTATTTGATTTTTATCCTTCCTCGAACCTCATGAATTAAAGAGGATTTATTTTAGGGTTACAGAATGTCATTTAATTCCTAGAAGTTGCTATAACCCTTTTAAGATCAGATCATCCCACTTCCCTCATTGTTAAGCTTGTTTGACCTGTGTTTTGACCCTTAATTATCCCGTATGCGTACTGCATTGGTGAAATTACTGTTTTACCCCTTATGATTTGTTTTATTCTTTAACTCAGAATTCTCTGAGTTAAGCCTCTCTTTGGGTTTTGTAGGAGCTTTTTCACACATATTTGGATTAGATTGTGCTAGTTAGGGTTTATGATGAGGTTCTCATCAGCAGCCTTTATGGATTTGATGAACTGTGTTTTCAGACCATACTTAGACCAATTCATGGTGGTGTTCATCGACAACGTACTCGTTTACTCACAGGATTAGGCGTTGTATGGGCAGCATTTACTCATGGTCCTGGACATCCTGAGGCAATGCAGGCTGCACGCCAAATATAGCAAGTGCGTGTTTTGGTTGGGGCAGGTGACTTTCTTGGGCCACATGATTTCAGGAGATGGATTGGTTGTGGATCCAGCTAAGGTAGAGGCCATACTCAGGTGGGAGAGGTCACGCACGGTGATCGAGATACGCAACTTTTGGGACTGGCAGCAGTTGTCTTCGTGCTGAAGACATGGAGGCACTACCTTTATGGTGAGACTTTTGAGATCATCACAAATCGTAGGAGCCTTAGGTACTTGTTTGACCAGAAGGAGCTTAACATGGGACAAAGACGTTGGTTAGAGTTCCTGAAGGACTATGACTGCAGCATCTCCTACCACCCAGGGAAGGCCAATGTGGTGGCTGACGCCTTGAGCTAGAAGACGCTCGCCCACTTGGCTAGTTTATAGGCACAGAGTTGGAGACTCATGGAAGAGTTGGGCAGTTGGTGACCCCAGGAGTTACAGGGGTACTGGGTGATGGTGACGCAACATACGCGGTCAGAGTTGATAGACCGCATCATTGCAGGGTGGATGACAGATCCGTACTTACAGACGCTGCGAGACATGACGTTGACAAGGGACCCAGGAGACTTTTCCGTTACAGACGAGATATTGCGCATGAGGAGACGCTTATGCGTTCCTAGGGACAAGGAGTTGTTGAGAGAGCTCTTGGGTGAGGTGCACGGGTCCAGGTTCACCATACATTCCGGGAACACATAGATGTATCATTATCTAAGACGCGACTTTTGGTAGAGAAGGATGAAGTGGGATGTTGGTGAGTTTGTGTAGCAGTGTTTGGTACTCCAGCAGGTGGAGGTCGAGCATTAGAGGTCTGTGGGACCATTACAGCCACTTCCTGTGCCAGAGTGGAAGTGGGAGAGCATCACCATGGACTTGGTGGTGGGTCTACCAATTACCCAGCGGGGACTCAAAGCAATCTGGGTGATAGTAGACAGGATGGCGAAGACGGCATGTTTTCTGCAGATTCGAGTCACCTTGGGACCAGCGCAGTTAGCAGAGAGATACATCCGAGGTGTGGTGCACCCGCACAGAGTTCCATGTGAGACCGTATCCGACCGGGATGCCCATTTTACTGTCCAGTTCTGGGTTGAGTTTCAGTAGGCTTTAGGGACACGTTAAAGGTTCAGTACCGCTTACCACCCCCAGATGGACGAACAGTTAGAGCGCACCATAAAGACACTTGAGGACCTTTTGTGCGTCTATGTACTAGGCTGGAGGGGCTCCTGGGAGGAGCATTTTCCTTGGCAGAGTTTACATACAATAGTAGTTACCACTTGATGCATCGACGTGGCACCTTATGAGGCTCTGTACGGATGGAGGTGTACTGCACCCTTGAGTTGGGTCGAGGTGGGGACCAAATGGGAGGTTGGCCCCAGGCTGATCCGGCAGAGACATGAGGTGATAGAGCAGATTCACAGACATCTCCGCATTGTCAGGAGCAGGCAGAACAGTTACGCTGACCGAAAATGCATAGAGGTGCAGTTCGAGGATGGGGATCACGTCTTTCTCCGTGTTTCACCCATGAAGGGCTTGCAGCGTTTTGGGGTGAATGAGAAGCTTGCGTCGAGGTTTCTGTGACCCTTTGAGGTCCTGGAGCGGGTAGGACTCGTTGCTTACCGACTTGCCCTTCCTCCCCAACTTTCTGGAGTGCACAATGTGTTCCACGTGTCCAACTTTACGAAATACATCACTGATCCTAGTCACGTTCTGAGCCACGAGAGCGTCAAGGTGGGTGACGACCTGACCTACCCCGAGAGACCAGTGTAGATACTAGGCAGAGTCGTTCGGAGTCTGAGACGGAAGCGGGTACCACTAGTAAAGGTCCTACGGAGACGTTAGCGGTACGAGGAGGCGACTTGGGAGCTTGAGGCGGCGATGCGAGTGCGGTACCCGAAGCTTTTTGTGGGTACGTCTTTTTGGACCTACTTCGGTCCTCTTTAAGTTTGTTATGCATTTTATGTTCCTTTTCCCGCACCCTAGCTAGTTTAGGTTTCGAGGACGAAACTTCCTTTAAGTTTGTTATGATGTAATGACTCGTTACCTTTTAGCCTATTAAGAGGTCTGAAGTTTCAGTTAGATGTCTGTCTAGACATCTAGACACGTTCCCGGACGTCTGAAAGTAGAAATTTTCGTACTACGCTCTGCGCTCTGCGCGTGAGCGGCATGTAGAGGCCCTCGCTTCTTTCTCCCCGCAACCTCACCCAAACCCTAAACCCTATCCTATATATATATATACCCCCCCTCCTTTCTCCTCTCCACTCACACCACAGCCACCACCACCTCCACTTTCTTGTACGGCTATGGTGAGACTAGACGGGAGCAGTGAGAGGGGTCGAGCGAGGGAGAACGAGAGAGAGGAAGGAAGCGAGCGTGGAAGGTCAGAGGAGCTTCGGGAGCTCAGTGGAATTCACACGGTCGGCGGCGGGTGCGTGCGCGCATGGAGGACGTCAGTGGAGAACTATCCAAGCTCCTGCAGCGGCTAGAGCTGCCGCCGCGGGTGGAGGGGTGAGCGGTGCGAGCTACAAGCAGGTTCTGATACTGGAAGTTTTCCAGTATCAGACGTCTGGTGAGGCACCTGGACGTCTGGAACTATGGCTGGACGTCTGAAAACATGAGTTGCCCGAGGTATGCACGTTCCTACGCTGATGTCCGCCATGCAGAGTATCTCAATGCAGGAGCTATGGAACTAATTTGGTTCCTGCGTCATTTGTATGCAGGGCAGACTTTGGGAAGGCACGCAGTGCACTTTCCCAAGCACTTTTGGACGTTTGATCACATCACCAGATGTCCTAGGGTGCTTTCAGATGATCAAAGACCTTGTCCGATGTCTGGAACTGCTCCCAGACAGCCGCAGAGGGAGTCTAGATGTCTGAATCAGCTACAGAGAACATAAGGTGAGTTTGTCGTCTTTTAAGACGTCTGGGAAGAGTCCCAGACATTAGATTTTGATCAGAAACCACGTTTTTGGCCTGTTTAAGGCCCAAACGGAATCGGATTTCCACAAACGAAGTATCGTTGTTTTCCACTCGAGTCCCACTACATTTTCATGTTGAGTATCCACTGTTTTGACCTCCTCTAATGTAATTGGTCACTGGTACAGGTTACCAGCCAGTGGCATGCTTGGGGCCCACGGAGGCGACGAGATCTGCTGCACAAGCCCCCATTCCTCCCGTTATAGCTTGTAGAGTGGTCTAATTTAGTTATTAATAGTTAAATGAGAATGAACTTGGTTGAAATAGCCGAATGGAACTCTAGGATGTGGAATGAACCCTAGGGTAGAAAATGAATGAACCTGTTGTACTGTATGGTTTATTTGCATGCGTGATTAAGGGAAATTGCTAGAAAATGCCTGTATTATAATTACGAGTTGCCTGTTAGAATATGAGCTGCCTGTATTTAATGAATAAGTACCTGTGAAACCACCAGCTGCATGTATTGAGAAATGAATCATGAAAACACGAGCTGCCTATATATGGATGAGAAATGAATTATGAAAGATGAGATCTGGATCTGGATAAATGAGGTGAGCATGAGCATGAACCCTACGGGGAATTAGGAGTAGAACTCCTGCGGATAAATGGAATATGGAATGGTAGACGGGAAGTGTGCTGGTCCTTGTGTACGTGGTGTTGAACGTTTACGAACCTATGCTAACGAGATTGGTTTTGGAAAACCTGTCGTTGTAGTTCGAAAGCGAAGAATTCGTGTTCAACAAATAAAATTTATACCGAAATTAAAATTTCAGGTCGAACACAGGGAGGCAGACGTTTGATTTAAAAACTATGCGTTTCTTTTTATTTGTTACAGAATAATTCAATTTAGAACTATCTAATTATTTACAATAAATAGAAGAGAGAGAGAGAGTAAGAGAGAAAGAGAATATTACATAGAGAAATCAAAATGAGATGTAAATAAACAAGAAATTTTTGCATTGAAGAGATTGTTCATTACAACTAGAAAGCATAAAACAATTACTCTAGAAAGCGATAAATTTACTCTAGAAAGCATTAAAAGAATGGAGGGAGAAATGTCCTCTTCGACGGTTGCTTAGAGGTCGAGTAGATTAATCTAGAAAGCAGTAAATCTATACTAGAAAGCGGTAAAAAGAATAGGGAGAGAGAAATCCTCCTCGACGGTTGCCTGGAGGACGAGCCGGACGGGACGACTCCTGGACGAAGGAGAACGAAGCGGGACGAAGGAGGACGAAGTAGAAGAACGGGAACAAAGCAGCACGCCGTTGTCGTCGTGGGATCCACTTCCGAAGGGGAACGAAAATTGGACTTTATCTCGCGAGAAGCATCCCGGGTGTGGGACAAGCTTCTCTTGAGCTTTGGAGGGGTAGAGAGGAGAAAGAAGGGATGGGAATTTCGTATGGAGGGGGTCTCCTTTTATAGTTGTAAGGAGTGGGGGCAAAATGGACATTACATCTTCAAAATAATAAATAAGGGGTCTTTAGTGACGGATAAATCCGTCACTAAAGCCCCGATGTGGCCGTCTCCGCCACGCCCACGCGCGCCTCCTCGGCTGCCCACTCCTCAACGCTCGCGCACATCCTGCGCTTTTCAGCCGTCCGATCGCGAGATCAGACGGCTTAAATCGCGTCCGTGCCCGCTGCAACCCGCCCGCTTGCGCGTGCGATCGCGCGTTACGCGGGGCGTCCAATCGTGCGTTACGCGGGGCGTCCAATCGCGCGTCGGCGCTATCGGGCTCCCGCGACCGCACGATCTCTATCCGATGCTCCACGCGCCTCAATTACCCGCGCCTTCAATCCCCTCACCGCGGCTCGAACCCGCGCCCTGCGCTCGCGTAAGTGCGCTTGACCGCTGCGCTGCGGGGCGCGGATGGTCGAGCACACGTTTTAAGCACCGGGCGGCCACAACCGTTGGATCTGCATCTGACGGCGGAGAGCGATCGGGTGGGGGCCTTCACAAAATGCCAGCGGCCGTTTGGGCGGCTGAGATGGCGCCACGTGACGCCATCTTGGCTGTCCATCTTCTGGAAGTTGTAGATGGTTCCACGGATGTCGGATTGACTCGATTTTTGTGTCGTTGGGCTGCGATCGTCGATCCGAATTCATCCGTGCGGTATGATTTGTCATCTGAAGTGCGGATTTACACCATCCTGGCTCTTGATCTTCTAGGGTTCCCCGGTCTCTATCTGATGCTACGGATGCCTGATTAGGGCGATCTTGGAGTCGTTGAACTCCAATCGTCGCCCTGATCATATCCATATGGTTGGATATTTGATCTGAGGCCCCAATAAAATGTTTGCCCTGTCCAAGCACATAAAAGGAGACAATTAACCTCCATTTTATTCAAACTACTCTAAATGCAAGATGATGCATGTTATGCAATATTTATAGCATGCAATGCAATCCTATACTTAAGAACATGCATAAATAGACATTTTAAGTAGTGTAAATGTTTTTACATCACGTGGTACCAAGGAGAGCAACTGTCCGCTTTTAGTATAGAGCGGAGCTAGCCTCCCTTGTGTTGTGACTCGGGTTAGGATTGGCCACTCTACACCGACTCCTATCGGCCCTCGCGTACATAGTACCGAGGTGAGCTACTAGTGTAGGGAGGGAGCTAGCCACCCCACGGGGCTCGGGGTTAGGCTAGCGAACCTACACAAACTTTTTTTGGCCCTCCGGGCAAACCGGGGTAGTACGACGAGGGTGCGCGGACTGTGGAGGGGCGAGACCCCTATTCTGAGAGGGTAAGGCCCTATACCGTTCCATGTTGTACTTTGGTGCACCCGCTAGCGAAAATGACTGACTGCGTGTCAGTGCAAGGTAGCTACTCGTGCGCTTATCACGCGTGCTGTAGTCACCGCTACGTCTCGATAGTGACCCTGGGGTGGTTGACTTGGTGTAGGACTACCACGGGGGACTCTCCCGTCCAGGAGAGCACCACGTGTACCTTCTACTCTACGGAAAAGACTGCAATCAAGATCGTTCTCACGAGGAATATGCAAGATCAGGAAATACCTGAATACTTAAGAAATAGAAACACATAAAAGAGATACATAGACATGAGAAATAAACTTGTTGTTGCTTTTTCTGTAATAGCACTTAAATAACGTAAACACCACTCTACTCAGCGTTCGCTGACTTTGTCTTTTTCGTAACCCTGTTCAAGACCAGGAGTTGAGCAACCCGAGTTTTTGACTGCAGAGGGTGCTGGGTGCAGCCGAGCCCAGCCGTAGTTGTTCTTTCAGTACTTCCTGTTTTCCTTACTGTTGTAGTAAGTAGTGGACACTTAATTTACTATTTCCGCTACTTCTGTTTCCTTTCCGTTTCTAGTTGTGGTTGTTGTTATGGCATGTACCGAGACAGTTGTTTTGCTTTCTTTACTGCTTTGTACTTTTGTTTTGCTCAATTATGTTGCATGTGTGAATGTGGTTTATTTTCCTGCTTTTGGTTATTTCTTGATGGACGACTAGGTCTTGGGATTAGTCGAGGCGAGTCGGTCTCGGGTCCTGTGAGGATCCGGATATTGGGTCGTAACATAAACGAACTAGGGTGGCCCTAGTAGAGGTCTGATCCCACACATAAGGGTGCTACGTATATCTCGAAAAAGTCACCCACCAGCCTTGAAACCTAATTTTTGAACTAAGTAAGGCTTAATGTGGGGTTAAGGGAAGAAAAGAAAGGAAGAGAGTGAATGCAAATGTGGCTAAGTATAAAGCCGTAGTAAGAAATGCCTAAGTGTTGAGACTACGTGTAAATATGTATAGTGTGTATACATATATATATATGTATATTGTAAATAATAAGTATATGTATATTAAGTATACGTAGTATAGATGTTGTTTGAGCAATATATGTATATAAATAACCTTATAGGTTTATCAACGAAATTATTCGTCACTGTAGATAGAATAAGTGTCACTATAAATGTCACTATAGACCCTAGTGTTTACCTTAGATTCTATACATAGTTTTTCTGGGGTTTAGCAACGTTTTTATCTGTCATTGTACATATTATATATGTTACTGTATATGTTAATATACTAAGTTAAGTTAGTATAGTATATAGTATTAATTATTATTGTATATATATATATATATAAGTATTAGAATTATAAGTTATAAATGGATAGTATATAATATTTAAGTATAGTGTTTGATGCTTGTTTGTGATTAGGTGTTTGCAAGCATTTTAGTTAATTCTTTTGTACATAATTAAACTATTATTTCATTAATTGATTATTCATTAATTTATTTATTTATGTTTGTATATAAAATTGATCTTTTTAAAATTAAAGAATAATGTTGGACTTAGAGAGTGGTGTATATCAATAACTGCCTCCCAGTGAATGACCTCGAATAAACCAGTAAAAATTATGTAATTTAATAAAATTGATGTGATAACAGTTTGTATTTGCGACATATACTACAACAACGATGATTTTTTTATACGAACTGTGGTAGATCGCATCATATTTTCGGTGCCGTTGTCGGGGATAAAAATCCGACAACAGTGTTTTATTGTGAAGTGATTGATTAACATGTCACAGAAAGTCGATTTCACCCTTGTTGCCTAAGGTCTGGAAATGAGCACATGCCCTACGGTAATTATGTGCGTCTTTAAATATAGTCGGCCGGTAGAAGCCGCTTTGGAGGATTTTTGCTGCGGTTTTATGCCCAGAAAAATGGACACGCAGGCCTGGTGATGACAAAATGAAATAATATCATTGACCTCTATGTCAGGAATACATCGCCGGATGATCTAATCCTCTCTGAAGCGAAAAAGATATGGATCTTCCTAGAAGTAATACTTGGCATCTGAAACCAATTTGTCCTTTTTGGCTTTAGGCCAATTAGATAGAATCTGGTTCGATGCCAAGTGGTTAACAATGTCTGCATATTAGGAAAGCTGAGCATCTATGCCCATAAGATGATCATCTGGGAAATGCTCAGTAATAGTCCCTAAAGGGTCAATGATAGACAAGGGAAGGTAGGATAGATGATCTGCAACCACGTTCTGTTTACCCGCTTTGTCGTGAATCTCTAAATCAAATTCTTATATAATTAAGATTCAACGAATCAGACGATGCTTCGCGTCCCTCTTGGCGAGTAAGTGTCGTATTGCAGTGTAGTCCAAGTATATGATTATGCAGGACCCGAGAAGGTACAACCGAAATTTTTCCAGGACGAAGACAACAGTTAGAAGTTCCTTCTTAGTGATCATGTAATGACGTTGGACTTCGTCCGACGTTTTATTCCCATAATAGATCACTATGGGTTTCCCGTCTACTTTCTGACTAAGGACTGCCCTAATAGCATAATCTGAAGCATCGCACATGGTCTCAAAAGGTAGAGACCAATCAGGCGGTTGCAATACCAATGCCTTGGTGACTTGGTCCTTAAGGATTTTGAAAGCTTCGGCACACTAGTCCGAGATCGAAGGGAATAGCCTTCAATAATAAGTGAGTCAGGGGTATGGCGATTTTCGAGAAATCAGAGATAAAAGATCGATAGAATTTGACATGCCCCAGGAAGGACCTAATTTCATTGACCGAGGGGGGAGGAGGGAGCTTAGATATCAAATTGATCTTTGCTTGGTCAACCCGGATACCTTGTTCAGACACAAGGTTTCCAAGAATGATGCCCTGGAGAACCATAAAATAGCTTTTTTCCCAGCTAAGGACCAGATTTACGTCGATGCATCGTTGGAGGATCTTAGTCAAGTGGCCTAGACACTCATCAAAAGTTTTTCCGAAGATAGAGAAATCATCGACGAAGACTTCTAAAATTCACCTAAACGGGGGAGGCATTGAATGTGTGGTTGAATTGGGGTTCTAAGGGTCCTACTCCTATCTAGAGAAGGGGGAGAGAGAGAGAGAGAGAGAGAGAGAGAGAGAGAGAGAGAGAGAGAGAGAGAGAGAGAGAGAGATTGGCCTAGTCTAAGGTACAAAAGGGAGGAAGTTGGCGCCAGCTATGATTGTCCGGCACCAAAGATGGTGAATTCTCCGGTGGGAGAGACGATAAGGAAGAAGAGGTCGAGGCAGCTCCTGCTTTGACCAGTGAGGAGCGGAAGAAGCTGAGGAAGAAGTTTCCTTTGCCTATCGTACATGGGAAAGAGCGACGACGGAGATTTGGAGACGCTCGCCGAAGTCACGGCGGAGGCAGCTGGAGGGAGAGAAGGATGAAGATTTTTGGCCTAGACAGGATTAAGGAGAACGGTGGAACCTAGAGGAGCTTATATAGAGCTCGAATGTGCTCTAAATGAAGAATTCGTGTGATTTTCTTAGGATTCAGATGGAGCAAGAACTTAGAAATTCCAAGTTTCACTGGTGATGTTTGGGGCTGTATTAGGACTTGGGATCTAGTGCAAACGATTTGGTGTAGTGTGAACACCAATCTCACCAAATTTGGTGAGATTTGGTGGAGATTTGATGATGGTTTTACCAAGTCAAAGGTGGCTGTGTAGGATTTGACACAACAATGATGGCAGGGACCTAGTTGTGAAGGAAATGAGAAAGTTGGGGGCCCATTTTCAATAACATCGAAAGTTAGGAATTTAAGTGAGAGAAATAAAGATCTTAGGGACTAAATTGCAAACTAGGTCAAGATGAACTCGGATTGGGCCCAAATTTTGCTACTAACCTAATTTAGACGTAAGGAATTTAATGGTGATATTGGATTTCAGTTTTGACCATGTTTGATTGAAGAATTTGCACAAAAGCCTAAATTAGGGTAAATTCTCGTCTAAGACTCTATTCTAGGTCAAAATGGGTTCAAATGGTCAAATAAAGGGTACCAAAACTCTTAATATAATTTTATATGAATTTTAGGAGATTTATATGGATTTTTTCCTGATTAGAACCTCTTCAATTTAAGTGAATATGAAATTAGGGTTTTGTGTACTATTTTGGTTCTCGAAATGCGTGAATTCTGTTTCTGTCTGTGTTGACCCACTTTTTTGATTTTAATTCTCATTTGACCTGCAATTAACCCTTTGGGCAACCCCATGGTTACTTTGCATTCATGATGTGATGTTAAAATTGCAGATTTAACCTTAATTTGTTCTTCTCTCCTCAAAATAGATTTTTGTGGAATTTTTGTCCTCAGGAGATCATGCAGGAGCATTTATCACTTGATTTCAAATAATTTAAGCTAGTTATGATAGATGATGGAGTTACCATCAATAAGTACCAGCAATTTGCTTTGCGACATTACCTGCCGCTTCAACAGTTGGTGCCTATCATGTCATCCATCCCTTTTTCAAAATGGGGAACGGACTTCATTTACCATTTTCTAACGACACTAGCTCAGAAGCGTTTCATGTTGGTGGCCATAGATTACTTCTCCAATTGGCTAGTCGCTGAAGCCATGGCTAGCCCAACAGCTGACAAGGTCGTATCCTTTGTGAGAGAGAACATTATAGCCTGGTACGAAATACCCCACACTATTGTCATTGACAACGACACCCAGTTTGCTTGCAAAAATTTTGAAGAATTTTGTGTAAGGTGGGACATTCGCCTATGCTTTACGTCCGTAGTGCACCACTAGGAAAACAGACAGGCGGAAGTAACTAATTGTACTATCATTGCAGCATTGAAACGACGGCTAGATTCCTCAAAGGGCAGATGGGTAGAAGAATTGCTGGACATATTATGGGGCTACAGGACTTGCCAAAGGATTTCCACAAGCCATACACCTTTCAGTTTGGTGTACGGCATAGAAGCCCAACTGCCTATAGAGACAATCCTTCCTACATATCGCTCACAGCTATATGACCCCAACACAAACGACGATCAAATCCTCCTACCACTAGACATGGTAGAAGAGATGAGAGAAAAGCTGTCAGAGTTGGCGCTACGATACAAGGAGGTAACTACAGGGGGGTGAGATATGCGTGACGTATAAAATGCGGAATAAAAAGATAACAATCTCATAACATAAGCAACTCAAAATGTACACAAGTATTTTTAGGTGAAAACCCAAACCAGGTGAAAACCATCACCTAACCCTCTAAAGTTAGGAGTTCCCAATAGATCTAGTCAATTAAATCCACTATACGAACTACTTACACGAGGGTAGTTCAACCTCAATTACAACCACGTTACAAGTACGAGGGTAGCGTTCCTCAACCTCTCATCTTCACAAGAAGGATTTTGTCCCTCGATGGAGACGAGAATTCGCAAAGCGAATACTCAAACCAAAGAACAATAAAAGTACAACAATCCTATAGAGCCACAAATATTAAAATCTAGCTTCTATAGGAGTTAGGAAACTTCCATTTGGTGGAAGTGCGTCAATGTGACGACGTAGGTGCGTGAACCACGCGGCGGCACTTCGTTGCTCTCGTAATCGCAGAGAGAGAGCAGGTGCGCAACTGGATTGAAGCTCTCTAGATTTAGAATGGAGAAATGGAGAGAAAGATCTTCTTCTATTTGACTTGGACACAAAAGATGTGGAAATGCTATTCAATGTGTGTTTTTACAAGGCAAGGGTCCTCCTCTATTTATAGAGGGCCTAGGAGGCTTTGGAAGCCCTTAGAAAGCTTCCATAGCCGGTGGGGTTAAACCCAAGGCAAAATAGGCAGTAATCAAAATCAATTATGATTCTGACAGGGTCATCAGACATCTGGTCCGGGTATCAGATGTCAGGAAAACCTGTTTAAGAAGTATGGGAACTAAGTAAGACGTCTGATTCTAGACGGATTTCTTTCCTGACATGGTTCAGACTTAAATAGGGTTCTCGTGTATAGCCATCAGACGACATACAGGACGTCTGGTACTAGGTCTGGATGTCTGAAAACCTATTGTACTGTGGAAATGGATTCCCAAGATAGGTTAATGGCTAGAAAATCTTACACAGGAGATTTTGGGTCAGTCGAGGCAAAACGGTCACATATCAGACGTCTGAGGTCCTCTACATACGTCTGATATAAGCCTAACGGTTAATTCCCTCAATGTTTGTATAGGAAGGCAACGTTCCACTAATTGGATGTCTGGCACAAACATCAAACATCTTCTAAGACGTCTGGGCTAAGGTCTGGACGTCTGATTTTGTCTGACAGAAGCTACAAATTCTAGCCTAAGTTATTGGACGTTTGAGTCAATAGTCAGACGTCTTAAAAGTCACTATCAGACGTCTGATTTTAAGATTAGACGTCTGATTAGGCTGTCAGAACCCTATTTTGATTTTCTAGGTTCTCTACAGAAAATCTAAATATCCTAGGGTTGTACAAGTGTTCCTAAGACTACTTTAAGGGTTCTCTGAGGCTCTTTAACAAAAGATCTAAACACAGAGAATAAAGAGCAAAAGAAATACAAAAGATACATGAAAAGATAATCTATCCTATTCTTTTCTTCACGCTTTCGCTCCTCGCGAAGCTCCTTCTTTTCCATCAAGCTCCTCCACTTTGCCATGGATGCGAGCTTGAACTCCGTCTAAACACGTCTCCATTTGCAATTAACCTGAAATCTAAGACTTTAAGTGCAAATGTTAAATAACACATGTTTTGTTATCATCAAAATAAATGATCGTGGTACTCTAGCACCAACACAAGGTGTCTACAGTGTTATAAGTTATTTTTGTACTATAGCCTCCTCGGTCATCAGGCGCCGGGTGCCCTTATACATACTGTCTCCTCTCTCGATACTCTTGAGCATGATATGGCATTTGATGATACTATGTACGGTGCATGGGCCGGGGGCCATGAACTATGCGAGGGCCTAATTGGGCCCATTAACAAGCAAAAATCTGGATTAATGTACCTAAGTAACTAAATTAAGGTGGCCCTAGTAGAGGTCTGGTCCTATCCAAAAATGGGTGCTGTGTATCCCTCAAAAAGGTCACCCGCTCACTAAACCGACTTTTTGGGTTGAACCAAATCGGTCTGAGAGAGTGAGCCTTAGGTGTTAAGAAAAAAGAAATGAAGAAAGGAAGAAGGAAATGCCTAAGACTAAGTGTTAAAGAGCCCCTGTGCCTTTGTGTGTCTGTGTATGTGTGTGTTGTGCTTGTGTGCATGTGTACGTGCCTGTGCGTGGTGTGTGTAATTGTGTATAGTATAAGTATATATTGTATATGCATATAAATAATATAATATAATGTAAATAAATAAGTATACATATGTATAGTGTATATATATGTGTGTATGTAGTATAAATAGAGTATGTAAGCTTGGTTGAGCTCTTATGTATGTATAAATAACTAGAGCTTTAGTGACATATTTATCCGTCACTGTAGATAGCTTTATATGTTAATATAGATAGTATTTTACCTTATATTATGTATATAATTTTATTAAGGTTTTAGCAACACTTATATATGTTACTGTATATATTATATATGTTACTAAAGATGTTAGTATATTAATCTAACTTAGCATAGTAAATATTATTAACTATTTTTGCACATATACTTAGGTATTATCTATATTAGTTGTAAATAATTAACATAGAATAGTTATATATAATTTTGATGCTTGTTTGTGTATAAATGTTTTCAAGCATTACAATGTATTTTTATTCATTTTTTGTACATAATTAACCAATTCATGTAATTGTTTAATTCTTTCATTCATTTTTGTAAATGCATTCAACATTTTTGGAATTAAAGAATATTTTTGAATTTAGAAAGTGATGTATATCAATAACTGTCTCCTAGTGAATGATCTGGAATAAACCAGTAAAAATTAAGTAAATAAATAAAATTGATGCACCATCGGTTTGCATTTGTGACATATACTACAACAATGACATTTAAAACATCATTTTTAGTACGAACCGGCGGTCGATAATTACATTTTTGGCGCTGTTGCCGTGGACAAAAACTTGTTAACAACGCTTTCTTGTGATTGGTTGACAATTGTCGCAGAAAGTCGATTAGGATCTCAACATCCTGGTGGATTCAGGCAGATTAGACCTAATTGATCGTATTTGAAGAGACAACGGTTACGTCAGCGTCGACACTAATAGTACGCACTACTTTACCAATCAAATGCTATTAATAGCCAAGTAACGGGAGAAGCGGCGAAGACCGCGACATCCATTACGAGAGGTGGTTTTATATTATAAATACCAATATGAGAGAGCTTTGTTTTTTTAGGCAGTCAGAGAGAAAAAAGCCAGAGCAACTGTACCATCTGCGAAAAGCATAATGAAATATTTGGAGCACCACTCTCCTCCCAAACGTACACTCCTTTGAATGCAACTGGATCATCAATTTTCTATGTGATTACTCTATTAGTTCCTTGAGTCGAGTTTCTTGCTAACTTAGGACCTTGATCACACACATACCATATTAAGGTGGCAAGAACATTCCAGTACGATGGATGTACATCCTTAAATTGTTGGGTGTTCCATTCTGAAGAGAAAATGGAAGGCAGCATAGCATTTGGAGAGATTTTGTTCCATACCTCATTTCGAAAAGTGATGGTGAAATTATTAGGCAGCAGAGATGGTCGGTTGATTTAGCATCATTAGAGCAAAGAAGGCAAGTTGTATCTACGGAGATGCCCCAAGCTTCCAGCCTTGTTAAGGTGAGGAGTCGGTCCTTAAGGCATAACCATAGGCAGCAGCTCCACTTAGGGGGGTAGAGACTGCCCAAACATATTTCCACAAGGGAATAATGTCTCTTTTTTCACTCAAGGCATTCCAAGACGGATCACGAGGTGGGGTTTCCAATCATAGAAAGAGGCCATAACCAATCACCGTTCATGTGAAATATATCCATCATCCAAGGCCGAGCAACAAGAAGAGCCAACCATATTTTTGATTGGTTGGCTGAAATCAACGAGTGCCTGAAATCACCATGACAAAGCCCAAGACCTCCCTCTTCTGTGGGTTTACAAATATCATTCCAAGAAATAAGATGGAGCTTCCCATCCGAAATAAAGTCAGTGGCCCATCCTCTACGTCAAGTTTAATCACGGTCCATCAGCATAATTAAGATTTGCCAAAGCTAATGACAATTTTAATTTAGGTTACATTTGGAATGGGTTTTTTCTTATCAAGGAAGGGAAAGATCGATAAGGGATGCCCATTAACACAAAGCTCATTTTCTACCGCTGTAGACCAAAAGATTTTCCAAGCCAGAATTCCTATATAGGAAGCAGATTCGAGTCCGAATTTCAAAAATCGAAATTTGGGACCATTGTCACCAAAGCAAGGATGATGAGTCCAGACCACGGAAGCCTTCGCATCAAATAAAATTCTACATGGCCATAAATCACGGTGGAGACCTTAACTATCGATGCCTGTCGCCATTGCAGTAGAATTTTAACGGGCTACTTGAGCCATCTAATGAGCCTCGATTCTCAGGTAAGCCATTTGTACTAAGCTAGACATATGGATGGAGTGAAAATTTATCATTTACACAGATCTCATCCAGAATACAAATGCTCACAGTCGCCATTTCAAAGGAAAAGTGAACAAAAGTATTAGCTTATAAAAGTATAAATGATATTTTATAAGCATACTTAATTTCTAATAGTTTGATACGCAAGCAAAGGAAAATCTGAGATTAAGATACCTGCACAAGAGAAGTTTATCTCCATCTAGTGAGATTAAGATTTAAATAAATTATTTGTGCCATTATAAGTGCTCTCTCAATATTTTTTATAAAATCTGTAAAGTAATTCCGTATAATTTTTCTATTTAGATGGCTATAACGAATATTTACACTTTCATTGAAATTTTACATGGATTTTCCTAGTTGATAAACTTTCAATCTATACCATTGGATTTCTCATCATCTAAGGTTTTAAATGAGTTTGATTCAATTAATTTTCTGTGACTCTCTGCCATCTGGCAGTTCGTGTTATAGGGCGTTGGCAAGCTTGTGAATTAGCCCCAACCCTTCTCACCTTTCTTAAAGTTGGGCCTTTATATCTATGGGCCGTCCTTATCTGGAGGTATATCTCGAAATGGGAAGATGGGATCCCAATAAATCGAGAACTAAGCATTAGTTGTTGTAAATAAAATAAAGTGAAGATATTGAACTCCTAAATATCATCGGTAATATTTAACCTTAGTATCACAGGTAATGTTTAAGTATATAACTAAATATTAAAGATGATGTATAAAAAAACACCGGTAGTATTTAAGTTCTGGAGGTGTGAAAGGGTGCTTGAATTAGGGGTAAATTAACTGCAGTCTAAAAAAAAAAAGGAAAAGAAATGTGTCTACTTTTTTTTCCTGGAAGAATAAGCAATATAATGGCCAAGGCTGCATACTCATTCTCGGCTGAGAATTTTGCACTCCACTCATTATTTCACTTTGTTTCCTGAGTTAAAATCTATAAGCATTTAAACAATTTCAAGTATATGTGAGAGTAAGGTTACACTATATGAGTTTGACGAGTAAGGACAAATAGGCTGACTTGATGTTGAAGGTCCCTTTGCCATGTATGGTCCGCCAATATCTGCTCATCTCTTTCTTGTCTACTTCTTTTGTTGTCTTTGGCTATCATTACGGCTTCAAAATTTTGATAAACTATATCCTCCTCCCATGTAACATATTCCTAATTGAGTACCTTATTGAGTAGAAGATGATCACATGGTCGTGATGATGGATTCCTTCAAAACTAGAATCCAGTCATCTCTCCAGCTGTTCATTGAAGCTTCACCAACTAACCAAAATGACCACTTAAACAACTATATGTAAAGAAGCACATTTTCGAGGGATTTGCCAATTGAGGGAAGAATTTGCTGGTATCTAAGTGGTCTCATTAAGAAGCATTGGGAAAATACTTCTTAATTTAATGTATCCGTCCATAAGATTTCCATCCTATCTTTGTCAAGAATTCTAGGTTGTTTAACAGTCTTCCTGAATTCCAAGTCTCCCAAAATTTATCAGCAAGGGTATTTTAATTAATACTAATAGGCTTCCTTCCATCTTCAAAGCCTCACTAAAAGTTTTTTTGCTAGAGCATGTATTCATGTGCATAGCTTCTTGGGAGACAAATTGTGGCCATCAATTATAGATGGAGAGAGAAAACTTAGGTAGAATTGTTCTTTTGATTTTTGACAGGACCCTTGCTTCCCATCCTGTTAGCATTGTAACACCCTAAAGTTAGTCCCACACAATAAACTTATGAAAGTGAGCCGTGGAATGTAAGGATTTAGAAATATCACTTGACAACTTGGATTTAAGTATTTTCGATGGTCGATGTGGATCCATTCGTCACATATCCAATAAGTTAAGGCACTACTTATATCCAATCGAGACTTGAGGTTCATCCTTGTCCCTTATTTAATTTTGGGAGGCACCACTTGATTATTTTTGTTAACTTGCTTGTTTGATGCACATATTATAGGTTTACCTCTCGTTTATGGAAGAATGTGTAACATGCCTTGAGTTCATAGTTGAAGTTTAGGACAACTTTCCAAACATTTGAGGGCATGTTGAGGGCTTGTTCTCTAGATTTTGCAGGAAGTTGGAATTGCCACTTGCCCTTGATGGAATTTGCCTACAATAGTAGCTACCTTGCAAGCATCAAGACGATGCCATATAAGGCATTGTATAGGAGGCCTAGTTGATCGCTACTATGTTGGAGTGACATTGGTGAGTGACTAATTCTTGGAGAGGAAATTCTGAAGATCCATGACAAGGTAGATATATAATCGTGAAAAACACTAGAAAGTAAGAGTATCGTTGTAGTGGGAAATTATGATCACTTGCAATTTTTTGAACTCCTAATAAGACTCTGAGTCATATCACAAGGAGGCAAAATTGTTCAAATTGCTCCTCCCTATCCTAAACTAACGTATTTTTGTTATTTTTTAATTTTCAGATTTTGTTCATATTTTTAGAGTAGGAAAAGATAACAAATCCTAAAGATAGGGATTAAAATGTAGAATAGGAAGCTAAATAAAATTTATGAATAAATAATATTTCATATTTGTAAAAATTGTAATGAAATTACTGGACATTTCTAATTACTTAATTAAGAATTATATCAAATTTCACCCAATAATAACATCTAGAATGTATGTAGTAAATTTGGAATGAAAATACAGAGACTAAATTATGATAATGAAAGAATTGGCATTTCAAAGAATTTTAATTTTTTTTTATAAAAGTTTGTAAATGAAATTTTGATGGGAATTAACTCTAATATGCATAAATCAATGGTGATTTTTTTGAGATTTTTGTGTGCATGGAAATTACGAAATAAATTCAGGAATTGAAATTCAAATTTGCAAATGTAAATATAATAGGTAATAGAATAAACTAACTAAAGATTTTGAAATAAACATGCAAAAGACTAGGAGATAAAGAGAATAATAGAATAAAATACTTTTATTAATTAACTCATGTACAGGGAAATTGAAATTGCAACTACAAATTGAAAATTAGAAACTAAACAAAATTCTAAAATGCAAATCTAAAAGCAAGACTAGAAAATATAAACGAGAGAGTGTGGCAACGTCATGACGGTGATGGAGAAGATCGAAGACAGGAGATGGAGGCGAAAAAATGACGAAGACTATCGGAGGCCATTGATTGTCGACTTTTGATTCGCGCTAAAAATGGTATTTAATGTGTCGTTGTAGTATATGCCTCACAAATGTAAATCAATGCCGCGTCAATTTTATTTGTTTACAATTTTTACTTGTTTATTTTCAGGTCGTTCACTGGGAGGTAGTTATTGATATACATACTCTCTAATTCCAAAAATGTTCATTTATTCTAAAAATATTGATTTTATTTACAAAATGAATAAATAAACAAATGAAAGAATTGGTTAATTATTTACAAAAGAAATAATTAAAATGCTTGAAACAAATATACAATAAACAAGCATCAAAAACTAGTTAATACTACACTATATTAATTATATACAATTACTATAAGTAATACCTAAGTATATGTACAAAAATAACTACTAGTATCTATTATACTAAATTATATTAACATACTAATGTCTGCAGTAACATATATTATATATACAGTAACATAAATAAACATCGCTAAAGCCTTAGTAAAATATACCCTTAACATAAGTTAAAATAGCTATCAATACTGACATATATAGCTATATACAGTGACACATACATACATTACTAAAATCTTAGTAACATATTTACATAACCTATGGTAAAAATTGCTACTTACACTAACGTATATGCATATATATAATGACACATATATCTGTCACTAAAGCTCTTAATTTTATTTATATACATATAAGAGCTCAAACATACTATACTACTTATACATATATATATATATATAATGTACATTATTTATTGTATACATATACATATTTATAATTATTTATTTACATTATTTATATATATATACTATTATTCTGTTTATTTATACTATATGTATATTATACATATATGTACATATGCATACACGCAAGTAAACAAATGTTCTCAAGGCTCTAACATTTAGCCATTTTTTTCTCGACTTAACTCTTCTCACTTTCTCTTCTTCTCAACACTTAGTCGAATTTAGGGCCACTCTCACATAAACACTATTCATCAACCTAAAAATTAGCTTTTTTAATGGGCGAGCTGACTCATTTCGAGGGATACACATCACCCAAGAGAGTGAGACTAGACCTCTACCACCACTGTGCACAATTTCATGCTCATAAGATCAGATATAATGGTAATGGGTATGGTGTGTATGCGGGCACCCTATGCCATGACCACTGGTGGGGATGGCAGACGGATTCCATTTATACCACACAAAGTGGCTAGTGCTCCACGATGTGGCACTAAAAACAACGCCCAAATTGAGTGCTGCCAATGCTTGGTTGTGTGTTGGAGGCTTGGTTTTGGCCCTTGATTTGAGGGCCATAAATTATTTTAATTTATGATTAAATTATATGAATACAAATCCCTTATATAAGGCTACATAATTATATAATTTATTTACAAAAATAAGTTATTTAAATATATAATAAAATTAGCTAAAGTTGGTTGATTGTATAAGTTAAAGTAGGACTTAATTTGTTAACTAACGTATAAATTAGTGACTTAATTACGAAATTGACTTTGTACAAAGTTAATTTATATAATAAATTATTTATTATACATTTTTATTGTAATTTAGAAGCTTTATTTTAATTTATTTATAATTAAATACATGTCTAAGTTAGTTTTATATATAAATAATTTATAAATACTATAATACAATATAAATATAGTATAAATACGTTCAAAATATTTAATATATCATTATACAAGTATACATTATAAGTTACTTCAGTATTAATTTATTTTATTTTATGTTAATAGTTTACTTAGTTAACTTAAAACTTAATTATTTACTGTAGATATATAATTAAATTAAACTACAGCTATTATAGTACATAATACATATTTAAATATGCATGTACAGTATTAGCTACAATTATGTACATTTAAATAGGTTTATATAATTACTTAGTTTTAGTATACATTTAGTTTTTACAAATTCATATCTAATAATGCAATTATGATATATATATATATATAATAAATCATTCTAAATACTTAATTTAATTTGTAGAATACATATATAATTTATTTATATACATTTTATACATATTATACAATATATATACTTAGCTTAGCTTAAATTATATATACAAGTGTATATATAATATACAATGTATTTTTGGATTTTTTTATTTTTATGATTTTTATATATTAAGGGGAGATAAGTGATGAGAGAGAAAGAGTGAGATGAGAATGAAAGAATTGATTTTGGTGTTTTTCAAGTTTGATTTTTTTATTAAATTCTAAGGTAGACTGAATCATCGGCTGATATGTTTTACCAAGATAGGGGTTCAGAATACCTTAAAAGTTGGTGAGTACCTAAAGAAATACCTGATATTACTCAAGACAAGTTTATTTTATTTTTTTGAAATTTTTTATGATTTTATTCATATACAAAGCAACCCATTTTTAGGCCTTAATGAATGTTGGAGAGTGAAACCTAAGGCCTCAAAGAGAGTTCTAAGGGTTGGAGAAAAGATATAAGAACTCAAGAACATACAACACTTCATATAAAATGTATGCAAACATTTAAAAATGATTTTAAACTCCATTTCATTCAATTTTCACATTGGACAGTTTAGTACATTAGTATAGCTGACAACGCATTTCAAAACTAAGTTACAAGCAATCCTAATTGAATTTCAATCAATTAAAGGTACATGAATGCTTATTCCCATGGGTTCTATCAATGCACACAGAGTCAGCTTCAAAACCTCATCCAAAATCCACTTCAGATCAGCCAAAACAGTGGCTGCTACTGCTCATGACAACAGTTGAAGTGTAATCTACGAGACACGAGAATCGGACTGACTCGACTAATCCCAATACCAAGTCGTCCAACGAGAAAGTAACCAAAAGAGCAGTAAAATAAACCACATTCAACATGTATATAACTAGCAGTAACAAATACAGCAGTAAAGGAAAGAAATACTACAGTATACACCACCACAACAGTAGAAAAATAAACATGTACATAGCATAATGCTTACAATAAAGAGGTACAGGGAGCAACAGAAAACTACTCACTACAGCGGAAAAACAAGTACAGAAGGTACTACAGGTAACACTACTGAGCTCTACTAAGCCTAGCGCCCTCTGCAACCGCTGACTCTGGCTGCTCAACACCTGATCCTAAAAAGGTAACAAGGGTGACACGTCAGCGAAACGCTGAGTAGAGTGGCAACTAAAAGCTAAAAGAAGCAGTAGAGTGGATAGTAGCTGTTATAATTTTAATTTCTTTCTTTATATTTTTCCATTTATTCACTATTAAATTATTTCTCAGATCTTTCTCTTGATCTTGAATGTTCCTCGTGGGAACGATCTTGATTGCAGTCTTTTCCGAAAAGTAGAAGTAACACGTGGTGCTCTCCTGGCCGAGAGAGTCCCCCGTCGTGGTCCTACCCTCAGTCAACCACCCCAAGGTCGCTGACAGACGTAACGGTGACTACGGCACGTACAATAAATGCACGGGTAGCTACCTCGCACTGGCACGCGGTCAGTCGTTTCCGATAACGGGTGCGCCCAAAGCACAGCACGGAACCAATATAGGGCAGAGCCCTCTCAATAACAGGAGTCCAGCCCCTCCACAGTCCGCGCACCCTCGCCTGACTACCCTGGTTTGCCCAGTGGGCCTAACAAGTCGGTGTAGGAGAGTTAGCAGAACCCCGGGGCCCGTGGGGTAGCTAGTGCTCTCCCTACACTAGTAGCTCTCCTCGGTACTGCGTACACGAGGGCCAGCAAGTCGGTGCAAAGTGGCCAAACCCACCTCGGTCTCAATCTGAGGGCGGCAAGCTCCCCTCTACACTAAGAGGTAATATGTGCTTTCTTTGGTACCAAGTACCCAAGAGACAACACACTGTCACATTTTACTTTCTCAGTTCCATTCCATTTATTTCCAAGAGCTCTACTCCTAATTCCCTGTAGGGTTCATGCTCTTTTAACTCAGCCAATTTAGGTTTCACCATTCCAGCTTTATATTCATATAACCCATGTTCTCAACCGTATTTATTTATTCATAACTGGCAACTGTTAACCAATTTACAGGCATTTATCATTTCCTTTCCATTTTTCCAAGACTGTAATGTTTATATATTCAACTAGTTTTCCACTCTTAGGATTCATGCCATACCCTAGGATCTATCATTCAATCTAGTTTTCCAGTCCTAGGATTCATGGGATACCCTAGGATCTATCATTCAATCTAATTTCTCAGTCCTAGGGTTCATGCAATGCCCTAGACTGTTAATTATTTTGTAATTGTACAAATTTTGTTAAATAATTTAAAGGGCCACTCTACCCGCAAAATCGGGAGTACTGGAAGCGTGGTCGGCAATCCTGCGTGCCTCCGCAACCCCTAGAGCCGCAACGGAACGGGGCCCTAACACAAGGATCAACACAAGGAGTTTCTCAGAACAGTAGACAATTACTGTAAATAAGTAGAGGAAATAAATCTGGAACGAACGCAACTTGAAACGCAGAAAACAAACTCCGAACGGACCCTAAACGGGTCAAAAACGACGAATCTTCCTAAAATCAGACATCTGGAACTTTTTCCAGACGTCTTAAAAGGTTGCTCAGGTCGTACCTTAGGTCTGTGCAGTCCTTCAGATGTCCAGAAGCCGACTGGATCGTCTGGTCTTGGTTTCCAGACGTCCGATTGTCACCCCGGACGTTTGGAGGTCCTCCCTGTCATCTGGTACTTCTCCCAAACGTCTGATCCGTGTGGGATGGCAAGCCCTCGCGCCCTCCCGAACAGAACCTGCGCACACACACACCCGTTCTCATCACGAAGAGGCGCAGAAGAACGCGGCGGACGGCTGCATGGCCGTACACGCGTAAAAAGAAGTAGGAAAATATTGTATCTGTCAGACGTCCGGACCTTCCTCCAGACGTCCTATGCGTCGTCTGGACGTAAGTCCAGACGTCTAATTCTGGGAAATTTTCCCAGAACCAGGACCCTGTTCGCTCTCCTGCCGCGACGCACGGCCACGCCGCGCCGCGTCCACCTGCTGCCCGAGCTGCAGCAGCTCCTTCGCGACACCCCACTCCTACTACTCCCCCGCCGGCCGGCTCTAGCTGCCCCGGCAAGCTCGCACCTCGCGGTCGAGCTTTCTTCTTCCTCTCGCAACACTCCTTCCCACACGCCCGCTGCAGCCGCTGCTGCCGCACTCGCTCACTCACTCGCTCGTGCTCTCGCTAAGAGAAGGAGAAGAGGAAGGCGGTGGAGTGAGGGTGAGGGAGAGGGCGATGCTATTTGTAGGTAGCGCGGGGAGAGAGAGAGAAGAGGGACGGCGTTGTTTGCAAGAAGGGAGAGAAAGAGTAGAACGAAGGCGGCGGGTTCAGTCTACGCGCGCACGCGCGCAGACGCGAACCCGTACGTCGAAAAAATTTAATACCAGACGTCTAGGAAGGGTTCCAGACGTCTGGCCAGACGTCTGGGCCACTTCCCAGACATCTTAACTGTGTCTGATGCCCATGTCCGTAACATGAAGTGTTGCTACTGTAATATATTAGCAGCTTAAATGCTGCTACATTAAATCCAGATGATGTCTTCAACAATTAGACTTCTTAAAAGCATGCTGCACCTACTGCTGCAGCCCTTGATGTTGTTGTTCTTGCTGTTCCAAGCAGGCAACTTAGAATGTGGGGATCCCAGATCAAAACAGCAGCTGTTAGATGCTACTGAAATTATCAAATCAGTAAATAAAATCCATGGGAATCCACTTGAAAACATTCCCAAATCTCTACTGAAATCTTTCACATGTCAATCTCTCTTTTAATAACCTATTAACACTGATTTTGGATTTGAAAACCATGTCGCCCAAGTGGGCTATTGATCTTGAATCGCTAAGGTGATATAATCCCTTATACTTCCTGCACACCATTAATTGACATTTAGGAAGGTTGGGCGATTCTTAAAAAGCAATTGAATCATTGCTAGAGCCTCAAATCAGTGCAACTGATTCTCGTTGGCTCTAGCTATCATTAAAGAGCAAAACCTCAGAATCTGGGATATAAATTGGGCATAAACACTATTCTGACTAAAAATCCCATTAAATCAACTCATGCCCACTGTAATTACTCCAATCAAGTAAATACAAACTTAATAAGATCAATTAAAACTGATAGAATTCAAAGTTCTCATTAAATTCACAAATCATCCCATGAAATCAAATCAGATTCAAACGATCAAATTAAGTCTAATTGAGCTCAAGGGAGGGTGATTGTGGTCTAATGACATGAATGAGATCACCCTCATGTGGGATTTGAGCTCACTATGAATCTAGAAGCTACGGAGCTTTAGATCCATAGTGGCTTTGATGAATGGATTGGACTGTGGATTAAAATATGAGGAAAATAGAGAAAATGGAATCGTGAGGTGATGAGAGAGATCAGTGGATTGGTATGACAGTGAAAAGCCACCTCTCTGATTTGAATTGATTAAAGAGGGCGAAGACGATCTAAGCGAATTCTACTCCTAGCTAACCTAACAATTCAATAGTGAGTTCTCTAACTAATTCTACTCCTAGAAAGCAGTAAATCTAATCTATAAAAGCGATAAATCTATCTACTCAGAAGAATGAGGTCCCTAGATCCACAGCGAGTTACTGTGGCGACGAATGGGGATGCGGGAATCTCTAGCGAAGAATGAGATCTCTGTAAATTCCTACAGGAGGGGTTGAGATATGTGTAATACAAAAAATAAAGTGGAAATTATAATATCAATCACGCAAATTGCAATCACACATGTATGTAAGGATTTTTAGGTGAAAATCCAAATCTAGGTAAAAATCATCACTTAAGTCTCTTGAGTTAGGATTTCCCGATCGACCGAGTCAATCAAATCCACTAACCAAGTTACTTAAAATGAGGGTGACTCAACCTCAATACAATCATGCTACTAAGTTTGAGGGTAGCGTTCCTCAAAACCCTTCCTCTTCACGAGGAGTATTTAGTCTCTCAAAGGAGACGGGAATTCGCAAAGTGAATATCTAACCAAAGATAATAAACTGCAATAATCGTATAGAGCCACAAAGTAAATAATTGAATCTAGCTATTACAAGTAAAGGATCTTCCCTTTGGTGGAAGTGTGTTGACTTGGCAACATGCGTGCGTGATCCATGCGATGACACAACGACACTCATATGCAACAGCGGGAAAGCGGGTGCATGGTTGGGATGGCGCTCTCAAGATGTAGACTAAGGCTTGTGAGAGCTAGTACTTCTTCTACGTCTCTTGGACACAAAAGATGTGAAAATGCTAATGCTTGGTGTGTATTTGCAAGGCAAGGGTGCACTTCTATTTATAGAAGAACTAGGAAGGTTTAGGAAGGCTGTGGAAGCCTTAGGTAGCCGTTAAGAATTATCCTAAGGGAAATCAGGCCGCAATCAGAATCGTTAATGATTCTGACAGGGTCATCAAACGTCTGGGAAATGTATCAGACGACTGGAAATTACATTAGACGCCTAATCCTAGATGGGTTTCCTTACTGACTTCAATTAGACCTAAATAAGGTTCTGGTGTAAGTTGGTCAGACGATAGGTTGGACATGTGGCATTAGGTTTGGACGTCTGGAAACCTAATTAACTACGGGAATGGATTTCCCAAGGCACAAATGGCTATTAGATATGTGCAAAGGGATTTTGACTCAATCAAGACTAACGTTTATATATCAGACGTCTGAGGTCCTCTATGGATGTCTGATAAAAGATCAAGAGTCGTTCTTCAACAATCAAATGTCTAAGCCAACGTTCCATTAATTGGACGTCTAGCAAAGTCATCAAATGTCTTCTAAGACGTTTGGACTAAGGGATGGACGTTTGAAAATGGTAGACAAAAGGTGGTTCTCCAGCCTAAGTGTTTGGATGTCTGATACAACATTCAGATGTCTTAAAGTCCAAGATCAGACGTCTGATTTTCGGACTGAACTTCTGATCAAATTGTCTGAAGCCTATCTTGGATTTCTAGGTTCTCTATGAAAACCCTAAGTATCCTAAGGTTGTTTAAGTGTTCCTAGGGCTACAGTTTCGTTACTTTAAGGCTCTTTGACATATGATGTAAGAAATAAAAGACAAAGAATAACAGAAACAGATTACATGAATAGAATAATCTTCTATCATATTCTTCATCTCCTTTCTTCAAGTTCTTGCTCCGAGCGACGGCTCCTTTTCTTTCGTCAAGCTCCTCCAATCCGCCATGGATGCAAGCTTGAGCTCCATCTTTCACACTTGTAACCATTTGCATTTTCCTGAAATGTAAAACTCATTGCAAATGTTAAATGACAAGTATTTTATTATCATCAAAATTAACAATCGTGGTGCTCTTGCACCAACAATTCCTGAGTTGCAGCTAGTCACTACAAGAACGAAATTTGAGGAAGAGATGCCGCCCCTGTCACCAGCAGCCGATGAAGGAGGAAGGGGAATTGGAGACGTGGATGATGGGATTGGCTCAGGGTGGAGGGAATCGATTAAGTGTGCACGCGAGCTTAAGGAGGAGCTTAAGTAGCCATTTCAGTGGATCAAAACACCGCAACGGTGAATTTAGGCAATTAGGGCATGGGTAGTGGATGCTTGGCTCAGAGGAGGGTACGAGCGTTCAAATTGAATCTTAGCCACTAGATCAAATCTGAGGAGGATGGTTGTAACGAACGCGTGCCCCAGACGCCTTTTAAGACGTCTGGGATGTGGCCCAGACGTCGGACAAGACGTCTGGGATCACATCCAGACGTCTGACCAGACGTCCGGGATCGTTTCCAGACGTCTGGAGAACAGTTATGTTCGCAAGGGAGATTCGTCTGCGTGCCTGTGCGCGCAGACCTGCGATTCCTCTCTCTCTCTCTCTGCGGCTGCAGGCGCGCTGCGACCACCTTCTCTCTCCTCCTCGCGCGGCCTTAAAAGGGCCACGCCTCCCCTCCCGTCTCCACCGTCTCCTCCGTCTTCTCCTTCCTGAGCGCGAGAGCGAGCGAGCGCGAGGGCGGCAGCGGCAGCCGCAGGGGGGCGGAGGAGGTGCGGCGTGCGAGGGCGGAGCTCTGCCGTGGGGGCGAGCTCGCCGGAGCGGCTTGGCCGGCTGGCGGAGGGCGCAGGGGGCGCGGAGCGACGCGGAGAGGGACCTGCTGCGGGCTGAGCAGCAGACGCGCGAGGTTCGACGCGGGCGGCGTCGCGAGCGGAGGCCGAGCAGGGTCCTGATTCTGGAAAAATTTCCAGAATCAGACGTCTGGATTGATAGCCAGACGACAAGGTCGACGTCTGTAAGATCATACAGACGTTTGAAAGGTGAGTTTCCGCCTTCTTCTTCCTTCTTGTCGACTGACCGTACTGAGGGAGGGGGGGTTGGCTGTGCGCAGGTTCGCTGATTCGCCATCCTTTGCGAATCCGATGTCTGTAAGTTGTACCAGACGGCGGGAGTGACCTCCAGACGTCTTGAGGGACCATCGGACGTCTGGGATCTAGGGCAGACGTCCCCACAGACTTCTGGATGTCTGGGAAACCACGCTGAACAGGTAATTCTCTGATCCACTTTTTAAGACGTCTGGAAGGAGTTCCAGACGTCTGATTTTGCACAGTATCGTCTTTCTCGACCCGTTTAGGGCCCGTTTGGGCTCCGTTTTCCGCGATTCGAGTTGCGTTCGTTTCAGAATTAATTCCTCTACCCGTCTACAGTAGCTATACACTGTTTTGAGACACTCCTTGTGTTTGATCCTTGTGATAGGACCTCGTTCGGTTGCAGTCTTGAGAGTCGCGGAGGCACGCGGGATTCCCGATCACGCCCCCATTACTTCCGTTGTACCTGGTAGAGTGGCTTAAGTTATTATTAAAATCTGTTAAAGTATGGAACCATAACTAGAACCTAGGACATTGCATGAATCCTAGGAATGAGAAATATATGGAATGATAGCTCCTAGGTGTTGCATGAATCGTAGGGCCGGAAAACTAGATTGTATGATAGATCCTAGGATATGGCATGAATCCTAGGATGGAAAAACTAGTGGAATGTATAATACTGCAGTCTTGGAAAAATGGTAAGGAATATAAAGCTGCCTGTAATTTGAATTAATAGCTGTCTGTTATGAATAAAGAAACATGATTGAGATCATGGATTTTTGAGAACGTGAATCTGGAAAGTGAAACATATGATGTTCTGAGATAAATAGCTGGAACCCTACGGGGAATTAGGAGTGGAACTCCTGGAAAGAAAAAGGAATGGAAACTGAGATGTAGTTTGTACTGTCTCTTGGGTACGCAGTACCAAGGGAAGTACCTGTACCTGTTTAGTGCAGAGTGGGGCCAGCCGCCCCAGGGACCCGGGGTTAGGATTGGCCGCTCTGTACCGACTTGTTGGCCCTCGTGTACGTAGTACCGAGGAGAGCTAGTAGTGTTAGGAGAGTACTAGCTACCCCACGGGCCCCGGGGTTCTGCTAGCCTCCTTCACCGACTTGTTAGGCCCACTAGGGCAAACCAGGGTAGTCAGGCGAGGGTGCGCGGACTGTGGAGGGGCAAGGCCCCGGTTTGGTTACTGTGGAGGGGTTGGACCCCTGTTACTGAGAGGGCTCTGCCCTGGTTCCGTGCTGTGCTTTGGGCGCACCCGTTAACGGAAACTGAAGGTTTTCCTACTAGGAGGGGTGACGTAATAATATGCGGAAATAAAATATAAAGCAATCTCACTAAAATCAATCACAAAATGTACACAGGTATTTTTAGGTGGAAACCCAAACCGGGTGAAAACCACCACCTAACCCTCTCGAGTTAGGATTTTCCGATCAACCAAGTTGATCAAAATCCACTAAACGAATCACTTTAAACGAGGGTGATTCAACCTCAGTACAACCACGCTACAAGTACGAGGGTAGCGTTCCTCAACCCCTTCTTTCCACGAGAAGGATTTTGTCCCACGAAGGAGACGGGAATTCGCAAAGCGAATACCCAACCAAAATACAAAGATAAAATAAAACAACAGTCCTATAGAGCCAACAAAATTAAACCTAGCTTCTATAGGAAATTGGAAACTCCCCTTTGCAAGGAGTGCGTCGACGATGACGCGGTGCGTGTGCCACGCGATGGCGCTACGTCGCTCTCGTTATCAATGCCGGGAGAGCGGGTGCGCAACAGTTGAATGCTCTCAAGATGATGGAGCTTGAGCTTGGAGAGCAAGAGAGTCTTTTCTTTAGACACAAAAGGTTTGAAAGTGTATTGCAAGGTGTGTGTCTTAGTGTGTATATGTGTTTTTCTAAGTGTATTTCTTGTTACAAAGGTTCCTCTCTATTTATAGAGGCCTTAGGAAGGCTTTGGAAGGCTTGGAAAAGCTTCCATAGCCGTTGGGTGCAAAGCCCAAGAGAATAAGGCCGAAATCAGGACAATGATTGCATTTGACAGGGTTATCAAACGTCTAACTCTGGCATCAGACGTCTGGAAGGCCACTTTAAGACGTCTGATTCCAAGGTCAGACGTCTGATTCTATGCGGGTTTCTCCCTGACTTAAATCAGATCTAAACAGGGTTTTTGTGCAAGTCCATCAGACGACATACAGGACGTCTGGCACTATGTCTGGACGTCTGGAAACCTACTTTTACTTTGGGAATTGATTTCCAAACGTTGCAACGGCTAGAAAATCTCTGAGAAGAGATTTTGGGTCAGCCGAGGCAAAATGGTCATTTATCAGACGTCTGGTAAGTCCTATGGACGTCTGATAAGGCTCTAACGGTCATAATCTTGAGTGTTTTCTAAGCCAGCCAACGGTCCACTAACTGGACGTCTGGCAAAGTCATCAGACGTCCCCTAAGACGTCTGGTCTAAGGTCTGGACGTCTGATTTCATCAGACAGAACTAACTATGTCCAGCCTAACAGTTATCAGACGTCTGAAACAACAGTCAGACGTCTTAAAATTCTTTATCAGACGTCTGATTTTGGAATTAGACGTCTGGAAATGCTGTTTGAGCCCTATATTGGTTTTCTAAGTATTCTACAGAAAACCTAAGTATCCTAGGGTTGTGCAGGTGTTCCTAGGACTACTTTTAGGGTACTTTGAGGCTCTTTAACATAATGTTCTAAGGAATCAAAAAGAGCAAGACAATAAATACAAGAGATACATGAAAGGATAAAAAAGAATCTATCCTATTCTTCCTGTCTTCCATCTCCAATCTTTCGCTCCACGCGAACCTCCTGTGTTTTCCGTCAAGCTCCTCCAATCCGTCCTGGATGCGAGCTCGAGTTCCGTCTAAACACGTCCACATTTGCAATTGACCTAAAATCTAGGACTCAAATTGCAAATGTTAAATAACACGTGTTTTGTTATCATCAAAACAAATGATCGTGGTGCTCTAGCACCAACAGAAATGACTGACCGCGTGCCAGTGCGGGCTAGCTACCTGTGCGTTTATCGCGCGTGCCGTAGTCACCGTTACGTCTGTCAGTGACCTTGGGGTGGTTGACTGAGGGTAGGATCACCACGGGGGACTCTCCCGGCCATGAGAGCACCACGTGCTACTTCTACTTTTGGAAAAGACTGCAATCAAGATCGTTCCCACGAGGACATTCGAGATCAAGTAAAGGATCTGAGAAATAAATGAAATAGTGAGAAAAATTGAAAGATGTGAATAAAGGAAGTAATAGAACATAACAGCTACTGTACACTCTACTGTTGCCTTTAGTTAGTTTGCCACTCTACTCAGCGTTTTGCTGACGTGTTACACTCGTTACCTTTTTCAGGACCAGGTGTTGAGCAGCCAGGGTCGGCGGCTGTAGAGGACGCTGGGCCGAGTAGGGTCCAGTAGAGTTACCACAGCCTTTTGTACCTCTTTTGTTTCTGTTCTAGTGAGTAGTTTTGTTTCCGCTGTACCTTCTTTACCTGCAGTTCTTGTTATATGATAAATGCTGTTTTACTGTTGTGGTGGTACCTACTGTAGTAGTTTCTTTCCTTACTGCTGTACTTTCTTACTGTTAGTTATATTCATGCTGAATGTGGTTTATTTTACTATCTTTTGGTTACTTCCTCGTTGGACGACTAGGTCTTGGGATTAGTCGAGTCGGTCCGGTTCTCGTGTCTCGTAGGGACTCGGGAACCGGGTCGTTATAAGGTGGTATCAGAGCAAGGTCGTCCCGAGAAGTGAATCAACTGACTGGAAAATAACCAATTCACATGTTTATAGCTAGAGTAGCCACCACAACATATCTCTTGACATGAGCTCTTAGAAGTTTTGTTAGGTACCGTCTGTTTTGACGTTTCCGTTTTGTTTCATGTCTCCATTGTAGGAGATGCCGCGTCGTGGAGCTAGGAGGGTGGGCCGCAGGCGCGGCCGAGGTCAGGGCCCGGGGGACAGATGTGTCGGGCTTAGAATACATACAACCCCTCCTCTTCTCCTGAGTATACCGTCTCGGGACCTCGTCCAATTGATTCGAGAGGTGGTTTGAGAAGAATTTCAGCTTCCACCCACGTCGCCACCCCCTCCCCCTTCCGAGCGTACGACAGGGGAGTTAGTGGTGGAACGAGATTTCTGCCGCCACACCAGGCGTGTTAGGAGAACTCAACGGAGACACGTGGCGTCCGCAGGAGAGCCGTCACGTTGTGCAGGGCCATCAGTGGCCTTTGGGGGCCCTCGACAGGGGCCATTCGCCAGCACCGGACCCCCGCCTAGCCGACAGCAGGGACTCACTGAGGGCGGGAGTCGGGTTCCCCTCTGCTACCAGTGTGGCCAGCCGGGCCACGTCAGGAGGGACTGCCCATCTAGGGCAGGAGGTCAGCAGATACTCCCCGCGCAGAGCACTGGAGGGCGCGTAGGAGGCCGCGGTTCCCAGGCACGAGGAGGAGGACAGCAGTCGCGAGGAGGGTACCGGCCAGCACCTACCCGTCCGACGCAGAGTGTGGCTGCTTCGTCCGCACCTAGAGCTGAGGGGCGTATCAACACCCTAACACACAGGGACGCCAGAGCATCAGGATCCGTGGTAGCAGGTATGGTTTCAGTTTCTGGCAGACTCGCTTACACGCTTTTCGATTCCGGCGCTACGCACTCGTTTGTCGCAGCCAGTTTCGCGGTTAGTTTGGACCAGGATTATACACTGTTAGAGAATCCGTTCGTAATCAGAGGTCCAAGTGGTCAGCTGTTCGCAGCTGAGGAGGTGTACACGGGTTGCGGGGTCAGCATCGGGGGACATAGCCTGCCAGCTGACCTGATCATGATACAGATGGAGGACTTTGGAGTGATTCTGGGGATGGATTGGCTGTCCGCTTACCATGCCTTGGTAGACTGTTTTGGGAGGAAGATTGTCTTCTCCATTCCGGAGTTGCCTTCTTTCGAGTTTCACGGGCAACCAGTGGACGGAGGTTTCAGGTGCATTTCGGCACTTCGGGCGGCGAGACTTTTGAGCCAGGGGTGTGAGGGCTTCCTAGCTTGTGTGGTGGCAGAGCACAGCCCCGTGGCAGACTTCCAGAGCATCCCGGTGGTCAGAGAGTACCCCGACGTGTTTCTAGACGAGTTACCAGGACTACCGCCCGAGCGTGAGATCGAGTTTGAGATCTCACTAATACCAGGGACCAGCCCCATCTCCACCGCGCCATACAGGATGGCACCGCTTGAGCTGCGAGAGCTCAAGTCTCAGTTGCAGGACCTTTTGGAGAAAGGTTTCGTGAGGCCCAGTGCGTCTCCCTGGGGAGTCCCGGTACTGTTTGTGAAGAAGAAGGATGGGACCCTACGCCTTTGTGTGGACTACCAACAGCTGAATAGGGTCACCATCAAGAACAGATATCCGCTGCAGAGGATTGACGATTTGTTTGACCAGTTGCGGGGTGCCACGGTGTTTTCCAAGATCGACTTGAGGTCTGGATACCACCAGTTGAGGATCAGGGAGACCGACGTCTCCAAGACAGCTTTCCGCACCCGGTACGGACACTACGAGTTTTTGGTCATGCCGTTTGGGCTGACCAATGCCCCCGCTGCTTTCATGGACCTGATGAACCGGGTGTTTAGACCGTACTTGGACCAGTTTGTGGTGGTTTTCATAGATGATGTACTCATCTATTCTAGAGATCGGACGCAGCACGGACAACACTTGCGGATGGTTCTGGACACTCTGAGACGACGCAGGCTGTACGCCAAATACAGCAAGTGCGAGTTCTGGTTGAGGGAGGTGACCTTTTTGGGTCATGTGATCTCTGGAGACGGCCTGGCGGTGGACCCCGCCAAGGTCGAGGCAGTGCTCTGGTGGGAGAGACCGCGTTCAGTCACTGAGATTCGCAGTTTCCTGGGACTGGCAGGTTACTACAGACGGTTCATCAGAGGATTTTCACAGATTGCGCGTCCTATGACACAGTTGACCCGGAAGGATGTGCCTTTCGCTTGGACAGACGCCTGTGAGGCGTGTTTTCTGGAGCTGAAGGAGAGGTTGACCTCGGCTCCCGTGCTCACCATCCCTGACAGTAGTGGCGGGTTCGTTGTGTACACGGACTCTTCCTTGCAGGGGTTAGGAGGTGTGCTCATGCAGAGGGGTCACGTGGTCGCTTACGCTTCGCGGCAACTGAAGCCCCATGAGCATACCTACCCTACCCACGATCTAGAGTTGGCAGCTGTTGTCTTCGCGCTGAAGACATGGAGGCACTACTTGTACGGTGAGACCATCGATATTTTTACAGATCACAAGAGCCTCAGATATCTTTTTGACCAGAAGGAGCTCAACATGAGACAGAGACGTTGGTTGGAGCTCCTGAAAGACTACGACTGCAGCATCTCCTACCACCCGGGAAAGGCCAATGTGGTGGCTGACGCCTTGAGCCGTAAGGCGCCCGCACGCTTGGCCAGTCTACTGTTACAGAGTTGGAGCCTTTTGGAGGAGGTGGGCAGTTGGCGACCTCTAGAGTTACGAGGGTACTGTGGGGCAGTGACGGTGACACGGCAGACCAGGCCAGAGTTGATAGACCGCATCATCACGGGACAGATGGCCGATCCGTACTTGCAGTCTTTGCGCGACAGAGTACTATCAGGGGACCCAGGGGACTTCTCTTCACAGACCAGGTGTTACGCTTGAGGGGACGGTTGTGCGTCCCCAGAGACGAGGAGCTGTTGAGAGAGCTCCTGACTGAGGCACACGGTTCCAGACTCACCATACACCCCGGAAACACGAAAATGTACCATGACTTGAGACGAGAGTTCTGGTGGAGAGGGATGAAGCAGGATGTGGGTGAGTTCGTGCAGCAGTGCTTAGTGTGCCAGCAGGTGAAAGCCGAGCATCAGAGGCCTGCAGAGCCGCTTCAGCCGCTTCCAGTGCCAGAGTGGAAGTGGGAGAGCATCACCATGGACTTGGTGGTGGGCTTACCTGTTACCCAGCGAGGACACGACGCAGTCTGGGTAATAGTGGATAGATTGACGAAGACGGCACGATTCTTGCCGATCCGAGTCACTTTGGGACCAGCACAGTTGGCAGAGAGGTATATCCGTGATGTGGTGCGACTACACGGAATTCCGCGGGAGATCGTATCCGACCAGGATACCCGCTTTACGTCCCAGTTTTGGGCTGAGTTTCAGCAGGCTTTGGGGACGAGGTTGAGGTTTAGCACGGCTTACCACCCCCAGACGGACGGACAGTCGGAACGCACGATACAGACACTTGAGGACCTTTTGCGTGCCTGTGTACTAGACTGGAGGGGCTCTTGGGAGGAGCACCTGCCCCTGGCGGAGTTTGCATACAACAACAGTTATCACTCGAGCATCGGCATGGCTCCCTACGAGGCTCTGTACGGACGGAAATGCACGGCACCCCTGAGTTGGGTTGAGGTGGGGACCAAGTGGGAGGTTGGCCCCAGGTTGATCCGGCAGAGTCAGGAGGTAGTCGAGCAGATCCACAGACGACTCTGCACTGTCAGGAGCAGACAGAAGAGCTACACAGATCGCAGACGCAGAGAGGTGCAATTCGAGGTTGGGGACCACGTCTTCCTTCGTGTTTCTTCCATGAAGGGCTTACAGCGGTTTGGGGTGAGAGGGAAGCTCGCGCCGAGGTTCGTGGGGCCCTTTGAGGTCCTGGAGCGGGTTGGACCCGTTGCTTACAGACTTGCCCTTCCCCCGCAGCTTTCTGGTGTGCACGACGTGTTCCACGTGTCCAACCTCAGGAAGTACGTAGCCGATCCCAGCCACGTACTGAGTCACGAGAGCGTCGAGGTGAGCGACGACCTGACCTACCCCGAGCGGCCAGTGCAGATCCTAGACCGAGCCGTCCGCAGGTTGAGATGAAAGCAAGTACCCCTGGTAAAGGTTTTGTGGAGGAGCCAGCGGTACGAGGAGGCTACCTGGGAGCCTGAGGCGGCAATGCAGGAGCGGTACCCGGAGCTTTTCGCGGGTACGTCTTTTCGGACCGGCTTCGGTCCTCTTTGAGTTTGTTATGGTTAGTTAGACATCTTTTTCCTGCACCCTAGTTGGCGCAAGTTTCGGGGACGAAACTTCCTTTGAGTTTGTTATATTGTAACGAATGCGTGCCCCAGACGCCTTTTAAGACGTCTGGGATGTGGCCCAGACGTCAGACAAGACGTCTGGGATCACATCCAGACGTCTGACCAGACGTCCGGGATCGTTTCCAGACGTCTGGAGAACAGTTATGTTCGCACGGGAGATTCGTCTGCGTGCCTGTGCGCGCAGACCTGCGATTCCTCTCTCTCTCTCTCTGCGGCTGCAGGCGCGCTGCGACCACCTTCTCTCTCCTCCTCGCGCGGCCTTAAAAGGGCCACGCCTCCCCTCCCGTCTCCACCGTCTCCTCCGTCTTCTCCTTCCTGAGCGCGAGAGCGAGCGAGCGCGAGGGCGGCAGCGGCAGCCGTAGTGAGCGCGGAGGAGGTGCGGCGTGCGAGGGCGGAGCTCTGCCGTGGGGGCGAGCTCGCCGGAGCGGCTTGGCCGGCTGGCGGAGGGCGCAGGGGGCGCGGAGCGACGCGGAGAGGGACCTGCTGCGGGCTGAGCAGCAGACGCACGAGGTTCGACGCGGGCGGCGTCGCGAGCGGAGGCCGAGCAGGGTCCTGATTCTGGAAAAATTTCCAGAATTAGACGTCTGGATTGATAGCCAGACGACAAGGTCGACGTCTGTAAGATCATACAGACATCTGAAAGGTGAGTTTCCGCCTTCTTCTTCCTTCTTGTCGACTGACCGTACTGAGGGAGGGGGGGTTGGCTGTGCGCAGGTTCGCTGATTCGCCATCCTTTGCGAATCCGACGTCTGTAAGTTGTACCAGACGGCGGGAGTGACCTCCAGACGTCCTGAGGGACCATCGGAAGTCTGGGATCTAGGGCAGACGTCCCTGCAGACTTCTGGACGTCTGGGAAACCACGCTGAACAGGTAATTCTCTGATCCACTTTTTAAGACGTCTGGAAGGAGTTCCAGACGTCTGATTTTGCACAGTATCGTCTTTCTCGACCCGTTTAGGGCCCGTTTGGGCTCCGTTTTCCGCGATTCGAGTTGCGTTCGTTTCAGAATTAATTCCTCTACCTGTCTACAGTAGCTATACACTGTTTTGAGACACTCCTTGTGTTTGATCCTTGTGATAGGACCTCGTTCGGTTGCAGTCTTGAGAGTCGCGGAGGCACGCGGGATTCCCGATCACTTCCCCATTACTCCCGTTGTATCTGGTAGAGTGGCTTAAGTTATTATTAAAATCTATTAAAGTATGGAACCATAACTAGAACCTAGGACATTGCATGAATCCTAGGAGTGAGAAATATATGGAATGATAGCTCATAGGTGTTGCATGAATCCAAGGGCCGGAAAACTAGATTGTATGATAGATCCTAGGATATGCATGAATCCTAGGATGGAAAAACTAGTGGAATGTATAATACTGCAGTCTTGGAAAAATGGAAAGGAATATAAAGCTGCCTGTAATTTGAATTAATAGCTGTCTGTTATGAATAAAGAAACATGATTGAGATCATGGATTTTTGAGAACGTGAATCTGGAAAGTGAAACATATGATGTTCTGAGATAAATAGCTGGAACCCTACGGGGAATTAGGAGTGGAACTCCTGGAAAGAAAAAGGAATGGAAACTGAGATGTAGTTTGTACTGTCTCTTGGGTACGCAGTACCAAGGGAAGTACCTGTACCTGTTTAGTGCAGAGTGGGGCCAGCCGCCCCAGGGACCCGGGGTTAGGATTGGCCGCTCTGTACCAACTTGTTGGCCCTCGTGTACGTAGTACCGAGGAGAGCTAATAGTGTTAGGAGAGTACTAGCTACCCCACGGGCCCCGGGGTTCTGCTAGCCTCCTTCACCGACTTGTTAGGCCCACTAGGGCAAACCAGGGTAGTCAGGCGAGGGTGCGCGGACTGTGGAGGGGCAAGGCCCCGGTTTGGTTACTGTGGAGGGGTTGGACCCCTGTTACTGAGAGGGCTATGCCCTGGTTCCGTGCTGTGCTTTGGGCGCACCCGTTAACGGAAACGACTGACCGCGTGCCAGTGCGGGCTAGCTACCTGTGCGTTTATCGCGCGTGCCGTAGTCACCGTTACGTCTGTCAGTGACCTTGGGGTGGTTGACTGAGGGTAGGATCACCACGGGGGACTCTCCCGGCCAGGAGAGCACCACGTGCTACTTCTACTTTTGGAAAAGACTGCAATCAAGATCGTTCCCACGAGGACATTCGAGATCAAGTAAAGGATCTGAGAAATAAATGAAATAGTGAGAAAAATTGAAAGATGTGAATAAAGGAAGTAATAGAACATAACAGCTACTGTACACTCTACTGTTGCCTTTAGTTAGTTTGCCACTCTACTCAGCGTTTTGCTGACGTGTTACACTCGTTACCTTTTTCAGGACCAGGTGTTGAGCAGCCAGGGTCGGCGGCTGCAGAGGACGCTGGGCCGAGTAGGGTCCAGTAGAGTTACCACAGCCTTTTGTACCTCTTTTGTTTCTGTTCTAGTGAGTAGTTTTGTTTCCGCTGTACCTTCTTTACCTGCAGTTCTTGTTATATGATAAATGTTGTTTTACTGTTGTGGTGGTACCTACTGTAGTAGTTTCTTTCCTTACTGCTGTACTTTCTTACTGTTAGTTATATTTATGCTGAATGTGGTTTATTTTACTGTCTTTTGGTTACTTCCTCGTTGGACGACTAGGTCTTGGGATTAGTCGAGTCGGTCCGGTTCTCGTGTCTCGTAGGGACTCGGGAACCGGGTCGTTACAATGGTGAACCTACATGCAAAGGTGTGCAAAGATTGAATTTCAATCAACCGTTGGATCAAGGTGCAAAGGAACGATGGCCACAATAGGCCGTGTTCTTCGTGAACAGTAGACCCATGCCGACTGCAGTTGTGTTGGAGATTTTACATGGAGGCCTGAACAGGTGAACTGGTAGGAATTTTGCTCAGAGACCCATTAGTGGTATGTTTTAATGAAGCGCAGACCTTAGGTCTTGCAATTAGGTCCCCAATGTCTTTCAAACAAGTCCTTGAGAAGTTTTGAGCTTAAGAAAATGTAAAGACGAAGGACCTGTATGAAATGTCATGAATGCAAGGTCTTAATAATGTCCTAACGCAACAAAGTTTTTACTGAAGTTCAATTGAACATTTATGAAGCTAATTTCACTTTTGATTTGAAGTTTTGAACCCAAATATGTGTTAACTTGCAATTGGATTTTCAATTTACATTAATGAATAAAATATCTCATTTTATGATCTAATTTTATATTTTTAGCATAAATTTACTGTTGTAGGTCATTTCTATTATTTGATTTTAAAAAGGAGAGATTGTAACCCAAAGATAATCACTCATATTAAATTTACTAAAGTTAGTAGTGAGATATAAGGATTGAAAATTAATACCTAACAATTTAGATTTAAGCATCTTTTGTGGGTGTATATGAATCTATTAAGCTCATATTCAATAAGCTATCAAGGTTAATTTTTTTCATATGACTCAAATTTAAATTTAGGTCATTACAAGCATGATTTGGAATTTGCGGACCACCATCTTTTTGAAGAAAGCATAATATTTGTTCTTGACCCATATATCTTCTTCCTCTTTCGTGGCATTAGTCCAAAAAGGAAAAACACCTAGACAAGGGCATGACATTTATCTATGTGTATTGAAATTCCTCTACTTATCAAAGTGCCAAAGTAATAGACAAATCTGGACCCACGGTTTGGGACACTTCCACCAAACTCACCACCAAATTTCTACTGCAATCCTCAACTTTTTGAAATCTTTCGTTGGTGGTTGCAAATGATTGACCTTTTCAGTCTCTTCGACCATTTCTCCATTTCATGTTTATCTTTCGAAAATTCTATTCTGATCTCATCTTCCAGATGGGCTTTAGGATTTTAGTATACCCTTAGCCCCACCAGAGAGAGTCCCTTTGAAAAATCTGAATGATTATGTAAAGGAAAAAAAGTCTAATCAAGTAAATTACTATCTCAATCACTTTCAACTTTATTATGTGCATCTCCTTTTAAGTCAAGGGTTGGATCCGATGACATTAGTTTCATTTTTCTACACACCGTATCGTTTGCAAGCGTGATTACGCTACCTTTCGTTTGTTTATTAAAGTTTAATCGTGGTAAACTCATCGGTGAGGTCATATTTATGCCGTGAATAACTTAATTATTATTTCCCGAGTCAACTGATGGGTCACATATAGCTCTCCATGACCAACTCAAAGATTCGTTAGATATATGGGTGGAAAGGTTTGAATGAATTGCAACTTCTGATGACTTGCGGCATATGTGCAACCTGCAAGTCCTGTGAGGATGCGTGATCTGGTAACAATGTATAACTCGTCGTATAAATATCTTGATTGGTTACGTGGATCATATCGGATGCACTCAGTTGATGTTTCAAAAAAAAGTTACTAATTTAGGTCAGCTCTTGCTAGAAGCACGTACACATCGTTCGGTGGGTGGGATTGGGAAAGTAGGATAAATTTCGATGAATATCGAATAAAATTGAAAATAGTGGAAGAAGTTAGTTTTTCTAATGTGAAAAAGCATGAAAATTTAAATAATTAAGGTGTTTGTGGGATGTAACGGATGTGGTCCACTGTGTATACGTTAATATTTAATGTATAAATTTATTGAACGAATTTCGTATGTCAGAAGTGACGCAAGTATCATCATATGGTGGGTTTTACAAATATCCGAACAGCCATCATTCTTTGTGAGTAAATATTTTGAATAAAAATGTACATGTAATTTTTTATTTTGATTGAAAATATATTGATAATTTTTATTTTACATGAAAATATATAAATAATTTTTTGTTCTGAAATCCAAATAGATCGATGATTTTTTATTCCGTCAATGGATGATTTTTTTTGTTATAAATTAAATATCATCGGTGATGTTTCCTGGAGCTTTGGATCTTTAATTCGGTTGGAATATTCTCATGCTTGCCAAGCGGATTGTATATTTTGTGTTTCCGAGACGAAGTCCTTGATCATTCGCGCATGTTGATAGCGAAAGTTTTATTGAAACGTGACATAATCCCCAGGTCATCCCATTGGAGGAGTCTACCCTTACATATAATATCGATCTACATGTGAATCGACAGAGGGTTTGCAACATTTTCTAAGTTTCGACATAAAAGTATTATAATCATTTTTACTATAATAATTATCACGTCTACCTCATTGTTCATCCCGCTACAGAACCAAACACCCTAACCTTAATTCCCACCTCCTTATTTATCCCAATTACGACCGTCCTACTATCAAATGCAGCCTTATAAAAAACTAGGTTGGGACTTTGTGCTCATCGTATACGTGATTGTTGCATTTGATGATATTTGTAACATAAAGTTCCTAGAGGTAGTATTTCATTGGAAACTCAAAAAATTATGTAGGGTTATATGCACTCAGGAACTATTACTTGATAATTTGAACTTATACATTTTAGTGGTTGATGTTAGGTCTATTGAGGTTATGTGCGACAGGTTATCAACTTCTTCTAAAGAGATTCAAGCCTAGGTTTGGGGTCGTTATATGTCAATGCCAAATTGATCCTTTATTAGAAACAACGGGTTACCGTCTTGGGTGGAGCTAATTTAAAAAGATCGAAATAAAAATATCATGCAGGAAGAGGAATCACTATCATCTGTCAGGACAGGCTTAGCTAATGATAATTACTAACGATGATAGAGGAGACTCAAATTCGAGCTCGAACCTTGCACTATCGAGGGGTTGATGTTGTGGGATTGCAATTTCCTCAATTTACCCATAAGGGGTTTCGGGTCATTAAATTAAAAAAGAACACAAAAGATGGCAAAGCACCACTTTCATAGGTGTACATGGCTAGGCCATATCATAAAGAAGGCATTGCAAATTTACCTCGGAGAGGTTAGAGCACCTAATTAGAATACCGCAGGAAACTTGAAAACTTGAATGATGAGGGTCACAAGGGTTAAGCAATTATTGATACAATCTCATCCCAAATAAAACCAGAATCATATAATTTTTATATAATTTTTAAAATTAATCTATTCCTTGTATCATCAACTATAATGAAAATCGAAAAGAAAATTACGGAGGGATATCTGAATCTATCGTAGTGGAAGTGTTGAGATCACGGATATCCTCTAGAGTTGTGGGTTTACTTCTCCAATGAGAGGTAGTGCCAATGGTATTTCCAGAGGGTTCAAAGAGAGAGAGTGAAAGAAAATTAAATGGGGGCGTACCCTTTTGAGTTCTGTCATATGTTTTATTTATAACTTTCTTGTAATGGGATGCAGAAAACAGAATGCCTACTTCGCCCTCACCCCTTCGAGGACCATAAACGCTTAAAATAAAAACGACAATTCGACCCATCAGGAATTGCATTTCTCCCTTAAGGTTTCTATGCATTAAATCTCATGCCTTAATGAGATGTGAATGGTTAATTTATATAATTATATCATTTTAATGACTGTAAATGTGATGTTTAAATATATGTATGTATTTAATATATAATTCCGTAATAATAATATATATAGGTTCGCATTATGATTCTAATAATCTCCGACTCGAACAACATATATCATCCTTATAATCATACATTCATATATACCTATATGAGCTCATTAATACAACATCACAATAAACCACATCTCCAACAATCTCGTCCATACATTGTTAACATACAACCAAAGTTGGTTTTCGACATTATGAAATCGACTAGACCAAACAATGATCATATATAATAACACAAGTAATCACACAGATCTTATAGAGGTACATAGAATGAAAATTGCATGTTAATGTGATCTAGACATGCATATTTTCAACTGGTCTAAAAACCTTATCATACAAGAGATCACATGACAATGACTAATGAGTTCAAAGAATGAAAATTTTATTATTATTGTAAAGACCCTTCTGTCCTGAACCTTTTAAGACGTTTGGTCAGACATCTGGATATCTTCCCAAACATCTGGAAATTGAAAATTTTGTGCAAAGACTTCGCGTCTGCTCGCGGGCGGCGCGCAGACGATACTCTCGTTTTCTCCCCTTCTTCTCTCTCCCCTCCTCCAGCAAACCCTAACACCCCGTCCTTATAAACCCCCCCCCTTCCTCCTCTCTCGTTCTCCCCAGTCCAGCCACTTCTTCCCTTCCTCTTCACCCAGCGCAAGTGCTAGCACGAGAGAGAGAGCACGAGAACGGCAACGAGGAGGAGCGGCGTGAGGAGAAGAGGAGGAGTTGAGCTTGCAAGCTCGTGTGGGAGCTCACCGGAGGGCGCATGGCCGGAGCGGCGCGTGCGAGAGGAGGAGTGTGTCGGGGAAGTCATCCCCGACACTGCTGCAGCCGGAGTTGCAGGCGAGGAGGCGAGCCGCGACCTCGTGCGGTGGGAGCAAGCAGGAGTAGGTTCTGGTTCTAGGTTTTTCCCAGAATCAGACATCCGGAGTGACGTCCAGACGAAGGTGCAGACATCTGGAGGCGGTTCCAGACGTCTGAAGAGAGATCTCTGCGAAGGTACATTCCCTTTGTGGATACAGCCATGTAGGCCGCTCCGCTGCTACTCTTCGCGTGGCCGTTTTGAGAAGATTTTGTGGTGTCGTGCAGGATTTGCTTCGGGAAGGCACGGGGCACGCCCTCTCACGCATTTCAGACATCTGGGCGACTTACTAGATGGCTGGAAGCACTTCCAGACGTCCGGAGAGGAGGTTGGACGACTAGAGCTGGGTTCAGACGGTCCAGAAGAGTTCCTAGACGTCTGGGGTGGACGCAGAGCTTGAGGTGCATTTCTGGATACTTGTAAGACGTCTGGAAGTTGTTCCAGACGTTTGATTTGAGTCAGTAACCCTGTTTTGACCAGTTTAGGATCCGTTTGAGGTCCGTTTTACACAAATAAGATACCGACGTTTTCCTTGTGAGTTCCTCTACTGATCAGAAGGCTTTCTATATTGTTCTAAAAGTTTCCTTGTGATTGCTCCTTGTTATAGCACTTCGTTCCATTGAGGGTTCGGGGCTTGCTGAGGCACGTGAGCCTGCCGTTCGAGCCCCCAATACTCCTGGGTTGACTGGTAGAGTGGCTTCCCCTAAATTTAATTATAAACCTGAATGCATGTGTGGAATGAATGAGTAGAACCTAGGATGTGGCATGAATCCTAGGACGAGAAACAATTGAAATGTCTGTATGTGTGTTTTGCAGTTTTGAATGAGTAGATAGAAAACAACTTCCTGTTAATGAACAAGAGCTGCCTGTAAAATATGAATTAACTGTGCTAGTGAAACAGTTGCATGTAACCTTACCTGTTGTATATGTTAAAAGATATAACATGAGTTGCATGCGTATAATCTGAGAATGGAAATGTGAATGATAGAAATACGAGTTGCATGTATATAATCTGAGAATAGAAATGTGAATGGTAGAACCTGAGAATAGGAATAGAAATGATGAAACTTGGTATGGAATGGCATGAGGAATATGAGCATGAACCCTACGGGGAATTAGGAGTAGAGCTCCTGGAAATGAATGGATCTGGGAATGTGAGTGGGGAGGTGTGCTAGCCCTTGAGTACGTAGTACCGAGAGTGACTGTTCCTTGTTTAGTGTAGAGTGAAGCTAGCCGCCTTTGGGTCGGGATACGGGGTTAGGATTGGCCACTCTGCACCGACTTCTTGGCCCTTGTGTACATCGTATCGGGGAGAGCTACTAGTGTAGGGAGAGAGCTAGCCACCCCACGGGGCCCGGGGTTCAGCTAGCCACCCTACACCGACTTGTTAGGCCCACTGGACAAACCAGGGTAGTCAGGCGAGGGTGTGTGGACTTTGGAGGGGCGAGACCCCTGTTTGGTTCTTAGGGGCTAGACCCCTGTTATTGAGAGGGCTAGGCCCTATACTGTTCCGTGCTGTACTTGGGCGCACCCGTTAACGGAAACGACTGACCGCATACCAGTGCGGGGTAGCTACCCGTGCGCTTATCGAGCATGCCGTAGTCACCGTTATGTCTGTCCGTGACCTTGGGGTGGTTGATTAAGTGTAGGACCACCACGGGGGACTCTCCCGGCCCGGAGAGCATCATGTGTGACTTCTATTCTTCAGAAAAGACTGCAATCAATATCGTTCCCACGATGAACATTCGAGATCAAGAAAGTGATCTGATAAATAAACCAATGGGTGAAAAGGAATAATTTGTGAAATAAAGTAATTGGAATAAACAGCTACCTGTTCACTTTTATTGCTTTAGTTAGTTGGTTGAGACTCTACTCAGCGTTCACTGACTTTGTGTACTCATAACCCTTTTCAGGTCTAGGTGTTGAGTAGCCCGAGTCTACGGCTGTAGAGGGTGCTGGGCCTAGTAGAGCCCAGTAGCAGGAACTTCTTTTGTTGTACTTTTTTGTAGTAGTAAGTTCAGACTCCTGTACTTTACATTCTATACCTTTACTTTTCTGTACCTTTATGTTCTTGTACCTTGTTATTGTTCTATTGTTGTGGTGGTGATATATACTGTAGTAGTTTTTACTTTCTGCTGTACTCTTTTACTGTTAGTTGCTTAGCATAGTGAATGTGGTTTACTTTCCTTCTTTTTGGTTATTTCTCGTTGGACGACTGGGTCTTGGGATCAGTCGAGTTAGTTTGGTCTCGGGTCCTGTAAGGATTCGGGAACCGGGTCGTAACAAGATGGTATCAGAGCAAGGTCGTCCCGAGAAATTAACCAACTAGCTTGAGAATAACCAATTCACGTGCATGTAACTAGAGTAACCACCACAACGTACCTTTTGACATCTGTTTTGAAGATTCTTTTGCTGAATGTCTGTTAGAGTTAATGTGTCTTTATTCTTTTTTCGCATCTCCGTGCAGGAGATGCCTTAACGTGGTGCCCTTGAGGCGGGCTGCGGACGCGGTCGAGGACGAGGTCAGAGGGGCGGACATGCTGAGCCCGACGTTTCTGTGGACCAGCCGCTTCTTCTAGGTGTTCAGGACCAGAACCTCGCCCAGTTGATACAGGAGATAGTTCGAGAGGAGTTCCACCCGCCTCCACGAACGCCTCTCCCTGGGGACATGGAGGGGGAGTCCTCTGTGGGACCATGAGATCGACGCAGCACTGGATGTGGGGAAGGGGGTGGTCCTCCACCACCCCCACCGCACTCTGACACTTCCGAACACGAGCCCTCCCTGCCTGGAGGCATGCCCGTTTCCCTACTACAGCGACATTACGAGCTTTTCGGGCAGTTCCGGAAGCTGAAGCCCCCCTCCTTCAAGGGGGATGAGGATCCGACTGAGGTGGAGGACTGGCTCGAGCAGATCGAGATGGTGTTTGACACCCTTCGCCCCCCTGCGGAGTGCCACGTGGCCTTTGCCATGTACCAGCTGGAGAGCGCGGCACACAGGTGGTGGAGGGCGGTCAGAGGTTAGGAGAGGGCAGAGCCGACGTGGGATCAGTTTGTCACCCTCTTCTGCGAGCAGTACTTCCCGCAAGCGTAGTAGGATCAGAGGAGGCGGGAGTTCCACACTCTTTGCCAGGGGACGATGACTGTTAGCGCGTATCGTACGTGTTTTCTAGAGCTGTCCCGTTTCGCTGTGACAGCTGTGGCTACTGAGGAGAAGCGCTTGTGGAGGTTCACTGAGGGGCTCCGACCTGCCATTCAGCAGTATGTCAAACCCTTGAAGCTGCCCACGTTCTCGAGAGTGGTGGAGGTAGCTATGACCCATGAGGAGACCAACCCGGCCACACGTGACACTGATAGTAGATGGTAGAGGCCCTACCAGCCAGAGTACTCACAGGGTCAACGAGAGAGAAAGCACGCGGCGCCCGTAGGAGAGTCACCTCGCTTTGCGAGGCCGTTAGTGGCCTTTGGGGGCCCCCGACAGGGGCCAGCTACCAGCACTGGACCCCCGCCCAGCCGTCAGCAGGGACCTACTGAGGGCGGGAGTTGAGTTCCCCTCTGCTACCAGTGTGGCCAGCCGGGCCACATCAGGAGGGACTGCCCATCTAGGATTAGAGCGCAGCAGATGCTCCCCACACCGAACGCTGGAGGTCGAGCAGGCGGCTATGGTTTCCAGTCACGTGGGGTAGGATAGCAGTTGCAAGGAGGGTACCGGCCAGTGGCTACCCGTCCGACGTAGAGTGTGGTTGCTTCTTCCGCACCAAGAGCTGAGAGGCGTATCAATGCCCTAACACACAGAGACGCCAGAGCTTCAAATTCAGTGGTGGCAGGTATGGTTACAGTTTCCGACATACTAGTTTACGTACTTTTGATTCCGGTGCCACGCACTTGTTTGTTGCTGTGAGTTTTGCTGTCAGTTTGGGACAGGACTGTGTGTTGCTAGAGGATCCGATTGTGATCAGAGGTCTGGGTGGTCAGCTGTTTGTAGCTGAGGAGGTCTACACAGCTGTTTGGGGGACACAGCCTCCTTGTTGACCTAATTGTGATACTGATGGAGGACTTTGGCGTGATTCTGGGGATGGATTGACTGTCCGCTTACCATGCTTTGGTGGATTGTTTTGAGAGGAAGATCATCTTCTCCATACCGGAGATGCCTTCTTTTAAGTTTCACGAACAGCCGGTGGACAGAGGCTTCAGGTGCATTTCTGCACTTCGGGCGATGAGACTTTTGGGCCAGGGGTGTGAGGGCTTCCTGGCTTGTGCAGTAACCGAGTCCAACCCTGTGGCAGACTTTCAGAGCATCCCGGTGGTCAGAGAGTACCCCAATGTGTTTCCAGAGGAGCTGCTAAGACTACCGCCCAAGCGTGAGATTGAGTTTGAGATCTCACTGGTGCCGGGGACCAGTCCCATTTCTACCGCACCTTACAGGATGGCAGGCACCACTTGAGCTGCGAGAGCTCAAGTCCCAGTTGCAGGACCTATTGGAGAAGGGCTTTGTGAGGCCCAGTGCGTCTCCGTGGGGAGCCCCTGAGTTATTTGTGAAGAAAAAGGATGGTATCCTATACCTTTGTGTGGACAACAGGTAGCTGAATAGGGTCACCATCAAAAACAGGTATCCGCTGCCGAGGATCGATGATTTGTTTGACTAGTTGCGGGGTTCTAGGGTGTTCTCCAAGATAGATTTGAGATCTGGCTACCACCAGTTGAGGATTAGGGAGACCGACGTCTCCAAGACAGTTTTTCACACCCGGTACGGACACTACGAGTTTTTGGTCATGGCATTTGGGCTGACCAATGCCCTCGCTGCCTTCATGGATTTGATGAACCGGGTGTTCAGACCGTGTTTGGATCAGTTTGTGGTGGTGTTTATTGATGATGTACTCATTTACTCGCGGGATCAGGCGTAACACGGGCAACACTTGCGGATGGTTCTGGACAGGTTTAGACGACGTAAGCTGTATGCCAAATACAGCAAGTGCGAGTTTTGGTTGAGGCAGGTGACCTTCTTAGGTCATGTGATTTCAGGGGATGGCTTGGCTGTAGACCTAGCCAAGGTAGAGGCAGTGCTCAGGTGGGAGAGACCACGTACAGTGATAGAGATCCACAGCTTCTTGGGACTGGCAGGTTACTACCGGCGGTTTATCAGGGGTTTATCGCAAATTGCTTTCCTATGACTCAGTTGACCCAGAAGGACGTGCTCTTTTCTTGGACAGACGCCTGTGACACATGTTTTCAGGAGTTGAAGGAGAGGCTGACTTCGACTCCTGTGCTTACCATCCCGGACAGCAATATCGATTTCGTTGTCTACACGGACACTTCGTTGCAGGGGTTAGGGGGTGTGCTCATGCAGCAGGGTCACATTGTCGCTTACGCTTCACAGCAACTGAAGCCCCATGAGCATACCTACCCGACCCACGACGTAGAGCCGGCAACTGTTGTCTTTGCGTTGAAGACATGGAGGCCCTACCTGTACGGTGAGACTTTCGAGATATTTACGGATCATAAGAGCCTCAAGTACTTGTTTGATCAGAAGGAGCTTAACATGAGGCAGAGACGTTGGTTAGAGCTCCTGAAGGACTATGACTGCAGCATCTCCTACCATCCAGGGAAGGCCAACATGGTGGCTGACGCCTTGAGCTGGAAGGCGCCTGCCCACTTGGCCAGTTTACAGGCACAGAGTTGGAGGCTTTTGGAAGAGTTGGGCAGTTGGCGACCCCTAGAGTTACAGGGGCATTGTAGGGCAGTGACAGTGACATGGCAGATGAGACCAGAGCTGATAGCCCGCATCATCACAGGGCAGATGACAGACATGTACTTGCAGTCGTTGTGATATAGAGTACTATCAGGGGACCCAAGAGACTTCTCCTTTACAGACGAGGTACTGCGCATGAGGGGACGTTTGTGCTTTCCTAGAGATGAGGAGTTGTTGAGAGAGCTCCTGACTGAGGCACACGGGTCCAGGTTCACCAAACATCCCGGAAACACAAAGATGTATCATGATCTGAAACGTGACTTTTGGTGGAGAGGGATGAAGCGGGATGTAGGTGAGTTCGTGCAGTAATATTTGGTGTGCCAGCAGGTGAAGGCTGAGCATCAGAGGCTTGCAGGGTCATTGCAGCCACTTCCTATGCCAGAGTGGAAGTAGGAGAGCATCACCATGGACTTGGTGGTAGGCTTGCCCGTTACCTAGTGAGGACACAATGCAGTCTGGGTGATTGTAGACAGATTGACGAAGACGGCACGTTTCTTGTCAATCCGAGTCACCTTGGGACCAGCGTAGTTGGCAGAGAGGTATATTCGTGATGTGGTATGTCTGTATGGAGTTCCGTCTGAGATTATATTCAACCGAGATACTTGTTTTACATTCCAATTTTGAGTTGAGTTTCAACAAGCCTTGGGGACACGGTTGAGGTTCAGTACGGCGTATCACCCTAGACGGATGGACAGTCAGAGCACACAATACAGACACTTGAGGACCTTTTGCGTGCCTGTGTACTGGACTTGAGGGGCTCTTGGGAGGAGCACTTGCCCTTGGCAGAGTTTGCATATAATAACAGTTATCACTCGAGCATCGGCATGGTACCCTACGAGGCTCTATATAGACGGAGGTGTACTGCACCCTTGAGTTAGGTTGAGGTGGGGACCAAGTGGGAGGTTGGCCCCCGGCTGATCCGGTAGAGTCAGGAGGTGGTAGAGCGGATTCATAAACGACTTCGCACTATCAGGAGCAGATAGAATAGTTATGACGATTGGAAGCGCAGAGAGGTACAGTTCGAGGTTGGGGATCACGTCTTTCTTCATGTTTCGCCCATGAAGGGCTTGTAGCATTTTGGGGTGAAAGGGAAGCTCGAGCCGAGGTTTGTGGGGCCCTTTAAGGTCCTAGAGCGGGTAGGACCCGTTGCTTACAGGCTTGTCCTTCCTCCCTAGCTTTCCGGTGTGCATGACGTGTTCCACATGTCCAACCTCAGGAAGTATGTCGCTGATCCCAGTCACGTTCTGAACTACGAGAGTGTCGAGGTGGGTGATGACCTGACTTACCCCGCGCGACCAGTGCAGATACTAGACAGAGCTGTCCGGAGTTTGAGACGGAAGCAGGAACCCCTGGTGAAGGTCTTGTGGAGGAGCCAGTGGTACGAGGAGGCTACCTGGGAGCCTGAGGCGGCGATGCGAGAGCGGTACCCGGAGCTTTTTGAGGGTACGTCTTTTCGGACCGGCTTCAATCCTCTTTAAGTGTTATGCGTATGTATTTCTTTGCCGCACCCTAGCTAGTTCAAGCTTCGAGGATGAAACTCCCTTTAAATTTGTTATAATGTAAAGACCCATCTGTCCTGACCCTTTTAAGACATCTGGACTGTCAGTTAGACGTCTGGACATCTTCCCAAACGTCTGGAAATTGAAAATTTTGTGCAAAGCCTTTGTGTCTGCGTACGGGCAATGTGCAAACGGTACTCTCATTTTCTCCCCTTCTTCTCTCTCCCCTCCTCCAGCAAACCCTAACACCCCGTCCTTATAAAACCCCCCTTCCTCCTCTCTCGTTCTCCCCACTCCAGCCACTTCTTCCCTTCCTCTTCACCCAGCGCGAGAGCTAGCGCTAGCGACAGAGCGCGAGAGCAGTGACATGGAGGAGCGGCGTGAGGAGAGGAGGAGTTGAGCTCGTGAGCTCGTGTGGGAGCTCACCGGAGGGCGCACGGCTGAAGCGATGCGTGCGGGAGGAGGAGTGTGTCAGGGAAGTCATCCTCGACACTAGTGCAGCCGGAGCTGCAGGCGAGGAGGCGAGCCGCGGCTGCGGGCGGCGGGAGAGAGTGGGAACAGGTTCTAGTTCTGGGTTTCTCCCAGAATCAAACAACTGGAGTGACGTCCAGACGATGATGCGGACGTCTGGATGCAATTCCAGACGTCTGAAGAGAGAACTCAACGGAGGTATGTTCCCTTTGCGGATGCGGCCATGCAGGACACTCCGCTGCTACTCTTCGCGTGGCCTTTTTGAGAAGATTTTGTGGTGTCATGCAGGATTTGCTTCGAGAAGGCGCGGGGCACACCCTCCCACACATTTCATACGTCTAGGCGGCTTACCAGACTGCTGGAAGCACTTCCAGACGTCCGGAGAGGAGGTCGGACGACTGGAGCTGGGTCCAGACGGTCTAAAAGAGTTCCCGGATGTCTAGGGTGGACGCAGAGCTTGAGGTGCGTTTCTGAACACTTTTAAGATGTCTGGAAGTTGTTCCAGATGTTTGATTTGAGTCAGTAACCCTGTTTTGACCCATTTAGGGTTCGTTTGAGGTCTGTTTTATGCAAATAAGATACTGATGTTTTCCTTGTGAGTTCCTCTACTAGTTAGAAGGCTTTCTACACTGTTCTGAAAGTTTCCTTGTGATTGCTCCTTGTTATAGGACTTCGTTCCATTGCGAGTTCGGGGCTTACTGAGGCACGTGAGCCTGCCATTCGAGCCCCCAATACTCCTAGGTTGACTAGTAGAGCGGCTTCCCCTAAATTTAATTATAAACCTGAATACATGTGTGGAATGAATGAGTAGAACCTAGGATGTGGCATGAATCCCAAGACGAGAAACAATTGAAATGTTTGTATGCGTGTTTTGCAGTCTTGAATGAGTAGATAGAAAACAACTTCTTGTTAATGAACAAGAGCTGCCTGTAAAATATGAATTAACTGTGCTAGTGAAACAGTTGCATGTAACCTTACCTGTTGTATATGTTAAAAGATATAACACGAGCTGCATGTGTATATTCTGAGAATGGAAATGTGAATGATAGAAATACGAGCTGCATGTATATAATCTGAGAATGGAAATGTGAATGGTAGAAATACGAGTTGCATGTGTAGAACCTGAGAATTGGAATAGAAATGATTAAACTTGGTATGGAATGGCATGAGGAACATGAGCATGAACCCTACAGGGAATTAGGAGTAAAGCTCCTGGAAATGAATGGAATGGATCTGGGAATGTGAGTGGGGAAGTGTGCTGGCCCTTGAGTACGTAGTACCAAGGAGAGTGACTGTCCCTTATTTAGTGTAGAGCGGAGCTAGCCGCCTTTGGGTCGGGACCCGAGGTTAGGATTGGCCATTCTCTACCGACTTCTTGGCCCTCGTGTACACCGTACTGGGGAGAGCTACTAGTGTAGGGAGAGAGCTAGCCACCCCATGGGGCCTGGGGTTCAACTAGCCACACCCTACACCAACTTGTTAGCCCCACTAGGCAAACCAGGGTTGTCAGGCGAGGGTGCGCGGACTATGGCGGGGAGATTCCTGTTTGGTTCTTAGGGGCTAAACCCTTGTTACTGAGAGGGCTAGGCCCTATACTGTTCCGTGTTGTACTTGGGCGCACCCGTTAACGGAAATGACTGACCATGTGCCAGTGCGGGGTGGCTACCCGTGCACTTATCGCGCATGCCGTAGTCACCGTTACGTCTGTCAGTGACCTTGGGGTGGTTGACTTGGTGTAGGACCACCACGGGGGACTCTCCCGGCAAGGAGAGCACCATGTGCGACTTCTACTCTTCAGAAAAGACTGCAATCAAGATCGTTCCCACGAGGAACATTTGAGATTAAGAAAGAGATCTGATAAATAAACCAATGGGTGAAAAGAAATAATTTGTGAAATAAAGTAATTGGAATAAACAGCTACTTGTTCACTTTTATTGCTTTAGTTAGTTGGTTGCCACTCTACTTAGCGTTCGCTGACTTTGTGTACTCATAACCCTTTTCAAGTCCAGGTGTTGAGCAGCCCGAGTCTACGGCTGCAGAGGGTGCTGGGCTTAGTAGAGCCCAGTAGCAGTAGCTTCTTTTATTGTACTTCTTTTGTAGTAGTGAGTTCAGACTCCTGTACTTTATGTTCTGTACCTTTACTTTTCTGTACTTTTATGTTCTTGTACCTTGTTACTGTTCTATTGTTGTAGTGGTGATATGTACTATAGCAGTTTTTACTTTCTGCTGTACTCTTGTACTGTTAGTTGTTTAGCATAGTGAATGTGGTTTACTTTCCTTCTTTTTGGTTATTTCTCGTTGGACGATTGGGTCTTGGGATCTGTCGAGTCGGTCCGGTCTCAGGTCCTGTAGGGATTCGAGAACCAGGTCGTAACAATTATGCACATAATCCAAAATATGTTCATACATGAAAACCAAAATAGAACAATCTCCCACTGAATTATTGTATTACAGAATAGATACAACACCCATACGGACAACATGCTCATGAAAAACCTTTGACGTTAGCCATTTAGTGAATGGATCTTCTACCATGGAGTTGGTCCCAATGTGCTCAAAGGATACCTGTCCACTTTTAACTCTTTCCTTGATTGCGAAGTACTTGATATCAATGTGCTTCGACCTTGAAGAACTTTTGTTGCTGTTGGAGTACATCACCGCCGAGTTATTGTCACAGTAAAGACGAAGTGGTCTTTCGACACCATCAATGATCCATAGTGCTGTAACAAAATTCCTAAGTCCTATTCCATGATTTGAGGCCTCGAAGCATGCTATGAATTCTACTTCCATAGTGGAGGTAGCTATCAAGGTTTGCTTTACACTCTTCCATGAGATAGCTCCTCCAACTAGCAGAAAAATATATCCCGCAAAGTCAAAGTCAGAATATCTGAGGACCTCCAAATTATCTGATCTCCTATGTGTGAGCATGAAAGCCTTTATCCTTTGTAGGTAGCACATGACCCGTTTGGATGTCTTCCAGTGGTCGGGTCCAGGCTTACTTAAATATCTACCTACAGTGCTAACAATGTATGCTAGGTCTGGCCGCATCAGACTTGGGCATACATCAACCTTCCCACTACCGATGCATAGGGAATATTTTCCACCTCTTTAGCTTCAAACTCAATCTTGGGGCATTGGTTAAGAGAGAATTTATCTCCCTTAGCCACTGTAGTATCTCCTGGTTTACAATTCTCCATAACAAATCGCCTAAGAATGGTATCAATGTATCTCCTTTGTGATTATCCAAGGATACCTTGAGAACGATCGCATTATATCTGTATTCCTAAAACAAAAGAGGCTTCACTAAGATCTTTCATTTCAAAATTACCAGAGAGAAATGTCTTGGTTTCCTAAAGCAAACCATTGTCATTACAGACAAGGAAGATGTCATCCACATACAAAACCAGGAAAATTTATTTTCCCCTATAAAATTTTGTGATATACACAATCATCAACCGGATTAGTCTCAAAATCAAATGAGACAATTATTTGATGAAATTTGTAATACCATTATCTGAAGCTTGCACCTCTTAATGCAAAGTTTTCTGGTTGCGTCATGTAAATATTTTCATTAATGTTTCTATTAAGAAATGTTGTCTTTACATCCATCTGATATAGCTCTAAATCAAAATGAGCTACTAAAGTCATTGTGGTTCTAAATGAATCCTTAGATAAAACTGGCAAAAATATCTCTTTATAGTTTATGCCTTCCTTTTGAGTAAATCCCTTAGCAACAAGACGAGCATTATATTTGTCTACATTGCCTTATGAATCCCATTTGATTTTAAATATCCATTTACAACCAATGGGCTTTACACCTTCAGGCAATGGGACAACATCCCAAACCTCGTTGTCACTCATGAATTTCATCTCTTCATTCATGGCATTGATCCAGTCTCGAGGATGAGAACTCCTCATGGCATGAGTGACCGAAATGGGATCCGTATCCATTTGGTCTACCTCTAGTTCTTGAAGAAATACAACGTAATCATTAGATATTGCACTTCTCCTTTCTCTACTAGATCTCCTAATGGGTGCAGGATCTTGAATGTCTTGAGGTTGTTCGGTTTGATTAATAGGAAGATTATCCACATTACTTTCTTCCCCTGATGTTGTTGGAACAACGTTCGGAATAAGAACTTGACCATGTTCAATGATTTCCTTATGAACAGAATCTGGTTCTTCAAATGTAATGTGGCGACTATCACCCCCCAAACCAACATCCTCAAAAAAGTGGACATTCCTTGTCTTAAAAAATGAGCGAGTCGTTGGGTCATAAAACTTATAACCTTTCAACCTCTCTGAGTACCCTACAAAATAGCAGGTGACTATCTTAGAGTCCAGTTTCCTTTCAGTAGGCCTGTATGTCCTAGCCTCAGCTGAACACCCCTATATATGAAAATGTTTCAGAATAGATACCTTATTAATTCACATTTCATATGGGGTTTTAGGCACTACTTTAGTTGGTACTCGATTGAAAACATATGCAGCTGTTTTCAGTGCTTCTCCTTATAAAGACTCAAGTAAAGAAGAATGACTAATCATACTTAGTACCATATCCTTAAGGGTTCTATTGTGGCGTTCAGCAACACCATTTATGCTTGGTGTCTCAAGCATGGTGTACTGATGCACTATGCCGCACCCATCTAGAAAAGAAGCAAATGGTCCTGGATGATATTCAGACTAATCCGTCATATCTGTCGTTGTACACACCATCACGATCAAATCTGACGGCCTTAATCATTTTCCCGAGTTGGTTTTCCACATCGTTCTTATAGGACTTGAACACATCTAGAGATTGTGATTTTTCATGAAGAAGAAATAAATACTCGTATCTAGAGTAGCCATCTATGAATGTAATAAGATACTGTTGCCCATTATAGGAAGTCGTAGGGAATGGACTACAGATATTTGTATGTATTAGTTCCAAGACATTTGTAGCTTTAGAGGCACCTATACCAATTTTGTTTGTTCTTTTCCCTTTTAAACAGTTTACACAAACATCCAAATCCATGTAATCAAGGGAATCAAGAATTCCATTCAAAATAAGCCTATCAATTTTCAGTTTAAAGATATAGCCTAAACGTTTATGCCACAGTAAAGAGGAATTCTCTTGAGTTATTGATGAGAACCTCATCATGAACCCTAACTAGCATAATTTAATATAAATAAGTGTGAAGAAGCTCGTACAAAACCTAAAGAGAAGCTTAACTCAGAGAATTCTGAATTGAAGAGTAAAACAAATCATGAGGGGTAAAACTGTAATTTTACCAATGTAGTATACAAATAGGGTATTTAAGGATCTAAACATAGGCCAAATAAGCTCAATGAGGAAGAAAGTGGGATGATTTGATTTGAAAAGGATTATAGCAACTTCTAAGAATTAAATGACATTCTATAACCTTAAAATAAACCTACTTTAATTCACGAGGTTCGAGGTAGGATAAAAATTAACTAAACCCTCTAAAATTCATATAAAAATACTCCATAGGGTTTAGAACCTTCAATTTGGCCTTTACAACCTATTTTGACCTAAAATGAGAACCATGCCCAATTTATGACCTAATTTGGGTTTTTACGTAAATTGATCGGTCAAACATGGTCAAACCTAAAAAAAAATTTTACCATTAAAATCCTTAGGTGCAAATTAGGCTAGTATAAAAATTTGGGCCTAAGAAGAGGCCATCTTGATCGACTTTACAAATTGGTCCTCTTGAATTACTTTTTGACCCTTATCTTTTGAAAGCCTTGCACATTGCCCCTATCTTTCTCGTTCTTTCTTGAGAACGGTCCTCCCTGCCATTCTGAGCAGGCGCCATACCTCCGACGACTTTGCACGGAGGATGGCACCCGTTCCCAGGAATGAACGGGGGGTTTCCTGTGTCGTCCTCTGTCGCAGGGACCCTCCCCTGTGTCCTGCAACCACCCATGCCTCTCGTGCGAACGCACGAAAGGCATGGGTCTCCATCTCCGGCGAGCTTCACACGTCACTCCCTCGGGCCACTCTCCGCGCCAGCACCTTTATAAGGAGCGGCAGGGCTGCCGTCCACTTCAAGCTACTTCTAGCGGAGAAAACCCCTCTATTTCGTCTCCCCTCTCTCTGGTCAGATTGCCCTAGCTTCCGACAGACTCTCCTCCTCCTCCTTGTCACTCTGCTGCCATACTTGTAGCAGAGCCCACTCTGCCTTGTCGTCCTACACCAGGCCGCACCAGCTGGCATCCTCAGATCTCTTCCTCATCGTCGTCACTCCTCCCCTGGGCTCCTTCGTCTATGGTGCCGGCAGGTACACATCGAAGCGCCACCTCCCTCCCTCTTCGTCAATTAGGTAGGTAAAAACTTCCCCTTCTCTCTCCCTGTTATTTCCCCCTTCCTAATTTACTGTTTCAACCCACCGACCACCACTGTCCATCATCACCTTCTCCATCTCCGGCTGCCCTTCGGCGAGGCGTACTCGCCACTCCGCGCCTCCATTCGCCTCGCCAGCTACCCCTTAAGCTCCACACCACCTCACTGACACCGAATCAGCCCTCCATTCACCACCTAGCACCTCCAGACCACCCCCCGAACACACCCACTCTCACGCACGCAGAGTGCCCTAGGCGCACGGCCACAGGCACTCTCGCGCCTCGCCGACCCCCGCACTGCACTCGCCGCGCTCTGGCGAACCTCCGTAGACCTTTTTGATGTGGCCGCGAGGTCGTTTGCGTGTTTCAGGTTTCGCCCTCCTTGCCGCCATTAACGAGCAGCAGGAGCTTTTTCGCAGGCAACTCCAAGTCTCCTCAGCTCCAGGCGTGAGCTCCAGGTGACGCGGAAAGAAGTCACGCCCACACCTAGAACTTCAATTGGGGTCGCAAGCGTCAGCTGCTGCCCCAATTGCTCGAAGTCTTCTCCGCAGGCACCCGAGATCGGAGGTGGGACTTTAGTCCCACCTCGGAAGTGTATGGGCGCAAGCCCATACATAAATTGAAAAAGTGCTATCAGCTGGTTGCCTCCGATAGCACTGGGGTGAGGTCCCTCACCTACTCACCGGGTCTCGTCCATGACACGCCCACGCAGATCTGACCCAACCCGACTTCCCACTCTATGCACTCCTCGCGCACCACCCACGCCGGTGCGCCTGGACCCGGGCACGCGACCCGACCCGATTACCCGGCTCTGGGAGAGCTTCCCAAAGAGAGATTCAGAGAGAGAGAGACGCGGGGAAGGGATAGGGGTAGGTTTTGTGCTGACGTTTGTGTGTGTGCGCAGGAAGGAAGAAAGGAGAAGAGGAGCAGTGGCCAGGACTTAGCAAAAGAAGGAAGAAGGAAGATGGAAGGAAGGAGAAGAGAAGGGGAAGCCAAGAAGAAAAGAAGGAGAGGCTGATCAGTTAAGGCGTCTGATTTTTGAATCAGACGTTGGCGAGAAGAAGAAGAAGAAGACATCAGCAGCAAGAGAGGAAAGAAGAAGGAGGGCCATAGCAAACGAAAGAAGAAGAAGAAGAAAGAGGAACCGCAGAAGAGGAAAGAAGAAGGCAGGCTGAAGAAGAAGAGAAGAAGAAAAGAAGAATGAAGAAGAAAACAAGTTGAAGAGAAGAGCCAGCTGAAGAAAGAGAAGAAGAAAAAGTCAATTACCCTCTTTCTCTCTCTCTCTCTTAATTTTTGTAAAACCTTATATATATTGTGAATTTATAGGCTTCTAGAATTTTGGTTTGCTCCCTGAGTTTAACCTCGGGAAACTTTTCATTCCGAGTAATAAATTGTATTAGACTGGTAACCGTTTTTGTCATATACCACAACGACTATAATAACCACAAAGACAAACAAAGCGGCAACCAATTTTTGGCACCGTTGCCGGGGAGCAACGGCTATTCTAGAAGCTATTAATTCACAATTTTTGGGTTTCTATTGATTAATCTCTTCTCTTTTATTGTGCAGGCATAGGAAATCAAGAAGACAACAAGCAGCTGCACAACAACCACACCTAGGACAGGTAATTTTCTATCCTCTCATTTTAACCCCTAAATTCTAAAGAGGAAGAAAAAGAAAGAAAAATCAATCTAGGAATAACCTGTCTTCCATACTTAGTAAATCACCAAAGCTGCCAGTTTTTCTATTTCAACACAATATATTTGTACATCCATTAAAGGTGGTTAGGGCTTAAACCTTCTTGCTTGAGCCCTAATTACCCAATCTAGAGGCAACTAACTGGACCAATTAGAGCCAATATAAGATTCAAAACTAGGGTTTTAGAGACATACTTTCTAAGCAAGAATTGAGAATTCCCAAAAGAAGTGTGCCCAAGCCATTGTTTGAAAGCACCTATTTAGAGAAACCCTAAGAAATTTGGCTCTTAAAAACACTTGAACCCAAAAAGACAAAGACCTAATAAGCTCTCAAAGGAACTAGTAGGTGAAGTTGACCCCTTGGGTCAACCAACCTTGAACTTAGGTCACTCTTTGCACTCAAAAGGCTAATGTTCAAGTGAAAACCTAAGCACCTTGATCCTAACTAAAAGTGGTAAACTTAAGAGGTCAAGGTCCCCATTCTGGTCTACCTGGAATCTCAATGACAAGAGAGGTTAGGTGGGGAAAACCCTGTAACCCGTGGGGGCGCTCTACCGTGTAGGGGTCTTCGCGGGACTCACCCTCTCTGGTTTCCCGGGTAATTCTCAGGTGGACGACCTTTTGATCAAGGGGTCCATCCACCCCGAACCTCTATAGTCACCCAACATTCTGGGTGTCTTGATTGGGTCCAGCACCTGCTAAACTCATCCTCTCCATCAGTGTATGTTTGGTAGGAGGTCCTTGAAACCTCCTTTAGAAATTCACTCTCCTCGAGGCCGAGCCTCGGTGCCTTTGCGTGTGCAACCAATATTTCACATAGACCTCTCCTCAGATTCCAGACCCAACTCACCTTCTTCTTCCACAATGGCTCAACCAGTTGAGGAAGAGAACAATCTGGAGCACCAGCTCTAGCGACTCAATGACCTCTTCCAGAACTTCATGCACCCACCGCAGCGTCCCATGATGCGGGATCACTATAATCCTACTGCGGTGGCTATTGAGCCTCGAGTCAGAATCCTGACAGGAGGACCTGATTCTGAACTAAAGCCCAACATAATTCATGCCATACCTAAATTCCATGGGCTTAATTATGAAGACCCCTTCCATCACATTAAATAGCTAAAGCAACTGGCCCAGACTTTCAGGTCAGATGCGCAAAATCGGGATATTCTCCTCATGAAGATGTTCTTCTTCTCCCTTATGGACAAGGCCGCCCATTGGTACCAAACACAGACCCGACCGATCAACAATTGGGAGGAACTTCAGTCCGAGTTCTTGAAGAAGTTTTTCCCGTTGGTCGGACCAATGCCTTGTGCCATCAAATTACCCACTTCACGCAGCAGACGGGAGAACCTCTCCATGAGGCATGGGATCGCTTTCAGGATCTCATGAGGAAGTGCCCCCATCACAGAGTTCCTAAATGGGAACAAGTCCAGTCTTTTTACCAGGGACTCCGTGAGGATATTAGGCTATTCGTCAATGCATCTTGTAGAGGGAATATCATGGGTCAGCATGAGGACACCGTGTGGGAGATTCTCGAAAATATATGCGAGAACTCCATCAATAATGACTCCATGGGATTATTCGACAGGATGAATACCCGCGCATCGACGAACCTTAGGGGAGCACACGAGACGCAGGGCTTTTCCGCATCAGTCGACCTGGAATTGATAGCCAGTCGATTGGACAAGGTCTCTATTATTGAGAAGAAGGTGGATGAGCTGACTCAGCACTTGCAGCGAGCCACCTTTGCGTATAATTCCTTTGCACAGCCTCCTTCCACACGAGAGACTGTGCAAAACATTTTCCACCGACCTTCTCCTAGGATGGATCCGTATCCACACCCATCTGACTCTCGGATCGGAAGATCCTCCAACCCTTTCTATACTAGCCGGGGAATTCTACTACTCCATTCTCTGACTCTTCGGAGGCTCCTCAGTCCTGCGAGAACCTCAACGCCATCCAGAATGACTCATTTTCCAATACCTACAATCCTGGATGGCGAAACCATCCCAACTTCCAGTGGGCGGGAAATTCCTAAACTCAAAGTCCACCCTTTCATCCCCGTCCACAACCACCTCGTCCTTACCAGCCACCTCAGCCTCGGCCCAACCCTACTTATCCGTCCGGGCCAAACCAAGACCAAATGTCCCTCATCCTTCAGACTTTGGCAGACATTCAGAGAACGAATGCGGCTATTCAGAAGCAACACACGGACGAAATCATAGAGGTTTGAAACCAACTGGCCCAATTGGCAAATTCTCGCCAACCAGGCATACTTCGTTCTCAACCTCTTCCTAACCCTAATAACGTGCCGACCTAGCGGCGCATTATGAACCCAAACCCGGGCCAACCACACATGGTTTATCAGGCCCCCTCTGTTCCTTCACCTGACGGGATGGAGGCCTCAACTTCTTATGCGAGTTATCAGCAGCAACCCATCCTATCAAACCCTAACCAGAACCAGGCAGGACTGAATTCTGTGACCACCCGTAGTGGTAAGGAGACCCAAGACCCACCTTATCCAGACCACTCCAAGCTTGGTAGTGACCCAAAACCTAGGATAGTAATCTAGGACATTCCTATCCCTGATCAAAGACCTGGACCTATCCTAGAGGAACCAACCAAGATTCCATTTCCCGAGGCTTTGACCAAGGGAAAGAAAACAACCAAATCCGTGGCTCCTGAGGAGGACCTGGTCAAGCTCTTTGAGCAAGTCCAAATAAACATCCCCTTGATGGATGTGATTCGCCATGTACCGGCTTATGCACGATTCTTGAAGAATGTGTGTACACCTCAGTGTAAGCCACGAACCAAGAGTGGGATTCCAATTGTACTGTCAGAGCAAGCCAGCTCTGTAATCCTGAGCAGACTCCCACCCAAGGCAAAAGACCCAGGTACTCCCCTGATTTCATGCAAAATAGGTGAAACCCAGTTCGACAGAGCATTGCTAGACTTGGGTGCTTCCATAAATTTGATACCCACATCCTTACTTAACCACCTAGAAGAATCTGAGCTAAAATCGACTGAGGTGACACTACAGTTAGCAGATCGATCTATAAAATCACCTAAAGGGATTCTTGAGGATGTTATTGTAAGGGTGCGAGATTTCTATTTCCCTATAGACTTCATAGTTTTAGACATGGATGCACCTGAAAACCCTAGGGATACACCGATCATTCTAGGGAGGCCTTTCCTAACCACTGCTAGGGCCAACATTAGTTGTGAGGAGGGCCAAATAGAACTAAAATTTGGGAATCAACCCCTCAAAATTGATATCTTTAAGGCCCAACAAGGAATCAATTGCGGTGTCATTGAACAAATCTGTGATATTAGAGCTTTGGTTGATGAAACACAATTTGAGAATAACCTGATTATGCCTCATCAACCACAAAAAGATCTTGAACCGCAATTAGAGGAGTCAGACCCTGATTCAGACAAACCCATAACTCCTATCCTTGAACCTCACACTCACCCTGAACCACCCGCTGCTGCTGATAACCCCATTCTTGAACTAAAACCCCTTCTCGATCATTTGAAATACATCTTTTTGGGTTCTAATTAGACTTTTCCTGTGATTATAAATTCTAAGCTCACTCCTGATCAGGAATCCCGTCTGATTGTTGTTCTCCAGCAACATCGCAGAGCCATTGGTTGGACTGTTGATGGTTTGACTGGAATAAGTCCCTCTTATTGCACACACCATATCTATTTTGAAGAGGGCGCATGACCTTCCCATGAGATGCAGAGACGTTTGAATCACAATCTGCTGGAGGTCGTGAAAAAGGAGATCATTAAGTGGTTAGATGCATGGATCATCTACCCGATCTCCGACAGTTGTTGGGTGAGCCCAATCCAGGTTGTGCCTAAAAAGGAAAGGCTCACCACCATCACGATTGAAATCGGAGAAATCATACCTACCCGAATAGCCAACTCATGGAGAGTCTGGATAGATTACCGAAGACTCAATTCCTCCACGAAGAAGGATCATTTCCCACTACCTTTCATTGATCAGATTCTCGAGAAACTAGTGGGAAATCAATTCTTCTGCTTTCTAGACGGGTACTTCGATTATAACCAAGTGGCTACACATCCTGAGGACCAAGAGAAGATCACGTTCACCTGCCCCTTCGGGACATACGCATTCCGAATGATGCCTTTCGGTCTCTGAAATGTGTTGGTGCTAGAGCACCACAATCATTTGTTTTGATGATAACAAAACACGTGTTATTTAACATTTGCACTTGGAGTCTTAGATTTCAGGTCAATTGCAAATGTAGACGTGATTAGACGGAATTCGAGCTTGCATCCAGGACGGATTGGAGGAGCTTGATGGAGAACAGAGGAGATTAGCGAGGACCGATAGATTGAAGATGGAAGGACAAGAAGAATAGGATAGAATTCTTTTTATTCCTTTCATGTACATTTGTCGTTATTTTCTTGCTCTTTATTTCCTTAGAAAATTATGTTAAAGAGCCTCAAAGTACCCTAACAGTAGTCCTAGGAACACCGGCATAACCCTAAGATACTTAGGTTTTTTGTAGAGAACTTAGAAAACCAATATAGGGTTTAAACAATATTTCCAGACGTCTAATTCCCAAATCAGACGTCTAATAAAGTATTTTAAGATGTCTGACTGTTGATTCAAATGTCTGATAACATTTAGGCTGGACATAGTTAGTTCTGTCTGATGAAATCAGACGTCCAGACCTTAGACCAAACGTCTTAGAAGACGTCTGATGACTTTGCCAGACGTCCAATTAGTGGACCGTTGGCTAGCTTAATAAACACTCAAGGATATGACCGTCAGAGCCCTATCAGATGTCCTCAGGCCTTTCCAGACGTCAGATAAATGACCGTTTTGCCTCGGCTGACCCAAAATCTCTTCTCAGAGATTTCCTAGCCGTTGCAATTTCTTGGAAATCCATTCCCACGAAAAAGTAGGTTTCCAGACTGTTGGTGCTAGAGCACCACGATCATTTGTTTTGATGATAACAAAACACGTGTTATTTAACATTTGCAATTTGAGTCCTAGATTTCAGGTCAATTGCAAATGAAGACGTGTTTAGACGGAACTCGAGCTCGCATCCAGGACGGATTGGAGGAGCTTGACGGAAAACAGAGGAGGTTCGCGTGGAGCGACAGATTGAAGATAGAAGACAAGAAGAATAGGATAGATTCTTTTTAATACTTTCATGTACTTTTATATTTATTTTTCTTGCTCTTTATTTTCCTTAGAAATTATGTTAAAGAGCCTCAAAGAACCCTAACAGTAGTCCTAGGAACACCGGCACAACCCTAGGATACTTAGGTTTTCTGTAGAATACCTAGAAAACCGATATAGGGTTCAAACAACACTTCCAGACGTCTAATTTCCAAATCAGACGTCTGATAAAGCATTTTAAGACGTCTGACTGTTGTTTCAGACGTCTGATAACTGTTAGGCTGGACATAGTTAGTTCTGTCTGATGAAATCAGACGTCCAGACCTTAGACCAGACGTCTTAGGAGACGTCTGATGACTTTGCCAGACGTCCAATTAGTGGACCGTTGGCTGGCTTAGAAGACACTCAAGATTATGACCGTTAGAGCCTTATCAGACGTCCATAGGACTTTACAGACGTCTGATAAATGACCGTTTTGCCTCGGCTGACCCAAAATCTCTTCTCAGAGATTTTCTAGCCGTTGCAACGTTTGGAAATCAATTCCCACCGTAAAAGTAGGTTTCCAGACGTCCATACTTAGTTCCAGACGTCCTGTATGTCGTCTGATGGACTTGCACAAAAACCCTGTTTAGATCTGATTCAAGTCAGGGAGAAACCCGCATAGAATCAGACGTCTGACCTTGGAATCAGACGTCTTAAAGTGGCCTTCCAGACGTCTGATGCCAGAGTTAGACGTCTGATAACCCTGTCAAATGTAATCATTGTCCTGATTTCGGCCTGATTCTCTTGGACTTTGTTCCCAACGGCTATGGAAGCTTTTCCAAGCCTTCCAAAGCCTTCCTAAGGCCTCTATAAATAGAGGGGAGCCTTTGCAACAAAAATACACCAAGAGAAACAAGAGACACTTAGAAATACACTTGGATACACTTAGCTACACACTTTCACACTCTTGTGTCCAAGAAGTTCTTGCTCTCCAAGCTCAAGCTCCATATCTTGAGAGCATCAAACAGTTTGCGCGCCCGCTCTCCCGCTGTTGCTCACGAGAGCGACGTAGCCCCATCGCGTGGCACACGCACCGCGTCATCGTCGACGCACTCCTTGCAAAGGGGAGTTTCCTATTTCCTATAGAAGCTAGGTTTAATTATTTTGTTGGCTCTATAGGACTATTGTTTCTTTTATCTTTGTCTTTTGGTTGGGTATTCGCTTTGCGAATTCCCGTCTCCTTCGTGGGACAAAATCCTTCTCGTGGAGAGAAGGGGTTGAGGAACGCTACCCTCGTACTTGTAGCATGGTTGTACTGAGGTTGAATCACCCTCGTTTAAAGTGATTCGTTTAGTGGATTTTGATCAACTTGGTTGATCGGAAAATCCAAACTCGAGAGGGTTAGGTGGTGGTTTTCACCCGGTTTGGGTTTCCACCTAAAAATTCCTGTGTACATTGTGTGATTGCTTAATTTCTTGTGATATTGCTTTATATTTTATTTCCGCAATTTATTACGTCACCCCTCCTGGTAGGGACGAACCTACATTTGGTATTGATGAGAACCTCATCATGAGCCATAACTAGCTCATTTTGACCCAATACAAAGGATAAAAGCTCCTACATATCTCAAGGAAAGGCTTAACTCAGAGAATTCTGAGTTTGAGAAGAAAACCAGTCATAAGGGGTAAAAGTGCAATTTTACCAGTATAATCTGCATACAGGGTAATTCAGGGCCCAGACACAGGTCAAAACAGCTTAATAAGAATAAAAGTGGGATGAGATGATCTAGCAAGGGCTACAGCACTTCCAAGGAACCAAATGATAACCTGTAACCTTAAAACAACCCGCTTCAATTCACAAGGTTCGGGGCAAAGTAAAAATAGAATAAACCCTCTAAAATTCATAGAAAAATAATCTCTAGGGTTTAGAACCTTCAATTTGGCCTTTAGAACCCATTTTGACCTACATTGAGAACCATGCCCAATTAATAACTTAATTTGGGTCTTTACGCAAATTGACCGGTCAAACAAGGTTTAATATGAAAATGAAATTTACCATCAGATTCCTTAGGTCCTAATTAGTCATGTATAAAAACTTGAGCCTAAGAAGAAACCTCCTTGACCGACTTTACACTTTGGTCCTCATATATTTACTCTTTGGCCCTCAACTTTTGAACCCTCGCATTTTGGCCCCTAACTCTCCTTCGTTCTTTGCAATCAGGTCCCTCCTGCAAAACCCTGCCAGCACCATGCTCCGGCGACCTTGCGCGGAGCATGGCGCCGCACAGGGTGAGGTGGAGGACCTGGCATGTATACCGGGGGTGCCCTGCGTCGTCAGCCGTCGCAGGGGCACCCCCCTGGTCATTGTAGCCCACCATACCGGCCGTGCGAACGCACGGACGGTATGTGTTCGTATTCCGACCATTCTCCGGCGAGGGAGACACGTCGTCTCCCTCCGCCTCCCTCCCTGTTTCATCCCTATAAATACCCCCCGCTGCTCCACCGACCAGAGCAGCCTGGATCTGACGGAGAAAACCCCCAGCTTTCTTCTCTTCTTCCTCCGGCAGACGCTCACCAGCTCCGGCGGCTTCCTCCCCCTCCACCTCTTCGCTCTGCCGCAATACCAGCAGCAGAGACTTCCTCCCCTGTTCTTCCCGCGCCACGCCGCACCCAGCTGGCGCCTCTCCGGCTCTCTGCTCGCCGCCGCCCCTCTCCCTGAGCATCGTCTTCTCCGGCGACAGTCGATACGACTGTCGCCCTGTTCCTCCCCCTTCGTCCCTGCAGTTAAGTTAGAACTACTCCCCTTCTTCTCCTCTTTCTTTCCCCGCTTTCAATTTAGTCAATTAAACCCTCGACCGCTCCTGTTCACCCTCATCCTCTCCGCCTCCGACCACCCTCCGGCGAGCCGCTCCCATCACCTCAGCGACCCACACGGCTCGCCGACCACCGCAGAACCTCCGCCTCCTCACCCTGATCCTCTTCCGCCCCTCCACTTCCCACCAAACACCCTCTGCAGATCCACCGAACACACCCACTTCCTCGCTCACAGTTTGACCTAGGACGACCTGTTAGCTCCATCTCGCCCCCTGCAGACCCCCTGACCACCTTCGCCGTGCCACGGCGAAGGTCCCCCGCCTGTCTGATTTGGCCGAGAGGCCGTTCTTCTGTGACCAGGTGACTCGCCCGCCGTCGCCATTACTGAGTAGGCAGAGCTCCTTCACCTGCAGCTGCAGGCACGCCTTCGCCCAGGTTCGACTCCCAGGTTGCGCAGGGAGTCTCAGCGAAACGTCCCAGGCTCACAGACGGGGCGAAAGCCGCGCGTGAAGACACGATCGCCCACTGCTCCCTCCGCGACGGGCGCTCAATTGGGGTGGGACATTTAGTCCCACCTCGGAACTTCTCGGAGGCGCGCAGACGCATAAAGGCAAAAAGTGCCTTATGCTGTCTGCCTCCTGACCACGGGGTGAGGTCCCTCTCACCCGACCCGGCCTCGTCCGTGACCACGCTCCGCGGACCTGGCCCGACCCGATTAGACTGACCTGCACTCCTCGCCCACCACGCACGCCGGTGGGCCTGGACCCGGGCCTGACCCGAACCCGATTACCCGGTAGCTCTGGGAGAGCTTTCCGAAGAGTGGTTTCAGAGAGAAAGAGAGACGCGGGGGGGGGGGAGGGTAGAGTAGGTTTTGCCTCTTGACAAAAAAAAAACTCTGAAGTGTGCAGGCCGAAGAAGAAGGAGCTGCACTGTAGCAAATGCTCAGTTAAGTCGTCGAAGCACCGGGTCAGACGACGGAAAGACAGCAGCCAGAGCAGGAAAGAAGGCAGGCTGAAGAAGAAAGAAGAGCAACGGCCGATTGCAGAAGAAGAAGAAGGAAAGACTTAGTAGCTGAAGGCAGAAGCTCTGCAGCCATAAAGAAAAAAAAAAGCAGGAAAAAGAGAGAGGGTCACCACGATTGCAGAAGAAGAAGAAGAGAGGTCAAGGCAGAAAACCAAAGAAGAAGAAGAACAAGGAGCTCTGAAGAAAGAAAAACATCACCAACGCAGGAACAGCAGGAAGAAGAAGAGAGGGTCACCACGATTGCAGAAGAAGATTATCACCGTAGCAGAAACCAAGGAAGAAGAAGAAGGAGATCTGAAGAAAGAGAAAGAAAGAAGAACATCACAACAAATTCTTTCCCTCTCTCTTTATTTTGTAAAAGAAACATGTATATCTCTAGAATACAACTTGCTCCCTGAGTTCGACCTCGGGAACTCTTTCATTTTTCCGAGTAAAAAAATTTTTATATGAAACGTTGGTAACAACCGGCTTTACTACAACGTTATAACAAATACAAAACCGACGTCTTCAGGTATCAGAGCAGGTTTTCCGATGACAGGAGTAACATCCGCGGAAAGATCACATGGAGGGAAGCTGTTCCACAAGCAGGATTTCCGATGGGCAGTCCACAACCCGTCCGCCCTACTTTGATGGGAACAACTACAGCTACTGGAAGCTGAGGATGAAGACGTGGCTCTAAGCCACTGAATTCGAGGTATGGGGATGTTGCGAAACCCCATACGAGATCCCGAAGCGACCCCAAGGAGGCTACTCGCAGGTGCAGATTCTAGAGCTCTCACTCAACACAAAGGCAATGAATACCTTGTACTGCGCATTGAGTCCGAAGGAATTCGAACGAATCCAAGAGTGCACCACCGCCCACGAGATATGGAGGAGGTTGGAAGGCACTCATGAGAATTCCAGCTCGGAGGAAGAAGAAGAAGAAAAAGAAGAAGAAACCACTTGCTTTGGTTTCATGGCTAGAGGAACCAATAGCGACAGTGAAAGCGAAAGCGACTCCGACGACGAGGTAAATTTTGATTTACAAGAAGCTTTTAATGAATTATTCGAGATTAGTAAATCACTAAAAATAGAAAACAAAAGCATGAAGAAGAACCTTAGTTTTCTTAAAAATGAAAATGATAGATTAGAAAAACAACTTAAGGACATAGAAGCTAGTCCTAAAAATGATAACCTGTTATTAGAAAATCAAGACCTCATCAATGAAAATAATAAATTGATTGAGGAAAATGATAGTCTAAAGTTAGAAATCTCTAATTTAAAGACTAAGATGAGTATTATAGAAAAAGAAATTGCATGTCTTAGGGAAAATTCTAACAAATTAATCAACAAAGTTGATAATTTTTATAGCCCTAAGGTTGAGAAAGGATCTCCATCAAGGAGACCCTCTAACAAATCCGGATCCAAGCTTACTTGGATACCGAAGAAAAATCTGGAATCTTGTTTTGTAGGATTCAGGGATAACTACAATACACAGGACTGGACCTACAAACTCAAGGCTGGTCAACTCGAGTTAGGAGAACTAAGGAGTAGACCAAGGAGGAGAACAAGAAGACCGACAAGACGGCGAACAAACGACGGACCCGCCGCACATCGACCACCAGATTGGAGACCGGCGCCAATGCCCGGGCCTCCAAGCTACGGATGGGAGCCCCATCCGATGTGGCATCCACCACCACCATTCGGGCCATTTTATTGGCCATGGTAGGTGAGGTAAAACCATTTACCCTATCTTTTTATCATAAGCATTTAGATAGGGGGAGTTAAAAAATGATGAGCTAATTGTCAATTTTTAAGGGGGAGATGTAAGGTAGCTAAATTTCCTTTAGTAAGGGGGAGAAAAATAACAGCTATCGCATTGTTACAAAAAGGGGGAGGACATTACCTCTGTCAAAAGAAACTCATAGAAGAGCATGGTTTAAGGGGGAGTTATAGGAAATTTAAAATCAAACCTCTTTGATAATGTCAAAACGGGGGAGGATTTTTTGTATTATTATTTACGGTTTTGTCATCATCAAAAAGGGGGAGATTGTTGGTGCTAGAGCACCACGATCATTTGTTTTGATGATAACAAAACACGTGTTATTTAACATTTGGAATTTGAGTCCTAGATTTCAGGTCAATTGCAAATGAAGACGTGTTTAGACGGAACTCGAGCTCGCATCCAGGACGGATTGGAGGAGCTTGACGGAAAACAGAGGAGGTTCGCGTGGAGCGACAGATTGAAGATAGAAGACAAGAAGAATAGGATAGATTCTTTTTAATACTTTCATGTACTTTTATATTTATTTTTCTTGCTCTTTATTTTCCTTAGAAATTATGTTAAAGAGCCTCAAAGAACCCTAACAGTAGTCCTAGGAACACCGGCACAACCCTAGGATACTTAGGTTTTCTGTAGAATACCTAGAAAACCGATATAGGGTTCAAACAACACTTCCAGACGTCTAATTTCCAAATCAGACGTCTGATAAAGCATTTTAAGACGTCTGACTGTTGTTTCAGACGTCTGATAACTGTTAGGCTGGACATAGTTAGTTCTGTCTGATGAAATCAGACGTCCAGACCTTAGACCAGACGTCTTAGGAGACGTCTGATGACTTTGCCAGACGTCCAATTAGTGGACCGTTGGCTGGCTTAGAAGACACTCAAGATTATGACCGTTAGAGCCTTATCAGACGTCCATAGGACTTTACAGACGTCTGATAAATGACCGTTTTGCCTCGGCTGACCCAAAATCTCTTCTCAGAGATTTTCTAGCCGTTGCAACGTTTGGAAATCAATTCCCACCGTAAAAGTAGGTTTCCAGACGTCCATACTTAGTTCCAGACGTCCTGTATGTCGTCTGATGGACTTGCACAAAAACCCTGTTTAGATCTGATTCAAGTCAGGGAGAAACCCGCATAGAATCAGACGTCTGACCTTGGAATCAGACGTCTTAAAGTGGCCTTCCAGACGTCTGATGCCAGAGTTAGACGTCTGATAACCCTGTCAAATGTAATCATTGTCCTGATTTCGGCCTGATTCTCTTGGACTTTGTTCCCAACGGCTATGGAAGTTTTTCCAAGCCTTCCAAAGCCTTCCTAAGGCCTCTATAAATAGAGGGGAGCCTTTGCAACAAAAATACACCAAGAGAAACAAGAGACACTTAGAAATACACTTGGATACACTTAGCTACACACTTTCACACTCTTGTGTCCAAGAAGTTCTTGCTCTCCAAGCTCAAGCTCCATATCTTGAGAGCATCAAACAGTTTGCGCTCCCGCTCTCCCGCTGTTGCTCACGAGAGCGACGTAGCGCCATCGCGTGGCACACGCACCGCGTCATCGTCGACGCACTCCTTGCAAAGGGGAGTTTCCTATTTCCTATAGAAGCTAGGTTTAATTATTTTGTTGGCTCTATAGGACTATTGTTTCTTTTATCTTTGTCTTTTGGTTGGGTATTCGCTTTGCGAATTCCCGTCTCCTTCGTGGGACAAAATCCTTCTCGTGGAGAGAAGGGGTTGAGGAACGCTACCCTCGTACTTGTAGCATGGTTGTACTGAGGTTGAATCACCCTCGTTTAAAGTGATTCGTTTAGTGGATTTTGATCAACTTGGTTGATCGGAAAATCCAAACTCGAGAGGGTTAGGTGGTGGTTTTCACCCGATTTGGGTTTCCACCTAAAAATTCCTGTGTACATTGTGTGATTGCTTAATTTCTTGTGATATTGCTTTATATTTTATTTTCGCAATTTATTACGTCACCCCTCCTGGTAGGGACGAACCTACACAGACGTCCTGTATGTCGTCTGATAGACTTGCGTTAGAACCCTGTTTAGATCTGATTCAAGTTAGGAAGAGACTCGCCCAAAATTAGACGTCTGACCTTATTTTCAAACGTCTTAAAGTGGTCTTCCAGACGTCTGATGCCAGAATCAGACGTTTGATAACCCTGTCAGTGCAATGATTGTTCCTGATTTCGGGTTGATTCACTTGGGCTTTGCACCCAACGGCTATGGAGCCTTTCCTAAGCCATCCAAAGCCTTCCTAAGGCCTCTATAAATAGAGGGGAGCCTTTACACACCAACACACACCAAGACACACCTTGCAATACACTTTCAAACCATTTTGTGTCTCTCTTGCTCTCTAAGCTCTAGTTCTACATCTTGAGAGCATCACGCTTCGCGCACCCGCTCTCCCGCCGTAGTTCACGAGAGTGACGTAGCACTGTCGTGTTGTTCACGCATCCGCGTCGCCGACGCACTCCTTTCAAAGGGAAGCATCCTAATTCCTATAGAAGCCTAGGTTTAATATTACTTTGTTGGCTCTATAGGATTATTGTTATTTTATCTTTGTTATTTGGTTGGGTATTCGCTTTGCGAATTCCCGTCTCCTTCGTGAGACAAAATCCTTCTCGTGAAGAGAAGGGGTTTGAGGTACGCTACCCTCGTATAAAGTAGCGTGGTTGTAATTGAGGTTGAATCACCCTCGTTTAAAGTGATTCGGTTAGTGGATTTGATCAACTTGGTTGATCGGAAAATCCTAACTCGAGAGGGTTAGGTGGTGGTTTTCACCCGGTTTGGGTTTCCACCTAAAAATCTTTGTGTACTTTGTGTGATTCTATTTTGTGAGATTGTTTATATTTATTTCCGCAATTATTACGTCACCCCCTTGATGAGAACCTCATCATGAGCCATAACTAGCTCATTTTGACCCAATACAAAGGATAAAAGCTCCTACATATCTCAAGGAAAGGCTTAACTCAGAGAATTCTGAGTTTGAGAAGAAAACCAGTCATAAGGGGTAAAAGTGCAATTTTACGAGTATAATCTGCATACAGGGTAATTCAGGGCCCAAACACAGGTCAAAACAGCTTAATAAGAATAAAAGTGGGATGAGATGATCTAGCAAGGGCTACAGCACTTCCAAGGAACCAAATGATAACCTGTAACCCTAAAACAACCCGCTTCAATTCACAAGGTTCGGGGCAAAGTAAAAATAGAATAAACCCTCTAAAATTCATAGAAAAATAATCTCTAGGGTTTAGAACCTTCAATTTGGCCTTTAGAACCCATTTTGACCTACATTGAGAACCATGCCCAATTAATAACTTAATTTGGGTTTTTGTGCAAATTGACCGGTCAAACAAGGTTTAATATGAAAATGAAATTCACCATCAGATTCCTTAGGTTTTAATTAGTCATGTATAAAAACTTGAGCCTAAGAAGAAACCTCCTTGACCGACTTCATACTTTGGTCCTCATATATTTACTCTTTGGCCCTCAACTTTTGAACCCTCGCATTTTGGCCCCTAACTCTCCTTCGTTCTTTGCAATCAGGTCCCTCCTGCAAAACCCTGCCAGCACCATGCTCCGGCGACCTTGCGCGGAGCATGGCGCCGCGCAGGGTGAGGTGGGGGACCTGGCAAGTATACCGGGGGTGCCCTGCGTCGTCAGCCGTCGCAGGGGCACCCCCCTGGTCATTGTAGCCCACCATACCGGCCGTGCGAATGCACGGACGGTATGGGTTCGTATTCCGACCATTCTCCGGCGAGGGAGACACGTCGTCTCCCTCCGCCTTCCTCCCTGTTTCATCCCTATAAATACCCCCCGCTGCTCCTCCGACCAGGGCAGCCTGGATCTGACGGAGAAAACCCCCAGCTTTCTTCTCTTCTTCCTCCGGCAGACGCTCACCAGCTCCGGCGGCTTCCTCCCCCTCCACCTCTTCGCTCTGCCGCAATACCAGCAGCAGAGACTTCCTCCCCTGCTCTTCCCGCGCCACGCCGCACCCAGCTGGCGCCTCTCCGGCTCTCTGCTCGCCGCCGCCCCTCTCCCTGAGCATCGTCTTCTCCGGCGACAGTCGATACGGCTGTCGCCCTGTTCCTCCCCCTTCGTCCCTGCAGTTAAGTTAGAACTACTCCCCTTCTTCTCCTTTTTCTTTCCCCGCTTTCAATTTAGTCAATTAAACCCTCGACCGCTCCTGTTCACCCTCATCCTCTCCGCCTCCGACCACCCTCCGGCGAGCCGCGCCCATCACCTCAGCAACCCACACGGCTCGCCGACCACCGCAGAACATCCTCCTCCTCACCCTGATCCTCTTCCGCCCCTCCACTTCCCACCAAACACCCTCTGCAGATCCACCGAACACACCCACTTCTTCGCTCACAGTTTGACCTAGGACGACCTGTTGGCTCCATCACGCCCCCCTGCAGACCCCCTGACCACCTTCGCCGTGCCACGGCGAAGGACCCCCGCCTGTCTGATTTGGCCGAGAGGCCGTTCTTCTGTGACCAGGTGACTCGCCCGCCGTCGCCATTACTGAGCAGGCAGAGCTCCTTCACCTGCAGGTGCAGGCACGCCTTCGCCCAGGTGCAACTCCCAGGTTGCGCAGGGAGTCTCCGCGAAACGTCCCAAGCTCGCAGACGGGGCGAAAGCCGCGCGTGAAGACACGATCGCCCACTGCTCCCTCCGCGACGGGCGCTCAATTGGGGTGGGACATTTAGTCCCACCTCGGAACTTCGCGGAGGCGCGCGGACGCATAAAGGCAAAAAGTGCCTTATGCTGTTTGCCTCCTGACCACGGGGTGAGGTCCCCTTCACCCGCCCGGTTACCCGGTCTCGTCCGCGCTCACGCTCCGCGGACCTGACCCGACCCGACTGACCTGCACTCCTCGCCCACCACGCACGCCGGTGGGCCTGGACCCGGGCCTGACCCGAACCCGATTACCCGGTAGCTCTGGGAGAGCTTCCGAAGAGTGATTTCAGAGAGAAAGAGAGACGCGGGGGAGGGGGGTAGAGTAGGTTTTGCCTCTTGACAAAAAAAAAAGAACTCTGAAGTGTGCAGGCCAAAGAAGAAGAAGTGCAGGCGAAGAAGAAGGAGCTGCACTGTAGCAAATGCTCAGTTAAGTCGTCGAAGCACCGGGTCAGACGACGGAAAGTCAGCAGCCAGAGCAGGAAAGAAGGCAGGCTGAAGAAGAAGGAAGAGCAACGGCCGAAGCAGAAGAAGAAGGAAGGAAGACTTAGTAGCTGAAGGCAGAAGCTCTGCAGCCAAAAAAAAAAAAAAGAGAGGTCACCACGATTGCAGAAGAAGAAGAGAGATCAAGGCAGAAAACCAAAGAAGAAGAAGAACAAGGAGCTCTGAAGAAAGAAAAAAAAAAAACATCACCAACGCAGGAACAGCAGGAAGAAGAAGAAGAGCATCACCATTGCAGAAGAAGATTATCACCGTAGCAGAAACCAAGGAAGAAGAAGAAGGAGATCTGAAGAAAGAGAAAGAAAGAAGAACATCACAACAAATCCTTTCCCTCTCTCTTTATTTTGTAAAAGAAACATGTATATCTCTAGAATACGACTTGCTCCCTGAGTTCGACCTCGGGAACTCTTTCATTTTCCGAGTAAAAAATTTATATTTGAAATGTTGGCAATAACCGGCCTTACTACAACGTTATAACAAACCCGGTAAAACCGACACGTTTCATTTTGGCGCCGTTGCCGGGGAGCAACGGCTATTCTAGAGGTAAACATTCCTGTTTCTTTTAAGTTCTGATAATCTCCTCTCTTTTGTGCAGCTACAGGAACTCAAGAAGACAAGCAACCACACAACCACTCCGAAGACAGGTAAATCTTTTCTCTCACTATTAACCCCTACACTCTAAAGAGGAAGAAAAGAAAAGAACAAGCAATATAGGGCTAACCTGTCTTCCATACTTAGTAACCATAAAAAGTTGCATGTTTTCAACTCATCACTCCTGCACACTATTAAGGGTATTTAAGGGCTAACACATTCTTGCTTGAGCCCTAATTGCCCAACAAAGAGTTAAATGGACCAAGTAGAGCCAACATAAGGTCGAACATTAGGATTTCAGTAGAGACACACCCCTTAATCAAGAATTAAGGAAATCCAAAAGAGGTGTGCCCAAGCCATTGATTGAAAATAATTAACAAAAAAAAATCCTAAACAATTGGCTCTCTCTAAACACTTGAACCCTAAAAGAAAGGACCCAAAAAGCTCTCAAAGAAAACAAGAGGTAAAGTTGACCCCTTTGGGTTAACCAACCTTAAATTAGGTCACTCTTTGCACTTAAAAAGACTAAAGTTCAAGTGAAACCTTAAGCACCCTGATCTTAAAATTGGTAGACTTAAGAGGTCAAGATCCCCATTCTGGTCTACCTGGAACCGCAGTGACAAGAGAGGTCGGGTGGGGGAAACCCTGTAACCCGTGGGGACGCTCTACCGTGTAGGGGTCTTCGCGGGACTCTCCCTCTCTGGCTGCCCAGGTAATTCTCAGGTGGACGATCTTTCTGATCAAGGGGTCCATCTGCCCCGCACCTCTATAGTCACCCAACACATTTTTGGGTGTCTTGATTGGGTCCAGCACCTTCTAAACTTACCTCTCCCAACTGTGCATGTACGGAAGGAGATCTCTAAGACCACCCTTAAGACCTCCATTAGAAATTCGCTCTCGTCAAGGCCAAGCCTCGACGCCCGTATTTGTGCAGCAACACCCTCACATTATTCTCTCTTCTGATTCAGAACCAAGTTCTTCTTCTTCCCCCATCATGGCTCAGCCAGTTGAGGAAGAAAATAATCTGGAACACCAGCTCCAGCGACTCAATGACCTCTTCCAAAACTTCATGCACCCACCACAGCGTCCTATGATGCGGGACCACTACAATCCTGCTGCGGTGGCCATTGAGCCTCGAGTCAGAATCCCGATTAGAGGACCTGATTCCGAACTAAAGCCCAACATGATTCATGCTATACCTAAATTCCATGGGCTTAATTCTGAAGATCCCTTCCAGCACATCAAACAGCTAAAGCATCTGGCCCACACTTTTGGATCAGATGCGCAAAATCGGGATATTCTTCTCATGAAGATGTTCTCCTTTTCTCTTATGGACAAGGCCGCCCATTGGTATCAAACTCAGACCCGGCCGATCAACACTTGGGAAGAACTTCAATCCGAGTTCTTGAAAAAGTTCTTTCCCGTTGGTCGGACCAACGCCTTGCGCCATCAGATTACACACTTCACTCAACAATCAGGAGAACCTCTCCATGAGGCATGGGATCGTTTTCAGGATCTCATGAGGAAGTGCCCCCATCACGGAGTTCCTAAATGGGAACAAGTCCAATCTTTTTACCAGGGACTCCGTGAGGACATCCGCCTTTTCGTCAATGCAACCTGCGGAGGAAACATCATGGGTCAACATGAAGACACCGTATGGGAGATTCTCGAAAACATGTGCGAGAACTCTATCAACAATGACTCCATGGGTTTATTCGACAGGACGAATACCCGCGCAGCGACGAATCTTAAGGGAGCACATGAGACGCAGGACCTGTCCGCATCAGTCGACCTGGAATTAATGGCCAGTCGATTGGACAAGGTCTCAATCATTGAAAAGAAGGTGGATGAGCTGACTCAGCACTTGCAGCGAGCCACTTCTGCGCGTAACTCCTTTGCACAACCTCCTTCCACACAGGAGACTGTGCAAAACATCCTCCACCGATCCTCCCCTGGGATGGATCCATATCCATCCCCATCTGATTCTTGGACTGGAAGATCATCCGATCCTTTCTTCACCAGCCGGGGGAACTCCATTCCTCCTTTCCCTGATTCTCAAGAGGTTCCTCAGACCTGCGAGGACCTCAACGCCATCCAGAACGACCCATTCTCCAACACTTACAACCCCGGATGGCGAAACCATCCCAATTTTCAGTGGGCGGGAAATCCCCAAACCCAAAGACCACCTTTTCAGTCCCGCCCACAGCCCTCTCATCACTACCAGCCGCCTCAGCCTCGGCCCAACCCTACTTATCCATCAGGGCCAAATCAAGATCAAATGTCCTTAATCCTTCAGACTCTGGCTGACATTCAAAAATCGAATGCGGCCATTCAAAAATAGCACAAGGACGAGCTTACTGAAGTTAAAACTCAACTGGCCCAGTTGGCAAATTCTCGCCAGCCAGGCACACTCCCTTCCCAACCCCTTCCTAACCCAAATAACGTGCCAACCCAGAAGCGCGTTATGAATCCAAATTTAGGCCACGCTCAATGGATTTATCAGGCCCCCACTGCTCCATCTCCAGACGAGATGGATGCCTCAACTTCTAGTGCGAGATTTCAGCAGCAGCCACCCCTCCTACCAAATCCAAACCAAAATCAGGCCGGATTAAATTCTGTAACAACACGTAGTGGTAAGACAACTCAGGACCCGCATTATCCAAACCACTCCCAGCCTGATAACCATGACCCTAGGATAGTTAGCCAAGGTACCGCTGTTCCAGACCCACAACCTGAACCTATCCTAGAGGAACCAACCAAGATCCCGTTCCCCGAGGCCCTGACCAAGGGAAAGAAGACCACCAAACCCGTGGCCCCTGAGGAGGACCTGGTCAAGCTCTTTGAGCAGGTCCACATAAACATCCCCTTGATGGATGCAATCCATCACGTACCAGCTTACGCACGATTCCTAAAGAATATATGTACACCCCAGCGTAAGCCGCGAACCAAGGGAGGGAGCCCAATTGTTCTGTCAGAGCAAGCCAGCTCTGTAATCCTTAGTAGACTCCCACCCAAGGCAAAAGATCCTGGAACTCCCCTGATCTCCTGTAAGATAGGTGGTACCCAATTTGATAGAGCATTGTTAGACTTAGGTGCATCTATAAATCTGATACCCACATCCTTACTTGACCATCTGGAAGAATCTGAGCTGAAACCAACCGAGGTGACATTACAATTAGCAGATCGATCTATAAAGTCACCAAAAGGGATTCTCGAGGATGTTATCGTGAGAGTGCGGGATTTCTATTTTCCAGTGGACTTTATAGTCTTAGACAAGGATGCACCTGAGAACCCTAGGGATACACCAATCATTCTAGGGAGACCTTTCTTGGCTACTGCTAGAGCCAACATCAGCTGTGAGGAGGGCCAAATAGAGCTTAAGTTTGGAGATCAAACACTGAAAATTGATATATTTAAGGCCCAACAAGGAATTAATTGCGGCGTCATCGAGCAAATTTGTGACATCAAGACTTTGGTTGATGAATCACACCTCCAGAATGACTTGAGTATTCCTCATCAACCACAGAAGGATCTTGACCCGCAAACAGAGGAGTCAAATCCAGATGTGAACAACCCAGTAACTCCCACCCTTGAACCTCACATCTATACTGAACCACCCGCTGCTGCTGAAAACCCCATCCTCGAACTGAAACCCCTTCCTGCTCATTTGAAATACATCTTTTTGGGTTCTAATCAGACCCTTCCTGCGATCATCAATTCCAACCTCAGTCCTGAACAGGAATCCCGTCTGATTGTTGTCCTCCAGCAACATCGCAGAGCCATCGGATGGACCCTCGATGATTTGACTGGAATAAGTCCCTCTTATTGTACTCATCATATCTATTCAGAAGAGGGCACACGACCTTCTCGTGAAATGCAGAGACGCTTAAACCCCAATCTGCAGGAGGTCATGAAAAAGGAGATCATCAAGTGGTTAGATGCCGGGATCATCTACCCGATCTCCGATAGTCGTTGGGTGAGCCCAATTCAGGTCGTGCCTAAGAAGGCAGGACTCACCACTATAACGACGGAGACCGGAGAAATCATTCCTACCCGATTAGCCAACTCGTGGAGAGTCTGTATAGATTACCGTCGACTCAATTCCTCCACGAAGAAGGATCATTTCCCACTACCCTTCATTGATCAAATTCTCGAAAAACTAGTGGGCAATAGGTTCTTCTGCTTTCTTGACGGGTACTCCGGTTATAACCAGGTGGCAATCCATCCTGAGGACCAAGAAAAGACCACATTCACCTGCCCCTTCGGAACATACGCTTTCCGAAGGATGCCTTTCGGTCTTTGCAATGCACCCGCTACTTTTCAGCGATGCATGCTTGCCATATTCTCAGATATGGTAGGTGATTATCTGGAAGTCTTCATGGATGACTTTTCAGTTTTCGGAGCATCATTCGACGATTGCCTCCAACACTTGGTCCAGATACTCAGGCGGTGCATCGACGTGAATTTGGTTCTTTCCTGGGAAAAGAGCCATTTCATGGTGCCTGAGGGAATTGTCCTGGGACACTCAATTTCGGAGAAAGGTATCCAAGTGGATCGAGCTAAGGTTAATCTGATTTCTCACCTTCCTATGCCTAGCTCGATCAGGGACATCCGATCCTTTTTAGGGCATGTCGGTTTTTATCGACGATTTATCCCTGATTTTTCAAAAATCGCACGCCCCCTGACCACTCTTCTCTCCAAGGATGTTCCCTTCGAAATCTCCAAGGAATGCACTCAAGCATTTGAAATCCTGCGTGACCGAGTCACCCAAGCCCCGATCCTACAGTCCCCTGATTGGTCTCAACCCTTTGAGATCATGTGTGATGCATCCGACTTCGCTGTAGGAGCGGTTTTGGGGCAGAAAAATGACAAGAAACCTGTGGTCATTTACTACGCCAGCAAAACACTCGATGAGGCTCAGCGTAACTATACAGTTACTGAGAAAGAGCTGCTAGCTGTAGTATTTGCCCTAGAGAAGTTCAGATCATACCTTCTGGGTTCCCATGTCATCATATACTCGGATCACACGGCTGTGAGGCATCTCCTTGCAAAGAAGGACGCGAAACCTCGATTGATCCGATGGATCTTGCTGTTGCAAGAATTTGACCTCGAGATTCGCGATAAAGCGGGAAAACAAAACGTGGTAGCTGATCACTTGTCCCGTCTTCCTTCTGAAATGATAGACCCTTCCGGACCCATCACTGAGCATTTTCCCGATGAGCGCCTGCTGACTATTGGTACTAGCCTTCCATGGTTTGCTAATATTGTAAATTACTTGGCATCTCATCAGACCCCGTCCGATTGGCCGAAGGCCAAGAAAGACAAATTACGCTCCGATGCCAAGTATTACATTTGGGAAGACCCGTACCTCTTCCGCATAGGTGCCGATCAGATCATCCGGAGATGTGTCCCGGAAGGGGAAGTCAACAATATCCTCTCTTTCTGCCATGACCAGGCATGCGGTGGCCATTTTGCCGGGCATAAAACCGCATCAAAAGTCCTCCAGTGCGGCTTTTACTGGCCCACACTGTTCAAAGACGCATACAGTCATTGCAAGGCATGCAGTCTTTGCCAGACTTTGGGCAACATGAGCCATCGCGACATGATGCCTATGCAACCGATTCTAGTATGCGAAATCTTTGATGTTTGGGGGATTGATTTTATGGGCCTCTTTCCTGTTTCGGATGGTTTCGAATACATTCTGTTGGCTGTGGACTACGTGTCCAAATGGATCGAAGCCATACCGACCCGAACCTGTGATCACAAAATCGTTCTCAAATTCATTCATCAACACATTTTCTCAAGGTTCGGGATTCCTCGTGCAATAATCTCTGATGGGGGAACCCATTTCACAAATGCTCAGTTTAGGTCACTGATGACCAAATATGGGGTGTCTCACCGAATCTCTACTCCTTACCACCCCCAAACTAATGGTCTAGCTGAGCTGTCTAATCGGGAGATCAAGAAAATCCTGCAAGTCACTGTTCGACCTGACAGGAAGGACTGGTCGTCCCGACTTCCGGAAGCATTGTGGGCCTATAGGACCGCCCACAAGACCCAATTAGGCATGTCTCCCTTTAGACTGGTGTACGGAAAGGCATGCCACCTTCCCGTCGAACTGGAGCACAAAGCCTATTGGGCAGTACGGAACTGTAATCTAGATCTTTCTAAGGCTGGGACCCACAGAAAACTCCAAATCAGCGAGATCGATGAATTGCGCATAGACGCGTACGAGAACTCGCAAATCTACAAGGAGCGGGTTAAAGCCTTCCACGACAAACACATCTCAAGAAAGATCTTTCATCCTGGTCAAAAGGTCCTACTCTTTGATGCCCGACTCAAACTCTTCCCAGGAAAACTGAGATCTAAGTGGGTCGGACCATATTTGGTCCGACAGGTTTTTGGAAATGGAGCAATCGAAATCAGTCCACTCAGCCACGATTCTGAACCTTTCATCGTGAATGGTCAAAGACTCAAGCTGTTCATTGATGTAACTTCTACTGATTTGGCTGAGGCATCTTATATCCTCCTTTCCCCTTGAGCTTATTGCGCCCAGCCGATGGCGTAAAACTCAGCGCTTAACGGGAGGCAGCCCGTCATTCTCTTTGAAAACCTGAAACTTGTTCTGACACCTTTCAGCACTCGAAGTTCACCCTTGTAGACAGCCGACCCCAACTCAGATGTTTGCATCTGGGATTTGAAATCGTCCGCAAAAATTCAACCCGACCCATTCACTCATCCAAATTTCTGTCTTAAGGAATGAACTAAGACCCCCTAGGTTACAATGAGGACATTGCAAATCTTAGGCATGGGGGGGTAGGAAAGTGCAAAAACGTGTAAGAAAAGGTTTCAAACAAAAAATTCACATATGCCAAAAAATACCATAAAAATTAAAAAAAAAAAAAAAAAAGAAAAAAATTCTTCGAAAAAGAATAAGAGGAGAAGAGGAGAAGGAAAATTTTGTGAAGGAGAAAAGAAACAAAATGAAAAAGGAGCACAAAATTATGAGAAAAAGTGATAGTCATTAGTAAGGAACTAAGGAATTAACCTAAGTTCTAGACCTCATTCAAGAAAATAGCTGAAAAGTGCACAATGAGATTGGTAAGAATGCAAACCTTAGGCATTCTTGAATAGACTCTTAGTACCCATTAAGATCTGGACACTCCTCAAGAGGTTGAGGAAAATGAAAAGCTGAAGTATTAGGTCTAAGGCTTAGGAAGTATTCGGCCTCGTTAACTAATTTTTGGTTTACGGGACTCAGTAACCTAAGCACCCTAATCTCACACACAGCCTGGTTCAGTAAGCGTAAAAATCAGAATCACGCAGAAGCGTCGCAAAAATCTGAAAAAAAAGAAAAAAAGAAAAAAAAAAAAAAAAACACCTAGAATAGGAACGGCCGATCAACACAAGTTGATTTGGACGAGTTCCCAGCGCGGAGAGGCGGGAAATCCCCTCGAAGATGCGTAACAAAATATCATCTCCTCGGTGCTTGTCTCTTAGGATATTTACATATCCTACGGGGGGCATGTAAGCACTCTGCTGGTTCAGATTCCATGGATGGCATTATCTCGAAGTGTCAATTGCCAGGGTCTGGATTCGGCCACGGAATACCATGGATGGGATTATCTCGAAATCTCAATAGCCAGGGTTCCGGGGGTTGCCATGGGCGGTGCTATCTCGAAGCATCGATCGCCAGGAACCCTTGAGGATTGATGATGGGAGCAAGGAATCTGATACAGACCGTGTTGAAAAGCCAATCCTAGGCTAGAACTAAAAAGAAAAAGAGAGAGAAAACTCTCCAAACAGAAAAACTTTCTATCTCTCTCTTACAAAACGCACTGCGAACTGAGCCAGGGCTAAAATCATTTCAAGCACGGGTGCTTTAACCACGAAGTCCAATAAACCTTAGGTTAGTTCTTGCGGGCCTTAAAAACCTTTGCTAAAAGACTGAGGCTAAGGCTAGACAGATTTGGATCTTGATTGGTACTAGAGTACCTTTTAGGCCTATGGTCAGCATTTTAACCTAATCTATGCTCAAATAAAAAAGGCACTTATCTAAAACCATTAAAAACTTCATGGTCTAGAACAAGGGTTGAAACCTTAAGTTTTTGCTAAGGGACTAGCAAAAGCTAGGCATGGGGGTATGATGAGAACCTCATCATGAGCCATAACTAGCTCATTTTGACCCAATACAAAGGATAAAAGCTCCTACATATCTCAAGGAATGGCTTAACTCAGAGAATTCTGAGTTTGAGAAGAAAACCAGTCATAAGGGGTAAAAGTGCAATTTTACTAGTATAATCTGCATACAGGGTAATTCAGGGCCCAAACACAGGTCAAAACAGCTTAATAAGAATAAAAGTGGGATGAGATGATCTAGCAAGGGCTACAGCACTTCCAAGGAACCAAATGATAACCTGTAACCCTAAAACAACCCGCTTCAATTCACAAGGTTCGGGGCAAAGTAAAAATAGAATAAACCCTCTAAAATTCATAGAAAAATAATCTCTAGGGTTTAGAACCTTCAATTTGGCCTTTAGAACCCATTTTGACCTACATTGAGAACCATGCCCAATTAATAACTTAATTTGGGTTTTTGTGCAAATTGACCGGTCAAACAAGGTTTAATATGAAAATGAAATTCACCATCAGATTCCTTAGGTTTTAATTAGTCATGTATAAAAACTTGAGCCTAAGAAGAAACCTCCTTGACCGACTTCACACTTTGGTCCTCATATATTTACTCTTTGGCCCTCAACTTTTGAACCCTCGCATTTTGGCCCCTAACTCTCCTTCGTTCTTTGCAATCAGGTCCCTCCTGCAAAACCCTGCCAGCACCATGCTCCGGCGACCTTGCGCGGAGCATGGCGCCGCGCAGGGTGAGGTGGGGGACCTGGCAAGTATACCGGGGGTGCCCTGCGTCGTCAGCCGTCGCAGGGGCACCCCCTGGTCATTGTAGCCCACCATACCGGCCGTGCGAACGCACGGACGGTATGGGTTCGTATTCCGACCATTCTCCGGCGAGGGAGACACGTCGTCTCCCTCCGCCTTCCTCCCTGTTTCATCCCTATAAATACCCCCCGCTGCTCCTCCGACCAGGGCAGCATGGATCTGACGGAGAAAACCCCCAGCTTTCTTCTCTTCTTCCTCCGGCAGACGCTCACCAGCTCCGGCGGCTTCCTCCCCCTCCACCTCTTCGCTCTGCCGCAATACCAGCAGCAGAGACTTCCTCCCCTGCTCTTCCCGCGCCACGCCGCACCCAGCTGGCGCCTCTCCGGCTCTCTGCTCGCCGCCGCCCCTCTCCCTGAGCATCGTCTTCTCCGGCGACAGTCGATACGGCTGTCGCCCTGTTCCTCCCCCTTCGTCCCTGCAGTTAAGTTAGAACTACTCCCCTTCTTCTCCTTTTTCTTTCCCCGCTTTCAATTTAGTCAATTAAACCCTCGACCGCTCCTGTTCACCCTCATCCTCTCCGCCTCCGACCACCCTCCAGCGAGCCGCGCCCATCACCTCAGCAACCCACACGGCTCGCCGACCACCGCAGAACATCCGCCTCCTCACCCTGATCCTCTTCCGCCCCTCCACTTCCCACCAAACACCCTCTGCAGATCCACCGAACACACCCACTTCTTCGCTCACAGTTTGACCTAGGACGACCTGTTGGCTCCATCACGCCCCCCTGCAGACCCCCTGACCACCTTCGCCGTGCCACGGCGAAGGACCCCCGCCTGTCTGATTTGGCCGAGAGGCCGTTCTTCTGTGACCAGGTGACTCGCCCGCCGTCGCCATTACTGAGCAGGCAGAGCTCCTTCACCTGCAGGTGCAGGCACGCCTTCGCCCAGGTGCAACTCCCAGGTTGCGCAGGGAGTCTCCGCGAAACGTCCCAGGCTCGCAGACGGGGCGAAAGCCGCGCGTGAAGACACGATCGCCCACTGCTCCCTCCGCGACGGGCGCTCAATTGGGGTGGGACATTTAGTCCCACCTCGGAACTTCGCGGAGGCGCGCGGACGCATAAAGGCAAAAAGTGCCTTATGCTGTTTGCCTCCTGACCACGGGGTGAGGTCCCCTTCACCCGCCCGGTTACCCGGTCTCGTCCGCGCTCACGCTCCGCGGACCTGACCCGACCCGACTGACCTGCACTCCTCGCCCACCACGCACGCCGGTGGGCCTGGACCCGGGCCTGACCCGAACCCGATTACCCGGTAGCTCTGGGAGAGCTTCCGAAGAGTGATTTCAGAGAGAAAGAGAGACGCGGGGGAGGGGGGTAGAGTAGGTTTTGCCTCTTGACAAAAAAAAAAGAACTCTGAAGTGTGCAGGCCAAAGAAGAAGAAGTGCAGGCGAAGAAGAAGGAGCTGCACTGTAGCAAATGCTCAGTTAAGTCGTCGAAGCACCGGGTCAGACGACGGAAAGTCAGCAGCCAGAGCAGGAAAGAAGGCAGGCTGAAGAAGAAGGAAGAGCAACGGCCGAAGCAGAAGAAGAAGGAAGGAAGACTTAGTAGCTGAAGGCAGAAGCTCTGCAGCCAAAAAAAAAAAAAAGAGAGGTCACCACGATTGCAGAAGAAGAAGAAGAGAGATCAAGGCAGAAAACCAAAGAAGAAGAAGAACAAGGAGCTCTGAAGAAAGAAAAAAAAAAAACATCACCAACGCAGGAACAGCAGGAAGAAGAAGAAGAGCATCACCATTGCAGAAGAAGATTATCACCGTAGCAGAAACCAAGGAAGAAGAAGAAGGAGATCTGAAGAAAGAGAAAGAAAGAAGAACATCACAACAAATCCTTTCCCTCTCTCTTTATTTTGTAAAAGAAACATGTATATCTCTAGAATACGACTTGCTCCCTGAGTTCGACCTCGGGAACTCTTTCATTTTCCGAGTAAAAAATTTATATTTGAAATGTTGGCAATAACCGGCCTTACTACAACGTTATAACAAACCCGGTAAAACCGACACGTTTCACCCCTCCTAGTAGGGAATTTCAAAATGCACCTGCGACTTTTCTGCGGTGCATGCTTGCCATATTCTCTGATATGGTAGGTGATTATATGGAAGTCTTCATGGATGACTTCTCAGTTTTCAGGGCATCGTTTGATGATTGCCTCCAGCACTTGGTTCATATACTCAGGCGTGCATCGATGTAAATTTGGATCTTTCCTGGGAAAAGAGCCACTTTATGGTGCTTGAGGGGATCGTCCTAGGACATCTAATTTCTGAGAAAGTCATCCAAGTGGATCGAGCTAAGGTTGATCTAATTTCTCGGCTTCCTATGCCTAGCTCGATCAGGTACATCCGTTCTTTTCTGGGGCACATCGGCTTTTACTGTTGTTTCATTCTTGATATTTCGAAAATCGCGTGTCCCCTGACTACTCTTCTCTCTAAGGATGTACCCTTTGAGATCTCCAAGGAATGCACTCAAGCCTTTGAGAACCTTCATGACCGAGTCACCCAGGCCCCGATCCTACAGTTCCCTGATTGGTCTCAACCCTTTGAGATCATGTGCGATGCATCTGATTTCGCTGTAGGAGCGGTTCTGGGGTAGAAAGTTGACGGGAAACCCGTCGTCATCTACTACGCTAGTAAGACACTTGATGAAGCTCAGCGTAACTATATAGTCACGGAGAAAGAGCTGCTAGCCGTAGTATTTGCCCTCGAAAAATTTCGATCCTATCTCCTGGGTTCCCACGTCATCATCTACTCGGATCACACAGTTGTGAGGCATCTCCTTGTCAAGAAGGACACGAAGCCCCAACTAATCCGATGGATCTTGCTGTTGCAAGAATTAAACCTCGAGATTCGCAACAAGGCAGGAAGACAAAACATGGTAGTTGACCATTTGACTCGCCTTCCTTCTGAGATCATCAACCCTTCTAGACCCATCACAGAGCATTTTCCTGATGAGCACCTACTGACTATTGGTACTAGGCTTCCATGGTTTGCTAATATAGTAAACTACTTGGCATCTCATCAGATCCCGTTTGATTGGCCGAAGGCTAAGAAAGATAAATTACGCTCTTATGCCAAGTACTACATCGGGGAAGACCCGTACCTCTTCCGCATAGGTGCTGACCAAATCATCCGGCGATGTGTCCCGGAGAGTGAAATCAATGATATTCTCTCCTTCTGCCATGACCAGGCATGCGGTGGCCACTTCTCTGGGCACAAAACTGCATCAAAAATCCTACAGTGTGGCTTTTATTGGCCCACTTTATTCAAGGACGCATACAATCATTGCAAGGCATGCAGTCGTTGCCAAACTTTGGGCAATATGAGCCATCGCGACATGATGCCTTTGTAGTCGATTCTCGTATTCGAAATCTTCGACATTTAGGGGATTGATTTTATGGGTCCCTTTCCTGTTTCGGACGGCTTCGAGTACATTCTACTGGCTGTGGACTACGTGTCCAAATGGATTGAAGCCATACCGACCGGAACATGTGAGCATAAAATCGTTATCAAATTCATTCATCACAATATCTTCTCACGATTCGGGATTCCTCGTGCAATCATCTCTGACGGGGGACCCATTTTACGAATGCTCAGTTCAGGTCATTGATGACCAAATACGGGGTGTCTCACTGAATCTCTACTCCTTATCACCCCCAGACTAATGGTCTAGCTGAGCTATCAAATCGGGAGATCAAGAAAATCCTGCAGGTCACTGTTCGGCCTAACAGGAAGGACTCGTCGTCCCGACTTCCAGAAGCTTTGTGGGCTTATATGACCGCCCACAAAACCCAACTAGGCATGTCTCCTTTTAGACTGGTGTACAGAAAGGCATGTCACCTTCCGTCGAACTATAGCACAAAGACTATTGGGCAGTACGGAGCTGTAATTTAGATCTTTCTAAGGCTGGAACCCACAGAAAGCTTCAGATAAGCGAGATCGATGAATTACGTCTTGATGCATACGAGAACTCGCGAATCTACAAAGAGCAGGTTAAAGCCTTCCATGACAAGCACATATCTAGAAAGATCTTTCATCCTGGTCAGAAGGTCCTACTCTTTGATGCCCGACTCAAACTCTTCCCTGGGAAACTGCGATCCAAGTAGGTCAGACCATACCTTGTCCGACAAGTTTTTGGAAATGGAGCCGTTGAAATCAGTCCGCTCAACCATGATTCCGAACCTTTCATCGTGAATGGTTAGAGACTCAAACTGTTCATCGATGTAACCTCTACAGATTTGGCTGAGTTATCATTTATCCTCCATTTTCCCTGAGCATATTGCTCCCAGCCGATGGCGTAAAACTCAGCGCTCAACGGGAGGTAGCCCGTCATTCTTTTTGAAAAAAAAAAACCTTTTCTGACACCTCTTCGCACTTAAGGTTCACCCTTTAGGACAGCCGACTCCACCTCAGGTGCTTGCATCTAAGATTAGAAATCGTCTGCAACAGTCACCCCGACCCATTCACTCATCAAAACATCTGTCCTAATGTATGAACTAAGTTAGATAAAAACCCTCCTAAGTTACAATGAAAACATTGTAAATCTTAGGCATGGGGGGGCATGAAAGTGCAAAACTCACAAGAAAAGGTTTTAAACAAAAAAATTCACATATGCTAAAAACACCATAAAAATTAAAAATTTTTGAAAAAAATAATAAAATGAGAGGAGGAAAGAAATTTTGTGGACTCTACAAAGGAGGAGGAGAAAAAGAACAAAATGATAAAAAGGTGCACAAAATGAAAGAAAAGAGATAGTCATTAGTAAGAAATTAAGGAATTAACCTAAGTTCTAGACCTCATTCAGGAAAAGAAATGGAAAGTGCACAATAAAATTAGTAAGAACGCAAACCTTAGGCATTCTTGGATAGACTCATAGTACCAATTAAGATCTAGATATTCCTCAAGAGGTTGAGGAAAATGAAAAACTTAAGTATTAGGTCCAAGGCTTAGGGAGAATTTGGTCTCGTTAACTAACTTTTGGTTTACGGGACTCAGTAACCTAAGCACCCAAATTTCACACACAGCCTGGTTTAGTAAGCATAAAAATCAAAATCACGCAGAAGCGTTGCAAAAATTCTGAAAATGATACCTAGAGTAGGAGCGGCCGATCAACACAAGTTGATTTGGACGAGTCCCCAGTACGGAGAGGTGGAAAATTCCCCTCGAAGATGCGTAACAAAATATCATCTCCTCAGTGCTTGTCTCTTAGGATATTTACATATCCTACTGGGGCATGTAAGCACTCTGCTGGTTCAGATTCCATGGATGGCATTATCACGAAGTGTCAATTGCCAGGGTCTGAATTCAGCCACGGAACACCATTGATGGGATTATCTCAAAATCTTGAAAGCCAGGGTTCTGGGGGTTACCATGAAAGGTGTTATCTCGAAGCATCGACTGCCAGGAACCCTTGAGGATTGATGATGGGGACAAGAAATCTGATACAGACCGTGTTGAGAAGCCAATCCTAAGCTAGAATTAAAAAGAAAAAGAGAGAGAAAACTCTCCAAACATATAAATCTTCTACCTCTCTTTCTTACAAAATGCACTGCGAACTGAACCAGGGTTAAAATTATCCCAAGCACGAGTGCTTTAACCACAAAGTCCAATAAGCCTTAGGTTAGCTCCTGTAGGCCTTAAAAACCTTTGCTAAGGACTGAGGCTAAGGCTAGACAGATCTGGATCTAGGTTGGTACTAGAGTACCTTTTAGGCCTATTGTTGACATTCTGACCTAATCAAGGTTACAAAAGGAAAATCACTTATCTAAACTCAATAAGAACTTCATGGTTTAGAACAAGGGTTGAAACCTTAAAATTTTGCTAAGGGACTAGCAAAAGCTAGGCATAGGGGTATGATGAGAGCCTCATCATGAACCCTAACTAGCACAATTTAATCTAAATAAGTGTGAAGAAGCTCCTACAAAACCTAAAGAGAAGCTTAACTCAGAAAATTCTGAATTGAAGAGTAAAAAAATCATGAGGGGTAAAACTGTAATTTTACCAATGCAGTATACAAACATGATATTTAAGGGTCTAAACACAGGTCAAATAAGCTTAATGAGAAATAAAGTGGGATGATTTGATCTGAAAAGGGTTATAGCAACTTCTAGGAATTAAATGACATTCTGTAACCCTAAAACAAATCCACTTTAATTCACGAGGTTAGAGGCAGGATAAAAATTAAATAAATCCTCTAAAATTCATATAAAAATACTCCCTAGGGTTTAGAACCTTCAATTTGGCCTTTGCAACCTATTTTGACCTAAAATGAAAATCATGCCCAATTTACGGCCAAATTTGGGTTTTTACGCAAATTGACCGGTCAAAAGTGGTCAAACCTAAAAAAAATTTCACCATTAAAATCCTTAGGTGCAAATTAAGCTAGTATAAAAATTTGGGCCTAAGAAAAGACCATCTTGACCGACTTTCAATTGGTCCTCTTGAATTACTTTTTGACCCTTACCTTTTGAAACCCTTGCACATTGCCCCCTATCTTTCTCGTTCGTTCCTGAGAACGGTCCTCCCTGCCATTCTGAGTAGGCGCCATACCTCAAGCGACCTTGCGCGGAGGATGATACCGCGCAGGGCATGGCGCCCATTCTTAGGAACGAACGGGGGGTTCCCTGCGTCATCCTCTGTCGCAAGGACCCTCCCCTGTGTCCTGCAATCGCCCATGCCTCTCATGTGAACGCACGAAAGGTATGGGTCTCCATCTCCGGCGAGCTTCGCACGTCGCTCCCTCGGGCCACTCTCCGCGTCAGCACCTTTATAAGGAGCGGCAGGGGCTGCCGTCTACTCCAAGCTACTTTTGGCGGAGAAAACCCCTCTATTTCATCTCCCCTCTCTCTAGTCAGATTGCCCTAGCTTCCGACGAACTCTCCTCCTCCTCGTCGCTCTGCTGCCATACCTGCAATAGAGCCCACTCTGCCTCGTCGTCCCACGCCAGGCCGCACCAACTGGCGTCCTCAGATCTCTTCCTCGTCGCCATCACTCTTCCCCTGGGCTCCTTCGTCTACGGCGCCGACAGGTACGCATCGAAGCTCCACCTCCCTCCCTCTTCGTCAATTAGGCAGGTAAAAACTTTCCCTTCTCTCTCCTTGTTATTTCCCCCTTCCTAATTTACTATTTCAACCCACCGACCACCACTGTCCATCATCACCTTCTCCATCTCCGGCTGCCCTCCGGCGAGGCGTACTCGCCACTCCGCGCCTCCATCCGCCTCGCCAACTACCCCTTAAGCTCCGCACCACCTCACTGACACCGAATCCGCCCTCCATTCACCACCTAGCACCTCCAGACCACCCCCCGAACACACCCACTCTCACGCACGCAGAGTACCCTAGGCGCACGACCACAGGCACACTCGCGCCTCGCCGACCCCCGCACCGCACTCGCCGCGCTCTGGCGAACCTCCCTGGACCTTTTTTACGTGGCCGCGAGGCCATTTGCGTGTTTCAGGTTTCTCCCTCCTCGCCACCATTAACGAGCAGTAGGAGCTTCTCCGCAGGTAGCTCCAGGTCTCCTCAGCTCCAAGCGTGAGCTCCAGGTGACGCGGAAAGAAGTCACGCCCACACCCAGAACTTCAATTGGGGTCGCAAGTGTCAGCTACTGCCCCAATTGCTCGAAGTCTTCTCTGCAGGCACCCGAGATCAGAGGTGGGACTTTAGCCCCACCTCGGAAGTGTATGGGCGTAAGCCCATACATAAATTGAAAAAGTGCTATCGGCTGGTTGCTTCCGATAGCACTGGGGTGAGGTCCCTCACCTACTCTCTGGGTCTCGTCCGCGACACGCCTACGCGGATCTGACCCGACCCGACTTCCTACTCTGTGCACTCCTCGCGCACCACCCACGCCGGTGCACCTGGACCCGGGCATGCAACCCGACCCGATTACCCGGCTCTGGGAGAGCTTCCCAAAGAGAGATTCAGAGAGAGAGAGACGCGGGGGAGGGGTAGGGGTAGGTTTTGCGCTGTCGTTTGTGTGTGTGCGCAAGAAGGAAGAAAGGAGAAGAGGAGCAGTGGACGGGACTTAGCAGAAGAAGGAAGAAGGAAGACGGAAGGAAGGAGAAGAGAAGGGGAAGCCAAGAAGAAAAGAAGGAGAGGCTGATCAGTTAAGGCGTTTGATTTCTGAATCAGACGTCGGCGAGAAGAAGAAGAAGACATCAGCAGCAAGAGAGGAATGAAGAAGGAGGGCCATAGCAAACGAAAGAACAAGAAGAAAGAGGAACCGCAGAAGAAGAAAGAAGAAGGCAGGCTGAAGAAGAAGAGAAGAAGAAAAGAAGAATGAAGAAGAAAACAAGTTGAAGAGAAGAGCCAGCTGAAGAAAGAGAAGAAGAAAAAGCCAATTACCCTCTTTCTCTCTCTCTTAATTTTTGTAAAACCTTATATATATTGTGAATTTATAGGCTTCTAGAATTTTGGTTTGCTCCCTGAGTTTAACCACGGGAAAATTTTCATTCCGAGTAATAAATTGTATTAGACTGGTAACCGTTTTTGTCATATACCACAACGACTATAATAACCACAAAGACGAACAAAGCGGCAACCAGTTATTTTACGCTTTGTTCAACTCAAAGTTGCATTGAAGGTTTCTAAATTAGAGGAAAAAGTTTGCAGCATATATAATTTATCATTAACATACAAAAAAACCAGAACCAACTAAATTTGAATTAAGAAACAACTGAAATTGTCTATCTCTAAATAAACAAGAATAACCAAATTTGTTTAATAGATAAACAGAAACTAAATTCCATCTAAATGACGATACAATGAACGTTTCTTTCAAATCTAACTGGTGATCGGTAGTCAGTGACAACCTGAAATCTGCAATGACTTCTACCTCTACCTTCTTGTTGTCGCCAACATAGACGTATCTTTCACCATCACTTGGCATTCGACAGCTTAAGCAACCCTGCACTGACACACTGATGTGAATAGTAGTTCCCGAATCTATCCGCCAAATGTCTGAGGGTACAGAAGCATAATTAACTTCTGAACAAACCAAAGAGAGTGATGTACCTTTCTTATCACGCCGAGCGTGATACTTGATACAATCCTTCTTCACGTGTCATTCTCCCTTGCAAAAGAAGCAGGATGCCTTAGGCCTCTTCTAACTCCCTTTGGAGGAGGATGAACAGTAGCAGCTGTATCCTTAGCTCGCTTCCTTTTGGGTCCAGAAACCGGATCAGCACTTTCTGGTTTGTCATATTTCAACCTTTTTTTCTCTTACACACAATGAGAAATGAGCTCGTTAAGAGTACACTTCTCCCTTTGGTAGTTATAACTGACCTTAAAATGCCCATATTGTGCAAGGAGGGAGATCTAAACTAAATGCACGAGGTCATCTGACAACTCCAACTTAAGTACCTTTAGTTTCGAGGCTAAATGGGACATTTCCGTAATATGCTCCCTAATGTTTCCAATACCCCTATACTTAAGTGAGACAAGTTTGATAAGGAGATTGATTGTCTTAGCTTTCTCATTCTTAGCAAATCTTTTCTCAATCTCATGAAGGAATTTCTTAGCATTTAATTCCTCTGAGATTGCACCCTTAAGGTTTTCTAGAATATCACACTTCATGATCATCAGACACGTGCAATTTGATCGCTCCCACCTCTTGAAGTTCTTTATTTCATCAGAAGAACTCTTATCCATAAGAGGGGAGGGAGGATCAACCTGAAGTGCATAGTCCAGATCCATGCATCCCAGAACAATAAGGATACTTGCTTTCCAGAACTTAAAATTAGATCCATTTAGTTCTGGAATAAAATTTAAGTTGACAATTATGGCAAATGTAGAGGAGTTATCTGAAACAAAGGAAATAAACCAAATACATTCTCAGAATAAAGTAAAATAAACAATACAATCATTAATATTTAGTCTTTGGACAATAAACATTAATATTATAAAGGGCAATCTTACGAATGATAAATAACTATTGAAAATACTTATGTAAGTAATTAAGCTTTCTTTGGATTAACTAAACTACCTACACGAAACCTAATAATTCAATAGATAATTTATCAGTAAATGTGTACATATGCATTCAGTCATGAGGCAGTTCACCTTTGGGTTAAGCTCCCCATATAGGAATGCAACATACACAGTTGCTGTAACGACCCGATTCCCGAATCTCTACGAGACACGCGAATCGGACCGACTCGACTAATCTCAAGACCTAGTCGTCCAACGAGGAAGTAACTAAAAGAGCAGTAAAATAAACCACATTCACCATGAATATAACTAGCAGTAACAAAATACAGCAGTAAGAAAAGGAAATACTACAGTATACACCACCACAACAGAAGGGAAATAAACATGTACATTACATAAAGTTTTCGATAAAGAAAGTACAGGGAGTAACAAAGAAAACTACTCACTACAGTGGAAGAAAAGTACAGAAAGAACTACAGGTAACCCTACTGGACCCTACTAGGCCCAGCATCCTCTGCAGCCGCTGACCCTGGCCGCTCAATACCTGGTCCTGAAAAATAACGAGGGTAACACATCAGCGAAACGCTGAGTAGAGTGGCAACTAAAAGCTAAAGAAGGAGTAGAGTGCACAGTAGTTGTTATATTTTACTTTCTTTATTTACGTCTTTCTATTATTTCACTATTGATTTATTTCTCAGATCCTTCTCTTGATCTCGAATGTTCCTCGTGAGAACGATCTTGATTGCAATCTTTTCCGAAAAGTAGAAGTGACACGTGGTGCTCTCCTAGCCGGGAGAGTCCCCCGTGGTGGTCCTACCCTCAGTCAACCACCCCAAGGTCACTGACAGACGTAACGGTGACAATGGCACGCGCGATAAGCGCACGGGTAGCTACCCCTTACTGGCACGCAGTCAGTCGTTTCCGTTAACGGGTGTGCCTAAAGCACAGCACGGAACCAGTATAGGGCAGAGCCCTCTCAGTAACAGGGGTCCAACCCCTCCACAGTCCGCGCACCCTCGCCTGACTACCCTGGTTTGCCCAGTGGGCCTAACAAGTCGGTGTAGGAGGGCTAGCAGAACCGCAAGGCCTGTGGGGTAGCTAGTGCTCTCCCTACACTAGTAGCTCTCCTCGGTACTGCGTACGCGAGGGCCAACAAGTCGGTGTACAGTGGCCAAACCCACCCCGGTCTCAACCCGAGGGCAGCAAGCTCCCCTCTACACTAAGAGGTAAGGTGTGCTCTCTTTGGTACCACGTACCCAAGAGACAACACACTTCCATGTTTCACTTTCTCAGTTCCATTTTATTCTCTTTCCAGGAGTTCTACTCCTAATTCCCCGTAAGGTTCATGTTCTTTTCGTTTGGCCATTTTAGGTTTCACCGTTCCAATTTTACGTTCATACAACCCATGTTCGCAATCATATTTATTCATTCATAACAGGCAGCTGTTAATCAATGTACAGGCAGCTATTATTTCCTTTCTACTTTCCAAGACTGCAATGTCTGTATATTCAACTAGTTTTCCAGTCCTAGGATTCATGCCGTATCCTAAGTTCTATCATTCAATCTAGTTTTCCAATCCTAGGATTCATGCAATACCCTAGGATCTATCATTCAATCTAATTTCTCAGTCCTAGGGTTCATGCAATGCCCTAGACTCTATTAATTGTTTCAGAATTGATATAAATTTTGTTAAATAAATTAAAAAGCCACTCTACCAGCGAAACCGGGAGTACTCGGGACGTGGTCAGCAATCCCGCGTGCCTCCGCAACCCCAAAGACTACAACGGAACGGGATCCTAACACAAGGATCAATCACAAGGAGTTTCTCAGAATGGTATACAATTACTGTAAATGGGTAGAGGAATTTATTCTGGAAAGAACGCAACTTGAAACACTGAAAACGGACTCCGAACGGGCCCTAAACGGGTCAAAAACTACGAAACTGTCCAAAATCAGACGTCTGGAACCTCTTCCAGACATCTTAAAAGGTGGGTCAGGTCGTACCTCAGTTCTGCGTAGTCCTTCAGACGTCCAGAAGCCCGCTAGGCTGTCTGGCCTTGGTTTCCAGACGTCCGATTGTCACCCCGGATGTCTGGAGGTTCTCTCCGTCGTCTGGCACTGCGGCCAGACATCTTATTCACGTGGGATGGCGAGCCCTCGCGCCCTCCCGAGTAGGACCTGCACACACATACACCAGCCCTCAGCACGACGAAACGCAGAAGAAGTCGCAGCGGATGGCTGCATGGCCGTACAAGCGCAAAAAGGAGAAGATAAGAAATATCTTACCTATCAGACGTCTGGACCATCCTACAGACGTCTTCGGCGTCGTCTGGACCGTCCTACAGACGCCTGATTCTAGAAAATTTTCCAAAACCAGAGCCCGATCCGCTCTCCGCCCGTGACGCATGGCCGCGTCGCGTCCCATTCTCCTGCTGCCCGAGTTGCAGCAGCCCCTCCGCGACACCCCACGCCTGCCGCTCCCCCGCCGGCCGGCTCTAGCTGCCCCGGCAAGCTGCACCCTCGCGGTCGAGCTTCTTCCTTCCGCTCGCAACCCTCCTTCCCGCATGCTCGCCGCGGCCGCTGCTGCCGCCGCCACTCGCTCACGCTCTCGCACTGCCAGGGAGAAGGAGAAGAGAAGGGCGGAGGAGATGAGGGTGAGGGAGAGGGCGAGGGTGTATATAAGGCAGCGCTGGGAGAGAGAGAAGAGAGACGGTGCGTCTGTAGGAAGAGAGAGGAAAAAGGAGACGAAGGCGGCGGGCGCAGTCTGCGTGCGTACGGGCGCAGTTTGCGCGCGTACGCGTGCAGACGCAACCCGGTACGCCGAAAAAATTTATTATCAGACGTCTAGGAAGGGTTCCAGACGTCTGGACAGACGTCTGGGCCACCTCTCAGACGTCTTAAAAATCTGCCTAATGCCACGTTCGTAATAGTCGCTTTAATGTTTTAAATAAACTGTCACAAGAATCAATCCGCTTTGGCAAGAATTACTAAATGTGATAGAGTACCTAATGCATTAAAAGCTATTACTAATGTTCGCACCAAAATAATCCTGATCAATGTATCACAATCAACACGCCAATATCGATACCGGTACCAACAGCAATGACGAAGTACCAGTACTGGTCCTTCTGTACTGGTACCAGAATGATATGTACCGGTATTGGTCTTATGTACCGGTACTACATTAGTATTGGACCGATTGTGGGACCATGTCTAGTATCATACATCATGAGTATCGATACTCCATTGATACTGGACCGTTCCATGGTCTGGCCAGTATCCCTCTTGGTTGGACCATGGAATAGTCCAATATCGATGGAGTATAGGTACTTATCATGAGTACCGGAACTCCTTTGATACTGGCAGTGCTCCTGGGCATCACCAGTATCCCACATAACCGGTATTCGTGATGAGTACCGGTACTCTATCGATACTGGCGGCGCCCCCTTGAGCCTGACTAGTATCCCACATGTACCGGTACTTGTGATGAGTACCGGTACTCCGTCAATACTGGCGATGCTCTGAGAAGTGCGTAATGAGTACTCGTACCTTACCAGTACCGATACTCATCATGAGTATTGATATTGAACCAATCACAGCTCGATTCCAGGATAGTGATCTAAAATTGAGATTTGAGGGAAACACCCCAAATCACGATTCCGATCAAAAAACTCGATTTGATTATCAAATATGGGATACAAATGAACATGAAAACCAAAAAAACAAATATTAGTTTCATTGATTCATCAAGATGAAATTGAATCAATCCAAAAAAACTAAACGAAAAGCAATCTCCCAAAACCAAACAGAGCATTTTTTTCTCCAAAATCGAATTATTAAGGCAATGATATAATAAATACAATAGCTCTAATACCACTTGATGGAATCTAATGTCGAATGAAATCAGAATCATATGATTTTTCTATAATTCCCAAGACTAATTTATTCACCATATCATCAACCATAATGAAAATCGAAAAGAAAACGATGGAGGGATACCTGAATCCATTATAGCGAAAGCGTTGAGATCATGGAGATCCTTTGGAGCCGTGAGCTTTCTTCTCTAACAAGAGACGGTGGCAATGGTACTTGTTGGTGCTAGAGCACCACGATCATTTGTTTTGATGATAACAAAACACGTGTTATTTAACATTTGCAATTTGAGTCCTAGATTTCAGGTCAATTGCAAATGTAGACGTGTTTAGACGGAGTTCAAGCTCGCATCCAGGACGGATTGGAGGAGCTTGACGGAAAACAGAGAAGGTTCGCGTGGAGCGAAAGATTGGAGATGGAAGACAAGAAGAATAGGATAGATTCTTTTTATCATTTCATGTATCTCTTGTATTTATTTTCTTGCTCTTTATTTTCCTTAGACATTATGTTAAAGAGCCTCAAAGAACCCTAACAGTAGTCCTAGGAACACCTGCACAACCCTAGGATACTTAGGTTTTCTGTAGAACACTTAGAAAACCAATATAGGGTTAAAACAGAATTCCAGACGTCTAATTCACGAATCAGACGTCTGATAAAGTATTTTAAGACGTCTGACTGTTGTTTCAGACGTCTGATAACTGTTAGGCTGGACATAGTTAGTTCTGTCTGATGAAATCAGACGTCCAGACCTTAGACCAGACGTCTTAGGAGACGTCTGATGACTTTGCCAGACGTCCAATTAGTGGACCGTTGGCTGGCTTAGAAAACACTCAAGATTATGACCGTTAGAGCCTTATCAGACGTCCATAGCACTTTACAGACGTCTGATAAATGATCGTTTTGCCTCGGCTGACCCAAAATCTCTTCTCAGAGATTTTCTAGCCGTTGCAACGTTTGGAAATCAATTCCCACAGTAAAAGTAGGTTTCCAGACGTCCAGACATAGTGCCAGACGTCCTGTATGTCGTCTGATGGACTTGCACAAAAACCCTGTTTAGATCTGATTCAAGTCAGGGAGAAACCCGCACAGAATCAGACGTCTGACCTTGAAATCAGACGTCTTAAAGTGGCCTTCCAGACGTCTGATTCCAGAATTAGACGTCTGATAACCCTGTCAAATGCAATCATTGTCCTGATTTCGGCCTGATTCTCTTGGGCTTTGCACCCAACGGCTATGGAAGCTTTTCCAAGCCTTCCAAAACCTTCCTAAGGCCTCTATAAATTGAGGGGAGCCTTTACACACCTACACACAACAAGAGAAACACAAGAAACACTTTGCAATACACTAAGATCAAGTATTTCCACTCTCTTGTGTCCAAGAAGCACTTGCTCTCTAAGCTCAAGCTCCATCATCTTGAGAGCATCATTCCCGTTGCGCACCCGCTCTCCCGGCGTTGATAACGAGAGCGACGTAGCGCCATCGCACGCACCGCGTCATCGTCGACGCATTCCTTGCAAAGGGGAGTTTCCTATTTCCTATAGAAGCTAGGTTTAATTTTGTTGGCTCTATAGGACTGTTATTTTATTTTATCTTTGTATTTTGGTTGGGTATTCGCTTTGCGAATTCCCGTCTCCTTCGTGGGACAAAATCCTTCTCGTGGAGAGAAGGGGTTGAGGAACGCTACCCTCGTACTTGTAGCGTGGTTGTACTGAGGTTGAATCACCCTCGTTCAAAGTGATTCGTTTAGTGGATTTTGATCAACTTGGTTGATCGGAAAATCCTAACTCGAGAGGGTTAGGTGGTGGTTTTCACCCGGTTTGGGTTTCCACCTAAAAATTACTTGTGCACATTTTGTGATTGCTTATTTTGTGAGATTGCTTTATATATTTTATTTCCGCAATTATTACGTCACCCCCTCCTGTTAGTAGGGAACTTTCAGTACTTCCAAAGGGTTCAGAAAGCAAGAGTGGAAGAGAACTGAATGGAGGCGTATCCTTTGGGTTCTATCATGGGCTCTATTTATAACTTTTTTACGATAGAATGCAGAAAATTGAATGTTCACTTTGCCCTCATCCCTTCGAGGACCATAACTGATTAAAATGAAAATAACAATTCCATCCATCATGGAATTACATTTTTCCTTTAAGATTTCTATGTATTAAATCCTATACACTAATGAGATGTGAATGGTCGATTTACATAATTAAATCATTTTAATGATCGTAAATGTGATATCTAAATATATGTATAAATTTAATATATAATTCTATAATAATAATATATATATATTCATATTATGATCCTAATCATTATTACTTAATGATTTAACGTTAGAGATTTTGGGCGGTTGATTTAATCTATTCGATAAATTCAAACAAATCCTTATTCTTTCGTTTGCAGGGGGAGTAACTTCCTCCTCATCGTGGGAGTTCGACTTTTCTGTCTCACTTTTTGCATTTGGGATGCATTCTCTTATATTAGGTTCTTCATTTTAGTGAAAATATTTAAGAAAGGAAAACTCAAATAAGTCATTAGGATTAATTATTCTTAACTAGGTTTCAATGTACCTATAGGCCCAAATCATTGCACGAGATGTTTTTCATAACCATACTAAGGTCAAGATTTATGCAAATCGTTATTATCTTTGATTATCAGTAAATTCTACGGATGTATCTGGTTGAAATTTTTAATTCAAATCTATAATTGTATGAATGCTTGGTACCGTAGATGTTGCTGTTTATATTTTTCTTTCCTACCATAGTATTCACACACACACACCCGCCCTCCTTCTGCTCTCTCTTCGTCTCCCTCTCTCACTTTTATTTAATTTATTTCATTTTATTTTATTTTACTTACATAATATTTAACACATAGATTTGTTTCAAATGTCATCTTTGATAATAACTTTCTCATCTAATACTCTTTCGTTACATATCAATATTAAGTATATTTTTATGAGAATTTAAAATAATATTTATATAAAATTAGACAATATAAATCTAATATAAAATATCAATCAAAAATTAAAATGTAACAAATAATATATTTTGTAGCACGCAATATGATTTGATTCTCGATCAGTATTTCTTTTTTTATTGATTGAAAATCACGATACATCGATAAATATATTTTGAAATGTGTGATATATTAATTTTTCACCGATCGAAAATCTAAATATATTATTTAAAAATCATGTTAAACTTTTGCATAATTTACTTTTACATTCCTATTGTAATTTCTAATTAATATTCTTTTTTCACTTATTAAAAATCAAAATTCATCTAAAAATATATTTTTTAACTTATGATATATTAATTTTTCACTCATCATTTATCAACATGCATTAATTAAAAATTATATTAAATTTTTATATAATTAACTTTTTCAGTCTCATGTCAACGCACATATTAAAAGCTAATTATATCTACATGACGTGAGGATCCAGAGAAAAATATGCATAGCGCGCGTCGGAAAAAAAAGTGTACTATTTCGGTAGTATATACTGTGATCATGGTTGTGGTCGACCTCTTGGGACCCGTCAAGTGCCCACATGCAATAATGTGGACTTGGTAACCTTCATGGTGCGATCGTGCAACCACCACAATGATTTCTCTCACCCGTTTCCTCCTAAGATTTTCCAAGATGTTAATCATTTCTTTTTTTAAAAAGAAAAATATTTTAGGTAAAGAATTCTATACAAGAGATACACCTCAAAGGAAAAAAAAGAGTCGTAGAAACCTCATACATGAAAGAGGAAATACACCCCGTAGAAATATGGGAACGTAAAAACAAAAAAGATATAAGAATAAAGGAGAAAGAAAAAGAAAATGTCCTGCAATTGGAAATTAGATAATCTCTCGAAGAAGATCAATTCCATGCTCGGAGAATGACAAAGCACTAACGAGATAAAAATCTCGAAAACCACACTAACAAGTTTACCGAATAAATAAGATCCTGACACACGTCAGGAAAACTCGATCATGATAAGTACGGGATCACACGTGATCTCCAAAACAAAATAAACTACACTAAAAAACAAAAAGGAAAGCCTTATAACACTAACAAAACAAAGCAGCCCACACAACACAACCACCACGTGAAGATATCGACCGCACCCGATCACTGCCCACCACCGCACTTGCCTCGAACCCAATGCCAATGAAGCACATAACCCCACCGTGCCCCGACTAACCCGAACGACCTCGAGCCACGAATCCGTGCCAACCGTTGAGCCTCAACCACACACCGACTCCATGCAGCAACCACACTACCTATCGCCCTGATTGCAACCTCCACAACCAACCATGAGCGACGAGCAAGCTGCAAGAGGCAAGCAATGACCATGCTCGGCGAGCCATGAACGATGACCCCAAGCGACAACGACAAGCTATGTATGGTCATGTATGTCAACAATTTGCTCTATCTTCAAAGAAGCAAAGCCTAAAGGAGGAGAGGAGGAGCCAATCGTGGAGGGGGCGACTAGGATTTTCTATGTTATTCCTTACTTAATTGGTTAAATGTGTCACCTCCAACTTACTCTTTCTGATCATCTTTCCATAATTTCAAGTCTCGATTTTTAGCTTTTTATCTTGTAATTAAGGCTAAAATGTAAAAAAATATAAAAGTTGATGAAAAAAATATATAAGGTGGTATGAACCTAGGTTTTACTTGATAATTGATATTTTGTATAAAGAAATAGAAAAATATAAGGATTTTACATGGTAAGTCCTACCACATTGAAAATAACCACCACATCACTTTTAATTAAAATGTATAAGTGATAAATAACTTTCAACCAATGATAAATAGTCCTAGATGATTTTACACTGATGTAAAATTTTTTCACATCGGTGATAAATTATTCCAAGTATCTTTGCATTGGTATAATTTTATTTTACACTGGTGTAAAATTATTCTAAAGGCAATCTAGTGGTTTTATATTGACGGAAAGTGGTTTTGCACCCTCAAAGTGATTGACATGTGGGTTTAGGATTTAGGATTTGGGGTTTAGGACTTAAGTTTATCGAAAGTGGTTTCACGTTTGAGAAGTGATTTTTCAAGTGATTCTTTACTTATGAGAAACGATTTTTCACCTTAGAAGTGATTTTTCACCTGAAGGTAAACCTTGAGGTGAAAAATCACTTCTCATACATGAAATCATTTTCCATAAATATAAACCCTAAACCCTAAACCTTAAGGTGAAAAATCACCTTTCAAGTGAAAAATCACTTCTCATACGTGAAGAAATACTTAGAATTTAATTTTGTACCTGTGCAAAAAAATATTACATCGACGCAAAAGAATATTACACCGGTATAAAATAGTTCAAAGTAAGCTGGAATCTTTCTTTGCACCTGTGTAAAAACTATTGTATCGGTGTGAAATAGTTTAAAGTAAGGTGTAATCTTACTTTGCACCCTTGAAAAAATATATTGCATCGGTGCAAAGTAGTTCAAAGTAAGGTGTAATCTTACTTTGCAACCCGTGCAAAATTTTTTTGAATGTGTAAAGTAATTTTGCACAATCACTCACTCATACGAAAGTATTTGTTGGTTTCAACAGTGGTGGATCCCATCACGTATCAGCATTTTTTTTCCATAAAAAAGAGGGAGGGACTACATTTATAACTATGCATCAACTTTTGCGTCAACTTTTACGTTTTTCAACTCACGTTCTAGAATAATTTATCACCGGTGAGAGAACCTGAAGGATACGTTCCCATTTAGTTCCCTTCCACTCTCACTCTCTAAACCCTCTAAAAGTATTATTACCATCATTTCTCATCTGAGAAGTAAACCCATAACTCTAAAAGATCTCTATGATTTCCTCATTACTTTCATTATGGTAGATTTAGATATCCCTCTTTTATTTTCTTTACACTTTCATTTTAATTGATGCTACGAAGAATAGATAATTCTTTAAGATTATAAAATCATATAATTTTAATTTTTATTCAACATTAAATTCCATCGGTAACCTTTTTAAGCAAAGCATGGAAATCATTGACTCCAACTTCGATAACAAACCCACAGAAGGTTCCTTCATGTAGCATACGTTAATATTGTAACCTCGGTATAATCCACAGCCCACTTGGACTTGTCTAGTTTTCCAGGGATGTGCCATGTGCAAAGCTTCAAGCAAACTCCAATGTCGTCAGAGCTACTGATCAAAGGGGAAGATATCCCCTCTCTCTTCAGCATAGTGGGACTGTGGCTTTGCTTCCATGTTAGATTGGAATTCTTTCCACTCTTCTAACAACCTTTGCGTGAAAGTTACATGATAGTCAAATATATATACACCATCGTCTTTAATCTTGGAATATTTAGGGTCCACTTCGCGATTGAATCCTTCTACTCTTTAATTGGTTGCGCGAGATTTTTCTCATCGAATGTAATCAATAATTTGACGGATTACGTCCTGGTTTAGTGTTTGAAAGTGGAGGAGTTACCAATTTTGAAATTAGCTAATCTTTGGAACTTTGAGAAGTCAGAGGTATTATTAATTGAATGAAACAAAAGTTTATTTGGTAACGTGAAAAAAATTCCTTGAAACAAATGATACAGAGGGGAATTAAATACAACATACCAAGCGTCGTGAATGTAATTTATGCTACGTGAAGAGTTAAACACAAGGAATAAACTTATTTCATCTTCACATCATTGCACTCAAATATACCTACCCATATCCCTTCCTACGCTACCTTCATACCGTCTGCCCCATTTCAACACTCTTCCCCTCGTTCCACACTTTTCCATTTCCATTCCTACAAATCGCACTACCATATGCCCCACCTCAACCTCTCCAAGTCGCTTTCCCATTTAACACCAACTTACAGCCCCATCTTCCACTCTTTCCAATGGATCCCCTCTCCATTAAGTAATTACAATACAATCAAAGAGTCCTAAGAATGCTTACAATCTTTTTTATTTTTTTAATAGCCCAAAATCACATTCAGAAAGGAAATGATCACCCTTGACACACCAATCCTCCAATAACATAGGTACGAAGATTCGTACTTAGTCTCTCCGATCAAAGTCAAGAATTTTCATCATTCGACCATATTTTGATGGGTAATCTTCTTAATCCCTAATTAAACCTAAATTACTAATATTATTTCTATTTCATAAAGAGAAAAAAACAAAGAAGAAAAAAGATGTTATAATCAATCATATTAATAAGGACTTGAATACAAAAAAATAAAAGTTAATGTATTTTACAATGAAAAGAAATGGGAGCAATAAAAGAAGTAAATTTAGAAGTAGAGATCACATATCTTCCTTTTATGTAAAAAATAATGTAAAATAATATCACAGGACACATTACTAGTACACCATTCAAATCTACGAAAAAACTATCACCACATTCAAATCTACGAAAATATTTTACGTTGGTGTAAAATCACTTCAGAATTATCTTGTACTAGTACAAACTTATCTTTCAACGGTGCATTTTTTATTCAAAATAATTTGGATCAATTCAAAATAAAATTACACATGTATAAAATTATTTTACATTTATACATTTTATGTCAAAATAGTGATAACTTTTTCCAATGAAATAGGATCCACCGCACAACATAACTTACATTCTTTTAATTTTTTTATATTAAATACCACCCGTAAAGTGAGGACCGGGTTCATCGTTGCAAACCCATCACATTATGCATTTTTTTTCAACATACTATTTATAAAGTCAATATTATTATACATCAATTTGAACAGCACGAAAGTGGCATGTCCCGTATTCTGCCCATTACAAATTAATCCATCGTCCATCTAATACATATCCGAAACATCCTAATCCAAATATAAAACCATCCATCTGTACCAATAATAACAAGCAGAAGTTGTTGGGGTGGACGACCTATTTATTAGTCCCACATCCAAACGCACCACCTGTATCCCTCCAAAAGTCCAGATTTGCCCAACCGTCACCCAACTCCCTCCGTCTTCGTCACGGCAACCATCATCGACAGAATCGCTCCACTGATCTCCTCGTGATCGCGAAATATATAGATGTGATGTGATCCCCCTCATCAGTCTCTCTTCCAACTTCATCAAACCCATTCCCATCTCCCTACCCTCCACCCACGGGAACGCTAAAGAAAGCCAAACTACTCATACGCACCATACCTACACCGACACACAGCAGATCTATATACCGACACTCTCCCCGCCTCAACGACCAAGTAAGTCTCCGCCTTCATCCCTCTCCCAAATGGGAGACTCCTCCACCACCACCACCACCACCACCACCAAAAACACCACCTCCTCCTCCTCCTCGCTCGACCGCCTTGTCTCGGCCCGCGACTCCCTCCGCAGCTCCCTCGCGCTCTCCCGCTCCCTCTCCTCCTCCATCTCCTCCACCCTCCCGCCCTCGCTCCACCTCCGCATCTCCTCCCTCCTCGTCACTCACCGCCGCGCACTTGCCTTCGCCGCCGCTCGCGGCGACGCCACCCGTGCCGCCATCCTCAGCCTCAACGCCGACTACCTCTCCGCCTCCCCATCCCCTTCCTCCTCCCACCTCGACTCCTGGACCGAGGACCTCAACATCGTCGTCGGCAAGCTCCTCCGCGAGGAGCACGCCCTCTGCCGCGACATCCTCGGCGACCTCGGTGACCTCCCCTCACGCTGCTTCGCCGAGATCGCCTCCCGCTCCGGCGTCCTCGGCCTCCTCCGCTACGGCTTCTCCGCCGCCGCGTCTGGCCCGAGGGACCCCATCAAGCTCCTCAAGCTACTGGACGTCTTCCGGTGCCTCACCGGCCTCAGGCCCGAGTTCAACCGCTTCTTCGGTGGGAGATACTGCGAGGAGATACGCGACGGGACCCGCGAGCTCGTGCACGTGGTCGTCGAGGGCGCCGCCGAGATCTTCCTCGAGCTCCTCTCCCAGGTGGAGCTGCAGCGGTCCTCGCCGCCCCCCGCGGACGGCGGGCTGCCCAAGCTGGTGACCTTCACGCTGGGCTACTGCAACCGCCTCCTCGGCGACGAGTACCGCCCGGTTCTGTCGCTGATTCTCGTGATACGCGGCAGCTGGAGGCGGGAGAAGCCCCGCGAGGGGGCGGTGCAGGAGGAGGTCCTCCGCGTGGTCGACGCGGTCGAGCAGAACGGCGAGGCGTGGGCGGGGTTCCACGGCTCGAACCCCGCCCTAGCCAACCTCTTCAAGATGAATCTCCACCGACACTTTTCCGTCGACCTAGCAGGTACGGAAGTTGGGGAGCTGACCGGGGAGGACTGGGCGCAAGAGCAGGAGAGGTATGCGGAGTACCATGCGGCGATGTACCTGAGGGAGAGCTGGAGAAGGCTCCCCGCGCTGCTTGGGCGCGAGGGGATCGGGTTCTTATCGGGCGGGCGGGCGACGGCCCGCGAGATTGTGAAGAGATGCTTGAAGAATTTCAACGACGCGTTCGACGAGATGTACGGCAAGCACGCGAGGTGGGTCGTTCCGGACGAGGGGATGAGGGAGAGGCTGAGGGCGTCCGCCGTGCAGGCGGTCGTCCCCGCGTACCGGAGCTACGTGGAGAGCTACGGGCCTCTGGTGGGAATGGATGGTGCGAGCGCCGGTAGGTACGTCAAGTACGTGCCGGAGGCCTTGGAGAGAATGCTTGGTTGCCTGTTCGTTGCCAAGAGTAGCGGGAAGTCCACGGGTTTTCGAGCCGGTCGGATTTCGAACCGGAACCGGTCTCGGTCGATTCCTGCGCTCGGGTGAAAGATATATGGCCAGACTCGTTGCGATGGTTGGGTAGGATTCACCGCATTTTTGTAAACTAGTTGATTAAACCTTGCGTGTTACCGTATTTTCTTAAAAAATTTAAATATGATTGACATTAATTTATTTACACTAAAAAGAAAAAAAAGACACTCTAAATAATTTAATGTATGAGTAGGTTTTAAATTTGGATGTAGATATTTATTTATATTTCAAATAATCATTTTCTTTGATAAGAAAATCTCCTTTCCAAGGACTAGTCTTTTCTTTGATGCTTAAAAATTAGCTTGGAATAGCTTGACATGTAAAAGTATTTATTGTTGTCAATTTGCTAAATACATCACTATTCTAATAGATAGATTGTTTGAATATTTACTTCCATATCTATGACTTATATGTAACTTATATATTAGTTTTGTTGATATAATTTAAGTTTCAATTCAATAGAGTTATCTTCGATGATGCTCCTTGTGTTTTTATTATTTAAAAGGTTTAAGCTAGAAAGGATGCAACATGGAGGAGTAGGATAAAGGTCCTTACATGTTGTTAACAGAAATGAACGTATAATTAGTTGGTGGTACAATTAGTGAAAGTGATGGATACGAGAGAAGAGGTTGATGATTGTAGTTATATCAAATAGATCATGAGGAATTGATAAAATGACTAAACATGTATTCAAAGAACATTGTCTTGAATAAAACGACAAGAAATGATATATCTAAACATTTAGCGTTGAAGAATTTGTTCTTAGATTTCTCATTTTCAAAGGTATAAATGATACATATTTTTGATTTAATAGATTATATAAATTATCTATCTAGTAAATTAATTATTTTCTATCTTTCCAAACTACATACAATGTGAATTGTATGATTTGATTTATTTAGTTTAAAATATATCCATTCTTATTTTGGATCGTAGGGTGAGAGGTGATCCTACAAATTTTTTAACACTTTTGCAATATGAGACTGATATGTGAACTCCTAGGTGTTGTTTGGAAAAGGAAATGGATTTGTGGAATAAGTAGAGGAATAGGGAAGGAGTGAAATAAAATAGTAGAATAAGTGGATTTTGATGTTTGGGAATTTAGGTAGGTTAAAATTATTCCATAGAGCAAATGGAATAAATTTACAGCAAGCTAAGTTCTCTTGATCCGACGCAAATGAGTGGCGGATAATTAAGTGATAATCAATTAAGGGTTAAGTGCCTTAACCCGCCTACCAAGCATCACCAGAGATATCCTATTATACACATTCTTGCGAATGATAATATCACTCGACGTGCTTAGTTTAGAACGAACGAACACGTGAAACCTCCACGTTATCTCCCAAACAAAAACTTTCACATGTTAATTAATCCTTGAATGGAGATCAAAGAAAAATCGTGTAAAGCCGAGTCCTAATCTCGTACCAACATTTAATTCTCACATTTTTTACGTAACCACTTCATTTGGAGGTATTGCAATTAGCATTGCACAGAATAAATTCTCACGACCTCCCGCACGATCGATATTGCCGCCCGCCTCCAAGTAGGAGTGGTCGGATTCGCCCACCGCTACCGTCTGAGCGGAGGAGGTCTCCCCGCAACCCCCACACCACCATGGTGGCGTCAAAAGTGAGCTCCCCCTCCATCTGGGTGTTGGAGAAATTTCCTGGTTTTCCAATTCTTCTTCTACCTCCCGTCCTCCTTGTTTTCTTAATTTGTTGGGTTGTTCGTTGTTCAATGGTACTGTACGTTGGAATTATTAACAAATTGTGGAGGTGCATACATGTATATATGTGCGTTATGAGGGTACCTGTTGTGGTGACGTGGGGATTGATTTGATTGGAAATGCGGAGTCGAGCATCCAGGCTTCGACGTACGATGAGTGGGTCCGCGTGGGCTGGTTCACTTTTGGGAAATGTAAACTCGAGGTTAAAATCATGCTAAAATTCACGCTCTCCCTTGCCAAAAGAGACGCACAAATTTCTGAAGGCATATGTGTTGGTTGGAGTCAACTTGTGTGGTGTGAAATGGTTGACCAAGAGGATCGACAGGTGCGAAAAAAGAGCTTCAGAAAGTTCCTTGGAAAACCGCTGCTTCTGAGTTTTTTTGGGGGGTCTGAAAGGGAGAAACGGGGAAGCGAGAGGGAAGGAGACGGGGAGATATCAATGGGGTAGGGGTGAAATGGAGAGAGAGAGAGAGAGAGAGAGAGAGAGAGAGAGAGAGAGAGGAGGAGAGGGTGGGGACACGTGGGGGTGCACCTTTCTTAGATATAATATAGATATGGTACGGTGAGTGAGGGGGAAGACAGATGAATGTCGTAGTTTACAAATGGTATGTGGTTGGGAGTTTGTTTTTCGTGATGTTGAGAAATTGATCGATCAGGTGAACCGGAAGGGTTTAACCTCGATTCTGTTGTGTAAATTTGTTCTCGTAATTTTTTTCGAGAGTTTATATATATATATATATCGTTAGAAATTTATTCCGTTAAAGTCGTGTGTCTTTGTTCCGTTAAATCTAATTAAAAATATAAAAAAGTAAAAAATAAAAATAAAAAAATTTATATTTTTTCATCTCCAAGTATATCTCTTTCTTATTTTTCCTCCTAAATCCTCACACCTCCTCCTCCTCCTCCACGCTCGACCTCCTCCCCCTCGGCATGCCACTCCCCACCACCTGTAGGCTGTTCCCCACCTCGCACAGCCTTATGATCGGCATCGCCGTCGATATGATCCCCAGCATCTCACCGTCGCTCGTGCCCACACGCCCCCACCCTCCCCTCGACACCGCAACCGCCACCGCTACGATGAGACTCGTTGCGGAGGAGAGCACGACTGAGACCGCGGCGGAAGCACGCAGGCCTCTCAGGTTCGTTGCATCGAGCTCAGTGCCAACACGGGTGGACGCGACGGAGCAAAGGAAGGGAATGTGTTGAGGAAGTTGACGGTCTCCATGAGCATGCCTGCAGCGGCCACCGAGACCCTTGGGCTCGGGAGGAGGCCGCTTAGGAGGGTCACGAGCTCATACCAGTCCCACTCCAGGCACATCGACAGGCAGCTCAGGGCCGCGAGGTGGACGAGCGAACCCCTCTCGGCGAGGCACTCGCTCGTGGGTTGCAGCCAGTATGTGGGCATGTCGATGATTAGCCTCACATAGCCGACAAGGAAGAGGAAGGCGAGATTGGAGATCATTGACATCACAACGACACCGGGGATGCCATGGCCCAGAGTGGTCACGAGGAGGAGGTTAGCGAGCAGGTGAACAAAGATGGAGAAGGTAGTGGCGAGGGTGAGCAAGTTGGTGATGCTCTGGGATTGGAGGTAGATGCAGAGTGGGTGGATGAAGGAGAGGGTGGCGAGGTCTGGAAGGGAGTAGCGGATGTAGGTCTGTGCCATAGAGGAGGAGGAGGTGAGAGGATTTAAGGGGGAAAATATGGGAGAGATATATTTGGGGATGAAAATATAAATTTTTCTATTTTTTTATATGTTTTTGACGTTTTCGATTATGTTTAACGAAGCAAGGACATAAGACTTTAATATAGTGAGTTTATAAGAGTATATACGTAAATATCAAAAATATATAGGTATATACATCTTATCAAAAATTTACAAGAGTATATAAATATATAAATCCCTTTTTTTAGTAGTTTGTTTGGTGAGATTTAACATCTATTATTTGTGTTTATTTGCAATGAGGGATCAATTATATTGACTTTGTATTGTGAAAAAAAGAAAGGTTTGTAGATGATGTGAGTTCGTGGGATTTGACAGAAAAGTCGTGAGAAAGTGGCAGCGAGGAAGTACAAATATCAAGTAAGGATGCAGGAGTTTGGTGACTCAATTTCATTGAATCGACGTATGTCTGAGGAGAGGATCCAACCCTCAAGTGTTCATTAGGATGTATTTTGAGAGTATTACAAGCTGTTCCTATTTTGGATACAATAGTCCTTTTATATAGGACATCATTTAAACATGCCTAAGCGGTAATCAGTCGCTCCTCGGTGAGCACAATCATTCCGCAACTTGCCTCGACGTCCATTGCTTCACCTCGTTCTTCGTGCTGACACCTCAATTCCTGCCCTGTCGCTTTGATTTCTATGCTACCACATTGGCTCCCGCAGTATTGGTGCCTTCTCTCACCTGATGTTGCTAGGAGCAGGGTAGCAGTAAGAAGTGGGGCTTAACATTTTGGGCAATCTCCTGCCCCGGGAAGATCGGTTGGCTGTGCTAGTCAGATTCTCTTGGCTATCTTTGAATGAGAGATTCAACCGTCCTACCCAGGTGATTTACGACAATCAGAATAGCAGGGGGCTTTTTTACTTTTAGGTTGGGTTGACTCTTCTCTTAGGTACCGTTTGTTTTAATGGATTGATTTAAATGGATTAATTTTGTAAGTGGCGAGATTGCGGGAGAAACATGAGATTGCGAAGTTTTTGTGTTTCGAAAAAATATAAGTCAAATCATAGGATGTTGGAGGGAATAGGTGCAGGCATTCTCTCACACAATCCCATGATAAGTTCATCCCACCCTCTCTCCTATAATTGGATAATCCTAGAGTTAAGGGCTCTATTCTAAGTTTATTGTAACCTAAGATTAAAATATCCAAATACAACATAAATAGTATAACTCCTACAAACAAACAATACCTTAAGCATTGCTTGGACCTGCTTGCTTGTTGGCTGATTTCCGGTGAGTCTTGCTCTCTTTCCTCCGTCGGTAGAATTGTCGGCAATGATTTTATTTGTGGTATGCATCGATGCTCCATTTTAACGGTTGATGGAAATATATTTAGTTGACCTTTAATTCTCGGTTAGATGTCAAGTCTATTTCCACTGATCCGCAAGGAGGGCTCCATGGCACGAACACGTGTTGCAAATCAGAATAGGTTGGTAAGGATTAGGGATTCTATGTGCGGTGTGGACGTTGACATTTCTCCAATGTAGATATTCGAACATTTTTTTACAACTCTTTTTTTGATAGAGCAGGGAAAAGATCTCATCATCCTCCTTTGCTGTGGAGCCAATAAAAGAGGACGTAGCGGGAGGGCCAAGATAAAAGGTTTTTTTGTTGCCCTTGTTTTTCTCCCTCCGTCCGTGGGGTGATAAGGTCTTTGATTCAAATTTTGATTACTACGGGTGGGTAGATTTATGATTTATTTATCTCCCTTGTCTAGGATGAGCATCGTCACTTTTGAGTCTTTTTGTCTCAAATCGAATTGGGTCGGGTCGTTTGGTTTAATAAAAAGTTATGCATACTAGTTAAATCAATCAATTCAAGTAATGAAAATTAAAATAGATGTGAATTGATCAAAATTAATTCAAATCTTCTAATTTGGTTAAATTAATTATCTGTCTCAATAGTTCTATGAAGAGTTAAAAATTTTTTTAGACAAAAATACATGTGACTTTTGTATTTGCTAAAAGAGTCAAAGACCTGTATTCTTCGTAGTTAAACTTTAAATTTCGATTATATATTTTATTTTTATTTAGTATTTACTTAAATACACATCAATTTTAATGTAATTAAAATTATAAAATAATTTTTCCTATCACATATTTTTATTGATTTTTTATTCAACAGTGATTCAACCCAATTGGATCTTATTGAATCAATATAAATTAAATTAAATATCCTATAATTAAATTTTTTTCGATTTTGTCATATATTAATATCATACTCACGTCGTTACGGTGTAAATTGCTAGTTAAGCAACTAAAAATTCAAATTAGTACATAACTGATTTAATAATCGATCCAATTTTTAACACACTGACGCATGTTTTTGTCTTGAACAAATCCCATCCCTGATGACAACGAAAACATCCACGAGAAGCTATGGTCGATCTCAGACCGGGTTGGGGAAGTTAATGATAGAATAGAGCTACTACCAAACTGAGAAGTCATTGTTGTAACATAAATGCCTCTATGGAAATCCTAATCCTACGTACACTTTTGAGGATCGAAAATAAAGCCCAGGCATTTCTGTAAACATGACAGAAGTTGTTCTAACGCCCAAGTTGTCATGATAGTAGTAGTCGATTTGAGTTCATTAATTCCCCTTCAATCCAAAAACCTTCCATTTTCAAGGGAAAATACAAGAAACTCCACTTTCATATGGTATTGAATAGCATATGTAATGATCAAATTGGAGCCCTGATAACATTCTTTTATAATGCAGCAAGAGACCACACCTAACCGAATGAATTTCTTGACTGCTTTCACCGGTCGAGAAAAATCTCAACAATAGTCACTTTGTTCTATTTGGATTATCATTGTACTGGTCTATAAGTAAATCGAAACAAAGAAATTGATCTTAATAACTAATTGGATATTAGTCTGACAGATCCAAGACAACTTGTAACTCGATTGATATGTAATAATTTTTAATTCTTTATAAATATTCTTCTACTTAATCTCATGAGTTTCCTCACGTAGGATTATTTTTAGGAGTTACATCACATTGTCTTAATTTTTAGGAGTTACATCAAGACAAGTTCAAAACGGTGCAATCAGTAGAAATGCAATCAAGATTATATCTACCGTACTAAATAAGCAATGAATAAAAACCTGTACTTAATGAGAGAGGATACAATATAGACAAGGCCAAATAGCTTAAGTGGCAGATGATCCCCCTTAGGACTCATTGCTTTTCTGTTAGAATGCTAATATGGCAGTCCCTCAAGTTAGCCATAAAGAACTTTGACCATAAATATCACTATAAAGTTCTTGCAAAATTTGGTATTTGAACCCTTTTGAAATACCAATGGGTGGCTTCATTAGCTTACTAACCTTTCCTACCACCCCGAGTTAATAGAAAACCATGATGTGTTTCACATGTTCAACCAAACAAGGTACACGTAGGATGAATGTTGCGTATGTATATTCGCAACTTAATTTCATGTCTCGATATTTTAACTGTGAATCCACCTTTTCCTAGATAAAGTATCTACGCTCCTTCGTTGATTCTATCATGTTGAACATGATTCTCAGCAGGATTGAGCAACAATCCAATCATCTCAATGGACTTCCAGTGAACTTAAGTTCAATCCCTTTATAATTATCTAGACTGTCCCATTCAAAAGAAAATAGGTTAACCAAATTGTTGATACGTTCCAAAGAGATAACTTTGAACTTTGACGTGTGGCTGATTACCTACCAACACTACCAACGAGCCCCATTGGCGCAACCGTTTGAGCCCAAACCTGGCCCGTTAGCAGGCCCATTGGCCAGGACTCTCCTTTATTTGTTCATCTCAGCCACCCATAGAAAAGGATGAATAAGAGCCATCTGTGCCTCTAAATTCTCACTGCCTTTTCCCTAGAGTGGCCACTCTAAATTCTGATCGTTGCCCACATTTGCTGAAGGTCCTTCCTGCATAACCATGTGTGGACTACATACATCTATTAAACCACCAAGTCCTATGTATACGTGTGCTTATATGCAGCAGAAGCAAATTAATGCCATCTCTAGCTACCATATGTTCATTTTGTGATGAGTTCTATGCATAGCATCCTACCTGTTGATTGCTCACTGTGTCAGTGTTTTGAAGTTGTAGAATGCCATCCACTTCCATTAATTTGCCTATGCATACTTATGCTATACTGATGAAAAATTGGGGGGCATACATCTCCAATTGGCAATAGATCCCACGTGATTGTCCCTCCGCTTTCACTTGGCCAATTTTGTGCTCGCCTGAGTTTGGTAAGGAGAATTATTACGAGGAATAAAAATTAAAAATATGAGGAATGAAGGAATTGAGGAATTTTGGTGTTTGGTTGGATTTATTGTCTTGTCAAAAAAAAATTATAAAATTTTATTTTGTTTGAGGTGTTTGTTTCATGAAATAAGTTAGTAAGGTAAAGAGGAAATTAGTTGGAAAGAGAAGTCATACATGATTAACAAGAGAAATTAGATAACTTCATTAGAGGAATGAAATTATGAAAATCCAAAATGAAAGACTCAAATCCGACACCTACAAATTTTGAAATCAAGACACCCTAGGTGAAAACTTAAAAGCCCTGATCCTACTACCAAACCCCACCTCGCTTGCCATAGTCCTAAATATCCGGAGTTCTCAAAATTTGCTAAGAGGGTGTTTTATTGGCGATTTAAGTGAGTTTGTATCGGGTTAAGTATTTAACCCATTACTTAACCTGCTCCCTATTTACGTCAGATTAAATAGATTGAACTTGAGGTAAAGTTATCTCATATTCTCTGTAGAATAACTTTAACTTACCAAAACATCTAAACGAATAAACTCACTTATTTTATCATCTATTCCACTCATTCCCTATTCCTTTACTTATTTCACAAATTTATTCTCCTAATCAAATGAAGCCTAAGTAAACATAAATATCTGGAAAAAAAATGAGCCAAGGAGTAGCATCATCATCGATTATAATAGATCCTTGCATTTCAAGTGACTATATACGTAAGTTGTAGGTATGATCTGTAAACTAGAAGATATATTAAGTTAAATATGATAAAATAACGTGGAAGTATAATAATAAGTTAGCATAAAAATATAAAGATAATTAAACGAATGTTTAGATTTATGTGAAAGTATTTATCTGGTCATTCTTCAAGTTTGCGTTGCAATTGTACAGGTCAATAATAGGAAGGATATTCGCAAACTTTATCTATTTGTAATAACTATTAGCGTTTGAAATCATAACCACCGTAGCAATTATTGCAGATGCCGATTATTATGCAGATGCTGCCCGAAAGTTCTCTCTTAAATTTCATCGTAATGGCTTTACGCAGAAACTAGATGCAACAGTCATGTCCATAATCATCCATATGCTGTTGCCTTCTTGACTGGGCCGAAGTCGTTGAGAAATATAATGCTGGGCCTATTACCAACTTGGGCCCCAAAATTTTTAATTCCATCCTACTGCACCTTCATCTTCTCCGCTGGTGAGAACTCCTGCCTTCTCCTCTCGCAACTCCACCTCTTACCTGTTCCCCTCTTCTTTGTCGGCCACCACCGCCACCATCCCATGCCCACTTCCATCCCCCGAGCACCACTGCCACCCCCACACCCCTTCCTCTTCGACTAATACAAATTAAATCAAAGCTTAATCAATCTAATTTTCCTCAACTTGATTCAAATGATTTATCAACCGATTCGAATCATCAATTAAATGATTAAAAATCAAAATTAGATCCAAGTTAGTTTATTTTCTTTTTCTTTGTGTCCTTCTTTACTTTCCTTTTCCTTAGGCCATCACTTATGCACCTTCTTCCCCAATTTCCCTCCCCCCCCCCTCCTCCACACACACACTCTCTCTCTCTCTCTCTCTCTCTCTCTCTCTCTCTCTATATATATATATATATATATATATATATATATATATATATGTAAAAGCTAATCACTTAATCTTTTGATCACCCAATGGGTCGAGTTTGTCCATCGCTCCAATGTCTTAAGACCCTTCCAATGTAAATAGATTGGGTCTAGATCAAATTTGGTTAAATTTATATCCATATCATTTACAGAAATCATATCCATACCTTACTTATTTGCTTATTGGATACAAAAATTTAAACTTATACGCATACCTATAACTATCTATCCATCAGGTACCTATTTGTAAATTAATCTTACAATCAAATCATATCTAATTTAAAGTTAAAGAAGAAAAAAAAATCTATGATACTATTCATCAATTATTTATTTTTAACAGGCCTAAAACCGATGAGTTTAAGCTACTCTAATTTTAGTGATTCTCATTTAAATTATTACAACAAAAATTTCAAGGGAAATATATCAAAAATAAAAAGTATAAAAAAAGATAAAATACAAATGTATTCTAAATAAAAGATCTCCATTGCAGTAATAAATATTCAATGGAAGTTTCAAAAGTACTTCCAACTTATAAAATCATAGATGGAATCATGAGGGAAATCAAAGTTAGGGAATAAAAAATTTAAGGTGAGACTTATATATCTCATGCAAATGAAAATTTTATTCGGATACTCAAATCAGATAATTAGGTAAATATCCATATCCATATCAACATCCATATCTAATTAAAATTTTTTTTAGATAAAATTCATACCTACATCTTATCAAATTTGGATCAAATTTCATTCATTTTTTTTCTAATCAAATTAAGCCAAATTTAGATTAAATTTAACAAAACTTCCATCCCACATTCTCCCGCTAGATTGATCCTCGGGTGGGTTGAGGAGTGTCCGCTAGCTAATGCCGCCTGAGCACCTCGAAGCCCTACATGATCACCCACCTCCATCCTCAAGAAAACCAACTCCTTTCATCCCCATCACCACCACCACAGGTTGAGGAGTATGCCATTTGGCTTTTCTTTTGTAAGGAACTTGATTCTGATTGGTTTCGGATTTGGATACGTTTTCCTCACTCTTGCTGGGATGAATTCTTCGTCACAGGATATTGTTTAATAATTGAAGTTGACGGGAACTGTAAGATGCTGTTTTCCTAAGATTCTTTTTTTTTTTTCTTTTTAACTTTTTAGAAAAAGGTGGGTTCCTACTCTACTCATCCCCCTCTTTCAGTTCCTTGATCTTTCTTTGAGCATGGAACCCAACAGTTTCCTACTGCAGCCTCTGCACGATTATATTTCTTTGGATGAGTTTTCAATTTATCTTAGAATTTTTTTTTTTTTTCATTTCGTTCGGCTCCCTTTGATAAGGGGAATTATCATGAGAAATAAAAATTAGAAGTAAAAGAAATAGAGGAATTAGGGGATGTGAATGTTTGGTTGGATTTGTTGTAGGAATTAGGAAATTTTATTCTGCTTAAGGTGTTTAATTGATAGAAATAAGTTAGCGAAATAATAAGAAAATTAGTTGACAAGAGAGGCAATGTGGAATTAATAAGAGAACTTACATAATTCCATAGAGGAGGATGGGATTATTGAAATCTAAATTTAAGGGTGCAATTCCAACATCAACAGATTCTAGAATAAAAGGCTCCCAATGAAAAGTTGTAGACACTATTCCACAAACCAAACAACAACCATGGAGGAGCTAGTGGACACAAACAAAACAACGCCAAATAGTCTTAGATCCCAACTACAGTGGAGGTAGTTTGGAAGATAGGCCAATAATAAAAATGCCATCTTTTATTGGAAAGGGACCTACCTCCTTTCCAAGACCATAGATGTATATAGATACAAAACAAACAGTGCGAGATAAAATTAATGATGTTTGTGGCCATACATCCTAAATCGAGTTTGATGCTCTTTTATGGAATCAAACTCATCAATGATGGAGTCGATAGCGAAAGTTCTTGTAATATCCTTTTTAGTATATGTAATTAAGCAATTAGATAAAAATTCATCCTCCATTTTATTTCCTAGCCTTGTCTTCACAAGCTTCACCACAGAAACTACTTGCTTTGCTATTGCCGTTAAAATGACAAGGGTTAATATCAATCTCACCAATCTATCAACAAGAGGACGATTCAACGCCTTTTTGTCTTAGCCAAAATCTGGCACAAATTTAAAATTGTTGTTACCTCATACCATTCTATATCTTGGTGTAGTATCAATATAGAAAATTTCCAAGAGAGTCTACAAATGTGGTTTTTCTTGATCGCTAAAATCCTTAGGGTAATATTTGTCAAGGAGTTTGCACATATTTCAGAGCAAAGTTATTCCTCAGTTCTATTGTTGACCAAAGTATCAATAATTTCGTAATATCAACTAAAAATCGATCATTCATCTCTATCAATAATGAATCCACAACAACGATAAAAAAAGATATATCAAATTCCATTGTAAGCACTAAGGTGGAATCTCATCATTGAATGTTAAATATGAGAGAGAATCATCAACTTCTTGAGAAATCTTTTTCTTGAGAAAGAATTCGATAGTTTTGTTAACCATATCTAAATATTAAAAAAAAAGTCCAAAACCCATCCATTGATATTTACTCAACAGGATCACCTTCTCAAAAATATGCATTGAATGTTAATTTATCAATGGATTTATTAATGTACTTTATTAATTTGGGTGATTATCATGCAATGTGTCTATTACACCTAACCTATGTATTATCAGATTTGAAACTTGTCATTTATTATTTGTGATGAAATATTTGTTGTAAGGCTTAATCTCATGGCCGACACAATCTTCTAAACTATAATTTTCAATATAGTAGTATGCGTTAGAATTTCAGAAATGAGCCATCAATGTATTTCTCCGAGAAAAGAAAAGAGTAAATTTAAACAAATTAAAATAACATATATACACCGCAATATTAAAAAAAAATGTCCAAATCATCACCTGTTATATTTATTTTGATGCATTAGAGGGTAGGAGGAGGGACCGAAGGGTATTGTCGAAGGGGATAACAAAATAGAGTAACGATAAATATGTTAGCAGTGCTACGACCGCGAAAATCGGGATGAGATCTACGATGGACTGATGATGGGGATATCAGCAACTCGACAATGTGGTTGCTGAATTGGGAAGGAAGAGTGGATTCCATAATAGTTTGGATTTAGTTATCATTCACTCGTGGAGAATTTAATTACTAATAAAATTATTGATTTATTAAAAACAATAATCGTTAGCGACACTAATATCTAATAATTTGTTAATAATTGTACAATATTTAACATATGTTAAATATCCTATCTAAACATATGTTTGGGGTATCTCGATTTAAGAGGAGGGAGAGGGAGAGATGGTTGGGAGCATTGGTAACAGAAGAGAGAGTCGTGAGTGTGGAGAGGGGGAGATTGTGACCCTTGACGTGCTCTCCCCACTCAAATCCTCTCGTAGTATCGATGGGTACAGATATAAAGATGAAAGGATATCAATTAATAACAAATTAAGGAGAAGGATTTTTTCAAGAAAAATTAAACACCGTATGGCGGTCGGGAAGGAGAGAGTTGAATGTCGAGAGATTGGGTGGGAGATTGACAGGTGGCCTTGGGAACCCCCCATTTAGCATAGATAAAAGGATACAGCCCACGTTATTTGACTGGAATATAATCGTTTGGATCAAACTATGTGATTTAAGTGACATCCCAAGTCACACATAAGGTCTTATTTCTGAAAACTTAAGTATGGGAAAGAAATGACAAATCTAAAATACGTTTAAAAAAAATATGATTGTAGAAAGGCAGCTGCAACTTAATAGATTGTTCTAACGGAACACATTGCAGTTAACTGTGTTGCAAAGACCCACAAAGAAATCATTGGACTCGCGACAATTCACCAAAATTATACGTAAAAGCCATGACACCTCATCCTATCAAGGACCGGGGAAAGCGGGGGGAGTGAGGTGGGGAAGTGGCGAGTTGATGGGCTTTTTCCTTGCGAAGCACATGGAACTTACGTGGTGTTGAGCGGGGTAATAGAAACGACGTGGGACGTGGGGGACGGGGGGAACGCAGTTCATAGTAACAGATAAAAAGATTAGGTTATAAGAACATATAATAGATCGAGGAGTGATTGATATGTACTTTGTAGAATGGAAAGTTTTTTTCACCACCATTGCACGGATACTTTACCTACTTAGAAATGCTCTCAAGGTAATCCAGACTCGAATTACGCGAATTTGCACAGGGCATTCGAAATTGAAAATGCATGTGTTCTAAGATTGGCGAAAGAAACATTGCTGGTCAGAGAGAAAGCACGAAAAGAAGATGCAAGAAGATGCCTTCAAAGTAAGGAAAAGATGTAAAGATGCCAACACCAAATGAGGGGCCCAACTCTTGCAACTGGGCCGGGCACCTTCTTCGTCCCTTTCCTGCCTCGCTCCAAGATTTTATCCCCTCCTTTGTGGACCATGTTGAGAACCATGGGGAGGGAAGTTCCCCCCCACACAAACCTTAGGTGTGAGACGAGCATGCCTTAAAGTGAACATATCAAAGGCATACGACAAAGAGCTTCCTTTACCATGTGCTTGAGGCTACGGGGTTCCATCGAATGTGGATCCGGTGGATTCGAGGGTGCATGAAGAGGCCCACTACTGCATCCCCACTCTTGAATAGAGTACCTACGGGTTTTGGTGAGAACTTCTAATGGGCTATGACAGGGTAGACCCCCTATCACCACTTTTATCTAGCTGCCCTCGTGCTAAATGCGTTGTCTCTAATCCTACTTGCCCAGGTGAAAAGGGGGAGGTTGGTTGTTTCTACCATTGGAGGTATTGGGTATGCGCCACACCTGATGCTTGCCGATAATGTACTTAATTATCAAGAGGGCTAATCGAAGAACAAAAATGGTGATTAGAATCTAGATGTCTTTGGAATGTTGGCAAGATCGGAGGTGAATGCGAACAAGAGTAGGGTGTTCATGTCACGGGTCGTGAGGAATAGAATGATAATTTGCTTGGCCCTGGGCATACTTGACGGATCATCCATATCCAAAAGTGAGCCAAGCCCTCTATCATCCATTTGAGAAGTTGTGCCCGTCCATATCCAAAAGTGAAGAAGTTGGTGCTTCATGTTCCCAACTTCTCCAAGACCTCCTCATCATTGAGTGCCTGATTTGGTTCTCGCCTCCCTACAGCCTCATGCAAAGGCGTCCCTAAATACTTAGTAGGTAGTTGTTTGAGTTGGAAAGAGATGTGCCTACCAAAGGATGAGGGAGAATTCGAGTCGTACAACCTATTGGGCATGGATAGTGGGGAAGCAAGCATGTAAAATAATGAAGAAGATGAAAGGGGCACTTGGGCAGTTTGGATGAGGAGGTATAGGGTGTTTAGATGGTTGATGTGTACGATTTTCGCACTGTGCGGAACGCTACTTACAAGGAACAAGTTATGCTCGCAGGAGCGATTGGGGATTTCCTCTTGCGTGCTTTGTGATGGAGAAGAGGACATTTTTGAGCACATATTCTTTTCATGCAATTTCAGCAAGCAAACGCTAACCGGCATGCTCCACCAAGATCAATTGCAACGATGCATAAGAGAATCCATCCTCCAAGTAATCACACTCATGCAAATATTATTGGAAATAACAAAATAGGCGAGTTAATGGAAGTCCCAAGTTAAGTGTCGAGGAACTCAATGGATTTATTTTTAGAGATGTAGGCATTGTTTATTTAGGTTAAATTGAGTTAAAGTTATTATTTTTTTTTTTTAAAATAATTTTAACATATTAAAATATCAAAATGGATCGATTTACTTATTTTATTATTTATTTTATTATTTTTATTTTTTTACTTATTTTATAAATATATTTTCCTCGTCAAATGGGATCGTAATGATTTTTTAATGTAATTCGGTGAGACATGGATGGTTATATAAAAAAAGGGAAAATAAATGAGGAAAAGACAGAGAAAATCTCTTCTTCGATCTTTGGATGGATCAAACCTGACGTTGACCGAAGTTGGTCTCCCGTCCCGCGTTCCAATTCCTTCCCACTGATCTTATCCCTATCCAATGTGCTTATCCATTTTTAATGACACCGCGATTTGATTATGTGTCGGTCGTTTTCTGCAGAAGGCCGCCGTCAAGAATCTTTAGACTAATCAAAGCGTAGATTGCGTCGGTTGATTAATAAAATTATTTGCGAGGCCTTCGAGAAACATCTTATCTATTCTAAATAAAGATATAGAAGGAGAATGCGTATACACATATGGTGTACGCATGTGCATCAATTTCTATAAATTTGATTTGATTCATTTTACGTACAGGCTCTTATAAACATTTCTAATCACGCAAAAGTGCTTTGTAGAGTTTGTTCCGGTTGTTTACGTGCTCCACACTTCCCTCTTTTGTCCTGAATTTCCATGTGCTTGTTCTTATAAATAAATTCTACACATTATCAAATAAAGATTTTTACCCTTTCCTTATCCAACATCCTCTCTTCCCTTGTCCTCCTTGTCCCGTTACTCTTATAGTTAGTTTACTCGAGGCGTTAAGAAAGTAATGTTAAGAAATATAAAATTGATGTTAATCCGTAATTGTGTTTACTTACGGTATGATGTTAACACCACTTTATATTTATTTGAATTACTTTTAAGTTATAGTGTTAACCTTTATGGTATTTAATTGATAGTGGTATTAGGTATATAAAATATGAGAGATGTTAAAGACATAAGTGGTGTAGAATTTTAACATGGATTTGGCTAACACCAGTTGAAACTAATGTTAGACAAACCCGTGTTAAAGTTGCTAGACCCGGATTAGCAAATGAAAGGTTAAGTAGTCATGTAAACAGATGTTAACCCCTCTTTTGAAGGATTAACCCTCCAAGTAAACTATGCCTTAAGGTCTTATTTGGAAGGTGTCATTAGGCCCATATCTCGCGTTTGGGTCCATTTCTCTCGCATTAACACGGGAGAGGGCCTCAAAACAAGGGATGGTCCCGCAACATGCCCCCCGTTTCGTGTTTCATTTATCCCATTCATTTCCCATGCCCGTACGAAGATTTATCCCAATTCATGTCCCCCCAATCTTTGCCCTCGCGAATGGGGGCGGGAGATCGTTGGAACCCTAGTGGCACCGTAGTTGCGAGCGAAGTGCTTCGATGACAATCACAGAGGTGATGCAGAGGGCAGCAGAGTCGATCATCGATGTTGATCCATGATCTCAGAGGGACATGTAGATGAAGGTGATGTTGGGCGAAGGGGTTCGGGAGGTGGTCGATTCATGGCTAAGGTGATGTTGTTCCTTTTTTCCTACTTTCGATGGTCTTCGGCAGTGGATCCATGGAATCTTGCGCGAGTTTCTCATCAGCTTTTGATTGTCTTTTTTTTCGTGCGATTCGCTCGTGGTCTTTGCCATATTATCAACTTTTGGGTGGTTGGCTTGTTATGGGTGAAGGAATCATTTCCCGAGGGTAGGTGAAGCTTTTATTCATGGAGTAAAGCCCTTTCAAACCATCGGTCGATGGATTGTTGTGTTTAAGACTATCGGGTGATGGATTCTTGTAGGATAGCGAGGATTCCTTTACCTGCTATTATCGAGCTCTTGTCTCTTCATGGCAAACTCACGTTCTTCGGGGTCTCATGTGTCCACCATCAGTGGTGGCAGATGGATGAGAATATGTTGTGTTGTGAGGAGGAGAAGGGCCTATAAGAAGACCCTTCAACTCCAATGCCGAGCACTCATCCTCATTTTGTTGATCTTCCTCTACGAGGGAGAGGAAGAAGAGCATCAGCAATCCGAGGGTTCGGAGGGTGAGTCAGGTAAAATGCCTCACTGTATAAGTTTCTATTTATAATGACATACTAGTAAACACAAGTAGTAAATTTCGCCTTAATGGACCTGCTTGGTTTTCCCATTCTTGCCTAACCATGTTTAATGAATTTGGTTTGCATTTTAACCTATGAATTTATCATTTCAAGGAGGTTATATCTAATATGCTTATATAGTTCTTAGAACTTGCTTTATTTTGCAATATATTTTTTTTAAACCGATTTATTGTCAATCTACATGATGCTTATTAGGTAATTTCTTAGATTTTCTTATATTCGAAGCACCAATTCAATGGTGCATTTTTCATCGGTGTTTCCAATGTCAGATATGTGTTGCCATGCTTGAGTTTCTCAGTGTCAATCATACTTCCTTTAAAATATGTTTTAATCTAGTGTAACTAGAAGAATTTTCTGATACTGTTTATTGTGGTGCCCGACTGTTTGAATTAAGTTGTGCCTGTCTACCTTGTTTGCTCACTGATTCCAGAAGAATTTTTTGATACTGTTTGGATTTTCTAATACTGTCTGTCTACTCTAGTTGAGCCAAGTTAGTTTCTCAGCCAATCTCAGTTTCATATATACATGTATTGCAAATTTGTAGAAGATTCCTATAAAATCAAATGTTTCCTTCAGTGATCTTATTGATCAGTGAGTGAGAAGGGTTGTTATTAGGAATTATTCTTTCCTTTGGCAAGTCTTGGTAATGTTATTGACAAAGGTCTGTGAGTGTTCTTGGTGCTGGTGGTAAATTTTGTCTGTAGTCTCAATTTTAGAGACCTCTTGACATGTTGCAGAGGTCTACTATAGCTTTCAATCTAATGCATAATGTCTCAAACTGTTATATTTATGGTTCTCGTTGAGTTTGCCATCTATTGTCTCTAATGCTAGAATGGGGGAACTACTTTTTGCTCTTTAGGCTTTTTAGGAGGTGCTATTTGGTATGAGAGGGATGGATGGAGATGGGAGCAGGGACTTCTCTCTTAATTAGCAACCCTAATCAGTGCTTTCTATGAATGCTCATTTATTAGCAACCCTAATCCCTATTGTGTGGTGACTGCAAAACAGTATCAACGTTCATGTCCCCTTGAAATTGAGATTTTTTATTTGGGTTTTGGGGAGGAATATTGTTGCACACGAGTTTAGAATATGGGTGCCCGATATCAGTGCTTTTTGCATCTTCTGCCACTTTGCCTTAAGAGGATTCGAGGCCTCTAATCTTCTATCCTTTTTTTAAATCCTATTGGAACTTGGTTGCAGTTGGCTAGTCGAGGTTGATTCCTTTGAGGCAATTCTGCTGAAGTGAATGAAGATATGTGGTTTGCTTTGTAATTCTTGGAACCATTAGTTTTTGATGGACTTTTATTGGGACTGACATGTCTTGTTAGGTTACCCTTTTTCCTTTCTAAAAAAAATTAACATGCTGGGGATTTAATCAACATCTTCCAAGATGCATCCCAAGGTAAATCTACATGAGTAAAATCCATATTGCATTAGTGCTTGGGTCTGGTCTCTAATCCCATGTTAATCACCAATACCATTTTGTCATTGAGGGGATCGGTACCATATAGAGTCATGTTTGCACATCAATGAATGATTTCTTTTTCGTGTTAATTTGGTAGAAGATTTCTTGAAGGGTTGTGGGATAAACCATATTTTGGGTTTGTAGAATTGCTTGTGCCACTCCTCCGAATGAATGACATATGGGCTTGTACAATCTAGAATGTGTATCTCACTAAAAAAAGCTTATTGTATCATTTATTTTAGTGAAGTTTCATTTTACACGACTTTGTAATAAATCATTTTACATTGAATATTAGGTGACTCGTTGGAGGAGGTTGTTTCAGATCAATCAATTCGTCGTGCCCCCAGGTTAGTTATTTGTTATCACAGATTCATCATTTCAAACAGTGTTCAAAAAGTATGGTTTATGTAAAGAAAATTGTGAAATGTAAGTTACCCTTTCGGCTTTCTTTACTTTAATACTCATTTTAGGAATCATAGATAACCCATTCCATGGTCAAATTCCACTTGGAATTATACATAGGTCTATATTACCTAGAAATGATTTACAGTAGGGTATTCCCTATTGGAAGCATGATTATAATTGGTGGCTCTTTTTCTTCCACCATTACGTAGAGTGACAATGTCTCAAGTTATGAACAGCATGTATAGAATAGCAACATCGAACTTGAGAACTTCGAAGAAGAATAAGTGCAAGAATTGGAATTACGAGCTGACAACTGAGTTACTTAAGATCTTAAGGAGGCACTATGACGTCGATCATTGGAGGGAAGGATTGTTTAGTAAGAACGTATGAAATGAGATCGATGCAGAGTTTGAAGCTGTGACACATATGAATTATTCACACGTCCAGACATTGAATAAATGGAAGGAACTTAAGAGGAAACACAGCCAATATGTTCAACTTTTGAGCAAGAGTGGATGGAGTATGTATCCAATGACTAATTGCTCAGTTGCACCATCTCCAGATGTGTGGGATGAGGTAACATTTATACATTTCCACCGACCTCATTGTATATTTTAGAATTACTTTCAAATGAGTATATCAACATTTCTTGCGATATCCTTTGCCATAGCTACCGGTGGAACTTAGGTGCCTACGAAATAAGCCATTCCTGTACTAGGAAGATGTCCACACAATTGTTGAGAGAGGCACCGCTACTGGGGAGCATGCTCTGTCATCAAACAGAGATGTGGATGCCACCAATCTGACCAATGATCTCCGTAATGAAACTGTGCATGCAACCATTTCTCCTCAATTCCAATTTGGATTCTCCAAATGAGGAAGTCTGGAGTTTCCTACAAGCACCATACACTGGTCCTTCATTATTTGGTACCTCAGCAATCCCTTCGTCCTCAAATTCGAATCTTGTAGTAGAGCAAGGTGAAGCCCAACCCCAGCTACGCCGTGAAGCAAGTGGGATGAAGCGGCAATCTACTGGCTCGTCTAGCAGGGGAAAGCACAGGAGATCAGGTGGATTTGCTGCAGCAGCATCCTCGGCTAAAGCTGATGAGTTCACATCATTATTGACGACTCTTGTTGAGCACCACATATCTCCGCAATAGACAAGTGACACCGTAGGTAAGGAGATCCGTGATTGTTTGCACTTACTGAGACAGAGGGTGCTCGGAATTACTCCAAATGATGTCGTTACAATTGCGAACTTGCTAACGCATAGATCGCAGAGGGCTATCTTCAAGGATCTCCTCCCATATGACCTAAGTTTGGTGCATACTGAACCAATCGATCACGATTCGTATAAAAAATCATCGTCGTTGTACTATATGTCACAAATACAAACTATTATTGTGTCAGTTTTATTTAATTACATATTTTTTATTGGTTTATTCCAGGTCATTCACTGGGAGGCAGTTATTGATATACATCACTCTCTAAGTCCAATATTATTCTTTACTTATAAAAAGATTAATTTTATGTACAATTATGAATGAATGAATTAATTAATTAATGATCAATGAATGACATAATAACTCAATTATGTACAACAAAATGAACTAAAATGCTTGCAACAAATATATACAAACAAGCATTAAACACTATAATTAGGTAATATATACTATTTATTTATACTTATAATAGCAATACTTACATATATATACAATAATAAGTAATAATATATACTATACTAACTTAACTTAATATACTGACATATACAGTAACATATGTAGTATGTACAGCGACATATATAAACATCGCTAAACCTTAGAAAAAAGTATGTACATAAGCTAAGGTAAAAATTAGGGTCTATAGTGACACTTATTCTATCTACAGTGACAGATTAATCTGTTACTAAAGCTATACTGTTATTTACGTACATATATAGCTCAAACATTACTTATACTACGTATACTTCTTATACATATTATTTATTTACAGTATACTGTATACACATGTTATATTTATACTATATATATATATATATATATACATACGCACATATACACTTAACTCATTCTTTTTCTTCTTTGTTCTCTCTTAGTTAACCCCTTAATAATTAAGACCCATGGTTAATGTTCATCTAATTACAAAAATTAGGTTCTTAATTGGCGGGCGGCCTTTTCGAGGGATACACAGCACCCTCTCAGGTGGGACCAGACCTCTACTAAGGCCACCCATAATTCATTATTAAGCCTCTTTAATCTGGATTTAGCTCGTTAATGGACTCATTCAAGCCCATGCATAGTGCCAGGCCCCTGACCTGCACCTCACACACAAATCTCTCATTTCAAACCATGGCCATAGTCTCATGCTAAAAGGGATAAGGGGTAACGGGTTTCGGGTGCCCGGTGCCCATGACAACTGATAATCCAAAGAAGAAAAACAATATAAGTGGCATCGGGCGCTCGCCAATAACAGATGTGGCACTATTCAGCGCCTCTTCAGGCGTTGCTGCTTCCAGCGCAGCCGTTTTGATTTAGGGTTTTTGGCCCTCGATTAGAAGGTCCAAATTAATTCCATTTTTAAAATAAAATATATCTTTAGAAAGCAATTATATAGGGATATATAATTATTTGGTTTATTTACAAAAATAATTATATTCACTATATAAATAAATTAGCTAAACTTTGTAAATAATACATCCTGATTTCAGAGTTTATTTCTTAATTAACATATAAATTAGTTAATTAATGGTCCAATTAACCCTGTATAAAGTTAATATACATGTTAAAGTATTTAATACACATTTTTATTGTATTTTACAATATTTATTTTAATTTATTTACATTTAAATGGGTAAATTCAGGGTGTATGTATATAATTTAAGTTATAAATAACATAATATACTATAAATATAGTTAAATTAGTGTAATTTACTTAAAATACAATAATACCAATGGACAATATAAATTATCTCAATTATAACGTAATTTACTAATTTATTTTGATTTAACTTAATAACATAGGTAGTAACTTAATAAATTCATTATTTGCTACATATATGTAGTTAAATTATATTATAGGTGTTATAATGTACTATATACATATAAATATATATATATATACAGTATCATTAGTAAATATAGTTATTTACATGGTTTTATATATTTACTTAAGTTACAATGCTTATAAGCTAACATAAATAATAAATAATTATACAATTAACTTATAAACAGTTTAAATAATCTTAAATATTTAATTTACATTATAGAATACATATGTATAAGTTATTTACACCTATTATATATCTATTTTACATTATATACATATATACTTACTATATTGCTTATATTTACATGTATGTACATAATATATGAGGTATTTTTGGAGTTTTTCTACTTTTAATGGTTTTTATATATTTTGTAGAGGTAGAGGATGAGAGAGAAAGAGAGAGATGAGAAGAATAGATTGTGTTTTTGTGATTTTTGGTTTAGAGTCTTTTATTGAGTTAAGAGGTATACTAAACTGTCGGTTGGTATGTTCTACCAAGCCGAAGGTTCAGATGACCTCAAAACTTTACATATTTGTAGGGAATTAGTTAATCCTACTCACTACACCTTTATTTTATTTTTTTTTGAAATTTTTAAATTATTTTTGCTTATATACAAGTGAAGAACATTTTAGGCCTTTAAGAATGTTTTCAATGAGAACCTAAGGCCCTAAAAACTTCTTAGTAGCTGGGAAAGCAATCTAATAGTTCAGATATGTTCCAAACATGATATGGGAGGTGTTCAATTAGATAAGTATGAAATTCAACCCAAAATTCCATTAATTTTGAATTTGGACAGTTATGCGACATATTTAGCTGACAAAGAGGGTTAAAAATCAGATTACAAGCAAATAAGATTGAATTTAAGGATCGTTTAAGATACATGAATGCTTGTACATCTAAATACACAACATTACAAAGCATATCAGCCATAACTAAAATCCTAGCCTCTGTCCTATTAAATACAGGTCAACCAGCTACAGCAATAGATACAGCAGCAGTGTTGCTGCTGGAGTTCAGTAGAACAGCAACAGCAATTGCAGCAACAGCAATAGCAGCTTAGGGTTTTACTCCAGACGTCTTAAAATCAATCAAATTCCTATTGCAGTATATCTGGAAATCAAAGAAACAATCTACAGCAGGTTTAGGATTTCCAACTCACTAGATTAATTCCTTAATTTAGTATACGCATATCCCAGATTAGACTTGAGAGAGTCTGATCAGGGATATAAAATGTTCAAATCAGGGAATAATTTGTTGGAATTTAATTGGAATGTAGCTGCTAATGCAACACTTTAATATGATAGACTGGGTTTTAAAAATCTGACAAGGCCTGAAAATAACATTGAAATCATTCTCGAATGTTGAACTCTGCATAAAAAAAAATCCTTGTCAACATTTTTCTTTCAAATCAGAGGGAAAAACTACTGATTTAACACCTTCCTAATGCTATAGACAGCATGAAGGAGTTGTTAGAACCAACCCAATAAATCCAACTTGAATCCCAAATGTGTTAAAACCTTAAGGGATATTAAGAATCCCTTAGGTAAGGAATCAAAATCTCAGTCAAAACAATAGAAAAATTCTGGGTAGAGCCTCAAATCAACAAAGTGAATTTTCCTCGGCTCTACCTCCCATTGAAAGCCATCAAAGTCTCGACTCATAACCAATTCAAACCTAGCTCATTTGAGGAAGAGTGTATCATGAGGACATCTCAAAGTGCTATGTTCCCAAGTGCTATGGATGAAAAATACTTTGAAGGATTTTAATTTGATAATTAATAAGATAAAAAAATTTATGTGATAATACTAGTCCTATCAAGCTTTCGAAAAATCTCGTACATCACTCCCTGTACAAAGCATATTGATGTTCGACATCATTTTCTGAGGGATAATGTACTTAAGGGAGAAATCGAATTTGAATTTATTTGTACTGAATTGCAATTGGCTGATATTTTTACTAAACCTTTGAATTATGATCATTTTAATTACATATGTAGAAAACTAGGCATATGTAAGCTAAGTGATATTTGAAGAATTTTTTGACTTAATAGAATTTTGTTTGTCATGAACACAGAAGGAGCCTTGACTTTATCAAGTTAAAAACCTTCAAATACAGTTCAAACATCAAAATGCACATTCTGTGCAATATCAAACGTCTGATTAATACCACAGATGTCTTATACTTAAAAATTCGACATTTGGAGATGTGGAACAAACATCGATTTTATTTAGTCATATCTGAGTAGAGCTGAGAAAAGTATTATTCCAGATGTTCGTTATCATCCATAGACGTCTGGATAGTCATTCAGGTGTGTTGATAGACGTCTATTTAGCATCAGGATTTGGGTTGGGAAGCCTCGATTCTGACATCTGATGATTTATTCAGACATCTTTTAAGTCATCTGATGAAAAAATCAGACGACAACCTGTAGCTTTGAGGTGAAATCCAAGAAGGACTAATTTCAAAGATCACACGTATAATTTTCATTTTCGACGTCAGTACGGACGTCTGATATAGAAATCGGATGACAACCTGGAACATAAACCATTTTCCAGGAAGGTGTGTCTGCAGAAATCAGACGTCTAAATTATTAATCAGATGTCTGATTAGTATTCTGATATTAAATTCAGATGACGCGGTCAAAAGGGTTAAAATCCCCAATGGCCAATCTCGACGTCTGAAGACATCAGCAGACGTCTGATCTGGCCAAAATCTGCCATTTTGCGTATGTTCTCTGGATGGTTTTGCAATGAAATTTTCCCTAACTTCAGGGGGAGACTTGCTGAACCCCTTGGGGTATAAAAATCCACTCATTGAGGTCCCACTTCCCCCATGCTCACAATCCCTAAAACCTCAAATCCCTCTTCCACCTGATGACCGCTGGCAGCAAGTTGGTGCTACCCATCTCACCCTCAAACGACCGCTCCACCTCCCCGACGACTGGCGGTGCAGCTACTCTCCTGCACACGTGCCCTACTCTTCCTCCTTACGTCTAGAGACCCTCCTCCGTTGGTATAACCTCTTAAACCCTTAGGGTATCTCCTTCCACAGGCTTTGATTGAGTCCTTTTAAAGCCCTCAACTTGTTTTCTTTTTCTCTTTGATTTACAACTCATTTAAGGTTTCCTCTTCTATCATGCTTCTTTTTCCCTAGGAGCTAAAACCCTAGAACAAAACCTAGAGCTTGGAACTTATTTTTTTATATATAGCTTGAATGAATGTCTTGTACCTTTGGATGTTAATGGCAAGGGTGTTACCTCAAGTGATTCAAGTCATCATCTTAGTGGCTTGAGTTCAAAGGTATATTGCCACAACATTATGGTAGGTTGTATTGCCTCAAGGCATACTGCCACACAAATTTTTTCCATTGTTTTCTGTTGTGTGCATGTATGGCACTATATTGCCTTATGTATGAAAAATTGGTTGAACAAAATGCCTCCCCTTCGAAAGCAAGCCGAGGGCTCTTCCACCTCCTCTTACACCTATTTGCTGACCAATTGTGTGGCGACATCGCTAGACAATGATTTTGTCGCTTCGCAAATGCCAAAGTCAAGTGCCCTCGATTCATTGTATGGAATGACTTTGCCCATCTAAACCTTCGGGAACATTTTGAAACCCTTCATCCCTTCCACTATTTTGACCGACAGTTCCACTATAGTGTTGGAACTATTGGCGTGTTTCTTGATCTTGTTCGACTTTTCTACGCCAACATAGTTGAAGACTATAGCAATGATGAAATTGAGTTAGATACCCGTTTATTTGGGTATGAAATTAATATCACCTCTGATTCTATTTCTGCCCTTCTTGCCATCCCTAATGAGGGAAATGATTTCAATGACATTCTGAGGCAATATGACTCAGAAGTCATCAATCAAGAATTTGTCCTACTTGAAAGATATGTAGAAAATCTTGGTGCCCTACCATGCAAGAACCTCAAACCTCTTCCCTGATTACTCTCTCGCATTTTTGGGTGGGACCTATATAAATCGGGAGGTTTTGCCTATATCTTGCGCCAACACAAGGCACTCCTTTTTGCTGCCGTACGTCACATTCCCTTCAACTACCCCCGCCTCATTGTTCATGTTATGAATGAGGACCATAGGGCATCTCTACCATTTGGGTCCATTTTATCCAAGATTTTTGCAAGTCATCGGATTTCCATCAATGACCAAGCGATTGATAAAAAGATTGAGCCCTACAACCGAGTCACAGCCGCCAAGATGCACATTCTTAGAGAGCATCTTGAGCCAGCCAAAGAGCTCGCTAAAGAAGAACCCCTTCCACCCTTTCCGGATCTCCATGAAGAATGTCCTCTTCAAATAAAAGCTCCTCGATCTAGCTTTGATGAGACGTGGGATCTCGCCACGAATTCCATCTCCTCGGGCATCTCTCTCTTGTTGCGATGAACCAGTGAGATGTACACTTACATGGGAGGTATGCGTCGCGACATCGACGAACTTCGTACCAACGTTCGCAATTTGTAGATGGGTCAAGGACCCATTCGCCGCCACCGCCACCACGATCAAGAAGACTAGTTTAGTTTTTTTGGTTTCTTTCTTTCTGTCTTTCCATGTTGGCTTGTATTAAGGGGCTTTGACCCCATACTTATATATATTTCTTTTGGGAACAATATCTAGTTTGTGCTTAGGACACATACATTCTTTTCCTAGTTAGTTTACTTTAATGCTCTGCCATTTTTATTCTATTTCAGCATGCAAATTTTATTATTGATCTCCGCTTTATAAATGACATTATATAACACATGTAGTTTAAGATTCAACTGCTTTCAAAACCCTTCATGATAATATTCAAAAAGGGGGAGAAGAACTTAGGAAATGACATGAAAAGTTATGAAAAATCTTTTCAAAATTGGCATAGATTACCAAGTACAACTTTCAGGGGGAGAAAATAAGAACATACAGATATATTTTGAAAATCATCAAAAAGGGGGAGATTGTTAGTTCAACTCCTCATAAATAATATTTTGATGATTTTACAAAATAAAGAAAAAGAGATAAAACATAAGCATAGCATATTTTTCTCTATAATAACACAATTGAAGGTTTCATGGAGTTTTCCAAGTCAAAGGATTAAAAGCGTAAAGAGTAGATTAGCATAAGTGTTGTCATAGGTCATAGGCTTTTTATGTAAACTTTCAAAGGTTGTAATCTTTATTTTGTTTGAGTCTAGAGATGTTGTAAAGAGCCTCCAAACATAACTTATAAATAGCTAACTAAGGCTCTTTACACTTAGAATAAATTAGAAACAAAAACCTAACACTAAGACACAAATCATATGTCCATGACAACTGTCAGACGTCTGATTTTCAACTTTATGACATCTAATCATTGTTTCAAACATCCAATTGCCTATAGCATTGCCTTTACATTCTAACTTCTTAGGCATCAGTTGAAGCAACCTTCTATCAGACATCCATAGCCTTATCCATACGTCAAATACATAGCTTGGCCATCCTTAAACCAGTTGTTAGACTCAGGTGCCCATTTTCTCTCTGTTATAACGGGCAAATACACTTTTAGATGTCTGGACATATCACCAGACGTCTATCAATGGACCGTTGCCCATTTATTTCTCTGCAACTCTTATTAGGAACCAAAGTTCAACTCTTAGATTACAGAGGCGTGTCATTATTTTTCCAGACGTCTAGGAAATCCGACAGACGTCTATACTGACATCTGTTCCCTTAAATCTAGAACCCTATTTGGATCTGGTCAAAACAGGAATGAATCCGCTTGTAATTTAGACGTCCAATATTTTTATCAGACGACTTATATGAATATATTAGACGTCCCTGTTTAGATCCAATGAAAACAGTAAGCCTGAATAATTGAATCAGACGTCCATAATTGTATTCAAACGTCTTATATGACGTCTGAACCAAAAATTAGATGTCCGATATTGCTGTCAGATTCATTATTGCTTTGATTTGTGTTGGATTTCGTCCCAATCTCTTGAGAATTGCCTCCAATGACTAAGAGACCTCTCCCAAGCCTCCTTGAAGGTTCCAAACTTGCCAATAAATGGACTACAACCACTCTTAGGAAACACACACCTCTTGGGATACAATTTCCTTAGAAAATTACTCGCTCACTACTCTTTGCTTCCTATTGCCCTTGTGCTGTGCCAACACTCTGATTAAAGGGCAAATCAACACTCCCGGTGCACTTCATTCTGCTGATTCTTAGGGAGTTCTTTTTACGCTTAATAGATAAGGAAGTCATTAATATTTTGGGGTGTTCTATAGGTGTTGTTTCATTCTTATTCTATTATTATAGTTTGGGTATTCGGCCTGTCAGGTCCCCGTCTCTTCATTGTGAAGGGAGAAACCTCCGTTTAGGGATCGGAGGTGGGATTTGTAATTAAGGTACACTACCCTCGTTTAAGTAGTGTGGTTAATGGATTGATCACTTTGTGATTGAAAATCATAAGTCAAGGGATTAGCTTAGGTGGTGGTTTTCACCCGGTTTAGGTTTCCACCTAAAAATCTTGTGCCTCTTTTTGTGATTGTATTTTTATCTTGCAATATTTTCTAAATTCACTGTTCACCCCCCTCTAGTGCAATTTCATTTGGTATCAGAGCAAGTTTTCCGCCTTTAGGAGTAACATCCGCAGGAAGATCACATGGTGGGGACAATCATTTCCACTGGTAGATCTGAGGGGCAATCCACCACCCGACCACCACTCTTCAAAGGGACAGACTACACTTATTGGAAGCTGAGAATGAAGATGTGGCTTCAAGCCAACGATTTCTTCGTTTTGGAGAAATGCGAATCCGCATACGTCATTCCTGAGAAATCAGAAACGGGATACACGGTGGAGCAGATTCATCACCTTCGGCTGAATGCTAAGGCAATGAACTCACTCTACTGTGCACTCAGCTCAGAGGAGTTCAACCGCATTAGCCAATGCACAACCGCCCACGAGATATGGAGAATCTCAGAGGTAACTCACGAAGGTACGTCTAGAGTTAATTCCTCTAAGATTAACGTGTTATCACAGGAATTCGAAGCCTTCTCTATGAAGGAAAGTGAGAGACTTGGGGACATGTACACCCAATTCACGTTAATCGTGAATAACCTCAAGTCTCTAGGAAAGACATTTATAAAGGGGGAGCTTCAAAGCAAGCTCCTTCGCTCCCTTGGACCCGAGTGGGAACAAAAAGTCACGACAATAGAAGAAGGCAACCAAGTAGATGATCTAGACATAGAAAATCTACTTAGGAATCTTATGGCTTATGAATCAAAAATGGAGTAAAAGAAGAAGATTTTAGCCTTCAAAGCTACGTTAGACGATGAGGTAAGTACCGATGACGAAGTATTCATTTTATTAGCTAAAAAATTTAAAAATTTCTCAGAAATAGAAAAGAGATCAAGGGAAAGAAAAGGGAGGAAGAACCTTTAGTTTGCTATAACTGCAAGAAGAGAGGTCACATAAGGAAGGATTGTCCCTTACTCAGAAGGGATGATGAGAGGAAATAGAAGAAGCCTTCCGACTATAAGAAGTTCTCCAAGCCCACGGGACTTAAGAAGAAGGCTTTCCAAGCATCTTGGGATGACTCCACCTCCGAAGAAGAAGAGGAGGAGGAAACAAATGAAGAAACGGCATGCTTGGGACTAATGGCAACAAAAGATGCTTCCGAATCTAAAAATGAGGAGCCTGAGGTAAACTTCTATTCTCTAGATGAATTACAAGATGCTTTTGATTCACTATATTTAGATCTTAAGGAAACAAAGACTAAAAGCAAAGCTCTAAAAGAAGAAAACTTAGAGAGTAAGAAATTAATCAATGATCTTGAAGAGAAGAATCTAATTCTTACTAAAGAAACCACTACCTTGAATATGCAAACCAGCGAATCCTGTACTGGTGACTCAGGTACAAGAATACGTCCTAAAGTTAGGAGAGACTCTGCTCTATCTTGTCAAAGCTAAAGCGTCTTAAGCCAAAGCCTGAGCGAATCAAGCTACAGTGGCCTAGAAAATCAAACCCGCAAAGGTTGAATGTCCATAAACACTTATATTTCTATTTTTATTTTCAACTAGAAGATCATAGTTAACACTTATGTTTCTTTTAAAATTTTTCTCTCCTTAGAATTTTCTTTGGTGTTCTCCCTCAACAATAAGTACCAAGTCCCTTATTGTATTTTTGAAATTTTTGTGTTTTATCTTTTTTTTTTGGCTTTGTAATTTTTCCAAAATTTTTCACTTTTTTTGGTATTTTTGATAATACTATACTATGTATACTACAAGTGTGTCTACAATTGCATTTCAGTAAATGATTCACCATTTACACCCCCCCATGCTTGAATGATGCAATATCCTCATTGAATGAATAGGGTAGATGCAAATACATGCTATGCTTTTCACTATCCTAGGCTGGGTGATGGAGGGAAGTCGGAATGAGGAGATAAAAATCTCTGTGCAGACGATTTCAAGTCTGATACAAGATCAGAGTGGAAAGTTAGACTAAGTAGTGAAATACATGACATATGTGACAATGAAATGTATGCTTAAATTGCAAGGGTAGACACCTAATGCAAGAAAGGTGAAAATAAGAAAGATGAAAACAGCTATATACAAGGATAGGTTTGCTAAGTTTAACTCCTTCAGCTAGGCGTAAACCCAGTGGGATGTTAAAAATGTAGGAGCTAGAAGATAGGTGAAAATTGACAAGTCAATGGAGCTCAATGAAAGGTTCAGATCATGATGTAGAAGTAATGTAGGTTGTCAATCTTAAGGGTGAAAATAATGGCTCCTTAGTCAATATGAATCAGAATCAGATACTTGTTACAAGGCCCAAGTAGAAAGTGGGTATCAAATCAGAGATACTTGGCTCAAGGTCCAAGTAGACAAACATAATCATCTCAGAATTACTTGGCTTAAGGTCCAAGTAAAGAAATAGTGTATCCACAATAATCAACAGCTTCCACCTCTTAAATCAGTTAATGCAGAGTCAAGATGAAGAGGTGGTTGCTGATCTGAGTAGGGTGTGGATGGATCAGGATTATGTAAGGTTTGTGATATGACATGTGCTTGGCCTTAGGAAGGTCTAGGTTGGACATACCTCTAGGTAGGTATTGAACATCGGAGGACTATGCTATCGGAGTTGGTTTTGAAAACCTGTCATTGTAGATCGAGTAGCGAAGAACTCAGGTTCAACAAATAAAATTTATATCGGAAATCTATAAAGAAATCTTAGGTCGAACTTAGGGAGGCTACGTCGATCAAATTTCGCATTTATATCTTTTTTGTGTTTTTGTTTAAAGAGCGAAATAATCACAATGAAATGGAATAAATATAGACAATAAGAGAGAGAGAGAGAGAAAACATTCACTTGATGTTGCAAAATATTTTTACAACTAAGAAAGCGAGAAAAGATTATACTAGAAAGCGAGAAATTATTACAACTAAAAAATAGGGAAATTCTACTCTAGAAAGTAGGAAAAAGGAATGGGAGAGAGAAGTTATCCTCCTCGACGATCGCTTAGAGGATGAGCTGGACGAGACAATGCCTAGAAGACGAGGAACGGAGCAGGAAGAAGGAGGTTAAAGCAGGAGGAACGGGAACGAGGCAGCACGTCGTCTTCATCACGAGATCCGCTTCCGAAATGGGGGCGAAAATTTGATTTTAGCTCTTGAGAAGCATCCCGGGTGCGGGACAAGCTTCTCTTGAGCTTTGAGGGAGAGAAGAGAAGGAAGGGATGAGAAATCCGTATGGAGGGGGTCTCCTTTTATAGTTGCAAGGAGTGGGGACATTGTGGACATTTTAATTTCAAAAACATTAATATGGGACCTTTAGTGACGGACTTAAACGTCACTAAACGTCCATTGTGGGCGACGTGTGCATGCACTGCGCACACCCGCTCTCCTTCTCTGCCCAAATGCCTGCGCACGTTTGCACGCTCAATGGTCCTGGTTATGTGGAATGATTGATTGTTGAAAATACCATTAGTGTCATTGTAGTGGGTTGTATAGGATACCAGTCATTACAACCATTATTATTTACTTATCTAATTTTTACTGATTTTATTCCAGGTCGTTCACTGGGAGGCAATTATTAATTTACATCACTCTTTGATCTCAAAATTATCCTTTAATTCCAAAAAGAAAAGAAGTTTTACATCTAATAAAGAATGAATGAATGTAGACATGGTTTGCCTACTCACAATGAATTACTCGAAATGCTTGCAAAAACTAACTATAAACAGGCATCAAACAATTCATCAATATACTTTAAACTATCTCTTTACAAGTTATAGTATTAATTCTTACATAAAAGTACACTATCAACTAAGATTACATAGTATACTAGCTTAACTTACTAATCTGACACCTACAGTAACACATACAATAGATATAGTGACAGATGTAAGCATCGCTAGATCCCAGAAAATACTATATACAAACTTAAGGAGGGAAACTGGGGTCTGTAGCGACGATTATGGCGACGTTTTATTCTGTTAGTAAATGTATGAGTTTATTTACATAAAAGTAACTAACTATACTATGTATACATATATATATATATATCTCTTGTATTTGTATTCACCGTCATATGTATATCTCCTCTTACTCCACACTAATCTTCTTCTGTTATTCTTCTTCTTCTTTGTTTTAATTCTGCCTTAACAGATTCCACACACTGCGGCGTAGAGGTAATTAACTACCATCATTAGTTCTCTTTAATTAATTAAAAATGTGTTTAATTTGCGGACACGCTTTTCGAGGGATATACAACACCTAGAGGGTGGGACCAAACCTCTACTAAGCACGCCCTAATTGTCATTAGGCTGCTTAATTATGTTTTATCAAACTCAGATCAGGGCCTTCTCAGCCCCCCCACACACACACCTCACCGGGCCCCCGGCCCCTCAATCAAATGTTCAGAAGTATGCTCAGTATATAGCGCATGTTGTTTCGAGCGCTCGGCACCCGTGACGATTACGCTGCTTAGGAAGGAATTCAACTTAAGCCGCTGCGCGTGTTTTGCAGCACACAATGTGGCGCTATTCGAGCGCCACATCTACGCTGAAAAGCGTGAGCAGCTGCATGCTGAATGAGATTTTGGCCCTCAATTCGAGGGTCATAATTTATTCAAAAAGTAAAAAATAAATTATGAAAAATGAAGTATTTACATAATACTATACAATTGTTCAATTAATTTGAAATTTTAATTAGATTTACTATATAAATAAATTCGCTAAAGTACGTTGTCTTTACACACTAATTTTGGGGTTTTATTCTTTAATTACTTATAAATTAGCTACTATATGGTCTAATTGACCTTATACAGAGTTAGAATATGTGTATAAGTATTTTGTAGACATTTTTATCATATTTTTCCGAATTAATTTTTGTGTTATTTACATTTAAATAGCAGTTTTGACTGCTTTACTTATAAATTAAGTTAAAGTAATATAATCATGTATAAATATACTTCAATTAGCTTAAATTACTTAAGGTATATTAGTCTAAGTATACAGATTCAATTAACTTAATTATAACTCTAAATTACTAATTTATCTAATTTAATTTAACAACTTATCTATTAACTTAATAAATTCATTATTTATTATGTATAAAGGATTAAATTAAGGTACAGGATTTTATTTACTTACAATCTACATATGCATAGATATATACAGTTTTATAGTTTAATTTCCTTATTTATACTATCTACTGATTTAGTTAGTCTAATAATACATATAAATTAGTTTAATTTATAGATAGTTATATAATTAATGTACATGCTGTCTGAACTAAATCAGATACCTAATTTACAGTATATGATGAGAACCTCGTCATAAACCCTAAACTAGCACCATCTAACCCAGATTTGCAAGAAAAAGCTCCTACATAACTATAGAAATGCTTAACTCAGAGAAATTCTGAGTTTGTGAAGAAAATAGGAACTATGGGGTAAAAATGCAATTTCACCAACTCAATCTGAAAATAGGGTAACTCAGGGTCCAAACATAGGTCAAACTAACCTAATAAGAAGAAAAATGGGATTAGTTGATCCAATAAGGGCTACAGCAACTCCAAGGAATTAAATGACACCCTATAACCCTAAAAACAAACCCACTTCAATTCACGAGGTTTGAGGCAAATAAAAAATCGAATAAACCCTCTAAAATTCATAGAAAAATAATCTCTAGGGTTTAGAACCTTCAATTTGGCCTTGGGAACCCATTTTGACCTACATTGAGAACCATACCAAATTAATGACTTAATTTGGGTTTTTACGTAAATTGATCAGTCAAACAAGGTCTGATCTAGAAATAAAATTCGCCATAAGAATCCTTACGTCCTAGTTAGTCATGTATAAAAACTTGAGCCTAAGAAGAGACCTTCTTGACCAACTTTACATTTTGGTCCTCATCTATTACTTTTTGACCCTCAACTTTTGAAACCCTCACATTTTGACCCCTAAGTCTTCTTCTTTATTTTCATTTGGGTCCTCCCTGCAAAACCCTAAGCAGCGCCATGCTCCGGCGACTTTGCATAGAGCATGGTGCCGCGCAGGGTGAGGGAGACCCTCTACCAAGACAACTGGGGGTTCCCTGCGACGTTTGCTGTCGCAGGGACACCTCCATGGTCTCTGCGACTGCCCATACCTCCCGTGCGAATGCACAGAAGGTATGGGTCTCCATCTCCGGCCGTCCTCCGGCGAGGGAGGCACGTCGCCTCCCTCCGCCCTCCTCTCTGATTTCACCTCTATAAAAGTCGCCTTCGTCTGCTGCACTCAGCAGCTCAGTTCTGACGGAGAAACCCCCCTCTCTTTCCTCTCTTCCCACTCCGGCAAAAGCCCTCCAGCTCTGGCGGTTCTTCCTCCTCCTCGTCGCTCTGCCGCAATACCAGCAGCAGAGCCGCCTTCGCCCGCTCTTCCCGTGTCGCGCAATACCCAACGCGCACTCTCCCGCTCTCTCCTCGCCACCGCCCCCTCTCTCTGGGCATCTTCTTCTCCGGCGACAGTCGATACGACTGCCGCCCTGCTCCGGCCCCCCCTCGTCCCTCCAAGTAGGTACAGTTATCTCCCTTCCTCCCCTCTTTCTTTTCCCTAACTCAATTTGTTCAACTATCCTTCGACCGCGCTTGATCGCCCTCACCTTCTCCATCTCCAGCCAACCTCCGGCGAATCGCCCCCATCATTCCACCACTCCACACGACTCGCCGACCGACCCAAAACCTCCGCCTCTTCACGCTGAACCACTTCCACCCCTTCATTTCCTACCATACGCTACCTGATGACCCCCCGAAAAAACCCATTCTCCCGGCCACAGTCTGACCTAGGGCAGCCCCTGCACTCCGCCCCACGCCTCGCCACCACCTGCACGAGCTTCGCCGCACTCTGGCGAAGCTCCCTGCACCTTCTGACTAGGCCGAGAGGCTGTATTTCTGTGAACAGGTCACCCGTACTCCGCCGCCATTGCTGAGCAGGTGGAGCTTCTTCCGCCTGCAGCTGCAGGTTCGCCTCGTCCAGGCTTGCACTCCAGGACGCGCGGTTCGCCCCCACGCAGCTGCCCAGGCCTGTAGCTGGGGTGAAAGCCTCGCAACAGCTGCAATTGCCTACAGCTTTCTCAGCTGTAGGCGCCAAATTGGGGTGGGACATTTAGTCCCACCTCGGTAGTTCTGAAGGCCGTGCATCCGCATAAATGAAAAAAGTGTTGTAGGCTTATCGCCTCAGTTATGGACCTCACCCGCTTACCCGGCCTCGTCCGGGACCACCCCCCCCCCCCCCCCCCCGCGGACCTGGCTCGACCCGTATACCCGACCTGCACTCCTCGCCCACCACCGCACGTCGGTGGGCTTGGACCCAGGCGCAACCCGTACCTGAATACCCGGCGGCTCTGGGAGAGCTATCCTACGAGCGAAATCTGAGAGAGAGAGACGCGGGGGAGGGTAGGATTAGGTTTTGCCCTCTGACCAAGCTGTGTGAGTGTGCAGGCAGAGAAGAAGAGAAAGAAGGAAGAAGCAGCCAAAGCCGTGGCTGCTTGAAGCAAAGCAGAAGAAGGACTGTGAGAAGAAGAAGAAGAAAGACACAGAAGAAAGAAGAAAGGAGGACGCACTGTAGCAGAGGCTACTTAAGTCGTCTGATTGAAAAATCAGACGACGCTCTTAAGAAAAAGAAAAGAAGAAGGAAAGAAGAGCAGGCACCGCAAAGAAGAAAGAAAGAAAAAGAATAGAAGGAAGAAGACAAAGAGCTGAAGGAGAAAGAAGAGAGAAGCAGAACACGAAGAGAAAGAAGAAAAGCTTGGAAGCAAAAGAAAGAAAAGAAGAACAAAAGAACAGAAGAGAAAGAAGAAGAACAAAAGAACAGAAGAAGAAGAACAACAAAGAAGACTGAGGGACTGAAGAGAAGAAAAAGAAGAGGACAAAGACGAGAGAAAGAAGAGAAGAAGAAAAAGCCAACAAGACAAATCTCTCTCTCTCTCACATTTTTGTAATAGAAACATTGTACTTCTAGAATATAGTTTGCTCCCTGAGTTCGACCTCAGGAAAACTTTTATTTCCGAGTAACAAATTGTATTAAACTGGTAACCGCTTCTCTATACTATACTACGACGAAATACTAGAACTATAGAGGAGCGGCGAGCCAGTTTTGGCGCCGTTGCCGGGGAGCAACGGCTATTTTAGAAGTAATAAAATTTCTATTTGTAAGTTTCTAATAATCTCTCCTCTTTTTTGTGCAGGTACAGGAAGAAAAAGACGTAGCCACACCACAGCCACTCCAAGGACAGGTAACTTCCTATTAAACCCTAAAATTTTAAAGAGGAAAAATAAAGAAAAGAAATAGGCATAACCTGTCTTTTATACATAGTAATAGCTGCATATTCTCAGAAACTATTATTCCTGCACACAGTATTAAAGGTAATTAAGGGCTAACACCTCCTTGCCTGAGCCCTAATTACCCAAACAAGGAGTTAAATGGACCAAGTAGAGCCAACATAAGGTCAAACATTAGGATTTCAGAGACACACCCCTTAATCAAGAATTGAGGAAATCCAAAAGAGGTGTGCCCAAGCCATTGATTGAAAATAATTAATAAGCAAAATCCTAAACAATTGGCTCTCTCTAAACACTTGAACCCTAAAAAAAACAAGGCCTAAATTCTCAAGGGAACCACTAGGTAAAGTTGACCCCTAGGGTCAACCAACCTTCAAATTAGGCCAACTTGTTCACAAAAACACCTAAGAGTTCAAGTGAAACCTTAAGCACCTTGATCTTAAAATAAAAAAGGTAGACTTAAGAGGTCAAGATCTCCATTCTGGTCTACCTGGAATCGCAGTGATAAGAGAGGTCGGGTGGGGTAAACCCTGTAACCCGTGGGGACGCTCTACCGTGTAGGGGTCTTCGCGGGACTCACCCTCTCTGGCTACCTAGGTAATTCTCAGGTGGACGATCTTTCTGATCAAGGGGTCCATCTGCCCTGCACCTCTATAGTCACCCAACACATTTTTTGGGTGTCTTGATTGGGTCCAGCACCTTCTAAACTCTTCTATTCCAACAGTGCATGAACGTAGGAGATCCTTAAGACCACCCTTAAGATCTCCTTTAGGAATTCACTCTCGTCAAGGCCAAGCCTCGACACCTGCGTTTGAACAGAAACCCTACCCCATCATTCTCTCATCTGATTCTAAACCAAACTCTTCCTCTTCCCCCATCATGGCTCAGCCTGTTGAGGAAGAAAATAATCTGGAGCACCAGCTCCAGCGACTCAACGACCTCTTCCAAAACTTTGTGCATCAACCGCGGCATCCTATGATGCGGGACCATTATAATCCTGCTGCGGTGGCCATCGAGCCTCGAGTCAGAATCCTGACTGGAGGACCTGATTCCGAATTGAAGCCCAACATGATTCATGCTATACCTAAATTCCATGGGCTTAATTCCGAAGATCCCTTCCAGCACATCAAACAGCTAAAGCATCTGGCCCAAACTTTTGGGTCAGACGCACAAAATCGGGATATTCTTCTCATGAAGATGTTATCCTTCTCTCTTATGGACAAGGCCGCTCATTGGTATCAAACTCAGACCCGGCCGATCAACACTTGGGAGGAACTTCAGTCTGAGTTTTTGAAAAAGTTCTTCCCCGTTGGTCGGACCAACGCCTTGCGCCATCAGATTACGCACTTCACTCAACAAACAGGGGAACCTCTCCATGAGGCACGGGATCGTTTTCAGGATCTCATGAGAAAGTGCCCCCATCACGGAGTTCCTAAATGGGAACAGGTCCAATCTTTTCACTAAGGACTCCGTGAGGATATCCGTCTTTTCGTCAATGCAACCTGCGGAGGAAATATCATAGGTCAACATGAGGACACCGTGTGGGAGATTCTCGAAAACATATGTGAGAACTCCATCAACAATGACTCCATAGGATTATTCGACAGGACGAATACCCGCGCATCGACGAATCTTAGGGGAGCACATGAGACACAGGCCCTGTCTGCATTAGTCGACCTGGAATTAATGGCCAATCGATTGGACAAGGTCTCAATTATTGAAGAAAAGGTGGATGAGCTGACTCAGCACCTACAGCGAGCCACCTCTGTGCATAACCCCTTTGCACAACCTCCTTCCACAAGGGAAACTGTGCAAAACATTCTCCATCGATCTTCTCCTAGGATGGATCCATCATCCGAATCTTTGACTGGAGGTCCTTCCGATTCTTTCTACACCAGCCCAGGAAATTCCATCCCCTCTTTCTCTGACCCTCTGGAGGTTCCTCAGACCTGTGAGGACCTCAACGCCATCCAGAACGACCCGTTCTCCAACACCTATAACCCTGGATGGCGAAACCATCCCAACTTTCAGTGGGCGGGAAATTCCCAAACCCAAAGACCACCCTTTCAGCCCCGCCCACAACCCCCTCGTCCTTACCAGCCGCCTCAGCCTCAGCCCAACCCTACTTATCCTTCAGGGCCAAATCAGGATCAAATGTCCCTTATCCTTCAGACTCTGGCTAACATTCAAAGAACGAATGCGGCTATTCAAAAGCAACACAAGGACGAACTTACAGAGGTCCGAAACCAATTGGCCTAGTTGGCAAACTCTCGCCAGCCAGGCACTCTTCCTTCCCAACCTCTTCCTAATCCAAATAACATGCCAACCCAGCGGCGCGTTATGAACCCAAACCCGGGCCATGCCCATATGATTTATCAGGCCCCCTCTGTTCCTTCACCCGACGGAATGGAGGCCTCCGCTTCTTTTGCAGGTTACCAGCAACAACCTATCTTACCCAATCCCAACCAAAACCAGGCAGGACTTAATTCCATAACAACCCGTAGTGGTAAGGAAACCCAAGACCCACCTCATCCAAACCACTCCAAGCCTGGTAGTGATCCCAAGCCTAGGATAGTAATCCAGGACGTTCCTACCCCTATCCCAGATCCAAGACCTAGACCTATCCTAGAAGGACCAACCAAGATCCCGTTTCCCAAGGCCTTGACTAAGGGAAAGAAGACCACCAAGCCCGTGGCACCTGAGGAGGACCTGGTCAAGCTCTTTGAGCAGGTCCACATAAACATCCCCTTGATGGATGCAATCCGCCATGTACCGGCTTACGCACGATTCTTAAAGAATGTGTGTACACCCCAGCGTAAGCTGCGAACCAAGGGTGGGAGTCCAATTGTTCTGTCAGAGCAAGCCAACTCTGTAATCCTAAGTAGACTCCCACCCAAGGCAAAAGATCCTGGCACTCCCCTGATTTCCTGCAAGATAGGTGATACCCAATTTGATAGAGCTTTGCTAGACTTGGGTGCATCCATAAATCTGATACCCACATCCTTACTCAACCATCTTAAAGAATCTGAGCTAAAACCAACCGAGGTGACATTACAATTAGCAGATCGATCTATAAAGTCACCAAAAGGGATTCTCGAGGATGTTATTGTAAGGATATGGGATTTCTACTTTCCTGTAGACTTCATAGTCTTAGACATGGACGTACCCGAAAACCCTAGGGATACACCAATCATTTTAGGGAGACCTTTCTTGGCTACTACTAGAGCCAACATTAGCTGTGAGGAGGGCCAAATAGAGCTCAAATTTGGGAATCAAACCTTGAAAATTGATATATTTAAGGCTCAACAAGGAATCAATTGCGGTGTCATCGAACAGATTTGTGACATTAGGGCTTTGGTTGATGAAACACACTTCCAGAATGACCTGATTATACCTCATCAACCACAGAAAGATCTTGACCCGCAAGCAGAGGAGTCGAATCCAGATATAAACAACCCAGTAACTCCTACCCTTGAACCTCATGTCTATACTGAACCACCTGCCGCTGTTGATAACCCTATCCTCGAGTTGAAGCCTCTTCCTGCTCACTTGAAATACATCTTTTTGGGTTCTAATCAGACCCTCCCTGTGATTATCAATTCCAACCTCAATCCCGAACAGGAATCCCGTCTGATTATTGTCCTCCAGCAACATCGCAGAGCCATCGGATGGACTCTCGATGATTTGACTGGAATAAGTCCCTCTTATTGTACTCATCATATCTATTCAGAAGAGGGCGCACGACCTTCTCGTGAAATGCAGAGACGTTTGAACCCTAATCTGCAGGAGGTCGTGAAGAAGGAGATCATCAAGTGGTTAGATGCCGAAATCATCTACCCGATCTCCGATAGTCGTTGGGTGAGCCCAATTCAGGTTATGCCTAAGAAGGCAGGACTCACCACCATAACGACTGAGACCGAAGAAATCATTCCCACCCGATTAGCCAACGCATGGAGAGTCTGTATAGATTACCACCGACTCAATTCCTCCACGAAGAAGGATCATTTCCCACTACCTTTCATTGATCAAATTCTCGAGAAACTAGCGGGAAATAGGTTCTTCTGCTTTCTTGACGGGTACTCTGGTTATAACCAGGTGGCAATCCATCCTGAGGACCAAGAAAAGACCACGTTCACCTGCCCCTTCGGAACATACTCTTTCCGAAGGATGCCTTTCGGTCTTTGCAATGCACCCGCTACCTTTCAGCGGTGCATGCTTGCCATATTCTCAGATATGGTAGGTGATTTTCTGGAAGTCTTCATGGATGACTTTTCAGTTTTTGGAGAATCATTTGACGATTGCCTCCAACACTTGGTCCAAATACTCAGGCGGTGCATCGAGGTGAATTTGGTTCTTTCCTGGGAAAAGAGCCATTTCATGGTGCTTGAGGGAATTGTCCTGGGACACTTAATTTCAGAAAAAGGCATCCAAGTGGATCAAGCTAAGGTTGATCTGATCTCTTGCCTTCCTATGCCTAGCTCGATCAGGGACATCCGTTCTTTTCTGGGGCACGTCGATTTTTACCGTCATTTCATTCTGGATTTCTCGAAAATCGCGTGCCCCTTGACTTCTCTTCTCTCTAAGGATGTACCATTTGAAATCTCCAAGGAATGCACACTAGCCTTTGAAAACCTGCGTGACTGAGTCACCCAGGCGCCTATCCTACAATCCCCTGATTGGTCTCAACCCTTTGAGATCATGTGCGATGCGTCTGATTTCGCTGTAGGAGCAGTCCTGGGGCAGAAAGCTGACGGGAAACCTATGGTCATCTACTACGCTAGCAAGACACTTGACGAGGCTCAGCGTAACTATACGGTTACGGAGAAAGAGCTGCTAGCCGTAGTATTTGCCCTTGAAAAGTTTCGATCGTATCTTCTGGGTTCCTATGTCATCATTTACTAGGATCACACGGCTGTAAGGCATCTCCTTGCCAAGAAGGACACGAAGCCATGACTAATCTATTGGATCTTGCTGTTGCAAGAATTCGATCTTGAGATTCGCGACAAGGCGGGAAGGCAGAATGTGGTAGCCGACCATCTGTCCCGTCTTCCTTCTGAGATTATCAACCCTTCCGGGCCCATCACAGAACACCTTCCTGATGAGCACCTGCTTACTGTTGGTACTAGGCTTCTGTGGTTTGCTGATATAGTAAACTACTTGGTATCTCATCAGACCCCGTCTGATTGGCCGAAGGCCAAGAAAGACAAATTGCGTTCTGATACCAAGTATTACATCTGGGAAGACCCGTACCTTTTCCTCATAGGTGTTGATCAAATCATTCGGAGATGTGTCCCGGAAGAGGAATTCAACAATATCCTCTCTTTCTGCCATGACCAGGCATGCGGTGGCCATTTCTCTGGGCATAAAATCGCATCAAAAGTCCTCCAGTGTGGCTTTTACTGGCCTACACTATTCAAAGACGCATACAGTCACTGCAAGGCATGCAGTCGTTGCCAGACCTTGGGCAACATGAGCCGTCGCGACATGATGCCTTTGCAGTTGATTCTCGTATGCGAAATCTTTGATGTGTGGGGGATTGATTTTATGGGCCCCTTTCCTGTTTCGGATGGTTTCAAGTACATTCTGTTTACTGTGGACTACGTGTCCAAATGGATTGAAGCCATACCGACCCAAACCTGTGATCACAAAATTGTTCTCAAATTCATTCATCAAAACATTTTCTCAAGGTTCGGAATTCCCCATGCTATAATATCTGATGGGGGGACCCATTTTACAAACGCTCAGTTTAGGTCACTGATGACCAAATACGGGGTGTCTCACCGAATCTCTACTCCTTACCACCCCCAAACTAATGGTCTAGCTGAGCTGTCAAATCGGGAGATCAAGAAGATCCTGCAGGTCACTGTTCGGCCTGATAGGAAGGACTGATCGTCCCGACTTCCGGAAGCATTGTGGGCCTATAGGACCGCCCACAAAACCCAATTAGGCATGTCTCCCTTTAGACTGGTGTACGGAAAGGTGTGTCACCTTCCCGTAGAACTGGAGCATAAAGCCTATTGGGCAGTACGGAACTATAATCTAGATCTTTCGAAGGCTGGCACCCACAGAAAACTCCAAATCAGCGAGATCGATGAATTACGCCTAGATGCGTATGAGAACTCGTGAATCTACAAGGAGCGGGTTAAAGCCTTCCATGACAAGCACATCTCGAGAAAGATCTTTCATCCTGGTCAGAAGGTCCTACTCTTTGATGTCCGACTCAAACTTTTCCTGGGAAAGCTGCGATCCAAGTGGGTCGAACCATATTTAGTCCGACAGGTTTTTGGAAATGGAGCTATCGAAATCAGTCCGCTCAGCCACGATTCCGAACCTTTCATCGTGAACGGTCAGAGACTCAAGTCGTTCATTGATGTGACTTCTACTGATTTGGCTGAATCATCTCTTATCCTCCATTCCCCTTGAGCTTATTGCGCCCAGCCGATGGCGTAAAACTCAGCGCTTAACGGGAGGCAGTCCGTCATTTTCTGAAAATTTAAAACCCTTTTCACACTTTTGTGCACTTAAAGTTCACCCTTATAGACAGCCAACCCCACCTCAGATGCTTGCATCTGAGATTAGAAATCGTCCGCAGAATTCATCCCGACCCATTCACACATTAAAACATCTGTCTTAAGGAATGAACTAAGTAAATAAAAACCCCCTAAGTCACAATGAGGATATTGCAAACCTTAGGCATGGGGGGGTATAAAAAGTGCAAAACTTGTAAAAAAGGATTTTAAAACAAAAAATTCACATATGCCAAAAACACCATAAAAATTAAAAAAAAAAATAATAATAATAAGAGGAGAAAGGAAATTTTGTGGGAGAAGGAAAAGAAACAAAAAGGAGCATAAATTAAAGAAAAGAGTGATAGTCATTAGTAAGAAACTAAGGAATTGACCTAAGTTCTAGACCTTATTCAAGAAAAGAAATGAAAAGTGCATGGTGAGATTAGTAAGAATGCAAACTTTAGGCATTCTTGGATAGACTCTTAGTACCCATTAAGATCTAGATAGTCCTCAAGAGGTTGAGGAAAATGAAAAGCTTAAGTATTAGGTCCAAGGCTTAGGGAGTATTTGACCTCATTAACTAACTTCTGGTTTACGGGACTCAGTAACCTAAACACCCCAACCCCACACACGGCCTGGTTCAGTAAGCGTAAAAATCAAAATCACGCAGAAGCGTCACAAAATTCTGAAAAATACACCTAGAATAGGAGCGGCCAATCAACACAAGTTGATTTGGACGAGTTCCCAACGCAGAGAGACGGGAAATCCCCTCGAAGATGCGTAACAAAATGTCATCTCCTCGGTGCTTGGCTCTTAGGATATTTACATATCCTACTGGGGGCATGTAAGCACTCTGCTGGTTCAGATTCCATGTATGGCATTATCACGAAGTGTCAATTGCTAGGGTCTGGATTCGGCCACGGAACACCATGGATGGGATTATCTCGAAATCTCAATAGCCAGGGTTCCGGGGGTTGCCATGGGCAGTGCTATCTCGAAACATCGATTGCTAGGAACCCTTGATGATTGATGATGGGAGCAAGGAATCTGATACAGACCGTGTTGAAAAGCCAATCCTAGGCTAGAACTAAAAAGAAAAAGAGAGAGAAAACTCTCCAAACAGAAAAACTTTCTACCTCTCTCTCTTACAAAACGCACTGCGAAATGAACCAGGGCTAAAATCATTTCAAGCACGGGGTACTTTAACCACAACGTCCAATAGACCTTAGGTTAGTTCTTGTGGGCCTTAAAAACCTTTACCAAAGACTGAGGCTGAGGCTAGACAAATCTGGATCTTGATTGGTACTAGAGTACCTTTTTGGACTATGGTCAGCATTTTGACCTAATCTAAGTTCAAATGAAAAGGCACTTATCTAAAGTTGTTAAAAACATCATGGTCTAGAACAAAGGTTAAAACCTTAGGTTTTTGCTAAGGGACTAGCAAAAGCAAGGCATGGGGGTATGATGAGAACCTCTTCATAAACCCTAAACTAGCACCATCTAACCCAGATTTGCAAGAAAAAGCTCCTACATAACTATAGAAACGCTTGACTCAGAGAAATTCTGAGTTTGTGAAGAAAATAGGAACTAAGGGGTAAAAATGCAATTTTACCAACTCAATCTGAAAATAGGGTAACTCAGGGCCCAAACATAGGTCAAACTAACCTAATAAGAAGAAAAATGGGATTAGTTGATCCAATAAGGACTACAGCAACTCGAAGGAATTAAATGACATCTTGTAACCCTAAAAATAAATCCACTTCAATTCAGGAGGTTCAAGGCAAAGAAACAATCGACTAAGCCCTCTAAAATTCATAGAAAAATAATCTCTAGGGCTTAGAACCTTCAATTTGGCCTTGGGAACCCATTTTGACCTACATTGAGAACCATACCCAATTAATGACTTAATTTGGATTTTTACGTAAATTGACCAGTCAAACAAGGTCTGATCTAGAAATAAAATTCACCATAAGAATCCTTACATCCTAGTTAGTCATGTATAAAAACTTGAGCCTAAGAAGAGACCTTCTTGACCAACTTTACATTTTTGGTCCTCATCTATTACTTTTTGACCCTCAACTTTTGAAATCCTCACATTTTGGCTCCTAAGTCTTCTTCGTTCTTTGCATTTGGGTCCTCCCTGCAAAACCATGAGCAGCGCCATGCTCCGGCGACTTTGTGCGGAGCATGGCGCCGCGCAGGGTGAGGGAGACCCTCTGCCAAGACAACCAGGGGTTCCCTGCGACGTCTGCTGTCGCAGGGACACCTCCATGGTCTTTGCGACTGCCCATACCTCCCGTGCGAATGCACGGAAGGTATGGGTCTCCATCTCTGGCCGTCCTCCGGCGAGGGAGGCACGTCGCCTTCCTCCGCCCTCCTCTCTGATTTCACCTCTATAAAAGCCGCCTCCGTCTGCCGCACTCGGTAGCTCGGTTCTGACGGAGAAACCCCCCCTCTTTCCCCTCTTCACACTCCGGAAGAAGCCCTCCAGCTCCGGCGGTTCTTCCTCCTCCTCGTCGCTCTGTCGCAATACCAGCAGCAGAGCCGCCTTCGCCCGCTCTTCCCGCATCGCGCCGTACCCAACGCGCGCTCTCCCGCTCTCTCTGTGGGCATCTTCTTCTTCGGCGACAGTCGATACTACTGTCGCCCTGCTCCGGCCCCCCCTCGTCCCTCCAAGTAGGTACATTTCTCTCCCTTCCTCCCCTCTTTCTTTTCCCTAACTCAATTTGTTCAACTACCCTTCGACCGCGCTTGATCGCCCTCACCTTCTCCATCTCCGGCCAACCTCCGGCAAATCGCCCCCATCATTCCACCACTCCACACGACTCACCGACCGACCCAAAACCTCCGCCTCTTCATGCTGAACCACTTCCGCCCCTTCATTTCCTGTCATACGCTACCTGATGACCCCTCGAACAAACCCATTCTCCTGGCTACAGTCTGACCTAGGGCAGCCCCTGCACTCCGCCCCACGCCTCGCCACCACCTGCACGAGCTTCACCGCACTCTGGCGAAGCTCCCTGCACCTTCTGACTAGGCTAAGAGGCCGTATTTCTGTGAACAGGTCACCCGCCCTCCGCCGCCATTGCTGAGCAGGTGGAGCTTCTTTCGCCTGCAGCTGCAAGTTTGCCTCGCCCAGGCTTGCACTCCAAGACGTGCGGTTCGCCCCCACGCAGCTGCCCAGGCCTGCAGCTGGGGTAAAAGCCTCGCACAGCCGCAATTGCCTGCAGCTTTCTCAACTGCAGGCGCCAAATTGGGGTGGGACATTTAGTCCCACCTCGGTAGTTCTGAAGGCCGCGCACCCGCATAAATGAAAAAAGTGTTGTAGGCTTATCACCTTAGTTACACGGGGTGAGGTCCCTCACCCGCTTACCCGGCCTCGTCCGGGACCCCCCCCGGCGGACCTGGCCCGACCCGTATACCTGACCTACACTCCTCGCCCACCACCGCACGCCGGTGGGCCTGGACCCAAGCGCAACCCGTACCCGAATACCCGGCGGCTCTGGGAGAGCTATCCTACGAGCGAAATCTGAGAGAGAGAGACGCGGGGGAGGGTAGGATTAGGTTTTGCCCTCTGACCAAGCTGTGTGAGTGTGCAGGCAGAGAAGAAGAGAAAGAAGGAAGAAGCAGCCAAAGCCGTGGCTGCTTGAAGCAAAGCAGAAGAAGGACTGTGAGAAGAAGAAGAAGAAAGACACAGAAGAAAGAAGAAAGGAGGACGCACTGTAGCAGAGGCTACTTAAGTCGTCTGATTGAAAAATCAGACGACGCTCTTAAGAAAAAGAAAAGAAGAAGGAAAGAAGAGCAGGCACCGCAAAGAAGAAAGAAAGAAAAAGAATAGAAGGAAGAAGACAAAGAGCTGAAGGAGAAAGAAGAGAGAAGCAGAACACGAAGAGAAAGAAGAAAAGCTTGGAAGCAAAAGAAAGAAAAGAAGAACAAAAGAACAGAAGAGAAAGAAGAAGAACAAAAGAACAGAAGAAGAAGAACAACAAAGAAGACTGAGGGACTGAAGAGAAGAAAAAGAAGAGGACAAAGACGAGAGAAAGAAGAGAAGAAGAAAAAGCCAACAAGACAAATCTCTCTCTCTCTCACATTTTTGTAATAGAAACATTGTACTTCTAGAATATAGTTTGCTCCCTGAGTTCGACCTCAGGAAAACTTTTATTTCCGAGTAACAAATTGTATTAAACTGGTAACCGCTTCTCTATACTATACTACGACGAAATATTAGAACTATAGAGGAGCGGCAAGCCAGTATACAATATATTTACAAACTTAGTTATACAGTTTATATATATATACTACCTATTTACATATATAGCCTAGTATTGAGCTTATGTCTATAGGAGTATACTTAATATACAGAGTAATATATATATATATATATATATATATATATATATATATATTTGTTCTTTTGGGGGTTTTTTCACTTTTTATTGTTTTTATAAATCTTACAAAAATTGGAGATGAGAAGGGAAGAGTTGGCTGAGGAGAAAGAGGCATGTTTAATGCCTTTTTAAGTTTGACTCTTTTTATCAAGTTTCATGATTGCCTTATTTTCATACAGCATGTGATTTAGGAGGTGGTTGCCAATTTTAATACAATCCTCAGTTTAGTTTCCCATTTTAAATCATGTTTGGATGGTTAGCTTCAGTTAAACTAGCTAACAACACTTGAAAGAGTTAAAACAAGCATTCACAGAAATAAAAGTGCAATTATCTAATAGGAAATCTTGTATTTATAAGGGAACCAAAACATCTGTGTGTTAGCTACATTTCAAAGCATATTGTACAGGGTATTACATTAGATTCAATCTGCTAAAAATTAGAACAGTTAGACAGCAGCAGCAGCATTGATTCTACAAATAAACCTGGAATCAGCTCAGATCTAATTCTAGATGGTCTAACTGCTGCTGCAGTTAGTCCATTTGGGATAAAATCTGAGTAGGTAGAGAAGGAAAATGTAGTTGCAAAATGCAGCACTTTGCTGTGACCACTGGGATTAAAAAAAAAATCATAAATCCAAACAAAAAAAAGAAATTCTCTCTCAATCCTTCATCTAATAAGGGTCTCACTCATAAAAAAAAAAACACTGAACCAATTCAAATGCAAAAACCCTTATCAAGAACTTCACATCAGATTAAATCAACAAAAGACACTGATTTAACTCTTCCTAATGCTATAAACAGCATGAAGAAGGAGTTAATTCAGTCAATTAAAATCCCTAGTTCAAATCCCAGTTTCTGAAACCTTAAGGAGTATTGAGAACTCCTTAGGTTAGGAAAGCATCAATACATTCATCCAAAGCAAACCCATGAATGCAAGATCAAACTTCAAATCACCTCAGTGATTCTCCTTAGTTCTGTCTTGCATTCAATGCATTAAAAACTTCATCAAACTCAGATCTGAATATGGCTCTTCTGAGATGAATTCTGACATCAGAAACATCTCAAATTCCTTGCCAACAATGAACTCAAATAAGAATTTATTCAAGTTGTCGGATCAAACAGTTAAAACCAAATTGAATGAAAAATCCTTGAAATCCAAATTAAAGAGAAATCTGACAAACTGATAATTTCAACTCAAACCAGGGGCTTTTGTGAACAAGAGTGAGGTGAATGGGCAGCCCCTTAAGTGCTTTTTGACGCTAATTTCAGATCTGAGGTTAAAAAAAAATCAATCAGATCTGAAATTGGGTTAGAGTGTATGGGTGGAATGCGAGAAATAGATCGTGGAAATCAGAAATGAATATGAAAATATAGAGAGGGAGGGAATTTGAAATCATGGTTATGTGAAACCTTCCCCTCTGATATGGAATGATCAGAGGAGGTGAGGGGGGAATTTAAAGCCTAATTCTACTACTACAGCTACTTTATCCTAACAGCAAAATTAAACCCTACCAATTACATTAATTCTACTCTAAACCTACTTAACTACAGCTACAACTAATTTACAGAATTATAAATCTATTCTAACAGGAAGAATGGGACCTATGGGTCCTTAGCCGATGGCTAAAGAGGAAGAAGGGAGGAAGATGACTCCAGCAGAGAGAAGAGTCTGCTAGTGAGGCTCCAGGGTCATCCTCAGGTGCTACGAAGTCCTTAGCGACGAGGAGGTCGAGAGAAGGTGACAATTTCACAGCCGGTGGCTGTGAAATCAGAGGCTTGATGGGGAGGAGGAACTGGAGTGGACGAACGATCGCTAAGAGATGTAGGAGGGAGCGATCCCTTGCGCGCGCCACCACTAAGGTGCTTAAGTAGCATACTCAGTGGCTGAGATCACCGCGCGGGTGAGGATAAACGAAGAAGTAACCGGCAGTGAGGATGAGAGGAGAGGAGCGCGCGGCGAGCTATTCTCAAAATCTGACCGTCAGATGGGATCTGGGGAGAGGGGTGATCGCACGCGCCGAATCGCGCGAAGCTTCCATTCAAATCCAACCAAAGATCAAAATCGTCAGAATCAACGGACGGTCGAGATCGGCCATGTTCTTCGCGCGCTACAGTGCGTGCGAAGAGCAGCAGGCCGTCCTCTGAAATAACAGAAAAATTGCAGGGAAGACCCCTACGCGAAGGGGTAGAATAATTGCGTGCAGGCCCATAAGTGAAAAAAATTGCAACAGGATGGACCCTACAGCCTTTCAAAGGGGTCCCTGCAGTTTACAAGAAGGTCCAAAAAGGAATTTTAAAGGCAAGAATGTAATGCATGAAGGACCTAAGTGTAAACTACCTATTTCATAACGTAAATGATGTCCAAATGCCTTCAAATTTTTATATGTACTTAATTGAACATTTAAGACATTAATTATACTTTTGATTTGGCCTTTCAAACTTATTTATGTGTTCAATTAACGCATGGATCATCATTTGTTCTTTGCTTTCAGAATATCTTATTTTGTGACCTAATTATGAAATTTTAACACAGAGTAAAGGTTTTAGGTCTTTTCCTTTAATTCCCACACTTAACCCTTTTTATCTGTTAATTTGATGTTGTTTTACTCAGTGTCTAGCTTAACTTCAGCTTTTTTTCCATGATGAGTAGCCACTCATCATACCCCCACAGCCGTTCGATTAAGAGATCGAACGGCTGAGAATAGCTACGCTCGCGCTGCGCACCCGCATGCGATCACGCGTAAGCGCTGCACGTCTGATCGTGCGTGGGCACTATCACTCGCTCCCCGCCGCTCGATTTTCATCGTGCGACTCTGATCGCGCGCCCGCGCCACGCCCGCTCTTCGATTTGAGGCTCCTCGTGGATCGATCCCGCAACCTCTGCCTCGCCCATGAGCATGCAATCGCTGCACTAAGCCGGTGGATGGTCGCGGTTATGCAAGCGTGCTTGGTCGTTGGATCTTCATCCAACTGTCGAGATCAAACGAGCGGGTGAAGAAGGAGGGCTGCGACCGGTGTTGGGCAGCTATGATGGCGCCACATGGCACCATCTAGGCCATCCATCTTCTGAGTGTTGTAGATGGTGCCATAGGTGTCGGATTGGACCAATTTTCACGCCGTTAGGTGCCATAGGTGTTGTATGTTATGCACTATTTACATTGTATGATGCTAATGTGACACTAAGAACATACATTAATAGACATTTTAGGTTAATTCAAATGTATACACATCACACCTCCATGCCTATCTTTGGCTAGTCCCTAGCAAAAACTTCATGCTATTTATAAAAGAATTAGGTTAGATTACTTGGGCATAAGTTATTTTCAACATTAAGAAATTTTTTACTCAGGATCTGAACTTTCAAAGACACAACAGCGCCTGGGTATCTGCCAAAATGCAGACTGCCTCAAATCCTCGCCTTATTCAAAGAAAAATCTCTTTTTCTCTTTCTCTTTTTTTCTAATTTTTTTGTATTTTTGAGTTTAGGGTTAAAGAGTGGCTTTCTACGACCACTCAACCCACCCAAGATTTGATGAGAATCCTAAGTTATAAGCATCTTATTGTGAATGTGATAGACTCTTTAATCGGCAATTAGAATGGACTTTGGGTTTCTACGCCTCTAGGTGACCTTAAAAAGAAAGTTCTGCCTAAATGTGTATCTTTACTACGGGGAGCTTTCTCCCTACTTTTATTTTTATGGGGTCAACACAAAGGTGAGTCCAGTGTATATCTCCCCAGCTTATTCTACTTCTCCGCTTCTTCCTAAGTGTTTTGGGAATTTTTAGTGCATTTCTTGAACTAGGTTCTGAACAACTGACCGATGAGTTGTTACCACCGACAACTTGTCAGCCATACTTGTGCAGCGAAGTGTGTCTTATTTCTTTTGTTTTCTCTTTTTTTTCTCCTTTTCCTTTTTCTTTTCTTTTTGACTTTCTTTTTCTTTTTAAGTAGGTGGCTTCTTTGGTATAAGATTTACCTAACGGTAGCATGAAGAGAATGGTCCAGTGACTGGGCTCTGAACAACCTACCTATGGGTTGTTACCCATGATAACTTGTTAGCCATATCACCCTAGAAGGTTCATTAGCTACCTAATTTCCGTTAAAATCGCCGAACAACGAGTCAGTGACAAGATAGTGTGTAAATGCTTAGACTTAAAGTTCCCTCAAATCAGAGGGCGGGTTGATAAGTCGCGTACTTATCACCCAAACTTATTTAATCAAATTAAAACAGAATTCAGGATGGTGAGGATTTGAAAGAGAAATCCACATTTTAGTGGATACCCAGGCTGATTAAGCCCAAAGACCTGAAGGGTCTTAGTGCTCAAATCCTATTATAATATTTCCTAAGATTGAAAAGTCCTAATATCCAAGTATTCCTTCCTAATTCAATTTTCTTTTTTTATGTATATATAAGAAGAGAAATAGAATTTACAAAAATTTCACAGTACTGACAAAATGATTCAAAAATGAATCCACCAGCCCATGCCTAGCTAATGCAATGTCCACATTGAGAAGAAGAGACATGAAAGAAAGGGTAGAGTACGGAAGATATCACCTGAATATGAAGCTCGGGTCAGCTTTGAGTCAGACTATACAACTGCTGAGTTTAATGTCATCAGCTAGGCGAAGTTCAGCCAAAGAAGTCACAACATGGCTAGAGCAACCGTGTTTGAGACGGGTTCTAGAAGAGTACAGTCAATAACAGTCTTTAGACGTTGACCGTTGACTTTGAATGAATTACCCATCTTCGAGTCAGAGATCTGAACAGCTCCATTTGGAAAAATCTGGTCGATAATGAACGGGCTGTTCCATTTCGACCTAAGTTTGCCAAGAAAGAGCTTAAGTCAAGAATCAAATAGGTAGACCTTCTGGTTCAGCTCAAACCTCTTGCGGGAAATCAATTGGTTATGTAGAGCTTTGGTCCGAGCCTTGTAGATATTGGCATTATCATACGCATCATTTCTAAGCTCCTCCAACTCAGATAGTTGGAGTTTCCTGGTCTTTCCGGCTAAACTCAGATCTAGATTGCACTGCTTGATTGCCCAGAATGTCCTATGTTCAATTTCTACGGGTAAATGGCATGCCTTTCCATACACCAGACGAAATGGAGACATGCCGATGGGTGTTTCATACACCATATGATAGGCCCAAAGAGCATCCTCAAGCTTTTGTGTCCAGTCTTTGCGATCAGGCCTAACCATTTTTTGCATAATATTCTTAATCTCCCGATTACAGATCTCGACCTGTCCATTCGTCTGGGGATGGTAAGGTGTGGAGATTCGATGATTAACCCCATATTTAGCCAGTAAATTACGGAACTGGGCATTAGTGAAATGAGTGCCACCATCACTGATGATGACCCTTGGAATCCTGAACCTGCTGAAGATGTTCTTGACAAAATTGATGACCACCTTTTGGTCATTGGTTTCGGTGGGAATCGCCTCAATCCATTTGGACACGTAATCAACAGCGACAAGAATGTACTGATGTCCAAATGAAGGGAGGAAGGGTCCCATGAAATCAATGCCCCAAACGTCGAAGATTTCGACAGGAAGAACTGGGTTTAGGGGCATCATATCTCTCTTAGTTATGCTCCCGAGTGCCTGGCATCAGGAACATGACCTTGAGAATTCCTGGGCATCCTTGAATAAAGACGACCGATAGAATCTAGATTGCAAAATTTTTGCAGTCGTCTTTTTCCCGGAGAAGTGTCCGCCACACGCAGATTCATGGCAGAACTCGAGTATACTGTTGAATTCGTTCTCCGGAACACATCGGCGAATAATCTGATCAGAGCTGATGCGGTACAGTTTAGGGTCCTCCTAGAAGTAATATTTGGCCTCAATCAGGATGTCTGGACGAGAAGAATCACTCAGAAGTCTCGACAGATGATCCGCCACCACATTTTGTACCCCAGATTTATCCTTGATTTCAAGGTCAAATTGTTGAAGCAGAAGAATCCAACAAATAAGTCGAAGTTTGGCATCCTTTTTGGCCAAGAGATGTCTCAAGGTCGAGTGGTCGGTATATATAATGACGTGAGACCCTAAGAAATAAGCCCTAAGTTTCTCCAAAGCAAATACTACGGCTAGTAATTCCTTCTCAGTAACAGTGTAATTCCTCTGGGCCTCGTCCAGAGTTTTACTAGCGTAGTAGATGAAAGAGGGCTTCCTATCAACTTTCTAACCCAAAACAGCCCCAACCACGTAATCAGAAGCTTCGGTCATGATCTCAAAAGGGGCTATCCAAACCGATGGTTGCAACACCGGAGCACAAGTGACTGCCGTTTTAAGAAAATAAAATGCCTTACGACATGATTCGTCAAAATCAAACGGCGTTTCTTTGATGAGAAGATTGCTCAGAGGACGAGCAACCTTCGAAAAGTCCTTGATGAATCTCTTGTAGAATCGCACATGACCAAGAAATGATCGAATTTGTTTAACAGATGTGGGAGGAGGAAGTTTAGCGATAACATCAACCTTAGCTTTATCCGCTTCAATTCCCCATTCAGAGATTACATGACCCAAGACGATGCCTTCTTGTGTCATGAAATGATTCTTTTCCTAGCTAAGAACCAATCCTGTTTTGATGCATCGTTTAAGAATCATTTCAAGATTAGCTAGACAAGAGTCAAACAATTCTCCAAAAATACAGAAATTTTCCATGAAGACTTCCACAAACTCTCCCACCATGTCAGAGAATATGGCCAGCATACACCTTTGAAAAGTCTCAGGTGCATTGCATAAGCCGAATGACATCCTATGGAAAGCAAAGGTTCCGTAGGGACAGGTGAAAGTAGTTTTTTCCTTATCCTCGGGATTGATAGGAACTTAGTTGTATCCCGAGTAGCCATCAAGAAAACAGAAGTACTTCTGCCTGGCCAATCTTTCCAAGATTTGATCAATGAAAGGCAGAGGGAAATGATCCTTTTTCGTGGCTGTGTTTAGCTTCCTATAATCGATACAAACCCTCCAAGAGGAAGTTAAATGAGTTATGACAGATTCTCATTTCTCATTAGTCACAACGGTAGTCCCGACTTTCTTGGGAACAATCTGCACGGGACTTACCCAAGGACTATCAGAGATCGGATAAATGATTCCTGCATCGAGCCACTTAATAATCTCCTTCTTGACTACTTCTCGCATATTTGGATTTAATCTCCTCTTCATCTGGCGAGAAGGGCGTGATCCATCTTCCAAAAATATTCTATGATTGTAATAAGATGGCTCGATCCCCCTAAGGTCATAAATGGTCCAACCAATTGCCTCCTTGTGTTCCTTCATGACCTTAATCAGTTTAATCTCCTACTCCTTTGTTAATTTAGCACTGATAATCACAGAGAGCGTCTTATGTGGTCCTAAAACTGATATTTCATATTCTCAGGCAATGGTTTCAATTCAAGCTGAGGCGAGTTGATGATTGAAGGTAAGGAAGATGCTGATGAAGACTCATCAAGAGGAAGAGGTTGAGAGTGAACAAAATCAATAACCTCTTCAAAAGATGGTAGGTCTGCCATAGAGGGTTGCGGGTCCAATTCATCATCAAAGGAGAAACTTTCAAATGCAAAAACCATCATACAAGTTTCAATATTCACATTATCATCCTCAAGTTCCTCAATAAATCCACAATCCTCGAATTTATTAATCACCTTAAAAATATCCAATTTCATTCTTTGATCCCCAAAGGTGATTTCCATGCTACCGCTTTCATAGTTAATGTTGGCCTTAGCGGTAGCCAGGAACAGATGCCCCAGAATGATAGGCGTGTTCCTCATATTTTCAGGTACATCCATGTCAAGGACAATGAAAACTACAGGAAAATAGAAATTCTTAACCTTAACAATACCATCTTCAATAACGCCTTGCGGATTTGTGACCGAACGGTCTACTAACTACAACGTTACTGAAGTCGGCCTAAGTTCATCGAATCCAAACTTCTAGTAAAGAGAAGTCAGAATTAGGTTGATGGATGCACCCAGATCCAGCAGTGCTCTATCAAAAGTGTAATCTCTGATGACACAAGAAATCAAAGGAGCACCTGGATCTCTCTTTTTCTGAGGGAGGTGGTGCAAGATAACAGAACTAGCTTGCTCGGAGAGTACCACCTCCCTCGGAATAGATTCTCTCGACTTACGCTTCTGTGTACATAAATCCTTTAAAAATCTCGCGTAAGCTGGTATATGCTTGATAGCATCGAGGAGCGGGATATTGATCGTGACATTCTTGAAAATATTCAGAAGCTCCTCATTACTATCAACAGACTTCTTCCTTGATCTGATTAAGGCTTCAGGAAAAGGAACATGAGTCGGATCTTTGGAATTAGGTTCTTGAGCCTTGATTTCTTCTCCAGAGTTCTCCTTTCTCTCCTCAGGTTCTTCAGTATTCTGTAAATTAGAACAGTGTGGTTGTGGATCTTGAGTTTGTTTACCACTCCTCAAGGTAACAGAATTTGCAAATGCATAAGAATTTGGGTCTTAGGGAGAGTTAGGAAAGATTGGAGGGGCTTCATTAGCCAAGAATCGTTGATTTGCAGAAGAAGAAGAAGAAGAGGAAGGACCCTGCTCAACCACCTGACCATGTGCATGTGGGTCCCTCTGATTTTCGTACCCATGGGCTTGATTGCTCGGATTCAGGATATTTCGTGGGTTGGGTACAGGTTGAGATTGTAGAGACCTAGGTTGATGACAATTAGCTATGAGCCCTGTTTGCAAGTTGTCCAGCAAGCTTTTCATTTGCTACATGAGCTGGAGCATGGATCATTGCATCTCTACCATTTGTCGATTCAAATCAGCCTACCCTATGGGTTGACAGGCATTCCAAGCTGGCTGATTGACCTGATTCGGGGGCAATTGAGTATAAACATGACCCTGACCCATTGGTCGTTGCGGAGCATAGTTGCTGGGTTGAAATTGGGTCTGCTGCCCCGGGTTTTTCCAGGAGAAGTTAGGATGGTTTCTCCAAACTAGATTATAAGCATTGGAGTAGGACTTGGATCTAACTTTCTCCTGTACAGCACAAACATCCTCATAGGGTGAGGATGGAGAGAAAGAAAGGGAAGGATCAGAGAAACTGGGATCAAAGGCCCCAGTTTGGAACCCATGGCGTTCCGAATAATGCTGGCTCACAGGTTGAGCCGCATCAAGGTGATTCACGAACTCCCATCCAGAAAGAGCTCTCAACGAATGGAATCCCGAATTCTGGGATTGAGTGGATCGAGAGTTGTTTATTGAGTTTCCAGCCATCCACTCCTCCATTCTCTTAGGAAACAAGTCCACCTTATCAAGTTCATTACAAATCAATTCCATATCGAATGAATGAGAGTCGTGGACCTCATTAACATTCGATCTTGGTTGCTAGGACCAGTTAAAAGTATCCATGGAGGCATGATTGATCGAATTCTTACTCCTCATGATTCGATCTGAGCAACTTTATCCCTAAGAGAGTGAGGAAGAGCCTCATGATCATTTTCTCCTCATTCACGTTTCGCGCCTTAGTGGTCTAGACCAAAGTAGTCAAGTCCTCCAAATGCTGAAACAGGTCTTCAGAGCCAAGCCCATGGAAATGTTTGATCAGGCTTAACACCTGGGGCTTGATTTCTATGTCTCCAGCAGGAATCTAGATGCCGGGATGTTCTCTGAAACCATTCTTGCATTCTCTACATTTATTCCAACTGCCTTTGAAATACCTCCTATGGATCCTGAGGCAGAAGAGGCTGTTGATCGGCCATGGGATCAATCTGGCCAAAATCCAATCTACGTCTCCTAGAATACTCTAGTGGTCCTTCCAATTGGGGATTCAATGACCTTCTTCCTAGCATAAACTAGGAAAAGGTCCGAAGGACTAGGGATAAGAACCCTGCAGCATAACAAAACAAGCCTGTTCTTAAGTGGGGTAGCCTAAGGATCTACAGATTCCCAGAACTCGCCTTAAGATTATAAATGATTTACTCTACTTGTGTCTACTCAATCCAACCAGTTAGAAGGAGGAACTAGGGAGAAGGTTCTTCCTTCGGCTTGCGCCTCCAATTCCTAGTGTACCCCCCAGCCGCGGTCATTTGACGCTACTCCCCTAGCTAGACATCATATTGATCAGTACAAGTAGGTTAATCGTACACAATCTCAGACTAGGCCCCGAAGAGCAAATCAGTCCTTGATGAGAACCTCATCATGAGCCATAACTAGCTCATTTTGACCCAATACAAAGGATAAAAGCTCCTACATATCTCAAGGAAAGGCTTAACTCAGAGAATTCTGAGTTTGAGAAGAAAACCAGTCATAAGGGGTAAAAGTGCAATTTTACCAGTATAATCTGCATACAGGGTAATTCAGGGCCCAAACACAGGTCAGAACAGCTTAATAAGAATAAAAGTGGGACGAGATGATCTAGCAAGGGCTACAGCACTTTCAAGGAACCAAATGATAATCTGTAACCCTAAAACAACCCACTTCAATTCACAAGGTTCGAGGCAAAGTAAAAATAGAATAAACCCTCTAAAATTCATAGAAAAATAATCTCTAGGGTTTAGAACCTTCAATTTGGCCTTTAGAACCCATTTTGACCTACATTGAGAACCATGCCCAATTAATAACTTAATTTGGGTTTTTGCGCAAATTGACCGGTCAAACAAGGTTTAATATGAAAATAAAATTCACCATCAGATTCCTTAGGTCCTAATTAGTCATGTATAAAAACTTGAGCCTAAGAAGAAACCTCCTTGACCGACTTTACACTTTGGTCCTCATGTATTTACTCTTTGGCCCTCAACTTTTGAACCCTCGCATTTAGGCCCCTAACTCTCCTTCGTTCTTTGCAAACAGGTCCCTCCTGCAAAACCCTGCCAGCACCATGCTCCGGCGACCTTGCGCGGAGCATGGCGCCGCGCAGGGTAAGGTGGAGGACCTGGCATGTGTACCGGAGGGTGCCCTGCGTCGTCAGCCGTCGCAGGAGCACCCCCATGGTCCTTGCAGCCCCCCCTACCGGCCGTGCGAACGCACGGACGGTATGGGTTCGAATTCCGACCATGCTCCGGCGAGGGAGACACGTCGTCTCCCTCCGCCTTCCTCCCTGCTTCAACCCTATAAATACCCCCCGCCGCTCCACCGACCAAGGCAGCCTGGATCTGACGGAGAAAACCCCCAGCTTTCGTCTCTTCTTTCTCCGGCAGACGCTCACCAGCTCCGGCGACTTCCTCTCCCTCCACCTCTTCGCTCTGCCGCACTACCAGCAGCAGAGACCTCCTCTCCTGCTCTTCCCGCGCCACGCCGCACCCAGCTGGCGCCTCTCCAGCCTTCTGCTCGCCGCCGCCCCTCTCCCTGAGCATCATCTTCTCCGGCGACAGTCGATACGACTGTCGCCCTGTTCCTCCCCCTTCGTCCCTGCAGTTAAGTTAGACTTACTCCCCTTCTCCTCCTCTTTCTTTCCCCGCTTTCGATTTAGTCAATTAAGCCCTCTACCGACCCTGTTCACCCTCATCCTCTCCGCCTCCGACCACCCTCCGGCGAGCCGCTCCCATCACCTCAGCGACCCACACGGCTCGCCGACCACCGCAGAACTTCCGCCTCCTCACCCTGATCCTCTTCCGCCCCTCCACTTCCCACCAAACACCCTCTGCAGACCCACCGAACACACCCACTCCCTCGCTCACAGTCTGACCTAGGACGACCTAACAGCTCCATCTCGCCCCCTGCAGACCCCCTGACCACCTTCGCCGTGCCACGGCGAAGGTCCCCCGCCTGTCTGATTTGGCCGAGAGGCCGTGCCATTGGTTTCAGGTTCCAGGCCTTGACCGCCATTGGCGAGGAAGCTCGAAGCCTGCTCGAGGTTGCTCCAAGCCGAGATATCCCAGATTGGATAGCCACGGCCAGCGCGGAAGAGTCTCACGCACACACCCTGGCCCTCGATTGGAGCTGTACGCCTCAACAGCCGATGCAATTGGGAGCACCATCCCTGCTGCAGGCGTAAGAGAATTGGGGTGGGACATTTAGTCCCACCTCGGAATCTCTCAAAGGCGCGCGGACACATAAATTGAAAAACTGCCGTATGCTGTTTGCCTCAGTTACCACGGGGTGAGGTCCCTCTCACCCGACCCGACCCGACTCGGCCTCGTCCGTGACCACGCTCCGCGGACCTGGCCCGACCCGATTAGACTGACCTGCACTCCTCGCCCACCACGCACGCCGGTGGGCCTGGACTCGGGCCTGACCCGAACCCGATTACCCGATAGCGCTCTGGGAGAGCTTCCGAGGAGTGATTTCAGAGAGAGAGATACGCGGGGGAGGGGGGTAGAGTAGGTTTTTGTCTTGACGAATAAACTCTGAAGTGTGCAGGCCAAAGAAGAAGAAGCAGACCCGCTGAAGAAGAAGGAGCTGCTGCACTGTAGCGAAGGCATTGTTAAGTCGTCTCAGCACCGGGGCAGACGACGGAAGGTCAGCAGCCAAAGAAGAAGAAGGAATGAAGAGAAGCAAGAAGCAAGAAAAGAAGAAGATGATCTGACGAAAAAGAAAGAAAGGAAACAAGAAGAAGAGCACGAGGGGAAAATCTGAAGAAAGAAGAAGAAGAAGAAGAAGAAGAAGAACAGGAAGAACCAAAGACAAAGAGGAAGAAAGAAGAAGAAGCCAATTTTTCATCTCTCTCTCTCTCTCTTTATTTTTGTAATAGAACTTGTATATCTCTAGAATACAACTTGCTCCCTGAGTTCGACCTCGGGAACTCTTTCAGTTTTCCGAGTAATAAAAATTTTATGTGAAATGTTGGTGACAACCGGCTTTACTACAACGATATAACACAAACCGATAACTGAAACCGACTTTTCATCATCATTTTTGGCGCCGCTGCCGGGGAGCAACGGCTATTCTAGAGGTAAACATTCCTGTATTCTTTTATTATTTCTGATAATCTCCTCTCTTTTGTGCAGCTACAGGAACTCAAGAAGACAAGCAACCACACCAAAGACAGGTAATTTTTTTTTCCTCTCACTATTAACCCCTAAGCTCTAAAGAGGAAGAAAAGAAAAGAACAAGCAACATAGGGCTAACCTGTCTTCCATATTTAGTAACCATAAAAGTTGCATGTTTTCAACTCATTATTTCTGCACACTATTAAGGGTATTTAAGGGCTACCACATTCTTGCTTGAGCCCTAATTACCCAACAAAGAATTAACTGGACCAAGTAGAGCCAACCTAAGATCCAACACTAGGGATTTAGAGACACACTCCTTAAGCAAGAATTGAGAAAACCAAATGAAGTGTGCCCAAGCCCTTGTCTGAAAATACCTATTCAAAGAAAATCTAAAACAATTGGCTCTCTCTAAACACTTGGACCCTAAAAGACAGGACCTAAAAGCTCTCAAAGAAAACAAGAGGTAAAGTTGACCCCTTTGGGTTAACCAACCTTAAATTAGGTCACTCTTTGCACTTAAAAAGACTAAAGTTCAAGTGAAACCTTAAGCACCCTGATCTTAAAATTGGTAGACTTAAGAGGTCAAGATCCCCATTCTGGTCTACCTGGAACCGCAGTGACAAGAGAGGTCGGGTGGGGGAAACCCTGTAACCCGTGGGGACGCTCTACCGTGTAGGGGTCTTCGCGGGACTCTCCCTCTCTGGCTGCCCAGGTAATTCTCAGGTGGACGATCTTTCTGATCAAGGGGTCCATCTGCCCCGCACCTCTATAGTCACCCAACACATTTTTGGGTGTCTTGATTGGGTCCATCACCTTCTAAACTTACCTCTCCCAACTGTGCATGTACGGAAGGAGGTCTCTAAGACCACCCTTAAGACCTCCTTTAGAAATTCACTCTCGTCAAGGCCAAGCCTCGACGCCCGTGTTTGTGCAGCAACACCCTCACATTATTCTCTCTTCTGATTCAGAACCAAGTTCTTCTTCTTCCCCCATCATGGCTCAGCCAGTTGAGGAAGAAAATAATCTGGAACACCAGCTCCAGCGACTCAATGACCTCTTCCAAAACTTCGTGCACCCACCGCAGCGTCCTATGATGCGGGACCACTACAATCCTGCTGCGGTGGCCATTGAGCCTCGAGTTAGAATCCCGATTGGAGGACCTGATTCCGAACTAAAGCCCAACATGATTCACGCTATACCTAAATTCCATGGGCTTAATTCTGAAGATCCCTTCCAGCACATCAAACAGCTTAAACATCTGGCCCACACTTTTGGATCAGATGCGCAAAATCGGGATATTCTTCTCATGAAGATGTTCTCCTTTTCTCTTATGGACAAGGCCGCCCATTGGTATCAAACTCAGACCCGGCCGATCAACACTTGGGAAGAACTTCAATCCGAGTTTTTGAAAAAGTTCTTTCCCGTTGGTCGGACCAACGCCTTGCGCCATCAGATTACACACTTCACTCAGCAATCAGGAGAACCTCTCCATGAGGCATGGGATCGTTTTCAGGATCTCATGAGGAAGTGCCCCCATCACGGAGTTCCTAAATGGGAACAAGTCCAATCTTTTTACCAGGGACTCCGTGAGGACATCCGCCTTTTCGTCAATGCAACCTGCGGAGGAAACATCATGGGTCAACATGAAGACACCGTATGGGAGATTCTCGAAAACATGTGCGAGAACTCCATCAACAATGACTCCATGGGATTATTCGACAGGACGAATACCCGCGCAGCGACGAATCTTAAGGGAGCACATGAGACGCAGGGCCTGTCCGCATCAGTCGACCTGGAATTAATGGCCAGTCGATTGGACAAGGTCTCAATTATTGAAAAGAAGGTGGATGAGCTGACTCAGCACTTGCAGCGAGCCACCTCTGCGCGTAACTCCTTTGCACAACCTCCTTCCACACAGGAGACTGTGCAAAACATCCTCCACCGATCCTCCCCTGGGATGGATCCATATCCATCCCCATCTGATTCTTGGACTGGAAGATCATCCGATCCTTTCTTCACCAGTCGGGGGAACTCCATTCCCCCTTTCCCTGATTCTCAGGAGGTTCCTCAGACCTGCGAGGACCTCAACGCCATCCAGAACGACCCATTCTCCAACACTTACAACCCTGGATGGCGAAACCATCCAAATTTTCAGTGGGCGGGAAATTCTCAAACCCAAAGACCACCTTTTCAGTCCCGCCCACAGCCCTCTCATCACTACCAGCCGCCTCAGCCTCGGCCCAACCCTACTTATCCATCAGGGCCAAATCAAGATCAAATGTCCTTAATCCTTCATACTTTGGCTGACATTCAAAAATCGAATGCGGCCATTCAAAAACAGCACAAGGACGAGCTTACTGAAGTTAAAACTCAGCTGGCCCAGTTGGCAAATTCTCGCCAGCCAGGCACACTCCCTTCCCAACCCCTTCCTAACCCAAATAACGTGCCAACCCAGAAGCGCATTATGAATCCAAATTTAGGCCACGCTCAATGGATTTATCAGGCCCCTACTGCCCCATCTCCAGACGAGATGGAAGCCTCTACTTCTCGTACGGGATTTCAGCAGCAGCCACCCCTCCTACCAAATCCAAACCAAAATCAGGCCGGATTAAATGCTGTAACAACACGTAGTGGTAAGACAACTCAGGACCCGCGTTATCCAAACCACTCCCAGCCTGATAATCATGACCCTAGGATAGTTATCCAAGGTACCGTTGTTCTAGACCCACAACCAGGACCTATCCTAGAGGAACCAACCAAGATCCCGTTTCCCGAGGCCCTGACCAAGGGAAAGAAGACCACCAAACCCGTGGCCCCTGAGGAGGACCTGGTCAAGCTCTTTGAGCAGGTCCACATAAACATCCCCTTGATGGATGCAATCCACCACGTACCAGCTTACGCACGATTTCTAAAGAATATATGTACACCCCAGCGTAAGCCGCGAACCAAGGGAGGGAGCCCAATTGTTCTGTCAGAGCAAGCCAGCTCTGTAATCCTTAGTAGACTCCCACCCAAGGCAAAAGATCCTGGAACTCCCCTGATCTCCTGTAAGATAGGTGGTACCCAATTTGACAGAGCATTGTTAGACTTAGGTGCATCTATAAATCTGATACCCACATCCTTACTTGACCATCTGGAAGAATCTGAGCTGAAACCAACTGAGGTGACATTACAATTAGCAGATCGATCTATAAAGTCACCAAAAGGGATTCTCGAGGATGTTATCGTAAGAGTGCGGGATTTCTATTTTCCAGTGGACTTTATAGTCTTAGACATGGATGCACCTGAGAACCCTAGGGATACACCAATCATTCTAGGGAGACCTTTCTTGGCTACTGCTAGAGCCAACATCAGCTGTGAGGAGGGCCAAATAGAGCTTAAGTTTGGAGATCAAACACTGAAAATTGATATATTTAAGGCCCAACAAGGAATTAATTGCGGAGTCATCGAGCAAATTTGTGACATCAAGACTTTGGTTGATGAACCACACCTCCAGAATGACTTGAGTATTCCTCATCAACCACAGAAGGATCTTGACCCGCAAATAGAGGAGTCAAATCCAGATGTGAACAACCCAATAACTCCCACCCTTGAACCTCACATCTATACTGAACCACCCGCTGCTGCTGAAAACCCCATCCTCGAACTGAAACCCCTTCCTGCTCATTTGAAATACATCTTTTTGGGTTCTAATCAGACCCTTCCTGTGATCATCAATTCCAACCTTAATCCTGAACAGGAATCCCGTCTGATTGTTGTCCTCCAGCAACATCGCAGAGCCATCGGATGGACCCTCGATGATTTGACTGGAATAAGTCCCTCTTATTGTACTCATCATATCTATTCAGAAGAGGGCACACGACCTTCTCGTGAAATGCAGAGACGCTTAAACCCCAATCTGCAGGAGGTCGTGAAAAAGGAGATCATCAAGTGGTTAGATGCCGGGATCATCTACCCGATCTCCGATAGTCGTTGGGTGAGCCCGATTCAGGTCGTGCCTAAAAAGGCAGGACTCACCACTATAACGACTGAGACCGGAGAAATCATTCCTACCCGATTAGCCAACTCGTGGAGAGTCTGTATAGATTACCGTCGACTCAATTCCTCCACGAAGAAGGATCATTTCCCACTACCCTTCATTGATCAAATTCTCGAAAAACTAGCGGGAAATAGGTTCTTCTGCTTTCTTGACGGGTACTCCGGTTATAACCAGGTGGCAATCCATCCTGAGGACCAAGAAAAGACCACATTCACCTGCCCCTTCGGAACATACGCTTTCCGAAGGATGCCTTTTGGTCTTTGCAATGCACCCGCTACTTTTCAGCGATGCATGCTTGCCATATTCTCAGATATGGTAGGTGATTATCTGGAAGTCTTCATGGATGACTTTTCAGTTTTCGGAGCATCATTCGACGATTGCCTCCAGCACTTGGTCCAGATACTCAGGCGGTGCATCGACGTGAATTTGGTTCTTTCCTGGGAAAAGAGCCATTTCATGGTGCCTGAGGGAATTGTCCTGGGACACTCAATTTCGGAGAAAGGTATCCAAGTGGATCGAGCTAAGGTTAATCTGATTTCTCGCCTTCCTATGCCTAGCTCGATCAGGGACATCCGATCCTTTTTAGGGCATGTCGGTTTTTATCGACGATTTATCCCTGATTTTTCAAAAATCGCACGCCCCCTGACCACTCTTCTCTCCAAGGATGTTCCCTTCGAAATCTCCAAGGAATGCACTCAAGCATTTGAAATCCTGCGTGACCGAGTCACCCAAGCCCCGATCCTACAGTCCCCTGATTGGTCTCAACCCTTTGAGATCATGTGTGATGCATCCGACTTCGCTGTAGGAGCGGTTTTGGGGCAGAAGAATGACAGGAAACCTGTGGTCATTTACTACGCCAGCAAAACACTCGATGAGGCTCAGCGTAACTATACAGTTACTGAGAAAGAGCTGCTAGCTGTAGTATTTGCCCTAGAGAAATTCAGATCATACCTTCTGGGTTCCCATGTCATCATATACTCGGATCACACGGCTGTGAGGCATCTCCTTGCAAAGAAGGACGCGAAACCTCGATTGATCCGATGGATCTTGCTGTTGCAAGAATTTGACCTCGAGATTCGCGATAAAGCGGGAAAACAAAACGTGGTAGCTGATCACTTGTCCCGTCTTCCTTCTGAAATGATAGACCCTTCCGGACCCATCACTGAGCATTTTCCCGATGAGCACCTGCTGACTATTGGTACTAGCCTTCCATGGTTTGCTAATATTGTAAATTACTTGGCATCTCATCAGACCCCGTCCGATTGGCCGAAGGCCAAGAAAGACAAATTACGCTCCGATGCCAAGTATTACATTTGGGAAGACCCGTACCTCTTCCGCATAGGTGCCGATCAGATCATCAGGAGATGTATCCCGGAAGGGGAAGTCAACAATATCCTCTCTTTCTGCCATGACCAGGCATGCGGTGGCCATTTTGCCGGGCATAAAACCGCATCAAAAGTCCTCCAGTGCGGCTTTTACTGGCCCACACTGTTCAAAGACGCATACAGTCATTGCAAGGCATGCAGTCGTTGCCAGACTTTGGGCAACATGAGCCATCGCAACATGATGCCTATGCAACCGATTCTAGTATGCGAAATCTTTGATATTTGGGGGATTGATTTTATGGGCCCCTTTCCTGTTTCGGATGGTTTCGAATACATTCTGTTGGCTGTGGACTACGTGTCCAAATGGATCGAAGCCATACCGACCCGAACCTGTGATCACAAAATCGTTCTCAAATTCATTCATCAACACATTTTCTCAAGGTTCGGGATTCCTCGTGCAATAATCTCTGATGGGGGGACCCATTTCACAAATGCTCAGTTTAGGTCACTGATGACCAAATACGGGGTGTCTCACCGAATCTCTACTCCTTACCACCCCCAAACTAATGGTCTAGCTGAGCTGTCGAATCGGGAGATCAAGAAAATCCTACAGGTCACTGTTCGACCTGACAGGAAGGACTGGTCGTCCCGACTTCCGGAAGCATTGTGGGCCTATAGGACCGCCCACAAGACCCAATTGGGCATGTCTCCCTTTAGATTGGTGTACGGAAAGGCATGCCACCTTCCCGTCGAACTGGAGCATAAAGCCTATTGGGCAGTACGGAACTGTAATCTAGATCTTTCCAAGGCTGGGACCCACAGAAAACTCCAAATCAGCGAGATCGATGAATTACGCACAGACGCGTACGAGAACTCGCAAATCTACAAGGAGCGGGTTAAAGCCTTCCACGACAAACACATCTCAAGAAAGATCTTCCATCCTGGTCAAAAGGTCCTACTCTTTGATGCCCGACTCAAACTCTTCCCAGGAAAACTGAGATCTAAGTGGGTCGGACCATATTTGGTCCGACAGGTTTTTGGAAATGGAGCAATCGAAATCAGTCCACTCAGCCACGATTCTGAACCTTTCATCGTGAATGGTCAAAGACTCAAGCCGTTCATTGATGTAACTTCTACTGATTTGGCTGAGGCATCTCATATCCTCCTTTCCCCTTGAGCTTATTGCGCCCAGCCGATGGCGTAAAACTCAGCGCTTAACGGGAGGCAGCCCGTCATTCTCTTTGAAAACCTGAAACTTGTTCTGACACCTTTCAGCACTCGAAGTTCACCCTTATAGACAGCCGACCCCAACTCAGATGTTCGCATCTGAAATTTGAAATCGTCCGCAAAAATTCAACCCGACCCATCCACTCACCCAAATTTCTGTCTTAAGGAATGAACTAAGACCCCCTAGGTTACAATGAGGACATTGCAAATCTTAGGCATGGGGGGGTATGAAAGTGCAAAAACTCGTAAGAAAAGGTTTCAAAAAAAAAAAAAAAAAAAAATTCACATATGCCAAAAATACCATAAAAATTAAAAAATTTTTCGAAAAAGAATAAGAGGAAAAGAGGAGAAGGAAAATTTTGTGAAGGAGAGAAGAAACAAAATGAAAAAGGAGCACAAAATTATAAGAAAAGTTGATAGTCATTAGTAAGGAACTAAGGAATTAACCTAAGTTCTAGACCTCATTCAAGAAAATAACTGAAAAGTGCACAATAAGATTAGTAAGAATGCAAACCTTAGGCATTCTTGAATAGACTCTTAGTACTCATTAAGATCTGGACACTCCTCAAGAGGTTGAGGAAAATGAAAAGCTGAAGTATTAGGTCTAAGGCTTAGGGAGTATTCGGCCTCGTTAACTAATTTTTGGTTTACGGGACTCAGTAACCTAAGCACCCTAATCTCACACACAGCCTGGTTCAGTAAGCGTAAAAATCAGAATCACGCAGAAGCGTCGCAAAAATCTGAAAAGAACACCTAGAATAGGAATGGCCGATCAACACAAGTTGATTTGGACGAGTTCCCAGCGCAGAGAGGCGGAAAATCCCCTCGAAGATGCGTAACAAAATATCATCTCCTCGGTGCTTGTCTCTTAGGATATTTACATATCCTACGGGGGGCATGTAAGCACTCTGCTGGTTCAGATTCCATGGATGGCATTATCTCGAAGTGTCAATTGCCAGGGTCTGGATTCGGCCACGGAATACCATGGATGGGATTATCTCGAAATCTCAATAGCCAGGGTTCCGGGGGTTGCCATGGGCGGTGCTATCTCGAAGCATCGATCGCCAGGAACCCTTGAGGATTGATGATGGGAGCAAGGAATCTGATACAGACCGTGTTGAAAAGCCAACCCTAGACTAGAACTAAAAAGAAAAAGAGAGAGAAAACTCTCCAAACAGAAAAAACTTTCTATCTCTCTCTTACAAAACGCACTGCGAACTGGGCCAGGGCTAAAATCATTTCAAGCACGGGTGCTTTAACCACGAAGTCCAATAAACCTTAGGTTAGTTCTTGCGTGCCTTAAAAACCTTTGCTAAAAGACTGAGGCTAAGGCTAGACAGATTTGGATCTTGATTGGTACTAGAGTATCTTTTAGGCCTATGGTCAGCATTCTAACCTAATCTATGCTCAAATAAAAAGGCACTTGTCTAAAACCATTGAAAACTTCATGGTCTAGAACAAGGGTTGAAACCTTAAGTTTTTTTTTTTGCTAAGGGACTAGCAAAAGCTAGGCATGGGGGTATGATGAGAACCTCATCATGAGCCATAACTAGCTCATTTTGACCCAATACAAAGGATAAAAGCTCCTACATATCTCAAGGAAAGGCTTAACTCAGAGAATTCTGAGTTTGAGAAGAAAACCAGTCATAAGGGGTAAAAGTGCAATTTTACCAGTATAATCTGCATACAGGGTAATTCAGGGCCCAAACACAGGTCAGAACAGCTTAATAAGAATAAAAGTGGGACGAGATGATCTAGCAAGGGCTACAGCACTTTCAAGGAACCAAATGATAATCTGTAACCCTAAAACAACCCACTTCAATTCACAAGGTTCGAGGCAAAGTAAAAATAGAATAAACCCTCTAAAATTCATAGAAAAATAATCTCTAGGGTTTAGAACCTTCAATTTGGCCTTTAGAACCCATTTTGACCTACATTGAGAACCATGCCCAATTAATAACTTAATTTGGGTTTTTGCGCAAATTGACCGGTCAAACAAGGTTTAATATGAAAATAAAATTCACCATCAGATTCCTTAGGTCCTAATTAGTCATGTATAAAAACTTGAGCCTAAGAAGAAACCTCCTTGACCGACTTTACACTTTGGTCCTCATGTATTTACTCTTTGGCCCTCAACTTTTGAACCCTCGCATTTAGGCCCCTAACTCTCCTTCGTTCTTTGCAAACAGGTCCCTCCTGCAAAACCCTGCCAGCACCATGCTCCGGCGACCTTGCGCGGAGCATGGCGCCGCGCAGGGTAAGGTGGAGGACCTGGCATGTGTACCGGAGGGTGCCCTGCGTCGTCAGCCGTCGCAGGAGCACCCCCATGGTCCTTGCAGCCCCCCCTACCGGCCGTGCGAACGCACGGACGGTATGGGTTCGAATTCCGACCATGCTCCGGCGAGGGAGACACGTCGTCTCCCTCCGCCTTCCTCCCTGCTTCAACCCTATAAATACCCCCCGCCGCTCCACCGACCAAGGCAGCCTGGATCTGACGGAGAAAACCCCCAGCTTTCGTCTCTTCTTTCTCCGGCAGACGCTCACCAGCTCCGGCGACTTCCTCTCCCTCCACCTCTTCGCTCTGCCGCACTACCAGCAGCAGAGACCTCCTCTCCTGCTCTTCCCGCGCCACGCCGCACCCAGCTGGCGCCTCTCCAGCCTTCTGCTCGCCGCCGCCCCTCTCCCTGAGCATCATCTTCTCCGGCGACAGTCGATACGACTGTCGCCCTGTTCCTCCCCCTTCGTCCCTGCAGTTAAGTTAGACTTACTCCCCTTCTCCTCCTCTTTCTTTCCCCGCTTTCGATTTAGTCAATTAAGCCCTCTACCGACCCTGTTCACCCTCATCCTCTCCGCCTCCGACCACCCTCCGGCGAGCCGCTCCCATCACCTCAGCGACCCACACGGCTCGCCGACCACCGCAGAACTTCCGCCTCCTCACCCTGATCCTCTTCCGCCCCTCCACTTCCCACCAAACACCCTCTGCAGACCCACCGAACACACCCACTCCCTCGCTCACAGTCTGACCTAGGACGACCTAACAGCTCCATCTCGCCCCCTGCAGACCCCCTGACCACCTTCGCCGTGCCACGGCGAAGGTCCCCCGCCTGTCTGATTTGGCCGAGAGGCCGTGCCATTGGTTTCAGGTTCCAGGCCTTGACCGCCATTGGCGAGGAAGCTCGAAGCCTGCTCGAGGTTGCTCCAAGCCGAGATATCCCAGATTGGATAGCCACGGCCAGCGCGGAAGAGTCTCACGCACACACCCTGGCCCTCGATTGGAGCTGTACGCCTCAACAGCCGATGCAATTGGGAGCACCATCCCTGCTGCAGGCGTAAGAGAATTGGGGTGGGACATTTAGTCCCACCTCGGAATCTCTCAAAGGCGCGCGGACACATAAATTGAAAAACTGCCGTATGCTGTTTGCCTCAGTTACCACGGGGTGAGGTCCCTCTCACCCGACCCGACCCGACTCGGCCTCGTCCGTGACCACGCTCCGCGGACCTGGCCCGACCCGATTAGACTGACCTGCACTCCTCGCCCACCACGCACGCCGGTGGGCCTGGACCCGGGCCTGACCCGAACCCGATTACCCGATAGCGCTCTGGGAGAGCTTCCGAGGAGTGATTTCAGAGAGAGAGATACGCGGGGGAGGGGGTAGAGTAGGTTTTTGTCTTGACGAATAAACTCTGAAGTGTGCAGGCCAAAGAAGAAGAAGCAGACCCGCTGAAGAAGAAGGAGCTGCTGCACTGTAGCGAAGGCATTGTTAAGTCGTCTCAGCACCGGGGCAGACGACGGAAGGTCAGCAGCCAAAGAAGAAGAAGGAATGAAGAGAAGCAAGAAGCAAGAAAAGAAGAAGATGATCTGACGAAAAAGAAAGAAAGGAAACAAGAAGAAGAGCACGAGGGGAAAATCTGAAGAAAGAAGAAGAAGAAGAAGAAGAAGAAGAACAGGAAGAACCAAAGACAAAGAGGAAGAAAGAAGAAGAAGCCAATTTTTCATCTCTCTCTCTCTCTCTTTATTTTTGTAATAGAACTTGTATATCTCTAGAATACAACTTGCTCCCTGAGTTCGACCTCGGGAACTCTTTCAGTTTTCCGAGTAATAAAAATTTTATGTGAAATGTTGGTGACAACCGGCTTTACTACAACGATATAACACAAACCGATAACTGAAACCGACTTTTCATCATCAGTCCTTAAGGCCAACGTCTACTCGATTTTATTGAGGCCTGGGATTGTAGTGCTTATGAAATGTGGTGGGCCCTTAAAATGGGTTGTTGCCTTAATGATCAATTGAATATGTGTAAGTGCATGCACAACCAGGGTTTTCAAGCAAGATTATTTGTGATGAGTATATTTTAATGTTCAAATCTTGCTTAAGTAACTTTTAGGATTTAGAATTAGGTTGATTTCAATCATGTTTGAGGCAAACCAGGTTTCCAAGCATGGGTGAAGATTGCTTTCCTTTTAAAATCAAAAATAAAGTGGAGTGCCTGGTATGAACCTAGATTGAAAACCCTAAGAGGAAGTTACTTGGTGAGTTGGTTTTAGATTGAGTGGTGCAGCCCAAGCAACTTAAACAATTGGCCACAATTGCACCACTGGTTAGGCACACAGAAATGATTAACCTAGAATGATTTCTACTCTTTTATGTGTTGATTTGTGTGTACTAGTTCCACATATCATAATCTGGTTGAGTAGAAGAAAATCAATTAGGTTAATTGCTTTAAATGTGGGTGTATGTTGAATTAACCCACAAAATTATCTTTTTGTTTTTTTATATGCGAAGGTGAAATGTGAGTGAAAATCCAAACAACCAAACTAATCTTAAGATTTATGCAAACACCTAGGTTAATTGAAATTTGAATTTAATGTGATGAAATGAAATCTATGGAGGGAGAAGAATGGGGAGCACTTACAATCGTCTTCAACTGCACTTTACTTTGATCTACCGCTTGACGATTCCCTGATAGAGGTATCTGCAAAATAATAGACACATGAGAAAGCAAGTTAGAAGACAGTAAAGAACGTGAAATGCGAAAAGAAGATCGGAAAATCGTTGCCTCCCCGATAACAGTGCCAAAATGTTGAACGTCGGAGGACTACGCTATCAGAGTTGGTTTTGAAAACCTGTCGTTGTAGTTCAAGTAGCGAAGAACTCGGGTTCAACAAATAAAATTTATACCGAAAATCTATAAAGAAATCCCGGGTCGAACTCAGGGTGGCTACGTCGATCAAAATTCACAATTATATCTTTTTTGTGCTTTTGTTTAAAGAGCGAAATAATCATAACGAAATGGAATAAATATAGACAATAAGAGAGAGAGAGAGAAAACATTCACTTGATGTTGCAAAATATTTTTACAACTAAAAGAGAGAGAAAAGATTACATTAGAAAGCGAGAAATTATTACAACTAAAAAGTAGGAAAATTCTACTCTAGAAAGCACAAAAAAGGAAAGGGAGAGAGAGGTTATCCTCCTCGACAATCGCTTGGAGGATGAGCCAGACGAGACAACGCCTGGAAGACAAGGAACGGAGCGAGAAGGAGGTTGAAGCAGGAGGAACGAGAATGAGGCAACACGTCATTGTCGTCACGGGATCCGCTTCCGGAATGGGGGAGAAAAATTAATTTTAGCTCTTAAGGAGCATCCCAGGTGTGCGACAAGCTTCTCTTGAGCTTTGGAGAGGGAGAGAAGAGAAGGAAGGGATGAGAAATCCGTATGGAGGGGGTTTCCTTTTATAGTTGCATGGAGTGGGGGCATTTTGGACATTTTAATTTCAAAAACATTAATATGCGACCTTTAGTGACGGACTTAAATGTCACTAAAGGTCTATCGTGAGCGACGTGTGCGGGCGCTGCACTCACCCGCTCTTCTTCTCCACCCAAAACGCCTGCGCATGTTCGTGTGCTTACAGCCTTTCGATCAAGAGATCGGACAGCTGAGAGCAGCTACACCTAAATCTTGCGCCCGCGTGCGATCACGCGTAAGCGCCGCGCGTCTGATCGCGCGTGGGGGCTATCGCTCAATCTTCATCGCGCGGCTCTGATTACGTGCCCGCGCCATGCCCGCTCTTCAATTTGAGGCTCCGCAGGGATCGATCCTGCGACCTCTGCCTCGCCCATGAGCGCGCAACCACTGCGCTATGCCGATGGATGGTTGCGATTATGCAAGCACGCTCGGCCATTGAATCTTCATCAAACGGTCGAGATCAAACAAGCGGGTGAAGGAGGGTTGCGGCCGATGTTGGGCAACTATGATGGCACCACGTGACGCCATCTAGACCGTCCATCTTCTGAGTGTTGTAGATGGTGCTACGGGTGTCGGATTGGACTGATTTTCACATCATTAGGCTGCGATCGTCAATCTGAACCCATCTATGCGATTAGATTTGTTGTCTGAGGTGCGGATTAACACCATCTTGGCCTTTGCTCTTTAAGGTTCCTCGGTCTGTATCTGGTGCTACGGATGTCCGATTAGGGCGATCTTCGAGTCAAACTCCAATCGTCGCCCTGATCAGATCCGGACGGTTTGATCTTCGATCCGAGGCCCTGATAAAAGGTCACCCTATCCCTGACCATAAAAAGGAGACAACTACTATACAATTTACACAACTTGATCTAAATGCATGATTATGCATGTTATGCACTATTTTCAATGTATGATGCTAATGTGACACTAAGAACATGCATTAATAGACATTTTAGGTTAATCAGATGTATACAGATCAGTAGGTATGTTCCTTGGATTGGGTTCTGCTTGAGACGGGAGTAAATGTGGTTGATGGGATTTCGTCAAATGCATTACTGGGCTCTCATCTCAGCTATTGCCGCATTCTAGCTCTGCTGCATAGCAACGTTTTGTTATTGCATATCAGCAGGAGCTTTCATGATAGACCCCAACTGGTCATCTCGTGTAAGCCCAAGTTGAGAGTATTGGGTGGGCCTGGGTTGGGGTTGCTGGTAAGCACGCGATGGATACCCGTGTGATTGTGGAGGTGGTGCTCAAATCGGGTTATGAAGTGGTGGAGCAGAAGGTTGTTGATATGGAGGTCTTTGTGAATTTCCCGACCACCAGAAATTTGGATGATTACGCCATCCAGGGTTATAGGTTTGTGCAAAAGGATCATTGTTGATGGTGTGGAGCTTCTTCAAAGCTCCAGAAGGTGTAGGGAAGTCAGTGTAAGGAGGAACAAAGGTTCCTCCAACCGGTGTAGGATATGGAAATGAATAGTCCGGTAGTGCATGTTGTGTCACCGAAAGGTTATTCACAGTTTCCCTCCCTGTGGGAAACTGAGAAGAAGTGTATGGTGCAGGTGACTGAGAAGAAGTAGATGATGAAGGTTTAGAGAGAAATGTCCATACTTCATCTACTTTCTTCTCGATTAAGCCCACCTTATTCAGCTGACTAGCCACTATCTCTAAGTCTCTGCTGCTAGATTGGGCTTCGTGTACCCCCGAATGTGAGTGGGAATGTGAGGACGTTCTATTAAACACACTCATAAAGCATTGTTAATAAAATTTTCGGCCATGCCTTCGAAGAGCTCAAAGGCTGAGTCCTCGTCCCGACATAGGAAATTGCCTCCTCAAGTAGCATCTACAAAATTCCTTGTGTCATCATGGAGCCCATGATAGAAGATCTGGACATATTGCCAGCATGGGACACCATGGTGGGAACACTTTCTAAGAAGCTCGTGGAATCTCTCCCAAGCCTCGTGCATTTATTCTCCTGAATTCTGGTTAAAAGTGGTGATAGCACGCCTTAGAGCGTTGGTGCGGCCTACAGGAAAGTACTTCTTTTGGAACTCATGTTCCAAAGAAGCCATGTGTCTATCGGTGTAGTCCATGCAAGAGTTCTAAACCAGAAGGTGGCTTTGTCCTTATATGAAAAGGAGAACATTTTCATGAAAAGCGTGTGCTAATCATGGCCTTACAGACCCAGAGTTTGAGCAAGATTTTTCAGCTCCTCTAAATGTTGAAAAGGGTCCTCAGAAGCAAGTCCATGGAAGTGAGGAATAATTGCTATGATGTTCGGCTTCAGTTCAGCATCACGACCCCCATCGGGATAATGTACCACAGGCATAGGTTGTGCAACTGCGGGATTATAGTAATCCCGTAGTTGATGTCTACGAGTTTGAGGTGGTGCATGAGGGTTTCAAGGTTGAGGTTGACGTTGGGGGTTTGCTAAAAGATTAACAACTTGTATAAGTTGTTCCACCTGTTGTGTAAGGGTGTTCATTTGCAGTTGTGTTTCAAACAGGTGTTGAAGATGAGGCATAGGTCCTCTCTCCGGTGGTGGATTGGGGAAATTAGGATATGAAGGTTGGAACCTATGGATTGGTGGTGGTGGTGGTGGTGGTGGAGGACGTGCAACAAAATGTGGAGGAAGTTCTTCGAAATCCTCAAACTGTGTAGAATCATGATCATCCTCATGATGTGTGGAGTAGTGGATGGGAGTTTGAGGCTCAGGAGGTATAGGATTGGATGTTGAAGGCATAGAAGTGGAAGTGGTTGCTTGGGCATCAGCACCCAAGGGGAGTAGTAGCTCAGGGTTTTGGGATCTCCTACCTTCCATTAAGTCAATTTTTGAAAATGCAGTTTCACAACAGTCACAACTCAATAGAAACAATAAATCTCAATCTCAATCTCAGTTCAAAATCAAAAATCCCAAACAATCTAAATCACAAAAAAGACCGATCTAGCAAGCAAACGAGATGAATCGAATTTTCCCTAAAGGTTGCTACGCAAAGATAATAGTATGCAAACAAATGTTTCAAACAATTGTACGCATCCTAGAAATAAACCTAGCGAAGTGCAGACCTCTATAGTCCACTGGGAGTCTGGATAAGACTGGCGTACGAATCCAGATCCTTTGGGTGCTAAAGGAGATGAGATAGAAACCCGTGTATGTGAATCTTAAGTGATCGTGCTGTGTGCACGATAGCAATCAACACAATGGCAATGAAAATCTCAGTCAACGTTTCAAGCAAGTTTTTATGTCTCCTTTTGATTTGATTCAAGTGATTAGAAAGTGTTTTCTATGCTGCTTGTCTCACTTTTTTAATCTTTTCAAACAAGGGATGGTCTTGTTAATTTTAAGTCAAATGCAACGATGGCAGGAGTTATGGAAGGATAGAAAGTGCGTACCTGATTCCAACAATTCTACGAGTAATGCAATTGACTTGGTGTTGAAATCTAGCAGGAAAGATGCAACTTAAGAATGGATGCCTAGAAATATGCTGCTGCTAGATGAGGGATGAGATTTTTTTGAATTTTTGATTTTATAATAATTCTTTTTTAGATTTTTGTATAATGCAACAAACAAAAACAAAAGAAAAGCAATCGATACGCAAAACCTGCGAACAGAAAAACCACGTCAATGAGAGATGAGTAGAGAGAATAAAAGAGTCCAGAGAGTCCAAATTATTACAAAATAATGTGTAAGAACAGGCTCTCACAACTTATTCCTAACAAATTTATCCAAATATATGTACCTAAATCTAAACTATACTAAACTAAACTACTAAAGCAAAAAGAAACCGCAACTCCAAGGGAAAACTCTACTGGGACGTTGGGTCAGAAAAGTAGCAAATCCGCCAGGAAGACGAACTCCGCCTGGAAGACGACACTACTCCTCCTACTCAAGTGCTGCAAAAACAACAATTGATTAGTAAAAGAATCAAAGAATGTATATAAAAAAAGAATTAATGAATGAAACAAATATATATATACAATAAAGAATTTGAATAAAAGAATGCCTATATACAAATAACGAATATGAATGAATGAATTTATATACAAAAGCAAAAATTATTTACAAATTAAGAACTAAAGAATAATTTTGGCGTATACAGAGTTGCCTTCCCGGGAACTTTCTGTGACATGTTAATCAATCACTCACAATAAAGCACTATTGTTGGGTTTCTATCTCCTGCAACGGTGCCAAAAATATGAAACGATCGATCACAGTTCGTATAAAAAATTATTGTTGTTGTAGTATATGTCACAAATACAAACCGTTATCGCGTCAATTTTATTTAATTACATAATTTTTAATGGTTTATTCCAGGTCGTTCACTAGGAGGCAGTTATTGATATACATCACTCTTTAAGTCCAATATTATTCTTTAATTCCAAAAAGATTGGTTTTATGTATAATTATGAAGGAATGAATTAATAATTGAAAGAATGAAATAATTTATATACAAAATAATGAATTAAAATGCTTGCAAACAAATATATACAAATAAGCATCAACACTATAATTAGGTACTATATACTATCTATGTATACTTATAATAGCAATACTTACATATATATAAAATAATCAGTAATAATATATACTATACTAACTTAACTTAATATATTAACATTTATAGTAACATATACATTATGTACAGCAACTTCTATAAACGTCGCTAAACCTTAGGAAAAAGTATATACATAAGCTAAGGTAAAAATAGGATCTCTACAAACATTTATTCTATATACAGTGACATATACAAATGTCGGTGTAGCCTTAGTAACATTTTTACAATACATAAGGCATACACTAATACTAACAGATATATCTATATACAGTGACATGCATTTGTCACTAAAGCTATTATGTTATTTATATACATATAGAGCTCAAACACTATACGTATACCTATTATTTATTTACAGTATACATATATACGATTATTCTTATATACAGTATATATATTTATACTATATATACATATATATACAATCGATCTTCTTCTTTCTCTTTTTACACTCGTTAATTATACATTAATTACTGTTCTTAATGACAAAATTAAGGTTTTAAGTTGGCGCATGACCTTTCCGAGGGATACACAACACCCTCAAGGGGTAGGATCAAATCTCTACTAAGAGCTGCCCTAATTCATTAATTATGCCTCTTAATCTCATTTTAGGCTCAATACTAGACCCACACAGGCCCACGCACAATGCTAGGCTCCCAGCCTGCACTGCACACATTTTCTCAAAACAAGCCATAGTCTCATTCATGCTAAAGGGATAGGGGGATCGATTTTCAAGCACCCGGCGCCTGTGACGACTGAGCAGAAGGGGGAACAAAAATAATTTATAGCACAGCGTGAGCTTTTCCACCCACGATGTGGCACCATGCCACAGGGGTGCACATGCTGAAATCCAGCAATGCTTATCTGATTTTATGGGTTTGGCCCTCGAATTAAGGGCCATAAATTAATCTAATTTAAAATTAAATTATATGGTATTACAATATTTACATAGGTATACTTAATTATACAATTTATTTACAGAATTAATTAGTTTACTTTATAAATAAATTACCTAAAGTTTACACTTTATACACACTGTTAATTGGGTTTATTCCTTAATTACAGGTTATATTGGTTAATTAATGGTCTAATTAACCCTGTATAGAGTTAATACATATAATAAAGTATTTAATACATATTTTTATTGTAGTTTACAACATTTATTTGGATTTATTTACATTTAATTAGGTGAATTCAGGGAGTTATTCATATAAATTAAGTATAAATAATATAATACATTATAAATATAGTTAAATTAGTTTAATTTACTTAAAATAATGTAATACAACTATACAGTATAAATTATCTAAGTTATAACTTAATTTACTAATTTATTTTGATTTAATATAATAACTTAGCTAATAACTTAATAAATAAATTATTTGTTATATATACATAATTAAATTATGTTATAGGGTTTATAATTTACATAATACAAATATAAATATGTATATACAGTACTATTAGTAAATATAATTATTTACAGGGTTCTCTTAATTTAGTTAGATTATAGTACATATAAGTTAGTATAATTAGTAAACAATTATACAAATTAACTTATTTTAAATATTTAATGTACATTATATAATATATACGTAAGTTACTTATACCTATTATATACCTATTTTACAATATATACATATTTAACTTAGTATATAGCTTATATTTACAAGTATGTACCTAGTATATATGGTATTTTTGAGTATTTTTGGGATTTTTCTTCTTTTTATGAGTTTTATGTGTTTTATGGAGGTAGGTGATGAGAAAGAAAGAAAGAGATGAGAGAGAGAATATTTTTGGGATTTTTAAGAGTTAAATTCTTTTATTAAGTTTTACGGTAGACTAAACCGTCGGCTGGTATGTTCTACCAAGCCAAAGGTTCAGAATGCCTTGAAATTTGACATGTACTTAAAAATATACATAATCTTTACCAAGATAGGTTTATTTTATTTTTTGGATTTTTTAAAATCATTTTTATTTATTTACAAAGGAGCTCATTCTAAGCCTTAATAGGTTGTTTCATGTGAATCCTAAGGCACTAGAATCTGATTTAAGGGCTGGATATGCTATGCAAACACTCAAATATGCTTTAAAGAGTCTATGAAAGATGTTCCAGCCAATAACATGATTTTCATTCAATTTTTCCTTTAATTTTCCATGTTGGATAGTTAGGCACAATTATATAGCTGACAATGAATGATTAAATAAGGTTACAAGCCAACCAAATGAGATTAAATGCAAATATCATTACATGGAAGCTTGTCTACAATATATACAATAGTACAAAGCATATTAGCCATTTAAAACTCAAATTTCCACCTACTGCCCTACAGTTTAAACCTAGCAGTGGACAGCTGCAACAGTAGCAGTAACAAAACCAGCAACAGCAACTGCAGCAGCAACTCTAGACATCTACCACTTAGTGCATACGGCTTAAAACCATTCAAATGGATGTTACAGTGAATCAAGAAATCAATCTAACAGCTGCAGTAGGGTCTAGATCCTTAATTCAGTAAATCAAATGTTAATTCAGTACATGCATATCCCATATCAGACTTAAGAAAGTCTGATCGAGGATCAAAAGTGTCCAAATCAGAGAATGATTTTCATGGAATTTAGGGTTGGGAAACCCTTGGAATCTAGCTGCTGATGCAGCACTTTACTGTATTAATTTGGGATTCAAAACACAACATTAAGCACTGTAAAGTCTGACAAGATCTGAAAATCACATTAAAACCAGATTGAAGCGTCAAACTTTGCATCAGAAAATTCTCAACAGCAAAACTCACTTTAAATCAGGAAGAATACCATGATCTAAGACCTTCCTAATGCTATAGACAGCATGAAGGAGGGTCTTAGATCAGTCCAATAAGTTCAGCCAACTATGAATCCTAATTCTCTTACTTTAAGGAAGACTAACAATTCCCTAAGTTAAAAATCAGAATCTCTCAATCAAAATAATAGAAAAATTCTTGGTAGAGCCTCAAATCAACAAAGTGAATTTTCCTTGGCTCTACCTCTCATTAAAAGGCCATTAAAGTCCTGATTCAAACCCAACTCAGACCTAGCTCATTTGAGGAAGAGTTTATCATCAGAACATTTCAAACTCACAGCCAAGGTCTAAATTAAAAAAAAAAGTATCAATCCACTTGATAAAAAATTCTTTAAAACCCAATTTGATCAAAATCTCGTGATCTTGCATTGAAAACCAAATTGAAATCAGATCAAGCGAATCAATTCTTTTCAAATCAGAACAGGGGTCTTTGTGAACAAAATGACATGAATGGGAGACCCTAGGTGGTTTCTGGCGCTAATTTCATATCTGAGACATGAAGTCCTCAGATATGAAATTAGACCTGATGGATGGGTGATCAGCGAAATTAAATCGAGGGAAAACAGAATGCGAAATGGAAATATGAAGAGGAAGAAATATGATCAATGGAAAGGGTGTGAATTCGTCTCCTCTGATCTGAAATAATCAGAGGAGGTGTAGTGTGAATTCTACTCTAAATCTACTCCTAAGCTACACTAACAATCATCACACAAATCTCTAATTACTCCTACTCCTAGAAAGCAATAAATATAATCTATGAAAGTAGTAAAAATCTACTCTAAGGGAGGAAGATGTCTACGATCACCCCCTGGTGGCTGATGACGACGAATAGGGGGAGGAGACCAGCAGCTGACGAAGATGTCTCAGGTCCACCACCCGGTCGGCTGGTGGCGATTGAAAGGAGGAAGGAGTGCCTGTGTTGTCACTGCAGACAGACAAACTTGGGGTGAGAGGAAGCTGTAGGTGTGGACGAAGGGACCGCTCAGGGTGGAGGGAGCGATGGCGCACACACGATAAGGGGAGGTGTTTAAGTAAAGTGATGAGGGAATCCTCTCACCGCAGAGGTGAGGATAGGCGATTAGGTCTTGGGCGGAGGAGATTTGAGGAGAGGAGTGCACACAATCCTAGGCCAAAAGTGGACCGTAGGATCAGATCTGGGAGAGGTGGTGCTCACATGCGCTAAGTCACGAGAAGGTTCCAATGAAGGGAAGCCACAGATTAAGAGGATCAGCGAATGCACGGCCACGATGGCTCGTGTTCTTCGCGTGAACAGTGGCCGCGAGGGCTGCAGGTGCGTGAGGTTTCTATTGGTGATTTTGCAAGAACACCCCTCAACGAAGGGGTAGAAAAAATCTAAGCAAGCCCATAGGTGGTAAGAAAAGCTATCAGAGCAGTCCTTAAATTCTTGTAAAAAGGTCCCTATGCCTACAAATAGGTCCTTGCAAGGTTTTTCAATGAATGAAATGTGATATGTAAAGAACCTAAATGTGAAACTCTAATTTCAAGGCGCTAATGCTGTCCAAATGCACCCAAGTTTTTATTGAAGCTTAATTGAACATATTAGAACTTAATTTTACTTTTGATTTGGAATTTTAAGCTCATTTGTGTGTTTAATTTGCACTTGGATCACCATTTTACATTTATTAATAGATTATCTCAATAATTGACTTAATTATGTGTTTTTAGCACAAAATTAATGTTTTAGGTCTTTTTCTCTATTTCCCACACTTAACCCCTTTTATATGTTAATTTGATTTTGTTTAACCTCGTTTCTTGCTTAACTTAGGCAATTTAGCTATGATGAGTCGCAACTCATCACCGGACCCAAAGGACCTTGTCCGCCAGAGAGCACGACGAAAGTACAACAGGCTTACACCCCCAATGACAATGGCAGCCGTTATTAAAAACCTAACAGCACGCGTACAATTGTCAGGCAGCATATCTGCTCAGAAGATCTTGCTAGAAGCCCGATCCGCACAAAAGATCCGGTTAAGAGCCCAAGCCAAATCTGCTCAGAAGATCTTGTGAAGGCCCTCAAGGCCTCCCCCAAACAACTCGAGAGAAATCGAGAGATTGTGTACTCTGTAATCTTATCAAATTTCTAGAGGATAGTTGGGAGCTCCATCCTCACCCCAGACGTACACTCCTTGCGATGAAACTGGGTAACCCCTTCCTGTACCATTGTGAGATTGCTTAAATCCCACGATCAGATCATCCACCCACAGACGAGGTCTAATCGTCACTTGAGTTGGATACTCCATATCTCGGGGTGCTGATCGTTGGGTCAGAATATCCTTTCCACCAAACAAGGTTAATCCCTATTTTGATGGGTTATCCTCTTTACCAAACTAGGCCTTAGTGTTTGGTATGCAAAATGGAGTCATTTATTCCGTGTTTGATGGACTTAATTTTGGAATTGAGCTGTCAATTCTGAAATAAAATAATTCCACTAGTTAATTGATGAGAACCTCATTATGAGCCCTAACTAGCTCATTTTGACCTAAGAAAGTGAACAAAAGCTCCTACATAACCTAAAGGAAGGCCTAATTCAAGAGATTACTGTTTTGGGGAGAAAACATGAAATAAAGGGTAAAATTATAATTTTACCATTGCAGTGCATCAACGGGATTTCTCTGGGTCTAGACATAGGTCAATTAGACTTAATTAGAGGAAAAGTGGGATGGTTCAGTCAGAAAAATGTTATTACGAGATTTAAGAATTAAATTATATTCTGTAACCTTAAAGAAATCCACTTAATTTCACAAGGTTATGGTCAGGATAAAAATCAACTAAATCCTCTGAAATTCATGAAAAAATATCTCCTAGGGTTTAGAACCTTCAATTTGGCCTTTGGAACCTATTTTGACCTAAATTGGGTCCTAGCTCAATATTTGACCTAATTTGGATTTTATGCAAAATGTCCAGTCAAACGTGGTCAAACCTAAAATCCAACCTCACCATTGGATTCCTTAGGTCCAAATTAGGTTTGCACCAAAATTTTGACCTAAGGAAAGGTCATCTTGACCTATTTTGCAAAATAATCCACCCAATTACATTCTGGCCCCTAACTTTTGAAAACCCTTGCGTAGACCCCCCAACTTCCTCGTCACTTTTTGCATTTCGGTCCCTCTGCCATTTCAACAGAGGAGCCATACCTCCGGCGAGGTTTCAAGGAGGATTTCTCCCCTTTTCCCTAGAGACCTCCTCTCAGATTTGGCAGGGGAGTCCTCTAAGGAATCCCCTACCATCTGAGCGCAATCCCATGACCTAGTTCGCGCCATATCCCTCGTGCGATCATGTGAACGCCAGGGTATGGTGTCCGCTGCGTCCTCCGGCGAGGTTCTTGCACTTGGAAGCTTGCATTCCAAGCACAAGGACCTCTGCTAGCAGCTATAAAAGGACCCCCAGTCCTTGCCGCATCTGGCAAGCTTGTTTTGGTCTGAGAATCCCCCTAGATTTCTTCCTCCCTCGTCTCCGGCCAACTGTCCGCAAGCTCCAGCGACCTCTCCTCCCTCTTCTCATCGCTCTGTCACCATACCAGTGGCAGAGTCATCTCCGCCTTACTCCTCCGCGTCGCGCCGTACCCGCGCATGCCTCTCCGACCCCTTCCTCGTAGCCATCCTCCTCACCTCAAGGCTTTCGTCTCCGGCGACGGTATGAATGAGTCGTCTGCCTCCTGCCCCCCTTCATCCACTTAGCTAGGTTAGAATTATTCCCCTCTCTCCCCTCTTCATTTCCCCTCTCTTAATTTGCACTTTCGACCCCTCAACATCGCAGACCACCATCACCTTCTCCATCTCCGGTCGACCATTGGCGAAGGCACTTCCACCGATACATACCTCCACACGCCTCGCCAGACCCCTCATCACCTCCGCCATCACCCACTGATCATCTTCCGCCCTTCCACTGACCGCCATCACCTCCACAATTGCCCCTCGACCTAACCTACCTTCACGGCCACATAGAGACCTAGGCACGCACACCTAAGCTGCCCTGCGGCCAACCACCCAGCTAGGCACCTTCGCCAAGACACGGCGAAGCTTCCCATGTGCTCTAATGAGGCCACAAGGCCATTTTAAGTGATTTCAAGTTAGGCCCCCGTTCCACCATTAAAGCGAGAACAAGGAGCTCGTAAGCTCTCATCAGGCCGCATCAGCCCAGGTGCTGCGCTCTAGGAGGTGCGGGTTGGTCTCGTGCATATAGCTGTCCAGGAAATTGGCCTTGAAGGAGATCCCAGCAGTGGCAATTGAAGACGAACCTCACCTACGGGCGCGAGCGAAGCAGGTGGGACTTTTAGTCCCACCTCGGAAACTTTAGCGTGAGGTGCGTGACTTAAATTGAATTTGTGATTTCTTCTGCTCGCCTCAAGTGACACGGGGTGACATCCCTCGCCCACGCCCCCGCCTCATCCACGGTCACTCCTACACAGACCTGGCTGACCCGTTTACCCTCACTTCTTGCGCACCACCCACGCCAGTGTGCCTAAACCCAGGCGCGCGTAACCCGACCCGTATACCCGATTGTCTGGCTCTGAGAGAGCGAAGAGAGACATAGAGAGAGAGTGACGCGGGGGAGGGTAGGGGTAGGTTTTGCTGTGCTGTGCAGGGAAAGGAAGAAGAAGGAGGAGGAGAAGGCAGTTGCTGAAGAGGAAGAAGGAAGGACTTGGAGGCAGAAGCTGAAGAAGACAAGGAAGGAAAGAAGAAGCACTGTAGCCAAGGTGCGGCTAAAGAAGAGAAGGGAAGGCTAAGGTAGAGGAAAGGCAAACCAAAGAGAAAGGAAAAGAAGAAGAAGAAGAAGAAGAAAGACAAGGCAGAGGCCAAGGAAGAAGAAGGCAGGAGGAATCAAGAATAGAAGAAGGAGCCGCAGAAGAAGAGAAAGAAAGGAAGAAGAAAGAGAAGACAGAGAGCAGAAGAAGAGAAAGAAGGAGAAGGAGATGAAGGCACTGTAGCAATCGCAAGTTAAGACATCTAATTCACAAGGAAAGAGGAAAGTCAGAGAAAGAAAGAAAGAGAAGGTGCGGCCAGGAAGAGAAAGAAAAGGAAGAAAGAGAAGAAAGAAGAAGCCATCAGAGAGAGAGAAGAAAGAAGAGAGAATATTCAATTTCCTCTTGAATTTCTATTCTCTTTTTAGTTTTCATATACATTGAATTTCATTTATATTATTTTTAAATATCATATTTTGAGATTGTGATTTTAGTTTTTAAAATACCAATTTTGCTCCCTGTGTTCGACCTCAGATACTTAGGTTTTTGAGCAATAAATTCTTATTTGTTTTTGCAGCGATTTCATCTATATTACAATGCACATCTTTTATATTTTAAAACCATGATTTCACCCCGTTAACATTAACTCCATACATCTGGGTCCCTTCGACTTTCCCCCAACCTTTTGAGAGAGAACAACATAAAGATGAAGAGCCTTGGACTCCGGCTAGCCGTACGAGGTCGATCGGAGCCCACCCAACCTCCGAAAGCTCCCTTTTTACCCCTCAGATCTCTCCTCTCCGGTTGGCGGGCATCTTCCTCAACATGCAAGGTTGTTGGTGCCTCGTGGCGGCCGTTCAAGGTCGTAGTGGTCATGGTGGCGGAGATGGCTTGTCATGGCGATAGAGGCGATGACCCATGTCGTTTTGAATGTCGGTCTCTTGTGTGATAGTCGGAGCATCTGTGCGGTAGAGTAGGTCTCGTCAATGATGTTTTCAAAAGTCGTGACTGCTACGGCTCGTCGGTGACATCGGAGGTCTCGGTTGCTGTCCTTCGTCGACATGTGGTCGCTCTATGACGATCGCTCTTTCGTTGGTGTTAAAAATATCTTCGTTGTAGTATTACCATGAAAAGCGATTATCAATTTAAGTGAATTTATTACTCGAAATTTAAAATATTCTGAGGTCGAACTCAGGGAGCAAACTTAATTCTAGAAGCATACAAATTCACAATTCACTATAATATACTACTTTACAAAAATTAAAGAGAGAGAGACAATAAAAATCCTTTTCTTCTAATTTTCTTTTCTTTCTTCTCCTCTTCTCTCTTCCTTCTCTTCTTTCTCTGCCTTTCCTTTCTCGGACGTCTGATTCTTTGAATTAGATGCCTTATCTACCCCTTTGCTACAGTGCCTTGCAGGTTCTTCTTCTCTTGGTTTCTTCTTCTTCTCTTCTCTGCTCGGCTTCCTTCTTTCTTCAGTTGGCTTCTCTCCTCTTCAGCTTCTACTTTGTCTTTCCTTGTCTTTTCCCTCTGCGAGTCTTCTTCTTTCCTCTGTCTTTAGTTTATCTTCTTCATCTTCCTTTCTCTGCAACTTCTTCCTTCCTGTCTTCTTCCTCTTTCTTCAGCTGCTCTGTGTGACTAAGTGTCTTCAACCGCTCCTCTACCTTGAGTTCTTCCTTCTTCTTTCTTCAGCAGCTGCAGCTCTTCTTCTTCTCTTCTGCTCTGCTCCTCCTCCTTTCTTCCTCTCCTGCTTCCCTACACATTACAAGGTTAGGCAAAACCTAACCCCTACCCTCCCCACGTCTCTCTCTATTTCTCTCTCGAAGGTTCGCTCCCAGAGCATTCGCGGGTATACGGGTCGACTAACGCGCCCGGAACCAGGCCCACCGATGTGCGGTGGTGGGCGAGGAGTGCTTGGTCGGGTAATCGAGTTCGGACCCAGGCTCGCGGGGCGTGAGCTCGGGCGAGGGCGTGGCGCGCTGCGTGTGTAAGCGACGGACCTGACCCCTGTGTATCGAAGGCGATAAGTGTAGGGCAGTTTTTCAATTTATTCGGCTAGACGCTTCAAGGATTTCCGAGGTGGGACTAAATGTCTGTTGGGCTCGTCCTTCGGGTTTTAATGATGTATTCGTTGCAATATTATGAAAGACGATTATTACTTTAATTTATTTATTACTCGAGATTTTAAAATATCCCGAGGTCGAACTCAGGGAGCACACGTCATTCTAGAAACATATGAATTCACAATTGACTATATACTGTTTTACAAAAAATTTAAGAGAGAGAGAGAATGAGCAAAAACTCCTTTTCTTTTTCTTCTTCTTCTCTTTTCCTTCCCTTCTTTCTCTTGGCTTCTTCTTCTTCTCTTTCTCTTACTATGCCTTCTCTTCTTCAGTCGGCTTCTGTGCCTTCTTTTTTTTTCTTCTCCTCTGCTGCGGCTTCTCCTTCTTTCTTCTCTTTTTCTCTAGCCCTTCCCTCTCCTTCAACTCTGTTTCTACAGTGCTTTGGCTTCTTCTTCTTCTCCTTTCTTGGCTCGGCTTGGCTTCAGCTTTTCTTCTTCTGCTTGTCTTTCCCTTTCTCATTTTCCTCTATGAAGCTTCCTTCCTTCTTTTTCTTCTTTCTGTTGCATCTTCTTCTCCTTCTTGTTTCTTTAGCAGCTCCTTCCTTCTTCTCTTCTGCTCCGCTCCTCCTCCTTTCTTCCTCTTTTTCTCTGCTGCTGGAGTTTTTCGGCTAAGTCCTCTCCACTCCTTTTCTTCTCCGTCTTATTTCCCACCTGTTCCCTGCAAACACGAGCGTAAAACCTACCCCTACCCTCCCCACGCGTCTCTCTCTCTCTCTGAATCTCTCTTCGGTACGCTCTCCCAGAGTCGAGTTATCAGGTCGGTCGCGCACCCGGGTCCAGGCACACCGGCCTGGGTGTAGTGCGCAAGGAGTGCACGGATCAAGGTAATCGGGTCGCGGGTCAGGTCCGCATGGGTAGTGCCGCGGACGAGCCCCGGTGAGGGCGAGGGACCTCACCCCAGTGCTTCGAGGTGATAAGCCAGGAGCATTTTTTCTATTTATGTGTGGGTGCGCGCCCACACACTTCCGAGGTGGGACTAAAGTCCCACCTTCGTTTCGTGCGTCAGGAGGCACGACCGATTTGGGGCAGTAGCCGAGGCTTACGACCCCAATTGAGGTCTTGAGTGCGTGCGGAAAGTCTTTCGCGTGACTTGGGCTACAGACCTGGAGCTGAAGAGGCTTGGAGCTACTTGCAAGCTTTCTCCAAGCTTCTCATCAATGGCGACGAGGGTACGAGACCTGAAACCACCAGTACGGCCTTGCGGCCCTGTCAGAACACTCGGTGAGCTTCGCCAGAGCACGGCGAAGACAGTGCGGGGGTCGACGTGGCGTGGGGAGGCCGGAGTGTGCGTGCCTAGGGCACACTGTGTGCGTGAGAGTGGGTGTGTTCGGGGGGTGTTCTGGAGGTGTGGCGTGGTGAGTGGAGTGCGGATTTAGTGTCAGTGAGGTGTCGCGGTACTTAAGGGGTGATTGGTGAGGCAGATGGAGGAGTGGAGCGGCAGGGATGCCTCGCCGGAGGGCGGCCGGAGATGGAGAAGGTGGCGATGGACAGTGGTGGTCGGTGGGTGGAAATAGAAAATTAAAAAAGGGGGAAATAAAAGAGAGAGTAAGGGGAAGAGTTTCACCTACTTAACTGACGAAAGGGGGGGGGTGAAGGCGCTCGGCGCGTGCTTGCCGACGTCGCAGAGGAGGGTAACGGCGACGAGGAGGGGATCTGGAAGGTGCCAGCTGGTGCGACTTGGTGCGGGGGGACAAGGCAGAGTGAACTCTGCTGCAGGTGTGGCAGCAGAGCGACGAGGGGGAGGGGGAAGGGTCGCCGGAAGCGTCGGGCCGTTTGGCCAGAGTGAGAAGGGATGAATTTGGGGGAATTCTCTGGCCAAAACGAGCTTGAGACGACCAGAGAGCCCTGCCGTCCTTTTATAGCAGCTTGCGAGAGGAGAATCTCAAGGAGAGATTGTGGAGAGCTTGCCGAAGTTGGCCGAAGATGGAGACCCATTCCTCTCGAGCATTCGCATGAGAGGAGTGGACAATGGAAGGACATGGGAGAGGGTTCCAACGAAAGAGGACAACATAGGGATCCCCCCTTTCATTTCTGAGAGCAACCCCCATACCCTGTGCGGCGCCATCCTCCGCGCAAGGTCGCCGGAGGTATGGGCAACTGCGTGGGGTGGCAGAGGAGGCCGCTCTGTAAAGAACGAAAAGGAAGTTGGGGGGCAAAATGCAAGGGTTCAAAAAAGATAAGGGTCGAAAAGTAATTCAAGAGGACCAATTTGCAAAGTAGGTCAAGATGGACTTCCCTTAGGTTCAAATTTTGGTATAAACCTAATTTGGACCTAAGGAATCTAATGGTGAAGTTTGATTTTTGGTTTGACCACGTTTGAAATGTCAATTTGCACAAAAACCCAAATTAGGTCAAAAATTGGATATGGTTCTCAATTTAGGTCGAGACAGGTTCCACTGGCCAAATTGAAGGTTCTAAACCCTAGGGGATGTTTTTCCATAAATTTTAGAGGGTTTATTTGACTTTTATCTTGACAGGAACTTCGTGAATTAAAGCAGGTTTGTTTTTAGGGTTACAGAGTGTCAGTTAATTCCTAGAAATTACTATAACCCTTTTTTAGATCAGGTCATCCCACTTTCTTTCTTATTAAACCCATTTGACCTGTGTTTAGACCCTTAGACACCCCGTTTGCGTATTGCATTGATAAAATTGCAGTTTTACCCCTTGTGAATTATTTTATTCTTAAATTTAGAATTCTCTGATTTAGGCTTTCCCTTAAGTTTTGTAGGAGCTTTTGTACACTTATTTAGATCAAAATGTGTTAGTTAGGGTTCATGATGAGGCTCTCATCATTGTCCCACCTGCTTCTGTGCTCACGTTAGCAGGAGACCTACCCAATTGCCACAACCTAGGTCGCCTGCTGAGCTAAATACTTGGCTGTGTGAGTTTACGACGCCAATCCGCTCCTCCTGGGACTCTAACGCCTGGAGCGCATGGCCTGGAGCTTGCGAGCAAGCTTCTTCACGCCCGCGTCAATGGCGGAAGAGGGCCGAAACCTGAAATGCAAAAACACGACCTTACGGCCCTGTCAGATCAGAGGAAAACCTTCGCCGTATCACGACGAAGGTGAAGCAGATGTTGGCTGGCCGCGGGGCGGCCTAGGCATGCGTGCCTAGGTCATTCTGTGGCCAGAGTTATGGGTTAGGTCGGGGGAAGCGTGGAGTGCGTGTGGCGTTCTGTGGATGGGTGGAAGGTGTTCAATGGAGTGTGCCGGAGGTTGTGAGGTGAGTGGAGAGACGTGTGGGGGTGTGGAGTGATGGAGGTGTCTCGCTGGAGGGTGGCCGGAGATGGGGAAGATGCGGGCGGACAGTGGCGATCGAGGGGTGTTGTGTGAAATAGAATGAGGGAAATGAAAGAGTGGAAGACGGGGAGATTATCTGGATTAGTTGGAGTGAAGGGGGACAGCGGAGACAGGCGGCTCGTTTGTGCCGTCATCAGAGAAGACAGCCCTGAGGGAGATAACAGCGACGAGGAGGAGGATAGGCAGGAATGCGCTGGTGCGGCGCGACGCGGGAGGACGAGGCGGAGTGAACCCTACTACTGGTATGGCAGCAGAGCAATGAGAGGGAGGAGGAAGAATCGCCGGAGCTTGCGGGCTACTTGGCTGGAGAGAGGGGAGATGAAATCTGGGGGATTCTGCGTTCAAAATAAGTCTGCTCCAAACGGTAGCCCTTGCCGCTCCTTAAATAGACGTTGGCGAGGAGAGAAACACGAGGAGGAGGCATGGGCAAGCCGCCAGAGACATGGCCGGGAAAGAGACCCACGCCTCTCGTGCATTCGCACGAGAGGTATGGGTGTTGGCAAGTCATGGGAGGGGGTCCATGCAGAAGAAGACAATGCAGAGGACCCTCCCCTCGTTTCTAGGGCTGGCCCCCATACCTTGCGCGGCGCCATCCTCCGCGCAAAGTCACCGGAGACATGGGCTGCTGCTGTGGGTGGAAGAGGGACCGGTTTGAAAAGAACAAAGGGAAAGTTGAGGGGTTAAGTGCAAGGGTTCAAAAAGTTAAGGGCCAAAAAGTAATTCTTGAGGACCAATTTGTAAAGTAAGTCAAGGAAAACTTTCCTTAGGTCCAAATTTTGATATAACCCTAATTTGGACCGAAAGAATTCAATGGTCAAGTTTTATTTTAGGTTTGACCACGTTTGACCGGTCAATTTGCACAAAAATCCAAATTAGGTCAAAATTTAGGTATGGTTCTAAATCTAGGTCAAGATAGGTTCCAATGGCCAAGTTGAAGGTTCTAAACCCTAGGGGATGTTTTTTCATGAATTTTAGAGGATTTAATTGATTTTTATCTTTCCTACAACTTCGTGAATTAAAGGAGATTTATTTTAGAGTTACATAATGTCATTTAATTCCTAGAAGCCGTTATAACCCTTTCCAGATCAAATCATCCCACTTTCTCTCTTATTAAGCCCATTTGACCTGTGTTTAGACCCTTAGAAATCTCATTTTTGTGCTGCATTGGTAAAATTACACTTTTACCCCTTGTGAGGTTCTTTATACTCAAATTTATAGTTCTTTGATTTAGGCTTTCCCTTAGGTTTTGTAGGAGCTTTTGTATACTTATTTTGGTCAAAATGTGCTAGTTAGGATTCATGATGAGGTTCTCATCATACCCCCATACCTAGTTTTTGCTAGTCCCTTAGCAAAAATTTAAGGTTTTAACCTTTATTCTAGACCATGTATTTCTTCCATCAAATTTTGATAAGTGCTTTTCCTCTTGTATCCTTGATTAGGTCAGAATGTCAATCATAGGTCTAAAAGGTACTCTAGTACCAACTAAGATCCAGATCTGTCTAGCTTTAGCCTCAGTCTTTAGCAAAGGTTTTTAAGGCCTACAGGAACTAACCTACAATTTATTGGACTCTGTGGTTAAAGCACCCGTGCTTGAGATATTTTTAGCCTTGGTTCAGTTTGTAGTGTGTTTTGTAAGAGAGAGACAGAAGCTCTATTTGTTTGGAGAGTTTTCTCTCCCTTTTCTTTTTAATTCTAGCTTAGGATTGACTTCACAACACGATCTGTATCGAATTCCTTGTCCCCATCATCAATCCTCATGGGTCCCTGGCAGTCAATGCTTCGAGATAGCACCGTCGATGGAAACCCTCAGAACCGTGGCTTTCGAGATTTCGAGATAATCCCGTCCATGGTGTTTCGTGGCTGAATTCAGACCTTGGCAATTAACACTTCGTGATAATGCCATCCATGGAATCTGAACCAGCAGAGTGCTTACGTGCCCCTAGTAGGATATGTAAATATCCTAGGAGACAAGCACGAAGAAGAGATGATATGTTGTTACGCATCTTCGAGGGAAATTTCCCACTTCTCCGTGCCAGGAACTCGTCCAAATCAACTTTGTGTTGATCGGCCGCTCCTAATCTAGGTGACATTTTCAGAATATTTGCAACGCTTCTGCGTGATTTTGATATTTATGCTCGCTGAACCAGGCTATGTGTGAATTTGGAGGTCAGTTAACGAGGTCGAATACTCCCTAAGCATTGGACCTAATACTTAAGCTTTTCATTTTCCTCAACCTTTTGAGGAATATCTAGATCTTAACGTGTACTAAGAGTCTAGCCAAGAATGCCTAAGGTTCGCGTTCTTACTAATCTTGTTGTGCACTTTTATTTTTCTTTTCCTTAATGTTGTCTAGAACTTTGGTTAATTCCTTAATTTCTTCCTAATGACTATCCCTTTTTTCTTTCATTTTGTGCTCCTTTTTATCATTCTGCTCTTTTTCTCTCCTCTTTCGGCACTTTCTTCCTCCTTCAAAGTTTTTTTTTTGTATATGCAGATATTTTTGTTGAAATCTTTTCTTGTTATGTCATTTCATTGCACTTTCATACCCCCCCATGCCTAAGACTTGCAATGTCCTCATTGTACATTAGGTGGGTTTTTATTTAGCTTGGTTCATGCATTAGGACAGGTATTTGGTGAGTGGATGGGTCAAGGGGATTACTGCGGACGATTTCTAATCTCAGGTACGAGTACCTGAGGTGAAGTTGTCTGTCCTAAAGGATGACCCTAAAGTGTAAAGAGATGTCAGAAAAGGTTTCAGGTTTTTCAGAAAGAATGACGGGCTGCCTCCGTTAAGCGCTGAGTTTTACGCCATCGGCTGGGCGTAATAAGCTCAAGGGGAATGGAGGATAAATGATGACTCAGCCAAATCTGTACTGGTTACGTCAATGAACGGTTTGAGTCTCTGACCGTTCACGATGAAAGGTTCGGAATCGTGGCTGAGAGGACTGATTTCGACGGCTCCATTTCTAAAAATCTGTCGGACAAGATATGGTTCGACCCACTTGGATCGCAGTTTCCCAAGGAAGAGTTTGAGTCGAGCATCAAAGAGTAGGACCTTCTGACCAGGGTGGAAGATCTTTCTAGATATGTGCTTGTCATGAAATACTTTAACCCGCTCTTTGTAGATTCGCGAGTTCTCATATGCATCAAGGCGTAATTCATCAATCTCGCTTATCTGAAGCTTTCTGTGGGTTCCAGCCTTAGAAAGATCTAAGTTGCAGCTCCGTACTGCCCAATAGCTTTGTGCTCTAGCTCGATGGGAAGGTGACATGCCTTACCGTACACCAGTCTAAAAGGAGACATGCCTAATTGGGTCTTGTAGGCGGTCCTATAAGCCCACAAAGCTTCCGGAAGTCGGGATGACCAGTCCTTCCTGTCAGGTCGAACAGTAACCTGTAGGATTTTCTTGACCTCCCGATTTGATAGCTCAGCTAGACCATTAGTCTGGGGGTGGTAAGCAGTAGAGATTCAGTGAGACACCCCGTATTTGGTCATTAGTGACCTGAACTGAGCATTGGTAAAATGGGTCCCTCTATCAGAGATGATTGCACGAGGAATCCCGAACCGTGAGAAGATATTCTGATGAATGAATTTGATGACGATCTTGTGATCATAGGTTCGGGTCAGAATGGCTTCGATCCATTTGGACACGTAGTCCACAGTGAGTAAAATGTACTCGAACCCGTCCAAAATAGGAAAGGGGCCCATAAAATCAATCCCCCAAATATTGAAAATCTCGCATACGAGAATCGACTGTAAAGGCATCATGTCGCAGTGGCTCATGTTGCCCAAAGTTTGGCAACGACTGCATGCCTTACAGTGATTGTATGCGTCCTTGAAGATAGTGGGCCAGTAAAAGCCACACTAGAGGATTTTTTATGCGATTTTGTGCCTAGAAAAATGGCCACCGCATGCCTGGTCATGGCAGAAAGAGAGAATGTCATTGATTTCGCCCTCCGGGACACATCGCCGGATGACTTGGTCAGCACCTATGCGGAAAAGGTATGGGTCTTCCCAGATGTAGTACTTGGCATCGGAGCGCAACTTGTCTTTCTTGTCCTTCGGCCAATCAGACGGGATCTAATGAGATGCCAAGTAGTTTACTATATCAGCAAACCATGGAAGCCTAGTACCAATAGTCAAGATGTGCTCATCAGGAAAATGCTTCGTGATGGGTCCAGAAGGGGTGATGATCTCAGAAGGAAGGCGAGACAAGTGGTCAGCTACCACGTTCTGTCTTCCCGCCTTGTCGCAAATCTCGAGGTCGAATTCTTGCAACAGCAAGATCCATTGGATTAATCGAGGCTTCGCGTTCTTCTTAGCAAGGAGATGCCTCACAGTTGTGTGATCCGAGTAGATTATGACGTGGGAACCCAGGAGATAAGATCAAAATTTTTCGAGGGAAAATACTACAGCTAGTAGCTCTTTCTCCGTAACCGTGTAGTTACGCTAAGCCTCGTCAAGTGTCTTGCTAGCGTAGTAGATGACCACGGGTTTCCCGTCAATCTTCTACCCCAGAACCGCTCCTACAGCGAAGTCAGATGCATCGCACATGATCTCAAAGGGTTGAGACCAATCAGGGAATTGTAGGATCGGGGTTTGGGTGACTCGGTCACGAAAGTTCTCAAAAGCTTGGTGCATTCCTTGGAAATCTCAAAGGGTACATCCTTGGAGAGAAGAGTAGTCAGGGGGTGCGCGATTTTCGAGAAATTAGGGATGAAACGACAGTAAAAATTGACGTGCCCCAGAAAAGATCGGATGTCCTTGATCGAGCTAGGCATAGGAAGTCTAGAAATCAGATTAACCTTGGCTCGATCCACCTGAATGCCTCTCTCAGAAATTAAATGTCCCAAGACGATCCCCTCAGGCACCATAAAGTGGCTCTTTTCCCAGGAAAGAACCAGATTTACGTCAATGCAACGCCTGAGTATGTGAACCAAGTGCTGGAGGCAATCGTCAAATGATGCCCCCAAAACTGAGAAGTCATCCATGAAGACTTCCAGATAATCACCTACCATATCAGAGAATATAGCAAGCATGCACCGCTGAAAAGTCGCGGGTGCATTGCAGAGACCGAAAGGCATCCTTCGAAACGCGTACGTCCCAAAGAGGCAGGTGAATGTGGTCTTCTCTTGGTCCTCTGGATGAATCGCCACTTGGTTGAACCGGAGTACCCGTCAAGAAAGTAGAAGAATCTATTTCTCGCTAACTTCTCGAGAATCTGAAAAATAAATGGTAGTGGGAAATGATCCTTCTTCGTGGAGGAATTGAGTCTTTGGTAATCTATGCAGACTCTCCACGAATTGGCTATACGGGTAGGTATGACCTCTCCGGTTTCAGTCGTGATGGTGGTGAGCCCTACCTTCTTAGGAACAACCTAGATTGGGCTCACCCAACGACTGTCGAAGATCGGATAGATGATCCCTACATCTAACCACTTAATGATCTCCTTCTTCACGACCTCCTGCAGATTGGCATTCAAACGTCTCTGCATCTCACGTGAAGGTCGTGCGCCCTCTTCAAAATAGATACGGTGTGTGCAATAAGAGGGACTTATTCCAGTCAAGTCATCGAGAGTCCAACCAATGGCTCTGCGATGTTGCTGGAGAACAGTAATCAGACGGGATTCCTGATCAGGTGTGAGTTTGGAGTTTATAATCACAGGAAATGTCTGATTAGAACCCAAAAAGACGTATTTTAAATGATCGAGAAGGGGTTTGAGTTCAAGAATGGGGTTATTAGCAGCAGCGGGTTTTTTGAGTGAGTGTGGGGTACAAGGGTAGGAGTTATAGGTTTGTCAAGATCATGGTCTGACTCCTCTAATTGCGATTCAAGATTTTCTTGTGGTTGATGAGGACTAATCACATTGTCCTCAAGTTGTGGTTCATCAACCACAGCTCTAATATCACAAATTTGTTCAATGACACTGCAATTGATCCCTTGTTGGACCTTAAAGATATCAATTTTGAGAGTCTGATTCCCAAATTTCAGTTCTATTTGGCCCTCTTCACAACTTATATTGGCCCTTGCAGTGGCCAGAAAAGGTCTCCCTAGTATGATTGGTGTATCCCTTAGGTTTTCAGGTGCATCCATATCTAAAACTATGGAATCTACGGGGAAGTAGAAATCCCGCACCCTAATAATAACATCCTCAAGAATTTCCTTAGGTGACTTGATAGATCGATCTACTAACTGCAATGTCACCTCAATTGGTTTTAGCTCAGATTCTTCTAGATGGTTAAGTATAGATGTGAGTATCAAGTTTATGGAGGAACCTAGGTCCAATAATGCTCTATCAAACTGGGTTTCACCGATCTTACATGAAATCAGGGGAGTGCCTAGGTCTTTTGCCTTGAGTGGGAGTCTACTCAGGATTACAGAGCTAGCTTGCTCTGACAGTACAATTGGACTCCCACTCTTGGTTCTCGGCTTACGCTGAGGTGTACACACGTTCTTCAAGAATCGTGCATAAGCCGGTACGTGGCAGATCGCATCCATCAAGGGGATATTTTTTTCGACCTACTCAAAGAGCTTGACCAGGTCCTCCTCAGGAGCCACAGGTTTGGTCATCCTCTTTCCCTTGGTCAAGGCCTCAGCAAATGGAACCTTGGTTGGTTCCTCTAGGATAGGTCCAGGTTTTTGATCTAGGACAGGGATAGGAACATCCTGGATGACTGTCCTAGGGTTTGGGTCACTACCAGGCTTAGAGTGGTCTAGATGAGGTGGATCTTGTGTTGCCTTACCACTACGGGTTGTTACAGAATTTATTCCTACCTGGTTCTGGTTAGGGGTTGGAAGAATGAGCTACTGCTGTTGGTAACCCGCATAGGAGGTTGAAGCTTCCATCCCGTCAGGTGAAGGAATAGAAGGCGCCTGATAGACCATGTGTGCTTGGCTCGGGTTTGGGTTCATAACGTGCCGCTGGGTCGACATGCTATTAGGGTTAGGAAGAGGCTGAGAAGGAAGAGTAACAAGTTGGCGAGAATTTGCCAACTGGGCAAGTTGATTTCGAACCTTTGTGATTTCGTCCTTATGTTGCTTCTGGATAGCCACATTCGTTCTCTGAATGTCAGCCAAAGTCTGGAGGATAAGGGACAATTGATCTTTGTTGGGCCAGGATGGATAGGTGGGGTTGGGCTGAGGCTGGGGCGGCTGATAAGGATGAGGTGCTTGTGGACGGGGCTGAAAGGGTGGTCTTGGATTCTGGGAATTTCCCGCCCACTGGAAATTGGGATGGTTTCACCATCCACGATTGTAGGTGTTCGGAAATGGGTCATTCTGGATAGCGTTGAGGTTCTCGCAAGTCCGAGGACCCTCAGAAAAGTCGAAGAATAGGGGAGTAGGGCTCCCCCGATGTTAAGACCCGTGCCATCATGCACTTTTAAGACGTCTGGGACTTGGGTCAGACGTCTGGACACCTTCCCAGATGTCTGGAAATCAATTTTTGCATGCGTACGACCGCGAGTCTGCGCGCGTCCTGCGCACAGACTGAGCCCCAGCCGACTTCTCTTTCTTCTTCCCTCGCCGACTTGCAGAGCTGCCCCCCCGTGCCTACAAATACTCCCCTCCCCTCTCCCTCGTTCACCACCCCACCTCATCCGACTCCACCTTCCTCCAGCGCGAGAGCGAGAGTGAGAGCGTGCGCGGCCGCTGCAGCCGGGTGTAGCGGCGGAGAGGAGAAGAGCAGCGAGAGGGAAGAGAAGAGAGCGCACGAGCCGTCAGAGAGAGAGAGAGATCGCCGGAGCAGCTCGAGGCCGGCCGGTGTGTGTCGGGGAGGTTCCCCGACGCTGCTGTAGCTAGAGCAGCGGACGAGCGGCTGCGCGGCGAGGTCGCGTGCAGTAGGAAGAAGACGAAGGAGGTTCTGATTCTAGGATTTTTCCCAGAATCAGACGTCTAGACCTACATCCAGACGACATGGACGACATCTGGAGGGAGCTTCAGACGACTAAGAGGTACGTTTTTCCTCCTATGCTTTCTTTTTGCGGATACGGCCATGCAGGCCGTTCCGCCGAAGCTCTGTTGCATGCCGTGTTGAGAGATTTTGCGTACACTTGCAGGTTTTGCTTCGGGAAGGTGTGGGACATGCCCTCCCACGCGGTCCAGACGTCTGGATGAGTCACCAGGCGATGGAGAGCATCTCCAGACATCCGGAGAGATAGTCGAACGTTTGGAAGTAGGTCCAGACGGTTCAACACCATCCCTGGATGTCTAAGGAGCAGCACAGAGTGAGGTATGATCTGGACCCCTCTTTAAGACGTCTGGAAGATGCTCCGGACGTCTGATTTGAGTCAGAGTTGTCGTTTTTTACCCGTTAAGGGTCCGTTTTAGGTCCGATTTCCGCGTTTTAGATTCCGTTCTTCTCAGTACAAGTTTCTCTACTCGTTTGAAATACTTTTATCCTGTTCTGAGTGATTTCTTATGGTTGATCCTTGTGTTAAGACCCCGTTCTGTTGCGGATTTAGGGGTTGCGGAGGCGCGTGGACCTGCCGATCACGCCCCCATTACTCCCGGTTTTACGGGTAGAGTGGCTTTTCTTAGTTAATTACAAACATAAATGCATATCTGGATTAAATGATAGGGTATGGAATGAATCCTTGGACCAGAAACACTAGATTAAATGATAGATCATAGGGTATGGCATGAATCCTAGGACTAGAAACTCTGGAACGATTGTATTAAATGCCTGAATTACAGTCATGGATGTGTAGATAGAATAATAATAATTGCCTGTAATTGGATAGCAACTGCCTATGAAATGTAGAGTACTATTACATGTAATTTCTGTTATTTGCAAATAAATACTAGTTGCTTGTATATAAATTGGAAAAGAAAGATTCGATGTTGGAAACACGTGCTATCTGCGAATAAACATAAAATGATGAAACATAGTATGGCTTGGCTTGAGAAACATGAGCATGAACCCTACGGGGAATTAGGAGTAGAGCTCCTGGAAATAAATAGAATGGAACTGGAAATGTGAATGGGGAAGTGAGCTGGCCCTTGCGTACGGAGTACCAAGGAGAGCGATTGTCCCCCTGTTTAGTGCAGAGTAGAGCTAGCCGCCTTAGGGTTAGGACCCGGGGTTAGGACTAGCCACTTTGTACCGACTCTGTGGCCCTCGCGTACACAGTACCAGGGAGAGCTACTATTGTAGGGAGAGAGCTAGAAACCTCACGGGGCCCGGGGTTCAGCTATTCGTCCTACACCGACTTGTTAGGCCCACTGGGCAAACCAGGGTAGTCAGGCGAGGGTGCGCGGACTGTGGAGGGGCAAGACCCCTGTTTGGTTACTGTGGAGAAGCTAGACCCCTGTTACTGAGAGGGCTCTGCCCTATACTGGTTCCATGTTGTGCTTTGGGTGCACCCGTTAACGGAAACGATTGACTGCATGCCAGTGCGGGGTAGCTACCCGTGCGTTTATCGCGCGTGCCGTAGTCACCGTTACGTCTGTCAGCGACCTTGGGGTGGTTGATTGAGTGTAGGACCACCATGAGGGACTCTCCCGGCCAGGAGAGCACCACGTGCTACTTCTACTCTTCGGAAAAGACTGCAATCAAGATCGTTCCCACGAGGAACATTCGAGATCAAGAAAAGGATCTGATAAATAAATCAAGTGATGAAAGAAAGAATAATTAGTTAAATAAAGAAATAACTGAAACAACAACTACCTGTACACCTTTACTGTTTTAGTTAGCTGGTTGCCACTCTACTCAGTGTTTCGCTGACGTGTTATACTTACCACCTTTTCAGGTCCAGGTGTTGAGCAGCCAGAGCCTATGGCTGCAGAGGGTGCTGGGCCCAATAGAGCCCAGTAGTTGTACTTTTGTTGTACCCCGTTTTCTGTAGTAGTGAGTATTTTGTTACATTCTTGTACTCTTTTACTGAAATTTTATATTCCTGTACCCTGTTTAAATTCTCTACTGTTGTGGTGGTGTATACTGTAGTAGTTTATTTCTTTACTGCTGCACTTTTGTTACTTTTAGTTGCTTGCTTGGTGAATGTGGTTTATTTTACTATTTTTGGTTACTTTCTCGTTGGACGACTGGGTCTTGGGATCAGTCGAGTCGGTCCGATTCTCGTGTCCTGTAGGGATTCAGGAATCAGGTCGTAACAAGATGGTATCAAAGCAAGGTCGTCCCAAGAAGTGAACCAATTAGCTGGAAAAATAACCAATTCACGTGCTTGTAACTAGAGTAATCACCACAACGTGCCTTTCGACATTTGTTCTCGGGTTCCTTTGTTGAATGTCTGTTAGTATTGACATCTTTTCTGTTCCGTGTTCGCATCTCCTTGTAGGAGATGCCTAGACGTGGAGGTAGTGAGGCAGGCCGCGGACACGACCGTGGACGAGGTCGGAGGGGTGGGCCCGTTGACCCCAACGCCTCAGTGGACCAGCCACTGCTCCCGGGCATTCAGGCCCAGGACCTTGCCTAGCTGATACGGGGGATCGTGCGAGAGGAGCTTCACCCGCCGCCATGAGTGCCTCTCCCTGGGGCTGCGGAGGGGGAGTCCTCTATGGGACCACGAGATGGACACAGTGCTGGACGTGGAGGAAAGGGTGGGCCTCCACTGCCCCCACCTTCCTCCGGTACTTCCGAGCACGAGGCCTCCCTGCCTGGAGGCGTACCAGCTTCTCCACTTCAGTGCCATTATGAGCTTTTTAGACAGTTCCGAAAGCTGAAGCCCCCCTCCTTCATGGGGGATGAGGACCCGACAGAGGCGGAGGACTGGCTCGAGCAGATTGAGAAGGTGTTTGACACCCTTCGCCCCCTGTGGAGTGCCGCGTGGCCTTTGCCACGTACCAGCTAGAGAGTGCGGCACACAGGTGGTGGAGGGCGGTCAGGGGTCAGGAGAGGGACAAGCCGACTTGGGACCAGTTTGTCACCCTCTTCTGCGAGCAGTACTTCCCCCATATGTGGTAGGACCAGAGGAGGCGGGAGTTCCACACTCTCCGCCAGGGGACGATGACCATAAGCGCGTACCGCACGCGTTTCCTAGAGCTGTCTCATTTCGCAGCGACAGCTGTGGCCACCAAGGAGGAGCGCCTTTGGAGGTTCACCGAGGGGCTCTGACTTGCTATTCAGGGGTATGTCAAACCCCTGAAGCTGCTTACGTTCTCGAGGGTGATGGAGGCAGCTATGACGTATGAAGTGACCAACCCGTCCGCACGCGACATTGATAGCGAGCGGAAGAGGCCCTACCAGCCAGACTTCTCACAAGGCCGACGAGAGAGGAGGCAAGTGGCGCCCGCAGGAGAGCCGTCACGCTTTGCGAGGCTGTCAGTGGCCTTTAGGGCCCCTCGACAGGGGCCAGCTGCTAGTGTCGGACCCCTACCCAGCCGTCAAGAGGGACCCACTGAGGGCAGGAGTCAAGTCCCCCTTTGCTACCAGTGTGGCCAGCCGAGCCACATCAGGAGGGACTGCCCGTCTAGGGTTGGAGGTCAGCAGATGCTCCCCACACCGAGCACTGGAGGGTGAATAGGAGGCCGCGATTTCCAGGTGCGAGGAGGAGAACTGCAGTCGCGGGGAGGGTACCGACCAGCGGCTACCCGTCCGACGCAGAGTGTGGCTGCTTCGTCCGCACCTAGGGCTGAGGGCCGTATCAACGCCCTGACACACAGGGATGCCAGAGCTTCAAGATTAGGGAGGCAGACGTCTCCAAGACAGCTTTCCGCACCCGGTACGGACACTACGAGTTTTTGATCATGCCGTTTGGGCTAACCAATGCCCCCGCTGCCTTCATGGATTTGATGAACTGGGTGTTCAGACCGTACTTGGACCAGTTCGTGGTGGTATTTATTGATGATGTACTCATCTGCTCTCGAGATCAGGCGCAGCACGGACAACACTTGCGGATGGTTTTGGACACACTGAAACGACGTAAGCTGTACGCCAAATATAGCAAGTGCGAGTTCTGGTTGAACAAGGTGACCTTTTTGGGCCGTGTGATCTCCGGGGATGGCTTGGCTGTGGACCCAGCCAAGGTTGAAGCAATGCTCAGGTGGGAGAGACTGCGTACAGTTACAGAGATCCGCAGTTTCTTGGGACTGGCAAGCTACTACAGGCAGTTTATCAAGGGCTTCTCACAGATTGCACGTCCTATGACACAACTGACCCGGAAGGACGTGCCCTTTTCTTGTGCAGATGCTTATGAGGCGTGTTTTCAGGAGATGAAGGAGAGGCTGACTTCGGCTCCCGTGCTCACCATTCCAGACAGTAGTAGCGGGTTTGTTGTGTACACGGATGCCTCCTTGCAGGGAATAGGGGGTGTGCTCATGCAGAGGGGTCACGTTGTCGCTTACGCTTCGCGGCAACTGAAGCCCCATGAGCATAGCTACCCTACCCACGACCTGGAGCTGGCAGCTGTCGTCTTCGCGCTGAAGACTTGGAGGCACTACTTGTACGGTGAGACCTTTGAGATTTTCACATATCATAAAAGCCTCAGATACTTATTTGATCAGAAGGAGCTCAACATGAGACAGAGACGTTGGTTAGAGCTCCTAAAGGATTATGACTACAGCATTTCCTACCACCTGGGGAAGGACAATGTGGTGGCTGACGCCTTGAGCTGGAAGGCGCCCGCCCACTTGGCCAGTTTGCAGGCGCAGAGTTGGAGCCTCATGGAGGAGATGGGTAGTTGGTGGCCCCTAGAGTTACTGGGGCACTGTGAGGCAGTGACTATGACACGGCAGATGAGGCCAGAGCTGATAGACCGCATCATCACTGAACAGATGGCCGACCCGTACATACAGTCGTTGCATGACAGAGTACTGTCAAGAGACCCTGGGGACTTCTCCTTTACAGACGAGGTGCTGCACATGAGGGGATGTTTGTGCTTTCCTAGGGATGAGGAGCTGTTGAGAGAGCTCCTGACTGAGGCACACGGTTCCAGGTTCACCATACATCCCGGAAATACAAAGATGTACCATGATTTGAGACGCGACTTTTGGTGGAGGGGAATGAAGTGGGATGTAGGTGAATTCGTACAACAGTGTTTAGTGTGCCAACAGGTGAAGGCCAAGCATCAAAGGCCTGCAGGGCCGTTGCAGCCACTTCCAGTGCCAAAGTGAAAGTGGGAGAGCATCACCATGGACTTGGTGGTGGGATTGCCCGTTACCCAGAGAGGACATGACGCAATCTGGGTGATTGTAGACAGATTGACGAAGATGGCACATTTCTTGTCGATCCGAGTCACCTTGGGACCAGCACAGTTGGTAGAGAGGTATATTCACGACATGGTACGTCTACACGAAGTTCCGTGGGAGATCGTATCCGATCGAGATACCCATTTTACGTCTCAATTTTGGGCTGAGTTTCAGCAGGCCTTGGGGACACGGTTGAGATTCAGTACAGCATACCAACCCCAGACGGACGGACAGTCTGAGCGAACGATACAGACACTTGAGAACCTTTTGCGTGCTTGTGTACTGGACTAGAGGGACTCTTGGGAGGAGCACTTGCCCCTGGCGGAGTTTGCATATAACAATAGTTATCACTCGAGCATCGGCATGGCACCCTACGAGGCTCTGTACGGACGCAGGTGTACAGCACCCTTGAGTTGGGTTGAGGTAGGGACCAAGTGGGAGGTTGGCCCCAGGTTGATCTGGCACAGTCAGGAGGTGATCGAGCAGATTCACAGGCGACTCCACACTGTTAGGAGAAGACAGAAGAGCTATGCAGATCGGAAATGTAGAGAGGTGCAGTTTGAGGCTGGGGACCACGTCTTCCTTCGCGTTTCGCCCATGAAGGGCTTGCAGCGGTTTGGGGTGAGAGGGAAGCTCGCGCCGAGGTTTGTGGGACCCTTTGAGGTCCTGGAGCGGGTTAGACCCGTTGCTTACAGGCTTGCCCTTCCTCCCCAGCTTTCTGGTGTGCACGACGTGTTCCATGTGTCCAACCTCAGGAAGTACGTCGCTGATCCCAGTCACGTTCTGAGCCATGAGAGCCTCAAGGTGGGTGACGATTTGACCTACCCAGAGCTGCCAGTGCAGATACTCGATAGAGCCGTCCGGAGTTTGAGACGAAAGTAGGTACCCCTGGTGAAGGTCTTGTGGAGGAGTCAGCGGTACGAGGAGGCTACCTGGGAGCCTAAGGCGGCGATGCGAGAGCGGTACTCGTTGCTCTTTGAGGGTACGTCTTTTTGGACCGATTTCGATCCTCTTTGAGTTTGTTATGCGTATGTTGTTATTTGTTCCTTACCCTAGTTAGCGCAAGTTTCAGGGACGAAACTTCCCTTGAGTTTGTTATGTTGTTAAGACCCGTGCCATCAAGCGCTTTTAAGACGTCTGGGACTTGGGCCAGACATCTAGTCAGACGTTTGGACACCTTCCCAGACGTCTGGAAATCAATTTTTGCGTGCATACGACCGTGAGTCTGCGTGCGTGCCTCGCGTAGACTGAGCCCCAACCGACTTCTTTTCTTTCTTCTTCCCTCGTCAACTTACAGAGTTGCCCCCCTGTGCCTACAAATACTCCCCTCCCATCTCCCTCGTTCACCACCCCACCCCATCCATCTCCTCCTTCCTCCAGCGCGGGAGTGAGAGTGAGAGCAAGCGCGGCCGATGCAGTCGAGTGCAGCAACGGAGAGGAGAAGAGCAGCGAGATGGAAGAGAAGAGAGCGTGCGAACCGTGAGAGAGAGAGAGCTCGCTAGAGCCGCTCAAGGCCAGTCAGCTTGCGCGAGGCGGAGTGTGTGTCAGGGAGGTTCCCCGACGCTGCTGCAACTAGAGCAGCAGACGAGCGGCTGCGCGGCGAGGTCGCGCGCAGCAGGAAGAAGTCAAAGGAGGTTCTGATTCTGGGATTTTTCCTAGAATCAGACGTCTGGACCTACATCCAGACGACGTGGACAACGTCTGGAGGGAGATCCAGACGACTAAGAGGTACGTTTGGCCTCCTATGCATTCTTTTTGCAGATACGGCCATGCAGGCCATTCCGTCGAAGCTCTGCTGCATGCCGTGTTGAGAGATTTTGCGTACGCGTGCAGGTTTCGCTTCGGGAAGGCATGGGACACGCCCTCCCACGAGATCCTAGGGTATGGCATGAATCCTAGGACCAGAAATGCTAGATTGAATGATAGATCATAGGGCATGGCATGAATCTTAGGACTACAAACTCTGAAACGATTGTATTAAATGTCTGAATTATAGTATTGGATATGTAGATAGAATAATAATAATTGCCTGTAATTGGATAACAACTGCCTGTGAAATGTAGAGTAATGTTACATGTAATTTCTGTTATTTGCAAATAAATACTAGTTGCCTGTATATAAATTGGAAAAGAAAGATTCGATGTTGGAAACACGTGCTATCTGCGAATAAACATAAAACGATGAAACATAGTATGGTTTGGCTTGAGAAACATGAGCATGAACCCTACGGGGAATTAGGAGTAGATCTCCTGGAAATAAATAGAATGGAACTGGAAATGTGAATGGGGAAGTGAGCTGGCCCTTGCGTACGGAGTACCAAGGAGAGCGACTGTCCCCCTGTTTAGTGCAGAGTGGAGCTAGTCGCCCTAGGGTTGGGACCCGGGGTTAGGACTGGCCACTTTGTACCGACTCTGTGGCCCTCGCGTACACAGTACTAGGGAGAGATACTAGTGTAGCGAGAGAGCTAGCCACCCCACGGGGCCCGGGGTTCAGCTAGTCGTCCTACACTGACTTGTTAGGCCCACTAGGCAAACCAGGGTAGTCAGGCGAGGGTGCACGGACTGTGGAGGGGCTAGACCCCTGTTACTGAGAGAGCTCTGCCCTATATTGGTTCCGTGCAGTGCTTTGGGTGCACCCGTTAACGGAAACGACTGACCGCGTGCCAGTGTGGGGTAGCTACCCGTGCGTTTATCACGCATGCCGTAGTCACCGTTACGTCTGTCAGCGACCTTGGGGAGGTTGACTGAGTGTAGGACCACCACGGGGGACTCTCCCGGCCAGGAGAGCACCACGTGCTACTTCTACTCTTTGGAAAAGACTGCAATCAAGATCGTTCCCACGAGGAACATTCGAGATCAAGAAAAAGATCTGATAAATAAACCATGTGATGAAAGAAAGAATAATTAGTTAAATAAAGAAAGAACTAAAACAACAGCTACCCGTACACCTTTACTATTTTAGTTAGCCGGTTGCCACTCTACTCAGTGTTTCGCTGACGTGTCGTACTTACCACCTTTTTTAGGTCTAGGTGTTGAGTAGCCAGAGCCTACGGCTGCAGAGGGTGCTAGGCCCAGTAGAGCCCAGTAGTTGTACTTTTGTTGTACCCCATTTTCTGTAATAGTGAGTATTTTGTTACATTCTTGTACTCTTTTATTGAAATTTTATATTCCTGTACCCTGTTTAAATTCTCTACTGTTGTGGTGGTGTGTACTGTAGTAGTTTATTTCTTTACTGCTGCACTTTTGTTACTTTTAGTTGCTTGCATGGTGAATGTGGTTTATTTTACTAGTTTTGGCTACTTTCTCATTGGACGACTGGGTCATGGGATCAGTCGAGTCGGTCCGATTCTTGTGTCCTGTAGGGATTCTGGAATCGGGTCGCAACACCTGGCAAGAATAAAAAGGATCGGAGGTCCCTCCAGTCCTGGAGTCAAATGGGGGTGGATACGAGTCCATCCCTGGAGAAGGTCGGTGGAAAATGTGCTGCACAGTTTCCCATGTGGGAGGGGGCTGTGCGGAGGAGTTCTACGCAGAGGTGGCTCGCTGCAAATGCTGAGTCAACTCATCCACCTTCTTCTCAATAATAAAGACCTTGTCCAATCGACTGGCCATTAATTCCAGGTCGACTGATGCGGACAGGCCTTGCGTCTCGTGTGCTCCCCTAAGGTTCGTCGCTGCGTGGGTATTCATTCGGCCGAATAGTCCCACGGAGTCATTGTTGATAGAGTTCTCGCACATATTCTCGAGAATCTCCCATATGGTGTCTTCATGTTGACCCATGATATTCCCTCCGCAAGTTGCATTGACGAATAGTCTAATATCTTCACGGAGTCCTTGGTAAAAAGATTGGACTTGTTCCCATTTAGGAACTCCATGATGGGGGCACTTTCTCATGAGATCCTGAAAACGATCCCATGCCTCGTGAAGAGGTTCTCCCGTCTATTGTGTGAAGTGAGTAATCTGATGGCGCAAGGCATTAGTCCGACCAACTGGGAAGAACTTCTTCAAGAACTCGGACTGAAGTTCCTCCTAAGTGTTGATCGGGTGGGTCTGTGTTTGATACCAATGGGCCGCCTTGTCCATAAGGGAGAATGAGAACATCTTCATAAGTAGGATATCCCGATTGTGTGCATCTGACCCGAAGGTCTGGGCCAAATGCTTAAGCTGTTTGATATGCTGGAAGGGGTCTTCAGAGTTAAGCCCATAGAAATTAGGTATGGCGTGGATCATGTTGGGCTTCAATTCGGAATCAGGTCCTCCAGTCGGGATTCTAACTCGAGGCTCAATTGCCACCGCAACAGGATTATAATGATCCCGCATCATGGGGCATTGTGGTGGGTTCATAAAGTTTTGGAAGAGATCATTGAGTCGCTGGAGTTGGTGCTCAAGATTATGCTCTTCTTTAACAGGCTGAGCCATTGTTGAAAGAAGGGGAATTGGGTTTAGAATCAGAAGAGAGGTCTATGTGAAGAGGTTGTTGCACAAACAAGGGTACCGAGGCTTGGCCTCGGGGAGAGTGAATTTCTAGAGGAGGTTTCAAGGACCTCCTACCAAACATACACTGATGGATTGGACGAGGTTAGTAGGTGCCGGACCCAATTAAGATACCCAAAATGTTGGGCGACTATAGAGGTTCGGGGCGGATGATACCCGTTAATCAGAAGGTTGTCCACCTGAGAATTACCTGGGCAGCCAAAGAGGGTGAGTCCTGCGAAGACCGCTACACGGTAGAGCACCCCCACGGGTTACAAGGTTTCCCCCACCCGACCTCTCTTGTCACTAAGATTCCAGGTAAACCAGAATGGGGACCTTAACCTCTTAAGTCTACGACTTTTAATTAGGATCAAGGTGCTTAGGGTTTCACTTGAACTTTATCCTTTTGTGTGCAAAAAGTGACCTAATTTCAAGCTTGGTTGATCCAAGGGATTAACTTCACCTATTAGTTCCTGTGAGAGCTTATTAGGTCCTATCTTTTAAGGTTCAAGTGACTTAAGAGCCAGATTGCTTAGGGTTTCTCTTGATAGATCTTTTCGAGCAATGGCTTAGGCACACTTCTTTTGGGGGTTTTCAATTCTTGAGTAGAAGGTGTATCTCTAAAACCCTAGCTTTGGGTCTTAGGTTGGCTCTAATTGGTCCAGTTAGTTGCCTCAGGATTAGGTAACTAGGGCTCAAGCAGGAAGGTTTTAGCCCTAATTACCTTTAGTGGATGTACAGATAGAATGTGTTGAAATTGAAAAACAGGCAACTCTTATGATTTACTCTGTATGAAAGACAGGTAACTCCTAGATTGCTTTTCCTTTTCTTCCTCTTTAGAATTTTAGGGGCATAAAAGAGAGAGGATAGAAAATTACCTGTCCCTTGATGTGATTGTTGTGCGGCTACTTTGTTCCTTCTTGTCTTCCTGTGCCTGCACAACAAAAGAAGAGAGATTAAGTCAGTAGTAAATCAGAAATTGTGATTTAATAGCTTCTAGAATGCCCGTTGCTCCCCGGCAACGGCACCAAAAACTAACGATCGCTCTTTCGTTGGTGTTAAAAATATCTTCGTTGTAGTATTACCATGAAAAGCAATTATCAATTTAAGTGAATTTATTACTCGAAATTTAAAATATTCCAAGGTCGAACTCAGGGAGCAAACTTAATTCTAGAAGCATACAAATTCACAATTCACTGTAATATACTACTTTACAAAAATTAAAGAGAGACACTGAACAAAAATCCTTTTCTTCTATTTTCTTTTCTTTCTTCTCCTCTTCTCTCTTCCTTCTCTTCTTTCTCTACCTTTCCTTTCTAGGACGTCTGATTCTTTGAATCAGACGCCTTATCTGCCCCTTTGCTACAGTGCCTTGCAGGTTCTTCTTTTCTTGGTTTCTTCTTCTTCTCTTCTCTGCTCAGCTACCTTCTTCTTTCTTCAGTTGGCTTCTCTCCTCTTCAACTTTTGCTTTGTCTTTCCTTGTCTTTTCCCTCTGCGAGTCTTCTTCTTTCTTCTGTCTTTATTTTCTCTTCATCTTCCTTTCTCTGTAGCTTCTTCCTTCTTGTCTTCTTCCTCTTTCTTCAGCTACTCTATGCGGCTAAGTGTCCTCAACCGCTCCTCTGCCTTAAGTTCTTCCTTCTTTCTTCAGCAGCTGTGGCTCTTCTTCTTCTCTTCTGCTCCGCTCCTCCTCCTTTCTTCCTCTCCTGCTTCCCTGCACATTACAAGGTTAGGCAAAACCTAACCCTTACCCGCCCCACGTCTCTCTCTCTGTTTCTCTCTCAAAGGTTCGCTCCCAGAGCATTCGTGGGTATATGGGTCGGGTAACGCACTCGAGGCCAGGCCCACCAGCGTACGGTGGTGGGAGAGGAGTGCTTGGTCAGGTAATCGGGTTCGGACCCAAGCCCGTGGGGCGTGAGCACGGGCGAGGGCAGGTGCGAGCGCATGGCGCGCTCCGTGAGTAGGCGAGGGACCTGACCCCTGTGTATCGAAGGCGATAAGCGTAAGGCACCTTTTCAATTTATTCGGCTGCAGCGCTTCAAGGATTTCTGAGGTGGGACTAAATGTCCCACCTGCTTCTGCGCTCGCGTTCGCAGGAGACCTGCCCCAATTGCCACAGCCTCGATTGCCTGCTGAGCCAATTGATTGGCTATGTGAGTTTGCAATGCCAATCCGCTCCTCCTGGGACTCTAACGCTTGGAGCACACGACCTGGAGCTAGCAAGCAAGCTTCTTCATGCCCGCGTCAATGGCGGAAGAGGGTCGAAACCTGAAATGAGGAAACACGACCTTGCGGCCCTGTCAGATCAGAGGAAAACCTTCACCGTATCACCGCGAAGGTGAAGTGGATGTTGGCTGGCCGCGGGGCGGCCTAGGCGTGTGTGCCTAGGTCGCTCTATGGCCGGAGTTATGGGTTAGGTCGGGGGAAGCGTGGAGTGAGTGTGGCGTTCTGTGGATGGGTGGAAGGTGTTCAGTGGAGTGTGGCGGAGGTTGTGAGGTGGGTGGAGAGACATGTGGGGGTGTGGAGTGACGGAGGCATCTCGCTGGAGGGTGGCCGGAGATGGGGAAGATGCGGGCGGACAGTGGCGGTCGAGGGGTGTGAAATTGCACTAGAGGGGGGGTGAATAGTGAAATTATATTGTATTGTAATGCAACAAATTCAATCACACAATATACTCAATTATTTTTAGGTGGAAACCCAAGATGGGTGAAAACCACCACCTAAGCCAATCTCTTGACTTAGGATTTTCGATCACAAGGTGATCAATCCACTAACCACACTACTTAAACGAGGGTAGTGTACCTCAATTACAATTCCCACCTCCGATCCCTAAACGGAGGTTTCTTTCTTCAAGATGAAGAGACGGGGACCCGACAGGCCGGATACCCAAAGTACAGAAATTAACAAGTAAAAATAACACCTATAGAGCACCCCAATAATTTAGTTGCTTTCTTATCTACTAAGCATGAAAAGAACTCCCTGATGATTTGCAGAACGGAGCGAGCCGGGAGTATGGATTTGCCCTTTGATCAGAGTATTAGCACAGCACAAGGGCAAGATGGAGCTTAGAGTAGTGAGCAAGAGATTTTTCTAATGGAATTGTATCTCAAGAGGTGTGTTTGGCCAAAGAAGAGTTGTAGTCTATTTATAGGCAAGTTTGGAACCTTCAAGAACACTTGGGAGAGCTCTTCTAGCCGTTGGAGACAAATCCCAAGAGTTTAGGACGAAATCCACACAAAATCAGGGCAATGATGATTCTGACAGCAACATCAGACGTCTAATTATAAGATCAGACATCTTACAGGACGTCTGATTTTTACTATGGTCGTCTAATATTGCAGGATATCCTTAACGGACTCTATTGGATCAAAAGAAGGACGTCTGATATTATGTCATAAGACGTCTGATTATTTTACTGGACGTCTAATGAATGGTGCATTCGTTCCTGTTATCATCGGATCCAAACAGGGTTCTAGGTTTAGAGGATCAGACGTCGTTACGGACGTCTGAGGACATTACCAGACGTCTGGAAACCTAAATACTCTTCCTTCCTGCTTCTGCCAAAAGATTATGTGGCCGTAGACAGATACGCACAGAAAATCATGGCCAACGGTTCAAAGGCAGACGTCTGTAACTGTGTCAAGACGTCTAGAAATTATTTTTGCCGATAAAAAGTCTAACGGTTAGTATGAGGACGTCTGGGTAAAGAATCAGACGTCTGTGAACGGTTATCGACGTCTGAAAGTGAAGTCCTTCGACTGATGTTTATGAGGAGATGAACAAAGCCAGAAATATTTGAAATTAGACGTCTGATACACATGTCAGACGTCTTATGATGGAAAATCAGACGTCTGGACTTTTTAATGGACGTCTGATAAAAGTATAAGTGTTGGGTTTTTTGTTTCTAATTTATCCTAAGTGTAGAGAGCCTAAGTTAGCTATTTATAGGTTATGTTTGGGGGCTCTTTACAATATTTCTAGACTCAAATAAGATGAAAATTACAACCTTTGAAAGTTTACATGAAAAAGGCCTAAGACCTAATACTTTTGCTACTCGTCTTCACGCTTTTAATCTCCCGTCTTGGAAAGCTTTTTGAATTCCTGCAAATATGTTATTATAGAGAGAAAACAATATGGTACGCTTTATTTATTATTTCATTTTCTACATTTTGTAAAATCATCAAAATATTATATATGAGTAGTTGAACTAACAATCTCCCCCTTTTTGATGATTTTCAAAATATAGCTGTAGGTTCCTCTTTCCTCCCCCTAAAGGTTGTACTTGATAGCCTTTATCTATTTATTATTCCTTAATTTCTTACCTACATTCTTCTCCCCCTTTTTGAATATCATCATGAAGGGTTGTTTAAAGGGAGTCAAAATCCAAACTACAAGAGTAATATCTACAAAGTAGAGTGCGTGAATAAAATTGCATGTTTAAAAGATGACAAGGCATTAAGGAAAATTGATTAGGAATAGAAATATTTAAGCATGGACTAGCTATTTGTTCCCAAAAATATTAAGTAGAGGGTCAAGGCCTCTTAATACAAACTTAGAATAAAAGACAGAAAAATAGAAGCACTAAAACTATTCTTCTTGATCTTGGCGGCGGCGGCAACGAGCGGGTCCTTGTCCTATCTGCAAATTTTGAACATCTGATCTAAGTTCGTCGATGTCGCGGCGCATGCTTCCCATGTAGGTGTACATCTCGCCGGTTCGACGCAGCAGGAGGGAGATGCCGGAGGAGAGGGAATCTGTGGCTGGATCCCATGCTTCATCAAAGCTCGAGCGGGGAGCTTCTATTTGAAGGGGCCGTGGTTCATGGAAGTCTGGAAAGGGTGGAAGGGGCTCTTCTTCCATGGGTTCGTCGGCGGGCTCAAGATGTTCTCTAAGTATATGCATCTTGGCGGCTGTGGCCCGGTTGTAAGGCTCAATTTTCTTGTCAACTGCTTGGTCAGTTATGGAAATCCGATGGGATGAAAAGATTTTGCAAAGAATAGACCCAAACGGAAGTGATGCCCCATGGTCCTCATTCATGACGCGAACAATGAGGCGGCAATAATTGAAAGGAATATGACGAACGGCCGCAAAAAGGAGAGCCTTGTGTTGGCGTGAGATGTAATCAAAACCTCCTGATTTGTTTAGGAGGTCCCACCCAAAAATGCGAGAGAGTAGACGTGGAAGGGGTTTGAGATTTTTGCACGGTAGAGTGCCAAGGTTTTCAACATATTTTTCCGGGAGAACTAACTCTTGATTGATGATTTCTGGGTCGTATTGCCTCAGTATGTCATTGAAATCATTTCCCTCATTGGGGATGGCCAGAAGGTCAGAGATAGTTTCAGATGTGATGTGTATTTCACGACCAAATAGGCGGGTATGGAGTTCAAGTTCATCGTTGCTGTAGTCCTCAACGATGTTGGCATAAAAGAGACGGCAAAGATCAGGGAACACACCAAGAGTTCCAATGCCGGAGTGGAATTGACGGTCAAAATATTGGAAAAGATGGAGAGTTTGGAAGTGTTCCCGAAGGTTCAAATGGGCAAAATCATTCCAAACAATAAAACCAGGGCATTTAACTTTGGCATTCGCGAAACGACGAAATCGCTGCCTAGCGATGTCACCCCGCAATTGATCTGCCAAATAAGTGGAAGAGGAACTGAAAGATCCCTCAACTTGCTTCCTACGGGGAGGCATATTTGGTGGAATGGGTGGTTAGGTTTAGGAGAAATGAGTGGTGCGTTGAGGATGGAATACCTGCAAAAAAGAAACAACCATTCAACCAAACAACATTCACCCAAAACATAGTTTGAAACACTGTAATCATCATGAGAAAAATATGTGGCAGTATGCCTTGAGGCAATACAACTTGCCATGTAGTTGTGGCAATATACCTTTGGATGCAAGCCACTAAAAAGTCGGCTTGATCCTCATGAGGTAATACCCTTGCCATGGAAGATGCAGCTAGGGCTAAGAAGGTTTTCTTGACCGAGGGTTAGGGCTGACAATGAAATGCACATGTAGGTCAAGTGAATCAAGAAGTGAACTAGATGCTACAAGGCCGTGGGTAAAAGGAGTATGAAAATGCCCTAGGCGTTGAGAGGGTATACCCACGGGAGGAGGGAAGCCTCCAAATGCGCAGTCGAGAGGCAGGGACGACGCGCGCAGAGGAGCAACAGTTCCGTTAGTCGTCGAAGAGGCGCGACGGTCGTCTGGCTGCGAGCAGAACTTCGCCAGCTGCTGCTGTGGGCCGTCGGGTGTAAGGGAGAGCGGCGCGCAGATCTTGTGTGGGGTAGGGATTTTGGACAGGAGAGTGGGACCTTTGCGAAGGGGATCTTATATCCCAAGGTCACCGAGCAAGTCTCCCCCTGAAGTTGGGGAGATTTGCATCTCAAACCGTCCAGAGAAAAGCCGCGACGCGCAGATTTTTCCCCGATCAGACGTCTGTCAACGATGTCAGACGTCGGGATTTGGCAGAGGAATTTTTGCCCATTTCAGGGAGACGTCTGTTTTATTCATCAGACGAATAATCAGACGACTAATTCTAATATAGACGTCTGATTTCTGCAGGAATCCTCCCCAGCAAAAAGATTTATTCTCCAGGTTGTCGTCTGATTTCTTACTCAGACGGCAAAGAAGACGTCTAAATTTAATATTAGACATCCGATTTCTGCAGACAGACCTTCCTGGATTTTCGTTTAAAGTTACAGGGTCGTCCGTTTTTCCTGTCAGACGATTCATACGACGTCTAGCCATATATTCAGACGTCCGACAGGCAGTACATGTTCTGTCTCCGAGATAGACGTCTGTCAACACATTTGGACGACAGTTCAGACGTCTGCGTGGCGTACCAGACGTCTGATATTACTGTTTTGTTATATATAAAATCGTCGTCTGTCCCAGATGTTTAGACGACGAATTTTAATGTATAAGACGTCTGATTATTTAATCAGACGTCTGATATTGGACAGAGTGTGCATTTGGATGTTTGAATGAAGGCTTAGTGAAATCAAGGTTCAATCTATGCTCATGACAAAAGAGGTTCCATTAAAACACTAAATTCTTCAAATATCACTTAGCTTACATATGCCTAGTTTCCTACGTATATAATTAAAGCGATCATAATTCAAAGGTTTAGTGAAAATATCAGCTAACTGCAGTTCAGTACAAATAAATTCAACTTCGATTTCTCCCTTAAGTACATTGTCTCTTAGGAAGTGATGTCGAACATCAATATGTTTTGTGCGAGAGTGATGTACGGGATTTTTTGAGAGGTTGATAGCACTAGTATTGTCACATAATATTTTTATCTTATTAAATATCAGGTTAAAATCCTTCAAAGTACTTTTCATCCAAAGCACTTGGGAACATGCTAGTGCAGCGGCTATGTATTCAGCTTCTATAGTTGATAAAGCTACACTAGATTGTTTCTTTGAGAACCAAGAGACTAGTGATTCGCCTAAGAATTGGCACGTCCCACTAGTACTTTTCCTATCAGTGCAGCTACCTGCGTAGTCCGCATCGCTATATGTAACTAAGTTGAATTGTGGACTCCTAGGGTAGAATATGCCATAATCAGATGTGTCAACTAGATATCTAAATATTCGTTTTACAGCATTTAGGTGTGATTGTTTAGGATTTGATTGAAACCTAGCGCATAAGCAGGTACTAAACAAAATATCAGGTCTACTGGAAGTTAAATACAGTAAAGATCCAATCATGCTACGATAGAGCTTTTGATCTATGGGCGTACCTGATTCGTCCAAGTCTAAGGAAGTTGTGACACTCATAGGAGTGTTCTTCCCTTTACTTTTGTTCATATCAAATCTCTTCAACATCTCCTTTGTGTATTTAGATTGACACACAAAGGTTCCAATCTCGAGCTGAGTGATTTGCAAGCCCAAGAAAAACTTGAGTTCACCCATCAAACTTATTTCGAATTCTTCCTGCATAATTTCTGAAAACTTTCTACACATAGATTCATTAGTAGCACCAAATATAATATCATCTACATATATTTGAACTAATAAAATGTCTTTTCCTTTTCTTTTAATGAATAATGTGGAATCAGCTTCCCCTATAGAGAATTTTGCATTTAACAAGTACTCTTTGAGCCTTTCATACCAAGCTCTAGGAGCTTGCTTTAGACCATATAGTGCCTTGTTTAATTTGTAGACAAAATGAGGCTTATCATGAGACTCAAAACCAGGAGGTTGTTTTACAAAAACTTCCTCCTTAATGAATCCGTTAAGAAACGCGCTCTTAACGTCCATTTGAAAGAGTTTAAAGCCAAGAAAGGCGGCATAAGCAAGAAGCATGCGAATTGATTCGAGTCGAGCTACGGGAGCGTAGGTCTCATCAAAATCAATTCCTTCTTCTTGGTTGTACCCTTGTGCTACCAACCGAGCCTTATTTCGAATAACTATACCGGATTCATTCAACTTGTTCCGGAATACCCATTTGGTACCTATTATCGTTTGCCCTTCAGGCTTAGGTACTAGATCCCAAACTTCATTCCTTTGGAATTGGTTGAGTTCCTCCTGCATGGCCATCATCCAAGTTTCTTCGGAGCATGCTTCCTCGACACTCTTCGGTTCAACTTGAGATACAAAGGCGGAGAGACCAAAGGTGCAACTAAAACGAGATCGGGTTTTAACGCCATCAGAAACACTTCCAATGACTTGACTTTCGGGATGATCCCTTTGATATATCCAATCTTTTGGAAGATTATGGATATTGGAGTTTGGAATGTTAGACACATCAATAGTAGAATCATCTTCATCATCCATATTGACTCGGTCAATGGAGGAATGAGGAGATTCATCGAAGGAGACATGAAGGGTTTCCTCCACTATTAATGTGGTCTTGTTAAAAACCTGATATGCCTTACTACGTGAGGAGTAACCAATAAAGATGGCTTCTTCACCTTTGGCATCAAATTTATCTAAATTAGAGCGGGTATTCAAGACAAAACATCGACATCCAAAAACTTTAAAATAACTAATTTTGGGTATTTTCCCATAGTATAGTTCAAAACAAGTTTTTCGCAATCCGGATCGAATTAAGGTGCGATTTAACACGTAACAAGCCGTGTTAACCGCCTCAGCCCAAAAGTACTTCGGTAACCCCGAGTCTATGAGCAATGTTCGAGCACACTCATGAAGAGTACGGTTCTTTCTCTCAACCACCCCATTTTGTTGAGGTGTTCGAGGAAAAGAGAACTCATGAGCAATACCATGCTCTTGACAAAAATCATCAAACAAGGAATTTTCAAACTCGCCCCCATGATCACTACGGATACGAGTGATTTGGTAGCCTTTTTCAGTTTGAATTTTCCTACAAAAAATAGAAAAGACAGAAAACACTCTTTCTTTAGATCTCAAGAAGGAGACCCATGAAAACCTCAAAAAATCATCTACAATTACAAGGCAATATTTGCATCCACTGAGGCTCTCATATTTTGTTGGTCCAAATAGATCTAGGTGAAGTAGTTCTAAAGGTCTTGATGTGGATATAACTTCTTTGCTTTTAAAACTAGATTTTATAATCTTACCTAATTTACATGAATCACAAACAAGCTCATTTAAAAATTTTCTTTTAGGAAGACCTCGGACTAGTTCATGTTTAGCTAATTTTTGAACCAGCTTCATATGAACATGTCCTAGTCTTTTATGCCATATACTTAACTCATCATTTGCTATAAGACATTCATAAGTGCCATTTTTATCAAATTCTACAACATAAATGTCTTTAAATCTAGTTCCCTTAAGAAGGGTTTCATTGGTTGATGCATGCATAATTTCAAACATTTTAGAAGTAAACACTACTTTAAAACCCTTATCACATATTTGACTTACACTTAAAAGATTATGTTTTAGTCCTTTAACTAGAGAAACATTTGAGATGGGAGAGAGAGGGTTACCTATTTTACCAAGGCCAATAATATGACCCTTGTGGTTGTTGCCAAATGTAACTGTTCCTCCATCCGTAGGTTGGAGGTCCAAAAATAGGCGCTTGTCTCCTGTCATATGTTTGGAGCATCCGAAGTCCATCACCCATCGGCCTCCTTGGTGGTGGAGGTTTCCTTGTCTTCCTCCTTGTAGACCTTCTTCCTCCTACAAAAGATCTTCGATTGTGACTTGGTGTTTCTATAGGTCTTTCTAATTTGAGTCGTCCATCCTTCATTTTGTATATCCAATTTTTGACATTATGATGTCCTTTCATCCCTACAAAACAAAGTGAGAGTTGTCTTTTCGGTATCCATTGTAAAGTGGATCCGTATTTGTTAGTGTTCTCCTTTAGAGGAGGGTCCCTTTTTGGCTCACTTTGACTAGGCTCATAAAAGCCTAATCCAAATTTACTTGAGGAAGGTTTTTGATGGGCAATGAGTTTGTCCAAGTTATCTTTCCCCTTTGTAAATTTGGCTAGGTCCTCAAGAAGTTGGTTTGACTTTTCTTTGAGATGATTTATCTCTATTTTCATTATATCTAGTTTATCTTCTAATGCCCTAATCTCTACTCTAAGTAAGCCATTTTCATCCTTTTTAAAAGAGTTTGATTTTTCAAGCACATGGATTTTGTCGAGTAATTCTTCTCTATCTAAAAATTTTTGTTCACTCATTGCTGTATACAAATCATTTGTTAATGACTCTTTCTCAATCATTAGATTTTTTATTTGCATATTTAAAGCAGTGGTTTCTTTTGTAAGAATTAGATTCTTTTCTTCAAGATCATTAATTAATCTCTTATTTTCTAACTTTTCTTCTTTTAAAGCCTTGCTTTGGGTTTTAGTTTTCTTAAGATCTATATATAGTGAATCAAAGGCATCTTGTAATTCATCCAAAGAGTAGGGGTTTACCTCAGGTTCCTCAGATTCAGACTCGGAACCATCATTTGTTGCCATTAGTCCCAAGCATGCCGTTTCTTCATTTGTTTCCTCCTCCTCTTCTTCTTCGGAGGTGGAGTCATCCCACGTTGCTTGAAACGCCTTCTTCTTGAATCCTTTCGGTTTGGAGATCTTCTTGTAGTCAGAAGGCTTCTTGGGTTTCTTCTCATCATCCCTTTTGAGTAAGGGACAATCTTTCCTTATGTGACCTCTCTTTTTGCAATTATAGCAAATTAGAGGATCTTCTTCTCTTTTCTTTCCCTTGATCTCTCTTCTATTTCTGAGAAACTTTTTAAACTTTTTAGCTAATAAAACAAATTCTTCGTCATCGGTACTTACCTCATCATCCGAAGTAGCTTTGAAGGCTAAGGTCTTCTTCTTTGGCTCCGATGAGGTTGATTTCTTCTTTTGCTCCATTTTTGATTCGTAAGCCATGAGATTCCCAAGTAGATTTTCCATGTCTAGATCCTCTACTTGGTTGGCTTCTTCTATTGCCGTTACCTTTTGCTCCCACTCAGGTCTAAGGGAGCGAAGGAGCTTCCCTTGAAGCTCCCCCTTTATAAATGTCTTTCCTAAAGACTTGAGGTTATTCACGATTAACGTGAATCGGGTGTACATGTCCCCAAGTCTTTCATTCTCCTTCATAGAGAAAGCTTCGAATTCCTGCGATAACAAGTTTATCTTTGAGGATTTAACTTTAGATGTACCTTCGTGAGTAACCTCCAAGGTTCTCCAGATCTCGTGGGCGGTTTCGCATTGGCTGATGCGGTTGAATTCCTCCGAGCTGAGAGCGCAGTAGAGTGAGTTCATTGCCTTGGCATTCAGTCCAAGGTGATGGATTTGCTCCACTGTGTAACCAATTTCTGGTTTCTCGGGAATGACGTATGCGGATTCGCATTTCTCCCAAATGGAGAAATCGTTGGCTTGAAGCCACATCTTCATTCTCAGCTTCCAGTAGGTGTAGTTGGTTCCTTCGAAGAGTGGTGGTCGAGTGGTGGATTGCCCCTCCAATCTGCTTGTGGAAATCGCTTTCCCCTCCATGTGATCTTTCCGCGGATGTTACTCTTGTAGGCGGAAAACCTGCTCTGATACCAAATGAAATTGCACTAGAGGGGGGGGTGAATAGTGAAATTATATTGTATTGTAATGCAACAAATTCAATCACACAATATACTCAATTATTTTTAGGTGGAAACTCAAGATGGGTGAAAACCACCACCTAAGCCAATCTCTTGACTTAGGATTTTCAATCACAAGGTGATCAATCCACTAACCACACTACTTAAACGAGGGTAGTGTACCTCAATTACAATTCCCACCTCCGATCCCTAAACGGAGGTTTCTTTCTTCAAGATGAAGAGACGGGGACCCGACAGGCCGGATACCCAAAGTACAGAAATTAATAAGTAAAAATAACACCTATAGAGCACCCCAATAATTTAGTTGCTTTCTTATCTACTAAGCATGAAAAGAACTCCCTGATGATTTGCAGAACGGAGCGAGCCGGGAGTATGGATTTGCCCTTTGATCAGAGTATTAGCACAGCACAAGGGCAAGATGGAGCTTAGAGTAGTGAGCAAGAGATTTTTCTAATGGAATTGTATCTCAAGAGGTGTGTTTGGCCAAAGAAGAGTTGTAGTCTATTTATAGGCAAGTTTGGAACCTTCAAGAACACTTGGGAGAGCTCTTCTAGCCGTTGGAGACAAATCCCAAGAGTTTAGGACGAAATCCACACAAAATCAGGGCAATGATGATTCTGACAGCAACATCAGACGTCTAATTATAAGATCAGACGTCTTACAGGACGTCTGATTTTTACTATGGTCGTCTAATATTGCAGGATATCCTTAACGGACTCTATTGGATCAAAAGAAGGACGTCTGATATTATGTCATAAGACGTCTGATTATTTTACTGGACGTCTAATGAATGGTGCATTCGTTCCTGTTATCATCGGATCCAAACAGGGTTCTAGGTTTAGAGGATCAGACGTCGTTACGGACGTCTGAAGACATTACCAGACGTCTGGAAACCTAAATACTCTTCCTTCCTGCTTCTGCCAAAAGATTATGTGGCCGTAGACAGATACGCACAGAAAATCATGGCCAACGGTTCAAAGGCAGACGTCTGTAAGTGTGTCAAGACGTCTAGAAATTATTTTTGCCGATAAAAAGTCTAACGGTTAGTATGAGGACGTCTGGGTAAAGAATCAGACGTCTGTGAACGGTTATCGACGTCTGAAAGTGAAGTCCTTCGACTGATGTTTATGAGGAGATGAACAAAGCCAGAAATATTTGAAATTAGACGTCTGATACACATGTCAGACGTCTTATGATGGAAAATCAGACGTCTGGACTTTTTAATGGACATCTGATAAAAGTATAAGTGTTGGGTTTTTTGTTTCTAATTTATCCTAAGTGTAGAGAGCCTAAGTTAGCTATTTATAGGTTATGTTTGGGGGCTCTTTACAATATTTCTAGACTCAAATAAGATGAAAATTACAACCTTTGAAAGTTTACATGAAAAAAGCCTAAGACCTAATACTTTTGCTACTCGTCTTCACGCTTTTAATCTCCCGTCTTGGAAAGCTTTTTGAATTCCTGCAAATATGTTATTATAAAGAGAAAACAATATGGTACGCTTTATTTATTATTTCATTTTCTACATTTTGTAAAATCATCAAAATATTATATATGAGTAGTTGAACTAACAGGGTGTTGTGTGAAATAGAATGAGGGAAATGAAAGAGTGGAAGACGGGGAGCTTATCTAGATTAGTTGGAGTGAAGGAGGGCAGTGGAGATGGATGGCTCATTTGTGCCGTCGTCGGAGAAGACGGCCCTGAGGGAGATAACGGCGACAAGGAGGACAGGCAAGCGTGGGCTGGTGCGGCGCGATGTGGGAGGACGAGGTGGAGTGAACCCTGCTGCTAGTATGGCAGTAGAGCGACGAGAGGGAGGAGGAAGAATCGCCAGAGCTTGCGGGCTACTTGGCCGGAGAGAGGGGAGATGAAATCTGGGGGATTCTGCGGCCAAAACAAGTCTGCTCCAAACGGTAGCCCCTGCCGCTCCCTAAATAAGCGTTGGCGAGAAGAGAAACACAAGGAGGAGGAGTGGGCAGGCTGCCGAAGACATGGCCGGAAAAGAGACACGTGCCTCTCGCGCGTTGGCACGAGATGTATGGGTGTCGGCAGGGCATGGGAGGGGGTCCATGCGGAAGAAGACAACGCAGGGGACCCTCCCCTCGTTTCTGGGGCCGATCCCCATATCCTGCGCGGCGCCATCCTTCGCGCAAAGTCGCTAGAGGCATGGGCTATTGCTGCTGGTGGCAGAGGCACCGGTTTGAAAAGAATGAAGGGAAAGTTGAGGGGTTAAGTGCAAGGGTTCAAAAAGTTAAGGGTCAAAAAGAATTCTTAAGGACCAATTTGTAAAGTAGGTCAAGACAAACTTTTCTTAGGTCCAAATTTTGATATAACCCTAATTTAGACCTAAGGAATACAATGGAGAAGTTTGATTTTAATTTTGACAACGTTTGACCAGTCAATTTGCACAAAAACCTAAATTAGGTCAAAATTTAGGTATGGTTCTCAATCTAGGACAAGATAGGTTCCAATGGCCAAATTGAAGGTCCTAAACCCTAGGGGATATTTTTTCATGAATTTTAGAGGGTTTAATTGCTTTTTATCTTTCCTGAAACTTTGTGAATTAAAGCGGGTTTTATTTAGGGTTATAGAATGTCATTTAATTCCTAGAAGCCGTTATAACCCTTTTCAGATCAAACCATCCCACTTTCTCTCTTATTAAGCCCATTTGACCTGTGTTTAGACCCTTATAAATCCCGTTTGTGTACTGCATTGGTAAAATTGCAGTTTTACCCTTTGTGAGTTACTTTATACTAAAATTTATAGTTCTTTGATTTAGGCTTTCCCTTAGGTTTTGTAGGAGCTTTTGTATACTTATTTAGGTCAAAATGTGCTAGTTAGGGTTCATGATGAGGTTCTCATCATTGTGGACGAAGGCAGCCGGCCAATCTATTAGTTGTGTCGACGGATGACAATGATGCTCGGTGATGGTGGCTGTTACGACCTGAACCCGGCCCCTCATGGAACCTGAGGACGACCCACCTTGACTAATCCCAAGACCCATTTATCCATCAAGATATAAGCCAAATGCAAGAAATCATACAACAATCCATATGTGCAACATAGATAAGCATTAGAATAAAAAGACAGTGATAGAAACATAACAGTAGTTCGAATAATAACATGCCACAGACAACAAGGAATGTTTGCTAGCTAAGCAACACAACAACTATAAGAAGACGTAAAACGACATAAGTTCTCAATATACTAAAAGTACTCACTACAGTGAAAGTATTTCAAGCGGAAATGAGAAGGAAACAGGCTACTATTAGGTTCGATTAGGCCCAACACCCTTTGCAGTCAGTAGTACTAGCTGCTCAGCTCCCTGAACTGAACATATAGAATTATTGTTAGCTAAACACTGAGTAGAGTGGCACATAAGAACATCTAATGCAATAAATAGAAGGAAAGCAGTAAATCATTCATACATTTTTCAGTTATTTAGACAATTATCATCTAGTTCCATTTATAGTCACCATGTGTTAAGATTTGGTTATTCTAGTAAGGGTCCATGTCATCACTTAATCCACATGTTCCCTAAGGGAATGATCTTGATGTAGTTTTCTCGCGATGCAGGATGCGCATGTGGTACTCTCCTGGCCGGGAGAGTACCCCGTGGTAGTCCTACACCCAGTCTACCACTTCAAGGTCATGATCGCAACGTAGCAGTGACTACGGCATGCGCGATAAAAGCACGGGTAGCTACCCCACACTAGCATGCGATCAGTTCTCTCTACTAGCAGGTATGTGATAAGTTACGACTCATCATAGCTAAATAGCCGAAGTTAAGCTAGAACCTAGGTTAAACAATATCAAATTAACATCTAAAAAGGGTTAAGTGTGGGAATTAGAGAAAAAGACCTAAAACAACAATTCTGTGTTAAAAATGCATAATTAAGTCATTAAATGAGATATTCTATTAATAAATGTGAAATGGCTATCCAATTGTAAATTAAACACACAAATGAGTTCAAAAGTTCAAATTAAAAGTGTAATTAACTTCTTAAATGTTCAATTAAGCTTATATAAAAACTTGGATGCATTTGAACATCATTGAGGCCTTGAACTTAAAGATTTACATTTAAGTCCTTATTGCATTACATTTCATTCATTAAGAAACCTCCTAGGACTTGTTTGTAGACTGCAAATACCTTTTTGTAAGCCCTAAAGGACTGTTCTGTTATGCTTTTTAACCACTTATGGGCCTGCCTGTAATATTTCTACCCCTTCACAAAGGGGTGAGCCCTGCAATTTCACCAAAAGAATCCCAGCCACCTGCAGTCCCGCACATGCACTGTAGCACGCGGGGAACTCAAGCTATCATGGCCGTCGATCTCTCTTTTTGCTTGATCTGTGGCTCAATTTCAATCGAAGCTTTGCGTGACTCCATGCGTGCGATCACCACCTCTCCCAGACCCCATCCTACAACCCATTTTTTATTTTAGCTTGCACGCGCTCCTCTCCTCAAATCGAGACCACCCATGACCTAAGCGCCTAATTTCACTTGCGAGGTGACTCGATTCACTCTCTTTGCTACTTAAAGAGCTCTTCAGCTGCGCGTGCGCACCATCAACTCCCTCCCCTTGAGCCAATCCCTTCGTCCACCTGCAGCTTCCCCTCAACCCAATTTCCTCTACCAGCTGTGACAGAGTTGGCATCTCCCTCCCCAATTTCACTCACTGTCAGCCGATCAGGTGGCAAATCTTAGACATCTTCGTCAGTTGCTGGTCTCCTCTCCCCATTCGTCGTCATCAGCCAACCAGCGGGTGACTTGAGACATCTTCCTCCATTTAGATAGATTTACTGCTTTCTAAATAAGCTTTAGTGTTAGTTAGATAGTTAGCAGTAGAATTTAGCTGTAGATTAGAATTGATCTGTGATGCATGCTTGTAGTGTAGCTTAGGAGTAGTTATAGTATAGATTCCACAATTTCACCTCCTCTGATCACTTCAGATCAGAGGGGACAAATTCACCCACATGTTGATCACTGTTTTTCTCCCCCTTCACGCTTCCATTTCACTTCCGATTTCCTTGAATTTTAATCTGTAATCCACCCACCCATTTGGAGTCAAATCCCCATCCCATTGCTTTCAAGATTTGAGATGAGGATTTGCACTCAAATCCACCTACGGGTCTCCCACTCACTTCAGTTTGTTCACAAAGACCCCTGATCAAATTTGAAATGGAATTGGTTGGCTTGATAGAATTTTGATTTGGATTTTAAAGCAAGATTGCGAGATTTTAAATCATTTGGGGTTTTCAAGGATTTGTGATCAAGTGAATAAATTTGTTCTTGGGTGATTTAGCTCATGGCTGTGAATCTGAGACTGTTAAATTCTTCTCAGATGAGCCATGATCAGATTTGTTCTTAATGAGAATTTGATGGCTTTGAATGCATGGTAGAGCCAAGGAGAATCAACCTTGTTGATTAGAGGCTCTACCAAGGATTTTTATATATGGATCTGTTTCTGAGAATCTGATTTTCACCTAAGGGATTTTCAGTATCCCTTAAGGTTTTTAACACATTGGGATTCAAATTGAATTTAATGGATTGATTTCAACACCTCCTTCATGTTGTCCCTAGCATTAGGAAGGTGTTTAATCAGTAGATTTAGCTCTGATTTAGAAAGAAAAATGTTGACAAGGGTCCTTAATTTAGAGTTGAACTTCTGAGAGAGATTTTTATGTGATTTTCAGTCCCTATCAGAATTTTAAGAGATGTCCTGTTGTGTTTTGAATCCCAATGTCATCATAGTAAATTGCTGCATGATGCAGCTACATTCTAACTCCAATCCAGCAAAGTATTCCTTGATTTAAATATTTTGTTTCTCTGATCAGGTTTTCTCAAGTCTGATTTAAGATATAAATGACTAAATCAGGAAATAAGTTGTTGAATTAGAGGTTCCAGACTTGTTCTAGGCCTGCTGCAGATGTTCCTTCTCTGATTTCTGGACATTGCAGTAAGGATCTGAGCTAGTTAAGACGTCTGATCTGCATTAAGGACGTATGGGAAGTCCTTGAGTTGTTGCTGCTATTTTTGCTGAATTTCAGCAGTTAACACTGCTGCATTTTTCACCCAGCTGGATTGTTTGAATTGTTGGGCAGTAGGCTTAGATTTAAGTTCTGTAATTGGCTGATATGTAGTATAAGGTGTATTGTATTTGTACAAGCTTTCATGTATTGTAATTGACCTTAAACCCCATTTAGAATGCTTGTAATCTGAATTAAGCATTTTCTGTTAGCTGAAAAATGTTATCTAACTGTCCAAAATCAAAATTGACTGAAATCTGAGTTGAATTTCATGCTTAACGGCTTCCACTCTTTCCATATCATTTGTTGAGCATTTTGGAGGCATTTCACTACCTTTCCAACCTTTAGAGTTTATTCTAGGCCTTAGGTTCACTTAGAATACTCTTTAAAGACCTAGAATGTGCTAACTTTGTACATAAATAAAAACCCTATAAAAAATCCAAAAAAATAAAATAAACCTGTCTTGGTGAAGATCAAGTATATTTTAAGTGTATACCAAGTTTCATGGTATTTTGAACCCCCGACTTGGTAGAACATACCAACCGACGGTTCAGTCTACCTTAAAACTCAATAAAAACCCCTTAATACAAAAACATCAAAAACATCTCCATTTTTCTCATCCCTCTCTTTCTTTCTCATCCCCTATCTCCACAAAATATACAAAACCCATAAAAAGTAAAAACACCCTAAAAATACCTAAAAACCCATTGTATACTATGTAAATACTTGTAGATATAAAGTATATAGTAAGGTATATTTGTGAATATTGTAAAATAAATGTATATAGGGTATAAATAACTTATGTATATATTATATAGTGTAACTTAAGTATTTAAGTTAACTTAAACTGTATATAGCTGATTTATATATCTATTTATTAATTATACTAATTTATATGTACTATAAGCTATATAAATAAATAAACCCTGTAAATAAACATATTTAGTACTGAAATTGTATATATGTATTTATATGTATATATAATGTACATAATAAACCATGTACCATAATTTAATTATATATACTGAATAAATAATTAATTTATTAGGTTACTAGTTAAGTTATTAAATTAAATTAAAATAAATTAGTAATTTAAGTTAAAACTAAGCTAACTTATACTGTATATTTTTACAAATGTATTTTAAGTAAATTAAGCTAATTTAACTATATTTATAATGTATTATATTAGTTATATCTAATTTATATGTAAAACAGTCCAAAAGAAGCTATTTAATTGCAAATAAAATCAAAATAAATGTTGTAAAATTCAATAAAAATCTTTATTAAATACCTTAATATGTATATTAATACCATATAAGGTCAATTAGACCATACATTAACTAATTTATTCTTAAATAAGAAATAAAACCCAAAATACAGTATATATAAACTGGGAACTTTGCCTAATTTATTTATATAGTAAATATAATTAAATTTATAAATTAATTGTACAGTTATATAGTACTATGTAAATACTTTATTATCATATAATTTGATTTTTAATTTTAATAAATTATGGCCCTCAAATCGAGGGCCAAAAACCTCACATCAAAACAGCGGCGTTGGATTCCAGCGCTGGGTAGCACTAAACATAGTGCCACATCGTGTGGCATGGAGCGCTTGTAGTGCTATAAGAGTAATTTGTGTTCTGCCATCTTCAGTCGTCATGCATTGATCTGGCATGGTTCTGTGATGGTTTGTGAGATGTGTGCAGTATGAGTCGAGGGCCCGACATTGTGCGAGGGCTTAATTAAGCCCGACTCTGAGCATAAATTGAGATTAAAAGGATAATTAAATGAACTAGGGTGTCCTTAGTAGAGATCTGGTCCCATCCATTAAGGGTGTTGTGTATCCCTCGAAAGGGTTGCCCACCAACTCTAAAACCTATTTTTTTAATTAAGGCTTAATGAAGGGTTAAGGGAAAAAAAGAAGGGAAGAGAGCGAACTCAGAAATGGTGTTGAGAGTGTAAGGAAGAAGAGGAACTAAAGAGATAAGAAAAGTCTTAAGTGTTAACAGAGAAAGAGTGCCGTAAAAGAACAAGAAGAATGAGAAAGAGAGGATGTATATGTACGTGTATATAGTATAGTGTATATAGTGTAGTGTATAAATAAGTGTATACTGTAAATAATAAGTATAAGTATATTAAGTATACGTAGTATAGGTAATGTTTGAGCTATATATGTATATAAATAAAAGTATAGCTTTACCGACAGAATTATCCGTCACTGTACATAGAATAAGTATCACTATAAACGTCACTATAGACCCTATTTTTGCCTTAGGTTTTGTACATAATTCTTCCTAAGGTTTAGCGACGTTTTTATCTGTCGCTATATATATTATATATGTTACTGTATATATTAGTATATTAAGTTAAGTTAGTATAATATATATTATTACTTATTATTGTATATATATGTAAATATTAGTAGTATAAGTTATAAATAGATAGTATATAAGTATAATGTATGATGCTTGTTTGTAATTGGATGTTTTCAAGTATTTTAGTTAATTCTTTTGTACATAATTAAGCTAGTATTTCATTCATTGATTAATTCATTTATTTATAATTGTATAAAAAATTGATCTTTTTGGAATTAAAGAATAATGTTGGACTTAGAGAGATGTATATCAATAACTGCCTCCCAGTGAACAACCTGGAATAAATCAGTAAAAATTATGTAAATAAATAAAATTGACGCGATACCGATTTGTATTTATGACATATACTATAACGACGACGATGATTTTTATACGAACCTTGGTCAATCGATCGCATCATATTTTTGGTGCTGTTGCCGGTGATTAAAAACCTGATAACAGTGTTTTATTGTGAAGTGATTGATTAACATGTCGCAAAAAGTCGATTAGCATGCTCTAATGTACAACATTGAATAGAACAAGGGCCACTCCCCTCAATAGTCTGCGTACCCTTGGCCAACTATCCCAATTTACCCAGTTGGCCCAACAAGAGTTGGAGTAGGGAGGCCATTTCTAACCCCAAGTCCCAACCCAAGTGAGGGCTAGCTCTCTTCCTACACAAAAGTGGAGGTAGCTCTTCTCGGTACCACGTACATAAGGGCCAGCTCACTTTTCGTACCCAAGTTCAAACAACTAACCAACATGCCTGTATAGGCAAGGTATTTTATCACACATCAGGTATACATGTCATTATGTTTTTATTACTTTCCTAATTCCCCGTAGGGTTCGTGCATAGTACTCATTTCATTCCAATATGTGGCATGTATCTCTATTCACATTCAAGTTTCTTAGTTATAGAACAGGCAGCTCGTGATTCAACAAGAAAAGCATTCAATCATATCAATTTAGTTGCCAATTACTCACAATATGAAATTCATCAGCATGTATACTGAAATATTAACAAACGAGTTTCAAGTGTTTGAATGTAAACATGCACCATTCTCATCCTTAGGGTTCATATCATGTCTTAAGTTTCAAGCAGAGGTCTCTAATTTGGCATGCACTTAACAATTTAATTCAACAGAAGTAGAGAGAACCACTCTACCAAAAGGTACAGGTGATATGGGGGCACGAACGGTGGATCCCGATGTCTCCGTAGCTCTCATGTGCATTACGAACTGGAGACCTATTCTAAACAGTTGGTCAAACCAAACATTAACATCGTTGACCAATATTTGAGTACATCAATTAGGCCAAAAAAAGCGTGAAAACACTTCTAACATGTTGGAAATTCAGAAAGGAAACCAACGGTACTTTAATTTCACAAATCCAACTCGTTTGAGCCCTGAACCGGCCAAAACACGCGTGCCCTGACCAAAATCAGACGTCTGGGGTGAGTCCCAGTCGTCTTAAACATGCATAGAAACTCACCTTGCGTTCCTGCTTCTATTCTAGTCGTCTACTACCCCTCACAGCTATCTGAGGGTGTTACCAAATGTCTGACACTATGCCTGGTCGTCTAGGAGGGCAGTTGGACGTTTGACACCACCTCCAGACATCTGAAAGTGACTCAAATGTTGCACCAACATGCCTTCCTAACGCCTCTCGTCCCTGCGCAAACCTACGAAGACATAGGCGCCTGCTAAAACACTAGAGAGCGCACACACACCACGCAGACACTCGGGCAGAGCAATACCTCGATACCAAGCACATTTCCAGACGTCCAGAGCTCTCTCTGGACGTCTGCAGAGCGTTCAGGTCGTCTACAAGACGTCACGGATGTCTGATTATCGCAGAAAATTCCTCCAATCTCCATGCGTAGGACCTTCCTCGTAGCGGCTCTCCTTCTCCCACTCTCTCCCTTTCTTTCTCTCGAGCTCCTCTTGCTGCTCCCCTCTTCCTCCCGCACACACTCCTCTCCCCTCACACTCTCCCTCTCCCTGTTGCTCTCACTCTCCTCCCTCACTCACGATTGCAAGGTGGAAGGAGGTGGGTGGCCGTTAAAGCAAAGAGTGGAGGGGGTGGTGTGGGTGTCAGGGAGGGTTTGGGGTTTTATAGGGGAGGGGGTAGGGTTTGTGGGGTGGTGTGGGAGTGTTGCGTGGGATAAGGTGGGTCGAGAAAATTGCACCCAGCCTCGCAGAATAATTTTTGGGGTGTTGGAATTGCGCAAGACCCCTCCCAAAAGCCAAAAACTTTGTACGGGGTCTTTTTGGTGCTCAGAATTTACGAAAAGTCCCCTAAATTTTCAGAAAAGCCCAAATGACCCACGGGATGGGTCATTTCAGTGGTTGTGCTTAGTCATCGTGGGTGGCCTTGTTTTGCTGCAGTGGGGATTGTTTCTTGCTATTGGAGTGTTATATTTTTCCTTTTCTTTTTTTTAGTATCGTTTAAATTTTGTTGGGGACTACGTGTGACCCAGTGTTTTTTACGACCAAGTTTCTGACGTGAGTTAGTGGTCAATTTTGTCGACTTTCCTTTATCGTATCTACGAGCGTGAGGTCAATCTCCCTCTGGAAGGTGATTCATTTCCTAATCTCAAGATGCTTTTTTTTTCTTTTTTTTTATTTCTTATCTTCTTGTTTTCTGAGTTTTCGACTTCCCCGTTTCTACGGGACGTAACTTCCCCCTCATTGAGAGCATTTACCTTCTCCGTCTCTCTCTTCCCCTATAATGTGCGTGCTTTGTATTGACACCAATTACACCACCCTTGTAGTAGTGAAACATGCACTACGTAGCCTCTTCTCTCTCGTCTCCTGTAACATCCCGACTCTCTACTGATCTACAAATTTGCTTAGTCTCCAAATAATATAATTTTGTATTAGACAAATGGAAATTTGAAATTTAATTTAAGATACTTTCTCATTTTATCATATTTAATAAGATGCAAGTAAATAAATACTTCCATTTGTAATCAACAATCTTAAAGGTTCCAATCATAAGAGGAGTTACCGCTACAAAGAAAGAAAAAAAAACGTAAAAATAGAATACTTCAACAATTTCTTCTAATTTTTCAACTTTACTAATCTCCAAATAAGCATATTAGTCATGCCAAGTATCCAAGTCCTTGTGTACCTCAAGGATTCTTGTGGTTCCGTTGTTCAGTGCGTCCTCATGAGCTAAATTGAAACCTTCTGATTTTTTTGAAAGAAGCTAACAAGAGCTCGGTAGAGGTAAGAGGTAACTAAATAGAAAATTTGTTTTCTATGGAGGTACCTATATAGAGCGGGGAGTTGCAACTTAATTAGGGTAGATGATAAATTCTTTTTACTGATGAATCAGGAGATCCAGTCCTTATGGATCCAACGTTTGCATAAGTATGATGATTCTTAGAATAAACCTGACCCTTCAAAAATATCAATTTTCATTTTTCTTTGTGTATTTAGGATACAAGAGCATAGTTTGTAAGGTGGGTAATCATCTTTTAGAAGATTTTCTCTTTTGCACCATCCTGATCTCATTCATTCTCAATGAAAAAGATCCTTGTTAGAAATCAAATAAAAAAGAGTCAGGTCCTATTCCTATATCCCATCCTCGAGGAATGATCGATGAAATTTGGCTGGTAGATTGGATCTTCTCGTTCTAACTTGGCCTCTATTATTATTCACTTGTTGGTAATTTCATACATCTAACTTGCCACTCCTTTCTGGTTTGTTTTTACACATGTATGCATTCATCATTCTTCTTCTCCTATTTTGGTAATGGAATGAAGGCTCACTTTTTCATGCATGAATGTCTTTAACTGTCCCTATAATTTGCTTTCTTAAGTAGAGAAATCATGAGATCAAAGAGACGATCGTTGAGGTAAATAATGTAATGGGCTTGGTTTAAAAAAAGCCAAAATTTCATACCAAAGTAATTATTTAATTAGATTTCTAGCCATATATAGTATGAATCAATGAGATGAAGGTAATTACAAGTAATGTGTCTTACCCAATTTTTATGATCTCATGGGAATGCTCATTGAATCTGCCGCTGATTTAATTGAATTGATCAATCGAAGCACCATTCTCTAGACAAATTAGTGCTATGTGCACCTTTGATATTCTATCACCTTCTTGATAGTTGGTACTCCTCTTTTAAATTTGAGTGGTTATCATTCTTTCAGTTTATCAAGAGTTGACATTCTAGCACTCTTTTATGACTGCTAGCCTGCTCATAAAGGTGTTGGTACTTGAGATTTAGCTTATGCCTAGTTCAAAAATTGAGATTTTGATTATGCTTAGTTAATAAAAAGAGTATTACTCTTAGATGATTCGAGTTTACACAGATTTTTAGAAATCATCAATCCCTCACCAAAAGATGATTTGGTTGTGCCTTAAATTAGTCTTGTAAGTTTTGATTTGGAATTCTAGGATGATCCTGTTCTAGGAATTAAGAACTAACATTATTTCATTCTTTTCTATGTATCTTATGGATTAAGCAAGCTTTAATAATGCTATAAGTAAGCTTTAATAATGTTAAACCTTCTTAGCCAATGCTTCATTACTCAACTCAAGACATCACTTTTTTTCGTGTCCCGCAACTGCCTTCTCTTCTATCAACTAGTTGGGAAGGGGGAAAGAAAGTCAATGCCTGATCTCCCAAACTTGCTGAAGCAGAAGATTTCCTTGCCTTGTTGCCTCCTAAAAAGAATTATGGATATGAAAATACCTACTAGACCACACATAGTAGAAGAGACAGAACTGACATATTATGTTTGGTTAAAAATTGAGATTTAGATTATGCTTAATTTATAAAAAGGCTATTGCTTCTAGATGATTCGAGTGTACACAGGTTTTCAGGCGATCATCAATCCCTCACCAAAAGAGATGATTTAGTTCTGCCTCAAATTAGGCTTGTAAGTTTTAATTTAGAATTCTAGGTTGATTTTGTTCTAGGAATTGGGAACTAACATTATTCCATTCTCCTCTATCTCAAGGACTAAGTGAGATTTAATAATGTTAAAAATTATTAGCCAATGCATCATTCCTCATCCCAAGACACCACTTCTTTCTCATATCCTACAACTGCCTTCTATTCTACCAACCGACTAGGGAGGGGGAAAGAAAGTTGGTGCCTGATGAGTTACGACTCATCATAGCTAAATTGCCTAAGTTAAGCTAGAAACTATGTTAAACACTATGGAATTAACACATAAAATGGGGTAAGTGTAGGAAATAGCAGAAAAGATCTAAAACATCAATTTTGTGCTAAAAATGCATAATTAGGTCATTAAATGAGATATTCTATTAAAGAAGGATAAATGGTGATCCAATTGCAAATTGAACACACAAATAAGCTCAAAATGTCAAATCAAAAGTGAAATTAACTTCTAATATGTTCAATTAAGGTTCAATAAAAACTTGGTTGCATTTTGACATCATTAAGGCCTTGAAATTAAGGATTTTCATTTAGGTCCTTCACACATCACATTTTGTTCACTAGAAAACCTCTAAGGACCTACTTGAAGGTAGTAGGGACCTATTTGCAAGCCCATAAGGACTACTCTGTAATCTTTTTTAACCGCTAATGCTCTGCCTTGAAATGTTTCAACTGTTTCGTTGAGGAGCCTCTTGTGCAATTTCACCAAAACAAAACCCAGCACTTGAAGCTCCTCACGGTCATTGTAGCCGCGAAGAACTGAGGTCATCGTGGACGTTGATCCTCTAGATCCACTCGATCTGTGGTTCTCTATCAATCGAACCTTCGCGCAACTCGACGCGTAGCCTTACCTTCTTGCCCAGATCCCATCCAATGGCCCACTTTTGGATTAAACTCACGCGCGCTACTCTCCTCTCATCCTCACCGCCCAAGTCCTTTTTGTTTAATCCCACCGTGTGGTGAGGAGATTCACTGATCGTTCTACTTAAGCACCTCCACTGATCGCGTGCATGCCGATCGACCTCCTCTCCTACTTCCTTAAGGCCAATCCCTTCGTCCTCTCCAGTTCTTCTAACCATTTTACTCGCCACATCAGTGGCAGTGGTGTGGTTTTCCACCTCCAATTCTTCCTTGCCACTACTGATGACGTACGCCTGAGGACGACCATGAAGCTCCTCTCGTGGGCTTTTCACTCGCTGGAAATCCCCCTCCATTCCTCCTCCTTAGCCGTCGGCTCTGGATCCAAAGGTCCCATTCCTCTAATTAGATTAGGCTTTACTATTTTCTAGAGTAGTTATAGTGACAATTAGAGTAATTTAGGAGTAGAAATTAGATGTAGACTTTCTCTGATCTGATTGTGTGATTGTAGATAGCTTAGGAGTAGCATAGTGTAGAATCCACACACCCACCTCCTCTGATCAATTCAGATCGGAGGAGATGAATTCCTATCACCCCACTAATCACTGATCTTCCCCCTCACAGCACCATTTCATGTTCTGAATTTTCCTCGTGTTTTAATTCACAATTCCCCCCATCCATTAGAGTCAAACCTTCATCTCATTGCTCTCTAGCTTTGAGATGAAGATTTGCGCTCAAAAACCACCTACGGGTCTCTTCACTCATGTCATTTTGTTCATAAAGACCCCTGATCTGATTTGAAAAGGATCGGTTTGCTTGATCTGATTTTAGTTTGGTTTTTAAGGCGAGATCGTGAGATTTTGATCAGATTGAGTTTTGAAGAGTTTTGATCAAGCAAATTGATATGTTTTTGTGTTATTCAGTTCATGGCAATGAATCTGAGATGTTCTTGATGAAAAATCTTTCCTCAGATAATGTCTAAATTTGGCATGAATTAAGGTTTTAAAGAGTGTGATAGAGCCAAGGAAAATCAATCATGTTGAATTAAGGTTCTATCAAGAATTTTTGAGTTGTTTTGAGTGAGAATCTGATTTCTAACCTAAGAAATTTTCAATATTCCTTAAAGTTCCTAGGTAATTGGGATTCATGATTGGTTGAATTTAATGGCCTGTTCTAAGATCCTCCTACATGCTGTCTATAGCATTAGGAAGGTGTTAGATCAGTGATTTTTCCTTATTTGAATTGAATATCATTGCTGAGAATTTTTTGATGAGAAGTTTGACACCTCAATCTGGTTTCAATGTGATTTTCAGACTTTGTTAGACTTTGAAAGTGTTTTATGTTGTTTGTAGAATCCCAATTAATTAACACAGTAAACTGCCCCATTGGCAGCTACATATCCAAAGGTTTTCAACCCTAAATTCAACGCAAATCGCCTCCTGACTTTGGATACTTTTGATCCATGATCAAACTTCCCCAAGTCTGATCTTGGATGAGTTTTATACTGAAATCTCCAATTCAAAACTACTGAAATTGAGATCCAGATCCTGATGGTTGCACAGCATCCCTAGAAACCAAGTTTTAAGACGTCTGAGCAGCTCCTTGGGCTGCTGAGTGGTTGTTACAGTTGTTGCTGCAGTGGCTGTTGCTGCTGAATTCAAGCAACAGTACTACTATTACTGTTTGAGTTGCTGCTATAGCCATTGAAGGTGTTGGATGGTTTGTTTTGTTGGGGCAGTGGGCTGGGATTTTAGTTATTTAAAGGGCTAATATGTTTTGTACTGTTGTAAATATAGTGTACAAGGTTTCTTGTAGCTAAAATAAATTTTAAATCTCAATTGAATGCTTGTAAATTAACTTAAATCTCTCTTTGTCAGCTATATTCATGTCTAACCATCCAACATTTGAAATTAATGCAAAATGAAATGGGATGGATGATTTTACAATTGCACATACTTTAGTTAGTGTTCAGGACTTAACTGAGGCAGTCCACTGCCTAATTCTGTCTAACTGTCCAACATTTGAAATTAATGCAAAATGAAATGGGATGCATGATTTTACAATTGCACATGCTTTAGTTAGTGTTCAGGACTTAACTAAGGCAATCCTCTGCCTAATTCATCCATCCATTAAAATTTAGGGTCTTAGATTCCTTTGAAAAATACTTAGAAGACCCTAAAATGAGCTAAACTTATATATAAATAAAAATGATTTAAAAAATCCAAAAAAATAAAATAAACCTGTCTTGGTAAAGATCAAGTATATTTTTAGGTGTACACTGAATTTCAAGGTCATTTGAACCCTCAGCTTAGTAGAACATACCAACTGACGGTTCAATATACGTTTAGACTTAATAAAAGAACTTAACCTACAAAAATACCAAACATGCATTCTCTATCTCATATATTCTTTCTCTCTCACATCCTACCTCTATAAAACACATAAAACCCATAAAAATAAGAAAAACCCTCAAAATATCCAAAAATATCACGTATATTATGTATATACTTGTAAATATAAGCTATATAGTAAGCTATATGTATATATATTGTAAAATAGGTGTATAATAGGTATAACTAACTTATATATATATATATTGTATAATGTAAATTAAATATTTAAGATTATTTAAACTGTATATAACTTAATCATATAATTATTTATTATTTAAACTAACTTATAAGTACTATAGCTTAAGTAAATAAATAAAATCCTGTAAATAAATGTATTTACTAATGATACCGTGTATAGATATTTATATATGTATTATGTACATAGTAAACCCTGTAATATAATTTAATTATATGTATCTAATAAGTAATGAATTTATTAAGTTACTACCTAAGTAATAAATTAAATCAAAATAAATTAGTAGATTGAGTTATAACTGAGATAATTTATATTGTATATTTATTTTGTTGTATTTTAAGTAAATTAGGCTAATTTAATTATATTTATAATATATTATGCTATTTATAACTTAAATTATATGTATACTACCCTGAATTTAACTATTTAAAGTAAATAAATTAAAATAAATTGTGTAAAATACTATAAAAATATGTATTAAATAATGTAATATGTATACTAACTTTGTACAGGGTCAATTAAACCATTAATTAACTAATTTATACTGTAATTAAGATATAAACTAAAAAATCAGTGTGTATAAATCATAATTTTTAACTAATTTATTAATATAGTAAATATAATTATTTTTTCAAATAAAATAAATAATTATGTAGCCCTATATAAGGGCTTTTCAAAGATATAATTTATTTGAAATTTGGAATTAATTTGGGCCCTCAAATTGAGGGCCAAAATCAAGCAATCAAACATGCACTATGCTGGATTGGCAGCATAAAGAGTCAGTGCAATAGCTGAAATTCCCTTCGAAGAGGGGGTGACGTAATAAAATTGCGGAATTGAATATAAAGCAATATCACAAAAATAAGCAATCACACAATGTACACAAGTAATTTTTAGGTGGAAACCCAAACCGGGTGAAAACCACCACCTAACCCTCTCGAGTTAGGATTTTCCGATCAACCAAGTTGATCAAATCCACTAACCGAATCACTTTGAACGAGGGTGATTCAACCTCAATACAACCACGCTACAAGTACGAGGGTAGCGTTCCTCAACCCCTTCTCTCCACGAGAAGGATTTTGTCCCACGAAGGAGACGGGAATTCGCAAAGCGAATACCCAACCAAAATACAAAGATAAAATGAAACAACAGTCCTATAGAGCCAACAAAATTAAACCTAGCTTCTATAGGAAATAGGAAACTCCCCTTTGCAAGGAGTGCGTCGACGATGACGCGGTGCGTGTGCCACGCGATGGCGCTACGTTGCTCTCGTTATCTACGGCGGGAGAGCGGGCGCGCAAACTGAATTTAGCTCTCAAGATGATGGAGCTTGAGCTTGGAGAGCAAGATCTTTTCTGGACACAAAAGAGTGTGAGAGTGTATATCTTGTGTCTTGTTTTTCTAAGTGTGTCTCTTATGTTTCTCTTCTTGTGTATTTGTGTTACAAAGGTTCCCCTCTATTTATAGAGGCCTTAGGAAGGCTTTGGAAGGCTTGGAAAAGCTTCCATAGCCGTTGGGTGCAAAGCCCAAGAGAATCAGGCCGAAATCAGGACAATGATTACATTTGACAGGGTTATCAGACGTCTAACTCTGGCATCAGACGTCTGGAAGGCCACTTTAAGACGTCTGATTCCAAGGTCAGACGTCTGATTCTATGCGGGTTTCTCCCTGACTTGAATCAGATCTAAACAGGGTTTTTGTGCAAGTCCATCAGACGACATACAGGACGTCTGGTACTATGTCTGGACGTCTGGAAACCTACTTTTACTGTGGGAATTGATTTCCAAACGTTGCAACGGCTAGAAAATCTCTGAGAAGAGATTTTAGGTCAAAACGGTCATTTATCAGACGTCTGGTAAGTCCTATGGACGTCTGATAAGGCTCTAACGGTCATAATCTTGAGTGTTTTCTGAGCCAGCCAACGGTCCACTAACTGGACGTCTGGCAAAGTCATCAGACGTCTCCTAAGACGTCTGGTCTAAGGTCTGGACGTCTGATTTCATCAGTCAGAACTAACTATGTCCAGCCTAACAGTTCTCAGACGTCTGAAACAACAGTCAGACATCTTAAAATATTTTATCAGACGTCTGATTTTGGGATTAGACGTCTGGAAATGTTGTTTGAGCCCTATATTGGTTTTCTAAGTATTCTACAGAAAACCTAAGTATCCTAGGGTTGTGCAGGTGTTCCTAGGACTACTGTTAGGGTTCTTTGAGGCTCTTTAACATAATGTCTAAGGAAAATAAAGAGCAAGAAAATAAATACAAGAGATATATGAAAGGATAAAAAAGAATCTATCCTATTCTTCTTGTCTTCCATCTCCAATCTTTCGCTCCACGCGAACCTCCTCTGTTTTCCGTCAAGCTCCTCCAATCCGTCTTGGATGCGAGCTTGAACTCCGTCTAAACACGTCCACATTTGCAATTGACCTGAAATCTAGGACTAAAATTGCAAATGTTAAATAACACGTGTTTTGTTATCATCAAAACAAATGATCGTGGTGCTCTAGCACCAACAATAGCGTCACATCGTGAGTGGGAGAGCGTCTGCAGTAGCAAAAATTGAATTTGTGTTTTGGAAGGCGCAGTCGTCAAGCGTCGGATGCCCAATAAAACCCATTACCCTTCCCCTCTAAGCATGAACTGAGATTGGCATGAGAGAATGAATTTGTGTGCGATGCAATCTGGGAGCCTGGCACTGTGCGTGGGCTTAATTGGGCCCATTAAGTAGTATAAATCGGAATTAAGAAGCCTAATTAAAGAATTAGGGTAGCTCTTAGTAAAGGTCTGATCCCACCTGAGAGGGTGCTGTGTATCCCTTGAAAAAGCCACCCGCCAATTAAAAACATAATTTTTGTTAAAGATGAACAGTAATCAAGTTTTAATCACTAAGGGTAGAAGAGAAGTGATATCCTAAGATGCTAAGTGTTCTAAGAGGAAGAAGAAGAAAAGCTAAGTGTTGAAGAAGGCCCCTGTAAGAGACTTAAGCAGAAGAGAGAACTAAAGGAGGCCCTGTGCCTACTGTGCTATGTGTATGTATACAACTATATAGTATAAATATAATATATATATGTATATTGTAAATGAATAATATAATAATATGTATACGTAGTATAGAGTGTTTGAGCTCATATTTATATGTAAATAACATGTGAGCTTTAGTGACAGTTAATTCCGTCACTGTAGATATAACACACGTCAGTATAAACTGTAACGACCCGATTCCCGAATCCCTAAGAGACACGAAAATCGAACCGACTCGACTAATCCCAAGACCCAATCATCCAACGAGAAAGTAACCAAAAGAACAATAAAATAAACTACATTCACCATGTATATAACTAGCAGTAACAAAATACAGCAGTAAAGAAAGGAGATACTACAGTATACACCACCCCAACAGAAGAGAAATAAACATGTACATAATATGAAGCTTACAATGAGAGTACAGGGAGTAACAGAAAACTACTCATTACAGCGGAAATAAAAGTACAGAAGGTACTGCAGGTAACACTATTGGGCTCTACTAGGCCCAACGTCCTCTGCAGCCACTGACTCTGGCTGCTCAACACCTGGTCCTCAAAAGGTAACAAGGGTGACACGTCAGCGAAACACTGAGTAGAGTGGCAACTAAAAGCTAACAGAAGCAGTAGAGTGTACAGTAGCTGTTATATTTTTACTTTATTTATTTATATTTTTCCATTTATTTACTGTTGATTTAGTTATCAGATCCTTCTCTTGATCTTGAATGTTCCTCGTGGGAACGATCTTAATTGCAGTCTTTTCCGAAAAGTAGAAGTAACACGTGGTGCTCTCCTGGCCGGGAGAGTCCCCCGTGGTGGTCCTACCCTCAGTCAACCACCCCAAGGTCGCTGACAGATGTAACGGTGACTACGGCACGTGCAGTAAGCGCACGGGTAGCTACCCCGCACTAGCACGCGGTCAGTCGTTTCCATTAACGGGTGCGCCCAAAGCACAGCACGGAACCAGTATAGGGCAGAGCCTTCTCAGTAATAGGGGTCCAGCCCCTCCACAGTAACCAAACAGGGGTCCTGCCCCTCCATAGTCCGCGCACCCTCGCTTGACTACCCTGGTTTGCCCCGTGGGCCTAACAAGTCGGTGTAGGAGGGCTAGCAGAACCTCGGGACCCGTGGGGTAGCTAGTGCTCTCCCTACACTAGTAGCTCTTCTCGGTACTGTGTACACGAGGGCCAAAAGTTGGTACAAAGTGGCCAGACCTAACCCCGGGTCCTTGGGGCGGCTAGCTCCGCTCTGCACTAAACAGGGGGACAGTTGCTCTCCTTGGTACTCCGTACTCAAGGGCCAGCTCACTTCCCCAATTCTATTTCATTCACTTTCCAGGAGTTCTACTCCTAATTCCTCGTAGGGTTCAGGCTCTTTTAACTCATCCAATTTAGGTTTCACCGTTCCAGGTTTATATCCCTACAATTCATGTTCTCAACCACATTTATTCATTCATAATAGGCAGCTGTTAACCAATTTACAGGCAGTTATCATTTCCTTTCTACTTTTCCAAGACTGCAATGTATATATTCAACTAGTTTTCCAGTCCTAGAATTCATGCCATATCCTAGGATCTATCATTCAATCTAGTTTTCCAGTCCTAGGATTCATGCAATACCCTAGGATCTACCATTCAATCTAATTCTTCAGCCCCAGGGTTCATGCAATGCCCTAGACTCTACTAATTATTTCATAAATGTAAATTTTTTGATAATTAAATTAAAGGGCCACTCTACCTGTAAAACCGGGAGTACTGGGGGCGTGGTCGGCAATCCCGCGTGCCTCCGCAACCCCCACAACCGCAACGGAACGGGGTCCTAACACAAAGATCAATCACAAGGAGTTTCTCATAACAATATACAATTACTGTAAACAGGTAGAGGAAATAAATCCGAAAAGAATGAAACTTGAAACGCGGAAAACGGACTCTGAACGGACCCTAAATGGGTCAAAAACGACGAGTCTGCCCAAAATCAGATGTCTGGAACTTCTTCCGGGCGTCCTAAAAGGCCGATCAGGTCATACCTCGGTCTGCGCAGTCCTTCAGACGTCCAGAAGCCTGCTGGATCGTCTGGTCCTAGTCCCCAGACGTCCGATTGTCACCCCGGACGTCTGGAGGTCCTCTTCGTCGTCTGGTACTGTGGCCAGACGTCTGATCCATGTGGGATGGTGAGCCCTCGCGCCCTCCCGAACAGAACCTGCACATACACACACCCGCTCTCATCACGAAGAGGTGTAGAAGAACGCGGCGGACGGCTGCATGGCCGTACAAGCGTAAAAAGGAGAAGGTAGGAAAATATTGTACCTATCAGACGTATGGACCTTCCTCTAGACGTCTTTGACGTCGTCTGGACGTGATCTAGACATCTGATTCTGCGAAATTTTCCCAGAATCAGGACCCTTTTCGCTCTCCGCCCGCGATGCACGGCCGCACCGCGCCGCGTCCGCCTGCTGCTTGAGCTGCAACAGCTCCTCTGCGCCACCCCACGCTCACTGCTCTCCCGCCGGCCGGCTCTAGCTGCCCCGATAGGTTCGCACCTTCGTGGTCGAGCCCTCTTCTTCCTCTCACAACACTCCTTCCCGCAAGCTCGCAGCAGCCGCTGCTACCGCACTCGCTCGCTCGCGCTCTCGCTGGCAAGGAGAAGGAGAAGAGAAGACGGTGGAGTGAGGGTGAGGGAGAGGGGGAGCGTTCTTATAAGGCAGCCGCGGGGAGAGAGAAGAAGGAAAGCGGCACCTACAAGGAGAGAAAGAAAAAAAAACGAAGGTGACGGGTTCAGTCTGCGCATGCAGGTGCGTAGATGCGAACCCGTACGCCGAAAAAATTTAATACCAGACGTCTGGCCAGACGTCTTAAACTACGTCTGATGCCCATGTTCGTAACAATATAACAAACTCAAAGGAAGTTTCGTCCCCGAAACTTGCGCTAACTAGGGTGCGAGAAAGAACAATATATACATAACAAACTCAAAGAGGACCGAAGTCGCTCCGAAAAGACGTACCCGCGAAAAGCTCCGGGTACCGCTCCCGCATTGCCGCCTCAGGCTCCCAGGTGGCCTCCTCGTACCGCTGGATCCTCCACAAGACCTTCACCAGGGGTACTTGCTTCCGTCTCAGATTGCGGATGGCTCTGTCAAGAATCTGCACTGGCCGCTCTGGGTAGGTCAGGTCGTCGCCCACCTCGACGCTCTCGTGGCTCAGGACGTGACTGGGATCGACAACATACTTCCTAAGGTTGGACATGTGGAACACGTCGTGCACACCCGAAAGCTGGGGAGGGAGGGCAAGCCTGTAAGCAATGGGTCCAACCCACTCCAGGACCTCAAAGGGCCCCACAAACCTTGGTGCGAGCTTCCCTCTCACCCCAAACCGTTGCAGGCCCTTCATGGGTGAAACACGAAGGAAGACGTGGTCCCCAACCTCAAACTGCACCTCTCTGCGTTTCCGATCCGCGTAGCTCTTCTGCCTGCTCCTGACAGTGCGGAGTCGCCTGTAAATCTGCCCGACTACCTCCTGACTCTGCCAGATCAGCCTGGGGCCAGCCTCCCACTTGGTCCCAACCTCAACCCAACTCAAGGGTGCCGAACATCTCTGTCTGTACAGAGCCTCATAGGGATTCCTGCCGATGCTCGATTGATAACTGTTATTTTATGCAAACTCCGCCAGGGGCAAGTACTCCTCCCAAGAGCCCCTCCAGTCCAGTACACAGGCACGCAAAAGGTCCTCAAATGTCTGTATCGTGCGCTTAGACTGTCCGTCCGTCTGGGGGTGGTAAGCTGTACTGAATCTTAACCGCGTCCCCAGGGCCTGCTGAAACTCAGCCCAAAACTGGGACGTAAAGCGAGTATCCCGGTCGGATACGATCTTCTGCGGAACTCCATGTAGACGTACCACGTCGCGGATATACCTCTCTACCAACTGTGCTAGTCCCAAAGTGACTCAGATCGGCAAGAAACGCGCCGTCTTCGTCAATCTATCAACGATTACCAAGACTGCGTCGTGTCCTCGCTGGGTAACAGGTAAGCCCACCACCAAGTCCATGGTGATGCTCTCCCACTTCCACTCTGGCACAGGAAGTGGCTGTAGCGGCCCTGCAAGCCTCTGATGCTCGACTTTCACCTGCTGGCACACTAAACACTGCTGCACGAATTCACTCACATCCCGCTTCATCCCCCTCCACCAAAACTCGCGACTCAAGTCATGGTACATCTTCGTGTTTCCGGGATGTATGGTAAATCTGGAACCGTGTGCCTCAGTCAGGAGCTCTCTCAACTGCTCCTCGTCTGGGAACGCACAGACGTCCCTTCAGGCGCAGCACCTAGTCTGTGAAAGAGAAGTCCCTCGGGTCTCCTGACAGTATGCTATCGCGCAGGGATTGCAAGTACGGGTTAGCCATCTGTCCTGTGATGATGCGATCTATCAGCTCTGGACTCGTCTATTGTGTCACAGTCACTGCCCCATAGTTCCCCGTAACTCTAGGGGTCGCCAACTGCCCATCTCTTCAAAAGGGCTCCGACTCTACACCTGTAAACTGGCCAAGTGTGCGGGCGCCTTCCGGCTCAAGGCGTCAACCACCACGTTGGCCTTTCCCGGGTGGTAGGAAATGCTGCAGTCATAGTCCTTCAGGAGCTCCAACCAACGTCTCTGTCTCATGTTGAGCTCCTTCTGATCAAATAGGTATCTGAGGCTCTTGTGATCTATAAAAATCTCGAAGGTCTCACCGTACAAGTAGTGCCTCCAGGTCTTCAGCGCGAAGACAACAGCTGCCAGCTCCAGGCCGTGGGTAGGGTATCTATGCTCATGGGGCTTCAGTTGCCGCGAAGCGTAAGCGATAACGTGACCCCTCTGCATGAGCACACTCCCTAACCCTTGCAAGGAGGCATCCGTGTACACAACGAACCCGCCACTACTGTCAGGGATGGTGAGCATGGGAGCCAAAGTCAGCCTCTCCTGAAAACATGCCTCACAGGCGTCTGTCCAAGTGAAGGGCATGTCCTTCTGGGTTAACTGTGTCATAGGACGTGCAAACTGTGAAAAGCCCCTGATAAACCGTCTGTAGTAGCCTGCCAGTCCCAGGAAACTGCGAATCTCAGTAACCGTACGCGATCTCTCCCACCTGAGCACTGCCTCGACTTTGGCTGGGTCCATCGCCAAGCCATCTCCAGATTGACAGGGGCTATAAGGACCACTCGATTGACAGGGCCTTAGCCTTGTCCTACGTGGCTACACCAACCCAGGGGTTGGGCGGTGTATGCACGGAAGGAGGTCACTTCAACCTCACTTGGTTGGACCTTGGGAGCCACTCCCAAGGAGGCGAGTCACCTCTCCCAGACCATCTTCTCGCCCCATTTCTTCTATCTGCTGAGCCGCAATGGCTAACATTGGATCTGGACCTAATCAGGATCCAGAAGAGCTGGACGCACGAGCTTATCTGAGAGCTCGGGTCACTGAATCAGCTCAACCTTGGGATCAGAACCCAAGGTGGCGAAGACGAATTTTCTCTTCGCTTGATCCTTCTCAGGTTACCGAAATGGTTAACCCATATCCTAACCCTGGATATTATGACCCATACCAGTCGGTCCCTCAAAGGATTGCATCTTATAACCCAGGATATGGATTTCATACTCCTGCTTCTCACCCATGGAACATGGGTAGACCTGATTCACCCCCTGGAACCCCTGAAGAGCTACCGATGCATATGCGGCCGCATTATAGAATACAGAGAGCTATAGCGAGTGCTAAGGAAAAGGCCGCGTCCTATCTACGCGAAATCCAGGCTATCATTGAGCCGAACCAAAGACAAAGCCGGATTCCGCATCAACAAGCCGTGATGGAGCTCCTTTAGGAAACAGCAGAGATAATAAGGCAAATTGGACAAAATCGGGAAACTCAAGAACTATTGCTTTTGAGATATCAAGTGGAAAATAGCATTGAAGACCTCGAAGAATCTGAAACAACTACGCCGGAAGAACACACAGAAGATTCTCGAGAGCAGATGCCCGAAGATCACTTAGGGGAAAAGGAATCTAGCATGGATATGAGACAGGAGCAGGAAGTATGCCGAATGGGTTCATCTGAAATTGAGGAGGAAAGGACTGATATCTCCAGGACTGAGCCGCAATCAGATTATCCTGAATCCTGGGAGACACCTCTTGGGTTAGATAACCCAATTGAGATAAGGGAAGTAGATCCAATTGAGGATAGGGATCTTGAGGCAAACATTACTGATCAGCCTAAGCCACTTCCCACTGTAGGTGAACCTGTGCTAGAGCCAACACCTTCTAATCTGCACTCTTCTTCTTTCACCTACATCCCTAATTCGGATGCTAGAGACTCTGAGATGACACTTGCTATCCCTGATCCTGACATCCGAAGACCAGAAGTAGCTATGGATAACTCGAACGAAGAAATAAATATGCTACTTGAGGTAGGAATTACTGAGGAGCCCAATGCATATGAGGGTGAAGCTTCGAGCAGAATGAGCTGGGGATGCACCTATCATCCTAGTCAATTTAATAGATGGCCCGACCCCGAGCCTGAAGAGTCAGCCTCCAATGAATCAGAGATGAATACTAATGAGGACGAAGTAATTTCTGACGAGGATTTCAGTGACCTCCCCACAGATCTTCTACTTTCACGGATACCCCCATATGACCCAGAGCTTGGGGAGGGAATGATCTTTGATGTCAATTATCATTATGAGGATCCCTACGACTCAGATTCTGGTTCTGAGGTACATTTTGATCTACTCTCTCAGCAACTTCCTGCTGAATTGTGGGACATGATAAATCAGCTGAATCAACATCATGATCCCCCCTCTGATTATCCTCCATTTTCCACCACCACTCTACACTTTCTTATAGCTAGACTTTTTGGAGTAGGGGTGCACAATCAGCTGGTCCGCATCTCTGGACCACTGATCTTAAGAGCATATGAGCACATCTTTCTCTTAATCTTAGCCGGCTCCTATGCAAGAATTGATACATCTGATTGAGTGTTCACCCAACTGGAGGCGTTAAACTCAGCACGTATAAATACCATTTCACCATCATCTATACATAACCATTTTTATACACAGCATATTTTTGTTTTAGCATATTTCCCTTTTGTATATTGCATGTTAATAGGTTGGCCGGTGCTGAATATAATTTCAGGAGCAATTCCATGTGACTTCTACCCACTCATCCTCTGTCGAATTTATTTTCTTTTATATTCATGAATGAGGACATGCAAGAACTTAGGCCTTGGGGGGGTAGTACAGCAAAAAACTGAAAACAAATTTTGTGCCAACACTTAGGAAAACCTCAGAGTTGCATGCAAAATGTACTTTAGGGCCTTAAATAAAAGAACAATCGACTCCACCTCCAATGCTCGCATTGGAGCTAGAAATTGTTCGCAACAACCAATTCCGACTCACCCGCTCACCTTTTGTTCTAAATTTAGGGTTAAGCTGATTGTAACCCGATACGAGAAATTCACGAAGTACAAATTATACGAGGTTACATGTCTATAAAATATATACATATTACATTAGGTATCTTTATCCTTTAGTTGATTCCTGTAATCTGGAATCCAGTACAACTTTTCACACACACGTAGAATTTGCAATGGATTCACAGTGAAGGCTGATAAACGTCTTCAGTCTGTCGAGAAGAAGCAGTGCTTCTTTTCCTAAACCCTTGGACAATGTTTTGGGAGTCAGGCATATTTTCCTCCAAAAATCCACCAAATAGTGTGAGAGAGTAGAGTATACTGGTGCTCTAAGATTAGTGCAAGGAATCTGGAATCCTAGATAATTAGGTGATGATACTCTGAGATTAGACATAGTTTTCGCTCTCGGTTCCCTCGTATACATTTTTGTGCGAAATTGTGAGAGCCACCGAATAAGGCAAATATGCGGAGAGCGAGTTTTCATAAAACTAAGGCTAAGGTGGATGGTTACGACCATTCTTTATGGAATCCTCGGCTGAAGGAGGGCATTGAGGTCAAAGTCAGAAATACACCGTCCTAACCGTCTCTCCCGGTGTCGTGAGTAGGCACTTCCACCAAATAAGCCACCCAATGTCTCTTGAGTACCACCAATCCCCAATAATGCCTCCTTAATAAAGTTCATGGATGTATGCCAGTTGTGTTATGCTGAAAAAAAAATAAAAAAAAAATGAGAAAAAGAAAAAGAAAAAGAATGATGAAAAGAAAGAAAAATTGAAAAAAAAAATTATTAGAAAAAGAAGAAAAAGCAAAGAAAAGAACGAATATTTAGTGTTTATTTCATCGAGGCAATACCACCAAATAAAATTGAGCTCCACCAAATATGGCCTTAACCTATTTTTCTTGTGTTTCTGACTGCCCAAATACTGGCTGAGGAATCCTGACTTAGTGTTAGGGTTATGAGAACTCAATTAAAGTGTTAATGCCTAGTGAGACCACCAAATACAGAACATATGTGTGAATTTGGTGAGGTTGTGAGTTGTAAGAAAAAGAAAGAAAAAGAGCAAGAGAGAATGAATACAAAGGAATCAAAAGGGAGCATAGTTTTTCTCGTCTTTCTCTGAGTTGAGTTACTTAGTAATTCGGGAATCTGGATTCTGTAGTACTAGTCTCTATGTAGCACCAAGTGAGAATGAGCCACCAAATATATAATACTTTCCCTCAAAGATTCTCTACCAAAGGCCAAAGCCGGGGTGAAATTCATAGAATATCTTGAATACCCCGAGGGAAGAAATCCGCCTATCCCGCTAGAATTTTTATTAGGGGTCAAGTATAGGCTCTAGAGGTGTATTAGTCTTCACTTGAATCCGTTGCAAAAGCTACATAGCTGCACCTTCACGATTGTCAGGATTTCTAGAGCATAGGATGAAAACAAAAAGGAGAAAAATCTCTATGCAAACACTTGGTAAAATAACCAGCCCCTTAGGGACCCTTGCTGTAAATAATTTAGTCTTGCATTTACTAGGGACTAGCAAGGTTTAGGCATGGGGGTATGATTACGCTGCAATCATAGGTCTTAATTGACTAAATTAGGTTAGGACTTAGCATAAGTTAGGGTTATTCATGCATGCATACGCATTATTTGCATCTTTACTACTTTCCTTTAGCTATGCATAAAATAATGTTATAATGTGCTGATTAAGTGCATTATGTCGATTGCAGGGAATAAGCTGATCAGGAGCTGGATCTGAAGTTGGATCAGGAATAACGGGAGTTGTAGTAGAGCTGGAGCAGAATGCCTAGTTTAAATATAGGAATAATAATGTAAGGGGGTTAAAAGTTTGCTATTCTATTAAGTAGAAATAAAGCAGTAAAATGTGAAGAGCTTAGGTCCATCCTAACCCTAGGATAGCCTAGAGACTTCCCCAAGCCTTAGCCACCCTTAGATTAGGTCACAACACCCTAGGAAGCCCTAAAACCCTAGTTCCAACCCTTCTCTGGACATCCAGAGAAGTTTTAAGACGTCCAGGACTCTTAGCCAACTCCCGCACACTTCAAACCCACTTCTGCAGTGTTATTGGATGTCCAGACACTTTGTCAGACGTCCAATTTCTGCAGAATACCCAAAATAGAACCCGAAATCCTTCCTGACTCTGATTAGACGTCCAAACAACAAGTCTGGACTTCTGATTTTTTAGTATAAGACGTCTGATTCTATAATTAGACGTCTGATACTGCTCTCCAATTCCTGTTTTGAGATTTAAGCCTTGATCTTGGATCTCTAGGTCCCTAAACCCAATTCCAACCCCATAGGAACCTAAATTAAGGTGCCCTAACCCTAGTACATCACCTCTAGACCTCCTTAAGGACATAATTAGGTCCTCACTAAACCTAATTGACTTGGATCTTAGTCAATTCCATCAGCCTATTCAATTGGACTCATTGAGTCCAATTGAGCCCTGATCTCAGCACACACTGTCCAATTGGACTCAGTGAGAGTTCAATTGACCTAGACCTGGCTTAATTGAGTTGTTTTACTCTCAATTAAGTTTCCAGACACCCAATTAAACTTGTATTAAGTTTAATTGCACTTTACCTTAGTGAATTAGGGTTTATAACCCTAATTTGAGACCTACCTTGACCTAAACCCACTAGAACCCAACCTAATCAACCTAGCCACCTAAGTTTCGACCCACACACACCCACACACACCATCCACATGAAAATATCTAACTTAGAGTTCTCTAGAACTCTCTACCATGTGTGGTTGCCTTGGTTGCCAAAAATAGCCATCAAGAGCCGTTCAATTTTTAGATCCACATTTGGTGGATCTAAAAACCACCATCCACCCTCTCTCTCTCTCACTCTCCCACGAGCTCCCACCATAGGCCTCTCTAGAGAATTCCATAATTCTCTAGAGAGCTTCCCTTAGGTCTATAAAAAGACCCCTTAGGTGGCCATTGGCACCCATTCACTTCTTTGGCAATTGCACTCCATTGGTGCCATTCACTCCACCTCCACTTAGCCACTCACTCCACCTCCACAAGCTCACTACCACCACCATGGAGGACACCATGCCGGGATGCTGGATCAACCCTACTTCTCTCCAAGGGTCGGCCTAAGCTACATTGGTCGCCCCCCATTCTCCTCTCGACCACTCCAAGGCCATCGGGGACCACCCGTGAATGCCCTCTATTCTTCTAGCTTTAAATCATGCTCTTCATAATTTTTATTGCTTTCATTTACTGCTTAGTAGTGTAGTCTTACTTCTCCCCCAATGATGCATGCGAAATCCCCCCATCGATTCTTGTATGCTATCATTTTCTGGTAGCTAGGTTTAATTTCAAGCATTCCTGTATAAGCTTTCCTCTAGATTTCCTGTACAAACAACTCTCCCCCAATGAATGAATGAAAATGCATTTATATATATATATATCTCTCTTTATGTGTTTGAAATCACCATGAGCTGAATGATTATTTTATTTGCGTGATTTAAGTGCCTGTTCTTTAACCGCCTATATATTGCGCACCAGAATATTAAGTAGAGAGGCTTTAAGATCGATTTCAAAAACAGAAACACGCCTCCCAGAGACGAACGACCGGGACTCAAGTCTCGTTATTTTACAAAACAATATTTTTGACGAACGTTTTTGCGCGACTATACTACGACTTTCAACGACTTTCAAATGCACGAAAACGGCTCTCCGTCAACGCCCCTCAGCCCTAGGTGCGGACGAAGCAGCCACACTCTGCATCGGACGGGTAGCTGCTGGCCGGTACCCTCCTCGTGACTGTTGTCCTCCTCCTCGTGCCTGGAAACAGCGGCCGCCTGCTCGCCCTCCAGTGCTCGACGCGGGAAGTATCTGCTGACCACCTGCCTTACACGGGCAGTCCCTCCTAATGTGGCCCGGCTGGCCACACTGGTAGCAGAGGGGAACTCGACTCCCGCCCTCAGTGGGTCCCTGCTGTCGGCTGAGCGGGGGTCCGATGCTGGCAACTAGCCCCTGTCGAGGGCCCCCAAAGGCCACTAATGGCCCTGCAAAACGTGACGACTCTCCTGCGGGCGCCACGTGTCTCCTCTCTCGCCGACCCTGTGAAAAGTCTAGCTGGTAGGGCCTCTTCCGCCCGCTGTCAATATCTCGCACGGACAGGTTGGTCTCCTCGTAGGTCATAGCTTCCTCCACCACCCTCGAGAACGTAGGCAGCTTCAAGGGTTTGACATACCCCCAAATCGCTGGTCGGAGCCCCTTGGTGAACCTCCAAAGGCTCTCCTCCTCAGTGGCTATTGCCGTCGCGGCGAAGCGGGACAGCTCCAGAAAATGCGTGCAATACGCGCTCACAGTCATCGTCCCCTGGCGGAGAGTGTGGAACTCCCGCCTCCTCTAGTCCTACCACGTCTGGGGGAAGTACTACTCGCAGAAGAGGGTGACGAACCGATCCCAGGTCGGCTCGTCCCTCTCCTGTCCCCTAACCGCCCTCCACCACCTGTGTGCCGCACTCTCTAGCTGGTACGTGGCAAAGGCCACGCGGCACTCCACCGGGGGGCGAAGGGTGTCGAAAACCTTCTCGATCTGCTCGAGCTAGTCCTCCGCCTCGGTCGGGTCCTCATCCCCCTTGAAGGAGGGGGGCTTCAGCTTCCGGAATTGCCCGAAAAGCTCGAAGTGGCGTTGCAGTGGAGATGCTGGTGCACCTCCAAGTAAAGGTGCCTCGTGCACAGAAGTGTCGGAGGAGGGTGGGGGCGGTGGCAACCCATCCCCTCCCCCGCGTCCAGCACCTCGTCCGTCGTGCGGGCCCACAGAGGACTCCCCCTCCGCAGCCCTAGGGAGAGGCGCTCGGGGCGGTGGGTGGAGCTCCTCTCGCACTATATCCTGTATCAGCTGGGCGAGGTCCTCGGCCTGAATGCCAGGGAGCAGAGGTTGGTCCACTGAGACATCGACCGCAACACGCCCACCTCGTCGACCTCATACTCGACCGTACCTGCAACCCGCCTCGCTAGTCCCACAATATAAAATATATTACAACAACGTACGTTTGCGTCCTACTATGAAATTGCATTGACTTTTTAAATCACATTATATGTACTTTCTATTAACCATAAAGAGTCTGAATATTATAAGCATAGGAAAGCACATATCCTTAATATAATTGAAAGAGCATGGACACTCACACCACCGTAGCAACCGTTGAGGATGGCATTTGATGTAATAATCGTTAAGATTATACCCAATTCCCTCACCTCTCTCATTGTTGCCCGTTCCCTCCCCTCCTCAACTCTGTTTTGCCTCGGTCCTTGCTCTGCCTCCATTACGACTCATCGTCCTCCTCACCTCTCCTCCATCTTGCCCCTCCCCTCATCTTGCTTCGGCCGGCGATTGGGTCTGAGGATAGGCACCGGCAGCACATGGATCAAGCGGCAGTGCGACTCGAGGGGAGGATCTGTCATCCCTCGCTTCCCTCGGTTGTGCATCCTCTCCCTCGCCTCCTCCCACGACTATGTGTACGCAGGCAGCGACCGAGTCTCACCCCCTCCTGTTGCCTTTTCGTCTTCCTCACCTGCAGCAGTAGGACGTAGCAGCGGCGGATCTCGTGAGGTATGTTATTCGTCCACTTTGCATCCCCCGTTCCCTCCCTTCCCCAACCCCCCACCACTAGCGCTCGCCTCCTCTCCCTCCTCCCCCACCACGTCCTCATCGACACCCCCACCTCCCCCTCTACCCTCCTCTCCTCCCGTGCACTCCATCATCCATGTTCGTCTACCCCTCCCCTTCCTCGTCCCCTCCCTCACCTCCTCCCCAAATCCTATTCTCCTCTCTTGGTCTCTCTACCCTCCACCTTCACACTCCATCCCGAGCTCTACCCTCCGACATAGCGATCTAATCGTCCCTTCTCGCCCCCTTCCGATTGATAAGACTTGTGATGCTCCCACTCTTTAATAGTGCTTGAACCCCCTCATTACAGCCCATGGCAAGGACACAACCGCAACAACATCTGGAAAGGAGAGGAAAGGTGAGATGCAGAGTGAGTGGCGCACGGGTGAAGAGTAAGGGGGCAGTATCCTTCACAATTGACTATGTGAAGCTCATGGAGAAGTTCCTCAGGGGGCACATCAAGGTCACTTGCACCAACCTTTTCTCTCTTGTCCTTTCTTTTCAATTATTGGAATGATTAGAAGTGTTTGATTTTAGAAGTGGTTTCTCCTTTTTTTCTCAGGAAGCTATTTTAATCTGGTAGGAACTCCATTACTCAAGATATGTATTCATGTAAATATCATATATTTATTATTATTTTACAGATTCATAATTCAAAATCAGCCTTGCTTGCAACTTCATGTTCTTCTCCATTTATTTTCAGATTCACTTGCCTGCATTCAGCTGAAGTTGTAGATAAAAAAAGACAGAGAACATCGCAACAAAGCATAATTTAGATATGCTGGAGGAGCGGTACGAGGAGGGTGAGGGGGAGGGGGGAGGGGGGAGGCTCGGTAATGAGGAGGGGCTACCAACGAGAGTTTAGGGTATTGTAATTCTTTGAATTAGTAGGTCTTTTCATTTCCATATTGGTTAATAAATTAGCTTTTGGTTTGTATGTTTACTTCTATAATAAAACAGATGCCAATTGTTGGAGTTGGCCGAATGCTGAGTTTTGCCTTTTAACACAAGTACCATGAGTCTCTTGACCATTCATTATGCTTTGTGATCGTTGAGGAGCTGTCTAAGGTTGTTTATCCTAATTTCCATTTCTAATGCTCAAATTGGAAAAAGTTGCATTTGCACCTATTTAGGCATGAAACATGCTTGGACTTATGATCTTGTGAGATGCTGGTGGACACCCAATGCTTCCAAGTTCTATGAATGTTCTTTTGACAGCACATTTGGAGCTAATTTGGCAAAAGAGTGGCTCTTGAATTTAAGAGTAGTCCACGATATGATCACTAGGGGTGGTATACTACATTTGCATCCTGTGGTTGATGAGTGTTGAAAAATTACATTTTATTGAGATGCTAAAGTTGATGCAGATTGATTAATGCTTGCATATGTATTTTTCTTGGACTTGTAATCTTCTAGAGATGATTATGCTAGAGATGATTTGATGCCAATAATCTTCAAGGATAGGTTAGACCATTCTCATGGTTGCAATGGATTTTTTGTAGGTGGGGTAGGAGGTTTGCACTTAGTGGCAATTTAATTTTGACAATGGCTCCAAATTTTATTGTTATTTTCATGTAGAATTGATGGTTGAATTAGCAACTGTTGCCTATGGAACAAAATGGTTAATTATTTGAAAAATTATCTTTGTAGTATCATGTTCTTCGCATTGTTTTTTTTCCCCCTTTTCTTTTTGTTGCGTAGGCTCTCTGTTGGTTGGTGGTGTGACTTATTATATTTGTATGGTATGATGATCGTCCATTTATGAGATTCTTTAATTTGTTGGTTGGTGGTGTGACTTATTATATTTGTATGGTATGATGATCGTCCATTTATGAGATTCTTTAATTTGTTGTTTATAATTTTTTTCTTTGGTGGAAGGGGACATAGACTTTGATGTGGTTTGGTTTCACGACAACTCCAACTCCAACCTAATGGGAAACAGGAACAACATCTTCATCACCATTAAGGACGAAATTGTATCGACTCGATTCCTGGATACTTACAGGATCCGAGATCGATTCATCTCGACTAATCCTAAGATCTAGTCATCTAGTAAGAAATAATCAAAAGTAGAGAAATAAAGTACATTCACATATGCAATATAACTAAGCACAAGAAAAGTACGAAGTAGTAAATAAAGTATAACAACTGTCTCAAAATATAGTACATGCCACCATAACAACAATAGAAAACAGAAAGGAAACAAAATGTAACAAGAACAGTAAAATATATGTCCATTATTCACTACAACAGTAGAGAAAACGAAAGTGCTGAAAGAACTACTATGGCTAGGCTCGGCTAAGCCCAGCATCCTCTGCAGCCAAAAATTCGGGCTGTTCAACTCCTGGTCCTGAACAGTGTTATGAAAAGATAGAGTCAGCGAACGCTGAGTAGAGTGGTGTTACATTATTTAAGTACAAGTACAGTAAAAATAACATTTTTATTTCTCATTTTTATTTATCTCATTTATGTATTTTTAATTCATCTATTTCTCAAAGTATTCAGATATTTCTTGATCTTGCATGTTCCTCATGAGAACGATCTTGATTGCAGTCTTTTCCGTAGAGTAGAAGGTACATGTGGTACTCTCCTCAGTCAATCTCCCCGAGGTCACTGTCGAGACGTAGCGGTGATTACGGCACGTGTGATAAGTGCATGTGTAGCTACCCCGCACTGACACGCGATCAGTCGTTTTCGCTAGTGAGTATGCTCAAAGTACAGTACAGAACAATATAGGGCATTGTCCTATCAGAACAGGGGTCTCTCCCCTCAGAACCAAACAGGTGTCTCACCCCTCCACAGTCTGCGCACCCTCGTCTAACTACCCCGGTTTGCCTAAAGGACCTAACAAAGTTGGTGTAGAGTGGCTAGCTGAACCCTAAGCCCCGTGGGGTTGTTAGCTCCATCCCTACACTAGTAGCACGTCCCAGTACTACGTACGCGAGGGCCAGCAGGAGTCGGTGTAGAGTGGTCAATCCTAACCCCGGGTCTTAACCTGTTAAGACCCACGACATCAAACATTTTTAAGACGTCTGGGAGTTGGTCCAGACGTCTGGTCAGACGTCTGGACGCCTTCCCAGACGTCTGGAATTTAATTTTTGCGGCGTACGATTGCGAGTTTGTGCGCGTGCACGCGTAGATTGTGCCCGCCGACCTACAGGCATCCCTCTTTCCTTTTCTCTCTCCCCCGACGCCTTCAAATACCCTCTCCCCCTTCCCTCTCCCTCACCCACCACTCCTCCGTCTCCTCCTTCTTCCAGTGTTAGCGTGAGAGTGAGAGAGCGAGGGCAGCATCTGCTGCCGGGTGCGCGCAGGGAGGAGGAGGTGCAGCGAGAGGGAGAAGAGGCGGAGCGCGTAAGGAAGAGAGAGCGAACTCGCCGAAGCTGCCTAGGGCCGTTCGACGGGTACGCACAGCAGGAGCGTGGAGCTGGGGAAGTTACCCCGGTGCTGCTACAGCTCAGGCAGCAGGTGGACGAGCGCGGCGCGACCACGCGCAGCGGGAAGAAGGCGAGAAGGTTCTAATTCTGGGAAAATTTCCTAGAATCAGATGTCTGGACCTACATTCAGACGACGTGGGAGATGTCTGGAGGAAGATCTAGACATCTGAAAGGTACGATATTCTCATATTTCTCCTTCTTGCGAATGTGGTCATGCAGGTCGTTCCGCCGAAGGTTCTGTCTCATTGCCGTGTTGAGATCGTTTGCGTACGCGTGCAGGTTTCGTTCGGGAAGGTGCAAGGGCACGCCCTCCCACACAGATCAGACGTTTGGGCACAGCACCAGACGGCGGAGAGTCTCCAGACGTCCGGAGTGATAGTCGGACGTCTGGAACTAGGTCCAGACGGTTCAGCGGGATCCTGGACGTCTGAAGAACAGCTCAGAGTAAGGTATGACCTAGACCATCTTTTAAGATTTGGGTCAAAGTTGTCGTTTTTGACCCATTTAGGGTCCATTCGAAGTCCGATTTTCGCGTTTGAGATTCCGTTCTTCTCAGAATTAGTTCCTCTATTTGTTTAAAATAGTTTTATTATGTTCCGAGTGGTTCCTTGTGATTGATCCTTATATTAGGACCTCGTCCCACTGCGACTCTAGGGGCTGCGGAGACACGCGGACTTGTCGATTACGCCCCCACTACTTCTGGTCTTGCGGGTAGAGTTGTTTCCCTTGGTTATTTACCAACATTAATGCATCTTTGAGATAAATAATAGATCTTAGGGCATGGCATGAATCCTAGGTCTGGAAAACTAGATTGAATGATAGATCCTAGGGTATACATGAATCCTAATACTGGAAAATTAGATTGAATGATAGATCCTAGGGTATGCATGAATCCTAATACTGGAAAACTAAATTGAATGATAGATCCTAGGGTGTGGCATGAAACCTAGGAACAGAAACACTGAAACGAATGTCGTGAATACATGAATTGCAGTCTTGGAAAAGTAGAAAGAATAATGATAATTGCCTGTAATTGGATAACAGCTGCTTATATATGAATGTATATTAAATATTGGAAACACGGGCTATATGAGTATAAAATTGAAATGATGAAACCTAAAATGGCTTGGCTAGAGAATATGAGCATGAACCCTACGGGGAATTTAGAGTAGAGCTCCTGAAAAATATATAGAATGGAATTGGGGAAGTGAGCTGGCCCTTGAGTACGAAGTACCAAGGAGAGCGACTATCCCCCCTTGTTTAGTGCAGAGCGGAGCTACCCGCCCCAGGGACCCGGGGTTAGGTCTGGCCACTTTGTACCGACTTTTGGCCCTCGTGTACACAGTACCGGGGAGAGCTACTAGTGTAAGGAGAGCGCTAGCCACCCCACAGGCCCCGGGGTTCTGCTAGTCGTCCTACACCGACTTGTTAGGCCCACTGGGCAAACTAGGGTAGTCAGGCGAGGGTACGCAGACTGTGGAGGGGCAAGACCCCTATTTGGTTACTGTGGAGGGGCTAGACCCCCGTTCCTGAGAAGGGCTCTACCCTATGCTTGTTCCGTGTTGTGCTTTGGACGCATCCGTTAACGAAAACGACTGACCGCGTGCCAGTACGGGGTAGCTACCCATGCGTTTATCGCGCGTACCGTAGTCACCGTTACGCCTGTCAGTGACCTTGGGGTGATTGACTGAGGATAGGACCACCACGGGGGACTCTCCTGGCCAGGAGAACACCATGTGCTACTTCTACTTTTCGGAAAAGACTGCAATCAAGGTCGTTCCCACGAGGAGCATTCGAGATCAAGAGAAAGACCTGAGCAATAAACCAAGAAAGAGTAAAATAAAGAAGGAAATTAAAACAACTACTTGTTTACCTTTACTGTTTTCTTAGCTAGCTGGTTGTCATTCTACTCAGCGTTTCGCTGACGTGTCACCTCTGTCACCTTTTCAAGACCAGGTGTTGAGCAGCCAGAACTTGCGGCTGCGGAGGGTGCTGGGCCTAGTAGAGCCCAGTAGTTCTACTTGTGTTATACTTGCTGTACCATTTTTTTTCTATTGTAGTGAGTATATTCTGTTACCCTTATACTCTTTTATTGTAAGTATCATATTTCTGTACTGTTTGGATTCTCTACTGTTGTAGTGGTGTGTACTGTAGTAGTTCTTTCTTTACTGCTGTACTTTTGTTACTGTTAGTTACATGCATGATGAATGTGGTTTATTTTACTGTTCTTTTGGTTACTTTCTCGTTGTACGACTGGGTCTTGGGTTCAGTCGAGTTGATCCGATTCTCGTGTCTCGTAGGGATTCGGGAATCGGGTCGTAACACAACCTAAGGGAGGCTAGCTCCGCTCTACACTAAAAATGGACAGTTACTTTCCTTGGTACCGCGTACACAAGGGCCAGCACACTTCCTGTCTACATTCCAAATTCTGTTTATCTACAGGAGTTCTACTCTTAATTCCTCGTAGGGTTCATGCTCATATTCATCTCATCTATCCAGGTCTAGATCTCATGTTTCATAACTCGTTCCTCATCCATATACAAGCAGCTCGTGTTTTCATAATTCAGTTCTCAATAACATGCAACTTGTGGTTTCACAATCAATTTCTCAATTACATACAGGTAGCTCGTATTTTAACATGCATCTCGTGATTACATGAAAGGCATTCGCTAGCAATTTATCTTAACTAAGCATTCAAGTAAACAATACAGCTCACACAGGCTCATTCATTTCTATCCTAGAGTTCATTCCACATCCTAGAGTTCAATCTGACTATTCCAACCAAGTACATTCTTATTTAAATATTAACAACTGAGTTAAACCACTCTACCGGGTATCACGGGATGAATGGGGGTTTGTGCCGCAGATCTCGTCGTCTCCGTGGACCTCGAACACGCTACCGGTTGGTAACCTGTACCAGCAACTAATGTATATTAGATGAGTTCAAAACAGTAGATACTCAACACGAATACATAGAGAAACCCGAATGGAAAACAACGGTACTTCGTTTGCGGAAATCCGATTCCGTTTGGGCCTTAAACATGCCAAAAACGCGGTTACTGACCAAAATCAGATGTCTGGGACTAATCTCAGACGTCTTAAAAGACGTCAGAAGTCATCTTACCCTCCATGCGGCTGATTTAGACATCCAGACTCCCTCTGTGGTCGTCTGGGGGCAGTTCCAGACGTTGGATAAGGTCTCCGGTCGTCTGGAAGCACCTCCGGACATCTGGCGACGTGATCAGACGTCCAAAAGTACTTAGGAAAGCGCATCGCGTGCCTTCCCAAAGACTGCACCTGCGTACGAACACCCACAAATGCAATGGTCAGCCGACATCCCCTGCGCAATGATCTGCATGGCGCAGGAAAATACGTACCTTGTGATATACGTGCTTTCAGATGTTCGGCCTCAGCTCCGGGCGTCCGGGTGGCTCGCCAGTTGTCTGGACGTCACGCCAGACGTCTGATACTGAAAAACTTCCAATACCAGAACCTCCTCGCAGCTCGTCCCCCTCGCATCTCCGCCCGTAACGGCAGCTGCAGGAGCTTGAGCAACTCCTCACTAGCATCCTCCTTGCACGCGCGCACCCGCCGTCGACCATGCAAGCTCCGTTGAGCTCTCGAAGGTCCTTCGACCTTCCACGCTCTCTTCCTTCCTTTCTCTCACTCACCCCCCTCTCGCCACTCTCGTCTGGCCTCGCCACAGCCGCATAGGAGGCGCTGGAGGTGGTGGTGAGGGGATGAGGAGGGGAGGGGTTTAAATAGGAGGAAAATTAGGGTTTGTGGGGTGAGGGTGCGGGGAGAGAGAAACCTCTGCGCGTCACCCGCGCACGAAGCACGAAGCGCAGTATGAAAAAATTTCACTTTCAGACGTCCGAGAACGTGTCGAGACATCTGGACAAACGTCTAACTAAAACTCCAGATATCTTATCCAGGTAAAAATATAACGGGTCATTACAGAAACTAAGGGCTTGAATCACAGTATGGGAAGAACATGAGAAGCTCCGAGGGGAGGAGCCTTGATGATGTCCTCATTCCCTTTGCGGAGACCTTTTATCTCACACTTCTTTCCTTCCCTCCATTCTTCACACCACCAATGATGCCAATTGACAGCCATTATAATGGGTTTAACAATCCTCTATTTTAGACAGTGGAGGGAGGTCGTGAGGCCATCAGGGTGATGGCAACTTCCCCTCCTCCAAAGTCAAAGTTTTTTAGGGATGCAAAGGAAAAGTTCCAGGGGGGATGCTGAAGCTACAAAACATTAATGTTCAAACAGGTTAAAGTTTTGGTTTCTTTCCGTTAAATTTTGATGTTTGTGGCTGTAATCAAAGGAATTGGGGCTGTAATTGGGGGTTTGACATGGTTGGAAAATCATTGATGGTGTGCGATTTTGTTAAATGTAACATTAATTGTGGTGAAGTATTTAGAAATTACTTAAACTTTTTGCTGCATCGAGCACAAGAAAATAGAAAAGTGGGGAAAATCTAATTTTACAATTAAATTGACATGTCTTTTTCTTGCATGTCTCTTTTTGTGTTCTCTATTTGTTCGATGGCATTTCTATAGACAAATAATATGTATAGAGTAAAAAAATGGTCTCTCTTGTTTTATTGAAAGATATTGCCCCGAAAGCTTTGCGATAGGCGGTAAGCAATGACAAATGCAAGGAGGGATGACAAAGGGATAAGGTTTTTTTTTATGTTTGTATGCACATGGTATCAATAAAAAAGGATGTGGGTATGGAAATGTGCAGTGCAATGTATTTTATAGCGTGCGATCAAAAATTAATTGATTGAAAATTAGAATCAACTTGTTGAAAATTGATTATCAACTGATTGAAAATTAAGATACACCGATTGAAATAAAAATATATCGGTTGAAAATGAAAATATATCGGTGTGTTTTGCCTTTTTATCAGAAGAAAATGATTTTTCACTTAGAAAGTGATTTTTCATTGGTGAAAAGTGATTGTTACTGTTGAAAAATTAAAATATACAAGTTGAAATTATCACTTTCGTCTGGACATTGCAACACACATTGCAAGGTATGTTTATTTACTTTTCCTCGTCAAAAAATAGGATAAGTAAAGCATCTCCCTCTTTGGTTGTTTGCTTGATTCGATTGAAAAGGGAGATAAGGGGTTGTTGCATAGGGATAGATTAGCTAACATACGTTGGAGTGACTTAAACGCCTCCGTATGATTATGATTTTTATTCGTTTCACCAACAGTTGCATCCATGCAAGTTAAAAGTTAAGCCAATAATTCTTTGTTTATAAATTCAGAAAGGGAAAGGAGATATCGAGGGAGAGGGAAGGGACGTATGGGAGAGAGAACCATGGTAAATTAATTTTTCCCTTAGTATAATATTGTCAAATTTCAAATATGAAGTACGTTGTAACGTCCTCTTACGTGAGTGTCGCTTGTATAAAATACGTTGTAACGTCCTCTTACATGAGTGTCGCTTAACTCAATTTGGCTACTCACAAATACTATGTTTCATTTCTTATATATCTTGAAGAATATATTATGCGTGAGCAAAATTCCTTTCACAAGTGCAGGTAAGGTCAAACTTACTTTCCTTTGAACTTATTACCCGTGCGAAGCACGTGGGGGTAGAAACTGGTTTTTATGATGGATAATACTAAAGATATAATACTCTTTACATAGATAGTTTCACATCTATAGGTAGCAAAGGTAAAATGCTTCAGTGTAACAGTACAGAAGGGGGCAACTGTCTTCGCTTCCTCTATCCATTTCTATCCGGAGAAGTCGTTGAAACGTGCGAGTTCAATCTCCTCCAAAGAGGGGTTACGTGGACTTATGCTTAAGAATGGAAATCTGAGGAGGGCACAGATACAATTGGGACCCGAAGGGAGGCATAAGCGTAAAATTTACGAGGGAACACATGGAAAATCTACGGAGAATCGGGCATGTGATGGTGGAGAGATAATGTCAGAAATCAAAGGCGTGACTTTACGCTGTGGGGAAGACGCGACGGATAATGGGATAGGATCGGGTCTGTTTCGGGGACTTCACCCAATAAGATTAAGAGAAGTAATGTTATAGAGAAGTCTCATTTCAAGAGTTCGTGTGTCATCTTAATGATACACGTATTATTTGAGAGGTGTGTCTTTTTTTTTATTTTTTTAGAAAAATAATTTACTTATGTTACTTTTTAAGACGCATGCGCTGTCCAGAAAGATACGTGTACCATATGAAAAGACACTTATATGGTTGATTCAAAGATTAAGATGGAAAATTTGAAAAAATTTTGAGATGGAGCTTACGTAAACCACTACCCTTTTTTTTTTTTTTTTTTTGGTAAAGAGAGGATCTGGAAAAAAGCCTTGAAACGTTTCATAGGTAAGTGCGCATCCATCCATCCATCCATCCGTTCGTCCATTCCCACCAATTTGTACGGAGAGACTCCCGTTCTCTCCTTGCGAAATTCCAATGTCGCCTTTCTTCATTGGAATCTCTCCAAAAAATTATAGACATTTCCGATCCTTCCTTCCTTTCCCTTTTAATAATCTTTCTTTCCTGTTGGGTAGGGTTAGGCTTTGATTCAAGGACATCCCCCTCCCTCAAAGAGAGTATATGCCATGGTGAGAAGAAAGGGTATTATCATCTCGAGGATTTCACTAACCAAACAAGAACTATAATAAGCAGCTCCGCTTGTAATAATTTTTGGGCGTGTCATATTTAAACTCTACCGTTAGTTGATTTCAAACATCTCTGAGGTAAAGATAAATTGTCGACGATTTTATAATGCATCTTATTTCATATTTATCCCATAACCAATGACAACTTTGGCTGGAATAGGAATAGCCATGCAAATTTGAGAAGTGAATCCTTGACTTCATTGGATGGTAAATAATTGCATGTTATTCCACTGAAGGAGAGGGAGAAGAAGCAATAAATCTTTCCTTGCGTTGTACCTTGTTTGACTGTGGTTAGAATTCCTCACTTGAAGGCCCTAACCAAACTAGCTGGGACGATCAAGATCCAACCAAAGGATTAAGCATTTTGCTTGGAAACTCACTTAGCTCATCCATAATTCACTCCTTTCCTTTTTCACAAAATCACAACACATATGGGTTCGCAGCTCATCCATAATTCACTCCTTTCCTTTTCACAAAATCACAACACATATGGGTTCACGGCACATGTTGTTAAAGGACCACAACAATCGACCTCATGGATCTCAACCTAGATTGCCTTCAAATCAGGAGCATTTCTATACATTCGAACATCTCGCAAACAAAACGAACAAGTCCAAATAGTCATCCCTTGATTTACATACAATACATGCATAACAAAAATAACATCGGAGCGAAAGATAATAAAGATATAACATTCATCTTGTCCAACTTAATACAATTCAACACAATCCAATGTCACCATCCACGACCGGTGAGGTGTTCAACAGAAAAATCATCCTTCCTCAAGGGTGTCACTGCAATTATCCTCCCAATATCCACTGATAGAGAGAGAGAATAAAAACGGAGGATGATAGACAGAGACGGAGGAAAAGAGAAAAACAGAGCGTGTCAGAGCGCGTCTCCTTTCCGTTTCTCTTTCTCTTCTCTCTTCGTTTCGCTCTCTCTCTCTCTTTTCGGTGCGATCGAATAGCCGATGCTGTCGAGCAGCGGCGGTGGGATGTCCGTTCTGATCCACAGCAACGTGGCCATGGAGGGCTTCGTGAGCATGCGCAGGTACAAAGGCGATGAAGAAGAGGAGGAAGACCACGTGGTGGGGAAGCACCACCAGCAGCAGGTAGAGGAGAACGGGAATGGTTCCGAGAGCTCCTCCTTCGGCGTCGAGGAGGAGAGCTCCCTCTCCCTCTCCTCCTCCTCCCTCGGCGCTGACGAGGACGAGGCCCAGAGCGAACTCCGGGAAGAGGACGAGGAGGACGTGCAAGACGACGCCTTGGCCTCCCTCGAGGACCTCGAGGACTCCCTCCCCGTAAAGTAACCGCCTACTCCCGCGTTACCCTCTTCTTTCTTCGCCCAAAGATCGCTCCTTTCCGATGTTTTCTTCCCTGTGGTGGTGTATTAGGAACTGGGTTTTGTTTCTTTTTGCCTTTTGGGTAGGTGCTGATCTTGTTTATGCTTGGTTTCTTGGTGGATTCCTGTGGAAAAGCCACGATTTTTTCGGTGATCTGTGTTTGGTTTATTAAAAAATCGGCCCATTTTTATGTTTCTTGGTTGTTCTCTGTAACGTCAGTCTTTTCTCCCGTTTTAAATTGCCACAGGTGACTCTTTTTTTTAATGATCTTCTCAGATGTTTGTGTTGCGTGCTGGTTTTGATCATGAGATGTATGCGTTTCGGTAAAGTAGTATAGGGACTTGTTGATGTCTTGCTCTTTTAGAAATTTCGACCCTTTTTTGGTTTTTTAATTTACTTCCACGTTTGGTGTTCCTGAGATTTACGTCGCTTATCATGGGATCTGGGTTTTAACCAGGAGGAAAGGAACAAGCCAGTTACGTGAGAAAGCTGGCGACTTTCTCAATTGGCTCTGTTCTTATCATTCTTTGCCTTTCTTTTGTTTCTTTGTTATTTTTTGTGACAAAAGCTCTGCACTAAGCATGTGAGATTTCCTTCCGATCTGTTCAAAAAAGAGGCATTTCTTCCGATTTCCTTTTTTTTTTTTGGCTCTGATCATATGATGCATAGCCCATCTCTCCTCTTGTTAAGAAGAAACAGATTGGTTTCGTTTGCATTCTTGTCAGTTATCTCTGGCATGATTACATCTATTCAACTCATGTAGTTTTCATAAAACCTCTCTTTAAAACCGTGGGATGTTGTGATTCCTCTGAGTGGTTGCCGGTGGATTCCTCCTCCACTCCACTACGGGACTCACAAATCCATCATAACTTTAAGATGGTTTCACGTTAACACCTACCCCTTTTGCTTTCTATACTGAATGGGAACCTCTTTTCTCTTTTCCCCCTCATCAACTCAAAACGTAGGAGAGGGTTGTCCAATCACTTCAACGGCAAGGCGAAGTCCTTCTCGAGCCTCGCCGACGTGATCACGAACCCGACGGCGGCGGCCGACCTCGCGAAGCGGGAGCACCCGTTCAACAAGCGGCGGAGGATCCTCATGGCCGCGAAGAAGAGGAGGGATTCGTGGCCGAGACGAGGCTCCTGCGGCTCGCTCGACACGCTCCCCCACCCTCCCCTGATCGTCGCTTCCGAGCTCCGCGTCCTCGAGGAGGTCGACGAGGAGGATGACGGCAGCGGCCGAGGAGGAGGAGGGGACTCGCCGAGGCTCCCTCCCCTGCCGGTGATGCGCGGGAGGGGCCTCAAGTCCTTCCGGTCGCCTCGGTGCTTCTCTCTCACCAACCTGCAGCAACATGATGAGTTCTCTTGAGCTACTCCTCTCTCTCACTCTTTTTTTTTTTTTTTTTCTTCTTTTCCCTATCTTGGTTACCAATTGACCTAATAATAATAATATAATATAATGCTTTAGAGGAGAGAGAGAGAGCATCCTTCCTTTTTCATTCCAAGAGAAGATGCCATTTATGGCCCCATGTACTTTGTTGCATCTGATGCATGATGTATATATTATTATGCTGCTCCTCAATTTTACTTTTTCTTTTCTTTTCTTTTCTTTTTCCTTTTATTTCTTTGAGTAGGATTGCTTAGGTGGGTGTGAGTTGGAGACCTTATCTTCTTTGCCCACCTTGCATTAAATTAATCTTAGGTTTGAGGATAATGGATGGAGTGGCTCTTATCCATTGGTGGGGGGGTATCATGAGTAGGATTAAGATAATAAATCATGTTCGCTGCCTTGAAAGTGACATCCAGTTGGGCTTCCCATAAAAATCCTGTCTTGTGGCCTTCCCTATGAGGTTTGTTGACGTATGAAAGTATGTGGGCTTTTAACAATGGGAGGCACCATGGACTTCAGAACACCTCTCCTTTTCTCCTTATTTTATTTTTCACTTGAAAGAGTAGCTTTTTTTTCCCCCTTTTTTTTTTTTTTTTTTAGCCCTAACTTTTGGATGGACTACCTCTCTGAAGAATTATGGTTAGATGTTGTTTTAGGGAATTTATCAGCATTGTTTTTTCAGGTTTTTAGTTTGCTGGAAATTAAATGTTCTGTGCATGTCATCAAGTTGTCTATGGGACCATTTGTTGGGTGGGGCTGGAGAGGGATTTATATGCATTGAAGGATAAGGAGGTGAGGGGTATGGGTCGATTTGCGCCATAGAGCATATATTTGGAACGCAAGACATGAATCTACGCAGAGGCTTTCTTTCCTTGATCTCCTAATCTTTTCTAATTGATTTGTTCTACCACAATTAGATGAAAGAGGAGGGCTAATGAAAACTCGATCAAAGAGGACGGGGTGTTATGTTTAGTCAGATTGCTAGGGTTTCGGGCAATTAGTGGGACAAGTATCTTTAATGGGACAAATGTAACTAGCGAATTGGGTTATTGAGCAACTCTTCAATTTTTGGAGCAAACGAGGAAGATTAAAGTGCTATATGTGACATTTGTGTGAGAGGGAGTAAAGCAGGCTTTGTTGGATTGAAAGGACCATCTTCCCGAAAGTGAGGGTGTCTAGGGCTTAAAAACCTTGAGGAATTGCAAGTCACATTCGTGCATGTAGAGGTATGTCTAACATGGAGAAAACTCAATGTGGAGCATGTGGATTCATTTGTGATGTGGCCGGTCAAAGGCACGTTTGATTGCGAATGATACGAGGGGCTTGATATTTTGGAAGCTGATGATCTTGATCTAGCAAATTATGCAACGACATTCCAAGGAAGTTGATAACTAGGGTGGGACTTTACTTGGGAGGTGTTGTGGACAAAGGGGTTGCACCAAAATGGGCTTTTTGTTGTTTGATACTTGCTTGGGAGGGGATGAATTCTAGTACTCCAAGGTTGGAAGGCTTGGGGGTGTTCTCGTGGATACTCATGTGTAATGCTACTGGGAGAGGGAGGATGGCGTGATGTTGTCACCTATTCTTCCGTTGCTCCTCCTTCTCAAGGGACATCTTTGGAAGGATTTTTTTTCTAGTATGGCTACATTTGGGAGGAGGGCACATTTCCGTGGCTCTTGTACAAGGTATATCCACGGAGAGGGTGTATACCATTGTTGCAACCACAATCTAGAGGAATCAAGATAACGAGGTCAAGCAGGGTGGCGCGATTGGATTGAGACGTGTGGACCTTATTTGTATGCACGTAGTAGTGGGTCTGTCTTGGGTTTGTTCTAAAGAAGCAAAGAATATGAGGTGGGTGGCTGTATCTTGCATTTGTTGAGTAGATATGGTTATCCAAAAATAGAAAGAAAAATAAGCCAAACTAAACAAACTAACCCCCAATACATGTGTATTTTATTATGACCCAAAATTTCATTTTGGTAAACTAAGGAGGAATTCATCATGTCCTACGCACGACTCCTTAAGGTAACATAGGAATTGAGATTTGTACCCTGGACCTTTTCAACCAAAATCAGGCGTCCACATGGTTTGACCATACCCTAGTGGGCCGAAGTATTTGTTTAGCATGTTGCTTCCGTTTAATGGTCACCCATCCTCAAAAGCACGGATCTTCCCCTTTAGACCATGGGTAAATGGCTTCTCCATGTGATGGAATTTTGTCGCCATCTCCTTGTTAGGTGAGTGCTGAAATTTGACGAGAAGGTGGCTGAGATCAACCCGAAGACCAATTCCTCTCGCTCTTAAGACAGCAATACTGTTACACTGCATCACGATATTATATTATACTAAAATATATCAATTTTAATATAATATATAATATTTGTTGACGTACATTCACTCCATCACGTCTAACTCTTTTCACTTATATAATAATATTAAAATATTCTCACCGGCATCATATCAACCATGCATACCCATCGTTTTAACTATTTTAACTTGAAATGATCTTATTTATTAAGCAAATGCGGCCCAATAACATGAATGGATGAGAAAGCACAAGAGGGTCCCAATAAAATCTGTCTGATGCCCATTTGGTGTACATTTAATTTGGATGAAAGACACCAACACCAAGGAGCATCCTCGGATAATTTAACGCCTGTTTGGCTGGCGGCATGAAGGAAAAATTAGGGTTGAATTTTATGTGTGGTCATTTTTATTTCGATATCGCTGGTTTCTAAAATTGACGGATTGATTTTGAAATAAATGAATTTTATTTAAGAAGTGGAATTTATTTATTTTGTTGATTAATTTTATATTTCTCAATTTTATTATATAAAATTTATTTATTCCTCTTATCAGATATTTTACATAAAATAAATATTTTTAATTCTTTAACGTGACAATAAATATAATAAAATATTTAGGTGAAAATTTTTTAATTCCTTCTATTTTTATATTTTTTTTATTCGTCTTAATTATTTCTTCAAACAAATTGACTCTCATAGAATAGATGAGCAAATATTCCTAGAGAAGCCTAGGGTGATCGGATCGAATATATATATATTTATTAAGGATATGTAAATTTTTTTTGGCAAAATAAAAGATGGCCGTAAGAACCCATTATAATGATAAACACCAAAATCACTTAGACGTTTGATTAAAATTTGACCTTAATTGGTATTTATTTAATTTTACAGTTGTTTGCGTCTCGGGAAATCAATTTTTGCAGTGATTGGTGTTTCCAGACGTTCAGATTTATTGCCAGACGTTGATTTATCGTCTGTGTAACTTAACAGTAGAACCTTGTTTCGATCTTGATAAAATAGAAAGGAAATCCGTTTAGTATTAAACGTCTGATTAGATTCCTAGACATTTGAAAACACTTCTTTAGACGTTCGTCTTGATCTAGCCTAGTCCAGATCTTCCAACCTTCTAGATCAGACAATCAATCCCTAGATCAGACGATGATCTAGACGTTTGATAATATATTCAGATGTCTAATAATTATGTTACAATCATTAATAACCCTGATTTGCCTTGGAATTATTTTCAACGGCTATAGAAGTTTTCCAACGGCTAGAAGTGATTTATAAACTCTTTTTAAGGCCTCTATAAATAGATGAGAACCCTTCCTTAGCTAAATACACCAAAGCAATACTTCTTCCACTCATATTGTGTCTAAGAGAAGAGAGAAGGAAAGTCACCTTGCTCTCCATGCTCCTAAGTATACATCCAAGAGCACCATATTTGCTTGCACCTGCACTCCCTGTTGCATACAAGAGTATTCTAGTGCCATCGCGTGATTCATGCACCCTTGTTGGTAGCCAACATACTTCTATCAAAAGGAAGTTTACTTTGCCTAAAGTGGCTAGTTTTATTTGCATACTTTGTGGTTCTATAGGATTTTGTAATTATCTTTATTTGGATGTTCGCCTTGTAAATTCCCGTCTCTCTTCCAAGATAAAATTCTCGTGAAGATGAGAGGTCTGAGGTACGACACCCTCGTTTAAGTAACGTCAGTTGTAAGAGGTTAAGTCATCCTCATTTAAGTGACTTGAATAGTGGACTTTATTGATTAGGTCGATTGGAAAATCTTAAGTCGAGAGGCTTAAATAGTGGTTTTTACCAGGTTTGAATTTCTACCTAAAAATACCTTGTATTCTTGTAATCGCCTCCCCTTCGTTAAACCCTACACCCTTCTTTAACCATCACAAGGGTAACCTTTTCTTTCTATTAAAGGAAGTTTAACTTCGATATAATTTTTAATAACCTGAGCTTGAACCTAATCTAACCAAGAAAATCTGATCATAAGTTATTAGGTATAAGACGAATGGATCCAAGAACTACTCGAAATATTTAAGTCAAAATTATCAAATAATCATTCTTAATTCTTATGTCAAATACTTTCATTTGGGAAAATCTAAAAGGAGGACCACTGGCAATGGAAAGTAACTTCCTTCGTTTTCTGATTGGTATTAGAGCAGATATGTGTAGCTGTTGGTATCTACAATTTATTAACAATTGGGTGGTAGGGGTATTCTAGTTTGATTCTTCTGTTTCCGTAAGTCCTCCCTATGTGGGGTGCACGGGTTCGACCTGTGGCTTGCCCACACATGCATGGGGGTCAGGCGGCGGTGTTGCCCACTAGGTGCTCCTACGGATATTCGACGTAGGCGTCGACGAGATCGACCCCTTAGGTTTGCCTCTAGTTGCACAAAAGGTTCCTCTTTATAAAAAAAAAAAGGAAATATATTGATAACAATTAGCCGCTAATCCAAGGTGGAGTTATAGTGATTAACAATTCATCCTTTTTCAACGTAAAGGTAGACGAAGTGGTTATATCATGGATATCCTTTACACTAATAAATAGTTATTGGAATGATATGTTACCGTACGCGTTATTATATGTCATTATTCATTTTTCCAATAAAGTTTTGATTTCGATACGATCAATAGTGATCTTCACATTTAATCAACCCGTTCTATCTTTCTCTCTTCCTTCCTCCTCCTCACATTTTGTATACGTATAATTTGATTATAATTTGATTTTACACTTGTATAATCACTCGTGTGCTTTGATTTAAAATAACAAATCACTTAAAAGTCTATTAAAAAAAAATCACTAATATAAATTAAAAAATTACCGATACACTTAAAATTATTTTATTTCAAATATTTATAAAGGAGTAGAAAACATAAAAAAAATTTAACCAAATGTAAAATTATATTAATATTTTACTATTAAAACCTTTTAAAATGACATGTAATACATTGACATGTTTATTCACACAAGGTGCAAACGGATTCACATCGGTACATATAAATTCAAAGCAACCCTAATTGTTGCTTGTATCATAGAGTCGATCAAGTCACTCTATTTGGCTTTCCCACCTTAATCTTGGGTTTTCTAGCTTAGTGTCGTCTACTGCTTCTTCAGCCTTCACCCATAATTAAGGAATACGTTACTTTAAGTTTTAAAAGCAAAGTTCATGATTGGTTACTTTGACTTACTCATTTATGTTGGCAAAGGATGGTCATTGTAGATTTCTGAATCAGGAAGTGCTTAGACCGACACATTATCTCTCGCTTTCCTTTTCTTGTTTATTTTTTTGAAAAATGGGAAACATGTGTAAGTTTCCACGATGTTGATTATGCCTTCCATTTTCTAAGGTCATGAAAAGATATTTTTAATTATTTTGAATGCAACGTGTTGGTATTTTTTAAATTTTAAAATTTTAATGTGTGTTACGTGCGGTCGCAGTGAAAGATAACACACATGAGAAGAAGCCTAACCTGTGAGAGAAGCTCCTAAAGTCGTTCAACCTCAAGGAGCTCCGATATCTACCAAACCCTCATCGATAAGGTGGACGTTGCCGATGACCTCACGGCCATCGACACCCTCCTGGGGAGGGCCAAGGAGGAGGGTGCTGTGTTGAAGGAGCTCCTTTTCATGAGGGTCATGTTCTGGTATAGGAAGGTTGACAACCAAGAGAATGCACACGAGGTGCTCCATGAAATGCTTTACTACGGTTGCACCAACCTCACCCTCAACATACTTGTCAACGTGGGTTGTGCGTGGGCTGTGCCCGCTTTATTCTTTCGCATGATCAACAATGGGGTTCACCCCACGACCTTCACATTCTCCGTGGTCATGAAGGCCACCGTAGACGGCTCCCGCCATGTCCGCCTCACTGTGGGAAATGATCTGTGCTTCTTTTGGTTGATACAATGCATATTACTGTGATTGGGTATAGAAGTGTTGGTCCTTGAAGATAGATTTTATTATTTTTGTTGCTGTGAATGTTTGATGTAATTTAATATAGTTGAATGTGAAACAAATTTGTAGTTGAGATGTTCAATTAATGTGAAGAATTATATGTTTGTTAACGAATGAGTTTCGATGGGGTAGTGATGTTGGGGGTGATATGTTGTATATATTATTATTTTTAAAAATATTGTATTCATTATTTCGTTAATGTTAATAGAGTTCTTTCAATTATTGCTTTCAGAAGAGATTTTCCATTAATGGTGTGCTGCGTCATGTGCTTAGAGCATCATGTGCTTCAAGATGTGCATGCCAAAGCACTTGCACCAACAACACATGGTCTCCAGTTTCACCAGTCACTGGATGTCGTGCCTCTTCATGGAATAGCACATGGCACACGACACACCAATGAGATCGTGGACTCACGCAATGGGCTATGTGTGATTGTACTCCGTCGATTCGAAATCCATGACACACTAACGCTTGTGCTTTGTGCTTAGGCGACTCCCAACATATGGCACATGAACTACATGCATTCAAGGGCGTCCAACTACATGAGTGACGTGGGTGATGCGTGCTATTTATAAAGGATAGGTGATTTGAAAAAGGTGGTAGATTATAGCTTACATATATTATTATTGTTTCTCTTTTAAGTGAATGGTACTTCCCTTTTCTGTTTGTTCTTTCCTTTATTTGAGCTCGCCAATGTCTTGCTCCGTGCTGCCCTTATGGATCTATATGCTTCAATTGGAATTGGAAGTTTGGAGAACTTCCATCTTGGTGGTGCCTCTAGTCTTCGCACTACTACGGTGGAGCATTGGTCCTACCCGATTCAAATCTGAGAAAGTTTATTTTATTTCTCAGGCCTTGGGTCAGTATGGGCTTAGGGTCCGATCAGGTTGGGTCTGATTTCGTTGTTTGGGTCGAGGTTTCTGGTTAAGTCTAGAAAAATTCATTAAAGTTCAAAAAATTTATTAGGATTTATTTTCATTGAATTTTAAATATGACCTACCTAAGACTACTAAAGTTAATTTTTATTATTATCTAAGTAAGATCCAATCAAGCTCGTTAAAGCCCGATGTAAAGTTGAAATTGAATGAGTATAATCATAATAATTTTGTAATATAATAATACTTTTATGATAATTTTATAACTTCATAGATTTTACTACTAATAAAATATAGTATTATGAATAAAATATAACTCAGCTAAACATGTTATGTTACAATTTTAAATTATATACTTTAGAAGAGAAAATTTGTCCTATAAAGTAACATTCTTTTTTTAACGTATAATAATTATTTTACATTAAACAAACTCAAAAAAATAAACATATCAAATTTTCAACAAAAATTATACCTTATCTAAATAGTAATCATATTTCAACTATTTGCAATCAATGTTCAAGAATCATACTTTGAAACGTCCACGTATAAAATTACATGCCATGAAATTACACCACAAAATTATATATAAATTAACCTACTTGGATTTTTTCGAGTTCAAGTTGGGCAATGCCTAAACCCAAATTGTTGAAGAAATTAAGGTGTAGACTTGACCCATATAATCTTTGAACTCAAGCTGGATTGAACTTTTTCAAGTTGGATTCGGATCGGGATTGTGCCAGCCCAATCCAATGATGTGTGTGATTTTTTTCTCTTTAAATCAATTAGCTCACTCTTAACCCGTAATGGAGTGGGTGTTAAAGTGCAGCACAAGAAGGGTGAAAAACTAGTGTGCTAGCAAAGGTTGCTTATCAATTGATTACATTTAACCATAGTCTAAAATGTTAAAAGAATAGAAAATGTTCTTCCTAAGTACTTTGTGTTTTCAAAATTGGGTTTTCAAAAATGTTAAATGTCCTAATATCTACATTAAATAAAATCTGCTCTTAATATCCCAAAATAATAAAATAATAATCTACTTTTAAACATGTTTAGCAACTTCATCTAAACATCATTTTTGAACAAATTTAGTGATATGTACATGTCCTTACATGACTCCTTCAAGCTTTTTATCCCCACAGGTTGTGATGCAAATAAGCACTTTTGAAACAACATTGTTTTTGTCGTTGAAAGTAAAAGCTCACCTAACACAAATGTCTTGGACGCATGCAATACTGCAAATACTATTCCTTTAGTTACAATATTTGTATAAATAACCTTACAAAGCACATATGAAGTACATAAGTATCCTTGCAAAGTTACTCCATTTGTAAAAGTCCACCTTTACCTAGAATCCTATAATTTTTTCCCTATTTTCTTCCACCTCCACTAGGGCTATCAAATGGATTGGGTTGGGTTGGATCCGACCTGTTTAGACTAAACTCGTTTATAAACGGGTTGGGTCAAGTCCAACCCATTTATTAAATGAGACTATATAGTCTAGCATAAACTCGACCTGTTTACACTCTTCAAACCCAACCTGTTTACACTTGTCAAACTTGATCCAACCCGTCTAACCCATTAATAACGGGTTAAATGGGTTAAATGAGTAAACGTGAAGGTTAAATAAGTTAAATGTGAGGATTTTTTTTCTCATTAATTGGGTTTATTGAATTGAGTGGGTTTGCAGGGGTAAATCCGAACCTGATCCTTTTAATAAATGGGTTAAATAAGTTTAAACTCATTTAATATAAGTGGGTTTAGATTTATTAATTAAGTTGGATTCAAGTGAGGTTAGCCAAGTTCGATTTTTTTTGACAATCCTATTCTCCACCCTCTTCCAAAACTCTTCCCCCTTCCTCCTTCCAGCAACCACTCTATTCGCTCATCTTCCTTCTTTACGCCCTCCTCTCTACCGTACCTTCTCCACCTACCACCCCATTCCCTCACCTTTCTCAATCTCTTCTTCCACTTCACCACCACCATCACCAATGTCACAACGTAGTACCTTGGTCTCTCTTGCAATGCCTTTATCTCACTGAATGGTCTCTTCACTTTTGATAGCTTTCACCTCCTAAATGCCTCCACCAATGTCGCTACTTACCCTTCCAGTTAGAATAACCCCTCTCAGCCCAGGGGCTTGTGATTCCAATACACAAAATTGGCTACTATGTATAGGCAACCCAACCCTCTTAGGAAGGCATAGGCAAACTGAATTGAAGGACCCAAAGACATGTTTGTGTGTCATTGGCCTTAAATGATGGAACCTACATGAGATTAATAATATTTAAAATTGTATCTTTGGATTGATTTTAAGCTAATTTTATATCAGTACTTAAAAGGTAAGGTAGAATAATATTTGTTGTTGCGTGCTATGATCGTGCACACATGTCTTTGTATTTATAGAACTTGTTTACAAGGATTTGAATCCGAAACATCGTGGATTCGTTGAATTAGATTGACCCAGCATTTTAGATTTGATTTTATCTCAAATTTGTTACAAGATATTTAAGTTGAGAATCTTCTTCTGTCGTTCGGATTTGTTGAATTTATCTCGAGATGTGCCGAGGTGCTGATAGGTAGTTGTTTTTCTTTTAATAGATTTGTATATTGTAAGGAGGGTTTGGTTCAAAGGAATCGTAGAGAAAGACATATTAGTCTCTTGTGGTGATAGCTACCATAAGATATCTTATGGTTTCTAGTTTCTGTGTCGTAGTTAATTAATTCAAGGGAGAATGCTCTTCTTTTAGGACCTCCAAAAGTCCCATAGCAAGTTCAAAGTGCACTTCATGGCGTATTACCCTCTCTTCTCCATCTAAGAAGCCATAGCCTAACCAAGAAGATGCCAAGTCATTGCTGGTGTTGGCACCCTTTACACCTTAAAGATCATTAGAGTAGAAGAAAGAATAGATAGCTCTAAACTTAAACAACAAGGCTAAATAGAGGGAGGTAAGCAATGGGAGGTTGGCATGAGGAGAAAGGAGTATAGAAAAGGTGATGGAACTGAGCATGGAAGAGGGTGTATATTGACAAGAAATTAAAGAAAGAGGAAAAATAGGGATATGATTAGAAAATTTCAATTATTTTAAACCTATAACTATATTAGAATGTAAGACTATCATCCAAAAGAGATAGACAAAGAGGTACAAAGTAAGTCTATGTTGGGGATTTATATAAATACTGAGAATGCAAAGTTGATTATGCAATATTGTGTGTTTATAAGAGCATTTACGTAATTTTTCAATCATTAATACGACATCATTTATGTCTTGCCTACGGCTTTCTCAGATCTCTATGGTTCACGTCTATATAAATTTCGAATTTTGTTTTGCATAGATGTATATACTTGTTGTCAACCCCTACAAATGGCAAGTGGATCCTAAAATAAAAAAGTAGAATAAATCAAACATGATATTAAAAACATCCCATAACAACTTTTAGGATTACACGACATTTAAGGTGAGGAGAGAAAATTGTGGAGAATCCCTGATGTACACATCTATGATATGACTGAAGTCGCGTGTGAGGGGTAACGTGAGGTGTACTGTTCCTCACCCTGTAACTATAGATATTGATTTTATGATCGCCTGCACCCTTCCTCCTTTTTGGTTTTCCACCCACTACGACGCTCTCCCTCCCTCCCTCTCTCTCTCTCTCTCTCTCTCTCTTTCTCTCTCTCTCTCTCTCTCTCTCTCTCTCTCATTATTTTTTTATTTTTTATTTTATTTTCTTTAAGCATTATTTAACACATATTTTTATTTTAAATCAGTGTAACTTTTTCTTTTTTCTTTTTTCCTTTTTATTTTTATGCATGGCCAGCGACCTTCCTCGAATTTTTTTTTTTTCTCTATGTTTTCTGCCCGCAGCGGCATTTTCCCTCGCTCTTTCATCTCTTTTATTTTATTTTTTTAATTTATTTTCCTTACACATTATTTAACATATACCTTCATTTTAAATTTTGTCATTATCTTTGACTTTCTGATATTATAATCTTTCATTATAAATCAACATTAAATATATTTTTATAAAAATATAAAATAATACATATACACAACTAAATAATATAAAATTAATCTAAGATAACATTTAAAAATTCAAATATACTAGACAAATTATTTTATAACACCCAGGATGTTTTTATCTTTGATTAGTAATTTTTATATGTTATCAAAAAAAAATTAAAATATATCAGATAATATATTTTATAATACGTGATATATTAATTTTCTACCAATTAAAATCTTAAGCAGGGAACAACCTTGGATATATTATTCATCACAGCTTTATTTTTTTTCTTTTCTTCTTAATTTTATTGATAGCCAACGGCCTTCCTTCATTTCTGTTTTCTTTCCACATATTGTGGAGCTCTTCATCTCACTCTCATTTCTATTATTTATATATATATATATATATTATTTAATACATACTTTCATTTTGAATTCTATATTTTATCATCTACTTCCTCATTTTATATTTTTTTATTAAAAATCAATATTACAATATCACTGAAGCTACTACTGTTACTCGCACTATAGTTATTATTTTTTTCTTTTTTTTTACTTTATTCATGGCTAAAGGCCTTTCTCTATTTATTTTTTTCTTGCCCACTGCAGCATTCTCTTTCTCTCTCATTTGTTTTCTTTTCTTTTATTTTATTTTCCTTACACATTATTTAATACATACCTTCATTTCAAACTCCATCTTTGTTATTAGCTTTCTCATCTTAGGTTCTTTTGCTAGATATTAATGTTGAGTATATTTTTATGAAAGTATAAAATAATATATATACACAATCAAATATCATAAACTTAATCTAAGATATCACTTAAAAATCAAAATACACCAGATAAAATATTTTGCAATGTATGGTGTTTTTGATTTCCGATAGTTTTTTTTTTACATCAGTCAAAAAATAAGATACAACGAAGAATATATTTTACAATAGATGATGTATTAATTTTCCACCAATCAAAGTTACGTGTGGGGAATAGGCTTAGGCATACTGTTCATGTAAAGATCCATCACACTTTTAGCCTTTTAAGACGTCTGGGATCTCGGTCAGACGTCTAGACCCTTTACTGGACATCTGAAAATGAAATTTTTGTACGCACACTGCACCCTACGTGCAAGAGATGTGCAGGATCCTCTTCTTCTCTCTCCTTTCCTTTCTTTCCCTGAACCCTAAAACCCCACACCTTCTATTTATACCCCTTTCCCCCCCTTCCTCCTCTCCACACACCACCCCCTTCAGACCTTCAGTGAGGCGAGTGGAGGGCGAGCGAGGGAGAGCAACAAGGAGGAAGGAGGAGTGTAACGACCCGGTTCCTAAACCCCTACGAGACACGAGAACCGGACCGACTCAACTAATCCCAAGACCTAGTCGTCCAACGCGGAAGTAACCAAAAGAGCAGTAAAATAAACCACATTCAACATAAATATAACTAACAGTAAGAAAATACAGCAGCAAGAAAAGAAACTACTACAGTATATAGCACCACAACAGTAGAACAACATTTATAACTAAATATGAACTGCAGGTAAAGAAAAGTACAGCGGAAACAAGAACTACTCACTATAACGGAACAAAAAGAGGTACAAGAAACAGTGGTAACTCTACTGGACCCTACTCGGCCCAGCGTCCTCTGCAGCCGCTGACCCTGGCTGCTCAACACCTGGCCCTGAAAGGTAACGAGTGTAACACGTCAACAAAACGCTGAGTAGAGTGGCAACTAAAACTAAAGAAACAGTAGAGTGTACAGTAGCTGTTAAGTTCTGTTACTTTCTTTATTTAAGTCTTTCAATTATCTCCCGATTTATTTATTTCTCAGATCTTTCAGTTGATCTTGAATGTTCCTCGTGGGAACGATCTTGATTGCAGTCTTTTCCGAACAGTAAAAGTAGCACGTGGTGCTCTCCTGGCCGGGAGAGTCCCCCGGGTGATCCTACTCTCAGTCAACCACCCCAAGGTCACTGACAGACGTAACGGTGACTACGGCACGCGCGGTAAACGCACGGGTAGCTAACCTGCACTGACACGCAGTCAGTCGTTTCCGTTAACAGGTGCGCCCAAAGCACAGCACGGAACCAGTACAGGGCAGAGCCCTCTCAGTAACAGGGGTCCAACCCCTCCACAGTAACCAAACAGGGGCCTTGCCCCTCCAAAGTTCGCGCACCCTCGCCTGACTACCCTGGTTTGCCCCAGCGGGCCTAACAAGTCGGTGTAGGAGGCTAGCAGAACCCCGGGGCCCGTGGGGTAGTTAGTACCTCCCTACACTAGTAGCTCTCCTCGGTACTACGTACACGAGGGCCAGCAAGTCGGTATAGAGTGGCCAGTCCTAACCCTGGGTCCCTGGGGCGGCTGGCTCTGCTCTGCACTAAATAGGGGGACAGTCGCTCTTCCTTGGTACTCCGTACTCAAGGGCCAGCTCACTTCCCCAATTCTATTCCATTCACTTTCCAGGAGTTCTACTAATTCCCCGTAGGGTTCCAGCTCTTTAACTCAGGACATTCCAGTTTCATCATTCCAGTTTCACGTTCATACATCCCATATTCTTAATCATGTTCATTTATTCATAACAGGCAGCTGTTAATTCAATTCACAGGCAGTTATTATTTCCTTTCCACATTTTCCAAGACTGCAGTATTCATACATTCCACTAGTTTTCCCGTCCTAGGATTCATGCCATATCCTAGGATCTATCATACAATCTAGTTTTCCAGCCCTAGGATTCAGGAAACACCCTAGGAATCTACCATTCAATCTATTTCTCATTCCTAGGATTCATGCAATGTCTTAGGTTCTATTTATGGTTTCATAATTTAACAGATTATACTTAAAGCCACTCTACCAAGTACGACGGGAGTAATGGGGGCGTGATCGGGAATCCCGCGTGCCTCCGCGACCCCCAAGACTGCAACGGAACGAGGTCCTATCACAAGGATCAAACACAAGGAGTGTCTCAAAATAGTGTATAGCTACTGTAGACGGGTAGAGGATTTAATTCCGGAAAGAACGCAACTCGAAACGCGGAAAACGGAACCCGAACGGGCCCTTAACGGGTCGAAAACGACGACACTATGCAAAATCACACGTCTGGAACTTCTTCCAGACGTCTTAAAAAGTGGATCAAAGAATTACCTTGTTCTGCGTGGTTTCTCAGACGTCCAGAAGCCTGCGGGGACGTCTGGCCTAGTTCCCAGACGTCCGATGGTCACCCCGGACGTCTGGAGGTCGCTCCCGTCGTCTGGTACTATAGCCAGACGTCTGATTCGCGTTGGATGGCGAATTACCGAGCCTGCGTGCACCCAGCTCTCTCTCTCAGTACGGTCAGTCAACAGGAAGGAGGAAGACGGAAGAACTCACCTTTCAGACGTATGGATGGTCTTCCAGACGTAGCCCCCGCCGTCTGGCTATCAGCCCAGACGTCTGATTCTAGAAATGTTTCCAGAATCAGGCCGCGACTCGCCCTCCGCTCGCGACGCCGCGCCTCGTCACACCTCGGCGCCTGCTGCTCGGACCGCAGTAGTCCCCCCCCCCCCCCCCCCCCCCGCGTCGCCCCGCACCCGCTGCACCCCCCGCCGGCCGACCCTGGCAGCCCCGGCGAGCTCACCCTCACGGCTGAGCGCCGCTCTCGCACGCAGCACCTCCTCCGCGCTCACTGCGGCCGCCGCTGCCGCTGCCGCTGCAACCTCACGCTCGCTCTCGCGCTCACTGGCTGAAGGAGAAGAGGAAGGAGGCAGTGGTGACGGAAGAGCGCGTGGCCTTTTAAGGCTGCGCGAGGAGGGGAGAGAAGGAGCGCGGCAGGGGAATCTGCAGCTGCAGAAGGAATAAGCGAATATGCGGGTCTGCGCGCTCAGGCGCGCAGACGACCCGCGCGTGTCAAAGATAACAGATTTCCAGACATCTGGCAACGATCCCAGACGTCTGATACGACGTCTGGAAGTGATTCCAGACGTCTGGTCCGACGTCTGGCCCACCTCCCAGACGTCTTAAAATACGTCTGGGGCACGCATTCATAACAATATAACAAACTCAAAGGAAGTTTCGTCCCCGAAACTTGCGTTAACTAGGGTGCGGAAAAGATGTCCAAATAACCATAACAAAACTCAAAGAGGACCGAAGCCGGTCCGAAAAGACGTACCCGCGAAAAGCTCCGGGTACCGCTCCCGCATTGTCGCCTCTGGCTCCCAGGTAGCCTCCTCGTATCGTTGGCTCCTCCACAAAACCTTTACCAGGGGTACTTGCTTCCGTCTCAAACTGCGGACGGCTTGGTCTAGAATCTGCACTGGCCGCTCGGGGTAGGTCAGGTCGTCGCCCACCTCGACGCTCTCGTGACTCAGTACGTGACTGGGATCGGCTACGTACTTCCTGAGGTTGGACACGTGGAACACGCCGTGCACACCAGAAAGCTGCGGGGGGAGGGCAAGCCTGTAAGCAACGGGTCCAACCCGCTCCAGGACCTCAAAGGGCCCCACAAACCTCGGCGCGAGCTTCCCTCTCACCCCAAACCGCTGCAGGCCCTTCATGGGCGAAACACGAAGAAAGACGTAGGCCCCAACCTCAAACTGCACCTCTCTGCGTCTCCGATCCGCGTAGCTCTTCTATCTGCTCCTGACAGTGCGGAGTCGCCTGTGGATCTGCTCGACTACCTCCTGACTCTACCGGATCAACCTGGGGCCAACCTCCCACTTGGTCCTGACCTCAACCCAACTCAAGGGTGCCGTACACTTCCGTCCATACAGAGCCTCGTAGGGAGCCATGCCGATGCTCGAGTGATAACTGTTGTTGTATGCAAACTCCGCCAGGGGCAGGTGCTCCTCCCAAGAGCCCCTCCAGTCCAGTACACAGGCACGCAAAAGGTCCTCAAGTGTCTGTATCGTGCGCTCAGACTGTCTGTTTGTCTGGGCGTGGTAAGCTGTACTAAACCTCAACCGTGTCCCCAAGGCCTGCTGAAACTCAGCCCAAAACTGGGACGTAAAGCAGGTATCCCGGTCGGATACGATTTCCTGCGGAACTCCGTGTAGTCGTACCACATCCCGGATATACCACTCTGCCAACTGTGCTGGTCCCAAAGTGACTCGGATAGGCAAGAATCGCACCGTCTTCATCAGTCTATCTACTATTACCCAGACAGCGTCGTGTCCCCGCTGGGTAACAGGTAAGCCCACCACCAAGTCCATGGTGATGCTCTCCCACTTCCACTCTGGCACTGGAAGCGGTTGTAGCGACCCTGCAGGCCTCTGATGCTCAGCTTTCACCTACTGGCACACTAAGCACTGCTGCACGAATTCACCCACATCCCGCTTCATCCCGCTCCACCAAAACTCGCGTCTCAAGTCGTGGTACATCTTCATGTTTCCGGGATGTATGGTGAATCTGGAACCGTGTGCCTCAGTCAGGAGCTCTCTCAACAGCTCCTCGTCTCTGGGAACGCACAACCATCCCCTCAAGCGCAGCACCTGGTCTGTGAAAGAGAAGTCCCCCAGGTCTCTCGACAGTACTCTGTCGCGCAAGGACTGCAAGTACGGATCGGCCATCTATCCTGTGATTATGCGGTCTATCAGCTCTGGCCTGGTCTGCCATGTCACCGTCACTGCCCCACAGTACCTTCGTAACTCTAGGGGTCGCCAACTGCCCACCTCCTCCAAAAGGCTCCAACTCTGTAACTGTAGACTGGCCAAGAGTGCGGGCGCCTTACGGCTCAAGGCGTCAGCCACCACATTGGCCTTTCCCGGGTGGTAGGAGATGCTGCAGTCGTAGTCCTTCAGGAGCTCCAACCAACGTCTCTGTCTCATGTTGAGCTCCTTCTGATCAAAAAGGTATCTGAGGCTCTTGTGACCTGTGAAAATCTCGAAGGTCTCACCGTACAAGTAGTGCCTCTAGGTCTTCAGCGCGAAGACAACAGCTGCCAACTCTAAGTCGTGGGTAGGGTAGGTATGCTCATGGGGCTTCAGTTGCCGCGAAGCGTAAGCGACAACGTGACCCCTCTGCATGAGCACACCTCCTAACCCCTGCAAGGAGGCGTCCGTGTACACAACGAACCCGCCACTACTGTCAGGGATGGTGAGCACGGGAGCCGAGGTCAACCTCTCCTTCACCTCCAGAAAACACGCCTCACAGGCGTCTGTCCAAGCGAAAGGCACGTCCTTCCGGGTCAACTGTGTCATAGGACGCGCAATCTGTGAAAATCCTCTGATGAATCGTCTGTAGTAGCCTGCCAGTCCCAGGAAACTGTGAATCTCAGTAACTGAACACAGTCTCTCCCACCTGAGCACTGCTTCGACCTTGGCTGGGTCCACCACCAAGCCGTCTCCAGAGATCACATGACCTAGGAAGGTCACCTCCCTCAACCAGAACTCGCACTTGCTGTATTTGGCGTACAGCCGGTGTCGTCTCAGAGTGTCCAGAACCATCCGCAAGTACTGTCCGTGCTGCGTCCGATCTCTAGAATAGATGAGTACATCATCTATGAAAACCACCACGAACTGGTCCAAGTACGGTCTAAACACCCGGTTCATCAGGTCCATGAAAGCAGCGGGGGCATTGGTCAGCCCAAACGGCATGACCAAAAACTCGTAGTGTCCGTACCGGGTGCGGAAAGCTGTCTTGGAGACGTCGGTTTCCCTGATCCTCAACTGGTGGTATCCAGACCTCAAGTCGATCTTGGAAAACACCGTGGCATCCCGCAACTGGTCAAACAAGTCGTCGATCCTCGGCAGCGGATATCTGTTCTTGATGGTGACCCTATTCAGCTGTCGGTAGTCCACACAAAGGCGTAAGGTCCCATCCTTCTTCTTCACAAACAGTACCGGGGATACCCAGGGAGACGCATTGGGCCTCACGAAACCCTTCTCCAGAAGGTCCTGCAACTGAGACTTGAGCTCTCGCAGCTCAAGCGGTGCCATCCTATATGGCGCGGTGGAGATGGGGCTGGTCCCTGGTACTAGTGAGATCTCAAACTCGATCTCACGCTCGGGCGGTAGTCCTGGTAACTCGTCTGGAAACATGTTAGGGTACTCTCTGACCACCGGGATGCTCTGGAAGTCTGCCACAGGGCTGGGCTTTGCCACCACACAAGCTAGGAAGCCCTCACACCCCTGGCTTAAAAGTCTCACCGCCCGAAGTGCCGAAATGCACCTGAAACCTCCGTCCACTAGCTGTCCGTGAAACTCGAAAGAAGGCAACTCTGGAATGGAGAAGACGATCTTCCTCTCAAAACAGTCCACCAAGGCGTGGTAAGCGGACAACCAATCCATCCCCAGAATCACTCCAAAGTCCTCCATCTGTAACATAATCAGGTCAGCTGGAAGGCTATGTCCCCCGACGCTGACCTCGCAATCCGTGTACACCTCCTCAGCTACAAACAGCTGACCACTCGGACCTCTGATTACGAACGGATTTTCTAACAGTGTATAATCCTGGTCCAAACTAACTGCGAAACTGGCTGCGACAAACGAGTGCGTAGCGCCGGAATCGAAAAGCGTGTAAACGAGTCTGCCGAAAACTGAAACCATACCTACTACCACCGATCCCGAAGCTCTGGCGTCCCTGTGTGTCAAGGCGTTGATACGCCCTTCAGCTCTAGGTGCGGACGAAGCAACCACACTCTGCGTCGGACGGGTAGGTGCTGGCCGGTACCCTCCTCGCGACTGCTGTCGTCCTCCTCGCGCCTGGGAACCGCGGCCTCCTGCGCGTCCTCCAGTGCTCTGCGCGGGAAGTATCTGCTGACCTCCTGCCCTAGACGAGCAGTCCCTCCTGATGTGGCCCGGCTGGCCACACTGGTAACAGAGTTGAACCCGACTCCCGCCCTCAGTGGGTCCCTGCTGTCGGCTGGGCGGGGGTCCGGTGCTGGCGACTGGCCCCTGTCGAGGGCCCCCAAAGGCCACTGATGGCCCTGTAAAACGTGACGGCTCTCCTGCGGACGCCACGTGTCTCCTCTCTCGCCAGCCCTGTGAAAAGTCTGGCTGAAAGGGCCTCTTTCGCCCGCCGTCAGTGTCTCGCGCGGACGGGTTGGTCTCCTCGTAAGTCATAGCTGCCTCCACCACCCTCGAAAACGTAGGCAACTTCAGGGGTTTGACATACCCCCGAATCGCAGGCCGGAGCCCCTCGGTGAACCTCCAAAGGCGCTCCTCCTCAGTAGCTACCGCTGTCGCTGCAAAGCGGGACAGCTCCAGGAAACGCATGCGGTACGCGCTCACGGTCATCGTCCCTTGGCGGAGAGTGTGGAACTCTTGCCTCCTCTGGTCCTGCCACGTCTGGGGGAAGTACTGCTCGCAGAAAAGGGAGACGAACCGGTCCCAGGTCAGCTCGTCCCTCTCCTGTCCCCGGACCGCCCTCCACCACCTGTGTGTCGCACTCTCCAGCTGGTACGTGGCAAAGGCCACGCGGCACTCCACCGGGGGGCGAAGGGTGTCGAAAATCTTCTCCAGCTGCTCAAGCCAGTCCTCTGCCTCAGTCGGGTCCTCATCCCCCTTGAAAGAGGGGGGCTTCAGCTTCTGGAACTGCCCGAAAAGCTCGAAGTGGCGCTGTAGGGGAGGTGCTGGTGCACCTCCAGGCGAAGGTGCCTCGTGCACGGAAGTGTCGGAGGAAGGTGGGGGCTGCGGCGGCCCATCCCCTTCCCCGTGTCCAGCGCCGCATCCGTCGAGTGGTCCCACAGAGGACTCCCCCTCCACAACCCCAGGGTGAGGTGCTCGGGACGGTGGGTGGAGCTCCTCTCGTACAATGTCTCGTATCAGCCGGGCGAGGTCCTGGGCCTGGACGCCCGGGAGTAGTGGCTGGTCCACTGGGGTGTCGGCAACGGCACGCCCACCTCGCTGACCTCATCCTCGGCCACGCCCGCGGCCTACCTTACTGGTCCCATCACGAGGCATCTCCTGCAAGGAGACGCGAAACAAAACGGAACACGTCACTACGGAACGATACCGAACGGAAATGTCTAAGAGCTCATGTCAAGAGATATGTTGTGGTGGCTACTCTAGTTATAGACATGTGAATTGGTTATTTTTCAGTCAATTGATTCACTTCTCGGGACGACCTTGCTCTGATACCATCTTGTAACGACCCGATTCCCGAGCCCCTACGAGACACGAGAACCGAACCGACTCAACTAATCCCAAGAGCTAGTCGTCCAACGAGGAAGTAACCAAAAGAGCAGTAAAATAAATCACATTCAACATGAATATAACTAACAGTAAGAAAATACAGCAGCAAGGAAAGAAACTACTACAGTATATACCACCACAACAGTAGAACAACATTCATAACTAAATATAAACTACAGGTAAAGAAAAGTACAGCGGAAACAAGAACTACTCACTATAACGGAACAAAAATAGGTACAAGAAACAGTGGTAACTCTACTGGACCCTACTCGGCCCAGCGTCCTCTGCAGCCGCTGACCCTGGCTGCTCAACACCTGGCCCTGAAAGGTAACGAGTGTAACACGTCAACAAAACGCTGAGTAGAGTGGCAACTAAAACTAAAGAAACAGTAGAGTGTACAGTAGCTGTTAAGTTCTGTTACTTTCTTTATTTAAGTCTTTCAATTATCTCCCGATTTATCTATTTCTCAGATCTTTCACTTGATCTTGAATGTTCCTCGTGGGAACGATCTTGATTGCAGTCTTTTCCGAACAGTAGAAGTAGCACGTGGTGCTCCCTGGCCGGGAGAGTCCCCCGTGGTGATCCTACTCTCAGTCAACCACCCCAAGGTCACTGACAGACGTAACAGTGACTACGGCACGGGCGGTAAACGCACGGGTAGCTAACCCGCACTAGCACGCAGTCAGTCGTTTCCGTTAACGGGTGCGCCCAAAGCACAGCACAAAACCAGTACAGGGTAGAGCCCTCTCAGTAACAGGGGTCCAACCCCTCCACAGTAACCAAACAGGGGCCTTGCCCCTCCACAGTCCGCGCACCCTCGCCTTGAAAGTTTCCTACTACGAGGAGGGGTGACGTAATAATTGCGGAAATAAAATATATAAAGCAATCTTACAAAATAAGCAATCACAAAATGTACACAAAGAATTTTTAGGTGGAAACCCAAACCGGGTGAAAACCACCACCTAACCCTTTCGAGTTAGGATTTACCGATCAACCTAGTTGATCAAATCCACTAAACCGAATCACTTAAACCGAGGGTGATTCAACCTCAGTACAACCACACTACAAGTACGAGGGTAGCGTTCCTCAACCCCTTCTCTCCATGAGAAGGATTTTGTCCCACGAAGGAGACGGGAATTCGCAAAGCGAATACCCAACCAAAATAACAAAGGTAAAATAAAACAACAGGTCCTATAGAGCCAACAAAGTAATTAAGAACCTATCTTCTATAGGAATAAGGAAACTCCCCTTTGCAAGGAGTGCGTCGAGGATGACGCGGGTGCGTGAGCCACGCAACGGCGCAATGTCGCTCTCGTGAACAACGGCGGGAGAGCGAGTGCGCGAAGACTTGATGCTCTCAAGAGAATGAAACTAGAGCTTGGAGAGCAAGGACTTCAATTGGACACAAAAGAGTGGAACTAAGTTGCTTAGGTGTGTCTCTTGTTTCTCTTAGTGTATGTCTTGTGTGTAAAGGGTCCCCTCTATTTATAGAGGCCTTAGGAAGGCTTTGGAAGGCTTGGAAAAGCTTCCATAGCCGTTGGGTACAAAGCCCAAGTGAATCAGCCCGAAATCAGGAACAATCATTGTTCTGACAGGCTTATCAGACGTCTAATTCTAGCATCAGACGTCTGGAAGTTCACTTTAAGACGTCTGATTAAAAGGTCAGACGTCTGATTTTGGGCGGGTCTCTCCCTGACTTGGATCAGATCTAAACAGGGTTTTTACGCAAGTCCATCAGACGACATACAGGACGTCTGGCACTATGTCTGGACGTCTGGAAACCTACTTTCACTGTGGGAATTGATTTCCAAACGTTGCAACGGCTAGAAAATCTCTTAGAAGAGATTTTGGGTCAGCCGAGGCAAAACGGTCATTTATCAGACGTCTGGAAAGTCCTATGGACGTCTGATAAGGCTCTAACGGTCATATTCTTGGGTGTCTGCTAAGCCAGCCAACGGTCCACTAATTGGACGTCTGGCAAATCCATCAGACGTCTTCTAAGACGTCTAGTCTAAGGTCTGGACGTCTGATTTCATCAGACAGAACTAACTATGTCCAGCCTAACAGTTATCAGACGTCTGAAACAACAGTAAGACGTCTTAAAATACTTTATCAGACGTCTGATTTGTGAATTAGACGTCTAGAATGTCTGTTTTAACCCTATATTGGTTTTCTAAGTGCTCTACAGAAAACCTAAGTATCCTAGGGTTGTACCGGTGTTCCTAGGACTACTGTTAGGGTACTTTGAGGCTCTTTAACATAATTTTCTAAGGAAAATAAAGAGCAAGAAAGATAAAGATAAAAGTACATGAAAGGATTAAAAAGAATCTATCCTATTCTTCTTGTCTTCTATCTTCAATCTGTCGCTCCACGCGAACCTCCTCTGTTTTCCGTCAAGCTCCTCCAATCCGTCCTGGATGCGAGCTCGAGTTCCGTCTAAACACGTCCACATTTGCAATTGACCTGAAATCTAGGACTCAAATTGCAAATGTTAAATAACACGTGTTTTGTTATCATCAAAACAAATGATCGTGGTGCTCTAGCACGTGGTGCTCCCTGGCCGGGAGAGTCCCCCGTGGTGATCCTACTCTCAGTCAACCACCCCAAGGTCACTGACAGACGTAACAGTGACTACGGCACGCGCGGTAAACGTACGAGTAGCTAACCCGCACTAGCACGCGGTCAGTCGTTTTCGTTAACGGGTGCGCCCAAAGCACAGCACGGAACCAGTACAGGGCAGAGCCCTCTCAGTAACAGGGGTCCAACCCCTCCACAGTAACCAAACAGGGGCCTTGCCCCTCCACAGTCCGCGCACCCTCGCCTGACTACCCTGGTTTGCCCCAGCAGGCCTAACAAGTCGGTGTAGGAGGCTAGCAGAACCCCGGGGCCCGTAGGGTAGCTAGTACCTCCCTACACTAGTAGCTTTCCTAGGTACTACGTACACGAGGGCCAGCAAGTCGGTACAGAGTGGCCAGTCCTAACCCCAGGTCCCTGGGGCGGCTGGCTCCGCTCTGCACTAAACAGGGGGACAATCGCTCTTCCTTGGTACTCCGTACTCAAGGGCCAGCTCACTTCCCCAATTCTATTCCATTCACTTTCCAGGAGTTCTACTCCTAATTCCCCGTAGGGTTCCAGCTCTTTAACTCAGGACATTCCAGTTTCACCATTTCAGTTTCACGTTCATACATCCCATATTCTTAATCATGTTCATTTATTCATAACAGGCAGCTGTTAATTCAATTCACAGGCAGCTATTATTTCCTTTCCACATTTTCCAAGACTACAGTATTCATACATTCCACAAGTTTTCCTGTCCTAGGATTCATGCCATATCCTAGGATCTATCATACAATCTAGTTTTCCAGCCCTAGGATTCATGCAACACCCTAGGAATCTACCATTCAATCTATTTCTCATTCCTAGGATTCATGCAATGTCTTAGGTTCTATTTATGGTTTCATAATTTAATAGATTATACTTAAAGCCACTCTACCAGGTACGACGGGAGTAATGGGGGCGTGATCGGGAATCCCGCGTGCCTCCGCGACCCCCAAGACTGCAACGGAACGAGGTCCTATCACAAGGATCAAACACAAGGAGTGTCTCAAAACAGTGTATAGCTACTGTAGACGGGTATAGGATTTAATTCCGGAAAGAACGCAACTCGAAACGCGGATAACGGAACCCGAACGGGCCCTCAACAGGTCGAAAACGACGACACTGTGCAAAATCAGACGTCTGGAACTTCTTCCAGACGTCTTAAAAAGTGGATTAAAGAATTACCTTGTTCTACGTGGTTTTTCAGACGTCCAAAAGCCTGCGGGGACGTCTGCCCTAGTTCCGAGACGTCCGATGGTCACCCCGGACGTCTGGAGGTCGCTCCCGCCGTCTGGTACTACAGCCAGACGTCTGATTCGCGTTGGATGGCGAATCACCGAGCCTGCGCGCACCCAACTCTCTCTCTCAGTACGGTCAGTCGACAGGAAGGAGGAAGACGGAAGAACTCACCTTTCAGACGTCTGGATGGTCTTCCAGACGTCACTCCCGCCGTCTGGCTATCAGCGCAGACGTCTGATTCTGGAAATGTTTCTAGAATCAGGCCGCGACTCGCCCTCCGCTCGCGAAGCCGCGCCTCGTCGCACCTCGGCGCCTGCTGCTCGGACCGCAGCAGTCCCCCCCGCGTCACCCCGCGCCCCCCGCCGGCCGGCCCTTACAGCCCCGACGAGCTCGCCCTCACGGCTGAGCGCCGCTCTCGCACGCAGCACCTCCTCCGCGCTCACTGCGGCCGTCGCTGCCGCTGCAACTTCGCGCTCGCTCTCGCGCTCACTGGATGAAGGAGAAGAGGAAGGAGGCGGTGGTGACGGAAGAGCATGTGGCCTTTTAAGGCCGCGCGAGGAGGGGAGAGAAGGAGCGCGGTAGGGGAATTTGCAGCCGCAAAAGGAATAAGCGAATATGAGGGTCTGCGTGCTCAGGCGCGTAGATGACCTGCGCGTGTCAAAGATAACAGATTTCCAGACGTCTGGCAACGATCCCAGACGTCTGATACGACGTATGGAAGTGATTCCAGACGTCTGGTCCGACGTCTGGCCCACCTCCCAGACGTCTTAAAATACGTCTGGGGCACGCGTTCATAACAGTGCGGGAGGAGGAGAGTGCAAGAGGAGGAGGAGGCCAAGGTCAGGGAGCTTCGAGTGAAGCTTGGCGGAGCTCGCACGGCCACCGCGGGCGCGTGCGTGAGGAGGAGAGAGCTCGGGGAGGCAGCTTCCGATCTTCTGCAGTCGCAAGAGGGACGGCGGGAGCTTCGATGGACGAGCTCTTGAAGGAGGCAGCTTGTGGGAGAAGTTCTGATATTGGGATTTTTTCCAGTATCAGATGTCTGGAGGGTCGTCTAGACGTCTGAAAGTACGCACAGTGCTGAGGTACGTTCTTTTTCGCGGTTACGGCCATGCAGGCCTAACCGCAGATGCATGTTTAGCCTAATATGGGGGCCTGCGGTTGTTGTACGCAGGAGCAGCCTTGGGAAGGAGCGTAGAACGCTTTCCCACTCGCTTTTGGACGTCTGATCAGATTACCAGATGTCTGGAGGTGCGTCCAGATGATCGGAGGCATTGCCCAGTGTTTGGAACTACCTTCAGACGATCATAGAGAAGGCCTGGTCATTTGAGGGCATCGCATGGACTTAAGGTAAGGTTCTGGTACCTTTTAAGACATCTGGATTTATTCCTAGACGTCTGATTTTGAATAGTAGACACGTTTTTGACCCGTTTGGGTTCGATCGAGGTCCGTTTTACGCAAACAAAGTACCTGTAGTTTCCTTGCGAGTTTCTCTACGTACTAGAGACCTTTGTATACTGTTCTGAACTCTCCTTTTGTGATGCATTCCCTGGTATAGGGTTTCAGCCTACTATGTGTTTAGGACTCGCAGAGACGCCTGGGTCTGCGGTTCGAGTCCCATTACTCCCGTATTGCCTGGTAGAGTGGTTAATTCTGTTAATGATATTTAAATAAGAATGTGCTTGTGGAAATAGCTAAATGGAACCCTAGGATGTGGCATGAATCCTAGGATAGAGAAATGAATGAACCGTTTGTACTGTATGATGTATTTGCATGCATGATTGAGTTAAATTGCTATCAATTGCCTGTAATATAGTTTTGAGTTGCTTGTTATAATATGAATTGCCTGTAATTAATGAACAATTACCTGTGAAATCATCTGTTGCATGTATCGAATTATGGAAACACGAGCTGCCTATATATGGACGAAAAATGAATTGTGAATGTGAAATCTGGATCGGAATAAATAGGTAGAGCATGAGCATGAACCCTACGGAGAATTAGGAGTAGAACTCCTATGGTTAGATGGAAACCTGGAATGTAGACGCGAAGTGTGCTAGCCCTTGAGTACGTGGTACCAAGGAGAGCAACTGTCCCATTTTCGTGTATAGTGGAGCTAGCCGCCTTTGGGTTGAGACTTGGGGTTAGGATTTGCTACTCTACACCGACTCTTGTTGGCCCTCATGTACGCGGTACCGAGGCGAGCTACTAGCGTAGAGAGAGCTAGCCACCCTACGGGGCCCGGGGTTTAGCTTGCCACCCTACACCGACTTGTTAGGCCCTCTGGGCAAACCGATGTAGTCAGACAAGGATGCACGGACTGTGGAGGGGCGAGACCCCTATTTGGTTCTGAGGGGTGAGACCCCTGTTCTGAGAGGGCAATGCCCTATACTGTTCCGTGCTGTACTTTGGGCGTACCGCTAGCGGAAACAACTGACCGCGTGTTAGTGTGGGGTAGCTACTCGTGCGCTTATCACGCGTGCTGTAGTCACCACTACATCTTGACAGTGACCTCGAGGTGGTTAACTGGATGTAGGACTACCACGGGGAATCTCTCGACCAGGAAAGTACCACATGTACCTTCTACTCTACGGAAAAGACTGCAATCAAGATCTTTCCGACGAGGAACATGCAAGACCAAAAATATTCGGATGTTTGAAAAAAATGGGTGAAAAGGAAATACACATAAAACAGATAAATAGAAAAGAGAATTAGACATGTTGCTTTTACTGTTTTAGATAGTATAGATACTACTCTACTTAACGTTTGCTGACTCTGTCTTTTCATAATACTGTTTAGGACTAGGAGTTGAGCAGCCCGAGCTTCCGGTTGCGGAGGGTGTTAGGCCCAGTCAAGCCCAGTCGTAGTTTTCAGCACTTCCTTGTTGTTCCTTTATTGTTGTAGTAAGTATTAGACCTTTAGTTATTATTGTCTCTACTGTTTACTTCCGTTTCCATTGTTTTGTTGTTGTGGTGGTATGTAATGGAATAACAGATTTACTTTCCTTTACTAATTTGTACGTTTCTTCTACTTAGTTATATTGCATATGTGAATGTAGTTTACTTTCTTGCTTTTTGATTATTTCTTGTTAGACGACTGGGTCTTGAAATTAGTCGAAGCAAGCCAATCTCAGATCTTGTAGAGATCCGGGAATTGGGTCGTGACAGTTCCTTAGACTATAACTTGATTTTTGTTTCTTGATTTTATTGATGGCCGACGAGCTTCCTCTTTTTATTTTTTCGATCGATTGTGGTGCTCTCGCTCTCTCCATCATCTTTTTTTATTTTATTTTCCTTGCACATTATTTTAACACAAATCTTCATTTTGAATTTTTTCTTTGACATCCGCGCTCTTGTCATGCACTCTCCTTCTCTCGCTCATGTCTTTTGTTCATTTTACTTTTCTTGCACATTTTGTACCACATACCTCTTCTTCAAATTTTATCTTTGCTATCCACTTTCTCTTCTTGCACTCTTTTGTTATACATCAATATTGAACATATTTCTATGAAAATATAAAATAATACATATACACAACCCAACAGTATAAACTTAATGTAAGACACTATTTAGAAATCAAAATGCTTCGGACATAGTATTTTGTAATATGTGATATATTTGATTATCAATCGATATTTTTTTTTACTGATAAAAAATGAAGATACATTGAATAATATATTTTATAACATACAATGTATTTATTTTATACCAATCATAAATTAAAATACATCGATTATTCATTAAATAGATTTTTGTATTCCCACGATAAATTACCTGCTAAAAGCTAGTATTCTATTATTCTCTAAAAATAAATAAATGGTTACATAGGTTTATGTTTATAGATCCCCCATCAACCCTTACAAATACATGACTCACGTAACACATATATAAATATATCTCCAACAAATCTTATATTCGATAATTCGAGAGTAGGGGAGGATTTTAGATTGCTCGATAAGATGAACGGTCATTTCGATTGGAGTCATTGAATATTCGCGACCCTCCTTTATTAAAAGACATGAACTTAAAATGTAAGTCTCATTTCAAAATTTTGCAATGCATTTTCTTTTTAATGGGAAACCCTCTTATGAGGTAAATTTTGGGAAACTATAAGCATCCTAACTAGTGACCTTCAGGTAAATTTAGCATTGACAAATCTCAAATTGATGTCATCATTCCCACTAAAATGATATGGGTGAATTACCAATAGAGACACCAATACGTAAATATACATATATACTTTTGTTAATATAGGCATATATATATACCTTCACAAGATTCATAATTACGTATGCACATTCACAAATATCCATCTGTTAGAATGTCCTTTTGAGTTTTGAAGATTAAAAAATAAAATAATTTTTATATCTATATCCTTCTTTTTACTTTTTCACACGACAACTCCTCCACCTCCTTTCTCTCTTCATCCACCCCTCCACCTCCTCTCCCTCTTCATCAACCCCTCCTCCCTATCTCCACCTCCAACCTACCACGACCACCCTCCTCCTACAACCCACCATCACCACCTCCGGACAACCACCCCCATCCCCACCTCCACCCTCATCCCCTCTTCTACTGACCTCCTTCTCCTACTCTGACCCATCATCACCACCCTCCTCTACCCACCTCTCTCTCCAACCCTTCACCACCACCATCTCACTTCACTCGTCCTCATCACTTGAATCCCTCCACTCACACGTACACCTTCCCCCCCACCTCTAACCCCCACACTCGCTCCCCCTCCCCTCCCCTGCGTCTCTCCTCCTTTTATTGCTTCTCCCACATTGTCGTCGTTGTCATCACAATTGTCACTATTATAGCCATGGCCACATGAAAAGGGGAGGAAATGAGGGATCGGAGGTGGAGGCGCTGTGGGGGTGTTTGTTTGGATGGTCGGCGGGTGGGTGGGGGGCGGGGAGAGGTGGAGTTGTAAAAAAAAGCAAATGAAAGAGATTTAATGTAAAAAGATATTAATTATTTAATTTAAACAACTTAAATATATTAATAGTCATTTTATGAAGATATATATATAATTACAAATTTAGTAAAGATATTACATTAACAAGGACTTATACATTAAAAACTTAATATAAAAAAAGTTAAAATAATCTCCAAAGCCTATTTTATTCGAACGACTCCCAGAGGAGAGCGTGAAAGCTATCTTACTATATTTTATGAGGTGTAAGTCGTGAACGGCATTTTTTTTTTTCTTTTTCTTTTTTTTAAGAGTAAAAGCTAAGTTCATTGCAACCTCAAATGTTACAAGGCAAATTTGGCAGAGCCAAAAGTCAAAAATAGCATAACGAAGACAATGTCTAGCAAGATTGTGAGCAAGAACAACACACTGCCGAGGAACCTTGTGTAAAGAGAAGGAAGGGAGTGAGTGGAACAAGGATTGACATTTACGAATGGCATACTTCGATCTCCAATGAGGTTGTGAGAAGTTAAGAACTTGGCTAACGGGACCAGCGGCATCGTTGGATTTTCTGCCCGTAACAATAGCCAAACTCAAGGCAAGACGTAGGCCTTGAAGAACTACAAGAACTTCAGCTTCAAAGACCCAACCAGAATTTCACCATTTTATCTGACAGCAACCGCTGCAGCACAAGACCTTCCATCTTTAACTGTAGCATCAACGAGTATTCTGTGTCCATCTAAATGGGTAGGGAAGTCGTGGATAATGTGTTGCTGAATATGAGCAGGAGGGGAAGTAACCGCAGGTTCATGGGAAGAGGCATAATAATTTGCCATATTTGTAACTCTGACAATAGTATCTTTCAACATCAATTGATGGCCTCCCAAAACTACCTGACAACGTTGCAGCCATAGGACGTGCAATATGCAGAAGGGAAGATTACTGTCCATATTGAACTTGCAGCCAAGGGAAGCATTTTTGAATCCAATTCTCAGCTTCTGAATCCACTCGAAAGCCATATGCAAACCATACCGCACGAGCCACATGGCAATTAGAAAAGATGTGATCCAAATCTTCCACTGCTGCATTACAAAGCTCGCAAATCGGGTCAATTGCCATCAGTCTTTGCGACAATATGTTTTTTGTAGGAAGAGCAGCAATGCATGCCCTCCATAGAAATATTTTTGTACGTGGAGGTAAGGATTTCAAAGCCCAAATTTCTTTGGAGGAGCTGACAGTATCATGCGAGGATATTTTGTCTTTTCCCGCTTGAAGCAACAAAGCCTGATAGGCTGATTTTATAGAGAAGTTCCCTGATTTATGAGGAATCCAAACAAGTGAATCATCCTCCCCGTCCAAAATGGGCGTTTGCTGAATTTTGCTGACAGCATCATTGCTAAAATAGATTTCCAAAAGGGGTATGCCCCATTCCATATCATCAGTAATATAGCAGCTCACAATAGTTGGTGCATCAGGGCTTATCATGCTGAGCAGCAGAGGTGAATCCCAATCACGAATCCAATTATCTCTCCATATGTTAATTGTTCTTCCATTCCCAACCTGCCATCGGGAGTAATTAAAGAGAAGTTCTCTGATCTTATATATAGACCTCATGAAAGGTGATGCATTTTTGGATGGATGGTAATCCCAAAATGATGCTTTGGGAAAATACTTTCCTTTCATGCATGATTGCCAGAATCCCTTATCATCGATCAGTAAATGCCAAGCCATTTTCGGCATGAAGGCAATATTCATATAATATCGGTCACGGAATCTCAGTCCCCCAAAATGTTTAGAAATGGCAATCAAGGACCAGGCACACAATTTTCTCAATATCAGCACAAATTTTTTTGGAGAAAAAATTAGTAAACATTAGATGACATGGAATGGCTAACAGAGATGTTTGAATGAGAATACCCCTTCCAGCCTGATAGTTTATTCTGGCATTTCGAAAGAACAAGATCTTTTAGCTTTTGCTGTGATAAAGAATCTAGAAGTGGACAACCCAGATGAACTTCATCCTTTGCCATTTTCCCTATTTGAAGATAAGCATTGATGGAATCTTGAACCGCAGGATGGACTCCCTTGCTAAAATAAATCTTAGACTTGTTGAAATTGACCCTCTAACTGGAGGTAATCTGAAAGTTGTGTAATAGATATTTGAGAGTATCGTATCATCTGCGAACATGAGATGTGTAAGTCGAACCATATCTTTTGCCAACTTATATCCTGAAATTTGTTTACTGGAAAGAGAAGAAAGAAAGGAGCGAGTTAGAAATATAAAGAGATAAGGGGAAAGGGGGCAACCCTGTCTTACACCACGAGATGGATATATGGTGTTAGTGGTGCTACAATTAACAATAACCTCAAGAGACGCAGACTTTATACAGGACATAATTAAAGAGACAAAATGAGAAGGGAGATAGAGTTGATTTAAACAAGCTTCCACAAAATTCCACTCAAGCCTATCAAAAGCTTTTTCCATATCTAATTTCAGTGCCATGCTGCCATTCTTCCTCTTTAGAGACTTCATAGAGTGGAGGACCTTCCGAGCCAAGACTACATTATCTGCCACCTGTCTGCCTGTCAAAAAACCGGACTGATTAGGCAAAATGATCCTCAAAAGTATCGATTTAATCCTTCGAACTGCAAGCTTAGCTACCAGTTTATATAAGGAATTGGTTAGACTGATAGGCCTATAGCCCTTAGGTTGAGAGGGATCATCAGTCTTGGGTATAAATGCCAAGAAAGTTTTGCCCATTTGATGCGGCATCGATGAAGTGACAAAGCAGCCCCTTACAAATTGCAAAACCTCATTTTGAGCAACCTCCCATGATTTTTGAAAAAGTAGAGTTGGCAAGCCATCAGGGCCGGGGCTTTTCGTGGCATCCACATGAAATAGGGTATTTTTAATTTCTTCATCATCTGGAAGTGAACCAGATCAATCATACTCAGCTTGAGTCACCCTTTCAGATTGATGAAAAACAATAGGAACTTCAGCCATTACCCGTTCAGAGGTGTATAGGTTCTTGCAAAAATTGAAGAAATAATTTTGGATTTTTCTGTGATCTTCCTACGATTCATTGCATGTAGGTGATAATATCTGGTATTACGGTCACCACTTCGAATCCAATCATGTCTGGAACGTTGGAACCAGTGCAATTCTCCTTGTTTGAGAACGTCATCATATTGTTGTCTTTTGAGATTTTCTTCATTTTGATTTTGAGGTGAGGGAATTTTTTTCTGGCATTCAAACATAGCATTTTCCAGTGTTTCCTTCCAATTGTTTCCTTTTTTCTTACACCAATCCGAATATGGGAGGTTAAAGATTCAGCCTTTTTCCATATAGGCACATCAGCTCCCAGATTTCCCCACCAAGAATCTGCCACAATGCCCTTGAAGGAGTCATTGAGATACCAAGAGGCCTCCAGCCTCCAGATATAGAGTTTTTTGAGGGAAATTTTCTCATTGTTCTCGACAAAATAGGACTGTGATCACCGTGCATAGGAGGCAAATGTAACATCCCCGCCGAGGGGTAAATCTGATGCCATATACCAGAGACGAATACCCGATCCAATCGTTCCCTGATAAGGTAGTTTTTCTTTTTTCTGTTCGACCAAGTATAGGCATGGCTAGCAAAACCCAAATCCATGAGTCCCAATCCATCCACAAAATTCCGTTAGTGTCTATACTCCCTTGTAGGCAAGCATCTTCCTCTCAATTTATCCTTCCCCTCAAGAATGACATTGAAGTCACCAATGCAAATTAGCCTGTCGACATACGGTTGTAACAGAGATGTCATTCTAGACCACAATCCTTTCTTTCTAGCCTTTTTTTGGAGTGCCATAAAGACAACATAAGTGCCAAGAATTACCTTCGTATACTATATTGACCAATAAGTAGTGATTATCAGAATAAATGAGAGAAACATTGCAGTCATTGGCATGGAGAAGACATGAGCCACCAGACTTTCCACAAGCATCAACATTGAATTTCCTAAAACTCCTCAATTGGCTCAGAACTTTAACCATGCTTCGCTCCTGCAGATGGGCTTCCGATATAAAAAGTAAAGTTGGGGAGGTAACTCTGATGAGACTTTTGATATGACGAATTATAGAGGGAGTCCCCAGCCCTCTACAATTCCAAGCTATAACATTCATGGCTCCATTGGCAGCTGATTAGGCTCAGCTGCCATTGGCCCCAAGAGCAAAATTTTCAAGAGAAGACCTCTTCAGTTTCTTTGACTCAGGATATTCTTCAGTCCTTGAATAGGGGTGCTGCCGCTTTCCCCTAACGGGCTTGCTCCCATCGTCCTCCACGTGCTCCATCTGAGATAGCTGCCTTGCCTCTCTCTTGAACTTCCTCCTGCTCTTAAGCGACTCCAATCCAGGTATATCCCTTTGCATAGGTATTTCCTCAGCAAATGAACGGGGTGGGATATTAACATGGGGATTTCTTGCGGAGATGACCATGTCAAAAGAGGAAGGAGAATCAGGGAGAGATTTGTCTATGGAGGTAGTAGTAATATCGGTAGTAGTGGTGGTGGGGGGGTGGGTGGGTGTGTTAGTAGAAGAGGAGTTTTTGAGGTACTTCAACGGGGGAGGCTTTGGTGTGTCAGCAGCAGATTGGGAAGAGGAGGGAAGTTTTTCAGTGGTGGCTACTCGTACATGTGTGTCAACTATAGGGGTAGGAGGTGGAGGGGAGAAAGGCAGGAATACTGTTTTTGGTGTAAAAAGTGGTGGGAGATGACTCTTTAATAAATAAAGGAGGACGGGAATTTTTTCCAGTGGAGGGATGATAGGAAGGCGGGGGAGTGGGGGGGCATGTTTTTGGAGGGGATGGTACAATAGATACGGTACTGACAACAGCATTGATTACAATATGTGATTGGGAGTTGTGAGCCATAAAAGTCAGCCCAGGCTCCAAGGATCTGACAGGAGGTGAGGGGGTGGGCATGGCCTGCCAAGGACTATGAACAGGATCTTCTTCTTCACTTCTATGTGCATCAGCGGAATAGATCAGCAGCCCTTCACCGGACTTCTCAAGTTGCGCCTCATCAGAAGATCTTCTTCCTTTCTTGGAAGCACCCAAGTTTACATATTTTAATTTAAAACTTTCATTGACCTTCTGTAACAGTTTGGCATCTTGAATGTTTTCCATTTTTAACTTGGCCAACAACCATCTCTCACAGCTCCTGAACTCATGTCCCAACTTGCCACATAAATGACAGAAGCGTGGCAGTCCTTCATGCCGTAATGGATTGAGCATCTGGGTTCCAGATGTGGCAGTAACTTCAACTTCCTTTAATAGGGGCTCTGAAACATTTAATTCGAGTTTTGCTCTTACATATCTTCCACCCTTACTATGATCAAGATCCAGATCTTTAACGTCGACCCAACCTGATGTGAGCTTCAATATTTCTGAGCGACACCTATACTCAGGAGGAAGATCCCAAAATTTAACCCATAGTCTGACTTTTTGGAATGAATACTCTCATGGCCTCACTTCAGGACAACCCACCATGGTTAGAATTAAGTCCCCATCAAAATGCCAATGACTTCTATTTATAACCAATCTTAGATCAGACTCCAAGTTGAACGTAGCAACCCATATACCATCAGATACTTCAGCTATTCTAGGAGCTTGAGAGACACTCCAAACCTTGGAGACGACCTTGGTTACAGCAATTGATTGAGGCTTCTTGAACGAGTGAATGTGAAAGTATAGGTATTTTGACCAACTTCTGGGATCCTTTAGATCATGAGCAGTCATTGTGACAGATACTCTGCGTTCATCTTCACTGAGCAAATCTTGAATACCCTTGATGACCTCCAGTTCGTTAGAATCCATCTTTGACTGGGTGGAACCTGTGCAGCTTAGATAGAAAAGGAGAGAAGCAACAACAGTTTGGAAAGTAAACTCAAATAGAGGAGAAAGCAGACAATGGAGAAAAATAAGTAAAACAGTAAAGACATAAGAGGAAGATGGTTATAGAGCAGTAAATTCAGATGGTACCACAATCAGAAAGAAGAAATTGGGAAGACAAGAGTTAAAGAGAGAGTGAGGATTGTAAGTTGCAGCACCCTTAACACCACTTCCAGTAGTGGGAAGACAGCACCCTCATAGGAGAACTCTACTACGGTGAACAACATTTCTTGCGCGTTCTTCTTGGACAAATCTGTCCTTCTATGATTTATAAAATGCCTGCACTATCTCCATTGTGGCGTAACATGGAAGGCGAATTTAAGGTTAGGGTTGAAATAGGATGCCATTTAACAACGTATTTTACTTCTAAAAATATGTTGTCATTTTTAATGCTATATTTAATAAAAATATATATTTTTTTCTATAGCACAATATTTATAATTAGGAAGGATGATATATTGTTGAAGTAATTAGGGTTAGTTTATTTTGAGGATTAAGAAAATGGTGTTGGAAAATATAAAATTAGTATTAACCTACACTTCTGTTTACTTACATAATAGTGTTAATATCAGTTTGTATTTATTTAAATTAATGTTAAGTTATGATGCTGATTCTTGTGGCATTTACTTAAAAGTGGTGTTAGGAGTATAAAATATAAGGGTTGTAAGAGGTGCGAGTGGTGTATAATTTTGATACGAGTTTTTAACATGAGTTGAAACTGATGTTAAACAAATCCGTATTAAAGTGACCAAGTATGGATTATCAAATGAAAAGTTAAGTAGTCAAGTAAATAGGAGGATAATCCTCCTATTGAGAAGTTAACCCTTCAAATAAATTATGTCTTAATCTTAAAAACAAGATGAAGTATTGGGCTTGACCGATTCAAGTTTGATCTAAAACTCAGCCTAGAAGCTTAAAAGAGGTCAAGTTAATTTGCAAGCCTAACATATACGGGTCTATATGCATATGCATATGTGTAAAGTTAGACATTCATCGGGTCAATCCAACTAACCCATTCAAATCATCAAAAATGGGTTGACCAAGATGTCTTCCACGTACCTTCCACGCAACCCATCCAAAAATATTGAACTTCTTGTGGGCACAAAAAAAATCCGTACCAATAATATGGTTGTCTTATTGTTCTAACCTACCAGATCTATTGGAGTAACAAAAAATTATACAGGATCAACGATCTTTTTATTATTTTGGAAAAAATATAGGATCTTGGAGTCTTTAGACACTATTTGATGGTAGGGTTTGGAAAAATTTTACCCACCGTAAGGTTTTTGTTGAGATATTTTTTAATCATTTCAACGTAAATCCTTACCTAACTATTTTTTATTATTTAATCAAATTATAATAATCTTCACTTTTATTTTTATTATTGAAAAAATATTTACTACATCTTTCACTTCTATTTTTAATTTTAAACAAATACATACTATCTTCTTTACTCATACTTTTAATATTTAACAAATAATTACTAACATCAATATACTGATCATTTTATCTTCTTACTTAACTCATCACTTATTTTACCACTAAATTAAGTACATATCTTCCCTTATTCCATACTAATTTATGGCTTCGCTATTTATCTTACGTCCAAGTAAGTCCACGGTGTGGCTACTTGATATAAATTGCTGTCGTTATAATTTATCATTTTTAGTGGCAATGGATAAGATATTTAGAACTATTACATTTGATTTCGACGTATGTCTTTGGTTATTGTATTTTGATCCTTTATATCATTGTATTTATATTTTCATATTTTTATTTTAGCCCTTGAAATATTTTGAGTTATTTATGTATGCTTTCAAATAATACTATTAAATATTTTCTACAATCGCATCATATTAAAAATTCAATATCATTAAAAGTTTCTATTTTTATAGATTGAGTTATTGATTTTGTATTGATTTTCAAATTGATTATTAGTTAAATTTCCTATGACAAAACAATAAGTCATAATATTTAATTAGTTGGTAGCCCATGCTCTAATGTAAGATCCTTTAGCACATACTTCGACAACTCTGGATGTTTACCATCTCTTTTGTCGTAATCAAATATAAGAAAAAGAAAAGATAGTAATATCTGACAATCAACTTTATTGAACTATGCTAAATTTTCTTGGAGAACTTAACACCATTAAAAAAAGAAATTCTTAAAAAAAGATACAATACCAACTTCCTACTTGAACACATCATCTTTATTCTACTTACAAAAGTATAACAAAATGATAAACAAAAGGAAGTAACTTCCTAAATTTCTCATAAATAAAAAAAGGATGAATTGTTTCGAGACACATTATTTAAAGACCTATGAATATTCGTGCAAATATCAAAAAATTTTGATATATAATAATTGAATGGAAATTTTATGGATATATATGAAAGTATACATACAAGTAAAGATGAGCATTGGGTTAGGCCAACTTGACCCAACAAGATTGGCTCGACTTAAGCTTAAGTTCGAAATTAGCTTAGGTCGAATTTGGATTGTATTAAATGACCTATTTATTAAATGAGTTTGACTTTGGGTCGAGGTGGCCTAAATCTAACTTGGGCCATTGGTACATTTTTGGGGTTGCTTTTTGACTTATCCTATTGGTCCAATTATATCAATATATATTATATATGTATATATATTTATATTATCTATCAAAAAATATATATATATATATATATGCATCATATATTAAACATAAAATAAACATTGACTACTCTTGCCATTTTTTAAAAAATAAAACCTTAACCCCCGTGCTTCTTATAACTGTAAGTTATGCAATGTAATCTTACAATCTCGTTCGAATTAGATATGAACCATTAACTTCTTGCTATAGAAAGAGTGTGAACATCCAAATTCGAATTAATATAAACACACAAGATTAATACTTTTATTTTTTATTATAATTTTCCCTTACTTGATTACGTTTGGTTAACTTGTCATATGCTATATATGATGAATGTTCAAGTCAAATATTTACAATGTAATTAGTTGGATCATTTTGGTTGGACATGTACCTATTAGTACTTTAAAATCTTTTAAAATACACAAAAGACAAATATAATAACCTCATCATTTACATAAATAAAAAAGATAATTATCCTTTATAAGTCATTTTTTCTTCCTCGTATAAAATTATATTATTTTTTATACTTTTAAAATAATTATTAATATGAAACTCAACTTACATATTAATTTACACGTATAAGTGAAATAAATAATTAGATCATAAATAAATGAATTGACCCAATTAGACTAAGTCCATTATCTTTTTGGTTCAAGTCAAGTTTTGATTAGGAAACTTTACTTTAAATTAAACTTTCCACTATTTTTTTAACTTATTTATTAAGTAAACTTAGGTTAAACCAAAAGAATCTAACCCAATACTCATCCTTACATACGAGGATGCTTCGAGAGGGGGCCTCCATGACGTGCAGAAAACATCGCCAACTTGTAGGCTTGGAAAGTAGGAAAAATTGTGATGTGTTGGACTGACCAGGTGGGGGCTCCACCTCATTTACTCGAAAGACCAATGGGCTTACAGATAAGAACCACCGCTCGCATGCGTACACCATTAATTCATCGTATTTATTTATATAGTTATCAGGCTGCCACCGGTTGCCTTGCATTTGTTTAACGTCGCACCCCGAAGATAAATGAATGCTCGTGAAACACGACACATGAATCATCATGAAAATTTCGCCACCAGATGCAGCCATACATGGTGTCTGCTGCACACCAATTCATATATTATAAAATTGTCCATATAAAGGGCGAGCAGGTTCATCAATAGTACCATATCTTCATTGTCGTCTATCACAAGGCATACGCACGTTTCATTGTAATCATCATCACATATCAAGACATTTTTTATTATATCTGTTTATCTGTACTAGAGGAAGGTTTGAAAGTGCCACCTATCATTCCCTACCCCTCCCTCTCTCGGTGCTCCCTTCTGCGTACAGTTGGGTTGGCAGGGGAAGAATGCAATTATTATGTTTGAGTAATTACTGAATTAAAAAAATACTTTTAAGTCTCGGTATCGGAGGAAATGATTACTTTTTATATCCGACAAATCAAATGTGGCTCACATGTTGCCTGCATGAACCATTATTCTTAAATAGCTCTAGAAATTTGTGATTTTCGCTGAGAACACAATCACCTCCATTTCTTCGCAGAGATAAAAAACTATTATATTTTATTTGGATGTGAGTATGAAAATAAGAGTTGTAATATATTTTGTATTATACGGTTAAGAATTAATCAAGCGAAAATTAAGTAAATTAAAATATATCGATTTAAATGATTTCCAATTTGTTGAAAATAAAAAAATATTGGTTGAAAATTAAAATATATTAGTTGGAAATAAAAATACATCGGTGTATTTTACTTTTTCACCAACGAAAAATAGTTATTCACTTGGAACGTGATTTTTCACCTATGAAAAGTGATTTTTCACTTAGGAAGTGATTTTTCATTGATGAAAAATAATTTCCACCGGTGAAAAATCAAAATACACCAGTTGGAACCACTACTCTCATCCGTGCATTGTAAAACACGTTTCAAATTATGTTTGTTTACTTTTCATCATTCATTCTTAACATGAAAAATAGTTACAATGACATTATTTTCCATCTAAAATGTAAAATTTGCCTGGATGAATCATTATACTATTAATATACAGTCTAGTTTCTACTAAAGGAAGGTTTTAGAGGACCCTCATCCATCTAAGAGTCATGCCCTCCCCCCCCCTCCATCGTCTCAATCTCTCCTCATTTCTCTCTATCTCGCTCAAAATAAATCCCAGCCATCCAACAAATAAAATATAGTAAAGCCCTCCCCCTTGGTTAAAAAAAATAATAAAAACAAAAAATAAAATAAAAATGCATCTTCCTTAGATCTCAGTTTGGGTGAGCACGAGTGTCATTTTCTCATTAAATCTCACCTGCCCACTATTCGCAAGAGCCCCTCCCCTTACTTAAAAAAAACTAATCAAAATGCCTCGTCCTTCCAGCTTGCAATCTCAAGTACATAGATGTCATTCTTATAGGTGTCGTGCTCCCAACAATTATCACTCCCCCCTCACTCTCATCCCTCGATGCGTTTTCCTCCCACAGGCAACTGCTCCTCCTCCTTCGACTCCACTCACCATGTCTCCCTCCGCTTCCAAGAGGCCCTTTGGCCAAACTCCTCCCTCATTGACGGCTTCGACGATGAGACCAACCTCCACCTCCTCGACCTTGACACCACATTTTGCAGCCAGTGGCCCACCCTCCTCGAGTCCCTTACCACCCACCCTTACCCCGACGACTCCCCCAACCTCCACCTCACCATTGTCCTCCCCTTTGCCTGCTGCTTTGCCTACAAGGTCATGAAGGTGGGCGACTCACATATGGGGTGGTTTGCATGCCTCATAGGCATCCCCTTCGCCTTCTGCTATGAAGGAGGGCAACCTCTTCACCTTCAACCTCTCCTCCCTTTGCGACCCCCACCTCGACGAGGTCCTCGCTGTCAATTGCGTCAACTCCCTCCATTTCCTTCGTTGATACTAGCAATAGATTTCCAACGATAGGAAGAAGCCCTTCGCCTCCATGGATACCAGAAATAGATTTAGCATGACACATTTGAAATGCCATGCACACATATAATTAATTAACCATAGTTCTTTATGATATAATATTCTATCAATAATAATATTATTTCCACTACATAGCGTGGGCTTGCCCACTAGTATAATCTAAAACAAAGTATAGAAAGACTCCCATCTCCTAATAATCGAGGACTTGCGCGTTGCACTAAAAGTAGTGTCATTATTGTAGTATAAGTGCCACAAATGCAAATCGATGTCGCGTTAATTTTATTTATTTATAATTTTTACTGGTTTGTTTCCAAGTCGTTCACTGGGAGGCAATTATTGATATACATCACTCTCAAAGTTTAAAAATGTTCTTTTATTTCAAAAATGATAATTTTATTTACAAAATGAATGAATGAATCAATAAATGAAAGAATTGATTAATTATTTACAAAAGAATTAACTAATATGCATTACAATGCCTGAAACAAATGTACAAAAAACAGGCATAAAAAACTAACTACTACTATACTATGTTAGTTATATACAATTACTATAAGTAATACTTAAGTATAAGTACAAAAATAGTTATTAATATCAATTATACTAAATCATATTAACATACTAACATCTATAGTAACATATATTACATATACAATAACATAAATATGCGTCGCTATGGCCCTAATAACATATGTACATAACTTAAGGCAAAATAGTTATCTATACTAACATATACATATATATACAGTGACAAATGTAACTGTCACTAAAACCCTAGTTTATTTATATACATATAAAGCTAAAACAAAGTCTTATGCTTTACATATACATATATACTACTTATATACATATATACTATATACATATCTTATTTACTTTATTTATATACATATATATATATACCCGTACTGTACACATATACATATACACACGCTCACAGCACACACCAACACATAGCCACATCTCCTTGATTTTAGGGTCGTCTAAACTCTCGTCAGATGTCTGTTCTTCCTTAGGAGGCCAAAAGTTTGTTTTAATGGGTGGGTCGACCCATGTTCGGAGGATACACAACACCCATACGAGTGGGACCAAATTCCTACTAATGGGCCACTCTAGTTCATTTTAAGTGAATTTTTATGTATTTGCTAGGCCAACAGTAGGCCTACACTCCCATTATGTAAACCCTTCACGGTCTGTGTTTTAACTAAGGTCTCGCATAATAAGTATATCCTTAGAAAGATTTTTGAGCCCAATCAACAAGTCTGGATTTTCAATTCCAGACTTAAGTTGTTTCTAGGAAAACTAAAATCACGTTGGGATGGGCCTTACATTATCACCAAAGTGTTTCCGCATGGGGTTGTGGAGATCAAAAGGCCTTCCTCTTCAGCACCACCCTTTACCGTCAACGGCCAACGATTAAAACCTTACGTTACTTTAGATGGCCATCTGGTTGACGAGGTCACTCTCGAGGAGCCTTAACTCCTTTCTTTCCCACCTCAGGTAACACTTTCCCTTAGCCATTTTACTTTCAATGAGGACATTATTTGAACCAGGCATGGGGGGATAGGACCTGAGGCATCTGTACATAGCATTTTACATAGTGCATTTATGCATTTAGTTAAAACATTCTGCATTGCATACATTTGCATTGTTAAAAAAAAAAATAAAAGAAAAAAAAAGAAAAACATTTTGCATTATTGAGCTTAACTGGCTGGGCCCTGCATTCTTAGGCAGACCAAACTTTAGGTTAGACTAAGTTGACTCTAGGGTTTGACTTAAAAGCTACGTTGAGCTACTAGCTTTAGACCTTTAGGGTCCTTTGTGGACTTGAAAAAACTCAAATAGGAGTTAAGTTACGGACTATTCCTCAAGAGGTTAAGAAAGGAAAGTTAGGGATTGAGTTAAAGGCTGGATAGTACTTGATGTCTTTTTCTACCTTTTGGTTTACTGGTCCTCGTAACCTAAGCATCCACATTTCACACACACTTGGTCTTTTGTAAATAATGATAACCTTAATTCCTTTCTTGGAAAAAAATTTGGTTCTCTTAGTTCTGACTTAGGAAAAGCTTGAAAACACAAGTTAATTGGAAGAGTTCCTGCCACAGGAGAGGTGGAGTATATACTCACCTTGAGGATGCGAGGATAACATGTCACTTTCTCGGTGCTTGTCTCTTACGATGTCCATCCTATTGGGGACATGTAAGTGCATTGTGCGGTTCAGGTACCATGGGCAGCCCTATCTAAAAGTGCTGATTGCCACAGGCCTGAATTCGCTTTAAAAATCCATGGGTGATACTATCTCGAAGTGTCGATTGCCAAGAGTTCTTGGGGTCACTGTGGGTGGTGTTATCTTGAAGTATCAAAAGCCAGGCACCCTTCGAGTTTCGGTGATGGGGACAATGAATCCGACACGGACTGTGTTGATAGCTGATCCAAGGTTAAACTTAGAAGAAACAAACAATATATATATATATATATATATATATATATGAGCGAAAAAAAAAATCCTCTTTTTAGGTTGGTAATCATACTAACCTCAAATAAATTAGATCATTGCACATGCACGGATGCTTTAATCTCTGTGACCAATAGACCTTATGGTAGAGTTAGAAATCAGGGAAACCTACACCTACAACTCATCCTTAGCTGGCCTAGTTTGTAACTTAGCAACTACTTGGGAACCTTAGATCTAAAGGCTGAACTTAATATGTTTCTAAAGGAAAACCGATTGAGTTGGCTAGTTCACTCGAAGAGCTGGGTTATTGCTTGAATTTGCTAGGGACTAGTAAAAATTAGGCATGGAGGCATTTGATGAGCCCATATTTGTGGGCCAATTAGTTACTTAAGTGCCTAAGCATTAGATGAATATTAGCATATACATTGCATGCATTAAGATATAAATAATTTAGTTTATATATATTTGTTTGTATGCATTCCATATTTAAATTATTTAGCATGCATTAGAATAACATACATTAGTCTTTAGGTAACATTATATGCATATATTAGAATTAACATTTTATTGAGGGTTTGTACATAAATAAATCAATCTTTTTATTATTTATTTTTATTCTCTTCTTCTTCTCTGCAGCAACGGCCTTCGAACAATGAAGGAGCGCCTTAATGGCCGAAGAAAGTGTATCTTGCACATCGTCGTCGCTCCATCTTCTCCACGTTCCTGCAAACATAAAAGAAGGGCTCCTGCATCCTTAGCCAGGTAGGCCTCCACCCCATTCTCTACTATGCAGAGAACAGCTTCTCGTTCACTCCACCACAACCGGCATCGACTGCGGCAGCTTGCTCCACCACCGTGGGCGTGCGTCGTGACATGACGCTCCACCAAATCAGAGCAGCTGCACCACCGTGAGCACCTCAATGTGCACATCCCTCCACGCTGCAACAACAGCATGCACCACCACCATCACCACCACCATAACCACGCGTCAGCAGCCATCCACGCTGATTTAAGACGTCTAGGAATGTTCCTAGACGTCTGACCTCCCAACAGCCGCCTGTTCATCTTCTTTGTTACGACCCGGTTCCCGAATCCCTACAGGACCCGAGACCGACTTGCCTCAACTAATCCCAAGACCCAGTCGTCCAACAAGAAATAACCGAAAAGCAGGAAAATAAACCACATTCACATATGCAATGTAACTAAGCAGTAAAAAACATACAAGCAGTAAAGGAAAGTAATAGCTGTTAATTCAGTACATGCCACCACAACAATAGGAAAAATGGAACGAAAGCAACAGTAACAAGAACAGTAGTAAAAAGTCTGAAACTAATTATAGAAGTAAAGAGAGTACAACAAAAAGTACTGAAAACTACTACTGGGCTCGACTGGGCCCAGCACCCTCCGCAGCCGGTAGTTCAGGCTACTCAACTCCTGGACCTGAACAGTGTTAAGAAAAAGACGAAGTCAGCAAACGCTGAGTTGAGTGGTAACCATACTATCTAAAGTAGTAAAAGTAGCAGGTATATTTATTTTTTTGGGTTATTTTATTTTACAAGTAATTCCTTTTCACCCCATTTGGTTAACATTTAGATTTCTTTCTTGATCTTGCATGTTCGTTGTGGGAACGATCTTGATTGCAGTCTTTTTCGAAGAGTAGAAGGTACACGTGATGCTCTCCTGGCCGGGAGAGTCCCCCGTGGTAGTCCTACACCCAATCAACCACCCCGAGGTCACTGATAGACGTACCGGTGACTATGGCACGCGCGATAAACGCATGGGTAGCTACCCCGCACTGACACGCGGTCAGTCGTTTCCACTAGCGGGTATGCCCAAAGTATAGCACGAAATAATATAAGGCCTAGCCCTCTCAGAAACAGGGGTCTAGCCCCTCAGAACCAAATAGGGGTCTCACCCCTCCACAATCCGCGCACCCTTGTCTGACTACCCCGGTTTGCCTAGAGGGTCTAACAAATTGGTGTAGGGTGGCTAGCTGAACCTCGGGCCCGTGGGGTGGCTAGCTCCCTCCCTACAATAGTAGCTCGCCTCGGTACCAAGTACGCGAGGCCCAACAGAAGTCGATGTAGAGTGGCCAATCCAAACCCTGGGTCCCAACCCAAGGGTGGCTAGCTCCGCTCTATACTAAAAGGGGATAGTCGCTCTCCTTGGTATCACATACTCAAGGGCCAGTACACTTCCCGTCCACATTCCAGACTTTTCCATCTAACCACAGGAGCTCTACTCCTAACTTCCCGTAGGGTTCATGCTCATGTTCACCATATTATTCCAATCCAGATTTCATCATTCACAATTCAATTCTCGCTTATACACAGGCAACTCTCATTTCCACAATTTAATACATGCAACAAGTGATATCACAGGTAACTGTTTAGTTATCTCAGGCAACTCATTTTCTAACAAGTAGCTCATACATATTTACAGGCAGTGGCTAACAATTTAGCTCATTCATATATATACAATTAAAATTACGCAGAACAATTGGTTCAACTATTTCTCTGTCTTAGGGTTCATGCCACATCCTAGGTTTCTAGTTGACTAATTTTCATAGATGCATTCATATTTAATAAGTATGTGTTAAGACCATGACATCAAAACACTTTAAGACGTCTAGACGCCTTCCCAGACGTCTGGAAATTAATTTTTGCGTGGGTATGATCGCGAGTCTGCACGTGTGCCGCGCGTAAACTGAAACCCAGCCACCCCCTTCTCTTTCTTCTTCCCTCGCCAACCTGCAGAAACCTTCCCCCAACGCCTACAAATAACCCCCTTCCTCTCCCTCACTCCACCCACATCCATCTGTCTCCTCCTTCCCCAGCACGAGAGCGAGGGCAGCAGCTGCTGGAGGGTGCAGTGGCGGAGAGGAGAGGTGCAGCGAGAGGGAAGAGAAGAGAGTGCGTGAACAGTGAGAGAGAGAGCTCGCCGGAGCAGTTCGAGGCCGGCCGGCGTGCACACAGAGGAGCATTGTGCTGGGGAGGTTTCCCCGGTGCTGCAGCAGCTCGGGCAGCGGGCAGACGAGCGCGGCGCGGCTGCACGCAGCGGGAAGAAGACGGAGGAGGTTCTGATTCTGGGAATTTTCCCAGAATCAGACGTCTGGACCTACATCCATACGACGTAGATGACGTTTGGATGAAACTCCAGACGACTGATAGGTACGTACTGTGCCAATGCCTTCCTTTTTGCTGATACTACTATGCAGGCCGTTCCGCTGAAGCTCTGTCGCGTGCCTTGCTGAGGGATTTTTGCGTACGCGTACAGGATTTGCTTCGGGAAGGCACGAGACACGCCCTCCCAGGTGGTTCAGACATCTGGGCGAGTCACTAGATGGCGGAGAGCGTCTCCAGACGTCCGGAGAGGTGGTCGGACGTCTGGAACTAGGTCTAGACAGTTCAGCAGGACCCCTGGACGTCTGAGGAGCAACGCAGAGCGAGGTATGGATCTGGACCCCTTTTAAGACGTCTGGAAGGTGTTCCAGATGTTTGATTTGAGTTAGAGTTGTCATTTTTGACCCGTTTAAGGTTCGTTCGAGGTCCAATTTCCACGTTTAAGATTTCGTTCTTCTCAGAATAAGTTCCTCTACTTGTTTGGAATACTTTTATCCTATTCTGAGTGGTTCCTTGTGATTAATCCTTGTGTTAGGACCTCGTTCTGTTGCAGCTTTGGGGGTTACGGAGGCATGTGGACCTGCCGATCATGCCCTCATTACTCCCGATTTTGCGGGTACAGTGGCTTCCCTTAGTTAATTACAAACATTAATGCGTATCTGAAATAAATGATAGATCCTAGGGTATGGCATGAATTCTAGGACCAGAAAAACTAAATTGAATGATAGATCCTAGGGTATGGCATGAATCCTAGGACCTGAAAACTAGATTAATGATAGATCCTAGGGTATGTCATGAATCCTAGGACCTGAAAACTAGATTGAATGATAGATCCTAAGGTGTGGCATGAATCCTAGGAACAGAAACACTGAAACGAATGTCTTGAATGCCTGAATTGCAGTCTTGGATAAGTAGATAGAATAATGATAATTGCCTGTAATTGGATAACAGCTGCCTGGAAAATGTAGAGTACTGTTGCTAGTAACTGCTACATGTAATTTCAGTTGTTTGGAAACTAAATTCGAGCAGCTTGTATATAAATTGGAAAAGAAAGATTAAATATTGGAAACACGTGCTATATGCGAATAAAACTGAAATGATGAAACCTACTATGGCATGGCCTGAGGAAACATGAGCACTAACCCTACGGGAAATTAGGAGTAGAGCTCTTGGAAATAAATGGAATGGAACTGGAGAAGTAAATGGAAAAGTGTGTTGTCTCTTGGGTACGTGGTACCAAAGAGAGCACATATTACCTCTTAGTGTAGAGGGGAGCTTGCCGCCCTCAGGTCGAGACCGGGGAGAGTTTGGCCACTTTGTACTGACTTTCTGTCCCTCGTGTACAAAGTATCGGGGAGAGCTGCTAGTGTAGGGAGAGAGCTAGCCACCCCACAGGGCCTAGGGTTCAGCTAGCCGTCCTACATCAACTTGTTAGGCCCACTGGGCAAACCAGGGTAGTTAAGCGAGGGTGCGCGGACTGTAGAGGGGCGAGTCCCCTGTTTGGTTACTGTGGAGGGGCTAGATCCCTATTGCTGAGAGGGCTATGCCCTATACTGGTTCCGTGCTGTGCTTTGGGCGCACCCGTTAACGGAAACGACTGATCGTGTGCTAGTGCGGGGTAGCTACCTATGTGTTTATCGCACGTGCCGTAGTCACCTTTACGTCTGTCAACGACCTTGAGGTGGTTGACTGAGGGTAGGATCACCACGGGGGACTCTCCCGGCCAGGAGAGCACCACGTGCTACTTCTAATTTTCAGAAAAGACTGCAATCAAGATCGTTCTCACGAGGAACATTCGAGATCAAGAGAAAGACCTGAGAAATAAACCAAGAAAGAGTAAATGGAGAAATAAAGAAAGAAATTAAAAACAACAGCTACTTGTCCACCTTTACTATTTTTCTTAGTTAGCTGGTTGCCATTCTACTCAGCGTTTCGCTGACGTGTCATACTTGTCACCTTTTTCAGGACCAGGTGTTGAGCAGCTAGAGCCTACGGCTGCGGAGGGTGCTGGGCCTAGTAGAGCCCAGTAGTTGTACTTTTGTTGTACCCATTTTCTGTAGTAGTGAGTATTCTGTTACACCTTTGTACTATTTTATTGTAAACTTCATATTTCTGTACCTGTTTTTAATTCTCTACTGTTGTGGTGGTGTGTACTGTAGTAGTTCTTTTCTTTACTGTTGTACTTTTATTACTGTTAGTTACTTGCATGGTAAATGTGGTTTATTTTACTATTTTTTGGTTACTTTCTCGTTGGATGACTGGGTCTTGGGATCAGTCGAGTCGGTCCGATTCTCGTATCTCGTAGGGATTTGAGAATCGAGTCATAACAAGATGGTATCAGAGCAAGTTTGTCCCGAGAAGTGAACCAACTAGTTGGAAAATAACCAATTCACGTGCTTGTAACTAGAGAAACCACCACAACGTATCTTTTGACATATGTTCTAGGGTTCCTACGTTGAATGTCGATTGGTATTGACGTATTTTTTGTCATGTATTCGCATCTCCTTGCAGGAGATGCCTCGACAAGGAGCTAGCGAGGCGGGCCGCGGACACGGTCGGGGACGAGGTCGGAGGGGTGGGCGCGCTGAGCCCGACGCCTCAGTGGACCAGCCACTACTCCCGGGCATTTAGGCCCAAGACCTCGCCCAGCTGATACGGGAGATCGTGCGAGAGGAGCTTCACCCGCCGCCACGAGCGCCTCTCCCTGGGGCTGTGAAGGGGGTGTCATCTGTGGGACAGCGAGACGGACATGACGCTGGACATGGGGGAGGGGGTGTCCCTCCACTGCCCCCACCTTCCTCCGGCACTTTCGAGCACGAGGCCTCTTTACTTGGAGGCGTACCAGCTTCTCCACTTCAGTGCCATTACGAGCTTTTCGGACAGTTCCGGAAACTGAAGCCCCCCTCCTTCAAGGGGGATGAGGACCCGACCGAGGCGGAGGACTGGCTCGAGCAGATCGAGAAGGTATTTGACACCCTTCGCCCCCCTGTGGAGTGCTGCGTGGCCTTTGCTACGTACCGGTTGGAGAGTGCGGCACACAGGTGGTGGAGGGTTGTCAGTGGTCAGGAGAGGGATGAGCCGACTTGGGACCAGTTCGTCACCCTCTTCTGCGAGCAGTACTTCCCCCAGACGTGGTAGGACCAGAGGAGGCGGGAGTTCCACACTCTTCACCAGGGGACGAAGACTGTGAGCGCGTACCGCACGCGTTTCTTGGAGTTGTCTCGTTTCGCAGTGACAGCAGTGGCTACTGAGGAGGAGCGCCTTTGGAGGTTCACCGAGGGGCTCCGGCCTGCTATTCAGGGGTATGTCAAACCCCTAAAGTTGCCTACGTTCTCGAGGGTGGTGGAGGCAGCTATGACATATGAAGAGACCAACCCGTCGTCACGTGATACTGACAGCGGGCGGAAGAGGCCTTACCAGCTAGACTTCTCACAGGGCCGACGAAAGAGGAGGCACGTGGCGCCCGCAGGAGAGCCGTCACGCTCTGCGGGGCCGTCAGTGGCCTTTGGGGGCCCCCGACAGGGGCCAGCTGCCAGCACCAGGCCCCCGCCCAGCTGTCAGCAAGGACCCACTGAGGGCGGGAGTCGAGTCCCCTTTGCAACCAATGTGGCCAGTCGGGCCACATTAGGAGGGACTGCTCGTCTAGGGCTGGAGGTCAGCAGATGCTCCCCGCGCCAAGCACTGGAGGGCGAGCAGGAGGCCGCAGTTTCCAGGCGCGAGGAGGACAGCAGTCGCAGGGAGGGTACCGGCCAGCGACTACCCATCCAACTCAGAGTGTGGCTGCTTCGTCCGCACCTAGGGCTGAGGGGCATATCAACGCCCTGACACACAGGGATGCCAGAGCTTCAGGATCAGTGGTGGCAGGTATGGTTTCAGTTTCCGGCAGACTTGTTTACACGCCTTTCGATTCTAGTGCTACGCATTTGTTTGCCGCTGCCAGTTTTGCGGTTAGTCTGGGGCAGGAGTGTGTGTTGTTGGAGGATTCGTTCGTGATCAGGGGTCCGGGTGGTCAGCTGTTTGTAGTAGAGGAGGTGTGCACAGGTTGTGAGGTCAGTGTTGGGGGACATAGCCTTCCTGCTGACCTGATCGTGATACAGATGGAGAACTTTGGCGTGATTCTGGGAATGGACTGGCTGTCCGCTTACCACGCCTTGGTGGACTGCTTTGAGAGGAAGATCGTCTTCTCCATACCGGAGTTGCCTTCTTTCGAGTTCCACGGGCAGCCAGTGGACGGAGGCTTCAGGTGCATTTCTGCACTTCAGGCGGCGAGACTTTTGGGCCAGGGGTGTGAGGGCTTCCTAGCTTGTGTGGTGGCAGAGCTCAGCCTTTTGGCAGACTTTCAGAGTATCCCGGTGGTCAGAAAGTACCCCGATGTGTTCCTAGATGAGTTGCCAGGACTACCGCCCGAGCGTGAGATCGAGTTTGATATCTCACTGGTACCAGGGACCCGCCCCATCTCTACAGCACCATACAGAATGGCACCACTTTAGCTACGAGAGGTCAAGTCTCAGTTGCAGGACCTTCTGGAGAAGGGCTTTGTGAGGCCCAGTGCGTCTCCGTGGGGAGCTCCGGTATTGTTCGTGAAGAAGAAGGATGGTACCCTACGCCTTTGTGTGGACTACAGATAGCTGAATAGGGTTACCATCAAGAACAGGTATCCACTGCCGAGGATTGATGACTTGTTTGACCAGCTGCGAGGTGCCACGGTATTCTCCAAGATAGACTTGAGGTCTGGATACCACCAGTTGAGGATCAAGGAGGCAGACGTCTCCAAGACAGCTTTCCGCACCCGATACGGACACTACGAGTTTTTGGTCATGCCATTTGGGCTGACCAATGCCCCCGCCACCTTCATGGACTTGATGAACCGGGTGTTCAGACTGTACTTGGACCAGTTCGTGGTGGTATTCATTGATGATGTGCTCATCTATTCTCGAGATTAGACGCAGTACGGACAACACTTGTGTATGGTTTTGGACACACTGAGACGACGTAGGCTGTACGCCAAATACAGCAAGTGCGAGTTCTGGTTGAGGGAGGTGACCTTCTTGGGCCATGTGATCTCCGGGGATGGCTTGGTGGTGGACCCAGCCAAAGTTGAAGCAGTGCTCAGGTGGGAGAGACCGCGTATAGTTACTGAGATCCGCAGTTTCTTGGGACTGGCAGGCTAATACAGGTAGTTTATCAGGGGCTTATCGCAGATTGCACGTCCTATGACACAGCTGACCCGGAAGGACGTGCCCTTTTCTTGGACAGACGCTTGTGAGGTGTGTTTTCAGGAGCTGAAGGAGAGGCTGACTTCGGCTCCCGTGCTCACCATCCCAGACAGTAGTGGCGGGTTCGTTGTGTACACTGACGCCTCTTTGCAGGGGTTAGGGGGTGTGCTCATGTAGAGGGGTCACGTTGTCGCTTACGCTTCGTGGCAACTGAAGCCCCATGAGCATAGCTACCCCACCCACACCTGTGAAATTTCCTACTTGGAGGGGGTGAGATTAGCGTAACGTAAAAAATGCGGAATTGAAATATAAAGCAATCTCACAAAATAAGCAATCACAAAATGTACACAATTGTTTTTAGGTGGAAACCCAAACCGGGTGAAAACCACCACCTAACCCTCTCGAGTTAGGATTTTCCGAACAACCTAGTTGATCAAATCCACTAACCGAATCACTTTAAAACGAGGGTTATTCAACCTCAGTACAATCACGCTACAAGTACGAGGGTAGCGTTCCTCAACCCCTTCTCTCCACGAGAAGGATTTTGTCCCACGAAGGAGACGGGAATTCGCAAAGCGAATACCCAACCAAATTACAAAGGTAAAATAAAACAACAAACCTATAGAGCCAACAAAGTAATTTAAACCTAAGCTTCTATAGGATTTAGGAAACTCCCCTTTGCAAGGAGTGCGTCGACGATGACGCGGGTGCGTGAGCCACGCAACGGCACAATGTCGCTCTCGTAGACAACGGCGGGAGAGCGGGTGGGCGAAGGGAATGATGCTCTCAAGATGTAGAACTTGAGCTTAGAGAGCAAGAGCTTCTTGGACACAAGAGAGTGGAAGTATGTTGCTTAAGTGTGTCTTGTGTTTTGTTTTGGTGTAAAAAGGCTCCCCTCTATTTATAGAGGCCTTAGGAAGGCTTTGGAAGGCTTAGAAAAGCTTCCATAGCCGTTGGGAACAAAGTCCAAGAGAATCAGGCCGAAATCAGGACAATGATTACATTTGACAGGGTTATCAGACGTCTAACTATGGCATCAGACGTCTGGAAGGCCACTTTAAGACATCTGATTTCAAGGTCAGACGTCCGATTCTATGCGGGTTTCTCCCTGACTTGAATCAGATCTAAACAGGATTTTTGTGCAAGTCCATCAGACGACATACAGGACGTCTGGCACTAAGTCTGGACGTCTGGAAACTTACTTTTACTGTGGGAATTGATTTCCAAACGTTACAACGGCTAGAAAATCTCTGAGAAGAGATTTTGGGTCAGCCGAGGCAAAACGGTCATTTATCAGACGTCTGGAAAGACCTACGGAAGTCTGATAAGGCTCTAACGGTCATAATCTTGAGTGTTCGCTAAGCCAGCCAACGGTCCACTAATTGGACGTCTGGCAAAGACATCAGATGTCTCCTAAGACGGCTGGTCTAAGGTCTGGACATCTGATTTCATCAGACAGAACCAACTATGTCCAGCCTAACAGTTATCAGACGTCTGAAACAACAGTCAGACGTCTTAAAATACTTTATCAGACGTCTGATTTGGGAATTAGACGTCTGGAAGTGCTGTTTGAACCCTATATTGGTTTTCTAAGTATTCTACAGAAAACCTAAGTATCCTAGGGTTGTGCCGGTGTTCCTAGGACTACTGTTAGGGTTCTTTGAGGCTCTTTAACATGAAATATCTAAGGAAATAAAGAGCAACAAAAGAAACGAAAAATACAACAAGTACAAAAGAAGGAAATCTATCCTATTCTTCATTTCCTTCCATCTTCAATCTGTCGCTCCACGCGAACCTCCTCTGTTTTCCGTCAAGCTCCTCCAATCCGTCCTGGATGCGAGCTCGAACTCCATCTAAACACGTCCACATTTGCAATTGACCTGAAATCTAGGACTCAAATTGCAAATGTTAAATAACACGTGTTTTGTTATCATCAAAACAAATGATCGTGGTGCTTTAGCACCAACAATCTCCCCCTTTTTGATGATGACAAAATCGTAAATAATGCATAAAAATCCTCCCCCTTTTTGACATTATCAAAAAGGTTTGATTGGTTTTAAATTTCTTATAACTCCCCCTTAAAACATGCTCTTCTATGAATTTATTTTGACAAAGGTGATATTCTCCCCCTTTTTGTAACAACAAGATAGCTATTATTTTTCTCCCCCTTACTAAAGGAAAATTAGCTAACTTGCATCTCCCCCTTAAAAATTGACAATTAGCTCATCATTTTTTAACTCCCCCTATCTAAATGCTTATGATAAAAAGATAGGGTAAAGGGTTTTACCTCACCTACCATGGCCAATAAAATGGCCCGAATGGTGGTGGTGGATGCCACATTGGATGGGGCTCCCATCCGTAGCTTGGAGGCCCGGGCATCGGCGCCGGTCTCCAATCTGGCGGTCGACGTGCGGCGGGTCCGTTGCTTGTTCGCCGTCTCGTCGGTCTTCTTGTTCTCCTCCTTGGTCTACTCCTTGGTTCTCCCAACTCGAGTTGACCAGACTTGAGCTTGTAGGTCCAATCCTTTGTGTTGTAGTCATCCCTGAAACCTACAAAACAAGATTCTAATTTTTTCTTCGGTATCCAAGTGAGCTTGGATCCGGATCTGTTAGCGGGTCACCTTGACGGAGATCCTTTCTCAACCTTAGGGCTATAAAACTTATCTACTTTGTTGATTAATTTGTGAGAATTTTCCCTAAGACATGCGATTTCTTTTTCTATAGTTTGCATCTTAATCTTTAAATCAGAAATTGCTAACTTTATACTATCATTTTCCTCAATCAATTTAGTATTTTCATTGATTAAATTTTTATTTTCTAAAAGCAGGGACGAAACTTCCTTTGAATTTGTTATGTTGTTAAGATCGTGACATCAAAACACTTTAAAACGTCTGGGAGTTGGTCCAGACGTCTGGTCAGATGTCTGGACGCCTTCCTAGATGTCTGGAAATTAATTTTTGCGTGCTTAAGATCATAAGTCTGCGCGCGTGCCGTGCACAGACTGAAACCCCGTCACCCCCTTCTCTTTCTTCTTCCCTCGCCGACCTGCAGAAACCTTCCCCCAACGCCTACAAATAACCCCCTCCTCTCCCTCACACCACCCACATCCATCCGTCTCCTCCTTCCCCAGCGTGAGAGCGAGAGCGAGGGCAGCAGTTGCTGCCGGGTGCAGTGGCGGAGAGGAGAGGTGCAGCGAGAGGGAAGAGAAGAGAGCCCGTGAACCGTGAGAGAGAGCTCGCCGGAGCAGTTTGAGGTTGGCCAGCGTGCGCGCGGAGGAGCGTTGTGCTGGAGAGGTTTCCCCGGTGTTGCTGCAGCTCGGGCAACGGGCGGACGAGCACGGCGCGGCCACGCGCAGTGGGAAGAAGACGGACGAGGTTCTGATTCTGGGAATTTTCCCAGAATCAAACGTCTGGACCTACATCCAGACGACGTGGACGACATCTGGAAGAAGCTCCAAACGATTGATAGTTATGTATTGTGCCTATGCCTTCCTTTTTGCGGATACGACCATGCAGGTCATTCCGCTGAAGCTCTGTCATGTACCTTGCTGAGGGATTTTTGCGTACGCGCACAGGATTTGCTTCGGGAAGGCGCGGGACACGCCCTCCCACGCGGTTTATACATCTGGGCGAGTCACCATGCGGCGGAGAGCATCTCCAAACGTCCGGAGAGGTGGTCGGACATCTGGAACTAGGTCCAGACGGTTCAGCAGGACCCCTGGATGTCTGAGGAGCAGCACAGAGCGAGGTATGGATCTGGACCCGTTTTAAGACGTCTGAAAGGTGTTCCAGACGTCTGATTTGAGTCAGAGTTGTCATTTTTGACCCGTTTAGGGTCCGTTCGAGGTTCGATTTTCGCGTTTAAGATTTTTTTCTTCTCAGAATAAGTTCCTCTATTTGTTTGGAATACTTTCATCCTATTCTGAGTGGTTCCTTGTGATTGATCCTTGTGTTAGGACCTCGTTCTATTGCAGCTTTGGGGGTTACGGAGGCACGTGGACCTGCCGATCATGCCCCCATTACTCCCGATTTTGTGGGTACAGTGGCTTCCCTTAGTTAATTACAAACATTAATGCATATCTAAAATAAATGATAGATCCTAGGGTATGGCATGAATCCTAGGACTATAAAAACTAAATTGAATGATAGATCCTACGGTATGGCATGAATCCTAGGACCTAAAAACTAGATTGAATGATAGATCCTAGGGTATGTCATGAATACTAGGACCTGAAAACTAGATTGAATGATAGATCCTAGGGTGTGGCATGAATCCTAGGAACAGAAACACTGAAACGAATGTTTTGAATGCTTGAATTGCAGTCTTGGATAAGTAGATAGAATAATGATAATTGCCTGTAATTGGATAACAGCTGCCTGGGAAATGTAGAGTACTGTTGCTAGTAACTGCTACATGTAATTCCTATTGTTTGGAAACCAAATTCGAGCTGCTTGTATATAAATTGGAAAAGAAAGATTAAATGTTGGAAACACATGGTATATGCGAATAAAACTGAAATGATGAAACCTAGTATGGCATGGCCTGAGGAAACATGAGCGCTAAACCTACGGGGAATTAGGAGTAGAGCTCCTGAAAATAAATGGAATGGAACTGGAAAAGTAAATGGAAAAGTGTGTTGTCTCTTGGGTACGTGGTACCAAAGAGAGCACATATTACCTCTTAGTGTAGAGGGGAGCTTGCCGCCCTCAGGTCGAGACCGGGGAGAGTTTGGCCACTTTGCACTGACTTTCTGGCCCTCGCGTACACAGTATCGGGGAGAGCTACTAGTGTAGGGAGAGAGCTAGCCACCCCGCAGGGCCTAGGGTTCAGCTAGCCGTCCTACACCGACTTGTTAAGCCCACTTGGCTAACCAGGGTAGTCAGGCGAGGGTGCGCGGACTATGGAGGGGCGAGTCCCATGTTTGGTTACTGTGGAGGGGCTAGGTCCCTGTTGCTGAGAGGGCTCTACCCTATACTGGTTCCGTGTTGTGGTTTGGGCGCACCCATTAACGGAAACGACTGACCGCGTGCCAGTGTGGGGTAGCTACCCGTGCGTTTATCGCACGTGCCGTAGTCACCTTTATGTCTGTCAGCGACCTTGGGGTGGTTGACTGAGGGTAGGACCACCACGGGGGACTCTCCCTGCCAGGAGAGCACCACGTGCTACTTCTACTTTTCAGAAAAGACTGCAATCAAGATCGTTCCCACGAGGAACATTCGAGATCAAGAGAAAGACCTCAGAAATAAACCAAGAAAGAGTAAATAGAGAAATAAAGAAAGAAATTAAAAACAACAGCTACTTGTCCACCTTTACTGTTTTTCTTAGCTAGCTGGTTGCCACTCTACTCAGCGTTTCGCTGACGTGTCATACTTGTCACCTTTTTCAGGACCAGGTGTTGAGCAGCCAGAGCCTACGGCTGCGGAGGGTGCTGGGCCTAGTAGAGCCGAGTAGTTGTACTTTTATTGTACCCGTTTTTTGTAGTAGTGAGTATTCTGTTACACCTTTGTACTCTTTTATTGTAAACTTCATATTTCTGTACCTGTTTTTAATTCTCTACTGTTGTGGTGGTGTGTACTGTAGTAGTTATTTTTTTTACTGTTGTACTTTTGTTACTGTTAGTTACTTGTATGGTAAATGTGATTTATTTTACTGCTTTTTGATTACTTTCTCGTTGGACGACTGGGTCTTGGGATCAGTCGAGTCGGTCCGATTCTCGTGTCTCGTGGGATTCGGGAATCGGGTCGTAACTGTATAACAGGGTTGGACCACTCTCCACACAATCCGGAAGTACTGGGGACTCGAACCGCGGACCCAGGCACCTCTGTGTGCCCCCGACACGCAACAGATCGAAGTCCTATACCAAGGAACACATCACAACGGAAGGTTCATAACAATGTATAAAGCTTTCTAATATGTAGAGGAACTCACAAGGAAACCACAAATACTTTGTTTGCGTAAAATGGATCCCAATCGGATCCCAAACGGGTCAAAAACATGTCTGCAGACCCAAATTAGACGTCTGGAAACAAGTCTAGACGTCTTTAAAGTCACAGAGACTCACCTCAAGCTCCTGTAGTGACCTCAGACATCCAAGGCTCCCCTGCGACTGTCTGAAAACAATTCCAGACGTCTGACCAGTCCTTCGGTCGTCTGGAAACGCCTTCGGTCATCTGATGAGCTGTCTAGACATCTGAAAGTGCGTGGAAAGGCATTCCGTGCACCTTCCCAAGGTTGCTCCTGCGCACGATAAAGCAGCAACCTACTTTTGCCCAAACCAAATCGTCTGCTGTGTGGCCTGCATGGTCGTAACCTCGGAGAAGACGTACCTTTGCGATATAGATGCTTTCAGACGTCTGGTGTTGACGCCAGACGTCCAGCTGGTCGTCTGGAAGACACTCCGGACATCTGATACTGGAAAAATTCCAGTATCAGACTGTGCTCCTGCGCTTCTCGCCATGCTCCACCGTGTCTCCCCTCGCTCCGCCGCAGCTCTAGCTGCTGCAGGTGGTCGAGGACGACGCTCCAACGCCCTCCTCCTCCCACAGGCACCGCGGTGGCCATGCGAGCTTTCGACGAGCTTCCACGAAGCTCTCGACCTCGACCTTCACCTCCTCCTCACGCACCCTCCTCCTCGCTTTCACACTCTCTCTCGTGCGCCCTTGCTCATGGCAGTGGAAATGGGGTGTGGTGGTAGTGGTGGTGTGGAGAGGAGAGGAAGGGGGTGGCCTTTTATAAGGCCGCGGTTAGGGTTCTGTAGGGCGAGGGAGGAGGAAAGAGAAAGAGCGAAAAGAGTTTTGCGCACCGCCCACGCGCAGAACGCAGAAGGCGTACAAAAATTTAACTTCCAGACGTCTGGAAAAGGGTCCAGACGTTTGACTGACACTCCAGACGTCTTAAAAGGCTAAAAATAGGACGGGTCTTCACATTCTTCCTTTATTCATCCTCTGTTTCCTTTCCACCGAAAAGAACCCATCATCACCAACCGCTACCTCCTTCCCACGCAGGACACCCGTGATTGCCATCCTTGCACGTGCACCAGTAGTGCCCCTTTGTGTGTAGCAATGCACCACGTGTGGCCTGCGCACCTACCCCTTTCACCTCCTTGCGCGCCCCCTATAGCGCACCATCGCCGTACCCTCTCTCGCCATTTTCGGGCAGCCACCACCTACAGAAACCATCCCTCGCGTGCTCGCACGCCCTTGCGCCCCCTCCCATCTCCGCGTGCGCCTCTCCTTCGACGTCAACAACAGTAGCGCGTCGCCATTGCCGAGCACACCGCGCCTTCCCACGCTCCACGCGCGGCCAGTAGCAACTCCAGCATACAGTAGCAGCTGTGCCTTCTCCTTCGTGAGCTGCACCTCCTCGCGTGCGTGCGTCCGCGTACCTATGTGCGGCCAATAGCCCTCTAGCAGCCGCCAGAACCCACCTTCACCATAGCTCCAGCCACCTCGAGCTTCTCCATGACCGCCATCGTGAAGCCCTTAGTCTAGAGATCTTCCTTCGAGTTTTGCACCTCCGACCATTCCCTCCTCCTCGCACACGAACATGAGGAAGAAATCCTCTGTTTTTGGGTTCATTTCTATTTACATTTAAGTGCCATTGTCACAAAAAAATTTTTGATTTATCAATATTTAATTGTGGTGAGTTTATGCAAAGGACCTCCCTCTTTGTCGTAAATGCAATATCAGCTCATCTAATCACTGTTACATTGATTTAAAGGCGGTTTTGATTCGATTTCTTAGGGAAATTAATCGTGAACATCTGCTTTTAACCCGTGCAAGTTTTAATAGGCCACTACCTTCCTGTGGATACAATCCACTCTCCTGTGAGTGGTTAATTTCAATTCAATACCTTGATTAGTCGATTTTTTCATCACTTAGAAATACAACGACAAATCATTTTAATAATTTTCAAAAGCGAAAATCGACTTGTCATTCATCTATTTGGTTTAATTGGAATATTTGATACATGTTTAAATAAAGGAGTTAAGTGGTGATTTAAATCACCATTGTTTTTTATTCTCTTTTTCTTTTTGCTCCATCATATATTGGTTTTCATTGGGTATATTTTTGCTTATATCATTCATTGAATATCTTGTATTTTGCTTCGTTTATTGTGCTCATTTATGTATTAATTGAGATTAGCGCGTGAATTCCATATTTGCTCCCTGTGTTCGACCTCGAACTTTAATTCGAGTTATAAATTGTATTTGTTGATTAAGTGATTTAGGAGACCTTACTATAATGAGACACTTTAATCTCTTGTAAATACCTCTCAACATTTTGGCGTCGTTGCCAGGGAGCAACGCGCAATTCACCACTATTCTTTGCTTTATCTTATTATATTTGAGCACTAACTTGCCTTATTCGATTTCTTGTGATTTTGTGAGGTACTTCACGAGGCAAACTTCCACGTAATTCAACCACCCTAGGGCAGGTAATCTCTCTTCCTCCCTAATCTCCTAATCCTTGGAAGAGAGAAAAGGAAACAAAACTACTTAGGAATCACCTGCCTTATTTTTCTAGTAATTATCATTAATAGTTAGGTTTCCTGATTTGCAAAAAATTTTCACATCTGATTGAAGTTTGAAGCGATTCTATTTAGAATTTCCTACCCAAATTTCTTGTACCTATTAGGGACTACGCTTAAATTCTAAAATCACCCTGGGCTAACACACTGCTTGCTTGAAGCCATAGGTGAACATTTTGAGATTAAATTGGACTTGAAATAGAGCTAATTAGGGTTTCAACACTAGGGTTTGAAGTGCTAGTTCACATTTTCCTACATAAAAGGAAATAAACCCTCCTGCATTTATGTGCTACCCAAGCCCCTATTTGAAAAGACCTAATCAGGAAAACCCTAAAAATCAAGCTCTAAAATCACTTGAATCCTAAAATTGTGGACCTAATAAACTGAGTCATTCAGGGTGATTTCTAGGTTTTGACCGAGATTTCATTTTGCCATCTTTTAGGGCAGGTCAGGTGAAGTTGACCTACATTATGGGCCAATTAACCCCCAAATTAGGTCACGAGTCGAATTAACTTCTAATCAAGTGGAATTAAAGGTACAAATTAGGACTTAAAATTGATAGACCTAACAAGTCAAGTTATCCATTCTGGTCTACTTGGATCCGCGGTGACAAGGAAGGTCGGGTGGGGGAATCCCTGTAACCCATGGGGACGCTCTACCATGTAGGGGTCTTTGCGAGACTCTCCCTTCCTGGCTGCTCAAGTAATTCTCAAGTGGATGACTTTTTGATCAAGGGGTATCATCCGCCCCGAACCTTTATAGTCATCCAAAAATCTTTGGGTGCCTTGATTGGGTCCAATTCATATCTAGTTCCTCATCTATTCTTTAGAGCACACATAAGAAGGTCATTAGGTTTTTAACCTAAGAGACCTCACTAGATCTTCTTGGGTGTCTCTTTCATATCTAATCAACTTCAATCTAACCTGAGTTTGATTCAACACCTTAATTCCACCATCTAATTTAAAGATGCAGCTTGGAAATTTAGGAAGACCATTTAGCAAACCTAAATCCTGAATGTCCATGAGAGATAGAATGATTAAGGATGCCCTGAAATTTTATGGAGTTAATGACAAAACCTCAAATCCAGTCCGCATGATTCAGGTTAATATCCTAGAAACAACAGCCTTTATTGCAAATTGTGCTCAATTAATATTGACACAAATAAAAAATGGATTAACCCGGGATATTCTCATGATAGGATATATTGAATTGGAAAATTTGCATAACTTTGAATATCTCTAATGTATGACAAATCTTGTATTTTGGGAAAGACACCAAGATGACCTTGAGAAACGAGGAGAGATGATAAAATTGTTGAAATAGATTATCGATAAAAAATACCCATATATTCCCCAAGCATTTAGCGAAACATCTTGGAATAAGACTAAGGATCAATCTGATTTCCCAAATCCCGGGTTCGAGAATCACGGTTGTTGTGGATCCCCAACCTAGATGGAATATGATCCAACTTATGTGCAAACTAATATGCTTGATCTTGAGTTGGGTTAGGAAGATCCAATTGCAGGTGTTCCCAATTTCGAGCCAGCCCTAGAAATACAAGAATTGGGTTCGCCTAGTTTTGAATTCCCAAACGCCCATAATGATGAGCTTAAAACAGAGCTCCTCGAGAATGTAAATCCCGAGCCTTATCCTATTAAGGTAATTATTTAGGATGATTCTGACATCCCAATAGAGCCTAGCCTAGATTTTAGTGATCCAATCGCTACCCTTAACCTAGAATCTAGATTCGAACCTATTTGGGATAATTATGAGGCCTTATGTGATGAGACTCAGATTTTCGAGTTGAAATACAATTCTGGGCCTATGTTTGATGACTACACCTCTCCAGACTCCTCCGAGATACAGATCGATTTGTCAGAAATCATGCCAATTTATGATACAGAAATCGAGGAGCTAGAAGAGTTGGGATTAGATTGGGTCTCTCCTAGGAGCCAAGAACCCGAGCCCATGCCTAATAGGGACACCTTTTTGAGTTTGGATTCTGAGTTTAGGTTAGATCTAAGTTAGGTTGCTACTTCTCCACATCTCAATTCACTCTGTGGTGGAACGTCCAATCAGGAATCAGGTTCAGAACATGATCTTCGCAAATTCTCTGATGATTTCGAATCTTACTCTGATTTTGGGGAATCTTTATTTCCTGACGACTACGAGTCAATTTACAACCTTAGCATCCACGACCCATTCTTCGACTCTGACTCTGAGGTCCCTGATCCCGAGATCATTGATTCAAAATCGAGTTCCATTGACTTGGAATCATTCCTTTATTATCTACAGGATTCAAAGACTACAAGTGCCGAGAGTGTACGTAATCCAGAGTTTGAATCGTTTCATAACTCCGATTCTCATGATCCAATAAACACTCTTCAGGCTTTTAGATTTGATTTTGACAGGCTCTATGAGGACTCTCTAGATACACCTACCTTTGAACCTTTTCTAGAGGAGCCCTCACACACAGTTCTCTTAGAAGCCACCTCTTCTACGGCACATACAGAACCTTCTCGAATCCAATCCCAACCCCGACGTGCAACCAGAATCAATTTCTACTCTGATTCTCCTCTCGATGATCTGGTCACACATTATTTTTATCCATTTTTTGATCGGGGTTTGGACTCTGATCATATTGATAATCACTTCCCATCTTTTTCTGATCCTATTAGTAGGGTTCCTACATCCTCTACAGCTCCACTCTCTTTTAAGGATCCCCACTCTAATCAGGCTGAATCGAATCAGCCAAACTGATGTAAACATGTTTACACTACATAAGATGTCTATTTATGCATGTTCTTAAGCATAGAATTGCATTGCATACTATAAATATTGCATAGCATGCATCATCTTGCATTTAAATTAGTTTGAATAAAATAGAGGTTAATTGTCTCCTTTTATGTTCAGGGATAGGGTAAAATTTTTATCGGAGCCTCGGATTGAAGATCCAATCGTACAGATGTGATCAGGGCGACGATTGGAGTTCAATGACTCCAAGATCGCCCTAATCAGACATTTGTAGCATCAGATAGAGATCGGGGAATCCTAGAAGATCAAGGGCCAAGATGGTGGGAATCCGCACTTCAAATGACAAATTCGACCGCACGGATGGATTCGTATCGACAATCGTAGCCTAACGACACGAAAATCGACTCAATCCGACAACCGTGACACCATCTACGTCATCCAGAAGATGGACAACCAAGATGGCGCCACATGGCACCATCTCGGTCGCCCAATCGATCGCCCTCAACGTCTGAAGACGCTAGCACCGAAGAATCTCCGTTGTTGGATCAAGATCCAACGGCTGAGATTGCATCCCAACCGGCACGCCCATCCTTTGAAGCTGCACCTGAAGAGCTGCCTTGACCGTTGGATCTCAATCCAACAGTCCTGATCGCGTGCGCACGAATTCATCTCCGCGACACAAACGCCATTGTAGTGCAATGGGTGAACGCGTTTACGCGACGCAGCGGCACGTGTTCGATTCCTCGCAAAAGGCTGCTGAGGCGTGGGTGAGCTTGCTTTGCGACCGCTCTATCGCGATCGAGCGACTGCGGGCGCTCAATAACGCCCACACGCTATTGCACTCTCGCACATAATGCGAGATTGCACGCAGCGAGCGCACGATGAGGAGGTGGGCGAGGGTGCATCTCAGCCGTTCGATTTGATGATCGAACGACTGAGAATCGAAGGACGTGAGCACACGTTGCATGCGTGGGAGGCGAGCGGGCGACGCATGTCGCCCACGATGGGGCTTTAGCGATGGTTTTATCCGTCACTAAAGACCCCTTATTTAATGTTTTGAGATTAAAAAGATCAAATTGCCCTCACTACTTGCAACTATAAAAGAAGACCCCCTCTATACGAAATTTTCATCCCTTCTTTCTCTTCTCTCCGTCTCCAAAGCTCAAGAGAAGCTTATCCCACACTCGGGATGCTTCTCAAGAAATAAAGTCAAATTTTCGTCCCCCTTTTGAAAGTGGATCCCGTGACGACGACGACATGTTGTCCCGTTCCCGTTCTTCCCACTTCGTCCTCCTTCGTCCTGCTCTGTTCCCCGTCTTCCAAGTGTCATCCCGTCCGACTTGTCCTCCAAGCGACCGTTGAGGAGGATAATTCTCTCTCCATTCTCTTTAATGCTTTCTAGAGTAGATTTACTGCTTTCAAGTGTAATCGATTTCTGCTTTCTAGTCGTAATGTTTAATGTAACGAACAATCTCTTTGATAATGAATTCCATGTTCATTCTACATCTTTTTTTGATTTTTGTTTGTAATATTCTCTCTCTCATTCTCTCTCTCTTCTATTTACTGTAAATAGATTGATAGTTTCTAATCAATTATTCTGCTTCGTGATAAATAAAACAAACGTGTATTTTTAATCAAACGTCCGCCTCCCTAAGTTCGACCCAGGATTTCTATTCCGATATAAATTTTATTTGTTGACCACGAGTTCTTTGCTTTTAAACTACGACGACAGGTTTGTTCAAAATCAAATACGTTAGCGTAGTAACCCGTAGCTTCAACACAAACCCTAGATCCTTACTTCCATATCTTCTTGAGTCTCACAGCATATGGTGGGCTCCGTATCTCTTGATTCACATCCATCAACCCAGTAGATTGATTGGGTTTGGGCTGCATTATCAGCCTGTTGATTTGAACAAGCACCTGGTTGGACCAACCAGGCTTTTGATCAAGGTGTTTGTTCTACAAAATTCGTCTGATTTGACCACTCCTCCATGATTACTTTCTGTTCGGCTGAAGGCATTGAATTTAGCGCTTAACAGGAGGCAACCCGTCATTTCAAAAACCAGAGATCCTTCTGATTATCCTTTTGAGCTTCACGTCTACTACACTTTGAGTTCAGAGTTAGAATAGCCGACCCCACCTCTAGTACACATACCAGAGCTTGAAATCGTCCTCAACAGTCATCTCGACCCATTCACCTACCCTTTTACCCTATTCTAACCCGTGAACCACACTGATTTCATACCCTCCATTTTACAATGAGGACACTACAAAACTTAGACATGGGGGGTGTTAAAGTGCAAACACATAAAAATTCATGTTTCTGAAGGGTTCTCACAAAAAAAATTACTCATATTCAATAATATATATATAAATAAAAATTGATAAAGAACAAAAAAAAAATGGAAATGGGAGAAAATTTTGTAAGATTAATTGCATATCATTCTTGAGGAGGGAGAGAAGAGGTGATTTAAATGTTAAAAAGGAGCTACAATTTGAAAAAAGGTGATAGTCATTAGTAAAAGATTATGGAATCTACTTAAGTTCTAAACCAAATCAAAAGAAAAGAAATTAAGTCCTAGAATGACAAAGAGACAAAGAGATTAGTATGAGTATTGATCTTAAACCCCTTGGGCTTGTTTTAGGATTAAAAACTCATGTATCCATTAAGACCTGGATAGTTCTCAAGAGGTTGAGGAAAATGCGAAGCTTATGTATTAGGTCTAAGGCCGAGGGATTATTTGACCTCGTTAACTGACCTCTGGTTTGGAGGATTTGGTAACCTAAGCACCCTAATCTATAACAAGTCTAGCTCAGTGCGCTTAATAATCAAAATCATGCAAATGCGTTAATTCTATTCTGAAAAAGCTACCTAGATTAGGAGTAGCTTATCAGCACAAGTTGATTTGGATGAGTTCCCAGCACAGAGAGACAGAAAATTCCCCTTGAAGATATGCAGTAAGATACCGTCTCCTCGGTGCTTGTCTCCTAGGATATCTAAATATCCTACCGGGGGCATGTAAGCACCTTATGCTGATTCAGGTACCATGGGTGGGATTATCCCGAAATGTTGATTGCTAGGGCCTGAATTTAGCTACAGAACACCATCGGCAGCACTATCACGAAGTGTCGAAAGCTAGGGTTCTAGGGGTTGCCATGGGCGATGCTATCCCGAAGAATCGAAAGCTAGGTTCTCTGCTAGGATTGATGGTGGGAGCAAGGAATCCGATACATACTGTGTTTTTGAGGTAATTTGAAGCTAAAAATAATCAAGAAAAGGAAAGAGAAAGCTCTCCAAAAATAAAAAATTCTTCTATCTTTCTCTCTTATAAAAATGCACTGCAAGCTGAACTTGGACTAACAATGTTATAAGCACGGGTGCTTTAAGTGTGGGGTCCAATGAACCTTAGGTTAGTTTCTGTGGGCCTTAGAAACCTTCGTGGAAGATTGAGGCTAAAGCTGGTTAGGTCTGGATCTTGATTGATACTTAAGTATCTCTAGGTCTACTATTAGCATTCTAACCTAATTTCTAAAAGGAAGAAAGAATCAGGGCCATGAACATCAAGGCATGGTCTAGAATTTGAGTTAATTCCATAAGATTTTACTAAGGGACTAGCAAAAGTTAAGCATGAGGGTATGATGATAACATCATCATCAGCCATATCTAGCTTTAATTAGTTAGATTACATTAATAAATGCTCCTACATAACCGCCAAAAGTTCGTAATTCACTACACATCATTTCTAAGAGTTTAACATGAAACTAGGATTAAAACTATAATTTTACCATCATATCATGAATGCAGAACAATCATAGGTTTCCTCAGGGTTTATTAAAGGTCAAATATGCATTAAAGTCTAACAAAAGGATCCGTGCAGACAGAAATGGGTTTTCACGCGTTACGAGAATTAAATGGCATATGAAATCCCAAAAAAAGACCCTCTTAATTCAATGAAGTTCTGGTTAGGATAAAATTCACCTAAAACTTCTAAGAATCATAGAAAAATATTCTCTAGAGTTTGGCATCCTTGATTTGACCATCAAAGCCCATTTTGACCTAAAATAGAGTCTTAGACAAATAGTTGCCCTAATTTGGATTTTTACATAATTTACCTAGAAAAACTTAGTTAAAACCAAAATACGACTTCACCATCAGATTCCTTGGGTCCAAATTAGGTTTGTACCAAAATTTGAACCTAATCAGAGATCTCCTTGACCTAGTTTACATTTCAGTCCTGTCTGACTATTTTCTCTCACACATATGCCCCTAAATTTCGAATTAATTACAATAAGGTCCCTAACTTTATCATCATTCTTTGCAAAAAGGTCCTCATGCAACTTTTGGAAGGTCAGACCTTCACCGTCGAGTTTCGAGCGAGGACTTCTCGCTCAATTCTCAACCAAACCTTACCAAATTTGAACCAAAGATTCCTTGTAAAATTGCTTTCCACATGAGCCCATACATCAATCCTAAATTGCCCCCAAATCCTCATGCGAATCTTTTGAAGGTTCACATATCCGACTTGCGAGAAATTTGAGGAGTTCCAAGCTTGGTTTCCAAGCTTGAAACCCCTCCCCATGGCCTATTAATGGACCTGCGATGCAAACCTTACTTCCTTAGCAAGTTTTGGCGAGCCAAATACCTCTACTTCTCCTCCTTTGGCCATTGAACCTCTGCTCTGGCGACCGCTCTCCGTCCTCCTCTTCCAGCCATCCAACCATTAAACTGGACAATCGACCATCTTCCTCTCTTCATCGCGGTCCTCGCTAGCCAAAACACGACTGCCATCTATGCCTCCATCCTCGTCGCTGCCTCACAGTCTCCATCTCCTTTTCCGGCTCCGGTCAAGCCACAACTGGAGCTCTCCGGCTATCTTCCTCACTCCTATGACCCTCTACCTTCTCCTCTATCCCTCTACATCATTTCCCCCTCACCTACACTTCTAAATGACCACCGCACCGCCCTCTCACACTTCATCTTCACGGATGACAGAACTCCGGTGAGCTCACCTAGCCTCCACAGACCACCAAATCACCTCGCACTAACTCCATAAGCTTCACAACTCCACTCTCCACTAAACCCCTCAAGAAATTGAGGGGTTCATGCACTCAAATACCCCCTCAAACACAGCACTCCAGCACAACTTCTTCGACCTTGCTCTACCCACACACACCATGCAGCCACCGCCGTTGACCTCGCCTCACCAAGGTGAAGCTTTTGAACTTGTCTGATGCGGCCGTAAGGCTGTATTTTTGCTTTTCAGGTTTGACCGGAGCTCTACCGATGCCTCCTTCTTCTGCCTCGTTCACAACATTCAGAGCGTGATCTTCAGTGCTCTCTGCTCCAAGTGCTGCGGACGCCTTCCAAGCATCCCTCCAAGTCCGTAATTGACGATGCAAGCATCATCTTCGACTTTAATCAGGGGCTCCATCACCAGCTGTTACGACCCGATCCCAAATCCCTACTGGACCCGAGACTGGCCTGCCTCGACTAATCCCAAGACCTAGTCGTCCAACGAGAAATAACCAAAAGAAGAAAATATTCCACAACCACAAGTACAATGTAACTAAGTAAAAAATAATACAGAGACAATAAAAGAAGTAAAACGGAATGTCTCATAATAGTACAGGCCATCACAACTAGTACAATGGAAGTAAAGCGAAAAATATAACAGAAATAGTATTCCATATAACAAAATACTTGATGAGAGCCTCATCATGAACCCTAACTAGCACAATTTAATCTAAATAAGAGTGAAGAAGCTCCTACAAAACCTAAAGAAAAGCCTAACTCATAGAAGTATGAATTGAAGGATAAAACAAGTCATGAGGGGTAAAACTGTAATTTTACCAAAGCAACACACAAACAGGGTATCTAAGGGTCTAAACATAGGTCAAATAAGCTTAATAAGGAAGGAAGTGGGATGATCTGATCTGAAAAGAGTTATAGCAACTTCTAGGAATTAAATGACACTCTGCAACCCTAAAAATAAATTCACTTTAATTCAAGAGGTTCTAGGTAGAATAAAAATCAACTAAACCCTCTAAAAATTATGGAAAAATACTCCCTAAGGTTTAGAACCTTCAATTTGGCCTTTGCAACCTATTTTGACCTGATTTGAGAACCAAGCCCAAATTCTAACCTAATTTGGGTTTTTACGCAAATTGATCGATCAAACGTGGTCAAACCTAAAATCAAATTATACCATTGAATTCCTTAGGTTCAAATTAGGTTGGTACAAAAATTTGGGCCTAAGTGAAGACCATCTTGACCGACTTTACAAATTAGTCCTCTTGAATTACTTTTTGACCCTTATCTTTTCAAAACCTTGCATTTGGCCCCCTATCTTTCCCTTCATTCTTTGCAGAACGGTCCTCCCTGCTACCCTGCGCAAGCACCATACCTCCGGTGACCTTGCGCGGAGGATGGCGTCGCGCAAGGTAAGGCAGCCGCTCTCAGGAACGAGCGGGGGGTTCCCTACATCGTCCTCTGTCGTAGGGACCCTCCCCTGTGACCCACGGCTGCCCATGCCTCTCATGCGAATGCATGAAAGGCATGGGTCTCCATCTCCGGCCATCTCCGGCAGCTCCTCCATGCCGCTCTCTCGAGACTCTCCACTCGCCAACACCTTTATAAGGAGCAGCAGGGGCTGCCGTCCACTCCAAGCCTGATTTGGCCGAGGTTCCCTCCCCAATTTTGTCTCCTCCACCCACGGCCAAAATGCCAATAGGCTCCGGTGGCCCTTTCCTCCTCCTTTCGTCTATCTGCGGCCACACCTGTAGCAGAGCCCACTCTGCCTCGTCTTCCCACGTCAAGCCGCACCAGCTGGTGCTTTCCTGACCTCTTCCTCGCCGCCGTTACTCACCTCTGGGCTCCTTCGTCTACGGCGCCGGCAAGTACGTGTCGAGCACCACCTCCCTCCCTCCTCGTCTATTAGGTAGGTAAAAACTTTCCCCTCTCTCTCCATGTTATTTCCCCCTTCCTAATTTACTATTTCAACCCACCGACCACCATTGTCCATCACCACCTTCTCCATCTTCGGCTGCCCTCCGGCGAGGTGCAGTCGCCACTCCATGCCTCTATCCACCTCGCCAGCTACCCCTTAAGCTCCGCACCACCTCACTGACATCGAATCCGCCCTCCATTCACCACCTAGCACCTCCAGACCACCTCCCGAACACACCCACTCTCACGCACGTAGAGTGCTCTAGGTGCACGGCCATAGGCACTCTCGCGCCTCGCCAACCCCCGCACCGCACTCGCCGTGCTCTGGCGAACCTCCCTGGACTTTTTTGATGTGGCCGTGAGGCCGTTTGCGTGTTTCAGGTTTCGCCCTCCTCGCCGCCATTAACGAGCAGTAGGAGCTTCTCCGCAGGCAGCTCTAGGTCTCCTCAGCTCTAGGCGTGAGCTCCAGGTGATGCAGAAAGGAGTCACGCTCACACCCAGAACTTCAATTGGGGTCGCAAGCGTCGGCTGCTGCCCCAATTGCTCGAAGTCTTCTCCCGCAGGAACCTAAGATCGGAGGTGGGACTTTAGTCCCACCTCGGAAGTGTACGGGCGCAAGCCCATACATAAATTGAAAAAGTACTATCGGCTGGTTGCCTCCGATAGCACTGGGGTGAGGTCCCTCACCTACTCATCGGGTCTCATCCGCGACACGCCCACGCGGATCTGACCCGACTCGACTTCCCACTCCTGTGCACTCCTCGCGCACCACCCACGCCGGTGCGCCTGGACCCAGGTACGCGACCCGACCCGATTACTCGGCTCTGGGTGAGCTTCCCAAAGAGAGATTCAGAGAGAGAGAGACGCGGGGAAGGGGTAGAGGGGTAGGTTTTGCGCTGGCGTTTGTGTGTGTGAGCAAGAAGGAAGAAAGGAGAAGAGGAGCAGTGGCCGGGACTTAGCAGCGCAGGAAGGAAGAAGGAAGAAGGAAGGAAGGAGAAGAGAAGAGGAAGACAAGAAGAAAAGAAAAGGAGAGGCTGATCAGTTAAGGCATCTGATTTCTGAATCAGACGTCGGCGAAAAGAAGAAGAAGACAACCACAGCAAAAAGAAAAGAAGCAGAAGGACCAGAGCAAAGAAAGAAAGAAGAAGAAGAAGAGGCAGCAACAGAAAAGAAAAGAAAAGAAGAAGAAGAAGCCAAGAGAAAGAGAGAGACTGTCGCACAAGAAATCAGAAAAGAAAAGAAGGAAAAGGAAGAAGAAGCAAAGAAGGAAGAAAGGGAAGGAAAAGAAAAGTGAAGAGCTTGCCGCAGAGAAGAAGAAAGAAAAAAAAGGAAAAGGGAGAAAGAAAGGAGAAATTTTCACTCACTCTCTCTTTTTCTTAATTTTTGTAAAACATTGTATTGTGAATTTATATGCTTTTAGAATTATAGTTTGCTCCCTGAGTTCGACCTCGGGAAACTTTTTATTTCCGAGTAACAAATTGTATTAAACTGGTAACCGTTTATTTGCACTATACTACGACAAAACCCTATAGAGGGAACGCATCGCTCCAGTTTTTGACGTCGTTGCCGGGGAGCAACGGCCATTGTAGATGCTATTGATTCACAATTTTGATTTCCTATTGACTAATCTCTTCTCTTTTGTTGTGCAGGCACAGGAAATCAAGAAGAAAACAAGCAGCCGCACAACAACCACACTAAGGACAGGTAATTTTCTATCCTCTCATTTAAACCCCTAAATTCTAAAGAGGAAGAAAAAGAAAAAAAGCGATTTAGGAATAACCTGTCTTTTATATATAGTAAAACACCAAAGTTGCCTGTTTTCAGGTTTCAACATACTTTATCTGTACATCCATTAAAGGTAGTTAGGGCTAAAACCTTCTTGCTTGAGCCCTAATTACCCAATCTAGAGGCAACTAACTGGACCAATTAGAGCCAATATAAGATTCAAAACTAGGGTTTTAGAGACACACTTTCTAAGCAAGAATTGAGAATTCCCAAAAGAAGTGTGCCCAAGCCATTGTTTGAAAATACCTATTAAGAGAAACCCCTAAGAAATTTGGCTCTTAAAAACACTTGAACCCTAAAAGACAAGGCCTAATAAGTTCTCAAAGGAACTAGTAGGTGAAGTTGACCCCTTGGGTCAACCTACCTTGAACTTAGGTCACTCTTTGCACTCAAAAGGTTAAAGTTCAAGTGAAAACCTAAGCACCTTGATCCTAACTAAAAGTGGTAGACTTAAGAGGTCAAGGTCTCCATTCTGGTCTACCTGGAATCTCAATGACAAGAGAGGTCGGGTGGGGGAAACCCTGTAACCCGTGGGGGCGCTCTACTGTGTAGGGTTCTTCACGGGACTCACCCTCTCTGGCTGCCCATGTAATTCTCAGGAGGACGACTTTTTGATCAAGGGGTCCATCCGCCCCGAACCTCTATAGTCACACAACATTTTGAGTGTCTTGATTGGGTCCAGCACCTGTTAAACTCATCCTCTCCATCAGTGTATGTTTGGTAGGAGGTCCTTGAAACCTCCTTTAGAAATTCACTCTCCTTGAGGCTGAGCCTCGGTGCCCTTGTTTGTGCAACCGACACTTCACATAGACCTCTCCTCCGATTCCGAACCCAACTCACCTTCTTCTTCCACAATGGCTCAACCAGTTGAGGAAGAGAACAATCTGGAGCACCAGCTCCAGAGACTCAATGACCTCTTTCAGAACTTCATGCACCCACCGCAGCGTCCCATGATGCGAGATCATTATAATCCTGCTGCGGTGGCTATTGAGCCTCGAGTCAGAATCCCGACTGGAGGACCTGATTCTGAACTGAAGCCTAACATGATTCATGCCATACCTAAATTCAATGGGCTTAATTCTAAGGACCCCTTCCAGCACATTAAACAGCTAAAGCATCTAGCCCAGACTTTCGGGTCAGATGCGCAAAATCGGGATATTCTCCTCATGAAGATGTTCTCCTTCTCCCTTATGGACAAGGCCGCCCATTGGTACCAAACACAGACACGGCCGATCAACAATTGGGAGGAACTTCAGTCCGAGTTCTTGAGAAAGTTCTTCCCCATTGGTCGGACCAATGCCTTGCGCCATCAGATTACCCACTTCACGCAACAGACAGGAGAACCTCTCCATGAGGCATGGGATTGCTTTTAGGATCTCATGAGGAAGTGCCCCCATCACGGAATTCCTAAATGGGAACATGTCCAGTCTTTTTACCAGGGACTCTGTGAGGATATTAGGCTGTTCATCAATGCAACTTGCGGAGGGAATATCATGGGTCAGCATGAGGACACCGTGTGGGAGATTCTCGAGAATATGTGCGAGAACTCCATCAATAATGACTCCATGGGATTATTCGACAGGATGAATACCCGCGCATCGACGAACCTTAGGGGAGCACACGAGACGCAGGGCCTATCTGCATCAGTCGACCCGAAATTGATGGCCATTCGATTGGAAAAGGTCTCTATTATTGAGAAGAAGGTGGATGAACTAACTCAGCACTTGCAGCGAGCCACCTCTGCGCATAATTCCTTTGCACAGCCTCCTTCCACATGGGAGACTGTGCAAAACATTTTCCACCGACCTTCTCCTGGGATGGACCCGTATCCACCCCCATCTGACTCTCGGATCGGAGGAACCTCCAACTCTTTCTATACTAGCCGAGGGAATTCCACTCCCCCATGTTTTGACTTTTCTGAGGCTTCTCAGACCTGTGAGGACCTCAACGCCATCCAGAATGACCCATTTTTCAATACCTACAATCCTGGATGGAGAAACCATCCCAACTTCCTGTGGACAGGGAATTCCCAGAATCCAAGATTGTCCTTTCAGTCCCGTCCACAAGCACCTCGTCCTTACCAACCGCCTCAGCCCCGGCCCAACCCTACTTATCCATCCGGGCCAAACCAAGACCAAATGTCCCTCATCCTTCAGACTCTGGCTGACATTCAGCGAATGAATGCGGCTATTCAAAAGCAACACAAGGACAAAATCACAGAGGTTCGAAACCAACTTGCCCAGTTGGCGAATTCTCGCCAACTAGGCACACTTCCTTCTCAGCCTCTTCCTAACCCTAATAGCGTGCCGACCCAGCGACGCGTTATGAACCCAAACCCGGGCCAAGCACACATGGTTTATCAGACCCCCTCTGTTCCTTCACCTGACAGGATGGAGGCCTCAACTTCTTATACGAGTTATCAGCAGCAACTCATCCTACCAAACCCTAACCAGAACTAGGCATGGCTGAATTCTGTAACCACCCGTAGTGGTAAGGAGACCCAAGATCCACCTTATCCAGACCACTCCAAGCCTAGTAGTGACCCAAACCATAGGACAGTAATTCAGGACGTTCCTATCCCTGTCCCAAATTAAAGACTAGGACCTATCCTAGAGGAACCAACCAAGGTTCCATTTCCTGAGGCCTTGACCAAGGGAAAGAAGACAACCAAATCCGTGGCTCTTGAGGAGGACCTGGTCAAGCTCTTTGAGCAGGTCCAAATAAACATCCCCTTGATGGATCGATTCGCCACGTACCGGCTTACGCACGATTCTTGAAGAATGTGTGTACACCTCAGCGTAAGCTGCGAACCAAGAGTGGGAGTCCAATTGTACTGTCAGAGCAAGCCAGTTCTGTAATCCTGAGCAGACTCCCACCCAAGGCAAAAGACACAGGCACTCCCCTGATTTCATGGAAGATAGGTGAAACCCAGTTCGAAAGAGCATTGCTAGACTTGGGTGCTTCCATAAATTTAATACCCACATCCTTACTCAACTACCTAGAAGAGTCAGAGTTAAAACCAACTGAGGCGACACTACAATAGGCAGATCGATCCATAAAGTCACCTAAAGGGATTCTTGAGGATGTTATTATAAGGGTGCGATATTTCTATTTCCTTGTAGACTTCATAGTCTTAGACATGGATGCACCTGAAAACCCACTGGATACACCGATCATTCTGGGGAAACCTTTCCTGGCCACTACTAGGGCCAACATTAGTTGTGAGGAGGGGCAAATAGAATTGAAATTTGGGAATCAAACCCTCAAAATTGATATCTTTAAGGCCCAACAAGGAATCAATTGCGGTGTCATTGAACAAATTTGTGATATTAGAGCTTTGGTTGATGAAACACAATTTGAGAATAACCTGACTATGCCTCATCAACCACAAGAAGATCTTGAGCCGCAATTAAAGGAGCCAGACCCTGATTCAGACAAACCCATAACTCCTATCTTTGAACCTCACACTCACCCTGAATCACCCGCTGCTACTGATAACCCCATTCTTGAACTCAAACCCTTTCCCGATGATTTGAAATATGTCTTTTTGGGTTCTAATCAGACATTTCCTATGATCATAAATTCCAAGCTCACTCCTGATCAGAAATCCTGTCTGATTGCTGTTCTCCAACAACATCGCAGAGCCATTAGTTGGACTCTCGATGACTTGACTAGAATAAGTCCCTCTTATTACACACACCGTATCTATTCTGAAGAGGGCGCACGACCTTCCCGTGAGATGCAGAGACATTTGAATCCCAATCTGCAGGAGGTCGTGAAAAAGGAGATCATTAAGTGGTTAGATGCAGGGATCATCTACCCGATCTCCGACAGTCGTTGGGTGAGCCCAATCCAGGTTGTGCCTAAAAAGGCAGGGCTCACCACCATTACGACTGAAACTGGAGAGATCATACCTACCCGAATAGCCAACTCGTGGAGATTCTGCATAGATTACCGAAGACTCAACTCCTCCACAAAGAAGGATCATTTCCCACTACCTTTCATTGATCAGATTCTCGAGAAATTAGCGGGAAATCGATTCTTCTGCTTTCTTGACGGGTACTCCGGTTATAACCAAGTGGCTATTCATCCTGAGGACCAAGAGAAGACCACGTTCACCTGCCCCTTCGAGACATACACGCTCAGAAGGATGCCTTTCGGTCTCTGCAATGCACCCACAACTTTTCAGCGGTGCATGCTTGCCATATTCTCTGATATGGTAGGTGATTATCTGGAAGTCTTCATGGATGACTTCTCAGTTTTCGGGGCATCATTTGATGATTGCCTCCAGAACTTGGTTCATACACTCAGGCGTTACATCGATGTAAATTTGGTTCTTTCCTGGGAAAAGAGCCACTTTATGGTGCCTGAGGGGATCGACCTAGGTCATCTAATTTCTGAGAAAGGCATCCAAGTGGATCGAGCCAAGGTTGATCTGATTTCTCGACTTCTTATGCCGAGCTCGATCAGGGACATCCGTTCTTTTCTGGGGCACGTCGATTTTTACCGTCGCTTCACCCTTGATTTCTCAAAAATTCCACGCCTCCTGACTACTCTTCTCTCCAAGGATGTACCCTTTGATATTTCCAAGGAATGCACTCAAGATTTTCAGAACCTTCGTGACCGAGTCACCTAGGCCCCAATCCTACAGTCCCCTGATTGGTCTCAACCCTTTGAGATCATGTGCGATGCGTCTGATTTAGCTGTAGGAGCGATTCTGGGGCAGAAAGTTGACGGGAAACCCGTGGTCATCTACTACGCTAGCAAGACACTTGACGAGGCTCAACGTAACTATACAGTTACGGAGAAAGAGCTGCTAGCCGTAGTATTTGCCCTCGAAAAATTCCGATCCTATCTCTTGGGTTCCCACGTCATCATCTACTCAGATCACACAGCTGTGAGGCATCTCCTTGCCAAGAAGGACGCGAAGCCCCGATCAATCCGATGGATCTTGCTGTTGAAAGAATTCGACCTCGAGATTCATGACAAGGCGGGAAGACAAAATGTGGTAGCTAACCATTTGTCTCGCCTTCCTTCTGAGATCATCAACCCTTCTGGACCCATCACGGAGAATTTTCCTGATGAGCACCTACTGACTATTGGTACTAGGCTCCCATGGTTTGCTGATATAGTAAATTACTTGGCATCTCATCAGATCTTGTCGATTGGCCGAAGGCCAAGAAAGACAAATTGCGCTCTGATGCCAAGTACTACATCTGGGAAGACCCGTACCGCTTCGCATCGGTGCTGACTAAATCATCCGGTGATGTGTCCTGGAGGGTGAAATCAATGATATTCTATCCTTCTACCATGAGCAGGCATGCGATGGCCACTTTTCTGGGCACAAAATCGCATAAAAAATCCTCCAGTGTGGCTTTTATTGGCCCACTTTATTCAAGGACGCATACAATCACTGCAAAGCATGCAGTCGTTGCCAAACTTTGGGCAACATGAGCCATCGTGACATGATGCCTTTGCAGCCGATTCTTGTATGCGAAATCTTCGACATTTGGGGGATTGATTTTATGGGCCCCTTTCCTATTTCGGACGGCTTCGAGTACATTATGTTGGTTGTGGACTATGTGTCCAAATAGATCGAAGCCATACCGACCCGAACCTGTGATCATAAAATCGTTATCAAATTCATTCATCACAATATCTTCTCACGGTTCGGGATTCCTCGTGCAATCATCTTTGACGGAGGGACCCATTTCACCAACGCTCAGTTCAGGTCACTGATGACCAAATACGGGGTGTCTCACTGAATCTCTACTCCTTACCACCCCCAGACTAATGGTCTAGCTGAGCTGTCAAATCGGGAGATCAAGAAAATCATGTAGGTCACTGTTCGTCCTAACAGGAAGGACTGGTCGTCCCGACTTCCGGAAGCTTTGTGGGCTTATAGGATCGCCCACAAAATCCAATTAGGCATGTCTCCTTTTAGACTGGTGTATGGGAAGGCATGTCACCTTCTCGTCGAACTGGAGCACAAAGCCTATTGGGCAGTACGGAGCTGTAATTTAGATCTTTCTAAGGTTGGAACCCACAGAAAGCTTCAAATAAGCGAGATCGACGAATTACGCCTTGATGCGTACGAGAACTCACGAATCTACAAAGAGCGGGTTAAAGACTTCTATGACAAGCACATATCTAGAAAGATCTTTCATCCTGGTCAGAATGTCCTACTCTTCGATGCTCGACTCAAACTCTTCCCTGGTAAACTGCGATCCAAGTGGGTCAAACCATATCTTGTCCGACAAGTTTTTGGAAATGGAGCCGTTGAAATCAGTCCTCTCAGCCATGATTCCGAACCTTTCATCGTAAACGGTCAGAGACTCAAACCGTTCATCGATGTAACCTCTACAGATTTGGCTGAGTCATCATTGATCCTCCATTTTCCCTGAGCATATTGCGCCCAGCCGATAGCATAAAACTCAGCGCTCAACGGGAGGCAGCCCGTCATTTCTTTTTGAAAAAACCCAAAACCCTTTCTGACACCTCTTCGCACTTAAGGTTCATCATTTAGGACAGCTGACTCCACCTCAGGTGCTTGCATCTGAGATTAGAAATCGTCCGCAACAGTCACCCCGACCCATCCACTTACCAAAATACCTGTCCTAATGCATGAACCAAGTTAAAAAAAAAAAAATCCTCCTAAGTTACAATGAGGACATTGCAAATCTTAGGCATGGGGGGTATGAAAGTGCAAAACTCACAAGAAAAGGTTTTAAACAAAAAAATCACATATGCCAAAAACACCATAAAAATTAAAAAAATTTTTGAAAAAGAATAATAAAATGAGAGGAGGAAAGAAATTTTTGTGGACTTTACAAAGGAGGAGGAGAAGAAGAACAAGATGATAAAAAGGAGCACAAAATGAAAGAAAAGAGATAGTCATTAGTAAGAAATTAAACAATTAACCTAAGTTCTAGACCACATTCAGGAAAAGAAATGGAAAGTGCACAGTGAGATTAGTAAGAACGCAAACCTTAGGCATTCTTGGATAGACTCTTAGTACCCATTAAGATCTAGATATTCATCAAGAGGTTGAGGAAAATGAAAAGCTTAAGTATTAGGTCCAAGGCTTAGGGAGTATTTGGCCTCGTTAACTAACTTTTGGTTTACGGGACTCAGTAACCTAAGCACCCAAATTTCACACATAGCCTAGTTCAGTAAGCATAAAGTATCAAAATCACGCTGAAGTGTTTCAAAAATTCTGAAAATGTCACCTAGAGTAGGAGCGGCCGATCAACATAAGTTGATTTGGACGAGTTCCCAGTGCGGAGAGGTGGAAAATTCCCCTCGAAGATGCGTAACAAAATATCGTCTCCTCGGTGCTTGTCTTTTAGGATATTTACATATCCTACTGGCGGCATGTAACGAGCGCGAATCCTTCTCTCTCCTCTCCGCGCGGCCTTAAAAGGGCACGCCTCCCCTCCCGTCTCCACCGTCTCCTCCTCCTCCTTCAGCCAGTGAGCGTGAGCGTGAGCGCGAGCGCGAGGGCGGAAGCGGCGGCCGCAGTGAGCGCGGAGGAGGTGCAGCGTGCGAAGAGCGGAGCTCTGCCATGAGGGCGAGCTCGCCGGAGCGGCTTGGCCGGCCGGCGGAGGGCACAGGGGGCGCGGAACGACGCGGAGAGGGACCTGCTGCAGTCTGAGCAGCAGGCACGTGAGGTGCGACGTGGGCGGCGTCGCGAGCGGAGGCCGAGTAGCACCCTGATTCTGGAAAAATTTCCAGAATCAGACGTCTGGATTGATAGGCAGACGGCGAGGATGACGTCTGGTAGCTCATACAGACGTCTGAAAGGTGTGTATTCCGCCTTCTTCTTCCTTCCTGTCGACCGATCGTACTAAGGGAGGGAGTTGGCTGTGCGCAGGTTCGCTGATTCGCCATCCTTTGTGAATCAGACGTCTGGAAGTTGTACCAGACGGCGGGAGTGACCTCCAGACGTCCGGGGTGACCATCGGACGTTTGGGAGCCAGGACAGACGTCCCTGCAGACTTCTGGACGTCTGGGAAACCACGCTGGACAGGTAATTCTCTGATCCACTCCTTAAGACGTCTGGAAGAAGTTCCAGACGTCTGATCTTGCACAGTATCGACTTTTTCAACCCGTTTAGGGCCCGTTCGGGCTCCGTTTTCGGCGATTCGAGTTGCGTTCTTTTCAGAATTAATTCCTCTACCCGTCTACAGTAGCTATACACTATTTTGAGACACTCCTTGTGTTTGATCCTTGTGATAGGACCTCGTTCAGTTGCAGTCTTGAGAGTCGCGGAGGCACGCGGGATTCCCGATCACGCCCCCATTACTCCCGTTGTACCTGGTAGAGTGGCTTAAGTTTATTATTAAAATCTGTTAAAGTATGGAACCATAACTAGAATCTAGGACATTGCATGAATCCTAGGAATGAGAAATGTATGGAATGATAGCTCCTAGGTGATGCATGAATCTTAGGGCTGGAAAACTAGTTGTATGCTAGATCCTAGGATGTGGCATGAACCCTAGGATGGAAAAACTAGTGGAATGTATAATACTGCAGTCTTGGAAAAATGGAAAGGAATATAAAGCTGCCTGTTATGAATAAAGAAACATGATTGAGATCATGGATTGTGAGAACGTGAAACTGGAAAGTGAAACATATGATGTTCTGAGATAAAGAGCTGGAACCCTACGGGGAATTAGGAGTGGAACTCCTGGAAAGAAAAAGGAATGGAACTGAGATGTAGTTTGTACTGTCTCTTGGGTACGCAGTACCAAGGGAAGTACTTGTACCTGTTTAGTGTAGAGTGGGGCCAGCCACCCCAGGGACTCGGGGTTAGGATTGGCCGCTCTGTACCGACTTGTTGGCCCTCGTGTACGTAGTACCGAGGAGAGCTACTAGTGTTAGGAGAGTACTAGCTACCCCACGGGCCCCGGGGTTCTGCTAGCCTCCTTCACCGACTTGTTAGGCCCACTGGGGCAAACCAGGGTAGTCAGGCGAGGGTGCGCGGACTGTGGAGGGGCAAGGCCCCGGTTTGGTTACTGTGGAGGGGTTGGACCCTGTTACTGAGAGGGCTCTGCCCTAGTTCCGTGCTGTGCTTTGGGCGCACCCGCTAACGGAAACGACTGACCGCGTGCCAGTGCGGGCTAGCTACCTATGCGTTTATCGCGCGTGCCGTAGTCACCGTTACGTCTGTCAGTGACCTTGGGGTGGTTGACTGAGGGTAGGATCACCACGGGGGACTCTCCCGGCCAGGAGAGCACCACGTGCTACTTCTACTTTTGGAAAAGACTGCAATCAAGATCGTTCCCACGAGGACATTCGAGATCAAGTAAAGGATCTGAGAAATAAATGAAATAGTGAGAAAATTGAAAGATGTGAATAAAGGAAGTAATAGAACATAACAGTTACTGTACACTCTACTGTTGCCTTTAGTTAGTTTGCCACTCTACTCAGCGTTTTGGTGACGTGTTACACTCGTTACCTTTTTCAGGAACAGGTGTTGAGCAGCCAGGGTCGGCGGCTGCAGAGGACGCTGGGCCGAGTAGGGTCCAGTAGAGTTTACCACAGTCTTTTGTACCTCTTTTGTTTCTGTTCTAGTGAGTAGTTTTTGTTTCCGCTGTACTTTCTTCACCTGCAGTTCTTGTTATATGATAAATGTTATTCTACTGTTGTGGTGGTATCTACTGTAGTAGTTCTTTCCTTACTGCTGTACTTCCTTACTGTCAGTTATATTCATGCTGAATGTGGTTTATTTTACTGCTCTTTTGGTTACTTCCTCGTTGGACGACTAGGTCTTGGGATTGGTCGAGTCGGTCCGGTTCTCGTGTCTCGTAGGGACTCGGGAACCGGGTCGTTACAGGGCATGTAAGCACTCTGCTGGTTCAGATTCCATGGATAGCATTATCACGAAGTGTCAATTGCGAGGATCTGAATTCGGCCACGGAACACCATGGACGGGATTATCTCAAAATCTCGGAAGCCAGGGTTTTGGGGGTTACCATGGGCAGTGCTATCTTAAAGCATTGACTGCCAGGAACCCTTGAGGATTGATGATGGGGACAAGGAATCTGATACAGACCGTATTGAGAAGCCAATCCTAAGCTAGAATTAAAAAGAAAAGAGAGAGAAAACTCTCCAAACATATAAATCTTCTACCTATCTCTCTTACAAAACGCACTGCGAACTGAACCAGGGATAAAATTATCTAAAGCACGGGTGCTTTAACCACAAAGTCCAATAAACCTTAAGTTAGTTCCTGTAGGCCTTAAAAACCTTTGCTAAGGACTGAGGCTAAAGCTAAACAGATCTAGATCTTGGTTGGTACTAGAGTACCTTTTTGGCCTATGGTTGGCATTCTGATCTAATCAAGGTTACAAGAGAAAAAACACTTATCTAAAATCAATAAGAAATTCATGGTCTAGAACAAGGGTTAAAACCTTAAAATTTTGCTAAGGGACTAGCAAAAGCTAGGCATGGGGGTATGATGAGAGCCTCATCATGAACCCTAACTAGCACAATTTAATCTAAATAAGTGTGAAGAAGCTCCTATCAAACCTAAAGAAAAGCCTAACTTACAGAAGTCCGAATTGAAGGATAAAACAAGTCATAAGGGTAAAAATGTAATTTTACCAAGGTAATACACAAATAGGATATCTAAGGGTTTAAACACAAGTCAAATAAGCTTAATAAGGAAGGAAGTGTGATGATCTGATCTGAAAAGGGTTATAGCAACATTTAGGAATTAAATGACATTCTGTAACCCTAAAAATAAACCAACTTTAATTCACGAGGTTCTAGGAAGAATAAAAATCAACTAAACCCTTTAAAAATCATGGAAAAATACTCCCTAGTGTTTAGAATCTTCAATTTTGCCTTTACAACCTATTTTGACTTGATTTGAGAACCATGCCCAAATTCTAACCTAATTGGGATTTTTACGCAAATTGACTGGTCAAACGTGGTCAAACATAAAATCAAATTACACCATTGAATTCCTTAGGTTCAAATTAAGTTGGTACAAAAATTTGGGCCTAAGTGAAGACCATCTTGACCGACTTTACAAATTGGTCCTCTTGAATTACTTTTTGACCCTTATCTTTTCAAAACCTTGCATTTGGCCCCCTATCTTTCCCTTCATTCTTTGCAGAACGGTCCTCCCTGCCACCCTGCGCAAGTACCATACCTTCGGCGACCTTGCGTGGAGGATGGCGCCTCGCAGGGTAAGGCAACCGCTCTCAGGAACGAGCGGGGGGTTCCTTACGTCGTCCTCTGTCGCAGGGACCCTCCCCTATGACCCGTGGCTGCCCATGCCTCTCGTGCGAATGCACGACAGGCATGGGTCTCCATCTTCGGCCATCTCCGGCAGCTCCCCCATGCCGCTCTCTCGAGACTCTCCTCTCGCCAACACCTTTATAAGGAGCGGCAGGGGCTGCCATCCACTCCAAGCCTGATTTGGCCGAGCTTCCCCCCCCAATTTTGTCTCCTCCACCCATGGAAAAAACGCCCGCAAGCACCGGTGGCCCTTTCCTCCTCCTTTCATCGCTCTGCGGCCACACCTGCAGCAGAGCCCACTTTGTCTCGTCTTCCCGCGTCAGGCCGCACCAGCTGGCGCTTTCCTGACCTCTTCCTCATCGCCGTTACTCACCTCTGGGCTCCTTCGTCTACGGCGCCGGCAGGTACGCGTCTACCGCCACCTCCCTCCCACTTTGTCAATTAGGTAGGTAAAAACTTTCCCCTCTCTCTCCCTGTTATTTCCCCCTTCCTAATTTACTATTTCAACCCACCGACCACCACTGTCCATCACCACCTTCTCCATCTCCGGCTGCCCTCCGGCGAAGCGTACTCGCCACTCTACGCCTCCATCCGCCTCGCCAGCTACCCCTTAAGCTCCGTACCACCTCACTGACACCGAATCCGCCCTTCATTCACCACTAGCACCTCCAGACCACCTCCCGAACACACCCACTCTCACGCACGCAGAGTGCCCTAGGCGCACGGCCACAGGCACTCTCGCGCCTCGCCGACCCCCGCACCGCACTCGCTGCACTCTAGTGAACCTCCCTGGACCGTTTTGACGTGGCCGCGAGGCCGTTTGCGTGTTTCAGGCTTCGCCCACCTCGCCGCCATTAACGAGAAGCAGGAGCTTCTCCGCAGGCAGCTCCAGGTCTCCTCAGCTCCAGGCGTGAGCTCCAGGTGATGCGGAAAGGAGTCACGCTCACACCCAGAACTTCAATTGGGGTCGCAAGCATCGGCTGCTGCCCCAATTGCTCGAAGTCTTCTCTCTCAGGCACCTGAGATCAGAAGTCCCACCTCGGAAGTGTATGGGCGCAAGCCCATACATAAATTGAAAAAGTGCTATCGGCTGGTTGCCTCCGATAGCACTGGGGTGAGGTCCCTCACCTACTCACCGGGTCTCGTCCGCGACACGCCTACGCGGATCTGACCCGACTCGACTTCCCACTCTTGTGCATTCCTCGCGCACCACCCACACCGGTGTGCCTGGACCCAGGCATGCGACCTGACCCGATTACCCGGCTCAGGGAGAGCTTCCCAAAGAGAGATTCAGAGAGAGACACGGGGAAGGGGTAGAGGGGTAGGTTTTGCGCTGATGTTTGTGTGTGTGGGCAGGAAGGAAGAAGGAAGGAAGGAGAAGAGAAGAGGAAGCCAAGAAGAAAAGAAAAGGAGAGGCTGATCAGTTAAGGTGTCTGATTTCTGAATGAGACGTCGGCGAAAAGAAGAAGAAGACAGCCGCAGCAAAAAGAAAAGAAGAAGCAGAAGGACCAGAGCAAAGAAAGAAAGAAGAAGAGGCAGCAACAGAAAGGAAAAGAAAAGAAGAAGAAGAAGCCAAGAGAAAGAGAGAGACTGCCGCACAAGAAATCTGAAAAGAAAAGAAGGAAAAGGAAGAAGAAGCAGAGAAGGAAGAAAGGGAAGGAAAACAAAAGAGAAGAAGAGCTTGCCGCAGAGAAGAAGAAAGAAAAAAAAGGAAAAGGGAGAAAGAAAGGAGCAATTTTCACTCTCTCTCTCTCTTTCTTAATTTTTGTAAAACATTGTATTGTGAATTTATATATGCTTCTGGAATTATAGTTTGCTTCCTGAGTTCGATCTCGAGAAATTTTTTATTTCCGAGTAACAAATTGTATTAAACTGGTGACCGTTTCTTTGCACTACACTACGACAAAACCCTAGAGAGGGAACGCAGCACTCCAATTCTCACTACCACAAAAGAAGCTAAGAAATAGAAAGGAAACACATCCAAGGCTGGGCTCGACTAGACGTAGCTCCCTTTGCAATTGGTGGTGCTGGCTGCTCAACTCCCTGACCTGAATAAGGTTATAAAATTCCGGAGTTAGCGAACACTGAGTAGAGTGGTGATTAAGACATTTATATGCAATTAGGACAAGCAACTAATTAATTATTAATGTTCATTTAGCTCAACCAAATAGTTCTAATTTGTGGGCTCTTTTATTCATCTAGTCATTTCTTGATCTGGTCTGTTCCTCACGGGAACGATCTTGATTGCAGTCTTTTCCATGATGTAGGATGTACACGTGGTGCTCTCCTGGCCGGGAGAGTCCCCTGTAGTAATCCTACACCCAGTCAACCACCCTGAGGTCACGGTCGCGACGTAGAGGTGACTACGGCATGCGTGATAAGCGCATGGGTAGCTATCCCACACTAGCACATGGTCAGTCATTTCCGTTAGTGGGTACGCCTAAAGGTACAACATAGAACAGTACATGGCCTTACCCTCTCAAAACAGGGTCTCGCCCCTCAAAATAGAACAGAACAGGGGTCACGCTCCTCCACAGTCCGCGTACCCTCGTCTGACTATCACGGTTTGCCCTAGTGGGCCTAACATGAGTCGGTGTAGGGCGACTAGTCTTAACCCTGGGCCCTGTGGGGCCGCTAACTCCCTCCATACACTAAGTAGCTCACCTTGGTACCACGTACAAGAGGGCCAAACAGAGGTCGGTGTAGAATGACTAGGCCTAATCCTTGGTCTCAACCCAAAGGGGCGACTAGCTCCCCTCTACACTAAAGGGAGAGTTGCTCTCCTTGGTACCCCGTACACAAGGGCCAGCTCACTTCCTGTTTCCTTACTAAGTTCTTTCCATGCACAGGAGTCCTCCTAATTCCCCTTAGGCTTCATGCTTGTATTCCTTTCATTTCATTTTCCAACATTTAGATCTCACTATTCATGTTATGGGTTTCATTCATATAACAGGCAGCTTGTGTTTTTCTAAAGATAGCATCACATCAATATACTAATACATTTGCTGGAAAATTGGTTTAACATGCATCTCAAGGAAGGTAGTGTAGCTAAAGCAATATTCGATTGTTTCTGCCCTAGAGTTCATTTCATGGCCTAGGGTTCAATTAAGTTATTCTAAACATGCACTTAGTTTTATTAAATCTTGATATTAAAGCAAACCACTCTATCGGGAAACACGGGAGGAATGGGGGCTAAAACCGCAGGTCCTGTTGCCTCCATGGGCCCCATGTACTCAACTGGCTGGAGACCTATACAATTGACCAATCACGTCAAACGAGTCCAAAACTGTACACAAGTGACACTAACTTGTAGAGAAACGCAAGTGGAAAACAACGGTACTTCGTTTACGAAAATCCTATCCCGTTTGGGCCCTAAACAGGCCAAAACACGCATACTGTTTAAAATCAGACATCTGGGACTAGACCCAGACGTCTTAAACGAGCTCATAACCTCACCTTTCTTTCCTGCAGATTTCTCAGACATCTGAACCCCTCTACAATCATCTGAGGGAAGTCCTACACGTTGGGCTCTCCTTCTGGTCATCTGGGAGTACAATCAGACGTCCGATGATGTCCCAGACGTCCAAAAGTGCCTCGAAGGGCGCATCGCGTGCCTTTCCAACGCTCTGTACTTGCGTACGCATACACAGAGCCAAAAACGGCTAAAAGTCTCGTCTACGTGGCCGAAATCCGTGCAGACCTCGGCACTAAGCGTGATTTCAGACGTCCGACTTCAGTTCCGGACATCCCGCTGCTTCTCCAAACATTTGGGAGATGCTCCAGACGTTTGATACTGGAAAATATCCAGTACACAGAACTCTCTCACGAGACTTTTTCTCCACGCAGACTCCTCTGCGTCGCCCGCAGCTACTACTCCAGCAGCCTCAGGAGGTCGCAAAGCTCCCCTTCATAAGCTCCTCCTCTCATGACCCTCTCCTCACACGAGCCCTTGATCGTGCGCTCGCGAGCTCCCTCGAGTCTCCTTCTCTCCCACGCTCTCGCTCCTTGCTCACACTCTCCTCTCCTTCTCCTCTGCGCCCCATCCCTCTTCTTCCTTTCTACTCGTTGCGCTGGGGGCGGGGGAGGAAGGTGGCTGCCAGTTGGGGGAAAGGAGATGGAGGTGGTGGCTGGTGGTGATGGGGAGAAAGACGAGGGGTGTGGGGGTTTAAATAGGTGGTGTTTAGGGTTTGGGTGAGGAGGCCGGAGGGGAGAGAGAATGCATGCACGCGAAAAGCAAAAAACGTACGATTTTTACCTACTTTTAAACGTCCAGCCATCTATCCAGATGTCTGGACAGACGTCTGATGAATACTCCAGACGTCTTATCCAACCCAAGAATGGCGGGTCATTTCACCTGCTGGTGCGCGATGGAACGAAGCAGGTGGGATAGTCCCACCTTGGGAGTTACAGAAGTCGCGACTGTACATAAATTGAATTTGTGCCTCTGCTCGGTTGCTCCCGAGAGCACCGAGGTGAGGTCTCGCACTCATGCTCCACACATGTGCCCTCGCCTGTGCTCACGCCACTCGAGTCTGGGTCCTGATCCGATTACCCGACTACCCAGGCCTGGTCTGGTTTGCCAGTTCTGAGAGAGAAAAGGAGGGAGATAGAGGGGGGGGTTTGCCCTTCACACCTTCTAATCTCTCTACACTTAGTTTATAAGAGGACCTTCGTTCCTCTGTTGGTGCTATACTATGCGCCTCTCCCTGAGGCTTGAAGGAAAGAAGAGGCCTTTGCCTCTGTGCCTCTGTTGGTGCTTGATTCTGTTGATTCTAAGCACTGATTGGATATTTGATTGCTGTGGCTTATTTGATTCTGATCATCGTTCATATATTTAGAACAAATTGTGAAGCTTAAACTCAAAGGGTAATTTGGTGATTGAAATCACCATTTTACCCTAATCATTTTTTGCATATTGTTACGTGAGTTATCGATATATTATTCTTGAATCAATTCTAGTTGCAATTGCTTATATCTTTTACTTAGAATTGTGATCTTGAGATTGATTTGCTACTTGTTCCCTGCATTCGACCTTGGATTTCCATTCGAGTATAAATTTTATTTGTTTTCATGCTTTGTCGGCTATATTATAACGTATAATTTTTAAAACTCCGATTAAGAGCGATAAACAATGGTCTTGTTGGATTCCTTAGTTTCCATCACGTTGTCCCTTATTAGCGTCGTCAACTCATCGATCCGTTGGTCTTTCTCGTCTTTGCGACGTAATGCCGCAGTCTCCTTCCTCATCTCATGCACCTTAGCTAAATAGGATGATGCTCCCCTTCTCCTATACCACCCTGAAATGGTCTCACTCCTCCCTGTGCTATGGACGTACCTACCATGCTTAGGTGGCATGATGGTTCGGTAGGCCTCCTCTGTTGTCAATGGCTACTGAATTACAGCAGAGCTGGCGTCTTCAGGAGGATGCATTAAACTGATTGTATTATCTTGAAAGATATTGAATTACGTTAAGTAATTTCAATTAATTATATAATTACGAAATCAAATAAAAGTATTATCTTTTTTAACTTACATGTCTCTGTTGGTATGTGTCGTGAAGCCACTCTCTATTTTCGTCATCACTCATCTTACTATGAGTGGCCTCATATACTCCCACTCGATCAAGTTAGGCACCTTGATGCTTGGCAAACTATAATAATTTGAAATAGTTAATTTTAACAAAATTAGAAATTTTTGTAAGATTTAAAAGAAAATAATAATTAAAGGTACTTACGTATATGGATTTTATTGAGCCTATGCTCCTCCTACCCAAGGCATGGGTCTTTAGTGGAGCCTTAGGCCTATTTTCCTTATTTTTCTTGACCTGCTTCTGAAATAAAGGTACAATCTATTAACTTAGAAATTAATTAAATAAATGATAATATATGAAATACTTTCACCTACGTCGCTAGATCATGCCAATTCTCGCACGCTTCCTTCCAAGTGTACGGTTGTATCAAAGGAGGCGCATTATGCAGTGCCTTATCATGATTCATTTTCCTATAATACTAAAAAATATAATTGTAATGTTAGAAATAATATTTGAATTATGGTAAAAGAAATAAACAAATACAGTTAAAATTTATCTTTTACCTTATTCTTCATCTCCAATCTCCACTCTTTATGAATCTTCATTGTGTGCTTAAGGATATATTTGGTGATGTTCGGATCATTGCCCCAATTGAAGGTGGCCTGCATTAGTAAGACAATCAAAATTATTACATAATTTAAACTTATATAAAGCAATATAACTCTCGAATGAGCTACATTTTTAAGTCGTTTCGCACCTTCCTCCAATCGAAGTAGGACAGTGGGATGATCGCCTTCACCAGTGTACCCGGTTTGCTGATTAATGGAGGATAATCCACTGCTTCCCCCACTGGTGTGATCCGCACTGAAATGCGGACCACATGTGCAATTCTCTCTAAGTCCCTATTTCGCGTGTGACCTCTTCCCTTACGTGCACCGATAAGATAAAATTAAATTACAAAGAAAAAAATAAATCGTAACATTTACCTAACCTTAAATTCATACCTTGTAACGACCCGGTTCCCGAGCCCCTACGAGACACGAGAACCGAACCGACTCAACTAATCCCAAGACCTAGTCGTCCAACGAGGAAGTAACCAAAAGAGCAGTAAAATAAACCACATTCAACATGAATATAACTAACAGTAAGAAAATACAGCAGCAAGGAAAGAAACTACTACAGTATATACCACCACAACAGTAGAACAACATTCATAATTAAATATGAACTGCAGGTAAAGAAAAGTACAGCGGAAACAATAACTACTCACTATACGGAACAAAAAGAGGTACAAGAAACCATGGTAACTCTACTGGACCCTACTCGGCCAAGCGTCCTCTGCAGCCGCTGACCCTGGCTGCTCAACACCTGGTCCTGAAAAAGGTAACGAGTGTAACACGTCAGCAAAACGCTGAGTAGAGTGGCAACTAAAATAAAGACAACAGTAGAGTGTACAGTAGCTGTTATGTTCGATTACTTTCTTTATTCACGTCTTTCAATTGTCTCACTATTTCATTTATTCCTCAGATCTTTTACTTGATCTCGAATGTTCCTCATGGGAACGATCTTGATTGCAGTCTTTTCCAAAAAGTAGAAGTAGCACGTGGTGCTCTCCTGGCCGGGAGAGTCCCCCGTGGTGATCCTACCCTTAGTCAACCACCCCAAGGTCACTGACAGACGTAACGGTGACTACGGCATGCGCGATAAACGCACAGGTAGCTAACCCATACTGGCACGCGGTCAGTCGTTTCCGTTAACGGGTGCGTCCAAAGCGCAGCACGGAACCAGTCCAGGGTATAGCCCTCTCAGTAACAAGGGTCCAACCCCTCCACAGTAACCAAACAGGGGCCTTGCCCCTCCACAGTCCGCGCACCCTCGCCTGACTACCCTGGTTTGCCCCAGCGGGCCTAACAAGTCGGTGTGGGAGGCTAGCAGAACCCCAGGGCCCGTGGGGTAGCTAGTACCTCCCTACACTAGTAGCTCTCCTCGGTACTACGTACACGAGAGCCAGCAAGTCGGTACAGAGTGGCCAGTCCTAACCAGAGGTCCCTGGGGTGGCTGACTCCGCTCTGCACTAAACAGGGGGGACAGTCGCTCTCCTTGGTACTCCGTACTCAAGGGCCAGCTCAGTTCCCCAATTCTATTCCATTCACTTTCCAGGAGTTCTACTCCTAATTCCCCGTAGGGTTCCAGCTCTTTAACTCAGAACATTCCAGTTTCACGTTCATACATCCCATATTCTTAATCATGTTCATTTATTCATAACAGGCAGTTGTTAATTTAATTCACAGGCAGCTATTATTTCCTTTCCACATTTTCCAAAACTGCAGTATTCATACATTCCACTAGTTTTCCTGTCCTAAGATTCATGCCATATCCTAGGATCTATCATACAATCTAGTTTTCCAGCCCTAGGATTCATGCAACACCCTAGGAATCTACCATTCAATCTATTTCTCATTCCTAGGATTCATGCAATGTCCTAGGTTCTAATTATGGTTTCATAATTTAACAGATTATACTTAAAGCCACTCTACCAGGTATGACGGGAGTAATGGGGGTGTGATCAGGAATCGCGCGTGCCTCCGCGACCCCCAAGACTGCAACGGAACAAGGTCCTATCACAAGGATTAAACACAAAAAGTGTCTCAAAACAGTGTATAGCTATTGTAGACGGGTAGAGGATTTAATTCCGGAAAGAACGCAACTTGAAATGCGGAAAACGGAACCCGAACGGGCCCTCAACGGGTCGAAAATGACGACACTGTGCAAAATCAGACGTCTGGAACTTCTTCCAGACGTCTTAAAAAGTGGATCAGAGAATTACCTTGTTCAGCGTGGTTTCCCAGACATCCAGAAGTCTTCGGGGACGTCTGGCCTAGCTCCCAGTCGTCCGATGGTCACCCCAGACATCTGGAGGTCACTCCCGCCGTCTGGTACTACAGCCAGACGTCTGATTCACGTTGGATGGCGAATCACCGAGCCTACGCACACCCATCTCCCTCCCTCAGTACGGTCAGTTGACAAGAAGGAAGAGGAAGATGGAAAACTCACCTTTCAGACGTCTGGACAGTCTTCCAGATGTCGACCTCGCCGTCAGGCTATCAGCACAGACGTCTGATTCTGGAAATTTTTCCAGAACCAGGGCGCGACTCGCCCTCCGCTCACGACGCCGCCTGCGTCGCTGCTCGTGCGCCTGCTGCTCAAGCCGCAGCAGGCCTCCCGCGTCGTTCCGCGCCGGCCGGCCCTGGCAGCCCCGGCGAGCTCTCCCTCACGGCTGAGCGCCGCTCTCGCACGCAACACCCCCTCCGTGCTCACTGCGGCCGTCGCCGCCGCAGCAACCCCGCTCCCGCTCTCGCGCTCGCTCTCGCGCATTGGAAGGAGAAGAGGAAAGGGGTGGAGGCGACGGGAGAGAGCGCGTGGCCTTTTAAGGCCGCGCGAGGAGGAGAGAGAGAGACTGCAGCGGCGAGAATCTGCAGCCGCAGGAGCGAATATGCGGTCTGCACTCTCAGGCGCGCAGATGACCCGCGCGTGTCGAAAATAACCGATTTCCAGACGTCTGGAAACGATCCCAGACTTATGGAAGTGACCCCAGACGTCTTGTCCGACGTCTGGGCCACCTCCCAGACGTCTTAAAATACGTCTGGGGCGTGCGTTCGTTACATACCTAAACTGTGGAAGGGTGGTGGTGGTGCAGAACATCCCGACTAAGAAGGATCTAGGTCAGCCATCTGCTCTGACTGATCATCCAAGCCAACGTCCACCTCATCAACTGAAGTACTATCCTCCTCCATGATCTTCTTGCCGGGTGTTACTCCGATCTTGCAAGAACCTAATTGTAATTTGCCTACTAGGAGGGGGCGAGATCAGCGTGACGTAAAAAAATGCGGAATTGAAATATAAAACAATCTCACAAAATACAATCACACAAATTACACAAAGATTTATAGGTGGAAACTCAAACCGGGTGAAAACCACCACTTAACCCTCTCGAGTTAGGATTTTCCGATCAACCAAGTTGATCAAAATCCACTAAACGAATCACTTTAAACGAGGGTGATTCAACCTCAATTACAACCACGCTATAAGTGCGAGGGTAGCGTTCCTCAACCCCTTCTCTCCACGAGAAGGATTTTGTCCCACGAAGGAAACGGGAATTCGCAAAGCGAATACCCAACCAAATAACAAAGATAAAATAACAATAATCCTATAGAGACAACAAAGTAATGTTAAACCTAGGCTTCTATAGGAATTAGGATGCTTCCCTTTGAAAGAAGTGCGTCGGAGATGATGACGCAGGTGCGTGAGCCATGCGACGGCGCAACGACGCTCTCGTGAACTATGGCGGGAGAGCGGGTGCGCAAAGGGAATTTAGCTCTCTAGATGATGGAACTTAAGCTTGGAGAGCAAGAGCTTTTCTTGGACACAAAAGAGTAGAAAGTATGTTGCATAGGTGTGCAAAGGCTCCCCTCTATTTATAGAGGCCTTAGGAAGGCTTTGGAAGGCTTAGGAAAGCTTCCATAGCCGTTGGGTGCAAAGTTCAAGAGAATCAGGCCGAAATCAGGGACAATGATTGCACTGACAGGGTTATTAGACGTCTGATTCTGGCATCAGACGTCTGGAAGACCACTTTAAGACGTCTGATTTCAAGGACAGACGTCTGATTTCGTGCGGGTTCCTTCCTGACTTGAATCAGATCTAAACAGGGTTCTTATGCAAGTTCATCAGACGACATACAGGACGTATGGTACTATGTCTGGACGTCTGGAAACCTTCTTTTTCGTGGGAATGGATTTGCAACGGCTAGAAAATCTCTGAGAAGAGATTTTTGGGTCAGTCGAGGCTAAACGGTCAATTATCAGACGTCTGGAAGGGCTTAAGGACGTCTGATAAGGCTCTAACGGTCATATTCTTGAGTGTATGCTAGGAGAGCCAACGGTCCACTAATTGGACGTCTGGCAAAGTCATTAGACGTCTCCTAAGACGTCTGGACTAAGGTATGGACGTCTGATTTTCATTAGACAGAACTTGTAAGTCCAGGCTAATTGTTATCAGACGTCTAAATCAACAGTCAAACATCTTAAAACATATTATCAGACGTCTGATATTGGAATTAGACGTTTGGAAAGGCTGTTTGAACCCTATATTGGTTTTCTACGTATTCTACAGAAAACCTAAGTATCCTAGGGTTGTGCAGGTGTTCCTAGGACTACTGTTAGGGTACTCTGAGGCTCTTTAACATGAATCTAAGTGACAAAAATAAAGAGCAACAAAAGAAACCAAAAATACAAAGAGTACAAGAGAAGGAAGTCTATCCTATTCTTCATCTCCTTCCTTCTTCAACCCATCGCTCCTCGCGAATCTCCTCTGTTTTCCATCAAGCTCCTCCAATCCATCCAGGATGCAAGCTCGAATTCCGTCTAATCACGTCTACATTTGCAATTGACCTGAAATCTAAGACTCCAAGTGCAAATGTTAAATAACGCGTGTTTTGTTATCATCAAAACAAATGATAGTGGTGCTCTAGCACCAACAAAATATGGACAGACAATCTTCATCATTACCATTAAATTCTCCTTCATAGTTCCGTTCAAGACGATTAAATCAATTGTATGTTACATTCATGTACATGGCACAGAAGTTAATACATTCTTTTACAAGATACGTTTAACGATTGGCCCTTCTGGCTTAGCCTTATTCAAGACATAATCTTTCAGTTTCTTCAAATATTGTTCAATTGGATACATCCATCTATATTGCATGGGTCCAGCAATTCTCGCTTCATTCAAAAGATGAAGCATGACATAAACCATCACATCGAGGAATGCAGGCGTGAAAATCTGCTTCGTTTTACAAAGTGTGATCACAATTTCTTTATCCCAATAGTCTAACAATTCGGGATCTAATGTCTTTGAACATATGGCTTTAAAATATTTGCTCATCTTCGTGAAATAATCAACTACCGGATCATGCACCACTCTACGTATCGCTAATGGAAATAATATTCGCATGTACACATGAGAATCATGACTTTTTAACTCAATAATCTTTTTTTGCGCTTCATTTATGCATCGTGAAAGCTACGATGAATACCCATCTGGAACCCGAATGTCTTTAAGGAACGATAAAATCCTTCGCCTTCGCTCTCTATTGAGACTGTATATAGCTTCTGGAAAGTGAGATCCTCCTTCAATGTGCAACTCAGGACAAATACCCAAAATATTCATATCATTCCTTATTTTAACTGTATCCTTCAAGCTGTCTATTAGGTTTAATACATCAAGAATGTTGTCCATTACATTCGTCTTGATATGCATAACATCTAAATTGCGTCACACTGTCAAATCCTTCCAATATAGAAGCTTCATAAAAAATATGCTTTTCTTCCTAAACCCTGAATGTCGCAAGGAAGCCAAGTCATTCTCGAAAAGAAACCCAAACGTATTTCTCCGAGCTGTTGCAATGTCTCCATGATTTTCATTCCCAACAGCTTAATAGAACATGTACTGAGGTTATTCTTCAGATTTCTCGACGAATACCGACATGCTTTACCATCAAATCTGTCCTTAAATTGTGACATAGGCCATCTGTGCTCAATGGGCAAAAACCTGACGTGCCCTAAGTAACAGAACTTCTTACTTCCATTCAATCTCAGGTGATGAGTATCATCTATACAGATTGGACAGGAGAACTTTCCCTTTGTACTCCATCCTGACAAATTCGCATATGTTGGAAAGTCATTGATTGTCCACAGTAATGCTGCGTGCAACTGGAAGAATTGTTTCTTCTGTGCATCATATGTTTAAATATCATTGTACTACATGACTTTCATTTCATCAATCAATGGCTAAAGTTAAACATCTATTGCATTTCCAAGTTGCTTGGGTCCTGGGATAAGAAGTGTCAACATCATGAATGCAGATCGCATGCATAGCCATAGGGGTAAGCTGTAAGTTACCATGACCATCGGCCATATGGAATACAATGGATACATGCTCTTGAATGGGTTGAATCCATTGCTTGCAAAACCTAGTCTCACATTTCGTCCCTCTGCGAATATTGCATGATTCTCGTTAAATATGTTCCACTCATCATAATCTGTTGGATGATGGATGCATCCATCTTTCGATTTATTATCCTAATGCCACGACATCAGTTTTGCTGTTTTACTGGAAATGAATAGGCGTTGTAGCTTAGGGATCAGTAGAAAATAATAGAGAACCTTCTTTGGTTGTTTCTTTCGGTCGATGTTTATTGACTTACCCATCTTATATCTCTCCTCACCACATTCTGGACAATTAGTCAACCCTGACTACTCATTTCTGTACAGGACATAGTCATTACGATAGGCATCAATCTTCTCGCATTTCAGTCTAAGCCCATGTATCTACTTCTTCGCATCATACCATGACTTAGGATACCCAGCAAGATTATTCAGTAGATCACCAATGAATTCCAGAACCTCAGACATTAATTTCGTTGTGGCTTTATTCATCACTTTCATATGAAACAATTTCAGAAGAAATGACAACTTCGACATTGATGTTATTCTAGGAGCAATAGGATCCTCTGCTGCTTTGACTGCATCGTACAACTCATTACAATCTCGTAATGTCTCATCGTCATCTGCATTCACATGGTTTGCTGCTCTCATATCATGTAACATTTCATCCAATTCATCTCCTTGATTATCATCATTTCCTTCAAAGGCTTCAATTCTCTCATTTTAACTTATCTCATTTGCTCACTATGAGCTGTCCAATTTACGTAATGTTGCCACCAACCGTTACATATCACATGCTCCAAAACTGTGTCTCGGTCATAGGAAAACCCATTCAAACAATGTCTATATGGGCATAAAACCAACTAAAAGAATTCACCTCGTCTAAATTTCTTTATATCATCATGAAATGCCCACTCTAGAAACGAAATCACTCCACTCTTGTATTCGTGGTAATTCGAATTCCTCATACTAATCCATGACTTATCCATGATAATTAACCTAAATGTAAAAGACAACCACTCATAAGTTGGACTCGAATAAGATAAAAATGTGTATTTTAATATCACTCATAAGTTAGACTCAAATAAGGAAGAAATGTGTATTTTAAGAAGATTTTCACTTGATAGCCCATCCTTGAAGATTTGATCACAACATTACTTCTTACATGCAACCAGTGTTTGGAAAAATTTTGGCAGCATTTCCCCACACTTCTCCAGTATTCGTCCCAAGACTAACCTTAACTACATCCCCAATAGCCCCCACAAAGGGTGCTTCAAGAACGGAGCTAAGATTAGTTGGTATACCGGAGAAAAGCGAGAAAATGCAACCAAAATTTCTCCAAACACTAGCTACATGTAAGAAGTAACCCTAAGTTGTGATCAAACCTTCACGGCCCCCCTTTGTTCAGAACTTCTCTAAACAAAGGACGACGACACTTATGGCATGTTATAAAGACAACGCATCGTGCATGTAAGTGAGGTATACACACACTCTGCATTGTCCATACAACATGATCATAAGTCTCGACGGGCTAGCATTTTGACACAATTATATCCCTTCCACAACCTGTTACATAGGGTTTAAAATTCCTATTATTTGTCATCAAGTACATCTAAATTTATGTAAGTGTGTGTATCTACAAAATTGTAATAAAAATTTCATAATTAAACATAAATTTCAAATAATTCAAACAATTTAGGAACACAATATAAACATGCAGTTCAGTTCAGTTATTAAAAACACATGGCCAGCGTCGTTTCAACGTGTAGGTACTTATGACACTCAATGTTATCATGAAGTACCTGCTGCTGTCCAAACATAAATCATACCATCTCATTCTAATTTAAAGTTCCAATTCTTCATCAAAAACACGTTTACAATCATGAATGTTAAACCTTAAAACACTAAATTGTAACTTGAAACCATAAAATTGAAACCCAAACCCTAACCCTCTAAACCTAAACCTATATCAATGTTTGAGTAGAATGGGGACACAAGGATGTGCGCCCTAACCAATTCCCATCTAATTGAAGTAGAGTTAACCCACTCACCAACAAAAGACTAACGAAATGACATTTATGGCCAATGACATTTATAGTTAACCTCCCATTCTTTCCCCAACCAATCTTTCCATCCAAACGGAGGCTCTTATTTCTACAACATTAATGGCCCCCTTCCCCTCCCCCATCTCGGCTCACCCAACATCCTCATTTAAAGCATCCCACCGCAAAACCCTAAACTCTCCGTTTCTGCTCAAACTTTGTTAGTTGGTCGAATTCCTTCCGAACATAGCCTAAATCAAACCTAACCATAAAACCTAAACCCAAACTTTAAACCAAAACCTAAAACCTAAACCCTAACTTTAAACCAAAACCTAAAACTAAAACCCTAACTCTAAACCAAATGCCAAAACCTATGTCCTAACTCTTAAACCCTAAACACATCCCACATCTTACTACTATAAATAAATCAAATTGAACATGTGGGCATAGCCCACATGTCACATTGCATTCACATTTAATTCACACGAGAAATTTAACATCAAATTCAATTAAACATGCAATAATTTAGATCAAATTTCACATTAAATTAAACAACTATGAAATATTTTCATTATCAACAAAAATAATAAAAATGGTCAAATAAAATTTTGCAGAAAATTAAATAAGGGGTGTAGGAGGAGGCGGTAGGGGGGGCTGGCAAGGAGGAGGAGGGGGATGTGGCAGGGAGGGGAAGGTGAAGGAGTGTTATTTGCTCTAAAACAGGTTTTAAAAGCGTCACGTTGCAGTACAAATTGAATCAATGCGAAAAACAAATAATATTTATACTCGAAAGAAATTTGAGGTCGTTTGCTTGGAGAAAGTGGCAATTCAATCTCAAAATCATAATTTTAGGTAAAAGATATTAGCAATTGCAATCAATATTGATTCAAAATGATATAGCAAAAATTTCCAATAGTAATGTTCAAAAAGAAGAGAGGGTAAAATGGTGATTTGAATCACCAAATTACCCTACAATGTTAAGCTTTGCAAGTTACTCAAAGTAATAGAATCATATAAGCCAAGCAAATCTCAAATTAACCAACAGAACCAAGGTATTAGAAAATATCAGACGACAGAATAGGTGCTCAAATGCCTTAACCGATGCTTAGTAAGATAGAGGCAAATGCCTCTTCCTCTCTTCTCTTCAAGCCTCAGGGAGAGGCGTAGGCACAACAGCTTCAGAGGTGAAAGCCTCTTAATCAGTCAAGTGTAGAGAGGGCGTAAGGCAAAGCAAAACCCCCCCTCTCCTCTCTTTTTCTCTTCTTCCTCTCTCAGAACCACCAAACCAGAACAGACCCAGGTATCCAGGTAAACGGACTGAGCCCAGACCTGCGAGGTGTGAGCGCGGGCTAGGGTGTGCGCATGCGTGTGCGTGCGGGGACCTCACCCCTTGTGCATGCTAAGGCGATAAGCTGACAATACCTTTTCCTTTTATGCGCCTGTGCGCGCCCGTCTGTTTCCGATGTGGGACTAAGTTGTCCCCTTGATCTTTGCACAGCTACAGGTGGAGCGGCCGTGTATGATGATGTCAATTGGAGGCCTGGGTGTCTGGAGCACGTGGTCTCGCACCACCTGAAGGTATCGCCTGGGAGGTCTGATGCAAGAACACCTTCGTTAAGGTGTTCGTGGAGCTTCGCTAATGGCGGTGGCACGAGCGACACCTGAAAATAGGAACAAGGCCTTTCGGTCGCATCAAACACGCTCAGTAGGATCGTTGTACCACAGCAAGTGCAATTGCGGTGGATTCATGGATTTTGGAGCACGGAGGTGGTCGGTCGATGATGGAGTATGTCGCATGAAGGTGGGTTACTCGGTGGGCGGTTTGGGAGGACGGTGGAGTGCGATAGGTTAAGGCTTTGGATGAGGGGAGTGCGGCGAAGGTTTTGGACCAGTTGGCGAAGTGGATGGAGTTGTGGAGCGGCGAAGACTCTTCGTCGGAGATGTGGCTGGAGGCTGAGAAGATGAAGTGCAAGGGAAGTGGTTGGTGATCGTGCGTGTGTCGTAAGTGAGAGAGAGAGAAATAGAGTGAGAGAGAAAGCAATAGAGGGACTTAGCTAGGTGAAAGAGAGGCGGAGGCAGCCGATTTTGGTCGACCGGCACCGAAGAAGGAGAAAACGATGAGACGACAACGACGAAGTAGATAGAGAAACGCCCTCCCTTTGGCTGGGGAGGGTCGCGACCAAGAGAGGAGTCCAGGGAGCCGACCAATTTGGTCGTTGGATGACCGGAGGAGAAGGATCGAAGAGGGTCGCTGGAGCAAGGGTTTTGGTAGCCGGAGAAGGAGAATCAGAAGTGGTTGCTTCACCAAAACTTGCTGAGGAAATGCGCAAGGCCACGGGAGTCCTTTTAAATGGCTCTAGACGGAGTTCCAAGCTTGGAAAATAAGCTTAGAACCTCCGAGCTTCTCGTCGGCGTAAGATACCCAATCAATCAAACCATTTGCATTAGGATTCTAGAGGGATTTAGGATCCCTAAATGGGCTCATTTGGAAAGCAATTACTTGACGAGTTTTCCTTTCAATTTTGAGAGGGATTTGTCAAGAAATCACAAAGATCTTGCCCTTTAAAGGTCGCCGGAGTTTGTAAGATTAGGATTCCATGGTGGTAGGGACCTTTTTGTAAAGATGATGATAAATTTAGGGACTTAAATGTAAATAATTTAAAATTTAGGGGCATATGTGTGAGATAAAAGAGTTAGAAAGGACCAAATTGCAAGCTAGGTTAAGATGATCTCAGATTGGGTCCAAATTTTGGTACAAACCTAATTTAGACATAAGGAATCCAATGGTGAAATTGGATTTTGGTTTTGACCAAGTTTGACTTTGTAATTTATGTAAAAACCCAAATCAGGGCAAAAGTCTGCCTGTGGCTCTGTTTTAAGTTAAGAAGGGTTCCGATGGTCAAATTGAATGTACCAAACCCTGGATAATATTTTTCTATGAATTTTAAAGGGTTTAGGTGAATTTTATCCTGACCAGAATCTCATTTATTTAAGCAGGTTTGTTTTTAGGATTTCAGAAGTCATTTAATTCTTAAAACACACAAAAACCCTTTTCTGTCTGTTCTAACCCACTTGTTAGACTTTTAAGACCATTTGACCTTTATCTAACCCCTGAGAAAACCCGTGGTTGTTCTGCATTTAAGATAGGATGGTAAAATTATAATTTTAACCTTGGTTTCTTATATTTCTTTTTGAAAGGATTTGCAATGAATTATGGCCTTCTGATGGTTATGTAGGAGCATTTAATGACTTAATCAGATCAAATTGAGCTAGTTATGGTTCATGATGGTGTTCCCATCAAGGAGGGCTGGGGTAAGGGGTAGGAGGAGGACAAGTGGAGGCAGGGGGATGGTAGAGGGTGTTGGTGGTGGTGGTGGCCGTAGGGAAGGAGGTGGCGGCGGCGGGTGGTCGCGGTGCTGCTAGTGGTGCTGGTGTTGGTGGTGGGCGAGAGGGAGGGGAAGGGCAAGGTCTGCGACGAGGAGGAGTGTAAAGACCCATTCTGTTCTAAGCCTTTTAAGATGTCTGGACTGTCACTTAGACATCTGGTCAGACGTCTGAAAATTGAAAATTTTGTACGCAGACTCACGTCTGCGTGCTGGCTGCGAGCAGGCAACCTTTTTCTCTCTTCTCTCTCTTATTTCTCCTCCACTGAACCCTAGATACTCCCTTATATAAGGCCCCTCTTCCCCCGTTCCTCTCTTCTCCACTCCACCGCCACCACCTTCCTTCTTCCTCTCCACTGTAGTGAGAGGGGCGAGCGCAAGAGAGGGCGCGAGAGCTAGCGACAAGGAGAGGCGGCGTGAAGAGAGGAGGAAGAGCTTGAGCTCGCGAGCTCGTGGGAGCTCGTCGGAGGACGCACAGTCGGAGTGACGCGTGCGGGAGGAGGAGCTCGTCGGGGGAGACGTCCCCGACACTTTGCTGCATCCGGAGCTGCAGGCGAGGACGAGAGGCCGCGGCTGCGCGCGGCGAGGGGAGTAGGAGGTCGATCTGGTTCTGGGTTTTTCCCAGAATCAGACGTCTGGCGTGTCATCCAGACGATGGGTTAGACGTCTGGTGACGACACCGGACGTCTGAAAGTAGAGCTTCGCAAAGGTACGTTCCTCCTACGGTTACGGCCATGCAGGCCACATCGCAGCTTCGATCTGCATGACTAAAAGAGGAAGATTTTGTCATCCGCGTGCATGGATAGCTTCGGGAAGGTGCAGGGCACGCCCTCCCAAGCGTTTCAGATGTCTGGACAAATTACTAGACAACCGAAAGTACTCCCAGACGACTGGAGGAGAGGTTGAACGTCTGGAGTTGGGTCCAGATGGTCAAGTAGGGCTTCTGGACATCTGAAGTTGACGCAAGAACCTGAGGTGAGACCCTGGTTAATTTTAAGACATCTGGACCTTGTGCTAGACGTATGATTTAGGTCTGCAGTCCTGTTTTTGACCCTTTTAGGGTTCGTTTGAGGTCCGTTTTACGCAAACAAGATATCTGTGGATTCCTTGCGAGTTCCTCTACTTATTATAAGGTCTTTTATACTGTTCTAAACATTCCGTTGTGTTATGTTCCTTGGTATAGGATTTCGATTTGTTACGTGTTTGGGGCCTACAGAGGTACGTAAGCCTACCGTTCGAGCCCCCAGTACTCCCGGATTATCTGGTAGAGTGGTTTCCCCTTGATTTAATTATAAAATATGAATGCATTTGTGAAATTGGATAACTAGAAACCTAGGATGTGGTGAATTCTAAGACGAGAAGTACTTGCATTGTTTGTATGCGTGTTTGAGATTGCAATCTTAAATGAATGAATAGAAATGTAAACAACTGCCTGTTAATAAATAAGAGCTGCCTGTGAAATATGAAATGCTTGTGCTAGTTAAACAGATACCTGTGACATTACTTGTTGTATATGCAAATTGTGGAAATAGGAGCTGCATGTGTATAATCTGAGAATGGAAATGTGAATGATGAAACCTGGTATGGAACAACATAGGGAATATGAGCATGAACCCTACGGGGAATTATGAGTAGAGCTCCTATGGATAAATGGAATGGATCTGGAAATGTGAGTGGGAAGTGTGTTGGCCCTTGAGTACGTGGTACCAAGGAGAGCGACTGTCCCCTATTTAGTGTAGAGCGGAGTTAGCCGCCCTTGGGTTGGGACTCGGGGTTAGGAATGGCCACTCTACACTGACTTCTATTGGCCCTCGCGTACACTATACCGGGGAGAGCTACTACTGTAGGGAGAGAGCTAACCACCCCACGGGACCCGGGGTTTTGCTAGCCACCCTACACCGACTTGTTAGGCCTACTGGGCAAACCAGGGTAGCCAGACGAGGGTGCACGGATTGTGGACGGGCGAGATCCCTGTTTGGTTCTGAGGGGCTAGACCCCTATTACTGAGAGGGCTAGGCCGTATACTGTTCTATGTTGTACTTTGGGCATACCTGTCAGCGGAAACGACTGATAGCGTGCCAGTGCGGGGGAGCTACCCATGCGCTTATCACGCGTGCCGTAGTCACCACTAAATTTGTCCGTGACCTCGGGGTGGTTGACTGGGTGTAGGATCACCACGGGGGACTCTCCCGGTCAGGAAAGCACCACGTGTCCCTTTTACTCTTCGGAAAAGACTGCAATCAAGATCGTTCCCACGAGGAACATGCGAGATTAAGAAAGAGAATTGAAAAGTAAACCAATGGGTGAAAGGGAACGACTTATAAAATAAAATAATTGGAAAAGATAAATTACCTGTTAGCCTTTACTGATTTAGTGAGTTTGGTTACCACTCTACTCAGCGTTCGCTGACTCCGTTTTACTCGTAACCCTTTACAGGTCCAGAAGTTGAGCAGCCCGAGTCACAGGCTACAGAGGGTGTTGGGCCCAGTCGAGCCCAGTAGTAGTTCCTGTTTTTGTTGTACTTTCTTTTGCTAGTGAGTTAAACTGTTGTTATCATTTCTGCTCTGTACTTTGTTCTACTTTACTGTTGTGATGGTGATATGTATTGTTACGAACATGCGGCTTCAGACGTCTTTTAAGACGTCTGGGAGGTGACCCAGACGTCAGACCAGACGTCTGGAACCCCTTCCAGACGTCTGGGATTCAGTTTCGGCGGCACGCGCGGTTTCGTCTGCGCGCCTGTGCGCGAAGAACTGCAGATGCTCTTTTTCCCTCTCCTCCGCAGGCGCTGCCCCCTCCGTCTCGCTCTCTCTCTCTCCCCGCGCGGCTTTAAAAAGCCACGCCCTCTCCCTCACTCTCATCACCTCCGCTCCCTTCCTCTTCTCCTTCCAGCCGGTGCGCGAGTGCGAGCGTGAGCGAGCGGCGGCGGCGACAGCCGCAGTGAGTGCGGGAGGAGGTGCTGCGCGAGGGAGGAGGCGTTGGCCGTGAGGGCTCGAGCGTGCCGGGGCAGCAGGAGCCGGCCGGTGGGGGCACAGCGGGCACGGAGTGACGCGGGAGGCCTGCTGCAGCTCGAGCAGCAGGCGGACGAGATGCGGCGCGGCCGAGCGTCGCGAGCGGAGGGCGAGTCACGCCCTGGTTCTGGAAATTTTTCCAGAATCAGACGTCTGGGCTTCCAACCAGACGACGGGGAAGACGTCTGGAGAACTGTCCAGACATCTGGTAAGTAAGTTATTTTCGTACCTTCTTCTTTCCTTCGATCGTCCGTACAGAGCACGAGGAATGGGTACGCGTAGGTTCTGAGATTTGCATCCAACGCGAATCAGACGTCTGGCAATGGTGCCAGACGATGGGAGCGACTTCCAGACGTTCGGGGTGACCATCGGACGTCTGGGAACTAGGCCAGACGCCCCCGCAGGCTTCTGGATGTTTGAGAGACCACGTAGAGCAAAGGTAACCTATGATCCACTTTTTAAGACGTCTGGAAGAGGTTCCAGACGTCTGATTTTGCACTGTTTCATCGTTTTCAACCCGTTTAGGGCCCGTTCGTAGTCCGTTTTCCGCGTTTCGGGTTGCGTGCTTTTCGAAATTAAATCCTCTACCCGTCTACAGTAGTTGTATACTATTTTGAGAAACTCCTTGTGTTTGATCCTTGTGATAGGATCCCATTCCATTGCAGTCTCGGGGGTTGCGGAGGTACGCGGGATTCCCGACCACGCCCCCAGTACGCCTGTTGTAACCGGTAGAGTGGCTTTTAAGTTTACTAGTATAATCTGTTAAATTATGGAACCATAAATAGAACCTAGGACATTGCATGAATCCTAGGAATGAGAAATAGATTGAATGATAGATCCTAGGTGTTGCATGAATCCTAGGGTTGGAAAACTAGATTGTATGATAGATCTTAGGATATGGCATGAATCCTAGGACGGGAAAATGAGTGGCATATATGAATACTGCAGTCTTGGAAAATGTGGAAAGGAAATAATTGCTACCTGTAAATTGGTTTAATAGCTACCTGTTATAAATAAATACATGCGATTGAGAACATGGATTGTATGAACGTGAAACTGGAAAGGTGAAACCTGAATGTGCTGAGTTAAAAGAGTTGTAACCCTATGGGGAATTAGGAGTAGAACTCCTGGAAGGTGAATGGAATAGAATTGGGGAAGTGAGCTGGCCCTTGAGTACGGAGTACCAAGGAGAGCGATTGTCCCCCTGTTTAGTGTAGAGCGGAGCCAGCCGCCCCAGGGACCCGGGGTTAGGTCTGGCCACTTTGTACCGACTTGCTGGCCCCCGTGTACGTAGTACCGAGGAGAGCTACTAGTGTAGGGAGGTACTAGCTACCCCACGGGCCCCGGGGTTCTGCTAGCCTCCTACACCGACTTGTTAGGCCCACTGGGCAAACCAGGGTAGCTAGGCAAGGGTGCGCAGACTGTGGAGGGGCAAGGCCCCTGTTTGGTTACTGTGGAGGGGTTGGACCCCTGTTACTGAGAGGGCTCTGCCCTGTACTGGTTCCGTGCTGTGCTTTGGGCGCACCCGCTAACGGAAACGGCTGACCGCGTGCCAGTACGGGTTAGCTACCCGTGCGTTTACCGCACGTGCCGTAGTCACCGTTACGTCTGTCAGTGACCTTGGGGTGGTTGACTGAGAGTAGGATCACCACGGGGGACTCTCCCGGCCAGGAGAGCACCACGTGCTACTTCTACTGTTCGGAAAAGACTGCAATCAAGATCGTTCCCACGAGGAACATTCGAGATCAACTGAAGGATCTGAGAAATAGATAAATTGTGAAACAATAGAAAGACGTAAATTAAAGGAAGAAAGAAAATTAAAACAGCTACTGTACACTTTACTGTTTCTTTAGTTTAGCTGCCACTCTACTCAACGTTTTGCTGACGTGTTACACTCGTTACCTCTCAGGACCAGGTGTTGAGCAGCCAGGGTCAGCGGCTGCAGAGGACGCTGAGCCAAGTAGGGTCCAGTAGAGTTACCACTGTTCTCTTGTACCTCTTTTTGGTTCCACTGTAGTGAGTAGTTCTTGTTATTGTTGTACTTTTCTTTACCTGCAGTTTCATATTATGTTATGAATGTTGTTCTACTGTTGTGGTGGTATGTACTGTAGTGGTTTCTTTCCTTACTGCTGTATTTTCTTACTGTTAGTTATATTCATGCTGAATGTGGTTTATTTTACTGCTCTTTTGGTTACTTCCTCGTTGGACGACCAGGTCTTGGGATTTGACGAGTCGGTTCGGTTCTCGTGTCTCGTAGGGACTCGGGAATCGAGTCGTTACAAGATGGTATCAGAGCAAGGTCGTCCCGAGAGGTGAATCAACTGACTGGAAAATAACCAATTCACATGTCTATAACTAGAATAGCCACCACAACATATCTTTTGACATGAGCTCTTAGACGTTTCCGTTCGGTATCGTTCCGTAGTGATGTGTTCCGTTTTGTTTTGCGTCTCCTTGCAAGAGATGACTCGTCGTGGGACTGGTGAGGCGGGCCACGGGCGCGGCCGAGGACGAGGTCGGCGAGGTGGGCGTGCCGTTGCCGACGCCTCAGTGGACCAGCCACTACTCTTGGGCGTCCAGGCCCGGGACCTCGCCCAGCTGATACGGGATATTGTGCGAGAGGAGCTCCACCCACCGCCCCAAGCGCCTCCCCTTGGGGCTGCGGAGGGGGAGTCCTCTGTGGGACCACCTGACGGACGCGGCGCTGGTCGCGGGGGAGGGGATGGGCCGCCGCAGCCCCCACCTTCCTCCGACACTTCTGTGCACGAGGCACCATTTCTTGGAGGTGCACCAACATCCCCACTGCAGCGCCACTCCGAGCTCTTCGGGCAGTTCCGGAAGCTAAAGCCCCCCTCTTTCAAGGGGGATGAGGACCCGACCGAGGCAGAGGACTGACTCAAGAAGCTGGAGAAGATTTTTGACACCCTTCGACCCCCGGTGGAGTGCCGCGTGGCCTTTGCCACGTACCAGTTGGAGAGTGCGGCACACAGGTGGTGGAGGGCGGTCCGGGGATAGGAGAGGGACGAGCCGACCTGGGATCAGTTCGTCGCCCTCTTCTGCAAGCAGTACTTTCCCCAGACGTGGCAGGACCAGAGGAGGCGGGAGTTCCACACTCTCCGCCAAGGGACGATGACCGTGAGCACGTACCGCACGCGTTTCCTGGAGCTGTCCCGCTTTGCAGCGACAGCGGTAGCTACTGAGGAGGAGCGCCTTTGGAGGTTCACCGAGGGGCTCCGGCCTGCGATTCGGGGGTGGGTCTGTCAAACCCCTGAAGCTGCCTACGTTTTTGAGGGTGGTGGAGGCAGCCATGACTTACGAGGAGACCAACCCGTCCGCGCGAGACACTGACAGCGGGCGAAAGAGGCCCTTTCAGCCAGACTTTTCACAGGGTCGGCGAGAGAGGATACACGTGGCGTCCGCAGGAGAGCCATCACGTTTTATAGGGCCATCAGTGGCCTTTGGGGGCCCTCGATAGGGGCCAGTCGCCAGCACCGGACCCCCGCCCAGCCGACAGCAGGGACCCACTGAGGGCGGGAGCCGGGTTCCCCTCTGTTACCAGTGTGGCCAGCCAGGCCACATCAGGAGGGACTGCCCGTCTATGGCAGGAGGTCAGCAGATACTTCCTGCGCAGAGCACTGGAGGGCGCGCAGGAGCAGCGGTTACCAGGCGCGAGGAGGAGGACAGCAGTCACGAGGAGGGTACCGGCTAGCACCTGCCCGTCCGACGCAGAGTGTGGCTGCTTCGTCCGCACCTAGAGCTGAGGGGCGTATCAACGCCCTGACACACAGGGATGCCAGAGCTTCAGTCTCGGTAGTGGCAGGTATGGTTTCAGTTTCCAGCAGACTCGTTTACATACTTTTCGATTCCGGCGCTACGCACTCGTTTGTCGCACCCAGTTTCGCAGTTAGTTTGGAGCAGGATTATACACTGTTAGAAAATCCGTTTGTAATCAGAGGTCTGAGTGGTTGGCTATTTGTAGCTGAAGAGGTGTACACGGATTGCGAGGTCAGCGTCGGGGGACTTAGCCTGCCAGCTGACCTGATTATGATACAGATGGAGGACTTTGGCGTAATTCTGGGGATGGACTGGCTGTCCGCTTACCACGCCTTAGTGGACTGTTTTGAGAGGAAGATTGTCTTCTCCATACCGGAGTTGCCTCCTTTCGAGTTTCACGGACAGCCAGTGGACGGAGGCTTCAGGTGCATTTCGGCACTTCAGGCGGAGAGACTTTTGAGCCAGGGGTGTGCGGGCTTCCTAGCTTGTGTGGTGGCAGAGCCCAGCCCTGTGGCAGACTTCCAGAGCATCCCGGTGGTCAGAGAGTACCCTGACGTGTTTCCAGACGAGTTACCAGGACTACCGCCCGAGCGCGAGATCGAGTTTGAGATCTCGCTAGTACCAGGGACCAGTCCCATCTCCACCGCGCCATACAGGATGGCACAGCTTGAGCTACGAGAGCTTAAGTCTCAGTTGCAGGACCTTTTGGAGAAGGGTTTCATGAGGCCCAGTGCGTCTCCTTAGGGAGCCCCAGTACTGTTTGTGAAAAGGAAGGATGGCACCCTACGCCTTTGTGTGGACTACCGACAGCTGAATAGGGTCACCATCAAGAATAGATATCCGCTGCCGAGGATCGACGACTTGTTTGACCAATTGCGGGGTGCCATGGTGTTCTCCAAGATCGACTTGAGGTCGGGATACCACCAGTTGAGGATCAGGGAGACCGACGTCTCCAAGACAGCTTTCCGCACCTGGTACGGACACTATGAGTTTTTGGTCATGCCGTTTGGGCTGACTAATGCCCCCACTGCTTTTATGGATCTGATGAACCGGGTGTTTAGACCGTACTTGGACCAGTTCGTGGTGGTTTTCATAGATGATGTACTCATCTATTCTAGAGATCAGACGCAGCACGGACAGCACTTGCGGATGGTTCTGGACACTCTGAGACGACGTAGGCTGTACGCCAAATACAGCAAGTCCGAGCTCTGGTTGAGGGAGGTGACCATCTTAGGTCATGTGATCTCTGGAGATGGCTTGGCGGTGGACCCAGCCAAGGTCGAGGCAGTACTCAGGTGGGAGACACCGCGTTCAGTCACTGAGATTCTCAGTTTCCTAGGACTGGCAGGCTACTACAGACGATTTATCAAAGGGTTTTCACAGATCGAGCATCCTATGACACAGTTGACCCGAAAGGACGTGCCCTTCGCTTGGACAGACACCTGTGAGGCGTGTTTTCTGGAGCTGAAGGAGAGGTTGACCTCGGCTACCGTGCTCACCATCCCTGATAGTAGTGGCGGGTTCGTTGTGTACACGGACGCCTCCTTACAGGGGTTAGGAGGTGTGCTCATGCAGAAGGGTCACGTTGTCGCTTACGCTTCACGGCAACTGAAGCCCCATGAGCATACCTACCCTACCCACGACCTAGAGTTGGCAGTTGTTGTCTTCGCGCTGAAGACTTGGAGGCACTACTTGTACGGTGAGACCTTCGAAATTTTCACAGATCACAAGAGCCTCAGATACCTTTTTGATCAGAAGGAGCTCAACATGAGACAGAGACGTTTGTTGGAGCTCCTGAAGGACTACGACTGCAGCATCTCCTACCACCCGGGAAAGGCCAATGTGGTGGCTGATGCCTTGAGCCGTAAGGCGCCCGCACACTTGGCCAGTTTACAGTTATAGAGTTGGAGCCTTTTGGAGGAGGTGGGTAGTTGGCGACCCCTGGAGTTACGGGGGCACTGTGGGGCAGTGACGGTGACACGACAGACTAGGTCAGAGCTGATAGACCGCATCATCACAGGATAGATGGCCGATACGTACTTGCAGTCCTTGCGCGACAGAGTACTGTCAGGAGACCCAGGGGACTTCTCTTTCACAGACCAGGTGCTGCGCTTGAGGGGACGGTTGTGCGTTCCCAGAGACGAGGAGCTGTTGAGAGAGCTCCTGGCTGAGGCACACGGTTCCAGATTCACCATACATCTCGAAAACACGAAGATGTACCACGACTTGAGATGTGAGTTTTGGTGGAGGGGGATGAAGCAGGATGTGGGTGAATTCGTGCAGCAGTGCTTAGTGTGCCAGTAGGAGAAAGCCGAGCATCAGAGGCCTGCAGGGCCGCTACAGTCGTTTTCAGTGCCAGAGTGGAAGTGGGAGAGCATCACCGTGGACTTGGTGGTGGGCTTACCTGTTACCCAGCGAGGACACGATGCTGTCTGGGTAATTGTGGATAGACTGACGAAGACGATACGATTCCTGCCGATCCGAGTCACTTTGGGACCAGCACAGTTGGCAGAGAGGTATATCCACGACGTGGTACGACTACACGGAGTTCCGCGGGAGATCGTATCCGACTGGGATACCCGCTTTATGTCCCAGTTTTGGGCTGAGTTTCAGCAGGCCCTGGGGACGCGATTGAGGTTTAGTACAGCTTACCACCCCCAGACGGACAGACAGTCTGAGCGCACAATACAGACACTTGAGGACATTTTGCGTGCCTGTGTACTGGACTGGAGGGGCTCTTGGGAGGAACAACTACCCCTGGCGGAGTTTGCATACAACAATAGCTATCACTCGAGCATCGGCATGGCTCCCTACGAGGCTCTGTACGGACGGAGGTGTACGGCACCCTTGAGCTGGGTTGAGGTGGGGACCAAGTGGGAGGTTGGCCCCAGGTTGATCCGGCAGAGTCCGGAGGTAGTTGAGCAGATCCACAGGCGACTCCGCACTGTCAGGAGCTGACAGAAGAGCTACGCGGATCGGAGACGTAGAGAGGTGCTGTTTGAGGTTGGGGACCACGTCTTTCTCCATGTTTCGCCCATGAAGGGCCTGCAGCGGTTTGGAGTGAGAGGGAAGCTCGCGTCGAGGTTTGTGGGGCCCTTTGAGGTCCTGGAGCGGGTTGGACCCGTTGCTTACAGGCTTACCCGCCCTCCCCAGCTTTCTAGTGTGCACGACGTGTTCCACGTGTCCAACCTCAGGAAGTACGTAGCCGATCCCAGTCATGTACTGAGTCACGAGAGCATCGAGGTGGACGACAACCTGACCTACCCTGAGCGGCCAGTGCAGATTCTAGACCGAGCCGTCCGCAGTTTGAGACGAAAGCAAGTACCCCTGGTAAAGCTTTTGTGGAGGAGCCAGCGGTACGAGGAGGCTACCTGTGAGCCTAAGGCGGCAATGCTGGAGAGGTACCCGGAGCTCTTCGTGGGTATGTCTTTTTGGACCGGCTTCGATCCTCTTTGAGTTTGTTATGGTTACTATGATGTTTTTCCCCCACCCTAGTTAGCGCAAGTATCGGGGATGAAACTTCCTTTGAGTTTGTTATATTGTTACGAACGCGCGGCTTCAGACGTCTTTTAAAACGTTTGGGAGGTGACCCAGACGTCGGACCAGACGTCTGGAACCCCTTCCAGACGTCTGGGATTCGGTTTCAGCGGCACGCACGGTTTCGTCTGCGCACCTGTGCGCGCAGACCTGCAGATGCTCTTTTTCCCTCTCCTCCGCAGGCGCTGCCCCCTCCGTCTCGCTCTCTCTCTCTCCCCGCGCGGCTTTAAAAAGCCACGCCCTCTCCCTCACTCTCATCACCTCCTCTCCCTTCCTCTTCTCCTTCCATCCGATGCGCGAGTGCGAGCGTGAGCGAGCGGCGGCGGCGACAGCCGCGGTGAGTGCGGGAGGAGGTGCTGCGCAAGGGAGGAGGCGTCGGCCGTGAGGGCTTGATGAGAACCTCATCATGAGCCATAACTAGCTCATTTTGACCTAATAGAGAGAATAAAAGCTCCTACATAACCTTAGAAAGGCTTGGCTCAGAGAGATTCTGAGTTTGCAAAGAAAACATAAACTAAGGGGTAAAAATGCAATTTCACCAATCCGATCTGAAAATAGGGTAACTCAGGATCCAAACATAGGTCAAAACAACCTAATAAGAAGAAAAGTGGGATGAGATGACTCAATAAGGGCTACAGTAACTCCAAGGAATTAAATGATAGCCTGTAACCCTAAAAACAAACCTATTTCAATTCACGTGGTTCGAGGCAAGGTAAAAATCAAATAAACCCTCTAAAATTCATAGAAAAATAATCTCTAGGGTTTAGGACTTTCAATTTGGCCTTAGGAACCCATTTTGACCTACATTGAGAACCATGCCCAATTAACAACTTAATTTGGGTTTTTGCGTAAATTGACCAGTCAAATAAGGTTTAATCTAGAAATAAAATTCACCATCAGAATCCTTAGGTCCTAATTAGTCATGTATAAAAACATTGGCCTAAGAAGAAACCTTCTTGTCCAACTTTACACTTTGGTTCTCATATATTTACTTTTTGGCCCTCAACTTTTGAACCCTCACATTTTGGCCCCTAACTCTCCTTCGTTATTTGCGTTTAAGTCCCTCCTGCAAAACCTGAGCAGCGCCATGCTCCGGCGACCTTGCGCGGAGCATGGCGCGGCGCAGGGTGAGGGAGGGGCCCTGGCAAGTCAATCGGGGGTACCCTGCGTTGTCAGCCACCGCAGGGACACCCCCCTGAGTGCTGCGACCGCCCATACCGCCCGTGCGAACGCACGGACGGTATGGGTCTCCTTCCTCCGGCGTCCTCCGGCGAGGGAGACACGTCGTCTCCTTCCGCCCTCCTCTCTGATTCTGCCCCTATAAATACCCCCGTCGCTCCGCCTTTCTTCCCAGCTCGGATCTGACGGAGACACCCCCTCAATTCCTCCCTTCCCACTCCGACAGACGCCCCTTGCTCCGGCGGCTTCTCCTCCTCCTTCTCGTCGCCCTACCGCACTACCAGCAGCAGGGTTACCTTCCCTTGATCTTCCCGCGCTGCGCCGCACCCAGCGGGCGCCTCTCCGGCCCTCTCCTCACCGCCGCCCCTTCCTTTGGGCAGTTTCTTCTCCGGCGACAGTCGATACGACTGTCGCCTGCTCCAACCCCTCCTCGTCCAGCTTAGTAGGTAAAACTTCTCCACTTCCTCCCCTCTTTCTTTTCCATACTGAAATCCCTTACTGTCGCCACCGATTTCCCACCGATCACCCTCACCTTCTCCACCTCCGGCCAAACTCCAGCGAACCGCTCCCATCGCTCCAGCACCCCACACGGCTCGCCGACCTGTGCATAACCTCCGCCTCCTCACCCTGATCCTCTTCCGCCCCTCCACTTCCCACCAAACGCCCTCTGCAGATCCACCGAACACACCCACTTCTCCGCCCGCAGTTTGACCTAGGGCGACCCTTTTTGCTCCACCACACCCACTGCAGACCCTCCGACCACCTTCGCCGTGCCACGACGAAGGTTCTCCGCATATTTGATTAGGCCGAGAGGCCGTGCTTCTGTGAACAGGTGTTGCGCCCGCCATCGCCATTGCTGAGCAGCGAAGCTCCTTCGACCTGCTGCTCCAGGCACACCACGCCCAGGTCAGACTCCCAGGCTTCGCGGGGTAGCTTCGCGAAGTGTCAGGCTGCAGTTCGGGCGAAGCCCTCGCCCGAAGCCCTCGCGCGAAGTTCGGCTGCCGCTTCTTCCTCCACGCAGGCGCTCACATTGGGGTGGGACATTTAGTCCCACCTCGGAAGGCTTCGAAGAGGAGCGCCGATATAAGTTGAAAAAGTGTTGTAGGCTTATCGCCTCAGCACACGGGGTAAGGTCCCTCTCACACCGCTTCACCCGGCCCGTCCGCGAGCTCATCACGCGGATCCGGCCGACCCGACCCGACTTGACTGGCACTCCTCGCCCACCACCGCACGTCGGTGGGCCTGGACCCGGGCGCGACTCGTACCCGATTACCCGGTTGCTCTGGGAGAGCTGTCCTAAGAGCGAATTCTGAGAGAGAAAGAGACGCGCGGGGGGGGGGGGGGGGGGTAGAGTAGGTTTTGCCCTCTGACTCTGAACTCTTGAGTGTGCAGGCACAGGTGAAGAAGAAGGAAGCTAAGGGAGACACTGTAGCAACAAGCGGTTTAGGTCGTCTGATTTTCCAATCAGACGACGTCCTGAAGGCAAAGAAGAAGAAGGAGGGCGAGGCAGAGGAAAGAGAGGAACACAGAGAGGCCAAGTGAAGACTCTGCAGAGATCAGAAGACAAAGAAGAAGAAGAAAAGAAGAGAGTAGGAGCAGCCAAGTGAAGAAACAGAAAGCAGAAGAAGAAGAGAAGCAAGAAGCAAAAAGCAAGAAGAAAAGAAGAAGAAGAGCACGGGAGGAAGATCTGAAGCAAGAAAAGAAGAAACAAAGAAAATAAAAAGAAGAAAAAGACAGGATCGTCCAACCAAGAAATAGAGGAAGAACAGGAAGAACAAAAGACAAAGAGGAAGAAAGAAGAGAAGAAGAAGAAGCCAAACTTTCATCTCTCTCTCTCTCTCTCTCTATTTTTGTAATAAGAATTTGTACCCCTAGAATACGACTTGCTCCCTGAGTTCGACCTCGGGAGAACTTTATTTTCCGAGTAACAAATATTAGTAAATGATGGGAATAACTATCTGTACTACAACGACTTAACAAAAGCTAGTTGTCGTCACTGTTTGCCAGTTGGCACCGTTGCCGGGGAGCAACGGCTATTCTAGAGGTAAACATTCCTGTTTCTTTTTTTTAGTTCTAATAATCTCCTCTCTTTTGTGCAGCTACAGGAAATCAAGAAGACAAGCAACCGCACGACAACCACTCCGAGGACAAGTAATTTTTTTTTTTCTCTCGCTATTAACCCCTAAACTCTAAAGAGGAAGAAAAGAAAAGAACAAGCAATATAGGGCTAACCTGTCTTCTATACTTAGTAAACCATAAGAAGTTGTATGTTTTCAACCCATTATTCCTGTACACTATTAAGGGTATTTAGGGGCTAACACATTCTTGCTTGAGCCCTAATTACCCACCAAAGAACTAACTGGACCAAGTAGAGCCAACATAAGATTCAACATTAGGGATTTAGAGACACACTTCTTAAACAAGAATTGAGAAACCTCAAAAGAAGTGTGCCCAAGCCATTATCTGAAAATACCTATCCAAAGAAACCCTAAAATAAGATTGGCTCTTTAAACACTTGAACCCTAAAAGACAAGACCTAATATGCAAAACTGGCAGGTAAAGTTGACCATTTGGGTCAACTAACTTTCAAATTAGGTCACTCTTTGCACTTAAAAGACTAAAGTTCAAGTGGAACCCTAAGCACCTTGCCCTTGAAGTAAAATTGGTAGACTTAAGAGGTCAAGATCCCCATTCTGGTCTACCTGGAACCGCAGTGACAAGAGAGGTCGGGTGGGGGAAACCCTGTAACCCGTGGGGATACTCTACCGTGTAGGGGTCTTCGCGGGACTCACCCTCTCTGGCTGCCCAGGTAATTCTCAGGTGGTCGATCTTTCTGATCAAGGGGTCCATCTGCCCCGCACCTCTATAGTCACCCAACACATTTTTGGGTGTCTTGATTGGGTCCAGCGCCTTTTAAACTCATCTCTTCCAACAGTGCATGTACGGTAGGAGGTCCTTAAGACCACCTTTAAGACCTCCTTTAGAAATTCACTCTCGTCCAGGCCCAGCCTTGACTCCCGTGTTTGAACAGCAACCTAACCCCATCATTCTCTCTTCCGATTCCGAATCAAACTCTTCTTCTGTCATGGATCAGCCAGTTGAGGAAGAAAACAATCTGGAGCATCAGCTCCAGCGACTCAATGACCTCTTCCAAAACTTCGTGCACCCACCACAGCGTCCTATGATGCGGGACCACTACAATCCTGCTGCGGTGGCCGTTGAGCCTCGAGTCAGAATCCCGACTGAAGGACCTGATTCTGAATTGAAGCCCAATATGATTCATGCTATACCTAAATTCCATGGGCTTAATTCTGAAGATCCCTTCCAGCACATCAAACAACTAAAGCATCTGGCCCAAACTTTTGGGTCAGACGCACAAAATCGGGATATTCTTCTCATGAAGATGTTCTCCTTTTCCCTTATGGACAAGGCCGCCCATTGGTATCAAACTCAAACCCGACCGATCAACAATTGGGAAGAACTTCAGTCCGAGTTCCTGAAAAAGTTCTTCCCTGTTGGACGGACAAACGCCTTGCGCCATCAGATTACATATTTCACCCAACAAACAGGGGAACCTCTCCATGAGGCATGGGATCGTTTTCAGGATCTCATGAGAAAGTGCCCCCATCACGGAGTTCCTAAATGGGAACAGGTCCAATCTTTTTACCAGGGACTCCGTGAGGACATCCATCCTTTCGTCAATGCAACCTGCGGAGGAAATATCATGGGTCAACATGAAGACACCGTGTGGGAGATTCTCGAAAACATGTGCGAGAACTCCATCAACAATGACTCCATGGGATTATTCGACAGGACGAATACCCGCGCATCAACGAATCTTAGGGGAGCACATGAGACGCAGGGCCTGTCCGCATCAGTCGACCTGGAATTAATGGCCAGTCGATTGGACAAGGTCTCGATTATCGAAAAGAAGGTGGATGAGCTGACTCAGCATCTACAGCGAGCCACCTCTGCGCATAACTCGTTCGCACAACCTCCCTCCACAAGGGATACTGTGCAAAACATTCTCCATCGATCTTCTCCTAGGATGGACCCATCATCCGAATCTTTGCCCGGAAGTCCTTCCGATTCCTTCTACACCTGCCAGGGAAATTCCATTCCCTCTTTCTCTGACTCTCTGGAGGTTCCTCAGACCTGCGAGGACCTCAACGCCATCCAGAACGACCCTTTCTCCAACACCTATAATCCTGGATGGAGAAACCATCCTAACTTCCAGTGGGCGGGAAATTCCCAAACCCAAAAGACCAACCTTCCAACCCCGCCCACAACCTCCTCGTCCTTACTAGCCGCCTCAGCCTCGGCCCAACCCTACTTATCCATCTGGGCCAAATCAGGATCAAATGTCCCTTATCCTTCAGACCCTGGCTGACATTCAAAGAACGAATGAGGCTATCCAGAAACAACACAAGGACGAACTTACAGAGGTCCGAAACCAATTGACCCAGTTGGCGAACTCTCGCCAGCCAGGCACTCTTCCTTCCCAACCTCTTCCTAACCCTAATAACGTGCCAACCCAGCGGCGCGTCATGAACCCAAACCCAGGCCATGCCCATATGATTTATCAGGCCCCCTCTGTTCCTTCACCTGACGGGATAGAGGCCTCCACTTCTTTCGCGGGTTACCAGCAGCAACCTATCTTACCCAATCCTACCCAAAACCAGGCAGGACTTAATTCCGTAACGACCCGTAGTGGTAAGGAAACCCAAGACCCACCTCATCCGAACCACTCCAAGCCTGGTAGTGATCCCAAGCCTAGGACAGTAATCCAGGACGTCCCCACCCCTATCCCAGATCCACAACCTGGACCTATCCTAGAAGAACCAATCAAGATCCTGTTTCCCGAGGCCTTGTGATAACACCACGTAAGGGGGTAGTAATTAGGTTGAATATGGCCCATCTTTAGAATAAAATGCACTACATAAAGTAGAATAGGAGCGTTGCATGCATCAAGTACCAAGATTGCTTATAAACCGTATTAATGGCCATTTGTGTAAAGTATTTATCAAAGCAGGCCTCAGATGAGCAATCGGACCACACGGATGGATTCAGGACGACGAACGGAGTCCAACGGACTCAAGATCAGCCAAATCCGACATCCGGAGCTCCCACAATGGGCCCAAGAAATCATGACCGTTGATCTGGAGATCAACGTCCCAGAACGCGCCACGTCGCCCCGACCCCGCCGCTCTCTCGCCCTCAAGCCAGCCAAGAACGAATCTCGGCCGTTGATCTTCGATCGAACGGCTGAGATCCGCGCGCTCGCCCGCGGTCGCCGCGACAAAGCGCGGGCGTGGCGCAACGGTTAGCGCGCACGCCCGCGTCGCAGCGACGCGCGTTCGAATCGCGCGGAGCGGAAATCAAGCGCGAGCGAAGGGCGCGGCGAAATTGAGCTGCCCGATCAGCAGCGGGCGGTCAGGATTGCGCCACGCGGCGCGACGACAGCGCCCGAGCGCCCATGCGCGCGCGCACGCCGGGCGGAAACGCGCGCGTGCACGCGCGCCCGAAGCGCGATCTCAGCACGGGCGCGGGATGATCTCAGCCGTCCGATCTTCGATCGGACGGCTCTCGTTCATCATCCACGGATCGCGCTTGGAGAGAGAGAGGGGGCGGGCGGCTGACCGGCGGCAGAAGGCCTTCACCGACGTATCTGGAAGCGGTTTTAGCGACGTTCTGGATGTCGCTAAAGCACATTCTTCTTTTAGGAAGCCCTTAACTCTATTTAAACCCCCTTCTACTACCATTCAAGGCATCCTCTCCCACTTGCAACTACTCCACTCCTCTCCTAGCTAGTCTTAGGCACTCTTGTAATCATCAGAGATGACGAGCCGCCCCCACCGCCGTGGCTGCCTCGTCGCTCTCCACTCTCTCTCTACCTCTCTCTCTCTCTTTTAAGCTTTCATTTACTTTTGTTGAAGCATGTATTTAATGTTGTAAACCATGAACTATGAATGCATGTTTAATGAAATTATTTTCCATTTAGTTGCCATTTTAATTTCTGTTTAAAGTGCATGATCAAAACCAAGAGCTTTCTAACCCTAAACTCTCTCTCTATCTCTCGCTTTTCAAAACCGTCTCTTTCGCAAGCAAAACTCCGCCTTTTTCGTGACAACAAGTGGTAAACAAAATCCGATTTCCACGCCTCCCTGAGATCGACACTCGGACTCACCTCTGTTTACTTCTTTTAAAACCAACGTATCAAGTGTAACTATAACGACACCTCTTAACACACAGGCACGAAGGCACGTCACCTTGACCAAGGGAAAGAAGACCGCCAAGCCCGTGGCACCTGAGGAGGACCTGGTCAAGCTCTTTGAGCAGGTCCACATAAACATCCCCTTGATGGATGCAATCCGCCACGTACCAGCTTACGCACGATTTCTAAAGAATATATGTACACCCCAGCGTAAGCCGCGAACCAAGGGTGGGAGCCCAATTGTTCTGTCAGAGCAAGCCAGCTCTGTAATCCTCAGTAAACTCCCACCCAAGGCAAAAGATCCTGGTACTCCCCTGATCTCCTGCAAGATAGGTGATACCCAATTTGATAGAGCTCTACTAGACTTGGGTGCATCCATAAACTTGATACCCACATCCTTACTTGACCATCTAGAAGAATCTGAGCTAAAACCAACCGAGGTGACATTACAATTAGCAGATCGATCTATAAAGTCACCAAAAGGGATTCTCGAGGATGTTATCATAAGAGTGCGGGATTTCTATTTCCCAGTGGACTTTATAGTCTTAGATATGGACGCACCTAAAAATCCTAGAGATACACCAATCATTCTAGGGAGACCTTTCTTGGCTACTGCTAGAGCCAACATCAGCTGTGAGGAGGGCCAAATAGAGCTTAAATTTGGAGATCAAACCTTAAAAATTGATATATTTAAGGCCCAACAAGGAATTAATTGCAGTGTCATCGAACAGATTTGTGACGTTAGGATTTTGGTTGATGAGTCACACCTCCAGAATGACTCGATTATGCCTCATCAACCACAGAAGGATCTTGACCCGCAAACAGAGGAGTCGAATCCAGACATACACAACCCAGTAACTCCTACCCTTAAACCTCACATCTACACTGAACCACCCGCTGCTGCTGATAACCCTATCCCCGAGTTAAAGCCTCTTCCTGCTCACTTGAAATACATCATTTTGGGTTCCAATCAGACCCTTCCTGTGATTATAAATTCCACCCTCAATCCCGAATAGGAATCCCGTCTGATTACTGTTCTCCAGCAACATCGCAGAGCCATCGGGTGGACTCTCGATGATTTGACTGGAATAAGTCCCCCTTATTGTACTCATCATATCTATTCAGAAGAGGGCACACGACCTTCTCGTGAAATGCAGAGACGTCTGAACCCTAATCTGCAGGAGGTCGTGAAAAATGAGATCATTAAGTGGTTAGATGCCGGGATCATCTACCCGATCTCCGATAGTCATTGGGTGAGCCCAATTCAGGTTGTGCCTAAGAAGGCAGGACTCACCACCATAACGACTGAAACCGGAGAAATCATTCCTACCCGATTAGCCAATGCGTGGAGAGTCTGTATAGATTACCGCCGACTCAATTCCTCCACAAAGAAGGACCATTTCCCACTACCCTTCATTGATCAAATTCTCAAGAAACTAGCGGGAAATAGGTTCTTCTGCTTTCTTGATGGGTACTCCGGTTACAACCAGGTGGCAATCCATCCTGAGGACCAAGAAAAGACCACATTCACCTGCCCCTTCGGAACGTATGCTTTCCGAAGGATGCCTTTCGGTCTTTGCAATGCACCCGCTACTTTTCAGCGGTGCATGCTTGCCATATTCTCTGATATGGTAGGTGATTTCCTGGAAGTCTTCATGGATGACTTTTCAGTCTTTGGAGAATCTTTTGATGATTGCCTCCAACACTTGGTCCAGATACTCAGGCGATGCATTGAGGTGAACTTGGTTCTTTCCTGGGAAAAGAGCCATTTCATGGTGCCTGAGGGAATTGTCCTGGGACACTCAATTTCAGAAAAAGGCATCCAGGTGGATCGAGCTAAGGTTGATCTGATTTCTCGCCTTGCCGTACCTAGCTCGATCAGGGACATCCGTTCATTTTTAGGGCACGTCGATTTTTACCGTCATTTCATTCCAGATTTCTCGAAAATCGTGCGCCCCTTGACTTCTCTTCTCTCTAAGGATGTACCTTTTGAAATCTCCAAGGAATGCACGTTAGCCTTTGAAAACCTGCGTGACCGAGTCACCCAGGCACCTATCCTACAATCCCCTGACTGGTCTCAACCCTTTGAGATCATGTGCGATGCGTCTGACTTCGCTGTAGGAGCGGTCCTGGGGCAGAAAGCTGACGGGAAACCCGTGGTCATCTACTACGCAAGCAAGACACTTGACGAGGCTCAGCGTAACTATACGGTTACGGAGAAAGAGCTGCTAGCCGTAGTATTTGCCCTTGAAAAATTCCGATCGTATCTTCTGGGTTCCCATGTCATCATTTACTCGGATCACACGGCTGTAAGGCATCTCCTTGCCAAGAAGGACGCGAAGCCCTGACTAATCCGTTGGATCTTGCTGTTGCAAGAATTCGATCTTGAGATTCGCGACAAGGCGGGAAGGCAGAATGTGGTAGCCGACCATCTGTCCCGTCTTCCTTCTGAGATCATCGACCCTTCCGGACCCATCACGGAACATTTTCCTGATGAGCACCTGCTTTCTGTCGGTACTAGACTTCCATGGTTTGCTGATATAGTAAACTACTTGGCATCTCATCAGACGCCGTCTGATTGGCCAAAGGCCAAGAAAGACAAATTGCGTTCTGATTCCAAGTATTACATTTGGGAAGACCCGTACCTTTTCCGCATAGGTGCTGATCAAATTATTCGGAGATGCATCCCGGAAGAGGAAATCAGCAATATCCTATCTTTCTGCCATGACCAGGCATGCGGTGGCCATTTCTCAGGGCATAAAACCGCATCCAAAGTCCTCCAATGTGCCTTCTACTGGCCTACACTTTTCAAAGACGCATACAGTCACTGCAAGGCATGCAGTCGTTGCCAGACTTTGGGCAACATGAACCATCGTGACATGATGCCTTTGCAGCCGATTCTCGTATGCGAAATCTTCGATGTATGGGGGATTGATTTTATGGGCCCCTTTCCTATTTCGGATGGTTTCGAGTACATTCTGCTTGCGGTGGACTACGTGTCCAAATGGATCGAAGCCATACTGACCCGAACCTGCAATCACAAGATTGTTCTTAAGTTCATACATCAAAACATTTTCTCAAGGTTCGGGATTCCCCGTGCTATTATCTCTGATGGGGGGACCCATTTTACAAATGCTCAATTTAGGTCACTGATGGCCAAATTTGGGGTGTCTCATCGAATCTCTACTCCTTACCACCCCCAAACAAATGGCCTAGCTGAGCTGTCAAATCGGGAGATCAAGAAAATCCTGCAAGTCACTGTTCGGCCTGACAGGAAGGACTGGTCGTCCCGACTTCCGGAAGCATTGTGGGCCTATAGGACCGCCCACAAGACCCAATTGGGCATGTCTCCCTTTAGACTGGTGTACGGAAAGGCATGTCACCTTCCCGTAGAACTGGAGCATAAAGCCTATTGGGCAGTACAGAACTGTAATCTAGATCTTTCCAAGACAGGAACCCACAGAAAACTACAAATCAACGAGATCGATGAATTACGCCAAGACGTGTACGAGAACTCGCAAATCTACAAGGAGCGGGTTAAAGCCTTCCACGACAAGCACATCTCGAGAAAGATCTTTCATCCTGGTCAAAAGGTCCTACTCTTTGATGCCCGACTCAAACTTTTCCCAGGGAAACTGAGGTCCAAGTGGGTCGGACTGTATTTAGTCCGACAGGTTTTTGGAAATGGAGCAATTGAAATCAGTCCACTCAGCCATGATTCCGAACCTTTCATCGTGAACGGTCAGAGACTCAAACCGTTCATTGATGTGACTTCTACTGATTCGGCTGAATCATCCCTCATCCTCCATTCCCCTTGAACTTACTGCACCCGGCCGATGGCGTAAAACTCAGCGCTTAACGGGAGGCAGCCTGTCATTTCTTGAAAATCTAAAACCTTTTTTCTGACACCATTGTGCACTCAAGGTTCACCCTTTAAGACAGCCGACTCTACCTCAGATGCTTGCATCTGAGATTAGAAATCGTCCGCAGAATTCATCCCGACCCATTCACTCACAAAAATATCTGTCTTAAGGAATAAATTAAGTAAATAAAAATCCCTAAATCACAATGAGGACATTGCAAGTTTTAGGCATGGGGGGGTATAAGTGAAAAACTTGTAGAAAAAAAGGTTTTAAACAAAAAATTCACATATGCCAAAAACACCATAAAAATTAAAAAATTTTCAAAATAAAAAGAATAAGAGGAGAAAGGAAATTTTGGGATGTGGGAGGAGAAAAGAAACAAAAGGATAAAAGGAGCACAAAAGTGATAGTCATTAGTAAGGAACTAAGGAACTGACCTAAGTTCTAGACCTCATTCATAAAAAATATATATATATTTTTTGAAAAGTGCATAAAAAGATTAGTAAGAACGCAAACCTTAGGCATTCTTGATAGACTCTTAGTACCCATCAAGATCTAGACAATCCTCAAGAGGTTGAGGAAAATGAAAAGCTTAAGTACTAGGTCCAAGGCTTAGGGAGTATTTGACCTCGCTAACTAACTTCTGGTTTACGGGACTCAGTAACCTAAGCACCCCAACCCCACACACTGCCTGGTTCAGTAAGCATAAAAAAATCAAAATCACGCAGAAGCGTCATTCTGAAAAGTACACCTAGAATAGGAGCGGCCGATCAACACAAGTTGATTTGGATGAGTTCCCAACGCAGAGAGGCGGGAAATCCCCTCGAAGATGCGTAACAAAATATCATCTCCTCGGTGCTTATCTCTTAGGATATTTACATATCCTACTGGGGGCATGTAAGCACTCTGCTGGTTCAGATTCCATGGATGGCATTATCACGGAGTGTCAATTGCCAGGGTCTGGACTCGGCCACGGAACACCATGGATGGGATTATCTCGAAATCTCAATAGCCAGGGTTCTGGGGGTTGCCATGGGCGGTGCTATCTCGAAGCATCGATCGTCAGGAACCCTTGAGGATTGATGATGGGGGCAAGGAATCTGATACAAACCGTGTTGAAAAGCCAATCCTAAGCTAGAATTAAAAAGAAAAAGAGAGAGAAAACTCTCCAAAATAGAAAAATTTTCTACCTCTCTCTCTTACAAAACGCACTGCGAACTGAACCAGGGCAAAAATTGTTTCAAGCACGGGGTGCTTTAACTACAAAGTCCAATAAACCTTAGGTTAGTTCTTGTGGGTCTTAAAAACCTTTGCTAATGACTGAGGCTGAGGCTAGACAGATTTTGATCTTAATTGGTACTAGAGTACCTTTTAAGCCTATGGTCAGCATTCTAACCTAATCTAGGTTCAAAATAAAAGGCACTTACCTGAAGTTGTTAAGAATATCATGGTCTAGAACAAGGGTTAAAACCTTAAGTTTTTGCTAAGGGACTAGCAAAAGCTAGGCATGGGGGTATGATGAGAACCTCATCATGAGCCATAACTAGCTCATTTTGACCTAATACAGAGAATAAAAGCTCCTACATAACCTTAGAAAGGCTTGGCTCAGAGAGATTCTGAGTTTGCAAAGAAAACATAAACTAAAGGGTAAAAATGCAATTTCACCAATCCGATTTGAAAATAGGGTAACTCAGGGTCCAAACATAGGTCAAAACAACCTAATAAGAAGAAAAGTGGGATGAGATGACTCAATAAGGGCTATAGTAACTCCAAGGAATTAAATGACAGCCTGTAACCCTAAAAACAAACCTATTTCAATTCACGTGGTTCGAGGTAATGTAAAAATCAAATAAACCCTCTAAAATTCATAGAAAAATAATCTCTAGGGTTTAGGATTTTCAATTTGGCCTTAGGAACCCATTTTGACCTACATTGAGAACCATGCCCAATTAACAACTTAATTTGGGTTTTTACGTAAATTGACCAGTCAAATAAGGTTTAATCTAGAAATAAAATTCACCATCAGAATCCTTAGGTCCTAATTAGTCATGTATAAAAACTTGGGCCTAAGAAGAAACCTTCTTGACCAACTTTACACTTTGGTTCTCATATATTTACTTTTTGGCCCTCAACTTTTGAACCCTCACATTTTGGCCCCTAACTCTCCTTCGTTCTTTGCATTTAGGTCCCTCCTGCAAAACCTGAGCAGCGCCATGCTCCGGCGACCTTGCGCGGAGCATGGCGCCGCGCAGGGTGAGGGAGGGGCCCTGGCAAGTCAATCGGGCGTACCCTGCGTCGTCAGCCACCGCAGGGACACCCCCCTGAGTGCTGCGACCGCCCATACCGCCCGTGCGAACGCACGGACGGTATGGGTCTCCTTCCTCCTGCATCCTCCGGCGAGGGATACACGTCGTCTCCTTCAGCCCTTCTCTCTGATTCTGCCCCTATAAATACCCCCGTCGCTCCGCCTTTCTTCCCAGCTCGGATCTGACGGAGACACCCCCTCAATTCCTCCCTTCCCACTCCGACAGACGCCCCTTGCTCTGGCGGCTTCTCCTCCTCCTTCTCGTCGCCCTACTGCACTACCAGCAGTAGGGTTACCTTCCCTCGATCTTCTCGCGCTGCGCCGCACCCAGCGGGCGCCTCTCCGGCCCTCTCCTCACCGCCGCCCCTTCCTCTGGGCAGTTTCTTCTCCGGCGACAGTCGATACGACTGTCGCCTGCTCCAACCCCTCCTCGTCCAGCTTAGTAGGTAAAACTTCTCTTCCTCCCCTCTTTCTTTTCCATACTGAAATCCCTTACTGTCGCCACCGATTTCCCACCGATCACCCTCACCTTCTCCACCTCCGGCCAAACTCTGGCGAACCGCTCCCATCGCTCCACCACCCAACACGGCTCGCCGACCTGTGCATAACCTCCGCCTCCTCACCCTGATCCTCTTCCGCCCCTCCACTTCCCACCAAACGCCCTCTGCAGATCCACCGAACACACCCACTTCTCCGCCCGCAGTTTGACCTAGGGCGACCCTTTTTGCTCCACCACGCCCACTGCAGACCCTCCGACCACCTTCGCCGTGCCACGGCGACGGTTCTCCGCATATCTGATTAGGCCGAGAGGCCGTGCTTCTGTGAACAGGTGTTGCGCCCGCCATCGCCATTGCTGAGCAGCGAAGCTCCTTCGACCTGCTGCTCCAGGCACACCACGCCCAGGTCAGACTCCCAGGCTTCGCGGGGTAGCTTCGCGAAGTGTCAGGCTGCAGTTCGGGCGAAGCCCTCGCCCGAAGCCCTCGTGCGAAGTTCGGCTGCCGCTGCTTCCTCCGCGCAGGCGCTCACATTGGGGTGGGACATTTAGTCCCACCTCGGAAGGCTTCGAAGAGGAGCACCGATATAAGTTGAAAAGTGCTGTAGGCTTATCGCCTCAGCACACGGGGTGAGGTCCCTCTCACACCGCTTCACCCGGCCCGTCCGCGAGCTCATCACGCGGATCCGGCCGACCCGACCCGACTTGACTGGCACTCCTCGCCCACCACCGCATGCCGGTGGGCCTGGACCCGGGCGCGACTCGTACCCGATTACCCGGTTGCTCTGGGAGAGCTATCCTAAGAGCGAATTCTGAGAGAGAAAGAGACGCGTGGGGGGGGGGGGGGGGGGGGTAGAGTAGGTTTTGCCCTCTGACTCTGAACTCTTGAGTGTGCAGGCACAGGTGAAGAAGAAGGAAGCTAAGGGAGACACTGTAGCAACAAGCGGTTTAAGTCGTCTGATTTTCCAATCAGACGACGTCCTGAAGGCAAAGAAGAAGGAAGGCGAGGCAGAGGAAAGAGAGGAACACAGAGAGGCCAAGTGAAGACTCTGCAGAGATCAGAAGACAAAGAAGAAGAAGAAAAGAAGAGAGAAGGAGCATCCAAGTGAAGAAACAGAAAGCAGAAGAAGAGAAGCAAGAAGCAAAAAGCAAGAAGAAAAGAAGAAGAAGAGCACGGGAGGAAGATCTGAAGCAAGAAAAGAAGAAACAAAGAAAATAAAAAGAAGAAAAAGATAGGATCATCCAACCAAGAAATAGAGGAAGAACAGGAAGAACAAAAGACAAAGAGGAAGAAAGAAGAGAAGAAGAAGCCAAACTTTCATCTCTCTCTCTTTATTTTTGTAATAAGAATTTGTACCCCTAGAATACGACTTGCTCCCTGAGTTTGACCTCGGGAGAACTTTATTTTCCGAGTAACAAATATTAGTAAATGATGGCAATAACTATCTGTACTACAACGACTTAACAAAAGCTAGTTGTCGCCATCGTTTGCCAGGGCTCGAGCGTGCCGGGGTAGTGGGAGCCGGCCGGTGGGGGCGCAGCGGGCACGGAGTGACGCGGGAGGCCTGCTGCAGCTCGAGCAGCAGGCGGACGAGACGCGGCGCGGCCGAGCGTCGTGAGCGGAGGGCGAGTCGCACCCTGGTTCTGGAAATTTTTCCAGAATCAGACATCTGGGCTTCCAACCAGACGACAGGGAAGACGTCTGGAGGACTGTCCAGACATCTGGTAAGTAAGTTATTTTCGTACCTTCTTCTTTACATCGATCGTCCGTACTGAGCACGAGGAATGGGTACGCGCAGGTTCTAAGATTCGCATCCAACGCGAATCAGACGTCTGGCAGTGGTGCCAGACGACGGGAGCGACTTCCAGACGTTCGGGGTGACCATCGGACGTCTGGGAACTAGGCCAGACGCCCCCGCAGGCTTCTGGACGTCTGAGAGACCACGCAGAGCAAAGGTAACCTCTGATCCACTTTTTAAGAAGTCTGGAAGAGGTTCCAGACGTCTGATTTTGCACTGTTTCGTCGTTTTCGACTCGTTTAGGGCCCGTTCGGAGTCCGTTTTCCGCATTTCGAGTTACGTGCTTTTCGAAATTAAATCCTCTACCCATCTACAGTAGTTGTATACTGTTTTGAGAAACTCCTTGTGTTTGATCCTTGTGATAGGACCCCGTTCCGTTGCAGTCTCGGGGGTTGCGGAGGTACGCAGGATTCCCGACCACGCCCCCAGTATGCCTGTTGTAACCGGTAGAGTGGCTTTTAAGTTTACTAGTATAATCTATTAAATTATAGAACCATAAATAGAACCTAGGACATTGCATGAATCCTAGGAATGAGAAATAGATTGAATAATAGATCCTAGGTGTTGCATGAATCCTAGGGCTGGAAAACTAGATTGTATGATAGATCCTAGGATATGGCATGAATCCTAGGATGGGAAAACTAGTGGCATATATGAATACTGCAGTCTTGGAAAATTTGGAAAGGAAATAATCGCTACCTGTAAATTGGTTTAATAGCTGCTTGTTATAAATAAATACACGCGATTGAGAACATGGATTGTATGAACGTGAAACTGGAAAGGTGAAACCTGAATGTGCTGAGTTAAAAGAGTTGGAACTCTACGGGGAATTAGGAGTAGAACTCCTGGAAGGTGAATGGAATAGAATTGGTCAAGTGAGCTGGCCCTTGAGTACGGAGTACCAAGGAGAGCGATTGTCCCCCTGTTTAGTGTAGAGCGGAGCCAACCACCCCAGGGACCCGGGGTTAGGTCTGGCCACTTTATACTGACTTGCTGGCCCTCGTGTACGTAGTACCGAGGAGAGCTACTAGTGTAGGGAGGTACTAGCTACCCCACGGGTCCCAGGGTTCTGCTAGCCTCCTACACCGACTTGTTAGGCCCACTGGGCAAACCAGGGTAGTTAGGCGAGGGTGCGCGGACTGTGGAGGGGCAAGGCCCTTGTTTGGTTACTGTGGAGGGGTTGGACCCCTGTTACTGAGAGGGCTCTGCCCTGTACTGGTTCCGTGCTGTGCTTTGGGTGCACCCGTTAACGGAAACGACTGACCGCGTGCCAGTGCAGGTTTGTTACCTGTGCGTTTATCGCGCGTGCCGTAGTCACCGTTACGCCTGTCCGTGACCTTGGGGTGGTTGACTGAGAGTAGGATCACCACGGGGGACTCTCCCGTCCAGGAGAGCACCACGTGCTACTTATACTTTTTGGAAAAGACTGCAATCAAGATCGTTCCCACGAGGAACATTCGAGATCAAGTGAATGATCTGAAAAATAGATAAATTTTGAAACAATAGAAAGACGTAAATAAAGGAAGAAAGAAAATTAAAACAGCTACTGTACACTTTACTGTTTCTTTAGTTTAGCTGCCACTCTACTCAGCGTTTTGCTGACGTGTTACACTCGTTACCTTTCAGGACCAGGTGTTGAGCAGCCAGGGTCAGCGGCTGCAGAGGACGCTGGGCCGAGTAGGGTCCAGTAGAGTTACCACTGTTCTCTTGCACCTCTTTTTGGTTCCACTGTAGTGAGTAGTTCTTGTTACCGCTGCACTTTTCTTTACCTGCAGTTTCATATTATGTTATGAATGTTGTTCTACTGTTGTGGTGGTATATACTGTAGTGGTTTCTTTCCTTACTGCTGTATTTTCTTACTGTTAGTTATATTCATGCTGAATGTGGTTTATTTTACTGCTCTTTTGGTTACTTCCCCGTTGGACGACCAGGTCTTGGGATTTGTCGAGTCGGTCCGGTTCTCGTGTCTCGTAGGGACTCGGGAATCGGGTCGTTACATGTACTGTTAGCAGTTTTTATTTCCTTTACTGTTAGTTACTTAGCATGGTGAATGTGGTTTACTTTCCTACTTTTTGGTTATTTCTTGTTGGACGACTGGGTCTTGGGATTAGTCGATTCGAGCCGGTTTCGTGTCCTGTAGGGATTCGGGAACTGGGTCGTAACAAGGAGGGGAAGGAGGAGGTGGGCGGCAGGGAGGGAGGAGGATAAAGGTGGTGGCGGAAGGGGGGAGGATGGTGGCGGCGGTGGGTGGGGTTGGTGTTGCTGGTGACCATAGGGGCAGGAGGTGGTGGCCGCGGGTGGTCATGGTGCAGGTGGCGACTGGTGGTGGTGGCGCTGGTGGTGGGCGAGGGGGAGGGGAAGGCCAACGACGAGGGGGAAGGGAAGGAGGAGGTGGACGGCAGGGAGGGAGGAGGAAGAAGAGGTGGAGGACGGGTACCCCTTGAGGTCGTGAAGGCAAAGCCGAGCTGGAGGAGCCGTAGCGATGGTTGCAGAGGAGGAGCTGAGGGGAGGAGGTCGTGTGGCTGCTGTGAGGAGGGTTTGGGACGAAGGGGGAGGGAGTCAGGTGTGCAGTAGGGATTTTACTCGACGTTCTCGATCGCTCCTAATAAATGGTTGAAGATAAGATTATTATCGACCATTAATAACGATTGGGAATAATGCTTTTCTCGACTGTTACGAATAAACAGTCAATAATAGACTTTGAAAATTTGGTCGCCCGCCTTGGCAGGTTATAAAACATTATCATCAACCATTAATATAGAAATCGTCAACAATATTATTATTCTCGACCGTTATAAACGGTTAACAATGGTATCAACCAGACGTCTTAACATTACTTCACTTGCTCGACCCCTATGTATTTCATGGTCGAGGATGTTATTTATCCTCAACCGGTTATATAAGAACGGTCAAAAATGGTCTCAACCTCCTCAACTGTTTTGTAGATAGTAAAGTTAATGACCAAACTTTTGGCAACCGTTTCTCTTATAACGGTCAAGAATATGTTTATTACCGACCATTACTTGAACGGTCGAGAATTTCTGTCGCAAACAGTACTTTTTCTACTAGTGCTTCCACTCGTCTGATAATCTAGATAGACGTCCAATAATAAGGCCGTTAGCATGTCAGAACATTATCTTCGAGAAACTACTTAGGATTATTTTAATATTATTCCCAGACGTTCGGTAAGACCCTTGGACATTTGATAAAGAGTCATTAGACCAAAATCTTAAGTCGTCAAACGAAATCTAACCGTTGGCTTCTCGAAATCAATTCCCGCAGAGAACCATTGTTATTAGACATCCAATAGTATGACCAGATGTCCAGTAAGACATCGACCACTTTACACTAGAACCTTATTTAGATATAGTCAAAAATAGGAACAAACTTGCACAAAATTAGACATCCAATTTTTTACTGAGACGCCTTAAAATGACATCCCAGATGTCTAACCTAAAACCCTATTTTCATCCAACTAAATTAGGAACTTGGACCTGTTGGATTAGACGACTAAAATTTGTATCAATCGTCTGACCAGTCGTCTGACCTAACAATCTGACATCTGATTCTGCTATTAGAGTCTTGATGAGCCTGATTTGATTGGGATTTCGGCCTGATCTTATGGGACTTGTTCCTAATGGAGCCTCCCAAGCCTTCTTGAAGGTTCCTAACACCTCTATAAATAGTAGAGGACCTTCCATTGGCAAAATACACCTTTGAGATAATACTTTCCACCATTTTAGGCTCACTTTGTGAAAGAGAAGAGACTTTGCCACTCTGCTCTCCAAAGCTTACACTTTGCATCCGAGAGCTTCGAATACGCTGCGCAATCACGCCGAATCTCTTCCGTGTAAGGGAAGTGCCTTAACCTATAGAAGCTTAGATTAGATTTACATTTTGGGCTCTATATGTTCTTTGTTTTATTTTTTTGTTTGGGTATTCATGTTGCGAATTCCCGTCTCATTCACGAGACAATATATTCTTCATGATGAAGAGGGGTTGAGGTATACTACCCTCGAGTTAAAGTTGTGTGGTTATAATTGAGGTTGTGTCATCCTCATTTAAGTAATACGTTAGTGGATTTGATCTATTCAGTAGATCAGGAAATCCCAACTCGAGAGTTGAGAGGCTTAGGTGGTGGTTTTTACCTATGTTGAGTTTTCACCTAAAAATACTTGTCTCTTGTGATGCAAGCTTGTGCAATAGTTTTATCTACCGTACTATTCACCCCCTAATGCAGCTACAGTGTTGATATCACATTTCCCGTTGGACTTTAAATTATCATATATTGTTGTATACAAGAGTGTGACAAGTGGTGACATGTATTAGTTGACTAGTGGTTTAAAAACTATGTAGTTAATCATTTGGGTTGAGCCATCCATGGGAAACAACTTGGAGTTAAGGTGTCCTTGCACAAGGTTGGGTTTGATTTGTCATGGACTAATTGTTGTTGTAAAGGTTTGGGCTATACTTGTAAGTAACCAAGTTATTGTAAACTTTATGATGAGAGGTTGATGAAACTATATTCGCATGTGATAATTAATTAATTTTAACATAGTTTCATAGCTTAATACAAATCATTAGCATAATAATAGGGTTAATAGCCTAATTAACACCTCTACATACAACAAATTTAAATAATGTTAAATTACACATATTTGTATATTATTATAAGATTATTCTATGTATACCGATGATGTAGATTTAAAGGAATCTTATTATTATAATAATGTGGTTACCCCATTCCCATTTTAACCTCATTCTAAATCCATTTTTTTATTTATTCAACACCTTATCCCACCTAATTTTAATTCACATAACCATTTTATCTATTTCCCATAAATTATCTTTATTTCCTCCCTCCTTCCCACCAATTCCCCAATTTCATTTAAATAAAAATAAAAATAAAAATAACACACACACCCACTGACTCTCGTAACTCCCCTCCCATTCCCCCCACTTCCTTGTAACCGCACCTCCCTCGACCCTCCTCTTCTCTGGCACTTCTCCAACGAAGAGCTGAAGCGGCACACCTTCCTCCATTTCCCCCATCTCTCTACGCCAACACCACATCGGCCACCCTCCTCCGTCCACCACCAACAGCAACTCTACGCCGCTGGAGTTGCGACATTCTCTCGTTCTCTCCATTACTCTCTCTGTCCCTCTCCCTAATTTACTCTCCCTCTCAAACTCCTTCCTCCTCTCCTTTTTCCTCTCTTCTCTTCTCCTTCCCTCAACGTGAACCACTGCCACCCACTTTCCTCCTCCTCCCATAGTAGCAGCAACACCATCACCACCGTCGAAACCGCCATCGCCACCTCCTCCTCGGCCTCGTCGATGTCCACGCTGAGCCAAGCCGCCAGGCCGCGCCGTCCGCCCGCGACCACCGCCGACCTCGCCACCCTCTCCTTCAGTTTCTCCTCCCTCTGCGCAATAGCCGCGCCGCTCCTCATCTCCAACAGGCCACCAACTCTTGCTCTCCAACGAGAGTCCATCAGCCATCGCCTTCTCTCCTCTCCGTTCCACGCCATCGACAACCTCGTCATCTCCTCCTTTGGCTGAGATTACTCTTTCTCATTTTTCCTTTCTTCTGGATTTTAATTTTGTTTTTATATTTTTGAATGTAGTAGGTAACCGTGCATTTGGTGTCTGAAATTTTATATATCTAAAATAGATATATTTTAAATCTCATTTGTTTAATGCGGTCAAAGTTATATGTGAAAATAATAAAATCTGAAATCTTATTTTTTTTTTTCTAAAGTTCATGTGTTTTGACTAATAAATTTCTCATATATTTTATTTGTTTGTGTAGTTAGATAGTCGGATGCCTTTTCAATTGTAGCTTTTGTTGAATAGAAATTTATATTTAAGTTCTATAAAAATGAATAACCTCATTTTTGTTAGAATTGTTATTATTCTTTTGAACATTTATAAAATTGAATAAAAAATTCTTGTTTGAACGACTTTAGATCATTAAATTTGTTTCTTCGAATAGTTACTAAGGGATTTTAAACTTGTTATATCGTTTCCTAAACTATAAATTTATTTAGTGTAATAATAGGTTATAAGTAGGTTTCAAGTTTTGCATTATTTTTATTTTTATATCAAAATTTAAGCATTAGCTTAACAACCTAATTAAAAATTACTTTAGAGCTTCCCAGCGAAACGACTCGGATTCACCAAATTATTAATAGTTTGATATAAATTTTAAATTTTACATTTTTATCGTGTTACAACAACGTATTTTAACTAAAGCGATTCGAACACGTCAGAGGTCACGAGAAAATCTTGTGGTGAACCTTAATAGTAGGCTAACATAAGAAAACAGATGATATATCTTAGGAGGTACTATAACTCTAGATAAAGTTACTCCTTAAATAATTTTAGATTCTACTTGAAGGAGTACTATCCATCTCCATCCTCTAGTGTTAGTTTCTTTCTTCTTCACACCTATATTAATCTCCATTTATAACTAGCTAGCGAGCCACATCGTGAATTCTTTTGAATTCACATGTAAATGTATGTCAATTTTACTTGCTCTCAACCATATCTACAAACCATTGACTACTCATGCTTCATTGACTCGCGAGTTATGAGATTGATAGTGTGTAATTTCTCGCAAATTCCCATTATTCATGGGGCTTATTGATAGTCATAGCTAGTTACCAAGTAGTCCTAATCGATTAAACAAGCTCGTAGTACTTATCTAGGTTATCACCAATTCATATAGTTGACTACAACTAACTATAGGTAGATATGGCAATGAATATTGCCTTTTAAGTATAGTTTACTTTTCTATTTCTCTTCCAAATTTCTTTGCATGATTGTCTCATTTATATACTTACCCTAACTTAGGGATTTTTCTATTTTCAATCTAATTGATTTGATCTACTAATTACTGGGACACTATAGTTGTCCCAATCTTCAATGCCTACTTCATGAAGTCGCATTTCTTTGTGGTACATGCATCCTGAGATTTCCTTCAACTCTATATACGCCATCAATATTGCCAGGCCTTAGTGCTGAGTTTCAATTAAACTACATTTGATGTGGAAGCATTGCCTTTATCTTTAATTTGCTACCATCCCCACTCTTAGCAAGACTTTTTATCTTTTCCTTTCTCCTTGATGATGTAATCCGCTCCATACATGTATGAATTCTACATCTATTTTGTTACCTATTCGCTTCAACCGGATGTGTTTTAGGGTGTACTTGCTTGAGGGATAAATTTTATCTCGACATAAGGTTTAGCGAGGATAAGTTGGATAAGGAACTTGGTTGGATAACAAAATAAATAGTGAAATAGAAATAATTAGTATGCTAATATAATATTAAAAGATAATATTCTATTATTATGATAAAGAGTGGGATGAATTGATGTGATATAGTGAATATATATAAATTTATACATGAAAAAGTACAAACAAATGTGATATAGTGAAATAAGGTGAGGGTAAGTATATTTTAATAGAGGTTGATGTTGATGTGACCTTATTAGGGAAGTATATTCCATAAGTTATACCTCAGATTAGATTATCCATCAAGCAAATATGTCTTAAGGCTTGTTTAGTATAGTATTAAAATGAGATATTATCCTATACATGTGTCAAGGCTAGTTATTACAATAAATGAGTAATATCAGGTAGTAGTGGTCATCACATCATTTTCTATTATTACTTACTCCATATTAATTCCTCTATCACATTTATCTCTATTAAATCACTCCCAATATAAATAAAAATAAAAGTAACTTACAATATATCTACTCACCCACTACATCTACCTCAACTAACTAACTCTAAATACAAAAAAAAATCTAATAATAATATATCAATTCAACCATCACATGTAGTTCACATGAACCCACCACTTCCTCTACCACTTTGAAACCTTATAATTTTCTAAAGTTTATCCAATTTTAAAATTTAAATCAAGGTCTAAAGTTTAGTAGGAAAAAAATAGATAAAATCACCACTTGTAACATTTTAAAAAGCCAACATGTATAAAAATATAAAAGTTGAGGTGGGAAATTAAAAAAAAAAAATCAAAAGTAGGAATCATGTCACATCTTCCTTTCATGTAAAAAGATAAGGTAAAATACTGCCATGTGGTAGGGTCCATCACCACTCAAAAAAGTCATCATCACTTCTAAATTAATAATGAAATCACTTCTAAAGATAAGGTGGTGGTAACTTTTTAAAGTAGAGTGATGCTCATCAATACCATAACTTCCATTTTTTTTTTTACTTTAAATATCAATCGTAAAGGGAAGACCACCTTCACATATGTGCGTGTTACAAAATACGTAACTTTTAGGGTTAGTTTACTTTGCAGGTTAGGAAATTTGTGTTAATAAATGTGAAATTGGTGTTAATCTCCATTTCTATTTACTTGCAAGATGGTGTTAACACTAATTTATGCATTTAATGCTATACTATCGAGAGAGAGAGAGACCTATAGATGTGTGTGTCTAGAACTTAGAGCCCATAAGTTGGGGCACTATTGAGAGCGCAGTACATTAAGGGTAACCCATTTGGGTGGGTTGGGCTGTTAGTGCAACTGTGGTTTGATTCCTATGGAGCTATTAATTTAGTTAAGGGCGGCTCAACATATCAATTATTTTATAAAGTGTGGGTTTTATATGTTAGAATAAACTAAGTGTTAAACTTAAGTGTTGGGTCTGAGGCTAAGAGTTTAAGAGACTAAGTACATGATTATGCTAAGTGTTAAGATAAAAGTGTGTAGAGAATAAGTAAAAAAAAAAGTACATAGATAATAGTAAAGTGTTAAATTAGATAGTTATGTTAGAGTAAATTTAATTCTTTTTACCTTATTTGTACGTATTTTTTAGGCACATTTTTTATATAGAATTTACTTCATTTTTTTCTTTTTGTATATAACTAACATACATAAATAGATACTTATCTATATATTCTTTCTAGATGTAATTAATCTAACTTAATGCAAATTGATATTCTTAGGCGTTACTATGCATATATTTTTGAACGTCTCGATTTCTATTTCCTTGTATGTCTTGTATATAGTTAGTCTAGTTGTAATTAATTAGGTACTTTTTGTGTAAATAGAATTGAGTGTAAATTCAACTAACATAGATTGAGTCATTGTTTGTTGTCTTTAATGTACATATTCTTTAGGCATATTATAAGTAGATAGGTCACTAACATGTATTCATTTAATTTAAATTGTTTATAATTAGTGTAGCTGGCATATAATTAAATTAGCTTGTTTTTTTTATATAAATATCATAGATCTTAGAAAATTTATTTGTAAATAGCATTCATATTTTTTGAATAAAAAATCGATTTTGGATTATAGAGAGTGATGTATATCAATAATTACCTTCCATTGAACAACTTGTAATAAAATCAGTAAAACTTGTATAAAAATAAAATGACATCCATATGAATTATGATACTATACTACTAATGCGGCTGTGATATTAAATAATCCTAATTAACATGCATTCCAATTGTGACCATCAGTTAACATCAGTTTCCATTTAATTAAATTGGTGTTAAATTACAGTGTTAATTCATGCAGTGTTTGTTTGAATTAATGTTTGTTGGTGCTATAGCACCACGATCATTTATTTTGATAATAACAAAACACGTGTTATTTAACATTTGCACTTGGAGTTTTAGATTTCAGGCCAATTACAAATGGATACGTGATTAGACGAAATTCGAACTCGCATCCAGGACTGATTGGAGGAGCTTGATGGAGAACAGAGAAGATTCGCGAGGAGCGATAGATTGAAGATGGAAGGACAAGAAGAATATGATAGAATTCCATTTTATTCCTTTCATGTACTTTTGTCTTTATTTTCTTGCTCTTTTTTTTTACTTAGATTCATGTTAAAGAGCCTCAAAGTACCCTAACAGTAGTCCTAGGAACACCGGCACAACCCTAGAATACTTAGGTTTTCTGTAAAGAACTTAGAAAACTAATGTAGGGTTCAAACAGAGTTTCCAGACGTCTAATTTCCAAATCAGACGTCTGATAAAATGTTTTAAGACGTCTGACTGTTGATTCAGACGTCTGATAACAATTAGGCTGAACTTAAGTAATTCTGTCTGATGAAATCAGACGTCCAGACCTTAGACCAGACGTCTTAGAAGACGTTTGATGACTTTGCCAGACGTCCAGTTAGTGGACCGTTGGCTGGCTTAGCAAACACTCAAGATATGACTGTTAGAGCCTTATCAGACGTCTTTAAGCCTTTCCAGACGTCTGATAATTGACCGTTTTGCCTCGACTGACCCGAAAATCTCTGAAGAGATTTTCTAGCCATTGCAAATCTTTTCCCACGAAAAAGTAGGTTTCCAGACGTCCAGACATAGTGCTAGACGTCCTGTATGTCGTCTGATGGACTTACACAAGAACCCTGTTTAGATCTGATTCAAGTCAGGAAGAGACTTGCCCAAAATCAGACGTCTGACCTTAAAATCAGACGTCTTAAAGTGGTCTTCCAGACGTCTGATGCCAGAATTAGACGTCTGATAACCCTGTCAGTGCAATGATTGTTCCTGATTTCGGGTTGATTCACTTGGGCTTTGCACCCAACGGCTATGGAACCTTTCCTAAGCCTTCCAAAGCCTTCCTAAGGCCTCTATAAATAGAGGGGAACCTTTGTAACACAAACATACACCAAGAGAAACCTAGACACACCTAAGGAACATACTTTCTACCATTTTGTGTCTCTCTTGCTCTCAAAGCTCAAGTTCTATATCTTGAGAGCATCAAGCCTTCGCGCACCCGCTCTCCCGCCGTAGTTCACGAGAGCGAAGTTGCGCCGTCGCGTGGCTCACGCATCCGCGTCGTCGACGCACTCCTTTCAAAGGGAAGCATCCTAATTCCTATAGAAGCTTAGGTTAAAAATTACTTTGTTGGCTCTATAGGATTACTTGTTTATTTATCTTTGTTATTTGGGTGGGTATTCGCTTTGCGAATTCCCATCTCCTTCGCGGGACAAAATCCTTCTTGTGGAGAGAAGGGGTTGAGGAACGCTACCATCGCACTTGTAGCGTGGTTGTATTTGAGGTTGAATCACCCTCGTTTAAAGTGATTCGTTTAGTGGATTTTGATCAACTTGGTTGATCGGAAAATCCTAACTCGAGAAGGTTAGGTGGTGGTTTTCACCCGGTTTGGGTTTCCACCTAAAAAATACTTGTGTACTTGTGTGATTGTCCATTTTTGAGATTGTTTATATTTATTTCCACAATTATTACGTCACACCCTCCTGGTAGGGAATATTAATGTTAACATCAATTTTTATATATTAAAATTTAGATGTGAAGAAGTTATAAAATTAACCCTTATTTTACTAACACTCATTTAAAATTAATATTAGTAAGACATGTGTTAAACTTTTAAAATAGATATTAAAATTATGGGAGTTAACACCGAATAAACTAACACTTTGGTTTTTTTGCGTATCCTGTGGGTGTTCTCGGCAGGACTTCTTTGACTTGGGCAACAGAAGTGGATTGGCGAGAAGGGTGCGCCTCTACTCAAGGTCAAGAAGGGCTTCTCTTTTATCAGTAAAAATCACGAAGTATCGTTTCTGCCGATAACGCTTAAACCGTTTAATATTGCTGACAGCACGCTGGCGAAAGGTGTGGAGCGGAACAAGCAGTAGAAGAAGAAGAAGAAGGACCCTTCGAAAGCTGTCGGCTGCTGCTCAAAGACCACGGCAGGCAGCCACCGACGCCTCTTCTCCACCGCAGCACCTTCAACAACATCGCAATCTTCCAGATCCACCACTGCACTCGTTTTCTCCACTTGGGTACCTCAAAGATCCGGTCTTTGGTCCTCCCCCCTCTCCCAAGTGGAGAGCCAGCAATGGTGGACCCGAGGCAGGTGGTGGCGGCGTTCCTCACCCTCTCCATGTTCGCCATGCTCGGGAACATGATCAAGAACGATCACTTCTCGTCCCCGCAGGTGGGTTCCCCCAGTAAAGATTCCTCCTTGATGCTCCTCGTTAAGAAAGATCGTTTCTTGGAGAGGTGGTGAGGTTGGGATGCTTGGTGGGTGGGAGTCGTTGCCTGTGATCTGGAAGTGGTTGGGATTTGGGTCTCATTGTTGGTAATCTCGGGAACTTCCCGGGAAGGTGTGATCCAGCTTGTTCTTTCTGTCTGCCACTTTGCTTGTTGTTGGCTTCCAGTGTTTGTGAAAAATGGAATCTTTTGTTTTTGTTTATTTTTTGAGAAATTAGATCTAACCCATTAGTTTTAAAGTGTTTGTTTTGCAATTCTGGGTGTTGTTAAATCACCATCCTGTTGAAATTGTTGGTTTGAAATGTTTTTAGATGGGACATTTGAGTTTCAGTATATACTCTGCCTTCTGGTGGATAGAGGAAACCTGGATTCCTCCCTATTTATTGTATTTTCATGCTGTTTATGGGTTGGCTTGCATGAGGTGACCTTCATTTCTTTTGAAACAGTTTAGTTTAGCGAGCTGTTTGGAGTCGTTTCGTGTGACTATACGTCACTTCTATGGTACAATTTGCTAAAATTAGATTAGTAGCATTGCAGAGTTTGGTTCTGCGGTGTGACTATATCACCTAAGCTCTGCTAAGTGCTAAAATAGAATCTTGGTGCAGTTACCCCCAACGCCGGACAGTCAATTTGTTGTGGCCGAAATTGAAGAGAAAGATGCCGTTACTACTTCAACGGAGGCGAATGGGCCCTGGTTGGCTGGTGATAGAGAGCCGAATCCTTGCTGGGAGATGCCCACTCCGAGTGAGTTTTGGTTTTTGATTTTAGATGAGGATCCATGCTTCAAGCAAATAGCTTTGTTGGTATCAGTAGCAATGTTTTCGTTTCATCGATGCTTTTCTGCTTGGATATGCAGTCAATGAAGATGAGTCAAGTGGCTATGTTACGTTCTCATTGACGACAGGGCCGGAGCACCATGTCTCACAAGTAGGATAAGTTTATCTATGTTGGTGGATACTCATGTTAATTGGAATTTCTTCCCATGGATCTTGTTTTATTTCATGGTGTTCTACAATGCTACAAGACCGGTATTTGTTTTATTTGGGGTTCAGCTTGCCTACACGTTCGTGGGTTTCTTTTTTCTGTGTATTGAAATGCCTTATTATTCTTGAGTTACTCTATATAATCTCTTAAATAATGCAACAATATTGAGTTTTATAATTATGATGCTATGATTATCGGTGACAGGTAGCAGTTGCAGTACTCGTTGCTCGGTATGCGAAGGCGTCATTAGTTCTCCCAGAAGTCAGAGGAAGTATAGTTGGTGTAACAAGGTCAGTTTCTGAAGTTCCTGCTGTAGCAGCAGTAGGTTTTAAGTACTATGTGGAATCTCAAGGTGCCATTCTCCATTGTAGGTTTTCTAGCCTCCTTGTTCAGATGCATGGTAGAAATAGCAACTACTTGCATCTTTTATGGGTTTTGTACTTGATATTGGCTCCTTTGAAATCATGAGGGTAACAGGGCAGATATGAAGCAAGGAGAAAAAGTTTGGATCATAAACCAGATAAAGGCGAAAGTAAGTGAAATGAGCATTAGTAGAACTGTAGAAAATGCTGAAGAGCTTGCTGTAGGGATCATCCAGATAAAATCAGTATGCTGTTATATGGAACCCTCTTTAAATTCACTAAGCTATATGATATGGAATTGGAGTGCAACCTTAAAAATTAATGAGTGATAGTGTGATTACAGTGTGTACGTTCAGATATGCTGAAGATGGATATGAACCAAAGAGATAGTCAAGAAACAAGAAAGGGGAGGAAAGAATCAAGCACTTGTTGAACATAAATGATTTATGCAAAAAAGTCCTTGAAATGAAGGGTTAAAATGTAAATAGAGAGGAAATAACTATGAAAATCATAAGGGGATCATAAAAGATTTTCTCCCTTAAGTTATCTTTCCTCTAGATAAGATACAATGGAGTTAGGGTAGTATTTGCTAACCTAGTGCTCCGCATTTCTCATGTAAGGTTCTAACAAACTTATGAGGATTTTAGCGATACAGGAGCATGGAGGCTCTTCCACGTAGGAAGAAAATGCAGTAGCAGGTGGTTGCCAATAGGGGCAGCACGTGTGAACAGGAGAGAGAGATGGTAGTCGGCGGTGAAAAAGAGAGGGAGAGGGGGAGTTGATAAGTTGGAAACAATTATTGCATTAGCTCAATCTCCAAACAATTACATATGCTTTCTCTTATAAAGAGAACAAAACTTGATCTCTAAAATAGGAAACAAACTAAATCATATCACCTAAAAATAGAAAAAATCAAATCCTTTTAGCAACTTTCTAAAAAACAAACTACCATACTAAAAGGACCATGGCTTGAACTTCAAGCAAAACCAAAAGCACCTCTTAGGGCTGGCTCCCCCTTAGGGTGGAAAAAAGTGCCATGTGGCCAAATTGACCTACCACGTAGCATCACTTGATTCTCCACACTCCCCCTCAAGTTGAGGCCAGGAGGACGATGACTTGCTCTATTTATCTTGTTGATGTTGTGGTTAGATATTCCACCATCTTCTTTTGATATAATTGCAAATCTTGTTGTCACCTCCGTAGTCGTTACTTCTTTAGCAACTTTTGAAGTTTTGGCTATTGAAGCAGTTGTCTTATTTTTGTATAACTTGATAGACTCTCTTCCCCAAATTCTTCTTCTTAGCTACATCTTTCGTCTCTAGCTCTTCTTTAAGGAGGACATGTAGCTTCTTCTATCCACCAACAAGGATTTTGAATGCACGTGCCCAAAGAACATAGTTGGAAGAACCAACTAACTTGATTGTGGTTCCGTGCACAAGCATCTTTGTTTCACCAGAAACTTGTATCTCCGAACTCACCATCATCCTTCGAGACAGTTTGAATAAAAAAAGACATCGGTTCTAGTTGAGGGCTGGGAAAGACTTTGGCCTAACTGAAAAAGACTTTGGATTTTAAAAGGTCAGGAAAGATTTTGACCTTGGTCGACGTTGATGCAGTTTGGTGATGATATCAGTGTGGTGCTACACTCCTTTTTTCACATCACAGAAAAGACTGTGAGTGGGAAGATGCTTCTTTTCCTTCTCCTTTTCACACACGTGTAGAAAAATCCCCAAGAAGAGCCTAGATCGTAGGCTCTGATACCATGTGGGGATTTGAGCAATACGGAAGGGTGAAGGCTCTTCCACGTAGGAAGAAAATGTAGCAGCAGGTGGCTGCCAACAGGGGCAGCACGTGTGAACAGGAGAGAGAGATGGCAGTCAGTGGTGAAGAAGAGAGGGAGAGAGAGGGAGTTGATGTGTTGGAAACAATTATTGCATTATCTCAATCTCCAAACAATTACATAGGTTCTTTTATATAAAGAGAACGAGAGCCAATATCTAAAACAGGAAACAAACTAAATCATATTACCTAAAAATAACAAAGATCAAATCATTTTAACAACTTCCTAAAAAATAAAATACCATACTAAAAGGATCATGACCTGGACTCCAAGCAAAATCAAAAGCACCCCTTAGGGTTGGCGCCCCTTAGGGTGGACAAAACCTTCCACGTGGCACTGTCACGTGGCCAAACTGACCTACCACGTGGCACCACCTGATTCTCCACAAAACTAAACCCCAATAACTGTAAGACAATGGGGAATCCTGATTATTGTGAAAATATGAATTTATCACTTTAATCCCATTGTAACTGCATTAGGATTTGTGCCATGTCACGGGGGTTGCAGTAAGTGAACCTTTGCAGTTGTAGACCTCTCTTTGTTAGGATGAGATTGCGAAAATATCCAAGTCAGCTTCTAAGTCAAGTTGAAGTAGCTATTCAACTCTGTTAGGAAGCCAGACTATATGTATTTGACTCTATCTAGTCGATTTCAAAATTCTATACGATAATCAAATTCCCTCAACATGTGATTGGACTCTGTTTGTTTAGCCGTCTGAAGTCAAGCCTGTTTTTTCGGCTATTCAACTATTTGATTCTACGGTCTGGCATTCAACATGTTCAAGGTAGTTCAAGGCATTATTAACAAATCTCCACATTTAGTTGTCCTCTTATTGAGTGCATCATCTCTTTGCCATCGAGGTTTCAGTGCAGACTGATCTATTTGACTAAGTTACTGCAAAGTGATGAACATGGTCATAGTCAAAGGCTTTTTGTGTACTAAGATATTGCCTTAAACAATTGCTTCTCAGATGAAGTGGTATATTATAAAATGTGTTTTATCCGTTGATACACCTGATCTTTGCCAGGACTATAGTGCTTTGACCACAAAGCGTGATGATATTTGTTGGGTAGAACTCATCTCTGTGTAGGAAATCAATCACAACTGAGCAATTGCAAACACAATATACGTACAAAGTAACAATAAATGTAACAAAGTACCTGTAGCCTACTAGAAAACAAACATTTATAGGTATCCTCTCATCTGAATGTACCAACATAAGTGGTTCAGTGCTCTTATCCTTAGATACAAGAAATGACGCTCGATAGTGCTTTCATAGTTGATAGTGATACACCTCGCAATTCAAGTCTTGTAAGTTATTTCTCAAAAACCAATCTGGAAACAACTTCTGCATACCAAAAAAACTCAAACGTCCAAGCCATCTGTTTCTCAGGAAGACATCTTGGATCCTTGCACTATTGTTCTCCTTTGACTGTAATGCAGCTCGAAGAGCCAATGGAACTTTCCTAGACGGTTTATACAAACCATCACATTCCAGTGCAATTCCAATTTTCTTCTCCTTTTCTAGGCCTTGCAAGAGACACCGATCTTCATAGAATATCTATAGTTTTGTTCTTTGCAAATCTTACTGACTAATGATAGATTTAAAGAAAGATTTGGACATGCAGAGTATTTTCAACTTTAATCCTATTCAAAATTAATATCTTACTTTTCGAACAACATTGACATAGTACCCATTAGCTATGATGTTATTTTCCTTTCTTGAGCCAAGTTTATACAAAGAGAACCATTGTGGATTCCTTGGTCTACAACCAATGCTTAGGTATGCGGTATTTGGTTGGACAAGTCATTGCTTGTTGAGTACTTGGTATTTGGATGAGCATGCAAATGGGTTCGCAGTTTTGTATATTTATATAATTAAAATAAAAATTAATTATTGCATGCCAAAAATTAAACAAAATAATAGAAGATTAGAGTAAAAAACACGAGTATTGAAATACAAGAGTATCAAAATCAACTTTCAAGAGAAATTTAAGTGGTGCAATCATAACACAAAAAAGATTCGAGAATGAAGCATCAATAAAATGTTGTAACAAAATAATGTCATGTCCTAAAGAAAATGTAGTTGCATAAACTTCACAAGCTTCATCCCTAACATCCAAAATGACAAAGCCTAAGGAGCTTCCTTTTGAAACTTCGAAATCCACATGAGGTTCATTATGAATCTCTACTATAAAATCAGTATACTTGGCTGAGTATTCAGACTACTTGGCCCATATGCTTAGCCAGCCCAGCCGCATAGTGCACCATTGACGTATATGTGCTTCAACTAATAGGTTAGGAAGAATTCCAACTGGTTTGGCAGAAAGTAGAAACCTAGTGTACATAAGTTCGATCGGTTATGACGGATGCCATATAACACCCTAAAAGATAGTCCTACATCGTAAACTCATGAAAGTGAGCGGTTGGATATAAAGGATTGAGAATTACTACTTGTTAACTTGGGCTTAAGTATTTTGGGTGGTTGTTTGTGTTTATAGTGCCTATACCCAACAAGTTGTCAAGGCCAGTTTTTCTCGATTAGACTTGGATCTAGGTTCAATTTGTTACAAATGGTATCAGAGCCAAACTTTCTTTAGTAAGAGGAAAGGGCTACCCTTGGGACGACCAAAGAGTGCATCATGAGGTGGAGCCGCCATACCATTGAGAGTACATGGATTGATTGATTGAACATCGACGAGAACGTTAGGATTTTAAGTGGGGGAGATTGTAATACACCTAAAGATAGTCTCACATCGTAAACTCATGAAAGTGAGTAGTAGGATATAAAGGATTGAGAATTACTACTTGTCAACTTGGGTTTAAGCATTTTAGATGATTGTTTGGATTTATGGCACCTACACCTAGCAAGTTGTCGAGGCCAGTTTTTCTCGATTAGACTTGCATTTGGATCTGAGTCATTACATGCCAACTGGTTGGATAGATCATGGAACAAAACTACTTATCTATCTGATCGATCAACATTGAATCTAATCGGTTGGATGTTGAAAGATGTCGAACTTGAGTACCTATCCAATGAATTGACTAGTCGGTAGCCCTTCCATCCATTGGCACCACTCAAAGTTAACTTTTAAGCAATGCAAGCAGCAATCTCAACGACCCAAATTTCGGTCCACTGATCTGCTCCACTAAGAGGCAATGAGCTATGGCGAACTAGTGCTTGAAGGCCTTAATGCAAAGCAGAGTCTCTCAACGTGCAATAATACTCAAGATTCCTCAATACACACGGTGTACGTGGAACATTTCTCTCTATGCATGGATTTGATACCATGTAGAAAATCAATTACAACTAAAGGGCAGCCACAAACACAAGCTTTACATGGAAAATTCTCCGTGATGAGAGGGAACAACCATGGTAATGCACGAGCCATGGAGCTAACTAGAGTCTAGGGCTATCTTCACTAAAAAATAATGGAATTATGGGTCAAGTATAATATATAGACGCCCACGGATAACTTGGTCTACACTCAAGGTCCATTTACCTATGTACAACTCAACAATGGCTATGAATCATGTTTCTTGCTACCAACAATGACTTGTAGTTGTGCTAAAGTTAAGAGGATCATTATGAATCATCAAGGATCATTATGATCTAGATGCGGCAGGTTGGATGAAAGGCAGTGTTGTAAAAGTCGGTAGTCAGTATTCAGTCGGTTATGCCACTGACTAAGGAGTATATGCAGTGGTAGCAACATAAACCAAGGTATAAACCAAGTTAATAAATCAAGGGTTTATGCCACAAATAGAAACCAAGGGCAGAGAGCCATAAACCAAGGAACTAAGATGCAGCAATAGCTTGGGTAGCTTGGGCGACGCAGGAAACTGTAAACCCTAAACCAAGGAACTAACGAGAAAGAGAGGTCAGACCGTCAGAGGAGCAGCAATAGTTGCAATACCAGCAATTTAGTAGCAAGCTCTCTCATCGCAGCAAGGAGTGCTTGTCGCAGCAGCTTGGGCGACACAGCAAGGAGTACTCATCGCCTGCTGGCCCTTGGGGCTTGGGCGTTGCAACGGCTTGGGCGGAGGTTACAACAGCACCTTGGGTGATTTGAGGGTTTTTGCTTAGTCAAAGAGTCTTGCATGAAAATAAATGGTGTTAGGGGAGTGGTCAGGGGAGGGGGGTCAAGTGGGGTTTTATTTGGCCTAATATATATATATATATTCTCTATGCAAAAATCAGCCTTATACTCGGCCAACTACACTATACTCGACCGAGTAGTTGGTGTTGCCGACTATAGCGTCGACTATGAGCTATTCAGTCGAGAGAGTGCCGCCTAGGATTACTCGGTCAAGTAGGCCGATTTTTACCTCACTGATGAAAGGTTTCGCTACTTTATGGTGCCTATGGCTTCAACGGAACGACAAGGTTTTGACATGAGCGTTGCTGGGTGGAACATGTTTTGAGGGAGGTTAATTTTTGTCTGGTTTTTGACTTCAAAATCTATAATTTCTTTTCTTTTATTTAATATAATGCCTGGATGATTACCGATCTTTGGTAATCTTCCTTTTTCTTTCTCAAAAAAAAAAAAAAACAATGACTTGTAGTTACATGCCCTTGCGGTTTGAGTGGCCGTATGTTGGCTGCATGGAGGCATGCTTCCTACTGATGTGGCTTTCAAGTCACAAATGATGGCAGCACAGGTAGGTGGGTTGTTTCTCCCTTTCTTGATGTTGTTTGGGGGGTTGGGGGTTTGAGGAGAGGGGTATGTATGGGTTACTATGCTTCGGTACCATTTTGAGTGAAAAAGTCAATAATCATCCATAGAAAGTGCGAAGGGAAAATTGCAAGTTATCAGCAGATAAATGCAGTGAAATCACTAATCATCTAAACGGTTGTATTTGTATTTCAATTACTTATGATGCTTTTGTATATCTATGTATATAGATTGCATTAAGCAGGACTTTTTCTTTTTAGTGATTGTTCTTTTCTCTGAATATTTTCATCATTAGTCTTTAATACATTTTGTTTGTTCCCCTTAGCTTGAAAGACTGAAAGCAGATTAACACAAAAAATGCTAAGTCAGATTGGCAGGAAAAAAGGAAGCAACATATCATCTCCAACAAATAATTCATTCTTAATCCTTTCTATAATTTTCTATAGGTTGCTTAATTGTGGAAGTAGATATTCCTTTTCTTTTTACCTAGTGGTCAATGCAAAGATCTTTGTATCACGTAATTGTCCTTGAATACTTAAACACCTTCCTTTTTGCCACTCTGAGAGAAACACATCAATGCATGGCACTGGATTTCTCATTTATTTAATCCCTGCAGGAGCTTCAAGGATATTTATAACCTCGAGGAATTTACAACGAGATTAGATGGTGTAGTCAATATAGTTGGGGAGCTTCCTGCAGAACTTGCAGAAACGGAACCAGCAGTTATCAAGGTTTCTAACAGAGTAACTGAAGATTACATCATGAAGAATATTGTTCCAGTTATACAGGAAAAAACTGTAGTAAGACTTGCTGTTTATTTCCCTTCTACGAATTTGAAAATAAAGGCAAAAGACAAGAATGAAATGAAAACAATCGGCTGCTTGGCAACGTTTGGGGCTCTTCGACTGAGTTCAGATGTCAAGCAAGTTGCTGATCAGATTGTTGAGAGGATAAGAACCTTAAGCCACAAGTCAGAAGGACGTTTTGTTGCAGTTGATTTGCGTCTCGATTTGTTAGATGGTGTGGGTTGCAAGGAGACTGAGGCAGTAGGGAAGAAAACTTGTTTTAATCCACAGGAGGTGGGTGACTTTTTGAGAAGAATTGGTTTCGACAAGGACACCACAATCTATCTTACTCAGACATGGTGGAAAGACAGTCTTAATGCCTTGAAGGAGATGTTTCCAAATACCTATACCAAGGTAAAACCCGGCTTCTTTTGTTTTTTTTCTCTTTAATATCTATTTGGAATGAATTATGAAAATGACAGCTTTCACAGTTTTGTCCTGCCCTTTGATTGGTTAAATTGGCGTTAGATGACCTACCCTAAACTTGAGAACATACTTAGTTACAAACATGGCGAAAATCTATGCTTATTGAGTGTACGTTTTTGTATGGTAATTGTTCAGCTTTGTCCTTCTGAAAGCATATTTCATTGCTCCTTGTAGATTCATAACCTGAGGGATGCCCATGAAAATGCTGCTTAGACTGAACTTTGCTGTTGATGTTGTTGTTTCACTTACAAATGCATCATATTAAGATAAAATTTCGTACAATTTATGAATTGAATGCTGACGGCATTTTTCATTTCTATCTTTTGCCTGGTCTGGTCCAAGAATGATCAGCAATTTAGTCATAGTGGAATATTTGCCTAATTCTTATACAACCATGATTATCAATATTTGTGGTGCAAATGCTGGGTAGCAATGAAAAGAAGCAAAAGACAGAAATGTTTATGTACCCTTTTCTAAGTCTACACTTCTAGGAAATCTTTGCCCCAGTGGAAGTCTTGCTTTTTAAAAGATAGTTGCTTCTCCCATACATAAAATAAATGAAATTTTGGCCAGTTGGTGTAGATTTTGCAAATCGACCATGTTTTTTGGTTGACATGGGTTGTGCTTGGAATTGATGCCGAGAATGAAAACTTATTCTTTACTTGGAGAATGAGCTTTCATATTACTCATCTTCAGAATGAGGATTCTGTTTGATGAGATTTGGACTGCATTTTATAAAGATTGGAGATGGGTACTCGCACCAAGCATCATGAAAGACATGAAGGATCTATCCTCTTTTTTCTGGAAAAGTTAAGGATCTATCAATTAATCTTTTGATTATCAAGAATGTTGAAAAAGACAGAAATTGAAGGCAATCTTAATGAAATCATACAGGGAAGTCTAGTTTGTTGTTTTTGTATCACCCATCAAATAATGGTCATACCTTCTTGCAAAGCAGATTGGAGCAGCCCAAGCATTGTGCGTCCTACGGTAAATTAGGTCCATGGAGAACATCCAATTCACCCAACTTGGTCCTGAGACTTGAATAACTTATACTACTGGATCTTCAAGTCCTTTTCCATGAAACACATGGAGTTCCTCAAACCATGGGGTGGGCCACGTCCTAAGCAAGGACGGGGTGATAGCCCAGAGTAGGGAGAAAAAGGTGGATGACCCAAAGCAATCCTATAGAGGGGAGACAACCTTAGTGCTTGATAGGTGAAATCCAATTTTGCAAATACACACTGAATTTAGTTGATTAAAACTGATTGAAATTAAATCAACTAAAAATCCTTCATTCACACTCTCAAACCAAATCAAAATTAAACTACCAAATCACCTCAATTTAGCACACATGGAGGACCCTTATGATCAGATGAGATGAATGGGAGGTCCTCCCATTGAGATTTGAGTGTGCTCTAGATCTAGAAGCTCACAAGCTTAAAATCTAGAGCAACTCTAGCGAATGGAGTGGATTGTGATAAAAATGCGAGGAAAATGAATGGGAGTGGTCGTGAGATGATTAGGGGGCTGTATGAATCGATGAAAACATGTGTGATTGCCTCTTTGATCTGAATTGATCAAAGAGGGGCTAAACTAGATCTACTCAAATCTAAAGCTAATCCAAACAATTCAGACACTATACTACGATCTACACTATCTAATTAAGCTAAGAAAGCGATAAATCTAACCTATGGAAGCACTAAATCCTAGATTACGTGGAAGAAGGTGACCTATGGGTCTCCACCCGGAGGATGGAGAGGAAGAATGGAGGAAGGAGACTTCGGTGGAAGGGAAAGCCTACTAGTGAAGCTCCTAGTCGCCTTTAAGAGTTATGTGATCCGTAGCGGCGAGGAAGATCGAAGAGGGTGGAGCTCCACTGCCGCAGCAATGGAGCCAAGGGCTGTGGGAAGAAGAGAGCCGGAGTGGATGAAAGGATCAGCTCGAGAGGTGTAGTAGGGGGTTGATGATCGTCACGCGAGGTTAGGGGAGGTGATTATATAGTTGAGAGGAAGATCTGGGCACTAGAGAGGTGAGATTAGGTTAGATGAGTACCAACGGTGGATTGGGGAGGGAAGGGGTGCGGGAAGGCTTACACTAAATGTCAGCCATAGGATGAGATCTGGGAGGTGAGCCAGAACTGTGCACAAAGGCGTGGGGAAAATGGGTCAAGATCCACCATTGGATCTGAGGAAGAAGAATGGACGGTGGCAATGAGGAGGGGTTCATCGTTGAAGAATGGGGAGGAGAGATATGCAGGTGTTTTGGTGAATTTGTGGAGGCACCCTCAAGGTGAAGGGATAGAAGATTTAGGGAAAGGCCCATAAGTGATAAAAATCAATTCAAAACAGTCCCTAAATGCTTGCAAACATGCCCTTGCGAGTTTTAGTGCATGACATGTGAAAGAAATGTTATACATAAAGGACTTAAATGTAAATCAATGATTCCAAGGCCTTGGTGATGTCAGAATGCACCCAAGTTTTTATGGCATGATAATTGAATATGCTGGAACATAATTTCACCTTAATTTGTACTTTTGAACTCAAACATATGTTCGATTGGCAATTAATACATCTATTTACTTAATTAATAGATAATCTCTTAAAATTGATCTAATTATGTATTTTTAACATATTTTTGATGTTTTAGGTCATTTTCCTTAAATCTCACACTTAACTCATTTATCATGTTAATAATATAGTGTTTAGTGTTTAACTTAGTTTCTAGCTTAACTTAGGTATTTTAGCTATGATGAGCCTCACATTATCAATAGGTATAGGATTTCAATTCATCTCAAGTTGCCTTTTTGATTTTTTCTAAATATAGTTAGAGAATCGTGCAAATATCTTTGTTGGAATGTAATTTGAAATCCTCCATGGTATGATTTTATCTTTAAACATTGTTTGGAATGTAATTGAAGTCATAAATTTGTATCATATAGGATACTCTTTATTTGTTCATTTTATTTAACTCATGCCATATCCAATCCTTTTGTTTTTGTTGCAAGTGTGAACATACTTTTTTTATTTTCTTACTATTCATGCTACAATCATAAGTATATAGAAGTTTTGTCTAAGAGAATTTTGGTTTCTTTTACTTTCCTTTCGCAGACTTTACTTTTGTAACGACTCAAACCTACACCTTAGTTTAATTTAGAAAAATTGAGGTTGACAACTTGTTGGGTATATGCCTATTAGACTAAAAATAGCCATTCAAAATGCTTAAGCTTAAGTTGTTAAATAATAATTCTTAACCCTTTATATCTCATTATTCATTTTCATATGTTTTCTGTGTGGGATTATTTTTATGGGTGCTATAATCTCTCCCATTTGAAATCTTGATGTTCTCATATGGATTTGAGCAATTAATCAATATACTCACGATGCTAGTGGCAGCTCCACCTTATCACACTCTTTAACAGCTCCAAAGGCAGTCTTTTCCTCCTATTAGAGGGAGTTTCACTTTGATACCATTTGTAATGACCCAGGCCTAAATTTGAGTTTAATTAAGAGAAATTGGCCTTGACAATTTGCTAATTATGGGCATAGTGGATTCAAGGTAACCACTCAAAATACTTAAGCTTAAGTTGGTAAGTACTAATTTTTAATCATTTATATCTTACTACTTATTTTTGTAAGTTTCTTATTTTTTGAGGTGTTACAACTTTGACCGAAGAACACGTTTCTTCTCACTTCCAAAGCACAAATGCCGTCTATGTTGAACTTGAAGGGCACATTATTCTTACAAAAGTTTAATTTACTTATTTGTTCCTAATATTAGCATGAAATTTGTAGAAAAAAATTAACAAGAATAGAGAAATCAAATCACACGGACATGAGATTTACGTGGACACTCTCCTTGATGGGAGGGAGTAAACCATGAGAACAAGAGTGCTAGACCTCCTTTCTCAGTGGAGACTAGGGATCTTATTCACTAAGAAACAAGAAACGAGAGGGCGTACAATATATAGTATCTCAGGTTATATGGATCTACTCCAAGGTCCATATACCTGTTTACAATATAATTCAACACTCCTCAAATTGGACATGGATATCAAACATGCTCAACTTGCCAACATCTTTCTCAAATTGTGTCATGGTAAGTCTTTTGGTGAAGATATCAGTAATCTGATCACTGGGTCGAGTGTAAGGGAGGTACACCTTGCGAGAGTCAATCTTCTCTTGTATGAAGTGTTGATCTAACTCTATATGCTTTGTTTTGTCATGAAGAATCAGATTGTTTGTCAAATTTATAGTAGCTTTATTATCATAATAAAGCTTCATAGCAAAGCTCTGTATTCTACTTCTGCACTCAATCTTGCCCAAACACTCTACTTTTTTCTTCTCCAACTAATGGGATTGCCACCTAGGAAAATCACATAACCTGTAGTAGATCTCTTGTCATCTAGAAATCCTACTCAATCTGCATCTATGTATCCTTCAATTTGAAGTTTGTCTATTTTAATAAAAAATAATCCTCTACCAGAATTTTCATTCAAGGAACAAATTATACTCATGACATTCACAACATATGTAATATTAGGTCGAGTCAAGGTAAGATAGATGAGTTTTTCAACTATTTTCTAATTTCTGTGCTTTTAATGGTCATTAAGAGGTTCACCACTTTTTAGACTCAAGTGATGATTAACCTCAATAGGGGTTGTAGCATGTCTACACATAAGTTTCCCTGTACTTTCAATAGGTCTAAAATATATTTTCTTTGATATAACAAGAGTCTATCTCTAAATCTTGCAATTTCAATGCAAAGAAAATACTTTAAACTGCCAAGATCCAAGTCTTCCTTTTGGGTTCTAAATTTCTTCATAAGCATTACCTATAATTACCATATCATCAACATACACCAAGAAAAAGCGATTTTGTATCCACACTGCTTCATGAACAAGGTATGATATCTATTTCCTTGCTTGTAGCCTTGATTTTCATGGCAACCAAAGCCCTTGGAGATTGTTTTAAGGCATAAATAGATTTTCTGAGTTTGCAGCACTTCCCCTGTTAATATTTTAACACCATATGCATATAAACTTCCTCCTTGAGATACCCATTCAATAATGCATTCTTAATATCTAGTTAGTACTTGGTATAATGGCCAATAATACTGAACTGCTGAAGCAAGAAGTATTTAAATTGAGTTCATCTTTGCTACTGGTGCAAAAGTCTCAAAGTAATTCACTCAATATTTCTATGTGAATTCTTTTGCCACATGCTACCTTGCCTTATACTTGATGATATATACTCACTTGGACCCTACCATGTCGGTGTCCTTGGGTATATCTATCACTTCCCAAGTTCCATTCTTTATCGATGCCTTTATTTCCTCTTGCATTGCAGTTATCCACTAAGGATCAAGTTGTACCTCTCCAACATTTTTAGGAACAAAGGAGGCAGAAAGAGAAGAAAGGAAACACTTGTACTGGAGACTAAATCAAGAGAAACCCACATATCTAACCAATGTTGTATCTAGAGTATTTTGCATATTTTTGAGGTCGTCTAATTTCTCTTCTTTGACGTCTCTAGGCAATGCTATCACGAGCTACAATACTCTCATTATTTCCATCACATGGCTCTATAACTTCAACCTCATCAAGTTCAACAATGGGAGTAGTGATGTCGTTGGCGGTTGGTATTGGATTTTGAGATGAGAAGGGAATGATATCTATGTTGGCATTCTTCTTAAATGGGGGATGTGAATAGGGATGTTGATGTCTCTTTCCATACATTTTGTCTCTACTTTCATCACTGCTATTCTCTCCCTGGTTGTCATTGTCATTAATTTCTCTACCATTACTATTTCCACTTCCATCCTCATTGCTCATAATAGGAGAAACAACCACGTGCTCATTAGTTTTTCTTAGGTTGAGGCTCTTGTCTACCATTTTGACTCATCTCTACCATTATACATACCATCAAAAACAAAGGTGTTAAATTGAGTGTTGAAGTCCTCTTCACTTATACTCTCCCCATGAAGAGGATTATTGGCTTGAAAATAAAATTCAATCTCTAGAAAGGTAATATTCTTTGTAACATATATTTTTCCTATAAATGAAGCATTTGTTGCCCTTTTGTATGTGTGAGTAATGCATGATCACACCTTCGATGCATCTTTGAGTCAAATTTATACTATCCAAGGTGCAAGATATGCACATAATATGTACAGTTGAAAACCTTTGGAGAAAGAGGAAACAAATATCTTTCTATAACAAGGAGACAGGAGTCTCTCCATCGAGTACTCAACTTGCCATACGATTAATCAAGTATGCTGCAATCAGTATTGCTTCAGTCCAATAACATTGGAGGACTTTTCCTTGAAATAACAAGGCCTGGGTCACATTCAAAAGATGCCAAATTTTCCTTTGTAATGTCATTTTGTTGAGGAGTATAGGAGCATGATGTTTGATGTACAATCCCTTTTTCTTCAAAAAATGTCATTAAAGAGCTTTTAGTGTATTTACGGGCATTATCTGATTTGAAGATTTAAACCCTCATATCGAATTGATTCTCGACCGCATTAACAAAACTTCGAACAATACAAGGAATCTCTGCTCTACTCTTCATATAAGTGTGTATTTGGAGTAGTCGTCAATAAACATGATAAAGTATCTGTTTCCCACTTCAGAGTTGACATTGGTAAGCCCCCACACATCTGAATGAACCAAAGAGAAAGGTGTAGAGCTTCTATGTTCGAACTTAGGAAATGAAACTCTCTAATGTTTTGCGAATTGGTGGACTTTACAATGCATGTCCTGCAAATTACTTATTGCAAAGAGGTTTGGAAATAATCTCTACAAAGCTGAAAAGATGAGGTGCTCAAGTCATCTGTGCCATAGGAAAAAATCTCGAATCTTATTAGTACTTGTTCCCCAAGATTGTAACATAGCTTGAAGGGCACGAGCGACCTTTCCAGGAAATTTATATAATCCATGGCATTTAAGTGCAATCCTAGTTTGCTTTCCTATTTTAAGATTTTGTAAAATTGATCTATCTTCATAAAATATTAGTTTGCACTTTAATTCCTTGTAGATCTTGCTAACCGACAATAAATTCACAGAGATCTAGGATATGAAGGGGCATTATCAAGACAAACCCTCTTTAGAAGATGTATACTACCTTTCCTGACCACCTTTATACTAGAACCATCAACAACTGTGATAGTTTCCTTTCCTAAACCAAGCTTGTACTATAAAAACCAACGTGAATTCCCAATCATGTGATTCGTAACTTCACTATCAACAATCCAATCGTCTGGGGATGGAGCATCATTAGATTTTCTTTCTTAAGTAACCATAGCACAACTAGTATGACCTCATTATGGATGTCTCAGATCCCATTATTCACGATCATAATTACAGAGAATAGTCACAAAAACTAAAAACTAACATAAATAAGAACACCTGTACCCCTTCACACAAGGGAATACAACCAGGTATGTTGCGGACGAGACCACCTGTACTTCTTCACAAAGAAGAGAATACAACTGGATGTACCAATCTTGTTTCAAAAAGGAATCGAACCTAACTATCACACGCAAGTAGCCTCCACGCAACTAATAATTCACGTGATGATGAAATAATCAAAGCACAATGCAATTTGTTGATGGAATAACCACACAACCTATAGCATACACAAATATCACATTGCTCAATCTGAATGTGGTTCACCAAGAGGGAATAGAAATTTGATGGGATCCACTGAAATTCCATGGAAATAGAAAATCTGTTGTCAATAAAAAATCCACCACGGAATAAATATATGTTCGTTGCTGCTGTATATCACAGAATAAAAACCTGTTTGTGATGGATTAATGTCAATCGCTGAATGGGGATTACTGCGGCCAAAGGGGAAGATCGAAAATCTGATCACCACCACCATTGGGGAGGTTAAGAAATTCAAAGATTGAATGGGAATCAATCACTGCTTGAAAAAGTTGCCAACAATTGAAAATCTGATTGCCGTTGGGATAGTCTCCATTGATTAAAAATCTGATTCCTAACGCTCAATGTTAAAGCTTTCTTTCGGTGGTGGTTGGAGTAGCTTTCCTTGGATTCGTGGCAATATCCTCCAACCTTCTTCGATCACTTGTCAACTCTTGATGCCTATCCTCATCATAAGGCATTTGAGAGAGGCCACATAAAATGCCCATGCTGCGCTACCAAGCCTCTACGCTATTGTTGAGACTTCCACACGCACCAAGATTGGGGTCCCTCAACACGCAAACAATGCGTGGATGATTCCTACAACGAAAGAAGCCTGCAAAATCGAAGGCTCATGTAGACATGAAATTAATAAGAATATAGAAATTAATCACATATGAACATGAGATTTACGGAGAAACCTTCCTTGATGGGAGGGAGAAAACCACAAGAGTGAGAGTCTTAAACCTCCTTTATCAATGGAGGCTAGGGATTTTTTTTCACTAGAAAACAAAAAAACAAGAGGACATACGGTATATAATATCCCGGATTATATGGATCCTCTTGAAGGCTATCCATTTACAATAGAACTGAACGAAAATGATTTTGAAAATAAAGCATAAATATTTATCTTGCTTGTGTGGTGCACCGTTATTCTCATTTAAACTACAGCAGGATTTAGTTTTATCACGTGTTTGAATAAAATTGTATGCTTGCCAATCAATGCATGACATCTTTGCCTTCGTACAAATACATCCGAAGAGTTCACCTCCAAAGAGGATTCTGAGGCTTTACTGGAAAATTACAACGACATATAGCTTAGTCATTGGTTGTTTTGACATGCTTATTTATTGACATTTTATTACCATACCATTTGGATTACAACGATTGTATATCTAGGATTGACTTAGTATTGATAGATAATCTAGAGCTGCATCAGATGGATTTGAAGGTAAGACAAAAATGTGTCCCCAATCATTAGAAGGAAGGGCATGAAATCTGGATCCGGTCATTCCACTGAAATCAAGATTAGTGGGTTAAATCTGAAAGATTACTTCCAGATTTATTCTTGGATCTGGATGTAATTTCAGGGTTGCACCAGGTATCATATCTGGATAACTGCCTTATTCATCAGTCATACTTTATGGTCAGATCCAATGTTCCCACGGTCTTTGTGAGAGAGCTTTGCTGGTTTGGGCAAGGGGATTAATATGCTGCAATACTACTGCAATTTTTATTTGTTTCTCCCCTGATCTTTTTCTTATTTGTTATTTGATGGGCTGGAATGATTATATAGTGTGCAGGAAGAGGACTTCATGGACTAGCATCCATATAGTGTGCTTCTGTAAAATCGGAGGGTGGCTACATTTGTAGTTGCCATCCAATCCATTTGGGGTTTACTCTCCGACAGTATTTTTGCTTGCGAAAATGTAGATTAACCCCCTTATCAATGTACTTGTTCACACACCCCTCCTAAAACTAAATATCATTAGTTTTTTTTTTTTGTTATAATGCAAGGTGATTTCTAGCGTATTATTAAACACACTGGTGTTTTAGTGTACAACTAAAATGCACCGATGATTTTTAATGTTCATCTAAAATGCCCAGTGATATTTACTTTTCTGGGAAGGATGCGTGAACAAGTGCGTAAACGGGGCATTAATATGAGTCTTTTTTGCTTTCATGGTATAACCATGAATGTGGATTTGTGGTAGCACCATGCTAATTAATATCTCATAGCTTATTCTTTGTGTTTTTTCTTGCACAAACCTCAAAGCCTTATGTCCTTGTGATCTATTATTCTTTGCAAGTTCCAGAAAGTAACCTTTCCTGGTATCCGATCATCTTACCGAACAAATTCAACCGGGTTTATAGGTGAAATGATTGAAACAATAACTGAAACAAAAATATGAGCAGCTCTTCTTTTTTGATTTACAGGATGATGTAATTCCTGGAGAGAGGAAGCCAGCATATCTGCACACTGGAGATGACACGCTCGAGAGGGTCCTCGACTTCTATGTCTGTTCGGAGAGCGACATCTTCGTGCCTGCCATATCTGGCCTTTACTATGGTCATGTGGCAGGGAGGAGGATATCTTCAGGCAGGACGCAGATACTCGTCCCGAGCAATTCGCCCGGCGCCCCCACCTCCCCATCGGGCTTCATCTCTCAATACATAACCAGGAAGACCCATGTTGCATACTCATGCTACTGCTAACTGCAGGAAGCTCTTTGGATCACCTGGGAGGTTTTCACAATGACGTTTGGTAGCCCTTTGGTCTTCCCTTGCCTCTCTTTCTTTCCTTTTTGTCTTCACTCCTCGCGGCGATCTTGCAGAGTGCAAATTGTAGTTAACATGCAGATTGAAAGAACAAGCTGTGTATTTGTTGTAATATGGGTTTTTATTGTTGAATATTGTGAGAATTATTTAATAATAGGGTTATTAAGTATTTTTTTAGAGTTGTATTATTTCTTAATTAGTTAAGTATTTTGTTGTAATTCACCTAACACCTCTTCTATAAAAGAGAGGCTAGGGTTCATTAGTTCAATAAGAGAGTTTATTTTCTCTATTCTTAACATGGTATCAGAGATATCGATTTCTGTGACTTGGGTTAAGAGAGAAGAAACCCTAAAGAGGGGAGAGGGTCTCTAGCGACGTTGTTGGTCTTCGGCGAGCCTCTGGGGAAGCCTTGCTTCTCCATGTCATCTCCTTCTCTCCTCCCTAATCTTCCTCTTCTCTTCTCTTCTTTTTGTTTTTTTTTTTGTTTTTTCTTTTTAAACGTTGGAACACGCTATTGCTGACCTTCTTCAACGCCACCAAACGAAGATCAACACCACCACCACCGTCGTTGCTTCGCTCATGATCGGCCTTAATGGGGTGCATCATTAGCTCATCGCTGATTAGTTGCACTTCCTCTAGTGACCATTGTCCAGTGTGATCGCCACCAGTAAGCCAATCTGGCTCCAACATCATCGGCTCATAGGGGGGTTTGAATCTTTGTTTTGAGCCCTCTCTTCCTGATTGAAAGGAGATCTATTGGTCTTGTTGGAACCTTAGGGAAGTCACCTTGATTTTGGGACAAACTCTACCATTGGTTCCTCACTGGAGTGTCGCTAGGGCTTCGCCACATTGTTGGAGCATCGCCCAAAGCCTCCAGCATTGATGGTGAGGGCTTTGATGGGGCAATTACCATCATGTGTGGCCTTGGACAGTCCTTAGTGGCCGCTAAATATGAAAATTGTATTGAAGATGTGTTGGTTTATGTGGTGAGTCTTCTCTTACACATATCAATCTTGGCAATGAGCCCTCTCTTGCCTACATTACATAGAGTTCCACTTCCTTACATGAGGAGTTTCATCTCATGTGAGAAGTGCTCGTTGGACTAGTGTTTGCAACCCAAGACAACTTGAAGAGGCAAGGCAAAGATCTATATCGTCATATAGATGGGATGTACTTTCATGCACCAAGAGTGTTTTGACTGGCTCTTTGGGCGTAGGAGCAATGACAGCAAGAGAACCTCATGCACTCTCGAAAAAACCAAGCATAGTCTGCTATTTCGTGGGATGTATGAGCAATGACACTTGTATGACCTTATTCACACTCAAGAAGACCACTACCACTATCGCTACTCCACTTGCTTGGATTAAGGGGGAGTCCCTCATTTTTTTGTGATTTCTTTAAGTTAAATGTTATACGCTCCGACTTAGGAAAGAGTATGAGAGTTATTAAATAATACGATTATTAGATATTTTGAAAAGTTATATAATTTCTTATTTAGTCAAAGTGTCCTATAGTAATTTATTTAACATCTCTTCTATAAAAGAGAAGTTACCACTCATTGGTAGTTTAAGAGAGTTAATTTTCTTCATTCTTAACAAATATGATGTTGATTAGGTTGGCGAAGCTGTCGATGGTGACCATATTCCGATGAGATTTTACAAGATTTGAACGTTGATATTTTGAATGAGAGTTCACCTGCTCAACCATCGGGTTATTTAATTGGGTTAACATAATTTCTCTTCTTGGGCAACGACCTGCAAGAACTAAGACCACATTTGTGTTGGAGGCGTTGCGGCAAATTTTTGGCGCAGAAGTGTGATGTGGGATCTTTTATAAAGGTGTCCCAATAATCATCTGGTATTGCACGTATGGCCCTATATTAAACATATTTGCACGGAAGCCTTCGTAAAGTTGCTTAAATTCATATTTTTGCTCCTCTATCGATATATGCTTACAAGTTAACCGTATTTGGGCTATCTTATATATATGCTTACAAATTAGATATATATGACCTACGTTATGACAAAGAAGAATCAAATCAGGATAAATTAAAATTTAGTTAATCTATATAAAAGTTCCAACACTCACCTACATATTTAAATGTTATCCTGAACTCCAAAATGTGTCGATGCCCTTGGTCTTCCTAATTTTATCGATGTAGTCCACTCAACATCATTATTTACTACATTTGAAGCGATCTGGGCAAATATTACTTCTCAAAGTTTCAATCAACCCAAATTCAGATAGTAAAATTTAGCAAATGGTAACCATGCGAAATTGGATAGTGAAAGAGGGAGTGGCATTGATGCGAGTTGAAAAATCAGGGATGGCATAAACACATTTCAGAGTTAGGGGATCACGTTGGAATTCAAGTGTAACTTTAGGAAATTTTATTTAAATTATCCTTAAATTTTGGTATGTTGTAGAATTGTTTATTTTGAATGCTAAGGGTGTCAGGGGAAATGGCATTTATTCTTTTGACATTTTCCGTCAAAGTCTAGATATGAAAGTCAGTTAGTGTCAAGATTTGGGCTTAAAAGTTCAAGATAGATATCAGACCCTTTGCCCTTTAACTTAGTTGAAAATGATCATGGACTTCCATGTGCTAGTAGCATTGCATTGTTTTACTACCTCTCCAAATCCTCAATGCTTTTCCTGGTTCATTCCTTGCTATTTCCATGTGTCATCTCTCATTCCTTATTGCATTGCCCTCTTCGATGGAATGTGTGAACCTCTTCTCATCGAATCCTTGCCTCTTGCTCTCCAAGCCTATTCTTAAGTATCCCACAATTGCCTCCATGGCAAGTTGCATGTTGCTAAAGTTTTCTAGCATTTAAACTTGCATGGATCCAATCTACTTAGGTATCGTGACATATTGGTCTAAATTGGAGTGAACAAAAACTTCCACCCGTTTAAGATATTAGTGTGGTTGTAGGTTAGGCCGCATCCTTTCCATTATTCAATAATGTGGTGGTGCATAGATAATATGGGATCTCGTAGAATTTGATTTGATTTTGTAAGGGTACATTGAGAAATCCATAGAAACGACATGAGTTCTGCGATCCCTAATAAAGAGGAAAATTTTTCCAAATTTATTTTGCTTCTAGTAATTAATGACAAGTAGATTTTATCGCTAACACTTTCCCATGTCTCTTCTTCACCTACCTTACAGGTTTCTTTCAAAAACCTCAAAGAACCCAGCATCATATGGTCAAACAATAGGGATTCCTAATCTTGGTAGAAGAGGCCAAAATTTAAGGGATTGATATGGGGGGATAGCCAATTTCTCCTTAACTAATTTGTCCAAATGGAAATCTAGGCCCGAAGAGCTAATGCGTCGTGCCATTACTGCTTGAGAATCTCCTGTCACCTTTGCCTCCTCTATCTTGCTTTTCGATGCTTTCGCCTTTGTTAGAGCTTTCTTTGGGGAGGAATATATGTAACTTTAAAGTATACAACCTTTTCCTATGCAAAATAGAAGACATGCCTATTTGTCGCCCTTATCCACAATCCTAGTGAGTAACTTTAGATTTCAAGAATGCATACATACGCAACAACCATTCCACGTCACAAAGTTAGACACCCACGAAGAATTGCAATTGAACCATGCAAGATATGTGTGTTCATTCACTAATGACCTGCAATTCACGCACATGTGGAGCGATTGGTGCATGCAATCTTTGATTCTAAATAGGTACGATCGATGTAGAAATGAGATGTAATGCCCAGTAGATGGCTCGTCAATGTATGTTCCAACGGTGGAAACTCTTGACTTTAACGGAATACATCCAAATCTAAGTTGCTGTCTATGCATTTACCCGGAGAATTGACATGCGGAAGCCAAGTCAAAGACATTCGAGGATGGGGTTACCGTTCGATTTGGGTAGACCTGTGGAGGGTGATGATTTTGACGGTGCCAAACACGACCCAAATCCGATCTACGGACGTCCACATAAGCGTGATCAAAATCCGAACTAGTGGACACGCAATGATGATGGAGGCCCAACAACTAACAAACCGTAGGGGGTCCACGTGGAGCATCTCATCGAACCCGGGAGGGGTCTTGTCGAGATATGAGAAAAATATTTGGTGCGATTCTGAACGAGGGCGGAGTTGTTGACACGTGGGGCTTTTACTTTTCCTTCCACAACAGTCCGGATGAGGACCACGAGGAGCATCTTTTTGGATGAAGGAACCTAAACGTATCGGAGAAGTGGGGGATGCCGTCACCTCCCGGTCAGCCTAACGCGCCACCGCAGCGCTCACGTGTTCGAAAGACGAGGCTTCTACAGCAGCAGCAACACGTGGCCGTATTTTTTCTTTTTTATTGTTTTCTTCTCGGAAGTCTTCTGTGCGACCGAGATAGGGGATCGTAGGTTCTGTTCCTTCTAATTATTTGACTTTGGAGCAGATGTTGCAATTTTCAGGAGCACAGGAAAAGGTAACAGTGATCGGACATTTGGGTTCCTCCGATTGAAATCGGATTCCATCCACACTAATATCACTTAGACAGACAGCATCTTTAAACAGTTCTCCTCACGTCCCATGGCCACTCGTGATTTCTCTTGAGAAATATAGATTTACCCGTGTAAACTAGTGTAATGTCTAGATTGTAGATTGAAATTGATGCCAACGTAACGATACATGTATACACACATGCACGAGCAAAGGAATATTGCAAGGTCAACTCCTAGATAATGTAAGGTCGAGATTTGAATTTAAATTTCCTCTATCACAATAAGTGGTTATCGTCAATTGAGTTGTACTCTGACCGGTGATACTGATCCATTACAAATGATTACCATCGTGGGTGCATTATACTAAGGAAATTTTTTAACTATGGATGATTTATTACCGGTAATTCTTATATTGGATGATGTGTTTTCCAACCCTGGATGAGATCCTTGGTCTTCTTTTAAAAAGGATATACTCTTCATTGGAAATAGTTGATATGGAACATCAACTAAACTATTACCAAGGCATCGGTTATGGAGCTAAAAATAAAAGAGAGTAAGAAGAAATTACAGATAATCACATCGAGATCGTTTTTATTGAATTCACATTTTTTGCTTCTAACGTATCGTTGGCTATCTTTTCTTCTTCATATGACTCGGTAAGCTCAAATCATAACTTATTTCAAGTCAATGCCCTCTCGTCCCTTAGATTTTAAATGGTAATATATCGATGAGTTTTATATCAGGATTAGACATTGAAAAGCATGAATGCTTAACTTGCATGCAAAATCTAAGGTAAGAAGTCAACCATCGAATGGATGTGACAACATTGACTTGTGTGCACGGAGGGATTAAGATACGATTTATGTTCTTTTGATTATAAAAGGCAGAAAGGAAGATCAATGAGAACGCGAGAACAATTGGTTAAACAAGGCTTCTCTTGAAGAGAAAGCATATGATTTTACTTACTCTCCATACAATGAATTTGGTCCCTATCTATAATTTGCTCTATAGAAGTTTTTCTTCCAAATTTTCCTTTGAGAGGTATAACCATCAATATTGACATAAATCATCCATATTTAGTCATACTTATCTGGGAAATCTTTTTCCTTTTTTGTATGCATATCTAGTTATTGAACTTCCCACCTTCCTATGAAGACTTATTTTTCCCTATAGTATGATTTGGAGTGAGAAGGAACCCTTAGTGCCTTTGGTTTAGGCAAATGACCCTTGTAATTTTGATTAGAGGGAAAAAATATGGGCTTGTGACATTTTTATGTTTGAAGGAAATATGGGTCAAATTATGGGGTGTTTTGAGGAGATAGGTGTGGTTGTTCTCTTATGCAATCTCGGGATAAATTAATTCCACTCTCTTCACTGAAATTGGGTAATCCTGGGACTAAACAACCCAAACGTAAGACACTGTTTGTTTAGTAGAATAGAATTTTATGGTAGTGGGATTGTGTCCCAATCCTGGGATTACAGAGTTTTGGTATTTGTTTTTGATAGGTGGCAATCCCAGGATTAAAACGAGTAATCCCATGTTTGGCATAGTTGGAGTATTGAGACTCAATTGTTGGACTCTCAGACTGTACTTGTAAATTTTGAAGACTCCACCTGTAGATTCTCATAATCCACTAGTAGATTCTCAGACTCCACTTGTAGATTTTGAAGTCTCCACCGGTAGATTATCAGACTCCACAGGAACATATGTGCATTGCATGTGGGTTAATTCTACTCTTCTAGTTGATTATCCAGCATAGGGGAACACATTCGCCTTACATGGAGAGTGAATTCTATCATCATCACTAACCAACCAAACCATGACAAATGCACCTTAGATCTAGCAATGCCAAGCAATGAGCACGATGGCCTTATACACCATTCTTCGCCTTGTATGCTAAACAATCCTATCTTCACTGCTACCATGATGTAGTTCTTAAGATAGCCTTGTACGTCGTCCTGATGACCTCGACCTCGACAGCAACAACAGCAAGGTGGGGGAGGGATTGTGCATGGGATTAGACTATCCCACCCCCCTTGAATTAGATAATATCGAGATTGTGACATTTAACCAAGTATTATCCTATCTCAAGATAAACTTTCCCAAACAAGGGACAGGTGTCTCAATCTCGCAAAACAAACAGTACCTTGCAAGGAAAAGTTTGGGAAAGGTCACACCATCCAAGCAAAGTCCACCCACACCCATCCAACCTTTTGAACCAAAAATTTCAAAAAGGATGCAGGTTGGGAAACGCAAAAGCTGATGCAAAAGTTGACGAATAACAATGTGAACGTAGTCCTCACTTAATATATCTCTTTATGCAAAAAAAGTACTCACACATGGTGGGATCCACCAATGTTGATATCAATAACAAACCACTTTTGTATGGGGGCAAACTATTCAAATCACCTTCGGAATGATTTTGCACCGATGTAAAATCATTTTTCACCTTCAAAATAATTTTATACTGGTGCAAAGTAAGATTGCACCGATGTAAGCTTACTTTAAAGTACTTTGCACCGGTGCAAAATTAAATTTCAAGTGTTTCTTTACCTATGACAAGTGATTTTACACTTGAAAGACGATTTTTCATCTTAAGGTTCTTAAATCCTAAACTGTATAACCTAAGGTGAGAAATCATATTTCAGGTGAAAAATCACTTCTCATACGTGAAACTATTTTCCATAAATCTAAACTCTAAATCCTAAATCTTAAACTCATAAATCAAAATCACTTTTCATAAGTAAAACTACCCTTAAAATAATTTTACACTGATACAAAATGGGATTGTACCGGTGTAAAGATATCTTAGAATCATTTATCAACTATACAAGATCATCCAAAATAATTTATCAATGATGGAAATTAATTTATCATCGATGTAAAATTATTTAGCACCTGTATATTTTAACTTAAAATAATGTAATAATTTTTTTAAATATAATAAAATCATCCCATAACAAATCTTATATTTTTTATTTTTTTATATTAAATATTAATTATCAAGTCAACCTACATTTACGTGAAGCACAAAAATAAAATCCACCAATTTTCACGTGTAAATGCGTTTCCTCAATTCTTTTTGGCTTTCAAAAACGATCCCAACGTTTGACACCTTGGAGAGAGGGAGGGCGAGAAGACGGGTCAAACCCAACCACTTCCACGCCGTCACTTACCGGGTCGGTCGGTGGTGACCGCGCCGCAGCCGCACTCAAAGCTCTCGTTCAAAAACAAAGGAAATGGATAGGAACACAGAAGAAGCAAACCAAACAAATGCAACCACCGAACAGCGCAAGAGACCTCTTCCCACCCGAATAGCATCACCACACTTCCCAAGACCACAGAGATAACGAGCCAGCGAGAGAGGGAGAGAGAGGAAGGAGATAGATAGGTGAAACGTGTTGCAGTTCGAGCACCCTCAGTTGAACTCGTGACCCACTGCTCCTGCTGCTCTCCTCTTCACTCCCATCCACCGCACCAGTACAAATCCCAAGGCCCCAACACCTCGCCTTACTCCGCTGCATCCACACAGCTGTGGAAGTGGTGGAGCAGGTCTGGCCGGGTTCCGGTTACTAGCGGTGAGGTACGCCGCCAGCAGGAGGAAGCGGATGCGCTCCCGCGCGATGGACTGGTGGCGCAAGCTTGCCTCCCCCGTCAAGCGCGTCTGGATCGCCGTCACCGCCCGCGTCAAGTCCCGAAAGACCGGTCAGTATGCCTAATTTCTCGTAAAGATCGGACGTTGATGTGGCTTTCCCCGTTGGGTCCTCGATTTTTCCTCGTGGGTACCTCCGCATTAGGGGAAAGATCGGAACTTGATGGCCTCTGGTCGTTCATTCGTGCGTTTGGCGATGTGGGTGAGTGTCATTTCTGGTTTTTCTTACCGGAAACGGAAGGGGAGGGAGGGAATTCTGGCCGTTCCTTCGTGGGTACGTACGTCTAAATTCTCGTAAAGATCGGATCGTGATGCCATTTTCCTTCTTGGGTCCTCGATTTTCTCTTGTGGGTATCTCTGCATTGGAGGAAAGATTGGAATTTGATGGTTCCTGGTTGCTGATTCGTGCGTTTGACGACGTGGGTAAGTGTTATTTCTGTTTTTTTTTACCGGGAAAGGAGGGGGAATTCTGGGTATTTCTCGCGCGTGGGACGCGTCCTTTTCTTCTTTTCTTGCTTTGATGCGAGGAGGGGAATATCGAGAATGAATGCGTGAGCTTGGGGATGGCGCTGCCCCTCTTTGGATTTGGGCCATTGCTTTCCGTGGTGACCACCACCATATTTACTTGAGTGGTCCACCGGCTACCACTTGATGGCAGCAAGGAGACGCCTTTTTCCCACTGTTCGTTTCTTTTTTTATTTCTAAACTGGAGCCCCCCCAACTTGAGATGCAAGTGTTGGGTTTACCATCTTTGAACAGGGCGTTTTGATCGTTTTCCTACCGCGTCGTTGTCGGGGGAAGTCTACGTCGTAGGTGTCGATTACGCCTCCATTGGATCAGGATCTCGGCAAGCAAACTTGGACATGAACTTGTTCATGCCTCTGTTTTCTTCGATTGACAAGTGTTTTGGCAAATATGAGTGGTGGGTTGTTGGGGGAGGAAACATAATTAATACATAAGCAAGTTCCCGAAATGGGCTTATTTGGATTAAACTGTATGGTTTAGGTCAACAACTCCGGGGTTGTTGATGATCCGTCTGTCTTGGCATTCAGTGGTAGTTAACATGGACGTGTCTGTCTGTTGGCCTCATGATGGGAATGATATCTTGGTTGGATTCTGTAAGTTTGGTTGACCTCACTTGTTCCTAACTTGATCGAGATGTGAGGTTTACCTTCATCTTCTATAGATGCAGAATTTTCAACCATTGAATATAGCCGTATGCGCATAATAGACTGTCAAAGGACCTTTACATATAAAAACCTAAACCGGCAGTCCATTTATCACAAGTTGAGTGATTCATACGTTGGCTTCTCTTGGCTATTTGAATCGGCAGTTAACCCGAATGTATGTGATTACTTGTAATAGTAATTATGAATGCGGCATCAAACGAATTAAAGATGACAGGTTCTGTTGTGGCACACTCATCTAGTTCTCCCACCCCTCTGCACCTATATCTACTCTTTACCTCAGGTAAACATAAGCGAAAAATCCAGGGTTGGATCATCTATCCTCTGGATAAAGTGATAAGCACGCTAGGTAGGTCAGTGAAGACCAAGCAAGTGTTGTTGGAAACAATCAAGTACGATCTTGCTTGCTGGAAGCCAAATCTATGTATGGCCCAGGGTAGTTCGGAGTTGAGGCAAGGAATCTATTTAGCATGTAACACTTAATGCAGGAAAAGTCCTGAATGGTTCAATTTTATTTTATACCCTGTAGATAAAAAGGCATCAAATAAACATATCCACATGTGCATAACAGACTGTTGAAGAACCTTTACATATAAAAAGCTAAACGGGTGGCCTATTTATCATAAATTGAGTAATTCATATGCTAGCTTCTCTTGGCTATTTGGATTGGAGTTTGGCTAGAAAAGATGTGATTGGTTGTAATGGTAATTATAAATGCATGATGGAGTGAAACAAATTGGAGATAAAAGGAATGTTGTGTTCCTCCACTCGTTGTAGATCTGTGAATAAAGCCCTAATGTACTGATGCCTCTATACCAGCGGGCAAACATTCCCCATCCTTCTACATAGATCTCTACTATTTACCTCCGGTGTGCATTAGTGAAAACCCAAGGTTTACATCATCTATTCTGTGTAAATAAAGTGATGAGCCTTGCTACATATGTTGGAGAAGACCAAATAAGTGTCGGGAGAAACCATTACGCATGATCTTACTTGTTGGAAGCCATGTCTGTGTATGACCCAAGATAGATCGGAATTGAGGTAAGGAATGAATGTAGTGGACACCACTTAATGCAGGGAAAGTCTTGGATGGTTCAATTTGGGTTTATACCCTATAGATATAGAAGAATCCCTGTTCAGTGAAAATAGGATTCTGGACTTGGGAGAAGGCAAGCAAGTCAAACCACAAGAATGTAACATGGTAGAATAGAAACACCTCTAGCCAAGGTGAGAACAGGTGCATGACATCGATGTCAGCTGAACTCGAGTTCATTCCATCACATTCCGTTGAAAGAATTAGGTCAGCTTCATCCAGAGGAGACTTGTGAGTGAAACTTCATATTTGTAAGTTGAGATACCCGTTGGGCTGGGAAAACGAAATGTGATGTATTCTAATCTATGAATCTGATCTCAAATTCAGGTTTCCATTCACATCAATAGACACCCATGTATTTTAGTGTGAATTCTTGTAGGTTGTGGAATAATAGATGCTTGCATGGGTTCCAAGTATCTAACTTTTGGATCTAATAGTGAAAACTTGCAATTGCCTATCACTACTACTTATCAGAAGTTCTGCGAAATCTAATGTGTTTCTGAATAATACATGCAGTGAGTGCTGAAGAATTTAACTCTTGGACTTAACAAGAAACCTGCAACTACTTACACAAAAACTCTTGAAATTTAGTGTCAATCCTACCTCCCCAAAAAGAAAACTTTGGATACCAACAGCGATTTGGCTGCTGGATCACTGTTTCATATGGTTTATGTTAATTTGCTTTTCCCATTTCTCTGTGATGCACATGTTGTTAAGCATACCTTTAGCAGACAATTAGAATATCTAGAGCAGCAATCATGCTCACAACCTCGCTATCAATATTGCCCCTATGTATAAGTTTGTTTTACTTCTCTATATCATCAAGTAGAAAATTACTTGTGCACACACTATTCAGATGACCACACCAATCTACATTCAAGTGCAAACCTATAATGGAATCTAACTGTGTTAAGCTTCAACTTCAAGTTGCATCGTGGAATAGTGTGTCTAACTCCACTCAACTTTGTGGATCTCCCGTTGGGGTTTATGGCTTTGCTAAGATGCGCTGCTCCAATCATCTTAAATCTTGTTTTCCAAGCAATTGCAACTTTTAAACGACATTTAATTTGTTAGTCTACATGGTGCTTCAGTAACCAATATGCTGGCTCAGACAAATCTCTGCTTTAGTAACCAATCTCAGCTCTAGACTCAAACAAGCCTGTGATCCTTCTATGCAGGACGTGGGATCCTTGAACTCCATAATGACGTGCAGACATGCGAATACCAAGATGTGCAGGTGATGTGGGAGATGCTGAGAACTGAGATGGAGCTAGCTGGAGCACCGAAACGCAGGCAGGTCTTCTGGAGGGTCTTTGCTCCGCGACACCCGCCCAACGAGGGCCTGCGGTGATGATAACAAACGTCAAGGCACCACTAGACTATCCCGACAGCAATGCTTAGTCGTCAATAAAGCCCAAACATGATGAGAAGGTGAAGAGTGGTGGGAGTCCGGTGTACATAATATGCCTTTGCATATACCGACATCTTTTTCTTGTACAAGTCATCCGCAAGCCTCTCTCCTTCGGCGAAGTAGGGGAAAGTAAGAGGCTGTTGTTGAGTCTTTCCTTTCAACCATAATTCAAAGAGAATGGAATTTTTAGAGCAGCAAAGTTTGCCACGTGGATGGGATGATCGTATGGTCTTATGGGCACATCATGTTAATGATTGATATGCTGTGCTGGGTTGGTGGATTGGATACATCCATGATAGGAGGTACGTACTCCCTTTCAAAGGGATCTGTTGGGACAAGTTGTTGGGGGGGGGGGGGGGGGCATAACCAATCTTGGTACTGGAAAGGAACTACTTACCCTCTTCCTATATCTCTAGAGTTTCTTTGGCAGTGCTTCATTTTGCACATTTTCCTCATACAGGCAAGGACAAGGATTTCTTGGTAACCCAATAGGCCATTCATCACAAAGCCTGGTAAAAGGGTCTGTTTTTGATGATGTCTGGCTTGTGTGTGGGGGATTTGGATAGCCTCTTTTAGCAAAACATCTTTCTTTTTTTCGTTTTCTGATGACACATAAATCCATATGGGCAAATTGGGGAAAATTGGTCATTTCGTACACAAAATATGAGATGGGTTGAACCTACATCTTCTCTAGCGAAAGTAAGGAGTCTCCCCTATTGGTGGGCAAACATCTTGTTGCGCATTTTGAAAAGGAAAAACCAAACTTTTCCTTCAATAATTTTAAGAGAGGGAGAGAATTTGGGTTTTTTTTTTTATGATATATGTTCTCTTGGAATTATTTTATAATAATATATATGCACCGATTTTTTACTATTTTAAGATATATTTCTAAAGAAATTGTCATGTTTATGTCAATACTCTTCTGTTATCAAGGTTGACAGAATTGGACTCATATCCCTTTTCCTTCGAAGGTTCCATTGGTTTATTCTCTCCTTTCCAATCCGCTTCCTTCATCTCCACCACCTCATAGATTCAAATGGAGCTACTCGACGATCCTCGGCATTTGAAAGTTGAAGGTGTAGGAGCTTAAATGGAAAATCCTTTACTTTTCTATCCAATTCTATTAGATTTAATGAAATCGCTAGTAGTGGGGCAGTGATGTAAATAAGGCAAGTTGTTTTAGAGGTATCTGTGCAAATAGCAAGTTAAAGATATGTATATTATTGCAAATGATTTGAGGATACCCACGTAAAAATTCCTATTTTAAAGTAGGGGGTTGTTGAATTTCGGATTTCACCTAATTAATACTCCTTACGTGGAGTTAGCAACCGGCCAATTTGTTGTGTTTCAATTTGCATGAGAAGCAGACAAATTCCAAAGCAAATTGGAACATTACAAGGGCTTCTTCGAAAACCTTCCAGCAAGAAACAAAAATCCGAACTGGTAACCCAGTTGGGTAGTGTAGTGATTGAGCAAGTAGGACCCTATCCAAAAAGATTCAGGATCAAATCTTATCTTACTCACAAACATCTGAATTGATCACTGTTGTTGGAGTTGTATAGTCATAGATGGCATTTCGTTGAAGTTTTCCCCGATTATTGCTTATCTACGAGCGTTGACATAATCAAACACTCCATAAGTTGTTGCTAAACGACTCTTAGGCATTGGTTGTTTAGCAGAATTGATTTAGTGGGATAAAATTTTATGTGAGTGGGATTGTGTCCCAATTTCAGGATTGTAGGATTTTGGTGCTTGTTTTTTTTATAGGTGACAATCTTAAGATTAAAACTAGTAATTTCAAGTTTGGTATAGTTGAGGTGTTGAGACTCAATCGGTGGATTTTAAGATTGTACTTATGAATTTTGAAAAGTCCACCTATGGATTCTCATAATCCACCGATGGATTCTCAGACTCCACATAATCCACCGATGAATTCTCAGACTCCACCCACGGATTCTCATACTCTATCGGTGGATTCTCAGCCTCCGTGGGAACATATGTGCACTGCATGTAAGTTGATTTCTACCCTTCTATTGATTATCCAACGTAGGGGAACACGTTCGCCTTACATAGAAAGCGAATCTTATCCTTATCACTAACCAACCAAATCACGACAAATGCACCTTAGATCCAATAATGTTAAGCAAAGAACACGCTGGCCTTGTATGCCAAACAATCCTATTTTCACTACCATCATCGTGTTGTTTTCAAGCATCACCTTGTACGTCGTCACGATGGCCTTGACCTTGACAGCAACAACAGCAGCAAGGTGGGGGAGGGATTGTGCGTTGAATTAGACTATCCCACCCCCTTGGAATTAAATAATACCAGGATTGTGGCCTTTAACCTGATATTATTCTATCTTGAGATAAACTCTCCTAAACAAGGGACAGATATCCCAATCTTGCAAAACAAATGGTACCTTAGTTGTTTGAGAATTAGAATTCAACCTTCAATCCCATGTTTGGTGATGATAATTTTGTACTGCATTTATTTGAAATTAATTTCTTAGTTCCAAAATAAGATAATTTCACCTAAAGGGTGGAATTGTTTTGCTCCTTTTAAATCTTCCATGATGTAATTTTATTTCTTTGACATGATATTTAATTCCTCGAGCACGTAACATCTCTAATTCGTCTATAATTCTATTGTTGCATAATTCTAGTCCCAATTTGCTTTTCTAAGCTTGGTACTTAAATACTTCCTTAGTGAAGTTACATGATTTGAAATGATGAAAAGAAGAGAAAGGACTTGGTCTCTTAGTTGAGAAAGGCTTAATATCATGCCTAAAGAGATAACTACATAAGGTGAATAAACATATGGCCCGACACTAGGACATAGTTATGCCCTTTGGACACTAAATGAGAAAATTGCCAAAACTGTAATACAATGAATATGAATAATTTTTTAAATTTATTTATATAAGACTTGAACTTGGGATATAGATATTTATCATATTTAGCTTACAATAATAATTTTTTTGAAGATGATTTGTGGAAGCAAGTTGATAAAAGCACTAGTAATCTATTCCTTAGAAGGTGCATGAAATGTAGAAATGTGGCCCTGTGAATGGTATATTGGATATAGTGGCAATTAATTTCTACATGACTAGTTCTCTCATGAAAAGTATATTCCCTCTCCTATGACTCCCCCTCCCAATAGAAACCCTAACCCCTTGTCATTGCAACCAATTTCAGGGCCCTCGATCAACCCTCGCAAATCGATTGGGCCCCCCTCTCCTCCACTCCTAACATTGCCATTCCCACCCTCTTAACTCCTGTGTAGAGATCCCATCTCATGCCATCTCTCATGGCTGGAATGATAACCATTCCCATTCTCAGCTGTATCGTAGTTCTGCAAGCCTTTGCCCTCCATCATTGAGCATCCTCGCCTTAACTTCTTTGGAGTTGAGCTCTTCTTCGATTGCACATGTTGGGACATTAGGTGGTAGGAACAACTCCAGATTGTGATTATCCTCGACCTCCACTTCGATTGCAGTTGCTACTCTCTGAGGGCCTCTGCTTGAGGATGCTCAGGGTCCATTGACCAACCTTGTAGCTCTCTATAGGACCATGCTTGAGGTCCCTCTTACACACGACCAAGATGTGGCTGATCTTTGTCGACTTCCAAATGCTCGAACTCTCATTAGCGAAGATTGTGTTGATTGCTCAAAATCTTCCTTAGTGGTACTGTAGTCATCTGTAAGTTTTGAGCAACTTTTACAAGTTAGATACAAGCCTATATTACAAGAACGCATTTGCTTTACTTTGTTTAGTTTTTGTTCTCTTTGTTGTTTCTATTTCATGTTCTTCGTTATGGAGTTTCCCCCATTCGACGAAGAGTATCGTTCCCTCTCTTTGAAGGGAGTATCTTTTTCCCCTCTCTATGGGGGTGTATCGATTTGTCTCTTCTTTCTCATCTCTTGGGGCTATGTTTTGTCGTAGAATTCTTGTTTCCTTTAATGGAGTCAATACTTTCAAATGCAAAAAAATTTCTCATGAGAAAGTAGGATCATTTGTAATAAAAATAGCAACTTGATTGTAATGTTACCTTTCTATGGGTTTGCAAAGGAAATTCTACAATGTAGACATTTCACTCACATTATCTCTGTCATAATTTGAGATATAGCACTATACTCACATTTGGAGAGTAGATTTTATTTATCACTCTTCCATATAGTCCATATTTGAGTAGGCAGCAATGTCTAATGACTCGCCTACGTGATTCATTTGCCTTCAAATAAGCCCAAGTAGGCATGCATACAAATCGGCTAATCATATCAACCGTTGAGTGATCTAATAGGGTGGCTGTAACATACATACGATAACTTTCAAAATAGAAATCTGGAGCTCCTTGCATTAACATAATCACTTCTCTCATTATAAGTATGTGCTTTAAGAACATTTGACTGGCTTAGCATCGAGCATCCCCATCATTTATAATAGATTGATTATGTTTACTTGTGGCTCAATGCAACAACTTTTTTTTCTCCCCTAGCCATCCTGATGCCTATCTCAACTGGATAAAGTCTTTGACAGCAAGGTTAATCTAGAGGTATTATTGGAAAGGATTTTTTTATTGGTTGAAAATTGGCTAATCAGCTAGTAGATGGCGATTGATGGGACAAAGCGCAAACCTTTTTGCTTAGGAAGAATATAACTAATCAACTTAATACATGGTGGACCAGTTGGGTAAGGGGAAACATTGGCTTGGGAATATCTAGAGAAGAATTAAGTCATGCCTAATGTTGTGGTTCTACGAGGTTCTAACTCAACTCCTAATTTTAATATAATTCTTGAGCAAGGCTTCGGCAGTTATTCTAAGAAAACTTCTTGTTCTTAGGTCTTTTTCGGGTACATTTATTTAACCCTCACGATCCTCTATGAAATTTCTTTTACGTGAAGCGTAGATGTATCTCTGCAGAGTATGCTTTCATCTTCTTGTTTGCATCTTTTTTCCTTGTTCGCTCCTCTTTTTCGATTGGTCTCATGTTGATCCAAATTGGGCTATTTAGGGCAATATTGGCTCATATACACTTGAAAGTAATATCATCATCACCCTCAGGTATCGGCATGAAAATGAATATGAAAATATGTGATCACATCACGAAGCAATCAATAATGGATTATAAATGGATATGAAAATGGATAATTTGCCATGTCTTAGATGTGCATTTCAAGTAAATCATCGATCGATGATGGGCATACAATGCAACATATTTGAGGTATAAAGAATTACTCCAAATATATGAACGCATAAAATGTTAGAAGATGGAAGTAATGAGTCACACATATAATCCAAATTAAGATGGAGATGGATGCGGTATTCTCAAGTCCCGTGGCCACAAACATATTTATGCCTACATCCATTTTTGTACGGGTACACCGACTTTAATCAGATGCAAATAATGGGTACCCAAATAGGGCCCATAAGGCCCACGAAGTGTTAGATCCGAAAGAGTCGTCCGTGTTACAACGCAAAGGACGACGCCTCCGCATAAAGGAATCCATCTCCACCCACAAATCAAGAGATATGCATAGAGATAATGTACCCATACCCTAAAAATGTTGTGATTCCCAAAACTGAAGACTGCCACTTCAGGACGAATCTTGAAAGTTGCACGATTATGGTTACGAATATAGTTAGATTGTTCTTGTTTGACTTTGCTTGGGACGTGGACCTAAACTCCAATGCAATCTAAATATATTGGCATGGAATTTTTTTTTTTTTTATGTTTTTTCTCAGATAGGAGAACAATTACTCAATGACCAAATCAGTCACTCAAGTAGATTAACATGGATAAAATTAATCCAAAGAAAAGGTTGAGAATCCAATATACGATCGAGCTACTGGAAGGATGGATCATGGGCAAAGAGAGACAGAGCTCATTATGTAAGATAAAGAAGCATAGGAGCAAAATCCATGCGGAAAGATAGTAAAAGAGATTCGATCCGAATACACATATATTTATATGATGCAATCCGAATCAGACTTCTAATCGGATCTAAAATCCCATGTCAAATTACAAAGATCTATTTATGTAATCAAATTAAAATTTAATTTATTTGAGAGATTAACCCTTTAAAAAGGACAATTAACACTTTATTTACTTTACTGCTTAACTTCCTTTTAGTTAATATTAATTTTTCTCTTTCAAAATCACATGTAATATCCTCTCTCTAACATCGGTTGCCTCTCTCTCTCTCCCCCCACTATCATGTAAATGATATTAACATTACTATATAAATAAAGATAATTAAAAATTAACATTACTTTTATATTTCTTAACGTTATTTTTCTGATCTTCAGTTAAATTAACCTCGAAGAAAGCATTACTTTGAAATGGTTAGATTGCCTTTAGGTTTTAGTTGAGCCAACTCATTAAATTGTGAAAAGGGTTTCCGTCTACGTGTAGAAAACCATTACCCTTCCAACTAAGAATATTCCGAAGGTCAAACTTTCCCAACAAAGATTTTATAAACAAAGTATATGTTATATATATATATATATGCCAAACCCCATTTTCTCACTCTTGTCTCTTTTCTCTCCACCAGCACCTCCAGGTCTCCTTTAGTGCTAAGAAGGAGCTACTCCTGGATAAGGTTCCATGGTTTGGACTTTCTGCCTTTTCTTCGACAACTTTATTTATGCTCTTGCAACACCTTAACAAAGGTTCCATAATTTAATTGGACGCTATCCCTATTCTTAATCAAGAAGGAAGACTGCATGTTGCTTCGCTGATGAGACTCTAGTAATTGTCCTACTGATCCTTTTTAATTTATTTCTTGATGAGAGGTGGGAGGGATAAAGTAAAAAAGAATAGATTTTTTTTAAAAAAGATAATTTAATTATCTGTCATGTTTTTCGAAAGGAAATACTATAAAAGCCCCTAGCTGTAAGCATCTAACTTCCCAAGAAATTAAACAGTGTTTTTTTTTTTTGGCAATGGCTGACTTCCTCTCCTTCCATCTGCCAAATAAAGTTGTGGCAAGGGACAAAACCAAACAAATATCACACTCAAAGAAATGACCACTACCATGATGGGAAAAGGATACGATTAGGAAAATATATAAGATATGAATATGAAAATGTATGTTACAATAAATTTTTTAACGTAGAATCAAAATCAATCGGTTCAAAATCAAGTAAATTAAAAAATATCAGTTGAAAATAATTTTTAATCTTTTGAAAATCAAAATACATAAGTTAGAAATGATTTTCAACTAAAATATATCGATCAGAAATGATTTTCAATCAGTTGAAAATTAAAATATATCAGTTGGAAATGATTTTCAAAATACATCGGTTGAAAATGAAAATACACTGGTGTGTTTTATTTTTTATTGATAATAAATGATTTTTCATCTATAAGAAGTGATTTTTCACTTACAAATTGATTTTTTAATCTATGGAAAGTGATTTTCACAAGTGGAAAATTAAAATACACTCTAAAACCATCACTATCACTTTATGCGTTGTAAAATGTGTTGCAAACATGCATTTGTTTACTTTTTAACTTTTATTGCAACATTTTTTGCAACGTGCACCTTCACTCATGCCTTCGTTTAACCAGAAAAAAGAAGGAAAACACATCGATTAAAAATTAAAATAATCAGTTGAAAATCAAAATACATCGATTGAAAACTAAATAATAAGGTATTAAAAATCAAAACACTTCGGTTGAAAATGAAAGTACATCGGTTGAAAATGAAAATACATCAGTTGAAAAAGAACACACTGGTTTGTTTTATTTTTCCACCACTAGAAAATACATTTGAAAAGTAATTTTTTACTTATAGAAAATAATTTTTCACTTAAAAAATAATTTCACCTATAAAAATTGATTTTATTAGTAAAAAATCAAAATACACCCATTAAATTTATCACATACAACGATCCATCACATTCTCTAACTTCATGTATTACAAAATAAGTTACAACATGCATTTCGTTACTTTATTTTATTTTTTAAAATTATATATATATATTCACTCTTAAAAATGGAGGTTGAGTCGAATTTATCCGTATGAATCCCACCACATGGTGGATAATTTGTCCCCATCACCACAAACAAGGGTAAAGACAAAAAAAAAACCCAAGCGTCCACAATGATTTCTCTTTTATTTCTTTTTTTAAGGTCAGCATTTCACTACCATAAGTAAAGAATCCAAATTAATCAGACACATCCCATCAGGAGAAGAAAACGAATAGAAATTCGATCACTCTCACAAAGAAGAAAAAATTACTTAGAAATGAAAAAACTTCATCGAAGTGGATGCAAATAAAATTACACAAAAAAATAGAAACAATAATAACATCCACGGTGAATTAGAGAGGTATACTTGATCACCCCCATCAAAGTAGATATTAATTGATGTTTTCTTCAGAAAGAAAAACCCACATAATTAATCATCGGTAATTAAAGGAAGATTCATATAAAAGTTTGTCAGTGTCGATGGAAACGGATCGTTCCATCAAAACCCAGTAGGCCACTGGTTTTACATAATTAAGCAATAGAATGAGGTATCGTGTTAAGTGACCAACCAATATGACAGAACTTACCATCTAAGTATTCATTGATGTTGGGAGAAAGTAACAGAAGTGTTTTCATTGTGAGGGTGGGCGGAGGGGATGACTTGTATCGGGTTAAGATGGATTTAACTTCGAATAAAATTATTTTACCTCTTTTATAAAATAATTTTAACCTATTGAGTTGATATTTTATGAAAATAAGAATTTTATTTTATTTATTATTTATATTTGATGTTTGGTTGAATCTTGTTGGAAAACTACCGTGCATTGGAAGGATAATATAGCTAAATTAAGGTCGGCCTAAGATGGATTACCTTATTATTTAACCCAAAACTAAACACACTCCTTATCACAAGGATTTATTTTTTCTCCTCTTTCTTTTTATTCGTATTTCCCCCACCGTCGATTGGCACAAATATGCCCTAATAAAGAAGAAGACCCTTTCTGATGAGAGTTTCACAGTCTTCTTCGAAGGACAATAACTCTAAGAACCAGAATAGATGTTTATGTTAAGTATAAGCACGCTTGAAAATAAGAGCATGTGCATCATTTTTCTTTTCTTTTTTTCTTTTTTTACCCGAATAAACATGAGCATAATATTTGTATATGGACGAGTGGAAGTTCTAAACTGAGGTGATAAAAACGCATTTTTTTAAGTTTTTCGCTCATCCTTTATTTAAATGTAAATCGACAGGTCTCAAAAGTGATTTCTCGGTTCAGAGAAAAGAAAATCTCAAAATAATAAAAACAGAATGACGGCACTAATTGGCAAAATAGGACACACAAGTGTGGCCTCCTTGGTCTCACTCTTTCCGTCGTTGTATATGACATGATCTCCATCCAAACAAACAAGCACTCGTCACATGCAAAGAGATAGCAAGAACGAACGATCTTTGATGATTTGGTGAATGTATCGTTTAGGTGATTCATGTTGGTGATAATTTATTGCAACTACAAAATAAATTATAGTAGTTTTTCACTTGTGTGGTGTTGTTAGAGTGTAAAAGTTAATTACTATAGGAGTACAAAAGTTAATTATACGAAAGTTTAATATAATTTTCAATCGATGCATCTTCATTTTCGATTAGTCGAAAATTAACACATCATTCGTTGAAAATGTATTGATTAATGTATCTTAATTTTTGATGGGTGGAAAAAAAGAAACATCAATCTAAAATCAAAACGTACCACACGTTGTGTTCATAAGCTCTTACCATGTTTTAAAAATCGTCCGCGTAGTATAGACGATAGAAGTACGATAAACATTTACATTTATAATTCTCGAAATAAAATTATCCCGAGGTCGTCTCTTAGAGCAATTAAAAGTACACAAATATCACTATTTGAAATATTCAAAAATCACTTTGGTGAACTTATTATACTCAATCAAGTGAAAAGATTAAACATATCACAATCACATTCTATTAAGTAATTTAAATATAGAAAATTGAATGTGACATATGCTCAATAAAAATTATTAAAATATAATAATCAAGTTTTTCTCTTTTTAAGCACAAATGAGCATTAATAGGGATATTGGAGAAGATATGGCACTAAAAATTACTTAGTAATAAATCTTGAAGACAATTCAAGCAAAATTACCAACCAGTCCTTGAATCCTTGCAATTAGGTCCCTATGGCTTGCATGTAGATCCCTATTAGACTTTTCTTCTTCCAACAAGGTCCTTACCATCAAAGTTCAAAGGAGCAGGTGCTCCTTCTTCTTCCTCTCCTGCATGCGTCGTCGACGACCCGCCAAAATGGATTTCGTGAGGTCGGTTCGCTTCGACGTAAGGCAGAGGAGGATCTTCGGACAACGGGGGATGTAATGGCAGTGGCGCGGTGGCGATTGGTAGTGGGTAAAACACCGATGACCATGCCAAAGTTGAGGAGAGCGGTGAGAATCCGGCGAGTTGGTTGGATCTTGTAACGATCCGGTTCCCGAGTCCCTACGAGACACAAGAACCGGACTGACTCGACTAATCCCAAGACCTAGTCGTCCAACGAGGAAGTAACCAAAAGAGCAGTAAAATAAACCACATTCAGCATGAATATAACTAACAGTAAGGAAGTACAGCAGTAAGGAAAGAAACTACTACAGTAGATACCACCACAACAGTAGAACAACATTTATCATATAACAAGAACTGCAGGTAAAGAAAGTACAGCGGAAACAAAAACTACTCACTAGAACAGAAACAAAAGAGGTACAAAAGACTGTGGTAAACTCTACTGGACCCTACTCGGCCCAGCGTCCTCTGCAGCCGCCGACCCTTGCTGCTCAACACCTGGTCCTGAAAAAGGTAACGAGTGTAACACGTCAGCAAAACGCTGAGTAGAGTGGCAAACTAACTAAAGGCAACAGTAGAGTGTACAGTAGCTGTTATGTTCTATTACTTCCTTTATTCACATCTTTCAATTTTCTCACTATGTCATTTATTTCTCAGATCCTTTACTTGATCTCGAATGTCCTCGTGGGAACGATCTTGATTGCAGTCTTTTCCAAAAGTAGAAGTAGCACGTGGTGCTCTCCTGGCCGGGAGAGTCCCCCGTGGTGATCCTACCCTCAGTCAACCACCCCAAGGTCACTGACAGACGTAACGGTGACTACGGCACGCGCGATAAACGCACAGGTAGCTAGCCCGCACTGGCACGCGGTCAGTCGTTTCCGTTAACGGGTGAGCCCAAAGCACAGCACGGAACCAGGGCAGAGCCCTCTCAGTAACAGGGGTCCAACCCCTCCACAGTAACCAAACAGGGGCCTTGCCCCTCCACAGTCTGCGCACCCTCCCCTGACTACCCTAGTTTGCCCTAGTGGACCTAACAAGTCGGTGAAGGAGGCTAGCAGAACCCCGGGGCCCGTGGGGTAGCTAGTACTCTCCTAACACTAGTAGCTCTCCTCGGTACTACGTACACGAGGGCCAACAAGTCGGTACAGAGCGGCCAATCCTAACCCCGGGTCCCTGGGGTGGCTGGCCCCACTCTGCACTAAACAGGTACAGGTACTTCCCTTGGTACTGCGTACCCAAGAGACAGTACAAACTACATCTCAGTTCCATTCCTTTGTCTTTCCAGGAGTTCCACTCCTAATTCCCCGTAGGGTTCCAGCTCTTTATCTCAGAACATCATATGTTTCACTTTCCAGTTTCACGTTCTCACAATCCAGGATCTCAATCATGTTTCTTTATTCATAACAGGCAGCTGTTAATTCAATTTACAGGCAGCTTTATATTCCTTTCCATTTTTCCAAGACTGCAGTATTATACAATCCACTAGTTTTTCCATCCTAGGGTTCATGTCACATCCTAGGATCTAGCATACAACTAGTTTTCCAGCCTTAGGATTCATGCATCACCTAGGAGCTATCATTCCATACATTTCTCATTCCTAGGATTCATGAAATGTCCTAGATTCTAGTTATGGTTCCATACTTTAACAGATTTTAATAATAAACTTAAGCCACTCTACCAGGTACAACGGGAGTAATGGGGGCGTGATCGGGAATCCCGCGTGCCTCCGCGACTCTCAAGACTGCAACTGAAGGAGGTCCTATCACAAGGATCAAACACAAGGAGTGTCTCAAAACAGTGTATAGCTACTGTAGACGGGTAGAGGAATTAATTCTGAAAAGAACGCAACTCGAATCGCGGAAAACGAAGCCCGAACGGGCCCTAAACGGGTTGAAAAAGACTATACTGTGCAAAATCAGACGTCTGGAACTTATCCCAGACGTCTTAAACAGTGGATCAGAGAATTACCTGTCCAGCGTGGTTTCCCAGACATCCAGAAGTATGCGGGGACGTCTGTCCTATCTCCCAGACGTCCGATGGTCACCCCGGACGTCTGGAGGTCACTCCCGCCGTCTGGTACAACTTCCAGACGTTTGATTCGCAAAGGATGGCGAATCAGCGAACCTGCGCACAGCCAACTGCCTCCCTCAGCACGGTCGGTCGACAGGAAGGAAGAAGAAAGCGGAATACACACCTTTCAGACATCTGTATGAGCTACCAGACGTCGTCCTCGCCGTCTGCCTATCAACCCAGATGTCTGATTCTGGAAATTTTTCCAGAATCAGGGCGCTACTCGGCCTTCGCTCGCGATGCCGCCCGCGTCGCACCTCGCGCGCCTGTTGCTCAGACTGCAGCAGGTCCCTCTCCGCGTCGTTCCGCGCCCCCTGCGCCCTCCACCGGCCGGCCAAGCCGCTCCGGCGAGCTCGCCCTCACGGCAGAGCTCCGCTCTCGCACGCCGCACCTCCTCCGCGCTCACTGCGGCCGCCGCTGCCGCCCTCGCGCTCGCGCTCACGCTCTGGCAGATGGAGAAGGGAAAGGAGACGGTGGTGACGGAGTGAGGGGAGGCGTGCCCTTTTAAGGCCACGCGAGGAGGAGGGAGAGACGCGGCAGAGCATCTGCAGCCGCAGAGAATATCGGATATTCGCGGGCCTGCGTGCTGAGGCGCGCAGACGAAGACTCGTGCCAGAATAACTGATTTTCAGATGTCTGGGATCGTGTCCAGACGTCTGGTCAGACGTCTGGCACACCTCCCAGACGTCTTAAAAGACGTCTGGGGCACGCGCTCGTTACAATATAACAAACTCAAAGGAAGTTTCGTCCTCGAAACTTGCGCCAAGAAGGGTGCGGGAAAAGACGTCCAAATAACCATAACAAACTCAAAGAGGACCGAAGCCGGTTCGAAAAGACGTACCCGCGAAAAGCTCCGGGTACCGCTCTCGCATTGCCGCCTCAAGCTCCCAGGTAGCCTCCTCGTACCGCTGGCTCCTCCACAAAACCTTTACCAGGGGTACTTGCTTTCGTCTCAACCGGCGGACGGCTCGGTCTAGGATCTGCACTGGCCGCTCGGGGTAGGTCAGGTCGTCGCTCACCTCGACGCGCTCGTGACTCAGTACGTGACTGGAATCGGCTACGTACTTCCTGAGGTTGGACACGTGGAACACGTCGTGCACACGAGAAAGCTGCGGGGGAAGGGCAAGTCTGTAAGCAACGGGTCCAACCCGCTCCAGGACCTCAAAGGGCCCCACAAACCTCGGCGCGAGCTTCCCTCTCACCCCAAACCGCTGTAAGCCCTTCATGGGCGAAACACGAAGGAAGACGTGGTCCCCAACCTCGAACTGCACCTCTCTGCGTCTGCGATCCACGTAGCTCTTCTGTCTGCTCCTGACAGTGCGGAGTCGTCTGTGGATCTGCTCAACTACCTCCTGACTCTGCCGGATCAACCTGGGGCCAACCTCCCACTTGGTCCCCACCTCAACCCAACTCAAGGGTGCCGTACACTTCCGTCCGTACAGAGCCTCGTAGGGAGCCATGCCGATGCTTGAGTGATAACTGTTGTTGTATGCAAACTCCGCCAGGGGTAGGTGCTCCTCCCAAGAGCCCCTCCAGTCCAGTACACAGGCACGCAAAAGGTCCTCAAGTGTCTGTATCGTGCGCTCAGACTGTCCGTCCGTCTGGGGGTGGTAAGCCGTGCTAAACCTCAACCTCGTCCCCAAGGCCTGCTGAAACTCAGCCCAAAACTGGGACGTAAAGCGGGTATCCCGGTCGGATACGATCTCCCGCGGAACTCCGTGTAGTCGCACCACATCACGGATATACCTCTCTTCCAACTGTGCTGGTCCCAAAGTGACTCGGATCGGCAAGAATCGCGCCGTCTTCGTCAATCTATCCACTATTACCCAGACTGCGTCGTGTCCCCGCTGGGTAACAGGTAAGCCCACCACCAAGTCCATGGTGATGCTCTCCCACTTCCACTTTGGCACTGGAAGCGGCTGAAGCGGCCCTGCAGGCCTCTGATGCTCGGCTTTCACCTGCTGGCACACTAAGCACTGCTGCACGAACTCACCCACATCCCGCTTCATCCCTCTCCACCAAAACTCGCGTCTCAAGTTATGGTACATTTTCGTGTTTCCGGGATGTATGGTGAATCTGGAACCGTGTGCCTCAGTCAGGAGCTCTCTCAACAGCTCCTCGTCTCTGGGAACGCACAACCGTCCTCTAAAGCGTAACACCTGGTCTGTGAAAGAGAAGTCCCCTGGGTCCCCTGATAGTACTCTGTCGCGCAAAGACTGCAAGTACGGATCAGCCATCTGTCCTGTGATGATACGGTCTATCAGCTCTGGCCTGGTCTGCCGTGTCACCGTCACTGCCCCACAGTATCCTCGTAACTCTAGAGGTCGCCAACTGCCCACCTCCTCCAAAAGGCTCCAACTCTGTAGCTGTAGACTGGCCAAGAGTGCAGGCGCCTTACGGCTCAAGGCGTCAGCCACCACATTGGCCTTTCCCGGGTGGTAGGAGATGCTGCAATCATAGTCCTTCAGGAGCTCCAACCAACATCTCTGTCTCATGTTGAGCTCCTTCTGGTCAAAAAGATATCTGAGGCTCTTGTGATCTGTAAAAATCTCGAAGGTCTCACCGTACAAGTAGTGCCTCCAGGTCTTCAGCGCGAAGACAACAGCTGCCAACTCTAGGTCGTGGGTAGGGTAGGTATGCTCATGGGGCTTCAGTTGCCGCGAAGCGTAAGCGACAACATGACCCCTCTACATGAGCACAGAGGGGGAGTCCTCTGTGGGAACGCGCGACGGACACGGCGCTGGACACGAGGGAGGGGATGGGCCCCTGCCGCCCCCACCTTCCTCCGACACTTCTGTACACGAGGTACCTTCGCTTGGAGGTGCACCAGCACCTCCCCTACAGCGCCACTTCGAGCTTTTCGGACAGTTCCGGAAGCTGAAGCCCCCCTCCTTCAAGGGGGATGAGGACCCGACCGAGGCAGAGGACTGGCTTGAGCAGCTGGAGAAGATCTTCAACACCCTTCACCCCCCGGTGGAGTGCCGCGTGGCCTTTGCCACGTACCGGCTGGAGAGTGCGGCACACCGGTGGTGGAGGGCGGTCCGGGGACAGGAGAGGGACGAGCCGACGTGGGACCAGTTCGTCACCCTCTTCTGCGAGCAGTACTTTCCCCAGACGTGGCAGGACCAGAGGAGGCAGGAGTTCCACACTCTCCGCCAAGGGACGATGACTGTGAGCACGTACCGCACGCGTTTCTTAGAGCTGTCCCGTTTTGCAGCGACAGCGGTAGCCACTGAGAAGGAGCGCCTTTGGAGGTTCACCGGAGGGGCTCCGGCCTGCGATCCGGGGGTATGTCAAACCCCTGAAGCTGCCTACGTTTTCGAGGGTGGTAGAGGCAGCTATGACTTACGAGGAGACCAACCCGTCCGCGCGAGAGACCAACGGCGAGCGGAAGAGGCCCTTTCAGCCAGACTTCTCACAGGGCCAGCGAGAACGGAGACACGTGGCGTCCGCAGGAGAGCCGTCACGTTGTGTAGGGCCATCAGTGGCCTTTGGGGGCCCTCGACAAGGGCCAGTCGTCAGCACCGGACCCCCGCTTAGCCGACAACAGGGACTCACTGAGGGCGGGAGTCGGGTTCCCCTCTGCTACCAGTGTGGCCAGTCGGGCCACGTCAGGAGGGACTGCCCATCTAGGGCAGGAGGTCAGCAGATACTTCCCGTGCAGAGCACTGGAGGGTGCGCAGGAGGCCACGGTTCCCAGGCACGAGGAGGAGGACAGCAGTCGCGAGGAGGGTACCGACCAGCACCTACCCGTCCGACGCAAAGTGTGGTTGCTTCGTCCGCACCTAGAGCTGAGGGGCGTATTAACGCCCTAACACACAGGGACGCCAGAGCATCGGGATCCGTGGTAGCAGGTATGGTTTCAGTTTCTGGCAGACTCGTTTACACGCTTTTCGATTCTGGCGCTACGCACTCGTTTGTCGCAGCCAGTTTCGCAGTTAGTTTGGACCAGGATTATACACTGTTAGAGAATCCGTTCGTAATCCGAGGTCCGAGTGGTCAGCTGTTTGTAGCTGAGGAGGTGTACACGGGTTGCGAGGTCAGCATCGGGGGACATAGCCTGCCAGCTGACCTGATTATGATACAGATGGAGGACTTTGGAGTGATTCTGGGGATGGATTGGCTGTCCGCTTACCACGCCTTGGTAGACTGTTTTGAGAGGAAGATTGTCTTCTCCATTCCGGAGTTGCCTTCTTTCGAGTTTCACGGGCAGCCAGTGGATGGAGGTTTCAGGTGCATTTCGGCACTTCGGGCGGCGAGACTTTTGAGCCAGGGGTGTGAGGGATTCCTAGCCTGTGTGGTGGCAGAGCCCAGCCCTGTGGCAGACTTCCAGAGCATCCCGGTGGTCAGAGAGTTCCCCAACGTGTTTCCAGACGAGTTACCAGGACTACCGCCCGAGCGTGAGATCGAGTTTGAGATCTCACTAGTACCAGGGACCAGCCCCATCTCCACCGCGCCATACAGGATGGCACCGCTTGAGCTGCGAGAGCTCAAGTCCCAGTTGCAGGACCTTTTGGAGAAAGTTTTCGTGAGGCCCAGTGCGTCTCCCTGGGGAGCCCCGGTACTGTTTGTGAAGAAGAAGGATGGGACCCTACGCCTTTGTGTAGACTACCGACAGCTGAATAGGGTCACCATCAAGAACAGATATCCGCTGCCGAGGATCGACGATTTGTTTGACCAGTTGCGGGGTGCCACGGTGTTTTCCAAGATAGACTTGAGGTCTGGGTACCACCAGTTGAGGATCAGGGAGACCAACGTCTCCAAGACAAGCGCGTGCCCCAGACGTCTTTTAAGACGTCTGGGAGGTGTGCCAGACGTCTGACCAGACGTCTGGACACGATCCCAGACGTCTGAAAATCAGTTATTCTGGCACGAGTCTTCATCTGCGCGCCTTAGCGCGCAGGCCCGCGAATATCCGATATTCTCTGCAGCTGCAGACGCTCTGCCGCGTCTCTCCCTCCTCCTCGCGTGGCATTAAAAGGGCACGCCTCCCCTCACTCCGTCACCACCGTCTCCTTTCCCTTCTCCTTCAGCCAGAGCGTGAGCGCGAGGGCGGCAGCGGCAGCCGCAGTGAGCGCGGAGGAGGTGCGGCGTGCGAGAGCGGAGCTCTGCCGTGAGGGCGAGCTCGCCGGAGCGGCTTGGCCGATCGGCGAAGGGCGCAGGGGGAGCGGAACGACGCGGAGAGGGACCTGCTGCAGTCTGAGCAGCAGGCGCGCGAGGTGCGACGCGGGCGGCGTTGCGAGCGGAGGCCGAGTAGCGCCCTGATTCTGGAAAAATTTCCAGAATCAGACGTCTGGGTTGATAGGCAGACGGCGAGGACGACGTCTGGTAGCTCATACAGATGTCTGAAAGGTGTGCATTCCGCTTTCTTCTTCCTTCCTGTCGACCGACCGTATGAGGGAGGCAGTTGGCTGTGCGCAGGTTCGCTGATTCGCCATCCTTTGCGAATCAGACGTCTGGAAGTTGTACCAGACGGCGGGAGTGACCTCCAGACGTCCGGGGTGACCATCGGACGTCTGGGAGATAGGACAGACGTCCCCGCATACTTCTGGACGTCTGGGAAACCACGCTGGACAGGTAATTCTCTGATCCACTGTTTAAGACGTCTGGGATAAGTTCCAGACGCCTGATTTTGCACAATATCGTCTTTTTCAACCCGTTTAGGGCCCGTTCGGGCTCCGTTTTCCGCGATTCGAGTTGCGTTCTTTTCAGAATTAATTCCTCTACCCGTCTATAGTAGCTATACACTGTTTTGAGACACTCCTTGTGTTTGATCCTTGTGATAGGACCTCCTTCAGTTGCAGTCTTGAGAGTCGCGGAGGCACGCGGGATTCCCGATCACGCCCCCATTACTCCCGTTGTACCTGGTAGAGTGGCTTAAGTTTATTATTAAAATCTGTTAAAGTATGGAACCATAACTAGAATCTAGGACATTTCATGAATCCTAGGAATGAGAAATGTATGGAATGATAGCTCCTAGGTGATGCATGAATCCTAGGGCTGGAAAACTAGTTGTATGCTAGATCCTAGGATGTGACATGAACCCTAGGATGGAAAAACTAGTGGATTGTATAATACTGCAGTCTTGGAAAAATGGAAAGGAATATAAAGCTGCCTGTAAATTGAATTAACAGCTGCCTGTTATGAATAAAGAAACATGATTGAGATCCTGGATTGTGAGAACGTGAAACTGGAAAGTGAAACATATGATGTTCTGAGATAAAGAGCTGGAACCCTACGGGGAATTAGGAGTGGAACTCCTGGAAAGAAAAAGGAATGGAACTGAGATGTAGTTTGTACTGTCTCTTGGGTACGCAGTACCAAGGGAAGTACCTGTACCTGTTTAGTGCAGAGTGGGGCCAGCCACCCCAGGGACCCGGGGTTAGGATTGGCCGCTCTGTACCGACTTGTTGGCCCTCATGTACGTAGTACCGAGGAGAGCTACTAGTGTTAGGAGAGTACTAGCTACCCCACGGGCCCCAGGGTTCTGCTAGCCTCCTTCACCGACTTGTTAGGCCCACTAGGGCAAACCAGGGTAGTCAGGGGAGGGTGCGCGGACGGTGGAGGGGCAAGGCCCCTGTTTGGTTACTGTGGAGGGGTTGGACCCCTGTTACTGAGAGGGCTCTGCCCTGGTTCCGTGCTGTGCTTTGGGCGCACCCGTTAACGGAAACGACTGACCGCGTGCCAGTGCGGGCTAGCTACCTGTGCGTTTATCGCGCGTGCCGTAGTCACCGTTACGTCTGTCAGTGACCTTGGGGTGGTTGACTGAGGGTAGGATCACCACGGGGGACTCTCCCGGCCAGGAGAGCACCACGTGCTACTTCTACTTTTGGAAAAGACTGCAATCAAGATCGTTCCCACGAGGACATTCGAGATCAAGTAAAGGATCTGAGAAGTAAATGACATAGTGAGAAAATTGAAAGATGTGAATAAAGGAAGTAATAGAACATAACAGCTACTGTACACTCTACTGTTGCCTTTAGTTAGTTTGCCACTCTACTCAGCGTTTTGCTGACGTGTTACACTCGTTACCTTTTTCAGGACCAGGTGTTGAGCAGCCAGGGTCGGCGGCTGCAGAGGACGCTGGGCCGAGTAGGGTCCAGTAGAGTTTACCACAGTCTTTTGTACCTCTTTTGTTTCTGTTCTAGTGAGTAGTTTTTGTTTCCGCTGTACTTTCTTTACCTGCAGTTCTTGTTATATGATAAATGTTGTTCTACTGTTGTGGTGGTATCTACTGTAGTAGTTTCTTTCCTTATTGCTGTACTTCCTTACTGTTAGTTATATTCATGCTGAATGTGGTTTATTTTACTGCTCTTTTGGTTACTTCCTCGTTGGACGACTAGGTCTTGGGATTAGTCGAGTCGGTCCGGTTCTTGTGTCTCGTAGGAACTCGGGAATCGGGTCGTTACAGAACTCTTCGGGGCATGGAAGGATTTTCTAGAGGTCCCAACATGATGCTTGTGGTGCTGGGAAGCTTCTCGTAAAGCTTCAGGACATGGAGCAAGGAGAGACGACCGGTACGTGGCTAATGAAGATGGCAGCGATGGGTGGTTCTGACGAGGAGCAGATCACGTAGAAGCTCGCTTCCAATAGGACAAGAAGTTCCGCCATGATGCATGAAGGTGGAGGTGACCTTGATTTGGCGAGAGAATGGCCGGAGTGACCAGGCGGAGGCAATGAATGCGACGAGGAAGGGTCGCGTCCGGTGGAGGTCTTGAAGCGTAGAAACCCTCGATTGGGAGAGGGATTTTGTTCGACGTGGAGAGGCGAAGCTTGTGGGATGATCAACGGTGAGCGAGAGGGTGTGTACGTCGAGATGTGGGGTCACTGGAGGGTGGCCGACGATGTTGCCGCCCGCGAAGAAGGTGGAGAGGGAGGAGAGATAAGGGTCTAAACCTAGATCTAAGGACCTAATCTACTCTATGGAGCAAGGGGAGGAAGAACTACCTACATTGGATGAAGAGAACGAGAGAGTGGCTGGCATGGCCGTTGGAGTTGGAGAAGAAGAAGAAGACGACGAGGAGATTGGAACGAGCAGGAGAGTAGGAGAGCCGCTTTTTGTGGTAGGAAGAACAATGATGACTTAAGGAAGACAACCGTACCCTCAGTTGGTAGCGAGGGCCGGCGATGAGCGGGGACGGAGGAGAGGTCCAAGGTTGACATTTAGCGATGTTGGGGAAGAAGGAAGAAGGGGAGGTGGCATGCCAAAACGCGACAACTAGAAGTGTCGTGAGATGGGGAATGTTTATAGCTTGTTGGCGTGTAAGGAGAGGGCCAGCAAGTGCGCGAACGACCTCATCGAAGTTGACGGTCGGAGGTTGCGGAGGTGGAAGCTAGAGGCAATGCTAAAAGGGACGTGTTTGCAATAAAATCAAAAGTTAAGGGGGCATTTGCAATGAAATTGAGAATTAAGGTCCAAATTGCAAACTTGGCCAAGATGAAGTAAAAATGAGCTCAAATTTTTATGGTAACCTAATTTAGACATAAGGAATTTAATAGAGACTTAAATTTTAAGTTTTGTTGTCGTCTGCATGGTCAATTTACAATTTGACCCAAAATATACCAAATATTCGCCTACAATTCTATTTTAAGTTGAAGCAAGTTTCGATTGTCAAATCTATTGTACCAAACCTTATAAAATATTTTTAATTGATTTTTAGAAGATTTATATTACATTTATTTCCATCAGAACTATTTTAATTGAAGTAAGGTCGAAATTAGTCAATTTAATTAAGGATTAATACTCAATTTAAATGAAAATCCAAAATTATTTAGTATCAACCCAGGATATTTAAGCTTAATTGACCTTTAATTAAACATAAGTTTACCCTCCAACTATTTTATATTTATAATTGTTCGTGACAATTGTAGAATTAACCCTTATTTTTATAATTCATCTCTTTTAAGCCCTGATTGAGTTATACTCTTTTGATATATTAATTAGGTGAATTTAACCTTAGAACTTAGTTAAATTAAGTTAAATTTAGTGGATGATAGCGATGCCGTCACGTTAGAAAATGTGTTGCTCGGTGTATTTTGATTTACAATCGGTGTCTTAGATTAAGTTTGTATTATCTAGTTTTGCATATTTATTATTTGGTATTCTTGTAGAATTATATTTAATATTGGTCTCAAGTGAAAGAGCACAAGATGTGAAGGTTGATGAAAAAGATGGAATTTAAAATGAATATACGTGTTAAACAATGTAAAAGAAAAACGAAATAAGAGTAAAAAATAAAAAACATGAGAGAGAGGGAGGCTACCCTCCGGATTGCTATCGACTCTTGATAGCAATCTTCACTGTATCGAGAAAAACATGAGAGAGAGAGGGGGGTTGGGGGGGAGTTGCACATTAACGAAAGAGAGACATAGACAAACGCACACTGTAGTATGGATGCTGGTAGGGAAACACGCATTGCAACGCACGTTCCTGCCCAACCAAGAGATTCAATCAGTGTATTTCAACTGATGTGTTTCAACCAATTTTCACCAACTCCAAGTGATTCTTCACTTATGCAAAGTAATTTTTCACTTGGAAAAGTGATTTTTCACCTTAGTGTTTAAGATTTAGTCTTTAGCATTTAGGATTTAACCCTAGATCCTAAACCCTAAGGTGAAAAATCACCTTGTATAGGTGATGGATAACTTTTCATAAAACTAAACCCTAAACCCAAACCTCATAGGTGAAATCACTTTTCACTTTTTATAAGGAAATCAACCGATTGAAAATTAAGCACACCAAAATACACCGGTTGGAAACCCATTTTCCACCGGTTGAGAAGTAAAAACAATAAGTTGAAAATCAAGTAGACAAAAAACACACTGACAGTGTATTTGACTTTTCACCGATAGAAAATGATTTTTCAACTTGAAACGTGATTTTTCGAGAAATGGTTTACTTGAAAACTGATTTTTCATTTATGAGAAGTGATTGCCACCCGTGAAAAATCACAATACTTCGATTAATACTTTCAATCATATATTGTAAAATGCATTGTATAACACAATTCTTTACTTTTTTTTTTTTTTTTTTTTGCATGTTGTAAGTGGAAAAAAAATGATAAAAAAATAAAAACAAAATGAACACAAAACGCCACGGTAGCTGTCCCACGTGAAATTATGTAGATTAAGGAACGTCTCCGACGTCCATCTCAATTTAATTATAATCTAATTTCATCTGAGCAAGTTGTACATGATTTGAAGCTCTACGTATATTCGTCACTGTCATCACCAACTTAACGACTTGGCCAATTCCATGGACCCAACCAACCCGACATCGGACATTAATTTATTATACCGGCGCATTCCATATGCAAACAAAATGCATGGATAATTAAATGACATTTTCCCAGCCAATTAACAACAATAAATTAAAGTAACCCCTAGTTGCCATCAATGACGATGATAGGGTTAGTTTGCTCTTCGGAGATTTTGTGGCAATGTAGAGGAAAAGATAATCTATCCTTGATTGGTTGGCTAAACGTGAGGAGTTGAACGACTGGACAAGTACAGGGAGATATTTAAGTTCCTGTGGAACTATTAAATTGATGTTTGCCTAAAATCAGAAGAGTAAGGCCCCGCAATTAATGGGTTCACAATTCGAAGAGTTATGATAGGTGGATGGAGCTATCATACACACTCCATTTTGTGTGGTAATTAACGTTGCGTCTGTGATCCAAAAAGCCTTTTGTTTTTCCTTTTTCATTCCAATAGGGAAAAATATGAGTCAAAGAGGTCAGTACATCAATGGATGAAGAGGTGAATGCCGTAGCCATCTAAGGTTGTCGCAATCAGTAAACCTTGCTCAATAGTAAGGCATTCAGCTTGGGTAGTGTCATTTGCTGGGGATAAGAAGGATTTGACTGTAAAGAGTTGTCCATCAAGAAGAATGGCAACCGTAGCAAGAATGGCTTGTCCATTTTTGAAGGAAGCATCAGTTTGGATTATAATTTCAGGTTGTTGGGCTTCTAAACCACACATATTTGTTTTGTGCAGCTAAGGGGGAGATATGGCTAGTCGCTTTATTTGATTCATAGCTTGGATCAGGTTGGGGGTGGGGAGGGGGGTAAGGGCGGTCCCATATTTTGTTTCACATTTTCCTCTTTAAATTTGCTAAAGAATGCAACACATGAGGCATCCAGAGGATGTTGGCATTCCATCATACATAGATGGCTAGCAAGAACATGGAAATCTATATGTTGCAAACTTTATAATGAGAATAACCATGCTAATCTTGGCATTCAAGATGATTATGCTACAAGTGGCATTGTTTGTCTTAATAATTATTTTCAATCTCTCTGAGTAAGGATTGAGGTGTGTAAGGACCCACACCTAGATACGAGTCGAATTGAGAAAAATTATCCTTGAAAACTTATTGCATATGGACTTGATAGACCAACAACAACCACTCAAAATACACAAGTCAAAGATGTTAAATAGTAATTCTCAATCCTTTGAATTTCACTTCTTATTTTTATGAGTTTTGAACTATTTTTGGGAGACTTCCCTCACAACACAAAATCACATAAACAAAGAGGGACAACTTTTAGACCCCAATAGACTCTATACGATGGCATTTTGACAATCATAATAATCATCAAATGCTCATCTAATGTAACGACTCGATTCCCGAATCCTTACGAGACACGAGAATCGGACCGACTCGACTAATCCCAAGACCTAGTCGTCCAACGAGGAAGTAACCAAAAGAGTAGTAAAATAAATCACATTTACCATGAATATAACTAGCAGTAACAAAATACAACAGTAAGAAAAGGAAATACAACAGTATACACCACCACAAAAGAAGGGAAATAAACATGTACATTACATAAAGTTTTCGATAAAGAAAGTACAGGGAGTAACAAAGAAAACTACTCACTACAGTGGAAGAAAAGTACAGAAAGAACTACAGGTAACCCTACTGGACCCTACTAGGCCCAGCTTCCTCTGCAGCCGCTGACCCTGGCTGCTCAACACCTAGTCCTAAAAAGTAACGAGGGTAACACGTCAGCGAAACGCTGAGTAGAGTGGCAACTAAAAGCTAAAGAAGCAGTAGAGTGTACAGTAGCCATTATATTTTTTACTTTCTTTATTTACGTCTTTCTATTATTTCACTATTGATTTATTTCTCAAATCCCTCTCTTGATCTCGAATGTTCATCGTGGGAACGATCTTGATTGCAGTCTTTTCTGAAAAGTAGAAGTGACACGTGATGCTCTCCTGGTCGGAAGAGTCTCCCGTGGTGGTCATACCCTCAGTCAACTACCCCAAGGTCACTGACAGACATAACGGTGACTACGGCACGCGCGATAAGTGCACGGGTAGCTACCCCGCACTGGCACGTGGTCAGTTGTTTCCGTTAACGGGTGCGCCCAAAGCACAGCACGGAACCAGTATAGGGCAGAGTCCTCTCAGTAACAGGGGTCCAACCCCTCCACAGTCCGCGCACCCTCCCCTGACTACCCCGGTTTGCCCAGTGGGCCTAATAAGTCGGTGTAGGAGGGCTAGCAGAACCCCGGGACCCGTGGGGCAGCTAGTGCTCTCCCTACACTAGTAGCTCTCCTCGGTACTGCGTACGCGAGGGCCAACAAGTCGGTGTACAGTGGCCAAACCCACCCTGGTCTCAACCTGAGGGCGGTAAGCTCCCCTCTACACTATGAGGTAATGTGTACATCTCTTTGGTACCACGTACCCAAGAGACAACACACTTCCACGTTTCACTTTCTCAGTTCCATTCTGTTCTCTTTCCAGGAGTTCTACTCCTAATTCCCCGTAGGGTTCATGTTCTTTTTGGTTTGGCCATTTTAGGTTTCACCGTTCCAGTTTTACGTTCATACAACCCATGTTCTCCATCATATTTCTTCATTCATAACAGGCAGCTGTTAAATCAATTTACAGGCAGTTATTATTTCCTTTCCACTTTTCCAAGACTGCAATATTTATATGTTCCACTAGTTTTCCAGTCCTAGGATTCATGCCGTACCCTAGGATCTATCATTCAATCTAGTTTTCCAGTCCTAGGATTCATGTAATACCCTAGGATCTATCATTCAATCTGTTTCTCAGTCCTAGGGTTCATGCAATGCCCTAGACTCTATTAATTGTTCCACAATTGTAACAAATTTTGTTAAGTAAATTAAAAGCCACTCTACCAGCGAAAATGGGAGTACTGGGGGCGTGGTCAGCAATCCCGCGCGCCTCCGCAACCCCCAAGACTGCAACGGAACGGGGTCCTAACACAAGGATCAATCACAAGGAGTTTCTCAAAACAGTATGCAATTACCGTAAACGGATAGGGGAATTAATTTTGGAAAGAACGCAACTCGAAACACGGAAAACAGACTCCGAACGGGCCCTAAACGGGTCAAAAACGACGAAATTGTCCAAAATCAGACGTCTGGAACCCCTCTTCCAGACGTCTTAAAAGGTGGGTCAGGTCATACCTTAGTTCTGCGTAGTCCTTCAGACGTCCAGAAGCCCACTGGGACGTCTGGCTTGGTTTCCAGACGTCCGATTATCTCCCTGGACGTCTAGAGGTTCTCTCCGTCGTCTGGCACTACGGCCAGACGTCTGATTTACGTGGGATGGCGAGCCCTCGCGCCCTCCCGAGTAGAACCTGTGCACGCACACACCTGCTCTCAGCACGATGAAACGCAGACGAAGTCGCGGCGGACGGCTGCATGGCCATACACGCGAAAAAGGGAGATGATAGAAATATCTTACCTATCAGACGTCTGGACAGTCCTCCAGACGTCTTCAGCGTCATCTAGTCGTAAGTCCAGACGTTTGATTCTGGAAAATTTTCTAGAACCAGAGCCCGATTCGCTCTCCGCCCGCGACGCACGGCCGCGTCGCGTCCCGTCTGCCTGCTGCCCGAGTTGCAACAGCCCCTCCGCGACACCCCACGCCCGCTGCTCCCCCGTCGCCCGGCTCTAGCCACCCCGACAAGCTCGAACCCTCGCAGTTGAGCTTCTTCCTTTTGCTCGCAACCCTCCTTCCCGCACGCTCGCCGTGGCCGCTGCTGCCGCCACCCACTTGCTCGCTCACGCTCTCGCACTGGTAGGGAGAAGGAGAAGAGGAAGGCGGAGGAGATGAGGGTGAGGGAGAGGGCGAGGGTGTCTTATAAGGCCGCGCAGGGAGAGAGAGAAGAGAGCGGCGCGCCTACAGGAAGAGAGAGAGAGAGGAAAAGAGGAACGAAACCGGCAGGTGCAGTTTGCGCGCACACGCACGCAGACGCAATCTCGTACGCGAAAAAATTTATTACCAGATGTCTAGAAAGGGTTCCAGACGTCTGGGCCACTTCCCAGACGTCTTAAAAACCCGTCTGATGCCACGTTCGTAACATCCAAGTAGTAACAATATATACACAAACTCAATTAAACAAGGTCATGTGCTCATGCAAACTCCCAACAGCTATCAGAACGTTTGGGAAGTAGTGGTGCAAACAAGGTCATGTGCTGGTCCTCGTGTACGTAGTACCGAGGAGAGCTACTAGTGTTAGGAGGGCACTAGCTACCCCACGGGCCCCGGGGTTCTGCTAGCCTCCTACACCGACTTGTTTAGGCCCACTGGGGCAAACCAGGGTAGTCAGGCGAGGGTGCGCGGACTGTGGAGGGGCAAGGCCCCTGTTTGGTTACTGTGGAGGGGTTGGACCCCTGTTACTGAGAGGGCTCTGCCCTGGACTGGTTCCGTGCTGTGCTTTGGGTGCACCCGTTAACGGAAACGACTGACCACGTGCCAGTACGGGTTAGCTACCTGTGCGTTTATCGCGCGTGCCGTAGTCACCGTTACGTCTGTCAGTGACCTTGGGGTGGTTGACTGAGGGTAGGATCACCACGGGGGACTCTCCTGGCCAGGAGAGCACCACGTGCTACTTCTACTTTTTGGAAAAGACTGCAATCAAGATCGTTCCCACGAGGAACATTCGAGATCAAGTAAAAGATCTGAGGAATAAATGAAATAGTGAGACAATTGAAAGATGTGAATAAAGAAAGTAATAGAACATAACGGCTACTGTACACTCTACTGTTGTCTTTAGTTTTAGTTGCCACTCTACTCAGCGTTTTGCTGACGTGTTACACTCGTTACCTTTTTCAGGACCAGGTGTTGAGCAGCCAGGGTCAGCGGCTGCAGAGGACGCTGGGCCGAATAGGGTCCAGTAGAGTTACCACTGTCTCTTGTACCTCTTTTGTTTCCGTTGTAGTGAGTAGTTCTTGTTTCCGTTGTACTTTTCTTTACCTGCGGTTCATGTTATATGATAAATGTTGTTCTACTGTTGTGGTGGTATATACTGTGGTAGTTTCTTTCCTTACTGCTGTACTTTCTTACTGTTATTATATTCATGCTGAATGTGGTTTATTTTACTGCTCTTTTGGTTACTTCCTCGTTGGACGACCAGGTCTTGGGATTAGTCGAGTCGATCCGGTTCTCGTGTCTCGTAGGGACTCGGGAACCGGGTCGTTACAAGATGGTATCAGAGCAAGGTCGTCCCGAGAAGTGAATCAACTGACTGGAAAATAACCAATTCACATGTTTATAACTAGAGTAGCCACCACAACATATCTCTTGACATGAGCTCTTAGAAGTTTCGTTAGGTACCGTTGGTTTTGACGTTTTCGTTTTGTTTCGCGTCTCCATTATAGGAGATGCCTCGTCGTGGAGCTAGGAGGGTGGGCCGCGGGCGCGGCCGAGGTCGGGGCTCGAGGGACAGATGTGTCGGGCTTGGAGTACATACTACCCCTCCTCTTCTCCTGAGCATACCGTCTCCGGACCTCGTCCAACTGATTCGAGAGGTGGTTCGAAAAGAATTTCAGCTTCCACCCACGTCGCCACCCCCTCCTCCCCCTTCCGAGCGTACGACAGGGGAGTTAGTGGTGGAACGAGATTTCCGCCACCACACTAGGCGTGTTAGGAGAACTCAAAGGAGACACGTGGCGTCCGCAGGAGAGCCGTCACGTTTTGCAGGGCCATCAGTGGCCTTTGGGGGCCCTCGACAGGGGCCAGTCGCAAGCACCGGACCCCCGCCTAGCCGACAGCAGGGACCCACTGAGGGCGGGAGTCGGGTTCCCCTCTGCTACCAGTGTGGCCAGTCGGGCCACATCAGGAGGGACTGCCCATCTAGGGCAGGAGGTCAGCAGATACTCCCCGCGCAGAGCACTGGAGGGCGCGCAGGAGGCCGCGGCTCCCAGGCGCGAGGAGGAGGACAGCAGTCGCGAGGAGGGTACCGGCCATCACCTACCCGTCCGACGCAGAGTGTGGCTGCTTCGTCCGCACCTAGAGCTAAGGGGCGTATCAACGCCCTAACACACAGGGACGCCAGAGCTTCGGGATCAGTGGTAGCAGGTATGGTTTCAGTTTCTGGCAGACTCGTTTACACGCTTTTCGATTCCGGTGCTACGCACTCGTTTGTCGCAGCCAGTTTCGCAGTTAGTTTGGACCAGGATTATACACTGTTAGAGAATCCGTTCGTAATCAGAGGTCCGAGTGGTAAGCTGTTTGTAGCTGAGGAGGTGTACACGGATTGCGAGGTCAGCGTCGGGGGACATAACCTGCCAGCTGACCTGATTATGATCCAGATGGAGGACTTTGGAGTGATTCTGGGGATGGATTGGCTGTCCGCTTACCACGCCTTGGTGGACTGTTTTGAGAGGAAGATTGTCTTCTCCATGCCGGAGTTGCCTTCTTTCGAGTTTCACGGACAGCCAGTGGATGGAGGTTTCAGGTGCATTTCGGCACTTCGGGCAGCGAGACTTTTGAGCCAGGGGTGTGAGGGCTTCCTAGCTTGTGTGGTGGCAGAGCCCAGGCCTGTGGCAGACTTCCAGAGCATCCCGGTGGTCAGAGAGTACCCTGACGTGTTTCCAGACGAGTTACCAGGACTACTACCCGAGCGTGAGATCGAGTTTGAGATCTCACTAGTACCAGGGACCAGCCCCATCTCCACCGCGCCATACAGGATGGCACCGCTTGAGCTGCGAGCGCTCAAGTCTTAGTTGCAGGGCCTTCTGGAGAAAGCTTTCGTGAGGCCCAGTGCGTCTCCCTGGGGAGCCCCGGTACTGTTTGTGAAGAAGGATGGGACCCTACGTCTTTGTGTGGACTACCGACAGCTGAATAGGGTCACCATCAAGGACAGATATTCGCTGCCGAGGATCGATGATTTGTTCGACCAGTTGCGGGGTGCCACGGTGTTTTCCAAGATAGACTTGAGGTCTGGATACCACCAGTTGAGGATCAGGGAGACCGACGTCTCCAAGACAGCTTTCCGCACCCGGTACGGACACTACGAGTTTTTGGTCATGCCGTTTGGGCTGACCAATGCCCCCGCTGCTTTCATGGACCTGTTGAACCGGGTGTTTAGACCGTACTTGGACCAGTTCGTGGTGGTTTTCATAGATGATGTACTCATCTATTCTAGAGATCGGACGCAGCACGGACAGCACTTGTTGATGGTTCTGGACACTCTGAGACGGCGCAGGCTGTACGCCAAATACAGCAAGTGCGAGTTCTGGTTGAGGGAGGTGACCTTCTTGGGTCATGTGATTTCTGGAGACGGCTTGGCGGTGGATCCAGCCAAGGTCGAGGCAGTGCTCAGGTGGGAGAGACTGCGTTCAGTCACTGAGATTCGCAGTTTCCTGAGACTGGCAGGCTACTACAGACGGTTCATCAGAGGATTTTCGCAGATTGCGCGTCCTATGACACAGTTGACCCGGAAGGACGTGCCTTTCGCTTGGACAGACGCTTGTGAGGTGTGTTTTCTGGAGCTGAAGGAGAGGTTGACCTCGGCTCCCGTGCTCACCATCCCTGACAGTAGTGGCGGGTTTGTTGTGTACACTGACGCCTCCTTGCAGGGGTTAGGAGGTGTGCTCATGCAGAGGGGTCACGTTGTCGCTTACGCTTCGCGACAACTGAAGCCCCATGAGCATACCTACCCTACCCACGACCTAGAGTTGGCAGCTGTTGTCTTCGCGCTGAAGACCTGGAGGCACTACTTATACGGTGAGACCTTCAAGATTTTTACAGATCACAAGAGCCTCAGATACCTTTTTGATCAGAAGCAGCTCAACATGAGACAGAGACGTTGGTTGGAGCTCCTGAAGGATTACGACTGCAGCATCTCCTACCACCCGGGAAAGGCCAATGTGGTGACTGACGCCTTGAGCCGGAAGGCGCCCGCACGCTTGGCCAGTCTACAATTACAGAGTTGGAGCCTTTTGGAGGAGGTGGGCAGTTGGCGACCTCTAGAGTTACGAGGGTACTGTGGGGCAGTGACGGTGACATGGCAAACTAGGCCAGAGCTGATGGACCGCATCATCACAGGACAGATGGCCGATCCTTACTTGCAGTCTTTGCGCGACAGAGTACTATCAGGAGACCCAGGGGACTTCTCTTTCACAGACCAGGTGCTATGCTTGAGGGGACGGTTGTGCGTTCCCAGAGATGAGGAGCTGTTGAGAGAGCTCCTGACTGAGGCACACAGTTCCAGATTCACCATACATCCCGAAAACACGAAAATGTACCACGACTTGAGACGCGAGTTTTGGTGGAGAGGGATGAAGCGGGATGTGGGTGAGTTCGTGCAGTAGTGCTTAGTGTGCCAGCAGGTGAAAGCTGAGCATCAGAGGCCTGCAGGGCCGCTCCAGCCGCTTCCAGTGCCAGAGTGGAAGTGGGAGAGCATCACCATGGACTTGGTGGTGGGCTTACCTGTTACCCAGCGGGGACACGACGCAGTCTGGGTAATAATGGATAGACTGACGAAGACGACGCGATTCTTGCCGATCCGAGTCACTTTGGGACTAGCACAGTTGGCAGAGAGGTATATCCGTGATGTGGTACGACTACACGGAGTTCCGCGGGAGATCGTATCCGACCGGGATACCCGCTTTACGTCCCAGTTTTGGGCTGAGTTTCAGCAGGCCTTGGGGACGAGGTTGAGGTTTAGCACGGCTTACCACCCCCAGACGGACGAACAGTCTGAGCGCACGATACAGACACTTGAGGACCTTTTGCGTGCCTGTGTACTGGACTAGAGGGGCTCTTGGGAGGAGCACCTGCCCCTGGCAGAATTTACATACAACAACAGTTATCACTCGAGCATCGGCATGGCTCCCTACGAGGCTCTGTACGGACGGAAGTGTACGGCACCCTTGAGTTGGGTTGAGGTAGGGATCAAGTGGGAGGTTGGCCCCAGGTTGATCCGGCAGAGTCAGGAGGTAGTCGAGCAGATCCACAGACGACTCCGCACTGTCAGGAGCAGACAGAAGAGCTACGTAGATCAGAGACGCAGAGAGGTGCAGTTTGAGGTTGGGGACCACGTCTTCCTTCGTGTTTCGCCCATGAAGGGCTTACAGCGGTTTGGGGTGAGAGGGAAGCTCGCGCCGAGGTTCGTGGGGCCCTTTGAGGTCCTGGAGCGGATTGGACCCGTTGCTTACAGACTTGCCCTTCCCCCGCAGCTTTCTGGTGTGCACGACGTATTCTACGTGTCCAACCTCAGGAAGTACGTAGCCGATTCCAATCACGTACTGAGTCACGAGAGCGTCAGGTGAGCGACGACCTGACCTACCCCGAGCGGCCAGTGCAGATCCTAGACCGAGCCGTCCGCAGTTTGAGACGAGAGCAAGTACCCCTGGTAAAGGTTTTGTGGAGGAGCCAGCGGTACGAGGAGGCTACCTGGGAGCCTGAGGCGGCAATGCGGAGCGGTACCCGGAGCTTTTCGCGGGTACGTCTTTTCGGATCGTCTTCGGTCCTCTTTGAGTTTGTTATGGTTATTTGGACGTCTTTTCCCGCACCCTAGTTGGCGCAAGTTTCAGGGACGAAACTTCCTTTGAGTTTGTTATATTGTAACGAACGCGTGCCCCAGACGTCTTTTAAGACGTCTGGGAGGTGGCCCAGACGTCGGACCAGACGTATGGGATCACATCCAGACGTCTAATCAGACGTCTGGGATCGTTTCCAGACGTCTGGAAAATCGTTATCTTCCATACGCGCGGGTTGTCTGCGCGCCTGAGCGCGCAGACAGGATATTCGTTATTCCCTCTCCCTCTGCGGTTGCAGACACCCTGCCGCGCTCCTTCTCTCTCCTCCTCGCGCGGTCTTAAAAAGGCCACGCCTCCCCTCCCGTCGTCTCCGCCCCTTCCTCTTCTCCTTCTTGTGCGCGAGAGCGAGCGAGCGCGAGGGTGGCAGCGGCGGCCGCAGTAAGCGCGGAGGAGTTGCTGCGTGCGAGAGCGGAGCTCTGCCGTGAGGGCGAGCTCGCCGGGGCTGCTAGGGCCAGCCGGAGGAGGGTGCAGGGGGCGCAGAACGGCGTGGGAGGGACTGCTGCGGTCTGAGCAGCAAGCGCGCGAGGTGCGACGCGGGCGGCGTCGCGAGCAGAGGCCGAGTGGCGCCCTGATTCTGGAAAAATTTCCAGAATCAAACGTCTGGGTTGATAGCCAGACGGCGAAGGCGACGTCTGGAAGACCATCCAGACGTCTGAAAGGTGAGTTTTCCGTCTTCTTCTTCCTTCTTGTCGACTGACCGTACTGAGGGAGGGAGTTGGGTGTGCGCAGGCTCGGTGTTTCGCCATCCTTTGCGAATCAGACGTCTGGCTTTTGTACCAGACGGCGGGAGCGACCTCCAGACGTCCGGGGTGACCATCGGACGTCTGGGAGATAGGCCAGATGTCCCCGCAGACTTCTGGACATCTGGGAAACCACGCTGAACAAGGTAATTCTCTGATCCACTTTTTAAGACATCTGGAAGAAGTTCCAGACGTCTGATTTTGCACAGTGTCGTCGTTTTTGACCCGTTTAGGGCCCGTTCGGGTTTCGTTTTCCGCGATTCGAGTTGCGTTCTTTTCAGAATTAATTTCTCTACCCGTCTACAGTAGCTATACACTGTTTTGAGACACTCCTTGTGTTTGATCCTTGTGATAGGACCTCCTTCAGTTGCAGTCTTGGGAATCGCGGAGGCACGCGGGATTCCCGATCACGCCCCCATTACTCCCGTTGTACCTGGTAGAGTGGCTTTAAGTATTAATAAAACCTGTTAAAGTATGGAACCATAACTAAAACCTAGGACATTGCATGAATCCTAGGAATGAGAAATATATGATAGCTCCTAGGTATTGCATGAATTCTAGGGCTGGAAAACTAGATTGTATGATAGATCCTAGGATATGGCATGAATCCTAGGATGGAAAAACTAGTGGAATGTATAATACCGCAGTCTTGGAAAAATGGAAAGGAATATAAAGCTGCCTGTAAATTGAATTAACAGCTGCCTGTTATGAATAAAGAAACATGATTGAGATCATGGATTGTGAGAACGTGAAACTAGAAAGTGAAACATAAGATGTTCTGAGATTAAAGAGCTGGAACCCTACGGGGAATTAGGAGTGGAACTCCTGGAAAGAGAAAGGAATGGAACTGAGATGTAGTTTTGTACTGTCTCTTGGGTACGTAGTACCAAGGGAAGTACCTGTACCTGTTTAGTGCAGAGTGGGGCCAGCCACCCCAGGGACCCGGGGTTAGGACCGGCCGCTCTGTACCGACTTGCTGGCCCTCGTGTACGTAGTACCGAGGAGAGCTTCTAGTGTTAGGAGGGCACTAGCTACCCCACGGGCCCCGGGGTTCTGCTAGCCTCCTACACCGACTTGTTTAGGCCCACTGGGGCAAACCAGGGTAGTCAGGCGAGGGTGCGCGGACTGTGGAGGGGCAAGGCCCCGGTTTGGTTACTGTGGAGGGGTTGGACCCCTGTTACTGAGAGGGCTCTGCCCTGGACTGGTTCCGTGCTGTGCTTTGGGCGCACCCGTTAACGGAAACGACTGACCACGTGCCAGTACGGGTTAGCTACCTGTGCGTTTATCGCGCGTGCCGTAGTCACCGTTACGTCTGTCAGTGACCTTGGGGTGGTTAACTGAGGGTAGGATCACCACGGGGGACTCTCCCGGCCAGGAGAGCACCACGTGCTACTACTTTTTGGAAAAGACAGCAATCAAGATCGTTCCCACGAGGAACATTCGAGATCAAGTAAAAGATCTGAGGAATAAATGAAATAGTGAGACAATTGAAAGATGTGAATAAAGAAAGTAATAGAACATAACAGCTACTGTACACTCTACTGTTGTCTTTAGTTTTAGTTGCCACTCTACTCAGCGTTTTGCTGACGTGTTACACTCGTTACCTTTTTCAGGACCAGGTGTTGAGCAGCCAGGGTCAGCGGCTGCAGAGGACGCTGGGCCGAGTAAGGTCCAGTAGAGTTACCATTGTCTCTTGTACCTCTTTTGTTTCCGTTGTAGTGAGTAGTTCTTGTTTCCACTGTACTTTTCTTTACCTGCAGTTCATGTTATATGATAAATGTTGTTCTACTGTTATGGTGGTATATACTGTGGTAGTTTCTTTCCTTACTGCTGTACTTTCTTACTGCTAGTTATATTCATGCTGAATGTGGTTTATTTTACTGCTCTTTTGGTTACTTCCTCGTTGGACGACTAGGTCTTGGGATTAGTCGAGTCGGTCCGGTTCTCGTGTCTCGTAGGGACTCGGGAACCGGGCCATTACAGAGTGCGTCGGGGAGGTCCTCCCCGACACTGCTATAACCGGAGCAGCAGGCGAGAGGGTGTGGTGCGGCCACACGCGGCGCTAGATGGCGGAAGCAGGTTCTGGTTCTGGGTTTTTCCCAGAATCAGACGTCTGGAGCGACGTCCAGACAACATAGCCGATGTCTGGAGGAGGTTCCAGATGACTAAGAAGTAGGATTCGCGAAGGTACGTCTTCTTTGCGGATACGGCCATGCAGGTCGCTCCGCCAAGGCACTGTTTCATGCCTTTTTGATGAAGATTCGGTTGATTCGCGCAGGAGTTGCTTCGGGAAGGCGCGGGACACGCCCTCCCACGTACTTCGGATGTCTAGGCAAGGCACCAAACGACGGGAAGCATCTTTAGACGTCCAGAGAGGTGGTCGGACGTTTGGAACTGGGTTCAGATGGTCCAGCGAAGTTCCTGGACGTCTGAGGAGTGGCGTAAGACTTGAGGTATGGCACTGACACTTTTAAGATGTCTGGAAGTTGTTTCAAACGTCTGATTTGGGTCAGAATCACTATTTTTGACCCGTTTAGGATCCGTTCGAGGTCCGATTTTCGTAATTAAGATACCGATGTTTCATGTATGAATTCCCCTACTTATTAGAAGACTTTCTATACTATTTTGAGTATTCTCTTGTGATTGATCCTTGTGATAGTACTTGTTTCCATTGCAGGTTCGGGGCTTGCTGAGGCACGTGAGCCTGTCGTTCAAGCCCCCACTACTCCTGGGTTTACTGGTAGAGTGGCTTCCCCTTAATTTAATTACAACCTAATGGTATGTGTGGAATGAATGATTAGAACCTAGGATATGGCATGAATCCTTGGATTAGAAATACTGGAATGTCTGTATTGAATGAATGAATTGCAGTCTTGAATGAGTAGATAGAATGATAACAATTGCCTGTAAATGAATAACAGTTGCCTGCGGAATATGTAGTGTTTGTGCTAGTTAACTGTTGCATGTAACTTTCTTGTCGCACAAGTGAAATGACATAATATGAGCTGCATGTATATAATTTGGAAAGGGAAAGATGAATGTTGTAAACACGAGCTACCTGTGAATAACCTGAATGTGGAAATGTGAATGATAGAATTACAATTTGCATATGTATAACCTAAGAGTGGAAATAGAAATGATAAAACCTGGTATGGAATGGCCTGAGGAATATGAGCATGAACCCTACGGGAAATTAGGAGTATTGTTCCTGGAAATAATTGAAATAGAACTGGAAATGTGAGTGGGGAAGTGAACTGGCCCTTGAGCACGGAGTACTAAGGAGAGCGACTGTCCCCCCTGTTTAGTGCAGAGTGGAGCAAGCCGCCCTTGGGTTGGGACCCGAGGTTAGGATTGGTCACTCTGTACCGACTTCTTGGCCCTCGTGTACACTGTACCAGGGAGAGCTACTAGTGTAGGGAGAGAACTAGCCACCCCACGGGGCCCGAGGTTCAGTTAGCCGCCCTACACAAACTTGTTAGGCCCACTGGGCAAACCAGGGTAGTCAGGCGATGTAACGAGCGCGTGCCCCAGACGTATTTTAAGACGTCTGGGAGGTGGCCGAGACGTCTGTAAAGACGTCTGGGATCACATCCAGACGTCTGACCAGACGTCCGGGATAGTTTACAGACGTCTGGCGAACAGTTATGCTCGCACGGGATATTCGTCTGCGCGCCTGTGCGCGCAGACCTGCGATCCTGCATCTTCTCTGCGGCTGCAGGCGACTGCGACCGTCTCTCCCTCCTCTCCGCGCGGCGTTAAAAGGGGGAGGGGGCGCGCCTCCCCTCCCGTCTCCACCATCTTCCTCCTTCTCTCCTGCCTGTATGCGAGAGCGAGCGGACGCGAGGGCGCAGCGGCAGCGGCGGCCGCAGTAGGCGCGGAGGAGCTGCGGCGTGCGAGGGCGGGGCTCTGCCGTGAGGGCGAGCTCGCCGGGAGCGGCTTGGCCGGCCGGCGGAGGGCGCAGGGGGCGCAGAGCGTCGCGGAGAGGGACCTGCTGCGGGCGGAGCAGCGGACGCGCGAGGTGCGACGCGGGCGGCGTCGCGAGCGGAGGCCGAGCAAGGTTCTGATTCTGGAAAAATCTCCAGAATCAGACGTCTGGACTGATATCCAGACGGCAAGGTCGACGTCTGTGAGATCATACAGACGTCTGAAAGGTGAGTTCCGCTTTCTCCTTTTTGTCGACTGACCGTACTGAGGGAGGAGGGTTGGCTGTGCGCAGGTGTTCGATTCGTCATCCTTTGCGAATCAGACGTCTGGAAGTTGTACCAGACGGCGGGAGTGACCTCCAGACGTCCGGAGAGACCATCGGACGTCTGGGATCTAGGAGAGACGTCCCCACAGACTTCTGGACGTCCGGGGAACCAAGCCGAACAGGTAATTCTCTGATCCACCGTTTAAGACGTCTGGAAGGAGTTCCAGACGTCTGATTTTGCACAGTATTGTCTTTCTCGACCCGTTTAGGGCCCGTTTGGGCTCCGTTTTCCGCGATTCGAGTTGCGTTCGTTTCAGAATTTATTCCTCTACCCGCCTACAGTAGCTATACACTGTTTTGAGACACTCCTTGTGTTTGATCCTTGTGATAGGACCTCGTTCGGTTGCCGTCTTGAGAGTCGCGGAGGCGCGCGGGATTCCCGACCACGCCCCCATTACTCCCGTTGTACCTGGTAGAGTGGTTTTAAGTATTAACAAAATCTGTTAAAGTATGGAACCATAACTAGAACCTAGGGCATTGCATGAATCCTAGGAATGAGAAATATATGGAATGATAGCTCCTAGGTGTTGCATGAATCCTAGGGCCGGAAAACTAGATTGTATGATAGATCCTAGGATATGGCATGAATCCTAGGATGGAAAAACTAGTGGAATGTACCTTACTGCAGTCTTGGAAAAATGGAAAGGAATATATAAAGCTGCCTGTAAATTTAATTAACAGCTGCCTGTTATGCATAAAGAATCATGTTGAGATCATGGAATGTGAGAACGAGAATCTGGAAAGTGAAACATATGATGTTCTGAGATAAAGAGCTGGAACCCTACGGGGAATTAGGAGTGGAACTCCTGGAAAGAAAAGGAATGGAACTGAGATGTAGTTTGTACTGTCTCTTGGGTACGCAGTACCAAGGGAAGTACCTGTACCTGTTTTAGTGCAGAGTGGGGCCAGCCGCCCCAGGGACCCGGGGTTAGGATTGGCCGCTCTGTACCGACTTGTTGGCCCTCGTGTACGTAGTACCGAGGAGAGCTAGTAGTGTTAGGAGAGTACTAGCTACCCCACGGGCCCCGGGGTTCTGCTAGCCTCCTTCACCGACTTGTTAGGCCCACTAGGGCAAACCAGGGTAGTCAGGCGAGGGTGCGCGGACTGTGGAGGGGCAAGGCCCCGGTTTGGTTACTGTGGAGGGGTTGGACCCCTGTTACTGAGAGGGCTCTGCCCTGGTTCCGTGCTGTGCTTTGGGCGCACCCGTTAACGGAAACGACTGACCGCGTGCCAGTACGGGCTAGCTACCTGTGCGTTTATCGCGCGTGCCGTAGTCACCGTTACGTCTGTCAGTGACCTTGGGGTGGTTGACTGAGGGTAGGATCACCACGGGGGACTCTCCCGGCCAGGAGAGCACCACGTGCTACTTCTACTGTTGGAAAAGACTGCAATCAAGATCGTCCCACGAGGACATTCGAGATCAAGTAAAGGATCTGAGAAGTAAATGAAATAGTGAGAAAAATTGAAAGATGTAAATAAAGGAAGTAATAGAACATAACAGCTACTGTACACTCTACTGTTGCCTTTAGTTAGTTTGCCACTCTACTCAGCGTTTTGCTGACGTGTTACACTCGTTACCTTTTTCAGGACCAGGTGTTGAGCAGCCAGGGTCGGCGGCTGCAGAGGACGCTGGGCCGAGTAGGGTCCAGTAGAGTTGCCACAGCTTTGTACCTTCTTTTGTTTCTGTTCTAGTGAGTAGTTTTGTTTCCGCTGTACCTTCTTTACCTGCAGTTTTTGTTATATGATAAATGTTGTTTTACTGTTGTGGTGGTGCCTACTGTAGTAGTTTCTTTCCTTACTGCTGTACTTTCTTACTGTTAGTTATATTCATGCTGAATGTGGTTTATTTTACTGTCTTTTGGTTACTTCCTCGTTGGACGACTGGGTCTTGGGATTAGTCGAGTCGGTCCGGTTCTCGTGTCTCGTAGGGACTCGGGAACCGGGTCGTTACAGGCGAGGGTACGCGGACTGTGGAGGGGCGAGACCCCTGTTTGGTTCTTAGGGGTTAGACCCCTGTTACTGAGAGGGCTATGCCCTATACTAGTTCCGTGTTATGCTTTGGGCACACCCGCTAACGGAAACTACTGACCGCATGCCAATGCGGGGTAGCTACCCGTGCACTTATCGCGCGTGCCGTAGTCACCGTTACATCTGTCCGTGACCTTGGGGTGGTTGATTGGGTGTAGGATCACCACAGGGGACTCTCCCGGCCAGGAGAGCACCACGTGCGACTTCTACTCTTCGGAAAAGACTGCAATCAAGATTGTTCCCACGAGGAACATTCGAGATCAAGAAAGAGACCTGATAAATAAACCAAGTGATGAAAAAGAATAATTAGCTAAAGAAAGTAATTGAAAAACAACAGTTACCTATCTACTTTTACTGCTTTAGTTAGTTGGTTGCCACTCTACTCAGCATTCGCTGATTTCATGTACTCATAACCCTTTTCAGGTCCAAGTGTTGATCAGCCAGAGCCTACAGCTGCAGAGGGTGCTGGACCCAGTAGAGCCCAGTAGTTGTATCTCTTTTTGTACTCGGTTGTAGTAGTGAGTAGCTTCTTGTACCTTTATATTCTGTACTCTTTCGTTCTACACATTATATTCCTATACCCGTTTACTTTTCTACTGTTGTGGTGGTGTGTACTGTAGTAGTTTTTCTTCTTTACTGTTGTACTTTTGTTACTGTTAGTTACTTAGTATGGTGAATGTGGTTTACTTTACTACTTTTTTATTACTTTCTCGTTGGACGACTGGGTTTTGGGATCAATCGAGTCGGTCTGGTCTTGCATCCTGTAGGAATTCCGGAATCGAGTCGTAACACCTTCTTATCTGTTTAGTGGGAGGTTTGGAGATCTAAATAGGACTATGTTTACACTTATTCTTGTCTCTTTTGCGTTTAATTTCTCAAGTGATTGTTGATAGTGCTTAATATATCCACTCATTGCATGTTCCTTTCTTGTGGTGATATTTGATGTTCAACCTTTTAGGGCCCCTTTAGATGTGAGGATCAGAGGGGATAGCCTTGGAACATGCATGGGAATAACTTTTGAAAGTCCTTGTTACTTTTGGGGACAAGATGAAATAAAATTGGAAATAAAGGTGGGAATAAAGTTCTCCCATTAGGGGAGAAGTGGAGCAATAGAGTAGGGGAGAATGCAAACCTAGGATTTTCCATCCCGTGGTTATCTAATGCAAAAGTTGAGTTCTTTTGTTTCCTCCCAATTTTTATCCCTTGTAGTACGAAAGTGGCCTCTACATGAAGGGGGAATAATGGAATCATGAGAAAGTGATGAAAAAAAATAAAAAATAAAAAACTCATGGCTAGTGTCCTTTCAAGTAAGGTGAATAAATAGAAACCTTTACAACTTAGTGCCAAAAAAGAAAGAGTCTTGATGTCGATACATATTAACTCTCGTGCTAATTTCTCACCCATTCAAGACATTTATTTATCCAAGCAGTATGCCTTTATTATGACAAATGCCTCAAGACTTCATAAGTAGATCAAACTTCAACATTGTTAGGGATCCATTGGCAAGCAAAACACACAAATTGATGAAGGAGTATTTACAATAAGGTTTACTCTATTAACTTAATCTTTGTCCAACTAATATTTCTTATCGTGATGGATCTCCTATGAAGGCAGGTCAAGAAGACACATCTTAAATTGACCCAAACATAATTGGATTCTTCCGATCAAAATATGTATTAAATGGATTAATTAGATTCGGGATGACATTACAACAAGCTATCTAGACTGATATCCCATGGACAGCGTATTTGACCTACACCAAGAACATCCAAGGATTAAACTGACCTTTCAAGGGTCAACCAGCTCTCTTGGGCTTCCAATTGTCCTTGCAAGGGTTGGATTTATCATCCCAAAGTTGAATTTGATTATCTCACATGCATAAGTCTACACCAAGAATTCGAAGCTTCTATCTTAACCAATTCTTTCGTATCTAAAACTACTATGTATTGATGGAAATCGAGCAAACAAGAGTATGATCAACAATCTCCACAACTAGACAACAAACATAAGAGTTGACATAATCCCCTCATCATAGAAAGTCTATGGTTAAGGTGACAACATTCAATTAAACCAACAACTACGAATTTAAAAGATTGCTATGGAGGATGGATTCATAGCAACACTGTTTAATCTCAAATCTCAAGGAAGTAATTTAACAAATACGACAAGAACAAAGATTTTTCTTAATGCTTGTTTTACTAAACATCTAAATACCTATGATATTATCTAAATGTTCAACCAAAATAAACATTAAATTAACTGTATCATAACATATCCTTTCGAGACTTTTCGATCAAACGTTTTGAAAGAATATATTATGGTAGATCTAACTTCTAAATATCTCGAAACGTACATCACGATAAGCTTAACTTGATATTTATTTTAATTAAACATCTAAATAGCATCATAGTTATTTGCATATTTAGTAAAATCAACATAAGTCTTTTTCCTTATATAATACTAATATTATTTGGACATTTAACAGACAAGCCTTAATAAAGGTTTTTTTTGTTTTCTTGTAGTGAAATATCACTTGTTAGGGACATTGACAAAATGTTTGAGGATCATTTTTGTCACCTTTTATTCCTAACATTAAACATGTATCACAACATAATGATTCTATATATAAGCTTATATTCTTTTCTTTTATTATATGATTGAAGACATTAAATATCCCTAGGAAATAAAGCTTGCTAATGCCATGAACTTGGTAAATTTCTCTATGTGCTTACTTATGTTCTTGATTTTCTTATAAAGTCTATCCCATAAAATCGAACTAGAAGATATAATCAGATCATCAAATTAGACAAATGTATGTTAACATAAAAATTCACACAAAGATTTATTCATCCTCCTTTAAATTAAATTACGGTATCAATGGTATCTAAACATAACATGCGATATTTTAATTTTAAATTAAATATCATCGATCATAATTTAATTTAAATAAAATATTATACATAATATTTAAAATATCATCTATAATTTTCAAATATCATTGATATAATATAATAAATATGACTAATAATATTTGCTTTTTTAGATGACGCGTGAACTTTTGTGCAAACTATTTCATTCCTAAATAGCGATCCCATCCAATTCTAACGAAAGATTCGACTTGGTATGCCATTCCACAAGTATTGAAGAAATGGGGATATAAAATGGACAGATTCCAATTAGATGCATGGACCAAAGGAAGAGATAACATAGACGAGAGTTCTGAGTTCGAATGGATAAATAGAATTTTGAATTAAACCAGCGACCATACAACTAGTTGTTGCAATCAATACCACTAAGGTGGAGCCTATGGCCTATTTGGTAGGCGGGTTCAGCGACTTAACCTATGTTTATTCACCATTTAAGCTATCTTTCACGTACGTTAGATTAAGAAAATTTAATTCAATGTAAATTTATTTTACCTTATCTATAAAGTAAGTTTAACCTGCCTCAACCTGCCATCCTCGACAGCCCTTTTTTTTTTTTTTTTGGAAACATCTTAACATTCCATTAAAAAGGGGAAGTACCCGATATAAATGGTGCACCCCATAAGGGAGGAGAAAGAAAGAAAATCCTAACACTCTCATAAGGGGGAAGATATTCTCCGTTGAAATGGGACAAGTCAAAACTCAGAGAATAAGACTATAAGAAATAAAAGAAAAAAGAACAAGAAGCATCCTGAAATCGCGAATCGGATGACCTCCCAAAGGAAGATTGACACCATGCTCGTAGATACGGTAAAGGGAAGTCGGCAAAATTGACCATTGATTCGCATCAGAAACATGACCGTAAAAAGCACGGGATTATACGTGGGCCTCAATAAAATTTAAACGACACTAAAAATAGAAAATGAAAGATCCAAACACTCCAATAGCATGAAACAACTCCCACAACAACAACCGAGCTGCCTATGACAACCAAGCCACGACTACCATCACTGAGCAGCCGTCATCGCCATCCGTCGACGCCACCGATAGGCCATCGACCACAGCGACCGCACGTTGACGAGGGACAACGACTGCAACCTCCGAGGTCACCGGTGAGCCACAGCGGCTGCAACTTCTGAAAATGCCGTTGACGAGACCTTCACAACCGCACAGACGATCCGACACCCACACGAGCAACCGACATGAGAGACGACCAAAGATCACCACCTCCGCCACCGCGACAAGCATTGCCTCGAATGGCTACCACGAGGCACCAACGGCCATGCATGTCGATGAGGGAGTCTACCCACCAGAGTGGAAGATCTGATGGGGAGAGGAGGAGCAACCGGAGGTGGGGGGCTCCGATTGCGCCTCGTACAAACGATCGGAGCCCAAACTCAGTACTATGTCTCTCTCTCTCTCTCTCTCTCTCAACAAATCGAGGGAGAGCGGACATAGTTATCAACACCCCCTGCAATGCTCCTCAATAGCCTTTGGATACCATTTGCTGATCCTTACTCCAAAACAAGCTGACTTTTTGTGCTATATTCTTAGAGACGATCACCGACATGCACTATGAAGAAAGAAAGAAAGATAGAGCAGCGATTCTTTTCCTTTTCCTCTACTGACTGGTAGGATTCTTCTCATGATCCGATCAGCTAACTTTGTCCACCATGTTCTTTTGTGAGGCTATAGGTAGACCTATTGCAATTTCTTTAATCTTCATAGATCCACGCATGAATATTGCACTCAGCGCAAGGGGACATATTCTATTCGATATATAAACAAATCGATGATGTTCCCCTTTGATTGACTACTTGCATGGAGGCATAAGATATTAAAAGTAACATCGTTGAAAGATACTGAAACAACTTGCTGAAGTTTTTGCTTTTAGTTGTTATTTGTACTTGTACAAAATTATAATGGTAATATTCTTCGCTTTATTTTCAATAATCCATGTTCATCACTACTAAGAAATAAGAGTTGAATTCGATCCTTCAATCTTGATTGATTTGATGTGAGCCAAATGAGATTATACACATTTAGTTAATAAATATGTAGCAATTGAATTGTGATTTACATTCATCAAAATGTAATTAGTTGATCAATGCTATTTGTAATAAAGCATACTCCTTTTCATCGAGAAAGGTAAATTTAATGGACATTGGATTTGATATCCAATGACCTTTTCTTTTTTTTTTTTTTAGAGAATTAAGAGTTAATTTTATTCATCTCCCACTTCTACGAGACCAAAAAGAAGGCAAGGAGATAATAATAACTGTAGGTAGGTGGTGGTTTGAAAATACCATCAGTGTCATTGTAGTAGGTTGTATGGAATACCGGTCATTACAACCATTATTATTTACTTATCTAATTTTTACTGGTTTTATTCCAGGTCGTTCACTGGGAGGTAATTATTAATTTACATCACTCTTTAATCTCAAAATTATCCTTTAATTCCAAAAAAGAAGTTTTACATCTAATAATGAATGAATGAATGTAAACATGGTTTGCCTACTCACAAAGAATTAATCGAAATGCTTACAAAAACTAACTATAAACAAGTACCAAACAATTCATCACTATATTTTAAACTATCTCTTTACAAGTTATAGTATTAATTCTTACATGAAAGTACACTATCAACTAAGATTACATAGTATACTAGCTTAACTTACTAATCTAACACCTACAGTAACACATACAATAGCTATAGTGACAGATGTAGGCGTCGCTAGATCCCAGAAAATACTATATACAAACTTAAAGAGGGAAACTGGGGTCTATAACGACGATTATGGCGACGTTTCATTCTGTTAGTAAATGTATGAGTTTATTTACATAAAAGTAACTGGCTATACTACATATACATATATATATTTCTTTTGTATTTGTATTTACCTTCGTATGTACATCTTCTCTCTCTCTCTCTTACTCCATACTAATCTTCTTCTGTTATTCTTCTTCTTCTTCTTTGTTTTAATTCTGCCTTAACAGATTCCACAAACTGCGGCGTAGAGGTAATTAACTACCGTCATTAGTTCTCTTTAATTAATTAAAAATGTATTTAATTTGCGGGCACACTTTTCGAGGGATACACAGCACCCAGAAGGTGGGACCAAACCTCTACTAAGCATGCCCTAATTATCATTAGGCTGCTTAATTATGTTTTATCAAACTTAGATCAGGGCTTTCTCAGCCCACGCACACACACACCCCTCACCGGGCCCCCGGCCCCACAATGCTCAATACATTCTCAAGAGTATGCTCAGAGTATATAACGTATGTTGTTTCGGACGCTCGGCGCCCGTGACGACTACGCTGCTTGGGAAGGAAAATAATATAAGTCGCCACGCGCACTTTGCAGTGCACGATGTGGTGCTATTCGAGCGCTGCATCTGTGCTGAAAAGTGCACGCGGCTGTATGCTGAGGGAGATTTTGGCCCTCAATTCGAGGGCCATGATTTATTTAAAAATAAAAATAAATTATAGGAAAATGAAGTGTTTACATAAGATTATACAATTGTACAATTAATTTGAAATTTTAATTAGATTTACTATATAAATTAATTCACTAAAGTATACTGTTTTTACACACTGATTTTGGTGTTTTATTCTTTAATTACTTATAAATTAGCTACTATATGGTCTAATTGACCTTATACAGAGTTAGTATACAAGTATAAGCATTTTATAAACATTTTTATTATATTTTTCAGAATTAATTTTTGTTGTATTTACATTTAAATAGCATATTTGACTGTTTTACTTATAAATTAAGTTAAAATAATATAATAAGGTATAAACATACTTCAACTAGCTTAAATTACTTAAGATATATTAGCCTAAGTATACAGATTCAATTAACTTAATTATAACCCTAAATTACTAATTTATCTAATTTAATTTAACAAATTAGCTATTAACTTAATAAATTTATTATGTATTATATATAAAGAATTAAATTAAGGTACGGGATTTTATTTACTCATGATTTACATATGCATGGTATACACAGTTTTATAGTTTCATTCTATTATGTATACTATCTACTGATTTAGTTAGTCTAATAATACATATAAATTAATTTAATTTATAGATAGTTATATAATTAATGTATACACTGTTTGAACTAAATCAGATACCTAATTTACAGTATGCAATATATTTACATAATTATTTGTATAGTATATGTATATATACTACCTATTTACATACATAATAACCTAGTACAAAGCTTATGTTTATAAGAGTATACTTAATATACAAAGTAATATAATTTTTTTTAGGTCTTTTGGGAATTTTTCACTTTTTATTATTTTTATAAATCTTAGAGAAATAGGAGATGAGAATGGAAGAGTTGGCTGAGGAGAAAGAGGCATGTTTAATGTCTTTTTAAGTATAACTCTTTTTATCAAGCTTCATGAATGCCTTATTTTCATTCAGCATGAGATTTAGGAAGTGTTTACCAATTTTAATACAGTCTTTAGTTTAGTTTCCCTTTTTAAATCATGTGTTGGACAGTTAGCTTAAACTAAACTAGCTGACAACATTTGGAAGAGATAAACAAGAATCCACAGAAATTAAAGTTCAATTATCTAACAGGAAAGCTTGTATTCACAAAGGAAGCAATACATCTGTATGTTAGCTATATTTCAAAACATATTCTACAGGGTATTACATCAAATTCCATCTGCTACAAATTAGAACAGTTAGACAGTAGCAGCAGCATTGATTCCACAGATAAACCCTGCAGCAGCTCAGATCTGATTCTAGATGGTCCAACTACCGCTGCAGTTAGTCCATTTGGGATAAAATCTGAGTAGGGAGAGAAGGAGAATGTAGCTGCAAAATGTAACAACTTACTGTGAACACTGGGATTAAAGTGATAAATCCAGACTAAAGATAAGAAATTCTCTCTCAATCCTCCATCTGATAAGGGTCTCACTCTCATTAAAAAACATTGAACCAATTTAAATGCAAAAACCCTTATCAAAAACTTCACATCAAATTAAATCAACAAAAGACACTGATCTAACTCTTCCTAATGCTATAGATAGCATGAAGAAAGAGTTAATTCAATCAATTAAAATCCCTAATTCTACACTCAGGTTCTGAAACCTTAAGGAGTATTGAGAACTCTTTAGGTTAGGAAATCATCAATACATCCATTTTAAACAAACTCATGGATGCAAGATAAAACTTCAAATCACCACAGTGATTTTCCTTAGTTCTATCTTGCATTCCTTGCATTAAAACCTTCATAAAACTCAGATCAGAATATGGCTCTTCTGAGATGAATTCTGACATCAGAAACATGTCAGATTCCTTGCCAACAATGAACACAAATCAGAATTTTTCAATTTGTCAGATCAAAACAGTTAAAGCCCAATTGAGTGAAAATCCTTGAAATCCAAGTTAAAAGAAAATCCGACAAACTGATAGCTTCAAACTCAGATCAGGGGCTTTTGTGAACAAGAGTGAAGTGAATGGGAAGCCCCTTAAGTGCTTTTTTGACGCCAATTTCAGATCTAAGGTTAAAAACCAATCAGATCTGAAATTGGTTCTGAATGTATGGGTGGAATGCGAAAAACAGGTCGTGGAAAATCAGAAGTGAATATGAAAATATGGAAAGGGAGAGAATTTGAAATCATGACTATGTGAAACCTTCCCCTCTGATCTAGAATGATCAGAGGAGGTGAGGGGGGAATTTATAGCCTAAATCTACTACTACAGCTACTTTATCCTAACAGCAAAATTAAACACTACCAATTACATTAATTCTACTCTAAACCTACTTAACTACAGCTACAACTAATATGCAGAATAATAAATCTACTCTAACAGGAAGAATGGGACCTATGGGTCCTTAGCCAGTGGCTAAAGAGGAAGAAGGGAGGAAGATGACTCCAGCGGAGAGAAGAGTCTACTAGTGAGGCTCCAGGGTCGTCCTCAGGTGCTACGAAGTCCTTAGCGACGAGGAGGTCGAGAGTGTTGGTGCTAGAGCACCACGATCATTTGTCTTGATGATAACAAAACACGTGTTATTTAACATTTGCAATTTGAGTCCTAGATTTCAGGTCAATTGCAAATGTAGACGTGTTTAGACGGAACTCGAGCTAGCATCCAGGACGGATTGGAGGAGCTTAATGGAAAACAGAAGAGGTTCGCGTGGAGCGACAGATTGAAAATAGAAGACAAGAAGAATAGGATAGATTCTTTTTAATCCTTTCTTGTATCTCTTGTCTTTATTTTCTTGCTCTTTTTATTTTCCTTAGAAAATTATGTTAAAGAGCCTCAAAGAACCCTAACAGTAGTGCTAGGAACACCGGCACAACCCTAGGATACTTAGGTTTTTTGTAGAATACTTAGAAAACCAATATAGGGTTCAAACAGCACTTCCAGACGTCTAATTCCAAAATCAGACGTCTGATAAAGTATTTTAAGACGTCTGACTGTTGTTTCAGACGTCTGATAACTGTTAGGCTGGAGTTAGTATTTTGTCTGATGAAATCAGACGTCCAGACCTTAGTCCAGACGTTTGATGGATTTGCCAGACGTCCAATTAGTGGACCATTGGCTGGCTTAGCAAACACTCAAGAATATGACCGTTAGAGCCTTATCAGACGTCCATAGGACTTACCAGACGTCTGATAATTGACCGTTTTGCCTCGGCTGACCCAAAATCTCTTCTCAGAGATTTTCTAGCCGTTGCAACGTTTGGAAATCCATTCCCACGGAAAAAGTAGGTTTCCAGACGTCCAGACATAGTGCCAGACGTCCTGTATGTCGTCTGATGGACTTGCACAAAAACCCTGTTTAGATCTGATCCAAGTCAGGGAGAGACCCGCCCAAAATCAGACGTCTGACATTTGAATCAGACGTCTTAAAGTGGCCTTCCAGACGTCTGATGCCAGAGTTAGACGTCTGATTATCCTGTCAAGCGCAATCATTGTCCTGATTTCGGCCTGATTCTCTTGGGCTTTGCACCCAACGGCTATGGAAGCTTTTCTAAGCCTTCCAAAGCCTTCCTAAGGCCTCTATAAATAGAGGGGAGCCTTTGACACACCAACACACACTTGGATACACTTAGCTACACACTTCCACACTCTTTTGTGTCCAGAAAAGATCTTGCTCTCTAAGCTCAAGTTCTACATCTTGAGAGCATCAAGCTTCGCGCACCCGCTCTCCCGCCGTTGTTTACGAGAGCGACATTGCGCCATCGCGTGGCACACGCACTGCGTCATCAACTCGACGCACTCCTTGCAAAGGGGAGTTTCCTATTTCCTATAGAAGCTAGGTTTAAATTACTTTGTTGGCTCTATAGGATTACTTGTTTTATTTTATCTTTGTCTTTTGGTTGGGTATTCGCTTTGCGAATTCCCGTCTCCTTCGTGGGGCAAAATCCTTCTCGTGGAGAGAAGGGGTTCAGGAACGCTACCCTCGTACTTGTAGCGTGGTTGTAATTGAGGTTGAATCACCCTCGTTTAAAGTGATTCGGTTAGTGGATTTGATCAACTAGGTTGATCGGAAAATCCTAACTCGAGAGGGTTAGGTGGTGGTTTTCACCCGGTTTGGGTTTCCACCTAAAAATAATTGTGTACATTGTGTGATTGCTTATTTTGTGAAAATTATTTATTATTTTATTTCCGCAATTATTACGTCACCCCCTCTTCGAGTAAGGCCAAAAAATCTTTCAGAGAGAAGGTGACAATTTCACAGCCGGTGGTGTGAAATCAGAGGCTGGATGGGGAGGAGGAACTGGAGTGGACGAACGATCGCTAAGAGATGTAGGAGGGAGCAATGCCCTGTGCGCGCCACCACTGAGGTGCTTAAGTAGCATGCTCAGTGGCTGAGATCATCGCGCGGGTGAGGATAATCGAAGAGGTAACCGGCGGCGAGGATGAGAGGAGAGGAGCGTGCGGCGAGCCATTCTCAAAATCTGACCGTCAGATGAGATCTGGGGAGAGGGGTGAACGCAGGCGTCGATTCGCGCGAAGCTTCCATTCAAATCCAACCGCAGATCGAAATCGTGAGAAGCAACGGACGACCGAGATCGGCTGTGTTCTTCGTGCGCTACAGTGCATGCGAAGAGCAACAGGCCATTCGCTGAAATAATGAGAAAATTGCAGGAAAGACCCCTACGCGAAGGGGTAGAAGATTTGCGTGCAGGCCCATAAGTAAAAAGAATTACAACAGGAAGGACCCTGCAGCCTTTCAAAGGGGTCCCTGCGGTTTACAAGTAAGTCCAAAAAGGAATTTTTTAAAGGCAAGAGTGTAATGCATGAAGGACCTAAGTGTAAACTACCTATTTCATAGCCTAAATGATGTCCAAATGCCTTCAAATTTTTATATGTGCTTAATTGAACATTTAAGACATTAATTATACTTCTGATTTGGCCTTTCAAACTTATTTATGTGTTCAATTGACACATGGATCATCATTTGTACTTTGCTTTCAGAATATCTCGTTGTGTGACCTAATTATGAAATTTTAACACAGAGTAAAGATTTTAGGTCTTTTTTTTAATTTCCACACTTAACCCTTTTTATCTATTAATTTGATGTTGTTTTACTCAGTGACTAGCTTAACTTCAGCTTTTTAGCCATGATGAGTAGTCACTCATCAGGGGAGTATAAGAAGACCCGCCATTACAAACCAATAGGAAAACTATTACGACCCAAACTTTGCTCCACGTGGATCCTGGGATCGGAGCATCTCAACTAACCTAAAATCCAGTCGTCCAATGAGAAATAATATCACCAAGGAAAGCAATCTACACATGTATCATAGCTAAAACTTAAATGAAAGCAGAAAACTAAGGAAAAGACCGTAAACAATATCTCAAGAGAATAACAAAAGTTTCCACATAGCCATCAGAACCAAGGCGATGGACAGAAACGTTACGAATAATTCAAACAAAAGTACTCACTACAGCAGTAAAAAAAAATTCCAACTATAGCGGAAACTGAAATCAAACTGAGCCTGGGTTCGATTAGGTCCAGCACCCTCGACAGCCGGAAGTACTGACAGCTTGCCTCCCTGACCTGAACATAAGTAGTAGTCGTCAGCAAAAATTGAGTAAAGTGGCAAGTGCAAAATTAACTAATGTACTTGAATGTAAAAACAATAAACATTTCAGATGGTTGTAAATGTTTCACACCAATTCATATTTTGTTTCCATTTAATGTTTTGAATATTCTAACAAAAGGTCTTGATATCTCTTAATTCATCTGATCCTTAATAGAACAATCTTGCTGGAGTTTTCTCCATGATGCAAGACGTGCGTGTGGTACTCTCATGGCTGCGAGAACACCCTGCGTTTGTCCTACACCCGGTTTACCACCCCGGGGTCATGGCCCGACGTAGCGGTGACTATGGCACGCGTGATAAACGCATGGGAAGTTATTCCACACTTGCACGTAGTTAGTTTTTTCCACTAATAGGTATGCTCTAAGTCATACGATACAAAACAAAATAGGGGTCGCGCCTCTCATCAGTCTACGTACCCTCGCCCGACTATCTGGTTGGCCCCATGGGCCTAACAAGAGTCGATGTAGAGAGGCCATTCCCACCCTAGGTCCCAACCCGAGGAAGGGCTAGCTCTCTCCCTACACGTGGGGTGAATAGCTCTCCTCGGTATGTATGTATGCGAGAGCCAGCTCACCCCCAAACTAAAGTCCAAGTAATAGTCATACCATACTGTAGATAAGTTATTCCATCACTATTCAAATTCGTACCATAGCAGATAATTTATTCTTCTAGTTCTCCACGAGATTCGCTTATAATTCCTTTAATTTTGGTTGACAACCCACAAATTAACATGCATCTCCATTTATATTTAGATTATAAACATGGAAAATAACAACCAGATGCATTATAGTAAAAGCATTTATCTTAATCGTTAGAGTTATCGTTCTCTCACAACAAGTATTTATCATTCTTCACATATATAATAAGTATAAAACTCATAAATTAAGAGTTAGGGCATGCATGTGTGTCTCTGAAACAAAGCAATTATTGATTTCATTCACTAAATGCATTTGCAGAATCTTAATAATTAATTAAGTAGCTACTCATAACATGCATTCAAAAATGGAACTAAACACTTTGGAACCAGAAGACCACTCTACCTAAAGTTACAGGAGGAATGGGGGCACGAGTGGCCTAATACAAAAAGATAAATAATGCATGGATCAACACAAATCATCTAATCAACAAGGGAGACCAGAGCATTAGGGTGAAGGAGGTGGAGATTCAAATTAGGAAAACCAATCCAAACCGACGCACGAGAAAATGACGCGTTGGTTTAAAAAAGCGAAGACCACCACACAAACTGAACATGAGTTTTGTTAAGCAAAATTGATTCTAACGAAAAACCTCGACAGAAATCAACATATGAAGTGCATTGAATAGTTCGGTGCCTTGTATCAAGGGCAAAAACAAAAAAACCCAAAGAAACCTTGACTTTGTTTCAAGAGAAAAATCTTCCAAAACCTTTAAAGGTGGTTTAGGGCCCAAGCACTGCAATGATGGTAGAGGACAAAGGAAAAGAAAAGGACGTGCGAAGAGAACACCGTGCACAGCTTCCCATCGATGATCAAAGATAGCCAAACATGAAGTCCAATCTCAGAAAAAGAAGGTAAAGCAAAGGAAGAAGACTCTCCTTACCTAGTCACCACCAAGGCGAAAGTTGCCCTGGGTGAAGGAGGGGACCCTCAATGCCCAAGAGAGAATGGTGGTTCACGAGGACTCATGGGAGGGGAAACAAGGGGGAGCAAGGGATCTAAAAGGATCGAGGGAGGGGCATCAAATGGGGACATCCCAAGCCCAAGCCCTCCCTAAGAATGTTCCTCACACATGCAAAAGGATCGTCGGGGCCCAAAGCAAAAGGAGTGATCCTATTGAGGCAAGAGGAGCACCCCCCCTCCCCCCCTCTGAAGAGGGGAGTGGAGAGCCTCCGAAAAGCCTTCAACCAATGCATAGATGGGGAGCACCCTTAGGGAAGGATGGGAAGGGAGGAGAAAGGAGAAGGGACGAGAGGAGTGATGTAGAGAAAGGGCGATAGAAGGTTAAGGTTTGAAGGTGGAAAGGGGGAGGAGGATGGGGTAGGGTAAAAGAATCAATAGCAACGACATTAAGGATCCCTTGCTAGTAATTAACAGAACTTCTACTTATTCATGTGATTAGTGTTATTTTTTCCTTCTTTCTCTCTAATAAAAATTCAACAAGGACTTTTAAAAAAAGTCAATGAAAATTAATGGCATCTAATTAATTTATATTTAATTCCTACAAGGGGAAATAACCAATTAGGATATTTATCATTAGAAAGTAATACTGGATCCACTTCTTCCCTTCTTCTACACGTCTTAACATAATTAATGAGAGTGCTGCCTTATTTTGAGAGGATTCACATTTTCACCATTTACAACAGTGTCTTAGGCCTAGTTTGGTAAGGAAGATAATCCATCTAAATAAGAGTTAATCTTATTTTGTAAGAATGATATTTTGATCAAAGTTAAGAGAACTTAACCTAAGATAAGTTATTCTGATGTTGATGTGAGATAAACTTTTTTTATGGATTATCTCATATATTTTTGTAGGTTAATATAAAAATTTTTCAAACAGTCATAAGTTAACCTAGCAGAATAACTCTTATGACATCGACACAAAAATGAAGGATAACCCAATTATAAAAAAATTATCCGTTAAAATTCATCTCTACATTTAAAGTAACTCTTAATGGTTGGTGGAGGAGATAAATGTCTTCAATTATAATTATAAGCCAACGGCCACATTGGCATCCTCATAATATATATATATATATTGAGGTAATCACTCAAGATTAGAGTATGAATATGGGAAACAAAAATATCTATATTTTTGAATTAGGAATAGTAAAAGAGAAACATATGTATCTTAATTTTGTACCTCATTACCTGTAAATACCACCAAAGTTTATGTAAAAGTTCACAAGCCTTCTCTTGAATTAAACTATGTCGCTGCATTGTCGGTGATGTTACGGTTATAGAGCAACAGTAATATTTAAAATATCACCTGTAATGTTTAAATATTTTAATTTTAATAAAACATTACTAATAATTTAAAATATCAATAATAATTTCTCAATATCATTAATGTGTTACGATAAATATTACCGGTAAAATTTACCTTTTAATAAGTACGCAAACTTTTACGTTGCTAGACCGCAGCCCATTCTTCAACCGTGAAAATTATGTATGCATACTTTTTTTTTTATTTTCACCACAGTATTGCTCCATAAATTAAAGTTAAATAGAGTCGAGAACTTTACTGACTCTTACTAAATTAATCAATAAAAAATTCCTCTATTGCTGGACTTTCCATCACCCATGCGTGATGTATTCGGTAGATGGGATTTTTGTTAGCAAAGTTACCTCCTACGATCCGTAGGCATTCTAGAGTTGATGTTTTCTCAATCACCCTTTTTTTTTTTATTATTCAAGTAACAATCACTTCTTTTATTAAAGAGGAAGCATACTTAATTGGTTGCTCAAATTACACTAATGGCTGAAGATACCTCTACATCAAATTTAATACTACCACTATAGATTAATACGTTCCAATAAAAGGCCAGCATATTATAACCAATTTAATGCTTCGTGCCATGGACATGGTGTCAAACTACACGTTATTTTGAGCAGTATCTCATAATTTGATTTTTTTTTTTTTTTCTTTTTTTGGTCTCCTAAAAGTAACCCACAGAATGCTGCACACGATATAGGACGACTTATTATCAGAAGCAACTTGGTGGGTGTGGCGTGCGTAACATTCATCAACTTGCAAAAGTTGGTCACCAAGTTGGGGCAACTTGTGGTTTGCTTTGAATCAATACTGATCAACATCCTATGTGCGGTTTGCATTGGAAGGATTTTAGGTGCTCTCATCTCGATATCAGGTCATTCAAGTCACACCAAAGAAATGTGTTAGAAGGAACCTTCAGGTGTCGTGACAAATATATAATGTCGTGTTTTCATTAATTCACCACGTAGGGTTCGAGATCTTGGTTTTTTTAAGGCCTTCTGCGTTCTTCCTTACCTGATTGGTGATTTCAAATATCGAAAATAATAATAATAATAATAATAAAAAAGAAACATACCTTACAGCTTATTTTGTAATATATGGGGGTGAGAAAATATAATTTTAATCAATATATTTTGATTTCTTATAGATAAAAAAAATTTTATATAGGTTATGATTAATTTTTAAATATACTAAAAAATTATTTTCAATAGATATCAATTTATTTGATTTTCTTGATGTATTTTTATTTTTAATTATGTATTTTATTTTCGTATAGATTTTAATTTTCATTTAATTTATTTTAATTCTCAATTAATATATTTTTATTTTTAATGGGTGAATTTTTCTTTCTCTTTTAAACATAAGCATGAGTAGGCGACGTCCTTTCAAATATACCGCGAATATTTCATCTTACTATTTATTTTTCAAATAGTTTCGTACGTTCTTGGCTGCTTTAGAAAGTGAACAACTTGAAGTTAAGATTGAAATGCGTAGTACTGGACTACCAGTAACGTTTTCAAAGCATAGGATAATTGTATTAATGTGATTTTAATAGCCTCAAAGTTCCCAACTCGGTGGCCAACTTCAGCAGGTTAATGAATGCTACCTGCAGCACATTTTATGAATTGAAAATAATTAATATAAGAAAGATATATTTTAAATTTTATTTAAACTGAAAACTCTTAATCTCCTCATCAAGTGAAACCGATTTTCAGCAGTATTTTATGATAATTGAAAATTTATCATTATTGATGAAAAAAATAAGATTATCCGATTGATCTAAAATTCTATATAATTTTTAGTTATATTAGGATGATAAGATCTTTAAAATTTTATAGTGATGTGTGATCCATAAATAAAGTTTAAGTAAAAATAGTTACATTTTACATTTTTTTACTAATTAATTATTTGTCGTATATCATGCATGTCAATTATTGATCCCGAGTTTTTCAAATCTCCTTATATTTTCCTTCTCTCATCTCCAGAAAACCTCGGAGGTTCACATCATGCCATATCTCCTAGCGGATGGTTTGCCTTGAGGAGTAAAAAAGAGAAAGATTTTTAGTTTTCTCTGGAGTAAGATTATGGTTGATTTCAATCCTTCTACTTAAATATAACATGAGAGATTACACTGATTTAAAGAAAGAACTTGCTTGCCAAAAGATAATCAATCGATACAAGATATACTACAATTTAGAAGGAATGAAAAGAGATGCATGTTAAACTTGAACATAGAAGTTTTTATGATTGCTATGGTCCTTTTTTATACTGCAATAGAAATGGAAAAGCATGGCAATGGATTTCTTGATTGGGTTACCCAACACTTTGAAAGGAATTGATAGCAAGTGGATTATTGTGGATAGATTGATGAAATCAACTCATTAATTTCCTTCCTATCAAGTTCACCTATGTGGCTAAGCAATTAATTGTGATATTTATACAAGAGATTGTTAGATTACATAGGATCATCACATATGCCATGTCACACGGGGATGACAAGTATTCTAAAAATTGCCATGCTTTATTTGACATTAGGAAATGCAAACTTGATGCAAAGTTGATCACCTTCAGGACCTAATTTATATCCCTATTTTTAAAACTTAGGTTACAAAAGCTTATGATTGGAAAAGGCGATTGGCATGTTTTGTTGTGATATGTATCAAGCAAAAAGGAATTGTAATCAAAATATTTAGGTCAATTTTAAGTGAACATCTTGAAGTTGTACTACTCAATTATATACTTTTCCTTAGTTAAATTACTCTATAATATCGTAAATAAAACAATATCAACGAGTCCACACACAAAGTGAGATTAAAGAACTAATAGGGACAAATAAGTTTAATCAAAATCACTTAAAGGAAAGAAACTTCAATTGGACTAAAATTGTTAATTAGTTTTATATAAGTATCTCCCTAAACATTAAATGTTATATAAGCCCTTACATTTTCCATGCTTACACAAATGTCTTTGTAAAGTTGCTTACTGTTAAACAAACTATATATATACTCCTTACCAAGCATGAAGTCACAAATTAACCACATATAGCTCATTTTGTCATTGAGATTTAGCTTTGGCAAGTGCACAAACTCATGGTATATTTAGGGGAAAAATGCATTAGTTTTAATGTTAGGATGCGGACAATGGGAATAATGGTCCTTTTTTTTTATATTTACTTTTCACAACAAATAACAAGTTCTTTGGTGAAGCTAAATTTGGAGGGTTTCTTGTGTAAAAATCACCAACCTTGTAAGGCTCTCAGTGTAGATATGAAGAAAGGCACATATGATGTGGAAAACTCATAAGGGCATTTACATAAAATTCAAGCAAGAACTAATTAAAGATTTAGTTCTCTCCATCCTTTACTTAAAATGATATTAGGACTATATTGAATTGATCGACATCTCAATTCAAATTTAAGTAGATATTTGTAATAATATATGATATTCTCCTTCTAATTAAATGTACGGTCCATGGATCTTTTTAAGTCAAATGTAATCAATTCACACACAATGATATATCTGATTGAACCCTACCAGCTAATCAAATAAAGTGTACACTTAAATATCTTATTTCTTTTGCTTTTGATTTGATCATACCATGCAAGTTCTACATCTAGTAACTCATTTTGTAAATAAATGAACCAATTAAGAATAGACGTTATTGATATAATTTCTTTTAAAGAGTCCTATAAACAATTTTCTTCAACATAAATTTTTTAATGCAATGGCTGACTTCAACTAAAATTTTTTTATAATAACGAAGTGGAAAAATATGCCTTAGTTATGTAACTTTATTCAATTTTCATTTTCTAATGTAGAAAACTTAATCGTCGTCTTGTATTATATTCCACCAGTCAAACCATAAAAGATAGTACAATAAAGATTCTTTGCTTAAATTAAAATTAAAAAGTATAAAGAGGGAAAAAATTATATCTCATTAGCTGCTCCCACTCATGTAGTTTACCCATGTCGACTGAGAGAGTAAATTTCTTTCTCTTTTTGTCCTCATGCAGAGGTAACCTTACTGATGAAGAAAGAAATTTGTCCTCACAAAATAAGCTTAATTGGTTCATGATCAAACCAGCAAGACTCATTTGAACTGGATCCCTGTGGGAATGCAAAGAGGTGCGGTCCATCGAGTGGTTACAAATCAATATCATAACTCACCATTATTCCACATTATCTCTCATTAATGGCCCATTATCTATTAATAACTACCCATTATCTTGGAGGTTACACCTCAAGTGTGTAACCTCCCACAATTGGTACTCTATAAATAAACTCCAACCTGTAGATGGTAGGGGGGGCACACACCCAATGAAGGCAAGCCAAGGCTCTACAACCAACCACCTCTTCGATTTTCCCCACATATATTGGATATTGAGGATTAGATCCCTCCTCACACGTACACCCCTTGAGGTGGAATTGGATCAACAATTGCCCGTGTTTATGTGATTGCTTGCTTATTTTTATTTTCTCATGGTTACGTTACGTTTCCTATGCATATAAAATCTTTGATGGCCCTCGACAACCTTGACGGTGGCTTCCAAAGCCCATCAATGTTCTCCTTGTATCATTAGAATGAAAATGAAGACCAGCTCCTTTCCCAAAAAATTGTCTTCTTCTCTGTCATGTATGAGTGGATCAGGACCTGTGTAACCATGCATGGAATTTCGTGTATCCTCTGTGACAGTGATAAGAGAAAGACTCCTCTCATTTCTATCTTATTGAGTTAACCCCTTGACTCAACTTGAGCGATAGCCTTGAATCTCCATTCCTATGCAAAGGATATGCATCAAGGGCATTCATTAGATAACAATCTCTCAAAAAGATTGACATCTCTTCTCAAATTGGAGACAATTATTGGATATTATGATCATTTTTGATGACTTATTTAAATCCTTGATACAAGCTATTTGGATTTTCGATACCTATCATCAATATATTCAACATGGCTACAATACATTTTTCACTTGTACAGAGAGATCCAACTAACCACATTAATTTGTCCACGTAATCTGGCATTTGAATCTGAATCACTGATCAAGTCATTTCCAACTATTCTCATACCTGAAGATCATCATGCAATCAGTAGACAACACATCAAGTAGGAGATATTCGAGTATGAATTTGATTTTTGAAACAGGAGATTCTGGAGTACATTAATTCTTACAAGTTCATTAAGCAAAACTTTGTTTGTAGAATTCTACAAAGATTTTAAATTCCATTTTACTCCAAGTTGAAGGCTTCTTAAGTTGATTCCTTTCCATTTTATAGATGGCAATGTATCTTGACTTAGATCATTTAATAACTAGATTTGAGATTTCAAAGAATTCACAATTTCCATTTGATTTTTAAGTTGAATTTGTAGCTTAATGTGGTAAGCAACTCTCCTTGAAGAGAGGATTGGCATTTGGTTTGAAGTTGAATAGACCTTGCTTCATCAAGTGGACATTCACATAGGTTGGATGGAAGCCAAACTATCTAGTTGAATGGTTGAGTTGATTACTCAAATTACATGTTGAAAACAACTTCTCAATCAAGTCTAATTAATTGAGCAGAGAACATATCACTTAGGTAGGTAAGTTGGTTTCAAAACCTTGCAGATAGTCAACTAGTATGAGTAAAAGATTTAAATATATATTCTTGACTATTTAACTACATGAAAATCATGTTCATTAGTTCATATTCTAATAGGAATTGAATAACCTATGATCTATTTTTGATTTATCTTATGTTACAATTTATTCTCAACCTAGGTAAGCGATAAAAAGTGAAGTCAAAATGTTAATAAATCCTATCTAAATAGATGCTTAGCCCAACCAAGAATGGAGGTGCGACCCTCCTTTTTAGCTAAGCTAAATAAATGAAATTAGCAGTAGAAATTATCTATAAGCATGCTAAATTACTACCTTTTAGATATATAAAAATGCTAATCAAAGAGTGATGATTTTCTAGAATAGCAGTTAGAATCTAATGAGGTGCCAGTGGAACAAAGATGGATGATCTATAAACCTATTATTATTTCAACACCCGGAATCACTATAGGCATTCCATTAAGATACTTGATTTTAGATTATTGACTAGAATTAGAAAATTATACCGAATATGGAGAATCTTTTCAGAGATGCATAGGTAGTGTAGAGTTCTCTTTTCCTTACTCTTTTCTTTTTCTCCTTATTTAGCATAGCTCACTCCTTCTGGTATTTTTTTTATTCATTTAGGTGTTGGAGAAGTAGAAAAGGTGATGGAGTTGAGAACACATATAAAAGTCTTGGAGTCTTGTGGCCCAAGTCAATAACTAGTGTCTTAGAGTAAACTACAGTAATGAGCTATTTTATTTATGGTTAGTCATTGCATCATAATTTGTTCTAATGAGTCATAATTTTTGTTATGACTCGATCTTAGATCCTTACAAGACCTAAGATCGGTCCGTCTTGACTGATCCCAAGACCTAGTCATCCAACGAGAAATAACCAAAAGCAGAAAATACTCCACAACCACAAGTATAATGTAACTAAGTAGAAATTTATATAAAGACAGTAAAGGAAACAGAAGAAATGTCTCATAATAGTACATGCCATTACAACTACAACAGCGGAAAGTAAAGCGGAAATATAACAAAAATAATATTACAGATATCAAATACTCACTACTACAACAAAAGAACGTGCTGAAAAAGAAACGACAACAGCTAAGGCTGGGCTCGATTAGGCTCAGCTCTCTCTGTAGCTGGTGGTGCTGGCTGCTCAACTCCCTTACTTGAACAAGGTTATAAAATTCCTTAGTCAACTAACGCTGAGTAAAGTGGTAATTAAGTCATTTACATGCAATTAAGAAAAGCAACTAATTAATTATTCATTTTCATTTAGTTCAACCAAGTAGTTCTAATTTGTTTGTTCTTTTATTTATCTGGTCATCTCTTGATCTTGTCTGTTTCACAAGGGAACGATCTTGATTGCAGTCTTTCTCATGATGTAGAATGTACACGTGGTGCTGTCCTGGTCGGGAAAGTCTCCCCCCGTGGTAGTCCAACACCCAGTGTTACGACCCGGTTCCCGAATCCCTACAGGACCCGAGACTGGCTCAACTCGACTAATCCCAAGACTCAGTCGTCCAACAAGAAATAACCAAAAAGTAGGAAAGTAAATCACATTTACTATGCTAAGCAACTAATAGTAAAAGAGTACAGTAGTAAAGAAAGTAAAAGCTGCTACAGTACATACCACCACCACAACAGTAAACAGTAACAAGGTACAGGAATGTAAAAGTACGGAAATATAAAGATACAAGAGTCTGAACTCACTACAACAGAAAGTACAACAAAAGGAGACTACTGCTACTGGGCTTTACTGGGCTCAACACCCTCTGCAGCCAGAGACTCGGGCTGCTCAACACCTGGACTTGAAAAGGGTTATGAGTACACAAAGTCAGCGAATGCTGAGTAGAGTGGCAACTAACTAACTAAAGTAGTAAAGCTAACAGGTAAACTAGCTATTCCAATTCTTTAATTTACGAGTTATTTCTTTTCACCCATTGGTTTATATATATTTCCAAATCTCTTTCTTGATCTCGAATGTTCCTCGTAGGAACGATCTTGATTGCAATCTTTTTCGAAGAGTAGAAGGCACACGTGGTGCTCTCCTAGCCAGGAGAGTCCCCCGTGGTGATCTTATACCCAGTTAACCACCCCAAGGTCATGCGGTAGCTACCCCGTGAGATAAGAGTACGGGTAGCTACCCCGCACTAGCACGCGGTCAGTCGGTTCCGCTAACGGGTGCGTCCAAAGTACAGTACGGACCAGTATAGGGCCTAACCCTCTCAGTAACAGGGGTCTAGCCCATAAGAACCAAACAGGGCTCTTGCCCCTCCACAGTCTGCGCACCCTCGCCTGACTACCCTGGTTTGCCCAGTGGGACTAACAAGTCTGTGTAGAGTGGCTAATTGAATCCCGTGCCCCGTGGGGTAGCTAGCTCTCTCCCTACACTAGTACCTCTCCCCGGTACAGTGTACACGAAGGCCAAGAAGTCGGTGCAGAGTGGCCAATCCTAACCCCGGGTCCCAACCCAAAGGCGGCTAGCTCCGCTCTACACTAAACAGGGGACAGTCGCTCTCCTTGGTACTATGTACTCAAGGGCCAGCACACTTCCCCACTCACATTTCCAGATCCATTCCATTTATTCCAAGGAGCTCTACTCCAACTCCCCATAGGGTTTGTCTCATATTGCCCATACCATGCCATACCAGGTTTCATCATTCACATTTCCATTCCCAGGTCATACACATGCAGCTCGTGTTTCTATCACCCACATTTCTATTCTCGGGTTATACACATGCAGCTTGTATTCTAGCATTTCATTAACAGGTAGTTGTTTTCTATCTACTCATTCAAGACTACTATTCAATCACGCATACAGTCATTTCAAGTGTTTCTCGTCCTAGGATTCATGTCATATCCTAGGTTCTAATCATTCATTCCACACATGCATTCAGGGTTATAATTAAATTAGGGGAAGCCACTCTACCAAACAACACAGGAGTATTGGGGGCTCAAACAGCAGGCTCACGTGCCTCAGCAAGCCCCAAACCCGCAATGGAACGTAGTCCTATAACAAGGAACAATCACAATGGAACATTCAGAATAGCATAGAAAGACTTCTAACAAGTAGAGGAACTCATAAGGAAAACATCGATATCTTATTTGCGTAAAACGGACCTCAAACGGACCCTTAATGGGTAAAAAATAGGGTTACTGACTCAAATCAGACGTCTGGCACAATGTCCAGACGTCTTAAAAGTGTCCAAAAATGCACCTTAAGTTCTGTGTCAACCTCAAACGTCTAGGACCTTTGCTGGATCGTTTGGACCGAACTCCAGACGTCCGACCTCCTTTGCGGATGTTTGGAAGTGCTTCCAGCTGTCTGGTAAGCTACCTAGACGTCTGAAACGCGTGGGAGGGCATGCCCTGCTCCTTCCCGAAGCAAATCCTGCACGCGACAGTGAAATCTTCTCAAAATAGCCACGCAAAGCGTAGCTGCAGAGTGGCCTGTATGGCCGTATCCGCAAAGAGAACGTACCTTCGCTGAGATTTGCCTTCAGACGTCTGGAGTCGTCTCCAGACATCCGCTCCATCGTCTGGACGTCACTCCAGGCGTCTGATTCTGGGAAAAACCCAGAACCAGAACCTCCTCCCGCTCTACTTGCCGCGCGTAGCTGCACCTCACCTGCAACTCTGGCAGTAGCAACATCAAGGACGACTCCCTGACGCACTCCTCTCGCACGCGTCGCTTCGGCCATGTGCCCTCCGGTGAGCTCCTACATGAGCTCGCAAGCTCGAGTTCCTCCTCCTCTCTTCATGTCGCTCCTCGTCACCGCTCTCGTGCTCTCTCACTCGCGCTAGCTCCTCTCACTGGGGTGGAGGGGAAGAGAAGAAGGGGCTGGTGGCTGTGGAGTGGGGAGAACGAGAGAGGAGGAAGGGGGGTTTATAAAGATGGGGTGTTAGGGTTTGCTGGAGGAGGGGAGAGAGAAGAAGCGGAGAAAAAGAGAGTACTGTCTGCGCGCAGCCCGCGTGAAGATGCGAAGCTCGTACCCAAAAATTTTGATTTCCAGATGTCTGGGAAGGTGTCCAGACGTCTGACCGACAGTCCAGACGTCTTAAAAGGTTCAGGACAGAACGGGTCTTAACACCCAGTCAACCACCCCGAGGTCATGGTCGCGACGTAGCGGTGACTACGGAACGCATGATAAGCGCACGGGTAGCTACCCCGCACTGGCACATGGTCAGTGTTAAGACCCACGACATCAAACGTTATTAAGACGTCTGGGAGTTGGTTCAGACGTCTGGACGCCTTCCCAGACGTCTGGAATTTAATTTTTGCTGCGTACAATTGTGAGTCACTGCGCCCGCCGACCTGCAGGCATCTCCTTCTCTTTTCTCTCTCTCCTCGACGCCTTCAAATACACTCTCCCCCTTCCCTCTCCCTCACCCACCACTCCACCGTCTCCTCCTTCTTCTCCAGTGTTGGCGTGAGAGTGAGAGAGCAAGGGCAGCAGCTGCTGCCAGGAGCACGCGGGGAGGAGGAGGTGCAGCGAGAGGGAGAAGAGGCAGAGCGCGTGAGGAAGAGAGAGCGAACTCGCTGGAGCTGTCCAGGGCCGATCGACGGGTGCATAGCGGGAGCGTGGTGCTGAGGGAAGTTACCTCGGTGCTGCTGTAGCTCAGGAAGCACGCGGGCGAGCGTGGCGTTGCGCGACCGTGCGCAGCAGGCGAAAGGAGAGGCGGTCCTGATTCTGAAAAATTTCCCAGAATCAGACGTCTGGACCTACGTCCAGACGACGCGGGGGACGTCTGGAGTGAGATCCAGACGTCTAAAAGGTACGATATTCTCATCCTCCTCTTTCTTGCGGACGCAGCCATGCAGGCCGTTCCATCGAAAGCCCTGAGACGTGTCGTGTTGAGAGTGGTTGCGTGCGCGTGCAGGTTTTGTTCGGGAACGCACGAGGACACGTCCTCCCACACAGATCAGACGTCTGGGCAAGTCACCAGACTGCGGAGAGCGTCTCCAGACGTCCTGAAGGATAGATAGACGTCTGGAACTAGGCCCAGACGGTTCAGCGGGATCCTGGACGTCTGAAGAGCAGCGCAGAAGTAAGGTATGACCTGGACCATCTTTTAAGACGTCTGGAAGATGTTCCAGACGTCTGATTTAGGTCAGAGTTGTCGTTTTTTACTCGTTTAAGGTCCGTTCGAGGTCCGATTTCCGCGTTTAAAATTTCATTCTTCTCAGAATTTGTTCCTCTACTTGTTTAAAATACTTGTATTCTGTTCTGAGTGGTTCCTTGTGTTATAACCTTGTCCCGTTGTGGATCTGGGGGTTGGGGAGGCACGCGGACCTGCCGATCACGGCCCCATTACTTCCGATTTTGCGGGTAGAGTGATTTCTCTTGGTTAATTATCAACATTAATGCATATTTGAGATAAATAATAGATCCTAGGGTATGGCATGAATCCTAAGAGTGGAAAACTAGATTGAATGATAGATCCTAGGGTTGGCATGAATCCTAGGACTGGAAAACTAGAGTGAATGCTAGATTCTAGGGCATGGCATGAATCCTAGGACTAGAAAACTAGATTGAATGATAGATCCTAGGGTGTGGCATGAAACCTAGGAACAGAAACACTGAAACAAATGTCGTGAATATATGAATTGCAGTCTTGGAAAAGTAGAAAGAATAATAATAATTTACTGTGATTGGATAACAGTTGCTTGTATATGAATGTATATTAAATATTGGAAACACGGGCTATATGTGAATAAAACTGAAATGATGAAACCTAAAATCGCTTGGCTAGAGAATATGAGCATGAACCACACGAGGAATTAGAAGTAGAGCTCCTAGAATATAAACAGAATGGAACTGAGAAAGTGGATGGGGAAGTGTGCTGGCCCTTGAGTATAGAGAGTACCAAGGAGAGCGACTATCCCCTTGTTTAGTGCAGAGCGGAGCTAGTCGCCCCAGGGACCCGGGGTTAGGTCTAGCCACTTTGTACTGACTTTTGGCCCTTACGTACATAGTACCAGGGAGAGCTACTAGTGTAGGGAGAGCGCTAGCCACCCCACGAGCCCCGAGGTTCTGCTAGCCGTCCTACACCGACTTGTTAGGCCCACTAGGCAAACTAAGGTAGTCAGGCGAGGGTGTGCAGACTGTGGAGGGGCAAGACCCCTGCTTGGTTACTGTGGAGGGGCTAGACCCTTGTTACTGAGAGGGCTCTGCCCTATACTGGTTCCGTGATGTGCTTTGGGGCACACCCGTTAACGGAAACGATTGACCGCATGCTAGTGCGGGGTAGCTACCTGTGCACTTATCACACGTGCCGTAGTCACCGTTACGTCTGTTAGTGACCTTGAGGTGGTTGACAGAGGGTAGGACCACCACGGGGGACTCTCCCGGCCAGGAGAGCACCACGTGCTACTTTTACTTTTCGGAAAAGACTGCAATCAAGATCGTTCCCACGAGGAACATTCGAGATCAAGAGAAAGACCTGAGCAATAAACCAAGAAAGAGTAAAATAAAGAAAGAAATTAAAACAACAGCTACATGTTACCTTTATTATTTTCTTAGCTAGCTAGTTGCCACTCTACTCAGCGTTTCGCTGACGTGTCACCCTTTGTCACCTTTTCAGGATCAGGTGTTGAGCAACAAGAGCCTGCGGCTGCGAAGGGTGCTGGGCCTAGTAGAGCCCAGTAGTTCTACTTGTGTTGTACTTGCTGTACCGTTTTTCTGTTGTAGTGAGTATATTCTGTTACACTTGTACTCTTTTATTGTACGCATCATAATTATGTACCTGTTTAAATTCTCTACTGTTATGGTGGTGTGTACTGTAGTAGTTCTTTTCTTTACTGCTGTACTTTTGTTACTATTAGTTACATGCATGATGAATGTGGTTTATTTTACTGTTCTTTTGGTTACTTTCTCGTTGGACGACAGGGTCTTGGGATCAGTCGAGTCGATCCGATTCTCGTGTCTCGTAGGGATTCGGGAATCGAGTCGTAACAAGATGTTATCAGAGCAAGGTCGTCCCGAGAAGTGAACCAACTGGCTGGGAAATAACCAATTCACGTACTTGTAACTAGAGTAGCCACCACAACGTACCTTTTGACATCTGTTTTTAGACCTCTTCGTTAGATATCGATTCGTATTGACGTCTTTTTGTTCCGTGTTCGCGTCTCCTTGCAGGAGATGCCTCGACGAGGAGGTAGCGAGGCGGGCCGCGGACGCGGCCGAGGACGAGGTCGGAGGGGCAGGCGCGTTAAGGTTGACGCCTCAGTGGACCAGCCACTGCTCCCGGGCATTTAGGCCCAGGACCTCGCCCAGCTGATACGGGACATTATGCGAGAGGAGCTCCACCCGTCGCCACGAGCACCTCTCCCTAGGGCTGCGGAGGGGGAGTCCTCTGTGGGACCACGCGACGGACATGGCACTGGACGTGGGGGAGGGGATGGGCCTCCACCACCCCCACCTTCCTCCGGCACTTCCGAGCACGAGGCTTCTTTACCTGGAGGTGTGCCGGCATCTCCACTTCAACGCCACTTTGAGCTTTTCGGACAGTTCCGGAAGCTGAAGTCCCCCTCCTTCAAAGGGGATGAGGACCCGACAGAGGTGAAGGATTGGCTCGAGCAGATCGAGAAGGTTTTTGACACCCTTCACCCCCCTGTGAAGTGTCGCGTGACCTTTGCCACATACAAGCTGGAGAGCGCGGCACACAGGTGGTGGAGGGCGGTCAGGGGTTAGGAGAGGGACGAGCCGACTTGGGACCAGTTCGTTGCCCTCTTCTGTGAGCAGTACTTCCCCCAGACATGGCAGGATCAGAGGAGGCGGGAGTTCCATACTCTCCGCCAGGGGACGATGACCGTGAGCGCGTACTGTACGCGTTTCCTGGAGCTGTCTCGCTTCGCAGCGACAGCCGTAGCTACTGAGGAGGAGTGCCTTTGGAGGTTCACCAAGGGGCTCCGGCCTGCTATTCGGGGGTATGTCAAACCTCTGAAGCTGCCTACGTTCTCGAGGGTGGTAGAGGTAGCTATGACGTACAAAGAGACCAACCCTTCTGCACGCGACACTGACAGCGGGCAGAAGCGGCTCTACCAGCCAGACTTCTCACAGGGCCGACGAGAGAGGAGGCACGTGGCACCTGCAGGAGAGCCGTCACGTTTTGCGGGGCCATCAGTGGCCTTTGAGGGCCCCCGACAGGGGCCAATTGCTAGCACTGGACCCCCACCCAGCCGTCAGCAAGGACCCACTGAGGGCGAGAGTCGAGTCTCCCTTTGCTACCAGTGTGGCCAGCCGGGCCACATCAGGAGGGACTGCCTGTCCAGGACTGGAGATCAGCAGATGCATCCTGCGCCGAGCACTAGAGGGCGAGCAGGAGGCCGCAATTTCCAGGCGCGAGGAGGAGGACAGCAGTCGCGGGGAGGGTACCGGCCAGCGACTAATCGTCTGACGTAGAGTGTGGCTGCTTCGTTCGCACCTAGGGCTGAGGGGCATATCAACGCCCTGACACACGAGGATGCCAGAGCTTCGGGATCAGTGGTGGCAGGTATGGTTTCAGTTTCCTGCAGACTTGTTTACATGCTTTTCGATTTCGATGCTACGCACTCGTTTGTCGCTGCTAGTTTTGCGGTTAACTTGGGGCAGGATTGTATGTTGTTAGAAGATCCGTTCGTGATCAGAGGTCCGAGTGGTCAGCTGTTTGTAGCTGAGGAGGTATACACAGGTTGTGAGGTCAGTGTTGGGGGACACAGCCTTCTCGCTGACTTGATTATGATACAGATGGAGGACTTTGGCGTAATTCTAAGGATGGACTGGTTGTCCGCTTACCACGCCTTGGTGGACTGCTTTGAGAGGAAGATCGTCTTCTCCATACCAGAGTTGCCTTCTTTCAAGTTCTACGGGCAGCCAGTGGATGGAGGCTTCAGGTGCATTTCTGCACTTCGGGCGACGAGACTTTTGAGCCAGGGGTGTGAGGGCTTCCTAGCTTGTGTGGTGGAGGAGCCCAGCCTTGTGGCAGACTTCCAGAGTATTCCGGTCGTCAGAGAGTACCCTGACGCATTCCTAGATGAGTTGCCAGGACTACCGCCCGAGCGTGAGATCAAGTTTGAGATCTCACTGGTACCGGGCACCAGCCCCATCTCCACAGCACCGTGCATGATTGCACCACTTGAGCTGAGAGAGCTTAAGTCTCAATTGCAAGATCTTCTGGAGAAGGGCTTTGTGAGGCCCAGTGCGTCTTCCTGGGGAGCCCCGATTTTGTTCGTAAAGAAGAAGGATGGTATCCTACGCCTTTGTGTGGACTACAGACAGCTGAATAGGGTTACCATCAAGAACAGGTATCCACTACCGAGGATTGATGACTTGTTTGACCAGTTACGAGGTGCCACAGTACTCTCCAAGATTGACTTGAAGTCTGGATACCACCAGTTGAGGATCAAGGAGGCAGACGTCTCAAAGACAGCTTTCCGTACCCGATACGGACACTACGAGTTTCTGGTCATGCAGTTTGGGCTGACCAATGCCCCCGCTACCTTCATGGATTTGATGAACCGGGTGTTTAGACCGTACTTGGACCAGTTCGTGGTGGTATTCATTGATGATGTGCTCATCTATTCTCGAGATCAGACGCAGCATGGACAACAGTTGCGGATGGTTTTGGACACACTGAGACGACGTAGGCTGTACGCCAAATACAGCAAGTGCGAGTTCTGGTTGAGGGAGGTGACCTTCTTGGGTCATGTGATCTCCAGGGATGGCTTGGCTGTGAACCCAGCCAAGGTTGAGGTAGTACTCAGGTGGGAGAGACCGCGTACGGTTACTGAGATCCACAGTTTCTTGGGACTGGCAGGCTACTACAGGCTGTTTATCAGGGGCTTCTCGCAAATTGCACGTCCTATGACATGGCTGACTCAGAAGGACATGCCCTATACTTGGACAGACGCTTGTGAGGCGTGTTTTCAGGAGCTAAAGGAGAGGCTGACTTCGGCTCCCATGCTCACCATCCCAGATAGTAGTAGTGGGTTTGTTGTGTACACGGATGCCTCTTTGCAGGGTTTAGGGGGTGTGCTCATGCAGAGGGGTCACGTTGTCGCTTACGCTTCGCGGCAACTGAAGCCCGATGAGCATAGCAACCCTACCCACGACCTGGAGCTGGCAGCTATCGTCTTCGCGCTGAAGACTTGGAGGCACTACTTGTACGGTGAGACCTTTGAGATTTTCACAGATCACAAGAGCCTCAGATACTTATTTGATCAGAAGGAACTCAACATGAGACAGAGACGTTGGTTAGAGCTCCTGAAGGACTATGACTACAGCATTTCCTATCACCCGGGAAAGGCCAACGTGGTGGCTGACACCTTGAGCCGGAAGGCGCCCACCCACTTGGCCAGATTACAGGCGTAGAGTTGGTGCCTCTTGGAGGAGATGGGCAGTTGGCGACCCCTAGAGTTACTGGGGCACTGTGGGGCAGTGACTGTGACACAACAGACGAGGCCAAAGCTAATAGACCGCATCATCACAGGGCAGATGGCCGACCCGTACTTACAGTTATTGCGTGACAGAGTACTGTCGGGAGACCCTGGAGACTTCTCTTTTACAGACTAGGTACTGCACATAAGGGGACGTTTGTGTGTTCCCAGAGACGAGGAGCTGTTCAGAGAGCTCCTGACTGAGGCACACTATTCCAGGTTCACCATACATCCCGGAAACACAAAGATATACCATGATTTGAGACATGACTTTTGGTGGAGGGGGATGAAGCGGGATGTGGGTGAATTCGTACAGTAGTGTTTAGTGTGCCAGCAGGTGAAGGCCGAGCATCAGAGGCCTGTAGGGCCGTTACAGCCACTTCTAGTGCCAGAGTGGAAGTGGGAGAGCATCACCATGGACTTGGTGGTGGGCTTACCTGTTACCCAGCGAGGACACGACGCAATCTGGGTAATCGCTGATAGATTGACGAAGACGGCATGTTTCTTGCCGATTCGAGTCACCTTGGGATCAGCATAGTTGGCAGAGAGGTATATCCGTGACGTGGTATGTCTACACGGAGTTCCGCGGGAGATCGTATCCGACCAGGATACCTGTTTTACGTCCCAGTTTTGGGCTGAGTTCCAACAGGCCTTGGGGACGCGGTTGAGGTTCAGTACAGCATACCACCCCCAGACGGACGGACAGTCTGAGCGCACGATACAGACATTTGAGGACCTTTTGCATGCTTGTGTATTGGACTGAAGGGGCTCTTGGGAGGAGCACTTGCCCCTGGCGGAGTTCGCATATAATAACAATTATCACTCGAGCATCGGCACGACACCCTACGAGGCTCTGTACGGACGGAGGTGTACGGCACCCTTGAGTTGGGTTGAGGTGGGGACCAAGTGGGAGGTTGGCCCCAGGCTGATTCGGCAGAGTCAGGAGGTGATTGAGCAGATTCACAGGCGACTCCGCACTGTCAGGAGCAGACAGAAGAGCTATGCCGATCGGAAACGCAGAGAGGTACAGTTTGAGGTTGGGGACTACGTCTTCCTTCGCATTTCGCCCATGAAGGGCCTGCAGCGGTTTGGGGTGAGAGGGAAGCTCGCGTCGAGATTCGTGGGACCCTTTGAAATCCTGGAGCGGGTTGGACCCATTGCTTACAGGCTTGCCCTTCCTCCCCAGCTTTCTGGTGTGCACGACGTGTTCCACGTGTCCAACCTCAGGAAGTACGTCACCGATCCCAATCACGTCCTGAGCCACGAGAGCGTCGAGGTGGGTGACGACCTAACCTACCCCGAGCGGCCAGTGCAAATTCTTGACAGAGTCGTCCGGAGCCTGAGACGGAAGCAAGTACCCCTGGTGAAGGTTTTGTGGAGGAGCCAGCAGTACAAGGAGGCTACCTGGGAGCCTAAAGAGGCGATGCAGGAGCGGTACCCGGAGCTCTTTGAGGGTACGTCTTTTCGGACCAGCTTCAGTCCTCTTTGAGTTTGTTATGCGTATATCGTTCTCTTTCGCACTCTAGTCAGCACAAGTTTTGGGAACGAAACTTCCTTTGAGTTTGTTATGTTGTTAAGACCCATGATGTCAAACATTTTTAAGATGTCTGGGAGTTGGTCCATACGTCTGGTCAGACGTCTGGACGCCTTCCCAAACATCTGGAATTTAATTTTTGTGGCGTACGATTGCGAGTCTGCATGCGTGCACGCACAGACTGCGCCCACCGACCTGCAGGCATCTCCTTCTCTTTTATCTCTCTCCCTGACGCCTTCAAATACCCTCTCCCCCTTCCCTCTCCCTCACCCACCACTCCACCATCTCCTCCTTCTTCTCCAGTGTTGGCGTGAGAGTGAGGGCAGCAGCTGCTGCCAGGCGCGCGCGGGGAGGAGGAGGTGCAGCGAGAGGGAGAAGAAGCGGAGCGTGTGAGGAAGAGAGAGCGAACTCGCCGGAGCTGCCCAGGGTCGGTCGACGGGTGCGCAGCGGGAGTGTGGTGCTGGGGGAAGTTACCTCGGTGCTGCTGCAGCTCAGGCAGCACGCGGGCGAGCGTGGCGCGGCGCGATCGTGCGCAGCAGGCGAAAGGGGAGGCGGTCCTGATTCTGGAAAATTTTTCCAGAATCAGACGTCTGGACTTACGTCCAGACGGCGCGGGGGACGTATGGAGTGAGATCCAGACGTCTGAAAGGTACGATATTCTCATCCTCCTCTTTCTTGCGGACGCGGCCATGCAGGCCGTTTCGCCGAAAGCCCTGAGACATGTCCTGTTGAGAGTGGTTGCGTACGCGTGCAGGTTTCATTCGGGAAGGCACGAGGACACGCCCTCCCACACAGATCAGACGTCTGGGTAAGTCACCAAACGGCGGAGAGCATCTCCAGACGTTCTGAAGGATAAATGGACATCTGGAACTAGGCCCAGACGGTTCAGCGGGACCCTGGACGTCTGAAGAGCAGCACAGAAGTAAGGTATGACCTGGACCATCTTTTAAGACGTCTGGAAGATGTTCCAGACGTCTGATTTGGGTCAGAGTTGTCGTTTTTGACTCGTTTAAGGTCGTTCGACCGATTTCCGCTTTTAAAATTTCATTCTTCTCAGAATTTGTTCCTCTACTTGTTTAAAATACTTGTATCCTGTTCTGAGTGGTTCCTTGTGTTTGATCCTTGTGTTAGAACCTTGTCCCGTTGCGGCTCTGGGGGTTGGGGAGGCACGCAGACCTGCCGATCAAGCCCCCATTACTCCCGATTTTGCGGGTAAAGTGATTTCCCTTGGTTAATTACCAACATTAATGCATCTTTGAGATAAATAATAGATCTTAGGGTATGGCATGAATCCTAGGAGTGGAAAACTAGATTGAATGATAGATCCTAAGGTATGGCATGAATCCTAGGACTGGAAAACTAGAGTGAATGCTAGATTCTAGGGCATGGCATGAATCCTAGGACTGGAAAACTAGATTGAATGATAGATCCTAGGGTGTGGCATGAAACCTAGGAACAGAAACACTGAAACAAATGTCGTGAATACATGAATTGCAGTCTTGGAAAAGTAGAAAGAATAATAATAATTTACTGTGATTGGATAACAACTGCTTGTATATGAATGTATATTAAATATTGGAAACACGGGCTATATGAGAATAAAACTGAAATGATGAAACCTAAAATGGCTTGGCTAGAGAATATGAGCATGAACCACACGGGGAATTAGGAGTAGAGCTCCTAGAAGATAAACAGAATGGAACTGGGAAAGTAGATGGAGAAGTGTGCTGGCCCTTGAGTACAGAGTACCAAGGAGAGCGACTGTCCCCCTGTTTAGTGCAAAACGGAGCTAGCCGCCCCAGGGACCCGGGGTTAGGTAGGGCCACTTTGTACCGACTTTTGGCCCTTACGTACACAGTATCGAGGAGAGCTACTAGTGTAGGGAGAGCGCTAGCCACCCCTCGGGCCCCAGGGTTCTGCTAGCCGTCCTACACCGACTTGTTCGGCCCACTGGGCAAACCAGGGTAGTCAGGCGAGGGTGCGTAGACTGTGGAGGGGCAAGACCCCTGTTACTGAGAGGGCTCTGCCCTATACTGGTTCCGTGCTGTGCTTTGGGGCAAACCCGTTAACGGAAACGACTGACCGCGTGCTAGTGCGGGATAACTACCCGTGCGCTTATCGCACGTGCCGTAGTCACTGTTACATCTGTCAGTGACCTTGGGGTGGTTGACTGAGGGTAGGACCACCACGGGGGACTCTCTCGGCCAGGAGAGCACCACGTGCTACTTCTACTTTTCGGAAAAGACTGCAATCAAGATCGTTCCTACGAGGAACATTTGAGATCAAGAGAATGACCTGAGCAATAAACCAAGAAAGAGTAAAATAAAGAAAGAAATTAAAACAACATCTACTTGTTACCTTTATTGTTTTCTTAGCTAGTTGGTTGCCACTCTACTCAGTGTTTCACTGACGTGTCACCCTTTGTCACCTTTTCAGGACCAGGTGTTGAGCAGCCAGAGCCTGCAGCTACGGAGGGTGCTGGGCCTAGTAGAGCCCAGTAGTTCTACTTGTGTTGTACTTGCTGATAAACGCCAGTTTATCATCATTCTTATGCATTAAAACAAACATAGCTCTTAGGATTTTACTCCGCAAACGAGTTTTTGGGCTGCATTTAGGCATAAATTAGGTTAGGCATGCATTGCATTTTTTATTTGTCTTTTTAATATGTTTTTGTGAGTGTTAGGGATGTACAGATATGCATATCCTTAAAACCCTAGCACTCAAGAAGGCAAATGGTGAAGGAGAAGCCCAGACTAGTTGGAACTCAGCTCGATCCAGCTCACCACAGCTGGAACCTAGCTCACTTGAACTAGGGTTTGCTCATCCCAGCTCCATTCAGCTAATCTCTACTGAATGGTAGCTCAAGAGAGTTCATCTTAGCTCACCCTAGCTCAAGTCAGCTCAGATCCAGCTCAACTTAGCTGAGTCTAGCTCATCTCAGCTCCCACTAGTTCACAGGGAGCTCTAACTAGCTCAGCTGAGTTGACAGGAGTTCACCCCAGCTCAGATTCAGCTACATCCAACTCCACTCAACTCCAGCCAGCTGAAGAAGAACTCATCCCAGCTCAGGAAGCTCAAGTCCAGCTCCCGGGGACTTAGCTTAGCTCAGCTCAGTTGAGCTAAGCTACCTTAGCTGCCTCAACCAGCTTGATTCTCCCCGGGAGCACCAGCCCTAGCTCACCTCAGCTCATTACGGTAGAAGCTAGCTTACTTTAGCTCGGCTTAGTAGCTAGCAAAGAACTAGCAAGCTAAGCCAGCTAGAGTAGCTCCATGCCAGCCTCTTCAGCAGCAACCAGCTCCAATTTCAGCTCCAGACTTCTCCTCCTCAGCTCCTCCCTCCAAACCCTAGCTCCAACACCTTCTCCTCTACTCCTCCATTAGCTAAGCTAGCTTAGCTATGCTCCAACTTCCTTGGCTTGTACCACCCTAAAAACCAACCTAACAACTCCACCCAACTAGCTCCACTTAAGCTCCACATAAGCTAACCTACTTTGCACCAACCTAACCTACCCACCACCTCCAAAAGACACCTAAAAGTGGCGCCAAAAACTACCCCTAACCACCCCCTTAATGGTGCCACTTTTCCCCTCATCTCCACCACACAATTCCCCTTGAATCCATCTCCACCATCCACCTAACCCCCTTCTAGAAGACCCCATGTTGGCGCCAAAATGGTGGTGTCTCTCCACCATCAAAAGACACCAACACCACCATAACCACCCCCTTTAACACCCCTTGGGTTGGCGCCAACTCACCTTAGCCATAGGATCACCAACCACCTCCATCCTTCCATCCTAGCCCTCCATTTCAAGGGGCACCTTAACCCCCCATCCTACCCTATAAAAAGACCACTACCCACCACCATTCAAGTCATCCTTGGCTAGCAAATTCACTCTCATATTCCACCTAGAAGCCCACGTCCAAGAGAGAAGAAGAAGATTAAGGGGATATTATGTCCCCTTGGTGCCTTCCCCTCTTCCCTTCTCTCTTGGGTCACGCCAGCCAAAGGAGAAGCCAGGCAAGGAAGATCTTTGGAGGAGATCTTGAAGGTGGTCCACGCCACCTTGGAGGAGATTTTGAGGGTGGTGCACGCCCACCCCTTGGAGAGAGCATTGAAGGTGGAAGCTTCCACCTTGGAGGAGCTCTCAAGGAAGGAGAAGAAGGAGGCCCTCTTTTCAAGCCAAGGAGCAGCTAGGCTTGGAGCAAGAAGACGCCCTTCTTCACCATTTTTGCAAGAGGATTTGTGTTTCTTTTCTTGCTTTTAGATTTGTTTAGTTCTAGTAGAAGCATTCCTCTACTTGTCCTTGAAAAGAACACTCATTCCACTCAATCAAATTGCCTTCTTTTAGCTTTTTATTGCAGTTGTTACTTTTGGTTCTAGCACTTGTTTCACCTCTTCTTCCTAATTACTCTAGGCCTCCACTTGCCTAAAGTGAGCTTAGGAAGAAGATATTTCTATCTTTTAAATTTTAGTTAAGCATTTGTAGGTGTTAGTACTTTTCGTTACAATTCGCATTTTGCCCTTGTCTTTTCAAAACAAAAAAAAATTATATATTGAAATATATCAAAAAGAAAGTTGAGATCTATCTGTAAGCAAGAGGATTAATTTTGCAATTTTTGCCTCCTTGGACGACCCTAGATACTCCCTTATCTAGGATATAAATTTAAAACGAAAGCGGATTCGCGTGTTACAACGACGTTAAAAACCCACTTTTACTAATCACGCGTATTTCGCTATCACTTGCTGTACCGTTTTTCTATTGTAGTGAGTATATTCTGTTACACTTGTACTCTTTTATTGTAAGCATCATAATTATGTACCTGTTTAAATTCTCTACTATTGTGGCGATGTATACTGTAGTAGTTCTTTTTCTTTACTGCTGTACTTTTGTTACTGTTAGTTACATGCATGATGAATGTGGTTTATTTAACTGTTCTTTTGGTTACTTTCTCTTTGGACGACTGGGTCTTGGGATCAATCGAGTCGGTCCGATTCTCGTGTCTCATAGGGATTGGGAATCGGGTCGTAATAGTCAGTCATTTCCGCTAGCGGGTACGCCTAAAGTACAGCATGGAATAGCACAGGGTCTTGCCTTCTCAGAACAGGGGTCTCGCCCCTCAGAACAGAACGAGGGTCTCATCCATCCACAGTCTGTGTACCCTCGTCCGACTATCCCGGTTTGCCCAGTGGGCCTAACAAGAGTCGATATAGGGCGACTAGTCCTAACCCCGAGCCTTGTGGGGTGGCTAGCTCCCTCCCTACATAAGTAGTTCACCTCGATATCACGTACACGGGGGCCAAACAGAAGTTGGTGTAGAGTGACTAGACCTGACCCTGGGTTTCAACCCAAAGGGGCAGCTAGCTCTCTTCTACACTAAAAGGGACAGTTGCTCTCCTTGGTACTAGATACACATGGGCCAGCTCACTTCTCGTTTACTTACTAAGTTCTTTCCATATACAGGAGTTCTTCTCCTAATTCCCCGTACGGTTCATGCTTGTATTCCTTTCATTCCATTTTCCAACATTCAGACCTCACTATTCACATTATGGGTTTCATTCTTATAACATGTAGCTCCTGTTTTACTAACTGAGAAAGCATCACATCAATAAACTAATACATTTGCTAGCAAGTTGGTTTAACATGCATCTCAAGGGATCAGTGTAGCTCAAGCAATATTCGTTCGTTTCTTCCCTAGGGTTCATTTCACGTCTTAGGGTTCAATTAAGTTATTCTAAACATGCACTTTGTTTGATTAAATCTTGACATTAAAGCAAACCACTCTGTCGGAAAACACGGGAGGAATGGGGCTAGAACCGCAGGTCCTGTTGTTTCCGCGGCCCCAAACACACTATAAGCTGGTGACCTGTACCAGTGACTAAGTCACATCAGACGAGTTCAAAACAATATATACTTGACACTAACCCATAGAGAAACTCGAGCGGAAAGCAACGATGCTTTGTTTGCGGAAATCCGATTCCATTTAGGCCTCGAACGGGCCAAAAACGTGCATACTGCCCAAAATTAAACGTCTGGGACTTAGGCCCAGACTCCTAAAAGATGTCAGAACTCACCCTGTGTTTTTTGCAGCTTCCTCGGATGTCCGGATCCTTCAGCAATCGTCCGAGGGGATTCCCAGACGGCTAACTCTCCTTTCGGTCGTTTGGGAATACAATCAAACGTCTGGTGATGTGCTCGGACACCCAAAAGTACCTCAAAGGGCGCTCCGCATGCCTTTCCAATTCTCTGTGCCTACGTACAAACGCACAGACCCAAAATCATCTAAGGGTCCCATCTGCTTGGCCAGAACCCGTGCAGAAACATGTACCTCGGCACTTTGTGAGTTTTCAGACGTCCATCTTCAGCTCTAGACATCCGCTACCGCTCCAGACGTCTAGCAAATACTCCAGACGTCTGATACTAGAAAAATCCAGTATCCAGAGACTCCTTGCGTGGTTCGTCTTCCTCGTGGGCCTCCGCCTGCAGCGTCCCCGCAGCAACCTCAGTAGTTGCAGGAGATCGAGGAGCTCTTCTCCACGAGCTCCTCCTCGTGCGTGCCCTCGACTCTGCTCGTACGAGCTCTTGACCATGCACTCGCGAGCTCCCCCGAGCCTTCTCCTTCTCTCCCACGCTCTCGCTCCTCACTCACACTCTCCTCTCCTCCTTTGCGTCTCGTCCCTCTTCTTCCTCTCTACTCGCTGCGATGGGGACGGGGAAGAAGCTGGCTGTCGGCAGGGGGAAAGGAGATGGAGGTGGTGGCTCGTGGTGATGGGGAGAAAGAGGAAGGGTGTGGGGGTTTAAATAGATGGGTTGCTAGGGTTTGGGGTGAGGAGGCCGGAGGGGGGGGGAAGGGGTGCGTGTCGCATGCGCACAGAAAGGAAAAGAACGCACGGTTTTCCTTACTTTCAGACGTCTTGCCCTCTATTCGGACATTTGGACAGACGTCTAGTGAACACTCCAAACGTCTTACCCTACCAAAAAGTGGAGGGTCATTTCAGTTTTTAATACTTCAAGTATTGTAGTTGTGATAACTCTATTCTACTAGCGTTCATGCGTTAGTATATTGATGTTTGGTGGCCGTTTGTGATTGTTGCATCATAGTTGATAAAATATTTTAGATAACAACCTAAATTCATCCTCAATAAACCTAATTTAAATTGGTTATGAGGTTGGGGATGTTATATATGCATTCTTCATGCAAAAATCCTCACACATTTTGGATTGCATCCAAGTGATAATATGGTACAATTAGCTTCTTTACTTTATATGCATCTCTCATGTGAGAAACCCTTATACATTTTGGATTGCATCCAAGTGATAATATGGTACAATTAGCTTCTTTACTTTATATGCATCTCTCATGGGAGAAACCCTTATACATTTTTTGTTATATTTGAGTATTGATGCAAACTTTCTAATAGGAATGTCCAAAGAAAACCTGAATAAGTGCTTATATATATTTATTAGTTTGACTTGTTTTAGGATGACCGTCACCTGTCAAATGTAGTTCTTCTCCTTTACCCAAAAATTAGACCAACAATGGAATGACAAGAACCTCACTACATTACAATTTATTTAAATTCCAAATTTGTGGTCGCTTTTTGGTGTGAAATACTAATGCAAAATCTGGCTACAGACAAATTTGAACTTCTTTAAACTAACTAGAAACTACTTCGCTTAAACTGAATTGATTTTGATTGTAAGTTTTGAAATAATCGATTTATGGCTCAATTTAGAAATTTTGAAGGTTAAGGTAAACTATACTGAACTGATCTCACATTTTCTTAAATAAAATTGAAGAATCTACACTCTCATCACTAACAAAACCTTGTTGAAAAAGAAAAAAAACTCTTCCAAGTAAAAATATAATCAAAAAGTGCACTAGAGATCTTTGATAAGCTTCTTTAAACAAATACTTGACAAACTTTTGATAGATTTTCTAGCATATTGCACCATCATTTATTATATGATACGTGTCCTCAACTTTTCTAGTTCATTGGGTTCGTTTCACATTCAAGCAAATGCTCAAGAACTCTAATGACACCTTAAACAAGCTTCTATGACAATTAACATAACGCACATGATAACATCTATCAATATCATGAAAATCATAGCCAAACAAATCTTAATATACAACCTTAAAACATAGGTACATAAATCACATCAAACACTTCGTCCTATCTCAATCGTCCTCAAATTCAAGTAACCATATTTCAAACCTCGTACCAACATTCAACCGTTACTGTGCATTGCATGCATAGTTAATACACCATTTCAAACCCACTCCAACCAAATACCTTTGACAACCCAACCTAACTTCCAAAGTCGCTCGTAACTCACCACCTCCCTCACCTCCCAAAACCTCCCTTGCCATATCCCAACAACAACCCCATTCCACCAACAACAGAGCAATCGTCCACCTTCTCTCCCTTCCTATCCCTCCTCACAATCCCCTCACCCATCAAACCCCACTCTCTCCCCCCTCCATCTCCACATGTATTTGACTCACCACCTTTTCCCTTCGTGAGAAGCAACAACACCTCCACCTCCACCTCCACCTCCACCACCTTCACCAACACCATCACCATCGCCATCACCATCACTAGTGGGGTCTTCCAACAACAAAAAGGAACAAGTCATTGGTCTCACAAGGACGGCTCTCCTTTCTTTCCTCTCTCTCTCGTGTGCTCGGATGGGGACCCAACTGGAGGAGCTCCAGTCCACATAGCCACAGGTACACCCAATCCCCACCCTCCAACCTCACCTCAACGATAAAAATCCAGTCTTTTCCCACCACCGTGGGGCCCTCCGACATGGGCTTCTCTGTCCCCTTTTTACATGGATAGAAAGCCACCGACTTTCCCCTTACCCACCCATATCACCCCCACCCACACCACCACTGTTCTTCGAACACCCACCCATTTGGCCTCATTTAAGGCCGACCTTTCTCCATTCCAGTCGCTGGTTTCCCTTCTTTCGCCGCCTTTGCTTGTCCCCGGTGCCTGGCGTGCCGTTCACGGCGCCTCGTTGGAAGGTTGGGGAAAGAAAAAAAAAAAGGTGATGCCTTTCTGTGGTTTCTGGGGGTTTCGCGATTTGGGTACCTCGTTTTTGTTGCTGTAGTGGAGGAAAGTTGTCGCCTTTGACGATCTTGGTTCGCGTGGAGGTGAGATCGAGCGGTTCCCGCGCCGGAAATCGCGTTGGGTCTTTTGGTTTCTGCCCCTTTGCGTGTGACTCGTCGTGGCTTTTGGTTTGATAGCTTAAGGAGTAGAGAGAGCTAAATATAGCTTTTCCTCTCTCTCTCTTTCTTGGTAAAGACATGGGGGGGATTTGGTAGCGAGTGGAGGAGAAGGCATGTGAAGCCTTTTTTGTGTGATGCTCGTGTGGTGGGCGTTGGGTTTTCTGATTCGCTTTTGGTCTCCAAAAAACAGTACTGCTTTTTTCCTTCATCATTCTCCTTTCCACCTCATGGTCGGTTTTCTATAGTCCCTTTGTTGGTTATATGTGTGGAAGGAGGAGGTGGATGAGATATCTGTTTGTTGTTGTTCGTCTTCTATCCCGTGAATCATCATATCTCTTTTTGTATCTTCTGATTCATGGGTTGATTTCCAGGATCAAATATAGTTCTTCTGTTGTATATTGGTTGCCGGTTGGATGCTTGGTCGTAAATTATTGAGGTTCCAACTCCTTTCTTGCCTGTGTTCTTCCTCGGCTTTTGTTCTTTGACATGCCGATTAAAGGAGCTGGCCTTCTTTCCTATTTTGGAATTTGAGAACGATTGTTCCTTGTAATAAGAGTCATGTGATCAATATCGTGCCTTTGATGTTGATTTTACGATTAATTTAAATTTAGCAGGTAATTGAGTACAATTGATTTCGTTGTTCATTTCACGTCCATCTTCCATTTTCAAAAATGATTACCATGTTATACCGTGTGATATCTGTATTTTGGGCGATAATCATGTCTAGGATTTTTTATGTTATCGATTGCTTCTAAGGTTTGCCGATGCCAATTTAGCGATGAATTTTGGAAATTATAGCATCTTTTGCATGAGACAGTACATACTGAAAAGTCATCCTCATTGATGTCAAAAATCTGTTAGGTTGCCACCTGGAAGAGTTAATACCTAACCTCTTTAAAGTTTCAATCAAAACCAGAATAAAGGAAGTGGGATGGTGCTTGTTCACCAGCTACAATTTGGCAAGGAAAGGAATAGGGCTTTTTTGACAAAATCATGTTAGGCAGTTTGGTGAATAGTCAGGCTCGTACTTGCTTGAAAGGAAGAATTTTCTTCAAAGGGAAATCAAAAGATGTGGGCCCTGGAACATGAGTAGATGCGCAGAACGCTTCTACTTATTTAGAAACATGGCTAGAAAATCCCTTTCACGAGATGATGAATAGACCTTTTTTCTGAAGGTAGCTTCCCTTCAATTTATAAACCACATCCATATATGTAAGAGGTATATCAGAATGTTCTTTCATAGATAAGTAAACGAGGCCTACATTATCTTTGTATACCATAGTGGAACAATATCTCTGTATAAGGCATACATTGTATTTATCAGCCAGAATGGACTGATGTGTCTCTGTACTCGGTACACACCTTCAAAAAGCCATTTCTTTTTATTCCTTTTTTTTTAAAAAAAGGCATTTTTATTTTCTTTTTGCCTATCTTCAATTGATTTATTTCGTATTGAAGTGGAAGGTATTGTCATAATAGTGAGTTTAAGCACCATATATCTTTAGTCAAAGAATGTACTTATTTAGATATTGTACTCTGAGTAAATATTGTTGCATGCAATGTTTTAATGTTAGAAATACTTCTTGATTAGTGTTCAGTAGATGCTCTTATAAGTTCAAAGATTTGTATTTCAGATATGCCACATTTTGCCTTCTATTGTGTTCATTGTTTGCATTAATCTCTTTAAGATTTTGATGTGTATAGTTTGTAAAGGGTGATTTTGGTCATCATTACAAGGCATGGCAAGACTTGCATGCATTAGATGCTTAGCATACCTTAAAGACAAGAGCGTATGGAATCTTAAGGAATTAAAACATGCAAGTTGTCTTATGTCTGCATAGACACAACATTTTCAAACGTTAAACGGTTCTAATATGTTGCTTGTCTGGTTCATGGGTTTTTTTTGGTTGATTGCTTGCTGTTGTGGTGCTTTACTGTTCCTATTCACTTAACAGGCATAGGATTGCTTGCTTGTTCCTTTTCAAGGAAAAAAAAAAGGATTTCTTGCTTGTCATACAAGATTTTTATTGGCATCACTTTGCATAAGGTTGTAAATGTAGGTATCAGAATATTCGAAGACATTCTACTTGAGGAGTTCTTTATTCGCTCTTTGTTCTTATATTGTAGCTGCGTCTAGATGCCCAGATTATTTATCATCCCGTTTGTTGCTACTGTATATACTGCATACCTTTTCTCATATATGGTTCACATATGTTATTGCAGAGGAAATTTAATATATCTTGAAGAAGAGCCTCTGTTGGTACCTAATTCTGTATCGTAACCTCACATGGATCGCTCTGGCAAAAAAATTGCCTCTGGGGTTGATTTTGGTAGGACAAGATCAAGTATTGCATTCCGAGATCCAAACCATGATACTAGAAGCACTCGGGGTTGTAGTCGGTTGGGTTGCAGCTCCAGACACTATTCTACGGATGGTTCCACAAGCAGTGCAGAGAAGTCGAAAAGTTCTAAGACCAACTTTCACACAAGCATTACATCCACGTTTGGCAGCTCTTCGAAAGCAGCATCTCCTGTCAGGTTAAGAAAATCCAAGGACAAAAAGATCCTGCCATCTGCAAACAAAAGGGTAGCTGCAGCAAGCAGTCACCAAGAGGATCGTATGGAAGAACCTGATTCTATTGGTGGACACAAAGCTCTTGAGAATTTAGAACCATTTGCTATCAGCATGGGTAACCGAAATATCGATGATAAAGAAGATGTTGAATCTGGAAGATTTAGTAGATTTCCTGCAGATTCCACTGGGGCATTTGGCAGTAGGGATGTGCATCCGGAATCTCGCAACTTAAGTGTTCGGCAAATTAGGCCAAGAAGTCAGGGAGTTTCTCCTGGTTCTTCTATTCATCATCCCATTGCATCTCAAAGTGCTAATCATTCTTTCAGAGCCCAGCAAGGTCCGCATATTGACTCGCAAAGGTATGGACTCAGAAATCTGAGTTGCAGATCGATAACCGATGTCCTTGAATCTGGTTGTTCTTCGTCTACGTCCCCACGTAATAGAAGATCCGATGCATTAAGAAGGAAACACCCTAATGCAGAAAGCTCTCGATGTAAGATTGCAAGTGGGTCTTCTTCATCAAGAGAAACTTCAACTCCCCCAACAACTAGTAATATTTCCACTCCATCTGTCACCCGGCGCCCTTCAACAAACTCAGCCTTGTCTAGGGCCGGAAATAGGCCTACCAGTAGATATGGCACCCCGACACCTAGGACACCTGATGCTACTCGTAGGAGAGAAAACAGAATGAGGTTCATTGAGCTTGGAGATGCAATGTTCTCTTTGCCAGAACCACTTTTGATTGGGCAAGAGCCTCAATTACAATCCCTGGTTCATGATTCTCCAACGGCAAGATTGTTGTCGCCATCCTTCACAGAAGCTACCCGAACGCGGCCAAGTTACAATGGTGGCTATGGTAGAGGTACTCACGGTACTCGAAGCAGGCAGGGCATCCATATGGTAGATGGAAGCGCTGAAATTGAATATGATCCTTTTATAGATAGGCGTGGCCACCGTCACTTTGATATAGATGGAATAGCCGAGGTATTGTCCTTATGCCTATTGAATGTAGCCTGGCCTTCTCTTCCCTTTTACAAGTTAGCGTCAGGAATTGGAAATAACCATTTCTGTTGTTAATGTGAAGGTATTGCTAGCTTTGGATAGGATAGAGCAAGATGAAGAGTTGTCTTATGAGGTATGCCAATTGGATTTTTTGCTTCTATTTTTTCACATATTTATTTGCCGTGTTTTTTTTCCCTTTTCTTTTTTGCAGCAACTGGTGATGTTGGAGACCAATTTGTTATTAGGTGGTTTCAACTTCTATGATCAACATAGGGACTTAAGATTAGATGTTGATAACATGTCATATGAGGTCTGTCAATTATCACCTTGCTTCACTTTATTTCAGTTATATTGTCATTTGTTATTTCTTCCTGTAGCTTGAGTACACCCTGTTATTGAAAAGTTTTGATATATTATCCCAAATTCTATCCATGGATGTACCTTATACATAACTCAATATTCTGTCTATTCATATAATTTTTTGAAAGGTGAATTGGGAATGCCACATGAGGACTGTAGCCATTCCGTTTTTATTCAATGCCAAAAACAAATATCAGGGTTACAATCTTGGGAAATGACCAACTTATTAGCTATGCATATTATTAATATTTATGGGGCAAACTCATTAGCCATACTATCACATCCTTGGGAAACGACCAACTCTCTGTTCTTCGGTGACATCTGCTACTAATATGGGACTGATCTTTGTTTTGAGACTACCATGGATTTCTTCTACTCTAATGATGAACGCATGGTTTTTTTTGCTTTTTTCTTTTTTGAGGGGGAATGCACACCATTGATGGTTTCCTGTTTGTTTTGACAGGAACTTTTAGCTTTAGGGGAGAGGATGGGTACTGTCAATACTGCCTTAAGCAATGAAGAGATAGCAAAATGTCTTAGGACATTTTCCTTCAAATCTACTTCGACTTCCTTGGGTGGTGTAGGCAGTGATGATGATGCTAAATGTAGTATATGCCAGGTAAACTTTCTCTTCCCCAGTTAAATCGGTTAGTGACGGTAATTAATCCTCCAAACATTGCATGAAAAAAACTCAAGCTTTATCAATGCTCTCATACAAAATAAGTCTGGAAATTATGGGTTGTGCACCTGTTATTGTTGCCTTCTGCAAAAGCTTTTTCTGGTGAAAACCGAAGAGATATTCTTGCCTGTGCATGTTGGATGCAATTGACCCACTTGTCCTTTCTCTCTTGGCTATTTATGCTGGCAACTTTTGCAGTACCTTGTCTTGGGTATTCATTTTGTCTTTGTTCTCTGTTGTTGATCTGTCAACATTGTAATGAGTAGGTGTTTTTTTGGTTAACTTAATTGTGATGATATTGTTGATGATACTTATTATTAAGTGAGTATGTCAAATTTTGGTTATTCTTTCCTTTTGAATATTAGAACTTTGAAATGCAGAATGTTTTCAGGAAAACATTGATATGGTCCTAAAAAAATCACGAGAAATAGCTGTTATACCATATCATAATGAAGTTGGAGCCATTGCTGCCATATGATCTGATGGAGCATCTTGATTTGCCTTATGGATCCGTTCACACATGTGAATACAATGATCAAGGTGGGCATTATTTGGGTCAACCCAAATAACCCACCCAAATAAGTGGAAATAGGTTATTTTGGGTGGGTTATTTGGGTAATGGATTGGGTTGGACCAAAATCATATATTTACTTGTTTGGGTGTTGAGTTGGACTTGTGGGTTCAATATCTTCCACTCGACCCACCCAAAGTACTTGAACTAACAATGTTGATGACCCATGGTTTAAATCCACCCAACCTGGCCTAATTCTTTAGAACAAATGTGGTGGCAATGTTTCAAATATCGATATCGATGTTGTATTGATAATTCAAAAAGGGAATATATCATCGATATATCTCTGTTATCCCGGAATTTCATGAAAATGGCTCAAAATGCCATAAACTCCACGAAATTATGGTTTCAATTACTAGTACATGCATGAAGAAATGTCTATAAAGACCAAAATCATAAATCGAGTGAGACCATAAATATATAATAATTGGAGAAATCTACCTAAAGATCAAAATTTAAATGAAAGATTAATTCACTATTTAACTAATAGGATAGATAGAGAAGCTTAATCTATCCAATAATCGAAGAAATCTCATTAATAATACTTGAAATTAACAAAAAATATGGTTGTTAGATGAATCACGATGAAACTAAAGATTATTTCGTTATTTGACTAATTTAGTAGGTAGAGAACGTTATATACCTAGCAAATAAAGATGAACAATAGCACATGTTTAAGCTTGAGATTAAGATTCAAAAAGCACAAAAAAATCACAAAAGAAGAGTTTATATGAAGATTTACAATTTTAGAAACTCAAATCACAAATAAAATGATTATTTTAATGAAAGATTCGAGTTGAAATGGGATATCCGAGCTTTTACTATGAGCAAAGATGGCAATGAGGCCAACGGACACCAACTATGCCAATGCAAAGGGTTAAATTTGATAATAGTGGCATTTTCATATGATATATCCCCATATCAATGATATATTTACAGGAATTTGCACAGCTTTGTTGGTATTAGAGATATCGTTTATACTACCGATATATCAACGATATCCTAGAAAAATGATATTCCACGGGTATCGATATGGGCCACGATACACGATATATCGGTGATTTGTCGCAATATTTGATTCCCTGCATGGTGGTCAATTAATTCCATTCCTTTTATTTGTGGCTTATGTTGCTGATGTAGTTTTAGATTGCTTTTATTGGGAAGAATTATATCTAATTTCATCATTTTTGCATCAACATTTTCTGGTATAATTGTGAAATAAATTTTGATATCTGTTTTTATCTAAAACAAGTAGGCTTTATGCATTTCTAATGCATGCCTCAATTTGATATATTACTAATATAATTTTGAATAAATATATTCTATTTGTGCAAAACATCAAAGAACCTTAAACACCCAATAGGACATTTATTTTTTGAATTGAATCAAACTGAACTATTGTGACTTTTTATCTTGATTTTTCATTAGTTATTGTGTTTGACCCAAGTCTTTCTTTAGAGTTCATCTTCATAATGTTATCTTGTTTGGGCTCTTCAGATATTGTACTTCAATTTCGCGTGCCTTCAGTTTATTCTCTTCTTTTTTTCAGGAAGTGTACCTTGAAGGAGATGAAGTTGGCAAACTGGCTTGCGAGCATCTCTATCATGTGGGTTGCATCTGCCAGTGGTTTCAGCTGAAGAACTGGTGTCCAATCTGCAAATCTCCAGCATTGTCCTCTTCCAATGAAACGAACTCTCAGGCAGGGCAGCCTACTCTGGGTTGACATGAACGTAAGGCCCCAGAAAGAGACTGAAAAACCAAAAAGGAGGAAAAAAAGAAAAAAAAAAAAAAAAACTTTATACAGGTCAAGAGCACTTGCTCCTTTTGTAAATGTCATTGTCTCCACAGTGAAGTTAAAATAAACCATGGAAACTGACGTCGGAACATTGTCGGTGCCACGTGTTTCCTTGAATGACATGCTTCAATTAAATCATCTTGAAGATCAACTTTAGTTGTTGATTTGGAAGCATTACAGCACAATTTCTTTTTGGGCTTGAAATTATCGCTCTTCTAAACACACCAATCTATCTTGAAAGATTCTGTTGGATGGGAATAGGAATAATTTTATTGGTGTTCATCATGGTGGTGGTTTCTTCAGTTACCATTGCCCTTGCCATTTGTTAGTTTCTTGCAGAGGTTTAATTACCTTATGAGAGATGCCTTGATCTTGTAAACTGGTAGTAGTGGCTGCTCCCAATTTAGTTATCCTAACTTGGGAGAGGATATTTGCTTTTCCCTCGTAGGCTTATTTTGCCTTTATTTCCTGTCCAACACTTACATCTACTCTGATTGGTTACATTGCTATGCTTTTCCATCTGATCATTGCCATTAGTGAACCCTTTGTCTGAGAAAGGTGAGAGGAACTCTGGATTCAGTCTTTGGTTTGAACTTTGTTAGCTGAAACCGATGGCTCGAGTTGTGCCTGGTTATGATTTAGGTCACTCAGGAAATGGTTCTTGACTGAGCCTGGCTCCAACCTCTATACATCTGCACCTAGACAATGGACCCCTTTTTATTAATGTGACAAATGCATGTTGATAACCGTCTAGGATTGTTCTCAAGTCACCTAGGAAAGATAGAATGTGACTGAATGCTGCAATAAAGTTAGCTAACCTAACTCTAAACTTGTAAAGATTGTGTGCGTGCATGTGTGTGTGTCCCTGCATACATGTGCATGTTTATGTCTGTCTGTGTTTGTGCATGTGGTGCGTGTGCGCATTGCATGCATGTGTGCATGTATGGTAGTGTTCCAGTGAGGTCTAAGACTCCGCAAGGCATTTGATTTTAGCATAGGGTTGAAAGGTGAAGGTATCAACTGCACGTCTACTACCCTTAAAAAAATCTCGTCCAAATACCCTTCCAAAGCAATATGAATTGCGTCGTGGATTCATATATTTGATATCTCACCAGAATATTGGAACAAGAAAATCATATGGCATTTTACTTTTCAAGTCAAAGAGGATATCGACATACAGATACAATGCAGTTAATGCACATTGTTTTCTTGTGAGTATTTCAGGCATGGGGACTACTTGTGTGTGGTGTGTCTTGCGTATATGTGGATCTCCAAGGAAACAGAAAAAGAAAAGCTATTGGGCTAAGATGACTTAAGATTGCTGAAGACATACCCAACCGACTTGTTGTCGGTGACTTTAATTCCATACTCCATGCACACAAGACAAGGAAGGAGGAGCATGTGTTAATATTCTTGGGAGCTCTCAGTGTTGGGAAGCTTCACGTCCAGTAAACTTGAAAAGACATGTCTGATGCTCGTCAAGCAAAAATGGGAAGGAATGGGCAACAATAAATCAATTATTGAGAAGCAAAAGGAGCTCAAATCTCTCATCAATGTGGACGCAAAAGGAGATCCAAGACTAAAAAGAAGAAATATTGAAAATTAAACAAATGATGCTATCCATCCAAATGGCCACTCCCTCAGCTGATGCTGTTACACTCGAGTCCTAACATGCGCTTCTGCCACCTACATGCCCAGAATAGAAGTAAGAAAAATGCAATTACTTGGATTAAGAACGGGGGTGGCTCTCATACAAGAGGTGCGGACAAAATACAAAATATCGCTGTAGAATACTTCACACAACTATTTGGGAAAGTCAACTCTAGTCGAGCACACAAGAGATGCTTAGAACTTCCATTCCCACTCACTTGCTGGCTCTCACCTTGCTCCCATCCAAGACGTGTAAAATTCTTGATGGTATGATGCGTGATTTCTAGTGGGGTTACGATGAAGACAAGCATCATTTCTATCCAGATGGCATACATTGCGGCAATGGCTTTGAAATATTGGCAACCCACCTTTTTATTCTCTGCCCTCTCGTGCACATAGCCTTGTTTGGTTTTGATACCAGGTCTGATACCCTAGAAGCATGCTGGATGAACTTCATCTTCGTTACATTACCACCGGAGGCCATAGATACACCAATCACCTTTGAAGATGCTACTGATTCTGCTTCATCAAATTTGGCTTGCTCGTTGTGAAAAGCACTAGACAATCCAAATCAAAATAGGACAACTACTTTGCCATGCATGTACAGTACCGCAAGCATGCAAGAGGATTGTGGAGAAGATTAACAAAATCAACACCCCCCATCCAATGTTGTCCCTCCCATATGATTCCACAGGAGATCTTATATATTATTCAAGTTGGCGCGACCTTCTAACAAGACAAAGGAGCCATTAATGTAGCTATTTGCTTCTCAAGGAATGGGACTCTCTTTGAAGTTAACGTTACTCCGTGCCAAAATCCTGGGCACCGACACGCCGACAACCTGTAGTTGCTACCACGTCAACTTATGGAATGATGGTAGATCTGGAGTCCACATGATCTTGGGTTCATCTCAGCCGAGCAATAGGTTTCTTGGATGAGATATCTTTACCTTATCAGAACTGCTTAAAGTCTACTCTCTTCTTCAGACAAATTTACATCTACTGTTTACCCCTTGCATTGCCCACAAATGTTGCTAAAATCAATTTCCAAAATGATGTAATTGGGGGATTGGATCGCCCAAGACTGTCCCTCTTGTTTTAGATAAAAAAACCGACCTTACATTTTTTAGGAGCAATAATATTTGGATCCTTGACCATCCACTTGGCTCAAGATCCTTCTCTTTAGCTCGATGATCGTTTTCTCCTTTTTCCCTAAAATAAGTAGATCCAAATTTCATCAAAACTAAAATATGCACCCTATAGTTGTGAATCTACTTGACTCGTTGAATCAGACTAAAAGAGGAATAAAGAAAGTTTGCGGTTTAGATTAAATCAGCTTTAGTGCCTCGTTAATTTCCATCAACGATGCAGTTGGGAATTGGGAGATTTTTTTTCGTACGCACCTTTGTTCGATGACTCTCTTTCCATTTGTATCTTCGAATTTAATAGAAGTGAAATATAGAGTACCTTAAGGACCTTACTAACTCTAGACTTCTCATTTGATCGCTACCACTCATAAGTATGCACACACAAGATTCAAGGAAAAGTCTCTTTGTAAACATGCCGAGTAGTTCCATGCAAAAGGGTCGAAGATGCCGATGGTCATCAGTAGGCCAAGCAATTCCTATGAGTTGATGCAAACCGTCTCCACAGTTAACACTTGAGTTTAAGCACTAAACATCGAAGAAATGGGATCAAAGTTAATGATTGTAATTGCAATTGGTTGGTGCCACCCCCAACCTATAACCACACCGATTCTTCCTCATCTCATGGACGATGAAATGACAACACTAACGACGGAAGTAACTCGCAAATTAGGCAAATGCCCAATGTTTGTTACGCAAGAATTTATTTGTTTGCAACCATCGTAGTTTAAAGTTTCCAATGCGATCTACATTGCGAGGGATTGTTGTGCTCCTTTGTAGTGATTTGTTACTGATGTATGCTTTAGCTCTTGGAGCATGTATTATAAGTTTTTAACTAGAAAATGTCACTAACATGGCATGTGCACTTAGAAACAAAGAGTATTGGTGGCTCATTGTGACACGGTCCAATCACTTTATGCAACATGGGAAAAGGATAGACACTAGCTGTGATACAAAGAAGGAGCTACATATTGTAGCTAGGTAGAGAAGAATTGAAATATGTAGCGAGATTGAATCAGAAGTCAGCCTACGTTGCACCTTTCATTCCTTCTCACTCGCATGAATAAATAGATCAAGCATCGGGTGCAAAGAAACTGGACTATCAGCAGTCATTGGTGCGAGAGGAAGCATGCGGCAAGGTACGCACAAGAAGGGCACTTGGTAGCCATTGAAGTTCATTCTTGCTCTAGCAACTATAGCAATACCCCGCTAAAGTCAAGTGAGGGTCGCCCAAGTTGTGTTTACCTTACAATGAACTCCATCTTTGCGCTGATATTGGTGGCTCCACCTTTTGAATAATTCTCTTCTACTGGTCTTCTCTCACTAATGTGGTCCACCTCAAATAGCTAGCCCTTTCTGTTACCAAAGAGATATTGGCTTTGATATCAAATGCAACGACTCAAACCTAGATAGCCATTCCTCTTATTAATTAGGAGTTTGACTGCTTTGATTATACCCTTGATAAATGGTCCCCATTTGCACCCCCTGGCAATATAATTGTGGTATTCGTTGTTTGTTACAATAGTCTTTGTGCTACCCTTCATCATCATAGCGCTTGGTAGTTAGACATCTTGTATCCTACATTCGTTGGGATCAACCAGTGCATGCATGACCAACTTCACCTTCCTTCTACAATTCATGGCATGCATTTACATGATGCTAAGGCTATTGAAAGATCCTAAAAGAAGCAAATAATGATTCAAGAAAGAAAGCTTCCTTCTTTGATTTAAAACAAAATTCGATCGTGCAAATCTTTCTCTATTTCTCATCAAAAGACTCTAGTTTTTTTTTTGTATTTGTGGTGCATTTCCAGATACTCTTGCTGTGGCCAATGCACGGTGGATAGATCTCAGGGGCATGATGGTCCCTGCGTTACTGGCAGACTAGTCAATTAGTCTTCTTTCCTATATCTTATCTTATTTTGTCTTTTTTTTTTTTTTTTTTTTTAGGGTTTGCAATATTGGGAATATATAGATGAATTTGTGATTTTATCCCTGTCCATTGCCGACTTATACGTGAGAAGGCAATTCATTCTTGGAAGTTTTAGTTAAGAGGCTTCAGTTGCTACTCGAATCTTGCATTTGTTGGACGGAAGGGTGGATACCTGATTGGTGAAGTTCCAAATAAAGAGGAAAGGGATTTTCCAAAAAGACGCAATAGATGGCAAAGGAAAGAAGAAGAAACAAAAAAAAAAAAAAGAAAGGAAAATAGAAAACGAAAACCTAAATTTACAACATCTTCGCTTCTCAAGGCATATTTTACAAAATCCAACGAAAGTTGTTCCTTTTCTTGGCAAATCTTGCCAAATCTAATAAAAATTGTTCCTTCCAAAGGTAATGTACTATGTTTTCAAATTTGATGTATCATGCGATGTGCTTCATTTTTCAAATTTACTGTGCTGTGTGATGTACTTTGCTCTGTACAATGTTTTACAACATAGAGCACATATAATACATTAACGTCATTTTCCAATTGTCTTACATTGATTTTGATCCTTACAGCGTGCTCAAGATTTAATCTATAGTTGCATTAGATTTATTTTTTGGTTTGCTTTTTTTTCTTTTTTACTCAACTGTGCTATAGTTGATGCCTCCTTATTGGTCTTCCTCCTCTTCCTTCCCCTTTGAAGCTAATGGTAGGTGTTGAAGATGATGGTTAAGATGAGGGTGACAAGTAAAGGTGTGTGACGTGGCATGCGTGCTCTCATGACAGTAGAATGCTACCAAAGGGAGGGTCGAGGAGAAGCATGAAAAGGGAAGGAGGAGGCCAATGGTGGTGTTGCTTCACAGCCTGTGCTCTTACAGCGGTGGGATGCTGTTGATGGGAGGGTGGAAGAGGAGCACAAGGTGGGAAGGAGGAGGTCAGTGATGATGGTAGCGGTGTGTGGTCACGGGACAGGCAGTTGTTGGGTGGGGAGGAGGGGTTTTATAGGTGGAGCAATAGTAAAAACAAGCCATAATCCAACCTCTTTTCCAAATCTTCCATCCTAATCTTTGGATCAACGACACATATGCCCTTTTGGATAGCACATATGATGTTTGGAATGTATACCCTCTTTTGATAAGGGGGTTGGAAAAGGACTTGAAAAAAAACTTACTCAAAACTTTTCTCCTATAGGGATGGGTGGGTATAAGATGGGATGGGATATGCTAATGCTCATAAAAGAAAAATAGACAAGTTGTCCCATACTGCTTGACTAATGGAGTAGCAATGATGCCAAAGTTAGGCATGATAGAACCTTCCTATTTTTAAACCGAAAAATGCCGGAAAGGAGCAACCACACGGCATCTAAGATAACATTTTCAAAGGCAAGAATAAAATTCAGCCTAAGCCACGTGCTTAGGCATGACGGGGTGAAATGAAAATACAAGAAAAGCGCTGATAATATTGTAAGGGAGATGACTCCAAATTAAAGATAGGCTATTAGGCCATTCCCCATGACAAGATCCATTTTTTTATGCGCCTGTGTCCCTTCTCTGGGCAACATGAGATTGCACGCGAAAGGAATTTTAAACCTATCAACTCTATTATGATATATCCATTAATTTTTGTTTTTTATTTCTTGTAGAACATCAATCTATCTTACACTTTTATTATAATATTAAAATATTATCTACTGACATCACATTAATATATCAATCATTTTATCTCATTACTTATTCCTTCTCTTTAATCAAACACCATTCTTAATTTATCCCCTTCTGCGCAGGGATGAGGCTATCCCCCCCCCATTCAAATGAAGCTCTAGGCTTCCCTTTCAAGATCGTTCAAGTTCGACCTACACTACAATAGTTGTAAGATCCTAGAACGCACTGGACGTTTCAACGTACCCTAGAAAGGAGTTGAAATGGCATGCCCAATTAACTAACTTCACGTGTTAGTAGCAATACATCTGCACATTTGCAACCTAGTGAGGTGGCTCAAAATTGATGTTAGTAGTACAATTTGAGGATTTAAAATGTAGAGTATGTTTCATGACATAAGTAGATGAATGGTGCATAAATAATCCACGATGTAAGTACAATTCGTAAGAAATACCAACTCGATTTCATACCTACAACATAATAATTCATCTGTCACGTTTAATCTCACTTCACTTCTCAACAAAGTAATAATAAAACATAACCTAATATTAATAAAAAATAAATAAACAACCCTCTCTCTACATTTAAATCACATCAACATACACCTTACAATACATCAACTCAGCTATCAAATTTATTTTATATTAATCCACACTCATACCACTATCTCTATAACTTACCCCCTTCCTAACTTTGTCCCAGAGACAAATACTAACCCGCAATCAAATGTAGCACCTAAGATATGAATGTATAGACCCTATTTAACTTACCCCCTTCCTAACTTTGTCCCAGAGACAAATACTAACCCGCAATCAAATGTAGCACCTAAGATATGAATGTATAGACCCTATTTGGTTGGTAAGATAAATATAGTTGTACTGGATTAAATACTTAACCTGATTAACACTTATGTCAAGTTAAGTCCCATTTAATTCAAGATAAAATTATTCTTCTCTCTCAATAACTTTAACCCACTAAAATCTCTAATTAAATTAACTTACTTATTCTAATATTTATTCTACTCATTCACTATTTCTTTACTTATTCCATAAATTCATTTTCCTTATAAATAAAGTTACGTTTAATTAAATAATTAAAACAATTAACACTTATGTCAGGTTAAGTTCCACTTAATAAACCACCTTTAAGGGGCATTTCAACCACCAACCACTGCCATTCTCAATTCCTGATTAATCCGTTCCTCGAGAAAGAAAAGTGATTCAGTCAAGCGTGTTATGACATGCACGACCTTATAAAAAGGTCTTTTGTTAAGATTATAAGTTTGGATTTTGGACTTTAATTAACAAAGAAATAAAGCACCCATTTCAATTTTAACTCCATATCCAAACACAAAAGGCATCTATTTACCTCCCATTTATTCCATAAACTCAATTCCCTATGCAACACCTTTTTTTTTTTTTCTAACCTCCCTTATCAAAAGGCCCCTCCGATCTAGAGAGATAAATTTAATGAGATAATTTTTTTTGTAAAAGAATTACCTTATATTTTAGTTTAAAACTCATAAGAAATATCATTTTAAAAATTCTTTAATTAACTTGTAAAAATATATAAGATAATCTAAAAAAATTAATTATCTCACATCAACCTAAGAATAATTTACCTTGATTTAAATCACCTTAACCCAACTAATTTACTTCGTAGGTTAGGAAAGTTACGTTAAAAAATACAAAACTAATATTAATCTCAATTTTTATTTACTTATAAGGTAATCTCAACATCAATTTCTATTTACTTAAATTAATATTAAACTGTAATTTTAACTTTAATGATGTATATTTGAAATGATATTAATACTAATTTCTGTAGAATGAAATTTAGATATGAACAAGTTACGAAGTTAACATCTATTTTGCTAACATCCCTTAAAACTGATATTAGCAAAATAGATGTTAAGATTATGGAAGTTAACTTCTCAAGTAAACAGAGGTTGACACTTCAAAATAGAGGTTAACCACTCAAGTAGACTAGACCTAAGGTGCAACTGAATTGAGCTTATGCCAAGAAGATCACGATCTCTAATCTCAAGTAACGAAGTGCGTGCAACCCTTTGACATGCACCCTCCTAGCCAAAGTCAACGGATAAATATTAATTGGACTGCATCCCATTGACGTTCACCTTTCAAACTTGGGTATTGAGTTTCGATGACATCTGAAGTTTGTTTCCGAAGCTAATATGATGCACTCCATGTACCGTTTCAACGTCAATGGGGATGCATTCCAGCCGTTAATAGATGCTTCCCTAATAATATCATCAATGAATCGAGTCAACATAATGAGCATTGTTTGAGGCATCAGTACCATCGACGAATCTTTTCAAACTGGTCCGTGGTGCCCTTTGCAAAACCATAACTAAAGGGAGCCCCACTCAAAAACAACCCAGGTACATCATGCATGTCGGTCGCTGCTCTCTATTGAGAATTCGTTTCGGTCCTACGTAGGGAACGAGGAAAAGACCAGGATTAAATAGCTGACAAACAAAAGGTGAAAGAAGAAGAGAGAGCTTCCATTTCATCACATAAACTTCCAAATTGTCTCCCGGTAAACAAAATATAGTAAGTTTAAAATGGTACCTTTGGCAACGATGAATCCAACTCAAGCATATCACGGCACAATTGCACGATGATTTCCATCCAATTTAGTCCAAATTGGCTCGTACACTTTTAGGCTCCCGGCCCTGTCCAACCCCTTCTCCTTAAAATCGAATAGGGGAACCTCCATGCAACATATTCCCTCTGCAGGTCTTTGTGGAGGTAAAAACACGCCTAAGAAGCACCTCCACAGAGAAATCTTTGACTAGAACGGACATCGCGTATATACAACAGAAGCAAGTTCATACAACCATGACCAAACCCATATCATCTGCATCCATGTTTGACGGAATGGTCCAACTGCTTCTTTGCCCATGCCTGGAGGACAACAGCCAGACTTAGGATGCTGTAAATGCAAAGCAGGAAGTAGAAATATAAATATAAGTGCTAACATCGTGGTTTTGCCAGAAGATAAACACAACAGCCATTCCATGCATGCAGTAATGCATGAATTCCCACCCCAAGCATCAGACATCCATTGTGGCCATTGCTGGCTTCAAATTTCGATGGAAGCAACACAGTGGCCCCCAAAAATTTGTTCCCACGGAATCGATTGTTGAAGTAAAAAATTTCTCCATGGAATCTGGCTAGGCGCAAGACAAATCGTCAAGGATGATGGCAGAAACCAGGTTCCCAAGAAAATGGTTATTTGTTAATTCAAAACATATTAATTAAAATGTTGCGTCATGGTAAAGGCTGGTATACCATCAGAAACCAATAAAGATCTTGATTGTAATCTGTAAAAATGCAACAACTAGCAGATTTCCAAGGTACTTTACCTGCACCAAGAGGCGATTATTCCTACCGCATAGACCTCCCTGGGTCCAGCTGGCCACTGCAGTAGCTGGAAAGAACAGCAGACAGTTCTTGTCTCCCTTGCCATTCCTCACCAGGCTTCAGGGTGATCGGCTTCTCGACTGCTGCAGCCTGAACAGAAAGCACGACCTTGTACTCATTATCCCCAAAGTCCTGCATTGCTTTAGCCTTCTTGTCCCAAGGATTCCAAACAACTGCATAAGGGTGCCAAGTTCTTACAAAAATTCAGAATTTTTTTTTATGAAAAAGCAAATGGAAACAAGCATGAATGTATAGGGCACCAGCATCTGGAAGACCACTTTTATGCAACACTAGCGTGCGCTTCCTTTCGTGATCCAGAATTGCAATCTTACTTGGAGTCCCAACATATATTCTGTGAATCTTATGATTCAAAAAAAAAAAAGTCAGGCATACCTGGCAACATGAAGCACTGAAAACTCTGGGATCAACATCTACCAACCTCTGATTCAAATGTGATTGAATCTCCCTGTTCTGTGTATCGCTTCTGTCCTTCTAGATGGTCAAGATAGTCTAGCGTCTCCAATCCTTCAACACGCACCTCACTGTTTATTTACATACAGCGATGAGACAACTTGTCATAGCATAACACTAAAGTCAATTGACAGTTGCATACTTATACAACAATATGCCACAGGTCAACTACAACTCAGATTATACAGATAGAGCATCTTATACATCAAATTTCATACAAAATAATCAGAGACAACATGGCACATAAGAATCAATAGACAGCTATAGCAGCAAAACAGTTCCTAAACCACTGACATGAAGCATTACTTATAGTAATTCTCAATCTTTTATATCCTACTACTCATTTTCATAAGTTATCAATGTAAGACTATTTTTGAAGGTGTTACAACCACTCTCATTTGATTCAAGCTTCAATCAATGTACTTTTAGTAGTGGTGGAGGCTCCACCTCCTAGCACACCTTTTGGCCATCTCAAAGGCAGCCATTTCCTCCTATTAGAGGGAGTTTGACTCTAATACGATTTATAACAAGCTGGGCCTAAACCCAAATCTAAATGGAAAAAACTATCCTTGATAACTAATGGTAGAGATACACACAAGGTGGGTTGGGATCTAACCCAGATCCAACCCACACTTTGCGAGTTGGAATTTTTCCAACCCAACCCAACCCAACCCGTAAAATCAAGTAGGGTTGGCTTGAGTTGGGTGGGTTTTTGACTAATCAAAGTTTATGTTTGTTCCTTATATGTTTCTTATATACCTTTTCTATTTACTAAAAAAATAAACTCAAATAATGTGTATCTTAAAACAAAGCGAATAAAATAAGTAAAACATAAAAAGAACTTCAAAGAAAAAAATATGAATTTTTACATAGATACCATTGAAAACAATCATAACTTATTTATTACCATCCACTTACCAATATTGCTTTTTATGCGATTAGAAAAGTGGCGTTACTTTTTGCACTTGCCACTCCATTAGTTGGCTCCGTCAAACTTAATAGTCATGAACTTAAAAGTAAGAAAACTTCATATTTTTAACGTAAAAAAGCTTTTTTCTCTTTTTTATCCTTTCCCACCCATGGTGATTAGCATGCTCGGTAGCCTTGGCAAGGCAACTGTTGGTAGCGAGGATGAGGTCAGGGGCAAGGGTGTTGGTGGTATAGGGGGTGAGGGGATCGATGACAACAAAGATGGTGAAGGGCAGGGGGTGGAAGGGAGGGCAAAGAGGACGTGGAGGGAAGGCCAGTGTGGAGCTAGTAGGAGGAGGTGAGAGGTCAGAGTCGAGCTGGCAAAACAAGGTGGGAGATCGAGGCGAAGGTGGTAGTAGACCAAGGGTCATGGTGGAGGTGGCAAAAGGGACAAGAGGCGAAGGGGAGGGCAGAGAGGGTGTGGAGGGGAGGTCAGCGTGGAGGTGGTGATGGTCATAATGAAGGTGGCAGGAGGGGCGAGAGGTGAAGGGGAGGGCGGAAAGGGTGTGGAGGAGAGGTCAGGGTGGAGGTAGGGGGGAATTGCAAATGACTAGGAGGCCCTTGCTTCAGGTTTGCAATGCCGCCTTAGTAGTGAATGGAGAAGAGGGTGGTGGTAATGGTAACAACGCCAGTGTTGCCTAATCGAAGTGCTAACTAGAGAAATAACATCTAAAAATGTGGCATATCGTTGCACCGTTGTAGCAACACAAATCAATTATTGGCTAACCACGTATAATGTTAGTGAGGTCGGTCCATAGGGAGGTAAAGAAACGCATTCATATTTTATTTAATCAAATCAAACATCATCAAGCAATTATTCAAGCAATTATTCAAATACATGAAATTACATATCAACGGAGAATAAAGCAACAAACGAATATATAATGAAGGTGATGTAACAACACACGAGGCATAGACGCGACCACGCCTAGGTGGTGGTGTAGACAGCCAACCTCTTGGTGGGTTTGAGCCAAAGGTGGCTAGGTGGGCTAGTTAGTGGAGATGCGAGTGCACGCGACGTGTAGCACACTATGCCTGGAGCACAAGCACATAACACGCATGATGGAGACAAGGCAGATGCACACATCGATCTAGAACTTTGCGCCTGGAGAGTCGATGACGATGCAGCAAGGTACATGATCACCCACACACAACATGCAATGCCTGGTGCACAAGGCGCGAGTGGTTCACACATGAAGGACAACGAGGAACGATGGTAGAGGAGGGTGCTTCACATACCAAGGTGGGAAGGATGGTGATCAGGGTGGAAAATGGTGAAGGGTGCAGCCTTCGATCCTCGTCCTCAATGAGCAGGAGGTCCCTTATGTTGTTGCCTGGAATGAGAATTAGGGGGTGGGGCTGGGGGTGGGGGTTTATCCAAATGCTAGACACACCCTTCCCCTAAAATTAGGATATAGGATATACAATCCTCCTCCTCCCCGAAAATAGTAATTGCATGTGCTTAAGAAGGAAATACAGAGGAAAGTCGGCCTTTCAAAAGAAATGGAGAGGAGATAATTGTTGGAAGGGTGAATTTATGGAGGATGGTGGAGTGTGGAATTAATTTTGGAGAAGAAGACGTGATAGGGCCTCCACTAAGATTATATCAAATAATATCACTCCACCTAGCTCCCTACAAACAAAAATAAATACACAATTTTTTTTTTTGAGAAAAAGAGGAAGATTACCCAAGGATGGTAATCATCCAGGATTGTATTAAAATGAGAAAAGGAACAGACTTACAGGTTTTGAAGCCAAAAATCATAACACCTCGCCTGGCTTACAACATTTTCAGGCCAACATCGCTCACTTTTGAAAACGCAGCCATTTCTCTGTAGCCAAAGACTCCACATAATAGCACTAGCCTGCACCCAACCCACTATATCCAAACTGATATAGTCTCTAAAGCTAGTCCAAAAACCATCAAAGTGACTCGTATCCACTGTTGGGAGATGAAAATGATTCCATACATCTTTGGAAAGCCCACAATCAAAGAAGATATGTTGTATGTCTTCTTCTAAGTCATCACAAAATGGACATTTTAAATCACCGTTTGCACACCATTTGGACCTGTAAATCTTTGTGGCAAGCCGCTTCTATCTTAGAAACCAAAGAAACAATTTAACTTTGAGTGGAACCTTACAACTCCAAAGAAGTTTGGAGTCCCCACATAAAATATCCTGCTGAACATCCGCAGATAAGATGTTCTTGTAGGCACGGTTGGCTGAAAAACTCCCAACCTTCCACTGGAAAGAATCTGGCAGACCTGCAGTGGGTTTGACGTCCTCCAAGCAAAGTAGCAGCTGTTGAAATTCTGCACGTGGACTCAGACAAACTCTATGGCAGTCTGAAATTCCAATTCTTCATATTCCCATCCTACACCTCACTGACCAGGACTTCTTTATTCTCAACAAGATGAAATAATCTTTGAAGACATACAAGGCAAGAGAATGCATGCAATCCTTAATTTTAATGCATGCAACTATTTTATAATCAAATGCAAGTTCTACTGCATCCTGAAATGCAGGAACTAACAATCTTAGACCTACAATTTTTTTTGAAAAATTAGTCCACTGAAGTAGACTTATCATTGTCGTCCGCTTTGGCAGCCATGGCATCAAGGAGGAGCTTCTTCGAAGAAGAGGAGGTAGAAGAGAATGAGGAGGAGGGAGTGGTGGAGGAGAAAGGAGGGGGGGAGGAGGAAGGGGAGATGGAGATAAGGGTGTGCATGGAGGAAGGCGAAATGAAGATGGAGCTTGTTGCTATTGTTGATGTTGTTGCTGGAGGCAGAGTTACTACTTGAGGAAGTCATGGTTGACGGGGGGGGGGGGGGGGGGGGTGGTGGTGGTGGTTGTTGTGGTGGTGGAGGTGGAATCGTCAAGGAGGTCGAAACGGGAGATGGGAGAAGGGTGGAGGTAGTGGTGGTTGTGGGTTAACTTGAGCTTGATAGAGAAAAGGAGGACTTGGTGGAGGGCGAGGAGGATGAGGAGGAAGAGCAGGGAAAGGATAAAAAAAAGAGTTTTTTTGGGTAAAAAATATAAATGTTCCTTAATTTTAAGTCCACCATTAGGTTTAACAGAGCCAACTAATGAAGTGGTAATTACAAAAGTAATGTCGCTTTTCCGATGGCATAAACAACAATATTAAAAAATGGATAACAAGAAATTAATTATGAATGTTTCCAATGGCATTTATGTAAAAATTCGAAAAAAATAAAGTACTAGTCTATAATGAGGGAGAGGTAAAGCAAGGTGGTAGGGGGTCAGGGAAGGGGTGGCAAGGGTTTAGGATAGGGGGACGAGGCATAGCGAGGTGTTGATAAAGGGGAGGACTACCTTGCAAAGAAGAGAGATGGTTGAAGTTGATGAGCGACATCGACAAGGAGTGGACGAGAGGGCAAAGATGACAAATAGGGAGAAGGTAGGGTTTTATTCTGTTTGATCAAAGGGAGAGAGGGTAGGGCGAGAAGGAAGAAGGATTAAGGGGAAGTGAAATTTTAATTTTAGGGGGAAATTTGATATAAGAGAGGGAGGGGAATATATATTCAGTCCAACCCTCCCTTATTTCTTACTCTAGCCACAATAATTTTTAAACTAAATAAACATTAATATATGTATAATATAAATATATATAATATAAATATATAAATTTAGGTTATATCGAGTTGCAAGTTGGGTTGCGTTGATTAACCCTCAAACTCAACCCAACCCAATTTTTATCGAATTGGGATTTTCCCTACCCATATAATTCTCAAACCAACCCAATAGGGTTGAGTCGGGTCAGATTGCAGGTTGAATCCAACCCGTATGCACACCTAACTTATTGGGTATGGACCCAATGGACTGACATCAATCACCTAAAATGCTTAAGTCCATGTAGTTAAATAGTAATTCTCAATTCCTTATATCCCACTACTCATTTTTATGAATTTTCATTGTATGACTACTTTTAGGGGTGTTACAAAAAGAATGTGCCTAATGATATCCTTCCAACACTATTTAGCCTTCTCCAACCATTCCTAAAAAATTCAATGTCAAGCTCCCCATACATCCAAATCAAATTAGCCTTCTCTCCAAATGCCCATACACCTTCAACTTGTTTCTCTTATTTCATCTTCTATTTAGACCACAACGATCTTTTCCAGAATAATCTTATTCCAAATCACATGTTATTCTGTGGCCCATATCCATCTCAACTAGGGGTGTCCAGAAAACAATTTTGACATGGTTAACCTGCTATGGCCCACGATCCAATCCAAAAGATCCAAATGGGGTGGGTAACTAGATCCCGATGACAGATAATTGCTTGTCCAGTCCATTCATGTAAAATAGACTTCATGGTTGTACTCACTCAATCAGAAACCTGACCATTGCATTGCTTGTTTTAGCAGAGAAATGAAGCGGCAGATTACTAACCTGCAGTAGTCATGCTTTACCCTTTCACAAAAAATAAGAAAAAGCAAGAAACTGGACTATTGCAATTGTACCCCAATCACTCGACAACCATGATGACAAAACACAAACATAATGGTAGCAGTGACAATTACGATAATGATGACAGTAATGGCAACGACTGCAAGTTCAGAATCATTGATAACAACAAAAACATAGAGAACGACAACAACATGTCCATTAATGATGGTGTTGGCAACATCATTTGATGACACTGACAAAACGATGGCAGCCACAATAGGGAGAATGGCAACTGTGGCATTGAAAATGGCAATGCCAACTATAATGTTGACAAAACAATGATGGGGCAGCAGTGACAGCTTCGCCAAGAATAGTGGTAGAATGGCAATTTTGCCTGTTTGGTTTAATCCAAGTCTCCATACTGGCGTGATTTTTTTTATATTAGCATTTGTAAATTATTGAAATATAGTGCTATATATCCCTAAATTAACTTCCATCCACTAGTTTGTACCCCCATGAACTGGGTAACTATTTAACCAGGTCAGGTTGACCCATCACCCAGGTTTCACAGGTCAAGTTGAGTATATATAATTGGGTAACCCCTTCACAGGGACCCCGTAATTTCCTTTCTTCATGGCCTAGGTGTCACAGATCGAGTTGGGCATATATAATTGGTTAGCCTCTCCACAATGATTGTTGTCAACCATTTCCTTTCTCTCTAACATTGTTGTCAACCACCACATTTCAATCCAAGAATTTCAACCTGATTCCCTTTTGGAGCTTGCACGTGAACGTGCTAATCTGACAGGCTCATTCCATCCCCTCAGATTGCCAAACCTATGTGCAAGCATCATTTGAACCTTTTGCCTTGTTGGCTTTCAAAATAGTCACTTGAATATTTGCTAGTACCACCAAGATGGCAAGATCCACATTGCCAGCTATTCTAACCCAGGCTTGCACCTAAGTTTTATAATATTGTCTTTATTTCAACCAAAAATCTTGTCTACTGACAATTGAGTCTTCTCCTATGCAAACTGTTTATCTTTATACAGTTGAATAGTTTATCAAGACTTGCGAACTCCTTTCATCACCTTCATGAAAATTAACTTGAGATGCATGTGCAGAATGACTTTTAGGATTTCTTGTTCAAGCCCATAGCATGATAGTTCCAACCTCATACAAAGCTCAACTCCACATGACTCTGCCCAGAAATTGACCAATTCAATGGTATTTATCATCAAGTGAGACGGTGAAACCAAAGATCAGACATCGGCAGCTAAAAGCAGTTGAGTCATTAATGCTGAAAAATGACTGCCACTTTCAGCTGCTCCTATAAATCATTCTAGATGTTGAAAATTTCACAAGAAGATCGGTTTATGGTCAAAAGGAATTGCAATATATTTAAAGAATAGCAAGGTGAATAACATAGATACTTGAGAATGAAGAGCATTAACTTATTATGTAATTTGAGTTGGAGTTTGAAAGAAATCTAAGCGGTGGAAAAACAGAATGTTCATCAAAAGGCAGATCTCAGTGTCATGCTGCAGATGTGAAAACTATAGTTTGTGCTGCAATCAACAACCACATAAACGATGAGAAAATAACTCCAAAACACCTTAAAAGTTATCCTTCCAGTCTGCTTGGCTTTTCCACCCATCCATTTTCTTTGTTATTGGTGTGGGTCTCTCGATCATCACATCTACCACCTCCATTAACATATCTGCTAAAATGTAAGTACTTGGGGTTTAAATTGTGCAATTAGTTGTTTATTTACTTTATCAAGCCTCTTGCAAAACTCCTTTAGTTGTCCTTTCATCAGAACCTCAATTATTCTTTCATCACAACCAATTTGAGATGCATATGCAAGTCCATGGCACAGTAATTACTACATCATTCAGAACTCTCTCCTTGCCTTGGTACAATTGTCTTAGAACTTAAGTCTTCCAAACCTCCTCAGCTTTCCTACCCACCCATTATGGTCATAGGTATGGGACTTCAATCATCCTCTTGAACCATCGCCCTCCTCCATGAACTTATCCGCTAAGTATCAATATTTGAGGTGCCAACCCACAACCTATTTTGATGGACTAGCTTTCTATCATACACATTCATCCACCAAGAAATGACGATGCTTACTTCATTTGGGCTAAATCTGAGTTCTAAAGAATTGGAACAGCTTCTTTACATATATTCCCTATGCAAAAATCTTTTTCAAACTTTAGACCAGACTTGAGAGACGATTTACCAGTCCTAGCCAACTTCCTAGTCCATTATGGTGCATCACTAGTAAGAAACACCTTCCAATAAGAACAAGATGTGTTCTAGAATCCATGCTAAAAGATTCAACTATGTTTTCAAGCTGGCCATTGAGAGAATTATGTAATGGTTTAGTCCCACATAATAGAGTGAGACTTTGTATCATATGTGGTGGCTTATAAATAAGCAAGCACCCCCTATTTATTCTTCTGAGAAGATCAATACAGATCTTTGCTCTATCGAGACACTTCTCTTATGATTTTCTCCCTGTTTTTCGTGAGTGAGGTTTTCACGTAAATCCAAGTGTTTTTTTATGATTTTATTGCTTTGATATTTTACTTCCGCTTATTATAAAATTCAACTTGACATCAAACTTAGTCGATTCTTAGGTTTATTTGATCCTTAGATCTTTTTTTTTTTGGTCTTTGAGTTTCCTTGTGTTCTTCTGAAAGAAGAGGAAGTCCTATATCTCTTCCTCAGTGAAGGGAGGAACAGATCAACGAAGTCGTAGAGGCCTATGGGGGGGTGCCTCCTCCACACCCATAGAAGCCCTGCGACGCGGTGGAAGCCACGACAACCACAACGTAGCCGGCTCTCCAGAGCTGTCACAGCGAGGGCGACTAAGAAGAAGAACTTGCGTGGAAGATGCGATCTTGGTCACGATAAATCTCCAGATCAGTTTCGATATCTCGGAGTGGAGAGCATTGAAGCAGGGTGGTTGAAGCCAAAGACAAAGAGGAAGAGAAGGAAGAGGAGACGAGTACCTGCGCCCCCATGGGCTCCACGAAGGAGGCAAGGATCTTCGTGTTAGGCCTCAGCCCTGCCTGCGCCAGTATCATCGACGGTCAGCGGCATCATCGGCGATCATCTGAGGCCCCTACGCTGGCCCTCCCTCGTCGCCAACGGCGCCATTGCCACCGCCGCCTCCGTTGGCTCCGCAAGTGCGCCCAGTGGGACACTCCCCGCACGACAATCCTGAAGGGCGTGTCGGGCACGATCTCCCTGGGGAACGCACCAACATCCCCGCTAAGTTGTGATTGCCGGCTATGCCCTCCAGTGTGTTGTCCTCGTCTAGGTAGAGTACCGAAGGAGGAGAACAGGCTGCAAAGATCAGTGGCGATGAAGCCGGTGAGGATCGCAGCGAGAATCTTGCTGCGAGATTGGAGGAGCAATCTTCAACAACACGCGTGGTCAAGAGGAAGATGGCGACAACAGGGAGGTTTATTCCTTACCTATCGCTTAAGTTTAAATAAAATGAAATGAAATGAGTTGGTGTAAACGGTGGAGAGGGAAAAGATCGAAGAAAAAAATGAAAAATCGTAAAAAAAAAAAAAAAGGGAAGAGGGAGAAGGCGAAAAATAAAATAAAATGAAGAAATAAAAAGAGAGGGAGAGAAAAATAAAAAAATTTCAAAGAAAAGGGGGTTGAATTGAAGAGAAGAGGCAGTGAAGTTCTTTTCTATTTTACTTTTTATTTTTTTTCTATGTTTATTTATTTTCTCATATGAGTACGAGAGAAAAAAAGAGTATGGATGTTATTATAGTTATTCTTTATTTAGGAGACTCTTTTGTTTTTAAATTATACATGAGAAATTATAACTCTAGGAAGTCCAGAATTTCTAGGTCTCTAAAGAAGGAAATCCAGAAGAAGGGTCCATTTCAGGTTTTTATGTGGAAGATTTAATTTTATGGACTCTAGAGAAGGAGATTCAGTTTCGAGATCTTTAGAAGAAGATCCTATGTCAGGAATACTGAATGGGAAGCCACTAACACCAGCTGAGGTCTCCAGAGGAGAGGCCCTTGTTAGAATCAGCAACAATAATTCGTCATCAAGCTCCAACCGGTTTGATGTGTCGTCATCAGCATACCTGCCTACAGGCATGAACAAGAGTGCAACTGTCGTCTGCAGAGAAGAATCAATTGTATCTGTTGAAAGTGTTGTTTATTCTGTTGTGTAGAGGAGTTTTCTTTGTATTATAAGCTAAGCATTCCATGGTCTAACTTGAGGGGAAATGTTGAGAGAATTGTGTAATGATTTAATCCCACATAGTGGAGTGGGACTTTATTTTGTATGTAATGGCTTATAAATAGGCATGCACCCACCACTTATTCTTTTGAGAAGATCAATACTGATCTTTGCCCAATCGGGACACTTTTCTCATAATTTTCTCCCCGTTCTTCATAAGTAGTATTTTCCACGTAAATTTAAGTACTTTTTTTATGATTTTCTTGCTTTTACATTTTCCTTCTGCTACCTATTGCACTATATTTTGTCTACACTTGAGAACTAGTGATCATCCAGGAATGAGAAGTTGGAATACATTTGTATCAAGTTCAACTATAAGTTTGGCCATAGAAAGACAAATAGAAACAACCACCCAATCGATATGTGACATTTCCAAGTCAACTCACAATAAAAAATGATAAGACTTAAAATCTACTTCAAAGCCATGCCTAGACCCATGCATTTTTGAAACAAATAATGAAAATGTCAATGCCATAACGTTGATGTGTAAAAATTGACAGTTGAAACTTTCAAACAAGTATATGCAGTAGAAAGATGTGCCAATATTCAAATTTAATGTTGAAAATATGGAATTTATGAATTCAAAAAGCTATCCAGGGAATTAAAAAAAAAATCCCAAATGGCTCCAGGAGTAATAACGAGAATATATGAATAAATTGAACCTGATATCGGAGACGCGAAAGTAATTGTGATATGAAAATGTGAATGTGAAAGGTTTTCCATCAGTATTATTATTCCTTATGCGTGATGTCATCATGAGATCACCCCCAGGTCCTAAAGTAACTCTCAGACGGAATTCATATCTGCAATTGAAGAAAAGTTCCACTGATACCACATGGATGAATACGAGAAACCAACACCTGATGCCTTCAATCTCTCATATGAGAGAAAATATTGTTGCCTCTTGAACAAAGAAATATACCTATGCAGCCAGATTTTAGCATCTTCTTCAGAAGATTTCAAAATTAAGTCAATAAAAGCTTTGTCCGAGCTTTTTGTTGGAAAAGGCGATGGATTTTCATCAATGCTCCAAAGCCTGTTTCTTGCAAATCCATGTAGTTCAAGAGCTCCATTGTTTGAAAACTGAAAAGTTATGAAAGGTGCTTTCTGAGCCTTGAAGAAAGACAATGGATAAAAGATATTCACTTGGCAAAGATTTACATTTTGAGTTTATATGGAATATTTATCTATAATTTCATTTCCTGTAAGAAGACCATACATTCAAGAAACACAAACCTGTGGAAAGCAAATAGGGATGCCCCCTCGAATGAGCTTAGGAGGCTTGAACGTGGCCTACAAAGAAGCAGGCAAGTAATTATGACTTCAGGAACTTTATTGCTCAAAGACTAAGAAATTTTACACATTAAAAATATACCAACAAAATTACAGAAAAAAATTTTAGCAAATAATGTACTCGTCATAGGATAGCCTGCTTAGGAAGATCAAAAGCGGCATAAATAATTACCCTTTTCTGCAGATGCAGAGGCATGTATTTCATAAAGAGAAATACCGAACAGGCTGGATGAAGTTTTATTGATAATAAATCATGTATGCACCACAAAGATCTATACTGCGTGCTTATCATAAAAATGCTCGAAATAACTAAACATCATTTATTGAGTAGGAAATGATGAATCTATTTCAATAACAGGATGGAAGTTTTTGGATATGGACACCATGCATCATAACCATTCTGATATTTAATGAATGTGATTAGCCTTTCAAACTACATGTAACTTGTCGAAATTAAATGTCTTAAATTGTATAAGGAAGTATAAATAGATAGGCAACATGTAATGCAATTAGGCAAACATATGTTTTACTCAAATAACAATCCAAATCTAACATTAACACTCTTTGCAATCTTAAGAAACAATTTTCCTCAATTTAAATGCTGCATTATATCCATAATTCCGACCCAACTACAGTTATTGCATGCCATGGAAAGCCACAACTCCGACATTTGAAATTCCAGCTACACAATGTACCAGTATATAGGGGATCATATCAAAAAACTGCATACTGGAGACAATTTTCCCATATGATTCTGAAACCATTAAAATCAAGGCATAACAGCGAAGTTTTGCTGAATGGATGAAGGTGTTGGCATACACCAGCACAACGTTGTCCATGCGCATATTTTTGTAATTCAATTTTCAAAGGACTGGAGGTGTGACATTTCAATCACACAGTAGCAAAGAACAAGAGAGCTTGAGAAATGTTGGAAGGTCTTATTTGACAAGAATAAAGTTATCTGAAGATGGTCATCGGTCGATTTCATCTCAATCTACTTGGTAAGTACTCATGAATGTGATAAGGACTGTGGAGATTACTAGAATTTGGAGAACTTTATTATTATGAATCTCAAAAAACAAAGCGTAGAGTTTGATCCATTTATATAGAGAGGAAATCAATCCTAAATTTATCACAAAAGGAAACAAAACATCTCTTCAAATTTTATTAAATATCTACCAATCCTAAAATGTATCTCTAATAATTCTCTAAAACAAAAATAGGAAAGCACAAAATAAGAAGTGGATAATTCCACTCTTAATGTCAAATTTTCTCTACCACCACCACCACCCCCCCCCCCCCCCCCCCCCCCCCAAGGCACTACCACGTGGCCACTATTCTCCACAATAACCACATTAGTACTTTATAGTTGTATGTGTACCACCACTATACTTATTGATTTTCTTGACTTTTATGTTATGCACAGCATGTTTTTACTTTTTTATTGGTGAAAACTTTGTGTTTTATGTATGTTATGAATGTTATGATCATTATATCATTTGAATTTCGTTACAAACTAGCAACGAATCATGTTATCAATTTGTTTTCTTGTTTGACTTTATGTGGGCATGATTTGGTTGTAGGGTCCATTTATAAATGGATATCCAATGGACAAGTGGGTACCCGATGAATGAGTACTCGATGAGTAAATGGGTATGGGTTTGAGATTTCCTAACTAATGGGTAAATGGGTATGGTATAGATATGAATTTTATAAATGGATACGGGTATGGATTTAGCCAAGCCCCACTCGTTTGCATCCCTATGCATTACAAGCACAATGCTTGTATAGAAGACCATGACGGTGACCCGCTGCAATTTGCATTGTCACAGCCACATCTACATCCACAGTTGGAAACAAATAAAGATAATAGGCATTCTCAATTTCTTGTTTGTTTGAAGCATCATCATTTTCTTCAAAGCATCATCACTTCTATGTTTTTTTTTTCTTTTTCCCTGTTTGGTCACATAACTTTATGAAGCAAGTGCTAGTGAAATAGGCATGTATGGAGTGTAGCACTTGAATGATATAATATTGAAGCTTCTATTGTCCTCTCCTATTTATTCGTGAAATTGAAGACTCTGGGCTTCAGATGCAACATACTTATGATGATTATTGTGCTCCCACTTTTACCATCGTACAAATGTTCATAGTGCATTGACAATTACCTCCTAATCATATTGCTCTTTCAAGGGAAACTCCGCTATCATTGCTCCTTGAACTCACTGGAGAGAAATGACTTTTTTTATATGTCCATGCCTTCCACCATGAACGTTGAACTTGGTGTCTGTGCCTCATGTCATGGCCCTTTTGGTTTGAGCAGACAATACATGCCATGGCCAGGACTTACAGTACGGACAGATACCATGTCTTTGGTCTTGGATTGTCTTGTATTAAGACTGACTTCTATCGAGTGCACTAGTCATTAGTGATTTGCAATTATCCACTACAGAATCTATTATGTTTTGATTTACAGATGATAAAAGAAATGAACTTAGACTGTTTCCTGTTCTCTAGTTGAAATCCTCTCTTCACTGCTTAGATAGCCCCTAACGATATGTTGTGTGAAAGCATTGGTTTTTATTATGTAACAAGCTCGATTTTTGTGCAGAAATTTTTGTTGAAAGTTGAAAGGGTGGGTATCCAGCAGAAAGCCACCCACTTTTTGGCAGAAATTTGGAAAGGAAAAGCATGGTGGCTCCACTAGCTGCCATCAAAGAATCGCTTCAAAGAACTAACAACAATACCACCAAGAGCAAGCAAAGGAACCATGCCCAACCCAAATACAAGCATACACTTCTTAAAAACCCCAAAAAAGGCATTCTTCACTATTATTTAGTGGAGTTTTTTTTTATAAATTTACTTTCAGAAAATCGCATGTTATCTTGCTATCTCTCCTTTCAAATTTATCTAACTATTATAAGTTGTTTTGAGTGGCATTAGCTCATTCTCTTGTAGCTCATCCATCATTATTTTCTATAAGAAAAATCATGCAGTCTTTGTACTTTTGACTCCATAAAATAAGCATATGGATAACTAAAAAGGAATCCATATAATAAAAATAGAATGTAAAGAGTACAATAAGAATAGGAATAATGTATCTTACCTAGTGAAGATTTTATATTCATGCTCGAGAGACTATCTAATTACATGATGCATAAGGTCATAAATCTACATATGCATATATACAAGAACATACATGCAATCATTTGTCATAACCCGTGTCAGACAACTAGTTTGGTATTTAAACAAGTAAGTCACACATTTAAGAGGCATAGTCTACTATCAACTTTAAGTATCAACAAATTTAATCACACATCTGAACAGAAAGTCGACATCAAAAATGAATGAAGAAATCAAGCAAGCAATCCACTGAACCAAATACAGAACCTAATCAGATGTACAAAAAAATAATAGCCTTATTAACAGAAAATTTCCAGTCCTCTAAACTGAATATTGTCACAGTCATCGCATTTATTTCAAGTTATAATATAACCAATGAAGTAATTATTATTACCTTGTTGCTAACAAATAGGAACTCCTCCTTAAATTCATTCTTCCAAGATGTCACTTGAGCTCCATACAGATAAATCTATTATTGAATCAATGATGAAAGAAACAAGAGCATTATTATAAGAACATTGGACAAGGAAAATGCTATTTGAAAAATACTCAAAACACATTGGAGATTTGTTGCCACACAAATGTGTGTATACAGGAGTGAGGCTGGAAATATGCATGCCACCATTAATATGAATTTGAATACTAATGACAATAGGCTGATCAAAAGAAATAACAGTCTAAAGTCCCTCCCATCTTTACATTAATACATGTATGGCCACCCAATGGAACATGTCCAACTTGAAAGACGTGCTGTTATAGGCTCTTAACTCTCAAAACTTCAGAATGTCAAAAATACAATGATTTTAGTTGGATTTGGTCCTTCAACAATGATAAAACGGAGAGCTTGTGGAACTTTTTTGATAAGAGAGCTCAAGGAAGTTGACCTGTTCACTTAACCAAGTCTGCAAAAATATTTAGATGGAACAATTTTCCCTTACGGAATGTCATCCACTAAGACCCAAACCCACTCGTGCTTTCCACCTCTTCTCCATCTTATTTTATGTGAGAAGACAACTGATTTGTTGGAATCCAAATCTTCATTTCTGAATTACTACGAAATTATGCAAGTCACACATCTATTTATTATGCATATATAATTCTTAAAATAGTCAAATACTAAAAAACACTCAATTAATCTTTGATCACTTGCCCCACATATTACATACTCCTTGATCAATAACCTCAATTGAATAAGGAGTATTGGTTTTTGCAACCTTGTCCCTATTCCTTTAGTTTCTCCCTTTATCTCCTTCCTAAACCCTCAACCCTCCTAAACATGATTTTATTTGATTTCCACATTTGGCTATCACTCCTGCTAACCCTTTCCAAAAGGGCAAAAAACCTCTTACCTACCAATCCCTTACTAAAAGGTGAAAAACCTTTGCCAATCGCCTTTTCATCAATTTATGAGGACCTTACCTTACATGGGGCAACCAATTCAAGCTGCCGAAGGTGCAATAATGATACATTCATATAATGCTCAAAAGTCAATTTTAACAGTGATTGCATGGTCCTTTCAAAAAAAAAAAAAAAAAGAGAGTGATTGAATGGTTATTATCAATCATATATCAATACCAATTATTACTTGAGAACTTGATCTTAAGCATTTTGAATAGTTGCATCAGGCCTACTTAGCCCAATCCTACAACTTGTCAAATCCTTTTTTTCTCAGCTGGACTCAAGTCTAATAATATCTAAGCCAAACTCTCTCTAGCAATAGCGAAAAGCTTCTCTTGGATGGTTTAAGAGCATACCACAAGCCAAAGGTGCAACTACTGGGAGTATGGGACTAAGCTAGTTGCAACAAGGAGATTGCACATTTAAATAAGGAAGATTATAATATCCCTAAATCAGACCCACATCAAAGACTTGCGAAAGTAAGAAATGGGTCGTAAAGATTGAGCATGAATGCTTAATCTAGGTTTGAGTAGTTTAGGTGGTTGCATTGACCATCAAGCCCAACCCCAACAAGTTGCCATCATATCTACGTGTTAGACAAATTTTACATGTTATGCACAATTAAGACTAAAAGGTAGCTTTTACGATGGTTTCATTGTTTCTAAGTGGACAAATATGGTTATTGTTAAAAATTCTTGTATACAATGCAAAGTTCACTGCCTAAGAGGCAGCATTCCTTGAGAGGACACCTAGGTTATTAGTATAAATGTCCTATTCAAGGGCTTACAAGATCCTAACAAAATCGCATAAATCAAGATTGAAGAGGTTAACCAATATCAAGATTGAAGGACAAAAACACCTTCAAACGTTTCCTCCATGAATAGAGCACATCATTTGCAGACTTGAAACAGGTCTTGATATTCATGTTATGATAGATAAACTGTGATATGAAACACTCATGTCAAGCAATACAGCTAGATAAACTGTGATAGGAAACAAATGCCATAAACACCCAAACTTTTCTAGGAAAACTAAATAAGAAGCCTCGACTCTCAATGTGATCTTGGAATCCAACTTATGCTTTTTCGATTCAAATAAAGTGTCCACTTACAAAGGATGCACTTGAGCCCTAAAAGATGTCCAACATAATATCATGCTGTATGATGCCAACTGGAATGTAAGAAAAAGAGAATCTTTCCCACTTCCCTAGTGTTGTCATCGCCTCCTCAAGGCTGGCAGAGTTAGCTTCTCTCTCCCTACTCTAGTCACTTTAGTGAAGAAGTCCCTTCTCGGGAGCATGCAAATTACTTCCGCACTCCCTCTCTCCAAAGTTCATAATCCAACATTATGCAGCCACCTTTTTCTGGGAAAGGACCAGCCACTGGTTAATGCTTATACTCAATCAGCAGATGCTGTAGATGTAAGCAATCACTTTGCAGAGGTAAGATCTTCAACCTATCCTCTCATAAGTCCTAGCAAAGGCAAGTACAATGAACAGATGAAATGGTTTCTAACAGGCTAAATTCTCAGCCGGTTTGGGTGACATAAAACTCCCACTGAACTCCATCAACGACATTGGGCACTCTCTTGGATCACAAAATGCATCGCAAAGATATTCCAAGGGGGACTCTTTTTTGCATAAGGTTACAATCCATTCCAAATCCAAGAGAAACGAATGCTCCACCACACACTTCCTCGCACTCAAATGTCCCTATCTCTCCTCCCTACTCCAACCGATATTGTCTCCACGCACCCGTTGAGTGAATTTCGAGCAAATTCCCACTTCAGAGAACATCCATTTCAGGGAAAAATATCACTTCTTCTCAGAGAAGGAAAAAAAAATCTTTTTTCGGCACAAAAAAAGGACGAACAATAGTTCCCCTTCCCGATCACACACGCCACTACAAACAAATCAGCCTCGACCGAGAGCAAGCAATTGCAATCGCAACCGCACCAAAAGGCACCAAAGCCCCAATTCCGTACCCCACCCAACTCCCCATTCTATGGATCAAGTCCAGTTCGCAACCCGGGAACCCCCTAGGGACAGATCACCATCAGAAGTCACTAGAGAACCCACTCAACCGAAGCTACCTATCAGAATCGAGGGAGCTACACACCTCGGCGGAGCTCCCGCGGGTCTCCCGGAGCACGACCTTGTCGAGGCCATTCTCGCCCTTGCATACCTCCACGTACCGGAACGGCTTCTCCTCCTCCTCCCCGGCCATCGCCGAAACAAACCCTAGCGAGATCGGCGTCGTCGTCGCCGTCGCTCTGGTCTCGTTGGAAGGCGAGGGAGGGAGCTCGGTGGGGGAAAGGGAAAGAGAAGGCCCTTTATATTGTGTTGTGGCGGTGGGCCGGAACCGGCGTGTGGTGAAGGTGGTTGCACCCGCGAGATGGCGGGCGGGGAAGGGGAATGGGTCAACGGGGATCACATCTTGGCCGTCCGTTAACCATCCGGCGTTAGGGAATCTCGGGTCAATTCTTGGTCTGGAAAAGTTTAGGGGAAAGAGATTAAGTCAAATTATTATTATTTAATTATTAGTTAAGGGGAAAAATGTGTGTGGGGTTGGGGGGATGCTTTTTAGGGATATGATGGGAATGTGAATAATGCGATTTTGCTTGTGGGTTCCAGTCTGGATCGTGTTGGATTGACGTGCTTCCTTCCTAAGATGCGATCATTCGGTGATGAGTGATTTAAAAATTGTTATTATCTAGAGTTTTCGTCATCGTCGTCGTCATCCGTGCGATCTTACGACTGGCATGCGGTTTTCTAAAATATGTGTAGGGGATTCGTACGTGCAATATCCAAATATAAAATTTTAGGTCTAATTTATGTGAGTGGTTGATGTTAATTCCTATTTATTTGATTATATGTAATCTGGTAACTCAGGTTTTATCTATTTTAACATGGATTGTCTATCATTGATTTTGAATGATGTTTGTCAAATTTATATTAAAGTCGTACATCACTCGCGTCTTTGATATCTCTTACATTTCATATTCTAAATATCACTATCAAGTAAATATCACAAAGGTTAATATCGTAACTTTAACTTCATTTTAAATAAACATAAGCTGATGTATTTTTAAAAAAAATAAACACGAGATGATGTTAACAGAATCATCCAGGTAAATACAATTACAGATTAACACTAATTTCATATTTATTAATACTACTTTCTAAACCTCCCAAACATTTCTTCCATGGGATAATTTTATTTTGTAGTGGGGTAGAAAAGTTATCCCGAGTTAACTCATATTTTGTGTTTAATAGTTGACTCTTGAGGGGAGTCATGAGATGAGATGCATATTTTTTGATATATAATTGATTTTCGTTTGTAGGAATTAGGGAAGGGATAATAGGTACTTATTAGATGAAATTATGTAAAAGGTAGTTGAAAATGGAGAAATGTAATTATTTTATTTTTTTTATTATTTAATTTAAATATAAAAATTATTGATAATATTTGATTTAAAATGTAAAGATCATCGATTATATTTTAAAAATTAATGATAATATTTAATTTAACCGTAAAAATCACTCATAATATTTTGAATTCAAGTGTTAAAAGTCATTTGTAATATTTGATTTTGAAGTAAACTTGTGATTGAAGGGGGAGTAGATGACCGCATGTACCTTTTACGGCATGCGTTGCAAGAAGACATTTCTTTATATCTTTGCAAAACAAAAAAGAGTTAAGCGGTGTGGGTATGTACGCATGTGAACCATCGTATATAATGAGGGTTGTGTTAATACATTTCATCACATCATTGGTTGAGGGCATTGTAGGATAGAATTCACCCCACTTTCCTTGCAGGATTAGTTTTATCCTAGGATTTCCATACCTCCCCTATGATAGGTACATCCAGGGACAAATGTCGCGAAACACAGGATATTCTACCCTATCCAAACAACTAAACGGTGCCTTAGGAAGTTCAAGGAGCAATTCTTTGGCCATTGCTTGTCTTGAGAAAATATCTCTTCTCTATTTAATTCCAATTAAGGGGGGATACCGCGTGTTTTTGCTAACCGGTGATAAAAGAGGGCTTGTTCCCCCCATGTAAGGGTTAACCTCCATTTGTCTTTCTGCAGAAATATCCCTCATTTTTAATCCACGTTTGTATACTAACTCAAATTTGCTAACCCTCCACTTAAGCACGAATAAGACATATCCCCTCTTCACACATAAACATAAAATAAGGGTTATCCATATTTTCATTTTGCTGATATGGAATAGCTAATACTTCAAGCTGACTTTGACTCCCTTGATGGTCGTTTGGTTGGTTGAGGTCCCTCCCTCTCCTTCCAACCTGTCATTTTGGAAAATTTGAATTGTTTGGAGCACACGTTGACGATGTTCAAAGATCAAGTACTGTACACCGGTAGATACCTCCAGAGGTGGTAATTAATGTTTTATAGAATTCTTGATTGGGGCTTGGGGCCTGATCGAGTCGATCGGGGGCCCCCTACAATTGTCGTTCACTCCAATCTCCCCACAGGACCTCTCCTCTACTTCGATAGATCTTCATCTCCAACATGCATGGCATATGGCGGCTCCCGATGTCCTTTGTGATGGCAACTGCGGCGTGGTCAACAGGGTTCGTTGCGAGGTGCGACTGTGCACGACTGTCCTTTTGACCTCGGCGATGGCTGTGCGTGTATGTCATGCGATCGTCATGCTCGTCTAGCGACTGGGTGTCAATTGGCGCTACCTGCGTAGTGAAGTTGGGCGGCGATTGGCGATGGCATGTGTAGTCCAATGGCTGCCGTGGTGTGGACGTGCAATTATGTGACTAGCGACGTGGTGGGTGAGTGTGGTTGCATGGCCGTGTGGACAGATCGTGTTGGCCGACGACGCGTAGGGGTGGCTATGGATGGATGCTTGCAGGCAAAGGCCGACGGTTGATTTCATGGATCTATTGTGGCGGTCGAAGGTCCTATTGATCGTGTCCTTTCGCAGTCATCTTGTTTTCGTAGGTACGACTGTTTTTGAATTTGTATTTATTTTTCTGTATGCTAGTTTATTATTGATTTGGGGATCATGTAAGAAATCATACTTCTCACAACCCAGAGTTGACCGGATTAATTTTCAATCTTCAGTCTTGTCGAAATTCTTGTTAGTACTAATTGCTAGAAGTTTCTTTTGGTTGCGCTATCGTATCCATGAGTATAATGCGGTGGTTGGGAGTCCACCTGCTACATAAATCCATGTTTGTGGCATTTCTTTTCTATTTTTTTTACTCTCAATTTCGATGTTTTGAGTTGTATCCCCCCTTTTTTGGAGGTGTGTCTCACCTCTTTTGAAGGTGATGGATCTCCTCTATTTCTACATCATCCATATGATTTTCATCCCCCTTTAATAAAATATTTAGCCTTACAAAATTAGAAAAAAGAAGATCGAAGACTATACTTTTTTATAATTTACTATATTTATTAAAACAACCGATCACTACTTTGACGATGGATGTGTATTCAAATCATTAAATTAATGGAGTCTTTTTTTTTCTAAGAATGAGTTACCTGTTTCTTCTTTGAGAGGTATAGGATTTTTTTTCCTTTATCTGCAGGCTTACATCTTTGTATTTTTTTCATTCTCTTCATGAATAAAAGTTTAATCTTTCAAAAAAATAATCATCGAATTAATGTTCTTCAACAAGGCTCAAGAAAAGGTTTTGAAACTAGTACTTCCATTTAACCCACTTTTTTTACTAAATAATAACACATCCCTCGTTCATAGGTTAACCACTAATTTAGCCTCTATTCATGTCAAATAGTCTCATGTTAATCCAATAAATCAACATCTTTGCATACAACATAGTAATTTAACCTCCTTTCTTCGAAGTTAATACAAAACTCGTTCCCCTTCCTAGATTAACTCTTAATTGTTGATTTCAAAATCGGCTGTTTATTAAGGAGATTTCTTGAATTCACCAAAACTGCAATTAAAATGTGTTTTCTTATTTAAAGGGAGAGGCGTGCAAGTTTATCTAAAGTTTCTTTCGAACCTCGTTTGGAGGGAGGGTTAATGGACGGATGTTTTCTTTTGGAATTTTTGTTTGAGTTTCTAAAATCTTTTTTATCAAATTATAATAATCTTTAATTTTATTTTTAATATTAAATTAATATCCATTAATATCATAAACTTCCCACAATTAATATTAAATAAATATTCACTAAATTATACTAATATATCAATTATTTTATTTCTCCATTTATTCTACTACTTATTTCACCACTCAAATAAACATCCATCTCTATTTATTTCACACTAATCTAACCTTATACAATTTTATTGTACATCCAAATGGAACCTCAAGGTTACTCCAATTTGCTACAATATAGTATATTTTATCTTATCTATTACTTAATTCACTTTACAATGAAAAAAAAAGGACATAGCACATAGTAAGCTAATCTAAAATATCAAATAGTTATAGATTAACTTTTTTTTTTAATGGGTAAATTACGGAGGAATTGATTATTCCTTGTATATCAATTCTTCAAATAATATAAAGATCGAAAATCAAGTTTAAATCTCCCCTCATAAACAGTTATAGATTAACCTTAAATCCTTCTTCATATATAAGAACCGCAAGTAACCCCCAGAAAAAGGTTTACTAATATAAAATCCAACTCCATTCTCAGACTTGCCCCATGGGATTTAAGTAGGCCAAAAACAAGATAGCTTTCTCCTCAATAGCCCCATCAATGGCTTGTAGTCTTTGACAGATTTGCCTTGTGTTTCCTCCACATGGTTTTGTCTTTTTTTCAGTAATAATTGCATTTTCTAATATTTTTGTGAAACATATAGCACCAAATGTTCATCGAAGAGGAAATTAGATAACCCCATTCCACAAAAAATATGGGAGAGCATTGAAGAAAAGAAAATCAGGGTGATTTTTCCAATATCCACTCTTCCACCTAAAGAAAATTAGGAGGATTTTTCTTGATGTAATGTCTATTACTTTACTAACTCCGCAGTTAGGGACGTTGTAGTCAACATATGATCCAGTTTTGCATATTAAATCGAATCATACTGTATCACGAGTATGATCATTTCAAATTGGAAAACCAAGCTATAATAAGGTCGGACTGAATTAAATATCCAATTCAATTTCATCCAGTAAGTTTACGATGTGGGTTAACTAATTTAGGTTAATAAAATTGTAATAGGAGTTAATCTCTATTTCTATTTACTTGTAAATCTGGACTAACCCTTGTTTGTATTTACTAAACGACGTTAGGAATGTAAATTATCCTGTGATGTGAAATGGAGATATTCACTTGAGAGTGAGATTTAGAATGGGGGATAAGGTGACAAAAGACATGTTTGCCTTTAGAATGATAGGTAAGTTAGTTGAGGTAGTTTTTATTATGACAAAATGCAAGGCTAAGAGAAAAGGGGTCATTCTTGCTAAAAACCTCCTTCTCAATCCGTCCTACAATTCCCATTACACCTAAAATAGTACATTCGAACATGGCATCTATAGGATGAATTTTGTTGAGGAGATCAAAGAATCAGTTGCAGTAAAAGACTTCCTTTTGCTGGCAGAGTCATTATAGTGGGGGATAACTGATGAGAACCTCATCATGAGTCATAACTAGCTCATTTTGACCTAATATAAAGGATAAAAGCTCCTACATATCTCAAGGAAAGGCTTAACTCAGAGAATTCTGAGTTTGAGAAGAAAATAAGTCATAAGGGGTAAAAGTGCAATTTTACCAGTATAATCTGCATACAGGGTAATTCAGGGCCCAAACATAGGTCAAAGCAGCTTAATAAGAATAAAAGTGGGATGAAATGATCTAGCAAGGGCTACAGCACTTCCAAGAAACCAAATGATAATCTGTAACCCTAAAACAACCCACTTCAATTCACAAGGTTCGAGGCAAAGTAAAAATAGAATAAACCCTCTAAAATTCATAGAAAAATAATCTCTAGGGTTTAGAACCTTCAATTTGGCCTTTAGAACCCATTTTGACCTACATTGAGAACCATGCCCAATTAATAACTTAATTTGGGTTTTTGCGCAAATTGACCGGTCAAACAAGGTTTAATATGGAAATGAAATTCACCATCAGATTCCTTAGGTCCTAATTAGTCATGTATAAAAACTTGAGCCTAAGAAGAAACCTCCTTGACCGACTTTACACTTTGGTCCTCATATATTTACTCTTTGGCCCTCAACTTTTGAACCCTCGCATTTTGGCCCCTAACTCTCCTTCGTTCTTTGCAACCAGGTCCCTCCTGCAAAACCTGCCAGCACCATGCTCCGGCGACCTTGCGCGGAGCATGGCGCCGCGCAGGGTGAGGTGGGGGACCTGGCAAGTAAACCGGGGGTGCCCTGCGTCGTCAGCCGTCGCAGGGACACCCCCCTGGTCATCGTAACCCACCATACCGGCCGTGCGAACGCACGGACGGTATGGGTTCTTGTTTTCGACCATCCTCCGGCGAGGGAGACACGTCGTCTCCCTCCGCCTTCCTCCCTGTTTGCTCCCTATAAATACCCCCCGCTGCTCCACCGACCAGGGCAGCCTGGATCTGACGGAGAAAATCCCCAACTTTCTTCTCTTCTTCCTCCGGCAGACGCTCACCAGCTCCGGCGGTTTCCTCCCCCTCCACCTCTTCGCTCTGCCGCAATACCAGCAGCAGAGACTTCCTCCCCTGCTCTTCCCGCGCCACGCCGCACCCAGCTGGCGCCTCTCCGGCTCTCTGCTCGCCGCCGCCCCTTTCCCTGAGCATCGTCTTCTCCGGCGACAGTCGATACGACTGTCGCCCTGTTCCTCCCCTTTCGTCCCTGCAAGTAAGCTAGAGCTACTCCCCTTCTTCTCCTCTTTCTTTCCCCGCTTTCAATTTAGTCAATTAAGCCCTCGACCGACCCTGACCACCTTCACCCCCTTCGTCTCCGACCACCCTCCGGCGAGCCGCTCCCATCACCTCAGCGACCCACACGGCTCGCCAACCACCGCAGGACCTCCGCCTCCTCACCCTGATCAATCTCCGCCCTACCACTTCCCCCACATCACCCTCTGCAACTCCACCGAACAGACCCATCCTCCGACCCACAGTCCGACCTAGGGCAGCCCTCGCACGCCGCCCCGCGCCTCGCCACCACCCACACGAGCTTCGCCGCACCCTGGCGAAGCTCCTGGTACTCTCTGATTAGGCCGAGAGGCCGTTTTCTTGTGGACAGGCCACCCGACCTCCGCCGCCATTGACGCGCAGGAGGACCTGCTTCCGCCTGCAGCTACAGGCGCGCCACGCTCAGCGCCAAGCCCAGATTCACTCCCAGGCCTTGCGAGGAGTTTTGGCAAAACACCAGGTTCGCAGCCGAGGAAGAAAACTCCGCGTGACGCTGCCATCTCCTGCTGAATTCCCCGCTGCGGGCGCGCAATTGAGGTGGGCCGTTTAGTCCCACCTCGGAAACGCCTGAAGAGCCGCAGCGACATAAGATGCAAAAGTGCAATAGCCTTACTGCCTCAGTACACGGGGTGAGGTCCCCTTCACCCGCCCGGTTACCCGGTCTCGTCCGCGCTCACGCCCCGCGGACCTGACCCGAACCGACCCGACCCGACTCGACTGACCTGCACTCCTCGCCCACCACGCACGCCGGTGGGCCTGGACCCGGGCCTGATCCGAACCCGGTTACCCGGTAGCTCTGGGAGAGCTTTCCCAAGAGTGGTTTCAGAGAGAAAGAGAGACACGGGGGGGGGGAGGGTAGAGTAGGTTTTGCTTCTGACGAGAAACTCTGAAGTGTGCAGGCGAAGAAGAAGACCCGCGGAAGAAGAAGTGCAGGCGAAGAAGAAGGAGCTGCACTGTAGCAAATGCATAGTTAAGTCGTCGAAGCACCGGGTCAGACGACGGAAGGTCAGCAGCCAGAGCAGGAAAGAAGGCAGGCTGAAGAAAGAAAGAAAAGAAGAGCAACGGCCAAAGCAGAAGAAGAAGAAAGGAAGACTTAGTAGCTGAAGGTAGAAGCTCTGCAGCCATAAGGAAGAAGAAGAAGGAGATCTGAAGAAAGAAAGGAAGAAGAAACATTCACAGAAGAAAGGAAGACTTAGTAGCTGAAGGTAGAAGCTCTGCAGCCATAAGGAAGAAGAAGAAGGAGATCTGAAGAAAGAAAGGAAGAAGAAACATTCACAGAAGAAACTGCAGAAAAAGAAGAAGAGAGGCCAAGACAGAAACCAAGGAAGAAGAAGAAGGAGATCTGAAGAGGAACATCACCTCTGCAGAACAAAGAAGAAGAAGGAGATCTGAAGAAAAGAAAGAAAGAAGAACATCACAACAAATTCTTTCCCTCTCTCTTTATTTTGTAAAAGAAACATGTATATCTCTAGAATACGACTTGCTCCCTGAGTTCGACCTCGGGAACTCTTTCATTTTCCGAGTAAAAAATTTATATTTGAAATGTTGGTAATAACCGGCTTTACTACAACGTTATAACAAAACCAAAACCCTCAAACCCGGTTGAGAATAACCGACTTCATTTTGGCGCCGTTGCCGGGGAGCAACGGCTATTCTAGAGGTAAACATTCCTGTTTCTTTCAATTTCTGATAATCTCCTCTCTTTTGTGCAGCTACAGGAACTCGAGAAGACAAGCAACCACACGACAACCACTCCGAAGACAGGTAAATCTTTCCTCTCACTATTAACCCCTAAACTCTAAAGAGGAAGAAAAGAAAAGAACAAGCAATATAGGGCTAACCTGTCTTCCATACTTAGTAACCATAAAGAGTTGCATGTTTTCAACTCATCACTCCTGCACACTATTAAGGGTATTTAAGGGCTAACACATTCTTGCTTGAGCCCTAATTGCCCAACAAAGAGTTAAATGGACCAAGTAGAGCCAACATAAGGTTAAACAATAGGATTTCAGTTGAGACACACCCCTTAATCAAGAATTGAGGAAATCCAAAAGAGGTGTGCCCAAACCATTGATTGAAAATAATTAACAAGAAAAATCCTAAACAATTGGCTCTCTCTAAACACTTGAACCCTAAAAGAAAGGACCCAAAAAGCTCTCAAAGAAAACAAGAGGTAAAGTTGACCCCTTTGGGTTAACCAACCTTAAATTAGGTCACTCTTTGCACTTAAAAAGACTAAAGTTCAAGTGAAACCTTAAGCACCCTGATCTTAAAATTGGTAGACTTAAGAGGTCAAGATCCCCATTCTGGTCTACCTGGAACCGCAGTGACAAGAGAGGTCGGGTGGGGGAAACCCTGTAACCCGTGGGGACGCTCTACCGTGTAGGGGTCTTCGCGGGACTCTCCCTCTCTGGCTGCCCAGGTAATTCTCAGGTGGACGATCTTTCTGATCAAGGGGTCCATCTGCCCCGCACCTCTATAGTCACCCAACATATTTTTGGGTGCCTTGATTGGGTCCAGCACCTTCTAAACTTACCTCTTCCAACTGTGCATGTACGGAAGGAGGTCCCTAGGACCACCCTTAAGACCTCCATTAGAAATTCACTCTCGTCAAGGCCAAGCCTCGACGCCCGTGTTTGTGCAGCAACACCCTCACATTATTCTCTCTTCTGATTCAGAACCAAGTTCTTCTTCTTCTTCCCCCATCATGGCTCAGCCAGTTGAGGAAGAAAATAATCTGGAACACCAGCTCCAGCGACTCAATGACCTCTTCCAAAACTTCGTGCACCCACCACAGCGTCCTATGATGCGGGACCACTACAATCCTGCTGCGGTGGCCATTGAGCCTCGAGTCAGAATCCCGACTGGAGGACCTGATTCCGAACTAAAGCCCAACATGATTCATGCTATACCTAAATTCCATGGGCTTAATTCTGAAGATCCCTTCCAGCACATCAAACAGCTAAAGCATCTGGCCCACACTTTTGGATCAGATGCGCAAAATCGGGATATTCTTCTCATGAAGATGTTCTCCTTTTCTCTTATGGACAAGGCCGCCCATTGGTATCAAACTCAGACCCGGCCGATCAACACTTGGGAAGAACTTCAGTCCGAATTTTTGAAAAAGTTTTTTCCCGTTGGTCGGACCAACGCCTTGCGCCATCAGATTACACACTTCACTCAACAATCAGGAGAACCTCTCCATGAGGCATGGGATCGTTTTCAGGATCTCATGAGAAAGTGCCCCCATCACGGAGTTCCTAAATGGGAACAAGTCCAATCTTTTTACCAGGGACTCCGTGAGGACATCCGCCTTTTCGTCAATGCAACTTGCGGAGGAAACATCATGGGTCAACATGAAGACACCGTATGGGAGATTCTCGAAAATATGTGCGAGAACTCCATCAACAATGACTCCATGGGATTATTCGACAGGACGAATACCCACGCAGCGACGAATCTTAAGGAGGCACATGAGACGCAGGGCCTGTCCGCATCAGTCGACCTGGAATTAATGGCCAGTCGATTGGACAAGGTCTCAATCATTGAAAAGAAGGTGGATGAGCTGACTCAGCACTTGCAGCGAGCCACCTCTGCGCGTAACTCCTTTGCACAACCTCCTTCCACACAGGAGACTGTGCAAAACATCCTCCACCGATCCTCCCCTGGGATGGATCCATATCCATCCCCATCTGATTCTTGGACTGGAAGATCATCCGATCCTTTCTACACCAGCCGGGGAAACGCCATTCCTCCTTTCCCTGACTCTCAGGAGGTTCCTCAGATCTGCGAGGACCTCAACGCCATCCAGAACGACCCATTCTCCAACACTTATAACCCTGGATGGCGAAACCATCCAAATTTTCAGTGGGCGGGAAATTCCCAAACCCAAAGACCATCTTTTCAGTCCCGCCCACAGCCCTCTCATCACTACCAGCCGCCTCAGCCTCGGCCCAATCCTACTTATCCATCAGGGCCAAATCAAGATCAAATGTCCTTAATCCTTCAGACTCTGGCTGACATTCAAAAAACGAATGCGGCTATTCAAAAACAGCACAAGGACGAGCTTACTGAAGTTAAAACTCAACTGGCCCAGTTGGCAAATTCTCGCCAGCCAGGCACACTCCCTTCCCAACCTCTTCCTAACCCAAATAACGTGCCAACCCAGAAGCGCGTTATGAATCCAAATTTAGGCCACGCTCAATGGATTTATCAGGCCCCTACTGCTCCATCTCCAGACGAGATGGAAGCCTCAACTTCTCGTGCGGGATTTCAGCAGCAGCCACCCCTCCTACCAAACCCAAACCAAAATCAGGCTGGATTAAATTCTGTAACAACACGTAGTGGTAAGACAACTCAAGACCCGCATTATCCAAACCACTCCCAGCCTGATAACCATGACCCTAGGATAGTTATCCAAGGTACCGCTGTTCCAGACCCACAACCTGGACCTATCCTAGAGGAACCAACCAAGATCCCGTTTCCCGAGGCCCTGACCAAGGGAAAGAAGACCACAAAACCCGTGGCCCCTGAGGAGGACCTGGTCAAGCTCTTTGAGCAGGTCCACATAAACATCCCCTTGATGGATGCAATTCGCCACGTACCAGCTTACGCACGATTTCTAAAGAATATATGTACACCCCAGCGTAAGCCGCGAACCAAGGGAGGGAGCCCAATTGTTCTGTCAGAGCAAGCCAGCTCTGTAATCCTTAGTAGACTCCCACCCAAGGCAAAAGATCCTGGAACTCCCCTGATCTCCTGTAAGATAGGTGGTACCCAATTTGATAGAGCATTGTTAGACTTAGGTGCATCTATAAATCTGATACCCACATCCTTACTTGACCATCTAGAGGAATCTGAGCTGAAACCAACCGAGGTGACATTACAATTAGCAGATCGATCTATAAAGTCACCAAAAGGGATTCTCGAGGATGTTATCGTGAGAGTGCGGGATTTCTATTTTCCAGTGGACTTTATAGTCTTAGACATGGATGCACCTGAGAACCCTAGGGATACACCAATCATTCTAGGGAGACCTTTCTTGGCTACTGCTAGAGCCAACATCAGCTGTGAGGAGGGCCAAATAGAGCTTAAGTTTGGAGATCAAACACTGAAAATTGATATATTTAAGGCCCAACAAGGAATTAATTGCGGCGTCATCGAGCAAATTTGTGACATCAAGACTTTGGTTGATGAATCACACCTCCAGAAGGACTTGAGTATGCCTCATCAACCACAGAAGGATCTTGACCCGCAAACAGAGGAGTCAAATCCAGATGTGAACAACCCAGTAACTTCCACCCTTGAACCTCACATCTATACTAAACCACCCGCTGCTGCTGAAAACCCCATCCTCGAACTGAAACCCCTTCCTGCTCACTTAAAATACATCTTTTTGGGTTCTAATCAGACCCTTCCTGTGATCATCAATTCCAACCTCAGTCCTGAACAGGAATCCCGTCTGATTGTTGTCCTCCAGCAACATCGCAGAGCCATCGGATGGACTCTCGATGATTTGACTGGAATAAGTCCCTCTTATTGTACTCATCATATCTATTCAGAAGAGGGCACACGACCTTCTCGTGAAATGCAGAGACGCTTAAACCCCAATCTGCAGGAGGTCGTGAAAAAGGAGATCATCAAGTGGTTAGATGCCGGAATCATCTACCCGATCTCCGATAGTCGTTGGGTGAGCCCAATTCAGGTCGTGCCCAAGAAGGCAGGACTCACCACTATAACGACTGAGACCGGAGAAATCATTCCTACCCGATTAGCCAACTCGTGGAGAGTCTGTATAGATTACCGCCGACTCAATTCCTCCACGAAGAAGGATCACTTCCCACTACCCTTCATTGATCAAATTCTCGAAAAACTAGCGGGAAATAGGTTCTTCTGCTTTCTTGACGGGTACTCCGGTTATAACCAGGTGGCAATCCATCCTGAGGACCAAGAAAAGACCACGTTCACCTGCCCCTTCGGAACATACGCTTTCCGAAGGATGCCTTTCGGTCTTTGCAATGCACCCGCTACTTTTCAGCGATGCATGCTTGCCATATTCTCAGATATGGTAGGTGATTATCTGGAAGTCTTCATGGATGACTTTTCAGTTTTCGGAGCATCATTCGACGATTGCCTCCAACACTTGGTCCAGATACTCAGGCGGTGCATCGATGTGAATTTGGTTCTTTCCTGGGAAAAGAGCCATTTCATGGTGCCTGAGGGAATTGTCCTGGGACACTCAATTTCGAAGAAAGGTATCCAAGTGGATCGAGCTAAGGTTAATCTGATTTCTCACCTTCCTATGCCTAGCTCGATCAGGGACATCCGATCCTTTTTAGGGCATGTCGGTTTTTATCGACGATTTATCCCTGATTTTTCAAAAATCGCACGCCCCCTGACCACTCTTCTCTCCAAGGATGTTCCCTTCGAAATCTCCAAGGAATGCACTCAAGCATTTGAAATCCTGCGTGACCGAGTCACCCAAGCCCCGATCCTACAGTCCCCTGATTGGTCTCAACCCTTTGAGATCATGTGTGATGCATCCGACTTCGCTGTAGGAGCGGTTTTGGGGCAGAAAAATGACAAGAAACCTGTGGTCATTTACTACGCCAGCAAAACACTCGATGAGGCTCAGCGTAACTATACAGTTACTGAGAAAGAGCTGCTAGCTGTAGTATTTGCCCTAGAGAAGTTCAGATCGTACCTTCTGGGTTCCCATGTTATCATATACTCGGATCACACAGCTGTGAGGCATCTCCTTGCGAAGAAGGACGCGAAACCTCGATTGATCCGATGGATCTTGCTGTTGCAAGAATTTGACCTCGAGATTCGCGATAAAGCGGGAAAACAAAACGTGGTAGCTGATCACTTGTCCCGTCTTCCTTCTGAAATAATTGACCCCTCCGGACCCATCACGGAGCATTTTCCCGATGAGCAGCTGCTGACTATTGGTACTAGCCTTCCATGGTTCGCTAATATTGTAAATTACTTGGCATCTCATCAGACCCCGTCCGATTGGCCGAAGGCCAAGAGAGACAAATTGCGCTCCGATGCCAAGTATTACATTTGGGAAGACCCGTACCTCTTCCGCATAGGTGCCGATCAGATCATCCGGAGATGTGTCCCGGAAGGGGAAGTCAACAATATCCTCTCTTTCTGCCATGACCAGGCATGCGGTGGCCATTTTGCCGGGCATAAAACCGCAGCAAAAGTCCTCCAGTGCGGCTTTTACTGGCCCACACTGTTCAAAGACGCATACAGTCATTGCAAGGCATGCAGTCGTTGCCAGACTTTGGGCAACATGAGCCGCCGCGACATGATGCCTATGCAACCGATTCTAGTATGCGAAATCTTTGATGTTTGGGGGATTGATTTTATGGGCCCCTTTCCTGTTTCGGATGGTTTCGAATACATTCTGTTGGCTGTGGACTACGTGTCCAAATGGATCGAAGCCATACCGACCCGAACCTGTGATCACAAAATCGTCCTCAAATTCATTCATCAACACATTTTCTCAAGGTTCGGGATTCCTCGTGCAATAATCTCTGATGGGGGGACCCATTTCACAAATGCTCAGTTTAGGTCACTGATGACCAAATACGGGGTGTCTCACCGAATCTCTACTCCTTACCACCCCCAAACTAATGGTCTAGCTGAGCTGTCCAATCGGGAGATCAAGAAAATCCTGCAAGTCACTGTTCGACCTGACAGGAAGGACTGGTCGTCCCGACTTCCGGAAGCATTGTGGGCCTATAGGACCGCCCACAAGACCCAATTGGGCATGTCTCCCTTTAGATTGGTGTACGGAAAGGCATGCCACCTTCCCGTCGAACTGGAGCATAAAGCCTATTGGGCAGTACGGAACTGTAATCTGGATCTTTCTAAGGCTGGGACCCACAGAAAACTCCAAATCAGCGAGATCGATGAATTACGCAGAGACGCGTACGAGAACTCGCAAATCTACAAGGAGCGGGTTAAAGCCTTCCACGACAAACACATCTCGAGAAAGATCTTTCATCCTGGTCAAAAGGTCCTACTCTTTGATGCCCGACTCAAACTCTTCCCAGGAAAACTGAGATCTAAGTGGGTCGGACCATATTTGGTTCGACAGGTTTTTGGAAATGGAGCAATCGAAATCAGTCCACTCAGCCACGATTCTGAACCTTTCATCGTGAACGGTCAGAGACTCAAGCCGTTCATTGATGTAACTTCTACTGATTTGGCTGAGGCATCTTATATCCTCCTTTCCCCTTGAGCTTATTGCGCCCAGCCGATGGCGTAAAACTCAGCGCTTAACGGGAGGCAGCCCGTCATTCTCTTTGAAAACCTGAAACTTGTTCTGACACCTTTCAGCACTCGAAGTTCACCCTTATAGACAGCCGACCCCAACTCAGATGTTCGCATCTGAGATTTGAAATCGTCCGCAAAAATTCAACCCGACCCATCCACTCACCCAAATTTCTGTCTTAAGGAATGAACTAAGACCCCCTAGGTTACAATGAGGACATTGCAAATCTTAGGCATGGGGGGGGTATGAAAGTACAAAAACTCGTAAGAAAAGGTTTCAAACAAAAAAATTCACATATGCCAAAAACACCATAAAAATTAAAAAATTTTCGAAAAAGAACAAGAGGAAAAGAGGAGAAGGAAATTTTGCGAAGGAGAAAAGAAACAAAAGGAAAAAGGAGCACAAAATTATGAGAAAAAGTGATAGTCATTAGTAAGGAACTAAGGAATTAACCTAAGTTCTAGACCTCATTCAAGAAAATAACTGAAAAGTGCACAATAAGATTAGTAAAGAATGCAAACCTTAGGCATTCTTGAATAGACTCTTAGTACCCATTAAGATCTGGACACTCCTCAAGAGGTTGAGGAAAATGAAAAGCTGAAGTATTAGGTCTAAGGCTTAGGGAGTATTCGGCCTCGTTAACTAATTTTTGGTTTACGGGACTCAGTAACCTAAGCACCCTAATCTCACACACAGCCTGGTTCAGTAAGCGTAAAAATCAGAATCACGTAGAAGCGTCACAAAAATCTGAAAAGAATACCTAGAATAAGAGCGGCCGATCAACACAAGTTGATTTGGACGAGTTCCCAGCGCAGAGAGGCGGGAAATCCCCTCGAAGATGCGTAACAAAATATCATCTCCTCGGTGCTTGTCTCTTAGGATATTTACATATCCTACTGGGGGCATGTAAGCACTCTGCTGGTTCAGATTCCATGGATGGCATTATCTCGAAGTGTCAATTGCCAGGGTCTGGATTCGGCCACGGAATGCCATGGATGGGATTATCTCGAAATCTCAATAGCCAGGGTTCCGGGGGTTGCCATGGGCGGTGCTATCTCGAAGCATCGATCGCCAGGAACCCTTGAGGATTGATGATGGGAGCAAGGAATCTGATACAGACCGTGTTGAAAAGCCAATCCTAGGCTAGAACTAAAAAGAAAAAGAGAGAGAAAACTCTCCAAACAGAAAAACTTTCTATCTCTCTCTTACAAAACGCATTGCGAACTGAGCCAGGGCTAAAATCATTTCAAGCACGGGTGCTTTAACCACGAGGTCCAATAAACCTTAGGATCAGTTCTTGTGGGCCTTAAAAACCTTTGCTAAAAGACTGAGGCTAAGGCTAGACAGATTTGGATCTTGATTGGTACTAGAGTACCTTTTAGGCCTATGGTCAGCATTCTAACCTAATCTATGCTCAAATAAAAAAGGCACTTATCTAAAACTATTAAAAACTTCATGGTCTAGAACAAGGGTTGAAACCTTAAGTTTTTGCTAAGGGACTAGCAAAAGCTAGGCATGAGGGTATGATGAGAACCTCATCATGAGCCATAACTAGCTCATTTTGACCTAATATAAAGGATAAAAGCTCCTACATATCTCAAGGAAAGGCTTAACTCAGAGAATTCTGAGTTTGAGAAGAAAATAAGTCATAAGGGGTAAAAGTGCAATTTTACCAGTATAATCTGCATACAGGGTAATTCAGGGCCCAAACATAGGTCAAAGCAGCTTAATAAGAATAAAAGTGGGATGAAATGATCTAGCAAGGGCTACAGCACTTCCAAGAAACCAAATGATAATCTGTAACCCTAAAACAACCCACTTCAATTCACAAGGTTCGAGGCAAAGTAAAAATAGAATAAACCCTCTAAAATTCATAGAAAAATAATCTCTAGGGTTTAGAACCTTCAATTTGGCCTTTAGAACCCATTTTGACCTACATTGAGAACCATGCCCAATTAATAACTTAATTTGGGTTTTTGCGCAAATTGACCGGTCAAACAAGGTTTAATATGGAAATGAAATTCACCATCAGATTCCTTAGGTCCTAATTAGTCATGTATAAAAACTTGAGCCTAAGAAGAAACCTCCTTGACCGACTTTACACTTTGGTCCTCATATATTTACTCTTTGGCCCTCAACTTTTGAACCCTCGCATTTTGGCCCCTAACTCTCCTTCGTTCTTTGCAACCAGGTCCCTCCTGCAAAACCTGCCAGCACCATGCTCCGGCGACCTTGCGCGGAGCATGGCGCCGCGCAGGGTGAGGTGGGGGACCTGGCAAGTAAACCGGGGGTGCCCTGCGTCGTCAGCCGTCGCAGGGACACCCCCCTGGTCATCGTAACCCACCATACCGGCCGTGCGAACGCACGGACGGTATGGGTTCTTGTTTTCGACCATCCTCCGGCGAGGGAGACACGTCGTCTCCCTCCGCCTTCCTCCCTGTTTGCTCCCTATAAATACCCCCCGCTACTCCACCGACCAGGGCAGCCTGGATCTGACGGAGAAAATCCCCAACTTTCTTCTTTTCTTCCTCCGGCAGACGCTCACCAGCTCCGGCGGTTTCCTCCCCCTCCACCTCTTCGCTCTGCCGCAATACCAGCAGCAGAGACTTCCTCCCCTGCTCTTCCCGCGCCACGCCGCACCCAGCTGGCGCCTCTCCGGCTCTCTGCTCGCCGCCGCCCCTTTCCCTGAGCATCGTCTTCTCCGGCGACAGTCGATACGACTGTCGCCCTGTTCCTCCCCTTTCGTCCCTGCAAGTAAGCTAGAGCTACTCCCCTTCTTCTCCTCTTTCTTTCCCCGCTTTCAATTTAGTCAATTAAGCCCTCGACCGACCCTGACCACCTTCACCCCCTTCGTCTCCGACCACCCTCCGGCGAGCCGCTCCCATCACCTCAGCGACCCACACGGCTCGCCAACCACCGCAGGACCTCCGCCTCCTCACCCTGATCAATCTCCGCCCTACCACTTCCCCCACATCACCCTCTGCAACTCCACCGAACAGACCCATCCTCCGACCCACAGTCCGACCTAGGGCAGCCCTCGCACGCCGCCCCGCGCCTCGCCACCACCCACACGAGCTTCGCCGCACCCTGGCGAAGCTCCTGGTACTCTCTGATTAGGCCGAGAGGCCGTTTTCTTGTGGACAGGCCACCCGACCTCCGCCGCCATTGACGCGCAGGAGGACCTGCTTCCGCCTGCAGCTACAGGCGCGCCACGCTCAGCGCCAAGCCCAGATTCACTCCCAGGCCTTGCGAGGAGTTTTGGCAAAACACCAGGTTCGCAGCCGAGGAAGAAAACTCCGCGTGACGCTGCCATCTCCTGCTGAATTCCCCGCTGCGGGCGCGCAATTGAGGTGGGCCGTTTAGTCCCACCTCGGAAACGCCTGAAGAGCCGCAGCGACATAAGATGCAAAAGTGCAATAGCCTTACTGCCTCAGTACACGGGGTGAGGTCCCCTTCACCCGCCCGGTTACCCGGTCTCGTCCGCGCTCACGCCCCGCGGACCTGACCCGAACCGACCCGACCCGACTCGACTGACCTGCACTCCTCGCCCACCACGCACGCCGGTGGGCCTGGACCCGGGCCTGATCCGAACCCGGTTACCCGGTAGCTCTGGGAGAGCTTTCCCAAGAGTGGTTTCAGAGAGAAAGAGAGACGCGGGGGGGGGGGGGGGGGGGAGGGTAGAGTAGGTTTTGCTTCTGACTAGAAACTCTGAAGTGTGCAGGCGAAGAAGAAGACCCGCGGAAGAAGAAGTGCAGGCGAAGAAGAAGGAGCTGCACTGTAGCAAATGCATAGTTAAGTCGTCGAAGCACCGGGTCAGACGACGGAAGGTCAGCAGCCAGAGCAGGAAAGAAGGCAGGCTGAAGAAAGAAAGAAAAGAAGAGCAACGGCCAAAGCAGAAGAAGAAGAAAGGAAGACTTAGTAGCTGAAGGTAGAAGCTCTGCAGCCATAAGGAAGAAGAAGAAGGAGATCTGAAGAAAGAAAGGAAGAAGAAACATTCACAGAAGAAACTGCAGAAAAAGAAGAAGAGAGGCCAAGACAGAAACCAAGGAAGAAGAAGAAGGAGATCTGAAGAGGAACATCACCTCTGCAGAATAAAGAAGAAGAAGGAGATCTGAAGAAAAGAAAGAAAGAAGAACATCACAACAAATTCTTTCCCTCTCTCTTTATTTTGTAAAAGAAACATGTATATCTCTAGAATACGACTTGCTCCCTGAGTTCGACCTCGGGAACTCTTTCATTTTCCGAGTAAAAAAATTTATATTTGAAATGTTGGTAATAACCGGCTTTACTACAACGTTATAACAAAACCAAAACCCTCAAACCCGGTTGAGAATAACCGACTTCAATAACCCAACCTATAATAGGAGAACAACTTATTCTACAAATGACATAGAGAAATAGCCAAAGAAGCAACCAGATCAACAGATAAAAAAGAAAAAAAATGATTTTTTCCACAAAACCCATGAAAAAATTCAAATGGCAATTGAAGAATAAAATGTTAGCGATAATTCTTTAAACCCTCAGGGCTTAACTGAAATTAACCCACCTCTGACTTAGAATGGACTATTACAATATCATGTCTCAATTGGACTTCATACTGATCGGGTACCAGTACTAGTAAACCACTACCGGTACCCATGACTTACTGTCATGAATTCCATATTCAATGGATATTGGTACTGATGCCAAGTACCGTTACCTATGAGATACTCTTTGGAACTCAAGTCCAAATGCGTACTCGTCCAGTACTCACCATGTATCGATACTCATGATGAGTATCAATACTTGTTGAGTACCGGTAATATCACCTGTAGCCTACCAGTACCGGTACTTGTAAGCTACAGATCCTAGTGAGTTCAAGTCCAGAACTTAATCTAGGACTCACTTGTACTGGTACTCATGATGAGTACCTGTACATGTAATTACCAGTATTGGACTTAAGACTTCCTGGAGTTAATCTGGAGCTAGCAGTACTGGTACTCATGAAGAGTACCGGTACAAGCTAACTACAGTTCACTTTATTGTTTGTAAACAGTATGCCAAAGGTACCGGTACTCATCTTAAGTACAGGTACTCACGACGGTTACAGGATGTGTATTAAAATTTTCTTAGAATTCCAAAGGCTAAATCTAACATGCAGATTACAAGATAATGAAACATATTATTTTAACAGTACTACCTATACAAAAGGGGCATTCATTAACAATAAGACAATATATATCTATATCAATATGCAAGCAAGATATATGAGTATGTTCCTTGATCAGAATATCAAAGAGAATATTGTGGAGAAAAGGTTACCTGGACTCATTTTCTACAGAGAAGATAGAGGCTGCAGTATGGATCTTCCAAGAGTTCCTAATGCTTTTAGGAGATGTCTAACCTTTGCTCTGAAGAGAAGAAGAATCTCTTCTTCTCCCAGCCGACACCCTTCTTCCCTCCCTTACTCTCTGCTCACGATGGGGGTTTACAAGAGAGAAATCACACTTAGAGCTCTTGGGGACCATGACTACCCTAATAATCAACAATTAGTGTGACTAATTGTTTGGGTGAATTGTAACTTCGCCCATCAAGAAGTCACTATTCACAACTTAAGTCTCTACACATACAAAAACATGTCCACACAAATTTTTTTGCATTTATACCCATACCCTTAATAAACCTTAAATTGATCACTTTTGATGATGGGCATAGCAAGACAATCAATTAACTTATTGTTATTTGATTATATCTACATGTATGTTTACACATACAAGTCCATACGTTGGATTTTAATCCAACAATCTCTTACTTGGACTGTATGTGTAACATGTTAATCAAACAACATATAAAACTGAATTTGAGCTCAACTTTGCTGTCATATCCGGAAATGCATATCTAAAGACAATCTAATATACCAGTTACACTAGTAATAGAGCCAAGATGGCTTTTGCTACATCCCAGTAACTAAACCAACAATGACTACGTACACTAATGCAAAAGGTAACTAGAAACGTGTGAATGTGCAGCATGGAAATTATATGCCAATGTGATCAATGCATGCCTATTTCCAACTGGTCCTCCGAATAGAGATCACTTCCAAAACCAAAACCAAATTACTTTTCAAAATGAACAATCACAATTATTGAACTGAAAACTTTAAGTTTTGTTTATTTCATAACAGAAATGAAGCTTTACAAAACTTTATACATGTAAAGACCCGTGCTGCTTGAGCCTTTTAAGATGTCTGGACTATGGGTCAGACGTCTGGTCAGACTCTGAAAATCAAAAAATTTAAGTACAAGCCCGCGTCTGCGTGCGTGCTGCGCACGAACAGTACCCCTCGTTTTTCCCTCCTTCCTCTCTCTCTTCCCTCGCCTCCAAACAAAACCCCTCCTCTACCTTCGTTCTCACTTCTCAGCCACCCACCACCTTCCTCTCTTCTTCCTAGAGCGAGCGAGAGCGCGAGAGTGGCGGAGAGGAGGAGCGGCGTGAGGAGAGGAGGTGAGCTTGCGAGCTCGCGTGGGAGCTCACCAGTGAGCGCACGGCCGGAGCAGCGCGTACGCAAGGCGAAGGAGTTCGTCGGGAAGGTCCTCCCCGACACTGCTGCAGCCAAAGCTGCAGGCGAGAGGGTGCGGCGAGAGAGGGCAGAAGCAGGTTCTGGTTCTGGGTTTTTCCCAGAATCAGACGACTGGAGTGACCTCCAGACGACGGTGCGGACGTCTGGAGGTGGTTCCAGACGTCTAAAGGAAAGGCTTCGCGAAGGTACGTTCTCTTTGCGGATACGGCCATGCAGGCCGCTCCGTCGACCCCCTGTTGCATGCACGTTTTGAGAGACCTGCTGGTGGCGTGTAGGATTCGCTTCGGGAAAGCACGGGACATGCCCTCCCATGCATTTCAAACGTCTGGGCGACGTACCAGACGACGGGAAGTGCTTCTAGACGTCCGAAGAGGTGATCTGACGTCTGGAGCTGGGTCCAGACGGTTCAGAAGAGTTCCTGGACGTCTGAGGATTGGCACAGGGCTTAAGGTATGACACTGGACACTTTTAAGACGTCTGGAAGTTGTTCCAAACGTCTGATTTGAGTCAAAAATGCTATTTTTAACCCGTTTAGGCTCCGTTTGAGGTCCGTTTTCCACAAATAAGATACCGATGTTTCCCGTATGAATTCCTCTACTTGTTAGAAGACTTTCTATACTGTTCTGAATATTCTCTTGTGATTGATCCTTGTGATAGGACTTCGTTCTATTGCAGGTTCGGGACTTGCTAAGGCACAATAGCCTGCCGTTCAAGCTCCCACTACTCCTGCGTTTACTGGTAGAGTGGCTTCCCCTAATTTAAATACAAACCTGAATGCATGTGTGGAATGAATGATTAGCACCTAGGGGCATGAATCTTAGGACTAGAAATACTGGAAATGTCTGTATTGGATGAATGAATTTCAATCTTGAATGAGTAGATAAAAATAATAACAACTGCCTGTAAATGAATAACAGCTGCCTGTGAAATATGAAATGCTTGTGTTGGTTAACTGTTGCATGTAATTTTCTTGTCGTATACGTTAAATGACATAATACGAGCTGCATGTATATAAATTGAAATTGGTAATGTAAATGATGGAATTTCAAGCTACCTGTGTATAACCTGAATATGGAATTGTGAACGGTAGCAATACAAATTGCATGTGTATAACTTGAGAATGGAAATGGAAATGATGAAACCTGGTATGGAATGGCATTAGGCATTTGAACATGAACCCTATGGGGAGATTAGGAGTAGAGCTCCTGGGAAATATATGGAATGGATCTGGAAATGCTTTGGGAAGGGTGCTTGCCTTAAGTACGTGGTACCAAGGGGAGCGCACATTACCTCTTAGTGTAGAGGGGTGCTTGCCACCTTTCGGGTTGAGACTTGGGGTGGGTTTGGCCACTTTGCACTGACTCGGTGGCCCTCGTGTACACTGTACCAGGGAGAGCTACTAGTGTAGGGAGAGGGCTAGCCACCCCACGGGACCCAGGGTTTAGCTAGCCGCCCTACACCGACTTGTTAGGCCTACTGGACAAACCAGGGTAGTCAGGCGAGGGTGCACAAACTGTAGAGGGGCGAGACCCCTATTTAGTTACTGTGAGGGGCTAGACCCCTATTACTGAGAGGGATATGCCCTATACTGTTCCATGCTGTACTTGGGCACACCCGTTAGCGGAAATGACTGACCACGTGCCAATGCAGGGTAGCTACCCGTGTGCTTATCGCGCGTGCCACAGTCACCGTTACGTCTGTCCGTGACCTTGGAGTGGTTGATTGGGTGTAGGATCACCACGGGGGACTCTCCCGGCCAGGAGAGCACCACGTGTGCCTTCTACTCCTCGGAAAAGACTACAATCAAGATCGTTCCCAAGAGGAACATTCGAGATCAAGAAAGAGATTTGATAAATGAACCAATGGGTGAAAAAGAATAATTTGTGAAATAATGTAATTAGAAAACAACAGCTACCTGTCCACCTTTACTGCTTTAGTTAGTTGGTTGCCACTCTACTCAGCATTGGCTGACTTCATGTACTCATAACCCTTTTCAGGTCCAGGTGTTGAGCAGCCCGAGTCTACGGCTGCGGAGGGCACTGGACCTAGTGGAGCCCAGTAGTTGTAGTTTCTCTCGTTGTACTCTTTTGTGGCAGTGAGTAGTGGTGACGACCTTCCTCTATAGTTCTATTATTTCGTCGTAGTATAGTATAGAGAAGTGATTACCAGTTTAATACAATTTGTTACTCGGAAATAAAAGAGTTCCCGAGGTCGAACTCAGGAAGCAAGTTGTATTCTAGAGATATAAATTCTTATTACAAAAAATATTACAAAAATAAAGAGAGAGAGAGAGGGGGGGAGATAAAAATTTGATTTCTTCTTTCTTCCTCTTTGTTTTCTCTTCTCTTTGGCTTTTGATTTTTCTTCTTTGTTTATCTCCTGGTGGTCTTCTTCTTCTGCCTTCTGTTCTTCTTATTTCTTCTTTCTGCCTCAGCTGTAAAGCTTTTCTTCTTGCAGTCCCTTGCTCAGCGGCACGGCTTCTTCGTTCTCCTTCTTTCTCTGCAGTCCTTTTACTGCAGGGCGTCGTCTCTCCTTCTTTCTTCTTTTTCTTTCTGTCTTCTTTATCTGCAGCAGTGGGTTGATGTTCTTCTTCTTCTTTCAGCTCTTGTTTCTTCTTGTCTCTTTCTTTTTCTTTTCCCTTGCGGTCCTGTTCTTCTTCCTCTTTTCTGCCTTCAGAGCGTTGTCTGATTTTCCAATCAGACGACTTAAACCGCCGCTGCTACAGTGCTCCTTCTTCCTTCACCTTTCGTCGTCCTTCTTCTCTGCCTCGCTCGTCTTCTTCTTCTTCGCCTGTGCCTGCACACTTCAAAGCTCTCGTCAGCGGGCAAAAACCCGACTACCCGACGTCTCTCTCTCACAGAATCCGCTCTTAGGAAAGCTCTCCCAGAGCTGCCGGGTAGTCGGGTACGGGTCGCGCCCGGGTCCAGGCCCACCGGCGTGCGTGGTGGGCGAGGAGTGCAGGTCGGGCTAAGTCGGGTCGGGCCAGGTCCGCGAGGCGTGCGTGCGGACGAGGCCGGGTAGTCAGGCGGGTGAAGGGGACCTCACCCCGTGTGCTGAGGCGATAAGCCTCCAGCACTTTTTCACTTTATACCGCTGCGCTCCTTCAGAGCCTTCCGAGGTGGGACTAAATGTCCCACCCCAATTTGACGCCTGCGCGGAGGAGGCAGCGGCGATCGAGGCTTCGCACGAGGGCTTCGCGCGAGGGCTTCGCCTCAACTGTAGCCTGACGCTTTGCGAAGACACCTTGCGCAGCCTGGGAGTGTGACCTAGGCGTGCGCACCTGGGGCAGCAGGTGAAGAAGCTGCTTCGCTTCAACAATGGCGGCGGCGAGCGCAGGTACCTGCCCACAGAGAAACGGCCTCTCGGCCCAATCAGAAACGCGGTGGACCTTCGCCGTGGCACGGCGAAGGTGGTCAGGGGGCATGCAGGCGGCGGGGCGGAGCCTAAGGGCCGCCCTAGGTCAAACTGCAGGTTGGGAGGTGGGTTTGTTCGGTGGAGTTGCAGAGGGTGATTTGGGGGAAGTGGGAGGGCGGAGGTTGATCAGGGTGAGGAGGCGGAGGTTCTGCGGTGGTCGGCGAGCCGTGTGGGTTGCTGGAGTGATGGGAGCGGGTCGCCGGAGCAGGGGCCGGAGGTGGAGAAGGTGAGGGCTATTGGTCGGATCGGGGTAACAGTAAAGATGTAAAGTGAGGAAAAGGAAGAGGGGAGGAAGAGGAGGAGTTCTACCTACTTAGTAGGACGAGGAGGGGCCGGAGCAGGTGACAGTCGTATCGACTGTCGCCGGAGAAGAAGCTGCCCAGGGGAAGGGGCGGCGGCGAGGAGAGGGCCGGAGAGGCGCCAGCTGGGTGCGACGTGGCGCGGGAAGAGCGAGGGAGAGCAACCCTGCAGCTGGTAGTGCGGCAGAGCGACGAGGAGGAAGAGGGGAGGCCGCCGGAGCAGGGGGCTTCCTGTCGGAGTGGGAAGAGAGGAAGTGGGGGTCTTTCTCCGTCAGGACCGAGCTCCCCCGAACGGTGGAGCGACGGGGGGTACTTATAGGGTAGAATCAGAGAGGAGGGTGGAGGGAGACGACGTGTCTCCCTCGCCAGAGCACGCCGGAGATGGAGACCCATACCGTCCATGCGTTCGCACGGCCGGTATGGTGGGTTGCAGTGACCAGGGGGGTGTCCCTGCGACGGCTGACGACGCAGGGCACCCCCAGTTTACTTACCAGACCCTCCCCCTTACCCTGCGCGGCGCCATGCTCCGCGCAAGGTCGCCGGAGCATGGTGCTGGTCAGGTTTTGGCAGGAGGGACCTGAATGTAAAGAATGAAGGAGAGTTAGGGGTAAAAATGTGAGGGTTCAAAAGTTGAGGGCCAAAAAGTAAATAAATGAGGACCAAAGTGTAAAGTTGGTCGAGAAGGTTTCCTCCTAGGCTCAAGTTTTTATACATGACTAATTGGGGCCTAAGGATTATGATGGTGAATTTTATTTCCAGATTAAACCTTGTTTGACCGGTCAATTTACGCAAAAACCCAAATTAAGTTGTTAATTGGGCATGGTTCTCAATGTAGGTCAAAATGGGTTCCTAAGGCCAAATCGAACGTTCTAAACCCTAGAGATTATTTTTCTATGAATTTTAGAGGGTTTAGTTGATTTTTTTTTCTCTGCCTCGAACCTCGTGTTTTTAAGTAGGTTTGTTTTTAGGGTTACAGGATGTCATTTAATTCCTTGGAGTTGCTGTAGCCCTTATTGAATCATCTCATCCCACTTTTCCTATTATTAGGTTTCTTTGACCTATGTTTGGACCCTGAGTTACCCTGTTTTCATATTGGATTGGTGAAATTGCATTTTTACCCCTTAGTTTCTGTTTTCTTTGCGAACTCAGAATCTCTCTGAGTTAAGCCTTTCCTTGAGTTATGTAGGAGCTTTTATCCTTTGTATTAGGTCAAAATAAGCTAGTTATGGCTCATGATGAGGTTCTCATCAAGTAGATTCTTGTACCTTTACGTTTTGAACGCTTACGTTCTGTACGTTATATTTTTGTACCTGGTTACTTTTCTACTATTGTGGTGATATGTGCTGTAGCAGTTTTTACTCCTTTACTGCTGTACCTTTTTACTGTTAGTTGCATAACATAATAAATGTGGTTTACTTTCCTACTTTTTGGTTACTTCCTCGTTGGATGACTGGGTCTTGGGATCAGTCGAGTCGGTCCAGTCTCGTGTCCTGTAGGGATTCGGGAACTGGGTCGTAACAATACATAACCAAAATACTGAATAACTGAATTACTGAAATTGTTTATTACAAAATGAGCACTATAAAATTTACAAACTCCCACTAAAGCTGAAATTTCTATAAGGACATAAGACCCATAGAAGTTGCGTGTTCATGGAATATCTTAGGTATTATTCCTTTAGTAAGCGGATCTGCAACCATGGAGTCTATACCATTGTGCTCTATAGACAGTTGTCCATTCTATATCCTTTCTTTAATAACCAGAAACTTGATCTCAATATGCTTTGATTTGAAGGAGCTCTTGTTGTTATTAGAGTAGAGGACTGCGGATTGATTATCACAAAACAATTGCAGTGGCGTGTCAATGCCATCTACTATGCGCAGCCTCGATATAAATTCCACAGCCATACTCCATGATTGGATGCCTCATAGCATGCTATGAATTCTACTGCCATAGTGGAAGATGCAATAAGAGACTATTTTGCACTCTTCCAAGAGATGGCACCATTAGCATGTAGAAATGCATATCCTGAAGTAGACTTTCTGCTATCTTAGCACCCAGCAAAATCTAAGTCAGTATAACCAGAGGCTTGAAGCTTTTCTGACCTCTTGAAGGTGAGCATAAAATCCTGTATCTTCTGCAAATATCTCAGTACTCTCTTGGCTGCTCTCCAGTGGTCATTTCCTAGGTTTTCTAGGTATTTACCCAACATGCCTGTAATGTATGCCAAGTCTGGTCTAGTACAGACTTGAGCATACATTATATTGCCAACAGCAGATGCATAAGGAACGATTTGCATCTCCTGTTTGTCCAAATCACTTAAGGGGCACTGATTAAGACTAAACTTGTCTCCCTTAGCCATAGGAGTGTCCAATGGCTTGCAATCTTGCATGCCATACCTTTTGAGTACCTTATCTATATAGCTTCTTTGGGATAAGCCAAGAATATGACGAGAATGATCTTGACATATTTCAATCCCTAACACAAATGAAGCATCTCCAAGATCTTTCATGTCAAAGTGTTTGGCGAGAAATTTCTTGATGTCTAAGAGGATACTCATATCATTAGTAGCAAGCAAAATATCATCAACGTACAAGACCAAGAAGATATATTTGCTCCCACAGAACTTATGATATGTTACGAATGCAACTTCAAAACGCCTTTTAAGACGTCTGGGAGCTGGCCCAGACGTCTGACCAGACATCTGGAACCCCTTCCAGACGTCTGGGATTTGATTTTCTGCGGCACGGTGGATTTCGTCTGCGCGCCTGCGCGCGCAGACCTGCAATGCTCCCTTTTCCCTCTCCTCTTGCGGGCGCAGGCTGCGCCCCTCTCTCTCGCTCTCTCTCTCCCTGCGTGGCTTTAAAAAGGCCTCGCCCTCTCCCTCACTCTCATCCCCTCCGCTCCCTTCTTCCTCTTCCAGCCGGTGTGAGAGTGGGAGCGCGAGCGAGCGGCGGCAGCGGCGGGTGTGCGGGAGGTGGCGTTGCGCGAGGGAGGAGACGCTCGGCCGTGAGGGCTCGAGCTTGCTAGGGCAGTTGGAGCCAGTCGGCGGGGGAGCCACGGGTGCGGAGTGACGCGGGAGGGCTGCTGCAGCTCGAGCAGCAGGCGGACGAGGCGCGGTGCGACCGTGCGTCACAGGCGGAGAGCGCGTCGAGCTCTGATTCTGGAAGTTTTTCCAGAATCAGACATCTGGGCTTCCAACCAGACAACGGTGAAGACGTCTGGAGGATTGTCCAGACGTCTGGCAAGTAAGTTATTTTTTTTCCGTCCTTCGTCCTTTTCTGCGACCGTTGTACTAAGCATGAGGAGTGGGTACGTGCAGGTTCTGAGATTTGCATCCAACGCGAATCAGACGTCTGGCCACAGTGCCAGACTACGGGAAGGACTTCCAGACGTCTGGGGTGACCATCGGACGTCTGGGAACTAGGCCAGACGCCCCCACAGGCTTCTAGACGTCTGAGAGACTACACAGAGCGAAGGTATCCTCTGAACCACTTTTTAAGACGTCTGGAAGAGGTTCCAGACGTCTGATTTTGGACTGTTTCGTCGTTTCCGACCTGTTTAGGGCCCGTTCGGAGTCCGTTTTCCGCGTTTCGAGTTGCGTTCTTTTCGGAATAAAATCCTCTAGCCGTTTACAATAATTATATACTGTTCTGAGAAACTTCTTGTGTTTGATCCTTGTGTTAGGACCCCGTTCCATTGCAGCCTCGGGGGTTGCGGAGGCGCGCGGGATTTCCGACCACGCCCCCAGTACTTCCGTTGTAGCTGGTAGAGTGGCTTTAGAAATTATTAACATAATTTCTTACAATTATGGAACAATTAATAGAACCTAGGGCATTGCATGAATCCTAGGAATGAGAAACCAGATTGAATGATAGATCCTAGGGTATTGCATGAATCCTAGGGCTGGAAAACTAGATTGAATGATAGATCCTAGGATACGGCATGAATCCTAGAACTGAAAAATTAGTGAAATGAATATAGATATTGCAGTCTTGGAAACTATGGAAAGGAAATAATAGCTGCATGTAAATTGATTTTAACAGCTGCCTGTTATGAATAAATGAACATGTTTGAGAATATGTGTTGTAAGAACGTGAAACTGGAATGGTGAAACCTGAATGTGCTGAGTTAAAAGAGCTGGAACCCTATGGGGAGTTAGGAGTAGAACTCCTGGAAAGAGAATGAAATGGAACTGAGAAGGAAAGATGTGGAGGTGCGTTGTCTCTTGGGTACGTAGTGCCAGGGGAAGCACCTGTTACCTGCTTAGTGCAGAGCGGAGCCAGCCGCCCCAGGGACCCGGGGTTAGGTCTGGCCACTTTGTACCGACTTGTTGGCCCTCGTGTACACAGTATCGAGGAGAGCTACTAGTGTAGGGCGAGTACTAGCTACCCCACGGGGCCCGGGGTTCTGCTAGCTCACCTACACCGACTTGTTAGGCCCACTGGGCAAACCAGGGTAGACAGGCGAGGGTGCGCGGACTGTGGAGGGGCAAGGCCCCTGTTTGGTTGCTGTGGAGGGGTTGGACCCCTGTTACTGAGAGGGCTTTGCCCTATACTGGTTCCGTGCTGTGCTTTAGGCGCACCCGTTAACGAAAACGACTGACCGCATGCCAGTGCGGGTTAGCTACCCGTGCGTTTACCGCACGTGCCGTAGTCACCGTTACGTCTGTCAGTGACCTTGGGGTGGTTTACTGAGAGTAGGATCACCACAGGGGACTCTCCCGGCCAGGAGAGCACCACGTGTTACTTCTACTGTTCAGAAAAGACTGCAATCAAGATCGTTCCCACGAGGAACATTCGAGATCAAGTGAAGGATATGAGAAATAAATAAATTGTGAAATAATAGAAAGACGTAAATAAAGGAAGAAAGAAAATAAAACAGTTACTGTACACTTTACTGCTTCTTTAGTTTTAGCTGCCACTCTACTCAGCGTTTCGCTGACGTGTTACACTCGTTACTTTTCAGAACCAGGTGTTGAGCAGCCAGGGTCAGCGGCTGCAGAGGACGCTGGGCCGAGTAGGGTCCAGTAGAGTTACCACTGTTCTTTTGTGCCCTTTTTGTTCCACTGTAGTGAGTAGTTTTTGTTGATCTCTATACTTTTCTTTACTCGCAGTTCTTGTTATGTTATAAATGTTGTTCTATTGTTGTGGTGGTACATGTTGTAGTAGTTCCTTTTCTTACTGCTGTATTTTGTTACTGCTAGTTATATTTCATGTTGAATGTGGTTTATTTTACTACTCTTCTGGTTACTTCCTCGTTGGACGACTAGGTCTTCGGATTAGTCGAGTCGATCCGATTCTCGTGTCTCGTAGGGACTCGGAAATTGGGTCGTTACATGATATATGCATTCATCAGCTAGATTCGCCTCAAAACCAAATGAGAGGATCACCTGATGAAATTTAAAATACCATTGTATGGATGCATGCTTGAGTCTATAGATGGATTTCCTTAATTTGCAAACCATACTCTTTGGATCACCCTTAACAAAATGTTCAGGTTGATCCATATAAATGGTTTCCTCAATGTCACCATTAAGGAATGCAGTCTTTACATCCATCTGATGCAACTCAAGATCAAAGTGGACCACAAGTGCCATTATAACCCTCAATGAATCTTTAGAAGAAACATGAGAGAATGTCTCATTATAGTCAATGCCCTCCTTTTGGGTAAAACCCTTTGTGATAAGATGTGCTTTGTATCGCTCCACTTTTCCTTTCGAATCCCGTTTGGTTTTAAAAATCCATTTGCAACCAGCAGGTTTCGCACCTTCTGGTAGTAGAACAATATCCCAAACATCATTGTCTTTCATTGACTTCATTTCTTCTTCATAACCTCAATCCACTTTTCATGATTCAAACTTTCCATTTCCTGACAAAAGCTGACAAGATCATCTTCCATCACCCTAATATCTGTTTCATGCTCCTGAAGGAATACCACATAATCATCCGAAATGGCACTCTTTCTTTCTTTAGTGGATCTCCTCAATGGCATATCTTTTGTATGTGTCTGAGGCTGCTCTATAGGGGCTAAAACTATATCATTGTCTTCATTTGAGTTATCTTGAGGTATGTCAAAGACATGCTCCCCATCTACCTGAGTAACTCCAGGAGGAATAACTACATTTTCCTCTTTAAAGACAAAGTCTTTAAACCTGTTAACTTGGGCAGGCTCAACACTTTCAAAGAACTTGGCATCACCAAACTCAAAAATTGCCTTAGTTGTGGGATTATAAAATTTATATCCCCTTGACCTTTCAGAATATCTAACAAAATAACAACAATAGTCCTTGTGTCCAGTTTTTTTTCATTTGGCCTATAAGGCCTAGCCTCAGCTAGACATCCCCACACATGAAAGTACTTAAGACTGGGTTTCCACCCAGTCCATAGCTCATATGGGGTTTTGTTAGTTATCTTAGTTGGGACTATATTCAGAATATAAGCTACAGTCTTTAAAGCCTCTCCCAGAGTGAATATGGTAAAGAAAGAATGAGCAATCATATTCCTTACCATGTCTTTAAGCGTCTTGTTTTGTCTCTCAGCAACACCATTCATAGTGGACGAGCTCGGCATGGTGTACCGAGGGATGATACCGCATTCCTTTAGGAACCTGGCAAACGGTCCTGGACGTTGTTCACCTGATTTAACATATCTACCATAGTATTCACCACCACGGTTAGATCTAACAAATTTAATCCTTCTGTCGAGTTGATTCTCAACTTCGACTTTATAATTCTTGAACGTGTCCAGTGTTAAGACCCATTCTATCCTAAGCCTTTTAAGACGTCTGGACTATCAACCAAACGTCTGGTCGGACGTCTGGACTGTCGGTCAGACATCTGGTAAGACGTCTGGACTCCTTCCCAGACGTCTGGAAATCAAAATTTTTCGGTACAAGCTCTTGTCTACGCTCGGGCTGCACGCAGACAGTACCCTCTTATTTTCCTTCCCTTCTTCTCTCTCTCCCCACCTCCAGCAAACCCTAACCCACCACCTTATAAAACCCCCCTTCCTCCTCTCTCATTCTCCCCACACCAGCCACCTTCCTCTCTTCTTCTCCACTCCAGCGAGAGAGCCAGCGCGAGCAAGTGAGCGCGAGAGTGACGGTGAGGAGGAGCGGCATGAAAAGAAGAGGAGTTGTGCTTGCGAGCTCGTGTGGGAGCTCACCGGAGGGCACACCACCGGAGCGACGCATGTGGGAGGAGTGCATTGAGGAAGTCATCCCTGACACTGCTGCAACCGGAGCTGCAGGCGAGGAGGCTAGCCGCGGCCGCGCGCGGCGAGAGCGAGCGGAAGTAGGTTCTAGTTTTGGGTTTTTCCCAGAATCAAACGTCTGGAGCGACGTCCAGACGATGATGCGAACGTCTGGAGGCGGTTCCAGACGTCTGAGGAGAGAGCTTCGCGAAGGTACGTTCCCTTTGCGGATAAGGCCATGCAGGCCGCTCCGCAGGAACACTTTGTGTGCCTATTTTGAGGAGATTTGGTGGTTGCATGAAGGATTTGCTTCGGGAAGGCGCGAGACACGCCCTCCCACGCATTTTAGACGTCTGGGTGGCTTACCAGACGGCTGGAAGCACTTCCAAACGTCCGGAGAGGAGGTCGGACAACTGGAGCTGGGTCCAGATGGTCCAGAAGAGTTCCTGGACATCTGGGGTGGACGTAGATCTTGAGGTGCATTTCTAGACACTTTTAAGACATTTGGAAGTTGTTCCAGACGTCTGATTTTGAGTCAGTAACCCTATTTTGACCTGTTTAGGGTCCGTTTGAGGTCCGTTTTACGCAAATAAGATACTGATGTTTTCCTTGTAAGTTCCTCTACTTTTTAGAAGGCTTTCTATACTATTCTGATTGTTCCCTTATGATTGTTCCTTGTTATATGACTTCGTTCCGTTGCGGGTTCGGGGCTTGCTGAGGCACGTGAGCCTACCGTTTGAGCCCCCAATCCTCCTAGGTTGACTGGTAGAGTGGCTTCCCCTAATTTAACTATAAACCTAAATGCATGCATGGAATGAATGATTAGAACGTAAGATATGGCATAAATCCTAGGACGAGAAGTACTTGAAATGTCTGTATGTGTGATTGAATTGCAGTCTTGAATGAGTAGATAGAAATGTTAAACAGCTACCTGTAAATGAACCAAAGTTGCCTGTGAATTGTGAATTACCTGTGCTAGTTAGCAGTTGCATGTAACCTTCCTGTTGTATCCGTTAAATGATATAATATGAGTTGCATGCGTATACTCTGAGAATGGAAATGTGAATAATAGAAATACGAGCTGCACTTGTATAACCTGAGAATGGAAATGTGAATGATAGAAATACGAGCTGCATGTGTATAACCTGAGAATGGAAATGTGAATGATGAAACCTGGCATGGAATGGCATGAGAAATATGAGAATGAACTCTACAGGGAATTAGGAGCAGAGCTCCTGGAAATGAATGGAATGGACCTGGGAATGTGAGTGGGGAAGTGTGCTGGCCCTTGAGTACGCAGTACCAAGGAGAGTGACTATCCCCTGTTTATTGTAGACCGGAGCTAGCCGCCCTTAGGTTGGGACCCAGGGTTAGGATTGGCTACTCTGCACCGACTTCCTGGCCCTCGTGTACACTGTATTGGGGATAGCTACTAGTGTAGAGAGAGAGCTAGCCACCCCACGGGGCCCAGGGTTAAGCTAGCCACCCTACACCCACTTGTTAGGCCCACTGGGCAAACCAGGGTAGTGAGGCGAGGGTGCGCGAACTGTGGAGGGGTGAGACCCCTGTTACTGAGAGGGCTAGGCCCTATACAGTTCCGTGCTGTACTTGGACGCACCCGTTAACGGAAACGACTGACCGCATGTTAGTGCGTGATAGCTACCCGTACGCTTATCGCATGTGACGTAGTCACCGTTAAGTCTGTCCGTGACCTTGGGGTGGTTGACTAGGTGTAGGACCACCACGGGGGACTCTCCCGGCTAGGAGAGCACCACGTGCGACTTCTACTCTTCGGAAAAGACTGCAATCAAGATCGTTCCCACGAGGAACATTCGAGATCAAGAAAGAGATCTGATAAATAAATCAAGTGGTAAAAAGAATAATTAGTTAAACAAAGTAATTTAAAAACAATAGCAACCTGTCCACTTTTACTGCTTTAGTTAGTTGGTTGCCACTCTACTCAGCGTTCGCTGACTTGTGTACTGATAACCTCTTTTCAGGACCAGGTGTTGAGCAGCCAGAGTCTACGGCTGCAGAGGGTGCTGGGCCTAGTAGAGCCCAGTAACAGTAGCTTCTTTTTGTAGTACCTTTTGTAGTAGTAAGTTGAAACTCCTGTACTTTATGTTCTGTATCTTTACTTTCTGCACCTTTTATGTTCCTGTAACTTGTTACTGTTCTACTGTTGCTGTGGTGGTATGTACTGTAGTAGCTTTTACTTTCTTTACTGCTGTGCTCTGATAACACTGCACAAGGGGGTGATAATTCTGTTAAATAGGGCCCATCTTAAGAATAAAAGGCACAACATAAGTAGAATGGGAGCATTGCATGCATCATGTACCAAGATTGCTTATAAAACTGTATTAATGGCCATTTGTGTAAGTACTTGTCAAAGCAGGCCTCAGATGAGCAATCAAACTGCGCAGATGGATTCAAAACGACGAACGGAGTCCAACGGACTCAAGATCGTCCAAATCCGACATCCGGAGCTCCTACAATGGGCCCAAGAAGTTCTTACCGTTGATCTGGTGATCAACGGCCCTCATTGCGCCATGTCACCCCCACTCCACCGCACGCCACTTCATCCATCAGCTGAGATCAAATCTCGATCGTCGATCTTTGATCGGACGGCCGAGAACCGCGTAGCTGACGCGAAAAAGCGCGAGCGTGGCGCAACGGTTAGCGCACACGCTCGCATGCACGCGACGTGGGTTCGAGCTACACGGTGCGTGAAATTGAAGACGAAGGAAGAGATGCGAAATTGGGCTGCCCGATCAGTAGCGAGCGGCTGAGATCGCGCCACACGGCGCGCCCACAGATTGCGAGCACTCACGCGTGCACGCACGCAGGGCGACGACGCCTGCGCACACACGTGCCCGAGGCGCGATCCGAACTCATCCAAGGGGAGATCTCAGTCGTCCGATCTTCGATCGAACGGCTCTCACGCAGCAGTCGCGGATCGAGCGCGAGGAAGAACGGTGCGGGCAGTTGACCGGCGGGGTGGAGGGCTTCACCGACGCTTTTGGAATGGTTTTAGCGACGTCCCGGACATCGCTAAAGCCCCTTCTTCTTTTAGAAAGCCCTTAACCCTATTTAAACCCCCTCCAACCACTCATTCAAGGCATTCACTTCCCTTGCAACTACTATCCCCCTCTCTTAGCTAACTTTAGGCCCTCTTGTAATCGTCGGAGACGACGAGCCGCCGACGGAGCCTCCTCCACCGCCGTGGCTGCCTCGCTGCTCTCCCTCCTCTCTCTCTCTCTCTCTTCCTCTCTTTTAAGCTTTCCATTACTTTTGTTTGAGCATGTATTTAATGTTGTAAGCTATGAACTAAAAGTGCATGATTAATGAAGTTACTTTCTATTCAGTTGCTTACTTTAATTTCTGTTTAAGTTGCATGATCAAGCAAGAAACAACTCTGACCCTAATCTCTCTCTCTCTATCCCTCTCTCGCTTTTCAAACCGCACCTTTCGCAAGCAAAACTCCGCACCTTCCGTGACAACAAGTGACAAGAAAAATCCGATTTTCACGCCTCCCTGAGACCGACACTCGGACTCACCTCCGTTTCTTTACTTTAAAATCGGCGTTGCAAGTGTGACTATAACGACACTGCTCAACACACATGCACAAGCGTACGTCAGTTTTTGGCGCCGTTGCCGGGGAGGCAACGGATTTGTTTTGTCACCTCCATTCCACATCCATTCTCACATCGTCTAATGCCCTGCTTTCCTTTTACTTGATGGTTGCAGGAATTCGACGCATGGACGGCGAAGCGATGCATCCCACGACGGTAACAAGGGAGTAAGCGCAAAGAGGACCGATAGTGATTATGATTGTTTGCTTGCGTGAAAAATAAAAAAAAGTGTAAAAATTGAAAAAAAATTGGCGTGGTGTATGATTGCTTGTCCCACATCCTTAACACATCACCCCACAAAAAAAAATGTACACTAACATTCTGAATAAATTCTTGGAGTGTTCTTTTCTTTTTTGAGCGGTGTTTGCGAAGCCACCGTGAGTTGACCTAGGCCGCACCGCTCAAACCTAAAACCGACTCATTTAATAGAAGTTGCATGATCATTAGGATGAGTACATTAGGGTTTTAGAGCCTCTACAGAATAAAAGGAAATCTACTTTCACCGAATTGTGTGCAGAACTTGACGTGCCCACTGAAACTTGTCTGAAAACATTAAGACACTTCAACCCTAAAAATCACTAAAGTAAGGATGAAACACTAAAAGACATCACATCTTAAAAATCCTTGCTTCAAAATCATGTTTTAATAGAAGCACACACCTTGAAAGTGGAAAATTAAGAGGCACCACCCTAATCAATGCCTCATCACATAACCCTAGCACAAGCACTATCCTAGCCCATTAAAACTGAGTAGACGTGCCCTAGGAATGACTGAATTAAGTCTCGAAAGGCGAGATTTTGTTCGCTGGGCACTTGGCTTTCATTCCCTTGGTAGAATCTAGTGACTAGGCTGCGGGGCAGTGTTAAACGACCGCGGTTGTGGGGTCTACGGAACCGAAGGCGCAAGCCAAAGGAAGAACCTTCCCTGCAATCCCCTCATAATCAACCTGGCCAGATTAGCCTTGGGAAGGGGAGTCCAGTGCTTACGGACTTAATCACCCTTTGTGAGGTTTCTAGGTCTCCTAAGGAATACACCATAAGGACTAGGCTTGTGTGCTTGATTGAAATACATTTCTCACATCTATCGCCCTCCACATCCTCTCCTGTTCTTCTCTAGTGTATGCACGGGAGACGCTCACTGCATCCCGAGTTGTGTGTTTTGGGGTAGGAATCTAGGTGACGAAATTCTGTTAGAAATATGGCTGAACCTAGGGTAGATGAGGCTGAGGATCAACCCCCACCAGACGCAATGGCCATCATCTAAGCCCAAATTAATGCAAACCACTAGCTTCAGCAACAACAAATCCACACCATCATGCAAGCCATACAACGGTTACAAAACCCACAAGAACAACCACCACCACCTTTTCAAGACCCACAAGGACAACCACCACTCGATATACCACCATTTCAGGATCAGCCAAGGCCCCTCCGCGATTTCTATAATCCCTCCGCTATTAGAGTCGAGCCACACCTTAGGATCCCCAAAGGAGGAGATGATTTTGAGCTGAAACCGAATGTCTTAAGTCTGATCTAGAGCCACTTTCACGGAAGCTCCAATGAGGACCCCTTTCAGCACCTAGAGGATCTCTACCGCATAGCACCAACTGTGAAACCTAGGAACATTAGCCTTGACATTGTTCTAATCAAGATGTTTCCCTTCTCATTAAGAGACAAGGCTTCTCATTGGCTTAGAACCCTAGGTAGACCCATCACCACCTTGGAAGAACTGAGGCATGCATTTTTAAAGAAATTCTTCCCCATAGGAAAGACCAATGCCCTCAGAAGAGCTATCACTACCTTTACACTCCAGGGTGGGGAACAATTTCATGAGGCGTGGGAAAGATTTAATGAACTCTTGAGGAAATGGCCACACCACGAAGTACCAAGGTGGTAATTAGCCTAGATTTTCTACCACGGTCTGGACAGCAACCTACGGAACTTTGTCGATGCCTCATGCGGGGAGAACTTCCTGAACAAGGACGAGGAGAGCGTGTTTGAGCTCTTTGAGTCTATGAGCGAGAATTCGCTCAACAATGCCTCCATGACCCAGTTCAACAGGTCTAGTCAACCCCGTGGTGGGATTTATGATGTACAAGCAAATTCTGGAATGGTTGACATGGACATCATTGCCAAGAAACTAGATTGAGTGGAATTGGTGGACAAAAAGATTGATGAGCTACTGAACCAGGCCAGGAACCCCTTACAGACTTTCTCCCTAGCAAAGGGGGCGCATAATGTTGACCTGGTCCAACCCTTTATCCAACTGAACCTGGAACAACCCCTAACCATGTTCCAGGGAGGGACCTTTGCTCCCTCAACCCTTGATTACTTCCTTCCCTCTTCATCAACATCGGCTATCCTCAAGGATGTGCAAGCTGTCCAAGGTTATGCGAAACCTGACCCTTTCTCCAACACTTACAACACTGGCTGGCGTAACCACCCCAGCTTTGGTTGGACAAACCAGAAACCACCGCAATTCCAAAACCAGCCCAGGCCAAACCAGCAGCCACACTTGCCCCCTATCAGCAAGGACCACCAGTTAGACCTCAATATAATCAGAATAGGGCGGCCCCTCCCCCACAAAACCAAATGGACACCCTAATAAAGATGATGGCTGACATGAACCAAAAACATCAGGAGGAAATAGCCTTGGTAAAGGGACAGTTAAGCCAACTCTTAGACTGTAAACAACAAGGATCCTTACCTTCCCAGCCACAACCGAACCCACGAAACATAATTAACAGAGGCCCCAATTCGCAAGGGTACCAAGGAAACCTCGGGCAGGCTCACATGGTCCAGCCAGCCCCACAAACTCCCCCTGGGTTTGGTGCTTCTTCATCTTCTCAAGGATCAACCTTTGGCCCCAATGCCTCTGCGAATGCGGTGACCTTGAGATGCGGCACCAAAACCCAGGACCCTAAATGGCCGACTCTCCCCGAGACTTCACCCGCTGAAATACTCGACTCAGAAGAGGCACCAACCAAGGACCTAGAAATAGAACCAATCCACATTTAGACACCCTACCCTGAGGCCTTGGAAACAATCAAGAAAAAGAAGAATGTTGTGGAAACTGAGGAGCTGTTGGAAATCTTTAAGCAAGTACAGATTAATATTCCGCTCCTTGAAGCCATCAAACACATCCCTACTTACACCAAGTTTTTAAAGGATGCCTGCACACCCAAGCGTAAGTCGAGACCTCAAGCACCTAGGAAGGTTGTGCTCTCTGAACAAGCAAGTTCCGTTATATTAAGCAACCTTCCACTCAAGCGAAGTGACCCAGGAGCGCCCCTGATTTCCTGCAATATCGGGGACATGACGTTTGATAGAGCTCTCCTGGACTTAGTTGCTTCTATCAATCTGATTCCAACAACCCTGTACCACCAATTTGGTTTTAGAGAGTTGACACCAACCCCTATCACCATCCAGCTGGCTGATAGATCAGTGAAAATCCCGAAGGGGGTTGTCGAGGACGTGATTGTACGAGTAAAGGACTTCTATTTCCCGGTCGACTTTTTGGTGCTCGACGTGGATGTCCCTGAAAAATTACAGAACGCACCCATAATCTTAGGCAGACCTTTCTTAGCTACAGCTAAGGTAAACATTGATTGTGATACTAGATGTATGAAAATCACCTTCGGGGACAAGAAAATGAAATTGGATATCTTCCAGGCGACAAAGTCTTTTGATTGCGATTGCGTTGAGGAACATGATCCCGTGGAAACTCTAATCGAGGAATGCCTCACCCTCAGTTCTATATCAGACCACCAAACCCATAATGACTGTTCTGACCTGTCACCATCATTACCCGTGGACCTCTGTAAGGCTGAGTACCATCACACAACACCATTTGAGGAGATCGATGTTGATCAACTCCCGCCCTTTCCCTTCCCATCGACTGTGGTTCCACCCGCACCTGAACTTAAGCCATTGCCCGAGAATCTCAAGTATGTCTTCTTGGGACCTGACCAGACTTCCCAGTGATTATTAATTCTCATCTAACCAAGGATCAGGAACTCAGGTTGACTACGACCCTTTTAGAACATCGGGCCGCCATTGGTTGGACCATTTCAGACTTAAGAGGAATTAACCCCACCTATCGCACCCATAAGATTTACCTAGAAGACAGGGCACAACCCTCCTGCCAGATGCAGAGACGTTTAAACCCAAACATGCGGGAGGTCGTTAAGAAAGAAATTATCAAGTGGCTTGACGCTGACATCATCTATCCTATCTCCGATAGCCCTTGGGTGAGCCCCACTCAAGTGGTTCCCAAGAAAGCCGGGCTCACCGTTGTCACCAATGATCATGGCGAATCCATCCCTACCCGTACCACCACCGCATGGCTGGTGTGTATTGATATAGGAAGTTCAATGAAGCCACTAAGAAGGATCATTTCCCCTTTCCATTCGTTGACCAAATCCTTGAAAGATTAGCAGGGCAGAAGTATTTTTGCTTCCTGGATGGATATTCAGGATATAACCAAGTTGCAATTGCTCCGGAGGATCAAGAAAAGACCACATTCACTTGCCCGTATGACACGTTTGCATTCCATCGAATGTCGTTCGGGTTATGTAACTCACCTGCGACCTTCCAGCGTTGCATGCTAGCCATTTTTTTTCGGAAATGGTGGGTGAATACTTAGAGGTCTTTATGGATGATTTCTCTGTATTCGGGAATTCATTCGACCATTGTCTGAGCAACTTGGAGAAAATCCTGAAATGATGTATCGAGGTTAATCTGGTGTTAAGTTGGGAAAAGAGCCATTTTATGGTTCAAGAAGGAATTGTCCTCGGTCACATCATATCGCATAGGGGCATCGAGGTAGACCGAGCTAAGGTTGATTTAATTTCCAAACTTCCTCCACCTAGCTCTGTCTGACAGATTCGCTCCTTCCTAGGACATGTTGGCTTCTACCAAAGGTTCATTAAAGACTTTTCCAAGCTTTCCAAACCCTTGACTGACCTTCTAGCCAACGACGCCCTATTCCACATGTCTTATGATTGCATCCAGGCTTATCACACCCTCCGGGACTTAGTCTCCACCGCACCTGTACTTCAACCTCCAGACTGGTCCTAAGACTTTGAGATTATGTGTGATGCATCAGATTTTGCCATAGGCGCTGTCCTGGGACAAAGGCAAGATAAGAAGCCCGTGGTAATCTACTACACGAGAAAAACATTGGACGAGGCCCAACGAAATTATACGGTCACAGAGAAAGAGTTGCTCGCTGTAGTCTTTGGACTTGAAAAGTTCCGATCGTACTTGCTGGGATCCCACGTGACGATTTACACTGACCATTCAGCCATCCGGCACCTGTTGGCAAAAAAGGACGCAAAGCCTAGGCTCATCAGATGGATCCTGCTTTTGCAGGAATTTGACCTGGAAATCCGAGACAAGGCCGGATCAAAGAATGTGGTGGCTGACCACCTGTCTAGACTTCATCCAGACTACATTGGACCCTCCCTACCTCTATTTGACGCCTTCCCTGATGAACACATCCCGGCTGTGCAAGACAAGAGAATGCCATGGTATGCTGACTACGTCAACTACCTAGTTGTAGGACAAACTCCGCACAGTTGGTCTAGACAGCAACGGGACAGGTTCTTGGCTGAGGCCAAGCACTATTTTTGGGATGATCCCATGCTGTTTCGCCTCTGTGCTGACCAGATCATCAGGAGGTGTATCCCCGAAGACAAAGTTCAGAGTGTGCTTTCCTTCTGTCATGACCAGGCTTGTGGTGGCCACTTCTCTAGAAAGAAAATGGCTGCAAAGGTTCTGCAGTCTGGATTTTACTGGCCGTCCCTATTTAAGGATGCACACAACTTTGCCAAGACTTGCTCACGCTGCCAAACGCTGGGGACCATGACCAAGAAAGATATGATGCCCCTCTAGCCCATTTTGATTGTCGAAATCTTCGACGTTTGGGGTATCAATTTTATGGGCCCCTTTCCACCATCCAACGGCTTCGAGTACATCCTGGTCTCGGTAGACTATGTTTCCAAATGGATTGAAGCCGTCGCCACCTGCCGATGCGATCACAAGACTGTTATGGACTTTGTTAAGAAGAACATCTTTTCCCAGTTTGGAATACCCAAGGCCATGATCAGTGATGGTGGAAGCCATTTTATCCATTCCCAATTCCGTGCCCTACTTAGAAAATACGGGGTGAACCACTGCATTGCTACCCCGTATCATCCACAAACAAATGGGTAGACCGAGGTCTCAAATAGACAAATCAAGAACATTTTACAGAAGACTGTGAGACCTGACAGGAAAGACTGGTCCACACGACTTGATGATGCCCTGTGGGTATACAGGACCGCCTTCAAGACCCCGATAGGCATGTCACCTTATCGCCTGGTCTTTGGCAAAGCCTACCATCTTCCTGTCGAATTGGAACACCGGGCTTACTGGGCTGTCAAGCAATGTAACATGGATTCCCAGTTAGCCGGTGCGCAGAGGATGTTCCAATTATCTGAGCTCGAAGAAATTCGTCGGGACGCCTTTGACAGTAGTAGACTGTATAAGGAGAAAATGAAAGCCATCCACGACCGTCTCATTCATAAAAAAACCTTTGAGCCTAACCAGCAAGTCTGGCTGTTTAACACCCGCCTAAAACTCTTCCCGGGGAAACTCAGGTCCAAATGGACAGAGCCATTTCAGGTGGTTAAGCCCTACTCTAATGGGGCGGTTGAAATCACTGATCCTAACACTGGACACACTTTTACAGTTAATGGTCAAAGATTGAAGCACTTCCTGGCCCAGGTTCCCCCAAAGGAGTGTCACCCTCGTTGAGGGATGACACAAAGCACCACCCAGCTGGAGGCGTTAAACTCAGTGCTTCCTGGGAGGCAACCCAGAGGATTCAGACTGATCCAGTATTTTACGTCACTCAGGTACTATCTTTTTGAACCCTTATGCATCCATGTACTTGCCAATGAGGACATTGTCCAACTTAAGCATGGGGGGGTGGTAAATTACGTAATACTGAGCTCTTTTAATCAGTCTGAAAAAATAAATAAAAAAAATGAATTTAGGAAGAAAACTTAGGCATTAGAAACTTGTCAATAGTGGGAAATCATACAAAAAAAGAACTTAAACACTTAGACTTTTCGGGCCTTCAAGCTTAATCAGCCTTGGTGTCCGTTAAAATATGGATTTAGCTTCGAATCCTTACAACCTTAAGCTATTCTAATCCACCTACTAAATAAGATGATAAGTATACGACTTATCAACTCACCCTCTAACTCAGAAAAATTTTAAGTCTAAGCATCTGCACACATTTTTGCATAGACTCACTTCTCGAAGATTTTGACAGAAATTGGGTAGCTAATGAACTCTCTAGGGTGGTATGGCTGGCAAGTTGTTGTGGGTAACAGCCCATTGGCAGGTTGTTCAGAACCCAACCACGGGACCATTTCTTCTTCATTGCCTTTAGGTACATTTGAGATTAGGGAAGTCACCTACGAAAAAAAAAAAGAGAAGAAAAGAAAATAAACCACACTTTACCGTACGAGTATGGCTAGCAAGTGATCGTGGGTAACAGTCCATTGGTCAGTTGTCCAGAGCCCAGCTCAATAACTGCACAAAAAGAACCAAAACACTTAAGGAAGAAGTGGGGAAGTTGTACAAGCCGGGGAGATATACACTGGAAAAATCCTTGTGTTGACCCCAATTAAAACAAACGTAGGGAGAAAGCTACCAATCGAACAAATACACCTTCAGGCAAATATATTTCCTCTTACGGTCACCTAGGGGTGTAGAAACCCGAAGTCTGTCTGAATTACCGTTAAGTGAGTCTATCACAACCTTCACACCAAGATGCTTAGCACTTAGGGTTTTGACCGAGTTTTGGGTGGGTTGGGTAGCCGTAAAAAGTTACCAACCCACACTGAATTCCGAAAAAATTCTAAAAAATATATAACTATACATATACATATGTATAGTTATATACATTAAAGCAAGGATTCAGGCGATTCATATTTTGGCAGATACCCGGACGCTGCTTAGTCTTTGTAGATTAAGATCTTGGTATATTTCCTCCTATTGACAAGTGACGAAGTGTCTAAGCAATTACTTCTTAAATTCTGAAAGAAAATAAAGGCTAGAATAAACCTTGCTAGTGACTAGCAAGGAGTAAGCATGGGGGTATGATAATACTACACAAGGGGGTGATAATTCTGTTAAATAGGGCCCATCTTAAGAATAAAAGGCACAACATAAGTAGAATGGGAGCATTGCATGCATCATGTACCAAGATTGCTTATAAAACTGTATTGGTTGCCGCTTTGTTCGTCTTTATAATTATTATAGTCGTTGTGGTATATAACAAAAATGGTTACCAGTCTAATACAATTTATTACTCGGAATGAAGAGTTTCCCGATGCCGAACTCAGGGAGCAAACCAAAATTCTAGAAGCCTATAAATTCATAGTATATATATAAGGTTTTACAAAAATTAAGAGAGAGAGAGAGAGAAAGAAAGAGAAAGAGGGTAATTGGCTTTTTCTTCTTCTCTTTCTTCAGTTACTCTTCTCTTCAACTTGTATTCTTCTTTTCTTCTTCTTCTGTTTCTTCTTTCTTCTTCTTTGCTCTTCTTTCTTCTTCTTCAGCCTGCCTTCTTCTTTCTTCTTTTCTTCTTCTCTGTTTCTTCTTTCTTCTTCTTCAGCAGCTGCGGTTCCTCTTTCTTCTTCTTATTCTTTCGTTTGCTCTGGCCCTCCTTCTTCTTTCCTCTCTTGCTACTGACTTCTTCTTTCTTTTTCTTCTTCTTCTCTACTTCTTCTTCTTCTTCAGCAGCTGCAGTTCCTCTTTCTACTTCTTCTTTCGTTTGCTCTGGCCCTCCTTCTTCTTTCCTCTCTTGCTACTGACTCTCCTTCTTTCTCGCCGACTTCTGATTCAATGCTCAAACAACTTAACTACTCGGTTGCTACAGTGCACCTCTTCTTTCCTTCAGCTTCTTTCCTTCTTGTCTTCTTCTTTCGCTTGCTTCTTCCTTCTTCTTTCTTCTTTCCTACGCACACACACAAATGTCAACGCAAAACCTACCCCTACCCTTTCCTCGCGTCTCTCTCTCTCTGAATCTCTCTTTGGGAAGCTCTCCCAGAGTCAAGTAATCGGGTCGGGTCGCATGCCCGGGTCCAGGCGCACCGGCGTGGGTGGTGCGCGAGGAGTGCACAGGAGTGGGAAGTCGAGTCGGGTCCGATCCACGTTGACGTGTCGCGGATGAGACCCGGTGAGTAGGTGAGGGACCTCACCCTAGTGCTATCGGAGGCAACCAGCCGATAGCACTTTTTCAATTTATGTATGGGCTTACACCCATACACTTCCGAGGTGGGACTAAAGTCCCACCTCCGATCTCAGGTGCCTGCGGAGAAGACTTCGAGCAATTGGGGCAGCAGCTGACGGTTGCGACCCCAATTGAAGTTCTGGGTGTGGGCGTGACTTCTTTCCGCGTCACCTGGAGCTCACGCCTGGAGCTGAGGAGACCTGGAGCGGCCTGCGAAGAAGCTCCTGCTGCTTGTTAATGGCGGCAAGGAGGGCGAAACCTGAAACACGCAAACGGCTTCGCGGCCACGTCAAAATGGTCCAGGGAGGTTCGCCAGAGCATGGCGAGTGCGGTGCGGGGGTCGGCGAGGCACGAGAGTGCCTATGGCCGTGTGCCTAAGGCACTCTGCGTGCGTGAGAGTGGGTGTGTTCGGGGGTGGTCTGGAGGTGCTAGGTGGTGAATGGAGGGTGGATTCGGTATCAGTGAGGTGGTGCGGAGCATAAGGGGTAGCTGGCGAGGCGGATGGAGGCGCGGAGTGGCGAGTATGCCTCGCCGGAGGGCAACCGAAGAAGGAGAAGGTGATGATGGACAGTGGTGGTCGGTGGGTTGAAACAGTAAATTAGGAAGGGGGAAATAACGAGGAGAGAGAAGGGAAAGTTTTTACCTGCCTAATTGACGAAGAGGGAGGGAGGTGGCGCTCGACACGTACCTGCCGACATCGTAGACGAAGCCCAGGGGAGGATTGACGGCGACAAGGAAGAGATCTGAGGACGCTAGCTGGTGCGACCTGGCATGGGACGATGAGGCAGAGTGGGCTCTGCTGCAGGTATGGCAGCAGAGCGACGAGGAGGAGAGTTCGTCGAAAGCTAGGGCAATCTGACCGGAGAGAGGGGAGACGAAATAGAGGGGTTTTCTCCGCCAAAAGTAGTTTGGAGTGGATGGCAGCCCCTGCCTCTCCTTATAAAGGCACTGGCGCGGAGAGTGGCCCGAGGGAGCGACGTGCGAAGCTCGCCGGAGATGGCCGGAGATGGAGACCCATGCCTTTCGTGAGTTCGCACGAGAGGCATGGGCGGTTGCAGGACACAGGGGAGGGTCCCTGCGACAGAGGATGACGTAGGGAACCCCCCGCTCATTCCTGAGAACGGGCGCCATGCCCTGGGCGGCGCCATCCTCCGCGCAAGGTCGCCAGAGGTATGGCGCCTGCTCAGACTAGCAGGGAGGACCGTTCTGCAAAGAACTACAAGAAAGATAGGGGGCAATGTGTAAGTGTTTCAAAAGATAAGGGTCAAAAAGTAATTCAAGAGGACCAATTTGTAAAGTCGGTCAAGATGATCTTTTCTTAGGCCCAAATTTTTATACCAGCCTAATTTGAACCTAAGGATTTTAATGGTGAAATTTGATTTTAGGTTTGACCATGTTTGACCGGTCAATTTAGGCAAAAACCCAAATTAGGTCATAAATTGGGCATGGTTCTCATTTAGGTCAAAATAGGTTGCAAAGGCCAAATTGAAGGTTCTAAACCATAGGGAATATTTTTTCATGAATTTTAGAGGATTTAATTGATTTTTATCCTATCTCGAATCTTGTGAATTAAAGTGAGTTTGTTTCAGAGTTACAGAATGTAATTTAATTCCTAAAAGTTGCTATAACCCTTTTCAGATCAGATCATCCCACCTCCTTCCTTATTAATCTTATTTAACCTGTGTTTAGACCCTTAATTACCCTGTTTGTGTACTGCATTAGTAAAATTACAGTTTTACCCCTTATGATTTGTCTTATTCTTTAATTCAGAATTCTCCGAGTTAAGCTTCTTTTTAGGTTTTGTAGGAGCTTCTTCACACCTATTTAGATTAAATTGCGCTAGTTAGGGTTCATGATGAGGCTCTCATCATACCCCCATGCCTAGCTTTTACTAGTCCCTTAGCAAAATTTTAAAGTTTAAACCCTTGTTCTATACCATGAAGTTCTTATTGAGTTTAGATAAGTGCTTTTTCTTTTGTAACCTTGATTAGGTCAGAATGTCATCCATAGGCCTAAAAGGTACTCTAGTACCAACCATGATCTAGATCTGTCTAGCCTTAGCCTCAGTCCTTAGCAAAGGTTTTTAAGGCCTCCAGGAGCTATCCTAAGGCTTATTGGACTTTATGGTTAAAGCACCCGTGCTTGGGATAATTTTAGCCTTGGTTCAGTTTGCAGTGCGTTTTGTAAGAGAGGTAGAAGATTTATATGCTTTGAGAGTTTTCTCTCTCTTTTTCTTTTTAATTCTAGCTTAGGATTGGCTTCTCAACACGGTCTGTATCAGATTCCTTGTCCCCATCATCAATCCTCAAGGGTTCCTGGCAGTCGATGCTTCGAGATAGCACCGCCCATGGTAACCCCCAGAACCCTGGCTTTCGAGATTTCGAGATAATCCCGTCCATGGTGTTCCGTGGCCGAATTCAGACCCTGGCAATTGACACTTCGTGATAATGCCATCCATGGAATCTAAACTAGCAGAGTGCTTACATGCCCCCAGTAGGATATGTAAATATCCTAAGAGACAAGCACCGAGGAGATGATATTTTGTTACGCATCTTTGAGGGGAATTTCCCACCTCTCCACGTTGGGAACTCGTCCAAATCAACTTGTGTTGATCCGCAGCTCCTACTCTAGGTGTCATTTTCAGAATTTTTGCAACGCTTTTGCGTGATTTTGATTTTTATTCCTACTGAACCAGGCTGTGTGTGAAATTTGGGTACTTAGGTTACTGAGTCCCATAAACCAAAAGTTAGTTAGCGAGGCCAAATACTCCCTAAGCCTTGGACCTAATACTTAAGCTTTTCATTTTCCTCAACCTCTTGAGGAATATCTAGATCTTAATAGGTACTAAGAGTCTATCCAAGAATGCCTAAGGTTTGCGTTCTTACTAATCTCACTGTGTACTTTCCATTTCTTTTCCTGAATGAGGTCTAGAACTTAGGTTAACTCCTTAATTTCTTACCAATGACTATCTCTTTTCTTTCATTTTGTGCTCCCTTTTATCATTTTGTTCTTTTTCTCCTCCTCCTTTGTAGAGTCCACAAAGTTTCTTTCCTCCTCTCATTTTATTATTTTTTTGAAAATTTATCTAATTTTTATGGTATTTTTGGCATATGTGAATTTTTTTGTTTAAAACCTTTTCTTGTGAGTTTTGCACTTTCATGTCCCCCCATGCCTAAGATCTGCAATGTCCTCATTGTAACTTAGGAGGGTTTTTATTTAACTTAGTTCATACATTGGGGCAGATGTTTTGATGAGTGAATGGGTTGGGGTGACTGTTGCGGACGATTTCTAATCTCAGATGTAAGCACCTGAGGTAGAGTCGGCTGTCCTAAAGGGTGAACCTTAAGTGCGAAGAGGTGTCAGAAAAGGTTTCGGATTTTTTCAAAAAGAATGATGGGCTGCCTCCCGTTGAGCGCTGAGTTTTACGCCATCGGCTGGGCACAATATGCTCAGAAAAAATGGAGGATAAATGATGACTCAGCCAAATCTGTAGAGGTTACATCGATGAACGATTTGAGTCTCTGACCGTTCACGATGAAAGGTTCGGAATCAGGGCTGAGCGAACTGATTTCGACTGCTCCATTTCGAAAAACTTGTCGGACAAGGTATGGTCCGACCCACTTGGATCATAGTTTCTCAGGGAAGAGTTTGAGTCGGGCATCGAAGAGTAGGACCTTCTGACCAGGATGAAAGATCTTTCTAGATATGTGCTTGTCATGAAAGGCTTTAACCCGCTCTTTATAGATTCGCGAGTTCTCGTACGCATCAAGGCGTAATTCATCGATCTCACTTATCTGAAGCTTTCTGTGGGTTCCAGCCTTAGAAAGATCTAAATTACAGCTCTATACTGCCCAATAGGCTTTGTGCTTCAGTTCGACAGAAAGGTGACACGCCTTCCAGTACACCAGTCTAAAAGGAGACATGCCTAGTTAGGTTTTGTGGGCGGTCCTATAAGCCCACAAAGCTTCCCGAAGTCGGGACGACCAATCCTTCCTGTTAGGCCGAACAGTGACCTGCAAGATTTTCTTGATCTCCCGATTTGATAGCTCAGCTAGACCATTAGTCTGGGGGTGGTAAGGAGTAGAGATTCGGTGAAACACCCCGTATTTGGTCATTAGTGACCTGAACTGAGCATTCGTAAAATGGGTCCCCCTGTCAGAGATGATTGCATGAGGAATCCTGAACCGTGAGAAGATATTGTGATGAATGAATTTGATAACGATTTTATGATCACAGGTTCGAGTCGGTATGGCTTCGATCCATTTGGACACGTAGTCCACAGCCAGTAGAATGTACTCGAAGCCGTCAGAAATAGGAAAGGGGCCCATAAAATCAATCCCCCAAATATCGAAGATTTCGTATACGAGAATCGGCTGCAAAGGCATCATGTCGCAATGGCTCATGTTGCCCAAAATTTCGCAACGACTGCATGCCTTGCAGTGATTATATGCGTCCTTGAATAAAGTGGGCCAATAAAAGCTGCACTGGAGGATTTTTGATGCGATTTTGTGCCCAGAGAAGTGGCCACCGCATGCCTGGTCATGGCAAAAGGAGAGAATATCATTGATTTCACCCTCCGGGACACATCGCCGGATGATTTGGTCAGCACCTATGCGGAAGAGGTACGGGTCTTCCCAGATGTAGTACTTGGCATTAGAGCGCAATTTGTTTTTCTTGGCTTTCGGCCAATCAAACCGGATCTGATGAGATGCCAAGTAGTTTACTATATTAGCAAACCATGGAAGCCTAGTACCAATAGTCAGTAGGTGCTCATCAGGAAAATGCTCCGTGATGGGTCCAGAAGGGTTGATGATCTCAGAAGGAAGGCGAGACAAATGGTCAGCAACCACGTTTTGTCTTCTCGCCTTGTCGTGAATATTGAGGTCGAATTCTTGCAACAGCAAGATCCATCGGATTAGTCGGGGCTTCGTGTCCTTCTTGGCAAGGAGATGCCTCATAGCTGTGTGATCCGAGTAGATGATGATGTGGGAACCCAGGAGATAGGATCGGAATTTTTCGAGGGCAAATACTACGGCTAGCAGCTCTTTCTCCGTAACTGTGTAGTTATGCTGAGCCTCGTCAAGTGTCTTGCTAGCGTAGTAGATGACCACGAGTTTCCCATCAACTTCTGCCCCAGAACCACTCCTACAGCGAAATCAGATGCATCGCACATGATCTCAAAGAGTTGAGACCAATCAGGGGATTGTAGGATCGGGGCCTGGGTGACTCGGTCACGAAGGTTCACAAAGGCTTGAGTGCATTCCTTGGAGATCTCAAAGGGTACATCCTTAGAGAGAAGAGTAGTCAGGGGGCGCGCACTTTTCGAAAAATCAGGAATGAAACGATGGTAGAAACCGACGTGCCCCAGAAAAGAACGGGTGTCCCTGATCGAGCTAGGCATAGGAAGTCGAGAAATTAGATCAACCTTGGCTCGATCCACTTGGATGCCTTTCTCAGAAATTAGATGTCCTAGGACGATCCCCTCAAGCACCATAAAGTGGCTCTTTCCCTAGGAAAGAACCAAATTTACATCGATGCAACGCCTGAGTATATGAACCAAGTGCTGGAGGCAACCATCAAACGATGCCCCGAAAACTGAGAAGTCATCCATGAAGACGTCCAGATAATCACCTACCATATCAGAGAATATGGCAAGCATGCATCGTTGAAAAGTTGCAGGTGCATTGCAGAGACCGAAAGACATCCTTTGGAATGCGTATGTCCCGAAGGGGCAGGTGAACGTGGTCTTCTCTTGGTCCTCAGGATGAATAGCTACTTGGTTATAACCGGAGTACCCATCAAGAAAGCAGAAGAATTGATTTCCCACTAGTTCTCGAGAATCTGATCAATGAAAGGTAGTGGGAAATGATCCTTCTTTGTGGAGGAATTGGTTCTTCAGTAATCTATGCAGACTCTCCACGAGTTGGCTATTCGGGTAGGTATGATTTCTCTGATTTCAGTCGTAATGGTGGTGAGCCCTGCCTTTTTAGGCACAACCTGGATTAGGCTCACCCAACGACTGTCGGAGATCGGGTAGATGATCCCTGCATTTAACCACTTAATGATCTCCTTTTTCACGACCTCCTGCAGATTGGGATTCAAATGTCTCTGCATCTCACGGGAATGTCGTGCGCCCTCTTCAGAATAGATACAGTGTGTGCAATAAGAGGGACTTATTCCAGTCAAGTCATCGAGAGTTCAACCAATGGCTCTATGATGTTGCTGGAGAACAGCTATTAGACGGGATTCCTGATTAGGAGTGAGCTTAGAATTTATAATCACAGGAAAAGTCTGATTAGAACCCAAAAAGATGTATTTCAAATGATCGGGAAGGGGTTTTAGTTCAAGAATGGGGTTATCAGCAGCAGCAGGTGGTTCAGGGTAAGTGTGAGGTTCAAGGATAGGAGTCATGGGTTTGTCTGAATCAGGGTTTGACTCCTCTAACTGCGGTTCAAGATCTTTTTGTGGTTGATGAGGCATAATCAGGTTATTCTCAAATTGTGTTTCATCAACCAAAGCTCTAATATCACAGATTTATTCAATGATACCGCAATTGATTCCTTGTTGGGCCTTAAAGATATCAATTTTGAAGGTTTGATTCCCAAATTTTATTTCTATTTGGCCCTCCTCACAATTAATGTTGGCCCTAGCAGTGGCCAGGAAAGGTCTCCCTAGAATGATCGGTGTATCCTTAGGGTTTTCAGGTGTGTCAATGTCTAAGACTATGAAGTCTACAGAGAAATAGAAATCCTGCACTCTTACAATAACATCCTCAAGAATCCCTTTAAGTGACTTTATAGATCGATCTACTAACTGTAGTGTCACCTCAATCGGTTTTAGCTCAAATTATTCTAGGTGGTTAAGTAAGGATGTGGGTATCAAATTTATGGAAGCACCCAAGTCTAGCAATGCTCTGTCGAACTGGGTTTCACCTATTTTGCATGAAATCAGGGGAGTACCTGGGTCTTTTGCCTTGGGTGGGAGTCTGCTCAGGATTACAGAGCTGGCTTGCTCTGACAGTACAATTGGACTCCCACTCTTGGTTCGCGGCTTACGCTGAGGTGTACACACATTCTTCAAGAATCGTGCGTAAGCCGGTACGTGGCGAATCGCATCCATCAAGGGGATGTTTATTTAGACCTGCTCAAAGAGCTTGACCAAGTCCTCCTCAGGAGCCACGGATTTAGTTGTCTTCTTTCCCTTGGTCAAGGCCTCGGGAAATGGAACCTTGGTTGGTTCTTCTAGGATAGGTCTAGGTCTTTGATCTGGGACAGGGATAGGAATGTCCTGGATTACTGTCCTAGATTTTGGGTCACTACTAGGCTTGGAGTGGTCTGGATAAGGTGGATCTTGGGTCTCCTTACCACTGCGGGTGGTCACAGAATTCAGTCCTGCCTGGTTCTGGTTAGGGTTTGATAGGATGGGTTGCTACTGATAACTCGCATAAGAAGTTGAGGCCTCCATTCCGTCAGGTGAATGAACAGAGGGGGCCTGATAAACCATGTGTGCTTGGCTCGGGTTTGGGTTCATAACGCGCCACTGGGTCGGCACGTTATTAGGGTTAGGAAGAGGTTGAGAAGGAAGTGTGCCTGATTGGCGAGAATTTGCCAACTGGGCCAGTTGGTTTCGAACCTCTGTGATTTCATCCTTGTGTTGCTTCTGAATAGCCACATTCATTCTCTAAATGTCAGCCAGAGTCTGAAGGATGAGGGACATTTGGTCTTAGTTTGGCCTGGATGGATAAGTAGGGTTGGGCCGAGGCTGAGGTGGTTGGTAAGGACGAGGTGGTTGTGGACGGGGCTGAAAGGGTGGTCTTTGAGATTGGGAATTTCCTGCCCACTGGAAGTTGGGATGGTTTCTCCATCCAGGATTGTAGGTATTGGAAAATGGGTCATTCTGGATGGCGTTGAGGTCCTCGCAGGTCTGAGAAGCCTCCGAAGAGTCAGAGAATGGGGGAGTGGAATTCCCCCGGATAGTATAAAAAGGGTCGGAGGATCCTCCGATCCTTTTTATACCCCTCCGATCCAGGAGTCAGATGGGGGTGGATATGGTTCCATCCCAGGAGAAGGTCGGTGGAAAATGTTTTGCACAGTCTCCCGTGTGGAAGGAGGCTGTGCAAAGGAATTATGTGCAGAGGTGGCTCGCTGCAAGTGCTGAGTCAGCTCATCCACCTTCTTCTCAATAATAGAGACCTTGTCCAATCGACTGGCCATCAATTCCAGATCGACTGATGTGAATAGGCCCTGCGTCTCGTGTGCTCCCCTAAGGTTCGTTGATGCGCGGGTATTCATCTTGTCGAATAAACCCATGGAGTCATTATTGATGGAGTTCTCGTACATATTTTCGAGAATCTTCCACACAGTGTCTTCATGTTGACCCATGATATTCCCTCCGCAAGTTGCATTGACGAAAAGCCTAATATCCTCACGGAGTCCCTAGTAAAAAGACTGGACTTGTTCCCATTTAGGAACTCCGTGATGGGGGCACTTCCTCATGAGATCCTGAAAGCGATCCCATGCCTCATGGAGAGGTTCTCCCGTCTGTTGCGTGAAGTGGGTAATCTGATGGCGCAAGGCATTGGTCCGACCAATGGGAAAAAACTTCTTCAAGAACTCGGACTGAAGTTCCTCCCAATTGTTGATCAGCCCGGTCTGCGTTTGGTACCAATGGCAGCCTTGTCCATAAGGGAGAAGGAGAACATTTTCATGAGGAGAATATCCCGATTTTGCGCATCTGACCCGAAAATCTAGGCCAGATGCTTTAGCTTTTTAATGTGCTGGAAAGGGTCTTCAGAATTAAGCCCATGGAATTTAGGTATGGCATGAATCATGTTGGGCTTCAGTTTAGAATCAGGTCCTCCAGTCGGGATTCTGACTTGAGGCTCAATAGCCACCGCAGCAAGATTATAGTGATCTCGCATCATGGGACGCTGCGGTGGGTGCATGAAGTTCTGGAAGAGGTCATTGAGTCGCTGGAGCTGGTGCTCCAGATAGTTCTCTTCCTCAACTGGCTGAGCCATTGTAGAAGAAGGTGAGTTGGGTTCGGCATTGGAGAGGTCTATGTGAAGTGTTGGTTGCACAAACAAGGGCACTGAGGCTCGGCCTCGAGGAGAGTGAATTTCTAAAGGAGGTTTCAAGGACCTCCTACCAAACATACACTGATGGAGAGGGTGAGTTTAGTAGGTGCTGGACCCATCAAGACACCCAGAATGTTGGGTGACTATAGAGGTTCAGGGCAGATGGACCCCTTGATCAAAAGATCGTCCACCTGAGAATTACCTGGGCAGCCAGAGAGAGTGAGTCCCGCGAAGACCCCTACACGGTAGAGCGCCCCCACGGGTTACAGGGTTTCCCCTACCCAACCTCTCTTGTCACTAAGATTCCAGGTAGACCAGAATGGGGACCTTGACCTCTTAAGTCTACCACTTTTAGTTAGGATCAAGGTGCTTAGGTTTTCACTTGAACTTTAGCCTTTTGAGTGAAAAAAGTGACCTAAGTTCAAGGTTGGTTGACCCAAGGGGTCAACTTCACCTACTAGTTCCTTTGAGAGCTTATTAGGTCTTGTCTTTTAGGGTTCAAGTGCTTTTTAAGAGTCAAATTTCTTAGGATTTCTCTAAATAGGTGCTTTCAAACAATGGCTTGGGCACACTTCTTTTGGGAATTCTCAATTCTTGCTTAGAAAGTGTGTCTCTAAAACCCTAGTTTTGAATCTTATATTGGCTCTAATTGGTCCAGTTAGTTGCCTCTAGATTGGGTAATTAGGGCTCAAGCAAGAAGGTTTAAGCCCTAACCACCTTTAATGGATGTACAAATATATTGTGTTGAAATAGAAAACAGGCAGCTTTGGTGATTTACTAAGTATGGAAGACAGGTTATTCCTAAATTGCTTTTTCTTTCTTTTTCTTCCTCTTTAGAATTTAGGGGTTAAAATGAGAGGATAGAAAATTACCTGTCTTAAGTGTGGTTGTTGTCCTCTTGATTTCCTGTGCCTGCACAACAAAAGAGAAGAGATTAATCAATAGAAACTCAAAAATTGTGAATTAATAGCTTCTAGAATAGCCGTTGCTCCCTGGCAACGGCGCCAAAAACTGGTTGCCGCTTTGTTCGTCTTTATAATTATTATAGTCGTTGTGGTATATAACAAAAACGGTTACCAGTCTAATACAATTTATTACTCGGAATGAAGAGTTTCCCGAGGTCGAACTCAGGGAGCATACCAAAATTCTAGAAGCCTATAAATTCACAGTATATATATAAGGTTTTACAAAAATTAAGAGAGAGAGAGAGAAAGAAAGAGAAAGAGGATAATTGGCTTTTTCTTCTCTTTCTTCAGCTACTCTTCTCTTCAACTTGTATTCTTCTTTTCTTCTTCTCTGCTTCTTCTTTCTTCTTCTTCATCCTGCCTTCTTCTTTCTTCTTTTCTTCTTCTCTGCTTCTTCTTTCTTCTTCTTCAGCAGCTGCGGTTCCTCTTTCTTCTTCTTCTTCTTTCGTTTGCTCTGGCCCTCCTACTTCTTTCCTCTCTTGCTACTGACTTCTTCTTTCTTTTTCTTCTTCTTCTCTGCTTCTTCTTCTTCTTCAGCAGCTGCGGTTCCTCTTTCTTCTTCTTCTTTCGTTTGCTCTGGCCCTCCTTCTTCTTTCCTCTCTTGATACTGACTCTCCTTCTTTCTCGCCGACATCTGATTCAACGCTCAGACGACTTAACTACTCGGTTGCTACAGTGCACCTCCTCTTCTTTCCTTCAGCTTCTTTCCTTCCTGTCTTCTTCTTTCGCCTGCTTCTTCCTTCTTCTTTCCTGCGCACACACGCAAACGTCAGCGCAAAACCTACACCTTCCCCGCGTATCTCTCTCTGAATCTCTCTTTGGGAAGCTCTCCCAGAGCCGAGTAATTGGGTCGGGTCGCGTGCCCGGGTCCAGGCGCACCGGCGTGGGTGGTGCGCGAGGAGTGCACAGGAGTGGGAAGTCAGGTTGGGTCAGATCTGCGTGGACGTGTCGCGGACGAGACCCGGTGAGTAGGTGAGGGAGCTCACCCCAGTGCTATCGGAGGCAACCAGCCGATAGCACTTTTTCAATTTATGTATGGGCTTACGCCCATACACTTCCGAGGTGGGACTAAAGTCCCACCTCCGATCTCGGGTGCCTGCGGAGAAGACTTCGAGCAATTGGGGCAGCAGCTAACGGTTGCGACCCCAATTGAAGTTCTGGGTGTGGGCGTGACTTCTTTCCGCGTCACCTGGAGCTCACGCCTGGAGCTGAGGAGACCTGGAGAGGCCTGCGGAGAAGCTCCTGTTGCTCGTTAATGGTGGCGAGGAGGGTGAAACCTGAAACACGCAAACGGCTTCGTGGCCACGTCAAAATGGTCCAGGGAGGTTCACCAAAGCGCGGCGAGTGTGGTGCGAGGCTCGGCGAGGCTCAAGAGTGCCTGTGGCCGTGCGCCTAAGGCACTCTGCGTGCGTAAGAGTGGGTGTGTTCGGGGGCTGGTCTGGAGGTGCTAGGTGGTGAATGGAGGGCGGATTCGGTATCAGTGAGGTGGTGCAGAGCTTAAGGGGTAGCTGGCGAGGCGGATGGAGGCGCGGAGTGGCAAGTACGCCTCGCAGGAGGGTAGTCGAAGAAGGAGAAGGTGATGATGGACAGTGGTGATCAGTGGGTTGAAACAGTAAATTAGGAAGGGGGAAATAACGGGGAGAGAGAAGGGAAAGTTTTTACCTTCCTAATTGACAAAGAGGGAGGGAGGTGGCACTCGACGCATACCTGCCGACGCCGTAGACGAAGGAGCCCAAGGGAGGAGTGACGGCGACGAGGAAGAGATCTGAGGACGCCAGCTGGTGCGGCCTGGCGTGGGACGATGAGGCAGAGTGGGCTCTGCTGCAGGTATGGCAGCAGAGCGACGAGGAGGAGGAGGAGAGTTCGCCGGAAGCTAGGGCAATCTGCCTGGAGAGATGGGGGACGAAATAGAGGGGTTTTCTCCGCCAGAAGTAGCTTGGAGTGGATGGCAGCCCCTGTCGCTCCTTATAAAAGGAGCTGGCGCGGAGAGTAGCCCGAGGGAGCGACGTGTGAAGCTCGCCAGAGATGGCCGGAGATGGAGACCCATGACTTTCGTGCGTTCGCACGAGAGACATGGGCGGTTGTAGGACACAGGGGAGGGTCCCTGCGACAGAGGACGACGTAGGGAACTCCCTGTTCATTCCTGAGAATAGGCGCCATGCCCTGCGCGACGCCATCCTCCGCGCAAGGTCGCCGGAGGTATGGCGCCTACTCAAAATGGCAGGGAGGACCGTTCTGCAAAGAACGATGAGAAAGATAGGGGGTAATGTGTAAGGGTTTCAAAAGATAAGGGTCAAAAAGTAATTCAAGAGGACCAATTTGTAAAGTCAGTCAAGATGATCTTTTCTTAAGCCCAAATTTTTATACCAGCCTAATTTGAACCTAAGGATTTTAATGATGAAATTTTATTTTAGGTTTGACCATGTTTGATCAGTCAATTTGCGTAAAAACCCAAATTAGGTCATAAATTGGCCATGGTTCCATTTTAGGTCAAAATAGGTTGCAAAGGCCAAATTGAAGTTCTAAATCCTAGGAAATATTTTTCCATGAATTTTAGAGGATTTAGTTGATTTTCATCCTGCCTCGAACCTCGTGAATTAAAGTGGGTTTGTTTTAGAGTTACAGAATGTCATTTAATTCCTAGAAGTTGCTATAACCCTTTTCAGATCAGATCATCCTACTTCCTTCCTTATTAATCTTATTTAACCTGTATTTAGACCCTTAATTACCTTGTTTGTGTACTGCATTGGTAAAATTACAGTTTTACCCCTTATGATTTGTCTTATTCTTTAATTTAGAATTCTCCGAGTTAAACTTCTTTTTAGGTTTTGTAGGAGCTTCTTCACACTTATTTAGATTAAATTATGCTAGTTAGGGTTCATGATGAGGCTCTCATCATGTATTAATGGCCATTTGTGTAAGTACTTGTCAAAGCAGGCCTCACATGAGCAATCGGACCACGCGGATGGATTCAGAATGATGAACGGAGTCTAATGGACTCAAGATCGGCCAAATCCGACATCCAGAGCTCCTACAATGGGCCCAAGAAGTTCTGACCGTTGATCTGGTGATCAACGGCCCTCATTGCGCCACGTCACCCCCGCTCCACCACACGGCACTTCACCCATCAGCTGAGATCAAATCTCGGCCGTCGATCTTCGATCGGACGGTCGAGAACCGCGTAGCCGTCACGACAAAGCGCGGGCATGGCGCAACGGTTAGCGCACACGCCCGCATGCACGCGACGCGGGTTCGAGCCGTGCGGTGCGTGAAATTGAAGACAAAGGAAGCGCGCGGCGAAATTGGGCCTCCCTATCAGCAGCACTCACGCGCCCACATGGCATGCCCACAGATCGCGAGCACTCACGCGCGCACGCATGCCAGGTGACGACGCCCGCGCACACATGTGCCCGAGGCGCTATCCGAACGCATCCAAGGGGAGATCTCAGCCGTCCGATCTTCGATCAGACAGCTCTCACGCAGCAGCCGCGGATCAAGCGTGAAGAAGAACGGCGCAGGCAGTTGACCGGCGGGCTGGAGGGCTTCACCGACACTTTTGGAATGGTTTTAGCGACGTCCCGGACATCGCTAAAGCCCCTTCTTCTTTTAGAAAGCACTTAACCCTATTTAAATCCCCTCCAACCACTCATTCAAGGCATTCACTTCCCTTGCAACTACTCTCCCCCTCTCTTAGCTAGCTTTAGGCCCTCTTGTAATCGTCGGAGACAACGAGCCGCCGACGGAGCCTCCTCCACCGCCGTGGCTGCCTCGCCGCTCTCCCTCCTCTCTCTCTCCCTCTTCCTCTCTTTTAAGCTTTCCATTACTTTTGTTTGAGCATGTATTTAATGTTGTAAGCTATGAACTAAAAGTGCATGATTAATGAAGTTACTTTCTATTCAGTTGTTTACTTTAATTTCTGTTTAAGTTGCATGATAAAGCAAGAAACAACTCTAACCCTAATCTCTCTCTCTATCTCTATCTCTCTCTCGCTTTTCAAATTGCACCTTTCGCAAGCAAAACTCCGCACCTTCCGTGACAACAAGTGATAAGAAAAATCTGATTTTCACGCCTCCCTGAGACCGACACTCGGACTCACCTCCGTTTCTTTACTTTAAAACCGACATTGCAAATGCAATTATAACGACACTTCTTAACACACACGCACAAGCGCACATCATACTCTTTTATTGTTAGTTGCATAGCATAGTGAATGCGGTTTATTTTCCTGCTTTTTTGTTATTTCTCGTTGGATGACTGGGTCTTGGGATCAGTTGAGTCGGTCTGGTCTCGTGTCCTGTAGGGATTCGGGAACTGGGTTGTAACATCCAGTGACTATGCCTTTTCTTGAATTAGGTAGGTGAAGCCATATCTTGAGTGGTCATCTATGAATGTGATAAAATATTGTTGGCCATTCCACGCAGGTGTAGGAAATGGCCCACATATGTCCGTCTGAATCACATCCAAGACACCATTTGGCCTATTGGCTTCAAACTTCCTAGTATTGGTTTGCTTCCCCTTAATATACTCTATACACTGATCAAAATCAAAAAAGTTTAAGGGATCTAAATTTCCATTTGACACAAGTCTCTCCATTCTCCTTCTGGAGATATGACCTTATCTCTTGTGCCATAAGAAAGCGCAGTTCTCATCTACATATTTCCTTTTCACACCACGTGTACAGGAAAGAGAAGTTTCTTGAAATGAAGCAACAGTATCCAAACAATACAGATTATCAATAGTTGAAAGAAAACCAGAACCAACCAATCTTGAATCAAAGAAAATATTCACTTTTCCATCTCCAATATTACAAAAATAGTTTAGTTTATCAAGAACATACACTAAAACTAAATTACGTCTGAAAGACGATACAATAAAAGTATTTTCTAAATCCAAGTACATTCTAGTTTTCATTAATAATCTAAAAGTTCCTATTGCTTCTACTGTAACTGGCTTCCTGTCTCCTACATAGATGAACTGCTCAGCCTCATTTGATTTTCTATAGTTCAGGAAACCCTGTAAAGACACACTAATGTGAGTAGTTGCTCCTAAATCCATCCACCAAGTATGACTTGGTATTGAAACCAAATTACTCTCTGTACAAACTAAACTGAGAACCGTACCTTTCTTAACACGCCAAGCATGGTAGTTGGTACAGTGCCTCTTCTGGTGCCCCTCAGCTCCACAGAAGAAGCAGATCCTGACTTGGAAGACTCTACAGCCTTCCCCTTCTGCTTCTTTTGTGAAGTTGTATCTGCAGCTTCTGTAATCCTTTTCTTTCCCATGCCTTTATTATTAGAGGAAGTGGCAATGTGAGCACTCTCTGTCCCATCATTCTTCATTCTCTCTTTGTCTTGCACACAGTGCGAGATGAGCTCATTCAGAGACCAAGTCTCTTTCTGACAATTGTAGCTCTCCTTGAACTGGTTGAAGGAAGGTGAAAGAGAGATCAAAACCAAATGCACTAACAAGTCCTCGGAGAGGTCAAGTTTGAGTGCTTTCAACTTAGAAGCTATATAGGACATCTCCATAATATACTCATGTATATTACCCTTCCCCTTATACTTCTTTGAGATGAGGCTTGCCAAGAGTGTACCAATTTCAGCCTTCTCATTTTTGGCAAAATGCTTCTCAATATCGGCAAGAAAATCTTTAGCCGTACCAATGTCATTTGACATCGTGCCCCTGAAAGCCTCGGGTATGGCCTTCTTCATTATCATTATTGATATCCGATTAGACCTCTCCCATCTTTCCTTCTCCTTTTGTTCAGAAGTACTCGTGTCTGTAAGAATGGGAGAGGGTTCCCTAATCATCAAATCTAAGTCCATAACCCCGAGAACAATCAATAAATTCTCCTTCCAGGACTTAAAGTTCGAGCCACTTAGCATGGGTATGGAATTTAAGGTGGCAGTAATATTTGCAGAAGACATTTCTGAAAAATAAATGCAGATAAACAGGAAATTAGCTCCTTTAAAACATAATGTGTTTGATTAATTTAATGATCCCATCACATGTCTTAGTTAAGTCCATCAAGGGTCTTATCTTTGGACAAGAGGTTGACTTGTAATTAAAAACATGGTGTGGTATGTAACGACTATTGGCTCAAATCCAAGTCAATCATGAACCTTCCTTTGGGCCGATTCGATGACTACCCAGAAAAACTAATAACCAACACACCATTACTCCCACGCATATGAGTAAAAGTACAACGAGTATGCACTTTCCTTTGGGCCAGTGCACACTCACCTACTAACACTCATTCATCCGTTTATTATTCACTAATAATCCTAGTATTCACAGGAGAGCTCACTTTGGTGAGATCTGCTTCAACTAGGTTACCCTAGAATAATGTACCTTATTAATCAGACTAAACTTAATTATACTAAGCAAAGAGTGGGTTGGCTCTGATACCACTTGTTGGCGATAATTCCTTAAACCCTTAGGGGCTTAACTGAAATTAATCCACTTCTGACTTTGGATGGATTATTACAATAACATGTCTCAATTGGACTTCATTCTAATTGAGTACTGCTACTAGTAGACCACTACCGGTACCCATGACTTATTGTCATGGGTTCCATATTCAATAGGTATCGGTACTAATGTCAAGTACTGGTACCTATGAGATACTCTTTGGAACTCAAGTCCAAATGAGTATTCATCCAATACTCACCATGTATCGGTACTCATGATGAGTACCGGTACTTAATGAGTACGGGTATCCCTCCAGGAGCCAGCTAATCTCAACGAGTATCGGTATTTGTTGAGTATTGGTAATATCACCTGTAGCCTACCAGTACCGGTACTTGTAAGCTACAGGTCCTAGTGAGTTCAAGTCCAGAACTTGATCTGGGACTCACTTGTACCGGTACTCATCATGAGTACCGGTACATGTAAGTACCAGTATTGGACTTAAGACTTCCTGGAGTTAATCTAGAGCTAGCAGTACCAGTACTCATGAAGAGTATCGGTACAAGCTAGCTACAGTTCACTTTATTGTTTGTAAACAGTACGCCAAAGGTATCGGTACTCAAGATGAGTACTGGTACTCACGACGGTTATAGGATGTGTTAAGGTTTTCTGGGAATTCCAAAGACTAGATCTAACATGCAAATTACAAGATGATGAAACATATTATTTTAACAGTACTACCTATACAAAAGGGGCATTCATTAACAATAAGACAATATATATCTATATCAATATGCAAGCAAGATATATGAGTATGTTCCTTGATCAGAATATCAAAGAGAATATTGTGGAGAAAAGGTTACCTGGATTCATTTTCTACAGAGAAGACAGAGGCTGCAGTATGGATCTTCCAAGAGTTCCTAATGCTTTTAGGAGAGGTCTAACCTTTGCTCTGAAAAGAAGAAGAATCTCTTCTCCCAGCTAACACCCTTCTTCCCTCCCTTACTCTTTGCTCACGATGGGGGTTTGCAAGAGAGAAATCACACTTAGAGCTCTTGGGGACCACGACTACCCTAATAATCAATGATTAGTGTGACTAATTGTTTGAGTGAATTGTAACTTCACTTATCGAGAAGTCACCATTCACAACTTAAGTCTCTGCATATACAAAAACATGTCCACACTAATCTTTTTGCATTTATAGCCATACCCTTAATAAACCTTAAATTGATCACTTTTGATGATGGGCATAGCAAGACAGTCAATTAACTTATTGTTATTTGATTATATCTACATGTATGTTTACACATACAAGTCCGTATATTGGATTTTAATCCAACATAAAATACCCCTCATTACCCTCCAAACCTAAGAAAAATTTTTCCATCTCATAGTGAGAAAAGCCCATACATAAGTCATAATCATATTCGTATATAAGTAAATTAAAATCCAAATAAGATGAAAACTTCAATATAAACATGACATTGATGCATTGCAATCAAATAATCATAAACGATCGACTTGAAAATAATCCACAAATACAATACTTGCTTTGCAGATAGGCAGTGAAATAAGACATCACGAGAGAAAAGAAGGCGGAAAAGGGCAATTCGGAAAATTAATCGCGAAGGAGGCAATGCTTTGAGGATAAAGAGATTGAGGGTTAAAATAAGGGTTAAGCTAACTCCTCTTCGAATTTAGATTAGGATAACCCATGTTAAGAGCTCAACTCTCTTTCTAGAGATTGACCCATTCTGTAAACTAGACCTAGATGTGCTTCTTTCTTTCCCCAAATCGATAATCTTGCCATGTTGTATTCAGAAACGAGAAGGCATCGCTGTACCCTTTTTCATCGCAAGGTTTGTATTTTTCACATATTTTATTCTCTCCCATTTTACCTTCACCAAGCTTAAGAATCGAATTGCATAATTTCCTTCTTTTTAAAATATCACGAAACGCAAAATAAATCCTTGACCAGAAAGTAATCTTCTGAAAAGAATTCCTTGGATATTCGGCGACATCCTTGGCAGGTAAAAAAAATTTCAAAAATCAACCTCACTGAGGAAAGAAATCATAAATAATTTTTTATTTTAAATAAAAATATATCGGTGATTTGTTTTCTTTTAAATCGAAAAGGCATAGATGATTTTTTATTTTAAATTGAAATACACCCATGTTTTTTTATTTTAATTTAAAATACGTGGATGATATCTTTCACTCACACGTGGTGATAGCTGCTGTTTGAGCGACCGTGAATCCAACCTCGTAACATTGTCTACGTTGCTTGCTGCGTTCCTATATTCTATCCAATGGACGGTACGTGATTTTTTCTTTCTTTCTTTTTCGTTTTTGTTTTAAGAAAAAGAAAAAAAAAAAAAAAAAGGAAATAGTGCGGTGTCTGAATTGGCCAACTCCGTGCGATCAATCGGTCTTAAAACATATCTACCTCCACTGGAACCTTCTTCTCAACGATCCACTCACAATCCTCCACGTGGACGCCTCTGGATCTCGAGTAAGATAAGCCCCCGGATATTAACCCCCGATCTCCCGCACATCACTTGGCCTTGGAAGTGACATAACAGCAAAACGGCCAAAACCTACACCCTTCGATCCACATGGCAAGCAGTACCATGGCTTTGGCCTCCTCCCAGCGGGCCCTCCTCCTACGCCGCCGCAGCCCCGCCCTCCCCACGTTATGCCGCAAGCACGTTGGGCTCACCCCACGCCGCCTCTCATGTCGTTGTTCGTCGGAGAGAGACCCTTCCGACCCCTCCAGCAGGTGACCGGTCTATTGTATTCGTACTGAGTTGCACGTAATTTATTTATATAGTGAGGTGACCGACTCCTATTCATATGTATGGAGTGGCAGTGGAGGTGGAGAGGAGGCACGAATTGCAAAGCTTGCGATGGTGACACTTGCGACGACCTCTCTAGTGCTCGGGCCGATCGAGGATGCGATGGCGGCGAAGAGTGGAGGGAGGGTTGGAGGGAATGCGTTCCGATCGTCTGCCCCAAGAGGGTCCCCTAGGATCAACAACTCAAGGTATTTTTGAATATTCTCGATGAAAACGATCTTACGTCGACTTAGGGTAGATTGGATTGGTTTGAATTGGATAGGATCACATCAACAGGATTCTCTTTGCGGCAGAAATAGCCAATTGATGATGGGATTAGATCAGATTGGACCAGGAACAATCCAAAACCGTTTGGAAGGAGTTCAATGAGAACACGTGAATTTTTTTTTATTGAGACCGTGCCCTTTTACAGATGATCCTAAGCATGGAAGAGATGGAAGGGTATTGTGGTAGGTATAAAGTGTAAGAGTTACCCAAGACAAAAGAACTTAAAATTCGTGAAAATAGGATTGGGTTTAGAACTAGCCAGAGTCAACTATGTTTATTGTGCTATTATTTTTTTGTATAAAAGAATAAGACTTGAACCCTCATCTTTCTGATAGAATCGCTTTGCATACGGTCTAATATTTCATCTAATCCTCTTGTGAGATATCTCGTTAATCGTTATATCTTTCTATTTGTCAATTTATTGGCAGAAGCTTGTTCCTTCTTTTGTTCTTCCCGGAGCATATAATGAGCTTAGGGTTTTTTTTCTTTTCTTTTCTTCTTGCTCGCCTTGAAAGTTCTGGAAAGACATCTGGATATGACTTCTGTGTGTCGGTAGATCCTAGTGGCTGTAGACCTTTCTTTGAAGTATATAATGGTTGCTAAACATTAAAGAGTGCAGAGTGATTAAACTGAACAAATGACCATTTAATTAAATTTCTATTGGATCGGAATGAAGTAAGAGCATCATGAGTTGAACCAAACTACGGGTTAATGCTACCGTACAGATTCAGCTTAACTGCGCGCAATCTGTTTTGTGAGGGATGATTTCTGTAAGTTTTCTCTCATGAGGAAATGTTAGGAGATATGGATTTTGGACCTCATGCGCCTTTTGGATTTAGATGCAGACGTACAATCACAACACAGAAAACAATCATGTAATTATTTGTTTTGTGCCATATTTTTTCACATTTGCTGCTTTAAAAAAAAATGAACTCAGGATAGAAAGCAGATAGAAGTATTGTTGGATTGAACTGTAGCCAATGTGCACCCTACAACTTGAATTGCATAATATCTTTGATTGGGTGGAACAAAATGGGTTAGAAGTTTCCTAATCCACCAGAAGTTAACCTATGGTCAAAGTATGATTAGATACAATTCTATTCAAGGAAAGGAGAGAAGAAGCTTATAAAGGAGGAGCAGGTGTGAACTTGAAAAAAAAAAACTGGAACTTAAATGCACTTAATAAGCAAAGAAGAGGAAGAAAGGTTCTACAAATGAGAAGCACTCCATAATTTAATCTAACCAACTTCTGTCATTAACAAGTGTCTAATTCCTTTTCCCCTCTTAAAATGAGATTGGTCGAAACATATACTGAATAAAGTCCTAGTTGTTGCAGGACCAACGTCTTCATCAACCCGCCGGTCGCACCGCCTCTCGTGGGCGGCTATGGCTATGGGTATGGCGTACCATTCTTTGGTGGCTGGGGATGGTCACCATTCAGCTTCTTCGCCCCCGGGCCAAGTGTTGCGGTGGGGATTGGTGGCGGCTTTGAGTTCTTCATGGCCTTCCTCGTGCTTGGTGCCATAGCGACGGTTATTAGGAGATTCATCAACAGGGGTGTTGAGGATGATGATTACTAGTAATATACTAATATACGAGGTGTGATCTACTATGCCATTGTCAAAACTTGTAGTTTGTGTGTACACTATGAGACCCTGATTTATCTGTAACAATACGTGTATCTTGGAAGTTACTAATTTTGGATTGTCTATGCTAATGCTACCTTGATGTATGTATAAATCTTCGTATGTGTCCACTGGCACTGATATGAATGCTGTATAGGCACTTAACATCAATCAAATCCAACATAGATAAGTAGGCAAGATCCAAGCGTAACAATGAACAAATCATGTACAGGAGCACGGAACAATGGAACAAGGGCTTGATACAATCAAAACACTTGCAAGGATTTTCCTCAGAGAAGATTTGCCTACAAAATTCTGGTACGATGAGGTGGATAATACAATCCATAATCACGAACAACCATCGTGATCAGCATACTCAGGTTCTCAATTTCTCTATGAATTTTCAACTATAGATACTAGCAGAGATGTGAAAACAACACAATTGGCTTTTAAATTTCCCTCGAGGATGATTCCCTCCTATAAGTGTGCATTTTATTTCCTCTCTTACTCTGTTACTTAGTTGAGGCATTTTCTTGTTTGATGAATGTAATTTACTTGAGGCTTGCAGTGTTGTACCACTGACATGCTTGTTATCTGCAATAAGTTGTGACCCAATTCACTTCATAGAGGATAGCACCTCATCTATTCTCATAAGCCCTTGATCAAAAAACATGCTCCGCATCAATTAAAAATATGCTGCATCTCGACACATCATTCTCATCTGCTAGTCCTGTCAAAGCATGGTTGGTGAGGTGCTCCACCTCCCAGCCAACAGGTTCAAATGAATAGCTCCAACCAGAACTTTGTTCTGCCCTCACCCTGGCATACTAACTCTGTCTTGCTGTTAAGAGGATGGTGGAGCTCACCAATGCTATGCCCCCCTGAACTTGCTACATATTGCTGTTGGATAGCTCAGCAGTTGTGGCGTCCACCATGTGAAAAACATCCATGGTTCAACTTCTCAAATTTGAAGACTGATCAATGGTGGAAATGAGGAGGCACAGAATTGTGACCGAGATTGTGCTTGAAGAAAACCATTTTTTATCAACCTTTTTAGAGAATCGCTTGGAATGGCATCCAACATTGTGTTGAGAAGGTAATTTTGCTCGTTCATAAGGTCATCGAAGGACCCTCTTCCCATCCTCAATTTTGTTAAGAAAAGGATATAATTTATTTTTCTATTGATTTGGCAGTGGTACTTTATAACTATAATAGCATATCAGAATCTCATCAAACTTGCATTAACTCACCATCTACCAAACTCATTTTAAAACCATAGGACTCTGAAGGTGAACCAAACAACCTTATATCAACGATATAGAATTTTCAGCATCCTTCTACATACAAATGATCTGACAAGTAATAATAATATAACTGAGGCTACAAAAGTCACATTTTATATGATGTAAAAAGTCATTTTCCGTGCTCCAAAATCAAGGAATTTGTATGTGAAAGAGAAGCTATTCCAAATCGAGGACTGTGCCTGTCAATCTATTAGTTGGACAGAAGCAATTGATGGTATTTTCTCTTTCAATTTTTGTGTCAATGCAACACGAACGGTCATCACGCTGGCTGCTGCACCACTCAATCGAACCTTCACGGTGTATTCATTGATCTGAACAAGCTCAAGGACTCCACCCCCTGTTCCTGAAAGATAAGGCCTTATCTCGGACAGAACCTGCATTCAGGTGTCAATACCAACTCCGTATGACAATATATTGGGGAAATCCTTGTACATAGATGTAAAAAGATGTTGAGCTCCCATAGAACAGGCGCTACTGGACTACCATCAGAACTAATTACCAGCAAAAAAAGAAAACAAAAGCAAACAAAATCATGCATGTAATGAATTAAAATACCATTGGTGTTTAAAATCACGTAGCTAATATTGTTTGGCGAGGATGACAGCTAACCTTGGCTTCAATTGTGTTAGAGAATTAGAAAAGTATTAGAATATTAGAAAAAAAGTCTTAGTTTAGTTAAGTTGGTCTATTTTGTTAAGTCTAAAGGGTATGAGTCCTATTTTAGTATTATTGTTTCTATTTCCTATTTCTATTAGGATTTGTTGATCCAACTCTATATAAAGGTAATTAGGATTTTCTTTTCAATAACGAGAGGCATTATTTCATCAACATGGTATCAGAGCAGGATCTAGGAATCCCCCCATAACCACCGATCCTAGGGAATCTCCCTAGAGTTGCCGACCCTACTACGACCTCTCCACTGAGCACGCACACCGATGCTTGTGCTCTACCTACCCACTGTGCCACTATGTGTGGGTTTCCTGGCAACAAGTGCGCAACATCGCCTGCATGTTGTTGGTGCACCATGTGCCACTACGCACCACCTCTCCCTACCATTGTGTGATATCGCGCACACATGATCCCATAACACCTCATTACCTAACATCGTCACTGCTACCTTGTGCGTAACACGTGCTATTGCAGCTCTCCTCATGTGAAATTGCAAGCTATTGCTACTTATCTCATGCGCAACTATGAACTATTGCTGCTCTTCTTGCACGTTAACGCATGCTACTACCACCTTGCATGCTACCACACGTGGTTGTTCTCCTCATACATGCTCATACGCGTGCATTTGTTACCTCATGCATGCACAAGCATGCACTATTCCTGTTATGTGCTTCATAAATGTAACTCTTTGCCTCTCTTTTCCTCCCCATGACAACACCGCGATATTCTTCCTCTGTTGATGCCAAAACTCTAGCATCTACCACTGTTGTAGTCATTTAGGGTACCTCAATCAAACTCAATGGTGCCCAGAACTACATCCTCTTGTCTAAGGCCTTCAAGATCTTTATTGGAGGCCAAAATAAGCTCTACATCATGGCCAAAGAGGAACTTGACATCAAGGACAAAGATTACGACAAGTGGGAGTAGGATAATGATATGGTGATGAATTGACTTATGAACAGCATAGAGTTGAAGATTACGACTACTATGCTATACAAGAAAAACACAAAGGACAACTAAGATAATCTAACCAAGAAATACTCCCAAAAGTCCAACGAATCCAATCTTGTGTACATCTATTGCAAGATACGATCCACCAATTAGGAGGATCTATCTTTGGTTGATTATTATACGACCATGTAGTCTCTCTACAAGGAGCCTGAGGCCTTTCAATCCTCATGCTGTGATGACCAGACTACACAGAAGGCAAAGTGGAAGACTTATAGGTTCCTTGATGGACTGGCCTGTCAATACCAACTGACCAAGGACCAACTTCTCTCCTCTAATGCTATTTTGGATCTAGAGATGGTTTACAGCCATCTTCAAAAACTTGATGCAGATGTCCCTCCTACTGTTATTCCTACTACACTTTCTTACTTCTTTTCCCTTGTTGCCTCTAAGGGCGTGGTGGTTTTGGCCGAATCTACCCCTTGCATTTACTTTAAGAGAACGAACCATCCGTTTGAGAGATGCTGGAACAAGTTCGGCAAGCCACTTGTCCTAATCAAATGACCACGGGGACTTCTACTCATACTGGGTCTGACCAGCCTTCTATCCAATTGACACCTACGAAATTAGAGCGTCAGTGAGCTTAAAGCATCCGTAAGCTCTACTGAGGAGCAAGCCGTATTCCTCTATTTCAGCCATGGCTACAGGCCTTACCCTTATTACTTCTTAGGACAACAGTGTGGGCCTTCTAATCCAGAGTATGGATTCTTTGCGGAAATTGATGAATGGTGGAGACTTTAAGTAGAGCTCTCCCACCTCTACTATTGCCTACTTGGAAATGTTCCAGTTTGTGGTTGCTACTTTTGCTACAACCTGACTACTATCATCTATGACTGCTACTACTACTATAGCCTTCTACCATCCATTACTAATGCTACTTTTGCTACACCATAATATTCTCTCCTATGGTTGCTACTTATGCTACAACCATTACCTGCTCCTCTGATTGGCCTGCTTACTCCTCTAAATATTTACATTTGGGGAGAGTCCAAGTTTTGTCTACTATAGCAAGTTAGGTGTTTTACATGCTCCAATTTAAGGTAGAGTGTAAGAGAGTTAAGAAAGTATTAGAGTATTAGAAAAAAGTCTCAGTTTAGTTAAGTTAGTCAATTTTATTAAGTTTAAAAGTATTAAGTCCTATTTTAATATTCCTATTTTTATTTCCTATTTCTGTTTGAATTTGTTAACGCTACTCTCTATATAAAAGGGGTTAGGGTTGTGCAAGTTTTCGTAATTAGTATTCATTGAATCAATGAAAAAAAGAAAGAGTTCAACCCTCTTCATATAGAAAGATGCATTACAATAATAGAATCCTAATCCTAATCCTAATCCTAACAAGGAAACAACTCAAATCAAATCCCTAACAAAACATATCTTCTAAATACATAGAAAGAGATAAATCCTACTAATTATTTCCTAATTCCTATTTCTAGAATATTCTCTAACAAGGGTTTTCTTTTTAACAATGAGAGGCATAATTTCACCAACAACTTGAAACAAGCAATTATGCTCCGTGCACAATGCTGAGAAGAATGTAACATTAGGATATGAGTGAAAGATACCAGTTCATCCATTGGACATCCCTTATCTACAAAGAGGTGAAGAGATCATAGTTCACACTTCACACTAATGCCTTGTTAGTTAGATGACCTTGTGCTACTCAACAAGTGTCCGAAATCATCACCTACTTAAAAGGTGCGTATACTCCAAGACTGTGATAGACAGATAATTGGATCCTTTATAGGCTTTTCATTTTTCCTGAGAAAGTGGCCATCCAATTTTTTTCCCTATGAAATTGTGTTCAAGACAGAATATTTGTGCTTGTAATTGCATGCTGAGAACTCCCCTATCAAATGGTCCATTCTGTTTAGGGATCTTCCCAAGATATAATACATTGATGTAATTAGTTAGGATGTTTGTTACTCAAAAAATTGATCTTTGTGAAACCAATCAATTGCCTATTACTACATGGTGCTTGGTATGGTTAATTACGCAAACCCAATCGGATGATTGATTGGCTTAAGATCAAATTGTAGATCAAAGTAGTAGGCAGGAATCTACACATAAATACCACTTAACAAGTGTTCTCCCTCCATTTTACAATTCCAGCCATGTTTATGCAACAGAGATGCACCTATGGAAGATGACTTAACCAGGCCAAAGCATCCCATAACAAATGAGGGGGAAAAATGAAGTGTATATGCACTACATAATCTCAATTCTTGTTACTACCAGATTTAACCCCGTGAATCATTACCTACTGAATGAAATAAGAGCAACGTTGGTGAATCATTTGATCCAACTTGATCATGTACATAGCAACTGGGGATTCCGGGGTTTTCAGGGGTGTGTGTGTGTGGGTTGGTGGGTGGGTGGATGGGTTGGGTGGGGTGTGTGTGTACCATTTAATTTGATAGTTACCTCACTGGTTTTATGATCCTTGGGACATTAAGAAGCAACCAAACAATGATGTACACGGCTGCTAATGGAATTTGAAGAGATATATGGTCACTTGGGAACTCATGTCTAGGTAATAAACACCAGCAAAAAGTTCTTGATCCAATCTCATAGTCATCTTGTCCCAATCCCTTATAGAGGGAGCACAAGTAACTTTTAAAATTCCATGTAAAATAGACGGTACTTAGTCTAAATTCCTTGTCACAAACTACATTCTCAGTCTCTCTCTCCAAGGACATGAAAGCAATCATTAGTATTCTAAAGGATAAATTGATGACAGCCTCACCTACATCGGACACCTTGTGATCACTTGAAATAAGTGTAGAAGTCTAAAAAATATTAGAGAGAACTGCCTACAACCTTGCAGAGCACTGCATTTCCCACTAATTTGAATAGTTTATTTTCCATATATTGTTGATTGAAAATTACAAGAATGAATTGAATATCCATCATCAACTCCTAGAAGCCATGCTTGTGTATGACCTATCTATAACAAGCCATCTCAACTCAATCAATGTGAAAAGTTGACCCTCACAACTGACTAAGTTTGCTTGTAATTGACCTAAGGCAATGATACAGAACGCATAAGCCAAGTTGAGACATATTAATGCCAACCATGCCCATGTCTTATACCATGGGCGATTAACCTTGGAGATCTTAAAATCTCTTCCACTTGAATGTCCTCATTGTCGAGGTTTGTGATCAATGAATTCATATACCACTAGGTGATGTGGGGTTGTAGAAGTGGTTTCCACGATCAGTTTTATCAATCAGGTCCCACATTTCTGGCTTGCTCATGACTTTGGCACCATTTGCAAAGACCTAGATCTCTCTACTCTAGTCTAATAGAGAGAGTGATCCTATAGAACTTATTGGCTCAAGTCTCAATTCACCCAAGGCAATGACCCAAAGTGCTTAAGTCCAAAATTGTCATGTAAGATTTCTCAACCATCGTGGATAGAAGAAATTTTCTCAACAAGTTTGCCATATGATACAATTAAACAATAAGATTGCATAATTACAAACATTGATTGCAAATGTTGTTATTCCATCAGTTATCTTTTGTCGTACTAAGGAAATAATGTTTCCTTTGACATGAACACATTATCTTATCTGAGAAGAACAATTTAAATCCTAAAAGTTGTATAAACAAGCAAATAGAGCAACTACTCGAGGGAATTTTACCATTTCCAGTATCCATTTATATGTAATTTGTGAAAAATGGCGCGATCCGGAGGCGTAGAGGTTCCTTGGCATGGCAAAAACAGTCCACATGGGGACTGTTCCACATTGGAATAAAGAGAGGGGGGGGGGGGGGGGGGGGGGGGGGGGGATGGTCGGCACCTGATGAAGAGAGTGTGTGGCCAGCGGCTTCAAAGGGAGAGAGAGGAGAGGGGTTGATGTGTTGGAAGAATTATTGCATTAACTCATAATAACAAGGATTACAAAGGCTGTCTTTTATAGAAGAGAGAACATATCACAATCCTCTAAATCAAGTAACAAACTCAACCTAATTAAATCATATCTCCTAAATTAGAAAGAACAAATCCTCTAAACAAACTTACTAAAATCAAATATTCCAAACTAGAAAATACCTAACTTGGACCTTAAGAAAACACCAAAACCACCCTTAAGGGCCGGCACCCCTTTGGGTTTTTGACAGGCTGCCACGTGGCCTGACCGACTGCCACATGGCTCTTCAATCTTCATACTCCCCCTCAAGTCTAGGTCGAGAGGACGATGACTTGCTAAACTTGGTGATGAGGCTAAATGTCCCACCATTCATCTTCTTATTCGAGCTTTGCGCTCTCAACTTCATCTTTCGAAGAAGTCACCGTGTAATCTCTTGCGACTTCCAGAGTCATTGCTTCTGTGGCAACCTCAATAGCCGTCGCGATGGCTGCCGTTGCCTTCTCTTCTTTTTGTATCTTCTCAAGTTCGATAGATGTAAGCAAATCCTTGCGTAAGGTGCTAGTAGCCCCATGTGGAAACATTTGCATCTTTTCTAGATCTTTATGAAAGGAACTTCTTGGATCAACCGCTAGTCTTTTGGCAACCTGAGAAGTCATTGCTTCTTTTGGCAACCTTGAAAGTCAATGTGAGACCCCATACATAATATTTGACATTTTTTCTTTGGAAAAATCTCCTCTTTTGAAGTAGAGTAAAAAATCGTATATAAAGTGTCAATTGGAAGAGTATGAATATCATAAACCATAAGACTTAATAGTTCTCTTCCCTTTTCTAGGTCTTGAACTCCGTCACCTTTGTTGACAACATGGTGTCGGTGGTGTTCGGCATCTCCATGATCTATGATCCTCCTACTTCGCATAAGGCGTTGGATGTGGCGAGGATTTATCGAAGATAAAGACCACACATGTGGCCTAGAAGAGGGCATGCACAAGAGAACCAACTTCTCTTTTGTGCGTGGACTCTCCTACTTGATACATACACCAAGGAGCCTAGATAGTAGACTCTGATAGCTTGTGGAGAATGGCACGATCCGAAGGCATGGAGGTTCCTTGGCATAGCAAAAATAGTCCATGTCGAGACTATTCCACATTGAAACGGGGGGGGGGGATAACCAGCGACTGATGAAGAGAGAGAGAGAGAGAGAGAGAGAGAGAGAGAGAGAGGGTGGCCGGCGACTATAGAGGGAGAGAGAGGAGAGGAGTTGATGTGTTAGAAGAATTATTGCATTAACTCAAAATAAGAAGGATTATAGACTCTTATTTATAGAAGAGAGAACATATCACAATCCTCTAAATCAAGTAACAAACTCAATCTAATCAAATCATATCTCCTAAATTAAAAAGAACAAATCCTTTAAACAAACTTACTAAAACCAAATATTCCAAAATAGAAAACACCTTACTTGGACCTTAAGAAAACACCAAAACCACCCTCAAGGGCCGACACACCTTTGGGTTTCTGACAGGTTGCCAGTGCCACGTGGCCTTACTGATTGCAACGTGGCTCTTTAATCTTCGCATAATTAAAGTAGATCAACTAATTTATTTGAGTTTTTATTTCTGAAAGGAAAAACTAGTCACTCAAGATCAATAAGCATCCAGGAATTTACTCAAAACTTAAATTGAGGTTAACTTTCACATCAATGTTCCCCAACTCCGAAAAACATAGAAACATCAAACAAAACTCCATTAACACAACGTTGCTTTTGCCTAAAGACGATTCCACCATGTTGCAGCCACAAAACCCAAAAAAGTTAGTAGGATCAATTTTATATAAAGTAAATTGACAATTTCTTGATAGGAAGTAAGTCGGCACTTTCAATTAAAAAAAAAGATGCAGCAACTCTAACTAAGGTAAACTTTAGGAGTGATTTCACTTGACCTTAACAAGCTTAAAGATAGATGTGGTCATGATTGTAATCCATACTGTGTACTTTGGTGCAAGGAGCATGGAGGCTCCTTGTGTAAGGAAAAAATAGTCCCATGTGGGGGGCAGTTCACACATGGAACAGGGAGAAGATGGCCAGCAGTAGTAGCAGCCCTTGGCTGCTTGAAGGTGGTCGGTGGCGATGGAGGACCGGCGATGGAGGTGGCCAACTACCTTGGAGGATGGCCGACTATGCGAGAGAAGAGGAGAGAGGAGAGGAGTCTTAGAATGTTGGGAAATATTATTGGTTGACTTAAATTGATTACAAAAGGGAAAACTCTCTTTTATAGAGAGAACATATCCTACCAACTTGGAAACAAACATTATCTTCTAAAATAATAAAAAACTTATCTCTAAAAACAAACCAAATCCCAAATTATTTCTTAAAATAATTTTTCTAAAAATAGCAAACTTGACTCTAAAGCAAGACCCAAAATTGGTCCCTTGGACCCTTTACCCGCCAGCCCTACTGGGCCCTCTAGATGCTACCACGTAGTAGTCCCACGTGGCCTCCTTATTCCTAATACTCCCCCTCAAGTCGAAGGCTAGGAGGCTGACAACTTGGTTTTCAACTTGTGAGGCTAAATGCGCCACCATTCATCTTCTTCAAGAGCCAAGGTCTCGGTCTTCTCCTTCGATGAGTTGACGGTGAAGCCTCTTGCGACCTCTGGAGTCGTTGCTTTTGTGGCAACCTGAGTAGTCATCATGATGACCGCCATTGACTTGTCTTCTCAAAGTAGAGTTCGTAGCTTCTCAAGAACTTCATGAGTTAGAGAGTCCACACGAGAGATGCTAGTAGCCCCACTTAGTGGCCTCCTGAACTTCTCCTAACACTTGTCTTGTGGATGATTGTTGCATCCACAGTGTAGGCACTTCAGGTAGACATAACTAGGTCCACGTCCTCGTTCATGCCCCACACTTGCTTCTAGAATAGCAAGTGCGGATTTCTTGCCTTTCATCGAGTCTTCATCCTTGGTGATCTTCATCTTGATGAGACGGCAGAAGATCGTCTCAAGATCATCTTCCCATCGAAAGCTGGGATTTGATCGTAGGCAGCTCAATAATGGGGATGCAACACCGATAAAAACTTGGCGGATTGCCAAACCGCACATGTCTCCCCCTACTTGTTACAACACAATGGCTCGTAAATGTCCAACTCCTCGAACAACACCTCCATCTTCTCATAATATTTAGTCAAGGAGAGATCTCCTTGACTAGCTGTCCATATGCAAGTGTAGAGGTCAATAATATGTGCGCTACTTGAAGTTCGAGCATATCTTTTCTCGAGAGCCGTCCAAATCTTGTACACACTCTTTTTGTAGAGCATGTTCGAAGCGAAAGATGGATCCATCGAGTTCATGAGCCAATTCATGACCATAATTCTCCTTATACTTTTTTTTTCCTTCTTGTCGTCCTTCAACTCCGGTGGCTCCTTGAGGAGAACGTTACGTTTCTCCTGGCCTCTAACAAATATCTTGAAGGCACGAGCCCACAAAACATAGTTAGACGTCCCATAAAGCTTAATGGTTGTCCCGAAGACAACCACCTTGCTTTCTTCCAATCCAAGCATGCCGTCTCCGACCGTCATAGTTGATTTTTCCATCTTTTCTAGTCTTCCTTCTCTAGATTTGTCGAGGACTTTCTGGATGTGCGTATCACCAATGTGTGGTCAACAGCCCACACACACAAGAAGAGCCTAGACCAAAGGCTCTAATACCATGTGGAATTTAGCGCAAGGAGCGTGGAGGCTCCTTGTGCGTAAGGAAAAAACAGTCCCACATGGGGGGTTGTTCACGTGTGGAACGGGGAGAAGATAGCCAGCAATAGCAGCAGGCCTTGGCTGCTTGAAGGTGGCCGGTGCTGATGGAGGACTAGTGTTGGAGGTGGTCGGCTGCCATGGAGGGTGGCCGACTATGTGGGAGAAGAGAGAGGAGAGGAGCCTTCGAAAGCTGGGAAATATTATTGAATGACTCAAATTGATTACAAAAGGGAAAACTCTCTTTTATAGAAAGAACACATCCCACTAACTTGGAAACAAACATTATCTTCTAAAATAAGAAAGAACTTGTCTCTAAAAACCAACCAAATCCTAAACTATTTCCCTAAACAATTCTTCTAAAAATACTAAACTTGACTAATTGGTCCCTTGGACCCTTTAGCCGCCAGCCTTGCTGGGCCCTCTAGACATTGCCACGTGGACTGCCACGTGACCTACTGGCTGCCACGTGGTAGTCCCACATGGCCTCCCTATTCCTAACACATACATTAATGAGCTCACCAAGGAGGACTATCTATGTGATCGCCATGCTCGCTGCAATGATTGTCACTTCAACAAACTAATAATAATGATTTTTGCAAGTCCAACACATAGCTTAAGGACATGATTTCTCAACTTCAACATATCTCATTATTTTCAACATTCTCTCCTTTGTTTACACCTTTCCGCTAACCTTCTAAAGTACTTGCATAACTAAAGAAAGGCACTTCATGAAAATATTCTTCAAGTTGAGGCCCCACTGAAGATACCTGGTAAAAGCTTCTCGGATTCCATTATTGCAACAACTAGTGCCTAAGCCTATGCATAATTGAGAAAACCAATCCTAATAACTTGTTGGATAGCTGAATGTTGATGAAAATCAATTACCTTAAGTGCTTAGCTGCAAGTTATAAGTAGTAATTCCCAATCCTTATAATCACATTTCACTCTTTCTAAGTTTCTAACATAGTATTGGTTGCATAGGTGCTTCAATCAGCCCCATTTGAATATGTACATCCTCGTCAGGATCCATTTGTTAATCAAGTAATGAACTACCAAACAAGACAGAACTCTAGAAGTGGCTCCAATCATCACTTTTATGCCCTAACATTTAGCCTTGCAACACTTGGTTTTGACTAGTTCATAGCTTCAACAACTCATGCCTAAGCTCAATCAAAACTCCGTTGCGGAGGTCATTGGCTAAGGAGTATATAGTATACGAAGCCAATAATCAGGATTGCTTGGTCAAAATATTTTTTTTCATATTATATGTTTAAATATATATTCATAAAATATATTATAAGATGCATTACTTGCACAACTTACTACTAAGACACATATAAAATCAAGATTCCAAAAAGTAATGTAGCCCATCACATAAAAATTAACCATCTTGAAGTGAGGCAAATAAGTACAAAACATACATTGAAACAAAATAAATAAATACAAGGTAACACAAATAAGTTACAATTTCTATGCTATAATTGATTGACTACTTGGGTGAATAGATTGAGTAATAGGTCGACTACTTGGTCCACCCAATTAATGATTCAAGTATCGATACTTGGATCAGTTAGGGGAAGTAGGATTAGTTAGGCAGGTAATCATCCTATTGGCCAAACTTTGCAATGATTTCTTAAGTCTAATTGAGAAAAAATAATGATTACCAACTTACTAGGTATAGGTCCAAATTAGTGTCCTAAAATTGCCGAGCCCAAGTTATCAAATAGTAATTCACAACCTTTATAAATTCATCTACCTTTTATAAGTTTTCAATGTGGTATTATTTTTTATGATGTCACAATTGCATCCATGTCAGAGATACCTTTTCTTGAAAAGGTCCATCTCGGAGATACTTGAATACATGTAAGGCAATTTTCATCACGATGTGTCTCAACCAAGATCCATTCATCCCCTAGGTCACTTTAATGGTCACTCCAATGATAGATTTTTTTTTTTTGAAAGAAGGAAGGGTGGTTATCCAATTGATAACCACCCAAAATCATTTATTACCATCAACACTCCGATGACAGTTCAAACATCCATGATGGCTCATATCATTTTTCCATTCACAAATGGGTCCAACTCATGCATGAACCATGTAAATAAACTCTTATTCCTATTTTACAACATATATTTCAATGTGTTTACTTTGGAAAACATATATTCAATACGCTTATTCTTTATGTATTGATGTACCTGGCCTTACTGTCTAAAAAGAGTAGTAGTTAATGTTGTTCCTGTACCAATTCCTGTATCCATTGTTTATGTGTGCCTTATATTCCATAACCATTACCTACACCCATATCTAGGTGACATGCCACCTGACTGTGCAGAACAATCCTCCAATAACAAAGCCAACTTAAACATGAAACAAATGACTTCTAACAGAGGGGCATGAAAGAGGAAAATGGCACTTCCATACACCCAGGATATTGTCAAATTATGCATCTCGGTTCCCATTTTATTGTTATTAATAGGCTGCAATGGTGAAATTATTCATCTCAGCTAGTGCCCTAAATCAATTTCTAAAGCGAAATGGTCTAGACTGCTTCAGAACATTGAAGTACACGTGCTTCTTCTTTTTTTCTGTCAAGTATAAAAATGGAAGCAGACAGTGAAGTGCAGAAGTGATTTTATCATGAAGAGTTGGACTCTAGTGCAACGTAAGAACCTTGAGCTGAATCTTCATGCTAAACGAACAAGGAACAATCTATGACTTTATAAATGAAACAAATTGGTTTTAAACCACTTGTGATTTCAGTTAATTAAAAGCAAGCATAACCTGAGTCAAAATTTCTGTCCCTAAAAAAACTCATCAGCAGAGGTGTTTTTCTTTACAATGAAGAGGACAACAAACAAACTCTACACATGTTAAAAAGAAAGAAGGCCAAGAAAGCACTCTCCAGCTATGCAACTTAAATCAATCGAATGCTTCAAGAGGCAAATATATGAAATTTGCACTTCTAACCAACGGCAACCATAAAGATATGAAACCAGCCAACAAGAAACTAAACTATTTAAAGAAGCCAACAACTTCTAACCTTCTCAACATTTTCCTCATTGAGTTCCAGTCCCGTCTCCGTATCGAGTATCTGCTCGACTTCCATTATCTCGGGGATCTTATCCTTGAGCCTAGTCTCTATCCCCATCTTCAGTGTCATCGTGGAACTTGGGCATGACCCGCAAGCACCTTGTAACTTCAGCACCACCATAAGCCCATCTATCTCATGCAATGCCACATTCCCTCCATCTGCCATCAAGCTCGGCCGGACCTCGTCCAGCACCTTCTCCACATTCTCCTCCGTCAGCGGCAGCACGCGAACAGGCAACAGAACACCTGTTCCTCAATGCAACATCAAAATTACCAACATGATCACCTCCTCACATCACAAAAAGAGATCACCAAAACCAGCAAGGCATTCCATCGAGCACCTGGTCTGCCTCTCCATTCCCGCACGACCAAACCTCGCTTCCAGAACGGCCCCACACCAAACTGGCCTCCATGGAAGGGTCTGCACCTCCAAGACACCTGCCCACGAAGAACCATCAAATTTAATAACGTAAGAACACCATGATTGCAAGACAAAGTTGGCGAAATTCTCAAGTGGGTCGGCCTACGTTGCGGAGGCGCGCATGGGAAGAGGAGCCGAGAAGTGGATTCTGCACTCCAGTGCTCGCTGCTGCCTTCAGCACACGAGCTTGTTGGGTGGTCCTCAGCTCCATCCTCTTCTGCTGTTCTCATCGAAGGAGACCCATTGGTGAATTGGGTAGTCGAGATTTTTCACCTCTAGAGGAAAACGCGCGAAGGTCAAGTTGGTTGGTTTCGTCGTGGTCTCTGTTTCCTGAGAATTGCAGACGTTCGTGGTTGGTCTCTGCCGCGCAGCGAGAGGATGGGAGAAGGGTGGGGCTCCATTGGATAGGAGCCACGAGGATTGCTGCGGTTGGGAAAGGGCCATGGCGGACATTCTAGAGTCGAGTCTCGCGGATCCGATAAGATAAATTTTGAGGGTGGAATTTAATAACGAATAAAATTTGAACCATATCATTTTTTTATAATTTTTTAAGATAACTCTATTTTTCATATCTTCAATTATAATAAAAATTGAAAAAAAAAAAATGATGGAGGGATATCTAAATACATCGTAGAAGAAGCGTTAAGATCATGAAGATCTTCTGGAACATGGGTTTGCTTCTCCAACGAAAGATTATGGCAATAGTACTTCCAAAGGATTCAGAGAATGAGAGCGAAAGATAACTGAATGGGAGCATACCCTTTGAGTTCTGTCATGGGCTCTATTTATAACTTTTCTGCAATGAGATACAGAAAACTGAATGCCTACTTTGCCCTCACCCCTCCAGGGACCATAACCACTTAAAATAAAATGACAATTCCACCCACCATGGAATTGTATTTTTCCCTTAAGGTTTCTATGCATTAAATATCATATCTTAATGAAACGTAAATGGTCAATTTACATAATTATACCACTTTAATGACCATAAATGTAATGTCAATTATATGTATACATTTAACGTATAATTTCGTAAAAATAATACATGTAGGTTCGCATTATGATTCTAATAATATCTCACTCGAACCACATATATCATCCTTATAATCATACGTTCATATATACCTATATGAGCTTATTGATACAATATCATAATAAACCACATCTCCAACAATCTCGTTCATACTCTGTTAACATACCACCAAAGTTGATTTTCGCCATTATGAAATCGATTAGACCAAACAATGATCATATATATTAACAAAAGTAACAACATAGATCTGATATAAGTATGTAGCATGAAAATTGCATGTTAATGTGATCTAAACATGCCTATTTTTAACTGGTCAAAAAAACATTATCTTACAAGAGATCATATGGCAAGGACTAATGAGTTCAAAGAATGAAACTTTATTATTATGCACATAATCCAAAACATGTCCACACATGAAACACCAAAATAGAACAAATTCCCACTGAATTGTTGTATTACAGAATAAATACAACACTCATATAGACAACATACTCATGAAAAACTTTTGGCGTTAGTCCTTTAGTGAGCGAATTTGCTATCATAGAGTTGGTCCCAATGTGCTCAATGGACACCTGTCCACTTTGAACTCTTTCCTTGACCATTAAATACTTGATATCAATGTGCTTCGACCTCAAAGAGCTTTTGTTGCTATTGGAGTACATCACCGCCGAATTATTGTCACAATAAAGTTGAAGTGATCTTTCGACATCATCAATGATCCATAGTGTTATGATAAAATTCTTAAACCATATTCCATGATTTAAGGTCATGAAGCATGCTATAAATTCTGCTTCCATAGTGGAGGTAGTTATCAAGGTTTGTTTTGTACTCCTCCACAACATAGCCCCTTCATCCAGTAGAAAAATATATCCCGAAGTAGATCTTTGGGTATCTTGGCATCCCGCAAAGTCATAATCAGAATATCCGAGGACTTCCAAATGATCTGATCTCCTGTATGTGAGCATGAAATCCTTTGTTCTTTATAGGTAGCGCATGACCTGTTTGCTACCTTCCAATGGTCAGGTCCAGGCTTGCTTAAATATTTACCTAATATGCCAACAATGTATGCTAGGTTTGGCCGCGTGCAGACTTGGACATACATCAAACTTCCCATTGCTGATGCATAGGGAATATTTTCCATCTCTTCGGTTCAAACTCATTCTTGGGGCATTAGTTAAGAGATAATTTATCTCCCTTAGCAACTGGAGTATCTCCTAGTTTGCAATTCTCCATGTCAAAACGCCTTAGAATGGTATTAATGTATCTCTTTTGTGATAATCCAAGGATACTCCAAGAACGATCTCATTGTATCTGGATTCCTAATACAAAAGAGACTTCATCAAGACCTTTCATTTCAAAATTACCAGAAAGAAATGTCTTGGTTTCCTAAATCAAACTAGTGTCATTATAGGCAATGAGGATGTCATCCACATACAAAATCACGAAAATATATTTTCCCCTACAAAATTTGTGGTATACACAATCATCAACCGGATTTGTCTCAAAACCAAATGAGACAATTATTTGATGAAATTTATAATACTACTGTCTTGAAGCTTGTTTTAGCCCATAAATGACTTTCTTTAATTTGCAAACCATTTTCTTTGCGCCTCTTAATGCAAAGTTTTCTGGTTGCACAATGTAAATTATTTCATTAATGTTTCCATTAAGAAATACTATCTTTACATCCATCTGATGTAGCTCCAAATCAAAATGAGCTACTAAATGAATCCTTAGATGAAACTGGTGAAAATGTCTCTTTATAGTTTATGCCTTCTTTTTGAGTAAATCCCTTAGCAATAAGACGAGCATTATATTTGTCTACATTGCCTTGTTAATACCGTTTGGTTTTAAATATCCATTTACAACCAATGGGCTTCACACCTTCAGGCAATGGGACAACATCCTAAACCTCATTGTCACTCATGGATTTCATCTCTTCATTCATGACATTGATCCTGTCCTGAGAATGGGAACTCCTCATGGCATGTGTTACGACCCAATTCTCGAATCCCTACGAGACACGAGAATCGAACCGATTCGATTGATCCAAAGACTCAGTGGTTGTAACGACCCGATTCCCGAATTCTATGAGACACGAGAATCGGACCGACCCGACTGATCCCAAGACCCAGTCATCCAACGAGAAAGTAACCAAAAGAGCAGTAAATTAAACCACATTCAACATGTATATAACTAACAGTAACAAAATACAGCAGTAGAGATAAGAAATACTACAGTATACACCACCACAACAGTAGAGAAATAAACATATACATAAACATGAAGCTTACAATAAAGAGAGTACAGGGGGTAACAGAAACTACTCACTACAACGGAAGGAAAAGTACAGTGGGTACTACTAGTAACACTACTGGGCTCTACTAGGCCCAGTGCCCTCTGCAACCACCGACTCTGGTTGCTCAACACTTGGTCTTGAAAAGTAACAAGGGTGACACGTTAGCGAAACGCTGAGTAGAGTGGCAACGAAGGGCTAGAAGAAGCAGTAGAGTGGACAGTAGCTGTTATATTTTTACTTTCTTTCTTTATATTTTTCCATTTATTCACTATTGATTTATTTCTCAGATCATTCTCTTGATCTTGAATGTTCCTCGTGGGAACGATCTTGATTGCAGTCTTTTCCGAAAAGTAGAAGTAACACGTAGTGTTCTCCTGGCCGGGAGAATCTCCCGTGGTGGTCCTACCCTCAGTCAACCACCCCAAGGTTGCTGATAGACATAACGATGACTACGGCATGCGTGATAAATGCACGGGTAGCTACCCCGCATTGGCACGCGGTCAGTCTTTTCCGTTAACGGGTGCGCCCAAAGCATAGCACGGAACTAGTATAGGGCAGAGCCCTCTCAGTAACAAGGGTCCAGCCCCTCCACAGTAACCAAACAGGGGTCTTGCCCCTCCACAGTCCACGCACCCTCGCCTGACTACCTTGGTTTGCCCAGTGGGCCTAACAAGTCGGTGTAGGAGGGCTAGCAGAACCCCGGGACCCGTGGGGTAGCTAGCGCTCTCCCTACACTAGTAGCTCTCCTCGGTACTGTATACACGAGGGCCAAAAAGTCGGTACAAAGTGGCCAGACCTAACCCCGGGTCCCTGGGGCGGCTAGCTCCGCTCTGCACTAAATAGGGGGACAGTTACTTTCCTTGGTACTCCGTACTCAAGGGCCAGCTCACTTCCCCAATTCTATTTCATTCACTTTCCAGGAGTTCTACTCCTAATTCCCCGTAGGGTTCATGCTCTTTTAACTCAGCCAATTTAGGTTTCACCGTTCCAGCTTTATATCCATATAACCCATATTCTCAACCGTAATTATTCATTCATAAACAGGCAGCTGCTAACCAATTTACAAGCAGCTATCGTTTCCTTTCTACTTTTCCAAGATTGCAATGTATATATATATATTCAACTAGTTTTCCAATCCTAGGATTCGTGCCATACCCTAGGATCTATCATTCAATCTAGTTTTCCAGTCCTAGGATTCATGCAATACCCTAGGATCTATCATTCAATCTAATTTTTTTTTCAGCCCTAGGGTTCATGCAATGCCCTAGACTCTATTAATTATTTCACAATTTCATAATTTTTGATAAATAATTGAAAATGCCACTCTACCCGCAAAACTAGGAGTACTGGGGGCGTGGTTGGCAATCCCGGGTACCTCCGCAACCCCCAGAGCCGCAACGGAATGGGATCCTAATACAAGGATCAAAGACAGGGAGCTACTTAGAACAGTATACAATTACTGTAAACAGGTAGAGGAAATAAATCTGGAAAGAACGAAACTTGAAACGCGGAAAACGGACTCCGAACAGACCTTAAACGAGTCAAAAACAACGAGTCTGCCCAAATCAGATGTCTGGAACTTCTTCCAGACGTCTTAAAAGGTCGATCATGCTATACCTTGGTCTGCGCAGTCCTTCAGACGTCCAGAAGTCCGCTGGATCGTCTGGACTTAGTTTCCAGACGTCCGATTGACACCTCGGACGTCTAGAGGTCCTCTCCGTCGTTTGGTACTGTGCCCAGACGTCTGATCGGTGTGGGATGGCGAGCCCTCGCGAACAACTCCTGTACACACACGCACCCGCTCTCATCAAAGAGGTGCAGAAGAACGCGGCGGATGGCTGCATGGTCGTACACGCATAAAAAGGAGAAGATAAGAAAATATTGTACCTATCAGACGTCTGGACCTTGCTCCAAATGTCTTCTGCGTCGTCTGGACGTAAGTCCAGACATCTGATTCTGGGAAATTTTCCCAGAATCAGGACCCTTCTCGCTCTCCGCCCGCAGCACACGGCCGTGCCGCACCGCGTCTGCCTGCTGCCCGAGCTGCAGCAGCTCCTCCGCGACACCCCACGCTCGCTGCTCTCCCATCGGCTAGCTCTAGCTGCCCCGGCAAGCTTGTGCCCTCTCGGTCGAGCTTCTACTTCCTCTTGCAACAACCCCTCCTTCCCGCACGCTCGCAGCAGCCGCTGCTGCCGCTCTCGCTCACTCACGCTCTCACTGGCAGGGAGAAGGAGAAGAAGAAGGCGGTGGAGTGAGGGTGAGGGAGAGGGGAAACGTATTTGTAGGCAGCGTGGGGAGAGAGAGAGAGGAAGGCTGCGTCGTCTGCAGGGAGGGAGAGAAAAAGAAGAACGAAGGGGCGGGTTCAGTCTGCACGTGCGCAGACGCGAACCCGTACGTCGAAAAAATTTAATACCAGGCATCTGGGAAGGCTTCCAGACGTCTGGCCAGACGTCTGGGCCAGTTCCCAAACGTCTTAAACGACTCTTGATGCCCAGGTCATGACAGTCGTCCAACAAGAAAGTAACCAAAAGAGTAGTAAAATAAACCACATTCACCATGCATATAACTAGCAGTAACAAAATACAACAGTAAAGGAAAGAACTACTACAGTATACACCACCACAACAGTAAAGAAATAAACATGTACATACACATGATGCTTACAATAAAAGAGTACAGGGTAACAGAAACTACTTACTACAACAGAAGGAAAAGTACAGTGGGTACTACATAAGTAACACTACTGGGCTCTACTAGGCTTAGCACCCTCTGCAGCCGCCGACTTTGGCTGCTCAACACCTGGTCTTGAAAGGTAACAAAGGTGACACATCAGCGAAACACTGAGTAGAGTGGCAACCAAAAGCTAAGAAAAACAGTAAGGTGGACAGTAGCTGTTATATTTTTAATTTTTTTCTTTAATTTTTCCATTTATTCACTATTGAATTATTTCTCAGATTTTTCTCTTGATCTTGAATGTTCCTCGTGGGAACGATCTTGATTGCAGTCTTTTTCGAAAAGTAGAAGTAACACGTGGTGCTCTCCTGGCCAGGAGAGTCTCTCGTAGTGGTCCTACCCTCAGTCAACCACCCCAAGGTCGCTGACAGACGTAACGGTGACTACGGCACGTGTGATAAATGCATGGGTAGCTACCCCGCACTGGCACACGGTCAGTCATTTCCGTTAACGGGTGCACCCAAAGCACAGCATGGAACCAGTATAAGGCAAAACCCTCTTAGTAACAGGGGTCCAGCCCCTCCACAGTCCGCGCACCCTCGCCTGACTACCCTGGTTTGCCCAGTGGGCCTGACAAGTCGGTGTAGGAGGGCTAGCAGAACCCTGAGACTCGTGGGGTAGCTAGTGCTCTCCCTACACTAGTAGCTCTCCTCGGTACTGTGTACACGAGGGCCAAAAGTCGGTACAAAGTGGCCAGACCTAACCCCGGGTCCCTGGGGCGGCTAGCTCCGCTCTACACTAAACAGGGGGACAGTCGCTCTCCTTGGTACTCCGTACTCAAGGGCCAGCTCACTTCCCCAATTCTATTCCATTCACTTTCCAGGAGTTCTACTCCTAATTCCCCGTAGGGTTCATGCTCTTTTAACTCAGCCAATTTAGGTTTCACCGTTCCAGCTTTATATCCATATAACCCATATTCTCAATCGTAATTATTCATTCATAAGCAGGCAGCTGCTAACCAATTTACAGGCAGCTATCGTTTCCTTTCTACTTTTCCAAGACTGCAATGTATATATATATATATATTCAACTAGTTTTCCAATCCTAGGATTCGTGCCATACCCTAGGATCTATCATTCAATTTAGTTTTCCAGTCCTAGGATTCATGCAATACCCTACGATCTATCATTCAATCTAGTTTTTCAATCCTAGGGCTCATGCAATACCCTAAACTCTATTAATTATTTCACAAGTGCATAATCTTTGATAAATAATTGAAATGGCCACTCTACTCGCAAAATCGGGAGTACTGGGGGCGTGATCGGCAAGCCCGCGTGCCTCCGCAACTCCCAGAGCCGCAACGGAGCGGGGTCCTAACACAAGGATCAATTACAAGGAGCTACTCAGAATAGTATACAATTATTGTAAATAGGTAGAGGAACTAAATCTGAGAAGAACGAGACTTGAAACGCGGAAAACGGACTCCGAACGGACCCTAAACGGGTCAAAAACGACAAGTCTTCCCAAAATCAGACGTCTGGAACTTCTTCCAAACGTCTTAAATGATAGCTCAGGTCATCCTTGATTTGCGCGTTCCTTCAGACGTCCAGAAGCCCGCTGAACCGTCTGGACTTAGTTTCCAGACGTCCGACTGTCACTCCGGACGTCTGGAGACCCTCCCCGTCGTCTGGTGCTGTGCCCAGGCGTCCGATCTGTGTGGGATGGCATGCCCTTGCGCCTTCCCAAACGGGTCTTGCACACACACACGGCTGTCCTCAACACGAAACGATGCAGAAGCCTTCGACGGAACGGCTGCTTTGTCGTACACGCGAAAGGAGAAGGTAAAAATAACGTACCTTTCAGACGTCTGGACCTTCCTCCAGACATCTCCTGCGTCGTCTGGACGCAAGTCCAGACGTCTGATTCTGGGAAATTTTCCCAGAATCAGGACTTCCTCGCCCTCTGCCCGCAGCGCATGGCCATGCCGCACTGCGCCTGCCTGCTGCCTGAGCTGTAGCAGCTCCTCAGCACCACGCGCCTGCTGCGCAACCGCCGGCCAGCCCTGGCTGCTCCGGCAAGCTCGCAACCTCGCAATCGAGCTCTCTCTCCCTCCCGCAGTAGCCCCTCCTCCCACGCACTCACAACAGCCACTACAGCTGCCCTCGCTCGCTCACGCTCTCGCTGACAGGACAAAGAAGGCGGTGGAGTGAGGGTGAGGGAGAGGAGAGGGGTATTTGAAGGCTGCTGAGGGGAGAGAGAGAAAAAGCTACGTCTCCAGGGAGGAAGGAAAGAGAAGAAGGAGGGCGGCGGGTTTAGTCTGCGCGCGCATGCGCGCAGACGCGAACCCATACGCCGAAAAAATTTAATTACAGACGTCTGGGAAGGCTTCCAGACGTCTGACCAGACGTCTGGACCACTTCACAGACGTCTTAAACAACGTTTGATGCCCTGGTTATAATAGCATGAGTGACCGAAATGGGATCCGTATCAATTTGGTCTGCCTCTAGTTCCTGAAGAAATATAACGTAATTGTTAGATATTGCACTTCTCCTTTCTCCTAATGGGTGTAGGATCTTGAATATTTTGAGGTTGTTCGGTTTGATTAATGGGAAGATTATCCACATTACTTTCTTCCCCTAATGTTGTTGAAATAAGGTTTGGAATAAGAACTTAACCATGTTCAATGATTTCCTTATGAGCAGGATCTAGTTCTTCAAATGCAATGTAGCGACTATCACCCTCCAAACCAACATCCTCAAAGAAGTGGGCATTTGTGGTCTCAAAAAATGAGCGAGTTGTTGGGTCATAAAACTTATAACCCTTCGACCTCTTAGAGTATCCTTCAAAATAACAGGTGACTGTCTTAAAGTCCAGTTTACATTCAGCAGGCCTATATGGCCTAGCCTCAGCTGAACACCCCCACATATGAAAATGTTTCAAACTAGGTACCTTATTAGTCCACATTTTATATGAGGTTTTAGGCACTACTTTAGTTGGTAGAAGTATAAGACTCATGTGACTTTAGTGATCACACTGTGTGCGTGATAGTATGCAATAGACGTGTACGATAAAAACCTGTCTGCAATCTGCAAACAGATTATGTCATGAGTTTTAAAAGTCCTCTTTTAATTAATTTTTTTACAAAAATGATAGAAAGAAGTAAATGTGACCACTTTTTATATCTTTTCAATCAATTATATGGTATTGCTTAAATTCCAAAGACAGGGATCTACGCGGGTTTTTGCGCGTGTTTTCCTGCTGATGAGAGATAACAGAGTATAAAATCCCAAGTCAGATTGCGTATAATACTAGCAGGAATGTACACACCTAGGAGTGTATGCCTAAAACTACTACTGTTAGTCAGAAGATATGTGTAATTTTGTATTTTTAAAATTTTTCTAACTAAATGCAACAAAACAAACTACACTAGAGACTAAGAAAGAAATACTCACAATGGTATGCATAATGGATACGAAAACAGAAAAAAAACCTGCCTCTTTTTTTGAGAATACCTGCAAGGATATCCCTGAAAAGAAGACAGAAACAAAACAAAACCAAGCTAATTAGTAAAAAGAAATTATTTACAAACTATAAATGATGGCGAATGTAAATTATAGTTACCTCCTTGGCAACAGTGTCATTAAAATGATGTGTCAATTTTCAACACAGTTAATTAAGTTAATTAGACTTAATTAATTGCATCAAAAAGTAACTTATGTTAACTCGAATTAGTATTGGAATTGTAGTATAAGATAAAGTTAACCTAACATTTTAGAATTTAAGTTCTTTTTAACTGATTGAGTCCATATCGTTCACTGAGAGGCATAATTGAAACTTAATTCACCATTAACTTCTAATGAATAATTAACAATCACTTAATCAATTAGATTATAATTAATAATACTTTAAGCACATAAATATTTGCACAAAAGATTAATCAATTAAAAGCATACAATATTCCATTAAGAAGAAACAAGTTTACAAGAGAAATCTATTATTTAAAATTAAGTAAACAAGTTTATTACAATTTTTTACAAGAATATAAAGCAAGAAATGGTATTACAAGAAGTATCATTGCCTTTACAACAAGTTTAAGCTCAAAAACATAACAAAAGTAACTCCAACCCTGAAATCAGACGTCTGAAAAAAATGTTAGATGACTTAAAAATCAAAATTAGACTTCTGATGATAAGTTTAGGTGTTTGATTCTTTCTTCCATTACTTCTTTAATTTTCTTCTTTACTCTTCAACCCTTCACTTTTCTTTCTTCTCTTATTCGTGCTCCCTCTCTATCTTTTTACCTTTTCTTTACGAACTCTTAAGCCTCTTTTACATTTTGTTCCTTAATTTTTTTTCTTAAGTCTCTCTTTTTACTTTCTTCTTAAGCTCTTCTTTAACTCTTCTTCCCTTGTTCTTTCTTTCTTTATCGTGCATTTTCTAGTCCCACACTTGGTCGAATTTTCACCACTTAACCGCATTAACCTTCTCAACTATAAAAATTATGATTTTTAATGGGCGACACGGGCTTTTCGAGAATACACAGCATCCACTAGGGGCAGAACCAAACCTTACTAGGCTCATGCCTAATTTATTTAATTGGTGGATTTTTCATATTTTTCAGAATGCACAGTACTGGGCCATGTCAAGCCCTCTCACAACCACACCAACACTCAGTCCATGCACGCACGCACACAGGCGCACACACCCACGCACAGGCATGTGCACATGCACGCACCCGCACACGTGCTCAGTTTATTTCGTGCCCTGCGTTGAGGACCGAGAGGGTTGTAGCATGAATTCAACTTATACCAAGGTGTGCACTCTTAGTTTCCCGATGTAGGACTAAGTTCAGCGCTTCTAGGCCAGACTTTGCCTGGAGATTCCTAGCGAATCATGGCTCAAATTGATCGAGCTAAGCCTCGATGGAGAGCTAATTAGATGCTCTATCTGATCCACACATCAATTTGATGCTTCAAATAGAATTGGTCCTTCGATTTGAAAGACGAAGTTGACTAATTCACACTACCAAAATGGCCTGCAGAAAGGAAAACTCAGGTCGTTTGACTTGAAGGGTATTTGCTCTCAGCTGAAGGTTTGGATAAACTCAGGGAATTATTCCACACCTAATGGTCAAGGAAGTGCAGTTGTAAAAGCTTCAGGGAAGAAGGAGAAGCACAAAAAGCTCATTCAGGAGATTCAGAACTCGATTTTGAGCTTGAATTAGCTTAACAGAGAGAGATTAACCTCCAGAAGAGGTCTAAACAACCTCAGAAGGTCGAGGATGACTGATCTGGGTGTATTTGAGGTTCAAAATTCGTCAAAACCACACTAAAATAGTATTGGGTTCATTTCGAACCCAAACTGGTCAAAATCCAATTCTCAATTAATCTTCAATGAAACAACATTAAATCACTTCAAATATATTCTAAATCATATCAGGAACTCAATCAACCCATTTAATCATAACATCAAACCTAAATTCCTCAGATTCAACTCAATTTTAACCTAATTGGCTTGAAGTTTGACTTTCTGCTCCAAGGCTTCATAGATCCAACTAAGACCCTAAATCTCCCTAATTCATCCTTAGAAGTTCATTCATTACCTCAAAACTAAGTTTTGATGACTTCTGCTGGCTTCTTAGACTTCGTCGCCTGAATTCAAAGGTGTGTGTTCGGTGGAAGAATCTAGCAAGTTTCAGTCCAAATAACGGCCAAGGATAATCTAAGCAAGTGTCTCTCATGTTCTGGGCCAGGTTTTAGGGTCTAAACCCTAACGGAATCACCTCTCCAACTCCACCGAAGTTGGAGAAGATGAAGTTCATATGAGTGCTCCAGACATTAAAACACACTTCTAATTCCAGAAAATTAATCTCTAAGTCCAAAGTAATCTATGGAGTTTCTCAGGACATGCCAAGGGTTGAAGCTTATTTTTGACTCGCCGAAGCTCGTCGGAGCTCCGGTGAGTCCAGAAATGATGTTTTGGAGTTTAAAACTCCAAGGAATTGCTCAGAACTAACCTCAAAAGTCTCCTTAGGTCGCAAGGAACCTTAGGAATTTAACAATTAGTGTAATTAAAGATGAAATCAGAGATAAGCTTCGAATTCAACTAAATCAGGAAATTGAGTTCACTGGAACTCAAATCAATTCCTCTCACTCAATTGAGTGAGGGGAATTGATCAGTGATGTTCTATGATGGTGTCTGGGTGATTAATTAGGCGAAAACCCCTCCTAAGCCACCATTAACAGCAAGCTCAGGAGGTTGAGATGCAATTGGGTGTTTTTTATTTAAATGATTATTTAACAAATTCATGCAACGATCGGGGCCATTAGATGATGTTTAGGTGATGGAGGGCCCCAATGAGTGCGGTCAAAGCTCAGGGACCTCCACTATGGACAGCAGAGGTTGTTGGTGCATGTGATGGTGTAATAGGCGATAAAGCTCATAACAGTGGAAGGAAAGGAGTGATATGGAACCGTGAAAGAGGAAGGAGGGTGTTCAGCGAATTAAAAAGATCAAAGCATGCTCCTGACGAGCTTAATGAGCTCGCCGGAGCTAAAGACGATGGAAGAAAAACTAGCATTATACCTAACTAACTACCTAATTAACTACATTAATCTACTCTAACTTACCTAACCTACCGTTACCTGAACAAAGGGGCCAGAAGGGACTCTGTTGAAGGTCGTAACAGAGGAAGAAACAGAGGGGTAGGGGAAGAAGTCCGACGGGCAAATTCGTTGCGTGGAAGCAGAGTCCGGAGTCGTCGCCTTGTCCAGAGGCGTAGCGAAGGACAGCAGAGCTCGGCAGAAGGTGGAAAGAATTGAAGGAAGTGTGTGGAAGTGGGGGTAGTTTGCCAGAGTAGGAGGGAATAACCTATCAGTTAGCTATAATTGAGGAAGAAGGTAGGGAGCTAACCGCTCAAATTGAAAGTATGGTGGGCTATTTATAAGTTACGGTGGTAGTCAAGGGGGGTGTACCTGGACGGGTATAGGTCTCGGTTCAAGGTAACCATCGACGTCATCTCTAGCGCCGATGAGCTTAATTGCTAGACCTAAATAAGATTAGAGAGTCATCCACATCGTTGGATGCAGAGGGGATAGTGAGCTGAAGTTTTGGAAGCTTGGAGGAGTTTTGATGGTGGATGGGCGGTGATCAAGTGGTGCGGTGACAGGCTGTCATCAGCCGTCCAATGCGAGGAAGAAGAAGAAGAAGAGAGGAAGAAGACGCTATGCTCACAGGGACCTACATGCAAGAGAACTTAAGGACCTAAAAATGCATAAAAAGACTTGATTGAAATGATTCTAAGGACCAAAATGTAAATTGAGGCATTTTAAGTTAAATTTAATTTAATTCTTTTCCAACTTTTTATATATTATTATAGAAATGCCTTGAATTTGCATTTTTGGCCTATTTAAATTTATTTATTTAATTAATTAAATTACTTAAGTTATTACATACTAGGTATAAATAATGTTTAAATTGAATTAAACATTAATTACGTAGCTAAATATTTATAATTCGAGTCTAAATTATTATTTAAATTAATAATAATGATAATTGATATTTAATTTAGTATTATTAACTTGTGTTATGGTCCTTTAATAATTTATCCCTTATATTATAATTAAATCCTAATAAAGCATATTCCTAGCTAATTAACTAGAGAAACTAATTAATTAGGGATATTTAATGTTACGACCCTGTTCTCGGATCCCTACCGGACCTGAGACCGGCTCGCCTCGACTAATCCCAAGACCTACTCATCCAACGAGAAATAACCAAAAGCAGAAAATAAACTACATTCACACATGCAATATAACTAAGCAGAAGAAAAAATGAAACAGTAAAGGAAAGTAGAGCAACTGTCTCAAAATAGTACATGCCACCACAACAACAACAGCGGAAAGGAAACAGAAAGTAACAGGAACAGTAAAATATATGTCCATTACTCACTACAACAGTAGAAAAATGAAAGAGCTGGAATGAAACCACTACAGCTGGGCTCGGTTGGGTCAAGCACCCTCTGCAGTTGGAAACTCGAGCTGCTCAACTCCTGGTTCTGAACAGGGTTACGAAAAGATAGAGTCAGCGAACGCTGAGTAGAGTGGTGTTTACATTATTTATGTGCAAGTAAAGTAAAACAAACAACCAGGTTTTATTCTCATTTCTATTTATCTCATCTATGTATTTCTGGTTCATTTATTTCACAAAATATCCAAGTATTTCTTGAGCTTGCTTGTTCCTCGTGGGAACAATCTTGATTGTAGTCTTTTCCGTGGAGTAGAAGGTACACGTGGTGCTCTCCTGGCTAGGAGAGTCCCCCGCGGTAGTCCTACACACAATCAACCACCCCGAGGTCACTGTCGCAACGTAGCGGTGACTACGGCATGCGTGATAAGCGTACGGATAACTACCCCTCACTGGCACATGGTCAGTCATTTCCGCTAGTGGGTATGCCTAAGGTACAGCATGGAATAGTATAGGGCCTTGCCTTCTCATAAGAGGGGTCTCGCCCCTCAGAACCAAACAGGGGTCTTGCCCCTCCACAGTCCGCGTACCCTCGTCCGACTACCTCGGTTTGCCCAGCGGGCCTAACAAAGTCGGTGTAGGGTGGATAGCTTAACCCCGGGCCCCGTGGGGTGGCTAGCTCCCTCCCTACACTAGTAGCACACCTCGGTGCCACGTACGCAAGGGCCAACAAGAGTCAGTGTATAGTGGCCAATCCTAACCCCATGTCTCAACCTAAGGGCGACTAGCTTCGCTCTACACTAGAATGGACAGTTGCTCTCCTTGGTACTGTGTACATAAGGGCCAACTCACTTTCCGTCTACATTCCAGATTCCTTTCATACACAGGAGTTCTACTCCTAATTCCTCATAGGGTTCATGCTCATATTCATCTCATTTATCCATATTCAGATCTCATGTTTCATAACTCGTTCCTTATCCATATACAGGCAGCTCGCGTTTTCACAATTCAATTCTCAATCATATACATGCAACTTGTGGTTTCACAGTTCAATTTCTTATTCACATACAGACAGCTTGTATTTTAACATACATCTCAAGTAAACAGAGTAGCTCAGCATCAGGCTCATACATTTCTACCCTAGGGTTCATTCCACATCCTAGAGTTTTAATCAAACATCTTAACAAATGAATTAAATCACTCTACTGGGTATCACGAGAGGAATGGGGGCCAACACTACAGATCTCGTCGTCTCCGCTGGCCCCGAACAGGCCACCGGCTGGTAACATGTACTAGCGACTAATTTACATCAGACAAGCTCAAAAAAATAGATACTCAACACCAACACGTATAGAAACTCGAGTGGAAAATAGCGGTACTTCATTTGTAGAAATTTGATTCCGTTACACGGTTACTGTCCAAAATCAGACGTCTGGGACTAGTCTCAAATGTCTGGGACTAGTCTCAGACGTCTTAAAAGACGTCTGATCTTACCTTTTGTCTCTTGCGGGTTCCTCAGATGTTTGGATCTCTCCGCGACCGTCTGAAGGAAGTTCCAGACGTCGGACTACGCCTCCAGTCGTTTGAAAGTGCCGTCGGACATCTGGTGATGAGGTCAGACGTCCAAAAGTGCTTGGAAAAGTGCACCACATGCCTTCCCAATGCCCTTCACTTGCGTACGAAAGCCGCAAGCCCATTCTCAGCCTAACATTTCCTGTGCTACGATCTGCATGGCAGAAAGTAGCGCAGGAAATACGTACCTTGCACGATATTATGCTTTCAGATGTCCAGCTTCAGCTCTGGACATCCTGGTGCCTCTCTAGACGTCTGGTCGATGCTCCAGACATTTGATGCTGGAGCTTTTCCAATACCCAAATCTCCTCCGCGACGCTACTCTCCTCGCAGCACCGTCCACAACGCACCGCAGCAGCTTCAGCAGCTGCAGAGGGCCGGGAGGCTACCTCCCCGAGCCCCTCCACCTTGTAAGTGTGCCCGCCACCAGCCGCATGAGCTCCGTCGAGCTCCCCGAAGGTCCACCGACCTTGGTCCTCCTCTCTCATGCTCTTCCTTCATCTCTCCCTCTCATTCTCCCTCGCTCACCCTCTCTCTCGTCACTCTCATTCTCCCTCGCCACGGCTGCACAGGGGGGATGGCTGGAGGTGGTGGTGGTTGGTGGAGAGTGGCGTGGGTGAGGGGAAGAGGATGCTTAAATAGGAGGGAATTAGGGTTTAGGGGTGAGGGGTGTGGAGGAGAGAGAGAAGCGCTATGCGCCGCCCGTGCGTAGAGCGCAAGGAACGTACGAAAGTTCCCACTTTCAAATATTCAGGCCTATGCCTAGACGTCTGACTGAAACTCCAGACATCTTATCTGACTAACAAGGCAATGAGTCATTTCAACATAACAAATTTAAAGGAAGTTTCATCCTCGAAACTTGAGCTACATAGGGTGCGGAACCAACGTAAAAATGCATAACTTAAAGAGGACCAAAGTAGGTCCGAAAAGATGTACCCTCAAAAAGCTCTGGATACCGCTCTCGCATCGTCGCCTCAAGCTCCTAGCTCGTCGCTGCCTTAGCCTCCTCGTACCGCTAGCTTCTTTATAGAACTTTCACAAGTGGTACCTGCTTCCATCTCAGACTCCGGACGGCTTTGTCTAGTATCTGTACTAGACTCTCGGGATAGGTTAGGTCATCCCCCACCTCGATGCTCTCGTGGCTCAGAACGTGACTGGGATCGGCGACGTACTTCCTGAGGTTGGACACGTGGAACACGTCGTGCACTCCAGAAAGCTGGGGAGTGATTGCACAGCAATCATAGGCCCTAACTCGCCTGAATTAAGCTAGAACTTAACTTAACATGAACATTCTGCATGCATACGCATTATATTCTGCATCGTAGTTGATAGATGTGTTTTATGTATTAAACTATGTTATTTGAGAGGTATTAATGATGACAGGTAATCCATGGCTGCAGATAACTAATCCAACCTTATGGATTTGTTCGGAATAACGACGGGAGTCCAATGCATCCAAATCGCATCAATCAGACTCCCGTAGCACCCTAGGGAGTCTGTAGAAGAGCAAGAGCCAAGGGGTAAATTGAAGAAGATCTGAACCTCAGATGACAAATCCAACCATACGGATGGATCCGGATCGACGTTCACAGTCCAACGGTGTAGAAATCAACTTAATCGAAGGCCTACGTCATCAGATGTAAAGAGAAGAAGCACGGATGGCCACGATGGCGCCACATGGCACCATCGCAGCCGCCCCTCACCGCGCCCCCAACCTCTGAAGGCACCTTGCCTCGCAGCGTGGGCCGTTGGATGTTCATCCAACGACCACGAACGTGGCACATCGCCACCCAGAATAGATTAATATAAATATAATTAAGTAAGCATATATAACAAAGGTTGTGCGTGGTGCAATGGCTCGCGAGCGCGCCTGCCTGGGTATACACGGGGCGTAGGTTCAAGCCCGGTGCTACGCAAAAATTGGTTCTCGGCTACTGGAGGGTGTGGGCTAGCGCGGATGCGCGATTGGAGGATGTAGAGCGTGTAATGTGGCGTGATGAGCGCGCGTTTAAGCCATGCGATGATGAGGTGGGATTTGAAGATAAAAATGTGAAGAAGCAGTGCGGGCGCGCGGGAGCCGTGCGATGTTGATCTGAGGGCGCAGAGAGGGTCACGTGGCAGCACTAGAATAGTCCACCAAGAGGAAGGATTTGAGGAAGGATTTGTACGAGAAAAAAAAGTTATAAAAGGGAAGAAAGGCCTCCCTTTGGAAAAAAGACTCTTGATAACACCACGTAAGGGGGTAGTAATTAGGTTGAATATGGCCCATCTTTAGAATAAAAGGCACAACATAAAGTAGAATAGGAGCATTGCATGCATCAAGTACCAAGATTGCTTATAAACTGTATTAATGGCCATTTGTGTAAAGCATTTGTCAAAGCAGGCCTCAGATGAGCAATCGGACCGCACGGATGGATTCAGGACGACGAACGGAGTCTAACGGACTCAAAATCGGCCAAATCCGACATCCGGAGCTCCCACAATGGGCCCAAGAAATCCTGACCGTTGATCTGGAGATCAACGGCCTAGAACGCGCCACGTCGCCCTGCCCCCGCTGCCCGCACGCCCCCAAGCCAGCCAAGGACGCATCTCGGCCGTTGATCTTCGATCGAACGGCCGAGATCCGCGCGCTCGCCCGCGGTCGCCGCGACAAAGCGCGGGCGTGGCGCAACGGTTAGCGCGCACGCCCGCGTTGCGGCGACGCGCGTTCGAATCGCGCGGAGCGAAAATCACTTGCGGGCGAAGGGCGCGGCAAAATTGAGCCGCGCGATCAGATGCGAGCGGCTAGGATTGCGCCACGCAGCGCGACGACAGCGCCTCACCTCCCACGCGCGCGCGCACGCCGGGCGGAAACGCGCGCGCGCACGCGCGCCCGAAGCGCGATCCTAGCGCAGGCGCGGGAGGATCTCAGCCGTCCGATCATCAATCGGACGGCTCTCGTTCGACAGCCACGGATCGCGCCTGAAGAGAGAGAGGGGCGGGCGGCTGACCGGCGGCAGAAGGCCTTCACCGACGTATCTGGAAGCAGTTTTAGCGACGTTCTGGATGTCGCTAAAGCACATTCTTCTTTTAGGAAGCCCTTAACTCTATTTAAACCCCCTTCTACCACCATTCAAGGGATCCTCTCCCACTTGCAACTACTCCACTCCTCTCCTAGCTAGTCTTAGGCACTCTTGTAATCGCCGGAGACGACGAGCCGCCGACGGAGCCTCCTCCACCGCCGTGGCTGCCTCGTCGCTCTCCACTCTCTCTCTACCTCTCTCTCTCTCTTTTAAGCTTTCATTTACTTTTGTTGAAGCATGTATTTAATATTGTAAACCGTGAACTATGAATGCATGTTAATGAAATTATTTTCCATTTAGTTGCCTTTTTAATTTCTGTTTAAAGTGCATGATCAAAACCAAGAGCTTTCTAACCCTAAACTCTCTCTATCTCTCGCTTTTCAAAACCGTCTCTTTCGCAAGCAAAACTCCGCCTTTTTCGTGACAACAAGTGGTAAACAAAATCCGATTTCCACGCCTCCCTGAGATCGACACTCGGACTCACCTCCGTTTACTTCTTTTAAAACCGACGTATCAAGTGCAACTATAACGACACCTCTTAACACACGCACGTAGGCACGTCAACTCTCAACTCTCTCTCATTCTCTTCTTCCTTCTTCTACCTCTCTCTTCTTCTTCCCGTCTTCTCTGCATTTTCGTCTGAAGAATCCGTCGGGCCACCATGTCGGATTGCCGCTGCTCTCCTCAACCTCTTCAAAAGGCCACCACGAACCACCCGTGGTGCCCTCGTTCTGTTATATAAGTAGTTTATGTTCATGTTATAATTTATTTCAATTTCATGTATGCAATTCATAATGTGATATATATATTGTGGTTCATTATCTCTACTATTTACTAATTAGATTTAGAACAAGTGCATGAAATCAAAAGCATTTTTCTGCCTCCCTGTGATCGACCGGGACTTCCAGTTCCATTAATTTTATTTGTCGAGACGTATTTCGCGCTATACTACGACGTATTCATCTTTTACGCGATCTACGCCCCGAACAGGGAGGAAGGGCAAGCCGGTAAGCAACGGGTCCTACCCGCTCCAGGACCTCAAAGGGCCCCACAAACCTCCACGCAAGCTTCCCCTTCATCTCAAAACGTTGCAAGCCCTTCAAGGGCAAAACACGGAGAAAGACGTGATCCCCAACCTCGAACTGCACCTCTCTACACTTCTTATCAGCATAACTCTTCTGGTTGTTCCTGACAGTGCGGAGTCATTTGTGAATCTGCTCTATCACCTCATGACTCTGTCAGATCAGCCTTGGACCAACCTCCCACTTGGTCCCCACCTCGACCCAACTCAAGGGTGCAGTACACCTTCGTTCGTACAGGGCCTCGTAAGGTGCCATGCCGATACTCGAATGATAGTTGTTATTGTATGCAAACTTTGCCAGGGGTAAATGCTCCTCCCAGGAGCCTCTCCAGTCTAGTACACAAACGCGCAGAAGGTCCTCAAGTGTCTATATCGTGCACTCTAACTACCCGTCGATCTGGGGGTGGTAGGCTGTACTGAACCCCAGACGCGTCCCCAAAGCCTGCTGGAACTCTGCCCAGAACTGTGAAGTGAAACAAGTATCTCTATCAGATACAATCTCACGAGGAACTCCGTGCAGGCGCACCACATCTCTGATGTATCTCTCTGCTAACTGTGCCGATCCAAAGGTGACTCGAATCGGTAGAAAACGCGTCATCTTCGTCAACCTGTCTACTATCACCCAGACTGCATCATGTCCCCGCTGGGTAACTGGTAAACCCACCACCAAGTCCATGGTGATGCTCTCCCACTTCCACTCTGGCACAGGAAATGGTTGCAACGGCCCTGCAGGTCTCTGGTGCTCGGTCTTCATCTGCTGGCATACCAAACATTGCTGGACAAACTCACCAACATCTCGCTTCATCCCTCTCCACCAGAAGTCGCGTCATAAATCATGGTACATCTTTGTGCTCCCGGGATGTATGGTAAAATTGGACCTGTACGCCTTAGTCAGGAGCTCTCTCAACAACTCCTCGTCTCTAGGAACGCATAAGCATCCCCTCATGTGCAGTATCTCGTCTGAGAAGGAAAAGTCTCCTGGGTCCCCTGTCAACACCTTGTCTCGCAGCGTCTGTAAACACGGGTCGGCCATTTGCCTTGCGATGATGGGTTTATCAGCTTCGATCGTGCCTACCACGTCACTGTCACGGCCCCACAGTACCCCCGTGACTCCCAGGGTAGCCAACTACCCAACTCCTCTATGATTCTCCAACTCTGTGCCTATAAGCTGGCCAAGTGGATGGGCGCCTTTCGGCTCAAGGCGTCAGCCACCACATTGGTCTTCCCTGGGTGGTAGGAGATGCTGCAGTCGTAGCCCTTCAGGAGCTCTAACCAACGTCTCTATCTCATGTTAAGCTCCTTCTGGTTAAACAAGTACCTGAGGCTCTTATAATTTGTGCAGATCTCGAAAGTCTCATCGTAACGGTAGTGCTTCCATGTCTTCAGTGCGAAGACAACTACTGCCAGTTCTAAGTCATGGGTAGGGTAGCTATGCTCATGGGGCTTCAGTTGCCGCGAAGCGTAAGCGACAACGTGACCCTGCTGCATGAGCACACCCCCTAACCCCTGCAACGAGGCGTCGGTGTAAACCACGAACCCGCCACTGCTATTTGGAATGGTAAGTACCGGAGCTGACGTTAGTCTCTCCTTCAACTCCTGGAAACACGCCTTGCACTTGCTTGTCCAGGAAAAGGGCACGTCCTTCCGGGTCAGCTGGGTCATAGGACGCGTGATCTGAAAGAATCCTCTGATAAACCGTCGATAGTAACCTGCCAAAAAGCTGCGTATCTCTGTCACTGTGCGTGGCCTCTCCCACCTGAGTATGGCCTTTACCTTGGTTGGGTCCATAGCCAATCCATCTCCTGAAATCACGTGGCCCAAGAAAGTCACCTGTCTCACCCAAAACTCGCATTTGTTGTAGTTGGCATACAGCCTGCATCGCCTTAAGGTATCCAAGATCATGCGTAAATGCTGACCATGCTGTGCCTGATCCCACGAGTAAATGAGTACGTCGTCGATGAACACCACCATAAACTGATCTAAGTACGGCTTGAAAACACGGTTCATCAAATCCATAAAAGCAGCGGGGGCATTGGTCAGCCTAAACGGCATGACCAAGAACTCAGTGCTCGTACTGGGTACGGAAAGTTGTCTTGGAGACGTCGGTCTCCCTGATCCTCAACTGGTGGTAACCTGACCTCAGATCTATCTTAGAGAACACTGTGGTGTCTCGCAACTGGTCGAAGAGATCGTCAATCCTTGGCAGTGGATACTTGTTCTTGACAGTGACCCTATATAGTTGTCGGTAGTCGACACAAAGTCGTAGGGTACCGTCCTTCTTCTTTACAAATAGCATAGGGGCTTCCTACGGGGATGCACTGGGCCTCACAAAGCCCTTCTCCAACAGGTCCTGTAACTGTGACTTGAGCTCTCGCAGCTCAAGCGATGCCATCCGGTACGGTGCAGTAGAAATGGGGCTGGTCCCCGGTACTAGTGAAATCTTGAACTCAATCTCACGCTCAGGCGGTAGTCCTGGCAGCTCCTCTGGGAAAACGTCGGGGTATTCACAAACCACCAGGATACTCTGAAAGTCAGCCACGAGACTAGGCTCTACCACCACACAGGCCAAGAAGCCCTCACACCCCTAGCTCAAAAGCCTCGCTGCCCGAAGTACGGAGATGCATTTGAAACCTTTGTCCACCGGTTGATCGTGAAACTCAAAGGGAGGCAACTCCGGTATGGAGAAGATGATTTTCCTCTCGAAACAGTTCACCGGGGCATAATAGGCGAACAGCCAGTCCATCCCTACGATCACGCCAAAGTCCTCCATCTGGATCACAATCAGGTTAGTGGGGAGGTTGTGTCCCCCTATACTGACTTCATAGTCCGTGTAGACCTCATCGGCTACAAACAACTGGCCACTTGGGCCTCTGATTACAAACGGATCCTCTAACAGTACACTACCCTACCTCAAACTGACGGCAAAACTCGTAGCGACGAAAGAGTGGGTGGCGCCGAAATCAAAAAGTACATACACTAATCTACCAGAAACGGTAACCATACCTACCACCACAGAACCCGAAGCCCTGGCGTCTCTGTGTGTTAGGGCATTGATATGCCCCTCAGCTCTCGGTGCAGACGAAGCAACTACACTCTGGGTCGGGCGAGCAGCAGCTGGCCGGTACCCTCCTCGTGACTACTGTCCTCTCCCACACGCCTGGTGATGGGAACATCATCATGAGTCATAACTAGCTCATTTTGACTCAGAAAAGAGAACAAAAGCTCCTACATAACCAATTGAAGGTCTTCACTCAATGAATAACTATTCTGAGAGAAAAGCAAGAAACAAGGGGTAAAACTATAATTTTACCATTGCAGTACAACAATGGGTTTTCTCATGGGCTAAACATAGGTCAAATGGTCTTAACAAGATAAAAAGTGGGTTAGTTCAAATAGAAAAGGGTTCATGTGAATTCCAGGAATTAAATGACTTCTTGTAACCCTAAAACAGACTCACTTGATTTAACAAAGTTCTAGTCAGGATAAGATTCACCTAAACCCTCTAAAAATCATGGAAAAATATTCTCTAGGGTTTATAACCTTCAATTTGGCCCTTCGAACCTATTTTGACCTAAATTGGGGTTTTAGTCAAATATTTGCCCTAAATTAGGTTTTTATGTAAATTTTATAGTCAAATGTGGTCAAACCTAAAGTCCAACTTCACCATTGGATTCCTTAGGTCCAAATTAGGCTTATACCAAAATTTGGACTTAAGGGAAATTCATCTTGACCTACTTTACAAATAGGTCCAGCCCAATTACATTTCTACCCCTATCTTTTGAAAATCTCTGCAAAAACCTCCTATCTCGGTCTTCGTTCTTTGCAATTAGGTCCCTCTACCATTATAGTGGAGGGAATCCTACTCTGGAGAGAATTCGAGGGCAAGATCTCTGATTTCTCAAAGAATCCCCTTCAAAATTGAAAGGGAGATCCTCTGATAAATTTCCTTCAGTTTGAACACAATTCCAGGCTCTATTTGGTACCCAATTTCTCATGCGAATGCATGAGAGATTCGGGTCTCCTTCAACCTTCCATCTCTGATGAGCTTGTCATGCTTGGAAGCTTGGCTTCCGAGCACAAATCCTCCCTCCAGGGCCTATAAAAGCATACCCAAATCCCTCCGCATTTTCTACGCTTGAAATTGGCCAGAGAATCCCTCTATTTCATCTCTTCCCCCTTTCTCCAGTGACTCAGCAAGCTCTGGCAACCTCCCTCTCTTTCCCTCGTCGCCCAGCCACAAGAACAGTGGCAGGGCTCCCTTCCTCCTGTTCGTCCGCGTCGCGCCACACCTGCCGACGCCCCTACAGCCCCTTCATCGTTGTTGTCCCCCCCCATTGAGTGTTTCGTCTCTAGCAACGGCAATACGAGCTGGCCGCCATCTCTGCCTCCCCCTTCATCTATCTACCCCCAGCTAAGTCCTCTCGCCTTTCTAATCATTTCTCCCTCTTTATTTCTTGAAAACGACCCTCGACGCACGCAATCACTCTCACCTTCTTCATCTCCGGCCAGACCTCCGGCAAGGTGTCCCTGCCGCTTCGCACCTCCATCCACCTCGCCAACCACCCCATAAGCACCACAACACTCCACTGATCATAAACCCTCACTCCACTCACCGCGCCATGCCCCCAGAACACCCCCTGAACACACCCACTCTCACGCACACTGGGTGCCCTAGGCACGCACACTCTAGACACCCCACGCCACGTCAATCCCCGCACTACATTCGCCATGTCTCGGCGAAGCTTTCTGAGCCTTTTGACAAGGCTGCGAGGCCGTTTTCGTGGTTGACAAGTTTTGAAGCCCCCCGCCATTGACGCACGCAAGCTGCTAGCTTGGGAGCTTTTCCCAGGTCTCCCTACTCCAGGCTAAGAGTACCAGGGTGCACGGACTCTCCTCGCGCACGGCTCCAGGCAGGAAATTGGTTTCGAATGACTCAGTAGAAGCTACAATCAAGTGCCGTTGCCTACTGTGGACGCACGCGGAGGGAGGTGGGAAGATAGTCCCACCTCGGAAGATCTTAAAGCACCGTAGTGGAATAAATTGAATAAGTGAATCGACTTATCGCCTCCTGACCACAGGGTGAGGTCCCACTCACCCTCTCACCGCCTCGTCTGTGACTCGATCCCCGCGAACCTGGCTTGACCCGTATACCCGACCTGCACTCCTCGCCCACCACTGCACGCTGGTGGGCCTGATCTCGGGCACGTACCCAACTCGATTACCCGAGAAAGCGGCTCAAGGAGAGGGAGGCTAAGAGAGAAAGAGGAAGAGAGATCACGGGTAGGTAGGGGTAGGTTTTGCTCTCGCAGGAAAGAAGAAGAAGAAGAAGCCAAGGAAGAAGAGGGCGGAGGCCAGAGAAGCTAATGGAGGAGAAGGCAAGGACTGAAGAGGAAGAAGCTGAAGGCTGAAGGGCTGAAGAAAGAGAAAGAGAAGGAGAAGGAACTGAAGGCAGAAGAAAGAGGAGCTGCAGAGAAAGAAGAAGGAGAAGAAAGAGAAGAAGCTAAAAGCAAAAGAGAAAGGCCAAGGCATAGGCACGAGAGCAGAAGAAAAGAGAGAAAGAAGAAGAAGGAAGGAAGCAGCCAGAGACAGAGATCAGAGAAGAGAAAAAGAGAAATAAAAGCACTATAGCAATGATGAGAACCTCATCATGAGCCCTAACTAGCTCATTTTGACCTAATACAGAGAATAAAAGCTCCTACATAACCTTAGAAAGGCTTGGCTCAGAGAGATTCTGAGTTTGCAAAGAAAACATAAAATGAGGGGTAAAAATGCAATTTCACCAATCCGATCTGAAAATAGGGTAACTCAGGATCCAAACATAGGTCAAAACAACCTAATAAGAAGAAAAGTGGGATGAAATGACTCAATAAGGGCTACAGCAACTCCAAGGAATTAAATGACAGCCTGTAACCCTAAAAACAAACCCACTTCAATTCACGTGGTTCGAGGCAAAGTAAAAATCAAATAAACCCTATAAAATTCATATAAAAATAATCTCTAGGGTTTAGGACTTTCAATTTGGCCTTAGGAACCCATTTTGACCTACATTGAGAACCATGCCCAATTAACAACTTAATTTGGGTTTTTGCATAAATTAATCGGTCAAACAAGGCTTAATCTAGAAATAAAATTCACCATCAGAATCCTTAGGTCCTAATTAGTCATATATAAAAACTTGGGCCTAAGAAGAAACCTTCTTGACCAACTTTACACTTTGGTCCTCATATATTTACGTTTTGGCCCTCAACTTTTGAACCCTCACATTTTGGCCCCTAACTCTCTTTCGTTCTTTGCATTTAGGTCCCTCCTGCAAAACCTGAGCAGCACCATGCTCCGGCGACCTTGCGCGGAGCATGGCGCCACACAGGGTGAGGGAGGGGCCCTGGCAAGTCAATGAGGGGTACCCTGCGTCGTCAGCCACCGTAGGGACACCCCCCTGAGTACTGCGACCGCCCATACCGCCCGTGCGAACGCACGGACGGTATGAGTCTCCTTCCTCCGGCGCCCTCCGGCGAGGGAGACACGTCGTCTCCCTCCACCCTCCTCTCTGATTCCGCCCCTATAAATACCCCCGTCGCTCCGCCATTCTTCCCAGCTCGGATCTGACGGAGACACCCCCCTCAATTCCTCCCTTCCCACTCCGACAGACGCCCCCTTGCTCTGGCGGCCTCTCCTCCTCCTCCTCGTCGCCCTGCCGCACTACCAGCAGCAGGGTTACCTTCCCTCAATCTTTCCGCGTCACGCCGCACCTAGCTGGCGCCTCTCCAGTCCCTTCCTCGCCGCCGCCCCTTCCTCTGGGCAATTTCTTCTCCGGCGACAATCGATACGACTATCGCCTGCGCCAACCCCTCCTCGTCCAGCTTAGCAGGTAGAACTTCTCCTCTTCCTCCCCTCTTTCTTTTCCATACTGAAAACCCCTACTGTCGCCACCTATTTCCCACCGATCACCCTCACCTTCTCAACCTCCGGCCAAACTCCGGCGAACGACTCCCATCGCTCCAGCACCCCACACGGCTCGCCGACCTGTGCATAACCTCCACCTCCTCACCCTGATCCTCTTCCGCCCTTCCACTGCCCACCAAACGCCCTCTGCAGACCCACCGAACACACCCACTTCTTCGCCCGCAGTTTGACCTAGGGCGATCTGTTTGCTCCACCACACCCCCTGCAGACCCTCTGACCACCTTCGCCGTGCCACGGCGAAGGTCCCCCTCCTGTCTGATTAGGCCGAGAGGCCGTTCTTCTGTGACCAGGTGACTCGCCCGCCGTCGCCATTACTGAGCAGGCAGAGCTCCTTCACCTGCAGGTGCAGGCACGCCTTCGCCCAGGTTCGACTCCCAGGTTGCGCGGGGCGTCTCCGAGAAGCGTCCCAGGCTCACAGTTGGGGCGAAGGCCTCGCGTGAAGCCACGATTGCCCGCTGCTCCCTCCGCTGCAGGCGCTCAATTGGGGTGGGACATTTAGTCCCACCTCGGAACTTTTCAGAGGCGCGCGGGCGCATAAAGGCAAAAGGTGCCTTATACTGTTCGCCTCCTGACCACGGGGTGAGGTCCCTCTCACCCGACCCGGCCTCGTCCGCGATCACGCTTCGCGGACCTGGCCCGACCCGATTAACTCGACCTGCACTCCTCGCCCACCACCGCACGCCGGTGGGCCTGGACCCGGGCGCGACTCGTACCCGATTACCCGGTTGCTCTGGGAGAGTTGTCCTAAGAGTGAACTCAGAGAGAAAGAGACGCGCGGGGGAGGGGGGTAGAGTAGGTTTTGCCCTCTGACTCTGAACTCTTGAGCGTGAAGGCACAGGTGAAGAAGAAGGAAGCTAAGGGAGACATTGTAGCAACAAGCGGTTTAAGTCGTCTGATTTTCAAATCAGACGACGTCCTGAAGACAGGTGAAGACAAAAAATAAGAAGAAGAAAAGAAGAGAGAAGGAGCAGCCAAGTGAAGAAACAGAAAGCAGAAGAAGAAGAGAAGCAAGAAGAAAAGAAGAAGAAGAGCACGGGAGGAAGATCTGAAGCAAGAAAAGAAGAAACAAAGAAAAAAAAAAGAAGAAACAGACAGGATCGTCCAACCAAGAAATAGAGGAAGAACACGAAGGACAAAAGCCAAAAAGGAGAGAAGACAAAGAGGAAGAAAGAAGAGAAGAAGAAGAAGCCAAACTTTCATCTCTCTCTCTCTCTTTATTTTTGTAACAGAACATGTATAACTCTAGGATACTACTTGCTCCCTGAGTTCGACCTCGGGAGAACTGTATTTTCCGAGTAACAAATATTAGCAAATGATGGCAATAACTATCTGTACTACAACGACTTAAGAAAAGCTAGTTGCTGCCATCGTTTCGCCAGTTGGCGCTGTTGCCGGGGAGCAACGGCTATTCTAGAGGTAAACATTTCTGTTTCTTTTTAGTTCTAATAATCTCCTCTCTTTTGTGCAACTACAAGAAATCAAGAAGACAAGCAACCGCACGACAACCACTCCGAGGACAGGTAAGTTTTTCTCTCGCTATTAACCCCTAAACTCTAAAGAGGAAGAAAAGAAAAGAGCAAGCACTATAGGGCTAACCTGTCTTCTATACTTAGTAAACCATAAGGAGTTGCATGTTTTCAACCCATTATTCCTGTACACTATTAAGGGTATTTAGGGGCTAACACATTCTTGCTTGAGCCCTAATTACCCACCAAAGAACTAACTGGACCAAGTAGAGCTAACATAAGATTCAACATTAGGGATTTAGAGACACACTTAAACAAGAATTGAGAAACCTTAAAAGAAGTGTGCCCAAGCCATTATCTGAAAATACCTATCCAAAGAAACCCTAAAATAAGATTGGCTCTTTAAACACTTGAACCCTAAAAGACAAGACCTAATAAGCAAAACTAGCAGGTAAAGTTGACCATTCGGGTCAACTAACCTTCAAATTAGGTCACTCTTTGCACTTAAAAGACTAAAGTTCAAGTGTAACCTTAAGCACCTTGATCTTGAATTAAAATTGGTAGACTTAAGAGGTCAAGATCCCCATTCTGGTCTACCTGGAACCGCAATGACAAGAGAGGTCGGGTGGGGGAAACCCTGTAACCCGTGGGGATGCTCTACCGTGTAGGGGTCTTCGCGGGACTCACCCTCTCTGGCTGCCCAGGTAATTCTCAGGTGGTCGATCTTTCTGATCAAGGGGTTCATCTGCCCCGCACCTCTATAGTCACCCAACACATTCTTGGGTGTCTTGATTGGGTCCAGCACCTTATAAACTCATCTCTTCCAACAGTGCATGTACGGTAGGAGGTCCTTAAGACCACCCTTAAGACCTCCTTTAGAAATTCACTCTCGTCAAGGCCAAGCCTCGACGCCCGTGTTTGTGCAGCAACCCCCTCACATTATTCTCTCTTCTGATTCAGAACCAAGTTCTTCTTCTTCCCCCATCATGGCTCAGCCAATTGAGGAAGAAAACAATCTGGAGCACCAGCTCCAGCGACTCAACGACCTCTTCCAAAACTTTGTGCACCCACCACAGCGTCCCATGATGCGGGACCATTATAATCCTGCTGCGGTGGCCATCGAGCCTTGAGTCAGAATCCCGACTGGAGGACCTGATTCTGAATTAAAGCCCAATATGATTCATGCTATACCTAAATTCCATGGGCTTAATTCTGAAGATCCCTTCCAGCACATCAAACAGCTAAAGCATCTGGCCCAAACTTTTGGGTCAGAAGCACAAAATCGGGATATTCTTCTCATGAAGATGTTCTCCTTTTCTCTTATGGACAAGGCCGCCCATTGGTACCAAACTCAGACCCGGCCGATCAACAATTGGGAAGAACTTCAGTCAGAGTTCCTGAAAAAGTTCTTCCCTGTTGGACGGACCAACTCCTTGCGCCATCAGATTACACACTTCACCCAACAAACAGGGGAACCTCTCCATGAGGCATGGGATCGTTTTCAGGATCTCATGAGAAAGTGCCCCCATCACGAAGTTCCTAAATGGGAACAAGTCCAATCTTTTTACCAGGGACTCCGTGAGGACATCCGTCTTTTCGTCAATGCAACCTGCGGAGGAAATATCATGAGTCAACATGAAGACACCGTGTGGGAGATTCTCGAAAACATGTGCGAGAACTCCATCAACAATGACTCCATGGGATTATTCGACAGGACGAATACTCGCGCAGCGACGAATCTTAGGGGAGCACATGAGACGCAGGGCCTTTCCGCATCAGTCGACTTGGAATTAATGGCCAGTCGATTGGACAAGGTCTCGATTATCGAAAAGAAGGTGGATGAGCTGACTCAACATCTGCAGCGAGCCACCTCTGCGCATAACCCTTTCGCACAGCCTCCTTCCACAAGGGAAACTGTGCAAAACATTCTCCATCGATCTTCTCCTAGGATGGACCCATCATCCAAATCTTTGCCCGGAGGTCCTTCCGATTCCTTCTTCACCTGCCAGGGGAATTCCATTCCCTCTTTCTCTAACTCTCTGGAGGTTCCTCAGACCTGCGAGGACCTCAACGCCATCCAGAACGACCCGTTCTCCAACACCTATAATCCTGGATGGCGTAACCATCCTAACTTTCAGTGAGCGAGAAATTCCCAAACCCAAAGACCATCCTTCCAACCTCGCCCACAACCTCCTCATCCTTACCAGCCGCCTCAGCCTCGGCCCAACCCTACTTATCCATCTGGGCCAAATCAAGATCAAATGTCCCTTATCCTTCAGACCCTGGCTGACATTCAAAGAACGAATGCGGCTATCCAGAAACAACACAAGGACGAACTTACAGAGGTCCGAAACCAATTGACCCAGTTGGCAAACTCTTGCCAGCCAGGTACTCTTCCTTCCCAACCTCTGCCTAATCCCAATAACGTGCCCACCCAGCGGCGCGTTATGAACCCAAACCCGGGCCATGCCCATATGATTTATCAGGCCCCCTCTGTTCCTTCACCTGACGGGATAGAGGCCTCCACTTCTTTTGTAGGTTACCAGCAGCAAGCTATCTTACCCAATCCCAACCAAAACCAGGCAGGACTTAATTCCGTAATGACCCGTAGTGGTAAAGAAACCCAAGACCCACCTCATCCGAACCACTCCAAGCCTGGTAGTGATCCCAAGCCTAGGACAGTAATCCAGGACGTCCCCACCCCTATCCCAGATCCACAACCAGGAGCTATCCTAGAAGAACCAACCAAGATCCCGTTTTCCGAGGCCTTGACCAAGGGAAAGAAGACCACCAAGCCCGTGGCACCTGAAGAGGACCTGGTCAAGCTCTTTGAGCAGGTCCACATAAACATCCCCTTGATGGATGCAATCCGCCACGTACCAGCTTACGCACGATTTTTAAAGAATGTGTGTACACCCCAGCGTAAGCCGTGAACCAAGGGTGGGAGCCCAATTGTTCTGTTAGAGCAAGCCAGCTCTGTAATCCTCAGTAAACTCCCACCCAAGGCAAAAGATCCTGGTACTCCCCTGATCTCCTGCAAGATATGTGATACCCAATTTGATAGAGCTCTGCTAGACTTGGGTGCATCCATAAACCTGATACCCACATCCTTACTTGACCATCTAGAAGAATCTGAGCTAAAACCAACTGAGGTGACATTACAATTAGCAGATCGATCTATAAAGTCACCAAAAGGGATTCTCGAGGATGTTATCGTAAGAGTGCGGGATTTCTATTTCCCAGTGGACTTTATAGTCTTAGATATGGACGCGCCTAAAAACCCTAGGGATACACCAATCATTCTAGGGAGACCTTTCTTGGCTACTGCTAGAGCCAACATCAGCTGTGAGGAGGGCCAAATAGAGCTTAAATTTGGAGATCAAACCTTAAAAATTGATATATTTAAGGCCCAACAAGGAATTAATTGCGGTGTCATCGAACAGATTTGTGACGTTAGGATTTTGGTTGATGAGTCACACCTCCAGAATGACTCGATTATGCCTCATCAATCACAGAAGGATCTTGACCCGCAAACAGAGGAGTCAAATCCAGACATACACAACCCAGTAACTCCTACCCTTGAACCTAACATCTACACTGAACCACCCGCTGCTGCTGATAACCCTATCCTCGAGTTAAAGCCTCTTCCTGCTCACTTGAAATACATCTTTTTGGGTTCCAATCAGACCCTTCTTGTGATTATAAATTCCACCCTCAATTCCGAACAGGAATCCCGTCTGATTATTGTTCTCCAGCAACATCGCAGAGCCATCGGGTGGACTCTCGATGATTTGACGGGAATAAGCCCCTCTTATTGTACTCATCATATCTATTCAGAAGAGGGCGCACGACCTTCTAGTGAAATGCAGAGACGTTTGAACCCTAATCTGCAGGAGGTCGTGAAAAAGGAGATCATTAAGTGGTTAGATGCCGGGATCATCTACCCGATCTCCGATAGTCGTTGGGTGAGCCCAATTCAGGTTATGCCTAAGAAGGCAGGACTCACCACCATAACGACTGAAACCGGAGAAATCATTCCTACCCGATTAGCCAATGCGTGGAGAGTCTGTATAGATTACCGCCGACTCAACTCTTCCACAAAGAAGGACCATTTCCCACTACCCTTCATTGATCAAATTCTCGAGAAACTAGCGGGAAATAGGTTCTTCTACTTTCTTGACGGGTACTCCGATTACAACCAGGTGGCAATCCATCCTGAGGACCAAGAAAAGACCACATTTACCTGCCCCTTCGGAACGTATGCTTTCCGAAGGATGCCTTTCGGTCTTTGCAATGCACCCGCTACTTTTCAGCGGTGCATGCTTGCCATATTCTCAGATATGGTAGGTGATTTCCTGGAAGTCTTCATGGATGACTTTTCAATCTTTGGAGAATCTTTTGATGATTGCCTCCAACACTTGGTCCAGATACTCAGGCGATGCATTGAGGTGAACTTGGTTCTTTCCTGGGAAAAGAGCCATTTCATGGTGCCTGAGGGAATTGTCCTGGGACACTCAATTTCGGAAAAAGGCATCCAGGTGGATCGAGCCAAGGTTGATCTGATTTCTCGCCTTCCCGTACCTAGCTCAATCAGGGACATCCGCTCCTTTTTAGGGCACATCAGTTTTTACCGCCGTTTCATTCCAGATTTCTCAAATATCGCGCGCCCCTTGACTTCTCTTCTCTCTAAGGATGTACCTTTTGAAATCTCCAAGGAATGCACGCTAGCCTTTGAAAACCTGCGTGACCGAGTCACCCAGGCACCTATCCTACAATCCCCTGACTGGTCTCAACCCTTTGAGATCATGTGCGATGCGTCTGACTTCGCTATAGGAGCGGTCTTCCTCCTCGTCGCTCTGCCGCACTACCAGTTGCAGGGTTTCTCTCCCTCGCTCTTCCCGCGCCACGCCGCACCCAGCTGGCACCTCTCCGGCCCTCTACTCGCCGCCGCCCCTTCCCCCGGGCATCTTCTTCTCCGGCGACAGTCGATACGACTGTCGCCCGCTCCGGCCCCTCCTCCTCCTGCTAAGTAGGTAGAACTCCTCCTCTTCCTCCCCTCTTCCTTTTCCTCATTTTACATCTTTACTGTTACCTCGATTCCGACCAATCACCCTCACCTTCTCCGCCTCCGGCCATCCTCCGGCGAGCCGCTCCCATCACCCCAGCAACCCACACGGCTCGCCGACCACTGCAGAACCTCCGCCTCCTCACCCTGATCAACCTCCGCCCTTCCACTTCCCCCACATCACCCTCTGCAACTCCACCGAACAAACCCATCTTCCGACCCACAGTCCGACCTAGGGCAGCTCTTGGGCTCCGCCCCGCCGCCTGCACACCCCCCGACCACCTTCGCCGTGCCACGGCGAAGGTCCTCCGCGTTTCTGATTGGGCCGAGAGGCCGTTTTTCTGTGGGCAGGTACCTGCGCTCGTCGCCGCCATTGTTGAAGCGAAGCAGCTTCTTCACCTGCTGCCCCAGGTGCGCCGCGCCCAGGTCACCCTCCCAGGCTGTGCGGGGACACTTCGGCAAAGCGTTAGGCTGCAGTTGAGGCGAAGCTCTCGCGCGAAGCCCCCGCGCTTCGCCTCGACTGCCGCTGCTTCCTCCGCGCAGGCACCCAAATTGGGGTGGGACATTTAGTCCCACCTCGTAAACTTTCAGAGGAGAGCGCCCGCATAAAGGCAAAAAGCGCCTTATGCTCGTTGCCTCCTGAGCACGGGGTGAGGTCCCTCTCACTCGCTCGCTCGACCCGGTCTCGTCCGCGCTCACGCCTCGCGGACCTGGCCCGACCCGACTTAGACTGACCTGCACTCCTCGCCCACCACTCACCCCGGTGGGCCTGGACCCGGGCGCGACCCGTACCCGGCAACCCGGCAGCTCTGGGAGAGCTTTCCTAAGAGCGGTTTCTGTGAGAGAGAGACGCGGGGGAGGGTAGAGATAGGTTTTGCCCCTCTGATCAAGCAGTGCAAGTTTGCAGGCACAGGTGAAGAAGAAGAACAGGAGAAGAAGACTGACGGAAGAAGAGCAACCAGGACTGCTCGAAGCAAAGAGGAAAAGGCGAAGAAGAAGACGAGTGAGGCAGAGAAGAAGGACGACGCTCTGAAGGCAGAAAAGAGGAAGAAGAACAGGACAAGGACCGCTCTGCAGAAAAAGAAAGAGACAAAGCAGAAACAAGAGATAAAAGACGAAGAAGAACATCACCCACTGCTGCAGAAAGAAGAAGAAGACCACAAGGAGATAAAGGAACCAAAAGCCAAAGAGAAGAGAAAAGAAAGAAGAAGACAGACGAGAAAGAAGAAGCCAACAAATTTTCATCTCTCTCTCTATCTATCTATATTTTTGTAAAAGAAACTTTGTACCCCTAGAATACAACTTGCTCCCTGAGTTCGACCTCGGGAACTCTTTTATTTTCCGAGTAAAAAAATTATATATTTGAAATGATGGCAATAACTGGCTATACTACAACGACATAACAATAAAACCCGGTTATCTCTTCACGCTCATAGCCTATCAAATTTGGCGCCGTTGCCGGGGACAGGTCGCGCCCGGGTCCAGGCCCACCGGCGTGAGTGGTGGGCGAGGAGTGCAGGTCAGTCTAAGTCGGGTTGGGCCAGGTCCGCGAGGCGTGAGCGCGGACGAGACCGGGTCGAGCGAGCGAGTGAGAGGGACCTCACCCCGTGCTCAGGAGGCAACGAGCATAAGGCGCTTTTTGCCTTTATGCGGGCGCTCTCCTCTGAAAGTTTACGAGGTGGGACTAAATGTCCCACCCCAATTTGGGTGCCTGCGCGGAGGAAGCAGCGGCAGTCGAGGCGAAGCGCGGGGGCTTCGCGCGAGAGCTTCGCCTCAACTGCAGCCTAACGCTTTGCCGAAGTGTCCCCGCACAGCCTGGGAGGGTGACCTGGGCGCGGCGCACCTGGGGCAGCAGGTGAAGAAGCTGCTTCGCTTCAACAATGGCGGCGACGAGCGCAGGTACCTGCCCACAGAAAAACGGCCTCTCGGCCCAATCAGAAACGCGGAGGACCTTCGCCGTGGCACGGCGAAGGTGGTCGGGGGGTGTGCAGGCGGCGGGGCGGAGCCCAAGAGCTGCCCTAGGTCGGACTGTGGGTCGGAAGATGGGTTTGTTCGGTGGAGTTGCAGAGGGTGATGTGGGGGAAGTGGAAGGGCGGAGGTTGATCAGGGTGAGGAGGCGGAGGTTCTGCGGTGGTCGGCGAGCCGTGTGGGTTGCTGGGGTGATGGGAGCGGCTCGCCGGAGGATGGCCGGAGGTGGAGAAGGTGAGGGTGATTGGTCGGAATCGAGGTAACAGTAAAATTGTAAAATGAGGAAAAGGAAGAGGGGAGGAAGAGGAGGAGTTCTACCAACTTAGCAGGAGGAGGAGGGGCCGGAGCGGGCGACAGTCGTATCGACTGTCGCCGGAGAAGAAGATGCCCGGGGGAAGGGGCGGCGGCGAGCAGAGGGCCGGAGAGGCGCCAGCTGGGTGCGGCGTGGCGCGGGAAGAGCGAGGGAGAGCAACCCTGCAGCTGGTAGTGCGGCAGAGCGACGAGGAGGAAGAGGGTGGCGCCGTTGCCGGGGATATTTATAGAGGCGGAATCAGAGAGGAGGGCGGAGGGAGACGACGTGTCTCCCTCGCCGGAGGACGCCGGAGATGGAAACCCATACCATCCGTGCGTTCGCACGGCCGGTATGGTGGGTTGCAGCGACCAGGGGGGTGTTCTTGCGACGGCTGACGACGCAGGGCACCCCTGGTTGACTTGCCAGCCCCTCCCCCTCACCCTGCGCGGCGCCATGCTCCGCGCAAGGTCGCCGGAGCATGGTGCTGGCAAGTTTTGGCAGGAGGGACCTGTATGCAAAGAACGAAGGAGAGTTAGGGGCAGAAATGTGAGGGTTCAAAAGTTGAGGGCCAAAAAGTAAATATATGAGGACCAAAGTGCAAAGTTGGTCAAGAAGGCTTCTTCTTAGGCTCAAGTTTTTATACATGACTAATTAGGACCTAAGGAATTTGATGGTGAATTTTATTTATAGATTAAACCTTGTTTGACCAGTCAATTTATGCAAAAACCCAAATTAAGTTATTAATTGGGCATGGTTCTCAATGTAGGTCAAAATGGGATCTGAAGGCCAAATTGAAGGTTCTAAACCCTAGAGATTATTTTTCTATGAATTTTAGAGGGTTTATTCTATTTTTACTTTGCCTCGAACCTCGTGAATTGAAGTGGGTTTGTTTTAAGGTTACAGATTATCATTTAGTTCCTTGGAATTGCTGTAGCCCTTGTCAGATCATCCCACTTTCCTTCTTATTCGGTTTGCTTGACCTGTGTTTGGACCCTGAATTACCATGTATGCAGATTATACTGGTAAAATTACATTTTTACCCCTTATGACTTGTTTTCTCATTAAACTCAGAATTCTCTGAGTTAAGCCTTTCCTTGAGTTATGTAGGAGCTTTTTTCCTTTGTATTGGGTCAAAATGAGCTAGTTATGGCTCATGATGAGGTTCTCATCATACCCCCATGCCTAGCTTTTGCTAGTCCCTTAGCAAAAACTTAAGGTTTCAACCCTTGTTCTAGACCATGAAGTTCTTAATAGCTTTAGATAAGTGCTTTTTATTTGAGCCTTGATTAGGTTAGAATGTTGACCATAGGCCTAAAAGGTACTCTAGTACCAATCAAGATCCAAATTTGTCTAGCCTTAGCCTCAGTCTTTAGCAAAGGTTTTTAAGGCCCATAAGAACTAACCTAAGGTTTATTGGACTTTGTGGTTAAAGCACCCGTGCTTGAAATGATTTTAGCCCTGGCTCAGTTCGCAGTGCGTTTTATAAGAGAGAGATAGAAAGTTTTTCTGTTTGGAGAGTTTTCTCTCTCTTTTTCTTTTTAGTTCTAGCCTAGGATTGGCTTTTCAACACGGTCTGTATCAGATTCCTTGCTCCCATCATCAATCCTCAAGGGTTCCTGGTGATCGATGCTTCGAGATAGCACCGCCCATGGCAACCCCCGGAACCCTGGCTATTGAGATTTCGAGATAATCCCATCCATGGTGTTCCGTGGCCGAATCCAGACCCTGACAATTGACACTTCGAGATAATGCCATCCATGGAATCTGAACCAGCAGAGTGCTTACATGCCCCCAGTAGGATATGTAAATATCCTAAGAGACAAGCACCGAGGAGATGATATTTTGTTACGCATCTTCGAGGGGATTTCCCGCCTCTCCGCGCTGGGAACTCGTCCAAATCAACTTGTGTTGATCGGCCGCTCCTATTCTAGGTGTTCTTTTTAGAATTTTGCGACGCTTCTGCGTGATTTTGATTTTTACGCTTACTGAACCAGGCTGTGTGTGAGGTTAGGGTGCTTAGGTTACTGAGTCCCGTAAACCAAAAATTAGTTAACGAGGCCAAATACTCCCTAAGCCTTAAACCTAGTACTTAAGCTTTTCATTTTCCTCAACCTCTTGAGGATTGTCTAGATCTTAATGGGTACTAAGAGTCTATTCGAGAATGCCTAAGGTTTGCGTTCTTACTAATCTCATTATGCACTTTTCAGTTATTTTCTTGAATGAGGTCTAGAACTTAGGTTAATTCCTTAGTTCCTTACTAATGACTATCACCTTTTCTCATAATTTTGTGCTCCTTTTTCATTTTGTTTCTTTTCTCCTACTCCTTCACAAAATTTCCTTCTCCTCTTTTCCTCTTATTCTTTTTCAAAAATTTTTAATTTTTATGGTGTTTTTGGAATATGTGAATTTTTTTTTTTTGTTTGAAACCTTTTCTTACAAGTTTTGCACTTTCATACCCCCCCATGCCTAAGATTTGCAATGTCCTCATTGTAACCTAGGGGGTTTTTATTTAACTTAGTTCATTCCTTAAGACAGAAATTTGAATGAGTGAATGGGTCGGGTTGAATTTTTGCGGACGATTTCTAATCCCAGATGCAAGCATCTGAGGTGGGGTCGCTGTCTACAAGGGTGAACCTTAAGTGCAAAAAGGTGTCAGAAAAAGTTTTGGATTTTTAGGAAAATGACGGGTTGCCTCCCGTTAAGCGCTGAGTTTTACGCCATCGGCTGGGCGCAATAAGCTTAAGGGGAATGGAGGATATAAGATGCTTCAGCCAAATCAGTAGAAGTTACATCAATGAACGGCTTGAGTCTCTGACCGTTCACGATGAAAGGTTCAGAATCGTGGCTGAGTGGACTGATTTCGATTGCTCCATTTCCAAAAACCTGTCGGACCAAATATGGTCCGACCCACTTGGATCTCAGTTTTCCTGGGAAGAGTTTTAGTCGGGCATCAAAGAGTAGGACCTTTTGACCAGGATGAAAGATCTTTCTCGAGATGTGTTTGTCGTGGAAGGCTTTAACCCGCTCCTTGTAGATTTGCGAGTTCTCGTACGCGTCTAGGCGTAATTCATCGATCTCGAAGATTTGGAGTTTTCTGTGGGTCCCAGCCTTGGAAAGATCTAGATTACAGTTCCGTACTGCCCAATAGGCTTTATGCTCCAGTTCTACGGGAAGGTGGCATGCCTTTCCGTACACCAGTCTAAAGGGAGACATGCCCAATTGGGTCTTGTGGGCGGTCCTATAGGCCCACAATGCTTCCGGAAGTCGGGACGACCAGTCCTTCCTGTCAGGTCGAACAGTGACTTGCAGGATTTTCTTGATTTCCCGATTAGACAGCTCAGCTAGACCATTAGTTGGGGGTGGTAAGGAGTAGAGATTCGGTGAGACACCCCGTATTTGGTCATCAGTGACCTAAACTGAGCATTTGTGAAATGAGTCCCCCCATCAGAGATTATTGCACGAGGAATCCCGAACCTTGAGAAAATGTTTTGATGAATGAATTTGAGAACGATTTTGTGATCACAGGTTCAGGTCGGTATGGCTTCGATCCATTTGGACACGTAGTCCACAGCCAACAGAATGTATTCGAAACCATCCGAAACAGGAAAGGGGCCCATAAAATCAATCCCCCAAACATCAAAGATTTCGCATACTAGAATCGGTTGCATAGGCATCATGCCGCGATGGCTCATGTTGCCCAAAGTCTGGCAACGACTGCATGCCTTGCAGTGACTGTACGCGTCTTTGAACAGTGTGGGCCAGTAAAAGCCGCACTGGAGGACTTTTGATGCGGTTTTATGCCCGGCGAAATGGCCACCGCATGCCAGGTCATGGCAGAAAGAGAGGATATTGTTGAATTCCCCTTCCGGGACACATCTCCGGATGATCTGATCGGCACCTATGCGGAAGAGGTACGGGTCTTCCCAAATGTAATACTTGGCATCGGAGCGTAATTTGTCCTTCTTGGCCTTCGGCCAATCGGACGGGATCTGATGAGATGCCAAGTAATTTACTACATTAGCAAACCATGGAAGGCCAGTACCAATAGTCAGCAGGTGCTCATCGGGAAAATGCTCAGTGATGGGTCCGGAAGGGTCAATTATTTCAGAAGGAAGACGGGACAACTGATCAGCTACCACATTTTGCTTTCCCGCTTTGTCGCGAATCTCAAGGTTAAATTCTTGCAACAGCAAGATCCATCGGATTAATCGAGGTTTCGCGTCCTTCTTTGCAAGGAGATGCCTCACAGCGGAGAGGCGCCAGCTGGGTGCGGCGTGGCGCGGGAAGAGCGAGGGAGAGCAACCCTGCAGCTGGTAGTGCGGCAGAGCGACGAGGAGGAAGAGGGTGGCGCCGTTGCCGGGGATATTTATAGAGGCGGATCAGAGAGGAGGGCGGAGGGAGACGACGTGTCTCCCTCGCCGGAGGACGCCGGAGATGGAAACCCATACCGTCCGTGCGTTCGCACGGCCGGTATGGTGGGTTGCAGCGACCAGGGGGTGTTCCTACGACAGCTGACGACGCAGGGCACCCCTGGTTGACTTGCCAGCCCCTCCCCCTCACCCTGCGCGGCGCCATGCTCCGCGCAAGGTCGCCGGAGCATGGTGCTGGCAGGTTTTGGCAGGAGGGACCTGTATGCAAAGAAAGAAGGAGAGTTAGGGGCAGAAATGTGAGGGTTCAAAAGTTGAGGGCCAAAAAGTAAATATATGAGGACCAAAGTGCAAAGTTGGTCAAGAAGGCTTCTTCTTAGGCTCAAGTTTTTATACATGACTAATTAGGACCTAAGGAATTTGATGGTGAATTTTATTTCTAGATTAAACCTTGTTTGACCGGTCAATTTATACAAAAACCCAAATTAAGTTATTAATTGGGCATGGTTCTCAATGTAGGTCAAAATGGGATCTGAAGGCCAAATTGAAGGTTCTAAACCCTAGAGATTATTTTTCTATGAATTTTAGAGGGTTTATTTTATTTTTACTTTGCCTCGAACCTCGTGAATTGAAGTGGGCTTGTTTTAAGGTTACAGATTATCATTTAGTTCCTTGGAATTGCTGTAGCCCTTGTCAGATCATCCCACTTTCCTTCTTATTCGGTTTGCTTGACCTGTGTTTGGACCCTGAATTACCCTATATGCAGATTATACTAGTAAAATTGCAGTTTTACCCCTTATGACTTGTTTTCTCCTTAAACTCAGAATTCTCTGAGTTAAGCCTTTCCTTGAGTTATGTAGGAGCTTTTATCCTTTGTATTGGGTCAAAATGAGCTAGTTATGGCTCATGATGAGGTTCTCATCAAGCGGTCCTGGGGCAGAAAGCTGACGGGAAACCCGTGGTCATCTACTACGCTAGCAAGACACTTGACGAGGCTCAGCGTAACTATACAGTTACGGAGAAAGAGCTGCTAGCCGTAGTATTTGCCCTTGAAAAATTCCGATCGTATCTTCTGGGTTCCCATGTCATCATTTACTCGGATCACACGGCTGTAAGGCATCTCCTTGCCAAGAAGGACGCGAAGCCCCGACTAATCCATTGGATCTTGCTGTTGCAAGAATTCGATCTTGAGATTCGCGACAAGGCGGGAAGGCAGAATGTGGTAGCCGACCATCTGTCCCGTCTTCCTTCTGAGATCATCAACCCTTCCGGACCCATCACGGAACATTTTCCTGATGAGCACCTGCTTTCTGTTGGTACTAGACTTCCATGGTTTGCTGATATAGTAAACTACTTGGCATCTCATCAGACACCGTCTGATTGGCCGAAGGCCAAAAAAGACAAATTGCGTTCTGATTCCAAGTATTACATTTGGGAAGACCCGTACCTTTTCCGCATAGGTGCTGATCAAATTATTCGAAGATGCGTCCCGGAAGAGGAAATCAGCAATATCCTATCTTTCTGCCATGACCAGGCATGCGGTGACCATTTCTTAGGGCATAAAACCGCATCCAAAGTCCTCCAGTGTGGCTTCTACTGGCCTACACTTTTCAAAGACGCATACAGTCACTGCAAGGCATGCAGTCATTGCCAGACTTTGGGCAACATGAACCATCGTGACATGATGCCTTTGCAGCCGATTCTCGTATGCGAAATCTTCGATGTATGGGGGATTGATTTTATGGGCCCCTTTCATGTTTTGGATGGTTTCGAGTACATTGTGCTTGCGGTGGACTACGTGTCCAAATGGATCGAAGCCATACCGACCCGAACCTGCAATCACAAGATTGTTCTTAAGTTCATACATCAAAACATTTTCTCAAGGTTCGGGATTCCCCGTGCTATTATCTCGGATGGGGGGACCCATTTTACAAATGCTCAGTTTAGGTCACTGATGGCCAAATTTGGGGTGTCTCATCGAATCTCTACTCCTTACCACCCCCAAACAAATGGTCTAGCTGAGCTCTCAAATCGGGAGATCAAGAAAATCCTGCAAGTCACTGTTCGGCCTGACAGGAAGGACTGGTCGTCCCGACTTCCGGAAGCATTGTGGGCCTATAGGACCGCCCACAAGACCCAATTGGGCATGTCTCCCTTTAGACTGGTGTACGGAAAGGCATGTCACCTTCCCGTAGAACTGGAGCATAAAGCCTATTGGGCAGTACAGAACTGTAATCTAGATCTTTCCAAGGCTGGAACCCACAGAAAACTCCAAATCTTCGAGATCGATGAATTACGCCTAGACGCGTACGAGAACTCGCGAATCTACAAGGAGCGGGTTAAAGCCTTCCACGACAAGCACATCTCAAGAAAGATCTTTCATCCTGGTCAAAAGGTCCTACTCTTTGATGCCCGACTCAAACTTTTCCCGGGGAAACTGAGGTCCAAGTGGGTCGGACCGTATTTAGTCCGACAGGTTTTTGGAAATGGAGCCATTGAAATCAATCCACTCAGCCATGATTCCGAACCTTTCATCGTGAACGGTCAGAGACTCAAACCGTTCATTGATGTGACTTCTACTGATTCGGCTAAATCATCCCTTATCCTCCATTCCCCTTGAACTTACTGCGCCCGGCCGATGGCGTAAAACTCAACGCTTAACGGGAGGCAGCTCGTCATTTCTTGAAAATCTAAAACCTTTTTTCTGACACCATTGTGCACTTAAGGTTCACCCTTTAAGACAGCCGACTCCACCTCAGATGCTTGCATCTGAGATTAGAAATCGTCCGCAGAATTCATCCCGACCCATTCACTCACAAAAATATCTGTCTTAAGGAATAAATTAAGTAAATAAAAACCCCTAAATCACAATGAGGACATTGCAAGTTTTAGGCATGGGGGGTATAAGTGCAAAACTTGTAGAAAAAGAAGGTTTTAAACAAAAAATTCACATATGCCAAAAACACCATAAAAATTAAAAATTTTTCAAAATAAAAAGAATAAGAGGAGAAAGGAAATTTTGAGGAGAAGGAAAAGAAACAAAATGAAAAGGAGCACAAAAAGATGAAAGAAAAGAGTAATAGTCATTAGTAAGAAGCTAAGGAATTAACCTTAGTCTAGACCATTTTTTCAAGAAAAGAAATGAAAAGTGCTTGGTAAGATTAGTAAGAACGCAAACCTTAGGCATTCTTGATAGACTCTTAGTACCCATTAAGATCTAGACAATCCTCAAGAGGTTGAGGAAAATGAAAAGCTTAAGTACTAGGTCCAAGGCTTAGGGAGTATTTGACCTCACTAACTAACTTCTGGTTTACGGGACTCAGTAACCTAAGCACCCTAACCTCACACACATCCTGGTTCAGCAAGCGTAAAAATCAAAATCACGCAGAAGCGTCGAAAAAATTCTGAAAAGAACACCTAGAGTAGGAGCGGCCGATCAACACAAGTTGATTTGGACGAGTTCCCAACGCAGAGAGGCGGGAAATGCCCTCAAAGATGCGTAACAAAATATCATCTCCTCGGTGCTTGTCTCTTAGGATATTCACATATCCTACTGGGGGCATGTAAGCACCCTGCTGGTTCAGTTTCCATGGATGGCATTATCACGAAGTGTCAACTGCCAGGGTCTGAACGCGGCCACGGAACACCATGGATGGGATTATCTCGAAATCTCAATAGCCAGGGTTCTGGGGGTTGCCATGGGCGGTGCTATCTCGAAGCATCGATCGCCAGGAACCCTTGAGGATTGATGATGCAGGCAAGGAATCTGATACAGACCATGTTGAAAAGCCAATCCTAAGCTAGAATTAAAAAGAAAAAGAGAGAGAAAACTCTCCAAAAACAGAAAAATTTTCTACCTCTCTCTCTTACAAAACGTACTGCGAACTGAACTAGGGCTAAAATCGTTTCAAGCACGGGGTGCTATAACTACAAAGTTCAATAAACCTTAGGTTAGTTCTTGTGGGTCTTAAAAACCTTTGCTAAGGACTGAGGCTGAGGCTAGACAGATTTGGATCTTGATTGGTACTAGAGTACCTTTTAATCCTATGGTCAGCATTCTAACCTAATCTAAGTTTAAATGAAAAAAGCACTTATCTGAAGCTATTAAAGAACTTCATGGTCTAGAACAAGGGTTGAAACCTTAAGTTTTTGCTAAGGGACTAGCAAAAGCTAGGCATGGGGGTATGATGAGAACCTCATCATGAGTCATAACTAGCTCATTTTGACCTAATACAGAGAATAAAAGCTCCTACATAACCTTAGAAAGGCTTGGCTCAGAGAGATTCTGAGTTTGCAAAGAAAACATAAAATGAGGGGTAAAAATGCAATTTCACCAATCCAATCTGAAAATAGGGTAACTCAGGATCCAAACATAGGTCAAAACAACCTAATAAGAAGAAAAGTGGGATGAAATGACTCAATAAGGGCTACAGCAACTCCAAGGAATTAAATGACAGCCTGTAACCCTAAAAACAAACCCACTTCAATTCACGTGGTTCGAGGCAAAGTAAAAATCAAATAAACCCTATAAAATTCATAGAAAAATAATCTCTAGGGTTTAGGACTTTCAATTTGGCCATAGGAACCCATTTTGACCTACATTGAGAACCATGCCCAATTAACAACTTAATTTGGGTTTTTGCGTAAATTAACTAGTCAAACAAGGCTTAATCTAGAAATAAAATTCACCATCAGAATCCTTAGGTCCTAATTAGTCATATATAAAAACTTGGGCCTAAGAAGAAACCTTCTTGACCAACTTTACACTTTGGTCCTCATATATTTACTTTTTGACCCTCAACTTTTGAACCCTCACATTTTGGCCCCTAACTCTCCTTCGTTCTTTGCGTTTAGGTCCCTCCTGCAAAACCTGAGCAGCACCATGCTCCGGCGACCTTGCGCGGAGCATGGCGCCGCGCAGGGTGAGGGAGGGGCCCTGGCAAGTCAATGAGGGGTACCCTGCGTCGTCAGCCACCGCAGGGACACCCCCCTGAGTACTGCGACCGCCCATACCACCCGTGCGAACGCACGGACGGTATGGGTCTCCTTCCTCCGGCGCCCTCCGGCGAGGGAGACACGTCGTCTCCCTCCACCCTCCTCTCTGATTCCGCCCCTATAAATACCCCCGTCGCTCCGCCATTCTTCCCAGCTCGGATCTGACGGAGACACCCCCCTCAATTCCTCCCTTCCCACTCCGACAGACGCCCCCTTGCTCCGGCAGCCTCTCCTCCTCCTCCTCGTCGCCCTGCCGCACTACCAGCAGCAGGGTTACCTTCCCTCAACCTTTCCGCGTCACGCCGCACCTAGCTGGCGCCTCTCCAGTCCCTTCCTCGCCGCCGCCCCTTCCTCTGGGCAATTTCTTCTCCGGCGACAATCGATACGACTATCGCCTGCGCCAACCCCTCCTCGTCCAGCTTAGCAGGTAGAACTTCTCCTCTTCCTCCCCTCTTTCTTTTCCACACTGAAAACCCCTACTGTCGCCACCTATTTCCCACCGATCACCCTCACCTTCTCAACCTCCGGCCAAACTCCGGCGAACCACTCCCATCGCTCCAGCACCCCACACGGCTCGCCGACCTGTGCATAACCTCCGCCTCCTCACCCTGATCCTCTTCCGCCCTTCCACTGCCCACCAAACGCCCTCTGCAGACCCACCGAACACACCCACTTCTTCGCCCGCAGTTTGACCTAGGGCGATCTGTTTGCTCCACCACACCCCCTGCAGACCCTCTGACCACCTTCGCCGTGCCACGGCGAAGGTCCCCCTCCTGTCTGATTAGGCCGAGAGGCCGTTCTTCTGTGACTAGGTGACTCGCCCGCCGTCGCCATTACTGAGCAGGCAGAGCTCCTTCACCTGCAGGTGCAGGCACGCCTTCGCCCAGGTTCGACTCCCAGGTTGCGCGGGGCGTCTCCGCGAAGCGTCCCAGGCTCACAGTTGGGGCGAAGGCCTCGCGTGAAGCCACGATTGCCCGCTGCTCCCTCCGCTGCGGGCGCTCAATTGGGGTGGGACATTTAGTCCCACCTCGGAACTTTTCAGAGGCGCGCGGGCGCATAAAGGCAAAAGGTGCCTTATACTGTTCGCCTCCTGACCACGGGGTGAGGTCCCTCTCACCCGACCCGGCCTCGTCCGCGATCACGCTTCGCAGACCTGGCCCGACCCGATTAACTCGACCTGCACTCCTCGCCCACCACCGCACGCCGGTGGGCCTGGACCCGGGCGCGACTCGTACCCGATTACCCGGTTGCTCTGGGAGAGTTGTCCTAAGAGCGAACTCAGAGAGAAAGAGACGCGCGGGGGAGGGGGGTAGAGTAGGTTTTGCCCTCTGACTCTGAACTCTTGAGCGTGAAGGCACAGGTGAAGAAGAAGGAAGCTAAGGGAGACATTGTAGCAACAAGCGGTTTAAGTCATCTGATTTTCAAATCAGACGACGTCCTGAAGACAGGTGAAGACAAAAAAGAAGAAGAAGAAAAGAAGAGAGAAGGAGCAGCCAAGTGAAGAAACAGAAAGCAGAAGAAGAGAAGCAAGAAGAAAAGAAGAAGAAGAGCACGGGAGGAAGATCTGAAGCAAGAAAAGAAGAAACAAAGAAAATAAAAAGAAGAAACAGACAGGATCGTCCAACCAAGAAATAGAGGAAGAACACGAAGGACAAAAGCCAAAAAGGAGAGAAGACAAAGAGGAAGAAAGAAGAGAAGAAGAAGAAGCCAAACTTTCATCTCTCTCTCTCTCTTTATTTTTGTAACAGAACATGTATAACTCTAGAATACGACTTGCTCCCTGAGTTCGACCTTGGGAGAACTGTATTTTCCGAGTAACAAATATTAGCAAATGATGGCAATAACTATCTGTACTACAACGACTTAAGAAAAGCTAGTTGCTGCCTCTGTTTCGCCAGTTGGCGCTGTTGCCGGGGAGCAACGGCTATTCTAGAGGTAAACATTTCTGTTTCTTTTTAGTTCTAATAATCTCCTCTCTTTTGTGCAGCTACAAGAAATCAAGAAGACAAGCAACCGCACGACAACCACTCCGAGGACAGGTAAGTTTTTCTCTCGCTATTAACCCCTAAACTCTAAAGAGGAAGAAAAGAAAAGAGCAAGCACTATAGGGCTAACCTGTCTTCTATACTTAGTAAACCATAAGGAGTTGCATGTTTTCAACCCATTATTCCTGTACACTATTAAGGGTATTTAGGGGCTAACACATTCTTGCTTGAGCCCTAATTACCCACCAAAGAACTAACTGGACCAAGTAGAGCTAACATAAGACAGGTGAAGACCAAGCGAGGAGTGCAGGTCGAGTTAATCGGGTTTAAGTCGTCTGATTTTCAAATCAGTCGACGTCCTAAAGACAGGTGAAGACAAAGAAGAAGAAGAAAAGAAGAGAGAAGGAGCAGCCAAGTGAAGAAACAGAAAGCAGAAGAAGAATAGAAGCAAGAAGAAAAGAAGAAGAGCACGGGAGGAAGATCTGAAGTAAGAAAAGAAGAAACAAAGAAAATAAAAAGAAGAAACAGACAGGATCGTCCAACCAAGAAATAGAGGAAGAACACGAAGGACAAAAGCCAAAAAGGAGAGAAGACAAAGAGGAAGAAAGAAGAGAAGAAGAAGAAGCCAAACTTTCATCTCTCTCTCTCTTTATTTTTGTAACAGAACATGTATATCTCTAGAATACAACTTGCTCCCTGAGTTTGACCTCGGGAGAACTGTATTTTCCGAGTAACAAATATTAGCAAATGATGGCAATAACTATCTGTACTACAACGACTTAAGAAAAGCTAGTTGCTGCCACCGTTTCGCCAAGCAACCATAAGTTTAAGACGTCTGATTCACAAAATCAGACGTCCATTTTTTGTGCTTTCTTTATATACATTGATATTCTATGTCTACTTTTACATTTTTGCATTACAACTCCAGTTTTCATTGCATATTATATTCAATTTCTCAAAGGTTATGCTCTTGATTTTTAAACCCCAATTTTCTCCCTGTGTTCGACCTCAGACTTAAAACTTCGAGTAATAAAATCTATTTGTTTTCGAGCGATTTCAACCTATACTACGACGCATCAATTTTAAAACCTGATTTCGCCTCGTAAACACCTGGTGACCACGGCCGCCAGCTTGACCTCCAGCGCTTGGTGCAGGGAGCATCTGCTGTGCTCCGGCCCTAGACGGGCAGTCCCTCCTGATATGGCCCGGCTAGCCACACTGGTAGTAGAGGGGTACACGACCTCCTCCCTCAGTAGGTCCCTAGTGGCGGCTGGGTGGGGGTCTGGTGCTGGTAACTGGCCCCTGTCTGGGGCCCCCAATGGCGACTGGGGGCCCCCAATGGTGACTGGTGGCCCCGCAGAACGAGACGACTCTCCTGCGGGCGCCGTGTGCCTCCTATCCCGACGGCCCTAAGAGTACTTTGGCTGGTAGGGCCTCCTTTGTTCGCTGTCAGTGTCTCGCGCGGCCGGGTTGGTCTCCTCGTAAGTCATGGTTGCCTCGACCACACGAGAGAAAGTGGGCAGCTTCAGGGGTTTGACATATCCCCAAATAGCAGGTTTGAGCCCCTCCGTAAACCTCCACAGGCGCTCGTTCTCAGTAGACACAGCTGTCGAGGTGAAACGTGACAGCTCCACGAAACGCGTACGGTACTCGCTAATCATCATCATCCCCTAGCAGAGAGTGTGGAACTCCCTCCTCCTCTGGTCCTGCTAGGTCTGCGGAAAGTACTGCTCGTAGAAGAGAGCCATGAACTGGTCCCACGTCGGCTCTCTCCCTTCCTGTCCTCTGATTGCCCTCCACCACCTGTGTGCTGCGCTCTTCAGCTGGTACGTAGCAAAGGCCACACGGCACTCCGCAGGAGGGCGAAGGATGTCAAACACCTTCTCTATCTGCTCCAGCCAGTCCTTTACCTTAGACGAGCTCTCATCCCCCTTGAAGGAGGGGGGCTTCATCTTCCGAAACTATCCGAAAAGCTCGTGATGTAGTTGCAGCCCGGGAACAGGCATGCCTCCAGGAATGGAGGGCTTGTGCTCAGAAGTGTCAGAGGGTGGTGGGGGTGGTGGAGGATCACCCCCTCCTCTTGCTCGTCCGGAGCTGTGACGGTCTCTCTGTCCCAACGAGGACTCCCCCTCCACGTCCTCAGGGAGAGGTGCCCGCAGAGGCTGATGGAGCTCCTCTCGCATGATGACTCTGATCAGCTGGGCGAGATCTTGGGCCTGAACACTCAGGAGGAGAGGTGGGTCAACTGGTGCCTCAGGTCCGGCACGTCCGCTCCTCTAACCTTGTCCACGGCCACGACCACGGCTCGCCTCGGGAACTCCCTGATGAGGCATCCCCTGCAAGGAGATGCAAGAGATGGAATAAGAGTTGTCAACGATATCGGATTACATCGAGAAAAAGACTCGGAATGAATATTAAAGCGATACGTTGTGATGGCTATCCTAGTTATATGCACGTGAGTGGTTATTCTCGGACTAATTGGTTCATTTCTCGAGACGACCTTGCTCTGATACCATCTTGTTACGACCCGATTTTCGGATCCCTACTGGACCAGAGTCCGACTCGCCTCGACTAATCCCAAGACCTAGTTGTCCAACGAGAAATAACCGAAACCAGGAAATAAACTACGTTCACACATGAAATATAACTAAGCAGAAGGAAAAATGAAACAGTAAAGGAAAGTAGAGAAACTGTCTCAAAATAGTACATGCCACAACAACAACAACAATGGAAAGGAAACACAAAGTAACAGGAACAGTAAAATATATGTCCATTACTCACTACAACAGTAGAAAAATGAAAGAGCTGGAAAGAAACGACTACGGCTGAGCTCGGTTGGGCCCAGCACCCTCTGCAGTCGGAAACTCAGCCTGCTCAACTCCTGGTCCTGAACAGGGTTACAAAAAGATAGAGTCAGTGAACGCTGAGTAGAGTGGTGTTTACATTATTTATATGCAAGTAAAGTAAAACAAACAACCAGGTTTTATTCTCATATCTATTTATCTCATCTATGTATTTCTGGTTCATTTATTTCACAAAGTATCCAAGTATTTCTTGATCTTGCTTGTTCCTCGTAGTCTTTTCCGTGGAGTAGAAGGTACACGTGGTGCTCTCCTGGTTGAGAGAGTCCCTTGCGGTAGTCCTACACCCAGTCAACCACCCCGAGGTCACTGTCGCGACGTAGCAATGACTATGGCACGCGTGATAAGTGCACGGGTAGCTACCCTGTACTGGTACGCGGTCAGTCGTTTCCGCTAGCAGGTACACCTAAGGTACAGGACGGAACAGTATAGGACATTGCCCTCTCAGAACAAGGGTCTCGCCCCTCAGAACCAAACAGGGGTCTTGCCCCTCCACAGTCCGCATACCATCATCTGACTACCCCAGACCTAACAAAGTCAGTGTAGGGTGGCTAGCTTAACCCCGGGCCCCGTAGAGTGGCTAGTTCCCTCCCTACACTAGTAGTACACCTCGGTACCACGTACTCGAGGGCCAACAGGAGTTGGTGTAGAGTGGTCAATCCTAACCCCGGGTCTCGACCCAAGGGCGGCTAGCTCCACTCTACACTAAAATGGACAGTTGCTCTCCTTGGTACCGTGTACACAAGGGCCAGCTCACTTCCCGTCTACATTCCAGATTCCTTTCATACACAGGAGTTCTACTCCTAATTTCCCGTAGGGTTCATGCTCATATTCATCTCATTTATCCATATTCAGATCTCATGTTTCATAACCCATTCCTCATTCATATACAGGCAACTCATGTTTTCACAATTCAATTCTCAATCATATACATGCAACTTGTGGTTTCATAGTTTAATTTCTCATTCACATACAGGCAGCTCGTATTTTCACATACATCTCACGTAAACAAAGTAGCTTAGCATCAAGCTCATACATTTCTACCCTAGGGTTCATTCCACATCCTAAAGTTTCAATCAATTTAATCTAAGCAAGCATATTCTTTATTCACATCTTAACAAATGAATTAAACCACTCTACCGGGTATCACGGGAGGAATGGGGGCCTGCACTGCAGATCTCGTCATCTCCGCAGGCCCCGAACATGCCACCGGCTAGTAACCTGTACCAGCGACTAATTTACATCAGACGAGCTCAAAACAATAGGTACTCAACGCGAACACGTAGAGAAACTCAAGTGGAAAATAGCGGCACTTCATTTGCGGAAATTCGATTCCGTTTGGGCCCTAAACTGGCCAAAAACGCGGTTATTGTCCAAAATCAGACGTCTGGGACTAATCTCAGACGTCTTAAAGACGTCAGATCTTACCTTATGTCTCCTGCGGGTTCCTCAGACGTCCGGATCTCTACGCGACCGTCTGAAGGAAGTTCCAGGTGTCAGACTACTCCTCCGGTTGTCTGAAAGTGCCATCGGACGTTTGGCAATGAGGTCAAATGTCCAAAAGTGCCTGGAAAAGTGCACCGCGCGCCTTCCCAATGCCCTTCACTTGCGTACGAAAGCTGCAGGCCCATTCTCAGCCCAACATTTCTTGTGCTACGATCTACATGGCGGAAAGTAGCGTAGGAAATACGTACCTCGCGCGATATTATGCTTTCAGACGTCCAGCTTCAGCTTAGAACGACTTGGTGCCTCTCTAGATGTCTAGTCGATGCTCCAGACGTCTGATACTGGAACTTTTCCAGTACCCGAATCTCTTCCGCGACGCTGCTCTCCTCGCAGCGCCATTCGCAATGCACTACAGCAGTTACAGAGGGTCGGGAGGCCGCCTCCCCGAGCCCCTCCTCCTCGTGCGCGTGCCCGTCGCCGACCGCACGAGCTCCGCTGAGCTCCCCGAAGATCCACCGACCTTGGTCCAAAAACTGGCTGCTACTCTCGTCTATAGTTCTAATATTTCTAATATTTCGTCGTAGTATAGTATAGAGAAGCGATTACCAGTTTAATACAATTTGTTACTCGGAAAATAAAAGTTTTCCCGAGGTCGAACTCAGGGAGCAAACTGTATTCTAGAAGTACAAAGTTTCTATTACAAAAATGAAAGAAAGAGAGAGAGAGGGATTTGTCTTGTTGGCTTTTTCTTCTTCTCTTCTTTCTCTTGTCTTTGTCTTCTTCTCTTCTCTTCTCTTTGGTTCTTCAGTCTTCTTCCTTCTTCTTATTTCTTCTTTCTTTTTCTTCAGGGCGTCGTCTGATTTTTCAATAAGACGACTTAAGTAGCCTCTGCTACAGTGCGTCCTCCTTCCTTCTTTCTTCTTCTTCTTCTTTGCCTTTCTTCTGCTTTGCTTCAAGCAGCCACGGCTCTGGCTGCTCCTTCATTCTTTCTCTTCTCCTTCTTCCTCTGCGGTCTGCCTTCTCTTCTTCTTCTTCTTCTGTGCCTGCACACTCACAATTTGGTCAGGGCAAAAACCTACTCTACCCTCCCCCGCGTCTCTCTCTCAGAATTCACTCATAGGATAGCTCTCCCAGAGCTGCCGGGTATTCGGGTACGAGTCACGCCCGGGTCCAGGCCCACCGGCATGCGGTGGTGGGCGAGGAGTGCAGGTCGAGTAAACGAGTCGGGCCAGGTCCGCGGGGGGTGGTCGCGGACAAGGCCAGGTGAGCGGGTGAGAGGGACCTCACCCCGTGTGCTGAGGCGATAAGCCTATAGCACTTTTTGCATTTATGCGGGTGCGCTGCTTCAGAGTCTTCCGAGGTGGGACTAAATGTCCCACCCCAGTTGGGCGCCTACAGCTGAGAAAGCTGCAGGCAATCGCAGCTGTGCACGGGGCTCTCACCCCGACTGCAGGCCTGGGCAGGTGCGTGAGGGCGAACCGTGCGTCCTGGAGAGTCAGACCTGGGCGAAGTGAGGCTGCAGCTGCAGGCGGAAGAAGCTTCACCTGCTCAGCAATGGTGGCGGAGGGCGGGTGACCTGTTCACAGCAATACGGCCTCTCGGCCTAGTCAGAAGGTGCAGGGAGCTTCGCCAGAGTGCGGCGAAGCTCGTGCAGGTGGTGGCGAGGCGTGGGGTGGCGTGCAAGGGATGCCCCAGGTCGGACTGTGCCTGGGGGAATGGGTTTGTTCGGGGGGTCTTTAGGCAGCGAACGACAGGGAGTGAAGGGGTGGAAGTGGTTCAGCGTGAAGAGGTGGAGGTTTTGGGTCGGTCGGCGAGTTGTGTGGGGTGATGGAATGATGGGAGCGAGTCGCCGGAGGTTGGCCGGAGATGGAGAAGGTGAGGGTGATTAGGCGCGGTCGAAGGGTTGTTGAGCAAATTGAAGTAGGGAAGAGAAAGAGGGGAGGAAAGGAAAGAACTGTACCTACTTGGAGGGACGAGAGGGGAACGGAGCAGGGCGAAGATGCCCAGAGAGAGGGGGCGACAGCGAGGAGAGAGCGGGAGAGCGCACGCTGGGTACGGCTCGACGTGGGAAGAGCGGGCGAAGGCGGCTCTGCTGCTGGTAATGCGGCAGAGCGACGAGGAGGAGGAGGAAGAACCGTCGGAGCTGGAGGGCTTCTGCCAGAGTGGGAAGAGAGGAAGGAGGGGGGGTGTTTCTCCGTCAGATCCGAGCTGCTGAGTGCGGCAGAGGGAGGCGGCTTTTATAGAGGCGAAATCAGATAGGAGGGCGGAGGGAGGCGACATGCCTCCCTCGCCGGAGGACGCCAGAGATGGAGACCCATACTGATGAGAACCTCATCATGAGCCATAACTAGCTCATTTTGACCTAATACAAAGGATAAAAGCTCCTACATAACTCAAGGAAAGGCTTAACTCAGAGAATTCTGAGTTTAAGGAGAAAACAAGTCATAAGGGGTAAAAATGCAATTTTACCAGTATAATCTGCATACAGGGTAATTCAGAGTCCAAACATAGGTCAAAGCAACTTAATAAGAATAAAAGTGGGATGAGATGATCTAGCAAGGGCTACAGCAATTCCAAGGAACTAAATGATAATCTGTAACCCTAAAACAAACCCACTTCAATTCACGAGGTTCAAGGCAAAGCAAAAATGGAATAAACCCTCTAAAATTCATAGAAAAATAATCTCTAGGGTTTAGAACCTTCAATTTGGCCTTCGGAACCCATTTTGACCTACATTGAGAACCATGCCTAATTAATAACTTAATTTGGATTTTTACGTAAATTGACCGGTCAAACAAGGTTTTATCTAGAAATAAAATTCACCATCAGAATCCTTAGGTCCTAATTAGTCACGTATAAAAACTTGAGCCTAAGAAGAAACCTTCTTGACCAGCTTTACATTTTGGTCCTCATCTATTTACATTTTGGCCCTCAACTTTTGAACCCTCGCACTTTGGCTCCTAACTCTTCTTCGTTCTTTACATTCAGGTCCTCCCTGCAAAACCTGCCAGCACCACACTCCGGCGACCTTGCGCGGAGCATGGCGCTGCGCAGGGTAAGGGGGAGGGCCTGCCATGTCAAATGGGAGTGCCCTGCGTCGTCAGCCGTCGTAGGAACACCCCCCTGGTCGCTGCAACCCACCATACCGGCCGTGCAAACGCACGGATGGTATGGGTCTCCTTCCTCCGGCGTCCTCCGGCGAGGGAGACACGTCGTCTCCCTCCGCCCTCCTCTCTGATTCCACCCCTATAAATACCCCCGTCGCTCCGCCGTTCTTGGCAGCTCGGTCCTGACGGAGAAACACCCTCTTTTCACTCTTTTCCCACTCCGACAGGAAGCCCTCCAGCTCCGGCGGTTTTTCCCTCCTCCTCCTCCTCGTTCTGCCGCACTACCAGCAGCAGGGCTGCCTTCCCCTACTCTTCCCGCGTCGCGCCGCACCCAACGCGCGCCTCTCCAGCCCTCTCCTCGCCGTCGCTCCTTCCTCTGGGCAGCTTCTTCTCCGGCGACAGTCGATACGACTGTCGCCTGTTCCGGCCCCTCCTTGTCCTGCTAAGTAGGTATAACTTCTCACCTTTCTCCCCTCTTCCTTTTCCTCACTTTAAACCCTTACTGTCGCCCTCGATTCCGACCAATCGCCCTCACCTTCTCCACCTCCGGCCACACTCCGGCGACCCGCTCCCATCACTCCAGCACCCCACACGGCTCGTCGACCTGCACATAATCTCCGCCTCCTCACCCTGATCCATTTTCGCCCTTCCAATTCCCGCCACCCGACCTCTGCAAGTCCACCGAACACACCCACTTCCCGACCCACAGTCCGACCTAGGGCAGCCCTTGCACGCCGCCCCACGCCTCGCCACCACCCGCACGAGCTTCGCCGCACTCTGGCGAAGCTCCCGGCACCTTCTGATTAGGCCGAGAGGCCGTTTTGCTGTGAACAGGTCACCCGTCCTCCGCCGCCATTGCTGTGCAGAAGGAGCTGCCTCCACCTGCAGCTGCAGCCTCGCTACGTCCATTCAGAATCCCAGGTTGCGTGGGGTGTCTTCGCGAAGAATCCCAGGTTCGCAGCAGGGGCGAGGGCCTCGCGTAAAGCCGCAATTACCAGCTGGTTCCTCCGCGCAGGCGCCAAATTGGGGTGGGACATTTAGTCCCACCTCGGAAGGCTCTGGAGCGGCGCAGCGATACAAATTGAAAACGTGCTGGAGGCTTATCGCCTCAGCACACGGGGTGAGGTCCCTCTCACACCGTCTCACCGGGCCCATCCGCGAGCTCATCACGCGGATCCGGCCGACCCGACCCGACTTGTCTGGCACTCCTCGCCCACCACGCACGCTGGTGGGCCTGGACCCGGGAGCGACCCGTACCCGATTACTCGGCAGCTCTGGGAGAGCTTTCCTAAGAGCGGCTTCTGTGAGAGAGAAACGCGGGGGGGGAGGGTAGAGTAGGTTTTGCCATCTCTGATTGGAACTTTGAGTGTGCAGGCACAGGTGAAGGGACTGTGGAAGGGCAGAAGAGAAGAAGAAGAAGACTGAAGGAAGAAGAGCAGCTAGGTCGAAGCAAAGAGGAAGGAGAAAGCAAAGAAGAAGAAGACAAGCGAGGTAGAGAAGAAGGCTGACGAAGACTGAAGGAAGGAGCACCGAGCGGCACTGTAGCAGCGACGACTTAAGTCGTCTGAGTGGAAAATCAGACGACGCTCTGAAGGCAGAAAAGAAAGAAGAAGAACATCACCACTGTTGCAGATAAAGAAGACAGAAAGAAAAAGAAGAAAGAAGGAGAGACGACGTCCTGACAGCAAAAGCAGAAGAAGAGCACGAGAAGAAGATCTGAAGAACAGAAGGCAGAAGAAGAAGACCACAAGGAGATAAACAAAGAAGAAGAAACCAAAAGCCAAAGAGAAGAGAAAACAAAGAGGAAGAAAGAAGAGAAGAAGAAGCCAAATTTTCATCTCTCTCCCTCTCTCTCTCTCTTTATTTTTGTAATAAGAATCTGTACCCCTAGAATACAACTTGCTCCCTGAGTTCGACCTCGGGAACTCTTTTATTTTCCGAGTAAAAAATTATATATTTGAAATGATGGCAATAACTGGCTATACTACAACGCTATAATAAAACCTAGTTATCTTTGGCCACCATTCCTTCATTGGCGCCGTTGCCGGGGAGCAACGGCTATTCTAGAGGTAAACATTCCTGTTTCTTTTTAGTTTCTGATAATCTCCTCTCTTTTGTGCAGCTACAGGAAATCAAGAAGACAAGCAACCGCACGACAACCAATCCGAGGACAAGTAATTTTTTCCTCTCACTATTAACCCCTAAACTCTAAAGAGGAAGAAAAGAAAAGAACAAGCAATATAGGGCTAACCTGTCTTCCATACTTAGTAACCATAAAAGTTGCAACCCATTATTCCAGCACACTATTAAGGGTATTTAAGGGCTAACACATTCTTGCTTGAGCCCTAATTACCCAACAAAGAGCTAACTGGACCAAGTAAAGCCAACCTAGGATCTAACATTAGGGTTTTAGAGACACACTACTTAAATCAAGAATGGAGGAAATCCAAAAGAAGTGTGCCTAAACCATTGATTGAAAATACCTATCCAAAGAAGCCCTAAAATAAGTTTGGCTCTTTAAACACTTGAACCCTAAAAAGACAAAGACCTAATAAGCAAAACTAGCAGGTAAAGTTGACCATTTGGGTCAACTAACCTTCAAATTAGGTCACTCTTTGCACTTAAAAGACTAAAGTTCAAGTGGAACCCTAAGCACCTTGCTCTTGAACTAAAATTGGTAGACTTATGAGGTCAAGATCCCCATTCTGGTCTACCTGGAACCGCAGTGACAAGAGAGGTCGGGTGGGGGAAACCCTGTAACCCGTGGGGACGCTCTACCGTGTAGGGGTCTTTGCGGGACTCTCCCTCTCTGGCTGCCCAGGTAATTCTCAGGTGGACGATCTTTCTGATCAAGGGGTCCATCTGCCCCGAACCTCTATAGTCACCCAACATTTTTGGGTGTCTTGATTGGGTCCAGCACCTGCTTATCTCATCCAGTCCTTCAGTATTTTGCAGGAGGTCTTTGAAACCTCCTATAGAAATTCACTCTCTCCGAGGCTAAGCCTCGGCTCCCTTGTTTTTGTAGAAATCATTCGCATAGCCCCTCTTTCCTCTGATTCTGAACAAATTCCCCTTCTTCCATTAATTCAAACTTCTGATTCTATATCTTGATTCCACCACCTGATTCGAAGATGCAGCCTAATTACCTAGCAAGACTACCATGTAAAAAACCTGAATATCTAAGATCCATGAAAGATAAGATGATTGAGGATGCCCTTGAATTCTATGAAATCAAATATAAACCCTCAACACCAATAGAAAACATTCAGGTTGATGTCCCAACAACCACAGCTTTCATCATAAACTGTGCCCAGATTCTATTGACAGAAGTTACAAAAGGATCAACTCGAGATATGCTCATGACAGGATACATTGAGATAGAAAAATTACACCAATCTGAATACCTTCAATGCTTGACAAATCCTGTACTTTGGGAACAACACCAAGATGCCCTTACAAAACGGGTAGAAATGATGAAATCAGTAGAACAAATTATCAACCAAAAATACCCGTATATACCAGAAACAGAGGATGAATCATCTTGGAACAGTATTAAGGAACAATCCAGTTTCCCAGATCTCGGGACTGAGGCACAAAGTGGTTGTGGAATCCCAACCCAGATAGAAGACAATGTTGAATTAGGTTGGAATATTGCAGGGGAACACAATGATGAGCCAAACGTAGACCATGAATTGCCAAGCCTAGAATTCCAAAACTCCTGCAATAATGAGATCAGAACTGAACCTTTTGAGGGTATAAATTCCGCCCCTTATTTTGATAAGGTGGCCCTCGAAGGTTATTCAGACTTAGGTTCTAGTAACTCTACCCACATCCTAAGCCTAGAACCTAGATCTGAAACTTATTGGAAAGATTATGAGGCCCCTTATGAGAAAGATCAAATTTTTACAGAGTATGATTCTGGGCCTCTATTTGATGAATATCCCTCTCCAACATCCTCAGGAAATCTGATCGATTTTTCAGAAAACATGCCAATTTATGATACAGAAACTGAGTTGGATGAGCAAGGTTTTAATGGGGTCTATCCTACCAGCTTCGAGCTTGAACAGAATACCTTTTTGAGCCCAGAATTGACATATAGGCTAGAATCCAGTCAGGCTGCTGATTCCACATCTGATGATTTTTGCTGTGGTGGAATTCATGATCATGAATATCATTTTCGCCAGCTCTCCGACAATTTCAGATCTGACTATAATTGCGGAGAGACCTTCCTTCCTGAACACGCCAAGCCCATCTACGACCTCAGTTCACATGACTCTGACTCCGACTCTGAGGTCCTGATTCCCGAGATCACTGATAACACAGAATCATTCCTTTTCGATCCTCAGGAACCAAAAATAGAAAATGCCAAGAGTGATTGCAACCCAGAATTCAAATCTTTTCTCAATTCAGATTTCTTTCATCCTACAGACACTCTTCAGGCATTTGATAGTTACCCAGAGGACTCTTTACAGAAAATCACCTGTCATTCCTTTCTAGAAGAGCCCTCATACACAGTTGCCACCTCGTCTGCACACACAGAACTAATCAAAACCTCTTCCCAACCCCGACCCGCAACCGGACTCAATTTCTATTCAGATTCACCTCTCACCGAGCCGATTGCATTTCCACATCGGATTTGGAACACTGATCAGACTACATATCATGCTCCATCATTCTCCGATCACCCCTGTAGGGTTCCTGCATCAATCACTGATTATTCTACGGGTCCCTACTCTGACCAGGCTAATTCGACTCAGCCAAACCCTGCATTCACACTTCCACATCCATCTGAGCTTCATAGTATATGGTGGGTTCCACACCTTTTGATCTACATCTATCAACCCACCAGATTAATTGGGTTTGGGCTACATCATCAGCCTGTTGATCTGAACAAGCACCTGGTTGGACCAACCAGGCTCTTAATCAAGGTGCTTGTCTTACAAAACTCTGCTGATTTGATCATCCCCTCTCCATCGCATTTCCTGCTTGGCTGAAGGCATCAAATTCAGCGCTTAACGGGAGGCAACCCGTCATTTTCCAAAAAATCCAAAACTTTTTCTGACACCTTTTTGCACTTAAGGTTCACCCTTGTAGACAGCCGACCCCACCTCAGATGCTTACATCTGGGATTAGAAATCGTCCGCAAAATTCAACCCGACCCATTCACTCATCCAAATTTCTGTCTTAAGGAATGAACTAAGTTGAATAAAAACCCCCTAGGTTACAATGAGGACATTGCAAATCTTAGGCATGGGGGGTATTGAAAACGATGGCTTCGAGAGATAACCGGGTTTTATTGTTATAGCGTTGTAGTATAGCCAGTTATTGCCATCATTTCAAATATATAAATTTTTTACTCGGAAAATAAAAGAGTTCCCGAGGTCGAACTCTGGGAGCAATTTGTATTCTAGAGATATACATGTTCTATTACAAAAAATAAAGAGAGAGAGAGAGAGGGAGAGAGATGAAAGTTTGAGTTCTTCTTCTTTTCTTCTTTCTTTCTCTTTGTCTCTCTCTCTCTTTAGCTTTTGTTCTTCCTGTTCTTCTTCTATGTTTATCTCCTTGTGGTCCTCTTCTTCTTCTGTTGTTCTTCCTTGTTCTTTTGTTCTTCAGATCTTCTTCTTTCTTCTTTTCTTTTTCCTGTCAGGACGTCGTCTCTCCTTCTTTCTTCTTTTCCCTTCAGGACGTCGTCTGATTTTCCAATCAGACGACTTAAACCGCTTGTTGCTACAGTGTCTCCCTTAGCTTTCTTCTTCTTCCGCGGTCCTTCTTCTTCACCTGTGCCTGCACACTTTAGAGTTTACGTCAGAGGGCAAAACCTACTCTACCCTCCCCCACCCCCGCGTCTCTCTTTCTCTGAATTCGCTCTTCGGAAGGCTCTCCCAGAGCATCCGGGTAATCGAGTACGCGGGTCGCGCCCGGGTCCAGGCCCACCGGCGTGCGTGGTGGGCGAGGAGTGCAGGTCAGTCTAAGTCGGGTCGGGTCAGGTCCGCGGGGCGTGAGCGCGGACGAGACCGGGTAACCGGGCGGGTGAAGGGGACCTCACCCCGTGAACTGAGGCGAACAGCTTAAGGCACCTTTTGCCTTTAAGCGCCCGTTCGCCTCAATGGCTTTCCGAGGTGGGACTAAATGTCCCACCCTAATTGAGCGCCCGCAGCGGAGAAAGCAGCGGGCAATCGCGGCTTCATGCGAGGCCTTCGCCCCAGCTGCGAGCCTGGGACTCTTCGCGGAGGCACCCCGCGCAGCCTGGGAGTCAGGCCTGGGCGAAGCGCACCTGGAGCTGCAGGTTGAAGGTGCTCCTTCCACGCAGCAATGGCGACGGCGGTCGAGACACCTGTACACAGAGGAACGGCCTCTCGTCCTAATCAGATACGCGGAGAACCTTCGCCGTGGCACGGCGAAGGTGGTGGGGGGTCTGGCAGGCGGCGGGGCGGAGCGTGAGGGTCGCCCTAGGTCAAACTGCGGGTGGAGAAGTGGGTTTGTTCGGGGGGTCTGCAGAGGGCGAGTGGCGGGACGTGGAAGGGCGGAGGTTGATCAGGGTGAGGAGGCGGAGATTCTGTGAGGGTCGGCGAGGCGTGTGGGGCTGTGGAGTGATGGGGGGGTCTCGCCGGAGTTTGGCCGGAGACGAAGGGGGTGACGGTGGACAGGAGCGGTCGAGGGTTTAATCAAATAAAAGACAGTGAGGAAAAGAAAGAGGGGGAGATGGGGAGAAGTTCTGACCTAGCTACGGAGACGAAAGGGGCCGGAGCAGGGCGACAGTCGTATCGACTGTCGCCGGAGAAGAAGATGCCCAGGGGAAGGGGCGGCGGCGAGCAGAGGGCCGGAGAGGCACCAGCTGGGTGCGGCGTGGTGCAGGAAGAACAGGGGAAGAAGTCTCTGCTGCTGGTATTGCGGCAGAGCGAAGAGGAGGAGGAGGAAGAACCGCCGGAGCTGGTGGGCGTCTGCCGGAGTGAGAAGAGAGGAAAGTTGGGGGTTTTCTCCGCCAGATCCGAGCTGGGAAGAACGGTGGAGCGACGGGGGTATTTATAGGGACCGAATCAGGGAGGAAGGCGGAGGGAGACGACGTGTCTCCCTCGCCGGAGGACGCCGGAGATGGAAACCCATACCGTCCGTGCGTTCGCATGGCCGATATGGTGGGTTACAGCGACCAGGGGGTGTCCCTGCGACGGCTGACGACGCAGGGCACCCCCGGTTTACTTGCCAGGCTCTCCCCCTCACCCTGCGCGGCGCCATGCTCCGCGCAAGGTCGCCGGAGCATGGTGCTGGCAGGTTTTGCAGGGGGGACCTGAACGCAAAGAACGAAGGAGAGTTAGGGGCCAAAATGCGAGGGTCCAAAAGTTGAGGGCCAAAAAGTAAATATATGAGGACCAAAGTGTAAAGTTGGTCAAGAAGGTTTCTTCTTAGGCTCAAGTTTTTATACATGACTAATTAGGACCTAAGGAATCTGATGGTGAATTTTATTTCTAGATTAAACCTTGTTTGACTGGTCAATTTACGTAAAAACCCAAATTAAGTTATTAATTGGGTATGGTTCTCAATGTAGGTCAAGATGGGTTCCTAAGGTCAAATTGAAGGTTCTAAACCCTAGAGATTATTTTTCTATGAATTTTAGAGGGTTTATTCCATTTTTGCTTTACCTTGAACCTCGTGAATTGAAGTGGGTTTGTTTTAGGGTTACAGATTATCATTTAGTTCCTTGGAATTGCTGTAGCCCTTGCTAGATCATCTCATCCCACTTTTATTCTTATTAAGTTGCTTTGACCTATGTTTGGACCCTGAATTACCCTGTATGCAGATTATACTGGTAAAATTGCATTTTTACCCCTTATGACTTATTTTCTCCTTAAACTCAGAATTCTCTGAGTTAAGCCTTTCCTTGAGTTATGTAGGAGCTTTTATCCTTTGTATTGGGTCAAAATGAGCTAGTTATGGCTCATGATGAGGTTCTCATCAGGTATGAAAGTGCAAAACTTGTAAGAAAAGGTTTCAAACAAAAAATTCACATATGCCAAAAACACCATAAAAATTTAAAAAAAATTTCGAAAAAGAATAAGAGGAAAAGAGGAGAAGGAAATTTTGTGAAGGAGAAGAGAAAAGAAACAAAAGAAAAAAAAAAAGGAGCACAAAATATGAGAAAAAAGTAATAGTCATTAGTAAGGAACTAAGGAATTAACTTAAGTTCTAGACCTCATTCAAGAAAATAACTGAAAAGTGCATAATGAGATTAGTAAGAACGCAAACCTTAGGCATTCTTGAATAGACTCTTAGTACCCATTAAGATCTAGACAATCCTCAAGACGTTGAGGAAAATGAAAAGCTTAAGTACTAGGTCTAAGGCTTAGGGAGTATTTGGCCTCGTTAACTAATTTTTGGTTTACGGGACTCAGTAACCTAAGCACCCTAACCTCACACACAGCCTGGTTCAGTAAGCGTAAAAATCAAAATCACGTAGAAGCGTCGCAAAATTCTAAAAAGAACACCTAGAATAGGAGCGGCCGATCAACACAAGTTGATTTGGACGAGTTCCCAGCGCGGAGAGGCGGGAAATCCCCTCGAAGATGCGTAACAAAATATCATCTCCTCGGTGCTTGTCTCTTAGGATATTTACATATCCTACTGGGGGCATGTAAGCACTCTGCTGGTTCAGATTCCATGGATGGCATTATCTCGAAGTGTCAATTGCCAGGGTCTGGATTCGGCCACGGAACACCATGGATGGGATTATCTCGAAATCTCAATAGCCAGGGTTCCGGGGGTTGCCATGGGCGGTGCTATCTCGAAGCATCGATCGCCAGGAACCCTTGAGGATTGATGATGGGAGCAAGGAATCTGATACAGACCGTGTTGAAAAGCCAATCCTAGGCTAGAACTAAAAAGAAAAAGAGAGAGAAAACTCTCCAAACAGAAAAACCTTCTATCTCTCTCTTATAAAACGCACTGCGAACTGAGCCAGGGCTAAAATCATTTCAAGCACGGGTGCTTTAACCACAAAGTCTAATAAACCTTAGGTTAGTTCTTATGGGACTTAAAAACCTTTGCTAAAGACTGAGGCTAAGGCTAGACAGATTTGGATCTTGATTGGTACTAGAGTACCTTTTAGGCCTATGGTCAGCATTCTAACCTAATCTAGGTTTAAATGAAAAAGCACTTATCTGAAGCTATTAAGAACTTCATGGTCTAGAACAAGGGTTGAAACCTTAGGTTTTTGCTAAGGGACTAGCAAAAGCTAGGCATGGGGGTATGATGAGAACCTCATCATGAGCCATAACTAGCTCATTTTGACCTAATACAAAGGATAAAAGCTCCTACATAACTCAAGGAAAGGCTTAACTCAGAGAATTCTGAGTTTAAGGAGAAAACAAGTCATAAGGGGTAAAAATGCAATTTTACCAGTATAATCTGCATACAGGGTAATTCAGGGTCCAAACATAGGTCAAACAAACCGAATAAGAAGGAAAGTGGGATGATCTGATAAGGGCTACAGCAATTCCAAGGAACTAAATTATAATCTGTAACCTTAAAACAAACCCACTTCAATTCACGAGGTTCGAGGTAAAGTAAAAATAGAATAAACCCTCTAAAATTCATAGAAAAATAATCTCTAGGGTTTAGAACCTTCAATTTGGCCTTCGGAACCCATTTTGACCTACATTGAGAACCATGCCCAATTAATAACTTAATTTAGGTTTTTGTGTAAATTGACCGGTCAAACAAGGTTTTATCTAGAAATAAAATTCACCATCAGAATCCTTAGGTCCTAATTAGTCACGTATAAAAACTTGAGCCTAAGAAGAAACCTTCTTGACCAGCTTTACATTTTGGTCCTCATCTATTTACATTTTGGCCCTCAACTTTTGAACCCTCGCACTTTGGCCCCTAACTCTTCTTCGTTCTTTACATTCAGGTCCTCCCTGCAAAACCTGCCAGCACCACACTCCGGCGACCTTGCGCGGAGCATGGCGCCGCGTAGGGTAAGGGGGAGGGCCTGCCAGGTCAAATGGGGGTGCCCTGCGTCGTCAGCCGTCGCAGGAACTCCCCCCTGGTCGCTGCAACCCACCATACCGGCCGTGCGAACGCACGGACGGTATGGGTCTCCTTCCTCCAGCGTCCTCCGGCGAGGGAGACACGTCGTCTCCCTCCGCCCTCCTCTCTGATTCCACCCCTATAAATACCCCCGTCGCTCCGCCGTTCTTGGCAGCTCGGTCCTGACGGAGAAACACCCTCTTTTCACTCTTTTCCCACTCCGACAGGAAGCCCTCCAGCTCCGGCGGTTTTTCCCTCCTCCTCCTCGTCGTTCTGCCGCACTACCAGCAGCAGGGCTGCCTTTCCCTACTCTTCCCGCGTCGCGCCGCACCCAGCGCGCGCCTCTCCAGCCCTCTCCTCGCCGTCGCTCCTTCCTCTGGGCAGCTTCTTCTCCGGCGACAGTCGATACGACTGTCGCCTGTTCCGGCCCCTCCTTGTCCTGCTAAGTAGGTATAACTTCTCACCTTTCTCCCCTCTTCCTTTTCCTCACTTTAAACCCTTACTGTCGCCCTCGATTCCGACCAATCGCCCTCACCTTCTCCACCTCCGGCCACACTCCGGCGACCCACTCCCATCACTCCAGCACCCCACACGGCTCGTCGACCTGCACATAATCTCCGCCTCCTCACCGTGATCCATTTCCGCCCTTCCAATTCCCGCCACCCGACCTCTGCAAGTCCACCGAACACACCCACTTCCCGACCCACAGTCCGACCTAGGGCAGCCCTTGCACGCCGCCCCACGCCTCGCCACCACCCGCACGAGCTTCGCCGCACTCTGGCGAAGCTCCCGGCACCTTCTGATTAGGCCGAGAGGCCGTTTTGCTGTGAACAGGTCACCCGTCCTCCGCCGCCATTGCTGTGCAGAAGGAGCTGCCTCCACCTGCAGCTGCAGCCTCGCTACGCCCATTCAGAATCCCAGGTTGCGTGGGGTGTCTTCGCGAAGAATCCCAGGTTCGCAGCAGGGGCGACGGCCTCGCGTAAAGCCGCAATTACCAGCTGGTTCCTCCGCGCAGGCGCCAAATTGGGGTGGGACATTTAGTCCCACCTCGGAAGGCTCTGGAGCGACGCAGCGATACAAATTGAAAACGTGCCGGAGGCTTATCGCCTCAGCACACGGGGTGAGGTCCCTCTCACACCGTCTCACCGGGCCCATCCGCGAGCTCATCACGCGAATCCGGCCGACTCGACCCGACTTGTCTGGCACTCCTCGCCCACCACGCACGCCGGTAGGCCTGGACCCGGGCGCGACCCGTACCCGATTACTCGGCAGCTCTGGGAGAGCTTTCCTAAGAGCGGCTTCTGTGAGAGAGAAACGCGGGGGGGGAGGGTAGAGTAGGTTTTGCCGTCTCTGATTGGAACTTTGAGTGTGCAGGCACAGGTGAAGGGACTGTGGAAGGGCAGAAGAGAAGAAGAAGAAGACTGAAGGAAGAAGAGCAGCCAGGTCGAAGCAAAGAGGAAGGAGAAAGCAAAGAAGAAGAAGACAAGCGAGGCAGAGAAGAAGGCTGACGAAGACTGAAGGAAGGAGCACCGAGCGGCACTGTAGCAGCGGCGACTTAAGTCGTCTGAGTGGAAAATCAGACGACGCTCTGAAGGCAGAAAAGAAAGAAGAAGAACATCACCACTGCTGCAGATAAAGAAGACAGAAAGAAAAAGAAGAAAGAAGGAGAGACGACGTCCTGACAGCAAAAGCAGAAGAAGAGCACGAGAAGAAGATCTGAAGAACAGAAGGCAGAAGAAGAAGACCACAAGGAGATAAACAAAGAAGAAGAAACCAAAAGCCAAAGAGAAGAGAAAACAAAGAGGAAGAAAGAAGAGAAGAAGAAGCCAAATTTTCATCTCTCTCCCTCTCTCTCTCTCTCTTTATTTTTGTAGTAAGAATCTGTACCCCTAGAATACAACTTGCTCCCTGAGTTCGACCTCGGGAACTCTTTTATTTTCCGAGTAAAAAATTATATATTTGAAATGATGGCAATAACTGGCTATACTACAACGCTATAATAAAACCTAGTTATCTTTGGCCACCATTCCTTCACATACCTTCCGTGCATTCGCACGCGAGGTATGGGCAGCCGCAGAGACCATGGAGGTGTCCCTGCGACAGCAGACGTTGCGGGGAACCCTCGGTTGTCTTGGCAGAGGGCCTCCCTCACCCTGCGCGGCGCCATGCTCCTCACAAAGTTGCCGGAGCATGGCGCTGCTCAGGGTTTTGCAGGGAGGACCCAAATGCAAAGAATGAAGAAGAATTAGGGGTCAAAATGTGAGGGTTTCAAAAGTTGAGGGCCAAAAAGTAATAGATGAGGACCAAAATGTAAAGTTGGTCAAGAAGGTCTCTTCTTAGGTTCAAGTTTTTATACATGACTAACTAGGACCTAAGGATTCTGATGGTGAATTTTATTTTTAGATCAGACCTTCTTTGACTGGTCAATTTACGTAAAAACTCAAATTAAGTCATTAATTGGGCATGATTCTCAATGTAGGTCAAAATGGGTTCCGAAGGCCAAATTCAAGGTTCTGAACCCTAGAGATTATTTTTCTATGAATTTTAGAGGGTTTAGTCTATTTTTTCTTTGCCTCAAACCTCGTGAATTGAAGTGGGTCTATTCTTAGGGTTACAGGATGCCATTTAATTCCTTAGAGTTGTTATAGCCCTTATTGGATCAATTCATCCCACTTTTCTTCTTATTAGGTTGGTTTGACCTATATTTGGATCCTAAGTTACCCTATTTTTAGATTGAGTTGGTGAAATTACATTTTTACCCCTTAGTTTCTGTTTTCTTCACAAACTCAGAATTTCTCTGAGTCAAGCCTTTCTATAGTTATGTAGGAGCTTTTTCTTGCAAATCTGGGTTATATGGTGCTAGTTTAGGGTTTATGACGAGGTTCTCATCAGTCCTCCTCTCTCACGCTCTTCCTTCCTCTCTCCCTCTCGTTCTCCCTCGCTCACCCTCTCTCTCGTCGCTCTCGTTCTCCCTCACCGTGGCTGCACAGGGAGGACGGCTGGAGATGGTGGTGGTTGGTGGAGAGTGGCGTGGGTGAGGGGAAGAGGGTGCTTAAATAGGTGGGAATTAGGGTTTAGGGGTGAGGGGTGTGGAGGAGAGAGAGAAGCGCTACTCGTCGCCCACACGCAGGGCGCAAAGGAACGTACGAAAATTCCCACTTTCAGACGTCCAGGCCTGTGTCCAGACGTCTGACTAAAACTCCAAACGTCTTATCCGACTAACAAGGCAATGGGTCATTTCACTTAAGAGCCATGATGAGTCTCTCATCAAGCACTAAATCGACGAAGGACGAACCTTCAAGGAAAGGAGATGAGTGAGGGTGATTGATTAAGGACTCGCGCAACTACAACATTGATCTGATCGACCAACTACAACACAAATGAGGGTCAGTCATGTTGGACATCTAGTAAGGAAAGGAGAAAGGGGGGTGTAAGGAAATAGATATTTGTTGATGTTCACATAAATGTGGATGTCTACAATCAAATACAAGCAATCAAATATTTATTTAAGTATGCCTATAAAGGTTTTGACAAATTGACATTTTCATTACATAGAAAACAATGAAGGTATTGATGAGATCAACAACTATTTGAGTGCAAGGTATATTTCAGCAATTAAAGCTTTATGGAAGATATTTGATTTCAATTTGCATAATAGACACCCTATTGTACAACATTTGACTTACCACCTATCTAATGAACATAGTATATTATCTTTAGAGATAACAAAGATATCAAAAATATTGTAAAAAATCCTTTTCATCAACGAACTATGTTGATAAAGTGGTTTATAGTAAATAGAAAATATGTCATTGCAAGAGCATATACTTATGTTGAATTTCCTCAATATTATGTTTGGAAAGATTAAACAAGGTAATGGACTCCATGTGTTCGCGGGAAGTGCACAAGCTATCTTACATATGCTAAATTCTCATTAGGACAACTTTATTGCTTATGTATACTTCTTCACAAGGTTTGTGAGGCTACAAGTTATGTCAACTTGTGCATAGTTAATGGTGTTACCTATAATGACTTTAAAGATGCATGTGATGCTTTAGGACTTCTCGATGATGACAATCAATGAATCCATGCAAAAGAAGAAGCATTAATTTAGGCAACTGGGTGGCAATTAAGACATTTAGTTGCTCCTATCTTGATAGCATTATAATTAAAGGATTCAAAAAGAATTTGGCATGTGATGAGAGCCTCATCATGAGCCTGAACTAGCATATTTTGACCTAAATAAGTATACAAAAGCTCCTACAAAACCCAAGGGGAAGCCCAAATAAAAGAAATATAAATCTGAATATAAAGCAACACACAAGGGGTAAAACTGTAATTTTACCAATACAATTCACAAACGGGATGTCTAAGGGTCTAAACAAAGGTCAAATGGGCCTAACAAGAGAGAAAGTGGGATGATTTGATCTGAAAAGGGTTATAGCAATTTCTAGGAATTAAATGACATTCTGTAACCCTAAAAACAAACCCGCTTTAATTCACAAAGTTCCTGGCAAGATAAAAGTCAAATAAACCCTCTAAAATTCATGGAAAAACATCCATTAGGGTTTAGAACCTCCAATTTGACCAGTGAAACTTGTCTTGACCTAAATTGAGAACCATACCCAATTTTTGACCTAATTTTGGTTTTTATGCAAATTGACAGGTCAAACGTGGTCAAACCTAAAATCAAACTTCACCATTAGATTCCTTAGGTCCAAATTAGGTTTATACCAAAATTTAGACCTAAGGGAAGGCCATCTTGATGTACTTTACAAATTGATCATCTTGAATTACTTTTCGACCCTTATCTTTTTTGAACCCTTGCATTTTGCCCCCCCAACTTCCCTTTCATTCTTTACAGAACGGTCCCTCTGCCACCCCACGCAGCTGCCCATACCTCCGGTGACCTTGCGCGGAGGATGGCGCCGCGCAGGGTATGGGAGCCCCTCTTAGAAACGAAAGGGGGGTTCCCTGCGTCGTCCTCTTTCGCAGGGACCCCCCCCATGTCCTGCCATTGCCCACTCCTCTCGTGCGAACGCGCGAGAGCAATGGGTCTCTACTTCCGGCCAACTCCGGCGAGCTCTCCACGATCTCTCCTCGAGATTCTCTTCTCGCCAGCTGCTATTTAAGGGACGGCAGGGCTCTCCAGTCGTCTCAAGCCTGACTTGGCCAAGGAATTTCCCCAAACTTCGTCTCCTCCTCCTTCGGTCAAGCGTCCGCAGGCTCCGATGACCCTTCCTCCTCCCCTTCATCGCTCGGCTGCCATACCTACAACAGAGTTCACTCCGCCTCGTCCTCTCGTGCCAGGCCGCACCAGCTGGCACCTTCCTGACCTCCTCGTCACCGTTACCCCCCTCTGGGCATCTTCATCTTCGGCGTCGGCAGGCACGCGCCGAGCGCCTCCTCCCCTTTCGTCAGTTAAGTAGGTAAACACTCTTCCCCTTACTCTCTCATTTATTTTCCCCTTATTAATTTGATGTTTCCACCCACCGACCACCACAGTCCATCGCCACCTTCTCCATCTCCGGCCGCCCCCCGACGAGGTGTTTCCGCCACTCCACGCCTCCATCCGCCTCACCAGCTACCCCTTAAGCACCGCAACACCTCACTGACCCTAAATCCGCACTCCATTCACCACGCCACACCTCCAGAACACCCCCCGAACACACCCACTCTCACGCACATAGTGTGCCCTAGGCACATGGCCATAGGCACTCTCACGTCTCGCCAACCACCTCTGCACACTCGTCACACCTTGGCGAACCACCCTGAGCCTTTTGACGTGACCGCAAGGCCGTTTTAGTGTTTTCAGGACCCAGGTGCTCGCCACCATTGTCGAGCAAGTTGAAGCTGCTTCGCGAGCTTCTTCAGGTCCATTCGCTCTAGGCGTAAGCCCCAGGCGACACGGAATTGAGGTGCGAGCGTGTCCAGGTCTTCAATTGGGGTCGTAAGCCTCAACTGCTACCCCAAATCGCTTGAGCCTCCTACCTGCAGACGCACGAAGCAGCAGGTGGGACTTTAGTCCCACCTCGGAAGTGTGTGGGCACGCGCCCACACATAAATTGAAAAGGTGTTCCTAGCTTATCGCCTCGAAACACTGGGGTGAGGTCCCTTGCCCTCAATCACCAGGTCTCATCCGCGGCATTGCCCACGCAGACCTGACCCGTGACCCGATTACCCTGATCCGTGCACTCCTCGCGCACCACACACACGCCGATGGACCTGGACCCGGGCGCGTGACCGACCCAATAACCTAGGAGTGTACCGAAGAGAGATTCAGGGAGAGAGAGACGCGCGGGGAGGGTAGGGGTCGGTTTTGCGCTCGTGTGTGCAGGGAACAGGTGAGGAAGAAGAAGAGCATGTGGCGAGGACTTAGCCGCAAAGCTCCCGCAGCAGAGAAAAAGAAGAAGAAAGGAGGAGGAGCGAAAAGGAAGACGGAGAAGGAAGGAGCTGCTGAGAAAGAAGAAGGAGAAGAAGACGCAGAAGAAAGAAGAGAAAAAGAAGAACCGCAGCAGAGGAGAAGAAGAAAGAAGAAGGCAGTGTTGGTGCTAGAGCACCACGATCATTTGTTTTGATGATAACAAAACACGTGTTATTTAACATTTGCAATTTGAGTCCTAGATTTCAGGTCAATTGCAAATGAAGACGTGTTTAGACGGAACTCGAGCTCGCATCCAGGACGGATTGGAGGAGCTTGACGGAAAATAGAGGAGGTTCGCGTGGAGCGAAAGATTGGAGATGGAAGACAAGAAGAATAGGATAGATTCTTTTTTATCCTTTCATGTATCTCTTGTATTTATTTTCTTGCTCTTCATTTTCCTTAGACATTATGTTAAAGAGCCTCAAAGAACCCTAACAGTAGTCCTAGGAACACCTGCACAACCCTAGGATACGTAGGTTTTCTGTAGAACACTTAGAAAACCAATATAGGGTTAAAACTGACTTTCCAGACGTCTAATTCACGAATCAGACGTCTGATAAAGGATTTTAAGACGTCTGACTGTTGTTTCAGACGTCTGATAACTGTTAGGCTGGACATAGTTAGTTCTGTCTGATGAATTCAGACGTCCAGACCTTATACCAGACGTCTTAGGAGACGTCTGATGACTTTGCCAGACGTCCAGTTAGTGGACCGTTGGCTGGCTTAGAAGACACTGAAGAATATGACCGTTAGAGCCTTATCAGACGTCCATAGGACTTCACAGACGTCTGATAAATGACCGTTTTGCCTCGGCTGACCCAAAATCTCTTCTCAGAGATTTTCTAGCCGTTGCAACATTTGGAAATCAATTCCCACGATAAAAGTAGGTTTCCAAACGTCCAGACTTAATGCCAGACGTCCTCTATGTCGTCTGATGGACTTGTACAAAAACCCTGTTTAGATCTGATTCAAGTCAGGGAGAAACCCGCATAGAATCAGACGTCTGACCTTGGAATCAGACGTCTTAAAGTGGCCTTCCAGACGTCTGATGCCAGAATTAGACGTCTGATAACCCTGTGAAGTGTAATCATTGTCCTGATTTCGGCCTGATTCTCTTGGGCTTTGCACCCAACGGCTATGGAAGCTTTTCCAAGCCTTCCAAAGCCTTCCTAAGGCCTCTATAAATAGAGGGGAACCTTTGTAACACAAAGACAAGAAGAGAAACATAAGAGAGACAAGATACACACTAAGAGAAACAAGAGACACACCTAAGCAACTTAGTTCCACTCTTTTGTGTCCAATTGAGGCCCTTGCTCTCCAAGCTCTAGCTTCATTCTCTTGAGAGCATCAAGCCTTCGCGCGCCCGCTCTCCCACTGTTGATAACGAGAGCGACGTAGCGCCATCGCGTGGCACACGCACCGCGTCATCATCGACGCACTCCTTGCAAAGGGGAGTTTCCTATTTCCTATAGAAGCTAGGTTTAATTACTTTGTTGGCTCTATAGGACTATTGTTTCTTTTATCTTTGTCTTTTGGTTGGGTATTCGCTTTGCGAATTCCCGTCTCCTTCGTGGGACAAAATCCTTCTCGTGGAGAGAAGGGGTTGAGGAACGCTACCCTCGTACTTGTAGCGTGGTTGTACTGAGGTTGAATCACCCTCGTTTTAAAGTGATTCGGTTAGTGGATTTGATCAACTAGGTTGATCGGAAAATCCTAACTCGAAAGGGTTAGGTGGTGGTTTTCACCCGGTTTGGGTTTCCACCTAAAAATTACTTGTGTAGTTGTGCGATTGATTTTTTGTGAGATTGCTTTATATATTATTTCCGCAATTATTACGTCACCCCCTCCTAGTAGGGACTTTCATTTGGTATCAGAGCAGGTCTCGCGTAATCGGCGTTACAAACCGGCGAGGATCTAGATCATGGAGGGAAGCATAGCCGCAGTCAGAATCTCCGAAGGGCAATCCACCGTCCGACCACCCTATTTCGACGGGAGGGACTTCGGATATTGGAAGTTGAGGATGAAGACGTGGCTTCAAGCCACGGACTTCGCTCTATGGGGATGTTGCGAAACCCCATACGAGATCCCGAAGCGACCCCAAGGAGGCTACTCGCAGCTGCAGATTCAAGATCTCTCACTCAACGCAAAGGCAATGAATGCCTTGTATTGCGCGTTGAGTCCGAAAGAATTCGAACGAATCCAAGAGTGCACCACCGCCCACGAGATATGGAGGAGGTTGGAAGGCACTCATGAGGAGACGAGTTCGGAAGAAGATCTCGGAGAGAAGGAAACCACGTGCCTTGGTTTCATGGCAATCGGAGAAAGCGACATCGACAGCGAAAGCGACTCCGACAATGAGGTAAACCTGGATTTACAAGAAGCTTTTAATGAACTTTTTGAGATTAGTAAATCACTTAGGGTAGAAAATAAAAGCATTAAAAAGAACCTTAGTTTTCTTAGAAATGAAAATGATAGGTTAGAAAAACAACTCAAGGATATAGAGACTAGTCCTAAGGATAATAACCTGTTATTAGAAAATCAAGACCTCATCAATGAAAATACTAAATTGATTGAGGAAAATAATAGTCTAAAATTAGAAATTTCAGATTTAAAGACTAAAATGAACATTATAGAAAAAGAAATTGCATGTCTTAGGGAAAATTCTAACAGATTAATCAACAAAGTAGATAAGTTTTATAGCCCTAAGGTTGAGAAAGGATCTCCGTCAAGGAGACCCTCTAACAAATCCGAATCCAAGCCCACTTGGATACCGAAAAAAGAATTAGAATCTTGTTTTGTAGGGTTCAGGGATGACTACAACATAAAGGACTGGACCTACAAGCTCAAGGCTGGTCAACTTAAGTTGGGAGAACCAATGAGTAGACCAAGGAGGAGAAGAAGAAGACCGACGAGACGGCGAACAAACGACGGACCCGCCGCACGTCGACCACCAGATTGGAGACCGGCGCCGATGCCCGGGCCTCCAAGCTACGGATGGGAGCCCCATCCGATGTGGCATCCACCACCACCATTCGGGCCATTTTATTGGCCATGGTAGGTGAGGTAAAATTTTTAACCCTATCTTTTTATAAGCATTTAGATAGGGGGAGTTAAAAATGATGAGCTTATTGTCAATTTTTAAGGGGGAGATACAAGTTAGCTAAATTTCCTTTAGTAAGGGGGAGAAAAATAATAGCTATCTTGTTGTTATAAAAAGGGGGAGGACATTACCTTTGTTAAAAATAAATAGAAGAGCATGTTTTAAGGGGGAGTAATAGGAAATATAAAATCAATCAAACCTTTTTGATAATGTCAAAAAGGGGGAGGATTTTTATGCATTATTTACGATTTTGTCATCATCAAAAAGGGGGAGATTGTTGGTGCTAGAGCACCACGATCATTTGTTTTGATGATAACAAAACACGTGTTATTTAACATTTGCAATTTGAGTCCTAGATTTCAGGTCAATTGCAAATGAAGACGTGTTTAGACGGAACTCGAGCTCGCATCCAGGACGGATTGGAGGAGCTTGACGGAAAATAGAGGAGGTTCGCGTGGAGCGAAAGATTGGAGATGGAAGACAAGAAGAATAGGATAGATTCTTTTTTATCCTTTCATGTATCTCTTGTATTTATTTTCTTGCTCTTCATTTTCCTTAGACATTATGTTAAAGAGCCTCAAAGAACCCTAACAGTAGTCCTAGGAACACCTGCACAACCCTAGGATACGTAGGTTTTCTGTAGAACACTTAGAAAACCAATATAGGGTTAAAACTGACTTTCCAGACGTCTAATTCACGAATCAGACGTCTGATAAAGGATTTTAAGACGTCTGACTGTTGTTTCAGACGTCTGATAACTGTTAGGCTGGACATAGTTAGTTCTGTCTGATGAATTCAGACGTCCAGACCTTATACCAGACGTCTTAGGAGACGTCTGATGACTTTGCCAGACGTCCAGTTAATGGACCGTTGGCTGGCTTAGAAGACACTGAAGAATATGACCGTTAGAGCCTTATCAGACGTCCATAGGACTTCACAGACGTCTGATAAATGACTGTTTTGCCTCGGCTGACCCAAAATCTCTTCTCAGAGATTTTCTAGCCGTTGCAACGTTTGGAAATCAATTCCCACGATAAAAGTAGGTTTCCAGACGTCCAGACTTAGTGCCAGACGTCCTCTATGTCGTCTGATGGACTTGTACAAAAACCCTGTTTAGATCTGATTCAAGTCAGGGAGAAACCGCATAGAATCAGACGTCTGACCTTGGAATCAGACGTCTTAAAGTGGCCTTCCAGACGTCTGATGCCAGAATTAGACGTCTGATAACCCTGTGAAGTGTAATCATTGTCCTGATTTCGGCCTGATTCTCTTGGGCTTTGCACCCAACGGCTATGGAAGCTTTTCCAAGCCTTCCAAAGCCTTCCTAAGGCCTCTATAAATAGAGGGGAACCTTTGTAACACAAAGACAAGAAGAGAAACATAAGAGAGACAAGATACACACTAAGAGAAACAAGAGACACACCTAAGCAACTTAGTTCCACTCTTTTGTGTCCAATTGAGGCCCTTGCTCTCCAAGCTCTAGCTTCATTCTCTTGAGAGCATCAAGCCTTCGCGCGCCCGCTCTCCCACTGTTGATAACGAGAGCGACGTAGCGCCATCGCGTGGCACACGCACCGCGTCATCATCGACGCACTCCTTGCAAAGGGGAGTTTCCTATTTCCTATAGAAGCTAGGTTTAATTACTTTGTTGGCTCTATAGGACTATTGTTTCTTTTATCTTTGTCTTTTGGTTGGGTATTCGCTTTGCGAATTCCCGTCTCCTTCGTGGGACAAAATCCTTCTCGTGGAGAGAAGGGGTTGAGGAACGCTACCCTCGTACTTGTAGCGTGGTTGTACTGAGGTTGAATCACCCTCGTTTTAAAGTGATTCGGTTAGTGGATTTGATCAACTAGGTTGATCGGAAAATCCTAACTCGAAAGGGTTAGGTGGTGGTTTTCACCCGGTTTGGGTTTCCACCTAAAAATTACTTGTGTAGTTGTGCGATTGATTTTTTGTGAGATTGCTTTATATATTATTTCCGCAATTATTACGTCACCCCCTCCTAGTAGGGACTTTCAGGCAGAGAAGCTGACTGAAGAAAAGAAGGCACAGTAAGAGAAGGGAGAAGAAGAAGAAGCCAAGAGAAAGAAAAGAACCGCAGCTGCTGAAAGAAAAGAAGCACAGTGCGAAAAGAGAGAAGAAGAAGCCAAGAGAAAGGAGAGAAGAAGAAAAAGAGAAATTTTTGTTCACTCTCTCTCTCTCTTAAATTTTTGTAACAGTATTGTGAACTTATATATTTCTAGAATGATGTGTGCTCCCTGAGTTTGACCTCGGGAAACTTCTAATTCCGAGTAATAAATTGTAATAAACTGGTGATAGCTTTTTGCGATATACTACAACAAACGTAATCTTTATAACACCGCCAAGAGCTAAAAGAGCGAACCACCAGCATGCATATTGGAGAGCATTTACCAATGATTTTTAGCGAAGACATGTAGATGATTCATAGCATACTATATAATTGCAAATTATCAGATGTTGACTTGCAATCAAGGGGTTTAGAACATTTGGTTGAAATTCTAAATAAAAATGAAAAATCGTTTGCTGATTATCCATTGTTTGCACATTTACCTACACATACTGACACGTAAAATGCCAATAAACTTCTCTTGAATGAAGTGACCAACGACATTGAATTAGAGCCTATGAAATTTGAACAACTATTTTCTGGTTTGAACAAGGAACAATTACATGCATATAATGAAATCATCAAGTCTTGCAATAGTGATGTTGGATCTTTCTTTTTGTCTATAGAGGTGATGGAGTTGATAAGACATACTTATAAAAAACATTAATTGCAAGACTTTGTTTCCGATGAGAGGTCATAATTCTTATTGCTTCAACTGGGATTGCTTTATTTTTGTTGTCTGGTGGTCATACAACTCATTCAAGGTTTAAAATACCATTGGAACTTGATAAATCAACTTGCAACATCTTTCCATGAGCAATCAGAACTTGGGCAATTGCCTTGTTGTGCAAAATTGATTATTTGGGATGAAGCTCTAATGATAAACAAACATGTATTTCATGCATTAGATAGAACTTTAAAGGACTTGATAAGAAAGGTAAGAGAAAATGTTGAAAGTTTACATTTTGTAGACATCATGATTATTTTGAGTGATGATTTTCTACAAATACTTCCAATGGCAAATAAGGGTGGTCATGTTGACATCGTTGATGCATCTATGATTAAATTTCCTCTATGGCAAATTTGTAAATTAGTGGCTTTGAAAAGAAACATGCAACTTGAAATTCATGATGATTTTGAAGTTCATTTTACACAATGGTTGCTTCAAGTTGGTGAAGGTTGAATTGAATATGTCTCTTTTGGTGATAGCAACGTTCTTGGATTAAATTACATGATAATATATTAGTTAACAATGAACTTGGTTTAGAAGGTTTGGTGGATGCTATATACCCAAACATATCTGTCAACTATATGATGCAACATACTTTAAAGATTGTGCTATATATATTAGTTGCAAGGAATGATAATGCCTTTTACATTAACAAATTTACCTTAAATAAGATACCTGGTAAAAAATTTATTTATCATAGTTTAAGCAAGGCAAAACCATTAAATGCAATAGAAAGTTTCGACATTGTTGATTACCCAGTTAAGTATTTAAACTCTATAAATCTATTTGAACTTCTTACAAGTGAGTTGAAGATAAAAATTAATGTGACTATTATGTTGTTAAGAAATATTGATTAATCAATTGATATACATAATGGTACTTACCTTATTATTAAAGTATTGAAATCTAGAGTCATTGATGTTGAGATATTGACAAGGGATTACTTTGGCAATCATTTTTATATATCAAGAATAGAGTTGATTACATCAAAAACTGGTGGTCCCTTTTAAAAAGAAGACAATTTCCTGTGAGATTAGTATTTGTAATGATGATCAATAAAAGTCAAGGTCAAACTTTGAAGAATGTTGGATTATATTTACAAACACTGATTTTCTCTCATGGTTAATTATATATGGCTTTATCAAGAGTGGCATCAAAACAATGATTGAAGATATTATTATCAAATAAATCTAACTATCCAAGCATTGTACAAAGGGTGTTGTTTATGAGAAGATTTTTGAAGAAGTGAGGTTTAGATGTTCCTTTTAATTCAAATAATCATTTATGCTTTGATTTGTAAGATAGAATTATTTGAACTTTATTTTTATTATATTGTTTAAATAGATCCAACTTGCCAATTGGAGTTTGACTTATACTACTCTTTTTCTTTTTTGGCAAGATAGTTTCACATCGATTACTAGAAAAAGGGACTGAAATCATCTTTTTGTTACATGCTAACTTCCTTTCAGTTGTGTTTTTATGTGTGGAGACACATGATGAATTGTGACATGTGCTGCTGATTTATATATATCAATCTTGTTTAAGCTTTTGTTTGGGTTGTATTCATGAATTCTTTATTCAATAAAGATCACGTAATGTTTTCTTGTTGTATAGATTGATTTGTTGGTAGTTGTGATAGTCTTAATATTAAGTGCAAGATCATCTTACTACTAACTAACTACAGGGATTGCTAGGATATTTGGAACTTTTGAAAAAATGTTAGATGTTTTTCTTGATTGCAAGAATGCATTCTAAATTGTCGAAAATAACTTCGTTAAGGGATAATTATGGCTATGTATTTCATTATCTAATCGTTCATGGCTTAAAAAATTATGTACAATTAACGTAAACCTTCATTTCTTTTATTTGTGTAAAGACTAGCCTTCGATTTTGAGGGGGTGCTTCATATACATGCATTCCATTAATGGAGAAATGCACTAACAAAAGGGGATGGCTGTTGCACTTTGGTTTATATGTTGGTTATTTTTGCTTTTTTGGATTATTGATTGAATCTTTCTATAGATTAGCTCAATTGATTGAGGTTATTGTAATGAGAGTATCAATCTTTAACAATTACTATGTGTAGCCTAGGACACAATAGATAACGACTGCTATATGTAGCTTAGGACAAAAGAGATAGGCACAATAGGTAAAAACTAGAACAAAAATCTTCTAATTCACCAGTCAAGTAACACTTAAGCACCTAAAGTCCTATCACAATCTTATGAACTTAACTTTGATAGGCATTAATAGTCTTCTATTCAAAGAAGTGAAGATTAGATAAATAAAGAAGACTAACTTTTCTACCAAGGAGGCCCTCATTTGCATTAACAAGTTGAGCCAGCCCACAACGAAGTAAATAAGCTTCAACATTTTCAATTTACGTTCTTTTATTTACGGGTGCTAAATTTCTAAATTCTTTCATCTTTCTTCCATTAAATACAACAGTTTATACTTCTCTTCGTCTCTATCCACTCTTTTTCCTGTTGTTTTATAATGAATTGAATTACATTTTTCCATTTGTTCCAATGCTTTCTCCACTTACATATGTCCTTTTCTATGCTACCCATGATACCTATCTTGGTACCATCTAAGACTATGGTTAACGGAGAAAAAAAAGATACTTTCAAGATATACCATCATCTCAATCTTTATTTCCTCCAAAGAAAACATCTTTGGAAGCAAATAAAGTGACTTCCAAGTATTCATCATTGACAATTCATCAAATAATTCTTGGCAATAAATAAATAATGCATCCCAACAATCATTTCAACTTCGTCCTATGAAAAAGTAATGAATGCTTAAAACAAAAGTCAATTATAAATCATTACATTAAATCTCAATTAGTAATTGACGTTATTTCTTTTATTTTACTTTTGTTTCTATCTTGCATGTTGAGCAATAAAATCGAGAGAAGCATTAATGACCTTAACTTAGATTGTTGGAGAACAAAACTTGCAAAAAGGTTATGTCTATCTATTCAATAAATTTGGATTTCTAAAGAGAAACAATGACATATTATTATCGATCATCGATATTTCATGCTTATCAATAACAAATCTACTATTTAGTTACTTGATGGTAATGAAAGTATACCTAACATGAAATACAATATAATTTATTAGATAGCCTGCATTGCAATAGATTAAATGCTGAAGTGTTAATAGGTATCCTACATTTTTTTCCTTATTTTTATTATCATTGTTATTTGATTTCCAATTATTTTTTATAAAACCTTCATGTAAATGTCATCCAGTTAAAATTCATTCCCATATATAAGTCAAGTGAGGACCAAAGATGGTAATACTCCAAAATAAAATTCAAATGTTGACATTATAATTGACCAAGGTATGCTTCTTTTCTTACTTTCTTTTATTACTATATTCTTATATACATATTAAAAGATTTTGGCAGATTGTTTAGTTCACATTGTTTCATGAACATATTTGCATGTATATGAAGTATGCCTTTCACCATTGATTTCTTGACTTTAGCGGAACTACCGGAAGAATCATTGAATGGAAGAATTCACTATAAAAAATAATAAAGAACTTCAAAATGCTTCAAAGGACAATATAATTTTTTTTGCAACACATCTAACTTTTTCTTCATATAAAGTTTAGTTACAATTGTTAATCGAATATACAATATTTATTTTTATTTGCAACTACTTACACTAGAAAATAAATATTTTGATTTTTAATATATAGGTGATCATTGTCAGGCAACAATGTGAATGTTAGCTTTGCAAGTAAATCCTTTGGTACTTAAGAAGACCAGTGCACTTGGCATCTTATTTTTTCATTCCTAAAAATTAATGAGTTAAAAATATTATAACCATTTTCACCAATGTAGGTTCATTACACCTGACACTCCTAAGACTTGGAGCTATGAACTTGTGGCATTTCCCAACTTTGAATCATCTTCTTCAAATCCCTTTTCGCTACGCATTGCTCAAATAATTGACGCATCTATCATATCTTCAAAGGAGGTTGTTTAAGAAAACATATCGATACTCATTGAATTTCTTTCTTAATATAGAATTTTAACAATTGTTTCAAAAAAAACTTGCGTTTATGGTTAAAGCCATTTCGAACAAAGGCTTTTGTTTTGAGGATTTTCATAAATGCTCAATGATGATATGATTGTTGTTAAGAATGCTTGGCAAGTTATCAACATGATGGTTACAACAATAAATCCATAATGTGTATCCAAGTACATTCTCAACAAATAATTTCCTTTGACACTTTACATTTCCTTTTACTAAACACTACAACAAAGAAAGGTTTTAGTCACGGTTAACTAAAGGGTTAAAAACCATCACCAATTAGCATGAACAAAAGTTGTGTAGCGGAAGGATTTTAGTCACAATTTCACTCAAAATCATGACCAAAAGTTCCCACTTTTGGTCACGGTTATGAAAGGCTTTTGGTCAAAAGCCTCCACCATTGGCTAGGTTCGAGAGTCTTCGGTCATGATTATAAACTGTAACCAAATTGGTCACGGTTTATAACCATGACCAAAGACTTGGAGTCGAAGACAAAAAAGATCTCGTGATAGGTAATGAACCATGACCAACCGTGAGCAAAAGTCTTTGGTAATAGTTTTTAAACCGTGGCCAAAATGCTTTAGTAACCATTCATAAGTTGTCACCAAAGAGTTTTGATAATGGTTTATGAACCATCATCAAAGACTTGTGGTGACAGCTCATGAACTCTAATCAAAACACTTTTACATGAAACAAAAAACATATTGATTTTTTGTATATTTCAACAGGAAACTTGTATGACCTACCATTTACGTTTCATCCCACAAATGCAAACATATTGTATGTAATTTTTGTCCACATTCATATACCACAAAATCATCATTCACAGCATACATAATACTTATTCATCAAGAAAATACATGTATAATAATTTAAAGACACACAACATGTTACGACCTTGTTCTCGAATCCCTACAGGACACGAGACTGACTCGACTCGACTAATCCCAAGATCTAATCGTCCAACAAGAAATAACCAAAAAGCAGGAAGTAAACCACATTCACCATGATAAGTAACTAACAGTAAAAGAGTACAAGCAGTAAAGAAAATAAAGATGTTAACAGTACATATCACCACCACAACAGTAAAATAGAACGAAGTACAGAAATAGAAATGGTAACAGTCTGAACTCACTAACAAAAAAGGAAGTACAAAAACAGGGAACTACTGCTGGGCACGACTGGGCCCAGCACCCTCTGCAGCCGGCGACTTGGGCTGCTCAACACCTGGACCTGAAAAGGGTTATGAGTAAACGAAGTTAGCGAACGCTGAGTAGAGTGATAACCAACTAGCTAAAGCAGTAAAAGCTAACAGATAATTTATCTTTTCCAATTATTTTATTCTACAAGTTATTCCTTTTCACCCATTGGTTTACTTTTCAGATCTCTTTCTTGATCTCGCATGTTCCTCGTGGGAAAGATCTTGATTACAGTCTTTTCCGAAGAGTAGGAAGCACACGTGGTGCTCTCCTGACCAGGAGAGTCCCCCATAGTAATCCTACACCCAGTCAACCACCCTGAGGTCACAGACAGACGTAGCGGTGACTACGGCACGCGCGATAAGCGCACAGGTAGCTAACCCGCACTGGCACGCGGTCAGTCATTTCCGCTAGTGGGTACATCCAAGGTACAACACGAAACAGTATAGGGCCTAGCCCTCTCAGTAACAGGGGTCTAGCCCCTCAGAGCCAAATAGGGGTCTCGCCCCTCCATAGTCCGCGCACCCTCGTCTAACTACCCCTATTTACCCAGTGGGCCTAACAAGTCGGTGTAGGGTGGCTAGCTGAACCCCGGGTCTTGTGGGGTGGTTAGCTCTCTCCCTACACTAGTAGCGCTCCCCGGTACAGTGTACGTGAGGGCCAAAGAAGTCGGTGTAGAGTGGCCAATCCTAACCCCGGGTCCCAACCCAAGGGTGGCTAGCTCTTCTCTACACTAAACATGGGACAGTTGCTCTCCTTGGTACCACGTACTCAAGGGCCAGCACACTTCCCACTCACATTTCCAGATCCATTCTATTTATCCACAGGAGCTCTACTCCTAATTCCCCGTAGGGTTCATGCTTGTATTTCCCATGTTATTCCATACCAGGTTTCATCATTCCCAACTCCATTCTCAGATTATACCATGCAGCTTGTATTTCCACAATTTACATATACAACAAGTAATGTCATAGGTAACTGTTTAACTAACACAGGTATCTCATATTTCACAGGCAGCTCTTATTTATTAACAGGCAGTTGTTCATATTTCTATTCATTCATTTGAGACTGCAATCTCAAACACGCATACAAACAGTGCAAGTACTTCTCGTCGTAGGATTCATGCCACATCCTAGGTGTCTAGTTATCCAGTTTCACATATGCATTCATGTTTTATAATTTAAAACAAGGGAAACCACTCTACCAGATAATCCGGGAGTACTGGGGGCTCGAACGGCAGGCTCACGTGCCTCTGCAGGACCCGAACACGTAACAGATCGAGGTCCTATACCAAGGGACATACCACAATGGAATGTTCAGAACAGTATATAAGGCTTTTTAACATGTAGAGGAACTCACAAGGAATCCACAGATGTCTTGTTTGCGTAAAACGGACCTCAAACAGATCCTAAATGGGTCAAAAATAGGATTGCAGACCTAAATCAGACGTCTGGCACAAGGTCCAGACGTCTTAAAAGTCACCAGGGTCTCACCTCAGGTTCCTGCGTCGACTTCAGACGTCTGAACCCCTTCTTGATCGTCTGGACCCAACTCCAGATGTCCGACCTCTCCTCCAATCATCTAGAAGTGCTTTCGATCGTCTGGTAAGTTGTCTAGACATCCAAAACGCGTGGGAGGGCGGGGCAGAAGCTATCCCTGCATGCGGTAGGTGAATCACCTATATTTAGCCATGCAGATCGTAGTTGCGGTGCGGCCTGCATGGCCGTAACCGTAAGAGGAACGTACCTTCGCGAAGTTCTGCTTTCAGACGTTCGATGTCGTCACCAGACGTCCAACCTGTCGTCTGGACGATACGCTAGATGTCTGATTCTGGGAAAAACCCAGAACTAGACCGACCTGCTCCCTTTGCCGCGCGCAGCCGCAGCCTCTCCTCTTCGCCTGTATCTCCGGCTGTAGCAAGTGTCGGGGACGTCTCCCCCGATGCGCTCCTCCTCCCTCACGCGTCGCTCCGGCCATGCGTCCTTCGGCGAGCTCCCACAAGCTCGCGAGCTCAAGCTCTTCCTCCTCTCTTCACGCCGCCTCTCCTCCTCATCGCTCGCTCTCGCGCCCTCCCTCGCACTCGCCCCTCTCGCTGTAGTGGAGAGGAAGAAGGAAGGTGGTGGCAGTGGAGTGGGGAAGAGAGGAAGGAGGGAGAGGGGTTATATAGGTGGTGGGGTTAGGGTTCGGGTGGAGAGAGGAGGGAGAGAGAAAAGAGCGATACTGTCTACGCGCAGCCCACGTGCAGACGCGAAGTTAAGTACAAAATTTTCAATTTCCAGACATCTGGGAAGGGGTCCAGACGTCTAACCGACAGTCCAGACGTCTTAAAAGGCTCAAAACAGAACGGGTCTTTACATCATAACAAACTTAAAGAAAGTTTTGTCCACAAAACTTGAGCTATCTAGGGTGCGGAAAAGGAAATATTCACGCATAACAAACTTAAAGAGGACCGAAGCCGATCTGAAAAGACGTACCCTCAAAAGGCTCCGGGTACCGCTCTCGCATCGCCGCCTCAGGCTCCCAGGTAGCCTCCTCGTACCGCTGGCTCCTCCACAAAACCTTCACAAGGGGTACCTACTTCCGTCTCAAACTCCGAATGGCTCTATCTAGTATCTACACTAGTCTCTCGGGGTAGGTCAGGTCATCACCCACCTCGACACTCTCGTGGCTCAGAACGTGACTGGAATCGGTGACTGATAACGGTCTGGCTGGTAGCGCTTGTTTGCGTTTGTTATATGTCAAGTTACAGTCGTTATAGTAATAAGACAGCTACCAGGTTATCATTACAAAATTTTTTACTCGGAAATGATTTTCCCGAGGTCGAACTTAGGGAGCTACTGGAATTTTAGAAATACAAAGGTTCTCTATTAGATTGCAAAAATAAGAGAGAGAGAGAGAGAGAGAGTCTGTCTTGGCTTCTTCTTCTTCTCTTCTCCTTCTCTATCTTTTTTTTTTTCTTCTTTCAGCTGCTCTCCTTTTCTTCTTCTTTCTCTTCTTCTCTGCTTACGGCTGTGTCTTCTCTCTTCTTTTCTTCCGCAGAGTTCTTCTTCTTCTTTTCTTCTGTTCTTTTTTTTTCCTTTGTTCTTCTCTTTCTTTTGCTCTGGTGGCTATGTCTTCTTCCCTCTTTTTCTTCTTCTTCTTCTTCTTCTTTTTCTTCAGCCTTCTTCTTTCTTTCTTTTCTTACTTTCTCTCTTCTGGCCGCTACTCAACCGTCGTCTGATGTAGTGGTCAGACGACTTAACTGTAGGTTTGCTACAGTGCTTCTCTTCTTCTTCTGTTTCTTCTCTCTTGCTTCTCTTTCTTCTTCTCTGCTTCTTCTTCTTCCTCTTTGCCCTGAGCGGCTAAGGCTTCGGCTGCCTTCCTTCCTTCTTCTCCTGCATGCTCACACAAGGATTAGAAAGCAAAACCTACCCTTACCCTTCCCCGCGTCTCTCTCTTTCTCAGATTTCTATCATAGGATCGCTCTCCCAGAGCCGGGTATTCAGGTACGGGTATCGCGCCTGGGACCAGGCCCACCAGCGTGCGGTGGTGGGCGAGGAGTGCGCGGTTTTGGGTAATTGGATCCGGCCTAGACCCGCGGGGCGTGAGTGCGGGCGAGGGCGAGTGCGTGGTGCGCGGCGTGCGTGAGGGACCTGACCCCTGTGTTCGAAGGCGAATAGCCTTGAACACTTTCAAATTTATGTGCGGGCGCTTAGCCACGCACTTCCGAGGTGGGACTAAAGTCCCACCTCCCAGATTGGCACCCGCAGCTGAGGAAGCTGCAGGCAATTGCAGCAGTGTGTGAGGCCTTCGCCCCAGCTGCAGGCCTGGGTCGCTTTGCGGAGGCAAGCCACGCATCCTGGGGCATGAGCCTGGGCGAGAGAGCACCTGTAGCTGTAGGTGAAGGAGCTTCAGAAGCTCGGTAATGGCGGTGAAGGGGCGTCGACCTGAAAACAAGAATACGGCCTCTCGGCCCAATCAGAGGATGCAGGGAGCTTCGCCGAAGTGCGGAGAAGGCAGTGCGGGTGGTGGCGATGCGTGAGGCGGCGTATGGTGGTAGCCTTAGGTCGGACTATGGTCGGAGAGGTGGGTTTGTTCGGGGGGTCGTCGGGTGGAGTTTGGCAGTGGATGGGAAGGGGGGATTTGTTGAGTGGAGTGAGGGGAAACTTTTAGGGTAGTCGGCGAGGGGTGAGAAGGTCTGTGGAGGTGGAATGAGCTCGCCGGAGAGGGTGGTCGGAGACAGAGCAGGCGGAGGTGGAAGTCGTGTGTGGTGAGGCGAAAAGATAAATTGAGAGAGGGAAAATGTAAGGGAGGAGGAGAGGAAGCTATTTACCTAGGTTTTGGACGAAGGGGGAGGGTGGAGCCACCGGCTCGTACCTGTCGGAGCTGGGGAAGAAAGGGCCCTGGAGGAGGAGTGCGGCGACGAGGAAGCAGGCGGAGGGCGTCGGCGGGTACAGCACGGCACAGACGAGAGGGCTAGGAGAACCCTATTGCAGGTAAGGCGGCAGAGCGACGAGGAGGAAGAGGAGGGAGTCGCCGGAAGCTGCGGGCCGTCTGACGGAGGAGGGGATGAAGTAGGGGGGTGTTCTCCGTCAAAGAGAGCTTGAAGGAACCGGCAGGGGGTGCCGGTCCTTATAAAGGGTCTGGTGCAGAGGGAGGCGCGGGCTGGCGACATGCCAGCCTCGCCGGAGCGTGGCCAAAAAGGGGACCCATACCTTCCGAGCGTTCGCACGGAAGGTATGGGGGCCGGCAGAGAGCATGGCCGGGTCCCTGCGACAGAGGACGTCGCAGGGAACCCCGCGTCTGTTTTGCAGGGCGGTCACCTCTCTCTACGCGGCGCCATGCTCCACGCAAAGTCACCGGAGCATGGTGCTGCGCAGAGTTTTGCAGGAGGGACCGTTCTGCAAAGAACGATGAAAAATTGGGGGTCAAAATGCAAGGGTTTCGAAAGATAAGGGTCAAAAAGTAAATGAAGAGGACCAAATTGCAAAGTCGGTCAAGGAGGTCTCTTCTTAGGCTCAAGTTTTTATACAAGACTAATTTGAACCTAAGGATTTTAATGGTGAATTTTATTTCTATGTTGGACCATGTTTGACTGATCAATTTATGTAAAAACCCAGATTAAGTCATTAATTGGGCAAGGTTCTCTTTGTAGGTCAAAATGGGTTTCTAAGGCCAAATTGAAGGTTCTAAACCTTAGAAATTATTTTTCTATGAATTTTAGAGGGTTTAGTTAATTTTTATCCTGCCTCGAACCCCGTGAATTGAAGTGGATTTATTTTAAGGTTACAGAATGTCATTTAATTTCTTGAAGTTGTTATAACCCTTTTTAGATCAGACCATCCCACTTTCCTTCTTATTAGGTTTGTTTGACCTGTGTTTGGACCCTTAATTACCCTGTTTGCAAACTGCATTGGTGAAATTGCAGTTTTACCCCTTATGATTTGTTTTCTTCTTAAACTCAGAATTCTCTGAGTTAAGCCTTTCTTTGGTTTATGTAGGAGCTTTTTCGTACATATCTGGGTTAGATTGTGATAGTTAGGGTTCATGATGAGGTTCTCATCAGTGACGTATTTCCTGAGGTTGGACACGTGGAACACGTCGTGCACACCAGAAAGTTGGGGAGGAAGGGCAAGCCGGTAAGCAACGAGTCCTACCCACTCCAAGACCTTAAAGGGCCCCACAAACCTCGGCGCGAGCTTCCCTTTCACCCTAAAACGCTGCAGGCCCTTCATGGGTAAAACTCGAAGAAAGACGTGATCTCCAACCTCAAGCTGCACCTCTCTGCACTTCTGATCGGCATAGCTCTTCTGTCTGCTCCTGCCAGTGCGAAGTCGTCTGTGAATCTACTCTATCACCTCCTGACTCTGCCGGATCAGCCTAGGGCCAGCCTCCCACTTGGTCCCCACCTCAACCAACTCAAGGGCGCAGTACACCTCCCTCCGTACAGAGCCTCGTAGGGTAGCATGCCGATATTCGAGTGATAGCTGTTATTATATGCAAATTCTGCCAGGGGCAAGTGCTCCTCCCAAGAGCCCCTCCAGTCTAGTACACAGGCACTCAAAAGGTCCTCAAGTATCTGTATAGTGCACTCTGACTGTCCATTCGTCTGGGGGTGGTACGTCGTACTGAACCTCAACTGTCTCCCCAAAGCCTGCTGAAACTCAACCCAAAACTGGGAAGTAAAACGGGTATCCCGGTTGGATACAATCTCACGCGGAACTCCATGCAGACGTACCACGTCATGAATATACCTCTCTGCCAACTGCACTGGTCCCAAGGTGACTCGGATCGGCATGAAACGTGTCGTCTTCGTCAATCTATCTACAATCACCCAGACTACGTCGTGTCGTCACTGGGTAACGGTAAGCCTACCACCAAGTTCATGGTGATGCTCTCCCACTTCCACTCTGGCACAGGAAGTGGCTGCAACGGCCCTGCAGGCCTCACCTACTGGCACACCAAACACTGCTGCACGAACTCACCTACATCCCGCTTCATCCCTCTCCACCAAAAGTCACGTCTCAGATCATGATACATCTTCGTGTTCCTGGGATGTATGGTGAACCTGGACCTGTGTGCCTCAGTTAGGAGCTCTCTCAATAACTCATCGTCCCTGGGAACGCACAAACGTCCCCTCATGTGCAGCACCTCGTCTGTAAAAGAGAAGTCTCCTGGGTCTCTTGATAGTACTCTGTCTCGCAACAACTGCAGGTACAGATCTGTCATCTATCCTGTGATGATGCGGTCTATCAGCTCTGGTCTCATCTGTCGTGTCATCGTCACCACCCCACAATGCCCCTGTAACTCTAGGGGTCGCCAACTGCCCAACTCCTCCACAAGTCTCCAACTCTGTGCCTGTAAACTAGCCAAGTGGGTGGGCACTTTCCAGCTCAAGGCGTCAGCCACCACGTTGGCCTTTCCCAGATGGTAGGAGATGATGCAGTCATAGTCCTTCAGGAGCTCTAACCAACGTCTCTGTCTTATGTTAAGCTCCTTCAGATTAAACAAATACCTGAGGCTCTTATGATCCGTGAAAATCTCAAAGGTCTCACCGTAAAGGTAATGCCTCCATGTCTTCAGTGCGAAGACAACAGCTACCAGCTCTATGTCATGGGTAGGGTAGCTATGCTCATGGGGCTTCAGTTGCCACGAAGCGTAAGCGGCAACGTGACCCCGCTGCATGAGCACACACCCTAACCCCTGCAACGAAGCATTCATGTAGACCATAAAACCGATACTACTATCTGGGATGGTAAGCATAGGAGCTGAAGTCAGTCTCTCCATCAACTCTTGAAAACACGCCTCACAAGCGTCTGTCCTAGCAAAAGGCACATCCTTCCGGGTCAACTACGACGAGATCGTGTTTTAAAGAAACATTCGTTGCAGTACAATTTGAAATCGTCGTCTAAATAATTATCGATTTTTATTTACTCGAAATTCAAAATATTCCGAGGTCGAACTCAGGGAGCAATTTGGTATTTTAGAAACTTAAGAGCACAACTTTCAATTTAATGAAGAAAAGCAATGACCAATTTACTCAAAATTAAGAAGTAATGTCAAATGTAGAACTAATGCCCAAAAATTGAATGTCTGATGAGAAATCAGACGTCTTAAAAGGGTTTTGCTACAGTGATTTTTGCCTTCTCTTTCTTTCTTCTTTCTTCTTCTTCTTTGCGGCTGTGCTTCTTCAGCCTTCTTTGGCTTCTCCTTCTTCTTTCTTCTCTGCTGCAGCTCCTTCTTCCTCTTCCTTTCTGTGCCTTGAGCTTTGGTTGCGTCTTCAACTTCTTCTTCCTTGGCCTCTGTAGTCTACTTCCTCTTTCTTCTTCTTCTTCTGCGGCTGCTTGCTCTTATGTTCTTTCTTCTTCTTTTTCTTTCTTCAACCGCCTTCTTCTTCTGCTTCTCTCTTTCTCTGCGGCTTCCTCCTTCCTTCTCTTCTTTTCTTCAGTTGCACCTTCTCCTTTAGCTACTCCTCTTCTTTTTCCCTGCACACACACACACAGGAGCAAAACCTAGCCCTTACCCTCCCCGCGTCTCTCTCTCTCTATTTCGCTCTTGGAACTGCTTTCCTAGAGCCTTCTTGGGTTATCGGGTCAGGTATGCGTGCCCAGGACCAGGCCCACTGGCGTGGGTGGTGGGCGAGGAGTGCACGGGTAGTCGGTGAAGTTTCCCTTCTAGGAGGGGTGATGTAAAAATATTGCGGAAATAAAAATATAAAGCAATCTCACAAAAATCAATCGCAAAATGTACACAGGTATTTTTAGGTGGAAACCCAAACCGGGTGAAAACCACCACCTAACCCTCTCGAGTTAGGATTTTCCGATCAACCAAGTTGATCAAAATCCACTAAACGAATCACTTTGAACGAGGGTGATTCAACCTCAGTACAACCACGCTACAAGTACGAGGGTAGCGTTCCTCAACCCCTTCTCTCCACGAGAAGGATTTTGTCCCACGAAGGAGACGGGAATTCGCAAAGCGAATACCCAACCAAAATACAAAGATAAAATAAAACAACAGTCCTATAGAGCCAACAAAATTAAACCTAGCTTCTATAGGAAATAGGAAACTCCCCTTTGCAAGGAGTGCGTCGACGATGACGCGGTGCGTGTGCCACGCGATGGCGCTACGTCGCTCTCGTAATCAACGCCGGGAGAGCGGGTGCGCAACGGTTGAATGCTCTCAAGATGATGGAGCTTGAGCTTGGAGAGCAAGAGAGTCTTTTCTTTGGACACAAAAGGTTTGAAAGTGTATTGCAAGGTGTGTGTCTTAGTGTGTATATGTCTCTCTTATGTTTCTCTTCTTGTGTTTTTGTGTTACAAAGGTTCCCCTCTATTTATAGAGGCCTTAGGAAGGTTTTGGAAGGCTTGGAAAAGCTTCCATAGCCGTTGGGTGCAAAGCCCAAGAGAATCAGGCCGAAATCAGGACAATGATTGCATTTGACAGGGTTATCAGACGTCTGGAAGGCCACTTTAAGACGTCTGATTCCAAGGTCAAACGTCTGATTCTATGCGGGTTTCTCCCTGACTTGAATCAGATCTAAACAGGGTTTTTGTGCAAGTCCATCAGACGACATACAGGACGTCTGGTACTATGTATGGACGTCTGGAAACCTACTTTTACTGTGGGAATTGATTTCCAAACGTTGCAACGGCTAGAAAATCTCTGAGAAGAGATTTTGGGTCAGCCGAGGCAAAACGGTCATTTATCAGACGTCTGGTAAGTCCTATGGACGTCTGATAAGGCTCTAACGGTCATAATCTTGAGTGTTTTCTAAGCCAGCCAACGGTCCACTAATTGGACGTCTGGCAAAGTCATCAGACGTCTCCTAAGACGTCTGGTCTAAGGTCTGGACGTCTGATTTCATCAGACAGAACTAACTATGTCCAGCCTAACAGTTATCAGACGTCTGAAACAACAGTCAGACGTCTTAAAATACTTTATCAGACGTCTGATTCGTGAATTAGACGTCTGGAAAGTCTGTTTTAACCCTATATTGGTTTTCTAAGTGTTCTACAGAAAACCTAAGTATCCTAGGGTTGTGCAGGTGTTCCTAGGACTACTGTTAGGGTTCTTTGAGGCTCTTTAACATAATGTCTAAGGAAAATAAAGAGCAAGAAAATAAATACAAGAGATACATGAAAGGATAAAAAAGAATCTATCCTATTCTTCTTGTCTTCCATCTCCAATCTTTCGCTCCACGCGAACCTCCTTTGTTTTCCGTCAAGCTCCTCCAATCCGTCCTGGATGCGAGCTCGAACTCCGTCTAAACACGTCCTCATTTGCAATTGACCTGAAATCTAGGACTCAAATTGCAAATGTTAAATAACACGTGTTTTGTTATCATCAAAACAAATGATCGTGGTGCTCTAGCACCAACAATCTCCCCCTTTTTGATGATGACAAAACCGTAAATAATGCATAAAAATCCTCCCCCTTTTTGACATTATCAAAAAGGTTTAATTGATTTTACATTTCCTATAACTCCCCCTTAAAACATGCTCTTCTATGAGTTTCTTTTAACAAAGGTAATACTCTCCCCTTTTTGTAACAACAAGATAGCTATTATTTTTCTCCCCCTTACTAAAGGAAATTTAGCTACCTTATTTCTCCCCCTTAAAAATTGACAATTAGCTCATCCTTTTTTTTTAACTCCCCCTATCTAAATGCTTATGATAAAAAGATAGGGTAAAGGGTTTTACCTCACCTACCATGGCCAATAAAATGGCCCGAATGGTGGTGGTGGATGCCACATCGGATGGGGCTCCCATCCGTAGCTTGGAGGCCCGGGCATCGGCGCCGGTCTCCAATCCGATGGTCGACGTGCGGCGGGTCCGTCGTTTGTTCGCCGTCTCGTCGGTCTTCTTGTTCTCCTCCTTGGTCTACTCATTGGTTCTCCCAACTTAAGTTGACCAGCCTTGAGCTTGTAGGTCCAGTCCTTTATGTTGTAGTCATCCCTGAACCCTACAAAACAAGATTCTAATTTTTTCTTCGGTATCCAAGTGAGCTTGGATCCGGATTTGTTAGAAGGTCTCCTTGATGGAGATCCTTTCTCAACCTTAGGGCTATAAAACTTGTCTACTTTGTTGATTAATTTGTTAGAATTTTCCCTAAGACATGCAATTTCTCTTTCTATAATTTGCATCTTAGTCTTTAAATCAAAATTTTCTAACTTTAGACTATTATTTTCCTCAATCAATTTATTATTTTCATTGATGAGGTTATGATTATCTAATAATAGGTTATCATCCTTAGGACTAGCTTCTATGTCCTTAAGTTATTTTTCTAACCTATCATTTTCATTTTTAAGAAAGCTAAGGTTCTTCTTCATGCTTTTGTTTTCTATTTTTAGTGATTTACTAATCTCGAATAATTCATTAAAAGCTTCTTGTAAATCAAAATTTACCTCGTCGTCGGAGTCGCTTCCGCTTTCACTGTCGCTATTGGTTCCTCTAGCCATGAAACCAAAGCAAGTGGTTTCTTCTTCTTTTTCTTCTTCTTCTTCCTCCGAGCTGGAATCCTCATGAGTGCCTTCCAACCTCCTCCATATCTCGTGGGCGGTGGTGCACTCTTGGATTCGTTCGAATTCTTTTGGACTCAATGCGCAATACAAGGCATTCATTGCCTTTGCGTTGAGTGAGAGCTCTAGAATCTGCACCTGCGAGTAGCCTCCTTGGGGTCGCTTCGGGATCTCGTATGGGGTTTCGCAACATCCCCATACCTCGAATTCAGTGGCTTGAAGCCACGTCTTCATCCTCAACTTCCAATAGCTGTAGTTGTTCCCGTCAAAGTAGGGCGGACGGGTTGTGGACTGTCCCTCCGAAATCCTACACGCGGAACTGCTTCCCTCCATCGATCTTCTTGCTTGGTTGTTACGCCGAAACAGCAAGACCTGCTCTGATACCAATTGAAGTTTCCCTTCTAGGAGGGGTGACGTAAAAATATTGCGGAAATAAAAATATAAAGCAATCTCACAAAAATCAATCGCAAAATGTACACAGGTATTTTTAGGTGGAAACCCAAACCGGGTGAAAACCACCACCTAACCCTCTCGAGTTAGGATTTTCCGATCAACCAAGTTGATCAAAATCCACTAAACGAATCACTTTGAACGAGGGTGATTCAACCTCAGTACAACCACGCTACAAGTACGAGGGTAGCGTTCCTCAACCCCTTCTCTCCACGAGAAGGATTTTGTCCCACGAAGGAGACGGGAATTCGCAAAGCGAATACCCAACCAAAATACAAAGATAAAATAAAACAACAGTCCTATAGAGCCAACAAAATTAAACCTAGCTTCTATAGGAAATAGGAAACTCCCCTTTGCAAGGAGTGCGTCGAAGATGACGCGGTGCGTGTGCCACGCGATGGCGCTACGTCGCTCTCGTAATCAACGCCGGGAGAGCGGGTGCGCAACGGTTGAATGCTCTCAAGATGATGGAGCTTGAGCTTGGAGAGCAAGAGAGTCTTTTCTTTGGACACAAAAGGTTTGAAAGTGTATTGCAAGGTGTGTGTCTTAGTGTGTATATGTCTCTCTTATGTTTCTCTTCTTGTGTTTTTGTGTTACAAAGGTTCCCCTCTATTTATAGAGGCCTTAGGAAGGTTTTGGAAGGCTTGGAAAAGCTTCCATAGCCGTTGGGTGCAAAGCCCAAGAGAATCAGGCCGAAATCAGGACAATGATTGCATTTGACAGGGTTATCAGACGTCTGGAAGGCCACTTTAAGACGTCTGATTCCAAGGTCAGACGTCTGATTCTATGCGGGTTTCTCCCTGACTTGAATCAGATCTAAACAGGATTTTTGTGCAAGTCCATCAGACGACATACAGGACGTCTGGTACTATGTATGGACGTCTGGAAACCTACTTTTACTGTGGGAATTGATTTCCAAACGTTGCAACGGCTAGAAAATCTCTGAGAAGAGATTTTGGGTCAGCCGAGGCAAAACGGTCATTTATCAGACGTCTGGTAAGTCCTATGGACGTCTGATAAGGCTCTAACGGTCATAATCTTGAGTGTTTTCTAAGGCAGCCAACGGTCCACTAATTGGACGTCTGGCAAAGTCATCAGACGTCTCCTAAGATGTCTGGTCTAAGGTCTGGACGTCTGATTTCATCAGACAGAACTAACTATGTCCAGCCTAATAGTTATCAGACGTCTGAAACAACAGTCAGACGTCTTAAAATACTTTATCAAACGTCTGATTCATGAATTAGACGTCTGGAAAGTCTGTTTTAACCCTATATTGGTTTTCTAAGTGTTCTACAGAAAACCTAAGTATCCTAGGGTTGTGCAGGTGTTCCTAGGACTACTGTTAGGGTTCTTTGAGGCTCTTTAACATAATGTCTAAGGAAAATAAAGAGCAAGAAAATAAATACAAGAGATACATGAAAGGATAAAAAAGAATCTATCCTATTCTTCTTGTCTTCCATCTCCAATCTTTCGCTCCACGCAAACCTCCTTTGTTTTCTGTCAAGCTCCTCCAATCCGTCCTGGATGCGAGCTCGAACTCCGTCTAAACACGTCCTCATTTGCAATTGACCTGAAATCTAGGACTCAAATTGCAAATGTTAAATAACACGTATTTTGTTATCATCAAAACAAATGATCGTGGTGCTCTAGCACCAACAGTCGGGTCAAGCAGCCAGGTCCGAGTAGGTGTGCGTCGCGAACGAGGCGTGGTGGGCGAGGGAACCTCACCCATGTTAGGAGGCGCTAAGCCCCGGGCACTTTTTCAATTTATGTTGCACCTCCCGCTTGTCAGCTTCCGAGGTGGGACTAAATCTCCCACCTGCTTCTCTCACATGCCCACAGCAGGTCGTCGCTCAATCGCAGAGGCTGTAGATGCCTTGGCCTCCAATTGATGGGCGGGATTTGTTCGCAAAGGGTGCCCGCGCGTCAGGGACCTGGAATCCTGATGCCTGGAGCCGAAGATGAAGCTTGCGAGCTTCTTCAAGCTTGCTCCAATGGCGATTAAGGCCCTGTCCTGTCAACAAGAAAAACAGCCTCACGGCCTTATCATATCACTCAGGAAGCTTCGTCGTGACACGAAAAAGGTGGCTCGGTGGTCGGCGTGGCGCAGGGTGGCCTGGGCATGCGTGCCTAGGTCACCCTGTGGCTATGAAGGTGGGTGTGTTCGGGGGGCGTGTTAGGAGCGTGTGGCAGTGAATGGGAAGAGGGGTTATGATCAGTGAGTCGTGGCGGAGCTTGTGAGGTGATTGGCGAGGTGGGTGGATGCGTGGAGCGGTGGGAACACTTCGCCGGTGGTCTGGTCGAAGGTGGGAATGATGGTGGTGGTCAGTGGCTGTCGAGGGGTCGAAAGTGTGAATTAAAAGAGGGGCAATGAAGAGGGGGAGAGGAGGAACTTATCTAGGGTATTTGGAGCGAAGGGGGGATGCAGAGGGCAAGCGGCGCGTGTTTGCCGTCACCGGAGACGAAGACCCTGTGATGGAGAGGCGACGACGACAAGGAGGTCAGAGAAGCTCGCGCAGGTACGGTGCGATGCGGAGGAGTGAGGTGGAGATGGCTCTACCATTGGTACGGTGGAAGAGCCACAAGAAAAGGGAGGGAGAGCTGCTGGAGCCTGCGGGCAGATGGCCGGAGGAGGAGACGAAATTGGGGGGTTATCTCTGGTCAAAACAGACTTGGGAGGTGCGGAACAATCTGGGCTTGCTTAAATAGGTGTAGGCAGAGGGAGAATCGCAAGGAAGCGGCCAGAGGTCTTCGCCGGAGGTATGGCCAGAGTGGAACCCATACCTCTTGAGCGTTTGCACAAGAGGTATGGGGCGATTCAAGGCATGGGGGGCTACTCAGGTGGTAGGGGGTGTCGCAGAGGACTCCCTTATCAAATCTGGGAGTAGCTCCCCATGGAAACGAGAAGAAAACCTTCTCGCAAAGTCATCGGTGATATGGGTCCCTGCTGCAATGGCAGATGGTCCAAAATGAAGAAAGTGACGAAGAAGTTGAGGGGGTCTCTGCAAGGGTTTTCAAAAGTTAAGGGTCAGAATGTAATTGGGTGGACCAATTTGCAAAGTAGGTCAAGATGACCTTCCCTTAGGTCCAAATTTTGGTAAAAACCTAATTTGGACCTAAGGAATCCAATGGTGAAGTTGGATTTTAGGTTTTACCACATTTGACTGGACATTTTGCACAAAAACCCAAATTAGGTCAAATATTGGCATGGACCTCAATCTAGGTCAAAACAGGTTCCAAAGGTCAAATTGAAGGTTTTAAACCCTAGGGAATATTTTCCATGAATTTTAGAGGATTTAGTTGAATTTTATCCTTCTTGGAACCTTGTGAATTAGAGTGGGTTTATTTTAGGATTATAAAATGCCATTTAATTCTTAAATTTCACAATAACCCTCTTCTGACTGAACCATCCCACTTTTTCTCTTATTAAGCCTAATTGACCTATGTCTATACCCTGAGAAATCCCGTTGTTGCACTGCAATGGTAAAATTGCAGTTTTACTATATTCTTCAGGTATTTTTTTCAGATCAGTAACTCCCTGAATTAGGCCTTCCTTTAGGTTATATAGGAGCTTTTGTTCATTTTTTTAGATCCAAAATAAGCTAGTTAAGGCTCATGATGAGGTTCTCATTAGTAGCTATGCTCATGGGGCTTCAGTTGCCGCGAAGCGTAAGCGGTAACGTGACCCCGCTGCATGAGCACACCCCCTAAACCCTGCAACGAAACGTCCGTGTAGACCACAAAACCGCCACTGCTATTTGGGATAGTGAGCATAGGAGCTGAAGTTAGTCTCTCCTTCAACTCCTGAAAACACGCCTCACAAACGTTTGTCCAAGCAAAGGGCACGTCCTTCCAGGTCAACTGAGTCATAGGATGCGTAATCTGCGAGAAACCCCTGATAAACCATTGGTAGTAACCTGCCAGTCCCAAGAAACTGCATATCTCTGTCACTGTACGTGGTCTCTCCCACCTGAGTACTGCCTCAACCTTGGCTAGATCCACAGCCAAGACATCCCCTAAAATCACATGGTCCAAGAAGGTCACTTGTCATAACCAAAACTCGCACTTGCTGTATTTAGCATACAACCTGCACCGCCTCAAAGTATCTAGAACCATCCGCAAGTGCTGTCCGTGCTATGCTTGATCCCGCGAGTAAACAAGTACATCATTAATGAATACCACCATAAATTGATCAAGATACAGTTTGAACACCCAGTTCATCAAATCCATGAAGGCAGTGGGGGCGTTGGTCAACCCAAACGGCATGACCAAAAACTTGTAGTGTCCGTACCGGGTGCAGAAAGTTGTCTTGGAGACATCGGCCTCCCTGATCCTCAACTAGTGGTAGCCTGATCTCAAATTTATCTTGGAGAACACCGTGGCACCTCGTAACTAGTCAAACAAATCATCAATTCTCGGCAGCGGATACCTATTCTTGATGGTGACCCTATTCAGGTCTCTGTAGTCGACACAAAGGCACAGGGTACCACCCTTCTTCTTCACAAATAACATCGGGGCTCCCCACAGAGATGCACTGGGTCTCACAAAGCCCTTCTCCAACAGGTCCTGCAGCTGTGACTTGAGCTCTTGCAGCTCAAGTGGTGGCATCCGGTACGGTGAAGTAGAAATGGGGCTGGTCCCCGGTACTAGTGAGATCTCAAACTTGATCTCACACTCCGGCGCTAGTCTTGGCAACTCCTCTGGAAACACGTCAGGGTACTCTCTGACCACCGAGATGCTCTAAAAGTCTGCCACGGGGCTAGGCTCCGCCACTACACAAGATAGAAAGCCCTCGCACCCTTGGCCCAAAAGTCTCGCTGCCCGAAGTGCAGAAATGCACCTGAACCCTCCATCCACCGGCTGTCCGAGAAACTCAAAGGAAGGCATCTCCGGTATGGAGAAAACGATCTTCCGCTCAAAATAGTCCACCAAGGCATGGTAAGCGGACAACCAATCCATCCCCAGAATCACGCCAAAATCCTCCATTGGTATCGCGATCAGGTCAACGGGGAGGCTGTGTCCCCCAATACTGACCTCACAGTCTGTGTAGACCTCCTCAGCTACAAACAGCTGACCACTCGGACCTTTGATCACAAACGGATCTTCTAACAACACGTAGTCCTGTCCCAAACTGACAGCAAAACTAGCAGTAACAAACAAGTGCGTGGCGCCGGAATCAAAAAGTACATAAACTAATCTACCAGAAGCTGTAACCATACCTGCCACCACTGAACCTGATACCCTGGCATCTTTGTGTGTCAGGGCATTGATACACCCCTCAACTCTCGATGCAGAAAAAGCAGCCACATTCTGTGTCGGACGGGTAGCCGCTGGCCGATACCCTCCCCATGACTGCTGTCCTCCCCTACGCGCCTAGGAACCGCGACCACCTACTCGACCTCCAGCCCTCGGTGCGGGGAGCATCTGCTGCGCTCCAGCCCTAGACGGGCAGTCCCTCCTGATGTGGCCTGGCTGGTCACATTGGTAGCAGAGGGGGATTCGGTTCCCTCCCTCGGTAGGTCCCTGCTGACGGCTGGGAGGGGGTCCAGTGCTGATAGCTGGCCCCTGTCGGGAGCCCCCAAAGGCCACTAACGGCCCCGTAAAATGAGACGGCTCTCCCGCGGGTGTCCTGATGAGAACCTCATCATGAGCCATAACTAGCTCATTTTGACCTAATACAAAGGATAAAAGCTCCTACATAACTCAAGGAAAGGCTTAACTCAGAGAATTCTGAGTTTAAGGAGAAAACAAGTCATAAGGGGTAAAAATGCAATTTTACCAGTATAATCTGCATACAGGGTAATTCAGGGTCCAAACATAGGTCAAACAAATCGAATAAGAAGGAAAGTGGGATGATCTGACAAGGGCTACAGCAATTCCAAGGAACTAAATGATAATCTGTAACCTTAAAACAAACCCACTTCAATTCACGAGGTTCGAGGCAAAGTAAAAATAGAATAAACCCTCTAAAATTCATAGAAAAATAATCTCTAGGGTTTAGAACCTTCAATTTGGCCTTCAGAACCCATTTTGACCTACATTGAGAACCATGCCCAAATTAATAACTTAATTTGGGTTTTTGCATAAATTGACCGGTCAAACAAGGTTTAATCTAGAGATAAAATTCACCATCAGATTCCTTAGGTCCTAATTAGTCATGTATAAAAACTTGAGCCTAAGAAGAAACCTTCTTGACCAACTTTACACTTTGGTCCTCATATATTTACTTTTTGGCCCTCAACTTTTGAACCCTCGCATTTTGGCCCCTAACTTTCCTTCGTTCTTTGCGTTCAGGTCCTCCCTCAAAACCTGCCAGCACCATGCTCCGGCGACCTTGCGCGGAGCATGGCGCCGCGCAAGGTGAGGGGGAGGGGCTGGCAAGTCAACCGGGGGTGCCCTGCGTCGTCAGCCGTCGCAGGGACACCCCCCTGGTCGCTGCAACCCACCATACCGGCCGTGCGAATGCACGGACGGTATGGGTTTCCATCTCCGGCGTCCTCCGGCGAGGGAGACACGTCGTCTCCCTCCGCCCTCCTCTCTGATTCCGCCTCTATAAATACCCCCGTCGCTCCGCCGTTCTGAGCAGCTCGGATCTGACGGAGAAAACCCCCAACTTTCCTCTCTTCTCACTACGGCAGACGCCCACCAGCTCCGGCGGTTCTTCCTTCTCCTCCTCTTCGCTCTGCCGCAATACCAGTAGCAGAGACTTCTTCCCCTGCTCTTCCCGCGTCGCGGAATACCGGCGCGCGCTGCCTCTGCCCCGTCGTCACCGTCGTCCTCCCCCACTAGGCACCTTCTTCTCCGGTGACAGCAGGTACAGCCGTCCGCCTCCTCGCCCCCTTCGTCACTTTAGTTAGGTTAGAACTACTTTCCTCTTTCTCCCCTCTTCCTTTTCCTCATTTTACATCTTTACTGTTACCCCGATCCGACCAATCGCCCTCACCTTCTCCACCTCCGGCCCCTGCTCCGGCGACCCGCTCCCATCACTCCAGCAACCCACACGGCTCGCCGACCACCGCAGAACCTCCGCCTCCTCACCCTGATCAACCTTCGCCCTTTCACTTCCCCCAAATCACCCTCTGCAACTCCACCGAACAAACCCATCTCCCGACCCACAGTCCGACCTAGGGCAGCCCTTAGGCTCCGCCCCGCCGCCTGCACACCCCCCGACCACCTTCGCCGTGCCACGGCGAAGGTCCTCCGCGTTTCTGATTGGGCCGAGAGGTCGTTTCTCTGTGGGCAGGTACCTGCGCTCGCCGCCGCCATTGTTGAAGCGAAGCAGCTTCTTCACCTGCTGCCCCAGGTGCGCCACGCCCAGGTCACGCTCCCAGACAGTGCGAGGCGTCTTCGCGAAGTACCAGGCTGCAGTCGAGTCGAAGCTCTCGCGCGAAGCCCCTGCGCTTCGCCTCAACTGCCGCTGCTTCCTCCGCGCAGGCACCCAAATTGGGGTGGGACATTTAGTCCCACCTCGTAACCTTTCAGAGGAGCGCGCCCGCATAAAGGCAAAAAGTGCCTTATGCTCGTTGCCTCCTGAGCACGGGGTGAGGTCCCTCTCACATACTCGCTCAACCCGGTCTCGTCCGCGCTCACGCCCCGCGGACCTGGCCCGACCCGACTTAGACTGACCTGCACTCCTCGCCCACCACGCACGCCGGTGGGCCTGGACCCGGGCGCAACCCGTACCCGGCAGCTCTGGGAGAGCTTTCCTAAGAGCGGCTTCTGTGAGAGAGAGACGCGGGGGAGGGTAGAGGTAGGTTTTGCCCCTCTGATCAAGCTGTGTAAGTGTGCAGGCACAGGTGAAGAAGAACCGTGGAAGAAGACGAAGGCTGAAGGAAGGAGGAGCACCGAGCGGCACTGTAGCAGCGGCGGTTTAAGTCGTCTGATTGGAAAATCAGACGACGTCCTGAAGGCAAAGAAGGAGAAGGAAGGCGAGGCAGAGGAGGAACACAGAGAGGCCAAGTGAAGACTCTGCAGAAGAAGAAGAGCACGAGAAGAAGATCTGAAGAAAGGAAAAGAAGAAAGAAAGAAGAAGAACAGGACCGCTCTGCAGAAGAAAAAGGAAGAGACGAGCAGAAACAGCTGAAAGAAGAAGAAGAACATCACCACTGCAGATAAAGAAGAAGAACAAAGGAAGAGAGCAGAAGATCTGAGAAGGAAGAAGAGGAGAAGCAAAGAGAAAAGAAGAAAAGCCAACAAATTCTCTCTCTCTCTCTTTATTTTTGTAATAAGAATTTGTATCTCTATAATACAGTTTGCTCCCTGAGTTCGACCTCGGGAACTCTTTATTTCCGAGTAACAAATTGTATTAAACTGGTAATCACCTCTCTATACTATACTACGACGAAATAATAAAACTATAGAGGAAGGTCGCCACCATGTCCCGTACCTCCTCTCTCGTTGGCCCTGTGAGTACTCTGGCTGGTAGGGCCTCTTCCGTCCGCTGTCAATGTCTCGTGCGACCGGGTTGGTCTTCTCGTACGTCATAGCTGCCTTCACCACTCTCGAGAAAGTGGGCAGCTTCACCGAATGACAGATTGGAGCTCCTCAGTGAACCTCCACAGGCGCTCCTCCTCAGTAGCTACAGCTGTTGTAGCAAAACGTGACAGCTCTAGGAAGCGCGTGCGGTACGTGCTAACAGTCATCGTCCCCTGGCAGAAAGTGTGGAACTCCCGCCTCCTTTGGTCTTGCCAAGTCTGCGGGAAGTACTGCTCGCAGAAGAGGGTCATGAACTGGTCCCACGTCGGCTCTCCCCTCTCTTGGCCTCTGACTGCCCTCCACCACCTGTGTGCCGTACTCTCCAGCTGGTACATGGCAAAGGCCACACGACACTCCGCAGGGGGGCAAAGGGTGTCAAACACCTTCTTAATCTGCTCCAGCCATCCCTCTGCCTCAGACAAGTCCTCATCCCCCTTGAAGGAGGGGGGCTTCAGCTTCCGGAACTGTCCGAAAAGCTCGTAGTGCAGCTGCAGTGGGGGAACGGGCACGCCTCCAGGCAGGGAGGGCTCATGCTCAGAAGTGTCAGAGTGCGGTGGGGGCGGTGGAGGACCACCCCCTCCCCCTCATCCAGCGCTACGTCGGTCTCTCGGCCCCACAGAGGAGTCCCCCTCCATGTCCCCAGGGAGAGACGCTCGTGGAGGCGGGTGGAGCTCCTCTCGTACTGTCTTGTATCAACTGAGCAAGGTCCTGGGCCTGAATGACAAGGTGAAGTGACGGGTCAACTGGCACCTCAGGCCCGGCACGTCCGCCCCTCTGACCTCGTCCAAGGCCGCGTCCGTAGCTCGCCTCAAGAACTCCATGTCGAGGCATCTCCTGTAAGGAGACGCGGAAGACAGAATAAAAAGAAGTCAACTCTAACGAACTTCAACGAAAGAACTCAGAACAGATGTCAAGCGGTGCATTGTGGTGGTTACTCTAGTTACGTGCATGTGAATTGGTTATTCTCAAGCTAGTTGGTTTATTTCTCGGGACGACCTTGCTCTGATACCATCTTGTTACGACCTGGTTCCCAAATCCCTACAGGACACGAGACCGGCTCGACTCGACTAATCCCAAGACCTAGTCGTCCAACAAGAAATAACCAAAAAGCAGGAAGTAAACCACATTCACCATGCTAAGTAACTAACAGTAAAAGAGTACAAGCAGTAAAGGAAATAAAGATGCTAACAGTACATATCACCATCACAACAATAAAGTAGAACGAAGTATAGAAACAGAAATGGTAACAGTCTGAACTCACTAACAAAAAAGGAAGTACAACAACAGGGAACTACTGCTGGGCACGACTGGGCCCAGCACCCTCTGCAGCCGGCGACTCGGGCTACTCAACACCTGGACCTGAAAAGGGTTATGAGTAAACGAAGTTAGCGAACGTTGAGTAGAGTGGTAACCAACTAACTAAAGCAGTAAAAGCTAACAGGTAATTTATCTTTTCCAATTATTTTATTCTACAAGTTATTCCTTTTCACCTATTGGTTTACTTTTCAGATCTCTTTCTTGATCTTGCATGTTCCTCGTGGGAACGATCTTGATTGCAGTCTTTTCCGAAGAGTAGGAGGCACACATGGTGCTCTCTTGATCGGGAGAGTCCCCCATGGTAATCCTACACCTAGTCAACCACCCCGAGGTCACAGACAGACGTAGCGGTGACTATGGCATGCGCGATAAGCGCACGGGTAGCTACCCCGCACTGGCACGCGGTCAATCATTTCCGCTAGCGGGTACGTCCAAGGTACAACACGGAACAGTATAGGGCCTAGCCCTCTCAGTAACAGGGGTCTAGCCCCTCAGAACCAAATAGGGGTCTCGCCCCTCCACAGTCCGCGTACCCTTGTCTAACTACCCCGGTTTACCCAATGGGCCTAACAAGTCGGTGTAGGGTGGCTTAGCTGAACCCCGGGCCTTGTGGGGTGGTTAGTTCTCTCCCTACACTAATAGCGCTCCCCGGTACAGTGTACGCGAGGGCCAAAGAAGTCGGTGTAGAGTGGCCAATCCTAACCCTGGGTCCCACCCCAAGGGTGGCTAGCTCTGCTCTACACTAAACATGGGACAGTTGTTCTCCTTGGTACCACGTACTCAAGGGCCAGCACACTTCCCACTCACATTTCCAGATCCATTCTATTTATCCACAGGAGCTCTACTCCTAATTCCCCGTAGGGTTCATGCTTGTATTTCCCATGTTATTCCATACCAGGTTTCATCATTCCCAACTCCATTCTCAGATTATACCATGCAGCTTGTATTTCCACAATTTACATATACAACAAGTAATGTCATAGGTAACTGTTTAACTAACACAGGTATCTCATATTTCACAGGCAGCTATTATTTATTAACAGGCAGTTGTTCATATTTCTATTCATTCATTTTAGACTGCAATCTCAAACACGCATACAAACAGTGCAAGTACTTCTCGTCGTAGGATTCATGCCACATCTTAGGTGTCTAGTTATCTAGTTTCACATATGCATTCATGTTTTATAATTTAAAACAAGGGAAACTACTCTACCAGATAATCTGGGAGTACTGGGGGCTCGAACGACAGGCTCACGTGCCTCTGTAGGCTCCGAACACGCAACAAATCGAGGTCCTATACCAAGGGACATACCACAACGGAATATTCATAACAGTATATAAGGCTTTCTAACATGTAGAGGAACTCACAAGGAATCCACAGATGTCTTGTTTGCGTAAAACGGACCTCAAACGGACCCTAAACGGGTCAAAAACAGGACTGCAGACCTAAATCAGACGTCTGGCACAAGGTCCAGACGTCTTAAATGTCACCAGGGTCTCACTTCAGGTTCTTGCATCGACTTCAGATGTCTGAACCCCTTCTTGACCGTCTGGACCCAACTCCAGATGTCCACCCTCTCCTCTAGTCGTCTGGTAAGCTGTCCAGACGTCTGAAACGCATGGGAGGGCGTGCCCTGCACCTTCCCGAAGCTATCCCTGCATGCGACAGGCGAATCACCTATATTTAGCCATGCAGATCGTAGTTGCGGTGCGGCCTGCATGGCCGTAACCGCAAGAGAAACGTACCTTCGTGAAGTTCTGCTTTCAGATGTTTGGTGTCGTCACCAGACGTCAAACCCGTCGTCTGGACGATACGCCAGATGCCTGATTCTGGGAAAAACCCAGAACCCGACCGACCTCCTACTCCCTTCGCCACGCGCGGCCGCTGCCTCTCCTCTTCGCCTGCAGCTCCGGCTGCAGCAAGTGTTGGAGACATCTCTCTCGATGCGCTCCTTGTCCCGCACGCACCGCTCCGACCGTGCATCCTCCGACATGCTCCCACGAGCTCGCAAGCTCAAGCTCTTCCTCCTCTCTTCACACCGCCTCTCCTCTTCGTCGCTTGCTCTCGCCCCTCTCGCTGCAGTGGAGAGGAAGAAGGAAGGTGGTGGTGGAGTGGGAAAGAAAGGAGGGGGGGAGAGGGGTTATATAGGTGGTGGGGTTAGGGTTCGGGTGGAGGAGAGAGGAGGGAGAGAGAAGAGAGCGATACTGTCTGCGAGTAACCCGCACGCAGACGCGAAGTTATGTACAAAATTTTCAATTTCCCGATGTCTTGAAAGGGGTCCAGACGTCTGATTGACAGTTCAGACGTCTTAAAAGACTCGGAACAGAACGTGTCTTTACACAACACACACATGATTCACAAAATTTTTAAACAAGAGAGCATGAATTATATAAGGAAGAAATGTGTATATAAAAAGATTACACATGTTAAAATAAAAATAAGGAATCAGCTATCTAATTTTAAAGTTTCAACTTTTTTTATATTTCAAAGATGAAAGTTTGCATTGGTACCTTTGATGGAACTGGAGAAATTTGTGTTTCTTTTTTTAGAGTATCATTAGAATATTAATTTTAGGAATAATAATATTTAACCTCCTTCAATTACTTGAATAGGTAGTCTTTATATTTTCTTTAATATATAAATACTTTTTTGCCATTATTTTCTTTCGATAAAAAATACATTTAACCTCCTTCAATTACTTGAATAGGTAATCTTTATATTTTCTTAATATATAAATACTTTTTTGTCACTATCTTCCTTCGATAAAAAGTACATTTGATGCAAGATAATACATCCAATGCACTTACCCAACTAATTAATAACCATTTGTGGAAAAAATATATTTTCCATTTGATTGTCACCCAAAAAAAATTACTGTTTGCACTCCTCAAGGAATTTATAGTATATGCAAAATTCGATGTAGAAGTTTCAGATGGAAGGAATGAACCATTTCCATACTCTACTTGATGGTTATATGTTGTGAGGTACATTTTGCTATGTTTCTTCCTTTTTTCCATTTGCTTGTCACCTAAAAAAATTATTGTTTGCATTCCTTAAGGAATTTATAGCAACTGCAATATTCGATGCAAAAGATTCAAATGGAAGCAATGAACCTTCTTCGTAATCTACTTGATGGTCATCTGCTGTGAGATACATTTTGCCATGTTTCTTCTTTTTCTAAATCCATTGATAAAGAATTTACAACAAATACAATATTTCGTTTGGATGACTCAAATCGAAACAATAAACCTTCTTGATACTCTACTTGATGATTATCATATTATCATTTTTTGCATCTTCCATGCAATTTAAAGGTGAGACACTCAACTAAATATTGACTCCATACATAGGTATCTTGTGATCTTGAATGGAAAACAAAAAATGAGTGAATACCTTATAATTGAAACAAATGATATATATTTATCATTATGAACAAAAAAGCTTTCGGATTTTATATAATGAGGAAGTTAGATTAAAGCATGGCACTAAACCATCCCTTTCAACAAGTAATCACTCTTCATGATAACAATTAAAACAAGCAACTACAGCCCTCCAGACATTACCAAGAGAATCACAAAGACGTGATTATTGAATAACACTTAGAAACTAGACAAGAGAATAAATGAAGAAACAGATAGATAAAATAGAATATAAAGTAAAGACTTGATATGTTTTTCATCAACTTATTTGAAAAGTGCAAATTCTACTTCGACTCTCGATTTTCAAGAAGAAAGCTATCTATGTTAGTCACTTGACTTACACGATGAAACTTCCATATTTAGAAACAATTATTCTTTCCTTTATAAACTGAAGCTTTTGACTTTACAAAATAAATGCCCATATCTTATAGAACCTACGCATAATTCGATAAAAGCATCCTATCCCAATGAGAAAGAGGCACCACTCAAAAGAACAAATCCCCACAGCTCAATTCACATAAGTTGCAAAACTATTAGCCATCCTTTTCACTTTCGAAAAAAAATGCAAAACCGCAGTAAGTAGGAACTTTTATTTACGTATATTTATAGCTAGTGAATAAAGCTGTCAAATGACAGTGCATGATACATGCAGTTAGGATGGGACATGATTCTACCCCCAGAGTTCGTGGTTTTGAGCCTTGGTTATGTCAGTAATTAAGCATTGCATCTTTGGAACTTAATCGAGAGAGATATTAATTTTTATTTTGTTAAAAAAATACCATTGTCAAATGGGGGCAGATAACCGGAGCATTCTTACACTGTTTTTATTCGATAACTCTCACTATTCAGTAAGTGGTAAGGGAATAGGGTCACATTCAGATAATTGAGAATGCAAAATGATTATGGACAATAGATATTGTGTTGAAGGGTGAATGGTTTGGTGGGGGAAACGAACAAAAAAAGAAAAACAAAAAACAAAAAGTCTTTCTGACTTAAGGGCTTAGAATTATATTTCTGTTTAAATCAAAAGTTAATTTGGAGCAAATGTGGGGATCCTGACTTGGAAATCTATGGTCTGCGGTTAAAGATGGAGGGTATAAACAGTTATATTTCTATTCCGACATTCTGTGCACCACACTTCAGCGTATTCTCTCTTCATCTGCTTGCTAAGATATGATATGTGATCGTACAGCATACACCTGAGGTGTTTGGCTGTCAACTAAAAACATTGTATGTGCTCTGTGACATTGATACCTAAACCCTACAATTTGCTCTCTCTACTGAACATTTCTTTTTTCCTACTTCTATCTAAGATGCCTAAATCTATTCATGGATGCGATGGTGCAAATGTGTTTTATGTGCTACAGCATATCGAAATAATTGTTCTCCAAGAATTTACCTTGAGTACTCCATTCTCCACAATTACTCTTCCAGCTGCCATGGTAGCACCACTTGCTAGGAAGCTTAGAATGATGGAACAATCCTTTCCTTTTCTGCCTATTATAGTCAAGTATGTCATTTACTGTGAATAGAGCATTTGAAGGAATACATGAAGAAAGAGATGTGATTTGCCTGTGCAATAGTAGTCCCTTGCCAATATCCTACTTTTCTGTGGCAGTTACCTTACCAATGTAGAGCTTCTTTGATGCGCACATCACAAAAAACCACTTGGCTTTTTTCTAATCCTTTTGTGCTATCAAGTAGCAGTCCTGTGTTTTCGACCATTTCTGGCTTTTTCCGACCACCACCCCACGCCCCCTTACGTTAATCTCATCAACTTTAAGTTTGAGTGAATCTTCATGGTTGAGATTGCTTGAAGCAGAGTTGGGTGTTGAAATCGAGACAAGTTTTGAAATACCAATGCCTGAATTGCCAATTGATAGCAGAGTATGCAATTGCTTACTCAGAGAAAAAAGAATTCCCCTATGGCTATCCAATTGAAATAGAAACGGTCCCCCAACAGCATCAAGAACACAATTATTATTCATGGGCACGTAAGTCTTTAATCATGAAATTCTAACTTGGATCAAAATATTTATAAGAGGTTTGGCAAATATGGCTATCTGGTATCAATAAAGAAGCATGGACGATCAAAATGAAATAAAAATCTTGGTATCATATGGATAATTGCAAAGGTTAGTTAAGGGAAAGAAACTTATCTTTAATAGCGTCATTGTTCCATGTGACAATTGAGACCAGAATAGCTAGTTGTAAGTTGGACTTCATTCGACCTATTACATGGGAAAGCTTTGCATTACGGAATCTAGGCAGTTGTGTGGTGCATGTGGAGTGCTACTATATTTTATTTTCTTTATGGGGTTTTATGAAATTTACACCTACTTCTCTCTCTATATAAAGAGAGATTGGGTTAGATGAATAATTGATTTTTTACTTCTTCCCATCTTGATATCAGAGCAGCGATCCTAGACCGGTGTCCTAAGTACCCCACCCAAGTAAGCCCTCCAAACCTCCACCGCACACCTTCTCTCATCTCTACACTAGCAGTAGTCTCACCACCGACAACCTACCCCTCTCTCTGGCGAGCAGCACAAGGGCTGTTGCACCTCCTACCAACGAACCCTAGCGGTTGCCTCGAACTCTAGCACAAAAGCAGCACAAGGAGCCCTACGAGACGCCGCTGGGGTTGCCTTGAACCTTAGCGGCACTGCCCATCTCACTGGTAGATCCACTCACCGTCGCAGCACTTTGATCGGGGGGCTCCACCGCTATTCGGTGGCCTAGCGGCACCACCCATCTTGCTAGCAGGACCACCTGCCGTTGCAGCACTCTAATTAGTGGCCTCCACCCTGGTCGACAACCACCTTGCTACTTGCTGAAGGTCTACTGACAGCTCAACCCCTCTTCAAGTGTTTGTAGCAGTTGCTACAAGTCAGTGGGTCACCACCAATCCCATCTGAGGGTGTCAATACACCTTAGTCATGATCTAAAAAGTTTAAGATCAGTTTCTTTGTCACATTGATATGAGTTATCCCTAATTCAATGCTTTATAGGCTTGTTCCTTAGTGGATTTGCTATCCGACAATTGTTTGGTATGACTCCCTATGATGTTGATGTTGGTCCAAGCATCTCTACCACACAGAGGTTGATAGGGGCTTTGGTGACCATTACCAGAAGTGAGTATGAGAGACTACTCCGTGGTTGTAGCCATCATGATTGGCTCCAAGGGGCTAATGAGTTGGGCTCCATTGCACGCAATAGGAAGCAGGGTAGTACGGAGTGGTTGGTTGACTCAAGAGCTGATGTGAACACCATCATGAGCCATAACTAGTTCATTTTGATCCAATTAAGGCAGTAAATGCTCCTACATAATTGCCAGATAACCATAAGTCACTACATAACCATTCTGAGGGAAAGATAAGAAACTAGGGTTAAAACTATAATTTTACCATCATAACTTGAACACAATACAACCATAGGTTTTCTCAAGGGTTGAATGAGGGTCAAATGATCTTAAAAGGATAACAAGTGGGTTAGAACAGACAGAAAAGGGTTTGCACGTATTTTGAGAATTAAATGACTTTTGAAATCTTAAAAATAAACCCGCTTAATTTGCTGAGGTTCTGATCAGGATAAAATTCACCTAAACCCTCTAAAATTCATAGAAAAATATTTTCTAGGGTTTGGAACCTTTAATTTAACTATTAGAACCCGCTTTGGCCCAAAACAGCGTTTTAAACAGACATTTACCCTAGTTTGAGTTTTTGAATAAATTACCCAATCAAATGCATTCAAAACTAAAATCCAACTTCACCATTGGATTCCTTAGGTCCAAATTAGGTTTGTACCAAAATTTGGATCCAATCTGAAATTGTCTTGACCTAGTTTGCAAATTGATCCTGTCTGATTACATTATACCCTTCACTTTCAAAATATTTACAAATAAACCCCTAACTTTGTCATCATCTTCACAAATAGGTCCCTACAGCCATTAATCCTATTTCTACAAGCATCATCAACCTTGAAATGGCAAGAACTCCTTGATTCTTTGACGAATCCCTTTCAAATTTGAAAGGGAAATTTGTCAAGGAATTCCATTCCTTTTGAGCCAAATCCCACGCCCCATAACCTTCTCAATTTCTCATGCGAACGCATGAGAGATTTGGGTTTCCTACTCCGGTGACAATTTCAAGCTTGGAGGCTTGGCTTCCAAGCTTAGGATCCCCTCTTGAGCCCTATAAAAGAGAGCCCAAGTTAGGCTGAACTCCGAGAAGCTCAATTTCGACCGGGATCTCCCCTGAATTCCTCTCTCTTGACTCGGCTGAAAGGCTCCTTGAGCTCCGGAGACCCTCCTTACCTCTCCTTATCGTCTAATCGCAATACCAGTGGTGATGAGAACCTCATCATGAGTCCTAATTAGCATATTTTAACCTAATAAAGTGAATAAAAGCTCCTACATAACCAAGAGAAAGGTTTAATTCAAGGGATCATTAATCCGAAAGAGAATATGAAACAAGGGGTAAAACTGCAATTTTACCATTGTAATGCATCAACGGGATTTCTAAGGGTCTAGACATAGGTAATTTGGACTTAATAAGAGAAAAAGTGGGATGGTTCAGTCAGAAAAGGGTTATGATGAAATCTAGAATTAAATGACATTCTGTAACCCTACAACAAACCTACTTAAATTCAAAAGGTTCCAGGCAAGATAAAAATCAACTAAACCCTCTAAAATTCATGGAAAAATATCCCCTAGGGTTTAGAACCTTCAATTTGACCTTTGGAACCTGTTTTGACCTAGTTGGGGTCCATGCCCAATATTTGACCTAATTTGGATTTGTATGTAAAATGTCCAGTCAAACGTGGTCAAACCTAAAATCCAACTTCACCATTGGATTTCTTAGGTCCAAATTAGGTTTATACCAAAATTTGGATCTAAGGGAAGGTCATCTTGACCTACTTTGCAATTTGGTCCACCCAATTACATTTTGGCCCTTAACTTTTTGAAACCCTTGCAAATCCACCCTCAGCTTTCTCGTCACTTTCTTCATTTTGGTCTCTCTGCCATCACAGCAAGGTCCCATACCTCCGGTGACTTTGCGCAGAGGTTTTCTCTTCGAGTTCATGGGGAGCTACTCCTAGATTTGAAAGGAGAGCTCCCTGCGAAGCCCCCTACCTCATGGGCAGCTCCCCTTGCCCTGAAACGCCCCATACCTCTCGTGCGAATGCTCGAGAGGTATGGGTCTCCTCCGGCCATACCTCCGGCATGGTCTTCCTGCCGTTTTTTCGTGACTCTTCCCTATGCCCTTGCCTATTTAAGGAAGCCCAGACCCCGCTGCTTCCTTCAAGCTTGATTTGGCTGGAGAAAGCCCCCCAAATTCATCTCCTCCTCACTCCGGCCAACTGCCCGCAGCTTCCGGCGACTCTCCCTCCCTCTTCTTATCACTCTGCCATCGTACCAGTGGCAGAGCCATCTCCGTCATTCTCCTTCGCGCTGTGCCGAACCAGCGCGCTCCCTCCTCCTCTCTTCCTCGTCGCTTCTTCACCACAAGGTCTTCGTCTTCAGCGGCGGCAGACACCCGTCGCTCGCCCTCTGCCTCCCCCCTTCGTCCAACTCTCCTCAGTAAGTTCCTCTCTCTCTACTCTTTGTTTTCCCTTAATTTTAGAAAACTCCCCTCGACAGCTGCCAATCGCCTCCATCTCCCTCATCTCCGGCAGACCACCGGCGAGGCTAATCTATCGTTCCACCTGTCCACACGTCTCGCCACCCACCTCAGAACCTTCGCCACCTTCCACTGACCATTTCCCCCATCTCCACTGCCTGCCACACACACTCCACACCTCCACCGAACACACCCACTTGCACAGCCACAGTGAGCCCTATGCACGCTCACACAGGCGCCCCCATGCCACGCTGACCACCGGGCCACCTTCTCGTGGGCAATGCCGTGGACGAGGTCGTGAGAGGGGGGAGAGGGACCTCACCCTGTGAGTTGGAGGCGACAAAGCTATGGCACAAAATCAATTTATGTGCACTCAGCCTCTCTTCCAGTTCCGAGGTGGGACTAAGTGTCCCACCTCCCTTGCGCGCCACAACAGCAGATGTGTAGCTCAATTGACGAAGCTGCGAGGGCTTTTGACTCCAATTGGGAACCTGAGCGCGTTTGTGCCTCAAGTCCGCACCACCTAGGACTCTCGCCTAGAGCAACAGCACCTGGAACGCAGCAAGCGAGCTTCAAGCTCCTTTGTCCATGGCGACAGGTGTGCCTGAACTTGAAAACATGAGAATAGCCTTGCGGCCACGTCAAATCATCCAAGGAGCTTTTCCAGACCACAGCGAGTGTGCTGCAGTGGTTGGCATGGCGTGGGGATGGTCGTGGTGGTGTGTTTAGGGTTCCCTGTGGGCGTGTGAGTGGGTGTGTTTGGTGGGATGTTTGGGCGGTCAATGGAGTGAACGAAGTGGGGGATTATGATCAGTGAGTCGTTGAGGAGGTTGTAGGGTGGTTGGCGAGGTGTATGGAGGTGTGGAGCGACGAGGGCACCTCGCCGGAGGGATCGTCGGAGGTGGAGAAGGTGATGGTGATCAGTGGGATCGAGGGTAGGTTTAGGGAAATAAAGAGAGGGAAAGGGCATGAGAGAGAGAGAGAGAGTCTAAGAAACCTAATCTAAGGACGAAGGGAAAGGGAATCCCACGCCGGTATGGTTGCCGGACGTGGGGAAGATGAATACCTCCATAGGTGGGGCGGCTACGAAGATGGGGTAAAGGTGGCATCGGCCGGTGTTGCTCGATGTGGATGAATGAGAGGAAGACAACCCAACCACTGGTATTGTGGTTGGGTGACGAGAGAGAGAGGGAGGATTCGCTGGAGCTTGCGGAGGGTTGCAGCCGACGAGGAGAGAAGAATGTGGGGGATTTCGGCCCAATTCCAAGCTGAGGAGACTTAGTTGAATCTAAGGAGTCTTAAATAGGCCTCTAGAGAAGGATTTGCAAGGTCGCCGGAGATGGCAACTTCAAAAGACCCAAATATCTCATGCGTTCGCATGAGAGATTGGGTAACAAGTAAGGCACATCAATGGGTTCAAATTGGAGGGGATTACTCAGAGAATCTCCCTTCCAATTTTGGGAGGGATTCTCTGAGCAATCAAGGAGAAACCTCCTTTCAAAGCTCACCGGAGTAGGATTCCTCCGTTATAATGGTGGAGGGACCTATTTGCAAGGACGATGAGGAAGCTAAGGGGCCAAATGCAAGGATTTTTGAAAGATAGGGTTAGAAATGCAATCAGACTAGACCTTTTTGCAAAGTAGGTCAAGATGAGTTTCCCTTAGGTCCAAATTTTGGTACAAACCTAATTTGTACCTAAGGCATCCAATGGTGAAGTTGTATTTTGGGTTTGACCACGTTTGACTGGGCAATTTATGCAAAAACCCAATTTAGGGCAAATATCTGTCTGAGACCCCATTCTAGGTCAAGATGGGTTTCAATGGCCAAATTAAAGGTTCTAAATCCTAGAGAATATTTTTATATGATTTTTAGAGGGTTTAAGTGAATTTTATCTTGATCAGAACCTTAGTTAATCGAGTGGGTTTGTTTTAGGGTTTCAAGAAGTCATTTAATTCCTAGAACTCACACGAACCCTTTTCTGTCTGATTCAACCCACTTATTATCTTGTTAAGACCATATGACCTTTGTTTAGCCCTTGAGAAAATCGTGGTTGCACTGCATTGGTAAAATTACAGTTTTACCCCTTGTTTCTTGCTTTTTTCTTAGAAAGGTTATTCAGTGAATCAGGACCTTCAGTTAATTATGTAGGAGCTTTTATTCTCTTTATTGGGTCAAAATGAGCTAGTTAGGTCTCATGATGGTGTTCCCATCAGTACCTTCGTCTCCGACACTGACCACACCATAACCGGAGCCACCTCTACCCTACTTCGTCCGCAATCTAGCCCTATCGACGCCTCATCTTCCACTTATCATTCCCGAACATTCACAACTCTGTTTCGACCACCGACTTGCCCTAATGCCCTCTGTCTTCCACCTCGCTAGCGTATGTCCTGCGAGCTCGCACAACCACTACTCTCCACCAACTTGGCCATCGTTCATCCCTACACCTTCGCTGTGTCCCAGAGAGCAAAAGCCCTCTGGTAATTGTGGTTATTGGCTCTCCTCAGTTCCCCCGAACAACCCACCTTTCTGTTGTCATCCTCGACCTCGTTCGGCCACTACACCTACTCCCACGCTACCAAATCACCACCACCGTGCTCCTCATTCACCAACGACCCTCCAGAACATTTTAACTGGGGCTTGGTGCTCGTATTCATGGATTTTAGGTTCTAGCCATCACCACCATTTCAGCCGCCTTCGAGCTTGCTTGAAGCATGCTCCAGGCTTGATAGTCCCAGGTGAAAGCCCCAGGTTGCGCGGAAACACCTCGCACACACGCCCAGGTGGTCAATTGGATGCATTGACCTCGCTAGCTGAGGCAATTGAAGAAAGACGTGTTGCTGCAGATGTGTGAAGAAGAGGGACGTAGATAGTCCCATGTCGGAAATCACTGAGTGCCCTGTGACGCATAAATTGAAAAAGTGTCTAAGGTTGTTTGCCTTAGACACTGGGGGTGAGGTCCTTGCTCACCCACTCACGTGCCTCGTCTGTGACATATACCTCGCGAACCTGGTGTGCCCAACCCGCCTAAGCCTTCACCCCTCAGCTGCGATCACGCCCGCAGCCCTGGACCTGGGTGTGCTCTAGGTCTAAAACCTGATTTACTCGGTACTGTGCAAGGCTCTGGGAGAGCGTGACCCAAAGAGAGAAAGAGAGATAACACACGGGGGCAGGGGGTTTTGCTATAGGGAGAAATGGCTGACACTTAGCCGTTTGAAGGATCTTCCCCCTCTACGTGAAGAAGGAGAACAGAGAAAGAAAGAAAGGCCTGAGCAGAAGAAGAAGAAGAAGAAGAAGAAGATAAGGAGCCGCACAGGAAGAGAAGGTGAAGAAGAAGAACTAAGAAGAAAGAAAGAAGAGGAGAAGGCCTGAATAGAAGAACAGGAAGAGAAGGAGAAGAGTAGAAGAACAGGAGAAGCACAGGCTGTTTAAGTCGTTTGATACCTTTGATTGCATATACTTGAGGCTTGATTTAATTGTTATTTGTGAGGAGTAATTGGTGATTTAAATCACCATTTTACTCCATTCTTTTTGCATATTGATCCTAACATTATTCTTATTACAATCTCTATTCTTGATTTAAGTTGTGATCTTGAGTTTTGAATTCTATATTGCTCCATGTGTTCGACCTCGGACTTAAAATTCAAGTAATAAATTTATTTATTTTTAAAGTGATTTCGACTATACTATAACGCAGTTTTTAAACCTCAATTTCGCCTCGCAACCAGGAGCTTCACAGCATCTCAATGGAGATTGGGATTGTTTTACCCATCTCAGATTCATTCCGACAGGTAGGACTATACAAGTTGCAGATGGTAGGCATTCCAGGATAGAAGGTTAGGGGGAGGTACCTATGACTCCTACCTTAAGATTTCTCGATGTTTCTTATGTGCCTAGCTTTCCTATGAGCCTACTCTTAGTGAGTACAATTACCAAGGAATTTAATTGTCGTGCTATCTGTGATGATGTGGGTTGTGTCATTCAAGATAAATTGATAGGGAAGATGATTGGTAGTGGAAATGTAGAGGGTGGAGTCTATCGCCTTACTTAGACTCCACTCGCATTTGCATGTCGAGGAGAGGTATCCTCTACTCTTGGGAGTGTATTTCAGTGGCATCTCAGGCTTGGACATCTTCCTCTAGAGAATCTTCGTAGAGTCATTCCGCACATACCTCCTGCTGCCAGGATATGCTGTGATGTGGTGATCGCTCTTTCGTCGTGTTTTAAAGATATGTTCATTGCAGTATGTTGTGAAAAGCGATTATCAATTTATTTCAATTTATTACTCGAAATTTAAAATATTCCGATGTCAAACTCAGGGAGCAAACGTAATTCTAGAAGCATACAAATTCACAATTCACTATGATATACTATTTTACAACAATTAAAGAGAGAGAATGAACAAAAAAATTCTTTTCTTCTTTTATTTCTTTCTTCTCTTCTTCTCTCTTACTTCTCTTCTTTCTCTGCCTTTCCTTTCTTGGACGTCTGATTCTTTGAATCAGACCCCTTATCGGCCCCTTTTCTATAGTGCCTCGCAGCTTCTTCTTGCACTATGCCTTCTCCTTCTTCAGTTGGTTTCTCGGCCTTCCTGTCTTCTTCTGCTACTGCGGCTCTCCTCCTTCTCTTTCTTTTCTCTGCAGCTTCCTCCTTCTTGTCTTTTGGTTTCTTCCTCTCTGCAGCTTCTTCCTTCTTCTGTTGCAGCTTCCTCCTTTCTTCTTCTTCTTCTTTCTTCAACTCCAGCGGCTTTTCTTCTTCTCCTCTGCTCCGCTCCTCCTCCTTTCTTCTTCTCCTCTGCTTCCTTGCACTTACACAGTTAGGCAAAACCTAGCCCCTACCCACCCCACGTCTCTCTCTATTTCTCTCTCAACGGTTTGCTCCCAGAGCATTCGCAGGTATGCAGGTCGGGTAACACGCCCGGGACCAGGCCCACCAGCATGCGGTGGTGGGCGAGGAGTGCTTGGTCAGGTAGTCGAGTGCGGACCCAGGCCTGCGGGGCGTGTGCGCGGGCGGGGGCGGGTACGAGCGCGTGGCGCGTTGCGTGCGTGGATGAGGGACCTGACCCCTGTGTATCGAAGGCGATAAGCCTTATGCAGGAATTCAGTTTATGCTGTGGCGCCCACTCACCCACTTCCGAGGTGGGACTAAACGTCCCACCTGCCTATCGCGCCCACCTACAGAGGTTGAGCTTCTCAATTGCAGCTGCTGTGAGGATCCTCGAAGCCAATCAAAGGCCTGGGTGTGTGGGCGAGACCAAGCCGCGCCTTCTAGACCTGGGGACCTGGAGTGCTGCGGCCTGGAGAAGCTTGCAAAGCAGCTTTGACCTACTCGTCAATGGTGGCGAGCCCCTGGAACCTGAAAGCACCAAAACGGCTTCACAGCCACGTTAAAAAGATCAGGGAGCTTCGCCAAGGTGCGGCGAATGTGCAGAGGTGGTCAGTGAGGCGTGGGAATGCTTGTGGGAGCGTGCCTAGGGTTTACTGTGGCCGTGGAGTTGGGTGTGTTCGGTGGGCGGATATAGAGGTGTTGGCGGTCAATGGAGATGGGGAAACTGCTTAGTGAATGGTGGCGGAGGTTTTGAGGTGTCTGGCGAGGTGGATGGGGGCGTGGAGTGGCGGGAACACCTCGCCGATGGTTTGCCGGAGGTGGAGAAGGTGGCAATGGACAGTGGCGTAGAGAGGTCGAAAAGGTGATTTAAAAGAGAGGAAATGAAGAGGGGGAGAGAGAGAACTTATCTATGAGTCTCTGGACGAAGGGGGGGGAAGCGGTGGTAGCGAACGGCTGTGTTGCCATCGCCGGAGACGAAGGTGCCCAGGGGAAGGGACGGTGACGAGGAAGAGAGACTGGAGGGCGCCTGATGGTTCAGCAAGGCGCGACGGACGACGGAGGAGGTAACCCTGCCACTAGTATGGTGGCAGGGCAACGAGAGAGGAGGAGGGTCACCGGAGCCTACGGGCGAATGGCCAGAGGAGGAGGAGACGAAATTTGAGGGTTTTCTTCGGCCAAAATAGGCTTGAAGCAACTAGCAGCCCCTGCTGCTCCTTAAATAGATGTTGGCGAGGAGGAGATCTCAAGGAGGGAGAGTGGGCAGGCCGTTGGAGAATGGCCGGAGAAGAGACCCATGCCTCTCGCGAGTTCGCACGAGAGGTATGGGAATCGGCAGGGCATGGGAGGGGGTCCATGCGGAAGAAGACAACGCAGGGGACCCCCCTCGTTTCTGGGGTCGGTCCCCATACCTTGCGCGGCTTCATCCTCCACGCAAAGTCGCCGGAGGCATGGGTAGCTGCTGCGGGTGGCAGAGGGACCAGCTTGCAAAGAACGAAGGGAAAGCTGAGGGGCAAAGTGCAAGGGTTCAAAAAGTTATGGGTCAAAAAGTAATTCTTGAGGACCAATTTGTAAAGTAGGTCAAAATGGTCTTCCCTTAGGTCCAAATTTTGGTACAAACCTAATTTGGACCTAAGGAATCTAATGGTGAAGTTTGATTTTAGGTTTGACCATATTTGACCAGTCAATTTGCACAAAAACCTAAATTTGGTCAAAAATTAGGTATGGTTCTCAATCTAGGTCAAGATAGGTTCCAATGGCCAAATTGAAGGTTCTAAACCCTAGGGGATGTTTTTTCATGAATTTTAGAGGGTTTAATTGACTTTTATATTACCTAGAACTTCATGAATTAAAGCGGATTTGTTTTAGGATTACAGAATGTCATTTAATTTCTAGAAGTTGCTACAACCCTTTTCAGATCAAATCATCCCGCTTTCTTTCTTATTAAGGCCATTTGACCTGTGTTTAGACCCTTAGACATCCCGTTTGTGTACTACATTGGTAAAATTACAGTTTTACCCCTTGTGAGTTACTTTATACTTAAATTTATAGTTCTTTGATTTAGGCATTCCCTTAGGTTTTGTAGGAGCTTTTGTGTACTTATTTAGGTCAAAATGTGCTAGTTAGGGTTCATGATGAGGCTCTCATCATGATGCGTGTCAGATGGGCAAGTATTATCGTTCCTCTTATCCTGTGAGCACTTGTTCTAGATCCACAGCCTTGTTTGAGTTGTTGCATGTGGATGTACGAGGGTCAAGCAGGATACTAGATAGGATGGGTTACCATTACTATTTAGTAGTTGTTGATGATTTCTCACGCCTATCTTGGGTATTCTTGTTGAAGAACAAATCAAATGTTGGATTTAATATTCAGAATCTCATATTAGAGATCAAGAATTAGTATTCAGCTACTGTTAAAGTAGCATGATCTGATAATGCATTTGAGCTATGCACTACCAAGGTGTTTGCATTCTACAAGTCCTGTGGGATAGTGCATCAGACCATATGTGCTCACACTTCTCAGCAGAATGGGGTGGCTGAGAGAAAGCATAGACATCTTTTGGTTGTGGCCCATACCTTGTTGATCCATCATAGTGTGCCTCCGTTATATTGGGGGGATATGGTTCTTACGGCTTGCTATTTGATCAACAAGATGCCCAGTTCAATACTTCATGAGTAGACACCTTGGCATATAATACATCCTAAGTAGGAGCTTTTTCACGTACTACCACGAGTGTTTGGCTGTGCTGCATTTGTCCATCTTCTTTCTCCAGGACGAGACAAGTTGGCACCATGAGCAATCAAGTGTGTGTTCTTGGGATACTCACGAACTCAGAAAGGATATAGATGCTTGGATGCTCTCACTGGTAGGCACTATGTGAGTGCGGATGTTACCTTTCATGAGTCTATCCCATATTTTTCTACTACTGCACGGAGTTTATCTCATGAGGATACGGAGGCTCCCATGCTTATATCTCATGTTCCCTGGGAGGAGATACCTATTTTTGCTCCCCCACCTACTATGATTTGCCCTGTGAAGTTCTCTAGGCCCTTTGTTGCATATCAGTGACCTCACAATACTTTTCAGATGCCACCTCCTACAGATGCCACAGAGATTCCATCTTCTCCACCTTAGGAGACCATAGACAAGTTGCAAAATAATGATACGACACCCCCAACGATAGATGTCTGGATGAGGATATTTCTGCTTCATAGCCATGACAAGAGAATCAGATAGCTGATATTCACTTGGCTATTGCCATTAGTAGGGCACCTCACACCTGTGAGTCTAGATACCATGTTGTATGAAGTTTGGCTACTAATGGCCTTGGGTCAGCTTTTGGGAGCTTTTGTCGTGCTCTTTTTGCCATACCTATCCCTACCACCTACCAGCATGCCATGCTTAATCCAAAGTGGTGCCAGGCTATGGAGGATGAGATGGCTACTCTTACTTCACGTGGTACTTGGGAGCTTACACCTGTACCAGAGGGTGCTACAGTAGTTGGTTGCCGATGGGTGTCTATAGTCAAGTACAATCCAGATGGGTTAGTTGCATGCTATAAGGTCTGACTTGTTGCCAAAGGGTTCACCTAGACATATGAGGTGGACTTCTTCAACACTTTCTCACTGGTGGTTCGTCTATCTACAGTGAGGATTTTGATTTCTGTGGCAGTTCAGCGAGATTGTCATCTTTACCAGCTTCATGTGAAGAATGCCTTTCTCTATGGAAATTTACAGGAGGAGGTCTACATGCAGCAGCCTCTTGATTGCGAGGTTCAGGGGGAGTGTGTATGTAGGTTACGAAAGGCCATCTATGGCCTCAAGTAGAGCCTGAGAGCTTGGTTTCAGAAGCTCTCCCAGGTGGTAGAGTCTGTAGGGTTCATTAGATCATCTGCAGGTCATTCTTTATTTGTCAGAAAGACCCAGAAAGGTATTGTGGCTCTTTTGGTCTAGGTTGATGATTTGATTGTCACTAGTGATGATACAGTAGGTGTGGCTGAGATCAAACAGATGTTGGTAGCTCACTTTGTGATGAAGGATTTAGAGCCCTTGCGATATTTCCTTGGGATAAAAGTAGCTCGGAGTAGGTGTGGTATTGGTCTATCTCAATGAAAATATGCCCTAGATGTATTGAAAGAGATAAGCATGCTGGGATCCAAGCCAGCAAATATTCCTATGGACCCTAAGGTGCAACTATATGACTGTGATGTAGAGTTAGTTGATAGTAGGCAGTATTATCAGTTGGTGGGGAAGCTGCTTTACTTGACAATTACTAGGCTGGATAATTTCCTTTGTCGTAGGTAAGTTGAGTCAATTTATGGAGAGGCCTACTAGACAGCACTGGGATGCAACCATGATGATGCTCGGGTACTTGAAGAGAGCTCCAGGATAGGGTCATCTCTTCACTAGAGGGACATCTATGACTGTAATTGGATACTCTGACGCAAATTATGCAGGCAACGATGATGATAGGAAATCTACCACAGGTTTTGTACGTATGTTGCAAGGAATTTGATTACCTGGAAGAACAAGAAACAAATTGCAGTGTCCAGATCCAGTGCTGAGTCTGAGTATCATGTTATGGCTCAGACCTCAGCAGAATTGATGTGGGTGAGATCCTTGTTGAGTGATCTACATATATAGATTGATGGGCTTATGTGAAATGACCCTTTCCAAGTACCGTTCGGAGTTTTTCCAGAAAGGTAGGGGCATGAACGGCATTTTAAACCCCTTAGGTTTAGGCGTGTGGGGCTTACGGGAAAAGAGGGAACTTCGAGGGGGTCTCACACAAATTTTCCCTCCCCCTCTCTCTTCCTACTCACACACCCACGTGCACACTCATGCACACACACCACCCTTCCCTCCTCAAACCCTAACCCCACTCTTAATTAAACCCTACACCCCTCTCCACCTTCACACCTTCACACCACCACCTCCACCTTCGTTCTCCACCACCTGCCGGCGAGCCATAGCCTTCCTGTCTCCACTTGCAGCCACGCGTGGTGTAGAGGAGCTCACGAGATGAGGAGAGGGAGAGAGTGTGAGCGAGGAAGGGGAGAGCGTAGGAGAGAGGAGAGAACTTGGGGGAGCTCAAGCATGCTCGGCCAAAGGAGCTTGAGTAGGAGAGCTCACGTGCGGGAGCTACTCTGGCTGCGATTGCAATAGCGAGGAGCTTGGAGATGTGAGGACCTCCGAGGAGCTCAGAGGTGCGAGGAGAGGATCCGCGGATGGAGGAGACGCGGGAGCCGAGGGAACTCATGCAAGAGGAGAGGAGGTCGCAGGACCTCCTCCTGCAACCTCCTGCAACTGCTGGAGCAGCTGCTACATGACGTGAGGTTGTGCGTGTGTGTTAAGAAGTGTCGTTATAGTCACACTTGCAATGCCGATTTTAAAATAAGTAAACGGAGGTGAGTCCGAGTGTCGGTCTCAGGGAGGCGTGTTTTGCTTATCACTTGTTGTCACGGAAAGCGCGGAGTTTTGCTTGCAAAAGGTGCGGTTTTGAAAAGCAAGAGAGAGATAGAGAGAGAGAGATTAAGGTTAGAGTGTTCCTTATTTGATCATGAAACTTAAACAGAAATTAAAGTAACAACTGAACAGAAAATAACTCCATTAATCATGCACTTTTAGTTCATAGCTTACAACATTAAATACATGCTCAAACAAAAGTAATGGAAAGCTTAAAAGAGAGAGAGAGAGGATGGAGAGCGACGAGGCAGCCACAACGGTGGAGGAGGCTCCGTTGGTGGCTCGTCGTCTCCGGTGATTACAAGAGGGCCTAAAGCTAGCTAAGAGAGGGGTGGAGTAGTTGCAAAGGAAGTGAATGCCTTGAATGAGTGGTTGGAGGAGGTTTAAATAGGGTTAAGGGCTTTCTAAAAGAAGAAGGGGCTTTAGTGACGTCCGGGACGTCGCTAAAACCACTCCAGAAGCGTCGGTGAAGCCCTCCAGCCCATCGGTCAACCGCCCGCACCGTTCTTCTTCACGCTCGATCCGCGACCGCTGCATGAGAGCCGTCCGATTTGATTGGACGGCTAAGATCTTCCTTGGCTGCACTTAGATCGTGCCTCGGGCGTTGTCGCCCGGCATGCGCGCGTGCGTGGGCGCTCGCGATACGTGGGCACGCCGCGTGGCGTGATCTCGGCCGCCCACTACTGATCGGGCAGCCCAATTTCACCGCGCGCTTCCTTCGTCTTCAATTTGCGCACCGCGCGGCTCGAACCCGTGTCGCGTGCGTGCGGGCATGCGCGCTAACCGTTGCGCCACGCCCGCGCTTTGTCGCGACGACCACACGGTTCTCGGCCGTCCGATCGAAGATCGACGGCCGAGATTTGATCTTAGCTGATGGTTGAAGTGGCGAGCGGTGGAGCGGGGGTGACGTGGCGCAATGAGGGCCGTTGATCTCCAGATCAACGGCCAGAACTTCTTGGGCCCATTGTAGGAGCTCCGGATGTTGGATTTGGCCGATCTTGAGTCCGTTGGACTCCGTTCGTCGTTCTGAATCCATCCGTGTAGTCCAATTGCTCATCTGAGGCCTGCTTTGACAAGTACTTACACAAATGGCCATTAATACAGTTTTATAAGCAATCTTGGTTCATGATGCATGCAATGCTCCATTCTACTTATGTTGTGCCTTTTATTCTTAAGATGGGCCCTATTTAACAGAATTATCACTCCCTTGTGCAGTGTTATCACTACAGACTCTGTGGGCGGAGCTCACGGGAAGACGAATGCTGCGAAGGAGTTCTGCGTACTGGATTTTCTAGTATCAGACGTCTGGAGCATCTACCAGATGTCTGGAGCAGCAGCGGGACGTCTGAAATTATGCAGAGTGCCGAGGTATGAGTTTTATACACTCATGCATGCGCGTATGTAAAGTACATTAGCGCTTTGCTGTCATCGTTTTAAACTTACGAACTTATGCGCAAGTACAGGCCTTGGGAAGACACGTAAGCATGCTTTTCAAGGTGCATTAGGATGTCTGGACGTCTCCACAGCCATCTGATAGACTTATCAGACGTCCAGACACACTCACAGACGTCTGGAAAGACCCCAGGACAACAGTGAGGGGTTCCAGACATCCACCAGCAACGCAAGACACAAGGTGAGTTATTGATGTCATTTAGGACATCTAAGCCTAGTCCCAGACATCTGATTTCAGTCTGTATGCACATTTTTTGCCCGTTCGGGGCTCAAATGGAGTCAGATATACGCAAACGGAATACTATTGTTTTCCGATCGAGTTTCTCTACGTGTTAGTGACACTTGTACACTGTTTTGAACTCGTCTGATGTGATTGTCACTGGTATAGGTCTCCAGCCTGTATCATGTTCGAGGCCCACAGAGACAACAGAATCTGCGGTTCTAGCCCGCATTCCTCCCATGTTTTCCGGTAGAGTAGTTTACTTTAATGCTAAGATTTAAATAAGTAAAGTGCATGCTTAGAATAATTTGATCGAACTCTAGGATGTGGAATGAACCCTAGGATAGAAATGTATGAATGTGACTTGAGCTACACTGTTTACATTGATATGCATGTTAAACCCTAATTGTTAGCAAGTGTATAGATACTTGATGTGATTCTTTTTCAATTATTAAAACACAAGTTGCCTGTTATACAAATGAAAATCGGGATGTGAACAACAAGATATGAATACTGAGAAACAAAATGAAATGAATATAGTGCATGAACCCTACAGGAAACTAGGAGAACTCCTGTATACAGAAAGAATCCCGTATGTAGACGGGAAGTGAGCTGGCTCTTGTGTACACGGTACCAAGGAGAGAGACTGTCCCTTTAGTGTAGAAGGGAGCTAGCTACCCTTTGGGTTGAGACCCAAGGTTAGGCCTAGTCACTCTACACCGACTTTTGTTCGACCCTCGCGTATGTTATACCGAGGTGAGCTACTTAGTGTAGGGAGGGAGCTAGCCGCCCCACGGGATCCGAGGTTAGGACTAGTCACCCTACAGTAACTCTTGTTAGGCCCAATAGTCGGACGAAGGTACACAGACTGTAGAGGGACGAAACCCCTGTTCTAAAAGGGCAAGGCCCTGTGTTGTTCCATGTTGTACTTTTAGGTGTACCCGGTAGTGGAAACGACTGACCGTGTGCCAGTGCAGGGTAGCTACCCATGCACTTATCGCGCGTGCTGTAGTCACCGCTATGTTGCGACTGTGACCTCGAGGTGATAGATCGGGTGTAGGACTACCACAGAGTACTCTCCCGGCCAGGAGAACACCACGTGTACATCCTACATTATGGGAAAACTGCAATCAAGATCGTTCCTTGAGGAACAGGTAAGATCAAGAAATGAATGGATCCTTAATAGAATACACAAATCAGAACCACTTAGTTGAGATAAATGGAAATGAATAATAAATTAGTTACTTGTCTTATGTTAATTGCATGTAAATGGCTTAACCACCACTCTACTCAGCGTTAGCTGACCACGGATTTTGTAACCTTATTCAGGTCAAGGAGTTGAGCAGCCAGCACCATCGACTGCAGAGGGAGTTGGGCCTAGTCGAGCCCAACCTTAGCCGTTGTTACCTTTCTGTTCTAGAACATTCTTTATATTGTTGTAGTGAGTACTTTGATATATGTAATACCGTTTCTGTTACATTTCCGTTCTATTTTCCGCTGTTGTAGTTGTGATGACATGTAATATTGTAAGATATTTCGTTCTGTTTCCTTTACTGTCTTTTAGTTATTTCTGTTTAGTTACATTACATGTGTGGTTGTGGAATATTTTCTGCTTTTGGTTATTTCTCGTTGGACGACTGGGTCTTGGGATCTAGTCGAGGTGAGCTGGTCTCAGGTCCTGTAGGGAGTCAGAATTGGGTCGTAACATTATGGAACTGAGATGTGACAACAGGGCTGTCACTTATATTACCAACAACCCCATGTTTCATGAATGCACCAAACATGTGGAGGTTGATTGTCATTACATAAGAGATTTGATTAAGAAGGGATTTATCTTTACCTCCGAGGTTACCTTAGAGGCTCAGATGACTGATATCTTCACCAAACCACTAGCTAGATCCACATTTGATACATGTGTATCAAAGCTAAGCATAATTGATATCTATGCTACAGCTTGAGGGGAAGTGTTAGGGAGTCTAGGCAGTTGTGTGGTGTGTGTGGAGTGTTATTATATTTTGTTTTCTTTATAGAGTTGTATGAAATTTACACCCACTTCTCTCTCTATATAAAGAGAGATTGAGTTAGATGAATAATTGATTTTTTAGTTCTTCCCAACTCTTCGCATTAACAAAATATCCATAACCATCTCTTCTTTTGGTAGTTGTGTCACTTATGAACTGAAGCACTATAATTTATCACTGAAAATAGCTCAATGGGCTCTATTCTCAATTTAAGTACAAGTGAGATCCCCAGTAACTGAAGGATCATGCACAAGTTGACACAAAAATGCCACATGACCATAGTAATCAGAATAAACACAAATCTTGCACCTTGTAAGCTTAAGAGTACATATTTCCATTGGAGTAGTTATTGCCAATCTTGAAACCATTTTGGCTCGTAGCTCATGAAATTGCTTTCCTCTTTACAAGTCCAAATAATGACAAGGAGATAGAGTTGAACAAGAGTAATGAATGATAAAAGAGGAATTAAAAAGGATAGAAGCTTGTCTTTGCACATCATTTGAAATCTGAATATTAATGCTATTGTTTATAATCCATCTCCTTGTCATGGTGGGAGATCTCATTTCAAGGGCTTGTGTTTCTCATAATTGTTACCACTTTAATATACAACATAACCATTCATCAAACATCTTGTGGACATGAATAAAAACCAAGAGTTCCAGCATAATCATGATGGATATGAGTTCGAGTTGGGTGTCATTCACTAGTTCTTTCAATGCCCAAATAACTTTGGAATTTCGTCAAACACCTTCGGCTCAGATATTTAGATCAAGCATCAATTTATTGTCACAAACTTCCCACATACGCCACCATTGATGAACTCTAATAGACCTGCCGTTGTAGATCCACAATGTCACCAACGAAATTTTTTTATTTATGGCAATTGCGAGATAAGGTCGGTGATGGGTGAACATTGGGTACAAAATCCACAAGTTTGAAAGAAACAATTTGCATAAATCATAGATCTTCCATAACTGATAATCAATCGTATTATCAATCACTCGTTTGTAGATCAACTAATCCATTATAAAAAGTGGTTGTTACATGAGCCTCCAGTTGGTGGTAGAAAAAGAATACAAGCTAGAGAGAGGAATATGCAAAAAGACACCTTTGTGGAAGCCTTAACCCCTATTTATAGACTTCATGAGGCTGGAGAGTTTTACCATCATTTGGATCTGGTCACCTTTTCTGCTGACATGTCAGTTCTTGGTAGGTTCAAATGTATTTGGACAAATATTTGTCTAGATTCATCTTCATACCAAAAATAAGCTGCATACTTAGATTGGCAGTCTGATTGGGGCTGGAAGTCAGACTGCAAATCAACAACTCAGATTGGAAGTCAAACAAACTGATAGTCAACAACTTGGGTAGACTTTTTGTTAAGACCCGAGGCATCAAAAACCTTTAAGACGTCTGGGAGTTGTTCCAAGCGTCTGGTCGGACGTCTGGACGCCTTCCCAGACGTCTGGAAATTAATTTTTGCGTGCGTACGATCGCGAGTCTACTCGTGTACCACGTGCAGACTAAAAACCCACCGCCCTCTTCTCTTTTTCTTTTCCCCCACCGACCTGCAGCACCTCCCCCCCCCCCCCCCCCCGTGCCTACTTATATCCTCCTCTCCCTCACGCCACCCACATCCATCCGTCTCCTCCTTCCTCCAGCGCGAGAGCGAGGGCAGCAGCTGCTGTCGGGTGCAGTGGCGGAGAGGAGAGGTGTAGCGAGAGGGAAGAGAAGAGAGCGTGCGAGCCGTGAGAGAGAGAGAGAGCTCACCGGAGTAGCTTAAGGCTGGCTAGCGTGTGCGCGGAGGAGCGTTGTGCTGGGGAGGTTTCCCTTGTGCTGCTGCAGCTCGGGCAACGAGCGGACGAGTGTGGTGCAGCCGTGCGCAGCGGGAAGAAGACAGAGGAGGTTCTAATTCTTGGAATTTTTCCTAGAATCAAACGTTTGGACCTACATCCAGACGACGTAGGTGACGTTTGGAGCAAGCTCCAAACGACTGAGAGGTATGTATTTCCCTCCTTTGCTTGCTTTTGCGGATACGGCCATGCAGGCCGTTCCGCTGAAGCTCTGTCGCATGCCTTGCTGAGGGATTTTTGCATACGCATGCAGGTTTCGCTTCGGGAAGGCGTGGAACACGCCCTCCCACACGGTTCAGACGTATGAGCGAGCCACCAGACAACGGAGAGCATCTCCAGACGTTCGGAGAGGTGGTCAGACGTCTGGAACTGGGTCCAGACGGTTCGGCAGGACCCCTGGACGTCTGAGGAGCAGCGTAGAGTGAGGTATGACCTGAACCCCTTTTTAAGACATCTGGAAGATGTTCCAGACGTCTGATTTGGGTCAGAGTTGTCATTTTTGACCCGTTTAGGGTCCGTTCGAGGTCCGATTTCCGCGTTTAAGATTCCTTCCTTTTCAAAATAAGTTCCTCTACTTGTTTGAAATACTTTTATCATGTTCTGAGTGATTCCTTCTAATTGATCCTTGTGTTAGGACCTCATTCTGTTGCAGCTTTAGGGGTTGCGGAGGCACGTGGACCTGCCGATCACGCCCCCATTACTCCCGATTTTGCGAGTAGAGTGGCTTTCCATAGTTAATTACAACATTAATGCATATTTGAAATAAATGATAGATCCTAGGGTATGGCATGAATCCTAGGACCAGAAAAACTAGATTGAATGATAGATCCTAGGGTATGGCATGAATCCTAGGACCTGAAAACTAGATTGAATGATAGATCCTAGTGTGTGGCATGAATTCTAGGAACAGAAACACTGAAACTAATGTCTTGAATGCCTGAATTGCAGTCTTGGATAAGTAGATAGAATAATGATAATTACCTGTAATTGGATAACAGCTGCCTGTAAAATGTAGAGTACTGTTGCTAGTAACTGTTACATGTAATTCCTGTTGTTTGGAAACTAAATTCGAGCTACTTGTATATAAATTGGAAAAGAAAGATTAAATGTTGGAAACACGTGCTATATGAGAATAAAACTGAAATGATGAAACCTAGTATGGCTTGGCCTGAGAAATATGAACACGAACCTTATGGGGAATTAGGAGTAGAGCTTCTGGAAAATAAATAGAATGGAACTGGGAAAGTGAATGGGGAAGTGAGCTGGCCCTTGAGTACGGAGTACCAAGGAGAGCGATTGTCCCTCTGTTTAGTGCAGAGCGGAGCTAGCCGCCCTAGGGTTGGGACCCGGGGTTAGGACTGGCCACTTTGTACCAACTCTGTGGCCCTCACGTACACAGTGCCGGGGAGAGCTACTAGTGTAGAGAGAGAGCTAGCCACCCCACGGGGCCCACGGTTCAGCTAACCGTCCTACACTGACTTGTTAGGCCCACTGGGCAAACTAGGGTAGTCAGGCAAGGGTGCGTGGACTGTGGAGGGGCGAGTCCCCTGTTTGGTTACTGTGGAGGGGCTAAACCCCTGTTGCTGAGAGGGCTCTGCCCTATACTGGTTCCGTGCTGTGCTTTGGGCGCACCCATTAACGGAAATGACTGACCGCGTGCTAGTGAGGGTAGCTACCCGTGCATTTATCGCGCGTGCCGTAGTCACCGTTACGTCTGTCAGCGACCTTGGCCTGGTTGACTGAGGGTAGGACCACCACGGGGGACTCTCCTGGCTAGGAGAGCACCACGTGCTACTTCTACTTTTCGGAAAAGACTACAATCAAGATCGTTCCCATGAGGAACATTCGAGATCAAGAAAAATGACCTATTAAATAAACCAAGTGATGAAAGAAAGAATAATTAGTTATATAAAGAAAGAAATTGAAAACAACAGCTACCTATCCACCTTTACTACTTTTCTTAGCTAGCTGGTTGCCACTCTACTTAGCGTTTCGCTGACGTGTCGTACTTACCGTCTTTTTGAGGTCCAGGTGTTGAGCACCAGAGCCTATGGCTACGAAGGGTGCTGGGCCTAGTAGAGCCCAGTAGTTGTACTTTTGTTATACCCATTTTTCTGTAGTAGTGAGTATTCTGTTACACCTTTGTACTTTTTTATTGTAAACTTCATATTTCTGTACCTATTTTTTTTTATTTTCTACTGTTATGGTGGTGTGTACTGTAGTAGTTCTTTTCTTTACTGCTGTACTTTTGTTACTGTTAGTTACTTGCATGATGAATGTGATTTTTTTTACTGCTTTTTGGTTACTTTCTCGTTGGACGACTGGATCTTGGGATCAGTCGAGTCGGTCCGATTCTCATGTCCTATAGGGATTCGGGAATCGGATCGTAACACTTTTAGTTAGCAACTTGGATAGGCTGGTTGCTTTGCTTGTCAAATAGATCACTCTGCTACTTTGATTTTCTTTCAAACTCAATTTTCCAGGAATTTAATGTCTAAAGGTTTTGTAATTTTTACCCCTCATCAATCCATACATTTCATCAAGAAGATTATAAAATTTTGACCAATTGTTTCATTTGAATCTAGATATGCTTCCAATCTAGATTCTAGCTTGTAGATAATAAACATATTGTGTTGTTATTTCCACATGGAGAAAGATCATAAGTGTTGCCAATTAAGTTCTTAAAGTTTGAGCAAAATTTTCCTCTTTTATATGTTGGTCTAGTCTCATGAAATAATTTGAAACAAATAGAGTATATCAACTTGATATTCAACTACCTCCTAATGTCTCTCAAAAGCTATATGTTTGGATACTAATCAATAATCATGTATGGCAACATTCCTTTGTGTGAGAAGTGATCTATTGTATTTTAGTTGATACTTTGGTTTGAATTTGATTGAAATTTCTGATTTTTTTTTCTTTTGGGAAATGGTAAATTTATATATATTTTCATAAATGAACACTTGTTTTTGGAATAATTGATTAATTTTTTCCATCTTGATCTCACACTTTTCAAATTTTATTAACTAATTATGCTAAATATGAAATGTAATCTTCTTCCATAACACTGACACAATTTTCCTCAGGGGACTATTAACACGAGGGCAAAATTATCAAATCATTTTTGCTATTAGGTGAGATGGATACTAATCACTTAGTAGCTATTAGAGCTAAAGGAAGGCAAGGATTGAGGTGGTGATTTGGACAACTCATGCAAGTCTAAATGTTGCTCAGAAAGAAGAAATTTGAACCATATTAACTTGATAATTTTTGACTTAAAATATGTTTGACAATGTAAGTTTTTGCAACGTGCTACTTTTGCCTTTTGATATCTCTAAATACTGAGAATAAGTTAATTAAATATGCTACAGCTATTATCTACACCGACAGTATTTAACCATTGGTAAACGTCAACAAAATCGTCGCTATAGGTTAAATGACCTATTCCAGTGTTAATCTATTCCCTCACTATACGTACACGTCGCTAAAAGGTAGCACACCGACGGGAAATACAGTCGGTGTTTCCCACAAAGAATACTAATGGTCACTTACAAAGAGCAAGTTAAATTATTAATAGCAATGCTTTAGTTGTCCATGTAGATTATTTTATGCTTCTCTTTTTATTTTTTATTAACAATTTATTCGTCAATAAAACTATCGGTGTAAGTTTGATTCTTTTTTTAAGAAAAATGATTTAATACATTGGATCAAATTTTATTTTATAATCCTATTTACATTTTGGATAATAACCAACAATTCAATCCTCATATAAAGAAATAATAAAGAGAAAATTCGAAAGGAAACTTATTATTGAAGAAAATGATTTACATGTTTTACATAATCAAAACATTAATATCAATATTCCAAAAAAAAAAAAAAGAGATCTTGCTTGCTGTTCTTGTGGTCCTCCATGAGGATGCAATTGAAGAGCATCTATTTGGAGATGGAGATGGTGATGCTTTTAAAGGTTCTGCTTTGGTTTCAAGATTATGTCAAAGAAGCTGATTTCTAGATGAACTTCATCCTATAGTGAGAGGTATGAAAAGAATTTTATATTTCTATTTTTAATTAGACCACAAACTAAAAAGTACCTGAATAATGAATGTATTACATTTAGTCATTTAGGTCAATCATTTACTAGAAAGTATATGAATTTTTTAATTATTTTAGGATAGATATCCTAAGTTTGGATTGTGATCATCACTCTTTTCAACTAAATATCTACAAATTACTACTTCCAAAGTGACCATCCTATTCTTCCTAGAAAAATTAATCCATAAAATGGCAATAATAACCGCTTATACTATTGAATGATGGTATGTGCAAAATCATTGATTGTTTATGTATAGATGAAATTTATCAACTCATCTATATTTATATATACTTCTATATTAAGAGAGGATTCTTTCTACCACATATCATTTAGAAGAATTTCCAATAATAATAGTTTATAAAGTTAATTTACTAACACAAGAAGAAGTTATTTTTGCTAAAAGTGTTTTCCATATTTTAATTTTCATAACATAACATGCGACAAATGATAAGAAAGAAAATAAAAAAGGAATATCTCCTGGCATTCTGTAAAGAGGACACTTACACGTCCAACAAAAAAGCAATGCATTTAGGTGATCTTCAAGTGCAACTTCAAGTAAAATGTGTTTAGCTTCTGTCATACTTGATTTCCCCTAATCAACCTAAAAAAAAATGATGTGAAAATCCATACAAAAAGATTCCCTAAAATATAGAATAGAGAATCAAGTTCAAATAAAAAAAAAGACACCGTGAGCAATCAACTTTAAATGTAAGTCATGACTTCACAGGTTCAACTTCTCATTATAGTCATTAGTTGTGCCACGTCCCTTAGATGGTTCTCTAAGCAAATCACAAATGCTATTTTATTCTTTAGCTGCTTAATTGGTTGTGTATCCCAGTTTGTAAGGAAGATTTTTTTTGTTAATGGGTAAACAAAAAATTGTAGAAGTATAGAAGCTCCATAAAATTGGCTATAGTTAAAGGAAATAGATGAAATTGAAGTTAATCCTTTTATACTTCCAATGCAAAGGACATTCGAATATGAATCAAAGTAAAAGCCTCTGTCAAATGCAATAAGCAAAAATGTAAGAATTAAAAATATTTGTCAAGAACATTTTGCATGGTAAGAATTAAAAATATTAGTTAAGATCTTTAAAAAAAAAAATTAGTTTTTGTCAAAGATTAAGGTTGACAAGTATAAATAGGAAGATCCTTTTTCACTTCTTAAGTTATTACTTGAGATCTTACAAAAATATCAAATCATATGATTAAAAATATTACAGAAGATTCGTGTGTGAAATCAATGATGAAAGAATGAGATACTTGTGCTTGTCTTGTCCTCTACTATTTTTAAAGAGAAAAATATGTTATGTAAGTCATTTGTTAATGTTATGTGGTTTTAGATAACTTAATATTAGTAGAAAATAAAGTATCTCCATCCATACCTATGAAGCAAGTTGTATTATATATCTTTCATAACATTCTTCATATTTGTACCAGGAAAATGTTCTTTCAACACTTGAGTTATTCCCATAAGAATATTAAGAACTTCATCATAGTATATTACATTTTGGGTTGAGTGGATGTAGTGGCTTTGAAGTTTCTGAAAGATGTAACTTCTCTTAAACAACGAATTCGTGACTTTCTTTTAGGTACCTTTACTTTGAAGTAAGCGTGTGCATGCACACACATACGAATCCCTTAACTCATTTTGCAAAGAATTTTATTTTCCACATAAATAACCCTATCCAACATCTTACTTTTGGGATAAAATTTATACATCTATTTTTGATAGAGATGACAATAGATTTTTAGATGAATTTTTTCATACATATAATATTTTTCTTTTACACATTAATAAAAAAAAAAATTACTTATGACCTATCCGATAAACCATCTAAATTAATTGTAGCAAATTAAATTAGTTGATTGAATCGAAAATCGATGTACTATGGATTAATTTTTAAATCACTTGAAATCGTAAAAACCCGATTAACCGGTGTGAATCGCCACCCGGATCCCCCGGTCCAACCGCACCCTACCTTAAGAAAAAGAAAAAGGGGAAACCGACGGCTTCCTCCCGAATATCCGTTCTCCCGTGCACACTCTTAGAAACCCTAAACCGAGCCTCCTCCTCCTCCACGTTGCCGGAAGTTAACGGCGGACGTAGCTCCCTCCTCCCCTCGCCGGAACCGTCCTCTCCGCCACCGTTTCACCCTCCCCACCGGTGAGAACTCCTCCCCTTACTCCTCCAACTCCGCCCGTTACCCTCCTCCTCTGCTTCCTCTCAGTTCTCCCTGCCTTCTCTCCAACCACCACCACCAACACCACCTCACGTTCCCCCTCCTTCCTCCTATCCAAGCACCACGACCACCCCACTACCCCCCTCCCTGCTCTCCGACCACCACCACCGCCCCACGACCCTCCCTCCTCCTCGCCGACCACCACCACGACCCCACGCCCTCCCTTCCTCCTCTCTGACCACCACCACCACCCCACGCCCTCCCTTCCCCCTCTCTGACCACCACCACCTCCCCATGAACCCCCTGCCTCCTCTCCAACCACCACCACAACCCAATGCCCATCCTACCTCCTCTCCGACCACCACCACCACCCCACACCCCCACATCACCAGCACCACTGCTATAGATTTGTTTTTTCTTCCTGATATGATATGTAATCAAATGTGTTTTACATGATTAAATGTGATTTCATTTTTGATAGATGTGAATATTGAATTAGATGTGAATTTTTGGTGTGTTTAGATGTGTATTGATAATTTGCTGTGATGTGGTTTGTGAAAATGGATGGTGTGTTATACTTTTATTTAATGTCATTGTTTAGATGTGAATCTGATTAGATGTAGTGTGATATGATAGTGTGATGTGATTTTGTTTGTTGATAAAATTTACCTGTCAACATGAAAGTAGCATTTTGTCAACATGTCCTATCTTTGCCTTTTATGCCTTTTATTCTAATATATGTATATTATTTTGTAGTGTGATTGAATATCTAGACATAACATTTGCTAATATCTATATATTGTTTTTTTATGAGCTAAACCCTGATCTAACCTGGTTGGACCAATAGAAACCAAACCGGAGCTTAGTTGGTTTGGTTTTTTGCAACCCGGTTCAAATGATGATGTCATAACTGGTTCTACCTGTTCGAACCACTGAAAACCAAAACTGGAGCTTGGCCGGTTTGATGGTCAGTCTGGTTTTTAAAACCTTGCCTCACAGTGCCCACCCGCCAATCCCCTCCCTTCAGTCACACGACAGCCCCTCCTCCCATCGGCTTGGTACGACCTCTTGCAAAACCCTAACCCTTAGCTGCAAGGAGCCTGCCAGCTGCCTTCATCGTCGTTGTGATCTTCCTCCATCAGCACCTCTCTCTTCGTCACCATTGAGGTTAGCTCTGAACTTCTCAATCCTCCCACCTTTTCTCTTCCCCTACATCTGCCAGACTCCAACCCCAATCACCACGACCACCTCTTTCCCAATCCTAGTCCTCCCCATCTGCGGCTCTGCCCCCCTCCCCTTCCCCTCTGCAGCTCTATTTCAATTGTTTCTTTTATTTTTTCTTCAGATCCATTAATATCTACTGCTAGCACTTTGCTTTGGTGAAAATATTTATCAATTTCAGATGTATATGTGTGAATGATATCTAGTGAAAACATTTATTAATTCTTGTGGATGCCTAATGTTGAAATTTTCAGTGATGTTCAATGTTGAAATTATTGTGAAAGAAACCATTTATTAATTCCTGCAAATGATATCAATTTTAATTCTTAATTTTTGGTGGATGCCTAATGTTTTAATTTTCAGTGAATGCTTAATTTGATGTGAGTGGGATCTTAATTTCACTTGCATTTTCATATGTGTTCCATCTATGTTCTTTTTCATGTCTTATTTTATAATTATGTTTTTATATTTTATATTTTAGTGCTTTTGATCTTATTGCTTAGTTTATTACTTAGTTTCGAAATTAGGTTCTCTTTAATGTCCTTTTAAAACTTATAGTATATGCTTGAACTTTAGATAAACATTTAGGTTAAACCCTTATCAAACAAACCATTATTGAACATTACTTTCAAACATAATATCGAACCTTATCGAACATATTCATTCGAAACAGTGCAAACGATCGAACCGAACTCATACTCGAACATAAGTAACCAAATACTTAGTGAACTTGAATCTAACTTGAATGTCGAACATCTTATCGAACTTGAGCTCAAACATACCTTTGTTTGAGCAAGTTTGGTTTGATTAGCATCCCTAGTTGGAATGTTTCCTTGGGTGTTTCATATAGTTTTTAATGATAGTCACAAATTTAAAGCATCTCGCTTATTCGCATTGATTGGGCTAGGTATGATACTTTTGGATGGCATAGTCCAAAGCTTATCGGTTTACTAGGTTGGAATTATAAACTCAATTTAAACTTATCCCCATAATGCATTTTTAGTATAAATATTTTGGTTCTTAAGCCCTTATATGTACACATTGAATGCTAACAAAAATAATGTCGTGTTATACCTTCTTAAACATGCTGAAATTTTATCCTCTTTGAATATTAACAGCATAACCAACTTTTATGTACTTTGTGCAGAATAGTTGTCACGCAGAGAGGGTGATTTCGAATTTCCTAAGACAGAAGTTGGTGGTCTGTCCAGGAGGGATTTTGGAACTAAGTCATGCGTGAACACGGATTTAAAGCTTGTCGTCTGCTTTTAGGAAATGTTTGGCACAAAGAACTCACTCTTATACAGCGTCGCATACTTGGTGCTTTGAGGGGCAAGAGACGAGCTTTAGAAAGAGAGGTTTCTCGTAGAGAAAATCGATTGGAGTATATCCGACTACAAACAACTAGAAGGCTCTCCCTTTTCTATGGCAATATACGCATGGATGAGATACGTAAAGGTAGAGGAGACAGTTCCTATATCCCATTTTTACTCCATCTAGAAACTAGATTGGATGTTCTCCTTGTCCGTATTCATTTCTGTCAGACTCTTCCTCAAGCAAGGCAGTTGATAAGTCATGGAAAGATTTGTGTCAACCATGGAGTTGCAAACAAGATTCACTGGAAAGTTTCCCCTGGTTCTATCATCTCTTTCAAGGAGGATGAAGAGAGAAGCAAGGCAAACGAGGTAATAAATTGTTATAAATTATTAAGATGGTTGTTTTGTTGCTTTTTTGAATTTCTAAGAACAATGGGATGTTTTCCCTTGAAATGCCACACCAAAAATTGAACCATAATATTTTTGCTTTTGTTGTTTCCTTTTCCAATGCTAGTTAGAAACTAATTGTGTACATGGTGTAAGGAATGGGTTATCTATAGATTTTGCCTATTTCAAGACTTTGTAAGCTATCACGAGTATCTTGGGTGTTCAGGTTAGTCCCTCATATTACGAATAGGAAATAAGGAACAAAAGCGTGAACCTTGAATTATAAATGATTTAAACTCAGTTCCTGACCTCTTGAGCATGTAAAGGTTTGTGATTGTGAAGTATCATATTAGTTGCAATGTTTGCCCTTTTGACTTGCTAAATTTGGGTAATTAATGGAAGTCTTTTCAACAGTTTGTTTTTGAAGCTTAAGTGACTAAAAGGGCATGGCTATTGTTTGGTTCTTCTCTCCCGTTGTCTAATATCTGGAACACCTCATGAACCTTAACGAGAAAATTAAGATATTTTTTATTCTTTATTACTTAAAATTCTGAAAGAGACGAGGAACGTTAAATTGATTTGTTCTGACTTTAATTTAAATAGGTAAATCTGTCAAAAACTTTCCAACCTCACGATCCACTCAAGTTTGATTTATTAATAGTCTAACTTGGGATTGGTCTGAAAACATGTAGATTACTTAGTCTCTTTAAATAAGTGAACATAACTTGATCTAATTCACTTTCGTTTAGACTTGATTCAACACTGAATTAGTATTACATATATACATAGTTGGGAAACAATTTTTTGCTCTTGTATGTAGATAGTTGGAGAATGGTATGTAAAGTATGTTAACTTCTAGGGAAATTAATGTAGATTTCCACAGAGCCTTCTTGGTATTTTTCCTTACCATCTGTATATCACCCCCAACCTGCACAACCACTGCTCTTTCTTACTCGCACAATATCACTTAATCTCTGTAAAAATTTTCTTGGTCTCTTCATTTTCTAGGTTTTATTTGTTAAAATTCACTTCTGAGTGCAATTTCAAAGTAACTAATTGAACTCGAGTTTAGGCTCATCCATATAAAAACAAATGAACCTGAATACTGTAGGTTTGGTGTAAAAGATAATGCTCTCCCCTTCGATATTACAATTCTTCTGTCATAAACTTTTATTGATCAAATTATTCATAATAAATTCACCAAATATTCATGATTCAATCATTATTCATAAAAAAGGGGGCTTGCAGATTATATGAGTGCTTTAAATAACAAAAAATGCAAGCTAATTGAAGTATTAATAGTGATGTAGAAATGCAATAACATTTGTGACTAACCTTCATCATCAGAGATGATTGAGTCCATGTTGCAATAATCTACAGTTAGAGGACCTCCTGAAGGCTTGCATCACATGTGGTCGAGTGCCTGTCTTGTAGTGCAATAAACAAGGAATGTGTTCTTCTTTACTCAGCACCCACCAGATAATGCGTGTGGTTGGGCTTCCACAAATAGGTAGTGTGTCACCCTACTAGGAGTAAAATATGTGCTCTGTTTCTACCTGCACAAAACACCAAGAAGCGATTAACTGTAATACAAATCTAAAAACATGCAATCTCAAGACCTTTTTTAGCCTTTTCCCTCCAAAAAAAGGACTTGGTATGACAATAAGATGACTCTTCCATTCAGGGAGCAAAGAACACAACCATTTCATGACATACTCCTCAAACCAGATCACTATCAGGAGAAACTAATCACATAATCACACCACAACCATATAGATTTGATGACTGAGTTCTGCCATTGATAATGTACATCTCAGGGAATATGATGATTACGGAGTTTACTCAACTCACAAGAAATGGAAAGCTTTGCAAACAATTTTAGTGCTTAGAAAAGAAGCTCTACCCCGTATTCATCGATGTTGACTTCTAAGAGACTGTTTGGTCTGCCACTAGATGGAGTGTTGTTATATGAAGCAACTAGTTGATATGTTAACGTCTCTAGAGCTTTTTTGTCTTGCAGATTAAGTATGTCCCTTGATTGAACAGAAAAGAAGACCATCTTTGGCTTTGTTGGTTGATATGGTTGATAAATTGAGCATTAAGTACCAAGTGAAGCTGAATGAAACTAAAAAAGTCTTTTGCCTCAGCATAGTATCTTAATGCCCCCTTACTTGAGCAAGTTGGTTTTTTCCTCATTATAAAAGATGTATTCATTGAAGTTGGCTGTTAAAGAATTTGACCTTTCCCTCACTACAAAGGGGTGACACTTGGTAGATTCAACAGTTAGTCTAGATTTTTTTACCTTTCTCATGGTGCGAAAATAATATTTAGCATGTTGAACTGGATTTTCTTCTTGATATGAATAAATTATGCAGTCAATGGGTATTGACTTGGGAGTTTCCCTCATTATAAATGACTTACTTCCTATGGATACTAGGAAGTAAAGTATCTAACTTGCCTGGTTCTTGGATTTACACTGAAAATGCAATAAACTTGGATGTGCCAGGGTCTATGTTGGGAAGTGTATCTTGGTTTCTTGGGTTTGGTCTCTACAAGATGACTTGTCCCATGGTACTTACATGGAATGTGAGGTTCAATTTCACCATAAACATTATGGGACTTGCAGACTGGGCATTTGTGGCACCTCCAACAACCCGCTCATAGGTAGTCTACTTGAAGAAACTGCTCATCCCATGTGCATTAACCCTTGTTTGGTACAGTAACTACTACTGTCTGGGACCAAATGAAAGGCTCATTAAATACAAGACTTATTAGTTTTTTTTCTTTTTGATAAGTGAAAGGGTGGTTATGTTTACGTGAAATTGTCGATGTTTAGAGAAGCGCGTTATAGTATAGGACGAAAAATTGCACAAAACACTTAAATTTGTAAAGCTCGAAATCTATTTGGAGTCCAAGGTCGTTCGCATGGAGCAAATATAAAATTCACAATACTAATCGTATTCAGAAATAATGAGCACAATTAATGAATCACCAGAAAAGATATTCAATGAATAAACTGCTCAAAATGATATTCAATAATATCTTAAGAAACCACTACGATGAAAAGAAAGATAACCACTAAAAATGGTGATTTAAATCACCAAGGATATCTCTCAAGTTAAGCACATATCAAAACATATCAACTTAATCAAATATCTCAACATTGGTCTTTGAACTACTAATCTCCAATTTTCACGTTAGATCAAATATCAAGTATTAACTCAAATAATGCCACAATACCACATCAGACATTACACATATCAACCAGACGCCTTAAACTCTCAAGGTCTCGGAACAAGGCACAAGGCCTTAGCAGAGGAGCACCAAACTTCTGAGCGGCGAATTGTGTGCACGCATCCAAGGCATCAAGCACGAATCCTGAAGCAAAACCCTTTCTCCCTCCTCTGAATTTCTCCTCTTTCTTTCAGAATCCGATTTTAGGGTTAATCGGGTAATCGGGTATGAATAGTACCGGGTCCAGGCTCACCGGGGGTGCGGGTGAGCAAGGAGTGAGGGCTAAGTGAGTGCATGGGGACCCGATCCCTCGTGTACTGGGCGAAGAGCATATGGCAAGTTTTCCTTTAATATCGCATCTGCTGTTCTTTCGCTTACGAGGTGGGACTATCCCACCATTCTCTACTCTGCTTCCTTTACGCGTTGCAGCAGCGAGGTTCTTGATCAATTGAAGCTGTTGGCATTGCTGCTTCTGTCCAATTGAGGCCTTGGAAAGCTTTGTGAAGGTGTTTTGCTCTTGCTGCAGGTGGTAGCTGCGGTGGTAACGGCCGGAACATGGTAGACGAAGGTGGAGATGATGTCGGCGGCATCAGAGCTCGTTGAATTTCTTGAAATCATGAACATGGGCTAAACGCCCCAATTAGTTGGTCCAGAAGCATCGTCGAAGCACGGCAAAGGTGGCGGTGTCGATTTGATGAATGATGGCGTGTGGTGGTCGGAGAGAGTCGAAAAGGGTGAACGGTGGAGGTGTTTGGCGGAGGTGTTGAGTGAGTGGAAGGGCAAATAGGTAGAGGGCTTTTGGTTCTGGAGGTGTGGCAAAGGTTTTAGGAGTGTCGACGGGGTGTTTGGTGGTCTGTGGAGGGTGTGCGACCATGCTGGAGGTACGCTGGTCGTGGAGAAGACAGTGAGGGAGTGAGGCGGTTGTTGGTCGAATTGAAGAATAAAGGGGTTGAGGAAGATCTAGAGAGGTATAGGAGAGAGTTTGCCTAGCTAATGGATGAAGGGGAAGAAGGTTGGCATCGGCTTTGATTGGCCGGCGTCGGAGATGGTGAAAACTCCGGTGGGGGAGAACGGCGAGAAAGAAGGGATGGGAAGGCTCCTACTGGTATTGCGAGAAGCGAACGACGAAGGGAAGATGTTTCCCTCTGCCTATGGTATGTGGCAGAGGGCGAAGACGGAAGTTGGAGAAGCTCTCCTGAGTTGCGATCGGAGGTGGCCAGAGAGAGAAGGTGAAGAATTAAGGCCTTAATCGAGCTAAGGAAGACGACCTGATCACGGGGAGCTTTTATAGAGTTCCAGACAGAGCTCTAAATGAAGAAACATGTTTGGTTTGCTTGGAATTTAGGTCATAAGGAACCCATGAATTTCGTGGATTCCCTAGGGTTTGATTTAGCGAGTTAAGATCCCAAATCACCTTCAGAAGATTTCCTGCAATGTGAACATCAATCCCACCAAATTTGGTGGGATTTAGTGTTAGTTTGATTGGGTTTTGAGGCGGTCAAAGGTCGGTGTTGAGGTCGGTTGACCTCCAATGGCAGCAAGGACCTATTTGTGAAGAAGATGAGAAAGTTAGGGGCCTTTTTACAAAGATTTTTGAAAGTTAAGGGCTTAAGTGAGATGAACATAATTTTAATGGACTGAAATGCAAATTAGGTCAAGATGAACTCTGATTGAGTCCAAATTTTGGTACAAACCTAATTTGGACCCAACGAATTTAATGATGAAGTCGGATTTGAGTTTTGACTACGTTTGACTGGGTAATTTGCACAGAAATCCAAATTGAGGTAGAATTTCGTTTGTGATTTTGTTCAAGGTCAAAATAGGTTCAGATGGTCAAATCAAGGGTATCAAATCTCTCAAAATATTTTTCTATAAATTTTAGGAGGTTTAGATGAATTTCATCCTGACCAAAATCTCTTCAATTCAAGCGGGTTTGAAATTAGGGTTTTGTGTGCAATTGTGGTTCTCGGAATGCGTGAAATGTCATTTTTATCTATGTGGACTCACTCTTAGGATTTTAATACTTAATTGACCTTCAATTAATTCCTGGAAAATCATGTGGTTACTCTGCATTCATGATGTGATGTTAAAATTGCAGAATTAACATTGTTTAATGTTTTCTTAGAATGGATTTGCATGGAATTACAACTCAGGTGATTATGTAGGAGCATTTGTCACTTAATTTTGATTAATAAAAACTAGTTATGGCTAATGATGGTGTTACCATCAGGTCATCCGAGCGATAATCACCCATGTATTTCATTAATTAAAAGGCAATAAGCTATATTATAAAATACAACTCCAAATGGAAATAAAGGACATAACATACTCCACAAAGTTTTCCACATAAGGATGCTGTCCCCCAAAAATCACTGCATTTCTCCTAAGTCAAATGGCCCACAAAACCGCAAGAGGCCGTGCCTTCTCCTTCTTGGATCGGAAAGAATTATGTCTGTCACCTCTGGTGCCCCTTCTGAACGATTTCCAGAAATCGTGAAAAGAGCCATGAGACCACCACACATCCCCAAAGCGACTCCATACATGTGCCACCACATGACAATTGAAGAACAAGTGCTTTGCATCCTCCGCTCCTCCAAGGCAAAGCGGACATATAGTATCCGCTCCCTACGCCCATCTGGCTCTCCAAACCTTCGCCATGATTCGACCCCTCTTAAGCAGCTAAACAAAAATCTTCACCTTCAACGGGCACACAACCTCCCAAACCATCTGGCAATCTCTGATAAGGTCAACATCCGCCATTAAGGCAGGGTCACCCAATCTCCTGTATGCACCCTGAATAGAAAAGTCCCCCTCCTCCCACCCAAGCATATCCACCCCCTCCTCAGGCTGAAAGCCCTCCAAAACCCGCATTAGCTCTTGCACCTCATCAATCCTCTAATCAGATAGATTCCCTAAGAAAGTGGGACACTAGTAGCCATCCCATGCATTAGCAACCAACATCTCTTTGTCCATTGCCAACACCGCAAGCCTAAGAAATCAATTGCATAGTCTCCCCTGGCCCATCTAGTCATCTGTCCAAGATCTAAACTCCCTTCCCTCTCCAAGGGCTAGTGTAAAGAAACTTTGGATCCTGGATGCCACCTTAGAAAGATCCCTAACAAAATGTGATGCTCCCCTCGGAGGAGACGCCAACATATCCCATGCAGGCATGATCGCAAAATCTTGACCAAATAGTCCTCCCTTCCAAGCAGTCTCACAAACCACTTGGTCAGGAGGCTATCATTCATCCTCCCCACCTCCCTCATCCCTAGGTCCCCCTCCTTGAGGGGCTTACAAACCTCCTCCCACGTCACCAGCTTCACCATGCTTCCATTTGCCTTACAGTTTGTCCAGAAGATGTTCCTCATGAGACTGAGAATTTTCTTCTCAGCGTATCGCGGCATCTTCAACACGGTGGCAAAATAAGAAGGCATCGCTACAAGCATGGCTTTGAGGATCACCAATCTGCCTCCCCTAGACAAGAGTTTTGATGCCCATCCCACCAATTGCCCCTCAATCCTCTCTACCAGAGGAAACTAGTCCTGCACTGTAACCCTCTTATCCGTCAGAGGTAGGTCCAAGTAGGAAATAGGCAAGACACCTCTATCCGTGCCCAACACGACATTGCAAGCATCGACCTCCTCTTCCGACAATCCAAACGGGATGAAAGTCTATTTCTTGTAATTAATGTGCAATCTCAACGTCTCTCTAAACAACTCCAATAGCACTTTGATCCTTCTTGCCTTTGTCACTGCCCCTTCAACAAAGAAGAGGGTGTCATACTGAAGAACAGGAACCATGGTCTCATGATCAATGGCGAATTCCCTGACCAGCTCCCTCTTGCAGGCTCTAACTGAAGACCTCTCTAGCGCATCCACAGCCAAAACAAAAAGCATAGGCGCCGGAGGGCACCCTTGCCGAACTCCCCTCCTTGGTTGTATCCATCCACCTGCCGAATTCCCGTTGATGAGAATCGAGAAAGTAGTTGTCACGATGCACTGCTTCATCTACTGTATCCAGACTGGTGGGAACCCTCTTTTGATCATGGAAGTCTATAGGAAAGAGTAGTGGACCGACTCATAAGATTTCCTAAAATCCATCTTCCAAAGAAAAGCTGCCTTCCTCTCCCTCCAAAGGGACAAAATCTCCATAGCAGTCATGCAGCCATCAAGAATATTTCTTCCTGGCACCAACGTCGTCTGCACATGAGAGACCACCCCCATCAATCACTCCCCTCAATCTTTTCGCTAAAACCTTTGCCACTACCAGATATATCACATTGGACAAGGCAGTGGGTCTAAACTCATCAATAGCCTCCGCCCCTTCTTTTTTAGGCAATAGTAACATGAAAAACTTGTTAATCCTATTAAAGCCGTGGTTTCCCTCCCTGAACTCTATCATTACCTCCAAAACATCATTCTTAAGCAATGTCCAGAACTCCTTATAGAAATGTATCGGGAAGCTATCAGGACTAGGACAACCATCTCCATTCATACCCCAAATCACCTTCCAGACCTCTGTGAAAGGTGCAATCAGCCCCTTAGCTTGGTCATCACGAATGGATGGGATATTTGATCCCCGCCACCTCCAGTGCCTAGCTCTTTTCCTTTGTAGCTGCCTTGCCAACTGCCACTTTTCCAACAAACTCTGTGCCCCCTACGAGCAGCCTGTTAATCTAGTTTCTCCGTCGCTTGCTAGAAGCCATCATGTGAAAATATCTAGTATTAGAATCCCCTTCATCCAATCTATTTGGACCTCGTGCTCCACTCCACCTCAACTTTCCGATCCTCCACCGGGATGGTCTTCAAATGCTCAGCCCTAGTCACCCTCTCCTTTGCCGTCAATAGGCCCAGATCCTCTACTCTGTCTAGCCTCTCAACCTTTCCCAGAACCTCCTCCTCCTTCCTGGACCTCTCCTCCTTCACTTGCCTCCTGAAGTCCTTCAGGAAAAATCTGAGATCCCTAAGCTTCACTTCCAACCTCGTCGCCGCTGACCCCTCCAGTTGCAAGGATCTCCATTTGTCTTCTATCTTTGTTTTGAATCCCTCTTCCAACAACCAAGCCCAACCAAATTTGAAATAAGTACCATACCTGGTAGCTTCATTAGACCTCCATAGTAGGGGCGTATGGTCTGAAAAGGTCTCTTTAGAGATTGAACCCCTGCTAATGGAAACCTTTGCAAGTTCCAAAGAGGAAAAGAACCTGTCCAGCCTGGACATTAGTCCTCTAGAACTCCACGTGAATGCAAAAGAAGAGGGAGGCAGATCAACCAGCCAATGTGTTGCAATAAACTTTAAAAATTCCTCAGATCCACGGTCTCGCCCACCTCTTCCCCTCGATTTGTCATCAGTCGTCAATGTGATATTAAAGACTTCACCAATCAACCACGGGTGACCTTGGAACCTCACAACAATCTGGCTTAGATCCTCCCATAAGACATGCTTGTTGGAATCTTCAATAGGCTTGTACATTGCGGAAATCACGATAACAAGACCATCACTGCGCCTTCTGAGCTTGACTGAAACAATGCTTCTCCCCATCATCGAGTCCTCCATGGAGAAAACATTCCCCTTCCACGCAACAATGATGCCCCCAGATCGCCCCACAGAATATAGAGCAACAAACTCCTCAAATGCACCCCCTCCAATGTCCCTTCAAACTCTAGAGTTACATTGCTGCAGTTTTGATTCCTGGAGTAGCATGACATCAGGACCCCACTTCTGTAAATATGACTTGAACGTCGTTCGCCTGGATGGGTCGTTAAGGCCCTGATGTTCCATGCAAGGACTTTCATCATTGGGCAAGAACATGAACCTCCCCTTAACTCTTCCATGGTCAATGGTTGCTGCTACCTCCTCAATCTTCGTGCGATCAAAGGTTGCTGTCCAAGTCCTCTCCCCCCTCATTTCCCTGACCACCTCCATCAGTGCCCCCATTCCCTCACCGTCACCAGTCCCCCCCTCTCCAAAACCGCCGCTCCCTCCCCACTACCACCGCTCTTGCCCACGTCATCGGCCCTACCATCACTAACAGGCACCTCGTTACTACCTATAGAAGCCCGTGCTGTCGGTCCTGCCAACGTCACACAAGTCGAGGAAGTCGCAACACCCCCAGTCGAGGCCCGAAGGTGTTCCATCCATAGTCGATGGAAACCATCCTCCCCCTCGCACTTCTGAGCGGGATGTGCGAGGCTCTTGCCATCGAGGTAGCCTCTTGGTCCACCTTCGCTGTCGCCAAACTGAGGCACATCTCATCCTCGCAAACTGCCTCTTCCCCTTCATTGGTCGCACACATGAAGCGGGCCTCTCCGGATGGGTCACCCCCAGGTGTCGGGTCCATAGTTGGATCCAGATTTGGACCCACGTGTGGCTCCCTGTGAGCCCTAGCATCATGCACGAAATCCCCTCTAGTCTCGGTGTGCGGGTCATCCACCATAAATGGATGCATTTTCGAAAACTTCCCATAATCTCCATTTGCCAAAACTTCCCATCATCAATGCCACGTGCCTTGCCTCCCCTCGCACGAGCCTCGGGCGCGTCAATCGATTCTGCGGAAGCAACGCCCCCAATCCTACTTCGTCCCCTCACCTTCTAAACGTAGCGCATGACCTTCTGCCACCCTTCAACAACGTTGCCCCCTTAGTCGCCTCCACCGACGCCCTGACGCCAGCCCTATGCGGATGAGGTGGTCTCCAGTGAGAGCCTCCTTGAAGGACTTCGGGCCTCCTACGACAGATACCTTGACGACCTAGCGAATCATCCCAATCTTAGCACCACATTTGGTGGGACGACCGCGTCAGGCGTCATCTCCAACACCGCCTTCATGATCGCCATATCACCCTCCATCACCCCCAGAGAGGAGCATCCCTTGAGTGTGGTGAATGAGGAGACCACCGCCTCCACTGCCTCCTTAGTTCAGAGTCAAATGGCGATCCCCTCAGTCTCTAGAGGTACCTCCACCTTCACCGGCAACCTCTCTACTAGAGCCCCGTTGTGCCTTGAAGGGCATCTCCACCGCACCAAAATGCCGGTCATGTCGAAGACTAGCTTGCTAACCGCCTCTTGCCCAAGCCCAAAGGCCAAGCATCTCGAAGATGACAACAAAGCCGCCTTCCCTCGCAGCGAGGAAGCACCAGCCTTCACCCATGACCACACTAGGACACCCTCCACTACCTCTCCTACCAGGGTCCCCGCCAACTCCTACCCTATGACCTGCACCTGTGAGGACCAGGGGACCTCCGCCTCCACAAGTGGGGCACCGGAAGGTGGCAAAGAAAGGACCTCCACCGGCTTCTGCTCCTCCCCTCCCCCTTGATGCATGGTGTAGATGGCCCTACGATGTCCAAATCCTCTGGATTTGAGGCAACAAAACGACTCCCAGCAAACCACAACAACATGACCCAGACCCAGGCATTTGAAACAATGCACTGGGGGGTTCTTCTTCCTTCTTCGGCTTTTCCTCTCCACTCTTACCCACTCTCCACCCTCTCCCCCTTACCACCCCCTCCACGCTCACTTGCTCATCTCAATCTTTGTTCAGGACTTATTAGTTTTACATGATGGACTGTCCTTCCTGAAAAGTGAGATGATATATTCAGCTTGTTTTCTAAAGTTTCACAACCTCCAGTAGGTCAATAACACCTAATCTGCCTTCCATCTTCATCTTATACATCAAATCCTCACCCTTCAAATGCAGGTTCCCATCCCAAATATAGTCAAGCATTAGGAAGCAGTTTTTTTTTTCTTTTAAAAAAATGAAGCAATTTTTTTTTTAGTATTTGAAAAGAATTAGGAAGTAAGTTTTAATGAGGATATTATGCGGGTGTCTAGCCAAAACCTCAGTAGGTTTCCAGCATTGAGTTTAATGGAGCCACTTACCATTCATAGATAACAGCTTTGGAGCCTGCCTTTTTGAGATCTTGTTGACCTTATTGATAAGTGATGACAGGAGCTCCTGGCATGGCATAAGAGGTACTCCATTCAACATCTTATCTACCATATATTTTCAAAACAAAAAGATTCTTATCTACCATATCTCTATTTTCTTAACTGCTTGTATAATCATTTAATACTCCTCCATCAACAAAGACACTACATCGAGCCATTACATCAAGTCTCGTACTCTTATATTCTCATTCCATTTATTTTTATTACATATTCATCCTGGGTGGCATCACAGAGACTATTTTCTAAGCAGTCATGGTACAATTACAATCCTGGTTTTCGGAAAAGTCACCATAACGTAGGTGACTTTACTCAGAAGTTGAATATTGAATGGCACTGAGGTCTTCCATGTAATTTAATGATTTTGTAGAGTTATCAGATATTCATAGGGTATCATTAGCACTCAGCTTCTGAGTTCTAACATTATGTCTATTGGGGTGAGAATTCATAGGGTTTAGAGTTTCCCCTGATGCATTTTTTGCAAAGATTCATAGTGTCTCTTTTACTGGGTCCTCTTGATCTTCCTTTTCCTTTGTTACTCCTGAAGCAATGGTAGTGTTGTAGGTGCCATCATTCAAGACCTGTTATGCAACATGCATTTTACCTTGTACTAGTTCACTTTAGTCACATTATTAATATGCATTCTTTAGAAGGAAAAAAATGATATGGGTTGAATGTCTTTTTCTTGTAACTAAACTTAAAATGAGTTGAAAGCTATCTTTTTGTCCTTTGCATTACTCATAGAATTAATTGTCAAACTGCCAAAGATTTTGAGAGAACTTCAAACCCATGGTGTTTGGATATTCGTTGGTCTTTGTTTGACATATGTATGTATTATTGGTTCTCATAAGAGTTCATTTTTCTATTAGCTAAACCATTTCGAAGCCTACCTTTAGACTCTTATTTTGTTTGTACCCAACTGATGGAGGATTTCTTGATATGTATAACTTGTGATATATGAAGAGAAAACTACGAGACTTTTGAACATGTCTGCGTTGTAAAAGAAAAAAAATATTGATAATTGTCAAGCCATCTCTTTATGCTTCTTAATGCTTTGATTAACCAAGTTTCTACATACTTGACGGCTTTTTCAAACTCAATACTCCATAGTTTGTTAGGACAACTTCCTCTGATTAATCATATTGGTGGAACCATTCTTAACCTCTACAGATGGAAACCTTTGTTTTCAAGTGTCATAATGAGCAAACAGCAACAAATTTCTCAAGGTAGAATGTTTATTATTTAGTCCATTCTTATGAAAAAATCCCTTATTGTTTTCACTGCACGTGGGTTTTCATGGCATCGTTGAACTTTTTTTTGGTCTGGACTCTCATGGTACCATTGAACTGTATTTAGGTGAGCATCCATATTTAATCAACTAGATTTTTAGATGGTTGTCTTTTTGCAGTTTTCTAGGCCTTGCTGATCTTTTCTGCTTGGCCAAGATATTTTGCTGTTTGCTTTGATGATTTTTCTTTAATTTTTCACCTTCGTCGATTCAAGAACGTTTTCAAGTGGTGCAGTGGGTGCAATATACTAAACAAAGTTGCCTGGTGCAGATTAGTTGCCAAGCCCTGAAAATGAAATTTTATAGGAAGGTGGTTCATCAAGGTTATTTGCCTTGCCTCAATTTGTTAGTGGCAGCCTCTTTTGGTGGTGGATGTGCTCCGATTCGGTTAAAGAACTATACCAGTTGTTTTGAGTTATTCTGTTACTGCTCTTTAATATCATCTTCAAAATAAATGGGTCACTAAGATTGTTAGCAAAAATCTAATCCTCGCACATTTAGTTTTGGAAAATGAATACATGATTTCTTTGCAGATTCCTGAAGTGGATGCTTATTTTACCGTCTAACAGTCATCTATGACTTTGCGCATTAGATGCAAATAGCTGTGAAGACTCAGACTGGGAAAACAATTCTACTTCATGCGAAGAGTTCTGACACAGTTGGAAGTTTGAAAGCCAAGATTGAAGAACTGGAGGGGATCCCTGTCAACCAGCAGCTTCTTGTTCGTGGTGGGGTGAAATTGGAAGAAAGTAGTACCTTGGGAGACAGTTATAACTCTGGCAAGTGGTCTCCACTTCACCTTGTCCTGTGTTAGGCCAAAGCCAACATATTCTTCTGAAGTGGGCAGGAGGACATGCCTTGAGTTTCGCTTTCCGAGATTATGGTGATCATGTTGGGTATTTGAGATTCAAGGCATCCTTTTGGTGTTCATCGTTTGGAATACTAGCTCCAATCGTAGTTTTGTGTTATTATTATTTCAGGTTTCCTTTTGTTTGATTAACTGGTCCATCTTTGTTTGAGCTATATATAGGAATCCAAATGACAACGTTGGATTCACTTGACTGTAAACTTTGCAAACAGATTTGCTATTGTTGATGTCGTCTTGCATGACAAACAAGCTGGAGGGATGACCTTTTAAGGTGCTAATGATCAATCTATCCGTCAGCCAAGGAAACTTAAAGACACATGCATCATCAGGAGTTTTTCCCCGGGGGGGAAGAAAGGCCAACGACCAAATACCTGCATTTAATTCTATTCCCCTCTGCATTAGCTTCCAGCCTTCCACATGATCCTGGGCATTGAAATCTATCCTGGACATTCAATTCAGGGGATTCGGCCTAGTGATCTCTTCCCTCATAATCTCACACCTGAAAACAGTAAATCGAGAGATTTGCATCATTTGTTTGGGGCAGGAAGTAGATAATCAATTCCTTTTTTTATGCGTGATTGCTAAACTCCTCACCGACCCAAGCCGAACCGTATTGGATTGGGTTACATACCCTTGGTGCGCGCTGAATCGAATTGGTGATTCCTCAAAGACTAGTTAGTATTTGTTGCCATTTTCTTGTAATTTGACATAGTTGTAAGAGTTGCCCATTTGGGATTTGCAAGAACTGCGTGCGCAATTCTTCAAAGTAATTAGCTTAAAGGGAATCATCTTTTAAGGGTGTGTTGAGATTCTGAAAAATTGGAAGGAAATGTTAAAAAGATTCAGCTGATGTCCTTTTTGAATATTACTGATCCATATATGGAGCCCTCATTCGATTTAGTGGAGTAATTGAATTGAGTTTGGAATGTAGAAGCCTTTGTATCTATATGTGAGTTAATTTGTGGGAGTAGGGATGGGACATATCAATCGTAGGCCGTAACGTGCCAATGTTGAGTCCAAGCAATAACAAAACAGAATATGTTAATGTTAGCGATCAAAATAGCTATGAAAGTTGCCTTGAATGGAAAAGAAAATTAATAATTCATTATGCAAATTTATGTGATTTTAATTTCGCTGACTTACAATTGTCATTGTTACTTTTGTTATTAAAATATTTTCACTATTGCTATCATGTGCTCATTAAAATTTTATTGCGATGTTTCAATCACCAGCAACTTCAGGAAGGAACAAGTTTGTGATAAAATTTCTTTTACGTTTGTGTGTACACCCGTGTGGGTGTTGGTGCTTGCACATCAAGGGTGGTTTATTGGACTTTTAGTAGATTTTTTGTATCTAGTTATATATTGATGGGCTTATTCCAATTCAGTGGTTTCAATCATTTTCCTTGTTGACAGTGGTACATTTGATTAAATTTCTCCTTTTGATTATCTCACTAGCTATAATAATTTTTTAGTTATATCCATACCATGTGACTACTTTCATTATTTACAAAAATGAGCTTTATTGCCTCAGCATGTTACACAAATTTGGGAGGTTACAAGCTCTTTTGGAAAGAAAAACAAGAGAGGATTCATGACACATCGTAATGTTGTGCCGTTTTTTTCTGGATCAGGATGCTACACGAATCCCAAAATAAAATGACCAAATTTCTATACGTGACAAATTTCGTTCTTGGATTCACTTATTAAATTCAAAGAATTTCAGACATCCCTAATTAATTAAGGCCCTTTCTAGTGGTCCAAAGATCCAAAGTAGTTGGATTGTAGTACATTATGAAGTGGCGTTATCTTCATTATGACGTGTCATTGTCTGGCTGGATAATAGTTAATTGCACATACTTAGCACTCTTCCCCTCCCCCACCAAAAAGGATAAGGAAAGACACATGGGATTATAAGATTGAAGAGTTATCTTAGTTGGTGGTAACCACTGACTATAATATAAGGGATTTGAGTTTAAACCTTGATCCTATATTACCCATGGGTTGGTGTTGTGTGGGATAACTAATTCTTCCAATTTACCCACAAGGGGATCTAGATTATTGAAAAAAAAATATTAAGAGTGGAGATTTGTATCTAACTTCATCATTTGCCCACACATTTCTATTGGTCGTTGCCATCCTTACACCATCATGATCATCGCCACGGATGTGCCTCTTATTAGCGTGCTTAATTTAGCTAGTCCTTTGTTCAGATCAAATTATTCCCAACTAAGATGATAATACTCATTTTGAGTGGAGGGAGTGGGAGGGGGTAAATAACTTGCAAACCTATCTCCTTATATTAGTCAGGACTTGAATTGAAGAACTGTTATTCCCACCATGAAATTTACTCACCAGTTGAATCACCCAACATATCCAAACTATTCACTACTTGATTAGTTTCTGGCGGTACACCGATCGAACTAAATTTACATCTAAATGACCACTCTGGAACGCGGATTGAACAAACAAACTACTTGGTTAGGACATCGGTTAATATTATACCCACCCTTTCCTCCATGCCTCAATTCCCTAATGATACTCAAATTAAGTTTCTACCAGAAGTCCCCTTTTTTCTGACGTTGGGGTACGGAAGCATATACATTCGTGGCCATAGTTTTAAGTATATTTACCAATTAATTAAACATTTTCCCCTTGTAAATTAATTATATGCTAAAATTGGGCTATGTGTTTGACGACGAGACGGTGCTGTAAGAAGTGCATGTATACATGCAAAATATACATGTAGTGTTCTAAGAAATGAAACATGCGTATGCTAGTCAAATTTCTAATTATATATGAAAGGTTGAATCTGGCACCTTTAATTTCCCTATCTACAACATATCCAACGGCTCACAAGTAGACACTTGCATGGATAACTATTGCAATGGATGGAGTTTATCGTAGACACTTGCATGGAGCGATGAGGACCAAAGATAACGTCGCAGTTTCGTGTATCGACTTACAAATGCAATAATTCAGATTAAGAAAAAGCATGCACACTACTTGCGCTTGGATTTAGCTATCTTAGCTGCCGGAAATACATCCAATTTTCTATTTCAATCCCTTTTTCTTCTTAACAGATAGAGTTGTATATTGAGAATCGACCCTAGGATGATGCCTAAGCTAATCTAATTGTATAGTTGTACGCATACACCATCTCTCAAGAAGAACTCGAATTCTTGTCGACTGACTCATTAATTCTACTCCTTGGTGAATAAGCGTCGTATAATTGTTTGACCAACACTATAAGAAACTCTAATTTGGATGCCAAAACTAGACATTGAATCACACATTTAATCTGTGTAAATGGCACACCTCTTGAATTATATTTTCTAAACAACGTTGAAATCACACCCCAATCCATCAACCCAACGAAAAAAGGACATAATTCTGTCAGGCCCAACAAAATAGGGCCTCCCTATTGGTATTTTTTAGCCCATGAAACATTCCTACGTTTGGTTACTTTTTGGTTTTTACGTTAATTTCTTGAGCGACTTGAGTCCAGAATTATAAAAGAGATCCCAAAAAGTATTTGATTTGTGGTTAGGTTGATCACTGTTTGAATTAACAATGAAATTATTTTATATCAATATAAATTACTGAAATCATCTTTAAAATTATTTTAATATTATATAAATTACTTAAATCATCTTTTAAAATTATCTTATATTAATATAAAATCATCCGATCATTTTCAAAATCATTTTACATATATATGTAAAATAATATTATACCTATACAAAATTATTTTATACTTATATATTTTAATTAAAAAAATGATAATTTTTTTATATTAAGTGGAACCTTCACGTAACAGAATCTGCTCCTTCACATTAAACGTCAAGAATCAAATAAAAATTATATTTAGAACTCGTTGCGTTACATCTTACGACACCTTTTTAAGTTTCGTTACGTTTTGGCTTAGAAAAGATAGATGCGATCCCCCTGATTTTCTGACGTTGATATTGGGAGGATATGATGTCCACGTAAGGGACGCAAGTAAGCCAATGGAGTCCAAGTGGTCATGGAATTAAATTTTAGACCTATATCATGTTTATCTTCTCTGAAAAAATAAAAAAAAAGTAACTGCATATATATTGATAGGAAACCCGAAGCAGTAGAGTATCATAGAAAAGAGAACAATAATTACAACGTAAGAAATTTGACGAGTATATTAGGTTGAAATAGATGGTATATATCATTCTCGCATAAAGTGGCAAATTATAAGAATATGTAGTGGTTTGATTGTTTAGTTTCCGTTAGGTTCCACCTCTTCTATATCATCGTACGAATGAAGAGAACTTGAGAAGTGGATAAATCCTACGTGTATATTATCAAGGTAAGATAATCACTGTTTGTAGTCTGACATGCTAAGCAGAAATTACTCATCATGGAGACGTTATGATTGCTACCATACGTTTGACTCTACGATTTAGGAAAGCAGGATATGGTTTATGGTGGAAATCTTCATCCAACTAGAGATCACCTCAGAGTAAAAGAGATCGGTAAAAAAGTAAGTAAATGCAGGTATTGCCTTAAAAAATGTGTGGGATTGTTTTCTATTTCAAATAATGTAGATTTATTTGATAATGAATATTTAATTTAAAAAAATAAAAGAATGTGAGATTTGTTAGGTGATAATTTTTATCATATTTAAAAAAAATATCACAATATTTTCACTTAAAATATATAGGTGATAAATAATTTTACATCGATAATAAATTACTTTGTACTGGTAATAAATTATTCTGGGTAATTTTGCATCAATATAAAAGGATTTTTTATTGGTGATAAATTATTCTAAGGTATCCTTGTATCCGTACAATCTCATTTTGTATCGGTGTAAAATTATTCCAAGGGTAATTTCACCTGTTTAAAGTGATTTTCTATTCGTGCAAAGTGATTTTGATATATCGGTTTAGGATTTAAAGTTTAGGTTTGTGGAAAATGATTTCACATATGACAAGTGATTTATCACTTGAAAGGTGATTTTTCAGCTTAAGATTTGGGATTTAAGATTTAGGGTTTAGCAAAGTTAAACCAAAAACACTAAAGACTAAATCCTAAGGTAAAAAAATCATTTTTCAATTGTAAAATCACTTTTCATAGGTGAAGAAATACATAGAATTTAATTTTACACCAGTGTGAAGTAGTTCAAAGTAAGATTGTATCGGTACAATCTTATTTTGCACTCGTGTAAAATTATTTTCAAGGTGCAAGGTAGTTTTACACAAGTGCAAAATAAGATTACATCCGTGTAACATGGTTGTACACCAGTATCAAATTAATTTGAGTGGTTTGCACCCGTATCAAAGTGATTTATTATTGATTTAACAGAGGTGGATCCCATCATGTGTTGCATTTTTTTTTTTTATAAAAGAAGAGATGTAGGTTGAAATCAAGTTCACATTACTGCATGTTAATTTTTATGTCAATTTTTATATTTTTGAATCCACATCCATGAAAATGTGATCTTTTCACATGCTTGTTCCCAAAAAAAAAAAAAAAAAATGGTTGGTGTATCCTTTAAAAAAAAAGAACTTTCATTGGTTATATCGGTTTTGGTGATATTTTCTTATATTGCGTCGAGATAATTAAGATGACAACGAAATGTTCAGTCTTCAATAATTTGATGGTCGAGTAAGTGGATTCCTTTCGAGAAGACGTAGAATTTAAATCTAAACTCACCGTTACTGAAAGGGGAAAAGAAAAAAGTTCGGTCTTCTAGTTTGATGGTAAGGTCTTGCAAGATTGGTAACATCGTAGGACTAACCAGTGGCTTCCATCAAGCTACAAATGTTAGTGGTGTGACGAAACCCTCACCCACGAAGATTTGTTTTTTCGACTGAAGAGAGGTGGATTTATTATTTGAATAGAGCTCCCATGGGACCTCTCTTTCCATACCATCCAATTAAAGCACGGTAAGATTATCCGATATCCTTGGAAAACTTGGGGAAATAGTAATTGAGGCTGCGGATATTTTAGCAGATATTCAAGATTTAAATCCTAACGTTTGATCTTTGAAAGCGATATTAAGTTTCAAATTCAAAAAATATTTTGTGTTGATTTAATGTCACATTCAAGAATGCATTCACTTGGAAGAGGTAAATTCTATCTTAAGATTTTTATGGTTAATTTATTCGAGGGATTAATCTTCTTTTTGAGAAGTTAACCTTTATTTGCTTAGAGGATTAACTTTCTTTTGGTTAACACGGGTTAAGAGTTCTTAGTATTGGTTTGTGTAACACTAGTTGTTACTGGTGTTCGACAAATCTGTATTTAAGTCTCACGATTTTGTTGTGCTCTTACGATCTCCGATTCAAATTTTTAATACCACTAACAAGTAAAATACTATAAGAGTTGACACTTCAATTTAACATCAATTCAAATAAATACAAATTGATATTAACATCACTTTACAAGTAAATATAATTAAAGATTAACACTAATTTCACATTTCTTAACATCAATTTCTTAATCCTCCAAATAAATTAACCCTTAAGATCCCATAAAAATTTGAGAGTACCGATGAGTCCTTATAAGAGCCTTCAGTGATGTATGATGCAGCCTTCATATGGTTTCACGTTCTTATTTAATTTGACAGGTGTTTTCGTTCCTTTTTTAAGCCATATTCCACTATCCTACGGAGTTAATTTGTGGGGGGGGGGGGGGGGGGGGGGGTTGTTGTTTTGACGTGAGAGCAAAGGAGAGAATATGGCAATTATATATATTATCGTTTGCATTTGCTTATAGAGAAACAAATATAAAAGGACGATGGACAGCCGTTAATTCACGCGAAAGTTCTCAAACGACGTAAACAAAGGAAATATCATTGGATGATGTTTGAATACGACTATCGATATTTTTTTATACGTTATCAGTGATATTGCAATCAAATGTCAACGGTGGTATTTACGTAAGCTTTTGTGTTGGTATAAATATCACTGGTGATGTTTAGCGATGGAAGAGTACCCGTAAACTTTTGGACTGATGTACATATGTGAAAAAGGAGAAAATCATCTATGCTTGTGCCTAGAATCAACAAATTAAAGTAGGTGCTTGTGTTTAAAGTAAAGCTTTAGAAATTGAATCATCCATCAAATCGGTCGGATGTTGGTTTTGATTTTTAATGATTTAATCAATGGTTCGAATTAGTTGAATAGTTGGATGATGTCATCATACGTAAAAAATGAAAAAGAACGAATCATGTGTACTTTGGTTAAATTTACATTAATTCAATCGGGTTGGGTTGAAATTTAGTTGTTGAAAATTTATATATATCTATTGGAAAATGTACTTTAGTTAACTTACATGATAAATCATGAACTTATGAAGACAGATAAGAGTTTGGAATGACGTGTCAAATCTGTTGAAGAAAATGTACGTGGAGGAGTGACAGTGGAAAGGGAGGAGCAAGAATGCTGTTAACGATGGAGACCGATGACGATGGGGGACGAGATGACCGAGAGGATGGTTAAGTAAAGAGACGTTGGGAGGAGGTAGGTGAGGTTTTAGTTGAAGTTATGGAGGAATTTTCCACTTTTTTTTTTTTTTTTGCAAAAAAGTTAAAGGCAATTCAACCAATGGTAGTTTGACTAGTTCGATTAGTTTAACAGGATTTTCCCCAATTTACAAAGATTTTGATCTCTATTTAGACAATCACTTGGTTCACCTATTTTCTTACCGAACTGATCAGTACAGTTTGATCTGATTTTTAAAATATTTCCAAAAAAAACCTTTTGTTTGTTCGAAAAGCTTTTCTTCGAGAAGTTAATTCTAGTTTTCATACCGCGGATGACTTATGATAAATAAAAGTGGTTTTTCATTTTAAAAATAAATTTTTACCTTTAAATTTAAGATTTAAAATTTAAAATTTAGGAAGTAATCGAACTTAATTATTGCTGGAAGGAATATTTTTCGCAAGCGATCTCCTCATAATCTTATTATTATTATTTTTTTTTTGAAGAGACTCATAATCTTATTATAGTTACCGTATGGTTTCAAGTCAAGTTTTCACGTACAAGATACTCCATTTACGTGGCAACTAATGATTGGAAATCTGAATTTGTACAGAATTAGTCCCATATCCTTATGTGGTTACAAATCTTACTGTTGTTCTCCTGATCTCTTCTCGCAAAGGAAGAGAATAAGGCATCTCTTCTGTTTACAGATACTCAAAGACAGTCCCAAAAGTTGGATCATTAAAAGTGCTCTCACTTGCGTACGTTAACAGCTCAAGATGGGGGAATTTCCAACTTTAGGGAATCTTCATCAACTTATGGTTAACATTTAAGGGGCTTCAATACATCCAGAGGTTATCTATATCGACGAAGTCACAAAATTGTAAAAGGATACCAATTCCAAAGACTCAAAATTCCTGTTTCGTGACCTCATCAACTTGAGATTAATTACCACTCAAATTAATGCGGTCACGCGCGAAGCATATCCTCCAACCACATGGCTCTTATTTTAATAAAGTGGGTACTAGATGTTGGTTGTTTGATATGGATGGAATCTCTCAAGTGTGGTCACCCTTTTCCTCCTCCTCACTATAAACACATGGGAGAAGGTGGTGAGCCTCAATCAACATAGGATGGAGATATTATTCAATAGCAGCAAGTGGATAAATACAGTGAAGGTGGAATGAGGAACTTGGCATGGGAACATGGGGCATCCTTTCTTCTGGCCTTTTTGTTTTTTTTTCCCCTCTCTCTCTCTCTCTCTCTCTCTCAAGCACAAGTAGGCCTCAAGATTCTTCTCTCCTCTCCATTCATGTGTTCTTTGTCCTTTTGTAGGCTTTCTCCAAGTCCCAACATCAAGTGTGATTCATTGAATGTGGGAAATGACGAGAGGTGGAGACCACTTTGGGCTCAAGCTTGGATAGATAGATAGGTAGATACATAGATGTGATTGGAAGTAATTAAGGGAGTCCACCCACTCAACACTTTCCCACATATTGCTTCCACCAAAATATTCCGGTGATTAAGGACATTATTAATTAGTAAGGTAATCGAAACCCAAGAGGCCATGCAAAGTCATCAGTAATTGGCTTGATATCTAATTTTGGGGGTGTCTTTGGTTTAGATCTTGTATACTTGATTAACATGGTAGACAATTACAAGTTTCAAAAAGTTTTTGCCTTGATGGTAACTTCAGGTGGTAGGTAGAAAGAATTATCAAAGTTTAACTTCGAAGGAATATTAGAAAAAAAAGAAAAATTTCCAAGCAAAATAATTAAATAGGTTATTAGCTTTTTCTTCATGGAAGACTACAATTTTATTCTTTTATAGGGGAAAAACATTAGCAGAAGACGACATTTTTTTGTTCCTTTACTTGTAAAAAAAAAAAAAAAGGAAGTGTAGTTTTTGCTGTATCAACTTTGATTCATACTGCGAGAATTTTCTTGAGAATTATCAAATGCAATAAGGATGAGGTCCATTCTTTGTAGATACCAGTTTTTGTGCTTCCACTTATGTCTAATCTTTAGAAGTGTTAGATTAACGACATTTGGGGGTAATTTTCTGGATTGGTACATCTTTCTGTGAATGCTTAATTTTTTACTTTTGCACTTATTAGTTTTTTTTTTAACTTATTGCGACTTTAGACCTAAAATAAATACTATGTACTCCTATTTTAACTATCAAATATACTCCTCCCTCTGTCCAAAAATGGCATCTCTCGAGAACATATAATCCATATAATATGTATAAGTCAAATATGTATATAGCAAAAAAAATCCTTTTCTTATCACTAATAATTTTCCTCTCCGACTTGAATTCCTCACCATTATTTTGAATTGGTACTGGTCCATTATTTGTCAAGGAATGCATAATCACTAGCATACTCTGATTATTAATTTCCACTTGTAGATCGTCTCCTCATTTGAGTCTTTTCCTACAAGATCTAAGCCAATATTGCATAATGTGCAATGCAATTAGAATTATGTGTTCGATTATATACATATCAATCACATATGTACAATTTGAATTTTATATTTTATCATTCTATAATTTACAGGGAAGGAGAAGTGATTTCTCATTTAGATAAGTCATTTCTTCTCTTTCAGAAAAAGTGAAGTCATTTACGATGATTAATTCCATAAATCAACTATAAAAAAGAGGGTTTGTTTAAATCAATAAGCTATGGGTCCTCCAAAGCGTAGACAACTTTTCATTACCATAGCTGCTAATTGTGATTAAAGACCTTACCATACACCATTATCATCCAAAGCAAGTTTTGCTCCCTTCTTATTCTCACATCATACTTGTGCAGTAAATTGAGATGTCCAACAATGTATTGCCCTAATATGCCACAAGAGTTCCAACTTTTTCTTGAGTCTACCATATATTTGGCATCCATCTTCCACGCATTACAACTCGTGTGCGCCCCCCTCCCCCCCCTCCAATCACTCTAATGATGATAAAAATGACCGATCTCTATTATTGTTGTTCCATAAAATTTTATTTAAGCTCACATCGTTGACTTTGTTTTGACTTTATTTTCACAATTAATCGTCGACTTTGCTTAACGAGAAAATAGAACCAAAGAAATACACACTCTTGGCAGTGAGATGGAGCAAAATCTGAATAATTATTCTATGAATAAGTATAAGGCAGATATGTCGTGAAAATCAATAAAAGCCGGATATTGCCAAAGACAAAATAAACTCTAAGCGTGGGAGATCCACCTGTCAACTCGAAGGGGTCCCATCATGATAGAAAACAAACTCACCTAAACTACAGGCATATTTATATTGATTTATTAGTTAGTTGATAGCTGCAGGTCTATTACTTCGCCAGCACCTATATACTTGTCGTTGGGTCCGAGTGTGGAGACGTGTATTAATGTATCTTAAAATGCGTTATTTTTATATATATTTTTATTTAAAAAATAAATTAATTAAAAATTAAAATATACCAATCAAAAGTTAACTCCATTAAAATACTTCAATTAAAAATATTTTAATTGATCTAAAATAATTTCTAACCTATCGAAAATAAAAATACATCGATATATTTTGATTTTCAACGGTTATTATTAAAAATAATTTTTTATTAATTACAAATTTAAATATATCAATAAAAATCAAAATACATCCATTAAAAATTAAAAAAATAATTTCTTATTTAGAAAGTAAATTCTTTACCAATAAAAGATAATTTTTATTAGTAAAAAATTAAAATATACTAATTAAAATTATCTTCCCTCACTTTATGTGTTACAAAACACATTGGAAGCGTGTATTTCATTTTTTTTTTTTAATTTTCCTTTTATATCCATCTATAGTAGCAGATGATGTATCGTAGATCTGAGGCATTAATGGGTATGTCAAAGATCTGCCTCGCATCTCCTGTGAAGTGGACTTAATAGGCTTGGCTGCTATTTTAGTTATCCTACGCACAAATGGAAAAAAGATAGTGTTCAAAGTGTACTTCGAAAGAAATAAATATGGATATCGATTGAATGTATATAGGCTTAAGATATGTCGAGTAGAGATGTATTTATACATTTTATATACCCCAGCAAAGTCATCCGCCAGTAATTGCCTAGTGCCCATTCATATATTTAGCGGTAACCTTAATTAATCAACTCAAAATACAGGATAATTTTGGAATGGTATGGGAAATATGAGTACGAACCCTACGGGAAATTAGGAGTGTAGCTCCTGTAAATAAATGGAATGGATCTGGAAGTGTGAGTAGGGAAGTATGTTGGCTCTTGAGTACGGAGTACTAAGGAGAGCAATTGTCCCCTGTTTAGTGTAGAGCGGAGCTAGCCACCCTTGGGTTGGGACCCGGGGTTAGGATTGGCCACTTTGCATCGACTTCTTGGTCCTCGTGTACACTGTACCCGGGAGAGCTACTAGTGTAGGGAGAGAGCTAGCCACCCCACTGGGCCCAAGGTTCAGCTAGCCGCCCTACACCGACTTGTTAGGCCCACTGGGCAAGCTAGGGTAGTCAGGCGAGGGTGCGCGAGCTGTGAAGGGGCGAGACCCCCGTTTGGTTCTTAGGGGCTAGACCCTTGTTACTGAGAGGGCTAGGCCCTATACTGTTCCGTGTTGTACTTTGGGCGCACCCGTTAGAGGAAATGATTGACCGCGTGCCAGTGCGGAGTAGTTACCCATGCGCTTATCGCGCGTGCCGTAGTCATTGTTACGTCTGTCCGTGACCTTGGGGTGGTTAACTGGGTGTACGATGACCACGGGGGACTCTCCCAGCCAAGAGAGCACCACATGTGCCTTCTACTCTTCGAAAAACTGCAATCAAGATCATTCCCACGAGGAACATTTGAGATCAAGAAAGAGAATTGGAAATATATAAACCAATGGGTTAAAAGGAATAACTTGTAAATTAAAGAATTGGATTAATTAGTTACCTGTTAGCTTTACTGCTTTTGTTAGCTGGTTGCCACTCTACTTAGCGTTCGCTAACTTTGTGTACTCATAACCCTTTTCAGGTCTAGGTGTTCAGCAGCCCAAGTCTTCGGCTGCAGAGGGTGCTGGGCCTAGTAGAGACCAGTAGCAGTAGTGCCCTTTTGTAATACTTTCTGTTGTAGTGAGTTCAGATGCTTGTACCTTTACTTTTCTGTACTTTACGTTCCTATACCTTGTTACTGTTCTACTGTTGTGGTGGTGGTATGTACTGTAGAAGCTTTTACTTTCCTTACTACTGTACTCTTTTACTGTTAGTTGCTTAGCATAGTGAATGTGGTTTACTTTCCTACTTTTTGGTTATTTCTCGTTGGACAACTGGGTCTTGGGATTAGTCGAGTCAAGCAGGTCTCGGGTCCTGTAGAGATTCGGGAACCAGGTTGTAACAAGATGGTATCAGAGCAAGGTCGTCCAGAAAAATGAACCAACTAGCCTGAGAATAACCAATTCACGTGCATGTAACTAGAGTAACCACCATAACGTACCTTTTGACATATGTTCTGAGTTTCTTTTGCCGAATGTCCGTTAGAGTTGACGTCTTTGTTCTATTTTTCGCGTCTCCATGCAGGACCCGGTCTCTACAGGACCCGACATGGAGTTCTTGAGGCGGGCCGCGGGCGCGGCCGTGGACCAGGTCGGAGGGGTGGACGTGTTGGGCCCGAGGTTTCGGTGGACCAGTCACTTCTTCCGGGCGTTTAGGCCCAGGACCTCACCTAGTTGATACGGGAGATAGTACAAGAGGAGCTCCACCCACCTCCACGGGCGCCTCTCCTTGGGGATGTCGAGGGGGAGTCCTCTGTGGGACCACAAGACCGACGTAGCGCTGGACGTGGGGGAGGGGGTAGTCCTCCACCACCCTCACCACACTCTGACACTTCTGAGCACGAGCCCTCCTGTAACGACCCGATTCCTGAGTCCCTACGAGACACGAGAACTGGACCGACTCGACTAAACCCAAGACCTGGTCGTCCAACGAGGAAGTAACCAAAAGAGCAGTAAAATAAACCACACTCAACATGAATATAACTAACAGTAAGAAAATACAGCAGTAAGGAAAGAAACTACTACAGTATGTACCACTACAACAGTAGAACAACATTCATAACATAATATGAACTGCAGGTAAAGAAAAGTATAGCGGAAACAAGAACTACTCACTACAGTGGAGCCAAAAAGAGGTACAAGAGAACAATGGTAACTCTACTGGACCCTACTCGGCCCAGCGTCCTCTGCAGCCGCTGACCCTGGCTGCTCAACACCTGGTCCTGAAAGGTAACGAGTGTAACACGTCAGCAAAACGCTGAGTATAGTGGCAGCTAAACTAAAGAAACAGTAAAATGTACAGTAGCTGTTTTAATTTTTCTTTCTTCCTTTATTTACGTCTTCTATTGTTTCACAATTTATCCAATTCTCAGATCCTTCACTTGATCTCGAATGTTCCTCGTGGGAACGATCTTGATTGCAATCTTTTCCGAACAGTAGAAGTAGCACGTGGTGCTCTCCTGGCCGGGAGAGTCCCCTGTGGTGATCCTATTCTCAGTCAACCACCCCAAGGTCACTGACAGACGTAACGGTGACTACGGCACGCGCGGTAAACGCACGGATAGCTAACCCGCACTGGCACGCGGTCAGTCGTTTCCGTTAACGGGTGCACCCAAAGCACAACACGGGACCAGTACGGGGCAGAGCCCTCTCAGTAACAGGGGTCCAACCCCTCCACAGTAACCAAACAGGGGCCTTGCCCCTCCACAGTCCGCGCACCCTCGCCTGACTGAAATTTCTGGCCCTACCAGGAGAGGGTGACGTAATAATTGTGGAAATAAAATAAACAAACTCACAAAAAGTCAATCACACAAGTACACACGTATTTTTAGGTGGAAACCCAAATCGGGTGAAAATCACCACCTAACCCTCTCGAGTTAGGATTTTCCGATCAACCAAGTTGATCAAAATCCACTAAACCAAATCACTTTAAACGAGGGTGATTCAACCTCAATACAACCACGCTACTTAGACGAGGGTAGCGTACCTCAACCCCTTCTCTCCACGAGAAGGATTTTGTCTCGCGAAGGAGACGGGAATTCGCAAAGCGAATACCCAACCAAAAAACAAAGATAAAATAAATAAGTAATCCTATAGAGCCAACAAAGTAATTATAAACCTAGCTTCTATAGGAATTAGGAAACTCCCCTTTGCAAGGAGTGCGTCGAGTTGATGACGCGGTGCGTGAGCCATGCGACGGCGCAACTTCGCTCTCGTGAACTACGGCGGGAGAGCGGGTGCGCAACAGCTTGATGCTCTCAAGATTATGGAGCTTGAGCTTGGAGAGCAAGAGCTAGCTAGGACACAAGAGAGTGGAAAGTGTAATACAAATTGTTTCTTGTGTATCTTGGTGTCTCTAGGTGTTTCTTAGTGTGTATTTGTGTTGCAAAGGTTCCCCTCTATTTATAGAGGCCTTAGGAAGGCTTTGGAAGGCTTAGGAAGGGTTCTATAGCCGTTGGGAACAAAGCCCAAGAGAATCAGCCCGAAATCAGGAACAATCATTGTTTTGACAGGCTTATCAGACGTCTAATTCTGGCATCAGACGTCTGGAAGTTCACTTTAAGACGTCTGATTTCAAGGTCAGACGTCTGATTTTGGGCGGGTCTCTTCCTGACTTGAATAAGATCTAAACAGGGTTCTAGCGCAAGTCCATCAAACGACATATAGGACGTCGACATTATGTCTGGACGTCTGGAAACCTACTTTTTCTGTGGGAATGGATTTCTAAACGTTGCAACGGCTAGAAAATCTCTGAGAAGAGATTTTGGGTCAGCCGAGGCAAAATGGTCAATTATCAGACGTCTGGACAGTCTTATGGACGTCTGATAAGGCTCTAACGGTCATATTCTGAGTGTTTGCTAAGCTAGCCAACGGTCCACTAATTGGACGTCTGGCAAATCCATCAGATATCTCCTAAGACGTCTGGTATAAGGTCTGGACGTCTGATTTCATCCGACAGAGTACAAAGTCCAGCCTAAAAGTTATCAGACGTCTGAAACAACAGTCAGACGTCTTAAAATACTTTATCAGACGTCTGATTTTGGAATTAGACGTCTGGAAATGCTGTTTGAACCCTATATTGGTTTTCTAAGTTCTCTACAGAAAACCTAAGTATCCTAGGGTTGTGCAGGTGTTCCTAGGACTACTTTTAGGGTACTTTGAGGCTCTTTAACATGAATTATCTAAGGAAATAAAGAGCAACAAAAGAAACGAAAAATACAACAAGTATAAAAGAAGGAAATCTATCCTATTCTTCATTTCCTTCCATCTTTAATATATCGCTCCTTGCGAATCTCTTCTGTTCTCCATCAAGCTCCTCCAATCCGTCCTGGATGCGAGCTCGAACTCCATCTAATCACATATCCATTTGCGATTGACCTGAAATCTAGGACTCAAAGCGCAAATATTAAATGACACGTGTTTTGTTATCATCAAAATAAATGATCGTGGTGCTCTAGCACCAACACTGACTACCCTGGTTTGCCCAGTGGGCCTAACAAGTCGGTGTAGGAGGCTAGCAGAACCCCGGGGCCCGTGGGGTACCTAGTACCTCCCTACACTAGTAGCTCTCCTCGGTACTACGTACACGAGGGCCAGCAAGTCGGTACAAAGTGGCCAGTCCTAACCCCGGGTCCCTAGGGCGGCTGGGTCCGCTCTGCACTAAACAAGGGGACAGTCGCTCTCCTTGGTACTCCATACTCAAGGGCCAGCTCACTTCCCCAATACTATTCCATTCACTTTCCAGGAGTTCTACTCCTAATTCTCCGTAGGGTTCCAGCTCTTTAACTCAGCGCATTCCAGTTTCACTTTTCCAGTTTCACGTTCATACATCCCATATTCTTAATCATGTTCATTTATTCATAACAGGCAGCTGTTAATTCAATTCACAGGCAGCTATTGTTTCCTTTCCACATTTTTCAAGACTGCAGTATTCATACATTCCACTAGTTTTCCCATCCTAGGATTCATGCCATATCCTAAGATCTATCATACAATCTAGTTTTCCAGCCCTAGGATTCATGCAACACCCTAAGATCTACCACTCAATCTATTTCTCATTCCTAGGATTCATGAAATGTCCTACGTTCTATTTATGGTTTCATAATTTAACAGATTATACTTAAAGCCACTCTACCGGTTACAACGGGCGAACTGGGGGCGTGGTCGGGAATCCCGCGTGTCTCCGCAACCCCCGAGACTGCAATGGAACGGGGTCCTATCACAAGGATCAAACACAAGAAATTTCTCAAAACAGTATACAGCTACTGTAAACAGGTAGATGATTTAATTCCGAAAGGAACGCAACTCGAAACGTGGAAAACGGAACCCGAACGGGCCCTAAACGGGTCGAAAATGACGAAACAGTGCAAAATCAGACGTCTGGAACTTATTCCAGATGTCTTAAAAAGTGGATCAGGGGTTACCTTGCTCTGCGTAGTCTCTCAGACGTCCAGAAGCCTGCGGGGGCGTCTGGCCTAGTTCCCAGACGTTCGATGGTCACCCCGGACGTCTGGAAGTCGCTCCAGTCGTCTGGCACTGCAGCTAGACGTCTGATTCGCGTTGGATGTGAATCTCAGATCCTGCGCGTACGCATTTCCTCTCTCTCTTAGTACGGTCAATCGAAGAAAACAAAGAAGACGGAATAATTCACCTTTCAGACGTCTGGACAGTCTTCCAGACGTCGTTCTTGTCATCTGGCTAGAATCCCAGACGTCTGATTCTGGAAAAGTTTCCAGAACCAGGGCGTGACTCGCCCTCCGCTCGCGACGCCCGGCCGCACCGCGCCTCGTCCGCCTGCTGCTCGAGCCGCAGCAGTCCTCCCACGTTGCTCCGCACCCGCTGCGCCCCCCGTCGGTCGGCCCTAGCAGCCTCGGCGAGCTCGCCCTCACGGCCGAGCGCTTCTTCCTACACGCAGCACCTCCTCCCATGCTCACCGCGGCTGTCGCTGCCGCTGCCTCACTCGCGCTCGCTCACGTGCACCGGCTGGAAGGAGAAGAGGAAGGGGGCGGAGGTGATGAGAGTGAGGGAGGGGGCGTGCCCTTTTAAGGTCGCGCAAGGTGGAGAGAGAGAGCGGGACAGGGTGGTCTGCGGCCGCAGGAGAGAGGGAAAAAGAGAGGGAGAGAGAGCGTATGCAGGTTTGCGCGCTCAGGCGCGTAGACGAATCACGCGTGCCAAAAATAACCGATTCCCAGACGTCTGGAAGTGGTTCCAGACGTCTGGTCAGACGTCTGGGCCACCTCCCAGACGTCTTAAAAGACGTCTGAAGTGCGCGTTCGTTACACCTCCCTGCCTGGAGGGGTGCCCCTTTCCCCACTACAGCGACATTACGAGCTTTTCGGACAGTTCGGGAAGCTGAAGCCCCCCTCCTTTAGGAGTGATGAGGACCCGACTGAGGTGGAGGATTGGTTAGAGCAGATCAAGAAGGTGTTTGACACCCTTCACCCCCCTGTGGGGTGCTGCATGGCCTTTGCCACGTACCAGCTGGAGAGCACGGCACACAGGTGGTGGAGTGCGGTTAGAGGTTAGGAGATGGTAGAGTTGACGTGAGACCAATTTGTGACCCTCGTCAATACTTCTCGTAGACGTGGCAGGATTAAAGGAGGCGGGAGTTCTACACTCTCTGCAAGGGGACGATGACTGTTAGCGTGTATCATACGTATTTTCTGGAGCTGTCTCATTTTGCTGCGACAGCTATAACTACTGAGCGACAATTTGATTCATTAGATGTTTGTGTGTAGAGCAAAGCTTTCTAAATGTTCAGCATCCAAAAAACGTGCCCTCACCTCATAGTTAATATTATCTGAGTTTAAATATGAGAGTTAGTGTTTAATTATGACCAACTCATCTACATAAATTACTGAATGGCACTACTGTTTGGTTAGTGAAATTAGGCCCTATGCTAACCCTTGTTTGAGTTGTTACTATCTGGAGATAATTTTTTTTTTAGGATTTGGGTCACAATCCCCAATTGATCTATTGCACCTTTTCCATGGGATGGCTTCTTCTGTCGATTTGGTCCAAACAAAAAATGTAAGTTCTTCCAATAATTTGGCTTCTTCCATCTCCCACAAAAAAACTATTCCACTTTCGCAATTCTACTTAACAAATAGTACCTTAATTCATCTTGCCAACCTTATTACTTGAGTCACCTGATCAAGGCTTAAATAAATTGACATGTACAAAAGATGAATGAACACAAGAAGCTCGACCATGTTGAAGTTATTATTTAAGATATTTCCGAAGGTCATTGATTCATAGATTCTTTAATTGAATCATTTTTTTCACATAGAATATGGAGGTCTTACGATGATAATTACGAACGATAATGGCCAAAAGCAAAAAGATAAACAAAAATCATTTATTGAGCTATCAAATTCTAGGGATAGCATTGCTTAAGGATGGTTCCTTTTCTTTGGGATTGCCATTTTAAAATGCAACAACTCACGTAAAAGTTTACGTACCTTTTAAAAAGTAGATATCACTAGTGATATTTTTTATATTATATTAGTGATATTAAAAAATTATCAATAAACTTTTACATATTACTAGCAATATTTGATTTGAAATTAAAATGTTCAGATGTTTCAAATGTCACAAATGATATTTGACTCATAAGTGAATATCACAAGTAAAATTTTAAATATTACCGCTGATAAATTTGATTTAAAGTTTTAAATATTTTAAATATTGTAGGTGTAATTTACTTTAAAATTTAAACATTACTTGTACATAAGTAAATATCACATGTATAATTCGCTTCAATGTGGACACATAAATTTTTGCATGAATTTTTATGTTAACCTATATTTTTTCTTTGATTTAATATACAACAGGAAAATGAACAATACTCAAAGTCTAGTAAAAAGGGAAAAAAGCAAGCTCTTTTTTCTATATACGGTCAGAGATGGCTATTTAAATGTAATTGGAGGGGATATCTATCTCATAATGCCTAACTACCACCACATGAAAAAATAAAAGTATGAGTTAAGGAGATATTCCAGGAAATCTCCCTTGCACTGTGTGTCAAAAGATTATCCCTCATTTATGACAATAACCAAGGGGCTCTCGTGCCTAGAACCAAAGTGTTTTCCTGGAAAGCATTGGTTGGTGCACTTCCACTTGGAGTTATCCTTGCAAATAGAATGTTAGTGTAGGATGTTTCATGCCCTCGGAGTCACTTGGATAAAGAGGATTGGGAGTACATCCTTAGGGGTTGTCGTTTCATGAGAGCAATTTGGTTTTTTTGGGGGATCAAGTTGCTTAATGTGTAAGATTTTTGGTGGAAATTTGATGTGCATACATTTGATTAATGTAAAATGTCTAGTAATACATATTCTTAGTGTCACATTAGCATTATACGTTGTAAATGGTACATAACATGTAAAATCATGCATTTAGGTCAAGTTGTATAAATTATAAAGTAATTGTCTCCTTTTTATGGCTAGGGATAGGGCAACTTGTTAATCGGGACATCGGATTGAAAATCCAACCATACAGATCTTATTAGGGCGACGATTGGAGTTCAACGACTTCAAGATCGCTCTAATCGAACATCCGTAGCACCAGATAGAGATCGAGGAACCCTAAAGATCAAAGGCTAAGATTGTATTAATTCACACCTTAGACGACAAATCCGACCGCACGGATGGGTTCGGATCGACGATCGCAACCTAACGGTATGAAAATCGATCCAATCCAACACCCGTGGCACCATTTACAACACTCAGAAGAAGGACGGCCAAGATGGCGCCACGTGGCGCCATCCCAGCCGCCCAACCGGCCCTCAGGATCGTCATTGCCTCTCCAAAGAGTCTCCAACGTGCGATCTGGGATGTTAGAGCAAGATCCAACAGTCGCAAGAACGCGCATGCAAATTCATCCGCACGACATAAGCCCACGCTCAGCGCAGCGGTCGAGCGCGTTGCGCGAGTGTGCGACGCGCGTTCGATCCCGCATTTGCTGCATGCGGGCACGCAATTGGAGTCGTGCGATGGGCATCCAGCAGCACGGATTAATCGATAGCACCCATGCGCGATCAGACACGCAGCGCAAATGCCCGATCGCATGTGGGCGCGAGGCGCTGGTGAGGGCAGTTTAAGATCGGACGGCTGAGCGCACGCAGTCGTGCATATGTGTTGAGAGCGCGAAGGCGAGGGGGCGCGAGCACGTCAGCCATGTTTAGGCCTTTAGTGATGGATAAATCCGTCACTAAAGGTTCTGAATTAATGTTTTTAATGTTGTAATGTCCAAAATGCCCCCACTCCTTGCAACTATAAAAGGAGACCCCTACCATACAAATTTCTCATCCCTTCCTTCTCCTCTTTCCCTCTCCAAAGCTTAAGAGAAGCTTGTCCCACACCTGAGATACTCCTCAAGAGCTAAAACCAAGTTTTCGCCCTCGTTCCGGAAGTGGATTCTACGACAACGACGACGTGTTGCTTCGTTCTCATTCCTCTTGCTTCGTCCTCCTTCTTCCCGCTCCGTTCCTCATCTTCCAGGTGTTGTCCCGTCCGACTCGTCCTCCAAGCGATCGTCGAGGAGGATAACTTCTCTCTCCCATTCTTTTTACTGCTTTCTAGAGTAGAATTTTCCTACTTTTTAGTTGTAATAATTTCTCTCTTTCTATTTTAATCATTTCTTGCTTTATTAGTTGTAAAAATATTATACAATATCAAGTGATTTTTCTTTCTCTCTCTCTCTTATTGTCTATATTGCTTCCATTGTGATTATTTTGCCCTTTAAACAAAAACACAAAAATATAATTGCGAATTTTGATCGACATAGCCTCCCTACGTTCGACCGGGAATTTCTTTACAGATTTTTTGGTATAAATTTTATTTGTTGAACCGATTTCTTTGCGATTCGAACTACAACAACGGGTTTTCAAATCCAATTGCAAACGCGTAGTCATTCGTCAATCAACATTTTGGCATCGTTGCCGGGGAGGCAACGATGTTTCGATCTTTTTTTAGCATTTTGCGCACTTTACTGTTTTCTAACTTGCTTTATCTCGTGTCTATTGTTTTGCATATACCTCTATTAGGGAATCGTCAAGTGATAGATCGGAGTAAAGTGCAGTTAAAGACAATTGTAAGTGCTCCCCATTCTTCCCCCTTCATAGATTTCATTTCATCACATTAATTCAAGCTACAATTAACCTAGGTGTTTGCATAAATCCTAGGCTTAGTTTGGTTGCTTGGATTTCTACCCACATTCATTTCACCCTCGCATATAAAAAAAAAAAAAGATATTTTTGTGGGGTAATTCAACATATACACAACATACACCTACATTCAAGGCACTTAACCTAATTAATTTTCTTCTACTCAACCGGATTCTGATCTGTGGAACTGGTACACATAAATCAACACATAAAAAAATAAAAATAAGTCTAGGTTAATCATTTTGTGTGCCTAATTCAATGGTGCAATTGTGGCTAATTGTTTGAGTTGTTTGGGCCACACCACTCAACCTAAAATCAACTCACCAAGTAGCTTCTCTTAGGGTTTTCAATCTAGGTTCATATCAAGAACTCCACTTTATTTCTGATTTCAAAATGAAGGCGATCTTCACCTGTACTTGAAAACTTGGTTTGCCTCAAACCTGATTGAATTAAACCTAATTCTAAACCCTAAAAGCTACTTAAGCAAGATTTGAACCCTAAAATCTACTCATCCTAAATAATCTTGCTTGAAAACCCTAGTTGTGCATGCACTTACACATACTCAATTGATCATTAAGGGCACAACCCATTTTAAGGGTCCACCACATTCCATAAGCACTACAATCCCAGGCCTAAATAAAATCGAGTAGACATTGGCCTTAAGGACTGATTCGCTCTTGAGGGTCCAGTCTGAGATTGTTTACGATTAACCTGCTTATACTGATCAATCTGATGTCTAGCTAAGGAAGTAGCGTTAAATGACCGCGGCTGGGGGGTACACTAAACCGGAGGCGCAAGCCGAAGGAAAAACCTTCTCCCCAGTCCCTCTTCCTAACTAGTTGGATTGAGCAGACACAAGTAGAGCAAATCGTTTATAATCTTAAGGCGGGTTCTAAGAGTCTGTAGATCCTTAGGCTACCCCACTTAAGGATAGGCTTGTTTTGTTGTACTACAGAGTTCTTATCCCCAGTTTTTCCGACCTTTTCCTAGTTTATGCTGGGAAGAAGGTCATTGAATCCTCGATTGGAAGGACCACTAGAGTATTCTAAGAGGCGTAGATTGGATTTTGGCCAAATTGATCCCATGACCGATCAACAGCCTCTTTTGCCTCAGGATTCACAAGAGGTATTTCGAAGGCAATTGGAACAAATGCAGAGAATGCAAGAATGGTTCCAGAGAATGCAGAGAGCTTAGCCTTTGAAGGATTTTTATGATCCTTCAAATTACGGGGAACATCCCGGTGTCCAGATTCTTGTCGGAGACGTAGAAATTAAGCCCTAGGTGTTAAGCCTGATCAAACATTTCCATGGGCTTGGCTCTGAAGACCTGTTTCAACACTTAGAGGACTTGACCACTTTGGTCCAGACTACTAAGGCATGAAACGTGAATGAGGAGAAAATGATCATGAGACTCTTCCCCCACTCTCTTAGGGGTAAAGCCGCTCATTGGTACAGGACTATAGGAAGACCAATTGCAACTTGGAATGAGTTGAAATCAGCTTTTCTGAAGAAATTCTTCTTTGTCGGACGTACCGATGCTTTGAGATGGGCAATTACTACCTTTACTTAGCGGCCGGGGGAGCAGTTTCATGTTGCTTAGGAGCGATTCCAGGACCTATTGTGGAGGTGTCCACACCACGAGGTGACAAAATGACAACTCGTGCGGATTTTCTACCACGAGTTGATTGAGCAACTCAGAAATCACGTGGATGCTTTTTGCAAGGGCAATTTCCTTAACAAAGATGTAGATAGTGCGCACGATTTGTTTGAGGAGATGAGCGAGAATTCGATCAATCATGCCTCCATGGATACTTTTAACCGGTCCCAGCAGCCTAGATCGAATGTTAATGAAGTCCGCGACTCTCATTCATTCGATATGGAATTGATTTGTAATAAACTTGATAAGGTGGACTTGGTTGCTAAGAGAATGGAGGAGTGGATGGCTGGAAGCTCAATGAACAACTCTCGATCCATTCAATCCCAGAATTCGGGATTCCATTCATCGCGAGCTCCTTCTGGACGAGAGTTCGTGAATCAACTTGATGTGGCTCAACCTGCGAGCCAGCATTATTCGGAACCCCACAGGTTCCAAACTGGGGCTTTTGATCCCAGTTTCTCTGATCCTTCCCTTTCTTTCTCTCCATCCTCACCCTATGAGGATGTTTGTGCTGTATAGGAGAATGTTAGATCCAACCTTTACTCCAATGCTTATAATCCGGGTTGGAGAAACCACCCTAACTTCTCTTGGAAAAACCTGGGGCAGCAGACCCAATTCCAACCCCGCAACTATTCTCCGCAACAACCAATGGGTCAGGGTCGTGTTTATACTTAGTTGCCCCTGAATCAGGTCAATCAGCCAGCTTGGAACGCCCGTCAACCTGTAGGGCAGGCTGATTTGAACCGACAAATGGTAGAGATGCAAGGATCTATGCTCCAGCTCATGCAGAAAATGAAAACCTCGCTGGACAACTTGCAAACTGGGCTCATAGCTAATTCTCGTCAATCCAGATCTCTACCATCTCAACTCATACCCAACCCGCGTAATATCTTGAATCCGGGTAATCAAGCCCATGGGTACAGGAATTAGAGGGACCCACAAGCACATGCTCAGGTGGTCGAGCAGGGTCCTTCCTCTTCTTCTTCCGCAAATCAACGGTTCTTGGCTAATGAAGCCCCTCCAATCTTTCCTAACCCTCCCCAAGACCCAAACCCATATGAATCTACTAATTCTGTTGCCTTGAGGAGTGATAAACAAACTCAGGATCCACAACCACATTGTTCTGATTTACCGAATCCTGAAGAACCTGATGAGAGAAAGGAGAACTCTAAAGAAGAAATCAAGGCTCAGGAACCTAATTTTGAAGATCCGACTCATGTTCCTTTTCCTGAGGCCTTGATTAGATCAAGGAAGAAGAAGTCTGTTGATAGTAATGAGGAGCTTCTGAATATTTTCAAGAATGTCGAGGTCAATATCCCTCTCCTCGACGCTATCAAACATATATTGGCTTACGTGAAATTTTTAAAGAATTTATGTACACAGAAGCGTAAGTCGAGAGAATCTGTTTTGAGGAAGGTGGTACTCTTCGAGTAGGCTAGTTCTGTTATCCTACCCCACCTTCCTTAGAAAAAGAGAGATCCAGGTACTCCTTTGATTTCTTGTGTCATCGGAGATTACACTTTTGATAGTACACTGCTGGATTTGGGTGCATCCATCAACCTAATTCTGACTTCTCTTTACAAGAAGTTCAGATTAGGTGAACTTCGGTCGACTTCAGTAACGTTGCAGTTAGCAGGTTGTTTGGTCACAAATCCGCGAGGCGTTATTGAAGATGTTATTGTTAAGGTTAAGGATTTCTATTTTCCTGTAGATTTCCTTATCCTTGACATGGATATATCTGAAAATCCGAGGAACATGTCCATCATTCTGGGGCGTTCGTTCCTGGCTACCGCTAAGGCCAACATTAATTGTGAAAGCGGTAGCATGGAAATTGCCTTTGGGGATCAAAGAATGAAATTGGATATTTTTAAGGAGATTAATAAATTCAAGGATTGTGGTTTTATTGAGGAACTTAAGGATGATAATGTGAATATTTAGACTTGTATAATGGTTTCTGCATTTGAAAGTTCCTCCTCTGATGATGAATTGGACTTGCAACCCTCTATGGTAGACCCGCCATCTTCTAAAGAGGTTATTGATTTTGTTCACTCTCAACCTCTTCCTCTTGATGAGTCTTCATTAGCATCTTCCTTACCTTCAATCATCAACCCGCTCCAGCTTGAACTGAAATCATTGCCTGAGAATCTGAAATATTAGTTTTTAGGACCACATAAGACGCTCCCTGTGATTATCAGTGCTAAATTAACAAAGGAGCAGGAGATTAAACTGATTAAAGTCCTAAAGAAACACAAGGAGGCAATTGGTTGGACCATTCATGATCTTAGGGGGATCGAGCCATCTTATTGCAATCATAGAATATTTTTGGAAGATGGATCCTGCCCTTCTCGCCAGAAGCAAAGGAGATTAAATCCAAATTTGCGAGAAGTGGTCAAGAAGGAGATTATTAAGTGGCTCGATGCAGGAGTCATTTATTCGATCTCTGATAGTCCTTGGGTAAGTCTTGTGCAGGTTGTTCCCAAGAAAGCTGGGATTACTATTGCGACTAACGAGAAAGGAGAATCTATCACAACTCGTTCAACTTCCTCTTGGAGGGTCTGTATCGATTATAGGAATCTGAACACAACCACGAAAAAGGATTATTTTCCCTTGCCATTCATTGATCAAATCTTGGAAAGATTAGCCAGGTAGAAGTACTTCTGTTTCCTTGATGGTTATTCGGGATGCAAGCAAGTTCCTATCCATCCTGAGGATCAGGAAAAAATGACTTTCACCTGTCCCTACGGAACCTTTGCTTTCCGTAGGATGCATTTGGCTTATGCAATGCACCTGCGACTTTTCAAAGATGTATGCTGGCCATATTCTCTGACATGGTGGGAGAGTTTATGGAAGTCTTCATGGACGATTTCTCTATTTTTGGAGAATCGTTTGACTATTGTCTAGCTAATCTTGAAATGATTCTTAAACGATGCATCAAAACATGACTGGTCCTTAGTTGGGAAAATAGTCATTTCATGATACAAGAAGGCATCGTCTTGGGTCATGTAAACTCTGAATGGGGAATCGAAGTGGATAAAGCTAAGGTTGATGCTATCGCTAAACTCCTCCCACATCTGTTAAACAAATTTGATCATTTCTTGGTTATGTGGGATTCTACAGGAGATTTATCAAGGACTTTTCGAAGGTTGCTCGTGCTTTGAGCAATCTTCTCGCCAAAGAAACACCGTTTGATTTTGACGAATCATACCGTAAGGCGTTTGATTTTCTTAAAACGGAAGTCACTTGTGCTCCGGTGTTGCAACCACTGATTTGGACAGCCCCTTTTGAGATCATGACCGACGCTTCTGATTACGCAGTCGAGGCGATTTTGGGTTAGAAAGTTGATAGGAAACCCTCTGTCGTCTACTATGCTAGTAAAACTCTGGACGAGGCCCAGATGGATTACACTGTTACTGAGAAGGAATTACTAGCCGTAGTATTTGCTTTGGATAAATTCAGGGCTTATCTCTTAGGGTCTCACGTCATCATATATACTGACCACTTGGCCTTGAGACATCTTTTGGCCAAAAAGGATGCCAAACCCCGACTTATTCGTTGGATTCTTCTGCTTCAAGAATTTGATCTTGAAATCAAGGATAAATCCGGGATACAGAATGTAGTGGTGGATCATTTGTCGAGACTTCTGAGTGATTCTTCTCGTCCGGACATTCCGATTGCTGATACTTTTCCTGACGAAACCATCCTTATAATTTCAGGTGTCCAAACCCCATGGTTTGCTGACATCATTAATTATTTGGCCGTTGGTCAAATCCCCCAGGATTGGACCAAGCAACAACCGGATAGACTCAAATATGAGGCCAAATATTACTTCTGGGAGGGCCCTGAAATGTACCATATCGGCTCTGATCAAATTATTCGCCGATGTGTTTCGGAGAACGAATTCAAGAGTATACTCGAGTTCTGTCATGCATCTGTGTGTTGTGGACACTTCTCCAAGAAAAAGACAGCTACAAAAATTTTACAATTTGGATTCTATTGGCCGTCTTTATTCAAGGATGCCCAGGATTTCTCGAGGTCGTGTTCCCGAAGCTAGCCACTTGGGAGCATAACCGAGAGAGATATGATGCCTTTAAACCCGATTCTTCCCGTCGAAATCTTCGACGTTTGGGGCATCGATTTTATGGGACCCTTCCTCCCTTCATTTGGACATCAGTACATTCTCATCGCTGTTGATTACGTGTCCAAATGGATTGAGGCGATTTCCACTCGAACTAATGACCACAAGGTGGTCATCGATTTTATCAAGAAGAACATCTTCAGCAGGTGTGGGATTCCGAGGGCCATGATCTGCGATGGTGCCACTCATTTCATTAATTCCCAGTTCCATAATTTGCTGGCAAAATATGGGGTTAATCACAGAATCTCCACACCTTTCCATCCCCAGACGAATGGACAGGCCGAGATCTCCAATCGGGAGATCAAGAATATTCTAAAGAAAACGGTTAGACCTGATCGCAAAGATTGGACTCAAAAGCTTGAGGATGCTCTTTGAGCCTATCGTACAGCATATAAAACACCCATCGGCATGTCTCTATTTCGTCTGGTATATGGAAAGGCGTGCCATTTACCCGTAGAAATTGAACATAGGGCATTCTGGGTAATCAAGCAGTGCAATTTAGATCTGAGTTTAGCCAGGACGATTAGGAAACTCCAATTATTTGAGTTGGAGGAGCTTAGAAATGATGCGTATGAGAATGCCAAGATCTATAAGGCTCAGACCAAAGCTCGTCATGACCAATTAATTTCCCGCAAGAGCTTTGAGCCAAACCAGAATGTTTGGCTATTCAATTCTCGACTTAAGCTCTTTCCTCGCAAACTTAGGTCAAAATGGAACGACCCATTCATTATCGATCAGACGGAGCTGTTCAGATCTCTGACCTGAAGACGAGTAATTCATTCAAAGTCAATGATCAACGTCTGAAGCCTGTTATTGACCTAACTATTCCAGAACCTGTCTCAGACACAGTTGCTCTAGCCATGTTGTGACTTCTTTGCCTGGATTTCACCTAGCTGATAGCATTAAACTCAGCAGTTTTACAGTCTAACTCAGAGCTGACCCGAGCTTCATATTCAGGTGATATCTTTTGCACTCTTCCCTTCCTTTCGTGTCTTTTATTCTCAATGCAGACATTGCATCAACTAGGCATGGGGGGGTGGATTCATTTCTGAATCATTTTGTCAGCTCTGTAGAATTTTTGTAAATTCTACCTATTTTCTTATATATGTATTATTTATTTTTTAGGAAGGAATATTTGAACATTAGGACCTTTCAATCTTAGAAAATATTACAATAGGATCTGAACACTAAGACCCTTCAGGTCTTTGGGCTTAATCAGCCCGGGTATCCACTAAAATGTGGATTTGTTATCGAGTCTTCGCCATCCTGAATTCTATTTTAATTTGATTAAATAAGTTTGGGTGATAAGTACACGACTTATCAACCCACCCTCTGATTTGAGGGAACTTTAAGTCTAAGCATCTACACATTATTCATCACTGACTCGTTGTTCGGCGATTTTAACGAAAATTGGGTAGCTAATGAACCTTCTAGGGTGATATGGCTAGCAAGTTATTGTGGGTAACAACCCATAGGTAGGTTGTCCAGAGCCTAGTCACTGGACCAGTCTCTTCTTGCTGCTTTTAGGTAAATCTTAGACCATGGAAGCCACTTACTTAAAAAGAAAAAAAAAGATAGTAAAAAAGAAAAGAAAAATAAAAAGAAAAAGGAGGAAAGAAAGAAAAAGAAACAAAAAGAAATAAGCTACACTTCGCCGCACGAGTATAGCTGGTAAGTTGTCGGTGGTAACAGCTCATGGACCGGTTGTCCAGAACCTAGCTCAAGAAATGTACTAAAAATTCCCAAAACACTTAGGAAGAAGCGGAGAAGTAGAATATGCCGAGGAGATATACACTGGATTCACCCTTATGTTGACCCCATTAAAAAATAAAAGTAGGGAGAAAGCTACCGGTCGTAAAGATACACCTTTAGGCAGAACTCTCTTTTTAAGGTCACCTAGGGGCATAGAAACTCGAAGTCCGTTCTGATTGCCGATCAACGAGTCTATCACATTCACAAAAGGATGCTTAGAATTTAGGATTCTCATCAAATCTTTTGTGGGTTGAGTGGTCGTAGAAAGCCACTCTGTAACCCTAAACTCAAAAATCCAAAAAAATTAGAAAAGAAGAAAAAGAGAAAAAGAGATCTTTCTTTGAATAAGGTGAGGGCTTGAGGCGGTCTGCATTTTGGCAGATACCCGGACACTGATGTGTCTTTGAAAGTTTAGGTCCTAAGTAAAATTTCTTAATGTTGAAAATGATTACTGCCCTAGTAATTCAACCTAATTCTTTTATAAATAGCATGTAGTTTTTGCTAGGGACTATCAAAAGATAGGCATGGGGGTGTGATATGCATACATCTGATTAGCCTAAAATGTCTATTAATGCATGTTCTTAGTGTCACATTAGCATTATACATTGGCAATATTGCATAACATGCACAATCATGCATTTAGGTCAAGTTGTACAAATTGTATAGTAATTATCTCCTTTTTATGGCTAGGGACAGGGTAACTTGTTAATCAGGGACTTAGATTGAAGATCCAACCATACGGATCTGGGCGATGATTGGAGTTCAACGACTCCAAGATCACCCTGATCGGACATCCGTAGCTCCAGATAGAGATCGAGGAACCCTAAAGATCAAGGGCCAACATGGTGTTAATCTGCACCTCAGATGACAAATCCTATCGCATGGATGTGTTCGGATCGACGATCGCAACTTAACGGTGCGAAAATTAGACCAATCCAACACCCGTGGCACCGTTTACAACACTCAGAAGATGGACAGCCAAGATGGCACCACGTGGTGCCATATGATGTAAACACATTTACACTACATAAAATGTCTATTTATGCATGTTCTTAAGCATAGGATTGCATTTCATGATATAAATATTGCATTACATGCATCATCTTTCTTTTAGAGTAGTTTGAATAAAATGGAGGTTAATTGTCTCCTTTTATATGCTTGGACAGAGCAAACATTTTGTCGGGACCTCGGATTAAAGATCCAATCGTATGGATGTGATCAGGGCGACGATTGGAGTTTAAGGACTCCAAGATAGTCCTAATCAGGCATCCGTAGCATCAGATAGTGATCGGGGAACCTTAGAAGATCAAGGGCCAGGATGGTGAAAATCCGCACTTCAGATGACAAATCCGACCATACGGATGAATTCAGATCGACGATCGCAGCCCAACGACACAAAAATCAAGTCAATTCGACATCCGTGGCACCATCTACAACTTCCAGAAGATGGACGGCCAAGATAGTGCCACGTGGCGTGATCTCAGCCGCCCAAACGACCGCTTCATCTTGTGAAGGCCCCATGCCCGATCGCTCTCCGCCGTTGAATCTTAATCCAACGGCTGTGGGCGCTCGCATTTAAAAACGTGCGCTCGACCATCCGCGCCCCATAGCGTAGTGGTCGAGCGCGCTATTGCGAGCGCGGGGCGCGGGTTCGAGCCGTGGAGAGGGGCTGGAAGGCGCGACGATTGGGCATGGGTGGAGCGTCAGATGGAGATCGGACGGCCGCATGCGCCCAATAGCGTCGACGTGCGATTGGACGCGCAATCGGATGCGCAATCAGACGCGTGGGCGCGGACGCATGTTAAGCTGTCCGATCTCGCGATCGGACGGCTGAAAAGCGGCGAACGTGCGTGGCCGTTGAGCGCGCGAGCCGGCCACTACGCCCACGTTGGGGCTTTAGTGATGGATTTATCCGTCACTAAAGACCCCTTATTTATTGTTTTGAAGTTGTAATGTCCATTTTGCCCCCATTCCTTGCAACTATAAAAGGAGACCCCCTCCATGCGAAATTCTCATCCCTTCTTTCTCCTCTCTACCCCTCCAAAGCTCAAGAGAAGCTTGTCCCACACCCGGGATGCTTCTCGCGAGATAAAGTCCAATTTTCGTTCCCCTTCGGAAGTGGATCCCGCGATGACGACAGTGTGCTGCTTCGTTCCCGTTCTTCTGCTTCATCCTCCTTCGTCCTGCTTCGTTCTCCTTCGTCCAGGCGTCGTCCTGTCCGGCTCGTCCTCCAAGCAACCGTCGAGGAGGATTTCTCTCTCCCTATTCTTTTTACTGCTTTCTAGTATAGATTTACTGCTTTCTAGATTAATCTACTTGTCCTCCAAGCAACCGTCGAGGAGGACATTTCTCCCTCCATTCTTTTAATGCTTTCTAGAGTAAATTTATCGCTTTCTAGTGTAATTGTTTTATGCTTTCTAATTGTAACGAACAGTCTCTTCTATGATAAATTCTTTGTTTATTCTATATCTCATTTTGATTTCCATGTGTAATACTCTCTCTCTCTTACCCTCTCTCTCTCTTTTATTAATTGTAAATAATTAGATAGTTTAAATTGAATTACTTCGTGACAAATAAAAAGAAACACGAAGTTTTTAAATCAAACGTCCGCCTCCTTGTGTTCGACCCGGAATTTTCATTTCGGTATAAATTTTATTTGTTGAACACGAATTCTTTGCTTTCGAACTACAACGACAGGTTTTCCAAAACCAAACACGTAAGCGTAGCGATTCGTAAAACACGTTCAACATTTTGGCGCCGTTGCCGGGGAGGCAACGATCTTTGATTTCTCTTCGCGTTTTGTAACTTACAAATCATTTACTTCACTTTTCTCCTTTTTTATTGTAATTGCAGGTACTCTTTTGAGACGAGAAAAAGTGGTAGATTGGAGTAAAGTGCTGTGAAAGGTTTTGTAAGTTATCCCCCATTCTTTCCCCCTCCATAGATTTCATTCGCCACATTGAATCCAAATTCCAATTAACCTAGGTGTTTGCATAAATCCTAGGAATAGTTTGGTTGTTTGGATTCTCACTCACATTCATTCCACCTCCATTTATATAAAAAAAAAATAAAAAGATAATTTTGTAGGGCAATTTTCAACAAACACACAACGTACACACATTTAAGGGCACTTAACCGAATTGATTTGTTTCTACTCAACCGGGTTCTGATTTGTGGGACCGGTACACACAAAGCAATACATAAAAGAGTAGAAATCATTTTAGGTTAACCATATTTGTGTGCCTAATTAAGTGGTGCATCAGGCCAATTGTTTGAGTTGTTTGGGCCGCTCCATTTCAAATAAAATAAACTCATCAAGTAGCTGCAAATTAGGTTCAACTCTTAGGGATTTACCAGGCACTCCACATTCCTTTTAAGCTTTAAAGGAAAATATCTTCACCCGTGCTTGCAAAACTTGGTGTGCCAATGAAACTTGTTTGAAAACACCTACAGTTGAATCCTAAAAGCTACTAAGCAAGATTTGAACCTTAAAATTCACCACATCAAAACTAATCTTGCTTGAAAACCACTGGTTGTGCACGCACACACAAATCAATCAATCATTAAGGGCACAACCCATTTAAAGGGCCCATCACATTCTAAAGCACATTCAAACCTAACCCTAAATAAAACAGAGTGGACGTTGGCCTTAAGGATTGGACTCGCTCTTCAGAACCCAGAACGAGATTATTTTCGATTAGTCTGTTTCTACTGTTCAATCTGATGTCTAGCTAGGGGAGCAGAGTCAAACGATCGCGGCTGGGGGGTACACTAGGAACCGATGGCGTAAGCCGAAGGAAGAACCTTCTCCCCAATCCCTCCTTCTAACTGGTTGGATTGAACAGACAGAAGTAGATCAAATCATTCCTTTATCTCAAGATGGGTTTTGGGAGTCTGTAGGCTAACCCATTTAAGGACAGGTTTGATTGTTTGTATTGCAGGGCACCTTTCTTCCTCCCGTGTCTCATGAATCCTTCCACATATTTCACGCATTCCCACTCTTTCCCTCCTGTTGTGAATTATCCTCAACATGATGATTATCCCAACTCGTATTGTAATCAACCATCAGTCAGTTGGGATAATTCGGATTGGGGATACAATTCCGGACCCCCGTGTTTAGGGTCTAACTTTGAACACTTTGATTCTGATTTCTATCCTTCTCGGAGTTACATCGATTATAGATCGTCTTCCTTTCATGCACAACCTAATACGATCTACAATCAGGAAGGATACACCGATCCTTACCCATCCTCTGATTTCACTGCCTTTAGGTCATCACCATCTTTTCAACAATCTGAAATGACCTATTATCAGGAAGGGTATAACGAATCTCAATTCGTTAATTCCTTTGCATTGATGTCAGACCCGCCCAACCCTGAACCAACTCATTTGGTTTAGGATAATCAGGTTCAAGATAAGGTTCTGGCTAACTTGAAGAATATCATTCAATCTTTAGAAGTTCAGCCAATACCTTGCATTAAGAGATTGGAGCCCCTGATTGAAATGATTGATGATTTAAGCAAGTCTTTGTTGGATTGGCTCCAGGATGTTAAGGATAAGAACTCGGGTGAGTTTCTACTTGGGAAATTAGCGAAATTGAGGATGAGATTCGTGGTTGCTTTGATTCAATCTTGGAATAATTCCCAGGATGAACCCTCTTCAGGAAAGCTAATGACAGAACCTGCTCAGGCACCTGTTGGGGGGGACACGTGTTACGAGGCTGACCAGATTGAATTAAAACAACCAATGAAGGATGATCTGATTTCTTCACCTGAGATCCCTAAGCCGTGTTACGAGGAAACGTATGTCTCCTTGGAACAGAAAGTGACAAATTATTTTGGGACATACATTGATACGGATCCTGATGGTGAAGATTCAAGTTGCGAAGTCTCACACAAGTTTTCTGAACACGATTTCTGTGAGGCGATTGGGCCTGAGGAATCTGACAGATCATTTGATAGCCTAATAACTGAGGACACTGATCTTATTAGGGCACACATTACGGATCTAGAATCACATTTTCTGGAGGAATCAATTCAATGCCCTGATTATCAGTTCCACCCTGTTGAGCTTATTGATGATTCTAATTCTGAGATAATTAGACCCAAGTCAATTTTGATTCTGCCACATCATTTAGACTTGGAGATTTCAGACGAGGTGATGAATATACAAGAGGTCCTAGAATTTGGTATGCTAAATGAGGAGGATAGGAGCTGGGAAGTTTTGATTTGGGAAGTTAATTCTGGAGGAAATGGAAGATTGAGTCGAAGGGTTCCTTTTAAGCTGAAACCATCAAATCAGAACCCTTACGACATTTGTTTCGAGGATGTTCAACTCAAGCACACATTTAACGCTTATCCTTTTGAGCTTCAATTCACTGTAACTCGACTTTTTGGTCTTGGGTTGCATCCTCATAAATCGCAGGCCCGACCCCGCTTGAATTCTGATTTTAGGTTTTGGGTAATTTTTATCCAGAACCTGAGATATTCTCGATTATGGGGTGTGGGTCTGCACCACAATCTGGTCCACATCTGTGGACCTCTGTTGACAGGTCAGAGGATTCTTCTGTTCATTCTAATTCTGACCTGCACTTGTGAATTCTTCATTTCTTTTCCTTGTATAGTGTGCCTAGCTGAAGGCACTAAATTCAGCACATATACTGTTCTTTTTAATTTTTCATCTTGGAGCGGACCTGACATTCATGCAATTCAGGTGCTTTCTTCGCTTTTCCACTCTGTTTTATGTCTTTTTAATACAATGAGGACATTGCATTAGATAGGCATGGGGGGTGGATATTTATCTCTGAATTTATTCGTCAGCTCCGTAGATTTGTTTTATTTTGATTAAAAAAAAAATTGAAATTAGGAAAGAGAATTTGGGTTTAAGAAAATTTTCAATCTTAGGAAAAACTACATTAAGATCTGAACACAAAGACCCTTCAGGTCTTTGAACTTAATCAGCCCTTGTATCCACTAAAATGTGGATTTGTTTTTCGAGTTCTCGCCAACTTGAATTTTATTTTAATTAGAGTAAATAAAGTTTGGGTGATAAGTACACGACTTATCAACCCACCCTCTGATTTGAGGGAATTTTGAGTCTTAAGCATCTACACACTTTCTTTGCACTGACTCGTTGTTCGACGATTTTAACGGAAATTGGGTAGCTAATGAACCTTCTAGGGTGATATGGCTGGCAAGTTATAGTGGGTAACAGCCCATAGGTAGGTTATCCAGAGCCTAGTCACTGAACCTTTCTCTTTTTCCTGCCCTTAGGTAAATCTTAGACTAGGGAAGCTACCTATTTAAAAAAAAAAAATCAAAAAGAAAAGGAGAAAAGAACAAAAAAAAATAAGCCACACTTCCCCACACGAGTATGACTGGCAAGTTGTCGGTGGTAACAGCTCATCGACCGGTTGTCTAGAACCCAGCTCAGTAAATGCACTAAAAAAATTCCCAAAACACTTAGGAAGAAGCAGAGAAATAGAATAAACCGGGGAGATATACACTGGATTCACCCTTGTGTTGACCCCGTAAAAAATAAAAGTAGGGAGAAAGCTACCGGTTGTAAAGATACACCTTTAGGCAGAAGTCTTTTTGAGGTCACCTAGAGGCGTAGAAATCCGAAGTCCGTTTTAATTACTGGTCAATGAGTCTATCACAATCACAATAAGATGCTTAAAACTTAGGGTTCTCATCAAATCTTGGGTGAGTTGAATGGCCGTAGAAAGCCACTCTTAAACCCTAAAATTTGAAAATCCAAAAAAAAAAAATTAGAAAAGAGTAAAAAGAGAAAAAGAAAATTTTCTTTTAAAAGCGAGGGCTTGAGGCGGTCTGCATTTTGGCTAATACTCGAGCACTGTTGTGTCTTTGAAAGTTCAGTTCCTAAGTAGACAATTTCTTAATGATTGAAAATAACTCAAGTCCAAATAATCTAACCTAATTTTTTTATAAATAGCATATAGTTTTTGCTAGGGACTAGCAAAAGATAGGCATGGGGGTATGATGTAAACACATTTACACTACTTAAAATGTCTATGTATGCATGTTCTTAAGCATAGGATTGCATTTCATGATATTAATATTGCGTTACATGCATCATCTTGCATTTAGAGTAGTTTGAATAAAATGGAGGTTAATTGTCTCCTTTTATATGCTTGGACAGGGCAAACATTTTGTCGGGACCTCGGATCAAAGATCAAACCGTATGGATGTGATTAGGGCGACGATTGGAGTTCAACGACTCCAAGATCGTTCTAATCAGGCATCCATAGCATCAGATAGTGACCGGGGAACCCTAGAAGATCAAGGGCCAGGATGGTGAAAATCCGCACTTCAGATGACAAATCCGACCGCACGGATGAATTCGGATTGACGATTGCAGCCTAACGACACAAAAATCAAGTCAATCCGACATCCGTGGCACCATCTACAACTTCCAGAAGATGGACGGCCAAGATAGAGCCACGTGGTGCCATCTCAGCCGCCCAAACGGCTGCTTCATCTTATGAAGGCCCCGCGCCCGATCGCTCTCCGCCGTTGTATCTTAATCCAACGACTGTGGGCGCTCGCATTTAAAAACGTGCGCTCGACCATCCGCGCCCCATGGCGTAGTGGTCGAGCGCGCTATCGCGAGTGCGGGGCGATGGTTCGAGCCGCGGAGAGGGGCTGGAAGGTGCGGCGATTGGGCGCGGGTGGAGCGTTAGATGGAGATCGGACGGCCGCACGCGCTCGATAGTGTCGACGCGCGATTGGACGCGCAATCAGACGCGCGGGCGATCGCGCGACGAGCGGGCGCGGACGCATCTTAAGCCGTCCGATCTTGCGATCGGACGGCTGAAAAGCGGCGAACGTGCATGGCCGTTGAGCGCGCGAGCAGGCGAGGAGGCGCGCGCGAGCCGGCCACTATGCCCACGTTGGGGCTTTAGTGACGGATTTATCCGTCACTAAAGTCCCCTTATTTATTGTTTTGAAGTTGTAATGTCCATTTTGCCCCCACTCCTTGCAATTATAAAAGGAGACCCCCTCCATATGAAATTCTCATCCCTTCTTTCTCCTCTCTACCCCTCCAAAGCTCAAGAGAAGCTTGTCCCACACCCAGGATGCTTCTCGCGAGATAAAGTCCAATTTTCGTTCCCCTTCGGAAGTGGATCTCGCGACGACGACGGCATGCTGCTTCATTCCCGTTCTTCTGCTTCGTCCTCCTTCGTCCTGCTTCGTTCTCCTTCGTCCAGGCGTCGTCCCGTCCGGCTCGTCCTCCAAGCAACCGTCGAGGAGGATTTCTCTCTCCCTATTCTTTTTACTGCTTTCTAAATTAATCTACTCGTCCTCCAAGCAACCGTCGAGGAGGACATTTCTCCCTCCATTCTTTTAATGCTTTCTAGAGTAAATTTATCGCTTTCTAGTGTAATTGTTTTATGCTTTCTAATTATAACGAACAGTCTCTTCTATGATAAATTCTTTGTTTATTCTACATCTCATTTTGATTTCCATGTGTAATACTCTCTCTCTCTTACCCTCTCTCTCTCTTTTATTAATTGTAAATAATTAGATAGTTTAAATTGAATTACTTCGTGACAAATAAAAAGAAATGTGAAGTTTTTAAATCAAACGTCCGCCTCCCTGTGTTCAACCCGGAATTTTCATTTCGGTATAAATTTTATTTGTTGAACACGAATTCTTCGTTTTTGAACTATAACGACAGGTTTTCCAAAACCAAACTCGTAAGCGTAGCGATTCGTAAAACCATCCCAGTCACCCAACCGGCCCTCAGGATTGCCGCTGCCTCTCCAAAGAGTCTCCAATGCATGATCTGGGCTGTTGGATCTTGATCCAACGGCCGCAAGCACGCACGTGCAAATTCATCTGCGCGACACAAGCCCACGCTCAGCATAGCAATCGAGCGCGTTGCACGAGCGCACGACGTAATGATGATCGCTGGAAAACGGTTAGTAAAAAGAATGTCGTTGTAGTATGTGTCACAAATACAAACCGTTATTGGGTCAATTTTTATTTAATTTACATAATTTTTACTGGTTTATCCAGGCCGTTCACTGAGTGGCAGTTATTGATATACATCACTCTTTAAGTCCAAGATTGTTCTTTAATTCCAAAAAGATAAGTTTTATGTACAATAAATAAAGAAAGAATGAATGAATGAGTGGTTTAATTATGTACAAAAAGAATGAATTAAAATGCTTGCAACTATCAATTACAAACAACCATCAAACACTGTATAGACATACTATATATCATCTACTTATAAGTTATATTACTAATACTTACATATATATACAATACTAACTAATAATACATACCATACTTAACTTAGTATACTAACGTATACAGTAACATATATAATAGCTACAGCGATAGATACAAACGTCGTTGGACCCCAAAAAAAAACTATATTCAAATTCCAAAGCAAGAACAAGGGTCTATAGCGACAGTTATCTTATCTTTAGTGATGCTTTATTCTGTCAGTAATGATACGTAGTTATACATATATATAAATAGCTATATTGCTTATACATATACTTGTTATTTACCTTATACTTATTTATTTACATATACTATTCATACAGATATACGTTATATATTACATACACGTATCTCCTTCTTTAACTTCTCAAGTCTCCTTTGTGTCCTTCTATAAGTTATCTTATGACAATTAGCAATATTTTAGCACTTAGTTTTCTCGGCTTACTCTCTTATTCTTTGTGTTTAATGAGTCATTAGGGCCTTAACAAAAATGTGTTTAATAGGCGGGCACGCCTTTCGAGGGATACACAGCACCGAAGGAGGGTGGGACTAGACCTCTACTAAGCACATCCTAATTTCTTAATTAGGCTACTTAAGTACGTTTTTAGCTCACATTTGGGCTTAACTAAGCCCTCGCACAGTATTGGCCCCCAGCCCATACACAATCAAAACTCTCAAGTATGCTTAGATGTAATGGGAATGTTTTGTTGTTTCGGGCGCCCGGCACCCGTGACGACTGAACTACCCATAACACAGAAACAATATAAAGTGCTGAGAGCACTTCTCATCTGACGGTGTGGCGTTATTCTAACACCTGCGCAGCGTTGGAAATTAGGTGGCTGTGCACAAATTTGCTATTTTGGCCCTCAATTTGAGGGCCATAATTTATTATAAAATAAAAATAAATTATGGGATGATAAAGTATTTACATAGTACTACTTAATTGTATAGTTAATTTGGAATTTTAATTATATTTACTATATAAATTAATTAGGTAAAATATAGAGGTTATACATAACTGATTTTAGAGTTTATTCTTTAATTACGAATAAATTAGTTATTGTATGGTCTAATTGACCTTATACAGAGTTAGTATACATGTTTAAATATTTTATAAACATTTTATTGTATTTTAAAAGTTTAATTTTTATTTTATTTACATTTAATTAGTATAATTTCAGTCTGTTTTAGTTGTAAATTAAGTTTAAATAGTATAAACAATATAAACATACTTAAACTAGCTTAAATTACTTAAAATACAGTAATATACATATACAGTATAAGTTAGCTTAGTTTTAACTTAATCTACTAATTTATTTCAATTTAATCTAATAACTTAACTACTAACTTAATAAATTAATTATTTATTCTGTATATATAATTAAATTAAGGTATAGGGTTTAATATGTTCATAATTTATATATAAATATGTAGGTACAGTATTATAACTTAATATGATTATTTATGGAAGTTATTAATTTATATAGCTATTTAGTACATATAAGTTAGTTTACTTAATAATTAGTTATATAATTAAGATAAATACAGTATAATCTAACTTAAAGACTTAATTTACATACTGCAATGAATACATAAGTTATTTATATTATAAATATGTATAATTTACATTATGGATAAATAGGCTTACTATATAGCTTAACTATACACTTATATACATATTATACAAAGGATTTTTAATATTTTTAGGGTTTTTTTTTCACTTTTTATGGTTTTTATATTTGTTATGAATGTAGGAGAAGAGAGGGAAAGAAATAGATGAGGAGAAAGAGATAGTTTTGATATTTTTAAGTTTGGTTTCTTTTATTAAGTTCCATCCTATATAGAACCATTGACTGGTAAATTCTACTAAGTCGGGGGTTCAGATTACCATGAAACTTGGCATGCATTTAACGAAATACCTAATCTTCAAGTAGACATGTTTATTTTATTTTTTTAGATTTTTTATATGATTTTTATTTAATTTCAAAGTTCACACATTCTAGTCCTTTCAAAGGTTTTCTAAGGTGTCCTAAGGCCTAGAATGGATCCTAAGGAGTCTAAAAGGCAGTCAACTGCCCTGAAAAGTTTCAACACAATGTATAGGAAATGATACAAGCATTAAGCACACAAATCATTGTGGATTTTATTTAATTCTACTTGTTGGACAGTTAGGCCTTAACTAGTTGACAAAGGATTAAAAAAAAAAAAAGATTACAAGCATTCAAATGAATTTAAAGGCAATTACAATGTATGAAAGCTTGTATACAACTCAATACACCTTTAATTACAAGTCAGCTATCTAACACTTAAGATCTACACCTTCTGTCCACAGACTTCTCTACTGCTGCTGCAACTACCACAGACAAGCAGCCGGTCATGCAGCAACAAAGCAGCCTCTGCAGGAAATTCAGCAACACAAGTAACAGCAAAAGACTCTGAACACAAGTCTTACAGCAGGCCAAACTTGATTCCAGACGGCTTAACTGCTACTGCAGTTAAACTGTCTAGAATTAAGTTAAGTCTGCTGCAGGAACAAAGCTAAATCCAATTTGTATCTCCTGATTTAGCCATTTATATCCCAGATCAGATTCAAGAGAACCTGATCAGGGCTACAAAAGAGCTAATCCAGGGAACACTTAGTTGGAATATGCAGGATAGTCGGACGAGGGTATCCAGACTGTGGAGGGGCGAGACCCCTATTCTGTTCTGTTCTGAGAGGGCAAGGTCTTGTACTGTTCTGTGCTATACCTTTAGGCATACCCGCTAACGGAAACTACTAACTGAAGGTTCGACCCTAACAGGAGGGGGTGACGTAATAATTGCGGAATTGAAATATAATCTCACAAATAAGCAATCACACAAGTACACAAGAATTTTTAGGTGGAAACCCAAACTGGGTGAAAACCACCACCTAACCCTCTCGAGTTAGGATTTTTCGATTAACCAAGTTGATCAAAATCCACTAAATCGAATCACTTTAAACAAGGGTGATTCAACCTCAATACAACCACGCTACTTAAACGAGGGTAGCGTACCTCAATCTCTTCTCTCCACGAGAAGGATTTTGTCTCGCGAAGGAGACGGGAATTCGCAAAGCGAATACCAAACCAAATAACAAAGATAAAATAAACAAGTAATCCTATAGAGCCAACAAAGTAATTTTAAACCTAGCTTCTATAGGAATTAGGAAACTCCCCTTTGCAAGGAGTGCGTCGAGTTGATGACGCGTGCGTGAGCCACTCGACGGCGCAACTTCGCTCTCGTGAACTACTGCGGGAGAGCGGGTGCGCGAAGCTTGATGCTCTCAAGAGAATGGAGCTTGAGCTTGGAGAGCAAGAGCTAGCTAGGACACAAGAGAATGGAAAGTGTAATACAAATTGTTTCTTGTGTATCTTGGTGTCTCTAGGTGTGTGTTTGTGTTGCAAAGGTTCCCCTCTATTTATAGAGGCCTTAGGAAGGCTTTGGAAGGCTTAGGAAAGGTTCTATAGCCGTTGGGTGCAAAGCCCAAGAGAATCACCCCGAAATCAGGAACAATCATTGTTCTGATAGGCTTATCAGACGCCTAATTCTAGCATCAGACATCTGGAAGTTCACTTTAAGACGTCTGATTTCAAGGTCAGACGTCTGATTTTGGGTGGGTCTCTTCCTGACTTGGATCAGATCCAAACAGGGTTCTAGTGCAAGTCCATCAGACGACATATAGGACGTCTGACACTATATCTGGACGTCTGGAAACCTACTTTTTCTGTGGGAATGGATTTCCAAACGTTGCAACGGCTAGAAAATCTTTGAGAAGAGATTTTGGATCAGCCGAGGCAAAACGGTCAATTATCAGACGTCTGGAAAGTCCTATGGACGTCTGATAAGGCTCTAACGGTCACATTCTTGACTGTTTGTTAAGCCAGCCAACGGTCCACTAATTGGACGTCTGGCAAAGTCATCAGACGTCTCCTAAGACGTCTGGTCTAAGGTCTGGACGTCTGATTTCATCAGACAGAACACTATGTCCAGCCTAATAGTTATCAGACGTCTGAATCAACAGTAAGACGTCTTAAAATACTTTATCAGACGTCAGATTTGAGAATTAAACGTCTGGAAGTGCTGTTTAAACCCTATATTGGTTTTCTAAGTTCTCTACAGAAAACCTAAGTATCCTAGGGTTGTGCAGGTGTTCCTAGGACTACTGTTAGGTTACTTTGAGGCTCTTTAACAGAAATCTAAGTAACAAAAATAAAGAGCAACAAAAGAAACGAAAAATATAATGAGTACAAGAGAAGGAAATCTATCCTATTCTTCATCTCCTTCCTTCTTCAATATATCGCTCCTCGCGAATCTCTTCTGCTCTCCATCAAGCTCCTCAATCCGTCCTGGATGCGAGCTCGAATTCCGTCTAAACACGTCTACATTTGCAATTGACCTGAAATCTAAGACTCCAAGTGCAAATGTTAAATAACACGTGTTTTGTTATCATCAAAACAAATGATCGTGGTGCTCTAGCACCAACAATCTCCCCCTTTTTGATGATGACAAAATCATAAATAATAATACAAAAAATCCTCCCCCTTTTTGACATTATCAAAAAGGTTTAATTGATTTTACATTTCCTATAACTTCCCCTTAAAACATGCTCTTTTATGAATTTCTTTTGACAAAGGTAATGCCTCCCCCTTTTTTATAACAACAAGAGAGCTATTATTTTTCTCCCCCTTTCTAAAGGAAATTTAGCTACCTTATATCTCCCCCTTAAAAATTGACAATTAGCTTATAATTTCCCCCTATCTAAATGCTTATGATAAAAGGATATGGTAAAGAATTTTTTACCTCACCTACCATGGCCAATAAAATGGCCTGAATGGTGGTGGATGCCACATCGGATGGGGCTCCCATCCGTAGCTTGGAGGCCCGAGCATTGGCGCCGGTCTCCAATCTGGTGGTCGACGTGCGGCGGGTCCGTCGCTTGTTCGCCGTCTCATCGGTCTTCTTGTTCTCCTCCTTAGTCTACTCCTTGGTTCTCCCAACTTGAGTTGACCAGCTTTGAGTTTGTAGGTCCAGTCCTTTGTGTTGTAGTTATCCCTTAAACCAACAAAACAGGATTCTAAATCTTCCTTCGGTATCCAAGTCAGCTTGGATCCGGATCCGTTAGCGGGTCTCCTTGACGGAGATCCTTTCTCAACCTTACGGCTATATAGGTTATCTACCCTATTTATCAATTTATTTGATTTCTCCCTAAGACATACAAGTTCATTTTCTATAATATTCATCTTAGTCTTTAAATCAGAAATTTTTATTTTTAGATTAACATTTTCCTCAATCAATTTATTATTTTCATTGATGAGGTTATGATTTTCTAATAGGTTATCATTTTTAGGACTAGCTTCTATGTCCTTAAGTTATTTTTCTAACCTATCATTTTCATTTTTAAGAAAGCTAAGATTCTTTTTCATGCTTTTGTTTTCTATTTTTAGTGATTTACTAATCTCAAATAGTTCATTAAAAGCTTCTTGTAAATCGAATTTTACCTCGTTGTCGGAGTCGCTTCCACTTTCACTGTCGCTATTGCTTCCTCTGGCCATGAAACCAAAGCAAGCAGTTTCTTCTTTTTCTTCTTCTTCTTCCTCCGAGCTTGAATCGTCCCAAGTGGCTTGGAACGCCTTCTTCTTAGATTTCTTCTCCTTTTCCTTCTTCTTCTCCTTTTTGAGAAGAGGGCACTCTGGTCGTAGGTGCCCTTTCTCGTTGCAGTGGTAGCAACGTCTCGGGCTCTCCTTCTTCTCCTTCTTCTCTTTCTTTAATTCCCTACAAAACTTGGAAATTTTTTTAAGTAAAATTCTAAAGTCTTCATCGTCGGAACTTACCTCGCTATCCGACGCGGCTCTGAAGGCGAGAGTCTTCTTCGATTTAGACTCCGGTGTATCCTTCTTCTTCTACTTCAACTTTGTCTCGTAGGCCATTAGATTGCCTAGGAGATCTTCCATGTTGAGCTCCTCCACTTCGTTCGCCTCCTCGATGGCGGTGACTTTCTGTTCCCACTCCGGTCCGAGGGAATGAAGAAGCTTCCCTTGAAGCTTTCCCTTGATGAAAGTCTTTCCTAATGCTTTCAAGTTATTTACAATGAGAGTGAACCTAGTGTTCATCTCACTTAAGGATTCGTTAGATTTCATGGAAAAAGCCTCAAACTCTTGTGAAAGTAAATTAATTTTAGAGGTTTTTACCTTAGAGGTACCTTTGTGAGTTACCTCAAGTGTGTGCCAAATCTCGTATGCGGTGGCGCATTGCGAGATTCTATTGAACTCCTCCGAGCTAAGTGCGCAGTAGAGGGCGTTCATGGTCTCGCGTTCAAAGAGAGTTCGTGAATTTGTTGTTGCGAGTAGCCTCCCGCGGATTTTTCTTGGATTTCAAATGGCGTCTCGCACCTGGCCCAAATCATGAAGTCATTGGCTTGAAGCCAAGTCTTCATCCGCAGCTTTCAGTAGGGGTAGTTGCTCCCGTCGAAGAATGGCGGACGGGACGTGGACTGCCCCTCGGAGATTCGAATTGCGGATGTGCTTTCCTCCATTTGATCTCTTGCCAGGTGTTACTCCGATCTTGCAAGAACCTGCTCTGATACCAACTGAAGGTTCGGCCCTACCAGGAGGGGGTGACGTAATAATTGCGGAATTGAAATATAATCTCATAAATAAGCAATCACACAAGTACACAAGAATTTTTAGGTGGAAACCCAAACCGAGTGAAAACCATCACCTAACCCTCTCGAGTTAGGATTTTTCGATCAACCAAGTTGATCAAAATCCACTAAATCGAATCACTTTAAACGAGGGTGATTCAACCTCAATACAACCACGCTACTTAAACGAGGGTAGCGTACCTCAACCTCTTCTCTCCACGAGAAGGATTTTGTCTTGCGAAGGAGACGGGAATTCGCAAAGCGAATACCCAACCAAATAGCAAAGATAAAATAAACAAGTAATCCTCTAGAGCCAACAAAGTAATTTTAAACCTAGCTTCTATAGGAATTAGGAAACTCCCCTTTGCAAGGAGTGCGTCGAGTTGTTGATGCTGTGCGTGAGCCACATGACGGCGCAACTTCGCTCTCGTGAACTACGGCGGGAGAGCGGGTGCGCGAAGCTTGATGCTCTCAAGAGAATGGAGCTTGAGCTTGGAGAGCCAGAGCTAGCTAGGACACAAGAGAGTGGAAAGTGTAATACAAATTGTTTCTTGTGTATCTTGGTATCTCTCGGTGTGTGTTTGTGTTGCAAAGGTTCCCCTCTATTTATAGAGGTCTTAGGAAGGCTTTGGAAGGCTTAGGAAAGGTTCTATAGCCGTTGGGTGCAAAGCCCAAGAGAATCACCCCGAAATCAGGAACAATCATTGTTCTGACAGGCTTATCAGACGTCTAATTCTATCATCAGACGTCTGGAAGTTCACTTTAAGACGTCTGATTTCAAGGTCAGACGTCTGATTTTGGGCGGGTCTCTTCCTGACTTGGATCAGATCTAAACAGGGTTCTAGTGCAAGTCTATCAGACGACATATAAGACGTCTGACACTATGTCTAGACGTCTGGAAGTGCTGTTTGAACCCTATATTGGTTTTCTAAGTTCTCTATAGAAAACCTAAGTATCCTAGGGTTGTGCAGGTGTTCCTAGGACTACTGTTAGGGTACTTTGAGGCTCTTTAACAAAAATCTAAGTAACAAAAATAAAGAGTAACAAAAGAAACGAAAAATACAATGAGTACAAGAGAAGGAAATCTATCCTATTCTTCATCTCCTTCCTTCTTCAATATATCACTCCTCGCGAATCTCTTCTGCTCTCCATCAAGCTCCTCCAATCCGTCCTGGATGCGAGCTCGAATTTCGTCTAAACACGTCTACATTTGCAATTGACCTGAAATCTAAGACTCCAAGTGCAAATGTTAAATAACACGTGTTTTGTTATCATCAAAACAAATGATCGTGGTGCTCTAGCACCAACACTGACCGCACGCCAGTGCAGGATAGCTACCCACGCGTTTATCACGTGTGCCGTAGTCACCGCTACGTCGTGACCGTGACCTCGGGGTGGCTGACTGGGTGAGGATTACCACGGGGGACTCTCCTGGTCAGGATAGCACCACGTGTACCTCCTACATCATGGAAAAGACTGCAATCAAGATCGTTCCCATGAGGAACAGGCCAGATCAAGAAATGATTTAAGTGAATAAAGGAACAACAAATTAGAAGTACTTCGTTGAACTAAATGAAAATGGATAGTTACTTAACTGCATTAATTAATAACTTATCTTAATTACATGTAAATGGCTAAATTATCACTCTACTCAGCGTTCGCTGACTCCGGAAATTTTTATAACCTTGTTTACGTCAGGGAGTTGAGCAGCTAGCACCACAGGCTGTAGAGGGAGCTGGGCCTTGTAAAGCCCAGCTTTAGCTGCATTTTCTTGCTGTTTCCCTAACTTCTATTGTAGTAGTGAGTATTTTATTTTATGTAATACTATTTCACTTACTTTTCCGCTGTACTTTTCTCTCTCGTAGTTGTGATTGCCTGTAATATTGATAGACTATTTCACTCTATTTCTTTTAATGTCTCTTGATTTCTTTCTGCTTAGTTACATTGCATGTGTGGTTGTGAATTATTTCTTGCTTTTGGTTATTTCTCGGGTCTTGTAAGGATTTGGGGTCGAGTCGTAACACCAGACCTCTACTAAGGTCATCCTGATGATTAATTAGCCCATTTAATTTGATTTTATGTGACCCACACAGGCTTACACACAGTGCCAGGCTCCCAGCCTGCACCACACACATGCCTCATTCAATGCCAAGTCTTGTACAGATCAGAAGGGGAAAGATACGGTTATAAGGGCACCTGGTGCTTGACAACTGAAGAAGGAGAGGAAGAAAAACAATATAAGCGCCCGCAGGCGCTTTGCCACACATGATGTGGCGCTAAATAGCACCCTCATAAGTGTTGCAATCTCAACGCGCATGTACTGACTTGGTGATTTTGGTCCTCGACTTGAGGGTCAGAAATTAATATAATCAAAATTAAATTATATGGTGTGAGAGTATTTACATAGAACTATGTAATGGTATAATTTATTTTCACAATTAATTACATTTATTATATAAATAAATTAGTCAAAGTTTACAGGTTATTCATATTATTTTTTAGGTTAATTTCTCAATTTATGTTTAAATTAGTTAATTAAGGTCTAATTGACCCTGTACAGAGTTAATACATATAATAAAGTATTTAATACATATTTTTATTTTATTTTCACGATTTATTTTGGTTTATTTATATTTAAATAGGTGAATTTAGGGTGTATAAATATAATTTAAGTTATAAATAGCATAATATATTATAAATATAGTTAAATTAGATTAATTTACTTAAAATACAATAATATAAATGTACAATGTAAGTTAGTTCAGTTATAACTTAAATTACTAATTTATTTTAATTTAATTTAATAACTTAGTAACTTAATAAATTCATTATTTATTATATATACATAATTAAATTATGTTACAGGGTTCATTATACACATAATCTATATATAAACATGTATATATAGTATAATTAGTAATTACATTTATATACAGGGTTTTATATATTTACTTAAGTTATTATACTTATAAGTTAATATAAATAGTAGATAATTATATAATCTTAAATATTTAATTTACAATATATAATATATATAAAAGTTATTTACACCTATTATACATTTATTTTACAATATATACATGAATAACTTACTATATAGCTTATATTTACAAGTATATATATAGTATACATAGTGTTTTTAGGTATTTTTGGCGTTTTTCTTCTTTTTATGGGTTTTATATATTTTGTAGAGGTATGAGGTGAGAAAGAAAGAAATGGATGAGAAGAATAGAGTGTTTTTGAGGTTTATAATAGTTGAGGTCTTTTATTAAGTTTTAAGGTAGACTGAACTGTCGGCTAGTATGTTTTATAAAGTCGAGGGTTCAGAATACCATGAAACTTGATATGCACTTAGAAGTATACCTAATCTTGATCAAGATAGGTTTATTTTATTTATTTTATATTATTTTTATTTATTTACAGGTTGAGCACAATTCCAGGCCATCAAATGGTTTTAAAGTGGAACCTAAGGCCCTAGATGGCTTCCTAGTGGCTGAATATGTATGGAAAGCACTCAGATGTATTAAACAGGTTGCATAACAGAGATTCAAATAGATAATCATAAATTTCAACTCAAAATTTCATTAATTTCCAAGTTTAGATAGTTGGGCATAATAGTTAGCTGACAAAGGGATTAATCGTGAATACAAGCTATTCAAATTGAATCTAAAGATCATTTAAGATACATGAAATCTTGAACATGATATACACAACACATAAAACATGCTGGCTAATTTAAATAACTCCAAATCTAGCTACTGTCCTATTCGATTCACTTCATATCAACCAGCTGCAACAGTACAGCAGCCACAGCAGCAGCTGCAGTTGCTGAAATTTTTGTAGCAGCACAGTAGCTAAGTAGGCTACTGAAATTTAGCAGCTACTGAAGTTTCCGTTGCTAATCAGACATTCCAAAATTGCTCCAGTCATCTTCAGTATGATTCAAATCCCTACTGCAGTACATCTAGAAATCAAAACAACAACTGAAGCAAAGTCTGGATCCTCAAATCAGCAGATCAATCCCTAATTTAGTACACTCATATCCCAAATTAGACTTGAGAAAGTCTGATCAGGGATCAAAAGTGTCCAAATTAGAGGATGATTCTCATGAAATTTAGGGTTGGAAAACCCTTGGAATGTAGCTGCTAATGCAGCACTTTAATTTGTTGAATTGGGATTCAAAAATCACACAGTAAGCATTTTTAAATTCTGACAAAGCTTGAAAAAATCATTGAGATCACTTTGAGATGTTAAACTCTACATCAAAACTCCTTGTCATCATTCTTATTTCAAATCAGAAGGAAAACCACTGATTTAACACCTTCCTAATGCTTTAGACAGTATGTAGGAGGTGTTGGAATTAGTCCAATGAATCCAACTTGAATCCCAATTGTCTAAAACCTTAAGGAATACTGAAAACCCCTTAAGTTAGAAATCAGAATCTCAAATCAAACAACTCAGAAATACTTGGTAGAGCCTCAAATCAACAAAATTGATTCTCCTTGGCTCTACCACTCTCTTTAAAAGCAAGAAATCCCCAATTTATATCCAATTCAGACATGTCTCATCTGAGGGAAAATTCTTCATTAAGAGCATCTTAGATTCTCGGCCATGAATTGATCTACACAAAGTTATATCAATTTGCTTGATCAGAACCCTTCAAAACTCAATCTGATCAAAATCTTGTGATCTCGCCTTAAAAACCAAACTGAAATCAGATCAAGCAAACCGATCCTTTTCAAATCAGAGCAGGGGTCTTTGTGAACAAAATGACATGAGTGAAGAGACCCCTAGATGGTTTTTGAGTGCAAATCCTAATCTCAAAGCTCAAAAATAATGGGATGAAGATTTGGCTCTAATGAGTGGGTGTCTTGTGAAATAAAACACAAGGAAAATTAGAACATGAAATGGGGATGTGAAGGGGGAGATTAATGATCAATGGAATGTAATGAATGCTTCTCCTCTGATCTGAATTGATCAGAGGAGGCAAGGGTGATTTCTACTCTAATTCTACTCCTAAACTACACTAACAATCATCACACAAATCTTTAGTTACTCCTACTCCTAGAAAGTAATAAATCTAATCTATGAAAGCAGTAAAAATCTACTCCAAGCGAGGAAGATGTCTAAGGTCACTCGCCAGTCGGCTGATGACGACGAATGGGGGGAGGAGACCAGCAGTTGACGAAGATGTCTCAGGTCCACCACCTGGTCGGCTGGTGGCAATTGAAAGGATGAAGTAGTGCCTGTCTGTCACCGTAGGCTGACGAACTTGGGATGAGAGGAAGCTGCAGGTGTGGACAAAGGGACTGCTCAGGGTGGAGGGAGAGATGGCGTGCACACGATCAGCCGAGATATTTAAGTAGAGTGATGAGTGAATCCTCTCACCGCAGAGGTGAGGATAGGTAATTAGGTCTTGGGCAGAGGAGATTTGAGGAAAGGAGCACGTGCAATCCTACGTCAAAAGTGGACCATAGGATCAGATCTTTGTGAGGTGGTGATCGCACGAGCCAAGTTGCGCGAACGTTCTAATCAAATAGAGCCACAGATCAAATAGATCAGTGAAAGAATGGCTACGATTGGCTAAGTTCTTCGTGTTGAACAGTGATCCACGAGGAGCTCAGGTGCAGCTGGAGTTCTATTGGTGAAATTGCAGCGTGGGCCCTTAGGTGAAGGGGTAGAGAAATAGCATGGAGGCCCATAGGTGATAAGGAAAGCTATCAGAGTAGTCCTTAAGGGCTACAAAAAGGTCCCTATAGTTTACAAAAAGGTCCTTGGAGGGTTTTCTAAGGATGAAATGTGATATGTAAAGGACCTAAGTGTGAATATTTAATTTCAAGGTCCTAATAATGTCCAAATGCACCTAAGTTTTTATTGAAACCCAACTGAACATATTAGAAGTTAATTTCACTTTTAATTTAAACTTTTGAACTCATTTATGTGTTCAATTTGCAATTAGATCACTATTTAACCTTATTTAATAGAATATCTCAATAATTGACTTAATTTTGTGTTTTTAGCAAAAAATTAATATTTCAGGTCTTTTTCTCTATTTCCCACACTTAACCCTTTTTATGTGTTAATTTGATGGTGTTTAACCTAATTTCTAGCCTAACTTAGGAGATTTAGCTATGATAAGTCACAACTCATCACTCATGCGCCAAAGCGTGCGGAGCTTCACATCAATCTAGGCCACAAGATCAAGAAATCAAGGATGGACGGTTGCAATGCAGTGTGTTCTTCATGTGAACAGTAGACCCGCATGGCTGTAGGTCTAAGGGTGAAATTGCAAAGAAGCACTTCTGGCGCGAAGGGGTATGAAGTTTACAACAAGGCCATAAGTGGCTAAGAACTAATTTAGAGTAGTCCCTAGGATTTTCAAATAAGTCCCTATGGGTTATCAAAATGGTCCCTGGAAGGTTTTAAGTGAATAAAATGTATATGACCTAAGGACCTAAATGTAAAACTACTAATGCAAGGTCTTAATGATGTCCAAATGCAACCAAGTTTTCATTTAAGCTTAATTGAACATTTAGGAAGTTAATTATGCTTTTAATTTGAAGTTTTGAACTCAAATTTTTGTTTAATTTGCAAATGGATCATCAATAAATAGAATATCTCATTTTAATGACCTAATTTTGTATTTTTAATATAGATTTGATGTTTTAGATCTTTTTCTCTATTTCTCACACTTAACCCATTTCATGTGTTAATTCAATTGTGTTTAACCTAGTTTCTAGCTTAACTTGAGCATTTTAGCTATGATGAGCCACACCTCATCAGGAATCCATAGAATCAACTCACACTCCTTAAAAATCTCTAAAGACCCTAAGACGATCTTCACTCTACATTATAGACAATTTAGAGGGAAATGATCACATTAGGTATTTCAAATCATCTCAAAACCCTCCAAAACTTCATTAAAATGCTCAAATACCATAGTTAAACCTTGAAATCAGATTAAAAGCTCTTTGCATTCAAAAGGCCATGTTGCCCTATTTTGGGCTTTCACTTTAAATTGATTACTGATCAGATCATCTGATCTTCTTGAACACCATTGATTATTGTTTAAGGCGATCTAGTGATCTTCTCAAAATCACTTGGGTCCTCGTTTAGTCTCAAATCAGTACCATTGATTATCTTTGACAAAACTACCCAAAACAAGGTTCAACTTGGGCATATGCTCATCTAAAAATCAAATCCAATTTAAAACACATATGAGTCCTCGCAATACACCCTTTAAGAAAATAGAAACTCGAATCGCTCTATTAAATCCATTACAAATCGAATTTACTCCAACTCTTGCGATTGGGCTCAAAATCCAAATACAAATCAATCGAGCAAATTTGATACAATTGAATCCAGATCGAGGGGTCTTTGTGAATAAATGTAGTGAATGGGGGACCCCTTAGGTGAATTTTAGGCGTGAATTCAGATCTAGAAGCCAAAACTTCCAAATCCGAATTAGGCCTTGATGAAGGGGTGAATGGTGATTAAAATGCGAGGAGAATAATGAATGCAACTTATGAGGTGTAGAGGGGATTAATGCGTTGAAATGAAGGTGGAAAACACCTCTCTGATATGAATTGATCAGGGAGGGCAAACTCGAATCTAAACTAAACTACTCTTAATCTAGACTAATCATGAACTGAATTCTGATCTACACTATCTAACACTACTTCTAACTACTCTAGAAAGCAGTTAAACTAATTAGAAAGCAGTAAATCTATCTACAAAAGCGATAAATCTATCTAACAGACGAAGATGGTGCCTAAGGCCAATCGACCGTTGGTCGATGGCAACGAAAGGGAGGAGTCCCCCAGTTGAAGAAGGTGTCCACAAACCAGCAGTCGTCGGCTAAAAGCGATTGAAGGAGGGAGAGGAGCCCACTCTGTCACTGTAGGCAATGGAGGAGGTAGAAGGAGCTGAGGGGATATAATGAAGGGATCAGCTCAAAAGGGAGGGAGCTGATAGCTCGCGTAGGGGTCTGATGGGCTTCTTAAGTATGCGCACGAATGAATCAAGTTACCGCAAGGTGCGATTAGGTGGGTAGCTCATCAACGGTGGATGAGGGTTTGGTGTGCGTGCGGGAAGGTTTAAGTCAAATTTCCACCGTTAGATCAGATCTAGAGGTAGTGATATAGCCTCGCACAAAGGTGCAGGAAGATTGGAGATAGATCAACCATTGGATGGAATGTGCATCGAAAGGACGACAGCTGTAGCTGTTGTTCTTTGCAAGTGAACAGTGCACGAAGCGTTTGCAGGTCTTTTAGTGCATTTACACCAAAGGGCTTTAAGTGAAGGGATAGGAATTTTTCAAAGTAGCCCATAAGTGATAAAAATGATAACCAAAAGGTCCCTGAAAGCTATCAAAAAGGTCCTTGCAAGTTGCAAGAAGGCCCTTGTAGGTTTTTGGCTTAAGGAAATGTGAAGGATGAATCAACTATATGTAATGTCATGAATGCAAGGTCCTAATAATGTCTAAATGCCATGAGATTTTAATGTAATGCTAATTGACATTTTAGAATATGATTCACTCTTGATTTGAACTTTTGAACTCAAAAATTTGTTTAATTGACAATTGGATCATCATTTTGTATTTGCTAATAGAATATCTCCTTGATTGACCTAATTATGCATTTTTAACCCAAATTTAATATTTTAAGTCTTTTTCCTTAATTTCCACACTTAACCCTTTTATCATGTTAATAATATAGTGTTTAACTTAGTTTCTAGCTTAACTTGGGCATTTTAGTTATAATAAGCCACACCTCATTAGGTCCCATCGTGTAAATCACAATAGAAGAGGCGAGGCCTTTCGCAAGCTTCGACACTTTCGAGGAAGAGAATGAAGTACAATGAAGCCTCTCATGCTTCGTCGAAAATCAGACCGGAAGGAAGAGCTCCTCATAGGGAAAGGACTCGACAGATCTACGATTCGCCGCCACCTAGGAAAACGAGGGCCTCTGTGGGGACGAAAATTGAGGATCGACTGTCTCGGGAAGAGATGAGGGCTCCGGTGGATGAGCCATCTCCCGATCGGAATATCCCAGCACCCATGACGAACAAAATGAACACGAAAAGACACAACAAAAGCCACACCCACATAAGGCGAAACTAAGCACCAAAACCATCGAACAAGCAAACCAAAAACCAAGCACCAAAGTGAAAAACTAAGAAAAATTGAAGAAAAGAAGAAACAACACAAACCCTCAGGTCTGCCCCTACTTCCCCTAGCGAGGTGGAGTGACAATGGCGAGAAGCCTCCCAGTTCCCCTCTAGGGGAGGGGGGAAAGAGAGGGCTTACCAAAGGAGAGGTGTGCAAGAACCCTAAAGAGGAGAAAGAAGGAACCGAAGAGGAAAAGAGGAAACATGGAAGAGGGGAGAGGGGGAGTGAAGGAAAAGAGGAGGGGGGAGGCGCTCACACACTCTGCATTTTATTGTGAAATAGTTGAAAAGGAAAACTAATTGACCACCCCTATCTATAATATAAGTGAAATCCCATGGACACTGGCACAGTTCATGCTACTGTTCACGGACATTCACGATACTTTTTTTTTTTGATCTATTGGCATACTCATCTCTCTCTCTCTCTTCATCTCTCCCCCATTGTTTGCTTTTTTTCTTCTTCTTTTTTAGCTGCTATACTGTGCCCCCTCTCCCTCTCTCATCTCTTCTTTTTTTTTTCCTTTTATTTCATTTTTCTTGCACACTATTTAGCATGTGCATCCATTTCGATTTCTGTCTTCGTTACCAACCTCCTTGTCTTGTGCTCCTCCGTTAAAGATCAATATTAAGTGCGTTCATACGAGAATATGAAATAATAAATATATAAAATCAAACAGTATAAACATAATTTAAGATATCGATTGAAGATTAAAATACATCGAGCAATATATTTTGCAACACGTGGTATTTTTTTATTTCCAATCGGTGATTTTTACTTTTCCTCGATCAAAAATTAAGATACATCAAATAATATATTTTACAACATGTGATACATTAATTTTCTATCGATCTAAAATAAAGATATGTCAATTAAAATTTATATTAAATTTTTATATAATTAACTTTTACACTTTCGTGGCAAGCTAAAAATTAGCTGTTAAACGAAAACTTTTGAGGAACACTTCCAACATTTTTTTCTTTTTCTAATTTCATCCAAGCTTTGTTTTTTTATTACATTGCACCCGTCAAATTTTTTTTTTTTTCTTAATGGAATAAGGTGGCAAAAAGGGGTGATCTGCTTTCGTTGGGGAAGCACCCCCTTGGCGTTGGGGGGGTGGGGGCCCACCAGATTGATTTCGGAGCGCGGCCGCGCGTGCCACCCGTGGGCCCCGCGGGGTCTCTTTTGTCTTCTACTCCCATTCTTTTGATCCAATTTTCGAAGGGGTCCCACAGGCCGTCCTCCGCCTGCACAGGATCCAACTGGTGGTGGTGGTGGGCGCCGCTGCGAAACTGTCCACGGAATCTCGAATCCCGAAATTGTCCCTGCGATTCGTACGGATTTACCTTTGCGATCGACGCAGATCTCAGCCGTGCAAAATCACGGCGATGCTGATGATGTGATGCGCGTCCCCACCATCCATCTATTCACCGATGGGTAGTGCTCTGGTCTTCGCCTTTGACCGGAGCACCTATCCCATGGTCACCTGCCATGCATTTCCTTTCTGGAAAAGGCAAAAAGGAAGAATCAACAACTTTGTCACGGGTAACAACAACTCTCTCTGTCTCTCTCGAACGACAGATTAGGTAAGGTTGTAAAAAACAAAAATAGAATCAACTTAATCCAATCTAAATCTGACTTAATTAATAGATCTAAACTTGGTTACATTAAACGAATTTAGATCCGTTTAAACTGTTCTTAAACGAGAACTTTCATATTTACCTATTTTACCCATGAATAAAAAGATTAAATGGGTCGGATTAGATTTAGCAAGTGTAGACGGATTGAATTCAAGTTAGAATATATAAACCTGTTCAATAAATAAGTTCGAGCTAATCCAACCCGACCCATCTAATGATCCTAAAATTTGATCTAAAGTCAGATACTCAAGTGGGACTCCATCGTTCCCATGAAATTATATGATACTAAGAGAATTCTCATGTAAGTTTTTTTGATAATACGTAATCACTATCGTAATCTTCGTATATCTGTACTAATGCTTTTAGAAAGTTTGTCCCTGCTAATGGAGTTAAGCCCCACAAAGATTTTCTACAATTTTTAGTTGAAAGTGTTGAAAAAAAGATGTGGATAGCTCCTTGTTAGATGCCCAATTGGATAGCTTGAGCAAGGCAAAGATTTGAATGCACACTTGTACATAACGGATGATCCTTAAACAAGAGGGGAGCTTTGATGATGTTTTGCACATTCTGGTTGTGGTGTACCATTTGGCATTAAGGCACCCTTGTTGTATCCTAATGATGTACATGATTAAGAGAAAAGGTGTAGTTATTGAAATAAGGGTACAATTTCTTTCTACCTTCCGTCAAGAAAAGCCACATTGAATATAAGGGGAAAATCGAGAACAATCGTGAAGATTTGATCCGAGAAAGACACTAAAAGGGGGAAGGATAGTTTCTGAAGAAAATACATAGAAATTACGCAATCAAATCATAAATGACACATTGATTTATAATGGAAAATCTTTTGACAAGTAAAATCCACTACCAAGCTCTTCACTTATGATTTTCTCTTATTTTTCTTAGTTAAATCCAATATGCCACATTATACAAAGCTAGAGGGTAGTGTTTCTGAGTACATACTTCCCTCTTGGACAATACTAAAGAAAATTTTTAATCTCGATAACTTGAGCACCCTGACAACAAAATAATAAAAAAGAAATATTAAGCTTTAAGATGATTAAATTATAATGCAAAGGCTATCACAATACTTTCTTATCGGACCTTAGAAAATGTGAAGATTGAAGGGAGTGTCCTCAAAGAGAGATAGAGTGACAAGATGAGCATAGAAGGAGCATGAAGTAAGTACTATAATACTCCATAGCAAGATATATGTCAATGCTATCTAGTAGTGCCACGAGAACTCTAATAAGGTATATATTGAGTCCAAAGGTCACTATTCTATCTCAAGAGTCATTTTTCAATGGATAGTTTTGAAATGATGATAATTCCAAATGTCTAGTTAAGGTAAAACATAAAGCAACTACCACCAATTGTTTAATAAATTATTGGACAACCAAACTTCTCAAGTCAAAGACACGAACAAGAAATGGGATGTCTTATGTAGGGTAGATAAACGTCTTACAATGGTGGAAGATGCTAAATTCATGACTGCAACTTTCTAATGTTAATCTGATTGACATGGTTGGTTTGGTTATTTGATCAAATGGCTGAGATGGTTCAATCAAATGTTTGGAGTTAACATAAGATGTATGATGACCCAAGTTGATCTTTATAAAAATAATCCAAAAGTTCACATGCCCAACTAATACTTAAGATTAGTATTCATAAATTACTCAATTCTAAACAAACATATATACAAGGTCATCTTGGAAAGTTACCACCTGAGGAGATGACGGGACAATCAAAGCAAAATTCCTATTTAATAAATCAAAATTACAAGGAGTATTGACCAACCATAGAGTCATTTGAACTCAATAAATTATGAAAAGCCAATTAAATCATTTTTGTGAAATATCTTGAAAGCTAAGTGATGCTATCTTAAGATTCAAAAGTATAGTGGTTCATATGACTAGGCCTCGAAATAGAGTAGATACGGAGCAGATACCCCATTGTCCAAATCTACATCTATTTTTTATTGGAATTATCCAACATCCTATTTGATAATAGGTAAGTGTGAAATCTAAGATTTGAATTCGCATCTGAGTGGATTTATCTGGATTCAGATAAAATTTGAATTTGATTTGTGGATCCCGATACAAATAAGAACAGGAATGGAGCAAGTCTTGGAGTGTATATCTACATGGGTGATTAATCACATGACATGGGTGGTAAGGTTGTTTTGACAATGTAAAGTTGCTCACATGAATTGTCTAATTGTTGGACACATCATATAGACATGAGTAGGCAGGATGTACATGTAAAAAAAATTCTCCTACATCGAAGTGGGTCTTAGTCGAATCAAACACTATTAAATCTAAATTCAGATCCATTTAAAATTTGATTGTGAATATGAGATCCGAATTTAATCTGTTGGATTAAAAAATGAATAAAAATCTAAGTTAAATGGATTCAAATCTAGATCTGAATTTAGATTTTAGACTTCCATTTACCAGTCTAGTAGAGACCACGACATCCATTTGAAAAATCATATTAATAAGTTATCATGCTTCACAACCTCTCAATCAATTGGAAACTAAGTTAACAAATGTGATATATTAGCTTACAACCAACTAGGGTGGCTATAGGGTACATCATAGGATATGGATCTTTCGGCCTCAATGATCCTAAACTAAAAGAATGAAGCTTTAAGATGAATTGAGAATGCACATTTTTTTATGAATTTCTTGAGAATTTCATCATTCAATTATCTAAAATTCTTTTTATACATTAGCAAGTTGCTAAGGTGCTATAACCCACTATTCTATCTTGCAAGAACATTAGTAATAAAACCTTGTCCCTTCCAACTTAGTTGTTAGAACAATAGCTAGACAATGATGTGGAAGGTCTTGACTAAGAATAAAAGTTCAGATGGCCTATGCACTAGAATATCCACCATGGATCTAATATTCTCATAATTTTTTAACCATCAATGGAATTTCTCTTTTAAAAATGTTGATGAAAATTTTTTCATGCGAGGTTATTGCCAATTAAGGTTTTGATTTCTCTTCCCTCTAACCTATGATTCCTCCATGGTACATGTGTTTGGTATTAGGGTGCATTTTTCTTTTTCTCCTTAGTTCATGTCTTTTTCCTGGGTTTTAGCTTTCCTTGGTTTTATAGAGCATAACCTCTCCCTTATTGAGGGTGATAGGATTTTTCATCTCTCCTTCACCTTTTGGACGCATCCTCTTGAATCAGGTTCTTTTTTTTTTAAAAAAAAACCAGGCTCATTTGTTTTGGTAAAGTTTCTAGGTATTCCCACCTTTGGAAAGGAATCTAAAAGTTAAAAAGTAAACAAACGTACGTTTGCAACGTATTTAGAACGTACAAAGTAAAAGTAGTGATTTCAGTCGGTGTATTTTAAGTTTTCACCGGTGGAAACCACTTGCCATAGACAAAAAATTATTTTGTAAGTGAAAAATCACTTTCCATTGGTGAAAAAATAATTTCCGAGTGAAAAATCATTTACCACCAATTAAAAAGAAAAACACACACACATCGGTGTATTTTTATTTTCAACTTATGTGTTTTGATTTTCAATTGGTTGAAAATCATTTTCAATCGATATTTTTTGATTTTCAATCGATTGAAAGTCATTTCTAACCGATATATTCTAATTAAAAATCATTTTTAACTGATGTATTTTGATTTTTAATTAATTAAAAATTATTTTTAAAAAATATATTTTAATACATTTAAACATTATAACTATATAAATATATTATAATACATATTTTCGTACTCGTATCGAATCCAAAATTAACCTCTTAAAATATTAATTCTTTATTAAAACCCCTTATTCTACCTTTATTCCCCCCCCCACAATTCAAATTGGAAAACTGCAACTTCTTCCACTTACTATTCCACGTCCCTTGACAAGGAAGATCTGTCCCTTATTCTTCTCCAAAAGAACTTATTTCGATGTAACTCTTCCTTGCTCCAGAGGAGCACCACGTGACCTACCCTGCAACCTAATATGTTAGGTCATAAAAGAAAATGGAATCGAGCATACGGCATTCTTTCTGAAATCGTAGACTGGGCAATGTGAAAAAGCAGGAGATCACCTGCCAATTGATGCTTGCTTCTTCCAAATATCCGTCTCTCACTTATTTGACGTGACATTGCTACATCTGTGATGTCTCTTTGTCCCCATGGCCCTTTGCCTCAACATAGACAAGGCTCACACGATTTCCACATTCAAAATTTTTCTAGATACGTATGGTCGGTGTCAATCTTTTGATGTTCTTTCTCACTTCCCACAAATCTATCCTCAGAAAAGCAAGCTTTTGAACCTTCCTATCCCCATTTACCTTTACCTAAACATGTTCCTACCACTTTTCGCTCAATCACTCACTGTCAAACTATTGATCTATTTACTTTGCGACCATTGTATACTGCTTTCTTTCCCATTCGACTAATCTAATTAATCATGCTTAGGTTCTATCACTGTAAAAGATCTAGCTCTTGTTTATTTCTAGAGTGAGAATCTCAAATTAGTTTGGAGTACGAATGGACTCCATAGATACAACAATGCATACATGCAACCAAGAAGAAAGCAAAAGTCTACTTTTCTAAAGCAAAAATTAAAGTCCATGTATATGTGATTGGATTTTTCATGTAAGCCTTCCTTATTTGGTGGACAACTCCATGTTCTTTGCAAGCCTTTATATGAGGTTTTTACATGAATGTCTTGGCGAGCTTTAAAATTATATGCATACCCTTGCAAACCTTGCAATAACAGCGTGCCTTACTCCAAAATATATATATATATATATATATGCATGCCCCTTGGTTTGTTTGAAGCTAAAAGTTAGATTTATTATAATCCAAATTGGTTAGTCCAAATCTCTGAAATCCAAACAAAAACTTAGATCTTATCTAGATTTAAAGGAAAGAAAAGGGAAGCCTACCATATCTTGCAACCTTCTTATCCCTCTCCTCCTCACAAAGTCACACCTCTTCCCTCATTGCCATCGTCCACCATTGTCCTACTTTATGTGCCTCTACAATCTCTTTCTTCCCAACATTTTACATCGTTAATACTAATTATCCAACAACTTATACAACTTCTTGATTTGTATGCTTTATACATGTTCATTGTTTGACAATGTAATTCATGTTTTCTTGCATCATATGTTGGTACTTCGATTATGTTATATGCATTTATTACGACAATGGGGTTTGAAGGTTGCATGATTGAGCTCGAGAGAGCTGATGAGGGCATGAAAGGTTGTGAAGATGGGGATGTGTGGCATCTAGGGTTGTGAAAGTTGATAGTAGGTATTGAGTTTAATAGGATAGAGATGGATAATGTATAGGAGAATGAGGAGAAGAAATATTGGCACATGTTATAAATTATGTTACTAACAACTAGCAAAAGAAATCTTCTTTTAACCCTTAACGTCAAAGTTGACGGTAATTTGGATGAGTCTTAACATGAAAGGCTTTTATGATTAACTAAACTACTTTTCACATTTACACAACGTCTTCGCAGTATGATTTTACCAGCTCGATCCCTCCACAAACATGAGGTGACAATTAAATCGATCATATTTGAGCAAACCTTGGCTAGGGATGTAAGTTTTGATAAATTCAACTCAAACCTGACTCAATTTGATTCGAAAAGAATAGGTAAAATTCGATCTAAACTTGACCAAGTTCGAGTATGTGTTTTATCTAAAAAACCTGATTGGATATGGGTATGAGTATGTGTCTACATCCGATTATCCACCTCGAGTACCCGAATAAAATCCCCATGTATTTAAGATATATAAGTCTCTCCTACGTCCCTCGTTATTCCAACCCTAATCTTCCTTATGATTATTTTCATGATTGAAGGTTGAGAGTACATTTATTTCGAGGATGGAGATATTTTATTCAAAGTATATATGTATTTTATCTTTCTTTCTATTTTTATTTTTTATTTTAGGTATATTTTACTTGAATGACTCTTTTTACAATAATTTTAATATAAATCAATAAAATTTGAGTAGCCTATTTCAAGTTTATTAACAATAAATAATTAATAAATCATGTTATAAAATTTATTTTCTTCTTTAATTTTAATTTGAATGATTGTAAGATTAATTTATAAATTATTATCCAGTAGATAAATAAATATAAATTTAAATATTTATATTGGATGGATAAATAAATATGATATAAATATAAATTTTATAAATGACTTAATCCCCCAATATTTGCATCCGCAATCGTACAGTAGCATCAGTTAAGATTTAAAGTTTTAATAGTTCCATATAATTATTTTAACATAAATTATGGAGGGGCATGCATGTAGGAGGAGTGGTACATCCACGAACCCAACAACAAAAGATCATTTCGGATAAAAAGGATCATTAAACGTTAAGAAAAGGTGTCATCCACCAATCACAGAGGAGATTATTACACACGAGGAAGAAAACGCACGGGGGCAATCGAATCGACGAGGCAGCCATCACAGCAGCAAGTGAAGACAAATGACATGGAAAGATGATTATGATTACTCGTCCATATCTGTTGGCTTTGGTTTCGCTTTGCCCGTGCGGTTTTGACTTAATAATTAATATCAGTGAAAATATCTGGAAAAAGTTCCTTCGATGATGTTACTTTGAGACCCGGAAGGAGAATTAATTCGGATATTCGCGAGATTTCACAGCGTCACTTACGCCTTGTTATGAATATTACAATAAAAAGTGATTTAGTAAAATATCTTTCAATAATTATCATATATGTGTGTAAAAAAAATTGGAGCACAACTGTAACTTGCACATAAACTATTCACAGGATGACTAATATTTTGAACCAAAAATTTGAGGATTAAGATCGTTGAATACGAACATATTATAAATTAAATTTAAAACTAACATGACATTCAAGATATCAATATATGTAAGGTTAAATTTTGTAATATTTATGACATAAATAATAAACCTCCTTTGATTTATGTGTTGAGAGTATCAGATTGATTTTAAATTTGATGTACAATATGCTCAAATATATGTATTAATTTTAATTTTTAAATTTTTAATCTAAAATATTACTCATTGTAGGAGGTATTATCGCACCACCTACACACTCACAGTCCGCTATATGTGTGTGCGTGTGTCAAAATATACAAAAACATATAATACGACACGTTTTGCAATGCACAGACTTGTGAACATAATCTCTTGTTCATTTAAAAAAGTTACAATCATTTTAAACTAAATTCTACTAGTATAAAATAATTTTACACAAGTGTAAACTCATTTTACATCTTTACAAGATGATTATGAAAACTAATACCAATTTGAATCAAAATACATAGATGCATAAGTTTTCACCAATATAATTTTATTTTATACTAATATAAAATAATTTCAAAGATGATTGTAATGATTTACAAGTGTAAAATAATTGCACTGTTCTAAAAGTGGTAATAATCTTTTTAAATTTACTTTTCTTTTCTATTAACTTCTTTTGTTCCTGCATTTTAACTTCTGGTCTACTCCGTGGCGCACGATTCGATTAAAAGCAGATTTCCTCGAAATATGGTGGTCAAATCAAAAGGAAATACATTTTTGCTTGCTTCTGACCAAAGCAACGATATCGTCGCATTGCACGAAAATTGCTTTCTACTTTAAGTAGTGTAGAAAAGAATTCCAAAGAATCTAAGGACAGCGTTGAAGGCGTCGGCACGTATTAAATTAACCTCATTACATCAAACTGACCATAAGAAAAATAATTGAGAAACTAATTCAACTGTACCAAATAGAGGTTATACCTCCATGATTGGATAGTCCCAACACAACATGCAATGCCACCCAAATAATTGATGAAAATCAAATAAATGTTAGAGAACAATTAAACATAGATCATGAACGCTACATGATTGTCCATGCACATTTTTCTTGACTCCTACTCACCTACAAAATGTAGAGAACGAGGACAAGCAGCACACACAAAGAGAGGAATAATCAAGAATTGATTTGTGTATCTTTGCTGGTAACCATAACCCTCTATTCATATATAGTTGAGTTTTCAGCAATAAATTGGTGTAGTTATGCCCATGCAAATATTTCAAACAACATTGATCATCACTTCCAAAAAAATTGAAATTTCTAGTCAATTTTCTTGCCACATGGCAAGATATGTTGTGTGTATCATGGTATAAAAGGGTCTTATAGGTAATTGAGGATCATCTATGATTTACTCTTGAATCAAGCTGGTTTAAGATCTTTTGTAAAGACTTGGCTATATACTTGAATCCAATTAATTTTAATAAAAGAAAATAAGAGTTCTCTTTGACCAATTTTCTCCCTCGGTATTTCATGTAAAGAGTTTGTGGGCAATTCTACAGCAATTATGATTAGGATCTATTCATAAATCCAAGTTTATTACCATTTAATAATGATTCATCTGCTAAAATATAATTAGTTAATTCTTCTAACTCAATGATCGAAGAATATTCATTAATAGTTATTTTTTATAGTATTTCATAATTATGAATAATGTCTACATTATCAATTAACATCATGCCTAATCAAAATCATTAGTTCTCCACCACACTAGTGAAGGCATATTTTTAGGACAACTCAAAATTCATATCTCAACTATTAGACTTTCTAAGAGGTGTATAGCTGATAGTTAGAGGGAAAAAATGAAATGAGAAATTAGAAGGGAGATGATAGTGCTCAATTAGATATCCATTGAGAGGAGTTGTTAATGAAGAATTGGAGGGAGGATTGAGTTAATGCTATAGCTGAGGTAAAAGCGAGCAACCTATCTAATGATTGGGGAAGCTTTAGGTGCTTTACACTCTTTACAAGTGAAGACCCTCTCCTCTCACAATGAGTCAAATAAGAAGTTCTACTTTTACAATGTCTAGCATTTCTTTTCTCTCTATATACCACTCAGCTATAGCAATATTACTCTTTCACCCACCATGTATTCCAAGATATTTTGCATATATCCCATGTGTCCTATATACAAGAAGATACATGCAATTACATCAAGATTTAAGACCTTATCCTATTATTGTTTCTTTGAGAACTACTCAATCTAAATTAAGACTATGCATTGATTGAAAGAAGCACTAAATGAACTATTTTAAGCTCATTCCATTTTCTTGTTTCGTATTTCAATCTATTTATTGAAATAACGATCAAATAAATTGGAACCCTAACACCACAATGATAGAGATTAAGTTCCATTTTAACAATTAGGCCTAGTGTGGTTATACTTGGATAACCCAAAAAATATGGGGTTATTCTTCTTTGGTTTGTAGGACTAATCAACCCAGGTTAAAGGAATTTAACCCAAGATAAGCCACTCTAAGAAAGGGGTGGAATAGGATTATCTCCTAAGTTACATCATCCCTCTACATCGATCTCATACAACACAAGATAACCTATAAGATATCCCTTTAGATTCCATTATGCTTCTCTATGAATCTAAAAAGCAAAGGTTTAGGGTTACCGTACATGAGAATCTAGTCGGTGAATCTCCTCTTAATGGTGACAAGGTTTCCTCCCTAGACTTGCTAATATAATCATTGTCTCACGTAAAATTTGCCTTCTTCACTATAGATTCATCCAGGATCTAGATCGCGAAAATTCCGCTAGAGATTCCTCTAGAATCTATTTTAAAGCACTAGAATCTCTTTTCTAGACTCTCCTCAATAGTATCTTCTCTAGAATCATTTTTCTAAAATCTCCTTCTAAACTCTCAATATTGTTAGTGTAAAGACCCGTCCCACCTTTAGCCTTTTAAGACGTGTGGAGTCTCAGTCAGACGTCTTCCTGGACGTCTGAAAATGAAATTTTCGTACGCGCTCTGTGCTCTGCGTACGGGCAGCATGCAGAACATCTTCTTTCTCTCTCTCCTTTCCTCCCTTCCTGCTTGAACCCTAAACCCCAGCCACCTATAAACTCACCCCTCCCCTCCTCTCCACTCCACACACCACCACCTCCACCTTCAAAGCTGTGGGAGTGGCAAGAGGAGGCGAGCGAGGGAGAGCGAGAGGGCGAGAAGGAGGAGAGTGCGGGAGAAGGAGGAGGAGGGCGAGGTCGAAGAGCTTCAGTGGAAGCTCAGCGGAGATCGAACGGCCATCGCGGGCGCATGCAGGAAGAGGAGAGAGTTCGGAGAGGCGGCCTCGACCATCTGCAATAGTTGGAGTTGCGTCGGAGAGAGGAGCGTGGTGGAGAGCGTTGGGAGTGGATTCTGGTACTGGAAATTTTCCAGAATCAGAAGCCTGGAGAAGAGTCCAAACGGCTGGCGGAGCATCTGGACGTCTGGAGTTAAGACCGGATGTCTGAAAGCTTATTTATCGTGAAAGTACGTTCTTTTCGTAGTTATGGCCATGCAGGCCGCACCGCAGAGTGTTTGTTGGGCCTGATTTGGTGGCTGCAACTGTCGTACGTAGGAGCAGCCTTGGGAAGGAGCGCGAAATGCTCTCCTATGAACTTTCGGACGTCTGTTTAGCTCACCAGAAAATTGGAAGTGCTCCCAGACGACCAGAGGCGTGGTCCGACGTCTGGAACTGCCTTCAGACGATCGCAGAAGAGGCCTGGACGTCTGAGGACACCGCTGGGACTTAAGGTGAGGTTCTTGTACTTTTTAAGACATCTGGACTTATTCCCAGACATCTGATTTTGGATAGTAGATACGTTTTTGACCTGTTTGGGGTCCGATAGAGATCCGATTTACGCAAACGAAGTACCTATAGTTTTCTTGCGAGTTTCTCTACGTAATAGATACCTTTGTACATTGTTTTGAACCTTCCATTTGTGATGTATTCCCTGGTATAGGGTTTCTTCCTGTTGTGTGTTTGGGGCTCGTAGAGACGCCTGGGTCTACGGTTCAAGCCCCCAGTACTCTTGAATTGTCTGATAGAGTGGTCTACTTCTGTTAATAATATTAAATAAGAATGTGCTTGTGGAATTAGCCAAATGGAACCCTAGGATGTGGCATGAACCCTAGGACAGAAAAATGAATGAACCATTTGTACTGCATGATTGCATTTGTATGCATAATTAAGTTAAACTACTAGTAATTGCCTATAATATAGTTGTGAGCCGCCTGTTAAAATATGAGTTACCTGAGATAAATGAACAATTACCTGTGAAATCATCATATGCATGTATTGAATTATGGAAACACGAGCTGCCTGTATATAAATAAGAATTGAATTGTGAATGGCGAAATCTAGATCAGAATAAATGAGGTGAACATGAGCATGAACCCTACGGGGAATTAGGAGTAGAACTCCTGTGGTTAGGTGGAAATTTGGAATGTAGACGAGAAGTGTGCTGGCCCTTGAGTACGTGGTACCAAGGAGAGCGTCTGTCCCCTTTTCATGTAGAGCGAAGTTAGCCGCCCTTGGGTTGAGACCCGGGGTTAAGATTGACCACTCTACACCGACTCCTGTTAGCCCTCGTGTACGCGGTACCGAGGCGAGCTACTAGTGTAGGGAGAAAACTAGCCACCCCACGAGGCCCGGGTTCAGCTAGCCACCCTACACGGACTTGTTAGGCCCTCTGGGCAAACCGGGGTAGTCAGACGAGGGTGCACGGACTGTGGAGGGGCAAGACCTTTATTTAGGGCGAGACCCCCGTTTTTGAGAGGGCTAGGCCCTATACTGTTTCGTGCTGTACTTTGAACGTACCTGCTAGCGGAAATGACTGACCCGTGTCAGTGCGGGTTAGCTACCCGTGCACTTCTCACGTGTAACGACCCGATTCCCGAGTCCCTACGAGACACGAGAACCGGACTGACTCGACTAAACCCAAGACCTGGTCGTCCAACGAGGAAGTAACCAAAAGAGCAGTAAAATAAACCACATTCAACATGAATATAACTAATAGTAAGAAAATACAGCAGTAAGGAAAGAAACCACTACAGTATGTACCACCACAACAGTAGAACAACATTCATAACATAATATGAACTGCAGGTAAAGAAAAGTACAGCGGAAACAAGAACTACTCACTACAGTGGAACCAAAAAGAGGTACAAGAGAACAGTGGTAACTCTACTGGACCATACTCGGCCCAACGTCCTCTGCAGCCGCTGACCCTGGCTGCTCAACACTTGGTCCTGAAAGGTGACGAGTGTAACACGTCAGCAAAACGCTGAGTAGAGTGGCAGCTAAATTAAAGAAACAGTAAAGTATACAGTAGCTGTTTTAATTTTCTTTCTTCCTTTATTTACGTCTTTCTATTGTTTCAAAATTTATCTATTTCTCAGATCCTTCACTTGATCTCGAATGTTCCTCGTGGGAACGATCTTGATTGCAGTCTTTTCCGAACAGTAAAAGTAGCACGTGGTGCTCTCCTGGCCGGGAGAGTCCCCCGTGGTGATCCTACTCTCAGTCAGCCACCCCATGGTCACGGATAGGCGTAACGGTGACTACGGCACGCGCGATAAACGCACAGGTAGCTAACCCGCACTGGCACGCGGTCAGTCGTTTCCGTTAACGGGTGCGCCCAAGCACAGCACGGAACCAGTACAGGGCAGAGCCCTCTCAGTAAGAGGGGTCCAACCCCTCCACAGTAACCAAACATGGGCCTTGCCCCTCCACAGTCCGCGCACCCTCGCCTGACTACCCTGGTTTACCCAGTGGGACTAACAAGTCGGTGTAGGAGGCTAGTAGAACCCCGGGGCCCGTGGGGTAGCTACTACCCTCCCTACACTAGTAGCTCTCCTCGGTACTACGTACGCGAGGGCCAGCAAGTCGGTACAAAGTGGCCAGTCCTAATCCCGGGTCCTTGGGGCGGCTGGCTCCGCTCTGCACTAAACAGGTACAGGTACTTCCCTTGGTACTACGTACTCAAGAGACAGCACACTACCACGTCTTTCTTTCTCAGTTCCATTCCTTTCTCTTTCCAGGAGTTCCACTCCTAATTCCCCGTAGGGTTCTAGTTCTTTTAACTCAGCACATTCAGGTTTCACCTTTCCAGTTTCACATTCATACATCCCATATTCTCAGACATGCTCATTTATTCATAACAGGCAGCAGTCAAACCAATTTACAGGTAGCTATTATTTCCTTTCCACATTTTCCAAGACTGCGGTATTCATATATTCCACTAGTTCTTCCCATCCTAGGATTCATGCCATACTCTAGGATCTACCATACAATCTAGTTTTCCAGCCCTAGGATTCATGCAACACCCTAGGATCTACCATTCATTCTATTTTCTCATTCCTAGGATTCATGTAATATCCTAGGTGCTATTTATGGTTCCATAATTTAACAGATTATACCAATAAACTTAAAAGCCACTCTACCGGTTACAACAGGAGTACTGGGGGCGTGGTCGGGAATCCTGCGTGCCTCCGCAACCCCCGAGACTGCAACGAAACGGGGTCCTATCACAAGGATCAAACACAAGGAGTTCCTCAAAATAGTATATAGCTACTGTAGACGGGTAGAGGATTTAATTCCGAAAAGCATGCAACTCGAAACACTGAAAACGGACTCCGAATGGGACCTAAACGGGTCGAAAACGACGAAACAGTGCAAAATCAGACGTCTGGAACTTATTCTAGACATCTTAAAAAGTGGATCAGGGGTTACCTTGCTCTGCGTGGTCTCTCAGATGTCCAGAAGCCTGCGTGGAGGTCTGGCCTAGTTCCCAGACGTCCGATGGTCACTCCAGATGTCTGGAAGTCGCTCCCGTCGTCTGGCACTGCAACCAGACGTCTGATTCGTGCTGGATGGCGAATCCGAACCTGCGCGTACCCATTTCCTCTCTCTCTTAGTACGGTCGGTCGAAGAAAAGGAAGAAATACGGAAAAAACTCACCTTTCAGACGTCTGGACAGTCCTCCAGACGTCCTCCCAGCCGTCTGGTTGGAAGTCCAGACGTCTGATTCTGGAGAAAATTCCAGAACCAGGGCACGACTCGCCCTCCGCTCGTGACGCTCGGCCGCGCCGCGACTCGTCCGCCTGCTGCTCGAGCTGCAGTAGGCCTCCCGCGTCACCTCGCGTCCGCTGCGCCCCCGCCGGCCGACTCCCGCTGCCCCGGCAGGCTCGAGCCCTCACGGCCGATGCCTCCTCCCTCGCGCAGCACCTCCTCCCGCACCTGCCGTGGCTGTTGCCGCCGCCGCTCACTCGCGCTCGCTCTCGCGCACCGGTTGGAAGGAGAAGAGGAAGGGGGCGGAGGTGATGAGAGTGAGGGAGGTGGCGTGGCCTTTTAAAGCCGCGCGGGGAGGAGAGAGAGAGCGGACAGACAGCCTGCGGCCGCAGGAGAGAGGGAAAAATAGAGAGAGAGAGATGCGCTCGCAGGTCTGCACGCTCAGTCGCGCAGACGAAATCGTTCGTGTCGAACAAATCGAATCCCAGATGTCTGGAATGGGTTCCAGACGTCTGGTCAGACGTCTGGGCCACCTCCCAGACGTCTTAAAAGGCGTCTGAAGCCGCGCGTTCGTAACAATATAACAAACTCAAAGGAAGTTTCGTCCCCGAAACTTTCGCTAACTAGGGTGTGGGAAAAACGTCATAGTAACCATAACAAACTCAAAGAGGATCGAAGCCGGTCCGAAAAGACGTACCCGCGAAGAGCTCCGGGTACCGCTCCCGCATTGTCGCCTCAGGCTCCCAGGTAGCCTCCTCGTACCGCTGGCTCCTCCACAAAACCTTTACCAGGGGCACTTGCTTTCGTATCAAACTGCGGACGGCTTGGTCTAGAATCTGCACTGGCCGCTCAGGGTAGGTCAGGTTGTAGTCCACCTCGACGCTCTCGTGACTCAGTACGTACTTCCTGAGGTTGGACACCTGGAACACGTCGTGCACACTAGAAAGCTGCGGGGGGAGGGCAAGCCTGTAAGCAATGGGTCCAACCCGCTCCAGGACCTCAAAGGGCCCCACAAACCTCGGCGCGAGCTTCCCTCTCACCCCAAACTGCTACAGGCCCTTCATGGGCGAAACACGGAGAAAGATGTGGTCCCCAACCTCAAACTGCACCTCTCTGCGTTTCTGATCCGCGTAGCTCTTCTGTCTGCTCCTGAGAGTACGGAGTCGCCTGTGGATCTGCTCGACTACCTCCTGACTTTGCCGGATCAACCTGGGGCCAACCTCCCACTTGGTCCCCACCTCAACCCAACTCAAGGGTGCCGTACACCTCCGTCCGTACAGAGCCTCGTAGGGAGCCATGCCGATGCTCGAGTGATAGCTGTTGTTGTACGCAAACTCCGCCAGGGGCAGGTGTTCCTCCCAAGAGCCCTTCCAGTCCAGTACACAGGCACGCAAAAGGTCCTCAAGTGTCTGTATCGTGCGCTCGGATAGTCCATCCGTCTGGGGGTGGTAAGATGTACTAAACCTCAACTGCGTCCCCAGGGCCTACTGAAACTCAACCCAAAACTGGGACGTAAAGCAGGTATCCCGGTCGGATACGATCTCCCGCGGAACTCCGTGTAGTCGTACCACGTCGCGGATATACCTCTCTGCCAACTGTGCCGGTCCCAAAGTGACTCGGATCGGTAGGAATCATGCCGTCTTCATCAGTCTATCCACAATTACCCAGACAGCGTCGTGTCCTCGCTGGGTAACAGGTAAGCCCACCAACAATTCCATGGTGATGCTCTCCCACTTCCACTCTGGCACTGGAAGCGGCTGTAGCGGCCCTGCAGGCTTCTGGTGCTCGGCTTTCACCTGCTGGCACACTAAGCATTGCTTGACGAATTCACCCACATCCCGCTTCATTCCCCTCCACCAAAACTCGCATCTCAAGTCGTGGTACATCTTCGTGTTTCCGGGATGTATGGTGAATCTGGAACCGTGTGCCTCAATCAGGAGCTCTCTCAACAGCTCGTCGTCCCTGGGAACGCACAACCGTCCCCTCAGGCGCAACACCTGGTCTGCGAAAGAGAAGTCCCCTGGGTCTCCTGACAGTACTTTATCGCGCAAGGACTGCAAGTACGGATCGACCATCTGTCCTGTGATGATGCGGTCTATCAGCTCTGGCCTGGTCTGTTGTGTCACCGTCACTGCCCCACAGTGCTCCCGTAACTCTAGGGGTCGCCAACTGCCCACCTCCTCCAAAAGGCTCCAACTGTGTAACTGTAAACTGGCCAAGTGTGCGGACGCCTTATGGCTCAAGGTGTTAGCCACCACATTGGCCTTTCCCGGGTGGTAGGAGATGCTGCAGTCGTAGTCCTTCAATAGCTCCAACCAACATCTCTGTCTCATGTTGAGCTCCTTCTCATCAAAAAGGTATCTAAGGCTCTTGTGATCTGTGAAAATTTCGAAGGTCTCACCGTACAAGTAGTGCCTCCAAGTCTTCAGCGCGAAGACAATAGCTGCCAACTCTAGGTCGTGGGTAGGGTAGGTATGCTCATGGGGCTTCAGTTGCTGCGAAGCGTAAGCGACGACGTGACCCCTCTGTATTAGCACACCTCCTAACCCCTGCAAGGAGGCGTCTGTGTGCACAACGAACCCGCCACTACTGTCAGGGATGGTGAGCACGGGAGCCGAAGTCAACCTCTCCTTCAGCTCCTGAAAACACGCCTCACAGGTGTCTGTCCAAGTGAAGGGCACGTCCTTCCGGGTCAACTGTGTCATAGGACACGCAATCTGTGAAAAACCTCTGATAAATCGCCTGTAGTAGCCTGCCAGTCCCAGAAAACTGCGAATCTCAATGACTGAACGCGGTCTCTCCCACCTGAGCACTGCCTCGAGCTTGGCTGGGTCCACCGCCAAGCCGTCTCCAGAGATCACATGACCTAAGAAGGTCACCTCCCTCAACCAGAACTCGCATTTGCTGTATTTGGCGTACAGCCTACGTCGTCTTAGAGTGTCCAGAACCATCCGCAAGTGCTGCCCGTGCTGCGTCTGATCTCGAGAATAGATGAGTACATCATCTATGAAAACCACCACGAACTGGTCCAAGTACGGTCTAAACACCCGGTTCATCAGATCCATAAATGCAGCGGGGGCATTGGTCAGCCCAAACGGCATGACCAAAAACTCGTAGTGTCCGTACCGGGTGCGGAAAGCTGTCTTGGAGACGTCGGTCTCCCTGATCCTCAACTGGTGGTATCCCGACCTCAAGTCGATCTTGGAGAACACCGTGGCACCCCGCAATTGGTCAAACAAGTCGTCGATCCTCGGCAGCGGATATCTGTTCTTGGTGGTGACCCTATTCAGCTATCAATAGTCCACACAAAGGCGTAGGGTACCATCCTTCTTCTTCACAAACAGTATCGGGGCTCCCCAGGGAGACGCACTGGGCCTCACGAAACCTTTCTCCAAAAGGTCTTGCAACTGAGACTTGAGCTCTCATAGCTCAAGCGGTGCCATCCTGTATGGCGCGGTGGAGATGGGGCTGGTCCCTGGTACTAGTGAGATCTCAAACTCGATCTTACGCTCGGGCGGTAGTCCTGGTAACTCGTCTGGAAACACGTCAGGGTACTCTCTGACCACTGGGATACTCTGGAAGTCTGCCACAGGGCTGGGCTCTGCCACCACACAAGCTAGGAAACCCTCACACCCCTGGCTCAAAAGTCTCGCCGTCCGAAGTGCCGAAATGCACCTGAAGACTCCGTCCACTGGCTGTCCGTGAAACTCAAAAGAAGGCAACTCCGGAATGGAGAAGACAATCTTCCTCTCAAAACAGTCTACCAAGGCGTGGTAAGCGACAGCCAGTCCATTAACAGAATCACTCCAAAGTCCTCCGTCTGTATCATAATCAGGTCAGCTGGCATGCTATGTCCCCCGACGCTGACCTCGCAATCCGTGTACACCTCTTCAGCTACAAATAGCTGACCACTCGGACCTTTGATTACTAACGGATTTTCTAACAGTGTATAATCCTGGTCCAAACTAACTACGAAACTGGCTGCGACAAACGAGTGCGTTGCACCGGAATCGTAAAGTATGTAAATGAGTCTGCCGGAAACTGAAACCATACCTGCCACTACCGAGCCCGAAGCTCTGGCATCCCTGTGTGTCAAGGCGTTGATACGCCCCTCAGCTCTAGGTGCGGACGAAGCAGCCACACTCTGCGTCGGACGGGAAGGTGCTGGCCGGTACCCTCCTCGTGACTGCTGTCCTCCTCCTCGCGCCTGGTAACCGCGGCCGCCTGCGCACCCTCCAGTGCTCTGCGCGGGAAGTATCTGCTGACCTCCTGCCCTCGACGGGCAGTCCCTCCTGATGTGGCCCGGCTGGCCACACTGGTAACAGAGGGGAACCCGGCTCCAGCCCTCAGTGGGTCCTTGCTGTCGGTTGGGCGGGGGTCCGGTGCAGGCGACTGGCCCCTATCGAGGGCCCCCAAAGGCCACTGATGGCCCTGCAAAACATGACGGCTCTCCTGCGGACGCCACGTGTCTCCTTTGAGTTCTCCTAACACGCCTAGTGTGACGGCGAAAATCTCGTTCCACCACCAACTCCCTTGTCGTACGCTCGGAAGGGGGAGGAGGGGGTGGCGATGTGGGTGGAAGCTGAAATTCTTCTCGAACCACCTCTCGAATTAGTTGGACGAGGTCCAGAGACGGTATGCTCAGGAGAAGAGGAGGGGTAGTATGTACTCCAAGCCCAACACATCTGTCCCTCGGGCACCGACCTCGGCCGCGCCCACGGCCCACCCTCCTAGTTCCACGACGAGGCATCTCCTACAAGGAGACGCGAAACAAAACGGAACACGTCACTATAGAACAATACCGAATGGAAACGTCTAAGAGCTCATGTCAAAAGATATGTTGTGGTGGCTACTCTAGTTATAGACATGTGAATTGGTTATTTTCCAGTCAGTTGATTCACTTCTCGGGACGACCTTGCTCTGATACCATCTTGTAATGACCCGATTCCTGAGTCCCTACGAGACACGAGAACTGGACCGACTCGACTAAACCCAAGACCTGGTCGTCCAACGAGGAAGTAACCAAAAGTGCAGTAAAATAAACCACATTCAACATGAATATAACTAACAGCAAGAAAATACAGCAGTAAGGAAAGAAACCACTACAGTATGTACCACCACAACAGTAGAACAACATTCATAACATAATATGAACTGCAGGTAAAGAAAAGTACAGCGGAAACAAGAACTACTCACTACAGTGGAACCAAAAAGAGATACAAGAGAACAGTGGTAACTCTACTGGACCCTACTCGGCCCAGTGTCCTCTGCAGCCGCTGACCCTGGCTGCTCAACACCTGGTCCTGAAAGGTGACGAGTGTAACACGTCAGCAAAACGCTGAGTAGAGTGGCAGCAAAACTAAAGAAACAGTAAAGTGTACAGTAGCTGTTTTAATTTTCTTTCTTCCTTTATTTACGTCTTTCTATTGTTTCAAAATTTATCTATTTCTCAGATCCTTCACTTGATCTCGAATGTTCCTCTTGGGAACGATCTTGATTGCAGTCTTTTCCGAACAGTAGAAGTAGCACGTGGTGCTCTCCTGGCCGGGAGAGTCCCCCGTGGTGATCCTACTCTCAGTCAGCCACCCCATGGTCACGGATAGGCGTAACGGTGACTACGGCACGCGCGATAAACGCATAGGTAGATAACCCGCACTGGCACGCGATCAGTCGTTTCCGTTAATGGGTGCGCCCAAGCACAGCACGGAACCAGTACAGGGCAGAGCCCTCTCAGTAAGAGGGGTCCAACCCCTCCACAGTAACCAAACATGGGCCTTGCCCCTCCACAGTCCGCGCACCCTCGCCTGACTACCCTGGTTTGCCCAGTGGGACTAACAAGTCGGTGTAGGAGGCTAGTAGAACCCCGGGGCCCGTGGGGTAGCTACTACCCTCCCTACACTAGTAGCTCTGCTCGGTACTACGTACGCGAGGGCCAGCAAGTCGGTACAAAGTGGCCAGTCCTAACCCCGGGTCCCTGGGGTGGCTGGCTCCGCTCTGCACTAAACAGGTATAGGTACTTCCCTTGGTACTACGTACCCAAGAGACAGCACACTACCACGTCTTTCTTTCCCAGTTCCATTCCTTTCTCTTTCCAGGAGTTCCACTCCTAATTCCCCGTAGGGTTCCAGTTCTTTTAACTCAGCACATTTAGGTTTCACCTTTCTAGTTTCACGTTCATACATCCCATATTCTCAGACATGCTCATTTATTCATAACAGGCAGCAGTCAAACCAATTTACAGGTAGCTATTATTTCCTTTCCACATTTTCCAAGACTGCGGTATTCATATATTCCACTAGTTCTTCCCATCCTAGGATTCATGCCATACCCTAGGATCTACGATACAATCTAGTTTTCCAGCCTTAGGATTCATGCAACACCCTAGGATCTACCATTCATTCTAGTTTCTCATTCCTAGGATTCATGTAATGTCCTAGGTGCTAGTTATGGTTCCATAATTTAACAGATTCTACCAATAAACTTAAAAGCCACTCTACCGGTTACAACAGGAGTACTAGAGGCGTGGTGGGGAATCCCTCGTGCCTCCGCAACCCCCGAGACTGCAACGGAATGGGGTCCTATCACAAGGATCAAACACAAGGAGTTCCTCAAAACAGTATATAGCTACTGTAGACGAGTAGAGGATTTAATTTCGAAAAGCACGCAACTCGAAACGCGGAAAACGGACTCCGAACGGGCCCTAAACGGGTCGAAAACGACGAAACAGTGCAAAATCAGACGTCTGGAACTTATTCCAGACGTCTTAAAAAGTGGATCAGGGGTTACCTTGCTCTGCGTGGTCTCTCAGACGTCCAGAAGCCTGCGGGGGCGTCTGGCCTAGTTCCCAGATGTTCAATGGTCACCCCGGACATTTGGAAGTCGCTCCCGTCGTCTGGCACTGCAGCCAGACGTCTGATTCGCGCTGGATGGCGAATCCGAACCTACGCATATCCATTTCCTCTCTTAGTACGGTCGGTCGAAGAAGAGGAAGAAATACGGAAAAAACTCACCTTTTAGACATCTGGACAGTCCTCCAGACATCCTCCTAGCCGTCTGGTTGGAAGTCCAGACGTCTGATTCTGGAGAAAATTCCAGAACCAGGGCGCGACTCGCCCTCCGCTCGCAACGCTCGGCCGCGCCGCGACTCGTCCGCCTGCTGCTCGAGCTACAGCAGGCCTCCCGCATCACCCCGCGTCCGCTGCGCCCTCGCCGGCCGGCTCCCGCTGCCTCGGCAGGCTCGAGCCCTCACGGTCGATGCCTCCTCCCCCTCGCAGCACGTCCTCCCGCACCCGCCGCGGCTGTCGCCGCCGCCGCTCACTCGCGCTCGCTCTCGCGCACCGGTTGGAAGGAGAAGAGGAAGGGGGCGGAGGTGATGAGAGTGAGGGAGGTGGCGTGGCCTTTTAAAGCCGCATGGGGAGGAGAGAGAGAGCGGATAGACAGCCTGCGACCACAGGAGAGAGGGAAAAAGAGAGAGAGAGAGAGATGCGCTCGCAGGGCGCGCAGACGAAACCGTTCGTGTCGAACAAACCGAATCCCAGACGTCTGGTCAGACGTCTGGGCCACCTCCCAGACGTCTTAAAAGACGTCTGAAGCCGCGCGTTCGTAACATCACGCATGCCGTAGTCACTACTATGTCTTGACAGTGACCTCGGGGTGGTTGACAGAGTGTAGGACTACCATGGGAGACTCTCCCGGCTAGGAGAGCACCACGTGTACCTTCTACTCTTCGGAAAAGACTGCAATCAAGATCGTTCCCATGAGGAACTTGTAAGATCAAGAATATCTGAATGTTTGAGAAAAATGGGTTAAAAGGAACTGTACATAAAACAAATAAATAGAAAAGAGAATGAATCTTGCTGCTTTTACTATTTTAGATAGTATAGATATCACTTTACTCAGCGTTTGCTGATTCTATCTTTTCCTAATACTGTTCAGGATCAGGAGTTGGGCAGCCCGAGCTTCCGGCTGTGGAGGGTGTTGGGCCCAGTCGAGCCTAGCCGTAGTTTCAGCACTTTCTCGTTGTTTCCCTTATTGTCGTAGTGACTTTCAGACTTTTAGCTACTATCGTCTCTACTGTTTACTTTCATTTCCGTTGTTCTGTTGTTGTGGTGGTATGTAATGGAACAACAGTCTTATTTTCATTTACTTCTTTGTACATTTTTACTGCTTAGTTATAATGCATATGTGAATGTGATTTACTTTCCTGCTTTTTGGTTATTTTTTGTTGGATGACTGGGTCTTGTGATTAGTCGAGGCGAGTTGATCTCGGGTCCTGTACGAATCTGGGAACCGGGTCGTAACAGGATGGTATTGAGCCGAGTATTGTGGTGGCTGACGCCTACTTGACTAGTCTACAGGCGCAGAGTTGGAGGCTTATGGAGGAGTTGGGCAGTTGGTGACCCCGAGAGTCATCAGGGTATTGTGGGGCAGTGACAGTGACACAGTAGACACGACCAGAGCTGATAGACCGCATCATCGCAGGGCAGATGACAGATCCATACTTACAGACGCTGCGGGACAGAGTACTGTTAGGGGACCGAGGGGACTTTCCTTTTATAGACGAGGTGCTACGCATGGGGGGACGCTTGTGCGTTCCCAGGGATGAGGAGTTGTTAAGAGAGCTCCTGGCTGAGGCGCACAGGTCCAGGTTCACCATACATCCCGGGAACACAAAGATGTATCATGATCTGAGACGTGACTTTTGGTGGAGAGGGATTAAGCAGGATGTTGGAGATTTTGTGCAGCAGTATTTAGTGTGCCAGCAGGTGAAGGCCGAGCACTAGAGGCCTGCAGGGCCGTTGCAGCCACTTCTTGTGTCGGAGTGGAAGTGGGAGAACATCACCATGGACTTGGTGGTATGCCTACCTGTTACCCAGTGAGGACATGACGCAGTCTGGGTGATAGTAGACAGGTTGACGAAGACGACGCGTTTCCTGCTGATCTGAGTCACCTTGGGACCAGCATAGTTGGCAGAGAGGTACATTCGCGATGTGGTACGCCTGCACGGAGTTCCACGTGAGATTATATCCGACAGGGATACCCGATTTACTTCCCCATTCTGGGCTGAGTTTCAGTAGGCTTTGGGGATACGGTTGTGGTTCAGTACCACGTACCACCCCCAGATGGACGGACAGTTAGAGCACACCATATAGACACTTGAGGACCTTTTACACGATTGTATACTAGACTGGAGAGACTCCTGGGATGAGCATTTACCCTTGGCAGAGTTTGCATATAATAATAGTTATCACTCAAGCATCGGCATGGCACCTTACGAGGTGTATTGCACCCTTGAGTTGGGTCGAGGTGGGGACCAAGTGGGAGGTTGGCCCCAGGCTAATCCGACAGCGTCAGGAGGGGATGGAGCAGATTCACGGATGACTCCGCACTGCTAGGAGCAGGTAGAAGAGTTATGCTGACCGGAAATGCAGAGAGGTGTAGTTCGAGGTTGGGGATCACGTCTTTCTCTACGTTTCGCCCATGAAGGGCCTACAGCGTTTCGCGGTGAAAGGGAAGCTTGCGTCATGGTTTGTGGGGCCCTTTGAGGTCCTGGAGCGGGTAGGACCCGTTGCTTACAGGCTTGCCCTTCCTCCCTAGCTTTCTAGAGTACACGACATGTTCCACGTGTCCAACCTCAGGAAGTACGTCGCCGATCCTAGTCACGTTCTGAGTCACGAGAGTGTCGAGGTTGGTGACGACTTGACCTACCCCGAGAGACCAGGTAGATACTAGATAGAGCCGTTCGGAGTCGAAGACGGAAGCAGGTACCACTAGTGAAGGTCCTATGGAGAAGCCAGCGGTACGAGGAGGCTACCTGGGAGCCTGAGGCGGCGATGCGGGAGCGGTACCTGGAGCTTTTTGAGGATACGTCTTTTCGGACCTACTTTGGTCCTCTTTAAGTTATGCGTTTTATGTTCCTTTTTCTGCACCCTATCTAGTTCAAGTTTCGAGGATGAAATTTCCTTTAAGTTTGTTATGATGTAAAGACCCATCCCACTTTTAGCCTTTTAAGACGTCTTGAGTTTCAGTCAGACGTCTGGACCCTTTCCCGGACGTCTGAAAATGAAATTTTCATACGCGCTCTGCGCTCTGCATGTGGGTGGTGCGCAGAACGCCTTCTTTCTCTCTCTCCTTTCCTTCCTTCCTGCTCGAACCCTAAACCCCAGCCACCTATAAAAGCACCCCTCCCCTCCTCTCCTCTCCACTCCACACACCACCACCTCCACCTTCAGAGCCGCGGGAGTGGCGAGAGGAGGCGAGCGAGAGGGTGAGAAGGAGGAGAGTGCGGGAGAAGGAGGAGGAGGCCGAGGTTGGAGAGCTTCGGTGGAAGCTCGGCGGAAGCTCGCATTGCCACCGTGGATGCGTGCGGGAGGAGGATAGATTCCGGACAGGCGGCCTCGACCATCTGCAGCGGCTAGAGTTGCGGTGGAGACCGGAGGAGCGTGACGGAGAGCGCTGGGAGTGGGTTCTGTACTGGAAATTTTCCAGTATCAGATGTCTGGAGCGGAGTCCAGATGGCTAGTGGAGCACTTGACGTTTGGAGTTAAGACCAGACGTCTGAAAGCTCATTTATCGCGAAGGTACGTTCTTTTCACGGTTACGGCCATCTAAGCCGCATCGCGAAGGTCGTCCAACGAGGAAGTAACCAAAAGAGCAGTAAAATAAACCACATTCAACGTGAAATATAACTAGCAGTAACAAAAAAATAGCAGTAAGGAAAAGAACTACTACAGCATGTACCACCACAACAGTAGAACAACATTTATAACATAACATGAACTACAAGTAAAGAAAAGTGCGGGGGTAACAAGAACTACTCACTACAGTGGAACAAAAGGGGTACAAAAGAACTGTGGTAAGTCTACTGGACCCTACTTGGCCCAGCGTCCTCTGCAGCCGCTGACCCTGGCTGCTCAACACCTGGTCCTGAAAAGTAACGAGTGTAACACGTCAGCGAAACGCTGAGTAGAGTGGCAGCTAAAACTAAAGAAGCAGTAAAGTGTACAGTAGCTGTTTTATTTTCTTTCTTCCTTTATTTACGTCTTTTTATTGTTTCACAATTTATCTATTTCTCAGATCCTTCACTTGATCTCGAATGTTCCTCGTGGGAACGATCTTGATTGCAGTCTTTTCCGAAGAGTAGAAGTAACACATGGTGCTCTCCTGGCTGGGAGAGTCCCCCGTGGTGATCCTACTCTCAGTCAACCACCCCAAGGTCACTCACAAACGTAACGGTGACTACGGCACGTGCGGTAAACGCACAGGTAGCTACCCCGCACTGGCACGCGGTCAGTCGTTTCCGTTAACGGGTGCACCCAAAGCACAGCACGGAACCAGTATAGGGCAGAGCCCTCTCAGTAATAGGGGTCCAACCCCTCCACAGTAACCAAGCAGGGGTCTTGCCCCTCCACAGTCCGCGCACCCTCGCCTGACTACCCTGGTTCGCCCAGTGGGCCTAACAAGTCGGTGTAGGTAAGCCAGCAGAACCCCAGGGCCCGTGGCGTAGCTAGTACTCGCCCTACACTAGTAGCTCTCCTCGGTACTGTATACACGAGGGCGAACAAGTCGGTACAAAGTGGCCAGACCTAACCCCAGGTCCCTGGGGCGGCTGGCTCCGCTCTACACTAAGCAGGTAACAGGTGCTTCCCCTGGCACTACGTACCCAAGAGACAATGCACCTCCAGATCTTTCCTTCTCAGTTCCATTTCATTCTCCTTCCAGGAGTTCTACTCCTAACTCCTCGTAGGGTTCCAGCGCTTTTAACTCAGCACAATCAGGTTTTACCCTTTCAGTTTCACGTTCATACAACCCATATTCTCAAACATGTTCATTTATTCATAATAGGCAGCTGTTAAAATCAATTTACATGAAGCTATTATTTCCTTTCCACAGTTTCCAAGACTGCAATATCTATATTCATTTCACTAGTTCTCCAGCCCTAGGATTCATGCCGTACCCTAGGATCTATCATTCAATCTAGTTTTCCAGCCCTAGGATTCATGCAATACCCTAGGGTCTATCATTCAATCTGGTTTCTCATTTCTAGGATTCATGCAATGCCCTAGGTTCTATTAATTGTTCCATAATTGTAACAAATTATGTTAATAATTTCTAAAGCCACTCTACCAGCTACAACGGAAGTACTGGGGGCGTGGTCGGAAATCCCGCGCGCCTCCGTAACCCTCGAGACTGCAATGGAGCGACGTCCTAACACAAGGATCAAACACAAGGAGTTTCTCAGAACAGTATATAATTACTGTAGACGGGTAGAGGATCTTATTCCGAAAAGAACACAACTTGAAACGCGGAAAACGGACTTCGAACGGGCCCTAAACGGGTCGAAAACAACGAAACAGTCCAAAATCAGACATCTGGAACCTCTTCCAGACGTCTTAAAATGTGGGTCAGATGGTATCTTTGTTTTGCGTAGTCTCTTAGATGTCCAGAAGCCTGTGGGGGCGTTGGCCTAGTTCCCAGACGTCCGATGGTCACCCCGGACGTCTGGAAGTCGTTCCCGTCGTCTGGCACTGCGGCCAGACGTCTGATTCGCGTTGGATGCGAATCTCAGAACCTGCACGTACCCACTCATCGTTCTCAGTACAACGGTCGCTGAAAAGGACGAAGGACGAAAATAACTTACTTGCCAGACGTCTGGACAGTCCTCCGGACGTCTTCACCGTCGTCTGGTTGGAAGCCCAGAAGTCTGATTTTGGAAAAACTTCCAGAATCAGAGCTCGACGCGCTCTCTGCCCACGACGCACGGCAGCGCCGCACCTCGTCCGCCTGCTGCTCGAGCTGCAGCATCACTCCGCGCCCGTTGCTCCCCTGCCGGCCGGCTTCAGCTGCCCCGGCAAGCTCGAGCCCTCACGGCCGAGCATCTCCTCCCTCGCGCAATGCCTCCTCCCGCACACCCACCGCGGTTGCTGCTGCCGCAGCTCGCTCACTCTTGCACTGGCTGGAAGAAGAAGGGAGTGGAGGAGATGAGAGTGAGGGAGAGGGCGAGGGCCCTTTTAAAGCCGGGCGGGGAGAGAGAGCGAGAGATCAGGAGGAGAGGGAAAAAGAGGGGCATCTGCAGGTCTGCGCGTGCAGGGGCGCAGACGAAATCCACCGTGCCACAGAAATTAAATCCCAGACGTCTGGTAGGGGTTCCAGACGTCTGGTCAGACGTCTGGGCCACCTCCCAGACGTCTTAAAAGTCGTTTCGAAGCTTCTTTCATAACACCAGTAAATATGCCATCTTATGTTATTTCTTAGCACTGCCATTGCATCTTATGTAGCCATATTTGCATTTGTAAATATACCCCTGCATGCATTTATAAAGAGGGGAAGAGAGTGATAATAATTGGCCATCCAATCCACTTCTATTATTAACATTTTCTTTAAGTATGGCATTGCAGTTTCACCAATTTTCATTTTTTTTATTTGCCTTTTTCTTTCGTGCGGCTGCAGGGCCTGGTGCCCTCACCTCTCCTCACCATTCCTCCTGCCAGCAGCATGGCGTGAGGCGTGCCCTCCCTCTTTAAAACACCTTGCACTCTCTTGCTGCGGGTGGCATCCACCTTCAGACCACCCACACTCTTAGTGGCCAACCTCCTTTCCTCTCCCTCTCCATACACAATTCCTCTTCTCACAAGTTGAGAAGAGGCACACCGTGCACAGGAAAGAACTCACAGTGGTCTCAGATCACCACTGTGAGTTCCACCACCGCCCAACTCTTTCGTGAGCAGGTAGGCGATGTGGCTTCTCATTTAGGTTCTTTTTTTATTTTGTCTCCCCCGCCATTAGTACAGAGCTTCAAGTTCTCAAGCTCTGAAGCTCCAGCTTGCCCATGGACTGCTTGTAGCTCCAGCCGGTCACCGCGTGCCCCAGCAGACTGCACAGGACCTCTTTTCGCTCGCGCAGGCTCTTCACAGCATGCTGCGCACGCAAAACCTGCTCCAGCCGGTTGCCAAACCGTGCGCACACTGTAGCGCGCGGTCTGTGTGACATTGTAGCCACCGGCAAGTTTCTTACTTAACCGGTGGCGCGGCGCTCTCTCTCCTCGCCCGCACTTGCTCCAGCCGGTCACCGCATCCCCACCCGCAGCGCTGTGCGCTACACTCTGCAGCACGCTGCGCCTCACACTCAAGCGTAGCAGTGCGCTGCACTTCTCGCAGCCACTCGTGCACGCACGACTCCAGTGCTCGCGCACCTCTACGCCTTTAGACGTCAGCTCAGTGCGGCAGACGACTTAACTGCTGCCGCCCCTTCCTCCAGTGCACATACATACACACTCATACACACACACACTCATACACTCACACATACACACACATATATATCCACTGACATACTCTTACCCTTACGTATATTTACATATACATAAATATATATACATATATATATATATATACATATATATATATATATATATATATATATATATATATATATATATATATATATATATATATATATATACTTATATATACATCTACTTACCCACATCCATCTATACACCTCATAAACACCACCCATATTCCTGTGCACTCACCCCTCCACCACGCATCGTATCGCAGGAATATTCGCACCAGTTGTTGATATTCCTCGATACTCATGCAGAGCAAGCGCCTCTACCCTCACTTACACACACTCACTCCACACTTCACGCGGCACTTAGTCTTGTTGGTTGCGTCTTACTAGACGTGGACCAACTTGACACCGTGCTATATTCCATTAACATTTCCATCTTCACCCCTACCTATATAACATCTATATAAATATACATATTCTATATCTACTATATATACATATATAGAGATATACTATGCCCAGTATTTCTTTTCACTGCATTATATTTCAATTTGTCTTTTCTTCTGGCTACTAAATAGAAAGACTAAAAAAAGTATATATAAAATAGAAAAGATAAATGTTGATTTGTAGGCACATGGTCTTGCGTGTGGCGAGACAGGACTCGTTAAATTTTGGCATATAGCCAACGACCTATTTGAGGGTGTGCCTCAAGAACAAGATTATTAGAAAAAAATCTAAAAATCAAGAAAACAAAAAAAAACATAATAAGCGCAAGGAAGAGATTCGTTTTAGGAAAGGCGTAGAAACTTCGCAATTCTCCTAATCCCCGCCTCCCGGAGATCGACCCTGAGCGTAAAAGTGATCACGCTAAAATCAAGTAGGCCAGGTTAAAGATTTTTGTGAAACTGGTGTAGACTCGATTTAGGTTAACTCACTATACTCACTTCGGCATTAATATCACCATTTTAATAAAGCCTATTCAAGTGCACATTAGGTACTAAGGAGAGCGACTGTCCCTTTTTCGTATAGAGCGGAGCTAGTCGCCCTTGGGTTTAGACCCGGGGTTAGGATTGGCCACTCTACACCGACTCCTGCTAGCCCTTGTGTACGCGGTACCGAGGCGAGCTACTAGTGTAGGGAGAGAGCTAGCCACCCCACGGGACCTGGAGTTCAGCTAGCCACCCTACACCGACTTGTTAGGCCCTCTGGGCAAATCAGGATAGTCAGACAAGGGTGCGCGGACTGTGGAGGGGCGAGACCCCTGTTTCTGAGAGGGCTAGGACTTATACTGTTCCATGCTGTACTTTGGGCATACCCGCTCGCGGAAAAGACTGACCGTGTGTTAGTGCGGTTAGCTACCCATGCGCTTATCACGCATGCTGTAGTCACCGCTACGTCTTGACAGTGACCTCGTGGTCGTTGACTGGGTGTAGGACTTCCACGGGGGACTCTACCAGCCAGGAGAGCAACACGTGTACCTTCTACTCTTCGGAAAAGATTGCAATCAAGATCGTTTCCATGAGAAACATGCAAGATTAAGAATATCTGAATGTTTGAGAAAAATGGGTGAAAAGGAAGTGCACATAAAACAAATAAATAGAAAAGAGAATGAAACTTGTTGCTTTTACTGTTTTAGATAGTATAGATACCACTCTACTCATTGTTCGCTGAATCTGTCTTTTCTTAACTCTGTTCAGGACCAGGAGTTGGGCAGCCTGAGCTTCCGGTTGTAGAGTGTGTTGGGCCCAGTTGAGCCAAGTCGTAGTTTCAGCACTTTCTCGTTGTTTCCTTTATTGTTGTAGTGAGTTTCAGACTTTTAGCTACTTTCCCTCTACTGTTTACTTTCATTTCCGTTATTCTGTTGTTGTGATGGTTTGTAATGGAACAATAGTTTTACTTTCATTTACTACTTTGTATATTTTTACTGCTTAATTATAATGCATATGTGAATGTAGTTTACTTTCCTACTTTTTGGTTATTTCTTGTTGGACGACTGGATCTTAGAATTAGTCGAGGCGAGCCAATCTCGAGTCCTGTAGGGATCCGAGAATCAGGTCGTAACAGTTAGAATCTCTTAATCACTAGAATCACCAAGGCAACTCTCACAATATTAGAATTAGGACTGAAATCCGCCTAAAGAGCTTAGAGAGAGAGAGGAGACAAACTTCACTATAAGGGACCCTTATTGTACTAGAGTTGTGTGTATTTGTGTGTTTTGAAGCCTCTCAACAACCACTATTTATAGGTAAACCTCATCTCCTACAAAGACTAGGTGTTGCCCTTGCAATGGCTAAATATCATGGGAAAATCAGTCCTCCTTCAATACTTGATATGTAAGTTAAGGAACCCTTAAATGATAATTCAAACAATTAACTTCAAATCCTTCAAAATCTTCTTCTAATGGTTAAACTTTTTTGGATTGGTTTAAATTAACCTATATTTGGATGTCTGATCGGTTGAACTTTGTTTAATCAATTGTGTCATGTTTGCACATAACAGCTAGTTAAGTCAAATCTATGTGTTTAGTGGCTTTTTTAATGTAGTATTTCGATCATACATCACTCCAAATTCAATTTAATTTTAATATCTTTATTTCCATTGGCTTGTTGACTCTTAATTAGTTTGGTTTAAGTCTAATTGGTTTTGCCATCCTAGTTTGGTGCTTGAATCCGTGATAAAATCAATTTTATATTTAACAATCTACTAAAATTAAAATGTATACCCAAAATTAAAATTTTCTTTGTTGAGTTCTTCATCTTCAAGGGTCTTCTACAACTTGTCATCTTCAATTCATCATGTGATATACTATATTCTTCCAATTGTAACTTCTATCATATTTATTTGCACATGCGAAGTTTTTACATTGCACTTATATACCTACATTCTTCATAAATTCTCTTGCATACAAATAATCAAGAACAAACAACATATTATATGACTCAAACACTACAATTAAACAAGTCTAATTTAATTATACAATATCTCATGATCATGCAAGATAAATCATCTATGAAAATTTCAATTTACTCCAAATTTTTCATAACATCTTTAACATATTTAATCAACTCCAAATATTTCATGCATTAGCATCAAAATCACTAAGTTGAGGCTAATTCATCATTCTTCCATCAATATTCTTCTCAATTAGTATCATTTTCTCAACCATAATAACCATTTTTTTTCTATCAAGATAACAGACACCTCAATGAGAGATATACTAGCTAATCAGGTTGGATATCTTAGGTACCAGAATAGGTATTTTGGAAATAATGCTTTCTTCTTTATTTTTTTGTAAACAATACCTATCATATGCAGTTAACTTCAAGTAAAACTCATAGTAGGAAATCCCAAAATATGAAATTCTCAATATAATGAATAATTGCAAATGTAATTCAACTTTTGCCTAATATTTTATTCTAAAACCTAATTGGAAAACTTAGTCGTATGAGGGCCATTTTTAGACTTCACCATGCATTGACATGCATATGTTACCAACTAGCATGTTTATTCTAGCATTAGCATCGTGATTAGGAGCATCAATGTTATAGCATCTTATGTAACATCCATGATACAACATCTAATGTTACAATACTTTCTTCTTGTTTTGGCAAAGGAAAGGTGATTCTTGTTCTCGTTCTCGTTCTACTCCACTTCACTTTGCTTCTCGGTTCGCTTCACTTGACTTTGCTTCACTCCATACACTCCACTAAAACCACTATGCTTTGCCCCTCAAAAAAGCAAGTTTAACAAGCTCATGTGTATTTAAAGAAGCTTACTTCCTTCGTGTCCACTTTCGCGTTCCCCTCTAAACTAACATTAATAATTCCTAAAATGGTTCATGCTTCTACTCCACTCCACCTTCTCCTTCATATATCCACCTCGTGTTAATTGATCTGGGGGAGAGTTTACGAGCTCATGGTTTATGAGTTTCTTTTCATCAACTCTCTCTATGTCAAAATAGGTCATGTAGCAAATGATGGCAAGAGGAAATACACAAAGGATGCAAACCTGGTTTTTTGATGTATCATTGGGGAAACATCGTTCTTTTTCCTTTCTACTTATGTTTCAACCAAGGAATATGGAGAATCAGCCCATTCAACTCTAATTAATTAAACCCCCCATGTCATTCCGATCACTTAAAAGAAAAAAAGTGGAGAAGAAAGAACTAAATTGTATATATTTTAGTTCTTTTTTTCATGAGTATATCTTTATATCTTGGACTACCAACCACGATATATACAACTGGGATGGCGGTGGGGTATGGAGGTTACATATCTCTATGGGTCACGTGAGAATCCACACCACTGACTTTTCAATCCTTGGTGCTATGGGACAAAATAGATGAGAATAGCATTCTTTGCGCAATAAAGACCAGGTATATCCTTATCCGAGATTTATTATATAATTAAATTTGTATAGATTTCCGATCACATGAAATTAAGCATTTCTACGTGAATGCTCGTATCTGTATGTAATTGCACAAAACTTTCCCTTGATTCTTAATATTTATAGGAATGATCCTACAAAACTACACCACTTACACGAATATTAATTCCTTGTGACATCATTATCCAACGATGTTAGTGAGCAACGAGTTTAGGCCTCACCTTGCAAAAAGAAAAAGAAAAGAAGTTTGGATATGATCGAATTCCTCGGTAGAGGAAGGGTCCGACCTAGCAATCATATAAAAGACAACCATAAGAAAGATAAAGAGATTGATTACCTAGTTTCACCGTAAGAGGTGTACGTTTGAAGGTAGGGTAAGGCACCCAAAAAATCTACTAGAAATAATGATGTTATAATCTCTTGGGATTCCCCTCTCTCTCGGATTGCATAAAGAAGCCCTTGCATGGGCCTCCTTATCTATTTATAGTTACAAAAAGTGTTGTTACAACTAAGAAATCCTATGAAATCTTTCTCCATGGTCTTGTCATATTTCTTAGTAAGCCTGTTGTTAAGGCTCGTCCATTTTTAAAGCATTAATTGCATCGGTAACCTCGTAATTACTGTCGGCATGGGCATTATGGGTGCTGTTATCGTGTTTTGTTGACTTTGGATGCGCTATGCCTTTAGGAGAGGTTGTGTTCGCCCAGATCCGGATATGTTGGAGTGGAGGTGGGTCGGGCTAAGCTGGGTTCGCATGTCTACTCCGAGGCAAGGTGTCCGGATTCTTATACGGGTTATGTGCGAAGTTTTAAGTTCGATGACACTTTTTGCCCCTTATCATACGCCCCCACTGTCTAGCAGGTGAATGCCACTGAGAGAGTAGTAAGGACATGTTTATGGTGTGAAAGAGGAGATTTAAATATGCGCTCGTTGTAATAAAACCTCAATCGCTCGAAAACAAATAAAATTTATAAACTCAGAATCTACAATGGAGTCCGAGGTCGTTCGTAGATAACAAATGTGGAATTTACAACATTAATCGCATTCAGAATCAATGAGCATAATAAACGGAGCACAAAATAGATATGCAATGAATGCAATTTGTCATACTGTAGTTCAAATAATGATGAGATAAAAAGAATAGAGAGACTCTAAAAAGTGGTGATTTGAATCACAAATTAAATCTCTAAGTAAGCAAGTATCTTACAATCAATTTAATCAAATATTAACTTAATGCTTAAATCATTCAATAGTGCCCGAACTCAAGATCAGACGACAGATGTGTCAATCAGACGCCTTAACAGAAGGCAAGCACATGCCTTCTTTTCTTCTTCAGAGTCTTCTCATTCACAGCACAAAGGGACTATGTCCTTCAGTGACTAAGTGTTAGCCACACACATAAGAGAGCAAAACCCTCCCTCGCTCTGTTTTCTTCTCTTTTTCTCCTCTCTCTAAGATTAACTGGGTCGCTAATTGGGTTATCAAATCCAGGTGACTAGGGCTACCGGAAATGAGAGGTAGCCGAGGAGTACACATGGGTGAAGAGGGGACCTCACCCCCGTGTCATAAGGCAATGAGCCAAAAGTAGAGATTCCTTTTACATCACCGTAGTGCCTCCTAATCCCACGCCTTCTCCTCGCGTAGCTACAGTGGGGGTCTCATTCAATTAGCGCAAGCCTGTAGCTGGAGCCTTTGATTGAGGACTTGGGCGTGGACCTGGAACCAAGATGTAGCACCAGGGAGTGAATTCGATGAAGAATGCGGCTGGATCTTGAAGAACAAGGCCAGAGATGATGGTTGTAGCGGCGGAGTGCGGTCGTACCCTAAAGTAATGAATAAGGCCTTACAGCCGCATTAAAACATCTCAGAAGCTTTGCCTGAGCTTGGCGAAGGTGACGGTGGTGGTAGCGTGTCGTGAGAGGGTGCGAGGTGGTCTGGCAAGGATGGAAATGAAAGCGAGAAGGTGGGTTGTTCGGTGGGTCGCGAGAATGGGTGGACGACGTAATAAGGATGGGGGTTTTGCTTGCGGAGGTATGGCGGAGAATATGGAGGTGTTGGCAAGGCATTTGGTGACTTGTGGTGTCGGGGAAGCCTTGCCGGAGGTGCGGTCGGACGTGGAGATGATGACAGGCGAACAGCGGTGTTGGTGGTCTAATCTAGGTTCTGATGAGAGGGAAAGGAAGTAGAGGAAAATAGAAATCTAACTAACCTAAGTTAATAGATGAAAGGACGAGGATGGCACCAGTTGTGGTATGGCCGGCGTCGGGGAAGAGAGAACCTCTGGTGGGGGAGAACGGTGAGGAAGATGAAGGAAGAGGACGCTCGCTGATATCGCAAGGTGCAGAAGAACTTGAGGAAGGAGAACCGACCGACTATTGTCTATGGCAGCCAACGAAGATGCCAGACAGAAGGAGTTGCCGAAGCTTGTGGAGAGTTCGGCCGGAGAGAGGGGAAGAAGGGGGACTTCCGACCCAAACCAAGCTAAGGAAGACGACCTTGCATAAGGGGATCTTTTATAGGCCTTAGGGGTCATTCCAAGCTTGGAAGCTCGGAGCTTTCGTACAAAAGGAAACCATTGATTTCAAATAGTTCGCATCAACTTTTGGGCAAGAATCATACCCCAAGATGAGGCTCAGATTGTAAAGGATTTCCTTAGGAGTTCCCCTTCCAATTTTGGAAGAGATTGGGCGTGAAATTAGGGAGAACTCCTCAATTGAAGGTCAGTGGAAAACTTGTGTTCACGCGACTATGGCAGCAAGGACCTGAACGTGAATATGGCGATAAACCTAGGGACCTATTCACAATAATTTAAAAAGCTAAGGGCTTATGTGAGATAGAAAGAGTCTAACTGGACTGAAATGCAAACTAGGTCAAGATGATCTTTGATTGGACCCAAATTTTGGTATAAACCTAATTTGAACCTAAAGAATCTGATGGTGAAGTTGGATTTCAATTTTGACCATGTCTGACTAGGTAATTTGCATGGAAACCCAAATTAGGAAAACTTTTTGTCTGAGACTCTGTTTTATGTCAAAATACGTTCAGATGGTCAAACCAAGGATACCAAGCCTTATGGAATATTTTTATATGAATTTTAGAAGTTTAGATGAATTTTATTATGACCAAAACCTTTGTTATTTAAGCGGGTCTGAAATTAAGGTTTCAGGTGTTGTTTTAACTCTCGAAGTACGCGAAAACCCGTTTCTGTCTACACGGACCTTACTATTAGTCATTAATGCTCATTTCACCTTCGATTAACCCCTGGGAAACCCGATGATTATTATACATTCATAATATGTTGTTAAAACTTCAGAATTAACCTGATTTATTGCACTCTTCTCAGAAAGGATATTCAGTAAATTACAACTCTCCGTCGATTATGTAAGAGTATTTGTCACTTGATTCTGATTAATTAAAGCGAGTTATGGTTCATGATAATGTTATCATTAGGATACTTAAAACTTCTCAGTATAGTACGGCCCCAAATATTTTCCCGGTTGTATGAAAAGCGAGGGGAACATTTGTGATGAGGTAGAAAGTCTTAAGGTGTTCTCATGAAGGCCCTAAGAGATGGTATGTGTAACGAACGCGCGCTTCAGACATCTTTTAAGATGTCTGGGAAGTGGCCCAGACGTCTGACCAGACGTCTGGAACCACTTCCAGACGTCTGGGAATCGGTTATTGTTGGCACGCGCGATTCGTCTACTCCCTGAGCGCGCAGACCTGCGAAAGTTCCCTCTCTCGCTTTTTCCCTCTCCCTCCTGCGCCCTCTGTCGTGCTCTCTCTCTCCTCCTCGCGCGGCCTTAAAAGGCCACGCCCTCCCCCTCACTCCCGTCACCTCCGCCCCCTTCCTCTTCTCCTTCCAGTCGGTGCGCGAGAGCGAGCACGAGTGCGCGGCGGCGGCGACAGCCGCGGCGGGTGTGGGAGGAGGTGCTGCGCGGGGGAGGAGGCGTCAGCCGTGAGGGCTCGAGCCTGCCGGGGCAGCGGGAGTCGGCCGGCGGGAGCGCAGCGGGCGCGGAGCGGCGCGGGAGGACTGCTGCAGCTCGAGCAGTAGGCGGACGAGATGCGGCGCGGCCGGGCACCGCGAGCGGAGGGCGAGTTGCACCCTGGTTCTGGAAACTTTTCCAGAATCAGACGTCTGGGCTGATAGCCATTCGACGGGCACGACGTCTGGAAGACTGTCCCGATGTCTGAAAGTTGAGTTATTTTCGCCTCCTTCTTTTCTTCGACTAACCGTACTAAGAGAGAGAGATGGGTACGCGCAGGTTGTGGGATTCGCATCCAACGCGAATCAGACGTCTGACTGCCGTGCCAGACGACTGGAGAGACTTACAGACGTCCGGAGTGACCATCGGACGTATGGGAACTAGGCCAGACGCCCTCGTAGGCTTCTAGACGTCTGAGAGACCACGCAGAGTAAGGTAACCCCTGATCCACTTTTGAAGACGTCTGGAATAAGTTCCAGACGTCTGATTTTGCACTGTTTCGTCGTTTTTGACCCGTTTAGGGCCCGTTCGGGTTCCGTTTTCCGCGTTTCGAGTTGCGTTCTTTTCGGAATTACATCCTCTACCCGTCTACAGTGGCTGTATATTGTTTTGAGAAATTTCTTGTGTTTAATCCTTGTGATAGGACCCCGTTCCGTTGTAGTCTCGGGGGTTGCGGAGGCACGCGGGATTCCCGACCACGCCCCCAGTTCGCCTGTTGTAACCGGTAGAGTGGCTTTAAGTATAATCTGTTAAATTATGAAATCATAAATAGAACCTAGGACATTTAATGAATTCCAGGAATGAGAAATAGATTGAATGGTAGATCCTAGGGTGTTGCATGAATCCTAGGGCTGGAAAACTAGATTGTATGATAGATCCTAGGATATGGCATGAATCCTAGGACGGGAAAACTAGTGGAATGTATGAATACTACAGTCTTGGAAAATGTGGAAAGGAAATAATAGTTGCCTGTAAATTCGTTTAAACAGCTGCCTGTTATGAATAAATGAACATGAGTTAGAATATGGAATGTATGAACGTGAAACTGAAAAGGTGAAACCGGAATGCGCTGAGTTAAAGAGCTGGAACCCTACGGGGAATTAGGAGTAGAACTCCTGGAAAGTGAATGGAATAGAATTGGGGAAGTGAGCTAGCCCTTGAGTACGGAGTGCCAAGGAGAGCGACTGTCCCCCTGTTTAGTGCAGAGCGGAGCTAGCCGCCCCAGGGACCCGGGGTTAGGACTGGCCACTTTGTACCGACTTGTTGGCCCTCGTGTACATAGTACCAAGGAGAGCTACTAGTGTAGGGAGGTACTAGCTACCCCACGGGCCCCGGGGTTCTGCTAGCCTCCTACACCGACTTGTTAGGCCCACTGGGGCAAACCAGGGTAGTCAGGCGAGGGTGCGCGGACTGTGGAGGGGCAAGGCCCCTGTTTGGTTACTGTGGAGGGGTTGGACCCCTGTTACTGAGAGGGCTCTGCCCTGTACTGGTTCCGTGCTGTGCTTTGGGCGCACCCGTTAATGGAAACGACTGACCGCGTGCCAGTGCGGGTTAGCTACCTGTGCGTTTATTGCGCGTGCCGTAGTCACCGTTACGCCTGTTCGTGACCTTGGGGTGGTTGACTGAGAGTAGGATCACCACGGGGGACTCTCCCGGCCAGGAGAGCACCACGTGCTACTTCTACTGTTCGAAAAAGACTGCAATCAAGATCGTTCCCACGAGGAACATTCGAGATCAAGTGAAGGATCTGAGAAATAGATAATTGTGAAACAATAGAGAGACGTAAATAAAGGAAGAAAGAAAATTAAAACAGCTACTGTACACTTTACTGTTTCTTTAGTTTAGCTGCCACTCTACTCAGCATTTTGCTGACGTGTTACACTCGTTACCTTTCAGGACCAGGTGTTGAGCAGCCAGGGTCAGCGGCTGCAGAGGACGCTGGGCCGAGTAGGGTCCAGTAGAGTTACCCCTGTTCTCTTGTACCTCTTTTTGGTTCCACTGTAGTGAGTAGTTCTTGTTTCCGCTGTACTTTTCTTTACCTGCAGTTCATATTATGTTATGAATGTTGCTCTACTGTTGTGGTGGTACATACTGTAGTGGTTTATTTCCTTACTGCTGTATTTTCTTACTATTAGTTATATTCATGTTGAATGTGGTTTATTTTACTGCTCTTTTGGTTACTTCCTCGTTGGACGACCAGGTCTTGGGATTAGTTGAGTCGGTCCGGTTCTCGTGTCTCGTAGGGACTCGGGAATCGAGTCGTTACAGTATGTTGGCCTCAAAAGGCAGCAATGTTAAGGGAACGTGAGCGCAGGGGCCCGATTCAACCTTAAGAGGCAATTACTAGGCCTTAAGAGGTGCAATGTTAAGGGTACGTGAGCGTTGGGCCCGATTTAGCCTCAAGAGCCTGTTACCCAGCCTTAAGAGGTGGTAATATTATGGGAACGTGAACGTAGGGGCTCAATTCAACATTAAGAGGAAGTTACCTGACCTTAAGTGGTAGCAATGTTAAGGGAATGTGAGGCACATCCACCTAAGTTCCTGCCAACCTTATGAGGCGGGCTTCGGAGGGAGCGAAGGCATATCGACGCCTAGTCCCTACCGACCTTAAGAGGCGGCTACCCAGGAAATTGTGTGTCAAAATGTTTATGCAAAATCATCATTGTTTAAGAAATGCGTTATAGTATATGACAAAATCGCATCAAACAAATATAATTTATTATTCGAATTTAAGTCCGAGGTCGAATAAAAGGAGCAAATATGGAATTCATGAGCTAATTTCAATAAATAATATAAATGAGCATAATTAATTACTCAAATATGAATATTCAATGTATAGCATGAGTATCTCAAGAGATAAAAAGAACTCTAGACAAAATAATGGTGATTTAGATCAGAAATTATTAGTCTAACACAATATATAGCAATTACTGAATAGAGCCAAATGAATGAACAGTAAATGTCGTTTCTACAATGTTTCTTCTTCTTCTGCTATTCTTCTTCTTCTTCTTCCTTCAGTTTCTCTTCTAAAGCACAGCTCTTCTTCTTTTCCTTTTTGCCTTTGGTTCTTTCTTATGCCTTAGCTTCTTCTTTGACTTCTCTTCCTTCTCTTTCTCTTCTTTTACGATCCTCCCCTTCTTCTGCCCTTCCTTTTCTTCTTTCTTTCTTTCTTCCTCTTCTCTTCACAGATAAGGGAGGGACTCACAAAATTGGCTAAGTGTCAGATTGTCCCTCTCTGAAGCAAAAACCCCCCTCCCCCGCGCTGTCTCTCTCTCCTTCCTTTTTCTTTCTCTCAAGCCAGGATAGTAATCGAGTATTCGGATACATGCACACCCAGGTCCAGGGCTACTGGCGTGGGTAGTAGCTGAGGAGTGCTTAGGATAGGTATTCCGGTCAGGTCGAGTGAGCGTGAGTGGGTAAGCGGGGACCTCACCCTCGATGTTTCGAGGCAAACAGCTGTATACACAAAAAAAACTTAAATGCTATCAACTGCTTTTCCACGCCTGATGTCGGACTAAATCCCACAGGGCTTCTCCACGCGCAGTTGCCGTGAAGATGCCTCTAATTGAGGTAGTTAATGTAGATTCTTCCCTACCAGGAGGGGTGACGTCATAAATTGCGGAATAGAATATAAACAATCTCACAAAAAATTCAATTACACGAGTACACAATAATTTTTAGGTGGAAACCCAAATCGGGTGAAAACCACCACCTAACCCTCTCGAGTTAGGATTTTCCGATCAACCAAGTTGATCAAATCCACTAAACGAATTACTTTAAACGAGGGTGATTCAACCTCAATTACAACCACGCTACAAGTGCGAGGGTAGCGTTCCTCAGCCCCTTCTCTTCACAAGAAGGATTTTGTCCCACGAAGGAGACGAGAATTGGCAAAGCGAATACCCAACCAAATAACAAAGATAACAAATAATCCTATAGAGCCAACAAAGTAATTTTAAACCTAGCTTCTATAGGAATTAGGAAACTGTTGGTGCTACAGCACCACGATCATTTGTTTTGATGATAACAAAACACGTGTTATTTAACATTTGCACTTGGAGTCTTAGATTTCAGGTCAATTGCAAATGTAGACGTGTTTAGACGAAATTCGAGCTCGCATCCAGGATGGATTGGAGGAGCTTGATGGAGAACAAAGGAGATTCGCGAGGAGCGCTAGATTGAAGATGGAAGGACAAGAAGAATAGGATAGAATTTTGTTTAATCCTTTCATGTACTTTTATCTTTATTTTTCTTGCTCTTTTGATTTCCTTAGAACATTATGTTAAAGAGCCTCAAAGTACCCTAACAGTAGTCCTAGGAACACTCGCACAATCCTAGGATACTTAGGTTTTCTGTAGAATACTTAGAAAATCAATATAGGGTTCAAATAGAGTTTCCAGACGTCTAATTCCCAAATCAGATGTCTGATAAAGTATTTTAAGACGTCTGACTGTTGTTTCAGACGTCTGATAACTATTAGGCTGGACTTAATAGTGCTGTCTGATGAAATCAGACGTCCAGACCTTAGACCAGTCGTCTTATGAGACGTCTGATGGATTTGCCAGACGTCCAATTAGTGGACCGTTGGTTGGCTTCGCAAACAGCGTAGAATATGACCGTTAAAGCCTTATCAGACGTCTATAAGATTGTCCAGACGTCTGATAATTGACCGTTTTGCCTCGGCTGACCCAAAATCTCTTCTCAGAGATTTTCTAGTCGTTGCAACGTTTGGAAATCCATTTCGACAGAAAAAGTAGGTTTCCAGACGTCCTATATGTCGTCTGATGGACTTGCACAAAAACCCTGTTTAGATCTGATCCAAGTCAGGAAGAGACCCGCCCAAAATCAGACGTCTGACCTTGGAATCAGACGTCTTAAAGTGAACTTCCAGACGTCTGATGCCAGAATTAGACGTCTAATAAGCCTGTCAGAGCAATGATTGTTCCTGATTTCGGGCTGATTCACTTGGGCTTTGTACCCAACGGCTATGGAAGCTTTTCCAAGCCTTCCAAAGCCTTCCTAAGGCCTCTATAAATAGAGGGGAACCTTTGCAACACAAAAATACACCTAGAGACACCAAGATACATAAGAAACACTTTGTAATACACTTTCCACTCTCTTGTGTCCTAGCTAGCTCTTGCTCTCCAAGCTCAAGCTCCATTCTCTTGAGAGCATCAAGCTGTTGCGCACCCGCTCTCCCGTCGTTGTTCACGAGAGCGACGTTGCGCCGTCGCGTGGTACACGCATCCGCGTCGTCGACACACTCCTTTCAAAGGGAAGCATCCTATTTCCTATAGAAGCTTAGGTTAAATATTACTTTGTTGGCTCTATTGGATTACTTATTTTATCTTTGTTATTTGGTTGGGTATTCGCTTTGCGAATTCCCGTCTCCTTCGAGAGACAAAATCCTTCTCGTGGAGAGAAGGGGTTGAAGTACGCTACCCTCGCTTAAGTAGCATGGTTGTATTGAGGTTGAATTACCCTCGTTTAAAGTGATTCGGTTTAGTGGATTTTGATCAACTTGGTTGATCGGAAAATCCTAACTTGAGAGGGTTAGGTGGTGGTTTTCACCCGGTTTGGGTTTCCACCTAAAAATACTTGTGTACTTGTGCGATTGATTTTTTGTGAGATTGTTTATTTTATTTCCGCAATTATTACGTCACCCCCTCCTAGTAGGGAATTTCAGAAACTCCCCTTTGCAAGGAGTGGTCGAATTGATGACGTGGGTGTGTGAGCCACGCTACGGCACAATGTCACCCTTCGTGAACTACGGCGGGAGAGCGGGTGCGCAAAGGGAATTTAGCTCTCTGGATGATGGAACTTAAGCTTGGAGAGCACGAGCTTTTCTTGGACACAAAAGAGTAGAAAGTATGTTGCTTGGGTGTATTTTGGTGTCTCTAGGTGTGTCTTGGTGTGAAAGAGGTTCCTCTCTATTTATAGAGGCCTTAGGAAGGCTTTGGAAGGCTTAGGAAAGCTTTCATAGCCGTTGGGAGCAAAGCCCAAGAGAATCAGGCTGAAATCAGGGATAATGATTGCATTGACAGGGTAATCAGACGTCTAATTATGGCATCAGACGTCTGGAAGACCACTTTAAGACGTCTGAAAATAAGGTTAGATGTCTGATTTTGGGTGGGTCTCTTCCTGACTTGAATCACATCTAAACAGGGTTCTAGTGCAAGTCCATCAGACGACATACAGGACGTCTGGCACTGTCTGGACGTCTGGAAACCTACTTTTTAGTGGGAATGGACTTGCAACGGCTAGAAAATCTCTGAGAAGATATTTTTGGGTCAGTCGAGGCAAAACGGTCAATTATCAGACGTCTGGAAAGGCTTAAGGACGTCTGATAAGGCTCTAACGGTCATATCCTTGAGCGTATGTGTTACGAATGCGGCTTCAAGTCATTTTTTAAGACACCTGGGAGGTGGCCCAGACGTCTAACCAGACGTCTGGAACCCCTTCCAGACGTCTGGGATTTAATTTCTGCGGCGTACAGGGTTGCGTCTGCACGCATGTGCGTGCAGACTTGCAACCGCCACCCGCTTTCCTCTTTTTCCCTCTCTCCTCCTGTAGGGCGCAGTGCTCTCTCTCTCTCTCCCCCCGCATGGCCTTAAAAGGCCCTCGCCCTCTCCCTCACCCTCATCTCCTCTGCTTCCTCCTTCTTCTTCTTCCAGCCGATGCGAGAGCGAGCGGCGGCAGCAGCGGCCGCGGCAAGTGTGCGGGAGGAGGTGTTGCGCGAGGGAGGAGACGCTCGACCGTGAGGGCTCGAGCTTGCCAGGGTAGCTAGAGCCGGCCGGCGGGGGAGCAGTGGGCGTGGAGTGTCGCGGGAGGGCTGCTGCAGCTCGAGCAGCAGGCGGACGGGGCGCAGCGCGACCGTGCGTTGCGGGCGGAGAGCGAGTCAAGCTCTGATTCTGGAAGTTTTTCCCGAATCAGACGTTTGGGCTTCCAACCAGACGACGGTGAAGACGTCTGGAGGATTGTCCAGACGTCTGGCAAGTAAGTTATTTCGTCCTTCTTCCTTTTTCGCGTGTACGGCCATGCAGCTGTCCGCCGCGCCTTCGTCTGCAACCCGTCGTACTGAGAGAGAGGAGTGGATACGTGCAGGTTCTGCTCGGGAGGGCGTAAGACTCGCCATCCAACGCGAATCGGATGTTTGGCCGTAGTGCCAGACCACGGAGAGGACTTCCAGAAGTCCGGGTTGACCATCGAACGTCTGGGAATTAAGCTAGACGCCCCCACAGGCTTTTGGACATCTGAGGGACTACACAGAGCGAAGGTACCATCTGACCCACATTTTAAGACGTCTGGAAGAGGTTCCAGACGTCTGATTTTGGACTGTTTCATCGTTTTCAACCCGTTTAGGACCCATTCGGAGTCTGTTTTCCGCGTTTCGAGTTGCATTCTTTTCGGAATAAAATCCTCTACCCGTTTACAGTAATTATATACTGTTATGAGAAACTCCTTATGTTTGATCCTTGTGTTAGGACCCCGTTCCATTGCAGTCTCGGGGGTTGCGGAGGCACGCGGGATTTCCGACCATGCTTCCAGTACTCCCGTTGTAGCTGGTAGAGTGGCGTTTAAAATTAGTAGCATAATTTGTTACAATTATGGAACAATTAATAGAACCTAGGGCATTGCATGAATCCTAGGAATGAGAAACCAGATTGAATGATAGATCCTAGGGTATTGCATGAATTCTTGGGCTGGAAAACTAGATTGAATGATAGATCCCAGGGTACGACATGAATCCTAGGACTGGGAAACTAGTGATATGAATATAGATATTGCAGTCTTGGAAAAGTGGAAAGGAAATAATAGCTGCCTATAAATTGATTTAACAGCTACCTGTTATGAATAAATAAACATGATTGAGAACATGGGTTGTACGAACGTGAAACTGGAATGGTGAAACCTGAATGTGCTGAGTTCAAAGAGCTGGAACCCTACGGGGAATTAGGAGTAGAACTCCTGGAAAGAGAATGAAATGGTACTGAGAAGGATAGAGGTGGAAGTGTGTTGTCTCTTGGGTACGTAGTGCCAGGGGAAGCACCTGTTACCTGTTTAGTGCAGAGCAGAGCCAGCCGCCCCAGGGACTTGGGGTTAGGTCTGGCCACTTTGTACCAACTTTTGGCCCTTGTGTACACAGTACCGAGGAGAGCTACTAGTGTAGAGCGAGTACTAGCTACCCCACGGGCCCCGGGGTGCTGCTAGCTTACCTGCACCGACTTGTTAGGCCCACTGGGCAAACCAGGGTAGTCAGGCGAGGGTGCGCGGACCGTGGAGGGGCAAGACCCCTGTTTGGTTACTGTGGAGGGGTTGGACCCCTGTTACTGAGAGGGCTCTGCCCTATACTGGTTCCGTGTTGTGCTTTGGGCGCACCCGTTAACGGAAACGACTGACCGTGTGCCAGTGCGAGGTAGCTACCCGTGTGTTTATCGCGCGTGCCGTAGTCACCGTTACGTCTGTCAGCGACCTTGGGGTGGTTGACTGAGAGTAGGATCACCACGGGGGACTCTCTCGGCCAGGAGAGCACCACGTGTTGCTTCTACTTTTCGGAAAAGACTGCAATCAAGATCGTTCCCACAAGGAACATTCGAGATCAAGTGAAGGATCTGAGAAATAGATAAATTGTGAAATAATAGAAAGACGTAAATATAGGAAGAAAGAAATTATAACAACTACTGTACCTCTACTGCTTCTTTAGTTTTAGCTGCCACTCTACTCAGCGTTTCGCTGACGTGTTACACTCGTTACTTTTCAGGACCAAGTGTTGAGCAGCCAGGGTCAGCGGCTACAGAGGACGCTGGGCCGAGTAGGGTTCAGTAGAGTTACCGCAGTTCTTTTTGTACCCCTTTTGTTCCACTGTAGTGAGTAGTTCTGTTACTCTTTGTACTTCTTTACTTGTAGCTTCATGTTCTGTTATAATTGTTGTTCTACTGTTGTGGTGGTATATACTGTAGTAGTTCCTTTTCTTACTGCTGTATTTTGTTATTGTTAGTTATATTCATGCTGAATGTGGTTTATTCTACTGCTCTTTTGGTTACTTCCTCGTTGGACGACTAGGTCTTAGGATTAGTCGAGTTGGTCCGGTTCTCGTGTCTCGTAGGGACTCGGGAATCGGGTCGTTACAGTATGCTAAGACATCCAACGGTCTACTAATTGGACGTCTGGCAAATTCATCAGATGTCTCCTAAGACGTCTAGTCTCAGGTCTAGACGTCTGATTTCATCAGACAGAACTACCAAGTCCAGCCTGAATGTTTATCAGGCATCTGAATCAACAGTCAGACGTCTTAAAACACATTATCAGACGTCTGATTTGGGAATTAGACGTCTGAAAATTCTGTTTGAACCCTATATTGGTTTTCTATGTTTTCTACAGAAAACCTAAGTATCCTATGGTTGTGTGGGTGTTCGTAGGACTACTGTGAGGGTACTTTGAGACTCTTTAACATAATGTTCTAAGGAAATAAAGAGCAAGAAAATAACGACAAAAGTACATGAAAGGAATAAAATGGAATTCTATCCTATTCTTCTTGTCCTTCCATCTTCAATCTATCGCTCCTCGCGAATCCCCTCTGTTCTCCATCAAGCTCCTCCAATCCGTCCTGGATGCGAGCTCGAATTCCGTCTAATCACGTCTCCATTTGCAATTGACCTGAAATCTAAGACTCCAAGTGCAAATGTTAAATAATACGTGTTTTGTTATCATCAAAACAAATGATCGTGGTGCTCTAGCACCAACAGTGGACGTTGGTGTCCCCAATCAAGGACCTGGGAAGGATCCTAGGAATACTCCGCATGACCTGGGGCACTCGCCTGGAGTCGCTACCTGAAGAACGTGGTGAGAGCTCACTTGAAGCAGCTGAGCAATGGTGCTGCGATGCGAACACCTGAAAACAAGTAACACGGGCTAAGAGCCCCAGTCAGAAGGCTCAAAGGCTTCGCAATGGTACATGGAATGTGAATGATGGAGTTAGTAGCGACTGGACGGATGCAAAGATGACCAGGGGAAGTGGGTTTGTTTGTTGGGGTGTTTGGGTGAACGATGGAGCAAAGTAGGTTAGGGCTTTTGCAGAGGTGGATGTGGTGATGCTTATGAGGTAGGTGGCAAGGTTTATGGTGCGGTGTAGCGGACAGAGAGCCTTGCCGGAGACGTGGCCGGAGAGAAGGAAGATGACGGCGTGTGCGTGGTCGAGGGGTTATTTTTGAGGTTTTGGATTTGAAAAATGACGTAAAGACTAAAAGGGACCAAACTAACCTTAAACTAATGGATGAAAGGGGGGATTTGGCACCGACGTTGGCAGGCCGGCGTCATGGAAGAAGATACTCCAGTGGGGTAGAAGTGGCGACGACGACGAGGATTGGGGCATCCGCTAGTATGGCGTGACGCGAAAGAAGGAGAGGAAGGAGAATCCACCGCTGGTATTGCGAGCGAATGACGAAAGTGGTTGGAGGGGGTCACTGGACGTCGTGGAGCCTTTCGACCAGAGAGAAGGGAGGAAGGAGAGGGGTTTTCTGGCCAAAAACGAGCGTAGAGAGGACAGTTTGTCCTAAAGGGTCTTTAAATAGGTCTCAGGGGGTGCTTGAAGCTTGGAAACCAAGCTTCTGAGCTTGGTAAGTTCGCCGGAGTAGGAAACTCACATCTCTCATGCATTTGCATGAGTGATTAGGAAAGTGTTGGTAGGAAAGAGTTGGAGCCCACGAATAAGTTCAAATCGTAGAGAAATCTCTTAGGAATCTTCATTCCAAATTTGGAAGAGATTGAGCGTAAAATCCGGAAGAGATCTCTGACTGAATGTCGCCGGAGTTTGTAGGAATAGGACTTCTGCGTTCATGGAGGTGGCGGGGAACTTTTGGTGAAGAAGACAACAAAGATAGGGACCTATTTGTAATTAATTTCAAAAGCTAGGGGTACTTATGAAATAGATAGGACTGAAATGCAAACTAAGTCAAGACGATATCTGATTGGGCCCAAATTTTGGCATAAACCTAATTTGAACCCAAAAAATCTGATGGTGAAGTTGGATTTTGGTTTTGACCTAGTTTTGCTGGGTAATTTATGCAAAAACTGAAATAAGGGCACTAGTTTGTCTGTGACTTTGTTTCAGGTCAAAATGGGTTTAGATGGTCAAATCAAAGATGCCAAATCCTAGGGAATATTTTTCTATGATTTTTATAGGATTTAGATAAATTTTATCTTGACCAAAACCTCAATTAATTAAGTAGGTCTATTTTTAGGGTTTTAGATGTCCATTAATTCTTTAAATGCGTGAAGACCTGTTTTTGTCTACATGGACCCACTTATTAGACTTAATGAATATTTGACCTTTAATAAACCCTTGAGAAATTTCATGGTTGTTCTGCATTTTTGATATGATGGTAAAATTGCAGTTTTAACCCTAGTTTCCTATTTAACTCTCAGAAAGGATGTGCAGTGAATTAGGGTCCTTTGGTGGTAATGTAGGAGCATTTGTTACTGGAATATGACTAAATAATGCTAGATATGACTGATGATGACGTTATCATCAGTGTGGCGTAAGCGCCACCTTTCTCTAGTGATGGCCAGTCACCGCGGGAATTGGCTTTTTGTCTTAGGTATGATAGGATCGGTATTAATTGTCGTTATGATGAGGCGAAGGCCTCCAGTGTCGAGCTTGTCATTGATGGAACTGCCCTCTCTATGGTGGTTGATATGCACACAGGGGGTATTTAATGTCAGTAATGATGGTTGAGTTATTTTTCGCTCTTGGCGGTATATTTGGAATCTGCGCCGAATACGGCGAGATGTGGTTTTTTCGAAATGTCAGCCTCAAAGGGGGGAACCGCCCCCGTGGGGTGTATATATAAGGGTGGTGGGTCATAGTTAATGCCCCACCTACCTTGGAGAACACTGTGTAGGGTATTTGTTTTTCAGTGAGGTGCTGTGAGAGAGTGTCTTTCGTCGGAGCATCTTCGTCTTAAGCTTTTTTAGAGGAAGCATCATTATGTTGGGACTTGCAGGCAAGGGTAAGTCCATTGCTTCCTCTTCTGGGGTCTGTGCTGAGACGAGGGATTTGTATAATTTTTCGTTGGACTTTCGTAGTTAGTCCGCGATTTTATCTTTTTTGGAGGAGTACGGACTCAGTGGAGTATCGTTTCATGCTTGTGGGTCCTAGACCAGTCTATGTTCAGATGGGGTGAGGGACATACTTATAATTTGTAGATACGACATAGAGCACGATCTATGATTACCCTTGAACCCCTTTTTGTCCTCCTTCCTTTCCTTTTACTGCCTCGCCCCTTCACAGCGTTGCCTTATTTGCTAGCTGGTTTTAAATGTCTTTATCGCCATCTATCTCAACTTGGGGATTGTTCCCAGTCTTATTTTGTTTTGCCTGCTTTTTAGGCTGATGCTCCTAAAGGTGAAGAGGACAACCCTCCATCTGGCACTTACACCATGTATAGTCGGTAAACCGAGTATCGAATAGTGGATCTCCTCAATAGTTTGAATGGGCAAGAGCACCGTTTTTCTTCCCCTCGAATATCGAAGACCTGGGAGTCCACTATACTTGGCAAGGCTTGCTTGAGAGGGACTAGCTGCCTTGATCCAAGGAGCTTGACTCGTTTGCATGGGTGGACAAAGAAAAACTAATTAAGTTCGGCCCGATTGCTTAGTTGGAACTTAGGTAGAAGGACGTCTCGGAGGCTTTGTCATGGGTGGCGGATTCGTTGCTCACGCCATGTAACTAGGGGAGAGGCAATAGCTTTCATATCGCGTATTGTATCCGTTGTTTACTTGTTAATCTGGTCTTTTGGCTGCAGCATTTAGGCAGTTTGCTCTATCGGTCACACCCAAGTGTCAAGGCAGTGACTCATCTTGCCATAGGTCACAACACGGCGTGGAAGGGCCAGTGGAGCAGGGGGAGAGGAGGCCCATTGAGCGGGGCGAGGGGAGTTAGCCTGCTTAGTAGAAGGGGTTGAAGTGGAAGGAGGCCCTTGAGGTGGTCACGGAGGAGGCGGAGGTCCCCTTGAGGCATGACAAGAAGGGTCGTCGTGAGGAGCTTCTACGGGAAGAGTCAACAATGTCCTTTCTGCGGAGTCCTGACGAGGTTAAGGGGGAAGGTGTGCAGGCCACCTGAGCGACTCCCCCTTGGAGGCACCTTTGGAGGTGACTCATCTGAGGGGTATTGTCAGCTTCTCGGCCCCGTTGATTGCTCCTTGAGCGTTTGCATTATTGGCGCAAGAGGTGGGCACCACCGGTAGTGACTTCGACCAACCATACTATAGGTAGAGTTCTACGGGTGTAAGGGTCTCGGTGGATCCCCTTAGCCGAGGGGGCCATATAGTCGGGTCCGTTCCTGGATCCGTTCTAGTGGGCGCTCCCAGTGGCCTTGCACTCGATCGGGTGGTGCTAGTTTGGCCGGGGGCATCAAGCAATGCCCCTAGTTTAGAATGGCACCTAGCACCTGAATGATGCCTAATGCGACGACTGCTAGTTCGTACAAAAAGGGATTTTAAAACGTCATTATTGTAGTATGTATCACAAATATAAACCATTGTCGCGTTAATTTTATTTATTTACTTAATTTTTAATGGTTTATTCTAGGTCGTTCTATAGGAGGCAGTTATTGATATACTTCACTCTCTAAGTCCAATAATATTCTTTAATTTCAAAAAGATTCATTTTATATACAATAATGAATGAATGAACCAAATAATTAAAAAATGAGTCAATTGTATACAAATGAACGAATTACAATGCTTACTAACAACTATGTACAAACAAGCAGCAAAAACTATAAATGAATACTCTATACTATCTATTTATATCTTATATTAATAATACTTATACTTACATACAATAATAAGTAATAATATATACTATACTAACTTAGCTTAATATACTAACATATATAGTAACATATAATGTATGTACGGCATATGTAAGCATCGCTAAAACCTTAGAAAAACCATATACAAATGGTAAGGTAAAAATAAGGATCTATAGTAATGTTTATTTTATCTATAGTGACATAATTATCTGTCAGTAAAGCTATTCTTTATTTATATTCATATATAGCTCAAACATATATTATACTACATATGCATATTACATATATACTTATTTACTTACATATATATACACATATATCAGTATACATATATATTAGTTATATATATATATACATATACACATATATACACCTCACACATGCATGCATACAACTTAGAGAGCTCAAATGGTTCTTTTCTTTCTTCTCTTCATGTTCTCTACAATCACTGAGGCTTCTCATTTCTCTTCTTTTTATACTTACTTGCACAGCCTCAACCCTCTTCCCACACTTAGTCGTTTTCAACATTCTTTTCTCTTAGCTAAAGTGTTTTAAGGCATGATTACTGTTCACTAATACAAAAATTTGGGTTTTTAATTGGTGGATGGCTTTTCGAGAGATACACAGCACTCCTAAGAGTTAGATCAGACATCTACTAAGAGCCACCCTAATTTCTTAGTTAAGCATCTTAATTTCGATTTAGTGCTCATAATTGGGTCCAATTAGACCCACGCATAGAGCACAGGTCCCAAAGCCATGCACTACACACCATATGTCTCATGCCATAGCCATTTCATGCTCAGAGGTATAGAGGAGAGGTATCTGTTCGGGCACCCAGTGCCTGTGACTACTGAAGAGAGCACATGAAAAAAATAATATAAGCGGCAGCGGTAACTCTTCCACTCACGATGTGGTGCTATTGCGTTGGCTCTTTGCGTTGCCAATCCAGTGTTGCGGCGTGCGAAATGTAAGATTTTGGCCCTCAATTTGAGGGCCCAAATTAGGTTCAATTTTCAATTAAATTTTATGGTTGTGAAGCCCTTATATAGGGCTATATAATTATATAGTTTATTTACAAAAATAATTATATACTATATAAATAAATTGGCTAAAGTTTACACTTTATATAAGTTAAATTAAGATTTAATTTATTAATTACAGTATAAAGTAGTTAATTAATTATCAAATTGACTTATTACAAAGTTAATATACATAATAAAGTATTTAATACAGATTTTTATTATATTTTACAAGTTTTATTTTAATTTATATGCATTTAAATAAGTAATTTCAGGGTGTTTTACATTTAAATTAAATAGAAATAGTATAATACATTATAAATATTGTTAAATTAATTCAAATTATTTAAAATAATATTATACAAATGTACACTATAAGTTTATTCAGTTATAACTTAATTTACTAATTTATTTTAATTTAATTTTACCGACTTAGCTAATAATTTATTAAAATAATTAATTATTATATATATAATTAAAGTATGATACAGGTGTTTTAATGTACATTATACATATATAAATACATGTACAGTATCATCTATAATTAAGTTTATTTATAGGGGTTTATTAATTTATATAGCTTATAATACATATAAGTTAATATAATTAGTAGCTAAATATATAAATAGGTTATATACAATTTAAGTTATCTTAAATATTTAATTTACATGTAAAATATGTACATAAGTTATTTATACAGTTTATATACATTAAACACTATATACATATCTTTAACTCAGTAAATAGCTTATATATACAGGTATTTACACAATATACATATTTTTTTTGTTTATTTTTGAAGTTTTTCTGCTTTTTATGATTTTTATGGGTTTTATAGAGGTAGGAGGTGAGAGAGAAAGAGAGAGATGAGAGAAATGGAAAGATTTGTGGTGTTTTTATAGTTGAATTCTTTCATTAAATTCTAAGGTATATTGAACCGTCAGCTGGTATATTCTATCAAGTTGGGGGTTCAGATAACTTTGAAATTTGGTATACACTTAGAAATATAGCTAATACTACTCACTACACACTTATTTTATTTTTTTGGATTTTTTGTATTATTTTTATTTAATTACAAAATGAACACAAGTGAGGCCAAAAAGAGTTTTTCAAGTGGAACCTAAAGCCTAGAAAACATTTCTAGTGGCTGGAAGAGAAGTTTGAACAGCTAAAAACATCCAACACACTATAAAAGAGATATATGGTCAGTTAAACCCAATTTTTATTTCAAAGTTTATCAATTTCTAACGTTGGCCAGTTATGCACATGTTTTAGCTGACAAAAGAAGATTCAAATCACAATACAAACTATCTAAAAGAGATTTAAAGTTCATTAATCATACACGAAACTTGTACATGTTAAGTGCACACTAATACACATATCAGCTATCTAAGACAATTCAAATCCTAGCCACTGCCCACTCATTTCAGATCATCCAGCAGGAGCAACAGCTACAGGAGCAGCTTCAGACAGCAGCAGTAGTAGCTGCAGCATAACAGCTTGATCAGGTGCTAAAACTCAGTGTAGTTGCTATCAGCAGCTAAAAACACCATTTGGACGTCTTAAAATTTTTCAAAATGGCTTCTGTTGCAAGCCAATCTCTCAATTCTAGCACTGAAATGCATTTTAGTAGATTAAACACTCAAGATCAGACTTGGTGAAGTTTGATCTGGGATGTTTAAAGTCCAAATTAGGTATAATATTCATCTGAAAACCATCTTGAAATCAAATGAGAAGATTTGAAATCATCTTTAGAAAATGAAAATTCCACCTAGGAAATCATCTCAAATCCTCTTCCAAAAATCCTTTCTAATTTTGATCAATACCCCCAACATTAAATCATGATATTAGTTATATGGAGGGTGAAATGTCGCCCTATTTGGGCTTTTGATTTGGGTCTTATGATGATCTTCTCCACTTAGTCTCCTTGAACACCATTGATGGGTGTTCAAGGTGATTACGTGGATAGATCAAGACCCGTTGGGTCCTTGTCCTATCTCAAATCAGTGAGACTGATTCTCCTTGATAGAACTCTCCAACATAGAGCTTGATTCAAGTGTATGCTCATCCACATATCAAAATTCAAATCCAAAGCTCGCAAATCATTGGAATCCTTGCATACACCTAATTCAAGCTCAATTAAATTCTCAAACAACTCGATTAAATCCAATGGAGCTCAAAATTGAGTTCAAATCACTGATTTGATCATTAAAAACTATTTTCAAGCAAAATCAAGCCGATTGAGTTTGTGAACAAGATCTGGGGGTCTTGTGAATTTGCAAAATGAGTGGGAGAACCCCCAAAGTGATTTATAGCGCTAATTTTAGATCTGATATCCGAGGTCCTTAGATCTAAGATTAGACCTTGATGAAGGGGTGATCAACGAATTTAAAATTGAGGGAAGAAGAATGCAATAAAATGGAATGCAAGGGAAGAGTCATGATAAAGTGAATGTGAGTGGATTCTTCTCCTCTGATCTGAATTGATTAGAGGAGGTGCGGGATCTACTCTATCCACTCCTAAACTAAACTACACATTCATCAAACAAGTCACTAATTAATCCTACTCCTAGAAAGTAATAAATCTAGGCTATGAAAGCATTAAAAATCCTAATCTAGAGGAAGAATGGGATGCCTGGGCTGTAGCTGGTCACTGCAGTGACGAAGGGGGTTGAGGAAGATCTCCAGCGAGGAATGGCATCCCTGGCCTGCAGCTGGTCACTGCATCGACGAATTGGAGGAGAGAAGCCACTTCTGTCACCAGTAGCCAATGAATGGGGGAGAAAACTGGAGACTAGATGAAGGGATCACACAGGGAGGAGGGAGCGATCGCGCGCATGCGAGCAGAGGAACTACTTAAGTAGGCTTGATAAGTGATTCTACTCACCCCGCAGTGGAAATAAGCAATTAGGGCTTGGGTGGTGGAGATGAGAGGAGAGAGCGCGTGAGAGGTTTAAATCAAATCCTAGCTGCTAGATGGGATCTAGGTAAGGTGGTGAAGCTACACGCCAAATCACGTGAAAGTTTGAAAGGATCTAGGCCACAAGGTCAAGGGATCAAGGATGGACAGCCATAATTTCCTGTATTCTTCAGGTGCTACAGTGAGCACGTGCGCCGCAGGTGTGTTGGGAGATTTGCAGGAACAGCCCAAGTAGCGAAGCGGTAGAAAAATATCACCAAGGTCCATAGGTGGTAAAGAATCATATCAGAGCAGTCCCTAGGATTTTCAAATAGGTCCCTACAGTTGTCAAAATAGTCGTTGGAAGGTTTTGAAATGAATAAAATGTTATGTATGGAGGACCTAAATGTCAAACCATAAATCCAAGGTCCTAATGATGTCCAAATGCAACCAAGTTTTTACTGAAGCTCAATTGAACATATTAGAAGTTAATTTCACTTTGATTTGAACTTTTTGACTCAAATGTTTGTTTAACTTGCAAATGGATAATCATTTTACATTTATTAATAGAATATCTTAATAAATGACCTAATTATGCATTTTTAACATAGATTTGGTGTTTTAGGCCTTTTTTTATTATTTCCCACACGTAACCCTTTTCATGTGTTAATTTGATAGTGTTTAACCTAGTTTCTAACTTAACTTGGGTATTTTAGCTATAATGAGCTACAACTCATCAATGCCTTATCTTGGGCTACTTTTAAGCCTAGGGGTATGAACTTCAATCACATCTTCTTCTAATGTATGCGTAGTAAGCTCCTGAGGCCTGTCTATTGTCAATTTTTTTTCTAGCCAGAGCTTTTTTATTCCGACGCGCTCGTGGGTTACAGGCTGAGATGCTTGGGACCTCCTTCATTTCGCACAACAACGCTCCTCTGGACCTTCTTGGTCCAGCCGGCAATGTTGATGTGGTGGACATGGCCACCAAATGGGCCGTTACAGCCAAGGCGGAGTAGAGGAATTTGCTCTACTAAGTGGCGGAGGCCATTGCTGCCCAGGAGAAGGTGGAAAAGACGGCAGAGGAAGCCGTGTGCAAGCTCCATTCCCAATAGCAGGTGGCCAGCAATGTGGCTTGGCTGGAGGATAAGCTAAAGAAGGTCTGCCCTACTTTGAGGAGGGCCCTCCATGTTGGCGAGGGGCTGGAGGAAAGACTCATCAAAATGCACATGGCTGACATCGTGGCTCTAGAGGGCTTATTCGAGCACCTCTCGACCGCCTGCACCAACATCCTTTCCTTGGAGGAGGAGGTGCAAGTGTTCAGGGTTGAACACTCCTCATCCGTGGAGGGGTACAAGAGGGCTCTTGAGGAAGAGTGCATTTTCCTGAGTGCCTCGATTGATAGACTTGCTTCTATGAGAGCAAATCTGGAAAAGGTGAAGGCGACTGCAGGGGACTTGAGGGCCAACCTCGGCAAGGCCCTGCAACTCACAGAGGAGAGGGGCCAACGGATGGCGAAGTTGGAGGATGCTAAACAGATGGAGCTAGATGCAGAGACGATGATGGCATTTTTCGCCTTAGATCCATCATGGAGGCAAGTCGAGAGGAACTCTCAAAGGAGGTTGGGAAGCATACCTTGGCTACCATGCAGTCCCATCTTGCGGGGAAGACTACTCCCGTGGAGGAGTTATGTACCTGGTCTATCAACTAGTTTTTGTTGGAGTACGAGTGCCAGAAAATTGTCGATCTTATTGTCGACGAAAAACTTGTGGAGTTGCCTGCGGACCAACTAACTCCTAAAGAGGAGGCAAAACAGCCAGGGTTGTCGGGGGCCGTCGAACTGCCTTCAGGGGTGATCAGCCCGCTCCTCTCACTTGTGCTCGAGGGAGATATTTTTGGGCCATGGGAGGGGAGTCCCTGAGCTTTTAGTTGGTGTTGCTTTTTTTTTTCTTAAATGTAACAAGCAACACTTTTTGAATGAAAAAGGAAAATTTCTATCTTTATTGCTTGTTTGTATTCATACATGATACAAACGTAAATTGCTCTCATGCCAAGTGTGGGGGATACTTTTGTCTCCTAGGGTCTATAACTTGTAGAAGTTGCCTAGACTGTCTTTGCGAACCTTGTAAGGTCCTTCCCAATGGGCATCTAGTTTCCTAATGAGGTGTAGCTTGTTATAGCTAAAATGCCTAAGTTAAACTAGAAACTAGGTTAAACACTATATAATTAACATAATAAATAGGTTAAATGTGAGAAATAACAGAAATGACTTAAAACGACAAATCAGTGTTAAAAATGCATAATTAGGTCACAAAATGAAATATTCTATTCATAGATAGAAAATGATGATCTAGTTGCAAATTGACACTTGTTTGAGTTCTAAAGTATAAATCAAAGGTTGAATTAAGCTCTTAAATGTTAAATTAAGCTTTAATAAAAACTTGTTTGCATTTGAACATCACTAGGACCTTGCATTAATGACTTTTCACTTAGGTCCTTAGGAATTTACATTTTATGCACAAAAAACCTTCCAGGGACTTTTTTGCAAGCCATAAGGGTTTGTTTGTAAACTCCCAGGGACTGCACTGCAACACTTCTTTTTACTTATGGTCCTAAGCACAAAGTTTATACCATTTCAATTCAAGGGTTCTCCTGCAATTTCTCCAAATCGCTTGATGCCAGCAGTGCACTTAGCACCCATGAACTCGAAGAGCAGGAGCTGTCAATTGCTTATTTCATTGATCCGAGGGAAGATCATCGTCCAAATTTCGCTCGCACTCACGTGTGGCTTCATCGCGCCTTCCAGATCCCATCTAACAATGCATCTTTGATTTGAAACTTCCCGTCCTCCTATTGGGTCATATCGACCATGAAAACCCCACCCAACTAATCTAACCCTTGCGGTGACTTGATCGCCCAAATCACCTATTTAAGCTACTCCTTGGGGTCTCGCGCAGGCGATCTGCTCCCTCCTACATTCTTGAGCTAGTCACCTTCATCCCTCTAGTCTCCTCTCCTTACATAGTCCCTGTTCTACTGCTGCGGTAGTGTGAATTCCACTTTCTCTGATTCTCCTCGTTGCTAAGGATTTCGTAGCACCCCAGGGCAACTCTAAGCTCCACTAGAGAGCTTTCACTCTGCCAAAGAATCTCCCTCCTTTCCTCCTCCTCAACCACCAGCTTTGGATCCATAGGTCCCATTCATCTTTTAGTTAGGTTTTGATTGCTTTCTAGATTACTTGTAGTTTCTGTTAGTGTACTATAGTTCATTTAGAGTAGATTAGATGCTAAATTTGGTGATGAATTAGGTTAGATTAGAGTAGATCTAGATTAGAGTCAATCTGATCTCTCTGATCAATTCAAATTAGAGAAGAGTTTTCCACACCTTTGCATCGATTGATACAACTTTCTCTACGCTTCATGTGATGTGCGACGATCGAGTTGCAATAAAAATGGTGTTTTAAGATGTCCTTGTTGTAGTATATTTGTCAAAAATGCAAACTGACATTGCATCATTTTTATTTAATTATAATTTTTATTGATTTGTTTTGAAGTTATTCACTAGGAGGCAGTTATTGATGTACATCACTCTCTAAGTCCAAAAATGTTCTTTATTCCAAAAATGTAATTTCATTTACAAAATGAATGAATTACTTAATAATATACAAGGGAATCAATTATTTCTACATTACAATGCCTTAAACATATGTATAACAAACAACCATAAAAAACTAGCTAATATTACATAATGTTAGTTATATACAACTAATATAAATAATACCTAAGGGTAGGTACAAAAATAGCTACTAATATCTACTATTCTAAGTTATATTAACATACTAATATCTATAGTAACATAAATAACATATACAGTAACATATATATACATCGCTATAACCGTAGTAACATATGTACATAACCTAAGGCAAAAAGAACTACTTATACTAACGTATATACATATATATAGTGATAGATGTATTCGTTACTAAAGCTCTAAGGTTATTTATATATATAAGAGTTCAAACATATCTATACTACCCTACTTATACGTATACATATTTACTTTATTTACTTATATACATATACTTTATTTAATTTATTTATATACACATATATGTATATTATACATTTATACATACATATATATTCGTAAAGGCACACAAGCACACACGCACGAGCAACATAACTTAGCCGCTGCACAGCTATTTCACTCACTTCTCTTCATTCTTCTTGTTTCTCTATGACACTTAGCCGATTTCTCTTTCTCACTTAACACACTTGCATTTTTCACTTGAGACCAAAAATGTGTTTTAATGAGCAGGCCGGCTCACGTTCAAGGGATGCACAGTGCCAGAGGCGGGACCAGACCTCTACTAATGGGTCGGCTCTTGTTTGAATTAGGTGAATTTTAGTGCATTCTCATGCCCAATAGGCCCACACGCACTTACGCACCCACACACATACCCACGCATGCCCACTGGTGCACGCGTCACGTGCCCCGAGGAAAAAACCCTGTATGCAGCACCCTACACTGACAACTGAAGATGTCGAAAAACAAAAACACTTTATATCGCTTCATGCAGTTGCAAGGCCACGATGTGGCACCATTCTGAAGCGTCTAATTAGCATGACATGGCGCTACATTGCATCCTAATGCATGGGTTTTGGCCCTCATTCGAGGACCATAAATTATTTAAATTAAAATTAAATTATATTAATACAAAGCTCTTATATAGGGTTACCTAATTGTATAATTAATTTAGAGAAATAAATTATTTAGATATATAATAAAATTAGTTAAATTTATGAAATTATACATGTTAATTTATGAATTAATTTCTTAATTAAAGTATAAATTAGTTAATAAAACATGCAATTGACTTAATACAGAGATAATTTATATAATAAATTATTTATTACACATTTTTATTATATTTTAGAGACTTTATTTTAATTTATGTACATTTAAATACATGTATTAGATAGTTATATACATCAATAATTTATAAATACTGTAATAAACTATAAATATAGTATAAATAGGTTGAAATTATTTAATATGCTATTATATAAGGGTACATTATAAATTACTAATTTATTTTATTTTAAGTTAATAAATTACTTAATTAACTTAATAACTCAATTACCTACTATAATTACCTAACTAAATTAAATGACAAGTATTATATAGTTCATATTACTTACTTAAATATGTATGTACAATATTAGATACAATTATGTACATATAGATAGGTTTATATAATTACTTAGATTAATATACATTTAGTTAATATAAATTAATATATATCTATATAATAAAGTTATATATATAATAAATCATTCTAAAAATTTAATTTAATATATAGAATACATATATGAGTTAATTATATATATTATTTACATATTATACAATATATACATATAGCTTAGGTTGAAGTTATATTATACAAGTATATACATAGTATACAATGTATTTTTGGGTATTTTGAAGATTTTTTTATTTTTATAGTTTTTGTATGTATAATAGAGGTAGGGGATATGAGAGGAAGGGTAAGATGAGGGAGAGGAAGTTCTTTTTATGATTTTTTCATCTTTGGTCTTTTATTAAATTCCAAGGTAGACTGAATCATCAGCTGGTATGTTCTACCAAGTCGGAGGTTCAGATTACCTTGAAACTTGTTGAACACTTAGAAAATTTGCTAATCCTTCTCAAGCGATCTTTATTTTATTTCTTTGTTATTTTTTTTATAAATTTTATTTATTTACAAACCAACCCAAGTTTAGGCCTTAATGAATGTTGGAAAGTAAAACCTAAGGCCAAGAAATGGTTCTAAGGGCTGAACAAAAGGTTTAAACACTCACAAGCATTCAGCATAGCACAAGGAATATGTTTGATCATTTAAACATGATTTCCAAATAAATTTACATTTTAAATTTCAGTTTGGACAGATAATACACAATTGTAGCTGACAAAAGAATTTAACATAAAGATTACAAGCATCTACATCAAATTAAAATATATCCTCATACATGAATGCTCGTTACACTTTAAGCTAAGCATTGTACACCTGTCAACTCCATTCAATTTTGACATCCCATCTCAAACCTCATATCTTCCAAATTAGATGCTGCTATTGACATGATCAAGTGGCTTAAATGTTGTCAAAAGCAACTTCAGCAGCTGCTGCTTGTTACGACCCGGTTCCCAAATCCCTACAGGACCCGAGATCGGCTCGATTCGACTAATCCGAAGACCCAGTAGTCCAACGAGAAACAACCAAAAAGCAGGAAAGTAAACCACATTCACCATGCTAAGTAACTAATAGTAAAAGAGTACAACAGTAAAGGAAGTAAAAGCTGCTATAGGACATATCACCACCACAATAGTAAAATGGAAATAAGGTACAGAAACGTAAAGGTAACAAGAGTCTGAACTTACTAACAACAGTAAATACTACAACAAGAAGACTACTGCTATTGGGCTCTAGTGGGCCCAACACCTTCTGCAGCCGGTGACTCGGGCTGCTCAACACCTGGACCTGAAAAGGGTTATGAGTAACAAAGTTAGCGAACACTGAGTAGAGTGGTAACCAAATAACTAAAGCAGTAAAAGCTAACAGGTAACTATTTATTCCAATTACTTTATTTCACAAGTTATTCCTTTTCACCCATTGGTTTGTTTTTCAGATCTCTTTCTTGATCTCGAATGTTCCTCGTGGGAACGATAATGATTGCAGTCTTTTCCAAAGAGTAGAAGGCACACGTGGTGCTCTCCTGTCCAGGAGAGTCCCCCATGGTGATCCTACACCCAGTCAACCACCCCAAGGTCACGGACAGACGTAGCGGTAACTATGGCATGCGCGATAAGCGCACAGGTAGCTAACCCGCACTGGCACGCGGTCAGTCATTTCCACTAACGAGTACGCCCAAAGTATAGCACAGAATAGTATATGGCCTAGCCCTCTCAGTAATAGGGGCTAGCCCCTCAGAACCAAATAGGGGTCTCGCCCCTCCACTGTCCGCGTACCCTCGTCTGACTATCTTAGTTTGCCGAGTGGGCTAACAAGTCAGTGTAGGGTGGCTAGCTGAACCCCGGGTCTGGTGAGGTGGCTAGCTCTCTCCCTACACTAGTAGCTCTCCCCAGTACGCGAGGGCCAAGAAGTTGTTGTAGAGTGACCAATCCTAATCTCGGGTCGCAACCCAAGGGCGGCTAGCTCTTAATCAAGGGAATAGTCGCTCTCCTTGGTACCACGTACTCAAGGGCCAACTCACTTCCCACTACATTTCCAGATCCATTTCATTTACTCACAGGAGCTCTACTCCTAATTCCCCGTAGGGTTCATGCTCGTATTTCTCATGCCATTTCATACCAGATTTCATCATTCACATTTTAATTCTTAGATTATTCACATGCAGCTCATATTTCCATCATTTAACATATACAACAAGTAGTGTCACAGGTAACTGTCTAACTAATACAGGCACTTCATATTTCACAGGTAGCTCTTGTTTATTAACAGGCAGTTGTTCACATTTCTACTCATTCAATTAAGACTGCAATTTCAAACACGCATACAAACAGTGCAAGTACTTCTCATCTTAGGATTCATGCCACATCCTAGGTTTTCTACTTATTTAATTTCACATATGCATCAGGTTTTGTATTTAAAAATAGAGGGAAACCACTCTACCAGACAACCCAAGAGTATTGGGGGCTCGAACGGCAGGCTCACATGCCTCTGCAAGTCTTGAACCTGAAATAGAATGAAGTCCTATATCAAGAAACAATCACAATGGAACATTCAAAATAGTATACAAGGCCTTCTAACAAGTAGAGGAACTCACAAGGAAAACACCGATATCTTATTTGCGTAAAAGAAGCCTCAAACGGACCCTAAATGGGTTGAAAAGAGAGCTACAGACCCAAATCAGACGTCTGGCACAAAGTCCAGACGTCTTAAAAGTAAACAGAAATGCACCTCAGGTTCTGCGTCGACCTCAGACGTCTAGAACCTCTTCTTGACCCTCCGGACCTGGCTCCAAATGTCCGACCTCCTCTTCGGATGTCTGGGTGTACTTCCAGTTGTCTGGTAGGTTGTCCAGACGTCTGAACCGCGTGGGAGGGCGTGTCCTGTGCCTTCCCGAAGCAATCCCTACACGTGACAGCCAAATCACCTACAATTAGCCATGCAAAATGTAGCTGCGGAACGGCCTTCATGGCCGTATTCGCAAAAGGAATGTACCTTCGCGGAGATCTGCTTTCAGATGTCTGGTGTAGTCGCCAGACGTCCGCCCCGTTGTCTGGACGTCATGCCAGACGTCTGAATCTGGGAAAATCCCAGAACCAGAACCGCTTCCTGCTCTCCCTCGCCGCACACAACCACGGCCTTGCCTCCTCACCTGCAGCTCCAGCTGCAGTAAGTGTTGGGGACGTCTCATCCAACACACTCCTCCCGCACACGCTGCTCCAATTGTGCGCACTCCGGCGAGCCCCCATGAGCTCACGAGCTCAATCTCTCCCTCCTCTCCTCACGTTGCGTCTCCTCCTCGTCGTCGCTCTCACACTCTCTCTTGCGCTCGCTCCTCTCGCTGTGGCGGAGAGGAAGGGAAGGAGGTGCTGCCTGTGGAGTGGGGAAAAGAGGAAGGGGGAGAGGGCATTTTATAAGGCTCGTTAGGGTTTGGATGAAGGAGAGAGGAGGGAAAGAGAGAGAAGAGAGGTACTGTCTGTGCGTAGCCTGCGTGCAGATGCAAAGGCTCATACCAAAATTTTGATTTCCAGACGTCTGGGAAGGGGTCCAAACATCTGACCGACAGTCCAGACGTCCTAAAAGGCTCAGGACAGAACGAGTCTTTACACTGCTGCTGATGCTGTGTGTTTCCCAATAGCTACTACTGTTGTTTCATATTAGGTGTTGCTGTTGATGTTTTTAAGCCAGACGGCTTAATTGTTGTCTCAATGAAACTCCAGCAGCTGCTTGCTATTGGTGTTGCTGTCCACTTGCTCTGTTCTGAGCTCAAATTTAGTAGATCAGCTGCTGTAAAATCTCAACCAAGCTATTGCCATGAAAATCTAGATTGAACTCAAATCCAAATCCAAATCAGAGTTACAAGATATAAGGGAAAATCTGACCTAAACTTTCTCTCATGCTATAGATAACATGAAGAGAAGGATCAAATCAGACATTGAAGTCCACTGAAAACAGGCTCAAATCGTCCAATGCTTGAAATCAGGGTCAATCCCATAAAATGTTGCTACTGAGTAGCTACTGATATGGGGGAGTTAAAACCAAAAATCAAATGTTCAAGCAATTGTTTAAATATGATCAATATGAAAACTTATTCAAAAAATAAATTCAAGTGTTGAACTCTTCATTAAATACCCCATAAATCTAATGAGTCTCATTTGAAAACTCTTCTAATCATCTTGAAAACCAAAATAAATTCAAATAAATCTCCCCAGAAATTCCTTGAAATCCTAATATGCTCCTCATCTTACATTATAGACAATGTAAGATAAGAATTCAAACAAAGGTTTCAATGATGATAAATTCGCATTCAAAAGTACCTCAGATCTTCTCTGATAGATATGAGATTCATTCACACTCAATTAAAGCTCAAAAATCGAGTACACTTCATTGTGTCATAGATATCACGAAGAGAGAGTTTAAATCAGCTGATGAAATCCAGTAAAATTGAATCCCAAATGCTTAGATCTTTAAAAAACCAGGAGTTACTTCATTCAGAACCACGTGAGGATCATTGTGGTTAGACGGAATAAATGGAGTGATCCTCAAATGAGGTTTGGCGCTCAAATTATATCTGAATGCTCAAGAGAATCATATCTAATTTAATGCCTTGATGAATAGGTGATTGGCGAATAACATGCGAGGAAATCAGTGAATGTGGTCAATGTGATGTATAGGGAGATCAGGGTATCGAAGTGAAAGTGGGAATTCACCTCTTTGATCTGAATTGATCAGAGAGGGCGAAAGCGATCTAATCTACCCTAATTCTAACTAACACATCCATCAATTCATCATCTAAACTACTCCTACATGATCTACAATACTCTAATTGCTACTCTAAATTACTCTAGCAAGTAGGAAAACCATAACCTAAAGGGAAGAATGAGATACCTGGGCTGTAGCTGGTCATTGCAATGACGAAGGGTGATGAGGAGGTCTCTAGCGAGTGAATGAGGTCCCAGGATCCAGAGTGGGTTGCAGTGGCAACGAAAGCTGGAGGGAAGAATTGCCTATCACCAACGACTCTGATGAAGGAGGAAAAACTGGAGAGTGGATGAGGTGATCGGCTCAGTTGGGAGCGAGTTGATGCGTCGCACGTGAGCTATATAACACTACAATTCACAATGATAATTCTGTCAATTGGAGTGTATCTTAAGCGTAAAATGCACAGATAACACATCATAAATAAGAATAGGGGCATCCCATGCATTGCACATCAAGATTGCTTATAATGCATTATTAACGGCCACATGTACAAGAACATGTCAAAATAGGTCTCAGATGAGCAATCTAATCACACGGATGGATTCAGAGCGACGAACGGAGTCCAATAGACTCGAAATCGGCCAAATCCGACATCCGAAGATCCTGCAATGGGCCCAAGAAGTTCTGACCGTTGATATGATGATTAACGGCCCACAGCGTGCCACGTGGCACCCGCTCGTCGCATCCTCACCACCGCTCGCTTTTGCCTTCACCTGGAGGATGACTCTCAGCTATCGATCTTCGATCGAACGACTAAGAGCTGCCTGCGCACCCGCCCTCTCCGCGACAGTCCGCTGCGATAGCGTAGTGGTCGATCGCTCCATGCCCGCACATCTGGCGCGAGATTGAACAGCGTTGCACGGCAATTGGAAGGTGTAAAGAGCGTGTGGCCCAGATGTCTTTTAAGACGTCTGGAAGGTTGTCCAGACGTCTGACCAGACGTCTGGGATAGTTTCCAGACGTCTGGAAATCCGTTATTTTCGACACACGCGAGTCGTCTGTGTGCCTGAGCGCGTAGACCGAATATTCGCCCTTCCTCCCTCCTGCGGCTGCAGGATTCCCCTTCCGCGAATTTTTCTCTCTCCTCTCCGCGCGGCCTTAAAAGGGCAAGCCTCCCCTCACTCCGTCACCACCGTCTCCTTTCCCTTCTCCTTCAGCCAGAGCGCGAGAGTGAGCGCGAGGGCGGCAGCGGCGGCCGCAGTGAGCGCGGAGGAGGTGCGGCGTGCGAGAGCGGAGCTCTGCCGTGAGGGCAAGCTCGCTGGAGCGGCTTGGCCGGCCGGCGGAGGGCGCAGGGGGCGCGGAGCGACTCGGAGAGGGACCTGCTGCGGTCTGAGCAGCAGACGCGCGAGGTACGACGCGGGCGACGTCGCGAGCGGAGGCCGAGTAGCGCCCTGATTCTTGAAAAATTTCCAGAATCAGACGTCTGGGTTGATAGGCAGACGGCGAGGACGACATCTGGTAGCTCATACAGACGTCTGAAAGGTGAGTTTTCCGCCTTCTTCTTCCTTCCTGTCGACTGACCGTACTGAGGGAGGCAGTTGGCTGTGCGCAGGTTCGCTGATTCGCCATCTTTTGTGAATCAGACGTCTGGAAGTTGTATCAGATGGCTGGAGTGACCTCCAGACGTCCGGGGTGACCATCGGACGTCTGGGATCTAGGACAGACGTCCCGGCAGACTTCTGGACGTCTGGGAAACCACGCTGGATAGGTAATTCTCTGATCCACTCTTTAAGACGTCTGGAAGAAGTTCCAGACGTCTGATCTTGCACAGTATCGTCTTTTTCGACCCGTTTAGGGCCCGTTCGGGCTCCGTTTTCCGCGATTCGAGTTGCGTTCTTTTCAGAATTAATTCCTCTACCCGTCTACAGTAGCTATACACTGTTTTGAGACACTCCTTGTGTTTGAGCCTTGTGATAGGACCTCGTTCAGTTGCAGTCTTGAGAGTCGCAGAGGAACGCGGGATTCCCGATCACGCCCCCATTACTCCCGTTGTACTTGGTAGAGTGGCTTAAGTTTATTATTAAAATCTGTTAAAGTATGGAACCATAACTAGAATCTAGGACATTGCATGAATCCTAGGAATGAGAAATGTATGGAATGATAGCTCCTAAGTGATGCATGAATCCTAGGACTGGAAAACTAGTTGTATGCTAGAGCCTAGGATGTGGCATGAACCCTAGGATGGAAAAACTAGTGGAATGTATAATACTGCAGTCTTGGAAAAATGGAAAGGAATATAAAGTTGCATGTAAATTGAATTAACAGCTGCCTGTTATGAATAAAGAAACATGATTGAGATCCTGGATTGTGAGAACGTGAAACTGGAAAGTGAAACATACGATGTTCTGAGATAAAGAGCTGGAACCCTACGGGAAATTAGGAGTGGAACTCCTGGAAAGAAAAAGGAATGGAACTGAGATGTAGTTTGTACTGTCTCTTGGGTACGCAGTACCAAGGGAAGTACCTGTACCTGTTTAGTGCAGAGTGGGGCCAGCCACCCCAGGGACCCGGGGTTAGGATTGGCCGCTCTGTACCGACTTGTTGGTCCTCGTGTACGTAGTACTGAGGAGAGCTACTAGTGTTAGGAGAGTACTAGCTACCCCACGGGCCCCGGGGTTCTGCTAGCCTCCTTCACCGACTTGTTAGGCCCACTAGGGCAAACCAAGGTAGTCAGGCGAGGGTGCGCGGACTGTGGAGGGGCAAGGCCCCGGTTTGGTTACTGTGGAGGGGTTGGACCCCTGTTACTGAGAGGGATCTGCCCTGGTTCCGTGCTGTGCTTTGGGCGCACCCGTTAACGGAAACGACTGACCGCGTGCCAGTGCGGACTAGCTACCTGTGCGTTTATCGCGCGTGTCGTAGTCACCGTTACGTCTTTCAGTGACCTTGGGGTGGTTGACTGAGGGTAGGATCACCACGGGGGACTCTCCCGGCCAGGAGAGCACCACGTGCTACTTCTACTTTTGGAAAAGACTGCAATCAAGATCGTTCCCACAAGGACATTCGAGATCAAGTAAAGGATCTGAGAAATAAATGAAATAGTGAGAAAATTGAAAGGTGTGAATAAAGGAAGTAATAGAACATAACAGCTATTGTACACTCTACTGTTGTCTTTAGTTAGTTTGCCACTCTACTCAGCGTTTTGCTGACGTGTTACACTCGTTACCTTTTTCAGGACCAGGTGTTGAGCAGCCAGGGTCGGCGGCTGCAGAGGACGTTGGGCCGAGTAGGGTCCAGTAGAGTTTACCACAGTCTTTTGTACCTCTTTTGTTTCTGTTCTAGTGAGTAGTTTTTTGTTTCCGCTGTACTTTCTTTACCTGCAGTTCTTGTTATATGATAAATGTTGTTCTACTGTTGTGGTGGTATCTACTGTAGTAGTTTCTTTCCTTACTGCTGTACTTCCTTACTGTTAGTTATATTCATGCTGAATGTGGTTTATTTTACTGCTCTTTTGGTTACTCCCTCGTTGGACGACTAGGTCTTGGGATTAGTCGAGTCGGTCCGGTTCTCGTGTCTCGTAGGGACTCGGGAACCGGGTCGTTACAGAAGGCGAAGGCATGCTAAGGGGAAATTGAGCCGCCCGATCAGCAGCAAACAGCGAAGATCGAACCGCGCAGCGTAATGGATGCGCGCGGACGCTCATGCGCGCAATGACGCAGCAGAAGCACGCACCTCAGCAGCGATCCACGAGCGTGCCCTTTGCGAGATCGAAGATCGGACGGCTCACAACGCGCATGCGCGGATTGCCACAGAGGAAGCACAAGGCACGTTGACGACCGACGGGCGAAGGGGGCTGCACCGACGGATTTGGTATGGGTTTAGCGATGTCCCGGACATCGCTAAAGCCCATACTTGAATTAGAAAACCCTTTTGCCTATATAAACTCCATCCAACCTCTCATGGAGGGGCATTAAATTCACTTGCAAATGCTCTACCCCACTCCTAGCCACCATTAGCTCTCTTTGTAATCACCGGAGCTGATGAGTTGCCAACGGAGGCCCTCTCCACCGCTGTGGCCACCTCGCCGTCTTCACTCTCTCTCTTTCCCTCTTTATCCTAAGCTTTACTTTACTTATGTCTAAGTATTTATCTAGTGTTGTAATTATAAAACCAAAGTTGCATGTTAGATGAAATTGTTTAGTATCTAGTTACTTGCCCTCTTTTATGTTTAAGTTGCTTGTTGTGAGTGAAAGATTATAACCCTATACTCTCTCTCTCTCTTTTTCTCTCTCTCTCACTCGCTTTTCACCCACATCTTCTTGCAAGCAAAAACCTACCATTCCCGTGACATTAAGTGTTAAGACCCGTGGCATCAAAACCACTTTAAGACATCTGGGAGTTGGTTCAGATGTCTGGTCAGACATCTGGACGCCTTCCCAGACGTCTGGAAATTAATTTTTGCGTGTGTATGAAAGCGAATCTGCGTGCGTGCCGTGCGCAGACTGAAACCACCGCCCTCTTCTTTTTCTCTCTCCCCTCGCCAACCTGCAGACCCCTCCCCCACGCCTTCAAATACCCCCTCCCCTCTCTCTCGTTCACCACCCCACCGTCTCCTCCTTCTTCCAGCGTGAGCGCGAGAGAGAGGGCAGCAGCTGTTGCTGGGTGCAGTGCGGAGAGGAAGAGGTGCAGCGAGAGGGAAGAAGAGGGAGAGCGCACGAGAAAGGGAGAGAGAGAGAGCTCGCCGGAGTAGCTCGAGGCCGGCCGATGTGCGCGCGGTGGAGTGTCGTGCTGAGGAGTTCTCCCCCGGTGCTACTGCAGCTCAGTCAGTAGGCGGACGAGCGCGGCGCGGCCGCGCGCAGCAGGAAGAAGACAAGAAGGTTCTAGTTCTGAGAATTTTTCCCAGAATCGGACGTCTGGACCTACATCCAGACGACGCAGGCGACGTCTGGAGGGAGCTCCAAACGAATGAGAGGTACGAAATTTCTCCTCTTCCTCCTTTTTGCGGAGAAGGCCATGTAAGCCATTCCGCCGAAAGTTCTGTTTCTTGCCATGTTGAGAGTGTTTGCGTACGTGTGCAGGTTTCACTTCGGGAAGGCGCGGGACACGCCCTCCCATGCGATTCAGATGTCTGGGTGAGCCACCAGACGGCGGAGAGCGTCTCCAGACGTCCGGTGTGATAGTCGGACGTCTGGAATTGGGTCCAGACGATTCTGAAGGACCTCTGGATGTCTGAGGAGCAGCGCAGAGTAAAGTATGACCTGGACCACTTTTTAATTCGTTTGGAAGGTGTTCCAGACGTCTGATTTGAGTCTGAATTGTCATTTTTGACTCGTTTAGGGTCCGTTCGAGATCTGATTTCCGCGTTTAAGATTCCGTTCTTCTCAGAATTAGTTTTTCTACTTGTTTGAAATACTTTTATCCTGTTCTGAGTGGTTCCTTGTGATTGATTCTTGTGTTAGGATCCCGTTCTGTTGCAGCTTTGGGGATTCTGAAGGAACGTGGACCTACCGATCACGCCTCCATTACTCCCGATTTTGCGGGTAGAGTGGCTTCCCTTAGTTAATTACAAACAAAAATGCATATCTGAATGAAATGATAGATCCTAGGGTATGGCATGAATCCTAGGACCTGAAAACTAGATTGAATGATAGATCTTAGGGTATGGCATGAATCCTAAGACCTGAAAAACTAGATTGAATGATAGATCCTAGGGTGTGGCATGGATCCTAGGAACAGAAACACTGAAACGAATGTATTGAATGCCTGAATTGCAGTCTTGGATAAGTATATAGAATAATAATAATTGCTTGTAATTGGATAACAGCTGCCTGTGAAATGTAAAGTACTGTTGCTAGTAACTATTGCATGTAATTTATTTTGGTTGAGATTAAATACGAGCTGCTTGTATATAAATTGGAAAGAAAAAGAAGTTTGAACGTTGGAAATACATACTATATGCGAATAAACCTGAAACGATGAAACCTAGTATGGCTTGGCCTGAGGAATCATGAGCACTAACACTACGAGGAATTAGGAGTAGAGCTCCTGGAAAACAAATAGAATGGAACTGGGAAAGTGGATGGGGAAGTGAGCTGGCCCTTGAGTACGGAGTACCAAGGAGAGCGACTGTCACCCCTGTTTAGCGCAGAGCGAAGCTAGCTGCCCCAGGCACCCGAGGTTAGGTCTGGCTACTTTGTACCGACTTTTGGCCCTCGCATACACCATACCGGGGAGAGCTACTAGTGTAGGGAGGGAGCTAGCCACTCCACGGGGCTCGGGGTTCAGCTAGCCGTCCTACACCGACTTGTTAGGCCCATTGGGCAAACCAGGGTAGTTAGGCGAGGGTGCGCGGACTATGGAGGGGCAAGACCCCTGTTTGGTTACTGTGGAGGGGCTTGACCCCTGTTACTGAGAGGGCTCTGCCCTATACTGGTTCCGTGCTGTGCTTTGGCGCACCTGTTAACGGAAATGACTGACCGGGTGCCAGTGCGGGATAGCTACCTGCACATTTATCGCATGTGCCGTAGTCATCGTTACGTCTGTCGGCGACCTTGGGGTGGTTGACTGAGGGTAGGACCACCACGGGGGACTCTCTCGGCCAGGAGATCACCACGTGCTACTTCTACTTTTCCGAAAAGACTGCAATCAAGATCGTTCCCACGAGGAACATTCGCGATCAAGAGAAAGACCCGAGAAATAAATCAAGAAAGAGTAAATAGATAAATAAAGAAAGAAATTAAAAGCAACAGCTACTTGTCCACCTTTACTGTTTTTCTTAGCTAGCTGGTTGCCACTCTACTCAGCGTTTCGTTGACGTGTCATATTTGTCATCATTTTCAGGACCAGGTGTTGAGCAGCCAGAGCCTACGGCTGCGGAGGGTGCTGGGCCTAGTAGAGCCCAGTAGTTGTACTTTTGTTGTACCCATTTTCCGTAGTAGTGAGTATTTCTATTACACCTTGTACTCGTTTATTATAAACTTCATATTTCTGTACCTGTTTTTAATTCTCTACTGTTGTGGTGGTATGTACTGTAGTAGTTTTTTTCTTTACTGCTGTACTTTTGTTACTGGTAGTTATTTGCATGGTGAATGTGGTTTATTTTACTGCTTTTTGGTTACTTTCTCGTTGGACGACTAGGTCTTGGGATCAGTTGAGTCGGTCCGATTCTCGTGTCCTATAGGGATTCGGGAACCGGGTTGTAACAAGATGGTTTCAGAGCAAGGTCATCCCGAGAAGTGAACCAACTAGCTGAAAAATAACCAATTCACGTGCTTGTAACTAGAGTAACCACCACAACGTACTTTTGACCTATGTTCTAGGGTTCCTTCGCTGAATGTCGATTAATATTGACATCTTTTCTATTCCATGTTCGTGTCTCCTTGCAGGAGATGCCTCGATGTGGAGGTAGCGAGGCAGGCCGTGGATGCGGCCGGGGACGAGGTCGAAGGGGCGGGCGCATTGAGCCTGACACCTCAGTGGACCAACCACTGCTATCGGGCATTCAGGCCCAGGACCTCTCTCAGCTGATACGGGATATCGTGCGAGAGGAGCTTCCCCCGCCGCCACAAGCGCCTCTCCCTAAGGCTGCGGAGGGGGAGTCCTCTGTGGGACCACGCGACGAACACAATGCTGGACGCGGGGCAGGGGGAGGGCCTCCACCGCCCCTACCCTCCTCCGGCACTTCTGAGCACGAGGCCTCTTTACCGGGAGGCATACTAGTGTCTCCCCTTCAGCGCCATTACTAGCTTTTTGGGCAGTTCCGGAAGCTGAAGCCCCCCGCCCTCAAAGGGGATGAGGACCCGACCGAGGCAGAGGACTGGCTCGAGCAGATCGAGAAGGTATTTGACACCCTTCGCCCCCTTGTGAAGTGCCGCGTGGCCTTTGCCACGTGCCAGCTGGAGAGCACGGCACACAGGTGGTGGAGGGTGGTCAAGGGCCAGGAGAGGGACGAGCCTACTTGGGACCAGTTCGTAAGCCTCTTCTGCGAACAGTACTTCCCCCAGACATGGCAGGACTAGAGGAGGCAGGAGTTCCACACTCTCCACCAGGGGACGATGACCGTGTGCGCGTACCGCACTCGTTTCCTAGAGCTGTCTCATTTTGCAATGACAGCCGTGGCTACTGAGGAGGAGCGCCTTTGGAGGTTCACCGAGGGGCTCCGACCTGCTATTTGGGGGTATGTCAAACCCTTGAAGCTGCCTACGTTCTCGAGGGTGGTGAAGGCAGCTATGACGTATGAAGAGACCAACCCCTCCGCACGCGACACTAACAACGGGCGGAAGGGGCCCTATCAGCCAGACTTTTCACAGGGCCGATGAGAGAGGAGGCACGTGGCGCCCGCGGGAGAGCCATCACGCTTTGCGGGGCCATCAGTGGCCTTTGGGGGCCCCCGACAGGGGCCAGCTGCTAGCACCAGACCCCCGCCCTGCCGTCAGCAAGGACCCACTAAGGGTGGGAGTCGAGTACCTTTTTGCTACCAGTGTGGCCAGCCGAGCCACATCAGGAGGGACTGCCCGTTTAGGGCTGAAGGTCAGCAGATGCTCCCGCGTCGAGCACTGGAGGGCAAGATGGAGGCCGCTGTTTCCAGGCGCGAGGAGGAGGACAGCAATCGCGGGGAGGGTACCGGCTAGCGGTTACCCGTCCAACTCAGAGTATGGCTGCTTCGTCCGTGCCTAAGGCTGAGGGGCATATCAACGCCCTGACACACAGGGATGACAGAGCTTCAGGATCAGTGGTGGTAGGTATGGTTTCAGTTTTCGACAGATTTGTTTACACGCTTTTCGATTCTGGCGCTACGCACTCGTTTGTCGCTGCCAGTTTTGCAGTTAGTTTGGGGCAGGACTGTGTGCTGTTAGAGGATCTGTTCATGATCAGAGGTCCGAGTGGTCAGCTGTTCGTAGCTGAGGAGGTTTACATAGGTTGTGAGGTCAGTGTTGGGGGACACTGCCTTCCCGCTGACCTGATCGTGATACAGATGGAGGACTTTGGCGTGATTCTGGGAATGGACTGGCTGTCCGCTTACCACGGCTTGGTGGACTGCTTTGAGAGGAAGATCGTCTTCTCAATACCGGAGTTGCCTTCTTTTGAGTTCCACGGGCAGCCAGTGGACGGAGGCTTCAGGTGCATTTCTGCACTTCGAGCGGCGAGACTTTTGGGCCAGGGGTGTGTGGGCTTCCTAGATTGCGTGGTGGTGGAGCCCAGCTCTGTGGCAGACTTCTAGAGTATCCCGATGATCAGAGAGTACCCCAACGTGTTCCCAGATGAGTTGCCAGGACTACCGCCCGAGCGTGAGATCGAGTTTGAGATCTCACTGGTATCGGGGACTAGCCCCATCTCTACAGCACCGTACAGGATGGCACCACTTGAGCTGCGAGTGCTCAAGTCCCAGTTGCAGGACCTTCTGGAGAAGGGCTTTGTGTGGCCCAGTGCGTCTCCATGGGGAGCCCCGGTATTGTTCGTGAAGAGGAAGGATGGTACCCTACGGCTTTGTGTGGACTACAGACAACTGAATAGGTTTACGATCAAGAACAGGTATCCGCTGCTGAGGATTGATGACTTGTTTGACCAGCTGCGAGGTGCCACGGTATTCTCCAAGGTAGGCTTGAGGTCTGGATACCACTAGTTGAGGATCAGGGAGGCAGACACTATGAGTTTTTGGTCATGCCGTTTAGGCTGACCAATGCCCCCGCTGCCTTCATGGATTTGATGAACCGAGTGTTCAGGCCGTACTTGGACCAGTTCGTGGTGGTATTTATTGATGATGTGCTCATCTTCTCACGAGATCAGACGCAGCGCGGACAGCACTTGCGGATGGTTTTGGACACACTGAGACGACGTAGGTTGTATGACAAATACAACAAGTGCGAGTTCTGGTTGAGGGAGGTGACCTTCTTGGGCCATGTGATCTCCGGGGATGGCTTGGCTGTGGACCCAGCCAAGGTTGAGGTAGTGCTCAGGTAGGCGAGACCGCGTACTGTTACTGAGATCCGCAGTTTCTTGGGACTGGCAGGCTACTACAGGCAATTTATCAGGGGCTTCTTGCAGATTGCACGTCCTAGACACAGTTGACTCGGAAGGACGTGCCCTTTTCTTGGACAGACACTTGTGAGGAGTGTTTTCACGAGTTGAAGGAGAGGCTGACTTCGGCTCCCGTACTCACCATCCCTGACAGTAGTGGCGGGTTTGTTGTGTACACGAATGCCTCTTTGCAGGGGTTAGGGGGTGTGCTCATGCAGAGGGGTCACGTTGTCACTTACCCTTCGCGGCAACTGAAGCCCCATGAGCATAGCTACCCTACCCACGACCTGGAGCTGGCAGCTGTTGTCTTCGTGCTAAAGACTTGGAGGCACTACTTGTACGGTGAGACCTTTGAGATTTTCACAGATCATAAGAGCCTCAGATACTTGTTTAATCAGAAGGAGCTCAACATGAGACAGAGACGTTGGTTGGAGCTCCTGAAGGACTATGACTACAACATTTCCTACCACCCGGGAAAGGCCAACGTGGTGGCTGACACCTTGAGCCGGAAGGCGCCCGCCCACTTGGCCAGTTTACAGGCGCAGAGTTAGAGCCTCATGGAGGAGATGGGCAGTTGGCGACCCCTAGAGCTACTGGGACACTGTGGGGCAGTGACGGTGACACGACAGACGAGGCCAGAGCTGATAGACCGCATCATCACTAGACAAATGGCCGACCTGTACTTACAGTCATTGCATGACAGAGTGCTGTCAGGAGACCCTGGGGACATCTCTTTTACAGACCAGGTACTGCGCATGAGGGGTCGTTTGTACATTCCTAGGGACGAGGAGCTGTTGAGAGAGCTCCTGACTGAGGCACACGGTTCCAGGTTCACCATACATCCCGGAAACAAAAAGATGTACCATGATTTGAGACGCGGCTTTTGGTGGAGGGGAATGAAGCGGAATGTAGGTGAATTCGTACAGCAGTGTTTAGTGTGTCAGCAGGTGAAGGCCGAGCATTAGAGGCCTGCAGGGCCGTTGCAGCCACTTCTAGTGCCAAAGTGGAAGTGGGAGAGCATCACTATGGACTTGGTAGTGGGCTTGCTCGTTACCAAGCAAGGACACAACGCAGTCTGGGTGATCATTGATAGATTGACGAAGACGGCACATTTCTTGCTGATCCAAGTCACCTTGGGACCAGCACAGTTGGCAGAGAGGTATATCCGCGACGTGGTACGTCTACACGGAGTTCCGCGGGAGATTGTATCCGATCGGGAAACCCGTTTTACGTCCCAGTTTTGGGCTGAGTTTCAGCAGGCCCTAGGGACGTGGTTAAGGTTCAGTACGTCATACCACCCCCAGACGGACGGACAGTTTGAGCGCACGATACAGACACTGGAGGACCTTTTGCGTGCTTGTGTACTGGACTGGAGGGGCTCTTGGGAGGAGCACTTGCCCCTGGCGGAGTTTGCATACAACAATAGCTATCACTCGAGCATCGGCATGGCACCCTACGAGGCTCTGTACGGACGAAGATGCACGACACCCTTGAGTTGGGTTGAGGTGGGGACCAAGTGGGAGGTTGGCCCCAAGCTGATCCAACAGAGTCAGGAGGTGGTTGAGTAGATTCACAGGCTACTCGGCACTGTCAGGAGCATACAGAAGAGCTATGCAGACCGAAAACGTAGAGAGGTGCAGTTTGAGATTGGGGACCACATCTTCCTTCGCGTTTCGCCCAAGAAGGGCCTGCAGCGGTTTGGGGTGAGAGGGAAGCTCGCGTCGAGGTTCGTGAGACACCCTTTGAGGTCCTGGAGTGGGTTGGACCCGTTGCTTACAGGCTTGCCCTCCCTCCCCAGCTTTCTGGCGTGGATAATGTGTTCCACTTGTCCAACCTCAGGAAGTACGTCGCCGATCCCAGTCATGTCCTGAGCCACAAGAGCGTCGAGGTGGGTGACGACCTGACCTACCTCGAGCAGCCAATACAGATTCTCGACAAAGCCTTCCGGAGTCTGAGACGGAAGCAAGTACCCCTGGTGAAGGTTTTGTGGAGGAGCCAGCGGAACAAGGAGGCTACTTGGGAGCCTGAGGCGACGATGTGGGAGCAGTACCCGGAGCTCTTTGAGGGTACGTCTTTTCGGATCGGCTTTGGTCCTCTTTGAGTTTGTTATGCGTATATTGTTCTTTTTCCGCACCCTAGTTAGCGTAAGTTTTGGGGACAAAACTTCCTTTGAGTTTGTTATGTTGTTAAGAACCGCGGCATCGAAACCACTTTAAGATGTCTGGGAGTTGGTCCAGACGTCTAGTCAGACGTATGGACACCTTCCCAGACGTCTGGAAATTAATTTTTGCATGCATACGAAAGCGAATTTGCGCGCGTATCGCGCGCAAACTGAAACCGCTGCCCTCTTCTTTTTCTCTCTCCCCTCGCCGACCTGCAGACGCCTCCCCCACGCCTTCAAATACCCCCTCCCCTCTCCCTCGTTCACCACCCCACTGTCTCCTCCTTCTTCCAACGTGAGCACGAGAGAGAGGGCAGCAACTACTGCCGGGTGCGGTGCGGAGAGGAAGAGGTGCAGCGAGTGGGAAGAAGAGGGAGAGCGCGTGAGAAAGGGAGAGAGAGAGAGCCCGCCAGAGTAGCTCGAGGTCGGCCAGCGTGTGCGCGGAGGAGTGTCGTGCCAGGGAGATCTCCCCCTGTGCTGCTGCAGCTTAGGCAGCAGGTGGACGAGCGAGGCGCGGCCGCGCACAGTGGGAGGAAGACAAGAAGGTTCTTGTTTTGGGAATTTTTCCCAGAATCAGACGTCTGGACCTACATCCAGATGACGTGGGCGACGTCTGGAGGGAGCTCCAGACGACTGAGAGGTACGAAATTTCTCCTCTTCCTCCTTTTTGCGGATACGGCCATGCGGGACGTTCCGCCGAAAGTTCTGTTTCTTGCCGTGTTGAGAGTGTTTGCGTACGCGTGCAGGTTTTGCTTTGGGAAGGCACGGGACATGCCCTCCCACGCGATTCAGACGTCTGGGCGAGGCACCAGACGGCGGAGAGCGTCTCCAGACGTCCAAGGTGATAGTCGGACGTCTGGAACTAGGTCCAGACGGTTCTGAAGGACCTCTGGACGTCTGAGGAGCATCGCAGAGTAAGGTATGACCTGGACCACTTTTTAAGACATCTGGAAGGTGTTCTAGACATCTGATTTGAGTCTGAATTATCATTTTTGACTCGTTTAGGGTCCGTTCGAGGTCTGATTTCCGCGTTTAAGATTTCGTTCTTCTCAGAATTAGTTCTACTTGTTTGAAATACTTTTATCCTATTCTGAGTGGTTCCTTGTGATTGATTCTTGTGTTAGGACCCCGTTCTGTTGCAGCTTTGGGGGTTGCAGAGGCACGTGGACCTGCCGATCACACCCCCATTACTCCCGATTTTGCGGGTAGAGTGGCTTCCCTTAGTTAATTACAAACATAAATGCATATCTGAATCAAATGATAGATCCTAGGGTATGGCATGAATCCTAGGACCTGAAAACTAGATTGAATGATAGATCCTAGGGTATGGCATGAATCCTATGACCAGAAAAACTAGATTGAATGATAGATCCTAGGGTGTGGCATGAATCCTAGGAATAGAAACACTGAAACAAATGTCTTGAATGCCTGAATTGCAGTCTCGGATAAGTAGATAGAATAATGATAATTGCCTGTAATTGGATAACAGCTGCCTGTGTAATGTAGAGTACTGTTGCTAGTAACTGTTGCATGTAATTTCTGTTGGTTGAGATTAAATAAGAGCTGCTTGTATATAAATTGGAAAGGAAAAGAAGTTTGAATGTTGGAAATACATACTATATGCGAATAAACCTGAAACGATGAAACCTAGTATGGCTTGGCCTGAGGAATCATGGGCACTAACCCTACGGGGAATTAGGTGTAGAACTCCTGGAAAATAAATAGAAAGGAACTGGGAAAGTGGATGGGGAAGTGAGCTGACCCTTGAGTAAGGAGTACCAAGGAGAGCGACTGTCCCCCCTGTTTAGTGCAGAGCGAAGCTAGCTGCCCCAGGCACCCGGGGTTAGGTCTAACCACTTTGTACTGACTTTTGGCTCTCGCGTACACCATACCAGGGAGAGCTACTAGTGTAGGGAGGGAGCTAGCCACCCCACGGGGCCCGGGGTTCAGCTAGCGGTCCTACACCGACTTGTTAGGCTCATTGGGCAAACCAGGGTAGTCAGGTGAGGGTGTGCGGACTGTGGAGGGGCAAGACCCTTGTTTGGTTACTGTGGAGGGGCTTGACCCCTGTTACTTTGAGGGCTCTGCCCTATACTGGTTCCGTGCTGTGCTTTGGCGCACCCGTTAACGGAAACGACTGACCGCGTGCCAGTGCGGGGTAGCTACCCGCACGTTTATCGCATGTACCGTAGTCATCGTTACGTCTGTCAGCGACCTTAGGGTGGTTCACTGAGGGTAGGACCACCACGGGGGACTCTCCCGGCCAGGAGAGCACCAGGTGCTACTTCTACTTTTCGGAAAAGACTGCAATCAAGATCGTTCCCACGAGGAACATTCGAGATCAGGAGAAAGACCCAAGAAATAAATCAAGAAAGTGTAAATAGATAAATAAATAAAGAAATTAAAAACAACAGTTACTTATCCACCTTTACTATTTTTCTTAGCTAGCTGGTTGCCACTCTACTCAGCATTTCGCTGACGTGTCATATTTGTCACCTTTTTCAGGACCAGGTGTTGCGCAGCTAGAGCCTACGGCTGCGAAGGGTGCTGGGCCTAGTAGAACCCAGTAGTTGTACTTTTGTTGTACCCATTTTCCATAGTAGTGAGTATTTCTGTTACACCTTGTACTCGTTTATTGTAAACTTCATATTTCTGTACCTGTTTTTAATTCTCTACTGTTGTGGTGGTATGTACTGTAGTAGTTCTTTTCTTTACTGCTGTACTTTTGTTACTGTTAGTTATTTGCATGGTGAATGTAGTTTATTTTACTGCTTTTTGGTTACTTTCTCGTTGGATGACTGGGTCTTGGGATTAGTCAAGTCAGTCCGATTCTCGTGTCCTGTAGGGATTCGGGAACCGGGTCGTAACATTAAGTGACAAGAAAAATCTGGTTTTCACGCTTCCCTGAGATCGACACTCGGACTCACGTTCATTTCTTCATTTAAAATCGACGTTGCGAGCGCATGCTATAACGACCCTTTTAAACATACGCGTCTTCCACATGTCAGTTTTTGATGCCGTTGCCGGGGAGGCAACGGATTTATTTTGTCACTTCCATTTTACATCCATGCTCACATCATCTAACACATTGCCCCCTTCTACTTGATGGTTGTACGAATTCGGTGCTTGGGCGACGAAGTAGTGCAACTCGTGACGGTAACAAGGGACTAAGCACACCAAGGACCGGGCGTGAGTTTTTCTTCACCCGTGGTTGTTTGCTTGCTTAAAAATCAAAAAAACATTGTAAAATCGAAAAAAATTGGCGTGGTGCATGATTGCTTGACCCACATCCTTCACTCATCACCCAACAAATATATATATATATATACACTCTAACATTCTTAAGACCTAATCTTTTTGGAGTGTTATCTTTCTTTTTGAGTGGTGTTTGCGAAGCCACCATGACTTGACTTGGGTCTCACCACTCACCCTTAAAATTGACTCATCCAATAGACGCTGCTTGATAACTTGGTTGAGTACATTAGGGTTTTAGAGCCTCTTCACATCAAAGGAAATCCACTTTCACCAATTGTGTGCAAAACTTGATGTGTCCACCTGAAACTTGTTTGAAAACATTAAGACACGTCAATCCTAAAAGACACAAAAGTAAGGATGAAACATTAAAAGACACCACATCTTAAAAATTCTTGCTTGAAAATCATGTTTTGATAGGAGCACACACACTGGAAGTGGAAAACTAAGAGGCACTCCCCCAATCAACGCCTCATCACATAACCCTAGCACAAGCACTATCCTAGCCCTTTTAAAACAGAGTAGACGTGCCCTAGGTAGGACTGAGTTAAATCTCTAGAGGCATGGTTTTGTTCGCTAGGCACTTGGCTTTATTCCCTTAGTAGAATCTGGTGACTAGGCTACGGGGCAGTGTCAAACGACCACGGTTGTGGGGTCTATGGAACCGATAGCGTAAGACAAAGGAAGAACCTTCCCTACAATCTCCTCGTAATCAACCTGGCTAGATTAGCTTTGGGAAGGGGAGTCCAGTGCTTACGGACTTGATCACCCTTTTAGAGATTTCGAGGTCCCCTAAGGAATACACCATAAGGACTAGGCTTGTTTGCCTGGTTGTACACACACTTCTCGCATCTGTCGCCCTCCGCATCCCCTCCTGTTCTTCTTTAGTGTATGCACAGGAGACGATCACTGCATCCTGAGTTGTTTGTTTTGGGACGGGAATCCAGGCGACCTGATTCTGCTAGAGACATGGCTGAACCCAGCGTAGATGAGGTTGAGGAACAACCCCCACCAGACACAATGGCCATCATCAAAGCGTAGATTAACGCAAACCATCGGCTTCAGCAGCAATAGATCCACACTATCATGCAAGCCATACACCGGTTGCAGAACCCACAAAGGCAACCACCACCACCTTTTCAAGGCCCACAAGGGCAACCGCCACTTGATCTACCACCATTCCAGGACCAACCTAGGCCCCTTCGCGACTTCTACAATCTTTTCGCTATTCGAGTCGAACCGCACCTTAGGATCCCCGAAGGGGGAGATGATTTTGAGCTAAAACCAAATGTCCTGAGTCAGATTCAGAGCTACTGCCATGGAAGCTCAAATGAAGATCCCTTCCAGCACCTAGAGGATCTTGACCAGATAGCTCGAACTGTGAAACCTAGGAACATTAGCCTTGACATTGTTTTGATTAAAATGTTCCCCTTCTCACTGAGAGACAAATCATCTCACTGGCTTAGAACCCTAGGTATACCCATCACCACCTAGGAAGAACTGAGGCATGCATTCTTAAAGAAATTCTTCCCCATAGGAAAGACCAATGACCTCAGAAGAGCCATTACTACCTTTACACTCCAGGGTGGGGAACAGTTCCATGAGGCGTGGGAAGGATTTAATGAACTATTGAGGAAATGCCCACACCATGAAGTACAAAGGTGGTAATTGGCCCAGATCTTCTACTACGGTGTGGACAGTAACCTACGGAACTTCGTCGATGCCTCATGTGGGGGAAACTTCTTGAACAAAGATGAGGAGAGCACGTTTGAGCTCTTTGAGTCTATGAGCAAAAATTCGCTCAACAATGCCTCCATGACCTAGTTTAGTCGATCCAATCAACCCCGTGGTGGGATTTATGAGGTACAAGCAAATTCTGGAATGATTGACATGGATATCATTGCCAAGAAATTAGATCGAGTGAAATTGGTGGATAAAAAGATAGATGAGCTACTAAACAAGACCAAGAACCCGTTACTGACCTTCTCCCTGGCAAAGGGAGCTCACAATGTTGACCTGGTCCAGCCTGTAAGCCAACTGAACCTGGAACAACCCCTGACCACGTTCCAGGGAGGGACCTTTGCTCCCTCAACCCTTGATTACTCTCTTCCCTCCCCCTCGACATCTGTTATCCTTGAAGATGTACAGGCTATCCAAGGTTATGCTAAACCTGACCCTTTCTCCAACACTTACAGCACCGGCTGGAGTAATCACCCCAACTTTGGTTGGACAAACCAGAAATCACCTCAATTCCAGAGCCATCCCAGGCCAAACCAGTAGCCAAACTTGCCCCCCTATTAGCAAGGACCACCAGTTAGACCCCCATATAAGCCAAATAGGGTGGCCCCTCCCCCGCAAAACCAAATGGACACCCTAATAAAGAAGATGGCTAAGATGAACCAAAAACATCAGGAGGAAATGGCTTTAGTTAAGGGACAGTTAAGCCAACTGTTGGACTGTAAACAACAAGGATCCCTGCCTTCCCAGCCACAATCGAACCCACGAAACATGATTAACAGAGGCCCCAATTTGCAAGGGTTACAGGGAAATCCTGGGTAGGCTCACATGGTCCAGCTCGCCCCACAAACACCCCCTGGGTTTGGTGCTTCTTCGTCCTCATCTTCCCAAGGAGCAACCCATGGCCCCAATGCCTCTACAAATGCGGTAACCTTGAGAAGCGGCACCAAAACCCAGGATCTCAAATGGCCGACTCTTCTTGAGACTTCACCCTCTGAAACACCCAACTCAGAAGAGGCACTGGAAAAACCCAAGGACCTAGAAATAGATCCTATCCATGTTCAGACACCATACCTCGAGGCCTTGGAGACAATCAAGAAGTAGAAAAGTGTGGTGGAAATTGAGGAGCTTTTGGAGATCTTTAAGTAGATTCAGATTAATATTCCACTCCTCAAAGCCGTCAAGCACATCCCGACTTACGCCAAGTTTCTAAAGGATGCTTGTACACCCAAACGTAAGTCAAGACCTCAAGCACCTAGGAAGGTTGTGCTCTCCAAGCAAGCAAGTTCTGTAATATCAAGCAACCTTCCGCTGAAGCGAACTAACCCAAGAGCACCCCTGATATCCTGCAATATCGGGGACATGACATTTAATAGAGCACTCCTGGACTTAGGTGCTTCCATCAATCTGATTCCAACAACCCTGTACCACCAATTTAGTTTCGGAGAGTTGATGCCCACACCTGTCAGCATCTAGTTGGTCGATAGATCTGTGAAGACCCCGAAGGGGGTTGTCGAGGACGTGCTTGTGCAAGTCAAGGACATCTATTTTCCGGTTGACTTCTTGGTGCTCGACATGGTAGTCCCTAAAAAACTACAGAACGCACCCATAATCTTAGGCAGACCTTTCTTAGCTACAGCTAAGGCAAACATCTATTGTGACACGGGATGTATGAAAATCGCCTTCGGAGACAAGAAAATGCAGTTGGATATCTTTCGGGCGACCAAGTCTTTTGATTACGACTGTATCGAGGAACATGATCCCTTGGAGCCTTTGGTCGAGGAATGCCTCACCCTTAGTTCTATCTCGGACCACCAATACTGTAACGACTGTTCTGACCCGTCACCATCTCTGCCCATGGACCTATGTAGGGTTGATTACCATCAAACAACACCATTTGAGGAGATTGGTGTTGATCAACTCCCGCCTTTCCCTTTTCCTTCGAATGTTGTTTCACTCTCACCCGAACTAAAGCCACTACCTGAGAATCTCAAGTATGTCTTCATGGGACCTGACAGGACCTTCCCTGTGATTATTAACTCTCATCTAACCAAGGATCAGGAACTCAGGTTGACTGCAACCCTTTCGGAACATCGGGCCGCCGTTGGATGGACCATTTCAGACTTAAGAGGAATTAGCCCCACCTATTGCACTCATAAGATTTACCTGGAAGATTGGGCACGACCCTCCCGCCAGATGCAAAGACGGTTAAACCCAAGTATGCGTGAGGTTGTTAAGAAAGAAATTATCAAGTGGCTTGACGCTGACATCATCTATCCCATCTTTGATAGCCCCTAGGTGAGCCCCACTCCAGTGGTTCCGAAGAAAATCGGGCTCACCGTTGTCACCAATGAACGTGGCGAATCCATCCCCACCCGCACTACGACTGCATGGCGGGTGATAGAAAGTCATTTTCGCGCATTTGAAAGTCATCGAAAATCGTAGTATAGTCGCGCAAAAACGTTCGTCAAAGATTTGATTTTTAAAGATAACGAGACTTGAGTCCCGGTCGTTCGTCTCTGGGAGGCGTTGTTTTTGTTTTTGAAATCGATCTTAAAGCCACTCTACTTTATTTAAACAACATGCTTGTGCGTAATATATAGGCGGTTAAAGAGCAGGAACTTAAATCACTCAAATATGATAATCATTCAGCTCAAGTTGATTTCAAACACATAAGAGATATATATATATATATAAAATGAAATTTCATTCATCATGGGAGAGTTGTTGCACAAGGAAATCTAGAGGAAAGCTTATACATGAATGCTTAAAATTAAATCTAACTACTAGAAAACGATTGCATACAAGAATCAACGGGGGGATTTCGCATGCATCATTGGGGGAGAAGTAAGACTACTCTACTAAGCAGTAAATGAAAGCAATAAAAATTATGAAGAGCATGATTTAGAGCTAGAAGAATAGAGGGCATTCAGGGGTGGTCCCTGATGGCCTTAGAGTGGTCGAGAAGAGAATGAGGGGCGGCCAATGTAGCTTCGGCCAACCCTTGGAGAGAAGTAGGGTTGATCCAGCATCCCGGCATGGTGTCCTCCATGGTGGTGGTAGTGAGCTCGTGGAGGTGGAGTGAGTGGCTAAGTGGAGGTGGCGTGAATGGCACCAATGGAGAGCAATTGCCAAGGGAGTGAATGGGTGCCAATGGCCACCCAAGGGGTCTTTTTATAGACCTAAGGGAAGCTCTCTAGAGAATTATGGAATTCTCTAGAGAGGCCTATGGTGGGAGCTCGTGGGAGAGTGAGAGAGAGAGGGTGGATGGTGGTTTTTAGATCCACCAAATGTGGATCTAAAAATTGAATGGCTCTTGGTTGCTATTTTTGGCAACCAAGGCAACCACACATGGTAGAGAGTTCTAGAGAAGTCTAGGCTAGATATTTTCGTGTGGATGGTGTGTGTGGGTGTGTGTGGGTCGAAACTTAGGTGGCTAGGTTGATTAGGTTGGGTTCTAGTGGGTTTAGGTCAAGGTAGGTCTCAAATTAGGGTTATAAACCCTAATTCACTAAGGGAAAGTGCAATTAAACTTAATACAAGTTTAATTGGGTGTGTAGAAACTTAATTGAGAGTAAAACAACTCAATTAAGTTGGGTCTAGGTCAATTGGACTCTCACTGATTCCAATTAGACAGTGTGTGCTGAGATCAGGGCTCAATTGGACTCAATGAGTCCAATTGAATAGGCTGATGGAATTGACTAAGATCCAAGTCAATTAAGTTTAGTGAGGACCTAATTAGGTCCTTAGGGAGGTCTAGAGGTGATGTACTAGGGTTAGGGCACCTTAATTTAGGTTCCTATGGGGTTGGAATTGGGTTTAGGGACCTAGAGATCCAAGATCAAGGCATAAATCTCAAAATAGGAATTGGAGAGCAGTATCAGACGTCTAATTATATAATCAGACGTCTTATACTAAAAAATCAGAAGTCCAAACTTGTTGTCTGGACATCCAATCAGAGTCAGGAAGGATTTCGGGTTCTGTTTTGGGTATTCTATAGAAATTAGACGTCTGACAAAGTGTCTGGACGTCCAATAACACTGCAGAAGTGGGTTTGAAGTGTGCAGGAGTTGGCTAAGGGTCCTGGACATCTTAAAACTTATCTGGACGTCCAGAGAAGGGTTGGAACTAGGGTTTTAGGGCTTCCTAAGGTGTTGTGACCTAATCTAAGGGTGGCTAAGACTTGGGGAAGTCTCTAGGCTATCCTAGGGCTAGGATGGACCTATGCTCTTCACATTTTACTGCTTTATTTCTACTTAGTAGAATAGAAAACCTTTAACCCCCTTACATTATTATTCCTACATCTAAACTAGGCCTTCTGCTCCAGCTCTGCTACAACTCCCGTTATTCCTGATCTAGCTTCAGATCCAGCTCTTGATCAACTTATTCCCTGCAATCGACATAATGCACTTAATCAGCACTTTATAACATTAGTTTATGCATAGCTAAAGGAAAGCAGTAAAGATGCAGATAATGCGTATGCATGCATGAATAACCCTAACTTATGCTAAGTCCTAGCCTAATTTAGGTCAATTAAGACCTATGATTGCTGCGCAATCAGCGGGTATGTATTGATTATAGAAAACTCAATGAAGCAACCAAGAAGGATCATTTCCCCTTGCCATTCATTGACCAGATCCTTGAAAGATTGGCAAGGCAAAAGTATTTTTGCTTCCTGGATGGATAATCAGGATATAACCAAGTCGCAATTGCTCCTGAAGATCAAGAGAAGACCACATTCACTTGCCCGTACGGCGTGTTTGCATTCCGTTGTATGCCGTTTAGGTTATAAAATGCACCTGCTACCTTTTAGCGTTGCATGCTAGCCATTTTCTCAGAAATGGTGGGTGAATACTTGGAGGTCTTTATGGATGATTTCTCTGTATTTGGGAATTCATTCGACCACTGTTTGAGCAACTTGGAAAAAATCCTGAAAGGATGCATCGAGGTTAATTTGGTGTTAAGTTGGGAAAAGAGCCATTTTATGGTTCGAGAAGGAATCGTCCTCGGTCACATCGTATCACATAGGGGCATTGAGGTGGATTGGGCTAAAGTTGATTTGATTTCCAAACTTCCTCCACCTAGCTCGGTCCGATAGATCCGTTCATTCCTGGGACATGTTGGCTTCTACTAAAGGTTCATCAAAGACTTCATTAAGCTTGCCAAACCCTTAACTGAACTTCTGGCCAATGACGCCTTATTCCACATGACTTCTGATTGCATTAAGGCTTACCACACCCCTCGGGACTTAGTTTCCACAACACCTGTACTTCAACCCCCGATTGGTCCCAGGACTTTGAGATTATGTGTGTGCATCAGATTTTGCCATAGGCGCTGTCCTGGGACAAAGACAAGACAAGAAACCCGTGGTGATCTACTACGCGAGCAAGACGTTGGACAAGGCCCAACGAAATTATACGGTCACAAAGAAAGAATTGCTCGTTGTAGTTTTTGAACTTGAAAAGTTCCAATCTTACCTGCTGGGATCCTGCGTGACCATCTATGCTGACCATTCAACCATCCAGCACCTGTTGGCTAAAAAGGACGCGAAGCCCAGGCTCATCAGATGGATCCTGCTCTTGCAGGAATTTGACCTGGAAATCCGTGACAAAGCCTGATCAAAGAATGTGGTGGCTGACCACTTATCCAGACTTCACCCAGACCACATTGGACAGGCCCTGCCTTTATCCGACACCTTTCCCGATGAACACATTTTGGCTGTGCAAGACAAAAAACTGCCCTGGTATGCTGATTATGTCAACTACCTAGTTGTAGGACAGACCCTACACAGCTGGTCCAGACAGCAACGGGACAAGTTCTTGGCCAAGGCCAAGCATTGTTTCTGGGATGATCCCATGCTGTTACGCCTCTGTGCCGACCAGATCATCAGGCGGTTTATCCCTGAGGGCGAAGTTCAGTGTGTGCTATCTTTTTGTCATGACCAAGCTTGTGGTGGCCACTTCTCTGGAAAGAAAATGGCTGCGAAGGTTCTGCAATCCGGATTTTACTAGCCTTCCTTATTTAAGGATGCACACAGCTTTGCCAAGACTTGCTCTCGCTGCCAAACGCTGGGGACCATGACCAGAAAAGATATGATGCCCCTCCAGCCCATTTTGATTGTCGAAATCTTCGACGTTTGGGGTATTGATTTTATGGGCCCCTTCTCACCATCCAACGACTTTGAGTACATCCTAGTCTCGATAAACTATGTCTCTAAATGGATTGAAGCCGTCGCCACCCGTCGTTGCGATCATAAGACTGTCATGGACTTTGTTAAGCAAAACATCTTTTCCCGGTTTGGTATACCAAAGGCCATGATCAATGATGGTGGAAGTCATTTTATTCACACCCAATTCCATGCCCTACTTAGAAAATACGGGGTTAACCATCGCATCGCTACCCCGTATCATCCGCAAACAAATGGGCAGACCGAGGTCTCAAATAGACAAATCGAGAACATCCTACAGAAAACTGTGAGACCTGACAGGAAAGACTGGTCCGCACGATTGGATGATGCCCTGTGGGCATACATGACCACTTTCAAGACCTCGATAGGCATGTCGCCTTATCGCCTGGTCTTTGGCAAAGCATGCCACCTTCCTGTCGAGTTGGAACACCGGGCTTACTGGGCCGTCAGGCAGTGTAACATGGATTCCCTATTAGCCGGTGCGCAGAGGACACTCCAACTCTCTGAGCTCGAAGAAATTCGTCGGCATGCCTTTCAGAATAGTCCACTATACAAGGAGAAAATGAAAGTTGTCCACGACCGACTCATCCATAGAAAGACCTTTGAGCCTAACCAGCAAGTTTGGCTTTTCAATGCCCGCCTAAAACTCTTTCCAGGGAAGCTCAGGTCCAAGTGGACAAGACCATTTAGGGTGGTCAAGCCCCACTCCAATGGGGCTGTTGAAATCGCTGATCCGAATACTGGGCACACTTTCACAGTCAATGGCCAGAGATTGAAACACTTCTTAGCCCGGGTTCCCCCAAAGGAGATTGTCACCCTCTTTGAGGGATGACACGAAGCACCACCCAACTGGAGGCGCTAAACTCAACGCTTCCTGGGAGGCAACCCAGAAGATTCAGACTGATCAGGTATTCTACTTCACTCGGGTAATATCCTTTCGAATCCCTGTTGCATCCATGTATTTTTCAATGAGGACATTGTCCAACTTAAGCATGGGGGGTGGTAAATTGCATGATTTTGAACTCATTTAATCAGTCTGAATAGAATAAAATTAAAAAAAATGAATTTAGGAAGAAAAACTTAGGCATTAGAAATTTATCAATAGTGGAAAATAATACGGAAAGAACTTGAATACTTAGACTTTTTAGGTCGTCAAGCTTAATCAGCCCTGGTGTCCGTTAAAATATGGATTTAGCTTCAAATCCTTGTAACCTTAATCTACTCTAATCCACTAACTAAATAAGGTGATAAGTATACGACTTATCAACTCACCCTCTAACTCAGAAGGACTTTTAGTCTAAGTATTTGCACACATTTTTGCACAGACTCACTCCTCGGAGATTCTGACAGAAATTGGGTAGCTAATGAACTTTCTAGGGTGGTGTGGCTGGCAAGTTGTCGTGGGTAACAGCCCATTGGCAGGTTGTCCAGAGCCCAGCCATAGGACCACCTTCTCTTTATTGCCTCTAGGTAAATTTGAGATCAGGGAAGCCACCTACCAAATACATATATAATAAAAAAAAGAAGAAAATAGACCACACTTCTCCGCACGAGTATGGCTGGCAAGTGATCGTGGATAACAGGCCATTGGTCAGTTGTCCAGAGCCCAGCTCAGTAAATGCACAAAAAGAACCAAAACACTTAAGGAAGAAGCGGGGAAGTAGAGCAAGCCAGGGAGATATACACTGGAAAAATCCTTGTGTTCACCCCAAGTAAAACAAACGTAGGGAGAAAGCTACCGATCGAACAACTACACCTTCAGGCAAAACACTTCCTCTTCCGGTCACTTAGGGGCGTAGAAACCGGAAGTCTGTCTAAATTACCGTTGAGTGAGTCTATCACAATCTTCACACCAAGATGCTTAGCACTTAGAGTTTCTTTTTCGAGTTTTGGGTGGGTTGGGTAGCCGTAAAAGGTTACCAACACACTCTTAACTCCAAAAATCTAAAAAATGAGAGAAGATAAAATTTCTATATATACACATAACTTTAAGCAAGGATTCGGGCGATTCATATTTTGGCAGACACCCGGGCGCTGCTTAGTCTTTATAGATCAGGATCTTAGTATATTTCCTCCTATTGACAAGTGACGAAATGTCTAAGTAATTACTTCTTAAATTCTGATTGAAAATAAAAGCTATAATAAACCTTGCTATGGACTAGCAAGGTGTAAGCATGGGGTTATGATAACACTACAATTTACAATGATAATTCTGTCAATTGGGGTTTATGTTAAGAGCAAAATGCACAGATAACACATCATAAATAGGAATAGGGGCATCGCATGCATTGTACATCAAGATTGCTTATAATGCATTATTAACGGCCATGTGTACAAGAACATGTCAAAATAGGCCTCAGATGAGCAATCGGACCACACGGATGGATTCAGAGCGACGAACGGAGTCCAATGGACTCAAAATCGATCAAATCCGACATCCGAAGCTCCTGCAATGTGCCCAAGAAGTTCTGACTGTTGATCTGATGATCAACAGCCCACAGCGTGCCACGTGGTGCCCGCTCATCACATCCTCACCACCGCCTGCTTTTGCCTTCACCTAGAGGATGACTCTCAGCCATCGATCTTTGATCGAACGGTTGAGAGCTGCCTGCGCACCCGCCCTCTCTGCGATAATCCGTTGCAACAGGGCAGCGGTCGACTGCTCCACGCCCATGCATCCGACGCAGGATTGAGCCGCGCTGCGCAGCAATTGGAAGGCGAAGGCACGCTGCGGGGAAATTGAGCCGCCCGATCAGCAGTGAACGACGAAGATCAAACCACGTGGCGCAACGGATGCACGCGGACGCTCACGCGTGCGATGACGCAGCAGAAGCATGTGCCTTAGTAGCGATTCGAGAGCGCGCCCTTCGCGAGATCTCAAAGATCGGACAGCTTACAACGTGCGCGCGTGGATTGCCACAGAGGAAGCACAGGGTGCACTGACGACCGGCGGGCGAAGGGGGCTACATCGACGGATTTGGTATGGGTTTAGCGATGTCCCGAACGTCGCTAAAGCCCATACTTGAATTAGAAAATCCTTTTGCCTATATAAACTCCATCCAACCACTCATGGAGGGGCATTGAATTCACTTGCAAGTGCACTACCCCACTCCTAGCCACCATTAGCTCTCTTTGTAATCACCAGAGCCGACGAGCCACCGACGCAGCCCCTCTCCACCGCCGTGGTCGCCTTGCCGTCCTCTCTCTCTCTCTTTCCCTCTTTGTCTTAAGCTTTACTTTACTTATGTCTAAGCATTTATCTAGTGTTGTAATTATAAAACCAAAGTTGCATGTTAGATGAAATTGTTTCCTATCTAGTTACTTGCCCTCTTTTATGTTTAAGTTGAATGTTGTGAATGAAAGATTGTAACCCTATACTCTCTCTCTCTCTCTTTTTCTCTCTCTCTCACTCGCTTTTCACCACGTCTTCTCGCAAGCAAAAACCCGTCATTCCCGTGACATTAAGTGACAAGAAAAATCTGGTTTTCACGCCTCCTTGAGATCGACACTCGGACTCACGTCCATTTCTTCATTTAAAACTGACGTTGCCAGTGCAAGCGATAATGACCCTTTTAAACACACGCGTCTTCCGCACGTCAGAGCTCAAGTTTCTGTTCATATGGGTGCGTGAGCTGATCAGGTCACCACGATGGTAGGATTAAACTTCTAGGGTATGGGCGATAGGATGGGCTTGAGAGGGGCGCAAAGGGTTTTAAGTCAAATTCCCACTGTTAGATGAGATCTGAGAAAGTAGGTGATTCTACATGCGAAGGTGCGTGAAGCTTCGATGTGAGAACAGCCCTTGGATCGAGGTCTCATGCAATCAACAACCGTGATTGGCTGCGTTCTACGCTGCTACAGTGGCGAATGCGCTGCAGGTGAGATGGTGTTTTTGCATGGAAGTCCTTAAGGGCGAAGCGGTAGGAATTTTAGGAGGAAACCCATAAGTGGCTATAAAGGATGTAGCATAGTCCCTGAGTCTTTCCAATAGGTCCCCGACGGCTCGCAAATGTGTCCTTGGAAGGTTTCATGTGAAGAAATGTTAATGCACTAAGGACCTATACGTAAAATAAAAAATGCAGGGTCCTAATGATGTTCAAATGCAACCAAGTTTTTATTTAAATATAATTGAGCATTTAAGAATATGATTTCACTTAGTTTGATCTTTTGAATCCAAATATGTGCTTATCTCACAATTGAATCATCATTTTGTATCTATGAATTGAATTTCTCATTTTGTGACCTAATTGTGCATTTATAACACTTATTTGTTGTTTTAGGTCACTTATGTTATTTCTCACATGTAATCCTTTTCTTGTGTTAATTATGTAGTGTTTAATCTAGTTTCTAGCTTAACTTAAGTATTTTAGGTATGATGAGCCACAGATCATCACCTCACAATTCACATTTCACTAATTTCCTCGCACTTTAATCCATATGCCACTCCATCCTGCGAAGTTGAGTTGGATCTGAAGTTCACCAACTTCTAAATCCAATTCATGCTCAAACACATCTAGGGGTCTCCTCATCCATTTTAGATTGTCACAAGGACCCCTGATCCTTTTTTGATTGAATAGAATTACTCGATTGACTTGTATTTGGATTTTATGCCTAAGCGCAAGATTTGGAGCCAAATTGATTTTAAATGGATTCAATTGAGCTTATTGCATTTTCATTCACTCAATTGGGTGCAATGCAGTGAATCTAAGGTGTTTGATTTGGTTTTCAATTTTCAGATGAGCAAAAAACCAATTTGTGTTGCATTTTGGAATGTTTAACCAAGGATAATCAGTGATACTAATTTGAGGTTAAACGAGAACCCAAGTGATTTTGAGATAGTCACTAAATCACATTGAACACCAATCAATGGTGTCAAAGAAGATCAGATGACTTGATCAGAAATAAAATTAAAAATCAAAACCCCAAAACAGGGGCTACATGTATTCCTGACACACTATGATTTCAATCTGATTTAAAGGCTTAAATGGTGTTTTCAGAGTTAAAATGAAGAGATGGAGTTATTTTGATATGATTTCAAGTACTTAATATGATCAATTCTCTCTACATTGTCTATAATGCAGAGTGAAGATCATATTGAGATTCTTAGAGATTTTAAAGATTAAGAATTAATTCCACTGTTTTGATGCTTTTAGAAGATGCCTTTCAATGTTTGAAAATTGATTTTCAGTTGAGATTAAGGTTGATTTAATCCTTCTCCTTATGCTATATCTAGCATGAGAGAAAGATTAGGTTAGATTTTCTCTTTGATCTTGTAACTCTGATTTGGATTTGGATTTGAGCTCAGATTAGACCTACTTGGTCTGATCAGAGTAAGGAGAGCTACACTAGTAGCAATCAACTATTAGATTTCTATTTTAATTGCAATAGCAATAACTGCCTCCCTAATTTAAGCCATTTTTATTCAGCAACGACAGCTGTTGGGTGTTTGAGATAGCAGCAGATCAGGCCTGATGGCTAGATTTGAGCTGGAATGTTGGGATTTTTATGAAGCTGACCTATGTATTATGATAGATGTCACGTGAACAAGCATTCATGTACCTTAAATAGATTGAAATTCAATTTGAATTGCTCGTAAGTTGTTTTTGGAAGTCTTTTGTCAGCATATTCATGTATTTAACTGTAATATCTATCATCTTGGAGGAAGTGAAATTGAAAATGAGGCTTAAATGTTTCTACATCTTTCATGTAGTGTACTGAAGATGTCTGAATGCCTAACTAGCCATCCTCCCTTAGAATGCATTTAGAGTTCTTAGGATCCTTAGTTCAACACTCTTCAAGGCCACATTTTGGGTTGACTTGTAAGTAAATAAAATACATAAAAAATAAAAAATAAAGTAAAGATGTCTTGAGTAGGATTATATATTTTTCTAAGTTTTGCAAAATTTCAAATTATTCTTAATCTCTGACTTGGTAGAACATACCAGCCGACAATTTGGTCTACTTTGGAATTTAATAAAAGAACCAAAGTTCAAAATCACAAAAAGAAATTTATATCTCTCATCTCACTCTTTCTCTCTCATCCCCTACCTCCATTATACCTACATACAAAAACTATAAAAATTAGAAAATGTCTAAAAATACTCAAAAATATCTTGTATAGTATGTATATACTTGTAAATATAATTTAAACTAAGCTATATGTATATAGTGTACAATATGTAAACAATGTGTATAAATAACTTATATATGCATTCTATATATTAAATTAAATGTTTAGAATGATTTATTGTATATATAACTTTAATGTATAATTATATATTAATTTATATAAACTAAATATGTATTAACTTAAGTAATTATACAAACCTATATATATGTACATAATTATATCTAATACTGAACATACATACTTAACTAAGTCATATATACTGTATAACACATGTAAATTATTTTAATTATGTAATTATAGAAGGTACTTAAATTATTAAGTTAATTACGTAGATTATTTAAATAAAATAAAATAAATTAGTAATTTAAGTTAATACTAAAGTAATTTATCATGTATATTTGTATAGTACTTTTTTTAAGTATTTTCAACCTATTGATACTGTATTTAAATGGTATTACAATATGTATAAATTAAATATGTACATAACTAACTTAAACGAATATTTAAATGTAAATAAATCAAAATAAAGTCTCAAAAATACAATAAAAATGTGTAATAAATAATTTATTATATAAATTAACTCTGTATAATGTCAATTTTATGATTAAGTTACCAATTTGTACTTTAATTAACAATTTAATCCCCTAAATTAACATGTACAAATCCCTAACTTTAACTAATTTTAATATATATGTAAATAATGTAATTTTGTAAATAAATTATATAATCATGTAGCCTTATATGAGAGCTTTCCAAAAATATTTTTTATTTTAAAATCAGACCTAATTTGGGCCCTCAAATTGAGGGCCAAATCATCGGATTTTGCACATTCGCTAACACGACACAGCATCGATTTGGCTAAAGTTTAGCGCCGCATCGTGACCTACAGAAGCTTTGCACCCATATAAGTTGTCTAGCGCCAACGACTCCCTCGATTGTCAGCACTGAGCGCTCTTACTGAGCATGCAGGTTTCTTCCTCAATTCGCATGCACGCCTGTGGGCATCTACGTGCGTGTGTGTATGTGTGGGTGGTGTCGACCTTCCTCTATAGTTTTATTATTTCGTCGTAGTATAGTATAGAGCGAGATGATTACCAATTTAATACAATTTGTTACTCGAAAAATAAAAGAGTTCCCGAGGTCGAACTCAGGGAGCAAGTTGTATTCTAGAGGTACAAAGTTTCTTTTACAAAAAAAATATAGATAGAGAGAGAGAGAGATGAAAATTTGTTGGCTTCTTCTTTCTCGTCTGTCTTCTTCTTTCTTTTCTCTTCTCTTTGGCTTTTGGTTTCTTTATCTCCTTGTGGTCTTCTTCTTCTTCTTTCTGTCTTTTTTATCTGCAGCAGTGGGTGTGATGTTCTTCTTCGTCTTTCAACTCTTGTTTCTGCTTTGTCTCTTTCTTTTTCTGCAGAGAGGTCCTTGTGGTCCTGTTCTTCTTCTTCTTCTTTCTTTCTTCTTTTCCTTTCTTCAGACCTTCTTCTTCTCATGCTCTTCTTCTTTCAGTTCTTGTCTTGGCCTCTCTGCTTTCTCCTTCTTCTTTCAGCTCTTTCTGCTTGTCTCTCTGTGTTCTCCTCTACCTCGCCTTCCTTCTCCTTCTTTGCCTTCAGGACGTCGTCTGATTTTCCAATCAGACGACTTAAACCGCCGCTGCTACAGTGCCGCTCGGTGATCCTCCTTCCTTCAGCCTTCGTCTTCTTCCACGGTTCTTCTTCACCTGTGCCTGCACACTTACACAGCTTGATCAGAGAGGGGCAAAACCTATCTCTACCCTCCCCCGCGTCTCTCTCTCACAGAATCCGCTCATAGGATAGCTCTCCCAGAGCTGCCGGGTAGTCGGGTACGGGTCGCGCCCGGGTCCAGGCCCACCGGCGTGCGTGGTGGGCGAGGAGTGCAGGTCAGTCTAAGTCGGGTCGGGCCAGGTCCGCGGGGCGTGGTCGCGGACGAGACCGGGTCGAGAGAGCGAGTGAGTGAGAGGGACCTCACCCCGTGCTCAGGAGGCAACTAGCATAAGGCACTTTTTGCCTTTATGCGGGCGCTCTCCTTTGAAAGGGTACGAGGTGGGACTAAATGTCCCACCCCAATTTCGGTGCCTGCGCGGAGGAAGCAGCGGCCGTCGAGGCGAAGCACGGGGGCTTCGCGCGAGAGCTTCGACTCGACTGCAGCCTGGTACTTCGCGAAGGCGCCTCGCGCTGTCTGGGAGCGTAACCTGGGCGTGGCGCACCTGGGGCAGCAGGTGAAGAAGCTGCTTCGCTTCAACAATGGCGGCGACGAGCGCAGGTACCTGCCCACAGAAAAATGGCCTCTCGGCCCAATCAGAAATGCGGAGGACCTTCGCCGTGGCACGGCGAAGGTGGTCGAGGGGTGTGCAGGCGGCGGGGCGGAGCCTAAGGGCTGCCCTAGGTCGGACTGTGGGTCGGGAGATGGGTTTGTTCGGTGGAGTTGCAGAGGGTGATTTGGGGGAAGTGGAGGGGCGGAAATGGATCAGGGTGAGGAGGCGGAGATTATGTGCAGGTCGGCGAGCCGTGTGGGATGCTGGAGTGATGGAAGCGGCTCGCCGGAGGCGGAGAAGGTGAGGGTGATTTGTCGGGATCGAGGGCGACAGTAGATGTTTAAAGTGAGGAAAAGGAAGAGGGGAGGAAGAGGAGAGGTTCTACCTACTTAGCAGGACGAGGAGGGGCCGGAGCGGGCGACAGTCGTATCGACTGTCGCCGGAGAAGAAGATGCCCGAGGGAAGGGGCGGCGGCGAGCAGAGGGCCGGAGAGGCGCCAGCTGGGTACGGCGTGGCGCGGGAAGAGCGAGGGAGAGCAACCCTGCAGCTGGTAGTGCGGCAGAGCGACGAGGAGGAAGAGGGGAGGCCGCCGGAGCTGGAGGGCTTCCTGTCGGAGTGGGAAGAGAGGAAGTGGGGGTCTTTCTCCGTCAGGACCGAGCTGGGAAGAACGGTGGAGCGACGGGTGTATTTATAGGGACCGAATCAGGGAGGAAGGCGGAGGGAGACGCCGTGTCTCCCTCGCCGGAGGACGCTGGAGATGGAAACCCATACCGTCCGTGCGTTCGCACGGCCGGTATGGTGGGTTACAGCGACCAGGGGGGTGTCCCTGCGACGGCTGACGACGTAGGGCACCCCCGGTTTACTTGCCAGGCTCTCCCCCTCACCCTGCACGGCGCCATGCTCCGCGCAAGGTCGCCGGAGCATGGTGCTGGCAGGTTTTGCAGGGGGGACCTAAACGCAAAGAACGAAGGAGAGTTAGGGGCCAAAATACGAGGGTTCAAAAGTTGAGGGTCAAAAAGTAAATATATGAGGACCAAAGTGTAAAGTTGGTCAAGAAGGTTTCTTCTTAGGCTCAAGTTTTTATACATGACTAATTAGGACCTAAGGAATCTGATGATGAATTTTATTTCTAGTTTAAACCTTGTTTGACTGGTCAATTTACGCAAAAACCCAAATTAAGTTATTAATTGGGTAAGGTTCTCAATGTAGGTCAAGATGGGTTCCTAAGGTCAAATTGAAGGTTCTAAACCCTAGAGATTATTTTTCTATGAATTTTAGAGGGTTTATTCCATTTTTGCTTTGCCTTGAACCTCGTGAATTGAAGTGGGTTTATTTTAGGGTTACAGATTATCATTTAGTTCCTTGGAATTGCTGTAGCCCTTGCTAGATCATCTCATCCCACTTTTATTCTTATTAAGTTGCTTTGACCTATGTTTGGACCCTGAATTACCCTGTATGCAGATTATACTGGTGAAATTGCATTTTTACCCCTTATGACTTATTTTCTCCTTAAACTCAGAATTCTCTGAGTTAAGCCTTTCCTTGAGTTATGTAGGAGCTTTTATCCTTTGTATTGGGTCAAAATGAGCTAGTTATGGCTCATGATGAGGTTCTCATCAGTGGGCTTGTGAGTGTGTGGGTGTTGGGCTTATTGGGCCTGAAATTGCATGAAAACATAACTTAATTGAACTAGGGCTAGCTCCCTAGTAGTGATCTGGTCTCACTTCTTCGAGGTGCTGTGTATCCTATGAAAAAGGGCTGACCCTCCCATTAAAAACCTAATTTTTAGGTTGGTTAACAGTAGCTAAACCATGTTAGTGAGAGAGAGGGGCTCTAAATTTTCTGAGTGTTGAGAGTGAAGAGAAGAAGATAGGAGAAGTAGAGAAAATCACCTAAGTGTTAATCTCGTGCTGTGGTGCATGCATGTATACGAATATATGTATAAGTATACTTATATGTATGAATGTATACTAATAGATATATATAAGTAATCTAAATAATTATATGTAAATAATATGAGTACATATGTATAAGTAAAGCATAGTGATGAGGTGTGGCTCATCATAACTAAAATGTTAAAGTTAAGCTAGAAACTAGGTTAAACACTACAGAATTATCACATAATAAGTGTGGGAAATAGTGAAAAAGACCTAAAACATCAAATTTGTGTTAAAAATACAAAATTAGGTCATAAAATAAGATATTCTATTCATTAATGTAAAATGATGATGCAATTGCAAATTAAACACACATTTGGGTTCAAAACTTCAAATCAAAAGTGAAATCAACTTCCTAAATGTTCAATTAAGCTTCAATAAAAACTTAGTAGCATTTGGACATTATTAGGACCTCGCATTTATAGTTTCTTATTTAGGTCCTTAGGTCATACACATTTTCTTCACATTTAAAACCTCCAAGGACTGATTTAATAGTCGCAAGGGGTCATTTTGTAACACCTCAAGGACTATGCCGCCTTCTTCTTTGCCACTTATGGGTTTATTCACAATTTTGCTACCGTTTCTCCCATAAGAGCTTCTCTGTAAAACCACCAAAAGAGCTACAGCAAGCGGACCACTGTAGCCGCGAAAAACACATGAGATTGTAGCCGTTGATTACTTGATCTCTTGATCTGAAGGCCTAGCACCAATCGAAGCTTTGCGTGCTTCGGTGCGTGTGATCACCCTTTTCCCTAGATCTCATCCAACGGCCGACCTTTGATTTGAAACTTTCGCGTGCCCTCGCAACCACATCCCACCGTTCAAACCCTATGCAGCTGATCTGACCTTTGCGGTGATTTGACTTACTCCCCTGCCTACTTAAGTTCTTAATCAGCTCGCGTGCATGCTGTAATGACTCGTTACATTTTTAGTCGGATAAGACGTCTAGAGTTTCATTCAGACGTCTGTCTAGACGTCTGGACACATGCCCAAACGTCTGAAAGTGGGATTTTCATACTGCTCTTTACGCTCTGCACGCCGGCGGCACGTAGAAGCCGCTCTCTCTCTCTCCTTCACCCCTCGAACATTAACTTCCCTCTATATAAGCCCCCTCCCTTCTCCTCTCCTCTCCTCCTCACACCATAGCCACCGCCACCTCCACCTTCTCCTATGACAGCCAAGTTTCCCTCCGTCTCTACTGCAGCCACCGACGAGGGGAGAGCGGGGAGGAGCGAGAGCGAGAGGGTGTGAGGGAGTGAGAGCGGGGGAGGAGGGAGACTAATGGGAACACCATCATGAGCCCTAACTAGCTCATTTTGACCCAATGAAGAAAATAAATGCTCCTACATAACCAACTGAAGGTCATAATTCACTAAATAACCTCTCTGAGAAAAAAAAAGAAATTAGGGGTAAAATTGCAATTTTAATAATGCAGTACAACAATGAGTTTCCTCAATTGCTAAACAAAGGTCAAAGGATCTTAATAAGATAATAAATGGGTTGGATCAGACAGAAAAAGGGTTTGTGTGAGTCCTGTGAATTAAATGACTTCTTGAAATCCTAAAATAGACCCACTTGATTAACCAAGGTTTTGGTCAGGATAAAATTCACCTAAATCCTCTAAAAATCATAGAAAAATATTCTCTAGGGTTTAGAACTTTCAATTTGGCCATTGGAACCCATCTTGACCTAGAATGGGGTCTTAGACAGATATTTACCCTAAATTGGGCTCTTGCATAATTTTCCCAGTCAGACGTGGTCAAACCCAAAATCCAACTTCACCATTGGACTCCTTAGGTCCAAATTAGGTTTGTACCAATATTTGGACCCAAAATGAATTTTCCTTGACCTAGTTTGCAAAAAGGTCCAACCTGATTACATTTGTACCCCTATCTTTCAAAAACCCTTACTAATGGCCTCCTAGCTTCTTCATTGTCTTCGCAATTAAGTCCCTCTGCCATTATAGCGGAGGAATCCTGCTCCGGCGAGCTTTGGAAAGAGGTTTCTCCTTGATTGCTCAGAGAATCACTTCTAAGATTGGAAGGGAGATTCTCTGAGAAAATCCCTTCAATCTGAACCCATCCTTGATCCTATATCCTAGCGGATTCCAACTTTGGCGAGCTTTCTTTGCTTGGGAAGCTTGCTTCCCAAGCCTTAACTAACTTTTAGAGCTCTATTTAAAGGAGCCCAGAACCCTCCAATCACGGCAAGCTTGAATTCCACCAGAGACCCTCCCAAATTCTTCTCTCCTCCTCCGACTGATTCGCTCTTCAAGCTTCGGCGACCTTCCCTACTCTCCCTTGTCGTCTGACCAAAATACCAGTGGTACACTCTTCCTCCTTACTTTTTTCTGCGTCGCGCAGCACCCACCGACGCTCCTACCCCCCCTTCATCCTCGTTGACCGTCTCTCTTTGAGCATCTTCGTCTCCTGCGTCGGCCATACCAGACCCGACGCCTCCGCTCGCCCCCGTCGTCTCTTCACCTTACAGAAAAGCTCCCATCTCCTCTACTTTCTTCTCCACTCTCTATTTCCCAAAATCGACCACTGCCGACCTCCATCACCCTCATCTCCTTCATCTCCGACCACCACCTCCGGCGAGGCCGCTCCACCTCCACAAGCCGTCTCATCCCTCGCTGACAAGCCCATAAGCTTCCCCTCACTCATATCACCACGCCACTCACCTAAACACACCCCCAAACACACCCACACCTTCGCACACAGTGTGCCCTAGGCACACTCACACAAACGTCCCCACGCCACGCCAACCACCCCAATACATTCATCGTGCTCTGACGACGCTCCCTGAGCGATTTGACGTGGTTGCGAGGTCGTCTTTGTGATTTCAGGTTCAGGCGTCATCCACCATTGGTGACCAAGCTTGAAGTAAGCTTGAGGTCACTTCAGGCCTTGCCAGTTACATACCCCTATCCTAGGCTGCGAAGAAGGACTCTTGTGCACGAATCCAGGCTCTCAATTCCAGTCGAAGGCCGTAGCAGCTACTGCAATTGGAAACCACCTCTGCTGTAGGCGTGCGAGAAGAAGGGTGCGCGGATAGTCCCACCTCGGAAACTCTTAAGGCCGCACACCTGCATAAGTTGATTTTGTGCCATGGCTGTTCACCTCAGATCCACGGGGTATGGTCCCTCTCACCTGATCCAACCCAGTCTCGTCCGCGGCACTGCCCACGGGGACCTGGCCTGACCCAACCTGACTGCACTCCTCACCCACCACCGCACGTCGGCGGGCCTGGTCCCAAGTACATACCCGACCCGAATACCCGAATAACTGTGTGGCTTTGGGAGAGCAGAACCTAAGAGGGAAAGAGAGGAGAGTTGCGCGTAGGGGTAGGTTTTGCTGTAGGCTGAAGAGAAGGAGAAGCTAAGTCAGAAGCTAAAGAAGAAGAAGTGAAGGCCTGAAGAGGTCGAAAAGAAGCTAAGGGTCAAGGTAGAAGACAGGAAAATGAAGAGAGAAGGCAGACGACAGAGAAAGGTAGAGAAGGAAGAAGAAGGAGAAGCTAAGGACGAAGGAAAGCAAAAGGGCAGAAAGAAGGAGAGAAAGAGGAAGATCGAGAAGGAAGAAAGAAGAGGAGCCGCAGAAGAGAAGTGGAGAAAGAAGAAATCAGAAGAGAAGACCACTGTAGCATCAGATGTTTAAGTCGTCTGATTTACAAATCAGAAGTCCAATTTGAGTTTAATTCATATTCATATACATTGAGTTCCTTGGTTGATATTGTAGGAGTATTTGGTGATCTACATCACCATTTTACTCCCATATTTTTGCACTTTGATACTGATATTATTGCATATTCTTTTAAATTCTGAATTTTGATCTTGATTTCTAAATATCAATTTACTCCCTGTGTTTGACCTCGGACTTCAAATTCGAGTAATAAAATTATATCTGTTTTGAACGCGTTTTTGGCTATATTACAATGCAACACTTTTAAAACCTGATTCAGTGCTCTAAACAGAGACAACAGTGGGAGCTTGGTGGAGCTCGAGGAGGAGCTCGTGGGAGATAGGAGTCGGTGAGGAGCTGCTCAAGCTCCTGCAACTGTTGGAGCTGCCATTGCAGGCTGAGGGCGAGCGAGGCGAGCAGCGTGAAGAAGTTTTGATACTGGAAGTTTCCAGTATCAAACGTCTGGAGTGAAGTCCAGACGACTGGCGAGGCACCAGGACGTCCGGAGTTGAGGCCGGACGTTCGAAAGCATGTATCGCGCGAGGTACATACGTTCCTGTGTTGATTTCCGCCATGTAAAAGATCTCAACACAAGAGTTGTTGGGCTAAAGTTGTGCCTGCATTTTCATACGCAAGGTAGGCATTTTCGCGCGAGGTGCGCTTTCCGAAGTACTTTCGGACGTCTGATCACGTCGCCAGACGATCAGAGACCATGTCCGATGTCTAGAGCTGCCCCCAGACAGTCGCAGAGGGAGTTTGGACGTATGATCAGCCGCAGGGAAGACAAGGTGAGTTCTAACGTCTTTTAAGACATCTGGGATTAGTCCCAGACGTCTAATTTTGATCAGTAACCGTGTTTTTGGCCTGTTTAAGGCCCAAATGGAATCGGATTTCCACAAACGAAGTACCATTGTTTTTCACTCAAGTTCCTCTACGTATTCATGTTGAGTATCTACTATTTTGAGCTCGTCTAATGTACATTGGTCGCTGGTACAGGTTACCAGCCGGTGGCACGTTCGGGGCCCGCGGAGACGACAAGATCTACGGCACAGGCCCCCATTCCTCCCGTAATACCCAGTAGAGTGGTTTAACTCAGTTGTTAATATTTAAATAAGAATGTACTTGGTTGGAATAGTCGGATTGAACTCTAGGATATGGAATGAACCCTAAGGTAGAAATGAATGAGCCTGTTTGAGCTGTCCTGTTTACCTGAATGCATGGTTAAGATAAATTGCTCGCAAATGCCTTTAATATAATTACGAGATGCATGTTAAAATACGAGTTGCCTGTATGTAATGGAGAAATTGCCTTTGAAACCACAAGTTGCATGTTTTGAGAATTGAATTTTGAAAAGACGAGCTGCCTGTATATGGATGAGGAACGAATTATGAAACATGAGATCTGGACCTGGATAAATGAGATGAATATGTGCATGAATCCTATGGGGAATTAGGAGTAGAACTCCTATGGATGAAAGGAAATCTGGAATGTAGACGGGAAGTGAGCTGGCCCTTGTGTATACGGTACCAAGGAGAGCAACTGTCCCTTTTTAGTGTAAAGCAGAGCTAGCCTTGCTTGGGTTGAGACCTAGGGTTAGGATTGGCCACTCTACACCGACTCTTGTTGGCCCTCGCGTACGCGGTACCGAGGTGTGCTACTAGTGTAGGGAGGGAGCTAGCCACCCCATGGGGCTCGGGGTTTAGCTAGCCACTTTACACCGACTTTGTTGGGCCCTCTGGTTAAACAGGGGTAGTCTGACGAGGGTACGCGGACTGTGGAGGGGCGAGACCCCTATTTGGTTCTGAGGGGCGAGACCCCTATTTTGAGAGGACAAGGCCCTCTACTGTTTCGTGCTATACTTTGGGCGTACCCGCTAGTGGAAACAACTAACCACATGTCAATGCGGGGTAGCTACCCGAGCGCTTATCACGTGTGACGTAGTCACTGCCACGTTTCGACAGTGACCTCAAGGTGGTTGACTGGGTGTAGGACTACCACGGGGGACTCTCTCGGCCAGGAGAGTACCACGTGTACCTTCTACTCTACGGAAAAGCATGCAATCAAGATCGTTCCCACGAGGAACATGCAAGATCAAGAAATTCCTGAATACTTGAGAAATAAATGAACCAGAAACACATAAATGAGATAAATAGAAATGAGAAATAAACCTGTTGTTGTTTTATTGTACTTGCACTTAAATAACGTAAACACCACTCTACTCAGCGTTCGCTGACTCTGTCTTTTCGTAACCCTGTTCAGGACTAGGAGTTGAGCAGCCCGAATTTTCGGCTGCAGAGAATGCTGGGCCTAACCGAGCCCAACCGTAGTCATTTTTCAGCTCTCTCGTTTTCTACTGTTGTAGTGAGTAATGGACACATGGCTTACTGTTCCTGTTACTTTCCGTTTCCTTTCCATTTCCTGGTGTTGTTGTGGTGGCATGTACTGAAATAGGTGCTCTACTTTCTTTATTGCTTCGTACTTTTCTTCCGCTTAGTTATATTGCATGTATAAATGTGGTTTATTTTCCTGCTTTTGGTTATTTCTTGTTGGACGACTAGGTCTTGGGATTAGTCGAGGAGAGCCAGTCTTGGGTCCTGTAGGGATCCGGGAACCGGGTCATAACACATGCTAACCAGCTCCCTACCTCCTGAGTGGTTCATTTCGTCTACTCCCTCAGCTTCCCTTCCCCCTTCCTCAGTGGTCGGTGACAGAGACCATTTTCCTCCCTCCGTCGATCACCTCCAGCCACCTGCCGTTGGCTCTTGGACACTTCCCTCATCAGCTGAAGGGTCTTCTCCCCTTTCTTCATCATCGACCACTGGCTGGCGACCATGGACATCACCTTCATCCCTTAGCTAGATTTATTGCTTTCCCAGTGTAGTTTTCCTATTTTCAAGATTAGTTGTAGTGTTAGCTAGTGTAATTTAGGTCAGTAAATGTAGTTAGAGATCAATTTCAATGATGACTTAGTGTAGCTTAGGAGTAGACTAGCTTAGATCCACTCCGCCCTCTCTAATCAATTTAGATCAGAGAGGTGTTTTTCCACCTCCATTTTGACACATACAGCTTTCCCTACACATCGCAATTCATTTCTTATTTCCCTCCGCTTTCTTTTCATCATCCACCCATCCATCAAGGTCAAATTCAGATCTGAAGCCTTGGCTTCTAGATCTGAATTTGCGCTTGAAATCTACTTGGGGGGCCTCCCATTCACTCCATCAATTCACAAAGACCCCCCGATCTGGTTTTAATTGAAGCAATTTGCTCGATTCTTTCAGAATTGGTTTTCACACCCAATCTCATGAATTGGAATCAATTTGGTTTTAATGGAATCCTAATCTAGTGATTCAAGTTTGGATTTTCTTAATTGGGTGTATTGCAATGAGTTTGATGTGTTTTGATCAAAGATTTATTCTCAAATGAGCTTATGCCCAATTCAAGCCTTGTTTTGGGTAGTTTAGGCCAAGGAGAATCAAATACCGATTTGAGGCTTTAAACTAGGACCCAATGTTTTGTATAGGATCATTGGAGGTTCTAACACTGTTATATAGTGTTTAGAAGCTCATGGTTATCAGACAATCTGAATGGATCCTAAATTAAAAGCCCAAACAAAGCTACATGAATTCTTATACCAATCTGATTTCACCCTGATTTTTAAAGGAATAAATGCTAATTTCAAGGTCTTAATGGAGATTTAGAGTTGCTTTGAGGTGATTTCAGCACCTAATGTGATCTTCTTCTCAACATTGTCTAAAATGTAAAGAGAAGATCATCTTAGGGTCTTTTGAGAATTATAAAGATTGAGAATTGGTCCTATGGGTTTCAGATTTTGAAAATTTGATTTTAAAGGAGTTTGGACAAATATGATTTGTTAGAAATGTGTTTTGGGCATTCATGTGCCTTAGATCAGACCTTCTTAGGTCTGATCTAGGTTGATTTTAGTGAGTAAAGTGGCAGTTGCAACTGCTATTTTAAAATGCAATAATCCTTGCAGCAACATCTATTGCTGGTTTCTTCTTGCAGTAGCAACAACTGCTAAATTAGAGCAGAAGAGCAGCTAAATCAGCCGCTAAAGTTTAGTAGCTACTGCTGCTATGTTCATTGCAGCAATAAGGTCAAATCAGGGTGAATTTCAAGAGATTTGAGTTGTAATTTTGAGTAATCCAAGGAACTGGCATGTGCATATTGTTAGAACATATGCGTATAAGCAATCATATACTTTTGTGTGCTTTAAATATGTTTTGAATGTCTTGTAACCATGTTCTCAGTTAATGTTAGCTAGTTCAATAAAATTCATAGTCCAAAAATTGGTTTTGTAATGAATTTGAGATGAAAATCATGCTTAGTTGCTCTATCACCTTTCATATTATGTGTTGACCATTTCTGATTTATTAAGGTGCAATTCCAGCTGACAGAATTCACTTCAAGTCCTTAGGTCTTTACTTCCAACATCATTCAAGGCCTAAAATTGGTTAACTTTGCATATAATAAAAATCATATAAAAATTCCAAAAAAATAAAATAAAATATTCTTGGGTAGGATTAGGAATATTTTTAGGCGTATGCCAAGTTTCAAGGCGTATGATAAAAAGGAATTATTTTTTGTAGTGTATTTAGCATGTCCCCACGTTTCTCCATGAGACCTTGGTCTATTCCCCAAAGTTATGCATTCGACCAACATTGTAGACATTCAGTACCGTGCCATCTCCATAATTCTGATAAAAGATCTTCTCGGGCTGAACCATGTAAGTCCTGTGTATAAAGTATTTCAACATGGTATACAGTGTGGGCTGTTGTTTCTAGTACATTGATCGAAACCCCGATGATTGGATTTGAGGCTTTTTCATCATCTTCATAACATTTAAGGGCAACCTAAATCATTTTGTCTTTTATAGCCATTTGGGACACGAGTTTCCTAATCACTTTGCCTAAAACGTCAGGTTGCATTTTTGAATCAAGTGATGGAGTCAAGATTTAGAATCAAACTCAGGATCAGATTAGAACTTATTAGATCTGAAAGAAATTCCCAAGAAGATCTAATGAGGCCCCTTAGGTTAAAAACCTAAGGTTCTTCCTGTGTGTGTGCTCTAGTGAAAATATGAGGGACTGGATATGAATTGGACCCAATCAAGGCACCCAAAGACTTTTGGATGACTAAGGCTGTTTCAAGGTGGATGATACCTCTGAATCAGAAGCTCACACACCCAAGAAATACTTGGGCAGCCAGGAAGGGAGAGCCCTGCAAAGACCCCTACAAGATAGAGCATCTCCACGGGTTACAGGGTTTCCCCCACCCGACCTTCCTTGTCACTGTGGTTCCAAGTCGACTGGAATGTATGAACTTAAGACCTTAGGTCTACCAATTTAGCTTAATTAGTGCCTTGAATTTCACTTGATTTAGAAGTTGATTTGACTTATGACCTAATTTGGAGGTTGGTTGGCCCACAATGTAGGTCAACTTCACCTGACCTACCCTAAAAGATGGAGAATGAAATCTAGATCAAGATTCAGAAGTCACCCTGAATTGACTCTCAGGTTGTTGGGTCCACAATTTTTAAGGTTCAAGTGAAATTAGAGTCTGATTTTAGAGTTCTTCTTGATTAGATTTTTTCAATCAAGGGCTTGGGTAGCACACAAATGCGAATAGTTTAATTCTCTTTAATGCAGGCAAATGTGTACTAACACTTCAAACCCTAAATGTTGAAACCCTAAGTATCTCTAATCCAAGTTCAGTTGAATCTTAAAATGTTCACCTTGGGCTTCAAGCAAGAAGTGTGTTAGCCCAAAGTGATTTAGAAATTAAGCATAATCCCCAGTAGCTATAGGCAATCAAGGTAAGGATTTCTTAATAGAATTGCCACAAGCTTCAATTAGAAATGAAAATTTTTCGCAAATCAGGGAAACTTGCCTTTTAAATGATGATTTACTAAGAAAATAAGGCGGGTAATTCCTAATTGATTGTTTCCTTTTTATCTTCTCGAGATTAGGAGGTTGATTAGGGAAGAACAGAAATTACCTGCCCCAAGAGTGGCTATTTTGAGCTGAAGATCTCTACATGATGTACCTCGCAAAAGTCACAAGAATCAAATAAGGCGAAGCTTATATAGAACTCAGGACCTACTGCAAATAAGGGAGGAAGCTTGATGAGCTTCGAAATTTCAAGGGAAGAAATCCCTAAAATTTTGAAGGTTCGCAATAGCTTTTGGCTTTAACTCCAGGTCCAAGAAGTTGCTCAAATGATCGGGAGTCATTTGAGGAACACTCCTTCCAATTTTGGAGGAAATTGAATAAAGGATCAGAGAGCTTTCCTTAATTGAAGGTTGGTTGCTCGGTGGGTTTAGGACTTTTTCTCATGTGAAGGTGGCAGGGACTTGTTGGTGAAGAAGACGACGAATTTAGGGGGGTGAACCCAAATATTTTGAAAGTTGAGGGGCTTGGTGAAAGGAAAAGAATCACACAGGACTAAAATGCAAACTAGTCAAGATGATCTCTGATCGGGCCCAAATTTTGGTACAAACTTAATTTGAACTCAAGAAATCTGATGATGTAGTCAAATTTTGGTTTTGATCAAGTTTGACTAGGTAATTTACGTAGAAACCCAAATTAGGGCAACTATCTATCTAAGACTATTATAGGTCAAAATGGGTTCCAATGGTCAAATCAAAAGTACCAAACCTTACAGAATACTTTTCTATGATTTTTAGAAGATTTAGATGAATTTTATCCTAACCAGAACCTCAATTACTTAAGCGGGTCTATTTTTAGGATTTCAGATGTCCATTAATTCTTCAAATGCGTGAAAACTCGTTTCTTTCTGTACTATCGCTCTTATTAGACATTTATGAACATTTAACCTTTAATTAACCCCTAGGAAATCCCGTGATTGTTCTGCATTTTATGATATGATGTCAAAACTGCAGTTTTACCCCTCTTTTAATGCATTTTTCCCAGAATGAATATACAGTGAATTACGGCTCTTCGACGGTTATGTAGGAGCATTTCTCTATTGATTGTGACTAATTAAAGCTAGATATGGTAGAAGATGACCTTATCATCATACCCCCATGCCTAACTTTTGCAAGTCCCTTAGCAAAATCTTATGAAAAGAATTAGAGTTCTATACCATGCCTTTGATGCTCAGAGTCCTGATTTATTCTTCTCTTTAGAAATTAGGTCAGAATGCTAATAGTAGGCCTAGAAGTACTCAAGTACCCATCAAGATCCAGGCTTGACCTGCTTTAGCCTCAGTCTGCTGCGAAGGTTTCTAAGGCCCACAGAAACTGTCCTAAGGTTTGTTGGACCCTGCGGTTAAAGTACCCGTACTTGTAACATGATTAGTCCAGCTTCAGTTTGCAGTGCATTTTTGTAAAGGAGAGGGATAGAAGAATTTTTGCATTTTTGGAGAGCTTTATCTCTCTTTTTCTTTTCTTTATTTCTAGCTTTGGATTGTCTCAAAACACATTTTGTATCGGATTCCTAGTCCCCATCATTAATCCTCACAGGATCCTTGGCAATCAATGCTTCGAGATAGCACCGCCCATGGCAATCCCCAGAACCTTGGCTTTCGACACTTTGAGATAGTGCCGCCCATGGCGTTCTGTAGCTAAATTCAGGCCCTAACAATCGACATTTCAGGATAATCCTACCCATGGCACCTAAATCAACACAAGGTGCTTACGTGCCCCTGGTAGGATATTTAGAGATCTTAGGAGACAAGCACCGAGGAAATAATATCTTATTGCACAACTTCAAGGGAAATTTCTCACCTCTCCACGTCAGGAACTTATCCAAATCAATTTTTGTTTATAAGCTGCTCCTAATCTAGGCAGTTTTTTCATAACAAAATAAACCCCTTTGCGTGACTTTGATTTAGTAAGCGCACTGAATCAAACTGGTGTGTGGATTAGGGTGCTTAAGTTATTGAGTCCCGCAAACCAAAGGTTAGGTAACAAGACCGAATAATCTCTAAGCCTTAGACTTAATACATAAGCTTTTCATTTTCCTCAACCTCTTGAGGACTATTCAGATCTTAACAGGTATGTGAATTTTTAGGCCTTAAAACAAGCCTAAGAGGTCTAAGATCAGCACTTATACTAATCTCTGTGTTTGTTAGCACTTTTTGACTTTTATTTTTCTTTCTTTTGATTTGATATAGAACTTTAAGTAGATTCCATAATCATTTGCTTAAGACTAACACTTGTTTCAAATTGTAACTCATTTTTGACATTTAAATCACCTCCTCTTTTCCTCCTTATAGATGATATGCAATTAAGCTCACAAATTTTCCTCCCCTTTTCATTTTTTTGTTCTTTTTCATTTTTTTTTTTTTGAATATGTATAATTTTTTGTGAGAACCCGTCAGAAACTTTAAATTTTATGTGTTTGCACTTTAACGCCCCCCATGCCTAAGTTTTGCAATGTCCTCATTATAAATCGGAGGGTATGAAATCAGCTTGGGTTCATAGGTTAGAACAGGGTAAAAAAGGTGGGTGAATGGGTCGGGATGACTGTTGTGGATGATTTCAACCTCTGGTATGAATACTAAAGGTGGAGTCGGCTGTTCTAAAATTAAAATCAGAAGTGCAGTAGACGTGTAGCTCAAAAGATGATCAGAAGGGTCTCGGGTTTTTGGAATAACGGGTTGCCTCCCGTTAAGCGCTAAATTCCATGCCTTCAGCCCAGTAGAAAGTGGTCATGAAGGAGTGGCCAAATCAGTAGAATTTTGTAGAATAAGCACCTTGATCAATAGCCTGGTTGGTCCAACCAGGTGCTTGTTCAGATCAACAGGCTGATGATGCAGCCCAAACCCAATTAGTCTGGTGGGTTAATGGATGTGGATCAGTAGATGTGGTGCCCACCAGGTATTTTGTGACTCAGAAAGATATGTCAATGTGAATCGCGGGTTTAGCAGATTCCAATCAGCCTGGTCAGAGTAGGGATCCTCAAAAGAAAATGGATCTAAAAGGGATATAGGAACCCCACTAGTGTGATCAGAGAAGGGTAGGACATGATTTGCATTCTGATTGATGTCCGAAACCAGAACAAAATGCAGAGAAGAATCATGTGCAACTGGATTATAGAGAGGAGAATCAGAATAGAAATTGATTCCGACGGCAGGTCAGGGTTGGAATCGGATTCGAGAAGGTTCTGTAGAAGCGGTGGCATCATGGAGATTCAAATCATTGACCTCAGCATCAAAATCAAATGGCAGGTCATGGTCATTGAGGTTGTAAACTGGTTTGGAGTCATTAGAAAACAACAATTCTCCGAAATCAGAGTAGGATTCAAAATCGTTGGAGAACTTGTGAAGATCATGTTCTAAGCTCGATTCTAGATCAGAGGTTTCACCACAAAAAGGATCCAGATGTGTAGAATCAACAACCTAACTTGGATTTAACCTAATTTCTTATTCTGAGCTCAAAAAGGTGTCCTTATTAGGCATGGGCTTAGGTTCTTGGTTCCTAGGATAGACCCAATCGAGTCCCAGCTCTTCCAACTCCTCAATTTTTATATCATAGATCGACGTGACTTTCAAAAAATTAATTTGTGTCTCTGAGGAGGTTAGAGAGGTGTAATCATCAAATACAAGCCCAGAATCGTACTTCAGATTCGAAATCTGCGTCTCATCATATGGGGCCTCATAATCATCCCAATTAGGCTAAGATCTAGATTCTAGGTCAAAGGTTGGGATAGGGTCACTATGATCTAGGCTGAGCTCTATAGGGATGTCAAAATTGCTCTCGATAGTCACCTTATCAGAATAAGGGGTGAAATTTACACCCTCGAGAGGTTCTTTTTCAATTTCATCATCACAGGTGTCTGTGAAATCTTGGCTCGATGGACCAGCTTGCTGGTTTCCTAGGGCTGGTTTGAAATTGCGATCACCTGCAATCTGGTCCTCCCAACCCATCTCAAGATCAGGTGTATCAATATGTACGTAATTTGAATCAAATTCCATTTGGGTTGAGGGTCCACAACAACCTTGATCATCAAACCTAGGATTTGGGAAATTATGTTGATCACTAGAATTACTCCAAGATGTCTCATCATCTTCTGAAGGGATGTATGGGTATCTTTGAATAATTATTTTTTGTGGTGTATTTAGCATGTCCCCACATTTCTCCATGAGACCTTGGTATGTTCTCCAAAGTTGTGCATTCGACCAACATTGTAGACATTCAGTACCGTGCCATCTCCATAATTCTGATAAAAGATCTTCCCGGGCTGAACCATGTAAGTCCTGTGTATAAAGTATTTCAACATGGTATACAGTGTGGACTGTTGTTTCTGGTACATTGATCGAAACCCTGATGATTGGATTTGAGGCTTTTTCATCTTCTTCATAACATTTAAGGCACCCAATCAAGGCACCAAAGATTTTTGGATGACTAAGGTTGTTTCGAGTAGGATGATACCTCTGAATCAGAAGTTCGCACACCCAAGAAATACCTGGGTAGCCAGGAAGGGAGAACCCCACAAAGACCCCTACATGATAGAGCGTCCCCACGGATTACAGGATTTCCCCCACTTGACCTTCTTTGTCACTGCGATTCCAAGTAGACCGAAATGTATGAACTTAAGATCTTAAGTTTACCAATTTAGCTTAATTAGTGCCTTGAATTTTACTTGATTTAGAAGTTAATTTGACATGTGACCGAACTTGGAGGTTGGTTGGCTCACAATGTAGGTCAACTTCACCTGACCTGCCCTAAAAGATGGAGAATGAAATCTAAATCAAGATCCAGAAGTCACCCTAAATTGACTCTTAGGTTATTAGGTCCACAATTTTTAAGATTCAAGTGAAATTAGAGCCTAATTTTAGAGTTCTTCTTGATTAGATCTTTTCAATCAAGGGCTTGGGTAACACACCTATGTGGACGGGTTAATTCTCTTTAATGAAAGCAAATATGTACTAACACTTCAAACCCTAAATGATGAAACCCTAAGTGGCTTTAATCCAAGTTCAATTCAATCTTAAAATGTTCACCTTGGGCTTCAAGCAAGAAGTGTGTTAGCCCAAAGTGATTTAGAAATTAAGCGTAATCCCTATTAGGTACAGGCAATCAAGGTATGGATTTCTTAACAGAATCGACTTAAGCTTCAATTAGATATGAAAAATTTTCTCTAATCAGGGAAACTTACCTTTTAAATGATGATTTACGAAGAAAATAAGGCAGGTAGTTCCTAATTGATTATTTCCTTTTTATCTTCCTAAGATTAAGAGGTTGATTAGGGAAGAACAGAAATTACTTACCCCAGGAGTGGTTGTTTTGCATAGAAGATCTTTACGTGATGTACCTTGTAAAAGTCACAAGAATCAAACAGGGCAAGTTAGTGCTCAAATATAATCAAATAAAATAGGAATAGCGGTGAATTGCATGTTGCTCCCTGGCAACGGTGCCAAAATGTTGACATGATCTATCGAGAGTTTTAAATATGTGTTTCATTGTAGCAAAATCTCTTAAATAGCTCTCTCAACAAATAAATTTATAACTCGAGTATCTAAAATGAAGTCCGAGGTCCAACACAAGGAGCAAGTATTGTAATTCACACGCTAATCTAAATTAAAATATAAATTAACATAGGAAATCAAGCCAATAATGATATTTCAGTGAAGAATAACTACTCAAATTGATGTTCAATGAAAAACATGAGTATTTTAAGAGTTTAAGAGGATAAAAAGATATCTAAGATAAAATAATGATAATTTAGATCACCAATTATTAGTCTCAAGCATATACATATCAATTACTCAATAATATCAAATAAACAAACAGTAACCATAACCACTTCACTGGAAACATACCTGCACAGAGGTATGTTCAACCTAGACCTCTAGTGAAAGGCCAAGCACATGTCATTTCAACCCTTACATGAACTTGAGTTCTACACTGACCCAAAGACTTCCTATTCTCAATCCCAACCGCCTCTTCTACCAAACATTGACATACCGTTTACGTCTAGAGCTAAATTGAATGACATCACAACTATGAGTGGTAGAAGCACTGTAGATCCATCATTTCCCACTTCTACATCTTTTCTTGGACCTTCTCCTTCCACTCCATCTGATTTTCCTCTCCCTGATTCTTCTCAACATAGGAATGACCCTCCCATTACAACTGTTGTATCATTTCCGAAGGCTTTAAAGAAGGAGGGAAAAGGAAAGAAAAAGCAATCTAATGTGGCTCCTGAGGAGGATTTGCTCAGGCTCTTTGAGAAAGTTCACATAAACGTCCCCTTGTTGGATGCAATTCGACACATTCCTCTTTACGCTAAGTTTTTGAAAGACCTATGTACACCTAAGCATAAAGCTACAATTCAAAAAGAGAGTAGTCATATCATTCTCTCAAAACGAGTGAGTTCCATCATTTCCAGTATCCTCCCTACTAAGATGAAACACCCAAGCACTATTCGACTTTCTATGATATTTGTTAAACAATCACAATAAAGCGCTGTTGACAGGTTTTTGTCCCTAGCAGCTGCGTCAAAAATTATGATCGTCGACGACCAGTTCACATTAAAAAGGGATTTTAAAATGTCGTTGTTGTAGTGTATGTCACAAATACAAACCGATGTCACATGAATTTTACTTTTATAGTTTATTTTTACTGGTTTATTTCAGGTCATTCATTGGGAGGCAGTTATTGATATACATCACTGTTGAACGTTCGAATTGCTACACTAACGTGTTTGGTTTTAAATCATTGTCGTTGTAGCTTGAAAGCGAAGAATTCGTGTTCAATAAATAAAATTCATACCGAAATTTGAATTTCGGGTTGAATACAAGGAGGCTACGTTGATCTATATTCGCAATTATATTTTTTTAGAATTCTTGAAAAGCGAGGCGATATAATTACAATGAAGCTATCAGACTAAAAGGAAGAGAGAAAGAGAGAGAGAGAGAAAGAGAGAGAGAGAGAGAACATGCATTCAATATTTCAAAATATTTATACAATCAAACCAAATAAAAGTTACACTAGAAAGCGGGAAATCAGCTACACTATAAAGCGAGAAAATTCTACACTAGAAAAGCTATAAAGAAGAATGGGAGAGAGAAGTTATCCTCCTCGACGATCGCTTGGAGGACGAGCCAGACGGGACGACGCCTGGACGAAGGACGACGGAGCAGGACGAAGGAGGACGAAGCAGAAGAACAGGAACGGAGCAGCACGCCGTCGTCCTCGCAGGGTCCACTTCCGAAGGGGGATGAAAATTTGGACTTTATCTCGCGAGGAGCATTCCGGGTGTGGGACAAGCTTCTCTTGTGCTTTGGAGAGGTAGAGAAGAGAAGGAAGGGATGAGAATTTCGTGTGGAGGGGGTCTCCCTTCATAGTTGCAAGGAGTGGGGGCAAATTAGTCATTACATCTTTAAAACATTAAATAAGGGGTCTTTAGTGACAGATAAAACCGTCGCTAAAGCCCCAACGTGGGCGTAGTGGGTGCTTCCCACGCATGCCTCCTCAACTGCCCACTCTCAACACCTGTCGCATGTTCATCCATCCACAGCCGTCCGATCGCGAGATCGGACGGCTGTGAATGCGCCTTCCCCGCTCGCTGCGCACCCTCCCCAGCGCGTGCGATGGCTCATTCCCACCTCGCGTGAAATAGCGTGTGGCCACTATTGGAAGATCTAAGCCGCCCGATCACAATCCAACGCACGCCCGCGCTTGCTTTCCTGCGCCCTTCTCCCCATCGCTGCAGCTCGAACCCGCGGCCGCTGCTCGCGATAGCGACTTCGACCGCCGCGCTACGGGGCACGGATGGTCGAGCGGACGCTTTTAGGCGCGGCTGTCCACAACCATTGGATCGAGATCCAATGGCGGAGAGAGGGCAGATGCGAAGGCTTCAATGGTTGCATGCGGGCATTTGGGCGGCCGAGATGGTGCCACGTGGTGCCATCTTGGCCGTCCATCTTCTGGATGTTGTAGATGGTGTCACGGATGTCGGATTGACTCAATTTCTACGTCGTTAGGCTGCAATCGTCGATCCGAATTCATCCGTGCAGTCGGATTTGTCATTTGAAGTGCTAATTTACACCATCCTGGCCCTTGATCTTCTAGGGTTCCCCGATCACTATCTGATGCTCTGGATGCCTGATTAGGGCGATCTTGGAATCGTTGAACTCTAATCATCGCCTTGATCACATCCGTACGGTTGGATCTTCGATCCGAGGCCCCGATAAAAAGTTTGCCCTATCCAAGCACATAAAAGGAGACAATTAACCTCCATTTTATTCAAACTACTCTAAATGCAAGATGATGCATGTTATGCAATATCTATAGCATGCAATGCAATCCTATGCTTAAGAACTTGCATAAATAGACATCTTAAGTAGTGTAAATATGTTTACATCATACCCCCATGCCTATCTTTTGCTAATCCCTAGCAAAGACTATATGCTATTTATAAAAGAATTAGGTTGGATTATTTGGGCCTGAGTTATTTTCAATCATTAAAAAATTGTCTACTTAGGATCTGAACTTTCAAAGACACAACAGTGCCCGAGTATCTGCCAAAATGCAGACCGCCTCAATCCCTCGCCTTATTCAAAGAAAAATTTCTTTTTTTTCTTTTTACTCTTTTCTAATTTTTTTGCATTTTCAAATTTTAGGGTTTAAGAGTGGCTTTCTTCGGCCATTCAACTCACCCAAGATTTGATGAGAACCCTAAGTTTTAAGCATCTTATTGTTATTGTGATAGACTTGTTGACTGGCAATTAAAACGGACCTCGAATTTCTTCGCCTCTAAGTGACCTAAAAAGAATTCTGCCTAAAGGTGTATCTTTACAACCGGTAACTTTCTCCCTACTTTTATTTTTTTACGGGGTCAACACAAGGGTGAATCTAGTGTATATCTTCCCAGTTTATTCTACTTCTCCGCTTCTTCCTAAGTGTTTTGGGAATTTTTTAGTGCATTTACTGAGCTGGGTTCTGGACAACCGGTGGATGAGTTGTTACCATCGACAACTTGCCAGCCATACTCGTGCGGGGAAGTGTGGCTTATTTCTTTTTATTTTTTTTCCTTTTGATTCTTTTTTTTTTTATGTAGGTGGCTTCCCTGGTCTAAGATTTACCTAAAGGCAGTAAAAAGAGAAAGGTACAGTGACTGAGCTCTAGACAACCTACCTATGGGCTGTTACCCACGATAACTTGCCAGCCATATCACCCTAAAAGGTTCATTAGCTACCCAATTTTCGTTAGAATCGCCGAACAACGAGTCAATGCAAAGAAAGTGTGTAGATGCTTAAAACTCAGAAATTCCCTCAAATCAGAAGGTGGGTTGATAAGTCGTGTACTTATCACCCATACTTATTTATTCCAATTACAATAGAATTAAGATGGCGAGGACTCGAAAGACAAATCCTCATTTTAGTGGATACACGGGCTAATTAAGTCCAAAGACCTGAAGGGTCTTTGTGTTCAGATCCAAATGTAAAATTTCTTGGGATTGAAAAGTCCTAATGTCCAACTAATCCTTCCTAATTTTGATTTTTTTTTGTATAAATAAGAAGAGAAAAATAATTTACATGAATTTCACAAAGCTGACCAAATAATTCAAAACTGAATCCACCCCCCCATGCCTAGCTGATGCAATGTCCTCATTGAAAAAGAGACATGAAAGAAAGGGTAGAATATGAAAGATGTCACCTGAATATGAAGCTCGTATCAACCTCGTGCCATATGTACAACTACTGAGTTTAATGACATCAGCTAGGCGAAGTCCAGTCAAAGAAGTCACAGAATGGCTAAAGCAACAGAGTCTGAGACGGGTTCTGGAAGAATACAGTCAACAACAGGCTTCAGACGTTGATCGTTGACTTTCAATGTGTTACCCGTCTTTGGGTCATAAATCTGAACGGCACCATTTGGAAAAATCTGATCAATTATGAATGGGTCATTCCATTTAGATCTAAGTTTGCCAGGAAAGAGCTTAAGTTTAGAATCAAATAACCAGACCTTCTGGTTTGGCTCAAAGCTCTTGTGGGAAATCAATTGACCATGTAGAGCTTTGGTCCGAGCCTTGTAGATCTTGGCATTCTCATAAGCATCATTTCTAAGCTCCTCCAACTCAGATAGTTGAAGTTTCCTGGTCTTCCTAGCTAGATTCAGATCTAAATTGCATTGTTTGATTGCCTAGAATGCCCTATGTTCAATCTCTATGGGTAGATGGCACGCCTTTCCATACACCAAATGGAATGGAGACATGCCGATGGGCATTTTATACGCCGTACGGTAGGCCCAAAGAGAGTCCTCAAGCTTTTGAGTCCAATCCTTACTATCAGGCCTAACCGTTTTTTGCAAAATGTTCTTGATCTCTCGATTGGAGATCTCGGCTTGTCCATTCGTCTGGGGATGGTAAGATGTGGAAATTCGGTGATTAACCCCGTATTTGGCCAATAAATTCTGGAATCGGGCATTAATAAAATGAGTGCCACCATCACTGATGATAGTCCTCGGAATTTCGAACCTACTGAAAATATTTTTCTTGACAAAATTGATGACCACCTTGTGGTCATTGGTTCGGGTGGGAATCGCCTCAATCCATTTGGACACATAATCAACAGCAACAAGAATGTACTGATGTCCAAATGAAGGGATAAAGGGTCCCATGAAATCGATGCCCCAAACATCGAAAATTTCGACAGGAAGAATAGGGTTTAGGGGCATCATATCTCTCTTAGTTATGCTCCCGAGTGCCTGACATCGAGAACATAACCTTGAGAAATCCTGGGCATCCTTGAATAAAGACGGCCAATAGAAGCCGATTGCAAGATTTTTGCAGCCGTCTTTTTCCCAGAGAAATGTCCACCACACTCAGATGCATGGCAGAACTCGAGTATACTGTTGAATTCATTCTCCGGTATGCATCGGCGAATAATCTGATCAGAGCCGATGTGATACAGTTCAGGGTCCTCCCAGAAGTAGTATTTGGCCTCAGATTTGAGTCTATACCGTTGTTGCTTGGTCCAATCCTGGGGGATTTGCCAACGGCCAAATAGTTAACAATGTCAGCAAACCATGGGGTGTGGACACCTAAAACAGTAAGAATAGTTTCATCCGGAAAAGTGTCAACAATCGGAATGTCCAGACAAGAAGAATCACCTAGGAGTCTCGACAAATGATCCGCGACCACATTTTGTACCCTGATTTTAATCTTGATTTCAAGATCAAATTCTTGAAAAAGAAGAATCCAACGAATAAGTCGGGGTTTAACATCCTTTTTAGCCAATAGATGTCTCAAGGCCGAGTGGTCGGTATAAATGATAACATGAGACCCAAAGAGATAAGCCCTGAATTTTTCCAAAGCAAATACTATAGCTAGTAATTCCTTTTCAGTAACAATGTAATTCCTCTGGGCTTCATCCAGAGTTTTACTAGCGTAGTAGATGACAGAGGGCTTTCGATCAATTTTCTAACACAGGACAGCCTCGATGCGCAATCAGAAGCATCAGTCATGATCTCAAAAGGGGCTGTCCAAATTGGTGGTTGCAAAACTAGAGCACAGGTGACTACCATTTTCAGGAAATCAAATGCCTTTCGGCATGATTCGTCGAAAACAATTGGCGTTTCTTTGGCAAGAAGATTGCTCAAAGGACGAGCAACCTTCGAGAAATCCTTGATGAATCTTCGATAAAATCCTACATGGCCAGGAAATGATCTGATTTGTTTAATAGATGTGGGAGGAGGAAGTTTAGCGATAGCATCAACCTTAGCTTTGTCCACTTCAATTCCCCGTTCAGAAATTACATGACCCAAAACGATGCCCTCTTGGGTCATGAAATGACTCTTTTCCCAGCTAAGGACCAGTCGTGTCTTGATACATCGCTTAAGAATTATTTCCAAATTAGCCAAACAAGAGTCAAATGATTCTTCGAAAATAGAGAAATCATCCATGAAGACTTCCATAAACTCTACCACCATGTCAGAAAATATGGCTAGCATACACCTTTGAAAAGTCGCAGGTGCATTGCATAACCCGAAAGGCATCCTACGAAAAGCAAAGGTTCCGTAGGGATAGGTGAAAGTAGTTTTTTCCTGATCCTCGGGATGGATAGGAACTTGGTTGTATCCCGAGTAGCCATCAAGAAAACAGAAGTACTTCTGCCCGGTTAATTTTTCCAAGATTTGATCGATAAAGGGTAAGGGAAAATGATCCTTTTTAGTGGTTGTGTTTAGCTTCCTGTAATCAATACAAACTCTCCAAGAGGAAGCTAAACGAGTTGTGACAGATTCTCCTCTCTCATTAGTCACAACAGTAATTCCGGCTTTCTTTGGAACAATCTGAATGGGAATTACCCAGGGACTGTCAGAGATTGGATAAATAATTCCTGCATCGAGCCACTTGATGATTTCCTTTTTGACCACTTCTCGTATATTTGGATTCAATCTCCTCTGCATCTGGAGAAAAGGGCGGGATCCATCTTCCAAAAATATTCTATGATTACAGTAAGATGGCTCGATCCCCCTGAGGTCATGAATGGTCCAACCAATTGCCTCCTTATGTTCCTTTAGGACCTTGATCAATTTAACCTCTTGCTCCTTTGTCAATTTAGCACTAATAATCACAGGGAGCGTATTCTGAGGTCCTAAAAATTGATATTTCAAATTCTTGGGCAATGGTCTCAATTCAAGCTGGGGTGGGTTGATGATTGATGGTAGGGTAGATGTTGAAGATTCAACAAGAGGAAGAGGTTGTGAGTAAACAAAATCAATAACCTCTTCCGAAGATGTCAGATCAGCATAGAGGTTTGCGAGTCAAATTCATCATCCAAAGAGGAACTTTCGATTGAAGTAACTATCAAACAAGTTTCAATGTTATCATTATCCTCATCAAGTTCCTCAATAAATCCACAATCCTCAAATTTGTTGATCACCTTAAAAATATCCAATTTCATTCGTTGATCCCCAAAGGTAATTTCCATGCTACCGCTTTCACAATTAATGTTGGCCTTTGCGGTAGCTAGGAACGGACGCCCCAGAATGATGGACGTGTTCCTCATATTATCTGGTACATCCATGTCAAGGATAAGGAAATCTACAGGAAAATAGAAATCCTTGACCATAACTATAACATCTTCAATAATGCCTCACGGGTTTGTGACCGAACAGTCCATTAACTGTAGCGTTACTGAAGTTGGCCGAAGTTCATCTAACCCAAACTTCTCATAGAGGGAAGTCAGAATTAAGTTGATGGATGCACCCAGATCCAAAAGTGCTCTATCAAATGTGTAATCTCCGATAACTCAAGAAATCAAAGGAGCAGCAGGATCTCTTTTTTTCTGAGGGAGGTAGTGCAGGATAACAGAACTAGCCTGCTCGAAGAGTACCACCTTCCTCGGAACAGATTCTCTCGACTTATGCTTTTGTGTACATAATTCCTTTAAAAATCTTGCGTAAGCCGATATGTGCTTGATAGCATCAGGGAGCGGGATATTGATCTCAACATTCTTAAATAAATTCAGAAGCTCCTCATTGCTATCAACGGACTTCTTCTTTGATTTGGTTAACGCTTCAGGAAAAGGAACATGAGTCAGATCTTTGGAATCAGGTTCCTGAGCCTTGATTTCTCCTCTAGAATTCTCCTCTCTCTCCTCAAATTCTTCAGGATTCAAAAGATCAGAATAGTGTGGTTGTGGATCCTAAGTCTTCTTACCACTCCTCAAAGTGACAGAATTTGCAGATGCATAAGAATTTGGGTCTTGGGGAGGGTTAGGAAAGATTGGAGGGGCTTAATTGACCATGAATTGTTGATTTGCAGAAGAAGAAGAAAACGAGGAACCCTGCTCAACCACCTGATCATGTGCGTGCAAGTCCCTCTGATTTCCGTACCCTTGGGCTTGATTGCCCGAATTCATAATATTTCGCGGGTTGGGTACGGGTTGGGATGGTAGAGATCCGGGTTGACGAGAGTTAGCAATGAGCCTGGATTGCAAGTTGTCCAGCGAGTTTTTCATTTGATGCATGAGCTGAGCATGGATACTTGCATTTCTACCATTTGACAGTTCAAATTAGCCTGCCCTGCGGGTTGACAGGCATTCCAAGCTGGCTGATTGACCTGATTCGGAGGCAACTGAGTATATACTTGACCCTGACCCATTGGTCATTGCGGAGTATAATTGCCGGGTCGAAATTGGGTCTGTTGCCCCGAATTTTCCCAAGAGAAGTTAGGGTGGTTTCTCCAACCTAGATTATAGGCATTCGAGTAGGGATTGGATCTAACAATCTCTTGTACAGCACAGACATCCTCATAGGGTGAGGATGGAGAGAAAGAAAGGGAAGGATCAGAAAAACTGGGATCAAAGGCCCCAGTTGGGAACCCGTGGGGTTCCGAAAAATGCTAACTCACAGGTTGAGCCGCATCGAGTTGATTCATGAACTCCCATCCAGAAGGAGACCGTGAGGAATGGAATCCCAAATTTTGGGATTGAGTGGATCAAGAGTTGTTCATAGAATTTCCAGCCATCCACTCTTCCATTCTTTTAGCAACCAAGTCCACCTTATCAAGTTTGTTACAAATTAATTCCATATCAAATGAATGAGAGTCATGGACTTCAATGAAATTTGATCTAGGCTACTGGGACCGGTTAAAAGTATCCATGGAGGCATGATTAATTGAATTCTCACTCATTTCCTCAAATAAATCATATGCACTATCTGCATCTTTATTGAGGAAATTGCCTCCGCAAGAAGCATCCACATGATTTCTGAATTGCTCAGTCAACCTATGATAGAAGATTTGCACAAGTTGCCATTTCAGCACCTCGTGGTGTGGACACCTCCGCAATAAGTCCTGGAATCACTCCCAGGCCACATGAAACTGCTCCCCTGGCCGCTGGGTAAAGGTAGTGATTGCTCGTCTCAAAGCATTGGTACGTTTGACTGGGAAGAATTTCTTCAGAAAGGCTGATTTCAACTCATTCCAAGTTGTAATTAATCTTCCTATTGTTTTATACCAATGCGCGGCCTTATCCCTAGGAGAGTGGGGGAAGAGCCTCATGATCATTTGCTCCTCGTTTACGTTTCGAGACTTGGTGGTCTAGACCAAAGTGGCCAAGTCCTCCAAGTGCTGAAACGGATCTTCAGAGCCAAGCCCATGATAATGTTTAATTAGGCTTAACACCTGGGACTTGATTTCTATGTCACCGGCTGGAATTTGGACGCCGGGACGTTCCCCGTAATTTGAAGGATCATAAAAATCCTTCAAGGGCTAAGCGCCCTGCATTCTCTGGAACCATTCCTGCATTCTCTGCATTTGTTCCAGCTGCCTTCGAAATTCTTCCTGTGGATTTCCAAGCAGAGGAGGCTATTGTTCGGCCATGGGATCAAATTGACCAAAATCCAATTTGCGCCTCCTATAATGTTCCAATGGACCTTCCAATGGGGGATTCAATGACCGTCTTCCCAGCATAAACTAGGAGAAGGTCGGAAGGACTGGGGATAGGGTCCCTGCAGCACAACAAAACAAGGTTGTCCTTAAGTGGGGTAGCCTAAGGATCTACTGACTCCCAAAACCCGCCTTAAGACTGTAAATGATTTACTCTACTTGCGTCTGTTTAATCTAACCAGTTAGAAGGAGGGACTGGGGAGAAGGTTCTTCCTTCGACTTTCACCTTCAGTTCCTAGTGTACCCCCCAACCGCGATCGTTTGACTCTACGCCCCTAGCTAGACATCAGATTAATCAGTACAAGTAGGTTAATCAAAAACAATCTCAGACTAGGCCCTGAAGAGCGAATCAAACCTTAAGACCAACGTCTACTCAATTTTATTAAAGCCTAGGATTGTGGTGCTTATGGAATGTGATGGGCCCTTAAAATGGGTTGTGCCCTTAATGATTGATTGAGATTTGTGTAAGTGCGTGCACAACCAGGGTTTTCAAGCAAGATTATTATGATGCGTGAATTTTAATGTTCAAATCTTGCTTAAGTAGCTTTTAGGGTTTCAAATTAGGTGAATTGCAATCAAGTTTCTAGGCAAACCAAGTTGTAAAACACGGGTGAAGATTGTTTTCCTTTAAAATCAGAAAGAAAGTAGAGTGCCTGGAATAGACCTAGATTGAAAACCCTAAGGAGGAGCTACTTGATGAGTTGATTTTAAATAGAGTGGTGCAGCCCAAGCAACTCAAACAATTGGCCACAATTGCACCACTAAGTTAGGCACTCAGAGATGGTTAACCTAGAATGATTTTTACTCTGTTATGTGTTGCTTTGTGTGTACCGGTTCCACAGATCAGAACCCAGTTGAGTAGAAACAAATCAAGTTGATTAAGTGCCTTGAATGTGGGTGTGCGTTGTGTGTTTGTTGAAAATTACCCCACAAGATTATCTTTTTGTTATTTTTTTTATGAATGAGAGTGGAATGAATGTGAGTGGAAATCCAAACAACAAAACTATTCCTAAGATTTATGCAAACACCTAGGTTAATTGGAATTTGGATTTAATGTGGCGAATGAAATCTATGGAGGGGGGAAGAATGGGGAGCATTTACAGTTGTCTTCAACTGCACTTTACTCCAGTCTACCGCTTGTTGATTCCATGATGGAGGTCTCTGCAAAACAATAGACACAAGAGAAAGCAAGTTAGAAAATAATAAAGTGCAAGAAATGCCAAAAGAAGATCGAAAAGCATTGCCTCTCTGGCAACGGCGCCAAAATGTTGAAAGCTCGAATTGCTACGCTAACGTGTTTGGTTTTAAATCCTTGTCGTTGTAGCTTGAAAGCGAAGAATTCGTGTTCAACAAATAAAATTTATACCGAAATTTGAATTCCGGATCGAACATAGGGAGGCTACGTCGATTTATATTCGCAATTATATTTTTTTAGAATTTTTGAAAAGCGAGGCGATATAATTACAATGAAGCTATCAGACTAAAAGGAAGAGAGAGAGAGAGAGAGAAAGAGAACATGCATTCAATATTTCAAAATATTTATACAATCAAATCAAAAAAAAGTTACACTAGAAAGCGGGAAATCAGCTACACTATAAAGCAAGAAAATTCTACACTAGAAAAGCTATAAAGAAGAATGGGAGAGAGAAGTTATCCTCCTCGACGATCACTTTTAGGACGAGTTAGACGGGACGACACCTGGACGAAGGAGGACGAAGCAGAAGAACGGGAACGGAGCAGCACGCCATCGTCGTCGAGGGATCCACTTCCGAAGGGGGATGAAAATTTAGACTTTATCTCTCGAGGAGTGATGAGAACCTCATCATGAGCCCTAAACTAGCACCATTTAACCCTGATTTGCAAGAAAAAGCTTCTACATAACCTTAGAAAGGCTTGGCTCAGAGAGATTCTGAGTTTGCAAAGAAAATAGAAACTGAGGGGTAAAAATGCAATTTCACCAATCCAATCTGAAAACAGGGTAACTCAGGATCCAAACATAGGTCAAAACAACCTAATAAGAAGAAAAGTTGGATGAAATGACTCAACAAGGGCTACAGCAACTCCGAAGAATTAAATGACATCCTGTAACCCTAAAAACAAACCCACTTAAATACACGAGGTTCGAGGTAGAGAAAAAATCAACTAAGCCCTCTAAAATTCATAGAAAATTAATCTCTAGGGTTTAGAACCTTCAATTTGGCCTTAGAAACCCATTTTGACCAACATTGAGAACCATGCCCAATTAACAACTTAATTTGGGTTTTTGCGTAATTTGATCGGTCAAACAAGGTTTAATCTAGAAATAAAATTCACCATCCGAATCCTTAGGTCCTAATTAGTCATGTATAAAAACTTGAGCCTAAGAAGAAACCTTCTTGACCAACTTTACACTTTGGTCCTCATATATTTACTTTCTGGCCCTCAACTTTTGAACCCTCACATTTTGGCCCCTAACTCTCCTTCGTTCTTTACGTTTAGGTCCCTCCTGCAAAACCTGAGCAGCACCATGCTCCGGCGACCTTGCGCGGAGCATGGTGCCGCGCAGGGTAAGGGGGGGCCTGCCAAGTCAAATGGGGGTGCCCTACGTCGTCAGCCGTCGTAGGAACACCCCCCTGATGGCTGCAACCACCCATACAGACCGTGCGAACGCACGGACGGTATGGGTATCCTTCCTCCGGCGAGGGAGACACGTCGTCTCCCTCCGCCCTCCTCTCTGGTTCTGCCCCTATAAATACCCCCGTCGCTCCGCCGTTCTTCCCAGCTCGGATCTGACGGAGATACCCCCTCACTTTCCTCTCTTCCCACTCCGGCAGAAGCCCTCCAGCTCCGGCGGTTCCTCCTCCTCCTCCTCTTCGCTCTGCCGCAATACCAGCAGTAGAGACTTCTTCCTGATTCTCCTCCGCGTCGCGCAATACCGGCGCGCGCTGCCTCTGCCCCGTCGTCGCCACCGTCCTCCCCCACTGGGCATTTCTTCTCCAGCTCCGGTAGGTACGAGCCGGCAGCCTATTCGTCCCCTTCGTCACTTTAGCTAGGTTAAAATTAGTCTTCTCTATCCCCTCTCTCTTTTCCCCCTGCTATTTTTATCTAATTACCCCTCAACCGCGCCTAATCACCCTCACCTTCTCCACCTCCGGCCACACTCCGGCGACCCGCTCCCGTCATTCCACCACCCCACACGGCTCGCCGACCCTCACAGAACCTCCACCTCCTCACCCTGATCAACCTCCGCCCTTCCACTTCCCACCAATCGCCCTCTGCAGACCCACCGACCAAACCCATCTCGCCACCTGCAGTTTGACCTAGGGCGGCCCTTAGGCTCCGCCCCGCCACCTGCAGACCCCCTGGTCACCTTCGCCGTGCCACGGCGAAGGTCCTCCGCGTATCTGATTAGGCCGAGAGGCCGTTTCCCTGTGAGCAGGTACTTCGCTTGCCGCCGCCATTGCCGAGTGAAGCAGCTTCCTCAACCTGCTCCTCCAGGCGCGCCACGCCCAGGTCAGGCTCCCAGGCTGCGCGGGGCATCTCCGCAAAGAAGTCCCAGGCTGTAGTTGGGGCAAAGCCATCGCGGTGAGCCTCGATTGGGCGCTGCCTCCTCCGTGCGGGCGTCCAATTGAGGTGGGACATTTAGTCCCACCTCGGAAACTCACCGAGGCAAGCAAGCGCTTAAAGGCAAAAAGTGCCTTAAGCTGTTTGCCTCGGATCACGGGGTGAGGTCCCCTTCACCCGGCCTCATCCGCGCTCACGCCCCACGGACCTGGCCCGACCTGCACTCCTCGCCCACCACAGCACGCCGGTGGGCCTGGACCCGGGAGCGACCCGCGTACCCGATTACCCGGTTGCTCTGGGAGAGCTTTCCTAAGAGCGAATTCTGAGAGAGAGAGACGCGGGGGGGGAGGGTAGAGTAGGTTTTGCCCTCTGACGAAAACCTTGAAGTGTGCAGGCACAGGTGAAGAAGAAGAAGAAGAAGGACTGCGGAAGAAGAAGAAGAAGAGAACACGAAGAAGAAGAAGACGGAAGCTAAGGGAGACACTGTAGCAGCAGTGGTTTAAGTCGTCTGATTGCAAAATCAGACGACGTCTTGAAGGCAAGGAAGAAGAAGAAAAGAAGCAGGACCGTGGCAAAGAAGAGGAAAGACAAGAAAGAAGAAAAAGAAGAAGAAGAAGATCTGAAGAACAGAAGAGAGAAGACAAGAAGAACAAGAAGAGAAGAAAGAAGAGACAAAGAGGAAGAAAGAAGAGAAGAAGAAGAAGCCACCAAATTTTTCATCTCTCTCTCTCTCTCTTTATTTTTGTAATAAGAATTTGTGCTTCTAGAATACGACTTGCTCCCTGAGTTCAACCTTGGGAACTCTTTTATTTCCGAGTAAAAAAATATATATGTAATGATGGCAATAACTAGTTGTACTACAACGCTATAACAAAACCTAGTTATCGCCACGACTCATCAAGGAGCATCCCAGGTGTGGGATAAGATTTTCTTAAGCTTTGGAGAGGTAGAGAAGAGAAGGAAGGGATGAGAATTTCGTGTGGAGGGGGTCTTCTTTTATAGTTGCAAGGAGTGGGGGCAAATTAGTCATTACATCTTTAAAACATTAAATAAGGGGTCTTTAGTGACGGATAAAACTGTCGCTAAAGCCCCAACGTGGGCGTAGTGGGCGCTCCCCACGCACGCCTCCTCAGTTGCCCACTCTCAACGCCCGCTGCATGTTCATCCATCCACAACGATCGAACGGCTGTGAAAGCGCCTTCCCCGCACGCTACGCACCCCCCAGCGCGTGCAATGGCACATTCCCATCTCGCGTGAAATAGCGCGTGGCCGCTATTGGAAGATCTGAGCCGCCCAATCACGATCCAATGCACGCCCGCGCTCGTTCGCCCATGCCCTTTTCCCCTTCGATGCGGCTCGAACCTGCGGTCACTGCTCGCAATAGTGCCTTCGACCGCTACGCAACGGGGTGCGGATGGTCGAGTGGACGCTTTTAGGCGGGTTGTCCACAGCCGTTGGATCGAGATCCAACGGCGGAGAGAGGGTGGATGCGGAGGCTTCAATGGTTGCATGCAGGCGTTTGGGCGGCCGAGATGGCGCCACGTGTCTTCCATCTTGGCCGTCCATCTTCTGGATGTTGTAGATGGCGCCACGGATGTCGGATTGACTCAATTTTTGCGTCGTTTGGCTACGATCGTCGATCCGAATTCATCCTTGTGGTCGGATTTGTCATTTGAAATGCAGATTTACACCATCCTGGCCCTTGATCTTCTAGGGTTTCCCGGTCACTATCTGATGCTACGGATGCCTGATTAGGGCAATCTTGGAGTCATTGAACTCCAATCATCGCCCTGATCACATTCGTACGGTTGGATCTTCGATCCGAGGCCCCGATGAAAAGTTTTCCCTGTCCAAGCACATAAAAGGAGACAATTAACCTCCATTTTTTTCAAACTACTCTAAATGCAAGATGATGCATGTTATGCAATATTTATAGCATGCAATGCAATCCTATGCTTAAGAACATGCATAAATAGACATCTTAAGTAGTGTAAATATGTTTACATCAATCACTCCCTAAGTCCAAAAACATTCCTTAATTCCAAAAGTGTTGATTTTATTTACGAAAATTTATGAAAGAATCAATGAATAAAAGAATTTGGTTAATTATGTACAAAAGAATGAATGAAAACACATTACAATGCTTGAAAATAAATGTACACAAACAAACATTAAAAACATGTACAACTACTCTATGTTAATTATGTATAACTAATATAGTTAATATCTTAGGTACAAAAATAGTTAATAATACTTACTATACTAAATCAATTATAACATACTAATATCTATAAGAACATATATAATATATACAGTAACCTATATAAGTGTCGCTAAAATCTAAGTAAAATTATATACATAACATAAGGTAAATACATTCTTTACTGACATATATAGCTATCTATAGTGATGGATGAGTCTGTGACTAAAGCTCTAATTTTATATATACATATCAGAGCTCAAACACTTATACTCTATATACACTTATATATACTATACTATATTATTTACAGTACACATTATTTATTTAAATTATATTATATTATTTATATACATATACATTATATACGATATACTTATATATAAATACATACTCACAGACACACATGCACATATATACACACACACGCACTCAAACACACACAACACATATAACTCACACGTGCACACAAAGCATAGGGGCTCTAACACTTAGTGAAATTTCAACTCTCTTCTCTTTGCTTCTCAGCCGATTCAGACCGACTCAATTCGATTCTCAACTGGTTCAAAAATTGATTTAGTGGGCAGGCGGCCTTTTCGAGGGATACGCAACACCCATTTCTGGGTGGGACCAGACCTCTACTAGGACCAACCTAGTTTATTATTAGGTGTATTTTATTTGGTTGAATGCTCGTAAATGGGCCCACACAGGCCCACACACAGTGCACGGCCCCCAACCCATGCACCACACACCATATATTCATGCCATATTCAGATCGAGAGAGAGAGAGAGAGTAGTGTGTGTATAAGGGTGCTCGATGCCTGACGATCAGGAAGGTTGTATGAGAAAAACATGATAAGGTAGTGCAGGCGGTAGTAAACTACCGATGTGGCGTTATCCTTGTGCCCGCGTGAGCGCTCCATCCATGCACAGCTACTGTCTGATTTGTGATTTTTGGCCCTCGATTTGAGGGCCATAATTTATTTTAAATTAAAATTAAATTATGGGATTGTAAAGGCATTAGATAGGGCTACATAATTATTAGTTACTTTACAAAAATAAGTTAGTTTATTATATAATTAAATTAGGTGAAGTCTACAGTTTATACACATTAAATTAGAGTTTAATTAGCAAATTATAATATAAATTAGTTAATTAATTGTGAAATTGACTTAATACAGTATTAATATACATTATAGATTATTTATTACATATTTTTATTATATGTTAGAAGCTTTATTTTAATTCATATAGATTTAAATACATGTTTTAGCTAGTTGTACATATAAATAAACTATAAATACTATAATACAGTATAAATATGGTTTAAATAAGTTTGAAATACTTAAATATAATCTATTACAAGTATACACTATAAATTATCTCAATATTAACTTAATTTACTAATGTATTTTATTTTAACTTAATAAATTAACTATTTAACTTAATAACCAAATTATTTAGTATATATATATAATTAAATTAAATTACAAGTATAATATTATTCATAATACATATATAAATAAGTATGTACAATATGATCTACATATATGTACTTTTAAATAGGTTTGTATAATTTCTTAGTTATTTTGCATATAAGTTATATAAATTAATATAAAATAATATAATAAAGTTATATATACATTAGATTACTCCAAATACTTAATTTAATACATAGAATACATATATAAGTTATTTATAGATATTTTTAACATATTATACAATATTTACATATAGCTTAGGTTTAATATATATATACAAGTATATATATAGTATACATAGTATTTTTAGGAGTTTTTAGGATTTTTCTGCCTTTTATGGGTTTTAAAGGTGTAGTAGAGATAGGGGATGAGAAAGGAAGAAAGAGATGAGAGAGAGAGTTGTTTTTGTTATTTTTAATGTTAAGTTCTTTTATTAAGTTTCAAGATATACTAAACTATCGGCTGGTATGTGATGTAAACACATTTACACTACTTAAAATGTCTATTTATGCATGTTCTTAAGCATAGGATTGCATTTCATGATATAAATATTTCATTACATGCATCATCTTGCATTTAGAGTAGTTTGAATAAAATGGAGGTTAATTGTCTCCTTTTATGTGCTTGGAGAGGGCAAATATTTTATCGGGGCCTCGGATCAAAGATCCAACCGTATGGATATGATCAGGGCGACGATTGGAGTTCATCGACTCCAAGATCGCCCTAATCAGGCATCCGTAGCATCAGATAGAGACCGGGGAACCCTAGAAGATCAAGGGCCAGGATGGTGTAAATCCGCACTTCAGATGGAAAATCCGACCACACGGATGAATTCGGATCGACGATCGCAGCCGAACGACACAAAAATCGAGTCAATCCGACATCCGTGGCACCATCTACAACTTCCAGAAGATGGACGGCCAAGATGGCGCCACGTGGCGCCATCCCAGCCGCCCAATCGGCCGCAGGAGTCCTGTGAAGACCGCGCACCGTCTCCTCTCCGCCGTTGGATCTCGATCCAACGGCTGCGGTCGCTCGCGTTTAAAAACGTCCGCGCGACCATTTCGCCCGCGTAGCGCAGCGGCGACGCAGCTGCGGGCGAAGCGGAGGTCGCGGGTTCGAGCCGCGGTGAGGGGGTCGAAGGCGCGGGCGAGCGGGCGCGCACGAGCGTCAGATGAAGATCCAACCGCCGCGCGTGCCCGATAGCGCCGACGCGCAATTGGACGCTCTGGTGAGCGCGCGATCGCACGCGGGCGGGCGCGCTACGCAGCGGGCGCGGACGCGATCTAAGCCGTCCGATCTCGCGATCGGACGGCTGAGACGACGCGGACGTGCGTATGCGTTACGCGCGCAGGCCAGCCGAGCGGGCGCGCGTGGGCGCGACGGCGACGGCGACGGCGACGGCGACGGCGGGGCTTTAGCGACGGTTTTATCCGTCACTAAAGACCCCTTATTTATTATTTTGAAGATGTAATGTCCATTTTGCCCCCACTCCTTGCAACTATAAAAGGAGACCCCCTCCATACGAAATTTTCATCCCTTCCTTCTCCTCTCTACCTCTCCAAAGCTCAAGAGAAGCTTGTCCCACACCCGGGATGCTTCTCGCGAGATAAAGTCCAAATTTTCGTCCCCCTTCGGAAGTGGATCCCGCGACGACGACGGCGTACTGCTTCGTTCCCGTTCTTCTGCTTCGTCCTCCTTCGTCCCGCTTCGTTCTCCTTCGTCCAGGCGTCGTCCCGTCCGGCTCGTCCTCCAAGCGACCGTCGAGGAGGATTTCTCTCTCCCTATTCTTTTTACTGCTTTCTAGTATAGATTTACTGCTTTCTAGAGTAGTCTATTCGTCCTCCGAGCGATCGTCGAGGAGGACATTTCTCCCTCCATTCTTTTAATGCTTTCTAGAGTAATTGTTTTATGTTTTCTAGTTGTAAGGAACGAACTCTTTTATGATAAATTCCTTGTCTATTCTACATCTCATTTTGATTTCCATGTATAGTATTCTTTCTCTCTCTCTTACTCCCTCTGTCTCTTTTATTTGTTGTAGATACTTAGTTTAAATTGAATTTCTTTGTGACAAAATAAAAAGAAACGTGAAGTTTTTAAATCAAACGTTCGCCTCCCTGTGTTCGACCCGGAATTTTAATTTCGGTATAAATTTTATTTGTTGAACACGAATCCTTCGCTTTCGAACTACAACGACGGGTTTTCCAAAACCAAACACGTTAGCGTAGATTCTCGTTCAACATTTTGGCGCCGTTGCCGGGGAGGCAACGCTCTTTGATTTCTCTTCGCGTTTTGTAACTTACAAATCATTTACCTCACTTTTCTCCTTTCTTATTGTAATTGCAGGTACTCTTTCGAGACAGGAAAAAGCGGTAAATCGGAGTAAAGTGTTGTGGAAGGTTTTGTAAGTTATCCCCCACCTCCCACCCATTAGATTTCATTTCATCACATAATAATTCAAACATCAATCAACCTAGGTGTTCTTATAAACTCTAAGGTTAGATTGTTTGTTGTTTGACATCCATACTCACTCCAACCCCCACATTAAAAAAAATAATAATAAAAAAAAAATCTCACAGAGGTACACAACCTCATCTGATTTTCTAACTCAACCGGTAAACCAATCTTATGAGCCGGTACACACATCCAAACACATAATCGAGTAGAAATCAGATTGGGTAATCATTTGTGTGCCTAATTAGGTGGTGCATCAGGCCAGTTGTTTGAGTTGTTTGGGTCGCACCACTTCAAATAAAATCAACTCATCAAGTAGCTGCCAATTAGGTTCAACTCTTAGGGATCTACCAGGCACTCCACATTCTTTTTAAACTTTAAAGGAAAATATCTTCACCTGTGCTTGCAAAACCTGGTGTGCCAACGAAACTTGATTGAAAACACCTAAAGTTGAATCCTAAAAGCTACTAAGCAAGATTTGAACCTTAAAATTCACCACATCAAAAATAATCTTGCTTGAAAACCACTGGTTGTGCACGCACACACAAAGCAATCAATCATTAAGGGCACAACCCATTTAAAGGGCCCATCACATTCCAAAGCACATTCAAACCTAGCCCTAAATAAAACAGAGTAGACGTTGGCCTTAAGGATTGGACTCGCTCTTCAGAACTCAGAACGAGATTATTTTCGATTAGTCTGTTTCTACTGTTCAATCTGATGTCTAGCTAGGGGAGCAGAGTCAAACGATCGCGGCTGGGGGGTACACTAGGAACCGGAGGCGCAAGCCGAAGGAAGAACCTTCTCCCCAGTCCCTCCTTCTAACTGGTTGGATTGAACAGACAGAAGTAGATCAAATCGTTCCTTTATCTCAAGACGGGTTTTGGGAGTCTGTAGGTCTGTAGGCTAACCCATTTAAGGACAGGTTTGATTATTTGTATTGCAGGGCACCTTTCTTCCTCCCGTGTCTCATGAATCCTTCCACATATTTCACGCATTCCCGCTCTTTCCCTCCTGTTGTAAATTATCCTCAACATGACGATTATCCCAACTCGTATTGTAATCGACCATCAGTTAGTTGGGATAATTCGGATTGGGGATACAATTCCGGACCCCCGTGTTTAGGGTCTAACCCTGAACACTTTGATTCTCAATTCTATCCTTCTCAGAGTTGCATCGATTATAGATCGTCCTCCTTTCATGAACAACCTAATGCGATCTACAATCAAGAAGGATACACTGATCCTTACCCATCCTCTGATTTCACTGCCTTTAGGTCATCTCCATCTTTTGAACAATCTGAAATGACCTATTATCAGGATGGGTATAACGAATCTCAATTCGTTAATTCCTCTACATTGATGTCAAACCCGCCCAACCCTGAACCAACTCATTTGGTTCAGGTTAATCAGGTTCAAGATAAGGTTCTGGCTAACTTGAGGAATATCATTCAATCTTTAGAAGTTCAGCCAATACCTTGCATTGAGAGATTGGAGCCCCTGATTGAAATGATTGATGATTTAAACAAGTCTTTGTTGGATTGGCTCCAGGATGTTAAGGATAAGAACCCGGGTGAGTTTCTACTTGGGAAATTAGCGAAATTGAGGATGAGATTCGTGGTTGCTTTGATTCAATCTTGGAATAATTCCCAGGATGAACTCTCTTCAGGAAAGCCAATGACAGAACCCGCTCAGGCACCTGTTGGGGGGACACGTGTTACGAAGCTGACCAGATTGAATTAAAACAACCAATTAAGGATGATTTGAATTCTTCACCTGAAATCCCTGAGCCGGGTTACGAGGAAACGTATGTCTCCTTGGAACGCAAAGTGACAAATGATTTTGGGACATACATTGATACGGATCCTGATGGTGAAGATTCAAGTTGCGAAGTCTCACACGAGTTTTCAGATCACGATTTTTGTGAGACGATTGGGCCTGAGGAATCTGATAGATCATTTGATAGCCCAATAACTGAGGAAACTGATCTTATTAGGGCACACGATACGGATCCAGAATCGCATTTTCTGGAGGAATTAATTCAATGCCCTGATTATCAGTTACACCCTGTTGAGCTTATTGATGATTCTAATTCTGAGATAATTAGACCCAAGTCAATTTTGATTTTGCCACATCATCTAGACTTGGAGATTTCAGACGGGGTGATGAATATACAAGAGGTCATGGAATTTGATATGCCGAATGAGGAGGATAGGAGCTGGGAAATTCTGATTTGGGAAGTCAATTTTGGAGGAAATGGAAGATTGAGTCGAAGGGTTCCTTTTAAATTGAAACCATCAAATCAGAACCCTTACGACATTTGTTTCGAGGATGTCAAACTCAAGCACACATTTAACGATTATCCTTTTGAGCTTCAATTCTCTGTAACCCGACATTTTGGCCTTGGGTTGCATCCTCACAAATCGCAGGCCCGACCCCGCTTGCATTCTGATTTTAGGTTTTGGGTAATTTTTATCCAGAACCTAAGATATTCTCGATTATGGGGTGTGGGTCTGCACCACAATCTGGTCCACATCTGTGGACCTTTGCTGACAGGTCAGAGGATTCTTCTGTTCATTCTAATTCTGACCTGCACATGTGAATTCTTCATTTCTTTTCTTTGTATAGTGTGCCTAGCTGAAGGCACTAAACTCAGCACATATACAGTTCTTTTTCATTTTCATCTCGGAGCGGACCCGATATCCACGCAATTCAGGTGCTTTCTACGCTTTTCCACTCTGTTTTATGTCTTTTTAATACAATGAGGACATTGCATTAGATAGGCATGGGGGGATGGATATTTATCTTTGAATTCATTCGTCAGCTCCGTAGATTTGTTTTATTTTTAAAAAAAAAAAAAAATCAAAATTAGGAAAGAGAATTTGGGTTTAAGAAAATTTTCGATCTTAAGAAATACTATATTACGTTCTGAACACAAAGACCCTTCAGGTCTTTGGACTTAATCAGCCCGTATATCCACTAAAATGTGGATTTGTTTTTCGAGTTCTCGCCAACTTGAATTTTATTTTAATTGGAGTAAATAAGTTTGGGTGATAAGTACACGACTTATCAACCCGCCCTCTGATGTGAGGGAATTTTGAGTCTTAAGCATCTACACACTTTCTTTGCACTGACTCGTTGTTTGGCGATTTTAACGGAAATTGGGTAGCTAATGAACCTTCTAGGGTGATATGGCTGGCAAGTTATCGTGGGTAACAGCCCATAGGTAGGTTGTCCAGAGCCCAGTCACTGGACCTTTCTCTTTTTGCTGCCTTTAGGTAAATCTTAGACCAGGGAAGCCACCTACTTAAAAAAAAAAAAAAAAAATCAAAAAGGAGAAAAGAACAAAAAGAAATAAGCCACACTTCGCCGCACGAGTATGGTTGGCAAGTTGTCGGTGGTAACAGCTCATCGACCGGTTGTCCAGAACCCAGCTCAGAAAATGCACTAAAAAATTCCCAAAACACTTAGGAAGAAGCGGAGAAGTAGAATAAACCGGGGAGATATACACTGGATTCACCCTTGTGTTGACCCCGTTAAAAAATAAAAGTAGGGAGAAAGCTACCGGTTGTAAAGATACACCTTTAGGCAGAATTCTTTTTGAGGTCACCTAGAGGCGTAGAAATCCGAAGTCCGTTTTAATTGCCGGTCAACGAGTCTATCACAATCACAATAAGATGCTTAAAACTTAGGGTTCTCATCAAATCTTGGGTGAGTTGAATGGCCGTAGAAAGCCACTCTTAAACCCTAAAATTTGAAAATCAAAAAAAAAAAAAAAAAAAAAAAGAGTAAAAACAGAAAAAGAAATTTTTCTTTGAATAAGGCGAGGCTTGAGGCGGTCTGCATTTTGGCTGATACCCGGGCACTGTTGTGTCTTTGAAAGTTCAGTTCTTAAGTAGACAATTTCTTAATGATTGAAAATAACGCAGGTCCAAATAATCTAACCTAATTCTTTTATAAATAGCATATAGTTTTTGCTAGGGACTAGCAAAAGATAGGCATGGGGGTATGATGTAAACACATTTACACTACTTAAAATGTCTATTTATGCATGTTCTTAAGCATAGGATTGCATTTCATGATATAAATATTGCATTACATGCATCATCTTGCATTTAGAGTAGTTTGAATAAAATGGAGGTTAATTGTCTCCTTTTATGTGCTTGGACAGGGCAAATATTTTATCGGGGCCTCGGATCAAAGATCCAACCGTATGGATATGATCAGGGCGACGATTGGAGTTCAACGACTCCAAGATCGCCCTAATCAGGCATCCGTAGCATCAGATAGAGACCGGGGAACCCTAGAAGATCAAGGGCCAGGATGGTGTAAATCCACACTTCAGATGGAAAATCCGACCACACGGATGAATTCGGATCGACGATCGCAGCCGAACGACACAAAAATCGAGTCAATCCGACATCCGTGGCACCATCTACAACTTCCAGAAGATGGACGGCCAAGATGGCGCCACGTGGCGCCATCCCAGCCGCCCAATCGGCCGCAGGAGTCCTGTGAAGACCGCGCACCGTCTCCTCTCCGCCGTTGGATCTCGATCCAACGGCTGCGGTCGCTCGCGTTTAAAAACGTCCGCGCGACCATTTCGCCCGCGTAGCGCAGCGGCGACGCAGCTGCGGGCGAAGCGGAGGTCGCGGGTTCGAGCCGCGGTGAGGGGGTCGAAGGCGCGGGCGAGCGGGCGCGCACGAGCGTCAGATGAAGATCCAACCGCCGCGCGCGCCCGATAGCGCCGACGCGCAATTGGACGCTCTGGTGAGCGCGCGATCGCACGCGGGCGGGCGCGCTACGCAGCGGGCGCGGACGCGATCTAAGCCGTCCGATCTCGCGATCGGACGGCTGAGACGACGCGGACGTGCGTATGCGTTACGCGCGCAGGCCAGCCGAGCGGGCGCGCGTGGGCGCGACGGCGACGGCGACGGCGACGGCGACGGCGGGGCTTTAGCGACGGTTTTATCCGTCACTAAAGACCCCTTATTTATTATTTTGAAGATGTAATGTCCATTTTGCCCCCACTCCTTGCAACTATAAAAGGAGACCCCCTCCATACGAAATTTTCATCCCTTCCTTCTCCTCTCTACCTCTCCAAAGCTCAAGAGAAGCTTGTCCCACACCCGGGATGCTTCTCGCGAGATAAAGTCCAAATTTTCGTCCCCCTTCGGAAGTGGATCCCGCGACGACGACGGCGTACTGCTTCGTTCCCGTTCTTCTGCTTCGTCCTCCTTCGTCCCGCTTCGTTCTCCTTCGTCCAGGCGTCGTCCCGTCCGGCTCGTCCTCCAAGCGACCGTCGAGGAGGATTTCTCTCTCCCTATTCTTTTTACTGCTTTCTAGTATAGATTTACTGCTTTCTAGAGTAGTCTATTCGTCCTCCGAGAGATCGTCGAGGAGGACATTTCTCCCTCCATTCTTTTAATGCTTTCTAGAGTAATTGTTTTATGTTTTCTAGTTGTAAGGAACGAACTCTTTTATGATAAATTCCTTGTCTATTCTACATCTCATTTTGATTTCCATGTATAGTATTCTTTCTCTCTCTCTTACTCCCTCTGTCTCTTTTATTTGTTGTAGATACTTAGTTTAAATTGAATTTCTTTGTGACAAAATAAAAAGAAACGCGAAGTTTTTAAATCAAACGTTCGCCTCCCTGTGTTCGACCTGGAATTTTAATTTCGGTATAAATTTTATTTGTTGAACACGAATCCTTCGCTTTCGAACTACAACGACGGGTTTTCCAAAACCAAACACGTTAGCGTAGATTCTCGTTCAACAGTATGTTTTACCAAGCTAGGAGTTCAGAATACCTTAAAATTTGGCATATACATAAAAATATACCTAATCTTGACCAAGATAGGTTTATTTTATTTTTTTGGAATTTTTTAAAGATTTTTATTTATTTAGAAAGTTCACAAAAGTAAGGTCTTCAAAGGATTTTCGAAGGGAACCTAAGGCACTAGAAAGAGTTCTAGTGGGTGGAAAGATGGTTTAAACACATCAAAACACTCAGCACACTACATGAAACATGTATGCAAAGTTAAACTTGATTTTTGAATCTATTTCACTAAAATTCTCCTTTAGACAGTTTTACACAAGAAACATTTGCTGACAATAGAATTTAAACAAGATTACAAACAATTCAAGTTAAATTAAAATCCAAATTCAGTACATGAATGCTTGTACAGATAATTCCTACAATATAAAATAAGTCAGCCTCTCAAAATCTCCAATTCCCAGCTAGAATTCCAAACTGATCAAACTCTATTCCAGCCAAAATAGTGGCTGTTGTAGCTGTAATAAACATAGCAACAACAGCTACTGAAATTTAGTAGCTAATTCAACTGCTCAACATCTCCAATTTAGCAGTAGTTCTAGCTGCTGCTGTAGTTGCTGTCCACATTCAAATCAGATTTCATCTGTTGTTTTACCACTGAAGCACAAATGAAACATCCATCTATTCAGACATCTTAACTGCAGCTTTTGCTATAGTTAACAATTTGATCAAATGAGTGTTCCCATCAATATACTCCTCTGAATCATAGATCAAGAATGATTTTAGAATTTAAAACCATGTCGCCCCAAATGGGCTGTTGCTATGGCTCTACCAAAATGATTTGATCATCTGAAACATCTGCACACCATTAATTCATGTGCATGTGTTATAGGTGATCCTTTAAAACCAATTGGATCATTGCTCAAGCCTCAAATCAGGGCATCTGATTCTCATGGGCTTGAGCTACCAAACAAAGCCAGAAATCAGAGATTAAATTTAAAATTAGGCATAAGCACATATAACGATCAAAATCACGTTAAAACAACTTAAGCCCATTGAAATCAGGCCAATCAAACATAAGAAAGCTCAATTTGATCATTTAAATCTAATCAACACATGATTACTTCAGAAAATCCTCATTCAACTCAAAAATTCAGATCAGTTCCAAATGACCAAATAAACACAAATCAAATTGTATTGAGGGTGCTTATGACTAATGGAATGAATGAATTTACCCTCAGATGGAATTGAATGCACTGTAGATCTAAAAGCTATTGAGCTTTAAATCCATGGTGATTCTCATGAATGGAGTGAATCATGAAATAAGTCATCGAGGAAAATCAATGAATGTGATAGTGATATGGAGAGGGAGATTAATGGACATGTGGATGGCAGTGGGTTTATATCCTTTGATCTGAGTTGATCAGAGGAGGTGAGGGAGAATTACCCTATCTAACTACTGAATCAATCAATCAGTTCACTAACTAATTCTATGAACTAATGCACTAATTCCACTCTACTGAATCTAAATTACACTAACAACTATTCTACACTACTCTAAAAAGCAGGGAAATCCTAATCTAAAGGAGGAATGGGATGCCTAGGCTGTAGTTCGTCACTGCAGCGATGAAGGGGAATGAGGAAGACTCCAGTGAGGAATGGGATTCCTGGGCTGCAACTGGTCACTACAATGACGAATTTGAGGGAGAGTCGCCCTTTTCACTGGTGGCCCTGATGAAGGAGGAAGGAGAACTGGAGGGTGGATGAAAGGATCGGCTCAGGGTGGAGGGAGTCAATGGCGTGCACAAGGAGCTGGGGAGGGACTTAAGTAGCCGAGACAGTGATTGTGGTCACCATGGAGGTGCAATCACACACCTAGGGCACCGATGGTGGGGATGGGTTAACGAGGGTGCATGAGATTTCAAATAAAAAATTGGTCGTTGGATGAGATCTGGGCAAGGTGGTGATCACATGCACCGAAGCACGCGAAGCTTCGATTCAAGGATGGCCACAAGATCATGGGAGTGAGCAAGCGATGGCTGAGATATCGAGACAGTGATTGTGGTCACCATGGAGGTGCAATAACACACCTAGGGCACAGACGGTGGGGATGGGCTAACAAGGGTGCGCGAGATTTCAAATCAAAAATTGGTCGTTGGATGAGATCAGGGCAAGGTGGTGATCACATGCGCCGAAGCACGTGAAGCTTCGATTCAGGGATGGCCATAGGATCATGGGAGCGAGCAAGCGATGGCTGAGATGCAAAGTGTTCTTCGTGTGCAACAGTGGACTCGCGACATCAGGTGTATTGGAAGAATTGTGGAGAAGCTCATATGGGCAAAGGGGTAGAACAATAGCAAAGAAGCCCATAAGTCACTTAGAAGTTCTGCAAAGTCGTCCTCAGATTTTACAAATAGGTCATGATGTTAACACGTTTATATCACATAAACTGTCTATTTATGTGTGTTCTTAGGCATATAGTTGCATCACACATTATAAATATTGCATAACATGCATCATCTTGCATTTAGGTTAGGTTGTATAAATTTTAGGTTAATTTTCTCTTTTTGTGGTCAGGGTACAGGGCGATATTTAATCGGGTTCTCGGATTGAAGATCCAACAGTATGGATCTTATCAGAGCGAAAGATCACCCCGATTAAATATCACCCTGATTAGACTTCCGTAGCATCAAATGCAGTCCGTGGTCACGGGGCCCCTGGTGGTGTAAATCTGTAATTCAAATTACAAATCCAACTGCACGGATAGATTCGGATCAACGATCGCAGCCCAACAATGCGAAAATCGATCCAATCTGACATTTGTGGCACCATCTACAACATAAAGAAGATGGACGGCTAGGATGGTGCCACGTGGCACCATCCTAACTGCCCAAACCAGCCAAAGGCTCGCCGTTTCTCTCTCTCTCTCCTAAAATGAATGTTTGATCATAGCCATTGGATTTCAATCCAATGGCTCAGATCCTCTCTAGCCGCTCCCCATCATTTCTAAAGAGTGAGGCTAAGAGATGATCTCAACCGTTGGATTGAAATCCAACGGCATAGAGAACGCATGGAGGAATTCAAGACTTTACGACAAACAGCCCCTCAGCGCAGTAGTAGCGCCTTCACGTGAAGAGGTGGGGTGCGGGTTCAAGCTGCGCCTAGCCTCAAATTGAAGTGCAGTGCGAGCTCGGCGAAATCTAGCCGTCAGATGAAGCGCGAACGGCTCTGATGCAGGCAACATGACCATCGGTTTTCATTCACTTTCTTAGACCCCATTACCGTGAATCAGCTTTACCATTGGATATTTTGGTGTCACACATTCTTCATAAAAATAAAATTGACCTCTCTAATTTTACTCCTCTTAGAAAAGTGGTATATTTTAAATGGTTCACTCTCCGAAAAATGGGAGTGAAAGCTGCTAGAGAGGAATCCTCCAGAGATGATGAAGAAGAAGTTAATCTAAATGCTCAATCTTCTTCTCATCCACCTCCTCAATCATCGTCCACTTTCATTCCTATAACCTACCCATATCCAGAAGCTGAAACACCTTGGGTAAATCTATCTAATGTGTCTGGAAATGATCCCAATTTGATAAATGCCTTCAACTACATTGGTTAAAATTTAACCAATCTAAATTTTTCCTTCCGTCACATGGAACGCAAATTCCATGACCTTTCTCTTTCTATTGAGTCCTCCCATGTCACTTCTTCCACTCAACAACCTAAACAAAGGAAGCGGACTCAACCGAAAGCACCTCAAGAATGCAGTCAAAGAAGGCAGAAGCATTTTCAAGATCCATCTCCTATTTCAATGGCAAAAGAAGAAGAACATGTTCTTCATGATGATGAAGAAGAAGACACGGAAGATGGCGAAGAAGCTTCATAAGAAGAAAGTAATGATGACAACAATGATGATGATGACGATGATGATGATGATGATGGTGATGAACATGTGCAAAAGCTAATTAGAAAGCATCCTAGAAATTAACTTAGTTTTCATTTTGTTGCTTGTTAAATTCGTATGACTTTTCAAAAATTATGTGTTAAAATTATTTCAAGCCTTATGAACTTTATCATGTTATGATTCATGTATCTTGCATTGTTTTCTTATGAGAAATTCTTGCTTATTCATGTATCATGTTATGTTTCATTTTTATTATTTGCTCATCTTTTTGCTTGCTTGACAAAAATGGAGAGAAATGATTGGATACTTGGATACTTCATATTTAAAATAGGGAGAGCTTAGTTTGAGGGAGAGGTTTTTTTTCACTCCATGTAGAGCTTTTTATTCTTCTCTTATTAAGTCTCTGTTTATTTTTAATATAAGTATTATCTTGTTTGTTTTATCAACACCAAAAAGGGGGAGATTGTTGGAACCTAGCTCCATCTCTCTTCTGTGTTTTGGTGTTAACAAAATCATTTTAAAATCTAATATGCTTATGAAGTATTACAGGTCAAAAGAATCTATGGATGCAAGCAATAAGATAGCATATGAAGGAAGAAGATTAGAAGACTATTTTCTTGTTGTATTAATTGTATTTTAGAATCTTTATACATCTCCTAACAAGTAAAACAGAATCTAAGAGTTAAAATCAAAGTAGAGATAATTAGGATTTAGAAAATCGTTCATTCACTCATTTCAAAACTAAAAATCGATTTTTTCAAAATCAAGTAATTTAGAGTATGTTAGATATCTCTAAAAATTGTCTTACACTTACAAAATTTGGTACTTGTAGCAAGTATCGGTACTAGTAATAAGTATCGATACATGCTAGGCACAAATTTGGGTCTAAGTCCCAAACTATGAACAACAGGTACCGGTACTCATCGTTAATACCAGTACCAAGTGGTCACAGTTTGTGCACTTGGTTTTTGCTTGGACCTTACAAGTATCAGTACTAATCACTAGTACCGGTACATGTAGGTCACTAGACCCAAATATGTGAATCACAAGTACCGGTACTCATCATGAGTACCGGTACCCAATGACTTAGTTGGGCTGACTGTAAGTAGTCAATGCCGGAACCAAAAGTTTAGTACTGGTACCAACTAACCGTTGTGACCAATCTGAACGGCTATTTTGCAATTAAATCTATCCCTAATCTTCCCAAATTGCCCCTAACGGGTAGTAATCGTAGGGAAGGTGCTTAGTAGGTTATATAAGCACTCTTTGAGTGTCTTTTGTACACAACTAAGAAGCCAAAATTCTATCTTTACCTACACCTTCATTTCTCAAATTACTAGCTGCAAAAGAGCTTGTCTTGTTTCAATTCTCTCAAGGCCATTCTCAACTTGCAACAAGTCATCAAGGCGATCGTATTCTTCTCTGATAAATTCGTTTGTTTTACGCCTTAATATTCTCGGTAGATTAATTTACATACTCATATTAAGTAATATAATTGTTGGAGACTTAAGGATTAGTTGTAATCTTTTATTTGCATTTTGCTTACACCTGCTACTTTATTTCTTTTTAATATCTTGTAATTGGGTTGAGGCAACCCATTAATTACCTCAAGTTTTAGTAAATTGATTCCCTCCAATTTAAGGGAATCAGGTTAAAAATCCTATGTCGGGAGACTTAGGTAATGGAGTACCCAAGTGAGGGGAACTGGTTACGATCGACCACGGTTCATATAAAAAAGAAAAATGTCGTTATTGTAGTATGTGTCGCAAATACAAATTATTATCGCATCAATATTATTTAATTACCTAATTTTTACTAGTTTATTCCAGGTCATTTACTAAGAGGCAGTTATTGATAAACATCACTCTCTAAGTCCAAGATTATTCTTTAGTTCCAAAACGAGAAATTTTATGTCCAATAAAGAATGAATGAATGAATGCTTGGTGTAATTATGTACAAAGAATAAATTAAAATGCTTGCAAATACTAATTACAAACAAGCATCAAACACTTCATAAAGATACTCTACATTATCTACTTATAAGTTATATTACTAATACTTACATATACATACAATACTAACTAATAATACATACCATACTTAACTTAATATGCAAACATATAGAGTAACATATACAGTAGCTATACTACCGTATATAGCGACATTTATTTCACCTTTAGTGACATTTTATTCTGCCAATAAAAATATGAAGTTATATATATATATACATATATATAAAGCTATACTACTTATACATATACTTATTATTTACCTTATACCTATTTATTTACAAATACTATCCATACAGATATACGTTATATATTATACATATACATATCTTCTTCCTCTCTAACTTCTCAAATCTCCTCTGAGTTTCTTCTTCTTCTCTTCTAAATTTTCTCTACGACTAACACTTAAGCGTTCTTCAGCTTACTCTCTTCTCTATGTTTAAGGCGTCATTTGGGCCCTTAACAAAAATTTGTTTAATTTGCAGGCACGCCTTTCGAGGGATACACAGCACCCGAGGACCAGGTGGGACCAGACCTGTACTATGCGTAACCTAATTTCTTAATGAGGCCACTTAAGTATGTTTTTGGCATAGATTTGGGCTTAACCAAGCCCTCGCACAGCCCACACCGACCCCCGGCCCACACACAGCACAGTACTCATATGCTCACAATGCTCATAAGACTCATAGGATGATCCGCTGTTCGGGCGCCCAACGCCCGTGACGACTGATCATCCTATGCAACAAAAACATTATAAAGTGCTACAAGCGCATCACAACAATCGATATGGCGCTAATCTAGCACCTGCGCAGTGTTGGAATTCCAGCGGCTGTGCACACTTTTGCGATTTTGGCCCTCAATTCGAGGGCCATAATTTATTATAAAATAAAAATAAATTATGGGATAAGAAAGTATTTACATAGTACTTCTTGATTGTACAATTAATTTATATTTTTAATTATATTTGTTGTATAAATAAATTCAATAAAGTATACCATTTATACAAATAGAATTATAGGTTTTATTCCTTAATTACATATAAATTAGTTAATATATGGTCTAATTGACCTTATACAGAGTTAGTAAATAGGTTAAAGTATTTAATATATATTTTTATTTTATTTTACAAGCTTTATTTCTATTTTATTTATGTTTAAATAATTCAATTTCAGACTGTTTTATGTATAAATTCAGTTTACATAGTATTATAGATTATAAATGACTTAAATTAGCTTAACTTACTTAAAATACATTAGTGTAAATATACAATATAGATTAACTTGGTTCTAACTTAATCTACTAATTTATTTTAATTTAATCTAAGAACTTAACTATTAACTTAATAAATTAATTATTTATTCTAGATATATAATTAAATTAAGTTACAGGGATTAATATGTTTATTATATACATATAAATACGCATATACAGTATTATAACTTAATATGGTTGTTTATAGTGTTTACTACTTTATATAGCTTATTTGTACATATACATTAGTTTACTTAATAATTAGTTATATAATTAAGATATATATAGTATGATCTAACTTAAATACTTAGTTTACATACTACAATATATACATCAGTTATTTATCTTATAAATATGTATAATTTACATTATAGCTAAGAAGGCTTACTAAATAGCTTAAATATATACTTATATACATATTATACAAGGGATTTTTAGTATTTTTAGAGTTTTTTCACTTTTTATGGTTTTAATATATGTGTTAGAGGTAGGAGATGAGAAGGAAAGAAATAGATGAGGAGAAAGAAATGTTTTTGCCCTTTTCAATATTAGTTTATTTTATTAAGTTTCATGGTATACAAAACCGTCGACTGGAAAATTCTACCAAGTTGGGGGTTCTGATTACCATTAAACTTGGTGTACATTTAAAGAAATACTTAATCTAAAATCAGATAGTTTTATTTTATTTTTTTAAAATTTTTTCTAATTTTTATTAAATTCTAAATCTCACTCATCCTAAACCTTTTAAAAGGTTTCTAATGAGTCCTAAAGGCTTAGGATGAAACAAAATGGGGTCTAAAAGGTAGTCAATTGCCTCAATGGTCCTAACACATCATATGGACAAGATACAAACAGTTTAGCATGGAAATCAACATGGATTGCAATTAATTGAGTTTGTGGACAGTTAGGTTTTAAATCTAGCTGACAAAAGATTTAAAACTAACTGTACAAGCATTCAAAGAAGATCAGAAATTCATTCAGTTATATAGGGAAGCTTGTATACAAGTTAAACACAACAGTATACATCAGGCAGCTATTTAAAACCTAAGCTATTGTCCAAAGGGTTTTTTTTTTTTTCAGACATGGGACTTCTACTGAAACAGCAGAATCAAGCTAATCAACAATTGCAGCAGCAGATCTCAGTAGAAGCTACTAAACCTGACCCAATCATCAAACCAAGTCCCTCTTCAGATGTCTCAAATACTGCTACAATTAACTCATCTAAAGAGGAACATGTTTGCAGCAGGAAGAAGGGGTTAATTCTAACATGTATCTCTTGATTTAACCCTTTATATCCCAGATTAGATTATGGACAGCCTGATCAGGGATTTAAAGGAGTTAATCCAGGGAGCACTGGGCTGGAATAAGAGGGGGGGGAATGTAGCTGCTTCTGCAGCAAGTTGCTATACATCTGGGATTTAAAAACAAAATCAAAAATCACTCTAAAGAAAAACTCTGACAAGGGTTTAAATTCTCATAAAAATCACTCATGAATACAACTCAAACTCAAGGTCCCTTATCAATAAAATCTCATCAATCAAAGCTGAAAGAGATCTGATCTAACTCTTTCTAATGCTATAGACAGCATATAGAAGGAGTTAGATCAGTCTATTTAAAATCTAAACTTAAATCCCAGATATTTGAAATCTTAAGGAGTATTGAGAACTCCTTACGTTAAAAATCAGAATTCTATAAGCAAATAACTCAGGAATACAGGATAGAACCTCAAATCACCAAAGTGATTTTCCTTAGCTCTATCATGCATTCAAAGCATTGAAAATCTCATGAAAATCCAAATCAGATGATGGCTCCTCTGAGGTGAATTCTAACTTCAGAATCACCTCAGATTCCTAGCCAAATAATGAATCAAATAAGCAATAACTTAGTTTGCTAGATCAAAGAATTCAAAGCTCACAAACATCTAAATCCTTGAAATCTAATTTATAAAAGAAATCTGGCAAATTGATTCGAATTTAAGCTCAGATCAGGGGCTTTTGTGAGAAAACATGGGATGAATGGGAAGCCCCCTAAAATGAGCTTTGATGCTAATTTCAGATCTAAGGTTGTAAACCAATCAGATTTGAGATTAAGTCTAATGAGTGGGTGCATTGCGAGAAAAATTGAGGAAATCAAAAGTGAAATGACAATGCGTAGAGGGGTAAAATCATGAGCAATCACTGGGGGAAATCGTCCCCTCTGATCTAGGATGATCAGAGGAGGTTAGAGGGGGGAAACATCTAATCAAAATCTACCCCTAATACTATACTAAATGTCATGACCCGATTCCTGAATCCCTGTAGGACATGAGAATTGGACCGACTCGACTGATCCCAAGACCTAGTCGTCCAACGAGAAAGTAACTAAAAAGCAGTAAAACAAACCACATTCACCATGCAAGTAACTAACAGTAACAAAAGTACAGTAGTAAAGAAAAAAACTACTACAGTACACATCACCACAACAGTAGAGAAATTAAAACAGGTACATAATATGAAGTTTACAATAAAAGAGTACAGGAGTGTAACAAAATACTCACTACTACAGAAAACGGTACAACAAAAGTACAACTACTGGGATCTGCTAGGTCAGCACCCTCCGTAGCCGTAGGCTTTGGCTGCTCAACACTTGGTCCTAGAAAAGGTGACAAATATGACACGTCAGCGAAACGCTGAGTAGAGTGGCAACCAACTAGCTAAGAAAGACAGTAAAGGTGGACAAGTAGCTGTTGTTTTTAATTTCTTTATTTATTTATCTATTTACACTTTCTTGGTTTATTTCTCAGGTCTTTCTCTTGATCTCGAATGTTCCTCGTGGGAACGATCTTGATTGCAGTCTTTTCCGAAAAGTAGAAGTAGCACGTGATGCTCTCCTGGCCGGGAGAGTCCCCCGTGGTGGTCCTACCCTCAGTCAACCACCCCAAGGTCGCTGACAGACGTAACGGTGACTACGGCACGCGCGATAAATGCACGGGTAGCTACCCTGCACTAGCCACGGTCAGTCGTTTCCGTTAATAGGTGCGCCCAAAGCACAGCACGTTACTAGTATAGTGCAGAGCCCTCTCAGTAACAGGGGTCCAGCCCCTCCACAGTCCACACACCCTCTCCTGACTACCCTGGTTTGCCCAGTGGGCCTAACAAGTCAGTGTATGACGGTTAGCTGAACCCTGAGCCCTGTGGGGTTGCTAGCTCCCTCCTACACTAGTAGCTCTCCTCGGTACGTGTGTACACGAGGGCCAAAAGTCGGTACAAAGTGGCCAGACCAAACCCTGGATCCCTAGGGCGGCTGGCTCCGCTCTACACTAGGAGGTAACCTGTGCTTCTCTTGGTACTATGTACCCAAGAGACAACACACTTTCCCATTCACTTTTCCAGTTCCATTCCATTTATTTCCAGGAGTACTATTCCTAATTCCCCGTAGGGTTCATGCTCACGTTTCTCAGGCCAAGCCTTTCTAGGTTTCATCATTTCAGGTTTATTCGCATATAGTACATATTTACAACATTCAAACTTCTTTTCCTTTCCAATTTATATACAAGCAACTCATATTTAATTTCAACCAATAGAAATTACATGTAGCAGTTACTAGCAACAGTACTCTACGTTTCACAGGCAGCTGTTATCCAATTACAGGTAATTATCATTATTCTATCTACTTATCCAAGACTACATCGCGTGAACAGTGCACGCGTGGGAAGAAGCTGCGCAGGTTTCTAATGGGTAAATTGCAAGGTGAGCCCTTCTGCGAAGGGGTAGAAACTTTACACAAGAACCCGTAAGTGGTAGGAAATAGTTACAGAGTGGTCATTCTGGCCTTTCAAAGAAGTCCCTGCAGGTTACAAATAGGTCTGGAAAAGTTTTCTAATGAAGGAAATGTGATGCATAAAAGACCTAAATGTAAAGCTTCAATTCCAAGTCCTTAATGATGTCCAAATGCCACCAAGTTTTTATATGTGCTTAATTGAATATTTAAGAAGTTAATTATACTTTTGATTTGATCTTTTAAACTATTTTGTGTGTTCCATTAACACTTGGATCACCATTTGACCGTTTTCTCAAGAATATCTCATTTTTTGACCTAATTATGCAATTTTAACACAGAATTAAGATTTTAGGTCTTTTTCTTTGATTCCCACACTTAACCCTTTTTATGTGTCAATTTGATATTGTTTAACCTAGTTTCTAGCTTAACTTTAGCTTTTTAGCTATGATGAGTAGCCACTCATCAGGAACCACTATATATCTTGTGCATTTTGTAGTTTGTTTTGTCTTGTAATTTTTTTTTTACCACACTATTCATCCCCCCTTCTAGTGTGCTTGTGATTTACAGATTGATAAGAACCTCATCATGAACCCTAACTAGCACAGTCTAACCTAAATATGCGAGAAAAAGCTCCTACATAACTCAAAGAAAGGCTTGACTTAGAGAATTCTGAGTTTAACAAGAAAACAAGTCATAAGGGGTAAAAATGCAATTTCACCAACACAATCTGTAAACAGGGTAACTCAGGGTCCAAACATAGGTCAAACTAACCTAATAAGAAGGAAAGTGGGATGATCTAATCCAACAAGGGCTACAGCAACTCCAAGGAATTAAATGACATTCTGTAACCCTAAAACAGACCCACTTCAATTAACGAGGTTCGAGGCAGGGTAAAAATTAAATAAACCCTCTAAAATTCATAGAAAAATAATCTCTAGGGCTTAGAACCTTCAATTTGGCCTTGGGAACCCATTTTGACCTACATTGAGAACCATGCCCAATTAATGATTTAATTTAGGTTTTTACGTAAATTGGCCGGTCAAACAAGGTCTGACCTAGAAATAAAATTCACCATTAGAATCCTTAGGTCCCATTTAGTCATGCATAAAAACTTGAGCCTAAGAAGAGACCTTGACCGGCTTTGCAATTTGGTCCTCATCTATTACTTTTTGACCCTCAACTTTCAAAACCCTTGTATTTTGGCCCCTAGGTTCTTTGTCGTTCTTTGCATACAGGTCCCTCCTGCAAGTCTCTACGCAGCGCCATGCTCCGGCGACTTTGCGCGGAGCATAGCGCCGCGCAGGGTGAGGGATGCGCCCTGCAGTTTGAACCCGGTGTTCCCTGCGACGTCTGCTGTCGCAGGGACACCACCATGACTTCGGTCCTCACCCACACCTTCCGTGCTAACGCGCGGAAGGTATGGATCAAAATCCCAGCCATTCTCCGGCGAGGGAGGCACGTTGCCTCCCTGCGCCCACCCCTCCACCATTTTCATTGGCGCCGTTGCCGAGAAGCAACGGCTATTCTAGAAGCTTTGAATTTCTTTTAAGAGATTGCTAATCTTTTTCTCTCTCTTATGTGCAGGTAAAAATGAGAAGAGCAGCCGCACAACAAACACTCCACTAAACAGGTAGTCCTCATTAGCCCTTTCTTAACTCCCTTAAAATCTGAAAAGGAACAAAAAGAAAAATCAACTTAGGGCTACCTGCATCATACATAGTAATTCATCAGAGTTGCCTAATTTTAATTTCAACACATGCTTAACTATCCATCCAACTAAGGTAACTAGGGCTAAAACCTTCTTGATTGATTCCTAGATACTAAAATTTTGAGGCAACTAAAATGGACCAACTAAAGCCAATCCAAGGATTGAAAATCTAGGGTTTTTAGAGACACACCTTCTATTAACAAAGAAAAGATCTACCCAAAAAGTGGTGTGCCTAAGCCATTGGTTGAAAATACCTATTACGAAAAACCCTAAACAAATTAGCTCTCTAAACACTTAAACCCTAAAAAACAAGACCTAATAAGTTCTCAAAATCACTAGGTGAAGTTGACCCTTAGGGTCAACCAACCTTCAAATTAGGTCACCTTTTTCACAAAAATAACTAAGAGTTCAAGTGGAACATTAAGCACCTTGATCTTAAAGTAAAAGAGGTAGACTTAAGAGGTCAAGATCCCCATTCTGGTCTACCTTGAACCGCAGTGACAAGAGAGGTCAGGTGGAGGAAACCCTGTAACCCGTGGGGACGCTCTACGGTGTAGGGGTCTTTGCGGGACTCACCCTCTCTGGCTGCCCAGTTAATTCTCAGGTGGACGATATTTTTGATCAAGGGGTCCATCTTCCCCGCACCTCTATAGTCACCCAACAATTTTTGGGTGTCTCGATTGGGACCATCACCTTCTAAACTCATCTATTCCAATAGTGCATGTACGGTAGGAGTCCTTAAGACCTCCTTTAGGAATTCACTCTCGTCAAGGCCAAGCCTCGACGCCCGTGTTTACGCAGCAACCCCACCCCATTATTCTCTCATCTGATTCTGAACCAAGCTCTTCTTCTTCCCCCATCATGGCTCAGCCAATTGAGGAAGAAAACAATCTGGAGCACCAACTCCAGCGACTCAATGACCTCTTCCAAAACTTTGTGCACCCACCGCAGCGTCCTATGATGCGGGACCATTACAATCCTGCTGCCGTGGCTATTGAGCCTCGAGTCAGAATTCCGACTGGAGGACCTAATTCTGAATTAAAGCCTAATATGATTCATGCTATACCTAAATTCCATGGGCTTAATTCCGAAGATCCCTTCCAGCACATCAAGCAGCTAAAGCATCTGGCCCAAACTTTAGGGTCAGATGCACAAAATCGGGATATTCTTCTCATGAAGATGTTCTCCTTCTCTCTTATGGACAAGGCCGCTCATTGGTATCAAACTCAGACCCGGCCGATCAACACTTGGGAAGAACTTCAGTCCGAATTTTTGACAAAGTTCTTTCCCGTTGGTCGGACCAATGCCTTGCGCCATCAGATTACTCACTACACTCAGCAAACAGGGGAACCTCTCCATGAGGCATGGGGTCGCTTTCAGGATCTCATGAGAAAGTGCCCCCATCACAGAGTTCCTAAATAGGAACAAGTCCAATCTTTTTACCAGGGACTCCGTGAAGACATTCGTCTTTTCGTCAATGCAACCTGCAGAGGGAATATCATGGGTCAACATGAGGACATCGTGTGGGAGATTCTCGAAAACATGTGCGAGAACTCCATCAACAATGACTCCATGGGATTATTCGACAGGACGAATACTTGCGCATCGATGAATCTTAGGGGAGCACATGAGACGCAGGGCCTGTCCGCATCAGTCGACCTGGAATTAATGGCCAGTCGATTGGACAAGGTCTCAATCATTGAAAAGAAGGTGGATGAGCTGACTCAACACTTGCAGCGAGCCACATCTGCGCATAGCTCCTTTGCACAACCTCCTTCCACGCGGGAGACTGTGCAAAACATTCTCCATCGATCTTCTCCTGGGATGGATCCATATCCACCATCCGATCCTCTCTATGCCAGCCCAGGAAATTCCATTCCCCCTTTCTCTGACTCTCTGGAAGTTCCTCAGACCTGCGAGGACCTCAACGCCATCCAAAACAACTCATTCTCCAACACCTATAACCCTGGATGGCGAAACCATCCCAACTTTCAGTGGGCGGGAAATTCGCAAATCCAAAGACCACCTTTCAGCCCTACCCTCAACCCCGTCGTCCTTACCAGCCGCCTCAGCCTAGGCCCAACCCTACTTATCCATCAAGGCCAAATCAGGATCAAATGTCCCCTATCCTTCAGACTCTGGCTGACATTCAAAGAACGAATGCGACTATCCAAAAACAACACAAGGACGAGCTTACAGAGGTCCGAAATCAGCTGGCCCAGTTGGCAAATTCTCGCCAGCCAGGCACTCTCCCTTCCCAACCTCTTCCTAACCCAAATAACGTGTCAACCCAGCAGCGCGTTATGAACCTGATGGATGATGTGTGACCGACTGTGGCTAGGTCTTTTGTTTGTTATAGTAATGTCGTTGTGGTACAGGTAAAATGGCTACGGTTTGTCATTGCCACTATTACAATTTTACTCAGAAATGTTTTTCTTCCAAGGTCGAACTCAGGGAGCTACTAGAATTCTAGAAGTACAATGCTTTTATTACAAAAATAAGAGAGAGAGAGAGATAGATTTTATTTCCTGGCTTTTTCTTCTTCTCTTCTTTCTCTCTTTGCTTGTCTTCTTTTTCTCTTCTTTTGTCTTCTTGATCTTCTTCAATTCTTCTTCTTTTCTTCTTTTCTTTTCTTCTTCTTTCTTCCTTCTTCTTTCTGCTTTCAGCTGCGGCACCTTTTCTTTTCTTTTTCTTCTTCTTTGCTTTGTTTGCAGAGCTTCATCCGTCGTCTGATTTCTCAATCAGACGGCTTAAGTGGCGTCTGCTACAGTGCTTCCTTTGTGCTTCTTCTTCTTCTTCCTGCGGTCTTCTTCTTCTTCCTGCTTCTCGCACCCAGTCCCTGCACAAAGAGCAAAACCTACCCTGTCCCTCTACGCGCACGTCTCTCTCTCAGTAAAGCACTCACAGGATGCTCTCCCAGAGCCGCGGGTAATCGGATCGGGTTTCGTGCCCGTGACCAGGCGCACCAGTGTGTGGGTGATGCACGAGGTGTGCTCAGATACGGTCGGGTCGAATCCGCCGGATCCGTGTGATGAGCTCGCGGACCGGGCGGGAGAGTGGGCACGGGACCTCACCCCAGTGCTTTCGGAGGCGACCAAGTAAAAGCACAAAATCAATTTATTGCGGCGCGGCGTTTCGAAATCCCACGATGTGGGACTATCCACTGTGCTCTTTTCGCGTGCGCCCGCAGGACGATTCCACCTTGCTCTCCGCTCAGCTGCAGCCACTATCGGTGCCAACTGATGAGGCGGAAGTCTCCGTAGACTTCACCCCAAGCTGCAGCACCTGGGACCCTGAAGCTGTAGGGCCTGGAGCTCGCCTCGAAGCTGCTTCAATCGTCGTTAATGGCGACTGGGGTGGCTACCCTATCAGACAGAAGCACGGCCTCTCGGCCTAATCAGACTAGCGGGGGACCTTCGCCATGGCACGGCGAAGGTGGTGCAGGGTGCAACAGGTCGTGGGGTGACGTCTGGCGGCGGTGCTAGGTCGGACAGTGACCAGAAAAATGGGTCTGATCGGGGGTGTGGAGCGGCAATGGGTGGGCGGAGGTTGTTCAGCGTGATGAGGCGGAGGTTCTGTGAGGGTCGGCGAGGCGTGTGGGGTTGTGGAGCGATGGGAGCGTCTCGCCGGAGGGTGGCCGGAGACGAAGAGGGTGACGGTGGACAGGAACGGTCGAGGGTTTAATCAAATGAAAGACAGTGAGGAAAAGAAAGAGGGGGAGATGGGGAGAAGTTCTGACCTAGTTACAGAGACGAAAGGGGCCGGAGCAGGGCGGCAGTCATATCGACTGTCGTCGGAGAAGAAGATACCCAGAGGGAGAGGGTGGCGGCGAGGAAGAGAGCGAAAGGGCGCGCGTTGGGAACGGCGAGACGCGGGAAGAGCGGGCGAAGGTGGCTCTGCTGCTGGTATTGCAGCAGAGCGACGAGATGGAGGAGGAGGAACCGCCGGAGCTGGTGGGCTTCTGCCGGAGTGGGAAGAGAGGAAAAATGGGGGGTTTTTCTCCATCAGGACCGAGCTGCCTCCAGCGGCAAGCGACGGCGATCCTTATAAAGGCGAAGGCGGAGGGGTGGGCGTAGGGAGGCGACGTGCCTCCCTCGCCGGAGTATGGCCGGAGTTGCAACCCATACCTTCCGCGCGTTCGCACGGAAGGTGTGGGCGATGGCAGAGGTCATGGTGGTGTCCCTCCGATAGCAGACGTCGCAGGGAACACCCGGTTCAACTGGCAGAAGGCCTCCCTCACCCTGTGCGGCGCCATGCTCCACGCAAAGTCGCCGGAGCATGGCGCTGCTCAGAGAGTTGCAGGGAGGACCTAAGTGCAAAGAACGACGAAGAACCTAGGGGTTAAAATGCGAGAGTTTTGAAAGTTGAGGGTCAAAAAGTAATAGATGAGGACCAAAATGCAAAGTTAGTCAAGAAGGTCTCTTCTTAGGCTCAAGTCTTTATGCATGACTAAATGGGACCTAAGGATTCTAATGGTGAATTTTATTTCTAGATCAGACCTTTTTTGACCAACCAATTTACGTAAAAATCCAAATTAAATCATTAATTGGGTATGGTTCTCAATGTAGGTCAAAATGGGTTCCCAAGGCAAAATTGAAGGTTCTAAATCCTACAGATTATTTTTCTATGAATTTTAGAGTGTTTATTCGATTTTTACTTTTCCTTGAACCTTGTGAATTGGAGTGGGTTTATTTTAGGGTTACAGAATGTCATTTAATTCCTTGGAGTTGCTGTAGCCCTTGTTGGATCAAATCATCCCACTTTCCTTCTTATTAGGTTAATTTGACCTGTGTTTGGATCCTGAGTTACCCAGTTTACTAATTGTGTTGGTGAAATTGCATTTTTACCCCTTATGACCTGTTTTCTTTACAAATTCAGAATTCTCTGAGTCAAGCCTTTCTATGAGTTATGTAGGAGCCTTTTCTTGCATATCTAGGTTAGATTGTGCCAGTTAGGTTTCATGATGAGATTCTCATCATACCCCCATGCCTAGCTTTTGCTAGTCCCTTAGCAAAAACTTAAGGTTTTAACCGTTGTTCTAGACCATGATGTTTTGAATAACTTCATATAAGTGCTTTTTCATTTGAACTTAGATTAGTTTAGAATGCTGACCACAGGCCTAAAAGGTACTCTAGTACCAATCAAGATCCAGATCTGTCTAGCCTCAGCTTCAGTCTTTGGCAAAGGTTTTTAAGGCCCACAAGAACTAACCAAAGGTCTATTGGACTTTGTGGTTAAAGCACCCGTGCTTGAAATGATTTTATCCCTGGTTCAGTTTGCAATGCGTTTTGTAAGAGAGAGATAGAAAATTTTTTTGTTTGGAGAGTTTTCTCTCTCTTTTTCTTTTTAATTCTAGCTTAGGATTGGCTTTTCAATACGGTCTGTATCAGATTCCTTGCTCCCATCATCAATCCTCAAGGGTTCCTGGCAATCGATGCTTCGAGATAGCACCGCCCATGGCAACCCCCGGAACCCTGGCTATTGAGATTTCGAGATAATCCCATCCATGGTGTTCCGTGGCCGAATCCAGACCCTGGCAATTGACACTTCGTGATAATGCCATCCATGGAATCTGAACCAGCAGAGTGCTTACATGCCCCCAGTAGGATATGTAAATATCCTAAGAGACAAGCACCGAGGAGATGATATTTTGTTACGCATCTTCGAGGGGATTTCCCGCCTCTCCGCGCTGGGAACTCGTCCAAATCAACTTGTGTCGATCGGCCGCTCCTACTCTAGGTGTACTTTTCAGAATTTTGTGATGCTTCTGCGTGATTTTGATTTTTATGCTTACTGAACCAGGCTGTGTGAGGTTAGGGTGCTTAGGTTACTGAGTCCCGTAGACCAAAAGTTAGTTAATGAGGCCAAATACTCCCTAAGCCTTAAACCTAATACTTCAGCTTTTCATTTTCCTCAACCTCTTAAGGAATGTCTAGATCTTAATGGGTACTAAAAGTCTAATGCCTAAAGTTTGCATTTTTACTAATCTCACCCTGCACTTTTCATTTCTTTTCCTGAATGAGGTCTAGAACTTAGGTCATTTCCTTAATTTCTTACTAATGACTATCACTTTTTTCTTACATTTTTGTGCTCCTTTTTCATTTTGTTTCTTTTCCTTCTCCCATAACATTTCCTTTCTCCTCTTATTCTTCTTTTTTTTTTTAATTTTTAATTTTTATGGTGTTTTTGGCATATGTGAATTTTTTTGTTTAAAACCTTTTCTTACAAGTTTTGCACTTTTATGCCCCCCATGCCTAAGGTTTGCAATGTCCTCATTGTGACTTAGGGGGTTTTTATTTACTTAGTTCATTCCTAAAGACACATGCTTTGGTGAGTGAATGGGTCAGGATGAATTTTGTGGATGATTTCTAATCTCAGATGGAAGCATCTGAGGTGGGTCGGCTATCTACAAGGGCAAACCTTAAGTGCATAAAGGCGTGAAAAAGGCTTTAGATTTTCAAGAAAATGACGGGCTGCCTCCCGTTAAGCGCTGAGTTTTACGCCATCGGCTGGGACAATAAGCTCAAGGGGAATGGAGGATATAAGATGATTCAGCCAAATCAGTAGAAGTCACATCAATGAACGGCTTGAGTCTTTGATCGTTCACGATGAAAGGTTCGGAATCGTGGCTGAGCAGACTGATTTCGATGGCTCCAATTCCAAAAACCTGTCGGACTAAATATGGTCCGACCCACTTGGATCGCAACTTTCCCGGGAAAAGTTTGAGTCGGGCATCAAAGAGTAGGACCTTCTGACCAGGATGAAAGATCTTTCTCGAGATATGCTTGTCATGGAAGGCTTTAACCCGCTCCTTGTAGATTCGCGAGTTCTCATACGTGTCTAGGCGTAATTCATCGATCTCGCTGTTTTGAAATTTTCTGTGGGTTCCAGCCTTCGAAAGATCTAGATTACAGTTCCATACTGCCCAATAGGCTCTATGCTCTAGTTCTACGGGAAGGTGACACGCCTTCCCGTACACTAGTCTATAGGGAGACATGCCTAATTGGGTTTTGTGGGCGGTCCTATAGGCCCACAATGCTTCCGGAAGTCGGGACGACCAGTCCTTCCTATCAGGCCGAACAGTGACCTGCAGGATTTTCTTGATCTCCCGATTTGACAGCTCAGCTAGACCATTAGTTTGGGGGTGGTAAGGAGTAGAGATTCGATGAGACACCCTGTATTTGGTCATCAGTGATCTAAGCTGAGCGTTTTTGAAATGGGTCCCCCCATCAGAGATTATAGCACGAGGAATCCCGAACCTTGAGAAAATGTTTTGATGAATGAATTTGAGAATGATTTTGTGATCACAGGTTCGGGTCGGTATGGCTTCGATCCATTTGGACACGTAGTCCACAGCAAGCAGAATGTATTCAAAATCATCCGAAGTAGGAAAGGGGCCCATAAAATCAATCCCCCAAACATCAAAGATTTCGCATACGAGAATCGGCTGCAAAGGCATCATGTTGCCTAAAGTCTGGCAATGACTGCATGCCTTGCAGTAACTGTATGCGTCTTTGAACAACGTGGGCCAGTAAAAGCCACACTGGAGGACTTTGGATGAGGTTTTATGCCCAGAGAAATGGCCACCGCATGCCTGGTCATGGCAAAAAGAGAGGATATTATTGATTTCTTCTTCCGGGACACATCTCCAGATGACTTGATAAGCACCTATGCGGAAAAGGTACGGGTCTTCCCAGATGTAATACTTGGTATCAGAACGCAATTTGTCTTTCTTGGCCTTCGGCCAATCAAACGGGATCTGATGAGATGCCAAGTAGTTTACTATATCAGTAAACCATGGAAGTCTACTACCGATAGTCAGCAGGTGCTCATCAGGAAAATGTTCTGTGATGGGTCCGGAAGGGTTGATAATCTCAGAAGGAAGACGGGACAGATGGTCGGCTACCACATTCTGCCTTCCCGCCTTGTCACGAATTTCAAGATCGAATTATTGCAACAGCAAGATCCAACGAATTAGTCGGGGCTTCGCGTCCTTCTTGGCAAGGAGATGCCTTACAGCCGTGTGATCTGAGTAGATGATGACATGGGAACCCAGGAGATACGATGGGAATTTTTCAAGGGCAAATACTACGGCTAGCAGTTCTTTCTCCTTAACCGTATAGTTACGCTGACCCTCGTCAAGTGTCTTGTTAGCGTAGTAGATGACCGTGGGTTTTCCGTTAGCTTTCTGCCCTAGGATCGCTCCTACAGCGAAATTAGACGCATCGCACATGATCTCAAAGGGTTGAGACCAGTTAGGGGATTGTAGGATAGGTGCCTGGGTGACTCGGTCACGAAGGTTTTCAAAGGCTAGTGTGCATTCCTTGGAGATTTCAAAGGGTACATCCTTAGAGAGAAGAGAAGTCAAGGGGCGCGCGATTTTCGAGAAATCCGGAATGAAGCAACGGTAAAAACCGACGTGCCCCAGAAAAGAACGGATGTCCCTAATCGAGCTAGGCATAGGAAGGCGAGAGATCAGATCAACCTTAGCTCAATCCACTTGGATGCCTTTTTCCAAAATTAAGTGTCCCAGGACAATTCCCTCAGGCACCATGAAATGGCTCTTTTCCCAGGAAAGAACCAAATTCACATCGATGCATCGCCTGAGTATCTGGATGAAGTGTTGGAGGCAATTGTCAAATGATGCTCCAAAAACTGAAAAGTCATCCATGAAGACTCCCAGATAGTCACCTACCATATCTGAGAATATGGCAAGCATTCACAGCTGAAATGTAGCGGGTGCATTGCAAAGACCGAAAGGCATCCTTCGGAAAGTGTATGTTCCGAAGGGGCAGGTGAACGTGGTCTTTTCTTGGTCCTCAGGATGGAGTGCCACCTGGTTGTAACCGGAGTACCCGTCAAGAAAGCAGAAGAACCTATTTCCCGCTAGTTTCTCGAGAATTTGATCAGTGAAAGGTAGTGGGAAATGGTCCTTCTTCGTGGAGGAATTGAGTCGGCGGCAATTTATACAGACTCTCCACGCGTTGGCTAATCGGGTAGGAATGACTTCTCCGGTCTCAGTCGTTAAAGTGGTGAGTCCTGCCTTCTTAGGCACAACCTAAATTGGGCTCACCCAACGACTATCGGAGATCGGGTAGGTGATTCCGGCATCTAACCACTTGATGATCTCCTTTTTCACGACCTCCTGCAGATTAGGGTTCAAGCATCTCTGCATTTCACGAGAAGGTCGTGCGCCCTCTTCTGAATAGATATGATGAGTACAATAAGAGGGACTTATTCCAGTCAAATCATCGAGAGTCCACCCGATGGCTCTGCGATGTTGCTGGAGGACAGCAATCAGACGAGATTCCTGTTCGGGATTGAGGTTGGAATTGATAATCGCAGGAAGGGTCTAATTAGAACCCAAAAAGATGTCTTTCAAGTGAGCAGGAAGGGGCTTCAGCTCGAGGATGGGGTTATCAGCAGCGGCGGGTGGTTCAGCATAAACGTGAGGTTCAAGGGTAGGAGTTACTGGGTTGTCCAAATCTGGATTCGACTCCTCTGTTTGCGGGTCAAGATCTTTCTGCGGTTGATGAGGTATAATCAGGTCATTCTGGAAGTGTGTTTCATCAACCAAAGCCCTAATGTCACAAATCTGTTCGATGACACCGCAATTGATTCCTTGTTGGGCCTTGAATATATCAATTTTCAGGGTTTGATTCCCAAATTTGAGCTCTATTTGGCCCTCCTCACAGCTAATGCTGGCTCTAGCAGTAGCCAAGAAATGTCTCCCTAGAATGATTGGTGTATCCCTAGGGTTCTCAGGTGCGTCCATGTCTAAGATTATGAAGTCTACAGGAAAGTAGAAATCCCGTACCCTCACAATAACATCCTCGAGAATTCCTTTTGGTGACTTTATAGATCGATCTGATAATTGTAATGTCACCTCGGTTGGTTTTAGCTCAGATTCTTCTAGATGGTCAAGTAAGGATGTGGGTATCAGATTTATGGAAGCACCCAAGTCTAGCAAGGCTCTATCAAATTGGGTATCACCTATCTTGCAGGAAATCAGGGGAGTACCAGGATCTTTAGCCTAGGGTGGGAGTCTGCTTAGGATTACAGAGCTGGCTTGCTCTGACAGAACAATTGGACTCCCACTCTTGGTTCGCGGCTTACGCTGGGGTGTACACACATTCTTTAAAAATCGTGCGTAAGCTGGTACGTGGCAGATTGCATCCATCAATGGGATGTTTATGTGGACCTGCTCAAAGAGCTTGACCAGGTCCTCCTCAGGTGCCACGGGCTTGGTAGTCTTCTTTCCCTTGGTCAAGGCCTCGGGAAACGGAATCTTGGTTGATTCTTCTAGGATAGGTCCAGGTATTGGATCTAGGACAGGGGTAGGAACGTCCTGGATTACCGTCCTAAGCTTGGGATCACTACCAGGCTTGGAGTGGTTTGGATGAGGTGGATCTTGGGTTTCCTTACCACTACGGGTCGTTATGGAATTAAGTCCTGCCTGGTTTTGGTTGGGATTGGGTAAGATGGGTTGCTGCTGGTAGCCTGCAAAAGAAGTGGAGGCCTCTATCCCGTCGGGTGAAGGAGTAGAGGGGGCCTGATAAATCATATGGGCTTGGCTTGGGTTTGGGTTCATAACGCGCTGCTGGGTTGGCACGTTATTCAGGTTAGGAAGAGGTTGGGAAGGAAGAGTGCCTGGCTGGCGAGAATTTGCCAACTGGGCCAATTGATTTCGTACCTCTGTAAGCTCGTCCTTGTGTTGTTTTTGGATAGTCGCTTTCATTCTCTGAATGTCAGCCAAAGTTTGAAGGATAAGGGACATTTGATCTTGATTTGGCCCTGATGGATAAGTAGGGTTGGGCCGAGGCTGAAGCGGCTGGTAAGGACGAGGGGGTTGTGGGCGGGGCTGAAAGGGTGGTCTTTGGGTTTGGGAATTTCCCGCCCACTGAAAGTTGGGATGGTTTCGCCATCCAGGGTTATAGGTGTTAGAGAACGGGTCGTTCTGGATGGCATTGAGGTTCTCGCAGGTCTGAGGAACCTCCACAAAGTCAGAGAAAGGGGGAATGGAATTCCCCGAGCTGGTGCAGAAAGGATCGGATGGACTTCCAGTCCGAGAATAAAATGATGGATATGGATCCATCCTAGGAGAAGATCGATGGAGAATGTTTGCACAGTCTCCCGTGTGGAAGGAGGCTGCTCAAAGGAGCTATGCGTAGAGGTGGCTCGCTGCAGGTGCTGAGTCAGCTCATCCACCTTCTTTTAGATGATTGAGACCTTGTCCAATCGACTGGCCATTAATTCCAGGTCGACTAATGTGGATAGGCCCTGCATCTCAAGTGCTCCCCTAAGATTCGTCGATGCGCGGGTATTCGTCCTGTCGAATAATCCCATGGAGTCATTGTTGATGGAGTTCTCGCACATGTTTTCGAGAATCTCCCACACGGTGTCCTCATGTTGACCCATGATATTCCCTCCGCAGGTTGCATTGACGAAGAGACGGATGTCCTCACGGAGTCCCTGGTAAAAAGATTGGACCTGTTCCCATTTAGGAACTCCGTGATGGGGGCACTTCCTCATGAGATCCTGAAAGCGATCCCATGCCTCATGGAGAGGTTCCCCTGTTTGCTGAGTGAAGTGAGTAATCTAATGGCGCAAGGCATTGGTCCGACCAACTGGAAAGAACTTTTTCAAAAATTTGGACTAAAGTTCTTCCCAAGTGTTGATCGGTCGGGTCTGAGTTTGATACCAATGAGCGGCCTTGTCCATAAGAGAGAAGGAGAACATCTTCATGAGAAGAATATCCCGATTTTGCGCATCTGACCCAAAAGTTTGGGCCAGATGATTTAGCTGTTTGATGTGCTGGAAGAGATCTTCGGAATTAAGCCCATGGAATTTAGGTATAGCATGAATCATATTGGGCTTTAATTCGGAATCAGGTCCTCCAGTCGGGATTTTGACTCGAGGCTCAATGGCCACCGCAGCAGGATTATAATGGTCCCGCATCATAGGACGCTGCGGTGGGTGCACAAAGTTTTGGAAGAGGTTTGATGCTCCAGATTGTTTTCTTCCTCAACTGGCTGAGCCATGATGGGGGAAGGAGAGCTTGGTTCAGAATCAGATGAGAGAATGATGGGGTAGGGTTGCGGTGCAAACACGGGCGTCGAGGCTTGGCCTTGACGTGAGTGAATTCCTAAAGGAGATCTTAAGGGTGGTCTTAAGGATCTCCTACCGTTCATGCACTGTTGGAATAGATGAGTTTAGAAGGTGCTGGACCCAATCAAGACACCCAAAAATGTGTTGGGTGACTACAGAGGTGCGGGGCAGATGGACCCCTTAATCAAAAAGATCGTCCACCTGAGAATTACCTGGGCAACCAGAGAGGGTGAGTCCCACGAAGACCCCTACACAGTAGAGCGTCCCCACGGGTTACAGGGTTTCCCCCACCCGACCTCTCTTGTCACTGCGGTTCCAGGTAGACCAGAATGGGGATCTTGACCTCTTAAGTCTACCTTTTTTACTTTAAGATCAAGGTGCTTAAAGTTTCACTTGAACTCTTAGGTATTTTTGTGAACAAGGTGGCCTAATTTGAAGGTTGGTTGACCCTAAGGGTCAACTTCACCTAGGGATTCCTTTGAGAATTTAGGCCTTGTTTCTTTTTTTTTTTTTTTTTTTTTAAGGTTCAAGTGTTTAGAGTGCCAATTGTTTAGGGTTTTTCTTAATAAGTATTTTCAACCAATGGCTTAGGCACACCTCTTTTTAGGAAGATCTTTTCTTCGTTAATAGAAGGTGTGTCTCTAAAAAAAATCCTAGATTTTTAATCCTTGGATTGGCTCTAGTTGGTTTATTTAAGTTGCCTCAAAATTTTGGTATCTAGGGCTCAATCAAGAAGGTTTTAGCCCTAGTTACCTTAGTTGGATGGACAGTTAAGCATGAGTTGAAATGAAAATTAGGCAACTTTGATGAATTACTATGTATGATGCAGGTAGCCCTAAGTTGATTTTTTTCTTTTTGTTCCATTTTAGACTTTAAGGGAGTTAAGAAAAGGGCTAATGAGGATTACCTGGTTGTTGGAGAGTTGGTTGTGCGGCTACTCTTCTCATTCTTTAACCTGCACACAAGAGAGAGAAAAAGATTAGCAATCTCTTAAAAGGAATTCAAAGCTTCTAGAATAGCCGTAGCTCCCCGGCAACAGCGCCAAGAATGATGGCTGATGTGTGACCGACCGTGGCTAGGTCTTTTGTTTGTTATAGTAATGTCGTTGTGGTACAGGAAAAATAGCTACGGTTTGTCATTGCTACTATTACAATTTTACTCAGAAATGTTTTTCTTCCGAGGTCGAACTCAGGGAGCTAATAGAATTCTAGAAATACAATGCTTTTATTACAAAAATAAGAGAGAGAGAAAGGTAGATTTTATTTCTTGGCTTTTTCTTCTTCTCTTCTTTCTCTCTTTGCTTGTCTTCTTTTTCTCTTCTTTTGCCTTCTTGATCTTCTTCAATTCTTCTTCTTCTTCTTTTCTTCTTTTCTTTTCTTCTTCTTTCTTCCTTCTTCTTTCTGCTTTCAGCTGCGGCACCTTTTCTTGTCTTCTTCTTTGCTTTGTCTGCAGAGCTTCATCTGTCGTCTGATTTCTCAATCAGACGGCTTAAGTGGCGTCTACTACAGTGCTTCCTTTTTGCTTCTTCTTCTTCTTCCTGCGGTCTTCTTCTTCCTGCTTCTCGCACCCTGTCCCAGCATAAAGAGCAAAACCTACCCTGTCCCTCTACCCGCACGTCTCTCTCTCTGTAAAGCACTCACAGACGCTCTCCCAGAGCCACGGGTAATCGGATCGGGTTTCGTGCCCGTGACCAGGCCCACCGGTGTGTGGGTGATGCACGAGGTGTGCTCAGATACGGTCGGGTTGGATCCGCCGGATCCGCGTGATGAGCGAGCAGACCGGGCAGGTGAGTGGGCACGGGACCTCACCCCAGTGCTTTCGGAGGCGACCAAGTAAAAGCACAAAATCAATTTATTGCGGCGCGGCGTTTCGAAATGCCACGATGTGGGACTATCCTCTGCGCTCTTTTCGCATGCGCCCGCAGGACGATTCCACCTTGCTCTCCGCTCAGCTGCAGCCACTATCGATGCCAACTGATGAGGCGGAGGTCTCCGCAGACTTCACCCCAAGCTGCAGCACCTGGGACCCTGAAGCTGTAGGGCCTAGAGCTCGCCTCGAAGCTGCTTCAGTCGTCGTTAATGGCGGCTGGGGTGGCTACCCTGTCAGATAGAAGCACGGCCTCTCGGCCTAATCAGACTAGTGGGGGACCTTCGCCGTGGCACGGCGAAGGTGGTGCAGGGTGCAACAGGTCGTGGGGCAGTGTCTGGCGGCGGGGCTAGGTCGAACAGTGACCGGAAAAATGGGTCTAATCGGGGGAGTGTGGTGGGGATGTGGAGCGGCAATGGGTGGGCGGAGGTTGTTCAGCGTGATAAGGCGGAGGTTCTGTGAGGGTCGGCGAGGCGTGTGGGGCTGTGGAGCGATGGGAGCGTCTCGCCGGAGGGTGGCCGGAGACGAAGAGGGTGACGGTGGACAGGAACGGTCGAGGGTTTAATCAAATGAAAGACAGTGAGGAAAAGAAAGAGGGGGAGATGGGGAGAAGTTCTGACCTAGTTACAGAGACGAAAGGGGCCGGAGCAGGGCGGCAGTCATATCGACTGTCGTCGGAGAAGAAGATACCCAGAGGGAGAGGGCGGCGGCGAGGAAGAGAGCGAGAGGGCGCGCGTTGGGTACGGCGAGATGCGGGAAGAGCGGACGAAGGTGGCTCTGCTGCTGGTATTGCAGCAGAGCGACGAGACGGAGGAGGAGGAACCGCCGGAGCTAGCGGGCTTCTGCCGGAGTGGGAAGAGAGGAAAAATGGGGGGTTTTTCTCTGTCAGGACCGAGCTACCTCCATCGACAGGCGACGGCGATCCTTATAAAGGCGAAGGCGGAGGGGTGGGCGCAGGGAGGCGACGTGCCTCCCTCGCCGGAGTATGGCCGGAGTTGCAACGCATACCTTCGGCGCGTTCGCATGGAAGGTGTGGGCGATGGCAGAGGTCATGGAGGTGTCCCTGCGACAGCATACGTCGCAGGGAACACCCGGTTCAACTGGTAGAGGGCCTCCCTCACCCTGTGCGACGCCATGCTCCACGCAAAGTCGCCGGACCATGGCGCTACTCAGAGAGTTGCAGGGAGGACCTAAGTGCAAAGAACGACGAAGAACCTAGGGGTCACAATGCGAGGGTTTCAAAAGTTGAGGGTCAAAAAGTAATAGACGAGGACCAAAATGCAAAGTCAGTCAAGAAGGTCTCTTCTTAGGCTCAAGTTTTAATGCATGACTAAATGGGACCTAAGGATTCTAATGGTGAATTTTATTTCTATATAAGACCTTTTTGACCAACCAATTTACGTAAAAACCCAAATTAAATCATTAATTGGGTATGGTTCTCAATGTAGGTCAAAATGGGTTCCCAAGGTCAAATTGAAGGTTCTAAACCCTAAAGATTATTTTTCTATGAATTTTAGAGGGTTTAGTCAATTTTTAATTTGCCTTGAACCTCATGAATTGGAGTGGGTTTGTTTTAGGGTTACAGAATGTCATTTAATTCCTTGGAGTTGCTGTAGCCCTTGTTGGATCAAATCATCCCACTTTCCATCTTATTAGGTTAGTTTGACCTATGTTTGGACCCTGAGTTACCCTGTTTACTGATTGTGTTGGTGAAATTGCATTTTTACCCCTTATGACCTGTTTTCTTTACAAACTCAGAATTCTCTGAGTCAAGCTTTTCTATGAGTTATGTAGGAGCTTTTTCTTGCATATCTAGGTTAGATTGTGCCAGTTAGGGTTCATGATGAGGTTCTCATCAGAACCCAAACCCAGGCCAAGCCCATATGATTTATCAGGCTCCCTCTATTCTTTCACCCGACGGGATGGAGGCTTGCACTTCTTTTGTGGGCTATCAGCAACCCATCTTACCCAATCCCAACCAAAACTAGGCAGGACTTAATTCCGTGACAACCCGTAGTGGTAAGGAAACCCAAGATCCACCTTATCCAAACCATTCCAAGCCTGGTAGTGATCCCAAGCCTAGGACGGTAATCCAGGATGTTCCTATCCCTGTCCTAGATCAAAGACCTAGACCTATCCTAGAAGAACCAACCAAGGTTCCATTTCCTGAGGCCTTGACCAAGGGAAAGAAGACTACCAAGCCCGTGGCACCTGAGGAGGACCTGGTCAAGCTCTTTGAGCAGGTCCACATAAACATCCCCTTGATGGATGCAATCTGCCACGTACCGGCTTACACACGATTCTTAAAGAATGTGTGTACACCCCAACGTAAGCCGCGAACCAAGAGTGGGAGTCCAATTGTTCTGTCAGAGCAAGCCAGCTCTGTAATCCTAAGCAGACTCCCACCCAAGGCTAAAGATCCTAGTACTCCCCTGATTTCCTGCAAGATAGGTGATACACAATTTGATAGAGCATTGCTAGACTTGGGTGCTTCCATAAATCTGATACCCACATCCTTACTTAACCATCTAGAAGAATCTGAGCTGAAACCAACTAAGGTGACATTACAATTAGCAGATCGATCTATAAAGTCACCGAAAGGGATTCTCGAGGATGTTATTGTGAGAGTGCAGGATTTCTACTTTCCTGTAGACTTTATAGTCTTAGACATGGACGCACCTGAGAACCCTAGGACACCAATCATTGTAGGTAGACCTTTCTTGGCTACTGCTAGAGCTAACATTAGCTGTGAGGAGGGCCAAATAGAGCTCAAATTTGGGAATCAAACCCTGAAAATTGATATATTTAAGGTCCAACAAGGAATCAATTGCGGTGTCATCGAACATATTTGTTACATTAGGGCTTTGGTTGATGAAACACACTTCCAGAATGACCTAATTATACCTCATCAACCGCAGAAAGATCTTGACCTGCAAACAGAGGAGTCGAATCCAGATTTGGACAACCCAGTAGCTCCTACCCTTGAACCTCATGTCTATTCTGAACCATCCGCTGCTGCTGATAACCCCATCCTCGAACTAAAGCCCCTTCCTACTCACTTGAAATACATCTTTTTGGGTTCTAATCAAACCCTTCTTGTGATTATCAATTCCAACCTCAATCCCGAACAGGAATCCCGTCTGATTGCTATCCTCCAGCAACATCGCAAAGCCATCAGGTGGACTCTCAATGATCTGACTGGAATAAGTCCCTCGTATTGTACTCATCATATCTATTCAGAAGAGGGCGCACGACCTTCTCGTGAAATGCAGAGACGCTTAAACCCCAATCTGCAGGAGGTCGTGAAAAAGGAGATCATCAAGTGGTTAGATGCCGAGATCATCTACCCGATCTTCGATAGTCATTGGGTGAGCCCTATTCAGGTCGTGCCCAAGAAGGCAGGACTCACCACTATAACGACTGAAATCGGAGAAGTCATTCCTACCCGATTAGCCAACTCGTGGAGAGTCTGTATAGATTACCGCCGACTCAATTCCTCCACGAAGAAGGATCATTTCCCACTGCCTTTCATTGATCAGATTCTCGAGAAACTAGCGGGAAATAGGTTCTTCTGCTTTCTTGACGGGTACTCCAGTTACAACTAGGTGGCAATCCATCCTGAGGACCAAGAAAAGACCACGTTCACCTGCCCCTTCGAAACATACGCATTCCAAAGGATGCCTTTCGATCTTTGCAATGCACCCGCTACTTTTCAGTGGTGCATGCTTGCCATATTCTCAGATATGGTAGGTGACTATCTGGAAGTCTTCATGGATGACTTTTCAGTTTTTGGAGCATCATTTGACGATTGCCTCCAACACTTGGTCCAGATATTTAGGCGATGCATCGATGTGAATTTGGTTCTTTCCTGGGAAAAGAGCCATTTCATGGTGCCGGAGGGAATTGTCCTGGGACATTTAATTTCGGAAAAGGGCATCCAAGTGGATAGAGCTAAGGTTGATCTGATCTTTCGCCTTCCTATGCCTAGCTCAATCAGGGACATCCATTCTTTTCTGGGGCACATCGGTTTTATCGTCGTTTCATTCCTGATTTCTTGAAAATCGCGCGCCCCTTGACTTCTCTTCTCTCTAAGGATGTACCCTTTGAAATCACCAAGGAATGAACATAAGCCTTTGAAAACCTTTGTACCGAGTCACCCAGGCACCTATCCTACAATCCCCTGACTGGTCTCAACCCTTTGAGATCATGTGCGACGCGTCTGATTTCGCTGTAGGAGCAGTCCTGGGGCAGAAAGTTGACAGGAAACCCATGGTCATCTACTACTCTAGCAAGACACTTAACGAGGCTCAGCGTAACTACACGGGTACGGAGAAAGAGCTGCTAGCCGTAGTATTTGCCCTTGAAAAATTCCGATCGTATCTCCTGGGTTCCCACGTCATCATCTACTCGGATCACACGGCTGTAAGGCATCTCCTTGCCAAGAAGGACGCAAAGCCCTGACTAATCCGATGGATCTTGCTGTTGCAAGAATTTGACCTCAAGATTCATGACAAGGTGGGAAGGCAGAATGTGGTAGCCGACCATTTGTCCCGTCTTCCTTCTGAGATTATCAACCCTTCCGGACCAATCACGGAACATTTTCCTAATGAGCACCTACTGACTATCGGTACTAGACTTCCATGGTTTGCTGATATATAAACTACTTGGCATCTCATCAGATCCCGTCTGATTGGCCGAAGGCCAAGAAAGACAAATTGCGTTCTGATACCAAGTATTACATCGGGGAAGACCCGTACCTTTTCCGCATAGGTGCTGATCAAGTCATCCGGAGATGTGTCCCGGAAGAGGAAATCAACAATATTCTCTCTTTCTGCCATGACCAGGCATGCGGTGGCCATTTCTCTGGGCATAAAATCGCATCAAAAGTCCTCCAGTGCGGCTTTTACTGGCCCACACTGTTCAAAGACGCATACAGTCACTGCAAGGCATGCAGTCGTTGCCAGACTTTGGGCAACATGAGCCGTCGTGACATGATGCCTTTGCAGTCGATTCTCGTATGTGAAATCTTTGATGTTTGGGGGATTGATTTTATGGGTCCCTTTCCTGTTTCGGATGGTTTCGAATACATTCTGCTTGCTGTGGACTACGTGTCCAAATGGATCGAAGCCATACCAGCCTGAACCTGTTATCACAAAATCATTCTTAAATTCATTCATCAAAACATTTTCTCAATGTTCGAGATTCCTCGTACTATAATCTCTGGTGGGGGGACCCATTTCACAAACGCTCAGTTTAGGTCACTGATGACCAAATACGGGGTGTCTTACCAAATCTCTACTCCTTACCACCCCCAAACTAATGGTCTAGCTGAGCTATCAAATCGGGAGATCAAGAAAATCCTGCAGGTCACTGTTCGGCCTGACAGGAAGGACTGGTCGTCCCGACTTCCGGAAGCCTTGTGGGCCCATAGGACCGCCCACAAAACCCAATTAGGCATGTCTCCCTTTAGACTGGTGAATGGGAAGCCGTGTCACCTTCCCGTCGAACTGGAGCATAAAGCCTATTGGGCAGTACGGAACTGTAATCTAGATCTTTCGAAGGCTAGAACCCATAGAAAACTTCAAATCAGTGAGATCGATGAATTACGCCTAGACACGTATGAGAACTCGCGAATCTACAATGAGCGGGTTAAAGCCTTCCATGACAAGCATATCTCGAGAAAGATCTTTCATCCTGGTCAGAAGGTCCTACTCTTTGATGCCTGACTCAAACATTTCCCTAGAAAGTTGCGATCCAAGTGGGTCGGACCATACTTGGTCCGACAGATTTTTGGAAATGGAGCAATCGAAATCAGTCCGCTCAGCCACGATTTCGAACCTTTCATCGTGAACGGTCAGAGACTCAAGCCGTTCATATGTAACTTCTACTGATTTGGCTGAATCATCTTATATCCTCCATTCCCCTTGAGCTTATTGCGCCCAGCAGATGGCGTAAAGCTCAAGGCTTAATGGGAGGCAGTCCGTCATTTTCAAACCTAAAACCTTTTTGACACCTTTGTGCACTTAAGGTTCGCCCTTATAGACAGCCGACTCCACCTCAGATGCTTGCATCTGGGATTAGAAATCGTCTGCAACAATCATCCCGACCCATTCACTCATCAAAACATCTGTCTAAGGAATGACCTAAGTAAATAAAAACCCCTTAAGTCACAATGAGGACATTGCAAACCTTAGGCATGGGGGGGTATAAAAGTGCAAAAGTTGTAAGAAAAGGTTTTAAACAAAAAAATTCACATATGCCAAAAACACCATTAAAAAAAAATAAAAAAATAAAATTTCAAAAAAGAATAAAAGAATAAGAGGTGAAAGGAAATTTTGTGGGAGAAGGAAAAGAAACAAAACAAAAAAGGAGCACAAAAATAAAAGAAAAGAGTGATTGTCATTAGTAAGAAACTAAGGGATTGACCTAAGTTCTAGACCTTAATTCAAGAAAAGAAATGAAAAGTGCATGGTGAGATTAGTAAGAACGCAAACTTTAGGCATTCTTGGGTAGACTCTTAGTACCCATTAAGATCTGGACACTCCTCAAGAGATTGAGGAAAATGAAAAGCTTAAGTATTAGGTCCAAGGCTTAGGGAGTATTTGGCCTCATTAACTAACTTTTGATTTACGGGACTCAGTAACCTAAGCACTCTAATCTCACACACAGCCTGGTTCAGTAAGCGTAAAAATCAAAATCACGCAGAAGCGTCGTAAATTCTGAAAAGTACACCTAGAGTAGGAGCGGCCGATCAACATAAGTTGATTTGGACGAGTTCCCAACGCGGAGAGGTGGGAAATTCCCCTCGAAGATGCGTAACAAAATATCATCTCCTCGATGCTTGTCTCTTAGGATATTTACATATCCTACTAGGGGCATGTAAGCACTCTGCTGGTTCAGATTCCATGGATGGCATTATCACGAAGTGTCAATTGCCAGGGTCTGGATTCAGCCACGGAACACCATGGATGGGACTATCTCAAAATCTCAATAGCCAGGGTTCTGGGGAGTTACCATGGGCAGTGCTATCTTGAAGCATCGATTACCAGGAACCCTTGAGGATTGATGATGGGAGCAAGGAATCTGATATAGACCGTGTTGAAAAGCCAATCCTAAGCTAGAATTAAAAAGAAAAAAGAGAGAGAAAACTCTTCAAACAAAAAAATTTTCTATCTCTCCCTCTTACAAAACGCACTGCGAACTGAGCCAGGGCTAAAATCATTTCAAGCACGGGTGCTTTAACCACAAAAGTCCAATAAACCTTAGGTTAGTTCTTGTGGGCCATAAAAACCTTTGCTAAGGACTGAGGCTAAGGCTGAGGCTGGACAGATCTGGATCTTGGTTGGTACTAGAGTACCTTTTAGGCATATGGTCAGCATTCTAGCCTAATCTAAGTTCAAATGAAAAGCACTTATCTGAAGTTATTAAAAACATCATGGTCTAGAACAAAGGTTAAAACCTTAAGTTTTTGCTAAGGGACTAGCAAAAGCTAGGCATGGGGGTATGATGAGAACCTCATCATGAACCCTAACTAGCACAATCTAACCTAAATATGCGAGAAAAAGCTCCTACATAACTCAAAGAAAGGCTTGACTCAGAGAATTCTGAGTTTGACAAGAAAACAAGTCATAAGGGGTAAAAATGCAATTTCACCAACACATTCTGTAAATAGGGTAACTCAAGGTCCAAACATAGGTCAAACTAACCTAATAAGAAGGAAAGTGGGAAGATCTGATCCAACAAGAGCTACAGCAACTCCAAGGAATTAAATGACATTCTGTAACCCTAAAATAAACCCACTTCAATTCACGAGGTTCGAGGTAGGGTAAAAATCGACTAAACCCTCTAAAATTCATATAAAAATAATCTCTAGGGTTTAGAACCTTTAATTTGGTCTTGGGAACCCATTTTGACTTACATTGAGAACCATGCCCAATTAATGATTTAATTTAGGTTTTTACGTAAATTGGCTGGTCAAACAAGGTCTGACCTAGAAATAAAATTCACCATTATAATTCTTAGGTCCCATTTAGTCATGCATAAAAACTTGAGCCTAAGAAGAGACCTTCTTGACCGACTTTGCAATTTGGTCCTCATCTATTACTTTTTGAACCTCAACTTTCGAAACCCTTACATTTTGGCCCCTAGGTTCTTCGTCGTTCTTTGCATACATGTCCCTCCTGCAAGTCTCTGCGCAGCGCCATGCTCCAGCAACTTTGCGCGGAGCATGGCGCCGCGCAGGGTGAGGGAGGCGTCCTGCAGGTTGAACCCGGTGTTCCCTGCGACGTCTGCTGTCGCAGGGACACCACCACGCCTTCTGTCCTCACCCACACCTTCCGTGCAAACGCGCAGAAGGTATGGGTCAAAATCCTGGCCATTCTCCGGCGAGGGAGGCACGTCGCCTCCCTGTGCCCACCCCTCCGCCACTGCCTTTATAAGGACCGACGTCGCCAGCCGATTCAGGGAGCTTGGTCCTGACGGAGAAAACCCCTACCATCCCTCTCTTCCCACTCCGGCAGAAACCCACCAGCTCCGAAGGCTCCTCCTCCTCCGTCTCATCGCTCTGCTGCAATACCAGCAGCAGAGCCACCTTCGCCTACTCTTCCCGCGTCGCGCCGTACCCAGCGCGCACCCTCCGGCTCTCTTCCTCGCCGCCGCCCTCCCCCTCTAGGTATTTCTTCTCCGGCGACAGTCGGTACGACTGCTGCCCTGCTCTGGCCCCCCTCGTCCCTATAAGTAGGTAACAGTTATCTCCCTTCCTCCCCTCTTTCTTTTCCCCAACTCAATTTGTTCAACCACCCCTCGACAATGCCTGACCACCCTCGTCTTCCACGCCTCTGGCCAACCTCCGGCGAGTCACCCCCATCATTCCACCATTCCACACGACTCGCCAACCGACCCAAAACCTCCGCCTCATCACGCTGAACCACTCCCGCCCCTTCACTGCCACACCACACCCACACAAAGCCCCGTCGAACACACCCACTTTTCCAGTCACAGGTCGACCTAGGCACGCACGCCTAGACCATCCTGCGACCTGCTACACCCCACATCACCTTCGTCGTGCCACGGCGAAGGTCACCCTGTAATCTGATTAGGCCGAGAGGTCGTGTTTCTGTCTGACAGGGTCGGAGCCCCAGCCGCCATTGACGACGACTGAAGGAACTTCTACGCGAGCTCCAGGCCCTATAGCAGTAGGATCCCAGCTGAGGCGAGCTGCAGGGACTTGGGCGAAGGCAACGAGCAGGTCTGCGAAGAGAGGCGAGGACGCAACTGCTGAGGCCAAGTCGTGGCTCTCCTGCGGGTGCGTGCGAGCAAGGGATAGAGTTTAGTCCCACATCGTGGGATTTCGAAACGACGCACCAGCTTAAATTGATTTTGTGTTTTCTCTTAAGCGCCTCGAGACATACGGGGTGAGGTCCTGCACCCCACTCACCCGCCCGATCCGCGAGTTCACCACGCGGATCCGGTGGACCCGACCCGACACCACCTGCGCACTCCTCGCGTACCATACACGTCGGTACGCCTGGTTCCGGGCACGCTTCCCGACCCAATAACCCGACTCTGGGAGAGCTTCCTATAAGCGGTTTGCAGAGAGAGAGAGAGACGTGCAGGTAGAGGGAAGGGTTAGGTTTTGCTTTGTGCAGGGACAGGGTGCGAGGAAAAAGATTCACACTTAGCAGCAGAAAGAAGAAGAAGAGGAGCAGAAGAAGAAGAAGAAGCCTTGCAGCTGAGCAAGGCAGAAGGCCAAGGAAGAAGAAGAAGAAGAGAAGAAGGAGAAGCAGCGAAGGAAGAAAGGGGAAGCACTGTAGCAGACCACCGTTTAAGCCGTCTGACTGAGATATCAGACGACAGATGAAGCTCTGAAGAGAAAGAAGAGAAGAAGAAAAAGAAAAGAAAAGGTTCCGCAGCTGAAAGAAAAAAAAAGAGAAGGAAGAAAGAAAAAGAAAGAAAGAAGATAAAGAAGAGAAGAAGAAGAAGAACTGAAGAAGACCCGTAAAGAACAGAAGAAAAAGGAGAGAAAAAGAAGACAAGCAAAGAGAGAAAGAAGAGAAGAAGAAAAAGCCAAGAAACAAAAATCTACTTCTCCCTCTCTCTCTCTTATTTTTGTAATAAAGAAACGTTGTACTTCTAGAATTCCAGTAGCTCCTTGAGTTCGACCTCGGGAAAAATATTTCTGAGTAAAATTGTAATGGCAACGACAACCGTAGCTATTTTATCTATACCACAACGATATTTCTGTAATAAGCACTAAAACAAACAAAGACTAGCCACGATTCTGTCGGGAAATCCGTCATTTTCACAGATCCTACAGGTGCTTCCATCAATCTTATCCCAACCACCCTACTGACACATTTCGAGGTTGGCAATCTGAAGCCAACCGAGGTGTCCATGCAATTAGCTGATAGATGAGTTAAGATACCTCAGGGAGTTTTGGAAGATGTTATAGTGTAGGTCAGGGACTTCTATTTTCCTATAAACTTCATTGTCCTTAACATGGAAGTACCTAAGTATATCCAAAACACACCTATCATACTAGGAAGGCCTTTCTTGGCTACATCCAAGGCAAATATAAATTGTGAGGAGGGCCTTATAGAGTTGAAATTTGGAGATCAAAAGATGAAAGTTGATATCTTTCAAGCCCAAAGGGAACCATCTTGTATCTTAATTGAAGAAATTTGTTCTTTGGATTCTTTGGACAAGTTAGTCGAGGATACATTGATTGATTCACTTAAGTTAGAACCTCAACACCGTTTGAGTTCTAACTTGACTCTTCCTGAGACACCAGCCTTAGAAACTGTGGACATACCTCCAATTCCTTTTGTGTCTCTAGGATCTTCTGAGATCTCCATACCTGCTCCTTCATCTGATCCTATACCTGTTAAGCTAAAACCTCTTCCTGATTCTTTGAAGTATGTCTTCTTAGGACCAGATCAGACTTATCCTACGATTGTCAATTCCCATTTATCGTCTAATCAAGAATCATGACTCTTATTTGTCCTGCGAGCACATAGACAGGCTATAGGATGGTGCTTATTTGATTTGATTAGCATCAGTCCTTCCTACTGCACCCATAGAATATTCACTGAAGAAGGATCTAGACCAACCTGACAGCCACAGCATAGACTAAACCCTACATTTCAAGAGGTAGTAAAGAACAAAATGATTTAGTGGTTAGACAATTGAATTATTTTTCCCATCTCTGGTAGTCAATGGATAAGTCCTATTCAGGTTGTTCCTAAGAAGGCCTAACTTATCATCATAACCACTGAGTCTAGAGAAGTCATCCCTACAAGGATTGCTAGTTCATGGCAAGTATGTATTGACTACCGCAAACTCAACCAAGCCACGAAGAAAGAACATTTCTCACTACCCTTCATTGATCAAATACTGGAAAGATTGGTAGGGAATAGATTTTTCTGCTTTTTGGAAGGCTACTCAGTCTATAATCAGGTAGCAATTCACCCCGATGACCAGGAAAAAGCTACCTTCACCTGCCCCTAAGGAACCTTTGCATTATGTAGGATGTCATTTGGATTGTGCAACGCACCAGCTACATTTCAGCGGTGTATGTTTGCAATCTCCGATTTTGTACGTGATTGTTTAGAAGTCTTCATGGATGACTTCTCGATCTTCGGGAGCACATTCGATGCATGTCTAGATCACCTGACTAAGGCACTACAAAGATGCATTAATGTGAATCTAGTACTTTCCAGGGAGAAATCACATTTCATGGTACCAGAACGACTTGTCTTAGGTCACCTTATCTCAGAGAGAGGAATTGAGGTTGACCGCGCGAAGGTGAAATTGATTGCAGACTTGTCTTAGGTCACCTTTTCTCGGGCATGTTGGTTTCTATCGCTGCTTTATAGCAGACTTCTCGAAAACAGCCCGACCTCTAACCAATCTCCTATCTAAAGATGTAGACCTCCATATCTCTAACGATTGTGTTCGTGATCTGGTTACTAAGGCACCAATACAGCAACCCCCGGATTGGTCTCACCCCTTTGAGATCATGTGTGATGCCTCTGATTATGCAATAGGGGCCGTCCTTAGGCAAAAACTAGATGGGAAACCTACAGTCACCTACTATGCTAGTAAGACCTTAGATGAATCTTAGAGGAATTACACAGTCATTGAAAAGGAATTACTAGCAATAGTATTTGCATTGGAAAAATTCAGACCTTATCATTTAGGTTCCCACATCATAGTCTACACTGACCACACTACAATTCGACATCTTCTAGCCAAGAAGGACGTGAAATCTCATCTGATTAGATGGATCTTGCTATTGCAGGAGTTTGATTTAGAGATTCGTGACAAGGCTGGGAAGAAGAATGTGGTAGCTGACCACTTATCCTGTCTTCATTCTAAAGCGATATCTCCTTCACTTCTCATTACTGACCACGTCCCTGACAAGCAATTACTGGTCATTCATTATGATCTTCCCTGGTATGCTGACATTGTCAACTACCTGGCTTCTGGAGTCCATGCCAATGAAGTCCATGCCCCATCTGATCTTCCCTAAACCAATGAAGTCCATGCCCCATCTTGCAAAGGGAATGGGTGACATCACGAGCACCAACTTTCCAGGCGATAAGTGGTGCACGATAGCGAACTGCTGACACTTATTACACTTGCGCATGAAGTCCTTACAGTGTTGCTTCATTTGGGGCCAAAAATAGCCTGCCTAGAATAGCCAGGCCAGGATTGCCTTGTGCCCTTCATGATTCCCACACATGCCTCTATGGGCTTCTTGAAGGGCTTGCTCTGCTTCCTCTGTTGCTAAGCAGCGCAACAGGGGGTGGAGTACCCCCCACTTATACAGTTGCCCCTCTATCAAGGTGTACCTTGAGGCTTTTAGGTGAAAGGCCTGAGGCCGTGGTTCCCTTGGGGGTAGCTTGCCAAAGTTCAGGTAAATATCATGAACATCTCGGGAGAGAGTACAGTTGGCTCTTTTCAGGTCTGGAGGCAAATATCCTCCTCTTGCCCTAACGTGATAGCAACGGCAAGTCTGGCCAACACGTCTGCCAGGGGGTTGTCAGCAATGGGCACCTGGCTGATCAAGATGATTTTAAAATCCGCCAACTCTTCCCTGACTTCGTCGGCATACAAGATCATGTTTGGATCCCAAGCTTGGCATTCACCATTTATTTGGTTGGTGACCAATTGGGAGTCTATGTAAGTTTCCAACGAGGTGACACCTCTAGATTTGGCCACCTAGATGCCTGCTAGCATGGCCTCGTACTCCGCCTGGTTATTGGATGTAGGGAAATCCAATTCGATGGCATATTTATAAGTAGCGCCATCTGGGATGGTTAAGGCTATTCCGGCCCCAGACCCAGTTGTCATAGACGAGCAGTCGACATACAGCTGCTAGGGGAGCGTAAGGGAGGCATTCGGGTCCGTGAATTCTACTACGAAATCCACCACGACTTGTCCTTTGATGCCTCTCCTCAGCTAGTATCTGACGTCGAACTCTGCCAGTTCCATAGCCCATTTGATCTGTTGCGCTGACCCCATGGGCTTATGTAGCATAGCATTCGTCATAGGGGGTAATCTGACAGGACCATTACAATGTGGGCTTGGAAGTAAGGGTGCAACTTCCTAGCTGCGACGACCAAAGCTAGCCCTAGTTTCTCAACAACTGTATACTTAGCTTCAGCACCTTGATAGGCTTTGCTAATGATGTATACAAGTCACTGTACTTCTTCCCTATTGCTGACTAGGATAGCACTGACAGCAAATACGAAAGCCACCAGGTACAAGGGAAAGGACCTCCCCAGGCTTAGGAGCCATTAACCTCTAAAGACCCGTTCTGTTTGAGCCTTTTAAGACATCTAGACCCCTTCCCAGACGTCTAGAAATTGAAAAATCTAAACGCGAAGTTGGTTCTGCACGTAGCCAGTGCGCAGACACCTTTTCTTCTCTCTCTTCTTCTTTTTCCCCCCTCACCGAACCCTAACCCACTGCCTATATAAGAGCCCTTTCCCCCTTCCTCTCCTCTCCACTCCACCACCACCACCTTCCTTCCTCTCCACTGTCATGAGAGAGATGAGCAAGAGAGAGGGAGCAAGAGCGAGGGGGAGGAGCGACGTGAAGAGAAGGAGGAGGTTGACCACGCAAGCTTGGAGAAGCTTGCTGGAGTGCGCACGGCTGTTGCGACACGTGCAAGAGGAGAAGAGCGTCAGAGAGCCGTCCTCGACTTCCTGCAGCGGCCGGAGCTATAGCCGAGAGGGAGAAGCCGCGGCGGAGCGTGGCGAGAGGAGCGAGAGCTCGTTCTGATACTGGAATTTTTCCAATATTAGACGTCCGAAGTGCCTTCCAGACGATGGGATGGACGTCTGGTGATGACACCGGACGTCTGAAAGAAGGTATTCACGTAGGTACGTCATTCCCGCGGCTGCGGCCATGCAGGCCACATCGTAGAGATGATTTGTTGGGCTAAAAAGGGGACTGTTACTTTGTCGTGCGCAGGAGCAGCTTTGGAAAGGTGCATGGCATGCCCTCCCACGCCTTTCGGACATCTGAACAGCTTACCAGACGACTAGAGGTACTCCTAGATGACTGGAGGATAGGTCGGATGCCTGGAGCCGAGTCTAGACGGTCAAGCAAGAGTCCTGGACGTCTAAGGTCAACGCAAGGACTTGAGGTGAGACTCTGGTGACTTTTAAAACATCTGGACTTGGTTCCAAACGTCTGATTTAAGTCTGCAGGCCTGTTTTTGACCCGTTTAAGGTCCGATCGGGGTTCATTTTACGCAAACGAAATATCTGTGATTTTCTTGTGAGTTCCTCTATATGTTAGAAACCTTTATATACTATTCTGAACATTCCATTGTGTTATGTTCCTTGGTATAGAACTTCGATCTGTTGAATGTTCGGGACTCGCAGAGGCACGTGAGTCTGCAGTTCGAGCCCCCGGTACTCCCAGATTGTCTGGTAGAGTTGTTTCCCCTGTTCTTTTTATAAAACATGAATGCAGTCATGATAATTAGATAACTAGAAACCTAGGATGTGGCATGAATCTTAGGATGAGAAATAGTTGCACTGTTTGTATGCGTGATTAAGATTGCAGTCATAAATCAATGAGTTGAATTGTAAATAATTGCCTGTTAATAAATACGAACTGCCTGTTAGAATATGAAATGCCTAAGATAGTTAAACAGTTACCTATGATATCGCTTGTGCATGTGTTAAATTGTGGAAATACGAGCTGCATGTGTATAATACGAGAATGGAATTGTGAATGATGAAACATGATATGGAATAATATGGTGAATATGTGCATGAACTCTACGGGGAGTTAGGAGTAGAGCTCCTATGGATGAATGGAAAGATCTGGAAATGTGAGTGGGAAGTGTGCTGGCCCTTGAGTATGCGGTACCAAGGAGAGTGACTGTCCCCTTTTTAATGTAGAGCGAAGCTAACCGCCCTTGAGTTTGGACCCAGGGTTAGGATTGCCCACTCTACACCGACTTCTATTAGCTCTCATGTACACGGTACTGGGGAGAGCTACTAGTGTAGAGAGGGAGCTAGCCATCCCATGGGGCCCGAGGTTCAGCTAGCCACCCTACACCGACTTGTTAAGCACACTGGGCAAACCAGGGTAGTCAGACGAGGGTGCGCGGACTGTGGAGGGGAGAGACCCCTTTTTTGGTTCTGAGGGTCTAGACCCCTGTTTCTAAGAGGGCTAGGCCCTATACTATTCCGTGCTATACTTTGGGCATACCCGCTAGCGGAAATGACTAACCGCGTGCCAGTGCAGGGTAGCTACCCGTGCACTTATCGCGCGTGCCGTAGTCACCACTACGTCTATCTGTGACCTCGGGGTGGTTGACTGAGTGTAGGATTACCACGGAGGACTCTCCCGGCTAGGAGAGCACCACGTGTGCCTTCTACTCTTCGGAAAAGACTGCAATCAAGATCGTTCCCACGAGGAACATGCGAGATCAAGAAAGAAATCTAAAAGTAAACCAATGGATGAAAAGGAATCACTTGTAAAATAAAATACTTGGAAAAGATAAATTTACCTGTTAGCTTTTACAGCTTTAGATAGTTTGGTTGCCACTTTACTCAGCGTTCGCTGACTCCGTTTACTCATAACCCTTTACAGGTCCAGGAGTTGAGCAGCTCGAATCACCGGCTGCAAAAGGTGCTGGGCCCAGTCGAGCCCAACAGTAGTTTCTTACTGTTGTAGTACTTCCTTTTTATTAGTGAGTTTCAGATTTTGTTTACTGTTCCTGTTGCTGTACTTTGTTCAACTTTCCCGTTGTGGTGGTGGTATGTACTGTTTAGCAACTTTTACTTCCTTTACTGCTTGTACGCTTTTACTGTTAGTTACCTTGCATAGTGAATGTGGTTTATTTTCTTGCTTTTTAGTTATTTCTTGTTGGACGACTGGGTCTTGGGATTAGTCGAGCCGGTCTCGAGTACTGTAGGGATTTGGGAACCAGGTCATAACAGCCTCCCCAGGCTTAAGCCTTCTGGCAGTGAGGAGTCCAGTGGGTAGCAATATAGCTTTTACCCTTTTTTACGCACTCGAAGAAGGGGAAGCATTTATCGAAGGATCGAGACAAGAATCGGGCTAATGAGGCGATTTTGCTGACCATTGACTATATCCCTTTCAAGGTGCTTGGCGGTTGCAAGTCCATGATCTCTTGGATCTTGTCGGGGTTGGCTTTGATCCCTCGGTTGGAGACTAAGAACCCTAAAAATTTACCGGCAAAGACCCCAAAGGTGGACTTTTTGGGGTTTAGGCGGAGGCGGGTGTCCCTTAGAATTTAGAACACTTCAGCTAAATATTCTAGGTGTTGGGGGAAATTGAATCCCTTTACAAGCATATCATCTATGTGCACCTCAAATGATTTTCCTATTATATTTGAGAAAGCCATATTTACAAGGCGCTAGTAAGTTGGTTCATCATTTTCAAGCCAAAGGACATGACATTATATTAGAATAGACTGCTATTGGTGATGAAGGAGGTGTGGGGTCTGCCCGTTGGAGCAAGGCTAATCTGGTGGTACCTATTGTAGGCATCCAAGAAGGACATATGAGATTGTCCACTGCAAGAGTCCACAAGAGCGAACACCCTTGGTAAGGGGAACTCGTCCTTTGGGCAGGCCTCATTGAGGTTGGTGAAATCTACTCACATGCGCCATTTGTCATTTATTGTTTCACCATCACCATGTTCGAGAGCCATGCCGGGTATAGGGATTCTTCAATGAATCCAGCTTCAATGAGCTTTTGGGCTTCAGCCTCAATTGCTTCCCATTGAGCCATCTTCTTTTGTGGACCAAGCGAAAACGTCTGCTGATTAGAGCCTCATCATGAGCCATAACTAGCTCATTTTGACCCAATAAAGAAGATAAAAGCTCCTACATAACCTAGAAGAAGGCTTAACTGAAGGAACAAGTGCTCTGAGAAGAAAACATGAAATAAAGGTTAAAACTGCAATTTTACCATTGCAGTACATAAATGGGATGTCTCAGAGGCAAAACATAGGTCAAATGGGCTAAATGAGATAAAAAGTGGGTTGAGTCAATCAGAAATGGGTTTATGTGCAATCTAGGAATTAAATGACATTTGGTAACCCTAAAACAGATCCACTTAAATTAACAAGGTTTCGGTCAGGATAAAAATCAAGTAAACCCTCTAAAAATCATGGAAAAATATCCTCTAGGGTTCAGAACACTCAATTTGGCCTTTGGAACCCAGCTTGACCTAGATTAGGGTCCTAGCACATTAATTGACCTAATTTAGGTTTTTATGCAAAATATCCAGTCAAACGAGGTCAAATCTAAAATCCAACTTCACCATTGGATTCCTTAGGTCCAAATTAGGTTTGTACCAAAATTTGGACCTAAGGGGAGGTCATCTTGGCCTACTTTGCAACTTAGTACACCCAAATCACAATTTGGTCCCTATCTTTTGAATATCTTTGCAGAGAGCCCCCTAAGTTCCTCGCCACCTTTGCAATCAGGTCCTGCCGCCATTGTTAGGGCATAACCAAGCTCCGGCGAGGTTTAGAGAGGGATTACTCTCTGATTCCTCAGAGATTCTCTCCCAGAAATGGAAGGGAGATTCTCTGAGGAATTCCCTTCCATCTACGGCCAATCACAATCTCTGGTGTGAACCCAATCTCTCGTGCGAACGCATGAGAGATTTGGGTATCTTAACCTCTTTCCATCTCCGGTGACCGACCTCAGGCGATTGCGCGCCCTCCACGCTCTGACAGCACGTCCTAGTGCCTATAAAATAACCTCTAAGCCCGGCCGCAGATCTTCAGCTTGATTTGGCCGAGTTTCCACCTCCAATTCATCTCCTCCTGCCCAGCCAAAGTTCCCAGCAAGCTCCGGCGAGCCCCCCTCCCCTCCCTCTTCGCTCTGCCACAAAACGAGTGGCAAAGTTATCTTCTTGACTCTCCTCCGCGTCGCGCAGTACCCGCGCACGCCACCTCAGCCCCGTCGTCGCCACCATTCTCCCCCACTGGGCAGCGTCTTCTCCGGCGATAGCAGGTACAGCTGTCCGCCCTCCGTCCTCCTTCGCCCCTACAATTAGGTTAGAACTATTCCCCGTAGTCCCCTCTCTCTTTTCCCCTGTTATCTCATCTAATCGACCCTCGACCGACGCTGACCACCCTCATCTTCCACATCACCGACCGACCTCCGGCGAGCCGCTCCCACCATTCCACCCCTCCACACGGCTCTCCAACCATCTCGTAAGCTCCGCCTCACCACCAGGAACACATTCCACCCCTCCACTGCCACTCCGCACCTCCACAATAGCCCCCCGAACAACCCCACACATCCGGCCACAGGTTGACCTAGGCACGCACGCCTAGGCCATCCTGCGGCCTGTAGCATGGCTCACCACCTTCGCCGTTCTACGGCAAAGGTCCCTAGCTGGTCTAATTGAGCCGAGAGGCTTGCTTTGTGTCTAACAAGATTTCAGCTCCTGCCGCCATTGACGAAGGTTGAAGCAGCTTCGCAGCAGCTCCAGGCGTCAGCAACTCCAGTCTTCAGGTGCTGCGTATTCGGGCAAGCGTCGTAAAGTGCCTCGAGTCCAGCCAGGGGTGCTGCGAAGCCAGCAGCTGTGGCGATTGCACGCAGGTCTGCAGGCACGCGCGAAATCAGGGCAGAACCTTTAGTCCCACATCGTGGAATCGCGAGGTGCGGGTATGCTATAAGTTGAATTTGTGTTTTATGCTTACCGCCTCCAAAAGCACAGGGCTGAGGTCCCTCACTTGCCCTCACGCCCGCCTCGTCCGCGGTTTCATCTCGTGGATCTGGCGGGATCCGACCCGACCCTAGCCTACGCACTCCTCGCGCATCACCCACCTACAGGTGCGCCTGGTCCCGAGTGCGAATCCGACCTGATTACCCGTGTGGCTCTGGGAGAGTGTTCCTAAGTGAACTGTTGAGAGAGAGATGCACGGGTAGAGGGAAAGGGGTAGGTTTTGCTCTGTGTAGGCACAGGCTGAACGTTGAGGAAGAAAGACTTGGCTGAGAGAAGGAAGAAGGAAAGGCAGGAAGAACAGAAGGACCAAAGGAGAAGGAAGGCAAGGCAGAGAAGAGAAGGAGGAGGAAAGAAGCCTTCGAAGGAGAAGAAGGAAGGCAAGGCAGAAGAAAGACTGCAAAGATCAGAAGAAGAAAGAAGGAAGCGCAAGGCAGGAGAAGAAACAAGAGAAAAGAAACAAAGGCAGGAAGAAGCCTTCGCAAGAAAAGAAGCAAAGCAGAAAGAGAGAAGAGAAAGAAGAAGAGAAGCCAAGACAGAAGACGAAGAAGAAAAAGAGTCTGCAAAAGAAGAAAGAAAGCAAGATCAGAAGAAGAAGAATAATCAAAAGGAAAAGGGAAAACACTTTTAAGACATCTGATCCCAAGATCAGACGTCCAATTTGACTCTTTTGTCTGAATTATTTTTTAGATACATCTGAATTCCAGTTTTGAGTAAATTAGAGTGTTCAATTATATTTTGATTAGTAGTAAATTCCATTTGCTCCCTGTGTTCGACCTCGGATACTCCGATTTTCGAGTAATAAAATTCTCTATTTGTTTGAAAGCTTTGTCGGCTATACTTCAACGTCATATTCTCTTTAAAACCCGCACAAAAGCATTACGAACATCTGCGTTGGCCATGAGCAGAAGGAGTAACTCTTGGACCTCAGAGGGATCAAGGTCTACTCTGACCTCGACGAACCTAGGCAAATCGTGAAGGAAAAGCTGTATAGCCATGGTTGAAGAACCTAACTGTAGTCTCAAAGTCCCTAGCAAATCAGCTATGTTTTCCCCTTGCTGGATCACCTAGACTTGATTTCTCTTCTTCCCCTGGGAGGTTTTGGCTCCAAGGATCGTTCCAGCTTGATCCTTAATTGGTGACGATGTCTTTGTGCGATGTATTTTTATTTAGTAAAGTTAATCAATCAGTCAGTCGCTTCACATAAACACTGTTGTCGGGTTTTGATCCCCGGCAACAGTGTCAAAAAAAATAATGTAAGGCGATCGACTGACCACTGTTTGTATCAAAAATCATCGTTGTTGTTGTAGTATGTGTCACAAATACAAACCATTATCACGTCAATTTTAGTTAATTACATAATTTTTACTGGTTTATTCCAGGTCATTCACTGGAAAGCAATTATTGATATACATCACTCTCTAAGTCTAAGATTATTCTTTAATTCCAAAAAAGATAAGTTTTATATACAATAAAGAATGAATGAATCAATCAATCAATAATGAATGAATTAATAGTTTAATTATGTATAAAAAGAATCAATGAAAATGCTTACAAAAACCTAAGTACAATCAAGCATCAAACAATCCCTAGACATACTCTAAATTATCTATTTATAAGTTATATTACTAATACTTACATAAATATACACTACTAACTAATATTACATATCATACTAACTTAACTTAAGATACTAATGTAAACAGTAACATCTATAATAGCTACAGCGACAGATACATCGCCGGACCCAAGAAAAACTATGTACAAACTCTAAAGCAGAAACTAGGGTCTATAGCGACACTTATTTCACCTTTAGTGATGTTTAATTATGTCAGTAAAGATACGTAGTTATTTATATACATGTATATATCTATATTGCTTATACGTATGCTTATTATTTACCTTATACTTATTTATTTATATATACATATACGTTGTCCATTATATATATACATTTCTTATTCGTTCTTTTACTTCTTTAGTTTCTCTGCATTCCTCTTCTTTTATACTTAACTATTTCTCATACTTAGGTAATTCTCTTAACTTACTCTCTCTTTTCCGCTCTTTCTTTTGTGTTTAATGATTCATTTGGTCCTTTTAACTTAGCAAAAATGTGCTTAATTGGCGGGCACACCGTTCGAGGGATACACAGCACCCAAGGCAGGTGAGACCAGACCTCTACTAAATATGCCCTAGTTTCTTAATTAGGTCGATTAATCACATTTTCAGCTCATTGGTGGGCTTAATCAAGCCCTAGCATATTAACCGGCCCCCGGCCTTCACAATCATGCTCAAATAAATGGTAATGGTCAGTTGTTTCAAGCGCCCGGCGCCTGTGAGGACTGGCCTTTCCACTGCAGAAAAACAACTTATAGTGCTAAGAGCGCTCGCACGCCCACGATGTGGGACTATTCAAACGCTTGCGCAGTGCTAGATTTCCAGCGGCTGTGCACTGATTTTGCGATTTTGGCCCTCAATTAGAGGGCTATAATTTATTATAAAATAAAATTAAATTATAGGATAATAAAGTATTTACATATTAATTTACAATTATACAGTTAATTTGGAATTTTAATTATATTTACTGTATAAATTAATTAGGTAAGGTATATAGTTTATACATAACTAATTTTAGGTTTTATTCCTTAATTACGTATAAATTAGTTAATAAATGGTCTAATTGACCCAATACTAAGTTAGTATACATGTTTAAATATTTTATAAACATTTTTATTATATTTTACAAGTTTATTTTCTATTTTATTTACATTTAATTAGCACATTTTTAGAATATTTCATTTGTAAATTAAGTTTAAATAGTATATACAATATAAATATACTTAAATTAGCTTAAGTTACCTAAAATACATTACTACAAATATACAGTATAGGTTACTTGAATTATAACTTAAATTACTAATTTATTTTAATTTAATCTTATAACTTAACTACTAAATTAATAAATTAATTATTTATTCTGTATATATAATTAAATTATGGTACAGGGTTTACTATGTTTATTATTTACATATAAATACGTATATACAATATTATAACTTAATATGGTTATTTATAGTGTTTACTAATTTATATATCTTATTAGTACATATAAATTAGTTTAATTAATAATTAGTTATATAATTAAGATATATACAGTATAATCTAACTTAAATACTTAATATAATACTACAATATATACATAATTTATTTATATTATAAATATGTATAATTTACTCCATTGATAAATAAGCTTACAATATAGCTTATATATACACTTATATACATAGTATACAAATGATTTTTAGGTATTTTTGAGTTTTTTCAGCTTTTTATGGATTTTATATCTGCTATGGAGATAGGTGATGAGAGGGAAAGAAATAGATGAGGAGAATGAGATATTTTTGATCTTTTTATGTTTAGTTTCTTTTATTAAGTTCCATGGTATACAGAACCGTCGACCGGTATGTTTTACCAAGTCGGGGGTTCGGAATACCATGAAACTTGGTATGAACTTAGGGAAATACCTAATTTTCACCCATATAGGTTTATTTCATTTTTTATATTTTTTATATAATTTTTATTTAATTCCAAAGTTCACACATTCTAAGCCTTTCAAGGGTCTTCTAATGTGTGTTAAGGCCTATAATGGGACACAATTGGTTTAAAAGATAGTAAACTGCCTCCAATAGACTCAGTGTAATATATAGCAAAGATATAGACATCAAAGCATGCAATTCTACATGGATTTCAATTAATTAAACTTATTGGACAGTTAGGCTTAAAGTATAGCTGACAAAAGAGATTTAAAACAAATTACAAGCATTCAACTGAATTTAAAAATGCATTGAAATTACATGAAAGCTTGTTTACAATTCAATACACCTTTAATACAAGTCATCTCTCTAACAATTAAGATCTACACCTCTATCCACTGACTTCTCTACTGCTGCTGCAAGTACAACAGACAAGCAACAGGCCATGCAACAACAAAGCTGCCTGAGATTCATCCAATGCAGCAACACAAACAGCAGCAGAAGCTGCTGAACTTCAATCCACACAGCAAGCCAAGTTCTTTTTCAAACGTCTTAACTGCTGCTGTAGTTAATCCATCTGAAGAAGAGCAGGTCTGCAGTAAGGAAGAACCTCAATTCCAACCACTTAACAGCTTAAATCAACCAATTAAATCCCAGATCAGACTCAAGACAGCCTGATCAGGAATTCAAAGTGGTTGTTTCAAGCTATTACTTAGCTGGGATTTGGGGGAATGTAGCTGCAATTGCAGCAAATTGCTATAATTCTGGGATTTACAAAAACAAATAAATAGAAATCACTTAACCATCTGACAAGGGTTTCAATTCTCATAAAAACCACTCAGGAATGCAACTCAAACTCAAGATCCCTTGTCAATAAAATCTCATCAAATCAAAACTGAAAGAAATCTGATCTAGCTCTTTCTAATGCTATAGACAGCATGTAGGAGTTAAATCAGTCAATTTAAAACACAAACTTAAATCCTAGAACTTTGAAACCTTAAGGAGTATTGAGAACTCCTTAGGTTGAAAATCATAATTTCTCTTCAAAATCAACTAAAAGATGCAAGGTAGAGTCTCAAATCAACAAAGTTGATTTTCATTGGCTCTACAATGCATTAAAGACATTCAAATCCTCACAAAAAAAAACTCAAATCAAATTATGGCTCTTCTAACGTGAATTTTGACTTTAGAATCACCTCAAATTCCCAGCCAATCAATGAATCACATCAAAACACTTCAGTTTGCTAGATTAAAGCATTTAAAGCCCAAATGAATAAAAATCTTTGAAATCTGAATTCATAGAAAATCCGGCAAACTGATTCAATTTTTAGCTCAAATAAGGGGCTTTTTTGATAAACATGGGATGAATGGGAAGCCCCTAAAATGGATTTCAATGCTAATTTCATATCTGAGGTTGGAAACCATTCAGATTTGAAATTATATCTAATGAATGGGTGAATTGCTAAAAACAAATTACGGGAATTAGAAGTGAGATGAAAACATGTTGAGGAAGAAAAAATGAAATCAGCGATTGGGGGAAATCTTCCCCTCTAATGCTAAATCTACTCCTAATGCTACACTACAAGCATGCACAGATCAACACTACTTCTAATTCTAATTCTACTGCTAATCTATCTATCTAATGCTACAGCTAATCTAGAAACCATTAAAACTACTCTAACAAGAAGTATGGGACCTGTGGGTCCTTAGCCGGCAGCTAAAGAGGAAGAATGGAGGGAGATTGGCCCAGCAGAGGGGAAAAGCTTGCTAGTGAAGCTTCTGGGTTGTCCTCAGGTGCTATGTGATCCTTAGCGACGAGGAGAGTCGGAGAGAAGTCGGACATTACACAGCCGGTGGCTATGAAATTAGGGAATTGGTGAGGAGGAGAGGCTGGAGTGGAAGAACGATCGCTAAGAATGTAGGAGCGAGCGATCCTTTGCGCGCGTGACCACTGAGGTGCTTAAGTAGACAATCCAGTGATTCAGATCACCGTGCAGGTGAAAATAGGCATGAATGGTAAGGGCAGCGAGGATGAGCGGAGAGAATGCACGGGGCTTCCAAGTTGAAAATTGACCGTAGGATGGGATCTGGGGGTTGTGGTGAGCACATGTGCCGATTCGCACGAAGCTTCGACTGAGATCGAGCCGCAGATCAAAATCAACAGAGAACGGACGGTCGAGATGCTCCGTGTTTTACGCACGCACGGTGTGCGTGCGGAGGCTTCAGGTGCCAAGTTTCTTTTGGGTAAATTGCAAGGAGGCCCTTCTACGAAGGGGCAAAACATTTATAGGCAAGCCCATTTAGTGGTAGAGAATAGTTACAGAGTGGTCCTTCTGGGCTAACAAACAGGTCCCTGCGTGATACAAATAGGTCCAGGAAAGTTTTCTAATGAAGGAAATGTGATGCAAACAGGACCTAAATGAAAATTCTAAGTTTCAAGGACTTAATGATGTCCAAATGCCTTCAAGTTTTTATATGTGCTTAATTGAACTTTTAAGAAGTTAATTATATTTTTGATTTGAACTTTTAAACTCGTTTGTGTGTTCAATTAACACTTGGATCACCATTTGACCTTTTTCTCAAGAATATCTCGTTTTATGACCTAATTATGCAATTTTAATACAAAATTAAGGTTTTACGTCTTCTTCTTTGATTCCCACACTTAACCCTTTTTATATGTTAATTTGGTATTGTTTAACCCAGTTTCTAGCTTAACTTTAGCTTTTTAGCTATGATGAGTAGCCACTCATCAATCCTCAAGAGCTCCCACCCAATCGTCTGATCCCCATGTACTATTCCTACTTCTCGGGGGGACTGGAAAAGCATGAGGTGGAAGTACGAGGAGGGGATTAGGCGGAAAGCATGGGTTGATGGGCAGCCAATGATGCCGTTAATGCTGTCATCAACCCAGCTACTATGAATGTAGTCGTTCGGTTGAGGTGTTTGTCCCAGTCACAAATTGATAAGGGAAGGCTAATCTCCCCCTTTAGCATTACTTTGTGGTCCCCAAAGTCCATGACCGGGCTGGTCAATGGAGAGAGATGCTCCTCTCGGAAGCCCAACTTGAGCAGCATCTTTGTGAACAAGGCGTCTACTACTCTACCCTCGTCCACTAAGAGCCTGGGCTACAACTACCATGCCAGGAGTGTCACTAGAGGTGGATCTGTGTGTTTTGCTAAATCAGGTAAGGAGGCAAACAACCAAAATGCCGCTTACTTGACTGTACTCCTCTCGCCCCACTGAAGAGTGGGGAAGGCGTTCAGAAGAGCCAACTAAGGAGTGGCTTGTTGGCCTGCGGTGGCGTTGACCTCAAAGAATACCCTGACGCCTACGCTGATACGCTCAGGTGATAGGAGGCAAGCCCTTTGAGGTAGCACGGGCATCGCTACCAGGACTTGGCAGTGGTATTCTGAAAAGGGTAGCCAGGGTGACACCACCAGCTCGGTCGAGCAAGCTGTTGACTCGTCTGGCTCTTGTTCCGTGAGGAAGACTACATTGACTCCTCGTAGCTGCTGGAGCTTCTCCTTGTAGTAGTCTTCCGAGCCCTCCATGGGCCCCTTTCCTTTGTCTTGGCTCTCATTTCTCCTCATGAAGTAAGCCAAGTTCCCATGCCGAATCTGGGACTCAATCTGGTCACGCAGATCGCGGCAGTCTTCGGTGGCATGGCCTTGAGCCTTGTGGTACTTACAATAGGACTTGGAGTCATCCCTCCTCTCATGGGCTTTGGCAGAGGTAGTAGGTCCTTGTCCATGGACCAAACTTCCGCCAGCACGTCCGTCAGGTTCACAGCCAGGAGAGTGTATTCCTTAAAGGACTCCTGCCTCTCTTGGTGGGGTCCGTAATTGCAACCCTTAGCGGGTTGTTCACTCCTTTGATCGGAGAAGGGGGTCCTTCGCTTGTGGAAGCGACCACTTCCACAGGCGATTATTGGAGCGTGCTCGCCAGGGGCCTTCCTTTCCTCCATGGGGTTGGCTTCATTGCCATGCCTCCATGCCCCTCAACTAGCCGACTACGAGAGCGAAAGGAGTCATCCTACTCTTGGAACCTTGTGGCTCTATCCCAGAGCTCCACCATGTCCCTTGGCGGGAAATCGTCAATGTCGTACCAGAAACTTTAAGTTAGGGGGCCCGACTTAAAGTACTGGATGGCTATCGCGTCATGGGACCTCTTGCACCTAAAGTACTAAGCCTTGAACCAATCTAGGTAGGATTGAAAGGACTCAACCTTTGGCTGCCTGACTTCCGATAGCCTCTTAGAATTGTCCTTAACCCCTTGCCGACCAGAAAAGTACTAGCAGAACTTATCTGCCAGGTCTTGGAAGTAACCCCGCTGGCAGGTCGTTGAACCATTCATGGGCCATGCCGGATAGATACGACGGGAATACTCAGCAAATTACTCCATGGGGGTAGTTGTGCACCAGCAACATTTGATGGTAGCTCCTAACGAAACTATTGGGGTCTGCCGTCCCGTCGTACGGGGCCATGACTGGCTGCTAAAACTTCTCAGACAAGGGGGCCGTCATCACCTCCTTTGTGAACAAGTAGGTGGTGACGTACGTGCATGAGCATATGGCCCTCATTGCTTGGGTGACTTAGCAGACGATCTCAGGAATGAAACCCTCACCGCCGGAGAGGGGTTGATCGCTCGAATGTTCCTCCAACAAAGGCAGGGGTGGAGATTTTGGCGAGCTAGGGGGAACTTCACCTCGTTGGTTACTAAGCTCGTGCTTTAGCTTTTCAAGCTGTTCACGTAGGCAATCGTTTTCCTCCTCTACCACACACTGCCATTTCGACTGTTCCTCGCTAGGGCTCGAACTCTAGGGCCCCTCCAGTGGAGTCTTATAAGACTCCCGAATCAGCTTTATCTCAAGGAGTTGGGCAACGAGGGCCTGATGCTCCAGCCTCAAAGCCTCCAACCTAGCTTTGTACTCCTCCTCCCTTGCTTGCATTTCAAGGAGGGGACCTCGCTTGGGGCCCTCGAGCAACCATTCAAGTTGCACTGATTTCCCTTTATTGGGACCAGCTTGCTGATGGTGCCTCTTGGACATGGAGATGTTGGACTCCACTTGGTCCTTCTCGGGGTGGTCGAGAGCGGAGTTACGAGTGATTGGGTCCATTACTAGGATTTTTGCAAAGGGAAAGGTGTCAAAGGACAACTCCTTTTCCCACAGACAGTGCCAATTTATCGGACTCCTCAATAGAGGAAGGGTCTAACCTAGCAATCACACAAAATGCAACCATAAAGAAGACAAGGAGATTAGTTACCCAATTCCACCACAAGGGGTGTACGTCTGAGGGGAGGGCCAGGCTCCCAGAAAATACATTAGAAAGAGCAATATTATAATCTCTCGAGGTTCCCCTCTCTTTCGAATTACATGAAGAGGCCTTTGCATGGGCCTTCTCTATTTATAGTTACAAAGAGTGTTGTTACAGCTGGGAAATTCTTCGAGATCTTTCTCTACAATCTTGTTCTATTTCTTGGTAAGCCCGTTGTCAAGGCTCATCTATTGTCACAACATTAATTGCATCGATAACCTCATAATTACTGTCAGCATAGACATTATGTGTGTTGTTACCCAACTTTGTTGGCTTTGGATGCACTCGGCCTTTAGGAGAGGTTGTGTTCTCCTGGATCCCGATCCGCTGGAGTGCAGACAAGTCAGGTTAGGTCGAGCCTACCTATTTACTCCGAGACTGGGTGTCCGGATCCTTATACGAGCTATGTGGGAAGTTTTAAGTTCAAGGATACTTTTTGCCCGTTATTAGGATCTCAAATAAATGTAATAATTTTGTTTTACCTATCTATTTCTCTTAATCCTTTTTTACTTCCATCACCATAATTTTTCACCCATCCTTCCCTTTTCCTCCATCCCTACACACATACACACAAACAAAGATCTCCTTCTAGAGAGTCTAGGGTCCAAAACTGCTAAACAAGTCAACATGTTATTTGATCAATTTATAACTTTACATGAGAAATCCATGTAAATGAATAGAAAGTTTACTGCTTAAACACATTGTTTATGAAATTTCTTCAAGATAGAAAAACATTTGACACTCATCTTAAAGGAAAAATTCATGATGTTATTTTGTCAAAGGTCAAAAGGCATTTTATAAATGATTAGTACATACACTAAGTTTTTAAAAGTTTAAGACAGATCGGTAAAATATTTGACAAGTTTTGAAAAGTTCATTGTAAAATAGTTGGTTAATTTTGTAAATTTGAAATCATATTTACCTAAAAGTGTTTTAGGTTAATTAAATAGGCAATTTGAGCTTTTGGATCATTAAAAATTCTCATTTATAATTGCATATGTATATATGCATGTACATATCAATAATATACATACATGTACACATATATAGTAATTTTAGCCCTACAAATAGGACTTGAAATTTTATAAAGTTTATCGACTATTTTGCAGAGTAATTGACAAAAGTAAGTAGGTAGTTGATAAACATCAGTTTATCATCATTCTTTTTTCCTAAAACAGATATAGCTCTTAGGGTTTTAACTCCGCAAATCGATTTTCGGGCTGCATTTAGGCATTTACCTAGAATAATGCCCTGCTTTTTAGTTATATTTTTGATGTATTTACTTGAGTGACAAGGATAGATAGAAAGACAGATCCCGCATACCTTAGCACTCGGGAAGGCAGAAGATGAAGAAAAAGCTCCTATCAGCTGGATCCCAGCTAGACCTAGCTCATCCTAGCTGGATCCCAACTCTTCTAGCTGGATCAACTCATGCCTAGCTCCATTCAGCTCATCTCAGCCGAATGGTATCTCAAGCTAGTTCACCTCAGCTCCATTTAGCTCACCTCAACTGGATGGCAGCTCAAACTAGCTCAAGACAGTTGATCCCAGCTCCATTTCAGCTCCTCCAGCCTAAAACAATTTGCTTGAAGCTCAACCTGACTAGGACTAGCTACTAGCTAGACCTGGTCAGCTGAAGATGACTTCAACCAGCTCAAGTCCAGCTTCTGGAGGCTCAACTCAACTCAACTTAGTTGAGCTGAGCTACTTGACTTAAGCTAACTACTCTAGCTAGCTAGGTAATCTTCGAGAAGACCAGACCCAGCTCACCTCAGCTCATTTCAGTAGGAGTCAGCTAATCTTAGCTTGGCTTAGCAGCTAGCAAAGAACTAGCAAGCTAAGCTAGCTAAGGTATCTCCCTGCAATTCTCTTTAGCAACCACCAGCTCCAGTGCAGCTCAAGACTACTTCCAGCTCATCACCTCCAAAACCCTAGCTCCCTCTACCTCTCTATCCTACTCCCTACTAACTAAGCTAGCTTAGCTTAGCTAGTCACCTCCTTGGCCACCAAAACCTAACCCTAAAACCCACCTAACTAGCTTCACCAACTAACCTTACCTAAGCCCACCTAAGCTACCTCCACTCCACCTCAATCTTGGCGCCAACCCAATACATCCCTTCACCCCTCTCTACCTCCAAAAGACACCACCAAATTCCCTCCAAAATCACCTAAAAATGGTGCCAACTTTTTCCCTCCGAAACCCTTGAAATCCAACCATACACCTTCCCCTTCAATCCATCTCGACCCTCCATTTCTTCCCTCCAAAATCAACACCTTCTAGAAGGTATTTTTGGAGGGAAAACCAAGGCACCTCTTCATTTCCCTCCCATTTTTCCCTCCAAAAATATCCAAGCACCCCTTCATTTCCCTCCAAAAAATACCATAACCACCCCCCTTCCCATCCTATAAATACCCTACCCTACCACCACATAATTCCCATCTCTTCCATTAGTTAGGTCTGCCATGACTCCACCATATCCCATACCAAGGAAGAAGAAGAAAAGAAGAAGATCATGGGGGCAACCTACCCACCCCCTTGGTGCCTTCTTCCTATCTTTCTTCTCCCTTGAGCCACGCCAAGTAGGAGGTCATCTACATAGGTAAGAGGAGGAACAAGGTGGTTGACGCCCACCTTGAGGAGACAGCTTGGTGGAGGAAGAAGAAGCTAAGGAGAACTCTTTTCAAGTGTAGGGCAACCACACTTAGAGCAAGAGCCATCCATAACTTCTGCCAGAGGATCCCTCTCTTCTTTATCTTCTACTTTATATTTTGTATTAGCTAGAAGTTTATTGTTATTGCAAGAAGCGTTCCTCTACATGTACTCCAAATTCCAGCAATACAAGATTTCAATTTGCCTTCCAATTTCTATTTTTCATGCTTTTAGTAGCCTAGTGCACCACACCTTCTTCTTCTAATTACCCTAGGTGCACTTGCCTAGGGTGAGCTTAGAAGAAGAGGATTTCTTCTTGTCACCTAGGTTTAGTGATAGGCTTATCTTTAGTTCATCTTCGCATCAACATACCCGATTGTTTCTGAAAATCCTAAAAACAAGATAAATCAAAATCTTAAAAAACATAAGTGTGGATTTGAGAAACAAGAGAGAGAATCAATTCTTGTGATGAACAATTTGGCCTCTTTGGACGACCCTAGATACTCCACTATCTAGGTATTATAAATTTTAAAAGTTGATTGCGAACTTGCGTGTTACAACCACTTAAAACCCTAATCTTATCAAATCATGCATTTTCCGCATCAGTAGTTTACAAGTTTGTCTAGTGCATATACAAATCATTTACAATCGTCTTGTAACCTCTTACAAAATACTATCATAATACATTTTTCCCAAGCCCTACTAGCAGCAAGTCACGTTTTGAGGGTATTATTTTAGAAAAAACAAGCCAAGTAGCAAATAATGTCCATTGTAGACTATCTTAGGGTGCACAAGTACTACTTTGCTCTTAGGTATAGTTAGGGCATGCCTTTCTTTAACAATTAGTGGGTAATAGATACTAGAGCCTTAAATAAGGTGCCCTTTAGATCTTCACCAAGATGATCTAGGTAACCTTGATATCACTAGGATGTTTAGAAAGACCAATAGGAGCCTCCAAAGGAGCAATGTTAAGAGGGTCTTCAAGTGGACTTTGAAATCATTTCCATACATGCATAAGTTTTTTTACTTCCATTTCATCCTTTCTTGCTTTTCAATCAATTGATGGCCACTAGCTTCTTTCATTCATTTCTTATAATCCCTGCTGATATGGAAACCATCAAAGAAGAGAAAAAGAAAAGCCATAGGATTAAGGGTTAAGTGAAGTTCCACACAAGGCAACAAGCCCCTAGGACCCTGCCTTGGCACAACAACTTGACTAAGGGGAGACATTTAAGGAACATTTGGAGGCGCCACTAGGGTAGCCAAAGCCAAAGTAGCATCACCTACCACCACATCTAGAGGTAAAAGATGGAAAATAAAAACCACAAGTAATCGATGCCCATGGTAGAGGCAAATAGATTTTTGAGAGCCTTAAGTACATTGAACATTTAAAGAAAGAAGAGGAAGATAATGGTGGTCATTCCTGAGGCCACAAAGGTGGAGGTTCTTGCCATGTCAAAAACCACAAAAAGCTAAGGATACCGATCATAACCCAAGTAAGGATTTTATTGGAGAGCAGTCCCTACCTAAGAAGCCAAGATTGGATATTCCTACTTTCAAGGCATAATTCATCTAAGGATTCCCCTTTTGCAACAATAAACCATCTATTTCTAAAGGATAAAGGAGTAGGTGGCTCAAAAGTTTCATTAATTAAATGATTAATTATGTAGTAGCAGAGAAACGGTTAGCCTCCCCCATCTACAATAGGATGTAGAGATGGAGGAGAAGGCACCTAAGATGGACTAACAACAACCAAAAGTGCCCATTATCTGCAAAGGGAGGAGTTTGGAGCACTTAACGCTAGTAAAGGAATCCCACTATTAATATTTCAACCAAGCTCAAGGGCAATTTTCGAAGATGGTCAATGTGTATAAGGTAGTGATGGTGGAACTAAGATAAAGGAAGGAGGACCTATAGGAGCCCTAGAAGGCATGAAGGCCTTCAAGGAGCAACTTGTTAAGAGGCCAAGCTCAAAACCTTGCTCAATAAGGAGGTTAAGTAGCTTCAAAAGGAAATTGCTATTGAAAAAAAGAAGCATGAATCCCTTACTCGGACAATGAAGGTCAAGCTTGAAGAAATCAACAATTTGAAAGTTATTGTGGCCAACTTGGAGATTGATGCCATAGTAGATGATTAAAAGATTAAGGAATTGGAGAATAGAGTACAAGGCCTTAAGGGATCTTTGCAAGAAAAAGATAAAGAATTGATCAGTGAAGTTACTACTAAAGCTACGATGGAGAGCCAATTTATTATTACTAGCCAGGAGGCACAAAATTTACTATGCCTGGAATAGTGGCCCAAAATGGGATGTCAAGATGCTCCAAGACAAGTTAAATGCAAAGCCTACATACAATTTGTTCTCTAGGTCCAATTACTTGAGCAAGCTCAAAAATATGATGGCTATTGCCTATATATGTTTCATGGCAATATGCTGGCCAAGGATCTAGTGGAGATGAGGTATCCCCAACAAATGAACCAGTCCTTCATGGAAAAAGATGAAGTCAAGTTCTTTCCCATGGTTGAGTAACATGGAGGATGATGAGAAACCCAAAAAGAAAGGGAAAGAAGAGGAGAAAGATGAAGAAACAGGAGATAAAGAGGACAAAGAGAAAGGAGGTAAAAGGGATAGGCCAAGAGTTATGCAACTAGATTAGTTATCACCAGGTGTATACACATCTCTTTTAGCTCTTGTATGACCATATTTTATATTAAAAATAAGGAGCTATATCCTCTAAAATACAAATACAATATGGATAATCACCCATAGATATTTTGCAACCAAGTAAAGCTATTTTAGTGATAGTAGGCGTCCACCCGTGTATGTAGATTTTGGATGACATATACTAATCTTTAGGCATAAATAAAATGCATTCGTTTTTTTATTATTTTTTATATCATATTAAATTATCGAAGAAATAAATTCAATAATGAATCTTGAGCTTAACATTGATTACAAAAATTCATAACCCACACAATTTATCAAGGTTTGAACACAGAGGAACCAAGATCTAAAAGAACTCAAACTATTGGACCTAAATTAAAGCTAAAAAGTAAACAAGCACACGCTGCAATCCATTTTGCAATGCGTGGAGTGAGAGAATATGATTTTGATCGGTGTATTTTGATTTTCCGTCAATGAAAATCACTTTCCATAAATGAAAAATCATTTTCCATAAATATGTTCTTTATTTTCAACTTGTGTGTTTTCATTTCGAACCAGTGAAAAACTATTCTAAATTGATACTGGTTGAGAGGCAAAACATACCAGTATGTTTTTATTTCCAACCGGTGTATTTTTATGTTCAATCGATGAAAAATCATCTTCAACCAATGTATTTTGGTTTCCAACCAGTCTATTTGATTTTCAACTTAATTGTAAATTTTGACTTTCAACCGGTGTGTTTTGATTTTCAACTGATATATTTTACTTTCTTTTTTGAATAGAGACATGACCGAAGGTCACACGTTGCAAAACATATTGCACTAATACCCATTTTGACTCTTAGATCTGCAACTCCTATGATAACTTTCCCCACTTAAATTTGTGAAACAACTACAAGACAAATACACACATACATAAATTCATCATCCACATATATGTCCATACAAGAATCAAAACCTACACAAATAAAAAAGAGAATTGACATTTCTTCGAACTTGCCAATGACATATATAATTGAGAATATTTCACGGTCTTACCCTCTACCATATCGGAGGTAGAGATCTCCAGCCAAGGACATATGGGGACAAGCAATGCATGCTTGCATGTGTGTGTGTGTGTGTTTGTATGTTGGATTGGAGTTTGTTGGGGGGTGGTGGTGTGGGGGGAAGAGGAGATACATATAGAATTAATTAGTTAATTTCCTTTCAATGCATGTAACATATATATATATATATATATATATATATATGGGGGGGGGGGGGGGTGGTGGTGTGGGGGGAAGAGGAGATACATATAGAATTAATTAGTTAATTTCCTTTCAATGCATGTAACATATATATATATATATATATATATATATATATATATATATATATATATGCCACGGCAGCAAATGGGGCTAAGGTTCCTCGTCTCTCTCTTTCAATGAAAGTCAAACTTGTTCGGCCCCTTTTGTTGTCCTCTCTCTCTCTCTCTCTCTCTCTCTCTCTCTCATTATTAATTGCACCTCCATGCATAATATCCTCATCGATTTCTCACATTCCAACTATGTTTAACTTAGATGAGTAACGAAGGAGGTGACGTGAAAATCCATGTATGCAAAGATGAGATCTTGGGCTGGACAGGGACAGACCCACGTGGCATTCGTGCGATCTCCCGCGGATCGTGGAGAGGTGATGGGTCCTTGTGGAATGTCGTTCGTCTGTATATATATATACAAATATATATATATATATATATATATATATATATATATATATATCCTAATTACTGGGGGCGAAATATTAAAAAGTAAATAAAACAAATTAATGAATCTCTGTCTATCAAGTGCAGCTTATATATGGATACTATCCACCAGACGTGGGTCACAGGACAGGTGAGAAGAGGACACACGCCATTGCACTCCTTTGCAATCCACCTTGTTGTCATGAATGTGGCGCCTTGCTGGAAAAACAAATAAATAAAAGGGAACCTTTTGGTCAGCTTTTTAAGAAAAAGAATTATGGTAGGACTCTTAGAAGCCCATCACCACGAGCAAGACGGTAACGCCTCTCTCAGCCTTTTGCTTAAGGTCAAGTGGAGCGTAAGAATAGAAGGCTTTTGTTGGAAGATATATATACATATGTTGCTGAAGTGTAGATAAGATAAAATTCAAAAAATATTTATTTTGATACCATGTTGATACCACTTAAACCTAAAAGTTAACCTCCGTTTACTTCATGGGTAAACAGCACCTTTCAAAATATGTGTTTTCGAAAGAAAACATGGGTTTTGCAAAGCCTAAGTTCAAGTGATGTTAACCATTCTTTTTTATACTTGCTCCCCCATAACATCGTACATTAGCATTTATTTAAAGCAAACAGAAATAAATGTTAACTCCTCCTAAGGAAGGTTAAAATTCCTTGCACCTTGGTAAACCCAGATTTTATAATACCTCAAGTAAACTAATCCTTAAGTTTAAACAGAACCCTATCACAAGGAGAGGGAACCACAAGAGATCACTAGGAATATTGTATTATTCTTTTCCAGGAACAACTAAGGGTACAAAAGCTCTTATATATTATAGGTTACCACACATCGATCTTTCAAATTCATACACACATTACGTGGGACTAAATGATATAACTAGATATCCTTAAAATCTAGTAACCCCAACAAACCCAGAAACATATATATACATCTTCAAAACAATTTGAATTCCCTTCAACAAAGACCCACTAGATATGTCTCATTGCCAAGACGGGCTAAACGGTAAAAATGCTTACGCATCGCTGTCCTCAAGTGGGGAGGAGCAGCGAAGCAAAAGGGGGAGAGTGCAAGTTCGCCAGTAGGAATCAGCCAATCAAGTTGGGTTTTAAGGGAGAAAGAGAACCCAAAGGTGTCAGGTGCGGGGGAAACTCTAATCTCCTCCCCCATGGGCATGTTGTGGTTTTAAAGAAAACATGGCAGAAAAAGGGAGGTGGGAAAAGATTTGATCTTTGTTAGGAAGCACATAGGTGGTTGAGATATATAGAAAATGATAGGGATAGGGATAGGGATAGGGATAGGGATAGGGACGGAGATATATTAGATTTAATGGGAAGAGATATATAATAATGGGATAGAGAAAAGGAGAGGGCAGCAGCCCACCATGGCATCTTCATATCTTCAGGTCTTGTGAGAGCTGTCTGGAATATTTTCCTCACATGCTTACCTTCAGCTTACGTTATTGGAGTGAGATATGTGTGCTTCTTTATAATAATAATATTATCATATCATATGTAAACACACACACACACACACACATATATATATATAAATATATGTTACACCAACGTATGTTATATTATATTACATAAACCCTTCCTGCCTTGTTTTCTTTCAGCTTAGTTTTCTTTTTCCTCTGATCTGCTGCCCCCTCCCCACCACGCTTGAGATCGGGATCCTCCTCCTGCCTTTTTTTCTCCTTGCTGGTACAATAGAATAGAATAGAACAACCCAATACTATATACAGATCCCCATCTGATCTCAACCTTAGGCTCCCTTCCTCCTTCACAGCCTGTCAAGGGTGCATTATTTGTTCTTCTTCTCCTCTTTATTTTTTTTTTTTTTTAGTTTTTTTTTTGAGGGTCTTACTTTGTTGGGTTCGCAAGCCAACAGCTGTTACTCCTTGTTAATTCCCTCTGTGGTGGTGTGAGGCGGGGAGCTTGAGCTCTTCTGTTGGCTACTTCCCCCTCCCTATTTTCGGGCCTTCTGTTGGGGGTTGAAGGGAGGGAAGAGGTTGGATTCCATGGTGGTGCTCATGGGAATGAGATATGGATGATGAGAGTGGTGGAAGAAAGAGATGCACTCTGAGGAGGAGGAGAAAAGCTCACAGGTGAGGAATTTAAACACTTCTCTCTTATCTCTATAGCAGTCTTCTGCTTCTCCTCTCCTCTCTATTTTCCATAAATTTCTGATCTTGATGTGTGCAACACTTTGCAAATAGAAAGAAGTGGTTTTTTTCCCCGTCCCTTTTTTTTTCCCGCATTGTCTTTAGTCTGATGGCAACTCTTCCTTGTTGTTGGGCACATTTTCCAAGTTGGTGTGGATTCTGAGGGCTGTCCTTTGATAATTAAGTCTGTGAGTTTCTCCTGACTGCCAGTCTGAGGCTATAGTTTTGTCATGATCTTTGCTGGGTTTGGAGAGGTCAGACCGTTTGCTGGATTTGGTGTGTGCTAAATCTATATGATCATCCCTCAGCCTTGGAATTATTCGCTTGTTCATAGAGGATCGACTCTTCGATTCTCTCCAGCATTGTCTCCCATCTACTGAATTTCAGTACTTAGATCTCCCATCGTTTTCCAAGTTAGTTTGCTCCTTTCTGGTTTTTCAAAGTCTTTTTCTTTTCTTATTTTTATGATGGTTGATTTTTCCAATTCACTCTTTTTTGTATACCATCCAACTCTTCTCAGCCTTGGAAATTTGAACTTCTTGCCAGTGTCATCATGTCCATTATAGGAGGATGCTATTTTGGAGTGGGTATTTTTTATTAATTAGTCTAGGATTTTTTTCTTTTCAATCCCGTTCATGGATATTGCTACATATTTTCATGGGTGGGGAGGATCTTTTTTGATGCTGTGGCAGAAAAAGACAAGTTGTTGTTGGTCCCATGGACAGTCCACTGCAACAGATGTATATGCAACTGAGATCAGTCCAGTAGGGGGAAATGTAAATTGTGTTCCCTTTTGTAGCCTGAAATGGTATATTTCCTTGTCCTTTACCCAGTGTAGGTAAATTATCTAAGGGTATCCTCAGGAAATAATTGTGGTACTTGGTTCAGGATCTAGCTCTGATTTTATATGTGAATCCTTGTATTGCTCCTGCCCCAAAGATGCCATTCCGCGCTCCGACCCTTCAACCGGATTTCGACCTTACGTCCTCGTTTGCAGCTTCTCATAGGATCTATCTGTTTTGTAGCTCCCATGTTCACTTTTCCGGTGGTTAATTTTTTTGGTTATTCGTGCAAGATTTATGTGCTGAATTTTGATCTGGTGGTATTTCAATCTAGCTTTTTTTTTCTTTTTTTTTTTGACACATTTGGAGTGGATTATGCCATTTAGAAACCAAGAAGTTTAGTTAATTGGTGGAATGCAAAATTGCTCCAAGCAAAAGGGTGGGATCTTGAAAAGGTGTGTCTAATCAGCTCAGTGCCCTATGAAGGCTTTTAATATTATAGAGCAAGTTTGTGTTTTTTTATGAGAAATGGACCTGCTTATCCAGCTCAGAATCAAATCTTTCTCAAAACTTTCTTCCTGGCGTTGGTTTTTGGAGTTGGGATGTATTTCCAAGGGATTCAATGGTTGACCATGTATCTCTGGCCTCTGATATATGACGATTTTGCAGTACCTAGATCTGGTTAAAACTTCGCAAAAGGGTCAAATTTTGTTTATGCTAAAGTTGGATTTCGAACTCATAATGTCAGGGAAATATTCAATTTTTTCCTTTTTTCCCCTCTGACAAAAATTCTTGGTTTCACACTATTTCATGAGGAACCAGTTTGTGTTACCCTGACTAATGCCCCAAAAAAACTATGTGAATGTTCCGATTTCAAAGATCCGTTGGCACAGAGAAGTTACAAATTCTGTTGCAATCAGGATTTTCTATGGTTTGTGGTCATCTGTTTCTAAGAAACTTCTCTTCTGTCATACGGAAATTCTGGTAAATGGTTTCACTGCTCGATTCTTTTAACCACATTTTACCTGTGTAAAGCATATAATCCAACTGTACACCAGCCATTTGCAGTTTTTTTCCCTGTTCCAATCTCCAGCCAGCTAAATTACAATTTTCTATTCAAAATGCTAAAATCATTTTCTTTCCTTTATCCACAAAATTTTGTTCCTTGTGATGATTCTGTTACTCTTTTTTTTCCAGCTTACTAGAAGTATCTCAGTCAGATCTTCATGGGTTTTTCTACAAAACAAAAAGGTTCTTTTTTGCTCCTAACTTGGGAAAGGCAATACACATTATTCGTCAATTTAAAATCTCTTCTTCATCTTTTTTGTTTTTTTTGGTTAAATAATATTCCCTGTGAGCTTTAGGGAATTGGGCAAGGGAGTTGGCAAAACTGGACTAGGATTTGGGATAATAACCAGTTTAATGTTGACTGTGGGTTTGTTTTGATATATATTTAAGCAGGTTCAGAAGATGAATGCTTTCCCTTATCAGAAATGTTTGGGAACTTCCCCTTCTTTTCCCTCTTACATATCTGCATTCACTATTTCCATCCCTTATTCCGAATAACATTTCCTTATGGATGGGAGATCAGATTGACATTACCATATTGTCAGTCCTACTCCACTTGATCATGATCTTACGACTTTCAGTTTATCCATACATGACTTCCTTTATGTGTCCTTCTTTGGCAATTTCACCTACTGAAGCACGGTAATTACTAATATCTATTGGCATAATGGCCATGAGTTATTTGCATTCCACAAAAATCTTGCTATCATCCACCATAAGATGCTTATGCGAATCTAATGTCGACCATATCCAATCTCTTTCTACTGCAGGCATGGGGATAGGAGTAGAAGCTGCTGCGAACCGCTTAAAGATCTCGCCAACGAATAATCAAAACGGCGTGCCCATCATCCCAGAGCCTACATACGACTGGGCCACTTCAGCAATACCTGTCCCAAAGGAAACGGGCCTCGATCTCCGGGCTTTTCCAGGATCGATGGACAAGCTACTCGAGGACTTCAGTAAAGATTCAATAAGGAACACGATGCTGAATCACGAAAAGATCTTTAAGGAGCAGGTTCCATCTCTTCCCATAACCATCAAGCTTCCCATTTTAGAGCTGCCCATCATGATTATTCTGAATTCAGCTGATTGACCAGACTCAGATTTCCATTCCAAAATCCTCAGGTTTGCGAGCTGCATCGGCTGTACAAAGTTCAGAAAATACTGATGGGTGAATTGAGCAGGCAGTTAAGACTTCACCACCCCATGACAGCAACAACCGCTAACGATTTCTCCGGCGCTAAGAAGTCCATTTTCTGGAGCAGCCACTCTCCTCCCTTCAGGGACACACCTGACTCTATCACCCACCCGAAAGACGAGGGCGCTTTCCATGCAGACAGCAGCACGAAGGCGGAGACAAGCTCCAGAGGTCCACTTGGCATCGACACCAGAGATGCTTTAAGATTGCAAAGGGGACTCAACTTTGAGCTCGGTGGCGGCAAAGAAAGCCCAGGGAGAAGCTTCAGTACCATAGAGGACAGACCCAAGAACCTGCAGCCGTGCGAGAGCGAGGAGACTGTCACTCTCGAGCTCACTCTTAGCATTGGCAGTGGTTCCGCCAGGCAGAAGGCGAGACCAAGGCCGTGTCCAGATCCAGAATTGAGGCCATCTTTGTTGAATTCCCTCAAAAACAGGCAGCATTCTATCCATTCAGGAATGCAGGAAGAGGGTGGAAGTAGTGGGCACGACGCGAATTTGGCAAGCGAAGGAGTGCAGCAGCCTGCCTGGCTTTTCCAGAATCTGAGTCTGAACAGAAGATGAGGTTATGTTGCGTTTGCAGACATCTACAGCATCGTCATCTTGCTGAGAACGGCAGATACCATCGAGGAATTCAACATCGTTGTTCCCCATGACCGATCGTCGAAACCACCATTTTACTAACCGCGTTGCTTCACTCAGTGCCCGATCACTAAGCTGACACCATTCTGGATTCATGCCTTCTGATGGTGGAGTTGAGCCTTTGTCTGAAGCGGCATTGTAATTCTAATTGGAAAGCACAGCTGATGTTGGTAGATGGTAGACATAGGTGTGAAGATGAGGTTTCCCTCTTGCTTTGCAGTACAGTGTGGATCCCAAATAATTGAGTGGTGTGATCACATAATTTTTTTCATGTATCCCGGATGGATGAAGATGGCCACCTTTCTGTGTAACATGGAGGAAGAAAAGGGCGATCCGATTCTCTTTGGAAAGGAGAGAAAGGGAGAAGGAAAGGCAATGTGACTTGTTGGCCTCATTCTCAATTGTGCTTGCGAATTGGCAAAGCAAGAAGGAGAATAATTTTCTTTCATCATTCCATTTCTTCCTTTGGGCTTGTTCCTCAAAAAAAAAAAAAAAAAAAGTGACATGAAGGGCTTACTTGTGCCACTGAATAGCATCTCTCTTTATCTCCATTGTAGAAGCATCCATATTATCTAGCCCATGTTAAGAATTGCGATCACCTCCTAAAATTCCAGATCATTGCAGAAGTCAATCTCCTTTAGAAAAAGAACCCTGCTAGCAATAATGACTGGATAGCATGGATTCCTCTCCTGCCAAGACACCTTTTATAAAGCCACATCGGTGTCTTATAGAGTATGTCAGATGCCATCTTTACCTTACATTTTTCCTCTTTTCACGCCTTCTAGATCGCTTTTCTGAGGACTTTTCATCCTCCTCAAAACTTTGAATCCTTTCCCTCTAAAAGATTAGGAGAGCATCCATCCCAAACTTAATGTCCATCCCAAGACAAGATGCGTAGTTAAGAAGATTGGAGTTTATTTGAAAGCAATTTTGGACCCTATTGTGTTGTCAGAATATATTTACACATTTCTGCATGCATAGATCAAGCTCTATTATTATGCTGGCCATGATCAAGTGGGTCCTGTTGTGTTATGCAGACATTTGTTTGATTTAGTGACTCCATTTCAATGCTATACTCGCTATTTTGGAGCTATACCAGTCCATAAATCCAAGATCTAATCTCATAGCCATTAGTTGTTTTTTTTTTTCCACATGTTAGAATGGTAAGTGAGGCTACGTGCAAGTGGGCTTGTTGAGAAAACTGTTGTGTGCTAGAAAATCATACAGTTTAGAGCTAATAAATACTTGAGCGAGCCCCATTAATGTACCCACATGCTTCGAATATTGGGAAAGCCACAGGTGAATGAATGTGTTGAGAGAAGATACCAAATTGTAACGTACCAAAAATAGAGAAGTAACAGACATGTTGACAGAACGATCCCATGGCGAAGGACCGAAAATCTAATGGTGACAGATAAATGGGCATCCATACCAATTGTCAATTTAGTTATGGTTTGATGCTTTCACATAGTTCTCATGGTATCAATTGGATACTAGCGTCCGATTCCCATCTAACCCAACCCAATTAGATCTCGTTGAATTAATTTAATAGTTTCAATGGGTTGGATGGGTTATATTTTGGCCAATTCTTTACCATGCAAATTGAGTGCAGTTTGAGTTGAGGTTAGAGGAGCTACTTGATCAAACCAAGCTCAAAACCCACACATATTTTTTAATTATTTGAAAATATGTTTTAGGTATATGCTATAATTAAAATTTTCAATTTTTACTACTCCGTGAAATGATATTTGATTGTATCATAATTTTGTATAATTTTTTCACCTATTTTTTTACTTATTTTTGTCTATTTTTTAGATTTTATTTTATATTTTTAAATAATCTAAATTATTTAATTTTTAATGTAGAAAAGATAAAATAAAAACTATATATATCTAATATTAATCTCAAATGAAAAATTAACTACGAATAAAAAATTTATAAAAGATGCTAAAAAGAAATAAAGATAGGAGAGAAAAGAAATGATTGAAAGAGCAGAAACATTAAGAGAGAGAGAGAGAGCATGCAGCGTCCATTTTCGAAGTCACGTGAGTTTTAGGGATGAAATAAAGAAAAGGAGCTTAATCTTATTTCTAACCAAAATTAAGGAAATAATTTCATTTTTAATGGAATTTAAAGATTTTAAAGTCTCAAAATTTTGTTAAAATGACGAGCGACAAATTTTGCAATAATTCAAATATTTTTAGGATCCCTGTAAATATCTCCTAAACACCCCTACTTAACCACACCACACACACACACACCCCCCCCCCCATCTCCCAAAGCAATTTATCTCTAATCATTATCCTTCCTCCTCCCTCTTTCTTTGAGCGTAGGGACTCCCAGGAGAAATCGTCTCTCACCACCGTAGTCATCGTCCGCTACCACCACCTGCTTGTCACCGTCGTGCCAAGAATCTCCCCTTACTCACTCTCTCTATCTCTCTCTCTCTCACTCTCTCTACAATCTTTACATTGTTTTAATTAATAAAATTTTATTCTTTAGTTATTTTCTTTCATTATCATTAGTTTAGTTCATAATTAGTAGTTAATTAGTCATTTTCTCAACTGGCATGCAATTTTTATCTTATTAATTTTAGGATTAGTTCCTGTCTCTCATTATAAAATTCTGAAAAAATCTTTAAAATTCCAATAAAAATAATTTAAATTAACAATTAGTAATTTAGATAATTTTGTAAAATATAATTTTGTTATTAGTAATTAAACACTTTAATGACGAATTTTACAATAATCCAAATATTTTTATAATGACGAATTTTACAATAATCCAAATATTTTTATAACTTCAAAAAAAAAAAAAACTATAAATATCCTCCAAGACTCTCTCATCAATTCATCTCTAATTAACATTCTCCCTACTCTCTCTCTCTCTCTCTCTCTCTCTCCCTCCCTTCCCTTCTTTCTCGAGTTTAGGGACTCTCCACGAAAATTCTGTCCCTTTGCCTCCGTAGTCGATGCCCACCATCTCATCAGCATCGCATCGAGAATCTCCCATTTTCTCTCTCTCTCTCTCTCTCTCTCTCATTATAATCTTTACACTATTTTGATTAATAAAACTCTATCCGTTAGCTATTTACTTTCATTATCATTAGTTTAATTCATAGTTAGTAGTTAATTAGTTAGTTTCCATATTCACGTAGTTAGTTTTAGGATTAATTCTTCTCTCTCTCTCTCTCTCTCTCTCTCTATATATATATATATATATATATATATAAAGTTTCAAAAAAAAAATCAGAAAAATCTCAAAGATAATAATTTATATCAATAATTAATCATTTGAATAATTTTACTTCCATCAAAATAAGACTTATAACTATTTCTATTTATCTTGAGAATTCAAAAATTTATAAATAATAACCATATTTTCATGCATAACAATATTTCTTTATCATCTTAAGAATTTTAAGATCAGCATTTTATCCCATTATACTTAATTTGCCGTACACATTTCAATCCAAAGCCCACCGTACACAGATGCCTCAATTCGGCCATCATCCCATGTCCCCAATTCCTTCATGCCATTAACTAATTCCTCGATCCACCCGATCGATCGATCTCACTCTCCAATTTTCTTAGATTAAATAGAAAAAGATATATAGAAAAGGTTCAACAACGTTGAGAAATCAGCAATATTTAAGTCAAATCCAATCCAACATGGGTCAGCTTGATTCGAGTTAGAAAATAATTCAAGTTATATTGGATCGAAAAACTATCCAACTCGTGGACAAATGTGTTGGATTGTGAGTGAGAGCTCAATCCACAATGCTTAACCACTTCAACAGGCATGCAACAAAGAAGCTCATGAACTCTGCAATTGCAAACTCAAGCAAAATTGAACATGTTTATTTGATAAAAGATCCAACAGAAAATTGATGAGACCTTTTTTTTTTAGGTTGTATTTCACATGAGGATAAGGATTATATTAAGATAAAATAATATAGAAATAAGTTGTGAGATATTTAATTGTGATATAAGAATAAATAGTGAGATAAATAACTTGTGATATGATATAATATTAGTAGATAATTTTTTTAATATTATGATATAGATATGAATAAGTTGATATGATATAATGAATATATTTTAATAGATATATTAAGTTGAAGTGAATATATTTTAATATATATTAATATTGATATGATATAATGAGATAATTTAATGTTGATATTATCAATAAAGTAAAATAAATGGGATCATTTAACTTTTAAATTAATTCATCTAGCTCCTTTTTACGAAGCCCCGACCAAACGCAGCCCTAAACTACTTATTTCCCGTTTCCTTCTCCCTCCCCCATCTCAGTGATCATCCTTGCAAATCATATGCACCAAAATAAAATCCAACTTCGGTTCGCATCCGGTACCATCCACCGGTGTCCCCAACTGCCAATTTTCAGAATCAACGGTCACAATTAGCCCACCACGCCCCCCGCCACAACACAAGGAACTATATTTAGCCTCAGCACCCAATGCGGGCCCCACATGGTGCCACGTCACCGCACCCCTCCCAAACGATAAAAACTGCCTCCCTCCCTCCCCTTCCGGCTGCCTTTGCTTTCTCCGAAGAGAGATGGCCCGTCTCCACTTCACGGCGGCCCTGCTCCTCATGCCCGCCCTCACGTTGCTCCTCACCTGCCACCGGGCCAGCTCCGGCGAGGCGCCGATGTCGACGTCAGCACCGGGACCATCACCAGCGTCGGCGTCGGCGTCGGTGTCGACGCCAGTGTCGGCGCCAGCACCGGCGCCGCAGCAGGTGCACACCGTGAGCATCCGCGGGAAACCCATGCCTGACGTCTTGAACAAGATGGTTAACCTCGGGGGGACGAAGACCTCGATCCCCGTGTTCCGCGTGCGGACCCATCCGGGGGTCCGCATCGAGGAGAAGGACCTCCTCGAGCTCTCCGAAGAGCAAGTTTGATCCAAAACAACGTTGAGTCAAGGAATTGAATTTGAATTGGTTGCCTTTGCGTCCAATTAACTAGCGAAATTTGCGATATAAACGTATGATAAGTAACTTCGACGATTTTGAGAGCAGTTATGTCATATCATCTTAATTTATGTATATGGCATAAAAACTTGTGTTGTTGCACCAGACATGACGCCCTTCTTGTTGTTGCTTCACTGGTATCTATTGCTTTCGTGTAAAAATGAACTATATCATATTATATTATTTTATTTTATTTTATTTTATTTTATTTTATATTATCTCATAGATGGCACTTTTACCTTTTAGTTGTTGGTTTTATTGTATGATACTCCTCATATTGTATTAGAAACATCTTACAGGTAATGCGTGATTACAACCTAACGTTGCAAGATGAAATTATCAAGAAATGGTTCATGCATTTGATGCGAAGAGTCTTCATGGTAACATGAGTGGGAAGTCCAATCATTGATTATGCTCCTTTTTTTTCTGAAACATCATTGATTATGCTCACGGATCTTGGTTTTTGACGTTACTGGGACAAAGGTATGTTTATTATCATTGCACAGAATCAAATATACCAACATATAAGGGGCCTTCGAATTATCCCTTGTTTCCTAGCTAGATGCAAACACATATCATAGGCATGTTTAGGGTCGTAAAAAAAATCTAACGTGTCAGCCCGACCCATTTTTTTACCTGGATAATCAAACCCAAACCCAATTAGGTTAAATGGGTTTAACCCGTTTACATAAACTAGTTGGATTTAGTTTAAACCCCATGAACCCATCCTATTCCCCTAACTTGCTGAATTTAACTTGTTTAACCTATTAACCTGCCTACCCACCCAAGTAAATTTACCCATTGATTTAAACAAGTCAGGTTAGACCCTAAGAGGTTTAAGTCTAAACTTTGCTTTATCAGTTGAACTTCTTTCTCACATCCGCATGCGACTCTTCCTCCCGAACTGACTTAGTGTTGCCTCCTCAGGGGTCTCGATCGGCCACCATCGGTTGATCAGGGCCCCCTCCCCACAATCGGATCTCCCTCCCCTCCTCCAACCTGCATATCCTCAACGATCGGGAGGCATTTGTCGACATGCAACCACTGGGCGTTGCGCGTTGGCCATTCGTGTTGGAGTTGACGATGCTTCGGGTCGAGCTCGTGTTTGGTCGAGATGTTTCACTACGACTGATCATGGAGGTGTCACGGCTTTGGCAATGGCACTTCATCGAACGTGACGTTTCGTCATGGGCAGAGCGTGGTTCAACTTCAGCCCATGCGGTCATGGCTTTGTTTGGCGTTGCAGGCGATGCTCCAGCCACAGTAACGTGGGTTCTTGGTGGTCAGAGCTGCGGTTAGCTTGGCGATCTTCAAGTTGGAGGACGCGACGATCGTGGCCTGCTGCAGTCGTGCGGTGATCTCTAATGTCGAGGAGCGGCCGACAGCGGTTGCGGGTGGTGTTGCTTGTGGCAACGATTGTTCAGTTGTCAAGATTGTAGATCTTCTTTTTCTTTTGTTTTCAGTGTAATTTTGTTTTGTTTATTGATCACATGTAACCCCGCGCTTCTTTCGGTAAAGTTCACTGATGTTGTTCTCAAGGGTTGTGTTAAGACCATGCTGTTAGAGCCTTTTAAGACGTCTGAACTGTGGGTCAGACGTATGTATACATTCCCAGACGTCTAGAAATCAAAATTTTTTAATACAAGCTCGCGTCTACGCATGTGCTGCACGCAGACAGTACCCCTCGTTTTTCCTCCTTCCTCTCTCTGTCCCCGCCTCCAGCAAAACCCTAACCCACCGATCTATAAAACCCCCTCCTCCTCTCTCATTTCTCCTCACTTCTCAGCCACCAACCCCTCCCCCCTCTTCTTCCCCACTCCAGCGAGAGAGCGCGCAAGCGAGAGAGCACGCGGGCAGCGTCGAGGAGGAGCGGCGTGAGGAGGAGAGAAAGCTCGTGAGCTCGTGTGGGAGCTCACAGGTGAGTGCACAGCCAGAGCGGCACGTGCGCAAGGAGTGCGTCGGGGAGGTCCTCCCCGACACTGTTGCAGCCGGAGCAGCAGGCGAGGAGGGGCGCGACGCGGGAGAGCGGAAGCAGGTTCTGGTTCTGGGTTTTTCCCAGAATCAGATGTCTGGAGTGACGTCCAGACGACGGTTCGGACGTCTGAAGGCAGTCCCAGACATCTGAGAAGAGGGCTTCACGAAGGTACGTCTTCTTTGCAGATACGGCCATACAGGCCACTCTGCCGAGACCCTGTTGCATGCCTTTTTGAGGAGATTTGGTGTATTTCATGCAAAATTCGCTTTGGGAAAGCACGGGACACGCCCTCCCACGCTTTTCATACGTCTGGGCGACGTACCAGACGACGGGAAGCGCTTCCAGACATCCGGAGAGGTGGTCGGACGTCTGGAGCTGGATCCGAACGGTTTGGACGTCTGAGGATTGGCACAGAGACTGAAGTACGATACTGGATACTTTTAAGACGTCTGGAAGTTGTTCCAAACGTCTGATTTTGAGTCAGTAACCCTGTTTTGACCAGTTTAGGATCCGCTTAAGGTTCGTTTTACGCAAATAAGATACCGATGTGTTCCTTGTAAGTTCCTCTACTTGTTATAAGACTTTCTATACTGTTCTGAATATTCCCTTGTGATTGATCCTTATGATAAGACTTCGTTCCGTTGCAAGTTCGGGACTTACTGAGGCACGTGAGCCTGCCTTTCAAGCTCCCACTACTCTTGGGTTTACTGGTAAAGTGGCTTCCCCCTAATTTAATTAAAACCTAAATGCATGTGTGGAATGAATGATTAGAACCTAGGTTATGGCATGAATCCTAGGGCGAGAAACACTTGAAATGTTTGTAATGGATGATTGAGTTGCAATCTTGAATGAATAGATAAAATAATAACAATTGCCTGTAAATAGATAATAGCTACCTGTGAAGTGTAAAGTACTTGTGCTAGCAAACTGTTACATAAAAATTCTTGTTGTATACGTTAAATGATATAATACAAGCTGCCTGTATATAAATTGAGGATGGTAACGTGAATGATGGAAATACGAGCTACCTGTGTATAACCTGTGTACGGAAATGTGAGCGATAGAAATACAAGTTGCATATGTATAACTTTAGAATTGAAATAGAAATGATGAAACTTAGTATGGCATGGCCTGAGGAATATGAGCATGAACCCCACGGGAAAATAGTAGCTGAGCTACTGGAAATATATGAAATGGATATGGAAATGCGACAGGAAATGTGCTACCTCTTGAGTACGTGGTACCAAGGGGAGCGCATGTTTCCTCTTAGTGTAAAGGGGTGCTTGGCGCCTTCGAGTTGAGACCCGGGGTGGGTTTGGCCACTTTGCACCGACTCTGTGGCCCTCCTGTACACTGTACCAGGGAGAGCTACTAGTGTAGAGAGAGAGCTAACAACCCCATGGGGCCCGGGGTTCAACTAGCCAGCCTACACCAACTTGTTAGGCCTATTGGGCAAATCAGGGTAGTCAGGCAAGGGTGTGCGGACTGTGGAGCGACAAGACCCCTATTTGGTTACTGAGAGGGGCTAGAACCCTGTTACTGATAGGGCTAGGCCCTATACTTGTTCCGTGCTGTACTTTGGGCGCACCCGCTAACGGAAACGACTGACCGTGTGCCAATGCGGGGTAACTACCCGTGCGCTTATCGCGCGTGCCGTAGTCACCGTTACGTTTGTCCGTGACCTTAGGATGGTTGACTGAGTGTAGGATCAACACGGAAGACTCTCCCGACCAAGAGAGCACCACGTGTGCCTTCTACTCTACGGAAAAGACTGCAATCAAGATCGTTCCAACGATGATCATTCGAGATCAAGAAAGAGATCTGATAAATAAACCAATTGGTGAAAAGAGATAAATTGTGAAATAATATAATTGAAAAACAACTACATGTTCACTTTTACTGCTTTAGTTAGTTGGTTGCCACTCTACTCAGCATTCGCTGATTTCGTGTCCTCATAACCCTTTTCAGATCAACGAGTTGAGTAGCTCGAGCTTACGGCTGTGAAGGATGTTGGGCCCAGTAGAGCCCAGTAGTTGTAACTTCTTTGTTGTACTTCTTTTTGTTGTAGTGAGTATACTCTTGTACCTTTATATTCTATACTCTTTCATCCTGCACTTTAGATTCATGTACCTAATTATTTTTCTACTGTTGTGGTGGTATGTACTGTAGCAGATTTTACTTCTTTACTGCTGTACCTTTTTACTGTTAGTTGCTTAGTATAGTGAATGTGATTTACTTTCTTGCTTTTTTGTTACTTCCTCATTGGATGACTGGATCTTGGGATCAGTCGAGTCAGTCCGATCTCGTGTTCTGTAGGGATTCAGAAACCGGGTCGTAACAGGTTGCCTATTAGTGTTCTGCTGGTTATATGAGTGTATAGTCGATCTCTTTCAGGAGATCATCCAATTTCCGATCTCGAGACATTTATTTTTCTTTTACCTTTATTTCTTATCGTGTTATTTTAAGCCTTGAAATTTCCCCCATTCAATAAAGTATTTTTTCTTCTTTTAAGGGTTAGGTGTTCTATTTTTCTCCATCTTTTGTATTGGGTGTTTCCCTTTTTTAATGAAAGTAAAAAAAAAAAATCCTAAGAGGTTTAGATAGGTCGAATCTAAATTAGGACATTCAGACTTATTTAATAAATAGATTAGACCAACCCATTGACAAGCCTATGTATATTCGGTCTATAACACTTATTTATTATTTCTTCTCAACAAAGAGATGAGGGCTGCTGTTGCGTCCATGTTGACTGATGGTGAAAGATGGTGAGAACGGTGAACGACGACGATGGCGGTCGTTGATGGTGGCTGGCGAGGTGCTTGGAGGTAGGCGTGAGTAATAGGCTGGACCTTTACAAAGCCATGTAAGGCCATTTTTCTAATTAAAGCAAAAGAAAGGATAAAAAAAAAAGGGGGAAAGAACAAAAAGCCATGTAAGGCCTGGCTCATGTTCATTTAGTAAAGCGGTTAACGGATAATCTGTAAATTATTGGTCCAAGTCCAAGCTTGGGCCGAAAATAAATAGGCTTGAGATTAGGTCAAGCTGAGTTCTTGTGTTCACATTCTACCTCCCTTCTCAAAATAAAAAAAAGTTCAAACTACATACTTAAAACTTATGTCGATGGGAAAATATAAAAGTTGATTACTTTTCCAATCAAATATAATAAAATTTACTCCCGGGATGTCCTTCATGGTTAAAGCAAGAAATTGAGAAATCTCTACCTGTTTGTATCCTACAGTCAGAAAGACTTTCTTCCTAAAGTTATCAAATTATTTATATTAACAATATAACAATAGATGTTTTACGTATGCACATTATAATTGGGCTCATCAGTAGGGCTACGCTTGGACTTAAGCTGGTCAAGGCCCTACCCATTTACCATCCAAATTCTTAGTCCAATTCCGGCCCAAGATAATTATGAGCTTGGGCTTGGAACACCCACATAGGCTGCACCTTAAGCTATGTTGGATTGACCTGACCTAATGTTCAACTCTAGTAAGAGCAAATGGTGGTGGCAATGTGGATGAAAGGAATCTGTGCTATGATCATAGAAGGTGAGAAATTTCTACCCAATATGATAAGATAGTAACATTATATAAAAAGTTCATACGTATGACTTTGTCGTCACATAGGTAGTTTATGCCATGACATACAAGTTGCATGCACTTTTTTATTATGTGCCATGACATGATGACATAGATTTAGAAGTCATGCGAAAGCACAAAACGAACCAAGGCACATACTTGGAACCCACGGCAAAGCACATAGTGAGGAGGCAAGGAACAAATTCCAAACTCACATACAAGGGAGAAGTTGACGTTGTATGGTTTACCATCCAAATGGGCAGCCTAATTAGGCCATCTTATCTAGGTACCTGTCCTTTGTGATTTAGATAAACCTATATTTGTCACGTAGACCTACCGTCAACTTGACTTAGAATGCTTAAATTCGTGTCCATATAAGGTTTCAACATAGTTGTGTTTATTGGCCATGTTAAGCCCTTGATCACCTTCATTGGGGAGCACAGTGTGTCTAATCTATTCCTCAATTCACATGATTATGAATCTGTATAAATGAAAAAATAGAGATTATCTCAGCTATCACTTTGATATGAGATACAATGAAATTTCAAGCATGTGGTCTTTACCCAAATTATAGTTATATCGCCCCAAAAGAACTTCATAGATCACATTTCGCATACGTGAAAATGCCAAAAATATTTTCATAATCCCGATAAGAGTTAAATGTCCGACATTTTTACTTCACGAAAGAGCCACTCATGTATGTTTTAATTAGATCCATAATCATCTTGCAAATGCAAGAGTCCCCATATATACTTAAAAGGAACTCAGGAGAATTTCCATTAGGAAAAAGGGAAAAAGAAAGTTCTAAATGAATGGTTTCCTGCTGCTTTTTGTATATGGTTCTATACCATATCATTTTCGTTCAAATACACAATTTATGCAATTGTCGAGAAAATGCAGTTAGGAAGACCGATCAGTTAATCGCTTCTTTTCCTATTATTTATTTTTCTTCACGTGAGTTTGAATATCAGAGGAGAACTTCTTCATGGTAACAACAGCTGCTAACACGAGAAACATTAATAACTGTGCATTATGCAATTTTTGCTGACTGCAAAGATCAACTAGTTTTTTCATCACAGGATCATCATCCTCTTGTAGATAACTCGCTTCAGACAAGAACATCCAATAACTTGAGGATTGATGGCATGCGTCAAAATGATGGTACAAATATGCACAATATCATGGAAAATAGCATCTTATAACTAAACTACTATCAAGATAAGAGAGGAATCAAGATAAGGGAAGAATCAAGATAACAGACTCGAGCCCAACCACCTATTGACTGGAAATACGACGACTATTTCCCCAAAAAAATTCCATGATGCATTATTTTTTTGCTTGTGAAATTGCAGGATGGATTACAAAAACCTTTAATGGCAATTCTAGGAGCAATTGAGGATGCCATCTGAACAATTATTCCGAAGGTTCCCCGGCTGCCTTATGTTGTTTGATTGATTTCTCCCATCTCACCTCACAAAAGGAATGAGTAGATATTCCATGTAAAAGAGCTGTTCAGCCAAGATCATGGGATAAAAATCAAAAACCACACATGCATGAATCACCTATATGTATGAATCAGCAGCTCCCATCCTCTGTGGTAGCCAACTACCATTGAGGATCCACCGTGATGATCATACAAATCAAATCATGAGTCTAAATTTCAACTTGGGCTTGAATTACTTTGCACTTTGTTCTACATACCTGCCAAATGAACATGTAGAATGACCTGATTGCAGCTTGGTTCGTAATGTCGAGAGCTTTGGCACGACTCCATAGAAATGAAGAAAGAAACCCATGGCCAAGAACCTGAAATCGAGCATACCAGTTAAAATGTGGATTTGGCTTCCACAGGGACCATGACAAAATGGAGTAAGATAGATCAGACATATGCAGAAGAGTATTTTGAAGGAGGCAATCTCCTCCTCCCAAAAAGTGAAATATAATGGTAATCAAGTAAATGGCTTTTATCTCTGTATAATATTTATTTACTGATGACTTCTTGTATTTTACAGAATTCCTAGGAAAATACAATTGGTTGTGGGTAAAAAAATCTTATTGTACCTCTAGGCATGTGTCTGAAAATCCCCAAATCTTAGAAAATGCTGACATTGTTGAATGAACTTTTAGTGCAAACTACCAATGGGGTTGCAAATTTTCAGCCTTAAAGATGGGAATATAACGGGCATGCATTTTTACCAAAATGTCAGTATTGCCAATGAAAATTTCAGCCTACCTAAACGGTTACCCAGTTCACAACAGAAATCTCGATCTTCTTGATAATTTTTACCAATTTTAGTTGAAATCCCTAGGTTGGATGTTAGCCAAGCTTGGAACACAAACCTTCAAGTACATCATTAGGTTATATTAGAATGAGAAAATACTTCGATAAAAGCACACATACAGTGACAACTTTGCTCCAAAAGTATGGTGCAGTAACTCCTAGTGCAGCAGCAACAGCATATGCAATTTCCAGTAGAAATATGCAAATCCAGAACACCTACATAAAGAATAAGGCAGCTAATTAGAAATCCCATGCTCTTAAATAGCCACTTCTATGGGGAAAGGAAAAGGAGATAACAGCAGACCCGCTTTTGACCCAAGCGCACACTGAAGGATCTAATGCCAAAGATACGATCACCATCAATATCAGGTATATCCTGTTCAAAGGTAATACACCATTTATCAGATAATGACTGGAATGCAAATTTTTGTATCAGGCAATTAAAAGAAAGCTGTGGCACTTAGAGGGATGGATAGCGTTTTAAGTCTAGGAACAAATTAAGCTACAAAAGAAGAATCCAAGTGTCTGTGATTGAAAGAAGTTGTCTTGCAAGCTGTTTAGGGATTGTTGATGTTTCACCTTTCCATGGTTAGCCCCAGGCTCAAAAGGAGGGCAACCAGAAGCCAACATAGAACTCAGTCCAACTACAAACATGAATTCTAGAATACATTTGGATCTTGTCAGGGCATCCCATGCTAGGACACAGCATTCTCTAGAAGAAATAACAATTTGCCAAAGACCCTAAACTTTGCCCGGGAGCAAAGGTTATCTCATAAAGTGACGCATGATGCATCATGCATGTGAGTTTAAAAACTATCATCTCTACATTGGCACCCAAAGGAAGTCAAAAATGAAGCAATGATCTATGCCACTGAAGGACATGCCAGGGGAGGGATACAAGTACCTCGACCAAAAGCTCAAGGAGATGTAGGTCAATATGAAATTTTGTAGTTTTATCAACTACTTACATTAAATAGTAGTGTCAAGATTTGCGCAGTGTGGAGCGTGGAGGCTCTTAGGCGAGTGGCAAAAATCAATCCAAGGAGGACTATTCCACGTTGGAACAGACAGAGGAAGAGAAGTATGGCCAGCGGCTGAGGAAGAGAGAGGAGAGGAGTTGGAAATTGTAGGAAACATCATTGCATTACTCAAGGAAAGAATTACAAAAGTTTTCTTTTATAAAAGAGAACATATCACAATCCTTAAAACAGGAAACAAACCAAATCTAATATCCTATTTTCAGAAAGACCAAATCCTAATTAACAAATCAAATCCACTAAACAAACTTACCAAAAACCAGCATACCAACTAAAGCAAACTTGCAACTAAAGCAAACCCAAAAAAGAACTCTAAAACCTCCAAAACCAACGTCTACTTGGGCCTCTAACTGGCTACCAGTGCCACATGGCTCTTCAATCTTCACACTCTCCCTCAAATCGAGGTCAGGAGAACAATGACTTGTTGAACTTGATGATGAGGTTAAATGCCCCACCATTCATCTTCGTCATCAAGCTTATGCTCTCAACTTCATCTTTGGAAGAAGTCACGGTGTAACCTCTTGCGACCTCTGAAATCGTTGCATCTGTGGCAACCTCAATAGTCGTCGCGACGGCCACCGTGGTCTTCTCTTTTTCTTCTAAAATCATGGCCCATATCTTCTCGAGATCTTCAGGAGTCCAGGAGTCTAACCGTGAGGTGCTAGTAGCCCCATATGGAGGCCTCCCGAACTTGTCCCAACATCTCTCTTGCGGATGGTTTGTACGTCCACAATGCTGACACTTAGGATAGACGCAACCTAGACCTCGGCCACGCCCCCTTCCATGCCCTGCACTTGTCTTTGGAATTGCAAGTACGGAGTTGTCGCTTCTAGGCAAGATCTCATCTAAAACTTCCATCTTTTCAAGACAGCAAAAGATGGTCTCAAGGTCCATGCGAGGATCTGAACACAAGTAGCTCGATAACGGGGATGCAACTCCAATAAAATTTGGCAGCCTGCCAAACCACATGTGTCTCCCCCTATTTGTCATAGCAAAGGGGCTCGTAGATCTCCAACTCCTCAAACAAGACCTCCATCTTCTCATAGTACTTGGTTAAGGAGAGATCTCCTTGACTAGTTGTCCATATATGAGTATACATATCAGTAATACGAGCATTACTAAATTTTCAGGTGTACCTTTCTCAAGGGTTGTCCAAATCTCATACGCGCTCTTTTTATATAGCATATTCAAGGCGATAGTTTATATAATTCTCCTTCTCGTGCTTCTTTTTCTTCTTGTCATCCTTCTGCTCTGGTGGCTCTTCAAGGAGAATGTTGAGTTTCTCCTAGCCTCCAGCAAATATCTTGAAGGCGCGAGCCCACAAGATATAGTTGGAAATGCCTTGCAACTTGATAATTGTTCCCGAAACAGCCACCTTGCCCTCTCTCGGGGCCAATGTGGCATCGGTGGTAGTGGTGGCGGCATCCATCATCTTATTCAATCTACGATCCTCCTACTCCGTGTAAGGTGCTGAATTTGATAAGGATTTGTCAGAGATGAAGATCACACGTGTGACCTAGAAAAGGGCATGCGCAAGAGAACCAACTTCTCTCTATGCATGGACTCTCCTACTCAATACGTGCAGCAAGGAGCCTAGACCGTAGGCTCTGATACCATGTCAAGATTTGCACAATGTAGAACGTGTAGGCTCCTAGGCGAGTAGCAAAAAACAATCCAAGGAGGATTTTCCACGCCAGAACAGAGAGGAGAAAAGGATGGCCGGCGGCTATGAGGAAGAGAGAGGAGAGAAGTTGGAAATTGTAGGAAATATTATTGCATTACTCAAGGAAGGAAAGGATTACAAAGGCTCTCTTTTATAGAAGAGAGAACATATCACAAATCTTTAAAACAGGAAACAAACCAAATCTAATCTCCTATTTTTAGAAAGACAAAATCCTAATTAATAAATCAAATCCTTTAAACAAACTTACCAAAAACCAACATACCAACTAAAACAAACTTGCAACTAAAGCAAACCCAAAATAGAACTCTAAAACCTCCAAAACCAACGCCCACTTGAGCCCTCTGATTGGCTGCCACATGGCTCTTCAATCTTCACAAGTATATATCAATTGTATTTTTTTTTTTGAAAAGGAAAAAATCAATTGTATATTAATCAAGTGATATCACTATATGGGTTCTTTGCCTCCATTTAGATCAAATCTAGATCATCCTAGGACTTAAATCCAAGACAACCAAGATCATGCAAGATAGTTTCTATCCAACACTTCACAACCAAGACAACCAAGATCATGCAAGATAGTTTCTATCCAACACTTCACAAAATTTCTTCCAACCTACTTTTCAAGCATAAAGTCTAATCTTTCACACCTTCAAATTGGCACCGTGGAAGGAAATGAAATGTCATATCTCGAAAAGAAACCCAAACCTATCTTATATAGAGAGGAGGGGCAGACAAATTACAAGCAAGCCCAGTAAGGAAATAAAAATAACAAATAACAAATGATATATAAAACTCTAACACTCCCCCTCAAGTTAGAGAGTAAATATCCATCAAGCCCAACTTATCACACAAAAACAAATCTCTTCTTTGGCGATGCCTTCGTGAGGATGTCAACAAGCTAGAGCTCAAAGGAGACATGAGGTGTGGTGATCTTCCCTTCCATCACTGCGTTCCTTATGAAGTGATAGTCTACCTCAACATGTTTCGTCCTCTTATGAAAGACTAGTTAGGGTAGCGGACTTGGTGACAAAACATAAGAACTGGAGTCTATACTTGGATCCCAAGATCTATAAGAGGTGATCCACACCACCTCACTAGCAGTGTGAGCCATCTCTTTGTATTCGACCTAGACACTATAACAAGCAACAATTGTCTGCTTCTAGTTGCACCTCGAAACAAGATTGCCTCCTAAGATTATAACATAGTCAATAATTAACTTCATGTCTTCAATAGATCCTACATAGTCTGCACCAGAGTAGGAACATGTCAAGATGTCCGTTGCTTTATAGTAGAGTCCCCTACTAGGGGTCCCCTCCAAATACTTCAGAATGAGATGCATCATGCCAATGACTGTAGTGTGGTTTGTTTGTGAACTAACTAGCCCTACTAACCGCAAAACTAATATCTAGCCATGTAATGGTGAAATACAGTAGCTTGCCTATTGTGCTCCTATATTTGTGAACATCCTTAAAGGAGGAATCATCAGTCTCTCCATGTCTACGTCTCTACTCAACAAGTACAGCAGATGGCTTCGTGCCTAGAAGTCCTGCATCCTCAAGAATCTCCAATCCGTACTTTAACAAAGTGCCAGATCATGCTCCTGTCTAACTACCTCTATTCCTAAGAAGTATCTCAGCTCTCCTAGATCTTTGGTGACAAAGACCTATAAGAAAGCCTTTGCCTCCTAAATACCAGCACAATCATCTCCTATCAGGATCATATCATTAACGTACATGGCTAAAATTACAACCCCAATGGTGGTCTGCCCGATGAAAATGGAGTGGCCAAATGCAGATCTCCTAAACCCAATCTTCATAACTTCTGCACTCAATCTGTCAAACCAAGCCCGAGGGCTCTACTTAATCCCATCTATAGCCTTCTTCAAATTGCATACATGCTCCCCCTCAACCTCAAAACCAGAAGGTTGTCGCATATACACCTCCTCAGTTAAGTCTCCATACAGGAAAGCATTCTTGACGTTGAGCTAGAACAAGGACCAGTTCCTATTGACTGCAACAGATATGATAATCCTCATACATGAGATTGTGCTACAAGAGAAAAAGTCTTAAAATAATTAATGTCATGCATCTAGATGAAGCCCTTGGCCACTAACCTAGCCTTTTTTTTCTTGAAAAGGCATTAGCCTGGCTTTAAACCTATCTACAGTGCCATTTGCAAGATACTTTACAATATACACCAACTTGTAGTCAACAAGCTTAGCCCCAGGAGGGCATAGCACAAGTTCCCATGTGCTTTGAGTAATGAGGGCCTCCATCGTTGTATTCATGACAACCTTCCATTGCGAATCCTGAGATGCCTCCAAATAGTCAAGCAATATCATAGTATTGGGCAAGGCATGGGAAAATTATTGTAGAGGATCATCCGAATGCGCAATAAAGGTATAATAAGACATAGGATGCCATGTGCAAGAGCAAACAAACTTCCTCTAAGTAATTGGTCTATCTTCAATATCACCATGACTCTGTTCTGTGGTGCTTTAGTAGAATTGTCCTCTAGTGGAAGATCAAGCATGGTAGGTAGTGGAAGGTGAGATGACTCCTGATCTCATTTGTGGTATAACTGTGGCTGGCAAGGTACTAACTCGATATTGGTTCCTTCTTCTGAGAAGAATGGGACCTTCTCGAAGGTAGCATCTACTGTAACAATGTATCAACGATTTGCTTGGATCATAGCCCCAGTATCCCTTCCAAGTTTATTAATAGCCAAAAAAGATGCATTTGACGACATGCGGAGAAAACTTGTTGTATCATCCAAAGGCACGTACAAAACAAGTACAACCAAACACTCGTAGTGGAACAGCAAATGGAAAATCAGAATCAAGATGGAGTTGAAAGGAGACCTCCCTATGTAGAACTTAAGAAGGAACCCGGTTGATCAAGTAGATCGCAATGAGTATCGCATCTCCCTAGAACTACTTAGACACCTTCATGAAGAGCAAAAGCGTCCATGCAATATCCAATATGTGCTTTAGTTTCCTCTTAGCAACCCCATTCCACTAAAAGGTATATACACATGATGTCTAATGCAAAGTACCGTTAGTGATGGATTGTAGGTCTTCTTGTATGAATTCCAAAGCATTATCGCTGCAAAAGAGGAGGCACATACATTCAACACGATTGAGAAGAAACGTCTCACTATATGAAGGATTTCTAACTGATCCTTCATAATGAAGACCTACATAGATCAACGGTTAGCATCCACAAAAACAACAAAGTATTTATGGCTTCCTGTAATACCAACACAAGAGGATGCCCAGACATCACAATGTATCAGATGAAATGGAGATGTGCTTTGTGCCTCAACCCATCAAGAAAAGGTAGGGCAATGGTGCTTGTCTAGCTGGCAAGCTTCACAGTTAAATCTAGCAGAGTTAAACAACTCTGGAAACAACTAACGCATTCCCAAAGGAAGAGTAACCGATACGACAATGCCAAAGGGATCGATGGAGATAGAGGCAGCTCCCACAAAGTGAGGTGGCATGTCAAGATAATAAAGATCATTCTTCTCGTATCCCCATCAATAATCCAACTAGTCTTCTTGTCCTTAATATAGCCGTGGCACTCATCAAATACAATACGACACTTCAAATCCTTGCATAATCTACTAACTGACAAAAAAATCATGCGGGAACTCTAGCGCACAATAGACCTCTAACAGTTGCAATCAAGACGAGAGCTGGATGTCACCAACTATGGTCACCGAAGTAGTACCATTGCCCATTCTTACCGAAGTGACTCATCTGGCAAGTTTATTCTGACACAAAATCAACATCCCCAATGAGATGCATAGAGGCATCCAAGCCTATCACCCACTGTCTGGGAATGGCAGATGTCAAATGTGTGTGTCTATCATAGAGATCACAATGTAGGCAATATGAATACCAGGTGTATCCTCATTGGATTGAAAAGAAGGGATCCATCCAAAGCAATATGAAGTAGAGAAAATCATCGTGAAAAAAATCACGAGAAGGCAGGCAAGCAAGTAGTGGGAAGCAATCCCAAGCAACAGCAACAGGAGTACAAGAGACAGTCGTCGAGACACAAAGATCAATGCATAGGAGAAGCAATCAGAATCAATAGAAATCATGGATGAATGGAAGCGACATAAACGTCCAACTATCCGCGCATTAGGGCATACCACACAGCACTAGGACACGTGAGCTCGGGTCCGAGAGCATGCAACAAATAGCCACATGCTAAGGTACAAGACTGCGTTGGAATAGTCACAACGAGCAAACCAGTCAAGCAACACCCCTAATTGTAGCAACTAGTGTTGCTGCTTGCCAAGCAACACTGCCAATGCCGCTACTAACCAAGCAACACTGCTAGTCGATGGTGGTGCCGATCGATGCTGCTGCTGGTTGGTGGTGGTAGCAATACTAGTCAGTTAGGTGGTAAGGGAGGCTAAGGCACGTCAAGATCTCTAGCATAAGATCTGATGCACAAACAGCAAGCGATCCTCTACACCAAGGATAAAAAAATATTTAGTGGTATTTGGTGGGATATCGGAATGCTGATCTAGGGCCACCGCTCTAATAACATGCTTGCTAAGACGGCAAAATAAAGCCACGTGAATAGGCCACGTGGCAGTCAACAGGCTACATAGACTGTCCACGTGGTAGTCAGCAAGAAGGCCCATAGGGGCCGACGGTCATGGGTCGTTGGATCCAAGTTTGGAGTTTTTGCATAGGAAGTTTTCTATTTTTAGTAAATATGTTTTAGGAAAAGAGTTTGAGATTTGATATATTTAGAGAGATAAGATCTTTCCTTATGGGATGAGATCTTTGATTTCCAAGAATAGAGATATATATTCTCTATAAAAGAGAACATTCCCTCTTTGTAATTTCTCGAGTCATAATAATATTTTCAACCATTCAAAGGCTCCTCTCCTTTCTCTCTTCTCTCCACAAGGCATGCTAACCACCATCAAAGGGCAACCGACCACCTACACCAGCCACCAGGGCCTGTCAGCCACCTCTAGCAGCCAAGGGCTACTCTCCCTGCTCCACATGTGCACAACCACACGTAGGACTATTTTTACCATGCACAAGGAGCCTCTACGCCCCGGTTTGCACCAAGTTGTGACATGGTACCAAAGCCACCATTCTAGGCTCGTGCGTGTGGTTTTAGACCACGTGTTGGTATTTCTCGTCTCTGGAGAAAGTATTCTTCAAAAGATCTGTCACCTTACACGAAGGACTAGTGAAGATAACGGAAGCATTAGCAACGATCAACGAAGCCATGCTTGGACAGGTAGAGAGCAACGTAATTGTCTCCGGGACAACCATCAAGCTTTATGGGGCATCCAATTATATTTGGTGGGCTTGCGCCTTCAAAATATTTGTTGGAGGCCAAGAAAAACTAAGTGTTCTCTTGGAAGAGCCACAGGAGATGAAGGAAGACAAGAAGGAATATGAGAAGGAGAATTATATGGTCATGAATTGGCTCATGAACTTGATGGACTCATCCATTGCCTCAAGCATGCTCTACAAAATGAGCACATGAGATTTGGACGACCCTCGAGAAAAGGTACGCCCGAACCTCAAGCAATGTGTGTATTACTAACCTCTATACTCGCATTTGGACATCTAGTCAAGGTGATTTCTCCTTGACAGTATTATAAATAAATGTAGTCGTTGTTTGAGGAGTTGGAGATCTACAAGCCACTACGTTGCGACAGGCAGGGGGAGACTCAAGCAGTTTGGCAATCCACCAAGTTTTTATCAGGGTTGCATCCCCGTTACCGAGTCGCCCAAGATTAGATCCTAGCTTCTGACGGGAAGATGGATCCTGAGACTATCTGCTGCCGTCTTATCAAGATGAAGATCATCGAAGATGAAGACTCGGTAAAAAGTAAGAACTCCACACTTGCCATCCCCGAAGCAAGTGTAGGGTGTGGACGAGGACAAGGACGTGGATTTTACCTCATCTATTCGAAGTGCCAACACTGCGAACGCAACAACCATTCGCAAGACAAGTGCTAGGAGAAGTTTGGGAGACCACCACGTAGGGCTACTAGCACCTCACATGTGGACTCCCTAACTCATGAAGACCTCAAGAAGTTACGGGCTCTACTTTGAGAAGAGAAGACGGCCGCCATAGCGACAACTACTCAGGTTGCCACAGAGGCAACAACTTCGAAGGTCGCAAGAGGCTTCACCATCGAGATGTCGAAGGAGAAGGCAGAGAGCGTGGCTCTCGAAGAAAAATGATGGGGCATCTAGCCTTACAAGTTGAAGACTAAGTCGTCGGCCTTCCGACCTTCGACTTAAGGGGGAGTGTTAAGACGACATAATAAAGCCACGTGACAGTCAACAGGACACATGGATTGTCCACGTGGAAGTTAGCAAGAAGGCCCATAGGGGCCGACGATAATGGGTCTTTGGACCCAACTTTGCAGTTTTTGCTTAAGGAGGAAATTTTCTATTTTTAGTAAATATGTTTTAGGAAAAGAGTTTGAGATTTGATTTATTTAGAGAGATAAGATCTTTCCTTGTGGGAAAAGATCTTTGGTTACCAAGAATAGAGATATGTACCATCTATAAAAAAGAACCTTCCCTCTTTGTAATTTCTTGAGTCATAATAATATTTCCAACTATTCAAAGGCTCCCTTTCTTTCTCTTCTCTCCACAAGGCATGCCGACCACCATCAAAGGGCAATCGGCCACCTACGCCAACCACCAGGGGCTACCGACCACCTCTAGCAGCCCAAGGCTGCTCCCCCTAGTACACATGTGCACAACCCCACGTGGGACTGCTTTTCCCACGCACAAGAAGCCTCTACGCTCCGATTTGCACCAAGTTGTGGCAATGTGGAAGGAAATAAAATGTCATAACTCGAAATAAAAACTCTAACCTCTCTTATATAGAGAGGAAAGACAAAAAAATTACAAGCAAATCCACTAAGGAAATAAAAGTAGCAAAAGACAGACAGAACTCTAACAGGCACATTACAAGCATTCTATCCAGATGTTTTAGCCACCTCAAACAATCCCTCTCATTTTATCCTCAATGCCGAACTGGCATTTTCTCTATCCAATTTTCTCTTGTGTGACCATTCATCTATCTTATATCTTCATTTCTACCGAAGAAAACCTTCACACATGCCTACAATTAACAACTCAACATTTCCGATTGCTCAATCACACTTTCACTTAACTTTAAAAGAAATCGTCTTGTTGCATAAAGAACCTAAAGTTCCTTCCCACTTCAACCTATGGCACAGGTTTTGTGCATGACACCACCATCAAGTCCATCTTATGGAAAAATTGATCCAAGGTTTTTTTTTATAAGAAACTAATCCAAGGTATTTTAAGACGTTTGTTGAGTTGTAAGAGGGTGTTGGTATTTTTATTTGTCTTGAAAGGGTACTTATGTAATTCGCCCAGTCTTCTTTATTATAAAAGACTAGTATTTTCATTTGTGGCTAATACTATTTCTTTATTTTAACATGGTATCAGAGCAACGGTCATAGGCCGATGCTATGATATCCAACCGAAAATCCACCAAAATATGATTGGATCACCCATGTGGAGGTGATCCAATGAGAGATCACAAAGATCTCTTCCCTATCACCACTAGTGGACGACCGGCGGGCATTGCAAGTGTCGCCGCTGGTCTACCCCACCTCGACAGCACCTCCACGCTAGTCCACTGCCGATCTACCGTCGGTTGTTGCCACCTCCACGCCTCCATACCGCCGACCTGCAATGTGCAGGCCCCACTCCTTGCCACTGCAGTGGACAGACCACCATCAGTAGGACAACCGGTTGGGGGTGGGGATCCCTTGCAGGTGGTGCTCTCTGTCACGTGATGAACCTTCTCCCACGCCTTGTCTTGATGACGATGAGTTCTCTCGCGCTATGTGGAAGAAAGTTGATTCAACAAAATCAACTTTAGGATCTATTGGATTAGCGTGTGCAGTCCAAGAAGTTGAGAAGAGGAGATACAGATGTGCTTGGGTGATAGATTCTGGAGCTTCAGTACATCACACTGCAGACCGAGATTGTCTAAAAAATTCTATGATCTCACAAGGAATGCGAGAAGTGTAGGTAGCCAATGGAAAGACTTCTCCTGTGACGACGGTTAGGTATATAAATGCTACACCTAGGATGAAGATGGAAGAGGTATATTACGCCCCTGAATTTCCTATGAATCTTTTGTCAGTGAGTAGAATTTACAGAGGTCTTCGATGTCGTGTCATTTTTTATGAGAAGCATTATTATTTCCAAGATTGAAACACAAGGGAAATAGTTGACAATAGCATAGAGAGAGATGGTCTCTATTATTTGGACACGCCCATGTTGTTTGCTAGGGTAGTGTCTATCTCTCATGATCCTTTGCTTTGGCACAGGAGACTTCGGCATCCTTTTTTTTTATTTGAAAAATGAAAGGATAATTATCCAAATGATAATCACCCACGATCATTTCATTCCACCAAAAAGAAACTTGGGCATCCTTTTGTGAGGAAGATGCGCCAAATGTATCCAGAGTTAATAGATTCCTTGGCTCTAGACTGTGAAGATTATCAACTGGGGAAGCATCACAGGAGTAGCTACCCTGGGAGAGACTGGTGAGTTCAGCTCCATTTTCCTTGGTACATTGTGATGTTCGGGGACCGTCTAGAGTTCTCTATTGGTAGATACAGGTATTTTGCAGCTATGGTTGATAACAGTAATAGACTTACATAGATGTTTCTGATGAAGGCTTATAGTGAGATTCCTACTATTGTTCAGCATTTTCTGTCTGAGGTGCAGAGACAGTATGGTACTACTGTTCAGGTCTTTCGTAGTGACAATGCATTAAAATTTATGTATAGTGACTTACAGGAAACTTTCTAGGCCAAAGGGATTATTCATCAGACGTCTTGTGCTCATACTTCCCGGTAGAATGGAGTTGCATAGCGCAAGTTGCAACATTTGCTTGATATTGCCAAAATTTTGATGTCTCATATGAAGGATCCTAAGCAATTCTAGGGAGATACCATACTCTCAGCAACATATTTGATTAGTCGGTAGCCATCCTCTGTGCTTCAAGGTTAAATCCCATTTTAGATTACACATCTTGACTATAGTAGGATTTTTCCTGTGCCTTTGCAAGTGTTTGGATAGGTATGTTTTGTTTAGATTTATGGTATCCAAGATAAGTTTGCCTCCCGTGCCACGAAGTATGTCTTTCTGGGTTACTCTAGAACATAGAAAGTCTACAAGTGTTATGATCCAACTCGCAAGAGATACCTTGTTACTATTAATGTGACCTTCTTTGAGAAGATCCCCTACTTCTTAGAAGAAGGATCATCCATAGAGGCTATCATAGATGAGACACAGGTATATCACAGGAGATCACAATCACAGGATTTTGCATGTGAGGAGCCTGCTCAACTTGTTATTTCTTCAAATAGAGATGAGTCAGATAGGGAGGAGATTGTGTAGAAGAGATCTGGCATTACTCTTCATCTAATTTCTCGTTACACTATAATTTCTCATGTCCAAAGGGAGGCCAGAAGACAGTTTGCGTCTACTATTACTACTGCAGTTGTTCCCAGAGATTTTGTGCAAACACTTCATGATTAGAAGTGGAAGGCAGCCATGGATGAGGAGATGGAGGCTCTTCAGACCAGAGGAATATGGGATCTTGTTCCATGTCCTGAGAATGTCACTGTTGTCGGTTGCAGATGGATGTATACCATCAAGTATAGGTTCGACGGGACAATGGAAAGATATAAAACCAGATTTATTGCTAAGGGATTCACCCAGACATATGGAGTGGATTACCTTAAGACCTTCTCACCTGTTATACGTATCACCTCCACCAGAATTATCTTGTCACTTATAGTGATTAGAGAGTGGCATTTGCATCAACTTCATATAAATAATTCCTTTCTATATAGTGATCTAGCTGAGGAGGTATATATGAGATAGCCACCAAGTTATAATATTCAGGGGGAGCTTGTCTGCCATTTACGGAAGGCCATTTATGGCCTGAAGCAGAGTCTATGAGACTGGTTTGGGAAGCTCAATCTAGAGATCAAGAAGCTGAGGTTTCAGAGGTCTACCACTAACCATTCCATATTCATTAGACGGACTGAGCATGGTGGGATATGGAGAGTGGTTATTTTGGCAATCTATGTTGATATAATCCTAATAAGTGATGATATTTATGGCATAGCAGAGACGAAAGCTTTTCTTCTCCCGTCCACTTTTGTCACCAAAGATTTAGGTGATTTTCACTACTTTCTGGGGATAGAGGCTATTCGTCAAAAGGAAGGTTTATCCTTATCTCAGAAGCAATATAATTTACAGATCTTAGAGGAGGCTGGACTTCTTGTGTCCAAACCATCAGAGATACCAGTAGAGGCATCTACTAGTCACCACTCAGATGAGACAGATCCCTTGTTTGAGAATGTTACCAAGTACCGTAGTACCGTTAGTCATCTGTTATATTGGACTATTATACATCCAAACATTAGCTTTGCAGTCAATCATGCCAGTCAATTTATGCAAAATCCCAGGTATAGTCATCGACATGATGTGTATCTCATTTTGAGATACCTAAAAGGCACCCCAGGATGAGGATTGTACTACAATATGAGTGGCACTCTGGATCTTGTAGACTATTCTGATGTAGACTATGTTGGATCAGTAGAGGATATGAGATTTACATCTTGTTTTGTTGTTTATTTGGGGGGAATCTTGTTTCATGGAGTAAGAAACAGAGCGTTGTTGTCCGCTCTAGTGCAGATGCCGAGTACAAATCCATGACACAGGCTGCATGTAAAATCATGTGGATAGTTGATTTTCTGCAGGATTTAGGGGTACTAGTTGATACCCGGTAACACTCTACTATGATAATAAATTGGCTATGTATATTACCTCCAATCTTGTTTTTCATGAGCGGACGAAGCATATAAAGGTCGATTGTCATTTCATACAAGATGTTCTGGAGGGCAAGATAAGTACCCATTATTTCTTTTGAACTACAGGTTGCTGACATTTTTACCAAGCCCCTTAAGAAGAAACAGCACAATTTTTTGAACAAGTTAGGGCTCATTAATATATACACCTCAACTTGAGGGGGAGTATTGAGTTGTAAGGGAGTTAATATTTTTATTTATCTTGAAGGAGTACTTATGTAATTAGCCCAATCCTTTTTCTTATAAAAGAGGGCTAGGGTTTTCATTTGTGGGTAATGTTATTTCTTCGTTTCAACAATATTTTTCTTTCAAATTGTTAAAAAAAAATTCATCCAAGTTAAATTATACATATTAAGCTCTAAAACAAGAAAAAAGTTGCTCAAAAACTTGTAGACCACGAGCAATATAAGGCATCTGGTATAGGGATCAAGTACAATAACAAAATGAAAAAGATTAAGTGTACAAAGCAAAAGCAACTTGGTTGATTAACCAATCAAGCATTGCACACCCAGACCAACCACCCAAGTATCAACCCTGATTATCAGTATCCCATGTACCTAAGGGATCATATTGGAGTTGCCTCCTAAACCAACAGACTAGAGAATGTTGATAGGGGAATAGTTATTGCTATGCCTAGAGATGCAGTTTTTGACAAAAATATAGCTTTCTTCTTGAAAATATCTGGTATTTTGTGAGAGGATCAAGACCATCCAAATTATACTGTCACTTTCCATTACGCAGTCAGTGAAGACCAAGTTGCTTTAACAAACGTTATTCAGCTCCCAGTTTTTGATAATTTCCAGGAAAGCTGAGCATGCATGTATGCGAGCTCCAACATGAGGCAGAATGGTAAGAGGCTTAGTCCTGATTCTGTCAATAATTGTTTTGCCCTGTAACATATTATATTTCTTTATTTTAAGGTCAATCGGCCATATACAGGGCATATGACTTGTAGGTAATTCGATTATTGATCTTTATTTCTATTTTTTTGCTACACATGAAATATGTGATTGTAAATAAAGTTTTAAAATGCACGAGTATTGAAAATTTATAGGCTTCAAGATTCAAGACTAAGCCTTCAGCAAGGCACAAGTATCATGTTCTTTAAGATTGCATTGCTTACAGTGGTTTAAAAAAAATTACGTTAAACATCTTGATTGATATTTGAAGGTTGAACTTCCGACAGTGGACTCTACACATTTTGAAGAATTTTGGTCTAGCTTCAGATAGCATATTGATCTTGATATGGCTAGCTGGTCACAAGGAGTCGCTATCCTTTGGTCTATTTGGCAGCAGAGGAACAGGAAGATTTTTAAAAATGAGAGATGTTGGGTGGACAATGTAGTGAGGGAGTCAAGATGTTTTCTGATTTTTGACTTCAAAATCTGCAAGTCTATTCCTTTTATTTCTTAATACAATCTAAGGATGATTGCCACACTCATGTAATCATCCTCTTTTTTCTCAAAAATAAAAAAAAATTTAACGGTTGAAATAACTAGCTGTTTTTAATCTTGTAGGAGCAGATAAAAGATTATTATGGACATATATGATCTTAATAAAATTGAGCCTAAAATCCCTCAAAAAAATATCAAGCTTAAAATGATTCTCTTGGTTGTGATAACCCTCCTTTAATAAAAAAAAAACAAGAAGAGATATCCTCCTCCTCCCAAGTAAAACAGCAGGGGGTATCTCCTCTTCCAAACTTGCTAGGCTGGGTTTGCTAACCCACATCATAAAGTAGCCCTAGTGGGCTCTTTGTTTAGAAGAATAAGCTTGCTTATACATTCTTTGGCATGAGTTACTCAGAACTTGAGAAATTAATATACAAATTCTGCAATGCTGTATCCTAGGTGTTCCATATTTTAATATGTATATGATAAAAAGAAAGGAATCACATTTAACAATCATTACTAGGCCGATACATTCTTGCTCTGCCATGTTCGATGTTTATGTTATGTTCATATTCCAAGCTCAAGTACACATCAAAATCAGTTCTCATTGACTCAAATTCTACAATGCTATAATTCCTTTTGACCATTGAACAGCCAGTATGCTATCTGCAATACAAAAATAACAGCAAGCCTTTTCCCAGCATGCTATGTGCAATATTTTTATTGAAATAAAGATCATTGATATAAATAATAATTTTTTTTCTGAAAGGGACAAGTATTAACTATTATAAGAAATTAACCATGGAAATTCAATTCTTTGAAAGGTTAATTGTGGAAATTTACAAGTCCAAATCTTGAGTATTTTATACTTTGAAAGACGTTGGCAGACAAAATATGTTAAGCCCACCTATGCTCAGAACACTATTGGCAGGGCACTAGGCGTGAGCATCAACATTCACAACACTGCTAGAGGCAAGAAATGGAAAGTGCTAGTGTTGATACCAATAGGGACACCAGCCAGCAGCAGTAGAGGACACTGTTGGGAGGTCCTGCTGCTATTTATGAACAGTGATGGCACATGAAAGAGGGAAGACTCGAGGAAGAAGAAGAAAAGAAGTAATTGGTGGAATAGCAAACAGGCAATCTAGAGTCACTGCTCTGTTAAAATATTGAAGAAAGACGTGTTTTATGCAATAAAGAAACCCCAGTTCCTAATAAGAGATACATGAGGAGAACTTGCACAAAGTGGAAAGAATTACATAACATAATAATTCTTCTGCTCTAACAGAATCATTCAATTTGTCTCCAGAGGCAAAAGAGAAAGAAGTGTTCTTAGACAAACAACCATCATGCTTTGGCCAAAAAGTAGGAAGGTGGATTAGATTGGTAAAGAGGCAGGTGAATGGGATTGCACAAACGAGTACGAGGCAAGGCCATCTGGCTCATTAAAGAAACATTTTTACTCATTTCTGTATTTATCAATGATCTTAACCGAAATCAAAGGATGGGAAGATGAACTAAATTGGAGAAGGGTCAGACATGTCAAGCTGGATAAAGTAATATGAGCAGATGTGTGAAGTTGGACAAAGGAATCTGACCATGCACCATTTAGTTCACTGAAGCAAAGCCGAGGTTTGTATTCCAGCTCCAAAAATGGGAGAACAGATTGATCAAACCAATCCACAAAGACAAATCACTAGAAAAATGAAATCAAAGTCCAACTCTTCAAATAAGAAAGCAATCCAGAAAAAGGAATCAATTGAGCAAAAAGAGGACTCACAGGTAATTAAAACTGTTAGAGAAAATCAGAAATTAAGAAATAGGATTATCTCTTTCTTATTTTGGTCGTTCTTATTTTGTTACTTTCTCCATTATAGAGATAAGTTTTAGGATTGTTAGAGATTTGATGGAGATATGATAGAGGATATGATTTGTTTCCTTTCTAGTAGAATTAGGATTGTTGTTCTTTGAGATTCAATAATAAAGTTTCTATTCTCTAAATCGTCATATAGTATCAGAGCAAGTCCTTCTTGGGATCCCCATGCTCTCCACCAGTTCCTAGGGGTGCCGCTGGCCCCCTCTCTACTTCTAGGTGCATGTGCGACCCCTTGGTCACCGATCTTAGGGGACCATGTTGGCCCTCCCTATTCATTGCGTAGGCCCTTCCATCGAGCAGCAACCACATTGCAAGGTTGGGCGACGCTACGCAACAAGTCGTTGAACTGATTTTCATTTCGTGCATGTAAAGCAAGTACGCAGTTGGCACTATGGTTGACAAAGACTCTTCGACAATGACTTTTGAAGGCCAAGATCTTGGCCTCAATGCTTGTTCAAGAGACCACTATGAAAATCAGAAATTTTTTTTCAATGGGAACTACTATTGTTGCCACAAATCATGTGGCTAATACCACTGCTTGGGAATGTTCCCTTATTTGTGGCCGCTACTACTACTATGACCATTGTGCGATCGCTAAAAATGTCACAAAAGTTGTCTACATAACCCGTGCATGGTCCACGGGAAAGTTATGAAGTCTCGAGTCGTGTCATCGACGTAGAAGACGTCGGTAAGTGGTGAGGAAACTAAGCCACGGGCTTAGCCCCATCCGTAAATGCCCGGACCCAGTTCTCCTTTTCTCCTAACATGAGTTTTTTATCTGGTGATAGGTGACTGCCAACGCTTGAGAATGTGCCCCATATAAAGTAAAAGACCCAGTTTAGTTCCAGTCTACAAGTTTAGTTGAAGTATTTTCGTGTTCGTGCTTGGGATTGACTCTCGTTGGATGACAAAAGTATGTGCATAATCAAGTCTGCATGTGCGCTCTAGCCTCAACTACATCAAATGGAGTGTCTACCAGTGCACTACTTCTACAAGTTGAGTGTAGTGTTCAGGAAGTCGTCTGCCTAGGTCGAGTAGGCACTCGCATAGGCGTCAGCGGACCCCTTCATGAACCGAGTAGTGCTATGCAGTCCTGGACTCGGGTCTAGCCGAGTAGGCACGCCAGGTAGGCATTTACTTGGCCGCATACTCACCTGATTTTGAGATAGAGCCACCAATGAGCTCTTCTCAAGAAAATCCACATTAACCTAACACCTACCTGATATCCCTCTCTCCGTTGACACATTAACCCCCCCGATAACCCCTAACAATAAAACCCCATCGCATCCCTCTCCACAAAACACCCAAGCTCTTAAGTTGGGGGGGGGGGGGGGGGGGGGGGGGGGGGGGGGGGGATTCTTTTGGTTGGCAGTAGCAACAAGCCAAGCTCTTAGGGTTAGTTTACGTTGCGGGATGTACTCTACGGGATAAAAACTTGCAAACAAGGGATGTCCCATGTTGGCATTTACTTGTAACCTGGGATAATTCTGTAAGGGTGTTTACGTGATTAGGGGATAAGGTGGGAATAAGTTGAGATTGCAAGGGATTTGGGCATGAGATAACCTATCCCTCACTCATAACCGAGTTTGAGGAAGCCTAGGTTTAAGGCAAAACACGAGTTCATTTATTCCCCTTCGTAAACACGGGATATCTCGCAAAAATGTGGATATTCCACGACGTAAACAGACCTTTAAGGTATATGCTAGATGATTTTGATTTGAGTCTTTGAAAGATTTCTTCTTTTTGGCCTTTTAAGTATTATTTGACATGACATCCCCTGTACACATTTTTTTTGTTTTGATTTACATTTGATTTTAAGTTTTTATTTTAGGTTTCATTGTAGATTCTTAGGACTGATTTTAGATTTTTAATCTAGATTTCATTTTAGATACTTAATAACATATTTGATTTAGGTTGATTTGGAATTTTCGGTTTAGTTTTGATTTTAGATTCTCAATTTAGATCTATTGTTTATGTTCATTGATAATAAACATGATCATTTGGATTCAAATATCTACATTTTCTTTTTCCAAGATGTCTAATCTTTTATATTCTAAGTTGTATAATAATTAAAGAGAAGTATTAACTATGTTATTTTTATTATACTACTTGAGGTAGTTGTATAGTTATAATATTACCTATAACATAAATTTTAATAAGCTAGATAATTATTTTATATTTTTAAAATTAAAAAATGCAAAACCTTATACTTGTCCGTATCCTCGTTCGGATACTGCATACTCTCTATGCGGTGACCCAATCGACCGCATACCGACTTCCTAAACCTTGGCTACGTGGGAACGCTCCAACTTGGGGAGGGGGGGTGAGTGTTAAAGAAAATCAAAAATTAGGAATTAGGATTATTTCTTTCTTATTTTATTTCTTTCTTAATTATAAAGATAGGTTTTAGGATTGTTAAAGATTTAATAGAGATATGATGGGATATAATTGGTTTCCTTTCTAGTAGAATTAGGATTGGATCCCTTTATATATAAAGAGACCAACTCCATGTTTTGTTCTTTGAGATTTAATAATAAAGTTTCTGTTCTCCAAATCTCCATAAAAACAACCATCTAAAAGAAGCCAAAATGCTTGACACAAGCAATTACGCACTAACAGGTCCTCAATCCATGGTTTATATATATATATATATATTGGTGGGTCATCTCTCCATAGGGTTATCTTCTTTGAATCATATTCATATCACCACATCTCTTTAATCATTTGTAGATCAGGGCTACCAGTTGTAGAGGTGTAGGGCACCATCGAAGGTGCCTCTCCTTGGTGGGTCTGAGGATATCAAGAGACTTTAAGGTCAAAGGAAGGACCACGAGATTAGTGGGTCATCTCTCCAAAGGGTTAGCTTCCTTGAATCTTATCCTCGCATCTCTCCGACTATTTGTCGATCAAGATTGTCGATTGCAGTGATGGAAAGCATCATTGGAGGTGCTTCTCCTTGGTGGGTTTGAGGATATCAAGAGACTTCCAAGGTCAAGATGGGGGGTTCGTCACGTGGAAGAGACCAGGGGATGGGTCACATGAGTCGCTTGCCTTTTATGTTTTCTTCAGCATTAGGGCATGCCAGTAGAGCTTCAAAGGTTCTCAGTGCTTGAAGCCACGACAACTTCGTTTGGGAGACTAAGGCACTACATTGTGGCAATAGGAGAGGTCTTCGTTATGGTAGTGGCATCCACAAAAATTGTACCCACCAAGATCAATGTCATGGTCAAGGAATCAAGGGAGGTTGTTGTCATCAAGTTGGTAGATATGGGGAAGTTTCACAAATGCACAGCATCGCTGGCGACAACCAGCTATTGCCGTTAGTTGAAGGGCAACAGTGGAAGAGAAGGCAAGGGCGAATCGATGATGACATTTCATCTCCCGAAGATTGCAAGGTGGCATAAGCGTCTCGAATGGTTTTAAGAACCATGATGATGCAAAGGAAGACCTTTTGGTGGACTGGAGCCAATTGTTGTAAGTCCCATAATAGAAAACTTTAATTTTCACCTTCATTAACACCCCCCTCTATTGGATGAGGAGCCAAATATCTTTTTCCATGAATTTGCCATTTTTTAAAATGGGCATGACCTTGTGGGACATTTGCTCAAGTGATTTTCTTCTTATTCGAATCCAATTTTTCAAGTCAACCATCTGGATTAGCCACCCACTACCAATGCCATTCGAGGTGATGCGTGTAAATCAAAAGGGGACTCCTTGACTTCCTTGAAGGCGACAATGGTTGATGATGATCAAAAGGGACTGGCAGATGAAGATTTAATGGTGCCAGCAAGCAAGGAGCCCACCAGCAACAACAACAAAGGGAGGCTAACCTCATTTGGGGACTTTGGCACCCATCAGCACCTTCTTCATCTATGCCCGAACTAGCGGGCGACAGAAGTGCCCACAAGCTCTCTCAAGGGGGTTCTATAAGTGGGCTTGATGCTATAAAGGGGTCACTAGCTGGGACCTGACCCAAGGCAACCTAAACCCAGGGAAGCAACAATGCTCAGGGGCACACTAGTGGCATCCCTATCACACCATGGAGACCTATGTGCCAACCAAGTATATGTCACTTTTATTGCAAGCAGTGGAGGAGGCAAGACCTAATTAGCAAGTCAAATCATGAATCAACCAGGGGAGGAGATGTAGGTTGTGCCAATAGTGGGTGCTATAGTGTCCACTCTTGTAGGAGTGTTCAGAAAGTCAAGCGCATGCAGAGTCTGCGGCCACATACTCATTTGCGGTAGGGTCTCCACATTGCATATTCATAAGTGGCCTATTATGCAGTCTAGGCAAATACTCAGGCTACTTTAAAATAAGAGCGATGCCTTTTTTTTCCTCTCACTTCGAAAGAGCACCCCCACCTGAGATACACTTCCATTAGTTTGCCTTCAACAAGAACTTATAAAAGGCCTACACATTAGGTTCCATAAATACGTAATTTCACAACCAACGAATCTGAATAGGATTGGATTGATCGTCTCGTTGTATTTGACCAAGGCTATTTCAAAATGATTGTTGAAAGTTTGACATTTTATTTTGTGTATAACATAATATGCCAAACTAATCTTGGCCAATATTCCTCTTTTGAACTTAGTATCAGACAGTAATAGAAGTGTGAAGTACACAGGTGTCCCATGAGCTTTATTAAAGGTTGTTTCTTCATTAATGTTTATGTCTTGATTTAATTACCTGCAAAAATTAATTATTCTATATTTGTTTAACTTTTTTAATATTCTATATTTTTTAATTATTAAAAAAAACAAATCCACATACTCATCTGCATTCTCGTCCAAATACCAAGTACTCACTAAGCGGTCGGTTGTCTGACTACATACCACATACCAACTTTCTAAACCTTTGCTGCAAACATGGGAAGTCAATTCTATTGATGTTTAATGCTCTTTCTTGGAACATGAGGGGGCTATGAAAACCCTCAAGGCATACCGCCTTGAAAAACTATGCTGTGGAGTGGAGGGTAGTAAATGTCCTTTCACTGTAACAGATCAAACTTGAGGAGCTGGACAAGGGGGCTAAGAGGGAGATTAGGGGCTTGATATTTCAGGTGTTACTACATCTAAACTCTGTTGGAAGGTCAACCGGAGTTCCTATGGCATGGAAGACCACAGTATTCTGGCAGGAGGCTTTGTTGATTGGTGGATAGGTTCTTACTGGTTGTCTTTCAAGAAATTTGGATGGGAGTTAGATAGTCATTTCTGCGGTTTATGGTCTCTGTGAAGATGGTGCACGATCAGAGATTTGCAAAGAGTTGAAACAGGCTTCTAATTTTACTGATTGCAAGCCATGGTTGGTGGGTGGAAACTTCAATGTGACATTATCTGTAAAAGATCGACCAGATGGTAGAAGGGACAGATCTACAGAGGCTTAAGCTGATCTTCTGGCTGATTTAGAACTATATAATTTCCTGTTGCCAAACTGCAGCTACACTTGGAGGAACTCCTTGAGATCAAGATCGAGATTGGACAGGTTCCTAGGCTCCGTTGGGCTAGTTGAATGGTTCCGGATAGCCAAGGTTACAGCTCTTAGGCAGCTTTTTTCAAATCATAGACCTCTTATGTGGAGCTCCAAGGAAGGGAGAGCCTACACATCTTATTTCAAGTTTGATAAATCATGGCTAATGGAACCAGGCTTCAGGGATCAAGTTCAACAGAAGTGGGAGGAGGTCAAGCCAGCAGAGTCAGCTACACATACTCTTGTGGCGAGAGTTGAACGCCTGAGGAATTTTTTAATTGGCTACAAGAAGGAAATCAGGCAGAGACATGAGCAGCATAGGACAGATGCAGTTCAGGCTTTAACTCCTCTGGATATGGCAGAGGATGACAGAGAACTCGAAGTGACAGAAGTTGAGGAAAGGAAGAGGCTGCAAGCAGTCATACAAGTTGAGGATCACAAAAAGGAGGCTGACTGGAGACAAAGATTAAGGCATCTATGGCTTAAGGAAGGTGGTGCAAACACACACTTCTTCCACCTGGCAGCAGGTAATAGGAGGACAAACGTAATTGAAAGCCTAAAAGTAGGTGATGCAGTGATAAAAGGGAGACAACAAGTGATGTAAGCTTCAAAAACCCACTTCTGAGTCTTCAGCAGGAGATGTGCACCTGGAGGGTGGCAGTGGTCCTCCTCTGATTTCCAGCTTTAAGACAATGAGGAAGGACAGGATCTGGTGAAGGATTTCACTGAGGAGGTGTGGAATGCTATACATGGCTTGAAATCGAAAGGATATCAAGGTCCAAATGGTTTCAGGTGTTTTTCATTAAAGAATTTTGGCCTGACATCAAGCATGACCTAATGGCTATAATTCAAGAGTTTCAAGCTAGGAACCAGGGGCTTGAAAAGATTAATAGATTTTACAAGTTTCAGCTGCCCAAGAGCAAATAGATGATTATCGCCCCATTGTTCTATCTAATCCAGTTAAGAAATGTGCTACCAAACATGATTGTTCCAGCTCAGTTGGCATCGTCAACGGGAGATCCCCCCAAGAGTCGTTTATCTTTGCAGACAAGATGGTAGCTGGTTAATGAAGGTGGGGGAAGAGGGTTTTCATGTGGAAGGTCAACTTCACCAAGGCTTATTCTTCAATTAGCTGGTCCTATCTTTGGCAAGCCTTGAGAAGACGATGTCCCAACAGCTGGGTTTCATGGATGAAAAGGTGTATTACCACTACTTCTTTCTCAATTTCGTTAAATGGAAGACTGGGTGGTGGATGGAGAACCTTAGAGGGGGGTCATGCAAGGTTGCCTCCTTACTCCAATGCTTTTATTGGTAGCTGCTGATGCACTTGCAGTCATGGCCTTTAGGGCCTGTAGAGGTGGCCTTCTCTCAGGTTTCACTCTTTCTGAGAATAATACACTAATGACTCCTATACTGCAATATACAAATTACATAGTTTTCTTAATTGAAGGAGGTTCCCAAGAAGCTGAGAACCTAGTGATGATGGTCAACATTTTCAGTGCCTTCTTGGGTTTGGAGGTGAATTGATGCAAGTCTGTCTTTGCCCATTCTGGCATGTCGTTGGAGGAAGTGTCTGGATGCTCACTTGCACTTGGTACCAAGATCGGGACAGTACCCATAATTTACTTGGGCCTGCCATTGAAGGGAAAGCAAACAAATGCAGGTGATTGGTCACCTCTATTAGAGAGGTTCGCAAAGAAGCTTACAGGATGGAGTGGTCGATTGCTTTCCAAGGGTGGTAGATTGGTCCTCTTGAAGGTCATCCCAATTTTTCATATGTCTATTTTCAAGTTGCCCAAGAAGGTGTTGAGGAGAACGACCTACTCGGGAAATGATTTTTTTCAGAAGAGGCTGCAACTAGATGGGAGGTTCTTGCAAATGGGAATTTTAAAACTTTCTGACTTTAATGATGCACTACTGGCTAGGTGGGTAGTGAAACTACTACAAAATTATGGAAGCTTATGGCACCAAATGATGCAAAGTTGCTATGGTTGATCTTTGAACTGGAACACTTTTTCCACACCACCACGTGGCTTGGCGGTTTTTTGGAGAGGATTATGTGTCATGGAGGAAAAAATGGTGGCACTTTTTTTATCCTCTTTCAGGCGATGGGAGGAGCTTCAAGTTTTGGATGGACAATTGGACAGGAAATGGTAAATGAAAAACTATCAGATCTAGTCCCGAGACTATTTGCCCTTGCTAATGACAAGAAAGCTACTATGAAAAATTGTTGGGAAGGGCCTTTTAGGAGAAATGGCGAGACTTGGATGCCACGGGTGGGAGATGCCCTCTATGATGCAAGGATGAAAAACTTAAAGAAATTACTTGAGGAGGTGGATGGATATTGGCATATGCCTAATAGAAAAAGCTCCATTGTTTGGGATAGAGGCATCTTCTCAATAAAAATGGCTTACAAATTTCTTTGGGGAGAAAATGATGGCGGGGATCCACAAGTTGGGATTGATAATGTTACTATTTGGAAGCTCCAAGCACCGTTGAAGGTTAAATTTTTTGCTTAGTTGTTGAGGCGTGGGAAATAGGTCACAAAAATTTTTAGAAGTCGATGGGCACCTGATGAATAGACCACATGTTCACTGTGTAAACCAGAATATGAAGATGCCTTTCATCTCTTCTTCTCTTGCAATTTTGCGGCGCAAGTTATGAATCAGCTGGACAACCTAATGGTAGATGTTTGTTCGACAGGTTTTGGTTCAAGTTGTGTCGGGAAGCAAGATATGACATGGAGCGTGAAACCAAAATAATCGGTTGCAGCGGAATGATGCAGTTATCTGTGGAGAGCGTCCTTGGGTAGAAAATGTAGTAAGGGAAGCTTCCTACCTTTTTTTTTTTTTTTTGAAAAGGCCAAGATCCCCTCCTTCTTGTGGATGGTGGATTTCGCCAAGGCCCACGACTCAATTGCATAGGCATACATTTGAGAGATTTTGAGTAGAGGATTCTTTTGAAGAGGTGTGTCACAACGACCTTTTTTTCCATCCTAGTCAATGGGAGACCGTGTGGGTCCTAGACTCAACCACAGTAGGGAGTGAGACAAGGGTGCCCCCTAGCGCCTCTACTCTTCATTATTGCAGTGGACACGTTGGCTTCCTTGCCTTTAAGGCTTCTAGGGTGGCATGTTCTCTGGGTTTACCTTGCAGTCCGATAGATCATTGCTTACTCTTGTGTTACAATATGCTAATGACATTGTCTTCTTCATTCAGTGGGGGCTAGCCAGGCTGAGAACGTGGCATCTTCATCAGCATTTTTGGACACATTTCTGTCTTGCGCATCAGTGGAAGTATGCTTTTGTGCCCTTTCACTTGGAAGGGGATGTGGAGGAGGCTATTTCTTCATCTCATGACACTCTGGAGTTCGTTTGCCAATTATTTACCAAGGGCTTCCTTTGAAAGGGAGGTGATTGCTGGCTGCGGATTGGAACCTTGTTGTGGAGAAGGTGAATAGGAGATTGAATGGTTGGAGTGGTAGGTTACTGTCTAGAGGAGAGAGGCTTGTTTTGGTTAAGGCAGTTTTATCTGCTATCCCAATTTTCTATTTATCAATGTTTAAACCGCCTAAGAAAATATTATCGAAACTTGAAGTGGCTCGAAAGAGATTCTTCTCAAAAGGTCTTAATCATGATGGTTGTTTCCTGTAGCTGGTGCCATCGAGGGAGATTTGCAGGTCTAAGAAAAGAGGCAAGCTGGGTATTCGGTCTCTAGAGGAGTTTAATAAAGCTTTGCTTATGAAATGGGTTGTGAGGTTTCTTAGCGGTGGGGATGGTCTCTTGGAGAAGGCGTTGCAGGATTCGTATGGCTCTGTAATTGATTTGGCATTGGGTCCGGTTAGTCTATGGTTGGCCTTCCGCTTTTTGGAGCTCGGTCCACCTAATCATTCATCATGGTTTTAGGTCTTCTTCCTTTTGCCCGACGCTGCGAGATGGTAACTCTTCGTTTTTGGAGGGATGATTGAACTGGGGGCAGTGCTTTCTCCACTGTTTATCCGCGCTTGTTTGGTTTGGCAGTTAATAAAGATGCTCTGGTCTCTAAGGTTTGGGATAGCACCTCTAGCTCTTCGTCTCCTGTTTTGCGGCCAAGAGTTCCAGAGCCTGTTGAGGTTGTTGGAAGGTGTTCAGCCTGTGTAAGCTCTACCGAACAGATTTTTGTGGAAGGAGGGGAGCTTCTTGGTGGGAAAGGTTTATAAGAGGTTATCATTGGAAGCAGGGACAGAATCTGATTTTTGGACAGATTGCTCCACTATCTGAAAGCTGTCTGTTCCACAGAAAATTCACTAAATCATTGAAAGCGAGATGGGCAGAGGATCCAGACATGTTGTGCTCTTTCTACAGTGTGACGGATGAGGGCCTTCATCATTTATTCTTCACTTGTCACTTTTCTGAGGTGGTCTAGAGGGGGTTGCAGGTTCACGGTGTTGTTTTCTCTTCTTTCGATGGTCTATGGGCCTCTTTCCTAAGGACTATTCACGCTAATATGACCGGCTGGGTCAAGGTCATTGCCACCTTATGGTGCATTTGACTGCAGCGAAATGTTGTTTTTAGAGGAGACGGGCTTAGGTTGAAAACATTGTGAGGGAAGCTATCTTTCTTTCCGATTTGTGACTTCAAATTTGTAAGTCTATTACCTTTTTATTAATATAGAATTTTAGATGATTACTGATATCTAGTAATCTTTCTTTTCTTTTTCAAAAAAAAAAAGACCTACTTTTCTACTTCTTGAAACCAATTCTTGTAATCCTTACTTCTGAAATGATTGGATAGAGGTGAATGACTACTGACCTCTAGTAGACTTCCTTTGTTCCTTTTCAAAAAAATTTATGCTAAAAATGTTATATAAATTTCCCCTTTTTATTACAATTTTAGATCTTTAGCTCCTTTATTTTTGTTGAGTTACGTGTTATTGTAAAGGATCATTTGTAACTTCTTTTTTTTCTTGTTAGACCTATGGTGTTATTTTTCCCTTATCTCTCTCTATATAAAGAGACATAAGGATTGCCTAGTAACAATAAGACTTCTTTTCACTTTAACTTGGTATCAGAGCACTAGGTTGGGGATACCACCAAATAAATCCTAACCCTACCTTCAAGCCACACCACGGCCGGACACCACCACAACCACCGACAACAATGCCAGTGCTCCGCCACCGTCATAACAGTATCGCCGATCGCTGCCGCTGCTGCAGCCCATCACTGCAGTGCCTCCTTGCACTGCTATAGCTACTGTCGGTGTGGTGCAGTAGCGTCACCTAGGGCTGCTGTAGCCACCACCGCTGCTCCGCAGTCATCGTCGAGGGTTGAGCGGCCTCCCACAGCACCACCTCGCCTGCCGCAGTGCTACCTCGCTCTGCTACTCTCCGGCAGACCGTTGCTATAGCGCCACCTCGTGCTGCTGAGCTCTGGCAGACCCCCGTTGCAACCCTGTAGGCCATCAGAGCAACCCCAAAGTAGCACACCCCCGCCGCCTTCTCTTCCAATCGCCGCATAAGTCACCGGAGAGCAGGCTGCTGGCCACCAACACGTTGTAGGAAGATTCTTGATTGTTGTGGAGATGGAGATTTAAAGCAAGGACCTTCCTATGGTTGGTATGACTTTTTTGGTCTCTTGATCTAATTTGGGGTGTGTATTCCCCGTTGTGAATGTTCATTTTGGGGTGTGTATTCCCCTGATTGATTGATTCTTAGGGTGTGTATTCCCCAGTGAAGTGTTACATATTTTGTCTGTGGATTGTAGGGTGTGTATTTCCCAAGTCGTTGGAGTTCTATCCAGGATTTGAGATCAATTGTTTGGGTTTATTTGTGTGTGTTTGAAGCTACCATATCTGCATCAGATGCTTCTGAGGTATCTTCAGGATAGAGTATAGAAAGCGGGGTGTATAAGAGCCCTTTCTTTACTCCTATCACAAAATTGGATGAGACCAACTACCGTCGTTGGTCTCAAACCGTCCTTGTCACTATGGAAGGCCATGATAAGAAGCATGTGCTCCTGGAAGCAGCACCGGAACAGAAAATAGGAAAATACGCAACTTAGAATCGGGATGATTGTATGATGAGAGCCTGGATCTTGAATAGCGTTATTCCAAAGATTGGTGATGAAGTTATGTACTATAATTCTGCCAAAGAGATGCGGGATGGCTTGAAGTCGGCTTATTCACATGAGTTGAATTCAATTCAAGTATTTTAGATCCACTATGATTTATGCCATCTCAAGCAGGAGGAGATGAGTCTATCTCAGTATTACTCCACTATGAAAGGGTTATTGGAGAAATATAATGCATGTAGACCGATTTGTTCTACATGCAGGGATCATAGGAAGGAGTTTGCAACCCACATGTTCCTTGCAGGATTGAATGATCACTATTCAGTGGCTCGTTTACATATTCTGACTCTCTCTAAGCTTCCTCCTATTGAGGAAATTTACAAGAGGCTGAGTAGGATGCAAATTCAGCCTACTCGTGATGTAGTTGTTACCACTACATCTTCAGCTCATTCTGCTGTTAGCACTCATGCAGGTCGTGGAGGCTTCTTTCATGGCAAAGGAAGAGGCCAAATTGATGGTGGTCATGGCAAGCCTACATGTTCTTACTGTGGCAGGCTTGGCCATGTTGAGGCTAAGTATTGGAATAAGCTTGACCGTCCTAATGTGGCCAACCAAGCTTCTATTACACCTTCTCCAGGTGTGAGAACTAAGGTAGTATCTCTTGCAGAGGCAGACTATGATAGAATTGTGCAGTGGCAAACACAGTTGACCCATGAGCAGCCTCAATCCTCCAGCACTGCAGCCTATGCATCTGCACTAGGTACGAAAGGATCATGGTTGATTGATTCAAGTGCATCTGATCATTTGACAGAAAATTCCCAATACTTTAGGGGATTACAGAAGACACCACCGGAACATTCTGTACAACTGACAGATGGTAGACATCCCCCATCCGTGGTAAGGGAGGGATATCTGTTACGCCTCCATACATCTTGATGATGTATATTATGTATCAGACATGATAATGCAACTACTATCTATTAGTTATATTACAAAACAATTGAATTTTCATGCTATTTTTATTGTTGTTGGATGCACTTTTCAGGATCACATGACAGGGATGACGATTGGTGGTGGCCATGAGGAGGGAGGTGTATATCGGCTAGTTCAAAGTCCAGTTGCTGCAGCCTGTCAGACAAGTACTGCGGGGAGTGCCTTGTAGTGGTATAGAAGACTAGGTCATCATTCATTGAACAAGCTACGCCATGTCATACCTCACTTATCTCCTGCCATGAAGATTCAATATGATGCATGTCAGCTGGGAAAGCATCACCGTGCTAGCTTTCCAACATTTATCCAGTCTACCAATTCTGCTTGCTTTGATTTGTTGCATTGTGATGTCTGGGGTCCTAGCCGTGTGGCAGACCGCAAGAATTTTAGATATTATCTATTATTTGTGGATGATTTTTCACGCTTATCATGGACCTTTTTGATGAGAAATAAATCAGAAGTTGGCTCTTTGATTCAGCAATTTGTGATGTTTGTGAAAAATCAATTTGGTGTATGTATTAAAAAAATCAGAACAGATAATGTATTAGAATTTTGCACAAAGAAACTGACTGATTTATATGGATCACTGGGTATTATGCATCAGACATCATGTCCTCATGCGTCACAGCAAAAGGGGATAGCTGAAAGGAAACACCGCCACATTCTAGATACAGCTAGGGCCTTACTTATCCAGAACAATGTTCCGCATAGTTACTGGGGAGATGCGGTTCTTACTACCTGTTATCTCATTAACAGACTCCTTTCTGTGTTACATGAGCAAATTCCATGGAGTATCTTCTATCCTGATGCTGACTTATTTCTTGTGCCACTAAAGACCTTTGGGTGTGTGGCGTTTGTACATCTCCTTGGGTCTGGTCGTGATAAATTGGCACCAAGGGCGATTAAGTGTGTATTTTTGGGATACGCACGCAGAAGGGATACACGTGTTTTGATCCCATACACCAGAAACACTGTGAGTGCAGATGTGACTTTTCATGAGTCTATCGCTTATTTTTTTACCTCAGGTCATCAGTTGAGAGAGATAGAGGTGGCTACTCCTATGCCTGTACCTCCTATAGCCTTAGAGGATTTCTCTCATAGTAGTAGTGTATCTACTACCAATCATATTGTGGGCACTTTCAGACCTGTACCACCTAATGAGAAGACATTTAAGGGTACTACATATCAACTATCAGTTACTTACAAAGACATGACACACACTCCCTCTTCTTCAGTTCCTACTGAACCACCATCATCCTCCATTCAGGTATGTATTGAGGATACTGATGATTTTTCTGCTCATGTGTCTTCAGGGTCCCTTTCTTTGCCCACAGATGAGGATATTCCCATTGCTATCAAGAAGGCTCCGAGATCCTGTACACAGTATCGTGTTGCTGATAATGTTGTTTCTGTAAGTTCTCTTGGGTCAAAGTTTCATGCCTTTACAGCTACAGTCTCTAGTACGAAGATACCTACTTCCTACCAACAAGCTCTCCTACATCCACATTGGAAGGTGGCTATGGAAGAGGAGATTGTACAGTTACTAATAGAGGTACATGGGAGTTGTCTGCCTTATCTTCTGGTGCGCACTTGGTTGGAGCCAGATGGGTCTTTGCCTTGAAATACAACCCTGATGGAACTTTCTCGTTATAAGGCTCACCTTGTAGCGAAAAGATTCACCTAGACCTATGGGATGGATTTCTTTGACATTTTTTCTCCTGTGACAACTTTCCACGGTCCGTATTCTTATCTCTATTGCAACTCATTATGGATGGTATCTTCACCAACTGGATGTCAAAAATGCCTTTCTATATGGAGATCTGGAGGAGATATACATGCAGCAGCCATCTGGTTTTGAGGTTCAGTGTGAGTGTATGTGCAAACTTCGTAAGGCTATTTATGGCCTCGAGCATAGCCCTCGAGCCTGATTTCAGCGTTTGTCTAAGGCACTCTCTATGATTTGGATACAGAGATCTTCTGAACATTCTTTGTTTGTTAGGAAGACCAGTACTGCTACAGTGACTTTATTGGTATATGTTGATGACCTTATCCTTATAGGCGATGATGCAGATGGGATTACTCAGGTAAAGGAATATTTGGCTCACCAGTTTGTCATGAAAGATCTTGGGAAGCTGAGATATTTTCTGGATATTGAGATCACCACGAGTAAGCAAGGTATAGTGATGTCTCAAAAGAAGTATGCACTTGATATTCTTCAGGAAACAAGCATGCTAGGATCTAAAGAAGCCAACATACTTATGGATCCTAAAGCTCACTTATTTGAAGATACAGTGAAGCTAAAGGACAAGAAGGTCTATCGGAAGCTAGTTGGGAAGTTATTGTATCTAGCCATCACCAAGCCAGGCATCAGCCTTGCAGTAGGTAAGCTAAGTCAATTCTTAGACAAGCCTACTGATATTCACTAGCAGGCAGTTATACAAGTGTCGAGTTACATTAAGGGATGTCTAAGCATTGGCATTTTATTCCAGAAGAAGAGTCTTATGTCTGCAGTGGCTTACTCTAATACACATTATATAGGAGATGAAGCAGACAAGCAGTCTACTACTAGTTTTTGCACATTTGTGGCTGGAAATTTTGTGACCTGGAGGAGTAAGAAACATAATGTTGTTTCACGCTCTAATGCTGAGTCCAAGTATAGGGCTATGGCTCATACTACAGATGAGATGATATGGATCAGATCTCTACTAAGAGATCTTCATGTTGAAATCCAGGAGCCTATGGTGAAACATTGTGATAACCGAGCTGCGACATATATTGCTAATAATCCCATGTTTCATGAGAGGACGAAACATGTGAAAGTTGACTGTCATTATACCAGGAGCCTGATTCAGCAGGTTTTACTTCGTACTACATGTCTTGCCTCTACTAACCAGACTGTTGATGTCTTTACCAAGCCGCTGCCTTGCCCCTAGTTTGAGAAATGTAGAAATAAACTAAGCATGATGGATATATATGCTCCAGCTTAAGGGGGAGTATTAAGTTACGTGTTATTGTGAGGGGCTATTTATTGTTTTTATTCTTATTGGACCTATGGTGTTATTTTTCCCTTGTCTCTCTCTATATAAAGAGACATAGGGACTGCCTAGTAACAACAAGACTTCTTTTCACTTCAAATATTTTATCTTCCTAATAAATTTGACCTTGCTTAATCCCCAGTTTTTTGAACAATGATCTGGTACAATAAAAAGATTAAGTTAGTTGCAACCACAGAAGTATAAATAGAAAATTTTGATCTGCATGTTTTTGGTAAATTGATGATGCATGAGAGACATAATCATACTCATCAAATTCAGGTTCATCTAATAGCACCATTCCAGATATATAGATAGATACCATAAGCCTGGAGTTACATGCATCACATCAACGAGATGATGTCTGGAGTACCTTTTTTTGAAGATAATGCCTGAAGTACTTTACCTTAAATAATGCTATGACAACTGAAAAGAAGCTCATAAATGCAGTTGCAAAGATCACTGGTCTCGTCGCAACTGCAGGTTTTTGAAAAACAAAGCTCTGAAAAGCCAAAAAGATTACATGTTGGTTAAGTCCAAGCATAAGTTTCATGACAAGAAAACAGCTACAACTTTATGGACAAGCCAAGTGCCTCTTACAGGTTGATAATCAAAATTCATTCATTTCTTCTTCTTTTGAAAAGTAAATTCCATTCATCTCATTTCACTTTTTTATTCACAATACACATAACGAGTGAATAAGATGATGAGATTGCCACTTTTTTCGTATTTTCCTAACTACAAATTGTTTGCATCTTCAGAATATAAAGAAAAAAAGAACTTCAGTGGAAATTTTTTATTTGTGCTTTCACATATGCCTTGAAAACACCCTGATCCACAAATATACCATGTAGAAGGAGAACATTCCTTGGTCTCAGTCTCATCTCTGACTTGACCTCTCATAGATCATCTTCTATATCAGGCTCTTCTACTGAACTTGCTCGAGGAACTAATTTGTTTCCAAGCATTCTTTCTATCTGATATATGATTACTACCGAGACCTTCTGATATGTCTATTTTGCTTGCAAGGGGCAGGTCTTCATACTCAATCTCATGACTTTCATCCAAGACATATATCTTCATGTCGAAGTCATGCAACGGATCATAGATTTCCAATCAATACCTACGTCTTCACATTCTTGAGTACAACAGAACTTATGAAAGTGTAACAGTTTGGTTGCCGTCTTCATTTCCTTGTCCCCCAAGACCACCACATGTGATCTCATGCCATGGCAGAGCATCATTTGCTTCAAGCATATCCTTGTCTAACCTTTATATCACCTGCTAAACCAATGCCAAGAAAAAACCTTATGTGTTGCTAGTCCGACCAAGTGGCAGAAGCAGGGGTCTCATGTTACTGAGGTGAAATCAAACACCTATGGGCTTTGATGATGATATTCGTTAGATGAGGATTTTCAACAATGTATCATAACTTTGAGCAATGTGGGTAATCATTTAGCTCAATGTTGGCTTGAGGGTTCCTAGTCACATGAAAACTCAGACTAGGGCAGACTCCTCAAGCAACATAAAAACTAATGTCATTAGCAGGTACCAGTAAACACAAAAATCAGACCATTAAAATGTGAAAAACTAAAACTAAGGAGCACTATTTATGCACAGGCTTCTAGGTGGCATCTTTTTTTGTAAATGACTCTTTCCATTAATTATACACATGTCCTTCAATCAATTTCAATGATAAAGGCATCTTATGATTGTTACATTATAGCTACCATAAATGGTCAAAAATCATGTTTTTATGGCCACTCAACCAATATGAGGGGCCAAAACTGCAGGTTCCTATGTAAAAGGTTCTTTCAATCCATTACCTAGCAAGTTAGAGCCATGTTTTTAAATAGATATCCTGTAAACTTTTGATAACATGTATGACCTATTTTTTTTCTTATTTACCCATATGTCCAGAGAAACTTATTATCATTAACACAAATGCCTACCTTGCTGCAGGTAGCAAATCAATTTTCAGTCATGGTTTAGTCAAGTCATCGTGAAATGCAAAATGGCACCATATAAGCTTAAATGGTATGTGCGGATGGCAAACAATCTAATGGATCAGATTTCCATCTCGAGTCTAGAATACATCTGAATCTTGGTGCCAATCCATTGGATTGTTTCCCATCCTTGGAAATTATAAGATTTTATCCAGACCACTATTTTGTGATTCAAGGTCCATGATTTAACTATTTTCTGCACTGCTGCTTTAATACTTTTCCATGATGCAGATGCCAGCTGTGGTCTTGAAGAGAATTGACTCAATTTGTAGGAGATTGTTTGGGCTTTGGGTATTGGTGACAGCTATATCCCCTTGGTGGTCTGGGATGAGATATTCATGCCCAAGGAACTTGGGGGACTAGGAGTTCCGAACCTGCAGGTGATGGATGATGCCTTGATCATGAAATGGATCCTCCACCTTATGGGTCACCAGCCGTTCTAGAAGGTGATCTTATGTGAGTCTTATGGGGACACAGTTGATTGGGAGGAGAGGAGAGTCACTATTACAGGCACCTCTCATTTCTGGCAGGGACTCCAAAAAACTCTTAGATGGGTACAGCCTCACTGCACAGCTGTGTTGGGCGATGGTACTAGCTTCAGATTCCGGACACATAAACAGTCTCCAGTTGGAATTTTGGCAGAGGCATATCCTAGATTGGCTGCCCTTGCCATATCCCCCTCAGTGTGTGCGGCAAATTGCTTCACAGAGGATTGTTGGATGCTTTTACTGACAGTGTCCCTTTCTGATGTGCGACTGGAGGACCTTACTTTGCTTCCGCAGACACTTCACAACCTTAGGCCAGGTGTTGGGCATGATGGCTGGATACAGAGACATGGGCCATTTTTTACACTGAAGGCCTATCTGCAATTTTTGGAGATCTCCCATTTTGATCAGGGGTTGGCTTTTGACTGTAAGAAATTTTGGAAAGCCCATTTGCCATTTAAAGTTAAAATCCTTATGTGGTTCTCTCCAAAAAAAAAAAAAATCCTTATGTGGTTATTGAGGAGAAAGGGACTGGTTACTCATAGCTATAGACACTGCTGGGCTCCCAATGCTGATGAGTTTTGCATCCTTTGTGGTGGTGGATGGAGGATACAGCGCACCTCTTCTTCGTCTGCCCCTTCTTGCAGGAGTGTTGGTCGTCCTTGGAGTCCAAGGCTATCCACTATGATTCAGCGTATGCCTTTTGATCCAATCATCACTCGTCCCTTACTGATGAGGAGTCTATTCGAAGGGCATCTATCTTGTTGTGGTGCATCTACAGTACGGCACAATGGCACTATATATAGTGGGAATGACTTTCTATATGTTTTCTTCCCTTTGTAATATTTGGAGCATTTAGCTCTCCTTTCAATGAACACACAGGGCATTAGCAACCCCTGTTAACCCTCTCTTCCAACTCAAAAAAAAAAAAAGATCCATAATTTAACTAAACTGTGCATAACCAAATTTGTAACTGGTTTACCACAAAATGCCACAGATGGAGGGGTATTTGTGATGACAAACATGTATATAGGGGCATTCTTATAGATAAAAAGGTTGGGGATTTAAGTTGGGGAGGAGGATGGCCTCCTTGTCTGCACCTGTGAAATGTCATAATGGAAAGATGGATTTTTTATTATGCTCGAAAATAATGCATTATAACCCACATTTGCTATTCATTTAACATAATAGGAGTTATCATCAACATGTCCATATCTTGGAAAGGAAGAGGCATTTCCAGGATTACATAGTTAACTGCCTTCTTTACAGGCATTTGGTACGGGTAAGTTGAAATGCTTATGGGCAATTGTGTCTGAAAGTTATATTGTTACTTTCAAGATGTAGGCGGTCATAAAAAGAAAAGAAAAATCTAAAAAAATGGATTATGCAGAACTACTCTTTAGTTGGAATGAGAATGAACCTTCATGTGTGCATAGAACGCAAGTTGCACCACCACTGCTCGAACAGCCAGGATGCACATTGCTGCAACAACAGCAAATCTTTTCCATCGGAAAAAAGGAAGCTGCATACGTGACTTGTATATAAGCTTATGGAAGTGGCACGCTTACAGTTTGAGCAATTAAAAAAAAACTTCAATTGCTGTCTGCCAGCTAGGAAGGTTCATACAGATCTTACAAGCAGTAAACAGATTGGCAATCTTGGTCGAAATAATTAGGCAAAAATAATGACTACAGATGATAAAGATAATGAAAGGGTCTTATGATTTGTTTTCCTTTAAGAAGATTTTCTGAGCTGCTTAGGTATTAGAGGTATTTTATCTTTAACCTCTTTTCCTCTCAAGATTCTGGCTCCCCTCTATAATAATTACAAGTTGGGAATTGTTTCCTGCATTTTTCTGTTGCAGCTGATATGATTTGGTTTGCTTCAGAGAAAAGCTAGAGTTGAAATAAAAAAGGTTCTGTTTTTAGATTGGAATTATTGTTGTAATCCTCTATCAAACTCTTCTTAATTTACAAAATAAAGTTTAAACCCAACTTACATTGATAGAATATGCAGTTCCAAGTAAAAAACTGATGAATAATGCCCAAAAGAGAGGCCAAGAACCTACTGCACACCCAATGAAAAAGCTCTGCATAGAGAAACAGAGGTAAATATGCATCCTTATTAAAGTCATGAAAAACATAAAGTGATATTCATGTAGAAACAAGATTTCTTCTACCCATCTCTTGAAGAGAAATAATGAAAATTATTTTTCACTGCTTTTCATGACTAGCTTTCCAGGAAGACAATTGACAATAATAGGCATAACATAATAAGCACAAAAAAATTGCTCATCGATACAATTGGCAAACTGAACAGCCTGAACCATGTTAAACTTAACAATTGGCAAGTTACATCGCTAGCACAATCTTTTGTTCTGTTCGCATGAAACTGGTCATCTTTCTGACCATAAACAATGGCATTCCAAGCCAACAAAAATTTATTGATGTAAAGCCTTAGAACAGGCCTGCTGCAATAGCCACATAGGTGCTTCCAACCAAAGCATCAGCCAACAGTACAAATAATAATGGAGCCAAGGGACAGCCCTATGTAACTCCCCTTCTTGGCTGGATCTGACCACCAAGTGGGTTGCCATTCAAGAGAATGAAAAGGATGTCATCATGACGCATCTTTCCATCCATTGCATCCAAATTTCTATAAAAGCCCCCCCACCACACACACACACTAAAAGAGGAACAAAGGAACCACCAATCGACAGGTCATGAGGCTCAGCAAAGTTCACCTTCCAAAGAAATTCCTTTTTCCCAGTTTTCCACCAGAATGAAATGATCTCTAGTGCTGTGACAAAGCAATCTGTGAGGCGTCAACTACTGATGAAGGTGGACTGAACAGGTAAAACAAGAGAATCCAGAACCGCCCACAGTTTATTTACCAGCACCTTTGCAGTAAGCAAGCAGACTGCATTGGACAAGGCAGTGAGGCACAGGTTATGTACAGTTTCCACCACATCCCTTTTGGGCAGCTGGAACATAAAGAATTTATTCAATCTTTCAAAGCCGCGGTTTCCATCTAAGAACTCCAAGATTACAGTTGAATAAAATAATCAAGTGAAAGCATAAATCAAAGCAATAAACAATAATGGAACGTTTGGGTTTACGTGGAAACCCCACTCACGATGAGCGAGGAGAAAACCACGGGAGAAGCGCTCTATGGGCGTGATTTCTCTGTATTTCTTCTCAAAGAATAACTGCGGGAGTACACGCCTATTTATAGGCCATTATACACACACACAAAGTGCCACAATTTCCAATGTGGCACTAAACAACCACTCAATTCTCTCAACACTCCCCCTTAAGCTAGAACATGGAATGCTAAACTTATAACACAAAGAAACCCACTCTACACAAGCGAGACCATAGGCTGGAGCTGTTGAAGGAATTGTGGTTGTCTCTAAAGGTATGGTGCTGCTGATTCCCTGTTCAATATCCCTGAAATTGTGTCTTCTTCTAAAATCCTCGAAGGTGGATCTCCCTCTCTAGAGTCCACGAAACTAGATCTCCAATATAGAAACCTGAAATGAGTCCTTCCTTTGAGGACCTCGAAACTCTGGACCTCCCAGAGTTAGGTTTATCATGTGAAGTCTATGAACAAAAGGGACTCCTAAACAGAGGTGACTACAACAAGCTTCCACACTCCCCCTTTCTCCCATACGCATATGGGAGAAAAAATAACGAGAAGAAAAGTAGAACAATAAAAGTAAAAGAAGACTTCTCCACCTCTTCTCTTTAAATATAAACCTCTTCATCATGTTTTACCTTACTCTTTTTTTTCTCTCCTTTCTTTTCTTTTTTTTTTACACCATTTCCTTTTTTTCTTTTCTCTTTTATTTTTCCTTCTAGCCTTCTCTCTTTTTTTCCCCTTTTCTTCTTCTTCTTCTTCTTCTTCTTCTTCTTCTTCTTCTTCGGCATCCTCTTCTTATATCTGCCACCTCTTCCTTTCTCACCTTCCTTTTTATTTAACAGAATCAAAACAACTAAGCCGAGTCATCCACCGAGGGTTTGAAACAACCCAACATCACCGCGATCGTCCTCTCCACACACACAGCAGTGCTACTGTAGCAGAGAGGCCGGTACCCTCCATCGTCATTCACAAGCAACCGGATCCTCACCTTGATGGCCGCCAGATGTGTCTCAACATGCCGATCCCCATTACCACCGACTCAAGGTGCTAAGGAGACGGTGGCGCGACCATCACCATGGATCTCCCTTTGTTGCTGTCGATCGCTTCACCGCCGCTGTCGTGCAGATCCACCACGATCGCGTGGGCCTCTCCATCACCTTCTTCATCTTTTGATTGCCAGCGCCTCCAATCTCGAGTGGCAGCACCGTCGCTACGCCTTAGCAATTGCCGCTTATCCATCCATTGTCAGTGTTGTGCTCAACGCCGCCGGCGTCGACCTCTACATGCTCATCGCTAAGAGGCTACTGCTCGGCATGGGCATCAGCTTTGGCAACAAAGATGGTGGCGTGGGCCTGCACTTCGTCGAGATCATCACCAGACCTCACACAGCACACCGCCCCAGCGGTCTATTGGGCGCAAAGGTGATCCTCCTTGCACTATCGCATCTGACAGGTCGAGCTCCACCACGCGCAGATGTCTAATCTACAACCGCCACAAGAGTGCATCGCCATCAGCTCCACCTTTCTCTTCTCCTTGCGGATGTTGCTCCCTGATCACCAATCTGCATGATGGGTTTGGGGATCTCGATCTGCCTTCCTTGAGGCATCCGCGGTGATCTCCATGCACGATCCCTCATCACCTAAGTTTGAACTTGCCTTGGATCTCAAAGGCACAAGAAGAACCTTAATAACAAGTGGGAACCAAATACAAACAAAAAGATAAAACCCAAGAGTGACTTGCTTTGATACCAAGTTGAATAAAATAATCAAGCGGAAACATAAATCAAAGCAATAAGCAATAATGGAATACTTGGGTTTACGTGGAAACCCAACTCACAAGGAGAACCACGGGAGAAGTGTCCTATGGGCGTGATTTCTCTGTATTTCTCAAAGAATAACTGAGGGAATACACGCCTATTTATAGGCCATCACACACACAAAGTGCCACAGTTTCCAATGTGGCACTAAACAACCACTCAATTCTCTCAACAATTACTGTCATCACATCTCACCTACCACATCCCTTAACATTTAGTTAAAAAATAGTGGAAAACCATCAGGACAAGAGGATCCCTCTACACTAGCTCTAATCACTTAGAGGAATATGTTGAAAGATGTGAGTAGTACGTTTAGTACCACATAGTGGAGTGAAGAGAAGTGTATTGTGTGGGAGCCTATAAATAAGCTATTATATCCCCTCATTTATCTTTAAGAAAAATATAAACATCTACCCTATCAGGGCCTTCTCCCATGATTTTCTCCCCACTTTTCATGAGTGGGGTTTCCACGTAAACCTAAGCTTTTATTCTTGTTATGCACTTGATATTATTGTTACGTTTCCACATCTTTTATATTATCTAACATAATATGATTCTTAGGTTTATTTCATTATCATATTTTATTATTCTATTCTTGTACTTGTAGTTTTGCTTGCCATGAAGATAATAGGAAATGAAGGGGAGGCGCTATAGGAGTACAACCCATGTTGCCTGTTGGGCAATGTAGTAGCCCCCGCTCACGTCCTGATGGAGGCACTGCAGTGCCAATCTCATGAGAGGCGACAGCAGCAATGGCGCTGCCTAGTGGTGGTGTTGCCCTGTGATCAAGAGGGTGGTGAGATCCACATACAGCAACGACAAAGAAGAAGAGGTCGCGCGAGATCGTATCTCACGCAGGATCGATGGTGCACACAAGCTCCTCAAACGGCATAAAGAGGGCCTTCCCAAGGTTTCATTGGGGTTGTAGAGCTCCTCTAGTTTGGTTGCAACAAAGCGCCTCGATCCCCCTGGCGTGCGATAAAGAGGATCTCGCGATGGTGAGACGATGACTTAGTGACGAGATGATGGCGGCGCTACTAGGGCTCGGGCATGGTCGAGGTGAAGATCGAGGAGGAGTTGGACCTTGATGAGGAGATCGATCCTCCTGGAGGCAAGGCGAGGAAGCCCTATCAGCGAGCGATGGTGGAGAGGATTGCAGTGATCGATCGCAGGCACGCATGTTGTGTCCTTCAGGATCTCGATGATGGCATGGACTGTGAGATCCCCGCATTAGCAGCTAAAATAGAGCTGATGATGAAGGCGAGATTGTAGCACCGATCGTGATCCTTAGGAGATCATGAGATCTTTGCATCCGCGACAGCAATGAAACAATAGAAGGAGACGCAATGAGAAGCATCGCTCATGTGAGCCTCTTTTTAGTATTGCAAAGAAAGAGAGGCGGGAAGATTGTGTTGAAAAAAAAGAAAAAAGAGGAAAAGAAGAGGGGAGCAAAAAAAGAAAAAGAAAAAAAAAAGATGATGAAATTAAAGAGAAGACTGAGAGAAGCTCCTCTATATTCTATTTTCTCTGTCTGTTTTCCTCTCCCATACAAGTATGGGAGGAAGGGGGAGTGTGATAGCTTATTTCGGATTCCAACCAACACCAAATTAATTGTTTACGGCTAATTTCCGGATTCCTACCTACACCTATCTACAAGCAAGGTGAAAATGCAATGAAGCTAACGGCACAAGGTAGCCGTGACCAGACAGCACCAGGATGCAAAGAAGTTGGCGACACAAGAGGCATGAAAAAGCCGTGACCCAACAGCACTAAGATGCAAAGAAGTTAGCGACATAAGAGGCATGAAGAAGCCGTGACCCAACAGCATCATTTTTTGTGTTGTGTTTTTTGTCTTGTAGAGCTAGAATATTTCTTGTGCAAGTTAAGCATTCCATGCTCCAACTTGAAGGGGGGTGTTGAAAAATGTGAGTGGTATGTTTAGTACCACATAGTAGAGTGAAGAGAAGTGTGTTGTGTGGGAGCCTATAAATAAACTATTGTATCCCCTCGTTTATCTTTGAGAAAAATAGAAACATCCACCTTATCGGGCCTTCTCCTGTAGTTTTCTCTCCACTCTTCATGAGTGGGATTTCCACGTAAGCCCAAGCTTTTATTCCTGTTATGCTCTGATTACTATTATTACGTTTCCAAATCTTTTATATTGTCTACCAGAATAAGAATCAAGTAATGGTCTCTAGGTCAAATGTTGAATCTAAATATTATCCCATGGCTAAGACGATAACAAAATTAAGGTGGATGAGGTCCATTTAGAGTGAAATACAAATATCAATGAAATCTCCCATAGAGATCAAACATAATAAGTAGACAATCTTGCCAATTGCTAACAATCTATTTCTACAACATAACAAATCATGTATCTGTTGATTGTCACTACACTCAATACATGATACAAAAGGACATACCAAGGCTCAACTCACATGTATCAAAAGATCAAGCTACTAACATGTTTACCAGGGCTCTCCTACAAGCTTCATTTAACCAACATTATTCCAAGCTACTCGTGGTTGACATCTATACTCCAACTTGAGGGAGGTCGTCGAAATTACTAATTATTGTTTCTCTTTCATGCAGTTTTCTTTGTTTCTTTCTTTCCTAAGGGAGAACTTGCAATTTTTATTAGCCTCCTCTAGGTATAAAGAAATAAAAAGTTTCTTGAATAGGTAGAACTCTCATTTTTCTCTCTGCATTCATAATGAGTACCCAAAAAGTCAGTAATCCTCAAAAAGAATAAAAAGCATGATTCTCAATTTTTCACATGCTTATAGAGTTGTCTCATAAATATTAATGAAGACAATTATGCATGGGTAGCATTTCTGTTTGAAGCAATGAGATGAATCTTAAAACAATTAGCAAAATAAGAACACCATCAGCACAGAATTAGCTAAGAGCATCTTTATGAGCATTCAATTTCATGAAATTTTGTTTACATAGTAGTTGTTTAGCACTTTACACAGTGAAAGGTTAAGCATTGGAATCTGAAATTTAATTTGTCTGCAAAACAAAATAAGATTTCCAGGAGTCTAATTATTTTCTACAAAACTTGAAATAGCAGATTAACCAGTTGTGTGAAAGATGTCCATGTCAATTCTATAAGTAAAGAAACATGTAATTAAACTTATTGAAGGAGATGCTTAAAGTACAAGAACTGCTGAGACGGTAACTATCATGACGCCAGTCGAGATAGAATATTCCCCTGAAGCAAGCGGGAGACTTGGCTTGTTAATCTGCATGGAAGATGAGAATCCAAAGCTAATACCAAATAAGATACAAAGTAATAACTTTTTTTTCCAAAAAAAAAATACAAAGTAACATAACTAACAGCATGGGAAATTAGTGTTATGATTCTTATGCAAGAAATAAACCATTTGAGCATAAAAAACATTCTTCTTACTCTACATCCATGTAACTACCCCCACTAATATGGGAAAAGGCTTGGTTGTTATTGTACAAGATGGAGAGTAAAAAGAAAGAATCAACAATTTATCCAGATTTATTCATCATTATTCCAAGAAAAGATGCATTTTAAACCCCGATATATGTTAGTGATGATTTACTTGGGATGTTAACCCCGATAAATGGGGGCTAACCCTCATTTACTTGGGGTGTTAAGCCGGGTTTTGAAAAGGTGTCGCATGCAGAACTCGGTTATGAAATCATGTTAAGCCCAAGTAGTTGTCAACACCCACTCCCCCCACACCACCCCAAAAAGGTTTTAATTTCTCCCCACAGCCTCCTAACACCACATGCTAACAACACCTGCTTCAAGTAAATAGAAACAGGTATTAATCCCCAAGTTAACACTCCAATGAAGCAAACAAGAAAGGGGGGTTAACACCATTTTCACATTGGAAAAATCACATCATGTAAACTAGCCCTTGAGAAACCATTAGTCAGGAAGAACAAAAGAAAAAAGAAGAAAAAGGTAAAGCCCTACCTTTTCCGTAAAACCTTTTGCAACACACTAAGCAAGATTAGATGCACAGAAAATATGGAATGATAACACCATCTCTCCAACCCCCCCCCCCCCCCCCACACACACACACACAATAGCTTATAATGGAATTCTATTCACTCTTAATATTATTGTTGGAGTTGGCACACATGTGGGAAGTGTAGAGGCTGATTGGCATGGAAAAATAGTCCAACATGGGACTGTTTCCACGTTGGAAACAGGGAAGAAGCTCCCTGTTATGGCTGCTGCAGGTTGGCATGGATTTTGAGAAAGAAAGAGGGCCTCTACATGCGGAAGAGAGAAGCAGAGAGGAGACAAGTCTTTGGAAATTGATATTCTTATTAATGGACTCAACTAAACATAGTTGAGAAGGCTCTCTATTTATATAGAGAACATATCCCTAAAAATAGTAACCAAAGATTTTATCCTATTGAGAAAGATCTTATTTCATTAGGAAAGATCTTATCTCCTAAAATAAAACCCAAACATATTCCTAAACAAGACACTTTACTAAAAATAGAAAAACACCAAACTTGGTGCACCAAAATTGATCCAACTGGACCCTTGTTGCTGGTTTTTTATGGGTCTTTAGATGCTGCCACGTGGCAACCAACAACACTCCCCCTCAAGTCGAAGGCTGAGAGCCAACGACTTGGTCGTCAACTTGTGAGGCTATACGCCCCACCATTCTTCTTCCTCATTATCAAAATTGTCTTGTGGCACCTCGGAGTCCGCAGCAAGACCAATTGCAACTTCAGAGGTAGTTACTTCTTTTTCGGCAACCTCACAGGTGGTGGCAATGGCCACGGTCTTCTTTCCTTCCTTCAACATGGCAAGGATTTTTTCAAGATCTGATACAGTGAAGGAAGTGAGGTCCTTGTCACAAGATGGGTAGCCAACTTTAGCTGAGCACGTTTTAGAATTATGATTGTTACATCCACAATGTTGGCATGGAGAAAAAGTGACCAAATCCGCGTCTCTTTTCAAGCCTAATTCCTTCCTTGGTAGCAACCAAGGTCGCGGTCTCAGATTTTCCTGCAACAGGTGTCTCAACTAGACTTAAGATCTCAATTTCTCAAGGCGACTGTAAATCGTCTCGAGATCGACATCCTCCTCCATAAATAGAATTTGATCATGAGCATATTGATATCAAGGGTGAAGCCCCCCGAGAAACTTGAAAGCCTATCATTTTGCTCGTGACATGGATTGTTTGTCACAACATGCTAGCTCGTAGATGTAGAGTTCCTCAAATAGGCTCTCCATCTTTGCATAGTAAGCATCAAGGGACAAATCACCTTGACTTGTGTTCCAGATGCACCGATAGCTGTCTACAAGCTTGGCACATCTAGTCTTCTTTGCAAATCGCCTTGAGAGGGTATCCCAAATGTCCTTTGTCGTCTCCTTATATAGCATGTTGGAAGCAATGTTAGAATCAAAAGAATTTATGAGCCAATTTATTACCAAATAATTCTCCTTCTCCCAATTCTTCTTCTTGGCCGCCTCTTTTGTCTCTGGCACGTCTTCAGGGAGGACATGTAGCTTCTCTTGTCCACCAACAAGAATCTTAAATGCACCTGCCCAAAGAACATAGTTGGAAGAACCAACTAATATGATTGTGGTGCCGTGCACGAACATCTTGGTCTCGCCATAAACTTGTATGTCCGAATTCACCATCATCCTCCAAGATAGTTTAAACCGAAAAAGATTTCGATTTTGGTTAAGGGCTGGGAAAGACTTCGACTTTTAGAAAAGGTCGGGAAAGACTTCTACCTGAGTTGAGGTTGATGCAGTTCGGTGGCGCAATGCTACACTCCTTATTCCAATTCACACACGTGGAGATAGTAATGGCCCGGAGCGTTACTGCTCTAATACCATGTTGGAGTTTGCATGCATGTGGGAAGCGTAGAGGCTGATTGGCGTGGAAAAATAGTCCAAGATGGGACTGTTTCCACATTGGAATAGGGAAGAAGCTCCCTATTATGGCTGCTGCAGATTGGCATGGATTTTAAGGAAGAGAGAGGGCCTCTACACGTGGAAGAGGGAAGTAGAGAGAAGAGGAGTCTTTGGAAATTGATATTCTTATTAATGAACTCAACTCAACATAGTTGGAAAGGCTCTCTATTTATAGAGAGAACATATCCCTAAGAATAGTAACCAAAGATTTTATCCTATTGAGAAAGATCAAGATTTTATCCTATTAAGAAAGATCTTATCTCATTAGGAAAGATCTTATCTCTTAAACACAAGCATGTAGGATACATGAAGCATTGTGAGAAAGTAACACCATAACACTGATTTAAAGGAAACTCAAGCTCCAACCTGCCAGTCTTTTTCAAGAACTTGAACTCACAGTACCTGACCGAGGGAGTTGATAATAAATTCTGCAAGTGGAAGGCCCAGACATTGCAAAGCATAAACAGAGCAATGAAAGAGAATAGACTCTACCTCATCCTCTGAAAGGCAAACAGCACAAAGATTTGGAGAGGTTAACTACAAGGCCTAAAATATCTCCAAACAGACACAGCCAAGGAACTAGAGGCGCCTCAGTGGAAACCCCCTCCACCAAGTACAGAGTGGCATCTATACGTTGAAGCAATGTTAATGAAGTCTCTCCCTTTAGAGCAACCATCAATCCGCAACAAATCAATCAGGCAGACAGTCAGGATCTTAACATAGAATCAAACACCAGTACCAATAAAAGAGAGGCCACAGGGCAACCCTTTTGCACTACCCTTTGATGTTGAGTGCACCCATCGAATGGTCTCCTGATTATAAGGATGTATAGGGTTGCAGTGGAAGAATTCCATAATTAATGGATGGTGTGGTACAACTATAAGTGACATGAAATAAAGGTGAGTATACAAAACAACCAAGGTACAGCCTCTAATTGAGAACACTAATCCTCACAAGTCCCAGTTTATTGGATTTGAGATGAAATGGACCAAGCGAACGGACCTAGAATGCTCGAGGAAGCTTAAGGTCAAGTTGCAAGATGGTAATCCTCAACCTTGATAACTCACTCAAAGACCATAGCACCCTACTTTTTCCAGGGATGAGAATGCAAATCTCTAAGCTAAAGTACCGATTTGTAAAAATAAATAAATAAATAATAATAATACTAATAATAATAATAAATGATGATGATGATGATGATGATGTTTAAAGGAGAAGTGGGGGAAGCGAATGCTCAAAATATGGCACACAGTACATCTTGCACATCGTGGAAATGTGAGAAATCTGTTGTTTGAAACTTTGATCTGTAGAAGTAGGCTTGAAAAACCATGATCAAGCAAAATTAAAACACCCTAAAAGTGGAATCTAATATGGAAAATTAACTTCTTTACATTTCCTGCACAAAAAAGGTATAGAGTAAACATCTTCAGAAATGCATGTGAGCACTCCACATGTCATGCCTCCTACTTTAAGAAATAACAGCAAAAGAACCTTTCCTGTTAGCAAGCTGATGAGACTTGATCAGCCAAGAACGTCACTCAACAACCACAAGGTGAACACCCTCGTGTTCCTTTTGCAAAGATGAAAATGATGGCTGCGTCATGGTTTCTTGTGGAGCTTTGGAGATTTATATAGGGGAACTAGCTATTCCTAATACAGGTGTGGCCTTTAGATCTCCATCTAATGGCTAGGATTTATTAAGAGCACATTATAGGTGTTTTTTTTCATAAGAAGCCTATCAGAGTTCTCAACTTGTTAAACCAAATCGTTATCTACACTCTTCTAGATCAAGCCAAAACCTTTTGGGCCAATATAGGCCCTAACTTAGCATTATTTAATACTTTAAATAAAATATGGTCAACATTGAATACTATTCATTTCACCATACTAATAATTAATTGTTTAACAATAGGAATTTACGCAACACACTACTCTCATGTATTCCTAATACCTGCAAATCCTTCACACTAGAGGATACAAAACCCTTAGGTTTGACCCACTAATCAACCACTTTCCTTACCGAGGCCTACACATGTTATCTATCTCTTCATACGGTAGGATGCAAATTAAGATCAGAACCTTCCTCCAACAGGTCAACCCTAGTCTCTTTTATGTAGAAGCCTAATCAAGACCTTTCAACAATAAGTTAATCATCTTACTCAATGAACTCAAAGTAGGTTCATTTCTCCAATTAATGAAGTAAATATGTGTGATCCTTCTAAGAGAATGTATGTCTCTTGTAATCTCACATGCCCACCAATTTCCAATATATAGCATATTGATTTGTGCAATTAACCATTAATCAATAAATGTCTATGCTTGAGCTCAAGAACATATCTTTCTCAAGCCAAGATACACCTTCTCCATAACAACAATAAAGGAAGACTTCTATATCTCAGTTTATCAATTCCTTAACCTGACCTATACAACCAATCCAAATCTCCATTTACAAACATCACTCCAAAGATGATCTCTACAAAAGATCATCATTTCTTCTTAAACCAGAAAGTTGTGATCAGATATGATGATGGCTTTTTGATATGTTACCATATCATTAAAAGCGTTTAGATCTCTAAGACTACATATATCATGTATATCCAATATGTGCAAGTGTGTAACCTTGTTCATATTATGGGACCTAGTTATTCATGAGGTAATTAGGATAAATCTTGTTCAAAGGAAATGATCATATAATATGTAAATCTTTACATACTAAGAAGAACTTGCCAAGGCACAAACTCCACCTCATTATTCATGAGACTTAAGGTAGCAAAGTAGGCCCTCGTAGTCAACTAATATTTATTTAAAAGATTCAGCCTGTACTCTTATTAATTAATTGATTGATTAAAAGAGAACCATAACATATTTATTATTGACAATTTTCCCAAGATGAAGGCTAACAATATAGGAACATGAGAATACATGTATACTTACAGAGAATTGAATTGAATGATGCCCTAATCCTAACAAAGCATGTATAGACCAATAATGCTTAATCTTATCCTACTTGAAAGTACACAATACAAGGGCAAGATAGTGAGCAACAAGGGAAGGTTAAACCAAGGCATCTATCAATCGATGCACTGGTAGCATGAAAAATTCCAACTCTTCAATGACCTCAAACTGAGTCATACAAGGAAATCCAAACTTATCATAGAGCTAAGTCAATGACTCTTACATCACGTAAACTGGAGTTATGAGATGTATTTTTGTAAAGGATGTTAAACACATGCATCCACATGTTCTTAGTTGTTGGAGTTTTAGGAAAGTGTTAGGATAAGGAAAGAGTCCTAGTTTAGTTAAGTTAGTCTATTTAGTTAAATTCGAAAGTCCTAAGTCCTATTTTATTACTCATGTTTCTATTTCATATTCTTGTTAGAATTGCTATGTAATTTGTTAACCCAACTCTATATGTAAAGGGGGTTAGGGTTCTTTTTTCAATAACAAGAGGCATTATTTTCTCCAACATGGTATTAGAGTAAGGATCCCGATTGTAGGGAGTCCCCCCATAGCCGTCGACCCTAAGGAATCTCCCCAAAACCGCCAGCCCTACCGCCTGCATGCACATCAAAGCTACACCTACCCCACCATGCGCATCTTTGCCGCATGCACTTCTCTACATTTCCCTACTATGCGCATGTAGCACATGGTTCCTACCCACAACACGCGAGCCCTACGTGCCACACGCACATAGTGCATGGCCCCCATGTTCAATTATGCACCTCAGTGCATGGTTATCCTACTTGGTTGCACACCTTAGCATATGGCTACAGGTGCAATCTAGAGCGCTCAGCCGCACCACCCCTACCTAGTGTGCACAACCGCATGCACCATTCCTACCTCATGCACACTACCGTGCACTGTTGCTCTTCTCTGCCTGTGCCACCGTGTGCTGCTGCCACCTTACTCACACCATACGAATACGCATTATCTGCTACTTCCTTGCACACACCTCTGCGTGCGCTGCTCCTACCCTTACACGCATCCTACATGCACTATTGTTTTTTTTTTTTTGAAAAGGGAAAGGGTGGTTATCCTCGTGATAACCACCCAAATTCATTGATCAAAATAAGATTACAAAACCGTCATCTAGGTTAGAGAGTGGACTCCAAAAACATAAGTTGGGAGGAGATGGAGTAAACAACATTCTCGACATAAGGTGTATCACCCTTAAAAACAACTCCATCCCTACCCAACTACAAACCCCACAGCACAACCAAGACTTTCGCCCTCTCTTTTCTTGATCTAAAAATGGCACCACTCCCACTAATATTACCACTCCTGAAGGAGCTCCAGAATCTGTCAAGGTTGTTGATCACAATCCAATCTAGCCCCATCCTTCCCACATGCACTATTGTTATCCCAACATGCATTTGCCTATGGCATATGCACACGAGCGTAGGTGTTGCCTCCCTGTGGATCAACATATCAACGTCTACATCACCTCACACACACAGGCGTATGGAAAATGGGGTTTTTTTTCAATGTTAAGGAATCTAGTGAGGAGCAAGCCCTCCTTTACTGTTGTTGTTGCCACAACTCTTGTTGACAATACCACTACTACTACTTCTGATCAGATCACTACATCTGGAGCATCCAATGCTACCACTGCCCATTATGATGATAGTGATGACTAGTAGGGGATCTACGCAAGGTCCTCTCTTGACTGCCTTCCTCTTTATCTACTATTGCTGCTTGGAAACATTTCCCCAACTACTACTACTACAGCCTACTATTGCATGTTTGGGACCATCTCCACCCTACTACTAACTCTGCTTAGGATTAACTCCTACTAACTTCCTACCTGCTCCAAATGTTTACATTAGGGGGGAATCCAAATTTTGTCTGTTGTAACAAGTTGGACATTACATACACTCCAACTTAGGAGGGAGTGTTAGAGTATAAAGGAAGAGTCCTACTTTAATTTAGTCTATTTAATTAAACTTGAAATTCCCGAGTCCTGTTTTAGTATTCTTGTTTCTATTTATTATTCCTATTAGGATTACTATGTAATTTGTTAACCCAACTGTCTATTTAAAGGGGGCTAAGGTTCTTTTTTCAATAACAAAAGGCATTATTTTCTCTAACATTAATAATATGAATATCCTCAAATTAATTATCCTAGATTACTCTTAGTCCTTCACAAAAATCCAAATCCAACAATTTTTGTTTCATACAAACCGGTTCTTATAGCATGTTTGTGCATATTTATGCAGTTATCCAACTTTTCTCCTTATTTATGAATATGCCTTCCCAATCCTATCACATACTCCATGAATACTCACTTAAGGGATGCATCAACCAATCACCAATGCATGACTCCATCCCCTCTCTTGATTGAATCCCCTTAACCCCTTCCTCCTCGCCTCCCTATAATCACTAACCCCCTCCCTCCACCCCTTGGCCATCACGATCTTCCTCCCCCTCTCCATTAGCACCACCAACCACAATTTACCTTTAATCCCCCTCCAACACCAATCTATCAACTTACACTTTTTTACTCTGCCACCACCATTGTTTTCCCTCGTCTCCCTGCAACTATAGCATTTTAAGAAGTAACGGCATAATGGTGTCAACCAGGTTGGGTGGCAGACCCAATCCGATCCAATAAGAAAATGGGTTCAAAGTTCTTAACCCAAGACTTGACCCAATAAAGAACTAATAAAGCCAACCTAACTAGATATTGGTTGGGTCATATGCAAATCTAGCGGGTCTGCAGGTTTATCGGATCTTATGTAGATCCAACAGGTCCATGCAGGTCTAATGGACCCTATGCAGGTCCATCAAGTCCTATTTATTGGGTCCACACAAGTCCAAGAATTGAACCCAAGACTCGACCTGTTAAAGAGGCAGGCCGAGTCCAACCCAAAATTGAGGTGTAGATGTGTAGGGAAATGTAAAGGTGGTGGTTGTGGCATCAGTGTTAGGATTGGGATAAAGGTTGTGAGGTGATGTTAGGGTGGTGCGTTCTGTGGTGTTGATGATAAGTGGGTTTATGGAGTGTGACTGATAGTGGCTATGAGGAATGCAATCTTAATATGTGGTAAACCATGTGGATGCAGCACTGTATACAGCACTATTCACATATCCAACACTGTTCACAGCCATATTTCCCCTCTCGACCAGATTTTAGGCAATGAAAGCACTATTCATGTTGCTGTGTGTACAACGGCATTGCCGATAAATATCCATAATATCTATGCCTTATCCCATGACCGCATGCCTCCATTCACACTGCACAATCTGCTCTCTCTCTCACCTATCGCCTCTCTCCTTTCCCTATTTTCACACACACACTCTCTCTCTCTCTCTCTCTCGGCTAACATTTATCCTATCCATATAATGAATTATTTTAACATTTACATTATCCATTGTTGAGTTTTGTTTTATGTAGCAAAGGCATTTCATTAAATTTTATTTTTGTAATGGATTTATGATGTAATTTTTCCCCATCTACAGAGGTGAAGAAACTATTTGGTACGGTAAGAATATTCAATTTGTTCAACTTGATATCAGAGCCAAGTTGAGGACTCCACCGAAAACACCTTAACCCTACCACCAAGCCCGCCATCACCACCACCACTGCTTCCGCCACCGTCAGTAGCACCAACCTGCCACCGTCGCTACTGTCGCGGGCTGCAACAGGAGGGATGTAGAGGGTGCAGCACCGCCTCTTCCGCTTCTTCTACTCTTCTCCACCTCTCTCCTCTTGCTGCTGGACATCTTCCGGTAGTAAGGAGAGGGTTATAGATTCCTATCTCCTTTGTTTCAAGGTCTAGGAAGATCCTCCACGAGTTGGTGATGAAGTTCTAGAGTGAGGATCTTCCGGAAAGGAGTTTGAAAGGTCTTTTGGATTGTATAATCAAATCAGATCTTTGTTTCTATTCGTTTTGGGGTGTATTTTCCCCTTTGATGCATGTTTTTGTGGTGTGTATTCCCCTTGAGTATTGACCGTGTGTGAACGAAGATTTTTGGGGTGTGTATTCCCCATTTTGTATATTTGTTGGGGCGTGTATTCCACGTTTTCTGTCAGTTTTCTAATCTAAGTGTGAAGAAATTCAGGGGTGTATACCCTTTCTATGGTGCATTGAAATCAATTTGTGGCAATGTATTTCAATGAACATGGCAGTGTCAGTCAGAGATTGTACTAGGAACCGCCGTAGATGATACTCCAACTACTGGTGTGACGTGGTTAATTGATTCAGGTGCCTCCAATCATTTATCCGGGAATCTGCAGTGTTTTACACAGATTCAACCGGTCCCTCGAAGTCATAGAGTACAGGTGGCTGATGGGCGACTTGCTCCTATTAGTGGTCAGGGGAAATTAATGTTACCCCTTCTATACAGCTTAATTGTGTCCAATTTGTTCCAGATCTATTCATGAACTTGCTCTCTGTCAGTGAAATCATTAAGCAGATAAATTGTCGTGTCATCTTTGATGAGTGTGGATGTATTTTCCATGATAGAATGACAGGGAAGACTATTGGTAGTGGATATGAAGGAGGTGTTTACCGACTTCAACAGGATCTCATGGCTGTAGCGTGTCGGGTTAGTACCACATCTGGAAGTGCTCTACAGTGGCATAGACGGTTGAGCCATCCTTCTTTGGAGAAATTACACAGGCTTATTCCTCATGTATCCCCAACCACACAACTCACCCGCAATGCATGTCAACTTGGGAAGCACCATAGATCTTCCTTTCCAGCTACTACAGAACCACGTTCGTCTTTGTGTTTTCATTTAATGCATCTTGATGTTTAAGGTCCCAGTAAGACTCCTAATAGAGCAGGGCATCGATACTATTTGATTGTGGTTGATAATTTTTCCAGATTGTCCTAGTTATTTGTCATGAAGAATAAGCCTGACATGGATCCACTGATTGAAAAGTTTGTGTTGATGATATAGAATCAATTTGATGTTTACATCAAGACTCTCAGATCTGATAATGCATTAGAATTTTGTACTCATCGGCTGGCCGAATTCTATGGTTTACATGACATAATTCATCAGACCTCATGTCCTCACACGTCTCAACAAAATGAAGTTGCAGAGAGAAAGCACAAACATATCCTTGATATGACCAGAACCCTTCTTATCCATAACAGTGTGCCACAGAACTACTAAGGAGATCCCGTTCTTACAGCTTGCTACCTTATTAATAAATTGCCCTCCTCTGTAATTCACGAGCAGATACCGTGGCAAATACTTTATCCAAATGATAAGCTGTTTGATCTTCCACCCAAGACATTTGGGTACGTGACTTTTGCACATCTTCTTAAACCTGAGCACGATAAATTAGCACCTAGAGTAGCCAAGTGTGTGTTTCTTGGCTACTCTTGTACTCAGAAGGAGTATCGGTGTTTTGATATCCTGATATCCTACACAAGAGACATTAAATCAGTGCAGATATCACCTTTCATAAAGCTGTACCCTATTTTTCTGTTTCTGCCAAGCAAGTGCAAAGTGTGCCGGAGTGTGCTCTTGTACCAGTTGCTCCTATACCATTTAGTATATTCACGAATAGTAGTAGCCCTTCTCAGGCTACTGAGTCATCTACCAGCACATTCAAGCCAGTACCAGTGGATGAAGAGACCTTCAAGGGTCACATTTATCAGTTGCCAGTTGTTTATAGGGCAAAGCCCCCTCCATCTATTCCATAGACTCCTCAGGTTAGTGTTGATAACCTAGAGGCAGTTTCTACTCAGAAGGCTTCTTCAGATACAATGTCAGCAAGTGTAAAGGGTGAGAGTCTGTCACCTGTGGATGTTTCTCCAGGTCCTAATTCCATGAGTATTGATGAGGATATCCCTATTGCTATCAGAAAGGCTCCACAATCTTGTGCTCAGTATCGTGTTGCTGGGCATGTTGTTTCTACTGTTTCTCTAAGTTCGGAGTCTCATGCATTCACAGTTGTTGTATCTAGTGTTGAGTTACCTACCTCGTACCTATAGGCTCTACTACATCCACACTAGAAGGCAGCTATCGAGGAGATGTCTGCACTTACTACTAAAGGTACCTGGGAGTTGTCACCTCACCGTCTAGCGCACACCTTGTTGGAGCCAGATGGGTTTTTATCTTGAAGTACAACCCAGATTAGTCTATTTCAAGGTATAAGGCCCACCTTGTGACCAAAGGATTCACCCAGACCTATGGGGTAAATTTCTTTGACACATTCTCTCCTGTTACACGACTCTCCACTATTCACATTCTTATCTCTATTGCAGCTCATTATGAATGGCAATTACATCAGCTAGATGTCAAAAATGCATTTCCATACGGAGACTTGAAGGAAGAGGTCTATATGCAGTAGCCGCCTGACTTTGAGGTTCAGGGGGAGTGTGTATGCAAGCTTCATAAGGCCATTTATGATCTTAAGCAGAGCCCCTGAACCTAATTTTAACGCCTGTCTGAAGCATTGTATGTTATTGGGATGCAAAGATCCTCATCTGACCATTCACCATTTGTGAGGAAAACCAACAAGGGTACAGTGGCTTTACTTGTGTATGTGAACGACCTTATTCTTACAGGTGATGATGTAGAAGATATATCTCAGGCGAAGGAGTACTTGGCACACCAGTTTGTCATGAAAGATCTTGGGAAGCTAAGATACTTTTTAGGCATTGAGTTTGCCACAAGTGAGCAAGGGACAATTATGTCGCAGAGGAAATACGCCCTTGATATTCTTCAAGAGACAGGCATGCTAGGATCCAAAGATGCAAATATTCCTATGAATCCTAAAATTCACCTTTTTGAGGATACTGTAAAGTTAAAAGGCAAAAAGGTATATTGACAGCTAGTAGGGAAGCTGTTATATCTGACTATCACTATGTCAGATATTAGCCTTGTCATGGGTAAGCTAAATCGATTCTTATATAAACCCACTACTATTCATTAACAGGCTGTGATGCAGGTGTTGAGGTACATCAAGGGATGTCCAGGTAGAAGCATTCTTTTTCAGAGGAAGGCACCTATGTCTATTGTTGCATACTCAGATGCAGATTATGCAGGTGATGTTAGTGACAGGCGATCTACTGCTGGCTTTTATACTTTTGTAGCTGGGAACTTGGTGACCTGGAGGAGCAAGAAACAAAGTGTTGTTTCACGCTCTAGTGCTAAATTTGAGTACAGGGCTATGGCACATACTGCAGCTGAGATGATATGGATCAAGTCTCTATTACGGGATCTTTATGTTACTATTCAGGAACCTATGGTGATGCATTGTGACAATCGGGTTGTCACCTACATTGCAAACAATCCTATATTTCACAAGAGAAAAAAACATGTGGAAATGGATTATCATTACACTAAACGTTTGATTCAACAAAATCTACTTCATATTACTGATCTTGCCTCTTCAGACCAGACTACTGACATGTTTACTAAGCCATTATCTCACCCTCAATTTAAGAAGTGTAGAAACAAACTGAACATAATGGATATATATGCTCCAATTTGAAGAGGAGTGTTGAGTTTTATTTTCTATAGTAAGGGCATTTCGTTCATTTTTATTTTCGTAGTGAATTTATGATGTAATTTTTCCTCCAACTATATAGAGGTAAAGAGATTATTTGGTAAAGAAAAAATGTTCATTTTCTTCAACTTCCATATAGTGCATTATTTTAACATTTATATTATCCATATAGTTTAATGTATTCCTGATTTCCTATTACGTTATTTATAATAAACTTGCATATGATAATAGATAAAAAAATTATCTATAGTAGTTTAATGTTACTCTTATACTAAATATATGCTGTGAAGCATGTTTATGTACATAATTTATAAGGATACGATACATCTATTTTCCCTGCATATATTACTCTAATTTCTGATCATTGATTTATTCCTAATACGTTATTTATGTTAGATAAAAAGAAAATTATGTATTAGTTTAATGTTACCCTTATACTAAATGTATATTGTCAAGCATGTTTATGTACATAGTTTATAAGATACGATAAATTAATTTTCATTACTTATATTACTCTAATTTCTAATCTTTGATGTATTCCTAATACATTATTTCTTGCATATGATAATAGAAAAAAATATATATGTATTACTTTATTGTTATTATTTGCATTCTTGTCGATATTATAAATTGTTAATTACTTTAACATTTATATTATAGTAAATTTGCACAAGTACCCTCATATTAAATATATACTATCAAACATGTTTACTTAAATAGTTTATAAGGATATAATAAATCTATTTTCATTACTTAATTTACTCTAATTCGTAATCTTTGTTCTATTCCTGCTACGTTATTTATATTAAACTTGCATACGATAATAGATAAAAAAGATTATTCATATTAATTTATTGTTACTTGTCAGGTTGCAAATGGCATGATTCTCATTAGAATAACCCTAAAACCCTTTATATAGAGAGGCACCCAAAGAGAAATATTACAAAAATATCCCTATGAAAATAACGTAATACAAACAGGACATAACTCAACACTCCCCAAGTTGAAGCATAGACATCGAGCATGCTCAGCTTGGAACATAACACAAAACGTTTCTTAAGAAAGGCTTTGGTGAAGACGTCTGCAACATGATCCTCAGTAGCAATATATGATGTGACAATTTTGCCAGCAGTGATAACATCTCTGATAAAGTGACAGTCTACTTCTATGTACTTTACCCTCTCATGGAATGTAAGATTATTAGCAATGAAAGTAGCTGTCTTGTTATCAAAATACATGAGAGTAGGTACACACATTGATACTCCAAACTCTCCAAGGATGGTTCGCACCCATAGAAGCTTACAAGTAGTATGGGCCATAGACCTATACTCAGATTCCCCATTGGATCTGGATACAACATTTTATTTCTTGCTTCTTCATGTAACAAAGCTGCCACCTACATAAGTGTAGTAGCCAGTAGTGAACCTTCTATCTTCATATGACCCAGCATAATCCACATCCGAGTACCCCCAGACCTTAAGATGGCCATGCTTCATTAGAGATAGCCCCTTTCCTGGAGCTTGCTTGAGGTATCTAAGCACCTAACAAACACCATCCTAATAGACTTCTCAAGGAGACTGCATAAACTAAGTCTCCCCATAGCAAAGCATATATCCGACCCTGTGACAGTCAAATATGGTAACTTTTCTACCATAGCCCGGTATCTGGTGACATCCTAGAGTAAAGGACTCTCTGAATCTCCAAGAGGTAAGGAGGGATCCATAGGGATGCTGGCAGGTTTGCCTCCCGACATCCCTATCTCCTTCAGTATGTTAAGCACATAGTTCCACTGTGATAGCATTAAGCCCACATCAACATGTTGCACTTCAATGTCCAAAAAATAATTTATTATTCCTATATCTTTAGTAACGAACTGAGAATGCAGGAATCTTTTAGTGTCTTATATTCATGTTCCATCACTCCCAATAAGCAGTATATCATCAACATAAACAATAATGATAACTGATACTGTGGTTTTGTACATGGTGAAGACAGAATGATCTACAACAAATCTAGTAAAGCCAAATTCCTGCACAACTTTACTAAATCTCTCAAACCAATCCCTGAGACTTTGCTTAAGGCCATATATTGCCTTCTTTATCCTGCAACCTTCGAACACTCCCCCTCAACCACAAAACCAGGTGGTTGGTGCATATATACCTCTTCTTCTAAATCACCATAAAAGAAAGCATTTTTAATATCCAATGAGAGACAGGCCAGTCCTTGTTGCCACAGACAACAATATCCTCATAGAATTGAGTCTGACTACTAGAGAAAACATCCCAAAGTAATCAATCCCAAAGGTTTGTGTGTAACATTTAGCAACCAGTCTAGCTTTGTATCAGTCTACTGTGCCATCTGGACAGCAGTTCAGGGTGAACACCCACCTACACCCCACAACAGTAGCACCAGGGGGTAGGTCTACAAATTCCCAAGTTCCTATGGACTGAGGAGCATACATATCCTCATGCATGGCAGAGATCTAGGAAGAATCCAGAAACGACACTATGATTTCTGGGAACTTGGCGACTGTCAACTGAAAGAGACAATAGCCTTCCTGTGGCAGATGAACAATCACTGGAGGGTGTAGGGTTTAGACCTTCATCTAAATCAATAGTATCAGCAGAGTACTGAACATAAATAGTAGATAATGGTTCCTCCTCTGATATAGTGGTACTGTGATGTCTTCGCTCAAAATGTCGAGGGAAGGTCTTCATCATAAGCACCTCTGGATGTGTAGGATAGGATATAGGAGGGCCATCATGAGGTAGAGGTGACTCAGGACTTGGTGGCACAGCAGTAGGCATGGGTAAAGGAACCTCTAGAACAACATTAGTGTATTTTCCTATTGTAGAGCAGTATGGTATATCCTCAAAGAAGATAACATCTTTGCTTACATAAAAGCGATGTGCCACCGAATCAAAGCATCTGTACCATTTATGGGTTCTAGAATAACCTACAAAGACACTTCACGGATCTAGGAGCAAGTTTGTCTACCTTAAATAAGTGGACAAAGCACACACAACCAAAAACTTTAAAAGGCACAAAAAACAACTCATGATCCAGACAAAAAACATAATATGGTACTTTCCCACGGAGAATAGACAACACCCAATTAATAAAGAAGGCAGCTGTAAGAATCGTATCAGCCCATGGTAAGAACATTCATCTAAAACATGATCGTCCGGGCAATATCAAGAAGGTGTCTCACTTGCGTTCAGCCACCTCATTTTATTGGGATGTATGAACACAAGAAGTCTGATGTATAATACCATGAGACTAGAAAAATTGAGTTAACGTAGAGTTAACAAACTCAAGCCCATTATGAGTACAAAACATGCGGACAGTATCAGAAAACTGAATCTTTATTTCATTCACAAAATTTTTAATCAAAACAGGAATTTCAGATTTTTCTTTCGTCATAAACACCCAACAGACACGAGTGCAATCATGAACCAAAATAAGAAAATACCAAAAACCCATAAAACTCTTAACCTAACATAGGCCCCACAAATCAGCATGTACAAAGGAAAAACAGACTCAGCTCTTTTATTACTACTTGGAAAAGAAATCCTATGATGCTTGCTAAGTTGACAAGCATCGCAAGTAAAGGAATCAGGAAACTCTACATCCGGATATTGATGACAAAGAACAGAGATGCTAGGACGTCCCAATCTACGGTGCCACTATAAGGCAGAAGTGGCAAAAGTAGCAACTATGGTGGAATGCTCTGGGGGCAGGTCAAGATAGTAGAGGCTATTCTGCTCAAGTCCTCCACCAATCTGCTTCATCGTCTAAAGGTCATGCAAGAAGAAGAAATGATCATGAAACACTACTCTGCAATTTAATGCCTTGGTAATCTAACTAATAAGCATTAAATTTAGGGCAAACTTAGGTGCATGCATAACATCAAATAGTGGCAAAGTAGAAAATAGAAAAATGTCACCCAAGCCTGTCACAGGGGACAAGGCACCATCTACTACTCAGACATGCACAGGAGTAGTTAATGGTTTAAGAGTCGAAAAGAGGGTAACATCTCCAGTAATATGATATGAAGCACCTAAGTCTGCAAGAAAAGTCGGCATACAAGTCCCTCTGACACTAATAGCAATACCTATCTTCCGAGAGATAGACATAACCGCATTAGAAGAGGGCTGAGAAGACATCAGTCGATCATATTTTTCCTTGGAAATAGTAACCTGCGGAGTGACATGCTCCTCTTGATAATGTTAGCTCTCATCTCCACCATGAGCAACCTGATTAGCATGATAGCCCTAGGGAAAACCATGCTTTATCCAACATCTATCCGTCGTGTGGTTTATCTTATGACAATGGTCACCAAAAAAGCCACGTCCTCTGCCACGACCGCCTGTTCTCGCTCCACGTCCTCTCCCCCTGCCTCCTGGGGTTCCCTTGACACAACCTGTAGCCACCATGGCTGAGGAATCAACGACTGAGACAGGGTCAGAGATCTCAAGCCTGGATAGGCGAGCATAAATCTGCACAGGTGTAGGGATCTCCTCAAGTGTCATAAGTTGATCTTTAACAAACTTGAATGCAGGGCCAATACCTGCAAGCAACTGAACAGAACGAAACGCTTCACGTTGCTTTGCAATAACGGTGACATTTGTGGAGATCGGTTAATAAGTATCTTGCTCATCCTAGAGGTTCTTCATAGAGCCATAGTATTCGGCAAGGAACAGTTCTCTTCCGAACGGAATGTAACTCCTCGATTACCCTGTAGAGGTGACTGATATTGCTCTTGTGAAAATGAATCTTATGAAGAACCTCCCATATCTTTTCTACAGACACATATGACATAACATGCTTCGCAATAAGCTCCTTCATGTTGTTTAACATGCAAGTCGCCACCCAATCATTGTCTGCCTCCTAGTCTACAAACTTGACAGCAGATTCATCTTACGTCAAGATATATTTCTTCCAGTGTGATCCCACAAATCGGTAAAAAGAGGTAGACAATAGAAGAAAGTTGGTGCCATCCAACTTAATAGATGTTCCTTGCATAAAGGAAGGTGCGCTCAAGGTAGATATATTCGCCGTCGAGTTGCCAAAAGTATCCTTCTTGTCTTCCATATTACTCGACTTGTGAGAAAACTAAGATCAGGAGATTTCAATAAAAAATCAGATCATATAGAGGTCTAAAACCTTCACCAACTTGTGAATAGTCACAAAATCATATCATAAGTGACCACCTAAGGCCCCTGTGGCACTACAGCACGTGCTCTGTTGCTCGTACACGACCACCAAGGGCTCAGGCAACCCTAGTGGCGACGTCGCTACCGAGGGGGGCGCCGCTAGCCTCTTACAACAGCGTTGGGAGGGCCCTGGTGCCCCTAACGACAGCACTAAGCACTGTAGGTGACACTAAGGCAACGCTAAGGGCAGTGCTAAGCATGAAGAGCGACAGCACTGGGTCAACGGACCCTCTCCTAGCGCTGGGAGGGTGGTGTTGTAGGTAGATCAGGCATCACTGATGGCTATTGCAGCCTCCGATGGAGGTTGCGGGCACCACCGGTAGCAATGGTAGCCGCTGGTGAGGGAGAAGGTAGATCTAGGGTTTAGGTGGAGGTTTAGGGGCTAGGTATTTGGTGGGATACCAGAACACCGGTCTAAGACCACTGCTCTGATACCATCTAAGGTTGCAAATGACGTAATTCTCATTAGAATAATCCTAAGGCCCTTTATATAGAGGAACACCCAAAGGGAAAGGTTACAAGAATGTCCATATGAAAATAGCGTAATACAAACATGACATATAACTCAACATTACTATTTGCATTATCATTAGTATTATAAATTGTTAATTATTTTACCATTTATATTATAGTGAAATTGCACAAGCACTTTTATACTAAATATATATAATCAAGCATGTTTACCATTTATATTATAGTGAAAGCACCCTTATGGTAAACATATATTATCAAGCATGTTTATAAGGATACAATAAATCTATTTTCATTACTTATTTTGCTCTAATTCCTAATCTATAATGTGTTCCTCCTACGTTATTTATGTTAGATTTACATATGATAATAGATTAAAACAAATATTTGTATTAATTTATTGTTACTATTTTAATGTTCCCTTATACTAAATATATATTATCAAGCACGTTTAAGTAAATAGTTTATAAGGATACAATAAATCTATTTTCATTGCTTATATTCCTCTAATTCTTGATCTTTGACATATTCCTACTACGTCATTTATGTTAGACTTAGATATGATAATACATAAAAATAAATATATTTGTATTACTTTATTGTTACTATTTACATTCTCTTAAGTATTATAAATTATTAATTACTTTAACATTTATATTATAATGAAATTACACAAGCAAGCACCCTTATTCTAAATATATATTATCAAGCATGCTTATATATATAGTTTATAAGGATACGATAAATCTATTTTCATTGCTTATATTGCTCTAGTTCCTAATCTTTGTTGTATTCCTACTACGTTATTTATATTAAGCTTACATATAATAATAGATAAAAAAATATCATAAGTCGTTAATTATTTTAGCATTTATATAATAGTGAAATTGCACAAGCACCCTTATACTAAATATATATTATCAAGCATATTTACCATTTATTTTATAGTAAAATTACACAATCACCCTTACACTAAATATATATTATCAAGCATGTTTATGTACGTAGGTTATAAGAATACGAGAAATCTATTTTTATTGCTTATATTGCTCCAATTCTTAATCTTTGATGTATTTGTACTACATTATTTACGTTAGACTTGCATATAACAACATATTAAAAAAAATTATCTATATTAGTTTATTGTTATTATTTGAATGTTACCCTTATACTAAATATATATTATCAAGCATGTTTATATACATAGTTTATAAGGATGCAATAAATCTATTTTCATAGCTTATATTGCTCTAATTCCTAATCCTTGATATATTCCTACTACATTATTAATGTTAAACTTGTCTATGATAATACATTAAAAAAATTACTATATTGCTTTATTGTTACTATTTGCATTCTCATAAGTATTATAAATTGTTAATTATTTTAGCATTTATATTATAGTGAAATTACACAAGCACCCTTATACTTAATATATATTATCAAGCATGTTTATATACGTAGTTTACAAGGATACAATAAATCTATTTCCATTGCTTATATTACTCTAATTCCTATTCTTTGATATATTCCTACTACATTATTTATGTTAAGCTTGCATATAATAATAGATTAAAAAATATCCATATTAGTTTATTGTTACTATTTGTATTCTCATAAGTATTATAATGGATGTACCTCCAAATTCATTTTTGTTTGCTCTAAACTTCACGTCACTTTAAGTTGTCTGCATGTAGGTGAGGTTTATTTTTCATGCCATTAAGACCCTAATTGACCTAGAAATTTATATTCCTTTTTGTTTTTCTATATATCATTGCTTATAGTACAAAACATATATTTTACTTGGTATATTTTACTTTCTAATTACAAGAAGATCCTATGTTTTTATGTAAAGATTGAAGCAAGACCCTAATTGACATATAAATTTCCTGAAATTGATTTTCCTTTTTTATTTAAAATTTTAAACATATCATCGCCTATAGTACAAAACGTAAAGTTGCTAATTGGCGATTGCAATAAGAACCTATTTTTTATGCAAAAAAATCTAGCAAGACCATGATTAGCCTATAAATTTATTGAAATCTACGTACCATTGCATATCAAAATATTTTGATTATAGTTTTTAAATGACTTGTTTGTCAATATTACTAAATATCCCCTTAACTTTTTTTCTGCAAATTTCGTAAGATCTTTGCTTTTATACTATTTGTCTAAATATTTGCTACATAATGCAATCTCTTATCCATGCAAAAGACTAGGCTAAACACCAATTATATGGATGTCTAGTCACGTACAAAGAAGATTTCTGAGGTGTTATCATGACTCTTAATTGGTTCCTTTTACTAGTATTTTACATGCTTCCTCTACCATATGGCTTTAGAGATTCATCCAACAAGTTTGATACTCCCTTAATCCTCAAAAGGTGGATGTTAGGTAACATGTAAATGAATAGGTGAATTGAAATTATAATTGCAAGAATGGTGCTAAATTCTGACTTCAAATAAAATGGACTCCTATAATTAAATTACTTGGGTGAATCTACGATAATCTCTAAATCAAGTTGTAACATGTTAATTACTAACTATTAGCTGCCTGGGTGATGAAGAAATAAATCCAACGATGTGTAGATATCACCGGTTAATCAATGCTCTTAGTCACTAGACCAAGAGATTGAGATTGAATGATATTTATAGGGTTCAATTCAAATGTTATGTTAGTGAAACTAGAACCAATTATAATTCATGGAACCATTAAGAATTCAATGTGAATGAATAGATATGTACTAAAGTTTAACCTAACTGGTAGACTATAGAAGGTATAAAATAGTAGATTTTTTTTTAAAAGGAAAAAGGGGGGTTAACATTCATTAAAGAGGAGGGCTAAATGCAGATGATACAAAGGGAAGTATATAAGTGCTTTACAGCATCAATAAAGCATCCTTCTCCTCTAATCATAACACCATTATGTTCTAGCCAAATTCTATCAAAAAAAAATAATAATAAGGGGCCCACCAAACAAAAGAGACCGCCACTCCTGTGAGAAAGAGCAGGTGAACGACATATGCTCCGAATCCTCAGTCCATTCTCCATAAAGGACACAAGAATCATCAGAATCAGGAGCCCAGTGATGTCTATAGCTGTGAGTGTAAATGGTAGAATTTAAGTGCTCATATCAACCACCATTTCGCACTTCACAGTCAACCTATGAGAATAAGTGGTTGGCCAGCTGCCTCGATCCCAATATTATGATGTAGGGACCAACGTAAGGAAGGCTTTGTAAAGATGCCTCATGGGTCAACGTAAGCCCTAGAATCTGAAAATTAATCTATACAAATCTTAGTTAATAGTTAAGTAATCAAGGAAATCTTGGAGAGAATGAACAAACAAGTAACCCAAACCACACAAGCATCCAAATTATAACATCTGTCTACAAAAATGAGAGACGTCCAATAAATGAATCTTCTTAGACAAATAAACAACAACCTTGAGTACAGTCACAATCTCCAAGCTGTGCGGACCCTTTTCAAAACATAACGAGTCAACCTTAGGTGTCTAGGTTCATTCTCAAGGAGGGCAACAAGCCTCAGTTAGCTCTGTAGCATAAATTACACTAGATACAAACAAGTTGAATTATCAACTAACAATTGCTAGTGGCCTTTCTGGCATGCCATGATGAGGATCAATTGTTTCAGAAAATAACAGGACAAGAAATCAGTAAATCATCAATAGATTTCAAAAGACACCTTCACAGCACCAGCAAAGATGATCCTACAAATCCTAGTGATGAAGTCTCTACCCAGTGAGACCAATCAAAATAACAAAATAACAGTAGGTCAACTGACCAGTTAATAAATGGAAAAGCCTCCAGGCCAACTGGAACCGTGTAAACGACTATGATGTTGGACCTCACGTTAACAGATGCTGTGGAGCCTGGGTACTCCAGATTATACATGAAATGTGGTATTTATAAGTATGACAAGAATAGGGTAAAAGGAGAGTAAGGAAGTTGAGAATAAAGAAAGATCAGCAAACCATTAAGGGGTATATCTATTTGTAAAACCAGATTAATGGATAAATGAGTAAGCCCAATGAGCAGTAGAATTGGTGATTTACACTGTGGCTGAGATAATAGCTAGCCACTTCTACGCATCCCATTTGGTCATCTTTCCTCATTCCTCTTCTACCCCACCCAGGTAAACGAGGAGACACGTGGACAAGGGACCAATTGCACTAAAAAAAAATCTGTTAGAAAAAATTATAGTGGTTATTTAATCTCTCATTTTATGCTTTCGTTAGATTATTTTATTTAACTTGATATCAGAATATTTGATTCTTGAATTTATTAACATGTTTTATCTTTTTGTTGTAGTTCTCGAGGAAGATCCATGCGATGTGTATGTTACTGTACCACAGAAATCGAAGAGGTGGAGAGGACCGATCGCCGGTCAATGGAGATCAGAGAGTAGGAGAGGAACGGGATCATCTCTCATTCTCACTCATCTTGAACATCAGCGGCGTGATTGGGTTCTTCAAACCCTAAAAGGCAGAAGATGGCGGCGGTGGTGCAGATCTCGTGAGGATCGTGACGAGACTTTTGGAGGAGATCAGGCATGATCGCCCCGTTGAGGAGTCGCAGGAGGCCTCGATCCACGCACCTGCATGTGGCATGGTGAGCAAGGAAGAGTGCACGAGGCGCTCAAGGAGGTGGCGCGAGCGACGGAGAAGAGGACGAGGCGATGATCTCGGCAAGCCTCCGCGAAGGAGGCGAGGATCTTCGCATTGGGGCCTCAGCCCCGCTTGCGCCAGCGTCATCGGCGATTAGAGGAAGATGAAGAGGAAGACGAGGAGGAGGCCGCGGCAGAGGCAGAGCCGTTGGGGACCGCCACCTTGTCAACAGGAGCGGTGGGGTTCTCTGGGTCCATTCTCCGATCGCTGCGAAATAGAGATAGAGATCGAAGATATTTCGTGGCCTCTTCCTCTTTTCGGTGGAGAGCTCTTGATGGATGGTGGTGGCCCACGTGGGTAGAGTATATGAGAAAAAAAAAACAGAGAGAGAGAGAGGGAAGAGGATATCGAGAAAAGTAAAAAAAAGAAAATTTCAAAAAAATTAGAAAATAAAAAAAAAAAGGGAGTGCGGAAAAAGAAAAGGTAAGAAAATAAAACAAATTAAAAATCAAATTAAATAAAAAACAAAGATGACGAATGTTTAAGAGAAAAAGTAGGCAAACTCTTCTTTAATATTGTAATTTTTCTTCTCTATTATCCTCGGGGGAGTGTTGGAGCTTCTTATTATAGTCATATATTTATTTAAAAGTTTTTTTTGTTGCAATTTCAAGATACATTGGGTGACATCTGATATCGTTACAGATTTTTGGAGTAATTGATCATTAGATGAGAAACCAAATTGTGGGAGATCCAGAGTTTCGAGGTCTTAAAAGAAAGGAAAATACTTTTTTCGAGGTCCTCAAAGGAAAGGTCTAGCGAATTTTTATGAGAGATCCAACTTCAATGTCTTCAAAGGAAGACCCATTTCAGGAATACTACATTGAGAGCCACTAGCACCTGGTCTCCAGAGCAAAGGCCATTGTCCAAGACAGCTATAGTAGTTGCTTTAGCAACTCCAACCTATGTTCCCGCTTACAAGCAAAAACCAATCCAGTGAGTTATGTTTTGTTATGTAGAGTAAATTTCTTTGTGTTATAAGCTAAATATTCCATGTTCCAACTTGAAGGGAAGTGTTAAGATAATTGTAGTGATTATTTAATCCCACATAATGGAATGAAACTTTGTGCTGTGTGATGACCTATAAATAGACACATACCCCCTACTTATTCTTTTGAAAAGATCAATATAAAAACACATGCCCATAGAACATTTCTCCCGTAGTTTTCTCCTAACTCTTCACGAGTAAAATTTCTACGTAAATCTAAATATTATTATTATTTATACTTAATATTTTTACATTTCCATTGATTTATTTTATTCAACTAAATCATTAGAATTTTGATAAACAAATTTAGATGTTATTATTATTTATGATTTTTATCCTTGTTTATTTTCATATTTAAGTTCAAACACACAGGTTGATGAAATCAATTTGCATTAACACTTCTATCAGGAGAGACTTGTTATTAAGATGGATCAGAGTGGGATATTAAAGTTAATAGGCAAATCATTGGGGCAGATCTAGCTAACCCCTCGACTTCGGGGTACGTAGTTTTGCAAATGCTGGGGGTGTTACAATCTCGTCTCCGCTTAATATTTTTTTTTTAAGGGGACTTCACTTAAAATTTTAAGGTCATGGCCATGCTCCATATGATTCAACCAATTGATCAACCACGAGGTGACATGGGATTATAGAGGTGCCTCGTACAAGCTGTCAAGGTAGCTCCCACCATTGCCATCATGGTGTAGAACATATCTCACATCATAGTCTATTATCACGATTTCAAAAGGTTTATGGCCCCAATACCATTTGAAAGGAGATATGACGATGCAGAAGTATGATCAAGAAAAATTAATTCTTGATACTTATCTGGTTAGAGTTTAAGTCGATCCAAGACAACAATCGAAAATATTTAAGCCTCAGTTAAAAAACTAGTGATAATTTTCGTAGTCCACAACTTAATTCCATGAGTATGTCCTGTGGAACTATCTAGAGGATGCTAAGCAAATGGCAACTCCAAGATCAAAGATTGAAGATAAAACTCTTTGGTTTGAGACCAGGAGGGAGAAAGTTAGCTCACGAGAAACAAATTTACATGTTCAAGATAACCGTGATCCTCCAAGTATGAAAAACCCTCAAAAGCTCCCTCAGGTTTTTGTCTTTCTTTTCATAGATTTGGCATAAATGGCTACATTGAAGAATCAGGCCCAAGCCCATCTAGCCATAACCGATAAGGTGGAGAAAGCATGCAACCAAATTATACAAAAGACACAAATCAAACCCATGTAGATGATGGTTGAGCAATCAGCCTTCCACATCATAGACGAGAATTCAAATCTTCTGCTTCTCAAAATGAAAAAGATTGAGGCGCATATTCATCTTGGTAGGAGCAAATAAAATTTATGTTTTGTAATGACATCGAACACAAATATACTACTTTGATTGGGATAACATGTAGGGACTTGTGAAAAATACAAATATAGATGTGTTGTAAAGAATACCTTGTCAATTTCTATATCAAATAATTGATTTAGCCCAACAATGTATATGTTCATCAGGAGAGCAGGAATTAATGCCTGTAGGAACCTTAAATGTTACTACAAGAAGGAAATGCACGGTTATCAGTATAGAGCATGTCACTAATGCACAAATCTGACTTACCTGCATCAATCCTTTGCAGAACAACATAGGGAAATCAGAAAGCTTTTCAACAGCTAGAAGAGAGACAGAAATTATGCTCAATGTCTGCAAAAAAAGGGGATAAGTTCCAAAAGGTAGATAAGTATCAAACTTCATCTCATGACATGGCCAATAGCTAACAAGGTTTTTTTTTTTGAAAGGGCAATACTTAATGATATTTAATGGAATTTCACTTAACTGTGCCCATGACAGTGTGAGGTCTCGAGAATCTGTAGAAGGCATTCAGTAGAGTGACAATGGAATTCAGTGTGCTGCTGGAAAAGGTGGGCACTTTCTCAGAATCTGAAGCATGGCATGTGCAAGTATCCACACGGCCATATTTCCTCCATTTTACATAAGATGCAGAGGAGGGGCTAGAGTATTTCGTGCTGTGGCCTAAACAGTGGACTTGCAATCTTCCAGAACTTGATGTATAAGATGGCCTCTGTACTTGGAAACCACAAGCCCAAACTGCAGTAGAGAGCACTGACAATCATGCAATCAGGCGTGTCAGCTGAGGATTAGTGAGGACATATGAGAAGCAAATTTAATTTGTTGAACAGCACAGGAAGGTGAAAAGGGGGAGATTGGAAAACCACACTATCAGCTGAGTATGCAACAAAAGCTTCTGGAAACTAACCCAAATCCTCTCAAAAGTACACATTTCTTTAGTTGAAAATGATCCCAAACGTCAGGCTTTCAAGAAAAAACATATCCTAAGGATTTCAGATTGACTGCTGCCATAGACGATCCAAAGGTTTGAGTTGCAGTATCTTCAGTTTAAGCATTTATTATCTGATAAGGGGCCATTTGGCAACTTTGGCTCAGGAAGGGAAAATTTTAGTTCCCAAATACATTTTGCAACCGTCTGACTCAAATCACTGCAATCATGGCTTATTCTTTGTTGGTAGCATCTGGAGAAGCACTCCTTGGGGTACATTTCCAAGATGCTATCAGGAGCAATCAATGGGGACCTTAAAAGATCGAAGCATCCTCTCAGAAATGATGCATATCGCTTCTTTTCCAGAATGCAGAGATTGCAAGGCAGTTGCCAAACGGCCCCAAAGTGCATGTAAGCAATGTCTAGGAAACATGATTAAGACCAACTTCGAAAAACCTTGTCAAGCTCTCTACTCTTATCTTGTGCACCAAACAAAAAGAAAAAGAAAAAGAAACAAACAAAGAAGCACAGCCCAAATCCAAGGAGCAACTCAAATCTCCTTAAAAACTTGCACTTGGAGTCTAATCTATCTAGAGGAAGAAGGGAAGCATGGAATTTCTAGAAAATGAGATTAGAACCTCCTCCAAAAAAACCTTTCCAAGCTCTCTACTTTGTCTCATGCATCCTATAAATTTGTGACCCAAAACCAAGAAAAACCCAAATCTTCTTAAAACATTTATGTTTGAGTCTAATTTACCTCGAGGAAGAAGAGAAGTAAGGAACTTCCAGACCTCCAAAGAACCTTCGCAAGCCCTCTACATCATCTCATGCATCTAAAAATATACAGCCTAATCCACAAAAAACTCAAATCGCCTTAAAAATCAAATCTTTGAACCAATCTAGTCTACCCCGAGGAAGAAGTAAGCAAAATCTAGGAGGCTAAACCAATTATTACCCCAATAGAACCTTTTCAAGCTCTCTACTTAGTCTCATGCATTTAAAAATCTCAACCCAAACCCACAAAACAGCTCCCATCTCCATATAAAATCTGATCTTTGTCTCAAATCTAATCCACATCGAGGAAGAAGGGAAGTAAGCAATTTCTAAGAAATCGGATTGAAACCACCTCCAAAGAACCTATCAAGCTCCCTACTTTGAGCCATGCATCTCAAAATATATGCCCCAAATCCACCAAACAACTCAAATCTCCATAAAATCCAAACTGAGTCAAATGTAATCTAACCTTGAGAAAGAATGAAGTAAGCAAATTCTAGAATTTTGATCAAAATTACCTCAAAAAGAACCTTATCAAGCCCTTTACTTCATCACATGCATCTAAAATCTATGAGCCAAATCCAAAAAACTCAAATCCCATTTAAAATCCAATATTTGAGTCAAATGAAATCTACCTCAAGGAGGAAGGCAAGCAAGCAAATGCTAGGAAAGGGGATCAAAACCACCTCCAAAGAACCTTATTGAGCTTTATACTTTATCTCACGCATCTAAAAATCCACTACCCAAATCGCTATCCAAACCAATGAAACAACTCAAATCTTCTTAAAACTTGAGTCAAATCTAATCTACCCCAAGGAGGAAGGAAAGAAGCAATTTCTAGGAAATGGGATGACAAGCACTTCCATAGATCCACAGAACCTTAATGAAACTTTACACTCTGTCTCGTGCAACTAAAAATCTACTACCCAAATTAACAAAATAACTCAAGTCAGTCACCTTAAACAAGCACCTCCAAACAAAGCAATCTGAGTAGAATCTACTCTACCTCAAGAAGGGTGGCAAGCAAAGCAAGCAATTCCTCGGAAAGGATATTACAAGCACCTCCAAACAACCTTACCAAGCTCTCCACTTTCTCTCATGCATCAATAATCCACCACCCAAATCCAAAAAAAAACAACTCAACCCTCCTTAAAAACCCAATCTTCCTTTCGAAATCCATTCTACCTCGAGGAAGAATGGAGATACGCAAATTCCAGAAAATGGTATTGGAACCACATGGAAAGAACCTTTTCAAACGCATTACTTTGTCACATGCGTCCAAAAAACCCTTACCCACATCACGACACAACTCGAGCATCCATAAAAACCCAACATTTGAATCCAATCTGGACTACCTCGGGGCTGAAGGGAAGGGCGGGGGAAGCGGGAGAGCCCACCGAGGCACAAAGACTCCATCTGGCCAACAGGAGAATCAACTGACGAGGATGGTAGTTCCTATACCTATTCTCCTCCCATTGGCTCCCTGGCGCTAGAGTGCGCCAAGTAGCTGCGGCGGATACGTAGGCGGAGTTGGAGTTCGGTGGTACGGGGTCGGGTTTTTTTAACAGGTTGGGACGTCGCGGGGAGAGGTCGACAGTCTGAAGGTTCCCTGTCTACATTTGTTCGAAGAAAGAGTGATATTGCATGTACTTTATAGGGAAAGGGATATTTCCATTCATGTGTTTATAATCATAAATAATTATATCTATATTCTTGAAAATTATATATATATATATATATATATATATATATATATATATATACACTTTTATAAACTTAGTATCATTTATTACATATATTCTTTCATTGTCATTTAATGATATAAGATAATAACTATGACTGAAATATAATCATACGTCATTAATTTTTAAAAGAAAGAGAAAAAAATCCTCACCTTCCTCCTCCTCCAACTCCTCCTCCTCCTCGCAACCACCATCTCCTCCATGCTCCTCCCTCGTAGCCACCACCTCCTCCAAACTAGCCCCTCATCTCCTACAACCACCACCTCGCCCCTACCACCTCCTCCACCCTCTTCCCCTCAACCACCACCTCCTCCACACTCCGTCGATCTCTCTTCCCTTGCAACAACCATCGTGCTCCCACTACCTCCTCCAAACTCCTCCTCCCCCAACCCCTCGTCTCCTATAGCCACCACTTTGCCCCCACAACCTCCTCCGCCCTCCTCCCTGCAGCCACCACCTCCTCCTCCCTACAGCCACAACCTCCTCCACACTCCTCCCCTATAACCACCACCTCACCCGTACCACCTCCACCAAACTCCTGTTCCCTTAACTACTCGACTCCCATAGCCGCCAGCTTATTCCCACCACCCTCCTCCTCCCTGCAACCACCACCTCCTCCAACCCACAGCCACTACCAAGGACGAAGTTAGGATTTTTAGTTTAGGGAGGCTTACTAGAAATCCTATTGTAATGAATTATAATGTTTTCATATGATATGTAAGGTAACTAATTTCAAATCACAAATTACACTTAACATATCACAACATACTTAAACTATTATGTTGTAAATGCAAGTAAACAAGAAAAGATAGAAAATAATTAAAATTAATACTTTCATGTCAATAATTTTCTCACACCATATAAAAACCAAATATATTCAATTTCATAGTCAACTAGGGATCTTCTTTGACTAGTTATTGATTTGTGGTGTCAATTGTCAAGATAAAAATAAATAGTGCTATAATATATGGAAATGATAAAAATAAATGATACTACATACTATAATACATAATCACTTAAAGCGCACTCGTGAAGACTTCAAATCATATTCATTTATAATCTCTTATGTTGTAAACTTCTCTGCAACTTCTTTCTCGATATAGGATACTAAACAATTCGAAGAAAATCATCTTCCATCTTGTTACAAAGTCTAGATTTGATTATCTTCATAGCTGAAAATACCCTCTCTATTGTTGTAGTTGAAATTGGAAGGTTAAAACAAGTCAGATCAATCTATCAATTAAATAATAAACTTTTGTCTCTCCTGTTTCCATTAATTTTTAACAAAGATCCGCCAGATTGTCAACATTTTTAAAAATAGGATGTGTAGTGATATCGAACCTGTAATGTAGCAATTGTATTTCTAACTTGCGTTTCTCATGATCTGAGAAGTTTTTTAGATAACAATCCTCTACCGGCTTGCATATGTTGACATTGTTGAATAGCTTATAACCATCCCTTTGATCCAAAGGTGCACTAAGAATAAGAAGATTAATAGCATCTTTACTTAATCGACTATTGAGTTCTAATAGTTGGGAATCAACAATAGCGGTGAATATATCTATGCGATAATGATGAAGCAAAGTAACATGTGCTATTAGGCTACAAGGTCTTGTTCGATTTGCAACATAGAGAGAATCCATATTTAGCACATGCATTAATTTCTCGTTTGTTACAAAATGATATAGCCTTTTCAAATAATGAATCACAATAATTCTCTCTTACTTCTTGTAAATGCTCTTTTGTCGAAGAAACAAGCTACATAGCATTCAAATATCTAAATTCTTTCACTGTAAGGCATGGCATAGATCATCTGCTATTCCCAAGATTTCTTTCACTATATGTAAAATAAGAAGAAATTCAAAAGATGTAATAGCTTAAAATGCTTCATGCACCTCTCTGCATTGTGAATAGCTAACCCTGTCATCAATAATTGTCATAAGTACCTTATATACTATATTGTACATTCTAATGAAGCTGCATATTGATTTATAATAAGAACTCCAATGAGTCTTGCGTAGACGTTGTAGGGTTCCAATTTGATTAAATCATGTACCTGATTTAACTTCATTTATAGAAAGTAAATATGCAATATCATTGGCTTGAGCAGCTTGTAATTCATCATGACATTTAGAAGAAGCATTTACAGGCTTGAGCAGCTTGTAATTCATCATGATGTTTAGAAGAAACATTTACAATGTTAACAACTATTAATTTGCTGAAAAACTTGTGAATTGTGATCACTTCTTTGGAAGTTGTGACAAGGGCTAATTGAAGGTGATGGGCTAAGCAATGAATGTAATATGCATATTTGTAGTATCTCATAATTAATGCTTGTAAGTCATTCCATTCGCCACGTATATTGCTAGCTCCATAATAACCTTGACCTCTTATTCTATAAATATCCAAATTATCTTGTAAAAGTACTTCAAATAATTTGTCTTTTAGAGTTGAAGATTTTGTATCTTATATATGAATTAAATCAAAGAAACGCTCATGTAAGAAGTCATGTCTATCCACAAACCTTAGAATAATAGCTATTGATGTTCACACATCTAATTAGCCTAAAATGTCTATTTATGTATGTTCTTAGTATTATAAAAGTATCATGCATTATAAATATTACATAACATACATCATCAAGCATTTAGGTTAATTTTTACAAATTGTATAGTAATTGCTGGCGGTGTCGCGTGTTTCGTCTTTATGTTTATTTATATTCATTGTAGTATATGACAAAACAGCTATCAGATTATTACAAAATTTTTTTTACTCAGAATAACAAGTTTTTCCGAGGTCGAACTCAGGGAGCAACTATGATTCTAAAAGCATAAATGTTTACAATCATGTTACAAAAATAATAAAAGAAAGAGAGAGAGAGCTAAAGTTTTGTTGACTTCTTCTTCTTCTCTCTTCCTCTTCTCTCTTTTCTTCTTCTTCTTTCTTCTTTTCTTCCTGCCTTCTTCTTTCTTCTTTAGCCTGCGGCTGTGTTGATCTTCTTTCTCTTTTTCTTCTTCTTCTCTGCTTCTTCTTCTTTTCTCTTCCTCTTCTCTTTTCTTTCTGCATTGGCCGCTGACCTTCCTTCCTCTTTTCTTCTTCTTTTGGCTGTTGCCCTTCCGACATCTGATGCGGTGCTCAAACGGCTTATCTGTGCATTTGCTACAGTTCCTTTCCTTCTTCTTCAGCTCCTCTCCTTCCTTTCTTCTTCAGCTGCTTAGTGCGGCTAAGGCTTCGGTCGCTCCTCCTTTCTTCTTCTTTCTTTCTTCCCTAGGCGGATACACACCCATCAGTGCAAAACCTACCCCTACCCCTTCCTCGCATCTCTCTTTCTCTCTGAATCTCTCTTAGGAATGCTCTCCCAGAGTCGGGTAATCGGGTTCGGGTAGCGCACCTGGGACCAGGCCCACCGGCGTGCGGTGGTGGGCGAGGAGTGCTTGGTCAGGTAGTCGGATCCGACCCAGACCCGCGAGGCGTGAGCGCGGGCGAGGGCGAGCGAGCGCGTGGCGCGCCGCGTGCGTGTGAGGGACCTGACCCCTGTGTATCGAAGGCAAACAACCCGATAAACTTTTGCAATTTAAGTGTGGGCGAGCGGCCGCACACTTACAAGGTGGGACTAAAATCCCACCTCCAGATTACGCGTCTGCAGGCGAGGGAGTTGCTGCCTATTGGGGCAGCTGTGAGGCTCGCGACCCAAATCGCAAGCCTGGGTGCCTTTACGGAGTCAGTCCGCGTTGCCTGGGACTCGCGCCTGGGCTGGAGAAGGCCTGGAGCTACGAGTGAAGGAGCTACAGCGGCTCAACAATGGCGGCGAGAGGTGTTGACCTGAAAACATAGTGACGGCCTCTCGACCAAGTCAAATAACGTGGGAAGCTTCGCCGGAGTGCGGCGAAGGCAGTGCAGTGGTCGACGAGGCGCAAGAGCGCCTGTGGAGGTTGACCTAGGTCAAACTGTGTGCGTGAAGATGAGTTTGTTCGGGGGGTGGTTGGGCGGTGATTGGCAGGGAATGGAGAGGGGGAACGGTTGAGTGGAGTGAGGGGGAGCCTCTGGGCTGATCGGCGAGGGAAGAGGTGGTCTGCGGAAGCGGAATGGACTCGCCGAAGAAGGTGATCGGAGACGGAGAAAATGGAGGTGGAAGTGGCGGGCGGTGGAGTAAAAGGGAAAATCAGAAAAGGGAAAATGTAAGGGAGAGAGAGAGGAATAGTTCTACCTATTTACTCGACGAAGGGGGAGAGGGAAGCGTCCAGCTCGTGCCTGCCAGAGCTGAGGACAAAGATGACCAGGAGGAGGGTATCGGCGACGAGGAGGCGGTCTGAGGGTGCCAGCTGGTATGGCCTGGCGCGGACGACAGGACAGAGTAAACTCTGCTGCAGGTAGGGCAGCAGAGCGACGAGGAGGAGGAGGAGAAGATCGCCGGAAGCTCAGGCGCTCTGACCGGAGAGGGAAGGGATGAAAAGTAGGGTTTTTCTCCATCAAAGGAAGCTTGAAGGAGACGGCAGACCCTGCTACTCCTTATAAAGGCCTTGGCGAGGAGAGGGGACCGAGGAGGCGACGTGCCTACCTCGCCGGAGAGTGGCCTAAAAGGATACCCATGCCTTTCATGCGTTCGCACGAAAGGCATGGTCAGTTGCATAGGTCATGGGCGGGTCCCTGCGATAGAGGACATCGCAGGGAACCCCCCGTCTGTTCTATAGGACGGCTGCCCTGCCCTGCGCGGCGCCATCCTCCACGCAAGGTCGCTGGAGGTATGGCGCTACGCAGAAATGGCAGGGGGGACCGTTCTGCAAGGAATGATGAGAAGTTAGGGGGCTAAACGCAAGGGTTTCAAAAGATAAGGGTCAAAAAGTAAATTAAGAGGACCAATTTGTAAAGTCGGTCAAGATGGTCTTTTCTTAGGTCCAAATTTTTATACCAGACTAATTTGATCCTAAGGATTTTAATGGAAAAATTTGATTTTAGGTTGGACCATGTTTGACCGGTCAATTTGCACAAAAACCCAAATTAAGTTATAAATTGAGCATGGTTCTCATTTTAGGTCAAAATAGGTTGCAAAGGCCAAATTGAAGGTTCTAAACCCTAGAGAATATTTTTTTATGAATTTTAGAGGATTTAGTTTATTTCTATCCTGCCTCGAACCTCGTGAATTAAAGTGGATTTGTTTTAGGATTACAGAATGTCATTTAATTCCTAGAAGTTGCTATAACCCTTTTCAGATCAGATCATCCTACTTCCCTCCTTGTTAAGCTTGTTTAACCTGTGTTTGGATCCTTAATTACCCTGTTTGCATACTGCATTGGTGAAACTGCAGTTTTACCCCTTATGGTTTGTTTTATTCTTTAACTCAGAATTCTCTGAGTTAAGCCTCTCTTTAGGTCTTGTAGGAGCTTTTTCACACATATTTGGATTAGATTGTGCTAGTTAGGGTTCATGATGAGGTTCCCATTAGTAATTCACCTCTTATTATGGTCAAGGAACATGACAATATTTATCGGGGCCTCGGATTAAAGATCCAACCAACAGATTTAATCAGGGCGATGATCGGACTTCAACGCCTTTGAGATTGCCCCGATCGAACCTCCATAGCATTAGATGCAATCCAAGGAAGATCAGAGGTCAAGAGGTAAGGTGGTGCAAATCCATACCTCATACAACAATCCAACCACATGGATGGGTTCGAATCAACGATTACAGCCCGACACTGTAAAAATCGATCCAATCTGACAACCGTGGCACCTCCTATGAGCAAAAGAAGATGGACAGCTCAGATGATGCCACATGGCAATATCCAAGCCACCCATGGCCATCCACAGCACCCTTCCCTTCTACAGAGGCAAATCAAGATATGATGTCGACCGTTGGATCTTGATCTAATGGCCAAGATCTGGCCACACCGCTCCTTGCTTGCAACCCAAAAGCATGAAGAAGAAAATCCACGCAATCTCAGTTGTTGGATCTTCATCCAACGGCAAGAGATCATGGACCTTGAGTTGAGAAGCGTGACGATCCGTGGCTGCAGCGCAATAGTTATGAGAGGGGCTATCAAGGCAGCAATGCGCACTCGAATCTGCGTGAGCGAATTAATTTTGTGAAGAGGCAGGCGCGGCGAAATTCGGCCACACGATTGAGGTCGAGCAGCAGCGGAAGCGGCTACATGGCAGCACGGATGGAGCGTTTGTTAGACGCGTGCAATGACGCACAAGAAAACGCCGGTGCTCGCACTATGAAGATAAACTCACGCACGATCTGGGACGTCAGTCATCCATCCAACAACTGGTGTAGCGCAAGTGTGTTCGAAACATGCCAAAGCTGAAGAGTTGCGTGAGTGCACGTCGCGACCATATAATGAAGATTGGATTGCCCTCCGCTCTCCGCGCACCAACAATTATAACCGCCTACACCGACGAACTTGTGTGTCACTAAAGGCCTTGATATTAATTTTAAGGCCTTAAAATGACCTTTTTGCTCTTAAACTTCATCTATATAAGGGCACCTACACCCCCTTCGTGAATCATCCCTTCCTTCTCTTCTCACCTCTTCTAAGAGCTAAGAATAATGTTCTCAAGCTCGCTCTAGTGCTCTCAAGCTACGGGAAGCTCCACCACAGTTAAAAATCAAAATTTTCCACTTCTCATCCCCCCTTCACGGAGCACTTGCCAGCTGTTCTCTTGCCCCCGTTCTGGAAGATGATCCCTTCATCCCCAGTTCTTCTAGATTCACCCTCCATCCTCTGTCTTCGCTCTCCTTTCTGGTGTCGTTCGTCTAGCTCGTCCTCCAAGCAGCTGTCGAGGAGGATAACTTCTCATCCCTTATCTTTTTATCTCTTTCTACAGTAGATTTTCAACTTTGTAGTTGTAGAGAATAATTGTAATTGATATTATATTAGCTATAAAGTTGTTATTATCTCTCTCTTGTTTATATTTCAAGTAGTTGCCATTGTGAATGTTTCATTTATAAAAAAAATACAAGAAAAAATATAATTGCGGATTTAGAATTGGCGTAGCCTCCGCGTACTCGACCCGAGACTTACTTTGAGTTTCAGTAAAATTATTTGATTAGCAGATTTTTGCGCAACTACAACGATGGATTTTCAAATTCAATCTTTTTAGCATACAAAATATCGCTTATCAGCCATCTGCTCTCTAATTGCCTCATCAATTATGACACAGAACTTTGCATCTTCAATTTATTCACGAATAGCATTCCTTACTTTGTTTCCAAATATTTGAAGAATTTCCTTTTGAATATCAAGTGATATATATTTAGCATTTCCTGGAGTATTTTTCAATACCACATTCTCTAGTTTGTCATTACAAGAGGCTAGAAGTTTTATTAGTTCAACGAAATTCCCTCGATTTCTTGAACATACTCATTCATCATTACCCCTAAATGCACATCCTTGAAATGTCAACCATTGTACGACATCTACTATTGTCTTCAGATGTAATTGGTTCACTTGAATTTGTCTTTCATCTTACTTTTGAAGTATATGTTCTATGTGTTGTGGTTTATTCATTAAATTCCTTAAACATTCTTCTGTCATATTATGCATGTGGTGATGTTTTTCCTTCAATATGATTTAAAAATGCACAATCTTTTCCATTGTTCACTTTTTTCCAATTTTGAATCCACCTACAACGAAGAAGTTTGTGCCATGTCTAAAATTTGGCTTACCGTAGAAAAGAAAGCAAGGAAAACAGAATGCCGCACCTCTATAAGGAGAGTATTATAACCAAGAATACTGTTGAAACCAAGCTTTCTAAAATCACCGACAGTGCTTTTCATTGTCATTAAATGGGTATTCCTCCATTGGATATTGAAAAGGCCCAAGACTAATATAAGTAGCCTTTGAATTTTATGAACTTCAATTCTTTGAATTTTAGATGGTGGAGCTTCTTGTTCTCTAGAATTGTCACAAATAGGCAAAATTTTTAAATCATCGTTATCATCTTATTTTTTCTTGAAATATGATATAATTGTCATCCTTTTTGCCAACTTCAACCTAAATAAATTATAATTGTCTCCCCATAATCCAACTAGTACTTAATACTTTTAATTCCGAATACAAAAAACTACATGTATGAAAATTCAAATGCGACAAGAAGTGGTAAACCCAACCAAAGCAGACACATCTGCTAGATGCACAAAAGCACCAAAAGCATGACATACGAAAATTTATATGGTAAAACCAGAGCCAAATGTTTAAAAGTGAGATACCTACAAAAAAAAACACACTTTTGCATCTGATGTGCAAAAAAATGTTGTAAAAGCCACAATATTTCCCATCAAAAAGTGCACCCCTAGCAAAAGAAACACTAAATGACCCAAATCAACAATTAATATTATAAAAATCAAATCAACCATATAGCATATGTTCACTTCTCTCCACATACCCAAAATCGAAAATTACTTCCTTCCAAATACCTACATCCTTCGTCAGAACCACCCTAAGAACAAAAAAGAATGGAAAGAAGAAAAAAGCATGATACTATTTATAGAAAAATAACAGCAAGCTTCATCCCTGCTAATACGCCTTCGACCTCCAAACCAAAGAACATGAACAAGGGGAAAAGAAGAAGAAATTACTCAATACCCACCTCCTAAAAATATCAGAAAACCCCGATTCAGCAAAAACCAATATCGACAAACATGAAAAGGTATCAACTTTCGGTCAAAAACCACTAGAAATCCACAGAAACTCCCTTGTTCTCAATAAACCGTGGATCCAAACGGGACGGGTGGGGGGGGGGGGGGGGGGGATGAATCCAAAAAACCCAAAAGGTGACACATTTAGCTTGAATGGGAGGACACACGTGGGATGCAAGTGGGTCGCCATTAGAATTGGAGGCGAAGAGCTCGTTGAGGCGGCGGGCTCGGGCGACTGTGCGGTGGATTGCGACCTTCAGGTGTTCCGCATGCACAAGAGATGCGTTGTGGTAGAGCGATTGAGGAGAGTCTCGTATCAAGGCAGGGATGCAGGGAAGAGGTGTGGACGCCAATGTTTGTGGGTGACTGTTGACATTCCTTTTAGGGGGGCCATGGGATTTTTTTCTAAATATAAATGCTACAATTCCAAAATCTTTAGGGTTTCACCAACCAATATAATAATCCCAATGTTATTATAATTTGCATGGAAAATAAAGAGCTCTACAACATGATGAAAATTCCCTCTAAATAAGATGACAAATAAAGGATGAAACATAAAAAAGAGAGAAGGGGGGAATGGTGGTCCCTATCCACCTTTCCTCACTATCGACCTCCACTATTACTCAGCGACATCTTTGTCTACAACTCGTATCCTCTTGCAACTTACTCAGTTGTGACCTTGAGGAGCTCCCACATCACCATTCAGCTCCTTGTTTATCGTCGTAGAGCTCCCATTTCATCGTGTAACTCCTTACGTCACAAGAAAGTCCCTAATTCATAGCTCATTACAATGACTATGCAAGATGGTCCTGTTGTTGGAGAGGAGCTCATAGAGGGTGAGGAGGTTGCAACAGTTGGAGAGGAGCTGGAAGAGTCCAGTGGAGGGGCAGAGGAGCAGTAGGTGGTGCTTGAACAAAGGTGGTGGTAGCCGATCGGAGGAGGTGGTTATCACAGCAATGGAGGTGCAGCTTCGTAGGAAGAGTCGAGCATGGGAGCTTTATGGTGGAGCAGCTCGTGATGGAGATGTTCACTGCAGTGGTGGAGCAACTCTAATGATGGAGATAGAGGATGCGGTACTACTGCACTCGAAGGAGTTGTGGAGCAACTTCATAGATGAGCTATTACTTAGAGGAGTAGTGGAGGATAGGGTAGAGTTGGCGTGGAGCTAGTGCTCGAAGGAGGCTACTATCAACCATGGAGTTGCTACTTGGAGGAGGAGCCATGGAGGTAGGCTTGGAAGTCGGGGTTGTAATGCCCCAAAATCCGGGCTCCAAGTCATTTCAAAGTTGACGTGACATTTTGGACCCATCGGTACCCGTTGAGGTCGGGTTAGAACACCTCATAAAATCTGAAAATCGTGTGTTTTTGGTTAATTCTCAATCAAACCTTTTCGAAAAGGTGGCCATTTGTGGTATTGTTGAATTCCTCTTGTTGCAAGCTTTTTAATGGTACTTGTTTTACATGAATCTGAGGTGTGTAGCTCAAGTTATACTAAAAATAAGATGAACAGAATTGGTGCATGATTAAACTCGCATCCCGGGGGGGTATTTTTTTCAAAACTGGGTAAATCCTAACCCTGATCTGATTTGGGGACCTATTTAAGACCCTAATTAGGGTTTTTGGTCATTTTTTTTCTTCTTAAAGTCACAATAACTTGAGGGAGAGGAGAGAGAAGAAAGAAGAGAAGAGAGAAAAGGTGTCCATGCACGAGGGGCACATAATGAGCACATGCATGGGGCAACATGCAATAGCATGTGCTACATGGAGCAGATTAAGGTTACACACAGGTGCTTGTAGGGTGGTGCGTGTGATGCATGTGGGTGGCAAGCAGTGCACGAAGGGCGGCTAGGCAGTCAATTCAATTGAACTTGCCCAATTCGAGCCCTTTGCATGTTTTGGGTAGTTTGTGGCCTTCCCGTGTCCATTTTTTGCAAATAAGGCATTGTTGGAATCATCTTAGTCTGTATTACACATTGGTGAGTTTCAAATTTCCTTTTAAATGTTTTATAACACGTTAAAATTCAAGAATATATTCTAAAGTGTTTATTACTTCAATTTTGGATGTGCTTGGCCTAAGGACTTGACCCGTAGTGTGCACTGATTATAAGGGACGCTCAACCCGCATCCCCAAATCTGGGATGCATATTTTCGAGTCATTGTGAACTCTCGACAACATCAAGTAAAATAGTCGCCCATCGCTTATGTGGCATCGATGATTGAATTAAATGAATAACGTTTAGTCATACACCTTGCCTTATTGCACACTTCCTTCCCCTTGCCAAGTATAGGAGTTATGCTTTGAATATTATTGTCCATAATTGGGAACTTGAATAATGAATTAGATACTTGAGGTTGCTCAATAAAAATCATAGGTTGACAACCTGATTAAATATAGTTGATCTAATGAACCATTGAATACGAATCCATGTTTATGAAATTCTACATGGTGGAATTATTATATGTTTAGCATGCTTAACTAGATAAAACATTATCATGAAATAATTGGATTTGTTGATGCTTATTAATATTCAGAAATATTGTGAAATATATTAAAAGTTCAAAACAAATGAAAGAGATAATGAATATCTGTTATATTTTGCAGCATAGTGAACGAGTTGAAATGATGGATGGATGCATTGATGGTAAACATGAAAACTCGTGAGATCAGTTAAATAATTAGTATTGTGCTTAGTATCAACGACATAACCGGTTATATCGTATTTAGAGGTATAGACTAATTCAAGGAGTAGGCTAGCCTCCTTGTGACTCTTTAATGCATGCAAAATGCATTGGTTTGATTATGTCATTGTAGCATGCGTTCGCGACGTCGATTTTAATTAAAGATTTGGATTTGGTGAGTCTATGTGTTGATCTCAGGGAGATGTGAAATCAGATTAGTTTTAGTCGCTTTGTGATGAGAACCTCATCATGAACCCTAACTAACACATTCTGACCTAAATAGGTGTACAAAAGTTCCTACAAAACCTAAGGGAAAGCCTAAATCAAATAATTACAAATTTAAGTATAAAATAATTCACAAGGGGTAAAACTGTAATTTTACCAATGCAGTACATAAACGGGATTTCTAAGGGTCTAGACACAGGTCAAATGGGCTTAATAAGAGAGAAAGTGGGATGATTTGATCTGAAAAGAGTTATAGCGACATCTAGGAATTAAATGACATTTTACAACCCTAAAACAAATCCACTTTAATTCACGAAGTTTCAAGCAAGATAAAAATCAATTAAATCCTCTAAAATTCATGAAAAAATATCCCCTAGGGCTTAAAACCTTCAATTTGGCCATTGAAACCTATCTTGAACAAGATTGAGAACTATACTCAATTTTTTACCTAATTTAGGTTTTTGTGCAAAATGTCTAGTCAAACGTGGTCAAACCTAAAATCTAACTTCACCATTGGATTCCTTAGGTCCAAATTAGGGTTATACCAAAATTTGGACCTAAGGAAAGTTTGCCTTGACCCACTTTACAAATTGGTCCTCAATAATTACTTTCTAACCCTTAACTTTTTGAACTCTTGCAATTACCCCCTCAACTTTCCCGTCGTCTTCTGCAAATCGATCCCTCTACCACCGCATCAACAGGTCATACCTCCAATGACTTCGCGCGGAGGATGGCGCCATGCAGAGCATGGGAGCCAGCCCCAGAAAGGAGAGGAGGGTCTCCTGCGTTGTCCTCTTCCGCATGGACCACCTCCCATGCCCTGTCGGCACCCATACCTCTTGTGCAAACGCGCGATAGGTATGGGTCTCTTTTCCAGCCACGTCTCCGGTGACCAGCCCACGCCTCCTCCTCGTGTTTCCCTCACTGCCAGCACCTATTTAAGGAACAGCAGGGGCTGCCGCTTCCTTCAAGCTTGTCTTGGCCAAAGTTCCACCCCAAGTCCGTCTTCTCCTCCGGCCAAGTGGTCCAGCAAGCTTCGGCGATCCACCCTCCTCCTTCTCGTCACTCTGCCACAATACCAGTGGCAGAGCTGTCCTCATCATCTTCCTCCGCTTCGCGCAGCACCTGTGCAAGCACCTCTCACCCCGTCGTCGCCCCCGTCTCCCTCCACTGGACGTCATCTTCTCCAGCGACAGCAGGTACTTCCAGTCGCCATCTCTCCCTCTTCGTCCACTTAAACAGGTTAGAAACACTCCTCTCTATCCACTCTTAAATTCCCCTCAATCTATTTCACGAATTATCCATCGACTGCCACTGTTCACCATCACCATCTCCACTTCTGGCCAGACCTCTAGCGAGGCGTCCCTGCCGCTCCACACCTCCATCCGCCTCGCCAACCGATCCTTGAGCATCACCACCCACTGATCACCCTACGACCCTCCACTGACCGCACTAACCCCTGACGCCTTCCCCCGAACAAACCCATCCTCACAGCCACAGAGCGACCTAGGCACACACGCCTAGGCTGCCCCGCGGCCAGCCAACCCCCGCCTCACGTTCGCCATGATACGGAGAAGGTTTTCTGATGGTCTGACAAAGCCGCGAGGCGGTATTCTTGCTTTCAGGTTCTGTGCCATTGCCACCATTGCTGCCGAGCTTGGAGCAAGCATGCTAGCAGCTCCAGGCCTCTACAGTCCCAGGTTGGAGTCCCAGACCGCGCGAAAGAGACTCACGCACGGTCCCAGGTCCCCAATTGAAGACGCAAGCCTCATGTATCGCTGCAATTGCGAGGACTTCGGCTGCGGGCGAAGGTGCGGAAGCGAGTGGGACTTTTAGTCCCACCTCGGATGTGTGCGGGCGGACACCCGCACATAAATTGATTTTGTGTTTCAGGCTATTTGCCTTGAAGCACTGAGGTGAGGTCCCTCTCACCCGCTTCACCCGACCTCGTCCGCGACCACCCCCCGCGGACCTGGCCTGACCTGTATACCCGACCTGCACTCCTCGCCCACCACCGCATGCCAGTGGGCCTAGTCTCGGGCGCATACACCCGACCCGTATACCTGCAAAGGCTCTGGGAGAGCGAACTTGAGAGAGAAATAGAGAGAGATGCGGGGAGGGTAAGGGTTAGGTTTTGCCTAACCTTACGTTGTGCAGGGAAGCAGGAGGAGAAGAAAAGAGAAGGAGAAGCTAAGGACACTTAGCCGCACAGAGGAGCAGAAGGAGAAGGAGGAGGAGATAGTGCAATAGCAGAGAGAAGAAGAAGAGGCGCGGCTGAAGAAAAGAAAGAAGAAGAAGCCAAGGAGGAGTTGCAGCAGAAGAGGAAGCTGGAGCAGAGAGAGACCAAGGAAGAAGAAGCTGCAGACGCAAGGCAAAGAAGAAGACAGGAGCAAAAGCTGAAGAAAGAGAAGCCGCAGAGAAGAAGAGAAGAAGAAGAAGCCAAGAGGAAGAAGAACCAGCGGAAGAAGCACTGTAGCAAGTGGAAGTTTAAGTCGTCTGACCTTGGAATCAGACGTCTAGAGAGAGAAAGAAAGAAGAGAAGAAAAGATGAGTAATTTTTCCTTTCCTTTATTGTTCTTTTTGTAAAATAGTATATATCTATATTGTAAATTGTGATTTTGTACGTTTCTAAAATCAAGTGTTGCTCCTTGAGTTCGACCTTGGAAATTTCCTATTTTTCGAGTAATAAAAACAAACATACGTGCTGGTTGCCAACAAGCGACCTGCACTTTGGGTGTCACAAAATGGTAGCGTGGTTTGCTTGCATAAACGAGAGCGAGAGAGAGAGAGTAGGGTTAGAGCTTACGTTTAAAACATGACAATCACTTTAAAGAGATGTGAACTACGATATAAGAAGCAACATTAACATATAGCATGCAATTAGAGTTTGTTTACAAATACAACAATAGATGAAAGCTTAAAATAGTGCAACATAAAACTAGAATAAGAGATATCGCGAGGAGGAGGCGAGGCGGCCACGGCGGTGGAGGGGGACTCTATCGGTAACTCAACAACTCTGGGGTGGATATGGAGTGTTTGGTGGGGCTAGGAGAGGGCTAGTATTGCATGGAGAGTGTGTGGGAATTGAATGCCTTTGAATGGGGTGTTTGAGGGGGGTTTATATAGTAGAAAAGGGCTTCCAAAAGAGGTACGAATCTTTAGCGACGTCCGGGACGTCGCTAAATCCTTTCTAGAAGCGTTGCTGAAGTCCCACGCCTGCCGGCCCATGCACCGGTGCTTCTTCTCAAGCTGCGCCTATGCATCCTCAACCGTCGGATTTGAGGCACGGATTGCCATCGACAGCTGAGGGTGCGCCATGTCGCCCCCCCGCCGCACCCAGGGATGCTGCCTCCCCACGCAATCCGCATGCTCGCACCATAAGCCGTCCGATCGTGCATCAACAGCAAAGATTGCGCGCTACCAGGTGCACTGGATCATGCCTCGCATGCGGTGAGTGCATGAGATCGCGCGCGTCAGACAGGCTTTCATCTAGAGGCGCCGCGTGGATTCCATCCGCACCATTCGCTTCCGCATCAACGATTCTAATCGACTGCACTCTCGGTCGAGCACGATTTGGTAGCGTGCGAAGCTTCGAACGCTCACTGCTTGCTTGCTAGGCTGAGGTGCTACCAACTGTGCTGCCTTCGTGAGGTGTTGCGAAGGTGAGGTCAGGTGCTAGTGCGGTCGACCGTTGGATGGAAATCCAATAGTCAGGATTTCACGCTAAGGAGCTGCAGGTGTGTTGGCACGCGATGGAGGCTGTGCAGGCACCACGTGGCCGATTGTGGGTCGTGATCATCAGATCAACAGCCAAAACATCTTGGGTTTGTTGGGAAAGCTCCGGATAAGCTATTTCGAGTCCGTTGGATTCCATTCGTCGATCTGAATCCATTTGTGCGGTCCGATTGCTTATCTGTTACAAACGCGGCTTCAAGACGTCTTTTAAGATGTCTGGGAGGTGGCCCAGACGTCTGACCAGACGTCTAGGATTTGATTTCTGCGGCACGCGATTTCGTCAGCGCGCCTGCACGTGCAGACCTACGACGCCTCTTTTCCCCTCTCTCCTCCGCAGGCGCAGCGCTGCCCCCCTCTCTCTCTCCCCGCGCGGCTTTAAAAAGGCCTCGCCCTCTCCCTCACTCTCATCCCCTCCGCTCCCTTCTTCTTCCAGCCGGTGCGAGAGCGAGTGAGCGGCGGCAGCGGCAGCCGCAGCGAGTTGCGGGAGGAGGTGTTGCGCGAGGGAGGAGATGCTCGGCCGTGAGGGCTCGAGCTTGCCGGGGTAGCGAGAGCCGCCCGGCGGGGGAGCAGCGAGCGAGGAGTGTCGCGGGAGGGCTGCTGTAGCTCGAGCAGCAGGCGAACAAGGCGCGGCGCGGCCGTGTGTCGCGGGCGGAGGGCGAATCGAGCTCTGATTCTGGAAATTTTTCCAGAATCAGACGTCTGGTCTTCCAACCAGACGACAGGGAAGACGTCTGGAGGACTGTCCAGTCGTCTTTCAAGTAAGTTATTTTTCATCCTCTTCCTTTTCTGCGACCGTTCGTGCTGAGAGCGAGGAGTGGGTACGTGCAGGCTCTGAGATTCGCCATCCAACGCGAATCAGACGTCTGGCCGCAGTGCTAGACGACTGGAAGGACTTCCAGACGTCCGGGGTGACCATCGGACGTTTGGGAACTAGGCCAGACTCCCCCGTAGGCTTCTGGACGTCTGAGAGACTACGCAAAACAAAGGTACCATCTGACCCACATTTTAAGACGTCTGGAGGAGGTTCCAGACGTCTGATTTTGGACTGTTTCGTCGATTTCGACCCGTTTAGGGCCCGTTCGGAGTCCATTTTCCGCGTTTCGAGTTGTGTTCTTTTCGGAATAAAATCCTCTACCCGTTTACAGTAATTATATACTGAGAAACTCCTTGTGTTTGATCCTTGTGTTAGGACCCCGTTCCATTGCAGTCTCGGGGGTTGCGGAGGCGTGCAGGATTTCCGATCACGCCCCCAGTACTTCCGTTGTAGCTGGTAGAGTGATAACACCACGCAAGGGGGTAGTAATTATGTTGAATATGGCCCATCTTTAGAATAAAAGGCACAACATAAAGTAGAATAGGAGCATTGCATGCATCAAGTACCAAGATTGCTTATAAACTGTATTAATGGCCATTTTTGTAAAGCATTTGTCAAAGCTGGCCTCAAATGAGCAATCAGACTGTACGGATGGATTCAAAACGACGAACGGAGTCCAACGGACTCAAGATCGGCCAAATCCGACATCTGGAGCTCCCACAATGGGCCCAAGAAATTCTGACCATTGATCTGGAGATCAACGGCCCAGCGAGCGCCACGTCGCCCCCGCCGCTCGCACACCCTCAAGCCAGTCAAGGACGAATCTCGGCCGCTGATCTTCGATCGAATGGCCGAGATCCGCGTGCTCGCCCGCGGTCGCCGCGACAAAGCGCGGGCGTGGCGCAACGGTTAGCGGGCACGCCAGCATCACAGCGACGCGCGTTCGAGCCGCGCAGAGCTGAAATCGAAGGCGAGCGACGAGCGCGGACAAATTGGGTCGCACGATCAGCAGCGGGCGGCCAGGATCGCGCCACTCGGAGCGACAACAGCTCCCAAGCGCTCGCGCGTGCACTCCTGGCGGAAACGCACGCGCGCACGCGCGCCCGAGGCACGATCTCAGCGCGGGCGCAGGAGAATCTCAGCCGTCCGATCTTCGATCGTACGGCTCTCGTTCAACGTCCACGGATCGCGCATGGGGAGAGAGCGGGGCGGGCAGCTGACCGGCGGCAGGAGGGCTTCACCAACGTATCTGGAAGCGGTTTTAGCGACGTTCTGGATGTCGCTAAAGCACATTCTTCTTTTAGGAAGCCCTTAACTCTATTTAAACCCCTTCTACCACCATTCAAGGCATACTCTCCCACTTGCAACTACTCCACTCCTCTCCTAGCTAGTTTTAGGCACTCTTGTAATCGCCGGAAGCGACGAGCCACCGACGGAGCCTCCTCCCCCGCCGTGGCTGCCTCGTCGCTCTCCACTCTCTCTCTTTTAAGCTTTCATTTACCCTTGTTAAAGCATGTATTTAATGTTGTAAGCTATGAACTATGAATGCATGTTTAATGAAATTATTTTCCGTTCAATCGCCATTTTAATTTCTATTCAAAGTGCATGATCAAAACTAAGAGCTTTCTAACCCTAAACTCTCTCTCTATCTCTCGCTTTTCAAAACCGTCTCTTTCGCAAGCAAAACTCCGCCTTTTTCGTGACAACAAGTGGTAAACAAAATCCGATTTCCACGCCTCCCTGAGACCGACACTCGGACTCACCTCCGTTTACTTCTTTTAAAATCGACGTATCAAGTGCGACTATAACGACACCTCTTAACACATACGCACGAGACCACGTCAGTTTTTGGCGCCGTTGCCGGGGAGGCAACGGATTTGTTTTATCACCTCTATTCCACATTCATTCTCACATCGTCTAATGCCCTATTTTCCTTTTTACTTGACGGTTGCAGGAATTCGGCGCATGGACGGCGAAGTGATGCATTCCACGACGGTATCAAGGGAGTAGGCGCCTCGAGGATCGATAGTGAGCAATCTCTCTCTCATTGTTTGCTTATGTGAAAAAGCTAAAAAAATTGTAAAAAAAAAAAACTGAAAAAATTGGCGTGGTGAATGATTGCTTGACACACATTCTTAACACATCACCCTACAAAAAAATGTACACTCTAATATGCTGAATAAATTCTTGGAGTGTTCTTTCCTTTCTTGAGTGGTGTTTGCGAAGCCATCATGAGTTGATCTGGGCCGCACCACTCAACCCTAAAACTAACTCATCTAATAGAAGCTGCATGATCATTAGGATGAGTACACTAGGGTCTTAGAGCCTCTACAAAATAAAAAGGAAATCTACTTTCAGCGAATTGTGTGCAGAACTTGACGTGCCCACTGAAACTTCGCTGAAAACACTAAGACACGTCAACCCTAAAAAGTACTAAAGTAAGGATGAAACATTAAAAGACACCACATCTTAATAAATCATTGCTTAAAAATCATGTTTTGCTAGAAGCACACACTTTGAAAGTGGAAAATTAAGAGGCACCACCCCAATCAACACCTCATCACATCACCCTAAGCACAAGCAATATCCTAACCCTTTAAAACTGAGTAGACGTGCCCTAGGCAGGACTGAGCTAAGTCTCAAAAGGTGAGGTTTTGTTTGCTAGGCACTTAGCTTTCATTCCCTTGGTAGAATCTGGTGACTAGGCTGCGGGGCAGTGTCAAACGACTGCGGTTGTGGGGTCTATGGAATCGGAGGCGCAAGCCAAAGGAAGAACCTTCCCTGCAATCCCCTCGTAATCAACCTGGCCAGATTAGCCTTGGGAAGGGGAGTCCAGTGCTTACGAACTTAATCACCCTTTGTGAGATTTCTCGGTCTCCTAAGGAATACACCATAAGGATTAGGCTTGAGTGCTTGATTGAAACACATTTCTCGCATCTGTCGCCCTCGGCATCCCCTCCTGTTCTTCTCTAGTGTATGCACGGGAGGCGCTCACTGCATCCCGAATTGTGTGTTTTGGGGCAGGAATCTAGGCGACGTAATTCTGTTGAAAACATGGCTGAACCTAGGGTAGATGAGGCTGAAGATCAACCCCCACCAGATGCTATGGCCATCATCTAATCTCAAATCAATGCTAACCATCGGCTTCAGCAACAACAAATCCACACCATCATGCAAGCCATACAACGGTTACAGAACCCGCAAGAACAACCACCACCTTTCCACGACATACCAGGACAACCACCACTTGATTTACCGCCATTTCAGGACCAGCCAAGACCTCTCCGTGATTTCTATAATCCCTCTGCTATTAGAGTCGAGCCACACCTTAGGATCCCCGAGGGGGGAGATGATTTTGAGTTGAAACCAAACGTCTTAAGTTTGATCCAGAGCCACTTTCATGGAAGCTCAAATGAGGACCCCTTTCAACACCTAGAGGATCTCGACCGCATAGCACGAACGGTGAAACCTAGGAACATTAGCCTTGACATTGTTCTAATCAAGATGTTCCCATTCTCATTAAGAGACAAGGCTTCTCATTGGCTTAGAACTCTAGGTAGACCCATCACCACCTGGGAAGAACTGAGGCATGCATTTTTAAAGAAATTCTTCCCCATAGGAAAGACCAATGCCCTCAGAAGAGCTATCACTACCTTCACACTCCAGGGCGGGGAACAATTTCATGAGGCGTGGGAAAGATTTAATGAACTTTTGAGGAAATGCCCACACCACGAAGTCCCAAGGTGGCAATTGGCCCAGATCTTTTACCACGGTTTGGACAGCAACCTACGGAACTTCGTCGATGCCTCATGCGGGGGAAACTTCCTAAACAAAGATGAGGAGAGCGCGTTTGAGCTCTTTGAGTCTATGAGCAAGAATTCGCTCAACAATGCCTCCATGAACCAGTTTAACAGGTCCAGTCAACCCCGTGGCGGGATTTATGAGGTGCAAGCAAATTCTGGAATGGTTGACATGGACATCATTGCCAAAAAGTTGGATCGAGTGGAATTGGTGGACAAAAAGATTGATGAGCTACTGAATCAGACCAGGAACCCCTTGCAAACTTTCTCCCTTGCAAAGGGAGCACATAATGTTGACCTGGTCCAACCCTTCACCCAAATGAACCTGGAACAACCCCTAACCACGTTCCAGGGAGGGACCTTTGCTCCCTCGACCCTTGATTACTCCCTTCCCTCTTCATCAACATCGGCTATCTTAGAAGATGTGCAAGCTATCCAAGGTTATGCGAAACCTGACCCTTTCTCCAACACTTACAACACTGGCTGGCGTAACCACCCCAACTTTGGTTGGACGAACCAAAGACCACCGCAATTCCAAAACCATCCTATGCCAAACCAGCAGCCACACTTGCCTCCCTATCAGCAAGGACCACCAGCTAGACCCCAATATAACCAGAATAGGGCGGCCCCTCCCCCACAAAACCAAATGGACACCCTAATAAAGATGATGGCTGACATGAACCAGAAACATCAGGAAGAAATGGCCTTGGTAAAGGGACAGTTAAGCCAACTCTTGGACTGTAAACAGCAAGGATCTCTACCTTTCCAACCACAACCGAACCTGCGAAACATAATTAACAGAGGCCCCAATTCGCAAAGGTTCCAAGGCAACCCCGGGCAGGCTCACATGGTCCAGCCAGCCCCATAAACACCTCCTGGGTTTGGCGCTTCTTCATTCTCGTCTTCTCAAGGATTACCCCATGGCCCCAATGCCTCTCCAAATGCTGTGACCTTGAGAAGCGACACCAAAACTCAGGATCCTAAATGGCCGACTCTCCCCGAGACTTTACCTGTTGAAATACCCGACTCAGAAGAGGCACCAACCAAGGACCCAGACATGGAACCAGTCCACATTCAGACACCCTACCCTGAGGCCTTGGAAACAATTAAGAAAAAGAAGAATGCTGTGGAAACTAAGGAGCTGTTGGAGATTTTTAAGCAAGTACAGATTAATATTCCGCTCCTAGAAGCCGTCAAACACATCCCTACTTACGCCAAGTTCTTAAAGGATGCCTGTACACCCAAGCGTAAGCCGAGACCTCAAGCACCTAAGAAGGTTGTACTCTCTGAGCAAGCGAGTTCCGTGATATCAAGCAACCTTCCACTCAAACGAGCTGACCCAGGAGCGCCCCTGATTTCCTGCAATATCGGGGACATGACATTTGATAGAGCGCTCCTGGACCTAGGTGCTTCTATCAACCTAATTCCAACAACTTTGTACCACCAATTTGGTTTTGGGGAGCTGATACCAACCCCTGTCACCATCCAGCTGGCTGATAGATCTGTGAAAACCCCGAAGGGGGTTGTCGAGGACGTAATTATACGGGTCAAGGACTTCTATTTCCCGGTCAACTTTTTGGTGCTCGACATGGAAGTCCCTGAAAAATTACAGAATGCACCCATAATTTTAGGCAGACCTTTCTTAGCTACGGCTAAAGCAAACATTGATTGCGACACGGGATGTATGGAAATCGCCTTTGGGGACAGGAAAATGCAATTGGATATCTTCCGGGCGACAAAGTCTTTTGATTGCGATTACATTGAGGAACATGATCCCGTGGAAACTTTAATCGAGGAATGCCTCACTCTCAGTTCTGTCTCAGACCACCAAACCCGTAGTTCTGACCCGTCACCATCATTACCTGTGGACCTCTATAAGGCTGAGTATCATCACATGACACCATTTGAAGAAATCGATGTTGATCAACTACCGCCCTTTCCCTTCCCATCAACAATGGTCCCACCCACACCTGAACTTAAACCATTGCCTGAAAATCTCAAATATGTCTTCTTGGGACCTAACCAGGCCTTCCCGGTGATTATTAATTCTCATCTAACCAAGGATCAGGAACTCAGGTTGACTGCGACCCTTTCAGAACATCAGGCCGCCATTGGTTGGACCATTTCGGATTTAAGAGGAATTTGCCCCACCTATTGCACCCATAAGATTTACCTGGAAGACGGGGCCCGACCTTCCCGCCAGATGCAGAGACGGTTAAGCCCTAACATGCGGGAGGTCGTTAAAAAAGAAATTATCAAGTGGCTTGACGCCGACATCATCTACCCTATCTCTGATAGCCCCTGGGTGAGCCCACTCAAGTGGTTCCAAAGAAGGCTGAGCTCACCGTTGTCACTAATGATCACGGCGAATCCATCCCCACCCACACCACCACCACATGGCAGGTGTGTATTGATTATAGGAAGCTTAATGAAGCCACTAAGAAGGACCACTTCCCCTTGCCATTCATTGACTAAATCCTTGAAAGATTAGCAGGGCAGAAGTATTTTTGCTTCCTAGATGGATATTCAGGATATAACCAAGTCGCAATTGCTCCGGAAGATCAGGAAAAGACCACATTCACTTGCCCGTATGGCACGTTTGCATTCCGTCGAATGCCATTCGGGTTATGCAACGCACCTGCGAATTCCAGCGTTGCATGCTAGCCATTTTTTCAGAAATGGTGGGTGAATACTTGGAGGTCTTTATGGATGATTTCTCTGTATTCGGGAATTCATTCGACCATTGTTTGAGCAACTTGGAGAAAATCCTGAAACGATGTATCGAGGTTAACTTAGTGTTAAGTTGGGAAAAGAGCTATTTTATGGTTCAAGAAGGAATTGTCCTCGGACACATCGTTTTGCATAGGGGCGTCGAGGTAGATCAAGCTAAGGTTGATTTAATTTCCAAACTTCCTCCACCTAGTTCGGTCCGGCAGATTCGCTCTTTCCTAGGACATGTTGGCTTCTACCGAAGGTTCATCAAAGACTTTTCCAAACTTTCCAAACCCTTGACCGACCTTCTAGCCAACGACGCCACTTTCCACATGTCTCCTGATTGCATCCAGGCTTATCACACCCTCCGGGACTTAGTCTCCACGGCACCTGTACTTCAACCCCCATACTGGTCCCAGGATTTTGAGATTATGTGTGACACATCAGATTTTGCCATAGGCGCTGTCCTGGGACAAAGGCAAGACAAAAAGCCCGTGGTGATCTACTACGCGAGCAAAACGTTGGACGAGGCCCAACGTAATTATACGGTCACAGAAAAAGAGTTGCTCGCTGTAGTCTTTGGACTGGAAAAATTCTGATCATACTTGCTGGGATCCCACGTGACTATCTACACCGACCATTCAGCCATCCGGCACCTGTTGGCCAAAAAGGACGCAAAACCCAGGCTCATCAGATGGATCCTGCTTTTGCAGGAATTTGACCTGGAAATCCGAGACAAGGCCGGATTGAAAAATGTGGTGGCTGACCACCTGTCAAGACTTCATCCAGACCACATTGGACCCTCCCTACCTCTATCTGATACCTTCCCTGATGAACACATCCTAGCCGTGCAAGACAAGAAAATGCCATGGTATGCTGACTATGTCAACTACCTGGTTATAGGACAAACCCCGCACAGCTGGTCCAGACAGCAACGGGACAGGTTCTTGGCTAAGGCCAAGCACTATTTCTAGGATGATCCCATGCTGTTTCGCCTCTGTGCTGATCAGATCATCAGGAGGTGCATCCCTGAAGACGAAGTTCAGAGTGTGCTTTCCTTTTGTCATGACCAAGCGTGTGGCGGCCATTTCTTTGGCAAGAAAATAGCTGCAAAAGTTTTGCAGTCTGGATTTTATTGGTCGTCCCTATTTAAGGATGCACACATCTTTGCCAAGACTTGCTCACGATGCCAAACACTGGGACCATGACCAGGAAAGATATGATGCCCCTTCAGCCCATTTTGATTGTCGAAATCTTCGACGTTTGGAGTATCGATTTTATGGGCCCCTTTCCACCATCCAACGGCTTCGAGTACATCCTGGTCTCGGTAGACTATGTTTCCAAATGGATTGAAGCTGTCGCCCAACTTTGGTTAGACAAACCAGAAACCACCGCAATTCCAAAACCAGCCCAGGCCAAACCATCAGCCACACTTGCCCCCTATCAGCAAGGACCACCAGTTAGACCCCAATATAACCAGAATAGGGCGGCCCCTCACCCACAAAACCAAATGGACACCCTAATAAAGATGATGGTTGACATGAACCAAAAACATCAGGAGGAAATGGCCGTGGTAAAGGGACAGTTAAGCCAACTCTTGGACTGTAAACAGCAAGGATCTCTACCTTCTCAACCGCAACCGAACCCGCGAAACATAATTAACAGAGGCCCCAATTCGCAAGGGTTCCAAGGCAACCCCAGGCAGGCTCACATGGTCCAGCCAGCCCCACAAACACCTCCTGGGTTTGGCGCTTCTTCATCCTCGTCTTCTCAAGGATCACCCCATGGCTCCAATGCCTCTGCAAATGCTGTGACCTTGAGAAGCGGCACCAAAACCCAGGATCCCAAATGGCCGACTAACCCTTTACCTGCTGGAATACCCGACTTAGAAAAGGCACCAAGCAAGGACCCAGACATGGAACCAGTCCACATTCAGACACCCTATCCTGAGACCTTAGAAACAATCAAGAAAAAGAAGAATACTGTGGAAACTGAGCTGTTGGAAATTTTTAAGCAAGTACAGATTAATATTCCGCTCCTAGAAGCCGTCAAACACATCCCCGCTTACGCCAAGTTCTTAAAGGATGCCTGTACACCCAAGCGTAAGTCGAGACCTCAAGCACCTAAGAAGGTTGTACTCTCTGAGCAGGCCAGTTTCGTGATATCAAGCAACCTTCCACTCAAACGAACTGACCCAGGAGTGCCCCTGATTTCCTGCAATATCGGGGACATGACATTTGATAGAGCGCTCCTGGACCTAGGTGCTTCTATCAACCTAATTCCCACAACCTTGTACCACCAATTTGGTTTTGGGGAGCTGGCACCAACCCCTGTCACCATCCAGTTGGCGGATAGATCAGTGAAAACCCCGAAGGGGGTTGTCGAGGACGTGATTGTACGGGTTAAGGACTTATTTTTCCCGGTCGACTTTTTGGTGCTCGACATGGAAGTCCCTGAAAAATTACAGAACGCACCCATAATCTTAGGTAGACCTTTCTTAGCTACGGCTAAAGCAAACATCGATTGTGACATGGGATGTATGGAAATCTCCTTCAGGGACGAGAAAATGCAATTGGATATCTTCCGGGCGACAAAGTCTTTTGATTGCGATTACATTGAGGAACATGATCCCGTGGAAACTTTAATCGAGGAATGCCTTACCCTCAATTCTGTCTCAGACCACCAAACCCGTAGTGATGGTTCCGACTCGTCACCCTACTTAACCATGGACCTCTGTAAGGCTGAGAACCATCACATGACACCATTTGAAGAGATCGATGTTGATCAACTCCCGCCATTCCCATTCCCTTCAACTGTGGTCCCACCCGCACCTGAACTTAAACCATTGCCCGAGAATCTCAAGTACGTCTTCTTGGGACCTGACCAGACCTTCCCAGTAATTATTAATTCCCATATAACCAAGGATCAGGAACTAAGATTGACTGCAACTCTTTCAGAACATCGGGCCGCCATTGGTTGGACCATCTCGGATCTAAGAGGAATTAGCCCCACCAATTGCACCCACAAGATTTACCTGGAAGACGGGGCCCGACCTTCCCGCCAGATGCAGAGACCGTTAAGCCCTAACATGCGGGAGGTCGTTAAAAAAGAAATTATCAAGTGGCTTGACGTCGACATCATGTACCCTATCTCTGATAGCCCCTGGGTGAGCCCCACTCAAGTGGTTCCAAAGAAGGCTGGGCTCACCGTTGTTACTAATGATCATGGCGAATCCATCCCCACCCGCACCACCACCACATGGCGGGTGTGTATTGATTATAGGAAGCTTAATGAAGCCACTAAGAAGGACCACTTCCCCTTGCCATTCATTGACCAAATCCTTGAAAGATTGGCAGGGCAGAAGTATTTTTGCTTCCTGGATGGATATTCAAGATATAACCAAGTCGCAATTGCTCCGGAAGATCAGGAAAAGACCACATTCACTTGCCCGTATGGCACGTTTGCATTCCGTCGAATGCCATTTGGGTTATGCAACACACCCACGACCTTCCAGTGTTGCATGCTAGCCATTTTTACAGAATACTGTGAGACCTGACAGGAAAGACTGGTCCACACGACTTGATGATGCCCGGTGGGCATACAGGACCGCCTTTAAGACCCCGATAGGCATGTCACCTTACCGCTTGGTCTTTGGCAAAGCTTGCCATCTTCCCATCGAATTGGAACACCGGGTTTACTGGGCTGTCAAGCAATGTAACATGGATCCCCAGTTAGCCGGTGCGCAAAGGACGCTTCAATTATCTAAGCTCGAAGAAATTCGTCGGGACGCCTTTGACAATAATCGGCTATATAAGGAGAAAACGAAAGCCATCCACGACCGACTCATTCATAGGAAAACCTTTGAGCCAAACCAACAAGTTTGGCTGTTTGATGCACGCCTGAAACTCTTCCCAGGGAAACTTAGGTCCAAATGGACAGGACCATTTCGGGTGATCAAGCCCTATTCCAATGGGGCAGTTGAAATCGCGGATCTTAATATCGGGCACACCTTTACAGTCAATGGTCAAAGATTGAAACATTTCCTGGCCCAGGTACCCCCCAAGGAAAGTGTCACCCTTGTTGAGGGCTGACACCAAGCATCACCCAGCTGGAGGCGTTAAACTCAGCGCTTCCTGGGAGGCAACCCAGCGGATTCAGACTGATCTGGTAGTCTACGTCACTCAGGTACTATCTTTTTGAACCCTTCTGCATCCATGAATCTGCCAATGAGGACATTGTCCAACTTAAGCATGGGGGAGATGGTAAATTGCATAATCCTGAGCTTAATTAATCAGTCTGAATGAATGAATTAATTAATTAAAAAGAAAAAAAAATTGAATTTAGGAAGAAAACTTAAGCGTTAGAAACTTTTCAATAATGGGAAATAATACAAAACTTAAACACTTAGACTTTTCAGGCCTTCAGGCTTAACCAGCCCTGGTGTTCGTTAAAATATCGATTTAGCGGTGAATCCTTGCAACTTTAAGCTATTCTAATCCACCTACTAAATAAGGTAATAAGTATACGACTTATCAACTCACCCTCTAACTCAGGAAAACTTTGAGTCTAAGCATCTGCACACATTTTTGCACAGACCCACTTCTTCGAGATTTTGACAGAAATTGGGTAGCTAATGAACTCTCTAGGGTGGTATGGCTGGCAAGTTGTCGTGAGTAACAGCCCATTGGCATGTTGTCTAGAACCCAGCCCCAGGCCATTTCTTTTTCGCTGCCTCTAGGTACATTTGAGATTAGGGAAGCCACCTACGAAAAAAAAAAAAAGAAAAAGAAAATAAACCACACTTCACCACACAAGTATGGCTGGCAAGTGATCGTGGGTAACAGCCCATTGGTCGGTTGTCTAAAACCCAGCTCAATAATTGCATAAAAAAGACCAAAACACCTAAGGAAGAAGCGGGGAAGTAGTACAAGCCGGGGAGATATACACTGGAAAATCCTTGTGTTGACCCCAAGTAAAATGAACGTAGGGAGAAAGCTACCAATCGAACAAATACGCCTTCAAGCAAAAATTTATTTTCTTTTTCGGTCACCTAGAGGCGTAGAAACTCGAAGTCTGTCTCAATTACCGTTAAGTGAGTCTATCACAACATTCACACCAAGATGCTTAGCACTAGGGTTTTGACTGAGTTTTGGGTGGGATGGGTAGCCGTAAAAAGTTACCAACCCACACTGAATTCCGAAAATTCTAAAAAGACATATATAGATATATACGTATACATATGTATAGTTATATATACAAAGCAAGGACTCGGGCGATTCGTATTTTGGCAGACACCCAGGCGCTGCTTTGTCTTTGTAGATTATGATCTTCGTATATTTCCTCTTATTGACAAGTAATGAAGTGCCTAAGCAATTACCTCTTGAATTCTCCAAGGAAATAAAGGCTAGAATAACCCTTGCTAGGGACTAGCAAGGAGTAAGCATGGGGGTATGATAACACCACGCAAGGGGGTAGTAATTAGGTTGAATGTGGCCCATCTTTAGAATAAAAGGCACAACATAAAGTAGAATTGGAGCATTGCATGCATCAAGTACCAATATTGCTTATAAACTGTATTAATGGCCATTTGTGTAAAGCATTTGTCAAAGCAGGCCTCAGATGAGCAATCGGACCGCACGGATGGATTCAGAACGACGAACGGAGTCCAACGGACTCAAGATCGGCCAAATCCGACATCCGGAGCTCCCACAATGGGCCCAAGAAATTCTGACCGTTGATCAAGAGATCAACGGCCCAGAGAGCGCCACGTCGCCCCACCCCCGCCGCTCGCACACCCTCAAGCCAGCCAAGGACGAATCTCGGCCGTTGATCTTCGATCGAACGGCCGAGATCCGCGCGCTCGCCCGCGGTCGCCGCGACAAAGCGCGGGCGTGGCGCAACAGTTAGCGCGCACGCCCACTGGCAGAACGATGGCAGCAACTAGCTTTTCTTAAGTTGTTGTAGTACAGATAGTTATTGCCATCATTTGCTAATATTTGTTACTCGGAAAATACAGTTCTCCCGATGTCGAACTTAGGGAGCAAGTCGTATTCTAGAGATATACATGTTCTATTACAAAAATAAAGAGAGAGAGAGATGAAAGTTTGGCTTCTTCTCTTCTTTCTTCCTCTTTGTCTTCTCTCCTCTTTGGCTTTTGTTCTTCGTGTTCTTCCTCTATTTCTTGGTTGGACGATCCTGCCTTTTTCTTCTTTTTATTTTCTTTGTTTCTTCTTTTCTTGCTTCAGATCTTCCTCCCGTGCTCTTCTTCTTCTTTTCTTCTTCTTTGTCTTCTTCTTCTTCCTCTTGTTTCTTCACTTGGCTGCTCTGCGTTCCTCTCTTTCCTCTTCCTCGCCTTCCTTTTTCTTCTTTGCCTTCTCCTGTCTTCAGGACGTCGTCTGATTTCTCAATCAGACGACTTAAACCGATTGTTGCTACAGTGTCTCCCTTAGCTTCCTTCTTCTTCACCTGTGCCTGCACGCTCAAGAGTTCAGAGTCAGAGGGCAAAACCTACTCTACCCCCCTCCCCCGCGCATCTCTTTCTCTCTGAGTTCGCTCTTAGGACAGCTCTCCCAGAGCAACCGGGTAATCGGGTACGAGTCGCGCCCGGGTCCAGGCCCACCAACGTGCGGTGGTGGGCGAGGAGTGCAGGTCGGGTTAATCAGGTCGGGCCAGGTCCGCGGAGCGTGATAACGGACGAGGCCGGGTCGGGTGAGAGGGACCTCACCCCGTGATCAGGAGGCAAACAGCATAAGGTACGTTTTGCCTTTATGCGCCCGCGCGCCTCTGAAAAGTTCCGAGGTGGGACTAAATGTCCCACCCCAATTGAGCGCCCGCCGCGGAGGGAGCAGCGGGCAATCGTGGCTTCACGCGAGGCCTTCGCCCCAACTGCGAGCCTGGGACGCTTCGCGGAGACGCCCCGCGCAACCTGGGAGTCGAACCTGGGCGAAGGTGTGCCTACACCTGCAGGTGAAGGAGCTCTGCTTGCTCAGTAATGGCGATGGCGGGCGAGTCACCTGGTCACAGAAGAACGGCCTCTCGGCCAAATCAGACAGGCGAGGGACCTTCGCCGTGCCACGGCGAAGGTGGTCAGAGGGTCTGCAGGGGGCGTGGTGGAGCAAACAGGTCGCCCTAGGTCAAACTGCGAGCAAAGAAGTGGGTGTGTTCGGTGGGTCTGCAGAGGGCGTTTGGTGGGCAGTGGAAGGGCGGAGGAGGAACAGGGTGAGGAGGCGGAGGTTATGCACAGGTCGCGCGAGCCGTGTGGGGTGCTAGAGCGATGGGAGTGGTTCGCCGGAGTTTGGCCGGAGGTGGAGAAGGTGAGGGTGATCGGTGGGAAATAGGTGGCGACAGTAAGGGTTTTCAGTATAGAAAAGAAAGAAGGGAGGAAGAGGAGAAGTTCTACCCGCTAAGCTGGACGAGGAGGGGTTGGCGCAGGCGACAGTCGTATCGACTGTCGCCGGAGAAGAAATTGCCCAGAGGAAGGGGCGGCGGCGAGGAGAGGGCCGGAGAGGCATCAGCTGGGTGCGGCGTGACGCGGAAAGATTAAGGGAAGGTAACCCTGCTGCTGGTAGTGCGGCAAGGCGACGAGGAGGAGGAGGAGAGGTCGCCGGAGCAAGGGGGCGTCTGTCGGAGTGGGAAGGGAGGAATTTAGGGGGGTGTCTCCGTCAGATCCGAGCTACGAAGAACGGCGGAGCGACGGGGGTATTTATAGGGGCGGAATCAGAGAGGAGGGCGGAGGGAGACGACGTGTCTCCCTCGCCGGAGGACGCCGGAGGAAGGAGACCCATACCGTCCGTGCGTTCGCACGAGCGGTATGGGCGGTCGCAGTACTGAGGGGGGTGTCCCTGCCATGGCTGACGACGCAGGGTACCCCCCATTGACTTGCCAGGGCCCCTCCCTCACCCTGCGCGGCGCCATGCTCCGCGCAAGGTCGCCGGAGCATGGGGCTGCGCAGGTTTTTGCAGGAGGGACCTAAATGCAAAGAACGAAGGAGAGTTAGGAGCCAAAATGTGAGGGTTCAAAAGTTGAGGGCCAAAAAGTAAATATATGAGGACCAAAGTGTAAAGTTGGTCAAGAAGGTTTCTTCTTAGGCCCAAGTTTTTATACATGACTAATTAGGACCTAAGGATTCTGATGGTGAATTTTATTTCTAAATTAAACCTTGTTTGACCGGTCAATTTACGCAAAAACCCAAATTAAGTTGTTAATTGGGCATGGTTCTCAATGTAGGTCAAAATGGGTTCCTAAGGCCAAATTGAAAGTCCTAAACCCTAGAGATTATTTTTCTATGAATTTTAGAGGGTTTAGTTAATTTTTACCTTACCTCGAACCAGGTGAATTGAAGTGGGTTTGTTTTTAGGGTTACAGATTATCAATTAGTTCCTTGGAATTGTTGTAGCCCTTATTGGATCAGATCATCCCACTTTCCTTTTTATTAGGTTGTTTTGACCTTTGTTTGGACCCTGAGTTACCCTATTTTCAGATTGGATTGGGAATTACATTTTTACCCCTCAGTTTCTGTTTTCTTTGCAAACTCAGAATCTCTCTGAGCCAAGCCTTTCTAAGGTTATGTAGGAGCTTTTTCCTGCAAATCAGGATTAAATGGTGCTAGTTTAGGGCTCATGATGAGGTTCTCATCACCCACATCGCAGCGATGCGCGTTCGAGCCACGCAGAGCTGAAATCGAAGGCGAGCGACGAGCGCGGACAAATTGGGCCGCCTGATCAGCAGCGGGCAACCAGGATCGCGGCACGCGGCGTGACGACAGCTCCCGAGCGCCCACGCGCACGTGCACGCGCGCCCGAGGAGCAATCTCAGCGTGGGCGCCGGAGAATATCAGCCTTCCGATCTTTGATCAGACGGCTCTCGTTCAACGTCCACGGATCGCGCATGGAGAGAGAGCAGGGCGGGCAGCTGACCGGCTGCAGGAGGGCTTCACCGACGTATCTGGAAGCGATTTTAGTGACGTTCTGGATGTCGTTAAAGCACATTCTTCTTTTAGGAAGCCCTTAACTCTATTTAAACCCCCTTCTACCACCATACAAGGCATACTCTCCCACTTGCAACTACTCCACTCTTCTCCTAGCTAGTTTTAGGCACTCTTGTAATCGTCGGAGACGACGAGCTGCCGACGGAGCCTCCTCCACCGCCGTGGCTGCCTCGTCGCTCTCCACTCTCTCTCTACCTCTCTCTCTCTCTCTCTTTTAAGCTTTCATTTACCCTTGTTAAAGCATGTATTTAATGTTGTAAGCTATAAACTATGAATGCATGTTTAATGAAATTATTTTCCGTTCAATCGCAATTTTAATTTCTATTCAAAGTGCATGATCAAAACCAAGAGCTTTCTAACCCTAAACTCTCTCTCTCTATCTCTCGCTTTTCAAAATCGTCTCTTTCGCAAGCAAAACTCCGCCTTTTTCGTGACAACAAGTGGTAAACAAAATCCGATTTCCACGCTTCCCTGAGACCGACACTCGGACTCACCTCCGTTTACTTCTTTTAAAACTGACGTATTAAGTGCGACTATAACGACACCTCTTAACACATACGCACGAGACCACGTCATAGAGTGGCTTTAGAAATTATTAACATAATTTGTTACAATTATGGAACAATTAATAGAACCTAGGGCATTGCATGAATCCTAGGAATGAGAAACCAGATTGAATGATAGATCTTAGGGTATTGCATGAATCCTAGGGCCGGAAAACTAGATTGAATGATAGATCCTAGGGTACGGCATGAATCCTAGGACTGGAAAACTAGTGAAATGAATATAGATATTGCAGTCTTGGAAACTATGGAAAGGAAATAATAGCTGCCTGTAAATTGATTTAACAACTGCCTGTTATGAATAAATGAACATGATTGAGAATATGGGTTGTATGAACGTGAAACTGGAAAGGTGAAACCTGAATGTGCTGAGTTAAAAGAGCTGGAACCCTTCGGGGAATTAGGAGTAGAACTCCTGGAAAGAGAATGAAATGGAACTGAGAAAGAAAGATGTGGAAGTGTGTTGTCTCTTGGGTGCGTAGTACCAGGGGAAGCACCTGTTACCTGCTTAGTGCAGAGCGGAGCCAGCTGCCCCAGGGACTCGGGGTTAGGTCTGGCCACTTTGTACCGACTTTTTGGCCATCGTGTACACAGTACCGAAGAGAGCTACTAGTGTAGAGCGAGTACTGGCTACCCCACGGGCCCCGGGGTTCTACTAGCTCACCTACACCGACTTGTTAGGCCCACTGGGCGAACCAGGGTAGTCAGGCGAGGGTGCGCGGACTATGGAGGGGCAAGACCCCTGTTTAGTTACTATGGAGGGGTTGGAGCCCTGTTATTGAGAGGGCTCTGCCCTATATTGGTTCCGTGCTGTGCTTTGGGCGCATCCGTTAACGGAAACGACTGACCGTGTGCCAGTGTAGGGTAGCTACCCGTGCGTTTACCGCGCGTGCCGTAGTCACCGTTACGTCTGTCAGTGACCTTGGGGTGGTTGACTGAGAGTAGGATCACCACGGGGGACTCTCCCGGCCAGGAGAGCACCACGTGTTACTTCTACTGTTCGGAAAATACTACAATCAAGATCGTTCCCACGAGGAACATTCGAGATCAAGTGAAGGATCTGAGAAATAGATAAATTGTGAAATAATAGAAAGACGTAAATAAAGGAAGAAGGAAAATAAAACAGTTACTGTACACTTTACTGCTTCTTTAGTTTCAGCTGCCACTCTACTCAGCGTTTCGCTGACGTGTTACACTCGTTACTTTTCAGGACCAGGTGTTGAGCAGCCATGGTCAGCGGCTGCAGAGGATGTTGGGCCGAGTAGGGTCCAGTAGAGTTACCACTGTTCTTTTGTGCCCTTTTTGTTCCACTGTAGTGAGTAGTTCTTGTTCCTCTCTGTACTTTTCTTTACTTGTAGTTCATGTATGTTATGTTAAATGTTATTCTACTGTTTGTGGTGGTACATGCTATAGTAGTTCTTTTTCTTACTACTGTATTTTGTTACTGCTAATTATATTTCATGTTGAATGTGGTTTATTTTACTGCTCTTTTAGTTACTTCCTCGCTGGACGACTAGGTCTTGGGATTAGTCGAGTCGGTCCAGTTCTCGTGTCTCGTAGGGACTCGGGAATCGGGTCGTTACATTATCTGAGGCTTGTTCCAATATGCACTTATACATATGGCCATTAAATATTGATTTATAAGAAATCTTAATTCACAATGCATGCAGTGCTCCCATGCCCATCATGGTATATTATTAGTGCACATATACCCTTAAAATAAACTCTGGTTGATGGAATTATCATCATTAAATGCAAAGTTATCACTCTTCTATTAGGCTGTTTGGCCACTTGGGGTAACTAGGTGTGAGTGGGTACTTCTTACTTACTGCAAGAGGCCTGTTACTTTTTTCTTCTGTACTTTGTAGTGGAGATGACTGACCATTTGCCAGTGTAGATTAGCGCACCGCATGCATATCACACGAGATCATAGTCACCACTTCACCTATGTTGGAATTTAAAGGACGTCATTAACCAAGTAGTGGGGTAGGAGTATGTCATTTTCCTGGCTAAGAGAGTATTTCGTATTGACCTCGTTGCTTCGGATATCGCAATGATATCTTCTCACACCTTTTGAGGAAATAGATTACATGTTAGTGATGAGCAAAAGAGTGGGAATATGTAAATAATATGGATTTTGAGTAACAAATAAATAATTAAAAAATTAATATGAAAAGTTTCCATTCTTCTTGGTTCTGAAAATTTTTTCTATAGTTATTATTGATATTATTCCTCTATTTGTTATTCTACTCAATTTTTGTTGACTCTTCTGTTTAGACTCCATACTCAAGTCTTGGTGAGCAGCAATTAAGTCCTACGATTATGGAAGGAGATGGTATTGGTTCGAATTTAGCACCTCAACTGGTTTGTAGGATCATTCTAGTAGTTATAGTTAGTTCTTACTTTTCCGTATTTTCTTTTGACATTGTCTTCAAATTATTTTCATTCTTTGTTGCAATGGCTATGAATGATGATTGATGTTTAGACTTTTATTCAAGTTAAAATTTTACTATTCTTTTATATATTCTATATATGTGATGTTTTGCGTTGTGCTTATATTTTATTTTATGTTTATATATTAGATGATCGAGATGTTGGGCGATTTTGGAATTCTTATTAGGGTGGGGATTCGAGTTGTAATAGGAGTTGAGGTTGACTTGTCGCTTACAGTCCTATTCTACGTAGCTCGATTTAATACACTGTCTTCTTCAGCTTGACTTGGAGGTGGGGTTCGAGTTCAACTTGTACCTCACCGTTGCTTGGTACAATCACTTGTTGGAGCTAGAAGTGAAAATGCTGGTAGGCTATGGCTTTCAGATGGGCATCTACCGTGCCATGACTGCAGGTGGGGTTGGACGGGGGGTAGGGAGGTCAGTTGGGGTGAGGTATGTAGGATAGAGTGGGATGCCCTTTTATAGAGGTGATCTGAATTTTGGATTCTGTGAATCCCACCGTGGGGTGGTGTTGTTGGGCACGATGGTGGGGGTACATGCGAGATGCTGAATAGGATTGGGTATGGTAGTAGGTAAAGTAGGGATATTTACATCCATGTTCTTATAATCATATTTAATTATATCTATACCCTTAAAAACTTCAAATATATATATATATATATATATATACATACCCTCATAAACATGCTAATTAGACATACCTATATTCCTAAGTTAACTTTTGGTCAGTTTGAGGAGAATATTTCCTAGAATATTTCTTTAACATCTTTAACTTTAACTCCGTAAAATCTAAAATTACATCAATATGCCTATGATTTTTTTTCACCATTTTCGTGTGGTTGTGGGCCGAGGGAGTCATGGAGTGTGTCATCGAAACCTCTGGCAATTCGAAGGTGTGTTGTCGAAGCCCTTGGCAGTTCGGTGGAGGAGGTGGTGGCACTATAACTTGTTCAAGATGATGAATCAAATATGAGGGAAATTAATATATATTGCTCGACGGGATTCAAGATAGTAAAAGCCAATTATGGTCAAATTAGGCAATTGGATTAGAATAATTTGTAATGTGTTATGGGTGCATTTAATGATACCTAGACTGATGAGAAACAGCAGGAACATATTACCATATGTAGATAATTATTGTGTTCATATGATAAGACAACAATGTATAGACCATGGAACTTGAGAGTTTAAATGGAAAATTATTTTCAAATATGAGGGAAATTAATATATATTGCTCGACGGGATTCAAGATAGTAAAAGCCAATTATGGTCAAATTAGGCAATTGGATTAGAATAATTTGTAATGTGTTATGGGTGCATTTAATGATACCTAGACTGATGAGAAACAGCAGGAGTATATTACCACATGTAGATAATTATTGTGTTCATATGATAAGACAACAACGTATAGACCATGGAACTTGAGAGTTTAAATGGAAAATTATTTTCAAAAATAAACTTAAAGATTTCATGAACGTAAGATCATGCTTAGCTGATTTTTATACGATAAAAGTCAATGCAAGTGTTTTATGATATCTCTTTATTAAGAAGATGTTAGCTCAAAAGGTTGAGAAAGAAAACATAATGTGTGTATATGATACACACAAATCAATCACAATTCCAAGTAAAGATGTCTAAGATAGTGGGAGGATAACTGTTATTAACCTACAAGACACTTTGGAAAAATTACGAAGTTATCCCTAATGTTCCATGAAAAGGGGATGCAACAATGAAAAGGTGATCTCAAGGAATTGAGATGTACTCATTCAATAAATCTCAAGTGATGTATGTAGTCTACTATGTGGATAGTCCACATATAATTCACTTAAATGGGTTGGTATTTGCTTTGGAAACAAATACACTACCTTACAAATGTTGAAATGTAGCTTGTGAAGCTACAAATACGGATGATGTGGATATGTAAGTCCTTATGAAAGACTTGACATAGTTTCCTTTGCAAAAACTTCCATTGTTGTAATGACAATAAGAACAATGCTCTTATTGAAAAATAATTTCTCAAAAGCATGTTTGTAGAGAGAAAAGTCCTTATCATGAAAAGGATACCGCG